>CM044316.1:92332500-97288762 GCA_024291935.2 Okapia johnstoni
AGACAGAACCAAGGAAATTACACACTCCCCCAACACAAACAAACAAAACATGAAATAAAAGAGTAATTATAACTGATACCACCAAAATATAAATGATTATAAGTGAATATTACGACTAGTTCTATACCAACAAATTGGGAAACCTAGAAAAAATAGATGAATTTCTGGAAACATGCAGTCTTCCAAAATAAGTAAGGAAGAAAGATTTGAATAGTATGGATCACTAGTATTGAAACTGAATCACTGGTCAAAAAGCTCTCAACAAACAACAGTACAGTACCAGATGACTTCACAGGGGAATTCTACAAACCATATAAAAAAGTGTTAATCCCTATACTTCCAAACCATTTCCAAAAACTGGAGAGGTGGGAACACTTCCAAATTCATTCTATAAAGCCACTATTATTCTCAAACCAAAACCAGACAGGTACTACAGAAATTAAAACTGAAAAATAAGAAATTATAGGTTAATATATCTGAGAAATATAAATGTATATATAATTTGTTAAGAAAACATTAACAAACTGAACTCAACAATATATAAAACGAATCATATACCATGAGCAAGTAGGATTTCTTCCAGGAATACAAAGGTGGTTCAATATATGCAAACAAATCAGCATAATATAGTATATTAATAAAATGCAGGATAAAAATAATGTGATCATCTCAATAGATGTTGTAAAGCATTTAGCACAATTAAACATCCATTTATGATAAAAAAAAAAAAAAAAACTCTCAGAAAAGTTGGTATAGAAGGAATTTATTTCAGTAAAATAAAGACCACAGGGCTTCCCTCATAGCTAAGTTGGTAAAGAATCCACCTGCAATGCAGGAGACCCCAGTTTGATTCCTGGGTCAGGAAGATCTGCTGGAGAAGGGACAGGCTACCCACTCCTATATTCTCTGGCTCCCCTTGTGGCTCAGTTGGTAAAGAATCTGCCTGTAGTGTGGGAGACCTGGGTTTGATCCCTTGGTTGGGAAGATCCCCTGGTGAAGGTAAAGGCTGCCCACTCCAATTTTCTGGCCTGAAGAATTCCATGGATTGTATAGTCCATGGGTTCGCAAAGAGTTGGACACGACTGAGCAAGTTTCACTTTACTTCTTTACGGCAAACCTACAGATAATATCATTCTCAATGCTAAAATGTTGAAATATTTTCCTCTAAAATCAGGAAAAAAAGATTTCCCACTATCACCATGTTTATTTAACATAGTATTGGAAGTGCGAGTCAGAGCAATCAGAAAAGTAACTTAAAGGGCATCCAAATTAGAAGGGAAGACATAAAACTATATTTGCAGATGACATGATACTGTGCATAAAAAACTCTGAAGTGTCCACCAGAAAAACTATTAGAACTAAAAAATGAATCAGTAAATTTGCAGGATACAAGGTTAATACACAAAAACCTATTGCCTCTCTATACATTAATAATGAACTGTCAGAAAGAGAAAGCAAGAAAATCTTCCAAAAGAATGAAATACCTAGGAATAAACCTAACCAAAGAAGGCAACAAGATATACTCTTAAAAACTGTAAGGCATTGATGAAAGAAATTGAAGGTGATACAAATAAATGAAAAGATATCCCAGTTAATTGATTGGAAGCATTAATATTATGAAAGTATTTATACTACTGAAAGCAATTTACAGGTTTTATGCAATTCCTATCAAAATACCCATAACATTTTCATGAAACTAGAACAAGTAATGCTAAAATTTATATGGAAACATAAATAGCTTCTTTTTTTTTTTTTTGAAGAAAAAAGAAAAAGGAAAGAAAAGTTCCCAAATAGTTAATGAAATCTTGAGGAAAAAAAAGAACAAAGTTGGAGGTATCATGCTCCATGAGTTCAGATTACACTGCAAATATATAGTCATTAAAGCATCATAATGTTGACAAAAAACAGATACATAGATCAGTGAAACATAATAGAGAGCCCAGAAACAACCCCTCACATATACGGTCAATTAATCTATTGCAAAAAAACCAAAAATATACAGTGGGTAAAATACACTTGATCCAATAAGTAGTTTAGCAAAATCTTCACAACCCCATATAAAATTAAACCATTTTCTCATACCATACACAAAAATAAATTCAAAATGGATGAAAGTCCTGAATATGAGACTGGAAATCATAAAACTCCTAGAGAAAATTAGACCATTTTCTCATACCATACACAAAAATAAACTCAAAATGGATGAAAGTCCTGAATATGAGACTGGAAATCATAAAACTCCTAGAGAAAATTGCTGCATAATCAATACACTCTTTTACAGAAGGCTTAGAAACATTTCTTTTTGTCAACTCAGGCAAAGTAAACAAAAGCAAAAATAAACAAATAGAACGTAATTATATAAAATCTTTTACTACAGTAAATGAAACTATCAAAAAAAAAAAAACCAGAAAAGACAACCTACTGAATGGTAGAAACTATTTGCAAATGATACAAATGGTAAGTGGTTAATATTCAAAATATATAAATAGCTCATACAAGTCATCCTCAAGGGAGCAAACAACCTGATTTAGGAAATTAATATATCTATAAAGCAAAACCAGACTTTACAGACATAGAAAACAAATTCACAGTTGTTAATGGGGAGGTGGGGTAGCAGAGGGAAAGGAACAGAAGTTTGGGATCAGCAGAGGCAGCCTATTATATACAGGATGAATAAGCAACAGGGTCCTACTGTATAGCACAGGGAACCATTTTCAGTATCCTGTGACAAACGATAATGGAAAATAATATGAAAAATAAAATATATATATTAAAATAAAATAAAAAATATATATGTTATATATATATATTAGTAACTTTGCTGTACAGAAGAAATTAACACAATATTATAAATCAAGTATATTTCAATAAAATCTTAAAAAAAGAAAAAAAAAAACAGGGGTAAAAGTCCTGAATAGACATTTTTTTCAAAGAAGATATACACATATCCAATGGACACATGAAAACATGCTCAATAAAAACTTGTCACCAGGGAACTCCAAATCAAAACCACAATAATACACAATCTCACAATTGTCAGAATGTATGCTCAAAAAGACAACAAATAACAAATGTTGGCAAAAAAAGTGGATGAAAGGGAACATTAGTATACTGACGGTTGCAACGAACATTGGTATAGACTCTACTGAAAACAGTATAGAGATTTCTCAAAAAATTAAAAATAGAACTCTCATATTATTCAACTCCATTCCTAGGTACGTAGGAATGGAATGAAAGAATAAAGTTAAAATACTAATTATAAAAATACATGCTGCCCAGTGTTTATAGCAGCATTAATTACAACAGCAGAATATGGAAGCAGCTAAGTATCCATTAACAGAATGCATAAAGATGTGGTATTTGTGTATGAAATGGAATATTACTCAACCATTAAAATGAAATTTTCTCTTTTGCTATAACATGGATGGATATAGAGTTCTGTGCTTACTGAAATAAGTCAAACAGAGAAGCCAATACATATGTTTTCAGTTACATGTGGGTTCTAAAATTAATCAGTGATTGAGTATTATGAGACAGAAAGAGACTCCAGAGAACAGACTAGTGGTTATCAGTGGGAGGGAAGATGAGCAAGATAAGGGTAGGGGTTAAGAGGTACAAAAACTATGTATAAAACAAATAAGGTTGCAATGTACAGCAAAAGGAATATCACCCATATTTTATAATAATTTTAAATGGAGTGTAATCTATAAAAAAAAAAATTGAATTGCTATGTTGTTTACTTGAAACTGGGCCTCCTGGCTGGCTCAGCAGTAAAGAATCTGCCTGCAGTGCAGGAGCCTTAGGAGACTTAGGTTTGATCCCTGGAGGAGGGCAAGGCAACGCATTCCAATATTCTTGTCTGGGGAATCCCATAGACAAAAGAGCCTGGTAGGCTCTCTGAAGTGACTTAGCAGGCGGCATGACATACTTGATATTAACAATTTATCGACCAGAGACTTAATATGTCTTCTGTTACCTGAATGTTATTAACTGGAGTGTTTCAATGTTCATTTCCATCACTGGACACAGGCGTTAGTTTCTGTGGAAGTCCCCCAGTCAATAGTATGCTAATACACTACTGTAAGTCAAGCATATTCAATTAAAAAAAAAAGAGTAGGGCTAGGGGAGGGTATCGTGGTCATCAAACCAATTCAACAAGCGTGAGAATTATCTGATCATATAAAATACATTTCACCCCTAGACTTTAAAGAAAAAAAAATAGGCAGGTGAGAGACTAATAATAGAATTGTGAGTCTGCTAATTTCTTCTCTTTTTATTATGTGTACTTTCATATTATTAAAGGATATTTAACATTACAAAATTAACATTGTATAATTTTACATAACTTAAGATTTTTACTATAACATTCCTTGCTTTAAAACCATGATTCTCAACTCTGACTTTACACTGTAATCATATTTAAAGCTCTTGATAATCCAATCACATCCTCAAAGCAGAACTTTGATGGGGAGACTCAGGTATCAGTATCCATAATGCCTCTCTGTTGATCCAGTGTAGAGCTACTCAATTCTGGGTATATTTCTAAATTTAAATAAAAATTTTAATAACTGTATCTCTGTGGTAAAACAAACTTCATCTGAAATTCATTTTCATTAATTTCTCCACTTTGATTTTAGCTTCATTTTCTTCGTTTAAATGCAATGGCATTTTAAACATGTCTTTCTAAAGTCGTATTCTTTCTGTAACTTTATCTATCTACCTATCTATTTCTATCTTTGTATCTCTTTATATACAGTAAAGAGATGCTGTCTATAGCATAGATGAATCTTGTCAGAGACTGTCTTCAAGTGTTAGGAATTTTGTGCAAATTTTTAAGTTTGTGTTTCTTTCTAGTTGTTTGACATTGTTTAACACACATCCTTCATTTTTACAAAAACCAAAGCCTTAATTTTGAAGTTGCATTAAATGACTTTAGCTTCATATTATTTATTATTTAATAATTGGTCACATCTAAATTTATAGTTACAGTAACCCTTTAAGAGATTAAATATTCACTTACTAATGATTGAAAATATCATTTTATTACAAGTATTTCAGAGCAAAATATCTGTCTACAGTTTGGTGACTACAGTTTGGTTTTTATGTTCATGAAACTACAACAAGGCAATGGATATTTGCAGTTTAATTTTAACATTTCACAGCTTGCGATGATGAAAAAATATGTATCTATGATATGATATCAAATGGGTATACATCAAGGCTAAAAGAAGGAAATGAATATCCATAATTAAATTTTTATATATTATATCTTGCAGTGGTGAAATAAATATCTGTCATTGACATGAATGTTAAATGGCTATGTGTCAGCATCTAGAGTACAGAAATTAATATCCTCAATTAAATGTCTATATGTTATGTAAGATTTTGACACAGAAATTTCTTACAACTTGATATTCCTTTAAGAGTTTTTCTATCTTAAAAAAGATTAGATCTGTATATTTTCCCTTTCTAAAAACATGGTAAGGATGGAACAGTGAGAAAATTTAATTTACAGAAGTTCTGCAATTTTTAAACAGTAAATGACTCATAAGTCTCTTCACAGCTATTTTAAAATTTTAATTTCCTAGTACACCTAAAAGTTTAATCTTTTCTCCCCTTCATTTTTAGTCCTCTTTATCAATCATCTTTAACCACTTTGATTCCAATAAAAGTTAATATGTTAAAAATATAACTAAACATAATCACAAAATTAAGAAGGATTCTATAGGAGAAAATGTATCAAATTGTTATAAGAAAGTACATAATTGGCATTTTATTAATAGCTTGTTATATAACACTTTATGTATAGCTTCAATGCTGTGAAAATAAATCAAAATTTCTAAAAATATCTTCCTTATATAAATAAATATCACGCAACTCTGAATATCTCATTGGGCTGCAGAGAACTCCATCTCCTAAAGAATTCTAACTATTGAACACTTCAAACAACATAGTGATAGGGTCACGATGCTAAAATTAACTCAGAGACACTCTTCACTAATTTTTTTTAAATGATGCTTATTTTGGCAGTGTAGAAATAGCAAATGGTAAACTCAGTAATCACAGTTTATTTAAGATTTTTCTGGAAATTCTGTAAGGGCAATATTTACTAACTATGAAAAATAAAGATGGAATCTAAATTTTTGGTGAGTCTCACAGCGCCGTGTATACAGAAGTAGACATATAATATTGTACACATGAAACATAAAACATTAAATACCAACGTTATCTCAATAAAAAATAAATGAAGTGCTCGCTTCGGCAGCACATATACTAAAATTGGAACGATACAGAGAAGATTAGCATGGCCCCTGCGCAAGGATGACACGCAAATTCGTGAAGCGTTCCATATTTTTCACATGTGAACCCATGGCTGATTCATGTCAATGTATGGCAAAAACTACTACAATATTGTAAAGTAATTAGCCCCCAACTAAAATAAAAAAAAAAAAATAGAGACATTTAAAAATAAAAAAAATAAAAATAAAATAGATGAAAAAAATAAGTCAATCGTTGCCACAGTATTTAAGCAGTAAGACTAAGCAGGCATGACAAGCTAATCCTGGCAACAATGCAATTTTAATATCTACTGATTCTATATAAGAAACACAAATCTTTAACAAATATTAATAATAAATCATTATTTCTTCTCATGTGGTTTTCATGTAAGGAATATATAGCTATGAAACTTTTAGTATACAGATAACACACAGAAATGTGTGCCTGGTACCAACCTTCTAAAATTGTTGTTTTGTTAACTTACGGGAAAATCAGCATTTTCAAATTCTAGTTGCCACTCACCAAATCACCTTTCCCTCAAGATGTCTCCGTTTTGATGACAAATCAAGCTGTTACATTATACTTTCATCAGGCAATGTCTGCCCATGTATCCTGGCAACCACATGCTGCAGTTGCATTGACTCCTTGAAGCACAGGATGAGAAGGAACTTGTTAAGGTCAAGAAACAAGTTTTAAGGAAAAACTATGATAAATAAATCATTTCTGAGTTGTTTTTGAGCCAGAAGCTTTCCCACAAATTGAGTCAATAAACTCTTAATTTTAAAGACATTTGCATTTACCACCTAAATAAAAATGTCAGATTACAAAAATGAAATAGATTTTGGATTTATGGCCGTGCAATATAGATACAGACCCAAATATGAACACTTCAGATTCATTAACCAAATATTTCTTCACTCTAGCTTGGGGAGTTTTTCCATTTTCATGACTTCTGTAATAAAATATATCTGAACACTGAAAATTTGGAATAGTTTGAACACATTGACTATTTTGTATATGCTGAGCATGCTAAAAATAAAAAAGAAAAATGCTCTCCTTATTGATTTTAATTATTCCTGGTATTTACTCTGGACAGACTGACCTCTTAATTGCATCAAGGATGATGAAAACTGTCTAGTTCCAGTTACCATAAACGTCATACACTTTCTCTAAATTGCTGCTTATGAGTTGAGACAGGTCAGTAAGAGGCACCTAAAAGCTGGCAATGGTCCATATTCTATTTTATATCCACTTAAAAGACTAAAATAAATATTCAGCTAGACATATTTTTATGTTATAACTCTAGCCTCTGAATATGCAAACACACAGTGATGACAAAAAAATTGAACATCTTAATACTTAGAAGACATAGCTTTCAATATATCAGAACAGAAGAAAGAAAGAATTAAAAAAACCTAAAGAAACTGGAAAAGCAGCAGAATAAAATCAAAGAAACTGGAGAGGACATTAGGATGGAAAGCAATAAGAAAGAAAACAAAAACAGCCAAGATTAAAAAGCAAATAAATGTAGTCGAAGATTGCTCAAGATTTTGTGTCGTTTTGACAAGACTGATGAAATACACAGACCAACGATAAAACTGCTGTTAAATTGGAGATTTAAATACAGCACTAATAAATTTATATAGTTAATTGCAGTGGATAAATCTCTTGCACAAGAAAGACCAAAACTAGAGGAGTAGTAAAGAGAAACCTGTAATCATGGACTTACATGGCAATAAATTTTCTTAGTAATTTAAGACTTCTCTTTGAAATCTATTAGTACTAGTCCATATGCTAATGTGGACATATTTTTTCTATTTTGTTTAGAAAATAAAACTATGGTTGATATACAATGTTATGTTACTTTTATGTGTGCTTTGCGTTGATCTGACATTTACATGCATTATGAAATGATCACTGTGATCAAGCTAGGAGCCATCTGTCCCCATGCATAGTACAGTATTATTGAGCATATTCCTTATGCTGTATAATGCAAAGTCGTGGATTACTTATTTTCTAACTGGTGGTTTATACCTCTTAATACCCTTAACCTGTTTTGCTCCCTCACTCTCCTCTTGTCTGGCAATCACACTCTGTTCTCTTTAACTACAAACCTGTTTTTCTTTTTCTTTCTTTTGTTTTGCTTTTCTGATTCCACATATAAGTGAGATTACACGGCATTTTTATTTCTCTGTTTTACTTATTTCACTTAGCATGATACCCGTTAGGGTCATCCACATTGTTGCAAAGGGCAGGGTTTCATTTTTTACAGCAGAGGGATATATACACACATACACACCACATCATCTATATTCACTCACCTATCAATACTTAGGTTGATTCCACCTCTTGGCTATAGTAAACAATGCTGCAGTGAACACTAATGTGCATTTTCTTTTCAAATAAGTGTTTGCCTTTTTTTGCATAAACACGCACATATGGCATTGCCAGATCATATAGCAGTTCTATTTTTAATTTCCAGAGGCAATCTACAACATTTTACATATGGGCTGCACCAATTTACAATCCCACATTTTCTCCCCAAGTTGGCCAACCCTGGATATTTGTTGTCTTGATGATGATAGCCATTCGACAGGTGTGAGATAGCATCTCATTGTGGTTTTGATTTACATTTCCTGATGATTACTGATACTGAATATTTTTAATGCTTCTGTTGTCCATCTGTATATCTTCTGAAAAATTTCTATTCAGACCCACTGCCCATTTTTAAACCGATATTATTTTTTTATGTTGAGTTGTGCAAGTTCTTTGCATATCCTGGATATTAACCACTTACCAGGAAGACTGCTTACAAATACCTTCTCCCATTCAGTAGGCTGCCTTTTTATTTTGTTAATATTTTCCTTTGGTGCACAAAAGCTTTTTAGTTCAATGTGGTCCCATTTGTTTGTTTCTGTTTTTGTAGCCCTTGCCTGAGGAAACAGACCCAAAATATCGCTAAGATCCATGTAAAAAAGCTTACTGTGCACGTCTTCTTCTCGGATTTCTATGATTTCAGGTGTCATGTTTGAGTTTTTAATCCATTGACAGCTTTTTTTGTATATGGTGTGGAAAATAGTCCATTTGTTTCTTTTACAAGTAGCTGCCCAGTTTTCCCAACACCATTTATTGAAGATGCCACCTTTTCTCCATCGAATATCCATGCCTTATTTGTCATAGATTGGTTGACCATATAAGCATGGGTTTATTTCTGGTTTCTCCAGAGCGAGAGAATCTGGAATAGGGAAAGGGATCGGGTCTCACCCCTCTTTAAATGTTTTGGAATTCACTGTGAAGCTATCTGATGGTCCTGGACTTTTGGATTTTTTGGAGTTTGTTTTATCACTGATTCAACTTACTTATTGATAATCAGTCTGTTCATATTTTCTGTTTTTTCCCCCAATTCAGTCCTAGGAGATTGTGTCTTTCCGGGAATTTATCCTTTTTTTCCCCTAGGTTTCCATTTTGTTAGCATATAATATGGTTGTTTGTAGAATCTATCATGGTCCTTTGTTTCTCTGCCGTGTGGGTCATGACTTCTCTGTCGTTTCTGACTTCAGTAACGCGGGCTCTCTCATGAGTCTGACTAAAGGTTTATCCCTCTTGTTTATTTTCTTTTTCAAACTGTAAACTAGTTTCATCGATATTTTCTATTTTGTGTCTATATTAATTTTTTTTTTTGTACTCTGATCCTTATACCTTTCCATCTACTAATTTTGGGATCTATTTGTTCTTTTTCCAGTCCCTTTAAATGTAAATTTAGGTCGTTTTAGATTTTTCTTGCTTCCTGAGGTAGACTTGTATGGCTATAATGCCCCTCTTAGAATTGCTCTTGTTGTATCCAACAGATTCTGAATTTTTTTTCCGTTTTCATTTATCTCCATATTTTTAAATTTCCTCTTTGATTTTTTTCCAATGATCCATTGATTGTTTTGTGGTTTAGACAACACATGTTTGTGTATTTTTGTAGATTTCTTTCTTGTAGCTGACTTCAGGTCTCACAGCATTATAATTGGAAAAGATGCTTAATGTGATAGCAATCTTAAATATATTAAGACTTAGTTTTTGGCCTAACATAATTATCTATTATGAGGAATGCTCCATGTGCACTTGAAAGAACATGTAATCTCCTTTTTTTTTTCTTTTTTATTGGATAGAAAGTTCTGTATCTATTAAGTGTGTCTGGTCTCATGTGTGACTAAAAGTCAATGTTTCTATATTAATTTTCTGTTCAGATGATCTGTCATTGGTGTAGGTGTGGGATTACAGCCTCTTTGCTATTGTTCAGTCACTAAGTTGTGTCCGACTGCTTTGCAACCCCATGGACTGTAGCACGCCAGGCTAGCCTGTCCTTCACAGTCTCCTAGAGCTTGCTCAGACTCATGTTCATAGAGTCAGTGATGCCATCCAACCATCTCACCCTCTGTTGTCCCTTCTCCTCCTGCCCTCGATCTTTCCCAGCATCAGGGTCTTTTCAAATGAGTCAGCTCTTCGCATCAGGTGGCCAACTTACTGGAGCTTCAGCTTCAGCATCAGTCCTTCCAATGAATATTCAGGGTTGATTTCCTTTACCATTGATTTCTTTGACCTCCTTGATATCCAAGGGACTCTCAAGAGTCTTCCTCAGCACCACAATTTGAAAGCATCAATTCTCGGGTGCTCAGTCTTCTTAAGAGTCCAGTTCCCACATTGTACATGTCTACTGGAAAAACCATAGTTTTCATTATATGGACCTTTGTCAGCAAAGTGATGTCTCTGTTTTTTAATATGCTCTCTAGTTTTGCCATGGCTTCAAGTCCCCAACTATTGTTTATTGCCCCATACTACCTTTATTTGTGTTAATATTTTCTTTATATATTTAGATGGTAATTTACATATTTAGATGTTACATATATTTAAATTCTTGTTGGATTGACTCATCCACCATTACGTAATGTCCTTCTTTTTCTCTTGTTTCAGATTTTGTTAAGGTCTATGTGTCTTATATAAGTATTGCTTTCTTTCCATTTCCATTTGTATGGAATATCCTCTTTTTCACTTCACTTCTCTTCACTTGTTTTTTTGTCCAACTAGTCACTCCATGCCTTTTGACCGAAGCATTTAGTCCATTTACATAAATAGGCACTTTTGATAGATGTATATTCATCGACACTTTAGTACTTGTTTTCTGTTTGTTTTTACAGCTCTTTTCTCTTTCTTTCCTCTTCTTCTGCTCTCTCCCTTGTGATCTGATAAATATTTTTAGTATTACGTTTGGATTCCTTTCTCTTTTTAGTCTGAGTATCTATTACATTTTAGATTTTTGGTTTGTGCTTAACATAAGATTCATACATAATAACTTATACATGTGTGATTATTTTAGGCTTGAATGTGTTCTAACACTTTATTTCACTCACCCCCACATTTAATATACGTGACGTCATATTTTACATTTTTTTTGTGTGTATCTCAAGCATTGGGGATATATATGATTTTACTATTTTTGTCTTTTAATCCTACCAATGAGATTTTTCCTTTCATAATTTTTATATCACTAGTCATAGTTTTTCTTTTCTTCCTAGAAAAGATCCTTTGTCATTTCTTGTAAAGTTGGTTTACTGGTGAGGAACTCTTTCAGCTTTTATTTATCTGTAAAGCTCTTTATGTTTCTTTCATAATTTTTCTATTTTAATTGTAATTTGTCTTGCTGTGGATTTTTTCAGGTTCATTTTTGGGGACTCTTTCAGCTTTCTGGATATGGATGTCTGTTTCTTTTACCAGATTAGAGAAGCTTTCAATTATTTATTCAAATAATTTCTCCATCACTTTTTCTCTTTCCTTTCCTTCTGGAACTCCTATAATGTGAATGTCAGTTACATTAATGTCCCAGATGAATCTTAAATTATTCTTACCTTTAAAAACTACTATTTTCTTTCTTTCTTTTTTTTTTTTTCTGTTCAGCATGGGTGCTTTAAAATACCCTGTCTTCTGCATTGCTGATTTGTTCCTCTGTGTGATCTAACCTATTATGAATTCCTTTGAGTGTATTTTTATTATAGTTATTTTATTTTTCAGCTCTGTTTGATTCTACTTCAAACTTTCTCTTTGCTGAATTTCTCATAATATTCATCCACGCTTCTCTCAAGTTCAATTAATATCTTTATGGTCATTACCTTGAACTCTTTGTCAGGTAGATGGCTTATCTCCACTTCATTTGGTTTCTCATCTGAAATTTTGTCTTGCTTCTTAGTTTGGAACACATTCCACTGTTTTCACATTTCACCTAGTGTTCTGTGTTTATTTCTGTGTGTTAGGTCAATTGGTTATATTTCTTGATCTTAGAGAAATGGCCCGATATAGGAGACATCCTATAGGGCTCAGTAGCATACCTTCTGTTCCCTAGAACTATATTTTCTAGGTATCCTCCATATGCAAGTTCCATGCACCCTTCTGTTGTGAAAGGGCTAATTATTGTGGGAGTGCTGGTAGGCAGGCCTGAGCTCCTATCCAGCTGATTACAAAGCAGTCCTTTGTGGGGTGACTGTGTGCCCACTGGAGGGTAGGGTGTCTTTCCCATGCAGTTGGCTATGCAGCACAGGTCCATATGGCTCTCTGTACAGCCCATGGGGAGCTTGGGGCTGGTGTGCAGCCACTAGAGGACAGGGCCATACTTTTATCCACTGTCTGCAGGGACTGGTGGGGCTCAAGGCTGGTGTCCACCCACTAGAGTGTGGGACTGGGACCCTCTTCAGCTATCTGCACAGTTTCATGGCAGATGTGTCTATTATCAGTCCAGTGGGCAACAGGCTAACAGGCTAGAAAAAGGGATTTCCAAATGCTTCTCTGTGTCATTGTTCTCACAGTAGAACAACCTTCCAAACTGACTTCTGCCTGCATCACTGGAGAAAGAAATGGTAACCCACTCCAGTACTCTTGCCTGGAAAATCCCATGGACGGAGGATCGTGGTAGGCTACAGTCCACGGGGTCACAAAGAGTTGGACACGACTGAGCAACTTCACTTTGTATCACCATAACCAGGGAGATTTTCAGTTGCCTTTTACTTCTGTGGGAGACCCTCCAATATCCTTAAGTTGATCTGACCTAGATTTCTTTCAAGTTATTTCCTTTGTGCTGGAAGTATTTGAGACTTATGTGCACCCTTCTGTTTCCTCTAGCCTTCTTATGGTTCTCCTGAACACAAACCCCACTGGTTTTCAAACCCAGGTGTTATAGGACTTCTCTTCCAGTGCAGGACCTACCCAGGTTGGAAAGCTTGGACCCCCTCATTCTTTGGTGGGGGGCCTCTATGATTGTGGTATTCTTTCAGTTTGAAAGTCACTGACCCAAGGCAATGGTCCTGACTAGATCACATCTTTTCCTCTCCTATTCTTCTTCTGGGTCCTTTTTTATGTTGAGTTTATTTGTGGAATTATTTTCTGTTACTCTTCAGGTCATTCTCATAGATTACTACACTGTAAGTAGTTTTAATTTTAGTGTTTCTATGGGAGGAGGTAATTTCAGGGCTTTCCTAATCTATCATCTTGGCCCCTTCTCCTTTCTATTTTTTATACACTTAATCTTTGTACTCATGGTTTTTTCAACAGAAACTGAATTGCTAAACTATGTGCAATAATAACCATTCTATTTTTAATTTTTCATGGTATATAAGAAGTTTTTATATTCTGAAACCTGTAATTAGCCATAGATAATGATACACTGCACTTTTAATTTCAGGCAGAGCTTAAGTAAATGTTGTGTGTGTGTATATATGTGTGTGTGTGTGTGTGTGTGTGCAATCTATACATATATATAATGCATATATTTAAATATCAATCCACTCATTTCCATATATATAATTGCTTCTATGCATTTCTTCATGCATATCATGCATGCATTTATTTATATGTGTGTATCTATAGATATATGGGCTTCCCTGGTGCCTTAGTGGTAAAGAATCCACCTGCCAATGCAGGAGGTGTGGATTCAATAGAAGGAAATGGCAACCCACTCTGGTATTCCTGCCTGGGAAATCCTATGGACTGAGGAGTCTGTGGGCTACAGTCCATGGTGTCACAAAAGAATTGACATCACTTAGTGACTAAAGAGCAACAACAATATATAGATATCAGGCTTTTCTGGTGGCTTGGTGGTAAATAATTCACCTACAAATGCAGGAGAGGCAGGTTAGATCCCTGGGTCAGGAAGATCTCCTGGAGAAGGAAATGGCAGTATTCTTGCCTGGGAAATCCCAAGGACATAGGATTCTCATGGGCTACAGTCAATGTGGTAGCAAAAGTGTCAGACATGACTTAGTGGATAAACAACAAAAGTAGATATATACCACATGCATAAATATGCAGAAATGAATAATTAAGTAAAATAAACAGAAAAGGTAATGGTAATAAATTTATAATGAGTTATATTAAAAAAATTTAGAGTAAATTATAAGATACATTAATAATGGTAGCTTTGATAATATAATTAGTGGGTGTCCCAGTTACTGCACTTTGAAATCCATTACCACAGTTTTGCAAGCACACATGTTCCACAGTCTCTCCCAGCCAAGACTCAGTGCAATAGAAATATTAGGGCAGACCTGATTCAGTTACAAGCAAGTTTCTCTAGTGACCAACACTGGCTTGAAGACTTCCAGAGGGTTTACCAAAACATCTTAGACTTCACAAAAGTCTAGGATGTTTCCAGCAAACTTTCTCTTCTCTGGCACTTACGATGAGATTTCCATTGCCCTCTCAGCCTGTCCAACTCCCTTTTTATTTCCTTTCACATAGACATTTACTTTAATGAAATTCTAACATATTTAATCATGCATCAGTGTTGGCTCCTCAGGGGAACTAGACTAAAACAAATTGTACAATCTATCATGTACTATGAAGTTATGTTAATCATTATCAAAACACAATCTGGGGTACTTCCAAGAAAATGTTTAAGAATCAGTAAGTGTGTCTTAGTATGTTTTTAATGCATTTTAGAAAAGTTACTTGTGAATACAAAAAATGATTTTGCAATTAAGGAATATTTACAACAGGTTCTGCTGTTGTTCAGTTGCTCAGTCATGTTTGACTCTATGCAACCCCATGGACTGCCAGGCTTCCCTGTCCTTCACCATCTCCTGCAGTTTCCTCAAACTCATGTCTATTGGGTCAGTGATGCCATCCAACCATCTTGTCCTCTGTTATCCCCTTCTCCTCCTGCCTTCAATCTTTCCCAGCATCAGGGTCTTTTCTAATGGGCTGACTCTTTGCATCTGGTGGCCGAAGTATTGGAGTTTCAGCTTCAGCATCAGTCCTTCCAATGAATATTCAGGGTTTATTTTCTTTAGGATTGACTGGCTTGATCTCCTTGCAGTCCAAGGGACTCTCAAGAGTTTTTTCCAACACTACAGTTCAAAAGCATCAATTCTTCAGCACTCAGCTTTCTTTATGGTCCAGCTCTCACATCCATACATGACTACTGGGAAAACCATAGCTTTGACTAGGCAGAGTTTTGTCAGAAATGCAATGTCTCTGCTTTTTAATATGCTGTCTAGACTTGCCATAGCTCTTCTTCCATGGCTCTAGCATTAGTCTGAAATTTATCTTTAGTGCTACTTGGTACCAGTAAGTATGGATTGTTTTTGTAGACATATTTTAATAATTATAAAATATTCTTAATTTTAAAAATTATAAGAGTAACTGGATAGCCAGTAAAAATAAATTTAAAATTAAAAGTATCCTCTAAATTGCATGACTGTCCTGATTATCATCTAATGTTCATTTGTAGTTTGGGAGATTATAATTGTCTTTAGAAATCTGTTTAAATTTATAAAACTTCTCAGAATACTACACGTTTATTTTTTTTTCCTAGCATGTGTGTGTGTGAGTGTGTATATGGTATTATATAGCTCTATACCTTGGAGACATGGAAGCATATGGTTCTGAAAGTGGATTTTATTTTTCACTGAACACATTACAGTGATTAGTGCATTATTCTTAAACAGAATCATTAATTTGTAAAAAGTGTGCTATCAGTTACATTATATGATTTTTAAATTATTTATATATTATAGTGTTTAAATATTTGAGTATATCAAGTTACTTACATAAGATACATTTCCAGAAGAATTCCTAAATAAAAAGTACAAATGCAATAAAACAATACTCGTCAAAAATGTAAGTCAAAACTACAATGAGATACCACCTCATGTTGAGTAGAATGGCCGTGATTAAAAAGTCTACAAACAACTAATTCTGGAGAGGGTGTGGAGGAAAGAAAGTCATCCTACACTGTTGGTGGGAATGTAAGTTGGTACAGCCACTATGGAAAACAGTACGGCGATTACTGAGAAAACTAAAAAGAGAATTACCATACAATCCAGCAATCCCACTCCTGGTGATATATCCAGGCAAAACTATGACTCAACAAGATACATTTCCCCTATGTTAATAGCAGCACTATTCACAATAGGCGAAACATGGAAACAGACTAAATGTCCATCAGCAGGTGAATGGATAAAGAAGACATACATATATACAATGGAATATTACTTAGCTATATGAAAGACCAAAATAATACCATTTGCAGCAACATGGATGCAACTAGAGATTACCATACTAAGTGAAATCAGAAAGAGAAAAACAAATGCATATATCACTTATATGTGGAATCTAAAATATGGCACAAATGAAATTATCTATAAAACAGAAACCGACTCATACACACAGAGAACAGACTTGTGGTTGCCAAGGCAGAGGGAGGAGGGATGGACCAGAAATCGGAAAATGCAAGCTATTACATTTAGAATGGATAAACAAGGTCCTGATGTAGATCACAGGGAATGATATTTAATATCTTGTGATAAAACATAACGGAAAAGAGCATAAAGAAAGAATGTACATATGTGCATAACTGAGTCACTTTGCTGTACAGCAGAGATTGGCACAACTGTGTAAGTCAACTATACTTGAATAAAAAATAAATTAATACAAAAATACTCACTAAATGTGTGTGTGTGTGTGTGTCTATACACACACACACACAGAGAGAGAGAGAGGCAAATAGCTCTAAAAAAGAAAAGAAAATCTCTCTGTGAGCTCTCAATGCTACCTATTATAATCTATTTCAGTCTGCACTAGTTGCAGTTGCATGTCATTTGAAGCATGTATTTTGCTGATCCCTAGACAGCCTGCTGACCCTCCGTCTCCGCCCTGCCCCGTAACTGTTGCTACTGTTTTGTCAGTTGACTTTGCATTGCATTTTCTACACTAATAAGTCAAATTCCATTCATGTATTTAGAAGAAAAAAATCTATTCTTACCCTTCTGGGAAAAATTCCCATGTGTAAATACTTTTGAATTACATTTGTCAGGATTTTATAAAGCTAATATCAATAAATTAGTTTTAATTTTACCACTTTATATTTATTTTTATAATATTTTGGCATTTGTGATAGTCTGGCTATGCGAAAAAATAACTCATATACCTTGAAAAGATTAAATTTTAGCTCATAGATATCCCTGTAAGTTTTTTCAACTTGGACCTCTATGGGAAGTATTGTATTAATTATTTCATCCATTTTTTTCCATTCTTCAGATTTTATCAGATATGGCAGAGGATCTTCCTGCCAATGCAGGAAACAGGAGAGATGTGGGTTCAATCCCTGGGTGGGGAAGATCCCCTGGAGTAGGAAATGGCAACCCATCCCACTATTCTTGCCTGGAAATTCCCATAAACAGAGGAGCCTGGAAGGCCACAGTCCTTGGGTCTCAGAAAATAAGAGGCCACTGAGTGAATGAACACACACACAGCATAAATTTAAATAGTCTGATGCTTTTTTTAAATTTCAGATAAGTTTCCAACTATAGGTTCCAATTGCACTAATCAGGAAATTTCTAAATGTTCAAATAACTTCCAAGAAACAAAAAAATTGTATAAATTTTAGACTACTAAGGGAATTTCCTGGTAGCTTAAATGGTAAAGAATCTGCCTGCAATGCAGGGGACCCAGGTTCAATCGCTGGGTTGGGAAGGGCCCCTGGAGAAGGAAATGGCAACCCACTCCAGTGTTCTTGCCTGGAGAATCCCACGGACAGAGGAGCCTGACTGGCTACAGTCAACGGGGTCACAAAGAGTCAGACACAACTGAACAGCATTCACTTTCACTTCGATTTTTAAAATTACGAAGATATTTAATCTCCTTGTTTGTAAATATTTGACACTCAGTAGGATTATTTTATTGTTTTTTGTAATGAGATATAACAGAAGTACGGATTTCTACTTGGGTTTACCTCTCTCATTTGTCACATCATACGTGCTGTGTGCTAAGTCCCTTTACTTGTGTCTGAGTCTTGCAACCCTATGGACTGTATCTGGCTGGGCAACTCTGTCCATGGGATTTCCCAGGCAAGAATATTGGAATGGTTTGCCATGCCCTCTTCCAGGGGATCTTTTGGACCCAGGGATCAAACCCAATTTTTTTTGCATTGGCAAGCAGGTTCTTTACCACTAGCACCACCTGGGAAGATCACTCTTTCATAATATAAAAGAACTAAAGCATATATTCTCTAAAGTGTTTTGCTGCTGCGGCTGCTGCTGCTGCTGCTAAGTCGCTTCAGTCGTGTCCGACTCTGTGCGACCCCATAGACAGCAGCCCACCAGGCTCCCCCTTCCCTGGGATTCTCCAGGCAAGAATACTGGAGTGGGTTGCCATTTCCTTCTCCAATGCACGAAAGTGAAAAGTGAAAGTGAAGTCGCTCAGTCATGTCTGACTCCTAGCGACCCCATGGACTGCAGCCCACCAGGCTCCTCCGTCCATGGGATTTCCCAGGCAAGAGTACTGAAGTGGGGTGCCATTATACAGTTGTGTAATTCCCAAAGTTAAGTACCCCTAATTTTACAATGAAATGTAAAAGTAGAAGAGTGTTCCAGATATGTATGTTTCATTTGCACTGATATGGTAGTTAAGTCTTTTTGTAACATAAATTCTTTGGGGAAAGCATACAAAAAAAAATTACATGAACTAATGTTCAGTAATGTTCATACTTATGGAAAGAAAAAAAGTGAGGGGAAATAGTAAGAGAGACAAAATATTTATACATTTGATTTGATGCAGTATTAATGATATTGATAGAGTGTGTTCATTGCTCAGTTGTGTCCAACTCTTTGTAACCCCATGGACTGGAACCTGGTAGGCTCCTTTGCTCATAGGTCTTTTCAGGCAAGAGTATTGGAATGGGTTGCCATTTCCTTCTCCAAATGGTAGAGTAGAAAGTTCTCTTTAAAACATATTTCTAATAAAGATGGACTATTTTTATTGAAGCCAGGTAACTAGGCAATAGAGGTAATCAATATACACTTACTGTTTAAGAATTACTTAGATTCATTTAATGACCAATTAATTCTCTGCAGCCTTTTATCAATTCAACCTAAATAAGAACTGTGGGTGTTGAAAGAGAAGGGGAATAATTAAGGTGAGAGAAGATTGTTACTCTTTCTTTCTACCTTACAGAAATGATGGAAGCAATAGCATTTCACTCCTCAATGCTTAAAGCACAAAGACTAAAGTAGCTGTCATTTTTTCGTACCTATTCAATCAAGCTAAAAAAATGTAGCAAAAATAAAAGAGCCATTCTGATTGCTTTTCTGATAAATTCTAAAAATTGCCAGTCAGTGGTTTACTGATTTTCTCATCATACAAGTTGTGCATTCCTTAAAAAGTGCATCTGTATCTTTTCATTGTTTTTTCAGTGACTAAGGACAGGTATTAGACCACTGTCTGTCTTTGTGCTCAGTTGACATGTGTGTGTGTGTGTGTGTGTTTAGGCACAGTTAGTTGTAAGATGAAGTGTTGACTGAAGAGCTACTGGCATTCACCTTTAGAGCACCTCCAGTGTATTATTAATAGGGGCATTTAACAGAGACCTCGGCTCTTTATTAATCAAAATAACATTCTTATCCAAAAGCTCTTTCGGAGAAGTTATCAATAAAAAATTTTATTGCAACATGAAATTGTGCCAGACCATTAATATAAAACAAATATAGATAGCACTTACAGATTGAAATCAGAAGTGGATGGGATGTCATTATGAGAAAATGGATTGAAAAATGCTGAATCTCACTAATCCAATTCTTGACAGGTCATAATTTGCAACAGTGATTCTACTTACAAGAGTTCTCTGTAGTAAAGGATGGATAGATGGAAGAACAACCATAAGTCCTAAACATATTTGAATTTAATATACACTTGCCTTCTCTAGCCTGCTGCCTCAACCTATAGCTGTCTTTTATAGATAAAATCTTTCTTAATATGAAATATTTCTATGAATATACCTAAGCCATAACTATTTGGTGCTTTCTAACTCATCGTTGCTTCTTTCACTATAACCTTAAATCTAAATTACTTCATTTTTAAAACATTGTCTATAATTATCACTCTTCCATCATCTATATTTCACAAAATTAGGATTCTTTGCAGTGCAAGTAACAGAAGCCCATTCAACTATCTTGAGTAGAAAAGATTTTAGTGCTCTCAAAGAACCTAAGGCAAAGATATAAATCATATTGGAATCTACTGGGAACCAGGTATTAAAATTTCATCAAGACAGTATTTCTTCTTTCTTTTTTTTTTGTCTATGCATTTCTGCTTCATTCTTCACTCTTGCTATAAAAAGTATCTTCTACTACTTAGTAGAGCTGGCAGACTAGTCACAGAGGCATACTGTACTGTACTGTTGGCACTAGAGATAGACTTCTCTTGTTCAGCCCACCGCTCCACCTATCTGTCTGTCTGTCTCTCTCGTCTTCCGTCCTTTCTTCCCTCTCGTTTCTGCTTCCTCCTCTTCGCTCTCTCCCTGTCCCCTCTTCCTTCTCCCTGTGCATCTCATTTGTTTTTCTTCTCCATTCCATTTTTTAAAAACTCTTAAAACTGGGAAAAAGGATTAGCCCAGATTCCGATAGGTGTCCATCTTAGAACAATTCCATAAAGAAAATATTATTACATTTTAAATAAATGTTTCTTAGGGTAGAAGACCAAATAATAGCATTTCCCAGGAAAGGTGAGTGAAACTGAGTGAAGGACTACTCTGCAGATAAAGCAACTGGCCCACACCTTAAATATACGCCACTAGTGCTGTGGGAAATCTATGCGTTAATATTCAAAATCTTCCTCAGATTTCCCACTTACTTTCACATTTTATTAGTGTACATATTTACTAGTATATTAATATAAAGTATATAAATTATACTAAATTTCAAAGTTATATATTAATTGTATATGATATTTCAATTTCTACATTATTTACTTTCCAAAAATATAACTCTGGTGGTAAATGTTAAGTATTTTTTGTTTCCACAGATATATTTATTGTTTATATTTGTTGTTAAGCTCTCCAGTTAAATCTTTTTTTTCTTTCCAATTTTTGTTTTCTGTTCTCATATCCTTTCTTCGTTAATGCCTAAAATGTTAACCCACTGTTTCATTTAAAATCTCACACACAGTTTCTGCCATCTTTACCAAGGCCACATTTTTAAGATGAATCTTTGGGTTTTATTATTATTATTATCACTTAAAGGGAAAAATTAATGGGGTCATTCATGCAAAATTTTATACCCCAAGCTACCTATCTAATTATGCTTTCCTATAGCAGATTGTGCTGTGCTCCAGATTTATGCTCTTAAATAGTTCTGTAAAATTCTGCAACTCCAGATAATAGCCTTCTGAAATGTTTTCTTTTTTCCTTGAAAAAATCAGTTTATCAAATTTAGCCAAAGAATAAACAGGTCTGTATCATGACACAATCTACTAAGCCAATCATGTTTATGTTTCGTTATGGGAGAAAGTCAAGCTTGTGTCATTGTGAAGTTTAGGTGGCATAGGAAAGTACATAGACTTTACAACTAAATGTTTCTGCCAATACAAATGTATAACATAGGGGTATTTTCAGAACATTGTTTATTGAGTTCATAAAATAATTATTTTAAAAGGTCATATTAGCTCAAATATGTTTTGCTGTTTTGGAGGAATACAAATCAAGCTCCAATAAAACTTTTTTTTCTTCTTGAATAGACATTTTAACCTTATATGCCAATGTGTGGACATGTGTGTTTGCCTGTGTGTGTGTGTGTGTACATATACATATCAACATACGAACATATATACGATTGCTTATGTTCTAGTTTCTTTCTAGTACGTGTGCATGATTAGACATTTTTACCTGAAATGACATTATGGGTGCTTGTGTGTTTGTATGTGTGTGAATATATGTACACATGCAAATATATGAACATGTATATGATTGCTTATGTAACTGTTTCTTTCTAGTGCATGATAAGTCCTTTCACAGGATTTATAATTTGAATATTTAAATATTAATCCAGTATAAAATACAAATGATTTACTTTTATTGAAGTTCCAACACAAAATTCTCCATACTGGCAATTTTGAAAGTGCATATAAATATTCCCGATACAAAATCTTAGCAGTGAAATCAGTTAACCACAAATTGATCTTGTAATTATAAATGCTGCATGTGGAACTCAATACATTTTTAATGCTCAAATTAAGACACACTAATTACATAGTAACTGCTAAATAAATGGCATATAATTTAGAGCTATGCCAGAGAGCGCTATTCCGATTGAGATGCTTCTAATCATTGGGGAAACCTGCTCGCCGCTGGTAAAATGTTAACTTTGATGAACAAACTGGTGATTATCCAGGAAAAGATCTACAAATGGAAATGGTGAGTTCATATCATTTCAGGTATCTTTTTTCATTGGCCTATTTTTTAAGATTGTTTTTAAACTTTTTTATGTCCATTTCCTATTAATTTATGCAATGTTTCATAACAATGAAAAATTCCAACTTTAAAAAGATCTTTTTAAAAATGTCAAGTGGATTACTCACAGAAGCAATATTTTGAATACCGATTATGTTTCTGAGTACAGTAAAGAAATATCAATTTTATCCCATGTTGGTTCTAAAACATATGTGCTTTCAATGTAATTCAATGGAAACATATTATGATATTAATAGTAAAGAGAAATTTAGAACAGGAATTCAAAAGTTTGCTCTGAATTCTAATTCTTAGAGGATGAAGGGTTGCATTAAAAGAGAAAAAAAGAGGTACATAGAAGCTTGTGGAGATTCATTTGGAATTTCTAAATAATTTCAGTTTATCAAGATTAATATGACATGTTTTCTTTAAGATTAAATTCTCTTAAAATATATTACTTCCATTTCCCTTGATATATGTTTACCATCAGCTTCCCTTAGTCTATTGTCCTTGCTGTTGTTGTTGAGTCTCCAGCCATGTCCAACTCTTTGCAACCCCAGAGACTTGAAGCAGTCCAGGTCTCCTCATCCCTCAGCATCTCCCAAAGTTTGCCCAAATTCAAGGCCATTGCATCAGTGATGCCATCTGGCCATCTCATCCTCTGATGCCCTCTTCTCCTTCTGCCCTCAATCTTTCCTGGCTTCAGGAACTTTTCTAATGAGTTGGCTATTTGCATCAGATAACCAAATCACTGGAGCTTTAGCTTCAGAATCAGTCTTCCCAACGAGTATTCAGGGTTGATTTCCCTTAAGATTGACTGGTTTGATCTCCTTGCAGTCCAAGGGACTTTCAGGAGTCTTCTCCAGCACCACAATTCAAACGCCATCAATCCGTTGGTGCTCTGCCTTCATTACGGTCCAGCTCTAACAACTGTATGTGACCACTGGGAAGACCACAGCCTTGACTATATGGATCTTTGTTGGCAGAGCAATGTCTCTGCTTTTCAATACTCTGTCTAGGTTTGTAATCACTTTCCCGCCAAGAAGCAATCGTCTTCTGATTTCATGGTTGCACTCACCATCTGCAGAGATTTTGGAGCCCAAGAAGAGGAAATCTGTCACTGTTTTCACCTTTCCCCCTTCTGTTTGCCATGAAGGAATGGGGCCGAGTGCCATGATCTTAGTTTTCTTAATATTTAGATTTAAGCTGGCTCGTTCACTCTCTTTCTTCACCCTCAGCAAGGGACTCTTTAGTTCTTTGATTTCTGCCAGTAGAGTGCTATCATCTGCATAACTGAGGTTGTTGAAGTTTCTCCTGCCTATCTTGATTACAGCTTGTAACTCATCCAGCCCAGCATGTCTCATGATGTGCTCAGCATATAGGTTAAATAAACACAGTGACAGCAGACAGCCCTGCTGTCCTCCTTTCTCAATCTTGAACCAATCAGTTGTTCCATACAGGGTTCTAACTGTTGCTTCTCGATCTGCATACAGGTTTCTCAGGAGCCAAGTAAGATGGTCTGGTATTTCCATCACTTTAAGAGCTTTCAACAGTTTGTTATGATCTATAACGTCAAAGGCTTTAGTGGAGCTAATGAAATGGAGGTAGATATTTTTCTGGAATTCCCTTGCTTTCTCTATGGTTCAGCAAATGTTGGCAATTTGATCTCTGGTCCCCCTTCCTTTCCTAAACCCAGATTGGACATCTGGAAGTTCTTGATTGCCATTATGCTGAAGCCTACTATGCAAGATTATAAGCATGACCTTATAGCATGGTTGATGAGTGCAATTGTCTGATTGTTTGCACATTCTTTAGTACTACCCTTCTTGGGAATCAGGATGAGGATTGACCTTATCCAGGCCTGTGGCCACTGATGGGTCTTCCAGATTTGCTGACATATTTGGCTTAAAACTCAACATTCAGAAAACTGAGATCGTGGCATCTGGTCCTATCACTTCATGGCAAATAGATGGGGAAACAGTGGAAACAGTATCAGACGTTATTTTGGGGGGCTACAAAAATCACTGCAGATAGTGACTGTAGCTGTGAAATTAAAAGACACTTGCTCCTTGGAAGAAAAGTTATGACCAACCTAGACAGCATACTAAAAACCAGAGATGTTACTTTGCCAACAAAGATCCATCTAGTTAAAGCTATGGTTTTTCCAGTAGTCATGTATGGATGTGAGAGTTGGACTATAAAGAAAGCTGAACACCGAAGAATTGATGCTTTTGAACTGTGGTGTTGGAAAAAAACTCTTGAGAGTCCCTTGGACTGCAAGGAGATCCAACCAGCCCATCCTAAAGGAAATCAGTCCTGAATATTCATTGGAAGGACTGATGTTGAAGCTTAAACTCCAATACTTTGGCCACCTGATGCGAAGAAGTGACTCATTGGAAAAGACCCTGATGCTGGGAAAGATTGAAGGCAGGAGGAGAAGGGGACGACAGAGGATGAGATGGTTGGATGGCATCACCGACTCAATGGACATGAGTTTGAGTAAACTCTGGGAGTTGGTGATAGACAGGGAGGCCTGTGTCCATGGGGTAGCAAAAAGTTGGACACGACCGAGCAACTGAACTGAACTGAATGCAAAACCTTGATGGCATCACCCTTTAGGGTTTTGAATTCTGGAATTCTACTGGAATTCCACCACTTCCACTAACTTTATCAGCAGCAGTGCTTCTTAAGGGAGGTCATTCTTTGACTTACAAATGGAATAAAGATAAAAGGAGGAAAAAAGCAGAGGTTGACAAAGAGATTGCTGGAATAACTAGAGAAGAGTTGGAAGGGACATAAGAGAATAAGAATTGCATGTAATTTTTTTTAATGATTTATTATTGGCTTGGTCACAAAGTTCATCTGGGTTTTTCTGTAAGATGTTATGGAAAAACCCAAACAAACTTCGTGGCCAAACCAATAAAATAAACTGAACTGTAAATGAATAAAGCATAAAGGAAAATGGAGCAAATTCAAAGTGCAAACCTTCTTTGAATAGAAATAAAGGAAGGAGTTAAGAAAATGGCTAAGAATAATAATTGAATTTAACAATAGACAAGTCATTTCCTCACTAGAACTGTTAATTTCTCTTCAACAAGAAATGGGGATAGGAGTCAACTGTTCTTAAGCCAGGGCAGTGTGGGGTTCACTGTTAATGAAAATGGAGCTTGATTATGTCGGGTATTCGCTTCTTGTTGAATATGTACTGAGCATGCTAGCTGCTCTGTCCTATCCAACTTTTTGCAACCCCATGGACTGCAGCCCATAAGGCTCCTCTGTCCGTGGATTTCTCCAGGCAAGAGTAGCGAAGTGGATAGCCATTTTCTTCTCCAGGGGATCTTCCCAACCCAGGGATCAAACCTGAGTATCCCGCATTTCAGGCTTTAACGTTTGAGCCACCAGGGAAGCCACAAGTCCTATAATTATTAATTTATTAGTTTTTCCTAATAAATTAATATTTTATTAATTTATAACCCCACCATTGCAATTGCTGGGGGAATATATAGGGACTTTCAAGATAAGGTATTTTTATGTAGTTTTTCCTTCAGTTTCAAAAATACCTTAAAATTATTGGTTCTTCGAGTAGTCATGTACAGATGTGAGAGTTGGAACATAAAGAAGGTTGAGTATTGAAGAACTGACACTTTTGAACAGTGGTGCTGGAAAAGACTCTTGAGAGTCCCTTGGACTGCAAGGAAATAAAACCCAGTAAACCCTAAAGGAAATCAACCCTGAATATTCATTAGAAAGACTGATGCTTGAGCTGAAGCTCCAATACTTTGGTCACCTGATGTGATGCATTGGAAAAGCCTCTGTTGCTGGAAAAGATTGAAGGCAGAAGAAGAGGAGCACAGGGGATGAGTAGGTTGAAAGGCATCATTGACTCAGTGGACATGCATTTGAGCAAACTCAGGGAGATGGTGAAGGACAGGCATGCTGTAGTGCACGGGTCACAAAGAGTCAGATATGACTTAGAAATTGAGCAACAACGCATAAGGCAATTTATTGACCAAATGCAGAGAAATCTCAACACACTCAATAGCAGGAAGAATACTTAGGCTTCAGATTCAGGGATAATCTTCTTGCTAGTTATGACCAAAATGAGATCTCTCAGTGCATTTACTTTTACAGAAACCATGAATGGTACAGATTCACTACAAAGAAACCTATGGGAGTTTAGTCAATAGTTATAATGCCTGCTGGTCAATATGAATCTGTAACATTAACAGTATCATGTGGTACATCAACAGTACTCAAGTATCAAATGAAAAAAGATGATAGCTTCGATTACTATCTTTTAACTTTTATGATTGAAATTCATGCTTCAGTCCATTATAACTTGTTCCTTCTCTTACCACATCAGAAGACTTTATCCAAACTAAGATTGCTAACACTTTTATAATTGATAACTCACACCTTATTTTTTAAATTTTATTGAAGTATTGTTAATTTACAATGTTGTGCTAATTTTTTGCTATACAGTAAAGAGACTCATTTTAAAAATTCACCTCCTTTGATTGCAGAATAGCATTTGGCAATTGTGAACTTCCCGCTAATATTTAAAATGCTTCCTTTCTTATTTTCTTCAGTACCACTCTTACTATTTATTCATCCTTTTTTGGTGCTGTTGTTTGCTCTCTTTCAACTTCATGAACTCATCCTACATTTGAGTGAAGTTCCATCTAATGTTTTATTATTTTTTTAACTTAAAACGTTTCCTTTGGTAATATGTTGTATTAATATTTTATTTCATTCATTATCAGATACCATCAGAATGGTATGAAAATTTTGGTGTGTATGCATGACTGTGTATGCTCATTGAGATAAAAGCCCATAGATTTCATGAGATTTACTTTAGGTCTATGAAATTTAGATCTATATCTCTATTTCACTTTGGCTTCAAAGTCCAAAACTTATAATATTTGATCTTTAGCATAGCTACCTGGCAACCTGAAAACACTGCACAATTTCATTCATAGTAAGAACAAATGTGAATTTATTACTTCAAAAATACTTTCTCTACTACCTATTTCTTTAGATTTTTAATTGAAATACCTTCCAAACTACTTGCGTAGTATAATTTTTGGTGTTAAACTTAGATTTCTTCTTCTTTCTCATTTTCTAACATTTTAAACATTAAATGTAAACACTAACCCCTAACCACTCCAATTCTTAGTTAAGAACTCCTTCAGCTGCCTTTTAAATTACTGAGGTAATATCCTCCTTTATCATCTTATTGCAGATTCCTTTCTGACAGTAGTTCATATCAGTTCAATGATTATAAGCAAAACAAAGTAAAACTCTGCTGGAAGATTTTGGTCTACAGTAGAAAAACATGACATGCTTCTCAAAGTTTATTTTCCAGCTACTTGTGTCTCAGATCTTACTGCCATTATTACTCTAATTCTCACTATTCTCCAAATAGTCAAGCCTTTGATATTGTTCCCAAGATAGAGTTACCTATGTTTTTACCCTTGCAAATTTCTATCTGTCCTTTAAAACTCTGTTCATCTCTTATATCTTCAGTGGGATTCTTCCCCCCAATTCCAGAGTGAGTTTGGTAATCAGCCTTATAGGTTCACATAGCAAGTATCTGATATGTTCCTTATAATATTTAATAATCTGCTTTATACTTGTAAGATTTACACTTGTATGAATTTTCTAGTTAATATTTTTCATAATTCATCAATTCCTCACTATGAGTTCCTTGAAGACATTGTTTCGTACAATTCTTAAAGGTCTTAGACCCTGAAATCATACCATTTTCATCAGGTAAAAATATTGGTACTAAATCAGACATTAGAAAGGAAGAGAAACATAAAAGAACATCAAATAATTAGCACCTGTAATTCTCTCACATTGAACAAGAACTCTCAGTTTGAATTACCTATAGCTGTTTTACTCTAAATGATGCTTATATTGTATATTCATTTCTTCAATTAAAGAAAAAAACCTTCTATTATCCTTTTAAAACTTAAGCTTAAATAACAAAGTATGAAGAAGACTGTAATTTAATAATGTAAAAATTTTTACCGTTTGATCTAAGAAACTTACAGCTATCAATACATACTAAGTAAATAAATAAATGTTAGTTATTCAGTCGTGTCCGACTCTCTGCAATCCCATGGACTGTAGCCCCCAGGCTCCTCTGTTCATGGAATTCTCCAGGCAAGAGTACTGGAGTGGGTTGCCATTCCCTTCTTCAGAGGATGTTCCTGACCCAGGGATTGAACCCAGGTCTCCTGCATTGTAGGCAGATTCTTTATCATTTGAGCTACAGGGAGGAACTATCAATACAAATTATATACAATAAAAATAATTCAGATTATGTGAGAGGTAAACAGAGACATTACTTTGCCAACAAAGGTACATCTAGTCAAAGCTATGGTTTTTCCGGTAGTCATGTATGGATGTGAGAGTTGGAGTATAAAGAAAGCTGAGCACTGAAGAATTGATGCTTTTGAACTGTGGTGTTAGAAAAGACTCTTGAGAGTCCCTTGGACAGCAAGGAGATCCAACAAATCCATCCTAAAGGAGATCAGTCCAGAGTGTTCATTGGAAGAACAGATGTTGAAGCTGAAACTCCAAAACTTTGGCCACCTGATGTGAAGAACTGACTCACTGATGCTGGGAAAAACTGAAGGCAGGAGGAGAAGGGGACAACAGAGGATGAGATGGTTGGATGGCATCACCGACTCAATGGACATGAGTTTGGATAAACTCTGGGAGTTGGTGATGTACAGAGAGGCCTGGAGTGCTGCAGTCCATGGGGTCGCAAAGAATCAGATAGGACTGTGTGACTGACTGAACTGAAGATATCAACATAAAGTAGGTCCTTTTCTGATAATTAAATTCACTGGCTTGACCAACGTGCCCCTCAATACCTGTGTTCTCAGTAAACTAGTATTACCTATGTGGAAAATATGTTGTTAGACACCTAGTATCTTAAATTTGCCACTCCTGCGGGAGAGCTGATTATTAAGAAATAAAAGTAGACATTTTCAGAAAATTTTAATTGATTCTTTAAGTCTCAAAAACCTCAGTAGGTAAAGAATGGAAAAACGCTTCAACCAATTATTATTCTTTTAAACAAAGAATAGGATTTTCCCTGGTGGCACAGTTGATGGGAGTCTGCCTACCAATACATGGGATGAAAGTTCAATCCCTGGGTGGGGAAGATCCCCTGGAGGAGGAAATGGGAGTCCCTCCAGTGTTCTTGCCTGGGTAATCCTATGGAGAGAGGAGCCTGAAGGGCTACAGTCCATGGAGTCACAAAGAGTCTGACAAAACCTAGCAACCAAGCAGGCTCACATAAGACATGAATAAATTCCTAGAAGCTTACGTCCTACCAGGACGGAATCATGAATAAAAAGAAAATCTGAACAGTCCAATATCAAATAAGGAAGTTAAATCAGTAATTAAAAACTTCCCACATAGAAAATCTTGTGATAAGATCATTTCCTTGATGAATTGTATCAACTTTTTTTTTATTAATTTATTTATTTTAGTTGGGGGCTAATTACTTTACAATATTGTAGTGGTTTTTGCCATACATTGACATGAATCTGCCATGGGTTTACATGTGTTCCCCCTCCTGAACCCCCCCCCCTCCTCCCTCCCCATCCCAGCCCTGAGCACTTGTCTCATGCATCGAACCCGGACTGGCGTTCTGTTTCACATATGATAATACACTGTTTCAATGCTATTCTCTCAGATCGTCCCACCCTCACCTTCTCCCTCAGAGTCCATAAGACTGTTCTATGCATCTGTGTCTCTTATTCTGTCTCGCATATAGGGTTATCGTTACCATCTTTCAAATTTCAAATATATGCATTAGTATACTGTATTGGTGTTTTTCTTTCTGGCTTACTTCACTCTGTATAATGGGCTCCAGTTTCATCATCTCAGTAGAACTGATTCAAATGTATTATTTTTAATGGCTGAGTAATTGTATCAACTTTTAAAGAAGACTTAACACCAATCCTCAAATGCTTCCAACAAACTGAAGAGGAGAGAACACTTCCAGATTGATTTTGTGAAGTCAGCATTAGCTTGATGTCAATGTCAGACAAGAATACAGGAAAAGAAAATGATTGTCCACCATTCCTGATGAAAATAGATCCATAAATTGTCAACAAAATACTAGCAGAATGAATTCTAGTGCACATTAAAAGGATTTACACAGAATGAGTAAGTAGGATTTACCCCTGGCATGTAAAGATGATTCAACGTAAGGAAATAAATATATGTGATATAATACATTAGACATTGAGAGATAAAATTCATGTAATCTTCCTAGTAAATGCATAGAAAGCATGTGCCAAAACATATGTTGCATAGTAATAATCCTCATCAAACTGGGCATAAAGGGAACATGCTATTGTTCAGTCGGTAAATCATGTCTGACTATTTGCAACCCCACGGACTGCAGCAGGCCAGGCTTCCCTGTGCCCCCCATCTCCCTGAGTTTGCTCAAATTCATACCTCAACACAACGAAGGCCATATAGGACTAACCCACAGTTAATATTCTCAGTGGCAAAAGGTTAAAAGCTCTTCCTCTAAAATCAGGAACAGGACAAGGGTACTTCGTCACACTACTCTTTTTCACCGTAGAACTGAAAGTTCCAGCTAGAGTAATAGTCAAGAAAAAAATAAATAGAGTATGTCTAAATTGGAAAGACGAAGTAAAATTGTTTTTATTTACAGATGATATCATCTTATATATAGTAAATCCTAAAGACTCAACTGGAATATTGTGGGAAATAATCAATGAAATTAGTAAAGCTGCAGTTTATAAAAGAAAAATACAAAAGTTCGTTGTATTTCTACACCCTAAAAACAAACAAATCTGAGGCAGAATTAAAAATGCCACTCACAATAGTATCGAAAACAACAAAATACTTAGGAAAAAATTAACCAAGGAAATAAAAGACCTGTACACTGAAGCTTATAAGCCTGTAATGAAACTAAATTGAAGAAAACACTAATAAATGGAAAGATATCCCATGTTCACTATCAGAAGAACTGATATTTTTACAATGTGCATATTACCCAAAACTATTTATAGATTCACTGCAATCCCTAATAAAATTCAAATAGCAAGCTTTTTTACATAAATGAAAAGAAGCAATCATAAAGTTGTATGTTGCCACAAAAGAGCCCAAGTAACCAAAGTAATCCTATTAAAGAAGGAAGAAGCTAAAGACCTCACACTTCCTGATTCCAAACTATATCACAAAATCTTAGTATTTAAAAGAGCACAGCACCAGCATAAAATTAGACACATAAACCAATGGAGCAGAATCAAAAGCCGAGACGTAAACTGTTGCTCATATGGTCAACAAGTGTTTGACAAGGAAGTCAAGAACACCTAATGGGGAAAGAACAGTCTTTTCATCAAAAGATGTTGGAAAATTAGGTAACCATACGCAGAGAAAAGAAATTGAATGTCTAGCTTACCCCACGGACCTACATTAACTCGAAACGAATTAAAGACTTAAACATAAGTCCTAATACCATAGAACTTCCAGAAGAGAACATGGAGAAGACAATACCTGACATTAGTGTTGAATATCATTTGTTGCTTTTTTTTTAATAAGATAACAAAAGCATAAGGAATAAAAGCAAAACTCAACAAACAAGACATTAAACTAAAAAAAGAAAAAAAAAAACAAAAACAAAACTTCTGTGCAGACAAAGAAACCATCAGCAAAATGAAAAAGCAAGCTAAAAATGGGAAACAATATCTATAAATCATATACTGCTGCTACTGCTGCTGCTAAGTTGCTTCAGTCGTGTCCGACTCTGTGCGACCCCATAGACAGCAGCCCACCAGGCTCCACCATCCCTGGGACTCTCCAGGCAAGAACACTGGAGTGGGTTTCCATTTCCTTCTCCATTGTATGAAAGTGAAAAGTGAAAGTGAAGTCACTCAGTCATGTCCGACTCTTAGCGACCCCATGGACTGCAGCCTACTAGGCTCCTCCATCCATGGGATTCTCTAGGCAAGAGTACTGGAGTGGGGTGCCATTGCCTTCTCCGATAAATCGCATATTGAATAAGGAGCTAATAACAAAATATACAAAGGGGAACTCATATAACTTATCAACAACAAAACAATTTGAACAAAAGATGCTCATCATCACTAATTGGGCTTCCCTGGTGGCTCAGACTGTAAAGTATCTGCCTGCAATGCTGGAGACCCAGGTTCAATCCCTGGGTCAGGAAGATCCCCTGGAGGAGGGTCTGGCAACCTACTCCAGTATTTTTGCCTGAAAAACCCCGTGGACAGAATAGCTTGGCAGGCTAAAGTCCATGGGGATGCAAAGAGTGTGACAGGACTGAGCAACTAACACTTTCATCATCACTACCTACCCATGAAATGCAAATAAAAATCACTATGAGTTATCACCTCATATCTGTTAGAATGACAGTTATTAAGAAGACAAGAGATAGCAAGCATCGTGAAGGATCTAGAGATGAGCAAATCTTAAGCACTGTTGGTCAGAATGTAAATTGGTTCAGTCCCTAAGGTAGACAGTGTGGTATTTCCTCAAAAAAATTAAATATAGGAACAACATCTGATCCAGCAAGCCCAATTCTGGGCATATACCCAGAACTGCAAAGAAAATGAAAACAGGATATTTAAAAGATATTGATACTCTCATGCTCCCCTGTATATATATATACGGACTTCCCTTATGGCTCAGATTGTAAAGAATCTGCCTGCAATGCAGGAGACCCGAGTTTGATCTCAGGGTAGGGAATATCCCCTGGAGAAGGGCATGGCAACCCACTCCAGTATTCTTGCCTGGAGAATTCCATGGACAGAGGAGCCTGGTGGGCTACATTCCATGGGGTCACAAAGAGACACAATTGAGCAACTAATACTCTCACACTCACATATATATATATATATATATGCACATATGAAAAAGAAGGAAATCCTCCCATTTGAAAAGCATGGATGAACTTTGAGGGTGTTACACGGAGTTAATTCAGAAAGAAAGAGAATTACTATAAGATAACATTAGCATGTGGAATCTAAAAATGATGAACTCCTAGAGTTCAATCCCAAGGACTGGGATTGGTGGAACTGAGGAGATCCTGTTAGGTGCAACACAAACTTCCACCTAAAAGATAATGCACAGCATAGTCATTATAGTCAACAATACTTTATTGTATACAGAGTTGTTAAGACACTAGATGTTATGTGTTCTTGCCATAGAAAGAAATAATAATTATGTGCTCTGATAGAAGTGTTAGCTGACATTATGGTGGTTATCGTATTACAATATATAATCACATCCATTTGACACATTTTTACATCTTACTCAAAAAATAAAGCTCTAAGTCTTACAGCCAACTCCTGTCAAAGTCCATTTAATCACCTTCTAAAAGTGAAAGTGAAAATGAAGTCGCTCAGTCGTATTTAACTCTTTGCGACCCCACAGACTGTAGCCCACCAGGCTCCTCCATCCATGGGATTCTCCAGGCAAGAGTAGCTGAGTGTGTTGCCATTTCCTTCTCCAGGGGATCTTCCCAACCCAGGGATCGAACCCAGGTCTCCCACAGTGCAGGCAGACGCTTTACCGTCTGAGCTGCCACCTTCGAAAATATTTGTTAACTACTCATTACTTACAAAATAAATTGTATTTGCTCTGTACAAAGAAAAAAGTCAAACTTGATTAATTGAAAAAGGAGCTAATTACCTTAACAGGTAACTCACCAGAGAAGATACATAGACGTCAAGTAAGCTTGGGCATAAGGTGCTCCATACCTCATGTCATCAGTAAAATGCAAATTAAAATGGGATATCATGACACACTCATTAAAATATGAAACAGTGGGGACATCAAATGCCGGCAAGAATGTGCAGCAGTAGTAATTCTCATTCATTGATGGTGGGAATACAAAATGGCAAATCACTTTGGGAGACATTTTGGTAGTTCCTTACAAACTAAACATACTATCACCATTAGACCCAGCCATCCCCCTCCTAGGCATCTAGACTAAGGAGGTGAAAAATCTATGCCCTTAAAGAAATATGTACGCAGATGTTTATATCAGTCTTCTTCACAAGTGCGAAACTTGGAAGCAATCAAGATGTCCCTCAGTAGGTGAATGGATAAAGTAAGGTACATCCAGAAAATGGAATATCATTCAGTATAAAAAGAAAGGCACTAACAAGTCATGAAAAAAAGTGAGCAATCTTAAATGCATATCACATAGTACAGCATAGTATAGTATAAAAATATGGGAGGGTATAGATTACTAATTTTTACATTTTATAGAGTTGATGCTTATTGGTAATATGTGATAAAATGCTATTCTACTATTAATCTTTATAATTAAACCATCTCATAGAATTCTAAGAATTTTTTAAATGAATACTTCGCAAACAACTACAAAAATAAATCAATAAAGCAAATGAATTCTGCATTAAAATAAAATAAACTCCTTGCAATGAAACAGAAATCATAAAATCAAATAAGTATGAGCAGCTATATCATCTTGTCTAGCACGGCCAAGTGACTTGAAATTTCATAATATGTTCCAAGATTTCAATATTAAAAAGGCATATATATATATATATATTGGTCGTTCAGTCAGCCAGCTGTGGCCGACTCTTTGAAACCCTATGGACTGCAGAACACAAGACTTCTCTGTCTCTCACCATCTCCTGGAGTTTGCCCAAGTTCATGTCCATTGCATTGGTGATGCCACCCAGCCATCTCATCCTCTGATGCTCCCCTCAATCTTTCCCAGCATCAGGGGCTTTTCCAGTGAGTCATATGTATGCATCAGATGACCAAAATACTGGTCATATACATTCTATATACATACGTATATACAGATATAAAATAAAATAAAAATTCAATTTTAAAAAGTTATATCCAGAAAATTCAAAAATAAAGAAACTAGATTTGACAGTAATGGGAACGAACAAGCAGGATTTTGTTGGGAAAGGTATCCCTGGGTGATTAATGACCGTTATCTTAATTGAACATAAGACACATCGAAAAGCATCACAAGTACAGTAAAAAGCAAAGTGTCAAAACATATAAATAAAAAAATTGTGTAAGAAATCGAGTGCATAAGACTGGAGAATTTTTCTACTGCTTGTCAGAGAATAAATAAATAATTCCAAAGGATCTGATTAAAATAAATTATTCCAATAAATCCAGGTCAAAGACTCATCCTACAGTGTGAGAAATTTTGTTTTCATTTGAATACGTTTGTGGCATTTATACTATTATTTAAATTCAGGTCACAGAAAATCTCAATAAAATATGAAATTAGATGTTTAGGAAACATTCTCAGACCTCAGTATGAAAATGATTCCACAATAAAACCACTAACTTTGAAATTAATAAGTAAATAAATTGCTTCTATTAATATAAGTTTGCTTAGAATGATTCCCCATAGTTTGGATCAGTTGCTTAAGTTATCGTAATTTTCAAAGTGTTGTGTTTGCAGAATCTGGACTACCTCTTGGATACAAAAAGATGTATATAAGTATGTAAGAGATCCTACCCAACATAATAAGAAAAATAAAATGAGAAATAAAAGTTTTAAAAAACCTAAATATAGTTCTAGTCCATGAATTTCTAACATGGATGACTAGTGAAACCAGAGCTGAATGAGAGCAATTTTGCATGAAGCCTTGTTTACTGCCTTAACTATGTGACCTGGGCCATTTGCCCTACCTCTCTGAGCTCCAATTTCCTCTTCATTCATGCAAAGACATTAGCAATACTTGCCTTCTACGGTTATTTTAAATACAAAGTAAAATGTGTAAATTGCTTAGAATGTTAGAACGGTTTTTCTGCCCATATAATTATTTTATTTGGTTAATTTCTGTCAAGTCAATTAACAGTAATTTTAGTAGTATTATATGCTTGTTCTCAATCTGGACAATTGAATCTTTGTTTATAAATAGAGTATCTCAATTATTTTTGAGACTGTGTTACTCAGATGATGATACATTAAGAAATGCCAGTAAGTCTCTATTGCTAAGATAGCCAGAATCTTACTCTGGTTCATTTAATGTCTGAATTAGAATTTTTTTTTTCTTTTTCATAAATTCTGGGAGCTACCAAGGGTACATCCCAAAATGTAATTCTTTTTGAATTTATAATGAATTGAATAAATCAAGTCACATTTATTGATTACAATCAAAGAATCCTCTTTTAGATCAAGGTTGGTACCAGACTAGGTATAGGCAAGACTGATACATCACTTTGACTATTGAAAAATCATAAAAGACATGGAATGAGAAGCCTTCAGCCACTGACATATTATGGTAAAACCATGTAAGCAGATTGAGAATGAAACTTGCAAGGATTAGAAACTTTTCTCCACCAGTTTAATACAAATGCTGTCAATTAAGCCGGCACTGATATCGTCCATTAGGCTGGATGATTTGGCTGCACCAGAACACTGGATAACTTAATGTGATAAATTCAAATCCCCAGGTGGTAGAGTGGTCAAGAATCTGCTGACCAACACAGGAGATGCAAGAGACATGGGTTAGATCTCTGGATAGGGGAGATCCCCTGGAGTGGGAAATGGCGATCCAGTCCAGTGTTATTGCTTAGAAAATTCCATGGACTAAGGATTCTAGTGGGCTACAGTCCACTCGTTCGCACAGAGTTGGATCTGACTGAGCACACAGGCAGATGTAATCTAGACCTTGCCCCAAGGAATAATCACTCTGAAAGAATCATTTAACTGCTTTGGTGATAGGATTGAGAACACAGACATTCAGAAGTAAATAAGTAAAGAGCTACTTGCCAAATAAGCCTGCATATTTAATTTACAACTTCATCCTGACTGAAGGAGAAAATTAGGGCAATCTAAATATGAGTCTTAGTTGCCCTGTCGTGTCCGAATATTTGCAACCCCATCAACTATAGCCCACCAGGCTTCTCTGTTCATGGAATTCTCCAGGCAGGAATACTGGAGTGGGTAGTCATTCCTTTCTCCAGGGGATCTTCCCAACCCGGGGATCAAACCTGGGTCTCCTGCATTACAGGTAGTTGCTTTACCAGGAGGGAAGCCCCTGATGTAGTGGTTAATTACAAGACAGAATGTATAACAGGAATTGGGGTGGGCAAAGATCTTTGGAAATGATATTAATTAATGGAGATGATATTAATTAATAATTATGGGATTTGTAGTACTTAAATCTCTAGGAATTTCACTGACATCTTAAGTGATTTGTATGCCAAAAAACAACAGAAGGGATAATAAAAATGTACAATGTTCAAGGATGAATAAGCAGATGTCTAAATGCCAGTACTAAGCCAGATGCGGTCTGCCCTATTCTTTAGATGTGTGTTAATTCAGAGTCACAGAGTACATAAATGGTTTTCTTGTTTTAAGGAAGGAACTTCTTAAAAACATTACAAGCATGTACCTATAGATGATTACTCCTTGGAAGGAAGGTTATGACCAACCTAGATAGCATATTTAAAAGCAGAGACATTACTTTGCCAACAAAGGTCCATCTAGTCAAGGCTATGGTTTTTCCAGTGGTCATGTATGGATGTGAGAGTTGGACGGTGAAGAAAGGTGAGCGCTGAATTGATGCTTTTAAAATGTGGTGTTGGAGAAGACTCTTGAGAGTCCCTTGGACTGCAAGGAGATCCAACCAGTCCATCCTAAAGGAGATCAGTCCTGGGTGTTCATTGGAAGGACTGATGTTGAAGGTGAAACTCCAATACTTTGGCCACCTCATGCGAAGAGTTGACTCATTGGAAAAGACCCTAATGCTGGGAAGGATTGGGGGCAGCAGGAGAAGGGGACAACAGAGGGTGAGATGGTTGGATGGCATCATGGACTCGATGGACATGGGTTTGGGTAAACTCCGGGAGTTGGTGACAGACAGGGAGGCCTGGCGTGCTGCGATTCATGGGGTTGCAAAGAGTCAGACATGACTGAGCGACTGAACTGAACTGAACTATCATTTTATGAATACATATAACCATTTATCTAAACAACTCAAGGCTAAGGACAATGAATACCCCAAGCACTGAGAGATTACTGCACGTCAGTTCTGAGCTAATTCATATACCTGAGAACCTACAGAGTTATAATATTATTTTCCACAAAAGAAAGATGTTTAAACTAAGTTTGTGATTTGACAGCTCAGTTGCATTTTATCATTATTGGTATGATATTGAAATGTGTTTCAAAATAATATCGATCATGTTTATGCACAAGCTAACTTAAAACATATCTCAAGGTACAAGATTTTCAGTTGAATATCATTTTATTTAAGTATTTATTTATTTAAATAGTTAATAAATATTTATTTATTTATGTTATCTAAGCTAGCAGCAGCATAGAAAACGTATAATGAAAATTTCAAATTGAACATTTCTACATTTCTAGGGGAAACTGAAAGATAATGTGAGGTTGAAGGCAAAGGTATGACCAATAGCATCAAGAACCACAACACGAAGGGACTCAATAAGGTATTTTTGGTAAATTTATTCAGTGTATGTTTACTGAGATGTTACTAAGTGCTAAGTCTTTTCTAGGTGCTTACAATATATCAGAGAACTTGACAAGAAACAATAAAGGCCTTGTTTCCAAAAATAGATATTTTTCAGTGCAGAGATATGGACAATAAGTTATACATTTTGTACTGCACTGGAAAGTAGCAAATGCTAAGGAGAAAAATTAATAAAAGGGGAAAGCATGTACCAATGATGGAAAATTAGCAGTGTTAAATAGGGGATGACTGAGGATGTGTCATCTGAGCAAAGACTTAAAGAATTCAAAAGATCAAACTTTGCAAATATTTAGGGAAAAAACATTCCAGGTAGAGGGGATGGCATTGATTGTAAAACATTTATACAAGTCTTTTCTTAATTAACCTAAGATGAATATTTAATCATATTTTACCAAAAAATGGGGCTATAGAAACCATAGCTAAATAGAACTATATCTATATACCTATGCATATATGCTTCTAACGTCCTATTATCATTCTATGTCAGAAGAAAGATACATTTTTACTGTTTGTTTACTGCAAAAGTAGCCTGCAGGTATTTATCACTTCTTATCAGCATGTTGAATAGGAGAGATTAATATATTTATAGAAATATCACACTCACACCCAAGTCACTTTTCTGTCATAAGCTTATAACAAATTTGGTGTGGATGTCATTTTGTAGAAAATTAAGGTGTTTCAAAGAAGGCAGTCCAAATAACATCTCTAGGTGTTAGCTTGTTACTTGTGGTACAGTGGCATTGACCTTAAGCAATTCTCAACACAGGTAAAAATTTTTTAAACACAATAGGCATAAATAAATGGGTATAAATCTCTTAAAAGGTTATAAATCTCCTACGTATACCAAGGTAAGCATGGTCAGAGGAGAGGTGCATTTCCTCTGCCCATCCATCTTGGGTATGTTAGAGACACGATAAAGATTTATCCTCCGCAATAAAATCTAGAACAAAGATTCCTGTTCCTCTTACTTTGCATCCATGTTAGTGATCCCATCATGTCCTACTAAAAAACTATGTCAAGATAGCAAGAAAGCCTTATATCCAAGGTAAGTTTCAATAGCTGAGAGCCCATTAAGTTGTGGTAGGTCAACAAATGCCTCTCATGAGCCTAAAGCTATCCAGGGCAAATCCGTGGAACCTATGAATGCCTTGGTTTTTATGAAAAATAATCTTTTACAGATGTGGTTTCTCTGAGGATTCTGAATGTGCTAATTTTAGATTATGCAGGGCAACCCTAAACCCAATGACAAGTGTCCTTACTGCAGAAAGACAGGAGGAGGATTGAGACAGAAAGAAACAGAGAATGCACAGAGGAGGAAGAGGCAGATTGACCAAAGAGGCAGGTAGGAGAGACGCGGTCATGGGCCAGTGGGGTCTGGCACCACCAGAAGCTGGAAGAGCCAAACAATGGAAAGCACCCCGTCATCACCAGAGAAGGGGCTGCCCTAGACACCCTGATTTCAGATTCCCGACCACACCCAAGGAAAAGAAATGCAAAAAAGCAAAATGGCTGTCTGAGGAGGCCTTACAGATAGCTGGGAAGAGAAAAGAAGCGAAAGGCAAAGGAGAAAAGGAAGGATATTCCCATCTGAATGCAGAGTTTCAAAGAATAGCAAGGAGAGATAAGAAAGCCTTCCTCAGTGATCAATGCAAAGAAATAGAGGAAAACAACAGATTGGGAAAGACTAGAGATCTCTTCAAGAAAATTAGAGATACCAAGGGAATATTTCATGCAAAGATGGGCTCGATAAAGGACAGAAAAGCTATGGACCTAGCAGAAGCAGAAGATATTAAGAAGAGGTGGCAAGAATACACAGAAGAACTGTACAAATAAGATCTTCACGACCCAGATAATCACGATGGTGTGATCACTCACCTAGAGCCAGACATCCTGGAATGTGAAGTCAAGTGGCCCTCAGAAAGCATCACTACGAACAAAGCTAATGGAGGTGATGGAACTCCAGTTGAGCTATTTCAAATCTTAAAAGATAATGCTGTGAAAGTGCTGCACTCAATATGCCAGCAAATTTGGAAAACTCAGCAGTGGTCAAAGGACTGGATAAAGTCAGTTTTCATTCCAATCCCAAAGAAAGGCAATGCCAAAGAATACTCAAACCAGCGCACAATTGCACTCATCTCACCCGCTAGTAAAGTAATGCTCAAAATTCTCTAAGCCATGCTTCAACAGTACATGAATCGTGAACTTCCAGATGTTCAAGCTGGTTTTAGAAAAGGCAGAGGAACCAGAGATCAAATTGCCAACCTCTATTGGATCATTGAAAAAGCAAGAGAGTTCCAGAAAAACATCTATTTGTGCTTTATCGACTATACCAAAGCCTTTGACTGTGTGTATCACCACAGACTGTGGAAAATTCTGAAAGAGATGGGAATACCAGACCACCTGAACTTCCTCTTGAGAAATCTGTATGCAGGTCAGGAAGCAACAGTTAGAACTGGACATGGAACAACAGATTGGTTGCAAATAGGAAAAGGAGTACGTCGAGGCTGTATATTGTCACCCTGCTAATTTAACATATATGCAGAATACATCATGAGAAATGCTAGGCTGCATGAAGCACAAGCTGGGATCAAGATTGCCAGGAGCAATTGCAATAACCTCAGATATGCAGATGACACCACCCTTATGGCAGAAAGTGCAGAAGAACTAAAGAGGCTCTTGATGAAAATGAAAGAGGAGAGTGAAACAGTTGGCTTAAAGCTTAACATTCAGAAAACTAAGATCATCATTGCATCTGGTCCCATCACTTCATGGCAAATTGATGGGGAAACAGTGGAACCAGTGGCTGACTTTATTTTTTGGGGGGGCTCCAAAATCACTGCAGATGGTGACTGCAGCCATGAAATTAAAAGACGCTTGCTCCTTGGAATGAAAGTTATGACCAACCTAGATAGCATATTAAAGAGCAGAGATATTACTTTGCCGACAAATGTCTATCTAGTCAAGGCTATGGTTTTTCTAGTAGTCATGTATGGATGTGAGAGTTGGACTGTGAAGAAAGCTGAGCACTGAAGAATTGACGCTTTTGAACTGTGGCGTTGGAGAAGACTCTTGAGAGTCCCTTGGACTGCAAGGAGATCCAACCAGTCCATCCTAAAGGAAATTAGTCCTGAATATTCATTGGAAGGACTGATGCTGAAGCTGAAGCTCCAATACTTTGTCCACCTGATGCAAAGAACTGACTTGTTTGAAAAGATTCTGATGCTGGGAGTGATTGAGGACAGGAGGAGAAAGGGACAACAGAGGATGAGATGGTTGGATGGCATCACCGACTCGATGGACATGAGTTTGAGTAAATTCCGGGAGCTGGTGATGGACAGGGAAGCCTGTTATGCTGTGGTTCATGGGGTCACAAAGAGTCGGACAGGACTGAGTGACTGTACTGACTAACTGACTGAATGCCCTTCAAAACTGTGAGCCAACAAACTTCTGTTCTCTAGTTCACCAAATTTGTCGTATATTGTTATAGCATTCCAAGGAAACCATTATGGGAATTATAGTATAAACCTTGTTTAGATTTTTTATTTTCAAGTTTACCTGAAATTTTGAAGAGAATATAATTATTGTGGGATTTTAGGGAACATTTTTTTTTCATAATTTTACTGAAGAGAGTTCTGACATCAGAGTTCCTACACCTGTAGGAAGTACCCACACATCTGTGTGGGTACAGTTTTCCTTTTTTTCACATTAAAGATGTTTTGGCTGAAACATTTGAAAAGTAGGATATTGAAGTATTAAAATCCCATAATTTAAATCTGAAGGTAACTATTTTACCTCATTGCATATCTTCAACCAAATTTTAATCGAAAAAAGCTCACTATTATACCATTGGATGATTCCAATTACAGTTCCTTTGATAGCAGAAATCAGAAAAAAATATCATAGGATCTTCTTTTCAGCACCACTTCCTCCAGAGAAAGTCATAAGTACATTTTTGTAATACATACTGTGAGATACATAAGTTATGGGAAGTGTTACTACATGATCAAAAAATGTTTGAAAATCAATGAGTGATCTGTGACTGTTCTCGTTTCCTTCTGGAGAGTCACAGTGAATATCACCAATTTATAAGCCCTGAAAATCTGTTAGGTTAAAAAAAAATCTTGTTTAATGTTGTCAACTTGTCCTAAATGTATTTGGCCAAGAATTCTTTTTTTCATCTAATGTTTGTTTTCCAGAGGAACTCACATTGGATATAATTGGCAGCTCAGTCATTTTTGACCAGATGCAGTAAGAATGATTCAGAGGACAGTACTGACCAGAAGTTGTAAAAAGCCAAAAGTAAGCATGATATCTCTAGATTTTTGCTATTTAGGACATGTCTTAATAAAGTCACAGCAAATTTATAGTACAACGATTTTTAAGGCTTTTGTGCCTATAACAAGCCTAAGGTACAAAAATCAAGAAGGGCAACACAGTTAACTATTTTATAAGAGATTAAAAGACACAGATATAAAACAAAGATACCCAAGATGCTCCTATATTCTGTCCTCTGGAAACAATTATAAAACAAAGATTGCTGGATAAAATTATAAAATAAAGACATCCGGTCACCCAAATATAATTATAAGTTTTACCTTCTCCTCCTCCTTCCTTCCCTTCTTCTTAAAAAAGAAAGATGAATTCAATTAGCACATTATAGGCTTAAAATATGGCAAAACTATATAGTGACTTTTTTATTTTTGTAACATAAGAAAAAAAATGATCAAAATACAGTTTCTCTAATTAGATGCATTTACCAAAAGTAAGATGTTATTTTTCTCCTGTAGTTTAATGGCACATCAGTAACAAATTTTTGTTATTAAAACACTGAACTTCACAGGCAACAACCTAATTAAATACCCTTTGTCCCTTTCTGCCCCAAAGAGGCATTACCATCTAAATTTTCTCCAAGCTTGATAGTATACTCAAAACAGGATATTGAGCAGGGAAACAAAACAGAATCTAAAACAGAACCTAAGAGACAATTCCGCACATCTGTTCCTGCGGGTGTTCTTTCATTCTTTCTCATTTATAATTAATGAAAAATAATGGTGCTGACACAAGTTAATTACTATGAAAAATTACAGTTTATGTTATTCATTATAATAATGGCAAGTTACTTGAGATTTTCAAACACTGTTCCTAAGCAATTAGAAGTGTTCATAAGAAGTTCACCTGTGAAATTTTTTCATCTGCGTTTGCATTCTGTGAAGTGAAAGAACACCCAATGTTTTTCATTAGCAGCAGAGATAACACAGCAAGAGATATTAATCATCGAGCCCTGTACCTGGGAAAACATTTAAAACAAATTGGGATTGTGTAGCTGAAGCAGAGGTCAAAACAATACACAGAGATATTTATTACAACCAAATTTTCTTAACAGGTTCAAAGGGACTATTAAGTCTGTTTCATTTAGTAACAATTTGGTATAACTAATTAGAATTACTATCTTGTCCTAGTTTACCAAAATATTACATTACCGATTTAAAAATTAGAATTAATATATTTCTAATTAGCACATGCAAATTAGGGGATCGTCCCTTCTCGAACTTGCTTTTCTTATAAATCCGTAAATTATAACACTAATGCAATAGTCCTCAGGTTATTAAGAATAACTTATGACTAAAAAATACTAATTAGGCTTAATATGCCTGTGTAAATGAGCTAAGTGAAAAACATCCCTGTGAAATATTTGGTTTGCTGTAGTTTCAACAATAAAATAAACAGAATGGAGTTCATTTTGTCTTGCTTAGCTCAGTGACAATGTTGCTGTATATATACATCTATTTTTTTTTATTTTTTCATTCAACATAATATGGGAATAAAAAGATTAAAAAAATCAAGACAGTGAGAAATGACCTAAATTATTTTTAATATTATGAACTCTCTATACATTAATATTATAAATTAGTTTCTATGTAGTAGGTCCTTCTTCATGAAATGGCTTTCTCTTTTGTGATTACAAGCTCATCAGTCCAACAATATGAAAAAAATAATCATTTAATATATACTTTCTCTAATGGCACTAGGGTAAAAGCATCTTTATTTGCATATAAATAATTTTATAATGTCTTTCCTAAAAGTTTTGAATTGTGCAGTACCTCCTGGATAAGACTCCCTATGTTTCAAAACTCCAATCCTTGGAGTTCAAAATTAAATAATATATACAATGTTACCTGTTATTACTTCAAAAATAATGTATATTTCATCTAGTCTACTTAAACTCTTTTCAAAATACAAACAAGATGCAATTTAATTATCAAAAAATTTTAAACTCACCTACCACCTTTATAAAGCAAATCCTAGAAACTCAGATGTGCAAGAAATTTTGCAATACAGTATTTACTTTAAATGAAATTATATATGAACCCCAGCCAATCAATCCACTGTGTTGATAACATTTGGTTTAAGACATTGGGGAAGTTGTTTAAGGATCTTAGGGGAGCGGTGGCTTTATGATTGTCAAAAATCAGAAAAGGGCTGCAAGTCTCCAATACGCAATAGTCAGACTCACATGGTCAGTATTGAAGTCTCTGTGACCTCAGAAAGTGGTGGCAATAATTCCCTGAAAGAAGGGGGCCTGGGAGTTTTGAAGAAATCCTCCCATGTAGCTCTACATTGGTGAGAGGCTTGGGCCCTGGAGGAGCGGAGGCCTCCACTCACCAGGACACTAGCCTTTGTACTTGACTGCATCTTAAAGGAAAAGATACCTTTGCTAATACTAGTGAAGGTATCCTGGGTGCGGGCAACAGTTCTGGCAAAGCTCCCTAAGTGTGTCACACAAAAGCTTCCCTTAAAGTTCTGCCTCTGTCCAAGTTGCCACTACAGATTGTGGTACAGGGCTCTGCTTTTGGGAGGGCCTGACGTTGGAGGCTTCCCTGGTAGCTCAGCTGGTAAAGCATCTGCCTACAATGCGTGAGACCCAGGTTCGATCCCTGGGTCGGGAAGATCCCCTGGAGGAGGAAATGGCAACCACTCCAGTATTCTTGCCTGGAGAATCCCATGGACAGGGGAGCCTGGTGGGCTACAGTCCATGGGGTCGCAAAGAGTTGGACACGACTGAGCGACTTCACTGACTGCAGTTGTTTGCTTCCATCCCAGTCTTGTGAGCCATCCATCACTTTCCTCCAGAAGCATCCATAACGCCCTTCCTCACAATGCATTCTCCTCAGAGAGGATTTGTTTACACACACACACACACACACACACACACACACACACACACACAGAGAGAAAAAGAGGTATGGCTTTAAGCTTTTCTACATAAACCTCAGCAGAGACCATTCAAATACTCAATAAATTTTTCTTTCACTAAGTAAGTAAATGCTTTCCTCATGAAAACTACACACTGCATATATATTAAAGGAGTTTAATAAGGTCGAAAGAGGACCGGAAAGAAGGGAGCTCACGTGTATAGAATGCTGTGTTTCAGGTGCTTGATATTATTCACTTCTTCTAATATCCTCACTATCCTTTCAGTGTCATAATTATTTTTCTTTTTTTCTTTTTTGAAGACAAACTAAAATCCAGTAAAATGAATGAATTAATCAACCAAATCAGTTTGTCCTTGTTGCTAGGAACACAACTTCCACCTAAACTGTGCTTTTTCTCACTCAAACTCCGCAACATTTTCACTTCACCAATGTTCCCAAAGTTTAGTTATTTGTTATATACAAAATGCAACAATTTCACCATGACACTGGACTGCCTGAATATCTCATACATTTTCCAGTTGCTAAATGGAGAGTCACGGTTGCATCTCCTGGAATGCACTCTCACCCCATGGACAGATGACTTATCCATAACTCAAAATCAACCAGTTGCATAGAAAAGACTCCCATCTGACTCTGGTACTCCAGAACTCCTCTGCTGTCTATGGAATTTAAACACCCCTGAAAGAGATCACAATCACAAAGAAAAGAAAGAAAAGTCGAGCCTTCCATTTTCCAGATTCTCTAAATTTCTCTTTCTTTTTTTTCCTGAGATGTATACCTTATACCACGTTAGAGTTGAAAAGTTGTATCATAGTTTTCGAAATTAGGAGTCCAGGTAGTAAGATTTGGAAAATTAAGAAACAAATTCCCAACTATTTCATAAACGAAGAAGAAGGAGAATCTAGGAAGTGAAAAACAGTACAATGAGGAATTTAAAATACTGGATTAAAAACAGCAGACTCACTGGAAGGGCACAGAGCCTAGAAGAGGCATGTGCTTTACAGCTGGTGTTACAAGGGTTGGAGCCAGAGTATGGGAAATACAGTGTGGGCCAGCAGAGAGGGCTGGATGCCTTGTGAGACGTCGGTGTGGGGTTTTTAATGCAATAACCTGCTGAAAGCAGATGAAGGTCTGACAGAGTTAAAAACTTGAGCAGAGAGGTACACTCCATCCAAGGTGAAGGACCAGGAATGGGAGGTTTGAAAAATCTTTAAAGAGCTGAAGAATGGGAAGCAAACCTAAAAGTTTGAAGACAGGAATGCGAGGGAAGAGTTGCTGAGAACTGTGAAGCCATATGGGAATCCCCAGTGGCTCAGCGGGAAAAGAATCTACCTGCAATGCAGGAGGTGCAGGAAATTCAATTTTGACCCCTGGGTTGAGAAGATCCCTTGGAGAAGGAAATGGCAACCCACTCCAGCATTCTCGCCTGGGAAATCTCATGGACAGAGGACCCTGGCGGGCTAGAACCCATGGAGTCACTAAGAGTGGAAAAGGACTGAGCAACTAAGCATGCACACATGAAGCTATTATGGTGGGCCCTTATGTCACTAAGAAAGATGACAATTTACTCTCAGAAAAATAGTGGGACCTGTTAGGTAGAAAGTTGGGCATGAGCAATGATGGGTGGCCTAGTGATCTCTAAACCCTACCCCAGACTGGCCCCAAGGCAGCCCAGGAGAGCTCACAGAAATGCTGCCAAAGAACCACAGAGATTTTTCCAGTGATGCGTGCAACCTAGGCACGTAGTGGATAGAAACCAACCACAGGGGCTGCTCCAACTCTGGCGCACGCGCCCCTGACGCACAGCTGTGTCCTCCAGTGACTTTAGGCAGCTAGGAGCCTGTTAAGGGTTCATAAATATTCATGCATACATATATATATATGATTATATAATCATATATATATATATGATTTTAACAGACTGAATTATGGGAAAGACATGCACAGTAGAGCCTGTTGTTATGCAACATGAAACTGTCGATCGAGACTGTCAGTCCATGCCTGCCTGGACGAATACGGAAAAAGCCTGTCATGAAAAATCCTCTAACTCATCATTCTGGGCCCAGGGCTTCTCTTGGCTTGGCCCGCCTCTCACTAGAGGTACCCCTTCTGTTCTTTCTTCAGGGTACTTGTTTTTGCAATAATTGAGAAATGCCTGACATATTTGATTCTAACTTTTCATTATATAATTAAATATGAGACTATTATTTAAATGTAAAAATTAAACGGAAAAAATGAAGGAAGGCAGGAAATAAAGAAGGGTGGGAGAGACAGGCAAGGGGAGGAAGGAGGAAAAGAAAGAGGGAGGGAGGGAGGAAGAAAGGAAGAGGCAGGAAAAGCAGTAAGTCTACCTACAGAATGTAAATACCAGGAGATATGGCTTTAATTATTTGTAAGGAAAAAACTAGACTCCTAATAAACTGAATTTCAATTTTAGACTAAATAATCACTTTTAAAAGATTAGCAAGTAACCCGTTTTACTTTGTTGGCATCAGTTGCATGGAATAAAAAAAGGTATTAAATGTATAAATAGTATATTATTTAATAATATATTACTGTTGAATATACTATTCATTTTGGTTTAAAAAAAAGAATGCTTAGGCAAAGAGATCAGGTTGTAACTGAGGGCTGTTATCAGTTCTGTATAAAGATGCCTTGATTAAAACAATTGAGCTCGTGTGTGGCATCTAACACATCTTCTTGACACTAATGGTTTTACTCCATTCTTCAAGGTTTTGCTAGGATGATGACTACTGAACTTTTGCTCTAACCAAATGTACACTATTTGGGATGACCTGCCCACTTAATAGACTTAATCACTAAAGTATACTTCTTACTATCTATTCTAAAATCTTACTGTAATAGGAGCTCATGTATTACCTATTATCATTTTTTTAATCTACTGCTTAAGAAAATGTATGAACATAGAAAAATTGATCCTACAGTTATTTTTGTGTACTAGGAAATGGGCATTTTAAGAGTTTATACATGGTTGTATTTACCTAAAACTCCCCTAGGGAATATCTGATAAGGACTATTAGATAATGTAACAACCGTCCTGGAAATTGCTCCAAAATCAGTATTTTAAAACATGACAATGAATGTATACTTTAAGTCAGACAAAAGAAGAGACCCGGGAGTTCATTATCATATTTAAAATTTTAGAAATAATCATGATTTAACTCTAAAAACTGCCCAGTTAGCTGCTCTATCATAATGTTTTTATCTGTCTGGAGAATCTCAAACACACCAGTTTAACTCTCTGGAGCTTGTAATCAACTGTGGGTAGAAAACGCGTGACTTAATTTTCCCCTGATTTTAACATTTCCTTGGGCCTCCCTCACCTCACGCCTTCTCAAACTGGCTTTGGCGCTGTAGTATAGAACGATGAAATTAAACATGTAAATCTTTGCCGGGTTTGCTTTTCTTCTGATTCAAAATGGCATTGAGTTTAAAAGTTGCAAGCACTACTAGGTTTAGTTATAATCTTCAATAACTTATTCCCATGCAGTATATTTTATTTTGAAAGTCTTATTTCAAAATGCAGAATATAATATATTCAAGAATTTATCAATTTCACTGGGCAAGTTAGGAAATCTGAAAGAACAGAAGTAACCATTTATTAAAGGGAAGAAAATTAGTACAATTTATGTGGGCATGTAGACTTTGAAGAAATGGTTGCTGATATTCTGTGCTTTCAATCAGTTGCTATAATGTGAAAGACATCTTCTAGCTATTAGCATTCTTGCCTGGGAGATCCCACTGAAGAAAGTTTGATTTTCTAGTCAAAATCAGTTTCTTTTTAGTCAAATCAATCAGTCAGAAATGACTGAGTGACTAAGCACATGCACACATCTTATATATGTTTTAAACGTTCTTCCAAGTTCTTGACAAAAATGTATATTACAAATTATAAAAATAATATTAAAGAGTCCTTAAAGTAATAAAAATAAATAGTTCCAAATCATTTAAAGACAAAGAAACAGAAAATTATTCTTTTAGGTTAAAATTAAGTGTTCCCACAGCTAATATCATACTCAGTAATGACAGACTAAAAGCTATTCCTCTACGATTGGATATAAAACTAAGATGTCTGCTTTAACCACTTCTATTCAACATAGTACTGGAAGTCCTAACTAGAGCAATTGAGCAAGAAAAAATTTTAAAGGCATTTAAATTATATAAGGGAAGAAGTGAAATTATCTGTTTTCATGTGATGTGATCGTATATATAGAAAAGCCTAGAGATTTCACTTTAGAAACAAAACAAAAGTTCTTCGAACTAGTAAGTTCACACAGTTGCAGAATACAAAGTTAACACAAAAATCAACTGTTTTTATACACTAATTTTGAAACTATTCACAAAGTATATCAGGAGAGGAATTCCACTTACAATGGCATCAAAAATTTTTGCTTTGAAAAATAAATGTAACAAAGTGTGTGTGTGTGTGTGTATATATATATATATATATATTTATATATATATATATTTACAACTAAAACTACAAAATTTTGAAAAAAATTAAAGAAGACTTCAAGAAATGGAAAGACATTCTGTGTTCATGGATTGAAAAATATAATACTTTTAGAATGTGACATACTCCAAAACAATTTACAAATTCAATTCAATGCCTGTCAGACTCCCAATAGTGGTTTTTGCAGAAGTAGCTGTTCCCTTCTCCAGCAGATCTTCCTGACCCAGAAATTCAACTGGTGTCTCCTGCATTGCAGACAGATTCTTTAACAGCTGAGCTACGAGGGAAGCCGTCCCCCCCCATCTTATACTATATATAAAATGAACTCAAAATTGATCAAATGCCTAAATGTGACAACTAAAATTGTAATATTCTTATAAGAAGTCATAGGGGAACATTTTTATGACGTTGGATCTGGGAATGATTTCCTGGATATGATATCAAAATCACAGGCAACCAATAAAATAGAAACATTGGACTATATCAAAATTTAAAACTTCTGTGCATCCAAAGGACATAAACAACAGTGTAAAAATTCAACCTAGGAAATGAAAGAACTATTTGAAAATTATCTATCTGAAAAACATTTAATATGCAAATAACTCCTACAAATCAACAATATTGATAAATTATCCGACTTAAAATATGCAAAGGACTTGAGCAGACATTTCTCCAAAGAAGATACACATGTAACCAAAAAGTGCCTGAAAAGATTCTAGACATCTATAATCATTAGGCAAATGCATTAAGACTGCAGTGAGATTACCCAGCATACCTATTAGGATGGCTATTATCTAGAAAAATATAGCAATAAAAAAATAACAAGCTTATTTAAGGGTGCAGAGAAACTAGGGAAGTTTAAGGAATTCCAGCTGAGTTATTTAAAATTCTAAAAGATGCTGCTGCTGAAGTGCTGCATACAATGTCATCAAATTTGGAAAACTCAGTGGTGGCCATAGGACTGGAAAATGTCAGTTTTTATTTCAATCCCAGAGAAGGGCAATGCAAAATAATGTTCAGACTACTGTACAATTGAGCTCATTTCACATGTCAGCAAGATCATGCTCAAAATCCTTCAAGAAAGGCTTCAGCAGCATGTGAATTGAGGGCCTCCATATGTATAAGCTGGGTTTAAAAGAGGCAGCAGATATAGAGATCAAACTGCCAACAATAGTTGGATCATGGAGAGATCGATTCCAGAAAAACATCTACTTCTGCTTCATTTACTGTGCTAAAGACTGTGTGGCTCACAACAATCTGTGGGAAATTCTTAAAGACATGGGAATACCAGACCACCTTACCTGTCTCCTGAGAAACCTGTATGCGGATCAAGAAGGAACAGTTAGAACTAGACATGGGATAACTGACTGGTTTGAAATTGGGAAAGAAGTGCAGGAAGGCTGTATATCTTCACCCAGCTTATTTAATTTCCATGCAGAGGACATAATGTGAAATGCCAGGCTGGATGAGTCACAAGCTGGAGTCACGACTGCTGGGAGCAATATCAACAACCTCATGTATGCAGATGACACCACTTTGATGGCAGAAAGTGAAGAACGAAAGGGCCTCTTGATGAGGGTGAAAGAAGAGCATGGAAAAACTGGCTTGAAACTCACCATGAAAAATACCAAGATCATGGCATCCAATCCCATCAGTTCATGGCAAATAGAAAAGAAGAAAGCAGAAACAGTGACTGACTTTCTTTTCTTGGGTTCCCAAATCACCGTGGATGGTGACTGCAGTCACGAAATTAAGAGACAATTGCACCTTGGAAGGATAACTAGACAGCATATTTAAAAGCAGAGGCAACACGATACCAAAAAGGTCTGAATAGTCAAAACTATGGTTTTACCAGTTGTTATATAAAGATGTGAGAACTGGACCACAAAGAAGGCTGAGCACTTAGGAAATCATGCTTTTGAAATGTAGTGCTGAAGAAGACTTTTCAGAGTTCCTTAGACAGCAAGGAGATCAAACCTGTCATCCTAAAGAAAATCAACTGAATATTCATTGGAAGAATTGATGCTGAACCTGAAGCTCCAATACTTTGGCCACCTGATGCGAAGAGCCAACTCACTGGCAAAAAACCTGATGCTGGGAAAGATTGAGGGCAAAAGGAGAAGAGGGTGACAAAGAATATGATGGTTAGATAGCATCACTGACTCAATGGACATGAATCTAAGTAAAGTCTGAGAGATAGTAAGGACAGGAAGCTTGGCATGCTGCAGTACATGGAGTCTCAAAGAGTCAGATAAAACTTAGAAACTGAACAAGAGAAACTTGAATCCTTGGGCACTGTTGATGGGAAGGTAAAATGATGCAATTGTTATAAAACCATTAATTAAATTTAACTACAATTTTTCCCATAATTCTACTTTTGGGTATATAATGAAAAGAACTGGCACCAGGAATTAGAATAAATAATTTTATACTAACGTTAATAACAGCATTATTCACAACAGCTAAGGGGGGAAAGCATCCCATGTGCTCATATAAGAGTTACTTAAAGATATAATAATCAGGAAAGCATGGTATTGCAATAAGGAGAGATATAAAATCATATAGAAAGGATTATGATTCTAGAAATAGACTGAGACACACACACACATATATGCAGATACACACAACAACTTGAATGAATCGCAAAATCATTAAGCTAAGTGAAAGAAACTAGATACAATACTATATATTTTAAAATACTATTTATATAAAATTTTTGATAAGGCAAAATTATAGAGCATAACAGTGTTTTTGTGGAGAAGGAAATGGCAACCCACTCCTGTATTCTTGCCTGGAGAATCCTGTGGACAGAAGAACCTGGTGGGCTGTTGTCCATGGGGTCGTACAGAGTCGGACAAGACTGAAGCAACTTAGCATGCGTGCATGCACTGGAGAAGGAAATGGCAACCCACTCCAGTGTTCTTGCCTGGAGAATCCCAGGAACAGAGGAGCCTGCTGGGCTGCCATCTATGGGGTTACACAGAGTCAGACACGACTGAAGCGACTTAGCAGCAGCAGCAGCAGCAACAGTTTTTGAGAGAATAATAGTTGAGGAGGAGGGTTAACTGTAAGGGGGTATACAGAAACACTTGGCATGATATACATGTTCTATATCATTATTAGTGTTAGTTATGTTACTTTATGCATTTGTCTAAACTTTCAAATTTTATTATACATGAATTGTTTAAAAGTATCCTGCAAACAAGGACTAGTTACAAAGTCAGACTAGAAATAAGAGCTTTTACACAACATTGTTTTGAGTCATATAGTCATTCTATTATATTATTGTGATTTTTCGTTGCAAATACACTTTTTATGCTTTAAAAGATGTTCATAAATTACAGTGCTTAACTAAGTAAAAATTTGAAAAAATACTGATGAAATTAAAGTTTGAGAAAACTATTTTAAGTACAAATAGGCTGAAATTGAAATAATGTGAGGGATTTGTTTTAGTTTGCTAAAAAAATGAAAGAAAATTAAAATGTCTAAACATTTTAATGCCTAGTTATAGAAATTCCAATTGAAAATAAAGATAAACAGAAACAACAGAGAAACATTATGAGTTTGTGAGGCAATGCCTATATTATCATAATTTTAAACATTGGAATTAAAGCATTGATTTTAGTAATGTATATTGCCCTCAAACACTGATGTATTTCAATCATATTATTAAAAAAATCCAATCAAAGATAAAAAAAAAAATAGTGACTTCTCTATGACCTTCTATGTTTTTCCCCAATGGTCCCAGCATGTATATCATTAGTTGTAAAACACGGAAACACATACTTGAATAACTGGGATACATTTGGCTAAGTGCTATTTGATTTCAGTGCTACAGTTTCTAAGGAAGTTGTAAAAGTTTTTGAAAAACATGCCTTTCCTAAAGATTAAACATGTTGTGTGACTGTATCATAAGCATTTGAATATTCCCCATAGTAGATCTTTCACCATTGATCTGAGCAAAGTCAGAGCATGGTAATAACATCTTTATTCATAGCTTGAATAAATCTAGAGTTACCAATCAAGAGAGTTCCCTTTGCTAGCCAAAATTTTTTGCTCACTGCTAATATTTATTGGTGCTACTTTTTGAGGGAAGGATTTATTAGCATTTATATTGCTGTGATTTTTATCAACATTTAAAATGACTATCTAGACCTTTTACTAAGAGAACTCTGTTAGACAAACAGGCTGTGTAATACACATGCCACCCAAGGGGAAAAAATGATAATAACACAGCTAAAGAAAACAAGGGATACGGCTAGAATTTTACGGCCTATGACAAAGGGTGCATTTAGTAGGAAATGCACGTTTTCAACTTTGCTGATTTTTTCATTCTGTTTTTTCTTTAATATTATGAGTGAGAAAATGTGAACCCTCAAGTAAAGTAAGAATTATAAAAAATTCACTATGATACAGCTAACATTAAACAAACTGGAGATATGGAAAAAGGAAATAAAGCTTGGGCAATAACTGGAAGAAACATTTTCTCCTTTGAAGTAATAACACAAGCCAACAACAACAACAAAAAAAGTCGCAAGCCGGAAGAATTTGTTGACAAACGTAAGAGAAAATCAAGAGTGAAATAGAAGAACAGATGAAGGGGAAATGTCTCTGAATAAGATAGGAAAAGGTTGGGCAGAAAGAAAAGCCTTAAAGAAAGTGCCACATACATGGAGTGATGGGAAACAGTATTTAACTAGAGCCCTGTGTATTCCAGGAAAAGGACTCCTCTGTTGTGAACTCAATGGAAATCCGAAACTTCCCTCCTTGTTCATTCTTTCCTTCCTTTAGAAGACCTATGCCTTCTAAATAAGACTCACTTTAATGTATTTATTAAAACTTTATTTATGACATTTAACCATTTGTAGTTACTGAAAAAGTATTAAAATATTAATTAAGGCAAACTTAAAATTTATATATAAAAGAAAAAAATATCACCCGTGTTAACTACAATGACAGCTGCTGTTACATCTGATATATTTTCTTTTTAACTTTTTTCTATGCATTTGTTTATACAGGTGGAATTTTTATGCTTCATTTTTTCTTTGATAGCATATCATATGTATTTTCCCCTGAAGAAATCAAAATAACAGGAAATATTTAGTCAAAATGAAATGACAGCCCTTTCCACTTCCTTTTAGCTTCAGGATTCAAAAACAAAAGCTTATTTTCTGTGGATTAAAAACAGGGAGAAATAAGAAGGGAACAGAGGTCTTTGGACCCGAATCGATCAGTTTTGTAGTTTGAATGTGCCGCTATATTCTACTTGGGTATAGAAAAAGCGATTTTGAAATGAACATATGTTTCAAAAATTATTCTAATACTTTATTAGCAATAGTGTAATTTCACCCACAATCATAGGTTTCTTTCAGGAGTCATGTAGGAGTAAAAGCAACTCTATTTCACCATAAACAGATCATCACATTAGTAAGGGTATCATCTTGATAATTATGATGTGTAATAACTGCACAATTGTTTCTATGAAAGCCATAAAAAATATAGTAAAGCATTAGAATCTCAACAGTGTGAAACCTGAAGCCTAATTTATAATGTCCTCCAGGAATCATTGCGTTGGCACTGGGTTGTGATACTGTAGACCTAAATTAGGGCTTCCCTGGTGGTTCAGATGGTAAAACATCTGCCTGCAATTCAATCCTTGGGTTGGGAAGATGCCCTGGAGAGGGCAATGGCAATCCACTCCAGTATTTTTGCCTGGAGAATTCCATCAAAAGAAGAACCTGGCAGTCTAGGGTCCATGGAGAAGTCCATTAAAAGAAGAGCCTGCTGGGCTAGAGTCCAGGGAGAAATCCATGGACAGAAGAGCCTGGGAGACTAGAGTCCTTGGGGCTGCAGAGTGGGACAGGACTAAGTGACTAGCACTTTCACTTTTACCCTTTCAAATGGAAACTCAGTGATTACTAAATATTAAGCATAGATTATTTTAACAGTTGAGAAAGCTAAAGATCTAGCAAGCAGAATTTGTCCTGAAAAGCTGTTTTTCTTCATTCCCCACCTAGCTAAATTTCCATTCCCTGGTGACCGTGGCTGAGTCTCACTGAGTTCACTGTGGGAGCAACTGTCTATGGAGGAGCGTGGGAATCCAGAGCAATCTGGGAACACAGTCAGGAAGAGCAACTCAGACTTACTAACCTTGATGTGAAGTGAAGTGAAGTGAAGTGAAAGTCGTTCAGTCATGTCCAACTCTTGGCGACCCCAGGGACTATATAGTCCATGGAATTCTCCAGGCCAGAATGGAGTGGGCAGCCTTTTCCTTCTCCAGGGGATCTCCCCAACCCAGGGATCGAACCCAGGTCTCCCACATTGCAGGCGGATTCTTTTCCAGCTGAGCCACAAAGACCTTAACCAAAATATACTAATTCCCCACTAATTTATTTATTATTACAATGATTATTAAACAATTTGCCCATTGTTTATGGCAGGAATGTCAAATAGTTTTTATCTCATCAGAGGTTTTGAACAATTAATATTGATTGGCTGCTGGGAGCATTATGTTAAGGAGGACTCTGAAAAAATACCTTGAATGTTCTGCTAAACTGGGACAAATCAGAGGAAGGAATGATCTAAATATTTCCTATATTTGACTTTGATGCAACTTTAGGAAGATTAAAATAATCACTTTTAACTTTGGCACATGCAATGGATCAATGTGTTATTCTCCTGATGACTAATGACTTAATCATCAACAAAAGTAATAGTGGCATATATACTGTGGTTATTTAGGTCACACTACATACAAAAAAATGCCACTTCATTAGGATAGCAATTAAATTGTGGGTTTTAAGTGCTCAGAAATATGAGTGAGATGAATTGATTTCTCTGAAGAAAACCCTGGGAGGAGAAACAGAGGTGGACTACAGACAGGAGATCATCTTGAAAGGTATGGGTGGTGGGGAGAGATACATAGATGCACCACGCCAGTTGGTGTCTAGTGAGTCTTTTCTATATGTTCAACTTAACTTATATTCAGTGCACAGAAGTAAACACAATAGGAAGGAGAGCACAGTCAAATATAGTAAGTCAGCATCTTCCAAGTCTCAAAAGAAAAATTCATTTTCATAATTCAACAACTAGTTATACGGTCATTTGAACATGATGTAAATATCACAAGAAGAAGAAAGGTTTTGGATAACTATTTGTTGAGTTGGATATTGTAAATAATTCTTAGTTTGAAGAAGTCTAAAACATATAGCTTGGGTATAGGTAATAGCTGCATCATTTTTCTATAAGATGAATGGGAAGTAATACTAGAGTCAGCTATATTTTGTGTGTTTGTTTCTATTTCTGATAATGTATTTTTCCTAGATTAGTCACACTGATTACTTTAATTTCCTTTAGTTCACAACTTTCTCAATTTTTATTTTTTATATATAAAATAAAAACATTTTCTCTTAAATCATTAATAGTGAAAACATCATTTTAAAAGAAACAAACAAAAGTCACTATGGTAACTAAACAGATTATTTCAATAAGCTTTCCTTAGTCCTAAGACCCATTTCTAATCATCATGTAACTCTTTGCCTAATGCCTTTTCAAATTTAAAATTTAAAGCATAGTTGCTGAGGCGCAATACTTACAAACTGATTGCTTTCACAACAGCATTTATTTAATATATTCTATTTGATACAGATTTAAACAAAATACCCTCATTTTTTCTGAATAGTACTTCATAACAGGTGTCAACTATTGCAGTATGCTGGTAATTTTAATCGTGTTCCTAATCTATTCCATATTTCCCAAAGACTCCTAAAATGCTTCCCATGTGAACATGAAGATTAATATAATATTAGCTTTTTGTTTGTTTGTTTTACTTCCTCAAGATGAAACGAAAGCTCTGTATCTTACAGTTGGCTCAGCCCTCCAGATAAATGACTCTTTCTTGCCTGCCAACCCGTACATACTCATTAAACTTAGAATGTGGAGCCAATTTAGTCCATAAAAAGAAAAAAAGGTAAGTGAAGAAGAATAAAAAGAAAAGTATGCCATGGATTGAGTATAAAAAATGCTATCTTTGGCAGGCAAAGAAGTAAATGGAGCTCAGCTGCTAGAACAAAAGGTATCATTCAAAGTGAAATTACTGTATCTTAACCCCGGGTACACTTTGATGAGGACCTCTGCTTCCTAACTTCAGAAGAGGGAAAGCAAGTATTGAGAAGCAGCTACTAAAGCTGAGACTAACCAGTGACATGCATCAGCATGCAGTTTACCACATGGAAATATTGCTTTAAAAACTAATAAACGAGAGAAGATGCGGAAGCGGAGTCAATTCCGCAGAGTATTTAGAATATTATTGTTAGTTTGTTAATTAAAACATGCTTCTGATAATCAGAGAAGAGGGGAAAACACACAACAGTTGAAGCTAATGTTTATCTTCCTACTTAACGGTATAGGTTTCTTTTTCCACACGTGTAAGACCACAAATATGAGGTGAATGGTGGCCCCGACATCCTTTGCCAATTTTAAAATCCTTGATGCATAAAGAAAACATCCAGAAGTACATTTTTCCTAGTAATATTATTATCTTCCACTCTGGTAGGTTAGAACATAAAGACAGATACAGAGAGAGACTAAAGGAGAGACAGAGATATTGTCATTTAAGATAACTTAAAAAATATGTATGCAAAATAAATCATTCTTCCCTTGGGTACTTGTGGAGTCACTGATTATGAAATATTAATCAAATGACAACAATCTAATTTTATTTTAATTCTAAAGTTGACAGTTGGGGTGAAAAGGGAGTGGCAAATTGTGCTGCACATGCAGGAAGCAACAGTTAGAACTGGACATGGAACAACACACTGGTTCCCAATAGGATAGGAGTACGTCAAGGCTATATATTGTCATCCTGCTTATTTAACTGATATGCAGAGTACATCATGAGAAATGCTGGGCTGGAGGAAGCACAAGCTGGAATCAAGATTGCTGGGAGAAATATCAATAACCTCAGATATGCAGATGACACCACCCTTATGGCAGAAAGTGAAGAGGAACTAAAGAGCCTCTTGATGAAAGTGAAAGAGGAGAGTGGAAAAGTTGGCTTAAAGTCCAACATTCAGAAAACTAAGATCATGGCATCTGGTCCCATCGCTTCATGGCAAATAGATGGGGAAACAGTGGAAACAATGTCAGACTTTATTTTTTGAGGCTCCAAAATCACTGCAGATGGTGATTGCAGCCATGAAATTAAAAGACACTTACTCCTTGGAAGGAAGGTTATGACCAACCTAGACAGCATATTAAAAAGCAGACACATTACTTTGCCAACAAAGGTCCGTCTAGTCAAGGCTATGGTTTTTCCAGTGGTCATGTAATGGTGTGAGAGTTGGACTGTGAAGAAAGTTGAGCGCTGAGGAATTGATGCTTTTGAACTGTGGTGTTGGAGAAGACTCTTGAGAGTCCCTTGGACTGCAAGGAGATCCAACCAGTCCATCCTAAAGGAGATCAGTGCTGGGTGTTCACTGGAAGGACTGATGTTGAAGCTGAAAGTCCAATACTTTGGCCACCTCGTGCAAAGAGTTCACTCATCTGAAAAGACTCTGATGCTCAGAAGGATTGGGGGCAGGAGGAGAAGGGGATAACAGAGGATGAGATGGCTGGATTCCATCACCGACTCAATGGTCATGGGTTTGGGTAGACTCCGGTAGCTGGTGATGGACAGGGAGGCCGGCGTGCTGCGATTCATGGGGTCGCAAAGAGTAGGACACGGCTGAGCGACTGAACTGAACTGAACTGTCCTCTTAACCCAGACACTTAAGCTACTTCACAATAAACACTTGCTCTACATGATGTTTCAATACTCTATGACTTACTTTTTGAAAGATGTTTCAGGCGAGATAAGCTATTGTTCTGTATGGAAGGAGCTGGGTGGATATAAGTAGAGAGTGAAGATTAGTTGAACGATTAGCTTTCACTGCAGTTACCACCCAGTGTCCCCAGAGATCCGAAGAACTTAACCTATATCCCCATGTAAAGTGTTTTTAGGCAACCAGTGTTTGTTTGGGAGATTTCTTCTTGGCCTAAGAGAGGGCACCTCTCTCTGTCATTTTGAAACCTGTGATTTACCCTTGATGCCCCAAGCATATACACAAGGGAAGTCAAGAGAGTTCACAGAACGACACTTTATTAATGGTACCTGGGTAAACAAAATGTGAAGTGAGTTTTATGATCATACAATTTGTAATACTAACAAGCAGAATGTACATGTCACAAAAAAAACAGGATGGAACAGAAGTTTGAGTGATTTATATTTCAAAAGGATACATGGATTATATTCATTTATCACTTATCTTTTAGTCCGTACTGAAATTAAAATATGTTTAAGAGTTATCTTTATGTTCTCATATTTATTACTATGTATCTATTTTAGTACTCTCCATAGCATGCATTAACGATAGGCCCATTTCCTGTGATGGATTTTAGGCATCTGTAGATATTTACCACTATGAAACAAACATACAATGTAAATATTTTTACATATAAACTTGAAGTCCTTTTTGAAATTTCCTCTTGACTGACCTGTCTTCATTATGTCAGGAAACCCACCAGTACACCAAGTCAGCTTTTCTCCTTTGCACTCATCCCCGTAAGAGCAACTAGTGGGCTTCCTAATCCAGAGGGAGGCTTAGTAGAAACAAACCAATCTGAAAACAACTGGGGAAATCTACCCAAACCAACTAGAAAAATCTATAATGCTTTGTTCTTAGTATTCTGGCAAGATCCCACATTCTTAATGATCCAACAAGAATAACCACACATTAAAGAGGAAAGCACATATAATATGGGAAAGAGACTGAACAAACCAAAAAAAAAACCCTTTAATGCTTGATGAAACAAGAGATCTTTCACAATGTTTAAATCATTATGATAGGTAACAGCATAAGTTTGAGAAGATGAAAAGGATGCTGAGAAGTCTCTTCAAAGAATAAGAAAGAAACAAATAATCAGAATTAGAATTATGATGATTGAAATAAATTAAAAAAAATTCTAAGACATAATGTTAAAGAAACATTCAAGAATACAGATCAAATGGATAAAGAAATAAAGCAAATATACTCAATATATGTTAATATAATAATTATATATGTGAGGAAAATAAAGACACTCAGTACCATATCAGCGGTTTTGATTTTTAAATAATAGAAGATGCGAAAACAGAAAATGAAAGGTTATACATCTTGCAATAAACAACAGGAGTTTTGCTTTAGAAAGGATAAGATACATAAATTTTATATTGGAAAGTTTTACAAGATATAGAAAAGGATTAAGGAAAGAAAAGTTACATCGCAAGATTTCTGAATGAATACTTTAAACACTCAAAATCAAAAGGAATATTTTACAGCTATTTAAAAGATTGAAGCACTTTTCTTACGAAGAGTTTAGTTTTCTTCTGGACATAGGGAAATAAGGCACAGGAAAATGTGATAAAATTTCAGTGATGCTAACGTGGTTTCCCTACTTTCTCACCGTATATCAAAGGAAGAGAAAAGTGAAGAAGCTCAAGTTTGATGCCTACTGAATGTGATAAGGTGGTTAAAGTAGATACAGAACGTGGTAAAATGGCTAAAGGAAATAAAAAAGTAACTTTGAAAGGGTGACCATCAGAAAAATGACGTCTTTAAGACCCAATCCATTTAACAACTGTGTTTATATTATTATTATTATTGATACTTGACACCATGTTAGTTATTAGTATGTAAGCAGTTAAAGTAGTTTTCAGTTTACGAAAAATGGCATATTATAGAAAGTTTAAGGAAGGAATGAAAGAAGACTTATTTTATATTTTGGTTAATACTTTCTGATTATTATATATAACAAAATAATGTGATAAGACATTTTAATTTTTGTATCCATATGGATTATAGATAAAATTTAATGAATGTAATTTGATTTTGGAGAATACACAAGCAATTTTTTTCGTTTTTTTCTTCTACTGTTTTATAGTATTCCATTTCAAGATGAAGAAGAAAATAAAATCTACAGTTTTCTTTAGCAGACCTATTTTTTCATACTCCAGATTGCTTAATCTCTGTTACAGAAGCAAAAGGAAAAAAGAAGAGAGATTTTAGTAAAATGCATAACAGATATGATTTCATCATGAGAAAATATGTATTTAAATAAGATGTTATACATTTAAGGACGAACAAGTTAAGCCAACGAAAAGAAAACCATCTCATACATGATAAACTAAACGAGCTAAGCGAACATCACTGAAGTCAAAAAGAAAGTATTTTACCTCACCTGCTTTCTAGTAGTGTCCAAATCAATTGCTCAAAATTAAAACTGAAGGAAAAACAGTGAAAAGATAAAAGCTGGATTTTCCCGTTCCTCCACCAAATTATTGTCACAAATATCACTCCATCAGAAAGGAATGCACGGTTTCTCAAAGAAGTCTTTGGCAACTACATTTGGTCCATGAATATCTCCCATTAGTGGTCGGAATCCCAAAATACTATTTTCTAATAGCAAAAAATTATCAATTAGTATAGTTCCAAATTTTAAAGGGAAAACAACTGATCACTGTCACTTATTTCCTTTAAGAATATATGAAACAGAGGAAATTTGATACCGGTGTACAATAGATGGCTTTCTGCTCCTTCTGTTCTATAGACATTTTTATTGATTTATCTATTTAACTGGGACAGATGCTGTAGCCAACCTTGGTCAACCCTGGACACCTCTACGGTCAGATACAAGTGAGACAAGACAAGAAAGCTTCTGGAGATGTCACAGAATTGCTTTCTACTCTCAGTTAATCCAACCCATCTGGGGTAAAAATATATCAGTGTGAATTTACACAGCTGATGAGTTTCCTGTTTTATAAGTTATGCCAGAGCAAAGTTCAGCATTCTGGTCTTCCGTGTGAAGAGGAATCATTTTATCCGCCCACAGAAAATATAATCTCACAGAGCATCTTTTTAAGTAAACCAAACTAAGCAGATATGGAGCCTGGTGTTTCTTTTGGATTCTAAGTCTCATTTTATTTGTTTGGAGCTCGAGGAATCTGAGGAAGTACTTGTTTTCATGAACGGCTAGAGATAATGTATTTATATATATCTTTTTTATATGAACTATCTTTGAAACAATGTTGATTTAGACATATTTTTTCTTTTAGTTTTCATCAACCATTTACATATTATCAAGCCTATATGATTTTGCCTCTCCCTTGCAGAGTTTATTCATAAGTTTTTTTGTTTGTTTTTTTTTCTGGAATTGCTCTTTATATCATAAGAAACAATGAACATGAAGAAATCACGTGCCATTTTCTGAAGATAAGAAGTTACTTCTGCCTGTAAACAGTTTGTGATTTAGTTGCAGAGAAGGGGCAGACATGCAAAGAAAAATATTATAAGGTAGCAAATTCTGTAGAGAACATGAACGGTTGGGGCCAGAAGTGGTCTATCAAGTCTGAGGAAATTATCCCCACACTGACGAATTCAGGGAGGCTTCCTCTCAAGGATTATACCAGGGCAGGAAGCAGTGCTTTAAAAAAATCTCTTAAGAGGAAGATTCTTGTACTGTGCTGATTAGACCACCTAAATCAGAGGCTTTGTGAAGAATAACAGGGTGATCAAGGCCTCAGTGTTAAGTAAGGCTGACTTCTAAAAAGCCTTGTGAAATTCTGGGAGAAAAAAGGCCAAGAAATATAGACATACACCACATTTATTTCAGAATACTTCCTTTGCCCTACTTGATTAAGCATCAAATGATACAGCTTTTTCAAGAAATAGGCAAATATTTTATGTCTTATACTTTGTATTTTTATACTGATTGAACAACTTCTTAATTTTATAATAAAGTTTTCTATGAGTGATATTTTGATATTTAATTTTAATAAAATAATTTCATTCTACTGGTAACATCCACATTCATTATTATAAACTGTAAAGTCTTTCTAGTTTGTTCTGAGATTAAAAGGAATATTCATATTCATTTTTGTACTTTAAATTGTTTCTTATTTTGCTTTACTCTCAGTTTAAAATTGAACATACTTACATATTTCAATGTAATTTTGTAAAATATTGGAAAAAAGTCTAAATTCTTTCTCAATTTTATTTTTTATTTTATTTTTTTTCTTTCTTTCTCAATTTTAAATGCAATCATGGAAAATTATTTTTAGAGCATTAAATATTTCAAAACTTAAGCATAAAAAATATCAAAAAGTTAGAAATGTATGACAGGCTTAAAGTTAAGGGTCACTAAGAAATATGTCTAGTTTTTCAGACATTTCTTTAAGTAATATTCTCTCTAAGCAATTTACCCTAAGATCAAGTTTTTAAAGATACAAACCCTTTTAACAATTTAATAGTTGTCTTGGTGGAGACTTGGTATGCAGAAGTTTCAAAAGGAGAATAGAACAATAATTATAAAAACAAATAAAAACCCTGATAACAATAAAGAATGGCTACCAGAAAAACTGGGACTCAGAAGACTACAAAAGTTGTCTGGGAAACTAATCTAAAAAGATAATTACAAATTAATTTTGAATTTGAAATACTTTGTCAGTTATGGTGTCTTGAGATATGAGCAAACTGACATACAGCTCTGGGTTCTATATTGAAAAGTTAATTTATTAATAATGATGAAAAATCTTACAGTAATAATAATGGCAAGTAATAAAGATTTGTCTCTGTGAAATATTTTCCATTCTTATGGTGTTTTTGGAAACAGTATCTTACTGATTTGTAGAAGGAAAGATTTTAAAAGTCCTATCTAGACAAAAAGGAAAATCAGAGGTGGCAGGAGGAGAGTAACGATTATTGACCAAAGATGCTTCATTCTCATCATACTATTATTGAATGAATTATATTCCTTATTTAACTTAATTCATTCAATAATAGTACACAGTCATTGAGGCAACTTCAGATCAGGGCATTGCTCCAGTTAACATATCTGGGTAAGAGACAAAAGTGAAAGTCGCTCAGTCGAGTCTGACTTATTGCGACCCCATGGACTAGTCCATGGAATTCTCCAGGCCAGAACACTGGAGTGGGTAGCCTTTCCCTTCTCCAGGGGATCTTCCCAACCCAGGGATAGAACCTAGGTCTCCCACACTGCAGGAGGTTCTTTACCAGCTGAGCCACAAGGGAAGCCCTAACAGACAAAGTAAGGAATCAAATTCATCTGCCTGGCCTTAGTATCCACACTGTGCTGGGCCATGCTTAATCACTTCAGTCAGGTCCAATTCTTTGCAACCCCATGGATGGTAGCCAACCAGGCTCCTCTATCCATGGGATTCTCCAGGCAAGAGTATTGGAGTGGGTTGCCATGCCTTCCTCCAGGGGATTTTCCTGACCCAGGAATTGAACCTGTGGCTCCTGCATCTCCTTCATCGCAGGTGGATTCTTCACCACTGAGCCACCAGGGAAGCCCCATCCATGCCGATTCTACCCTAATAAAACACTTTCCTTCAGAAGCAAAAATCCCCCAGAATATTACTCTGGCTTCCAGACAGGGTGTGCCCTGAAAACGATTTTATATAGTAATATTGATGATAAATTTATTCTGTAAAACTGTAGCGTGCTGCTGCTGAGTCGCTTCAGTCGTGTCCGACTCTGTGCGACCCCATAGACGGCAGCCCACCAGGCTCCACTGTCCCTAGGATTCTCCAGGCAAGAATACTGGAATGGGTTGCCATTTCCTTCTCCAGTGCATGAAAGGGAAAAGGGAAAGTGAAGTCACTCAGTCGTGTCCGACTCTTAGCAACCCCATGGACTGTAGCCCACCAGGCTCCTCCGTCCATGGGATTCTCCAGGCAAGAGTACTGGAGTGGGGTGCCATTGTAGCGTAGACTTTGGCAAAGACTGCTATGTACCATTTTGTTTTTCTTTTTTCACCCACAAAAGTATTCTTTACTTCACCTTGTATATCGGAAAGTCCATATAACAGAGCTCATCAATAGGATACACATGAAGGTTGTCAGCCATTAAAAAGAATGAAATAATGCCATCTGCAGCAACATGAATGGTTCTGGGGATGATCATACAAAGTGAGGCAAGTCAGACAGAGAAAGACTAATATGTGATTCCATATGACATCACTTATATGTGAAATATATATAAAAAAGATACAAATGAACTTATTTATAAAACAGAAATAGACTTAGAGAAGGAAATATAATTACCAGGGGGGAAGGTGGGGTTGGGGATAGATTGGGAGTTTGGGATTGACATGCACATTGATATATTTAAAATAAAATGCTTTTCTGTGGAAAAGAAAAGTTGTTGACTACACCAACCATTGACAAGCTCTTTAAATCGCAGGAGTGAAGGGATGGGGGATGGTTGACTCCAAAGCTATGGGATATTTTCCCCTCGCCCTTCTTGCTGTCAAGAAAACTGATGCAATGCCCAGAGATGAGAAACCATCTTGGAACTACAAGTCAATGGTCACAAGTTAGCGATAGGTGATTAAAACATTAGAAGAGCCTAGATCTCTGACAGGGCTGTGGAGTCGCCACAGTCTCAGACTGCCTTTAGCCAAATTTCTTATAACAAGAACAAAAATAGACAATACATTAATTACTCAAGCCAAATTTTTTTCAGAGTTGCAATTTGTACTCTAAAATGGAACTCTTAATTACATGTCAATGTACAAGAAATGTCTCTCAATCATTGTGTTTATGTGGCAGAAAACATCCACTTCTTTTTTTTTTAAGATTTGTCCAAATAATTCTGTTTTTTCAATTTCTGGAATTGAACGATACAAAGATATACACATGAGATTTGTTCTTTATCATGTAATTAATCCTTGCCTCAGATTTCTACTGATCATCTTAAAGAAAAAAAGCCAATTGTAGGAAATATACCTAAGTTGGTAACAATGATGAAAATACTACAGGTACAAAAGTGTTTGGGTCCTGAATGACTTAAATTTATTCTGTCATCCTACAATGTCTATGAATTGGATCCAACTGGTCACAGGCACTGTGAAAGTAAAAGGCCATGGCACCTCAACTTTCTGCAATTAATTTTTATGAGGAATAAGAGTAACATTCCATAAAATTTCATGGAAACATTACTATATAGATAAGAATGTCAATATTTCACAGCAAAATTATATTGAGTTACCATTATTTTTCAGCATAAAGTTTTTACAATATTGACAGCATTTCTCATTTATATCTTTGATCCTCAGTTCCTAATTTTCAGTATAGACATATTTTGGTCAATTCTTTTGATAAATACGTTAGCTATATTTTACATTGCATGCAATACAACTTAACATCATTAAACTTCAAGCACACTTTCAAAATAAACTAAAGATCATTTGCCTAATAAATTAAAGTTTGAATCTGTAAACAGAAGTTACAAGGATTATATCCATTCAACTTTTACTGAGACCCTTGACACTATGTAGGATGAGAGGTTATCATGGTAGGTTTTTAGTTTTTAAAATGTAGAAATTTATTTTCCTGGGTCTCCCTGATGGCTCTGTGGTGAAGAATCTGCCTGCCAATCCAGGAGACACGGGTTCGAACCCCGGTCCAGGTAGATCCCATCTGCCATGGAGCAACTAAGCCTGTGTACCACACTATGGAGCCAGTGCACCAGAATCTGGGAACTCTGATGACCGAAGCCTGTGCATCCTAGAAGCAATGCTCCACCGCAAGAGAAGCTACCGCAGTGAGAAAGATGGGCATCGCAACTAGAATAGACCCCGCCTGCCAGAACTAGAGAAACCTGCCCACAGCAACGGAGACCTGGCACGGGAAAAAAAATACATAAATAAAAAATAAAATTATTAAAGAAATAATAAGTAAAAATATTTTCTTGACTCAGTTGATCAAAAAAATTTTAATGTGTCCTTTGGTAATTTAATTCCATAAAATTTCCAAAAACACAATCAGAAAACCATCGTTTAGAATTAATACTCCCACTCAACAGATGCCAATTAACAGAAAGAACATATTAATAATCTGTCATTCATTTTAAAAGGAAGACATTTTCTTTGTGTGTGTGTGGTTTTTTTTTTTTAGAAAACTTAGTTTTTAACTGGATGTTAATCAGAAAAGATTGAAAGAACTAATTCATTACCAAAGTCAGCCACTCATCCTTTTTTAAGGGTTCTAAACACTTAAGGAACACTTTTGGGAGAGAAAGGAAATAGTATACCATAAAGTAGAAAAAAGAACTGGAAAGGAGACTCATTCTCTAAATAAATAAACAGTCATGTCAGTCTGTCTTTACATAAACATGGACAAACAGAATACTAACCAAGCACTCATCCTTGCAAAACATAGCGAAAGCAGCCTAACATGTTTCCCTCTGATTTTAAACTCATTTCCTTGATGAGAAACCACATAGTTAGCTGGATGCCATCGACTATTTATTCTAAATGCTTTCATGTCTCCTCTTATTTATTACTGTTCCTTAAAGTACACCCAGCTGGTCAAACTTAAAATTGTACGTAAAGTAAAATATTTTCTGTAGAATTAAATATATTTTCAAGTAACATATAATAAACACATAGAATTTACATGTCCTTTTAAACTTTATGTATAAAATATGTATCCAAATGAGACTCAACAGTTCTAGTGTGTGTGTCTGTGTGTGTGTGTGTGTGTGTGTGGATTTTGCATTTGCTCAAAATTTCAAAACCTCAAATTTATAAAAATCCAAGGACTAGACTATTTTAAACATTGACATAATATTTATTTATATTTTTATCATTTTAAACTAACCCTTAATCCACATTGAACTCCAGTGATTATGTTAATGATTATAAAACATAGTAATATTTTACACAGTTGGATACATTTGACTTCATGTTCTCAAAAAGAAATATATTTTTACAATAGTACTATTGAGTTAATTTGCTAAACCATGGAAGGTGTTTTAATAAAATATTTACTAAGATTCAACTTTCAGAAGATGATTAATAATGGCTGCTAAGCTGCTAAGTCGCGTCAGTCGTGTCCGACTCTGTGTGACACCATAGATGGCAGCCCACCAGGCTCTCCCGTCCCTGGGATTCTCCAGGCAAGAACACTGTAGTGGGTTGCCATTTCCTTCTCCAATGCATGAAAGGGAAAAGTGAAAGTGAAGTCGCTCAGTCGTGTCCGACCCTTAGCGACCTCATGGACTGCAGCCCACCAGGCTCCTCTGTCCATAGGAAAACAATAGCTATTTAAAATAGAAAAGTAAACAAAGGGAAAAAAACCTTCTAAGTGATATTTTAGATGCTGTGTTTTAGGAGCGGGGGGTTGGAGGGGGAAACACTGTAGTGTTTCAACAAATGTAATTATATTACTTGACATAAATATCTTAAATCCTTCTAGAAAAGTAAAAACATCTCCCTTGGCATTTACATGAGTATTCTCTCTTCTACTACTTTTAGCCAGCCATTTGGTTCGGGTTGAGAATTGCAGTATTCCAGGCAGAATACTTGGAGAAGGCAATGGCACCCCACTCCAGTACTCTTGCCTGGAAAATCCCATGGACGGAGGAGCCTGGTAGGCTGCAGTCCATGGGGTCGCTTGGAGTCGGACACGACTAAGCGACTTCACTTTCACTTTTCCCTTTCATGCACTGGAGAAGAAAATGGCAACCCACTCCAGTGTTCTTGCCTGGAGAATCCCAGGGACAGGGGAGCCTGGTGGGCTGCCGTCTATGGTGTCGCACAGAGTCGGACACAACTGAAGTGACTGAGCAGCAGCAGCAGCATTGGCAGCAGACAGAATACTAGTTTTCTTTCAGCACTGATGTTTATTATGTTTTTTCTGGAAGACAATTCCATGAGTTTGATGTATCATATCAATTTGTTTTGTAGGAGTTGATCAATTAACTTGAGAAAACTCTATGTAGTGTTGATTCAATCATATAGCAAGCGTAATTTAATATAAATGGTGCATAAGACATTGATTTTGTTCAACTGCTCTGTAGAACTAGTATCACTAAAGAAAGCAACCAAGCTGAACTAACAATATTAAGCATTTGTGCAATTTATCTCTTGCTATAATGAACAGTAAATGATATAATGACCAACAAGATTAATGATAAAGCAAACATGGTAGTTAGATTCACGCTATAGAAGACCAATTCACAGTGTTACTTGGTAATCAATAATTTGAAGATTAATTTAACCAATAGAGTATAAAATCAGACAACAGGGCAAATGGAAAACTTTCCTGGAACATGTAGATTGCTATAGCCTTTTAAAAATATGTTCAAAATTAAGTATGCTCTAATTTATCATATTTAAACTTCATGATAAATTTATTTCCCAGAGTTTTAACCTGAAATTATACGTAGTGTCAAATAATTAATTTCTTTAAATGTCTCTAAACTGGTGAAACACCCTATGATTAAAGATGCCTCCTGATTCTAGTACAAATGGATAGGATATCTATCAATAGAAGTCTTTCACAACCATTGAGTTTCCTTCCAGTGGCTTCGCTGAATGTACTTAGCTAAAGAAAGAAAAGTGTGTCCAAGAACAAAAACATGGGAGCTATCGAAAAGAAACCTCTTAAAGGAAAACATTAAAGGTAATCAAATATAAAATCTGCTTTATTGTCCTTTCTTGTTCTTCTTTCCAGTTCACTAACTCTCTCTCTCTCATAAATTCTAGACCTTTAAAATTAAATTATTAACTATACAGCAAACATACATTCAATGGTAAATTGAAAATTTTTAACTTTCAAGTTTTAAGTTTTCCTAGAAGGAAGTAATTCGGAGTAGTTCAAAATATCACAGTAAGTGGAAATGGTCCCTTTGATTCCATTTCTTCCATAGGGTGAAACGCCTGGGACACAATATGCTGCATTTTTTTTTTTTAACTCAACCCATCTGTTCATGGCTTGAACTACAGCCAATAGTTACTTCCTCTACAAAGGAGAATTAAAAGTATTATTTCCATGGTCACCTCTACTAGAAAAAACAAAGAATTGGTACCTTGGCTCTATTTGCATTCAAACTATACAAATAATTTTTTGAATAAATTTGTATAGAATCAAACAACATTATTAGTGTTTATGCTGCTCTTATGCAAAAGCATCATCTTCTGACAAAAAGAAATTAGGACAGTGTTTGAGGTAAAATGTACAGATGACAAGTATTTAAAAGCACATAATAACATATGATGACATAATAAATAAAAGCAGCATTCACTGGTATCTTACTGTGCCTCAGATACTCCTTGAAGCACTCTGGATGTAAGAACACTTATTCATCACATTAACCCTCTGAGACAAGTACAAGTTTTGCCTCTATTTTAGAGATGTCAAATTAAATGCAAAAGGAGTTAAGTAGCTTTCTAAAGATCTCACAGCTACAAAGTGAAGGATTTGTGGTTGGCACCAAAACTAGCTGTATTTGCTTTTCTAGTTCTGTCTAAGTGGGCTTCCCTGATGGCTCGGGTTGATGAGGAGTCCTGCCTGCAATGCAGAAGACCCCAGTTTGGTTCCTGGGTTGGGAAGATCTGCTGAAGAAGGGATAGGCTACCCACTCCAGTATTACTGGGTTTCCCCTGTAGCTCAGCTGGTAGAGAATCCGCCTGCGATGCAGGAGACCTGGGTTCGATCCCTGGGTTGGGATGATCCCTTGGAGAAGGGAAAGCCTACCCACTCCAGTATTCTGGCCTGGAGAATTCCATGGACTATACAGTCCACGGGGTCACAAAGCTTCGGACACAACTGAGAGACTTTTCCACTCTCTGTCTAGTTAGTTTGAAAGAGTTTCCCCATTTCACTTCATTGTTCTAAATATGCAAAGTTTTTTGTTTCTTTGCTTTGTCTATCCTATACTTCAAAGATATCTATATCTTGTCATTGATGTAATTAAATTCATGTGCTTGTGAAGAACACAATTCCAGATGTATTATAAGGAGCCAAACATCCTAGCTTCAAGAATGACACTAACAGGACTGGAACAGAGCTACATATTTTTCAGTGTAAGTTCAGCCGTTACGATTCACCATCACTCCCTACACACTTACTTCTTTTTCATGTGCTACTACTTTCCTCCACTATGAAGGCAAGTGTTTAATGTACAGCTTCTGTTCACTAATAAATTTTGCCTTTTAATAACTGCAACTTGTGTTTTCTCAAAAAATTGTGATGTTATGAATGCTTTTGAACTCCCATTCCTAACTGCTCAATTTCCATTTCAGAGAAAGGACGTCTGCTTGGCTTAGCCTATTCTGCAGACCACACCAAATGCGGCTGGCTGATATACTGACTGGCTCTTCCTGGGTCAGATGCCGACCCTTGGTCCAGCTGCACTGTTACAATGAGGTGAGTGTGAGTACTTTTTGATTAGGGGCAGTGAGTGACTTGGGTGAGGGTGATTTAGAAGAGACTATAGGCTGCTGACTCTATGCCAGGTCCTCTAGCATAAGATCCACTGATCTTGCATATCACTATTTATGAAAATTCATAGTTTACATGTGTAGCTTGCCAAAACCAAAGAATGACTCCAAAAAATGTGTCCAAGAGTTATTTCCAGTGTTTTTTCTTAGTTATACATTGATTTAAAATATTAGATGAAAAGTACTAAGGCAGAACAAGAGAATTTTTAAAATATTTCATTAAGACATTTCATTTGATTCAGTTATATAACTTAAAAAATATCAAGCCCTACCCACTCATAATAATTTGTCTCACTGAAAGATATTAGAGTTTTATGAAATCAACCTGTGATTAAAGGAGTGGCAACTGGAAACGAACAGGAATGAAACGTTAGAGTGCCGTGTATATTAAGTTCTTAAATCAGGGGTTGGTGAGCTCCGATTGAAAACCAAATTCAGCTCATTGCCTGTTTTTGTAAATAAAGTTTTTTAAGAACACAGCCACACTTATTTGTTTATGGATTGTGTACAGCTGTGTCAGCGCTACTGTGGAAAGGCTGAGCAGCTAGGACAGAGCTGTGACAGAGGTGGTATGTCCTGCAAAGCCAAAGACAGTTGCTATCTGGCCCTTTACAAAAAAAAAAAAAAAAAGTTTCTGACCTTTGTCTTATAGACCACAAAATTTTAGAAATAAAAGAAAAAACACGTGATAATGAAATTGCACTCCTGACCCTGCACATTTTATATCTTTCCCTTATTTGAATGTTGGAATTTCTAGAGATGTTGAGAGAGTAATTATCTTATTACCTGTAGATTAGGACATTACCTTGTGGGTAGGCTTAGTATTTCCTTTTAAGGGGTAATCATCTCTTCTCTCATTCGCATTGAGAAGAGGCTGATAATAAGATGAAAATGCATAAGGTAAGCTTTATATTTCAAGGTAAATAGCATTCCTCTTTGGCCTTCACTCTTTTAGGTTTTGTCTTTGGGAGGGTAGATATCTGGCTTTAGAAGAGAAAGTGCTAAGGTGGGATCCTTCATATGGAAGCTGACCAACATATAGGATGCCAAGTGCTGTCTGTACCCCCAGTAAAATGCAATTGTGGGAGTTCAGGTTTCCAAGGTCTATCTCAAACTCCCCCCCCTTTTTTTTCTGTTATTCTCAGCACTTATAAATGTCTGTTTGCATGGTCTAAATTAATATAATCTGTTTAATCAGGTATTTGCTAGAGTGATGTTTGTAGGTTTAAAAAGTAAACCCCATGGTTTCAGTGGCTTAACACAATAAACACAATAAAAGTTTATTTCTAACGCTTAAAACAATTCAAATAGAAATGTTAAAGTTGGCAAGCATATTTCCTTTATGTGGTTATTTAGAGACATTTTTCATTTTATGATTTTTCTATCATATCTCTGCACTTGGACGTCTGGAAACCATAGGAGAAGGGATAATTGGGCAAATGCTTCATGTACATTAAGGAAGAGGGTACAAGATTCTGTTGTCCATTTTACTGTCTATACCAAAAAAAAGTACCTATAGTTTAGTTTCCCATGACCTATATTTGGGACAAGCAACCCCTGAAGTCATCATGGAAAAACGAAGGAAATATGTAAGGAGGAAGGGAATCTTGGGAATGAGAAATGAGAATATGAGGCCAAGTTAAACATTGTTCTTGGTGGGTAATTTTTCCCATTATCAACCTTCCTTTATTTGACTTTATTTTATTAATTAAGGCAACAGTTCCCTTGCATGAGCAAAAATAAAATAATGTGGAATAAATGTGCACATATACTGGTAGGGCAGGAAGCAGTACAGACTTTGGCATTCGGCGAGCAGCATTAATATTGAGGGAAAGCAAAAATACATGAAGAAGGAAAAAAAGGAAAGAAGTATCCAGAATAAGTTTTGTCTTATATTCATATGTGCTAAAGAATTCCCCAATTATGAATAGATTTTTCAACAAAATAATTACTTTTTATTAATGACTTAGGGTTTATATTCCTAGCAGAGTTTTATTATGATTGTTTCCATGTTTTCCACAGAGAAAATTAAGGCTGTGGGAAGTTCAGTGATTTGCCCAAAGATACATAGTCAGTAAAGGAAGACATTGATTTTTAGCCTGATTTTCTGACTCTTCATTCTACATATTGTCAGCTGTACTGCATAGTCTTCATAGAGGCAGGACAGAAACTTTTATGGACTCATCAGTGTAGATCAAAGTGCTGAATTTACCATGCCATGCTTTCTTCTTTGTGTGTGTGTGTGTGTGTGTGTGTGTGTGTGTGTGTGTGTGTGTTTGTGTGTGTGTGTTACATGAGGAGACATTTGCTTTTGCTAGTTCAAAATAGGTGGAAGACCTTCATCTACAACTCCCTGGAAGAAAGTGAGCCAAGTCTGATAGATTGATGACTTTACTCTGTGTGACTGGGTCAGATGGAGTTAATTAAGCAGTCAGCCCCCAAGCTAGAAAGTGCCTTTGGATGGAGTTCAGAGAAAAGTCCCTGAAGCTAGCATGGAGCTGGCCCCAACTTCCTCATGTTGGCCAATGAAAATATTATCATTGGTCCTATTAACCAGTTACAGTTTTTGACTCTGTAACCTTCTAAAGGCAATACATTTCCACAATGCTGCGTGAAGTATTTCCTTCTATTTGCTCAAATGCATTTGATATTAATTTCTTCTAAGTTGTTTATACATACTTTGTAAAAACAGTAAAGAAACAATATTAATCAGTTTTTACTACATCTTTCTTAAACTTTCATGACTCATTCAATTTCCACTTCATTTCCTATATCTGGAAAACAGGGAAATACTGAATCTCTTTAATATATATCTATACTTTCTTATAAATGGTACTCTGAGTACTGACATTTTCAAACTATTTTTTTCCTGGTGACATATTCCTTCACTGCAACCACCAAATTAAATGCAGTACATTGGCTTGGTTTGTTTTTACATTAAGATCAAGTTATATATATATACACACACACATATATATACATATATACATATACAAATATACATATACATATGTATATACACATATACATATATATACACATATATATACACACACTGAGAAGCATCTATAATATCCATAACCCATTTTATAAAGACTTTCAATTTCTTTTTTCTTTTAATAGATCTTCACATAGCAGAATCTAATTGTGGGAAGAAACCAATAAAGTATTTTAACAACATATATGTATCTATACAGAATAGGATTTTTTTTTATATTATTATGTGGCCTATACTATTGACTTTATTTGGACTTCCTTGCAGTCTCCTATAAATAAGAAATTTTTAACTAGTAGAAACCACTTTAGTAGTATGAGCCAATTTCACTTACTCACTGTCTACTTCCTTCTTTAAATCATTAATGTATATAAACATATGGATAAATCTTGAGTGGTTTCTCATGTTGCTCATAGATAACATTTCTAGTCATGGAGAGAAAAAAGAAACCTCAGGTTTCTACCACACAAGTAGCTAAGTCTATAGCAGATATCTTTAGCTTGTCTTTAGATTGATATAATGCAAGCAAGTCTTTAGCTTGATATAAAGATGATAAAAGGCAAGTAAATTCATTAATTTCACATATTTATGCTTCACATGTTTCAAAGTGAATTTATAGATTTACATGCAGCTTTGCTAATATTTTTATAAACATGGTGCATACTTTTGTACTTTGTAATTATACAGGCTTCAACAAATCTTACGAATGGGAAGCGTGATATCAACAAAGTCCCAAGTTGTTAGAACACTTTATCTTTGTAAGATTTTTAGACAAAAAACAATAAAATCATGTATGCAGTTTGGCTATGTAGTTTTTCTTCTGATGCCGCTTTGCAAAATGATTGTGGTCTAAAACCTCTTGTGTAGATATTTTTGAGGTTAATTATGGTAGTTTTTCCTTCAGCATGTATATGATTCTTAAGAAGGTAGTTATTACAACTACAGTTTTGGATACTCCTGAGGCTGCATCAAATACACACACATATATATATGCTTCAGAGAAAGGTCTGTGAATTTCAGCTTTGATGGTGAAGTGAAGCCTTGTGGGCAAGTAAGTTATTGAGCAAATAACATTAGCTGGTATGTTGACCACGTGCATGAAAATGGTTCAACAAATGTTGTTTGTTTTGTAATATTTTGGGTAATATCCAATTATTTAAACTTCAACAAATTTCAGGAAATATACAGGACACTTTTTAAAACCAGTTTTACAAAATGTATGGGATTCCTTGGAGGTTCAGACAGTAAACAATCTGCTTGCAATGCAGGATCCCTGGGTTGGGAAGATCCCCTGGAGAAGGGAATGGCTACCCATACCCACTCTGGTATTCTTGTCTGGAGAATTCCATGGCCAGAGAAGCCTGGCAGGCTGCAGCCCATGGGTTCACAAAGAGTCAGAAACAATTGAGTGATTAACACTTTCTTTTTCTTACAAAATGTATAAACTTAGGAAATTTTTATGATGTCACTGTATGCTTTCAAGCTTTTCGAAAGGAAACATCTTTCTATAACATTGACATGAACCAAATTTTTAACAATTATGAGCAAAAAAAATCACATGAGCATAACAAAACAGTTTTCTCTGCGTTTGTATCCCTCATCCAAATGTATCCTCAGGTAGTCATACCTAGATAAGAAAAGGAGGGTTGGGGTACTGACCTTCTGCTCAGTCAAAAACCTACTTATAATTTATAGTCTGTATATATGGGCCTCCTTGGTGGCTCAGACAGTACAGAATCTGCCTGCAATGCAGGAGACCTGGGCTCAATCCCTGAGTCAGGAAGATCCCCTAGAGAAGAGAATGACTACCCAATCCAGTTTCCTTGCCTAGAGAATTTCCAGGGACAGAGGAGCTTGATGGACTACAGTGCACGTGGTCGCAAAGAATCAGACACGACTGAGCAAGTAACACCTTCACTTTTTATCTGTATGTGTGGTTCCTCTATATACATGTTTCCTCCCCATCTGTTTTTCCTCCTCTGTAAATTCAACCAACCATAGATTTCACAGTACCAAAATATTTACTATTGAAAAAAAAAATCCATGTATATGTGGACCCTCATATTTCAAACCCGTGCTTTTCAAGAATCACTTGTAATTTTAAAGTTTCTTCAGTAAGTTTGTTGCTGCTGCTGCTGCTAAGTTGCTTCAGTCGTGTCCGACTCTGTGTGACCCCATAGATGGCAGCCCACCAGGCTCCCCCATCCCCGGGATTCTCCAGGCAAGAACACTGGAGTGGGTTGCCACTTCCTTCTCTAATGCAGGAAAGTGAAAAGTGAAAGTGAAGTCACCCAGTCGTGTCCGACTCTTAGCGACCCCATGGACTGCAGCCTACCAGGCTCCTCCATCCATGGGCTTTTCCAGGCAGGAGTACTGGAGTGGGGTGCCATTGCTTTCTGCTCCAGTAAGTTTAGACCTACATGAAACGATAAATTTTCATGGTAATTTTTTTTAGTGAACTTTACTTCAAAGTGATTTTTCACTACTGTTTTTGCTATAAAATGCATCCTTCCTTGTGATTTCATTTTATTTAAGTTTAAAACATTTAATATGCTGTGTATGCTCTCAATACTTTAAGGTATTTATACCTATCTTCATGTCAAGAAAATATAAACTTAACTCTTGGTTTAAATTAGCTTTTAAAGTTGGCAGAACTCACAATATAGGAAATGCAAATTAAGAAAACAAAACTAATCATATAAAGGGCTTCTCAGGTGGCACTAGTGGTAAAAAAAAAAAAAAAAAAAAAAAAGCCTGCCAATATAGGAGAGAAGAAATGCTGGTTCAATCCCTGGATCAGGTAGATCCCCTAGAGGAGACCACGGCAACCCACTCAGGTATTCTTGCCTGGAGAATCCCATGGACAGAGGAGCCTGGAGAGTTATGGTCATAGGGTCACACAGACTCAGACAGGACTGAAACAACTTAGCTTGCATGCACATAATCATATAAACCATCCAAGTAATTGACAAAATACATATTAAAAAATGAAATCACAGTCCTTACAAATTGGAGTTACAAAGACAACACAAATATAGTGGTCATTTTTGAAGAAGAAATGAAGAAACTGATGAAGAATGATTTAGACAATACTACCTAATTTAGCAATTTTTCTAGAACAATATAGCTTAAGAGAATCATTTCACACAGTTGTATGTATACGAGAGAATGTATGCAGCAGTATTATTTATAATTTATAAGAATGTATATGAGATTTAAGGTCTTACCACTTTAATGGCTCAGTGGCAAAGAATCTGTGTGCAATACAGGAGACATGGGTTCAATCCCTGGGTCAGGAAGTTCCCCTGGAGGAGGAAATGGCAATCCACTCCAAACTGAGTGACTGAGCACATATGAGGTTTAGAGAAAAATCTAAGAAATCTCTTAAATTGTGATATTAAAAATTAAATTGTGGTATTCTTAAAAATACCACTAAAGAAGAGGAAAAAAAATAATGGCAATGGGATAAAACAATGAAACTATGAGAAAAACAAATTAAATATGACCTGCTGTTTACCTACACGTGTGGCTATATGTCAATATTCCGGCTTTCTCTTCAGACACATGGTAAAATTCATCTCTCTCACCCATTTGAAGTTAGAGTATATGCCTTTATATGGCCGGTTGAACACACGCAGAAATGGTACGTGTCCATTCTAGACAGAAGCTTAAAAAGCCAGTGCATGCTCAACCACCCTCTTTTGCTCTACCCAAGAAATAATGGCCACTCTGTCAGCTTGAATCCCAGACTAAAGAAAACAAGTATATGAATAACAGTTTTCTAACTGACTGGTGACGGACATGTAGCTTAAGCAAGGAATTACCTTTAGGTCTTTTAAACAACTGAAAGGCATTCTTACCACAACATAATCTAGTCAATCCTGATATTTGTTGAAGTGTAATATCATATAAATGAAACATCATTTTGAGGTAAACCTATTAATTTTATGGATTTTAATATTATTATAGACTTATAAACATATCTGAGGAAGATGAAATTTGTCAGAACTGTGATCTCTAACCTGGATCAACATGGATATTTTTTTAATTAGCCACTATAGTTACACTTCATCCTTGCTTTTAATTCCCAAATTACAGCTTTAAAATTATTTTTTGTTAATATCAGTAGAAATTTTGTTTATGGTCACTTGGACAGTAATGAAGTAGAAAGATGTACATTTCTCTCTGGATTGTAAGACAGGAAATTTCACAATGTTGTTCCAATGTATTGAGTGTGGAAGAATGTGGCCAAAGTATATATAAGTCTATGGAATTCTACAAGTCCAAAGACAAGAGAAAATTAGAAAAGTCTACCTCTGTGATTGAAATAAGTGAAGAATTTGGAGGTGTCTGATGAAAATTACCTGTCTACCTACCTGTCATATATTTATCTAATTATGGACTTTAAAAAAATTAAACAAGTCAAGGAAGGCATGAACTGACAATCGCAGCATGAGGATACAACAAATTGTCAATGACACTGGAACCAGTATAGTTGCCCATCACCCAGCTGGTCTGACTCATTCCAGCCGCACGGCCCCTCACATGGTAACACCACAAGTGTAGAGCAATAGTCATTAATGCTTTTTTTGGTTGAGATTTCACACAATGCTTTTGTTTATATAGGTACTATATTTTTTAAAAGCACACATAGATGACTGAAAACAATATTTAAAACCATGGGTCTCATTTGTTGTTAATAAACAATGTATAAAGTGATTCATCAGGGTTAAGATTAATTTATAGTTGAGGTTCTCTCCAACATCCTCTTCTCCTAAACTGAAAAAAAAAATTGAAAAACTGATAATATCTTAATGTAATTCAAGTTCAACTTTTATTTGTTTTTCATGGGGTAAGTAAGTAAGTGATCGTCGCTCAGTCGTGTTCAACTCTTGGTGAACCCACGGTCTAATATAGTCCATGGGATTCTCCAGGCCAGAATACTGGAGTGGGTAGCCTTTCCCTTCTCCAGGAGATCTTCCCAACCCAGGTCTCCCACATTGCAGGCGGATTCTTTACCAGCTGAGCTACAAGGGAAGCCCAAGAATATTGGAGTGGATAGCCTATCCCTTCTCCAATCTTCCCAAACCGGGAATCGAACTGGGGTCTCATGCATTGCAGGCAGATTCTTTACCAACTGAGCTATCAGGGAAGGGTGGAATAATACAAATTATATTTTCAGTTGGAAATGCACTAAGGATTTGGGAAGTATGAAATCCAAAAGAGTCTTAAAATTTAGGAATGAGAGAATATTGAAAGATTCAATGACTTAGAGGGCAATTTTTTGGTTTGAGATGATATCTCAAAGCCACACCTCTGGAAAGTATGGGTAACTGTAACATCAACTAGACTGATAAAAAATGGCTCCAGGAAAACTGTTGATGTCTCTTTTACTCACTGCAGTAGTTAAAGCTATCTTATCCTTTATTTGGGGAGTGATGAATCAGAAATACTCTGTTGTTTTTGTTGAATGGCTCAGTCGTCTCCAGCTCTTTGGGACCCCATGGACTTCATTATGCCAAGATTCCCTGTCCCTCATCATCACTTGCAGCTGGCTCACACACGAGTCCATTGAGTCGGTGATGCCATCCAACCATCTCATCCTCTGTCATCCCCTTCTCCTCCCGCCTTTAATCTTTCCCAGCATTAGAGTCTTTTCCATTGAGTCAGTTCTTAGCATCAGGTGGCCAAAGTATTGAAGCTTCAGCTTCAGCATCAGTCCTTCCAATGAATATTCAGGACTGATATACTTTGGGATGGACTGGTTGAATCTCCTTGCGGTCCAAGTGTCTCTCAAGAGTCTTCTCCAACACCACAGTTGAAAAGCATCAATTCTTTGGTGCTCAGCTTTCTTTATAGCCCAACTCTCCAACTCTCACATCCATACATGACTACTGGAAAAACCATAGCTTTGGCTATATAGACATTTGTTAGCAGAGTAATATCTCTGCTTTTTAATATGCTGTCTAGGTTTGTCATAACTTTTCTTCCAAGGAGCAAGTGTATTATAATTCCGTGGCTGCAGTCACCATCTGCAGCGATTTTAGAGTTCAAGAAAATAAAGTCTGACACTGTTTCCATTGTCTCTCCATCTATTTGCTATGAAATGATGGGGCTGGATGCCATGATCTTAGTCTTTTGAATGTTGAGTTTTAAGCCAACTTTTTCACTCTCCACTTTCACCTTCACCAAGAGACTCTCTAATTCTTTTTTGCTTTCTGCCTTAAGGGTGGTGTCATCTGCCTATCTGAGGTTGTTGAAATAGCCTAAGCCAGTGCATAATCATGAGGCAAATTGGATAAAAGCAATATTTCATGTTATTAGGCAGTCACTGAGTTATTTGAAAGAATCAACTTGTAGAGAAGTGGTTAATTCTAACCTTGGTTCTGAAATAGTCACACTGTTCAAGTGACTAAACCTTGAATCTTGTTCCTTCATTTATAAAATCAAGGAGTAGAAAGAAGAGTTCATTTTACACTCTTTATTCTGTATCTCTCAAAGCCTAATTTGGAATATAACTTTAAGCTACATGGATTCGGAGAATAAAATTTATCTCAACACAGCAGATCTTTGCATGACTTTAAATTCAGCACTCAGAGATCATTAAGGGACTATAAAAACTACCCCACTAACTTTATGTCACTTTTTAGAAAGCATTTAAAAGAAGGGCCGAAGGCTAGACCTGCAACTATGTTTGACTGTTTTAATTTTAAGCAATTATCCATTTTGTTAGTTTACAAAGAAATGGTTCTTCAGTGCAAAAAAGGGGTAGTAGACACCAACAACAGCGACGTTTTTGGCTGCAGTTATAAAGGAAGTAACAATATCTGTAAAAGCAATTACCAAATTTTAAATAATACATATTGATAAATGTCAGATATTATTTTCTTCATTTCTAGTTTACATTTTTGGCTCTTATAAAAGGTGATTTTTATTTTCCAATTATACAGATGAGAGAAAGAGGGATGAAGTATGACAATTTTCAAAAGAACTAATATCTAATGACAGTCCTGTCCTTTCTTAAGGGTGGATATGATTAACATTTCATAAGGCAAACATTTCAGCACTTGCTCATATGTTTTCTTAATTTTTTAATTATTTGATTTCTTTTTTGGTTGTTAGGTTATTCACCAGTATACCTGACTAAGGCATGTTTCTTATATTCAGTGAATATTAGTCTTTAGATCTGATGTTTTTTAATAACCCTCCATGCTGAGAACTATTTGGTTTAACGAGATGTGTTTGTTCAAATAACTTTTGTAAAAGTCATTCATATCCTTTCCCACCCACTTACATTACAGTTTTGAGATATTGCTTTTAATTAAGTTCATGCTTTGATAGCCATAAGCAGTCTATATAAAGTATACAGTTACTTAGGGACAATTGGTTAGGTTGTAATTTTGGAGGAAAAAGGCTGATAATTAAATTATATAATTCTTTGATATAAAGAAAATTATATCAGCTAAACATCAGTAATTAAACACTCAGAGGTTTAGTGTCATCCAAATAGAACATAACTTGAATATTACAATTTAGGTCAAAGGAGATTGGAATACATCAAGACTTTATAACTGGAATAAACTAAAACTTCCATATACACAAATAAAATGTTGATGTTCAAATTGCAATATTTCTCAAGATCACAGATAGGAACATTTAGTTATTGGCAGGAGGGCAAGCTAATGAAGGAAACTATTCAATGCCTTCAGGAAAAATATCGCCTGATGTAAATTTTACTCAGCCTGAAATAAGATACGAACAATGAAGTAATAAACATTGTCATTTTTTTCAAGTGTGGGTGTTTCAAAAGAAGCAAAACTAATTAACAAACAGAACAACTCAGACTTATTGAAAATGTGGTAAAAAGGTAGATCAGGGCAACTAGAAAATGTAAAAACATAAGCAACGGAAGTTTAGAAAGGAGGTATTCCACCCACTTTACTCCCACAAACATTGTTGTCTCTTGTGATATCAGTTTCCATCTAGTTCAAGTGAGGAGTTCTTTTGAAGTACTCCTCCAATATCCAAAATCAAGGAGTTTTTCCCTATGTTTTCCCCAAGGATTCTATAGTATCAGGATTTATGTTTAAGTCTTTTAATCCTTTACAAGCTAATTTTGCGAGTGGTGTAAGACAGTGGTCTAGTTTTATTCTTTTGAACATGGATCCAGTTTTTCCAATACAGTACCATTTATTGAAGTGATCACAATGCTAAACAAGGTATGGCAGGATACATCTTCAGATGGATACAGATACAACAGTATGTATCATCTTGGTGATTGTGGCATCTTTGGGTTGGAAAGGATGAAGGGAATAATGCTTACAGAGTTTAGATAGAGAATTAATGTGTCATATTTATACTTCTATACTCTTGTGGTGCTAATGATAAAGAACCTGCCTGCTAATGCAGGAGATGTAAGAGACATGGGTTCGATCCCTGGGTTGGGAAGATCCCTGGAGGAGGGCATGGCCATCCACTGCAGTACCCTTTCCTGGAGAATCCCAGGGACAGAGGAGCCTGGCGGGCTATGGTCCATAGGCTTGCAAAGAATTGCATGTGACTGAAATCACAGCATATTTCACTTGTGCTCTGAACTTTCTAGGCAAAATACATATGGTTCCGTCTGATCCTCTATATTGGTATTAGTGCTCCATTAAATAAATGTTTCATACATTTTGACCGCTAAATTGTCAATATTCAAAAGTAAGCCAAATACTAACAACACAATCACTATGATGATTTTCTATGAATTGGGTTTTTATATTGTCCACCTAGAAATTTAAGCTATTGTGAGGCAATATTTAACAACAGAATTCAGTAGAATAAAATAACTGGCAAATAAATCAATGGGATTTGGCTCTTGTGTTGTTTATGAGAGGAATATTTCAGTGGAGATATTAAGTCTGTTGGTGTAGAGCTCTAGCTTGAGTACAACACATAGTGCTGATCTGGAGTTTCAATTTTCAAAGATCTAAAAATAATAATACAACTTTGAATTACCTAAAATGTCACTTAACTCTAACATATTGTTAGCAATAGGAATTTAGATCTGTGCAATGCCTTCTTTGACTATCTACACAGGAAATAGGACATTTTTGTAACTGCTGAATTTGGAGATACCCATAGAGCCCCAGAGGGTCTTCCCAGGTATAGAATCCACCTACCAGTGCAGGAAACGCAAGAGACGTGAGTTTGATTCCTGGGTCAGAAAGATCCCCTGGAGTAGGAAATGGTAACCCACTCCAGTTTTCTCGCCTGGAAAATTCCATGGACAGAGGAGGCTGGTGGGCTACAGTCCATGGGGTCATAAACACCTGGACACAGCTGAGTGACTGAGCACACATATAGAGCCCCAGAAGGTTTGAGATATTGTCAGTCAAAACAAGAAATACACATAAGCTACCTTTTTCTTCCTTGAATCAAAGCAAATAAGTAGTAAATACCCTGTCTTTGGAGAAAAAAAATACAGATACCTAAATTATGTGCATTGTCTTTCCTAATTGCTTTATAGATTTTACTCCTGATGAAAATTTAATGATGTCATTCTGTCAGATGGATCATGTGGAGGGAGATACAAAATTTTTCACTCTTGTTCTGCTTATCACACACATTTTATTATCTCCAATGTGTCTATTTCTCTTCCTTTGCTTCTCTTACACAAAGAATGATGAGTGGAGCCCAAACTATAGTCATCCTTCCAAGAAGATTACTTTTAAGTACTAAATTGTAACCTTATCTATTCTCCTCTAAAACGCGGCTGATTTCCAGGAGTTAATATATTGACTTTATTCTACAAACACACACACACACACACACACACACACACACACACATGCATGCCTCTTGATTTTTAAGATTTAAATAACAAAGTATAAAGATATTAGATCCCTTGGAGTTTAATGTCAGGTATAGGTAGAAATTCTTAGTTTATCTTATTTATTCTGCCAACCACCTCTGTCTCCCTACCCACAAGCCCTCTCGCTCCAGAGTAATGAATATGCTTTAACAAGTTAAGTCACCCAACCTTATATTTTCATTTACTCCTTTCAACAAAACTTTGGGATTAAATGACTGCGTGACATTTTTATATAGTCCTGGTGTCAAGTAATTCTTGTTACTAAGTCTCCTTTATTGCAATTTATAACCATTTCACTCCATCTAATATTCCTAAGGCAATCATTCAAATTTTGAGAGTTACTGGCATCTTTCTTTATGATTAACCATTGCAGACATGTGTTCACATACTTTCCTGCTTTATAAACACATTATAGTGTGTTAGTCGCTCAGTTGTGTCCGATTCTTTGTGACCTCATGGACTGTTGCTCCCCAGGCTTCTCCATCCATGGAATTCTCCAGGCAAGAATACTGGAGTGGGTTGCTATTTCCTTCTCCAGGGGATCTTCCTGACTCAGGGATCGAACCCGGGTCTCCCGTATTGTGGGCAGACTCTTTACCACCTGAGCCACCAGGGAGTAAATGCTTCATAAATCAAGGCTTCCCTGATGGCTCAGCTGGTAAAAAATCTACCTTCAATGCAGGAGACCTGGGCTGGGAAGATCCCCTGGAGAAGGGAAAGTCTACCTACTCCAGTATCTTGGCCAGGAGAATCCCTGAACTGTATAGTGCATGGGTTGCAAACAGGTGGACACGACGGAGTGACTTTCAGTTTCAGATACATTGTGCATCTTGGCAATATATAGAGAAGCCAAGCCGAAAAGATTTCATTGTGTGTTACATACACTAAATGATTCTCTTTTAGTTTCACCCACTTCTCTAAAAGTCACATAGCTAAAGCCACTAAAACTGAATGAAACAAATGATTTATTTAATATTAGGATGATATCACAAATTTTGTGTTTCTGTATCTCTATAAGCAAGAACACATATCTCTATCTTCTACCCAATAAAATGTAGTGTGATAGTAAATATTTGGACTTCCCAGGTGGCTCAGCAGTAAAGACTCTACCTGCAATGCAGGAGCAAGGCAGGAGCCACGAGTTTGATCCCTGGGTTGGGAAGATCCCCTGGAGAAGGAAATGGAAATTCAGTCCAGTATTCTTGCCTGGAAAACCCCATGGATGGAGGAGCCTGGCGGTCTACAGTCCATGGTGTCACAAAGAGTTTTACACAACTTAGCAATCGAGCTTGCACACATGCATTATTGGATATTTAGTATTTACTTTTTATTTTATGATAAAAATATCACAATCTTTTACTTATAAGCTTCAAATTGATTTTGGAGGGACATTTTATGTTATTTTCCACATTTCCATATGACATAGCCAACCTTTACGGTGATTAACTAACTTGTTTGGATTCACCTAGGTAGTCAGACGTGTAGCCTGACACAGACGTGTATCCTCTTAACTGCCTTATGATCTTAAAGATACTGTATTTTCCTGCTCATGTACCCCAGTCGAGGAGAAACTCAGCTCACAGTACTTTCTTTTCAGCAATTAAGAACCGATGGTAATTTATTTTGCCTCAATTCCTTGTTGTGTTAATATTGCAAAAAAGACATCAGTTATATCTTTCTTTTTTAAACTACATATTTATCAAGTATAACAGAACAGATAACAGCAGGAAAAAGCAAATGACGCTTTTAACACACTATTTTAACTCGACATCTTTGAACCTTAGTATATGAGCTCTTATTTTTTATACAAATGTCTTCAGTGTGATCAGTCTTTGTACCATTTTAACATGCTATTCTATACAAACGTTTCTTTTTATATACACAATCCACATATTTATCCCTTACTAACAAAATACTTATTACACCATATGTCATAGATCATGTAACATTCCTCAATTGGTAGGAATATTTATTTTTACTCTAGTTTTGGTATTCTAAAACATGCAATCTTTAAGATTTTTAATGATGCATGGCATATTTTCACTTGAAATGTACATAGGCCTCTAGACTTACAGAATTAGAGAGAAAATAAAGTTTTATGGTTTTATTACTCCTCATTTTGTAGATAAAATAGCTGAGAATTTGGAAAGTGTACTGTCTTGTGTCATAAAATATAAGTGACACAAGGCCTGACATTAGGACTCCGGTTTTCTGATTCACTGTTCTTGCAGACATCATAAACTTGATATTGACATTATAAATATGAAAGCTTAAGGCCAGCTATAGAAACATCATGTTAATTTTAAAGGATACCTCAATGCAGAGAAGGCACTGGCAGCCCACTCCAGTACTCTTGCCTGGAAAATCCCATGGACAGAGGAGCCTGGTGGGCTGCAGTCCATGGGGTCGCTAAGAGTCGGACATGACTAAGCGACTTCACTTTCCCTTTTCCCTTTCATGCACAGGAGAAGGAAATGGCAACCCGTTCCAGTGTTCTTGCCTGAAGAATCCCAGGGACGGGGGAGCCTGGTGGGCTGCCGTCTATGGGGTCGCACAGAGTCGGACACAACTGAAGCGACTTAGCAGCAGCAGCAATGTCTTTTAATCCATAACTTCATTGATACTGTATAGAAATACTTGCTTTGTCTTCATTTTTAGTTTAAAATTAAATAAAATGGGCAATTAAATAAAATGTGCAATTTACAGCATCTTTCATATTTATTTTTCTGTATCTCATGGTTTATTTAAAGCTAAAGTAAAACTTTTCAAGTAAAGCAAAACTTCCTTTGTTTTCTGAAGTAACTGTGGAGCTCCAGACAGACAACATTAATAGAATTTATAAGATATGCTAAGCAGTAGCTACTAAAATCTGCGAATGCAGCATTTAAGCAGAAAAGATAGGTCAGGAAATTCAAAGTGATGACTATGTACTATTGTTCATTCAAAACTATATTCCAAGTGACCAGGTCACCATAGAAACTAGATATATAGGTATACATAATACATATTTTCTAGATTTTATGCATGGAAACTACCAAATTATATTAAGTTTGTTTATATGCATTCTTATTTCTATTATAGGCTCAGGTCAAATTGTATTCAAAGAATTTAGAACACATGAGGCATACTTAGATAACCAAATGGAAGAAAAACACAGCCTGTGTCTTTCTGGGGGTCACTGAGTTTTTTTCAAAATCTTATTACTTTTATTTAAATTAATATTTCTTGAATATTCCATTAGGTTAGCAATGTATTTGGCACAATGTTTTTAGATTTAAAATATATAGACCATTTTAATTCCACATTTAAACATACGGATCTAAATTATGATTCATTCTTAATAAATTATGTCTTTATAAATTATCATAGAAATGTACTTTAATTCCAATCTAGTTTTTTAATTTCCTTCTTTTTTAGGGGAAATATGTTTTTAACTCAATGAATTTCTTATACACATTATTCACTGATCGAAATATTATATCTTGAATTGTCTATATTAACAAAAAAGAACACAAGGTAAAGCTACACGTGTAAGAAGAAGACAGTGTTTTCTACTTTACAGTAGCCTCTTCTCCATAGACAAATCTACGTAATAGGCAATACTGGGCTGAGTCGCTTTTGTCCCCTTGCTTCATCTTTTCAAACGCTGTTGCTTTATTAGTGCTCTCCAGATCGTCATCATAGCACACTAATCCTATCTCTTTACACGTACCTTGTTCCCTTTCATTCACTCACTGAGCATTTTCACCACCTATTTTGTACCCAGAGTTATGCTCAGTGATTGGAATAGAGTGTGTATTCTAGGTGCTTAGGTGTTCTAGACACACCTGGACACATAATCACAGCACAGCATCAAAATGCTAAAATAGAAGCATGTGTAAAGGGCTATAAAACCGCACAGGAGGAGAAAACCTAGAAAACCTGGAAATCCTCATAATAGAGGGCTTACCTGGTGGCTCAGGTGGTAAAGAATCTGCCTGCAATGCAGGAGACCCGGGTTCAATCTCTGGGTTGGGAAGATGCTTTGGAGAAGGGAATGGCTACCCACTCCAGCATTCTTGTCTGGAGAATTCCTTGGACAGAGGAGCCTGGCGGGCTACAATCTATGAGGTCACTCATAATAGAAATGGCTTTTGATAAAATACTTGACAGAAAAAGCAGGAGAACTTCAGCTAAGAAAATTAATGAAAGTGCCCTAAACTATGGAACATTAGAATGGGTCAACAAGCAATAATGCTGGAATCATAAATTGTTTGGCATGAACATAATAATCATGAAGAACTAAGGATGAATTTTTAGACATCATAGCAGCATTTTACCAACTGAAAGGGAGAGAGGTAAGTTAAGGACAAGAAATGAAATAGGGTTTCTAGGTGCAAAGAATCAGGTTGTCCTCTTGAACTGAATACTTATATACAGAAAATACAGATGTGACATATCATAGTAAAAAAATATTTTAAATTCCTTAAGGGAATACTACCAAAGCACTCTTTCAAGATATTTTAAAGTTGCTAGTTCATCTTCTAATTAAAAAATATATATATGAGATGCATAGTGAAGGAGGACAGTCATATTTTCCAAGGGGGAAAAGAAAAACACACTTCATTGGCTGGGACAGGGAACAATGTTTCTGGCTGCACAGCACTGCTGCTCCTTGTCCTTTACCTTCCAGTTATTGTTTGGGAAACCTGGCAGCCTGCAATCCCCGATGTCATCATTTCACATCGGTGAGGTAAAGGATATAACACTAGCTATAAAAAATGTTCCCTTTTCATAAACCTCTATAGTCAGGTCCCATTTTTCAAACCCTTTTGTCTCAGCAAGAATAATTTTCAACACACAAAATAATTGGATGAAAGTATAGTAATACTTTTATTTGACATATTGCTAAGTATACTAGTATTATTGCATTTCATCATTCTATCTCTAGTCTATCTGGCTCAAAAATAGGAAATGCGCTGTATCACCATGTATGTCATGCAGTGTTTTTCTTCTGTGTAGAATTTCTGGGAAAGTATAGGAAATGGTTCCGAGTTGTGCGGTCTTCAAATTCAAGCACAGTTATGGAAATCTTCCAACTCAAAAAGGAAGAAGGTTAAGTCTTGTAACCTAAGTATATTTATTTTATCGTTAAAAGTTCAGCTCTTTCAAATTTTCATCCTTGATCATATCATGTATTTTAGTGCAAGCAGAATGTTCATCAAAACATGACACTTCCTTTACTCAGTCATGAGTTCTGTTTTAACTAAAAAATTGTTCTAGTGTACAGCCTACATACAAAAGCAAAATTTCAAACATTTGCAAGGTAATTAGTTATACCTATATTTTTACAGCTGCAGACACTAAAAGTGTATTGGAACAGTTTATATATTATAGTATTTCTCTGTCTTTCTTTAACACACACATAGGCACACACACACACACACACACACACACACACTTTTCCCCCTAATGTGTCTAGTTCTATTTAATTCTGTCGATTATATAAGAGAATAACTGGGACAAAATTTAGTCTAACCCAGCTTCAACAATGCTTGTGCTGAAAGTAAAACTTATATTAAAAAGTGAATGCACTAAGGGTAGTGTTCTTTTTAACATAAATCTTTTCAAAATAACTGTCCCAAGATTATGTCTCTAGTGTCTTAAAATTGTCACTATAAGAAAGTAAGGACTTCAGCATAGGCCTGGCAGAAAAAAATCTCTTCTAACTCTCATTTCTTGTTCTAATTCACTTTCTACTTTGTAACACTTAGGAAGCCTTTTTACAGAGCATTACTTCCTTTTGGCACCATTTGATACATCAACTTCAGTTCAGAGGAAAAGCAGTCAGGCAGAGTGTATAATAGAGTCAACTTCTGTGCACTTAATTATTTGTACTTAGCAAAGACTATTACAAAGGTACTGTTTAAACCTCTATACCTATGTTTATGTATATGTGTGTGTTAGTCGCTCAGTCGTGTTTGACTCTTTGCGACCCCATGGACTGTAGCCCACCATGTTCCTCTTTCCAAAGAATTCTCCAGGCTGGAATACTGGAGTGGGTTGCCGTTTCCTACTTCAGAGGATCTCCCTGACCCAGGGATTGAACCTGGGTCTCCTGCATTGCAGGCAGATTCTTTTCCATCTAAGGCACCACGAAAGCCTGCTTACATATGTACATAAACATATATATTATATTATATATATATATATATATTCTAACTTATTGAGATAGAGTTACTTTGCAATGTTTGTTAGTTTCTGCTGTACCATAAGCCAATCAGCTGTATCGATACATATACCCCTCCCGTCTCTCTACCCATCCCACCCGTCTGGGTCACCTCAGAGCGCTGAGCTGAGCGTCTTGTGTTACACAGCTGGTCCCATGAGCCATCTCTTACACAGGATTGTGTATATATGTCATCTCAGACACCAGAGTCAGATACGACTGAAGCAACTTCACACACATTCACACACCCATATTTACCTCTCTAGTCTCAGAGATCAAGTCACATTTTAACCTGCTAGCTCTTCAAACAGTGGAGGAATATTTGGCCATGTCAGAATTATCCAGAAACCATGTTATTAATGACAAACCATATGTGATGAACTTTTTGAGCAGCGCAAGGGATTTTTTGAGGCTAGTTTAGGTACATTCTCTTTGTGTCTTCTGGTCTTATCTCTAAACAGACCACCCAGCTAGATGTTAGGACACTAGAGAATAAAAAAGATGGGATTGGGAGTCAAGCACAACTTGATAACATCTCCTCTACTCTCTTATTAAGGGTTGAATATAGACAAAGCAGTTGCATTCTATGAATTCCAAAGTCTAGATGAGCTAAAAAATGCTATCTCGCATAATAATAAAGCATTGTAAATTGTAAAGAACTGCAAATTGTCAAGAATGGAACATCACATATCACAAGGCCTAGTTTGTAGGCAAATGCTTTAATTACTTTAAGATTCTCAAATGATTATTTTAAAAAAATTAAAAAGCTTTTTTGTCTACTTACATGACCTCATATAATGACTTATCTAATCTCCTGAATACATACTCCTTTACAAATAAAACTTTTCATAAGAAAGTAATAGGATATAAGTCTTCAAAGAATTAATAAATGGCCATAAATGAAGATCAGCATATGCTTTAATTTGTCTAGGAGAATTTACTAAGACATTTTGAATCAAAGTCTTTGCAAATGCATTACATATACCTGGTAATTCACTTAAGTATGGCTTTTAGAAAATGCTGTTAATCACAGATACATACATGTACTTATACTTTTAAAACATACCTTTTATTAATTTTTTCTCTGATAAAATGTGAATAGTCCCCATACAGATGTTTTCTGAGTTGTTTGCTTGCATTAGCAAGTATCACCGTGGTTCTTGACATCAGAATAAACCAGGGGCTAGTTCTGTTGATCTTCATTATTTAATAAATTATTGAATTAGAGGAGAAAAAAAAAAACTTCAGATAATTGCTAATGTAGGAAAGGTCGGCTACTTTCCAAATGAGTCCTCATTTGGCTTTTCCTTAGGTAAAGTGAAGAATTCTTAGCTAAGTATGGAGAGTTCATCATAATCTGGTCCCTGCCGAACACTCTAGAGATATTGTCTTCACATGCTGCTTCCATAAACCTGAGATATCAGTCAAATGGGACTATTTGTTCATCAAAAGCTACCTGTGTTTTGCTACTATGCCTAAGTACTGACGCCGTATGTCAACATATACCAACACTGTTTGCTCTTAAGCAGCTTTCCAGTCCAAATAAAACTGACCACTTGTTTGTGCACCAACTATAAAATTTGAAAATGTTTTATTTTTCATTACAAAATATATATATAACAAAATCTAAATTCCTTCTGGCCACAAAATTAGCTCATTGCAAGCTGGAATCATACCTCTTCTCCCACTGAGTTTTCTCAATTCCTGTGCTTAGAATAATAACTGACCGAAAGCAACTGTCTATTACTGTTTATACTCTTGGGTTCCAAAATGTACACTGTTTATCACTCTTGGTTCCAAAATCACTGCGAACAGTGACTGCAGCCACAAAATTAAAAGATGCTTGCTCCTTGACAGAAAAGCTATGATAAACCTAGACAGTGTATTAAAGAGCAGAGAGGTCGCTTTGCCAACAACCATATAGTCAAAGCTGAGGCTTTTCCATTAGTCATGTACAGATGTGAGAGTTGGACAATAAAGAAACCTGAGAACTGAAGAATTGATGCTTTTGAACTGTGTCCCTTTGATGGCAAGGAGATTGAACACAGTCAATCCTAAAGAAAATCAACCCTGAATATTCATTGGAAGGACTGATGCTGAAGCTGAAAGACCAATACTTTGGCCACCTGATGCGAAGAGCTGATTCACTGGAGAAACCCTGATGCTGGGAAAGATTGAAGGCGAGAGGAGAAGGGATTGACAGAGGATATGAAAGTTGAATGGGATCACTGGCTCAAAGGACATGGGTTTGAGCAAACTCCAGGAGATAGTAAAGGACAGGGAAGCCTGGCCTGCTGCAGTCTATGGCATCACAAAGAGTAGGACATGACTGAGTGACTGAACAAAAACATCACTGTTTATAGAATAAATTAATTCCCAACCAATACTTATTAATTCATTTATCAAACAAGTTGGGTAAATGTTCTTCATGCCCAACCCAGGGGAAAAATTAATTGAGAGTAGGAAATTCCAGGGATAAAAAGAATTATTTTTATAATGATACTGGTGATGATTAAAAATGTCTCAAAGTACTCTGAAAGAAACAAGCTCTGTGGGCTGGTGGGATGATAGGGATGGGGTGGGCAGTTGGGGATAAAGGCAATGTAATGTGAAAATTATAACAATAGGCAAGTAATGAATTTTCAGGGATATGGTGTGGAACTTATAAATGATATTGTAAATATGTAACCCAGTTGCTGGCAATGGCAAACTGGATTAGAGAGCTATTATGTCTTTCATTTTATTTTGTCTTTTGATCAAGAGAAATAAAAATTAGAATATTCTTAAATGGAGTCTATGCATTTACGGTTATACCTCATTTATCTCACATTATTGAGGAAGGACATTGTTATTCATATTAATGAAATAATCAGATAACTGAAAAGTATCCTTTAAACAATGACGGCATCATGAAGAGCTCTGCAGTACTTCTTCCTAGAGAAACAAGCAAATCTGGTGAAAACCATTGATACAAATAAATTTTCTGTAAACTGACTTAGAGAAACAGTAAGAGCACTGTATTAAAGGAAACGTAGTAATTTAAGAAAGTCTCCTAAAATTCTGCAAGAACAGTGGAAGTCTATGCATTTGAGTGACAAGCCTCTTCCTCCTCCCCATCACCCAGGTTAATTGATGGAGGCTATACTTAGGTCTTCCCTGGTGGCTCAGATGGTAAAGAATCTGCCTGCAATGCAGGAGACCTGAGTTCAATCCCTGGGTTGGGAAGATCCCCTGGAGAAGGGAATGGCAACCTACTCCAGTATTCTTGCCTGGAAAATTCTATGGACAGAGAATCCTGGCAAGCTACAGTCCATGGAGTCGCAGAGTAGGACACAACTGAGCGACTCACATGCACAAATACTTGGGTAGGTGTGGCCAAGAAGACAGATTTTTCTGTCCTCACCTCCCAAATCAAGAGTTACCATATCTGTGGAGGTCTGCTCACCAACATTTCTTATCTCCTTTAACACTAAGTCGAAGGAGCCCAGTGCTTGCTGAGTCCATTAGGTTAGGAGCTCCTTTCCTTTGCCAACCCCTACACATAGGATAGAGGTTCTACACCAGGCATGGCCAGCGAAAAAGACTAGGGCCGAGTGCCTTCCCTCCAGCTTGCTTGTTGCATGCTGGTGAGGCTGCAGGGACCAAGGTTTACAGGGACATGCCACACGCAGGAGCGGCTTAGAGAATCTTCCCAGAATGAGAGGAAACCCACCAAGTTATCCCCAGGGTTAATGATTTTATTTGAAACAAAGTTTGGGGAAGTTCCCTTGTAAGGACACTGAAAGCAACGGCTTAATTAAGAACAACAAATTAAAGCACAGACCATCTAGTTCGCCAGAGAGAAAAGGAAAATAAAACTAAGAATAGGCCTGTTGGTGTCAGAGCACTGCCATCTCAGGGTGACTGTGTACATTCTCAAGGATGTACCCTCCAAGGACACCAAAACTGAACAGTATAGTAGAAATTAATTTTATCAAAATAGCCAAGTTTCAAAAACAAGCAAGCAAACAAACAAATAATAAGAAATCAAGCCATGGAGAGGAACGAAACCAGCCTCCAGGGTTGCTAAAATACATTTCTGAAAATGTCCTGTTTTCAACAAGAAATTATGAGAAAGGCAAGAAGCATAAACTATGACTTATACATGATAAAGCAAGCAAACACATAAAAAAACAGGACAACAGAAACTTGTCAGGTTTAATGGGTAGACTTCAAAGTAACCATTATAAGTATATACAAGGAGTGAAAGGAAGCCATGCCTAAGGAAGAATAGAAAGACATGACAATGCCTCGTCAAATATAAAACATGAATAAAGCATTAGAGGTAATTTTTAAAAGCAAAGGAAAATTCTGGAGTTGAAAAGTACAATGTTTAAAATTCAAAATTCTTTAGGGGAGCAAAATAATAGAATTAAAATGGAAGAAAGCATCAGCAAACTTGATGTTAGATCTATGCAAGTTATTCAATCTTAAGAATAAAGAAAAAATATAATGAAGAAAAATTAACAGAGCCACGGAGAAAATGTGCGACTCCTTTAACAGGACCAGCATAATATAACGAAAATACAACAATGAAAGGAGAAAAGAACTGAAAAATTAAAAAAAAAAAAAACTTGTTTAATATTCCTGAATTTGCTGATAAATACTAAACTATATACCCCAGAATCTCAACCAATTCCAAATAGGATCAATGCAGAGAGATCCATATACAAATACATGATAATAAAAATACTGAAAGACAGAAGAAACATTTGAAAGCAGAAGGAGAAAAATCACTCATCAATTACAATGATATTAACACCTGACTTCTAATCAGAAACAATGGTGGTCATATCACCTTTCACATATGAAGATAAAATATATTCCAAGATAAATAAAACTGAGACAATTTTTGTAATTGCAAAGAAATTGCAGGAAATAAAGATATTCTTTGTGTTGGAAGCAAAACCTAGATGGAAATTCAAATCCACACGAGGAACTAAAGAGTATTGGTAAAAGTAATTATATAATTATAAAATACGATGTAAATTCATATTTTGTCCCTTTTCTCTTAATTGATTAAAAAAGTAATTGTATAATATGTATTTTTGTACTGTTTAGCTTATATAGAAATGTAATATGTTTGTCAAAGAAGCACAAAGGTGGTGGGTAAAAGCAAGATGATGACTCAAACCCACAGGAACATGTGAAGAGAACCGTAAATGGTAATTAAGAAGGTAAATAAAATAAAGTTTATAAATATGTACTTGTTCTCATGTCTTTTCTCAGTTTCTATAATTGACATGAAATTATGCAAAGTAGTTCGTGAGTGTATTGTTGATTGTGCAGCATATATAAATACAATATATATAGAGAGAGATAATAGGTTTAACGTATAAAGAAAATATAAAGCTATATATGAGTAGCATTTCTACATCTCAGTGGAATTTAATATAAAGCTTAGTAAAAATATGAAGATTCTGATAAACTAAAATATATGTGGCAAGCCCTGGAGCAACCACAAAGAAAACAATTCCAAAGTATAAGTAAAAAAATAAATATTGTATTTGGTCCAAAGGATGAATAAGCTATACAAAATAAACATTTATAAATGGGCTGTCTTCTTTCTTAGCCAAAATTTTGTGAACATATATTAACATATATTAAATCTTCCTAGGCAACTTGAGGCCATCATTATGAATATAATTGATGATATAAGTAAGAACAAATGGTATAAAGCAATGTGAAGTTGAAATATATAGAACCGTTTACTGTTAATTTCCTTCTTGTTTTTCCTCTTGTTATCTGTCAAGTGTTCATATTTCCCTTTGTGTTCATATCACAACACACACTGAGATGTATTCACTTATGAAAAGTGAAAGTCTTAGTTGCTCAGTCATGTCTCTTTGAGACCCCATGGGCTGTAGCCCTTCGGGCCCCCCTGTTCATGGAATTGTCCGGGCAAGAATACCGGAGTGGGTAGCCATTCTCTTCTCCAGGGGATCTTCCCAACCTGGGGATTCGAACCTGGGTCTCCTGCTTTGCAGGCAAATTCTTTACCATCTGAGTCACCAGGGAAGCCTTGATTGGTTTATATATCCGTGTTATTTCTCTTTATCCACAGCAATCACCTGAAGGTACTATAAACATTAAACACTACATACATGCTTGAGTAAAGACTAAATAAAGATTTGGAGATTAACCACTTGAAGTCGTTAAAAGTAAGGACTCTATTTTGAATATTTACTACCCCTTTGCTGTCTGGACTCCTATAAAAAGTTTCCAAAGTTCTTTCTGATTCTGTTCCCTAATTTATCAAACAAAGATAAACATCATGCTTATTTTATAAGGTTACCATGAGGATTAAGTGAGTTAGTGTCCAAGGACAGCACTCTGAACTGGATATGACTTACAATAAACGCTACATATGCTTGTTCATATTATTCATGTATGGATATGCTAACATTTGTTTTGGTTGCTCTGGCAAATCTTTTGATACTTGAGTTTCTTAGTAAATTTGAGATGGCTGAGCTTATCATAAATCACTTCTGGATAAAATTTCACATTTACTTATTTCTTTGCTATTTGCCTTTCTATTATCCTTCTAAGCTACTCTATAAATAAAAAAGAATAACCACAAAACATAAGATATTTGTCTTTGGAGAGATTTGAGAATATGACTAAGAAGACCGGGAGATCTTATTTTGTAATATTAATTTGATAGTGGAGACTCATTCAAGACAGAAACTTGTGAATAACTAGGATCAGGATCTCTATATTGTTTTCATCCCTTTGGTATTCAACATGTTTTTGCAATCTTGTCACAATGACTTCTTCATGCTCACTTATCTGTTCTCTATTAAATGTTCTGATGGTTCATGTCAAAAAGTGAGTGTTGGAACTCATACCAAATGACAGAGGATCTGTATTGTGGAATCTCATTGACTGACAGTTGACAGTAACTTACAGAAATTCTGTGCTTCCTGGGGCCTTTTTAAATTATTTTAAATTCACCTCAAAAAACTGTGATGATCCTAGAGTCTTACTGAGTATCAAGAACTTAAGAACAGTACTGAAGAAAATGGACTCCAAGCATATTTAATATTTATCATGTTAAAGGGATATAAGTGGCCAGAGGCCCAAATATGTCACCAACTCTAGTTTCTATTTATATACTCACTATTATAAATCTTTCTCTTATGTAAGTCTTTAAGTTTCTAAAGATTGTTTCGCTTTGGAATTACAAGAGGTATGCTAATCTCTTCTTGGTGTGTTCATGCCACCCACATACTTTGGAATCTGTGGCATACATTAGAGTTTTCAAACTAGGTATTCTGTCAGGGACCTAGGAATCTTTCTTGATGAGAAAGGCAATGAAATGCTAAGGGAGTACAGAAGCTAAATAATTAATTATTTCTACTGATTAAATGCATCTACCAAAAACCACGCAAAATGTATAAGAATACTTCCAGAAAGTAAACAACAAAGGAAAAAAAAAATCAAACATTTTATGCATCCCGAGAAAAATGGTCTAAGCCTATATGATTCTTGATGCTCTCATATAAGTGGAAATTTCTTATTAATATCAAAATAAAACTTACTCTTTATATGTAAGAAGTGTCATATTCAGTTTGGAAGCCCTAAAAGTAATGGTCTCTGTTAGGCAGTATTTAATGATATCCTGATATCCCCAAGAAAATATGTGCAACTAGTTAAAAGTCTCTAATTTATTTATTAAAAAATTATTTATATACTCAAGGTTCTAACTCAAAGGCAGGTTTCTTCTTTTAGTCAGAGATGATTCTAAGAGCCCAACCTAGGGCTTCACCAGCCTGGCACTATTAATTTACAGGGGTGTATAATCCTGTGTTTTGAAAGGCTGCCTTGTGCATCATAAGATACTTAGCAGCATTCCAGAACCCTCCCTCAAATTTTGACGATCCAAAACCTCTCTAAACATGGCCAAATGGTCTAGTCTGAAAAGAAGTGTTTTAGTTTTCAATACTGTGCAACAGATCACCACAAGCTTATTGGCTTAAAACACCACAAATTTATAGCACACTTTCCCTGGTCAGCGGTTTGTGTTAACATGGTTCTCTGCTCAAGATATCACTAAGCTGAAATTAAGGCATTGTCAGGGGCTTCTATTCTCATCTAGGGCTCAGTGAGAAGGATGCCATCTACAAGGCAAGGAGAGAGGGGTCTCAGAAAAAATCAATCCTACTAGTACCTTGATCTTGGACTCCCAGGCTCCAGAACTATGAGAAAAATTAATTCTGTAGTCAAAGCCACTCAGCTTTATGGAAAGCCTAGCAACCTAATACAGAAGACTATTCAACAGCCTTAATCTGTGGCAGCAAAGCAGTAGGTTCTCAAGAAACCATCAGGAAGCCAAAGTGAATTTCACATCAGGATGCAAATGCCTCTGAAAAAGCATAGCTTCTCCTCTTTTATTGATACTTTCCAAATCGCATGCACTTCTGGGTATTACACAGGGAAGGGGATTCTGGAAAATACTTTTCAACTTCTCTTCTATACCTAGAAGAAATTGCATGCGTGCTAAGTTGCTTCAGTCATGTCCAACTGTTTGCAATCTTATGGACTGTAGCCCACCAGTGTCCTCTGCGCGTGGGCTTCTCTAGGCAAGAATACTGGAGTGGGTTGCCATTTCCACCTCCAGGGGATCTTCTGGACTGAGGAAATGAACCCTCGTCTCTTATGTCTCCTGCATGGACAGGCAGACTCTTTACCACTAGTGTCACCTGGGAAGCCCAGAAGAAACTTTAGATGTTATTGATGAATCCAAGTTGAAAACAGACAGTGAAGCATAGTATTGATAAAGAACTTGTTCCCAAATCCTAGCTTTCTATTATTTTTGTCCTTGTTTCTCAGTTCCAGTTGTATTTGTGCTACACTTCAATTTTCTTTAGTGTTCTTACTATTTTTAAGTGTATATTTCTCCCCATTTGCTGTATGTCTTTAGAAGTTTCCTAATCCATATGCTTTGGCTGTATTTTGTACACTGCTACTGTATCTTCTTGGATTTGTTATTAATGTTAATTTGCTAATTTATTTTTTGACATGATCATTGCTTTATATCCTTAGGTAACTTGAAAGATAGTAATGACGATCAATTTCTCTTTCCCACGGATTTACTAGTCAATAGTTGTTAGTACCCGTAGCAGATGGAAGACTCACTCTAACGAGTCTCCTAAGCAGCAAAGATTGGATTTCCCAGTTTAGGAGACAAGCGTAGAGCATGAAGAACTCATTGGGCCAAAACTCAATCCTCTGAAAGACTATTGCTTTTCAATATTTGCAGCAATTTTTTTTTTCACTTTCAAAATTCTGAAATAGTAAAGAGCTCAAGCTCTCGAAGCCATCCGTCTGTGAGGAGGAAGGGCATTTCAAAGGTCATCACGGCTGCCACTGCCAACAGGGAAATTCACAGACCCTATTTGATGAAACAACACAAACATAAAACTCCTCCTTCAGCATCCAGAGGGTTTGACATTTTGAATTTACAATATTTTCCATAACTTACAGATAAGAATATATGACACAATGCGCTAAATATTTCTTAGACTACCAACTATTAATCAGACTCTTTTCCTTGGCTAATTATCTGAATTTTTTCCCCACTATCTAAAAGAAGTTTAAATTTGTACAAATAAATTAATCAATGAAAGGACCAGAGCTCAAAAGGAGACGGATGAGCAAAGAATATAAAAGGAATCCTCATTTTTCATCTTGCTGAAATTCAAAAGGACCAGCCAGTGGAAAAAAGTCTTTCTGGAAGAAATCTTTCTGGATAGAAGTTTTGTATCATTTACACCAGTTGCATTAATAATGGTTAATTATATTCTGTCTACAGACTTCCTAGAGCTTAAATTGGATATAATTTTACTCATTTCCTCCCTTAAGTCACTTTTGAAATTTGTTGAAAAATTTTAAACATCTGCTTAATTTCCCCTAAAGAGGTAGCTACATTTTATTACAAGTGAGGCAATCTGTAGGTTTAGTTTATTTCTTGTGTGTGTATATTCAGCCTGGTGATTTGATATCAACGGGCCTGTACATCTAAATCATACATTTACCAGTCATTTGCAAAGTTCAGAGAATTTTTGAAAATTTAGAAATTTAAGATTGCGATTTTGTTATACCTAAAATAATCATTAGTGATGCCAGTGTGTCCTTGTCCACTTGATTGTTTGGCTCTAATTTCTATCTACACAGTAAAAATGGGCACCACTTGTCCAGGGAGACATAATTTTTTGAGCAGCACGTCCTACTTGCTATCAAGTCAAATTTAGTTTTATTCTTTTGGCAGATGCTCAAGCTTATTACTACATAACTGGCACCAACAGCTGCCTCTGCTGTGTAAACCATATGAACATCACACAATCCAGATTTTCACCATCTTGTTTAGCATTAGCTCACTTTTTGTGCAATGAAGTGTGTACTCGCAAAAAAGCAAAGCGGAAAATAAAAAAGGTATGGGGTGTATTTTCAACTTGAATTCAGAAAAATTGTGGTCTAAAAATATTCTTATTAGTATCTGAACATGATATATTATCATAGTTTTCTTAAAGCCAGGTATGTATATTTTTTCTACATAGCGTGGGCTTGCTTATAAACTAGAGGAGAAAATAAACTTTAAAAACAATTCAAATAGAGTGACAATATGAAAGATTCAACTTCTGCATTCATCACTTAAACAAAAATTATGCATCTATGTTTACCTTGTGACGCACAATTTTAAATAGAGGACAGGAAAGACAAGGCTAAGTAGAGCTTTTCAAGGTGTTACCTTGAGGCATATGGAGTTTTATCCAGTTGAAGATAAAACGAACTGAAATCTCTAATTCAGAGGCCTATCTCCTTCTGGCACCTTAAACCAAACATTTATCCATCTGCCCTCTCAGCGGGCTGAAGACCTTTGGCCCATAATAGAATTCACCTCAAGTATGCTCTTTTAAAAAACAGATGTTCCCCTTAATCACACCCAGCAACACGTGAAGTAAGCTTAAAAGATACATCCTGACTGACAAAGATATATGTAAAGTAAACAAGACCATTTAGTTCTTTGCAACAAGTAACTCTGCTTGATCACTAACTCACTTATGCATGTGCTTCCATGTGATGGTATTGACTATCTTCTTGAGTCAGTGTACTGTACTAGGGAAAATATAGGATATGTGGGTCTAGTAAATGATATTCATAAATATTCTAATAGAAGATATTAGATAAGATAGGCCTCCCTGGTGACTCAGACAGTAAAGAATCTTCCTGCAATGCAGGAGACCCCTGGGTGTGATCCCTGGGTTGTGAAGATCCCCTGGAGAAGGGAATGGCTACCCACTCCAGTATTCTTGCCTGGAGAATTCCACGGACAGAGGAGCCTGGTGAGCTACAGTCCATGGGGTCACAAAAAGTAAGACATGACTAAGCTACTAACACACACAGATAAGAAAATATGAATATAAATATAAATCTGTACTATAAGTTTATATAGTGGCTTCCTGGGTGGCTCAGACAATAAAGAATCTGCCTGCAATTCAGGAGACCCAGGTTCAACCCCTGGGTCAGGAAGATCACCTGGAGAATGAAATGGCAACCCACTTCAGTCTTCTTGCCCAGAGAACCCCATGGACAGAGGAGCCTGTCCACGGGGTCACAAAGAGTCAGAAAAGACTGAGCAACTAACAGTTTCTTTCACTCTTATAAGTTCATGTATAAATTAATATATATATATATATATATAAAGTACATGCATATACTATAATTTCAGTTACTTTAGCTAAATTTAGCTATCACTAAAAAAATTATTTTAAATGAGTGTTTACTAATACATATTGAAAACACATATTTAAGTTTATACTGATTTATTTACCCCATGAAATTTTAAGAAACAAAGTTTCTGATACAATTTTCTTACCTATTCATCTTCATGAAATCTACTACTAAAAAGACCCAGATTGTCATGTCTGGAATAAAATACTTCATGGTTTTAGCCCCTTCACCAGCCCATTTTAAATCACTCAAGTGTATTGAAATACATCAGCTTTTTAAAATAAATTTTAGATATCATGATGTTGTTTGGAAAAGGAGAGAAATATCTTCTTTTGACTTAACAATCTGGCTCCTCAAGACAAATTATTTATAGACTCAAACTTTTTTTGCAAATAAATACCTACTTTCACAAATCTACACTCACACAACACAAACACATTTTATGTCCTCTGAATTTGAGCCTAGTAAAGTAATGCTCAAAATTCTCCAAGCCAGGCTTCAGCAATATGTGAACCATGAACTTCCAGATGTTCAAGCTGGTTTTAGAAAAGGCAGATGAACTAGAGATCAAATTGTCAACATCTGCTGGATCATTGAAAAAGCAAGAGTTCCAGAAAAACATCTATTTCTGCTTTATTGACTATGCCAAAGCCTTTGACTGTGTGGATCACAATAAACTGTGGAAAATTCTTAAAAAGATGGGGATACGAGACCACCTGACCTGCCTCTTGAGAAACCAGTATGCAACAGTCAGGAAGCAACAGTTAGAACTGGTCATAGAACAACAGACTGGTTCCAAATAGGAAAAGGAGTACGTCAAGGCTGTATAGTGTCACTTTGCTTATTTAACTTACATGCAGAGTACATCACGAGAAACGCTGGGCTGGAAAAAACACAAGCTGGAATCAAGATTGCCAGGAGAAATATCAATAACCTCAGATATGCAGATGACACCACCCTAATGGCAGAAAGTGAGGTACTAAAAAGCCTCTTGATGAAAGTGAGAGGGGAGAGTGAAAAAGTTGGTTTAAAGCTCAACATTCAGAAAACTAAGATCGTGGCATCTGGTCCATCACTTCATGGGAAATGGATGGGGAAATAGTGGAAACAGTGTCAGACTTTATTTTTTTGGGCTCCAAAAATCACTGCAGATGGTGATTGCAGCCATGAAATTAAAAGATGCTTAATTTTTGGAAGGAAACTTATGACCAACCTAGACAGCATATTAAAAAGCAGAGGCATTACTTTGCCAACAAAGCTCTGTCTACTCAAGGCTATGGTTTTTCCAGTGGTCATGTATGGATGTGAGAGTTGGACTACAAAGAAAGCTGAGCACCAAAGAATTGACGCTTTTGAACTGTGGTGTTGGAGAAGACTCTTGAGAGTTCCTTGGACAGCAAGGAGATTCAACCAGACCATCCTAAAGGAGATCAGTCCTGGGTGTTCACTGGAAGGACTGATGTTGAAGCTGAAACTCCAATACTTTGGCCACCTCATGCGAAGAGTTGACTCATTGGAAAAGACCCTGATGCTGGGAAGGACCGAGGGCAGGAAGAGAAGGGGACGACAGAGGATGAGGTGGCTGGATGGCATCACCAACTCGATGGACATGAGTTTGGGTAAACTCCGGGAGTTGGTGATGGACAAGGAGGCCTGGTGTGCTGCGATTCATGGGGTCCCAAAGAGTCGGACACGACTGAGCAACTGAACTGAACTGAACTGAATTTGAGCCTACACTCCTAGATGATGTTCTTTAGATTTGCCAAAGTGATTAAACCTATTTGCATAAGTCAGACTTTATGTGTGTGATTTATTATAAATTGTGCACTCATTTTATGTATTGTAAATAATTTATTTGCATATATATATTGCCTTTATAGAGGGTACTATCCTAATCATGGGTGAAAAATATAACCAAGTCATAGTCCTTGCCTTCTAGAAGTACCCATCCTGGATGCTTAGAGAAGTATACTCTATTTTTGTTTTGCTGAGAGTATTTCTTCAATGAACACATGTTGAATTTTATAATTTTATTTTCTATTTCTTTTGTTATTATACCACTTTTATTCTTTAGCATGTTACTATGATACTTGGCATTGTTTAATTTTGAAGTGTTGAACTAGTCTTTTATTACTAAAATAAACTCTACTTGAATGTAATATATTATCCTTTTATATATTGCTAGGTTTTATCTATTAATATTTAGCTGAGGATTTTCTGTCTATATTGAAGATGAATATTTTTAGTTTTCTTTCCTTATAATTTTTTTCTGAATATAAGGATGTTGGACTGATAAATTAGGAAAGATTTTCTCCCATTCAATTTTCTGGATACATTATGTACAAAATATATGCCTCTGTCTTAAATGTGCCGTACCGTTCACCAGGGACACCACCAGGGATTGAGATTTACTTTGTTAGATATTACACTGCTTGTGGTTAATCTCACTGATAGTAAATTTTGATAGTTTGTGTCTTGTAAGGGTTTAGTGCATTCCATCTGTTTTGTTTTTTTTTCAAATTCATTGCCATACAGTCATTTGTAATATTGTCCTACTATTATTTTAATATCAGAGGAGTATGCATTGTGTATTCTTTCCTTTCTTTGTTGGGCTTCCTAGAGGTTTATCAATTTAACTGATCTTGAAAAAAGCAAGAAATGTTGGCTTAGTGATTTTCTCTACTGTTTGCTTGTAATTTCACTAATCTCTGCTCTAATCACTGTTATCATATTCCTTGTTTGCTGTAGGTTTATTTTGCCCTTCTCTCTCTCTCTCGTTCTTAAGGTGAAAGCTTACTGATTTTGGATCGTTCTTTTGTTCCAATGTATGCATTTAATGCTATAAACTTCCCTCTAAAAACTGTTTTATCAGTACCCAACAGGTGTTGCTATATTGTATTTTTATTTAATTCAAAATATTTTCTTACATGGATGAGACTTCCTTTTCAGGCCACAGGTGGTTTAGAAGTCTATTGTTTAACTTCCAAATTTGGGGATTTTGAAGGGGCTTTCCGGATAAATTTTTGTAGTTTATCTCTAGCACACTATTATGGTCTTAGAATATGCTTTATATGGTATCAATTTTATTAACTTAATTGCTTGCTCTTTACTCCTGAAGTTAAAAAATTTCTTCTGGAATGATTTTTGTTTAGGTTAAGGAACTTTCTATAACTTCTTTTTTTTTTTTTTTTTTTTTTGGAGGGGTGGGGAGTCAGATAGTGACAGATTATTTTTCCTTAATCTAAGAATGTTCTTACTTCAGTAATTTTTGAAGGATATTTTAACTGGACACAGAATTCCAGGTTGAGAAAGGGTGGGGTCAAGATGGGATCAAGAGGGTGGGATCAAGATCAGAGTAGGAAGATCCTGAACTCACTTATTCCCACACATCACAACTACAAGCACATATAGAACTACTTTCTCTAAAATCAACCTGAATACCAGCAGAACAGCTCTTCTACAATTAAGGATACAACGAAAAAAATATTGAGATGGGTAGGAGGGACAGAGACATGATTATTCAGGACCTACACCTCAAGGGGGCAACCAGAGAAGGAAGAGAATATGACAAACCCTGAGGAGAAAGAAGTTTGAGCCTCACACTGGGCATCCTTGCCCTGAGGATGGGCAACAGGAGGATAAGCCCCTAACTGGTTCTGAAGAGAAGAGGGGTTTTGAGCTGGGGGCTGGAGAAAACCAAGTGTGCTCTCAAAGGGCTCACACAAAAGCTTACTTTCTCTGAGTTCCAAAGCAAGGGCAGCAGACTGAAAAGTGTCTGGCACTCTAGTCAACTTGCCGAGACTGCTCAGGTAAGCCCCTTGATATAGCTGAAAATAGAAACACAACTTTCCAAATCTTTGGGACACAGCCAAAAAAGAGCTCTAAGAGGGCAGTTCTTAGTGATACAACTACTTCAAGAAACAAATAAACAACAACAACAACAAACAGATAAGCAATCTAACCCTGTATCTAGAGAAATTAGAAAAAGATGAGCAAACAGTGAAGCAGAGAAAAGGAAACAAAAAGATCCCAAGAGAAATAAGTAATATTGAGACTAAAAAGCAATACAAAAGATCAAGGAAACTAAGAGCTGGTGTTCTAAACATACTTTTAAAGATTGATAAACCTTTAGCTAGAATCATCAAGAGAAAAAGAGAGAGTACTCAAATAAATATAATTAGAAATGAAAGAGGAGAAATTACAACCAATATCACGAAATACAATCACAAAATACTATAATTATACACCAAAATTGGACAACCTAGAAGAAATGAATAAATTACTAGAAACAAATAATCTTCCATGACTGAATCAGGAAGAAATAGAAAACCTTAACAGACTAATGAAATTGAATATATAATCAATAAACTTTCAACAAACAAAAGTCCAGGACCAGATGGCTTCACAAGGGAAATTGACTGCATATTTAGAGTTAATAGCTAAGTCTTTAAAACTATTTTAAAAAATTGAACAGGATGGAACACTTCCAAACTTATATTAGACCATCATCATTCCAATATCAAAACAAGACAAAGACAGTGCCCTCCCTCCCACAAAAAAAATTACAGACTAGTGTCACTGATGAATAGATGCTGGGAAGCCCCAACAAAATATTGGCAAACTGAACTCAACAATAAACTGAAAGGATCATACATCATGATCAAGTGAGAATTATTCCAGGGATACTCAAATGTTATAATATCTACAAATAAGTAAATGTGACCAAACGCATTGACAAATAAAGGATTAAAACCATAGGATCATTTTGATGCATGTGTGCTCAGTCGCTAAGTCATGTCCAACTCTGCGACCCCATGGACTGCAGCCTGCCAGGCTTCTCTGTCCATGGAATTTTCTAGGCAAGAATACTGGATTAGGTTGCCATTTCCTACTCAAGGTATCTTCCCAACCAGGGATCCAACCTATGTCTCCTGTGTCTCCTGCATTGGAAGGTGGATTCTTTACTCCTGAGCCACCTGGGAAGCCCGGTCTTCATGGTAGATGCAGAAAATGCATCAGACAAAATTCAACATCCACTCATAATGAAAGCTCACAATATAATTAATATAGAAGGAATATACATTAACATATTAATAGTAAAGATGATTTAAGACAAACTCACAGCTAACATCATATTCAATGGTGAAAATCTGAGAGCTTTTCCTCTCAAATCAGGAACAAGACAAATATGCTCACCTTTGCCACTTTTATTCAATATAGTATTGGAGTCTTAGCCACAGCAATCAGACAAGTAAAAGAAATAAAAAGCATCTATATTGAAAGGGGAGAAGTAAACTGTAACTCTGTAGATATCATTGTACCATATATCAAAAACCCTAAAGACTATCCCGAAAATACTATTAGAACTATTGAAGTAATTAAGTTCAGTAAAATTGCAGAATACAGAATTAATACACAAAAGTCTGTTGCATTTCTACAAACTAACAATGAACTATAAGAAAGAGAAAACAAGAAAACAATCCGTTCTATAACCATGGAAAAATTAAATAAATACCTAGGAGTAAGTTTAACAAAGGAGGTGAAAGACCTGAAAACTATAAGATGATGAAGAGAGAAATCGAAGATAACACAAATAAATGAAAAGATATACTGTGCACGTGGGTTGGAAGAAGTAATACTGTTAAAATGTCCACACCACCAAAAGCAATCTACAAATTCAATGGTGTTTTCTAAGTGCAATCCCTGTAAATACACATCACATTTTTCAGAGAACTGGAATAAATAATCCAAAAATTTTATGGAAACACAAAATACCACAAATAGCCAAAGCAATATTGAGAAAGAAAAAAGTTGGAAGTATCAAGGTTCCTGATTTAAGACTGTACTAAAATTTGTAGTCATCAAAATAGTGTGGTGCTGCCACAAAAACAGAGAAATTGTTCAGTTGCTCTGTTGTGTCCGACTCTTTGTGACCTCATGAACTGCAGCACATCAGGCTTCCTTGTCCTTAACTATCTCCATGAGTTTGCTCAAACTCATTTCCATTGAGTCAGTGATGTCGTCCAATCATCTCATCCTCTATTGCCCCCTTATCCTCTTGCCCTCAGTCTTTTCCAGCATCAGGACCTTTTCCAATGAGTCAGCTCTTCAAACCAGGTAGCCAAAGTATTGGAGCTTCGGTTTCAAAACCAGACCTTCCAATGAATATTCAGGGTTGACATCCTTTAGGATGGACTGGTTTGATTTCCTTGCAGTCCAAAGGACTCTCAAGAGTCTTCTCCAACACCACAGTTCAAAAGCATAATTTCTATGGCACTCAGCTTCCTTTATTGTCCAACTCTCACATCCATACATGACTACCAGAAAAAAATTATAGTTTTGACTATAGAGATCTTTGTTGGCAAAGTGATGTCTCTGCTTTTTCAATACACTGTCTAGATTTGTCATAGCTATTCTTCCAAGGAGCAAGCATCTTTAATTTTGTGGCTGCAGTCACCTTCTGCATTAAGTTTGGAGCCCAAGAAAATGAAATCTGACACTGTTTCCACATTTTCCTCACCTGTTTGACAAGGAGTGATAGGACTGGATGCCATGATCTTCATTTCTTGGATGTTGAGTTATAACCCAACTTTTTCACTCCTCTTTCACTTTCATCAAGAGGGTCTTTAATTTCTCTTCACTTTCTGACATTAAAGTGTTACCATCTGCTTATCCGAGGTTTTGACATTTCTCCCAGCAATCTTGATTCCAGCTTGTGCTTCCTCCAGCCCAGCATTTCTCATGATGTACTCTGCATATAAGTTAAATAAGCAGGGTGACAATATACAGCCTTGACATATTCATTTTCCTATTTGGAACCAGTCTGTTGTTCCATGTCCAGTTCCAACTGTTGCTTCCTGACCTGCATACTGGTTTCTCAAGAGGCAGGTCAGGTGGTCTGGTATGCCCATCTCTTTCAGAATTTTCCCAGTTTATTGTGCCCATACAGTCAAAGGCCTTGTTAAGATATGAAATATGCCACTTAATCCCACAGGCAAATGTAAGATGTGCCCTAATGTTTTCTGCTTTTTTGTGTTTATGAAACCACAAAGTACAATTAGTCAGAATGCAATAAAAATATATTAACTGTGATAAACAATATCAATATTTTTTTGCTAGCTTTTATTTTCAGAATAATTACCTCTCCTTCCTAAGTAAACAATTTGAAATTTTAGAATATAAGATTGATTGAAACTTGAGATACCAATGATTATAATGGCTATATTGCTAAAGTTGTTGGAAGATAAAGTTTATATTTAATAAACATAGCAAGACATGACAGCTTAACTGTAATAGTACTAGCAGGTAAGACTCTTATATGCTCCGAGTGCTCAGACACTAAGTCGTGTTCAACTCTTTGCAATTCCATGGACTATAACACTCCAGACTTCTCTGTTCATGGGATTCTCTCCACAAGAATATCAAAGTAGGGTGCCATTTCCTTCTCCAGGGAATACCCCCAACCCAAGGATCAAACCCACATCTCTGAAGTCTCCTACATTGGCTGGCAGATTCTTTACCACTAGCACCACCTGGGAGGTGCTATATGTTCTGATCTTGCTCAGTCACTGAATCACTCAGTCTTGTCTGACTCTGAGACCCCATGGACTACAACCTTCCAGGCTCCTCCGTCCAAGAGTTTTCCAAGCAAGAACACTGGAGTAGTCTGCCTTTGCCTTCTCCAAGGGATCTTCCCGACCCGGGGATCAAACCTATGTCTCCTGCGTCTCCTGCATTGGCAAGCGAATTCTTTACCACTAAGCCACCAGAGGTGGTATGTAAACTCATCAAACAGTAGACATGTTTTTTGATGGAATCATAATAGTCTAGATATTGTGATGTTATATTAAATAAATTTGGTAAATTTGTCAGGCCTGAAAGGGATTGCTTATCATAGAAATGTGATGCATGCAGGCCTCCATGATGGTCATGAACAATACTACGCTGAAGAGGGGCATAAATGTGCTGTGCTCAGTCACTCAGTCATGTCCAATGCTGCGACCCCAGGGATTGCAGCGCATCAGTCTCCTCTGCCCATGGGATTCTCCAGGCCAGAATACTGGAGTTGTTGCCATTTCCTCCTCCAGGAGATCTCCCCAACCCAGGGATCGAACTTGCATCACTTGTGTCTCTTGCATTGGTAGGATTCTTTAACACTGAGCCATCAGGAAGCTCTAAAGAGTACATATGTATTACTTTATAAATTATAAGGAGTTCCAAAGTGTAATTTTTTTTATTCATAGAAAAAAATCTATGAGGAAAATAATTATAATCATTCCTAACTTACAATTGAAGAAACTGATATTAAGGAAATTAAAACTCTTACTCAATGCTCTATACAAAAAAATGGCATCTTGGTGTATACAGATTTTCATTCCCCTAAACTGCCTCATATATATGATAAAGACCCTCTTAGGTTCTTTTTTAACCTTTAAGTATTTACTACCTTGTTTCTTCTCCATTATTTCAGAAAATCATCTCAAATAAAAATAATTATCTACTCTGAATATGCTACAGTATTTTGATAGTAGAGGAAGTGAGACACCAAGAAGTTAAGCAACTTCTTCAAAGAAAGAAAGTGAAGTCGCTCAGTTGTGTCCGACTCTGTGTGACCCTATGGACTGTAGCCCATACCATCCATGGGATTTTCCAGGCAAGAGTGCTGGAGTGGGTCACCATTTCCTTCTCCAAGGGATTTTCCTGACCCAGGGATCGAACCTGGGTCTCCCGCATTGCAGGTGGACGCTTTACCCTCTGACCCACCAGGGAAGCCCAAGTCACACAGTAAATATACAGTTAGTATAGGAACAAATTAAATGCTGTAAGATTTCCTTCCCTGTTAAATAAATCTCCTTTAAAATTGCAATCAATGAAAATGTGTTACTACTACGCCTTCCACTGGGCACAAATGTATGCAGGAATGATAGATATGAAAAATCAGAGTCACCTAAATTATACAGCGTGATTACTAAACACAAGGCTTATATAGCGTGTTCATATGGATATGAGTAAAAGACCTCATGCTTAAAGCGTAATTGTAGTCATCTCTTTAATATGATGTTAAAATAAATGTGATTTTAAAAATATTTCTATACATATGACAATAAAATATAGCTAAAGTAAAACTGAAATATGTGCAGCGTTAAGTTTAGCCCTTGGCAGCTTAAATTTACTACTGTTTTCAAATGTATGAGAATATTAGTAATTTTAACATTACTTTAAAATGGTATATATATTTGATAAACATATTTGAAGAGGAAAAAATTGTTGCTTTAAATGCAAATAAATAGATACACTTGTGAATCATGCAATTGATTACGCTTTCCAGTTTCTAATACAATCTCAAATGAATATGCTCTTTCCTTTCAGGTTATTGACTTTCAATTAAATAGCCAGCATAAATTAAACAGTTGCAGGTGAACAACCGGATCTTAATTTCTTCATTTGACTTTTAAGTACATGTATTTAAGATTATTTAATTAAATCTGCACTGGTGTCGTAAATTGACAAACACATACGCTGAGAGCTTAATGGAAATGGAATTACATCCAATAAAAGTGAAGTTGGAAATAAGCTTCTGCAGAAATTCTATGAATAACTAAAATTAAAACCTTTTGATGACATCTTGGCTTTTGGAGGAGCAGAGCCTAGAAAATTTAAATATACCTTTGAATCATTCTGTATACATTTATTGAATGTTTCAACAACTATTTAGAGAAACAAAGACATTTTGGAGCTGTATTTCCTCCAGCGCCTGATGGAGCCACTGTGCTTTACTTGAATATCAGACAGTACTTTGCGACCCCATGGACTGCAGCACACCAAGGTTCCCTGTCCATAACCAGCTCCCGGAGTTCCCAAACTCATGTCCACTGAGTCAGTGATTCCAGCCATCTCACCCTCTCTCGCCCCCTTCTCCTCCTGCCCTCAATCTTTCCCAGCATCAGGGTCTTTTCCAATGAGTCTGTTATTCTCATCAGGTGGCCAAAGTACTGCAGTTTCAGCTTCAACATCAGTCCTTCCAATGAACACCCAGGACTGACCTCGTTTAGGATGGACTGGTTAGATCTCCTTGCAGTCCAGAGGACTCTCAAGAGTCTTCTCCAACACCACAGTTCAAAAGCATCAATTCTTCGGCGCTCAGCTTTCTTTATAGTCCAACTCTCACATCCATACATGACCACTGGAAAAACCATAGCCTTGACTAGACGGACCTTTGTTGGCAAAATAATGTCTCTGCTTTTTAATATGCTGTAGAGGTTGGTCATAAATTTTCTTCAAAGGAGCAAGTGTCTTTTAATTTAAGAAAAGCGTGCAGAGGCTGCAAATAACAGGCCCTGATGCAGTTGCTGTAAGAGGCAGTAAATACGCAGCAGACTGTAACCATGAAACAAGCCACCCCTGTCGCTGGGCTCCTCCGTGCAATTGCCGTCAAAATGACCCAAATAGCGAGAGTGAGGCAAAGAATGAAGGATCCCCGAGGCCAGGCCCAACAGTGCCCGCCCCACCGCAGGCAGAGGTCCCTACCTCGCTGCGTGAGGAGACCCTGTGGGCATCCACCCCAGCACTCCAACCCTTGTGTGCAGAGAGAAGCAATGGAGGGTGCCGAGTCCAGGAAAACACCTGGGAGACAGAGTATGTACCGGGGTTACAGACCACAATTCCGCAGAGGCCCTCCTCGCCAAACCAGCCCAGAGAGAGAGGCAGGGAAGACCACAAGGAAAGTCAAGGCGATGCGGCCCAAGCTCAGCAGCCACCTCAGCGTCCGTACAGCCGCAACCTCAACTACGGAAGCAGACACCCAGAAAACCCTGAACCACACGACGGCAAAGATGTCTTAAGAGGGACTCGCCAAAAGCAGACCCTAAGATGAGGATACATATGAAAATAACTTATCAGCAAGTGCTGCCAGGAAAAAATAAAATAAAAGAGTAAGGGAGTGGTGAAGAGAGACCAGGATGAGGAGGAAACCAAGCAAATATTCGACATCAAAGAAATTCCTATGAAGGGCAATTTAGGCTCAACTCCATAAACATTTTGAAAACAGTCTTACCTCAGAGCAGGCAGGGCTAGGGGCAAGGATGCTGGAGTCGTTTCTAATCCTGGGCTGGGAGCCGCTTGCTAGGGCTCTTTGCGGGGCGATGCAAACCTCAGGTATCACTGGCTTTTCTTGCAGGTGTTAGCTGTTGGACATAAAAACACAACGTGAAAACGGTAAAGCGATCTGCAAGCACACAGGTGGAGCAAAGACTTCATCGACCACACACACACAGAACCCTCAAACCAATGAAGCCATTCTGTTGTTGTTTCGGGAAGACTATATTCCTTTAAAACAGAAACATTCTCGATTTCAAATTAAAGAAATCTTTTTTTCTTCTCTCACCCTTTTGAGGTTTATAATTCAAGTCAGAGTTCAATAAAAAAAAATTATATCTCATTAATTTACTAATTTTGATTTTTTTTTTGGTTTAATTTTTCCAGTTTTCATTGTCCTGCAGATAATTCAAATCTCTTGACTGAGAAACCTCAGTCTGAGAATATGTTACTATTTAATATATATCATTTTACATATATTCTGTTAATGGCTATAAGGATAATGATAAGGATAAACTGTCTCTTTAAGGTCTACAAAATATATATCAAACTTAGCATTCCCCTGGATTAAGGGTGGAAGCAACATCTACCATTATATCGTCTCTCTTCTCTTGAAGCTTCAAAATGGAGTTCTATGAACTTATGTTTTTTCTTTAAATGTTTATAGTGATATATTTAAATTGTACTTTGTAATAATGATAAATACAAGCATTTGTTCTTCTTCTACTAGTCAACTTCACCTGTAATAAATATGATAAATCAGTAGCAAGGCTTTCTCATTATTACAGTCTACATGCCATTAATAGCTACATGTCAAAAATGTTAAGGAAGGTGTTACCTAATATTGTAAAATGACAAATTCTTCTCCAATAAGTTTATCCTAGGCAACACACTCAACTTTAAGGCCTATTAATGTTGTCATTAATAGGTTTAAGTAAGTTCCATAATTACATGTTGTAAAGAAAATAGATGCCTTACAGCCTGAAACATGGAAAGGAATAATACCAAGAAAGTCATTCTATTTCAATTTTTTCAAACTAGACTTTAGCTGTGAAGTAATCTTAATTGTCAAGTAAGAATGACATTACTCTAAGTGCCTTAAAAATCAGAACTTTTGTTGGACAGCAAGTGAAACTGTTTTATTTAAACTGAGAGAAATGCATGTATCTTTCTCTTTTTAAATCTATGAAAAATATTAACCAGAAATGGTAACTGATTTAAAGAAAGAAACAAAAGTGGCAAGGATAAGTCCATAAAATAAAAGTAATATCATTGTTTTATGAAAGTAAACTAAGACGGTATAATCATTCAGATCTAATATGCTCAATGCTGCTGCTGCTGCTAAGTCACTTCAATCATGTCCAACCCTGTGTGACCCCATAGACGGCAGCCCACCAGGCTCCTCTGTCCCTGGGATTCTCCAGGCAAGAATACTGAAGTGGGTTGCCATTTCCTTCTCCGAATATGCTCAATAAGCATAGTCATAATATGTCTACAATCTAGTCAAGAAAGAGTCAAATAGATGCATAACAGACAATTGCTCTAAATGCACACAAAACATTAGTAGACTAATCAGATACATATATGATGATTATCTACACTTGATCTGAGCCAAAAGGCCAAGAAATGATGATGTTTATTTAGACTGGTAAAAAAAAAAAATGAGATTGTACAAAAGCCTCTACTCAAGCTTTCCAAGGAGATATTCTACAATCAGACATCTCAATATTTTGCTTTGTTAAGGAAAGATGCCACCTGATATGTAGCTATAATAACTGATTCTTGAATTTCTCCTGCAACAAAAGGGAAGTAGAAAACTGGCTTCTGGACTGTGAGGCCAATTCATGAGCTTGAAGTTAATGAAATACAATATGAAATGTAAAAGTAAAGGAATGCCATAGGAAACTTTTTTCAAACATTTTACAAATGTTATTTGAGCTCCTATAACGCACTGGCCCTGGGCAAAATCCTGAGACTAGAGCAGTAATCCAGACAGTTGTTCTTCTCACCTTCATAAATCTTATATTCGTGTGTGTGTGTGTGTGTGTGTGTGTGTGTGTGTGTGTAAACTATGAGTGATAATTCTATGAAACATAATTACAGAATGTTTAACGACTACGTTATATAGACAATGAGAATTCTGTTTTTTCCTATCAGTGTCCTTCTAATCCATCTCTATAGTATGTTTTCATGTATTTAATAAATAACAACGCTAAGACTCTACTGCTGCTGCTGCTAAGTCACTGCTGCTGCGACCCCAGGGACTGCAGCCTACCAGGCTCCTCTGTCCATGGGATTTTCCAGGCAAGAAGACTGGAGTGGGCTGCCATTGCCTTCTCCGTAAGACTTTACTACACGTAAAAAAAAAAAACCAAAGGACTTCGTAACGCCAATTTTTCTCTCCTTCACCAGAACGGAAGTTGAAGGAATGAGAACCAAGGCAGACCAGCTTCTTTCAAGCTCTCTCCCTTTATGTCCTTTCGGGCCAGGCACACCAAAAAATGTTCCCATCTCTATTTTAAGAGAGTTAGTGAAAGTTATTTAGTGTTTGATTTACTACTAGCAACAGGAGAAATTAGAACTTACTGAGATATGATCTGCTAAGTGCTTTGAAAGAGCTGTGGTTGAAAGCTGCTCTAATAAAATAGAGTAATAAATTGGTATAGATGTGTATTCTTTGCTTTACTTAGATTCCTGCTGAAAAAGCAGATGATAATTTGCTACCTGAGTTCTTCAGGTTATAGAATGTGAAATGCTTTTCTTTGCTTAGCAAATTTGTGGTATATTTGATATAGCAAACTTCCACTATAGCTTACCCCATTTCCCACCGATGTTGAGAGGAAAACATAAAATGTTAACATGAGAGGTCCTTGTATACCATTTCCTCAAAGAGTTTCGGACCAGTATCACTTAACAGGAGAAGTTTTTATTAGTTGTGACAGGTCAAAAGGCCAACAACACTCCTTGATGTAATGTGTGGGGTGCAAAAACCTCAGGTTCAGCAACGAAAACTCTCTTCTGACAATGACACAGCACACTTGTTTTTCAAGCCTGTGCTTCCCATCTTGACAGTCTGCTGATAAAAGCAAGTCATAGATTATGACTTTGGTAGCTTCCCATTAAGCCTTCTATTCCCTCTAAGCAGCAGAGTCCCGCAAAGCAACCGAGTCAACGTAACATTCAGACATTTTAGCATTTTAAAAGCCTAAAGCTGGGTTTAAATGCCAGAATAAGAAACAAATTATTGGATCTATCTCCTCTTTTCTGATATTAGGAAATGCAATCTGATTATATTTCAAAAGCATCCTTTGGCCTGTTGCATCCTTCGTCCTAACCACTAGCAGAATAATGCCAATATTTATACAGTAGGTTTTAATTATCTATTAAGTGAAATGAATTCACCCTCCAACCTGTTCTATGTATCTCAAATGTAATTGGATTAGATCATATTTATTGCCTTATCTGCTAAATCCTTATGAAAGTTAGTTGGGCCATATATTGACCATACCACAAGATAGCTATATAGTCAATATAATGAGATTGTTATGATTTACAAAAGGTAAAATCACGTATTTATGTTAAAAATTAATGCATTTCTAATCAATGCCACGCTGCTTTTCCCCCTTTACCAACCTCTCTTGATTTCTCTCTCTACCATCTCCCCCAGCCCCTGGCAGCCAATATCGTACTGTTTGTTTCCATGATTGTACATTTGTTTAAAGTTTCCACATGTAAGTGATACCATGAAATTTGTCTTTCTCTTATATTTCTTATTTAACTTAGCATAATGCCCTGAAAGTCTCTGGTAGCTCAGACAGTAAAGAATCACCCTGTAATGCAGGAGATCCTGGTACAATCCCTGGGTCGGGAAGATCCCCTGGAGAAGGGAATGGCAACCCACTCCAGTATTCTTGTCTAGATAATTCCACGGACAGACCATGGGGTGACAAAAAGTCAGACACAACTGAGCCACTACTAACACAATGCCCTGAAAGCCCATTCATGCTGTTGCAAATGCAGGAATTTTTTTTGTTTGTGTCTAATGGTTGAAAAATGTTTGGTATACATATGGCATATTTTCTTTATACATTAATCACTGATGAAGACTAGGTTGTGTTAATACCTTGACTATTGTATTTAATACTGAAAAGTGAAAATGCAAGTATAGATATCTCTGTGATATCTTATGTTCCTTTCCTTGGGACATGCAGTTGAACCTTAAACATGAATTTGAACTGCACAGGTTGTAAATGTGGATCTTTTTCCTTTTTTCCATAAATACATACTACATTCCTACAGGATCCATGTTTGCTTGTATGTCAAACACTGAACTGTGATAGCCAACTAAAAAGTTATAGTGGGATTTTCAACTGCACAGGAGTTGGCACCCCTAACTCCAGCACTGTTCAATGGTCAACTGTACATCTAGACCTGGGATTGCTAGAATATATGGCCTTTCTGTTTTTAATAGCTTGAGGAATCTCCATACTATTGTCCATAGTGACTACACCAATTTACATTCTTATCAACAATGCAAAAGGGGACACATCCTCACTAACACGTGTTAACTCTTGTCTTCTTGATGACAGTCATTCTAACTAGCCTGAGGTGATAACTCTTTGTAGTACTGATTTTCATCCCACTGATTACTAGTGATATTAAGCAGTTTTTCATGTACCTTTTGGTCATCTTTATACCTTGGAAAAAAGTCTATTCAGTTTCTCTGCCCAATTTTAATTTGAATTTATTGTGTCTTTGTTTTGTTTTGCTACAGAGTTGCATGCGTTCTTTATATATTTTGGATATTGACCCCTTATTAGATCTATGATTGACAAATACTTTCTGCCACAGTGTAGGTTACCTTTTCATTTCCTAGGTGGTTTTCTTTGCTGTTTAGAAGCTTTTTAGTTTGATGTAGATCAACTTGTTTGTTTTTGCTTTTGGTCTGAAATCCTGAAAATCATTGCAGACAATGAAGTCTAGGAATTTATTGCCTAATTTTTTTTTTCCTAGGAATTTTATGGTTTCAAGTCTTATATTTAAGTATTTGACCCATTTTGACCTGATCTTTGTGCATGATGTAAGATAAGCTTTCAGTTTCATTTCTGTGCATGTGGCTGTCTAGTGTTCTCAAAACTTGTATTAAAGAGACTATTGTTTCTCTATTGTATATTCCTGGATTATTTGTCATAACTGACCGTAGATGCACGTGTTTATTTGGGGCTCTCTACACTGTTCCATTGGTCTATTTTTTAATGGCAATACATACTGTTTTGATTACTATAGCTTTGCAGTATAGTTTGGTATCAGAAAGTGTGATGCCTCCAGCTTTGTTCCTCTTTGCAAATATTGTTTTGACTACTGGGGGTCTTTTGTGATTTCAGACAATTTTAGAATTGTTTATTCTGTTTCTATGAAAAATGGCATTGAAATTCTTTTAAACATTGCAGTGAATCTATAGATCTCTTTGGATAATACCAATAAATTGACAATTTTAGTCCTTTCAATCCATCAACATTGCATATCTTTCCACTTGTTTGTGCTTCCTTCAACTTCTTTCATCAATATTTTGTAGTTTTCCGTGCACAGATCTTTTAACCTCCTTGTTTAAATTTATTCCTAAGTATTTTATTATTTTTGATTCAGTTGTAAATCAGATTGTTTTTATAATCTCTCTTTCTGATAGTTCATTTTTATTATATAAAAACAAAATTGATTTACGTGTATTGATTTTTGTACCAGTAACTTTACTGAATTGATTTAGTTCAAACAGTTTTTTTGTGGACTGTAGTTTTTGAATACAGTACTATATCTTATGCAAACAGATAAAGTCGTGTTTCTTCTTTTTGGGATGTATTTTATTCATTTTTGCTGTGAACAAGTTCTGGATTTAATCTCCTTAGTTGTTAATAGTCTGTTCAGATTTTCCATTTCTTCATGGTTCAGCCTAGTAGACCGTAGATTTATAAAAATTTATGCATTTTCTGGATTGTACAATTTGTTGGCAGATAATTCTTTGTAGTAGTCTCTTATAATCCTTATCACTTTTGTGGTATAGGTTGTAATATTTTCTTCTTTATTTCAAATTTTATTTACTTGAGTCATCTCTCTTTTTTCTTGGGAAGTCTAGCTAAAGATTGCCTATTTTGTTTATTTTAAAAAAAAAAAAAAAGCTGTCTTAGTTGCATTGACATTTTCCACTTTAAGTTTTTATCTTTATTTTATCTATCCTCTCTCTTTTCAACTGTCTCCTTCCTTCTAAGCTTGGGCTTTGTTTGTTTCTTTTTTTTTTTTTTTTTTTTCTTTTCTGGTTCACTGAGGTGTAATGTTAGATTCAGATCCTACTTTTTTCTTATTGTAGGTATTTATCTCTGTAAAGTATCCTCTTAGAATTGCTTCTGCTTCATCCCATGTTTGTTATGCTTTTTTGAAGAACTCATATTTTTAAGGGGCTTTCCCCCTGATTTATTTAAATTGTTTTATAGAATGGACATTAAAACACTAAGAAGATTAATATACTTCCAATTGTATAATTCCTTATCTGCCAAGGCAATGGCCTGCTAAGCTTTTGATTTCATTATTTTTGGACTGGATTATTTTCCTTTCCTGCCTTACTTTGCTATGTTTCCTGTGTAAAATGGAGCCAACGCTAAGTCAAAGTCTATAAATGACCTCTGCCTCTAACTCACACTGATCTCTGTGTTATACTTTGCTAAAATGAATCCAGGCATCTGGTGAAGTACAATTTTTATTTTATATTATCATAATATTTAATAACTGTCACATTAAAAGAAAAACTGCACAGAGACAATGATCACCCATTTCCATTTCAAAGTCCCTGTGAAGTGGTTCCTCACTCTTCTGATTGGCATCACTAATGTGGCTTTTTGTTTGTTTGTTTTTGGGTGTGTATGTGTGTGCTATGGCAGCAGAGCACCAATTCTAGAGAAAGTGTCAGGGGGGATTTTATGCTCAGGAAGTGAATGGAATCAGGAGAGGAGTTCATTCAACTATTTCCCCAATCCACTGGGATGTCTTATTTAAAAGGTAGGAGCACATGCAAGGGTTCTTCTGACAAGAAAAAAATATTGGTACTTTAACTTTTTTTTACTACGGTTTAAAATTATTTAAATTTTCTGTTGTCTGAGGTGACATTGAGCAAGGATACTTCAAAGGAGACAATCCCAAAGTCCCTAAGGAGAAAGTCTTAGTAAGGGTGGCGTGAGTTCAACTGCTGGGCAGGTATTGGTCCAGTGTTCAAGGCTCCTCAGTCAGCACCATACACAATTTGGGTAAAAACGATAAGCAGCTGTGGATGCAAGCCAAAAGCTCTTTGTGGAAAACGAAAAGTAATGTTAACTAGTTTCAATAGGGAACACTCATTCTGACAGGAACACTGAGGAGAAGGCAAGGTCTTCCTCTGATCCTATTAGCTTTGCATGTTGCTTTAGAACCGTCATCTGGATAGATATCAAAGATAATGATTTCTGTTGGAGGGTACGACATCAATGAGTGTGACTTTTCCTGCAATAGACATGGTCTATAGAGATACCTCTTGCATTTAGCAGTTCCTGGCTTGTGGAACAGGATCCTAGCCGAAAACTCATGTAATCTTGACAGCAGCACATTTAACAGGCTGACCAGACATTAACTTCCCTCTCTGTGAATCAGTGATTGTTGTGACTTCTTCAATGGTGTAATCACATCTGAAGGTCTTAGTCTTGTGATCACAGGGAAACGCCATAAAGGAAAGACATACATGGGAGACTTGGAATCATCATCATTAGGACAATAAAATAATCTTATTTTGAATCCTTAAATTAAGGAGATCAGTCCTGGGCGTTCATTGGAAGGACTGATGTTGAAGCTGAAACTCCAATACTTCGGCCACCTGATGGGAAGAGCTGACTCGTGGGAAAAGACCCTGATGCTGGGAAAGATTGGGGGCAGGAGGAGAAGGGGACGACAGAGGATGAGATGGCGGGATGGCATCATTGACTCGATGGACATGGGCTTGGGTGGACTCAGGGAGTTGGTGATAGACAGGGAGGCCTGGCATGCTATGGTTCACGGGGTCACAAAGAGTCGGGTACGACTGAGCGACTGAACTGAACTGATAGAGGAAAACATGTAGAGTGTGTGGATTGATTTAAAGCAAGTTTTTTTTTTTTTTAATAATCGTTAGAGCAATTTAAACCAAAATTAAACTTCTCTGTGCCTTAGTGAGATTTATTTAACTAAATATCATATTTTAAAACATAAATCCAAGTATAAATTTAGAGTTTTTAGCCAACTCTTTAGAAAAACTGTGTTCATGTATTATGTTGCTTCATACCTAATATATTCTTATTTAACTTTTTTTTAATCATTGAAAACAAGCTATAGTTTTTCTGAAAATGTTATACATAATCTGCATTTGCATAATACATTCAGTTCAGTTCAGTTCAGTTGTTCAGTTGTGTCCGACTCTTTGCAACCCCATGGACTGCAGCATGACAGGCTTCCCTGTCCATCACCAACTCCAAAGATTCTCAGACAAATATGTAAATGTTTCAGAAGTCATCCCAATTCATACTCAGTTCTGAAATGTAATCACTTTACTTTTCCAGGTTGGGCATAAGTGTGTGGAACAAATCAAATTTACGATTATATATGCACAGATTATAAATTGTGCATTACCAATTATTCATTATGAATAAGAATTAGAAATGATACTAGAAGTAGATCCTAATTTTAAACTAACAATTATTTCAGTTTCAATTACTTTTATGTTTTTAATATGGAGTTAGATTTTATATAAATAATAGTAAATTTTTTTCAAAATTAAAACAATTTTTGTTTTATATTTGTAAGGAAAATTTAATGATTCAATTAATAGAGAGTTTAACTAGGCCAACCACTATTATTATAGAATTATTTACCTAAATTGAGAAGTCTTTTTTAAATAAAATTGTAGAACAAGTTGCAATAATTTGTTCAATCAGTTTATTAGTGGTAATTTTTCTAATGAGTTGTTAAAATATTAAAATGAATTTTTATCTGGAAATGTAAAATGTTGCATTTATTAATAATGTGCACTACATAACTAATTAAAGAGACTGAAGAATGTTAAATTAATTTTTGATGAAAATTGTTTTCTCATACAGTTAAACTAATTATGCAAGTTTTTGTGATCCTTTAAATTATAAAATGAATTCCCTATTTCTACTCAGAAACAGAGTGTTATACATTTTTCATACACAATCCTGGCTCCACTGGGGAAATAAAAAAAGAGAGAGAAGAACATAAATATCTCCAACTGAGGAGTTCCAAACTGGATTTTTAATAGCAATTAATCCATGTGGTGTATTAAATCAAAGCGAGACATTGTTCCCTTTAGAAAAGATCTCATAGTCAAATATATGATCACTCTGCTTATAGAAAGAAATGTGTTTCCCTCCCATACACTCTTGAAGAGTTAGTCCATTGTGATATATTGAGGTTTCTTTAATTATTTCAGCTCTTATTCACTACTCCATAGAGAATTTTATCACAGTCTAGGCATTTAGTGATGGTACATATTTGTATTAATGATGGCATACTTTCAAGTTAATTCCTTATTTTGAATTCCAGTAACAATGGTATTTTTTCTAATGTTGTTAGAACACAATTAGCATATTTATCAACATCGATCTTTTGTTAACTTCTCTAATGATGTTTTATCCTAATATTTGCTGCATTCCTCAGAAAAATCTGAAGCCTTTTAAAATGATGATTTTAATTGTATTATGAAGACTAACATCTCCCAGATTGGTTTCACTTTTAACCAAATCAATGTATAAGTAATTACAAAGAACTTCATAACAGATTATTCACTCTTGAATTCTATCATCCTTTCTGTAGATATTAGCACTGATTTGTTCAAATAAGACACTTACTGAATTTCAACCCAGGAGTGACAAAGTAAATCAAATTAAGTGACAATAAAATTAAGCATGAATATGTGTGTTTGTTTGTACACATATTCTTTCTACCATGATTGCTGAAGCTAAGATATGAAATCAAATATTTCAGCCAAATATACTTTCTAGGTAGAGTAAAACGTGGATTTTCTTCTATTCACATCCCTTTGTAAACCATGAAGCAGTCAAATTTTAGCAGAATTTATATAGCCATTGGTTTGTTTAGCATTGGAAAAAAGGAATTGCTGCAATTTTGAATTATTCCCAATATATTCTGAACTCTGTATAGACATCTATGTTTCTAACCAGGAAAACTGATGAGAAGCTGAATATAATAAGAAGCATTTGAAACTGCTATCTTGCAAAATAGAGGGAAAGGTTATTCCTTTCTTTCTTTTTTTTTTTTTGGCAATGTTGATAAATTCAGGTTAAAATATTTTGCTGAAAATTTTAGAGAATGATCCATTATGTCAGTTCATTTACCAGTTAGAAATAATTGTGTCTTATAACATGTGGTATAATGAACTGTAACTATTGAGGGACACATATGTAAAACATATTCTTTGGGCTCTAGAAGCTTACTGTTTAAAAGGGCAATCTGACATGTGAAAGAATGTAAGATAGAGTAATATGTTATATAAAAATGGAATATAGAAACTAAAAGGATGAGGTGAAGTTTCGGGAAGATTCTTTGAAGGGAGAAATATTTCATAAAAATATTACATAAACATTAGGCATAATTCAACCTTGAAAAGTGAAAGTGTTAGTCGCTCAGTTTCTGTCCAACTCTTTGAGACCCCATGGACTGTAGTCCACCAGGCTCCTCAGTCCATGGGGTTCTTCAGGCAAGGATAGTGCAGTGGATAACCATTTCATTCTTCAAGAGATCTTTCCAGCCCAGGGATCGAACCTGGTCTCCTGCATTGCAGGTAGACTCTTTACCATCTGAGTCACCACGGAAGCCCAAAAGGTAACCTTGAAAAGGATCGCAAGTTATTCCAAACATAGGAATTAGCATAAACAAAAAGAGCAATAAAACACTCTGCCAAATTTTGGAATAAAAAATATATTGTATTAAGGGGAAGGGGGTGGCAGAGGATGATACAGTTAGATAGCATCACTGACTCAATGGACATGAACTCAAGCAAACTCCAGGAGATAGTAAAGCGCAGGGGAGTCTGGAGTACAGTAGTCCATGGGGTCAGACAGAATCAGATATGACTTAGCGACTGAACAACAGGAACTTTATATGTATCTTTATGAATCTCTTTCTGTGTGTATTTGTATCTGTAATAGAGTTAGAGAAGGATAAGAGATAGCAAGACAGAGAAAGGCAAACCTAAAGATAGATCTGCGTGTCTGAATATAAAAACAAGGCTAGATTGTGATAGTTTCTTAATTACATGTCAAAGTGTGTGATCAGAGTCTATAAAAATATTAAACAGTAGGGTAAATAACAGTGGTTATAAAAATAATAAACAGCCATTTCTATTTATCAATGTTTTATGTATTTTGGACAATGAACTAGTGGTTTTTAAGTATTTTTCTTTTTTAGAAAATAATACGAAACAGTTTGAAATATTAGAAAACTTTGATTCCATTCTTAGTGCCATAACTTTCTCAGTCTGAAATTGGCCAGTGTGGTTTTAGAAAGCATGGATTCTGGAGTTTAAAATTCCTGTTTGAACCCTAACTTTATCATTTGGTAGCTATGTGATCTTTAATAATCACATAATTCTTGTATGTCAGTTTTCATATTTATAATTAATCTCCAGCTCAGAGGATATTGTGATGCTAGACTGAACACTTCCTTTAGTGTTTTTCCCATGGTAAACACAGTAACAATATTGAGGTTAGCTATTTTTATTATATATGCAATGACCCTATGCTTAGTAAATATTTTCACATAAGAAAGGTGAAGAGCAGTGATGTTCAGTAATTTTCTTAAACCAAAGACAGAGTAGAAGAAAAATTTAAATCCATACCAATCTCACTCCAAAGTTTGTAATATTTCATAGTGCTAAACTTTCCCTCATAACTAAATATGTCTTGGAAATATTCTCTGATGGAGAACAGGTTTTTTAAAAGGCAGAACTAAAAACAGAAATATCAGTTACAGGTTCTTCCAGAATTCAGGCAAGAAATAATGAGTGATTGAACTATGATGATCAGAATCGAGAGGAGTATATGTGGGTGTTTCAACATGTTTAGGAAGTAAATGCAAAACACTGATCAGGAAGAGCATACTGGATGCCTCTTCGGCCCCTTATCAAAATCTGCCTTCCCTACTTTCCATCTAGCACTACTGCACTACTACCAATGCAATCACCCTCTAAGCTTTTGAAATGTGTTATTATTGTGGCCACACAGTTTTCAAGAAGGAGAAGCTCTATACAGTCAGGAAATAGAAGACAAGAAGCTGACTGTGGCCCAGATAATGAACTTTTCATTGCAAAATTCAGATTTAAATTGAAGAAAGCAGGGAAAACTACTAGGCCATTCGGGTATGACCTAAATCAGGTCCCTTACTATTATAGATTGGAAGTGATGAATAGATTCAAGTGAACAGATCTGATAGACAGAGTGGATGAAGAACTATGGACGGAGGTTTGTAACATTGTACAGGAGGCAGCGAGCAAAACCATTCCAAAGGAAAAGAAATGCAAGAAGTCAAAATGGTTATTGGAGGAGGGCTTACAAATAGCTGAGAAAAGAAGAGAAGTGAAAAGAAAAGGAGAAAAGGAAAGCTATACCCATTTGAAAGCAGAATTCCAAAGAATAGCAAGGAGAGATAAGAAAGCCTTCCTAAGTAATTAAGGCAAAGAAATAGATGAAAACAATGGAATGGGAAAGACTAGAGATCTCTTCAAGAAAATTAGAGATACCAAGGGATCATTCCATACAAAGATGGGCACAATAAAGGACAGAAACAATATGGCCCTAACAGAAGCAGAAGATATTAAGAAGAGGTGGTAGGAATATCCCAAAGAATTATACAACAAAAGATCTTAATCACCCAGATAACCACAATGGTGTGATCAATCCCCTAAGGCCAGACATACTGGAGTGTGAAGTAGGTGGGACTTAAGAAGCATCACTATGAACAAAGCTAGTTGATGTGATGAAATTCCACCTGAGCTATTTCAAATCCTAAAAGATGATGCTAATGAAAGTGCTATACTCAATATGTCAGCAAATTTGGAAAACTCTGCAGTGGCCACAGGACTGAAAAGGTCAATTTTCATTCCAATCCCAAAGAAAGCAATGCCAAACAATGTTCAAACAATCACACAATTGCACTCATTTCACACACTGGCAAAGTAATGCTCAACATTCTCCAAGTCAGTCTTCAACAAACATGAACTTTGGTCTTCCAGATGTTCAAGCTGGATTTAGAAAAGGCAGAGGAACCAGAGATCATATTGCCAAAAACAGTTGGAACACAGAAAAGGCAAGAGAATTCCAGAAAAATGTCTACTTCTGATTCATTGACAACGCTAAAGCCTTTATTGACTTCTTTATTGATTTATTGACTACGCCAAAGCCTTTGACTGTCTGGATCACATCAAACTGTGGCAAATTCTTAAAGAGATGGGAATACCAGACCAACTGACCTGCCTCTTGAGAAATCTGTATGCAGGTCAAGAATCCACAGTTGGAACTGGACATGGAACAACAGACTGTTTCCAATCGGGAAAGGAGTATGTCAAGGCTATATATCGTCACCCTGCTTATTTAACTTATATGCAGAGTACATCATGAGAAATGCTGGACTGGAAGAAGCACAAGCTGGAATCAAATTGCTGGGAGAAATATCAATAACCTCAGATATGCATATGACACCACTCATATGGCAGAAAGAGAAGAGGAACTAAAGAGCCTCTTGATGAAAATGAAAGAGAAAAGTTAAAATGCTGGCTTAAAACTCCACGTTTAAAAAGCAAAGATCATGGCATCTGTTCCCATCACTTCATGGCAAATAGATGGGGAAGCAATGGAAACAGTGGCTGACTTTATTTTTCTGGGCTCCAAAATCACTGCAGATGGTGCCTGTAGTCATGGAATTAAAAGATGCTTGCTCTTTGGAAGAAAAACTATGACCAACCTAGACAGCATATTAAAAAGCAGACATATTACTTTACTGACAAAGGTCTGTCTAGTCAAAGCCAAGTTTTTTCCAGTAGTCATGTATGGATGTGAGAGTTGGACTATAAAGAAAGCTTAGCAGCAAACAGTTGATGCTTTTGAACTGTGCTGTTGGAGAAGACTCCTACGAGTCCCTTGGACTGCAAGGAGATCCAACCAGTGAACCCTAAAGGAAATCAGTCCTGAATATTCACTGTAAGGACTGATGTTGAAGCTGAAACTCCATTATTTTGGCGTCCTGATGCAAAGAACTGACTCATTGGAAAAGGCCCTGATGCTGGGAAAGATTGAAGGTGGGAGGAGAAGGGGAGGACAGTGGATAAGATGGTTTTATGGCATTTTGGATTCAATGGATATGGGTTTGAGTAAGCTCTGGCAGTTTGTGATGGACAGGGAAGCCTGGCATGCTGCAGTCCATGGGGTCACAAAGAGTCGGACACGACTGAGTGAGGGAACTAACTAAGTAAATGTATGCAAATTAGCACTGTCCCTAGCACATACTAATCACTGTATTATCATTAGGTAAAAAGACAAGGTATCTGGTGAGGCAGAATTTTTATTTTTTATTATTATGTGCTAAGTCACTTCAGTCATGTTCAACTCTTTGCAGTCCTATCGACTGTACCTTGCCAGGCTTCTCTGCCATTTCCTCTTCCGTTTTATTATTATAGTTATTAGTAAATCCCAATAGGATTGATACATGGCAAAAGAACACAGGAGCCAAATGAAAGAGCTGCCACTGGCCTAAGTTGAAGCTATTTGAATTACCAAATAAATAAAGAAGTGTTGGTATATAGCCCCAAGTATAAGATAAATACCCAATATTCTACACTGATATAAATTCAAAATTATATATATAAATACACATAGAAAATACTGGAGATAGACATATGTTCCCTGCAGAAGAATTTAAAATTATTTATGTTTATATTTTGAGTTAAAACTACCCATTCCTTAAGTGTGAGCTGCACATGGAATCATTTTCCCAAAGGTAAGTTTGATAATGGGGAAGCATTATTTCTTTTCCTGAGAAAAACCAAACACTACATTAGCCAACTGGTCCAAGTTAGTAAGAACAGTAATAACTCATGCTGATAATATGTTCTCTTATGATGAGAAAGACACTCTACCTCTTCAATCTTTCTCCCCAAAACCAAAAATCTTAGTATAATCATGATAAGAAAACATCACATGAATCCCAGGTGAAGGACGTATTACAGGATACCTGCCTAGTATTCCTCAAAACTCAAGGATATCAAAATCAATGAAAGTCTAAGGAACTGTCACAATCAAGAGGAGCCCTAGGGAGTAATGATGGCTAAATATAACATAGCATTTTTTATGAGACCTTGGAAGAGAAAAGGATATGAGGTAAAATCAATGAAAGCTGAATAAAGCATGGATTTTAGTTAATGAGAATGAATCATTATTGGTTCATTAATTTTGACAGATGCATCATATTAATGTAAGATGTTAATGACAGGGGAAAAGTATTTTGGGTATATGGGGATTCTCCTTGCTATCTCTGTAACTTTTTTTTTGTAAACCTGAAATGTTATAAATTTTAAAAGCTTATTAAAAGGCTGAAAAGTTTTTCTATATCAAAGACATGGCTAAGAAAATGAAAACACAAGGCTACAGAGTGTGAAAAGCATCTGCAAACCATGCATCCAGCAAAGAATTTGCATTGAATGTTTTTAAAGAACTCTCAAAACTAAGCATTGAAAATGCAACCCAACTTAAAAAGGGTAAACGCTTTAGCAGGTATTTTACCAAATAAGATATACACACGGCAAATCAGCACATTAAAAGATATTTGACATCATCAGTCATCAGGGTAATGCAAAATAAAGACACATTGACATACCACTGCGTACCTATTAGAATGACTAGCGTTAAAAATGTGGTTTCTGTGGTGGATCAGTGGGTACAGAATCCTCCTGCAATGCAGGAGACCTAGGTTTGATCTCTGGGTAGGGAGGATCCCCTAGAGAAGGAAACGGCGACCCACTCCAGTATTCTTGCCTAGAAAATCCCGTGGATGGAGGAGCCTGGCAGGCTACAGCCCATGGGGTCTCAAAGAGTCAGACATGACTGAGTGTCTGAGCATTATAGCACTAAAATTAGTGAGAACACCAAAGAGTTGAGAGGTCGCAGAGCAATAGGGATCTCATAATTTGCTGGTGGGAACATGGAATCACGCATCCACAGTGGAAAACCACCTGGTAGTTTCTTATAATGTTAAATGCATGCATACTGTACAAAACAGTAATTATAATCCAGGGGCTTCCCAGACAATAGTGATTAATAACCCGTCTGTCAATGCAGGAGGTGTAAATGATGCAGGTTAAATCCCTGGGTTGGGCAAATCCCCTGGAGAAGGGCATGGCAATCCACTCCAGTGTTCTTGCTTGGAGAATCCCAAGGATAGTGGAGTCTGGAGGGCTACAGTTCGTAGGGTCACAAAGAGTCAGACATGACTGAAGTGACTTAGCACAAATGCACATATTTACTGTAGGGAAAAATAAACAATAGTAAACTATATTCATACTGTTCATGGGGTTAAAACTCAACATTCAAAACACTAAGATCATTGCATCGGTCCCATTACTTCATGGCAGATAGATGGGGAAACAATGGAAACAGTGACAGACTTATTTTCTTCGGCTCCAAAATCACTGCAGATTGTCACTGAAGCCATGAAATTAAAAGACACTTGCTCCTTGGAAGAAAAGCTATGACCAATCTAGACAACATATTAAAAAGCAGAGACATTACTTTGCCAACAAATGTCCTTCTAGTCAAAGCTATGGTTTTTCCAGTAGTCATGTATGGATGTGAGAGTTGGACTATAAAGAAAGCTGAGAGCCGAAGAATTGATGCTTTTGAACTGTGGTGTTGGAGAAGACTCTTGAGAGTCCCTTGGACTGCAAGGAGATCCAACCAGTCAAGCTTAAGGGAAATCAGTCCTGACTATTCATTGGAAGGACTGATGTTGAAGCTGAAACTCCAATACTTTGGCCACCTGATGTGAAGAACTGACTCATTTGAAAAGACCCTGTTGCTGGGAAAGATTGAAGGCAGGAGAAGGGGACGACAGAGGATGAGATGGTTGCATGGCATCACCAACTCAATGGACATAAGTTTGAACAAGCTCTGGGAGTTGGTGATGGACAGGGAGGCCTGGCGTGCTGCAGTCCATGGGGTCACAAAGAATAGGACAAGACTGAGTGACTGAACTGAACTGAACTGAAGACATTTTCAGGCAAATGGAAAGATATGGGAGTTAAAACAGAATGAAGGTTTAGAAAATTCAGAGAAAAGCAGCATATCCGGTCCATAAAGTAGAAGTGACGGAGGGAATTGATGTGGCTGGAAAGAGGGAGGATGCAGGTCTTCAAAGGCCCTACAAACCAAGGAAAAGCATGTGAAACCATTGGTGGGAAAATTTATTTTCTTAAATGCTAAAAATCTCGGACTATAATATATCTTACTGCATCAAGACATTGCTTAAAGCTGCAATGCCCATTGGGTTTAATTTATAAAGTAGTCAAGTGCTGCCAAGTTAGTTTTACACTAGTTTATATGAAAAGAAACAGATATGTTTTTATTACCAAACACTGTTACAGTGGCAAATATGTTCAGACCTAAATATTAATCACCAATATCACATATGCCATACACAATTATACTCATAAATATGAAAATATGAATATATAAAATGTACAAATTAAAGTGCATATGTTATGCAAAATTTAGGAAATTATGAAATTCTGTGGCTGGAATGAAGTGCAATGGTCATCTCTTCCAAACTAGAATACTGCTTCTCAGGGCTTGTACATAATGTGATTTAGAAGTAACACAGATGGATATTTAAAACTTTAATAGCTATAAATTTATTTTAATATGTAATAGAAAACTAAGCTATTACTAGCATACAAATGCCTAGATTTCATGAGTATATTCACTTAGGTTGAAGGCAAATATTTTTTAAAGTAAATAAAAATTAAAATTGGTTTAAAAAATAAAATAAAACTTTATAGCAAAAATATGTGAACATGCCAATACATGAATAGCAGAAAAAAATTTACATAAATTAGGAGGCTTAAAAAAATGTTCTTATAAAGCACCTTTAGTATTTGTCCAGGCTCTAGTAAAACATACTTACTTACTAGAAGCAGATTTGTCTCAAGACAGCTTTTTTCATTGTTTATTTTTTTAGTTAGGTACTTAGAAAGCCCTTCTTTCTGCTGAACTGTAATTTTCAGCCTTGGCCATATGTAATTCTTCATGTAAACTAAAATGAATTGAATTCTTTTCTTGTGACCAATAGAAATTTGAGCATGAACTGGCTACAATGCAATTCTTTATGCTGGTGAAGATATAAAAGGGGTGTTATTATCACTGCATTCATCTCTCTGCCTAATAGAGGGATGAATGCCATTTTGGGCTCAGTGGAGAAGCTATTCTGCTCACTAGAAGGAGCCAAGGATAAGTAACACCCCTATTATTGTTCTGCATCTTCACCTTGTCCAACACCAAGGCAATGAAGAGAAAAATAGAGTTTCAAGAGACAGAGGTTACTCAGAGAAAGTCTAAGAAGGAACAAGGTCATATAAACAGACAAGTCATTTCCTCACCCAACAGTTGAAAATAGAGCTACTCATGCAAGTTCCTTACGTTTAGTGTGAGCCCACACTATTCCACATTTATTATTTACCTCTCTTATTTAGTAAAAACACCCCCCTCTTCTCTATTTAAATAGATTTGTATTTTGCCTAGGGGGATTTCAAGCACGTACTATGATTATTATTTTAGTGTTCAGAATCATCAGAAAAGTGATAAAACTTAGCAAACGGCTCATTATCTAGAATTTTTTTTTCTTTCTATAAATGCCACACATTATACTTCCAGATATCTCTCAGGCTCAAAATCCAGATTCCTTAGATACCTAATCCCCCCCATTTCTGTCAGTATGATCTTGTAAATAATTTCTGTGTCAGTTCAGACTATAATCGCCTGTGTTTTGTGGAAATTTTTCAGCCTATTAACCTGGATTTCTTGTTTTCAGTCTTGTTTATTAACAAATGTAGTCATAGGAAACAAAAAAGCTAGCTTTAAGTATTCAGCAAACACCATATTTCTTTGGCTGCCTGGGAGAGTTTCCCTGCCCTTTTCCACACCTCTTCTCTATATATAATTCCTGAGTGAGATTCTGTAAAAGTCAGAAGCATCAGCTAAAGAAAGGGTGATGAGGAGAAGAGCAAAAAGACAAAAGATGCTGTTCACATTCCTTCTTCCTCTGTTGCATGTTTCTAGCCTGAAGCAAGCTGGAAAGAGATGCTGGGCTAGGGAAAAATATTACCTTTAAATGAAGTTATGAGTTTTAACGCTTACATTTGATGAGGCACTTTAATAGCTTAAATTTGATTATATTTGTGATAAATACTGATCAGTTGAATTAGAATTATATAGGTAGTAGAGTAAACATGTTTATCCTTAGGTCTCCTCATTAAAAGGGATAGTAAAACCTAAAATTACAAACTACTAAAAGTGTAGATTGTACTAAATTTCTGCCATTTCACATGTCTACTGTTCTGAACAGTTCATTCTGACAGTAAAGATTCACATTTATAGGCGTAGCTGCGTCTGACTCTTTGAGACCCCACAGATAGTAGCCTGCAAGGCTGCTCTGTCCATGGAATTCTCCAGGCAAGCATACTGGTGTGGGTTGCCATTTTTTCCTCTAGGGTGTCTTCCTGACCCAGGGATTGAAGCCGTGTCTCTTGTACCTTCAGCATTAACAGGCAGATTCTTTACCACTAGTGCCACTTGGGAAGCCCCTGCAATGATTGCTGAATACTGAATGATTTCTACCAATGACCAGTCAAGTGGAAAGTAAAACTCCATATTTAGTGTGGCCAGAATCTGGTTTCATAATCATTTTGTTTGAAAAGGAGAATCTATACATGCATAAAATAAATAAGAAGTCAACAATATGTCAAGCATTGAAGAAGGTCTATATCCATATCTATATAGATATACATATCTATATGGTCTATATCCATATAGTTCTATCTAGCAGATCAGTTTACCTTATAATAGGCACAACTATAGGTTAGAAATCCTGATTCTTCTACCGTTTGAAAAATAACTCACATAAATTAAACACTATTCATTTTTTGTTTACATCGGAATTTCCAATGACTCAGCTCAAGTTTTAGAAACTAAGCCCTGTTCTCTGTACCTATTTACCAAAATTTTAAGTTCCAAACATAAAGAAGCATGAACATTTATGAGCTTACACAAAGTGCCTTCATTCACAGACTAAATCAAATTTAAATATGTAAATACCGCATTTTTATAAAATAGAAAAGAAACCATAAACTATCCAATGACTGACCAGACTTCCATATTTACTAAATAATCCTAAGTCCTCTATACTTAAATGGGAATAGTTAAGCGGCTCTGCAATGGCTTCCCAGGTGGCACAGTGGTAAAGAATCCATGTGCCAGTGCAGGAGATTCCAGAGGTGCCAGTTTGAGCCCTGGGTTGGGAAAGACCCTGGAGTTGTTGCTGATGTTTGGTAGCTAAGTAATGTCCAATTCTTTCTGACCCCAGGGCAGCACACTAGGCTTCCTTGTCCTTCACTATCTCCTGCAATTTGTTCAAATTCATGTCCATTGAGTCGGTGATGCCATCCAACCATCTCATCCTGACTCCTCCTGCTCTTTCTGCCTTCAGTCTTTCCCAGCATGAGAATCTTATCCAGGGAGTCGACTCTTCACATCAGGTGACCAAAGTATTGGAACTTCAGCTTCAACATCAGTTCTTCCAATGAATATTCAGGGTTGATTTCCTTTAGGATTGACTTGTTTGATCTCCCTGTTGTCCAAGGGACTCTCAAGAATCTTCTTCAGCACCACAATTCAGAAGCATCAGTTCTTTGACACTCAGTCTTTTTTATGGTCCAATCCTCAAATCCATACATGACTACTGGAAAAACCATAGCTTTGACTATACTAGCCGTGGTCAGCAGGTGATGTCTCTGCTTTAAATACGCTGCCTAGGTTTGTCAAAAATTTTCTTTCTGGAGCAAGTAACTTTTTTTTTTTTTTTGCAAGCAACTTTTAATTAATTTTATGGCTGCAGTCATGGTCTACAGTGATTTTAGAGCCCAAGAAAACAAAATCAGTCACTGTCTCCACTTTTTCCATCTATTTGCCATCAGGTGATGGGACTAGGTGCCATGACCTTAGTTTTTTGAATGCTGAATTTTAAGTCAAATTTTTTCACTCTTTACTTTCACCCACATCAAGAGGCTCTTTAGTCCCTCTGCAATCTCTGCCATTGCATAAATAGTATCATCTTCATATCTGAGATTACCGATATTTCTCCCAACAATCTTGACTCTAGCGTGTGCTTCATCCACTCTGACATTCCTCATGATGTTCTCTCCTTTTCTTCTGAGAAAACAAAAGAAGTGAAAATAAAAGGAGGAAAGAAAAGATATACCTGTATTAATGCAGAGTTCCAAAGAATAGCAAGGAGAGAAAAGAAAGCTTTCCTAAGTGGTCAATGCAAAGAAACAGAGGAAAACAATGGAATGGGTAAGACTAGAGATCTCTTCAAGAAAATTAGAGATACCAAGGGAACATTTCATGCAAAGATGGGCACAATAAAGGACAGAAATGATATGGACCTAACAGAAGCAGAAGATATTCAGAAGAGGTGGCAAATACACACAGAAGAAATAAACAAAAAAGATCTTAATGAGTAAGATAACTGTGATGGTGTGATCACTCACCTAGAGCCACACATACTGGAGTGCAAATTCAAGTGGGCCTTAGAATACACCACTATGGACAAAGCAAGTGGAGGTGATGAAATTCCAGCTAAAAGATGATGCTGTCAAAGTGCTACACTCAATATGCAAGCAAATTTGGAAAACTCTGCAGTGGCCACAGAACTGGAAAAGGTCAGTTTTCATTTCGATCCAAAGAAGGGCAATGCCAAAGAATGTTCAAACTACTGCACAATTGTACTCATTTCACACGCTAGCAAAGTAATGCTAAAAATTCTTCAAGCGAGGCTTCAACAGTACGTGAACTGAGAACTCCCAGATGTTCAAGCTGGATTTAGAAAAGGCAGAGGAACCAGAGATTAAATTACAAACACCTATTGGATCACAGAAAATAAAGCAAGAAAATTCCAGAAAAACATCTACTTCATTGAGTATGCTAAAGTGTTTGACTGTGTGGATCACAACAAACTGGAAAATTCTTACAGAGATGTGAATACCAGATCACCATACCTGCCTCCTGAGAAGCCTGCATGCAGGTTAAGAAGCAATAGTTAAAACTGGATGTGGAACAACTACTGGTTCCAAATTGGGAAAGGAGAACGTCAAGGCTGTATACCGTCACCTGCTTATTTAACTTATATGCAGAGTACATCATGCAAAAAGCCAGGCTGGATGAATCAGAAGCTGGAATCAAGATTGCCGGGAGAAATATCAATAACCTCAGATATGCAGATGGCACCACTCTTATGGCAGAAAGAGAAGAGGAAATAAAGAGCCTCTTGATGAAAGTGAAAGAGGAGAGTGAAAAAGTTGGCTTAAAACTCAACTTTCAGAAAACTAAGATCGTGGGTTCTGGCCCCATCACTTCACGGCAAATAGATGGAGAAACAGTGGAAACAGTGGCAGACTTTATTTTCTTGGGCTCCAAAATCACTGCAGATGGTGACTGCAGCCATGAAATTAAAAGATGCTTCCTCCTCGGAAGAAAAGCTATGACAAACCTGAATGACATATTAAAAAGCAGAGACGTTACTTTGCCAACAAAGGTATGTGTAGTCAAAGCTATGGCTTTTCCAGGAGTCATATATAGATGTGAGACTTGGACCACAAAGAAGACTGAGCACCAGAGAATTGATGCTTTTGAATTACGGTATTGAAGAAGATTCTTGAGAGTCCCTTGGGCTGCAAGGAGATCAAACCAGTCAATCCTAATGAAATCAATCCTGAATATTCATTGGAAGGACTGATGCTGAAACTCCAATACTTGGGCCACTTGATGCAAGAAGCTGACTCATTAGAAAAGACCCTGATGCTGGGAAAGATTGAAGGCAGGAGGAGAAGGAGAGACAGAGGACAAGATGATTGGATTGCACCACTGACTCAATGGACATGAGTTTTAACATGCTCCAGATAATTGTGAAGGACAAGGAAGCCTGGTGTACTGCAGTCCATGGGGTCACAAAGAGTCAGACAAAACTGAGTGACTGAACAACAACAGCTCACTGTGTAAGTTAAATAAACAGGGTGACATTATATAGCCTGTGGGAAATGGCTACCTACGCCAGTATTGTTGCCTGGAAAATTCCACAGACAGAAGAGCCTGGAAGGCTACAGTTTGTATGGTCACAAAGAGTCATGTATGACTGAGCACATGCGCTCGCCATTGAACATTCCTGTAACCTTGGAAAAGTCATATATACTCTTTAAGTCTTAATCTCTTCCTTTGTAAACATGAAGGACTAGAACTAGATTATCTTTACGTTAATATAAATAGCCATTTACAATATAACTTTGAGATAATTATTTGGGTTCCCTTGTTCAAGAAATTATCTATGTCTCAGTGTGTAATATGTAGTTCAGCTTCTTACTGTTTCAAACTATGCTATAAGGAATAAGAAGTAACAATACCATGCTACTGAACAAAACCATAACCTATCAAAAGAGGCTTAGATTTCAGAATATGCTTACAGGAAGCACAGTTCTTTCTCATTGCATATTCTCCAAATGACACTGCCGTCTTTAACATCAACATGGTATTAATCACACTGTGGAATACAGATTCTAGGGAAAGTCTGCTAGTCCTCTCCCGCAGATTCACATAAAGGATGTTCCTCTCATCCAAGTAATTCCGAAGGTGACAAATATTACAGATGCTGAATTTATGGGAGCGCTTGCTCCCTGTTTATTAACTCATCCATCTTGTGAGAAATAAAAGGACCAAACAGTGAGACAAGTGGGCTTTTCTTATCCTGTCAGCTCAATGATGTTTTAAAGTAATCAATATCTATAATTACTAAATCCTGCCAAGAAGATTTAACCCTTCACTGTCTCATTGTTGCCTACCCAGTTCCTAACATGACAGGATGAGTAAATTCAAAGTTAATTAGAAAGAACACAGCTTCAATTGTCAATTGATTTCTTTCACCAAATCCATAAATGTACACTTAAATCACATCCTATCTTACTTAAAATATATTTGTGTGTCAGGTGCTTAAACTGAGACCCATGTAAAAAGCAGACCCTGTGTTCCTAAGTGTCCTGTCTTGATAGACAGCATACTGGAGATGACCTTACAATTTCAAGGTCTGGCAGATTCAATGCTTCGATCTGACAGACTTGATGTATTTAGTTGTAGGGTCATATTGGAGAGAAGAAATTATAATTATCTCCAAAGAGTTAAAAAAGCATAGGTGATCTGAGTTGAAGCACATTTTTTAACTAAATTCTAGTCCTCAAAATAAAGCAAATTATGCCGATGTTAAGTGAAAAAGTGCAAATAATAAACATGAGAAAGCAAATCAATAAAAGAAGAAACAAGAAGATAATAAGGAAATTCACAAAGACCAAAACTGTTTCTTTGAAAGACCTTTTGAAGATACAAAAGATTGATCAGGGGAAAAAAAAGATAGAGAAAATAAAATTTCTATATCAGGAATCAAAAAGAGAACAAAAGCAAAGATTCTACAGATATTAAAAAGGTAAAGAAGAGCTATTCTTAGCAATTTTTCTCAGTAAATGAGACAGCAAAGATGGACAAATTAATTGTAAAGCAGAGAAATATAAAATGAAAATAACCCAGTAATGGCACTTCCCTGGTGGTCCAGTGGTTAAGAGTCCACCTTTCCATGTAGGGGCCCAAGTCCCACCCCTGGTCCGGGAAGGAAGACCCCACGTCATGGGGCGATAAGCCTGTGAGCTGCGACCACTGGGCCCGCACGCTCTGGAGGCCACGCACCACAGCTAGAGAAGCCTGCCCACCACAGCAAAGGCCCAGTCAGCCTAAAGGGAAAGAAGAAAAAGAAAAAAAAAAAAGCTAAAGAAATTGAGTGTATAAAATTTGAAACGTTTCACTCAGAAGCCTCCAGGCCTATACCTCCAGGCTTCACTAGTACATTCTGACAAACACACAAGGAAGAAATCCTTTCAAATAATTTAGGATGAAGAATCTCATTTTATGACCCCACAAAAATCTGAAAAGGTAATTCAGAAAAAGACAGTTATAGATCAGTACCATCATAAATACAGATACATGCTTAACAAAATATCATGTAAAGGAATAGAACAACACGCAAAAAAGTAATGTGATCAAGCAGGGTTTATTCTCAGACTGCAAGGTTAATTTAAGTTTTAAAAGTCAGGTAATATAACAAGCAGTATTTAAAGAATGAAAGGGAAAACCATATTATCATCTCCATAGATTCAGTAAAAGCATCTGAAAAAAGTAGAAATGCTTTTGTTAGAGAAAAGAAATAATCTTGTCAGTTGAAGAATGAATAAGCTAAACACAGAGCTACTATATGACCCAGGTATATGACCTAGGTATATAGACTAGAAAACTGAAAATATTTGTCAAGACAAAAAAAATTGTACACAAGTATTCCTAGCAGCATTATTCCTAAGAGCAAAACAGTGGAAACATGTCTATCAGCATATAAATGAAAAGACAATTTGTGGTATGTTGAATGGGATATTATTTTACTGTAAAAAAAGAAATGAAATACAATACACACCACATGGATAAGCCTTGTAAACATGCTAACTGAAAAAGTAACATGCAAAAAACCACCTATATAATTCACTTTATATGAAATTTCCAGACTGTCAAAAATCCATAGGCATAAATCCAAAAGTGGTTGACATAATCAGTGGGTAAGAAAGGAAAGGGAATTAACTGAGATTCTTTCGGGATGATTAAAGTGTTCTAATATGATATAGTGGTAGTAATTGTTGTGTAACTCTGAATATAATAATAAATACTGAATTGTACACTTTGAAGTGTGAATTTTATGTGAGTTATATTTTAATAAAGCTATTTATTTTAAAAAATTGTACATCTATGTACTAACAATGAACATGTGGAGGCCAAAATTAAAAATAAAATAGTATTATAAATGCTCCAAAATACATGAAATCTAGGTATTATTTAAAATATGTTAATTTTTTAACATATTTTAACAAAGTTCTGAAGAGAGACATTTTAGAAATACCCATGTAAATGGAGAGACCATATTCATGGATTGGAAAGTTCAATATTGGAGATAAGTCAGTTTTTACCAAATTGATTTTTTATAGAGACAAACAAGCTTTTTATAAACTTTATATGTTAAGATACAGTCTCAAGAATAACTAAAATAATTATGTTAAGCAGGAAAGGGTCCCTCCTATCCTTGCACAGAAATATTTATATCAAAATCTCCAGAAATTATGAATATGTTGGATAATAAGGGAATTAAAGCTGTAGATGAAATTGAGGAGGCTAACTTAGCTGACTTTGAGAGGAAATTATCACATGATTTGGTAATTGCATAGTTGGATATTATCTCAGAAAAACAAAAAATTAGCCCACAAAAATACCTGCACACTAACATCTATAGCAGCTTGATTTGTTGTATTCCCAAATTGGAAATATCCAAAATGTCCTTAATCTGGTCCATAACAGTAAACAATTCACCTTCAATGCAGGAGACATGGGTTCAATCCCTGGATCAGATCCACTGAAAAGGAAATGACAACCCACTCCAGTATTCTTGCCTGGGCTATTCCATGGACAGAGGAGCCTGGTGGGCTGCAGTCCACAGGGTCACAAAGAGTCGGACACGACTGAGTGACTGACACTCTCAGTTCACGTTCATTATTGTATAAATGCTGAGTACAGCTATGTATAAAGATAAACGTAACTAGACTACAAAACACACTTGTCGCATTCATTTTTTTTTATCCTCTGGACTTAGAATTGTACTTTGTGCTAAACTTGAGTTTGGAAATGCTTGTTGCAGAATGAAGAAAATTCTGTTATTTTTATGGTGATTAATCCCAATACCTGTGAAAGAGGGATGAATCATTTTGAAATCAAATAAAACCACAGAGGGGAGAAGTGTGCTTTCATATTTAGGAAGTAATAGTAATAGCCTCTATTTCTGTCATTTGTTAAAAGTTATACAAAATAAATTTCACATGTAAGGTTTAATATCAGTCTCATAATTACAAGAGATATGCACACTATATGTAACCATTCTTATTTGATAAGAATAAGCCATCACATTTTATCGATGACTAATTGTAAGCTCAGTACTTCACACCTCCCCTGAGATAGAGAAACGTGCATAGAACAGAGACAGGACTGCAGCCCTGGCCTCCGACCCAAGCATTATGACTGCAGCGCCTAGCCCTGTACAAACTCGGTCAGCATTTGTTCCCAACCCTATAAGACACAGTGATGCTGCTTTTAAAAAATGTTCGGAAAGTCCTTCTTTATTCTGCTGAAAATAATGCTTCAGATGCTTCATATTTCACAAACAAAATGAGGAATGTACTCACATAATTTAAAATAATTTAGCTAATGCTCTTCATCATACAGAAGGAAATAAAGTTACAATGAAATGATGTGTATTTCAATATGTGCATACTTAAACAGGACAACACTAGAACATATACTAAAAGAATCATATATTTGCACTGACATGGAGAATAACCATGAGGGTAGTTTAAGGCAAATTTATAAAACTGAAGACTCCAGATCTTCTCAGTTGTGAATAATTATGAGCAAAATTCCAAATGTAACAAAGTAAAATTTTCTAAAATGTATACTCTAGTTGTGTTCAGGGAAATTTTACTCTATATTAGTATTTGGTTAACATTAATCTACTTGAATGTTAGTAAGAAGCATGATCATTCCTGATAGTGTAGTATCTTACATCCTTGGCCTTTGCACACCACATGCTGGTAGAATACCCAAATATTATGACTTGTGACACCACCTGCTGAAATTCACAGTGAATCCTGGGCATGGATATCTCCTATTTCATGTATCCCTGAACATGGCATGGGAAAATACAGAGTGACGGGAGTTTCAGATGCTTCATATTTCTGCTGATACAGTGGGAAACACTGTTTAGACTCCCTATATTTTCCCTTTACTTTCCTCTCAAAGCCACATTTGACACAGCTTATGACGTTCTCCACTGCTTGTATTCAGGCACCTTGCTTCCTCAGGAGGGAAATGCAATTGACATCAGGTATCAATTATGTGAATGCCTAAAATCATGAAACAGTTAAAACATAATTTAATTCAGATAAGCAAAAGTGCTCACCTAATTCATAGGTATCTCCTCAAGGGTCAAAGACGGAAGTTTTTATTACTAAGCCTTGTTGAAGCTAACAAGTCCTATGGTCAGAATTATGGTGACGGGCCAAGATATCACTTGAAGAGACTGCCAACTGCAGCTTCTGTTATTGCACTTGTCAAAATATCCCGGTGGGATGGAAGATTTATTAGAATTTTCTTTCCAGATAAATCCCTGTTGTGAATCAAATTATTCATTTTTGTATTAAACTGGATTTTAAGTGACAATTCTGGAGTTGCTTAAAAGTTGTTATGAAGACACGCCATATATTTTAGTAACAAAATCAGGATGACTCCAAAATCAAATGAATGGAAAATGTGTTTTGTAAGTTCACTTTTCATTGTTTACATGATTAGACTTTTGTGTAATCTCATACCTTATAGGCTTCAAGAACTACAAATCTTACTTGTAGTTTGATAAGTATCTTTCATTTTGATCTACTGAAAATTGTTAAGGATTTCAGTAAAAGATTTGGCTCATTGGTGACTAATGATCCTAAGAATTCTGAAATTTACTTTAGTATTTTTGTATGTGTATCTAAAGTCTGCAAGTAGAGAAGCAGACTGAGAAAGCTTAAGCAGTATTAGTAATCCCTGTTTGTCTCTGGGGCTTGAGTGTTTTTCCAAATGTGATGAATGAGGTGGATGAAAAAAGAAGGGCCTCGGGTTCTCTAAGGGAGTATCCACCCTGCAGATAAGTGATGGTCCAGATCTCCCCTTGGGTCTTCTCTGGGAGTGAGCTTTGAAGTCGCCGTAGCTTTTCATTATAAACTAAACAGGTGTCATCAGGCGTTCGGTCTTCCAGTGAAGCACAGCATTTCTGCATGTTTAGTCTCTTTTGTTTTTATTTAATTGAATCACAATGATTCACATGTGCACACCTACAAATAAAAACATACAGTTGCTGCATTTGGAGATTTATGAAACTGAATGATTCATACTCAGAATTGATAAATTTGACTAAAGAAGGTTTTCAAATTCATATTTACTCTTATAAAAAACAGGCTTTATTGTAACATGGCAGGCTGTCTTTGTATGGCAATAAAGAACAGAAGAAACTAAAACAGAATTATAAATCAACTATACTTCAGTAAAAATTAAAACAAAAAGAATCTATGAAAAATCCCATGGCTACTTACACAACCCCACTAATGAGAACAGACAAAAAATAAGTTTGGAGAATCTATTGCCCTTACACATATTCAAAAGTGACCCTAATACAAACACATGCTTCCCACCTCCTAACTAAATTTCTCTGACACTCCATTTACTTCACTAATCTTAAAAACACACCTTACAAAGTTACAATTCATTAGATCTGTGACTGCGTACTATGGAGGACATCTGGGAATGGGTTCACTTAACATCTGGGACACATCACATTATTAATCAAAAAAAAGTTGATGAATCCCTGAGTATTCAACATGGCGGGCTTCACAGACCCATGGATCATTGCAAGTGTGACTTTACATGTGTGTACATACATGTAAGAGTGCACGCACACATGTACACACACACAGACACACCAATCAAAGACTGAGAATTTTGGATAGATGAAAAAAATAGACAAGAGGAAATGAAACAAAGGGAAATAATTTTACATAGGATCATATCCTTACACCATTTACAGTACATGCCGCATACCAGGGGGAGCATACACACAGTAAAGTTCAAGTTCCCACATATGTGGCTTTGATGCCACATAACTTGGCATAACATCAGACGTTTTTCCTGTCATACCTCCTTTGGTATACTGTGGTACAGTAACATTAGCCTTTTTTTTTCCAGAACCTATGAAACTTGTATGTCTCTCTTGCTTGTGAACCTTAACACTGACTGCTCACTTTGCATAAATTTTCTGGTTCCAAGTTTTCACTTGGTCCATTCTCCTTATGCAGCTCTGATAAAATGCTTTCTCCTCAGAGATGTCACTTTGCCTAAAGTTATCTGTCACCATAACTAAAGTAGCTGACCTCATGAAGTCATCCCTACTCACCATGTTGACCCTGTGTGATTACCTTCACGGCACTTGATGCTATTTTAAATTATTCTGTTTGTTTGATAACGTATTTTCTTTCTCTTCTATGTTAGGTCGTTAGCACTATGTGAGCAAGTATCTCGACTTCTTATGCCCTGCTATAGACCTCGATGTAGAATATAGCAGGAGCTCAATAAATATGTTTAAATACATTAATAACACATTAATAACAGACTAACAGATAGTGTAACAGAACTGGTTGCATATATTTGTTGGAAGTTACAGCCACGTTTTGTTGAGCTTCCTTAGTCCTCTGCATGCACCCACAAACGTGGTTAGTTCAGATTTAGTCACATTCAGTCAGACCTTAGGGGAATTACTCTTAAAGACAGACGGACTGAGGAATCGACCAGTTCAGTAAGATAGGGCTAAAAAGATTAATATCTCATCAAAGTCTCCATTAAACTTGCCACAGACTTCAGTGCACCGTGACGTTAAATGATGATGCTGTTCACCACTGACTTTACTTTGTCATGGCTTTGCTTAAAATGATAGCTTCATCTTAGCGGCAAAGGGGCAGATGATAAATGAAAAGAGCAATCCTGGATTTTTGCCTTATATTCTTCTGTCCGGAAGAAGAGAACCTTGTGATTTTAGGATCAGTCATAGTTTTTTGGGGTAAAGATTTTGAATCGCAAGTAGATACAAAATATTTTGCTAAAGCGATGGAAACAAAAAGTCCCTACATCATTACCTTGTAATATCATACTTGGCAAATCCGTGGCCTCAAATGTCTAGAAAATAGGAAAGAAACTAAATGTTTTACAGAGTGAAAATGAAACAAATTCAGCACAACAGCAGCCACACAGTCTTAATCTTAGCAAATCAACAAGGCCACTTTGAACCACTCTGTTTTGAGTCTCTCGTTCTCCACTGGGGAAATCTGTCTGGAGCTCCCTGGGACATCTGAGGTCTACTCTCTCCTCTTCCTTGTTACTCTTTGAAAGACATAGTTAAGCCTAAGGAAAACAAATTCCCAACAAGATATATTTCAAACCTGACCTAATTTTGACTAGGCCACCTGAGCATTTCAAGTACATATTTACCCTGCAAGATTAATCTCATTGTGAGCAGTTATTCAGACGTGTAGATGTCAGCACATTAAATCAAACAAACTCAGTAATATAATTGCAGTTTAAGGTCCTAGACCCAGATGGACTTCCAAGTGTAAATTTACATACTATATTCTTGATGATTTGTCTGTCCTCTTATCGCACTTTAAAATAAGTAAACCTCTATGTTGGAAAAATTATATTGTAGTCCATAAAATTGTTCTTTTAAAAAATACTTTTGGGCTTGTCATGGAGCTACATGCCTCAGACTATCAAAGTCTTTTGTCAATTACTCTGCATATAGCTTCAATAAGGAAGTTTCAAAATAAAATCTTCCCTAAGTAAATTTTATTATGATGTAAAGAAGACAAATTTGTGTACTCTTTGTAGTTACACTTTATTTTAAATCAACAGATCGCTACACAGGTTATCCTAACAGATCCACACATCAGTTGCTTGTTTTCATTCTCTGAATATCTGCCTTAAATCCATAGAACATTACCCCTCTTGAGGATCATATCACTTATAAAGTCCTGTATAGTAATTTTCCACTATAAACAAGTATCTCTTTATCTTTATTCTAAATTTTAGCTCCTTTGTCTTTATCTCTACCTTAGTATATACTTGAGTCTTTTTAATAATTCAATCAGTTATTTAATAAGTTTTTATTAGCTTATTCTGTGACAATTGTTCTTCAATCTCTGAGAATACAGTGATTGAAAAGAGAGATCATATGCCTGCTTATGTGAAACTTCCTTTATGGCAAGGAGAGGCCATGAAAAAGGGGAGAAAGGTAAAGGAGAACACAGGAGAAAAAATGAAGAAGGAAAAGAATGAAATAAGGGGGAAATTCTGAAAGAAATAAAGGAAATAATACAAATGTAGAAAAGAATATTAAAACTACCTGACAATGTAAGTACTATATAAAGAAAGAAATTAATGTAAGCAGGGCTCTGGTGGATCAGGCAGTAAAGAATCTGCCTACAATGCAAAAGACCCAGGTTTAATCCCTCGGTCAGGAAGATGCCCTGGAGAAGGAAATGGTCACCCACTCTGGTATTCTCGCCTGGAGAGTTCCATGGACAGAGGAGCTTCACAAGTTACAGTCCATGGGGTCACAAACAGCAGGACATGACTGAGCCACTAACACTTCCCCTATGACTTTTCAAGAAGGATAGTAGCTGGGTGACTACTTGAGATTGAATGGTATGGTCAAAGCTTGTCAAAGAAAAAAATAATCTGATACTTTTTTAAACAGGAAGATTTTATTGGAGATTATTTAATAAGGATATTTCAATAGGGAAGAGAAACCAGGCTCAATTACAAATAGTGACAGACGGCTGGAGGTTTGAAGCCAAGGAGTGGAGGGAAGGGACCGGTGAGTGGAAAGGACTAAAATGAGATGTCAAGTGTAAGGAGATTATTGCCAGAATGACTGGAGAGGATTCTTGTCGAAGGCATGACAAGATGCTCAGATACCAATGATCAGTTTTTCTGTCTAAATTGGCTTAGTAGGGTTCTTGGTAAAACTGGGCTAGGCGGGACAAGCACGAACTGGGATTAGATGGTTACTAGTTGAGAAGAGACCTCAGAGGAGCCTGTCTAAAGTTTGATCAAGGGCAGCATCTTTGTCAGCCTCTTTCTGGGTAAATTTAAGTAGTTCAGCTGGAGCTAAAGATCTAAACATTAACTAAGGCCAGTTAAGCAAATAACAAAGTTAAGAACATTACAGACAGAGAGAACAGCTAGAATAGATGTTCCCAGAAAGAAGCAGTGTGTGTGTGTGTGTGTGTGTTAGTCACTCAGTCCTGTCTGATTCTTTGCTACCCAGTGGACTGTAGCCCACCAGGCTCCTCTGTCCATGGAATTCTCCAGGCAAGAACACTGGACTGGGTAGCCATTCCTTTCTCCAGGGGATTTCCCAACCCAGGAATCAAACCTGGGTCTCCTGCATTGCAGACGGATTCTTTACTGTCTGAGCCACCAGGGAAAGAAGCAGTGTAACTGGAGCTGAATGGTCGAGGTAGGCAGTATCTATGAGTGGGTGCCTGCCAAGTCTCTTTAGTCATGTCTGACTCTATGTGATCCATGAACTGTAAACCTCCAGGCTCCTCTGTCCATGGGACTGTCCAGGCGAGAATACTAGGCTGGGTTGCCATGCCCTCCTCCAAGGCATCTTCCCAACTCAGGTATCCAACCTGCATCTCCTGCATCTCCTGCATTGCCAGGTGGATTATTTACCACCACGCCACCATGGGAGCCAAGGCAATATTTATAAAACAGAGGAAACAGTTGGGGCAGATTTATTACATGTGTTGAGAGAATAATCATTCTCCAAAATAGGATGTGCATCAAATTAGGCAAAATCAATGAACAGGTATATCTTATAGACTGCTGCCTTGAAGAAACTTGGTAAATGGTGGTAAATTTGGCTGAAGTTGAGAGACTGTGGAGAAAATAGATATGTAAAGAAATATTATATTTTATTCAGTTTAAGGCACTATATTCAATCTTAATGAGAAGGTCAGTTGGGCAGTTAGAGATATTCATCTGGATTGTATGGAGGTGTCCAGGACTTCACATGCATGTAGAAGTCATGAGAAATACATTTTCTTTAATACCTTCAAATCAAATGATGTCACATAGAGGAAAAAATACTAAAAGAGGGCATAGAACAAAGATTATAGGACACCGGGGCAATGAGTTCCCTCATAACTCAGGCGGTAAAGAATCTGCCTGCAGTGCAGGAGACCCGGGCTCGACTCCTGGGTCAGGAAGATCCTCTGGAGAAGGAAATGGCAACCCACTCCAGTATTCTTGCCTGGAGAATCCCATGGACAGAGGAGCCTGGTGGGCTACAATTCATACGGTCACAAAGAATCAGACATGACTGAACAGAGTTAGCATGCATGCACCCAAATGGATACAAGCCTGAAAGAATTTAATTTCAACATAGACAATTTTATTCTTTTTATGTAATATAATTACTTTCTTCTTTATACCTTCACCAGGCTTGACTTCTTGCATTATAAATAAAAATCCAATTGTTTAATAATAAAGCTATATAATCAACTTACGGATGGCATCATATTTGGCAACAGAGACGTGTCACAGCATCAAATGAGTACATTAGTTTGCATTTTCATCTATCGTAATAATTGAATCATTTATTGACTATTCATGCATCAATCATTGTGAGGGTCAAACAACACTAACAATAGACACACACACACACACACACACCCGTATAACTGAAGCAAAATGTTATTTTTAAAGGTTAAAACAATTTCTTTTGGCTATACAGAAACAAGAGATGTAATCTCTTTTTTTCTGCAAGCATGTAATATGAGGAGCAAGCAAAAACATTGAACTGGGAAAGTAAACAAAGGGTGTCACTAATTGAGATCACTTGTTAACTGGAATTGAACACTACCAACCCAGCCGAGTTAAGATATCCCCACTGTCGTCATTCTCTTTGCTCCTGTTTACCTAGTTACCCTTTTTCTCTTCTAGATTCACTCTTCGTCCTTTTCCACCAAGCACTGTGGCCCAGATTTTTAAATCTTGCTCCACTATATCAATAGGATCTTCCTGCTCTCTGGCTTCTGAGTGGGTATAACTAATGAGACATAACATATCCTGGGACAGAAAATAGCCCTTGATGAGACTGAGGGGTTCAGTGGTAGTCAGATCATAAAAGAATCTTGAATCCTGTGCGAGGAATTGTGCATTTTTAATACGTGCAAGTGGGAAACCTCAGAGTGCTGTAAATGGAGGAGTGACATGATCAGATTTGCATTTTAGACTTCCCTGACTGATGCATTGAAAGTGGATTAGAGAAAGCAATTGATGGACACTGGGGGGAATCAAGTGAGGTGAAGATCAGCGTATTTGGAGGGGGGGTGAAATTCTAACCTAAAGACAGAGCTAAAAAGCATCAAAAAATAAATCCTTACACCAATACAATTACTGTTTGGCCCTTTTAATTTTAAAGAGCATTTTCTCTGTGTTTTTGGTAATTATTTTAATCGTCCTCCTATTCCTTCTTATTTTTTCCCATTCTCTTCAGTGAAAAGATTCTTAATATTTTGCCGTTGTCCCCTGCGTAGAATTGATGAAAACATTGTTCTTTTGATCAGAAAATGATAATAAAAGCATATACAGAAAAATCTCTGTGCTCAAATTTAGCAGATTCTTAACCAGAATCCATACATGGATGCATAAACAGAAAACTGGGTAAGTAGAACAAGGTTTAAATTATTAAATCTTAATAATTATTAAACCTTAAAATTAAAACACAAATTTGATATGTTTTAACGTTCATATCACAAAAACACACTGGGTTAACCATGGATGCAAACATATAACTGTGTCAAAATGCAAAACATGGGAAACAATTTGAGAAATATTAATGAATCTCTGATGATGTATCTTTTGCCTAGTCAGCCTGAAGCATCCAATTAGCTGAGGCCTCTATGTTTTTGTTTGCTTGTCTATTTTTGAGGTAGCAGTTTGGGCAGAGAGAAAGGGAATGCTTCACAGTTATTTTAATAAGAATAAATAAAAATATATTCAAATTCTGATCCAAAATAGGATTTTAATACCCTTAGTATGGCTAAAATTTTTAATAATAGAAATGCTTACATCAAAAATCCTATTTTACAGCACCAACACATGCTTAAAAGCCATGTTTATATAGAGAGAAATGATTCTGGATTTCTTATCACATCAATTATCAACACTGAATGATTCGGGTCAACTCTCAGCCACCACGCAAATGATAGACTTTGTGCCCGTAGTAGGAGCCATGAGGGCCTCTGTCCTAGCGAAGAGGTTGTAAGACAGATTAATCTCAATTAAAAATGGAAGGAAGAACAAAAGAATTTCCCCACGGATAAGGATGGTTCTACAAGATGGAAAGAAAAAATGGGGAAGAAAGACACGTGTGAAAGGGATCTCAACTCTGGTCTTCGGTGAAATGTGGTGTGTCAGGCTACTTTGGGAGAAAAGGGGTATGGGGCTTTTGCCGGAATTCAAATTTTATGTTTAAGAATCTTGAAAGAGAACATGTTAAGGGCTCCTCAGACCAGCCTGGGTGGGACATCGCAGGAAAATAATTGATATATAAATCCAGGAGTTTTTCTTTTCCCCTAGTTTTCTTGAGTTATAGGGAGACCGGAATGTTCCTGGTTGTCCCTGTGGAGGTGTGATATTTAGCTAAGGGCCTTAAACCAGATGCCTTGCCCGAAGGAACTTTCTGCTAGAAGGTGCAAAGTGGTGCTGGGTGGCCCAGCAGACAACCTGGACTGAGTACCATGTGAGTTTACATCTGAACCACAAGAAATCCATGAAGCCAGGAGCAGGAGCAAAAGCAAAGGTGCCCCAAAGCCAGCTCAGGAGGCTACAGAACCGTGCTAAGCAGAGAGAGAAAGAGAGAGAGGGAAGCGGAGGGAGCAGCCCATGAACTTCCTTTGCTTCAATCATTGGAAGCGGGTCTTGACCTAGTTCTTGGCAAAGAAACTAGTCAGAGTAGATACTAGGACTGAGCGCAGTTGAAAAAGATCAAGCCCGAATCAGAGGCATTTTCTCTGCCTCAACCAATAGGACACAAGGGATCATTTAAACTTGGAGAAGAGGAGGAAAAGGAAAGAATTATTAAAGAATAGGTATTCACCTAAATGAGAAAGAGTTATTTAAAAAGAATGCTCAAATTGCAAGATCAAACTAAAATTACTGCAGTTAAACAAAATTTATATCGTCATCTACCGAAAAAATTTAGAATAGTTTCTGAAAATGCAAAAATAGTATTTTTGCTATACATTTGGCAGTAGTATAGAAAAATTTGTGAACTAATTTAAATGGTTTATAACACACTAAAAGAATTTCCTTTTTTTTTCCTATGATGTAAACAGCACTGTCCTAGAATAATTCAAAGGAGAAAATGTATTGTTAAATTAGAACAAGGATTTTAACCAAAGATAAAAATATATCTGGCTTAGTCTGATCCATGCATATACTAATTGTGTATTCTGCAAATGTGGAAAAGTGGCATTTATTTTATCATAATGACTTTATGATTGAAAAACTATAAAAATATAATTAGTAATTAGAGGTAGAACAATGCATAGTTTAATTAGCTCTACCTTGGTAAAAGAATTGGGAAGATACCTTGGGTGGAGTTCATGCAATACGATACAATATGACTTAATTAAGGATAAAAACTGGTAGGAAAAGATTAACAATAGCTTTGTAATTGGAGATATGTATGAATTTCTGGAAAAGCGCTACTGTGGGCTTGCTCAGTTGCTTCCATTGTGTCTGACTCTTTGCGACCTTATGGATGTTGGCCCTGCAGGCTCCTCGATCCATGGGACTCTCCAGGCAAGCATACCTTAGTAGGTCACATACCTATTGGTTGTTATTGTTTTTCTTTTTCTTTTTCCACTGACCTCAGTCCAAGTCAGCCAAGGTAATAGTTCACTGAAGTTGCACATCCATTATGTCTCACTTGATTCACTGTTGTACTCCATTGCCTTGAAATACTCAGGAATTGAGAAATGGTGGAAATAATTTTATCTCCTTGCTAAAAACATTTAATCTGTTACATGTTCTCACTTTCCTCTTAATATCTCTCAGAAGTGTTGGGCCTGCTGGCAATAGTTTGATTGAAATACTTTCTTATCTACACATAAAGATTAATTTGTTATCTGACACTAAAATGTAGACTTCTTATGAATACATTAAATAGATATTTCACGCTATAACACTTGTTATGAGATGAGATTGTGCTAAAAACATGTCCTAAAAATAAGGCTTATCAAAGAAAAACAGAATTTGGTAGAGAAAATGAGAATTTGAAGAGACAAAGAAAAACAGGGCTTAAAAACAAGTATATTGGCCTGCTCAATTTCTATAATGTCCACCATGTTGCATCTTCCATTGTTTCACCTACATTTACTCATAAAACAAGAGAAGACAGAAACTTGATTTAACCTCATCTGCCATAGCACCTGATTATACAATGGCTGCTCTCTGGAAGATCTGTGTTAATTCAAAACTTTTGAAGATATTCTTATATAGAAAAAAACCTTATTTTACATATGTATATATATATAGCTTGTGTTGTTGCAAAGCTATATTTGCACGACTGTACTCATCTCACAGGCTAGCAAAGTAACGCTCAAAATTCTCCAAGCCAGGCTTCAACAGTACGTGAACTGAGGTCTTCCAGATGTTCAAGCTGGATTTAGAAAAGGCAGAGGAACCAGAGATCAGATAGCCAACATCTGTTCGATCATCAAAAAAGCAAGAGAGTTCCAAAAAAACATCTACTTCTACTTTATTGACTATGTCAAAGCCTTTGACTGTGTGGATCACAACAAACTGTGGAAAATTCTTATAGAGATGGGAATACCAGACCACCTGACCTGCCTCCTGAGATATCTGTACGCAGGTCAAGAAGCAACAGCTAGAACTGGACATGGAACAACAGACTGGTTCCAAATTGAGAAAAGGGTACATCAAGGCTGTATATTGTCACCCTGCTTATTTAACTTATATGCAGAGTACATCATGAGAAACGCTGGGCTGGATGAAGCACAAGCTGGAATCAAAATTGCTGGGAGAAATATCAATAACCTCAGATATGCAGGTGACATCACCCTTATAGCAGAAAGTGAAGAAGAACTAAAGAGCCTCTTGATGAAAGTGAAAGAGGAGAGTGTAATAGCTGGCTTAAAACTCAACATTCAGAAAACTAAGATCATGGCATCTGGTCCCATCACTTCATGGGAAATAGATGGGGAAACAATGGAAACAGTGACAGACTTTATTTCTTGGGCTCCAAAATCACTGCAGATGGCGACTGCAGCCATGAAATTAAGATGCTTGCTCCTTGGAAGAAAATCTATGACCAACATAGACAGGATCTTAAAAAGCAGAGACATTACTTTGCCAACAAATGTCCGTCTAGTCAAGGCTATGATTTTTCCAATAGTCATGTATGGATGTGAGAGTTGGACTGTGAAGAAAGCTGAGCACCGAAGAGTTGATGCTTTTGAAATGTGGTGTTGGAGAAGACTCGTGAGAGTCCCTTGGACTGCAAGGAGATCCAACCAGTCCATCCTAAAGGAGATCAATCCTGGGTGTTCATTGGAAGGACTGATGCTGAAGCTGAAACTCCAATACTTTGGCCACCTGATGTGAAGAGCTGACTCATTGGAAAAGACCCTGATGCTGGGAAAGATTGAGGGCAGGAGGAGAAGGGGACGACAGAGGATGAGTTGGTTGGATGGAATCACCGATTTGATGGACATGAGTTTGAGTAGGCTCCAAGAGTTGGTGATGGACAGGGAGGCCTGGTGTGCTGCTGTCCATGCAGAGAGTCAGACATGACTGAGCGACTGAACTGAACTGAAAATATAGCTTAATGTAGGAACAAAATCATAAGTTACAAAAGAGTTTCTGCAGGTTAAATCTTTCTATGGCACACAAAGGATGAAACAAAGTGCATTTTAGAAACAAATGAAACAAAAGTGCTTCGGCTCAAATATTTTCCTCCCAGGGGACTGAAGGAAGAAATATTTAAAAAGCTTATTTCCCTGTGTCTTTGTTTCTCTTTTAGTCTCTCTGGGTCTCATCTTTCTCTCTGTTTTTCACAATCTCAGCTTCATCATGCTGCCTTAACCAGTGGGACAGGAACGTGGAAGTTCAGGGAAATCTCAACTTGGTTTTGTAGTCCCGCATTCCACGGGCAACATCACTGACACCAGATTGTGTATATGAAAGCGCAATACCAAGGCAATATTGTGAGCTAAATAGAACGTTATGTGTTGGCGTGAAACACTGTCATCCAGCCAACTGGCTACTTAACCTGGAAAAGTAAGAATTTCCCTGGATTTGATTCCTCCCTTTAAAATACAATCGCCCTAATTTCTTTCAAAAAATACAAGGTTTTTTTTTTTATGTTTGTTTTGTTTTTGCTTTATGATACTGCCTTAGTTTGTAGCCTCACTTTTTTGATGTTGGCTCTTATAAAAATCCTTTTTAACTATTGTCTCTTCTTCCTGTCTTGTCCCCATCAGGATATGGATGATTTAGTATCATAATCCTCAAATGTATAAAACTTGTCAATGATTTCTCAACTTTGTATGCATATATGGACATTATATATAGCCTAAGTGTCTGCCAGTTTTCTCTTTGTTCAAACATGTATTCGCCTCAGTAGAAAAAAAGCACCTGCTTCTATTTTTCCATGGGACCTCAATCATATGTCTATTATACTATGGATTTGACAGGCTATGTTGATTGATTTGTTATCATTTTTTTCTCCACTAAACTATAAAAAGGCAGTTTTAAGAGCAGGAATAATATATTTTCAATTTTTATTAGCAATATTTAGCAGAGTGACTAAGTATGCACTCAATAAATAATTATTGAAATGAGTAAATGAATGAATTCAATTTTTGTTGTTCTGATGAGGACATGCATCTGGTGTTCTAAGTCACTGGCTTATGTGACTTTTAGGAATCCAATCCATTTGTAACTTGCAAACGGCCTTTTTTTGTTCTTTGACTTTTTCAATTAAATATTAATAATTCAATTTAGAACACACTATTTGAAAACGCTGTACATACTGCATGATATTATGGTTGCAAAGACACCATCCTTGCCCTTCGTGTTCACAATCTTGCTTCTGTGCCAAGGAAATGAGACTTAGAAATACAAGGACACTTTGAATCAAAACAGTTTAATTCCTATTGAAGCTCTGTTTTCTACATTCTCCATGATGCAGCCAGCTAATTTCTGTGTTTCCTGTTTTGGCGTTGTATGAAATTCTGTTTTCAGTGTTTTGGCAGTGTGTGTGTGTGTGTGTGTGTGTGTGTGTGAGCACTAAGTCATTTCAGTTGTGTCTGACTCTTTGCAACCCTATGGACTGTAGCCTACCAGGCCCCTCTGTCAATGGGATTCTTCAGGCAAGATTACTGAAGTGGATTGCCACGCCCTGCTCCAGGGGATCTTCTGGACCCAGGGATCAAACACACATCTCTTACATCTCCTGCAATGGCAGGCAGATTCTTTACCACTGAGTCACCTGGGAAATCCAGTTCTGGCATTAGCCTGTAGTAATTTTCAAGTCTGTGATCCATAAAATATGGAATAACTATATACATATATATATATATATATATATATATATATATATATATATGTATCTCCTGAATGTCAAGGTGATTCCATTTTGTTATAAGTTTTATGACGTCAACACTATTTTGAAATAAGAATGGAAACCTTACCTACAGCATATATGCACACTTTTTTTTGGCTAAGAAACAGAAGCAATGTATGCATCCAGCACATACATGCACTCTTTCTTCTTTATTTCTTGGAGGAAAAGGTGGGATTTAGCCTTTCAGTGACATCTATGATGTGCTTATAATGAAAAGATATCTGCATGCAATGTGCAACAGGACTGGAACATCTGCAATTTTTTCAATAGCATTTCTAAAATTAAATCTTCACTGTATTTTAGAGTATCTACTTCAGAGTCACATTAACATTGTTGCTAAACTTGCCTCTCCAAACCACTCTTTCACCATGCAATTAGCTATCAAAATGGCCATGTCTATCCTTACAGGTCCAGCTCTGTTCATCTCATTTTATATTTCAAATGTCAGTCAAATATTTAGCTCTCTAAATAAGAATAATTTTTTGAGCCTGTGATGCAAGACCATCTATAATTCCCTTCCTGTTGTTACTATTTTCTCTTTCACTACAACAGCACCTACTTCCAGCTTACCTGGTCTACTGTTCATAATACAATATTTCACATCTCCTCCCATACATCATTTTATCTTCATATTTTAAAACTTTCCCATACTTCTGTGCCCAATTTCTACTATTTTTTGAACATCCATTGTCATTTCCCACCTCCTCCATGAATACTCCATGAATAACTTTAAGTTATTGCTTTGCCTTGTGTTTGACTTTGTAATTAGTGTTTATTTGCTTCAGTTGAAACATGTTCAAATAAATTTGCTAGGTTCTGAGTTCCTTCGCATATTGCCTTACACAGACTGAAACTGCCCTCCCACACACAGAACCACCCACTGAGATAGTAATCCAACAACAACATCACATTCTGGAGGCAAATGCTAAGAGATTAGGGCCGCCTTCAAAGGCTTGAGTATCCCCTCCAGGATAAAGGTTATGAGTAGCTATACACCCAGTACAAATTGCAGCACCGGGAGTTTTAGCTCGCCCCACACACCCTCTGGTAAAAAACTTTTCTAGAAATTGCGATGAACTTGAACAAAAACTAGGAACAATTTGTACATATTTATGTAAAAACGAAAGGAAATATTTTAGAGCATAGTCGGCTATTCTGTACATAATTATTCACTTACTGGAGGAAAACTTCATTGTAATATATTTATTTTTCTAAGTTTGTTTTAGCTCTTCTGCTACATTTGTGCTATTCGGCATGTGTTTCAGTGAAATTTTCACCAAATGGAACAAGTACTGCAATGTGTTTGGTAGTTTCGTTATTTCTAGTCTGTAAAAATATTGATAGTTTACTCAGAAATCATCGTTCAGTTTCTGTTCACATGTTTATTTCTTTGATCAGTAAACTCTGAAGTAGGCATTTGGGATATAAAAACAACAAAATATCCAATCTGTGACTATATTATGCTTTTGATATTAGTGAAAGGAAAAATTATCTTCATGTGTAATAGTTGAAAAATCAACTACCCGTACTGTGAAGACTTCCAAATACAAGTTCTAATAATTTAGAAAGTCTAGGTTAGGCCAAGACCTAAGGGAACATGTGAATAAGTAGAGAAGAATGTTCAAAAAATAAATAGAAAGGCTTTTCCAGCTGGCTGTGAATGTTAGCTAACCACTGGAGCTTCCCCCTCTGTCAGGGATTGCTCTTGGATGTACATACGCTGCCTTCGGGGGCCTTGAGGCTTCCTCTTCCTGCTCCGAGGCAGCCCGCAGGCAACTAACTGACACAAGGGAATACAAAGTTCTCCTCTTGTTAAAACGTGATGCTAACTCTGTGCTGCAGTTTATACTTCAGCGCTTCCCTGTGCCACCCAAGTTCAGCTAGTCTCGGGCTAAAGCAGCCACCTTATTTCACTTGTTCCCTCTCTCAGCCCTGCTTCCTGCCCTTCCCTTCCCTAACTCCCACACTACAGCACTTGATCAAGAATCCCCATCTCCACCTTTGCTTGGCGGGAAACTTACTTGGGGTAAGTCTTTTGGTACAAACTTGAAAAGGAAACCGCCTCTCCCCATTCAATAGTAGGCCAGTCAAAATTTCCAGACTGACAACCCAGCAGACAGACGTGACTTACGGTGGTGGTGGTGTTTTAGTGTCTAAGTCGTGTCCAACTTAGACTGACGGACCGTATCCCACCAGGCTCCTCCGTCCCTGGGATTCTCCAGGCAAGAACACTGGAGTGGGTTGCCATGTCCTTCTCCAGACGTGACTTATATTTCTCTGATAATCCAGAACGGCATCAGCTTATAGAAACAACTTGGGTTTTGAATAGATATTTCATAAAGCATTTTGCCTAAGACTTTTTATACCATCTGAATCCAAAAAGGAAAGGCAAATTCCTAAGCTCATTAGTTTTTATATATATGTATACATACGTGATTTTATTTTTATGTATCTATTTATTTTTGGCTGTGCTGGGTCTTCATTGCTGCATGGGCTTTTCTCTAGTTGCTGTTAGTGGGGGCTGCTCTCTAGCTGCCGTGCACAGCCTTTTCATTGCAGTGGCTTCTCTTGTTGTGAGGGGGTGTGGGCTCAGTAGTTGCAACTCCCGGGCCCTAGGGCTCAGGCTCAGTACGTGTGGCGCATGGGCGTAATTGCTCTGTGTCATGGGGGATCTTCCTGGGTCAGAGATCTAACACATGTCCCCTACATCGGCAGATGGCTTCTTTACCACTGAACCACTGACCCACCCGGGAAGCCCCTAGGCTCTTTAGTTTGGGTTAATTTTCAGCATTCTGAACTTACTGAGGAGGACTACAATTGTTAATGTGCATTAGACGCAAGTCTTCTCTAACTTCTTTGATTCTTAATTGTAGAACTGTGTCAAGTCTTTTATTATGGACTAATGGCTAGTGAATATTTTTTACTAATTTTACTATTAATAGTTAATAAGTATTAACATTATTAATCATAAAATGTTATCCATCAAAGTACTTAAGGAAAAACAGAATATGTAAAAAAAACAGAGATTCACAGGATTAAAATTAACAGGGAAAAAAAATGCAACCCCAGCTGCAATCAGAACTAAAAGTATCATGATTGTACCTACTGCATGGAAATCAAGTCTTTTATCTCAACAAAATTTAACTTTGTTCTTTATTCTTTGTCCTAATACTACATGATGTAAGCAATCTTTTAAAACTAAGCAAATTTCCATTTTCAACTTGCACTTCCAGTTCTGAAAGAAACCGAATAATGAGAATTTTACCTGCACGAGAACTAGCACAAAGTTTTGATAAAGGTTTACCTTGAGTTTTATTTTCTACATTATCTTTCCACATTCCCAGCAGAAACTTACTCTCCTGCCCTGTACTGAAGCTGTTGTCTCGTCATTAGGTCACGTCCACCTCTCTGCGACTCCACGGCCTGTCACCGTCAGGCTCCTGTGTCTGCTTTAAAATGTATGTAGTATTTTATATGTCACTGAAATAAAGCATGAGCACTGGAAAATGCTATCCCCTACATTAAACAATACTAAACTAAATTTTATAATATTTCTTTCTTTTACCGACTAATTCAGGCATTTGTTATACTTGTATAATTTTAAGGTAACAAAACCTTAATGGCATTCTATTGGAATTTTTTTCCCATTAAGTTAACATTATAGACTTTTAATGAGTGTCTTAATTAGATGGTATTATTACCAAGGTTGATGCACAAATGAAAATCAGTCTCAATGTACGCAATGTGCCTCATTAGTATTCACTGCAAGACACTGACCAAAAGCCTTCTTAACTAAAATATGTCTAATCCTCCTATGTATAACTGCCCACTCAACAATGTGCAGACATTTAGAAGCACACTATTGAATAAACATAGAAGTAGCATTTGAACTTAAATTTTCACTTCTTTTATGTCTGGCTTTTCTTGTATCCTCATTTTTTTCCATCTTATTCTCTCATTCCATTTAGTATATAATGGGCAATTTTATACCTTGCTTTTGCTATAACTCACATTTTGTCTTTGTTTCACAGCAAGTAAGCTAGTGTGTTTCCCTTGTTCCTTTCTCCTTCATCATTCAACATACTTTGATTTAGCTGCTATCTAATCATTTAAATAGTTACTCTCCTTACAGTCACCCCCAATCTTTGTATTGACACCAGGATCAGCAGATCATTTTTCTTTGTTTCCTGACATGACCTCTGTAGCCACTGACATCATTCTGACAATCTTTATGAAGTTTCCTCATTTCCTTCTAAATGCTTTCTTTTCCGGGTTTCCAGTTAACTCAGTGGCCATTCCTCCCCAAATGTCCATTGTTTGTAATGGAATTGACATGACATAATGTAAACGCCTCTCTTCCTTGGGGCTCTGTTCTTGGTCTTCTTTTCTCATTCTATATAATCTACTCAGGTGACCTCATCAACATCTCTAACTAAATGCCGAATACAAACGGATTCATTCACTCAACAAATATTTACTGAATGCCTAGCTGGGGAAAAAAATAAATAAAAAAAAGAAATATTGGAAATACAGTAGTATACAAAGCAGATATGAGGGTTATATCCTGAGTTTCAGAAAGCAATGATAATTATCAAATCACAACCATCGCAGGCCTCTCTCAGGAGGAATCATCCTAGTCTCTTTTATCTTTCCCATCGCTGCATATTCAATCAACCTTCAAGACCTAAACGTATTTTTTCCTTCTCTCTATTTCTACTGCTACTACTTCATTAAACTCACATCATTTCGTGCAAGGATTTAAATAATTAATTTCCCTGCTTCTCTCTAGGTTTCCTTGATAGCTCAGTTGGTAAAGGAAATTACACACTGCTTATAATAGTAGTGTTGGGTCACCCAAAATGTTCTTTTTTTTTTTTTTCCTGTAAGATGGCTCAATGAGTGCTTAGCTGTTTACAGTTCAGTTCAGTTAACTCGCTGAGTCGTTTCGAACTCTTTGTGACCCCATGAATCGCAGCACGCCAGGCCTCCCTGTCCATCACCAACTCCCGGAGTTTACTCAAACCCATGCCCATCGAGTCGGTGATGTCATCCAGCCATCTCATCCTCTGTCGTCCCCTTCTCCTCCTGCCCTCAATCCTTCCCAGCATCAGGGTCTTTCCCAATGAGTCAGTTCTTCGCATCAGGTGGCCAAAATATTGGAGTTTCAGCTTCAGCATCAATCCTTCCAATGAACACTCAGGACTGATCTCCTTTAGAATGGACTGGTTGGATCTCCTTGCAGTCCAAGGGACTCTCAAGAGTCTTCTCCAACACCACAGTTCAAAAGCATCACTTCTTTGGTGCTCAGCTTTCTTCACAGTCCAACTCTCACATCCATACATGACTACTGGAAAAAACATAGATTTGACAAGACAGACCATTGTTGGCAAAGTAATGTCTCTGCTTTTTAATATGCTGTCTAGGTTGGTCTTTTCATTCTCCTCTTTCACTGTCTGAAGAGGCTCTTTAACTTGATTATAGCTTGTGGTTAACCCAGCCCAGTGTTTCTCATGATGTACTCTGCATATATGTTAAATAAGCATGATGACAATATACAGCCTTGATTACTCCTTTCCTGATTTGGAACCAGTCTGTTGTTCCATGTCCAGTTATAACTATTGCTTCTTGACCTGCATACAGATTTCTCAGGAAGCAGGTCAGGTGGTCTGTTATTTCCATCTCTTGGAGAATTTTCCACAGTTTATTGTGATCCACACAGTCAAAGGCTTTGGCATAGTAATAAAGCAGAAATAGATGCTTTTCTGGAACTCTTCTTGCTTTTTTGATGATCCAACAGATGTTGGCAATTTGATCTCTGGTTCCTCTGCCTTTTCTAAAACCAGCTTGAACATCTGGAATTTCACAGTTCACATATTGCTGAAGCCTGGCTTGGAGAAGTTTGAGCATTACTTTACTAGAATGTGAGATGAGTGCAATTGTGCAGTAGTTTGAGCATTCTTTGGCATTGCCTTTCTTTGGGATTGGGATGAAAACTGACTTTTTCCAGTCCTGTGGCCACTGCTGAGTTTTCCAAATTTGCTGACATATTGAGCACAGCATTTTCACAGCATCATCTTTTAGGATTTGAAATAGCTCAACTGGAATTCCATCAACTTCACTAGCTTTGTTCATAGTGATGCTTTCTAAGGCCCACTTGACTTCACATTCCAGGATGTTTGACTCTAGGTGAGTGATCACACCATTGTGGTTATCTGGGTCATGAAGATCTTTTTTGTACAGTTATTCTGTGTATTCTTGCCACCTCTTCTTAATATCTTCTGCTTCTGTTAGGCCCATACCATTTCTGTCCTTTATTGAGCCCATCTTTGCATGAAATGTTCCCTTGGTATCTCTGATTTTCTTGAAGAGATCTCTAGTCTTTTTCATTCTATTGTTTTCCTCTATTTCTTTCCATTGAGCCCTGAGAAAGGCTCTCTTATCTCTCTTTACTATTTAGAACTCTGCATTTAGATGGGTATATCCTTCCTTTCCTCCTTTGGTTTTCGCCTCTCTTCTTTTCACAGCTATTTGTAAGGCCTTCTCAGACAACCATTTCACCTTTTTTGCATTTCTTTTTCTTGGGGATGGTCTTGATCCCTGTCTCTTGTACAATGTCCTGAACCTCCGTCCATCGTTCTTCAGGCACTCTGTTTATCAGATCTAGTCCCTTAAATCTATTTCTCACTTCCACTGTATAATCATAAGGGATTTGATTTAGGTCATACCTGAATGGTCTAGTGGTTTTCCCTACTTTCTTCAATTTAAGTCTGAATTTGGCAATAAGGGGTTCATGATCTGAGCCACAGTCTGCTCCTGGTCTTGTTTTTGCTGACTGTATAGAGCTTCTCCATCTTTGGCTGCAAAGAATATAATCAATCTGATTTCAGTATTGACCATCTGGTGATGTCCATGTGTAGAGTCTTCTCTTGTGTTGTTGGAAAAGAGTGCTTGTTATGATCAGTGCATTCTCTTGGCAAAACTCTATTAGCCTTTGCCCTGCTTCATTCTGTACTCCAAGGCCACATTTGCCTGTTACTCCAGGTGTTTCTGTAGTCCTACTTTTGCATTCCGGTCCTCTATAATGAAAAGGACATCTTTTTTGGGTGTTATTTCTAGAAGGTCTTGTAGGTCTTTATAGAACAGTTCAACTTCAGCTTCTTCAGCATTACTGGTCGGTGCATAGACTTGAATTACTGTGATATTGAATGGTTTGCCTTGGAAACGAACAGAGATCATTCTGTCGTTTTTGAGATTGCATCCAAGTACTGCATTTCAGACACTTTTGTTGACTATGATGATTTTAACTTCATTCAAAACAGTTTTGTTAATTTTTATTGTGATAGCCGTTATATCAGCATGTATCTAAAATACGTATCAAAGTTGGTGAATTTTTCTGTAGCCATTTTAATATTGAAGATAGAAGAAAAAAAGCAATATTTTAGTATATTATGCTTTATTATTTAAGAAAGGTAAAAGCACAACTGAGCCAAAAAAAAGATTTGTGCCGTGTATAGAGAAGGTACTCTGACTGATCCAATGTGCTATAAGAGATTGGTGAACTTTCATGCTGGAGGTTTTGTGCTCGATAATGCCCCATGGTCAGATAGACCATGTTGAATTTCATAGCAATCAAATCGAGACATTAATTGAGAAAAATCAATGCTATGCCATGCGGGAGATAGCCAACATACTCAAAATATTCAAGTCAATCTTTCAAAATCATTTGCATCTTGTTGATTGTATTTATATGATGTTTGGTTTCCGCATAAGTTAAGCGAAAGAAACTTAACTGAATTTCCACATGTGATTTTCCACATAAACATAAAGAAAACATTCTGTTTTTAAAACAAATTGTGATGGGATATTAAAAGTGAATTTTGTACAATAATGTGGAATGAAAGAGATACTGAGTCAAACAAAATAAACTATCAACAACCACACCAAAGGCAGTTCTTCATCCAAAGAATGTTATGTTGTGTATATGATGGGATTGGAAGGGTGTCCTCTATTGTGAGCTCCTTATGGAAAAGCAAACAATAAATTCCAACAAATACTGCTGCCAATTAGATCAACTGAAGGTAGCACTCATTGAAAAGCATCCAGAATTAGTCAATAAAACCGGATAATCTTCCATAAGGATAAGTCAAGACCACATGTTTCTTTAATGATCAGGCAAAAACTTACAGCTTTTCTGGGAAGTTCTGATTCATCCGCTTTATTAACCAGACATTGCATCTTCAGATGTCCATTTATTTCAGTCTTTACAAAATTGTCTTAATGAAAAATATTTCAATTACCTGGAAGACTGTAAAAGGTACCTGGAATAGCTCTTTGATCAAAAAGATAAAAAGTCTGGGGAGATGAAATTATGAAGTTGCCGGAAACTTCAGGAGGTAGTGGAACAAACAGTGAATATGTTGTTCAACAAAGTTCTTGGTGAAAATGAAAAATATGCCTTTAAGTCTTACTTAAAAAAACAAAGGAACTTTCTGGCCAATCCACATTTTGTTTTCTTTAGAACAGTAAGATTGACTTCTGTAAAACTTAAAATGGGTTCTGTCATCCCTATGCTGAATGTTCTCATGCAGGTTCTCCGTGACAAAATAGAATAAGTCTGATATCTATAATACACTGCATGATCCAGACTCTTTTACTCTGTTAGAAAACTTTCCCATAGCCACTTTATGCAAAATCATTCTTTCTCCCATACAGTCACTTTCTCTCTTATCCAGCATAATTTTGCTATTCTTCTCTATAACATGTGGCAATTCTGGAATATAATATATTTACTTTTTTGTTAGTTCATTGTATTTTCATGAGTTTAGGGAATGTGTCTATATTATTCATTTGTGTATTCACCATATCAGGAAAGAATACTTAGACAGGATAAAACAAAATAAGTATGTTTTAAATAAATCAATGAGTTATAATTGATTACTTTATATGTTCCATGGCCTGTGCTAATAATTTAACAGAAATAACACTATTTTATCATTACAAGAATATATTATTTTTTTTAAATAAATTTATTTATTTTAGTTGGGGGCTAATTACTTTACAATATTGTAGTAGTTTTTGCCATACATATATATTAAATACTATTTTTTCAGCTTTATAAGTAATGAAATTGTGAATTCCAAAATTTTACTATTCTCTCAAAGTTCAAATATCTAGTTAGTGATGGAAGTACAACTTAGACCAAACCACATTATTGTTCCTACACTTCACCAAATGTTGCACATATCCCAGTTATTAGAAGGATTTTGAGAAACACAGAGATGCATGCTTTTGAAAGTGCCTCTATTTTTCCTAAGTGTAATTTAGACTAGCATTTTTACTAGAATAGTCAACTGGGGAGTTCAAAGATATTGCTTAGGGCAAGGCTTTCAGTAGATAATCGGGACTCTTTACCCATGGGTTTTATATGGTACTCATGGGTCCTCAGTTTCAACCTGTGGCCAATCAAAAATATTTGAAAAACTAAATTTCAAAAAACGAAACTTGAATTTGCCATTCACCAGCAAGTATTAAGACAAGACTCTACACATGGACATCACCATCGGGTCGCACAGAGTAAGACATGACTGAACTGAACTGAAGCTAGCTTCAGAACTAAAAAGAGAGAGGTGGCAAAAAATATAATCAATGAGATTAAAGTTAAGAGCTTCTCATAAATAATTAAGTATCAGATCGAGGAAGGCAGATACCAGAACAAGCAGATAAGGAAAAATTAATAATAATAATAAAATAAATAAATAAAAATCTATTCAAAAAATAAATATTTAAAAATATTCTAAAAGCAGAGAGCATTTAAAAACAGTCTTCTAAAAAACAGATTTTTAAAAGGACACATTTCTTATAAAGGAATGAAAAAGTAGGATAAAGTAAACTTTGAACCAACAACAACAACAAAAAAAAATATAGAAGAAAGCTTCAGTAGAGAATGTAAAATTAAATTATAGTTAACAATAATTTCTAAGTGAAGGTAAAACAAAAGTTAAAAACTTGCAAGTTTTTTGTATCACAATTCCCTTACTAAAAGTGTTTTCACATTAATTTTAGGAAAAAGGGAAATTTTTCCAGGTTGCAGTTCTTACATACAGGTAGCAATGTTGAGCAAAGGAAATGGGAAATACACAGGAAAATCGAAAAATTTTGCAAATAAATATACATTATATTTTAATCATTTTGAAGAAAATAAATATATCAGGTGATGTGCTCATGCCACACATCAGGATGACACTGCAACAGTGACAGATTTGGGGGGTTCCCTGCTCTGCTCATGTAACAGCATCAAAGAAATTTTTACTCTCTCGGCTACAGTCTGTCCACATGTCAATTAAACTCTGAGTTAATATCCTACATATGTACCACTGTAATCATAGTCCACTACTATAAACTATTAACCAACACAGTAAATACAGAATTAAAATCTTGGGTCTTTATTAAACGGTTGAAAGCATCAAAAAAGCACATAAATATTTTAATTTTAAGTTTCTCTATCTTTCAGTTTGATTATGACAGTAAGATTATGTGTACAGTAATTCTTTACAGTTCATTATATGAATATAAAATATTGTATGTATTATTCAGTAATACAGTAAAATATTCATACATAGTTACCTAACAATAATTGGATGTCTTTGCCCAAGTGCCCTAGTGCCACAGATAATGAGATTTATTTATGATTTATATCTCATAGCAAAGAAAAATCATGTTTTAAGCAAAAATATCAGATATCTGTACATAGTTTGTTGTAAGATTTACAGCAATAATTCCATTATTATGGTATAATAATCCCCATAGGTGAACTAGCTGTGATAATAAATTAACTTTATTTACAAGATGTTTGTAAGGGAAAGCAATCTAATTAGATCAACTTTAATTATCTTTAGAGGGAAGGAGTTACTATTGATTGGTTTGTGAGAGAAGAGTAAGATAATTCATTAACAGTTTCTTATTTGCTAAGTTTAGCTAGAAAAGGCTTAAAGCACAGCTTTTGTTAGAATTAAATCCTGTTTCTAGGTGTCAAAAAGAAATATTACTTCCTTTTCTGTTTTTCCCAACTTAGATATGATTTCCGTACGATGTATTTTCTTTTACTTTGAGGATATTTATAAATTACCATGCCTCAATTCAGAATTAGGATGTGAGAGCACCAATACGTATTTCAAATTTTAAAGTGAATTTGGTATTCAATGTGGTGATCAGGTTGAATGCTCCTCAGGAGGAAAAAGGAGAATGATCAAGTCTGGCCATGGTTGCCTACTTTCAACGGACAACATGAACATGTAGTCCAATATTTAATCTACGTTTGTTATTTTATTTTTGCAAATGCTATAAACTGTGGTGGATCATCTACATCTTCAGTGTAGACTCTATGTTATTTAATGTTAGTACAGTTTGTGAGATACTCTGGGTTTTTTTTTAATTTATGTATTTTAATTGGAGGCTATTTACTTTACAATATTGTAGTGGTTTCTCCATACATCAACACGAATCAGCTATGGGTGTGCACGTGTCCCCCATCCTGAGCCCCCCTCCCACCTCCCTCCCCATTCCATCCCTCAAGGTCATCCCAGTGCACCAACCCTGGGCACCCTGTCTCATGCATTGAACCTGGACTGGAGATCTATTTCACATATGATCATATGCATGATGCTTTAAGATTGTGTTCTTGTTTTCGGCAAATCTGAGCTGGGTTCCTTTGAGTTAGAACTAAGGTCCCAACTACGTTGACTTTGGTTGATTGTTCAGCATGCACTGCCTTCGCTTTCCTTTTCCACTGTCTTAACACAGAGGACGATAGTAAGAGAACTGGAGACGAGGAGATGATATTAAAGTTCAAAGAGAAAACAATGAGGAAGCAAAAAGGGTCATCAGAGAAATTTAAGTGTTTATTCAATTATTATGCTACGGATTCTGATATTGTAATTGCTTATTTATTTATATCATATTGAAATATAATGAACTTACAATATCATATTACCTTCAGGCTTCCCTGGTGGCTCAGGTGGTAAAGAATCTGCCTGCAATGTGGGAGACATGGGTTCTATCCCTGGGTCAGGAAGATCCCCTGGAGAAGGGAAAGGCTACTCACTCCAGGGTTCTTGTCTGGCAAATCAGAGGAGCCTGGCAGGCTACAGTCCATGTGGTATCAAAGAGTCCCGGACATGACTGAGCAACTAACACTTTAACACTTAGTACAGCAAAGTGGTTTAATATTTTATACATTACAAAAACGATCACCAGGGTAGATCTAGTTACCGTCTGCCACCATACAAACTTACTATGATACCACTGATTACATTCCCTATGGTGCACATTACATCCCTGTGACTTATTTATTTTATAATCGGAAGTTTGTACTTCTTAATCCCCTTCATCTGTTTCACCCATTCCTGTATCACCCTACTCTTCCCTTGCCCAGCAACTACCAGTTTGCTCTCTGGGTCCACGAGCTTGTTTTGTTTGGTTATTCTGCTCACTTGCCCTGTTTCTTGGATTCCACCTATAAATGAGATCATATGACATTTGTCTTTCTCTGTGTGACTTATTCTACCTAGTATAATAGCCTCTTGGTCCATCCGTGTTGTTGCAAATGGCAAAGTTTCATTCCGTTTTATGGCTGAGTAATGTTATGTTGTGTGTGTGTGTGTGTGTGTGTGTGTGTGTGTGTGTGTATCACATCTTCTTTATATGTTCACCAGTCATGGACATATGGACACCCAGGTTGTGTCCCTTTCTCGGTTGTTGTAAATAAAGCAACTTCGGTTTATCACTGCAAAATTACAGAAGACAACTTTGTAGTATGAACTGAAAATCCTAACATATTCTAAACTTTTTGAATCATCTTATAATTTCTGGTCTGTGTTGGTGTTAGTAGCTCAGTCATGTCTGAATCTTTGCAACCCTGTGGACTGTAGCCAGCCAGGGTCTTCTGTCCATGGAATTCACCAGGTAAGAATACTGGAGTGGGTTGCCAATCCCTTCTCTAAGGGATCTTCCCTACTCAGGGATCGGACCTGTGTCTCCTGCATTGCAGACAGATTCTTTACTGTCTGAACCATTGGGTAAGATTACCTATCTTGAATAGAGCAGATTTTATTTAACTGAATATTCCAAATAACATTTTATACAAATATTTAAAATTTTAAACTAAAAAATTTTAGCAATGATTCTAACTAAAATGATGTACATATGGTAGAATGTATTTAAACATATTTAAAATTATGGCACAACCAATAAGGTTTAAAGAAATGAAAGAAAAAATACTGCCCCTCAAAATGCACCATATTTAATGAGTTTTATATGCGCCATGTGTCAAACATTCATAGACTATTCTCTATTCTTGCAAGTTACTCTCTGCATTTTAGTTCTTCAGATTTTTTGTTTTTTTTTCACCCTCAGCTTCCTAATAAATTACAGAAACTATTATTTTGTAGCACATCTGCCTTGTTCTTTGTGCTAGGCTGAGGACAAGGATCTTTTGTAACTTTCTACACCTAAGTAACTTTGAAAAGTTACAAATTATCTACCTCCTTCTTCTGTTAAATAAATAGGTTAGTGTAATCATCATTATTTCCTGGTTCTTCTCCTCTGTTGTCTCATTAAAATAGAAAAAATAATTCATAGCCATTTGCATTTTTTTTTTCCTGTAAATCAATCGTTTCCAGAGATAATTCTATCTCAGTTTTGAGGGCTTCCTACTTTACTCACAGGGCTGATGGAAGAATCAAAGAAAACTTTGAGAGATATCCCATGTAAATACTTTTCTTTACCAGCCCTGCTTTAACAATTGTCTTGATTTCTGAAGTTGACTCTCTTATTTTCAATAATGAATATGCTTATTTTATGGTTATATTGCTTTTCCTTAGGTTGAAGTTTCTCATATTTTCCTTGGTCTATTTTTATTTTTCATATTTATATTTTAATTTCATTAGATTTTTGTATGAATGAGTTTTTTTTTTCTTTTTAATACACTGACTTCACTTCTTTTTGAATCCAGAAATTGATAGTCTTTTTTTAGAAAACATAATTTACCATGTAATCCATGTTACTTTATGCATATATATGTGTGTTTATATAAAATGTAAATCGGAATATCTACTAAAATTAGTAATTTAGTGTCATTACATTTTAGTGAAATATACAGCTTTTTCTCATGAATATTGGTTAAAGCTAGTGTAGTGTCATTGGTACAAGAAATTATAATTCCCTAACAGCAAGCAACAATTATTTTTAACAGCTATAAGATAGAGCATGTAGGCAACTAACAATGCCTGCTACATCACATAAAATTCTTTATCTGAAATAATAAGATAGATAGATCCAAATTAATTAGAATTTTATCAGATAAAAAGCTCAAATGTTCAGATTTTCTATTCTGCATCATTAAAAATGAAGAAATTAGAGACAAAAATCAGTTTTGTTTTTTTTTTTGGCTAATGCACAGCTACAAATTAACTTCAGGTTAATATCAGTGTCAAAACATAGAGATAAGTATCTGTAGTTAAAATAATTGAAAGGATGGAAAGAAATACAGAAAGAGTTTCAAACTTACAAACCAATGTTGCTGCCTCTGTCCAACCTCCCTCCAGCCACTTAAACACCTGTTCATTTATCAGGCAGACATCTCAGCTTTAGAGAAAAAAAATCTAATTTTTTTATAAAGCTCTATTTCCTAAACATGAAATAACTTATTTGTCTAAAAAATATGCTTTTTTTTTTTTTTTTTTACAAATGAAGAAACTGAAGCACAGAATATTAAAGTAGGAGTTTTAGTGAGATATTTAGCAAATGCCAAGTGAGAATAAGACAACTTTGAAAAACTTCAAAATAAGGCCAAGACGCATTTAAGTGATTGATTCCCACTAACATATATAGTAAGACTACGACTCAGTGATGAACTGTTTTGAATAAAGCTGCTGATGGGTGATGAGGTCCAGCTTCTCATGAATCCATCTCAACTAAGGAACCCACAGCTTACTAAAAATCTAATGGGCAGTTCTCTGTAGGAGAAATTCTTCTCAGAACTTGATGTGTATCCCCTATAGTAGGCTAGAAAATTGGACTGTGGTCTGACACCCAGATAGAAGATCCAAAGGCTGAGAGTAGGCTAGTGGACCACTTTTATGAAAGCAAAAATGAATAGAATTATTGACCTGGGACTCAGCCAGGATGGTATAGGTCAAGGTTGAGGACCATGTGAGCAGAAACCAGCGTGGACTGACTTTTCAAGACAATTATTTCACTCTGTGTTTTTCTGGACTCCATACCACCCAGAATTCCCATATAGTCTTATCAAATGGGAGAAGAGCCTTGGCAACATTTGCAAGATTCAATTTTCCAGCCTCCTTCATAGGAGTGCCAAATTGTGTTTTATTTTAAGAAAATAAAGCAGTGCCAACATTAACTGTAGTTAGTTGATCTGAATATTCATCCTATGAAAACGAGAATCGGTATTATAAAGTCATGAAAGCTAGAATCCTCCAAGCAAGTTTGATCCTATATTTTTCAGCAATTTATTATTATGACATATACCACTTAACCAAAAAAAGGTAAATGTATAGCATCTAAACGCCAGTAGGGCTTCCCTGGTGGCTCAGCTGGTAAAGAACCCACCTGCAATGCGGGAGACCTGGGTTTGATCCCTGGGTTGGGAAGATACCCTGGAGAAGGGAAAGGCTACCCACTCCAGTATTCTGGCCTGGAGAATTCCATGGGCTGTACAGTCCATGGGGTCACAAAGAGTCAGACACGGCTGAGCAACTTTCACTCGTTCACCAAATACTGATAAAGTTATATTACATATTTGAAGGAGTTTCACAAAAATATCAATAAGGGAAGCAAAAGAAACCCTAATTTTCTGGAAGGGGGAAAAAGTCAAATTATTATGTAACATACATTTAAAAACTTCAGAATAGTAGGTTGTATTTGCAGTAGGATTTGAAGTGTATGTAATAGAAGTGACATTATAAGCAAAATAGCTATAGAAACATATATAATCCGGAAGGAACATCATCATCTAATATTAAAATCTGATTATCAAAGTAGGAAATATGTCAGCTAAACAAGTAAATTTACTCTAAATGATTAGGTATAGATTTCTAAGATGGCAGTTTCTCCAAATCATCTCTTTAAGAATTTATAAATTATTGACCTGGATGATAATTATAAATTGTCAGCTCATCAGTAAGGTCTTGGCAAATGGTAGTGATGACAATGGTAACCAAAATGGAAGACAAGATTTGTGAGGCCAGGTTTTGAGGAATGAATATAAATATGGCAATAAAGTGTCTTGTTTCCATTATATTTATCTATGAAATCATTTGGTATATCAAATATGTTATTGCTTTGTGTGCACAGCACAGCATGAAATAGATATTTGGCAACTTTTCAATTAACTCAGCCAGTGTAGTAAACCAAACCAGATAATTCAGGTTAAGGAAAAAAAAAAAAAACTCGTTTTTGAATGATCAGATCTACTGTCTACATTAGGGACTAATTGAAAGCAGAAAAGTACTGCTTGTCAAACACAGTCACTTAAAATTATTACAACTGATTAAACAGATTCCTCATTGCCTAAATTACAAGACAAGTTAAATTTTAATAGCTATAAGGGGAACCTAAGGCAGGATCTTTATAATAAAATGGATTGGCTGTTTAATGTCAAATATCAAGTATTCAATTTTATTATAATCAGTAGATTCAAGTGAGTAGTTCTAATATTTAAGTGGATAAAATAACCAGACCGTTACTGTGGGCAGTAAGAAGATAAAATCAGATGAAATTATATCTTTATAAACTTCAATATTCTATAAATTACTTTCACTGTGTTGAAGTATTTTCTGATTTTACTAGAAAGAATAGTATATGGATACTGATTGATCTCTTCAATAGATTTTTGGTTCTTAAGTTATTTTCAATATACAATTTTCTATAATCATTTATTAGATTCATTTTGTTAAAATGAGCATTTATAGATGGTAAATGCAGCCCCACGTTACAGTTTTGATTTTTCTTTAGATTGGAGTATTAGCAATAAGAATTCTAACTTTAATAACCTACCACGACAGCATTTTGATTAATGTACAATTCACTTGTGCTCGTATATAGTCTCTAAAACATCCAAACTTATAACTCTAGAAACTTCACAGTTAATCCTTACAAATAGTACAAATACCAATAATAGTATCAAATATTCTAGATAATCTGTGTCTTAATCATTACAAATTTTGTGATTTATGCTTTTCTGGAACCAATTACACATGATTGTACAGTTGTTGCTTCTCCCATCCAAAAGGATGGGGTATTTGTTTTCCTGCTTATGCTCTCCACTAAGCATTCTAGGTGCTGTGTCTTATATTTAGGTTTTAAACCATTGATTGGCAATTTCTTGATTTGTGTGTTGTGTGTGTGTGTGTTTGGTTTCTGTTACTACTGCCCACAATAAGAAAACTTAAATTTCAAATCTGTAAAACCACAAGAAATATAATGTAGATTGACTAAATACATTTTCATGGTTCAAACTTAACATGATTTGAAAGAAAATCATTTTTATTAACTTTTCCTACTTTGCTTTAGAAAATTCATTCAGATCATTTCCCTATGCATTTTACTATAGGTGCCTAGTCCCCCAAGAACAAATTAAAAAAAAAAAAAAAAAGCTCAATTAAAAATCGATCTTCAGATAAGCTTAGTAGGGATATATTAGGTTAGACATTAAATAGCCAGTGTTTACCTCATCAACTTTTTATGATCCAATCTAATATGCACTTCTTAATATTGATAGAACTCAACAATTGAGGTTTATATATTTAAGCAAGTGCAGCACAATACAGCTGCATGTTTGGGTAAAATCCAAACAAATATGATGAGATAAAAATAAAAACAGATGGCTAATAAGTATATGTAATCTTTTTATGTGAACGTATATTTCAGATACTTAAATCAGGAAACTTCCTTAATGTGATGACCCCATTCTCTATGAAAGCAGTACCACTAACCAAGTTGTTGTTGTTTGTTTTTTTTTAATGAAGTTGAAGTTCGATGTTCTATCCTGGCAATACAAATAAAGGTATGTACGAAGTCTTTAAAAAACCACAGTCATTATGCAGGGTATGTAAGCTGTGACCCACAAATGCAGTTCCTTGGAAGTTAGTATTATCTCACAGAATGCTAGGAAAACCTCTATCATTAGAATATACACTTTATTATTAAATTACTCACTGGACCTTATGTGCCTCTTTGGGGCATTCTCAAAATACATTAGCTGTGTTGGTGCTTTATAGGAAATAGAATAATGCAAGACAGGTGAATTTATGACCTAACATTGCATTTTATCTCTCTGTTATGCATCATCTTTGGGATTCAATTTATTTATCAGATTGTACCAGTCTCAGACTCTGAACAGTATTTTTTACAGAAGGCGTTAATTATGCTATGCAGCTAATTTTGACAGTAGAGAAAAAAAAAATCCGTAAATAATTAATGGCAATCTTTTCCCCCTTTCTTTCTTTATCTGAAAGATTGCTCAAGTCATGTTCCCTAAAGGTTTCACTGTCTCACTGAGACAAAATTGACAGGTGATGGCTAGATATTTTTAATTAGGAGAAACTCCAAAGTAAAGAGCTTTCCAGAAGGAGTAGCAGTTAGCCCCAGTAAACAATATTTGACACCTGCTTTGTTAAATTACAGTGAACACCTGCCATTCACCACTCAGAATGCTTACTGCTCACTAAAAAATAAAAGTAAAAAGTAAAAAAGTAGACTACAAGCTTTAAACTGGTTAAAGATTTAAAATTAAATAAGCTATAATCTTAGCTTTTATGTTTAATTATATTTTATCACACAAGTAACATATGAGTCTATTCTCTTGCCAAAGAGTTAAAATTTTATATTAAGATTAAGATCTGATTTGACAGCCACGTTTGAGCACATTTTGAATATTAACTCAAAAGGAAAGAGGCCAAAAATTTGCCATTTGGTTAAAATGATGTTTTCTATAGGGAAAATCATAAATACATTACTCTGTATCTCCCTAGACCTTTGTTTCTGGATGGTAATTTATGCCTTCTCACAACAAATCAAACAGATAGACAATAAGCAAATTAATACGTACTATATTATACATTTCAGAGGAAAAAGAATTGAGACTTCACTCGCTGAGAGAGATTACACTTTAAGCAGCCTGGACAGGGAGAGCTTTAATGGGAAAATTTTATTGGAAGAGGTAATCTGAAGGAAATGGGAGGCCTGCTGTGGATGTTTGGGAAGAGAGCTTGCCAGGGAGGAGAGTTGGTATAAAGGCCTTGCAACTGAGAGAGATTCTGACACATTCAGGTAAAAGCAAGAGAGCAAGTATGGTTTGCAGAGCAAGAGAGATGGCAAGAATAGATAGGGCTGTCTACATAACTGGTGGCACCCCATGTAAAATAAAATGTGGGAATCCCTTGCCTAAACAAGAAGGAAAAAAGTACTGTTAAGGATTCTGCAGAATAAATCTTTTCCCTTCTTTCCAGTCCTTCTTTAGACTTATTGAGGTATTTTTAAATGCACTTTGTATATATTTCTGAGTGAAGAAAAAGAAAACTTCTACATTATTAGCATCAATTTTCCTGATTAACTTCATACTGTGTAATAGCAGTTTTAGGTTCAAATATAAGAGCATTGAACTCATGTGGAATATTGAAATTACACAATTTGCATTTTGTAGTATATATATATATATAAAATCAGAATAGTGCAAACAGTACAACAAACTCAACTGCTTTTATGTCACATTCTGATGCAAGCTTTCCCAATCCACTCTATCTTCAGCTTGCATGCACATGTGTTCAGCCATTGAGTCGTGTCTGACTTTTTGCTACCCCATGGACTGTAGCCCACCAGACTCTCCCGTCCATAGAATTTTCTAGACAAGAATACTGGAGCAGGCTGCCATTTCCTACTCTAGGAACCTTCAGCTTCCTGCTGAGTAAAAACAAAATGAAAAGGAAAGGAACTCTGGGTTACTGTAGCTTTTGTACTCCTTCTTTGTCATTATCTTCAGCATAAATAGTTAGCTGACACAGGAGTGTTTACATGAGTCCTCGTATGAGGAAGGAAAGCCATGATAGGACTCCCTCCATCACTTGTTTGATTTTAAGGCTACCATTGTCCTTTCCCTTTCAAAATAAGTTCTTGTTCAAATGGACGAGTGACGTCTTAGGTCCATGATCAGCACAATGCTGCTTGCTCAGTTATAGAGGCAACATGCTTGCCTTGTTCTCATCGCAACCTTGTGAAGATCCATGTACTCTGCAGCCCCTGAACTCTGCCCTAACAGCTCATTACAAAGGGTATAAGAGAGTGGGACTGCAAGCAGCACATACATGTTGTGTGGGTCTCCTTATTGGCTCTGTTATCCACTGGATTCCATTTACAAATCAAGGATGATATTGTAAGAATTTTAAGAAGGCAACAGAGCCTTATACCAATCAGAAGCTATGCGCAGCTACAGAGATCACAGGCTGATGAAGTTGCCTTTAAAGGAAGAGACAAGGGCACAAAGTTAATGAAAAGGCCATAGAGCCTTGACATAGAGTCTTGTAGGACACTTTAAGAATTTTGAATTTATCCCAAATAAGAGTGAAAGCTAATGTAAAGTTTGGTGCATTTCAGGAAGCTGAAACTGGGTAGCAGTCTGTAAATGAAAACTGTCCATACAATAATGACTACGCCCTAGTGTACATTAAGAATTTAAATAAAATTACTTCACATTTTTTAAACGTATGTTTTCTCTCTCCATGGGACTAAGACCCACATGCAGAAGGAGTAGGAAGATACAGATTTGAATAACCACTGCTGTATTGTACTCCTAATCTCCTTCCTTTATTGAGTTAAGATCATTTCCCAAATGTATTCCCCTAAGGAGGCTTTTGAAGCAAACTTGGATTTGAATTTTGTCATTTACTAAAGGAAAGACCATTTCTATTAACATTAGCTCAATCAATTATCATCCTTTTTTTTTTTTTTTTCAGTGTTTATCAAGAAAGAAGTTGCCCAGTTTGGTCTTGAATTCTAGATTTCTGATGTCTGGTATAAAAAAGTGTTATTGACTCCAGCCTTAAAGTAATTAGATTTGATTGAATTCCAAAAGTGTGCTTTTCTCCATCCTTGCAGACAGTTTTAAGAGCAGAATGGTCTTAACCTGGGTCTTCGTGGATCCAATCAAGAAGATTTCTAGGAACTACCTACACGGAAGGCTTCTGCACAGTTTAACCTCTAAAATGGTTAAAATTTCTTCAAGTTTTGTATAACTGCATCTCTCAAATCACAGTACCAGCGAGTTCCTGATAGATCACATAGCCAACAGTCAAGAAGTATTCAGCACCATGACCACGGCCTGAGTCTCAGACAAGGAAAAAATCAAATAAGGTTTTGGGTCTACGAGCTGGCTGGTTTATATGTAATTGTCTCAATTGTAATTACTAACTTAGATCCTGATATGAGGCTAGGAGCTAATATCATCACTGAGCTCTCTCTCCAATCCTCTTTATTATGTATGACTCTTTCTTTTCCTAAACTCACCCACTATTCCTTGATTTCTGGATCCTCTGAAAATATTGACATCTTTGTTTTCTAAAGCTTTCAATGGCTATTATCACCTATGAATTATAATGCATCTTTCTGATTATGGTTTTCAGGCACTCCATGGGCAGAACCCCATTCTGACTCCCAGCTTAATCTCCAATTATAATTTATCACAAATATATAGGCAATCAGCAATTTCCAAGTCTTCTACCTATGTGCACATTGTTCTGTCATATGGAGTAGCTTTCACCCATTGATTCTAAGTATAACTTCACAAAGGCCCAGTCCAGATTAATATTACCCTTTCTCAAATTTGGTAAACCCTTTCTCAAACTTCCCATTTTAAATTATATAATGAACATCTTTAGAATGTTTACTATGTGCTAACCATTGTTCCAAAACACTTAATCCTTATACTAACCTCATGCACAGATAGTGTCACATCCCCAACTTATAGAGAGAGAAACGGAAGCATAGAAAGGTTAAGGTACTTGGTAGAGGTCATGCAACTTTCTCGCTTCAATTCCAAGTTCTTAATAAATATCCTGTGTGTGCGAACGTGCATGCTGAGTCCCTTTAGTTGTGTCCAGCTCTTTGCGACCCCATGGACTGTAGCTTGCCAGTCTACTCTGTCTATGGGATTTTTCAGGCAAGAATATTGAAGAGGGTTGCCATGCCCTCCTCCAGATCTTCTGGACCCAAGAATGGAAAACACCTGTCCTGCATCTCCTGCATTGCAGATGAATTATTTACTGCTGAGCCACCCAGGGAAGCCCCAGATACCCTGTATTATTCCTCAAAATGAAATTTTCTCAGTGTCTACTATTTTATCATTTTGTTCCTTGAGAATAATTACTCAATTTTCCTTGTATTATAGGAAATGATGAAACTTACATCCTCAAGATATTTAAACACTATGAAGTAAGAATCTGCATTTTATACCTAGCAGTATTAACCACAGTGTTTTGCTGAATCAAAATGGATAAGCAAGTCAAAGTTCAGTTTCAAGTCCGATGCATTTATTATTATTGAGGTTCACATTGGAAGTCTTTGCAGTAAACGGTTTCTGAGTTTGTTTTGTTACGCTTTACATTCTTTATTTTCGCTTGTTGGTTTGTTCAGGGAAGGGTTACCCTTCATCAGGCATTGTGCTGAGGTGCCTACTTACTACACCATAACAATGCCATTATTATTATTGTTTTATTCACAAGTAGACAGATTTTAGAGAAGTAATTTGCCCACGGTATACGTGTATATATTATATTTTATAATGTAATATGTAATTACATAATATTAATAAAAATCATAATAGATAAAATGTTTTTTAAAAGACACTATACAATATTATATTCACTATAATATAAATAGGTATAGGGTTCTACATAAATAAACACTGTTCCCTACTAAAAGAAATTGCACTGTAAGAGATACTTTCTCATTTACAAATAATAAGAATTGAAAATGACAAATTTATTATGATTATTAATGGACAATTAACGTAACACTTCACACCTATATAAGTTTTCATACTTTAGAAAACACATTTCCCTCTAGTGTCTTGTTTATTTCTAGGCAGGAGAGAAAGCTCATCTTTTAGCCCTGTATTCTGACAGCCAGGAAGAGCCTCTGAGTTACTAACAGTGCTAACTCTATAAAAAAAAAAAAAAGAAGAATCTTGACTGCCAGTCCCAAGATCTTTCCAAGTAATTCTTCATCCACAAAAATAATTTACACAAATTTCTAGGGAAATAATTCATTTCCCTTTATTCTGAAGAAAGCAACATTCATGCCGGGTCGCTGACAGCAGGTGTTAATTCTGCAAGTACTAATTTAACATAGCAGGTGTCAAATACACTGGGTATTAACTGCATGGTTGCTGCAAAGTGATGACAATCACTAAATGAGTTCTGATCAGGTGGCCACTGGCACGCACAGGCCTTCTGCTAGATTTTATTACCTACCTGAGCTGCATCCATTGGGGCAACATCCCATAGAAACCAGTCTCTCAGGAGTTTACAGAGTAATGAGCACCTAACTCCAGGGGTATGGACATTTTCTCCATCTCCATCATCCCTTCCTCCTTTTAGTTGCATATGATGTAACATATCAGGGTAATTACAATCATTTTCATTTTTAAAGTGATGAATAATACTGTAGGCAAATTATCAGCAGCTGCTTCAACATTAACTCCTTGCCCAAAATATTGCCAACCACCTGCTCCCATCTCATTCTTTTCCCCACTATTTATAAGTAATCTGGAAAAAATATGCACAGAAACCAAGACACCTAAAACACATCTTCTATTATTAAAAATATAATTTCATGGAAGAGAAATGTAAATTTATGCCTTGCTATTAAATCTATATTTTTGGTGTTAGTAAAGTATATTTTCTAACCTGATTTTGGTTTCTCATATGTAATCTCTAGATGTCCACTATCTGTATTCTTTATTTAATCCACATTCACAAGTTTCTTATTTTTTAATTCAGTTTTAGTTTCCTCTGCCCTTTTCTTTAAGGATGGCTAGAGTCTGAGGAAACAGGGACTGCTGTTGCTTGTAGAAGGGAGTGTCTTGAGATGTTACTAAGTTCTGCAGGAAGTGAACAGATGACTAAGTTATGATATTCTCAAAGTACAATCTTTTTAAGATGAAGAATGTTTATTGTTCAGGTCCATTTGACCTTAGGGTAAATCTCCTTAAACTTTGAATGTTAAGTTGCAGGTGATATGATAGTAATCTATGACATAAATTAATTGTTTGTCAAAATCACTAGGCTCAAATTCTTTGAAATGATCCATTTGCAGACGAAAAATCTATGCAAAGCCTGTCAGCTGTCAGATTTTTACTATTCTTGTTTAGTTGCTTAACAACTGTGTTCAGAGACTGAGTGAAGGCTGAATTTGTCAGGCTTTTGTGAAACAAAGAACTCAAATTCACAAGCCTTACTATGAGAATAAAGCCACCTACAGGGATTTTTTTTATACCAGTTTGATCTAAAAGAAATCAGATGGGATGCTGAGAGAGGTGCCACAGACAGGTAAGGGCACAAGTCAGTGGCAAGAATACCAACTTCCAGGGGAGCAAATCCCAATGTTGCCTTTTATTTTTCTCTAATCAACCAACATGCAGTTTATGACCCAGTATGTGACAGCCCATCTGTGATGCTCTTTAGAGAGGTCTTACTTCAGGAGAGGAAAGGAGGCCTGAAGTCTTTGAAATGGAGATCTAAAAATGTAATGAGGATGTACTCTTCAGATCATAAAGGTATTTTATGTAAGATCCTCTTTCATCATGGAGAGCTTATTGTGTGAACAAAAAGGCTGCTATGGAACCCTTATTTTAAAGGACTGCTAAACTTAGCCAGCCTGCCTCCTCTCCAAACTGTGAAATGAGATGAATTAGCTAGCCAAGGCTCTTTTAGCAGTGTTTATCATATTTATGGAATCATGACATTCTAACAGGCTTTCGACACTGGAGAGAGATGCTGGGGCCTTGATTATAGTGTTGGTAAATGGAAAATCTGGGCCAAGAAAAGTCTCTAGATACACTGACCAACTCAGAAATAGTTAGTAGCTATGCCTTCCTTTTTATATGTAAACCTAATGATAAAAACAGTTTAGTCCATGATGTTCAAATTCCTCTATCATGAATAGAGATGATGCTGTGATGCTGAAGGTCAGCTGTCAGTCTTTGACCAATAATTATGATTTCATCAACACCTACCTGTTATCTGTGATAGAAAGTGAGACAATGAACCTCTAATGGGGTTTCATGTAACTGATGTAGGGCTCAGCTAACTATATTTTCTACAAAATTAAGTGATATTGAATAAGTGATAGCCCTTTGAAACTGCAAACTTACTCTTAATATACAAAGAACTAAATTTTAAATGTGGAAATCACCAAAATTATATCTTGTGTATACTGGATCTGAAGACAGCTTTTTTGTTTGCAACCTCATAATTACTTCCGTTGTCTCTAAAACATTTAATTATAACTCAGTCTCTTATTTTCAAAAGCATGCTTTTACTGTCTGTCTTGTTGCTGAATTTACTTCTTTCACACTAAGTCAGATTCATGTATGTACCAATCAAATCGTGGATAAGATTCTTGATCCCAGTCAAGATAAATATTCTGATAGAAACAGAAACACATAGAGACATACACACACCACAATCTTCCCTTGTCAAAATGCATACAGATTTAGGCATAGCTGTGCTTTGTCTCATATGGAAAATCAATAGCAAAACAGAGACCTATGAAAACAATTTACCCTGTGATTTATCTGGTTTATTTCTTTCACTTCAGAAAGGTAGACAATTCTTAATATATAATCCAGGACAAATTGTTGTTTTGTTTTGCTTATTTTCCAGGAAATTCCCACTAAAAAAAAATTTTAGGTTTTTTTTTGTTTGTTTTGTGCTTGTTTCATCATTCTTAGGTAGTAAACTTTGTTAGCATACATTTTAGGACAAGTTCTAAAATTGTTGTTGTTTAGTTGCTAAGTCATGTTTGACTCTTTTTGTGACTCCATGGGCTGTAACCCTCCAGGCTCCTCTGTCCATGGAATTTTCCAGGCAAGAATACTGGAGTGGGTTGCCATTTCCTTCTCCAGGGGATCTTCCTGACCCAGGGATCGAACTCATGCCTCTTGCATTGGCAGACAGATTATTTACTACTGAGCCACCAGCAAAGCTAGTTAAATTCTAAAATATACAGGGAATGATCAGGATGTGTGATGCTATGTTTGATAAGGATTTGGAATGTTTTGGAATGATTGTTTTAAGCAATGACATATTCCTTGACTATCTGTGAAAAGGACATAACTGTGCTTTGACATACAGAATAAAAAGATTAAAGGAAAAAACATTGAGAAAGATGATAGATACTTACTTTCAAGAGTTAAGTTCTATAATTCTCCACTGTTGAAAATAACCTATCCCCTTAACCTCATTAATGTCCTTATTACCTGACTTCTTATGCCACTGCTATTTACATGTAAGTTTTATACTCACTGCAGGATTTGTGAAAACAGGATCACTACCCAATCAATCACTGTACACTTCACAGAATTATTTTATATAGTGTCCTCTATATCACATATTTTCAACAAATATTCAAGAGAGTTTTAAACTTTACAGGAAGGAGTCAGGCCGGTGAGAAAAAGGTTGCACGTAGGTTATTCTCATTAAGAAAACAACAACAAAAAAATGCATGAAAGTTAATTTGTAAAATATGTTTTTCTTGCACTGAGTTCTAGAGAAACTATGTCAAATGGATCCTTCTGTGAGAGGGAATAGATATTATAACTTAATAACACACGATTAATATTTTCTGAGATAAAATACACTTTTCATGTACATACTTCTTACAAATATCTCCCTTATAAAAGTCAAGAACAACTGAAAGATTAACTCAGGAATGCCATTTGGGGGAGTCAACTTTTGACAAGGATAGAATTTTGAGAATGTAGGAAGCCTGACTCTTAAATGTCAGTCTCAAGAAAGTTTCTGACAAATGTTCAGTCAAAGTCAACGTATGGATTAGATCTCTGATGGGTGGTCCACATGACAAAATGTCCTATTGTGTTGCTAAATACACAGATTCCAGATATTTTTCCATGTATTTTTTTTTCAGTGAACATTTACCAACTACTGAGGTTGAGAAATATGATATAATGATGGAAACAAGTTGCAGATCCCAAGACCTATGAGCCGGTCCAGGAGCATGTACTCTTTTGGGGGATAAGAGGAAAGAATGTCAAGGGGTAAGCAATACGCAATCATGTTAGCAGCAAATCGTCTACCGGCTCTCTTTTCCCCGGGGGAGTGAAATTTAACCATTTTGATTCATCAACCCTTTGGAGAACTTCGTAAAATAATGTACCATTAACTGAGAAACATACACAAACACAAAACATTCAGTATCTCATACATCTCTCTCTCCCTTGCTCTTCTCTTGGCTTACGCCAATCTAGCCATGATAGCCTTTTTGTCGGTTTCCAAACATCCAGAATCACAGTCAGTCTTTGCACTGACCATCCATCTGCTTGGAAGGGTTTCTCTTTATTTATCTGTCTGGTTCACTCTCTCAGTTCCTTCGAGACACAGCTCAAATATCTCCTTCTCATACGGATGACAACACCGATCTAATTAAAGCATCAACCCCTTATCACCTTTCCCTTTCTAGATACCCCCTTATCTTGTCCTATATTTTGTAGCACCTTACATATGTTATACAGTTAATTTCTTTGTTTATTTTTTCTCTTTATTTTTTTATCCTTCCACTTGAAAATAAGATCCGTTAGGTCAAGAGTTTTGACATAGTTTTCTGTTAATGTCGGTACTCCTGGGACACGGTTGCTGTTGTTCAGTCACTAAGTCATAGCCTGCTCTGGGACCCTAAGGACTGCAGCACACCAGACTTCCCTGTGGTAGATAACCGTAGATGTGTATTGAATGAATGAATGCAGTGTCAAATAAGCAGTGTAGCATGACGCTAAAGGGCGGGCTTTTGGGAATAAATGGATCTGGAAGTATACTGGGTAAGCCCTTAGTTAGCCTGTGGCCAAATAGCTTTAGATCTTGAGCTTTTGCTCCTGGTAACTTACAGAAGGATAATAAGAGGACCTACAGTTAGTTAGGGTTCAGAAACAGAATGCTGTCTCCTCTCACACATCCCCTCCTCTATCTTCCAACTTCTGTAGGAAAAAAAAAAAAAAAAAGATCTTCAGACAAATTCTGAACTTCTGCGCTATATAAAATGGCAGGCACAAAAAGGCAGACTCATTAACACTTGAAGAGAAATAAAATTACTTAGATAAAGAGATAAAGCCAATCTAAATTATTAAGTTCTGAGAGGGAAAAAAGATGAAGTGAAATACAATTGATAGAGGACAGTTTGAGCAAAAAGAGAAATTAGGATGTGATTGGTGAATAAAAAGTTTCAGAGAAATCTGACCTGTGAAAATTAAGGTTCTAAGAAATATTACCGGAGGTTATGAATTGCATTCTCTTTAATGTGTTTCAACTAAGGACTGGGATGATTTTGTTCTTGTAGCTATTTAAATTGGATTGTTTGAATGCTTCCTGGGTAATAATGGATAGATATTGATTCCAGAATTCATGTGGGTTACACATATAAAACTTATACAAAAAGGCTGGTACATTGTGCGGTCTATTGTTAGTACTCAATAATTTAGCAGAGTGAAAAATACTCACCATATTGCATGCCACCTAACACACTGATTTAGTTACGTAGCACTTATTTATTAAATACTTACTGGCTTCTGGAAACTATGCTTGTATTAGGAATAAAATAGAGAAAAAGAGAGCTGTGATTCCTGAACTCATGGATTCTGTTTTCTGTGTATTTAATTCAGGACAAACATATAAACAGCCCCTGGCAAATTTTTGGGAGAGTATACTGTATGTGCATTTTTTCTCCTGGGGTTGAGCCCTAAAGTTTAGATTAGATTCTCAGAACAACTTGTTACCTTAATACCAAGAAATCCTCTGCCTCGGTGAGAGAAGTTAGAGTAAAAAAAACCAAATTAGACTGAGGGGTGAAATGAATGGCAGGTAAGGAAATCAGGACCTCGAGAGCAAAGAATAAAAGGTAAACAATAGCTGAGACACACTTTGTTTGTTGGTTAAATCATTACTTTTAAATGACAGAGAACCTGAGCACATTTAGAAGTTGAGGGACAGGACTTACTCACTGTATAAAAATAAGAATGAAAAGTACAGATTAAAGAAAAGAAAGAAAGAAAACATCGAATACATAAAAATCCCAGAGAAAAGAAGACATGGTCATGAACTTAAGTGGTTTTATCTGAAGAGCCTTGTTTGACACTTTGTAATGAAATCTTTGAATTATTTGCTTAGTGCTTTAAAAATGAATTCAACACTATAACTTCAGATACACTCATCATAGAGTTTGAGCTTCTCATCTTAATTCACTAAAAGTGCAAAACCAAGTAAACCAACAACAGTGAACTAGCAATTCCAACAAGCAGAAACTGATCTTTAAGTTAGTGTCCTGATCCGCAGGGGTCTCGCCCTGAGGTTGCAGCTGGAGAGAGGTAGGTCCTGAACCAGAAGAGCGAACAAGGGAAATTCACGGGGAGGGCCAGGAAGGGAGAGTGGCACTTAGCAGGAAGCGTCACCTTGGCGTGTCACCCAGAGCGTTGGCGTCCCTAATTCAAAAGCTGGTACTTTGAAAACCGAGGAAGACATTTGTTTCAACATTGAGTATGCCTGGATAACTTCCCGGGTATCTCAGTTGGTAAAGAATCCACCTGCAATGCAAGAGACCCTAGTTTGATTCCTGGGTTGGGAAGCTGCCCTGGAGAAGGGATGGACTACCCTTTCTAGTATGCTTGGGCTTCCCTGGTGGCTCACATGGTAAAGAATTCACCTGCAATGTGGGAGACCTGGGTTCGATCCCTGGGTTGGGAACATCCCCTGGAGGAGGGTATGGCAACTCATCCTATTACTCTTGCCTGGAGAATGTCCACGGACAGGGGAGCCTGGCAGGCTACAGTCCGTGGGGTCACAAATAGTTGGACATGACTGAGCAAATAAGCACACCACAGCACACGCCTGAATAAATCTAGGTTTTGCTCAAGCCATCAGCACTTGTAGTCCTCAAACAAATAACGAGAATAGAAATTGCTTTATTTCTATTTTACACCAGATAACAACTAAGAGTATAAATTAAAGCCATTTTTTCTGCACACTTCGAAACAGACATATCCTAATAAACCAGTGCCTCCTGGTAACAGGGAAAGATCAGTGACATTGGTATTCACAGTATAAACTCCTTGGAGTTGATATTGCAACTTATGCTTCCACAGGAAAGTTTAAGAAGAAGACAGATATATTGAGCAGTAAGGTCTACTTGTTTGTGTGTTGCTTTATAAGATAATCTGTCATTGAAAATTAGTAAGTGAATTTAATGCTATACTTAAAAAAAAAAAAATTAGCCTCAAAAGCAGGTCTAAGAGTGCATCAAAGAAAGACCCTGAACCTACCTCCTCCCACAGATACTCTAAATTAACATAGACATATAAAGCAATTCCTCCCAAAGAGATGTGAGGGATGACTGAACAGCTTCTGCATACAGAGGGACCACATATATAGAGATAAGAAAAACAGAGACACAGTATCCTTGGAACTCCACTCTCATCACAGCAACCTGCAGTAGGGAAGGATATCAGTGAGGGACGTGAGCCCAGACTCACCCAGCCTAGGACAAAGCAAAATCACAGCCATTTAAAGAATACATAGTATATACAGGAAGAAAATCCAATTACTAAACTTAAAATGTCTACAAAGTGAGCAGGGGGGTGCTGGAACCCTATTAGGGGTCAGAGGCACCAAGGAGCATCATTGTTTTTGAGGCCCTCCAGACTCCTCGTATCCCACGCTCACTCCAGCCATCCATCAGGGCAACACTGGTGCAGGCAGTCTATACTGGGGATGCCTCCATACAATGTCACTACTTCAAGATAAGAAGAGGTAGCCGTTTTAACTAACTCTCAGAAACAAACAGAGAAGGTCAAACAAAATGAGGACACAGAAGAAGATATCCCAAATGATAGACTAAGACAAAAATCCAGGGTGGGAGCTGATGAAATGAAGATAAGTAAGTTACCTGGTAAAGAGCTTAAAGCAATGGCCATAAAGATGCTCACTGAACTCAGAAAACGAATGAATGAACCCCACAGGGATATTAACAAAGGTTTAGAAAACGTAAGAAAATATTCATAACTAAAGAATATAAATTAAATGAAGAATACAGTAGGTAGAAGACTGATATAGCAGAATGACTGAATAATTTTGAAAATAAAATGTGGAAATCACTCAATCAGAACAGAACAAAGAGAGAAAAATATTTTAAGAAATTGAGGATAGTATAATAGAATTCTGGGACAATATCAAGCATACTAAAAGTTGTGTTATAGAGAGAGAGAGAAAGAGACAGAAATAATTATTTGAAGAAATAACACTTGAAAACTTCCTTAACCTGTTAAAAAAAAAGAGAGACATAAAAATCTAGGAAGTATAGAATCCCAAACAACATGAATCCAAAGAGATCCACATCAAAATATATTATAGTTAAAATTGCAAAAATTAAGGATAGAGAAAAATGTTACAGTCAACAAGAGGGAAAAATAAGGGAAACCCTGTAATGGCTGTCAGCTTGTTTTTCAACAGAAACTTTATAGGACAGAAGAAAATGGCAGGATATAATAAGTGCTGAAAGGGGAAAAAAAAAAAAACTTACAGTATAGAATCAAACTATCTAACAAGGTTATCAGTCAGAATTGAACAAGAGATAAGGAGTTTCCCAGAAAACTAAAAAACACAGAAGTCCATCGCCACTAAACTTGTCTTACAAGAAATGTTAAATGGACTTCTTCAAATAAAATAAAAAGACCACAACTTGAAATAAGAAAATTTATGAAAGAAAAAAAAAAATCTCACTGGTAAAGGCAAATGTTTGGCAGTGGATCAGCCACTTAAGAAGTTAGCATGAATATTAGTGACAAAAGTAGTACAATCAACCAAAGGTGAACCTTGAAAAATGCAGTTTGAACTGCACAGATACACTTATGCGTGAATTTTTTCAGTATTTATCCTACAGTACTACACGGTCTGTGAGTGGTTTCGTCTATGGGTGGGGAACTGTAGATCTAGAGATCAAACTATAAAATTAAACAAAACTTGTGAATATGTGGTGGGTGGACACAACTAACCCATCATATAACTGGGTAAGTACAGTAAGTATTTAAAGGACATGAAATAGCAGAATGTAAAACACATCGGAAACATAAAATATGGTGCGAAGGTTTTCAGGTGTTCAAATTGAAGTGACTATCAGCTTAAAATAGTCTGCTATGCATACAGGTTGATATATATGAACCTCTTGGTAACCACAAACGAAAAACATGCACTGAATACACAAAAAATAAAGACAAAGGGATATTAAAATAACACTAAGGGAATCCATCAAATCACCACGGAAGAATCAAGAGAAGATAGGAATGTGCGTGCGTGCTTAGTCCTTTCCGTCGTGTCTGACTCTCTGTGACCCTATGGACCATGGTCTGCCGGGATCCTCTGTCCACAGGATTCCTCAGGTAAGAATAGTGGAGTGGGTTGTGATTTCCTTCTCCAAACCTGACCTGAGACAAGCCAAAACGACCGTCACAAGGGAAGATAGGAAAAGAGAACTACAAAAACAACGAGAACAATTAATAGGCAATAAGGACATATTTATCAATATTTCCGTTCAGTCGCTCTGTCACGTCTGACTCAATGCGACCCCACGGACTGCAGCACGCTAGGTTTCCCTGTCCATCACCAACTCCCAGGGCTTGCTCAAGCTCTTGTTCATCGAGTCGGTGATGTCATCCAACCATCTCATCCTGTCGTCCGCTTCTCTGCCCGCCTTCAATCTTTCCCAGCATCAGGGTCTTTCCAATGAGTCAGTTCTCATCAAGTGGCAAAAGTATTGAAGTTTCGGCTTAAGCATCAGTCCTTCCAATGAATATTCAGGACTGATTTTCTTTAGGATTGAACGGTTTGATCTCTTTGCAGTCCAAGGGACTCGCAAGAGTCTTCTCCAACACCACAGTTCAAAAGCATCAATTCTTCAGTGCTCGGGTTTCTTTATGGTCCAACTCTCACATCCATACATGACTACTGGAGAAACCATAGCTTTGACTAGACGAACATTTGTTAGTGAAATAATGTCTCTGTTTTTAATATGCTGTCTAGATTTTTCATAGCTTTTCTTCCAAGAAGCAAGTGCCTTCTAATTTCCTTGGTGCAGTCACCATCTGCAGTGATTTGGAAGCCCCCCAAAATAGAGTCTGTCACTGTTTCCATTGTTTCTCCATCTATTTGTCATGAAGTGATGGGATCAGATGCTATGATCTTCCTTTTTTGAATGTTGAATTTTAAGCCAAATTTTTCACTCTCCTCTTTCGCTTTCATCAAGAGGCTCTTTAGTTCCTCTCTGCTTTCTGCCATAGGGGTGGTGTCATCTGCATATATGAGGTTACTGATATTTCTCCTGACAATCTTGATTCAGCTTGTGCTTCATCCAGCCTGACATTTCATATGATGTACTCTGCATATAAGTTAAATAAAGAGGGGGACAATATACAACCTTGACATACTCCTTTCCCAATTTTGAACCAGTCCATTGTTCCATGTCTGATTCTAACTGTTGTTTCTTGACCTGCATACAGATTTCTCAGAAGGCAGGTAAGGTGGTCTGGTGTTCCTGTCCTTAGAAGAATTTTCCACAGTTGGTTGTGATCCACACAGTCAAAGGCTTTGGTGTAGTCAATAAAGCAGAAGTATAAGTTTTTCTGAAATCCTCTTGCTTTTTCTATGACCCAATGGACATTGACATGGTTCCTCTGTCTTTTCTAAATCCAGCTTGAACATCTGGAAATCTTGGTTCATGTACTGTTGAAACCTAGCTTGGAGAATTTGGAGCATTATTTTGCTAGTGTGTGTGAGGAGTGCAATTGTGTGGTAGTTTGAAAATTCTGTGGCATTTCCTTTCTTTGGGATTGGGATGAAAACTGACCTTTTCTAGCTTTGTGACTACTGCTGAGTTTTCCAATTTGGCATTTTCATAGTCAGTGTAGCACTTTCATAGCATGATCTTTTAGGATTTGAAATAGCTCAGCTGGAATTCTATAACCTCCACCCTCTTTATTCATGGTGATGCTCCCTAAGGCCCAGTTGACTTCACACTCCAGGATGTCTGGCTCTAGGTATGTGATCACATCATTGTGGTTATCTGGGCCATTAAGTTCTTTTTTTGTTTATTTCTTCTGTGTATTCTTGCCACCTCTTCTTAATCTTCTGCTTTTATTAGGTTCATACCATCTCTGACCTTTGTTGAAGCCATCTTTCCATGAAATGTTCCCTTGGTATCTCTAATTTTCTTGAAGAGAACTCTAGTCTTTCCCATTCTGTTGTTTTCCTCTATTCTTTTGCCTTGATCATTTAGGAAGGCTTTCTTAGCTCTCCTTGCTAGTGTTTGGGACTCTGCATTCAGATCGATATATCTTTCCTTTTCTCTTTTGCTTTTTGCTTCTCCTCTTTTCTTAGCTTTTCGTAAGGCCTCCTCAGACAACCATTTTGCCTTTTTGCCTTTCTTTTTCTTGGGGATGGTTCTGATTATGGCCTCCTGTACAATGTCAAAAACCTCCATCCACAGTTCTTCATCACTCTATCAGATCTGCTCCCTTGAATCTATTTGTCACTTTCACTGTATTATCATAAGGGATATGATTTAAGTCCTATCTGAATGCTCTAGGGGCTTCCCTTGTGGCTCAGCTGGTAAAGAATCCTCCTGAAATACAAGAGACCTGGGTTCTATCCCTGGCTTGTGAAGATCCGCTGGAGAAGGGAAAGGCTACCCATTTTGCTATCCCACACTGGGGAATTACATGGACTTTATTGCCCATGGGGTTGCAAAGAGTTGGACATGACTGAGCCACTTCCTCTTCACTTATCACTTGAATGGTCTAGTGGTTGTCCCTTCTCTCTTCAATTTAAGTCTGAATTTTCAGTAAGGAGTTCACGATCTCAGCCACAGCTCCCAGTCTTGTTTTGCTGACTGTATACAGCTTCTCAGTCTTCAGCTGCAAATAATATAATCAGTCTGCATTGACCTTCTGGTGATGTCCATGTATAGAGTTGTCTCTTGTGTTGTTGGAAGTGGGTGTTTGCTATGACCAGTGTGTCATTATCAATAATTATCAATAATCACTTTAAATTTATTTTAATTACTCCTATCATAAATGTCTCCATTGAAAGACACAGGTGCTTGAGTGGAGCAAAAAAACAAGACCCATCTATATGCTGTCTACAAGAGGCTCTCATTAGATCTAAAGATACACATAGATTACAAATGAATTGTTGGAAAAAGATACTCCATGCAAATAGCAAAAAGAGAGAGCTGAGGTAGCAACACTCATATAAGGCAAACAGACTTTAAAATAAATACTGTAACAGAAGACAAAGAAGGGCATTACATGATGATAAAGGGGTGAATCCAACCAGAGAATATGACATTTGCAAACATTTATGTATCAAACTAAGAGCTCTGAGATTGCAAAGCAAATAGTAAGAGGAATTTAAAAACAGACCACCATATAATAATAGTAGGGGACTATAATACCCCACTTACATAAACAGATCATCCAGACAGAAAATTAATAAGGAAAACATGGCCTTTAATAATACATTAAACCAAAATGAAATAAATAAGTATATAAATAGAATATATACGTCCATTCAAAAGTACCAAAATATGCATTTTTCAAGTACATATGTAACAGTCCCCAGACTACATTGAGAGTCACTTGGACAGCAAGGAGATCCAACCAGTTCATCCTAAAGGAAATCAGTGATGACTATGCATTGGAAGGATTCATGCTGAAGCTGAAATTCCAATACTTTGGCCACCTGATGCGAAGAGCTGACTCATTTGAAAAGACCCTGATGCTGGGAAAGATTGAAGGTGGGAGGAGAAGGGGACGACAGAGGATGAGATGGTTGGATGGCATCACAGATTCAATAGATATGAGTTTGGGTAAACTCCGGGAGTCAGTGATGGACAGAGAGGCCTGGCGTGCTGTAGTCCATGGGGTTGCAAAGAGTTGGACATGACTGAGCGAATGAACTGAACTGAAGTGAAAAAAAGTCTCAATAAGTTTAAGAAGACTGAAATTATACCAAGCATCTTTTCTGATCACAATGGTATGAAACTAGAAATCAACTGCAAGAAAAAATATAATAAAAAAACGACAAACAACAACAGCAACAAGACAAACACACTGAGACTAAAAATCATGCTACCAAAGAGGAAACGTGTCAATGAAGAAATCAAAGAGAAAATCAAAAAATGTCTGGAGATGAAAACGTGAAAACACAAATATTCAAACCCATGGGACACAGCAAAAGCAGTTATAAGAGGGAAATTCAAAGAGTTACAAGCCTCCTTCAAGAAACAAGAAAAATCTGAAATCATCTAAATTTACATTTAAAGGAACTAGGAAAAAAAAAAAGAGAAAAAGTAAAGCCCAAAGTTAGTAGAAGGAAGGGAATAATAAAGATTAGGTTGGAGATAAGTGAAATGGAGCAAAAATATAATTTAAGTGATCAGGGAAACTATGAGTTGGTTCTTTGAATAAACAAACTAACTTGACAAATTTAGCCAGACTCATCAAGCAAAAAACATAGAACTCAAATAAATCATAAATAGAAGAGGAGAAATTACAAGCAATAGCATAGAAATACAAAGGATGATAACAGAATACTATGAACAATTTATATGCCAACAAATCAGACAACCTAGGAGAAATGGATAATGTCCTATAACCATATAATCTTCCATGATTGAAGCAGATAATAAGAATAAACTGATCAGTGGTAACCAAACTGAATCAGTAATCAATAAATTCCACCTTACCCTCCCACCTCCAGAATAAAAAGCCCAAGTCCAGATAGTTCCACAAGTGAATTTGAAAAAATATTTGAAGAAGAGCTACTACCCATCCTTCTCAAATTATGCCAAAAAATTGAAGAGGAAGGAATGTTTGCATACTCATTTTACAACTCCAGCACCTTCATACCAAAACCAGATGAAGACAATACAAAAAGAGAAAACAATAGGTCAATATCATGGATAAACATAAGTGCAAAAATCCTCAACAAAATATTAGCAAACAAACTCTAACAGATATTAAAAGGATTATACAACAGAATGAAGTGGATTTGTTCCAGGGATGCAAGGATGGCTTAATATTTGCAAATCAATCACTATGACAGCACATTGACAAAATGAAGAATAAAATAATATGATCATCCCAACAGATGCAAAAAGACATTTCCAAAGAGTCAACATCCATTTATGACAAAAAACTCTCAACAAAATGGGTATAGAGGAAACATATCTCAACATAATAAAGGCCACATATGACAAACCCACAGTTAACAGTACACTCAATGGTGAAAAGCTGAAAGGTTTTCTGCTAATATCAGGAGTGAAACAAGTATGCCCACTCTCATTGGTTTCTATTAACATAGCTTTGGAAGCCCTACACACAGAAAGCATACAAGAAAAAATAAAATAAAATCATCCCAACTGTAAAGGAAGAAGTGAAGCTCACTATTTGCTGATAGTAAGATACTATATACAGATAATCCCCCCAACCTCCATCAAAAAACTGTTAGAACTAAAAATTGAACTCAGTAAACTTGCAGCACACAAAATTAACATACAGAAATCCTTTGCTTTTTTATGTATTTAAAATAATAGTAAATTGACAGAAAAATTCATTTAAAAATTATATAGAAAAGAATAAAATACCCAGAAATAAATTTAACCAGGGAAGTGAAAAACCTGTACTCTGAAACTTTAAGACACTGTGGAATAAAATTGAAGATGACACAAATAAATGGAAAAGTATACTGTGTTTGTAGTGAAAGATTCAATTTTGCTAAAATGTTCATACTACTGAAAGCAATCTATAGATTGAATGAGATTTATATCAAAATACTCATGGCATTTTTTAAAGAACTAGAAAAAATTATCCTCAAATGTCTGCAGAACCACAAAAGACCTTGGATAGCCAAAACATTCTTGAAAAAGAGAAACAAAGCTGAAGACAATATACTATCAGACTTCAAACTATACTACAATGCTATAGTAATTAAAACAATATGATACTGGCACAAAAACATACACATAGACCAATGGAACAGGCTAGAGAGCCTAGAAATAAGCCCATACTCATATAATGAATTAATATAGGACAAAGGATGCAAGAATATACAAGAGAGAAAAAAAAATCTCTTCATTGAATTATTAGGAAAACTGGACTGCAAAAGAATGGAACTAGGGACTTCTTGTTTGCCCAGTGATTAAGACTCTGTGCTTTTAATGCAGGGGTCTTGGGTTCAATTCCTACTCAGAAGACTGGGATCCCACCCACAGTGAGGCCAAAAAGTTAAAAAAAATTTTAAAGAGGAATGAAACTAGACTACTTTCTTACACCATATACAAAAATATACTCAAAATGAATCAGACTTATATATAAGACCTGAAATCATAAAACTTCAAGAAGAAAATATGGGCAGTAATCTATTTAATTTTGGTTTTAACAATATGGTTTGAATATGTCTTGTCTGGCAAGGGTAACAAAAATAAATGGGAGTATATCAAAATAAAAAGCTTTTTCACAGCAAAGGGAACAACCGGTAAAGCAAGAAGGCATGCTATTAATTGGGAAAAGATGCTTACAAATGATATACCTGACAAAGGGTTGGTATCTGAAATATGTATAACTCATACAACTCATTAACAACAAAACAACTCTATTAAAATGTTTAAAACTGGCACATTGCCTGGACCTTAGTAGGAAGCTTAATAAAGGACAAGTATGAAATTCCATGGACGAAGGAGCCTGGCAGGCTAGAGTGGCAAAGAGTCAGACAGCACTGAGTGACTTCACTTTCTTTCTTTCTTTTCTATTGTTAAAAAAAAAAAAAAAAAAAAAGATTAGGCTCCTGAATAGCACTGGCCCTTTCCTTTGGCCATTCATAAATCTCTCCTACATTCTCATGGACTCAACAAGATAGGTAGCAAACCTGACTGATTTACATAAAAATAATTTAATCAATTCCTGTAAAAGGAGTCATTATATGTAAGTTCTCTAGATCAGCATCCACAGTGCTAACCCCTTCCTCATCCCCAAAGGGGAACTACTTTCATGAATTTATTCTGTATTTTGGGAGACTTTTTAAACATTCACATGATTCATTCAGTTCAGTTCAGTTGCTCAGTCATGTCCGAATCTTTGCGACCCCATGAACCGCAGCACGCCAGGCCTCCCTGTCCATCACCAACTGCTGGAGTCTATCCAAACCCATGTCCATCGAGTCGGTGATGCCATCCAACCATCTCATCCTCTGTCGTCCCCTTCTCCTCCTGCCCTCAACCTTTCCCAGCATCAGGTCTTTTCCAATGAGTCCATTCTTTGCATGAGGTGGCCAGTATTGGAGTTTCAGCTTCAGCATCAGTCCTTCCAATGAACACCCAGGACTGATCTCCTTTAGGATGGACTGGTTGGATCTCCTTGCTGTCCAAGGGACTCTCAAGAGTCTTCTCCAATACCACAGTTCAAAAGCATCAATTCTTCGGCACTCAGCTTTCTTTATAGTCCAACTCTCACATCCATACATGACCACTGGAAAAACCAGAGCCTTGATTAGATGGACCTTTGTTGGCAAAGCAATGTCTCTGCTTTTTAATATGCTGTCTAGGTTGGTCATAGCTTTCCTTCCAAGGAGTAAGCGTCTTTTAATTTCATGGCTTCAGTCACCATCAGCAGTGAATTTGGAGCCCAGAAAAATAAAGTCAGCCACTGCTTCTCCATCTATTTGCCATGAAGTGATGGGACCAGATGCCATGATCTTAGTTTTCTGAATGTTGAGCTTTAAGCCAACTTTTTCACTCTCCTCTTTTCACTTTCATCAAGAGGCTCTTTAGTTCTTCTTCACTTTCTGCCATAAGGGTGGTGTCATCTGCATATCTGAGGTTATTGATATTTCTCCCGGCAATCCTGATTCCAGCTTGTGCTTCATCCAGCCCACCGTTTGTCATGATGTACTCTGCATAGAAGTTAAATAAGCAGGGTGACCATATACAGCCTTGATGTACTCCTTTCCCGATTTGGAACCTGTGTGTTGTTCCATGTCCAGTTCTAACTGTTGCTTCCTGACCTGCATACAGGTTTCTCAAGAGGCAGGTCAGGTGGTCTCGTATTCCCATCTCCTTCAGAATTTTCCACAGTTTATTGTGATCCACACAGTCAAAGGCTTTCGCGTAGTCAATAAAGCAGAAACAGATGTTTTTATGGAGCTCCCTTGCTTTTTCAATGATCCAGCAGATGTTGGCAATTTGATCTCTGGTTCCTCTGCCTTTTCTAAAACCAGCTTGAACATCTGGAAGTTCACGGTTCATGTATTGCTGAAGCCTGGCTTGGAGAATTTTGAGCATGTTCATTAACTACCCAAATTATAAATACTATATTCTATGGGAGAATTTCATTATTATTTTTTAATATTATAATATCAATCTGCAGCTATTTATGCATTTAATATTGAATATAATATTTGGAGGATATTGTCCTTAGACTCACTTCCTTATCTGAGTATCTTTGCCTCAGTATAGATGTACATTGCTATGATTTATTTGGGCTTCCCCAGGGGCTCAGAGGTCAACAATCCTCCTGCAATACAGGGAGATGTGGAACCATGGAGACACCGAGGTCAGGAAGATGCCCTGGAGGAGGAAATGGCAACCCACTGCAATAATCTTGCCCGGAAAACCCCATGGACAGGGGAGCTAAGTCCATGGAGTTGCAAAAGAGTCATACACAACTGGGTGACTAAACAACAACAGCACTGGTTTATTTAGCTGTCTCCTTTGGTGGCTTTTTAGATTGGTTTGCTTTCTATTTGCTTGTTTTAGAGCTGAAGTAAACATTTCATAAGGCTCTGGGAACATGCTGGAGGTCATTCTCTTAGCCTTTTCATAAAACACAGAAATGGATTGTGCACTTGGTCTTCCCTCATAGCTCAGTTGGTAAAGAATCTGCCTGCAATGCAGGAGACTCCGGTTCGATTCCTGGGTCGGGAAGATCTGCTGGCCAAGCGATAGGCTACCCACACCAGTATTCTTGGGCTTCCTTTGTGGCTCAGCTGGTAAAGAATCCACCTGCAATGCGGGAGACCTGGGTTGATCTCTGGGTTGGGAAGATCCCCTGGAGAGGGGAAAGGCTACCCACTCCAGTATTCTGGCCTGGAGAATTCCATGGACTGTGTAGGCCATGGGGTCGCAGAGTCCGACACGACTGAGCGACTTTCACTTTCACTTTCTTACAATTGGAATATTTGGTTAACTGGAGACTACCATTGGCTTGTTCTTTGGATCCAATCTTCAGCAAAGCCAAGGATGAAGATTCACAAGATAGGATAGTAACAAGTAAGTGTCAAAGTAGCAGAGAAAAAGGTCCGTGTCACATAGTAACTTCCGATGGCAGGCTGAATTACAAACTTTTCTTGAACCTCCTAGTACTGAGGATATAGCAACAGAAATTGCATCATTGAAACTGGTAGGGGTTTGGTTCATTACAGAATTTGTACTAAAAGGAAGTATAAAAATGAGAAGAAAAAGAGTGCCCTACAGCTGGTAATTCTGAGACACACAACATACTTTATTTCAGTAAAGTTGATTAGTTATTGAGAAGATAACTCTAGACCAAAAGCACAAACCAAGAAAGACTAAAAAATTCCAACAAATTAAGTCCTTAAACTCTCTTCTTTCACATGCAAAATGAAGGGTTGAAGGAAGAAAAGTGTTGTACATTCTTAATTCTATGCTTTCTAAATGAATTCTATAAAATTCATATTTTCTCTAATAATAAGATCTCAGATTTAAAATTGCTGTTCAGTAGGTATGTAAACATTTGTGCAGACAAGCAATAAGGAAAATCAGATGAGAAAACTTCAGAGATTCATTTCCAGTTGTTTTTCAATGACCCATTGAGATTGGGAACTTGTCCTTCCTCTCAGGGGTAGGGATTTGCCCACTTTCAATGTGTCCACAGGAGCTGAAACCATTAATGTCTGCAAGTATCAGGCAGATGGTAATTCCTTGAAATCTCCTCAAAACTGGCATATAGGCTCAACCTGACTAATGCTTGAGCCCAAAATATTTATTCCCTGAATATGCAGCTGGTTTTATCCTTGCTCCACAAAAAGAGAGAGCAGTAAAGAAGGACAGTCCCATTGCTAGGATAAAGTCCTATATAGTATATCTCTGTATCTCCACAGTTTGCCACCAACTGAACTTTCTGTCTGGCACCTATACTAAATAACTTGTATCAGCATTCACAATGATTTATTCAAGTTGCTCTCCAAAATTTTTACTGGAACTAGTTTCCTATTTACTTTCTACTTGTAGATAGCATTAATTCTTTCTTACTTTCTTACAAATTTTTGATTTTGGATTTATATGGGAGTGTATATTAACATATGTATGATTGTTATAATTGGCTTTTCTTTTCATATTCAATATTTGTCAGTCCATCTGTAAATCTTTTTTCACTCAATGAGTCATTAAAAGGAACCTGAGACTTAACTTTTTATGTGAATATACTTTAAAGCATTTATCAAATAATCCAAGAGAGCAAGGAAATGGCCACATACCTTAGGTATGTGTGTGTATGTGTGTGGTGAAGGATGCCGAGGTCTATTTGGAAGGGCAGAGCTGCAGTATGCGGGCAAGCTATAAGGAAAAGTTCAGACTATTCACACAGTTAAAATGTTACTGCACCATCCAGCTCTTTGATGATTGCTACATTATGTGGAAGCATTGTCTTTTTGAAAATGAGCAGTCTTAGAGCTAGCTTATAAATTGCATACATTCAAGCCCACACCAATTACAAAGAAAACAGATTATCCTGTCTTTCTCCTCTGTGTTGCTTTTACTTAAATAGGCATTCAGGTGGAAAAATGCCAGTCTTCCTGCCCTGGGGCTTGTTGAGTTCACTCACAGATGTCTGGCTCAGATTGCAAACCTATACAATGGTACTGATGCCGGGCTGAGCCTGGGAAATTCCTTGACATCATAATGAAGCATAAAAGTTTGAATGATCACCTGGAATAGCTTGAGGATAGCTTTTGCTAATTTTAAAGCAGCTCTTCTTACCTTTCCTAGAAGGAGCCTTCCTTAGAAAACCTATGCATCACTGTAGCCCATTTCGGGAGGGGAAAAAATGCCAAATGGAAGCAGAGGGCGAATGGTAATGACAATAGGCGGAACTCTATTAATCTGACATCGATGGGGAATGATCTGTATACATATGTTAATTTTACAGATAACTGAAGCTTAACTTTTCAAGCAGTTGAAAGTAACCATTTTAATAGAAATATTTCTGAAACATATTACACACATTTATGCCTTCTAAAACACAATGACTTTAATGTAATTTTACTTTTTCTATTAAGGCTCAAAGCGTCTATCTATCTGAATGCCAATCTGTTCTGTAATATAATAGCAATGGAATCAGCTTGACTTGGAGAGCTGTGGAATGGGTCACACTCAAACATATTTCAGCTTTTCTCTCTCCTCAACCTGTGAGCTGTAAGCATTACTATTGTTTATGTACCTAACTGGCTATCTTTAAGCACAATTCCAATTTAATTCTCCAAGTTTTGCTGAATTCTGAAAAACTGCACAACTAGCCTTATTAGAAATATTAAGATTTACGAAGTTATCTTAACTAAATTTCAGCATTTCTCTGAAGCAGTATCATGGTTTACTCATTCACTCATAGATTCACACAACATATTCTATTGGATCCTTCCCATTGTCTAGGCGGAAAACACCTCCTCAGGAGAGGAGAACTTGGACTAATAAAGTTAAAGAAAAGGAAATAAAAATTCCAATTATTGAGGTCATATGTAGGGTCTGGAACTTCAGATGAAATCACAAAACCTTTAAACAAACCAAGCAATATTTCTCTATTTAACAAATGAAGGAAATGAAACTCAAGGTTAACTCGCCCAATGTCCTAAGCGCCAAAGGCAAGCTTTGCAACTTTGTCTTTCTGAACTTAAAACGTGTGAACTTTCCATGTTGCTGTATTCTCTTCCCAAATGCCATTTCTCTTCCTGTGTCTTCCCGTCTCCCTCTAACACACACAGGAGTGTAAGAAGTGTACTAAAAATGACGTCGTCATGTGCACAAAGAGGCAATGCTCCCCACGGCCTCTCTCTACTCCTGCTCTCGCAGTATTGAGAATCTGCTGACCTGCCCTCAGCTGTAAGCGTAAGCTCTCATTCAGTGACTGCTTTCTTCTTCTTCACACAACCAATATGCGGTTGGTCACAGCTAGATTTTATGGAACTAAGACAGCCAGAAAACTGAAATCTGGATAAGTGAGATGGTGCTGACTTCTGTGGGGGCAATCTTCTGCCCAATTGGTTGATTATTTATTAATTTCAGGAAGGTAGAAAATGAACAAGCATATAAGGGTGATGCAGTGAACAGAAGGAAAGCAGCAGGGTCAATAAATGCTAGGAAAGGTGCATGCAATCAAGCTTATAAAGGACCTTGATCAAGCCATCTGGATGCTGAGGAGTTAGCTCTGAGCAGCATGTTCGGTGGAGCTTCCTGTGGTGAACAGCTCACCGCACAGGATGCAGAGAGAGGCATTTCAGAGAAGGTAGGATCCAAATGTCAGGGGCAATTATCTGTATTAAAAAATTAAGTGCTGCATCTAGGAACTACAGAAAAAATATCAGCAACTTCAAGTAAATATTTTTGAACAAGAAGCATGTTCCTGTGTGTACTCTTTCTGTTATTCTTCAGGCATAGTTTCCTTATCTTCCTTTTTTATAGTAAATGGTATTTTTCTCTTTCAACACATTCACTAATAATAATGTTCAAAGACCATAAGATTTGTAAATGAAACACATTCAAGTTTGAGTTTTTCCTAAATAAAATCAAAACAGGTTCTAAAATAATTTATGCTTTGAAAACTGAAGCAAAATATTTGGCATACAAACCATTAAGAACTACCTAATGGTTTGTTTGCCTTCAAGATTAGACAAAGGAACAGATGCAATAGTGAGTTTAATATCCGGGGCTTTAAGATACTTCTAAAATGTCCCTCATCTCCCTGTATGTTTGAGGCATGGATGAGAGAAACAGTTCCCCTTGATCTGACATTCAGACCAAATGAATGGGCTCTCAGTGAAAGGAGACCAAAGGGAAGAACCATGAAGTAGCCAGGGATAACTCAGAGGTGTTACTATGTGCCTTCAGGCAGGTGGTCAATGAGTCTTCATCTCTTGTCAGGTTAAGACGAGACACCACACACCACCGTCATCCATCCTAGCCACAGGCTGAATTAGGTTTGATAGCCAGGCTTGTCAGGAGACACTGTGCACTTGCAGAAAACACCACCAAGATTCGGTAATCCTCTTTTGTTTTATTCCCATTTACTTAAAAGGAAACAAAGTTCTCTAGACAGACCCAGTGAGCATTGTTCATAAGAACAATAGAAATGAGATATTAATCAAATGCATTCTAATGCCTCTAGTGAAAGAATTATATGAATAATAAAGTGATTAATAGGAGACCACAAACCTTTGAAGCCCTGTCAGCATTTATATGCAGCATGCTTGAATAATTTAATGAATTAATATATCCTCCATGAAAGCCTGGAAGCCAGAATTATCTTCAGAAGGGTCACACCTTATTTTCAAGAGTTCCCAAGCTCTGCGCTAATTCCCTGAATTGGTATGCAAGCCAGAGTTCTTGATTAACGTTCACTGAAGAACTGAAGTCTAAACATTAAAACATATCACAACCTAGTGGGCTTTTAGTGAAACACTAGACAGACAATGTCAGTTTTGATTGAGTTCTTCTTCTATCAGAGGCAATTTAGCACATGCCAACTGGCTTCAACAACAACAACAAAATCCTTGTCACCCTGGCTGTAATGAAATTTTGGAAGAAAAGCTCTACAAAGAAAACAGGAGATAATACAAAACAAGTTTATCAGAGAAACGTCAAGGAGGGAACCATGACTGTGAAAGGACATTCTTCTTCTTCTACAACATAGTCTTTGAGCCAGTCAGAACTTACTGCCAAAAAAGATAACTTAATAATAATGGAGCAGGTTGCTTCCTTGCAATAGATATATACGCCAGTATTAAAATAGTATCTGGCAGCCAATACCAGAAACATGGCAGCACATTAAAACTGGCCATAAAAACAGTAAATGGTCTTAGAAGGATATTTAAGGCGACAAGCAACTGCATCTAAATTACCATATGTTAAAACATGTATCTGAGTTGGCAAAGCAAGGGAGTCTAATTGTCTCCTGTGAAGGCAACTGGCTTTAAATGGGGCCTCTGAGAAAGGCCTGGTTGTAAAGGAAGGCAGGGATTTATAAAGGAACGCAGGTTCTCTTTGCTTTTCAGCAGTTCATATCTTAAAACTCTGTAACTCTAGTCCCTCAGAACAGTATAGTAAAGTAGGTCTGCATTTTCATCTCCTCCCTTTCTACTGTAGCCCTCTCTTTAATAAGAATATTTTTTTCCTCCAGTCACACAGTTTCCAGGCCATTATTGTATAGTGACACAGTAGAATGCCCTTGTAGATGAGTGTTGGGAAAAGAAGCAGAGAAAATCTTTTCCCATAGATTCCACTTCCTGATTTTTTCTGAAGCTTTTGATAGCTTCCATCTGCTCTGGAAGTTGAAGACAAGTGTTGGCCAGCCTGTTAGAATTTCTGCCAATTTTGGGAACACGGTTTCATGAGGAAGACGTTGAGAACTATGAAGGCATCCCTATTTTTCATGCCCTCTTTGCACTAACAGAAAACTACACCTTCATCCCAAACACAGTATCTCAACAGCTCGCTGAAAAAGAGGTTCTTCTTTCTCTCATGCAACCCCATCAGTCAGACTGCAGGTCCACGTTCCCACGGCCCATCTAGATCAGTAAACTTCCACACTTTCCTAGCAAACTAAAACAAAAATCTTCCTCCACTGAATTTCATATAAGCCAATAACACTATTCAAACCCCTACTGTTGACTATAAGATGGTAAAGAGTCTGCCTGCAATGCAGGAGACCCAGGTTTGATCCCTGAGTCAGGAAGATCTAACCTGGTGAAGATATTGGTGGTCTGGTGAAGGAAATGGCAACCCACCCCAGTATTCTTGCCTGGAGAATTCTATGAACAGAGGAGCTTGGTGGGCTACAGTCCATGGGTCCCAAAGAGCTAGTCACAACTGCGTGACTAACACTTTAACTTTCTTTTAGGTGACACACTCGTATTTATTAACACCTGGTTTACGATTTTCCTTCCGATTCCAATTTTAGGCCCCATTTGAGATAATGTCTTGACCGTTATGTGAGACTGATTTTACAGTAATGGTCTACCCTCCAGCCTACTTTAGCCACCTTCTTTCATGATTTCCGTTTGGATCTTTCGCAGTCTAAGAGGCATGGTAGTTAGACATTTTCTAAGGAAGAAACACAGAAGTCAAATGGCAGAAGAATAGAAAAAAGAAAAGGAAAATTTTTTAGGGTAGATTCATGTGAAAATGTGAATTTGAAAGGAGAATGGCGGTAATTAACCAGATACTAGTTGGATAGAAGAGTCAGATTAGAACAGAGGATTAAAAAAGTGAGGCATCAGGAACAGGAGATAATGAGGAATTAGAGGAAGGAGGAGGAAAGAATGAGCATGTGGGAGGAATGAAAAAGACAAGCAATTGTGGCAGAGATTCAGAGGTAAAGGCAAAACTAAAAATACTAGAGAATATATTTTAATTCAAGTCTCTTAAATTTAATTGCATCTGTATCTCACTCTATTTGGTATGCCGGAAGAAAAAAAATGTTCTTCCTGTAATTTCGATCTAATCTTTCCAGAATTATGGCAGTCCAAGTATTTAAATTTCTAAAAAATTTTTCTTCAACTTAGGCTTTTTGGCTCGGATCTCCACCTGAAGCCACAAACTAGCTAGTTTTCCTATCACACTTAACAAATTTATAAATATAGCTTATGTCTTTCTTCTATCCAAATTCACCTAGAAGGTATGTCATCTTAACTTAGTATTTTTTCTTCCCCAACAACCACTGCAAATGCTCTTCCTAAAAGTACCCGATGACCTCCTGTGTTACCACTTCTCCTGTGATTCACACTCCTGAGCTCTCTCCTTCAACATTTTCGGAACATTTCCATCAGCCTCCTTTCCTGGTTGTGTTGCAACTTGAACAATGCTCTCATACAAAGAAGAATTTACCACACAGAGATGAAGCTATTGTTTTTTTTCTCTTTCCTACCTCTCCCATTAAACTGTATATCCTTTGAAGTAATGCCATATTCATTCTCAAAACCCTTTGTAAATTACCCTGGCTTATTAGGGGCTTACCTACTAGCTCACGTGGTAAACAATCTGCCTGCAATGCGGAAGACCCAGGTTCAATCCTGGGTCAGGAAGATCCCCTGGAGAAGGGAATGGTTACACACTCCAGTATTCTTTTCTGGAGAATTCCATGGACTGAGGAGTCTGACAGGCTGCACTCATGGGTCACAGAGAGTAAGACAACTGAGGGACTAATACACCAGCTGCATTAAAGTTTAGTAAAAAAAAAAAAGTTGCCTCAAATAATTCCAATTAATTTTGACCCTAATTTTCACACATTTTACACAAACACTAATAAAATTGCATGACCCTATTATGCTACAGAAATCAGTAATGTACATTCTAGAAGAAAGTTGCCGTTTTTTCTTTCGACATCGCCCATATCAAAAACCTTTATAAACTCTTCTTATTTTTTACGTTTTAGGAAGTTTGGAAAAGGCACAAGTCAGAATTGTAAGAAGCCAATTTGTCGTTGGCATTTAGTCATGAAGTCATGTCTGAACTGCTTTGCGACCCCATGGACTGCAGCCCACCGGTCTTCTCCGTCCGTGGGATTTCCCAGGCAAGAATACAGGAGTGGGTTGCCATTTCCTTCTCCAGGGAATATTCCCCACCCAGAGATCAAACCTGCATCTCCACCTTGGAAGGCAGATTCTTTACCACTGTGCCAATGGAAGTCCAAAAAGCCAGTAGATTAGCACAAATGGAAATTTACTGGGTAATGTCCTGGCACAAGTAGTGCATTAACAGTGACTCAGCATTTATAGTGTGCTCCCTCCAAGGTGCCCCACTCCTCTTGTCCAAAGATATAACCTGATTTCAAACTTTACACCCTAATAATAGAAAATAAATCCTCTTTTCCAATGCACTAAAATATTCACAACTGATTGTTTATTAACTGACAGAAAAATCAATAAATTCCATAAAGTAGAAATTCCACACAAATATAAGATCACTGTTCAATATAAATAGGATTTACACAAAGTTAAAAAAAAAAAAAAAACAACTTTCTACATGGAACTCTAAATATTATATATACATATATATATATGTATATGAAAGTGAAAATGTTAGTCACTCAGTCATGTCCAACTCCTTGTGGCCCCATGGACTATAGCCCACCAGGCTCCTCTGTCCATGGGATTTCCCAGGCAAGAATACTGGAGTAAATTACCATTTCTTTCTCCAGGGGATCATCCTGACTCAGGGATTGAACTTGAGTTTCCTGCATTACAGGCAGATTCTTTACCATCTGAGCCACCAGGAAGCCTATATACATATATATGTGTGTGTGTGTGTGTGTGTGTGTGTGTCTGTGTGTGTGTGTGTGTATGTATATCTATATATATACACATACAAAATGTCACACATAATGTATATTTAGTCATAGGTACAATATTTTTTTCTAACCTAGATCAGTAAAAAAACAGGAAAATCTCTTCTAAAGATGACTGCAAATTCTTACAGGTGGAGTGTAGGTGCAGTGAAATGTTGATGAAGACAGATATCTATATTGTACAAAACTACCTTTACACAAATTACTTATTATGTATAAGGGGATATATTAAAATTATATCATGGAGAATCTAGCAATCAAATTGATCAAAGACAACATTATCAGTGTTGTCAAACCAACACTACAGGCCTCCTGAATAAAATAGACTTAGGCAAAAAATCAAGACTATGATATCCTTCAAAAATTGCATAATTTGAGTCAGAACATAAGAAATCATCATAAAAAATAAATGAAACATTCCACAAACTAATTGGCCTATATTCATCAAAAATGGAATTTCAAAAATATATGCATAATTTTTGGAAAACCTGAAAAATGACAAAAGTAGTTATTTTATTTTTCCCTTAGAAATTATGCTAGTTTTTATATCTCCAGATTTCATAGTTCTTAATTGCATATATTTTTTCACTAAATCCAATGTATGCAAGAGCAACTGTGATGAAAAACATTACTTATACTGAAGAGATTATGATTTGTACTTCTTAGGGAAAAAAATAATTTGTAATTGAAGAACATATGGCTTAACAAATGATATTTTGGAGTGTACATAAAAGAGAGTGAAACATTTGTTACAAATACTGAATCAATAGATCTTTAATACAACTAAATGCATTTTAATTTTTACTTTTTGGTTTTCAAATGTACTTTTTATTTTTTTAATTAAAATTCATACTGATTTAATTTTAGATTCGCATACAGTTATAAGAAATAGAAAAGCCATGCTTTATCCAGTTCCCCCCAGTGGTAATATTTTGCAAAACTATAGTATAGTATTGGGCTTCCCTTGTGGCTCAGCTGGTAAAGAATCCGCCTGCAATGTGGAAGACCTGGGTTCAATCCCTGGGTTGGGAGGATCCCCTGGAGAAGGGAAAGGCTACCCACTCCAGTATTCTGGCCTGGAGATTTCCACGGACTGTATAGTCCATGGGGTCGCAAAGAGTGGGACACGACTGAGCAGCTTTCACTGTACTGTCGTACTAAAATCAGGATATTTACCTTAGTATGACCCCGCAGTCTTATTCAGATTTCCCGTTTTACTTCTTTTCATTAGTGTATATGTACCTATGTCTACACTAAACTCACACAAGCAAGATGCTACACAGTTTCAGCACCGCCAGCGTCCTTCCCAGCGCCCTTCTTTAATCACGCTTATGCTCCTCCTGCTTGTCTCTACCCGCTGGAAACCACTAAGTTCTCCTCCACTTTGAGACACTTCTCCTTTCAAAAATGTTATGTAAGTGGAACCACACGTTATGTATACCTTTGGAGATCAGTATGTTTTACTCAGTATAATACCCTAGAGATTCATTCAAATTGCTACGTATATCTAGTTTATTCCTTTTTATTGCTGAGTTGTATTAGGTGCTCGTGGTTAAAGAACCCGCCTGCCGATGCAGGAGACATAACAGATGCAGGTTTGATCCCTGGGTCAGGAAGATCCCCTGAAGGAGGGCATGGCAACCCACTCCAGTATTCTTGTCTGGAGAAATCCATGGACAAAGGAGCCTGGCAGGCTACAGTCCATGGGCTTGCAAAGAGACGGACACAACTGAAGTGACATTTACTGGTCCGTGTACATATACATACAAATATGATGTTGTGATCACTCACCTAGAGCTGGACATCCTGAGACATGGAGTCAAGTGGGCCTTAGTAAGCATTACTACAAACAAAGCTAGTGGAGGTGATGGAATGCCAGCTGAGCTATTTAAAATCATAAAAGATGATGCATTAAAGTGCTGCACTCAGTATGTCAGTAAATTTGGAAAACTCAACAGTGGCCACAGGACTGGAACAGGTAAGTTTTCATTCCAGTCCCAAAGAAGGAAAATGCAAAAGAATGTTCAAATTACTGTATTTGTGCTCATTTCACATGCTAGCAAGGTTATGCTCAAAATCTTTCAAGCCAGGCTTCAGAAGTATGTGAAATGAGAACTTCCAGATGTAAAAGTTGGGTTTCAAAGAGGCAGAGGAACCAGAGATCAAATTTCCAACATCATTGGATTCCAATATCATAAAGCAAGGGGATTCCAGAAAAACATCTATTTCTGCTTAATTGACTACACTAAATCCTTTGACTGTATGGATCACAACAAGCTGTGGAAAATTCTTAAAGAAATGGGAATACCAGACCACCTTCTCTGTCTTCTGAGAAACCTGTATGCAGGTCAAGAAGCAACAGTTAGAACCTAACATGAAACAACTGACAGGCTCAGAACTGGGAAAGGAGTAAAACAAGGCTGTATATTGTCACCCTGTTCATTTAACTTCTATGCAGAGTACATCATGAGAAATGCTGGGCTGGATGAATCAAAAGCTGAAACCAAGATTGCTGGGAGAAATATCAACAACCTCAGATATGCAGATGACACCACCCTTATGGCAGAAAGTGAAAAGGAGCAAAAGAGCCTCTTGATGAAGGTGAAAGAGGAGAGTGAAAAAAAGTGGCTTAAAGCTCAACATTCAAAAAACTAAGATCATGGCACCTGGTCCCATCACTTCATGGCAAATAGATGGAGAAAAAGTGGAAGCAGTAACAGATTTTATATTCTTGGACTCCAAAACCACTACAGATGGTGACTGCAGCCATGAAATTAAAAGACACTTGCTCCTTGGAAGGAAAGCTATGACAAACCTAGACAACATATTAAAGAGAGACATCACTTTGCCGACAAAGATCTGCATAGTCAAAACTATATTTTTTTCCAGTAATCAGGTACAGATGTGAGAGTTAGACCATAAAGAAGGCTGAGTGCCAATGAATTGATATTTTGAATTGTGCCACTGGAGAAGATTCTTGAGAGTCCCTTGGATTATAAGGAGATCAAACAGTCAATACTAAATGAAGAATCAACCCTGAATATTCATTGGAAGGACTGATGCTGAAGCTGCAGCTCCAATGCTTTGGCCACCTGACACAAAGATCCAGCTCATTGGAAAAAGACCTTGATGCTGGGAAAGATTGAAGCCAAAAGGAGAAGGGGATGGCAGAGTATGAGATGGTCAGATAGCATCACAGACTCAATGGACATGAATCTGAGCAAACTCTAGGAAATAGTGGAGGATGGAGTAGGCTGGCTTGCTACAGTCCATGAGGAGGCAAAGAGTTGGATACAACTTAGTGACTAAACAACATTCTAATACTCAGTTGCTTATCCATACATCTTTTGAAGAAAATCAAACAATACTACATATTACAAATAAAATTTCAATGAAAACGTGTATGGAATTTGGTGTGAACAAAAATTCTATTTCTCTAAGATGAATGTCTAAAAATGCAATTGCTGTTTTCTATAGCAATTGCATATCTAGTTTAGAGGAAAGTGACAAACTATTTTGTAGATTGGCTATATCATTGTATTCCCACAATAACTGTCTGAATGATACAATTTCTCCATGTTCTTACCAGCATTTGTTTTTATCACTATTCTTTAAAGGTATTCTTATAAGTATGCAGTGATATATTTTTGTAGTTTTAATTTTCCTTTTCCTGGTGGTTACTGATGCTAAGTATCTTCAGTAAAATGTCTGTTCATGTCTCTCATCCATATTTCAGTGGTGAATATTTAAAGTTCTCTGTTGATTATAAATACTAATCTTATAGTTAAATATACTTAGGATTTCACTTACACAGCTACGTATGATGTTAGTTGGGTGCTGTAATGGGTTAGAATGGATGTTTTGTAAAATGCTCTTTTCTGTAAATTAATATAATCATATGATTTTTCTTCTTTAGCTTGTCAATATTAAATGCCTTTATATATGTCAAAAATCAAATATTTGTGATTTCAATTCTGTAAAAATAATTTGCTTCCCAACCAGCTTGTCTCAAAATCACTTTGATTTCTTATTGAATCTTATAGGGCAAAGCAAATATTTATTCTTATTATGATTTTACATGATTTTGTTTTTTCCTTCTTTACTTGGATATATTTATGAATTTGTATACATTTATTGTATATTTTCTCTCCAAAATTCTGTAAACATGTTATAACCTGTGCATGTTTTAAAGCATGAGAATCCCAGGTGGTGCAGTGGTAAAGGATGTACCTGTCAATACAGGATACACCTTGGTTTGGAAGATTCCCCGGAGGAGGAAATGGCAACCCACTCCAGTACTCGTGGATGAAAATTTCCTTGGACAGAAGAGTCTGGTGGGCTATAGTCTGTGCAGACTCAAAGAGTTGGACATGACAGAGACTGAGCATGTGTGTATCCTAAAGGATGGCATGTCTTTGTATTGTTTTATTTCAGAACAGTGTAGTCAAAAACTTTTCAGCATTAGTTTCCTAAACAATTTGTACTATAAATAGCAATAATGCAAATAATGTTTTCACAAACTTAAAAATGGGCCATGCAAAGCCATTCATAGAAGTATAAATAAATCTGAAGGCATGCTTTTCCTGATTTCCCTTAGTTGTATTTTAAAGTCATAAAATAGATTTATTTTATAGTTCTATATATTATATTAAGTAGAAGTTAAGTAAACAATGGCTTACCTAGCTCTTTGACTAGTTAACAGCTCTGTTTCCCATTTTCTCTTCATATACAATCACAGGTGGCACTAGTGGTAAAGAACTCACATGCCAATGAAGGAGACATAAGAGACTTGGGTTCGATTCCTGGGTCAGGAAAATCTCCTGGAGGAGGGCAACCCACTCCAGTATTCTTGCCTGGAGACTATCATGGACAGAGGAGCCTGCGGGCTACAGTCCATAGGGTCATAGAGAGTCAGACATGACTGAAATGACTTGACACACAACAACACATTAATGAGAAAAGGAAAACTTATCTTGGGAAATTCTCTCCCAACCCTTCCTCCCATTTAGGGATAAGTTGCTCAAGTCAGTCTGTTTTTTCATGATGAGGTCTTTTTTTCTGATAAAAATAAAAGCCTGCATTTACTCCAAATCTTCTTGGAGGTGAACAGGATAGAAATTATTGCCATTTGAAACAAGCATTTCCTGCCTTGACTCCAGCCGACAAATCCTAAATCACTGTCAACTCTGTGTGGGTGACTATGTTGGCATTTAGCAGCCGTGGTCTCCTGTATGTTAAAGACATCAAAGACAAACTTCTTACATTTAGTGTAAGGAAGAAAGGATAAATAAAGCATTGCTGTGTGTCTTCACTCCCTCTGTTGTTTTATACATATTTGCAGATGGTTAAATATTGTAAATTTCTTCACAGAAGTGTCATGTATAATACCATTAGGTGACAAGTAGTCTCCCAAGTATGATCTGAAATTCCTGGAGCACTTCCATGCTAAACAAAACTTTGTGTCAATGTCAGCTGTTCAAATGTACTTAAATCTTTCCAGAAAGTAGAAAGATGATAATGTGAAATCATGTAAGTGCTCAGGGACCTCCCGTAGTCATAAATCATAACTGCAAAACAAAGCAAGCCCTGGGCAAAATTGCAAAATAAAGGAAAATGTGTCTTTGGTACCCCCCTCACTTTCGCAGGGTGTCTATCTTCCATATCTCAGTTTCTGTGCAGTCTAACAATCTCATTTTTTTTTTTACTAGAACAGGAACCCAACTCTAGGATCCCATGAGTATAGTTCTACTACCAACAGGACTTTCTACTTTTCTGTAGAACAATGGCAATTTACCTAACTTTAGTTAAATTTCCTCAGGGGATATAGAGTTAAAATGAAAACATGCACATGAAAATAATCAGTAAATAAGTATTATAAACCCAGCTGTACTAAAGTGAAAGTCAGCTGTGTCTGACTCTTTGTGACCCCATGGGCTGTCGTCCATGGAATTCTCCAGGCCAGAAAACTGAAGAGTGGGTAGCCTTTCCCTTCTCCTGGGGATCTTCCCAACCCACAGATTGAACCCAGGTCTCCACATTGCAGGCAGATTTTTTAGTAGCTGAGCCACAAGGGAAGCCCAAGAATACTGGAGGGGGTGGCCTATCCCTTCTCCAGCAGATCTTCCTGACCCAGGAATCAAACCGGGGTCTCCTGCATTGCAGGCAGATTCTTTATCAATTGAGCTATGAGGGAAGACCTAGTTGTACTACAGTACATCTAACACTTGCTGATGAGTAGCTTAACACATTTTAAATATAAAATGAGCATCAACAAGGTACCAGGAACTATCAATATAAGAGTTATTATCAATTAAGCAGATAAATGTTAAATTTTTGAGGGGATGCTGTTAAGAAATAAGTGTGTCTGTTTGCATATTCACATTTCTGTCTATCTAGAGTCTTTTCTTTCTCTATGTAAAGCATAGGAATATTTTCTTAAGTTTCAACAGAATATGATTACTCTTGATTTCTCCATAAAATTAATGCAGAAACAACTAGGGGTCATGTGAAAACCGCTGCTGCTAATTAAAAAAAAAAAAAAAGTTGAATCTGACAAATAACATGTAGTGTTTCTTTTAAAAATATAATTGTTTCTGCTTTTGTCCTTTTTTGTTTTTTTAAGGTCTTTTTTTTTTTGAGTATATTTTTAAATTTATTTTATTTGGCTGCACCCAGTCTTCTTTGTGGTACACAGGATTGTGGACCTTCCTTGAGGCATGCAGGAACTTTAAGTGCATCATGAGAACTCCTATTGCAGCATGTGGGATCTTGTTCCCTGAAAGTGAAAGTGAAGTCGCTCAGTTCAGTCAGTTCAGCAGTCAGTCGTGTCCGACTCTTTGCGACCCCATGAACCGCAGCACACCAGGCCTGCCTGTCCATTACCAACTTCCGGAGTCCACCCAAACTCATGCCTATTGAGTCGGTGATACCATCCAGCCATCTCATCCTCTGTCGTCCCCTTCTCGTCCTGCCCTCAATCTTTCCCAGCATCAGGGTCTTTTCAAATGAGTCAGCAAAGCCCTAGTCATCAAGACAGTATGGTACTGGCACAAGGACAGAAATATAGACCAATGGAACAAAATAAAAGCCCAGAGATAAATCCACGCACCTATGAACACCTTATCTTCGACAAAGGAGGCAAGAATATACAATGGAGAAAAGACAATCTCTTTAACAAGTGGTGCTGGGAAAACTGGTCAACCACTTGTAAAAGAATAAAACTAGAACACTTCCTAACACCATACACAAAAATAAACTCAAAATGGATTAAAGATCTAAATGTAAGACCAGAAACTATAAAACTCCTAGAGGAAAACATAGGCAAAACACTCTCCGACATAAACCACAGCAGGATCCTCTATGACCCACCTCCCAGAATATTGGAAATAAAAGCAAAAATAAACAAATGGGACCTAATTAAAATTAAAAGCTTTTGCACAACAAAGGAAACTATAAGCAAGGTGAAAAGACAGCCTTCAGAATGGGAGAAAATAATAGCAAACGAAGCAACTGACAAACAGTTAATCTCAAAAATATACAAGCAACTCCTGCAGCTCAATTCCAGAAAAATAAATGGCCCAATCAAAAAGTGGGCCAAAGAATTAAATAGACATTTCTCCAAAGAAGACATACAGATGGCTAACGAACACATGAGAAGATGCTCAACATCACTCATTATCAGAGAAATGCAAATCAAAACCACAATGAGGTACCATTACACACCAGTCAGATTGGCTGCTATCCAAAAGTCTACAAGCAATAAATGCTGGAGAGCATGTGGAGAAAAGGGAACCCTCTTACACTGTTGGTGGGAATGCAAACTAGTATAGCCACTATGGAGAACATTGTGGAGATTCCTCAAAAAACTGGAAATAGAACTGCCATATGACCCAGCAATCCCACTGCTGGGCATACACACTGAGGAAACCAGAATTGAAAGAGACATGTGTACCCCAATGTTCATCACAGCACTGTTTATAATAGTACCCCAATGTTCATTGCAGCACTGTTTATAATAGCCAGAACATGGAAGCAACCTAGATGTCCATCAGCAGACGAATGGATAAGGAAGCTGTGGTACATATATACAATGAAATATTATTCAGCCATTAAAAAGAATACATTCGAATCAGTTCTAATGAGGTGGATGAAACTGGAGCCTATTATACAGAGTGAAGTAAGCCAGAAAGAAAAACACCAAATCAGCATATTAACACCCTGTATGCAGTCAGCTCTTCGCATCAGGTAGCCACAGTATTGGAGTTTCAGCTTCAACATCAGTCCTTCCAATGAACACCCAGGACTGATCTCCTTTAGCATGGACTGGTTGGATGTTCTTGCAGTCTAAGGGACTCACAAGAGTCTTTTTCAACACCACAGTTCAAAAGCATCAATTCTTCGGCGCTCAGCTTTCTTTATGGTCCAACTCTCACATCCATACATGACTACTAGAAAAACCACAGCCTTAACTAGACAGACCTTTGTTGGCAAAGTAATGTCTCTGCTTTTTAATGTGCTGTCTAGGTTGGTCATGTCCAACTCTTTGCAACCCCATGGACTGTAGCCCACCAGGCTCCTCTGTCCTTGGGATTTTCCAGGCAAGAATACTGGAGTGGGTTTCCATTTCCTCATCCTGACCAGGGATCAGTGCAGGCCTCCTGCATTGGGAGCTTGGAGTCTTAGCCACTGGGCCACTAGAGAAGTCCCTCACCTTTTCACTTGTCTCTAAAGTTTCATAAAGGATCGAAAGGTCGGAACACTCTGTAAGAATTCTAAGTTCTCTTAGAATTTACATTCTCTGTGTATATTCACTACTCAGATTTAAAAAAATGTAATGTTATTTTTATAACAAATTCAATTCACCTGAGAAGCAACTAATTCTGCTGATATCTGAAAACTCTCAATCTTAGCCCACCTTTCTCTCCAGAAGTCCACTCTGTGAGTGTAGGGACATTGTTTTCTTTCTACATAACATGGTAGAGGCTCAATAAATATCTGAATAATAAACTATTAAATTTTATATAAACGTTTGCTATTTTATAATAATCTTTATGTTTAGAAACTTACACTGTTTTGAGTATACATTTATTAAAATGCCAGATGTAACCTGTGGCTTCTCCATTGTCACACTAGATGGTCTCCGGCCAGCTCTCTAAATGACAGGCCAAGAACAAGCCATCTGACACTGAATTTCCTCTCAGCATGTCTAGAATCCATGTTGCCACGGCCTTCATGTCTCAGGCTTAGCCTGTGCCACTCCCTACTCTACAGTTTACTGTCAGTAGCTTTTTGCCCATTAATGTAGTCTCTAGCACTGTAAAGACTAGATGCGCCCAGCGGTCGGACATGACTGGGCACCTGAGCAGCAACAGCAGCATTGGAGAGCCTGGCAGAGCACTTCAAACGGAGCCTTTGGAAATGCAACACGTCTATGTCTATGTGAAGTGTTCATTTCAAAAGTGTTTGGGTCAAATTAAAGTGCCTACTGTAAGCTAAAATCTCCCTTCACCTAATTAATTGACTTTTTTTTACTCTAGGTTCTATCTACTATCTTCCCAAAGGGAGGGAAATATCATTTGTTCAATGACTAGAAACATTTGAAGAAATAAATATATAATGATTAAAAAATCTTCAAATATAATCCCATGAAAAGATATACATTGCAGTAGTGATCAAAAAGACTATGAGATGTAAACATTTGAATGACAAAGAGATACAGAGACTGTTGAAAAGAAGGAAAATGAGAATTTTAGAAAAGGGAAACACGAGAGTCTTCAAATACACGTATCTGATGCAAATAATCAACAAGGTGTAATATATTTGAAAGAATACAACTTGACAAATAAAATTCACAACTATTAGCACTTGAATATTGATTTTATACTTTTGACTTTCTATTCCACCTAAAACGAATCTGCCTCTCACATTATGCTCACATTGAAAGAATGACTAACATTTCAATTTCTATCACATATAGCTAGACAAAATATCCTAGGATGAGGAGGCCTCTTACTAATCCTAAATCACACTGAATTGTTGAACACCTACTGGTCTCCTAAAATAATCTGTAATCACTCTTCTTATATTTTACAGAAAATAATATTTATGTTATGATGTATTCCTGTTTTTTTAAGTGGAAGTATTTACTAACCCACCCTTAGCAAGGACCTATGAACAGAAATAGCTGGAAAACATAACACATTTTCATTTTGTTCCAACTCCTCCCAAGCCATGAGTTTCCTTCCAAAAGGGAAAAAATGAACACTTTCAGTAAAAATGTACTTTGACTTGCATAAGACCATTCTGCAGTCCACTGCAATGATTAAAGCAAAGTTACATGGAAGTTATCAACATCGTACAAGAAAGAGAAAAGTATGAAAAACGCAGTTACCTACTCTGCTTCCAAATATATGTGGTTGAGAAAGTACCAAAACCTAAAATTCTGCATTGATTCTTGAAAGTATCACAGTTTTCATTAGGCAAATGATTCGTACAGAGAAAATCTTTAAAAACAAAATTCTGAACCAGCAATAGGCAATAGTCATGACAAATATGGTTTTGGATTGAAGCTCTCTTTTATCTACTTCATCATTTTTCTGATTGCTGGAGGTGACCAGAAATTTAGGGAGTATTTAATCACCGACAACGAGGAAAGGGAAAAACCAAATAAACACAAAGAGATAACTAATACAATATATGAAAGTGTGCCACTTTCCTCTGTGTGGCTAATTCACTAATTATGAAAGATCCTTAAGATTTTCAAGACCAAAGATTCAACTTTCTCGTTTTTTAGGACATATTTAACAAGGCTGATTTGCTGTCTGTTATAGGGTGTACCTCATTATCTTTTAAATTTGCGTAATCACAGAATTCTTGATTAAGGAATGGAAGCTTTGAGTGTAATGGATATGCATGCATGATTAGCTGTAGGAGGGTATCTGTAATTACGTGGTGTATAAATATACATCTATATACTTTAAACCTTCATAATAAATACAACAAAAGTCTTGACATTTATTTTAAAATTCTTTTAGTCATAACTTAGAAAAACAATAGTAGGTTTAAAAGAGCCACTGGAATTTTTGATCACACTCTTCCAGAGGAAAATTTCACAATATGATATAAAATTAATATTTACAGTATAAAATATTGGTAATTTTTTTGAAAAGTTAGATGGAATCTTTGTTTCCCCAGATATTTTTGTGCTATGAGACTAATGCAAATGAATGTCCCAATTCATTAGGCATGCAGAGAGAATACTGATAGGAAGCGTGTCTTAAATTTCTATAGTTCACATCCATTTAACTGAATCCAAAATCGGTACATAATACACTTTTCCCCTCCGTTACTTCCCACCCTCTCATACATACAAATGTCCGTAAATACACACCACACCACGATTGCTTCCAAATATCAGTGTGAACTTCAAACTCACCAATTGGTAAGAAATAAGTTGCCAATAGGCATATATTTATAAAAGAAGAATGATAAACTGCTATTAAATCTATTTTATTGTAGACTTAAAAAGGCAATTAACTAAAGTCATATTTCAGCCAGACTCTAAATATTCTAATAATCATATTATAAAATTTATCTTTATGAGTTGAATTTTTGCGTGTACTGTATCACTGTGTGCGCACGCATGCCAAGTCGCTTTAGTGTATCCGACTCTTTGTGACCCCATGGACTGTAGCCTGCCAGGCTCCTCTGTCCATGGGATTCTCCAGGCAAGAATACTGGAGTGGGTTTCCATGCCCTTCTCCATGGGATCTTCCTGATCCGGGAACAGAACCATGCCTCTTAAGTCCCCTTCATTGGCAGGCGTGTTCTTTACCACTAGCGCCCCCTGGGAAGCTCCTAAATGTCTAGTATTTATCTGTTTATCTGGGTGCAGTCCATAAATATACTTTATATTTACAAATATTTACTTCCCGAAAACATGCAGTGTCACATTTATCTCTATTTTCTTTTCTATAATATATACCCAGAAAGAAAACTGACAACTGCTAATAATGTCTTTTTTCCCCATAATTCCTTGAGGCATTTCACCTGTGTGATTTTAAAAAATACATTTTAAACAAATTCATCATTTTAAGGGGGAATGTTAAAATATTTCACAAAATTATTTCTTACATTTCCTTTATAGATTTCTTTCTGAAGAAAGAAAAATCACTCTACACATTTAATTAACTCACTTGCTGCCCTCTGTATTATCATGCACCATATATGGCTTATTTTCCAGTAGTCCGATATTTTACTGAAGAAAACGTAATAGGAAATCAGCCTTAAATGTCATCTTAATTTCCCAGCTCACTAAAGGGCTCTTGTAATTTGCAAAAGTGATAGTGAATTTCTTGCTAGGTCATTAATGTGATTTTTCTGCAGTGAGTTGATCCCTATGGTTTATGAAAATCTCGACGTGCAAGATTCTCTGAATGAAAGAAAGGAAGAATAAAACAGCCTGAGTTACCAAGTGCAATGCTAACTAGACCTGTGATCGTATACAGTACTCATGCTTGTCTAACTGAAGGGAAAATATGATAAGATAATAAGCAGTTAATTGATTTAGTTTTATTGCATCTTTAGTAATTACCTTTCTAATATTAATGCGAATACTGAGAAGAAGAAGAAAGAGTAGGAGGGGGAGGAAGAAAAGGCATAAGGAAAAGGTGAAGGAGAAAATAAAAGTGAAGGAGAACATTAGCACCGATAAAGACAAAAATAAGGACGAAACACAAAAGCTTCAGCTTGCCTAGTGCGTATTTTCTTAATGGATGATGATTTGTCGGGTACTATGTAAAATTCTCTTTATACATGAAGCCATTTAACCCTCATGTCATCGATGTAAGGAACCGCTGTTATTCCTGTATTTACAAGTAAGAAAACTGTAGCTTGGGGAAGAAAAATTAGAGCTATCCAGTTCGTGCATTTCCACGTTTAAATTAATACCTATTTTTGTCGGACTCTAATGTTCGTGCTCTTATGCTGCATTTTTTGTACATTCTTGGCTTATGTTAGCCCATTAAAATTTATTTTGGTAAAGTAAACCATAGGTTGTTTATGACGTTAATATTTTTCCATTTCATTTTCAGATAAAACTTTAAGAACAACATTTATTCTGCTATGTTTTTCTTCCTCAGATATCAAATATGCATAAAAATAAAATAAGAAAAAGTCGAGAATTAACTTAAAGGAAATTGTTTTTACTTTGATACATAATACAAATATTGTATCACATATTGCTTTTGCATAATATTATTTTATTTTAATATATTGACTATATCAGCTTTGCAAAACTATCTTGTGTGTAACTTAGTCGGCTTTTAAAATTTCTTACAATGTTCTTGCTAATAAGCCTCTGATCCCTCAAAAGAGTAGTAACTGAAGGAAAAGGCAAAATTATAATTGAAAGCCCTTTATTGTTTTTGGAGTTAAAATTCCAAATAAAAGTTACCTCTTAAGACCATATGCTACATCAATTATTCCTGTTGATGTAAACAGGAGTTCCAATGAAGAAGTTGGTAACATATGGACCTGGCATTTTGTTAATTAAAAAAAAAATGTTTTGCTCCATTGATGTTTGTTCAGAAGAGGGATTCCTAGAGAAAAATACCAAGTTGCTGAGTTTACTGTTTTAGGATATCAGTGATCATTCGGTTTAGTGTTAGATTTGAAACACAGAGATGTAACTTTATTGTTGCTCACCTTGTGACATTTAGCATCCAAATATTCTATTTTAAAAAATGATAATAGAAAAATTTGGTTGAATTTTTCATTGAGGTAGCTTGAGCTAATTTTAAGCAATTTTCTAGTATACCAAAAATTGAATGCTATACTGTAGAGAATATAAATAAAGATTGAACATTTTGGGGAGACATTTTTATGTCTGTTAAAGTGTATGTAAGATCCCCTGTGGTAGATTTATTGAACAAATCATCCAATTCTCCATGTCTCTTGCTATCCATAACTGAGTTGATTCCACAAGAGGCTATTCAGAGTCCTCACAATGATGCTCAGATAAACCTTTGACTAAGCTTGGCCAATGGAGTATGGCGAACATGATGATTTTCCAGTCCCAAATTTGAGTGTAATGACTTCATTGCTTTTTTACTTCTCTTGGACTCCTACCTACATTGCTGGAAAGAACGTGTAGAGCAGCTCCAAGTCAGTCTATCTGTCTCTGCTGAAGAAAGCCCAGAAATAGGAAAGAGCTTAGGGAAGATGAGAAAAACGCTGTTACTAACTCGCAGATGCATGAGTGAGACAAACTAGAAGCATGGTTGAGCAGGCGTGTAAGCTGGTGAGCAAAACTGCAAATGCTTATTGTTTTAGCCTCTGACTTTTGAGACTGTACTGTTAGGTAATGTTATTTCGGCAATGTATTTGCACAACATTGCTTCCTCTCCCTGGAATAAATGATCCATCATTTCTTGAGTTAGCATCACTTTTCAGAAGCCAGAACATGGCAATATACAAAAAGGACTAGTCACGCAGGTTCCAAAGCAAGGAAATATGGCCCGTAGTGCTTACATGTATTACTATGAGGCACCAAAATGCAGTTGCTTATAGTATGTGTAAGTTTTGTACACAGATAGATCTAGGCTTCAATGTGAGCATCAACACTTATAGACTGTCTATCAGCGTAGGCCAAATGGCCCTTCTGCTCTCTTTTGAGATAGTTCTCATTGATGCTGCTACTGCTGAACATTTTTCAAAGAAAAACTGATGCTTAAATAACTCACTTTGAGTTATGTATTTGTCCAATGTAGAGTATTGATCCTGAAGCCAAAAAACATCTTATTTACTCCCTGTTAACTTTTGGGTACCTCTGCAAAGAGAAAATACCTGAGTGAAAGACATAAGTCTGTGTTGTATTTGATAAAAGCCATTGTAGAAAATATATATTTTTATAAAGCTCTGTACTACATATATAGTGTGTGTGTGTATATATATATATATATATATATGTATGTATGTATATATATATATATATACCAAAAGACATTGCTTTTGCTCTTATAGTAACTTAAATCAAGCAATAATACTTTCTACTCTGTGTAGATACATAAGTATTACTTATTTGTATTGAAGCAGGAAGAGATGCCTTAGAAGACTGCATGATTTAAGTGTACTAAATTTTTAGTTGTTATAAATGGAAAGTTCATGTGAATTGCTCCAGTTTCCATATAATAAGTTTCAACTTATTTAATTAATTAAATGTGATATGTAACTTTTACAGAAATTCACTGACACCTAGACAAGAGATCTGTGTAAGAACATTAGTATTTGTTACTATATGGAAAAAAAATGTTGGTATTTTTGTTTCTTAAAACATCTAGTGGTTTGGTGTAAGATTCTGAATGCACCAAAAGTTAGAAACAATAAAAATATGAAACAAATTTGTATCAGTCATGCAAGGAGATCCAACCGGTCCATCCTGAAGGAGATCAGTCCTGGGTGTTCATTGGAAGGACTGATGTTGAAGCTGAAACTCCAATACTTTGATGTGAAGAGCTAATTCATTTGAAAAGATTCTGATGCTGGGAAAGATTGAAGGCAGGAGGAGAAGGGGACGACAGAGGATGAGATGGTTGGATGGCATCACCAACTCAATGGACATGAGTTTGGGTAGACTCTGGGAGTTGGTGATGGACAGGGAGGCCTGGTGTGCTGCGGTTCATGGGGTTGCAAAGTCTCAGACATGACTGAGCGACTGAACTGAACTGATACATGCCTATGACAACAAGTCAGCAGAGACTGAGGATCAAAGTGAAGGGGGATCAACGGTATAGCAATAAATGAAAAATTGTTTGGAAGTTAAATTAGAAAAGATTTGTTGGACTGCTTTTAGAAATCAAAATTAGCATTCTTTGTCAAGGCACAATTTTCCTAGCTATTCTGGACTGAACAAATGGCCTGTATGATTTCTTTCTTTCCTTACATTCTCTCCCCTTCTCTATTTGCTATTCTGGACTGAACAGATGGCCTCTATGATTCTTTCTTTCCTTACATTCTCTCCCCTTCTCTATTTTCTACTTCCCTTCCTTTCTTCCCTTTCTTTTCCTTTACTTGTTTATTTTTGAATAAACAATTTTGATAAGATGGCTCCAGCTCACTAGGAAGGAGCCATTTTCCTCCATATCTTGCAGCTCAGCTCCCCAGATGTTGTTTAGATCAGAAAGCTTAAAGAGTAATTTTTTTTTTTAATTACTCTAAGATCTGACAAGATGTGCTCATCTCGAATTGCCCTTCAGTCTTCAGTGGACCGCAGAACTTTCTTAATACGATGAGTTCCTGGTCTCCGTGCCCTTGTTACGGTTTAGCATACAGGAAGAAGCAGCACATACAAGTGGCACGCACCCAATACAAACACAGCCTTCTAGCGGCACTCAAACATAGTCTCAGAAGAGAGGAGTTACTGTCTTAGGAAATTCCTAACTTAAAATTGCTTGCTCTGGATATTTTTTTAGTTGTGACTTAGTTGAGAAAACGGATGTCAGCAAACTCTGGCTACTATGGTTGCTTTATTCTGAGTTAAAGGTATATTTGTTTGCGGGATAGAATTCATTACTTTCTACTTATTAATATACAAAACACTCATGGATGTTATAGCCTACAATTGTAAACCTAAACAAATTTTAGTAATCTTCTTATAATAATTGTGAATTTTTCTCTCATATAATTGAATTAACGGTGAAATGGGGCATATATGTTAATATCAACACCTATCCTTTTTAGGTACAGATTATATATATTGAATATTTTAACTCTCCAGTAGGAGAATATAATGCCTGCTGAAAAGCACAATAAATGAGTTAAGATGCTCATTTTATGCTTTAGATCTATTCCTCATGCATCATAAAAGAAAAGCAAATATATATCCTTAATTATCTAAAAAAAATCTGTAAAACCATGTTTCATAGATTCAAAAGTTCTATAATTTACTTTCATAGAATTAATAAGGCAGAGCTATCTTTTCTTTTACACATCTCCATTTGATTTCAACAAATGCGTAAACTTTGACATGGCCAAAATATAAACCTTTCAAGCTCTAAAAGTCAGTCCTACATGATCAAACAAATGCTTATATCAAATCATTCACTCAGTGCTGTGAAATTCAGTCCCATGTATTCAGCATATTAGTGTTTACTTGAAACAGGTGACAGATGTATTAGAAAGAAGGTAGGCTTGTGATTGAAATTCAGGCTTCAGTTGTCAAAGCTCTGAATTCTTCAGCAATCTTCTCAATTGCTCTGAATCTCAGATACTTAGGGGAAAATCTCAATCTCAAAATGTAAATTGCTGAGTATGTGTTGGGGGGCTAGCATAACTGAATAATCCTTTGAAGTCGATTGACACTCAAAAGGGAATCAATAAATGTCAGTATCCCTGTTTTTCCCAATTAAAAATTTATAAATAGAAAGTATAAGAAGTTTATCTAAAACAATATCATTATCCAAAAACACATGGAAAATTAGAAATCCAAAACTAAATGTGACAGCAAAGCTATCTGAAAAATGAGTTGCAGATAAATAGCATTAATTGTATATCTGATTTAATACACCAAGTGACTGCAATTTGAAGGAAGAACCATAAAAAGTGTAATTTCAGAAGAAAAGTGTGAACTTAGGAAAGTGTCTTGGAATAAGCATATATTCCAACTTTCCATCTTTTCTTGTTATAAATTGTTTTGTTATATATTTATGCATTTAATCTCAGTTCTACAATTAAATTAAGAACAAAAAATTATATATAAATTTCCTTAAAAAATCACTCACATATTTATAACATTATAGAGCTTACAACAAATTTATTTTATTCTGGAATATCTTTGCCTGTTTTTTTATGTCGAACATTATTTTTAAATTTTGAATGTTGGATTTATGCCATTCAGTTTACACTAAAGTAAAACATGTTCTTTTTTTCTCTTCCTGAATCTAATAATACTCTTTTTCTTATGATTTTGATTGTCTAGAATTATGTTAAGATTTGAAGATGCTAACATTACTTTAAAAATGAATTGGTTCTCATTTATGGGTTAGAATAAACGAAGCATCCAATAATAAGTACAGCGCGTATATATACGTACATATCTATATGAGAGCAGTATACTGTTATAAAGCACCTCTGGTATATTTCCTCTTAGATATAATATTTAACAAATATCGAAAAGCATACTTAACATCTAAACCATTTGAGCTATTTTCTAAAGAACATGATTTAAAGTCACAATGAATAAGAAATATCGAAGGTGCCATAGTATCTTACAACATCAATAAATAAGACAAATACAGTCCTTCGGAAAAGAAGGGCAATGGTTCTAAAATTTTGTTTTTTGTTAATGTTTGGAACTCAGGGACCTTCTCTGGTAAAGAATTCACCTGCCAGTGCAGGAGACACAGGTTCGATCCTTGATCGGAAGGATCCTTCGCGCCACAGAAGAATGAAGCCTGTGCGCCACAACTATTGAGCCTGTGCCCTCGAGCCCAGAGTCGCAGTCCTGAGCCCTCACGGCAGACACCGAAGCCCATACTCCCCGGAGCCCTTGCCCCGCAGCAAGAGGAGCGGAGACAAGGGGAAGCTGAGCACCGCAACCGAGAGTAAGTCCCGCTCGCCGCAACAAGAGAAAAGCCCGTGCAGCAACTGAGACCCAGTGCAGTCCTCCAAATAAATAAATCAACAAACATTATTTTAAAAAAAATTCTGAACCCAGAACTCTTTTGACTACAAAAGTATGCAATATATTCTTTAGGTTTGTAACCGTAGTTTATAAGACCAACTTAAGTGTCCATTCACGATAAGAAACACAAATATAATACTATATATATTCAAATTTTTGCTTGAAAAACTGAAAGAGGATTCCATTTAATTCACTGATTACAAAAGGAGGATTTGTTTAATTGTTACTTCCCGCACCCCAGGGCATGAGCAAAGCCTAACGTTAGCAATAAATTAGAATCAGGACCAAAACAGCATCAAGGTTCTCTCTTCCCATCTCTATCCCCTGAAATTTTCTGGGCAGTGTGTTTTACTTTTTTGTCTCTGAGCATCAAAGTCTTATGATTCTCAGTTCACACAACAAGACCTAACTGACCCAGCCTCCAAGTTTATAGCTCTTCTATCCATAGATTCACTAGCCTATGGTTTGCGCATTTTTGTTCCAGTTCCCAGGACAGGCAATTTGATTGGTCCTGAATAATGCCGGGTCTAGTCAGTCATATCCATGAGAGCAGTATCATATTTTATGAGTCTGAGGTCTCCTGCTTTAACTACGTGCCTGGAGGATACAGAGCTGCTTGTGATGTTCCCGGGAGGGATTAAATTTAGGAAATCTCCTAAATACCCAGTCAAGGCAACCAGGAAGAACCCTGGTGGGCAGAAGTGGTAACAGCCAGGTACTTGGCTGCAGCGGTTCATTTAAGAAAAGAATCCAGGACAGCAAAATCACAGCGGGGGGTGGGAGGGGGGGAAGGACAGACAATAAGAGGAAGGGAGGGATTACGGAATGTAGCTTCTTTTTTGTGCATCTCAGCTGAAATCTTTGCATTGTACTAAATAAAATCAATGTTATAAGCACCACCCTTTGGTAAACACTGGTCTAGAATATGTCATCCTTATCTTAAAAAAAAAATGATTGGCTTTGACAAGTTTTCATAATAGCATAGGTGTTTTCCCATTATAAGTGTAGTAAAAACAGGTGAAAGAAAATTAATTTTTTATATATTACCTTTCCCAAACTGTGACTACAAGAAATTGGATAAAACTTATGTACATAGAGTTGTTTTATATGTTTTAGAGGCAGATCTCAAATGGTGTCAGAATAGAATTCTCAGCATACCATTAACATAACTTTCATTCCCCTGTAGGGTTCCAGCTGAAAAGAAACTCTAGTCAGCTCCCTTATCTCTGTTCCCAATAGAAGAGAAAAGATAGCTAATCTTTCAGTACAATTAGGTATAGAGAAAAGATCAAGCCTTTTTCTCAAAGAACCAGATACCTCCTGCCAGAAAATTTATCTCTAAGGGTTATCAGGAGTTGTCTTAAAGTCAATCCCAAATATAAGAATCAGAGGACTTTCTGGGCTGCATTTGAGAAGACATAGAGTGCCCTGACTATAGAATAACTTGTGAAAAGCGGCACTGGTCTCAGCACAATCATCCTGAATCAAGAAAAGATAAATGCAACATGTTAAACAGTATTTGCTTCGTTTTCCCACTGACGATCAACCAGGGTTAATGTAGGATATATCCTAAGGGGTAAGTCAATTTATCCTACGACACCTGCCCTTAGCCCACTTATCCTACATTAGTGACTCCCATAATTTGGCATGCTTCCCAAGAACTTTGAAAGACTAACAAAAACTGAGCTTGTTGGGTGTCATACCAGATGTTCTGATTTGAATAAGTTCCCAGATGATAATGCTGCTTCTCATTCTCAGGACACACTTTGAGGACAACTGACCTCAAGCCTAGTCGCCACTGAGTGAGTGTGTGACAGGAGGGAAAGGGGCAAGGCACAACTTTTGAAAGACTGACATAGCCCAAGGACACAACATAAACAGTTTATCATCAAATGGGTCCAAGATGGCAGACAAGTCGACTTTGATTAGGCTTTGATCCTCAGTCAGCAAGCTAAACAACACAGCCAGAGGTGCCACGACAGCTCCAAGGCCCTGACAAAAGACCGAGGAATGAGTGGTAGCCCAATTTCTGGAAATCTCCACCCTTTCCTAAAAATAGTTGGAATGATCCCCGCACTCATTAGCATATGAAATTACCCAGACTATAAAAACTAACCACGCCACATTTTGCGCCTGCCTCTGCCATGGCCCACATTCTGTCTGTAGAGTGTGCTTCTCTCCAAATCTGAATAAATCCACTTCTTACCTATCACTTTGTCTCTCACTGAATTCTTTCTGTGATAAGACATTAAGAACCGGAGCTTCATTAGGTCCTGAAACCAGGTACCGTGGGTTTTGGCTGGGTTTGAGTCCCAGCCATGTGGGTTCAAGTCCCAGGCGGAGTTTTGGCTGGGTTCAAGTTCTGGTCACGTGGATTCAAGTCCCAAACTGAGTTTTGGCCAGATTCAAATCCCAGTCACGTGGGTTTAAGTCCCAAGCAGGGTTTTGTCTTGGTTCAAGTCCCAATCTGAGGTACACGGTTTCAGCTGGCAACCACGAAGGGACAGTGATAAGGTAAGAAAAGGTTTAGAGTTAGGTCTTGGTCCTAAAGAGGTCCTGAAACTAGGTACTGTGGGTTTTGGCTGGGTTTAAGTCCTAGCCATGTGAGCTGAAGTCCCAATCTGAGGTAAATGGTTTCAAGTTCAAATATAAAAAGTTAAATTTAAGATTCAGAGTGTGTGCTACTTACATCATGTGGTAAAGCTGAACGACAATTATAAGAACAACAGTAATAATGATAATGGAAGAAGAATATTCTATTTAAATAGGGATCAAAATTTAACTGTGTATTCCTTTTGCACTATTATTTTAGTAGGCTAAATTTTTCTGAAGGAAAATAAAGTCTCTAAGAGAGTTCCACTAATACAAAAATATAAATATAGAACTACTTATTAGCATATTATTCCTTAGGAATTATATTGAAATTTTCAATCAAAACTTTAGCAGGGGAATTAGTTAAAAATCAGGTTCTTGGTGCGTATCCCTAGATGTCATTATATTAGTCACTTCTGGGTCCTGGAATCTGTTTGTTTAGAAGGGAGTCAAGTGATTCCTGGGTTTGGCACTAGTCCACTATATTCTGGTATATATCATCCCCAAATAACACTGTGAGTACACTGAAAGAATCAGGATATTCTTCTATTTTATTGATAAGAAAATATAAGTAGAGTAATAATGCATTGTCCAATGTCCCAAGATTGTAAGTGTTAGTATCATATCCAAACTGATGTCTTTTGAGTTCCATTCTTCCATTCACTGTATCACATCGTATTAATAATATGAGAATAGTATTCATAATGTCCAAGGGTACAAATAAACCAAATTGATATTGATACAGTGTTTTATATTTGTTGGCACTTTTGTCAATATCATTGCTATTTTGGAATCTGGGATATTGAAAATGTTTTCAAAGAACTTATAATCAAAAGAGAGAGTATTTAAAGTTCATACTGAGTGTAACTGATTTTGTCTATATATGCTGAATAAAACCTCATAGTGAAACACATGGTTAAGCAAAGTCTTAAGCCAAAAAGAAGAACTTAATAAAGTGGTAAGACATGAGAACTGTTTTCTATCTGCTTGGCTTAGAAAACTTTATTTAAGTTATATGAAATAGGTCTGGTAAAATGCCAATGAGTAGTACTGAATCTACTTAATAAATACATATCACTCCTTCAAACTATGGTATTTTTTAAAGCTTGCAGAAAATCCAAAGTTTTCACGAGTTCTCTACTTATAATTTGAAATATATTTCATCATATAAAATGTTTGGAAACCTCTAATAAAGCATAGTAAGCTTCACCTGAAATTAATTCCAAATTTAGTCCATTTGATATCTTGACTCTTAGGAAAGAGGTTGATCTACATTCAGCCTCATTCAGAAGTCAAGTTTCTATTTTCTTTTCAACAGCTCAGAGTTCAACGTCATGCATATTCACTCGTACACTGGGACTTTTGTTAACAATTGAAACTATGAGTGCAAGGAGAACACTTTCCAGTCCTCACCGTGGATAGGGGGTGGATCAAAAAGAACTGTTAAATGATGATTAAACTCCTATACCCCTGCAAGCTCCCTCTGACTGGCTAATAGGAAAAAGCTGGTGAAAACCCTGTTTCTCTGTTGTCAAGCCAACATTTATATTGTGAACACTATTTCAGCTGGGCTTCTTAGCAGTTTCATAAAAGAAGCCCATCAGAAATTTTTTTTTTTTTTCCTATGTGCCTTAGTCTATATGCTGCTTAATTGCAACGGAACATTAAGAGTTTCCTTCTGCCTTGCTCAGTGATCTCCCTCTTCTTGAATTTCTATTTTCCATATGTGTTTAATATGTCAAACAATCATAGGTAAAACCCAAAAACCATACTCACCACATGCAAAAATAATAATAATTATGTGCAGCCTCCAACCAATATCCATGGCTTTGCACACTAAGTATGGATTTTGTGCTTCACAGCTCTAAGCAGGCAAACTGAATATGCTTTAATCAATTTTGTTTTCATAGACTTTAGATCCCCTATTTTAATTAGCATAATGAACAAATAATTTCTTCCATCTCATCCTTGTCTCCAAGAAGAGTTCATTAAACTGATTGCATTTATCTTGTTAAAGAGAAACTTTCATTCCACCCTAACCCTGATTTAGTTTCATAACGTTTAGCACTTATGAAAGCAGAAACAGTATAAAAACGCTCAGTTTTTGAACTTTTGATTCTAAATCCTTTAGTGAGCTGAAAGAATTTTCCTTACTGAGAAATGCAGTGAGTCTATATAAAAGCCTCTGTGGAATAAAATGTCAGTTTATAAATCCTCTGGCTTTCTAGTTTATTTGAAGGTCTTAGTCTTTCTTTCCTTCCAACAATAAGATTGTTACCACCTGAGGGAGGTTGAACAGAATAGATACTAGAAAACATTTCCTAGAATAAAGTTATGGTTTTGTTGTCATCGTCATTAAACACAGAGTGATTAAAACAGTTTGTCCCTACTCTTTGTGTTACTTGAAAATTATCTTGCTTTTACTTTCAACATTGAATACCCATTATACCTAATAAATGTACATTTTAGTTTATATTACACACTATAATCATATGATTCCTAGACTCTGACACTGACTTTACCACTCACTCATTTCTAACTTAAGTCTAAAATTTGTTTTAATAACAACTTATATTTTAACATTAATTTGACAAAATCATTTTTCTACACATTTGGCAGTATGGCCTAAGACAACTTCTTAATTTGATATAATATGCAAATCTTCTATATAGCAAGAAAATTAGCATTACATATTGACTGTTTCCCTGCTCTACTATTACATACAAAAAGAAAGAAAGTTAAGTCTCTCAGTCGTGTCTAACTCTTTGCTACCCAGTGGACTGTAGCCTACCAGGCTCCTCCGTCCATGGGATTCTCCAGGCAAGAATACTGGAGTGCGTTTCCATTTCCCTCTCCAATTAGATATAAAGGTTTAATAATTAACCAAATATCTTTAGCCAAGAAGATTCAGAATTTTAAAGGCTATCTCGAATTAATTTTTTCTAAAATTTGATTCACACAAGTTTTTTTTTTTTTTTTTCCTTTTGAAAAATGTGGCAGTATATATAATTTCAGTTCAGTTCAATCACTCAGTCATGTCCGACTCTTTGCGACCCCATGGACTGCAGCACGTCAGGCCTCCCTGTTCATCACTGACTCCCAGAGTTTACTCAAACTCATGTCCATTGAATCGGTGATGTCATCCAACCATCTTATCCTCTGTCATCCCCTTCTCCTCCAGCCTTCAATCTTTCCCAGCATCTGGGTCTTTTCAAATGAGTCAGTTCTTCGCATCAGGTGGCCAAAGTATTGGAGTTTCAGTTTCAACATCAGTCCTTCCAATGAATATTCAAGACTGATTTCCTTTAGGATGGATTCCAAGGGACTCTCAAGAGTCCTCTCCAACACCACAGTTCAAAAGCATCAATTCTTCAGTGCTCAGCTTTCTGTATAGTCCAACTCCCACATCCATACATGACTACTAGAAAAACCATAGCTTTGACTAGACGGACCTTCGTCAACAAAGTACTGTCTCTGCTTTTTAACATGCTGTCTAGGTTAGTCATAGCTTTTCTTTCAAGGAGAAAGTGTCTTTTAATTTCATGGCAGCAGTCACCATCTGCATTGATTTTGGAGACCCCCAAAATAAAGTGTGTAACTGTTCCCATTTTTATCCATATGCAAATTTGATCAACTGAAGATTAAGGATGATTGTTTAGTGTGTATATAAATTTATGGTTTTTGCTAAAAAATTTTTTCTAATCATGATTGTTTTTGAAAATAATTTTGTAACCTTCTAGAATTTCATGTGAGTTCATTATAATATGAAAAATAGGTTGATATTTGAGTTTAAAAATTTTTATTTTCTGAGAATTTGAAAATAAAACCATACCATCCATTATAGTAGGCTTTCAGCTTATGCAGGAAATTGATTTTAATAAACATTTAAGTCTAAATCATGACACTTAATGATGTATGGTATCTCAATGTGTAAAAAGTATTATCCTAATTTCAAGGACTTCATAATTTTGGAAATATGTAATTAGAAATGTCTCACTCTAATTATAATGAACAACAGCAACAGAAATTGCCAGTTTGAAAAACCTCACAATCACTTGACACATAATTATCTATGATACGGCCAGTATTCACAAACTTGTTCTAAGACCTTCATTGAGCTACATGTGAACAGCATAGGCATAGAGATTTCATTTAATTTACTATAAGTCATGAACACAGAAAGATTTTTTTTTTTTCCTTTCCATGTTGAGTGTGTTTCTTCCTATCTTGTTCAACATCCCTGTTTAAAGTCGCTGGTAACAGTCTTTTAAACATGTGGATATTTAAAGAATTAATATACTTCCCTATACTACATAGTGACAATCTTGACAGTCAATATGCTTTATTTTTTGTGTGTGAGATTGGAGGGGGAATGAATTATTAGAAGTAACGTTATTTTAAACTCACTTTTTAATTATTTTAGCTTGAAGCAGTGGTTTTAAAGTGTGACCCAAAGACAGTAGCTGAGACACTTTCAGGAGGTCTAGGAAGTCAAAACTATACGCATAACCGATTAGGATGTCACTTCGCCTATCTCATTGTGTTGGTTTTGCGCTGATGTCATCAATAAAAGTGACAGAGGCACATCCCTTGGGCTCAAAACTTAAGGGAATACCAAACACTCAGGAATCCATACAGATAGTATTTTAGTGTGATATTTTAAAATTTTAAATTTATACAGAAATATGTGATAAAAAATGAAAATTTAAATATACACCAATGCAATATTGGGGTCTTAGGGAAAGAGTTTCAACATTTCATTATTTTTAAACTACATTAATGTTCTGGAAAAAATAACTATTAAAAATAATACAAATATGTGTGAGCTATGCTTAGCTATGTGCGACTCTTTGGGACCTCATGGACTGTAGCCTGCAAGGCTCCTCTGCCCATGGGAGTTTCCAGGCAAGAATACTGGAGTGGGTTGCCATTTCTTACTCCAGAGGATTTTCCCAACCCAAAGATGGAACCTGTGTCTCCTGAATTGGCAGGCAGATTCTTTACCGCTGCACCATCTGGAAAGCCCCAAAACATATAAAAATACATATAAACATATAAATATGTTAAAATATTACAAATATGTAAAATTCATGAACACACAAACTTTTCATTTTGCCGTGGCTTCAGTATGGTTTGTTCAGGCACTAGTGACTAAATTGCTGGAGTCTTAACCTGAATTCAGGTAGTAGCACACAATTGTATTAGTAGAATTGTATATTTTTCACCATCAAGTACTTGTAGAAAAAGAAAAACTGTATCTAAAAATGAGTATCTTCAATAAGGCAGATTAAACCTTTATTCTGGAATACACATGCTTTTAATATTGTGCATGGCAAACTGGGAGGTATGATTAATGCATTGCATATCAAATTATTATTGTTGTATCCAAGAAGAAACACTAAAACCTCTGTCATCCCCTTCTCTTCCCACCTTCAATCATTCCCAGCATCAGGGTCTTTTCAAATGAGTCAGTTGTTCACATCAGGTGGCCAAAGTATTGGAGCTTCAGCTTCAACATCAGTCTTTCCAATGACTATTCAGCACTGATTTCCTTTAGGATGGACTGGTTGGATCTCCTTGAAGTTCAAGGGACTCTCAAGAGTCTTCTCCAACACCATAGTTCAAAAGCATCAATTCTTCAGTGCTCAGCTTTCTTTATAGTCCAACTCTCATATCCATACATGACTACTGGAAAAACCATAGCATTGACTAGACAGACTTTTGTTGGCAAAGTAATGTCTCTGCTTTTTAATATGCTGTCTGGGTTGGGTCATAACTTTTCTAAGGAGCAAGCATCTTTTAATTTCATGGCTGCGGTATTCATAAATCACCTAACATAATGCCTGGTAGGTAGTTAATAAGTGTTAACTGTCCCCTCCCTCTTTTTTTGGACAAATATTTGGCTCAGTGGTAAAGAAACTGCCTACCAGTGCAGGAGACATGGGTTTGATCCCTGGATTGAGAAGATCACCTGGAGAAGGAAATGGCAACCGACTCTAGTATTTTTCGTTATGTTGTTCAGTCACTAAGTTGTGTCCATCTCTTTGCGACTCCCAGGACTGTAGCACGTTAGGCTTCCCTGTTCTTCCCTGGGAAATTCCATGGACACAGGAGCCTGGTGGGCTAGTGTCCACGGGGTCACTAAAGAGTGGAACACAACTGAGCAACTAAGCAGCAACAGCAATTAGAAGTCATTAGGATTAAGTACAGTTGCAAGCATGGAACTGATTAAGATCACCAAGGGGAAATTTACAGATTAACAAAAGCACTGAGGTCAAAACTCCAAACATTAACAATGTAAATGCTCTTTACAAAGAAAAACAATAATTGCGCTCACTCTAAAATGTCAGAACTGATTTTCACATAGTCCAAAGGGCATACACTAAAATAGTTTACAGTATGAGCTAAACTTTCACAAGGTAATCTGATTCACTTCTTATTAAAGAAAAAAAAAAAGCCTTTCTTTTTTTAACTGAGCCAATATAAATTGTGCTATGCAAAGTTGTATATGATCTTTAAAAAAAAAATAACAAAGTTTTTTCTTCTCTCCATGAATTTTTCTTGCTTTAAAAAAAAAAAAACACACACACAAACGTATTTCCTCTTTTGCTTCAGTACTAAAGACACATAGACTTCACCTACAGCTGCTATGAGCAATTGTGAGAAGGCTGTTAATGTATATTCTCTACCCTGAATCTCTGAGTACCTTGGTAAAACACAGATTCCTAAGCCCTGACTCAAATCAGCTGAATTTGTTATAAGTTTTTAACTAACGCGATTCTTTTGTTGAATGAAGTTCTAGCACCACTGCTTCAGATAGTCACTGTTGTGTTTTTACCCACAGAGATCCTGTTATCCTATTTTCATTTTAATACTTTGTGAGTAGGCTGAGTATAAATTTGAACCACCAGCTTATATGCTTTTCTTTTATGACTTCTACAATGTTTTAAAACTTCTTTCAGTTTATATGACTTTTGACTTCCTCTATAAGATGTGATCCTAGTTTAACATGTTTTATTCACTCTCTTAAGCCAGAAAATAGCATTTGAGATGTATATATACATTTATGTGGTTTATTAGAGAGTGCTCTCTGGAACTATTCCTATATGCAAAGGAGAAAACACATTTGAGTAGTGGGAGATATTGAAATGCAAAAAAAAAAAAAAAAAACCCTCAGTCCCTCCCATGAGACACAAAGGAACTAGGAGGGACTTACATTGTTCCAAATTGAAGCAGTGAGACCAGTCGTTAGTACCACCACATCTCTAGGCACCCGATTTGAGAAACTCCCAAGAAATGGGTGTAACCTTGAGTGAGGTAGCCTTTGTCAGCAAAGGCCAACTTCTACTGAGTGAATATGCTGTGAATTATCAAAAGCAGGACTTCCCCATTGACTCAGTGGTAAAGAAACTGCCTGCAATGCAGGAGATGCGGGTTTGACCCCTGGTTTATAAAGAGCCCCTGGTGAAGGAAATGCAACCCATTCCAGTAGTCTTGCCTGGGAAATCCCATGGACAGAGAAGCCTGGTGGGCTACAGTCCATGGGCTCACAGAAAAGTTGGACACGACTTAGTGACTAAAAACAACAGCAACAAAAACCCTGGCAGTAGCTAAACATGAGTGTCTCAGTCCTAAACACAGGATCTGCACGGAGGAGTACAGAGTCCACTACGGCATTAGCAATGGGCGTCTCAGTCCTAAACACAGGATCTGCACGGAGGAGTACAGAGTCCACTACGGCATTAGCAATGGGCGTCTCAGTCCTAAACACAGGATCTGCACGGAGGAGTACAGAGTCCACTACGGCATTAGCAATGGGCGTCTCAGCCCTAAACACAGGATCTGCACGGAGGAGTACAGAGTCCACTACGGCATTAGCAATGGGCGTCCCAGTCCTAAACACAGGATCTGCACGGAGGAGTACAGAGTCCACTACGGCATTAGCAATGGGCGTCCCAGTCCTAAACACAGGATCTGCACGGAGGAGTACAGAGTCCACTACGGCATTAGCAACGGGTGTCTCAGTCCTAAACACAGGATCTGCACGGAGGAGTACAGAGTCCACTACGGCATTAGCAATGGGTGTCTCAGTCCTAAACACAGGATCTGCACGGAAGAGTACAGAGTCCACTACAGCATTAGCAGATAAGAGTTGATTTCTGTACTGTTTGCCTTTATAGACACATTCACTCACTTCTGATGAAAGTATCACCCAAGAAAAGAAAAAGCAGGAGAAGGGAAGAGTTTAGAGAGTAAGGAAATATTAGAGAAAATTAAGACTTCATAGGAGAAAGACTCACAGCCATAAAACAGAGTTTTAGATTTTTCCCTTATCCATCTTTTGCTAATTAAAATGTTTAATATTCTTAAGCATTCGTAATTTCAGTTTAAAAACTGGTTAATCAAAGGTATTGCAAATGATAATGTCGAAGAAGTGTGTAATTTCCTCGGTTTTGTCTTGCCACAGCAAAGATGTGAAACTGTGGACCAGTGTTACAGCTCTGTTACAGCTCAGTTTTATTAGGAAAAACAAAGAACAGTACACCCTGGAGGCGTGAGGTGGGCCAACCCCAAAGGAGAGGCCCCAATCCTTCTAGGCTTCCTCCTTTTATACATTTGCCTCCTCCCCCGTGAGCCTGCCATATGCAAATTGGCCTAGCCAAGAAGGGGGATTGTTTGTTTCAGCTGAAGTTCTCACTCCAGTCCATGGATTTCCTTTGTTCCTTTTTCACAGGCTTTTTCCTTTCTTTGGCTTTTAGCCACCACCATTTTGGACACCTTTTTCCTATTCTAACTACCTAAAAATAATATTTTAGTGATAAGATGTGTTTCAGAATCTGGTTTTATTCAATATGATTATTTTGAAAGTGAGCAAGTTGTTAGTTGCTCCCAAATAGAATGCTTTTTCATGAGTATTGTTTCATATTTCTTGCTTTTTAAGATTTCATGTGTTTGCTTCACGTAAGCATTGGTTACCAAATTTAAGTGAGATTTGTATATATAGCTATATTCATTAGTATTTTCATTCATTTAATAATAAATCAAAAAACATGTTGTAACTACAATGAGTAAAGTTCTATGTTAGGTTCAGCAGATACAATATTGCAATAAGCTGACACAGGCCACAGATCCGTGCTTCAATTGCGATGATTCCCAACCTATCACTGACACAGCAAAAATGAATTAACAGAGAAATGAAATAGAAATACAAGGCCAAAGTCTTTATTATTACCTCCATCAAATATAAGATTATTCTGACAAATTGCTAAAGGAGTTTCTAAACACTTATTTTCAATTTATTTACCTATTTCATCTTAGATTAGTAAGAGTTTGTAGACTGCCTATGGACCATAAATTACATTTAGAATGACTGTTCTAGAAAAGTGAAAGTGAAAGTCACTCAGTCATGTCCAATTCTTTGCAACCCCATGGGCTATATAGCCCGTGGAATTCTCCAGAATATTGAAGTGGGTAGCCTTTCCCTTCTCCAGGGGATCATCCCAACCCAGGGATCAAACTCAGGCCTCCCACATTGCAGGTGGATTCTTTACTAGCTGAGCCACAAGGGAAGCCCAAGAATACTGGCGTGGGTAGCCTATCCCTTCTCCAGCCTATCTTCCTGACCCAGGAATCGAATCGGGGTCTCCTGCATTGCAAGCGGATTCCTTACCAGCTGAGCTACCAGGGAAGCAACAGGCCTTATTTGAGCACAAATGAGGATCCTGACCAATAAACTGCCAATTGCAATAGAATGCTTTCAGTGAACTGAATAGATAGCCAATCCAGACATTTGGATGAAAGGAAGTCTTCCCTGAAGAAGTGGTAGGGGGTAGGGACGCTAAAGTTTACAGGGGATGTGAGAGAAGACATCTGTATCTCGTGCTTGTTGCAGTGTTATTCATAATAGTCAATGGGGAAAAAAACAAAAAATAAATGGAAAAAACTTAAATGTCCACTGATGGATGAACCTTTTTAAAGTAGTGTGTGTGTGTGTGTGTGTGTGTGTGTGTATATATACATATATATATGTATATATACATATATATATATTTATATATAATGGAACATCAGTCAGTTATAACACTGGAAACTCTGTCATTCTAATATGATGGATGAATCTTGAAGGCATTATACTAAGTGAAATGTCAGACAGAAAGAAATAAATATAATATGATCTTATTTCTATGTGGAATGTAGAAAAGCCAAACTCACAGAAACAAAGTAAATATATTGTTGCCAGGGGCTGCAGCTGTGGAAATGAGATGTTGGTCAAAGGGTATAAACTTCTAGTTAAAAGATTAATATGTTCTGAGGATCTAATGTATGGCATGGTGATTATTACTGTTCACTTCAAAGCTTCTAAGAGTGGATCTTAAACATTCTCACTGTCCCCTCCACACACATCAAATGGTAACAGTGAGGTAACGAATGTTTTGTATAGAGTTATTGTGGGAGTCATTTCAAAATATATCATTTCAAACCATCACCTGTACATCTTAAGTTATATAATGTTATATGTCCATATATTTCAATAATCCTGGGGAAAAACACTTCTTGTCTTCCAGGGATTACTTTTTTTTTCTTTGCAAGATATTTGTTTTATAAATAGAAAGATGCACACATTAGAACATAATATGAATACTAACTTTGAAAGTTGTAATGACAGTATGTTGTTACTGGGGAGGCAAGGCAGAGCAAGAATGTGAGTCAGAAGATCCAGTGTTCCTATTTGTGACCCTGCTCCTCTGTGGCTTTATGGACTTGAAGAAGTTTTCTAGTGTCTTTGGGTTCTAGGTTTTTTGTATGTTAACAGGAACATGTTGGACTGTTTGCTATTTTTTCAAGAAGGACTGAAAGGAGTAAAGTATATAGATTTTTAGATTCCACTTTAGAGTTACTGAAACCATGTACAAGCTGAGTTCTTGTCTTTTGAAGTAAAAGGCTGATTCGAGAGTTAATGATTGGGAAGGGTGAAGATGTAGAAATGAAGAATAACTGTTGGGATGGGGGAACTGTAACAATTTAGACTACAAATCTGCCACATAGCATAACCACAGAACTCACAATTACCTGGAAGATATAGATAAATGCCTGACACACATTCTTAAGTTGCTTTTACAGGAAGCAGACCCCAGCAGATGAAAACTGTTGACAGAAATAACACAGATCCTAGACTGATTGGAACCTGAGGGTTGATGATGCTGACTCTCAATTACTTCACCAAATACTAATCAGAAGAATGTCCACAAACTGATCACACTCTGCTCTTTGAACCCTTACTGTAAGACTCCTCACTACCCACTCCAGGTTGGGACACACAGTTTTGAGAGCATTAGCCCTCTATGGCTGCCTTTGCCTGACAAAGCAATAAAGCTACTTCTTTCTACTTCACCCAAAACTCCGTCTCTGAGATTTAATCTGGCATCAGTGTACAGAGGCTGAATTTCAGCAACTCTACTAAGCAGGCCTCATAATTGAGTTTCTCTATTTTTTTTTTTTTTAGGCAGCGCCTACACAACAAGCACTGAAGCAGTCTATTACTTGACCATCATTGCAATATAAGAAGTGACCATTGACACCATATCTGCCTAGAGAAAAAAATGCAACTTCCTGTAATTTGAAAGAGATTATATAATTATATAAAATCTACCCTGTGTTATAATTACACTTACAAATTTTTACACTGTTCTCAAAAGATTATTACTTTTTAGTTAAATTTTTAACGAGTAATTATATGGTTCATAAGGGTTGGAAATAAAATATAACTAAAGCAATATTTTCCATTTTAATAATAAAGGGATAGTTTGGTCAATTAAATTTAATTACAAAATGTAATATATAGTTTCTATATAAATAAAATTTAGTTGTCTCTCTCTAAGGAAAAGTAGTCTCCTCTCATGGATATGCCCACAAAACTTTATTCCTGCTCTTTTATCCATCCAAATTGTTCAAACTTTATCAATGTACAGAAAATGTATTACACTGACTATTCCCACCTTAGGAAGGAAACCACTGTAAATATAAAGTTTTACCCAAATTAAATGCTAACAATATATTTGAAAACATGCTATTTGTAGACCTACAGAGAAATAGATCCCAGTAAAATACTGTCTGGACAAGGCAGTATTCTAAGCACATACTTTCAAGCATATAATTTGCAATAGAAACATAGATTCATTCATTTTTTGAGAAATTAATGTGAGAAGAAATTATTATCATAGGATTAAATTTACATACTTATATTTCTTGGACTTGATGTAGACTTCTATCAAAATATTTAAGAACATGTGTATGTATGCACGGCAGTGAATAAGAAAGAGAAAAAGTGATACTTTGCATTTATATATCTGTCCGGCATTTGTGTGCTATAAATCTTGTTCATAGATCATATAAAACCACTAGAAATGCTTTTGAAATATCAACAGTTCTATGAAAGATTAGCATCTCTTTATCATTGAGGACTCTTTATCATTGAGGAAACATGTTAGTATCTTTCTGATGAACTCTAAAACAAGGGCAGAATCAAGCTCAATTTGTAAAAGATATCAATTTTGTAGTGTGGCGTGAGGTTTAAAACAAAAAGATTTTGGAAGAAGCAGGAGGATATATTCAGTATTTTACTACGGAAACTTTAGAGAGTTTTTCCGATTTTTTTTTTTTCACACACTTGTAGGAAATACTTACAGTGCCACAGACAATAATGATTAATGATAATGAAAAATATTTTTAAACTTTTTATTTTATATTGGAGTATAATTAATTAACATTGTGTTAGTTTCAGGTGTACAGCAAAATGATTCAGATATACATTGACATGCATGTATTTATTTTCAAATTCTTTTCCCATTTGGGTTGTTACATGATACTGAGCAGAGTTCACTATGCTATACAGTAGGTCCTTAATGATTATCCATTTTAATATAGCAGTATGTACATGCCAATCCCAAACTCCCTAAGTATCCCTCCAAACCCATTCTCCCCCTTGGTAATTATAAGTTTGTTCTCTAAGTCTGTGAATCTGTTTCTATTTTGTAGATAAATTCATTTGTATCGTTTTTTTTTTTTGATTCTGCACATAAGTGATTTCATGGCATTTTCCTTTCTCTGACTTACTTCACTCAGTATGACAATCTCAAGGTCTATCCATGCTGTTGCAAATTGCATGATTTTATTCTTTTTAATGGCTGAGTAATATTAAATAGTACTCAGTAAGGCACATAGTAATCATAGTAACAAAAATTAAAGACAAAGAAAAAATATTAACTATATTAAAATACTAAAAGCAACAAGGGAAAATGACAAATAACATACAAAGGTACTTCCATAAGGTTATCAGCTGATTTCTCAGCAGAAACTCTGCAGACCAGAAAGGAGTGGCATGATATATATTTAAAGTGGTGAAAGTGAGATTGTTCCTTGAATTTCTCTTTCTAATCTTTTGTTGTTCGTGTATAGAAATGCATCAGACTTCTGTGTGCTAATTTTGTAACTTACAACTTTACCTAATCCACTGATGAGCTCTAGTAGTTTTCTGGTAACGTCTTTAGTATTTTCTAGGTAAAGTATCATGTCATCTGCAAACAGTGACAGTTTAACTTCTTTCCTATTTGGATTCCTTTTGTTTATTTATTTATTTCTTCTTTGATTGTTGTATCTAGGACTTCAAAACCTATGTTGAATAATAATGGTGAGTTCACCTCCTTATCTTGCTCCCAATCTCTCAGCTTTTCACTGTTGAGTATGATGTTAGTTGTAGGCTTGTCACATATGGCTTTTATTATGTTGAGATATGTTCTCTCTATGCCCATATTCTGGAGAGTTTTTATCAAAAATGGACATTGAATTTTGTCAAAAGCTTTTCTGCATCTAATGAGATGAATGTTGCTTCTCCGGCTTGTTTTTTTTTACATTTGCATGGGGTATCTTGTTCCATCCTCTCACTTTCAGTTTGTATTTGTCACTAGGTCTGAGTGGGTCTCATGCAGACAGCATATATATATATATATGGGTCTTGTTTTTGTATCCACTCAGTCAGTGTATGTATTTTGGTTGGAGCATTTAATCCATTTACATTTAAGGTAATTATCAATATGTATGCTCCTAATGCCATTCTCTTAATTATTTTGGGTTTGTTTTTTAGATCTTTTTTTCTTCCTTTCCTTCTTTGTTCTCATCTCTTTTGGTTTGGTGACCATTTTTAGTGTTGTATCCAGGTTACTATTTATTTTGTGTTTGTGTGTATCAATTGTAGTTTTAGGATTTGTTGCTCCCCTGAAGTTTTGATATAGGAGTCTATATATATATAAGTTGCTGGTCTCTTTTCTGCCTAGAGAAGTTCTGTTAGCATATGTTCCAAAGCTGGTCAGATGGTGATGAATTCTCTTAGCTTTTGCTTTTCTATAAGGCTTTTTATTTCTCCATCAAATATGAATGAGAGTTTGTGGAGACACAAAAGGTTTTAAATAGCGAGAGCAATCTTGACACAGAAAAACTGAGCAGGAGGAATCAGGCTCCTTGACCTCAGACTATACGACAAAGCCATGGCCATCAAAACAGTATGGTACTGGCACAGAAAATAGAAATATAGATCAATGTATCAGGATAGAAAACCTCAAAATAAATCCATGCACCTGTGGTCACTTAATCTATGACAAAGGAAATCTATACAATGGAGAAACACAATAAATTGTGCAGGGAAAACTGGACAGCTACATTTTTTAAAGGAATCAGAACATTATTTAACATCATATGCAAACATAAACTCAAAATGGATTAAAAAGCTAAATGTGAGGACAGACACTATGAAATTCTTATGGGAAAACATAAGCAGAACACACTCTTTCATAAATCAAAGGAATATTTTTTTCAATCCGTCTCCCAGAGCAATAGAAATAAAGACAACAATAAACAAATGAGATCTAATAAAACTTAAAAACTTTTGCACATCAAAGGAAACCATAAACAAAGTGAAAAGACAATCCACAGAATTGGAGAAAATATTTACAAATGACATGCCTAACAAGGGGTTAGTCACCAAAATTTGGAAACAGCATATGTAGCTGAATATCATCAAAACAAACAACCTGATCAAAAAGTAGACAGAAGACCTAAGTGGACATTCTCTGAAAAAGTCATACAGATGGCAAACAGGCACATGAAAAGATGTTTAACATAATTAATTATGAGAAATGCAAATCAAAACTACAATAAGGCCTCATCTCACATTAGTCAGAATGATTATCATCAAAAGGAAAAAAAAAAATCCACAAACAGTAAATGCTGGAGAGAGTGTGAAGACAGGGAACCCTCCAGCACTGTTGGTGGGAACATAAATTGGTACAACCACAAAGCATAATGGTGTGTGGTTGTTGCTCAGCCACCCAGTCATGGCCAACTCTTCTTGACACCATGGATTGCAGCATGCCAGGCTTCCCTGCCCCTCATCATCTCCCAGTGTTTGTCCAAGTTCATGTCCATTGCATCGGTGATGCCATCCGGCCATCTCACCCTCTGATACCCTCTTCTTCTGCCCTCAATCTTTCCCAGCATCAGGGATTTTCCCAATGAGTCAGCTGTCCCCATCAGATGACCAAAACACTGGAGCCTCAGCTTTAGCATCAGTCCTTCCAATGAGTATTCCGGGTTGATTTCCCTTAAGATTCACTGGTTTGATCTCCTTGCTGGCCAAGGGACTCTCAGGAGTCTTCTCCTGCACCACAGTTCAAAGGTATCGATTCTTTGGTGCTCTGCCTTCTTTATGGTCCAGGTCTCACAACCAAACGTGACCCCCGGGAAGACCACACCTTTGTCAGCAGAGTAATATCTGCTTTTCAACACATTGTCTAGGTTTGTCAGAGCTTTCCTGCCAAGAAGCAATCGTCTTTTGATTTCATGGCTGCAGTCACCATCGCAGTCATTTTAGAGCCAAAGAAGAGGAAGTCTGTCACTACTTCCTCTACTACCTTTTCCCCTTATATCTGCCATGAAGTAACGGAGCCAGATGCCATAATCTTGGTTTTTTTTTTTTTTTTTTTTTTTAGTATTAGGTTTTAAACTGGCTCTTTCACTCTCCTCCTTCACCATCATCAAGAGGCTCTTTAGTTCCTCTTTGCTGTCTGCCATTAGAGTGATGTTATCTGCATATTTGAGTTTGTTGATGTTTCTCCCACTAATCTTGACTGCAGCTTGTAACTCATTCAGCCTGGCATTTCTCATGATGTGCTTAGCGTATAGGTTCAATAAATAGGGTGACAGCAGACAGCTCTGTCTTATTCCTTTCTCAATCTTGAACCAATCAGTTGTTCCATCCAAGGTTCTAATGGCTACTTCTTGATGGGCATACAGGTTTTTCAGGAGACAGGCAAGATGGTCTGTTATTCCCATCTCTTTAAGAGCTTTTCACAGTATGTTATGATCCACACAGTCAAAGGCTTTAGCATAATCAATGAAACAGAGCTAGATGTTTTTCTGGAGTTCCCTTGCTTTTTCTATGATCCAGCGAACGCTGGCAATTCGATCTCTGCTTCCTCTTACTTTTCTAAATCCACCTAGGACATCTGGAAGTTCTTGGTTTATGTAATCCTGAAGCCTAGAATGCAGGATTTAAGCATGACCTTACTAGCACGGGAGATGAGTGCAATTGTCCAATGGTTAGAACATTCTTTAGTACTACCCTTCTTGGGAATCGGGATGTGGATTAACATTTTCCAGTCCTGTGACCACTGCTGGGTCTTCCAGATTTGCTGACATATTGAGTGCAACACTTTGATAGCATCATCTCAACAGTGTAGATTCCTTAAAAAAATAAAAATAGAGCTAACATATGATCTGCAACCCCACTTCTGGGCATATACCTGGAGAAAAACAAGGTTCAGAAGAATACATACACTCAGTGTTCACTGCAGCACTGTTTACAATAGCCAAGACATAGAAGCAACTTAAATATTCATTGACAAAGAATTGGATAAAGATGTGGTATGTATATACAATGGAATATTACTTAGCCATTAAAGAGTGAAAAATAATTGAGTCTTTAAGATGTGTTGTATATCCTGTAAAGGGCTTCCCTGGTAGCTCAGTTGGTAAAGAATCTTCCTGCAATGCAGGAGATCCAGTTTGATTCCTGGGTGGGGAAGTTCCCCTGGAGAAGGGAAAGGCTACCCACTGCAGTATTCTGGCCTGAAGAATTCCATGGACTGTATAGTCCATGGGGTCGCAAAGAGTCAGACATGACTGAGCGACTTTCACTTTCACTTTCTTTCATATCATGTAAAGTAGTATGTATGTGTTATACCATTTAATCTTCACAGCAGTTCTAAGAGATGAAAACTACTCTCTTTCTCCAAAATTGAGGAATAAAGATTTAGAGAGATAAGGTAACAATTAGTATGACATCTGAGGAAACGACATTTGAACCTAGGCAATTCATATCATTTAAACATTATGCTAATTAATTCATGACAGCAACGTATCATCTGGGTTCCTCAAATGTCTACATTTTGCCACTAGAGTCTTCAGTCAGTACCATCTAGTAAGAACAGGTATCTCTGTAATTAAATTTCTCTCTCTAGAATGAAAAATGCTCAATTAATGGCATTAAAATATAGGAATTAAATTTAAATTGCTCTTTAGAAAAGCAAAATCAAAACCATGAGATATCAGCTTCCAACTGTCAGAATGACCTTCATCAAAAAGTCTACTAATAACAATTTTGGCAAGAATGTGGAGAAAAGGAATTCTTATGCACTGTTAATGATGAGAATGTACATTAGTGAAGCCACTATGGAACACAATATAAATGCTTCTCAGAAAATGAAAACTAGAACTACCAAATGATCCAACAATTCCATTCCTGGGTATACATCTGAAGGTATTGAAAGACTAATTTGAAAAGACATATGTACCCCAATGTTCATAGAAGCATTATTTACAGTGGTGATAGATGGAATCAACCGAAGTGTTCATCAACAGATGAATGAATAAAGATGCGGCATATACATACACTAGGACATTATTCAGTTATTAAAAAAAATGAAATTCTTCCATGTGTAATGATGTGAATGGACCTACACAGTATTGTTTAATGAAATAAGTCAGAGAAAACAAATACTCTCTTATCATTTGCATTTAGAATCAAAAAATAAGACAAAGGAATTGATATAACGCAACAGAAATAGAGTCACTAACGTAGAGAGTAAGCTAATGGTTACCAGTGGGAAGAGGAAAAGAGGGAGGGGTAATATAAGAGTATGAGATTAAGAGATATAAACTACTATGTATAAAAATGGACAAGCAGCAGGGATATACCATGTAGCACATGGAGACAGAGACATTGTTTCCCATTAACTTTAAATGGATTATAAACTATTAAAATATCAAATCACTATGTTGTGTACTTGAAACTAAGACGAGATTGTAAATCAATGATAAATAAATGCAGGAGTATGCTGACAATGGGAGTTTTGAATTACAGTGTTTAGTTTTGCTTTGTTACTTGGTTCCTTTGTTCTGTCCCTTCCTCCTCATTTGGGAAGATCCCCTGGAGAAGGGAAAGGCTACCCACTCCAGTATTCTGCCTAGAGAATTCCATGGACTGTATAGTCCATGGGATCCCAAAGAGTCGGACACAACCGAGCAACTTTCACGTTCCTCATTTTTATGACATGATCCCAGCCTGGACTAACAAGTGCTCTGCACTTAGGTCACTGAGCTTAATTAACCCTGAGTATTTTTTTTTTTTAATTTATATTTTTGTAGAAAGTATGACAGAAAAGTCCACATAATTTTGTGTTTATGTACAAAGAACCTGTAAATTATGAAATAAAAGATTAACAACCACTAAAGTTTAGTAAGTATATAATATGGATGCACTTTTATGACTCACTTTCAATTCAAGTAAGAAATCATTTGTGGTTTTTGCTTTTCATAAAAATTTTGTCTTGAGATGGCTACGGTTTTCAACTGCTGCTATTCTTGATTATGACTGTGGACTACTGTCATTTTGCCTTCACAATCAGCATTTTAATTTGTTGTAGTTTTGGTTAATTACAAAGTGATGCATACTTTCATTAAAAACCTTTTTAGGATTTATGGTTCAGATATGAATGACTCACACCCCTATTGCCAAGAGAAATTCAATTATAATTTTAAAACAGCATATTTGTATAGTGTCACTCCATTGAAAAGTATTAGAAGATATAGCAAAAGATCTTAAAAAGTCTTCATTAAAATCTATCTGATAATAATCTAAAGGCAAAACCTGATTTGACCACCTAATTGTTCTTAAAAGTTAGAATATTTAAGACCTATCCTAATTTAATATATATCCCAAAAAAGATGTAAGAAAAGTATAATAAATATATATATAATAAAAATATAAGACTAGCATAACATAAGCATAAAATTGGAATTAAGGAAAATAATATTCTAACCATAATTATCACAATTAATATCAAATTAGTCTTGAGACTGTCCCTTAATTTTGAAATGGATATTAAAACCTCTTCAAAACACAAGTAACTTTCAGTATAATTATCAAGCAATGTATTACATATCTGTCTGTAAAGTATCTTACTGTATTTGTGAGAAAAATGGTTGAGACACTTAACAATTGGCGGATTTTACTATATACGAGATCAATTATGCTAAAATCTTTGCTGAGAAATATATACTGTCATAGTAATTTTAATTTTCCTGATTCATTGAAAAATTAAGCTATAAAATGTATTTCCTGCTTAGTTGGGTTGTTCAGTTAACTGTCATATATTTTCCAGTTTTCTATATTTGTATACTCAATTACTTTTATATTAAAGCTATGAAATATGTTTTCTGTTATATATGTTTTACATATTTTTCCATGCAAAATTATCATTTAATTTTGTATATAGGACTTGTCTGGAAGGTCATAAAAACTATTGAAATTTCTTTTCCTTTGCAGGTCTGCTTAAATGGCCTTGTTTTATCCAATGATCAGTCAAATATTTCATTTGTACTTGTCTATGTCCCTCTGAAATAATGCGATCTGTGCTGACCCCAGCAGTGGCTTTTAAATCACGTAACCGTAAGTGTGCCTGGGCAGGGGTCAGTCGGAACGAACATGGACGTGGTTTGGAACAGGTCCTGGAGCACCCACTCCTGCTCTGCGCTCCATCACTCTTCAGTGGCTGCTTAGGAAAAGGGACCGGCGGGAGGTCAGCAGACTCCCAGCAGCGTCTGCGTGACCACTGTTCCCTAAGGATTTAGGGAGCGCTACTCCAGCGCGCTGTGGGTGCACGCCAGCACAGTCTCTACACTGGTTGGCAGAGGAGGTTCTACATGAGTTTTTCTTTCCTTGCAGCAAAGATTCTTCACTTCAAATCGTTTGACCAAATAGGCTAATTAAACCTGTCATCTTCATTAGTGAAGGAAAATAGGCTCAGTTCAGCCGACCAGGTCCTGTGCGTTTTGTTCTTTTTCATGCATTTGTGTCCGTGCGTTTGTTTTCTCTATGTCCAAGCACACTGGCATTAAAAAAAAATAAAATAAGAGAAACGTCCTGTGATAGCAAAAGAATGAACTGAGTTTTGTGGGTCCCTTCATTCTCTTTAGGAAAGAAAGAAAGAAAAAAAAAAACAACTGGAAATTACAGACAATTCTGAAACCTGTTCATTTTCCTTGTCCTAAAGATTAGTCCAATCTTGACTACACTGAAGGAGATAGTTTGGGCAATAATTAAGCAAAATAGGATATTCTTAATATATATGTCTACCACCTAAATTGGACATAATATTGAGCAAGTTACTGAATTCCCTTATTTTGTATGTTTGCATCTGGAAAATAAGTAAAATAATAGTTTTGAAGTGTTGTAAGGTATGTGTGTGTATTCACACAATGTATTCTATGTATAGTGTAGATAATGTATACATAGTTTAGATGCATATATAGATTAGAACTTAAATAGATTATTACTAATTTTATATAAAACCTCACTTTCCTTTCATTAGAATTAGGGTTTAAATAAGCCCTTAAATTTCAGTATGCCAAAAATGATATGAGTAAGCTAGGATCAAAATCTCCACAAAAAATTTACTATTATACCTAGGAGTACCTTAATTTTCACAAATTTCTATCTGCAATGTCTGATTTTTTTTTTAAAAAATAGATGAAAAAAGATGCCACTGTATTGGATTAGGCCAATCACTGAGTCAGCATTTAATTTTCTTCATGGATTTTCCTTATAATCCTCAAGGCAAGACTTCATTGAAAGAGATTATAGAAATAACTTTCTTGAATAAGCCTAAATAAAGTGGGGAGGGGATGGCTATCAAAAGCATATGGAAAGCAATGAACTTTAAGATACTGGTTGTTTTAAAACTCCAGAGCATTTTTCATAACTGCTTTTGGAAAGAAAGCTTGGTCACAGCATAACTCACTTTCCTAAAAACCAGCATATATTCATGGGTAATTTTATTGAGAATATTTTTTAGACACTTTAAGTGACAGAATTGAGAACATCTGGTATGTTAATACCTCCCTTGCAATATCATTGCACTAAGAATCTACATTTCTAGTCATTCGTAATACATGTTTGTGAAATTATACTAAAATTATTAGATATGTTGCTAATGTTATGTTCCCAACACATTAAGAAACTTGTTTTAATTGGGTTTTGTTTTTACTTTGTTCAAAGTTTGTATTATAATATCACTTTCACACAGCATTACTAAACTTTATATACCCTCGAGGAGATTCCACCATACTGACGTAGGATTTATGGACCCGACTTCCTGACTATATTTGAACATCAGTGGGAGTGGTGAAAGGTGTTACAGTTGCCTAGCCTGAGCTGTGTCAATGTAAAAACAGGAGGAATAAATGGAACACTAGAATATTTTCTCAGAGAAGATTGAGAATTATTCATTTTCAATACTTCCCGAGAAATTATCCAAAACTACTATCTTAAAAAAATACTGTTTCATGTTGGCTCTACTGTTCAAAATATGTTTTACGGGCTTGTTTTTTCTGTTTAATTAGTTATCTCAGTATAAGCTAATTATATAAACAAATTCTTCTAAATTGTTAAATTTTTAGTTTTCTCTCTGGGATAGTTTTTGAAAGCTGTTTTGCTTTAACTTCTCTATGCCATAAAATTTTAATCTTCTTTCTCTGTTCCTTGTTGATGAATTGCTAGGGGTTTGCCCAAATTTATATAAGTGGAGACATATGTATTAATATTAATTACTTATTAATTTTGATCTAAATGACATTAATATGGTATGAACACAATAAATTCCTGAAACAAATCTATGGTATATTCCTGCATGCTTAGTAGATATATTGGGTCCACAAATTTCATCTACATTTCTAATATAATTGCATAGGATATGATAATAACACGTCTGCCTCTCAGAATTGTCCAGGTGTCTTAATGATTTTTATTTCTTGCTTATTATCACATTGTCAATTCTAGAAATAGCATCTTGCCTTGATGAATTTAGTTATTTAGGTATTATCAATTTTCAAGAAAAGACCATTTTGAAATGAGTGATCAGTTCTTATTACTATTTTAAAAAAATATTTTAATATTCAGTATTACAGGGAACATAATAAAATACCTCTTGTTTGCTATAATATAATACTGTATAGAAAGAGGAAGTATAAAATATATATGCTGAAAATTATTGATGTTAATGATGGAAGATGGATATGGTGAGGTTTTATAAACTCTTTATATAAGTTTCAATATTGTCATTATGAGAAAAACAAAGCACAAATTATCCAAATAAAATGGGCTTTATTAAAATACCATAAATTAAAGAAAATAAACATAAAAATACCAAAAGCCAGAAATAAAAATGTTTGTAAACTTTGAATGCATTATATGATTCTACATACTAAATCTATGGGTTCTAAGTATCTAAATTTAGTCTGTTAAAGGTAGTTTCAAATATTATAAAGAATGTTTATAGCAGAATGTTATAGCAGAATTTTTTTAAAAATCCCCAAAATCAATGCATTTAAGATATGCAATTTGTTTATTACACTATACATTTGGCAAATCTGTAGCCATAAAATATAGTAAGTCTTTAACACTTGTGTGTTTTATGGAAAATTGAGTAATCAAAGAGAGGAGTCGATATGGGATTAAAATAAATACAATAGGGCCACAACTTAGCAAAGAAAAACAAATAAAGGAGTCAAGATATATTGATTTTTAGGTTGTAGTATGTATGACATATTGGGGATAAAGATAATCTTAGCTCAGGGTCTCAGAATAATTCATCGTTAACCAGGACTCAGTGTAACTAGGAGCTCCTTACATATGTTCTCCACTAGTAAGTTTTATAAGTAGCAACTACATAATATTTTGATTTTCGTTGTTATTTTTAAACATTTTACCTCCTGTTAAACAGTTGCCTTCTCTGACCTACTACACATGGAAGGGAACTTTACTGAAATAAAGGAGTATAATTCTTTTCTTTCAAAGATCTCCCCATGCTAAAACATCTACACAATTACAACCATTATATACACTTTTTTTCTACCAAGCACTAGATAGTGGGTCTTTCCTATGAAAGGGAATATGCCATTTGAGCAGTTTTAACTCAGTATGCTAATGATATAGTGTTTGGCTTTTTTATATTTAAATTATGTGGTTCTCTCCTATCTGATTACTTTATAGTAATCTCTAGACCTGTGATCAAAGATCTCTTTAAATGGGGGCTGATTTGTTTCAGAAGTTTTTGTTCATTTCTCCTAAAGGGAACTCAAGGCTTCAGAATACGATATGGGTTTCAACCATTTAAAATAGCCACAAGAAAAAGATTCAAAGGTTATGAGGGAGGCTAGGGATGATCTCTGGGTTGGGCAGGGGGGGTCTCAACAAACAGTACTGATTCTCCTCTACTGCAACGATATACTTCTGCCTCAAGGACAGAGGATTGGACCGGATGACTTTGTGAAATTCAGTTTGGCCCTATTGTTGGGGAATCATAGAAAATAGCCCTCATCAAATAGCCTTGATGAGAAAATTATACCCTCTACACCTAGTTTTTCTGTCCTGTTTTCTTCTTCTAATGAAAGACACTAGATTCACATTTTAAATACAATACCCTTTGGTTCCACATATTTGTACTTTCTGTGGTATAACTTGTGGATTTTACTGCTTTTGAAGATAAGGAGCTAGATGTCATCATTCAAATAATTATTGAAAGACTTACTGAATAAATTGCATATATGTGATTCTACCACACAGTTCCAAACTACATTCAATTTTAAAACACATCATTCCAAAAATGTATAAGCTTAGGAGCAAAACTTAGTCTTTTTTGATGCCATTATTACTTTGAATGGAGAAAAAAATTGCAATTCTTATGCATTCAGCATTAATCTTAAAGTTCATTCAACCAACACTTTATTCTCTCAAGCTAGCCAACAATTGTTTTACCTCATTTTCTTTCTTTTTTTACTTTATTGGGGAAGAAAATTAGTTTACTCATTGAATTATCTTCACAAATAGACATTATAAGGCACTTATTTCTGAATTCATTTTGAGCCTCTCCCTCAATCCCTATGAATTTTCACCCTCAAATTCCTACAAGACAGCTGGTATTCAACTTTTATTTTTGGTAATGAAAGAATACCTTTTCTTCACATATTTTCTGAAAAGTTAAAATACAATGCAACTTAAATCTGAAAATGCAGTAACAGGAGGAGTTTGGAGTGTTTACCACTAAAAAATGATAATGGTAAAGCAGATGCTTAATCTGCTCAATTGGGAAGTGAAAACCTCCTGATATTTATCTCATTGCTATTGTCATTTGGCTATAGGTTATAGAAAGTATGTGTCATTTAAGGCAGAGGCCTTATCTAACTGATTTGTTGCCTAATTATAGGGTTAGGTGGAAATACATTTCAGTGAAGAGTTTGAAATTTCAATTGGATTACCAAGTTAACACAATTATTTCTGCCATTCACTAGCTGGTAACTTTAGGCAACTCTGTTCATTATATTTAGAACCCATTCATAAATACATATTATGTGGCACATTCTATGCTAACCCCCAGCAAGACCCAGGCCAAGCCCTTAAGTAAATCATAAGATGGGGCATTTAGCTATAGACATTGCCATATAATGGTGTGGTAAAAATAAAACACCCATTGGAATCAAGGGAGGATCAGAAAGCACGTTCAATTTCTTTCAGTGAATGTAGAAATAAACACAGATACTCTAGAAAAGTTTCCAGAATTTTGTAGGATTAAAAATGAAAATGGGGTTTATATAACTGTTCATTTTAACTGAAAAGCACTGTCCACACATGGATTTATTAACAACTCTTTTGGTATATGATAGATTTACTTTTAAAGGATGAATTTAATTCATCTGGCATGAATCCTCACTTATATTTTTTATATTGTAAAGAGTAAACTGAAGGACAGTTAAACTAGCAAGTTGTAATGCTTCTGACCAAAAATCTGGCATTAACAAGCAAGTAAAAACTTAAAGAAGAAATATGCAAAAATACGCTACATGCATGCTTTGCATGCTAAGCAACGCCAGTTGTGTCCGACTCTTTGTGATACTGCGGACTGTAGCCCACCAGGCTCGTCTGTCCATGGGACTTTCCAGGCAAGAATACTGCAGTGGGTTGCTGTGCCCTCCTCCAGGGGGTCTTCCTGACCCAGGGATCGAAGTTGCATCTCCTATGTCTCCTGCTTTGGCTTTATTACTTTACAGCTAGTGCCACCACATAAAGGGGCTAATTTTTTAAAGAATAGAAATTCCTGAATTTTTTTTTCTATATCTGAGTCACCTCACATAAATTCAGAAAATGCTACTGCTGAGACACTTGGACAAGACTAGCCGTTATGCTTTCTTAGGTAACACTGTTGTGAGTTGCTGGATTGATTGTTCCAGAACGAGAATCACACTTGTTTTGTTACCCTTGATGGTGAGGACTGTCTTGAGGTGAAGAGAGGGAGCAAAAATCACACCAGTGCCCTCATTTACGTCTACTACAGACTCTGGCCTGGCCGTCACGGGAGTTTTAGGGAGGCTGGGCAAGAGGGCAAAACGTAGCGAGCAGAGCGCTCAGTAAAAGCTAACTTCCTTTCAGAGACATATCACTGGGTGAAATTTTAAAGCAGATGAAAAAAAATATAATAAAAGGAGAGGAAAGAATGTTCACTTTTCAGTGACCGTCTAAGTACACTTAAAAAGACAAAATGTACACAATGTCTAATTACCTTCAAAGTAGAGTTTAGTTCACTAGGAGGAGGACCTTTTACAATAAGCCATGTTATTCAGCTTGTAAACCTCCAGGTGGAATGATCAACACTCAGGGAAGGGTGGGGAATGGTGATAAGAAAGTGCTTTGCATGCTGACACTAGGATTCTAGCATTTTGTGTCATTTAGGCAGCTATGTGGATACATTGACCTCTCAGGTCACCTGGTTATCATCAGGAGGGAATCTAAGATCAAAGAGACCATGAGTGTTTTAAGTCCAAAGGCAGAGCTGACCTGTTTGGTTGTATCTGGAAAAAGAGCAACTCTCAAATTCAAGGACGGCCAAACTGGGAGGGTGAAGACAATATCATACTGGCCTGGATAGGCGGAAGAGCAGGGGTCAGGAAAATCTTCTGAACTCTGAGCTACTGACCATGGGTGCAAATTTTTAAACTCTAGTAACTAATGTGTGTTAACCACTGTGCATTAATATAAGCATTAATTAATATAAGGATATTTCTTTATATACAAATTTGGAGCTTTGTAGAACATAAGAAAAAGTATAAATTGATATAGTAGGAATGCTTGTGACCTTCTCTATGCCCACCTGAATAATTATGCTGTATTCTGAAAAATTAAAATAATAAGCAATTCAAAACATACTTCAATATTTTCAGAATAGCCAGGCCAGAAAACGGTGTCAAAAATCATTTGCTAGAAGGTAAGCAATGCTTTTCCAGGGATTTCCTGAGCTGAGCATTTGTTTCACAACAATACAGATTTCCCAAGTGAAAGAGAGACAGAGGAAAAAAAAAAAAAAAAACAGCAAGAATCATATTAAAACTGATGATCTAATCTAGAAAATGCCTTTGAGCAATTTCAAGTCTGCCATTCACAATTTGTATTTTTTTTTTTAAATTTACTTTATATGTACTATGCTCTCACCATATGCCGACTTCCAGTAAAAAAGACAACACTTAACTTCAATCTAGGATAGAATCTTATGTGAAGAGTCATTTATTAGGAATTTTGCTTCTTTAAATTCAAAAATATCATGTTTAGATTGAAATTTTTACATTGTATCATTATGATACATAGAGCACCTGAGTATATAGAAATGTGGCCAAAAACATGGAGCATAGAGAAAATTATAGGAAGGAGCAATGAAAAAAATGAGCTTGTGTATTTTAAGAGATCTTAAACTTGACTGAAAATCAGAATTGATGTAGGGAATATAACATACATATTGAACTTTTAATAGAAGTAAAATATATGTGCAATAAAATGCACAGAAGTATAAGTCCTGATGATTTTTTTTTTTTTTTACAAATCAAACTTACCAGTTGTTGACAGCTCATAGATTAAGAACCCATCTCAGATTTCCTTACCTCCTTCCCAGAGCAGCAGCAGTAGCCTGATTTCTAACACCATGAATTGGTTTTGTATTTTGCTGCTTTTGTACTTTGTTTTAATAGAGTAATCCTGTTTGGTGTCTGACTTCTTTTGTAAAATTCATTCATATTGTGGTTTGTTGTTTTTGATCGTTCATTCTCATTGCCGGGTAGTATTCCATTCTACTCAAGATAAGCTACTTTGCTGATTTACAGATTTTCACTATTGTGATTAAAGTAGTGGTCTCACCAATGACTTTTGTGAATATTTGGGTGCACTTTTCTTGGAAATCTATGGAAATATACCTAGAAGTTGAATTGCTGAGTAATATGGTAGGTGTATGTTCAAGTTTATGAGAAACTTCCACGAACTTCTCCTGAATGACTTCACCGAGGTGAATTTCTATGGAGTAACTTATTTCACAGCCTCACTAAGGCTTGATGCTTTCTCTCTTTTTAAATTTATTTATTCTGGTGCATGTGCAGCGGTGTATATTTTCAGTGGGAACTTTCATAATGAATAATAGTAATGAGCATCTTATAAATCTATTAGCCATTTTTATTTTTCTTTTGTGAACTGTCTGGTCATGACATTTGTCCTGTTTCTTTTCAGTTGTCTTTTGCTTAAGATTTGCATGATGCCTTTTCACAATCCAGACTTACACTCTTTGTGAGTTATATATATTGTTCAAAGCTCTCCTCACTCCCGACTTGCCTTTCCATTTCCATAATGAATACTTTGAAGAACAGAAGTGGTTTTTGCTTATTGCAATTCAGTCTATAATTTTGCTTTTACAAGTAGAGTTTTGTGACCTATTTAAGAAATACTTGACTATTTCAACACCATGAAATTGATTTCCTCTAAAAATGTACTGTTCTAATTTTTATACTTTGACCTAAAATTTTATTGAAATACTTTTTCTTTCAGAAAAAAAAATTCCTCTCCATTACTTAATGCAATTTTTATATACACACATATATATAGACATACAGGCTTCCCAGATGACGCTAGTGGTCAAGAAACTGCCTGCCAGTGCAGGAGACGTAAGAGACTTGAATTTGGTCCCTGGGTCAGGAAGATCCCCTGGAGGAAAGCATGGCAACCCATTCCAGTAGATTTAGCATGCATGCACAGATATATATATATATAAGTGTGTGTGTGTATATATATATGTATATATACATATATATATACACACACACACACACACTCCACAAACTCATATGCACATACATTCATTCATTCTTTTTAAAAAAACTTTACAGTATACATTTATTTTGTTCTTTAATAAAATATACTTTTTCCTTTGGTATATGCATGTTTTAATAGTCATGCAATTTGTACAAGTCCCATAAAAAAAAAGGAAAACGAGTACATCTCACCTTAGGTCTATTTTAAGAAGCGTCAATTAGCCATTCAGCTCATTAAAACTCACTATTAAATAGCATATAACATGAAAAACACAACATTGCAATAATTTCTTTTTTTTTAATTTAGTTTAAAATTAATTAAAATTGTTTTCACTAATTTCTCACACTTGGCATGTAAAACTGCTTATAAAATGGTTAACAAAATGTAATATTTGAGATTCATTAAATCAGCAGGCATTTTTGTACTAAAAAGCAAAAGCATGTTGGTTCTACCCTCAATACTTTAAAATTCGTAAAATTTTAAATATTAATGACACTATTTACTGTCAATTCAGACACTGGGATACTTATAAAGATTGAAAATAAAGATGAGGTAAATTTTGGTTAATAGAGCAATAACTCTTTCTCTGAAAGATATTTTACACTATATATATATATATGTATATAGGTACACATATATTTACACATATATATGTATATATATGTGTATATGTGTGAGTATATGTACATTTATTTTTATAAACATATACACAACCATATAAGCATATATATGTGTGTGTGTGTGTGTGTGTGTGTGTGTGTGTATAATTTCTGAGAGACCTCATATATATGACAATAAACTTTCTCAAAAATTTTTAAAATTGATCAAATCACAATTTTGCTATTTCTACCCATGGAAAGGGAAACATCAGATAAAGCCATCCTAGCAGAACTTATTCAAGCTTGCTTATTAGTGTACCTCTGATAAAAGAGAAATTAAGAACTAATTTGAGAAGTATCATTCTCCTGTAGTGACATTAGCTTTAATTTATTTCCCTTTTTTATGTCAAGAAAATGTCAAGTGGCCCTAATTACATGTTAAAATAGAAATTCTAAACAGTGACCACTAGAAATCTTGCTATTGTGCATAATTCTTATAAGGGGTCTTGCTCCTACATTTCTCTGTAGAATAACAGAGAGAAATACAGCGACTGAGAGGTCGAGAGCAAGAGTGATTCTTTTTCTTCAAGAGGAGTACAGTACACTTTTTGAAAAAGGAGTGTCTCACTTTGACAGAGAATTAAGCACATGGGAGGAAAGCAAGGAATCAAGGTGTGACTCCCTTTCCAGAAATAAGTAGATTTTTCATATCTTCCTCCATCTATAAAATCCCTTGCTAATTCTGAATTCCACATTCCAATTTAAATTGTTATAAATATTATATCCTTTGATTTCTTTGATACCCAATAGGGAATACAATGGTATACTATGTTAAAAAGTCTTTAAACAACGATTGATATTACATTATCTTTTTTAGATTTCTTTATTTTCTGGAGTTTAAAATAACAAAACATATTTAATGAGAACACAGAAGTTATATTTGCTATTACTTTTAACTTACTTTCTACGTTTTTGTGATAAAGAAAATCAGCCTTAAAACACTTATGTAGCTTGTCCAAAAGAGTATAGGGCTACCAACTCACTTATCAGACCAACTTGTGCCCCTAGTATCCTCCGCAAGACCTTACACACTAGACAGTTAGTCTAACTTATATCTGTGTCGGTCGTTTCTGGTGGCTCACTGGTAAAGAATTTGCCTGCATGCCAGGGACACAGGAGACATGGGTTTGATCCCTAAGTGGGGAAGATCCCCTGGAGGGCATGGCAATCAACCCCAGTATTCTTGCCTGGAGAATCCCCATGGACAGAGGAGCCTAGCAGGCTACACTCATGGGGTTGCAAAGAGTCAGACTTGATTGACGCAACTTAACACACACACACACACACACACACACACATACACACACGGCTGCATTGCTTCCCGTCATTACTAGCACAGAGCCTGGCAATGAAAAGACATTTAGCATATATGCACATTAATAACTTCATTGGAAACATTGATGAATATGAATGGATTTTCTCAAAGTATCTATTTAACTCTACCAAGAATTACAGTCAGCTTTTGTGAGATCAGAAACTTAATTTGTGAAGCCATCTTAGAGAAAGAAGTATACAAAATTAGTAATGTAAATGTGGATGAAGGTAAATGTTTATTTTAAAAAGAAAAATTAAATCACAAATCATAATAAAAGCATGTTTTAAGGAGTGTATTAGTTTTGTATAGTTGCTGTAACACATTTACACAAATTTAGTGGCTTAAAACAATATACTTTCATTCTCTTACAGTTCTGGAGAACAAAAGTCCAAAATCAGTTTCATGCTAAAGTCAAGGGTCATTAGGGTCATGATTCCTTCAAAGACTCTAGAGAAAAATCTGTTTTATATATGTGTGTGCATATTGCACATAGGCTTCCCTCATAGCTCAGTTTGTAAAGAATCCCCCTGCAATGCATATCCATATGTGCATATATCAATTCAGTTCAGTTCAGTTTCTCAGTTGTCCCACTCTTTGCGACCCCATGGACTGCAGCACACCAGGCTTCCCTGTCCATCACCAACTCCTGGAGTTTACTCTAACTCATGTCCATTGAGTCGGTGATGCCATCCAGCCATCTCAACCTCTGTTGTCCCCTTCTCCTCCCACCTTCAATCTTTCCCAGCCTTTTTGCCTTCAAACCCCCCTATCATTTAGGTCCTACCTAAATTATCTAAGATAATTTTTCCATCTGAAGATCCTTAACTATTTACATCTGCAAAATCACTTTTGTCATGTAAAGTAATTGTGCAGTTCCAGAGATTTTAACTCTGATATCCGTGAGGGTCATCATTCAGCTTACCACAAGGAGACAAATTAAAATCATCAAAAAATAATAATAAATATCACACTGAATTGAATGAATTACATGAATTAATGGAGTTAACATGAATTAACTCCTTTTCACACTACTGTAATATATTCTCTTGATAAATTTGGCAACATGCTCTTTAATTCTTCATATGATGATGTTGTTGACATATATTTTATTGAGGTAAAATTCACATAATATAAAATTAACCTTTTTAAAGTGAAGAATTCAGTAATATTTAATATACCTACTATGTTACATAACAATCATCTCTACCTAGTAGCCAAATATTTTCATGATTTGAAAAGGAAATCAAAGGAAACCCTATACTTAATAAGCAGTTACTTCCCATTCCTTCCCACTCCCAGCCCAGACAGCCACAAGTTGTGTTCCATCCCTATGGATTTTCTGCATCTGTATATTTCATATAAATGCAATTGTATAATATGGGACCTTTTCTGTCTGGTCTGTTTCTCACAGCAGAATGTCTTCAAGGTTCATTTATGTTGCTGTACGTCGTATCAGTATTTAGCTACTTTTTGTAACCAAGTAATATTTCATTATATATATATATATATATATACACCATAATTTGTTTATCCATTAATCCATTGATAGACATTTAGCTTGTTTCCATCTTTTGGTTATTAGGTACAAGTATTTGATACTTGTTTTTATTTCTTTAGGGTATAGATCTAAGAGTGGAATCACTAGGTATATGGTCATGCTATGTGTAAGTTTTTGAGGAATTCCCAGGGTTTTCCACAACTCAACCATTTTAATCCCCACCAGCAATGAACTTGAGTTCCACATTCTCCACATTCTCACAACAATAATCCTTTTTTTTAACTCAATCTTTTTTTAGATTCTTTTTCCATATAGGCCATTACAAAGTACTGAGTCGAGATCTCTGATGCTATACAGTATCTATTTTATATACAGTAGTGTGTAGATGTTAATCCCAATCTCTCCCAACTGGTTCCTCCCCCACCCTTATCCCCTGTAATCATAAATCTGTTTTCCATATCTGTGACTGTACTTCATTTTTATAGATAAGTTCATTTGTAATCTTTTTTTTTAAACTCTACACTGCAGATGGTGATTGCAGCCATGAAATTAAAAGATGCTTACTCCTTGGAAGGAAAGTTATGACCAACCTAGACAGCATATTGAAAAGCAGAGACATTACTTCGTCAACAATGGTCTGCCTAGTCAAGGCTATGGTTTTTCCAGTAGTCATGTATGGACGTGAGAGTTGGACTATAAAGAAAGCTGAGTGCCGAAGAATTGATGCTTTTGAACTGTGGTGTTGGAGAAGACTCTTGAGAGTTCCTTGGACTGCAAGGAGATCCAACCAGTCCATCCTAAAGAGATCAGTCCTGGTTATTCAATGGAAGGACTGATGTTGAAGCTGAAACTCCAATACTTTGGCCACCTGATGCAAAGACATGACTCATTTGAAAAGACCCTGATGCTGGGCAAGATTGAGGGCAGGAGGAGAAGGGGACGACAGAGGATGAGATGGTTGGATGGCATCACAGACTCAATGGACTTGGGTTTGGGTGGACTCCGGGAGTTGGTGATGGACAGGGAGGCCTGGCGTGCTGTGGTTCATGAGGTCGCAAAGAGTCGGACATGACTGAACGACTGAACTGAACTACGTATAAACAATATCATATGATATTCATTTTACTGAGTCAGACTGACTTTACTTAGTATAACAATGTATATAGGTCCATCCTTGTTGCTGCAAATGGAACTATTTTGTTCTTTTTTATGGCTGAGAAACAGTCCAATGGGCTTCCTGGGTGGCTCAGCAGTAAAGAATATGTCTGTCAAGCAGGAGATGCAGAATTGATCCCTGCGCTGGGAAAATCCCCTGGAGAAGGAAACAGTAAACCATTCTTGCAGTCCTGCTTGGGAAATCCCATGGACAGAGAAGCCTGGTGGGCTACAGTCCCTGGGGTCACAAAAGTGTTGGAAATGACTTAGCTACATTTTTTCAAAATTCTGTTGTATAATTGGATAACCACATCGTCTTTATCCACTCTTCTGTTGATGAACATTTAGGCTGCTTCCATGTCCTGGCTATTGTAAATAGTACTGCAATGAACATTGGGGTACATGTATCTTTTTGAATTATGGTTTTTTGGGGGGATATGCCCAGGAGTGGGATTGCAGGATCATAAGTTAGCGCTATTTTTAGTGTTTTAAGAAACCTCCATAAGTTCTCCATAATGACCATAATGACTTACGTTTCTGCCGATAAAGCAGGAGGACTTCCTTTTGTCCACGCCCTCTCTAGCATTTATTGTTTGTAGATTTTTGATACTGGCCATTCTGTGAGGTTACACCTCATTGTAGTTTTGATTTGCACTTCTCTAATAATTAGTGATGTTGGGCATCTTTTCATTTGTATTTTGGCTATCAATATGTCTTTGGAGAAATGTTTATTTAGATCTTATGCCCATTTTTGGATTGAGTTGTTTTTTCAGTACTGAGCAGCATAAGCTATTTCTACATCTTGCAGGCTAATCCCTGCTTGGCTGCTTCATTTGCAAAATGACATTTTGCAATACTTTTTCCACTTAGAATAATGGAGATGTGACAATTTTCCTCTGGTAGAGTCAATCGAAGTAAGTGTTTTTTTGTTATTCTCAACTGTTGAGACACCTAAAACATGTGATACATAGACATATATACTATTTTTAATACAGATACAAGTTTGTGTCTCATACATTTTTAACATCCTATCAAAAATTATATGGAGCATTTATACTTATGTACCCCACAGGAAGGAACTTCAGTTTTGACTAAGTGTTGATAAATTTGGTGTAAGCCAAATTTTATTCAATTGATGTTGGGAAGTATTTTGCACAGACCAGTTTCTGGCTCCCATTCAGCTCTCCTCTGCTATCCCACAGGTCCTACGCCAGGCACCCCAGGACTTATCCATCCCACCAAACCTCCTAGACCTCTGTGACACAATATGCAATCAGCAATGGGGGCAGCAGTAGAACTATTTCTAGAACTTATACCTACAGTGGGCATCTAACAATAACTTACCCCAGAGTCGGACACAACTGAAGCGACTTAGCAGCAGCAGCAGCACAAAAGAAATGGGAACCACCTAATTATATCTTTTAAAAATTCAAACTAAATATATTCCAAAACTTTCACTTAGCTGGATCCAAACAATTTTTACAGTGCCACAACACACCATGATTCAAGGAGAAGTAAGACTGAGGGGAAGTTAGAGTGGAAAGAAGCAGTGGTTTTAAGCTGGGTTTAAAGTATCTTGCTTCAGCTAAATTTACAGGAACTTATGGCCCTGTGAATCTATTGTCAGGGTTCTTCCCAGAGCATTGAAAGGGGTCATGAAATGCGAGGCTCCTGTGTGTGTCTGTACACCTAAAGCTAACATGATATTGTAACCAAATATACTTCAATTAAAATGATAAACGATGTTTAAGGTTAGAAAGTAATATTAAGGCATAGAAATAACAGAACTCTTAACAACAACAACAACAAAACTTAACTTATGCGCCTGAGATGTTTTGCTTTTTCATTTTAAATGTTTATATATATATATACATAAATGTATTAATATTTTAATAAAATATAAAATATTTTATTGTTTTAACATTGTATTTCTAAGATAATTGCATAATATTCTAAACAGCTTCCCTGGGCTGTTTCCCTGGGTTTCCCTGGTGGCTCAGCTGCTAAAGTGTCTGCTTGCAATGCAGGAGACCCGGGTTCGATCCCTGGGTCAGGAAGATCCCCTGGAGGAGGCAAATGGTGACCCACTCCAGTACTCTTGCCTGGAGAATCCTATGGACAGAGGAGCCTGGTGGGGTACAATCCATGGGGTTGCAGAGTCGGACATGACTGAGCGACTTCACGTTCACGTTCGTTCTAAACAGCTAATAGTAGTATAAATTTGATTCTAGTTATCATTTTATTTAAATCCCTTTTATGAATCTTATCTTAATTAAGAAATACTTTTTTTATCAACTGATATCTGTATCCAATGTAATAAACTGCCAAAAAGCATCAAGGCAATGCACCTATAAATAACAACAGAAAGTTATTAACTTACAAGGCAAAAAAACCCAGAACACATTAAAAATATGAAGTAAAATAGAAAGAAAATGTACCTTGTGTGAATCTTATGGTATAGGTACTTTGGTTAAAGTTTTATAGTAGAACATTAATTTCCCTTGTTGTGATTTCTGACTTTCCAGTGAAATTGAACGTCGTGTTTATCCCCATGAGAACAGTATTATGTTCTCTTGTTGCTGCAATCAATGTTCCATGTTATTTCACAAGCAATTCTTTAAAGGAATATAGCTTCCCCACTTACCTACAGTGATGTTTTTAGTTAGTCAATTTAGATACTTGGAGGCAGTTTAAATGATGAAATAATTGTGCCAGACCTGATCGTCAATCTAAGCCAGTCAAAGGTAGTCTACCTTTCAAATGAAAACATACATTTAGCTATGTGGGAATATTTCTCTTTAAGTTCATATTTTAGTACCTATTGTTATTACCTTAAAAGCATTCTTAGGAATTGCTTACTTGGGTCACAAATGAGATACAAGCACCACACACAATTTTGTTTTGTTATGCTATACACATACAACTTTAAACAGTGAATTTGTTTGGATAAAAAGCCATTATTGCTACCACATTATTTTATTAAGACAGTTAAGTGTTTCTTTAGATTCTAGTTCAGTTCAGTTCAGTTGCTTAGTCGTGTCTGACTCTTTGTGACCCCATGGACTGCAGAACGCCAGGCTTCCCTGTCCATCACCATCTCCTGGAAATCTATTCATACTCATGTCCATTGAGTCGGTGATGCCATACAACCATCTCATCCACTGTCATCCCCTTCTCCTCCCACCTTCAATCTTTCCCAGCATCAGGGTCTTTTCAAATGAGTCAGCTCTTTGCATCAGGTGGCCAAAGCATTGGAGTTTCAGCTTCAGCATCAGTCCTTCCAATGAATATTCAGGACTGATTTCCTTTAGGATGGATTGGTTGGATCTCCTTGGAGACCTATAATTCTTTAGGTTAAGATTTAAACACTTCTTGATGTGGAAGATCTGACAGATTACTCCTTAAGCAGTATTGTAGGAGTAATCTTCAGTAGAGATCAAGATCTTGTGGGAGAGACAATCTGATTGACTAGCAGAGAGTCCTCACACACTAAGCATATCTCAAGACTTTGAACATGTCTGTTCAAAATATGCCTGAGCTATCTAATAAAAGAAGCCTTTTATATATTTTGGAAATCTTACAGTATTTGGGGGATTTTGGCTGTAGTTTAGATAATAATATCAATTTAATTTTGCAAATACTGATGGATTATTTGCCACATAAATTTACTATGAACTGACCAGAAGTACACTATCAAAATTTAAGATAATTTATTGTATAGTTACTATTTTTCTTTTTCTATATACAAGAAGCTCCCTTAAGAATACTGTCTCCATCCACTAATATCAAGTATTCTCCTCTCCATGTTGCTATATGAGTAGTTATATGTGCCTACTTCCAGAGGCAATGTTCAGCATTAGCACAGCCACCATTTGTTTCCAAAAAACAATCACCTCCAAACAAAAATAACTGCTAAGTTTCCCATATCATATGAAAACCAAAATGATCTCAAATGAAACCAGAATTTTAGGAAATAGTACAAATATTTTGAAATGTTAAATTGAAAACTATAATCCAATGGGAACTTAACTGAAAAACACTCTCATCAAATTTATGTATCGCATGTTGTTGACAGGGAGTTTTGCTTCAAATAGCTCACCTGATGAGATGGAAGAATTGTAAACTTGATATTTTAAATTTAACAGCATGTTCTCATATGCATGAAGCTAAAGCAAACAAAATAGTGTAACTTATGATATGCATCAGTGGTGAGAATTGTAATGATAGTTTTAAATGTCAAATGTAAATTTGAAGATTGAAACAGATTTCCTGAAGAGAAATTTACCAAGCATTTTTCAACTATTAAAGCAATGTAAAGTGTACAAATCTGATAGAAAATAGTGAAAGAGAAGACTATGTTTATTTTGTTGAAGAGCTTGATAGAATTATAAGATCTTGGGTATTAAATGCTCTTTTTCTCTTATTTTTATAGCTGTCAGTTTTTCAAACAATTTTTTTAGCAAAGAAATGTTTGGGTTTCAGGCTTCAATGGCCTTTAATTTTTTCTTGAAAATGAATATGAGAACTTTACTAAGCTCTAAAAAGAATAACTCTCTTTTAGAATCCATAGACATTTTTAAAAAGTAAGATCATGATTAGTTACTTCTACTCTGAAAATTATTTTCATAGTTATGATATACTTGAATGTTTGTATTGAGAGGATAGTGAAAACACATAATAGCTCACCATGTCTTATGGAATATAAGATCTTGGCTTTAATCAAATTATTTAAGGGGAAATGTTTTTTAAGATAATCAAGAGGAGAGGAAGATAAGTTTTCTAGTCTTTTCCATTCATAAAAACCAACTATATTGAATTCAACTAAGTTTCTAATGTAATTCTTCTCTCATTTAGTATTTCTGTATTATGGTCTAAAAAATAGGAAACTACGATGATCATATTGTTAATAAACACTACTCCTATGATAACCTCCTGTAAACTATTAGTTACTAACACTGACATCTAAACCCTTAAACAAACAAATGAAATATCATAGACAAATTTGGAATTTCCTCCATGAGTCACTATGATTGACTTCCTTTCCAAAATATATTATTCACATAAACATTTGTTAGAGAGATTAACTACATAATTATCCTGTATCAACTGGGAACGATTATTTATTATACGTTTGTAAGGGGGATTAACTATATAATTATCTTGTGTTAACTTGATGACTACATTTTTTTATACTATTCTTACTGAATTGTAAAGTAGCTTACAAACATAGATTGTGTTCAAATACGAGTTATGTGAACTTTGGCAAGTAATCTAACAATTCTTATAGATGAGTTTCCTTATATGTAAAATGGAAGTAGAAATAGTACCCTCCCAAAGGTTTAATTAGATCAATATATGTAAATCAGTTGGTTCTTTTGTCTTTAAACTAGTAAGAAATTTTCTTTATAAATTAAATAATATGAGAAAAAGGACATGTAATAATTTATTCTAGAAATTATCTGGAATGATATAATAGATACTGTTAAGTCTCGTTGAAAATGAGTGCCTTGGTTTGTTTTTTTGTTTGCATGTTTTAACATGAAGTAAGTCTGGGAAATCAGAATGTCTATCTTATTTGAAAATCTGAAAATTTTCTGAGGAATAATACAGTGTAAATTATTTCAAATGCTCTATTACTTGTGAAAAGATAATTTCCCATTGTTTTTGCAAAGATTTAAGATAAAATTTATCTTCAACACCTATATGAAATAGAAACAGTATTTAGGACATACCAAATAATGTGCAATAATGTCAGATTGATTTTGTTGCTGCCCAACTCTTGTCTGAAATCGCCCTTTGCTGTTTATATTTCATACTTAATTCTTCAGGTTATTTTAGGGTTGTCTTCCTAGGATAAGTGGCTTTTAGAGTTAGTGACAGATTGTTGCAGATGGAGAGGCAAATCACAGCCACACTGCTGTTATCTCTTAATTGACCAGTAACAGGGGCTATATCATCGTGTTCCTAGACACATGGCTTCTTCTGTGACCAGAATACAGTTAGCAATTGCAGCAGTGGCCTTACATAGAAAAGAGCCAATTAACGTTTTCCATTCAGTATCAGCTGTAAATTCTTTCTCCTGTCTGAACACTTTCCTTTCAGTCCTACCTGGTAATTTTGGGTGAGGTGGGGGAGGTTGGGCAGGACAAATGACAAAAATAACTGGGGAGCTGGCATCCTTGCTGAGATTGAACTGGGACTTTAAGGCACCTGGTTGCCTGAGAATAGTCGTTTTGTATCCTGCACAATAGCTCAGGTTCCTTTTTAGATTTGCAAAGCAAATAAAATTACTGTTGGTTCTCTGATTCAGTTTTGAAGCTTAGCTCATGGAAATGATCATCTCACTATGGGTCAGCCTTTCTTTTGCCTTTAGGCAGTCTCTTATCAATTTCCAAGACTTTATTCCTCAGGCCCATAAGAAGGAGCATTTTCATTAAATTAGTTAAAAGGTCCTTCACTGAGAGTTCTAGCAATATGGCTTCAAATTTCACATTCATGAAACTTTAATCTATTTTTCCAAAACAGGACTGCAGTGATGGAATTCTCACGCAGAGACGATCAAACTTCCACACTGGAGTCCCTGTTCTGAACTTGATTTGTCAATCATGCATCTATAATCAACACAACTAAAACACTTATATTGACAATTACAAGTGCACAATGATATTTCTGTATCTATAACATAATTTTTCTGAAAAGGGCTACAGTTGACCACACATTGAAGAATCTGAAAACTTGTTCTTCTCTGGAATATTCAATTAGAAGATCAGCAAAAATAAGCCTCAAGCTGTCAGAAGTCTCTGGCATTAAGTCATAAAATAGTATTAAAGACTGTAAGTTAGTCTCATTAAAAAACATGGAAAGTTGTTTTTATGTATGTTGGCATTTTTTTTGTTAAAAGCAATGACACAATTCTAGTAAAATGAAGAGCATAATTGATTCATTTTACATGTATGGTGACTAAGTTCCCAGGCAAAATAATTATTTACATTTGATTCTCTACTTCTATCAATTCATTAGATTACTTTAAAAAAAAATGAGTATTATACATAACTTTGGAAAAAAAATCATTCCAGAAATCTAAGGCAGTCTCCAATATTGTTTTGTGTGTGATACAAAGTCCAAAATAAATTTAATGAAAGTTTTGTTTGCTGGTACATATATTACAATAATATGTTATTATTGAGAAAGAGAAAAGTGATCTCTGACACCCAGGAGCGGTTTGGTAACATCAGCGAGGCTTTGGTATTACTGTGAACTCTCCTGTCACTCACAGCCAAGTGTGAACTGTCTCCTCTTGAACACAAATCATTTCAAAGAACATTAACATCAGACAGGTCACTTTGAACATGATGAATCAGAGCAAAAATAATATTACTATGTAATTATGTCTGAATACACATAATAAAACAAGAATATTATCAAGGCACAAAATAACAAGCATCTCCCACTGCAGCTTGCTTATAAATTATACTTTTGCCCTCGTCTGGTCTTCCTTCCCAATACTCAAGATTTAATTATACACAATCACAGATTTACCAGCATTCTTGATATCATACACTTCCGGAACAAATCCCCACTTCCTTAAACCTTGCCTTGATTCATGCAATATATTACTGAGACTGCCCACAGCTCACCAAGAAGTACGTTCTTTGTTGTTATGAATAATAAACCTGACTTGTTAATCTATAGGTGTGTTTCAGGTGATATTTATCTGGAAGTCATTGCCATGTTATTATTTGGAAATTGTATTTTTAACAGGATGCCTACGTGGAACTATAACTTTTATCTGAACAAGTAAACAAGCCCTGTGAACTAAACTGAAAGACGAAATTCAGTAAGACAGTTTTCTGGGAGAAACAGTGATGTTAGCAATAAATGATTGGATTAATTTTTTTAAGATGTGTTTTAAAATTGCTTCTGTATTTCTTGGGTCACATTGGATTATGTTCCAAATGTCACGGTCTACATAGAATTTTCCCACATATGGTTTACACTCTAGCAAGGAAAAGAAGTGAGCATTGTGTGAAGGTGTCAAGGAGCATGGGGATGGTAAGAGCGGGATGAGTGGAGTCCTTGATTCAAGACTTGCTATAATAGATATTTTGGTAATCTTCACAAATCCTCATTCTCTTAATTGAAGGCAAACTATGAAACTCTAAAGAATTGTGGAAAACCATCAAGTTCTAATATAGATCTTAAGTTAAAAGTTTCACAGTCCCACGAGAGGATACACAAAGCAAACAAATATAGTTAAAAACCAACTTTGTATAAGATTTAAAATCATCCTGATGGTTTATACGCAGTGAAGAAGAAACATAAAGTAACAAAGGATTCAAGAAAATAACAGGTACTTCTACTCATTTCACTAATGTCGTCAATTTCTATTTGTGGTCAAACATAGAAACAAATCAAGGGAACATGAATAATGTTTGTGATCTTTTTCCGAAGTGATGGAACTGAAGTTTTGTAATTTTTTCCAGAAGTTATTAAAATTAACAACTTTTTAAAAATATTATCTTTCAAATAACGTTTTTGGTGTTTAATTATGCAGTGAGTGCAAAAGAAAGGTGTTCCGACAACTAGTACAGAACAGTAAGTAATCCAAAGTAGCAGTTTTTAAGAGAGTATAAAAATCCTCCATCAGCAAACAGATTTTAAGAATTTTCTTTTTTCAAATAATACAGGATTCCTGCTAAGGAAAACCCGACCTACCAAAAATATTTTGAATGTGCGTGTTTTTAAAATCTGTCTTTGTGGCCCATTTACATTATATTTTTATTACAAACAACTATAACAAATTTACCTTAGTAAAACTGAATGGGTGGTAAAGAGTAACAACTATTTTTGTGTATCAAGGACACAAGAAAAGTAAACATTTTCCCCTATTTTTCATATTCAATATTATATTATAGAAAACAAAATAATATATGACATTCTGTCTGTCACAAGTGAAATTTCCCATATGTACAAGACACACATATACACTCAGTGGACTTTATTTTTGTCAGGTATCTTTTAAAGCTGGCAGTAATATTTACTGTGCTGCAAATACTTTATGATTCTTTTCTGCAAATAAGACTACTAGCAATTTTCAGAGTCTTCTCTTAGCAAGATAATCTATTGAAAACTAGATGTTGTTTCAGAGGAAGTTGGGATTTTGCAACTTCTCTTCTTATCAATGAGCAAGAGCCACTAAGAGAGAAAGATCTGAAAATGAAATATGAGAAGCTTCAAATAGATCAGCTGAATAAACTGTATTATTGATTTTTTAAGCTTTTTTTATTATCATTTTGGTCAGTTTATATGGTATTCTGAAACTCTGTTTTTGCTAATACTATAAAAATTCACTTCAAAAGCATGATAGAAAGTCAGTAATACTTTAAGACTTTTATCACATTAGTAACTTTCTTATGATATTAGAAATTCAATAAAGGACAGAAAAGTCACTGATCCTATAGCTAAATTGCTAATATAATGCAGCACTTACCACTATGACATGAAATATGCATTTTACTCTGATGCTTTAAAGCTTTCAATTTTTCTTTTCTAGTCCTTTGAGGGACCTTTCTTTTGTTGTATTTTTTAACAATAAATTTACAATAATGTGTAAAAGTTCACAAATAGTAAAACAGCAGGATATTGATTCTTCTGAAGAGAAGAAAAAGGTCATCTAAAAGAACAAATTTTGCTTCTGGGATGGTACATCAGAGAACTCATGTTGTCTTAGAGTACTTGAAAAGACCAAAAAAACTAGCATAACATTAAAAACTAAAGTTGTGACAAGATCATATTTTAAGATTTTATATTTACAAATTGAAATAGGAAGTGTTAATATTTACTAATTGAATTCAGAAAGGGTATTTTGAAAAATAATATAAAGGATTGGTATCACATAGTTAATCCTGTGAACACATACCACAAATTCTGATACACATAGGCTTCAGTTATTAGAAATATGATGTATTTACAGAAAATTCCATCTGCAGTGCTAAGTGAAATTCTTCCCATTTCTCTTAAGTCAACATTTGTTAAGTACCTAATCTGTGCCAAGATTCATACATGTAACGTGATTTGTGACAATAGCTGTTCTTACACTACATCTTTTCATAACCAAAGCGTGCAATGTACAAAATTTCATACTCATTCATTTATTTTTTCTTTCATCAAATATCCATGGTGCACTTAGTATATACATTTAAATTGGCACTTTTCAATGTGTTTGGTATACGGTGTTTAACAGGATTGATAAAAGAATGGAAATGTGTGAAATACAATGAATTCCTTTAGATAAGTTCTAGGAAATCACTGTAAAAACACATTGATTTGCTAGAACTTATAGCAAGGGATGGGGTTGGTGATATTGTTAGGGAAGAGCGAATTAGTGACATTTGAATGAAGATCTGAAAAGTGAAGGAGAGCCACTTATAAAGTAAAGGAAAACAATCAATCAAATAAGAACTGAAACTTGGACATAATGCATTTTGCTACAAAGGTAAAATATACAATGCTGTTTAAAAAACATCTCTGATTTTTAAATTGTTTGAATCCACATGGTTATAAGAGTTCTCTTTCATGAATCACTTCTAGTATGATAGTCAATAATACAAAGGGCTTTTAATTAGTGCCTGTAACATCAATGCCCAAAGAAAGAATACCAGCAGGAAGCAAACTGATCAATGCGAGAAGCTGAGCACTAACACGCCAGGTATGGCTGAAGCCAAAGTGCAGAGCGGGACTGAGAGAAGGTAATTCATTGAAAGTGATTTTATGAAACCCTTAGGCCATAAAATTCTGTTTCCCCTCCAAACTCAGGTAAACCCCCCTCGATTCAGCAGAACATTGGGAGTTTGCTCTCTGAACAGAATGAACCAAAAACAACATTGCCTTGGTGACACCCAGTATGGCTAAGGAAGCAAAAAGAATGGGTTGCAGTGGAAAAAAAAAAAAAAATGGGGTGAAAAGAAAAGAGAAGGAATGGCACCAAAATAAAGACACACACAAGAAGCATTAAGAAGAAAATGGTACAAATGAGCAACGCTCTGAAAATACTGAAGGAAAAATAATGTTTAGCCAGAGAGATACACAGAAAATTATCCATCAAGCTTAAGAGTACAATAAAACTTTCTACTCAGATTTTGAATATATATTTAAAAAATTACTGCCATTCATTTTTTTCTCAGAAACTATCAGATGCTATTTTCCACCAACAAGAGTCATGAATCACATAATCAGCCAAACAACAACAGCATCAAGAGCGACGATATAAAGAACAAAATGAAACACAAGGTGAAGCATACGAGCTAATCCATACGAGCGAGGAAGAGATTCACCAGGGTAATTGAGAAGGAGAGTGATGAAGTAAGTTAAATACGAAACTGTAATAATGGCCAGGGACGAATACCGATTCCCAGGTGGATGTCTTTGCTAAGAGGAAATCACTGAAAGCTACCGATGTTTTGTTTTAAAAACTATGTGATACTTTTATTAATAAAACAAATTCAAAATGTTAGAAAATATGACAAATGTTTTTTTTTTTTTTCTTTAAGAATATCAACAGGATTTTTCAAATGGGCAAAAATGATAAAACTCACATGATAAAGAGACCATGAAGAGGCTGAGAAATAGCTGTAAATTAATACTAGTGTCAGATTAAAATTAAAATGTAAAAAAACAAAATAACTAGTGTCAGGACTAATGATACAAACTTTAAATTCATTATAATGATACATTACATAAAACAAATTAAAACCAATAAGTTAATAGGCAGAAAATCAATGTAAAAGTAAAGAATATCCAGTAAACTATTCAAGTACCTAGACAACATGATATATGATATGACATAAAGAAGATAATAAAAGACAAACAAGGCATATAAAAGCAATGGAGAAAAAGTAAAGTGAAATAAAATGGAACAATTGGTGACCAATCTTCTGGAAAAATATATATTTATCAAAATTTTTGAAATCCACAGAGTTTGAACCAAAAATATGAAATATAGACAATTTAAAACATTTTAACCAAAACAAGGGGAATCAGAAAACAACTGAATAATTTCTTGAATGTGTCAACTTCTATAATATTCTATGAATAAAAATAATTTTCAGTTAGGAAAGATTTTATAAAGATAATTTCAGACAAACAAAAGCATGTAATTTCATCACTGATAGAATAAAAATGGACACTTTCAGCTATAAAAGTTATGTAAAAAAGAAGACAGTTTTATGTAAAGAGGGTAAATATGTGGGTATATCCAACTAAATATTAAAATATACAAAGTTTCAAAAATTATGTATCAAGATCTTTATAATATAGAATTAAAGTACACTAATCTTGCAGATAAATCAGGGTATGGCAAACATGTAAATAGTATTAATAATTTTAAGACTTTGGTAAGTCAACAATACATGTTATAATCTCTTAATTGTACTAGAAAACTAGTTTAAAAATTTAAACTAAAATAACTAGTTTAAAAAAACTAGTTAAAAAACTTAAAAAATTAAACCCAATCCAAAAGGAGAAACATAAATGAAAACAAAATGGATGTAAACAGAAAGTAAACAGTAAGACAATACTTTTAAAATTAAATACATTAATAATGAAGTTCAATATAAATGGAGTATATGCTTCAAATAAAAGGAAAAAAAATTGCCATGCTGGGAACAAAAAGTGAAATTTAATGATATGTCTTTGAGACAAATAGATAAAATATAAAAATGCAGAATGAATAAATGTGAAAGAATGGAAAAAGGCCATACCAATATTTATCACCGTGCTTATTTAACTTATATGCAGAGTACATCATGACTAATGCTGGGCTGGATGAAGCACAAGCAGGAATCAAGATTGCTAGGAGAAACATCAATAACCTCAGATATGCTGATGACACCACTCTTATGGCAGAAAGTGAAGAACTAAAGAGCCTCTTGATGAAAGTGAAAGAGGAGAATGAAAAAGTTGGCTTAAAGCTCAACATTCAGAAAACTAAGATCATGGCATCCAGTCCCATCACTTCAAGGCAAATAGATGGGGAAACAGTGGAAACAGTGGCTGACTTTATTTTTCTGTGCTCCAAAATCACTGCAGATGGTGACTGCAGCCAAGAAATTAAAAGACGCTTACTCTTTGGAAGGAAAGCTTTGACCTACCTAGACAGCATATTAAAAAGCAGAGACATTACTTTGCCAACAAAGGTCTGTCTAGTCATGGCTATGGTTTTTCCAGTAGTCATGTATGGATGTGAGAGTTGGACTATAAAGGAAGCTGAGTGCCGAAGAATTGATGCTTTTGAACTGTGGTGTTGGAGAAGATTCTTGAGAGTCCCTTGGACTGCCAGGTGATCATACCCGTCAATCAAAAGGAAATCAACCCTGAATATTCAAATAAAGGACTGATGGTGAAGCTGAAGCTGAAGCTCCAATACTCTGGCCATGTGACGTGAAGAGTTTACTCATTTGAAAAGACCCTGATGCTGGGAAAGATTGAGGGCAGGAGGAGAAGGGGATGACAGAGGATGAGATGGTTGGATGGTATCACCAACACAATGGACATGAGTTTGGGTAAACTCCGGGAGTTGCTGATGGACAGGGAGGCCTGGCGTGCTGCAGTCCAAAAGAGTCAGACACGACTGAGCAACTGAACTGAACTGAACTGAATATTTATCAAAAGAAAGCTTGAAGACTACATTCATATTACACAAACGGACTTTAAGATATGAACCAGAAACACTATCAGTGATAAAGATATTTCAGAATGATGACGATTTGCTGGGAAGATGAGATGACTGTCTCAGGTGATGTCTATTACTGTATAGTCTTAAAACGCATGAAGCCAAAAATAACAAATAAAGATTTACGTGTAGAAAATGAAAGGTCCCAACGTTATCCAAAATCTGTGTAAATTTTGAGCTAAATCTATAGAGAGAGTAACAATCACTCAGCTTTTTAAAAGAACATTCATTTTTAGGGAGTATGTAAATAATTTGAATAATAAACATGGCCATATTGAGATATGTAAAACACTACACCAAAAGTGCTTTTTTTTTTTACAAATATGTATCCTGCATATTCTTTTCAAATTCATAGGGAATATTTACCAAAAATTGGTATTATACTTGAGCAGTAAATGCCTCTATCCTCCATGAACACACTGGAATTAAACTGAAAATTAAACCCAAAAATCAATTTAGACAAAACTGGGCTATCATTCCCATTGTGCCATATAAAGATCTTGGAAGTTGTCCCTCCCAGTTTCACAACAGGAACAAAGCTGAAGAAGTGAATAGTAACAACTCTTTTCAGATCCATGAGAGAAGCTGTCTGGGCAAACTCCTGCCCTGGAATTTGGAAGGCAGGAGAATACAGACACCTCAGCTTAACACGAGCAGAGGCATCTAAAGCCAGTAACTGGTAGGAATGCTTAAACAGCAAGTGATGAGTTACTGGAAGTTGAGTGTGGGCTAGCTTCAGATTTAAAATGACTGAGATCTCAGACACGTCACCCCTCCACCCCCAGTTTTGTAAAATTTACCTCCAGGTGCTCCAGTAAGTTTACTCAGTGAAAATAAGAGAAGTTCCCTCCTGCTTTTGGCAGAGGGAAGGGAAAAAGTAGCCATTTTTAAATATGCCCAAATCATTCTGTTCTTCGTAACAAAGGCCTGCCCTCAAGGAAAACTCACCAGAGCCTTAATCTACCTGTCAGTGTTGTTTAGTCACTCAGTCGTGTCAGACTGTTTGCGTCCCCATGGAATGCAGGACTCCATGCTTCCCTGTCCGCTATCTCCCAAAGCTTGCTCAAACTCATTTCCATTGAGTCTGTGATGCCATTCAACCATCTCATCCTCTGTTGTCCCCTTCTCCTCCTGCCCTCAATCTATGCCAGCATCAGGGTCTTTTCAAATGAGTCAGCTCTTCGCATTAGATGGCCAAACCTACCTGACGGAAGAGTAATTAGTTCACTTCATCTTACTTCAGCCTTCTTTGTGTTACAAAAGTGGAGGAAAAAAAAATGCTAAGTGCTCTTGGAGATCATACCCCAAGCAGTCTAATCCACTAAGAAAAAAAACCAAAAAGCATTAATAATAAGATTGTAAATAATATGTGTGTGAGATTACATGCTCAGTTATGCCTGACTCCTTGCGACCCCAAGGACTGTAGCCAGGCTCCAGGCTCTTCTGTCCATGGGGATTCTCCAGGCAAGAATACTGGAGTGGATTGCCATGCCCTCCTCTCGGGGATCTTCCCAATCCAGGGATTGAACCCAGGTCTCCTGCACTGCAGGCAGATTCTTTACCAGCTGAGCCACCAGGGAAGCCCCTATAGATAATATAGATTGTGGTATACCTTGCAATCACACCAACAGGATTCCAGTATAATAGTATAAAAATACTTTATTAAAACTGATGGAGCTTCATGACACATACCCCATTTTAAAAGGAGTTTCTAGGGAAACCTAAATACAAGGAACACAAAAACAAAGACATTAGAGGATATTGAAACTTCTGAAATGTACAGTGATAGCAGACATTAAAAAACAGTGGATGAAAAATTAATTAATCTAAGAAAGAAATAGAAAATTTCATTTGAGCCAAATTTGCAGATTATAACCCAAGAAGAGCAGCTCAGAAAGCTCTGCGAGCATGAGTGTTAGTCGCTCAGTCATGTCTGACTCTTTTCAACCCCATGGACTCTAGCCCACCAGGCTCCTCCATCCATGGGATAATTCTGGGCAAGAATATTGGAGTGGGTTGCCATTCCCTTCTCCAGGCCCAACCCAGGAATCGTACCCTGGCCTCCCTGGGTTGGGAAGATCCCCTGGAGAATGCTCTGTACAGCACCTTAGAAGTCAAAGGACAGCTGAGGTAGAAACTGTCAAGCAGTTAGTGTAGGATCTCTGAGACCTCTGTTTCAACAAACATCCCTCTCTATTTACCTAAAACAATACCCTTTGTCCTGAATTCCTGGCTCTCAGAGGAATGAGTCCTTGGTCTGACAAGTTATCAGCACTTAGATCCAGAAAAGTGTAGTAATTAACGTCTGTTCCATATCAGTTCAGTTCAGTCGCTCAGTCCTGTCTGACTCTTTGTGACCCCATGGACAGCAGAACGCCAGGCCTCCCTGTCCATCACCAACTCCCGGAGCTTGCTCAAACTCATGTCCATTGAGTCAGTGACGGCATCTAATCATCTCATCTTTTGTTGTCCCCTGATCCATATGCCTGAGGGAAAAACATCTGGTGACCATTAATCGTTAGCCCATACATTTGGTCCACTGCAAAATGGCTAATTAATGTCTAAGAAAACTAAGAATCCAAGGATGAAAAGAAGCCATAAAGGTGTCAAGTTAAACCTTGCTACCTTTAAGCTGATAGGCTAAAAACAACATATTAAAAGTAAGAACCAATCAAAAGTATACCGATCAATACTAAGAAGGATATAAACTGCTGTAAGTCCCACCTTTGGGGGCACTTCACCCTCTGTCAGTATCTATGTTGAGAGCTTTGTACTTTCTTTTTCTCTGAAACTAATTCCGTTTAACTCTGAGTGCTTGCATGTTTACAAAGTTCATTTTTTGGTTCTGTGAATAAGAACTTGGATTCCCATTTCACAGCTATATAAGTTTTCTTGACACAGAGACCTGTACATTAAATAATGTATTATTGAAAGTTCACACAATTCAGAACTAAGCATCACTGTGGCCCCTTACAAGATCAAGAAGGAATGTTACCTTTTAGGCAGTTATTTTGTTGACACTAGGATGTTGCTCTTTACGATTGATCAGTATTTCTACCAGTGGCAGAGGTTTGGTTGATGTTTAATGCAGATACACACAATGCACAATGGGGAGAAAGGCGAGGCCAAAGAGCAGAGAAAATCTTTATGTTTAAATTCTTCCTGTCTTGAAATAAAATACAAGTTTTACTTCACAAATCCTTACTCAGGAAACAGAAAAATCTCGCTCTAAATTTGTTTTTACCTCATTTCTCGTTACTCAATAAATCATATTTGTCTTTCAGCAAGAAACTTATAAGACATACTCAAAGGTAGGAAAAACAGGGTCTGAAGAGGCAAAGAAAGCATCAAGAACCAGATAGCGGTGAAGATGGTAAAGCTTTTGAAAATATTAGTATAGGAATTTAAAAGACCCGTGTTGAATATGGCAAAGGCTTAGAACTGAGTAGGATGCTGTGAGGCTCCTGGGCACAAAAGCCTTTCCACGTCCCCCATTTCTTGTTTGTAGAAAATGGATTTGAGCCTTCATGACCTTGCTGGAGTCAAAGGGCAGATTCAAGCAGTTGTTAATCAGGGAAAGGAGGGGGTACAAAGACAAAGGAGAAGCAGTCAAAAAATAGTGCAGTCTTGGGGCAGGGTCCTGGTTCTACCTCAAGGGATACACTTAACAATATCTTGGAGCTCTTCTATAGAAATCATCCAAGTTCTTATTCCTGGAGCCAAAGGATGAACTTCACGAACATGTAAACATTCACAGTAGCAAGAGAAGAGGGTTTATTAAATAGAAGGAAAGTACAAAGCTCTCAGCATAGACACTGAGAGGGGGCAAAGAGTCCCCCAAAGGTAGGACTTAAAACATTTATATCCTTATAACATTTATATCCTTATAACATTTATATCCTTACAACATTTATATTAATACTGGTATACCAGTATTAATCTGTACCTTTTTGGTTGGCTTCTGTCTTTAAAATAGTTATTTCTAATCAATCAGTTTAAAGGTCAAAATGCTTAACTTAACATCTGTATGGCTTCTCTTGATCCTTGGATTAAGTCACCAGCCTTTTTGATACTGCCTAGCCATTTAGCAATACACCAGATGTAGTTCACTACACTTAAGTCACTCAGTCGTATGCGACTCTTTGTGACCCCATGGACTGCTGCATGCCAGGCCTCCCTGTCCATCACCAACTCCTGGAGTTTACTTAAACTCATGTCCTTTCAGTCAGTGATGCCACCCAACCATCTCATCCTCTGTCGTCCCCTTCTCCTCGCACCTTCAATCCTTCCCAGCATTAGGGTTTTTCCAGTGCGTCAGCTCTTCGCATTAGGTGGCCAAAGTATTGGAGTTTCAGCTTCGACATCAGTCCTTTCAATGAACACCCAGGAATGATTTCCTTTAGGATTGACCGGATGGATCTCCTTGAAGTCCAAGGAACTCCCAAGAGTCTTCTCCAACACCACAGTTCAAAAGTATCAATTCTTCAGTGCTCAGTCTTCTTTATAGTCCAACTCTCACATTCATACATGACCACTGGAAAAACCATATAGCCCTGACTAGATGGACCTTTGTTGCCAAAGTAACATCTCTGCTTTTTAATACGCTGTCTAGGTTGGTCATAACTTTTCTCCCAAGGAGTAAGTGTCTTTTAATTTCATGGCTGCAATCACCATCTGCAGTGATTTTGGAGCCCCCCAAAATAAAGTCAGCCAGTATTTCCACGGGTTCTCCATCTATTTGCCATGAAGTGATGGGACCAGATGCCATGATCTTAGTTTTCTGAATGTTGAGCTTTAAGCCAACTTTTTCAGTCTCCTCTTTTACTTTCTTCTTTTTTTTCCTCCCTCCTTCACTTTCATCAAGAGGCTCTTTAGTTCTTCTTCACTTTCTGCCATAAGGGTGGTGTCATCTGCATATCTGAGGTTATTGATATTTCTCCCAGCAATCTTGATTCCAGCTTGTGCTTCATCCAGTCCAGAGTTTCTCATGATGTACTCTGCATATAAGTTAAATAAGCAGGGTGACAACATACAGCCTTGACGTACTCCTTTTCCTATTTGGAACCAGTCTGTTGTTCCATGTCCAGTTCTCAAGAGGCAGGTCAGGTGGTCTGGTATTCCCGTCACTTTAAGAATTTTCCACAGGTTGTTGTGATCCGTACAGTCAAAGGCTTTGGCATAGTCAATAAAGCAGAAATAGATGTTTTTCTGGAGCTCCCTTGCTTTTTCGATGATCCAGCAGATGTTGGCAATTTGATCTCTGGTTCCTCTGCCTTTTCTAAATCCAGCTTGTACATCTGGAATTTCATGGTTCACGTATTGTTGAAGCCTGGCTTGGGGAATTTCGAGCATTACCTTACTAGCATGTAAGATGAGTGCAATTGTGCGGTAGTTTGAGCATTCTTTGGCACTTTACAATAGATGAGATGTATGGGATAACTATTAATGATCACCAGTTGCTTTTCCCTCAGGCATATGGAACAGAAGTTAATTACTGCCCTTTCCTGGATCTTAGTGTTAATAATTTATCAGACTAAGGGCACAATCCAGGAATTCATGACAAAGGGTATAGTTTTAAGTTAATGGAGTGAGATGTTTATTGAAAATAAGACACAGGTCTCAAGAGTCCTACACTGACTGACTAGCAATTTCTACAAGAGTGCTAGTGGTAAAGAACCTGCCTGCCAATGCAGGAGACATAGATACAACTTCGACCCTTGGGTCAGGAAGATCCCCTGGAAAAGGGGATGGCAATCTCTCCAGTATTTTTTCCTGGAGAATCCTCATGGACAGAGGAGCCTGGGAGGCTACAGTCCATAGAGCTGCACAGAGGTGGACACACTGAAATGACCTAGTATGCACGCATGCACAGAACTAACCCCTCAACAAATGGAAAACGTTAACTACTTGATAAAGCATTCTTTTTTTTTTTTTTTTAATTTTAGTTGGGGGCTAATTACTTTACAATATTGTAGTAGTTTTTGCCATACATCGACATGAATCAGCCATGGATTCACATGTGCTCCCCCTCCCAAACCCTCCTCCCACCTCCCTCCCCCTCCCATCCCTCAGTGTCATCCCAACGCTCCATCCCTGAGCATCCGTCCCATGCATAGAACATGGAATGGTGTTCTGCTTCACATATGACAATATACATGTTTCAATGTTATTGTCCCAGAACGTCCCACCCTCACCTTCTCCCTCAGAGTCCACAGGACTGTTCTATGCATCTGTGTCTCTTATTCTGTCTTCATTCCAGAGAATGTGACAGTTTGACAACTTTTGAGAACCAGAAGCTCATCAGGAGACCACTTGAGGCCAGATTAAAGGAATGCAGGCCCTATATACACCTTGACTCTCACCAGTAACTTCACCCTTGAACCACTGTTACAATAAAACCACTCATCAAATTCCACAGTTTTGAAGGCATGCATCTGCTGTGTCCCCATTTGCTTGACAGAGCAATAGAGCTATTCTTTTATACTTCACTCAAAACTCGTTTCTTAAATTCGATTCAACACCAATGCACAGAGGCCAAGTTTTTGGCATAAGGTTCTAAATGAAAAAAAAAAAAAAGTAACATGCAGCAACATATATTAAATGTAAGCAAAGACTTAGCATAAGACAGGAGCAAAAAGAAATGTGAGAAATAAAAATAAAATAACAATACTGTAAGAGAAAAAAATGAATTTGACGGACTTATCAGTATGTGGGATATGGCTGAGAGAAATAAGCAATGAGCTTGAAAATATGTGAATAGAAACTTCCCAAAGTGAACTGTGAAAAGATGAATGGAAAAATTGAGGAAATGTGAGACTAACTAATGTTAAGAGATTTTGATATTCAGGTAATGAGAATACCAGAAGGAAAAAAATAGAGAAAGGAATTGAAAAATTATTATAAAGAGTAATGGCTGATTATTTTGTAAACTAAAGACAGATACTAAACCATAAATCTAGAAAGCTCAGAGGATCTCAGGCAGGATGGGGAAAAAAAAAAAGTCTACATCTAAGCATACCAAATTCAAATTTCAGAAAGCTAGAATGAAATAGAAAGTCTTAAGGAGCTAAAGAAAAAGCACCACACTAGATAGAACAATATGCCAGCAAGTTTGGAAAACTTAGCAGTGGCCACAGGGCAGGAAAAGGTCAGTTTTCATTCCAAACCCAAAGAAAGGCAATGCCAAAGAATGCTCAAATTACTGCACAATTGCAGTCATCTCACATGCTAGTAAAGTAATGCTCAAAATTCTCCAAGCCAGGCTTCAGCAATACATGAATCATGAACTTCCAGATTTCAAGCTGGTTATAGAAAAGGCAGAGGAATCAGAGATAAAATAGCCAAAATCCGCTGGATCATCAAAAAAGCAAGAGAGTTCCAGAAACAGCTATTTCTGTTTTATTGACTATGCCAAAGCCGTTGACTGTGTGGATCACAAGAAACTGTGGAAAATTCTGAAAGAGATGGGAATACCAGACCATCTGCCTCTTGAGAAATCTGTATGCAGGTCAGGAAGCAACAGTTAGAACTGGACATGGAACAACAGACTGGTTCCAAATAGGAAGAGGAGTATGTCAAGACTGTATATTGTCACCCTGCTTACCTAACTTATACAGAGTACATCATGAGAAACGCTGGGCTGGAGGAAGCACAAGTTGGAATCAAGATTGCTGGGAGAAATATCAATAACCTCAGATATGCGGATGACACCACCCTTATGGTAGAAAGTGAAGAAGAACTAGAGCCTGTTGATGAAAGTGAAAGAGAAGAGTGAAAAAGTTGGCTTAAAGCTCAATATTCAGAAAACTAAGATGATGGCATCCGGTCCCATCACTTCATGGGAAAGAGATGCGGAAACAGTGGAAACAGTAGCTGACTTTAATTTTTTGGGCTCCAAAATCACTGCAGATAGTGACTGCAGCCATGGAATTTAAAGACTTTTATCCCTTGGAAGGAAAGTTATGACCAACCTAGACAGCATATTAAAAGCAGAGACATTATTTTGCCAACAAAGGTCAATATAGTCAAGGCTATGGTTTTTCCAGTAGTCATGTATGGATGTGAAAGTTGGAGTATAAAGGAAGCTGAGCACTGAAGAACTGATGCTTTTGAACTGTGGTGTTGGAGAAGACTCTTGAGAGTCCCTTGGATTGCAAGGAGATCCAACCAGTCCATTCTAAAGGAGATCAATCCTGGGTGTTCATTGGAAGGACTGATGTTGAAGCTGAAACTCCAGTACTTTGGCCACCTGATGTGAAGAGCTGACTCACTGGAAGAGACCCTGATGCTGGGAAAGATTGAGGGCAGGAGGAGAAGGGTATGACAGAGGATGAGATGGCTGGATGGTATCACTGATTCATGGAGAGGAGTTTGAGTAGACTCCAGGAGTTGGTGATGGACAGGGAGGCCTGGCGCGCTATGGTCCATGGGGTCGTAAACAGTTGGACAGGACTGAGTGACTGAACTGAACTGAACTAAAATAGGACAGAAGATAAAAATGATATCACACTTCTCAGAAGTCATGCAATTAAGTTGAAAACAGTGCAGTATTTAAAATTAACAAAGAAGAAGTTCATTAATCCAGAGTTCTTTATTTTATGAAGCTATTCTTAAAAGTGAAAGAAAAAATACTTTCCCAGACAAAAACAAAAACTGAGAGAATACGTTACCTATAGTTATAGACCTGCCTTGCAACAGAATGTTAAAATAAGTTTTTCAGAGAAAATGAAATTGATATAGGTAGAAATTCACATTTACAGAAAACAAGAACATTAGAGGAGGAATACCAAAGTAAAACATGATATTTTAATTTTCTTTTTCTTAACTAAAATAATAAACCACTCTATTTCTTCAAAATAATAACAGCAACAATGTGGTGGTGTACTATGACTGGTGAATAACTGAAAAGAACAACGACAGTTGAGAGTATGCAGTTCAAAGCTTTCTGCATTATACATGAAGTGGTGGAGTGTTCTTGAAAAGTGACTGTAAATTTATATTACTACTGTGTATAAATGTATACTACGAAAGTTAATTACAAATCTAGGGCATTCACTAAAATGAAAGAAAGAAAGAAAAGGAAAGTAATAGATATGCTCAGAAAGGAGAATAAATGCAGTCATTTAAAATTCTCAATTAAACTAGAAAGAAGACATGATTTGAAAAGAAACCAGTAACAGTATAAGAAAAAGTAAATAGAAATAAGGTAGTAATATATATTAATGCAGCCATATCAATTACCAATTGCAATGGGTATGGCATAAATATACCAATTAAGAGACAGGTTAAGAGAATGCATATCATGAATTCTACATTTGTTTTCTATGTCTGTAGTAACAAATTATTGCAAATTTCAGTGCAGTTCAGCCACTGAGTCATATCTGACTCTTTGCAACCCCATGGACTGCAGCACGCCAGACTTCCCTGTCCATCACTAACTCCCAGATTTTACTCAAACTCATGTTCATTGAGTCGGTGATGCCATCCAACCATCTCATCCTCTGTCGTCCCCTTCTCCTCCTGCCTTCAATCATTCTGAGCATCAAAGTATTTTCAAATGAGTCAGTTCTTCGCATTAAGTGGTCAAAGTATTGGTTTCAACTACAGCATCAGTCCTTCCAATGAATATTCAGGACTGATTTCCTTTAGGATGGACTGGTTAGATCTCCTTACTCTCCAAGGGACTCTCAAGAGTCTTCTCCAACACCACAGTTGAAAAGCATCAATTCTTCGGTGCTCAGCTTTCTTCACAGTCCAACTCTCACATCCATACATGACTACTGGATAAACCATAGCTTTGACTAGACGGACCTTTGTCAGCAAAGTAATGTCTTTGCTTTTCAATATGCTCTCTAGGTTGGTCATAGCTTTTATTCCAAGGAGCAAGCATCTTTTAATTTCATGGCTGCAGTCACCATTTGTAATGATTTTGGAGCCCCCCAAAATAAAGTCTGTCACTGTTTCCACTGTTTCCCCATCTATCTGCCATGAAGTTATGGGACTGGATGCCATGATCTTAGTTTTCTGAATGTTGAGCTTTAAGCCAACTTTTTCACTCTCCTCTTTCACTTTCATCAAGAGGCTCTTTAATTCTTTGCTTTCTGCCATAAGGGTGGTGTCATCTGCATATCTGAGGTTATTGATATTTCTCCCAGCAATCTTGATTCCAGTTTATGCTTCATCCAGCCCAGCATTAGTCATGATGTACTCTGCATATAGGTTAAATAAGCAGGGTGACAATTTATAGCCTTGACATACTCCTTTTCCTATTTGTGACCAGTTTGTTGGCCCATGTCCACTTCTAACTGTTGCTTCCTGACCTGCATACAGATTTCTCAAGAGGTGGGTCAGGTGGTCTGCTATTCCTATTCCTTGAAGAATTTTCCACAGTTTGTTGTGGTCTACACAGTCAAAAGCTTTGGAATAGTCAATAAAGCACAAGTGGATGCTTTTTTGAAACTTTCTTGCTTTTTCGATGATCCAACAGATGTTTGGCAATTTTATCTCTGATTCCTCTGCCTTTTCTAAATCCAGCTTGAACATCAGGAATTTCATGGTTCATGTACTTTTGAAGCCTGGATTGGAGAATTTTGAGCATCAGTTTACTGGCCTGTGAGATGAATGCAATTATGCAATAGTTTGACATTCTTTGGCATTGCCTTTCTCTGGGATTGGAATGAAAACTGACATTTTCCAGTCCTGTGGCCACTGCTGAGTTTTCCAAATTTTCTGTCACATTGAGTGCAGCATTTTCACTGCATCATCTTTTAGGACGTGAAATAGCTCAACTGAAATGCCATCACCTCCACTAGCTTTGATCATAGTGATGCTTCCTAAGGCCCCACATGACTTCATATTCCAGGATGTCTGGCTCTTGGTGGGTGATCACACCATCATGGTTTTCTGTGTCATGAAGAATTTTTTGTATTCATGTTTATCTGGCTCATGAAGATCTTCTGTGTATTCTTGCCACTTCTTCTTAATATCTCTGCTTCTGTTAGGTCCATACCATTTCTTTCCTTTATCGAGCCCATCTTCACATGAAATGTTCCCCAGGTATCTCTAATTTTCTTGAAGAGATCACTAGTATTTTCTATTCTATTGTTTTCCTATTTCTTTGATATCTGAGGAAGACTTTCTTATCTCTCTTTGCTATTCTTTTGAACTTTGCATTCAAATGGTTATATCTTTACTTTTCTCCTTTGCCTTTAGCCTCTCTTCTTTTCTCAGCTATTTGTAAGATTTTTTCAGAGAACCATTTTGTATTTTTGCATTTGTTTTTCTTTGGGATGGTCTTGATCCCTCCCTCCTGTACAGTGTCATGGACTTCTGTCCATAGTTCTTCAGGAACTCTGTCTACCAGATCTAATACCTTGAATCTATTTGTCACTTCCACTGTATAATCAAAAGGGATTTTTGATTATATTATTATATTTTAAGGGATTTTTGATTATATTATTATTATATTATTTTTGGATTAGACCATTATACCTGAATGGTCTAGTGGTTTTCCCTACTCTCTTCAATTTAAGTCTGAATTTGGCAATAAGGAGTTCATGACCTGAACCGCAGTCAGCTCCTGGTCTTGTTTTTCCTGACTGTATAGAGCTTCTCCATCTTTGGCTGCAAAGAATATAATCAATCTGATTTTGGTATTGACCATCTGGTGATGTCCATGTGTGGAGTATTCTCTTGTGTTCTTGGAAATGGGTGTTTGCTGTAACTAGTGTATTCTCTTGGCAAAACCCTGTTAGCCTTTGACCTGCTTAATTCTGTACTCCAAGGCCAAATTTGCCTGTTACTCCAGGTATCTCTTGATTTCCTACTTTTGCATTGTGGTCCCCTATAACAAAAAGGATATCTTTTTGGGGTATTAGTTCTAGAAGGTCTTGTAGGTCTTCATAGAACTGGTCAGCTTCAGTAATTGTGGGGGCTTATAAAAGAAGGACTTATTCTCTCACTTTGCAAAAGGCCAGAAGTATAAAATCTAGGTTTCAGCTGGGTTGATTTTTCTCCTTTTTGAAATTCATAGTGATGATATCTAGGTTTTTATTTTACTTTGGAATACTCAGTTCTATTCATCAAATATAATTTAACCCAACTTACTATTTCTTCATTTTAAAATTTTGGTAATGTATTTTTTAGGAATTTTTTCCATTTTAATTAAATATTCAAATAGGTTAAAACGTGGGGATTATATCATAATAATCTCAGAATGAGAAAAGCTCTCCTAAAAAGATATAAAATTAAATTGCAATAAAAATCAATCATAAATTTAATTACATAATACTTTAAAATTTGTATTTCTTAAAATACCAAAGAGGCCAAATCAAACAATTAACCAGGAAAACATACTTACAACATGAAAGAAAAGCACATATACACATGCACATTCATGCACTATAGAATATTTTAAAAAATCCAAAGCCTTTGTATAAATGTGTGATAAAAATATCCTATTAAAAAAGTAGTTGGCAAATGTTACAATCACCAAGCTTACAGAAAAGAAAAATAACTTTAAAATGTATGAAAACATGCTTAATACACTTATGATTCAGTGCATTGAAAGTTTCATAAAATATAATTCATATCTCTCAGATTAATGTTTATGCTAAAAGGAGGTGGGGTGAACATACATACATATATTCTCACATATTTGGTGTTGGAATGTTAATTAGATTAAACTATGTAGCATAATTCATTAGTGTCCTTCAAAACTAAAATAACATATATTCTTTGAGTGAACAGTTCTACTTGTGTGAATTTAGTCCTTATCCACAACTAAGGATTTTGAACCAAATAATATTTATTACTATGTTATGAATTTTTATGTGTGCATACTGTTTCTTAAATTTTTATATATTTTTAAAATAATAAAGTTTAAAAATTCAAAGTTTAAATACCTGGTTTAGTACCAGGTATTATTGATTTTAGTTTATGTTTGCAATCATTTTCTTAGCACTTGCTAATAAGTGGTATGTTTATTAAAATACTCTTAATATCTTATTTGACAAGGTGATGATTTTAGGTTGTTTCTTAGAAAATGTAACAAAATTACAATTTACTTGACAATAAAATATTTTTCTTCTCAGGGAATACATATATTCTCAAAAGAATTATTTGTAACAGTTAAATATATCTTACAAGTAATATGAATTATCTACAAGAACAAGTAAAATAAATCTTAGAAACTCCATCATGAAAACATAACTAGCCACAATTTACAGAATAATAGACAAATATGAAAACTAACACATCTTTATCTACAAAAAAAAAATACTATCAAGTACTTTTGTAAAAGTTTACAAATTAGTTCAACTTAACATACATTACAATTTTCTCAATTGCAGCAATTTACCTAAAAATTAGAAACACACTTTAAGCTGTATAATGTATTTAAAATAGTTTTCGTAAGGGAATGTTTGCTAAATTGAATTAATAATATACAAGTATTCCCATAACTTGCAGTGGTTGCATGTTTTTTTCCAAAGTTCATTAAGAAGTTTCACACATTTTTGCTATGTAAATATTATAAATATAGCTTAAATTCCAATAACTCATCAGAGTTTAATTTAGCTCATCAGAGAGCTTTTAGTTTTTAGAGGATATGTGTGTTACCAACATTCAACCTGTAATTCTTGAGTGTTATGCAACTACCTTGGAGACTCTCAATGCATACAAACTTGTCCCTGAACTGGGCTCTCAAAAGAGTAATTTTCAACTTGGATGCATATTAGATCCATCTGAGGAGATATTTTCTTTTTAAACCCAATAGCTTTAATTTCAGAACAATTATATCAGAATCTCTGGAGGGGGTATCAGACATCAGATTTTTAAATTACAGGGTGCCAGATTTTTTTAAAGCATCTCTGTTGATTCCAATGAGCAATCCAGTTTGAAAGCTATGATGACTCTAAAAGGCGTTTCTGTTTTATGCAACTCTCTCCTCACTTTCAGAAACCATTGATCTTCTGAAGATTAGCATTATTTATTTCAATATATAGTTTTCATAGAAATAGAGACTCCCTGCCATGCTGATACAGAGTACATTTGCAGGAATGGGTTATTGATTATCTGAGTAATTTTTTAAGTCTATTGAACCTGTAGGTCAATAGTTACATTTAACTATTGTACATCAAAGCAACAAAATTGCTTGCAACAGTAATCTCAATCTCGGTAATAGTTAAAACTAAGTTGCCTTCACTCCAAGCAAAGCAAATTACAGCTTCAAAATATTAAAAACATGATCAGAGTTGAGAAAGAACATAAGCTGTAGCTTGTGTTAGAATAGCTACTATTAATAAGTAAACTATATCCAACTCTCCATTAGCCTGCTTCTTGTTCTGATCTTGTGGATCAAAACAGAACCTACTCTTCTCTTATCCAAACAATTTGTGCACTCCCTTCCTTACAACACTCATTAAGTCCTTCAATTTAAAATAATTACAAGCTTTTAATTCTCCACTAATAGTAAAAAGGCCCAATTTTCTCCTTTATATCTTCCTACCATGTTTTCTCTCTTCCTCTCCAACTTCTTTGGGGTCTCTGTTAAATATTTTAAATTCATGCTGCCTAGCCTATATGTCATTCCTCTACTGGTGTTTCCTGCCCATCTGTGATTCCTCTTTCTCCACAGTTAAAACAAAACAGAACTTATTATTTTAGCAAGGATCAAATTAGAGTAACTATCAAACAAGCTTTATGCTTGCTTCCTCCTAAAGAGGAATCTTTGTGGAAAATCTGCCTCACAATGGTGCCTTCAAGATCATCTTTGCAAAATATGAGCATTGGCACATGGAGAAGGGAAATCAAGCTCTAGGCAGCATACAGAATAAATTAATTATGATTGTTTTTGTTTGAAAATGATGGAGCAACAAAACTCAATCTGCTACATGTTAGGTTATCGGTTACTGTAAGCCAGTGTCAAAAGCAAACTATGCCAAAGAATAGTTAGAGCAGTGAGGACGTAGTTTAATCAGTAACATGCTATTGCAATAAAAAAAAAAAAAAGAGTATAGTGTGAACTGAATTCAACTTTGATTTGTATCGAGTTGCCTGGGGATTTTAAAGGGGGAAGGGAGGGGTAGGAAGTGGAGAGCAGGGCTTGGTAGAGTCAGGGAAGTAAAACATTCCAACTGGTGTTTATCTATATTAGGCCCCTAACCTTCCACAGAAACTCAGAGATAGGCACACTCTCTTCAGGTGTTGCCAACCTTGTGCACAGACAGAAATTTAGTTGGCAACCTTGTTTTATCAGCAGACCCTGTAAGGGGAACTAGGGTCATCCTAGGAATGAGGCCTTGGCTATTAAAAAAACCAAGACTTCATAGGCCAAGTTTGAGGCCTAATCCAGAAAGGGCTCAGCGGAGCCTGGCTACAGTTTGATCAAGGAGAGAAACTGTCGCAAATTAGGGAGAGAAGTACCACCCGTGGTTGGCTCCAGCAGCTCAGATGACTTCATCGTTATTGATCTTTCTCTGCCTCACAGCTCTGTTTCCTTCTGTTTAGGCTCAGCTCCTTTCCTAAGCAAAATGATTCGTCTTGGTGATTCTCTGCGCTCTGAGCTTCTCGAGTCGCTTCAGTGATTCCAGTGCCAAAGAGTATCTTCCTCACTCCTCATCACTCAGGCAAAAGTTCCAAGAGTTTGACATTGCCTGAACCATATCACTCTCTCTGAGCTAAAATATTCTCGGTGAGTAATATGATGCTCTTGTCCGCTGGATTTTGTCACATGACTGCCCCTGGATCCAGAGTTGCCGTCGGCCTACCTAAATTAGTGGGCTGAGCTTCTGCCCTTTCCCTCTGAAGATCACAGTGAATATGGTTTATACTTGACAGTGCTGGGGTTAAGAGTCAGCGCTGATGTTGTCAGTAAAGACTATGGGGTCACTTTCTCTAAAGTTTGATTTTGTATATATATAAACTTTTTTTTTTTTTAACATAAAATGGAGAGTAAGTCTGACTATGAGCAGAAGACTAAATCAGGCACTCTTGCTTATTCCACAACTGATGCTTCCGAAGTCAGCTGTCTCCTCCCCAGGGACTATGCCCTTGCACACTGCGACTACTTCCTCCCATTTCTATCCACCATCACCTGAGAAAGAGGCTCAACACTGTCTTCCAAATAGTCTCCTATGACAGTCAGGTTGTAAACAGATTGGAATGTCAATTTCCCAGCAGAGTACCAAGCTTCCCAACAGTATAGAAGTTCAACTAATATAATTCATGGTTATGGCTTATGTGTTATCCTCATTCTTCCAAACATTAGGAGTTCAATAAGAATCTATTTTTCTTTCAAAAACATACTTTAAAAATAAGAGATAAGATTTAAAAATAACTGCTGGTGTTGGAATAAACAAAATATTGTTATTTTCCTTCTAATCTTAAGCTTATTCTCATACCTGAAAAAAGACATTTTAAAAAAATTAAAATCTTTTGTACTATTTTCTTAAAGTTGCCCTCACAGTGTGAACCAACTTTGTGCAGTAATATTTTTAAAGTGTTCTGGTGCTATGAAAAACATTTAATTATGTGATTATCTTTCATGTTGTGTGTGGTTAATTGTCCTTACATCAAATGTAAATTATTTTGAACAATAAAAGTAAATGAGTAATGTTCTGGCTGTGAGCAACAGATGTCATGTGGATTTTGATTTCTTAGGCATTTATAAATATTTCTTTTCAAGTATAGAAAAGCAATTAGTTAACATTATAGACTAATAGCCATTCAAATCTAGGTTTAAGAATGAAAAGAAATATGAATCACTTGACTGCAGAACACTACCTAGGGAAAAACCACTATACTCTAACATATATCAAAATGCAATTTTTATAAAGTATGAATAGCCTAGTCATAATTACTCAGGAAGAATTTTGCCACACTCATATTTGAAGCAGTGTCTTTCTCTGCCTCTGACTGGGGCCTCCTACAATCTTACACATTGTAGATAATCTATGTTTATTGAATGGTGCTTATAAGGGTCAGAAAAATAATAAAGTTTTACTGTTTTAGTTTAGTGGACATTCTCTGTTAGCTGACGGGAATTCACTCCCTTTCTATTTGAAGCCAGAACACATTTCTTGTTGTGTTAGCTTCTTGTGTAAAACAAAGTGATTCAGTTATACATATATACATTCTTTTTAATAATCTTTTCCATTATAGTTTATTACAAGGTATCAAATATGGTTCCCTGTGCTATACAGTAGGACCTAGTTTTTCCTCGGTTTTATATGTTGTAGCATGTATCTGCTAATTCTGAAATCCTTATTTATGCCTACCACACTCTTTTTCTCCTTTGGTAATCATAAGTTGGTTTTCTATGTCTGTGAGTCTATTTCTGTGTTGCATTTTTTTTAATTAATTCATTTGGATAAAATATTAGATTCAACATACAAGTGATATAATACAGCATTTGTCTCTCTCTTTCTTACTTCACTTGGGATGATAATCTCTAAGTTAATCTGTGTTGCTACAAATAACATTATTTCATTCATTTTTATGGCTGAGCATTGTTTCATTGCATATACATATCACATCATTATCCATTTATCTGTCGATGAACGTTAAAGACAACCTTGCTGAGTGGAAGAAAATATTTGCAAACAAATGAAAAAACAATAAACTACAGTGACATTCCATCTCACACTGGTAACTCTATTTTTAGTTTGTTAAGGAAATTTCATACTGTCTTCACAGTGGCTATAGCAATTTACATTTCCACAAACAGTGCAGGAGGGTTCCCTTTTTTCCACATTCTCTATATCATTTATTAACTGTAGACATCTTTGTGATGGCCATTCTGATCGGTATGTGGTGACACCTCATTGTACTTTTGATTTGCACTACTTTTTTTGAGGGAATCTTCTTTCTTTTTTACTTTTTAAACTATGCAAATGATAACAGGAGACTTGGTAAATACAGAACAAATTTACATATAGTTCCGCTATATATGACAATTATTTTTAAGTAGATATTTAAGATTTTAATTGGAATTTAAATAGTAAATGATTAAAAATTAATAGAATGAGTAGACAGAAAAGTACAAGTATATAGTAGACCTATGAACCAATTCAACACAATCTACCACCTTACCTGTCTCCTGAGAAACCAGTATGCAGGTTAAGAAGCAACAGTTAGACCTGGACACGGAATGATGGAACGGTTCAAAATTAGGAAAGGTGTACGTCATGCTGTATATTTTCACCTTGCTTATTTAACTTATATGCAGAGTACATCATGAAAAATGCTGGGCTGGAAGACACAAGCTGGACTCAAGATTGCCAGGAGAAATTTCAACAACCTCAGATATGCAGATAATACCACTCTATTGGCATAAAAGGAAGAGGAACTAAAGAATATCTTGAAGAGGGTGAAAGAGGAGAGTGAAAAAGCTGGCTTACAACTCAAAATTTAAAAAACTAACATCATGGAACTGGTCACATCACTGCATGGCAAACAGATGGGGGAAAAGTGAAAACAGTGACAGATTTTATTTTCTTGGTCTCCAAAATCACTGCAGACAGTGACTGTAGTCACGAAGGTAAAAGACTCTTGCTCCTTGGAAGAAAAGTTATGATGAATCTAAACAACATATTAAAAAGCAGAGACATCATTTTGCCATAGTCAAAACTGTGGCTTTCCAGTAGTCAAGGGTAGATGTGAGAGTTGGATCATAAAGAAAGCTGAGCAGCAAAGAATTGGTGCTTTCAAATTGTGGTGCTGGAGAAGACTCTTGAGAGTTCCTTGAATTGCAAGGAGATCCAACCAGTCCATCCTAAAGGAGATCAGTCCTGGGTGTTCTTTGGAAGGACTGATGCTGAAGCTGAAACTCCAATACTTTGGCCACCTGATGTGAAGAACTGACTCATTGGAAAAGACCCTGATTCTGGGAAAGACTGAAGGCAGGAGGAGAAGGGGACGACAGAGGATGAGATGGTTGGATGGCATCACTGACTCAATGGACATGGGTTTGGGTGGACTCCGTGAGTTGGTGATGGACAGAGAGGCCTGGCCTGCTGAAGTTCATGAGGTTGCAAAGAGTCGGACATGACTGAGCGACTGAACTGAACTGAACTGAATGAGAGTGTAAATTGTTCAGTTCACTATGGATGAGAAAAATTGATTGGAGATAGAAGGAACAAATTAGTGATTGTAAGATGCTTATGAAGTCTGAAAGGCTCACTTCATTCTAGGCAAAATTTCAAAAGACTTATCACTTGCATTTTCTACATCTATTGAGATTATTTACACTGCTATTTATAATGCTATGGAGCAAAAGGAATTCTAATTTGTGTTTGCGGGAATACAAAATAGTACATCCACTCTGGAAGGCATATTGACAGTTTTTTACAAAACTAAGCACACTCTTACCATGTGATCCATTAATGGCACTCCTTGGTATCTATCCTAACAAGCTGAAAACATGTCTACACAGTTCAGTTCAGTTCAGTCGCTCAGTCGTGTCCGACTCTTTGCGACCCCATGAACTACAGCACGCCAGGCCTCTCTGTCCATCACCAACTCCCGGAGTCTACCCAAACCCATGTCCACCGAGTCGGTGATGCCATCCAACCATCTCATCCTCTGTCGTCCCCTTCTCCTCCTGCCCCCAATCCTACCCAGCATCAGGGTCTTTTCCAATGAGTCAACCCTTCGCAAGAGGTGGCCAAAGTATTGGAGTTTCAGCTTCAACATCAGATCTTTCAATGAACACCCAGGATTGATCTCTTTTAGGATGGATTGATTGGATCTCCTTGCAGTCCAAGGGACTCTCAAGAGTCTTCTCCAACACCACAGTTCAAAAGCATCAATTCTTCGGCGCTCAGCTTTCTTCACCGTCCAACTCTCACATCCATACATGACCACTGGAAAAACCATACCCTTGACTAGACGGACTTTTGTTGGCAAAGTAATGTCTCTGCTTTTAAATATGTTATCTAGGTTGGCCATAACCTTCCTTCCAAGGAGTAAGCGTCTTTTAATTTCATGGCTGCAGTCACCATCAGCAGTGATTCTGGAGCCCCAAAAAAATAAAGTCTGACACTGTTTCCACTGTTTCCCCATCTATTTCCCATGAAGTGATGGGACCAGATGCCATGATCTTAGTTTTCTGTATGTTGAGCTTTAAGCCAACTTTTTCACTCTCCTCTTTGACCTTCATCAAGAGGCTCTTTAGTTCTTCTTCGCTTTCTGCCATAAGGGTGGTGTCATCCGCATATCTGAGGTTATTGATATTTCTCCCGGCAATCTTGATTCCAGCTTGTGTTTCTTCCAGCCCAGCGTTTCTCATGATGTACTCTGCATATAAGTTAAATAAGCAGGGTGACAATATACAGCCCTGACGTACTCCTTTTCCTATTTGGAACCAGTCTGTTGTTCCACGTCCAGTTCTAACTTTTGCTTCCTGACCTGCATACAGGTTTCTCAGGAGGAAGGTCAGATGGTGTGGTATTCCCAAGTGCTTATCAAAAGTTTTCTAATTGCTAAAACCTGGAACCAATCAAGATAGACATTAATAGGTAAACAATCTGTGGTGCATTCAGAAATATGCACCAATAATTCCAATAATTATGCACCAAATAATTCTAATAATATGGACTATTATTTAGTGACATAAAGAAATGAGTTATCAAATAATGAAAGTATATGGAGGAACTTTAAAAGTATTTGCTAAGTGAAAGAAACCAATATAAAAGTGTTTTCTAATATGATTTTAATTATAATACATCTTGAAAAAGACAAAACTGTGAAGATGGTAAAAAGATGAGTGTTTGACCTTAAGGGGTAGGGAAGGATAAACAAAGGTAGCAAAGGGATGTACTGAAAACAATTTTTTAGAAGTTGTAGGTTTATAGAAAAATAGAGAATAAAATAGAGATTTACCATAAACTATCTATGAAGGCATACAAACCTAGCCTTCCCCAAGACTAGTCTTCCTCAAGGCTGTACCTTACTAAAATGGTACAGTTTTTAGCAAGGATGAACCTACATAGGCACATAATAATCACTTAAAATCCGAAGTGTACCTTAAGGCTATTGATGGTACATATTCTATTGAGAACTATGTAATTACATCCATCATTATACTGTCATACCGAGAATCTTCCCTGTACTCTGCCCCCACAAGAAAATCTCTGAACTCTATATGGGCCTATTGATTTCAGTTTAAGAAGGTTATTCATTATTGACTCTATATCTTTAATAAATATGTCTTCTCTTATTGTGTTAGTTTTGGTAGATTTTATTTCTAAAGTTGGTCCATTTCATTTATATTATCAAATCTGTGGGCATAGAGTAGTTCTCAGTATTTTTTTTTTATTAACCTCTTTTTTGTATTAATCTCTTTTTCAAAAGGTTATGTCCTCTATTTCATTTCTGATGTAAGCAATTTGGGTTCTCTTTCTATTTTTTCTTAGTTACTCTGGTTAGAGGCTTTTCAATTCCATTGACCTTTTCCAAGCACCAGCTTTTGGTTTTGTTGATTTCCTCTATTATTTTCTGTTTTTCAATTGCTATTGATCTCTATTCTAATTCTTATTATTTCTCTTTTGCTGCTTACTTTGGATTTAATTTGCTCTTCTTTTTCAAGTTTCCTAAGGTAGAAACTTAGGTGACTGATTTTAGATCTTTATTCTTTTCTAATGTATATGCATTCAATGCTGCAAATATCTCTGTATATATTATTTTCATTTCATTCCACAAATTTTCATTTAATCAGAATATTATTACAACAGAGGAATGGATGAAGAAGATGTGGTACCTATTATACAATGGAATATCACTCAGCCATTAAAAAGAATGAAGTGTTATTTACAGCAACATGGATGGTCCTAGAGATTGTTGTACTGAGAGAAGTAAATCAGACAGAGAAGGAGAAATACCATATGGCATCCCTTATACATGGAATCTAAAAAGACACGATACAGATGGACTTCCTTACAAAACAGAGACTCACAGACTCAGAGAACAACCTGAGGGTTGCCAGGGATGGGGAGAGGACTGGGGGAAGGGATAATTAGGGAGTCTGGGATGGGTATGTGCACACTGCTATATTGAAAAGGATAATCAATAAGGACTTACCATAGAGCACATGGAACTCTACTCAATGTTATGTGGCAGCCTGGATAAGAGGGGAGTTTAGGGGAGAATGGATATGAGAAGGCAATGGCACCCCACTCCAGTACTCTTTTGCCTGGAAAATCCCATGGACAGAGGAGCCTGGTGGGCTGCAGTCCATGGGGTTGCTAAGGGTCGGACATGACTGAACGACTTCACTTTCACTTTTCCTTTTCACGCACTGGAGAAGGAAATGGTGACCCACTCCAGTATTCTTGCCTGGAGAATCCCAGGGATGGCGGAGCCTGGTGGGCTGCCGTCTATGGGGTCTCACAGAGTCAGACACGACTGAAGCGACTTAGCAGCAGCAGCAGCATATATATTTGAATCCCTTTGCTGTTCACTTTAAATTATCACCACATTTTTTGTTAATCGGCTATATCACAATAAAAATTAAAAAGTATAAAAATGCATATTATTACAGTTTCTTGAGAATTCTCCTTTATTCCAAGTATCATTTATAAATGCGTTATACAATCTCTACACATTTTGGAATTTTCCAGTTTTCTTTCTGTTTCTGATTTTTAGTTCAATCCCATCATGGTCTGAGAATACACATTGCCTAATTTCTATACTTTTAAATATGGTAAGGTATGTTTTATGGCACAGAATGTGGTCTCTCTTCATGAATGTTTGAAATGAGCTTGTGAGAAATGTGAATTGTGCTGTTGTTGGATGAGCTAGTTTATAGATGCCAAGTATATACAGTTGGTTGATGCTGTTGTTAAGTTCAGTTACTTCCTATGGGTTTCCCACAGGAGATTTTAAAGGCAGTCAAGCTATTCCTTATGATAGTAGAATGATGATTACATGTCATACATTTATGAAAATCCATAGAATGTATAACACCAAGAGTGAATCCTAATGTAAATTATTGACTTTAGTTAATATCAATTATTGTTCATTGAATGTAGCTCATGTAACATAGTGGTGCAAGATATTAATGGGGAAAATAGAGTAGCAGAAAGATATATACAAGAACCCCGTACTTTCTACTGAATTTTCTTGTAAACTTCTAACTACACAAAAAGTCTATTAGTTTAAAAATTAAATCAGAAACATATATAAAAGGGAAGAGTCCCTGGGTGTATATACTTTTATTCTAATAAATCTCATCCTTTGGAAAAACTTGAGTCTATACATGAGTTTTCAATCTGTAGAAGTTTGTGGATTATGGAATGTTTACATGTGAAATATATTGATTTTGTCTAAAAAAAACCCCTTAATTTTAGATATATTTCAAAATGCTTGGTTTGAAATGCCTATAACCTAGCACCAGTTTCTTTTGAAAATGATTACTTTTTACTATTTTTAAAACTAACCTTAAATTGATGGATTTCACTTTATTTTTTAAATGTTTCATAGGTATCATTTTACTAGCATACACATTATATTTTAGAAAATATTGATAATTTTCGAACACATTTTACAGTAGAAGGAAAATGAGTCATCAAACCATAAGTTTGAAATTTGTTCAATATTTTACCAAATATATCTTGACTTTCCTGGAATAGTCTCAACTTAGGCTTGTTGTAACAACATCCTGTCCACTCAGTGCCATCTGTTATGCTCAAATGTGTTCTGTTTGGACTTTATAAATTATGTGGTCACCCTCAGTAAGAAGGGATAACAGAATGACACATGAGAGATAAAATGATAATTTATGACGGTAAAAAGTCTATCAATGGCTCTGGCTCACGTTTGACTCATGGCGTATGGTAGGATATTCTTCACCTTAACATAGAATATGTATGCTTTGTCAGAAATAAGTTATATTCAGCTCAGTCGTGTCCAACTCTTTGCTACCCCATGGACTGCAGCATGCCAGGCCTTCCTGTCCATCACCAACTCCCAGAGCTTAAGTTGCATTAGCTCTTATTAGAAATCATGATGAGAATTCCTTGACAGTCCAGTGGTCAGGACTCTGCCCTTTCACTGCGAAGGGCCCAGGTTCAACTAAGATCCCACAAGCCACCTGGCATGACCAAAACAAATAAAGAAACTGTGATAGAAAGTTTGATTTTAGCAAAGATAGGATGCATGTGATTAATATGTTGTTTGCCAGAATTCCTTACACCACTTTCTTGGTAATATATACCTTTTCACCTCGTTTCTCATTTTCTTGGAAAGGGTTTTAGGTGGGTCCAAGCTTGAGACTAGGAACTCTCACAAATAATAATCTGGTATGCTATGAAATAACTGGCTTCTGAATTTTAACATGTATATGAGTAATGAAAGTAGGAATAATTATACTTATTTTTCCTAGATTAACTCCCCATTATAATCATGAGAAACTGTTGAGGGTTGGCTTACTAATCCAAGTGTCCCTAATAAAGCTAATGCCCCAAATTTCTGGGTCACTATGTGAACCACAGTTTTGCTAAGACAGTGGAACTTCTGTATTTAGATGAGTTTTAGATAAGGATCAATAAGCCCATAGGCAATTTAATGCAACTACTTGGCTATAAACTGTCTCAGAAGACATATGTTTCTTTAATGTGTTCACTCTAATGTGGTAAAAGTAATTCTATTTGCATTCATATGTATTAGTTGCTGCTTTTATTTAGCAACAAATTTTAAGTATTGGGAATACTTTTATTTTATCCCGGCTTTCCTCCATTCCCTGAACTTGTAACAACTTATTCATAAACACACAGGGAAGGCAGCAGGCGAACAATGATCCATCCTCGATTAAACATTATACTTTTACATCGAGGATAAAGACGGTCCAGGGAAATTAATCCTTTGCCCTAGGAAGTTTATTAAAAATGCTAAATCAGGAGCTGATGGCAGCTTAAATAGCTTTAAGTAATTCTCTAGGGGAAATCTTCTAAAATCCTATCTGTTAAGGTAGATTTGGTTCAAAAAGAGGCAAAGAGCGAGGTAAGAAAAACAGCATAGCTATCAAACATTGCTGACCTTAAGTGTCGAAGTTAAACTAAAGAAAATATTTATACAATAGACATTATATGTCAATAAAAATCCATTTGGTACTAAAAGCTTAAATTATTTTTTTTTAACTTAAGTATTTGAAACTACCTCTGAACAGAAAAAAATAAAGGATCAAGATAAAAAAAAATTGGTGCTTATTGAAACATTTATATTTATGTGTTAATGGAGCATGTCTCATACAAGTATCTGCTGCAAAAACTACACAGATTAAAATGCTTCTGCAAATAAGGCATGGTCCCAGCTTTAGAACTTATTTATTAAAGAGAAAGGCGATGGAAAGAACACATACACATACACACACACACACACACACACACACACACACATATACACACCTATACATATATATACACACCTATACATATATATATACACACCTATACATATATATATATATACACACCTATACATATATATATACACCTATACGTATATATATATACACACCTATACATATATATACACACCTATACATATATATACACCTATACATATATATATACCTATACATATATATACACACACACACCTATACATATACATATATACACCTATACATATATATACACACACCTATACCTATACATATATACCTATATATATATATATATACACCTATACATATATATATACACACCTATACCTATACATATATACCTATATATATATATATATATATATATACACCTATACATATACATATATACCTATACATATATATACACACACACACCTATACATATACATATATACACCTATACATATATATATACACACCTATACCTATACATATATATATATACACACACACCTATACATATACATACATATATATACGTACACCTATACATATACATATTTTACAGTTGATTCACATCTTCCCAGATGTTTAATAGAAAAAAAGGATGGGGGGGAAGTAGGATGATAATTTGTCTAAATTTTGTTTGTGTTTTTAATAATCTTACTCCATTGAGCATGTAGGAGCTTCAAGAGAGTACTGTTTCCACCCAAACAACGACAGAAGACCAAGTATTCCACAAAATCATAGCTTTTCTGAAACTCTCAGACAGACACAGGATGCCACAAAGCAACCAAATAAATTGAACACCAAAGCATGACAAGGTCCTCCTGGCAAGGATGACACTGAAAGTTTTTACCTTTAGAAAAACATGGAAAAATTTGGTTACTCTATAAAAGGGTAAGAAGAAAGTAGATAAAGTATTAATCAATTCTTAAAGGCCAAATGTGAAACACTTGTTTGGAAAACCTGGGAGCTGCAAACTCAAACTTTCACGGCCTGCCAAAAGGTGTTCATAAGGATTGGGGGCAGGGCTGGAAACCAAAGGGAAATATTCTATATGACGCAGGACACAGGAGGTTATTAGCCCCTGCTTGAGAAAAACACAAACCCGTACCCATGTCCCTCAGAACCATCTCTCACTGGAGCAAAAAATCTTAGGCTTCTGGTAAAGGATAGCAAACTCGCCAGCTCTCAGGGACCAAGAAAAATCTACTCCTTCTGGGGCACTGAGTTTGGAAGAAGAAAATCATATCTGAATCTCAGGAAATAATAAGAACACCCTCACCGATAGGATGCAAGTAAAGAGCTGATGTAGCTGGTGAAAGTATAGAAATACAGCTGCTGGATTCAGTGAATAAAAATACAAGACTACCAGTTACATTTTAAACCCCAAACAAAATAACTTTCTAGTGTATTTTTTTACTGCATGAAATATACTTGCATTAATAATGTAGTCTATAAGACATAATTATACTACTAATGCGGGTTCCCTAGTGGCTGAGTAGTAAAGAATCTGCCTGTAATGCAGGAGACTCAGGAAACAAGGGTTCAATCCCTGTGTCAGGAAGATCCCCTGGAGGAGGAAATAGCAACCCACTCCAGCATTCTTGCCAGGAAAATCCCATGGACAAAGGAGCCTAGTGGGCTACAGTCCATGGGGTCACAAAGAGTCGAATATGACTGAAGTGACTTAGCACACGCACACACACACCCTACAAATGACTTTTTGGTTTTCTGAAATTAAAATTTAACAGGGAATTCTGCATTTCATCTGTTAGTTGTAAGTAAAGCAAAAGACCACTGTCCAAGAGGGAAAAGCCTAGCTCATATTTACTCTACAGTCATATTTCATGTGGTATCTGACACGTTCCAGCGGTTAACCTGCCATTGTCATTTCTCACCCGAATTATTGTGGAAGTGCTTTAACTACTGTAACTGCTTTCTTCCTCACCCACATACAGTGAATTCTCAATATAGCAGTCACTATTTGCTATTAAAACCTGTCACATCGCGTTAACTCAAGTCCCTCAATGGTTTCTGATAAGTGAAAAGCCCAGAAGAAAAGCCAGAGTTCGTACAGCCTTGTGCCTGTGTGCACGCGTGCGTGCTAAGTCACTTCAGTCGTGTCCGACTCTTTGAGACCCCATGGGCTGTAGCGCACCAGGCTCCTCTGTCCATAGGATTCTCCAGGCAAGAATACTGGAGTGGGTTGCCAGGCCCTCCTCCAGGGGATCTTCCCAACTCAGAAATCAAATCTGCATCTCTTAAGTATCCTGCATTGGCAGACGGGTTCTTTACCACTAGTGCCACCTGGGAAGCCCTCTTGTAGTCTATAGGGTTCCAAAAAGTCTAGCCCTTTTCTGTTCATTTTCTCCACCCCAGCAATAGAACCTCTTGCTGTTTATAGAATTTGCCAATCATATTAGGGCCTTCGTGCATGCTATTCTCTCTGCCTGGAAGGTTTTTCTCCCTGTTATCAACATGCGGCCCTTCTCTCATCTTCTGGATCTTTTCTCGAATGGTAGGTGTTAACTGAGGCCTTCGGAACAGTGCTTTCCAAAACTGCATCTCAACATTCTCATCCATCACTCTCTGTTCCCATCATGCTTTATTGTTAGCCACCTAAGACACCATGTATTTTGTTTATCTAATTTATGTATTTATTCTACTTGTCTTGTATCTCTCCTCACTAAATTGGGGTTGGGGAAACGTGTTTGTTTTATTCACAGCTCTGTCTCAGAATTAAGAAGAATTCCTGGAAATATAATTGATGCTCAATAAATATGTATTAAACAGATGAGTGTTAGTTGCTCATTCGTGGACTCTTTGCAACTCCATGGAATTCTCCAGGCAAGAATACTGGAGTGGGCTGCCATTCCCTCTCCAAGGATCTTCCTAGCCCAGGGATGGAACCCAAGTCTATGGCATTGCAGGCAGATTCTTTGCCATCTGAGAATGAGTGAAGGAATGAATGAATGAAAACATAAATGACCAAATGTTGCCATCAAAATGAAAATGTATTAGTTTAGAATACATTTTATGATACTGTTGTAGAGATGTTGAGTGAAACATGGTATTCATCCCATCAGAGTACGACTTTCCTTGAGTTCTTGGGATACTGCAGTAACGCTCAATCTCACAATAAGTTTCTACATGGATATAAAGTGCTGCCTCAAATGGGATGTACTGTAGCCTTTTAATACCAACATTCATCATGCTAAAAGATATGCACGGCCTATAACTTCTGTGGAATAGCCTACATTGTGAAATAGGAGTGATCCCGAGGCAGAACTTAAAATAAGCAAATAGGTCAAACGTTCAACTTACCTGCAACATTTTTAATTACTTGGCATATCTTTTTAAACGAATGTTCAGGCCCCATCAAGCCATCGTGACACTGGACTTAAATGAGAGGAAGCAGGAGCCCCATGTGTTTCATCTTTTTAATGCTCCAAGTAAAATGAATCTTTTGATTTTTTTTTTTCATCCTGAAATGTCTCTAAAGAGCCAAAGGTTTAAATGCAAAGTTCTTCCCTTAAGGAAAAGGTTCGATGTTTTCATTTTCCAAGAGTAAAATATTACTTTCTCACATGAAAGTTTTGTCTATTTTATTGTGGAAGTTGATAAAAGAAAAAGTCTCAGAACTTCTTTAATATAGCCCAATTCATCAAACTGAGTTTTTCTTCCTCTAGGTTATTTCTCACTGCTATTCCCTTTGGTTGCTAGAAATTTCTAAATTAGTGTTTCATACATCTATATGGCACACATTATTTAGCTGACTATTACCTTCCATTTGTATTCATTATGTGTGTATGTGACTTTATCATTGCTCAGCATTATAATAACCATAAAGGAATGATTTATATTGCTATAGATACAGAGACAAAAGTATTTCATTTGAAAATCAGCATCTTCTCTTATTATAATCTGTTAAAAAAGGAACCTCATTAAACATAAAATGTCACTATTTTAGCATTGTTTGAGTGTGTTTGTCTTTATGATAGTATCAATGAACAATAGCTTTCAGTATCTCTTTGGTTGTTTGATTAGATTAAATTTATATGTCTTTTAAACTTTAAAATATTGCCTTTTATAGTTGACAGAGAAATGAAGTAATAATGATGGTAATATCTGAACATTCTAGGTAAAACTTTCGTGTTCTATATAAATTATATTCTGCCAAATTAATTAAAGTGGGAATTTATACCCCAAGATGGAAATTTTTTCTTTTTTCTTTTTTTTTTTTGTGAATGTACTTAATTGCTTTGAATTTTATATTGTCACAAAATACAAACATGCCCTACTCTTGCATTCATCTCTTTGGATGAAGCAATCTCAAGATTCACTCTAAGAACTATTTTCAACTCTAATATTTACAAGAACATATATTCCATATACATATATTGAGAAGGGACAATGAGCATAATCTCTACTGAATTCACAGATGACAGTTTGTAATCATTATGTAGCATCAATCATTAAAAAATAAATAATATCGGCATTTATTATTACAAAAACTAGTATTAAATTTTAAAAAGGTAATCAGTTTATTTTCTATTTTTCATTTTGCAAAATTTAAATATATAAAAGTTTTTGTGCAATTAAGCATTTTAAAAAACTTCAAAACAAAAGTAATTATGTTTACATTTAAATATATTTAAACCACGAACATTAGCTTTACAGTTTTTGAGGGCAGTTTATGATGGTTAATTTTATAGACCAACTTGACTACATATTTGGTCAAGTACCAGTCATGATATTGTTGTGAAAGTAGTTTTTAAATGAGATTAACATTTAAATTAGTAGACTTTTGAATAAAGCAGGTTAACGCTCAAAATCTCCAAACTCATCCAATCAGTTAAGGTTCTTAGAGAAAGACTGAGGTTCCTCAAAGAAAAATGAATTCTGTCTACAGACTGCCTTCAGGTTCCATCTATGACATCAGTTCTTCCTTGGTTATCTAGCCTGTCTTGATGGCTCTCAGAATTTGGACTTATCGGCCCCCATGACTGCATAAACCAACCTTAAAGTCTCTTTCTCATAAACAACCCCACTCCAACATGCCTAGCAGTGCATGTGTGTGTGTGCGCGCGCACACACACACACACACACACACAACACACAGGCATTCTGTTGGCTATACTCTCTAGAGAACCCTTACTAACACACCCTCTCAGAATCACATTTATTGCAAACATCCTTCACTTGCAGACTGACAATACCTCTCCTGTAGCTTTTTCCCTGGCAACATTTTGTTCCTCTGATCCATCCCAAGTCACCAAAAATCACCACCTTTGCCATAAAAGCTTTTGTGGAAGGCAAATAAGATGTGGAATTTTTGGTGATGTTATAAATTCAGATGTGGAATAATGGAGGAAACTGGAATGATAAATGATGCTCAAACTAACTCAGAAAACAATCATCCTTGGTGTACATAAATTCAGGAGCCAATTTCCAGAGGACCACCTTTAGATATGGTCAACAAGAAATTTTAAAATTATATCATTTGTTAAATATTAAGGCTTTAGAGAGGCAATAATCATATATTAGTATGAAATAGCTAAAATATCATCAGTTCAGTTCAGTTCAGTTACTCAGTCATGTCCATCTCTTTGCAACCCCATGGACTGCAGCATTCCAGTCCTCCTGGTCCATCGCCAACTTTCAGAATTTATTCAAACTCATGTTCATTGAGTTGCTGATGCCATCCAACCATCTCATTCTCTGTCGTCCCCTTCTCCTCCTGCCTTCAATCTTTCCCAGCATCAGGGTCTTTTCCAATGAGTCAGCTCTTCGCATCAGGTGGCCAGACTACTGGAGTTTCAGCTTCAGCATCAATCTTTCCAATGACTATTCAGGACTGATTTATTTTAGGATGGACTGGTTGGATCTCCCCTTGTAATCCAAGGGAGTCTCAAGAGTCTTCTCCAACACCACAGTTCAAAAGCATCAATTCTTCAGCGCTCAGCTTTCTTTACAGTCCAACTCTTATATCTATACATGACCACTGGAAAAACCATAGCCTTGACTAGATGGAATTTGGTTGGCAAAGTAATGTCTATGCTTTTCAATATGCTATCTAGGTTGGCCATAGCTTTTATTCCAAGGAGCAAGCATCTTTTAATTTCATGGCTGCAATCACCATCTGCAGTGATTTTGTAGTCCAAAAAAACAAAGTGTATCACTGTGTCCACTGTTCCCCCATCCATTTGCCATGAAGTGATGGGACCAGATGCTGTGATCTTAGTTTTCTGAATGTCGAGCTTTAAGCCAACTTTTTCACTCTCTTACTTAATTTTCATCAAGAGGCTGTTTAGTGCTTCTTCACTTTCTGCCATAAGGGTGGTAGCATCTGAGGTTATTGGTATTTCTCCCAGCAATCTTGATTCCAGCTTGTGTTTCTTCCAGCCCAGCGTTTCTCATGATGTACTCTGCATATAAGTTAAATAAGCAGGGGACAATATACAGACTTGATGTACTCCGTTCCCTATTTGGAACCAGTCTGTTGTTCCATGTCCAGTTCTAACTGTTGCTTCCTGAAGTGCATACAGATTTCTCAAGGGGCAGGTCAGGTGGTCTGGTATTCCTATCTTTTTAAGAATTTTTCAGAGTTTGTTGTGATGCACAGAGTCAAGAGCTTTGGAATAGTCAATAAAGCAGAAGTGGATGTTTTTCTGAAACTTTCTTGCTTTTTCGATGATCCAGTGGATGTTGGCAATTTAATTTCTGGTTCCTCTGCCTTTTCTAACTCCAGCTCGAACATCTGAAAGTTTATGGTTCACATACTGTTGAAGCCTGGCTTGGAGAATTTTGAGCATTACTTTACTGGCACGTGAGATGAGTGCAATTGTGCTATAGTTTGAGAATTCTTTGGCATTGCCTTTCTTTGGGACTGGAATGAGAACTGACCTTTTCCAGTCCTGTGGCCCCTGCTGAGTTTTCCAAATTTTCTGGTATGTTGAGTGCAGCACTTTAACAGCATCATCTTTTAAGATTTGAAATAGCTCAACTGGAATCCCATCACCTCCACTAGCTTTGATGGTAGTGATGTTTCCTAAGGTCCACTTGACTTCACCTTCCAGGATGTTGGCTCAAGGTGACTAATCATACCATCGTAATTATCTGGGTCATGAAGATCTTTTTTGTATAGTTCTTCTGTGTATTCTTACCACCTCTTCCTAATATCTTCTGCTTCTGTTAGGTTCATACCATTTCTGTCCTTTCTTGTGCCCATGTTTGTATGAAATGATCCCTTGGTATTTCTAATTTTCTTAAAGAGATCTCTAGTCTTTCCCATTCTATTGTTTTCCTCTATTTCTTTGCATTTATCGCTGAGGAAGGCTTTCTTATCTCTCCTTGCTATTCTTTGGAACTCTGCATTCAATTGGGAATATCTTTCCTTTTCTCCTTTGCCATTCGCTTTTCTTCTATTCACAGCTATTTGTCAGGCCTCCTCAGACAACGATTTTGCCTTTTTGCATTTCTTTTTCTTGGGAGTGTTCTTGATCCCTGTCTCCTGTACAATGTCATGAACCTCCATCCACAGTTCTTCAGGAACTCTGTCTATCAGATCTAATCCCTTGAATCTATTTCTCACTTTATATCTCTCCTTTATATCCTAGTTTTGGAAAATCTTTTCTGATAGACATCAGGTCATTCTCACAGATAGTTGCTCAACATGTAGTACTTTTCATGTGTCCTGAGAGGAAACAAACCAAGGATTTTCCTCCTCTGCCAGTTGGCCCCTTTCTCATGAACAGTTAAGAAAAAAATACCTGTGAATTTACAAATCTCAAATAAGTTAGCAGTTTTTACCCAACATTGTAGAAGAATTATAATTACCTGCTTTTATTTCTGAAATAAGCATAGGAAAATTATTACTGTTAAACAGTTTAATAGGCTATCAATAAATTAAAGCTTGATATCAGTGTCTCGTTTAGAAAGCTTTGATTTTTTTATTGACTGTGTATTGGGGAAAAGAAATACAAGAAGTGTTCTCATCACAGAGCCTCAACTACACTAGGTGATTTTACTTTCTCTTACTTTACAGACAAAAGAAAAGCCTTTAGGTGTAAGCTTTTTGAATGTCCCTTATTACTAGTATACAATATGCTCACATTATTAACTTTTTGTTTCTGATTTATTTTTTCCAAGTCTCCATTATATGTACTTGAATTCCATTTTATTTTCCTATATATAGAACTTAATCATTCTCCTTCTTCCTCAGTTTAATAAACATAATTGAAAACACAAAGAAAAATAAAGCAAAACAAGCATTAAAAAATTTTATCTCTTAATATTTTTTACTTCCTTTCTTTCATTCTGTCATAATATGAGTTTCCAAGGGCCTAGAGAGTACTGGTAATCAATAGTTGTGTGTTTATTGAACAAATAAGTGCTTTTCCTTAAGGTAATCTGTTTATGTTAGAAATTTCTTACATTAAAGTTTAGAGTAATATAATCATAAATATATGACTAACTGGGCTTCCCAGGTGACTCAGTGGTAAAGAATCTGCTTGCCAATGCAGTGCCTGAAGGAGACGAGGGTTTGATCCCTGGGTTAGGAAGATCCCCTGGAGGAGGCAGTGGCAACCCACTCCAGTGTTCTTGTCTGAATAATCCCATGGACAGAGGAGCCTGGTGGGCTACAGTCCATGGGGTCTCAAAGAATCAAACATGACTGAGCATGCACATATGACTTAATACCTTGTACAAAGTAACTAATGGAAAATAGTGATATACTTATTATCAAAATATTAAAACAGATGCAATAAAAAAGAGAACAAAAATTGCTTAAATATGAAGAAACCATTTTACCGTCTTATCCTACTATTTCTCTTTTTAGTTAACAGTGATTAAATTTACCATTTTCTGCTAGTCATGTCTCTCCTGTTCCTTGTAACAATTAAGACTAGAAAAGAATAAGTTAAATTTAAAATATTCATACATCCATGAGGCTTAGAGAAAAATTGCTTTCTTGGTTGAAAGTGTGAAAGTGTTAGTTTCTCAGTCGTGTCCGACTCTTTGCGACCCCGTGGACTGTAGCCCACCAGGCTTCTCTGTCCATGGGATTCTCCAGGCAAGAATACTGGAGTGGGTTGTCATTCCTTTCTCCAGGGGATCTTCCCAACCCAGGGATTGAACCTGGGTCTCCTGCATTGTAGGCAGATTCTTTACCATCTGAGACACCAGGGAAGCCTTCCTGGTTGAGGAAACTATTTATATAAGAAAAAATTTGCAAGGTTGACAATATTGTATAAATTATAATTAAAACAATATATATTTTAACTTGGTGTGATTTCCAAATGTGAAACATATATATGTGTGTGTGTGTGTGTGTGTGTGTGTGTGTGTGTTAATGATGTTATTATCATAAAATAAAGTAGCACAGAAATAAGAATTCATTTTGACAGCTTTGCAAATTTTACATAGTTCTAGAACACCATTCAAAGCAAGACTGAAAAATTTCCATCACTCTAAAACCTTGTTTCATGTAGTTTTCCAACAAATTCTCTGTTCCAGCCCCCAAATTATACTCTCATTCCTAATGCTATGGATGGATTCTGGCTGTTCTTATACTTTATAAATAGAATTGTATGATACATACTTTATTCAATCTAGCTACTTTCACTCAACATAAAGTGTCTGAGATTCAATCATGCTGCTATTTCAAGTATTGGGAGTTCATTATTATTGCATTTTTAGTACTGAGTAGTATTACAATGTATGAATAGACCACTAATATTCGTATCTATTCTCTTGCCTATAGACATGTGAATAGTTTCCAGTTTTGGTTACTATGAGCAAGGTTGTGATTAAAATTTTTGTATGAGTGTTTTTGTGGACATACATTCTATTCGTGGTGGTAGATATCTAGTAACATAATTCCACAGCCACAGTGCAGTTGTATTTTTAACTCCATACCAACATTTGGTGTTGTCAATGTATATTTTTGAAAATTTAGCCACTCTTTTGGGTATAAGGCAGTATAATTTTAGTATTTTAACTAAGACTGTCCTGAAAAAAATAATTTTGTTGTATTTTATTTGTGTCCATTAAAGTTATTGTCCTGTTTAATTGAATTAATTAATTCAATTTTAATTTATTATTTGCTCAGTTGCTCAGTTATGTCAGACTCTTTGCGACACCATGGTCTGCAGCACGCCAGGCTTCCCTGTCTCAAATTCATGTCCAGTGAGTCAGTGAAGCCATTCAACCATCTCATCCTCTGTCTTCCCCTTCTCCTCTTGCCTTCAATCTTTCCCAGCAGCAGGGTTTTTGCTAATGAAGCAGCTCTTTGCATCAGGTGGCCAGAGTACTGGAGCTTCAGCTTCAACATTAGTCCTTCCAATGAATATTCACGACTGATTGCCTTTAGGATGGACTGGTTGGATCTCCTTTCAGTCCAAGGGACTCTCAAGAGTCTTCTGCAACACAGCCTTGCCATACTCCTTTCTCAATTTGGAACCAGTCTTTTTTTCCATGTCCGGTTCTAATTGTTGCTTCTTGACCTGCAATATAGGTTCTCAGGGGGCAGGTAAGATGGCCTGGTATTCCCATCTCTTTAAGAATTTTTCAGTTTGTTGTGATCTACACAGTCAAAGGCTTTAGTGTAGTCAATGAAGCAGAAGTAGATGTTTTTCTGAAATTCTCTTGCTTTTTCGATGATACAATAGATGTTGCCAATTTGATCTCTGGTTCTCTGCTTTTTCTAAATCCAGCATGAACATCAGGAAGTTCTCAGTTCACGTACTGTTGTTGAAGCCTCACTTGGAGAATTTTGAGCATTACTTTACTAGCATGTGAGATGAGTGCAGTTGTGCAGTAGTTTGCACATTCTTTGACATTGCCTTTCTTTGGGACGGGAATGAAAACTGATCTTTTCCATTCCTATAGCCCCTGCTGAGTTTTCAAATTTTTCTAGCATATTGAGTGCAGCACTTTCTCTGCATCATCTTTTAGGGCGTGAAATAGCTCAACTGGAATTCCATCACCTCCACTATCTTTGATGGTAGTGATGCTTTCTAAGGCCCACTTGACTTCGCATTCCAGGATGTCTGGCTCTAGGAGAGTGATCACACCATTGTGGTTATCTGGGTCATGAAGTTCTTTTTGTACAATTTTTCTGTGTATTCTTGCCACTTCTTCTTAATATCTTCTGCTTATCTGAATATCTTCTAGGTGATTTATTATTTATTTATCATTTATTTGTAGAAGTGCTTTATATATATTTTATAGACACATTCTTTGTCACATGCATTGTTTTTCCAATTGTAGTCTGCCAACCCAGTATTTTTATGGTGACTTAGGGAGCAGACATTTTTAATCTGATAAAGTCCAATTTTTTAATTTTTTTTCCTTTTGTAGTAGATGCATTTGTCATCAAGTCTGAGAAAACTTTTCCTACGCTAAGTTCCCATAGATTTTTTACAACCTGTTTTTCCAGACATTTATGATCTGGGTGCTATGGTTCCATCTATGCTCTACCTCAAATTAATTCTGTTTAAGGAATGAGGCAGTGGTTGAAGTTTTGTGCTTTTTTTATTGTTTGTTTTTTCCCGTGTGTGTGTGCTTGTCACCAAGTTGTGTTCAACCTTTTGTGACCCCATGGTATATAGCCTACATTTTTTTTGCACTTTTTCAAATACATAATTTGATTATTCATACAAAATGATTCAAAAGTCCTTTTCTGATAATTCTAGTACTTGGATAATCTCTGAGACTGATTGTATTGACCATTTTTGCTCTTGAACTTGGGTTATATTTTCCTGATTTTTTAAATGTAATTTATAATGTTTGATTTTCTACTGAAAGTTTTATATAAAATAATGATGGAGACTTAAGTAAATAATGTTAATATCAGGAAAAGAGCAGATTTCTTTCCTGTTATTACAAAACAATGGGGCTGAATCAATTCAACTTGTACTTATTCTGGGTCTGAGTTTTGTTACCAGCTTAATATGTTTCCCACTCCAGCATTCTTGCCTGGACAATCCCATGGACAGAGAAGCCTCGCAAGATACAGTCCACAGGGTTGCAAAGAGCTGGACTTGGCTGAGTGACTAATACTACCTAATATGGTTCAGATCATGGCTGTTTTTTTTTTTTTTTTAATGTTTTGGGGTAGAACTTAGACCAAAGATCTGAACACTGAGGAGATTGCAAAATCTTCCTTGTTTCACAATTTAATTTTTACAAATATGTAGGAAATCTCATGATTCTTTATGGTTTCTCTTCCAGATTTTTGGCTTTCTGTGGAAGTTTTTGTACTCTAGTTCTTCTCTCTGTTTTCCGTGTCTCAGAAAACCTCTTCCAGACTCCTTACCCCTTCTTAGCTTCTGTAGTGCTCCAGCCCTATACTGGCTGGAGATCTTTTTTCCTCCAGATTTATTGAGATATGATTGACACATAACAGTGTATGAGTTCAAGGTGAACAAAATTCTCCAGGAACATATCTCTTATTTCACTTGCCAACCCCATCAGTGTTTCGAAGGTGGAAGCCTAGTGTGTCCAAGATGTTTGTCTCTGCTATCCTACCCGGAAAGACTAGAGGCTTTTTCTTCTCTTCTCTTTTTTTTTTTTTTTTAATAACCGCAGAATTAGAGGGCTGTAGAGGTATTTCTCTCAGTAGTCCTGTCTCCTTCACCATCACCACATATAATGAAGAACAACAATTAAAAGAGTACCTGCAAATGCAGTGTAGATTTTTTGGGATGCTGAATTCTATTCTTTCACACCAGCCCACACATCACTATTGAATGATTGCTAAAATTCAAGTAGTATCTCTTTATCCACTTTTATGGTTTCCTCCTCCTGAGAAATTCTACCAGGATGAGGTAAGTCGTGAGTCTGTTCTTTCCTGAATGGAACCTGAGGTTTTCTGGAAGGTATTTTCTTTTATTTGTCTTTGTTTGTTGTGACGGAGAGGCACTGATTTTATACTAAATTTTGCAAGATCATAATTTTGAAGCTTGAGTAATTTTTCATTCTTAGTATGGAAATGACCATCTCACGTGACCTTCTATTCCTCAAAGCTTTTTATTTGAGATTGATTAAAAATACTTTATTCATATTATGTCCATTACTATTACTATTAACAAAATGGATGGAATAAAATATACATAAATTATATAAACGCAAAGAAGTGTATGTAGAAAGATTGGGAAAATATTGCATAAAAGAACTTTGACATTAATTTACTTATCCTCTTGCAGATTGCAATAATTTTGTCAATACATCTTTTAAAATATTTATCTATACATGATCAAAAACATACTACCTAGAGTACTGAGATACTATCGGCTAAATATTGAATATTCATAAATGCCCCATGAATAGTTGTACTTTTTTGCATTTATTATTATATTTTAACATGAAACAATTATATGAGATATGTAAAATTGTTATTTTGATTTTCCAAATGAGACAACTGAGGGGATTGAAAAGGCAAAATTTAAATACATTTGATTTTATTATTGGGTTTTCTTTTAAGTAGAATGTAATGTTTTCTAGAACTCAAATAATTCTTTAAGGCAAGATATAGTTAATTTAAGATAGGTATACTTTATCAAATAATAACAAATCAACTTGTCTAAATAGAGCATAGATATGACGAAAACTGCTCTTGGTATTTTTTCCTAGAAATTCATATATTAGATTTAGTTAATTAAGCATGGCCATTGCCATACAACATAATTTAGTAAACCTATTAAATTAAATGATGATATGTTCATATCTAGTTTGTCCCACTTTTCCAAAGTTTTATTTTCCACATCAAAGAATTATATTGAGCCACTAAGAATATTTATCCCGCCAGAACACTGACATCATTGTGTATTAATAAAATAAGTTAAAATCTCTGTATACTTTAAATAAAGTTGTGTGTTTTAAAGATACAGGCAAAGAATAAAATTTCTGGGAAATTCTGTATCTTAACTGATTTTAAGCTGGGAAAATTAATTGCCTCTTTAATGTTCTATATATGTGTGTGTGTGTGTGTGTGTGTGTGTGTGTGTGTGTGTGCATATTATACACAAAGTAACAGGTAGATTTGGAGCAAAATAAATAAATAAAGCTCAATGATAAAGTCTAACGAGATGGTCATGGGAGGGAAAATATGCTAATCAGAATGTTCCACTTTTAATAATATACTATGCTAGACACCAATTTATATTTTCTCTTTTTCAACAGTTCACTTAGGTCAAGTTTTTCACAGTTCTGTATCTGGGGCCAATATACTGCTTCTCAACAAGGAATTGGAGCTCAATTTCACTGTAGGTGAATTTCAGTGACAGAGGAACAGTTTTCAAACAAAATGGATAATTTCTTTCAATATTAAACCTAACTAATTTATTTCAGATCTTTGGGAAAGATTAAATGGTTCACCCAATGAACACTAAGGATTCTCTTTGAGTCTTGATGACTAACACTCAAATTCAGTTCAGATTTCAGATTCTTTATTTGATTAGCTTTACTTTTACATTATTTATAATTATTTGGGCTTCCCGGGTAACTCAAATGGTAAAGAATCTGCCTGCAAAGTGGGAGACCCAGGTTTGATCCCTGTGTCTGTAAGATCCCCTGGAGGAGGGCATGGCAACCCACTCCAGTATTCTTACCTGCAGAATCCCATGGACAAAGGAGCCAGATGGGCTACAGTCCATGGAGTGACAAGCCAAACATGATTGAGCAGCTGACATTTTCAATTTCACTTTCTTCAAATCAGCACATAGCTAGAGGTTGGGAAATGGTAGCAAGTGCTTGGTGGTTTTACCATATGAATCTGAATATTTGATATGCACTCAGAAAAATAGAGATATTTATTCTTGAAAATTATTAACAACTTTATATAACAACACACGCACATGAGATTAAAAATTTTAGTTCTTGAGCTTTCAATTTGCAACACAGGGCCTAATGAAACTTTAATCAATGCTTATAATTAAACAATAAAAATAATCTCACTCTTGTGGCATATTTAGATATTTTCATATACCCAATTCATTACCAGTGTATTGTCTAAAGAAAGAGAGAATGAGGTGTAGAAGATGCCTCTACGTCTTCTGCATCTGTAGAAGATGGGGATGGTGGTATTTACAATGTGGTAGTAATAATAATAATCTCATATTCACACTGTGCTTTTATATTTATCAAGGATCTTTTATCCCATCCCACCAATGTAGGGGCTCTATTAGCTAATTTCTCACTCAGTTAAGGGTTGCTGATACCTTAATTTTTCTTTGATATTCCAGAGCTAAACAACTTATTTTAAGTGTCCTCCACTTTCTGTTAATTGAGAGACATTTCTCCTTTTTAGAGGCAAAAGAGGCATGACCCATTGTCTTTAGAGTTGCTCCTTTGGTTTGATCTGCCGTCTGCAAGCACCACCACATACACACACACACGTCTAGTCTTCTATGCCGGCCCAAGTCTTCCTTATTGTCTAAAATTTAGTGTTGCCTCCTCTCCAACACCATGGTCTTTGTAATTGCTTTCAAGCTTCATTAGGTACCTCTCTTCTGTACTGATACAGCTCCTTGTTCATGCCTATAACAAACTTAGCTTATTTCTGGTGCTTATTTTTTTTAAATTTTCACCCCATTTTATTGACTGTTTTAAAAATAATTTTAAAATTAGTTCCCATTTATAGTTATTACAAAATATTTCCCACGTTGTACAATACATCTTTGAGCCATACAACCAACAGTTTGTGTCTCCCACTCACCCCACCCCATCTATTGACCCTCTCCACCTCTAGTTTGTTCTCTATATTTCTGAGTCTGCTTCTTTTTGTTATATCCACTAGTTCATTGTATTTTTCAGATTCCACATATAAGTGATATTGTACAGTATTTGTCTTTCTCTATCTATTTCACTCAGCAATGCCCTCCAAGTCCATCTCGACAGGCAAAATGGCCAATTTTCAGGATACATTATTAACATTGTACCAATTCAAGATTATCTCAAATTAATGTTATATATACATATGACATTCATTAATGTAAAGTTTCCAGTTTTACTACATAGAAGAGTAATGATAAAAAGGTCAATGGGAGGAAAGTGATAAAAATGCAATGTTATATTTAATCAAACGGCACTGTGTAAGTACATGCCTGCTTTCATTTGCTTTCTTTATTTAAAAAGTTTATTCAAAGCGTAGTCCCTATACAACCCTAGAAACAATTTTTACCCCAAAATTTATTTTGATGAGAGTTCACTCACATACATTTTGCACAAAACTATATTTCAGTTTTGCTTTTCAAGATTATTTTCTCATGTACAACTGTGTAGGAACAGATATTTGTATAATGGTAGTCAATAAGAAACAAACCTTCCAGGCATAAACTTTCATTTTTCCTAAAATTCAGTTCAGTAAATTGTATTGAATGAATAAAATGAGCAAGTCTCAATGTTAGGACATTTCCTACTCTCATAGCTTTTATGGTATTATAGTTTCCACAGTAGCTTTCTTCCTTCCCGAACAAATAGAAGACCAATCCACATGTTTCATTTCCAAGGAAAGATATTTAATACATCATATTGAGTTTTATTTCCATACAGCAATTTGGCTAAGAAAAGTAAAGCAAAAACCTTCCTATAGCCGTGTAACATAAATGAAATACCATTAAGTCAATAAAAGGTGCAATGCTTTAAAACTCTGAAATCTAGAATGAAAGCCAAAATGTGGGCTAAAATAACGTACTTTCTTTCAATTCTTTTGTGAAGTTAATTAAATATACCTGAACATATAAAAGATACTCAGAATCCTATTACTTTTTTATAATTCAATAGTCACATGCACTTGTAAGCTGAGACATAATTGCATTTAATCAGTTACTATTTTGAGTTAACCATCTAGTTTATAGTTCGTATGTGCAGCAGAGTTTATAGAAACATCATTATTTCTGGATTCCAAATACGGCAGAAAGGCAGACATCCTTTTCTGCGTTCTAACGTAAAATAAAGTATCGACCATTGGCTAAGGTCCCTGTACACAAAAATGAATACCAGAAAATGAGCAATAGTTAATTATTCTTGAGACAAACCAATTGAAGCAGTATGTCATGACTGATTTTTATCTCTGTATGTGGTTAAGGACAATGAAATGCATCTAAAAATACTACCACCTTTCTTTGATTACAAGTGCATTTGTAATAAAAGTCATATTTATAATTGTTAAAGGGAAAATATCTTTAGGGAAATTTGCCCTGCTGGTCTCCCAACATAAAAGGAACAGAAGAACTACTCTTCCCTCCTGTACTTTCTACTCTAACCAGTCATTTTTCCTATTCTGGAAAGTGACTCACTGGATGATACTTGGATTACGAACATTCACGTCTTTTGTAATGACAGTTTCTTCCTCTGTATAGTATCAGGGTAAGTGTTTGAGTGTCGTTATCCAGTTAAAGCTTATCAAATAGGACTCTTTGAGATTGCTTTCTACTGCAATTGATGTCTCTCAGAAACTATATTCAATGAAACTTTAAAGCATCTGAAGCAGTAATGGCTTTTCTTGTTATGAAAGTAGATGATCTAGTATGGCCTATATAAAATGTTCTAGGATTAAGTTTCTGTACCATTTTTGCTACTTATTTTTCTTTAATTGTTATACTATAAGAAAATAACCTATTATTTCTACTGAACAAGGGAGGAAAAATAAAATGATTTGCCAAGCTGATAAACCTATGCCAGCCTTCAGTTTGTAAATTGGCTTCATTGTCAGAAGATTCAGCAGCTAAGGCAGGTGGGCAGGCTGAGATTGTAACAGAAATTTAAAAACATATATTGTTGCTTGAAGCACTGTGATGTTAATTTACTACTTAATAAATACAACAAGTTTCCACTGAGGCTTGCAAGCCTAGAGAGAGAAGCAACATGAAGATACCTATGTGAATAGTTGCTCAGGTAATTACAAACAGTGGCTGATTAGAGACGTGCAGGGTGCTTCCTTTACCAAAGTTGTATCCCTACCCCTGTACCTCTGAGTCCAAATGTTGTCAGTGATATGAAAACCCAATGATTTACAAGATAACTTCTGAATATATAATATCATCAAAATATGATTAGTGCCCATTAAAATGATAAATATATTACAGTTTGACAGATGGGACTTTAATAAGCTGGGCTCTCAGGATTTCTGATATTCTGCTGTTTGTAGCTACGGATAACATAAATCTCAGGACACATTCCCCTTCTTAGGATTCTCCAGTGGCTTACCACTGCAACCAGCATAAATATATCAACTTAAGTTCTGTTCTGCAAGGTACTACATATTCTGGCTGATGCCTGCATCTCTGGTCACTTTCCTCTCCTTTCTTCCACACACTCATTACATTTCATTTCCACTGGCCTTTACTGTATCTCTTAAATATGCTCAGGTATTTTATTCTGTAATTTCTTTATCTCTGGACTGCGCTTTTAGTACTAGATCTATGCAAGCTGGGCTTCTCATCTTTCAGGTCTCCAGAGAGGCCTTATCCAGTCACCGTGGCCAACACAATACCCCTTTCCCCGTGTTATTCTTTATTACATTGCTTCACTCCTTTATCTTATAGCACATGGCAGTGTCTAAAATTTTATTTGTTAGCATTTTTATTGTCTGCATTCTCCTCACGAGAATGTTAGCTCTAAGACTGAGGGCTTTATTTTGTTTACATAATAAGCACAAAAAATTGAGTTTACATTTGACGGAAAATAAATCTATTATTATTAATATATTAATTTATGAATTATCAAAAATTTCCCACTATTAAAATGACTATTAGAGTGGACGGTTGTTGTTTAGTCACTAAGTCGTGTCTGACCCTGTGACCTCATGGACTGCAGCACACCAGATTTTTTTGCCCTTCACTATTTTCCAGAGTTTGCTCAAACTCATGTCCATTGAGTCGGTGATGCTATCCAGCCATCTCATCCTCTGTCAACCCCGTCTCCTGCCCTCAATCCTTCCCAGCATCAGAATAGAGCACAGAAGCATAGATAAAAATAATGTCACCATCAATATTTTTGGGCTTATGGTTTATAAAAGTACTTCCAATCCCTTATGTAGTCAAAAACACTGGTATAGTAATTTTAATTCCTAAATACATTTTTGTATTTCTTTTCTTAAACTGTGTTATAAGCGACAAGATGAAATGTCATTTGTTTGACAATTTTTGCAAGAGTTAGAAGTTTTATCTCCCAAAAAGCAAACATATTTAAATTTTAAATAAATGCTTTTGATGGCATTTAAAGACAGAAAACCCGGGAATATAGGTACTTAGGGACAATAACAAACGCATAAACATTTGCTGAGTTATGTGACAGGTACTCACTGTTATTACTCTCTGCAGATATAAATTTAGTTAATTACCACAGCAATGATGAGGTCAGTAATCTATTTCCTATTTCACAGTCTTGAACCCCAAGACATTGCAAAGTTATGTAACATAGTCATATTTAAAGAGGCAATGCATGTTAGAACTGGTATTTGAAAATACCTAGGCTGATCTCAGAGGTTGAAAAGCTGATTTGAGAATAAGAAAACTAAGAGAAAGCACCTCCAAATACCTTAAAGAATTAAATCTTTAAAAATTAGTTGATGGCATTTAAATTCTGATAGTCTGTGCTGTATTTTTAAATTCAAAATGTATCATGTTTTCAGTTACATAAAAAACAAAATTTAGCTTCCTTTAGAAAAGCAGACTTTAAACTCAATATAACCATACACATCCTCTCTTGTATTGATGGCGTATTTGGTGAATGGTACTCTTTTCCTTTCTATAAGCCCTTTGAGTTTTTTTCACTTGTTGCACTGAGATGTTTAAAAATTAAAATTCTGCTAAATTAGAATCCTAAGTGAAAAAATACTAGCAATATTACAGTTAAGTGCATATTTTCTATGAATATTCTCCCTGTATGGAATGTGAATTAAGCTTAGCAAAATAATTTATCCTTTATGAAATCACAAAACATTTATTTTACAACACCATTTCTTAATCTGTAACTCACATGGTCACATAACCACGTAAAACATGGATGAATGTGTGTGTCTTTCTTGTTCCTTTAGAGTTGTGAAAGCCAAGAGTATGTACATTAGTGGATAGGAATGTAACCACATGATAAGCAATTCCTTCCCTCCTTTAATTAACTAAGCCTTTTGTTTATTAAAGTTATTTAATAGGAATTTCTCATTGATCTCTCAAAATGATTCCTCCCACTTTCCTTGAGAAGCTAGCTGAAAACAAGAACAAGAGGACCTCACTCCATGCTGATTTATTTAAATCAAGACTAAATGCTTATCTGCTAGATGAGTAGCATGGTATCACTGCTGCCACAACATCACCAGAATAAAAGCAAATTATAGAAGATACATAAACATTGGAACATCAAAAAGGAAAACAGAAAAATTTGCCTGGAGTACATGATTTGCACAGCAATTATATAATCCAGGTACACTAATCTAAGTAAGATATTTTTTCTAAAATAGTTAATCCTACAAATTGAATATTTAAATTAGAAGAATGTATCAAATAAATACAATTTGATTAAAAATATATATTTTTTTTCTATTTTCTATTAATTACTCTATATTTCCATATTCTTAGATGTAGTGCTAGAAGGTATGTTCAAAATCAAGTATGTGCATGCATGCTAAGTCACTTCAGTCGTGTCCAGCTCTTTGAGACCCCATGGACTGTATGTAGACTGCCAGGCTCCACTGTCCATGAGATTCTCCAGGCAAGAAAACTGGAGTGGGTTGTCATGCTCTCCTCCAGGAGATCTTCCCTACCAGGGACCAAATCGGCATCTCCTGTGTCCCTTGCCTTGCGGGTGGATTCTTCACCACTGAGCCATGGGGAAAGCCCTAATATCTCAGCATGGATCCTCAAACCACAGTGAATTTTCACTCAGGTCTCAATTTAACAAATCAAGGTAAGAATACTAACATGGAATCAAGGCAATTAATGAGTATAAAAATTATTTCATTACTTTGAAGAAAATTAATTCTCTTAGTCTTCTTTAGGTTCAATTACCAGAAACAGAACCTGAGTCTGGGCTTCTAGTATGTGATTTATTAGTACAGAGGGCTTTTGGGAAGTCCTTTAAGAAAGTGAAGGAAGCAATCTAGTGAAAGAAAAAGAGTTGAGAAAGACTGTGGCCCCAGAGAAAGCCTTTTCTTGGTTTTCTCCAAGAGAAGAATGCCTTTTGAGCAAAAATATCACCCAAGAATTGTCCTAAATTTTTACCCCTTGGGTCATTCCATTGCAGGAATACAAAGAGACTCAGGAAAGCATGTTTTTATTAAGCCTAGTACCTCTGACCAAACACAAAAGCATGTTAGAAATGCAAATTTTAATTCTTCACTCAAGATCTGGAAGTGGAATGGGGCTCAGCAATCTATGATTTTACATTCCTTCCAGAATATTCTGATGTCCCCTAAAAGTTGAGAACCTTTGACCTAGATCAATTCCTCGGGTGACTTTTCAGGAAAAGAAAAGCTATTTTGAGCCAGTAGCAGCTCAGCTTACAGTAGACAGATTGACTAGTCTGCTGAAAGGGATCTGCACAAGGCACTAAATGCAACCACTAAATTTTCTTCATACAGTCATCTAATTTTTTTTAATTTTAGAGAAAAAAAATATTGAGGAAAGTATTGATGAAAACAAGAAAAGAGAACTTCATAGAATAAGAAATCTATTATAAATAAGAATCACATCAACTTTGTGACATCTCTATCAGCCACATTTGTCTATTATACCGCTGTCCTTCTCAAAACTGTTTAAAACATTGAGTTGTTGAATTAGCCATTGGGGTAAACACTGAAAGAATTCAGTGATTATAATAAAACATTTCGAAATTGAGAAGAAATAAATAACTAAAAATCAGGTTTAGGGATATCTAAACCTCAACTAAAAGGTAGTCTCCAGCCAAACCTAAGCTTTATCCACACATATCCAAAGACCTTAAAAAACTGTAGCAATTTGTGACTTTATTAATATAATGGGCTTAAAAAATAACTCTTTAAAAAAACTAATATTCTCTTGAAATCAGTAAAAGTTTCTTTACTAGAGGAAGGAAGGAGAAAGACAAAATAAGAAAGAAAGAAAGAGAGAGAGATGAAGGGAAATTAGTTTATCTTAGCCAGTATTTTTACTTAAATAGGCTGAGCCTTCACTACCTTGGCAGTTTTCTTGTGTGTTACAATATAATTCAGTTCAGTTCAGTAGCTCAGTCATGTCTGACTCTTTGCGACCCCATGAAGCGCAGCACGCCAGGCCTCCCTGTCCATCACCAACTCCAAGAGTTTACCCAAACCCATGTCCATTGAGTTGGTGATGCCATCCAACCATCTCATCCTCTGTCGTACCCTTCTCCTTCTGCCTTCAATCTTTCCCGACATCAGGGTCTTTTTAAATGAGTCAGCTCTTCGCATCAGGTGGCCAAAGGATTGGAGTTTCAGCTTCAACATCAGTCCTTCCAATGAATATTCAGGACTGACTTCCTTTAGGATGGACCGGTTGGATCTCCTTGCAGTCCAAGGGACTCTCAAGAGTCTTCTCCAACACCACAGTTCAAAAGCATCAATTCTTCAGCGCTCAGTTTTCTCCACAGTCCAACTCTCACATCCATACATGACCACTGGAAAAACCATAGCCTTGACTAGACAGACCTGTGTTGACAAAGTAATGTCTCTGCTTTTTAATATGCTGTCTAGGTTGGTCATAACTTTCCTTCCAAAGAGTAAGCATCTTTTAATTTCATGGTTTCAGTCACCATCTGCAGTGATTTTGGAGCCCAGAAAAATAAAGTCAGCCACTGTTTCCACTGTTTCCCCATCTATTTGCCATGAAGTGATGGGACCGGATGCAATGATCTTAGTTTTCTGAATGTTGAGCTTTAAGCCAACTTTTTCATTCTCCTCTTTCACTTTCATCAAGAGGCTCTTTAGTTCTTCTTCACTTTCTGCCATAATTAGAGGTACAAACACTTTAAAAAATGGATATTCTTCTGAAAGATTTAAACTAAAAATCTGTTTACTTCTTCCAAAGGGTCTTCTTAGATGTTCTCCAGTTCATATCAAGTAACTGCCTTTTTACCCATACCACTGTCATCTGTTTATTCAGATGGGTATCTAGTTCAGATCTCTCTTCAAGCAGTAATTAAACATATAAGACATATGTCACCTTTCATATAAAGCCAGATCTCTTAGAGAATGTTTTCATTGTACTATGGACCATTCATCTGGGGCACTTATATTTGCTAGAATTTTAAATCATTTGTGTATATTTTATTAATATCTATGTTCTCTGTGAAACTCTAAGCTCCAGGTTGATAAGTAAGATTCTTTTTGTTTCATCATTGTGTCCCTGGTAAGATCAGATTCAACTTTATACATAGTAAATATGAAATTAGGACTAAAACATATACACAAACATTTTACATCTTAAAAATGGAAAAAAATAAATACAAATATATACTGGGACATCACAAAATGTCAAAAAAGAAAAAGAAGAAAAAAAAATCCAGACCAGCTTCTGATACTATATATTTAAAACCATGTTTATTTCTCAATGCTCATCAAATATTGTCATATCAAGATATTGCCTCTGATATTACAGTTTTATGGCATGAATTATGGGTAATTGATACAGGTTGGGAAAAACTTTCCAGGAAAGTATTCATTTACTAGGACACATAGCAAAAACTTAACTATGTATAGAAATAACAGTGTATCACTTTAATTTTTTCCTTAGATCCCCAAATATCTCTAGCCAGTTCAATGCCACCCATAAGGAAAGCCCAAAGAAAACCATAATTAACATAAAAGCAGAGTGGTAGGTAAAAAGGCAGCAGTCTTTACTGAGTAGAAATCAGAATGGGAAAAGTCTGCAGACTTATCTCTGCAAAATTTACAAAAATGACATGAACAAGTGACTCTATTGCTGAAAAGCTGAGGGACCCCAACCAGGTGAGATATCTGGAGACTTAAGCTTCTTTATCTTCCCAATAAATCAGCTTCTTACCATCAGCTTCATGTACAGTGCCCACTCCATATAGATTGCCAATGAATATTTGCTAAATAAAAGTCAATATAATCTGACTTTAGATTATACTACAAAGCTACAGTCATCAAGACAGTATGGTATGGACACAAAAACAGAAATATAGACCAATGGAACAAGGTAGAAAGTCCAGAAATAAACCCCTGCACCTATGGGTACCTTGTTTTTGACAATGAGGCAAGAATATACAATGGGGCAAAGACAGAATCTGCAATAAATGGTGCTGGGAAAACTGGACAGCTACATGTAAAAGAATGAAATTAGAACACTTCCTAACACCACACACAAAGATAAAATCAAAATGGATTAAAGACCTAATGTAAGACCAGAAACTATAAAACTGTTAGAGGAAAACATAAGCAGAACACTCGATGATATAAATCAAAGCAAGATTCTCTATGACCCACTTCCTAGAGTAATGGAAATAAAAACAAAAGCAAACAAGTTGGACCTGATTAAACTTAAAAGTTTCTGCACAGCAAAGGAAACTATAAGCAAGGTGAGAAGACAACCCTCAGAATGGGAGAAAATAATAGCAAATGAAAGATCTGAGAAAGGATTAATTTCCAAAATATACAAGCAGGTCATACAACTCAAAGACAGAAAAGCAAGCAACCAAATCAAAAAGTGGGAAAAAGACTTAAACAGACATTTCTCCAAAGAAGACATACAGACGGCTAACAAACACATGAACAGATGCTCTACATTGCTCATTATTAGAGAAATGCAAATCCAAACCACAATGAGATATCACCTCATACCAGTCAGAATGGCCCTCATTAAAAAGTCTACAAACAATAAACGCTGGAGAGGGTGTGGAGAAAAGGGAATGCTCTTGCACTGTTGCTGGGAATGTAAATTGATACAGTCATTATGGAAGACTGTAAGGAGATTCCGTAAAAACTAGGAATAAAACCACCATATGACCCAGGAATCCCACTCCTAGGCTTATACCCTGAGGAAACCAAAATTGAAAGAGACACATGTACCCCATTTTTCATTGTAGCATTATTTACAATAGCTAGAACATGGAAGCAACCTAGATGTCCACTGACAGATGCATGGATAAAGACGTTGTGGTACATATATACAATGGAATATTACTCAGTCATAAAAAGGAATACATTTGAGTCAATCTAATGAGGTGGATGAACCTAGAACCTATTTTACAGAGTGAAGAGAGTCATAAAGAGGAAGATAAATATCATATTCTAATGCACATATATGGAATCTAGAAAAATGGTACTGAGGAATTTATTTACAGGGCAGCAATGGAGAAACAGACATAGAGAATAGAATCACAGACACGGGGAGGGGGAGGGGAAGGGGAGATGTATGGAAAGAGTTACATGGAAACTTCTGTTACCACATGTAAAATAGAGAGCCAACGGGAATCTGCTGTATGGCTCAGGGAACTCAAACAGGGGCTCTGCATCAACCTAGAGGGTGGGGTGGGGAGTGAGAGGGGAGGGAGGTTCAAAAGGGAGGGAGTATATATACACCTATGGCAATAAAATTTGTTTTAAAAATTGCTAAATAAATTAAATGAGAGCAATGACTTCTCACCCCATTCTTTTCCTAAAGCACCAATCAAATAACACAGATAATATTTAAGCACTAACATCTAATTCAAAACAGCTACTAATTTTCATGCTATACTGTTTTACAATGTGGCTTTCCTATTTCCAAATAGCTAGCTTTCGAGTCTAATGACTTATCCAAACACATTGATAGATAACTCTGGAAACTCTCTCTGTCACAGGATTACTCAAGAACTGGAAGAATTTCATGCTGCCTCTTTTTGAGAAATAAGAAAATGATATAATTAGCTTTAAAAACTAATTAGGGTATTTTGCCTCATAGGGCTTATATTATCACTTCTAAGAATGTCTTATTCTGACACATTTCATATTATTACAACTTTCGTATGTTAACACCCTGAAAATCAATCCAATACAGTTACCAGTCATTACCGAAAAAAAACCAAAAAACAAAAAACGGAGCTTGCTTTTGTTCCCGATTATCATTTCAAGGATTTTTGTATAGTAAACAATCTTGAAAGATAGAAATAGTGTCTCCCTCCAAAGCAAATGACAGGCTTGTTTACTATCAGTTATAAAAGGTTCAGTCTCTGTACGAGCAGGGCTCCTCTACAATAACATAACACAGCTGGGTGTTGAAGTTTAATGTAGCCTGGCTTACACTGCCCTCAAGGACTCAGGCTCCGACCCAGAGGTTTTCAGTCCTCCACCAACATCCATGAAACTGCGGCAAGCTAAGTTGTTCAGGCACTTCATCGTTCTTGACAGCAAGTCAAACCCAAATTTTGACTAAAATGATGGACTCATACGTATAAGCATTAAGAACCTATTTGCCTTATAGGATACAATTTCCATTGAATATAAAGAAAGGGTAAGGGCCAAGTGGTAGATAATTCTCAGAACCTGATATGTTCCTAACGATCTGAACCCAGTGTTTCTAGAACATTAGGGTCAGTCATAAACTGGATTCCCCGCTATGACATTTGCCTAGCTAACTAAGAGTGAAACTACATTTCAAAATATAGTATTTTTAAACGTTATTGAGAAGTTTGAATTAGCCCAAAGAAGAGTTTAAATGAAAAAAAAATGCTAATTGCTTCCTACTTCAATCTTTATTGTTGTTCAGTTGCCAAGTTGTGTCTGACTCTTCATGACCCCATGGGCGGCATCACGCCAAGCTTCCCTGTCCCTACAATCTGTATCTTCTACATCATTGGAGAAACTGATGATGTTTTGTTTGTTGAAATATGTTGTTACGAGCTCAAGGAAAAGATGAAGAAAGTAGCAAACATTTTTACTTGTAATACTTTTACAAGGCCCTCGTAAACATCTATATGTAACAATGTGCACAGACACACATATATGGACATGTGTACACATGTGCAAACACATACACACAAGATGGTGGGATCAGCCATTGCAAACTTCTAGGCATCCAGTTTCATGTCCCTTGATAATGAAGGCAATTGTCTAAATTCTCAAGCAGAAGGTAATGCACAAATTTTCCAATAAACTCATAAGTACTTCTTTAATTTGAATTTTTTTTAATTCCATGTTTCTCTCTTCCACTCACATTTGTGATGATAACCAGTATGCAGCTAAACTGATAATATTCGGTAGCCCAAAGTATAGGTAACAGATGAGAATAGTACTTGATCCCTTCCTGCTGGCTACTGTGGTAACCATATATTTGATTCAACTTAACAAGTGTTTGGATCTAGTTGTCATAAAGCTTTCCAGTTTTACAGAAATTATTGCATCATCTTACAGAAAATTATATTGGACTAGGAACTCTAAATAAGTCAAGGAATTAACCTTTCTTTGCTCAGCAGACCCCTCAGCCATTCAGTCCATTGACTGGCTTCATTCTACGACAAGTATGCCAGTTCATCAAATAGGTGCCGCTAGGCAAGAAAAGATGAGATATACTGAGTGTCTACTAGTGCCACCATATGGGGGCCCTATCTTTGATAACAAATATGTTTTTGATTCAAAAACATTTTTCTTCTTAAAGCAACTAATATCTCAGTTCAGTTCAGTCACTCAGTTGTGTCCGACTCTTTGCGACCCCATGAACCGCAGCATGCCAGGCCTCCCTGTCCATCACCAACTCCTGGAATTTACTCAAACTCATGTCCATTGAGTTGGTGATGCCATCCAACCATCTCAGCCTCTGTCGTGCCCTTCCTGTCCTGCCCTCAATCTCTCCCAGCATCAGGGTCTTTTCCAATGAGTCAGCTCTTCGCATCAGGTGGCCAAAGGATTGGAGTTTCAGCTTCAGCATCAGTCCTTCCAATGAATACTCAGGACTGATCTCTTTAGGATGGACTGGTTGGATCTCCTTGCAGTCCAAGGGACTCTCAAGAGTCTTCTCCAGCACCACAGCTCAAAAGCACCAATTCTTTGGCGCTCAGCTTTTTTTATAGTCCAACTCTCACAATTAACAGTTAATATCTCTCTATTTGGCAGTTGTTTGGGATTATTCTTGTTGCCTTTTGCCAGATCACAAGAGGTTAGGGAGTGTCGCTGACTGAAGGGCGGAAAGCATGTAAACTATTAAGATCTACGTCTATTCAATTAGCAATCATGCTGAACAAGACTACTATTCTGGGACAAGAGAGATTTTTCCATATGAACCATAATGATAAAGACAGCATGTTTGATTGTTTTTTACTTCTGTACACATATATCTCCTCACGAACATATGGAAGTTATAAACATCTGTTCCCTAATTCATTATCTGTATCTTGGCCATTTCATTCTTGATCTCCCACTCACTATTTCAAATCACCATAAAGAAAACAACATGAGAAAATCAAACGAGCAAATGGAAGAAGTTACACCGTAATTCTTACCATCTTGATTTTCTGACTGCTTCCTTCAGAGACAAAAAGATAGTAGATTAGATTTCTGTTTTTTCACTTTATTATTTAAGAGTATGCTATAAAGCAATACTATAAAGGCTTTTGGAGTGGGGAATGTAACTAAGCCTATATATTCAATAACAGCCAAGTACTATCAATCTTACCATTTTTGACTGGGTAGTTTGCAATTTGAGGACACTAGGAACTAAATCATTCCCAACTGAGAGCTTCATCTTGATCAGAAATAATTCCACTGGGACATTTACTCACAATATTGGAGAAGGAAATTGAAACCCACTCCATTATTTTTTCCTGGAGAATCCCATGGACAGAGGAGCCTGGCAGGCTACAGTCCATGGGGTTGCAAGAGTTGGACACTACTTAGTGACTAAACCACCACCAGCCACTCAAAATATGTCTGATGAACTAGGGAAGAAATAAACAAACAAAAACACCTAAAATCTGTTTTAAATGCTAAGATAGAATGATTCTCTATATATTCTTTAAGAAATAGTAGATTTTCTATGAATTAAAACAAGCAGCATGTTCAGTCATCTGCCAGTCAGCTAGAGTCTGTTTCTAGAGGATGTTTGTTTATTTGCTGATTTAACTACAGCAATTGGATCATGCATCGCTTGTCATCCAATGAGCTGACTACAGTTTTGTCACCTGATGTCATGGCAAAGATCTCAAGAAAATAAAGACAAGCTAGACTATTCAAGTGTTTTTCAAGTGTCTCTTTGTGTATGCCAACCAAAGAATGCTACTCACTGTTTCTCCAAGAATGAAGTAACTAGCCACTACAGTTCACTGACCCTCAAGACACCCGGAAAATTCAGGGTGGAGCTCATGACTGAGATATGCTGTGCCCTGAGAAAAACTGTCAGAATCGACTGCTATTTATTTCTTCTCCTCAAACCTAGAAAAGAACTAAGATCATTAATGGAGATATCTACTCTTCATGACTAGCAGCAACCTTCTACAGAGATGTGTGCTTGACTGCACAAAATCATAGATATACTGATCACTCCCCACATCTTCAGAGCAGTTCCTCAGAGCTCTCTGAGAGACTGTCTCTGCACTATAGTCCTCAATAAGCCCCTCAAAAAACTAGACTCACAGTTCTCATGTTGTGTCTTTTTTTTTTCAGTTGACGTGAAGTTACCAAATTAAATCACACACTAGAATTCAGAGTTTGAATGAGAGAGCACAGAAAAATTACACAGCAAGAAGGTATAAATAAAATATTATTGTAGCTATGTTTCTAACCTACCACAGCTGGAGATAGTGGACACAGGTTATGAGGTAGTTTTTAAACACCAGTTAAATGACTTGTATTGGGGAGTATCCAACAGCTTTCCTCCTAGACTTGAGAGATATGTAGGAAAAAAAAAAAAAAAGTAGACAGAGCTTGATGATTAGACTGGATATACAGACTGAGAGCAAATAACAAGGAATGAAAAAGCCTACATTTATCTTTTGCACAACTAGAGACTTGATTGTACCACTTGAGATGGAAAGATCTATAAGACCATGGTTGTGATTGTAAATGCATTTTGAAATGAGTTAATTTGAAACTTCAAAGATGAAATATTAATTAGGCCTATGGAGCTCATCAAATATGGGTCTATTCTTATTAAAGGTCAGGATTTTGGTAAAAATTTTGCAATCCATTAGTAGATAGGGTGAAATTGAAGCTTTGTATGTGTTTAATATCAGGTACATTGCTAAAATAGACTGAGAATATGAATGCCTAGGTTTTCATCTTGAAGAAATTTAATGACGAGAAATTTAATGACAAGTTCATGGAAAATGCTTCTACTGCTGCTGCTAAGTTGCTTCAGTCTTGCCTGACTCTGTGCGACCCCATAGACAGAAGCCCACCAGGCTCACCCATCCCTGGGATTCTCCAGGCAAGAATACTGGAGTGGGTTGCCATTTCCTTCTCCAATGTATGCATGCATGCTAAGTTGCTTCAGTCGTGTCCAACTCTGTGCGACCCCATGGACAGCAGCCCACCAGTCTCCTCCATCCACAGAACTCTCCAGGCAAGAATACTGGGGTAAGTTGCCATTTCCTTCTCTCACGGAAAATGAATTCCAAGCAAAGACAAATAAGCAGTCAGAAAGAAAGAAATGCAGGTGTTTCTGTTTGAGGCACCTCTCCTATATGGAATTCTTCAGAAGGAGAAGTGATCAACATGTTGAAAAGTGCTAAAGAGATGAAATAAATGATGTTAGAATTTCCTATTGAACATAAGCACCTGGTGATTTTAGCACAAGCTGCTTTGGATAAATTTGACCAGGGGAAAAATTAGATTGGAGAGCACTATAGTTTAGGAATGTAAGGAAATTGACGTAGTAACTTCCAGGAAAATTTGGTATATATGTATAAGCACACATATCACATGCAATATGATATTTATAGTTTTATAGGACTACCGTAATGAAGAGAAAGGTTGAGGGATATGATGAGAATAGATTCAGAGAAGGTGATGAAAGAACAGACTTAAAATAATATCATAAGAACACAGCATTTAACATTTATAATGGACTTTTCCTAAATATAATGTAATCTCTTCACCCTCACACATCTATTAGAAGTTGGGCAAGTAATATCCTCCTTTCCTGATACAGAAGCAGACTAATTGCTTTTGCCCAACATCATAAAGCAGGTACATTTCTGCAATGACCACAGTTATTTAGATCAATAATACAGATCTCTTTCCGTTACACAGGGTTTTCTGTTATGGAAAGGTGGCAAACACATATAATGAATGTTGCACAGAGGTATTCTCATAAGAAAGAGGCAAAACTGTTCACAGTGGAATGCCTACTTGTCTGCTGAGAATAGAAGGATAGTAGCAAACAGCACAGGGATTGGAGTCAGACTGCCTGCTTTGGAATCAGGGCTTTGCCAGCTTACAAACTGCGTGATCTTGGGGGAAATACTTCTCTCTGGGTCTAAGTTTTCTCATTTGTCAAATGGGGATAATAGTTGGCTTCATAAAAGGATCAAGTAAGTTAGTACAATGAGTTTGTTTGCATGATATGCCTTTTACCTCCAATAGAAAATTTTTATTTGAAATACTAGAGAAAGACATTTTAAAAATCAAATGATTTTCCTAAAGAAAAACAAAACTCATCTATGACTTGCCATTCTCAAAGAATTGCAAACAGGTCTTTTGTTAATTTATTAATTTTATAAAGATATTAGTGAATCAGAGAATCCAAATATCTGATCTAGTCAGAAAATCTAGATCTAAACCACTTCTAGAAATAAAAATGGACATTTAAACTTTGAAGTTCACAGAATAAATAAATAGGAAAATTGAATACATGCTGTTAAAAATTACAAGAGAAAGTCAACACCATAAAGAGGCTTAAGTTATTCCCAAGGTGTTGTAGAACTATACAAACAAAATGTAAAGAGAGCCACTTGGAGAAATTAGTAGTAAAGTCAATTTCCCAAACTGCATGTGAGGTGAGCTGGATAACAAGATATATTAAAAGTTTAAGACACAAATACTATAAATACACAAAAAAATGTCTTAAAAGTAAAGCAGTGGTTAATTTTCATTTAAATATGGACAAATTAACCTTGGTTTTATAGAATGATTTTAACCAGTTTCAATGTTTTTATGCAGTATTGAGCATATTTTGAAATCTCTCTAAACTAGCATTATGTAGATTAATTAGCACCTTTTGATACTGTTAAAACAGTTCTGTACAAGAGTCCCTTCATAATACTGAATTTAAAAGAAGTATTTTTAGGGAATGTAAATTGGTGCAACCACCATGAAGAACAGTAAAAAGGTTCCTTTAAAAATTAAAAATAGAATTACCATATGATCCATGAATCCCACAACTGGGCATATATCCAGAGAAAACTCCTCTACCACATGTACCCAATGTTCACAGCAGCACTAGTTACAATAGTCAAAACATGAAAGCAATCTTAATATCCATCAAAAGATGAATGGATAAAGATGTAGTATACACACACACATATACACACACAATAGAATATTATTTACCCATGAAAATAATGAAAGAATGTGATTTGCAGCAACATAGATGGACCTAGAGATTATCATGCCGAATGAAGTAAATCAGAGAGGGAAAGCTAAATATCATATGATACCTCTTTGTATGTGAAATATAAAAAAAAATGATACAAATGAACTTATTTAAAAACTAGAAATAGATCCACAGATGTAGAAAACAAACATATGTTTATCAAAGAGGAAAAGGGAGAGAGGGATAAATTATGAATTTTGGATTAAAAGATATGCACTAAATATAAAATAAATAAACAACAAGGACCTCCCCTATAGCAGCACCATGAACTATATTCTCATAATAACATGATATAAAAGAACCTGAAAAAAAATATACACACACACACACGCACACACGTATAACTGATTGCTTTGCTATCTACCTGAAACAAACATTGTAAAGCAACTTACTTAATGAATAATAAGTAAATATTTTTAATATGTATAAAGAATATAAACATCTGGTTAGAGCTCTACAAAAATATTTCTATTGTATGTATATATTGTATGCATACACACATATACATGATATCATATCCTTTATTATGTAGCATTTAAACATTTTATACTTATGTTGTAGGAACTGGAATATCACTTTAGCCATGGAAATTCAAGTCATACCAGTTATGACCTGTTTACAGTCCCAGGAGAAATGTCAGAATTTAACATGACCTTCTGGTCCTGAATGTAAGTCTTTTCCATGTTTTTTCTCATATAATGTGCAATTATATTTTGATTTGTTTGTATGTTTTTTGTTTGTTTAGTTTGGTTGTCTCTTCTTATACAACCTTCTAAGTCATCAGGTTATGATGATAGGTTGTTATCAGAGGAAAGCTTGACTTCTTTTCGATCACACCTCTGCCATGTACAGAGAGGTATTTCTTCACTTAGAACAGCGCCAATAAGGGTAACATTAGAAGGAATACTTACTTCACTTATATGTTAAACAAACAAACAAAATCCCAAAGCACTACATGCTACAGTACTCTTAGTTGCTAGTATATTGATAATTTGGGTCAGCAAAAAAAAAAAAAAAATCCAAGAATTAATCTTGCTTTAGCATCAACTCTTTTTGTTCAGGCCTAACCCTCATGCCTAAGTATCTTATCTTTAAATTACAAACACATACATTTTCTTACAGTTATTTGTTAGAGACATCACTGTTTTTCTTCTCCCAATTTTGAAAAGTGCATTTGTTCAAAGATTATTTCAAAGACTCTGAGAAGTACCTGTAATTTGCGGGCACCACTATGAAACCCTTGGTGACCTGAGCAGTAAGTAATCAGCTTGGGAACCACAAGGAAGAGTGGGAATTCAAACTTCTAAAATGTGATTTCTGGGTCAGATTTTCTTTCTCAGGATTACTTATGTTAGAATGAATACATCTCTAAGACATGCCCGGTCTTTCATCCCAGCCTTGTTTTTATGCATTAGACTAAATTCAGGCTCTCCACATCATCTGCACTGATCTCGAACTAGCCAGACTTACTTTGCTCACTAGAAATTGACATGAGCAAAGAACAGAGGAGAAAGGAAAGAAAATGACTGCCCGGCTATGCATTAAGAGAAGAGGGACAAGATCACCCTTAGCTGCTATGGAGTCTGAAAGGCAACAATTGCCTTTTTTTTTTTATTAAACTTTATATTTTATATTGGAGTAGAGCCAATTCGGAGAAGGCAATGGCACCCCACTCCAGTACTCTTGCCTGGAAAATCCCGTGGACAGAGGAGCCTGGCAGGCTGCAGTCCATGGGGTCGCTGGGAGTCGGACATGACTGAGCGACTTCACTTTCACTTTTCCCTTTCATGCACTGGAGAAGGAAATGGCAACCCACTCCAGTGTTCTTGCCTGGAGAATCCCAGGGATGGCGGAGCCTGGTGGGCTTCCGTCTATGGGGTCGCACAGAGTCGGACACGACTGAAGCGACTTAGCAGCAGCAGCAGCAGAGCCAATTAACAATGCTATGATAATTTCAGGTGGACAGCAAAGGAACTCAGTCATTTTTATACATGAATCCATTCTTCTCAAAACTACTACTCCCATCCAGGCCCCCACAAAAAACTGAGCAGCGTTTCCCACACTTTTCAGTAGGTCCTTGTTGATTATCCATCTTAAATACAACAGGAATAGCTTTTTTATTTCAGGCATTCCTTTTTCCTACATGTAAGAAACCAATGAAACAATCGTAGGAGAAAAGTCCTTTCTGCTTGTGGAAGATGGAAGGTTAGCCAAGTGATCTATTTCCGAGTCTACTGGTATTCCTAAAGAATTCCTGAAGCTTTTCTGTTTTCATTTTATCCCTCCCAATCCCTCTTGGTGTGTCTCTCCCTCTCCTCCTTCTCTCTCTACACCTAAATCATTATACAGTTTATTTAAAGACAGAAAAGTGTTTTCAATATCTTAGAAATGATATCTCATATAAATTGGAACAATAGCAAAAAAAAAAAAAAGTGTTTCTCCCTAGAAGCACCAATTGCAACACAGCAGTGGGATTTTATTATGAGCTACGAAAGTCTCTCTTAAATAAAGTTAAGCTTTTAATGGAAAGCCACAACACTTAATGCATTGCACCCATAGAGAGAGGAAAAGTGTAAAGGGCAGGAAAAACCCAGAAAACAAACCTTAAACTGTAGTCACTTCATATTTGTTAGAATTTTCATTCTCTAAAGGTAAAGATGTTAGCAGGGAGTTTTGGTTACGGGTTGTTGTTTGTTTGTTTTTCCCAGAAGAGAGCCATATCATCTGAACTGATTAGGTTAAGAAATTTAAGATTTACTCCAAACTAGGAAGAACCTAGGATAAATAAAGGACAAATAATTCTCAGAGTTTCCACAGATGTATTTCCAAATGTCATGAAGTCAACTTTGGTAGTTTCTAAGCTGATGACTATAGACACCATAAATCATTCCCTACGGGGCTACAAATTAGGGACAATTACACTTATTCTGGAGACAAGTTTTAAAATTTGTCCATAAGAAGGAAAAAAATGTTAAAGCACAGAAGCAGTAAGAAAGCTAGAATACACTATTAATATTTTTTGTAAGTATATTAGTGATATCACCAAAGGGATATTCAAGAATGTCTGAAGGCATATTTGAGCGTCACAGTAGGAGGAATGTGCTCTTCCTATCTAGTGTTATTCACACCAACCACAATGCTAAACGTACTAAAACGTCAAGGAAAGCCCTCCACAACATAATAGTTATCCCAGCCAAAATTCCCATAGCGCCAAACTTGAGGAACCATGGTTAAAAGCTCAGAGACAATCCTGTTAGCTAAATGATCCGCAATGTTTCAGACTTCTTAAGGGTAAAAAGATGACCAGAATGTGACAAGAGGAGAATACGATTGCATAACAAGTTGCCAGCACACGGCAGAGCTTGGCGATCTGAAGAGTAAAGACTGGCTTGGAGCCTGGGGGAGGGGTCAACCATACAGCATCGACCTCGTTAGAATTTCAGAGTCCAGCGGGAACTTGGAAGTTATCTAATCTAGTCTTTGTATTTTATGAGAAGGAAATGAGTATTGAAATACTAAGAATGTAAACTCACAGAATCTATAAGTAGTGAGCTAGTTTAAACTGCAGCCCTCTTCTGTTTCCACTGCTCTTCAGTAGCCCAAGCATTACAATCACATTCTTTTCAAAGAAATGGGCTAAACCTTTAAAATTAAGAAACACTAATGCAAGAGAAATACTAACGACAAACAACAAGAACAAAAACTCCTCACATGTCGACAAAGTTTAGTTATGATTTTAGGAAAGTGCGTGAGTGTAAGCCACTTCAGTCACGTCCGACTCTTTGTGACCCCATGGACTGTAGTCCGCCAGGCTCCGCTGTCCATGGGATTCTCCAGGCAAGAACACTGGAGTGGGTGGCTGCCCTCCTACAGGGGTCCTTCCCCACCCTGGGATGGAACCTATGTCTCTTAAGTCTCCTGCATTAGCAAGCAGGTTCTTTACCACTAGCACCACCTGGGAAGCCATTTAGGAAGGCAAGTACTCTCTTTAACAGTGGTCTCACCTAAAAACGAGTACAAGAATATATTGTTAATTTTTAAAAACCCATCCTATATAGTTCAGACTGTGGGATAACAATGTTAGTTATTCATTTAGGTGCTTCACAAGTGTAGAATACACAACCTCAAGATTATTAATTGTGCAACTGCCATGTGAATCTCAAAAGGCTCATTTATGCACACGCTCTGCATCTAAATATCAGTATTCACATCTGCTTTGTTACGACTCCAGGCAAGTTGGTTAACCTCTGACCTATCAATAAAAACATAATCAAGTGTCTAATGCTGACACGAACATTGACTATTACATAGACTAAACTAGAGTCATAAACACTGTACCCTGGAAGAGTAATCAAACAGGATTTAGGAATTAGAAATAATCTGCAACAGGGAATTAATGTAAAAGTAAGCTTGCTCCTCTGAAGAAAAGCTATGACAAACCTAAACAGTATATTAAAAATCAGAGACATCATTTTGCCAACAAAGATCTGTATAGCCAAAGCTATGATTTTTCTGCTAGTCGTGTACGGATGTGAGAGGTGGACCAGGAAGAAGTCTGAGCACTGAAGAATTGATGCTTTCAAATGGTGGTTCTGCAAGGAGATCAAACCAGCCAATCCTAAAAGAAATCAACCCTGAATATTAATTGGAAGGACTGGTACTGAAACTGAAGCTCCAATACTTGGCCACCTGATGTAAAGATCCAACTCATTGGAAAAGACCCTGATGCTGGGAAAGATTGAGGGCAGGAAGAGAAAGGGATGACAGAGGATGAGATGGTTGGATGGCATCACCAACTCAATGGACATGAGTTTGAGCAAACTCCAGGAAATGGTGAAGGACAGGGAAGCCTGGTGTGCTGCAGTCTATAGTGTCACAGAGTCAGACACGACTTAGCAACTGAACAACAACAACAAAACATAGTGATAATCCTAAAAGCAATAAATTACACTCAGAATAAGAAGTGGACCAAAGTCAACAGGTAAAGGATTGGTGGGAAAGTATAAATAAAAATCACAAACAGCCTACATATGATACAGATCAAATACCATGACAAGGACTGTATCAAGTCTTCAGAAAACATTTATTGTCCAACAGAAAGTTTTGATTTTATTTGTCCTCAAATCATAGTGAACAGTTCAGTGAAGTAGAAGAGATTTCATTTCCACCTGCCAACAGCTGAGACGCAGATTGATTCACAGTTTCTTCAGTGATCAGAGAAAAGGTAAGCTAAGCAGATATCAAACACATCCATGCAACAACAACAACAAAACCCCACAAATCATTTGCATTATTTTTTGGTAAATGTGTGTGACATACCTTAAAATACCAGGTGAGGTTTAATAGTGAAAGTGTATTCCTATTATCTGATTTTATATTGATACTCTATATGTCTAGAATATCATAATAAAATATAATTTGTGTTTATCAATGTCTACACATATCCAAATTTATAGAAGAACATCTTTTTTTCAGGCAAAATTTTAAGGAAAGATATAAAGTAACATTTGGGAGCAGCAACAAAAAGCTGCTCATCTAGGAAAGAAATATATCTCATCCTTCTCATCTAGGAAAAAAAATGGAAAGGGAAAAACTTCAAAAAGTTATGTTATTTCACAGGCCACAGAACAAAGACTTCAGCGTAATATTAACTTCTTCAATTTTCCAACTGTTGTAAGGTATAAGGAGTGAAATGATCTTCTGCATAGGTTAAAAAACAAACACACACAGGTAGTTAAGTTGTACATACGTCAATGCTTGATGTCAAATAAACCCAGAGAGAGCACAGATAGCATGATTGCAGGAATGACTTGTGCTCTGTTCATCCTTGCACGCCTGTCATCACCTAAGCACCAACCTGAGATCCTGGTTTCCAGACTAGTTTGAGCATCAGTTTGATAACTATCATGCACAGATAAAGCTGATTTGTGTCACAAGGAAAATTGCAAATTTAAAAAGGAAAAAAAAATGGTTAGGAAAACTTTTAATTATTATAGTTAGGTAAAACTGGAATTGTTATGTAATTCCTCATGTTAGGAAGGTGAATTTATATCTAGTGCTTAATATTCCAAGCACTGTGCTAAGCTATTTACTTGATGAAATAGCTTATTTAGTCTTCCTTGAAAATAATAGTATGATCATCCTCTGTTTTCTGAAAGGAAAATTGAAACACAGAGAGGTTGAGTAAATTATCCAAGATCACATAGTTTGTAAGAAGTGGTAATCAAATTCAGATTATATTGTCTCTAAAGCGAGACCATATTTCTTTTTACAAATCTTCTGAGGAATCCTCTCTGACATTTTCTGTTGAACCCCTGACCTAGAGGAGATGGAAGTCAGACTAAAACTGATTTTGCTGTTATCATTGAATATTTTCAGTCTCTATTCGTATAGAAATGACTATTCTAGGGAAGTAATCATAATTTAGTGATTTCAATGTGAAGTGGAAGAGACAGTCTTTGTTAGACACATGAAAGTTAACTAGGAGGTTATCAGAATATGAGTCTAAAAATATAAAGTAAAACCACATTTATTATCTTACCTCAGAAAATCGTGATTTCAGAAAGTAAAAGATTAATATAGTTTCTCATCTTTCCAAGCCATTAAATCACCTTCCAATTTCATTAGTCAATCATGAGGGAGTTTTGCATTTCCCCATCTTAAATGTTAATCTTTGGTGTGTAATATCGCCAAATAAATGGTAAAACTAAAAAAAGATACAGAATAAGTATTTTTTATTCAATTCATTGAATCCCCGCCTTAGTAAATTTCAAGACTGCTGTGAATTTATGCACAACTAGCCTTACCTAATTCTACAGAGTAGGTGACAAGTTAGAAATTTGTCAGACTCCAAAATGTGTGACTCTTTTAACCTGAATTTTCCTTCAATCAAATTATAAAAGTTAGAAAAATATAACTAAATGTAGATAGCTATCTTGGAAATATGGGCTATGCTATCAACAGTTTTTACATAGGTAAACTGCAGTTTCTTATCATCAAAAATCAAGCTTCATGAGAGCATATGAACCACTGGATGGAGACTGGACTACTGAGTTAGAGACAGAGACAACTTTGCCGTCTCCAGTTGCTGGGATTCAGTGGTATATTATCCAGAAACATTAAAAATAAATCTTTATGTGAACAATTCTACAATTTTCTCTCTCTTTCTCTCACTCTCTGTTTCTGTCTCTCTCTGTCTCTCTCTCTATATATATATACATATATATATTTCCTGAAAAATAACCACAAAACATATACAAGGATGTTCATTTTAGCGACACTTTTAATAAGCTTAAAGCAATCTCAATTTATACCCCTGGGGAAACTACTAGATTGATTATGTTGTAATCGTAGTATAAAATCATGTATAAAAGTTTAAAAGAAAGGCAGAAAAAATGCGTTATGTAGAAAATTCCAAAGCATGTAATTTGTGTATAAAAGAAAATTGTAGAAATATAAATATATATATGACTCTCTCTCTCTCTCTCTCTCTCTCTCTCTATATATATATATATATATATATATAATATGGGTTCCTTCAGATATATTTCTATATGAACACATATAAATGTAAAATGCATAAAAAAGTGCAAGGTCATTGACTCAAATGAAATATGTAGGTAAATTTTGGGATGTGAACTGCAAATTTTCATTCTATTAATATCATGTGATTGTTTATAACAATGCAGCTATCATCACCTTGTATATCTAAAGATAAGTAAAACAGTGCATTAAAAACATAATTCTTTTATAAAGTGAAATTTGAGAATTCTCAAGTAGGAAAACTAAGGACTTGGTAATAAGTGTCTTAAATTATTAAGTGTTACATTAGAGAAATATTTTTAGATATGTTGAGTTATTCTGTGCTCCTTAGTGAAGAATCAGCCTAGAGACTCATAATAGAACCTACTGTAGGATTACTTATGGTCCTTAAATAGCTTATACTAAAATGGGAATTAGAGATGGCTATTTGGTTGCAAGGAGAATATAATCTGTAAAATTGACTGTACCAGGAAAATCCATCCTTTTTTCCACAATATTAATGCTTTTTTAAAATATTGCCTTCCCACTCACAGTATGCCAGCTACAACATTCTGTGATATCTTATTGACACAAGTGATTGGAGTAGATGAAGCTCTGAACACAGATGGGTGAATCCACAGAATAGACCATGCCAATTAGGTTCACATGGGACAATCTGAGGTCATGCTGAGTCATATGACTAAGAGGCATGAGCACAAAGACCTACCAAATTCTCCTGCGAATATACCTGAAAATTACATATAATATGATTTTTTTCCCTCTCAAGTTTATTTCCATTTTAAGAGGCCCATGTTCTTAAAAGGAAGCTTTTCTCTTGTCCTCCCAATTAAGTAAAATTATTTCTTGCATCAGAATTACCGTGAATTACTAATCATCCTAAATCTGCAAAATAAAGGTGGTGATATTTGAACTGAGGAATATAAAAAATGGTGCTCAAAAATGAAAATGATCCATATATTAGTTCACTATTTACTTAAATACACAAAAGAGGATAGAATTCTGTTTTGGATAGTTAATTTTAATTCCAATAATTTAAAGGAGTGAAAATCAGAAGATTTATTTTTGTGGTAGAAGGCTGTTATCTAAGAATCCCTAATTTGCATTTCATTCATTTCATTTTTATCATTATGCCCAAGTCATGCAATGTATTTCCTTTCTAATTATTACCTATATCAAAACTGGTTTGGAAGATCTTTGAACTCTTGTTTTTCATTTTTTTTTCCAACTCTACTTGGCTCTTTGATCAGCATATTACTCTTGCAGCTTCTGCCTGATATAAAGCAGTTTGTATGGCTGCATACTGTGTTTCTGTGGCCAAATATAAAATACCAAATGACAGAAATTAAGGAAAGAAAGTCTTTGGTGCCGAGTGGACAGCATTCACCCAGCCTCTGGATTAATGCTAGCTCTGAAGCCTCCTGATGAACAAGAGGTTTCTCACCATGATCTTCATTAGCATATCTTTGTCACTAGCAAGAAATAATTTGCACATTCCCAGGTTTAATGCTAACCCGAAGCTTCCTTATTCTGTAATAGCTTTCTAACCACAATCAACTCATTTGCTTTTTTTTTTTGATTGACAAACAGGGTGCAAAGGTGACGCCCATTTCCTTCCTTTCTTCCGTTTCTACTTGCTAGACAATTAAGTAGAAATAGATTATAGTAACTTGACTAGTTCTTTATATGGTACTTGACAATGTATTTTTTTAGACTGGCTTTATAAACTAGACCTGAGTTATTTTGAAATATGAGGATAAAATTATCTCAGTGCACAAACGGCAGGTTTTATCAGGCTGGTTCTCATAATTATAGGGTATTGCCCAAGACTACCCACTCTCTCTACCTCATTCCTCCCCACTTTTATCTCTTCTTTTTAGGTAAAGCAATGTAGACCTCCATGTCTCCAATTTTCACCTCATATCCTCCTTGAACTGATGGGTTACTGCATCTAATAGGACTGTGTGCATGGACAATCCAAAGAGGAGGACAACAAGAACAGGATGGAATAGGTTTGGCGTGCTGCAGTCCATGGGGTCGCAAAGAGGTGGACACGGCTGAGCGACTGAACTGAACTGAACTATGAGGTGGTCATATGGTTTATCTTAGAGAAATTAAGCTACAAATTTTTGTTGCAAAGCTGAAGTTGAGTATGAAAGTACATATTTCAGTATGGGAGCATGCACTGTTTTTTGTCAGTAATTGTATGTTATAAATGTGAGGACCTTTTAAAAAATGACACTAAAGGACACATTAAATTATATATTTAGACAGATAAACCAAATCAAAGAAGCTATTTCTTGGAGGACAAAGAGGAAAATGTTAGAGCAGAAATAGAATAGGTTTATCAGTAAAGACTTGCAGAGAAATTGCTAGGCCTATATACAAAAAGAAACAAGCAGCTGGTAAGGAGAGAAGAGGAATGCTAACTTGAAGGACTATCTATGGAAAAGCTACCCAAGCTACTACTTTTTATATCTTTGGACTCATGCATAGTACTTGGCAGTCAAGTATATATTCTCAGACATATAACCGAAAACTCTTCTCTAAAAAGAACTTAAATACATTTTCTGAGAGAACCTGGCAGTTCTGATGTGGTAATGACATACTATATTGAGTCCTCTTTTATACTCTTGCATTTCATATGCAAGAAATATATATCTTGGACATCCAAAAAAAAAAATCTGCATCCACATATATTGTAAAGAAAAGGAAATTCTACATCAACTATTGATATTAATTAAACTAAGCTTTCATTCTCAAATATAGCAGGAAAAAAAGATTTTCCAAATAATTGAGAAAAAAAAGCAAACAACAACAAAAATAGAAAATGTGCTAGAAAGAAAGAAGAAGAAAAAGAGGGGAAAATGAAAGTAAAATTGGAAGAAAATGTCACAGAGCTATTCAGACTGGAGTTTTCAAAGTAAAGGGTCTATCGAATTACATCTGTAAAATGGAATACTCAGTAATAAAAAGGAGCAGAACACAAATACAAACAACAATAAATGAAATTCAGGTGCTTTACCGTAGGTGAATGGAGCCAGTCTCAAAAGACAGCATATTACATGATTTCATTACATCAAATTCTGTGTAAAGTAAAAACACAGGAGAAGGTTATGAGGGGTGGAAGGAGAGAGGAGGGCGTGAACAGAAAATGGCATAGGGGAAAGACAAAACAAAACTAGGTCATTCAGGGACTCTCACGAAGACAGACATTAGTTTGCCAAGATCTATTCCTATATGTCAGTAATAACTGAGACTTTTGTGCCAGAAATCCAGGACTAGTAAATAACTGTTCACCTAATGACCTAGCTTTGACCAAAGAAACCCATGAGCTTGCCAAACAGAATTAAAATCTTTGATACTATTGATCAAGTGTGTTTTGGCATCAAGTCATGATGGTTTTTGTATACAGACCACTAGGTAGATCTAAATGAAATAAATTTAGGCCTAAGTCTATGTATTCCACATTGATTGTAAAGTCTATAAAAGTAAGATAGCCCTCAAATATGTGCATACATTCCCCAAGACGTCCCAAAATTCTGTGTCTGTGAAAGTTCTGTTATAAAAGATAAAGCCACAACGAGAACGACCTGATGGTGTGGTTAGATTTCCATTTGCCTGGACTGTCATGATGTTTGCCTTCTAGAAAGGATCCTAATGGCTGAGTGCAGACACTTAGGGTGCCAGTTGATCTATTAGAAGCAATTGATAAGAAAGGAAATTGTTTGGCATCCAAAGGAAAAGCAATAGTCAATTTGTTATATTTTAGCAAAATTATGACTAAATTATAGGCAGATGTTTGCCTTATACCAAGAAGTGACTAACGATGTAAAAAGCAATATTAAGAATTGAGGTCCTTTATGTAGCATACTTAAAAGGAGCCAGCAAAAGAAGTAAACAAGAGGTTTGAAACTAAAGAACAAAATAATAAAGATTAAACCATGAGAAACCATAGTCAAGTTCTGGATGACTTTGGTGAAAGCTCCCAATATCTCACTCAATCATAGACTTGATCCAACTTTCTTGAATGGGGAAGTTCCTTACAAAATGTGTCTGTCTGAGGGGAGGTGTGGGGGGCTGGGGAGAGGCATATATAAGAACCCACACATGTGGTCTCTGTCTAATAAGGAGAGTATTAGAGGACAGTGATTCCAGTACGTTTTTGTTGTTGTTCAGTCGCTAAGTCATGTCCATCTCTGCAACCCCAGGGACTGCAGTACTCCAGGCATCCCTGTCCTTCACTATCTCCTGGAGTTTGCTCAAATTCCTGACCACTGAGTCGGTGATGCCATTCAATCATCTCATCTTCTGCCACCCCCTTCTCTTTTTGTCTTCAATCTCCCAGCATCAGGATCTTTTCCAATGAGTCAGCTCTTCCCATCAGGTGGAAAAAGTATTGCAGCTTCAGCCTCAGTATCACTCCTTCCAATGAATATTCAGGATTGATCTCCTTTAGGATTAACTGCTTGGATCTCCTTGCAGTCCAGGGGACTCTCAAGAGTCTTCTCCAACGCCACAGTTCAAAAGCATCAATTCTTCTGAGCCTAGCCTTCTTTACTGTCCCACTCTCATATCCATACATGACTACTGGAAAAAACATAGCTTTGACTATACAGACGTTGGTCAGCAAAGTAATATCTTTGCTTTTTAATACAGTGTCTAGGTTTGTCATAACTTTTCTTCCAAGGAGCACATGTCTTTTAATTTCATGGTCATTTTACATTTTAGCATGTTTTATGTTGCTTTAATTAACAGACATGATGAATCCAAGGATGAATCCCTAGAATGCTCACTGGCATTCTGATTGTTAACAGTACTTGATGAACCCCTTTTACATCAAGATTTAAGAACACTCTTTTTATGACATTGCTTATAGAAAATTGTGCTTTCAGGTTTTAGATTAGGCAAGAATTATTTAAGAGGATGTTGAGAAAAGAACGTGCATAGATGCTGATGATTAGACTGTGTGTTGAGTCCTTTCGGATATTGACCGTCAGTTTGTACTAAGACTGAGTGTGAGGTTAGGGGAGATCTTCCTAGGCACCTCCAACATATAGTTACCAGTTCACAGGGAAAGCCGTCTTGACCACCTGGGAGAGCTGGCTTCACTGCCATTAAAGCCAATAAAAAAGCATGGAAGAGCCACATAATGGAATATTATTTGGCAAGAGAAAGGCATGCAGTACAAATACACATTATAACATGGATAAAATGTCAACATACTTATTCCGAGTAATAAAATCCAGACAAAGTAAATATGGTATAATTTCACTTTTGTAAAATTCTATAAAATACAAACATCTATAAACAGGTAGGTCAGTCTTTCCTGGAGACAGCACTGGGACAGGAGAGGCTAGAAAGCAGAAATTAAAATAGGGAATAGAAAACTTTTGAAAGTGATGGATATATTCTTTATCTTGACAGAATGATGCTTCACCATGTGCAAACATATCAAATTGCATGCTTTAAATATGTGCAGTTTATTATTTATCATTGTATCTCAATAAAGTTTTTGTGAAAAAAAAACTTTAAAACGCCATTTACCATTGTAATATCTGTTAAGTATTATTTTCTAGCTTGTAATTTAAAATGGGTTTTAGCAGAATGATAATGCATTTAGAAACTTTGAATCATAAGAAATTTAGGTTTAGTCTTATTTAGAGAAAATTATTTCATATAATTAATAGAATAGATATAGAGTTATCTTTAAAATAAGATTACTAACTCATTTCAGTTAGTCTGGAATTTTACCTACCTATCAGAAACACTACATAAATTTCAAACTATACAAAATACAAATCTGATATTCATGAACCAAAGTTTTAAAAATCTTTAAATCATTTTTGAAAGCTTGTTTTGTCTTGAATCAAAGCCTTTTCTTATCTTGTAACTATAGTAACAAAAGCTATTACTTAAATTTACTTGTTCACATTTCCTACAGCGAAAGAATCACAGTTAATTAACTTTTCCTTACATATTTTAGCAGTTTATCTGAACTAGAATGTTCACATAATGATAGAATGATTATTTTTTTCTCATCAATTTACCTTTTAAATTTCTCAAGTGAAGGGAAAAAATAGAGAAATGGAAAAAAAAAGGAGTGGGAGATGTTTTGGCTTTAGACAAATAAAAAATGAACTGTGACTGCCTGGGATTTTCAGGTATAGTTGAAGTGGGGAAAAGGCAGAGGGTCTGTGGGGACTGGCACGGCCCTGGGGGTTTGCGAGAAATAAAGGGGGTCAGGAAATGTAAGCGCTGGATAAAGGCAAGTAGGAGAGGATTTAGAGCCCTTCACAAAAGCAGCAGTCTCAAGTCGGGTTTTTTTGCTGCTGTTGTTATCTTCATTTGTCTTTTGTATCCGTTTCTTAGGGCTTCCAAAATTAATCACCACAAACCACTTGGCTTTAAAAAACCAGAAATTTCAAAATTCTGGAGGATAGAATTTCAATACCAAGATATCCACAGGCCCTGCTCTGTCTAAAGGCTGTAGGAAGGAATCCTTTGGCCTCTTCCAGTTTCTAGTGGTTGCCAACAATTCTTGAGATTCCTTGCCTTTCTTGTTGTGTCTCTTCAGCTTTGCCCCTGACTTCACATGGTTTCTTCCCTCTGTGCTTCTGTATCCAAATCGCCTTCTTCTTCCATTATAAACACAGTGGCAATCAAATTTAGGGCAAAGTACGACCTCACTTTAACTTGATTACACCTGCAAATACTCTTATTTCCAAATGAGATCACATTCACAGGTGTTGGGGTTAGGACTTGGGCATACACTTTGGGGGAAAACAATTCAACCCACCACATCTCTGCTAGAATCCTTTTAGGGAAGATTTAGTTTAGGAGTCTTAGTTGCCTTTGCTGCTGCTGCTAAGTCGCTTCAGTCGTGTCCGACTCTGTGCGACCCCATAGACAGCAGCCCACCAGGCTCCGCCGTCCCTGGGATTCTCCAGGCAAGAACACTGGAGTGGGTTGCCGTTTCCTTCTCCAGTACATGAAAGGGAAAAGTGAAAGTGAAGTTGCTCAGTCGTCCGACTCTTAGCGACCCCATGGACTGTAGCCTACCTGGCTCCTCCATCCATGGGATTTTCCAGGCAAGAGTACTGGAGTGGGGTGCCATTGCCTTCTCCTTGATGTAATCTCCAAATTTTCAGTCAGTTGAAGACTACCAAGAACTAGCCAGTAGTCAGACAAGGTCAGATTTATTAACTCTCAAAAATGTCACTCAACAAAAGGAAGGCAGGAACCTGGGAATGCCACTCAGGTAGAAGAGGAGGGAAACAATTTTTTCAAAGCAAAGTTTCTGCTGAAACTTCAAAGAGGGTCTAAAAGGAGAATCTATTCTGAAAGTGGGGTTAGGAGAAGTGGGAAGTAAGTGGTAAGTGTTAGTTGCTCAGTCATGTCTGACTCTGCAACCACATGGACTGCAGCCCGCCAGGCTCCTCTGACCATGGAACGCTCCAGGCAAAAATTCTGGAGTGGGTGGCCATGCTCTCCTCCAGGGGATCTCCCTGACCCAGGGGTCAAGCACTGGTCTCCTGTGTTGCAGGCAAATTCTTCACTATCTCGGCCACCAGGGAAGCCCTGACGCTAACATGAATTAAGGCAGTTTAGCAATTGAGTATGTTTAGTGATAAATGCGGAGAAGGAAATGGCACCCCACTCCAGTACTCTTGCCTGGAAAATCCCATGGTTGGAGGAGCCTGGTAGGCTGCCGTCTATGGGGTCGCACAGAGTCGGACACGACTGAAGAGACTTAGCAGCAGCAGCAGTAATAAATTAAAGTATGTCTGCAGCATTGCTAGTGAGAAAGCAGTAGGCACTTAATAAGATGCTGCTGAGGCATTTTACTGCTGCATGAACTAGGGACAAACAATGTTTTCCGTTTCCTCTGCATCTGGCTTTACCTCTGTCTGTCTCTCCATCTTAATTATGGGAAGGACTGCTTTTACTCTTTCCTGTCAGAGATCATTTTCTCTCTTTCAATTCTAGATGAATTTTAGCTTTTTCAAATTATAATATTAAAAATCCCTTTATTTAAAAAATTGAACCAATATTTAAGCAAAGTATCATAGTTTTAATAATTGCAAAACAGAGCCAACATGTTATAAATTTTAAGAAATGTGATTTTATAGTTAACAGAAATCTGGAAGCAGCACACAAAAAGAGAACCACAGAGGCATTGGTTTCTTCATTAAGAGAAACAAGAACTAAAGTTTGAATTCCATTATTAAAAGTTACAGTGGAGCCTGGTGGGCTTCCATCTATGGGGTTGCACAGAGTCGGACACGACTGAAGTGACTTAGCAGCAGCAGCATAGACTAAGAAGTGATACAAAGATAATGATATAAATGGTAAAAGGATATTAGATAAAGTATTTTACTTAATATAATTCACCAACTTTGGTGTCTGGAAGATATAATATTAAAAGTTTGATTCATTGAGAAGTACAGACATATTATGAAGATAACAATCAGAACAGTGACCAAAAAAAAAAAAAAAAAAAAAAAAACTTGTATTTGTCTTTGGAGCCTGAAACTTCTGATGACTGTGGCAAGAGACCACCGAATCTCTAAAGTTAACAGTCTGTTGTGATTGTTGTTACTTTCTTTTTTAGCTGAAATGTAAAATTTCAATGATGTTTTTACCAGTCTAAGGGGATTATATACAATGCTTAACATTCAACTGAAGTACCTAAATGCAGATTTGCATAGATGGACACACATGACTGCTCTTGTACTAAAAAGCATCGATTGTCTTTACATTATAAAGGTGCTGATTGTGCCTATGTGCAAGCACACGTGAGTATTGTTCCTCTACAAAATAACAGATTATTTTGTTTGTAAATATGAATGTATAAAATAAAAATTTAACTCAACGAGGAAAAACAGATGTATAAAATAGAAGAAATAACTAATAATAAATAATGAGAATAGAAGAAATTATGTAGAAAAGTTTTAGCGGACAGTTTTCCAAAATCAATATTAAACATACACTACCATGATTTAGAGTTGTCAAGTTGAATTGGAATTCAGAGCTGCATGTGTATGCGCACAGTTTTGTCTTATTCTTTGTGACCCCATGGACTGTGGCCCACCAGGCTCCTCTGCCCATGGGGTTTTCCAGGCAAGAATGCTAGAGTGGGTTGCCATTTCCTTCTCCAGGGGATCTTCCATACCCAGGGATTGAACCCCAGTCTCTTGCGTTTTCTGCATTGGCAGGTGGATTCTTTACCACTATGCCACCTGGGAAGCCAAGAGTAGTCAAAGGAATAGGCTAAAAAATCAGCAGATTATAATAGAAAACAAGGGAGTATAAAAAATCTAATGGATATGTATATTTTCATGATGCAATTCAAATCATTGCAAAAAATGTTTTCTAATATATATATATATATCATAAAATGAGCAAACTAATAAGACAAAGGGACACAATGACAGAAAAATACTTGAAGGATATAAAAGATATAGAAAAATGTTTTTGAAATGTTTTTATTTATTTTTACTATAGAAATTCAAAAAGTATTTCAGTTAGGATTTTGGCAAAGATAAATGTTATAGTATTAAGTTGAATCTGGTTAAATAATCAATATTCAACCATTTTAATCCTATAAATCTGAAGTTTTACAGGGCTCAGCCTAAATATCATTAGTTTATAACAGCATAAAAACACATACTCTCATACTTTTTAACTAAATTGGAATGAATAATTTGGGAAAAACTCTAGTAATATCTATCAAAATTTAAATTTATATATCAACTAACATAGATAACATGCTATTTATAGCCACAGTAAACAATTTTTGAATAATCTAATAAATATTTCTAACACAAAGCTTATCTCATTTAAAAGAAAGATGTAAACATATATATTGATATATAAAATCAGCAAAAATATTAATATAAAATGATATAGAAATTTTTGTATCATAAATGTATACATACCCCTTTTTCTGAAATGGACTGAAATGGTATAAAATAATAAGCTGGTGATTTCTGTTTTGGGAGCACAGGACTGATAGCTTGCATTCTAAAGATGACTTTTTATTCTGGAAAGTGGAGAGTCTGGTTTGGTTAAAATCTAGGTTATTTTTAGAAGCAATCCACACTCTACTGGAAAGAAATACACTGTGTAAGGGAGTGGGAAGTAGCCTTTAGTCTGCAACTTTAATGTCTCCAACAGTAATTTATGTCACTTCAGCAAGGCCATTACTCCATAGTAAAAAAATTATTCATTTTTGTTTTACAGGAAGATTGAAATTGAAATTAATACCTAAATGTAGAAGCATGATGAACTGCCTGTCGGTGAGGTCTGCTTGTACTTTTATAAAGTTCAATATCTAGTTCTTCTTGGGTACTATGACTCATTTTCATTGAAATCATTTGTGGCATTATAGAAAGAAAAGGAATAGGATACTCTTAGTAGTATATGAAATTTCTTCTAGGTTCACATAATATCTGGTGTGACTTTATAGCTTAAGACAATTTTATGTTCACATTCATGTCATTTATTACCCAGTAATAGGAAGGCTAAATGAAAAAGAATGGATGTAACAGGCAAGAAAAAAGACAGTTTTGAGGCGAGAAGAAGTTCATTACTAAACTTGGATATAGGTACTTTGATGCTGCAAACCCACATCCCGTTTAGTATTATCAGAGCCTATACTGAATACCTTATCACCACTTTCTTTTTCAAGATACCATGGCTGTATGTGAAACGAATCGCCAGTGCAGATTCGATGCACAATACAGGGTGCTCGGGGCTGGTGCACCAGGATGACCCAGCGGGAAGGGATGGGGAGGGAGGTGGGAGGGGGGTTCTGGAAGGGGAAAACATGTACACCCATGGTGGATTCATGTCAATGTATGGCAAAACAAATACAATATTGTAAAGGTAAAAAATAGATAAATAAACCAATTAAAAAAAAAAGATATCATGGCTGTTATCCACAGACTCAAAATTGAAAATGTTATTATTATTCAACTTAGCCGACTATGCTAAACTAAATAATCTTTCTTTCTGTGATATTTACTTTATAGATGTTATATCTCAGTCTTTTGACCAAATAAATGTGAAAAGAAAGATTTCACAATGCTTTAGCTGTGTTTCATTAATAAAGGAGTATAACTCCTAGTATTTTTCTTTATTATTTTTTAGTCAGAAAAAGTAAGTTCTTTTAAAACTGGGAAGAAAATCAGGGGAAATAGCTTAGGTGTCTATTTTTTTCATTAAAAAATAAGATGGCAATTCCTGCTGAACCTATCTCAGGAAGGTTCTGTGAATATAAAATGGGATGAGGTATATGAAAATAGATCATAAACTCTACATACATAAAATACTAGAGTGCACATAAACTTCCAAATTGTTAAGAACTGCCATTCCACTTTAGGGTTATGGTTTGCAGAAATGATGTGGTCTTTGTTTGCTTTCTCCCATCCTTCTCTTTTTTGTTCATCCTCATTACCATTTTCTTATTTTTCTTCTCAGTGAAAGAAAAATCCCCAAAAAAGTGCTCACTTATCCTATCCTTATAGCACTACTACTGCTTAATCTCTCATTAATCCTTTAGTGCACTTGTGAGCTTTTATTGGTGGATGGGTTTCAAACTATGACTTTCCAATTACTACTCTGTCCCATTATCAAGCTATGTTTCCCAGAGCCAAGCTAATACTGATCTTTCTTCAAGATTTTCCTGGAATGTTCTAAGGAAGAAGATATTAACATGAAACAGCAGATATTAACATGGAACAGTGCAGATATAAACATGAAACAGTGACTGGATGTGCCTTCTGTAATACGCCACAGGCACACAACTTTCCTTGCAGCCTCTCTGACACAGTTCCATCCTCCTCTTTAGGACCAAGGACAACTATCCTCAACTTGAAGCAGTTCTTAAATTTACCATTCAGAATTTAGGAGCAAAAAGGAAGAAAAACATTCACCTCTCAATTTATTCCAATATTTTTTGAGTGATCATTCACAGTTCAGTTCAGTTAACTCACTCAGTCGTGTCTGACTCTTTGCGACCCCATGAACCGCAGCATGCCATCCAAGGGACTCTCAAGAGTCTTCTCCAACACCACAGTTCAAAAGCGTCAATTCTTCACCACAGCTTCCTTTATTTATTTTCTCACATCCATACATGACCACTGGAAAAACCATAGCCTTGACTAGACGGACCTTTGTTAGCAAAGTAATGTCTCTGCTTTTCAATATGCTGTCTAGACTGGTCATAACTTTCCTTCCAAAGAGTAAGCATCTTTTAATTTCATGGCTGCAATCACCATCTGCAGTGATTTTGGAGCCCAGCCACTGTTAGTTTCTTCATTTGCCATGAAGTGATGGGACTGCCTTATTTTAGTTTTCTGTGTTGTTTAAGCCAACTTCTTCATCTGCATATCTGAGATTATTGACATTTCTCCTGGCAATCTTGACTCCAGCTTGTGCTTCCTCCAGCCCAGCGTTTCTCATGATGTACTCTCATATAAGTTAAATAAGCAGGGTGACAATACACAGCCTTGACGTACTCCTTTTCCTATTTGGAACCAGTCTGTTGTTCCATGTCCAGTTCTAACTGTTGCTTCCTGACCTGCATAAAGGTTTCTCAAGATGCAGGTCAGGTGGTCTGGTATTCCCATCTCCTTCAGAATTTTCCACAGTTTATTGTGACCCACACAGTCAAAGGCTTTGGCATAGCCAATAAAGCAGAAACAGATGTTTTTATGGAACTCTCTTGTTTCTTTGATGATCCATCAGATATTGGCAATTTGATCTCTTGTTCCTCTGCCTTTTCTAAAACCAGCTTAAACATCTGGAAGTTCACGGTTCACATATTGCTGAAGCGTGGCTTGGAGAATTTTGAGCATTACTTTACTAGCGTGTGAGAGGAGTGCAATTGTGTGGTAGTTTGAGCATTCTTTGGACATTGCCTTCCTTTGGGATTGGGATGAAAACTGACCTTTTCCAGTCCTGTGGCCACTGCTGAGTTTTCCATATTGGCTGACATATTGAGTGCAGCACTTTCACAGCATCATCTTTGAGGATTTGAAATAGCTCAACTGGAATTCCATCACCTCCACTAGCTTTGTTTGTAGTGATGCTTCCTAAGGCCCACTTGACTTCACATTCCAGGATGTCTGGCTCTAGGTGAGTGATCACACCATCGTGATTATCTGGGTCATGAAGATCTTTTTTGTACAGTTCTTCTGTGTATTCTTGCCATCTCTTCTTAATATCTTCTGCTTCTGTTAGGTCCATACCATTTCTGTCCTTTATTGAGCCCATCTTTGCATGAGATGTTCCCTTGGTATCTCTAATTTTCTTTAAGATATCTCTAGTCTTTCCCATTCTATTGTTTTCCTTTATTTCTTTGCATTGATCGCTGAGGAAGGCTTTCTTATCTCTCCTTGCTATTCTTTGGAACTCTGCATTCAGATGGGAATATGTTTCCTTTTCTCCTTTGTTTTTCGCTTCCCATCTTTTCACAGCTATTTGTAAGGCCTCCTCAGTCAGCCATTTCGCTTTTTGCTTTTCTTTTTCTTTTCCCAGCTCATACTGGGTAGCTACAGAAGCAGGAACTTAGAAGATGGGCATTTAAGTTATCCTTGTTGTTGTTCAGTTGCTAACTCGTGTCCACCTCTTTGTAATCTCATGAACTATAGCACACCAGGCTTCCCTGTCCTTCACTATCTTCCAGAGCTTTCTCAAACTCAATGCCATTGAGTCACTGATGCCATCCAATCATCTCATCCACTGTCACCCCTTCTCTTGCCCTCAGTCTTTCCCAGAATCAGGGTCTTTTCAATGAGTTGTCTCTTTACATTAGATGGCCAAAGCATTGGAGCTTCAGATTCAGAATCGGTCCTTCCAATGAATAGTCAGGGTTGATTTCCTCTGCAATTGACTGGTTTGATCTTGCAATCAAAGGGACTCTCAAGAGTCTTCTCCAGCACCACAGTTTAAAAGAATTAGTTCTTCAATGCTCAGTCTTCTTTATGGTCCAAATCTCACATCCGCATATGACTACTGGAAAAACCATAGCTTTGACTATACGGACCTCTGTCAGCAAAGTGATGCTTCTGCTAGGTTTGTTACAGCTTTTCTTCCAAGGAGCAAGTGTCTTTTAATTTCATGGTTGCTGTCACGGTCCACTGTGATTTTGGAGCCCAAGAAAATAAAATCTGTCCCTGTTTCTACTTTCTCTCTATCTATTTGCCATGAAGTGATGGGACCGGATGTCAAGATCTTAGTTTTTGAATGTTGAGTTTTAAGCCAGCATTTTTGCTCTCCTCTCTCACCCTCATCAAGGAGGGCACAAACAAAATCTCGTGTGCACCAGGACCCAGGGGACAGGAGCAGTGAGCCCACAAAAGAGTGAGCCGGACCTGCCTGTGAACGTTTGAGGATCTCCGGTGGAGGCGTGGGTTGGCACTGGCCTGCTGCGGGCATAGGCACATTGGCAGCAACAGTCCTGGAAGGTGCACGTTGGCATAAGTCCTTTCTGGAGGTCACCGGTAGCCTCTGCAGATTACAGGACTGAGTCATATCAGGCCAAACAACTAACAGGGAAAGATCACAGCCCTACCCATCAGCAGACAGTTGGGTTAAAGATTTACTGAGCATGGCTCTGCCCACCAGAGCAAGACCCAGTTTTTCCCACAGACAGTCCCTCCCATCAGTGCTTTATGTTAAGCAGGGCTTAATTACTTTAATGAACATGAGTAGCTCAGGGTAACCATTAAAAATGTAGTTCCTGACCTGACTCCAGAGATTTCTTGCCTGGGAATGATAATATAATATCATGATGATGATAAAACAATGCTGATGAGAATAAAGACAATGGTTCTAAGTGCAGACATTTTATTGTTAAAATGAGACACAACATTTGTGATCATTATTAGACTGGTGATACTAGATTTGAAACCTATGTCATCTACGACTCTTTGCTATTCAAATTCTTCATGATATTTCTATTTCCCAGATTGATTGACAGTGCAAATGTCCACAACTTAGAGTTGGAACTCTACCTCTTACCAATAGAAACGTGGCATTGCCACTAAATCTGCTCAGGTCGTGGTCAAGGGCATACCATAATCTAACAATTGTACCTTTCCCAGTGCAACAATTATTCAGGTTTTATGTCACATTCTTGGGCTTCCCTTGTGGCTCAGCTGGTAAAGAACCCATCTGCGATGCAGGGGACCTGGGTTGGGAAGATCCCCTGGAGAAGGGAAAGACTACCCACTCTAGTATTTTGACCTGGAGAATTCCATGGACTGTGTAGTCCATGGCCTCACAAAGAGTCGGACATGACTGAGCAACTTTCACTACAACATGTTCTGCATTGAACTTGACCATTTTTACAGTTGTTCTTCTGAAATGAGGTGAAGTTTATAAGAAAACATTCTACAAAAAATAAGAATTTATAGGTAATAAATATCAAAGAAGGAAATCGTTTCCCATTGTCTGGACACCCTGTATGTTAATCAGTCAGAAAGGAACAATATTTACAGAGATATGACATTCATCTCTGAAGTAACACTTAGTATAAATTATATAATACTTAGTTTCTTAGTCTAGAAATGTACATTTTGATTTATAAATTTTTCAGGATTTTCCCCAGTGACCAGTGACTAGGAATTTTATTTACATCTGTAAAAAACACACTGCAATCACCTCCTGTTCACAAAGACAGTGAAGCAGTGATTATTTCTGCCATTCCCATCTATCTATCTTTATGCCTGTCTTTCTGATTGTCTATTTATTTAATATTACGTCATTTAGTCCTAGTAGTCAATCAATTACAGACAAAGCATATGAAAAATAATAAATTAACAAACCAAATATAACAATAATAGAATAGAATATAGGATTTAATTACTTATCAAAGTTATATTTGGGCAAAAATAAAGTCAAGTCTTTTTTTTTTTTTTTTTAAACCCAGGAACTCTAAGACATAACAGTCTTACGTACATATATTACAGTGGACTGTTCCAAATTAGTATGCAATGTGAAAAGTGGATGCCGCTTGAAGAATGAGGATTATTAAAATGTGACTTAGGAAGTCCTATCTACTGTAATGCTGTTTAAAAATATTAACCACATAATTGAAATTCAAGGCAATGTAAATGAGCATTTTACCTTGTAAAATAATCTCAGGTATCTCAGTATTTGCCTGAAACAAGAAATATTTCTACTAAAATAAAAACTTGTGTTATGAAATTTTGTAAAATTATACTTCCATTGTATGTGCACATTGGATGACTCTATTGCTTTTCAGTGTTACTAATATTTTGCCTTGAAAATATTCTTGGTACTTAATTACAAATTCTTAACATTTAATGATATATAATGGAAGAGCTATGAAATAAATCCCCAAATAAATTTAGAAAAAAAAAAGTGCCAAATTATTTATAGCAATAATACCATTGAAACACATAGGCAATGAGACTTTAAAATAACTAGATTATATACACTTATATAATATAGATACATATATACAGATGGGTGAAATTTCATCTATTCTCAATATGTTTTAATATTTGAGATTTTTAAACTATGACAATTGGTATTCAAGTCATCTCTATATCTCTCAGTATTGTCCTACAAAACCTGTCTGTTTTCTTTTATTGACTTTAAACATTATGTCATTTCCATCTAGGCCCTGTGTACTTTGAAAAAACTAGGTAAACTGCTAATGTAGTTAAGGAAAAGGGATGGATACATTTTTAACTATATAATTATTTAAACATATACATTATATATTGCATATATATGTATAAATGTATACACTGTATAGTTACATAAACACATACTTTAATGAATCATGTTAAATAATAGCATAATGATGGCAAAATATTGTCATTAACCAATAGACCATAATCCATATGATATCATATATTTATGATTTCACCATGCTCTTTTCTAAGTAATTTTAACTACTAATTTTTCACCAAGAAACTACAAATTAAAATTTCCTTTGAAAGAGACTATGATTATTAAAAAATATTATTCAAACAGAACATTTTAACTTATTGTTAATTTGTTATAGAGCAAAAATGCATATTTCCCCATTTTTCTCAAACCATGGCTACAAAATAGATTCTAATGTAATGGACTCAAAGTAAGTAAATATTAATTTTATCTTTTTGGTAATTCCATTTTAATTGTTTAGACTTCTGAAATATCATAGATACAAGTCATAAAATATAGTAATTTATTGCCAATTATTAGAGTAATGCAAATCAAAACCACAATGAAGTATCACTTCAGAATGGTCAGGATGGCCACAATCCAAAAGTCTACAAATAAAATATGCTGCAGAGGGTGAGGGGAAAAGCAACCCTCCTACTGTTGGGGGGGTAAATTAATGCAGCCACTATGTCTCTTGAGAAACCTGTATGCAGGTCAAGAAGCAACAGTTAGAATTGGACATGGAACAACAGACTGGTTCCAAATAGGAAAAGGAGTACGTCAAGGCTGTATATTGTCACCCTGCTTATTTAAATTATATGCAGAGTACATCATGAGAAATGCTGGGCTGGAAGAAGCACAAGCTGGAATCAAGAATTCCGGGAGAAATACCAATAACCTCAGATATGCAGATAACACCACCCTTATGGCAGAAAGTGAAGAGGAACTAGAAACCTCTTGATGAAAGTGAAAGAGGAGAGTGAAAAAGTTGGTTTAAAGCTCAACATTCAGAAAACTAAGATCATGGCATCTGGTCCCATCACTTCATGGGAAATAGATGGGGAAACAGTGGAAACAGTGGTAGACTTTATTTTGGGGGGGCTCCAAAATCACTGCAGATGGTGACTGCAGCCATGAAATTAAAAGACACTTACTCCTTGGAAGGAAAGTTATGACCAACTTAGGTAGTATATTAAAAAGCAGAGACATTACTTTGTCAACAAAGGTCCATCTAGTCAAGGCTATGGTTTTTCCAGTAGTCATGTATGGATGCAAGAGTTGGACTGTGAAGGAAGCTGAGTGCCGAAGAGTTGATGCTTTTGAACTGTGCTATTGTAGAAGACTCTTGAGAGTCCCTTGGACTGCAAGGAGATCTAACCAGTCCATTCTAAAGGAGATCAGTCCTGGGTGTTCACTGGAAGGACTGATGCTGAGGCCGAAACTCCAATACTTTGGCCACCTCATGCGAAGAGCTGACTTATTTGAAAATACCCTGATGCTGGGAAGGATTGGTAGCAGAAGAAGGGGTCAACAGAGGATAAGGTGGCTGGATGGCATCACTGACTCGATGGATCTAGTTTGGGTAAACTCCGGGAGCTGGTGATGGACAGGGAGGCCTGGAGTGCTGCGATCCATGGGGTCACAAATAGTCAGACACAACTGAGTGGCTGAACTGAAATGAACTGATGGAAAAGAGTTTGGAAGTGGCTTATCCATGAACTCATTGCAAATTTAGACTTAAATTGAAGAAAGTAGGGAAAACAACTAGACCATTCAGAAATGACTTAAATAAAATCCCTTATGATTATACAGTGGAAGTAAGAAATAGATTAAAGGGATTAATCTGACAGACAGAGTGTCTGAAGAACTATGGATGGAGGTTCATAACATTATATAGGAGGCAGTGATCAAAATCATCCCCAAGAGAAAAAAAAATACAAAAAGACAAATTGGTTGTCTTACGAGGCCTTACCAATACCTGAGAAAAGAAGAGAAACTGAAGGCAACGGAGAAAAGGAAAGATACATCCATTTGAATGCAGAGCTCCAAAGAACAGCAAAGAGAGATAAGAAATCCATCTTCAGTGACCAACGCAGAGAAATAGAGGAAAACAATAGAAATGGAAAGACTAGAGATCTCTTCAAGAAAATTAGAGATACCAAGGGAGCATTTCATGCAAAGATGGGCACAATAAAGGACAGTAATGGTATGGACCTAACAGAAGCAGAAGATAATAAGAAGAGGTGCCAAAATACCGAGAAGAACTATACAAAAAGATCTTAATGACCCATATAACCATGATGGTGTGATCACTCCCCTAGAGCCAGACATCCTGAAATGAAGAGTCAAGTGGGACTTAGGAAGCATCACTACGAACAAAGCTGGTGGAGGTGATGGAATTCCATCTGAGCTATTTCAAATCCTTAAAAATGATGCTGTTAAAGTGCTGCACTCAATATGAAAGCAAATTTGGAAAACTCTGCAGTGGCTACAGGACTGGAAAAGATCACTTTTCATTCCCATCCCAAAGAAAGGCAATGCCAAAAAATGTGAAAACTACCACACAATTGCATTCATCTCACATGCTAGCAAAGTAATGCTCAAAATTTTCTAAGCCAGTCTTCAATAAAACGTGAACCATGAACTTCCAGATGTTCAAGATAGATTTAGAAAAGGCAGAGGAACCAGAGATCAAATTGCCAACATCTGCTGGATCATAGAAAAAGCAAGAGACTTCCAGAAAGGCATCTACTTCTGCTTTATTGTCTATGCCAAAGCCTTTGACTGTGGATTACAGCAAACTTTTGAAAATTCTGAAAGAGAAGGGAATACCAAACCATTTGAACTGCCTCCTGAGAAATCTATATGCAGGTCAAGAAGCAACAATTAGAAATGGACATGGAAAAACAGACTGGTTCAAAATAGGGAAAGGAGTATGTCAATGTTGTATATTGTCACCCTGCTTATTTAACTTAACACAGAGAACATCATGCCAAATGCTGGGCTAAATGAAGCACAAGCTGGAATCAAGATTGCTGGGAGAAATATCAATAACTTCAGATATGCAGATGACACCACCCTTATGGCAGAAAGTGTAGAAGAACTAAAGAGCCTCTTGATGAAAGTGAAAGAGGAAGAGTGAAAAAGTTGTCTTAAAGCTCAACATTCAAAAAAGAAGACTATGGCATCCAGTCCCATCACTTCATGGCAAATAGATGGGGAAACAGTGGAAACAGTGGCTGACTTTATTTTTCTGGTCTCCAAAATCACTGCAGATGGTATTGCAGTCATGAAATTAAAAGACTCTTGCTCCTTGGAAGAAAAGCTATGGCCAACCTAGACAGCATATTAAAAAGCAGAGACATTACTTTGCTGATAAAGGTCCATCTAGTCAGAGCTATAGTTTTTCCAGTAGTCATGTATGGATGTGAGAGTTGGACTATAAAGAAAGCTGAGCGCTGAAGAATTGATGCTTTTGAATTGTGGTGTTGGAGAAGACTCTTGAGAGTCCCTTGGACTGCAAGGAGATCCAACCAGTCCATCTTAAAGGAGATCAGTCCTGAATATTCATTGGAAGGACTGATGCTGAAGCTGAAACATCAACACTTTGGCCACCTCATGTGAAGAGCGGACTCATTGGAAAAGACCCTGATGCTGGGAAAGATTGAAGGCAGGAGAAGAAGTGGATGACAGAGGATGAGATGGTTGATTGATCACTCTCAACTATTTTCTCTCTCTTTACTAAAAATTGCAAGATTAACAAATTAGCCAATGGGCTATCATGTATACCCCAATATCTTGTCTTCCTAGCATATCAGTCTTACTCTATTTAAGGGAGGGCTGAATTCAGCCTCATCTATATTAAGCAAAACTCATTTGTTTTAATAAATGCTCTAGTGAGAAGAATACTTGTATGGATCTGAATAACTACGTAATAAGGACTCTTTCCATTAATTTCTCCAGAAAACCATTCTGCTAGATGACATCATCTTTTGACCCAAAACTTTAGTGCCTTGCATAGATCTCAGGAATAAACCCTGGCTCACAGAAGCATATGGTGAATTTTATTAACATTCTATACCAACTTGAAATATCCTAGGGTCATTGGTGATTGCTTTCTTCCCTATTATATCAAGATATTACAGAAACCATGTTCAGGATGGTTGAGTGATGATGAAGACGTGGATTATCCTCGTAGGGGGAAGTATATCATTCAGTTGGACTGTGGTACCATGGTGAGAGAAAAAACAAGATAAAAAATGCTAGGAAGCATATAAACAGCAGGGAGTCATAAGTACAGTGCCAGTGAAGGGATCCAAAGAGGAAATCAAAACAAGTAGATAAAAGCAGGCATTGGCCTATGGTTTCTAATCAGATGCCAGGAGCAAAACCTTAGCAGGAATGATAAATCTGTGGTCGTTTAATGGTACATGGAGATCTGTGCCTGTGTTCCGGTCAGTGTTTATATTAACTGGTGGAAATCATTGAGTATTCACTTCTAACCCTGGCAAATAAACCAGCATGTTAGAAAGTATACCTATTTAATTTGGTAGTATATATTCACCCAACAAAACAAAAAGATGATAAATAGCAAACTTAAATTTCATATTTCATTACTTCATGTTTTAGTTATTTAAATTCCACTCATATTTAGTAATGTTTGCATATTAGATAAAACAAATGCACAAAGTCATGTTTACTGATTAAGGCTTCATTGTTAAGGCTTTACAAAGAAACCTACATTCCACACAGGGCATTCAATGCCAAGTTCAAATTGCATAGGAAGAGAGTCCCTGGAGAGCACTTCCCCAGATGGAAGGGGCAAGCTAAAACCCTTGTTCAATCTCCCACTATGTATTTCCTCTAGGAAGAAAACAAAGTACAAATTCTCTGTTAGTTGAAGGGATATACAAGAATCTGCCCTCAACATAAGATTTCAAACTGTTTTTTCTACTAGAACCAATTTTTTGAGGGTCTATGTTTTCTACTGTAGTTTGATCTATTAATGTACTGTGTTTCTCCTCTCTTGTAAAGTTCCTTTAATCTGTGGTGGAAAGTGGAAAACAATAGTTTGAACTAAATTCTGTTAGTAAACTAGGTGATCAGGTAATTCAATGGATTGCCAAACAACTTCAACAACTTATTTGTTAAAAAAATAAATAAATTTCTCATAAAGAAAGATGAAGTAGAAAAAAGATTAGCAAAGAAGAAAGAATAAAAACTGCACAACAGTCACTTTATAATCTCTTTCTACAGAGAGAATTATGCAGGTCATGTCTATAAAGTATGGAGTAAGAGCCCGCAAAGTACATGAAATGTAGTTTTATTGTTTTCATTGGCAAAAGTATAATCTTAACCTTTGATAAACTGTCTAGGGAATAAGCCCTACAGATCTGAGCAATATGTGAAAAATTTCACGATCACCTGCCTACTTTAGCACTAAAAGAACACAGGTAAAGTTAGAAACTTGTTTACATTGTCAAATTCTAGCCAGCAACCTAAGTAATCGACAATTCATTTTAAGTATTTGTAAAATAGATGGAAACAGAGACACAAACATTTTTTTTTTCCTTTTTATAATCTAACTGTTGTACATATGGGAAAAGATAATTGAGGAAATTTTTGACACTAACTGTTCAAGTAAACTGTTGGCTGTGCTTGAAGATGAAAGAATATACTGAATGATCAGAAGACTGGCAAGGGCTGTCAATTTGCAACGATAATTGAACACACTCAACACTAACTATGAGCTTCCCCACCTGCAGTGCAGGAGACACAGGAGACTCTGGTTTGATCCCTGGGTTGGGAAGATCCCCTGGAGGGAAAATGGCAACCCACTCCAGTATTCTTGCCTGAAGAATCCCATGGATAGGGAAGCCTGGCAGGCTACAGTCCAAAGGGTCACAACGAGTCAGACATGACTGAGCAACTATGCACATGCACACACCTATAACTGTATTGTTAGCAACACAAGTGTCTGGAAATTTATGTTCAACAAAAGTTCTCTTTGCCACCTTCCACATAGGCTAGTCCCATATTATTTAACTAGCATTTGTTATTTTCTTGTTAGTTTATGTTAAAGATGCAGAATGATTAAAAACAGAAGACTACACTCTAAACACTCAGCAAAAACTTGCATATTGAAGTTTTAGTACCTTTCATATGCTGCCTTATTGTTTAGTTTTCTTTGAAATCCATTTAATATTTTAATATTTAATATTTTATCAAACTATGAAACCCAAATATGCAATAATTGTTTCTTATAGTCATGTTAACACATTTATTTCAATGTGTACATTTTCTGAATTAGAATAGGAACTACTTAATTTTTTTTCATATTCCAGAATATTAAGCAAAGTACCTGTCATATACACAGGACTCAACACACATGCTCTAAATAAATAAATGGTATTTGACTTGTTCTTTTTTATTATTCTTTTCAATCCCTTTTTTCTGGGTATTCATACAACTGGCACTTCCATAGTATATTCACAGTCTTTTCCATATTGAATTACTCTTGTTCCTTGAATGTGACAAGAATAGTTTCATCCTAGGCACTTTTCCAAAAACTTTGCTTGCTCTCACACTTCTCCTCTAGACCTTAAGTTATCAGTATATCCCAGAAAGTTTTGCCACATTCTGTCACTAGGTCAGTACTTTTGTTCTATACTCTCATCTGTCCTTCAGAATCTCTTGTAGTTATATAATTATCAGTATAATATTTTAAAGAATACTTCTTACTGGATATTGAGTCTATCTTTACTCATTTTAGTTATATCTCTGCCAAGAAAACAATAAATACTTCAAAATATGAGTTAAACAGACCAATATAAACCTGATACAATATACGTAGATTCTTAGAAATCTTTCTAGTGTATTTTTAGATTGCTTACAAAAATGACTGTCCACCAATGCCCACCTTATTCAAAAATCTTCCTATGGCATTGCTTGTTTGGGGTGTCCACTTCTTTTTGAGATACTTTTTCTTTTCCTGTGACCTGATTGAATCATCTGACACTGATTCTATGCCTGATATTACAGAATTTCCTAGAATCAGGCCAAATAATATGTGTGTGAATATGAATATATATGTATATGTATATATATATGTACATATATATACAATATCTATAGTAATTCTGATGCCATTGATATAGTACTATGAACTAGAATTCTAGTATCAGATGCCCTATTAAGCATCCTTACATAACAAGAAACCATCATTCTCTATGCTTTAATTTCCTTGTCTAAAATGTAGAAACCATATACTATAGACTGTAATCTCACAAAGAAATGTATAGTTCTAAAACTTGGCAAAAATAGATGGCTTAAAGACAAAAAACAAAAAAACAAAACACTTTGTAGTATGTCATTTGCCCACAAATCAATAAAATAACAAATTGAGTGTCAGGATTATTTTTGTTACTTCAACAAGCATATATGGCGATATTGATGGCATCATGATTTTCTGTACAAAGATAGGCATATGCTTCTTGAAACTTGCCTGTATAGCAGAGGGAAATACTGTAATTTCTTAAAAGAGTAGTGTTCAACTATATGAAGCCAATATAATCTTTTAATAATATCTCAAAGCTTGAAATTTTATTATAATATCAAACATGTCACAATTTACAACAAATAAATTCAAACTAAAATATAACTCAAAGTTATTTGCCAGATATTAATACCCAAGGCTAGACATCTGATTCATTTTCTAGCTCCCAAGAGAGGAACACTGACTTGGTTGCCTTTTCCACCCATCCATAGCCATTAACTGCAAGTAATAAATATGAATATGCACCAAAGCACATGTCAGAATTAGCAATCAAATTAGTGTCACTTGCATTCACAACAGATTTTTAAGTGCTTTTAATTCTATTAAAAACATAAAGAAGAACATTTCACACTGGTACGAATGTCTCTTTAGGAAGTACAAAACTGAAATAGATTTTCTGTGATGAGGCAGGCTAGAATTTGACTAGATCTATAGAATTGACACAGGGGCTCCCCAGATGGCGCTAGTGGTAAAGAACCCACCAGCCAATGAAGGAGACGTAAGAGATGCAGGTTTGATACCTGGGTTGGGAAGATCCCCTATAGGAGGGCATGGAAACCACTCCAGTATTCTTGTCTGGAGCATCACATGGACAGAGGAGGCTGGCAGGCTACAGTCCATAGCGTCACAAAGAGTCGGACACAACTGAAGAGACTTAGCATGCACACATAAAACTGACACAAACCATACTGAAATAGGGTTTACCTGTGGTTCCTCATACTCAAAATGGTCCTGAGAAAGTGTGAATTCTAGCACTAGGTGGATATGTACTTTTGACACCAATGGTTTTAAAGTCGAAGAAAAAATGCAAAAATGAATTCTGTGTTTTCACATACTTGAGTCAAATGCAATTTTTTTGTGAAACAATGTTTTAAGAATATAATTTTTCACTTCATCGACTAAATCTATTTTTTCTGCAGTTAGTCTATCTTAAACCAGGAAATTTTTCTCTTCAGGCATTATGCACTTCTTAAACAAGACCTCTTTCAATATTTCCAAAAGTCTGAGGTAGCAAGTGAAAGTAAGATATGTAGCCATGTCAGCAAAAAATTGGGGCAATGTGAGTGAAGGAACCTGCAGCAAGATAAAAGGAGGTGTCCTTCCGTCAAGAACTGTGGAGTCTGAATTTTTACCCGGCTTGCAAGGCAACAAGTCAATCTAGGATAGTTCAGTAGAAACTGGCAGAAGGTGCAAGACACCTGGATTAGAGACAAAAACGGTTTATCACTCACAGTAATAGCAGAAGTCAGCGGTTCAGTGTTTTCTTGTGCTTTTTCCTCAAGCCCAAATTCCCCAGGGAAATGTAAAGAAGACCAAATGGTATCTGTGCATGCAATGGATTACTCTGGACAGCAAGAATGTCTTACTTTATGCTCCAGAGACTATCAAGCAAACTATCCAGAGAGTGAAATTATGTCTAGCATTCAAGGAGGTAAGCAAACCTGCCCTTTGCTTTAAAGGGTGATGATATCTCTGTCTTCCAAGGCTCTTCACTATATACCGATTCTTAAAAAATATTCCAGAACACAGCCTGTGCCCCTGCTAACAAGACATGCAGAAATGCAAGGGGAACAGGGAAACCTGTGTCTCAACACTCCGGAACATACGTCCCACTTTTTGTAAGCTAAGGCCAAAGATGCATAGCCCCGGTCACTGATAAGAAAATAGAAGACAGTCTAAAAGAGGGGGGCATAAAAATGACCCACAGCTTTTAAAGTGCTCTTCGTATAAAAGCTTACTAGAGTTTCTCTTCAAAATTCTCTTTCTGTGACTCTCAGATACAAGCCCATAATGTTGTCTCAGTCTGGAATATTGCTATTGGGCATAAACAACACACTGGCTTCTCTATTGCTTCCTTACAGGTTTGAGAATAGGAACATGTTAAAATGGAAAACACAAGTTTCAGATCATCCCTCTCCGCCTCTCCTGTGAGTTTGTCAGATATATTTGAATTAAAATATAATTCACTCTGCATAAAAGTTAATAAACTACACTTTCTTCACAAACATAGCAATCTGGTTGACTGAAGAATAATAGTTTATGATGTACAGTATGGCTCAACCCAGTCAATATATTCAATGTTATCATTAAATCACAAAAAAATTGTGTTAGCGTTATCCTTTCCTATGTCTAAACTCTGAATAGTAAGATAAATATCAGACTTTTATTTGAATTTTCAAATAAAAGCTATCCAAGAAAAGTGTTTAATACTGTAAGTAATGTTATCATGGAATGATAGCAACTGAAAAATGATTCTCAATTGAATGTATTATGAAAAACCTATGGAACTCTGAATCACAAGCTTTCATTTGTTATGCTGCCAGAAATTCCACAATTAGCACACACAGGGTTGCTCAAGTCTATCATGTTGCATAGGATAATACTATAACTACCTTTGCTAAAAAGTTCTGAAAATGCCCAGCAATTATTATGACATACTTAGACTGTGAAGGAGGCATAAATGGCTATTCAGAATTTTGGTTTTGACATAAGGAAGTATTGTTTTGAATTCTTCTTATAGATTCCTTTGGTTCAAAATTAGTAGCAAGCAAACTATTAAAAAAATTTCAGTTTTTCTTGGGTATTTTATGCCAAAGATTCTTGGTTTTCTGGTCAAATCAGTATGTATTTTATTATTAAAACCAGTGAATATTTATTAAGTTGAGAATATTCCAGCTTTCAGATATTATAATGTAGCATGAGAATGTGTACTTGCTAAGTCTCAGTCATGTCCAACTTTGTGACCCTATGGACTGTAGGCCGCCAGGTTCCTCTGTCCATGGGATTCTCCAGGCAAAAATACTGGAGTGGGTTGCCATGCCCTCCTCCAGGGAATCTTGCCAACCCAGGGATTGAACCCATGTCTCCTGCAGCTCCTGCATTGCAGGTGGATTCTGTACTGCTGAGCCACCAGGAAAGCCCATCATTATGTAGTTCAAGTATCACTAAATCAATGAAGGCAAGATTGTACATTTTACAGGTTTATTTTATCAGTTTTCAAAACAGATATGATGTAAGAACATATTACCTGTGCATTGTAAAGTGAATTTGGTAAAATCTGATTTTTCTAGAGAGGGGCAAAATGCACTTATTATACTTCTGCTATGTTTATTAAATATTAATTTCATTAGCCAAACTTTTATTTTTTAATGTCTACCATTGAATATTTTTAAAATTAAAAAAAAAGTGTGAATGTATTTCACAAGGAAATTGGTAAATACAGTATATAACTAAAATTAGCCTTGTGAAATGGTATAAATTTTAATTGTATCTAGTTAATTCTCTTATATAATGATTATTAAGTATAGTATAACATATAATGCCAATGTAAGTGTTTGGCAAGCATGACACCACCATTTTGTTGGGTATCTGCATTTATATTATGGGACACTGACACATTACATTTATTTTTTCCTCCTTTCTGATATTCCATAGACATGATTTAAAAGTTATAAAACCAGAAAGACACCAAGAAAAGAATATTAGACAGCTGTTGTTTAGAAGTTGGCCAAATGAAAAACACCTCATAAGCTGCGTTTCAGGCTGAGGAACATCTAAGTCTGCCTGTGGCAGGGGAAATATAGAGGCATTCTATTAACAAGGAAGACAATTAATGTCACAAAACCTCAGACATTCTCAGGAATTTGAAGTCTATGGTATTGCCTAAGGCCATAATATGCTGCTGCTGCTGCTGCTGCTAAGTCGCGTCAGTCGTGTCCGACTCTGTGCGACCCCATAGACGGCAGCCCACCAGGCTCCGCCGTCCCTGGGATTCTCCAGGCAAGAACACTGGGGTGGGTTGCCATTTCCTTCTCCAGTGCATGAAAGTGAAAAGTTAAAGTGAATTCGCTCAGTCGTGTCAGACTCTTCGCGACCCCATGGACGGAAAATCCTCCGTCCATGGGATTTTCCAGGCAAGAGTACTGGAGTGGGGTGCCATTGCCTTCTTCGAAGGCCATAACATAGTGAAGTGAAAATGAAAGTCGCTCAGTCGCTTCTGACTTTTTGCGACCCCATGGACCTCATGGGCCTCATGGACTATACAGTCGATGGAATTCTCCAGGCCAGAATACTGAGGTGGGTAGCCTTTCCCTTCTCCAGGGGATCTTCCCAAGCCAGGGATCGAACCCAGGTCTCCGGCATTGCAGGCAGATTCTTTACCAGCTGAGCCACAAGGCCATAATATAGGGGTTGGTTTAACACTGGGAAGTTAGTCGCTTGTGTCAGAGGAAGTAGAGGGGAAGTTAGGACCCTGCTTTCAAACTGTGTAGGCAGGAAACTGGTCTTCCTCGTTCCATCAGATATGGGAAGCAGACCAGAGGGTGGATACTGGGGACGTTCTGAAAAGATTTGGTGAAAATAGGCTGAGAGGTAAGAACCCTAGCCTATTTCTGTCACTCAACTCCCCAGAATTCCAAGAACCAGCTAAAACTGACCTATACCTCCCCACACCAACTCTCAACACAGGCAAGAGATGACAGGGTTCTTCTCTGTGTAACATGACCTAAGATACAATATGAGACACAGAGGACTTTTGGTTGCTTCCCAGTGAAGAAACCACGTATCTTGTGATGCAGCCCCAACAGTGCAAAAGCCCTGAACATAAACCCATTCTTTCGTGTGATCATTAGAATAGTTAATAAGCTATTGTTTATTATCTAAGTAACGCACTAAGAAAAGTAAAAGGAAACTCATAGGAGAGATACAGAATATTATAACAACTCATCCTGAAATAAAAACAGTTGAGAGCTTCCATTCCACACTGGGCACTGAAAACAGACAGTTAACTAAAATTGCATGGTAATTATGTAAATGAAGACAGATTCAATCCATAGAAATATATACTTAGTTATTAGAATTTTAAACACCTCATTGAGATTTGAAAAGTTGTTTTTGCTGTTGTTATTGGTTTTTTGTCATTTCAATATTTAGCACATATCCACAGCAAAAGACATTATACACTGTTTTCATTATAATATAAAACAGTGAATATTCCTAGTTTAGGCAATAAACAAAAGAAAATGAATGATTATTTAGTAATCATTGCCTCTCGGGTATTTTTCCCATAAATACCCCTAATCTGAATAAAAAAACAAAAACTGATAAGACAGTATGCTGTTCTACAAATAGATATTTCTACCAGTCTATGCAATTCATCAGATATGGTTGAAAAGTATTTTCAGTAGTTAACAAAGATTGGTCTATACTGTATTAGTATTATGAGAATAGGATTAGAAGAATTCATATCCATTTGCACTTCACATTAGTAATGCCTTCAACTGACTGAAACTAGCCCCCAAAATCTGCAATTAAGTGTCATTAGTTGAATTCACTCAAACTAGGTCTTTGAAGAGGCTCTACCAAGATACTAGGTTTCACTGAATATGCTATCATGTTCTGAGTTTAATGTTCAAGTTTTGAATTACTCTGTCACTTGAAATGCAGTAAACTTTGTAGTTGACAAGCTACGTATTTTGTCACAATTTCTAAATAAAGAGAATAAAATATACATTAGGGTGACTTTGGCCACAAGCAACAGAAATATCTAGTTTAGATTAGGTTACAAGTATGGAAATGTGAGATATTCTAAAAGGCTTAATTATGCTGCTGCTGTTGCTGCTAAGTCGCTGCAGTTGTGTCTGACTCTTCGCGACCCCATGGACTGCAGCCTGCCAGGCTCCTCCGTCCACGGGATTCTCCAGGCAAGAGTACCAGAGTAGGGTGCCATCGCCTACACCCTTAATTATGCTAGCTCCCATCATAGCTGAAACAAGGTTGCAACAATCCCACGTATTTCATCCAGAGGGAGAAAAGGGACTAGCTCTTGTAGTTTGCCTGTAGAAGGTCCAGTAGACATCGTTGGGTATCAATGCCCAGAATTTAGCCATGTGCTTAACCCTTGATCAATCACTGAAAAGAGAAATCATATGCTCATGAATAGGCTCAGAGTTATAAGGTTTACCCCTCAACTGGGTATAGGACACAGTGGAGGCTAGAAACTCTGCTGCTGCTGCTGCTAAGTTGTTTCAGTCGTGTCCGACTCTGTGTGACCCCACAGACGGCAGCCCACCAGGCTCCCCCAATCCTGGGATTCTCCGAGCAGAGACTAATGCTGCATAGTCCTGAGACAGAATCTCTTCCTGCTCAGGGAAACCCCAGTTTTGCTCTAAGATCTCTTTAACTGACAGAATGAGTCTCACCTACATTACTGAGGACAATCTCCTTTCCTTAAAGTCAAGTGATATAGATACACACTACAGAACACCTTACTGCGATATTAGATTAGTGTTTACCTAGGGGAGTTGACACGTAAAACTAACCAGCACAGCTGTGTTTTAAGAATGTTTGTTGTTGTTTTTATTTGTCTAGTTTGTATTTTTCTATTTCTTCACTGAGCCATTGATTGTTCAGTAGGCATATTGTTTAGCCTCCATTTGTTTGTGTGGGTTTTTTTTGCATTTTACGAGAAAGGTTGTTTTCCAGTCTCAGCCTGAATAGAAAAATGTGCTTGATAAGATTTCAATTTTCTTAAATTTACTGAGATTTCTTTTGTAACATAGCATATGAGCTGTCCTGGAGAAGGTTCCATATACAATTGAAAATGATGTATATTATGTTGCCTTTGGATGGGATGTTTCCTACGTGTGTGTGGGGGGGGGGTATGGAAGCAAATTAAATGCCCATCAAGAGATGAATGGATAAAGAAGGCGTGATAGAGAGAGAGAGAGAGAGATCGAGTTAACTCAGCCACAAAAAAAGGAATGAAATCTTGCCATATGGAACAACAAGGATGGACAAGTGTATTAAGCTAAGTGAAATAAAACAGAGAATGACAAATACTGTATTTTTTCACTTAAATCTAAAAAACGAGATAAATGAAGAAAGATAAAACAGAAACGGAGTTACAGATACAGAAAAGAAACAGGTAATTATCAGAGGAGAGGGGCCTTGGGAGATGGAGGAAAGAAACCAGTAAAACAAGTAAGAGAGATAAAGAGGTGAACATTTACAGTTGCGAAATAAACAAGGCACAGCTCTGGAAGGTACAGCATGGGGAACATAGACAGTAACTGTGTAATGTTTTCTGTGTGACGTTTTTAACTAGACTTAGAGTGATCATTTTGAATTGACAGAAATATCGAATCGCTATGTTATACAACAGGGACTAAGTGTTCCATGTCACTTAAACTTCAAAAGCAAATAAACGCACAGAAAAAGGGATCGTATCTGTGGCTGCAAATGAAGGGGGTGGAGGACGAGGCCGCCAGATGAAGGCAGTCAGAGGACATAAACCTCTGGTTGTAGGGTAAGAGCTAGAGATGTGACGCACAGCATGATGAATGTAACTGACTCTGCCGTACATTACATGTGGAACCTGTTAAGGCAGAAAATCCAACGAGTTCTCTTCACAGGCATTGTTTTTTTTTCTAGTCAATTTTGTATCTGTATGATATAATATTCGCTAAACTTATTGCAATGATCATTGTAAAATGTATCTAAGTCAAATCAATGTAAACCAAATGGATGTAAGTCAAAATTATACTGCACACCTTAAACTTATTAAGTGCTATATGTCAATTGTATTTAAATAAAGCTGGAAGAAAATAAAAGTTTTGATTTGATTTTCAGTTGATGACAGAATGATAATTATGTTATATATATAACATATATATATATATGGAAAATCCATTACATTAAAAATAATTTTAGTAAGAAATGTCTATTCTTTCTACTTAGAAATTGATATTGAGGTTGACTATATTTTAAAACTATTTTAACTATGAAATGCTTCATACATGCAAAACATAATATGCTATGAATTCATGTACATACCACCTAGATTTTTAAATGCCTATATTTTGTTAACTGGTAAATGTAATACTTGTCTTATACCTCTCATTATTAAATATCTAGAGAATTATAGATAAGACCTACTCCATCCATACTTATTTTCTCCTATACAAGTTTTCTGTTCTTAGTCACTCAGTTATGTCCGTCTCTTGTGACCCCATGGACTGTAGCCCGCCAGGTTCCTCTGTCCATGGAATTCTCCAAACAAAAGTAGTGGAGTGGGTAGCCTTTCCCTTCTCCAGGGGGATCTTCCTGACCCAGGGATTGAACTCAGGTCTCCGTCATTGCAGGTGGATTCTTTACTGACTGAGCAACCAGGGAAGCCCTCCAATACAAAAGGAAACTATTATGTTTAGGTTGCAATATTTAATACACAGGATATTTTGTATGTTATGTAAATAATCACATACACGTACCAGTAGTAGGATTTGTTTTATTTTACTCACATGTTTCATTTTAGCTTAGGGTAAATATTTTAAGGTATCTGAAAATTAGCATTTTCCCAAATGTATTTAGGTTGATATATGTAAATTTGGTTCTTTCACTTTAAAAGTAGAATAGTATTTCAATTTCTGATTGCAGAATGCTTCATTTATCTGATTCCGTTTTTTATGAAACTTCCAATTTATCAATTGCCAACAAGAATTAGATACATCCTTTTGCACAAGGTGAGATTTTTTATATCTTGTGAGTCAAAGCGTGATCCTCAGGCCTAACAGAAACTACATAATCTGGGAAACACAACATTAAACAAAAATAAATTATATTTCATAACCAAAGAATCACTTTTTCATACATATATATTAATCATTCAGATGTTTGCCTGTTTTTATTCATTTTGAGCTTTTAATTAGATTGTTCATCTTCTTTTCAGAAATATGGGAAAACGCTTACAGTTTAAGCACTAACAGTTGGCTGGTTACTCTTACATTGTGTCCTAATAGTTTTAAAGATTTACTCTCCACATTTATTTTGTATTAATTCATCTGGAATTTGTTTTGCAGTCCTGAAAAACATTGTTGCTGTTATTCAGTCACTAAATTGTGTCTAACTCTTTGCAACCCCATGAACTGCAGCATGCCAGGCTTCCTTATCTTCACTATCTCCTGGAGCTTGCTCAAACTCATGTGTGAGTCCATGATGCCATCCAAACATCTCATCCTGTCACCTCCTTCTCCTTCCGCCTTCAATCTCTCCCAGCATCAGGGTCTTTTCCTGAGTCAGCTCTTCACATCAAGTGGACAAAGTACTGGAGCTTCAGCTTCAGAATCAGTCTTTCCAATGAGTATTCAGGGTTGATTTCCTTTAGGATTGACAGGTTGGATCTCCTTGCTGTCCAAGGGACTCTCAAGAATCCTCTCCAGCATGACAATTTGAAAGCACCAATTCTTCAGCACTCAGTTCAGTTCAGTCGCTCAGTCAGTCATATCCAACTCTTTGCGACCCCATGAATCGCAGCACACCAGGCCTCCCTGTCCATCACCAACTCCCGGAGTCCACCAAAACCCATGTCCATCGAGTCGATGATGCCATCCAACTATCTCATCCTCTGTCGTTTCCTTCTCCTCCTGCCCCCAGTCTTTTCCAGCACCATGGTCTTTTCGAATGAGCCAGCTCTTCACATCAGGTGGCCAAAATACTGGAGTTTCAGCTTCAACCTCAGTCCTTCCAATGAACAACCAGGACTGATCTCCTTTAGGATGGACTGGTTGGATCTCCTTGCTGTCCAAGGGACTCTCAAGAGTCTTCTCCAACACCACAGTTCAAAAGCATCAATTCTTCAGCGCTCAGCTTTCTTTATAGTCCAACTCTCACATCCATACATGACCACTGGAAAAACCAGAGCCTTGACTAGACAGAACTTTATTGGCAAAGTAATGTCTCTGCTTTTTAATATGCTGTCTAGGTTGGTCACAACTTTCCTTCCAAGGAGTAAACGTCTTTTAATTTCATGGCTGCAGTCACCATCTGAAGTGATTTTGGAGCCCAGAAAAATAAAGTCAGCCACTGTTTCCACTGTTTCCCCATCTATCTGCCATGAAGTGATGGGACCGGATGCCATGATCTTAGTTTTCTGAATGATGAGCTTTAAGCCAACTTTTTCATTCTCCTCTTTTCACTTTCATCGAGTCTCTTTAGTTCTTCCTCACTTTCTGCCATAAGGGTGGTATCATCTGCATATCTGAGGTTATTGATATTTCTCCCGGCAATCTTGATTCCAGCTTGTGTTTCTTCCAGCCCAGCGTTTCTCATGATGTACTCTGCATAGAAGTTAAATAAGCAGGGTGACAATATACAGCCTCGACGTACTCCTTTTTCTATTTGGAATCAGTCTGTTGTTCCATGTCCAGTTGTAACTGTTGCTTCCTGACCTGCATACAGGTTTCTCAAGAGACAGGTCAGGTGGTTTGGTATTCCCATCTCTTTCAGAATTTTCCACAGTTTATTGTGATCCACACAGTCAAAGACTTCGGCATAGTCAATAAAGCAGAGGTAGATATTTTTCTGTAACTCTCTTGCTTTTTCGATGATCCAGTGGATGTTGGCAATTTGATCTCTGGTTCCTCTGCCTTTTCTAAAACCAGCTTGAACATCTGGAAATTCACAGTTCACGTACTGCTGAAGCCTGGCTTGGAGAATCTTAAGCATTACTTTACTAGCGTGTGAGATGAGTGCAATTGTGCAGTAGTTTGAGCATTCTTTGGCATTGCCTTTCTTTGGAATTGGAGTGAAAACTGACCTTTTCCAGTCCTGTGGCCACTGCTGAGTTTTCCATACTTGCTGGCATATAGAGTGCAGCACTTTCACAGCGTCATCTTTCAGGATTTGAAATAGCTCAACTGGAATTTCATCACCTCCACCAGCTTTGTTCATAGTGATGTTTCTGAAGGCCCAATTGACTTCACATTCCAGGATGTCTGGCTCTAGATGACAAATCCTGAAGGATGACGCTGTGAAAGTTTAATGCTAATAAGGCTTCTAATCAATCAAAGATATTTTTGGTTTGGTATATCAGTGTTGATACTTAAAGGAAATAAATTATACAGTTTTAAATGAGAAGCAGTTAGTGGAACCCAAATACAAAAGCAGAAGATGACCATTATTTTATAGGTAAGAGACAGTAGAAAACAGAATATTTTCAAAGTTGAGAAAGTAAACATGTTTTTGTCTACTTCTGCTCATTCTCACACTTACTAACAGCATAATTGTAATTCTAGTTCCTATGAAAGTCAATAACAAAATTTATCATGTTTTTAATTTTAATTATGCCAAAAACTGTGTATTTTAATTTTCTCAAATTATTTAACTACCTAAATGCCTATATTGTACACCACTCATCCTGTCACCTGGGGCTTCCCAGGTGGGGCTAGCGGTAAGGAAACCTCCTGTCAATGCTGGAGGTGAAAGTGACCCAGGGTCCATCCCTGGGTTGGGAAGATTCTCTGGAGGAGGGAATGGCAACTGACTCCAGTATTCTTGTGTGGAGAACACCATTTCAGAGGAGCCTGGGGGGCTACAGTCCATGGGGTCACAAAGAGTCAGGCATGACTGAGCGACTTAGAACACATCATGTCTGGATAGTCTAGTGAATGAATTAGTGATATTCCATCAATCTGAGTCCACAAAAAGGAGATGAGTTTGTACTTCATAAGTTTTCATCACTTTTTATAATGCAAATTAAGATAAATTTTAAATTTATTTTTTATAAGATTCAAATACGTACAACTATCTTTTTTTGAGTATCTATTCAAGAGAGTTTCAGCAGTTAAGAGCCACACTTCTGTCTTAAAACCAAAACCTTATATCTGAGAGATTCTTTAGTTGAGGGTTGAAAATAGAGATAAAATGTGAATACTTTTCAAAACCTGAACCCTCCAGTGAATCTAGAAACAACATCTTGCTCTCTCTTCACAGCCATGGCTGTTTAGAGACCAATTTTGTGGTTTCCTTTGGGTTCAGTGTCCAATTCTTATGCCGAGTGGTAAGAATGAAAAAATGAACTTAACCCTAGAGAAGTTTCCAAACCCACAGAGGATAGGCAAAGGGTAGGGATTTTATTTTGAGTTTCAGGTTTCCTAGAGTTTCAAATGAAAGGAAGCCAAAGGCAAAATGCAGTGCACATGACATTCATGAATTAAAAAAAAAAACAAAACAAGCCAATATAAAGTTTGCTCTAATGGACTCAGTGTGGTTGGAATTATCTTCATCCTTCCTGTAGAAGAGTCTTATTTTCTTCCGCTTTATCTCCTCTCCAACAAGACTCAACAGAAATTATGTTTCAGTTGTCCATTCTTAAGATTTAGCTCTTAAAACAAAGCCTCTTTTAGTTTACTCTCATGTTTATTCATCAAAAATTTTTAAATGTCATTAGCTTTCTATACTAAAAATATCTATTTTTCTCTCTTCTGTATTTTCCTCTCTGTTTGTTCCCTTTACTCTGTGCTTAAAATTCTTATGTATCAAAGAAGCTTATGAAATCTTGTTATCTATTAGTTTTATAAAGAATTAAAATATTGTTTTAAAATAGAATATGAGAGCATTATAAAATGAAATTTCAATACAATATTTATTGAATGCAAATAAGGACCAAAACAAATTTATGTAGCTTTGGCAAGTCATTCTAGCTGTTCATTTAATAGACAACGTTGCCCTGGACTCTCCTGTCTTCAACTGTATGTAATCTTTATGAACTTTATTTTAATTCAATCGAAAGATGAAAAAATACTGAAAATATGCATACAAGCATATATATTGTAGAAATGACACAATGCAAGGTTAATCTTCAGCACACTAAAATTTTATTAGACTCTTAAATATGACAAAAACTTGTATTATCAATTGAATAAGAAAGGGCACCTGTTTATGGGACCTGTATAAACTATAAGGCACTATCTTTATAAAGAAAAGAAAAAGAATTTCATAGATTGACCTACTGTAAACTACCAAATTTTTCTTTAAATCAATACTTTGATTATCTTTAGTTTCTATGAGAATTCAGGAGAAGTAAGAGAATGAGGTTGGATAATCTGTATTTTCTGACAACTGACTCTCTTCCTGTCATGTTTTAAACTTGATCATTTGTTTTATGTTCTGTACATACTCTTCTCCTCTATAAATATCAGCATAGCAGATCACTCAAATACTGACATAATATTTAAAATTAACTCTGTGTTAGTTAAAATATTTTCAAATTATCCTGGCATGTAGTAAGTGTTTAATAAGAATAAGAATCTTTTGACTATAACTGTCTTCTCTTATATCACATTTGCCAGAAGCCTGGGATAACTACCAGCTGGTGTTAGTGGTAAAGAATCCGCCTGCCAATGCAAGAGACTAGGGTTCAATCCCTGGGTCAGGAATATCCCCTGGAGGTCATGGCAACCCACTCCAGTATTCTGGCCTGGAGAATCCCATGGACAGAGGAGCCTGGCAGGCCCCAGTTCATAGGGGAGCAAAGAGCCGGACACAACTAAGGCGATTTAGCACACGTACACATGCATACATTAAACCATGGCAAATTAGATTTATTAAACAAAAATATATTCATGCTATACAGAAATTTCCTATCAATGAAGTTCTTTTCTAGGTTATTTGTAGATCCCAAATAGCGAATTTTTATTTTCAGTGGAATTTTATTTGTAGTGTTTATCATTTGTTGTCACAATTGACTGACTGATATAAGCAATAGTAGCTATGAAATTCCAAGTAGAAACTTTGTTTGTAGTGCTGGCTTTCAGAGTCAACATTTTCTTCAGAAACAGTTATAAGTAAACATCCTACTTTGTTTTTCCCTCTAACTGCTAGCAAGAGGTTTAACTTGTCTTTGAGATCTGTCACATCAAAAACACTAACACTCTTTGCTTTTCTTAATTTTTTTTTTTTTTAATTTAAAGGTCAGCTTGGCTGTTTAAGCCATGTCTTACTGTATATTCCCCAGTGGAAAAAAAATAAGCTGAAAATAATATCAAATGACATTTTCAAACCTTGCAAAATACACTGATATTTTACAAAAACAAAACAAAACAAACAAAACACAAATTCCAAATGCTAACAATGAAATACTGGAGTCAAGGAACATATTTCAAAGAAACTCCAGTTTATTTATACCTTCTATATTTGACTACAGTCTACTGTCTCTCAAAGTTTTCCAATGAAGTGAATTGAGATTAATTTCTAAATCAACACAGTGAGGATACTTGGTAATTTAATCTTGCTTATATTTTAAATAATTAAGCTTGTAGGTTATATCAGCCTTGAATAAATACTAATTAAACATATGCAAAAGATTTCTATGTCTACTTTAAAACCATTGTGAAAGTCAGACAAACCTGGCAAATTTAAACACATTACTACTACATATAAGAGCCACTAAAAACTTTATAAAAGCAGCACGATTATTTTACTGAAGGGAAATTTATATTTTAAAATGGAAATATACAGTACTTTCTCAGTTAACTAATGTCCACTTTCTAGTCATAGATAAAGCTAAGGGATAGAGATACACAGTCAAAATCACTAGCATTTTCAAGGAAGTGTGGAGTTTTATTGTTGCTCAGTTCCAGGCCACAATTTTAGAGCACAGGAGTCCATGTCTTGGCAAGTATCCATGTGACTGATTTTAAAAGGTCTGGGTGAAAGACAAGTCACCTAGCAAACTCAGTCAGAAAGATGCAACAACTGACCCCTGAAAGCTTGTCTTTCTTTACCTTATTACATCCCTAGCCTCAGATTCTCCAATTTGATCTTTCACTGAAGTGTGGCTCCTGATCCTGTGACAATTTTTAAAACTGGTGTGCTGCATCTGCACTGTTTTTAACTTAATTTTTATCTTTTTGCTTTGACATAATTTCAGATTTACTTGCAAGGAAAACACAGAAAAATAAATCTATTAAAAAAAAATCCTGTATAATTTTCACCACTCAGTTCAGTTCAGTTCACTCGCTCAGTCGTGTCTGACTCTTTGCGACCCCATGAGCTCCTTTTCCTATTTGGAACCAGTCTGTTGTTCCATGTCCAGTTCGAACTGTTGCTTCCCGACCTGCATACACGTTTCTCAAGATGGAGTTCAGGTGGTCTGGTATTCCCATCTCTTTCAGAATTTTCCATAGTTTATTGTGATAGACACAGTCAAAGGCTTTGGCATAGTCACTAAAGCAGAAATAGATGTTTTTCTGGAACTCTCTTGCTTTTTCGATGATCCAGCGGATGTTGGCAATTTGATCTCTGGTTCCTCTGCCTTTCCTAAAACCAGCTTGAACATTTTTTTTTTCATTTTTTTGAACATTGAATTTTTGAGATAAGAGGGTAATAAATGTTGGACGCAGATTCCCCTCCCCCACATCCTTCAAAGTAACATCTACTTGTGTGTGTGTGTGTGTGTGCATGTGTGTGTGTGCATGTGTGTGTTCAGTATTATCAGTCTTTTATTAAAATAGACATAGCTTATACCTGATGGAAGAAACTGGGGTATATACAGGAGTATATGTAAGTAGTCAAAATAATATTTCCCAGATGTCTGTCATCTGAGTGTCATCTTCAGGATTTTGCCATATCTAGGTACCAGCTTCACTAACAATATATTAAAATTATTATTTACTTAACATGTATCTTTAAGTTAATTAACTTTATGTTTATCAAGAAATTTTATGCTATTAAAAATGAAAAAACTTGTCATAAAGAGGAAACAATATAAAATATACATGATGAAATGCACAACACTGTTTCAAGTCTTTGAACCAGAGACTAGGTTTCCTTTTGATAAAAACAAATTAGTGGAGAGTTATGAAAAAGAAAGCTTTAAATTGAGACATTTTCCTTGAAAAGGCTTGAAAATGTGATTAAAAATAAGGTGCTCACACATCTGGGCTTCCCTTGTGGTTCAGCTGGTAAAGAATCTGCCTGCAATACAGAGAGCTGGGTTCGATCCCTGGGTTGGGAAGATCCCCTGGAGAAGGGAAAGGCTACCCACTCCAGTGAAATGTGTTCACTTTTATTGAACAGTGGCTGTGAGCAAAGCCTAAAATCTTCTCTGCTCCCTTCACTGTTGTGGGTTCCACATTTTGCAGGAGCTATGCTCTAAAATAACTCCTAGGATCCAGGTGTCTGGAACTTTTGCTTACCAGTATGACTTCCAAGCTACTATTTCATGGCGATCTTCAATTTTAGTTGGCTCTGGATACCTGGCTTTCTCTCTATTGTGGATCCCTGCTCAGCCTTTTTTTTTTGTGCAGCTTCCCTGAATCCCAAGCTCTTCTAATTCCAGTTTCTCTTTCCTACTTCTGTGCCCAGTAGCTACTGCTCAACATCCTTAAGCTGAAGGTCTGAACTGATATCTGACAACTATTTCCTAGACCTCAGCTTCCAAAAGGCACAAGGGAACAAAAGATAGGCTTTTCAAATGTATGCATAGCTCTCATTGAGGTGAGGTTTTGTTTTAACAGCACCCCTGGCCTTGAATATTTGCAAGCTTTACCTGTGCTTCTATCTTCCTAGTCCTTTTGCCTTCGGACTAGAGAGAATTTATACAAAGTGAAGATGAAAGAAGAGTCATGTATAATTCTTAGAATCAAACCGGAATAACAGTAGGTAGCTATCATTTCGTGCTTCGCTTTGACTTTCTCTATGGAGAAGATCAGAATATGCTCTTTTGGTGGGTAGCCCCGTGTCCAGCAGAGCAGGGTCAAGAACAATAAGCCGTGTGCACTCTGTTGTTGGCAAAATGCCTGTCGGTATTAGCAAGAGGAATTTAGTCATAGCAAACGAATACTTAAGGGGAAAAGAAGAAAGCCACATTCTCATTGCCAATCACAAAGTGCTGATAGAAGTGAAGTGAAAGAAGACCAAGATGGACAGTATTACAACAGGAAGAGAGCCCAAGTGTTCTAAAGCTCAGTCAATTAAAGAATATGCTCAAAAGCATTATTAATACGTGCAAGCCCTTTCTGTAACCCCAATACTTATATGGATGGATGATATATTTTAGAAGTGGCAAAGGTATGAAAAATGCCTTTTCCCATATAAGGTTTCCTTCCTCTGTGATTTATTAGACCCTCTCTTCCAACTGTAATTGAAGACCTTTTCATAATATATCCAAAATTATATAAATGCAAAGCAGGATGGATTCCACTGAAGAAAAAATATATATTATTCCGTATGTAACACACACACTATGACTCTTTAGGAGAGGAAAATACTTAAAAGTGGAGCTCCACAAAAGTGGAGCACAAAAAAGTGTATCCCCAAGGCAATAGTTACACCGAGCTTCTCAGAGGCAACATGGAGCAGGGGTTTCATACACACACATCTCTGGCCATTTAGAAACTGGCATTGTTAGCAGACTCTGTCGTGTATCGGCTCTAGGCTTTGCTTTACTTTTCTAAGGAAGATCATTTATGTTCCCAGAATATTAAGGCTATTTTTCCAGTATTTCTCTATCACATTTATTAAGTAAAATAGCTTAAAAGAAATTATAAATATTTTTTTAAAAAAATAAAACAAAACAAATTAAAAAAAATGTACTATCTCCCTATCGGTTCAGTTCAGTTCAGTCGCTCAGTTATGTCCGACTCTTTGCGACCCCATGAATCGCAGCACACCAGGCCTATACAGAGACTTTATTAGTCTCTCCGTCTATTTATCTAACTATGCATGTATCTGTCTAACATTCTCATGACTTTTTCATAGAACTAATATATCAGTTCAGTTCAGTCTCTCAGTCGTGTCTGACTCTGCGACCCCATGAACCGCAGCATGCCAGGGCTGCCTGTCCATCACCAGCTCCTTGAGTCCACCCAAACTCACGTCCATCGAGTCGGTGATGCCATCCAGCCATCTCATCCTCTGTCATCCCCTTCCCCTCCTGCCCTCAATCTTTCCCAGCATCAGGGTCTTCTCAAATGAGTCAGCTCTTTGCATCAGGTGGCCAAAGGATTGGAGTTTCAGCTTCAGCATCAGTCCTTCCAATGGATATTCAGGACTGATTTCCTTTAGGATGAACTGGTTGGATCTTCTTGCAGTCCAAGGGACTCTCAAGAGTCTTCTCCAACAATACATTTCAAAAGCATCAATTCTTCTGCGCTCAGCTTTCTTTATAGTCCAACTCTCACATCCATACATGACCACTGGAAAAACCATAGCCTTGACTAGACAGACCTTTGTTTGCAAAGTAATGTCTCTGCTTTTTAATATGCTAATATATATGACCAGATAATTTTTGAGATCTTTCTTTTTATGGCCGTAAGATTTCCCTATTTCCAAGAGGTAGCATTTTCTGTGCTTTATGATTCAGGGCAGTTTTATTGTAGATTTTTGATTACTATCAAAAATCCATGGACATGAGGAAGAATAAGGATGAAGAAGAGAAGTCGCTTTACTGAGTAAACATTTCTGAAGACAGGAGAGAGAGGCATGAGTCATGTAAGCCATTGGGGTCTGGTTGGCTCACTGGCAATACACTGGCAGGGAGTCGGGGTATTCTCTGGGGGCAAGGATGCTTAACGCACTGCCAGGCCCAATCCTACACTACATGCCTATAGTCTAAGAGTCTCACTGCCAAACAAGACAGAATAACAGCCTGGAAAGGATCATGGAAACCAGAACCTAGTTGACCATTGATAACATTTCCCGTGGCCAGAGTTACCTCCCTGACATTCTTGTCTAGCTCCTGAAAGGGGGACGCTGAGATGAGAGTTTTCACAAGTCCCTGTGAAAGGAGGATTTGGAATCAAAATTAAGCTGATTCATAGAGGATGACGAAATGCTGTCGGTATGTCAATATGCTTGCATGTCTGCTTGTGTAGGAGGACTTTTACGTGAAAAGTTGTAGCTCTCTGCTTAGTTATTTAGTAAATGCTTATCAAAAATGCATTATGCGCAAGACACTGTGTTGAACATAAGGCAAAAAGAAAAACTTCAGGACAATTCTGTGTGCTCAGTCGCGTCCAACTCTTTGCAACACCATGGACTGCAGCCTGTCAGGCTCCTCTGTCCGTCGAATTTCCTAAGCAAGAATACTAGAGTGGATTGCCGTTTCCTTATCCACAGGATCTTTTTAACCCAGGGATCGAACCCACGCATCTTGCGTTGCCTCCATCGGCAGGAAGATTCTTTGCCACTGAGCCACCTAACAATTCTACTACTATTAAAACATTTCCAGTCTAAAAAATAAAATTTAGATAACTTTAAAGTCCAAATTATAGTTTATTCATATGTATACAATGTTCTATTAAGTCAACTCCCTATTGGCTTAACATTTAGGCAAATTTTAACTTTCCACTAGAATTAAAAAAAAAAAAAAGACAGAAACAAAAATATAAATTTAACGAACATTATACTAGAGGTGTCCTGCAGCGCAACGGAGGCTCATTTATTTGACACGGCATAGCCTATACCTCTTACTTTTCTAGAAAACTTCACTGTCTGCGCTTCCTTCTCCCTCCATTTCCACTGAATTATCTCATATCTTTCTCATCTTAGAGCAAAACAAATGAAAAAAAATAACAACCGCAATAAGCCCAAACTTCTTCCTTAACCCCATGTTTCAACTATAAAACTAAATTCTTTTCTACTTTAGTTGTGTTTCAATCTCCACTTTCAAACATCTATTCATTCCTCAACTCATTCCCGCATGGCTCTCCTTTCCCTTACACCACGAGAACAGTGTCATTGTTCTAGTTCCTAAATCTAGTCAGTTTTTGCCATCACCTATTCATATTTAGCTGTAAATATTGGTTACTTTTTGCACAGAGAGACTCCCTCCATCAGCCTTTAGCTTTTCTTTCTCTAGTGTTTTCTAGAGATGTGTGACTATTATTTTCAGTTTCTGCTGCAGAATCATGCACTACTGTTTATGTCAGGGTCCACAAAAAAATAAAGTCCTGTATCTCCATTTCTTATATTTCTTCATTCTATACTTTTTCAAGAAAACTTCATTCATATTTATAACTTTAATAATAATCAAATACTCGTGAAGTATGTATTTATATCTTCATTACAGACCTCTCTTGGAACTCTAGCCCTGAATACTCAAGTCAATTACTGGCATGGCCACTTAGAATTCTCAGAACCAACTCTTTCACAACAAGTACAAAAATTGAACTCCTGACCTTCTCTCCCCAACAAGCTACCAAAACTGTCTTCAGCCATGATTCCCTATGTTTTCTGATTGAGCTTAATGTCTTATCAGTCATTTCAACAAGCCACTTTTAAAGTCACTTTTAAAGCATTTCCCCTAATGTCAGGAACAAGGCAAGGGTGCCCATTCTCACCACTACTATTCAACATAGTTTTGGAAGTTTTGGCCACAGCAATCAGAGCAGGAAAATAAATAAAAGGAATCCAGATAGGAAAAGAAGTAAAACTCTCACTGTTTGCAGATGACAGGATCCTCTACATAGAAAACCCTAAAGACTCTACCAGAAAATTACTAGAGCTAATCAATGAATATAGTAAATTTGCAGGATATGAAATTAACACACAGAAATCCTCTGCATTCCTATACACTAACAATGAGAAAATAGAAAGGGAAATTAAGGAAACAATACCATTCACCATTGCAACGAAAAGAATAAAATACTTAGTTATATATCTACCTAAAGAAACAAAAGACCTATATATATATAAAACTATAAAACACTGATGAAAGAAATCAAACAGGACACAGATAGATGGAGAAATATACCATGTTCATGGATCGGCAAGAATCAATATAGTGAAAATGAGCATACTACCCAAAGCAATCTATAGATTCAATGCAATCCCTATAAAGCTACCAATGGTATTTTTCACAGAGCTACAGCAAATAATTTCACAATTTGTATGGAAATACAAAAAACCTCGAATAGCCAAAGCAATCTTGAGAAAGAAGAATCGAACTGGAAGAATCAGTCTGCCTGACTTCAGGCTCTCCTACAAAGCCACTGACATCAAGACAGTATGGTCCTGGCACAAAGACAGAAATATGGATCAATGGAACAAAATAGAAAGCCCAGAGATAAATCCACGTACCTCTGGACACCTTATCTTCAACAAAGGAGGCAAGAATATACAATGAAGAAAAGACAATCTCTTTAACAAGTGGTGCTGGGAAAACTGGTCAACCACTTGTAAAAGAATGAAACTAGAACACTTCCTAACACCACACACAAAAATAAACTCAAAATGGATTAAAGATCTAAACGTAAGACCAGAAACTATACAACTCCTAGAGGAAAACATAGGCAAAACACTCTCTGACATAAATCACAGCAAGATCCTCTATGAGCCACCCCCCAGAATATTGGAAATAAAAGCAAAAATAAACAAATAGGACCTAATTAAAATTAAAAGCTTTTGCACAACAAAGGAAACTATAAGCAAGGTGAAAAGACAGCCTTCAGAATGGGAGAAAATAATAGCAAATGAAACAACGGACAAAGAATTAATCTCAAAAATATACAAGCAACTCCTGCAGCTCAATTACAGAAAGATAAATGACCCAATCAAAAAAATGGGCCAAAGAACTAAACAGACATTTCTCCAAAGAAGATATACAGATGGCTAATAAACACATAAAAAGATGCTCAACATCACTCATTATTAGAGAAATGCAAATCAAAACCACAATGAGGTACCATTTCATGTCAGTCAGAATGGCTGCTATCCAAAAGTCTATAAGCAATAAATGCTGGAGAGGGTGTTAGAGACTGGAGAGGGTGTAGACTGTTTGAAATAGCTAGGACATGGAACCCTGCAATCCCACTGCTGGGCAACACACTAGGAAACCAGTCACGTGTGTACCCCAATGTTCATCAGCACTGTTTGAAATAGCTAGGACATGGAAGCAACCTAGACGTCCATCATCAGACAAATGGATAAGGAAGCTGTGGTACATATACACAATGGAATATTAAAAAGAATATATTTGAATCAGTTCTAATGAGGTGGATGAAACTAGAGCCTATCATACAGAGGGAAGTAAGCCAGAAAGAAAAACACCAATACAGTATAATAACACATATATACGGAATTTAGAAAGATGGTAACGATAACCCTATATGCTAGACAGAAAAAGAGACACAGATGCATAGAACAGTCTTTTGGACTCTGTGGGAGAAGGTGAGGGTGGGACGATCTGAGAGAATAGCATTGAAACATGTATATTATCATATGTGAAACAGAACGCCAGTCCAGGTTCGATGCATGAGACAAGTGCTCAAGGCTGGTGCAATGGGATGACCCAGAGGGATGGGATAGGGAGGAAGGTGGGAGGGGGGTTCAGGATGGGGCACACATGTAAACCCATGGCTGATTCATGTCAATGTATGGCAAAAACCACTACAATATTGTAAAGTAATTAGCCTCCAACTAAAATAAATTAATAATAATAATAAAAAAACAATAAAGAATCCCTCTCCTTTCTTCCCCAAATCCCACTCATTATACATCCTAAAGATTTCACATCTTACACAGTACTTGAGTTTATTTATTTCTCTCCATCTGCCCTGCATTACCTTGATATAAGCCAGTCACCTCTACTTCACAGCACAGCATTTGCCCCCTAACTGGATTTTTATAATCTCTCCTTGACTCTTTCTAAGCTGTTCTTTACCCTATAGCTGGAGGGGTGCTTTCAAGAGAAAAATTGGGTTCTATTGTTTCCTACTGTTTGCTCATTGAATTTCTTTGTGTGTGTGTGTGATAAAAAAAAATATAAGATAGCTTGTGAAGTTCTCACTCTGCTTGCCATCCAGCCTCACCTTCCATTGCCACTCTTTACTTCTCCACACAGAACATTTCTTGAACAAAATATGTCTTCATCAGTCCTGGTCCTTGCTTGCACTATTCCTTTTCCCAAATTCTCTTTGCCTAGTTCACTCACAATTTGTTCCTTTAATTCAAGCTCAAATGTTAACTTATCTAGAGAAATAACCCTTTAGAGAAGTAGAGAAGTGTGTGATAATACCACGTTCTTTAACCTTAGAGAACTTTCCTTTATTTGCAGCCATGTACCTATTTGTGACCATTGAGTTAATTATCAACTCCCCTATTAGACCATAAGTGTGCTGTAAGTGCTTTAAACTATATGTCCAGTGACCAGAACATTGCCTGATACATAGCAGATGTTCAATATTTGTTGAATGAATGGATTTGTAAACCATCCTTTAAAGCTTGTTTAATATTTCCTTAGAAAAATATTCTAAAAGTGGAATTCTGTGTTACAGACTATTAACATTTTTTAAGACATTTACAAACTGTCAAATTACCTTCCTGTAAATATATACTGTCCACTAACAAAGTCTGAAGGTTCCTGTTACACATCCTAATGACTATTCTGAGATTATCATTCATTTTATTCCAAAAAAATGGAAAAAAATTTTACATAAAATATTCCTATTATACATTTAATTACTTATAATCTTGAATAGGGCTTTTCTTTATACAACCACAGTTTTCTCTTATTATTTGTTTATATCTGTTTCTCATTATATTATTAGTGTCTTTGTCTTTTGTTAGTCAAATTGTGCCTATAATTGCAGGGAGAGAAGCATGAGATATGTTATGGAAAATTGGAAATATCAAGGGAACATATATATATGTTTTATATACTAAGATTTCCTTAATTACTTACGCATGTTATCAGTTAAATAAGGTATGCTTAGAGACTTTAGGAACCTACCAATCATTTTTAAAACGGTTTCTGTGGAAGGAAAAGTTTTCTGAGTTCCTAGTTATAAATTGATGTGAGGACTATACAAAATTAGCCCTAATCACTGTGCTTATTACACATCCCCATAAAAGAAAAACTGGTATTTGGAAATGAGTGGAGATCTAGCTAGTCTTTGATTCCTGGATGCTATCCCTAGAAAAGTTTCACTGCATTTGCAAATATTTGTTGTTCAGTCACTAAGTCATGTTTGTCTCTTTGCAACCCCGTGAACTGCAGCTTGCCAGGCTCCGCTGTCTTTCACTGTCTCCTGGAGTTTGCTCAAACTCATGTCCATTGAGTCGGTGATAAAAGAAAAAATAAGTAAAGGGGTAGGAGCAGGAGTAGGTAGAAGATGAGAAGGAAATGTTTTAACATAGTAGGACTGATGTTGAAGCTGAAACTCCAGTATTTTGGCCACCTGATGCGAAGAGCTGACTCATTAGAAAAGACCCTGATACTGGGAAAGATGAGGGCAGGAGGAGAAGGGGACGACAGAGGATGAGATGGTTGGATGGCACCACCAACTCAATGGACATGAGTTTGGGTGGACTCCAGGAGTTGGTGATGGACAGGGAGGCCTGGCGCGCTGTGGTTCATGGGGGGGACAAGAAGAGAGTCAGACAATACTGAGTGACTGAACTGAACTGAACTGAATGTTTATACTATACTATAATATATAGTAAATTTCATAGGTAAAAACAAATCATCCAAATGTCAACTGGATGTAATTTTTTCACTACTCAATTTTCTGTAACATAATGAAGCAAGACAAAGAGAGATTAAAGAACAGATCATTAAAGATGGAATTATTTGTAATGGAAACAAACAAAAAAGCTGAGCAGAGGCCTCACTTTTTCTTTTGCTTACTAGTTTTCTCTCTCCTTATACTTGGAACACTTGGTTATTTTCATATGGACACAATTCACTGAAAATTAACATTGATTTTATCCTCACAGGCTGTCACATCTCTTTAGTTGGAAAGGAACAGAATCACCTCTATTAGGACAAATTTACTTGGGATTAACATCTATTACAGAATAGGTGGTAGAAATAAGGAGGCATTGATGAGACACATGGAAAGGCAGTCGTAGAACTTCCTGCTTCTACTGGTAGACAATCATTTAAAGACTTCATAAAAGATTGGACTGTTAACATAGACATTTTTCCTAGACAAAATTCATACCACTAATAGATGTGTTTTTTATAAATTAATATTTCACGTCTGCTACCTAAAACTACGTATTTTAAAATAATAAGGACACTGAAATATACCATCTCTAACATGTATGGGTCATGCTTTAATTTATAATCAGAGCTCTTTTCTGTACAGTCTGCACAAATGCCTGTTACATTCTCAAGGCTATAAAAAGAAATAGATCTAGTAGGAACAGAAAATCACCCTCTGCAAGCTGGCAACCTATATAGGCTCCACAAGTACAATGACCCGAAGTCTTTCTGACCTCTGGACCACTAGCACCACAGTGCATTACTGATGATGAACGCCTATATAATCCATGTAATGATAGGACCAATTATGTCCCTGATAAAGCAGGGCCAGCAGAGGCAAGTACAGTAAAAGAGAAAGATGATTAGATCAGATTTTAGCCTTGTCCAAAGATAATGAAATCCTCTTTGATTTTAGCATACCTATAAACTTTAGATATTATGATTTCATATTTTTATTATATATCAGAAAAGAAGACTTTATGAAAATCTATCCTGTTCTTAGGATCTCTAAATCCTTTTATCTCTCCATAACACAAAATTGTAGATGCGCCACATATATTTGTTAAACTAATCAATATTGTGCAATTCCCAAGTTAGAAGTTACTGAAGGGAGACTTCACAAATGGCATATAGAGTATTTAGAGTCTAGCATTCAATAAAGAGTATTCCTGAATGATGGGCCAGTTTTCTAGTTTAGCAAAAATTATTCTAGTCCCAAAGAGGAAAAAAAAGGGGGGGGGTGTTCATTCTATACACTTCTACTATATATATATATATATATATATATATATATATATATATATATATATATATATATATATATACATGAGTGTGAAACAATTTACTGTTCCCTAAACACATTATTTATTGTTTAACTTCATCACAATATAAATAACCTGTATGGATTTTCACTTTCCATGATGTGAGGGTGATTATTAACTGCTGGCAAGCTTGTACTTTGATCTGTGCTACATTTAAGGGGTATTCCTCTGTTGTAGATTCATCCCAAATCTAAATCAAAAGTTTTTTGATTTAGGGTATGTAGAGACAAGAGTATGGGAATGAGGCCCTCCTCAAAGTGCCCTTAGGTCATGTAATTTTGTGTCTCTGTATATCTATCAATGTGATTAAAATTACTGATATCATCCAATCAGCAGCAGGTAAATATATTGCAGTCATAGATTCGGCTAATATGTCCTATCTGGTTCATATGGCAATGGTCTTTTAGTTGCAGTTTGCCTTCCTCTTTGAAGGGACACAAAATACCTTTACTCAGCTAGTCTTGTAGTACCCTGAACAACAATGGCATCTCTAAGAACACAGGTATGATATCATACTGAAGACATCATCTTCCAAGGAGATTCATTTGACACCCTCATTCAGGACAGGTCAATACTCACAAAGAAGCTCATTAAAAGGGAATGGGTCTTTACCCCACACATAGTGCAAGGCCCTGTTACCTCAGTTAAATTCCTAAAAATTGTTTGATAAATCAAATTCTGTTCCATCCATGACACTGTCAAGAAACAGTTATTAGCTATCTCAGCACCCATACAATTGAAACAAGTCCAATGTCTTTCAGGATTTTTTGGATTCTAGAGGTAATATATTTATCAATTTTACTTTTTCTTTTTTTTTGACTTAAATTTTGCTTAACCCTATCCTGGCTGTTACTTGAAAATCAGCCCACTTGGAATGAGCCCCCTACAACAAAGTCTCCAGAATTTGCCCAAATTGCAAGACAACAGCATTCTTGTTAGTGTTCCCAAAGACACTTTTCCTTTTGAGGCTTTAGCAACCTTGTTTTATGCATCTTTGAATCTCTGGGCTACTCATGATAGCGGCATATTGCGCATGAACAAGAAACTCTCCTTAGCCCCATTCTGTGTATCACTAGGGTGTAAAGTGGAGACTGCTACTGCACTCTGTTGGAAACAGAGGCTCTCCTGGGCCCTCAGTCTATGACCCTTGGTACCTAGCTGCCCAGGTATGCCTTGGAGCACTTGAAAGTTTGGCACGGTTGGCAAGATCTCCCTGCTACAGGATGGAGACAAGACTGGGCTCCCTGGCATATTCTGCCTGCAGGAAGGGGCGGCCTTTTCTCCTGACTTCAGTCCATTGCCAGGTGCCATGGCGCTCTTTAATGAGGTCAGCTCTGTCCTAGCCATCTCGGCTTCAATGTACAACAAAGGGGATTCCAATACGGAAGAACTGTGTCTCCACTATACACGTGACGAAGCTCCTTGGAAAGCTGCTGTTTTTCATCCATTAATCAGGCTGTGCATAATCCAGGATGACACTGAAGGGTCAGCATAATTGGCTAAACTTTAGATATTCATGTTAGCACTGGATTCCCTGGCCAAGAATTGGCCCTATCACCACATTTTTTTTTTTTTTTTACAGACTCAGGCTATTACCAATGATGTAGCTTGTATTCTGTGGCCAATGGAAACAACAAAAATTCCTTATTCAAGCTTTCCCTCTTTGGGGTGAAGAGATCTAGAAGGCTCTCATTTCACAGATCTCTTCACTATACGTGAAGGTCATGCATGTTACTTTACATAAAAGCCACAATACAAGACACTATACAAAACTGACAATGAGGAGTTTACAAACAAAGCATTAAATGAAAATTTCACTCACTTATGGCGTCAAGGCTATCATAGGGGACAGTAGCAGCTTACTTAAACAACCACAAGTATAATTGAGTAAAGCATGGCACATTTCAGCCAAACATCACGAGTTGCAGTAGTCTGTAACGACCAGGAATTTTAACGGTCTGACTTCAATTTCTGACCACTATGGCTTCTGAGCACCACTGATTTTCCTTCCCATTCTGCTCCACATTTGGATGAGGGAAGAAAGCATGGATATCCCTGCCTTCGGTACTGCAGGAACGTACACACCACACAAGCTCCAACTCACATGCAGAAACCCTCACTCGGCCCCTCCCCCAGGGCGCCATGACAAACAAAACCGGTCTTCTTTCCTGGTCTTTCATACCATTATTTAACCTGTTTTGGAGGCTATCTTGCTTTCCTTAGAAAGTTCCATTTTTATGTGATTAATAAGCCTTCTTATACCCTCTAACATGGTGCCATCAGTCTTAACATCTGAATAAATTTTGAGTGAACTGAAAGTCCATCCCACACCTGTAGACTGGTAGCAAAATTCTTGCATCTTAAAACTGTGCCAAAGACAAATAAAATTCACCATGCTAACTGTTGTAGACATACAGATCAGTGTGTGTGTATGCTCAGCGCTCTCCAACTCTTTGGGACCCCATGGACTCTGCAGGCTCTTCTGTCCATGGAATTATCCAGGTAAGAATACTGGAGTGGGTTGCCATTTCCTACTCCAGGGGATCTTCCTGACCCAGGGATCGAACACCCATCTCTTACATCTCTTGCACTGGCAAGTAGATTCTTTAGCATAAGGCCACATGGGAAGTCCAACAGGTCAGTGGTGTTAAGCAAGTTCGATTATACAGTGGAAGTGAGAAATAGATTTAGTGACTATATCTGATACAGTGCTTGAGGAACTATGGAGGGAGGTTTGTGACACTGTACAGGAGACAGGGATCAAGACCATCTCAAAGAAAAAGAAATGCAAAAAAGCAAAATGGCTGTCTGAGGAGGCCTTACAAATAGGTGAGAAAAGAAGGGAAGTGAAAAGCAAAGGAGAAAAGGAAAGATATACTCATTTGAATGCAGAGCTCCGAACAAGAGCAAGGAGAGATAAGAAAGACTTCCTCAGTGATCAGTGCAAAGAAATAAAGGAAAACAATAGAATGGGAAAGAATAGAGATCTCTTCAAGAAAATTAGAGATAACAAGGAAACATTTCATGCAAAGATGGGCTCAATAAAGGACAGAAATGGTATGGACCTAACAGAAGCAGAAGACATTAAGAAGAGGTGGTAAGAATGCACAGAAGAACTATAGAAAAAAGACCTACACTATCCAGGTAATAACGATGGATGGTGTGATCACTCACCTAGAGCCAAATATCCTGGAATGTGAAGTCAAGTGGGCCTTAAGAAGCATCACTACAAACAAAGCTAGTGGAGGTGATGGAATTCCAGTTGAGCTAGTTCAAATCCTAAAAGATGATGCTGTGAAAGTGCTGCACTCAATATGCCAGCAAATTTGGAAAACTCAGCAGTGGCCACAGGACTGGAAAAGGTCAGTTTTCATTCCAATCCCAAAGAAAGGCAATGCCAAAGAATGCTCAAACTACCACACAATTGCACTCTTCTCACATGCTAGCAAAGTAATGCTCAAAATTCTCCAAGCCAGGCTTCAGCAATACATGAACTGTGAACTTCCAGATGTTCAAGCTGGTTTTAGAAAAGGCAGAGGAACCAGAGATCAAATTGCCAACATCTGCTGGATCATCAAAAAAGAGAGTTCCAGAATAACATCTATTTCTGCTTTATTGACTATGCCAAAGCCTTTGACTGTGTGGATCACAATAAACTGTGGAAAATTCTGAGAGAGATGGGAATACCAGATCACCTGACCTGCCTCTTGAGAAATCTGTATGCAAGTCAGGAAGCAACAGGTAGAACTGGACACTGTAGACTGGTTCAAAATAGTAAAAGGAGTACGTCAAGGCTGTAAATTGTCACCCTGCTTATTTAACTTATATGCAGAGTACATCATGAGAAATGCTGGGCTAGAGGAAGCACAAGCTGGAATCAAGATTGCTGGGAGAAACATCAATAACCTCAGCTATGCGGATGACACCACCCTTATGGCAGAAAGTGAAGAAGAACTAAGGAGCCTCCTGATGAAAGTGAAAGAGGAGAGTGAAAAAGCTGGCTTAAAGCTCAACATTCAGAAAACTAAAATCATGGCTTCTGGTCCCATAACTTCATTGCAAATAAATGGAGAGACAGTGGAAACAGTGTCAGACTTTATTTTTCTGGGCTCCAAAATCACTGCAGATGGTGATTGCAGCCATGAAATTAAAAGATGCTCACTCCTTGGAAGAAAAGCTATGACCAACCTAGACAGCATATTAAAAAGCAGAGATATTACTTTGCCAACAAAAGTCCATCTAGTCAAGGCTATGGTTTTCCAGTAGTCATGTATGGATGTGAGACTTGGAATATAAAGAAAGCTGAGCGCAGAAGAATTGATGCTTTTCAACTGTGGTGTTGGAGAAGACTTTTGAGAGTCCCTTGGACTGCAAGGAGATCCAACCAGTCCATTCTAAGGGAAATTGATCCTGAGTATTCATTGGAAGGACTGATGGTGAAGCTGAAACTCCAATACTTTAGCCCCCTGATATGAAGAGCTGACTCATTTGAAAAGACCCTGATGCTGGGAACAATTGAAGAAAGAAAGAGAAGGGGATGACAGAGGATGAGATGGTTGTATGGCATCACCGACTCAATGGACATGAGTCAGAGTAAACTCTGGGAGTTGGTGATGGACAAGGGGACCTGGTGTGCTGCAGTTCATGGGGTCGCCAAGAGTTGGACACGACTGAGTGACTGAACTGAATTGAACTGAAGCAAGTTTACATCATTGCAAAACAGTTTCAGAACTTGTCCACCTTCAAATCTGTAGTTCTATACAAATTAAACAGCAAATCCTCTTTTTCTGAAGCCCTGGTGAACAGCATTTTACTTTCCATTGGTGTGTGTGTATGTGTGTGTGTGTGTGTGTGTGTTATAGCAGCCATCCTAGTGGTTGATGGCTCACCGTGGGTTTGTTTTTTGGGGGGGCTGCTCATTGTGGTTTTGATTTGCATTTTCCTAGTGATTAGTGATGTTGAACATCTTTTCATATGCTTTTTGATTATTTATACATCATCTTTGGTCTTCTTTCTGTTCTGAACTCCTTTCTTTCCTCTCTCTTCATTTGCTTTATTTATATTTATCCATCTGGAACCACAGCTAATGTGGTTTATTCAAGCCACTGGTGTTGCTGCACATCGCTCAACATTCTCCATCTTAGTGTCAAGGCTAATGAGAATATTTTACATTTGCTCTATCTTCCTTAATGTAAAACTAAATTAAAAAGACACAACTGATGCTGACTCACTACTGTGCCTGACACATTCTATATGGTCTCTAAACACTCTTGACTTTCTCACTTTATTGTGTGAACCGAGGCTTTTTTGCTGCTGCTCTGCTGGAGGCAGAGTCTCCAAAAGAAATTACTAAAATCCTTTTAAATTAATTATCGTTATTTGCTTTTCCTGTGAGCCTTCCTGTTATTGATGCAGAAGGAGGAAAAATGGTACTGTGATAGTGCTAATTTTAATTTAACACTTCTTCTTTTTGAAGAATTAAATGACTTAGTATCAACAAGTGTATGAAAAAGTATTATATCATGTCTAGATTGTAAACAAGAAAGGAAGCTTCAGAAGACAAGCAGCTTGTCCAAGAGCACACAGCCAGTGTTCAGTGGAGAATGCCTCACGCTAGGCAGCCTGCTGCAGAGTCCTCTTGTGTTGCCAAGAGGAGATGGGCCGGAAGCAACCCATGGTTTCCTTGAAATAGGTGTGGGGCTGTGCTATTATTCAAGGGCAGACAGACAATTGAGTTCAGTGTTTGTAAAGCACTTAGGGGTCAGGTTATAAGCTGCTCTGAAAGCATAGAAGAGTAAAATAAGTCTCATGCATCTTTCTTAAGGCTAAAAGTAAATGCATGCATTGTTTCTCCATTAACTCAGCAGCTGAAAAGGAAGGTGCAAATTAACATTCTCAAAGAGTACTTCTTAAATCATGGGTATAAGCCTTTTCTTGGTCTGTATATCAATTAGCATACTTTTTTGCCACTTTATTTATGTTAAATGTGAGCAAGCTCTGAGGCAAACTGTGGCTGTTTTTGCATTTTACCAACTATTTTTTTTCAATTTGGTAAGAAAAAATGTGCTCCGTTACTCACATACTAATTCTTCAGGAAAGAGAAGGTAAGGAATTTATGGTAAACAGGTCAGATTTGGCTCATGGCTTAATTTCATCAAATGCTAGATACTACAAACATTTTAATTAGCGAACTTTGTATGTGGTGTTGGTATTTACCTGAATTTGTTGATGGACTGAATTTAAAGCGACAGATATTTGTTAATTAATTCACTCATTTACTTATTTATTCATCTATTATTTAGAGTCCTCAAACTAGATTGAAGTAACATAAAATCTTAAAACACATATGAAGAAAGTGAACTAAAATACAAAGTTTGCTCAAAATCCAATTAGAAAAAGAAGGTTAGTAATGTACCATAAAATTGGAAGGAATTCTTTATTGTTACAGATCATGAAATTTCTCTCTCATTTCCAGGTACCCAACTTAAAAGAGGAAATATTTTGTACGCTAATAAAATCAGTGACTGATTAAAGAAAGCAAACAGGCTGTTGCAGATTTTTTCCCACTGGCAATATAATCTAGGGAATTTATCACATAGATTTATACTTAAAAAGCATTGTCTCACTTGAATAGTTAGCAAAAGAGTTGTGTTTGCACACACCCCACCACACTAGCTCATTCATTCGTGAAATATGTTTCTCCTACAGTGCTCTCTAGAATAGTGAGCCTTATCTATTCAGAAGTTCAATTAAAAAACCCATTCTTGATCCCTCTCCTTCTGCTATGTCACATATTAATTCATGAACATATCCCATTAGTGTTATATCTATAATTTAGTTGATTTCATCATCTCCACAGGATAAAAGCCCAAATCAAAATTATATCTAACTAGGATTGATATTTTAGATTCCTAAATGGTTTTCTTCTCTCTACACATGAGTAAACGGCAGCAAGAATAAGGTTTTAAAATCAAATCTGTTAACATCATTCCTCTTACGATCCTCCACTTCCTACAGCAACTGGCATAAAACTCAGTCTCCTTTTGTAGCATGTTTTTGTTGTTCATTTGCGAAGGTGTGTCCAACTCTTTGCAACCACATGAATTGCAGCACACCAGGCTCAAACTCATGCCCATTGAGTCAATGATGCCATCCCACCATCTTATCCTCTGTTGTCCCTTCCCCTCCTGCCCTCAATCTTTCCCAGCATCAGGGTCTTTTCAAATGAGTCCACTCTTCGCATTAGATGGCCAAAGTATTGGAGCTTCAATTTCAGCTTCAGTCCTTCCAGTGAGTATTCAGGGTTTATTTCCTTTAGGATGGACTGGTTTGATCTCTTGCTGTCCAAAGACTCTCAAGAGTCTTCTCCACCACTACATTCAAAAGCATCAATTCTTCGCCGCTCAGCCTTCCTTATGGTCCAACCCTCACACATGTGTACTAGCAAAACCGTAGCTTTGACTATACAGACCTTTGTCGGTAAAGTGATTCCTCTGCTTTTCAAAATGCTATCTAGGTTTGCCAGAGCGTTCCTTCCAAGGAGCAAGTGTCTTTTAATTTCACGGCTACAGTCTCTGTCTGCAGTTATTTTGGAGCCCAAGAAAACAAAATCTGTCCCTGTTTTCACTTTTCCCCCTTCTATTTGCCTTGAATTGATGGGACTGGAGGCCAGGCTCTTAGTTTTCTGAATGTCGAGCTTTACGCCAGCCTTTTCAGTCTCCTCTTTCACGCTCATCAAGAGGCTCTTCAATCTCTCTTCACATTCTGCCATTAGAGTGGTACCTATGGCATGTAATAACCCACACATCTCTGACCTCACTCCCTACCTGCTTCTTCCTGGTGTAGTTTGTTCCGGCTATATTTTTCCAAGTCTCTGAACATACCCGTCTCTTTCCTTCCGTGTGGGCATTGCACTAAATATCACTCTACCCAAAATACTCTTTCCCCGGAACTCTGCAGGAGGTTCTGCTGTTATTTCCCTTCATTCAGGCTTAAGTCCAAATTTCAGTTTCTGACAGGCATTTTTTTCTGACTATCCTAACTAAAGAACACTCCACCTCTTTAACCTGCTGTGTTTACTTCAAAGCATCAATCTCCATATAAAGTGATACTATTATAATTGTTGTATGTATTTAGAGCATGCATTTGCCAGTAGAAGAGTTGTTTAATAGTAAAATACAGTCACCAGTAAATTATTACTGACTATAATTTATTAAGTACTTACTGTATGCCAGGTACTCTTCTAAAAATCTTATTGTATTATCACATTTAATTCTTATTAGTTCAGGAGATTTGATTTCTTTACTGCTAGTTCCAGAATGCCTAGAATGGTGACTGGCACAATGTAGCAAAGGAATAAAAATTTGTTTCATAAACAAATAAGTATTATGAATAATACCCTAAATTACTATTATCCTAGGAATGTGAATGAAAACCATTTCAACAAATAATATAAAATAAAAATAAAGTAAAAAAGTGTTGAAAGTACGAGAATTGCATATAAAGCACTCAAAACAGAAAAAAATAAAAAAAATTCAAATTAATGTAGCTCTAGCTACAATCTATTATTTGTGCTATACTTTGTATATAAAAATGCATGTTTCCTTATTGAAAAAAGTCAGTGACTGTGAGATGAACCATTTTCTGAACAGTTCTGGAGGTCTTCCTGGCTATAAGTCTAAATGAATTATTTAATACAGGTAAACAATGATGAATTTTTTAACACGTTTCTTAGCATTTCTGGCACACATGGAGATGCTGATTATTAACGAAAATCTTACAATGTAAGCTGTAATATAAACGTGTAATGCTTCAGTTTTCATAATGGAGTGAGTTAATTAATATATGTCTTTTATTAATATCTACTTTTAATCATGAGTATTCATTTATCAAGAGGTATTTCCCCTTAACTGATATATTCAAGATATAGTAAAATGTCTATATTAAATCAATATAGATCTGAAATCTTTCAGGGAAATTCCAAAGCCTGTAAAGTTCAAATACTAAATTTTCTTTTTCTTTACTTTTTTGTGTAAATTTGGCAATAAAATTTATTTTGTGCAACAATCTTATTTGAACTGATAGGAGACACCATTTGAAATTGTATATTCTAGTAGTTACACACTTCTGTTCATCATTTCTCAGCTTTTTGTTTTGTATTTTGTGACACTATGTTAAATTAAACAATGAAATTGCCAAACATTGTTAAATACAACTCCATGAGTAACATCAAAAAATGCAAATTACAACAAATTTTACTATCAATATCTCAGCAAATGCTGTTATTGTATAATCTTCATCAGGGTGTGTTTGTGGGGTATCCTAATGAGGAATGTGATAGAGAAAATGCAATAGTACTTTAAGTCTTTAGCATATAATTTAAAGAAATAGAAACAAAAGTTATTGAAGATTTTAATCCTTGGATAAAACAAAACAAAAAATGAATGGTTAACACTTGTAGCAATATTCCTCTTGCACAATCCCAGGGATGATGAAGAAATTTCTTAAATCATGAGTATGAGGAGAGCAGTGTTTATGAACACAAGCGGAAAAAAATCCCCCAGATACGGTAAAAAAGGGTGATCAACTAACTTCATTCCTTGACCATGATCCATTTATCATAAATCAGCAAAAGGTTATGGCAGTTTTACTCAATTAGATACTGCTTCAGTTCAGTTCAGTCGCTCAGTCGTGTCCGACTCTTTGCGACCCCATGAACCGCAGCACGCCAGGCCTCCCTGTCCATCACCAACTCCCTTAGACAGAAGTCTATCTAATGAAGAAGGCAAACTTAAATCTCTCTTTAAAAGCAGCCTATTGAAGTTCTGCCTCATGACTTGAAAATCCTGTTTCTCACCCATCATCACATATCTGCCTCTAATCTGATGACAGTGAAGGTGTTAACAATGAAGTGACCTGTTCACTAAGATTTCCAAACAACCTGATATAATGAACATTTACCGCATGGGGAAATGCAGAGAGAGAAAGGAGAAAGGAAGAATGGATTGAGATATGAAACTTTTCCCTGAATTGAGAAGTATTAGAATACTTGTAGTATGTATCTACCCACATCATTTATCAGTATATTACTATATGGCTTGACTCCAGCTAAACACTGATAATTTATTATTTTGTCCTAAATAGGGTGACTATTTAAGCTTAACTTCAGTTATATTGATTTATGTAACTATAGGGTGTAGCAGACTTCCTGGGTGGCACAGTGGTAAAGAATTAAACTGTAATGCAGAAGATGGCGTGAGACGCGGGTTCGATCCCTGGGTCCGGAAGATCCCCTGGAGAAGGAAATGGCAACCCAATCCAGTATTCTTGCCTGGAGAATCCCATGGACAGAGGACCCTGGGGGGGGCAATGGTCCATAAGTTCACAAAGAGTCAGACACAACTGAGTACATACACATACACATGCATGCACACACACACACACACACACATAGGATGTTGCTTCAGAACTTACTGGAAATATTATATAATGCATTCCATGCATGTATTATCTTTCTAAAATTTGATTAATTTTGGATTCCAAAATGTATATAACCTTAGGGTTTGCAGACATGGAATTCTGCAACTTTTTTAAGGTTTTACCATGTACGCTTTGGTCAAATAATAAGTTTACTAGCTTTAACATAAAAAGGCACATACTATACTTTCTATCTTCTTTTTTTTTGTTTTTGATCAGTGAACATTAGCAAACATGACTCTTCTATTTGTTTATCACTGAAGTATTACCTTTATTCCTAATGTAACTGACATGTAGTCAAGAATAGGCACACACATAAAGCCATGGACTAGGGAAAGAACAAGAGGTAAGAAATTCAAAATGATTTGTCAGAAAATATAAATGTTTGTACAAGTGGAAGAAAAAATTTGAATAGAGAAAATACAATGGAAGTTCTGAATGAGATGTTCAGAGATATCTTAAGTTAGTGGAGTAGAGAAACTTTTGTGTCATTAGAATTTTGGCAGTTATGAAATACCTTGGACTAAATGAAAGAGTTAATCAAAAGTTGATTTAATGTTACATGGTAATGCTGCTCGTTTCTGTGCATGTTCTAATCAATGGCGATTTATCTTGACAATTTCAAGAGATAGTACACATCTTAGTGTAAAAGCTCAGTTACAGTGAAAGCTCAGAGCCAGGTCTAGAAGAAATCTATCATTTTTATTAACTCCTATAGCATGCATTGAACTGTAGCTTAAGTAATATATTAACATAAGCATTGATTTGTTTATAATCTTCCTTGTTCTTCCCTAGGATTTTTGAAAGCTCCATGTATGCATGTCTAGGAATATAAGCCCCTTGATAACAAAGCCAGAGACTTACATTTTTATCTCTCCCACACAAAAGTGATTTATTGTACAAATCCATTAATTTAAAATCTGTTGATAGCTTTCCCTAAAAAATCATAAAGAGAGAAAAAGTGTTGAAAATATAATTAAATCAAAGAATGTTCAGATGATATAGTGAGTTCAAACAGACTTGAAAGAGAATCCCCATTTGTCTCACATCTTTTACTCCTGCCTTCTATTTTTCAATGTCACCATTTTTTCTTGGCCCACGAACTCTCTAGATCCAAAAATATCTGAATTATTTTGTAAAGTTCTGCATTTCCTCTTCAGATTCAGCTTTATCTGCCTAGAAATTTCTAGGCTTATTAATGTTGCTAATTTCATCACTGATATTGACCCACACAAAGTAAAATGTTAGCCTATACTTTGATAGATTCATAATTTTCTTTTCTGTTTTAAAGGAATCAGATGGCTACAGTTCCACTTAATCCACAAGAAGATAGTTTTCACTTTCATCACTTTATAGTAATGACTTTCCCTGGGGTCTCTAATTCCAATGGGCATTTTCGAATGCCTCATTTTACTTGACCTTCAACTAAAGTTAAGACTGTTTACCATCTCCCCTTTCTGAAACTGAAACATTTGATTTCTCTTTATGGTGTTGCACTGACGTATTTACCTACTGGCCAATTTCAGTCTTGTTTTGGCATTCCTCTACCTGAACTTTAACTGTTACAACTCACAGCTTTTTTTTTTTTTTTTTTTTTATTTCCTGTCCCTTACTCTAGCTGATAATATTCATTCATGCCCCTAGTCAATTAGGGCTTCCCTGGTAGCCCAGTTGGTAAAGAATCACCTGCAATGCAAGAGACCTGGATTTGATCCCTGGGTTGGGAAGATCCCCTGGAGATGGGAACAGTTAGCCACTCAAGTATTCTGGCCTGGAGAATTCCATGGACTGTATAGTCCATGGGGTCTCAAACAGTCAGACATGACTGGGCAACTTTCACACTTATACTCAACTAATGTCTGTTGACATTAGTCTGTCTAATTATCTAGACACTACTTTTTTCAAATTTAAGCATGTCTTCCAGCTCTATACTTTTATATAATTATATACAGAAAATAAATGGAATTTTAGCTGAACAAGGTAGAAAATAGAAGTATCTCTTGACACTTCGTCCATACCCACCCTCTACACAGTTTGGGGGCTCCAAAATCACTGCAGATGGTAACTGCAGCCATGAAATTAAAAGATACTTGCTCCTTGGAATAAAAGCTATGACCAACCTAGACAGCATATTAAAAAGCAGAGACATCATGTTTCCAGCAAATGTCCATCTAGTCAAAGCTATGGTTTTTCCAGTAGTCATGTATGGATGTGAGTTGGACTATAAACAAATCTGAGTGCCAAAGAATTGATGCCTTTGAAGTGTGGTGTTGGAGAAGACTCTTGAGAGTCTCTTGGAAGGAGATCCAACCAGTCCATCCTAAAGGAGATCAGTCCTGAATATTCAATGGAAGGATTGATGCTGAAACTGAAACTCCAATACTTTGGTCACCTGATACAAAGAGCTGACTCATTGGAAAAGAGCCTGATGCTAGGAAAGATTGAAGGCAGGAGGAGAAGGGGACGACAGAGGATGAGATGGTTGGGTGGCATCATCGACTCAATGGATATGAGTTTGAGTAAACTCCAGGAGTTGGTGATGGACAGGGAGACTTGGTGTGCTGTAGTGCCTAAGAAATACTTGGTGTTCCTGAAATGTTTATTAAATAAGATTGGCCATAACACTGTGGTTATATTAAGACAATAATAATTGCACCAGCTTAACACACAATCTTCCAACAGGTGCCAAGGTTGAGCCTCCAAAATTTCTTTCTCTTTATTTTCTTGCTCTTATTTTTGGTCTTATAAGAATGATTTTAAGTATTTAAATTTTTTTGATACAACCAACTGCTAAGTTATTCATTCCATAATATTTTTCTCTGATTACTTGAATTAGTTGTTCATGATGTTAAAACTTCAAGTAGTAATATAACATCCAACAATGAATTAGGTTCAAAAAGAAAAATTCTCCTACATGAAATATGTCACTTAAAAAATAAAACAAAGTGTACTACTTGTAACTGAATGGAGGTTAGAATATACTTCAAAATATTACCTCCTTGCTATTTTCTATTAAGAAGGTCATTTGGCCTCATTGGAGATGGCAGATAAAGTTTACTGCTCACAAAATGCAGTAAACACTTCCCCATGTCCATTCCCACACTAATTTTTAAATTTTCAGTCTGGAGCATTTTCTGAGAATAAATATTTCTTCCCTAAAATTTCCAGCAAATAAGTTTCCATTTAATAACGTTAGTTAAAATTGATGATGCCACAATATGAATAAGCTAAATGAATAGAGGTGGTCATTTTTCACATGTTTCTCTTACTGATTTAAGATTTAATGACCACCCTGCCCTGAGAGAAACCAAAAAGCTGAGAAGATCCCAGAATGAGTGTTAATTCATTACTGAATAGGTCCCCAAAGATATTAAAATATATAATTATTGGAGTACATTTGGTTAGTGACACATTTTCAGGAAACTGGGGACAAAATATTTCGGATTAAATTGAAGCATTTTTCTTCTGCTTCTGGAAATGCTATATGAGTATCTTCAAACCTTCTCTATTTGTGAGAGACTTCCCAAAAGGTGGGTAATTATAAGGGTACACAAGTTATCACAAGAGTAAATCTTTTCCTGTGATCTACTTAACATGAGAAAACATCAAATAGTACACTTTAACATGATCTTGATTTTATCCTTTAGTCATTGATTTTTGAGTAACTAGTGGTATTGAATACCCTATCCATTGGCCATATTATTACCTTAATGTATGTGAGCTTATAATCAAAATCTTGTTATACATTAAAGTAAGGATTATTTTATGGAGGGACATTTACTTGCTGTTCCTTTTGAGAAAACCTCAAAATATTATTTTAGGGCTGGATGGAATAGGAGAAGCCAGACTGACATTGTCAAAAACAAGATAGAGCTGATTCAGGATTCCTGAAGTGATTTAAATTCACACTGACTATTACCCTTCATATTTGCATTGGGGTAAGTGTCTGAATTATTGTTTGAAAATGAAAAAAAAAAAAACATTAGAATGATGTGTCTCATACAAATAAGAAATTTCCCAGGAATCAATAGAGAAATAAGATAGAGATATTTAGAAGTCTGGAAGAGACTCTCATACAAATAAGAAATTTCCCAGGAATCAATAGAGAAATAAGATAGAGATATTTAGAAGTCTGGAAGAGACTGGCAGAGTTAGAAATGAATGTCAGGAAGCATTAGTTAAAACATTCACCATCAGTGGAAGCAGATGTAACTCCATTGATAGTGGATGATACGTATCTTTTTTTCTCATAAATTGCTGTTGTCCCAGTTGTGTCCAACTCTTTGTGACTCCACACACTGCAGCACACTGGGCCTCTCTGACCTTCATCATCTCCTGGAGTTTGGAGCCCAACTTCATGACCACAGCATCAGGGGTGCCATCCAGCCGTCTCATCCTCTGACACCCTCTTCTCCTTCCGTTCTCAATCATTCCCAGCATCTCTTGAATATTTCCTTGTAAATAATTGCGCAGTCCTAATAAAGAAGCTATATTCAACAATTCCCTCCTTTTTTTCTAAATGTTTCAACGCATACAGCTTGTTGAGATGAAATGTAAGTGCATTCTATCAATATTTCATTTGAAAAAATGTTGACTCTTTGAGAAAAGAAACCTATTTCACAAAACACTCAAATTTCATTTACAAAATAGTCTCTTTCCCATCAATGTCAGATTGCTTTGCTCTTATAGCTATATATTCTTGACACTTTTGAAAAACCACAAAAAGTTGTATCTAAAATACTATGCTAAGAATGAGGGGATCAATATTAATTCTCAGATAATATACCCAATTTATTGAATAGTCTGACACTGTCAATGTGATTTCATAAAGTTTTATGGTGTTTGCTTTGATTTTATAACTAGGCTATTTAATCAAATTATTTTAGAACCTCTCTTTTCTTCTCATTACCATCTTACATCTTTAGCAAAGCTTTCTCATAACTGATAAACACATACACACATTGATACACACACAGACACAGAGTACAGCAGAATTTAGATCAATAAAAAATTTCACTCTCACTTCTGAGTCTCCATTTGACAAAATTTGGGGGAAGAGTAGGTCCCTAACACACACACACACACACACACACACACACACACACATATATATATACACTATTCATGGCAAAAATACACCTGAGACATTTGGCACTGTGAATCCATACATTTAAAAGTAATAAATCATAGTAATGGGTAAATAAAATATATATCCTGACAAACATGACTTATTACCACATAGAAAAAAAAAGTGCAAAGTTATTATTTTATTTACCTAAAAGCAAGCAATATATCAAAGATAAATTAACAATAAAACATGTATGGGTAATGAACTTATGGGCTAGTGATGTTTGGAGGAGAAATAAAAAAAAGTGTGCATAATCTATAAACTAGCAGATAGAGTAAATATTTTATGACCAGGATTTTCAAATAATGGCATTTGATTAATAGTGATAACGCAAAAGATTTAACAATTTTATTTGTATTCAAAGCACTCAAATTTGGATAAGATTTTACATAAATGTAAATAAATGCTAACGCTAATGTTAAGATAATTCATGTTTTCAAAACAGGTATATTTTCAAAATTTAAATATATCTATTAAAATTAAAAGGCATGCACAAATTATAATTAATGCATACTGAAATTTTTAATAAAAATTCTTTAACTCATTTTTCCTCGTTTTAATTTTTATTCCACTTTATTTTTGCTTTCACAAAAACAATAACATTTTAATCTCAACATTCAGTGCCCAAGCTGTTGTTAATAAAAATAATTGCTGGCATAATTTCATCCATTAGCAACTGGACCTACATATGTACAAATGTAGCTCAACCTGAATTACGGAATACTGCAAAAGTATCCTCAGTCAACTAGTGTAAACATTACAAAAATTGTGCTAATTATTAATTCTGAAAAATAAATTAGTACATGGAAGAAAAAGGAAAATGAATGCCATAACATTACTGAGAAAGTTGGAAATAATAGTTTTCTACATAATAATCAATTGACATTTATGCTACATAAGAAAAAAGAAGTTTATTAATGTCTTTTTTGTTCCACGAGCACTGTGTTACTGGAATTCTTCTCTTACTCCAAAGCAGTGCCTATTCCTGAAAATATTAGTGGCGGCATATCTCATTTACCTGTTATTTTAAAGATATAGGGAAGAGATGAGGAGACATGTTTCTCCGGGATCCTAAAGGTTGTAGTCACTAATACAACTGAATTGCCCTATGCCACCCTTTAGCTTTAGAACTGAGTGGAAAACCGTTCATGTATTCTTAATTTTTTATAAATACACTAAATCCAATTTTACACTTGTAATATGTGGTGCCTCTTGAATTATGGAGCCCCTCACAGGGACCTTCTGCCCTGGTCTAAAACAAAAGGACGGAGAGGTTGTGAGGGAGGTGAGACCCATACACAGTATTTGCACAACTGTCTTTGAACAAAGGAATTTCACACTAAGCAAGATGGCCCTCTTAAAATTTTCTGTAAAAAAAAAAAATTCTATATAGCATGGTAGTGAGTGGAAGACAGGGCTCCAAACTACCTGGGCAGTTTCTAAAGCCTGTACACCATAGCTTCAGAGAAAGGGCAGTATGGTCATAATATCCCCCAAATGGTTAAAACACAGAGGGGCTAAAATAGATGAGTAGAAAGGACCACTCCCTTAAGCTTGGATTTTGAGGGCATAAGAGAAGGACAAGGATTGGCTTCAGAGGCTAGCAAGGAAATATTTTCCTTTGAGAAGGGCCTGAATTTCACTTAAAGCAGGGGTTGTGATGTATGTTGAATGTTTATGTCCCCCAGATTCATATGTTGAAACATTCCCCAATGTGGCCCAAATCCCACAGCCCTCACTATTACACTGTATGGTGTAATTGGGCTAATGAATCTGCGGTTTGATTCCAAAAACAAAGGTGACATGGCCTATGAATTCAAGAAATAAAAATTATGCAATGATTATTTAAGTGTTTGGTGTCTTCACTATGTGCTTAGTCATTCAGTCGTGCCCAACTCTTTGAGACCCCATGCACTGTAGCCCACCAGGCTCCTCTGTCCTTGGGATTTTCCAGGCAAGAATACTGGAGTGGGCTGCCATTACCGTCTGCAGGGAATCTTCCAGACCTAGGGATTGGACCCATGTCTCCTTGTGTCTCCTGCATTGGCAAGCAGATCCTTTACCACTTAGGTACCTGGGAATGATACCTAAGGTCCATAATGAACATTTTAAAATACTTTAAACAGATTTCTGGTAAACATTATATCTAGGTGTCATAACTGATCAGCATCTTGGCTTGTTTTGAAGGAAATCAACTCCTACTTGCCTAAAATGCTTTTCCTTTATATTTTCAATAGATGCCTATAATTGAGTGTTATTCATTCCTCTAGTTTATGGCAGTGCTTTCCAAACCTCTGTGGACTTCAGAGCCACCTAGGAAGTCTGATTTAAAAAAGTATTACTGGGCCTTAATTGAAAATTTTATTCCAGTGGGACCATGCTTTAAGAATCACTTTTAAATCAATAGTCACTTTCTCAAGAACTACCTTTGATAAAAAGGATGATTGAGACAATAGCTTATAGATCACCAAGAAGGAATAGATTTCTATTGAAAAGCATAAAATCAGAAATGATTCAAGCATGTAAAACTACCAGGCAGAGTCTGGATGGAATGATTCTGAGCTGCAAAGGAGTAGCCTTGGATGTCAACTTAGACCGTAGCAGAGCAAATCAAGGAAGATGGTGGATTCACAATTTAGCAAAGTCAGGACTTGTCATTCCTTCTATTTCTATAGTAATCTTCTCATTAAATGGTGAGATACACACACCAGTAAATAGAACACACTCCATATTTTGCCAAGCTCTTTTGTAAGGGCTGTGCTACTTTGTAGCCAAGATGATATTCATAGTACTCATGTTTCAAATCTGCAGGACAGCATGCATTCAGGAGCAATTTATCATGCACGTCTCTAACAGTGCTGCAACTTAAAATAGGCAGCTTACATTATTGATGGAAAAATTCTTGAATGTTAAAAAAAATCTCTCTGCATTAAAAATACCTTTTATCGTGAAATTCAATCCAGACAGTATTTTGCTATTATTCTTGTTTGGGGCATATATTTTATATCAGAGTAAAATGGTATAGAATACAAGATAAGAACTAGATTTGGGTTAAGGAGACAAACAAGCAACGAAAACAAAAGCAAGAAGAAAAAAATAATATATTGATTGTTTAGCGCCTAACGCGATCAGCTTTGAATCCAATTACACAGTAAGTAAAAAGAGAGACATTCAATATCACTCAGTGAAGATGAGTTTATCAGTTCTGAGCCAAAAGGGACAAGAAAATGAACAACTCTAAAAAGATTAAAGCAAACCAGATGCCCTTGCTGTCAAGATGGTACATGAGGTCAGGCGGCTGGCTCCTTGCCTGAGTTCAACCTTAGAGGTGCCACAGAAGGAACGCGATTTTGAAGGGATAGGAATAATCAAAATAAAGACTACAAGAACTCCATGGGGCGGGAGTGGATAGTCAGGGTGTAGAAGGGTGAGACCCCATTCCCAGAGAATTGTCTTCCAACAGATTGTTGAGTTGAGGCCTTGTTCTTGGCTTTGCTGCTGTTGATGGATTGCAAGGTCCAATAACCCAGCAGACTGAGCCCAGCGCTGTGGGGGTGAGGGGGCGGGTAACAGGAGGGCGAGCAGAGCTCTTCTGAGGAAGGAAGCAGACCGAGGGAAGCAGGAGTCGGGGACCACCCGCAAGCACCCTGACTTCCTGCCCCTTTTCCAAGACCGTATACACTCAAAGTGGTGGGCAACTGCAGAAAAGAAAAAAACTTCAGCCAAGAGGATTTCCAATCTCTCCATATTTTGGTTTTAGGCATTTGGCTTATAAATAAAATTTGCCTGAGATGTGAATCGTGTTATCCAACCTGGCATTTCTTTATTTTTACGTGTGCTTTTTGTTCTCTCTTATGTATTATTTACTGACATAGTGGAGACAAATTTACGACTGCTAAGAATAAAGGTAAGGCTTTTAAAACAACGGCTGATTCACTTGGAGGATGGGGTACAGAACATTCACTGTTTATTGATGAAGAATGGCAACGTTTATGCTGACTTAAGGCTGAGTTCCACACTCCCACCCCAGACTCCTTACAGTCTCTTATGCCAAACTCATCTCCCTTTGGACATAACACGAAAAGTATTCAGAGATTTTTCAAGTATTTCCTGGTTGCTGTAAGAGTTTTGACCCAATTAGGGAATTTTCCCAGTGACATACTAATTCCCATAGGGAACAATACATGAAGTACTGACTGTTATTTAGGATACTTTTGCTCTAGATTGGATTTATACTACTGATAAGGTCTAACGCAAGGGAGAATAGAAAACTGGCCCAAAGAAATCTAGATAAATTCTTGGGGTGATCCCTTCCACCGAGGAAACTTTCTCAGCCATTACATTGAAATTACGTGAAAACTTTAATCGTATTTTACTAACGGAACAGCAGTTTGCTCAGATTCATGTGAACCGCATAAAGAAGAAGCACTCCTCTGTTCATCAAACGTAAATCAGCCAAGAGTATAAACCATATAGACACAGCTGGAAAGCAATATGGCTGTGGCTATCAAAGCCAGGAGCACCCAAAGCTGAAATTCCTGGTGTCACTAACTGAGACAGCGCTGCCCAGAAGAGGATTTGGGGTGAACAGAAAATACTGAGGTTTCACGCCATAGAGCTACTCGCTGCCTGAAAACAAAAGGCAGATGTGCATTGCTTACTGGAATACTAGAACTGCTTTCAAATTTCAGCTGACCGTTTCCAGTCTCTTTGTCCCAAACTCAGGAGCTATAAAGGTGAACAGGGTAGGATTGGTGTCCTGCTGTCTCCTGTAAGTCCTAAAGGGCTTATTTACTCACCACTCAGGCTACGTAAGCTTGACGAAAGAAGGGACTCAAATGTTATGGCAGTGCTGCACATATGTACCCATGTAACCATCCTACTTAGATTCATGGGCAAAGGGGCCACCCAAGTACAACTTACAGCATTTGAGAACTTTTTATACTGAGAAAATAGCACCTGTGCAGGTGGCCCTTTGGGCCAGTTCAGTGTACTGACTTTGTGGCTTCTGTCTCTGAATTTTCAGTTGGTTGATGTTTTATGTACTTGTATTTCCCCATTTCATAAGTGCAGAAGGAATTCTCTTGATCAAAAGAGCTGATATAGAAAAGCATGGTTACTGGGGGACCTCACAACTCCAATGACTCCTTTATACTAGAAGTCTTCAGAGGTGAACATTTTAATGATTGGAGTCTCTGGCAAAAGAAGGCAGCTTCTGCCTGGAAGTGATCATCAAGGTTTAGGACTTGTTGCCTCCCGGGCAAAGCTACAAAGTACACCACTTGGAAAACAGCTATTATCTTGCAACTGGCCTCTTGTTGAAATTGAATGCATAACCCCCAGGCCTTGTGAAACTGCAGTCTGATATCTATATTCTTGGGTGGGCCAGCTTATACACAGTGCTGGAAAGAATTCTTTGCACTTTTAGCTTCTATTTTGCAATGTAATACACTGTGTGTGTGTGTGTGTGTGTGTGTGTGTGTGTGTGTGTGTGTGTGTGAATCAAATGTTCACTTAAACTCACCTGAGGAAATTTGGGCTGGGAAATCTAAATTATACTCTAAACTCTAAATTTATGATGGATTTCTGTTCTTTCTTACATGCCACATGACAAGTTTAGAAAGAAAATAAATTTTGAGGAAAAGCAGACAAATAAATTAGAACTGCATGCTCTTATCTTTACCCAATAAAGCATATGTGAATTCGTTTATGTGAGACTACATAGGATAACCATAATGGGAGACACAAAATTAATTGATTCATTAAAGTCAAGTAATATAAGTAAATATGGCAGGTCATATATAACCTTGATACTCAAGTTGTGGTCAGTTCCTGCTTCTACCAGGAGCATCAGCGTAACCTTAAAAACTTGCCGGGGATGCTGAATCTCTGTCCTGTCCTTCAATCATACTAAATCAAAATCTGCGATTTGATGGGACCCTCAGGTTAATTGTATGAACATTATTAATCGGGGAGAAACACTGGCATAGGAGACAATAGACCTCTGCAGAAGCTACAGTTAGTAGGAGAAAGCACAACCCATTCATAGCTTAAGACTTTCATCTGTTTAGAGACAGAATGGTATAGATTTTATAACATTTAAAGAAAAGCTATAAGCTTCTAAAACAAAATTTCTAATATTTGTACTTTTAATTATTTAAATAAAAATATGAAATACTTTTGACAATTCACAAAACATATCTATGGATCAGACCCTGGTGGAGGCAAAAGTTTTACATTCTTCTCTACGTTTTTCACATTTTACTTATTTCTGATGTAGTGACACATGACAATCCCCCTGACATATAACAGAAGGGGCAGAGGAAAAAAAAAAGACTGCTCTATCATTACAACCTAAATGCAAAAGTTAGATAGTAAAGAGGCTTATGAGTGCAGAATTTGAATATATATAGCTTTAGTTTGAGTCTTTGTTTCAATAAGTGTAAACCATACTGTTTTGGCAATTATTTAATTTTTCTGCTTGTTCCATCAGCAAAACGAGGAGAGTAACTTCTGCCATGTAGTATAGCTGGTAGGATTAAATAAGATGATGCCAGCTAGGAGTTTACCATGATGTCCATAATGGAATAAACTAATATGATCAACATTCCCTCCATTTAATGCAATGATTCCAACTCCTGCACATTAGAATCACCTAGGGTGCAACTGAAAAATTACCAATTTCTGATCCCTATTCTAAAGCAACTATATCAGAATCTCCATGGGTGTGCCAAAGACTTGGATATTTAGAAAACTAGGAGTTTCTAATGTGTGGTCAGATTTAATCATTACTTTTCTAATGGAATGAAGCATATGGGTATACAGTTGTCTTATGACTAGAAAAGGAGGTAGTTTCTCTGAGCCTATTGGATGCCATGGTTTTGTTCTACATTAGTCTTTTCAAATTCCATGCAAAAAAGAGGCATATTATCTTTTATTTTTGCATTTTTATGAGGTTCTTTTAAATTTATTTCTCCCCATGACTCAGATATTTTTCCCAATTTATCTATAGGAGTTTCTCCTTTGTTCTCAAGTCATTACAGGGCTTCCCATGGGGCCCAGTGGTAAAGAAAGGGCTTTCCATGGGGGCCCAGTGGTAAAGAAATCCAGCTGCCAATGCAGGAGACCCTGGAGATGCAGGTTTGATCCCTGGCTCAAGGAGATCCCCTGGAGTAGGAAACGGCAACCCACTCCAGTATTCTTGCCTAGAAAATTCCATAGGCAGAGGAGCCTGGAGGGCTATAGTCCATGGGATCGCAAAGAGTCAGGCACAACTGAACACACACACACAGTGTTAACACAGGTTGGCTTTGTCGGATCTGGATGCTACTACTGAAAAAGAAAGTGCCTTTTTCCTTACTTGATCGGGCTCCTTTCTTCCACTCTTTGTTTAAGCTTCTTCCCCTTCTTCTCCTCCTCCTTCTTTTTCCTCTTATCCTTCCTCTTCATTAGAGCAAATGGACTCAGTTTATTTGTATTTCTCTTCATGAACACTGAGACTGAATGAGAACAGTGTGGTTTCTCCCTCTAAGTTCTATATACTTAAACTCTTTGTGGGTGTGGATGGCATACATCTTCCTAAATCATAGACCTGATCACATGTATCCTCAGCTCAGGCATCTTCAGTGATTCTTACTGCCTCTCAGAGCCCTTCTCTTTAGCTTACATTTAGAGATCTCTAGACTTACTCCCAAATAGTTCTCTTTACACTCACCATATGTCAGTGATTCAGTGAGTCTTCTTTATATACCATATTCTCCAGACTTTTCTCCCCAATCAACATACATTCTGGTTTTACTCAAGATGTCCTTCTATTTTGTTTAAGAGCAATTTTATTGCATTGATATGATTTCCCTTTATATAGAATTGCATTCTAATAGATATGCCAGGTGGCTCAACAGTAAAGAATCCACCTGCCAATGCAGGAATGCAGGAGGCATGGGTTCAATCCCTGGATCGGGAAGATCCCCTAGAGGAGGAAATCACAATCCCCTCCAGTTTCTTGCCTGGAAAATCCCATGGACACAGGAGCCTGGAAGACTGCGATCCATAGGGTTGCAAAGAGTCAGACACGACTGAGTGAGCACACAGCTATCACTTTAGAAATAATTTGAGTTTCAATACTCATTTATTATTACTCACATTCTCAGAATGTGATTTCACAGTATGTGATTTATTTCCATATACACCTATCCATGTGTGTATAAACACAAATAATAGTCAAAATTATTTAATGATTAGAAAGCTATAAGCATAAAGCAAATGGAATGAATACAAAACACATCAAAAGTAGTAAGGAAGCAAGCTGGCTGAACATCAAATATATGTGTGTGTCTGTGTCTAATGATTTATAGATATGATTGGCAGAAATGGTACCAGGGTTGTATTTCTGAAAGAGGTATCTTTCCCTATAGTATTTTTAATCCCCTTTTAAAGTTTGAGTAATTCTCTCTGAGTTCTTAGATGCTAACTCTTAAGTTGTTACCAATTTATTTTCATTTAACTAACAAAATGAACCTTGGACTCCTTAACTAAGCTCTTGTCCTTGAGAGAAAATATCATTTGGCCTTGGTAATGCAATTAATCTATATTGAAGTAAAGATCATTTATTTTTTAATAGACTGCATACATAAAACCCCTTTTTAGCAGACATCTTTTATGTTTGTAGCTTGTTCAATTGTTTACCATAAACAATGGTTGGAAAATATAATTTCTTTTTTTTTAATTTATCTATTTTTTTTACTTTACAATATTGTATTGGTTTTAGCATACATTGACATGAATATCCCATGGGTGTACATGTGTTCCCCTTCCAGAACCCCCTTCCACCTCCCTCCCCATCCCATCCCTCTGGGTCATCCCGGTACACCAGCCCCGAGCACCCTGTATCATGCATCGAACCTGGACTGGCGATTCATTTCACATATGATAATTTACATGCTTCAGTGCCATTCTCCCATAATATCCCGCCCTCGCCCTCTCCCATAGAGTCCATAATACTGTCCTATACATCTGTGTCTCTTTTGCTGTCTCGCATACAGGGTTATCTTTACCGATTTACTAAATTCCATATATATGTGTTAGTATACTGTATTGGTTCTCTTCTTTCTGGCTTACTTCACTCTGTATAATAGGCTCCAGTTTCATCCACCTCATTAGAACTGATTTGAATGTATTCTTTTTAATGGCTGAGTAATATTCCATTGTGTATATGTACCACAACTTATAATTTCTTTAAAATGAATGTAAAGTTAAAGTTATTACCAGTTTAAATATGTGAGTGGTATTGCCTACTAGAATGATATGGAATCATTTTCTCAGTTTATGGAACTATTGTTATAAATTTTCCAAATTTAGGTAAGCATTTTACTGATAGTACAATTACATTAATATATAAGGATGCAATTCAAAATAAATTTCATATTGCCAGTTCAAAGGCAAATTTTGATTGACATGTGAAATATATATTTTTATCAGACAATTATACTGTAAAGAAATGAAGCAAACACTTCTTTAAACAATTGAATCAAGACACTCTATCCTAATTTACAGCTATTATGCTAAATATTCTATGTAGGAGTGAAATCAGTACAAAAATCTTGTAGCTCTGAAGAATAATATTTATTGTCATAATTATAAATAAGAACAATCACAAGACTATATTTAAAGGGAAATACTATCAAGCAGAACATTTAAATAAAAATAATTATGGAATAATAGAAAAAATAATGGTAGCCAAAATAGATTCTAAAGGGTCTCTTGATGAGGGTGAAAGAGGAGAGTGAAAAGGTGGCTTAAAATTCAACATTCAAAAAAATAAGATCATGGGATACAGTCCTATCACTTCATGGAAAATGGATGGGGAAAAAGTGGAAAGAGTGATAGATTTTATTTTCTTGGGCTCCAAAATCACTGTGTATGGTAGACTGTAGCCACAAAATTAAGACAGCTTTGCTCCTTGGAGAAGACTCTTGAGAGTCCCTTGGACTGCAAGGAGATCCAACCAGTTCATCCTAAAGGAGATCAGTCCTGGGTGTTCATTGGTAGGACTGATGTTGAAGCTGAAACTCCAATACTTTGGCCACCTGATGTGAAGAGCTGACTCATTTGAAAAGACCCTGATGCTGGGAAAGATTGAGGGCAGGAGGAGAAGGGGACGACAGAGGATGAGATGGTTGGATGGCATCACTGACTCAATGGACATGGGTTTGGGTGGACTCCAGGAGCTGGTGATGGACAGGGAGGCCTGGCGTGCTGCAGTTTTCATGGAGTCGCAAAGAGTTGGACATGACTGAGCAACTGAACCGAACTGAACTTGCTCCTTGGAAGAAAAGCTATGACAAATATAGACAGTACATTAAAACTGACAAAGGTCCACATAGTTAAAACTATGGCTTTTCCAGTAGTCATGTATGCATGTGAAAGCTGGACCATAAAAAAGCTGAGCGCTGAAGAATTGATGCTTTTGAACTATGGTATTGGAGAAGACCCTTGAGAGTCCCTTGGACAGCGAGGAGATCAAACCCATCAATATTAAAGGAAATCAACCCTGAATATTCATTGAAAGGACTGATGCTGAAGCTCCAATACTTTGGTTACCTGATGCCAAGAGTCGATTTATTGGAAAAGACTCTGCTGTTGGAAAATATTAAGAGAAAGAGAAGGCGAGGCAGAATATGAGATGGCATCACTGATTCGATGGACATGAGTTTGAGCAAACTTGGGTATAGTGAAGAACAAGGAAGCCTAGCGTGCCGTACTTCATGGTGTCACAAAGAGGTGAAGATGACTTAGTGACTGAACAATAACAATAGATTCAACTTCTTTCAGAAAAACCAGAAATAATGTATCCAGGAAATTTTTATTAGAATTTTATTTGTCATTCTTTTTTTCTACCTATTAATTAGGAGATTGTTTTAGATTCTTCTCTTAAAGTTCTGTCATTAGGACACACGAGTAATAAGCACATAAAGAACTATTCAAATTAATGTTAAAAACATCTATATGATCTAAGTCCAAAGTTGGAGAGTTTTTAAATGATATTTCTATATAAGAGACTCTCAAAATTTAAACTCTTTTTAAGAAATATATACTTCACATTCAAGCAGTTGAAAAAGTTAAGAAACCTAGATGTAATTTCTAAATCTAGTTGGCATTTGCAAGCTTCTAAATATAACATGAGCCTCTTAACTTAATAAATGCACAGCAACTATTTTTAAGTTACTGATGAGCTTCTGCTAGGGTGATCTTCAATAGAGATTTCAGGGAAGGGATTTATATCAAGTTATTTATATGGCTATAAATAAGAAATTTCTGAAATCCAATTAATAACAATTATACTGACTTCTATTATTCATCAGGTAGTAACAAGTATGTGTGGAACCATAACCTGAGGGTGCTACTATCCCCTTTTACACAATTAGGAAATGAGACCTAATCTAAGCAGTTTGACCAAGATCACAAAGTCAGAAAGAGATCCAGGTATAAAACCTGTCTGACTCCTAGGGCTTCCCAGATGACACTAGTGGTAAAGTACCCACTGCCAGTGCAGGAGATGTAAGAGACGCCGGTTTGATCCCTGAGTTGGGAAGATTCCCTGGAGTAGGAAATAGTAACTCATCCCAGTATCCTTGCCTGGAGAATCCCATGGACAGAGGAGCCTTGTGGGCTACAGTCCACTGGGTCACAAAGAGTCGGACGCGACTGAAGCAACTTAGCACCAACGCATGTCTGACTCCAAAGTTAGTGTCCACTTTGCTACTCTTTAGCTCCTGAAATGTTTCTATAGCACTGGGATAAAATAATACATTTGTAGTTGTCTTTGGTGGATGGTTCATTTTCTCCATGCATACCCATACTCCAAATCCCTTAATGCAGTCAGTGAACTGTCTTGGGCACTAAGGCAAGAATTAAGTATTAGCCTTTTCTTTAAAGAGATAATATAATAGCCTTCTTGGCAAGAGACTACATTGTTTTGTTTGTATATATATAGAAGTGAGAATTACCAAATGCATGGCACCTTGTACAATTTCAGCCAAAAGGTAGCTATTGGGCTGCTTAACTTATGCTAAGTAGGTACTTCCCTGAAAAAGATGTTGAAAGTTAGCAACAGAAAATAACATATTGTGTGCATACTAGTGACTACAGTTTGGACTTTTGCCTAAAGGAGTTAAAGATACATTAGAGTATTAAAGCAAAGGTTTAACCTGTTGTGATATATATTGTAAAGAACCCACCTGCCAGTGCAGGAGGCACAAGAGACATGGGTTCAGTCCCTGTGTCGAGAAGATCCCCTGGGGGAGGAAATGGCTACCCACTCCAGTATTCTTGCGTGGAGAATCCCATGGACAGAGGAGCCTGGGGGGCTACAGTCCATGGAGTTGCAAAGAGTCAGACATGACTGAAGCAACTTAGCTCGCGCACACACACACACACACACACACACATACACACGTATTTGTACATATGTATGTGTGCGTGCACATAAACTGCATATACAGCAATGATTTAGTAAGTGTTGGGCATCTAGGTCAATCACTTCTTCTTTTCATTTATTTACTAATTTTATAAACCTCCTTGCTTCAGAAGTACCTAGTGTTTTATTCTCCCTGGCTCTAGGTGGTTTCATGAGTAACAAACAAAACTTTCATGAGTAACAAAGCCACTGGAAAAGACTGCATTTCTAGGTTTGCTACAACCATGCTTCATGTTCTTTATTTGTCTCCCCACTTTGCCAAAACATCACAACCGAGTGGATGACTCATACTTCTTTCATCAGTTCTTTTATAAACCAAAGAGAACAGATAGCATATAAGAAAAAAATGTCTAATTTATGCCATGGTGTTTCATCATGAAGAAAGATTTGTTTCCTGGGTGATGAAAGGACTATTATGCAGTTGTTTTGTCCGTTTTGTTTTCTTTCTTCCTGTCCAGCTTCTGAAGGTTTCCTGCATTCTGACTATTTCCCAGCACCGTAACCTAAATAGCTTCATTTGCAGAATGGTAAATATAGGAGACTTACCTAAAGGGTTTCCGGCTTGCTGCTGTTTTGTCACTGATAAATTTCAGGTGAAGAAAGGACCTCAAAGAACACTAAATCTCAAATACATTTGAATCAGTTTGCGAATGCTCAAGGTCATACTTCAATATTGTGTCAGAAGAGAATAGAAGCAAATTTTCCAAACTTTGACATTGCAGAGCATAGAAAATGATCAAAGATAATAGTTATTGACTGGTTGTAAGGAATTACTGGTTTTACTAACTGAATCTTCAAAAATTTTTAATATAATATTTTTTAAGAAATTTACTTTTCTATATCAGGGCTGAGTTATTTCAACTAGCATCTACACTGACTAATATATGAAGAAATAATTTATTTTAGCAATGGCAAATGGATAATTCAGAAAATTATATGTAGAATACAGCCACTGAAAAGAAAACAACATCTATTATTATAAAATAGACAAAATGGTTGGATGGCATCATCAACTCAATGGACATTAGTTTGAGCAAACTCTGGGAGATGGTGCAGGATAGGGATGCCTGGTGTGCTGCAGTCCATGGAGTTGCAAAGAGTCGAATGCGACTGAGAGACTGAACAACAGCAACAATTAATATTATATAAAACAAGATGCACTGTTCTCATGATTCCTCTCAAAAAGAATTTCCTAAACCTCATGCGAAGACTTGACTCATTGGAAAAGACCCTAATGCTGGGAAGGATTGGGGGCAGGAGGAGAAGGGGAAGACAGGATGAGATGGTTGGATGGCATCACTGACTCGAAGGACATGGGTTTGGGTAAACTCCGGGAGTTGGTGATGGACAGGGAGGTCTGGTGCGCTGCGATTCGTGGGGTTGCAAAGAGTCGGACACGACTGAGCAGCTGAACTGAACTGAACTGAACTGAAACTATATTTGGAAAGAACTGCATTCTGAAAGATGCTAATAAAAGGTTTTAAAAATTAAAAAAAAAGTAACTAAACTTAAAGAAAATCAAAGCAAGTAAAGGAAAAAGAAAGGAGGAAGGAAGAGAGAAAAAAGAAAGAAATTGCTATATATTTATAGCTTTAGATAAAATATATTTTAGCCCATGGGTAAAATATATATACCTTTAAAATTATTCTAACTTTTATGTATTCAATCTGCTTTCAGGAAAATATCTCCATATCAAAGAATGCACCATTAATTCCTTGTTGAACGAATACTATGCTTGTTATTTCCTTGCACCGATGTATGGACACCAGATAGTATTCAGTCATTGCATCATCTACAACCTGGTTAACAATCTAAGTCCATGGATTGGCTTTCTAGGGTCCCTGAGCCAAATAAGACCTGTTTTCTACTTTTGAAAATGCAATTTTATTTGAAACTGGCTACATCTATTTCCTTCCGTATTGTGTGTGGCTAGTTTTGTTCTGTATGATAGAGTTGAATAGTTATCACAGAGATTTGCATAGTTCTCAGAGGTTAATATATTTACTATCTGTCCTTTTACAGAAAACATTTGCTGACCTCTACTTGATATTTGGTGATATCCTTTGCTTCATTATGCAACTTCAATATACATTTGTTAAATATTATAGAGTGATAATATATATATAGCATCTAATACAATGAGTTGATATTATTCTGATATATCTTTTTCTAAAGTAATAAATAGCAGATGATCACATTTTTTTATAATTTCAGCAGTTAATTTATATACAGAACCATATTCTATCACTTTTTAATGCTAGTAGATGTTATATATCACAGACTTCTGCTATTGTCTCAAACTACTAGAATATTAAAACTCATTCATGTTCAAAAAACTTCAGAAAATACTACCTGTATGCTTTCATACAGGATTCATGACTTAGTGACTGAACAAACAATAAGATGTAAGACAGAGATATACATTTTCTAGATGCTGTGCTGTTGTGAGAAAGTTATACAAGTAGCTGCTTGTTCAGAAAAGGGCTGTAATCAGATAATTTGGAGGGTTTAATTGGGGAAAATATACACCCTGGGTAGAGGGAAGGACAACTGTATTGTTGAGATTTATGTTTGACATCATGAATTCCTAAGCCAGCCCATGACAGCAAGTAGCTAGAGAACTAGGAGGCCTGGAAGGTCTGTGTACAAGGAGGACAGCTGTGAAGAGGCAAACCTTTTTGCCATGATGGTGGTAACATCCAACCCAGCCTGGCACCTGACCTTCTACTTGGGAGGTCATTCTATCTCCAGTACAACTCTGAAGATTACTGCTACATGCCACTGTCCAGGGCATAAAACTACATCTTAACTTTGTGCATCACATTTGAGCTGCCCATGACAGGCACTGTTTTGCAGCTTGCATCCCTCTTGGTTGTTACAGGAGGTAAATATTCCTTATTCTCCAATTTTCTCTTTGATTCAATAAGTGGCATATTTAAAAAAAAAAAAAAACTATGGTAATAATTGGGCTTCGCTGGTGGCTCAGCTGGTAAAGAATCCACCTGCAATGTGGGAGACCTGGGATCGACCCCTGGGTTGGGAAGATCCCCTGGAGAAGGTAATAGCTACCCACTCCAGTATTCTGGCCTGGAGAATTCCATGGACGGTATAGTATATATAGTATAATATATAATATAGTATAATTCCATGGACTTTATATGTAATTAATGGTAATAATTAGGGAACATAAATTGGAAAAAGGAGAAAGAATTATTGCATGTACACATGTATGTATTCATATATGTACGCATATGTCATGTGTCTGATCAGCACATGGAGGCTGTAATAGTACTACATTTATAATGTTAACTGGAAACTAACTACAAAATGAATCATGTAGCACCACTTACATCAGCCCATTTAAAAGTATTCCAAATGAGCATGAGCAAATAAAGCTAGAAAACAAATTTCCTCTTCTCAACAATATCCTTGCCCCCATGTTCTTCCTCTAACTAAATTTGAGAGAAGTCAAGAAACCAACATAGAAACATACAGAGATCAGGCAGGCAGAAGACAGACTGACACCTAAGACTTTAAGGTTTGATTAAACCTACATGAACACATGAAAATATACAAAGAAAATATGTGAGACGCTCAGAAGGGGAAATTCAGTTTTCCACAGAAGCCATAGAAAAAAGTCCCTTTACATATTGGGGTTCTAATTAAGATCTTGATTTTAAGGAAGAAGTTTGCTGTTTATAAAATATTTTATGAAGATATTTCTAACCTGGTTTGATGTAAATTATTTTGAATTAGAAGAATATGAATTAAATAATATTTCTATCATGAGCTATAATGCCATCAGTTTTGTCCCTTGTTTTCTGTGGGTCTTAGTTCCAGTATTTGATTTGTTTTTGTTTAATCATTCAGTTGTGTCTGACTCTGTGACCGCATGGACTGCAACATGACAGTCTTCCCTGCCCTTTACTATCTCCCAGAGTTTGCTCAAACTTATATCCATTGAATCGGTGATGCCATCCAGCCATCTCATCCTCTGTCACCCCCTTCTCCAGCTGCCCTCAATCTTTCCCAGCATCAGGGTCTTTTCAAATGAGTCAGCTCTTCACATCAGGTGGCCAAAGTACTGGAGCTTCAGCTTCAGCAACAGTTCTTTCAATGAATATTCAGGACTGATTTCCTTTAAGGTTGACTGATTTGAGTCCAAGGGACTCACAAGAATCCTCTCCAGCATCACAGTTCTAAAGCACCAATTTTTCAGCACTCAGACTTCTTTATAGTCCAACTCTTACATCTGTACATGACAACTGGAAAAACCATAGCTATGACTATCTGGACCTTTGATGGCAAAATGATGTCTCTGCTTTTTAATATGCTGTCTAAGTTTGTCATAGATTTTCTTCCAGGAGCCAGCGTCTTTTAATTCATGGCTGCAGTCACCATCTGCAGTGATTTTGGAGCCCCAAAAAATAAAGTCTGTCACTGTTTCCATTGTTTCCCTATCTATTTTCCGTGAAGTATTGGGCCTAGATGCCATCATCTTAGTTTTTTGAATGTTAAATTTTCAGCCAGCTTTTTCACTCTCCTCTTTCACCTTCAAGAGGCTCTTTAGTTCCTCTTCACTTTCTGCCATTAGGGTGGTGTTATCTGCATATCTGAGGTTATTCGTATTTCTCCTGGCAATCTTGATTCCAGCTTCTGATTCATCTAGCCTAGCATTTTGCATGATGAATTTTGCATATATGACTTCCTCCATGGCTCATCGGTAAAGAATCTGCCTGCATTGCAGGAGACGCATGAGAAACTGGTTCCATCCCTAAGTTGGGAAGATCCCATGGAGGAGGGCATGGCAACCTACTCCAGTATTCTTGCCTGGAGAATCCCATGGACGGAGGAGTCTGGCAGGCTATAGTCCATAGGGTTGCGAAGGGTCGGTCATGACTGAAGCGACTGAGCACGTATGCGTGCACTCTGCATGTAAGTTAAAGAAGCAGGATACAGTGATAAAAATATTTTGAAATATTCCAGAGTTCTTTTGACAATTAAATGAGATTATATCCAATATGTGTATGCATTATTTGTTTTTCGTTTTTCCGTAATTCTGTATTAGCTCCTTTTCTAACGTGAAATATCCTTTCTTTGATGTTTCTCAGATAAAAGCACACTCTAGCCAATTCTTGGTTAACAATTGTACAGTAACATGGTTTAGGTGAAAATTCCAGAAAATTATTGCTTATTTCACATATTCTATACACCTGCAACAGCAACCTTGAACCATAGGTGTTGTTTCTGACACTGTTATTTTGGACTGGAAATGACCTTTACAATTGGAGAGATATAGCTATGGTTTTTCCAGTGGTCATGTATGGATGTGAGAGTTGGACGGTGAAGAAGGCTGAGCACCAAAGAATTGATGCTTTTGAACTGTGGTGTTGGAGAAGACTCTTGAGAGTCCCTTGGACTGCAAGGAGATCCAATCAATCCATCCTAAAAGAGATCAATCCTGGGTGTTCATTGGAAGGTCTGATGCTGGAGCTGAAACTCCAATACTTTGGCCACCTCATACGAAGGGTTGACTCATTGGGAAAGACTCTGATGCTGGGTAGGATTGGGGGCGGGAGGAGAAGGGGACAATAGAGGATGAGATGGTTGGATGGCATCACCGACTCGATGGACATGGGTTTGGGTAGACTCCGGGAGTTGGTGATGGACAGGGAAGCCTGGCGTGCTGCGATTCATGGGGTCTCAAAGAGTCGGACATGACTGAGCGACTGAACTGAACTGAACTGAACTGAACTGAAGAGAGAGAGCCTATAGTAGTAGTGTTAGTCTCTCAGTCGTGTCCAACTCTTAGTGAACCCACAGACTGTAGCCCACCAGGCTCCTCTGGGATGAATCCATGGGATTCTCCAGGCAAGAATATTGGAGTGGGTTGCCATGCCCTTCTCCAGGGGGTCTTCCTGACCCAGGGATCAAACCCAGGTCTCCTGCACTGCAGGCAGATTCTTTACCAGCTGAGCTACAGGGAAGTCCGAGACCCTGCTCTGTACTCAGCAATAACTAGACATAGAGAACGTAGTGACTAAATGAGACACAAACCGTAATTTCACAGATCCAGCATAAAGCTAGAGTGATTAAGCAGGAACCTGAGAAGCAAGGTTCAGATGGGACGGTCAGCAAAACATTGTGAGAGAATCACATGTAAGCTTAGGTTAGAACACATTCCCCATAGCATGAACTCTTCATAGAAAGGTCATAGGAAGCAGAATGCAGTTCAGCTGGAACCACTGGTATAAAATCTTAAGGTTGGATTGGTCTGAAGTGTTTGAGAAGTCAACAAAAGCATTTGAGTCAGTCCTGTCAGAGAGGGAAGAATGTCACAAGGCGAGGATGGAGCAAGAAGGGCCCAGATGCAGGGCATCTTCGTGGTGTAGGATGCACTATGAAGTTTAATATGCTACTGGAGGTTTACAGTATGGGCAAGAGAAAATGTGTTTGGTTTCAAAAAGACTCTCATGGTTGCTCTGTGGGCAAGGGATAGTCAGGGACTGAATAGACGCATAGAGGCCAGTCAGATTACATGTTGACTTCTCACTCAAAGATTGGATATGTTTTGTTACTTGGGATATTTAGAAAAAATATGCCTATCCTTACTTCCTGTATTTTCCTGTCCACTGACTTTCATTAAATCTCAAAATCGCACTATTAAAAACCTGAAAATTATTGAAGAATATGATAGCATAAGTTCTTTGGGTATTTATGGAAACAAACAGGGCTTATTTTTTTCCCTCCTGAGCCCCTTGGTAGTTACATAAGGTTGAGATAGCATAATTAGTGAAATCTTCATCAAAACTCGATACATACCCTGTGTGTCTAATCTGTGAATCTGGCATCCTGGAGCACGCATCAGGCCAGCAAGCCTGCTGGCACTCCAGACTCATAACAGTACTTACAGAAAAACTCTCCGGCAGGCCGCAGCATAAACACAGCACATGGAAATTACTCAGGATCACTTCCTCCGGGCTATGTTTCAGCCCCACGACAATAGGATATCAGTGCTCATCTAGTCCTGCTGGAAGTCAAATGACTTCTGAGTAGCTTCCAGCTTCCTCATCCCTAAATTATGAATCTATCTTCTAACCACAGATGCCTGCTTAGTGTTTTCCAGTAGTTAAGAAACTCACACACCCACAGAGAACTAACTACATTTCCTATTCTTCTACTTTCGCTCTCTTACTTCCATACTTTATGTAAAGCTCAGTGTGAAAAATGCCCTACTGGATTTTTGTATCCATTACTATAAAACCTGATAAACAGATTGACATCTAGCCCCAATTTATGCACCATTTATCTTTTTATCTGACTGTAATAGCAATATGATTTCATGGTGAGATATTGTAAAATAAAAAAAAAATAATAAAATTGAAATTCCACTGGGAGAACTTTCATGTTAATATATTTACTTATAGTATTATTCCATGAACACACAAAGGCTATGTGTGCCTAAATGTACATTTTTGTATGAGTCAGTATATGTTATATAGCGTTTGTATTTATTTATCCTTATACTATAAACTTTCTCTCAAGACATTAAATATTAATTCAAAATAAGATGTATTTGGTTGCATAATATTCTATCTCATAATTATTTCAAACAATATTTTTAAGTATTTTCTAATTGTTGATGAACAGATTCTTTCCAAATGTTTATAATCAATGCTGATATTAATTTACTTGTGTGAATAACTTTTGATATGTCTTTGATTTCTTCAGAAGAAGTTACAGAAATAAAATTTTCACAGAACATTAGTCCTTAATATGTCTTTTGAAATATTTTGGCACAAATAGCTTTCAAGAAGGCTATGGAAATTTATATACAAACTTACCACACTATTTCTGATTGTTTTAATAACATCAATATCATTTTTGTAGAAAGTTACAAAATACAGGAGAAAATAAAGAAAATATGAACTATCAGTTCAGTTCAGTTGCTCAGTTGTGTCCAACTCTTTGCAACCCCATGAACTGCAGCACGCCAGGCCTCCCTGTCCATCACCAACTCCCGGAGTTTATTCAAACCCATGTCCATTGAGTTGGTGATGTCATCTAACCATCTCATCCTCTGTCGTCTCCTTCTCCTCCTGCCCTCAATCTTTCCCAGCACCAGGGTCTTTTCAAATGAGTTAGCTCTTTGCATCAGGTGGCCAAAGTATTGGAGTTTCAGCTTCAGCATCAGTCCTTCCAATGAATATTCAGGACTGATCTCCTTTAAGATGGACTGGTTGGATCTCCTTGCAGTCCAAGGGACTCTCAAGAGTCTTCTCCAACACCTCAGTTCAAAAGCATCAATTCTTAGGCACTCAGCTTTCTTTATAGTCCAGCTCTCACATCCATGGATCAGTCCTGGGTGTTCACTGGAGCTGACTCATTGGAAAAGACCCTGATGCTGGGATGACGGCAGAGGATGAGATGGCTGGATGGCATCACCTACTCAATGGACATGGGTTTGGGTGGACTCAGGGAGTTAGTGATGGACAGGGAGGCCTGGCGTGCTGTGCTTCATGAGGTTGCAAAGAGTTGGACACGACTAAGCAACTGAACTAAACTGACCAGTTATACCTTTGTTGACAATATAATGTCTCTGCTTTTCAATATGCTGTCTAGGTTGGTCATCACTTTCCTTTCAAGGAGTAAGCGTCTTTTAATTTATGGCTGCAGTCACTATCTGCAGTGATTTTGGAGCCCAGAAAAATAAAGTCAGCCACTGTTTCCACTGTTTCCCCATCTATTTGCCATGAAGTGATGCAACCGGATGCCATGATCTTAGTTTTCTGAATGTTGAGCTTTAAGCCAGCTTTTTCACTCTCCTCTTTCACTTTCATCAAGAGGCTCTTTAGTTCTTCACTTTCTGCCATAAGGGTGGTGTCATCTGCATATCTGAGGTTACTGATATTGATGTTTGTATTGTGTATACAAACTATACACTTCTTCAAAAATTACTTTAGAACCATGCATATGTATGGATGAATAGATAGCTAATTAATCGATACATGTAATCAGATAGAGAGAATAAAAAAATATAAACTTTGGATCTTCCTATCAAATTGAGCTCCTCATTCTTTTGTTTAATACTATAAGATGTTCATTCTCTTTATTGATTTGTAAATACTCTTATACATGAAGAGCATGAATTAGTACACATATTTTTCAAGTTAAGCATTCTAAGTATTTAGCAATACTCTGAATATCTACCAACATTTCAATCCACTTTATAGTTTTACTTTTACATTAATCCCCTCTTTATAAATACTTTAATGCATTATGGATGTATAATTTTATTTTGCTTATGATTCATCTTACATTTAATCTAGTACATCTATGTAAAGATTGTTGTTGCTTAATTACTAAGTCGTGTTGGACTCTTTTGCAATCCCATGGGGCTGTAACCCTCCAGGCTTCTCTGTCCATGGGATTCTCCAGGCAAGAATGCTGGAGTGGGTTACCATTTCCCTCTCCAGGGGATCTTTCCAATCCATGGCTCAAACTGGCATCTCCTGCACTGCAGGTGGATCCTTCTACCATTGAGCCACTAGGGAAGCTCAAGATGTAAAGACAGATGATGCTAACTTGTGCTATGCTCATATAAACAGAAGTGCTTTAATGTTATTTATTGTTTCATAGAATTGTTTATAATTTATCTGCATGGAACTGCTCCTGCTGATCAGAGAGGATGTTATTGTGAGTTTATTGAAAGATGTTGTAGCTGTACTTAACATGTGTGCATGTTTAGGGGAATTTCCTTCCCTACAATATTATAGCCCAGTCTGAGAATGGCTAAGCCTCAAGATTTTCCCTAAAAAAAAAGAAGTAGGAAACAGGACAGAACAAAGAAAAGTGAAAGCATCATTGGAAATCATCAGAAAGTTTAACTTCCAGTCAATTTTTTTTTTATGGTAAGTGAAATATCTCCTGCATTCTTTATGGATCCAAAAAGTATGTTTTATATATTATAGACATAATGACTCTACACCTAAATTAAAGATACTTAAAAGCAGGATCTATGTTTTATAAATTTTTACATTCCCAAGGGTTTGGAACAGTGCTCTGCACATAAAAGATTTTCAACATAAATTTGTATTGATTACCGTGATGAAGTACATGGATATTTTTCTCTCACTAAGCTTATGCACTGGCAGAAGAGGAAGGAGAAAACCTGCATTTTTGCCTAACCACACTGCTCACGCTTTATAGATTTCAGTCAGAATTTCTCACAGTCCCTGACTCTCTGTGCTGTGTGACTCAGGAAACACATTGTTATTGAGTACCTGTGTACATGGTGCTACCTGACCTTTATACCTGGGCTCAGTATTTCTTAGGATTTTTTCAGAAACTTAGAATAGAAAACTGCAATAAGCTCAGTGTTGGAAGACAAGAATAAGGCCTATTTTATAGGTTTGGCTATTTGTTTTAAAAGCAGGGAAATGTACTGTGTTATGAACATACTTGGCCGGGATTATAGATGAAAACAGAATGAAGAGGAACTTTGTAGACTGTGTTCTGGAATGTTCCGGAATGGCAAAAGGCGAGCGATGCGATGAGACTGACAGAAAACAAAAGGACTGTAAATTAAATGTGCATGTGGAAAAAGGGCAATGATTCAAACACTAGAAGAAGAATAGATTGTTTTGAGCATGTTTATAACATAGAGAAACAATGATAAAATAAATTTTAGAAGGCAAGTCAAAGAATAAAAGTCTCAGAAGAGCACATACATTTGCTTTAAAAATATTTGAAGGACGTTGAATAAAATATGGGGAAATTAATACAATAATATTTTAAAATATAATGATGTAATGATAGTTTTCATTTAAGAAGTAAATATCAAGGAAAAAAAGAAAATGAGTAGGATGAAACATATTCTTAAACAAAAGCACTTATAAGTCTCTCCCTCACTTTGTAACACAAAGAAGCATATTAATATAATGTTAAAATAACAACCAAACTTTAGCCACAATTCCTTTCTGGGGCTGAAAAACTTCATACAATTACTGATAAAACTTGTAATTAATGCATATAGCAATTTCTTTAAATAACTGAGAATTTCCATGCAACTAAAAGAGAAACAGGGAGTGATGTTTGGTTGTGGCATTATATTTTTAGAGTGTTAGATTAATTTTCTCTTAAATGATAGCAAAAACATATCCCAGTAAATGATCTATAACGATTTTTACTATAGATTTGTTTCAATTAGATAAGATTACTCTTTAAAAGTTTGGTTTATAACAGAGAGTTACTATGTAAAGAAAATGCAATTAATGTCATAGAAATCTATAGAACTTTTTGCCTGCACAGTATGAAGACCATGATTGCTGTGGGAAGTATGCAGAATATAAGCAGAGGTGCAGTGCACATAGCAATCCGTTTAGGTAAAGCATTAGTATGCTTTGAATACTAGCGGAACCTTTGAAAGTGAAAGTGAAGTCACTCAGTCCTGTTTGACTCTTTGCGACCCCCTGTGAGTCTTATTCTAAAAGCAATGTGCTCCTGTGATATACAAATGCCAACTATTCCCTCTTCCTTATTAAATATACAGATACATGTATGAGATATGTAAATAAATGTATAGGCCAATCACCAAGCATGGTTTTAAAAGTGCCATTTTTCTATTTCTGTGAAAGGGGCTGTGCTGGGCACAAAATTAGTTACTTCAGATTTCTCTCAAAGTGCTGCTACCATTCACACTACCACTGCTTGAGTACTTATCATCACTTCTCTCCTATACTGTTTTTCTCCATTCCTCCTTATTTCTGAGTAAATTTAGAAGTGCAATCTGATTGTGCAATTACTCTGCTAAAAATCTCTGTGTGAATTACCACTGCCTTCAGGATAACGTTTAAATTTCGTACCATATCTTACTGGATCTTTCTTCATCTTGTTCCTGCAATCCATTCAAACTCTGTGACTTCCATTCCTATCGTGTATCCTGTGATACCTATATCTCATAAATTATGGGATATTTGGATCCCATATTTTCCCAAGGTACCTTGACTTTGCAAATACAGCTTGGTGTGCCCAGATCACCATTTCCCATATTATCATTCAGTTTAAATATACTGTTCTTTAAATTTAAGTTCCTAACTTCTTCTCCACCAAGCCTTTTGTGGCCACTCAGTTCTCCTGTTTCCCCAACAGTCATACCTAAATTCGTTGAGTGTCTTTCTTCATTAATAAGACCTGAAGTTGCTAATGCATTTATCTTCTAACTTGAAAGATAATTTGCTTACTTATCTCCAATCCTTTGGCAGCTTTCTATAAACCATGTGTCTCAGTTTCTGCAAATGCTATAAAGGGCCAGTCTCACTGTTGTGATATTGGAACAAAAAGAGGTGCGTCAGGTAGATGCTCCATAAATGAGTGACCCCCCTCCTATCCCCTGTTCTTCCACTTCCACCAGGATCAGAGTTCCTTGGGAATCGGATCCATTTACATACTTTCAAGATTTGGAAAATCCCAAGCAGGGACTTAGGATAAAATTGATGAAGAAGGGAAGAGAAAAGGATTAACCGAGGGAGAAAGAAAGGAAGAACCAAAGAGGGCTAGAACCACGAGGGTACAGCTTGAACCACAGCAGGAAGCTCAAGAGTAGCCCAAGTCCACAGGGGAAGAAGAGGATTCCTGTACTTCAAAGCCCACACGTCTCTCTTGCCAGAGGCCTGCTCTCATTGACGCAGAGGGCGACAGGCGGCCCCTTATGTTGTTCGGCCTTGTGGCAGTAGCTTCTCTTGCTCTTAAATCATGTTTTCTCAGATATTAGAGGTTTGGGGGGGAAGTCTCTGACCCAGACAGGTTATACTTCATGAAGCCAAAATTGAGATGCGATCCATATAACTGTTTTCTACTCCATCTATTGTCCAGATTTAGGTTCTGATTCTTTTATTTTGTTATTACAGTTTTTGCCACTTATCTTGCCCAGAGTAAGACTGCTGTACAACGTTAGTTTGGAGTGCAATAAATTTATACTGTTACTTCCTTCTGATTACCCAACAAACTTTTGCTTTATTAGTGTTGTAATTATTTTCTATAGAGGGATACAAGTAAGCGTGAAATCTTGTTTTCACTATTTGATATATGCATGGATTAATGAAAGTGAAAGTCGCTCAGTCCTGTCCGGCTCTTTGCGACCCCATGGACTATACAGTCCATGGAATTCCCCAAGCCAGAATACTGGAGTGGGTAGCCTTTTCTTTCTCCAGGGGTTCTTCCCAACCCAGCAATCAAACACAGGTCTCCTACATTGCAGGCATATTCTTTACCAGCTGAGCCACAAGGGAAGCCCCCATGGATTACAACAAGGTTTAAATTAAATATATGCTCACTTTTTTCCATATTACAGTTATCTTTAAGACAAATAGCCACTAAAAGGCAAACTGACATAAATAACAGTAATAATAGTAACAATAATGTTTTCAGTAAATTTCCGTTCATAGTCCAAGGTTCTATTTTGTTTTATTTTGTTTTTAGTATGTGCTTTATATTTGGGTTCTTGGTATATATTTCGAAAGGGTGTACATGAACTAGGACATTTTTTAAGTATCACACAGAAGCTAAAGCCATACTGTAAAATTTTAGCATATGCCATATATTTATTCAACTGGTTGAATTCATAACTCAGGTCACTTTTCTCCAAAGTTCTCAAAATATCTCATCATAGTTATTACTCCTTATAGCATTTATTCTCACATCACATTCTAACTGTGGAAGGACTCAGACACACGGCCTACTCGGTAACTCAAGCTACTAGATAGACGCTAGGGTGTGTTACACTGCAAAAACAGACAACTTCTATAGAAGCCCTGGTTAATTTTAATTAAATATATCTTATATAGTCATAATAACAGCTGCCCTCTCCCCAAATCAGTCTAGTGTGATGGTTAAGCTCTAGGGCTTAAGGTATACCTAAATGTGAGGGTTGCCTAGTAATTAAAATCATTCTCTTCCTCAGTGTTTATTTATTTATTTTTGTAAACTGGAGAAAAACCTAGTTATTGAGGATTACAGACAATAATATCTGTAAAATGATTTTCAGAAACTTTGGCATATGAATGCCATTCTCCGTTCTTAGATGCCATTTCAACAAGTTCAGTTCTGATTTGTATATGTTATAATAAAACCATCAATTTCACATACATGTTACATCATAAGAACAAAAATCATAAGTTATTTCTAAGCAAAATAGTCATGAATCGCTTCATTTGAATGAAGACTAGGAGCCCCACTTGACTTGTGCAGTAGAGCAGACTGTGGTCACCTACTCTATTAGTCTGCTAATAAAGCAGACTAATAGCCACCTACTTTATCAGACTGTTGCAACAAAATACCATAAACTACATTACTCAAACAACAGAAACTTATTTTCTCACAACTCTGGAGTCTATCAGAAGCTCAAGGTCAAGGGGCCAACATGGTTGGTTACTGCTGAGGTCTCTCCCTCATGCTTACAAGGGAGCCTTCTCACAGCATCTTCATGTGTAATTTTCTCTGTATATGCAGAGAGAGAGAACTGATAGCACCTTTTTATTTTTTTCATGAGGACACCAGTCCCAGTGGATTAGGTTCCCATTCTCATGGCCTTATTTAACCTTAATTATTCCCCTAAAGGTACTATCTCCCAGCACAGTCATATTGGGGGCTAGGGCTTCAGGTGTGAATTTTGAAAGGACACTGGTCCATAACACTTACACAAATAATTCCTTGTTTATAATATTCAAATATTATATTCTTCGGAACACTCATAGCATTGTTATTATCACACGTATATTCAACCACAGTTATATTGCTTTGCTTTATTGTTTGTATACATATCCAGGTATATTTTAGGACTCATGAAGAAAGTATTAGTCATTTTTGAATCTCTATATTGTCCAGAGATTAACAAGAGTCAAATACTAATGATGTGAAGGTGAGTTACTCACACCGTCATGTCCGACTCTTTGCAATCCCATGGACTGTAGCCAGCCCGACTCCTCTGTTCATGGAACTCTCCAGGCAAAGGAGTAATGGAGTGGGTTTCCATTTCCTTCTCCAGCAGATCTTCCTGATCCAGGGATTAAACCCAGGTCTCCTGCATTGCAGGCAGATTCTTTACCAACTGAGCCAGCAGGGAAGCCCCATCAAACACTAATATGTACAGTCTTTTATTGACAAACTCTATTTTAAGAAGTTGTACTTTTAATAATGAAACGGAAATGTCAACGAGGGAAAATAATCCTATAGACTCAGGATACACTGTTATCTGAAAATGTTAAACATAAGAATCTTTGTAAAATCCATTGATTTATCTATTGTGCCTTGTCCTCATGTCTATTCATTTAGGCTTTTAATTGATTTTATTGGTTCTCTCACATAATAAAATTGGTTTTTTGATTGTATTATTTCCAAGAAAATTCACATATTTTTAATTACAAAGAGACTAAATAGAAAAATTGGACATGAGAAAAATATACACCCACATAAATATCCAGAAAACTTAGACTATATATCTATGAATGAGTTTCAAAATTAAACAACACAGCACCAACATTATGACAATACCACTGGCTATATTTAAGATGGTGGGTATATTTGTGAACTTTTGTTATAGGCTATGGAATTGGCAATGAGTTATAATAGCAACTAGTTACTTATTATAACTTCCTTGCTTCTAAAGCTCTTTAAATTTGGCAGAAAACCAATATTTGAAAATACTGTGTGCAAAAGATGGAAGAAGTGTCCATCTCCAAAGACAAATTTTTATAAAATGGTGCTAATCAAAAATAATAACTTTAGGAAATCTAGAATAGAAAATAATGATTACTTAACTTCCCTGGTGGCTCAGCTGGTAAAGAATCTGCCTGCAATGCAGGAGACCTGGGTTCAATCCCTGGGTTGGGAAGGTCCCCTAGAGAAGGGAATGGTGACCCACTCCAGTATCCTGCTAGGGTATAGAATGTCCTTCAAACTAAAATGGGTTTATTAAAAGAAACTGAACATGTATGAATATGCTTGAGTTAGAGCAGGTATAATGAGAAAATGCCTAGAAATTTTAATGATATTATGTGTTGTTTCAGGAAACATTTATTCAAGTAACAAAAGGTCTTCATATCAAGTCAAGGAAATACTATATTATGTATGATGATTAATGGAAAGAGGCTTCTTAAAATATGCCACAGAAATCAGTCGTTGGGCTCATTCTTGTAAAACTTTTTTTTTTTTTTTAATATATGACATGGATGAAGACTCAGAACCCAGCCTTGAGAAGATGATACTAGAGGAATAACTGCCTCTGCATCGCATAAGACAATTTTAAAATTAGTGCAATAATATGCCCTGACACTGGAAACTGGGAAGTGTTGCATTCATGTTTAAAAAAAAATCAACTGCAAATAAAATGGGGCTGGGGTGGGGGCGGTTCTGGAATCAGAGGACAGTCTGGTTGAATACTAATTCAGACAGAATAAAATGAAATAAGCCCAAAGTCTAACTTGAGGCCCAAGAAAACAAGACGATTTAAACAATAATACAAAGCATGGTCTTCAATGGAATAATAGTGTTTGAAAGACTGAAAGCCAGTATCTAACCCTGAAATCAGAAAAATCCAATAATGTTCTCAAACCAAAGTTTTAAAAGTCTATTGAAAAATCAGCGGGTATCCAAAACATGGTGAGCAAGGTACACAACATCTTTGGAGGACATGTCTAAAGAGCAAAGATAGGGTTAAGAGCAACAGAAGTTGAGACAAAGGAAGAGGAATATAGTAACAGCTACCACAGTCTTAGAGCTCTAAGACTAAACAGATAAAGGATCAATGGATATGAATTAAGAAGATGCAGATGCCTCACCATACAGGAGAATATTGTTAGAAAACTGGTCTATTCAACAATAAAAGTATCTGAATCAAAGAGCACTGAGTTTCTTATCACTTGTAGTATTTGAAATATATAATGAATGACCACTTGTCAGAGAATATTGACATTGATAATTACTACTTTAGGTAGGCGGTTAAGCAAGGTTATGTCTTAGGTCAGTTCCAACTCAAAATTTCTATGATTATTTCAGGTGAAAGCGAAAAGTCTTTTAGACCTGATGAACTCACACTGCTAGCCAGCTGGGTCCAAGGATAAACTCTTCTTTCTTTTTATTATGTGCAATTACTATTTAAAAACTTATTTGATCATTGGATAGTGGCTCATCCCCAAAGAACAGTCATTCCTAAATAAATGTGATATTGCTAGAAGGGCTTATTTTGAGGGGGAGAAATAAATAGATATGTATGTGCATATATGCACATACATTCTTCTGGGAGTATCATAATAAACTACAGTATTTTTTGGTCACCAAAATCAGCAGTGCCAATAATAAGAACTTGCCCTTCTCATGTTAATCTAACAGCAAATATTCTTGTTTCATTTCAAATTCATATATGAACAAAATAATAGGGATTCTTACGTGCAAGCAGGTCTGAAATATGTCAAGCAATTCCATAAATCTAAGTCAGAATTTCTACATGACAAATAACCATTATCAATCTCATGCTAAGTGGGTGTTTAAATTTTCAGAAATCAAAACAATTGAAAAATAAAATCAATCATCATAAAAATCAGAGCTATAGTTCATCAGTCATGAGATGTCAGAAGGTCCCATATTTCCATAGCTCCATTCAATCTGAAATAATCAGAGGCAGTGAAAATAAGTTATAAAATACATAAGTGTCGCTTTCACTTCCCTAGTGTTTCGAACCTGGAAAAGTTCAGATTTGCGGAGACTTCATTCTGATATTTTATCCAAAACAGTCAGTCAACCTCTGCCTCACTAGTTTGACTGTAAAAGGGGAGGGAAAAAAATCACTAAGGCAGGCTACACAACCTGATCTATTTCATACGGATCCAATTAATCCAGTGACCATGTCATACTCTGGCTTCTAGTAGCAAAATTAATACTCCTTGTTTGAAAGTGATTCATACACTGCATGTGAATGAACCTAATCTCTTTCTTCTTTTTTATATTTTGTATGTAGATGTTGGGAACAAATCTAATTAAAATTATATTTCAGTAATTATTTACTCCCACATTGGAATTTCAGTCTATATACTCTGTCTCCTACATCTATTTCTTGCCAATTCATGAATGAACAATTTTTACAGATTCAGTAACTCTGTGTGAAGTTATTCTCTCTGTGGTTTACATTTCAGCTGTTAGCAATTGAGTACCAGAGACAGCTCAATTCTGATGCCAACTTTGGCAGGAGTGAGCTTAAGCTGTTTTCCAACATACTTGACTCTGATAGATTCTTTTTCTCTGTTTATTTGTATCCTGAGAGAACACAATCATAGGCATCAGCAAAAAGGGAATTCAACATTTTCCTTTACTTGAGTCTTCATTTACATTTGCAATAGCAGGGACTAATTGCATCTCAAATCATATTTCATAGCTTAATCTTCTTCCTTAGATCTCTCAATAAAACACCTCTAAGTTATTGCTAGTTCACAGTGACCTTCGGCTCTTAGAGCCTGATCTGCAGGGAATGTGTATAGAATTGCTTTGGATTGGCACAAAATGTACTATTTGAAACATTGCCCAATAACCGGAGACAGAGGTACTAAAGCAGATGATGTGTAAGCAGGTGCTTTTCAGGCCTCAGTGACAGCATTAGGGACTCTGGTTGGAACCAATCTTGGTTCTGCCAGTTCCCCATGGTGCACAGTGAAGCATATTCTTTTGCTTTCCAACAGAAATGTGCTGGTGGAAGCACGTTTTATATTTTATAAACCGGAATAAGTTTGAGATTCCTTATCCAGCTTTATAAAATCTGCTGAACACTTGTTTTGGTACTTAGTCCATGCCCATGAAATCTGAGGAGCTGATTGTAACAGCATCCCTGTTTTGTTGCTTGGAAAATACAGCTCATTAGAACTGTCTTAGCCTTTTTTTTTTATTGCTGATATAATAAAGTATTACAAGTTTAGTAAGTTAAAGCAATACAAATGTATTCTCTTATATTTCTGTAAGTTAGAAGTTCACCACAGTTCTTACCAAGCTGAAACTAAGGCATTGGCAGGGCTGGGTTCCCTTCTGGAGGGCCTAAAGGAGAATTTCTTTTCTTGACATTTCCAGCTGATAGATGCTGCCCACATTCCTTGGCTCCTGGCCCTCTTTCTCCGTCTACAAAGGTCCAGTTCTTCTCACATCACATCAATGACATTCCTTCTGTCCTCATATCTCTTTCTCTGATTCCCTTCGTTTTTCCTTTTTTTGGGGAGTTTAAGTACTCTGGCAATTACATTCTGCCCTCCCAAATAGTCCAGGATAGTTAACCTATCTGGCAATTTTGCATCATTAATGGCATCCAGAAGGTCACCTTCTGTTTGCATGTTTTGCAACATATTCACAAGTTCATCTTTGGAAGACCACTATCCTGCCTCCCTCAGCCATAGTTATCGATACATTTCCCCCATCCATAAGAGCTGCTTCGAAATGATTTTAATTTGCATTTTTTACAAAATGATTCTATGATAAAATTATGTATCATTTATTTCTTTCATACTTCTAGGTGACAGGACTAACAAAAAAATGGTCCACAGTTTTCTTTTGGCTAGAATGTCTCATGGGAAGGAAGAGAAGGGAAAAACAGAGAGAAGAGTTTATAAAATTATGGTACATTTCCTTCCTTTAGCCAATATCTGTGCCTTTGAATTCTCAGGCAACATAATGGAACTTAAATTCATACATCTTAATTGCCAATAATTGTCATGGAATTTCCAGTGACAGCAAAATTGCTTAGAAAACTAAAACTGCTGATTTTCAAAATAGTGTAGAATTAAAATGTGCTACATACAGGTAAAGAATTTAGAAATTATACCCAATTTAAGGAAACGTTCTTATTATTCATTCATTTTCATGTTTTTACTTACAAAGACTTACTCCTACGTAGCAATAAATACATACTAAAAGCAACTTTTTTGTTTCATGATCATTATTAGTGCTTAAGTATCAACTAAACACATTAAGAATCAAATTGCATTTTTCCAAAAGAAATAAATCTGAGTTTTTCTTCTAAAAATAAAATATGTAAATGTGAACAGAGGAAAAATGGCCTTTTTATGAGACTCATTACCCTGAAGATGAGATGGAAAATTTGTTTAATTTTAGTACTACTACTTGAAGGCAGCATGTGCTATTTGCTTTGAACATTTGAGGCTAAAAATGTGTTTTCTCCTCTCACAATCAATTAGGTGAACATAACTTTTGTAATGAAACATTTAAAAAATTTGTACACAGCTTTTAAAAAGTTTTAGCACCAATGACCATGCTTGTGCATAAGGTTCATTTTCTTTCTCAACCTATAATCATAATGCTAAATTGTGATTCCTAAATTATATATATATAAATAAAAAATTGAATAATAAAACTGGTACAGATAATTGACTATCTCTTGTTGATTGTATTACTAAAAGTTATCAATGTCCTTTTAGGTATCAGTTCATGTTTTGCCATTGGGAAAAAAAAATAGGAATATATTTCACTATATCTAATTCCATCTAGAAAATTTAATTTTATGGAAATCTTTAATAGAAATAAAACATTCACAAAATACACTCATATAAATAAAAGTTCACAAATACACAGCTTAATGGTTTTCCACAGATGGAATAGTTGCTTAACTAGCACACAGATCAAGAAACAAAGTCTTAACCACACCTTACCTCTATGTGCAAACCCTTTCCCATTACTGTTTCCACTCACAAAATAACCACGGACTTCTAACACCATAGATTAGTTTTTACTTTATTTGAGCTGTATGTAAATTAATTTGTGTAGCATACATTGTTTCTGCCTTCTTCCACTCATCATTATATTTGTGAGACCCATGTAGTTTTAGACTGTTCACTCTCATGTTTGTATGTAAAATTTTGTATGATTATACTACAGTGTATTTATTCATCTCAATGTAGATGAATATTTGGCTTACTTCCAATTCAGGCTAATGGAAGAGTTTTCCTATACTTATAAGTGTGTTTTTGGTGAAACACATAGACACACACACACAGAGAAATATTTTCTTTTGAGTATGTATCTAGGAATATAATTATATTTCCTTGGTGACTATTGAAGTTGAATAGATCTTCAGATGTTTATTTGCCATTTGGTATCCATATGTTTAAAATGACTATAATTATTTTGTTATTTTTATTATTCTTTCAATGGATTCTCAAGAGACTACTGTGTAGATAATGACATTCTAAGATGTATTAAAAATGTGTTATTCATATAAAGTTATTCCATCTTACTTGATAATTTTAGAACCTTAGAACACTTCAAGTCCAATTACTCCCTTCTATCCTTTGCACTATTTTTTCACTTATTTTAATTTTGTGTGTGTGCTGAGTCAATTCAGTCATGTCAACTCTTTCTGACCTCATGGACTGTAGTCTGCCAGGCTCCTCTGTCCATGGGATTCTCCAGGCAAGAATAACGGAGTGGGTTGCCATGCTCTCCTCCAGGAGATCTTCCCAACCCAGGGATCCAACCCACATCTACCTGCATTGGCAGGCAGGTTCTTTACCACCAGCGCCATCAGGGAAGCCCTATTTTAAATTTACTTAATTTCAGAAGTAAGTTCTGAGATCGTGGAGATGGATACCCTTTTCCTAGTTGCCATAGAATACTCTGCATCATTCAATTATAGCTTTGCCAGTCCTGGTAAAATGTCTGCCTGCAATATGGGAGACCAGGGTTCCATCCCTGGGTCAGGAAGATCTGCTGGAGAAGGAAATAGCAACTCACACATACCATTGCCTGGAAAATTCCATGGATGGAGGACCCTGGTGGACTACAGTCCATGGGATAGCAAAGAGGCAGACACGACTGAGCGGCTTCACTTTGCCGTTTGTATCGCTATTCTCCAAATCACTGCAGATGGTGACTGCAGCCATGAAATTAAAAGATGCTTGATCCTTGGAAGAAAAGCTACTACAAACCTAGACAGTATATTAAAAAGCAGAGACATTACTTTGCCAACAAAGGTTCATCTAGTCAAAGCTATGGTTTTTCCAGTAGTCATATATGGATGTGAGAGTTGGACTATAATGAAAGCCGAGTGCTGAAGAATTGATGATTTTGAACTGTGGTGATGGAGAAGACTTTTGAGAGTCCCTTGGACTGCAAGGAGATCCAACCAGTCCATCCTAAAGGAGATCAGTCCTGAATATTCATTGGAAGGACTGATGCTGAAGCTGAAACTTCAATACTTTGGCTACCTGATGCAAAGTGCTGAGTCATTAGAAAGCCCCTGATGCTGGGAAAGATTGAAGGCGGGAGAAGGGGATGACAGAGGATGATATGGTTGGATGGCATCATTGACTCAATTGGCATAAGTTTGAGAAAGCTCTGGGAGTTGGTTGGACAGAGAAGTCTAGTGTGCTGCAGTCCATGGGACCTAAAGAGTAGGAAACGACTGAGAGACTGAACTTAACTGATTGATATTCCCAGATAATACACTTTCCTTTCTTTCTCAATTGAAGGGAAACATGGCTGCATAATGATACACATTATGTTTCAGTTCTGGGTCTGTCATTAACTGATTTGTTGACCTTGGAAATGTTATGTTTTATTATCTATAAAATAGAACACTATTATCTCTTACCCTACAGATTTTTTATGACTACTAAGTGAATTAGTGAAAGAAAACCCCTCAGAACTATGTCTTAAATAATTCAATAAACATTAGTTGTTTTATTTTCTATCTGTGGTAGAGGGCTGATCAGCTAGATTACTAAGGGTCATGTCTGTGTCAGAAAGTGAGGAAAAGATGTTAGAATGAGCAACATGAAATATGCTTGAAATTTGAAATAAGAAAGGTGGATCTGACTTAGAAAGTTGGACATGGAAATGATTTTCTCTAACAAATATTATGAATGCCAATAAAAAAATATATATATATGTTTCATTCAGAAAATGTAGATTACTTGGTACTAAGGGTTGAAGAAGATTCGGGTGTCCTGCAGCTGTTTTGTAAAAAAAAAAGTCTTATTGTTTAGTGCACTAGATAGAGCTAACAACATCATCAAATAAATGTGAAAATATTAATTAAATGCCAAACAATTTTAGTATTTGTGATTGCATTATAAGGGTGTCAGAATAAACAATGACCAAGCACAGACTTTTAAAAGAATCTTATATGAGATCTTTATCAATTTTATTTTTATTTCTTCATTACTTATGTGCAGAGATACAGGTTTTTTGTCAATGACACTTTTACAGATAATACTCTTATTTGCTTGAAATCTTACAAAGTAAGCTTATTTCCCCAGAGAAGACTAATAACAAATCTCATTATTCTTAAAATAAAAGGATTGATTAAACATAATATAGTTCCTGATTAAAAAAATCCTTTTTTACAAGGAGCATTTAGCTGAAAATAGAAAATTACATTTTCTGTCATGTTTCAGTGATCATAGGGACATGTATCTAGACCAAGTTACCTTCTCATTTCAATAGAAAATGAGTAATAACTCTGTCCCTTAAGAAATCATGTAATTATTAAATATGTTGGTATAAAGAATTGGCATAAAGATTAAAGATAGTACTAACAGGAAATTTTAACATATCTTTCTGTACAAAATGTGGTTATACATTATTAAAGCTAATTTTCCAATTAGTATATCAAAAACAATTACACATTGCCCCCTTCAAAGTCGTCAACAATAGACCCATGCTTACCTCATCAGGTTGACTATCTTTAAAATGTTGGAAACGTTTTTCTTAATTTTATAAGGAGCTTTATAAGTTTTATGAGACTAGAAAGAAAAATCAGTCCCATTATTTTATAAGCACACATTCTTTTGACCAAAAACTCATTATGACCAAAACAAAATACGCCTACTCTATTCCAAATTATCTCTGCATCATGCTCATAACCTCAGCACAAAGTTCAATAGAGGTTTATTGGATATGTTGGCTTCAATCACTGAGAGCTGTAATGATGAAATTTCATCAGTTTTTGTAAATATTCTCAGAGGCCAGCTAAAACTCAGCCTATCCTGAGGGTTGCACTAGTTTCCAGATGGGCTTACAATGAGAATCTTTCCTTTCTGCCTCACAAATATACAAATAGGTTTTAAAGCCAGAGTTCTTTGGTAATGTTGCACATCTATAACATATGTACAAAGGGCAATTGCTTCTTGGCAATGAGAACAAATATGTAAATACTTTAGAAAATATTAGACAAATTCTAAACATTTGCTGGTGGCTCAAACAGTAAAGCGTCTGCCTACAATGCAGGAGACCTGGCTTCGATCCCTGGGTCGGGAAGATCCTTTGGAGAAGGAAATGGCAAGCCACTCCAGCATTCTTGCCTGGAAAATCCCACGGATGGAGGAGCTTGGTGGGCTATAGTCCATGGGGTCTCAAAGAGTCAGAGATGACTGAGCGAATTCACCTTCACTTTTCAAACGTTTGCTAGTTCCATTTGCATTAGGAATGTTAAAATAATAAACTTGATGAAAACTGATTGCTAAAAAAGAAATCTATAACAGCAAAGGTAATTTCAAATCAATATGTTTTATGGTATTTTTATTTAATTTTTTGTATTTTTAGTCATGTTATTTTAATATGTGTGTGTATATATATATAAAGCTCTTTGACAATTTAAAGTTCCTATTTTTCTTGAGTGGCCAGCCTTGTAAATCTTTTATTTTATTATATTATTATTATATTTTGAATTCTTAATTCTAAATGACATGAAATGCCAGTTTCAAGCTTACTTTGTGGACAATTAGACACACTAAAAAGTCACCACCATAGAATTATTGTTTAGTGAAAGCCCTTAAGCATGGAAATTGCTAAAACAAGCTTTTCTAACCACAATGTGAATGGTTTATTCACAGTGGTAATGGAACTATTTGCGCCACTTAAAAGAAAAGTTGTATAGTTGCATTACGGCTGCTGTAATACATCATTATTTTATTAAAAATCTGCATTACTTTTTTGCTTATTCCTTTCCCCCTAATTCTGCCTTATCCCTATCCAACCAGGTCACACTACCCTAATCTAGCAAAATAGTTTACAAGTGTCATTTTACATTTTAATCTGATACACACAATATTCAGCATTAATATTCTGGTATTATTTCGGGGGGGGGGAGGTTTGCTGAGGGCTTCCCAGGTAGTGCTAGTGATAAAGAATCCATCTTTCAGTACTGGAGATATGAGACATAGGTTCAATTCCTAGGCTGGGAAGATCCCCTGGAGGAGGGCATGGCAACCCACTCCAGTATTCTTACCTAGAGAATCCCATGTACAGAGAGGAGCCTGGAGGTCTATAGTCCACTGGGTCGCAAAGAGTCGGGCACAACTGAAGTGACTTAGCATGCATACATACATATATTTACATATATATTCATATAAAATTCATATATGTTAAACTTTGGAGATGTTGAGTCATTTTGTGTTGTCTTTGATGGCTTCATTATTCAAAAATATACAATATCTGACTTAGAATGACTAAATACCAATACGTGAATGAACAAATAAAATATTAATTCTAATGTATGTATGTATGTATGTATCTACATGTATCTGTATGTGTGTGTATACTTGTACACTCTTATAATAGATAAACAATATTATCAAAGTCCAGTATCTTGTTTTAGAGGACTCAGATCTCTACTTCTTGCAATTTCTTTTCCAGGGCTGTAGTATCTCTAACTTTATTATTTTGTTTCTCATGTATTTTTTTCTTTTCTTCCATGGATAGAAAAAATTCACTCACAGGAGAAGGGATAAAATTGTGTCAGGTCAATGTCTTTACTCTGAGCTTATATTCCACTACTAAATCACTACAGATCCTGTCAAAATGGGACACTAGTTCATTGATTTACAATACGAATGGCCTCTGCCTATTGGTATAAACACACAAAGCAGAGAATCTTTCAGGACTTTGTAATAGAAAGTCTTGGGTATGAGATGAATGACCTACAAACCATGAGAATATCTACTCCTTTTTCACCTCAGCGGTGTCTGTTCTGTGAGTAGATAGATGATTTCTCTTCAAGGAATGTAAAGCTGCCCATCTTCAGTTGTATCAAATCCCTGACAGTATCACATCCCAAAATGAATGAAGCTTTGCATATCTCCCTATAAAGAGCATTTTTTTGTTGTTGTTGTTTTCTTAAATAAATGCTCAAAGTTAAACTATGGGCATATGTGTGTGTTTGTGTATATGTGTTTATGCACAAACATCTAGTTAAATTATTTTCCCTCACTAATGACCTTCTTAAGAAAATGCTGTACCCTTTCACTTCTAATTTATAAGAAATATCATACAAATAATTCTGATTTTTCATTTGTAAGTATTATTAGAGTTATTCCAACAATAATCTTTGATTTCAAAAGTTTATACTACTTTTCAACATTACAATCTAATTTAGCCTGTTTCCCTCCAACTCACTAAACATTTTTTTAAAATATTTTGATCTACTTTTATCTGACAAGGTGATGCATCTTTTAGAAGTTTTGTGTTCCATCACATCATGATGGCCTGTCACTCATGTGACAAGGGATTTAAGATGAATGGAGTTAAGGAGAAAGGTCAAATAAAATGCACTGCCAGAGTCTGGCATGACACAATCCATCAAATGAAAGAGCAGAACCTCTTTAGCCTGTAAGCATTCAATTACAAATTGTCGAATGTTCACAATAATGTAAACTTTTGGTATAAAGTTAAAGTGAACACTGACTTCAAAGATGGAAAATAGCAATAATTTAGTGAAAACAAAATGGAACAACAAATTTTCATCTCCAACCATTCTTCTTTATTAACATGGGAATATGCTAAATTATATCTTCAGAATTTGGTTTTAGTTAGGTGTTTGATTGTATTTAGATTTATAAATGAATACTTCTATGTTGAGAAATTGCTTTAGATGTGCTTGCAAGAAAACATCAAATCTAATATGACTGAAATGACTTAGTATACACACACACATGCAGTGAACTCACATGCCCAATTACTAACATGTGGAGTTTTGCATTTCACTACCTGAGAGCTCAAGTGTTAGTAAAAATAAATTAATAAAGGAAACATAAATTTGGATGTTCTGAGAGGCAAAGCAGTTGTATTCTTATGGAGAAAAATGGTATAGATGACTAGAGGGACAAATGTGATAGTAGTCAAATTGCTAGTTTGACATACTTATTACAAAAGTTAAGATTGCAAAATTGCATATTAAAATTGCTTTTAATTTTTTTCACCTTCTAAATGCATAATTAGAATTGATATTCTTTCAAACCATCTTCATCAGAACTCTGAGAAGTGAACAATCACCATGTACGAGTAAAAGAGGTCACATCATTCATGCCTTTTGGAATGCTAATAAGAACTCATGGAAAAAAGATCAATTAGCAGGAAACAAAAAAGCATTTGGAAAAGAGTCCACTGGGCATGGAAAGCTTCCTATTTTTATTTGGGGGAAGAGTAGTCTCCGTGACTCCAAGGAAATTCATTCAAATTTCCCAATTTGTTATTTACAAGTTTAAAAAATTTCACTTGAATTTTAACTTTAATTCTCCTAAGTGAATTTTCCCATGCATAAATTAATAGTCTCTTCTTCTCTATTGTTCAGTTAACACATAACCATTCAGTACATTCAAACTGATTTTAATAGTATGTCCAATTAAAAAATGCTTATGTTTTAAATGTAAACTAGTTAACAAATTCCATAAACAAATATGACTAGTTTCTTAACAATGATTACTCATATCTTAAAATAATTACTTACAAATATGGTTTAATACATATTTTAATCACTTCTCCTATGCTATACAGGTTGTTGCCACTTGTATAAGGTATTTCCATATATACATGAGAAAAAATTATGTATGGACATATTTTGTCTATCCTTTGCAGTCTTCCCAAATACTGTTTTGTATACTGAGATACTTACCCCAAAGATTTGGGATTTAGTTGCATGTAGTGATTCTTATATTTTCTCAGTTCAAGTCATTTTTACAGCTTTATATTCAGCATCTCAGAGTGAAATTGTAGATCATGAGGAATGCAAACTCAATACCACTCTCACTTTTATGACCAAGATCCTTTTGGAGAGGAAAATAATTACTTAAGAAAGGAGGTAGGGATTAGCTACTAGTGGGGCACTGGAAGACAATCATTTTCCAAATTTAAAAAAAAATGTTAAAAAATTATTCAGAATGTTTAAATGGTCTGTTTGGATTTTCAAATGTCATGTACTTCTCAGATGATATCTTGACATTTTGGGGTATACTTAAGGAAAGACAATTCTAGGACATCAAATGATAAGATCACAAATGAAATTTCCAACAATATTAACAATCTGATCTCACTGCAGAAAAAAAAAATTGTGAGAGAAAACTTGAAAAAAAAAATAAAGTTTTATTCTTTTGACTTCCAACCTCACTGGCCTCATACATTACTGAGAAGTAGATTTTCTTCTTTATAGTAAAATCAAAACAGTACAGAAATATTTCAAATATGCAAGATTATTAGTGAGTTGACCAGAAAGAGTTTAACACTTTATTTGCAAAGAACTACTAAGTTTCATGAAACCATTTTTTGTGGTTGCCTGGAGTAGGCTGGCATCTATGAATAACAAACATTAACCAGCTTAAGTGAACGTCGACAGAACAGGTTAGTTTAGTTGTAACAAATTATGACTGCATTGCGGCCACTAGACCAGGCAAGTGCTGTCTCTCTCTAAAATGGTTGTCATTTTGCATTTAAAACTGAAAACCAAGACATATGGGGCTTGATGAGCCACTGGATACCTAAAGTGCTACTTATTTCAGTTCAGATAGGACACAGGGAGGCACTGCAGCACCCTACACCCACATCACAGCACATCTGAACATACTGGCAAGGGAACACGGTTTCAGGCCCAAAGTATACAAAAGGAAAAAGAAAAAGAGCATATACAACTATGATTCAAAGTACTTCATTTCAAGATCTGGCTGTTTGCTTTTTGCCAAACACTTGCAAGAGTTGTATATGTGATTCTTTTTTTTTTTTTTTTTAATGAAATTGTAGTAGATTGACTTTATAATAAGCATGACAGCTTTAAATTTTAGCTAACTGCTTTGTTCAAAGGCTAATCACCTTGTAAGATAATGTTATCAGTGCAGAACACCATCTGAAAGTATACAGATATGTATATACATATTTTTAGAATAAAATTCTTAAAAATTAATTCACTATTCTAATTGAAATTATGGAAAGTCAAGAGATTACTCAAAAGCACACATTATAAAATGTTTTCTTTTTGAAAATATTTCTCAAGTGTTATGAGGATTTTCAATAGTTCCCAGTTTTATTGAGACATAATTGACATATAATATTGTAGTCATCTAGGATTCGCTTGTAGCTCAGTTGGTAAAGAATCTGCCTGCAATGAAGGAGACCCAGGTTCAATTCCTGGGTTGGGAAGATCCCCTGAAGAAGGAAATAGCAACCCACACCAGTATTCTTACCTGGAAAATCCCATGGACAGAGGAGCCTGGTGAGCTACAGTTATGGGGTCACAAGAGTCAGACACAGTGACCACTATTTTACTCATTGAAGGTCTACAACATATTTTAATATATGCATATATTGTGAAGTGATTATTACAGTTAACATCATCACTTCAGGTAGTTACAATTATTTCTGGTGATGAGAACTCTTTTAAGATCTACTCTCTTCAGTTCAGTTCAGTTCAGTTGCTCAGTCATGCCTGACTCTTTGCGACCCCAGGAACCGCAGCACGCCAGGCCTCCCTGTCCATCATCAACTCCTGGAGTCCACCCAAACTCATGTGCATTGAGTCGGTGATGCCAACCAACCATCTCATCCTCTGTCATTCCCTTCTCCTCCTCCCCTCAATCTTTCCCAGCATCAGGGTCTTTTCCAATGAGTCAGCTCTTCACATCAGGTATCTTAGCAATATTCAGATATTCAAAAAAGTATTGCTAACTAGAGTCACCATGCTGTGTAATCCATCCCCCAACCTCATTCATCTCATAACAGGAAGTCTGTGCCTTTTGATCTCCTTCAACTATTTCCTCTTCCCTTAACCCCCCTTTCTGGCAATGAACAATCAGGTTTGTCTTTCTAAGAATTTGTGGCTTTTTGTTGTTTAGGCTTTTCTTTTTTTGGTTTGGTTTTTTAGATTCTGCATACAAATGAGATCACACAGTAATATGTCCGATTTATTTCATTTAGCATAATGCCCTCCAGGTCCTTCTGTGTTGCACAAATGGCAGGATTCCTGGAGAAGGAAATGGCACCCACTCTAGCATTCTTGCCTGGACAATCCCACGGACAGAGGAGCCTGGTGGGCTACAGTCCATGGGGTCACAATAGTTAGACATGACTTAGTAACTAAACCACCACCACCACCTTCTTTTTATGGATGAAAATATTTCATTAGGAGGATGTGTGCTCATCTTCTCCTGCAAAAATTCCAAAGTCACAACTCATTGCTGAACAACCATCGACAGAAGAATGTTGGATCCCACCAAAAAGATACCCCATGTCCAAGGACAAAGGAGACGCCCCAGCAAGATGGTAAGAGCCGTGAAATCGTGTTTAGAATCAAATGCCATATCCACCAGAGATGCTTGGAGGGCTCAAACAAAACCTTGTGCTCCCCACAGAGTCTGAGACAGACCTGCGTTTGAGTGTGTGAGTGTCTCCTGTGGAGATACAAGTCATCAGTGGCCTGCCTCTGGGGCAGGGGCTCTGGGTGCAGCAGACCTGGGTATGGCATAAGCCCTCTTGTAGGAGGTTGCCATTAACCCCACCATAGAGTTGCCAGAACTTACTCAGGACTGGGGAAACAGACTCCGGGAGGACACAAACAGAACTTCGGGAGCACCAGGACCCAGGAGAAAGGAGCAGTGGCCCCACAAGAGACTGACCCAGACTTGCCTTTGAGTGTCCAGGAGTCTCAGGCGGAGGTGTGGGTCAGCGGTGGCCTGCCAAAGGGTCTGGGGCACTGGCTGACCTTTTGAAGGAGGTCACCATTATCTTCATTACCTCCACCATAGTTTGGCCTCAGGTCAAACAACAGGGAAGGAACACAGCCCATCAACAGAAAATTGGATTAAAGATTTATTGAGCATGGCTCTGCCCATTAGAACAAGACCCAATTTCCCCCTCAGTCAGTCTCTCCCCTTAGGAAGCTTCCTTAAGCCTCTTCAGTTCAGTCACTCAGTCTTGTCTGACTCTTTGCGACCCCATGGACTATAGCACGCCAGGCCTCCCTGTCCATCACCAACTTTGAAGGTGGTACTGAAGGTGGAAGGAGAAGGGGATGACAGAGGATGAGATGGTTGGATGGCATCACTGACTCAATGGACATGAGTTTGAGTAAACTCCAGGAGTAACCATTAGTGATGGTGAAACTCTAAACATACCTTTTGGTTATTTGTATGTCTTCTTCAGAAAAATGTCTATTCATCTCCTCTATCCAATTTTAATCAAATTGATTGGTCTTTTTCTACTGAGTTGTATAATTTCTTTATTTATTTTGATATACACCCCTATCAGATATGTAATTTGCTAATTTTTTCTCCCACAAATGTTTTATTAATTTTATGAATGCTCACAGATTGTTTTCACTACATGGGAAATGGTAAAGAGTATTCTTCTTTTAAAAGGATACTCTAGCCCATTTCCCATCATTATATTCCCATGATTATACTTGAGAGCAAAACAATGATATGAGTGAATGGTGATTGTGACACGGCAAACAGAGAAAATCAAGGTGCTATTTTCTGAAGGAAAAATATACAGTTTTCATGTAGAATGTAACTAATATTTTAATTGGAAAAATATATGCAAATATTGTCTTATGAACTGAAAGTCAGATATAAAGCAATCCCCTCACTTAAAAAATAAGTTGTTTGGAATATTGATTATATTTATCCTTAAGTACCATTATTATTCTTCAGGCCTCCAACTATTCACTCTCCTATTAGGAATTAAAGAGATATTTAACATTTGAACATTAAAAGGTGGTTATAAGAAGTTTGCCAGAATATTAGTCATAGTTAATAATTATATCCAAGGAAATTGAGTTTGAAGCTGAAAATGATTATGTAGGTCCCCTTTTTGTAATATTGGGCAGTCTATGCAATCAATCGCATGATAAATTAGAAATTCAATAGATTTATAAAATGTATAAATAGCATTTTACCAAAACCAATACTCATGATTTTAAAAAAACTCTCAAAAATCTAAGAATAGAATTTCCTCAACCTGTCAAAGCTCATTAAGAAAAATCTATAGCTGATGTTGTTCTTAGTGGTAAAATAGTGCACTTTGCCTCTCAGATCACAAAAAGGCAAGGATGCTCACGTTTAGTACTTCTTTTTAGTATCAGAATTCCAGTTCATTTAATAAAGCAAGAAAAATAAATTTTAAAAAATATCAGAAAAGGTAGAGTATGGTTGTCATTGCTAGAAGGTTGACATTACTGCTTAGCTTCAAAATTTTATGAAATATGCAAATTTTTTAAAAATGTGAATTTAGAAATGTTCAGCATATAAGGTCAGAAAAAATCAGCTCTTTTAAAAACTAGCAAATATTTTAAAAAATTAATAAAAACTGGTTTACACTACTATGGAAAAATTATTAGAAATAAATCTAATAATTACAAAACTTTTGCAAAACAAAACAAAACAAAATCTTATTTAGGAAGACTAATGATTTTTAAGTAGAAGTATGTAGCACTCAATAGTATAATATGTCAATAGTCCACAAGTAGTTCTACAGATTTACCTCAGTGTTAATTAAAATTCTAGCATGATTTTTTGGGGGGTTGAAATTAGCAAAGTGATTCTAAAATTTATATGGAGTAAAAAGATAACTGAATAAACAAACAGAATTTGAAATTGAAGAGAAATTTCTGATCTCAGGGTGAGCATATATATCATATATATGGTAAGTCCCCTACATACAAACCTTCAAGTTGTAACTTTCAAAGATGCAAGTGTGAATTCTCATGTCCAATCACATGTTAGTTTGCATGTCTGGTGTACACTGTCACACGTGTGTATCCTCTACCAGTGGTTATGCTTTTGTATACTGTCCACACAGCACTAAATAGAGTACAGCAGTGCAGTATCTTTACTTCAAGCCCAAGATGTCCAAAAGCAAGCATAAAAGCAGCCGTGACGTAGGTGGTATTCCTAAGCAACACCAAGTGTTAAAGAGGGACACAAAAGTGAAAATAATTGAAAGAATGGACTGAGGCAAAAAGATGGTAGACGTCACTTATTCTTACGACACTGAAGTCCTTGCTGTGCAACAAGAGGGGCTGACTAATGAAGACCTGATGGAATCAGAGGCCCAGAGAAAGAATGAGGTGAGCCAAGAGGGAGAAGAAGTAACGGACGAACCAAAGAGATTCACGGCCCAGGAAATGGCCAGCGGATGCTCTTTATCTGAGGAGGTACTGTTAATTTTTGAGGCACAGGGCCCAAATGTGGAATGGTACATGAAGGTTGTAGCAGCCATTCCGAATGCAACCCAGTATTACCATGCCATCTACGATAAGAGAAAAAAAGACCTACTACCCAGACATCACTGGGTGGTTTTATCAAGTTCTATCTGCTACAGATGGAACTGAATCTAGCAGGGAAGGAAAAGCTGTGCCGTCAACATCAGATATAAGTGAAACTGCAGCTTGCTCTCTGCGTCCTGTTGCTGATGGTCCTTTGGCTCTACCATCTTCCATTGTCTCTCTCTCCTGCAGTCAGTAACTTCTTGCCTGTTCACTCACTGCCAGCCCTTGTATGCCAGCTGTTGAACTGTACTATTGTACGTTTCAAGGTACTGTACTGTAAGATTGAAAATGTTTTCTCTATGTTTGTGTTTGCTTTCTTTGTATTATTTCTGTGAAAAGCATTATTACACCACAGTTGTATATAGTCACTGTAGCAAATCACTCCAGGATTCTTGCCTGGAGAATTCCATGGGCAGAGAAGCCTGGCGGTGGGCTACAGTCCTTGGGGTCATGAAGAGTCAGTCACAACTGAGCCACTAATACAGGATACAACAAACACAGTACATGGCCAATTACCCAATTAGTTGGGTACCTAGGCTGTCTTTGTTAGTCTTACGAACAAACTGGACTTGAAAACTCATTTTCAGTAGGGAACTTGTTCATATGTAGGGGATTTATTGCACAACAAAAAATTAACTGAAAAATTGATAAATTAATTTAACAGTACTACAAAGTTTTGCTCCTCAGAAATAATATTAAGTGAGTAAATGTGGCAAGTCATATCAGAAGAAAATATTATCAGTAATAAATCTGATAATGTGTATCCAGATTATCGGGCTTCCCTGATAGCTCAGTTGGTAAAGAATCCACCTGCAATGCAGGAGACACCAGTTCACAGGTAAATACTGTAACTGAATGGTAAAAAAAAAAAAGAGAAAGAACACATTAAAATAATGGGCAAAGGATTTGAACAGACATTACATGTAAAGAATGTTCAAAATCACTCACCAGATTAATGAAAATTGAACCTAGAATATACACCACTTCTTACCCACTAGAATGTTTAAGATCACAAATTGAGAGCAAAAAAATATCAATAGGGATCTGGAGTAGTTAGAACTTCGATTCACTGTTGATGAGAATGTAAAGCAACACAACCACCACGGGAGAAATGTTAGGTATTTCTTCATTACTTGTAACATATACCTTCTCTGTGAAACCTGTATGCAGATCAAGACGCAACAGTTAGAACCGAACATGGAAAAACGGACTGGTGCCAAACTGGGAAAGAGGTACGTCAAGGCTATATATTGTCACCCTGTTTATTTAATTTCTATGCAGATTACATCATGTAAAAGGGTGGACTAGATGAATCACAAGCTGGAATCAAGATTGCTGGGAGAAATATCAATCCCCTCAGATATGCAGATGATATCATTCTATGGGCAGAAATCCAAGAGGAATTAAAGAGCCTCTTGATGAGGGTGAAAGAGGAGAGTGAAAAAGCCACTTAAAAGTCAGCATTCCAAAAACAAATCATGGCATCTTGTCCCATCACTTCATGGCAAATAAAAGGGGAAAAAGTGGAAACAGTGACAGATTGTATTTTCTTGGTCTCCAAAATCTCTACAGATGGTAACTGCAACCATGAAATTAAAAGATGCTTGCTCCTTGTAAGGAAAGCTCTGACAAACCTACACAGCATATTAAAAAGCAAGACATGATTTTTCCAAAAACCATCCATATAAGTCAAAGCTATAGTTTTTCCAGTAGTCATGTATGGATAAAACAGTTGGACCATAAAGAAGGCTGAGCGCCGAAGAATTGATGCTTTTGAACTGTGGTGTTGGAGAAGACTCTTGAGAGTCTCTTGGATTGCAGGGAGATAAAACCAGTCAGTCTTAAAGGAAATCAACCCTGAATATTCTTTGGAAGAATTGAGGCTGAAGCTCTAATACTTTGGCCACCTGATGTGAAGAGATGAAAAGACCCTAATTCTGGGAAAGATTAAAGGCAAAAGGAGAAGGGGGTGGCAGAGGCTGGGATGGTTAGATAGTATCATTTGACTCAATGGACATGAATTTAAGCAAACTCCAGGAAATAGTTCTGAAGGAAAGAGAAGGTTGTCATGCTGCAGTCCACAGGGTTGCAATGAGTCAGACACAACTTAGCGACTGAACAACAAAAACTAATCTATGACATTCAAAATCAGCAAAGTGGTTGCCTAATGGATAAGGGTTGACAGAATATAGGTATGAGGGGACTTCTGCAGTAATGGTAATACTTGCTATCTTGATTGAATGTTGGTTATACAAACATATTAATCTGTCAAAATTCATTACATGTGCATTTATGCATAAATGCATAAATAGATGCATTTAACATTTTATAATTTTTACCTGCTTTTTTTTTAAACCTGGCCAAATAGCTGTTCTTTATAGAACTAGAAAGCACGAACACACAGTAGTTAAATTCAAGAACAAACTTTATAGTAATGTCTGCAAGGCTTTAGGATATTGTGCAACCCACATAGTTTCCTTGGAGTATTCCTGACTGTTACCAAGTTTCAAATTTTACGACAGAAAAAAATAGCAGAAAGACTTGGAAAGCTTCAATCATCAAACATGAAGAGGAGAACTGTGGGTAACATTATTGCTGTTGTTCTTTGTTTAATTATAAAAATGTGACTAGAACCCCATTTTTCTCAAATGACATGAGGGAAAAAAAACTACAGACAGGAGATATAAGTGAGATCAGAAGAACTTTTTAACACTATGTTTGGTGAAACTTGAGGCAAATTTCCAAAATAATTTGGAGATTCTCTGTTTCTGGAGATCCTAAAAAAGAAAGAACTACTTCATATATTTAAGATGCCATTCTACATATAGATTCTGCCATTTCTCAATATCCATGTCAGCTCTGTGAATGTGGCTACCTAGGGATACATAAAGGAAGAAACAGAAAGCATTAAAGCATTTTGTGACTCTACAGCTTCTAAACATAATTCATGCGGTAGAAATAAGACAACTGAATTTTATGCCTGTGAAAGGCATGTTATGTGTCCCTTAAGCCTGAAGTGACATAGTATGAATGAATTGCTCCATTTTTAGAAATATATCAACTAAAACACTGCTAGGGGTTACAGTATAGAAAGGCATATTCTTCCTAAATGTCAAAATATATAAGTATTCACATTGTGACCTACATTTTAATGCACCAACGACTTCATACCATTGAAGGAAGAAACCGGTAAGAACAGTTGTTCATGTAACCAAGTGTCCACATAATAATGGGGAAAAAAGTTCCCCAAGATAAAAAATGGGAACCAGCCTAGGTATTTCTAGGGAGATCTATTGTTTTCTAAATGATTTATGTGCCCAAATATCATGAAACTTGTTTGACACCTCAAAAAATTACATTAACTCATAAAATGAAGGAATCCACATGAGATCCACAAAGTTATGCTCTATCATTTAGCAGAAAGAGTAAAAACAAAGAAAAACTGAAGAACTACACATCTATTATCTTAGAAAATGATATTGTACTAAAGCAAGATGTAGTTTTTTGATTAAATAAAAACAAAATAGTCTAAGACTAAAAGGATGAATGAATGTTGGTAGAAATAAACTTTCTGAAAACTGAAGGACAGGGAGTGCTTATACTGTTGTTGCTGTTAGCCTAAATTTTTTCTAATACATCTAGGTATTCACAATGCTGCCAAAATAAATACAAGAGTGTGAATATGTACATGCATTTATATACACTTCTCAAATGCCCTCTCTGAGCATGCAAACTTTAGGTCATTACTGAAAATATGCATACACTTATTTAAAATGATAGATTAGTCTACATATTGACAATAAAAGTTTTGACGTAAAATCTGAGATTAGCATATATCCATTGTTGGGAAGTTGAGGGAATAAATGCAAAAGTGAAGATAAATTTGAGGGAGAACACCAAGAAAAATTCTCTGTAGGAATATTTTAATCTGATTTCAAAAAATACTTCTCTGAGCTTCATGTTAACCTATTAAATTTCCAAAAAAATAATTATTAGTATATTAATGTTTCCTCTGATTATACATTTGGAGAAGGAAATGGCAACCCACTCCAGTATTCTTGCCTGGGAAATCCCATGGACAGAAGAGCTTGACAGGCTAAAGTCCACGGAGTCACAGAAAAAGTCAGACACAACTTAGTAGCTAAACAACAACACTGATTATATATTATAATTGTATTATTTTCCTTAAATTAAATTTATTAAAACTTAAACTTTAGGGAGGATTTCCCCATATTACTGGAGTCCCATGTATTCCAGGTTATGTGAAGTGATTTTCAAAGTGGATACTATTGTATTTTTAGCTGCAATCTTACCAACAAATTAAACATAAGAGGTTCCTGCTAGAATCCTAAAATCAAGAAAAGTCAGGGTTTCCCTGGTGGTCCAGTGGTTAAGAATCTGCCTTGTAGTGCAGGGGACACCAGTTTGACCCTTGCTTTGGAAAGAACCCTCATCCCGTGGAGCAGCTAAGTCCATTGTGCCTCAACTACTAAATGACCTCTCTAGCGAAGACAAACTGCAGCTACTGAAGCCTGCGCGTCCAGAGCCTGTGCTCCAACACCAGAAGCCACCGCAGTGAGAAGTCTGCACATGACAGGAAAGGGAAAATGTAAATAAATCTTTAAAAGAAAAGTTGACTCCATGCACAGATAGAAAATAAGAGATCATTTAGTCCAATCCTTTAACATCCTCTCTTAAGAGCTCAAGTGTTCAACAGCCTCTCCTTGTATACATCCAATTAGTAAACATTGAATGCAACTCTCCTACTTATCCACTTTCATTGAGGAATTTATTTTTAAGAAATGCATGCTCTTCTACTAAAATAAGTACCTGACAAAGAGATAGCATCATAGTCAAGTTTCAGTCAATTTTACGTTTTTATTGAGTCTAAAAATACCATTATTCAGGAAAGAAGCATTGAGTTAGTATTTGCTACATCATCAAATGTGTGCTTTGAGTTTTGTTTGGTTTTTCACTTCTAATTAGATTATTTTTAATTTATAAACTTTAAGCTTTGTGTAGGAAAATCCATAGCCACTATAAACTTAAAAATTGTAGTATTTTACTTAATATTTATTATTTTACCTCATAAACATTAACTTATTTAAAATCAAAATTATTTCCCCCTGTGGCTAAATAATGCATGAGTGGTCTCAATAAAGTCACTTCTTTTCACTCTAGAAAATACAGGCATCTCTTATGAAGCTGTCACTATAGTCCAGGGACTTAGACAATGATGCCCTTGCAGCCATCAGTCTGAGCCCATCTTCATCACCTGATGGAACTGAGGTAAGTAGAATTGAAGTAGAACTGGCTGAAAGTGCACTGATTCTCACAATGCTTGCTGTGATATGAAACATAAGGTTCTTTGTCTAGCCGTTTCAGCCAGCATCTATGAAGCAGGGGCAGGCTCACTGGTTAGCTCGCAAGTAGACTATGATCTCAGAACTTTCACAGTTCTTTGACAGTTCGGAAATGAGAATGTGATGTTGACAGAAGAGACCTTCTGAAAGAGGAAGGATGAGCACTCTGGACCGGGGTAGGAAATGTAAGATGACTCCCTGGGACGTGGCCCTGTGTGTTTTTGCCCTAGCAGTGGGAAACCAGGAGGAAGGATACCCCAGAGACAGACCTGTTAATTAACATAAGAACTGATATTTAGGGACTGAGCAGTGAAAGACAGCATTAAAACAAACTCTCTAAATGGTGCCTGTTTATAATTCACTCTCCTCTGAAAGGAGAGGGAGTGATGGGAAGGGGAAATTAAATGACGATGGGGAAGCAAGTCCCACAGTTCCTCCTAAAGGCCATAGCTCTATGACAACAAAACCAAGGTGTCCCAAAGCTGAAACAAACATTGTCTGCAATGAGCAAATTACAGTTCAAGAGTTTTGAGTCGAAAGAAAACACCAGAACATTTTCTGCTTTAGAAACAAAAATGATGACTTGAAAATGAAAGCAAATGCCAAGCCTTGCTTAATAAATCAGCTTATTAAGTCATAGTCACTCTGTCCTCTGTACGCTCTGTTTCCATCTTCTCCCTCTAACATAACCCCAGTTGGAGACGAAACTGGCAGGTTAAAGCACATCTCTTGGAGGTCACAAACTGTAGGAGTAAATCATAGCTTCTCATTTAGTCATCATCTGGGCGTGCTTAATGGCTAAGTTGTGCCTGATTCTTTGTGACCTCATGGACTGCAGCCCACCAGGCTCCTCTGTCTATGGGATTTCCCAAGCAAGAACACTGAAGTGGGTTTCTATTTCCTTCTCCAAAGGATCTTCCTCCTGACCCAGGGGTTGAACCCCCATCTTCTGGGTCTCCTGCAATGGCAGGCAGTTTCTTTACGGCTGAGTTACCAGGGAAGTCCACCCAAGATATATAGGCATCTGGTATTGTCCAGTAATTGGATTGCCTCCTGAAATATTGCTCAGAAGATTTCTACCTCTACATCCATCATCTCTCCCTGGTTTAAACACCTAAGTAATTCCGTTTGGTCATGAGAATGTAGATGTCCTGAGAAAGGACGCATCTCCTCTCACTTGTGGCAAAAATTGGATGTAATGAGTTGAATATGTAGCTTGGCAAGTCTCCCACAGACACCTGCAAAGGACTTGATAGGTCTGTCTTAGTTTTAGGAAAGTTCCCTCTCCCTTGCTCCTGACTCTTCTAGATAAAAGCTCTGGTTACAAGTAGGACATGATCAGAATAAAAGTTATAGTATAATTCCTGGAAAGTGAAACAATTTTGCAGAGGTAGGGGGAAAAAAATCACCCTATTACTTTTGCAGGGAATACATTAGACCCTTGAAAGTATGGGTGACAGAATACCATAAATGATCTTTTTGCTTTTGGAGCCAATCCCATGTTCCTCTCGGATAAAACTACACTCTGTATTTCCTTTTCCCACCCTCATTTCTGCAGCTCATGAGTTAGGCAGAATCTAAACTGGCTTCTTGCATAACGCCCCCTTCTCAATGATGTAACTGAATTTCTTCCTCCTTGAATGTAATGGGTTCTAAGGCTAGCTTCTAAACAGTAGTATTATATATGGCAAAGAATGGCATTTATCTCCTTTAAGTTATGTTTTATAGCTGTGTTGATGGGCTAGAGCTCCTGTGATTACATTACTTGATATATTGGGTTGCCAAAAAATCTGTTCAGGTTTTTCCATACCATCTTATGGAAAAACCCAAATGAACTTTTTGGCCAACCCAATATTAAGACTGGTTTGCTATCATGGTGAAAGAAAATCACTTTGTTGTCTTAAAGAAGAAAGCTAGTATGTATAAGAGGGCTCATACAAAAAGTCATATGAAAGGAACTAGCCATACGTCATCGAGAAATGAGGATACTAGTTGTACAGCCAGAAATAAATGAATTCTGCTAACAGAAACAGGCCTGAAAGTGGATATTTCCCCAGTCAAGCCTTGGATGTGACCACAGACCCAGAGAGCACCTGAATTGCAGCATAACAAGAGCCTGAGTCAGTGAACTCAGATAAGCTGTGCCCAGATTTCTCACATATATATTGTGTAATAAGCATGTATTGCATTAAGATGTTAAGTTTGTAACTGATTTGTTAGACTGCAATAGAAAAGTAGTACACTGAGGCTAAGCATCCCGTTGGATGTCACCCCGTCCCATCGAAAATACCACCTGGCTATTGGGACAAAGAACAGATTGGGCTGACTTCCTTTAGGTACTCCCCTGAGAACAAAGGGCAGATCCAATTAGCCATACTGAACTGGGGACGCGGAGACTTCCTAGCAGTAAGGAAGATGCACCATGAACAATGGAGGTACTAGAGGCACCACCAACCTGTGCCCTCTGCCTCTTGTCGGTCCCATTTGGGGTTCCCCAGCAATTCTGAATAGCAGTTTAGTAAATAACAATTACTCTTCAGGGACCCAATGTACATCTCTGGGACTGTATTTCTTGTGTGAAGCCAGGCATTAACTCACCTCCTTCCCAGAACAGTGGTGGGTCCTTTCACAGTAGTTATAACAGACCCACAATTGTTTTAGGAAACACCACCTATAGACCAAATAGCCCTCAGACAACGGAGGTAATCTCTCCCAATGTAGGTAAATCTTGCTCATTTGGGGGTATTTCTTTGAGAAGGGGACTGACTTGTTATCCATGTATACAGTGCAGGCAGTATTCTGTATAGTAGAAGCCGTACAATTAGAAAAGGTGTAATGACATATGCCCACAATTTTAGCTAAAGATATCAGTGATGCCACCATAACCCTGAGAGGTATTCATCTCACACACAGCTCACTAAGCCAGGGTAGGTGTGGATGATATAAATGTCTTAGGGGCACTCCATGGGGACTGGATGAAGCCTGTGCAATTACCTATGTCATGTTGTAGCTGGATGAATACCTTAGCTAAAAGGAAATGTCAATACAGAAATGCCAATTAGATGGAAGAAATCACAGGCTATTTTAAGTTCACCCTGATGCTTTATGGGATTTTTTTCAATATGGGACATTTACAGGCTTGGATGAGACAATGCAGGCTGGTACTGCTCTGCAGCTTGAAGTCTCACTGCTGAATGAGACGACCGAATGGATTTCATTCTATTCTCTATCCTGACAAAGTGGTATAGTCATGGAAAATAATTTAGTCCCAGGATGTCGTAGCATCAAGGGGGGGATGTTGTTGGGAGACCATTCTCAACAGATCCTTCACATTTTTGCACATCTAGCCTACCCAGCCGGAGCAGAGTGTGTCTCCTTTCAGAGAAAACAGACATGCTTTTTGCTTATTACAGGATGTGGATTTTCTGAGCTCTGTCCTGTAATGCACTCTGAGTGAAGGCATGTATCAGGATCCCTCTGTATCGTCTCATAGGATTTGATGTACAAGGGGAACCAGTGCAAAACTGTGATGTTCACACTGTTTACAGTGATGTGAATTCCTTTGCTCTCTCATCTAGAAGACAGGTGCCTTCTGTGGAGCACGCTTGAAAAAACTGTGGCAGGCTAAATGGTTAGTTTGCAAATAGTGTAAAACCTTAAACTTCCTATTGCTCTTAACAAGTTTTCAAATACTTTGTCACAGAACTCAGGAAATCTTGTATTCAAAGAAATATTTTATCTATAATTTTAAAAATCAGAAAGGAAATAGAAAAATGATATTGTTTGCATTTGTATTATATCATAATTTAAATCACATTCTTCCATATAACTAGGTATGTGATTATTGTTTGAGATTTTTACCTCAGTGATAGCATTTATTCAACTATAAGTTCTCCAACAACTAACAATTTTCCATATGTTTTTCAATTTGTGCATTTCAAAAGAATTTCAAATATAGTCTGCTCAACAGAAAAATTAAAAAAATAGTTTATAGTGTAAAAATTAAAGATTAAAATATTTCTCCAGATACAATACTTCAGAAGGTAATTTGTTGTTGTTGTTCAGTTGGAAGTGATGTCTGATTCATTGTGATCCCATGGACTACAGCCAACAGGCTCCTCTTGCCTTCACTATTTCTTGGAGTTTGCTCAAACTCATGTCCATTGAGTTAGTGATGCTAACCAACCATCTCATCCTCTGCCACCCTCTTCTCCTTTTGCCTTCAATCTTTCCTAGTATAAGAGATTTTTCAAATGAGTCAGCTCTTCACATAAGGTGGTCAAAGTATTGGAGCTTCAGATGTAGCATCAATCCCACCAATGAAGATTCAGAATTTATTTCCTTTGTATTGACTGGTTTGATCTCCTGCTGTACAAAGGGTCTCAAGAGTCTTCTCCAGCACCACAATTTAGAGCATCAATTTTTCAGTGCTCAGCCTTCTTTATGGTCCAATTAACACATCCATGTATGACTACTGGAAAAATCATAGTTTTAACTATGGAACTTTGTCGGCAGAGTGATGTCTCTGCTTTTTAATATGCTGTCTAAGGTTATCATAGCTTTCCTTAAAAGGAGCAAGCATCTTTTAATTTCACAGCTGAGTCAATATGCACAGTGATTATTGAAAAAAATAAAATAAAATCTGTCACTGTTTCTACTTTTTCCCCTTCTATTTACCATGCAATGATGGGACCAGATGCCACGATCTTAGTTTTTGAGTGTTGAGTTTTAAGCCAGCTTTTTCACTCTCCTCTTTTACCCACATCAAGTGCATCTTTAGCTCCTCTTGGATTTCTGCCATTACAGTGGTGTCATCTGCATACCTGAGATTGTTGATATTTCTCCTGGCAATCTTGATTCCAAGTTATGATTCATCCAGCCTGGTACTTCACATGATGTACTCTTCATATAAGCTAAGTAAGCAGGGTGACAATATACAGCCTTGTTGTACTCCTTTCTCAATATTGAAGCAGTCCATTGTTCCATGTCTGGTTCTGACTGTTGCTTCTTGACCTGCATATAGGTTTTTTAAGAGATAGGAAAGATGGTCTTGTATCCCATCTCTTTAAGAATTTTCCACACTTTGTTGTGCTCTACACAAAGGCTTTAGCATAGTCAGCAAGGCAGAAGAGGTGTGTTTTTTTTTTTTTCCTGGAATACCATTGCTCTCTCTCATATCCTACAAATGTTGGCAATTTGATCTCTGGTTCTTCTGCCTTTTCTAAATCCAGCTTGTACATCTGGAAGCTCTCAGGTCATGTATTGTTGAAGCCAAGTTGGAGGATTTTGAGCATAATCTTGTAGTATGTGAAATGAGTGCAATTGTGAAACTGAACATCTTTGACATTGCCCTTCTTTGGGACTGAAATGAACACTGACCTTTTCCAGTACTGTGGCCATTGCTGAGTTTTCCAAATTTGATGACATATTGAGTGCAGCAGTTTAACATCATCCTTTAGGATTTGAAATAGATCAGCTGGGATTCCATCACCTCCACTAGCTTTGTTCGTAGTAATGCTTGCTAATGCCAACCGGACTTCACATTCCAGGATGTTTAGCTCTAGGTAAGTGACCACATCATCATGGTTATCCATGTCATTAAGATATTTTTTACAGTTCTGTGTATTCTTGCCACGTCTTCTTAATCTCTTCTGCTTCTGTTCGATTCTTGGCTATTTCTGTCTTTTATTGTGCCCATCCTCGCATGAAATGTTCCCTTGATATCTCCAATTTTCTTGAAGAGGTCTCTAGTCTTTCCCATTTTAAGCAGCCTTTCTTATCTCCCCTTACTATTCTCTGGAACTCTGCATTTAGTTGGATATATCTTTCCCTTTCTTTCTTGCATTTTCTGTCTCTTTTGTCAGCTATTTATAAGGCCTCCTCAGGTAAACACTTTGCCTTCTTGCATTTATTTTTCTTTGGAATTGTTTTGGCCACTGCTTCCATTACAATGTTACGAACTTTTGTCCATAGTTCTTTGGGTACTCTGTCTACCAGATTTAATCCCTTCAATCTATTCATCACCTCCACTATATAATCATAAGGGATTTGATTTAGGTCATACATGAATTGCCTATTGGTTTTCCCTACACTCTTCAATTTAAGTCTGAATTTTGTAATAAGGAGCTCATGATCTGAGCCACAGTCATCTCCCAGTCTTGTTTTTGATTGACAGTATAGAGCTTCTCCATCTTCAGCTGCAAAGAACATAATCAACCTGATTTAGGTATTGACCACCTAGTGAGGTCATGTGTAGAGCCATCTCTTGGGTTGTTGGAATAGGTTGTTTGCTATGACCAGTGTGTTCTCAACAAAATTCTGTTAGCCTTTCCCTTGCTACAGTTTGTACACTAAGGCCAAACTTGCCTGTTATTCCATGTGTTTCTTCACTTCCTACTTTTGCATTCCAATCCCCTATGATGAAAAGGACATATTTTGGGGGAGGTAGTTTTAGAAGGCCTTGATTTTGAAGCTGAAACTCCAATACTTTGGCCACCTGATGCGAAGAGCTGACTCATTTGAAAAGACCCTGATGCTGGGAAAGATAGAGGGCAGGAGGAGAAGGGGACGACAGAGGATGAGATGGTTGGATGGCATCACTGAATTGATGGACATGGGTTTGGGTGGACTCTGGGAGTTGGTGATGGACAGGGTAGCCTGGCGTGCTGCGTGCAGTTCATGGGGTCGCAGAGTCAGACACGACTAAGTGACTGAACTGAACTGTAGGTTTCATGGAACTATTCAACTTCAGCTTCTTCAGCATGAGTGTTGGAGCACAGCCTTGGATTTATGTGATGTTAAAAGATTTGCCTTGGAAATGAACCAAGATCATTCGGTCATTTTTGAGATTGCACCCATGGATTGCAGTTTGGACTATTTTGTTGATTATGAGGGTTACTCCATTTCTTCTAAGGTATTCTTGCCCACAGTGGTAGATATAATGGTCATCTGAGTTAAAATTCATCCATTCCCATCTATTTTAGTTCACTGATTCCTAAGATGTCAGTGTTTACTCTTGCCATCTCCTGCTTGACCATGTCCAGTTTACCTTGATTCATGGACCTAAGATTCCTGGTTTCTATGCAATATTCTTTACAGCATCAGACTTTACTTTCACCACTAGACACACCCACAACTGAGCATCATTTCTGCTTTGGCTCGCTTTCTGGAGCTATTTCTCTGCTCTTTTCCAGCAGCATATTGGACACCTACCAACCTGGGGAGCTCATCTTCTGGTGTCCTATCTTTTTGCCTTTTCATCCTGCTCTTGGGGTTCTCAAGGCAAGAATATTGTAGGGTTTGCCATTCCCTTTTCCCGTGGACCACATTTTGTCACTGGAGAGGTTTATTTTATTGTGACATTAAGTTATTCGGGACTGTAATGGGGTTAACTATAAGATAATTTTCAGTGATAAGAAAACTGTCTTTTGTAAATGCATGCTATGAATAACCCTGACCAGTTTGCCATGTGTTTATTCATCTTAACATTTATGCATGAGTATACAAAATGAATACCTAATCAGTTCCAGTAAATGAATGTAAAAATACCAATTTATTGATTAAAATATAGCCTAAGGCTTTATGATGTTGAGAGAAACATCAAATCATTTGTGCATAATTAAAATCACAGTGTCTAAAATAAAATCAGAGTTTCTAAAGTAAAATGTATTTTTATTGATACTTGGAAAATATCAGTGTGGATATTGAAAGACAGGACAAATGATACATTTGCTTCAAAACAGAGCTATAGGAAATGCTGTGTCACAATACAGAATTCTATGCAATAAAAGTGGTAAACAGAGAGTATATGAAAGACAAAGTAACTTAAAGTGACAGAGCAAAAACAATTGTAAAGAACTGTTTAAAGAATATACAAAAATATTAACATCATGGCAATGTTTATAGAATATATTTATTTTCATAGGTATCTTCTACAATGTGTACATGAAACACGCTTATGAAGTGCCAAGCTAACATATATACAATATATTTTCTTACACCTTTATTGAGATATTACCAACATATAACATGGTATAAGTTTAAGGTGTACAAAATGATGATTTGTTATGCATGGTGGTGGTTTAGTCGCTAAGTCATATCTGACTCTTGCAACCACATAGGCAGTAGCCTGCCAGGCTCCTCTGTCCATGGGATTCTCCAAGCAAGAATACTGGAGTGGGTTGCCATTTCCCTCTCCATTGTTATGCATATACATTGTGAAATATTTAAGCTGACCTCAATCCCATACTGACACAGAACATTATGTCATTTAATCTTCCCCACCCCATGCACTTAACATCTATAAAAGCAGGAAGAATCGTTTAAAAATAAAGGAGCATAAACAGCAACAAAAATTACCAAAATACTGTTGCTTAATATCTCCATCTCCTCACATAATGACCTTTGTGTGTGTGTATGTCTGGTGAAAACATGTCATTAACAACTTTGAAGTTTTAATACAGTATTTTGTAAACTATAGTTGTCATTCTGTACATTAAATCTCCAGAACTCACTCAACTTGTAACTGGTAGGTTTTACCCTTTAGTAGCATCTTTGGTTTCTGCATCCCCCAGCCCCTAGCAAGCACCGGCCTACTCGCTGTTTCTATGAATTCAGCTTTTTCGATTTCACATACAAATGAGATCATACACTATTTCTCCTACTGTTTCAGACTTATTTCACTTAGCATAATGACTCAAGGTCCATCCATGTCATCACAAATGGCAGGATCTCCTTCTTTCTCACGGCAGACTAATATTCCATTGTAAACACATATTTGAGCTTCCCAGGTGGCATAGTTGGTAAAGAATCTGCCTGCCTATGCAGGAGACACAAGAGATGTGAGTTCAATCCCTGAGTCAGGAAGATCCTCTGGAGTAGGAAATGGCAACCCACTCAAATATTCTTGCCTGGAAAAATTCCTTGGCCAGCAGAGCCTGGCAGGCTATAGCCCATGGAGTTTCAGAGAGCAGGACATGACTGAGCAACTGAAAGCGCACACACACACATACACACACGTACACACACACAAACACATCTTTATCCTTTTATCCAGGGATGAACACTTAGGTTATTTCCATATGTTTGCTATTGTGAATGATGCTGAAATGAATGTTACTACAGATATCTCCTCAAAGCCCAGATTTCATTTTTTTGAATGTATATCCAGAAAGGAGATTGCTGGATCATAAGGTAGTTCTATTTTTAATTTTTGTGGATCATCCACAATATTTTCTACAGTGGCTGCACCAATTTATGATTCCACCAGAAGAGCTCAAGGGTTCCATTTTCTCCACCACAGTCTCCTTCACTTGTGATCCCTTGTCTTTTTGAAAATAGCCATTTTAACAGATATGAAATGATGTCTCATTGTGGTTCTTATGATTAGTGATATCAAGCATTTTTTCATGTACATGTTGTCTATTGATATCATCTCTGGAAAAATGTCTGTTCAGCACATTTTATAATCATATATATATTTTTTTACTATTGAGTTGCATGCATTGATTACATATTTTGGATATTAACATCTTATAGATGGTTTGTAAATATTTACTTTCATACCATAGGTTGCCTTTTCATTTTGTTGATTGTTTCTTTCACTTTGCCAAGTTTTTTTTTTTTTTCCCATTTGATTCAGCCCCACTCATTTATTTTTCCTCTAGTGTTTATGCTGTTGGTGTAATATCAAAAAAATTGTTGCCAAGACAAAGGAAAAGGAAGTTCATTTTTCTTGGTGATCTTCCAAGAGTTCTTCAGATTGGAGCCTTATGTCTAACTTTAATCTATTACAAGTTAATTTTTGTGAATGATATAAGATAAGGGTCCAATTTCATTCTCCTGCAGACGATTATCCAGTTTTCCCAACACCATTTATTGAAGAGACTACTCTTTCTGCATTGAGTATTCTTGGCTTCCTTTTCAAACATTAGTTGACTGTATATGTGGAGACTTATTTCTGAACTCTTGATTCTGGTCCATTAGTCTATGTGTCTATTTTTATATCAGTATCGTAATTTTTTATTAATGGGGCTTTGTAATGTAATTTGAAATGAGGAATTATGAGGCCTCCAGATTTGTCCTTTTTCTCAAGACTTCTTTGGCTATTTGGAATCTTTCAGAGTTCCAGATAAGTTTTAGGATTGCTTTTTCTATTTCTGTGAAAAACGCCAATGAAATTTTCATACATACTATATTGAATCCATAGATTACTTTGGGTAGTGTGGGCATTTTAAAATATAAAAAGATACTAACTCTTCTAATGCAAGAACATAAATAACTTTTCATTTATTTTGTGACTTCAAGGTCTTACACTTTCCAATGTACAGATTTTTCACCTCTTTGGCTAAATTCACTCCTAAGTATTTCATTACTTTCAATGTTATTGCAAGGGGAATTATTTTCTTTTTCAGATATTTCACTGTTAGTGTATAAAAATGAATCTTGTATCTTGATATTTATATTTTTGCATCCTCTAACTTTACTGAATTCATTTATTAGCTCTAATAGTTTAAGTGGAGCCTTTAGGATTCTTTATATATAAGATCATATCATCTGCAAAAAGACAATTTTACTTCTTCCTTTCTGTTTTGGATGTTTTTTATTTCCTTTTTTTATTTAACTCCTCTGGCTAGAACTTTCAGAAACATGCTGAATAGGGGTATTGACAGTGGGCACACTTTTTTTATTTTTTATTTTTTTTTAATTTTAGAGGAAAAGCTTTTAACCTTTTATCTTTGAGTATAATATTAGCTGTGGGTCTGTCATACATGGTCTTTATTATATTGAGGTATATTCCCTCTGTAATTCTCTGTTGAGATTTTTAAATATGAAAAGATGTTGAATTTTCTCAAATGTTTTTTCTGTACCTATTTAAATGATCATATGAATTTTATATTACATTCTACTAATGTGATTTATCACATGTATTGATTTGCATATGTTGAGTCATCCTTGACTGCTAGGGATAAAAATCGCTTGATTATTGCCTATGATCCTTAAAAAGTTGTATTGAATTGGGTTTGCCAATATTTTGCTGAGAAAAGTTTAAACCCTTATTCATTATTCAGGACTTTCTTTTTTTTTTTTTTTCTTGTAATGTCTTTATCTGGCTTTGGTGTCAAGAGATGCTGACCTCAAAAAATTAGTTTGGCAGTATTCTCTCCCGTTGAATTTTTTGGAAAAGTTTGAGAAGGATTGGCATTAATTTTTTCCTTAAATATTTTGTATAATTTACCAGTTAAGCCATCCGGTACTGGACATTTGTTTATGGAACACTTTTGATTACTGATTCAATCTCCTTACTCTCTGTTGGTCTTTTCAGATTTTCTGTTTCTTCAAGATTCAGTCTTAGAAAGTTGTATGATTGTAGGAATTTACCTATTTCTCCTAGGTTATCCAGTTTGTTAAATACAATTGTTCATAGTAATTTTTATGACCCTTTGTATTTCTGTGGTATAAATTGTAATGTCTCCTCTTTGTTCACGGATTTTATTTTATTTTACTTTATTTTTTTTTCACAGATTTTATTTGAGCTCTCTCTTTTTTGAGCCTCACTAAACATGTTCTGATTTTATAATTTTTAAAAAATTCATTAGTTTTTGTTCATCTTTTCTATTGTTCTGGTCTCTGTCACATTTATTTCTGCTCTGATGTTGCTCGTTTCCTTACTTCCATGAGCTTTGGACTTTGTTCTTTCTCTGTATCTGTGATGTGCAAAGTTAGGTTTATTATTGGAAATCTTTCTCTTCTCCCAATGTAAAGGTATTCAAGAAGATAGACTTTTAAACTCAATGAAGAGGAAGTCACATTATGGTTGTGAAATTCTCATACAATTAAAACACCTTGATGAATCCATGTTAGAATCTAGGGAAACCATCTTTACAAAAATCACACTGTTTAGAATAAGAATACTACCTTGGAGAAAATGTTAAACTGCTAAGAAGGCCACTGAATGAAAGGAAAATGAGTTGACCTTGTGATTCATCTTATAATATTTTAACTCACTCTATGTGATTAATGAAAGATAAAATCATACTTATCTCGAACTTACAATTTGAAGTAAATAAAAATTCATGTAGTAGTAAATATATGTGGTAATCCTTTGGTTTCTTTGCTTAGTTCTGCTTTCAAAACTGATATTCAGCTAAAATTTCACAGAATTTTAGCATTATTTTTGAGAAACTTGTAAAACTAATGTTAAAAATATACATAAAGTTTGTTTGTTAATGGAAATGTGGCCCTGACTGCTACAATTTTGCAAGAAATGTGGCAAACTATATTCTGAGTCATGGGAAAAATATTCCTTGAAGGGACAAACCTACTATGATTCAGCTGACATTGTATGTCCTTCCTTAGACTATTCTATACCCTATCATATATTTCTCCAACTGAAAGGCGTAAGGCTTAATTAAATATTGTATATCAATTTTTTGTACTGTATGTTAATAACTAAGATATAATGTTTACATAATCCCATTGTGAATAATAGCATTCTTTGAAAGAATAATTCATCAATATTGACCTACAATATAATATTTATAAAATAACATATGTTAAATTTCCTATTTTTAACAAAGCCTCCAAAATTACTACAACAATTGAAAATAAAATTATCCTAGCCAATTCTATCCAAATAATTTGAACTTCAAGAACAAACACTGTTTCATTCAACTGTAGACTTTATGCATCCATTATACTGAGTCCATATATCTTTCATGAAACGAAGTTTGCACACATTGTTTCATTTTATTTCTTCTCTTTTTCACATATATATGTGTGTACATATGTATGTGTGTGTCTGTGTGTGTGTGAAAAACATATGCTGTTGTTCAGTCACTAAGTCGTGTACGACTCTTTGTGACCCTGTGGACTGCAGAATGCCAGGCTTCCCTATCCTTTACTATCTCCTGGAGTTTGCTCAGACTCATGCCCATTGATTCAGTGATGCCATCCAGCTATCTCATCCTTTGCCACCCCCATCTCCTACTGCCCTCAGTCTTTACCAGAATTATAGTCTTTTGCACAGTTGGCTCTTCGCGTCAGGTGGCCAAAGAATTGGAACTTCAAGATCAATCCTTCCAATGAATATTCAAGGTTGATTTCCTATAGGGTTGACTGGTTTAATCTCCTTGCTATCCAAGGAACTCTCAAGAGCCTTCTACAGCATCACAATTCAAAAGCATCAATTCTTCAGTGCTCAGCCTTCTTTGTGGTCCAATTCTCACATCCGTACATGACTACTGGAAAAACCATAGCTTTGACTATATAGACCTTTGTCAGCAAAGTGATGTCTTTCCTTTTGAATATGCTTCTTAAAATGCTTTCCTTTTTAATAGCTTTTCTTCCAAGGAGCAAACATCTTTTAATTTTGTGGCTGCAGTCACAGTCCACAGTGATTTTGGAGCCTATGAATATAAAAGATATCACTGTTTCCATTTTTTCCCTATATATATGCTATGAAGTGACTGGACCAGATGCAAGTTTTCTGAATGTTGAGCTTTAAGCCAGCTTTTTCACTCTCTTTCTTTCACCCTCATCAAGAGGCTCTTTGGTTACTCTTAACTTTCTGCCATTGCAATGTTTACATCTAATATCTGAGGATGTTGATATTTCTCCCAGCAATCCTGATTCCAGCTTGTGATTCATCCAGCCCAGCATTTTGCATTATTTATTCTGCAATGCTGTGGGGGAGGAGGGGTTGCCATTCCCTTCTCCAGGGAATCTTCCCTACCTAGGGATCGAACCCAGGTCTCCTGCATTACAGAGATTTTTCTTTTTACCATGTGAGCCACCAGGGAAGCAAAAAGTGTATATATCCTATTCATTTTTAAGGTATAGAGCAAAAAGATTTGACTACATCATGAAATGATTATCACAATAAATTTCATGAACACTCATTATCTCATATACATACAAAATGAAAGAAATAGTAGAAATATTTTTTCTTGAAATGAGAACTTGGGATTTACTCTTGTAACAATGTTCATATGCAATATACAGCAGCTTTAATTATGTTTACCACATTGTACATTATATTCCAAGTACTTATTCACTTTATAACTGGAAGTTTCTTCCTTTTGACTGTTTTGGTTGAATTACCACTACCCTCATGCCTCTGACAACCATACATTTAATCTCTTTTACTGTAAGTTTTTGTGCTTGTTTTTGAAGTATGATTGACTGACAACACTATTTTAGGAAACTATCAACAAAATGAAAATATTGCCTACCGAATGGTGGAACACATTTCCAAATGATATATCTGATAAGGGTATAATATGCTAAAATATAAAAGGACTCATACAATTCACATCAAAAGAAAGGAAGGAAGAGAGAAAGATATAAATAATACTGCCTGATTGAAATATGTGAAAAGGATCTGAATAGACATTTTTGAAAGAAGTCATATAGAAGATCAACAGGCACATAAAAAGATGCTCAACATCACTAATCATCAGGGAAAAGCAAATCAAAACCAGAATGTGATGTCATCTCTTACCTATCAGAATGACTATTTACAAATAACAAGTTTTGGTGAGAACATGGACAAAAGGGGACACTGCACACTGTTGGTGAGCGTGTAAAGCAACGCAACTACTATGAAAAACAGAATGGAGATTATTCAAAAGACTAAAAAAATAACTATTATATGACCCAGCAATTACACTCCTAGTATTTACCCAAAAGGAAGTAAAACCTCTAATTCGAAAAGATGCACGCGTTCCTATGTTCATTGGAGCATTATTTGAATAGCCAAGATATAGAAGCAACATAAGTGCCCACTGATAGGTGAATCAGTGAGCACTTAAGAGTGAATTCCAGATGTTCAAGCTGGTTTTAGAAAAGACAGAGGAACCAAGATCAAATTGCCAACTTTCGCTGGATAATCGAAAAAACAAGAGAGTTCCAGAAAAACATCTATATCTGCTTTATTGACTATGCCAAAGCCTTTGACTGTGTGGATCACAATAAACTGTGGAAAATTCTGAAAGAGATGGGAATACCAGACCACCTGACCTGTCTCTTGAGAAACCTGTATGCAGGTCAGGAAGCAACAGTTAGAACTGGACATGGAACAACAGACTGGTTCCAAATAGGAAAAGGAGTACGTCAAGGCTGTATATTGTCACCTTGCTTATTTAACTTATATGCAGAGTACATCATGAGAAACGCTGGGCTGGATGAAGCACAAGCTGGAATCAAGATTGCTGGGAGAAATATCAATAACCTCAGATATGCAGATGATACCACCCTTATAGCAGAAAATGAAGAGGAACTAAAAAGACTCTTGATGAAAGTGAAAGAGGAGAATTAAAAAGTTGGCTTAAAGCTCAACATTCAGAAAACTAAGATCATGACATCCAGTCCCATCACTTCATAGCAGATAGATGGGGAAACAGTAGAAACAGCGGCTGACTTTATTTTTGGGGGCTCCAAAATCACTGCTGATGCTGATTGCAGCCATGAAATTAAAATACGCTTACTACTTGGAAGGAAAGTTATGACCAACCTAGACAGCATATTTAAAAGCAGAGACATTACTTTGTCAACAAAGGTCTATCTAGTCAAGGCTATGGTTTTTCCAGTGGTCATGTATGGATGTGAGAGCTGGACTATAAAGAAAGCTGAGCACTGAAGAATTGATGCTTCTGAACTGTGGTGTTGCGGAAGACTCTTAAGAGTCTCTTGGACAGCAGGGAAGTCCAACCAGTCCATCCTAAAGGAAATCAGTCCTGAATATTCATTGGAAGGACTGATGCTGAAGCTGAAACTACAATACTTTGGCCACCTGATGCAAAGAACTGACTCATTTGAAAAGATCCTGATGCTGGGAAGGATTGAGGGTACGAGGGGAAGGGGACGACAGAGGATAAGATGGTTGGATGGCATCATCAACCTGATGGACATGAGTTTGGGTAAACTCTGGGAGTTGGTGATGGACCAGGAGGCCTGGTGTGCTGCAGTCCATGGGGTCGCAAAGAGTCGGACACGATTGAGTGACTGAACTGAGCTGACCATTTAATTTTAGTTTGAGATTGTAAGGGTTTGAGACTGCTGTACCACCTTATTTTTAAAGGTTACCTCCTTTGCTATAGTCATTGTCCAATGGTCCATCCGTTATATGATTATATGGCATGTCCTATAACCTCAATTTGTCCACCTCAGTTTACTTTACAAAAATGTTTCCGTTTATTTCCTTCTTCTATCACTGTTTCTACCAAGAAGTAAACCATTTACAACTACCTTGGCTAATTCATTACTGTCTTCATTATTTTTCACGTGGTTGCATTAATTTTGAAGGCAAATCCAGATAGTAGAACTAACACTTTCAAGAAGTATATGTTAACTTTCTGTAATATTCATATCTCAAGACATATATTCAATGTTAAACTCTGTAAAGTTTATGTTAGGAAATTGATACCACATTGTTACCTCATGTTGATTAGCTGACTCTTAGAGCATAGCTCGTAAAAACAAGTTGAAGACCACCAAAAGAGAAGCATTTGCATAAAACACTGATTTTGTAAGAAAACCTCAAGTTGAACATGCTTCCCATTATCTTTGAATTGCCATAGCACTGTCTTCTTTCAATGTATAACTATCCCCATTCTCTTTTAATACAACATCTCTATGATAGTTACCTGCAATTTTTCTTACTTCCTTCAGTAGACTTCAAGCTTCGTAAGAAAGATAAAGTATCATACTTGTTTTTCTCATCATTAGGAGTTGCTTCCAAGGCACGAGAGAGAGGGTAGTCCACTTTGCTTTACTCTGCAAGTGTTCTGCTTGGGAATCTTTCCCTAACTACATCTCATCTGAAGGAAAGACTACAGCAGAAATGAGCTTTCTCAGGCATTATAAGCACTTAAAATCAAGTGTGGTAGTCTATCCAGCTTCAGATAGCTAGCATCTGGAAACTGGGGATGTCTATCCTAATATTTGTCCGTTGTGATTTTCCAACAATCTCAGCAGATGCTTCTGGGGAGAATGGCATGGGTCAATCTGGATTTTCAACAAGCTTTCCTGGGTGATACTCAGGCACACTAAATTTTGAGAACCAAAAGTCTGGCCTCTGAAAGGGTGACCACATAGAATAATAAAGATTCTCAGGAATCAGATAAATAGACTGGTTTTGAGAACATATGCCCTGGACTATTCCTAGATGGAATGCATACTGGAATTTTCACATAAGACTAATTCTGCATTTACCATCAAAGCAGAGGAGTGTTCTCAAATACATTGTATTTTGGCTCAGGGACTATGTAGGACTCATCCTATGAAAAGCCTGTGCCAAGATGTGAGGAAGGCAAAGCCTTACTGTCAGAATCTTGGGAATCATCTTCTTCAACTCTCACTGAAGCTTTAAAATAAACTGAATTTATTAGATGACTTTACTGAATGGTTCAAGGACTGAAGTAATTTGAATCAAAGCTTGTTCCAAATTTCAAGTATAAAACTGTCTTGAGTTTTCTCTCCCTAACATTTCTTGACACAAAAGATTAAAAAACACAGGTACAGGACAGTGAATTTATAGAGTAATGTTTTACTTCTCATTTTATCGCTTGCTCCTCTATACAAAACTGTAAAATTACCCAAGAAGACAGAACAGACTTTCATTCAGACACATGTAATGAAAGATAGTGAAAGTGAAAGTGAGAAAGAGGACACAATACTATAATAGTGACAAAATATCAACAATTACTATAATTGCCTTTATTTGATACTTCAACTTACAAAGCAAGCAGATAATGTATGCCCCAATTTAGCTGCTAGCATCTTCTCCCAAAAGCTCTCATGCTCATGTACAGCAATAAGAGAGAGTCTGATCTCAAACAGCCAAATCAAAGCCATTTCACCGTGATGTATCAAGGCTACTTGCCCTGATGTTTTCATATGTACTTATCTGGAAAAATTATCTTGTCCAGAAAACGGGTCATGTTAATTGGATTCAGTCAACATTATACTGCATCCTCAGAAATGGAGGTGGAATAACCCATCCTTTGCAAATGTTACAGGTGGGAAATTCCACGTACTCTTAGGAAGAAGAGGAGGTGGGACAAATGACAGGACGCATCCACCCAGCACGCGTCCAGCTCATTAACACTCACAAAGGGGTGTGTTTTAAGGAGAAGAGTGGCTTTCATAACTTTGTTCACAGTCCAAATTTTCTTTCTCATTTCAAAATTGGACACAGAGAATTTTCCATTAGCTTCAATTTTCTTTCATGCTTAGAGACTTAGATTTTTTTTCCATTTTTTTAATGAACTAGGTAAGCAGTATTTTTCATTCATAGTTCATGTTATGTCAGATGTATTAAATAATGCTTAAATACTTTTTATATAATATCTATTCTGAAGATAAGTAGTTAAGAGGTTGGTCTGGTTTTCTGTGGAGCAAAGACATCTGTGAGTCCCTGTTTCCTTCTGAGGCAGTCACCGCTAGGCACAGTAGCTCTATAGCTCCAACCACCTTGTCAGCATTAAGGGAGAGACGGGAAGAAGGTGGAACAGGCTGTGGCATCAGAACTTGTTATAACTCATTGGCCATTCCAGACTCAAGAGAGCCAGAGAAAACGAGAATTTTTATGTTTCTACTTGAGAAAAGCCAGGCAATGGAGAAAGAGTAGGAAATGGGCGCTAAGTGAGCCAAATTATGATGTCTTCCCCAGATTATATCCTCTGTTTTCTTAATTGCATGTATATATTCAGGTTGGGAAGATCCCCTGGAGGAGGACTTGACAGCCCACCTCAGTATTCTTGCCTGGAAAATCCCACAGACAGAGGAGACTGGTGTTCTACAGCCCATAGGGTTGCAGACAAAGAGTCAGACAAAACAAAAGCAACTTAGCATGCACACACACATTTAGTAACAAAGACACTAGTTCTGAAGACGACATTAAAAGTCCAAGTGGTATTCAGTTGAAGATGCTAGTGAGGAAACAGATCTACCAAAGTGCTTTTAAGGAAATAGAGATCAGTGAAGGTACTTAGCACTTACCATTACTGGTGAGTGTGTACTGGTAGAGTCTTCAAAAATAAACTGTATATTCCTAATTATAAATATAAATGGCCTTATGGTGTGGCAAAACTTGACTGTCAGACCATGGTAATCATCTTACAGTCTACTGAGTGCTTTTAAAAACACTGGATTTTATGTGAGCAACAAAGTCCAATCAGTTTCAAGTCTGTGTGTGTGTGTGTGTGTGTCTGTGTGTGTGTGTATTAGTCGCTCAGTTGTGTCTGACTCTTTGCAACCCCATGGACTGTAGCCCGCCAGGCTCCTCTGTCCATGGAATTCTCCAGGCAAGGATACTGGAGTGGGTTGCCATTTTCTCCTCCATTTGAGTGTCATAACATACAATTTAATTTAAACATCCCTCTTGCGTGCAAGAGAGTCTAAACAAGAATTTCTATCATCTTTTCCCTTTCAGATCCACTCTCTTAGAACAAAGGCTGAGAGAAGGATCAAGCTTAGAAGCTAGTCACATTTTACAAGAGTTTAATATGAGACTTTTTTTTTTATGTGTTTGCTATAAAACTAAATGTGAAGATACATTCTTTCATTAGCCAAGACAAAACTCCCTCAAATTTTAAAGTTAGGGGGGAAAGATCCTTCCTGCATAACTGATATGCTTTTTAATTAGATAACCAGGTATATAACCCCTCCTATTGGCAATGTGTATAGTTGCAAGAATAGAAAACAAAACTAGGGCAAAGAGAAGGAAAGAATAAGTGAGGTTGGAGAGAGACAGTGAGGCCAAAATTCTCCCTGCCACACTAGTTTGAACATACCTTCATCATAACTCTATGATGCGGGACATTAAAGCTGGACCCAAACACTAGCCCAGTGGAAAGACTACTAGCAATCACTTGAAAAGCCAAAATCTGTACTTCATATGTAACTGATAGTCCACTGCACCAACAGTAAGAGTACATAACCCACTGTGCCAACAGTACATTGTAGGTGCCCCCTAGGGTACCACAAAAATCTCCTAATGCACTTTCACTTATATCTATTCACTTGGGAAAGTCAAAAATTATGAAAATTACAGCATCATAAACCAAACAGATGAGACAGATTCAGAGTTCTTCTCTTGCATCTGTCCATCTATCTGTCTGTCTGTCTTAGGATCTGTTTCTCATGTTAGTACGCAATTTAAAAATCAATACTGGTCTAGTTTCTATGTTGGATATATCATAATGAAAGAGAGAGAGAGAAAGAAAAAAAAGCTCTATAAAATATCAGAGAGAAGCAAAACTGCAAGTAAAATGCATCAGTAAAATCTTTCGGATGTAGTGTGGTCTAAAAAAGATTGAAATGCAGAATTTAGTAGCTAAGATCTTGGTTTGGAATCAACAGACCCTTTAGGGTTAATTATTAGCAGTGCAACCTTAAATAGATTACTTAACCTTACTGAGGTCAATTTCCTTCTATGTTAATTGGGAATAATTATTTCTGGCTTAATAGTGTTGTTGTGAAGAATGAATGAAATCATATCTGTGGAACACCAATCCTAGCTGCTAACACTTAATAAGTACTGTATCATAAGAGGATTTCATCATTTAATCTTACACAAGTAAAAAAATAATATAGTCAAAATATGCAAATCCTGAGATGAAATTAAACGTAAGCATATAACAAGATAAGATCTACTATTATTTTCAAGTTTAAAAAGATAAAATATGAATGCATTGGTTTACAATTCAGCAAACTGCATAAACTATAAGATTTTAAATATCATTATTAAGGTGCAAGAAGGTATAAAAACATTCTGTGCATATGAATCCAGCATGAATCACAGACTATGGAAAAAGTTGAGTAAGGGAAACCATTGATTCTTTAATAACAGAAGGAAGTCAAGAGAAATAAAATGCTTTAATTTTGCAAGAGACTGCTTTGTGGCATGTAGATGTAAGATATGCCAAAAAGATGTCATGGATCCTGCTTTGACATTGATAAGAGGATTTACGAACATGTAGGTCCCAGGGGCTAAAGTTCAAAGCATGACAAATGTAATAGGTAGTATCAATGAAAATTCACCATTATCCACTTATTTGCTCATTTATAATTCAGAGGGCAGGTTTCTTTACAAAGTGAAAATACAATGTGTTATTTAAGAGGCAAAAACATGGTGTGCTTGAGAAATTGAAAAACAAGGCTGAAATACAGAGAATGAGGTTATAAAGGTGTACTTAAACCATACTACACAATTTAGATTTTATTCCAAGTGGCATACAGCATCCTAATATCCCCTAAATACATGGGTATAAAACCATATAATTCAGTATGTGTTGATAAGATCAATAAGAGGGAGACATTAGTTACCAGTTGCTGCAAGATATTGGTGTTTAATAGACATTAGGTTCTTAACATCTTGTAATCAGTTTGACTGATATAACTTTTAATGGGTAGGTAGGATTTTGCAATTTCGTTGCCAAGCCAGTGATCCACTTCTACCTGTATTGCAGTCTGAAAGTGCGCGGGGTCATAGAGAAGGACATTTATGGTAGACCAAATAGACCAGACACATTCTGAAGGCCTTTGAGATAAACCATCTCCCAACATTTTACGTATTTACTCTCTTTATATTTACTGGTGTGTTCTTTTATTTAGTATATGAATTTACAATAATATTGAGTCAAATTAAATTCCCCTCTTAAGTTATAGTACACACTATAAGAATTAGGTTGTTTAAGGACTTACAACTCCTTGGACAATACTAAAGATTGGTTAGAATTTCAAACAAGAAGAGACACATACTACTGTAGGAAATGTCAGTTTTTATATACAATGAAAATACCAAAGGGATGATAAATTGAAACTTTAGGTTATTAATTACCTCCCATGTGATTAGTAATGGTCATCCTTGAAGCTTTGAATCAAGTCTTAATTCTTAAATTGATTAACTGGTGTACAGGAGATTGCTTCTTTATTATTACTGTTAATATTGTGTGTGTATCTCTGTGTATTTCAAAATAAAAGAGAAAAAATATTTTTTTCAAAATGAAAGTAATCATCTCAAGTTAAATTTATTTACATGTGAATTTTCTATAAATGGCCCTAACAAAGGTACATCAAAGCAGTACTCTACTATGGTTTCTGGTAAAATTTTAAGATTTAAAGAAAAAGTGAGGAGTCACAACATCAATTTGTTGTCGTTGTTGTTAGTCTCTCAGTCATGTCCAACTCTTTGCAACCACATGGACCCTCCAGGCTCCCTGCTTATAGAATTCTCCAGGCAAGAATATTGGATGGGTAGTCATTCCCTTCTCCAGGGGATCTTCCTGACCTAGGTATCAAACCTGGGTCTCCTGCACTGCAGGCAGATTCCTTACCATGTGAACCACTAGGGAAACCCAAATGTAAATTTATCTTGTATTAAGAAATTGAGAAACAATTCTTATTTAAAGGGAAAATATTACTGGCATGTTGCAATGACCCAAAAGCATATACATCGTTACATACTAAAAGTCTTCCAAAAAAAAATCTGTGGCTGCAAATATGTTTTCTAAGTATTCAGAAACATATACTTCCAGTGACTAAGTATATGTATCTAAAATTTAAGAACAAATTCAGAGACTAATTAAGATGGAACAAATTTTCCTGGCCTGGAGCATCTATGTCAGACAACTATTTCACATTGCCACGGATAAAGCTGAATATTAGAATCACCAGGAAATAATTGATCAAATCCCAGTGAATGGGGCCCCACCTTCAGAGACAGATGTAACTGGTTTGCACAGAACTGAGGCAGCAGTATTTTCTCAAATATTCCCCAGGTGATTCTAATGCACTGTTCCTGAGGTTCTTCAACTTTGATCACCAACGAGCAGCAGCGGTACCACTTGTGAACTTCCAAGACATTCCTAGACTCCACCCCAGGCCTGCTGAATCTGAATCTCCAGTGATAGGACCCAGGATTCTGTGCTGTAACAGGTTCTCCATGTGATTTTCATGCTCTTTGAAGTTAGAGGACCACTATGCTGCGCTCTAAGATATCTCTTGCAGATTTTCATTCCTAATGCACTCAGTATGGGAGAACTATCTTTAAAGACTGGACAATTTGAGAGAAGGAACTGAGACAGACAAGCTCAGTTAATTGGGGAATCTTATTGGTGGCTGGCCCATTCACAGGAGTTTACATTAGGATCTTCTCTCTAGCCATGAAATAAATTAGTTATGGCAAGCTCTTCAGGTTTAAGTTCAATTTTCCAGCTCCAGAAGTGTTTGGGGACATGAATCTAACTTTGGGTGAAATATTAGCAAGGCACCTTTGGCCATAGATCTAAAATTTTCTACTTATCTTTAATTAGATTTCTCTTCCCTGGAGGCTCAGCCGATAAAGAATCTGCCTATAATGCAGGAAACACATGTTCAATACCTGGGTGGGGAAGATTCCCTGGAAAAGGGAATGGCAACCCACTCCAGAATTGTTGACTGGAGAATCCCATACACAGAGGAGTGACTAACACTTTCATCCCTACATATTTGTTTCTGTGTCTTTATTATAAATTGTGGTTTAGTTGGTCATGTCCAACTCTTTGTGACTCCATGGACGGCAGCACGCCAGGCTTCCCTGTTCTTCACTATCTCCTGGAGTTTGCTCAAACTCATGTCCGTTAAGTTGGTGATGCCATCCAACCATCTCATCCTCTGTCTCCCCCCTCTCCTTTTGCTACCAATCCTTCTCAGCATCAGGGTCTTTTCCAATCAGCTCTTCACATTAAGTGACCAAAGTATTGGAGTTTCAGCTTCAACATCAGTCCTTCCAATGAACACCCAGGATTGATCTCCTTTAGGATGGACTGGTTGATCTCCTTGCAATCCAAGGGACTCTCAAGAGTCTCCTCCAACGCCACAGTTCAAAAGCATCAATTCTTCAGTGCTCAGCTTTCTTTATAGTCCAACTCTCACATCCATACATGACTACTGGAAAATTCACAGTTTGACTATACAGATCTTTGTTAGCAAAGTGATGTCTCTGCTTCTTAATACACTATGTATGTCTGTGATAGCTTTACTTTCAAGGAGCAAGAATCTTTTTAATTTCATGGCTGCAGTCACTGTCTACAGTGATTTTGGAGCCCAAAAGAATAAAATCTTTCACTCTTTCCACTTTTTCCTTCTTCTATTTGCCTTGAAGTGATGAGGCCAGATGCCATGATCTTAGTGTTTTGAATGTTGAGTTTTAAGCCACCTTTTGCACTCTCTTTTTTCATTTTCATCAAGAGGCTGTTTAGTTCCTCTTCACTTTCTACCATTAAAGTCGTATCATCTGCATATCTGAGGTTAATGAAATTTCTCCTGGCAATTTTGATTCCAGCTTGTGATTCATCCAGCCCAGCATTTTGCACAATATACTCTGTGTATATGTTAAATAAGTAGGGTGACAATATACAGCCTTGTCATATCCTTTTCCCAATTTTGAACCAGTTCCATGTCCAGTTCTAACTTGCTTCTTGACTCACATGCAAGTTTGTCAGGAGACAAGTTAGGTGGTTTGGTATTCCCTTGTTTTTAAGAATTCTCCACAGTTTTTCATGACCCACACAGTCAAAGGCCTTAGCATAATCAATGAAGCAGAAGCAGATGTTTTTCTGGAATTCTCTTTCTTTTTCTATGATCCAACAAAAGTTGACAATTTGATATCTGGTTCCAATGTGTGTGTGTGTGTGCTCAGTCGTGTCCAACCCTTTGTGGCCTCATGGATGCTAGTCTGCCAGGTTTCTCTGTCCATGGAATTTTCCAGGCAAGAATACTGGAGCAGGTTGCCATTTCGTATTCCGGGGGATCATCCCAATCCAGGGATGGAAACCACATCTGTTGAGACCCCTCATTGGTAGGCAGATTGCTTAACACTAGCGCCATCTACGAAGCCCTTATTATAAATAGATTTCAATACAGAGGAGCCTGGTAGACTACAGTCCATGGGGTCACAAGGAGTCAGACATGACTGAAGCGACTTAGCACACACAGCACATAAAGAAAATAACAGGAGATAAGCTACATGCATTGCCTCCTATAAGCCATGTCAAACAGAGAATCATTTACTAAATGCTCAGAGACAGCACACTTGAGGGGAGGGACTGGGTTGAAATTATTTGTGAGTGTTACATGCTATAAGCTGGGAAAAATTTGTCAAGCATCAGTGTTTTAGGAAAGCTGGATGGTGGGAATATGGGAGAGCAAGTATGGTTGCAAGGAGAAAGTAGGTACTGGAAAATACAAAAGACTAGCTTTTGATACTAATTCCACAGCATAGTTCCCTGAAATATCCTTTGCGAAGCAGATGCAGCTGAAGTTGATGGGTTTGTTTAGGCTCTTTCTGTCTTGTAGTCTGTTTCTGTGTAACGAGTTCAGCAGACACTTTAAATCTGGTCACAAATCTTGGTCTGATATTTCCTAGGCAATCATTTTTGAACCAAGCAAGCAAAGCTTGTACTTTTTTTCCTCCTTGCATTTATATGATGGCTAATACGTATCTTATGACTATTTTAATGTTCATTTCATTGACAACTAATGTTGTTGAGAGTCAATTATCTTATTGTCAATTTTATTTTTTCTTTCATGAGGGAGAGCACTTTGCCCAATTTTCTATTGTCTTGCCCACTTAATTGTAATCTTTTTTAACTTTCATAAAAGTATATGAATATTTTACTTATAATAGAAGAACAAAAACCAATATTCTCAATACTGATACCTACCATGCTATAGCTTGTTATGTTTTTCACACTCTTTATGGTTATAAATTTAATAATAGAAATGCCTAATTTTAAATTTGATTTTCAGAATTTTCCACAGTTTATTGTGATCCACACAGTCAAAGGCTTGGCATAATCAATAAAGCAGAAATAGATGTTTTTCTGGAAATCTCTTGCTTTTTTGATGATTCAGCGAATGTTGGCAATTTGATCTCCGGTTCCTCTGACTTTTCTAAAACCAGCTTGAACATCTGGAAGTTCACGGTTCACGTGTTGCTGAAGCCTGGTTTGGAGAATTTTGAGCATTACTTTACTAGTGTGTAAGAGGAGTGCAATTGTGCGGTAGTTTGAGCATTCTTTGGCATTGCCTTCCTTTGGGATTGGGATAAAAACTGACATTTTCCAGTCCTGTGGCCATTGCTGAGTTTCCCAAATTTGCTGGCATATCGAGTGCAGCACTTTCACAGCATCATCTTTTAGGATTTGAAATAGCTCAACTGGAATTCCATCACCTCCACTAGCTTTGTTTGTAGTGATGCTTCTTAAGGCCCACTTGACTTCACATTCCAGGATGTCTGGCTCTAGGTGTGAGTGATCACACCATCATGATTATCTGGGTTGTAAAGATCTTTTTTGTATAGTTCTTCTGTGTATTCTTGTCATCTCTTCTTAATATCTTTTGCTTCTGTTAGGTCTACACCATTTTTGTCCTTTATTAACTGTGGAAAATTCTGAAAGAGATGGGAACACCAGACCATCTGACCTGTCTCTTGAGAAATCTGTATGCAGGTCAGGAAGCAACAGTTAGAACTGGACATGGAACAACAGACGAGTTCCAAATAGGAAAAGGAGTACGTCAAGGCTGTAAATTGTCACCCTGCTTATTTAACTTATATTCAGAGTACATCATGAGAAATGCTGGGCTGGAGGAAGCACAAGCTGGAATCAAGATTGCTGGAAGAAATATCAATAACCTTAGCTATGCAGATGACACCACCCTTATGGCAGAAAGTGAAGAAGAACTAAAGAGCCTCTTAATGAAAGTGAATGAGGAGAGTGAAAAAGTTGGCTTAAAGGTCAACATTCAGAAAACTAAGATCATGGCATCCGGTTCCATCACTTCATGGCAAATAGATGAAGTGGAAACAGTGGCTGATTATTTTTTGGGTTCCAAAATCACTGCAGATGGTGACTGCAGCCATGAAATTAAAAGACACTTACTCCTTGGAAGGAAAGTTGTAACCAACCTAGCCAGCATATTAAAAAGCAGAGACATTACTTTGTCAACAAATGTCCGTCTAGTCAAGGCTATGGTTTTTCCAGTGGTCATGTATGGATGTGAGAGTTGGAGTATACAGAAAGCGGAGCGCAGAAGAATTGATGTTTTTGAACTGTGGTATTGGAGAAGACTCTTGAGAGTCCCTTGGACTGCAAGGAGATCCAAACAATCCATCCTAAAGGAAATCAGTCCTGGGTGTTCATTGGAAGGACTGATGTTGAAGCTGAAACTCCAATATTTTGGCCACCTGATGCAAAGAGCTGACTCATTTGAAAAGACCCTGATGTTGGGAAAGATTGAATGCAGGAGGAGAAGGGGATGACGGTGGGTGAGATTGTTAGATGGCATCACCGACTCAATGGACATGAGTTTGGGTAAACTACGGGAGTTGGTGATGGACAGGGAGGCCTGGCATGCTGCGGTTCATGGGTCACAAAGAGTCGGACATGACTGAGCAACTGAACTGAACTGAACTTTGATTTTATATATATATTTTATATATATTGTGTCAATTTTTATGTGCTGATCTGGAACTTGCTTTTTTCCACTGGAAAGGATGCTCTGATCTTTCAAACACATCGGTTTTTGAAGATATATAACTTAACTGCCACATAATATTCTAGTGTATAGATGGATATTTTGGGAACATGTAGGGTTTACAACATTTTGCTCTTATGAGCAATACATGATTGTCTCCTTGTCCACTCCATTCTAACATGCCAGCCTATAAGGGATCATGTCTGTCCTGTTCACCATGGTATCCCTGGGGTCTGGAATGGTACTTAGCACAAAGCTGAAACTAGAAAAATATTAGATGAATAAATAACTAAATGGATATACCTGCTAGTTGTCCCCTCAGTACTCTGAGGAAGTTAAACTGTAGTTCTAACTATTCAGAATTCTATTCAATCTGAATGTCTAGACAGCAGACACAGGGATCTGTATATTTCATGGCTTTCCAAGGTAACTTTTTCATATTGTAAGTATGAGAACAATTATTCTTTACAGTAGTGGTTCTCACATTGTCATCTCAGGCAGCAAGAACATCACCAGGGAACTTGTTAAAAATGAAAATTCTATTGTTCCAACCCTGATCTACTGAATCAGAAACTCTGGGATTGAGGCCCAGCAATCTCTGGTTTAAGAAGCCCACTAAGTGATGCAAATTTCTGAGAACCATCTCTTTAATGAATTGCTGGTCTTTGAATGAAGACAGGTGTTGCTACCTAGCTCCTAATAGTAATAAAAACTATCAATATTTTCTCCACTAGCTTAAACAATAAAACATGATATAAATAATTGATCATAACCTACTAAGTTACACTAGTAGTTGAGAAGAATAGAGAAGTTAGAATGGGTTTCATGTAAAGCCTATAAAAACATCCACATTATTTTACAATCACACTTTAACAAGTGCTAAAAATTAATACTGCTTACTCACATATATAAATCATGGTTTCTTAAATGTTTTAATCTTTTTAAAAATATATGTGTTTTGCATATGGAGTAGTATAAGGTAGAAATTACATAAAATACATGGAAGCAATTTTTCAAGATTTGGTTTCCAGCACAGATACGATAATAGAGCTACACTTTTATAATGTTATTTTTGTCGCCTTAGTTTCTTCCCATCAGTACATTTATGAAGATGGTGGACAATATTAAGGCATCTGAGGATTTTTCCTCATTTAACTTCTAGTCAAAGACTACTTCAGCATGTTAGCAATGTAATTCCACTCTCTAGGAGACGGTTGTAATTCATTTCTCTTTGTAAACCAAATCAAATGCTGAGAGTGCTATAGAAAGCCACAGCTCAGGACTGTCAACAGCAGGTTGAGAGGGTTGCTAAGGGTAGTCCAGCAGAAGTTCTAGCAGCCTAATTGACTCAGATTGTTCTGTGATAATAACTATAGCCTTTTGTAATTGGGACCTGTGAAATATGCCAAAGAGCGTTTAACTCCCTTTGCCTTTACAGATTTGATAAAAGGTCAAACTCTTTCAAAATGATAATCTATTTCTTCTTCTATATCGTTACTTGCTCCAAGGAAACTGCTGTTATCTGATGAATTATTACTTGATTGCAATTCAGTCAAGGAAAGTTTACCTGATAGGATATGTAAGGAATAAATGAAAAACATTTCAATTGACAAAATTTCCCTTAATCTTTCCTGAAAATATATATTCAACAGAATCTATCACACTGAAGAAATGAAATATTTTCTTTAAAAAGAATGTTGATTTAAAATTGATGAGTTAGAATTTGTCTTTATAATAAATGGAAACATATTTCTCTAGTAGCCAGAACTATTTTACTGGTATACTGAAAGTCACTATTTTACATGAGGTACTGTCAACTTAAATACCTTAAAGATTTTATACAATTACCTAGAGTGAAGAAAAGTACATTCAACATTTTCAAATAATCACTTGTGGTATGTTTTTAGTTAAAGAATCTCAGGTCTTCTTAATCAAGTAGGAACTTAGGATAGACATGAACAATTTTTTTATAAGAATGTTAGGAAATTTATTCATCTACAGTTCTTCAGAACACTATTTCAGAAAAAAATCTACATGTATTTTATATAAATTTTAATTAAAGAAATATTTTTCAGCCATACATATGTTTAAAACATAATTAGGGTAAAAATTTAAATAAGCCTTGACTCCTGCTCTCAAAATGCTTTAGTAGACTATTATGTACAATAGTCAAATATAATCACCAAAATGTTTAAAAACATTATTCAAGTAAATGAGAGATTTAGAGATTTGCATACAAAAATCACTTTTGGAGGCTTCTAGCAATATGAAGAGATGGGAAATCCAGACCACCTGACCTGCCTCTTGAGAAACCTGTATGCAGGTCAAGAAGCAACAGTTAGAACTGGACATGGAACAATGGACTGGCCCAAATTGGGAAAGGAGTACATCAAGGCTGCTTATTGTCACTCTGCTTATTTAAATTATATGCAGAGTACATCATGCAAAATGCTGGACTGGATGAAGCACAAGCTGGAATTAAGATTGCCGGGAGAAATATCAATAACATCAGATATGCAGATGACACCACCCTTATGGCAGAAAGCAAAGAACTACTAAAGAGACTCTTGATGAAAGTGAAAGATGAGACTGAAAAACTTGGCTTAAAGCTCAGCATTCAGAAAACTAAGATCATGGCATCCAGTCCCATCACTTCATGGCAAATAGATGGGGAAACAATGGAAACAGTTACAGATTTTATTTTGGGGGGCTCCAAAAGCACTGCAGATGGTGACTGTATCCATTGAAATTAAAAGATGCTTGCTCCTTGGAAGAAAAGCTATGAGCAACCTAGACAGCATATTAAAAAGCAGAGACATTATTTTGCCAACAAAGGTCCATCTATTCAAGCCTGCGGTTTTTCCAGTTCATGTATGGATGTGAGAGCTGGCCTAAAAAGAAAGCTGAGTGCTGAAGAACTGGTGCTTTTGAACTGTGGTGTTGGAGAAGACTCTTGAGAGTCACTTAGACTGCAAGGAGATCCAACCAGTCCATCCTAAAGGAAATCAGTCCTGAATATTCATTGGAAGGGCTGATGTTGAAGCTGAAACTCCAATCCTTTGGCCACCTGATGAGAAGAGCTGAGTCATTGAAAAAGACCCTGATGCTGGGAAAGATTGAAGGCAGAAGGAGAAGGGGATGAAAGAGGATGAGATGGTTGGATGTCATCACTGACTCAATGGACATGAGTCTGAGTAAACTCTGGAAGTTGGTGATGGACAGGGAGGCCTGGCGTGCTGCAGTCCACGGAGTCACAGAGTCGGACTTGACTGAGCAACTGAACTGAGCTGAGCTGAGCTGAGGTGAACAATATGAAAACATAAACTGCTATGGACTTTCTCCCCTTCCCAACATCATACTACCTCCCATACACAATTTAGAAATATATCTGTATAGCTAGACTTAACTATAAACAAGTAAGTTATGAGAAATTAAAGTGGAGAACTGAGTTCAAAATATCAGGGTAGTCCATGGTATTCTAATGTCACATATATCTATATCTATATCTATATCTGTATCTATATACATATCCTCACTCCTGAGGCTAGGATTCTGACAAACACTAAAAGACACAATCATTGGGTGGGTGAAGGATAATTGGAAGTGTCTACCCAGCACAAAGCTGAAAATGAAATGGATATTTGATAAATCTTTGGGAAAGGAGAAAAGACATCATATTTTAAAATTTTAAATCCCATAGCAGAGCCACTCTAAGTTGTGCCTTATGAACTTTTTCACTCTCCTCTTTCACTTTCATCAAGAGGCTCTTTAGTTCTTCTTCACTTTCTGCCATAAGGGTGGTGTCATCTGCATATCTGAGGTTATTGATATTTCTCCCGGCAATCTTGATTCCAGCTTGTGATTCATCCAGCCCAGCGTTTCTCATGATGCGCTCTGCTTATAAGTTAAATAAGCAGGTAGACAATATACAGCTTTGATCTACTCCTTTCCCTATTTGGAACCAGTCTGCTGTTCCATATCCAGTTCTAGCTGTTGCTTCTTGACCTGCATACATTTTTCTCAGTAGGAGTCAAATCATTTTATGTGCCTTATAGCCTCCAGGCCATCTTTCTCTTAGCTTTCTGAGTCTAGAATCATTGTCCTAAAATGAAGCAGCTATTCATTTATAGCATTACATTTTAAGAGTATGATTTCATCTTGAAATTCTAAGCAAAATTATTTGAAATAAATATGTGTGTTTGCTGAAGGCATGTCACATGCATACTGGAAGTATTCTTACAAAGCATCATAAAATTCCTCAACCCAATCTGTATGTACTATAGTAAAGGTTTTGAAAGCCTAAGAATTAGGGCTGCCACACTGATTCAGTTGAATTAGCATCTTTGTTCTTCAAAATGTTAGTGTTGCTTCATCTTTACCTATTAGCAACTGAATTGTGATATTATTTTGAATAAACTTTGAAATTGCTTTCTCCACCAAATAAAGTAAAATAAAGCCAACAGAAGTTTTAAGCACTATGTTCTTTTGCATTCTAAGAATCCTAATTCTAAGATAAGGAATTCAATCCATCACTCCATGATTCTATTTCATTACACCATGTCAAATGATCCTAAGTAGCCTCACTTGCTTTGTCATGGCCCTTCTGTCAAATAAATAGTTACTAAGAAATGTGCAAAGTACCAAGATTTCTCCTTAGGAAAGTGGGGGCAGCTAATTAGTTTAGTTCCTAGAAAGATTATGATTATCCACTTATCCAAAAGCCATTTTGCTGGTGGTAGCCATTTATTTTAAAATTTTAGAATCCATAGAGCACTTCTAAAATTAAAGTCCCTTTTTAAAATTACTATTATACCAAGAAGTGATCATAAGCAGATTAGGTGCCTAATGCAGTTTAGAACTATTATCACTGAGATATATAGCCTCGTTTCAGTGCAATTGTAAATTAGCCAATAAAGGAAGGATAGTTAATAACAGATATATGAAACTCAATAAGATTTACCCGACATCTATATTAACAATGAGATGCAAATCAAGAGATAGCTATAACAAAGCAGACAACACGAGCCCTATATCTTGACTTTTTCCTTTTCCTTCCCCCTTCTCCCCTCCCCCCTGCTCCCTCCTTCCCTTCCTCCTTCTCTCCTTCTTTCTCTTTTCCTTCCTTCCTCCCCACCTCTCCCTCTCTCTCTTTTTATACTTAAAACATAATGACTAGCAGCTGTCTGGACCTTCTAGAAAGGAAATTACAAGAAATGGAATCCTTGCTTTCATCCTTCATTTGTATCCGACAGTTAACCTAATACACTTTTATCTTTAAATACCTAATCAAAAGCAGGTCTGGCAGAGTTAGGAAGGCATCAAATGAAAGTATAAGATTCTGACCTTAGGAAGCATTTTGGGTGGAAACGTTGTCAGTCAAGCATAAGCTGAATGAATGGTTCCTAGTCATTCTGTTTTCCAGACCCATCACTAATTTAATCAGATTCCAATACAGCTTGTTTTTCTACTTGCTAAATATACCCATCATGGTCCCTATCAAGAGTTACTACAGAGTCAATACTGTGCCTGAGGTCAAATTGGAGTGGTGGAGAAATGGGTATCAGGCGAGGAAATGAGGAAAGTAAATATCACCATTTTTGGAGAAATTTAGCATGAATTGGCAAGTAATTGACAGATAGGGTAATACCTATCCGAAGATATGGGGTGGTGGGGTTTATTTCCCTGACGCAAAATCACTGAGAATACTCAAAAATCCTACTGATATATTTATATACTTCTTTACTATTCAGACAACTTTATCATTTTTTATCCTCTTTAAATTTACTGCACAGATTATAAAATGAGGAGGCTTTTTTCTATAATGCATATAATCTCATTAATAAATGGAGCACTTCTTCAAATATAGATATACGCACAGATACTTGTATATTTGTGTATCTACATATATGATATGTAGATAAGCTTTGTGTGCACACACATATAAACACACTGTGTACTGATATCAATCACCTAAAATAAATAGATGATTGGTTAATATAATAGTAAATGTTTTTCCTCCATTATATGTCATTGATTTAATAACATTGTCAACATTGTATTTAAAAATATTTTCCCATAGCTATTCTGTTTCTTTCTGAGTGTACTATGTGTAACATTTTAAGATACAATGAAACTGTCTTGTAACATTATTTTAAAATATTGTCTTAAACTTCCTATTTTTTAAAAGTATCTTTGATAGCCACTTCTGTGAAATTAGAGTTTTCCCAGCACATGGTCTGCACAGTCTATGTGTGCATTCAGTTTCTACATATATCATTCAAAATATGTTTTTCACAATGTTTTGTTTATCCCCACAACTTTAAATGAACCATTCTTTAGTCATTGATTCATATCTTAAATTAGGGTAATAGCAGTAAAATGTGATATATTTTAAATTATTAAATATAATCCACAAAAAGTAAATGACATGAAACACTTGGACCAAAATCACTGAGCCGTGTTCAAAGACTGATAACAGAGACAAACTCAACAATGTGCTTCTGTAGTTCATGGGAAAATTTAAGAATGTAGAGATCGTTTAGGATACAACAAACTTGAATTAAAAATTTCAATGGAATACAAATTTCACTTTTCCAATTTAGGAAACATGGATAAAGAAAACTGTTTCTCTCTCCCCTCCTTCATCCCACCACAAACAGCAGCAGCTCTATCTGCAGAAAACCGTGTCAGGCCGGAGAGAATTGCGATGGTCCATTTAGCACACTTTACAAACACGGCGCTAATGACTCCTTCCTTATCACTCTTCACCTATTAAGCCATGCAATAAACATATCTTTTAAAGTTTTACATTAGTGTGGCTTCAAATACATCTTTTATGTGAAGTAATGATTTTCTAATGAATGTGTGTGCCTCAATGTCTTCCAAGTATTGATTAGTATAAGCAGGCTAATTTTAATTCCTAGCAATTTTCATTTGTCAACAAGATCTTTATCAACTTCCTACTGTATGCCTAACCTCATTAAGAAAAAAAAAGAATTGAGCCAGAAATATAGAATTGTGATTTTTCTTTCTTAGACAGATAGAGGGAAGAGGTAATAGTTAAATATTGTAATATTTAATTTATATAATGGTCAGATATTATATTTAACTTAGAATTCCTATTTATTTAAAAAATAACATTTCCAATAACACAAAAACTTTAAAGTAATTTTGAAAAAAGTAAGACACCAAAAATGATGTGATTCTACTACTACCTCAAGGGTTAAAATTGATATGAACTTGTTTCAGCCTCAATCATGTATATTCAACACAGTAAAATATATTCAATACAACTCACATTCAATACAATTTTGCTGGCTCTAGTAAAATAGCTATATTTTTTCTTTCTATCACTTTGACCTTGTGTAATATGTTATAAATACCAATTTTTAAAGTCTATTATATGCTTTATTTCATGAAAAATTTCCTTTCTTCTTCATATTTGTAATTTTAATATCTATGTAACATTCCCTTCAGCTGATGTAACCTTTAAAACCTCTTTAGACATAAGATTTTCACTTAATTAATTTTATTATTTTATAAATTAAAATTTTAACAAACGTTGCTGAATGTATAGCATTACATTTTTGGATAATTTCCTTAAATCAAATTTCCATAGCTGAGATTACCCAATCAGAGACTATGGTTACTTATTTTGATTTGAGGCCATGCCCTGTATTATTTCCAGAGGATCTTACCAATATAAAACATCAGATTTCTTATATATAAAAATGGAAAAGGTATTTTCCTATACTTAAGTTGTCTTGGGATAATACCTACAAACTAAATCCTGTGTGATATTTAAATTTCTATTAAAATTTATTCATCATTTCCTACCATCTCAAGTCTGTCCAAGGTCTTTTTTTCTCACCTCTCTGTGTGTTGCTATAAATTAATGTTTCATTGACCTTAGTGGTACAGGTATATTCATTCACTTGCCATTCTGAGATGTCAAGTAAAACATGCCTGAGTGTAAAATTCTTCTAAAAATGAAATTTAGAGTCATTATAAGACTCTAGAGACATTTTATTTAGAGACATTATAAGACTTGTAACATTATAAGTTACAAGTGTTCCTACTTAACTTCCTTAAAGGATAGCCTAAGCTTCATTACTCTGGAGAAGTGAACATACAGAAATACACTGCCATTTTGAATATCAGTAACAGTACTGAAAAACTAGTTGCTCATTTTTTGAAGTAGTCGTCTCATGTGATTTTTTGAAAGCTGATATTTCACATTCTGAAAGTCACAAACCAATGGCACATGTCATAAAAAAATTACATAAGAATTCCTTGCTGATTTTTACTCACAGGAAAAAATGTTTTATTTTTAAAGAGATTAATTGTCCCCCTTTTTTATATTGAGGAGAACTTCTAGAGGATTGTACTATGTCAGGGTATCTAGAAAAGTAAACTATTTTTAAAAAAAATATACATGAACACTTCGCTAAGTGAAAGACCACACATATTTGGGACTAACAAGTCATTTGAATGGTATATATTAAATAGCAAGGGATCCAACACTGAACTAGATTATAGGAAAACTAATTTTATTTAATTCTGCCATAGAATGGGACTGAGAAAGTGTTTCTCTCCTGTTCTGCTGCAATACAGAATGGCCAAGACTAACCACTTGTGTTCAGATGAACTTAATGCCTCAGATTGTTAGATGACAAGTGGTCCAGAGGCTGTGAATAGATGAGAATCCAGAAACAGTAACTTTTTGGAATTTGTCCTTTTTCATGACAATGGTTCCAGAAACAGTAACTTTTTGGAATTTGTCCTTTTTCATGACAATGGCTCTTGCTTCTCTATTCCGTCCTTTCAATCTGCAAGTTCCCTATTCTGTTTCAGTTCAGTTCAGTCGCTTAGTCCTGTCTCACTTTTTACAACCCCATGGACTGCAGCACGCCAGGCCTCCCTGTCCATCACCAACTCCCATAGTTTACTCAAACCCATGCCCATCGAGTCAGTGATGCCATCCAACCATCTTATCCTCTGTCATCCCCTTCTCCTCCCACCATCAATCTTTCCCAGCATCAGGGTCTTTTCAAATGAGTCAGTTCTTCGCATCAGGTGGCCAAAGTATTGGCGTTTCAGCTTCAACATCAGTCCTTCCAATGAATATTCAGGACTGATTTCCTTTGATGGGCTGGTTGGACTATTCTATTTAACAGAGACCTAAAATGATCTTTGGGTAGAGAAAATATTTGCTCTCCAAATGCGCATTAGAATCTTTCAATTTATCACCTAGGCAATGCTTTCTCTAAGTATTCAATTGTCATTTCTATGTATGGTGAATGAGAAGATGCAAAGGGCTTAGGGTTTGAATGAAATAATGGAAGATATGAAGAGAAATACACAGGAAACATACAAGTAAATGCTTCCAGATTTAACCCTGCCCTGTCTTATTGCTTACAAGAAAGTGTCAAATCCTAGCTTCCCTTTGTAACAGAGTTTGAAGCTCTGAGTAATGTGACTCATATTTAGGTAAAGTGTAGGCAAGAGATGAAACTGGTTTTAATTGTTTTATTTTTCCATGTGAGTGGAATCCTGGTCATAAGGTATTTTTACTATTAATAGTAACACAGTTACTAATTCTCAGACTAACATCTGTATAGTCCATTATGTTTTGTTATCAGAGGAAATCTCTCAGTGACTTAACATCCATGTTTAAACAAATAATTGAAAGCCCTCCAATTTGAAACAATCTTTTTGAATTCCAGATATAAAACTGTGGATTTTAATTTAGCTGGGGCATACTCATGACTGAAATAGCTTGAAACTTTTCTGCTTCTAATTTTACTAAAAATAATCCTCTATATCTTTCATGGAAAACATATAGCCTCGTCCAAGTTTGACATACCCCAAATCTCAGGCTTGACTACAAAATAAATTTCACACATTCTATATTTCATTATTTTAAGGAAAACATATGTCTCTTCAGTTAGATATTTTGGTAGTTTACGAATTGATTCTTAGCCTCTCTTGTGATATAATTAGATTGGTTTTATTTATAATGTTATTTATAGCTTAATAATCTGTTACATAATATATTGAGTTTCTACAACATCACCTTAACTGGGATACAAGCAAATATAGGTGTAAATTAAGCACCATCTTCAAGGCTTATTAAAAACCCCTTCAATTGGACATTCTTATTGTTCTCTTTTTCTCTCATAACCATGCAGCTTGTAAAAATTCTTAAGTAGTATGTTATACATATGCAAATGAAACATAAGAAAGTACCAGCAATTAAATCCTACCTCATAATCTTCTTGATGCTTTGCTTTCATAGGTCTTCTTGCATCCACACAGCCTTTCTTTATCCTACTGCAGAAGGCACTTACCTCTCTCATAATTGTCATTATATCTTGTCACTTTAATCTGCTTTGTTTTTCTTTTAACTGACTGTCACCCTCTGACAAATTGGACTCATTCAGGTCCAGACTCTGTCTCCTTTGTCCATGTCTCCCCAGAATATTTCACAAGTATGTATAGTTCACAAATCATTTATAACTTCCATAAACCTCTGAAAAGTCTCAATTATCTTCCTACACATACTTCTTATTTCTCCCCAGATAGCTTTCAGTAGGATATATATTCTAAATAATACATTCTTTGAATTAGAAAAAGTAAGCATTGTGCCTTGAGGCCTACTTTTTTATCACATATTTGTTGGAAATGATAATGCATGTGATTACATAAAACTCTTTTTCCTTCTTTTAGTACAAATACATTTCCATCTATAAATAAATGATCAATGTAAAACAAAATCAATATACAAAGTGAGAATAGTCATAAACCAAATGTAAAGTAGAATGTAGATAAAAATTAATTCTTAAAATTATTTTTTACCTCATATGAAATATATTAGGACAAGTTGTCCACACCTTATGTAATGCCCCAAAGCATAGCTTTCCTTTTAAACACCTTATAGCTAGTTTTATATCTATGCAATTTTAGACTTAATAATTCACTTAATTATTAAAGTGATTAATTATTGATAATAATTATGACTACTTCATTAACCAAATTCTATACAGCAAGTACTATGTTAAGTATATCAGTCAGGATAAATTTCTCCTTAAGTAATTAAAATAGTTTTTATTAAATATAAAGCAAAAATCTGCCTTTCCTACATTTAATGTTTATTTATGAATCACAAGGACAAATTAAGAGAAAGTATATGCACAACATATTACAAACAAAGGCATCTGTTTATCAGATGGCTTCCTGTACTTCACTATTCATGATTGCACATCTCTTAAGAGGCAAAATACATGGTAATTTGGAATTGACTTTACCTGTATACCATTAATAATATCTAATCATCAATATAAACATCACTTATAATTGAGAGAACTTATTTAAAAGTAGGTAAAATGGGAACTCAAATAATTTTCTATCAGTTAGACACTCAGAATTTTAAAAGAAAAATACTTTCAGTAGAAATGTATCTTTAGTTTTCATAACTTACTATGTTCAGTTTAATTGCCTATATTTGAATCTGAGCCTTACTATTTCTAGAGATAGAACCTTTGGGAAGTTTTTAACCTTTCTAAGCTCTAATTCTTTATTTGTAAAATTATATCTCAAGGTTCTTTGGAGAAATTAAGAAATTTTTGCATGTGCAAAACATTGAACAAATTATGAAAGTACTATAAATATTATTTTTATCATATGAATTTAATTTTAATAGTATAATAATTTTTCTTATAATTCCCTGTTTAAAGCATATTCAAATAAATATCTTCTCAAGAACACTTACTCCTTCCTCCTTTGGGGGCATCCAAGTTTTTATGAGGTAGAAAGAATCTTCTGTCCTTGGAGAAGTCCTTCAAGTAGTACCTGAGTGTCAGTCAAATGGCAGTTATCACATACCTATTACGGTTAATGCCTTTCAATATATTACCCTCTCACAAGCCCAAGGACTATAATTATTTGGAAATAGATTTTTACCTTAATATTAGTGTGCTTTAACCTCTTTGAAAGCAAGAGGTCAAGGAATATTTAAATTACAGTCTATGTTTCCTTCTTACTCAGAGAGTTCAATTTTTTTTAAATGAATAGTTCAATTAAATAGGTCTTCTTAGGCTTTAAAAATAATAGAACAATGTAATGTGGGTCACTTTTCACCCAATCATAACTTTTATCATCTGCTAACTCATCAAGGTCCTTCCAGCAGTGCTGGCAGAGAGGCAAGTACTCAGGGCTCTTGTTTTTCTGGTTGGTTTCAGGCTCTGAGTCACTTTCCATTCTGTATATTCTAACAGAAGAATACTGAGAAATGTGTTTTGTGTAAATGTCAGTAAAGTGAAATTGAGTCTCCACAAGCAATCCTATATAAAATTTTTATATAACATTTTATTTCTAAAACTTCTTCTTATTTATCAATATCACCAAACAAAACAAAACAAAACAAAAACAAAAAAACATAGTGGCAATTAGCTTTTCCCAAAGAAAGACTGTTTTAAAAATCAGTTATAAAAATCACAATCTCTACCACGTTTAGGGTTATGGTCATTTGAATTTTAAAATTCATTATGAAACCATGCCTTCCATTACAACACAGTAAAGCATTGTGGACTCTCAGCAGCTTAAAATCAGACAGTTTTACTTAACCAAAAGACGGACGAGAAAAGACAAATAGCATTACACACAGTGTGCATGATAGGAGTTGGATTCCAACCAAATCAAAGTTAAATTATGTTCATGAGTCAGGAGGAGGGGAACAGGAGATGTCTGTGAGACTGATTTTTGAAAAGTCACACATCTGCATAATGATCTTAGTCAACTGCTTTACCTAACCAACAGCATTATCTGCATAATGATCTTAGTCAATGGCATTACCTACAAAGGGCAGGAGATGGCTACCCTGCTTAGATTGCCAGAGGAAAGGAAAAAGTACAAAAGAAACTGGAGCGTCGGCCTGCGCCTTTCCATATGTACATAATAAAGCAGCAGGGGTTCAAAGTACTGTCAGCAAAATATTGAGGCCTGGGCCTCTGCACTTATTAGGAGAAACTTGTCCAACCCTCCTATTTGAAATCTGTCTAGTTGACATGACAGAGAATATGTGGTATTACTCCATACCTGATCTTTGACATTATTTCTGAGATATCTCTTGATAGCACCACCAAAAAAAATAAAAATAAAATAAAATAAACCCACATCATTTTGAGTGTCTGGTATGAATTGGAACAAGAGACAAAGAAATGAACACAAAAATCAGAATACCAGCTTTTGTAGAGCTTAGAAACAGGAAAACACAACTATGATCAAATGAATATATATACTAAATGCATTTATACATTATAGAAATGTTTGATAAAATCTATAGTGAATTTAAAAGCTATATTTATAAAAGATATTTATTTAGTGGATTTCATTGCTGACTATAAGCTTTCATATTTGACTGTGCCAATCTGGGGAGTCTTTGCTAAGAGTTTGCTCCTTTCCTTCATTCCGTCCTTCTTTCCTTTATTGCCCTGTCTTTCCTTTCTTATAAATTAATTTAAACTCAGTATATGTATATGTACTTTGCTGTTTTCAATGCCTCAATTATATTCAACTTATGAATATAAAATAATTTATTCTTCTAAATATGAATAATATTTATGACAGTTTACTATTTGCAGTCTCATGGAGGATATATGTTGTATAAATTCTAGTGCTTTGTATCTTCACCAGATAAATTTCCAGAAATAAAATTGCTCATTTAAAAAGTATACTTTTAACTTTGTTCTGTTAAAATGCCTCAGCCTGAGAAACCTTTATGCCAATTTATATACCAAACTAGAGTATGAGAATTGTAATCTTTCCTTCATTAATCCATTTTTTCATTTATTCAACAAATGCTTATTGTATCCTTATAATATGCCAGGCACTACTGTAGCTAAGAGGGTATCACAGTGAATTAGTCAGGAAAAGCTGCTGTCATACCAGAAGCTTATATTCTAACAAATAATTAGTGAAGCTCGTCTCACAATACTTGATTTTATGATAACCTTCTGGCCTGAAGAAAAAAATAGATTGAATTTTGAGGAGGAAAAAAAAAAAATCTTTTGAGCTTTTCCATGGTGTTCAAATAGACACTATATTCTGGAGAGAACTGAAAATACGCAAGATTTATTTGTGAATTAGGAGTCTATTTAATTCCTGGAAGCCATTGTAATTACTTCACATATTTTATTTTTGCAAAACATCAAGAGGTCAGTGAGAAAATTATACTTTGCTTTAGGGCCACTATTTGGCATTGTAGCAGCAGAATGCAAGTCTAGATCAATGTACCTTAAATATTCTTTAATGTTGATCCCATTTCCTTCTTTCTCTTAACATTACACAGTACAATCCTTTGTTGTTAATCATTTTTCCTGTATTTCACAATATTTTCACATTCTATAAAAATCTTACGGAAAGATATTTTAGCAATTTCAAATTTTTATGGGACTTCCTGGTGGCTCAGTGGTAAAAAATCCACCTGTGATGCTGGAGAAACAGGTTTGATTCCTGGCTGGGAAAGAGCCTCCAGAGGTCCTCTGGGTACTGGAGGGGTACTGGAGGGGCAGTCCACTCCAGTATTAATGCTGGAACAACCCCACTGACAGAGGAGCTTGGCAGGCTACAGTTTATGGGGTCACAAAGACCTGGACAAGACTGAGCACACACAATTTTTCCAATTTTTATACTCTTATGAATTATCAATCCACACACATGGTATAATACATTTACAAAAAATTGACGTACGAGTAAATGAAGTGTTTTTCCATCTTAGGCCCACAAGCATCTGGTGGCAGCCATAGTTGTATATCTTGTAAACACTTAAATAATATTCTAGGCATATGCTATCTAAACTTTAGCTGGTAACCTATAGTTTATTAGCCAAAATGAGGCCTTTTTAAGAGCAAATGGGTGAACAAGTTTTCATTATGCCAGGGCACCAGGTGAAAAATCAGAAATTCATTGGGCAAAATAAAATATATGGTCACCCTAACTATATATCACTTGTATTGAGGTAAATAAATTGCCAAATTTGATCTGTATGGCAGCATAATACACTCTTCTTTACTTTTTCATATAATGATATATTTTATTTTCAGAAAAAATCGCTCATCTTTTATAATGTCTATATAAATACATCATTATTTTCCCTACTGACAGACATTGAAATTACTTCCATTCTTTTACTATTGCAAAAAATGTTGTATTGAATGTTCTCGCAGACAATTAATTTTGGTTATATATATATATATATGATAAGTTGTTAGAATTGCTGAACTAAAAGCTATGTGTTTTTTAATAAAAAATCCACAAACAATAAATGCTGGAGAAGATGTGGAAAGAAAGGAAACTTCCTACACTGTTAGAGGGAATGTAAATTATTATAGTACAATTGTATGGAGGTTCTATAAAAAACTAAAAATTAAGCTACTATATGACACTGCTATCCCACTCCTGGGCATCTGTCTGGAGAAAATACATGGTCTGAAAGGATACACATCCCAGTGTTTACTGTAGCACTGTTCACAATAGCAAAGACATGAAAGCGAACTGAATGACCAACGATAGAGGACAGGATAAAGATGTGGTACATATATACAATGGAATATTACTCAGCCATTAAAAAGAATGAAATACTGTCATTTGTAGCAACATGGATGAAACTCGAGACTGTCATACTGATGAAGCAAGTCAGACACAGAGAGAAAAATATTGTATAATACTGCTTATATGCGGACTCTAAAAAGAAATGATACAAATGAACTTATTTACAAAACAGAAACAGATTCACAGACTTAGCGAATGAACTTATAGCTACCCAGGGGGAAGCGTGGGGTGAAAGGGTAGTTTGGGAGATTGGGATTGATATGTACACACTGCTATATTTAAAACAGATAACCCACAAGGACCTATTGTATAGCACAGGGGACTCTGCTCAATATAACATAACAACCTAAATGGGAAAACAATTTGAAAAAAAGATAGATACATATTTTTAACTGAATCATTTTGTTTTACACCTGAAACTATCATGACATTGTTAATCAACTATATTCCAATATAAAATAAAAAGTTAAAAAAATAAAAACTTTGTGTATTTTAAATGTTGTTAGGCATTGCCAAGCTATCATCTTGAAAAGTTCTATCAGCAATATATGATTTTACCTATTTTGTTGCCAATGCAATGGGTTATCACAATTTGTTATATATGTTAAACTTGTTAATATTTGAAAATATCTTATTAATTTTAATTTGTATACAAATTTCATTTGAGTCATTTCAACTTCTTTCCCATTTTTTCTATGAAATTTTTGACCTTTTCCTTACTGATTTTAAGGAGATATTAGACATTTTGCATTGATATAAATTCTCATCCATTCAGACATATTAATGGAATAATCAATACAAATAATCCAAATGCATCCTTATTTTGACAATGGTGATTTTTCAGCAGAAGAAATCTCAGTCCTCTAAAAGATTTGAGTCCTGAAGTCATTTGAGAACTCAGACATAGAGACAAAAAATATATATATATTTTGGGACTTTTCTCAAAAAAGATGCTCTATGATGAATGACTAGACATCTTCACGTCTTTCATTTACGTGCATATCAAGTATCTATTTAGTAGGAACTTTGTGGCAGACTGTGTCAGGTGGTATAAGTGCAGTCATGGGAAAATGGTATTCAGGTAGTTAGTAGCTAGCTGTTGGTAGTTTATGCTTTGGAAATAGGTAACCCCCAAATCTTAGAGACTTGAAACAGCAAAGGTTTATTTCTTGCTCATGTTACATCAAAGTTGTAGAAACTGCAGTTCATATGTGTCTCCATCCCAGTGGTCTTCTGAAGGTCTTTTTCACTCTAGCAAGGAGGCAACAGCCTACATTTATAGTATACTGTTCTCAAAGCAGAAGAGAGAAAGGAAAGGTGCTGAACCGTACTGTCATTCTTACAGATTCTGCTCAGTGTGGTATACTCATCACTTCTGCACACATCCTACTGGATGCGCCACATTGCAAGTGACATTGTAAAAACCAGAAGTCAGTGGAGTCGGGGAATATAATCATTTAAGAGAGGACTGCACCTCACATGGCAACAGACAAGGTTATATCATCCTCTCAAAAGAGTGCAGCAAGAGGTTGGAAAGAGGATTATAATCTACCACAGGCAATGCTTTGGGACACAAATGTTCACTTCCCTCCCTGATATAGGTAACATATACTTATACACTTCCTCAAGAGACACTAAAATTTCCTACTAAATCACAACATAAGGCTCAGAGTTCAGGATCTTGATGTAGACTTTGCATTTGTTCCAGATGTGAATCTTCTTGATTCAGAGATCTAAATTCAAAAAAACTAGATTATCTGTACACACACACACACACAGACACACAGACACAGACACACACACACACACACACTATTGCTAAACAAGCAATATCCAAATAGGGTGCACACTAATTAGGAATAAGCTGAGCACTAAGTAAAGAGGCAAGAAGGTGTTCCTGGTGGGTTGGGGAAGATTTCACAGAGGAGGTGCCTAATAGAATCACTAAAAATGGAGAGTAAGCAAATAGGTATTTCAAGTTGAGATAGCAACGTGAGGAATAGGCATGAGAAAATAAGGGTGCTGCAAATACACTGGCATACCTGACCCAAATTCTCAACGAGAGAGACCTGAGTCCCAGATTGGTTGGCACCGTAAAATATCCTGAGATTCAAACCACTCTTCAGCAGTTAGAATGCTATGAATTTTTAAATTAAAAAAAAAATTAATAAGTATGGTGTGATCAGATGGCTGGTTAAAAACAATAAAATTTATAAAATTGGGAAATGGATTGGCATGGGGTGGTATTGACAGCAGGGTGAGCAGGCTATTTTAGGGGTGGGACAAGCACTGACAAATCGGAATGAAGACTGTGCTCATTTGTTTTAAAAATTGCTTTTTTGAAATGCTTCAGGAATTTTTTTCAATAAAGGAAATCTTTCTGCTGATTTAACTGTAAATATTTGCATAAATTTTTCTACCATGATTCTCAAAAAAAAAAAAGTAAAGTTTCTATGTTGTTTTTACTTAAAAATACACTATAGGAAAATTTAAAGAGCATAATTGATCTCAATAGAGTATAATTTTGATACAGTGTAACTGATAGATACAAACTTACAGCTTCTTTCATTTCAATGAGAAGAATGGGCAAATATTTTGAACAATTCATGTAAATTGTTAAAGCCTAGCAAGAAAATAGTTACCATTTTTAATTCACATTGTCTTTCTTATTTAAGAAGGACACATATTTAGATGAAGGAAATTTTACTTAAAAATTTCCATTTAAGTAGGGACTTAATACAGTGATTTACTCTCCTAATAAAAATAACCCCACGTAGGGGCTGTCACTATATTCTGTACTAGGAATGAGTCAAACAATTAGCAATTCTGAATGAAAATAGTCAAACTAATTAGAAACAAATAAAAAAATGTTATTATCTCATGCCGGGTTCCTCTTGTGTGTCTTTATCAAAACCCATCAGTCTTTGTTTCTCCTAACTAATCAGAATAGAAACAAATGAATTGAAAAATGTTATTATCTCATGAAAAAAATTGTATCAATTTCTAGGGTTCCTTAAGTGACTTGTGTGTCTTTAACTTAGAGTCGGACACGACTGAGATGATAGCAGTAGCAGAATTGTCTCAAAAATTTTAAATGTATTAAAAATGATTTTTATAAGACAAAATTATTAACACAAAGTAATAGTGAAAACAGGCAAATCAGCCTCACATGTATCCCTGAAAATTAGTGTGATGATTCATAGGACTTCCACATGCATTTATAGTATGAAATATTTTGTACAGTAGATTTACACCTCATGAGTTAAGTTGTAACTAAATGGTAAAGAGGAACATTTTGTCAAAATTACGCTTTATATCTGTTAAACTATTACAAAATATGGAATGTATTGTCTTACATATATAACGCTGTAGAGGGTTATATCAATTCTTACAAATCATTCACAGTCAATGTTTCTCAATGGTCTCTTTTCTAATAAATATAATCCTTCAATTTAATTTTCTAACTCGCAACCACTGGCACAAACAACGTTGTTCACTTCTTTCTCAATGATCTGGAAATTCTTTGGAGAGTCCCCACTCTTCTTTCTAAGGCATTAAAATATAGATTGATTACTTAAGATTTTATGGTATTTATTCTCAGAGGCACATTCTCATTGAGAAAAATGCTGAATCATCACCTCTAAATTATTATTTTTCATTATTTCCATATGGTTCAGATGAGTTCTAGCAAGTACATGTGTGACTCTATTGTTTCTCAGGAGCTTGAACACCCTTGCTAATATTTATATTTTTCATGAACCCAAAGTTAAATATTTTGTATATATATCAAAGAACTGAATGTTATATTTAATTGGAATAAAATCAGTCAACTGTATTTAAAAGGAGAATGCATCTAAATATTGATAGCAAAACAATAAATGATCATTAAATTGATGTCTGGTCAGTTTAAATATAAACCTTTGAAGCAGTAAGATCTACCGGTGGTGCTATTATTGTCCCATTCAAACAGGCACCATGATTTTAGTGAGTGATGATGGTTATTAATTGTCCTGACACTAACTTAAAAATCCTGTTTTGATAAAATGATTAAAAAATATTGATCACTTAAGATAAATTCACACACCTATGGGTACCTTATTTTTGACAAAGAAGGCAAGAATATACAATGAGGCAAATATAACCTCTTCAATAAGTGGTGCTGGGAAAGCTGGACAGCTACATGCAAGAGAATCAAATCAGAACACTTCGTAATGCCACAAACAAAGATAAACTCAAAATGGATTAAAGACCTAAATGTAAGAACAGAAACTACAAAACTTAGAGGAAATCATAGGCAGACAGAAATCAAAGCTATTCATAAATCAAAGATCTTCTATGACACCCCCTCCTAGAGTAATGGAAATAAAAATAAAAACAAACAAATGGGACCTAACTAAACTTACAAGCTTTTGCACAACAAAAGAAACTACAAGCAAGATGAAAAGACAATCCTCAGAATGGGAAAAAATAATAGCAAAGGAAACAACTGACAAAGAATTAATTTCCAAAATATACAAGCAGTTCATACAAATCAATATCAGAAAAACAAACAACCCAATCAAAAAGTGAGAAAAAGACTGAGACATTTCTCCAAATAAGGCATATAGATGGCTCACAAATGCAAGTAAAGATGCTCAACATCATTCATTATTAGAGAAATGCAAATCAAAACTTCAGTGAAATACTACCTAACACAAGTCAGAATGGCCATCATCAAAAAGCCTACAAACCATAAACACTGGAGAGGGTGTGGAGAAAAGGGACTGCTCTTACATTGTTGGTGGGAATGGAAATTGATACAGCCACTATGGAAGATGGTATGGAGATTCCTTTAAAAACTAGGAATAAAACCACCATATGACCCAGCAATCCTTCAGTTCAGTTCAGTTCAGTCGCTCAGTCGTGTCCTACTCTTTGCGACCCCATGAATTGCAGCGTGCCAGGCCTCTCTGTCCATCACCAACTCCTGGAGTCTACCCAAACCCATGTCCATCGAGTCGGTGATTCCATCCAACCATCTCATCCTCCGTCGTCCCCTTCTCCTCCCACCCCCAGTCCTACCCAGCATTAGGGCCTTTTCCAATGAGTCAACTCTTCGCATGAGGTGGTCAAAGTATTGGAGTTTCAGCTTCAACATCAGACCTTCCAATGAACACCCAGGATTGATCTCCTTTAGGATGGACAGATTGGATCTCCTTGCAGTCCAAGGGACTCTCAAGAGTCTTCTCCAACACCACAGTTCAAAAGCATCAATTCTTCAGAGCTCAGCTTTCTTCACCGTCCAACTCTCACATCCATACATGACCACTGGAAAAACCATAGCCTTGACTAGACAGACTTTTGTTGGCAAAGTAATGTCTCTGCTTTTAAATATGCTATCTAGGTTGGCCATAACCTTCCTTCCAAGGAGTAAGCGTCTTTTAATTTCATGGCTGCAATCACCATCAGCAGTGATTCTGGAGCCCAAAAAAATAAAGTCTGACACTGTTTCCACTGTTCCCCCATCCATTTCCCATGAAGTGATGGGACCAGATGCCATGATCTTAGTTTTCTGAACGTTGAGCTTTAAGCCAACTTTTTCACTCTCCTCTTTCACCTTCATCAAGAGGCTGTTTAGTTCTTCTTCACTTTCTGCCATAAGGGCAGCAATCCTACTCCTAGGCATATATCCTGTGGAAACCAAAATTTAAAAAGATACATGTTCATTGCAGCACTTTACAATAGCTAGAACATGGAAGCAACTTAGATGTCCATCAACAGATGAATGGATAAAGAAGTTGTGCTACATATACACAATGGAATACTACTCAGACATAAAAAGGAAGACATTTGAGTCAGTTCTAATGAGGATGAAACTAGAGCCTTTCATACAGAGTGAAGGAAGTAAGAAAAGAAATACAAATATTCTTTCAATTCAGTTCAGTTACTCACTCGTGTCCGACTCTTTGCATCTCCATGAATTGCAGCATGCCAGGCCTCCCTGTCCATCACCAACTCCTGGAGTCCAACCAAACACATGTCCATCAAGTCGGTGATGCCATCCAGCCATCTCATCCTCTGTTGTCCCCTTCTTCTCCCGTCCCCAATTCTTCCCAGCATAGGGTCTTTTCCAATGAGTCAACTCTTTGCATGAGGTGGCCAAAGTATTGGAGTTTCAGCATCAACATCAGTCCTTCGAATGAACACCCAAGACTGATCTCCTTTAGGATGGACTGGTTGGATCTCCTTGCAGTCCAAGGGACTCTCAAGAGCCTTCTCCAACACCACAGTTCAAAAGGATCAATTCTTCGGTGCTCAGCTTTCTTCATCATCCAACTCTCACATCCATACATGACTACCGGAAAAACCATAGCCTTGACTAGACAGACCTTTATTGACAAAGTAATGTCTCTGCTTTTAAATATGCTATCTAGGTTGCTCATAACTTTCCTTGCAAGGAGTAAGTGTCTTTTAATTTCATGGCTGCAATCATCATTTGCAGTGATTTTGGAGCCCCCCAAAATAAAGTCTGACACCATTTCCACTGTTTCCCCATCTATACGCCATGAAGTGTTGGGACCAGATGCCATGATCATAGTTTTCTGAATGTTGAACTTTAAACCAACTTTTTCACTCTCCTCTTTCACTTTCATCAAGAGGCTCTTAAGTTCTTCACTTTCTGCCATAAGGGTGGTGTCATCTGCAAATCGGAGGTTACTGATATTTCTCCTGGCAATATTGATTCCAGCTTGTGTTTCTTCCAGCCCAGCGTTTCTCATGATGCACTCTGCATATAAGTTCAATAAGCAGGGTGACAATATATAGCCTTGATGTACTCCTTTTCCTATTTGGAATCAGTCTGTGGTTCCATGTCCAGTTCTAACTGTTGCTTCCTGACTTGCATACAGGTTTCTCAGAGGCAGGTCAGGTGGTCTGGTATTCCCATCTCTTTCAGAATTTTCCACAGTTTATTGTGATCCACACAGTCAAAGGCTTTGGCATAGTCAATAAAGCAGAAATAGATGTTTTTCTGGAACTCTCTTGCTTTTTCGATGATCCAACAGATGTTGGCAATTTGATCTCTTGTTCCTCTGCCTTTTCTAAAACCAGCTTGAACATCTGGAAGTTCATGGTTCATGTATTGCTGAAGCCGGGCTTGGAGAATTTTGAGCATTACTTTACTATCGTGTGAGAGGAGTGCAATTGTGCAGTAGTTTGAACATTCTTTGGCATTGCCTTTCTTTGGGAGTGGAATGAAAACTGACCTTTTCCAGTCCTGTGGCCACTGATGAGATTTCCAGATTTGCTGGCATATTGAGTGCTGCACTTTCACAGCATCTCCTTTCAGGATTTGAAATAGCTCAACTGGAATTCCATGACCACCACTAGCTTTGTTTATAGTGATGCTTTCTAAGGCCCACTTGACTCCACATTCCAGGATGTCTGGCTCTAGGTGAGTGATCACATCATCATGATTATCTGGGTCATGAAGATCTCTTTTGTACAGTTCTTCTGTGTATTCTTGCCACCTCTTCTTAATATCTTCTGCTTCTGTTAGGTGCATACCATTTCTTTCCTTTATTGAGCCCATCTTTGCATGAAATGTTCCCTTGGTATCTCTAATTTTCTTGAAGAGATCTCTAGTCTTTCCCAATCTGTTGTTTTCCTATATTTCTTTGCATTGATAACTGAGGGAGGCTTTCTTATCTCTCCTTGCTATTCTTTGGAACTCTGCATTCAGATGGGAATATCTTTCCTTTTCTCCTTTGCTGTTCACTTCTTTTCTCTTCACAGCTATTTGTGAAGCCTCCTCAGACAGCCAGTTTGCTTTTTTGCATTTCTTTTCTGTGGGGATGATCTTGATCCCTGTCTCCTGTACAATGTCATGAACCTCTGTCCCTAGTTCATCAGGCACTCTGTCTATCAGATCTAGTCCCTTAAATCTATTTGTCATTTCCACTATATGATCATAAGGTATTTAATTAGGTCATACCTGGGTAAGTTTTCTCTTGTGTTGTTGGAAGAGGGTGTTTGCTATGACCAGTGCGTTCTCTTGGCAAAACTCTGTCAGCCTTTGCCCTGCTTCATTCTGTACTCCAAGGCCAAATTTGCCTGTTACTCCAGGTGTTTCCTGACTTCCTACTTTTGCATTCCAGTCCCCTATAATGAAAAGGATATCTTTTTTGGGTGTTAGTTCTAAAAGGTCTTGTATGTTTTCATAGAACTGTTCAAGTTCAGCTTCTTCAGTGTTACTGGCCGGGGCATAGACTTGGACTACAGTGATATTGAATGGTTTTCCTTGGAAACGAACAGAGATCATTCTGTTGTTTTTGAGATTGCATCCAAGTACTGCATTTCAGACTCTTTTGTTGACCACGACGCCTACTCCATTTCTTCTAAGGGATTCCTGCCCACAGTAGTAGATATAATGGTCATCTGAGTTAAATTCACCCATTCCAGTCCATCTTAGTTTGCTGTTTCCTAGAATGTCGACGTTCACTCTTGCCATCTCCTGTTTGACCACTTCCAATTTGCCTTGAATCATGGACCTAACATTCCAGGTTCCTATGCAATATTGCTCTTTATAGCATCGGACTTTGCTTCTATCACCAGTCACATCCACAGCTGGGTATTGTTTTTGCTTTGGCTCCATCCCTTCATTCTTTCTGGAGTTATTTCTCCACTGATCTCCAGTAGCATATTGGGCACCTACCAACTTGGGGAGTTCCTCTTTCAGTGTCCTATCTTTTTGCCTTTTCATCCTGTTCATGGGGTTCTCAAGGCAAGAATCCTGAAGTGGTTTGCCATGCTCTTCTCCAATGGACCACTAATGCATATATATAGAATCTAGAAAGATAATACTGATTAATTTATTTTTAGGGCAGCAATGGATAAACAGACATAGAGAAGAGACCTTTGGACAAGGAGGGAGGGTGTAGGAAGAGGGTGTATGGAGAGAGTAACACAGAAATTTACAATACAATATATAAAATAGATAGCCAATGGGAATTTTCTGTTACTCAGGGAACTCAAACAGTGGCTCCGTGACAATCTAGAAGGGTGGGATGGGGAGGGAGATGGGAGGGAGGTTTGGGAGGGAAGGGATACCAGGGTACCTATAGCTAATTCTTGTTGATGTACGACAGAAAACTACAAAATCATGTAAAGCAATTATCCTTCAATTAAAAAAATTACGCGGCAAAAATTTATTGATCACAATAAAAAATCAATCAGAAAATGTCAATTGCTTATACAGTTTTGATAAATAAAAGAGAATAACCTGAACATTTATCCATTGTGAAAGATGTTGTCTGTTATGTGAAGTGAAGATGTAGTAATTTTAGGCGTTTAGCAGATGCTGTAATTTTAGAAGCTTAGTGTTGCTAACTGCTTCTAATGCTCAACCTTTCATGCATATAGTATACTTCCTTGATCCTTAGTGTCACATGAAGTCATTGAGGAGTTCTGGCTACAAATTGTGTGTGTAAATATTTGCAACACTGCCTGGCAAAATATTCCGTTTGTTGTACAAATCTCCTGAGCTTTATTTTTCCTTGTCAGAAAATACTCCAAATTATGTATGCCCCATTAGGCTAGGCCCAATTGTGACTCTCAAGTTCATATAAATAGAGTCGCTGTGTTAACTAGGATATGTTTTTGCACGAGAAAAAAAAGAAAAAAAGAAAAGAAACAGTAAAAAACACAATCGACTGTCCTTAAAAGTCATGGAGATTTGAGAGTTTCTGGTTGCTGTTGTTTTTGAGTAACTCAGTCCTGATGTATTACTTGCAAACCCATGGACTGCAGCACACCAGGCTTCCTTGTCCTTCACTAACTCCCAGAGTTTCTCAAACTTATGTCCACTGAGTCGATGATGCCATCCAACCATCTCATCTTCTGTTGCCCCCTTCTTCTTCCACCATCAATCTTTCCCAGCGTCAGGTTCTTTTCCAATGAGTCAACATTTCATATCAGGTGGCCAAAATATTGGAGCTTCAGCTTAGGCATCAGTCTTTCCAGTGAAAATTCAGGGTGGATTTCCTTTAGGATTGACTGGTTTGATTTCCTTGCTTCAAGGCACTCTCAGATCTTCTCCAACACAATTGGAAAGTATCAATTCTTCGGCACTCAGCCCTTATGGTCCAATTCTCACATCTGTACATGATTACTAGAAAAACCATAGCTATGACTATATGGATGTTTGTCAGCAAAATGATGTCTCTGCTTTTTAACATGCTGTCTAAGTTTGTCATAGCTTTTCTTCCAAAGAGCAAGTGCCTTTTAATTTCAAAGCTGCAGTCACAATCCACAGTAATTTTGGAGCCCAAGAAAATAGTCTGTCACTGTTTCCATTTCTCCCTCATCTATTTGCCATGAAGTAATGAGACCAGTGGCCATGATCTTAGTTTACTGAATGTTGAGTTTTAAGCTAGCTTTTTCACTCTCCTCTTTCACATTCATCAAAAAGCTGTTTAGTTTCCCTTTGCTTTCTGCCATTAGGATGGTGTCATCTGCATATCTGAAGTTACTGATATTTCTCCCAGCAATCTTGATTCCAGCTTGTACTTCATCCAGCCCAGCATTTTGCACAATGTGCTCTGCATATAAGTTAAATAAGCAGGGTGACAATATACAGCTGAGCCAAAGTGGAAATTATGCCCAGTTGTGGATGTGTCTGGTGGTGAAAGTAAAGTGTGACACTGTAAAGAACAATATTGTATAGGAACCTGGAATGCTAGGTCCATGAATTATTGTAAATTATAAGTGCTCAAACAGGAGATGGCAAGAGTAAACATCAAGATTTTAGGAATCAGTAAACTAAAATGGATGAGAATGGGAGAATTTAATTCAGATGACCATTATATCTACTATTATGGGCAAGAATTCCTTAGAAGAAATGGAGTAGCCCTCATAGTCAACAAAAGAGTCTGATATGAATTACTTGGGTGCAGTCTCAAAAATGACAGAATGAGCTCAGTTCATTTCCAAAACAAACCATTCAGTAATCCAAGTTTATGCCCCAACTGTGAATGCCATAGAAGCTAAAGTTGAATGGTTCTATGATGACCTACAAGACCTTCTAGAACTATCATCAAGAAAGATACACTTTTCATGATAGGGGACTGTAATGCAACAGTAGGAAGTCAAGAGATATCTGTGGTAACGGGCAAGTTTGACCTTGGGGTACAAAATGAAGTAGGGCAAAGGCAAACAGAGTTCTGCCAAGAGAACGGACTGGTCATAGCAAACACCCTCTTCCAACAACAGAAGAGACTTCTCTACACATTATCATCACCAGATGGTCAATACGGCAATCAGATTTATTATATTATTTGCAGCCAAAGATGGAGAAGCTCTAAACAGTCAGCAAAAACAAGACTTGTACCTGACTGTTGCTTAGATCATGAGTTTCTGGTTATCAGACCATAATTTCTGCTTATACAGCAACAATGTCATCTTTTTTTAAAAAAATAAGGAAATGCCATGTAATACCAGACTCATAGAATTTGATACTTTAATTAACTGTTTTCATTGAACAAACTAAATAATTGCCAGAATATTTTTTTCAGAATGGATTGTGTGCACATTAAAAAAAAAAACAGACATTTCTTTTAAGCATGAAAAGTAGACATTTAATTTTAAACATTAGAGATAATATTATCAGACCCTACCCTGGAGACCAATGTTGATCTAATGCCACTGTTTCTCCAGGTAAAATTGACATCATTTAAAATACTAGAAGGACTAAGTCTTATGTACAGGCAATGAGTGTCAAACTTAGTGTTCCCTTTGAAGGAATATTCAATATGCTCCTCCTCTATCAATTCTCCCTTGCCTCAATTTTACCCATTGATAAATGTTATCAATGGATAAAACTGGTAAATTTTATCCATTTACCCACTTTGGTGTTCTTTTGACAGTCCATAACTCACTAATTTTAAAGACAAAGATACCTATCTCTGTTAATTTTTTTTTTCTTCTGTCTGCAGATAGACCATTTTCTGAATTCCAATGCTCCCAGGTGTATTTCAAAGTAATTTATATTTTCTACTATTTTTTCACCATTACTTTATCTATGATTATCTGTGATAATCTCATCCATTTAAGTATATTGGATAGTTAGATCATTATCTGAAGACATTTTTCTCATAACTTATCATTCCTAAGTACTTCAAACAGTCCCAAATACTTGGCTAGTGCTCAATAAAACTTTTATTTTTTACACTGAAAGATTCAAATCTAAGTTAAAATATATATTTTCCCTGAAAACTTCATAAACTAGTTTCAATTTACTATATAATTCTCTTATGTCATATATCTTTAAAATTTTTAAAAAGTTTTCAGAAACTCAGCTCAAATTTATTAACAAACTCTCTGAGATCAATGTTTTACTCATCTAAGTATTATATGTTCTTTCTTTTGAACTCCACCATATTTCCTAAAACTTAACTCAGTGATCTGAATTCTAAAGAAGTCTTAACTACTATACACAGGGATATATATGATTCTAACAAAAAGCACAGAGTCAGCAAACTTTATAGGTTGGAAAGGTTTGAAAGACAAGATTAAATTGATTGAATATGCTTTACTAAATGTGCTTTCTAAATGAAAAAATTTAATCTAGTTATTACAGAAAAGAGGAAACCAAAATCCCTCAAACATATGCGAAAAAGTCTCAACTCATTTAGCAATCAGAGAAATGCAAAACCACAATTATATTCCATTAAAAACCCACCAGATTAACAAACATTTAAATGTATTTGAAAATGCTAAGTACAGATGACAACGTGGGTACTATGGATGCAAACTAGTACACTGTTTGGGAACATTATTTAGGAAAGTTTAAATTACACTTATTCTATAGTGTAGCAATTCAATTCTATGCAGACATACACTAGAAAAACATTGAATCCCATGTACCAGAAAATGTACAAAATTGTTTTCAGCAGGATTTTTTCCAACTAGTCTGAAATTTTATATGTTTACCGTTCATAGAATGGATACATTTTGTTCAAGGAATATAAAACTGTAGAATATGAAAATATTAGGGAGAAAAAAATTTATTATCTTAGATTCTATGACTGAACCTGAAAATTAAACTTACCTAAGACAGATTTACAGGAAAAAAGCCAACAAATTTTACTTAATATTGTTATGTGCACAAAGGGGTCCTCATAAGGAAAATGAAAATTAAAAAAAAAAAAAAAGGACCAAGAGCTTATATACACTTTCTAACAAAAAAGTGGTAAATTTGTGGAGAAGTGAACAAAACAAAGATATTTGAGCTAGGGGTAATGAATTATGAGAAAGTGACTGGGAAGTACATAGAAGAAATTAATAGAAGATAAGGGTTATTTAGCAAGAGAATTCCAGAAAAACATCTACCTCTAGTTTATTGACTATGATAAAGCCTTTGACTGTGTGGATCACAACAAACTGTGGAAAATTCTGAAAGAGATGGGAATACCAGACCTCCTGACCTGCCTCTTGAGAAACCTGTATGCAGGTCAGGAAGCAACAGTTAGAACTGGACAGGGAACAACAGACTGGTTCCAAATAGGAAAAGGAGTACGTCAAGGCTGTATATTGTCACCCTGCTTATTGAACTTTTATGCAGAATACATCATGAGAAACGCTGGGTGGGAGGAAGCACAAGCTGGAATCAAGATTGCTGGGAGAAATATCAATAACCTCAGATATGCAGATGACATCACCCTTCTGGCAGAAAGTGAAGAAGAACTAAAGAGCCTCTTGATGAAAGTGAAAGAGAAGAGTGAATAAGTTGTCTTAAAGCTCAACATTCAGAAACTAAGATCATAGCATCTGGTCCCATCGCTTCATGGCAGATAGACGGGCAAACAGTGGAAACAGTGTCAGACTTTATTTTTCTGAGCTCCAAAATCACCGCAGATGGTGATTGCAGACATGAAATTAAAAGACACTTACTCCTTGGAAGGAAAGTTATGACCAACCTAGACAGCATATTAAAAAGTAGAGACATTACTTTGCCAACAAAGGTCCCTCTAGTCAAAGCTATGGTTTTTCCAGTAGTCATGTATGGATGTGAGAGTTGGACTATAAAGAAAGCTGAGCACCGAAGTATTGATCCTTTTGAACTGTAGTGTGGGAGAAGACTCTTGAGTGTCCCTTGGACAGCAAGGAGATCTAACCAGTCCATCCTAAGGAAAATTAGTCCTGAGTATTCGTTGGAAGGACTGATGTTGAAGCTGAAACTCCAATACTTTGGCCATCTGATGTGAAGAACTGACTCATTGGAAAAGACCCTGATGATGGGAAAGACTGAAGACAGGAGAAGGGGATGACAGAGGATGAGATGGTTGGATGGCATCATGGACTCGATGGACATGAGTGTGAGTAAATTCCGGGAGCTGGTGATGGACAGGGAGGCCTGGCGTGCTCCAGTCCATGGGGTTGCAAAGAGTCAGACAAGACTGAGTGACTGAACTGAATTGAACTGACTGAAGGGTTATTTTAATAGATTCATTTGTACCAATTGATTTTGGCATCATCCCTCAGTTTTCAACGATAAGAATGTTCTCTTCCTTGTACAGAGAGGACATCTTTCTCATGTTATTTTATGTCTGGCTTTTAGATAGAGAGGGGATTTTTCAGACAGTTCTTCCTGCATCTGCTGTTTCTCTGGTGCTTTCAAGCCCCAAATAATTAATATGCCAAAGTGGTATATTTTGGAAATAACATGTTTTGAGCCTGTTCAAAAAAGAATAGGTTGTATGATGGTTAATTTTCTATGTAAGCTTGACTAGAATAATGGATGCCCAGAATGTTAGTAAAATATTATTTCTGAGTTTGTCTGTGAGAGTGTTTCTAGAATGAATTAGCATTTTAAAAAAACTTGACTTGTGTACAGTTAATTCACAACATTGTGCTAGTTTCAAGTGTACAGCAAAATGAATCCATTGTACATATACATATAACCATCTTAAGAGTCTTTTCCCATATAAATCATTGCAGACTACTGTAGAGTTTTCTCTGCTATACTTATTAGTCCTTATTAGTTTTCTATTTTATTAGTTATTATTATTATTTAGTCTTTATTATCTGTTTTATATATAGTAGTGTGTATATGTCAACCCCAATATCCCAATTTATCCTTCTTCTCTTCCCTCTTGGTACTCATAATTTTGTTTTCTACATTTGTGAATTTATGGTTTTTTTTTTCATTTATGCTTTGTAAATAAATTCATTTGTACCATTTTTTTTAGATATCACATATAAGTGGTAACATATTTTATTTGTCTTTCTCTATCTGACTTACTTCAGTCAGAATGACAATCTCTAGGTCCACCCATGTTGCTACAAAAGGCACAGTTTTGTTCCTTTTATGGTTGAGCAATATTTCATTTATACATGTACCACATCTCCTTTATTCATCCTTCTGTTGATGGAAGAACAGTATGGTACTGGCACAAAAACAGAAATAGATCAATGAAATAGGATAGAAAGTCCAGAGATAAACTCATGCACCTAGGGTCACCTAGTATATACAAGGCAAGAACATACAGTGGAGAAAAGAGAGCAACTTCAATACGTGGTGCTAGAAAACTAGAGCTACATGCAAAATAATGAAATTAGAACACTCCCTAAGACTATACAGAAAAATGGATTAAACATCTAAATGTAAGACCAGATACTATAAAACCCTTAGAGGAAACAGGCAGAACAGTCCTGGGCATAAATCCCAGCAAGATCTTTTTTGATCCACCTCCTAGAGTAATGAAAATACAAACAAAAATAAACAAATGGGACCTAACTAAACTTAAAAAAGCTTTTGTACAGTATAAACAAAACAGAATGACAACCCTCAGAATGGGAGAAATGTTTGCAAATTAAGCAACCTGAAAGGGATTTATCTCCAAAACATACAAACAGTTCATGCAGCTCAATATCAAAGAAATGAAAAAACTCAATCAAAAATTGTGTGGAAGAGCTAAGTAGACATTTCTCCAAAAAAGACATATAGATGGCCAAAAGCACATGAAAAGCGGTGCTCAACATCACTAATTATTAGAGAACTGTGAATCAAAACTACAATGAGGTATCACCTCACACCACCAGAATGGCCATGATTAAAATATCTACAAACAATAAATGCTTGAGAGGGTGGGAATGTAAATCAGTACAGCCACTATGGAGAACATCATAGAGTTTCCTTAAAAGACTAAAAATAGAGCTACCATATGATTCAGCAATCCTAGTCCTGGGCACATATCCAGTGAAGCGAAGTGAAGTTGCTCAGTCATGTCCGACTCTTTGCGACCCCATGGACTGTAGCCCACAAGGCTCCTCAGTCCATGGGATTCTCCAGGCAAGAGTACTGGAGTGGGGTGTCATTTCCTTCTCCAGGGGGTCTTCCTGACCCAGGGATCGAACCCGGGTCTCCTGCATTGCAGGCAGACGCTTTACCATCTGAGCCCCCAGGGAGCCCTATCCAGAGAGAAGGGTAATTCAGAAAGGTACATGCACCCCGGGTTTACTGCAGCAGGTGTCTGCAATAGGCAGGACACGGAAGCAACGGAGACCAGCACTTGGGTCAAGATCAGCAATACTGGGGGACATTATCCAATCCTTTGAGGTCCTGAATAGGAAAAAAGGCAGAGGATGGGTGAATTCTCTTTCCGTTTGAACTGGGATGCCTATGTTTTACTCTTGGAAGTCAATATTTCTAGTTCTCAGGCATTTGGACTCAGACTTGGACTTAGACCATTGGTTGCCCTGGCTCTTTGGACTTGGACTGAATTACACCCCCTGCTTTCCTGGTTCTTCAATTTTCAGACAATACATCATGGGATTTCTCAATCTCCATAACCATGTGTGCCCATTCTTCTAATAAATATATCTCCTTATATATAAGTACACACTTATTTTTGCTTTCTGGAGAACCCTGTCTAATATAGGCACTGTGCAACAATATAAAACAAATTCACAATATTTAGCTTAGAAGACAAGGCACATAATTATATATAGTATGAGTTAATCTATGTAGAGTTCAAGACCAGGCAAACTAAAACAATTGTTATAAATGTGTAAATATATAGTAAAATAAAAAATAAATAAGCAAGGGATTGTTATAACAGAGATCAGGAGAGTGATCATTTCTTCAGGAAGAAATATTTTTGGAGAGGAACAGTAAGAAACGTCAAGGGTGCCAAAAATACTCTTTTTCAACAAGGTGGTGATCATATAGACATTCATTAATAACTTGATTTTAAATGCTACATATATTTGATCACTCATGTGCATATAATATTTCGCACAGTAGTAAACATCAGACCATCTTGAATTTTATACGCGTAGAACTGAACAAAGAAACAGGCAGTGGGGGAACAGGAAACAAATAAGAACACAGAGAAAAGGATTGGCTTATTTTCCCAGGATCTCAATAAAACATTTAGCTAAATATTCCTCGGCTGAGTTCAAATTTATAAAAGGCTTAACAAATGTGATTGACTTCTATAATAAAGAGACAAGATACCTGAAGAGCCATGGCACAGACAGCTTAATTGGGTTTCATTAAGATTTTGATTATATTGGCATATATAGTTATGTAATGTGGCATATGATACTCAGACTATCAGGCTAGTAAATGACTTCAGTATTGACTCTGGCTTTTGGAAATTAGGTGATTAGTGGTTTAGGAGCAAATGGAAATAAAATAAAAGAAAATGGAAAAGAAATAAAGGAGCACTCAGAAAATTTTGTCTAGTCATTGTAAGATATTAATCTTTGCCATATTATTTTTCTCTCAGGTTATGCTTTCCATTAAAATAAAATTTTAGGCTTTGTAGAAGAGTTCAAATACTCATTTTTGTACCATTCATAAAAGTCTTTTATTAATATTACTTTTTCTAGAGCTGAAATAGGGACAATCATCTTTTTCTCTTAGTTTTAAAGGTGGTGTTTTGTATATAGTCAGTGCTTACCTCCAGAGACTTTTTTAAGAATCCAGGAGAAACTGTTTCCAAATTTAAGATGCAATCTTTAAAATAACTTAAGTAAAATTAAGTAAAGTGACGTTTGAAGCCCATTTGACTTTTTTAACCTACTTAAGCCACTACAAATTGTAAATATTCTACTGAATAATCATTTCTAAAGGAAGGAAGCATTTTATTTGCATGCCCTTTGCAAAGCATAAAGTGGGGGAAAAAAGTGTACCTTGTATGTAGCACATATATCTCCTATTGGAGCTGACAGCATAAAATGCATATTAGCATGTATGAGCTGTAGTGATTTTTTTTTTTTTTCCCCAGCAGTGAAGTCAATACTGGTCCTGTTCATCAGTAAAAATGTTCAGTTACCAACACACACACACATACACACACACATTAATTGAGAGAGACTATTAAATGAAATGACAGAATAAACAATCCAAATAATATCCTCATAAGAGATATTTAGGAACGCTATTTTAAAAATTATAAATAGTCTCTCAGTTATATGAATTAGCTCACAAGAAAGTAAAGAAAATCTCTAGGTACCAAAATGAAAAGAAAGCCAAGACTAAAGCAGTTAATTAGAACTAAATGTGTAGTTAACTTCAGAATCTTCCTAAACCCTAATATTCAAGAATTTGGATATTTAACGGCTGCATCAGTACAGATATTGAAGCCTTGGGGGGCCATGAAAGTGGGAAGTCAGAACTAAACTGCCAGAATAATACCAGCACAGAGTTATCTACCACAAGAAGAATATAAAAAGAAAAATCATGAGTTTAACCTGAACTCCAATTGGAAAATATCTCCCATGAAATTATAACTAAACATCTACACTCTCATGAACTTATAGATTTGAAGATCCTTGTAATATCAATCAGAAGTAAAGACAACTTATTTGTATCATGACCCTCAATTAGGACTGCACAAAATTTCTATGTATAACACAATATAAAATGAGTCAACACAAAAATAAATGTGGTACAGTGGAAGACTGAGAAGAGTTAGATGCCTAAAATTTTCAGAATGGGATTTTGGAATATATAGTATAAAATATACAGCTAAAATTTAGTCGAAGACAAAAATATGAAAAGGAAAAAAAACAGAAGCAATCCCTCCAAACTATGAAGATTATTATTCAAATTATCAAATATAATTTCTTAAAATTACAAATACAATTACTGCAATTATATAGTCAATGAATTAGATAAACAGTTTAGATACAGCTAAGAAAAATTTAATAAGCTCAAAAATAAAACAGATAAAGTTACCTAAATTGGCAGAGATGGAAGATAAATGGAAAATAAAAATTTTAAAACAAGGAGAAGAGGCAGAAAATATTTGAGAATACTAATAGTAGTTCTAGAGAAACAGATAAAAAGATGGAGGAGAGCCAGTATTCATAGAGATAATAGGTGATAATTTCCCAGAATTAATGAAAGATGTGTCATTAATTAATTAAAGATTTAAAAGAATAAAAATACAAAATGAATATTTATATAAGTGGAAATAAAAATTTAAGGTGCCAAAGGCAGAAAGATTTTGCAGCTGACCCTTGAAAAACATGGGTTTGAATTACATGGGTCCACTTATTCAAAGCGTTTTTCAGTAGTAAACACCACAGTACTATATGAGCCACCATTGGCTGAGTCTGTTGATGTGGAAATACAGATACAGAGGAACCATGTATATGAAGGACCAACTTAAGATTTACATGGATTTTTGAGTACATAGAAGGTCAGTCACCCTAAAAGCCCCAGATTACTATAAGATCTGTTGTATTTTATTTTCAAATTTCAACTATACACTACAGTGTTACTAACTATAATGAACGTGCCATACATTAGGTCCCTAGAACTTATTCCTTTTAATGGGGAGTTTGCGTTCTTTGAGCAACATCTTCCCATTTCTCACATCCTTTCCCCAAATCCTTGGTAAACATGCTAGCCTCTGTCTATATGAGTTTGGCTTTTATTTTCCACATATAAGTGATTTAACACAGCATTTATCTTTCATTGTCTAACTTACTTCACTTAGCATTATGCCCTCAAAGTCCAACCACGGTGTCACTAATGGCAGTACTTCCTTCTTTCTCATGGTTAAATAATGTTCTGTTGGACACATATATACACCTTTTTTTTTTTTTTTTTTTGTCTAGCCATCCCTTAACAAACATATAGGTTGTTTACTTATCTTGGTTACTGTGAATAATGCTGCAATAACCATGGAAATGCAGATATATCTTCAAGATTCTCTTTTCAGAAATTGAATTGATAAATTGAAAGGTAGTTCTAATTTATAATTTTTAAGGAACCTTCATAATGCTTTCCATAATCGTTGGTGTTCAGTCACTAAGTCATATCTGACTATTTGCGAACCCATGGACTGCAGCATGCCAAGATTCCCTGTCCTTCACTGTCTCCCAGAGTTTGCTCAAACTCGTCCATTGATTCAGTGATGCCTTCCAACCATCTCATCCTCTGCTGTCCCCTTCTCCTGCCTTCAATCTTCCCCAGCATTATGATCTTTTCCAATGAGTCGGCTCTTCACATCAGGTGACCAAATATCAGAGCTTCAGCATTAGGCCTTCCAGTGAGTATTTGGGGTTGATTTCCTTTAGGATTGATGAGTTTGATATCCTTGTTGCCCAAGGGACAGCTTTCCCTAGTGGCTGCACCAATTTACATTCTCACCTACAGTGCATAAGTATCCCTTTCTCTTAACATCCTTGCTGACACGTTATCTTGAGCTTTTGATAGTCATTCTAGCACGCATGGTGTGTCAGCTCACTGTGGTTTTATGTTTCCTTGGTTATAAGTGATACTGAACACCTTTTCATGTAATGGTTGGCCAGGTATTCTTTTTGGAATGTCTTCTTTGGAAAAATGTCTATTTAGTTCCTTTGCCCATTTTTAAATCAAACTGCTTTATTTTTTTCCTATCAAGTTGTGTTAATTCTTTATATTTGTTGGATATTAACTCATCAGATATATGATTTACAAGTATTTCTAGCATTAAATCACACTTGATTATAGTGTAAGATCTTTTTAGTGTGCTGTTAAATTTGGTTTACTAATATTTTGTTGATGATTTTTATATCTATATTCATCAGGGATATTGATCTTTAGCCTTCCTTTCTTGTATCATCTTTATTTGGCTCTGGTGTTACGGAGATGCTAGCCTTGTTAAATAAATGCAGAGTATTCCATTTCTTCAAGCCAGACTGATGTATACTCAGTCTCTTAAGACCCTTTGCATTTCTGTGATATCAGTTGCATCATCTGTTTCTTTTCTGATTTTGAGTCTTCTCTGTTTTTAGTCTCTTTTTAACTTATTTCCACTGTGATTTTGTAATTGCCTTCCTCCTACTAATTTGGGGCTTCACTTCTTCTTCTTTTTTTTTTTTAACTAATTCTTTGTAGTTTAAAGTTACTGCTTATTTGAAATTTTTCTTGTTTCCTGAAAGAAGTTCTGTATCTTTTGACTGGAGAATTTAGTCCATTTACTTAAATAGTTTGTTGGTAGGTATGGACTTAACTAAAAAAATGCTGGGCTGGAAGAAGCACAAGCTGGAATCAAGATTGCCAGGAGAAATATCAATAACCTCAGATATGCAGACGACACCACCCTTATGACAGAAAGTGAAGAAAAACTAAAGGGCCTCTTGATGAAAGTGAAAGAGGAGAGTGAAAAAGTTGGCTTAAAGCTTAACATTCAGAAAACTAAGATCATGGCACCAAGTCCCATCACTTCATGGGAAAAGGATGGGAAATGGTGGAAACAGTGTCAGACTTTATTTTTGGGGGCTCCAAAATCACTGCAGGTGGTGATTGCAGCCGTGAAATTAAAAGACGCTTAATCCTTGGAAGGAAAGTTATGAGCAACCTAGATAGCATATTAAAAACCAGAGATATTACTTTGTCAACAAAGGTCCATCTAGTCAAGGCTATGGTTTTTCCAGTGGTCATGTATGGATGTAAGAGTTGGACGGTGAAGAAAGCTGAGCGCTGAAGAATTGATGCTTTTGAACTGTGGTGTTGGAGAAGGCTCTTGAGAGTCCCTTGGACTGCAAGGAGATCCAACCAATCCATCCTAAAGGAGATCAGTCCTGGGTGTTCATTGGAAGACTGAGGTTGAAGCTGAAACTCCAATACTTCGGCCACCTCATGAGAAGAGCTGACTCACTGGAAAAGACCCTGATGATGGAAAGGATTGTGGCAGGAGGAGAAGGGGACGCCAGAGGATGAGATGGCTGGATGGCATCACTGACTCGATGGACATGAGTTTGGGTGAACTTCAGGAGTTGGTGCTGGCCAGGTAGGCCTGGTGTGCTGCGATTCATGGGGTCGCAAAGAGTAGGACACGACTGAGTGACTGAACTGAACTGAACTGAACTGATGGACTTAATATTGCCATTTTGTTAACTGTTTTCTGACTTTTTTGTAATTACTTGGTTACTTTCTTTTCTCTTGATTTTTTCTTCCATGATTTGATGATTTCACCACACATCACAAATCCATGGCATTCTTGGATTTCTTTCCCTTATTCTTTTGTGTATCTACTACAGATTTTTGCTTTGTGTTTTCCATGAAGCTTACATAAAACTATTTATAAAATATAATAGTCTATTTTAAGCTGATAACTACTTAAGTTCAAAAGCAAACTGAAGCTCTGTATTTTTTACCACTTCTCGCCCATATTTTATGTTTTCAATGTCTCACTTTAATCTTTTTACTTTGTGTAAGCATTAACAGATTATTGTACAGTTATTAGTATTAATTTTGTCTTTTAACCTTCACAGATTTATAAGTGACTTATATACTCTGAGTACTCTGAATTTAAATGTGTGTTTACTTTCACCAGTCTTCCTTGTCAGCTCAGTTGGTAAAGAATCCGCCTGCAATGCAGGAGACCCTGGATCAAATCCTGGGTCAGGAAGATCCCCTGCAGAAGAGATAGGCCACATACTCCAGTATTCCGGACTGGAGAATTCCATGGACTGTATAGTCCATGGGGTTGCAGAGAGTCAGACACGACTGAGTGACTTTCACTTCACTTCACTTACTTTCACCAGTGATATTTATTCTTTCATGTTTTCCTTTTATTAACTAGTGTTCCTTTGCTTCTTCTTGAAGAAGTCCCTTTAATATTTCTTATAAGGCCAGTCTAGTGGTGATGAACTCTTTCAGCTTTTACTTATCTGGAAAACCCAGACTTTGTTACTTCTTTTGAAATGGGTCTTTTCTTGTTCATCCAATATGTAGGAGTCACTCAGTTAGTTTCTGGATTTCTTTCAGAGAGAAGTGTTCCATGTATAGCTGTATGTTTAATGTTTGTCGGAGGAAGGAAGTTCAGGAACCTCCTGTATCACCATCTTTAAAAAGTCCTCTTTCAGAAAAAATATTTTAAATCAGCCACAAAGGGAATGCAATTTTACTAGAAATTATGATGATCAGACTGACACCAAAATATCAATCACAAGGATAGACTCTTAACAAGAACAGAACATTAAGGACTGTGGGGAAAAGGACTTCATAACATAGAGACACTATATTAACTGTCTATGTTAATATATGTTAACAACTTTATAGCCAATTAATTTTTATTGAATAAAAAAATGAAATAAAGATAATTTAAACAAATGTTAATTGATTAGAGTTTGCCACTTATGAATACCTACTAAATAAATGTCTAATGAATTTGCATAGGAAATATAGTGTAAATAATATATAGAAAAGAAGGGATGAAACATAAGAAATAGTGACTGGAAAATAATCTGTAAAAGAATATATATATATATATATATATATATATATACACACACACACATATATATGTATAACTAAATCACTGGGCTGTACATTTAAAATATTGTAAATCAATTATATTTCAAAAAATTTAAAAAAAAGAAATAGTGAGTTACAAGATTTATAAATATGTATGTAATTTAAACATAGTAAATATAAAACAACAATAATATCCAAGGAAAGCCATTCAACATCAGAGTAATTAGTGTCTAAACCCCTACCATCAATGCCAAAGAAGCTAAAGCTGATCAGTTCTATGAAGACCTAGAAAATCTCCTAGGACTAACAGCAAAAAAAAGATGTTCTATTCATCATTGGGGATTGGAAAGCAAAATATGAAGTCAAGAGATACCTGGAGTAACAGGCAAATTTGGCCTTGGAGAAGAAAATGAAGCAGGTAAAAGATAACAGAATTCTGCCAAGATAATGCACTAGACATAGCAAATACCCTTTTTTCAACAACACAATAGACAACTTTACACATGGACATCACCAAATTGTCAATACTGAAATCAAATTGATTGCATTCTTTGTGGCCAAAGAAGAAGCTCTATACAGCCAGCAAAAGTAAGACCTGGAGCTGACTGTGGCTCAGATTATTAGCATCTTCTAGCAAACATCAGCCTTAAACTAGAGAAAGCACGGAAAACCAATGAGCCAGCCAGTTCAGATCAGTTCAGTTGCTTAGTTGTGTCTGACTCTTTGCAACCCCATAGACTGCAGCACTCCAGGCCTCCTTGTCCATCACCAACTCCCGGAGCATATTCAAACTCATGTCCATCACGTTGGTGATGCCATCCAACCATCTCATCCTCTGTCATCCCCTTCCCCTCTTGCCGTCAATCTTTCCCAGCATCAGGGTCTTTTCAAATGAGTTAGCTCTTCGCATCATGTGCCAAAGTCTTGGAGTTCCAGCTTCAACATCAGTCCTTCCAATGATCAATAAGGATTGATTTCCTTTAGGATGGACTCTCAAGTGTCTTCTCCAACACCACAGTTCAAAAGCACCAATTCTTCGGTGCTCAGCTTTCTTTATAATCCACTTCTCACATTCATACATGACTACTGGAAAAACCATAGCTATGACTAGATGGATGTCTCTGCTTTTTAATGTGCTGCCTAGGTTGGTCATAACTTTTCTTCCAAGGAACGAGCGTCTTTTAATTTCATGGCTGCAGTCATCACCTGCAGTGATATTGGAGCACAAAAATAAAGTCTCTCACTGTTTCCCCATCTATTTGCCATGAAGTGATGGGATCAGATGCCATGATCTTAGTTTTCTGAATGTTGACTTTTAACTCAACTTTTTCACTCTTCTTTCAATAAGAGATCCTTTAGTTCTTCTTTGCTTTCAGCCATAAGGGTGGTGTCATCAGCATATCTGAGGTTACTGATACTTCTCCCAGCAATATTGATTTCAGCTTGTGCTTCCTCCAGCCAAGCATTTCTCATGATGTACTCTGCATATAAGTTAAATAAGCAGGGTGACAATATACAGCCTTGGTGTACTCCTTTTCCTATTTGGAACCGTCTATTGTTCCATGTCCGATTCTAACTGTTGCTTCCTGACCTGCATACAGATTTCTCAAGAGGCAGGTCAGGTGGTCTGTTATTCCCATTTCTTAGAATTTTCCACAGTTAATTGTGATCCTCACAGTCAAAGGCTTTGGCATAGTCAATAAAACAGAAATCGATGTTTTTCTGGAACTCTCTTGCTTTTTCAGTGATCCAATGGATGGTGGCAATTTAATCTCTGTTTCCTCTGCCTCTTATAAATCCAGCTTGAACATCTGCAGTTTCACAGTTCACATATTGCTGAAGCCTGGCTCGGAGAATTTTGAGCATTACTTTGCTAGCGTGTGAGATGAGCGCAATTGTGCAGTAGGTAGAGAATTCTTTGGCATTGCCTTTCTTTGGGATTGGAATGAAAACTGATCTTTTCCAGTCTTGTGGCCACTGCTGAATTTTCCAAATTTGCTGACATAATGAGTGCAGCACTTTCACAGCATCATATTTCAGGATTTGAAATAGCTCAACTGGAATTCCATCACTGCCACTAGTTTTGTTTGTAGTGATGCTTGCGAAGGCTCACTTGACTTCATATTCCAGGATGTCTGGGTCTAGGTGAATGATCACACCATCGTGATTATCTGGGTCGTGACTATCTTTTTGGTATAATTCTTCTGTGTGTTCTTGCCACCTCTTCTTCATATCTACTGCTTCTGTTAGGTCCATACTATTTCTGTCCTTTATTGTGCCCATCTTTGCATGAATTGTTCCCTTGGTATCTCTAATTTTCTTGAAGAGATCTCTAGTCTTTCTCATTCTATTCTTTTTCTCTATTTCTTTGCACTGATCACTAAGCAGGGCTTTCGTATCTCTCCTTGCTATTCTTTGGAACTCTGCATTTAAATGGATATATGTTCCCTTTTCTCCTTTGTCTTTTGCTTCTCTTCTTTTCACAGCTGTTTGTAAGCCCTCCTCAAACAACCATTTTGCCTTTTTGTATTTCTTTTTCTTTTATGGGGATGGTCTTGATCCCTGCCTCCTGTACAATATCACAAACCTCCATCCATAGTTCTTCAGGCACTCTATCAGATCTAATCCCTTTAATCTATTTCTCACTTCCACTGTATAATCGTTAGGGATTTGATTAGGTCATACCTCAATGGTCTCATGGTTTTCCATTCTTTATTCAATTTAAGTCTGAATTTGACAATAAGGAGTTCATGATCTGAGCCACAGTCAGCTCTCAGTCTTGTTTTTGCTGACTCTATAGAGCTTCTCTGTCTTTGGCTGCAAAGAATATAATCAATCTGATTTCAGTATTAATCATCTGTTGATGTCAATATGTAGAGTCTTCTTGTGTTGTTCAAAGAGGGAGTTTTCTATGACCAGTGCATTCTCTTGGTAAAACTCTATTAGCCTTTTCCCTGCTTCATCCTGTACTCCAAGGCCAAATTTGCCTGTTACTCCAGGTTTTTCTTGACTTCCTGTCTTTGCATTTAAGTCCCCTATAATGAAAAAGACATCTTTTGGGGTGTTAGTTCTAGAAGGTCTTGTAGGTCTTCATAGAACTGTTCACCTTCAGCTTCTTCAGCATTACTGCTCGGGGTATAGAGTTGGATTACCGTGATATTGAATGGTTTGCCATGGAAACAGAGATCATTCTGTCGTTTTTGAGACTGCATCTAAGTACTGCATTTTGGACTCTTTTTTTGACTATGATGGCTACTCCATTTTTTCTAAGAGATTCTTGCCCACAGTAGTAGATATAGTGGTCATTGGAGTTATATTCATCCGTTTCAGTCCATTTTAGTTCGCTGATTCCTAAAATGTCGACTTCACTCTTGTCTTTTGCTGTCTGACCACACCCAGTTTGCCTTGATTCATGGACCTAACATTCCAGGTTCCGATGCCATATTGCTCTTTACAGCATCAGACTTAATTTTCATCACCACTCACATCCACAAATGGGTGTTGTTTTTGCTTTGCCTCCGTCTCTTCAGTATTTCTGGAGTTATTTCTCCACTGATATCCAGTAGCATATTGGGCACCTACCGACCTGGGGAGTTCATCTTTCAAGTGTCCTAAGCTTTTGCCTTTTCATATGTCCTATGAATATGCAGTGGAATTAACAAATATATTCAAGGGATTAGATCTAGTTAACAGTGTGCCTGAAGAACTACAGACAGAGGAAACTTGATTCCCAAGGTTGCAACCTCATCCCCAGGCAGCAGTTTGGGGAGGGTGCTCTCCCAAAGTGAAGGCCTTGGAGAGAGACATCCAGCCCTATCCTGCAACTTCCAAGACACTGGGATCACCATAGTGTAGGGCGAATAGAGAGGGCATCAGCCAAACAGTACTAAGCTGAGAGCTTCTGCATGCAGCTTCTTGATGCTGGGTGGGAGGCTTGGGGACTGGGGACAAGTGGCTCCCCATGTTGTTCTAGGGGTTCAAGGACCCCAGCAAGGCTCTTGTTTATTCCATATATATAAAAGTGACGAGAACCAACATTTTTGGAGACAGAAGTGGACATATTTGCTGATTAAGAATAATATTGATAATATTTACACTTACATAGTACTTTCTCCCTGCCAACATTATCTTTAAATGGTTATGTTTAAACTATTATTTCATCACCATAACAATTATACAAGTAATGTAATTCTCTTTCTGTAGATGAGAAAACAGAGGCATGAAAAAATAGATAATTTCCCATCTTTATATAATGGTAGTGGTGCTGTTCAGGCATTGCTGTGTCCGATTCATTGTGACCCCAGAGACTGTGGCATACCAGGCTCCCCTCTCCTTTACTATTTCCCAGATTTTGATCAAATCCATGTCATTGATGATTGGTAATGATATATAACCATCTCATCCTCTGCGGCCATCTTCTCCATTTGCCTTCAGTATTTCCTAGCATCAGAGTCCTTTCCATTGAGTCAGCTCTCTGCATCAGGTGGCCGAAGTCTTGGAACTTCTGCTTCAGCATCAGTTCTTCCCGTGTTGGCTAGAAGCATCAGTTCAGGGTTGATTGCCTTTAGGATTGACTGGCTTGATCTCCTTGCAGTGCAAGGGACTCTCAAGAATCTTCTCCAGGATCACAATTCAAAAGCATCCATTTTTTAGTGCTCGATCTTCTTTATGGCCCAACTCTTACATACATACATGATTCCTGGAAAAAGCATAGCTTTGACTATACAGACCTTTGTTGGCAAAGTGATGTCTCTGGTTTTTAATATGCTGTCTAGGTTTGTTATGGCTTTCCTTCCAAAGAGTAAGCGTCTTTTAATTTCATGGTTGCAGTCACCATCTGCAGTGACTTTGGAGCCCAAGAAAATAATCTGTCACTGCTTCCACTTTTTCCCCTTCTATTTGCCATGAAGTGATGGGAGCAGATGCCAGGATCCTGTTTTCTTTTTTTAAAGCTGAGTTTTAAGCTAGCTATTTAACCCTCCTCAAGAAGCTCTTTAGTTCCTCTTCACTTTCTGCCATTCAAATGGTATCATCAGTGCATATATGAGCTTGTTGATATTCCTCCTGGCAATCTGGATTCTGGCTTATGATTTATCCAATCTGGAAATTTACTTGATATACACATACGTATGTGTGCATGTGTGTGTGTGTGTATACACACACGTTATATATGTACCAGATATATTTGTGTATTTGTAGAGACTGAGTATTTGAACCTGGACCATTTGGTCCATAGATTTGTTCATAATTATTTCCTTGTGTGCATGCTAAGTTGCTTCAGTTGTATCTGACTCCACGTGACCCTATGGGCTGTAGCTCGCCTGGCTCCTCTGTCCATGGGGATTCTCCAGGCGAGAATACTGGAGTGGGTTGCCATGCCATCCTCCAGAGGATCTTCCTGACCCAGGTATCGAACCGGTGTCTTCTGCAGCTCCTGCACTGCAGGTGGATTGTTTACCACTGAGCTACTGGGGAAGCCCACAATTATTACCTTAGTCAATGTTAAAACATTAATGAACTCATATTATTAGGAAAATGTTGTATTACACTGGGATAAATAAAGATGCCAAATGATCAAAGTAGAAATCCTAGAATTTGGCTCAAAGTTGAATGAATATTTGCTATACAGCAGAGATGGTTTTGACCAATCAGGATAAGGTGTGTAGTTTCAGATATTTGAAAAAAAAATGTGCTTAGTTTACTGTATATAAAAACAAATTCTCTAGACCATTTAAAATTAGTTACAGATAATTTCAAGGCTGATGCACATCAAGCAAAACATAACACTCATGTATAATTTTTTTAAAAATTTTAGTTTCCAAAGGATATTTAAAAAAGACAAACAAAAACAGAGAAGAAAAAACTTATAAATATGACCATGTTAAAATGAAAACCATCTGTGCTTCTATAAATAAAAAATAAGGAGAAACAAGTGACAAAATAGAAGGATCTTGCCATATACATAAATATATTTGGTATTCAGAATATATTTATTAAAAAATCACTACCTACTACTACTAGTATTATTATATAATACTCTAATTTATTCCTCATGCTATACATTTTAGTCCCATGACTCATTTGTTTTGTAACTGGAAGCTTGTACTTCTTAATCTTTCTCACCTATTTCACCCATCCCTCTAACCCTCTTAGCTCTGGCGACTGCTTATTTGTTCTCTATATCTGTGTGTCTGGGTTTTTGTTGTTGTTTTTAGATTTCACATATCACTGAAATTAATCATACTGCATTCATCTTTCACTGAGTTATTTCACTTCACATAAAATCCTCTGAGTCTGTTCATGTTGCTCCAAATGACAAGATGTTATTCTCTTTATGGCTGAATAATATTCATATATATATATGTGGCATATACAAACAACATCTATTTTCTCTATTAATCTATCAATGTATAGTTGCTTTCATGTAGTAAAATTATGTATATATTTTAAAATATTATAATTTTATATTTATTTTATATTTATTCATAGCATATCATAATCATATGCTATATTTATAAATGCTATTCATATTATTTATAATAATAAATTACTATTATTAATAGGCAGCCAAGAAAAATCAGCATGTTAGTATATTTAATAAAGATGACTGCAACATCTTCATAAAGCAAAAATTCTTTCCTTTCATATATTCTTAACAGATACACATGCATATGTGCTAAAGTAAACACCTATAAGACTATGGCAACATTATTTACAGGACTGAAACAATTGGAAAAACCCATATATCCATTGCCAGAACAATTTATAATGAATCATGATTTTACAGTACAGTTGACCCTTGAACAATTCATTTGAACTGTGTTGGTCCACATATATGCAGTTTTTTCAGTAAAGATTGGGAAAAATTTTAGAGGCTTGTAACAATTTGAAAAAACTCAAAGACAAACTAATAGCTTAGAAGTATTTTTAAAATTAAAGATATGTCATGAACAAATTAAATATCTGTAGCACCAGCCTATCTTATCATTTACTACCATAAAATATACACAAATTTATTATAAAAAGTTAAACTTTGTCAAAGCATATGCACATCCTTACATATGCACATCCTTACATACAATACATGGCACCAATCACAGTCAAGAGAAACAGAGATAAAATAAAGATGCAGTAATAAACCATACCTGCATAAAATTAATTTTAGTACATTCTGTTCTACTATGATAATTTTAAAGCCATCACCTGTTGCTATTATGCTGAACTCAAGTGTTGTGTCAATTTAAAATACTGTGTGATACATCTCCATGAGGGCAGTTCTTTTCTCCAATAAATTGTGTATTGCTGTATAAAGTGATCTCTTGAGGTTCTTGTGTATTTTTAATCATGTCCAGTGCAATATAGTAAACCCTGAGTAAGAAATGGCAACCCGCTCCAATATTCTTGCCTAGAAAATTCCATAGACAGAGAAGCCTGGCAGGCTATAGGCCATGGGGCTGCAAAGTCAGACACAGCTGAGTGACCTAGCACACACACAGTAAAGCCTGAATAACACCATGGAACCCACACAAAGTGCCTCTAGTGGTGCTGAAAGTGCTTCTAAGGAGAAAAGACATAATGTTCCAAGAGAAAGTTAATTTGTTTGAAGTATACCAAAGATTGAGGTTTTTAGTGTAATTGCCTGCCATTTCAACATTAAAAAAAAGAAAAAAAAAATCAGCGTAAGGACTGTTGTAAAAAAAGAAAAGGAAATTTGTGAAGCAGTCACTATAGATACATTAGCAGGCACAAAAAGCTTCCACTTTTTGTGAAATACCTTTTACTCTTGTATTGAGTGCAGCTTTTACGTGGGTGTAAGGTACCTATAGACTCTAAAATGATTCAAGAAAAAGCAAAGTCTTTATATGGTAATTTAAAACAAGACAAAGGTGAGGAATCAGAAGATGGATAATTTCATGGCAGCAAAGGATGATTTGATGATTCTGAAAGATGGTTTGGCTTTTTTTTAAATGTCAAGATAATAGGAAAAGCAGTTTCTGCCAACTAAGTATTAGTAAATAAGTTTCCTGACAACATTAAGAAAATCATTGAGGTGAAAAAATATCTGTCTCAACAGGCTTATAATGCAGATAAAAATGTCCTATTCTAGAAAAATAAATAAATAAAAGCCACAAAGGGTATTTGTTAGCAAGGAAGAAAATCAAACACCACGATTTAAGGTGGGAAGGAACAGGCTAATTTTACTGTTTTGTGAAAATGCAATTGGGTTTATGATAAGAACTGCCCTATATATAAAGCTGCTAATCATAAGCCTTGAAGGGAAAAGAAAAACACCAGCTTCCAGTATTTCAGTTGCACAACAAGAAGACCGAGACAATTAGAACACTTTTCCTGCACTGGTTCCATTGATGATTTGTCCCTGAAGCAAGGAAGTTCCTTGCCAGTAAGGGACTTCCTTTCAAAGTTCTTTTGATATTGGACAATGTCCTTGGCCATGAGTTCAAAACCAAAAGTCCATCAGTTCAACATCAAAGACATCCAAGTGGTCTACTTGCCCACAAATACAACATCACTAATTCAGCCTCTATATCAGGAGGTCATAAGGACCTTTAAGATTCATTAAACACAGCATTCTATGGGGAGGATTTTCAATGCCGTGGGAAAAAAAAAAAAAAACCCAAGAAAGAAAACATCTTGAAAGTCTGGAAAGATTACACCATTGAAGATGCCATCATTGTTATAGTAAAAGCCATCAGACCCAAAACAATAAATTCCTGTCAAAGAAAACTCACTAGATATTGTGCTGACTTCAAAGTATTCTGAGAGAGCCAATCAAGAAAATCATGAGAGACATTGTGGATGCGATTAAAAAAAAAAAAAAAAGGTGTGTGGGGGGGCGGGGGGCGGGGTGGTGAAGGATGTTGGGTACATTCAAGACCTAATAGACACCACAACAGAGAGATTAACAAAAGACACCTTGCTGGAGGTGAGTGTTCTGAGCCAGTGCCAGACAAGGAAGAAGATGTAGAAGCAGCAGTGCCAGACAACTAATTGAGGTGAGACAATCTAGCAGAAGGGCTCTGACTTTTCAAGATGCTTTGACTCCTTTTATGACATGGACGCTTTGATGATGTGGGCACTAAAACTAAAGCAAAGAGTAGAAGAGGCATTGGTACTGTATACAAATACTTTTAGAGAAATGAAAAAAAACGTCAGAAATTGTAATGTATTTCCATAAAGTTACACTGAATGTGTCTGCCTCGCCTTTGACCTTTTCCACCAATTTTGCCTCTTCCATCCCTGAAAAATCAATGCCAATCCCTCTTTTTCCTCCTCCTTAGTCTAGTCAACATGAAGACAATGAGGACAAAGATCTTTATCATGATCCACTTCCACTTAATATATAGTAAATAATCATGAGGCCACACATTTGTATGATACATTTGTGTATCTTTGTGTGAAGATTTAATAACTGTATAGCAAAATTGTGAGACATTTTTGCATCATTATCTAAGTTTTCATTGTGTACAAGCCTTGTATTGAAGATGATAGCCTATCCTACATAGGCATAAAGTAAGTGATGTTGATATAAAATTAGTAATGTGTTAGCTTCTTTACTATTTTATAGCTTTGCTTTCAAAGAATTACATTACTATAGCATGTGATACTCTATCATAATTGGAGAAACTACATGTCAGCCTATCATCACAACTGCTTTTTTTAAGAAATGAAACAATGCTTCCAATACTGTCTTATGCATATGTCTAATACTCTATACCATAAAAATGTTCAATGATTTCTTCATTAGCATTTAGGCCAGACTACCATAAACAAAGCACATGGCTTCTTCTTTGTTATCAGTGCAGGAATTGCTATACTTGTAAATAAATATGAATTTCTTTTCCCCCCATTAAATTTTCTTTTCCATTTGTTTTTAAAATCTTTATTGGAGTACAGTTGCTTTACAATGCTGTGTTAGTCTACTGTACAGCAAAGCAAATCAGCTATATGTATACGTATATCCCTTATCACCTTTTTAAAAATTAATTTTAATTGGAGGATAATTACTTTACAATACTGTGGTGGTTTTCCCCCCATTTACCTTTTAATTGTTGATGTCTAGTGTTAGTAATGCACTTCCCTGGTGGTTCAGACAGTAAAGAACCCACCTACAATGTGGGAGACCTGGGTTTGATCCCTGGGTTGGGAAGATTGCCTGGAGGAGGGCATGGCAACTCACTCCAGTATTCTTGTCTGGAGAATCCCATGGACAGAGGAACCTGGCGGGTCACTGTCCATGGGGTCACAAAGAGTCAGACACAATTGAGCGATGTTAATAGCACATATTACATATTACATGTTAGTAATACATATAGCAATATATAGTATTTCGAATTGTATAAAACAATATTGATATATATACTGATAGGCAACTTGTTTTGTAAACAGATATAAAATTATGGTATCAATAAATACAACCCAGTAATATAAATTCATATCTCTTATGATTCTCTTAATAAAATTTTCTTTTATCTAGATTACTTTATCTAGATTACTACATTACTGTGAAATCTGTATGCAGGTCAAGAAGCAACAGTTAGAACTGGACATGGAACAACAGACTGGTTCCGAATCGGGAAAGGAGTACATCAAGGCTGTATATTGTCACCCTGCTTATTTAACTTATACACATAGTAACGCTTGCGAAATGTTGGGCTGGATGAAGCACAAGCTGGAATCAAGATTGCTTGGAAAAATTTCAACAACCTCAGATACACAGATGACACCATCCTTACGGCAGAAACTGAAGAAGAACTACATAGCCTCTTGATGAAAGTGAAAAGAGGAGAGTGAAGAAATTGGCTTAAAACTCAACATTCAGAAACTAACGTCACAGCATCTAGTCCCATCAATTTATGGCAAATAGATGGGAAAACAATGAAAACAGTAAGAGACAATATTTTTTTGTGGGGCTCCAAAATCACTGCAGATGGTGACTGCAGCCATGAAATGAAAAGACTCTTGCTCCTTGGAAGAAAAGCTACGACTAAACTAGACAGCTTATTAAAAACCAGAGACATTACTTTACCAGCAAAGGTCTGTCTAGTCAAAGCCATGGTTTTTCCGGTAGTCATGTATGGATGTGAGAATTGGACTCTAAAGAAAGCAGAGTTCTGAAGAATTGATGCTTTTGAACTGTGGTGTTGGAGAAGACTCTTGAGAGTCCCTTGGACTGCAAGGAGATCCAACCAGTCAATGCTAAAGGAAATCAGGCCTGAATATTCAATGGAAGGATTGATGCTGAAGCTGAAACGCCAATATTTTGGCCACCTGATGCAAAGAACTGACTCATTTGTAAAGACCCTGATGCTGGGAAACATTGAAGGCAGGAGGAGAAGAGGACAAGAGAGGATGAGATGGTTGGATGGCATCACCGATGTGACGGACATGAGTTTGAATATGCTCCAGGAATTGGTGATGGACAGAGAGGCCTGACATGCTGCAGTCCATGAGGTCACAAAGAGTTGGACATGACTGATCGACTGAACTGAACTGAGATTACTTTATCATAAGAACATAGTATATAATATATATAACATACAAATATGTGTTAATTGGCTGCTTATGTTATTAGTAAGGCTTTCAGTTAACAATAGGCTATTAATAAACTTTTGGGGGAGTCAAAGTTATATGCAGTTTTCAACTGTGTGGGAAGTCAGTAACCCAACCCAACCCTAGGATTGTTCAAATGTAAACTGTATAGTAAAATACTAATAATTAATGGCAATTACGAACTTGAGTTACACTATCAGCACAGATGACTGTCATAAACTAACCAACTGAAAAAACAAATTACACAAAGTACTTGTTTTAACTTTAAATCTACAGTGCAAAAACATAAAATGTTTGTGGCTGCAAACATATGTTATAAAGGTTTGAGAACATCTATGGAAATGTAATACTATCATCCTTTGTGAACGAAGGAATGAAGAGGAATGGAAATGAATTAGTGAGTTTTAAATGTGCTTCAATACCTTGTGTGCTTTATATCTTAAGCTGGGTTGTCAACCATGTATGTGTACAATATTATACTCTAGTATTTCTTTGAAAAATTAATGATAATATAAAATAGTATAACATGCTCATCTTTTAAAATTCTATTAATGGTTGTCAGTTTAGGAAGAAAGTAGATATTTTTAAAAAATCAGAAATGACAAAATTTATTTGTTGCAATAAAACTGTACAGTGTGTCTAATGACAAGACTATGAGCTTTTTATCTGCCTTCTGTAGCCTCCGTGCAGTCTAACAAATTGTAGTGATGACAGCCATTGAATATTGCTCAATATCTGAACTATAATTAAGATGATTTTGAGATTAAAAATGTAACACTAGGGTGTTTTTTAAAATAATTGTTACTTTCTTTCTAATACTTTTCAAATAGAGATGCAAATTAAATGAGGATATTTCTTTAGAACTAAGCTTTTACTCTTAACTCTGGGTTTGTCTAATATCCAATTTAGCAAAGAATATCTACTACTCATACAGTGAATCATAGATAATCTTTAAGTACTATATGATTTGTAATGCATCTTCCTGTTCGGTATTACCTCTGTGCAATTATTTTTATTTGTGGAGAAAAATCAAATATTATGCACTGTTGTCTTTAGGAAGGCTAAATCTCATATAGAGCAAATGACTTAGAAAATATTACCATCACAAGAGCATAAAGAATATTTAACTAAAGTATTTTTGGTTTTTATATGACCAGGTTGTCATTTTCCATCTCTTGCCTCATCACTATCACTATCCAATACCTTCCCTACCCTTCTCAACACACACACACAGACACACACACGCATTCACTTAAGACTTGAGCACTTGTTGTAGCCTCTATCCAAAATCTTAAATTATCCTGCTATAACTTCCTATTCTACAAAAATTCATAACCAGTTCTCAAGTACATCATCTCTATGTCTCTGAGGACCACTTCCTCCATTCATTCTGACATCTCAAGTATCTTGATCTTTTAATATATTCAATCTATTATTTTTACTATGTGTTTTACAAGCTTACTAGGAATTTCAGACCACTGATACTATTTTTTTTTAAATTTCCTCCTTCTCTTCACAAATTTTTAAAATGAGTTCTACACACCTTTTGTTCATTTATTCTTTTATTCTGCAACCCCTTTCCTATGAAAGTTAAATCTTACCACTTTACTGAAATCATTTTCAAATATAATCAATCAACATCATGTTACCAAACTCAAGAAATACTTTGAATCCACATCTTCTTTAAATATTTAAAAATTTTAAAGGTAAAAATTTTATTTCATCCTTGTGACATATTCAATTGCACTCTATATTTTATACATAAATTTATAAGAATATTATTTTCTTATTTTAGTGCCTATTTTTTGTCTACTTGATTGAAACCCTCATGATTTTCAGTTTTGTACCATTTTCCAGGTAGCTGACAATAATGTCATCAATGTTGAGTAAATTTTGGTTGACACAGCTTGCCATTTCTTACTTCTTGAGTTCTTTCTTGACTTCAGTGACACCACAATTTTCTCATTTTTCTCCTATACCCACAGATTTTCTTTCTCTGACTCCTTAAAGACTCCTCCTCCTTAAACAACACATGGCAGAATTCTTTTGAACTTTATCCAAAATCACCTTTTCTCTTCAGGCCAATCTCTCTAATTAGATGATATTACTCACCCTATCAGTTTTAATTATAAGAATATACTAAGGACACTAACATTTATATAACCTCTCTTCTTTAGGTGTCTCACTATGCATGCTTAGATGATATTTATTCATTATTTCAAAAAGGTTTGTATCCTCCAAAATGTCTGCTGTACTATATGGTGAAAAGATATGGAATAAAACTTCAAAAGAATGGTAACTACACATTTTTAAGACTTAAAATATTTATAATGTTTCAATAAATAGATATATCTCTAAATTTTTCTTAAAAGCAGTAATCACATAATTTTTTTTTTTTTTGATGTGGACTTCTTTTTTTTAAAATCTTGATTTGTGTTAGAATATTGCTTTCTACTTTAAGATTTGGTTTTTGGCTGCAAGGCATGTGGGATCTTAGCTTCCCAACCAAGGATTTAACCTTCACTGGCTGCATTAGAAGGTGAAGTCTTGACCACTGTACCTACAGGGAAGTCCCTTTTACTATCTTATATATTTACACACTGTCATATATTTTATATATTACATTTAGCATTATTTTGTATTTGACATTGTATTCATCTTGATTTATGAAAACTTGGAGAATTCCTACTCTTTATTTCGTGAAGGAATCTGCGCATACAGAGACTAAAAAAATTAGTTTAAAAAATAAGATGAAGAGATTTAAAAATTAATGTTATAGCAAGATGCATATACACATGCTGTCTTTATTGTTGGTTACCTGTTGTGTCCTACTCTTTGAGACTCCATGGACTGTAGCACACCAGGCTCCTCTGTCCATGTGATTTCTCAGGCAAGAATGGGTTGCCATTTCCTTCTCCAATATAATGCATACTTTACTAAATAGAAAGTAGCGTTTGATGAATTAATACAATATTCATCATAACAATAGTGGACTTTTCTAGTAATAAAAAGCCTGTGATATGAATATAGCAATATCAAGAAAATTAAGGTGATAGAAAATAAAATATGATAGAGTGATTTAACTACTCTTTCTACATTTATGCATTTTATTTCTTAGAGAAGAATCAAATCAACAAAATTGGAAATGAAAAAAGAGATGTTACAACAGACAATGCAGAAATACAAAGGATTATAAGAGACTATTATGAACGACTATATGGTAACAAAATGGATAATCTGGAAGAAATGGACAGATTCTTAGATAAGTTCAATCTTCCAAGACTGAACCAGGAAGAAACAGAAATTATGAACAACCCAAATACAAGCACTGAAATTGAAGCTGGGATCAAAATTCCACCCCCGTCCCCCCCAAAAAAGACCAGGACCAGATGGGTTCACTGGAGAATTCTATCAAATATTTAGAGAAGAGCTAATGTCTATCCTTCTAAAACTCTTCCAAAAAATTGCAGAGGAAGAAACACTTCCAAACTCATTCTATGAGGCCACTATCACCCGGATACCAAAACCAGACAAGACAATGCAAAAATAGAAAACTACAGGCCAATATCACTGATGAACATAGATGCAAAAATCCTCAACAAAACCTTAGCAAACAGAATTCAGCATCACATCAAAAAGCTCATACCATGACCAAGTTGCGTTTATTCCAGGAATGCAAGGATTCTTCAATATATGCAAATCAATCAATGTGATACACCATATTAACAAATTAAAAAATAAGAACAATGTGATCATCTCAATAGATGCAGAAAAAGCCTTTGACAAAATTCAGCACCCATTTATGATTAAAACTCTTCAAAAAATGGGCATAGAAGGAACCTACCTCAACATAGTAAAGGCCATATATGGTAAGCCTACAGTAAACATTATTCTCAATGCTGAAAAACTGAAAGCACCCCTCCCTAAGACCAGGAAGAAGATAAGGGTGTCTATTTTCACCACTATTAGTCAACATAGTTCAGGAGGTCCTAGCTACAGCAATCAGAGAAGAAAAAGAAATAAAAGGAATCAAGGGCAGAAAAGAAGAGGTGAAGCTCTCACTGTTTGTAAACGACATGTATTATACACAGAAAACCCTAAAGATAGTATCAGAAAATTACTAGAGCTAATCGGTGAAATAGCAAAGCTGCAGTATACAAAATCAATACACAGAAATTATTTTCATTTCTATATACTGGGGGCTTCCCTTGTAGCTCAGTTGGTAAAGAGTCTGCCTACAATGCAGGAGACCTGGCTTCAATTCCTGGGTTGAGAAGACCCCCTGGAGAAGAAAATGGCAACCCATTCTTGCCTGAGGAATCCCCTGGAGACTGCCAGGCTCCTCTGTCCACGAGGTTGCAAGAGTCAGACATGACTTAGCGGCTAAACTACTACTATTACTACTATATACTAACAATGAAAAATCAGAAACAGAAATTAAGAAATCAATTCCACTCACCATTGCAACAAAAAGAATTAAATATGTAGGAATAAACTTACCCAAGGAGACAAAAGAACTGTACACAGAAAATTATAAGATACTGATGAAAGAAATCAAAGACAACATAAACAGATGGAGAGATATTCCATGATCCTGGGTAGGAAGAATCAATATTGTGAAAATGACAATACTACCAAATGCAATCTACAGATTCAGTGCGATACCTATCAAATTACCAATGGCATTTTTCACAGAACTAGAACAAAAATTTCACAATTCATATGGAAACACAAAAGACCCCGAATTTCCAAAGCAGTCTTGAGAAAGAAGAATGGAGCTGGGGGAATCAAGCTTCCTGACTTCAGATTATACTACAAAGCTACAGTCATGAAGATAGTATGGTACTGGCACAAAAACAGAAATATAGACCAATGGAACAAGATATAAAGTCCATAAATAAACCCCTGCACCTATGGGTACCTTATTTTTGACAAAGAAGGCAAGAGTATACAGTGGGGGCAAAGACAGCCTCTTCAATAAATGGCGCTGGGAAAACGAGACAGCTACATGTAAAAGAATGAAATTAGAACACTTCCTAACACCACAGACAAAGATAAACTCAAAATGGATTAAAGACCTCAATGTAAGACAAGAAATTATAAAAACTGTTAGAGGAAAACATAGGCAGAACCCTTGATGACATAAATCAAAGCAAGATCCTCTATGACCCACCTCCTAGAGTAACAGAAATAAAAACAAAAGTAAACAAGTCAGACCTGATTAAACTTAATCAGGAAAGGAAACTATAAAAAGTTGAAAAGACAACCCTCAGAATTGGAGAAAATAATAGCAAATGAAACAACTGACAAAGGATTAGTTTCCAAAATACACAAGCAGCTCATACAACTCAAAAGACAGAAAAACAACCCAATCAAAAAGTGGGAAAAAGACCTAAACAGACATTTCTCCAAAAAGACATACAGATGGCTAACAAACACATGGACAGATGCTCAACATTGATCATCATTAGAGAAATACATATCAAAACCACAATGAGATATCACCTTACACTGGTCAGAATAGCCCTTATCAAAAAGTCTACAAATAATAAATGATGGAGAGGGTGTGGAGAAAAGGGAACACTCTTGCACTGTAGGTGGGAAAGTAAATTGATACAGCCACTATGCAAGACGGTATGGAGATTCCTTAAAAAACAAGGAATAAAAGCACCATATGACCCAGCAATTCCACTCCTAGGCATATAGCCTGAGGAAACCAAAATTGAAAAAGACACATGTACCCCATTGTTCATTGCAGCACTGTTTACAATATCTAGAACACAGAAGCAACCTAGATGTCCATCGACAGATGAATGAATAAAGAAGTTGTGGTACATATACACAATGTAATATAACTCAGCCATAAACAGGAACAAATTTGAGGCAGGTCTGATGAGGTGGATGAACCTAGAACCTATTATGCAGAGTGAAGTGAGTCAGAAAGAGAAAGACAAATATCATATTCTAACACACATATACAGAATATAGAAAAATAGTACTGAAGAATTTGTTTACAGGGCAGAAATGGGGAAACAAACATAGAGAATAGACTTAAGGACATGGGCAGAGGAGAGGAGCAGGTGAGACGTATGCTTTTTCAGAATAATCACTGCTTACTTTATTAGAATCATTTTGACTGCTACCATGTAGAGCTTATATATGGAATTTCTTAGTAAAACTTTAATTACTAATTTTGGCACATTAATAGTGCCAGTTTAAAAAATATATCTCATCCTTGATCCTCTATTAATTTGGTGAGATTTTCTATTATGTAAAATGAGCTAATTAAGAGTAAAAATTTAAGTAACGTTTTTCAACTTCGCTCACAAAAGGTTGCAATTATGACATAGATAATTGCAACAAAAGTTACGTGTTTTGGTGTGTTTTTTTTCTTTCTTGAAAGGTGACCGAACAGAAAACAAAAATAAAATATAGCCACTATCATCACCAGTTTCCAGAAGTTCAAAATGCTTTTACCTCTGCTGTTTGCTATAAATCCACTTAGAGTAGAATTGCATAAAGCTAAATCTGAATCTTGTTTTAAAAGTCAGTGATGGGGAACTAATGATATATTTGGTCTGCTATATTAATTAAACAGGGAGGCCATTCACTGATGTGGCTCTAATTCCTTGGCTGCTTACTGTAAGCAAACCAAAAGCTAAGCCTGTAAAAGCCTTAAGGCTGTGCGATCAAAATGCTAAGGATAACCAAGTCCAAACGTCCGAGAGGACACAAGCTATAGCCACTCAATTTTCTTACTTTGTTTCTACCTTCCTTCTGTAAAAGCCGCTCTCGCAGTTCCTGTCAGGTGGAACATTAGAAACCATTTCGGGTTTGGCACTGTCGAGTCAAATAGATTTTTGCTCAAAACAATTCTTAAATTTTAAAATATACCTCAGTTCCTCTTCACAATTCTGCTATCCAGAGAAGGGACCGAAAAAGCCTCCTGAGGGTCGCCAGGAGCAACAAGCAAGCAGGCTGAGGTGCCTTTAAGCTGCTTGAGAGCCCCGCTTTCTCGCTGCCTCAGAATGGTTCGTAATTAAACTCTCGGATACCAGATTTTAGCTCTGCAGCCTTTGTATAATGAGCTTTCAGACTTAGTGTGGGCACTTCTTTCTACAGACTGGGTCCAGAAACCACTTAAGTCTGACTGGGTCGGACGCCAAAGTCAGACTGGTTCCGGGTCAGACGGGGATCCACTTTAGGAACGGAACTGGTTCCGGGGTCAGACTGAGTCCGGCCTAAAATCCTGCTGGGTCAAAGTCGGCCCAAATTAAAGCCAACTGGTTGTAGTGTGAGGCCTCAGGTAAATTAAAGTTTGTTTTAAGGCTGAACCGGCAGTTTAAATTGACCACAGATAATCTTGAATTACGGTAGCTGCAGTGCAGGAAGTTGAACCGTCTCAGGTAAGCCTGTCTGTTTCTGAAGTTAGAGAAAAGCATTTTCCTCTACGTCACTTGTACTACTACTTTATAATTTCCTTTATATTATTATTTACTTTGTAATGGTGTGAAGGCAAAAGTGTCACTAAGTAATCTCCGTTTTCCTTGTGCTGTGAAGTAGTCTTTTTCCTTTTAACATGTGTTGGAACCAGATGAAGCGTCTCTGAGGACGCAGGGGTCGCCCTTCAGAGCACGTGCGCGCGTGCCCCTTGCCGCACACCCGCTCTGAGGCTCCTCTGCCCGTGGGGTGCGCGCGTGCCCCTTGCCGCACACCCGCTCTGAGGCTCCTCTGCCCGCGGGTTCTCCAGCAGGAACGCTGTGTGCGTTGCCGCGCCCTTCTCAGGGCTTCTTCCCGACCCAGGGGTCGAACCTTGGTCCCTGTGCCTCCTGCCTTGGCAGGAGGGTTTTTTTTAACCACCAGTAGCCCACCGGGGAAGCCCTTTTCGGACTATGAGGCAGAGGAGCGGAAATACCTACCCTTCCAAAAAATCACAATCTCATGGACACACTTCTACACTTAAAAAGGATGACCTACGAAGACGTTCTGTATAATAGCACAAACTTTGCCCAGTTATGTGGCAGCCCGGATGGGAGGGGAGTTTGGGGCAGAAAGAATACATGTGTGTGTATGGCTGAGTGCCTTTGCTGCTCACCTGAAACTATCACAACGTTGCTAATCAGTTATACCCCGTAACAAAATTATTTTTTTTTTTAAGAAGAGAATAGGAGAATAGGACTCAGATTGAAAGAGAAACACCAGCACACAGAGATCTAAGACCTTGTGAAGGTACAGCAAGGAGGGGCTATTGACACGCAATGGAGAGAGGCAACAGAGGAAACCAGCTCTGCCCTCAACTTGATCTTGAATTTCAGCCTATAGAAGCTGAGCAAATTAATTTATGGTGTTTAAATCCCCTAGTTTGGGCATGTTGTTATGGCAGCCCTGGCAAGCTGATACAGAAACATTAGGTGGAGTAGTGATTCTTTTGGTTATGAGAATAAGAAAAATTGATTTTATTTATTAGACATACAAAACATAGATTTATAAGTAAAGAAGGAAAAAATAAAAGACAAAATTCAGTTAGGATTTCAAATTCTTTTTATATTAATATGTGAAGTATAATCTGTTTATATACTAACCCAATTATGTATATATTTTACATTCCTTGAAAGAAAAAAAGGAGGCAACTTCAAACCTGTAATAAATATTTAATATGTCCAAAAAATGTATTTCAGTGTTAAGCTTTGGTGGATAGATGTTTGTCTAGAACAGTGCTTTAAAAAATTACTATTAATCTTTTAGGCTTAATTAAATAAAAACAATAAGGTTGGGAGATAAAACAAGATTTGTCATATAAAAAAGTCACACTCTACCATGACAGATGAAAATTGTCATGAGAATATATTTTATTAAATAAAATATTATAAATTACAGTTTAAGAAAATAATAGATTATCATCCCTTGACTTTTTGGTCTAAAAATCTGGTGTTTACTACAGAGGGATTTGTTATTTTAACTGCTTCACTTCCAGAATTCCAAAATTAACGGTGAATATTCAACACATAATGTCATAAAGAGTGTGCCATCTTCCCTCCTCTGCTAATTGATGGTCTCATTATTAGTGGTATAGTTCCTTCAAATATGTGACCAAAAATCTGTCATGAGGACACAACCCACTTTTTTTCCTACTTTTTAACAAGGTCATGTTACTCAAATGCAACTACATTGTGATTCTCATGATGTACTCTGCATATAAGTTAAATAAGCAGGGTGACAATATACAGCCTTGACATACTCCTTTTCCTATTTGGAAGCAGTCTGTTGTTCCATGTCCAGTTCTAACTGTTGCTTCCTGACCTGCATACAGGTTTCTCAAGAGGCAGGTCATGTGGTCTGGTATGCCCATCTCTTTCAGAATTTTCTACAGTTTATTGTGATCCACACAGTCAAAGGCTTTGGCATAGTCAATAAAGCAGAAATAGATGTTTTTTGGAACTCTCTTGCTTTTTGATGATCCGGCGAATGTTGGCAACTTGATCTCTGGTTCTTCTGCCTTTTCCAAAACCAACTTGAACTGGAAGTTCACAGTCCACTTATTGCTGAAGCCTGGCTTGGAGAATTTTGAGCATTACTTTACTAGCGTGTGAGATGAGTGCTTTTGTGCGGCAGTTTGAGCATTCTTTGGCATTGCCTTTCTTTGAGATTGGAATAAAAACTGATGTTTTCCAGTCCTGTGGCCACTGCTGAGTTTTCTAAACTTTGGTAGGGTTGGTAATTTTTCTGCCTCCTATGCCTACTACAGTGATCAATATTTTGCCATTATCTACCCAAACTTTTTCTTTATGTGTCCATTTGCTTCAGTTTTATTTTTAAGCAAATCTCAGACTTCACGTCACTCTACAGATAAACCGTTCTGTGTGTATCTCAGAATGTAAGGACATTTTGTTTAAACATAGTCAAACAAAGTAGTAATTCTATGTTGTTGTTCTTCAGTCGTGTCCAACTCTTTGTGACCCCATGGACTGCAGCACACTATTATCTAAAACCTGGTCAATTTCTTTTTTTTTTTTTTTTTTTATTTTATTTTATTTATTTATTTATTTTTATTTTAGTTGGGGGTCAATTTCTAATGCTTCCTCATTATCTCAAAAATGTCTTCTACAATCCATGAGAGAATCAAGATCATAATAAGTTTCATATGTTTTATTTGGTTGCTCTGTGTCTTAAATTTCCTTTATAACCATTCCCTATCTGTGTTTTTTTTTTTTTCCTCTCATGTCATATAATGGTTGATGCTGCTTAATTGTGTACTCCTTAGAATTTCCCAAACTCTGGATTTAGCTGATTACAGCTTCATAGCGTGGGCTTCCCTGATAGTTCAGTTGGTAAAAAATCCACCTGCGATGTGGAAGAGCCTGGTTTGATCCCTTGGTTGGGTAGATCACCTGGAGAAGGGTAAGGCCACCCACTCCATAGGTTACTATGAACCTTTATTCTTTATATTGCCTAGAAACTGGCATTTAGATTCCTGTGTTACTTGTCCCTGCCCCTTACACCCATCCTTTCGATAATATATAATTGTAGTGTGTATAGTTCATATTGTATCACATTAGGTAATACACATGATTGTCTCACTTTTAGTGCTTTAAGAATGATTAATAAATTCAGAAATTGGCAGCCTGATCTATTACAGAGTTCCTCATTAACTTTATCTAATGACTTCAGCAGTTGATAATAGTTGCCTAGGTATTTTGAGACTACCTTTCAGGACCTTCTTCTGTCATCACATTTAACACTGTTCAGTGTTCTATGAAAATTAACTTATGTGTACTTTCCAGGGACTTAATTAGTGGGGAAAAGGAGGTACATTGGTAGCTATCTTATCTGTCTACAGAAATGTAAGGCTTTCAACTTATTTCTCCACTACTTGCCACCTTAACTTTGAGCTTCTAATCCATCACAGTTTTGATATGTTTTCAAAAGGAATACAGCAATATGACTGATAATCTTTACAGAGATAATATTCCTGATATTGTTACAGAGAATTCCTATATTGTGTGCGATGGGACGTAGTTAATATTTTTTTTCTTTGAGCATCTCCACAGAAACTGAATCCAGAGAAATTGTTTTGAAAAATATTACCTTTGTTTGTATCATATGATTTAATCTCTTTTAAAAGATACCATTATCCTTATATAGGAAAAGATTGGGTGATTATGTTTCTTTTTTTTTTTTTTGGTGTCTAAAATATGCCAACGTATTTCACACTATATTGCAGCAAAATTCTAGTTACATACTCTAATTATCTAATTAGTATAAGTACTGTACATGAAAATTGTGTACTAGCACATGTAATTAATAGTGAAGAGGTATTATTAATTGGCATCTATAATGTCTGTGTTTATGCTTTACCTTGTTACTAAACAAGTGTAGCTTAATCATTTTATAAATATAGAGGTTTCAAAAGTCTTATATTGTGGACACTAATTTGACGGTCAAAAAAAAAGAATGAGCATATTAATCAGTTAATGACTTTAGTCATGAAAGCTATTTTTCGAATTGCCTCACAAGGGAATAAATTTATTTTATTTTATGAGTACTTAAGCAAGAACTCATTAGTGTAACATTTGATCTTCCAAATTTTCTTGAACATGTTATATAATAGTCCCTAGAGTTTGCATTCCTATTTCTTATTCTTAATTGTAAACATTATAAGGTGAGTAATCTAATATTTTCAACAAAATCTTTGAAATTGGTTTGATAAGTAAATCACTTGTTCAGTAATCAATCCTTTATATGAGAAAAAGAATAAACCCTGTATTTGATCATATATTCTAAACTTTCAAAATATGCTTTAGTACATGTGCATGTTCATATGTCAGTATGAAGCATGTGTGACTGATGTTTATCTTTCAAATGCTCATGTTTAACTTTTAGTGTGCTTCCTATGTGACTGTCACACACATCAGAAATATTTTAGAAGTTTTATTTCATTCTTCATGATTGTGAAACATCATGAAGATTCCCTGTGTCACAACTCACTGAAATATATATAATACTATATATTTTTCCTATGGTATTAAATATTTGCTTTGTTCAATCTTTAGCATTAATTTCTACTAATATATAATTCTCTTAAAGCTTTCACAACATTGTGTTTTTGAGGAATCTTGGTTACAGTACCTAGATCATGATACAGAAACAAATGTATTGATTGATTAAAACTGAAAATATTTCAAAAAGGCCATTAATCAATAATATTTGATATCCAATATTTAACATTTATTATTAAAGTCCAATTTTGTTACTAAATTAAAATTTCTAGTGTCACTTTCCATATTCCCCTGCTCGAGAGCATACATTCTAAAGAATGAATAGCAAGTAGGATACATAATATACTTAATACCCACCTAAGAAGATTCAGCTTACATTCTATGACTCTGTTCACTGTCACTTTTACCACTTTAAATTACTCCCACAAATAACTCCTAATTATCTTCATGCACTTAAAGTCAAGATGGACTGTGCTTACAAAGTCACTTATTATACTCTTATTTCCTAAAACTTTGAGCCCAAGAACAAATTATTCTTGCTCATATCCAGTTTTGTTTTCTTTCTACATTTACCACTATCTAAAATTACCATGTTCTTTTTCCGTTGTTGTTCTTATGAGGTAATAATTTAGTAATTTATTAGCTATATTCTCTACTTTCAAACCCCTCCACATCTCAATAAACCCATGCCTGCACCAAAATATTTCTGTGAGAAAAGGGACTTTGTCTATCTCTTTTATTACCTTATCCTCCAGTTCTAAAAGCAGTGTTTGGCACAGGAGACATCCTAAGTAAGCGTTTCCTCAATGCTTAGTCTTTGAGATTAATGCATATTTATTTTTCTTCCTTTTCATTAGTGCTGCATGTATTCTTTTAGATGTAGTGTATCTGGTTCTCCTCTATTGAGTTTTCATCCTGTGACATTATTGATTTGTATATTTTTCTGTTTGTTCAAGCAGGCAGAATTTTCTGAGCACATTAGTTAGTCAAGACCATTTTGAGTTCCTTCTGACTTCCGTTGTAACATGTTGTCTTTCTAAATAATGCCGGGCATACCTGATCATTTGTTCTCTTGAAATTGCAGGTGTAAACTCAGTTAAAGGAAAAATTGAATGTCCTCTCTTGCTCGGCTCTTTGTTTTGCTTGTTGAGTCTGTCTAAAACTATTTTGAGATACTGACAACTAATACATGGTTCTATGAAACTCACAATAGATAGCATTTATGACGTATAAATCTAAAAATTCATGGATAACTCTTTAAATGAGCAAAATTAATTATCTTTATTTCAACTGAAAGTGAAGTTTGCTCAGTCTAGCTCTTTGTGACTACATGATAGTCCATGGGATTCTCCAGGCAAGAATACTGGAGTGGGTTGCCATGCCCTCCTCCAGGGGATCTTCCCAGCCCGGGGATTGAACCGAGGTCTCCCACATAGCAAGTGGATTTTTTACCAGCTGAGTCACCAGGGAAGCACTTAATTTCAACTACCTTACCCTAATTTTGTTTTGAAACATTTCTGCTTATCATGAACAATATTTGATTTTCAGTTCTGTTTAAATCCAACAAGGTACACTGCTATCATTTTCAAAGTAGAATTAATTTATGGATAGTTTTGATGACTGTTTTTTCACATCTACAGTGAACTTTTTCTTTTTAATAGTGTCTTCTTGTTTCCCTGAAATTATAATTTAATATTTGAAAACCACAAAACCACCAATGCCACCTTATGTTGAACAATATAATTTGCTATTATTCATTTACATTTCATGTACAACAGTGTCCAAATAATGAGTGTTTCATCACACTAAAGATGACTTTGACTAGGAAATAATAACAATAAAATAGAATTCTGATGACTATACTGTCTCAGTTTGATTTTCAGGCTGTGATGAAACTTATACCCTCTTTTATCATTTCAATTTTAGATATAACTTTCTGAAAGGGTTTATTTAGATTTAACCAAAAGTTGCAGCATATTTCTCAAAGTATTCGGGTCCTAAGTATTTCCCTTAGTGTAGCTCTTTTATTTTTCTTCTTTATTCCCTCTTCATGGAAAATAAAATTTAAATAACATATAATCTTATTATATTTTCTGGACAAATTAACTGATCAACATGTGCAATAAGAGAGATTCTATGGGACTTAAAGATCATTTTCAGAAGGAAAATCATTTTTATATGTTTTATATATGAGGGATATAGTGCATTTATGGATGGAAAGAAGGAAATATAAAGATGCCTTTTTTCCCCTTTCACAGATAATAGATATGAGATTTCAATAAAATACGAATTAGGTTATTTTTGTAACTTGTCAAAAAAATACAGGATTGCCTCTGATAAAAGGAAGAGATATATTAGCTAAGACTATTTAGCAAAAAAAATAGTAATAATGTGGAACTTTCCCTACTAATAAATAATAGTTAAAAATAAAAGTACATATTATATAAAGTTAAAAATATGGTACTTTTAAAATAGTGTGTAAGTATCATCTTCCAGATTAATGGAAAGAATATACATTAGAAGCTGATCATAATATAGTCCCAAGTAAAAGTAGTCCACATATGCAAAATAACTGAAGAATATACACTAAAAAATAAGCAATTGGTTTGCTTTAAGAAACTGAAATTACAAGTAATTTATTTTTATTCTTTTTTTTTTCTGTTTTTAAATTATCTACCAGAAGTGTATACTGCCTTAATAATAAAAGAAAACCTAAGTTCTAAAAAAATATTTAGTTTTTTAAAAAAATGATAATAATAGAATATAGACCATATGAAAATGCTAATAATAAAATGTGAATCTGACTCCAAGGAAAAATAAATTCTTTGTATTTTTTGTAAAATATTTCACCATTGGCTGTTATTTGATCTTGAAAAATCAAGAGAGTTCCAGAAAAACATCTACTTTTGCTTTATTGACTATGCCAAAGCCTTTGACTGTGTGGATCACAACAAACTGTGGAAAATTCTTAAAGTGATGGGAATACCAGACCACCTGACCTGTGTCCTGAGAAATCTGTAGGTAGGTTAAGAAACAACAGTTAGAACTGGACATGGAACAACAGACTGGTTCCAAATTGGGAAAGGAGTACATCAAGGCTGTATATTGTCACCCTGCTTATTTAACTTATATGCAGAGAACATCATGAAAAATGCTGGGATAGATGAGGCACAAGCTGGAATCAAGATTGCCGGGAGAAATATCAATAAACTCAGATACGCAAATGACACCACCCTTATGGCAGAAAGCGAAGAAGAACTAAAGAGCCTCTTGATGAAAGGGAAAAAGGAGAGTGAAAAAGTTGGCTTAAAGCTCAACATGCAGAAAACTAAGATCATGGCATCTGGTCCCATCATTTCATGGCAAATAGATGGGGAAACAATGGAAACAGTGGCAACTTTATTTTTCCGGGCTTCAAAATCACTGCAGGTGGTGATTGCAGCTGTGATATTAAAAGACACTTACTCCTTGGAAGAAAAGTTATGACCAAACTGGACAGCTTATTAAAAAGCAGAGACATTACTTAACCAACAAAGGTCCATCTAGTCAAAGGTATGTTTTTTCCAGTAGTCATGTATGGATGTGAGAGTTGGACTATAAAGAAAGCTGAGCACCGAAGAGTTGATGCTTTTTAACTGTGGTGTTGGAGAAGACTCTTGAGAGTTCCTGGGACTGCAAGGAGATGAAACCAGTCCATCCTAAAGGAAATCAGTCCTGCATATTCATTGGAAGTACTGATGCTGAAGCTGAAACTCCAATATTTTGGCTACCTGGAAAAGATCCCGATGCTGGGAAAGATTGAAGGTGGGAGGAGAAGGGGACGACAGAGGATGAGACGGTTGGATGGCATCACAAATGCGATGGACATGAGTTTGAGTAACCTTGGGAGTTAGTGATGGACAGGGAGGGCTGCCGTGCTGCTGTCTATGGGATTGCAAAGAGTCGGACACAACTTAATGATTGAACTGAATTGAACTGAATCGAACTGACAATTAGAATTTGCATTGGTTTTAAAACATCTGATTCAATTTAACCTAAGCTATCACATGAAGAATAATTGATTCTTTTTAAAAGAAAATAGGCAGAACTCCATTATAAAGATAGTCGTTGCAAAGAAGGTTTTTGGACCGTTTTCTTATCTTTCAGAAAGCAACAAAAGCGGTTACATTAATATGTTATTCAGACTTGTTCAAACTGTTCGCTCAGTTGTGTCTGACTCTTTGCAACCCCATGAACTATAGTCCATGGAATTCTCCAGGCCAGAATACTGGAGTGGTAGCCTTTCTCTTCTCCAGCAGATCTTCACAACTCAGGAATTGAACCGGGGTCTCCTGCATTGTAGGTGTATTCTTTACCAACTGAGCTATTAGGAAATCCCTATATGTTATTACCATAATGCAGTTGTTTTCTCGATTCCCTTGCAGTACAAGCTACACAATTCCTAGCACAACTAACCCACTAACCTACTAATTGTTTAGTTCCTTAATTATTTATAATAAATCTCCATACCAAGAAAAGATTAAGCAGACTCAGGAAAGAACTGACATTCTTCCCTTATGAATGATGGAATTTATCTGATTCAAAAATGTTGGTATCAAGATACCATCCACTAATGAAAGTGCTGAAAGAAATTTTCCTACTGGAAATATTTTTTGCAAACATTGCTGTTTTCGGCATTTTCATAATATTAAGAATACATTTTTTTTTAGCTTTCCAAGCTTCTAGCACAAGTACTATTGAAATATTTGTTCTTTCATTTAAAAGCTTTTCATTATATAAAGACATCTCTCATTGTCCCAGAATACTTGAGAGTTAAACATCACTAAGTTCAGTTCAGTCATGTCCAACTCTTTGCGACCCCATGGACTGCAGCACGCCAGGCCTCCCTGTCCATTACCAACTCCCGGAGTTTATTCAGACTCATATCCATTGAGTCAGTGATGCCATCCAGCCATCTCATCCTCTGTCATCCCCTTCTCCTCCCACCTTCAATCTTTCCTAACATCAGGGTCTCTTCAAATGAGTCAGTTCTTCTAAACATCATTACTTCCATAGTTTAAAATATGGTATGGTTTTGCAGCCAGACAGCTCCATCCTGGTAAGCTTCATCTGAAGCCTCCATAATGTTTTTAATATACCTTACAAAGCTTTTCGGTGCTGCAGTGCCCTAGTGTTTTTTTGATAATCCTGAGTGACAGTAAGCTTGACTCTTAAATATTTTCAACATGACCCATAGTAAAAAAAAAAAGAAAGCAAAGCAAAACAAAACATTTTTCATCATAATTAGGATCATGGCATTCATGTGTTATTCAGTCTTCTATATCTAGTTAGTGGGGAGTCAAAAATAATTGAAACAGTCAACAATTCTTGCCCCCATGGAGCTAATAATCTAATCTGTCCCTCTGTCTCTGTCATTATTCCTTTCTCGAAACAATAACATCGTGTATATTTTATTTCAGCCATCCAGTTCTATCCTATTATCTTCCTTTTTAGTTGTAAAAATAAAATAAGTTGCCCTTTGTGTGCTTAGTCATTAAGTCGTGTCAGACTCTCTGCAACCCATGGATTATAGCCCACCAGGTTCCTCTGTCCATGGGGTTTCTCTAGGCAAGAATACTGGGGTGGGTTGCCATGCCCTCCTCCAGGGAATCTTCCCAATCCAGGGATTGAATCCAGGTCTCCTGTATTGCAGGTGGATTCGTTACAGTCCAAGCCATCAGGGTCTTTGGGACCCATTAATTGATTCAAGACTCAATAATGGATCTTGACTCCTAATTTGAAAAATATTGCCATATTGGAATTTCATACATTTAACAGAGCTGTTAAAGCAGCCTGTGTATGTATGTGTGGGTGCTCAGTCATGTCCAATTCTTTGCAACCCCACAGACTGTAGCCCACCAGGCTCCTCTGTTCTTAGGATTTCCCAGGCAAGAATACTGGAGTGGTTTGCAAATGGAATCTTCCCGACTCAGGGGTTGAACCCATGTCTCTTATGTCTCCTGCATTCGCGGGGGTGTTCTCCACCACTAGCACCACTTAGCCTTATAAAAAGCAGCCTAGAATTTATTTTTTTCTAAATTTCTGTCTCACATTGACTGTCACAAATTTAAAAATCCAGTCTTTTTAACTGAGTTGCTTTCAGGATAGAACTCTCTGAATATGGGTTTATGTAAACTGTTTTTAATCTGAATGGAGAATCTTATATTTATTTCTGTCAAATTCTTCTTTATTGGTTTCAGTTCATCATTCTAGCCTATCAAGATTTTTTAACTCTGCCGCTGTTAGATAATCCTCCTAAATCTGTCGTCCACAAATATGAAAAGAGTGGCTTCTATGTCATGAGCTCAGTCACTGTTGGAAAATATTGCAAATTCCTATAGTTTTTCCCTAAAGATTTCCTTCTTGTTGGCACTGATCTATAAATCAACATTTTAGCATTATATTTGCATGTGAGAACATGAATTTCCCTTAATTTTTCTATGTCTCAGTCTGTATTTTTTCATCAAGTAAAAAAATTCTAAAGATATTAGAATGCATACTGAATTGTTGATTTTTATGTTCCCTTGAGATAACAATAAGCTGTCAGAAGCATAGTTAAGTTTATGTTTTTCTCAGCCACAACCAGTTGCACTGATAGTAGCCTTCAGTTTTTAAGTTTAGTTAGACAGTGAATGAGATCTGATATCACAGTACACTGGAGCTCATTCTCAGAACTAAGGGGTGGTCTAGAAGTAGCAAACTATTGATGCATATGCTTCAGTAATAAACAGTGTTCTCCACATTTACAAGATCATTCAGCTATTTCTTCTCAACTTCTCAGTGATTTCCAACTGATAGAGCTGTTTTCTTGTCACAAAGTTTTAGTGTCTTTGACAACTCTTGTATAGGACTAAAGTCTGGTTAGTTGGGTCTAGACACTATTTAGTCCAAAAATCTGTTTTTTGTTTGTTTTTTGGTGAGACATATTGTCTTAAGTGTAAATTACATTCAACTCATAGGATGTTATTAATAGGATAACATTAACAGAAGATTCTCCTTTAATAAGAGCTTAGGGCAAGATATTAACCAGAGATGCATTTGAATTCTTACTCTGTTCACCAATTAACTGCATTACTCTTGGTAGGATCTTGAAAGTCTCTCTTACATCATCTATAATCCAGAGTTAGAAATGTATAGCTTATCTATCTCACAAGGCTCTTGTAAGAATGAAGATTAGGTCATAAACAGAATCTAAATGTTTACTAGCTGATAGTAAACTATCAATTGGAAAATTAGTTGTTGTTTGGTCGCTAAGTTGTGTTTGACTCTTTGTGATTCCATGGACTATAGCCGGCCAGGCTACATTTACAGGAGTGATTTAAAGTAAAACCCATCTTCATTATATAACAGAATTTGTATGATAGACACAGTGAATCGTAACTGAATGGGCATGATGACTGAGGTGGGAAGCATTATCCTAGGGCAGTGGTTCTCAAAGCATCGTCCTCAGAGCATCATCAGCATATCTGGAAAAGTAGTTAAAAATGCAGATTCTATACCTGAGACCTAGGCACTCAGAGGATAGGGCCCAGCACTCACGGTGGTTTCAGCAATCCTCAGGAGATTCTGTGCTCACTGTGTCCTTGATGTTGTTGTTCAGTTGCTAAGTCATGCCCAACTCTTTGTAACCCCATGGACTGTAAAATACCAGTCTCTGTCCTCCACTTTCTCCCAGAATTTACTCAGATTCATGTCTGGTGAGTCGCTGACTATCTGACCATCTCATTCTCTCTGCCCAATTCTCCTTTTGCCTTCAATCTTTCCCCGCATCAGAGACTTTTGCAATGAGGCACTCTTCCCATCAGGTGGCCAAGTATTGAAGCTTCAGCTTCAACATAAGTCCTTCCAGTGAATATTCAGGGTTGATTTCCTTTACAGTTCACTAATTTGATCTGCTTGCCATCCAAGGAACTCTCAAGAGTCTTATCCAGCACCGTAATTCACAAGCATACGTTCTTCGGTGCTCAGTCTTCTTTATGGTCCAACTCTCACATCCATACACAACTACTGGAAAAACCATAGCTTTGACTAAAGGGGCTTATATTGTTATGTCTCTGCTTTTTAATATATCTGCCATCTAGATTATCCTAGTTTTCCTTCCAAGGAGTAAGTGTCTTAATTTGTCACTGTCAAAGTACACAGTGATTTTGGAGACCAAGTAAATATATCACTGCTTCAACTCTTTCTGTGTCTTTGCTATGAAGTTATGGGACCAAATGCCATGATCTTAGTTTTCATGTTGAATTTCAAGCCAGCTTTCTCACTCTGTTCTTTCATCAACAGACTCTTTAGTTCCTCTTTACTTTCTGCCATTAGAGTGGTATCATAGGCATATCTGAGGTTATTGATATTTCTCCCCACAATCCTGATTCTAGCTTATGATTTATCCAGCCTGGAATTTTGCGTAGTGTATTCTGCATGCAAGTTAAGTATGCAGAGTGACAAGATACAGCCTTGTCATACTACTTTTCCAATTTTGAACCAGTTCATTGTTCCATGTCCAGTTCTAACTGTTGCTTCTTGACTTGCATACAGGTTTTTCAGGAGACAGATAAGGTGGTCTGGTACTCCCATCCCTTTAAGAATTTTCTGCAGTATTTTGTGATCAACACAGTCAAAGGCTTTGGGGTTGTCAGTAAGCGAAGTAAATGTTTAACTGGAACTCCATTGCTTTCTCCATGATCCAATGTATGTTGGTAATTTGATATATGGTTCCTCTGCCTTTTCAAAACCCAGTTATTACATCAGGAATTTCATGGTTCACGTCCTGCTGAAGCCTAGCTTGAAGGATTTTGAGCATAACCTTGCTAGCATGAAATGAATGAAATTATACAGTAGTTTGAGCATTCGACATTGCCCTACTTTGGGATTGGAATGAAAGCTGACTTTTTCCAGTCCTGTGGCCACTGCTGAGATTTCCAAAATGATGACATATTGAGTGCAGCACTTTAACAGCATCATCTTTTAGGATTTTAAATAGCTCAGCTGGAATTTCATTGCTTCTGCTACCATTGTTTGTAATAATGCTTTGTAAGGCCCACTCCACTCCAGAATGCCTCGCTCTAGGTGAGTGACTACATGATTGTGATTTCCAGTTTATTAAGACCTTTTTTGTATAGTTCTTCTGTATATTCTTGCCACCTCTTAATCTTTTCTGTTTTTGTTAGGTCCTTAACCTTTTCTGTCCATTATCGTGCCCATCTTGCATGAAATGTTCTTGTGAAACTTGACATCTCCAGTTTCCTGAAAGAGATCTCTAGTCTTTTTCATTCTATTGTTTTCCTCTATCTCTTTGGCTTGTTCATTGAAGAAGGCCTTCTTATCTCTCCTTGTGTTATTAAATGCCTCAGCAAGTAAAGAATCTTCCTGCAATGCAAGTGACACAGGTTCGATCCTTGGGTTGGGAAGATACCCTAGAGAATGAAATAGCAACCCACTCCGGTATTCTTGCCTGAAAAATCCCATGGACAGAGGGGCCTGGTGGGCTACAATCAAAGGGTAGCAAAGAGTCATAGACAACTGATAGACTGAGCACACAAACATCTCTCCTTGCCACCCTCTGAGACTCTGCCTCCATTTGGTTTGATCTTACCTTTCTTCCTTGCCTGTGCTTCTCTTCTTTCATCAGCCGTTTGTAAAACCTCCTCAGACACCACTTGGTCTTCTTGCATTTTTTTTTCTTGGGAATAGTTTTGGTCACTGCTTTCTGTACAGTGTTAGGAACTTCTGTCCATAGTTCTTCAGGCACTCTATCAGATCTAAATGCTTGAGTCTATTCATCACTTCCACTGTATAATCATAGGATTTTATTTAGGTCATACCTCAATGACCTATTCATTTTCCCTACTTTCTTCAATTTAAGTCTGAATTTGGCAAGAAGAAACTCACAACTTGAGCCACAGTCAGCCTTAGGTCTTACTTTTGCTGACTGTATAGAGCTTATAAATCTTCGGCTGCAAAGAATATATTCAATCTGATTTCAGTATTGACCATATGATGATGTCTATGTGTAGAACTGTCTCTTGGGTTGGTGGGAAACAGTGTTTGCTATGACCAGCACATTTTCCTGACAAAACTCTGTTAGCCTTTGCCCTGCTTTATTTTGTACTCCAAGGCCAAACTCACCTGTTATTCTGGGAAACTCTTGACTTCTTACTTTAGCATTCCAGTTCCCTATAATGAAAGGGATATCTGTTTTGTTGTTGTTAGCTCTAGAAGGTGTTATCGGTCTTCATAGAACTGGGTGCTTCAGCTTCTTCAGCTTCAGTGGTTGGGGCATAAACTTGGATTACTGTGATGTTGAATTTTTTTCCATGGAAATGATCTGAGATCATTCTGTCATTGTTGAGGTTGCAACCAATTACTGCATTTGGACTCTGGTTGTCTATGAGGGCTACTCCATTCCTTCTAAGGGATTCTTGCCCGCAGTATTAGGTATGATGTCTGTCTGAATTAAATCCGTCCATTCCTCTCTTTTTTAGTTCACTGATTCCTAAGATGCCGATGTTCATTCCTGCCGTCTCCTGCTTGACTACGTCCAATTTACTTTGATTCATGGACCTAACATTCCAAGTTTCTGAACATATTGTTCTTTACAGCATCGGACTTTCCTTTCACCACCAGTCACAACCACAGCCGAGGGTCATTTCTGTATTGGCCCAGATGCTGCTTTCTTCCTGGAGCTATATTAGTAATTGCCCTCCACTCTCCTTCAGTAGCATGTTGGACACCTTCCATCCTGGGCAGGGGGGGCTCATCTTCCAGTGTCATATCTTTCTGCCTTTTCATACTGTTCATGGGGTTTTCATGGAAGAATACTGGAATGGGTTGCCATCTCCTCCTTCAATGGACCACAGTGTGTCAGAACTCTTCACTGTGACTCATCTGTCTTAGGTGGCCCTGCACAGCGTGGGTCATAGCTTGAGTTATGCGAGCCCCTCCACCATGACAAGGCTGTGATCCATGAAGGGGGTAAATTAATACCATCCTTTAAAATGGGTTATTGCTTCATCGGTAGAAACTCTAAATTCATAATCCTAAGGGGAAAATATCTTTATTTCTACAGCATTGTCTTATGCTAATGATGCCATTTCTTTTATTTGCACATAAGATTATTTTATCCCTCAGTATTTTGTATCTCTCTTTCTCCATTTTGCTAGAAGGCATTTTATTCTTTATATGTGTTTATATATGAGACCTGACAACTACAAGCCCTAGCTCTGCAATCATTCAGCAGTTAATTTAATCTCTCTGTGTCCCAGTTTCCCTCATTTGTAAAGCAAGAAACTAACATTTAATTTGAGGCAGTTTTAACAATTAGGTATAATATTCCTAGGTGACCCAGTGGTAAAGAATCCGCCTGCCAGTGCAGGAGACACACTAGATGCAGGTTCAATCCCTGGGTCAGAAAGATCCTCTGGAGAAGGAAATGGCAACTCACTCCAGTATTCTTGCCTGGAGGATCCCACGGACAGAGGAGATTGGCAGGCCATGGTCTATAGGTTCCCAAAGAGTCATACATGACTGAGCAACTAAGTATTATCATGATAATATATGTAAAGTACTTAACGATGATTTATACACAGGGAGTGATCAACACATAGCAGTAGTTATTTCTAGATTTTTCTCTCTTCAGTTATAGAATCGTTCCTTAATAAATAAGACAGGAAAAAGAGATCTTCAGATATTCTTATCTTCTTTCCAACAGAGATATCTCTGTCCTTCACAAAATTGCAATTACTTTTCAAATCCTTAACCTACTTTCCTTTTAAAGCAGCTAACTAATAAATCTAGAAGAAGCCAAATTCCCGGTGAGGAAGAAAATGTAGAGCAAATACTCTGGCATAGGGGTGAAGAAAGCATCTTACTTTGAAAAGTGGAGAAGTTAGTAATTAATAGCATGGTCTTTTAAATCAGGCAGACAGAACTGGGTTTGAATCTAATCCAGACATTTACTTGCTGAGTCACAATGTAAAAGTTACTTGGCCTTTCTTATGTATTTTCTTTTATGTGAAGTGGGCATAATAGCAATATTTCTTCATTGAGTATGAAGTGGTATATATGTGAGAAATCTTTAAAGGCTTAGTACGTTGTCTGGCAGGTAGCAAATCATTGATAAATTGTATCTCGTTGATATGTTTCCTTCTGCTCCTACACTCACTTCCTCATATTCTTCTCTGATAATGATGGACAAAACTATTTTATTTACCTTTGAAATATGAATTTTAGGAATGTGCTTATTGCCCATTATTTTTAAATAAGATCATTTAGATGCTTTGTAGTGTTTCTTATAAATTAACCGTGTAAACGTTGGTACTCATGTAGAGCTGTCAAGTGTTTTACTCAAAAATGGGATTTACATACCCACAAAGAAAAATAAATTGTAATCCCAATAAATGCTTAGTGTCTGCCAGCAGTTTTATTTATGAAAAGCCATCAATGAATTGTGTTATTGTTTGGCTGCTTTTGTTGCTATGGTAGTAACTATACTTATCACTGCATGGTCTAACATTTTACCTTTGTCAAAAAATAAGTGGAAGAAGGCAAACATAATTCAGGAAATTCCCTGATTCAATTGCAGCACTTAAGAGTTTCCCAAAGTTTTCTGGTGGGGAAGACAAGTGGTAGAATCCTGAGATTCTCGATGCAAAGGAGTAAGATTTTATGTTGGAAAGCATCTCCTACTTACAATATCTCCCCACCTGCGCTGGGCATCTGGAAAGGGGAAAGTGCAGTTTCTAGTCTGTATACTCTGTCTTTCCTCTTTGAGGTTTTCCACAGAGAATAAGATTAGCTTATTTGAACCACTAGGAAAAAAAAATGGCCTAAAAATATAAGTATCCATCTACTAAACAACCACTCACTACAAATCATCTGTGTTTCACGAATGGTACTAAGACTAAGGATGTGATGATAACCAGAACATTAGACCTGCCTTCCAGGGTGTTTCTTGGTCAGGGGATAAGGGCAAATACATATTTAAATAATTGAGGAAAATGCAATGTGTAATACTTCAGAGTTAGGAAGAATCTATTGAAAGAGAAGTAAAAGTGTTTTTGTATCTCTTTAAGGCTTTACAGAGAAGGCTAACAATTGAGCCATGAGAAGTTCAACATGTGCACTAGAGATTAGGCTCACAAGTTAAATTAGAAGAAATAGCAGATAAAGGGCCTCAACTGAAGACAGAGAGAAAGAGAAAAGAAAAAAAAAGTGGAGGAGAGGGCAGGAGAGAGGAGGAAAGAGGAACGGATGATAGGAAGGAAAAATAGATATAAGAAGTGACCAAAATACTAGATCTTGGATATTAAATACCCTATTGCTGATAGGATATTGATTAGATTCTAGTGGTATCAGATTATTAATATAAATAACCAAACCCTAAATCAGAAAATCAATATTTTGTTTATCATATATTCTTTTTAAAATGGTCAGCCCTCAAGAAGTATAATTTTATTTCTAAGATTAGTATATTATAGAAAATTTTAAAAAATTCTCCCCCTCTGATTGCTAATATAAATGAAAGGAGGTATTAAACACTAAACCAGAGTTCTCTCACCTAGTCAAAGTTTGGAAACTCTTCTGCCATTTAGGGATTTTAGTCATTTTTCTAGATGATGACAGAATGTGTGATTTACATAAACTCATGTAGATAATTTCATAAACTCTGTTACCACAACCGAATTTGTTAGACTGAGTTAGAATTCAAGAGAAAAAAAAATTACTATATTTTTACTACTTCTAAGTGTAGTTTTAATAGGAAACAGATATTCTTTATTCAGCTTTGTAGTGACATTTTTACTTATTTGATAAAAGGGTTGTATAATTCTTTGAACTTAAAAGTTTAAATCTAAGATCAAAGTCAATACTTGATTGGTAACATTAGCTGAACAAAAATTGTGTCATTTGCAAATCATTTACCTTATAAAATGTTATTGAATTTTTAAAATTAATAAATATAAATTCTAATAATCATGTTTACTATACAGTCTAATTTACTCAGAAAAAGAGTTAATTTATAAAGTTAGTTTTAAACAAGGCATTATATCTAAATGCTCCAGCTGGTTATTTCCATTCCATACTTCACCTTGAAACTAAATTATCTACATCATAAAACCATCTTTAGATTATCAACAACACTTTGAATTATAACTAAAGTACAAGAACAGCTTGTAAGTTTATTTTTCTATTTTATCCAAATTGGCTAACAGTTTCTCTTATGTTCTAGCAAATTAGAATAGATATAAATCATAAGCCTATTTTACTCTAAAGTAGAAGGTCAGCATGTATGCAGTAGTAATGTGCTATTCTTTTCACTGGCATAGATTTTATGGATACTTATTTTGCTTAGTGGTAGTGTACTACAGGCTCAAATATAACAGTGTATTAATAGTATTATATTAATTATGATGATTGAACTGTCTTTCCTCAAGCTTTTATGTACACTGACCGTAGCAAATAGTAGGCAAACATTTATACAGATTGATGGAAAATGTGAATTTAAAGGTATCAACAGTTTCTGTTTTAGTTATTTTGACTTCTTGAGTTAGAGTAAGCACACTACTCAGATTTGAAGAAGTAAAATAAGTATCATAAGACTATGCATACACTGACATATGGTGGGTAAGAATGGTAGACTAAGGTGATCGTGATGGATTGACCAATGTAATAAGTACCAGGTGGCCCATCAGTGGAAAAATGGCGTGCTTGACATCTGTAGACAGAAGATGGGGATGTCCCTGGTGATACTCAGTAGTATCAGTAGATACTCAGTAGATATAGTAGTTAAGAATCTCCCTGCCAATGCAGGGGACATGGCTTCAATCCCTGGTCTGGAAAGACTCCACACACCTCAGAGCGACTAAGCCCTTGAGCCACAACTAATGAGCCCATGCCCTAGAGCCCGCAAGCTAGAACTACTGAGCCCGTGTGCTGCAGCTACTGAAGCCTGTGTGTCTAGAACCTGTGCTCTGCAACGAAGAGAAGCCAGACAATGAAAAGCCCATGCCCTGCAAAGAAAATTAGCTGCCCCTTGCTGCAACTAGAAGAGGCCCGCGCGCAGCAATGAAGACCCAGCACAACCAAAAATAAATAGATTAAAAAAAACAACATGGTAGACGAGGCCACGAATGACATAATTAACTTGCTATAAACCCTGTCCAGTCTCTAACAGGTGTTTCCCATAACTTAGGGGAAAGTAGATAGTTTGCAGAAGGAAAAAAAAAGCATACACAGAAAAAAATAGTGTACATTGTAAGTACATGTTCAAGTTAAAATATATAATGTAAATCCATTAATAGAATTTTCTGTGGGGAGATAGAAATTAGAGTAAGATATAGTGATAAAAGGAATTAACTAACTAAAAATATATACTGTCTCTAGTGAGTTAAATCAAACAGAATAATGTCTTACCCAAGTAAAATTGCAAAACCTAACTCCAAGAAAACAAAAATGCTTTCTTATTGTGTTGGCCAAAACGTCTATTTGGGTTTTTCTGTAGCATCTTACCTAGCAGTATAAAAAATTAAAAATGGTTTTGAGAAAATGTTGAGATTGGAATATTCTTGATTAAAGAGCATTAAGGGAATTAAGTGCTTCATGTAAGTGGAATCATATCGTCATAGAGGCACTGTCTTTTTCCAGTTTTGCATAATGTTCCTCAAGATTCATCCATGTTGTACTAGGTATCACAACTTCTTTCCTTTGTTATGCTGAATAACATTCTATTGTATGTATATGACACATTCTGTTTATCCATTCATGGGTTTATGGAAACTTGTGTTGCTTTTATGTTTTAGCTGTAGTGAATAATGCTGCTATGAACATGGGCGTATAAATAACTCTCTGAGACCTTGCTTTGAATTATTTTGAGTATATATATCCAGAAGTAGATTACTAGATCATGTGATAATTCTGTTTTAAATTTTTTGAGGAGCTATTTTCCATGGCAGGTGTACCATTTTATATTCCCACTAATAGTGCACAAGGGTTAACATTTCTCTATATTCTCTTTGTAATTTTTTTTTTTAATAATAGTAACCATCCCAATTAGTGTGAGGCGATATTTCACTGTACTTTTAATTTGCATTTCCCACATAATTAGTTATGTTGAGCATCTTTTCATGTGCTTATTGGCCATTCATGTATCTTTGGAGAAATGTCTATTTGAGTCTCTTTTCTGTATTTGAATTGGGTTGTTTGTTTTTTTATGTTAAATTTTAGAAGTTCTCAATATAGTATAGATATTAATTCCTTACCAGGTATATGATATGCAAATGTTTTTCCCATTCTTTGTGTTTCTTTTTTACTCTATTGATAGTGTTTTTTGAGACACACTTTAAAAATTTTCGTATAAAGTTCCATTTGTCTACATTTTCTTTCGTTACCTGTGCCTTTGGTGTCATATCTAAGAAATCATTATCAAACCTAAAGCTTTTGCCCTATTATTTCTTCTAAGAGTTTTACAGTTTTAGGTCTTATATATAGATCTTTGATACATTGAGTTAATTTTTGTTTATGGTGTTAAGTGAGGGTCTAACTTTAGTCTTTTACATATGTATATCTTGTTTTTTTTAGCATTATTTCTTGAAAAGACTGTGATTTTTTTTTTTTTTCTGTTGAATGATCCCGGCACTTTGGATAGAAATCATTTGACAATATATGCAGAGGTTTATTTCTAGATACTCTATTCTATTCCTTTGGTCTATATACCTGTATTTTTTCCAGTACCACACAGTATTGATTATTGTAGCATTGTATTAAGCTTTGAAATCAAGAGTGTGCATCCTCCAGCTTTGTTCATTTTTCAGAATTGTTTTGGCTACTTGCGGTCCATTGATAATCCCTATGAATTTTAGGGTGGATTTTTATATTTCTATACAAAATCATTGTGTTTTTATAGGAGTTAATTCAATTTGTATGGCATTGACATTTTAATAATACAGATCTTCTTTGATTTAAATTTATGATTTTGTCCCTATAACCCATCAAAAATGAAAAAGATCATGAGTTGACAGTGCATTTAATACACCTAAACTTCCAAATATCATAGCTTGGCCTCGCCTACCTTAAAAGGATGATTTTTGCTTTGGATTTTTCATGCATGTAATTTATTACGTTCAAGTCAATTTCTTTTATTTCTTGTTTGTTAAGTGTTTTATCATGAAAGAGTGATAACTTTGTCAAATGCTTTTCCTGCATCAATTAAAATAGTCATGTGGTTTTTAGTTCTTTATTCTGTAAATATGGTATATTACAATGATCTGTTTTTAGGTGTTGAAGGCTGTTTGCCTTCCAGGAGAATAATCCCACTTGATTTTTGGTATATGATTATTTTAATATGCTGTTGAATTCATTTTGCTAGTAATTTGTTAAGGATTTTTGCAATAATGTTTATAAAGGATATTGGTCTGTAGTTTTCATTTGTCTGGGTTGGATATCAGGATAATGATGACCTCATAGAATGGTTCAGAGAATATTCCCTTCTTTTTAATTTTTTGGAAAAGTTTGAGAAGGATTGGTGTTCATTCTTCTGTAAATGTTTGGTAGAATTCATTAGTGAAGCCAATAGTTTCAGGGATTTTCTTTGTCAGATTTTTTTTTTTTTTTATTTGTTCTTCTTAGTTATGGGGCTATTTAGATTTTCTCTTCTTGTGGTTTGTATTTAGGAATATTAATCTGATTCAAAAAAAAGTAGTTGTGGGTTGTCACCATGTGATCTTTCCTAGGTACAATATTTTCTACATGTTTTCAGATTGCCATGGAAATATTTAGTTTCCTGAAAAAGACAAAATATTTTAAGTATAATCTAGTATAATCTAGAATTTTAGAGAATAAGTTCTCCTATATGGCTGTATTTGTCAAAATGTCTGGCTTTATGTGAACATAAAGATATTTTCATTTTAATTGTCAAGAATTCCCTAGGGAAATTGCCTTCTTTCTTTATGTAGGATATAGTAAACATAGTTTGAGTTTTGTTTTAGCATCCAGACCATTATTACAAAATCAGTTTTTGTATTGTTTTTCATAGCAGTAACAGCTCCAAGAGTTATTGAAGGGTTTAAGGCTCTTGGCATGGTGTTAATCATGTTTATTAATTTTTTAGTTTTTCTTCTTGCTATCTCACTGTTATCTTTGTCTCGTAAAGGCAACACTGTGTAAATCCTTCATCATTTTTTCAAGCTTGCTATTTCCCAATATGATGTGCTTTGAACCAAAATATGTAGCATATTTAAGTTGTGTATAATGTAAGAGCAGCTAGGATATGACTAAAGGGATGAGGAGTTTACAAGTGAATAAAGGGCACAAGCTTAATGTGTTGATTCTGATTTTTAACTCGCTGGCCAGAGACCTAGGTATTTTCTTCAAATAGATAAATAACTGATTTATTTGCCTAGAAAATAGAGCCTAATGCCTTCCATTCTTTGTGGGGCATAAATTACAAAGAAAGCAGGATTGAGAAGGAAGGGAAGGTGAGGCTAGGAAGGTGTGTCTTCACGGAGACCCTGTAGACAAATATGTCTCAAAAGAAGCTCTGTAGGAATATAATGGGGCTTTATGACTTCAGTGTTTCATCGGTCAGCATTGCTTCCCAGAGATCAGTTCCTGTACACACATGTCAGCTGTGCTGTCTGTCCTCTCGGAGCAATTACCAGAGACACCAGGTTTCAGAATACCAGTGACAGCGCCAGACCTCAGTGTTAATACTGTCTGCGGGACGTCCGTAAGTGTTCGCTGGCCGTCTTCCCCTCGGGGCCTGGGGAGCCGCTGCGCTTGTTTGAAATCACAGCAGGCCCCCTGTCTTTTCCCAGACCCCTGGGAACTGAGACTCCCCCGGAATGAGGCCAGAGAGCCGAGAGGAGCAAAACCCTGGCCCTCTGAGAAGACAGACCCTGCGCTCTAGGAGCTGCTTCCAAAGACGGCGGAAGCCCCCTTTGGCTTCAGAAATGCTGCTGGTGCCAGACCGAGTCTCTCCAGGATCAGCATAGCATCCAGCAGAAATGCGTCCCTGAGAGAGCCTCTGCTCACAGCACCTAGATGCAAACCTCATCTGTGTTTTCATTGGGTGAGGAGACACGTGAACAGTCTAAAGTGCAACCCCATCATTCTCATTTGTTTGAAGACCAGTGAACATTTTGATTATAGTTTTCACTTTCAACATAATATGTGTTGTTTTCTGTATTTGTGTAATTTTTGGTGTTTATGATGATTTGACAGGGCACATGTGTAGCGAAAAGGAAAGTAGACATCAGAAGTTTTTCAGTTTACTTATTATGATGTTTTACTGAGGATATTTTCCTCAGTTATGCCTGGAGACTGAATTATTAGTTACAGACTCTGATCATAAAACCACAAATTAGAAGTTATTTATAGAGTTTTTCTTATGCAGCTATTGAATTAACTTATGTTGAACTGCCAAGATGAGATGACATTTTAAATATGTATCATGTCTCTTCTATAATAGGCAAATAAATAAAATAAGTTTGTTTCTGATGCTCTATGATTTTGATAATTTCTGCTTAAAACTAGTAGTTTTTGCTGCTCTGAAAATAATTCTCAATGTGGTTGAAACACAATGAATTACCAAGCACATACTCCAACACAAAACTTATTAGTCAACTTCATAGCACGCTATAAACCCAATAATGGTATAAATAATAGCATAGTCTAATTTTACATTTTCACCAAGCACTAGGCATAAAAAAAGTCTTCTCAATAATATGCTAATAAAACCTGGGAACTTCCTTTAAAGGAATCATTCTGCCTTTCCATTTATTCCTTAGCTAATACTACTGTTTTTATCAAGTCATTAAAAAAAATAGTTGCTTAAAAGAAAAAGAATGCATTCACATGGGCATGGTCTCTCTGCATTCCTGTGTCTTTCCAACAAGGAGCAGGACAGGGGGTTCAATAATCCTAACTTCTGGGCATCTGGAGAAAACCGTTTGTTCCAAATCCCTACAAATGCTGAATCACAGCATCTGAGGAGGGTGATGGTGATTTTGCTATGGAAATTCAGTGAGAAATAATCTTAACATTGACTGAGGATTAAGTAAATGGTGAGAAAATGGAGATCCCCTTGCACCCAGCAGTCCTTATAACTGCTAATTTACTGCACGATGCTAATTAAATGAAGTTAGCTTCATAATAGCAATGTATGGTGCCTGTGTTGGAAAGCTGTTAACATAATTATATCCCTAACACAGGGGGCAAAGTAGATTACCATTATTAGAAAGCCATGGGATACAGGCTACTGAGAGTGTTAACAACATTAGGAAGTGGATTTACAATCCTAAATATCTCATGTACAATGTATATTTTTTATTTAAGTTTCTGTTCATTAGATGGCACCTAATAGAGATATTTGAAATTATGTATCCTTCTCTAAGTGATCAATTTTCAAATTCTGAAGAGAGAGAAAGTGTGTGTATTAAGTCTTTATGTAGGTAAAATATATTTTGGTGTGCAATTTCCTGCCTTGTCAAAATATTACCTCTTTTGAAAAATATATGATGTGACAGTTTTATATCAAACCATAAATAAAAATTGATCTATAAGAATGAAGGTACCTTAATATGCAATATTGAATTCCACAACTTACATGCATTCTACCTCTTATCTTCTACCATGGCAACATACTATTAAATATCAGTCAAAAACTCCAGACTGAAAAAAGGACAAATCCTCAAAGGTAAAGGTGCTTTCAAAGCCAGTTTGCCTTGTTAAATATTATTGACATTTACTAATACCCTAACTCCCAATATTTCACAGAGAAAAAAGTTGTCATAACAAACCTACTCATTTTTTATAATCTTGTTTACTTTTTAAAATTATCAGTTTTAAGAGTAGATATGCAACTTATGAAAAATTTAAATACAATTTAAATAAAGGTATAATTTCCAGAATAAATAGGAGCAGATCATATTTGATGAGCATTTTGTTGATGGTATTCAAGCATCAACAAAATGGAAAACAATTAGTAAACCAAAACAGGAAAGCTAGTCGTTTAAAGTAAAACAAAACATGTACACCCATGGTGGATTCATGTCAGTGTATGTCAAAACAAATACAATATTGTAAAGTTAAAAGATAGGTAAATAAACTAATTAAAAAAAAATAAATAAACATTGTTACTGTTCAATTCTACTGGTAGCCTATATACAAAATTATACATAATGGATAATAATGTATAAGACAGTATATTTATATTGTATTATCATCAATATATCATAATATGTTATTGGTAGAATATCCACATGCAACATAATTCAGTTGAGGAAGATAAACATTTTTTTCTTATTAGGGAAATGAAATTAAAAAAAAATCTCCATCAGGCAAATTGGGGTATATTCCCATTCCAGAACTAAATCTTTAGCTTTGTAGTAGAATTTTCCTTATACCCAGTAAGACCTATTAGAAATTGGGCTTAATTAGGATCTTCTGAGGCATTTAACCAGGTAGGAGAATAGTGAATATTTGAAACAATAAACTAGGATTTCTATTGGAAAGAAAAATGGAGAAATAATACTGACAATAAAACAAACACTGTCATGGTGTAGATGCTTTGTTTTCAATTTTAAGAACATTAATTGACTTATCTTTTGTTTTACATATAATCCTATAATCCTTTTTCTTTCATTTTAACTTCTTCTCTTTAATGTTCAAATGGACTTACTGGTTTTTCAAATTGTTTTGATATTTTTCATTCAATGGGTCCTTCATTAATTTTATTCTTATTTATGTTTTTCCAGTTTTTTCTTAACAGTTTTAAATTTTGCATTCATCCTCTTGCAGTGCAGATTTCCTTTTAGTTCAATAAATTCTAAGTAATAAAAAGATATAATTTATGAAATTTGGTATAATATTTTCTTATGGTTAATTCAGGTTATAGGTTTGGGTTACTAATTTATTGTAATTTTTTTTTTTTTTCTGTTCAAGCGCTTAGTCAAAGACAGGCAACTCCTCAGCTTTCCTAAGTGGTAAACTGTGCCTCTAATTTTCAGTTCTTATATGAACCATGTCAAACACAAATCTGGACACTAGTTAAATTGCTGAGGACAAATTTTATTCAGTGATTAATTATTGCAGTTGGTAAGAAAGTCCCCCATAAAATCCTGTTTTCGCTGAGGTGATAGCATTTTAAGGGGAGAGTGAGAGAGGAAAGAATTGTACGGACTTGGGCAGAGTCAGGGAAGTGGAGATTTACAAAATTCAGGGATGCGAGTTGGTGCGTGTGACTAGGCATCTCGGTTTTCTAACTGGTACCTCTGAAGCCTAAGCTTCTACCCTCCCACAGAGACTCAGAGACGGAGGCCCTGTGTTCAGATGTTGGCTGGAGGAAATAGTAAATTCTTATGGCAGCTTAAGCTTTCTCAGGCAGGCATTTTAAAGGGAACTGAGGTCTTCTTAGGTATGTGATCTTAAGCTGGTAGAAACGATGCAACTATGGTAATATTTTTCAAGTCACTTAGCGTGTGTATGTATGTGTGTGTGAAGTGGGAGGGGTGTGATTCTATCGGTAAAATCGTTTGGGCCGATTTCCTGCAATAGCTTTTAGAAAGTAAAGATTGAGTCTATCCAAGAAGAGAACCTAGAGGAGCCTGACTAGCATTTGCTAAGATGGGATTTTGTTGTTCATCCTTTGGAGTTTCAGCAGTTCTGCTTTCCACAGTGAAAAGGCTACATTCTTCACCCCCAAACAGGAAGCATTTATCTGTTGGGTCAAGTTTTGGGAGAGTTATCTCCAGTGAGTTTCTTCAGAGTTAACACAAATGTGTCCTCTCACTTGGATTTTTCTGGTTCATGGTGGCTTTTGTGGAATCTAGCAAAATGGTATAGATGAATTTATTGGCAAAACAGAAATGGAGTCACAGGTATAGAGAACAAACTTACGGTCATCTAAGGGAGAAGGGGGTGCTGATGAGATGAATTGCGAGATTGTGATTGACATATATACACCACTGTGTATACACCACTAGGTAACTAATGAAAACCTAGTATTTGGCACAGGGGACTCTACCTACTCAGCGATCCATGGGGACCTAAATGGAAGGAAATCTAAAAAAAAGTGGATATAGGTATATCCATAACTGATTCACTTTAGTGTATAGCAAAAACTTACAATATTATGAAGCAACTATACTTCAATAAACATTTTTTTTAAATTGTACAGTTTGAAAATTTATCACATTTTGAAGTTCAATTTTTCTAAGAGATTATAAGGTCCAATACACTACAGCAGAATAGGTAACAAATTAAAATAACTTGAAATATAATATCATATTGCTAGAGGAATGATAGAGATAAGATGTTTTGAAAAAGTTGTTGATGTTTGCAATCAAATATTTTTACAAACTCAAATATTTATCAATAGTTGGCATAATTAATCAATGAAAACTATTAAATATGATTACAATTTAATTCAAGAAATATTTATTAAAACTGTTTTCCCTAAAGTAAATTAGGAGTATGAATACACGACACAAATTAGAGGTGAAATGTTAAAATAGCAGGACTGATTGGAAATAAACAGCCTAATAAATTCAGCTGTTTCCCTAATACAGTAGGTAGAACTTTCAAAATTATTTCTGTTGCTTCCATGAGGACTTTTTAACTCCAGTCTATATAGTAGAAAGGATGGTAGACAGATATTAAGCTGTACATTAGTATGAGAATGTTAAAGCCAACTTTTTAGCTAAGAATTGTTTAATTAAGCTATTCTGAAGTAGTTTTGGGGTAACTAAAATATTTTCCGAAAGTGTGTTTTATTCTGTCAATCAAATAAACTAATTTGCATACATATCTATTCTTTGTGTTTTAGAAAGTACCTAAACTACCCTGCTTATTTAACTTATATGCAGAGTACATCATTCGAAATGCCGGGCTGGTTGAAGCACAAGCTGGAAGCAAGATTGCCAGGAGAAATATCAGTGATCTCAGATATGCAGATGACACCACCCTTATGACAGAAAGTGAAGAAGAATTAAACAGCCTCTTGATGAAAGTGAAAGAGGAGAGTGAGAATGTAGACTTAAAACTCAACATTCAAAAAAGAAAGATCATGGCTTCTGGTCCCATCACTTCATGGAAGATAGATGGGGAAACAGTGGAAACAGTGGCTGACCTTATTTTTCTGGGCTCTAAAAATCACTGCAGATGGTGACTGCAGCCATGAAATTAAAAGGCTCCTTGGAAGAAAACTATGACCAACCTAGACAGCATATTAAGAAGCAGAGCCATTACTCGGCCAAAAATGGTCCATCTAGTCAAGGCTATGGTTTTTCCAGTGGTCATGTATGGATGTGAGAGTTGGACAATAAAGAAAGCTGAGCGCTAAAGAATTGATGCTTTTCAACTGTGGTGTTAGAGAAGACTCTTGAGAGTCCCTTGGACTGCAAGGAGATCCAACCAGTAAATCCTAAAGGAAATCAGTCCTGAAGATTCTTTGGAAGGACTGATGCTGAAGCTGAAACTCCAATACTTTGGCCACCTGATGCAAAGAACTGACTCATTTGAAAAGATCCTGATGCTGGGAAAGATTGAGGGCAGGAGGAGAATGAGATGGCTGGATGGCATCACTGACTCAATGGGCATGAGTCTGAGTAAACTCCAGGAGTTGGTGATAGACAGGGAGGTCTGGCATGCTGCAGTCCATGGCTTTGCAAAGAGTCGGACATGACTGAGCAGCTGAACTGAACTGAAACTACATTTGAAGAATCTGAGGTCACAATTTAAAGTCCTTAAGGCCTTTGACTTCTACAGTCTACATGGTTTAATTTTTTCATACCTGATATTTTCTCTTAAATATTCAATTTACTACATAATTGAACTACAGTGTTCATGGCGTATCATGTGCCCTCTGAATTTTTAGTTGCATTTCCATAGTGTATATGACTCATGACTAAAGCAGAGGACAATTGTTCTTATGAAAATTGATGCCTGTGACAATTTTCTATATTTCCTCCCTGGGTCCTCCCTCATTCTGAAAATTATTTGCAAATATTTAACTCAAGTCTTTGCAATGAAAACTGGTATTTGAACATGATTGCCCAAATTCAACGAAGTATTTTCTTTTGAGCTTTCTGAAAGAGTGCAATAACATGTTGAGGAGAACAACATAAACCCGAAGTGCCAAGCCCTCTGTAATACACATTCATTTTAAATGAATTTCTATTGGAAAATAGAAGCATTTCCTTAAATACCAAACCATAGTGGAATAGCACACTCTCTTATAAAAATCATTATGTGATTAGGTATTTTACTAAATAGCACAGCACATAGTTTGATACAAAATATGGTCCATCTGTTTAATGGATTTATAACACACTTGGGAGTTTAGCAATTTAGCTAAACCATATCATGTTTATGCGACGTTTCAAGTTAACCTTTTAAATAGTAAGAGAGCAAGGAGGATGGAAGCAAAAATCATTGCCAGGCTCAAGACATTGTCAGAAAGTCATCAAAGAACAAGAAGAGATTAAAGATGGGTTTCAGATTAAAGATTATAAGCTCAAATGCCCATGGGAATCAATCCACAACTTAAGTGGGAGCAGCCTTCTTGAGTAGGTGAAGCACACGCATATGTCCTAACATGGAAAGGGAGGATTCTGCATGAAAGGTGATCAAGAGATAGCAGATATCCCAATTTTTATGAGAACCAGAAATCTCAATTCTGTATTAAAGATGCAGATTTTAAAATGTTAAAAGAAATTTTGATATCTTTAACACTGGACAGGACAGGAAGAAAACATTCCACAGTTTTAAATCTACCACTGCTACTAATGTGAAACATCTGATTTAAATATATAGCTATTTAGAGCGGAGTGGAAATTACTATTTCAAATAGTTTCAGTCAGTAGAAGTATCATAAGCTTAGATAAGGAGAATATTGATTATTTGGAGGAAAAAAATACCAATTTGGCTAGATAGCTGCTTGATGAAAATAAAAAATATATTTTAAGTTTAATTGCTAGAATGAGGATTGCAATACTATATTTTTATTGATTTTCAGGTCAAACAGAACTGATAAAGGTGGGAGTGGCTAAGAGCTGAAAAAATATTTTCTAAAAATTTAGTTTAGAAATAAATATGAGAATGCCAACAGAATTTTAAAACTTGTATGTGTGGTCCAACTAGCACAAAGAAAATTTAGTTTAAAAAAATAAACGTGTTTTCTGTTATTCTACCTGAAACCCATTGGTTAATAGTATGTTGCAGAGAACCTTATTAAACATATGTAAATAAAACCTTTCAAAAGGATTAATTACATGAATTCTGATCTTACCTGTATGTCATGGTGATGAATGGGGTTATCCATACAACTACTTGTAGCACCATCACTTTTTTTAACAAAGTTCTCTTTCGTTTCCAAGTTAATTTTTGCAGAGAAACTTACCTTGTTATTTTTCAAGATGGCATACTCTAACTAGAAAAATATTTTACCTTAAAATTCTTAGAGAGTTTTACAATTCAATTGGCATCTGGCTGAAAGAAATAATAAAAAATAGGCTTAAAACCCCAAAGTAAAACCAGAAAATAGTCATTTAGACTAAAGGTGTTCATTATCTTTTGTTTGGTTTTGTATAGTGCATATTACTCCTTATATGTTTTTCCTTAAACTGTTTATGCAAGTATGACTCAATATAAGGGCAAGTTAGATCAGATTTGACCCTTTAGAAATCCTTTTGACCAAAAAGTTTTCACCTTTATGAACATGATTAAAAATTTAACTCCATTTATTTTTATTGGAAATTTTTGTATGTTAGAGATTTGTCATATCTCTGTCCTGAGTTTAAGTCACATTCAGATAACAGATTTACCTGCTAATCTGCTATACATAATTTATTATCTAATGTTGAAATGAAGTTTATAGAATCATCTGAATTTGATTCATATATTTAGAAGCAAAGATTTAGAATTAAGTGGTGAGAAGATTATTGAAAAAGTCTTAGCAGGAAAAAAAATTAAATGAGAGATGCTAGAGAAATGCACAAAGTAGTGAAGACTGACATAACTTTATTGTTAAACAATTCTCATGATTATTAAATATGCTTATTTGTGAAAAGGTCCATAACTAAAATGAGAAGCTATCAATACGTAGATATGTTATTTGAGAGGTGAATCACAACAAAGAAATCTCAATGGAAAAAATCAAAGATTAAGAGTAGAGATAGAAGTTGATTTTTATACATGATGGTCTCCATATTAGAAGTATTTTGTGAAAAGTGCCATCATTTTGACAGCTCAGTTACTTGAAAATGTTGAAGTCATGGAAGAAAGAATAGGAAAAATATATACCCCAGAAAAAGTAAAAATGTTTGACTATTTTTCAGGGAAAACAAATATTTCTCAAAGTTTGAAAAAGAATTCAAAATCACCAGTTAAGTAAATGGAAATAACATAAGAGGACATTGACCAGCCCAGCTGTAAATATTTTCAGTATCCTGAGTACATCCAAACACAGGGCTGGATGAGAATTTATGAGGGCTTACTGGAGCTCAACACCATTGCCTAGCAAGAGATTCGACTTTCCTCCAAGTGGGCGACACACATGACCAAAAACTGATAATCTGTGTTACTGCAAAGTTCATTTAGGGGGCTCAACTTCAGTTCAGTTCATTTTATTAGTCTGTGAAAGAATGAAAGTGCTTTGTATGATAAAATCAGAAAGTAAAATTTTTTTCTCAGAGTAGCACAGGGTCAGATTTTTTAAATTGATGTTTCCTATTGGCACAGTGAACATTCCCATGACCCTAAACACAAGTCGTTCCAATGGGAAGAGAGAAGATGCTCGGGTACGGAAATCTGACAGTGCTGCTCAGCACGCTCAGACAGCAGCTCAGCAGCAAAAGAGAGACTTGCTTCCCAAAGAGATACTGCTGGAACACTCCTCAGGAAAACTCACTGCAATTCTGAATAATGATTTTTATTACTCACAAAGTGATTTCTAATAATACCAATTATCACTTCAGTTGCTCAGTCGTCTCTGACTCTTTGCAACCCTGTGGACTGCATGCAGCACGCCAGGCCTCCCTGTCCATCACCAACTCCCGGAGTTTACCCAAACTCATGTCCATTGAGTCACTGATACCATCCAACCATGTCATCTTCTGTCATCACCTTCTCCCCCTGGCTTCAGTCTTTCCCAGCATCAGGGTCTTTTTCAATGAGTCAGCTCTTCACATCAGGGGGCAAAAGTATTGGAGTTTCAGCTTCAACATCAGTCCTTCCAATGAATATTCAGGACTGATCTCCTTTAGGATGGCCTGGTTGGAACTCCTTGCAGTCCAAGGGACTCTCAAGAGTCTTCTCCAACAACACAGTTGAAAAGCATCAATTGTTCGGCGCTCAGCTTTCTTTATAGTCCAACTCTCGCATCCATACATGACTACTGGAAAAACCATAGTTTTAACTAGATGGACCTTTGTTGGAAAAATAATGTCTCTGCTTTTTAACATGCTGTCTAGGTTGGTCATAACTTTCCTTCCAAGGACTAAGCTTTAATTTCATGGTGGCAGTCACCATCAGCAGTGATTTTGGAGCCCTAAAAAATAAAGCCAGCCACTGTTTCCACTGTTTCCCCATCTATTTGCCATGAAGTGATGAGACTGGATGCCATGATCTTAGTTTTCTGAATGTTGAACTTTAAGCCAACTTTTTCACTCTCCTTTTTCACTTTCATCAAGAGGCTCTTTAGTTCTTCACTTTCTGCCATAAAGGTGGTGTCATCTGCATATCTGAGGTTATTGATGTTTCTCCTGGCAATGTTGATTCCAGCTTGTGCTTCTTCCAGCCCAACTTTTCTCATGATGTACTCTGCATATAAGTTAAATGAGCAGGATGACAATATACAGCCCTGACGTACTCCTTTTCCTATTTGGAAATAGTCTGTTGTTCCATGTCCAGTTTGAAGTGTTGCTTCCTGACTTGCATACAAGTTTCTCAAGAGGCAGGTCAGGTGGTCTGGTATTCCCATCTCTCTCAGAATTTTCCACAGTTTATTGTGATCCACACAGTCAAGGAAATGGCAACCCACTCCAGTGTTCTTGCCTGGAGAATCCCAGGGACGGAGGAGCCTGGTGGGCTGCCGTCTGTGGGGTCGCACAGAGTCGGACACGACTAAAGTGACTTAGCAGCAGCACACAGTCAAAGGCTTTGACGTAGTCAGTAAAGCAGAAATCCATGTTTTTCCAGAACTCTCTTACTTTTTTGATGATCCAGCAGATGTTTGCAATTTGATCTCTGGTTCCTCTGTCCTTTCTAAAACCAGCTTGAATATCTGCAAGTTCATGGTTTGCTGAAGCCTGGCTTGGAGAATTTTGAGCATTACTTTACTAACGTGTTAGATGAGTGCAATTGTGCAGTAGTTTGAGCATTCTTTGGCATCGCCTTTCTTAGGGATTGGAATGAAAACTGACCTTTTCCAGTCCTGTGGCCAATGCTGAGTTTTCCAAATTTGCTGGCATATTGAGTGCAATTATATACATTATATCAATTATATGCATTGTTTATTTTTAGGGTGATACCATGGGAAAATACTTGATCTTTGTGTATGAATGTGCCTGGAAAGTCCAATAGTACAGGTAGTCATCAAGACCTTGTATATATTGAAATGATAGCTGGCAGTGGTAACAATTCTAAGTTTTTTTGCTGGTTTCCAATTCTTTATCCTAGATTCCTGGATGGCCCAATGCCTTTGTCATGAGTATACTTCAAGATCTATATTTTTCTCCCAAGTTTTAACTTTCTATGAATTAGTTACCACAAAATGCAAATTAAAATATCTAAGGGGTATTTTGTAATTAAAGTTTGACATAGTGCATAATCATATGGATCTCTGTGTGTCACAGTTCTGAAATGCTGGTAGACTAGTAGACTTCTTTTCCTCTTTTACTTCAGTAGAGTATGCTTAGAATGATCTAGTTTCTTAGAGTTTTGAGTCTAACCTATAAAACTTAGAAAAGTCAGTAGATATGTGAGATCTTCAATATACAATCATAGTTCTGATGTCCTTGTTTGGGTTGATGACAATGTCAGCTATTTAAAATAAAATGAGATGAAAGTATTAAGTTGCCTTTACAGTTAAATTATATTTCATTTTAGTAAAAGTGAAGCTTTGAGATGCCTTGAGTATATTTTTCAACAGACATAGGTTTCTGACAATATATATTTCAGTTTTCAAAGCTAGTATTCAGTACTCAATGACATTAAACTCAAACTAGGTGTAATGTATTTAAAATAGTTATAATGTAGTTTTTAGCAACAATGTTCACTAATATATATATATGATCATTGAGTTGATCAGGGAGAGTGAAAGACAGTGAAGATAAACAAAGAAAAGGTAGGAGTCTGGAAGCCAAAAATTCATGGGCAAAATGAATGAACCACTTAAGTAGATAGCTCATCTGCCTTCATGTATACCAATTAAAGTCCAGTAAATGGAGGCCACAGAAAGAATTGTAGGAATGGTAGAGAGACAACATATCTGTGAGAAATACTTGGGGACATAATTCAGCTTTACTTATCTAAATCATCAAAACAGAGAGATCTTCATTCCTCTCCTAGGGATTATTAGCACATGTGGTGATGGCATGGTGAAAGTGGTCAATTAAAGGCATCAACAGACAAAACAGGCAAGGATGCAACACTTGGCAGTGACTGCAATGAACAGGGAATTTATGAAATCTTCAAAATTACTTAAATAAAAGAGCCTTGAATAGAAAGAGGGAAAAAAAGGGATCAATGCCAAGTAGTAGCCTAGAGAGAGTTCCAGAAAAACATCTACTTCTGCTTTATTGACTGTGCCAAAGCCTTTGTGTACATCACAACAAACTGTGGAAAGTTCTTCGAGAGAGGGGAATACCAGACCACTTGACCTGCCTCTTGAGAAATCTGTATTCAGGGCAGAAAGTAACAGTTAGAACTGGACATGGAACAACAGACTGGTTCCAAATAGGAAAAGTAGTACGTCAAGGCTGTATATTGTCACCCTGCATATTTAACTTATATGCAGAGTGCATCATAAGAAACGCTGGGCTGGAAGAAGCACAAGCTGGAATTAAGATTGCTGGGAGAAATATCAATAACCTCAAATATGCAGATGACACGATCCTTATGGCAGAAAGTGAAGACTAAAGAGCCTCTTGATGAAAGTAAAAGAGGAAAGTGAAAAAGCTGGCTTAAAGCTCAATATTCAGAAAACTAATCTCATGGCATCTGGCCCCATCACTTCAAGGTGTTGGAGAAGACTCTTGAGAGTCCCTTGAACTTGCAAGGAGATCCAACCAGTCCATCCTAAAAGAAATCAGTTGTGAATATTCATTGGAAGGACTGATGTTGAAGCTGAAACTCCCAATACTTCAGCCACCTGATGGGAAGAGCTGACTCATTTGAAAAGACCCTGATGCTGGGAAAGATTGAAGGTGAGAGGAGAAGGGGACGATTGAGGATGAGATGGTTGGATGGCATCACCGACTCAATGGGCATGAGCTTGAGTAAACTCCAGGTGTTGGTGCTGGACAGGAAGGCCTGGTGTGTTGCCGTCTGTGGGGTCACAAAGAGTTGGACACGACTGAGTGACTCAGCTGAACTGAGTAGCCTATAGCAGTGCTTCCAAACTATCTAGTGTGAAAGGAAGAATTTTTTATTGTTGTTTCTGTAAATTTTTAGTGTGTTGCAGACCCATACAAAAATTAACTGAAAATTATTCACACACAAAAGTTAGATATCATAACTATAAAATGCCTAGTAGATAACATAGGAGAAAACCTAGATGGCCTTGGATATGGTGATGACTATTTAGATACAACAAGGCATAATCTGTGAAAGAAATAATTGATAGGCTGGGCTCCATTAAGTTAAACACTACCCACCCCCCCTGCAAAATGCTATGTTTTCAAGATAATGAGAAGAGAAGCCACAGACTGGAGAAAATATTCTCAAAATATTTCAAAATATCTGATAAAAGACTGTTACTATCCACAATGTGCAAAGAAATAGTAAAACTCAGCAATAAAAAAAAAGGCCAACAACGTGATGAATAGACAGGACAAAGACTTTAGCATACAGCTCACCAAGGAAAATGCACAAATGACACATAAACATATGGAAAAATCTTCCATGTCCTGTATCAATAGGAAAATGCAAACTGAAACAACAATGAAATACCACTAATTAGAAAGGTCAAAATCCAGAACACTGACAACAGCAAATGCTGGTAAGAATGTGAAGCAACAGGAATTGTCTTGCTTATTAACTGATGGGAATGCAGCATGTTACAGATGTTCTGGAAGATGGTTTGGCAATTTCTTATTAGTAAATATAATCTTACCATGGGATCCAACAATGATATTCCCTGGTATTTACCGAAAGGAGTTGAAAATGTGTCCACACAAAAACCTGAGCATAGGTATTTATAGCAACTTTATTCATGATTTCCAAAGCTAGGAAGCAAACAACACATCCTTCACCAGCTGAATGGATAAATAAACTGTGGTATATCAAGAAATGGAATGTTAATCAGCATGAAAAATAAATGAGCTAAAAAGGAATGAAAAGACATGAGAGAAATTTGAATGCATATTACTAAATGAAAGAAGCCAATATTAAAAGGCTACATATTGTATGATTCCAACTGGATTACATTCTGGAAAAGGCAAAACCTTATAGACAGTAAAAAACAAACAAACAAAAGCAGAAACTACTCAGTGGTTGCTGGACTTGGTGGTGGTGTGCAGATGAATATACAGATAACAGGATTTTTAGGGCAAAGAAAATACTCTATAATAATATGATGATGATGGTATATATGTCATTATACATTTGTTCAAACCCGTAGAATATACAACACCAAGAGTGAATCGTAATGTGAATTATCCACTTTGGATGATTATGGTGTGTCAACATAGATTGATCCCTGGATAAAAAAAAAAAATTGTCATTTTTGTGAAAGATGCTAATAATGGGGGATGCTGTTTTCCTGATAGCTCAGCTGGTAAAGAATCCACCTACAATACAGGAGACCCCAGTTTGTTTCCTGAGTTGGGAAGATCCCTTGAAGAAGGAATAGGCTACCCCCCCCCCCGGTATTGGGCTTCCCTGGTGACTCAGATGATAAAGAATCCACTTGCAATGTGGGAAACCTGAGTTCAGTTCCTGGGTTGGGAAGATCCCCTGGAGGAGGGCATGGCAACCCACTCTGGTATTCTTGCCTGGAAAATCCCATGGACAGAGGAGCCTGGCGGCTACAATCCATGGGGTCACAAAGAGTCAAACGTGACTGAGTGACTAAGCACAGTACGGCACATTCATGTGTCAGGTCAGTGGGTGTATGGAAACTCTATCTTCCTCTGAATTTTATTGTAAATCTAAAATGTCTCTCTCTATATTTTCTTTTAAAACCCAAACAAGTGAATTCAATAATCTTGTCTTCTAAATAAAGATAAATAACAGTGGGGATACTTGTGATGAAGAACAGCAGTCACTTACTTAGTAATAAATGCAATTTGCCATAAGGTACAATTTCTCTAGCTAATTTCTTTGAAAATGGATTTGTATATAAACACAGGTATAGATATAAATATAGGTATAATCATTCTCCAGGAAAGACAGTATGAAGTTCTACTTGTGTGTATGTTGTGGTATGCTGCTCACTGAAAGACAGGTTATTATATAATTTCTAAAATGTATTTGAGTACCTGTGGAGCATTTCTCTTTTTTTCAAGTGCTAGAACACAAGTGCTGTGTTCTTAACACAGTTGCTATAGAAACTCTGTATGGTATTGGATAGTAAATTAGAAAACTCATAAAGCCTTCTTGAAACACACAGATTAGAAATTTTGTTTGATTGGTTTAGGTATTTGAAATGCATTCCTGAAAAAGAATTGAATAACTCTAATCAAGTAAGTGATATTTCTTATTGCCACCATTTTTCTTGTACATTTCCTTACCCAGAGTCAATAGTCTGTGATGAATGGTTAATAAATGAAGAAAGCAATCTTATATGGATAAATTCTGAGTTTACAAATACACACACACACATATGTATGTATGTTTATATATACTATGTTTACATGTGTTTAAGTATATACATATGTATAGTTTTAAAATTTTTAATTAATTGCAATTCAAAGCTGTAATTAATAATTTCATGGAAGTTAGCTAGTAAGTATATCTACGAAGGTAAGAAAAATTCTCCACAAATAACTCAAGCTCATTGACACACGTGCAAAATGTAGGCTGGCAATATTAAAATAGCTTCTATTATGTCAGTCTGTCCCTTTATATCTATCTACCTATAAATAACCATGAATATATAAAATGTCAAGATATGTGAATATAATTGTGGATAAATGTGATATTATAATGGTTGCAGCAGTCTATTATCTATGGAATTTCCTATTTCTTAGAAGTTAATAGGTCTTCTTTAAATACTGATTTCTATTTCAAAACATAAAAAGCAGGCCTTCACTGCCTTAGTGAAAGGCATGCACCATAACACAATTGCCTGTTGAAATCAAGATCTGTCTTTATAGCTCAGTTGGAAAAAAGGGCAATTTAGTGACTAGGCAGATTCCTGAACAAAAATGGTCAATAATTGTAAAGAAAAGAACAATACTAAAGCATTAGTATTTCTCTAACAATTAAACCTAAAAATAGTGTATTAAAGCTAAAAAATAAAAACTGTATAGGCAAATATACATTCAATTATTAAATGTATATTAATTATATAAAAATTTTGTCAGTCATCACTTACCTGATTTCAGAGTTCCTGAATATAGAGCAGACATGGAATCTTGAGTCAGTTGACCAAAATAACTTGAAGGTGGATATGGTTTATCTGAATATTTGTGTCCAGCATGAAGCATGTTGTTGTTCAGTCACTCAGTCATGTCCGAGTCTTTGCGACCCCATGGACTACAGCACACCAGGCTTCCCAGTCCTTCGCCATCTCCTGGAGCTTACTCAAAATCATTTCCATTGAGTCAGTGATATCTAATAGCTGTTGAATGAATATGTGTAACTAAATGTGAAAACATTATAATTTGTTGTTGAAACTATAATTCAAAGTTCTGTTTTCTTGAGAAGCATACCTGAGGAGAAAACTTTCTTTAGCCTAATGTCTCAGTATGTTGGTCATCAGTAAATAATATGGCACATTTATGATGCATTTTATTTCCTTTTAACCTCCAGTATTATTAAAAAGTTTTCCATTTCTAGAAAAAGTATTAGTACTGTTCTTTATTCTTTCATGAATCTGCCTTGAGACAAAATTATAATACAAATACTACTAAAATCTGGCCAACTGAGAGAATGTAGCCATTTCAGTAATAGAAGGAAGTGATCAGGCAAGTCTGTAAGATTCACCTAATCTAATATTTGACAAGGCATGGCCGTGGGTCAGAAGTTTTAGAGTGACCTGGAGCATTTGGAAAAAAATCAGTTTCATGGACCAGTGTCAGACCTACTGAGTAGATTTTCTGGAGAAAGTGAGGCCCAGGAAATGATTTTAAAAAGACCCCAAGGGAATCATTATATGCATTCAAGTTTGAGAGGTACTGACCTCCCAGATAGACGTTAAACCAAAGAAATGGGTTTGATTTTTCAGTCCCATCTCTCACTCGTTTTTCTGAATGGTATATTTATTACCAGCCAATTATTCTTCAAATGTGCCATTGAATAGAAGCAATTAAAAATCACTGCCAAGTACCTGCATTAAATTAAATACATTATTTCTTGCAGTGGGTCAATAGGATACTTTAACGTATACTGACTCTAGAAAATCAGTTTCTATGAAAAAGTTCACTTCTTCCTAAGAAACATCTCTGATAATACTCAAATAGGACCATGTTTATCTGACATTCTTAAAAGTCATTTCAGTTCAGTTCAGTTGCTCAGTCGTGTCCGACTCTTTGCGACCCCATGAACCGCAGCACACCAGGCTTCCCTGTCCATCACCAACACCCTGACTCCACGCAAACCTATGTCCATTGAGTCAGTGATGCCATCCAAACATCTCATCCTCTGTCGTCCCTTTCTCCTCCTGCCCTCAATATTTCCCACCATCAGGGTCTTTTCCAGTGAGTCAGCTCTTCGCATCAGGTGGCCAAAGTATTGGAGTTTCAGCTTCAACATCAGTCTTTCCAATGAACACCCAGAACTGATCTGCTTTAGGATGGACAGGTTGGATCTCCTTGCAGTCCAAGGGGCTCTCAAGAGTCTTCTCCAACACCGCAGTTCAAAAGCATCAATTCTTTGGCACTCAGCTTTCTTTACAGTCCAACTCTCACATCCATACATGACCACTGGAAAAACCATAGCCTTGACCAGATGGACCTTTGTTGGCAAAGTAATGTCTCTGCTTTTTGATATGCTGTCTAGGTTGGTCATAACTATCCTTCCAAAAAGCGACTTTTAATTTCATGGCTGCAGTCACCATCTGCAGTGATTTTTGAGCCCTAAAAAATAAAGTCAGCCACTGTTTCCCCATCTATCTGCCATGAAGTCGTGGGACCAGATGCCATGATCTTAGTTTTCTGAATGTTGAGCTTTAAGCCAACTTTTTCACTCTCCTCTTTCACCTTCATCAAGAGGCCCTTTTGTTCTTCTTTACTTTCTGCCATAAGGGTGGTGTCATCTGCATATCTGAGGTTATTGATATTTCTCCTGGCAATCTTGATTCCAGCTTGTGCTTCATCCAGCCCAGCATTTCTCATGATGTACTCTGCATATAAGTTAAATAAGCAGGTTGACAATATACAGCCTTGACGTACTCCTTTTCCTATTTGGAACCAGTCTGTTGTTTCATGTCCAGTTCTAACTATTGCTTCCTGACCTGCACACAGATTTCTCAGGAGGCAGGTCAGGTGGTCTGGTATTCCCATCTATCATTTATTTTCATAGTGTGTTAGGATATTAAGAATGGTTTGAGTTATTCACTGAAAACCTACACACATAATAATAATAGAATTACAATTAAAAATATAAATCTGTCCCCTTTGACTACTCATTTTTATGCTAAGCAGTCTTCCTTAGGCCCCTGTTCACATTAAATCACAAATACAAAATTTAAATATATTAGGTACAGGTATTTTTTATTTAAAATATTACCTAATATTTATAAAAAATTCTCAGCAAAACACTTCGGTGTCTGCCAAAATTTGTGCTTTAAAATACTGTTTCTTCAAGATTCTTCTTCAAGCAAAGTGATTCTACGATCAATATGTTTGCAATGTGTTATACCGTATTAACCCTTTTTGAAATTATAACATCAAGGGTTCAGAGATGTTCTGCAATAAAGATACCAGATTAAATTATCCCCTAAATATTTTTACCGTAATACTCTCTGATATTGCGCTACAGTAGCTCTGATGTGAGGGAACTGGTACTGTATACAATATACTTTGCAAAGCACTATTATGTAATATAATATTTTTTTAAAAAGTAATCACTAGGATTGAACTATTTTCTACTCTAAATCCAGAAGAAGCTACATTTATATGTTTAGAAACTTTGTATTAATATTTGAAATATTATAACTTGATATCATGTTCTAATTTGAATATAAATTTCTTGTCAAAACTTAACTGAAACTAAGGTAAATTAATTTTGATGTGAGATTAATAGATCCTAGGAAAGATTTTGTCAAATTGAAGTTAGATTCAAATGCTTACAATTTAGAGAGAGAGTGAATTTGTCACATTGACAATATTTTAATATTTTTGTGTTTGAAATACAATTTAAATAGAATTTGAAATTTTAAAAACCCAAACCAAAATATTTAGGCTGCATGGAAGTGGCATATCTGGCTTTCTTTAAGAGGAAGATATTTTTCAGTTATTATACTTTTCAGTTTTCTGCCTTGTTTCTCTGACATCACAAACCATTATCTATCCTAATCAGTGAATGAAGGGTAAAGTAATGGTAAAATGTCACTTTTTATGATATTTACTGTTATCAGTCAGTGGACTTTTCTCCCATTTCTTTTTGAATTACATATAAAACCCAAATTATGAAGAGACATCACCATTTATATTTAGGCCTAAAATTATTTGTCTCTTTCTTTAAGCTGTGATACGTGAAGTATTTATTGTTTGTATTATGTATATATATATTATATATATAATATATATGTATATTTGTCCCACTTTATAATTTTATTTTTTCAAGTCTTTCTTTGATGAAAGTGCATTTATATATATATATATGAATAAAAGAGATAATATAATGAAAGTGATCAAAGATTAAAACATATACATTGAATATTGTATTTTTAAAATTAAACAATGACAACTTTATTAGGAGTTGCATGAGAAATAATTTTAAAATGCCAGCCCCCCACTGGGTCTTAATTCTGAATAAAAATTGATTGGAAAGATTATTGACATAAAGAAAAAAGAGAAGAAAATTCATATAGGTAAAAGCAACGAGTCCAATCTGTTATATTTTTCAGTGTACTTTAGGCTACCATTTTGGGGTTTCATAGTTATGGGTTAAAATTAACAAGAACTTGTGCTGAAAATGAGTTCTAAAAATGTGAATTTGAAGTGTATATGAATCTGATGTCAGGAGGGAAAACGAAAGTGGAATCTATCAGTACTTTAAATGTTGTTGTATCTGAATTGTATTTTAGCTCTTTTGGACCATTTAAAATTGTTAGCACTTAATAGATTTCTTTCAGAAATCAAAAAAATATATATACATATATATATATATCAATACTGCTTTGTGACTTAGAAACTTTTTTCTTTTAATTTCATACTTGAATAATACTTCTGTGTTGAATGTGGTAATTTAGGAGTCAATCAATTACTTCCATTAATTATTATGAATTTGGCTGCTTATGACAACCCTTCTCATGATATCTGTTCAGCAGCTCTTCAGAGTCTCTGCCACTGGTGTGTACTTGATGGAAAAGAGACACATAGCCAGGAGGTTCTGCAGAAGTTCTTTTTTTTTTGTCACAAAAACATTGGTTAATATCTCAAAATTGTTCACCTCTCAAAAGTGTTTATTTCTCAAGAAGCATATGTCCTTTATTGTTAAACTAGGTCAGAAAATATAAGTGTATGGTGGGCCAGTTGCTTTGGATTTCAAAAGGCTTACCTTTAAAATATTAAAAATTGCAGTAGTTTTTTGTCTCTTACGATTTTCTTGTAGAAATCTTTCTAAAACCAGTTTTGATAACTCACTTAAATAGTCTTCTACAAACAACAAATGTTGGCAAGGGTGTTGAGAAAAGGGAACCCTTTACACTGCCAGTGGGGATATAAATTGCTACAACCATTATGGAAAACATCATGGAGGTTTCTCAAAAAACTAAAAATACTACTACCGTATATCCCAGAAATTTCTCTCATGGCAGTATATCCAAAAATACCCAAAACACTAATTTAAAAAATACATGAACCCCAGTGTTCAAAGAAGTATTATTTACTTTGCTAAGGCGTGGAAACAGCTTCAGTGTCTGTAAACATATAAACGGATAAAGAGACTATGGTATACATATATGTACACACAAGCATACAAAGGAGTACTACTAATCAATAAAAACGAATGATATTTTCATATTTGTAGCAACACAGATGGAGTTGGAGGACATAATGCTAGAGATAAGTCAGACAGAGAATGATAAATACTATATGATAGGCTCAAGGATGTACTGTACAACACGAGGAATGTAGCTGATATTTTATAATAACTGTAAGTGGAAACTAACCTTAAAAATTATATAAAAATGAAGAAAGAAGGAAAAATGATCTATACCTGAATGTTTGAAATTCTTACAAAGCAGTATCTGTGCTTATGTTTTCTAGGTATGCATACTGGAGTATTTACATAAAATGGGTGAAATATCATGATATTTTTCACTTAAAATAGTTAATCAAAGAAAAAATACATAAAGCTAAAACAGCAGAACATTAACCTTTGTAAAAATCGTATGTAGAATGTTTTACAAGTCTTTATACTTTAGTTTATGATTAATATTTTATAGTAAAAAATTGAAACAAACCAGTAAACAAAAACACACATAAAACAGTAAAAATAAATCAAGAGTAAGCGTTTCTTTTTTATGAAAGAAATCCATTTAAAACTAGACGAAAACTAAGACTTAAAGGAGAACCAATTAATTTGAAGACATAAAGTGATAAAAATTGAAACTTACCTGCAAAATCAATATTGAAGACACAGTTGAAAGACAAATTATAAATTGGAAAAAAACTGGCACCCAGAAACCTACAGAAATATCAGTCATTTATTTTAGATAGTGGTCACTTGCAAGTCATTGAGGAAAAAGAAACTGGTCAAATTGCAAGTGCTTAAAATATTGTCAGTGCCACATTATTAACTCTTGCAATAGCCTTAGGAGTTTCTCCTTCCCTGCACCTAAATCCTATTATTGTCAAATTTAATATGTATTCTCTGATAGGTAAAAATTTTATCTATTTCTTATATGTAGTTGTGAGAGGTGTGTTTTCGTGTACACTATTGATTCTTTTCCATTAGTTAATTCTCTCCTGGTGTAATTATGTGAAAAAATACCCCCCCCCCAAACACACACAGAGTGAGTGTATCTGTGGGAAGTGGAACTCCCAAAAGACTCATATTTTACTGTATTTCATTTTGACTGTTTTACTTTTTTTACTTCTTAATCCAATTTTTAAAGGCTACTTTTCATTCAGTTGGTCTTCCCAGGTGGCTCGGTGGGTAAAGAATCCTCCTGTATTACAGGAGATGCAGGCAGACATGAGTTCGATCTCTGGTTTGGGAAGATCCCATGGGGCATGGTAACCCACTTCAATGTTCTTGCCGGGGGAATCCCAGGGACAGAGGAGCCTGGTGGGCTACAGCCCGTAGAGTCACACAGAGTTGGACACAACTGAAGCGACTGAGCGTACATGCCTCCATTCAGTTATTACAAAACATTGACTATATTCCCTGTGGTACAATATATCCTTGAGTCCATCTTACACCCAATAGGTTGTACGCCCACTTTCTCACTTCTGTATTACCCCACCCCTTCCTTTTGTACTCTTTTAACTTTTAACATGAGTATGCTTTATTGTGAATCTTTAAAAATATACAAGTTACATAAAAGCTGTGTTATCACTATAATAATCTTGTTCTAGTTATAGAGAGATAAGATATTTTTATTAAATAGCAGCAAGTAAGTCGTCACTCACACTTAAGTGGTCTCTGTTTTCGTGTTGTTGTACGCAAGTGACTTGACATGTTATCAAATAAAAGTATGTTGTCAAAAATAGCAAAATGAGCCTCAAACCCATTTTTACCAAGAATGGGAATAAAACTGAACATATCAGAATTGCTCAAGTTGAATGGTCTTAAACTCCATTTTGGATTTAGATATAGGCTCATTCACTGAGATCAACTTTCATCAAGTTACTATCACTGATGGGATCCTACATTAAAAATTCCTGTGGGAAAAAATAGCTTTGGGAAAGACAATCTTTTAACTGTTGATATGCCTTTTATCTTCAGTTGCAACATAAAATGGTTTCAAAATTAGTGATTTACTTTTTTAAAGTTACCAAAATTCATGAAATCAGTTCAGTTCAGTTCAATTGCTCAGTCATGTCCGACTCTTTGCAACCTCATGGACTGCAGCACACCAGGCCTCCTTGTCCATCGCCAACTCCCAGAGTTTACCCAAACCCATGTCCATTGAGTTGGTGATACCATCCAACCATCTCATCCTCTGTCATCCCCTTCTCCTCCCGCCCTCAATCTTTCCCAGCATCAGGGTCTTTTCCAGTGAGTCAGCTCTTCGCATCAGGTGGCCAAAGTATTGGAGTTTCAGCCTCAACATCAGTCCTTTCAATGAACACCCAGGACTGATCTCCTTTAGGATGGACTGATTGGATCTCCTTGCAGTCCAAGGGACTCTCAAGAGCCTTCTCCAACACCACAGTTCAAAAGCATCAATTCTTCGGCTCTCAGCTTTCTTTATAGTCCAACTCTCACATCCATACATGACCACAGGAAAAATCATAGCCTTGACTAGATGGACCTTTGTTGACAAAATGTTGTCTCTGCTTTTTAATATGTTCTCTAGGTTGGTCATAACTTTGCTTCCAAGGAGTAAGTGTCTTTTAATTTCATGGCTGCAGTCACCATCTGCAGTGATTTTGGAGCCCAGAAAAATAAAGTCAGCCACTGTTTCCCCATCTATTTGCCATGAAGTTATGTGACCGGATGCCATGATCTTAGTTTTCTGAATGTTGAACTTTAAGCCAACTTTTTCACTCTCCTCTTTCACTTTCATCAAGAGGCCCTTTAGTTCTTCTTTACTTTCTGCCATGAGGATGGTGTCATCTGAATATCTGAGGTTACTGATATTTCTCCCAGCAATCTTGATTCCAGCTTGTGCTTCATCCAGCCCAGCGTTTCTCATGATGTGCTCTGCATGTGAATTAAATAAGCAGGGTGACAATATACAGCCTTGACATACTCCTTTTCCTTTTTGGAACCAGTCTGTTGTTCCATGTCCAGTTCTAACTGTTGCTTCCTGACCTGCATACAGGTTTCTCAAGAGAAAGGTCAAGTGGTCTGGTATGCCCATCTCATTCAGAATTTTCCACAGTTTATTGTGATCCACACAGTCAAAGGCTTTGGCATAGTCAGTAAAGCAGAAACAGATGTTTTTCTGGAACTCTCTTGCTTTTTCGTTGATCCATTAAATTCATGAAGTACTTTATGTATATTATAAATTTCCTAACAAAGGCAGAAAATTATATTTCATATCTAATCCTCTTCCTTCTGTTTATGTGTTGAGTTCATTTACGTCACGTTAAACTCTGATAGCTTTTTCTTGATGGTTCAACCACTGAATGCATTAGATATCTCCAATATTTTTTATAGAATATTGCTGACTTAGGAAACTAGAGTCAGCAAGTTTGTGAACAAATATGTACTAATATTGTGGTGAATCAAGTGTTCCAGAGTGGACAGTTAGTAAGGAGAATAGACCACAGTAGTCTCTCACTGGGCCATGCATATGACCTGTCCAACTTGCTGAGTGCTGAAGATAGTAGCCTTGTATGCTTAGTCTCTGCCTGATGAGCTACAATGTGTAACAGCAGGAGAGGCAAGGTCAACAATAGCAGATGTGAAAGGGCTTCAAGCCTGATTCTCTTCCCAGATTTAAGCCAATTTTGCAATCAATCAAAAAGACATGGATTCAACGTAAGTAGAATTTACGTTCCTTTTAGAAACTCTTTTTTAATTAAAAACCATTTAATTGAGTATCCAGGTTTATTGATTATTTAATCAATATCTTTGATATATCTAACCAGTTTATCACTTAGATAACCAGTCTAGCTGATTATCCAGGACTTAGAGGCAATATGTTAGAGGATTATTTTTTTAGATTCCAGGAAGAAAATACAGTGAATTCTCTAACGTTGAAATTCCTACATTATTATCAAGCTACTTTTGTGTACATTCCTGAGAGTCGGGTGGTCTATTCTATGAATTCTAAAGTTATTATTATGCCATAAAGGAGAGAATCCAAAAATACACTGAGCTTAAGATGGATATTGATGTAAGCAAGATGGATGGAATCTTCTGATTTTAAGAAATTTCCCTACACTGAATAAAAGTGGTAAAAATAGGTGCTATGCCTCATGAAGTTATGGTATTTATCAGACCCCTTCACTCTTAAAAGAATTGTAGAATTATCCAATGATGTTTTCTTTCCAAATGCCCAAACTGGTAAGCTAAGCCTATAGTTGTCTTTATGACCTTTAGCTATGTTCCAGTCTTCCAAGAATTATTTTAAAATAGCAGCCTAAATAACTTTGCAGTGTGTTTGATCTGATTTTACTAGAATTTTGGAGTCTCAGTCATCTGTAGAGCAGGTGTTTATTTGAATCATCTTTCAACATATCTTTACCTATTGCAGTCTGGTTCATCAAACTTCCAGTCTGTGCTTTGCCTCTCCCTGCTCTGAATTCCCAGTTCAGTGAATCTGTCTAATCTTAATATGTGGAATGACTCATCTAATATTTGAGCTGCAATTTAGCCATGTGACAGATTTATTTGCAGCAGGAGTAGAAGAATGAATTAGATGATAGAATATCTTAAGGCGTCTCTTCTACTTTCAGTGTTGCTATGTAACTTTCGTTACTTTTAAGTAGAAAACTCATAACTCACTGCAAGAACAGTAAAATAGAATGTATATGCAATGGCATTTCAAGATACAGATTCCCTATTTTACATATGCTTAATTATTATATATTGTCATGAGAGAGAAATTTCAAATTTTTAAAGATGAAAAGAAATCCAGATTCCTTACAAATAGGAATGTTAAGAAGAAATAGTAATGAGGTAAATTACTGTTGATAAAGAAGTTAAGTTGAAAATACTGGCAAGTGGCTGCAGGATAGGCAGATTAACACAGGAGTTGATCTTTTAGTTATGTTTTCTTTAAATGAAATCACATATATTAGCTTGCTATTTTTAATCATATCTAATTTATTATTTTATTTTTTGGATACTACTCAGTACTGGTTCTAAGGTACAGTGAAAAATAATGGTAAATAATAAATATCCTCATATCTAGACAGAAGTTGCCCACTAAATAAATAAATAAAGATAGTCAGAGAGAACATACCTGGTCAGAGTTCTTTCAAAAGTCACTGTTGTTTGCTTTTTTTTTTTTAATTCTTGATTTTTGATGCCCTTTTCTTTACCTAAGGAATAAAATTGAGCTCACTGTGGTGAGAGGTGAGGGGGAAAACACAAACACTGTCCCTTTGATTCACTCATTATCTATGTGTTTCCATCTTTCTGTCACACTTGAACCTGAGAAAGAAATGAATTTATTGAGTTTGTAATGGTTTCTTTGTTTAAGTACAGACTTACTATTAAGACCTCTTTCCATGCTTTCCTAAATGCTGCCATGACTAGCAGGAACAATCTTTCTTTCCATGTCCATATTTTTCATTTTAGGACAAAAATCCACTGATGAATTTCCTTATATTATCTATTTCCCACTGCACACCTTTGGGAAATTACAGGCTTCATTTTCAGTATGAGAAATAGGTGAGAGCTCATTTTTAAAGCAAAATTAAATATTGCCCTCTAGAATTCTGTCATACTCTCTTTTTTTCCTGATTTGTGTATATATACATTCATACTCCAAGGGGCACTGCATCTAAAAAGAAACAAATAAGCCTGCCATTTATGCCTGTAAGCAGAGAGACTGATGGTTGCATGCATGATATGAAACTCAGAAATTATGGCTTAGCATCTGCAGAAGCATGAGAAAATCATATAAACTTTTGGGGCTGGAGGTTTTCATCTATTTAGAAAAGCAGCAATTCCATATCTAATGTACAGCTTATTGAGATAAGGGTCATGCCACTTGAATGAGATACATTTTTTATGCCTAATTCCCCAAAGTTCTCTGTGGAAAGTCAAAGGGGCTTTGAATTTTTCCTCTCAGTTGTTGTTTTTTTTTTTTTTTGCCCATATTACATTTAAATAAAGAGTGTATTGTGTAACTTTTCTAAGCACCAAGAGAAAGACTCTAGATAGACTATAAATAGAGTGAATCAGAAAATCACACAGAATTCATGACCAGGTAGGCAACGATGTTACTATACAATAATATTTAGGCATGCTCAGCTTCAGTGTTTTGTAGTGGGGATTTGATATTTCTATTTTGCTATCTCTGATAGCAACACGGGCCATAGATCTACGATACTTCTAAGTAGTTTTGCTTGATAATTATGAAAGAATGAGCAGTGTTAAGACTGCAGTACAGGAAACCCCCCAAGCTTATTTTGCATCCAGATGTCCAAAAGGATATAAAAAAGGAAAGGATATTTCTCTGTATACATTGAAGAGAGCAGAACTTACAGCTTTTAAAATCTGAGAATTATACTTATAGTCTTTCCTCATGTGTTTCTAATCTTTTAAAAAATGGCATGGCTTTCGGTATTTGCAAAGTTCTAAATTCTTGGTCCCCTGGCAAAAGTTTCATTCGCTTTTCTGAAAGTAAAATATCCCTTGTATTTCAGAAATGTAGATGAATGCAACACTATGAACACCGTAACATGTATACCATATTTGTTTCTATTTTAGATTACATCATGAATATTTAATATATTACAAGATGCTAGGTCACTTCAGTCTTGTCTGACTCTGTGCCACCCATGGACTGTAGCCAGCCAGGCTCCTCTGTCTGTGGGATTCTCCAGGCAAGGATACTGGAGTAGGTTGCTGTGCCCTCCACCAGGGGATCTTCTGCACCCAGGAATCTCTTATGTCTCCTGCAATGGCAAGTGGGTTCTTTACCACTAGCATCACCTGTGAAGCCCTTAATATATTATGTAGAAGTAATTGAAATCAGTGAAGGAAAGAGACACTACTCAAGAAATTGTTGGGGCCAATAGGCTAAAAAGATTACAACAGAATAAATTACAAATGAATAAAAGAGTCGAAAAGGAAATTTTTTAAAAAATGGAATGACAGATAAAATGTGTGGATATTGCCTATGCTCATAGACTGGGTAAGGTCTAAGTATATCAAATTAAAGAATAAAAAAATGAAAAAAGTTTGATAAATTTCATTTATATGAAATGTTGACAATTCTATGGAAATAAGTGAACACTCACAGAAAGTAAAAATACAATTGGCAACAGCAAACAACAGAAAACAGTAAACTTACACCCTGATGCTGGGAAAGATTGAAGGCAGAAGAAGGGGACTACAGAAGATGAGATGGTTGGATGGCATCACAGACTCGAGGGACATGAGTTTAAACAAGTTCCAGGAGTTGGTGATGGATAGGGAAGACTGGCATGCTGCAGTCCATGGGTTCACAAAGAGTCGGCCACAACTGAGTGGCTCAAATGAACTGAACTCAAACGTACACTTCTGACATATAAATGCTAATGCTGTTATTACACTGAGAAATTTTTACAATAAGAAAACAAATTAGATCTAGTACAAACATGGGCAATGAGCATGAAGAAGCAGTTAATAGCTAAGGAAGGTGAATGGTCTGTTAACAAATGAAAGTGCAATCAAAATCACTTATAATAACAAGACTATTCAATTATCAGATTGCTATTGATCAAACTTTGATAATTAGTTTTGTTGTCAACTGTTTGAAGGGGAACACATTACTCTTCCAGAAAAACTGCATGTATAAATTGATATAATCTTACAAATGCTGAAACTCCTTGAATAAGTATTTCTAATTCTATAAATTTATCCTCAAGTTTCTGCCGAAAATAGTATAGGAATATACTTACAAAGATTTTCACTGAAAAATTATCATTTATGTGCACCAATAAAATTGTGGTTTAATAAATCTCCCTACCTTCATAAAACAGTTTTGTGCAACTGTTCAAAAGTATCAGAATTATCTTTGTATTCTAGTATGGAAAGATATATAACATTTGTTACTTAGCAATGAAAGCAAGTTGTGGAAAAACTTAAAAATTGGAATGGATATTAGTATTTTGTTAAGAATAGTTACTGTGGCCCTACATTGATGTGATACATTAAGCAGTATCATATTCTTTAAAATAATAGTTATTAATATTATATGTGTCAGTGTATAGCATTATAATTTTTGACATTTGTATGTACACTACAAGTCTAATTGCCATCCATACCACAATTCTAATTGCTATATATCACACCAACTTTTAGTCCCACCAAGCAGTGTTTGAGGGTTCTTTTTTCTTTACATCATCTCCAACATTTGTTTCTGCTTGTCTTTTTAAAAATTGCCTTTGCAACAGGTGAGAGGTGATAACCCCATAGTGCTTTTGATTTGCATTTTCGTAATAATTAATGATGTTGAGCATCTATTTATGTGCCTTTTTACTTTGACTTTGGAAAAATGTCTGTTCCTGTCCTCTGCTCATTTTTTCAATTGGACGGTTTGATTTTTGTTATTGAATTATATGAGTTTTTCTTTAAAATACGTTTTGTATGTTAACCTCTTAACAAGTATATGGTTTACCAATATCGTCTCCCATTCAGTAAGTTGTCTTTTTATTTTGATGATGTTTTCCCTTGTTGTGCAGAAGCTTTTTGTTTGATGAATTCCCATTTGTTTATTTTGGCTTTTGTTTCCCTTCACTTTGGAGTCAGATACACAAAAGTATTGCTCATACCAGTGTCAATGAAGGTACTGCTTAAGTTTTCTTGTAAAAAATTTTTATGGTTTTATATCTAAAGTCTTTTAAACGTTGTGAGTTAATTTCTACATATGGTGTAAGTTAGTGAACTAATATTCTTTTCTGTATGGTTATTAATTTTCCCACACCATTTATTGAAAAACTAATATTTCTCCCTTATATGTTCTTTGTGCCTTTGTAATAAATTAGTTTTCCACATATATGTTTATTTCTGGGCTCTCAAATCTGTCCCGTTGGTCTGTGAATCTGTTTTTGTACCAGAACCATACAGTTTGCTTACTGTAGCTTTTTAATATAGTTTGAAATGAGAGCAAATAATACCTCCAACATTGTTCTTCTTTCTCAGGATTGTTTTGGCTAAATGGGACCTTTTGTGGTTCTGTACAAATTTTAAAACTGTTTCTTTTAATTCTGTGAAATATGACATTGGAGTTTTGATAGAGATTGCATTGAATCTGTAGATTGTTTGGGGCAATATCGACATTTTAACAATATTATTACTTTTTTCAATCCGTGATCTTGGAGTATCTTTCCGTTTGTTTGTGTCTTTTTCAGTGCCTTTTATGAACATGTTATACTTTTCGGTATACAGATTTTTCACCTCCTTGGTTAAATTTATTCCTAAGTATTTTATTGTTTTTATGCAGCTGTAAGTGGGATTATTTTTCTTTATGCTAGTTTTTGTTAGTGTATAGAAATGCCACAGATTTCTGTATATTTATTTTGCCTCATGTGACTTTGCTGAATTCATTCAACAGATCTAATAGTTTTGTGATGGAGTATTAAGGGTTTTCTGTATATGTCATATAATCTGCAAATAGTGACAGTCTTACTTCTTCCTTTCCGGTTTATATATTCTTTATTTATTTTTCTTGCCTAATTGTTCTAAGACTCCTAATACTTTCGTGAAGAAAAGTGGGTAGATTAACATCTTTGTCTTGTTCTTAATATTAAAGTAAAAATTTTCAGCTTTTCATGATTAAATAGGCTGTTAGCTGTGGGCTTGTGATATATCACATTTATTATGCTGAGATGCATTTCCTCTATACGTGCTCTGTTCACACTTTTTATTATAAATAAATGTTGAATTTTATAAAAAGCTTTTTCTCATCTGTTAAGATGATCATATGATTTGTATCCCTTATTTTTAAAATGTAGATGGCCATTTTAAATAGCTTCTGTATGGTAAACCAGCGTTGCTTCCCTGGAATAAATGCTACTTGATCATGGTCTATGACATTTTTAATATATTTTTGAGTTTGGTTTGCTAACATTTCGTTGAAGAACTTTGCATGTATATTTATCAGGAATATCACTTGTATTTTTTTCTTTTTCGTATTGTACTTGCTTAACTTTGATATCTGTTGTAGCACTGGCTTTGTAAAATATTTTTGGAAGATTTCCTCTCTTCATTTATTTGGAAAATGTTGTTAAAAGTATTAAATCTTCTCTGGATGTGTTGTAGAATATGTCAGTGAAGCCATCTAGTCCTGGGCTTTTGTATTTGGAAGAGTTTGATTACTGGTTTAATCTCCTTACTAGTCACTGTTCTATTCAGATTTTGTACATCATTAAGATTCAGTCTGAGAAGATTGTATGTCTTTAGGAATTGATCCATTTCTTCTAGATTGTCCAATTCATTGGTGTATAATATACATAGTCGTCTCTTATGAACCTTTGTCTATCTGTGGTATCAGTTGAACCTTCTGTTTCATCTCTGATTGTATTTCTTTTGTCTCTTTTTTATGATGAGTTAGCTAAATGTTTGCCAATTGTGTTTATCTTACAAGAACCAGCTCTTAGTTTCATTGATCTTTTCTATTTTTTTACTCTCTTTTTAGTTTATTTTTGCATGGATCTCTATTATTCTACCTTCTTATAATTTGGGGCTTTTACATGTTCTCTTTATACTTCTTAATTATTAAGTTAGGTTGTTTATTTGGGATTTATCTTGTTCCTTGAGGTATACCTGTGTTGCTGTGACATGGCACTTAGAACTGCTTTTGCTGCCATCCAATGGATTTTGCTATATCACATTTCTGTTTTCATTTGTTTCTAGATTTTTTTTTTAATTTTCTAAAAATAAAGTCTATTTTAAAGTCTTATGTTAAAATCTATTTTGTCTGATATAAATATTGCCCAGACTTTTTCTGTTTGTTAACATTTGCATGGAACACCTTTTCCCTTCTGCTCACTTTCAGTCCACTCATCTTTAGATCCAAGCCTCCTGTGGGCAGCATATAGATGGGTCCTGTTTTTGTTTCCTTATAGATTCTATTTTTTTAATCCATTCAGTCACTCTGTGTCTTTCAATTGGAACATTTATTCCATTTACATTTAAAGTGATTATTGATGCTGCTAAGTTGCTTCAGTCGTGTCCGACTCTGCACGACCCCATAGATGGCAGCCCACCAGGCTCTGCCAGCCCTGGGATTCTCCAGGCAAGAACACTGGAGTGGGTTGCCATTTCCTTCTCATTTTTTATTGTTTTTTTATTATTGATGGGCATGTACTTATTGCCATTTTTTGTGTATTATTTGGATGTTTTTATGGTTCTTCTCTGTACCTTTCTTCTTTTTCTTGCATTTGATAGTTTTCTTTAGTGTTTTATTTATATTCCTTTTTAATTTATTTTGTATATCTACTGTAAGTTAATTCCTTATGGTTACCATTAGGATTACATATGCCATCCTGTAAGTAGTAGGCCTGTGTTAAGTTGGCAGCAATTTAGATACAAACATTTTGAAGCTTCATATTTTACTCCAACCCCCATATTTTATAGTTTCAATGCCTCATTTTACAATTTTTAATTTTTTGCTTTCCTTAAATTATTGTTATAATTGTAGTTTCTCTTTCCTACTTTTGTATTTTAACCTGTATGCTTCTTTTATAAATGAGTGGCCTTTATTACTGGATTGGCCAAGAAGTTTGTTTGGGTTTTTCCACTGCACCTTATGGACAACCCCAAACAAACTTTTGACCAACCCAATATATACTTACCTTTTTCAGTGAGAGTTTTACTTTGTAAGTTATCCTGTTATTAACTAATGAAATTTATTTTAACCTTAAAGAAATCCCTTTAATATTTCTTATAGGGACATTTTAGTGGTAATGAAATCTTAGCTTCTTTTACCTGTAAAACTCTTGGCATCTCCTTCAATTCTGAATGATAACCTTTCTGTGGAGAGGCTTCTTCTTGGCAGTGTTTTTCCTTTCAGTACTTAGACTATGTCATGGCACTTTCTTCCGGCCTGGAAAGTTTCTGCTGAAAAATTCTGCTAATGGCCTTATGAGGTTTTTCTTCTACATTAGTCATTTTGCTCTTGCTTCTTTTAGTAATTTTTCTTTTTTATTAACAATTGCCATTTTTTGTTATAATGTGTCTTGGTATATGTCTCTTTGGGTTTACCCTATTTAGAACTCTTTGTGCCTCGTGGACCTAGACGTCTTTTTCCTTCCCCAGGTTCAGGGTATTTTCAACAGCTATTTCTGCAGGTATTTTTTTCTGACACTTTTTCTCTTCTTTTCCTTCTGGGGTACCTAAAATGCAAATGATACTGTGTTTAATATTGTCCCTAAGTTGTGTTATGGTATCTGTACTTCTTTAGTTAGTTTTTTTCATTTTGCTGCTCTGTAAGGATGATTCTCATTGTATCTCCATTCAACTTAGTTATTTTTCTGTAGTTTTATTTTATTCTTTCAGATGGAACACATTCCTCTCTTCATTTTGCCTAATTTTTTGTTTTTGTTTCTATGTATTAGGCATATCTATTAACTCCCAGTCTTAAAGGATTGACTTTATTTAGAAGATGTCCTGTGAGGCTCAGAACAGTGCTGCCTGGGCACAGAGCCAGACACTCAACTGGCGTCCCTTATGTGGGCTGCCCTCTGTTTTGGTGGAGCAGTGACAGCTGTGGAGGAATGGTGAGCAGGGCTGCACATGGGTTGTGGCTGCTGTGGGTGCTAGTGGTTGGGGCCGTTGATTGGCTGGCTGAGAGGCCCAGCAGAGGCACAGGAGGAAGCAGAACTCTCATCAGGGCAGAGCACCCACTGGTGATTGCAGGTGAGATGGAGAATTCCAAAATGTCACATACCAACTGCAGATATTAGTAAAACAGCCTGATATCACACAAGGGCTTACTGACAGTATAAGTACCATATTCTTTCTTTTTGTTACATTATTTATTTTTATGTTATTATGGAAATAATAATAATAATACAATTTTAAAGTGTTTTATAAAACTAAGAGTGAATAAATATGGAAAATACTTATCTGATTGCCTGGGTCAACTCAATAGATTTTAGCTAGTAGTATTTCTGTCATATATATTTTAGATATGCAAATATACTAATAATCACCATACTGGGAAAATATGTGAGTGTGGGAATAGAAATAGAGAGGAAGGATAGAGGATTTCAGTTTTGCCTAGTTCTATATTGTGGGAGTTCTTATGATAAGTGTAAGGCTCTTTAATTATAAATCATAAATGTTGTAGTTTAAATGCTTAATTTTTCACAAAATATTTATTTAGGACCTTATATGGATAAGGAGCTTTCTTAAGAATGTGTAGAAGTACATAATCCTCTGATACAGTGTTCTTATTATATTTAACTTAAAACATTGAAATCAGTAGAAGTAATGTATGGGAAGGTACAATAATTGTATTTACTCTAAGCTGAAGAGCACTGGTCTTAATATAACAAGCAAAAGACCCTAAATGATTGAAAAATTTTCACTATGACAGTCTTATGTTCTCGTCCCTTAAACGGCTCCTCCCTTCCCTTATGGCAGTCCTCATGTGACATTAGGCCCTCTTTCTTCTGTCACTTTTGTTAAATTTAAATCGCTTAGCCATCAGTTTCTAAAGTGCAAAAATAATCTCTCTCTTCCAAGAAATGTTTCTAACACTTCCCGAAACTTATGTAACTTCTTATCTTTCTGGAAAAACTCCACAAAACTACCCTTATTCCTTATGATATGGCACTCTCTCAAAGTTGAACGTATTATAGCATTATTTAATAAAGATTATCCTTAACGGTGGGCTTCTTAGGTGACACTAGTGGTAAAGAACCCGCCTGCTGATGTAGGAGTTGTAAGAGACGTGGGTTCAATGCCTTGGTTAGGAAGATCTCTTGGAGGAGGTCATGGCAACCCACCCCAGTACCCTTGCCTGGAGAATCCCATGGACAGAAGAGCCTGGCAGGCTACAGTCCATGGTTCACAAAGGGTTGGAGACAACTGAAGTGACTTGGCATGCACATATGCATCCTTAATGGTGATCAGGTTAGTTTTCTCCCATCATTTTTCATGCTTTCATTATATCTCACTCAGCCCATGTCACTTCCTGAATAGTGCACAACAGCTTTTAACGTCCTCATACTCAATATCCCAGGGTCTGGGCAGTTGAGTAATTCCTTTTGATGATGATCATACCTACTCTTTGCTTCAAGTGCTGCCTAAGCTTTTACTGTCTTTTACCCTCTTGACTGGACTATGTTTATTTACCAAGAGCAGTAAAAACTAAGGTGGGGTTTAGTGCCAAGTTTCTTATCTATTACTTCTCTATTATTTCCTGTCATTTGCATATGATATTCTGTTATTCAATGACAACCTGATTTTATGTCCAACTTCTGACATGTACAAATTTTATGATGTAAATATAACTAAATATTTGAAATTCTGGCAGAATTTTACCAAGGACAGTTAATGACTTCATTGATTATTCTACAGCGCTTTGAAAAGTCTAACACAGTTCAGCCTAGAACTTTTCCAAAGGGCTTTTCTATCAAAAATGATTAGTCAAGACTCCAGTCCTAGCTCTCAGACTGTGATGTCTATACCATTCTCCAGACTAAAGCACCAAGGCTCCCTTGGAGAAAATGCTTATTTTAGGACTGGGACAGAAAATAAGCAAGATGAGCCTGAAACATTCTTCTATTGCCTGAGAATAAAGTACCTAAACACACACACATATACAAATTGATAGGCGAGCTTTCCTGGTGGTTTAGCTGGTAAAGAATCTACCTGAAATGCAGGAGACCCTCTTTCAATCTCTAGATCTGGAAGATCCCCTGGAGAAAGGAATGGATATCTACTCCAGTATTCTTGCCTGGAGAATTTCATGGACAGAAGCGTCTAGTAGACTTCAGTCCATGGGCCACAAAGAGTCAGACCCAACTGAGCACTTCACTTCACTTTAATGATGCTGAGAAACTAAACAAGTTCCCAGAGGCCAAAACTGGAATAACTTGAGTAGGAAAATAAAATGATATTGTGTTATAACCCAAAGTGTAAAATAAATATCCATTGGTCTATACTTACATAAGTGAATGACTGAATAAATAAACAAATTTGTGAGGAGATAAAAATTTTACGTACGGAAGACTTCAAAATAATGCATGTAATTGTTGACATTCAGGAAGATCATTGTAATTTAAGTGTAGTGTGGAAAGGGGGAAGAAGAGAAACTTTACAGTGGAGAAACATGACAAGCATGCCCTCAGCCAGGTAGTTAAGGTCAAGATCAGCAGTGATAAACTATATTAATAGTATGCTGTGAAATGCACTTTTCCTGTGATGCTCCTCCACACAAGAGCAAACCCTGTAACTCCAGCCTGATAATGAGGAAAAATTCAGTAAAATTCCAGTAGAGTGTAATTCTAATAAATAGCTGACCAGGAAACCTTAAAACTGCCAAACCCATCAGAAGAAGAAAAGCCCAAAAACTTGGCACAACAGAGAACCTAAAAGGACATGGGGAACCTGGATGTGATCCTAGAAGAGAAAAATACATTAAACAAAAATTAAGATAATCTGAAAAAGTATAAACTTTAGCTAATAATAATGTATCAATAATGCTTCATTATTATAATATGCATAATAATGATACATAATAATGTCTCAATAGTGTTTCAATTAAACATCATTAATAATATTATAACCTTATTAATGTTAATAATATCAGATGTTAATAATAGGGACACTGTACATAATATATGGGAATATATACATATACCAAGTATATGTTAGAACTTTCTATACTATATTCTCAATTTTTCTACACTATAATATCAATTTTTCTACAAATACCAAACTACTCCAAAATATAAAGCATATTTAGAAAATACAGTCATAAATATAAAGAAAATCTTATAGGCTTTCTAGACCTTTCTACCACCTTTAAAGAAAATTCTTCTCTTGAGAGTCCCTTGGACTGCAAAGCAATCCAACCAGTACATCCTAAAGGAGATCAGTCCTGGGTGTTCATTGGAAGGACTGATGTTGAAGCTGAAACTCCAGTACTTTGGCCACTTGATGCAAAGAGCTGACTCATTAGAAAAGACCCTGATACTGGGTAGGATTGGGGGCAGGAGGAGAAGAAGACAGCAGAGGATGAGAGGGTTGGATGGCATCACCGACTCGATGGAGATGGGTTTGGGTAGACTCCGGGAGTTGGTGATGGACAGGGAGGCCTGGCGTGCTGCAATTCATGGGGTCGCAAAGAGTCAGACATGACTGAGCGACTGAACTGAACTGAACATGGAGAAGACATTTCAACATTTCTAACTGTCGTATGCATCTTTTTTATTGACGATTTTAAACCTAAGGTCAGAGATTTAGTTAGGTCTAATAAAAGATTAGAAAGGAAACAGCATCCTCTCAGAATTGCAAATGTTTACTGAGCACTTTCTACAAACTTTTGCTCAGAAAAAGAAAAAATTAGAGAACAAAATATCTCTTATGATTAAGTGATGAAACAACCCAATAACATTGCCCTAGTCTACACAAAGACACTGACTGATTTCTTAGAAAAAGAACACTAGAAGAAAAATGTTGTTTTAGCTGAAAAGATAGAATTCAGAGGCACACAAATTACAATCTTTATAATGCAGAATGATGCTTTTCTATCATAATTGTCTTTAATATGAGCAAGAAATGTCCATGTAATTGCTATAATAGAATATTCCCTTTTTATTTGACTCTACTACCAATCCCATCACTATCCATCATTCATTACTTAGAGTAAGATTATGGTTTAGATTCTCAGAACTCAAAATACTCCTAACATTCTGCTTTCACTTCTAACACTTTCTATCTCCTAAGGCAGTCTCTGGATTCCCTTACTAAATTTTTCTGCTTTTTGATTCCAGTTCTGTATTTTTCCCAAAGGTTATTTGTTTTTATTTTATTAGTAGTAATATTTATTCAATATTTATCAATATTGATTTGTGTCATTTTTAATCATTGACTTTATGGATATGACATTAAATAACATTTTTATTAATATAAGTGTAGTTGATGTAAAATGGTTTATAAGTTATAGGTATAGAGTTACTCACAATTTTTAAATATTACACTCCATCCTTAGTTATGATAAAATATTGGGTATATTCCTGGTGTTATATATTTTTGTAGCTTATTTTATACATAATAGTTTGTAACTCTTAATCTCCTATATCCATCTGCCATTCTCTCTTTTCAACTCCCAAGTGATAACCACTAGGTTGTTCTCTGTATCTGTGAATCTGCCTCTTTTATTTTATGTTCACTAGTTTGTTGTATTTTTAGATTCTGCATGTAAGTAATATCACACAGTGTTTGTCTTTCTCTGTCAGACTATGTCACTTACCATAATCCCCTCCAAGTCCATCCACGTTTTTGCAAGTGGAAGTTAAATGTTCTAGTCATCAGGCAAATAAAATTTTAAATCTTATCATGAAACTCTCTAGCTATTAATTGAAAATCATATATATCAACAATCAGGAATGATTTAAATTGAATGAAAAAGACAATCAATAGATACCAACACTGAGATGAAAGAGATATTAGAATTATCTGAGAAAGACTTTAGTAGTAGCCATCTTGGACATATTTTATATCCAACAATTGCACACACTTTTAAACATTTTAAAAAGTCTCACCAAATAAAACATATAAAGAATGAAAAAGAAACAAAGGAGACTATAGCAAAAATCAACAAAACTAAGCTGATTCTTTGAGAAGATAAATAAAATAGACAAACCATTAGCCAGACTCATCAAGAAAAAAAGGGAGAAGAATTAAGTAAGCATAATTAGAAATGAAAATGAAGAAATCACAACAGACAACACAGAAATACAAAGGATCATAAGAGACTACTGTCACCAACTATATGACAATAAAATGGACAACTTGGAAGAAATAGACAAGTTCTTAGAAAAGTATAACCTTCCAAACTTGAACCTGGAAGAAATATGAAATCTTAACAGGACCATCACAAGCACGGAAATCAAAACTGTAATCAAAAATCTTCCAACAAAAGCCCAGGACCTGGTGGCTTCACAAGTGAATTCTACCAAAAATTTATAGAAGAGCTAACACCTATCCCACTCAAACTCTCCCAGAAAATTACAGAGCAAGGTAAACTGCCAAACTCATTCTTTGAGGCCACCATCACCCTAATACCAAAAGCAGACAAAGATGCCACCAAAAAAAGAAAACTACAGGCCAATATCACTGATGAACATAGACGCAAAGATCTTCAACAAAATTCTAGCAAACAGAATCCAACAACATATTAAAAACTTCATACATCACGACCAAATGGGCTTTATCCCAGGGATGCAAGGGTTCTTCAGTATTTGCAAATCAGTCAATTACATTAACAGATTGAAAGATAAAAACCATGTGATTATCTCAATAGATGCAGAGAAAACCTTTGAAGAAATTCAACATCCATTTATGATAAAAAACCCTCCAGAAAGCAGGCATAGAAGGAACATTCCTCAACATAAGAAAATTCACATATGATAAACCCACAGCAGGCATTATCCTCAATGGTGAAAAGTTGAAAGCATTTCCCCTAATGTCAGGAACAAGACAAGGGTACCCACTCTGACCACTACTATTCAGCAGTTTTGGAAGGTTTAGCCACAGAAATCAGAGAAGAAAATGAAATAAAAGGAATCCAGATTGGAAAAGAAGAAGTAAAACTCTCACTGTTTGCAGATGACATGATCCTCTACATAGAAAACCCTAAAGACACCACCAGAAAATTACTAGAGCTAATCAATGAATATAGTAAAGTTGCAGGATATAAAATTAACATGCAGAAATCCCTTGCATTCCTATACACTAACAATGAGAAAACAGAGAAATTAAGGAAACAATTCCTTTCACCATCACAACGAAAAGAAAAAAATACTTAGGAATATATCTACCTAAAGAAACAAAAGACCTACATATAGAAAACTATAAAACACTGATGAAAGAAATCAAAGATGACACAAATAGATGGAGAAATATACCATGTTCATGGCTCAGAAGAATCAATATAGTGAAAATGAGTATACTACCTAAAGCAACCTATAAATTCAATGCAATCCCTATCAAGCTACCAATGGTATTTTTCAGAGAACTAGAACAAATAATTTCACAATTTGTATGGAAATACAAAAAACCTCGAATAGCCAAAGCAATCTTGAGAAAGAAGAATGGAACTGGAGGAATCAACCTGCCTGACTTCAGGCTCTACTACAAAGATACAGTCATCAAGACAGTATGGTACTAGCACAAAGACAGAAATATAGATCAATGGAACAAAATAGACAGCCTAGAGATAAATCCACACACCTATGGACACCTTATCTTCGACAAAGGAGGTAAGAATATACAATGGAGAAAAGACAATCTCTTTAACAAGTGGTGCTGTGAAAACTGGACAACTACCTGTGAAAGAATGAAACTAGAACACTTTCTAACATAATACACAAAAATAAACTCAAAATGTATTAAAGATAAAGAGACATGTGTACCCCAATGTTCATCACAGCACTCTTTACAATAGCTAGGACATGGAAGCAAGCTAGATGTCCATTGGCAGACAATGGATAAGGAAGCTGTGGTACATACACAGTGGATATTACTCAGCTATTAAAAGAACACATTTGAATCAGTTCCAATGAGGTGGATGAAACTGGAGCCTGTTATGCAGAGTGAAGTAAGTCATAAAGAAAAACAGCAATACAGTATATTAACGCATATATATGGAATTTAGAAAGATGGTAATGATGACCCTCTATGCGAGACAGCAAAAGAGACACAGATATAAAGAGCAGACTTTTGGACTCTGTGGGAGAAGGCGAGGGTGGGATGATTTGAGAGAATAGCATTGAAACATGTATATTATCATATATGAAATAGATGACCAGTCCAAGTATGATGCATGAAACAGGACACTCAGGGCCAGTGCACTGGGAAAACCCAGAGGGGTGGGATGGGGAGGGAGGTGGGAGGGGTGTTCAGGATGGGGACACATGTCCACCCATGGCTGATTCATGTCAATGTATGGCAAAGACCACTACAATATTGTAAAGTAATTAGCCTCCAATTAGAATAAATAAATTAATTTAAACATATATAAAAAAGAAAAAATGAACATTTTTGAATTTGAAATACAATATAAACCAAAATGAAAAGCGAAATAAGACCACAGAATGGAGGGCACAGAGAAAGATTCAGTGAACTTGGAGATAGAATAGATAAGTGAGGTAAAGTTTCTGATGAAATATTACCACCAGTAGAATGTGGTAAGATACGTGTATATAATTAAGTGCTTAGAGTAAGTGACTTATAAAGTTATTCAAAGAAAATACACTCAAAAGCACTGTAGATAAATAAAAATGGAATTAACAAAATGTTCAGATAACCCACAGAAGACTAGAAGAAAAGAAATCAGTGAAATAATAATCATAAATCAATTGTGTGAAAACAAAAATTTTAATGGTAAACTTGATCCCTAACAGGTTTATAATTATAATAAATGTAAATGGCTTAATATATAATTCAAATGAGCAATGTTAGCATAATTAATTGAGAAACAGGACTCAAGTGTTTGCTGTTTTTTAAGCTCATTTCAAATATAACAATTCATTCAGGTTGAAAGTACAAGAATATCAGATTTATACCATGTAAACATTAATCAAAGGAAAGCAGACATGGATATATTAACATCAGATATAGTTGACTTCAGAGCATAGGAAATTAGCAAAGTCAGAGAGGAACATGATATAATGATAAAAAGGGTTGATATACCAAGAAGACACAGCAATACTAATTATGTATAAACCAAGCAAAAAACTGCAAAGCATATGAAAAAAAAATAGAACTGAAAGTAGAACAGACAATTTCACAGCTATAATTGGAGACCATAACACACTCTAAGTAACTCATAGAAGAACTAGACAAAACTCAGTGAAAATATAAAGGAACTTGAAAAAACTATCAACAAACAAAAGTCAATCAACATTTTTAGAACACACCATTCGACAGCAGCAGAATACACAATGTTTTAAGCATTCAAAGAACATGTACTAAGATAGACCTTATCCTAGGCTATGAAATAGGTATCAGAAAATGTAAAAGAACTGAAATCACAGTGTGTTCTCCAATCATACTAGAATCGAATTAGAGATTGATAATAAATAACTGGAAAATCACCAAACACTTGAAACTAAAGAATATGCTGAGCATGCACCAGCACTATTTTATGCGACTGAAGACCCTGCAGAAAGTCAAAAAATAAATCAAAATCTAAGCTCCCAGCTCAATACCTAGAAAAACCATGAGCAAAATAACCCAATAATGCTTCATTAATAAGTTTGATAGCTTAGATAAAATGATCAGTTCTCAAAGCATATGCTTTAAAATTCAAAAGATACTTTCATTATGTACTAAATAGTTGTTGCCAATCAGAGTTACCTGGATTTCATATGCTGAGAATGTTCACTTTATTTTAAAGCAAATAATTTAAAAATTAAAAAACAGAAATATGTATGTCCTTGGAAATTCAGAGAGTATTAAATAAATACTTTTATATTAAAATGACTTCACATCATTTCAGGTTTCTTAAATTTATTTCAGGTGTAAATGAGTATACTGAATTTCCAGATAGAGGTTATGTCAACAATACTAGAGAATTATGGGGAAATGCATTCCATAATTTTTTTATCAAGTATATAGACTCTGTGACTAGCTCTGAACAGGCTATAGAAGTCATCAGAGCTTTATTTGGAAATTTACTGATAGGAAAATAGATATTTGTAAATGTGAAGAGCTACACTGAGGGAGTGCACGTGTGCAGTTGCTTGAGTCATGTCTAACTCTCTGTGACTCGATCCTATAGACTATAGCCTGCTAGGCTCCTCTGTCCATGGGGATTCTTCAGGCAAGAATACTGATGTGAGTCGCCATGCGCTTCTCCAGGGGATCTTCCCGACCAAGGGACTGAACCATCATCGCCTGAGGCTCCTGCACTGCAGGTGGACTCTTAACTACTGAGTCATCAGGGAAGCCCACACTGAAGGAGTATGTCATCCCAATTTACCTGAGTTGATGAAGGAGTTAAAATGGTACATTACCAAGATATTTACTACTTTAGAAGTAAGTAAAAATAAAACCTTCAGAGGATTTGTTATGTTACAAGGTTCTAGTTTGGAAAACTCAGCAGTGGACACAGGACTGGAAAAGGTCAGCTTTCATTCCAATCCCAAAGTAGAGCAATGCCAAAGAATGCTCAGACTACCGCACAGCTGCACGCATCTCACATGCCAGCAAAGTGATGCTCACAATTCTCCAGGCCAGGCTTCAACAGAACATGAACTGGGAACTTCCAGAGGTTTAAGCTGGATTTTAAAAAGTCAGAGGAAACAGAGATCAAATTGTCAACATCCGTTGGATCATTGAAAAAGCAAGGGAGTTCCAGAATAAAACATCTGCTTTATTGATTACACCAGAGCCTTTGACTGTGTGGATCACAACAAACTGGAAAATTCTTAAAGAGATAGGAATACCAAACCACCTACCTGCCTCCTAAGAAATCTGTTTGCAGGTCAAGAAGCAACAGTTAAAACCAGACATGGAACAACAGAATCGTTCCAAATTGGGAAGGGAGTACAACAAGTTTGTATATTGTCACCCAGCTTATTTAACTGCTCTGCAGAGTACATCATGAGAAATGCTGGGCTGGATGAAGCACAAGCTGGAATAAAGATTGCCAGGAGAAATATCAATAACCTCAGATATGCAGATGACACCACCCTTATGGCAGAAAGTGAAGAAGAACTAAAGAGCCTCTTGATGAAAGTGAATGAGGAGAGTGAAAAAGTTGGCTTAGAACTCAACATTTAAATAACTAAGATCATGGATATCTCGTCCCATCACTCCATGGCAAATAGATGGGGAAACAATAGAAATATTGAGAGCCTTTATTGACTTGGGCTCCAAAATCTCTGCAGTTGGTTACTGCACCCATGAAATTAAAAGACACTTGTTCTTTGAAAGAAAAGCTATGACCATCCTAGACAACATATTAAAAAGCAGAGATACTACTTTGCCAACAAAGGTCCATCTAGTCAAAGCTATTTTTTTACAGTAGTCAAGTATGGATGTGAGAGTTGGATTATAAAGAAGACTGAACACCAAATAATTGGTGCTTTTGAACTGTGGTGTTTGTTGGAGAGATTCTTGAGAGTCCCTTGCACTGCAAGGAGATCCAACCAGTCCATCCTAATGGAGATCAGTCCTGGGTGTTCATTGGAAGGACTGATGTTGAGGCTGAAACTCCAATACTTTGGCCACCTGATGTGAAGAACTGACTGATTGGAAAAGACCCTGATGCTGGGAAAGATCAAAGGCAGGAGGAGAAGGGGATGACAGAGGATGAGATGGTTGGATGGCATCACCCACTCGATGGACATGGGTTTGGTTGGACTCCGGGAGTTGGTGATGGACAAGGCGGCCTGGCATGCTGTAGTCCATGGGGTTGCAAAGAGTTGGACATGACTGAGCAACTGAACAGAAAGTTCTAGTTATTTGAATTTTTTGAAGTCAAATTTGTCTTAATATATATTATTTTTATCTCATCAAAAACAACAGTTTAAGTGATCAGAATTGACCATTACATAATGTGTCAATAATAAATTAACTTGTTTCAACATGATCTTGGTTTGTTTAAAAGGCAAACCATTCAACATGATAATGATCCAAGTCTGTTCCCAAACCACTGATGCCAAATAGCTGAAATTATAGGTTCTATGAAAACTTACAACATCTACTAGAACCAACACCAAAAAGAAAAGGTGTCCTTTTCATCATAGGGAATTAGAATGCAAAAGTAAGAAATCAAGAAGAACCTGGAATAACAGGCAAGTTTGGTCTTGGAGTACAAAATGAAACAGGATAAAGGGTAGCAGAGTTTTGTCAAGAGAACACACTGGTAATAGCAAATACCCTTTTCCAACAACCCAAGAGACTCTACACATGGACAGCACCAAATGGTCAATAGTGAGATCAGATTGATGTTCTCAGCAGCTGAAGTTGGAGAAGCTTTATACAGTTAGTGAAAACAAGACCTAAACTACCTGTGGCTCAGATTATGTGCTCCTTATTGCAAAATTCAGGCTTAAATTGAAAACAAAATAGGGAAAACCACTGGACCATTCAAGTATGACCTAAATCCAATGCCTATAATCATAAGGTATTTGATTTAGGTCAGAAACAGTGACAATGAATAATAGATTCAAGAGATTAGATCTGGTAGAGAGAGTGCCTAAAGAACTATGGATGGAGGTCCATAACACTGTACAGGAGGCAATGACCAAAATCATCCAAAAGAAAAAGAAATGCAAAATGGCAAATTGGTTGTCTGAGGAAGCTTTAGATATAGCTGAGTAAAGAAGATAAGTGAAAGGCGAGGGAGAAAAGGAAAGATATACCCAACTGAATGCAGAGTTCCAGAGAAGAGCAAGGAGAGAGAACAGTTCAGTTAAGTTGCTCAGTCATGTCCAGCTCTTTGTGACCCCATGGACTGCAGCACGCCAGGCCTCCCTGTCCATCACCAACTCCCGGAGCTTGCTCAAATGCCTGTCCATTGAGTCAGTGATGCCATCCAACAATTTCATCCTCTGTCGGCAGGAGGAGGAGAGATAATAAGGCTTTCTTAAATGAAAAATGCAGAGAAATAGAGGAAAACAGTAGAATGGGAAAGACTAGAGCTCTCTTCAAGAAAATTAAAGATACCAAGGGAACATTTCATGCAAGCCTGGGCAGGATAAAGGGCAGAAATAGTAAGGACCTAATAGAAGCAGAAGAGGTTAAGAAGATGGAGAGGAGGGAAGGACAGAGGTTCAAAAGTGAGGGAACATACATATCCCTGTGGCTGTTTCCTGTTGAAGTGTGGCAGAAATCCATCACAATATTGTAAAGTAATTATCCTCCAATTAAAAATAAAATTAAAAGAAATCAGATGGGACAAGCATACACAGAAGAACTCCACAAAGATGGTCTTAATGACCCAGAAAACCACAATGGTGTGGTCCCTTACCTCAAGCCAGATGTCTTGGAGTGTGAAGTCAAGTGGTCCTTAGGAAGCATTAGTACTAACAAAGCTAAGTAGAAGTGATGGAATTTCAGCTGAGGTATTTAAAATCCTAAAAGGTGATGCTATCAAAGTGCTGCACTCAATGTATCAGCAAATTGGAAAATGCTACAGTGGCTCAGGATTGGAAAAGATCAGTTTTCATTCCAATCCCGATAAAGGGCAATGTTAAAGAATGTTCAAACTACCACACAATTGCATTCATTTCACATGTTAGGAAGGTTGTGCTCAAGATCCTTCAAGCTAGGCTTCAGAAGTACATGAATTATTGTACAATAATACAAGAACTTCCAGATGTGTAAGCTAGGCTTCAGTGAGTCAGAGGAACCAGAGATCAAATAGCCAACATTTGTTGGACGTGGAGAAAACAAGAGAATTACTGAAAAACATATACTTCTGCTTCATTGACTAGGCTAAAGCCTTTGACTCTGTGGATCACAACAAACTGTGGAATATTCTTAAAGAGATAGGAATACCAGACCACCTTACCTGTCTCCTGAGAAATCTGTATATGGGTTAAGAAGCTACAGTTAGAACCAGACATGGAACAGTAGACTGCTTCAAAATTGGGAAAGGAATACACACAAGGCTGTATATTGTCACCCTGCTTATTTAACTTCTATTCAGAGTACAAAATGCTAGGCTGGATAAATCACAAGCTGGAATCAAGATTGTGAGGAGAAATATCAAAATCTCAAAGATGCAGATGATACCACTCTAATGGCAGAAAGTGAAGAGGATCTAAAAGCCTCTTGATGAGGGTCAAAGAGGAGAGTTAAAAAGCTGGCTTGAAAGTCAGCATTCAAAAAGCTAAGATCACGGCATCTGGTCCCATCACTTCATGGCAAATAGAAGGGGGAAGAATTGGAAGCAGTGACAGATTTTATTTTCTTTGGCTCCAAAATCACTGCAGATGGTGACTCCAGCCTTGAAATTGAACGAAAGAATTAAAGAAAGCTATGACAAACCTAGAGAGCATATTAAAAAGCAGAGACATTATTTTGCTGACAAAAGTACCTATAGTCAAAGCTATGGTTTTTCCAGTAGTCATGTACAGATGTGAGAGTTGTATCATAAAGAGGGCTGAGTGCCAAAGAATTGATGCTTTCTAATTGTGGTGCTGAAGATGACTCCTATGAGTCCCTCTGACTGCAAGGAGATCAAACCAGTCAATGCTAAAGGAAATCAAAACACTGAATAATCATTGGAAGAACTGATGTTGAAGCTGAAGCTCCAATACTTTGGCCACCTGATGCAAAGAACTGACTCATTGGAAAAGACCCTGATCCTGGGAAAGATTGAAGGCAACAGGAGAAGAGGTTGACAGAGGTTGAGTTAGATAGATAGCATCACCAATTCAGTGGACATGAATCTGAGCAAATTCAGGGAGATAATGGAGGACAGAAGAGCCTGGCTTGCTGCATTCCATGGGGTCGCAAAGAGTTGGACATGACTTGGTGATTGAACCACAACAACAGCATTATTTTAGCATGAATCAATTACTGATAGTGCCTCAGTTGCCACTTTTTTGCAAGATGATTTTGTAAAAATTTACTATTTCCAGATTTTTTGTGAGCATACTTAAACACCACAGGCTTCTGTACTTCCTCAAAAAAGGCAATACTGAAATTCTTTGGATAAAAGAAAGCCTCATATGTCTAATATATCATATATCAAATTTCTATGTCTGTAGAATTTATAAACCAAATCTGAATAACTGGATTTGAAAAAAAGACATTTATTTGAAGGATGTGAAAGGACATGTAATATAAATAACAGCTGAAAAATAAGACTTGGGAAGGAAAAGATATTTCTCTCATAGGGACCACTCAAGATTTCATTAAGACTCTGTCCTTGGAATAAAAGCATCTATATTATTTCCTTTCTGAACTCTATTCTTATTGGAAAGTAATAGAAGAAAAATTCCAATTTGTTTTGATGGCACAAATCTATCATTTCAGCAAAGAACAAAATATCCTGATCTAAAGCCCAACCATGTAGTAGATACAGAATTCTCTAAAAGTACAGTGAAATGATTTGACTAAACCAAGCGCATGAATGCTGGGTGGCTAAAATGCAAAAAAACAAAAGCAAAAACAGTTAATGAAGTGACCTCAGAAGACACAGGACATAAAATTTGTGAGCATCTAGTCAGTTACGATGTCCCTGTGTTGCTGTTGTTTAGGCATTAAGCCGTGTCTGACCCTTTTGCCACCCTGTGGACTGTAGCCCACTGGCTCCTCTGTCCATGGCATTTCCCAGGTAAGAATACTGGAATGAAGTGCCATTTTCTTCTCCAGGGGACCTTCCTGACCCAGAGATTGAACCCATGTCTGCATTGACAGGCAGATTCTTGACTACTGTGCCACCTGGGAAACCCGAGATATCCTTATTCTACTGGATAAAGCACTGATTTTAGTAATAATATTTAACAATAGGAAGTTTAGATGAGCTGTTATTTCACCTTGAATGAAACACTTAAACATGTTTATATACTATGGTTATAGTCAGTTGTCAGTATTTCCTTGGGGCTTTTGGTACATTACAATAGTCCACTGGGAGCTTATGTGGATAAAGAAGGCAAGATTTTGGTAAAATATTTTCTTTCACAACAAAGGAATAATAATAATATTGAAAACACTTATGTGACTTCTGAAGAGAATTCTCAGTAAAGCCTTTTCCTTGTTTACTGATACTTGCTTTTAGGATTACTGATATATGTTATCATACTGAGTGTTAGTTTACTTACTAAAAGGACAACTTAATTTACTCTCCTAAAGAATTCTAAATGCATAAGCCAGTACGTCTGATACCCAGGTTGAAAAACAATGCAAAAATGGTATCTTCAAATTCAACTTCCCTTTATTCCCTACTTGGATAAAAGAGACCATCAAAATGTCTGGTTATTTTAAGCCAAAATATGAGGAGTCATATTTGACTCCTTCCTTTCCCTTATACCTAATTCTCATCTACAGGAAGTCACGTTGTTCCTCCCTGAAAATAAATGCTGAATCCAAACTGTTCTCTCCAGTTTTACATTAATGTCACCCCACTTCAGCGACCACAGGCTGCAGTAGACTCTTCTTGCTGTATTCCATTTTCTCACCTCTTTCCCACAGAGCATCCAGTATGATCATTTTAGTGCCTAAATTAGATCAGATCACTTTCTTTTCAAAACAATCAGAGTAAAATCCAGGCGTCTCCACAACCGCGGGACATCTGGTTTTTCCTACCTTTGCAGTTACATTGCTTATCAATCTCCCTCCCATTCACTCATAAGCCCCACCCTCACTGGATTTCTCTCTAATCCTCTGCTTCACAAAGCTCTTCCTTCTGTGAGATCTTTGTATTTGCCTTTTACTTTCAAGTGCTGGTTTTGCACAGAGGCCTTCCTTGATTAACTCTTGTCTAAAAATCACCTCTATTATTATTTATTCTCACTTTCCCTTGTATTTATCTGATATTGTATCATATAATTTTGTGTTTCATGTCTTTTTCATTCACTAAAATAGAAGCTCCATGAAAGGACAAAACTTGATCTTTCTTACAAATGGTACAACCCATCTTTGAACACATATATAATTAACAAGCACTCATTCAGTATTTCCTGGGAAGAAATTTGAAGAGAAATACAAATGGACATTTAAAAGAGCAATTGCGAGAGAGATAACTTCTCTTTCATTACAGGCTAATGAAGTCATATAACTAGTTATTTATGTTTTGAATTGGATATGAAAAGAGTGTTTGGTAGAAAAAAACTGAGAAACTCAGATTATTTATAATATTCCTCATTATGGAAAGTAACCAAATAGCCACTAACTGCATAATATATGGCCTACTTTGATTTATTATATTCGATTAACCCATTATCCAAATATCCACTGTGTTCCAGGAATCCATCCAGGACCCTGAATCACAAATGGGAAAAGGGAAGAAGTATCATGAGTCACAGGTCCTCCTAGACATAGAACAGGTAGCATTCTGATCTGATAACATTTCAACAGAGCTACACAGCAAAGGATGCTATCTTTTAACAAAATCCCCCAAAGTCATATTTTCAATTTTTGTATGTTTTCTGGTTTTCGTTGTTTGCCCCCATTTAGTGATCAAGCTGCTACTGAATGAATTATCATGAATTTGTATCCATTACTTGCCACTCTGAGTCTACAAGATACTCATTTCTCATGAAGGCTCAGAATTCATCTAAACTGCACTTATTCAAAGCCTGAACTTGAATTTTCTGTAATTTCTCTTCACTTGATCACCCTTATAAAATAATCAGATTTACAGGATGATTCAGAATGGTAAAGCAGTCCTGACTTGGGGTTTTTGATGAGGTTTTCAACAAGAGCAGCTCTTGCTTCTCTCTGTTTTTAAAATGCCTGTTCTCATAATGCTGTTGACCCTGCTAAATTTTTTTGTGGTAACCCAAGATTTTGCTTAACATTTTCCATATAAGCTAGTGATGTATAATCTGAATTAAAGGTATTCTGTGATCCCTTGGAAGTGACATGAAAAATCTAGTGCACTGAAGTTCTATATCTTAGGAGTTTAAAGTTCTGTATCTTAGGTCTCTTTCAGCTTTGTATTACCCACAGCACTAACTGAGAAGTGTGGCGTCTGTGTCTATTGATTGAATGGTTCTTTGTCATCTTGCTATGTACTCATCTGAGTAAACGCTAAAGGCATTCATACGGGTGTAATCATAAGGTTATATGGTTGCTTTCAGCATAAATTAATTGCTTCTCCAACACTGACTGTCATTGAACAGAAAACCCTCAGTCACCACAAATTTTCTACTGCAAAGTGTCAAACATCTCACTACATATGCTAACTATAATCACATTAAAATTGTATGACCTATAAGTTCAAATTACAAATTTAATATAAAATTTCAAATGCTAATTTTGTTTGAATATTTAAAAAAGGCCCTCCAAAATATATCTTGTATAGAGCCACTAGCATTCTTATTGTCTGATGATTTATGAAACATGTTAGTTTAAGAATTTAGGGTCTTATAAACTGAAGACAGTAAAGCCATTTTACCAAATCAAATAATAGAAAAATATCACTTGATTTTTAGTGACTAGTAGTACACATAATAGAAAAAAAAAGTGACACTGAAGGGGTAGGTGCTTTTCTCAGAAAAACCACAGGGTTTCCACTTCCTCATACAGCTAGTTAGGATGAGTTATCCTGTATGCTTCAGGGATTAATCAAGAATGCAAACAATCCTGGTGAGAGGTGCTGGGGCTTTAAATGAGTGTGCCATTGGATATATGAGACGTCAGATTCTTAAAATTAGCAAAATAATATTTGGTGGACATCAATAGGAATTGACTAAACATCATAACCTACACACCAGAAGGGTAAGGAGAGATTTTTACAAAGATGTTTCATAAAAGATATGTACCAAAGCAACCTCAAAGGTTGAATCCCAATAGCCACCGATATAATACAACAATAATTGTATTTCCTGAACTTCACTATCCAACCGAATAATCCGTTTAGGCTCAGTAAATCTAAACCTGCCAAGTTAAGTCACTTTTGCACTTTTGTACTTTCTTTGGATCGATTTCCACACTTCCATTAAGGTTTTTTGTTTCTCCATGTAAAAACTAGTGTATGTCATTAATATAAAGTGAGTTTTTCAGCTGCTTGCATTTCGGGTACACTGAGCTCATACAATAACCCAACAGATAATGCCAAAAGACCATTGGGGTAGCACAATTGGCAGGGAAGAGAGGTTTTTCAAAAATCAAACTGAGAACAGTATACAAAAGCCAATGATTTTGAAGTGGAACAGCTTTTTCAAGCATGATTTATTTGCCTAATCAATGTGGAGTAAAATTTCAAGACGGGGGGTTTATTTTCCACAATAGTGAGAACCCAAAAGTTGCTTTAACCCATGTCTTAGATTCACTTTAGCCTTCCACATCTTAGTTCTTTGGAGGGCTAAGCTCTGGAAACTCACAAGAGCACTTCAGGCATCCCAGGGGTATGGGAGAATGCCTCTTGTAGTGTATCTGAATCATGAAGTGATACTTTGTTCTTTGACCTCAGACTTCAGATTTAACAATGTAACATAGACACTTGTAACAGAAGAAAAATAGTTTGTATCAGAAAACAGTATGGTTAAACACAGGTGTCTAAAAGGAGGCAGCCCTTCACTGTGATTTCAAATAAGGCAAGAATTCAACCGAAGGTAAAATTTTGACACTTGAACTCTTTGCACCATTTCTATATTTCCTATTAAGGCAAAATCAGCTCACTTCTCTTTTTCTTTTTTTTTTTTTGAGTGAACTTGTTATGATCTAGCAATTGCTCCCTTAACCTAATCTCTATTGACAACAAAATTTTTATTGCTATTAATGTTAGAAAAATCCTGATTTTATTAAAGATGCTTAAATATGAAACTGATATGGGAAAAGTGGTATATTCTAATTTTATACTTACCTTGCATGTATCTATGTTGTCTGTTGTTTAGTAGCTAAGTCATGTCTGACTCTTTTGCAACCCCATGGACTGTAGCCCGCTAGTACTCCTCTGCTCTGTCCATGAGATTTCCCAGGCAAGAATCCTGGAGTGGATTGCCATTTCCCTCTCCAGGGGATCTTTCTGACTCAGGGATTGAACTCATGTTTCCTGCACTGGCAGGTGGATTCTTTACCAATGAGCCACCAATCAAACCTAATATATTGTAACAATTTTGAAATATAATTTATTTGCATATTGAAAAAAAGAAGCTGTATCTCTGTTGTTTTAAAGATAAAAACAAGCCAAAAAATCAAGAGGATAGATAATAGATAAAGGATTGGGTAAAACTGATAGAGCGCAAGATAAAGAACATGAAAGGAATTATGAGGTGAAAGATGGCTGATTATGTATTTGTAGAAAGACACATTTTATAGGTACTCACAGCTTTCTTGGAGATTATAAGGTAATCTGAATGATTTGTGCTTCATGTTTTTGTATACAATGTTTAGTAAAGTTTATACTGCATGTTACAATACAACACATTTTTGTATTAAATATTAATACAGAAGTGTCTGATTGTTAATCATTTATTATATTCATAATAGTTTATTTATTCCTAAATTATTTAGAGTAAAATATTTTTTTGAAAGATTTTGCTTTGAAGGACTTTTAGTCTTGTGAAAACAGAAAACATAATACATGTCAGGGTCTAAAATGAATAATTATGCTTCTCAGTGGTGGCTCAGCTGCTAAAGAATCCACCTGAAATATGGGAGACCTGGGTTCCATCCCTAGGTTGGGAAGAGTCCCTGGAGAAGGGAAAGGCTACCCACTTCGGTATTCTGGCCTGGAGAATTCCATGGGCTGTAGATTCCATGGGCTCACAAAGAGTCGGACACGACTGAGGGACTTTCCCTTCACTAATAGTGCAGTGTCCTCAAATTGCTCCTGAGAAAGGAGCAGTGTGAGTTACAAAGGATAGCTACATAGCCTCTGAGCCATAATTTTCTCTTACTGAAAAGGGTGAAATAAAATTCACTCACAAAATTTTGACAATGAATTATACGCCAACACGTTGCTCTTGTTAGGTCCATTAATTTCTGTCCACTTATTATTATAATTTAAAAACTATTTCCCTGAAAGAATTTAAGAGAACATTAAATCAATAAATGTCAACACCTCATATAAAATGCAGATGATTTATTTCTTTACTTCATCTAGACAGATAATTGCTTAGAATCAAATAGGGATAAACTGGAATTCAAGGTAACAAGATCAGTCAATTATAATACTGTGTATAGTCCAAAAGGTAATGTAAAGAACCAAAGGCATTTCTTTATTGTTGAAACCTGGTACAAAACTGGTTTATAGTTTTGATTTATTCTTATTTTTCATGCAGTTTCAGAGAAATACTTCATACCTTCTTATGTATAAAACAAACAAGCTCCTCGAAGCAAAAGCTGGAGAAAAAAATAATAAAAAACTGACTTTATTTTTCTTTAATAATACATCTTTAAGTATCAAGAAAATAAGTAAATCAATTAATAAGCTCTTTTATATTGAAAAGAAAGGAATAAAATAGGTAGATTCTTAAGCATGTGTCTCTGTGCCCTGTCCGGAAAAAAATTATAACACCTTGAACATCTAGCTCTAACCTATTTTTTTTTTCAAATAAACAATTGTACAAATAAGGACATTGAGGCCATTAAGGACATTCTTTGCAGTCAAAGATGGAGAAGCTCTATACAGTCAGCAAAAACAAGACCAGGAACTGACTATGGCTCAGATCATGAACTCATTGCAAAAATTCAGGCTAGATTGAAGAAAGTAGGGAAAAACACTGAAGCATTCAGTTCAGTTCAATTCAGTCACTCAAGTCGTGTCTGACTCTGTGACCTCATGGACTGCAGCACGCCAGGCTTCCCCTGTCCATTACCAACTCCTGGAGCATTCAGGTAAGACCTAAATCAAATCCCTTATGAAAATACAGTGGAGTTGACAAACAGATTCAAGGGATTAAATCTGATACAGAGCCTTAAGAACTATGGACAGAGGCTCATGACATTGTACACGGGAGGGTGATCAAAACCCTCCTCAAGAAAAAGAAAGGGAAAATGATTGTCTCAGGAGGCATAACCAAATAGCTGAGAAAAAAAGAGAAGCGAAAGACACAGGACAAAGGGAAGAATATACTCATCTGGATGCAGAATTCCAAAGAATAGCAAGGAAAGATAAGAAAGCCTTCCTCAGTGAACAATGCAAAGAGATAGAGGAAAACAATAGAATGGGAAAGGCTAGAGATCTCTTCAAGAAAATTAGAGATACCAAGGGAAAATTTCATGCTAAAATGGCCCAATAAAGGACACAAATGGTATGGACCTAACAGAAGCAGAAGATATTAAAAAGAGGTGGGAATAATACACAGAAGAACTATAAAAAAAGACAAGTTAATGACCCAGATAACCACAATGGTGTGATCACTCATATAGAGCCAGATGTCCTGGAATGTGAAGTCAAATGGGCCTTAGAAAGCATCACTACAAACAAAACTAGTGGAGGTGATGGAATTCAAGTTGAGCTGTTTCAAATCCTAAAAGTGTTAAAGTGCTGCATTCAATATGCCAGCAAATTTGGAAAACTCAGCAGTGGCCACATGATGGGAAAAGATCAAGTTTCATTCCAGTTCCAAAGAAGGGCAATTCCAAAGAATGGTCAAACTACAGCACAATTGCACTCATTTCAAATGCTAGGAGAGTAATGCTCAAAATTCTCCAAGATAGGTTCAACAGTACTTGAACCAAGAAATTCCAAATGTTCAAGCTTGATTTAGAAAAGGAATAGAAACCAGAGATCAAATTGCCAACATACGTTGTTGGATCATAGAAAAACCAAGAGGGTACCAGAAAAACACTTACTTCTTCTTCAGTGACTATGCTAAAGCCTTTTACTGTGTGGATCACAAAAAATGTGGAAAATTCTTCAAGAGATGGGAATACCAGACCACCTTACCTGCCTCCTGAGAAACCTGTTTGCAGGTTGAGAAACAACAGTTAGAACCAGACATGAAACAACACACTAGTTCCAAATTGGGAAAGGATCACCTGAAAGCTGTATATTGTCACCCTGCTTATTTAATATATGCAGAGTACATCATGTGAAATGAGGGACTAGATGAAGCACAAGCTGGATTCAAGATTGCCTGGAGAAATATCAGTAACCCCAGAGATGCAGATGACACCACCTTTATGGTAGAAAGCGAAGAAGAACTAAAGAGCTTCTTGATGAAAGTGAAAGAGGAGAGTGAAAAAGTTGGCTTAAAACTCAACATTCAAAAAACTAAGATCATGGCATCAGGTCCCATTATTTCATGGCAAATAGATGGGAAAACAATGGAAACAGTGACAGATTTTATTTTCTTGTGCTCTAAAATCACTGCAGATGGTGATTCCAGCCACAAAATTAAAAGATGCTTGCTTCTTGGAAGAAACATCATAACCAACCTAGACAGCATATTAAAAAGCAGAGACATTCCTTTGCCAACAAAGGTCCGTCTAGTCCAAGCTATGTTTTTCCAGTAGGTCATGTACAGATGTGAGAGTTGGACCATAAGGAAGGCTGAACAATGAAGGATTGATTATTTTGAACTGTGGTGTTCGCAAAGACTCTTGAGAGTCCCTTAGACTACAAGGAGATCAAACCAGTCAACCCTAAAAGAAATCAGTCCCAAATATTCATTAGAGGGACTGGTGCTGAAGCTGAAGCTCCAATACTTTGGGCCACCTGATTGGAAGAGCCGACTCATTAAAAAGATGCTGATGCTGGGAAAGATTGATGTCAAGAGAAGGGAATGACAGAGGACGAGATGGTTGGATGGCATCAGTGACTCAATGGACGTGAGTTTGAGCAAGCTCCAGGAGAGAGCGAAGGACAGGGAGGACTGGCGTGCTGCAGTCCACGGGGTCACAGAGTCGGACACGACTGAACATTGAACAGCAACATCAAGGCCCAGAAAGTTAAAATTTCTCATCAAAAGTTAGGCACAATTCTCTTACTTCTAGGTACTTTGCTGTGTATTTGTTGTGCTAAATACGTAAAGAATCTCACTTAATATATGCATATGCCAAACTTGTTTCGTAATGAACATAGAGTGAAACCAATGAGATGAACTACTAGTAACAGGACATTTATTTATTTATATGGGTGGACTAGGTGTCACAGATGTTAAATATGATTTCATATTTAAATATAGTACAGTATTATACACAATATTGTAAATATAGTAGTAAAGGTTCCTTTCAGTACAAATCATAATTTGATCTGCTTTATAATCTAGGAGAAAAGTAGATTCAAAGAAATAGAAGTTAGCTTTCATTTACTATTTTAACTTTGGACCAGATGCATATCCCAAGCATTTACCTTCAAGTATTTATGCTTGCAAATTAATACAGCAAGGGCAGCACTACATCCTTTTATAGATCTTTTAAATGAGAAAATAATGATCTTGCTATTGATGATATAACCTTCATTTATTCAGCAAGATTCTTCTACTTTATGGATAACTCTTTGAGAATGCATAAAGCTTAATAAAGCAGAGATTTTGCTTTTTTTGGTTTTTTTTTTTGATTCCTTGTAATTGTCATTTAAAAAAATAGTTTAAGCAAAAAATTAAATATCCTGAAGATGGAATTAGAAGTCTATAAACCTTCCTGGCTTGGAGTCGTCTAACTCAACTTTGAACTGTATAGGTCTTGAAACTAGGATGGCTTGGTAATTCTTGATAATTTGATGATTTCCTTTTTTTTTTTTTTTTTTTAATGGTGTCTGTCTTTCATGCATGTTCAGGCTAAGATTCTTGTCAGTTTACTGCAAGATCAAGTCTCTTTTTTGGCTGTTTCCATTAAGTATTGTGCATAATCCAGATCATGTTTGCTGAATCTTCATGCATGGAAGAACAGAGCAGTGTGTCTGTGGATCTGTGCTCTTGTTCCCATATGTGAGATACCTGGTCACGATGTGATGATCAGAGAGAGGATGGACTTCACAGAAAGCTCGATAGCAGGACCATGCATACCTTTTACTCTATTGAAGAAGTTATAGAGTCTACTGAGACAAACTCTTTGTCCTCTCAGGCAATAATCTTTAATCCTGTAGGGCTCCAAAGTATGAATCTCATTTCTTGGACTCCAGTGAAACCAATATTTGAAGCTTTATTCCTCTGCTAAGAAAGAAAGGAAAGAAAAAGAGAAGAAAGGAAGGGGAGAAGGAAAGAAGGAATGAAGGAGGAAGGAGAGAGGCGGCACATTTGTATATCAGTTTTCCTTTGAGGAAAAACATTGAGTCTTATTTCTCTCTTCAAGTAAACACTTCATTTTAAATCTCTCCCAGGTGTAAAGAATTATAGCTCTTTTATTTGTCATAAGTCTTCATTCTAATACTGGCATTGGAAACATCCTGAAAATTTTTAGACCAGGAATTCCTGAGCCATTTCAATGAAAATTTCATACTTTAGTGTTGTAGTTTTTTTGTTCTTTTAATGTAGAAGTTCTTTAAATAAACGGCCTAGATGCAAAATAATGATATGTAACTCTGAATAGAATCATGTGTGTGCTCCATCTGTCAGTTGTGTCCGACTCTTTGAGACCCATGGGCTATAGCCCACCAGACTTCTGTCCATGGAAATTTTCAGGCAAAAATGCTGCAGCAGGTTGCCATTTCCTACTCCAGGGATACAATCTCATATAAAGTAGCAATTATACACCGTTCATGTAAATAGGAAATATAACTACGTAAAAATATTTCCATTTAAGTAAAGTTTAATAGGGCAAGACAAGTAAAGAAAACGGAATGTCACTCAAAATAGCATTTAATACAAAATGCTGATTATTTTTCTCTTAAATTTTTCTGATTTTATTTCAGTAAAATTGACATATAGCACTATATAAGTTGGTAACAGTCCATCTGCAATGCAGGAGACAAGATTTTGATCCCTGGGTTGAGAAGATGTCCCAGAGAAGGAAATGGCAACCCACTCCAGTGTCCTTGCCTGGGAAATCCCCTAGACAGAGGAACAAGGTGGGCTACAGTCCAGGGCTCACAAAAGAGTTGGGCATGACTGGCACCTAAACGGCTATATAAGTTTAAGGTACACAGCATAATGCTTTTACTTTAAGTGTATTGTAAAATGATTACAAGTGCTTAACCTCCATAATCTCATATAGATACAAAAAAAGAGAAAAAACATTTTTTTTTCTTATGATGACCACTGTTAGGATTTACTCTGTTAATAACTTTCATACATGTGTGTATATATATATATATATATATATATATACACACACACACACACACACACAGCAGTGTTAACTGTACATGTGCATTGCATGCCTAGTACTTACATGTGCTCAGTCACTCAGTCGTGTCTGACTCTGAGATCCTTTAGACTGTATTCCACCAGCGTCAGGCAACAATACCAGAGTGGGTTGCCATTTGTTCCTCCAGAGGATCTTCCCTTGCCCAGGGATTGAACCTGCATCTCCTGCATTGCCAGTGGATTCTTTACCTGCTGATCTCGTACTATTTACCTGTCTTATAAATGAAAGTTGTACTTTTTCAACCACCTTCAACCATTCCCTCCTCCTGCCACCTACCACCTCTTATAACTACATATCCTGATCTTTTTTGAGTTTGGTGGGGCTTTTTGTTTTGTTTTCAGATGCCACGTGTAAGAGCAATCATTCAAAATTTGTATTTTTTTGTCTAATTTATTTTGCTTAGCATAATGCTCTCAAGCTCCATCAATGTTGTCACAAATGGCAGATTTCCTTCTTTTTAATTACTGAAAAATATTTCATTGTTGTATATGTGTTACAACTTCTTTATCCATATATCTTTATTTGGCCATATATTGTTTCTATGCCTGGCTATTGTAAATAATGCTGCTAGGAACATAGGGGTGCAGACATCTCTCTACACAGGGTTTTGTTTTGTTTGGATATATCTTAAGGGTTGAAGTTGATGAATCGTATGGCAGTTCTGCTTTTAGTTCTTTGAGCAGCCTCCACACTGTTTTCCGTAGTGGCTGTAATGGCAGTTCTGCTTTTAGTTCTTTGAGCAGCCTCCACACTGTTTTCCGTAGTGGCTGTAATGGCAGTTCTGCTTTTAGTTCTTTGAGCAGCCTCCACACTGTTTCCGTAGTGGCTGTACCAGTTTGCAGTCACAGTAGCAGCGCACTTGTTATCCCTTTCTTGTTTGATGGTAGCCGTTTTAGTAGGTGTGAGATAATAACCTGTGCTTTTCATTCCATTTCCCTATGATTAGTGATATTTAACATCTTTTCATGTACCTATGGCCATTCATATATCTTCTTTAGAAAAATGTCCATTCAGATCTTCTGCTCAGTTTTTAATTGCATTATTTGGAAATTTTTTGCTATTGAGTTATATGCATTCTTTATATATTTTAGGTATTAGCCTGTGGTCAAATACGTAGTTTGCAAATACCATTTCCCATTCCACAGGTTGTCTTTTCATTTTGTTAATTGTTTCTTTTGCTGTGCGGGAGCTTTTTAGTTATGGTCTTACAGGTTCATTTTTGCTCTTGTTACTTGTGCTTTACATGTCACACCCACATCATCATTGCCAAGAGCCCTGTCCAGCAATTTTTTTTTTTTTTTTTTTAGTATTTTCTTCTAGGAGTTTTATAGTGTCTACTCATATTTAAGTCTTTATTTTGATTTAATTCTGAGTAGTGTAAAATAGGTGTCTCCTTTCTTTTATGTATGAATATCTAATTTTCTCACAAATGCTGATGTCATTGCCACTTAACTTTGTTTAGAAGTTTGTACACAAAAGGGCATTACCTCAACATTTGCTCACAAATGGTTTGGTATGGTTTGTTTATAACTTGCATGTTGATGGTAGAGGCAAAAACTTTCATAGTTTGTAAGATTTTGAAAAAAAGAAGGAAGCAGATTCAATAAATTCCCATATCTAAAAGCTCAGAAAGAGCAGAGCCTCTTTTATATGAATCTGTTCTGCATCCAGAGAATTCACCACTGTGTGTGTACAGCTGTTTAACAAACCAGGTGGCACATCTGCAACCTAGTCACTAGTGGGAAGGGGAAGGAGAAGAGCATTGAGGAATCAAATCGGTCTCATTGTCAAAGAGTCTGATTCCTCCATTTAAACAAACATTCTTTTTGTTCCACTGATGGTGCAACATACATCTCTTGGTTTGCTTGAGAAATTTTGCAGGCTGCTGTCTAAATGAAATAGAGAAAATAATTAATATAATCTTGCTTTGCTATACAATGGCTATTGAATTCAGAAATTCTCCCTTTTTTGGCTCACTAATTAATTCATTAATTTATTCATTATTTATTGAGCAGCTGAGCATCAGAAGTTGATAAGAAATAAACAAACTGTACCCTGGGGATTCATATAATATACATTGTTTTGTCACTGCAGATTTTCTGTCTGTGATGAAAATTGGGATGTTTTCATCAATTAAGAAAATTGAAGACAGATGAGAAATAATAAAGCAATCATTATAATCATAATAGTTAATGTATTATACTGACTATATTGATAAATATAAGATAGAAATAGTACATGTATTACCACATTTGGTGAGATATATTCCCTGTATTTAATAAATAATGAATGTGAAATCCTTAGCAAAAAATCTGGTCCAGTGCTAGTATTCAAGGGATGGTTGCAATTGTAATTCTTAATATCAAGGACTATTAATATTATTATTCCTATATTAGAGCAAAAAGTGTTCCTATAGTGAAAATTTTAGGTCCCAAGTAGCTCAAACAGTAAAGAATCTGCCTGTAATGTGGGAGACCTGGGTTTGAAACCTGGGTCAAGAAAATCCCCTGGAGAAGAGCGTGGTGACCCACTCCAGTATTCTAGGGTTTACCAGGTGGCGCTAGTGGTGAAGAACCCACCTACCAATGCAGGAGACATAAGAGATGCGGCTTTGATCCCTGGGTTGGGAAGATTCCCTAGAGTAGGAAATGGCAATCCACTCCAGTATTCTTGCCTGGAGAATCCCAAGGACAGAGGAGCCTGGAGGGCTGCAGTTCATGGGGTTGCAAAGAGTCGGACATGACTGAGCAACTAACACTACACACACTGAAGCGACAGCTCACATGCAAACAGATGATACAGGAGGAATTATAATATAGCTCTATCTGAACAAATATAGCCTTGCTTTTGACTTTTACTATGAACGTACTAATTTCCTGTGGACATGATGTATGGATTATATGATTCCCAACTTCTCCTGAGTTTGGAACTCTCATTTGTTTCCTGTATCTGCCTAATTTATATTAAGAGCAGCTTAAGGGCTTGGTCAACAAATAGATATCTTAAGAGTTTGAAGAGGAAAGAATGTACAAGCCTGATGTCTAGGTGTGGGATGAAAGGAGACTGCGAATGAAGTTTCATATGTTCTGTTTATGAACTGAGTTATAGAGGCTCATGCCAATTTTGTACAGATCAGGTAAACTTTAAAAGAAAGTGTAATATTTGGCTTTCTAAGGATTGGACTTGGTCGTCTCCTTAGTAGGTTTCTCAGTGTATAAAAATGGAGGGGTATCCTTGATAAGGAACCTGATTGCTTGATGTAGGCCTGTGGCTATATGAAGGAGGAATAATCAGAGCTGTGCTCTCCAATATGGTAGCCATTATGCACATGTGTCCCTTCTTGAATCACAGCCTTGTCGGGGCCAAGGAGTTTGCATAATTCAGTGAAGCTACAAGTCATGCCAAGCAGGGTCATCCAAGATGGAAGAGTCATAGTGAAGAGTTCTGACAAACTGTGCTTCCCTGGAAAAGGGAATGGCAGCCCACTCCAGTATTAGAAGGCAAATAGACGCTGGGTGAGCCCCCCAGGCCAGGAAGTGTCCAGTATGCTGCTGGGGAAGAGCAGAGGGCAATTACTAATAGCTGCGGAAAGAATGAAGTGGCTGGGTCAGAGCAGAAATGATGCTCAGTGTAGATATGTGTGGTGGTGAAAGTAAAGTCTGATACTGTGAAGAACAATATTGCATTGGAACCTGGACTGTTAGGTCCGCGAATTGGTAAAGGTAAATTGGATGTGATCAAACAGGAGATGGCGAGAGTAAACATCAACATCTTAGGAATCAGTGAACTAAAATTGATGGCAATGGGCAAAATTAACCCAAATGCCCATGATATTTACTATTCTGGGCAAGAATCCCTTAGAAGAAATGGAGTAGCCCTCATAGTTAACAAAACAGTCCAAAATTAAGTACTTAGGTGGAATCTCAAAAAAAAAAAAAACAGAATGATCTTGATTCATTTCCAAGGCAAACCATTCAACATCACAGTAATCCAAGTCTGTGCCCCAACCACTGACAACAAAGGGCTAAAATTGACTGATTTTAGACCTATAACACCTTATGGAAGTAACACCACCAAAAAAAAAAAAAAAAAACCTTTGTATCATAGGAAATTGGAATGCAAAAGTAGAAAGTCAAGAGATACCCAGAATAACAGACAAGTTTGGCATTGAAGTACAAAATGAAGCAGGACAAAGGCTAACAGAGTTTTGTCAAGAGAACATGCTGGTCATAGCAAACATCTTTTTCCAACAACCCAAGAGACCATCCTACACATGGCATCACCAGATGGTCAACACCTATATTAGGTTGATTACATTTTTTTGCAGCTGAAGTTGGAAAAGCTTCATACAGTCAGCAAAAACAAGACCTAGAGTTGACTCCGGCTCAGATCATTGAGCTCATTATTGCAAAATTCGTGCTTAAATTGAAAAAAAAAAAAAAAGAGGGAAAACCACTAGGCCATTTGGTATGACCTAACTCAAATCCTATAGGATTATACAGTGGAGATGACAAATAGATTCAAATTAGATCTGGAAGAAAGAGTGCCTGAAGAACTATGGATGGAGGTTCATAACACTGTACAGGATGCAGTGACCAAAACCATCCCCAAGAAAAAGAAATGCAAGAAGGCAAAGTGGTTGTCTGAGGAAACTTTACAAATAGCTGAGAAAAGAAGAGAAGCAAAAGGCAAGAGAGAAAGGGTAAGATATACCCAACTGAATTCAGAGTTCCAGAGAAGAACAAGGAGAGAAAAGAAGACCTTCTTAAACGAGCAATGCAAAGAAATAGAGGAAAACAATAGAATGTGAAAAACTAGAGCTCTCTTCAAGTTTCATGCAAGGATGGGCATGGTAAAGGACAGAAACGGTAAGGACCTAACAGAAGTAGATGAGATTAAGAATAGGTAGCAAGAATGCACAGAAGAACTATTCAAAAAAGGTCTTAATGACCTTGATAATCATGATAGTGTGGTCACTTATCTCAAGCCAGATACACTGAAATGTAAAGTCATGTGAGCCTTAGGAAACATTAGCTAGTGGAGGTGACTGAATTGCAGCTGAGGTATTTAAACATCCTAAAAGATGATGCTATTAAATTGTTACACTCAGTATGTTAGCATTTTGGAAAATTCAGCAGTGGTCGCAATATTGAAAAGTTCACTTTTCATTCTAATCCCAAAGAAAGCAATGCCCAACGATGTTCAAACTAACATACAATTGCATTCATTTCACAGGCTAGCAAGGTTATGCTCAAAATCTTTCAAGCTAGACTTCAGCAGTACTTGAACCAAGAACTTCCAGATGAATAAACTGGGTTTCAAAGGGACAGGATATATGCATACCTATGGCTGATTCATGTTGAGGTTTGACAGAAAATAGCAAAATTCTATAAAGCAATTATCCTTCAATAAAAAATAAATTAATTTAAAAAAATGTGTCAGAGGAACCAGAGGTCAAATTGCCAACATTCATTGAATCATGCAGAAATCAGTAGTGTTCCAGAAAAACATCTACTTCTGCTTCATTGACTATGATAAAACCTTTGACTGTGTGGATCACAACAAACTGTGGAAAATTCTTCAAGAGATAAAAGTACCAGATGAGGGTGAGATAGCAGAGTGAAAAAGCTGGCATGAAACTCAACATTCAGAAAGACTAAGATCCTGGCATTTGGTTCCATCACTTCATGTCAAAGAGAAGGGGGAAAAGTAGAAGCAGTGGTAGATTTTATTTTCTTGGGCTCCAACGTCACTGTGGGTGGTGATTGCAGCGACAAAATGCAAACACACTGGCACGTTGGAAGGAAAGCTGAGAGACATCTAGACAGCGTGTCGAAGAGCAGAGACAGCTCTTCACTGACAAAGGCTCATGTAGTCAAAGCTGTGGTTTTTCCCAGTAGTCACGTAGGGATGTGAGAGTTGAACCGTAAAGAAGGCTGACTGCCGAAGAAGTCATGCTTTTGAATTTTAGGGCTGGAGAAGACTCTTGAGAGCCCCTTGGGATACAAGGAGATCAAACCAGTCCATCCTGAAGGAAATCAACCATAAATATTCATTGGAAGGACTGCTGCTGAAACTCAAGCTCCAATGCTTTGGCCACCTGATGCAAAAAGCCCACTCATTGGAAAAGATCCTGATGCTGGGAAGGATTGAAGGTAAAAGGAGAATTAGGCAGCAGAGAATGAGATGGTTAGATAGCATCACCAACTCAACAGACTTGAATCTGAGCAAACTCCAGGAGATAGTTGAGGACAGAGGAACCCGGTGTGTCACAGGGTCACGAAGAGTGGAACATGACTAAGTGACTGAAAACAACAAAGGCACTTGTGGCTACTGCACACCTGAAATTTGGCTAGCTCAAATTGACATGTGCTGTATGTGTAAAATAGCAGATTCTGGACGTTTGGTTTACAATAAAACAAAGGTACGTAAGATACACATTGATGATTCTTACATTGATGTGTGTGAAATAATATTTAATATCTTAGTTTAAATCAAATACATTATTAAAATTAATTTGTTTTTAATTTTGGTAATAGAGTTACTAGAAAATTGTAAATGATTTATGTGTCATGAATAGTATTTCTCTTGGAAACACTGATCTGGAATGCCTTGAGGAGCTTTATCATGATGTGAGAAGATGATGGATAGGGAAAGAGAGAATCCCAGGTGAAAGTCTACATACACAAGGCCAGGCGACAGCACGCAGAGGTGAGGAGCTGTTTCACTGGAGTGTGAAGACGGTCGTTCCAGACCAGGGAGGTATCAGTGGAATCAGTCTCTCCTTGAGCACCTCACTGGGCTCCCAGAGTAGAAATCACTCCCTTCCTCCTCACTTCATCAGCATCCTCATGCAGTGACGTCCCCAGGGACCTGGTGTCACTGGGAGAATCCTCATGGTGGTGTGACGAAACACCAAATACAGGCTTGACCAAAATGTTGTGTGAGTTTTTCTTTAACATCTTATGGAGAAACTCAAACTTTTTGGCCAACCCAATACATATAGCAATGGGAAAGGTATTTTACAAACACATATATATATATATAATTTCCACACTCTATATACCTTCCGCAGAGGGTCTTTGAGGAAAGTAAAAAAGGTCCCAGAGGGCCTTCGGGCTTCCCAGGTGGTGCTGGTGGTAAAGCATCCACTTGCCAACACAGGAGATGTAAGAGAGGCAGAGTCAGTCCGTGAGTCAGGAAGATCCCTTGGAGAGGGCACGGCAACCCACTCCAGGATTCTTACCTGGAGAATCCCATGGACAGAAGAGCCTGGCGGGCTACGGTCCATGGGGTCACAAAGAGTTGGACATGACTGAAGTGACTTAATACACACACAGGGCCTTTAATTTGGTATTCTGTCACTGACTGTCCAGTTATTTATTATGGATTATTTTAAAAAAAGGTTTCGGTATAAAAGCCCTACCTAGTAGAAATTCAGAACTGCCCCTTCCAACTTAAAGATGTTATTCTCATGCTACAGGAATCTCAAATGTCATGGTTAAATATATAACATATAAAAATGGTATTTTTATCTCCTATAAAATAGTATTACTAATATTATCATTGTCTAACCTATTTCTGGGCTTCCCTTGTGGCTCAGCTGGTAAAGAATCCGCCTGCAATGCGGGAGACCTGGGTTCGATCCCTGGATTGGGAAGATACCCTGGAGAAGGGAAAGGCTACCCATTCCAGTATTCTGGCCTGGAGAATTCCATGGACTGTATAGTCCATGGGGTCACTAAGAGTTGGACACGACTGAGCGACTTTCACTTCACCTATTTCTCCTTTGAAAAAAGTATTAACAAGAAAGAAAATATATAGAAACAGAAAGGAGAATATATATGGAAATGATAACATATCATAAATAAATGGCCATATTTTCAAATGAATAATTCTACCTTGGGCACTTGTACTACAAAGGTGTTTATGAACACCACCAACAGAAAGAGTTGGGAACATAATATCACTAAGACCGTTAGAGGCCATCGAGATTGTTATCATTTACTGAAAACGCCATTTAGAAATTTAAGGAGGAAAGAGGAGATGAAAAGGGTCCAATTAGGAAGACAGGATTAATTCTTTAAGAAGTGTAGTTGCTCAGCTGCTTGACGTTACATTCTTTCCATAACAAAGCCACATCTGTCATCACTTACCTTCTCTGAAAATGGTTCATATGAGCAAGACAGGCATCAGACTGCAAAAGTTTATAAGTAAAAAATGGTTCTTTTGTTTTCTATCTTTTTCTTCATAAATTATTTCCTATATTCTGTTTTCCAATTCTTCTGTTTCCCATTTATTACAAAAAAAGTTGTGGTTTCTGTATATTAAAGTGTCTTTGGTGACTCTCTCACACAAAGAACTGCCAAAGTAGAGAAATACTTCGTGATGTAGGGGATATTGTATTTCTAAATATGTTCAGCTTGCGTTCATATTTTTGCACATGGTTATTTATGGTTGCTTTGCATGTGGCCTATGAGAAACTTCTCTATTTCTAGACAAAGCAACTTAGTTAGCCTAATATTGATGTAGTTAATATAATCACTACACTATTTAGTTTGAATTGCAAACAGCAGTTAAAATTATGTTTGGACCTACCCAGAAGTCAGAACTTTTTGTGACCAGATATAGTTCTTTGCTTACCCAATATGTTCCATGTGGACCATATGGGCAAACAAGAGGGATGAGAAGGCCTGTGTTTTATAAGCAGTTGTGAGTTAGAAATTATATCTCTCATCTCTCTCTTCCTTTCAGGGATAATCCTTATATTCAATGTCTAATTTTAAAGTGTGAGGACGATATTGCAAAGATTTTCAGAAATATTTTCCAGAATAGAGTTTCCTTCCTTAATGAATATCTGGGATTGAAACTGAGAAATATTTTTTTTATGTTCCACAAATTATCATACTGGTTACTTGTTGTTACCCAGTTGCCAAGTTGTGTCTGATTCTTTGTGACCCCGTGGACTGCAGCACACCAGGCTCCTTTGTCCTCCACTATCTCCCAGAGTTTGCTCAAATTCATGTCCATTGAGTCGGTGATGGTATTTAACCACCTCATCCTCTGCCACCCCCTTATCCTTTTTCCTCCAGTGGAGGAGGAAATGGCAACTCACTCCAGTATTTTTGCCATGAGAAATCCATGAACAGTACCAGTGGATACTAATCACCTCCCAAATGTGCCTGGTTCTGGACTGCCTTCATTACTTCTTGCTACATCTTGAAATGCATTTCCTTTGTTTTAATGATGTTAAGTAATGTTCTCTCCCTTCAGAGCACTTTCAGTTAGTAATTGTATATTAACTAGGAGAATTATTTGGTTATTATCTATATTCCTCGTATCATCATAGTGCTATGAAAAGAGAAAACGTATCTGTTTTCACTAATACTTATACCCTCATTTTCTAAAACAGTGCCTGGCCCAGAGGTGTTTGTTATTTAGCTGCTGAACTGTGCCCAACTCTTTTGCAACCCCATGGACTGTAGCTTGCTAGGATCCTCTGTCGTGGGTTTTCCCAGGCAAGAATACTAGAGTGGGTTGTCATTTCCCTCTCCAGGGGATCGTCCCGACCTGGGGGTCAAACCTGTATCTCCTACATTGACAGGCGGATTCTTTACCACTGAGCCACATCTAATATTTGGAGAATTAAAGCACAAATTCTCAGTACTACTTTCTACTAAATTGACAGAACTTTGTCTTTAATTCCTAAAAACTCACTACAGGACAAGATAAAACAAACTTTCTCTCCAGAGATATAGGTAGAAGATCACGTAGACAGTAGCTTAGCATTGCTAAGTATTCAGCAGGTCTCATTAGAATTAATGAGTCTGCTTATGTCTCCCCAGTGAAATATGGAGGTATCCCATTACCTAATAAATCTAATCCAACAGAAGCCCCAGAGAGAAGACGCTTTGTATCATCCTCAAATTTTCTGCCACAGGATATTTTACATTGATTCTCATCAAAATGAAACCTCATCATCACTCAGAGTAACAACACTCTGGGAATAAGGACAATGTAGGCTTAATTGCCAACAATAAATTTCCCAAACTCTTAGCTGATGTTGTTTGAAAAAAAATTACACCTTACCATGTATGAAGTTTCTCACCTGAAGTAAAATCAAGCCTCAAGATTTACCTGTCAGTTTTCAGGAGATATAAACTATGAAGAAATATGTTCAATAAATGACACTGCAGTCAGAAAAATCCAAACTTTGGAAAATTCAACCAAACAATTCGTTTTTTTTCAATAAAATAATTGCAAGTCGAAAAAGAAGTATTATGGAAAAATATAATTAAATACATATGAATTATTCACAATAAACAGTTAGAAGAGACCTGGCAAACATTGATCTCATTTGCATCCATATTAAGTCGAATTATTGTTTAATCTGTATATTTTGTGATAGTATTAAGAACATAGTAATTTTTAAATCAGATACTATATTGTGGCTACATTTTAAAAAATTCATTTCTATATATCTAGATAAAATCTTTAAAATTTTTAATTCATTGAAGTCGTTGACTTGAACCTAAAAAGTGAATGTTGTGCTGTGCTCAGTCGCTAAGTCATGTCTGACTCTGCGGCCCCATGGACTGTAGCCAGCCAAGCTCCTCTGTCCATGGGATTTTCCAGGCAAGAACACTGGAGTCGGTTGCCATTTCCTTCTCCAGGGGATCTTCCCAACCCAGGGACTGAACCCAAGTCTCCTGCATCTCATGCACTGGCAGTTGATTGTTTACCACTAAGCCCCTGGAAAGTCCGCAAATTAAACAAATATCATCAAAAACATTTTAAAAAAGAAAATATACATGTCCCATTCATTTAATACCTCAGCAAGCAGAGCCAACTTTTCACACTTTTTCCTGAATCATGTGAGGGTATCTGATCCATATATTTCATGTGCAACATTATGGTCTTTTACTTTTCTACCAGTAAATTTCAGGATAAAAAGTCATACCTTCATTTCCCAATAGTAAAGAATTTCAGGCAAGGGGCAACTGACTGTGTCTGTATTTAGAACAGATTAAAAAAATTAAGAAAGCAACAGAAAAAAAATTATTCATTAAGCTTCCAATGGGAATACTTTGTGAATGATGCCCCAGTTTTAATGTTGGTAATCCAGTCAAAGTTTTTATGTCCCAAGCATAGATTTTCATATAGAACTTGATGAGAAATACTTGAAATGATCAGATTCTAATTTTTTTAATTAGGAAATTGGTTTTAAAAACAAGCTTCAAACTATGTTAATTAAATATATTAATCATTTTTAATGACTAATGAAATGGAGAAGGAAATGGCAACCCACTCCAGTATCTTGCCTGGAAAATTCCATGCTCAGAGGAACTTGGCTACAGTCCACAAGGTCGCAAAGAGTCAGACATGGCTGAGCACATAGCACACCATTTTTAAGTGGTATTAACAAAGTGAACTATAAAACAATTCCCAGAATTTCATCAGGACAGGTAATTGCTAGACTGATACATATTATACTTTTTTAAGAAATGGAAATTTAATTCATGGAGATGACAGTATTGAAAATTATAGCAGACCCAAGGTATTTTAACTGCTTGTTGCATTTTAGGATATTATTTTTTAATAGAAAACTAAAAGTGGAGCAGTGGTATATATAAATGTTTCCTTCTAACTGCATGATTGATAGGAATGAAAGTAAATTACCTTTAATAAGTTACATAATATGGAAGAAAATTAACTTTCTCCCAGTCATAGTTTGCTATGTAGTAGTTGGAAAAAAATTATTTTTTAAGTGTTTTTCTGTAACCCAAGCTATGATATTCTAAATTGGTATCAAAGCAAAATATTTAAATCATATTTTTTTCAGATTTTTCAGTGATGTCAGCACACTAAAACCTTCCATAATTTCTATGTACATAACTTGTGACAATTATCTCACATTATAAAAAACTGAGTTTGTTTGCATGTGGAATTGTAATTTTCTAGTGATTTAAGAATTAATGGTATCATATAGACATTGTCTTGAAAAGTTTCTTGTTTGATAAAAGGACACAGTTTATTAACCTTGATTTAGTTGTCTGTCAAGCACTTTAAAAATTCATCCTTTTGGTTTACTAATTCTTTTCCCTGTTTAAAAATTTTGATAATATTTAAATAATTTGAGCAACACTGGTATGGGGGCTTTTATTCTTAACTTACCAGTAACTTATAATGATTTCATATTTGATGAAATTTTGCATATAATTGTAATAATAATAAAATTGACTTATGCAACATTATGTATTAATGTATTAATTATAAATATTAATCACTATGCATAATCCAGGAAATCAAAAAGAAAAGCACACATTTATGCCTCTTGCCATTACAATACATTGTTACTCTTCCCTTATCCTCTGTCCTTGAAGAAAATTCAAGGATTTTTACCCAGAAAATTTACCTGTTTGAGTTTTCTTGGAAAAAAATAAAATCAGTTACAACAAATAATAGCATATACCTAATTAGAAAAGCTCAAAATAGTGCAGGTATGATGTAACTTTCAATAGGTTCTTGATTTGAAACGTATTAATTATATGTCTGGCAAGATGACTGTCCCTAATGTACATTTCAAGACATCTGTGAAAACTCATAAAGAAAATGCTAACAATAATGTAGCACACATATTGTTTATATCTCTTTAACTGGTAATTCCACTGGGCAGTCTAGTAATTCTTCGTGAGATAATGATTTAAGTTGTGAATGAGATATCAAATCTTCATATAAGAAACAAAAGTAATAGATTTTTTTCCCTCAATCTCAAAATCCAATTTTACCTAAATTGCCTATTAATGACCTTTACATCCAAAACATTTTTGATAAAATATTAATGTCTATACCTGTGCCTTATGACAAAGGTTGGTATAAGACCAATTTATGTTTAGTTCTATTATAGGTTAGAGATAGCATCTCTGTGGCTCTGCCATACAAGTGAAATTCTTGTTTAGACTTTCTATGTTCTTGAAATTACAGTAAGTGCTATGTATTATCATTTATTATAAACACTTTTTATGGAAGTTCAGTTCAGTCACTCAGTCATGTCCGACTCTTTGCGACCCCATGAATTGCAGCACGCCAGGCCTCTCTGTCCATCACCAACTCCTGTAGTCCACCCAAACCCATGTCCATCGAGTCGGTGATGCCATCCAACCATCTCATCCTCTGTCTTCCCCTTCTCCTCCCACCCCCAATCCTACCCAGCATTAGGGTCTTTTCCAATGAGTCAACTCTTCGCATGAGGTGGCCAAAGTATTGGAGTTTCAGCTTCAACATCAGTCCTTCCAATGAACAACCAGGATTGAGCTCTTTTAGGATGGATTGATTGGATCTCCTTGCAGTCCAAGGGACTCTCAAGAGTCCTCTCCAACACCACATTTCAAAAGCATCAGTTCTGCGGTGCTCAGCTTTCTTCACCGTCCAACTCTCACATCCATACATGACCACTGGGAAAACCATAGCCTTGACTAGATGGACTTTTGTTGGGAAAGTAATGTCTCTGCTTTTAAATATGCTATCTAGGTTAGCCATAACCTTCCTTCCAAGGAGTAAGCATCTTTTAATTTCATGGCTGCAATCACCATCTGCAGTGATTTTGGAGCCCAAAAAAATAAAGTCTAACACTGTTTCCACTGTTTCCCCATCTATTTCCCATGAAGTGATGGGACCAGATGCCATGATCTTAGTTTTCTGAACGTTGAGCTTTAAGCCAACCTTTTCACTCTCCTCTTTCACCTTCATCAAGAGGCTGTTTAGTTCTTCTTCACTTTCTGCCATAAGGGTGGTGTCATCCGCATATCTGAGGTTATTGATATTTCTTCCAGCAATCTTGATTCCAGCTTGTGTTTCTTCCAGCCCAGCGTTTCTCATGATGTACTCTGCATATAAGTTAAATAAGCAGGGTGACAATATACAGCCTTGACGTACTCCTTTTCCTATATGGAACCAGTCTGTTGTTCCATGCCCAGTTCTAACTGTTGCTTCCTGACCTGCATACAGATTTCTCAAGAGACGGGTCAGATGGTCTGGTATTCCCATCTCTTTCAGAATTTTCCACAGTTTATTGTGATCCACACAGTCAAAGGCTTTGGCATAGTCAATAAAGCAGAAATAGATATTTTTCTGGAACTCTCTTGCTTTTTCGATGATCCAGCGGATATTGGCAATTTGATCTCTGGTTCCTCTGCCTTTTCTAAAACCAGCTTGAACATCTGGAAGTTTACAGTTCACGTATTGCTAAAACCTGAAAGTAGAACATGCATATAGAAAACTTTAACAAATCGAATATTACTAGCACACCAAAATTCCTCTTTGAGATATCTCCCAGTTACTAATACTTCTTCCCAAATTGGTTACTCTCCTGGTTTCTGATGCTCCCTAAAAGATTTTTTTTTGCATAAAAGTTTTGTCCAGTTTTGAACTTAATATAAGTTTTGTAGGAATTATTTTTATATACACTTTATATAAAATATGTTAGTGAATTTTGTGAGAATGCATCTTGTTGCATTTAGCAGTAGATTTTTCATTTTCATTGCTCTAGAACATTTAATTCTATTGATATGTCACAGATAATTCATTTATTCTACAGTTGATAAGAAACTGGGTGGTGTAGAGTTTTTAACCATCATGAATGAAGCTGCTAGATCAGCCTTCTGGACGTGAATTTGAGCATACTCTGGGAGAGAGTCGGGGATAGAGGAGCCTGGCATGCCACAGTCCATGGGATCACAGAGTCAGGCACAACTTAGTGACTGAACAACAGCAAAGGTCACTCTTACAAGAAACTGCTGGATCACAGGGTATGCCTATGACTGAATTCTTTTGCAAAATATTGTACCAGTTTAGACTGCTACCACTAGTTATTCTGTATATTTGCCAGTGGTAGGTGTTGTTAGTCCCTTTTATTTTCTTGTAATTTAAAAATCACTAAATGTCCGACTTTTTGCAACCCATGGACTGTAGCCTGCCAGGCTCATCTGTCCATGGAATTTTCCAGGCAAGATTACTGGAGTGGGTTGCCATTCCCTTCTTCAGGGGCTCTTCCTGACCAAGGGATCAAACCTGGGTCTCCTGCATTGCAGGCAGATTCTCTACCATCTGAGCCACCAACCTTAATTTTTTTCCCTTTGGTATTGTCCCATTCAACTGAGAAGTGAATCTGTTATTAAAAACAATCCATTACTTCCATGTTGTTTGGAAATAGACATACCTTGTTTCAACAGTCTTTTCTTCATACAACAGTTTGTGGGTCAGGAGCATCCCTAGCATAAGTGAGACACGGAGTAGGTCATTACCAAGTAATAATCATAAAACAAGAGTCATAGAGTAACGTCCAGAAAGATCAAGGAGAGTGAAGGTGGTATTTCCTGAACTGCATGTATATATAATATCAGTAAAACAAATTAAGGAATATAAATGTGGAATTATTATATATTACAGAAAGAAATATTATAGTGAGTTAGTATTTCTTAGTTTACACTATGTCTTTTAAAGATTATGAAAATGTCATATATTTATGGTTGTAATGAGTTATAATAAATTTACATTTTCTACTTGAAAGTATTAATCTGTTGCTATATCAATGACTTTATCAAAATGAATCTTCTTAAAATATTTATGGTTATAGCTAAATATAACTAGTAACACTATGTCTACTTATAGTAGTGATTGAGAAACACTTCTCATTAATTTTAATTTCAAAAAAATTATTTCAGATGATAGAACCAATTTATATAATTTTTAGTAATCTAAAATATAAGGAAAACGTTTGTCTTAGAGTTATAAAAATCCCATTTCACAGTAAATTCCAGAAAGTGTCATATTGCTCTACATCTTTGTTTCTTTAGGAGTAATTCCAACAGCTTCCAATACTTAACACAAACAAAAGTATAGGTTATCAAGTTTTGTTCCTTGTTTTACAATCACTAGACTATCTTGTTTATTTCTATTCTGCTGTTTAAATGGAACCATGAAGTATGCTTGAAGAGAGCTTAAATGATTCCACATCTTTAAAAACTTGTTGTTGAAACAAATGAATGTATCAAGCCCAGCTGTATAACTGAGAGTTAAATTAAATTTCATATAGAATACAATGTTTACCAAAGAATAAGTAATAAAAATGTGCTAATTTGAAGCTTACATATATATTATTAAAACTGAATAGTAACCATAGCAATTGCTTAGCACTTAAAACAACAGATTTTTTTCTGGAAGGACAATTTTATCACTGACTTAAGGCATGGTGTTAATAAAAAGCAGACCAACTTTAGTCAAGTTTTATTATTGTTTCTGAATTCTCCACCAACAGCGCACCTCGTGAATTGCCTGCTCCACACATGGACGGCTCCCACCGCCTCATCTTTGACACGCTCCTACCAATCACAGTGAGTGCTCTAAGATTTACGGATAATCTAAATGTTAAACCCACTACTTCCTTTAATGAAGCTCTGATTGATGTGAATATTTAACAGCAGTGCAGTTTGTGAGAATGTCTCTGACACATAAGACACTGTTTTCTTCTTGAACATCCTATTGACAGCATTAAGTGGTATTTAACTTGCCTCTCAGGGAACAGGGTGAGTATTTGGGTTGGGACAATTTATCATAAGTGGGAAGCATAGGGATATTCTCACTGTTTGTATTTATAAACCTCACTTTGGATTTGCAAGCTTTTTGACGTTTATCATAGTGAGTGAGGACCATAACGTGCTCATTTTCCTCACTTAGTGCCTTCAAAAAAGGGTTCCAGTATTAAAAAATAATAATAATCTTTACATGTACTTGTATTTTATAGCTACCACAAACTTCAGAACATGTTCATGTACATATGCACACAAACCCACCAAACACACATATAGTTTCCCATTGTCATCACAGTTCAGATATCATTATTTCCATTTTTCAGCTGAAGAATCTGTGACTCAGAGAACGTTAACAGTTTGTTTGAGCTCATGTGTTTATTTATTCAAAAGATATTTATTTAGTTCTTAATCCATGCCAAGTTCTATGTGAGGAAATGGGGATTAAAACAAGGTCTGTGTTCCTTACAAAGTTTTGAATGAATTCGGTCAGTAAGCTTGAACTTGACCCAAGTTTTTGGCCTGTTAGCCTTTTGTTCACACTGCCCCTGTGAACCTCAATGAACTTGGGAAGAGGTGTTGGAAAGTCCTTGTAAAATGGCATTCAAAGTAAAACATTACTGAGATTACATGTTTTATATCTCAGTAGCTTCATGCCTCTGACCTCATGGTTTCAGGCTCTTGACAACAGGCTGAATGCAGTTTATTGTACATTCTTATGGGATTATACAAAAGGTTTGTGGGGACAGAGAGATATACCTTATTAAATGCAGACTATTAGAATACTTTCTAAAATGCGCTAAGGGCTGTGTCTTTATTCCTCTTGACAAGAACCCAAAGTAAAAAAAAAATTCTGTTTGGTGGTTGTAACGACATCAATTTTTTACATCATTTTTGTCACAGAAGATGTAAAACATTTCTTTTTTCTTAAAACAGTTATCTTCATTGTTAGGTGATAGCATTTACATTGTACTAGCCTACTAGAGGGGAAAAAGCAGAGTGCAGTATTATGTATCTTATTATCTGAAAACAATGGTGTCATTGTATAATAAGTGAAAAAGAAAGAAAAGGGACAAATTATAATTATATTATCTTATAAACCGTTAAGGACAAGTAGGAAATAAGTGGTTTTGTTTGTTCAAAGTTCTTTCAGAATAACTAAGTAGTTGATGATCATAGTGTAAATAATTTTAAGTTAAAGAAGTTTTCTGGTTCTAAGGTGCCATCTCTTAAAAACGTGAGAAAAGAGAAATGAATTAGAATAAATGACGAGTGAAATTAATCAAGATGCCACTGTTCAACGTTCTTACATTTGAAAGTACATATATTTGTCTTTTGAAATTACTATTTATATCCCTTTCTTAATGCCATAAACGATTTTGAGTTTTCATTCTTTATTGTATACACTCATTATCTTCATGATTGAAGAGGGGTTATATGGGGGTGCAGCAGGATCTGATTTAGTTTATTATGCAAAGTCTGTGAGATTTTCCTGATCATGGAGCCTCACTTATTAAATGGTTAATGAAAATTACCTTGCCTTTGTCTCAAGAACTTTGGGAGGAAATCTAGTGTATTGGGCAGAGTCAGTTAAATGTGAGAAAGAATCTTGGCTCATTGCTCTCAAAGTGTAGTAGCAATATAAAATACTGTATTTATGCCTGAGGGTTTTTAATGTCTTTTTTTTCTGAAACTATGAAGTTTCCTCTACAAATTGTCTAAATACAAGTAAATACTTGAACAAGGATAGCTGTTGTTATTATCAACATTAATGTATAAAGATTAAATCAAATGATGCATGTGAAATACTATTCAAAATTGTTCATGTGCAACTTAGGACTCTTAAGAACCCTAATTCTATTATTATTATTAATCATTTACTTTAAAAGATACATTAATCATAATTTTTTTCGATAAACCACACATAGCATTCAATTTCTTTCTTAGCTAAAGATAACAGAAGAAATCTTTACCAAGAAATCTTTCCTAAGTATTAGGACATAGATATCCAAGTGCCCCTAAGTCCAAATGATTTTTCATATTCTCCAAATTCCCACATTTTTGTCATATTTGACTACATATAGTAAGCCCAAGAAAGAATAATAATGTTGCTAAAATTAAATATAATTATATATGATTTCTCTGTTTTATATGACTAGCATCTATACTGTCATAATGACAGAATGAATATTCAATTAAGTTTTTTTTAAAACTCAATAGCAGTTATTTTCATTAAGAATAGCATCTTTTAAATTATGGGTTGTCTATATTCAGGGCATTCTTAACAATTTCTAAGCTTAACAAGATTTAGTATCAATTGTAAAGTTGTTCTGTATTTAACATAGTCATGCCCTAAAAACCCTTGGTTCTACAAAACAATTATTGAAATCAAGATGCGCTTCTTAAATCCATGTAGAGAACAAACTATTGATTCAACTGCTAGCAGGTGGGAAGCATAATGATTATTGAGCAGAGCCAGAATCTTACAATGTTCAGAGAGAGAAAGAATACACATTGATAGCTCAGGTAAAGGACTCAAATCTCTGATGGAACCATGTAGAACACCAAGCAGAGCTCCGTCACTTCAGCAATTCTGATTTAAAAAATGACTATATTTATGTGAAAGATAGTGTTTTTTCCTGTGTGACATATGGTCTCCCATTCATGGTGTTCTTCCTTTTAATATATGTTCTAGCCATTTAAAAAATTATTCAATTTGTTTAACCTAAAAAACAAAAACAAAACAGTTCACCCATTTCTTTCATCTACCCCCAATCCTGCTTCTTGCAACCACCTATCTGTTCTCTGCATCTGTGTGCTTGTATTTATTTTGGGGGGATTCCATTTGTAAAAGAGATAATACAGTATTTGTCTTTCTCTGACGTATTTCACTTAGTGAAATATCTGTAAGGTTCACAGTTTCCTTATTCACTCATCCTTTGACAGACACTTAGATTGTTTCTTGACTGTTGCAGTTAATGTTGCAATATACATGCAAGGGAGATCTCTTCAAATTAGTGTTTTTCTTTTCTTTGGATACATACCCAGAAGTGGAACTGTTGGATCATAAGATAATTATATTTTAAAATTTTTGAAAAACCTCCATACAGCTTTTCAGAGTGGCTGAATGAATTTACACTCCCATCAGCAGTGCATAAATTCCCTTTTTTTTCACGTCCTCCCCAACACTTATTTTTCTTGTCTTTCTGATAATAGTCATTCTAACAAGTATGAGGTGATATCTGTTTGTGGTTGTGATTTGCATTTTCCTGATGATTGATTACATTGAGCATCTTTTCATATGTCTGTTGGCCATCTGAATGTCTTCTTTGAAAAAATATCTATTCAGATCTTCTGCCCATTTTTAACTGAATTGTTTGTTGTTTTCTTGTTGTTATTGTCATTGAATTCTATGAGTTCTTTATAAATTTTGGATATTAACCCCTTATCAGATATAATTTGCAACTATTTTCTCCCATTGAGTAGGTTGACTTTTTTTTTAATGGGTTCCTTTGCTGTGTAGAAGGTTTTTAGTTTCATGTAATTCTACTTGTTTATTTTTCCTTTTGTTGCTTTTGCTTTTAATGTCAGATTAAAGAATATCATCTTTAAACCTATGTCAAGGAGCTTACTGCCTATGTTTTCTTCTAAGAGCTTTACAATCTCAAGCCTTATGTTTAAGTCCTTAATCCATTATGATTTAATTTTTGTATATGGTGTAAGAAAATTGTCTAGTTGCATTCTTTGCTCTTGGTTATCCAGTTTTGCCAACACCACTTATTAAAGATACTGTCCTTTTACCATTGTATATTATTGGCTCCTTTGTCAAAATTCAGTTGACAGTATATGCTTGGGTTTAATTCTGGGCTCTCTCTTTTATTTCATTGACCTCTGTGTCTTTTTTGGTCAGTGCCATGCTGTTTTAATTAGTATAGCATGGTAATATAGTTTGAAACCAGGAAGTACAATGCCTCTAGACTTGTTCTTACTCAGTATTGCTTTGGCTATTTGGGATCTTTTGTTGTTCATACAAATTTTAGTATTTTTGTTTTATTTCTATGAAAAATACCATTGAAATAGAGATTGGGATTACATGGAATCTGTAGATTGGTTTTCATAGTATGAACATTTTAACATTAATTCTTCCAGCTCATGAACAGGGAGTATGTTTCCACTTACTTCCACAAGTATTTTTCCACTTGTATCTTCTTCAGTTAGTTACAGTAGAGTCTTACAGTTTTCAATGCACAGGCCTTTTGCCTTTTCAGTTAAAAATATTCTTAGGGATTTATTTTGTGTACAATTGTAAATGGAATTGTTTTATAAATTTCTCTTTCTGATAATTCACTGTTTAATATAAAAAGAAAAAAGATTTTTTGCATATTGATTTTGTATCCTGCAACTTTGCTGAATTTATTCATTCTAAAAGTTTTCTGATGAACTCTAGGATTTTTCTATAAGTAGTATCATGTCATCTACAAATAATGACAGTGTTACTTATTACTTTCTAATTTAGCTGGATTTTCTTTCTCTTTTCTAATTGCTTAACTAAGGCTTCCAGTACTGTGTTGAATAAGAGTGCTGAGAGTGAGCATCCTTGTCTTCTTTCTAATATTAGAAGAGGAGCTTTCAGCTATGCACTATTAGTGATGTTAGCTGTGTTTTTATATATGGTCTTTATAATATTGAGGTATGGTTCCCTCTATACCCACTGTGTGACTGAGAGTTTTTATCACAAATGCATGCTTGAGTTTATCAAAAGCTTTCTCTGCATCTTTTGAGATGGTCATACGATTTTTATCCTTTAATTTTTTTAATGCGATATATGATATTGACTAATTTGTGGGTGTTGAAACATCTTTGTATCACCCAAATAAATTCCACTTAATCATGCTGTATAATCATTTTAAATAATTGTTGAGTTGGGTTTGTTAACAATTAGAATTTTTATATCTATGTTAATCAGGAGTATTGGTTTATAATTTACTTTTTTATGGCATCTTTGATTTTGGTATCAGTAACCCTGACTTCATAAAATGTGCTTAGAAGAGTTCCCTACTTTTATTTTTTTCCAAAAGTTTGAGAAGAATTGATATAAGTTTTTGACACCTCGATAGGGTTCAGCAGTGAAGCCATATGGTCCTGAATGTTTGTTTGTTGAGATGTTTTTACTACTGAGTCAGTCCCCTTGCTAGTAATAAGTCTGTTCGTATTTTCTACTTCATCCTGCTTCACTCTTGGTATAGTGTATACTCTTAGGAATTAATTCATTCCTTCCATGTTGTCTAACTTGTGGGCATATTATTGTTCTCAGTAGTCTCTTATGATACTTTGCATTCCTATGATATCATCTTATTTAAAATTTACTGAAAAGATAATACTTCAAAAAAGTGTAACACAAATTTCTCATGATTTTACATACACTAATTCCATCTGTGAAAATTTTATTTCTCTCCTATTTTGAATATATCTGTCTTCAAAGATAAAGTAGGGAAAACCACTAGACCATTCAGGTCAAACTAAATCAAATCCCTTATGATTATACAGTGGGAGTAAGAAATAGATTCAAGGGATTAGGTCTGATAGAGTGCCTGAAGAACTATGAATGGAGGTTTGTGACATTGTACAGGAGGCAGTGATCAAGACCATCCATCCCCAAGAAAATACATGCAAAAGGCAAAATGGTTGTCTGAGGAGGTCTTACAAATAGCTGAAAAAAGGAGAGAAGCTAAAGACAAAGGAGAAAAGGAAAGATACACCCATCTGAATGCAGAGTTCCAAAGAATAGCATGGAGAGAGAAGAAAGCCTTCCTCGGTGATAACTGCAAAGAAATAGAGGAGAACAATAGAATGGGAAGGACTAGAGAACTGAACTGAACTGAACTGAACTGACCTCTTTCTGAGAAGCAGTGTGGGAAGGAAGGAGTCCCAGATTTTCTCTCCTTCTAACTAAGAGAAGAGATAAAACCCAAATTAAATAACACATAATGTTAGGTAAGGAAAGGCCAAATGAAAGCACAACAGGGTGACTTTTTTCTTCTTCCTTTTATTATTATAGGCTTTGTCTGCATGCCATTTATTTTGTTTCTTATGGACTTATGTATGTAAAGACGTGTACTACATATAGGGCCTCATGTTTCAATTCAGATAAACATATTGTTAGTGTCAGGCAAGGCCACTTAACCCTTTCATTTAATTTGATGATAATGTTTGTGAGAACATTATGCTAATGGAGCTTCTCCAAAAAGCAGGAAATTGGGATTTCCTTAGGGAAAACTTTAGTTCACTCAAATCAAGTTCACAACAGCCCCCTTGGGAAAGTAAAAAAAAAAAAAAAAAAAAAAAAAATTTAAAAATAGGTACCATATTTTTTAAATTAACAATTTTTTATCATTCAGATTATTCCTTTCTGGCATGTTATACATGTTACCCTATATGGTAAGCATTGAAAATGAGCTCAGTTATATACAAATATAGTGAATACATATATATTTCACATTTATAAAATATAAATACTTACAAATGTAATATCCATACCTTTAATTTAAAGTTAGATGCCAAAATGCTTACGATGCAAAGCATTAAGTCCCACTTCCTCTCTTCAAAAAGAGGTTGTTACGTGAGATGAACTAAAAAGTTACTGGAAATGCAAGCACTAGTTGCTGAGTTAGTGAAGTTGTTCTCCATGGAATAAAAAGCCAAGGAATACTGTTAAACAAGAAAGAGGGTAAAAGAAAAGAGAAGAAACATCCAGGAGCAGAGGTAGAAAGATATGTGGGATACTGCTGAGTATATGTGGAAATACAAGCACAATGGGACAATAAAAAATAAAAATTAAGCCCATGCCTGGACTATTTGTCAAAGAAAAAGGTTTTTATGAGTTCATCTGTGAGTAGCGGGTCAGACTATTATATGCAACCTATGACATGCTATAAATACCGAAAAGAATGGAAACATTTTAACTTATCCTCCATATGGTGTTACAGTATACGTTTTCACTGTGCTTTCTAGGTTACACACCTTTCTTAAGTGTGTAAACTCACAAAACCCCCTTCATTTCTGATTCAACTCTTGGAAAGCTTGTCAAACTAAATCCACCTGGGTTCATTTATTTCAGATATTCTTGCACCTGTGTGTATCTTGACATGTCAGTAGGAGAATATGCATGTCTCTATCACTTATGTTTGCCCAGATGTATTTGTGCTGTAGCTAACTTCTGTATTACATTGCTCTTGTGGTAAGAAATATATCTTCTCTTTCATTTTAATTCCTTGTGGCAATTTAATATTGAGCAACTTGTGTTCTGTTAAGATGCATTTTGCTCTGCTTTTGGATAGTGTTCTGTATCGTTTTGTCATTTATCAAAAATTCTTTGAGCATCAAATAGTCAAAGGCTTTTAGATGGATGATGAGGACTCAATAATGAGTAAGTTTTCATAGAATTTATATCTGGCAAATGGTAACAGCAAGTAAATTAATTCTGTGTATCAGAAGTAGTACATGGAGAAGTATAGTGTGTGCATGCATGGCTTAGTCACCTCAGTCGTGTCCGACTCTTTGAACCCTATGGACTGTAGCCCACCAGACTCCTCTGTCGATGGGATTCTTCAGGCAAGAATACTGGAGTGGGTTTCCCTGCCCTCCTCCAGGGTATCTTCCCGACCCAGGGATTGAACTTGCGTCTCTTATGTCCCCTGTATTGGCAAGCAGGTTCTTTACCACTAGCTACACAGTAAAGCGAAGGCAGCCTGGCATGGTGTAAAGTTTGTCCCTTTCAGTTGATAACTGCTCAACATAATTAACACCCCAATACCTCAATTTTCTCACCTCTAAAGTGGGGATAATAATCATGCTTACCTTACAGCATTATGTGAGAATTAAATGCTTTAACATATGCAAAGTACTTAGAAGGTATCTATCAAATGTTAGATACTGTGTGTGTTTGATATTGTTATCATGATTTGAAGTCACATAAAGGGCATCAAATAAAGACTGATACTCAGATTTATAGGAGGTAGTAATATCTTGGTGAAAAGGAAAATGTTCTAGAGCAAAACTGTTGGAATGTAAGGGGGTGAGGTAGGGGGAGAGGAGAGGAAAGAACAGACTGAAGACTTAATGCAAAAATTTACAATTGGAAAAGATTATAGCATTGAGGGGACTGAAATTACTTTGATGATTCTGGAGGAAGATACAGATACTAGAGTAAGCTAACAATTTAGAGAGAAATAATGACTAGACATGAAATATCTGAAAAAAAAATGTGGTACCAAACTAAAATTGCAAGAATTAGCAATAATGAAATGTATCAAAACAGCAGGGTAGGAGTGAGTCTCAGAAGAACAGTGAGAGTAGAGGCAGGAGTTTTACACCCACTGCAGCGTCTCCAGGAGCCCCACACACGTTGGTTTTACTAACACAGACAGTGTGAGGAAAGGAGCAGAGACAGATGAAGCCTTACAGTCATATCAAGACCAGGTTTCACATAAAAGGACTAGAACAATGATACTATTCATTGCCCTGAAAAGACTCTTGTGAGCTATCCTGTGAATAAAGGGGAAAACTGAAGGTTTATCCAATGAGTGATGGAGCACACCTGAAGAATTTTGAGTAGAAGACGTTTGTGTTCCAGTGTGAGACATGGATTTAAGCAGAGTGACCCTCCTTATTAGGATGCTGTTGAAATAGTACAGGAGAGTTGAATGAACTCTGAACTTAGGTATCAAAAAGTGGGATGAAATAACAGAAAATATTTAGGATTAATACTTGATCATAGCGTTGTGGGTTGCACTGTATTGAAGTAACCAATCTGCTTCCCAGTTCTGTTTTTTTTTTTGTTTTTGATGACTTTGGAAATATAGAGGAAAAGGGTAGATATATCGCAGATTAATTTTGGACATGCTGAATTTTGTGGCGGAACATTTAAACAATGCGTTATGCCAATAAGTACCGTATAAGCCACCGGGAAAGATTTCAGAAGGGAAATGTCAGTGTTCAATCATCTTCCTTTTATATTTTGTGAAAAATATGAGTTGTTGAGATCACATATGGCAAGTATTCAGAGAAAATAAATACCACTTATTGGGAGAATTCTGATACACCAACAATGGACCTAAAGAGAAGGCCATTCACAACATTGTAAATCACCTATGTTGTTGTTCAGTTACCCAGTCACGTCTGACTCTTTGCGACCCCATAGACTGCAGCACGCGAGGTCTCCCTGTCCCTCACCATCTCCCGAAGGTTTCCAGAGTTCATGTCCATTGCATTGGTGATGCCATCCAGCCATCTCATCCTCTGATGTCCTCTTTTTCTTCCCTCAATCTTTCCCAGCATCAGAGATGTTTCCAGTGAGTCAGCTGTTCCCATCAGTTCAGTTCAGTCGCTCAGTTGTGTCCGACTCTTTGTGACCCCATGGACTGCAGCACCCCAGGCTTCTCTGTCCATCACCAACTCCTGGAGCTTGCTCAAACTCATGTCCATCGAGTTGGTGATGCCATCCCACCATCTCATTCTGTGTTGTCCATTTCTTCTCCTGCCTTTAATCTTGCCACCATCAGGGTCTTTTCCAATGAGACAGTTATTTGCATCAGGTTGCCAAGTATTGGAGCTTCAGTTTCAGCTCTTCAGTTCTTCAAATGAATATTAAGGGCTGATTTCCTTTAGGACTGACTGGTTTGACCTCCTTGCAGTCCAAGGGTCTCTCAAGAGTCTTCTCCAGCACCACAGTTCAAAAGCATCTCAGTTTTCATTATGGACCAACTCTCACATCCATACCTGACTACTGGAAAAACCATAGCTTTGAGTAGACAGACCTTTGTCAGCAAAATAATGTCTTTGCCATTTAATATGCTGTTAGGTTTTTCATAGTTTTTCTTCCAAGGAGCAAGTGTCTTTTAATTCCAGATGGCTGCAGTCACCATCTGTGGTGATTTTGGAGCCCAATAAAATAAAGTCTCTTTCTGTTTCCACTGTTTCCCCATCTATTTCCCCATCTGTTCACATCACATGACCAAAATCCTAGAGCTTCAGGTTTAGTCCCTCCAATGAGAATTCAGGGTTGATCTCCCTTAAGATTGACTGGTTTGATCTCCTTGCTGCCCAAGTTACTCTCAGGAGTCTTCTCCAGCACTACAGTTCGAAGGTATCAATTCTTTGGCGCACTGACCTCTTTACGATCCAGCTCTCACAACTGGTACATGACCACAAATGGTACATGACCACTGAGAGGACCACAGCCTTGACTATACAGATCTTTATCAGCAGAGTAATGTCGCTGCTTTTCAACACACTGTCTAGGTTTGCCATAGCTTTCCTGCCAAGAAGCAATCATCTGATTTCATGGCTATGTTCACCATCTGCAGCCCAAGAAGAAGAAATCTGTCACTATTCCGCCTTTTCCCCTGCTATTTGCCATGAAGTAATGGGGCTGTGTAGGGCTTCCCTGGTGGCTCAGTGGTAAAGAATCTGCCTGCAATGCAGGAGACGCGGGTTCAGTCCCTGGGTTGGGAAGATCCCCTGGAGGAGGGCATGGCAACCACTCCAGTACTCTTGCCTAGAGAATCGCATGGACAGAGGAGCCTGGTGGGCTACAGTCCATGGGGTCGCACAGAGTCAGACACGACTGAAGCGACTAAACATCAGCAGGAACCACAGTGGGGCTGTATAGGTGAAGTATAGGTAAGGTAATCCCCTATACTGCAGTAAAATATTTTAAAAAAGAAGACCATCAATGAATAGCTTCAGAAGCATTCAGAGAATTGAGAGTCAGAATTTATATGGAATCTGACAATTTTAAGTGGGTTTTTAAAAAGAATCAACGTGAACAGGGTTAAGTCAGTCTGGGCTAAATTAGAGAGTGACTTTCCCTCCTGCTTATCAAAGCCGGCTCTTCCAACTGTGGCTCTTCATCCCATTTGCGCCAATGTCTTCCTTTTTCATCCTCCTTTCTCGCCTCTTCCTCTGTCACTGGGCTTAACTTTCAAAGCTCATTTCTCTATTCACTTTTTCTCATTAGCCCAATAAAAATAATTATGTCTCTTATAATAAAGACTTCCTTCCCCTTGATCCTCCATCCCTCATAACTATAACGCTGTTTCTCTGACTCATGCTCCATTCAGTTAGCCCCCTGTGGTCTTTATTGATGCTGCAGAATGAAGTAGAGGTGGAAAGGAAGCCCGTTTTTTGGATTCAAAGGGACACATGTAACTGATACCACCTATTTTCCGTCTTCTATTTCCTCCTGCCTTGACTGTTAATACCTTGCCTGGAGCGGGAGCTGAAGATGTTTTCTGTGGCCATGAAAAAGCCCGATAGACTTACAAGAATGTTGACTGTGATGACCATGGGCTCTTAAACCAATTCCAACAGACTCCACTCTCCAAGGTCATAATAGTTCAAAATTTAGAAGTTTTTATGTGTATTGTTCTATATCAAATGTTTTATTCTTATGGCCACATTAATCATAAATGTTCCATTCTTTGAAAAAAAGAAACCTGAAAGATAGGAGAGAGAAAAAACTTTTTAAAAAAGTGTTGAAGTGTTTTAATGGTAACAGTGTTTATCTGGTATTATATAGGGGAACATAGCTCAGTTGGTAAAGAATCTGCCTGCATGGCAGGAGACCTGGGTTCAGTTCCTGGGTCAGGAAGATCCCCTGGAGAAGGAAATGACAACCTACTCCAGTATGCTTGCCTGGAGAGTCCCATGGACAGAGGAACCTAGCAGGCTACAGTCCGTGGGGTCGCAAGAGTCAGACACAGCTGAGAGAGTAAGCACACGTAGGGGACCAGAGTGTAGATTTGGGGTCGGTCTGGGCTCTTGCTCAGTAATTATGAAAGAAGGTGTGGGGTACGAGTTTTGAAGTGATGAGTCATACCTGGCCTCAGGTCCAAAATGAAGTTGTGGGAATAAGTGACACAGTAGAGTAAGATAAAGATCACTGATATTGAAAAAGTCAAGTATCTGTGAATACAAGAAGTTACATGAGTTGTCTGTATTAGTACTGAATTCACCAAAACAATGGCATAAGTTGGGAGTTAGATTCATACTCCAAACTATATAGTATTGCAATAGATAATGCATCTGACTTTATGGATTCAGATGCCATTTTATAGGCAAATAAATTTTAAGTCTTTATTTCTAGTATTCCCTGTCCCTATCTGTCTTAATTTTCCAGAGTCATATAAGCTGCCTCATTATCTCCAGTTGGATAGCATATTGGCATCTAGAAGTTAGTGTGTCCAAAACAGATTCTTGATTTCTCTCTCCCAAATATGCCCTGCATGCTATGTGCCTGAGTGCTAAGTCACTTCAGTCACATCTGACTCTTTGCAACCCTATAGACTGTAGCCCACCAGGTTCCTCTGTCCAAGGGAGTTCTCCAGGAGTGGGTTGCCATGCCCTCCTCCGGGGGATTTTCCTGATGCAAGGATGGAACCCACACCTGTTATATCTCCTGCGTCGGCCTGTAGGTTCTTCCCCACGAGCACCACCTGGCCTACCGTCAGTCTGCTTCACCCCAGAAAAATGTGCACAACTCTTATTTTTGGGCCAAAAATCTCTTCTGCCTAGGCCTAGGTCAAATCATTAACTCTTTGTCTATCTTCAAAAATATTCCTCACACCATATTAAAAAGTAAACACAAAATTAATTAAAGACCTAAATGTGAGATTTGAAACCATAAAACTTCTAGAAGAAAACATAGAAGAACACACTTTAGCATAAAAGGTAGCAGTGTTTGGGGTTATCTGTCTCCTAAAGCAAAAGAAATGACAGCAAAAATAAGCAAATGGGGTCCAGGTGAGCATCAGAGCTTCTGCACAGCAAAGGCAACTATCAACACATGGGAGACAGCCTACTAAGTGGGAGAAGATGGGCTAATATCTAATACATATAAACAGCTCCTACAACTCAGCATTAAAAACAAAAACCAAAACCAGACCTGATTAAGAAATAAGTAGAAGACCTGAATACAAGACATTTTGTTTTCAAAGAAGATATACAAATGGTCAAGAGACACATGAAACAGTGCTGAATATCACTAATCATCAGAGAAATGCCAATCAAAAACACAATGAGATATTACCTCACACTCATCAAAAATAGCTCTCACCAAAAAGCCTACAAGTAAAAAAATGTTAGTGCAAATATGGGAAAAAATGAACCCTCGTACGCTATTGTTGAGATTGCAAATTAGTACAGCCAGTAAGGAAAACAGTATGGAGTTTCCTTAAAAAAAAAAAACAAAAAACTAAAAATAGAACTACACATGATTCAGCAATTCCATTCCTGAATATACATCTAAAGAAAATGAAAATACTAGTTTGAAAAGCTACATGTACCCCAGTATTCACAGCAGTATTATGTACAATAGCAAGATAGGGAAGCAACCTAAAAGCCCATCAATAGATGAGTGAATAAAGACAGTATGGTTGTGTGTGTGTGTATATACATATATATACGATAGAATGTTATTGAGCCATAAAAAGAAGAAAAAAGGAAGGAAATTATGCCACCTACAACAATATAGATGGACCTAGAGAGTATCACACTTAGTGTAATAATCTGGACAAAGAAATAAAAATGCTCTAAATTATCACTTATATGTGAAAACCAAAAAATAAACAAATGTTTATAACAAAACACTAACGGACTCGCAGATATAGAGAGCAAACGAGTAGTTACAGTGGAAGGGAGAATGGGGGAAGGGTGAAATACAAGTCAGGGATGAAGAGACAGACCGCTGCTAAGTTGCTTCAGCCGTGTCCGACTCTATGCGACCCCATAGACGGCAGCCCACCAGGCTCCCCCGTCCCTGGGATTCTCCAGGCAAGAACACTGGAGTGGGTTGCCATTTCCTTCTCCAATGCATGAAAGGGAAAAGTGAAAGTGAAGTCACTCAGTCGTGTCTGGCTCTTAGCGACCCCATGGACTGCAGCCTACCAGGCTGCTCTGTCCATGGGATTCTCCAGGCAAGAGGACTGGAGTAGGGTGCCATTGCCTTCTCCGAAGAGACAGACTACTGGGTGCAAAATAAACCACAGTCTTATGTAGTCTAGCACAGAGAAATATAGCCATTAATTTGTAATAACTTTAAATGGAATATAATCTATAAAAATATTAAATAACTATGAAGTACACCCGAAAATAATAATCTATTGTAAACCAACTGTAACTTAATTAAAAACAAAATAAAACACATCTCATATCTGTCCTCGTCTCTCCATCCACAACGTCGCAACTCAAGTCCAAGTCATCATCATCTTCGTGTTCGTTGTCTTCTATAGCTGGAAAATATCCCCACCTCTGCTCTTGAGTTCTTATGAACTGTCCATAATACAGAAATTTAAATTGCAGTGCTAGCTTTCGTATCATGCACCTGATCTCTCTAAGACATCCTGATGGACTCGTCGTACAAGCAGAATGAAACGTAGATCCTCGCTATGCTCTGTTGTCGTTCGGTCGCTAATCCATGTCTGACTCTTTCGGTTCAGTTCAGTTCAGTCGCTAAACTGTGTCTGACTCTCTCAGCCCCATAGACTTGTCGTTCGGTCGCTAAGTGCGTTTGACTCTTTCGGTTCAGCTCAGTTCAGTTGCTAAGCCGCGTCTGACTCTCCGCAGCCCCATAGACTGCAGCATGGCAGGCTTCCCTGTCATCATAGTGTTATTCATTTATATCTCATTCTCTCTTTTCCTTTATAAATCTCTTTTCCTTATTTTCTCTTTTATTTACCAAGATTCAGTCATATGTAGCTTCTTTATATTCCTTGAACACACCAACCTGGTCCCTACTTGAGAACATTTATAAGACCTGCTTCTTGTGTCTGAAAGGCTTGTCCTTCTGGTCTTCACAAGGCTGACTCCTTCAGGATGTTGAGGATTCAGACTAAGCATCACCTCTTCTTTGATGTTGTCTCTGAACATACAATCTTAAGTAACCATCTTGTTAACTTTATCAATTTTCCTAATTTTAAATAACATTATAGTACTTGCCACTATCTGATTTTTTCAGCTTATTCTTTGTTTACCCATTGTCTTCCCCTCCTCTAGCCAAGCATTGATAACTCCATGAGAAAAGAGGTTTTGATGTCATGGGCAGTGCTGTATTCCCTTTGTCTACAACTCTCTAAGACACATATTAGGTATTCATTAAACTTCTACTTCATAATACATTATGAAATAATATATTTATGTTTATCCTAGATTAGACTCCTAGTAGGTGTGGTTAAAAATTATGGAAAACTGAGAACCAGAGTCTGGGACTGAAAACAGAGCATTGAAGAAAGTATGGGATGGGCATATGGATGAGTGGCTAGCTTATGTGTTTATAGAAGACCATCATCCATAGATTACCAGACACCTGCAAAATTTAACTTATATGAATAAGTTTTCTTACCCAAGATAGAACAGAGCTTAAGAACACTGTAAAGAAGAGAGTGCATGTAAAAAACATGCTCAAGTAGAGGAAGTCCACGTCAAATAGGATATTGTAAAGAAAACAAAAAAATTGTATAACTCACATATTAGCTCAGCCCCTACTGAATCCATGCAGACTCTCAGTGGAGACCATCAAAGATTTTGAAAGTTCCTTCAAAGAGGTCTACATTAAAAAGAAAATAAATGTACCTGGGCAAAACCTTTGAAGGCAACAATTTAACATAGATATCAGGATTATAGATCACGTTATCTTACAAAATAAATACAGAAAATGAAGCAGTGATAGATACTAAAACAATTTATATTGAAATTGTGAAGATATTGACAAGTGGATACATTAAACATCCAAGTATTATTGTTGTGATTGAATACTCTAAAATTGAATGCTCTAGTATTATATACTAGAGTACATAATACTCTAGTATTTATGAGGATTTATTTATTACTTGGTGAATTACTCATGCTATAATATGAAACTATTAAAAGTAAATGTAATGTAATACACACAACATATAATCTACAAATTCAGAAAAAAACAACTATTAAGTATCAAAAATTTTATGGTGGATATGAGTGGGTAGTGTAATTATAAATAGCTGTTATTTTTTTCTTTAAACTTTGCCCTGTTATCCAAATGAACATATGCTATATTTAAAATAAGACATAATAAATACTTAATAATGAAATGTCTCAAAAATAAATAAGTAATTCGTAGCATTAGACAAATGAGAAGCACATTATCACTTGATATGGTATTAATTCTCTGAATATGTGTGGTACCCTTTTCAGAGCTTTCATACTTTTAGGGGCAAGAGTTGAAGAGAAATAACTAATTTCTCCATCCCCAAAGCAGCTCTAACTTCAGATCTCAATTCATTGACAATCTGGTCAGATCATTTATTATATCACAGTTCGTTGGCCAGAAGCTTCCCTTTGCCAAGGAATTTTGGCAGGCCAACTGTCCCAATGAACAACGTATTTCATTGTGTCTTGAAAAGATGGAAACCACTCTGCATTTCTGTAGCCAAATGTGAGGTCTTAGAAAAAAACTGAGAATGACAAAAATAGTTAATTTTAAAACTTTTCTATTTATGACAAGTCATTTTTTGCTCTTTTATTTTACTCTAACATTTGATAAATATGAGGAAGACAAAGAAAGTCATTCTGGACTCCATCCAACAACAATTTTGGGTGGAGAAAGTACACTGATTAAAACATCTCAATAGACATTCCCATCCTGTCCTCTGCTGACCAGCTTGAGAGAGAAATGTAGAATTACTGCTTTCAGGTCATTTATATTAAGTCATGGATTTTGCATGGCACTGTACATTTTAGAATTGTTATTCACTATACACAGTGTGCCTGAATATACATGGTAAAACACAGATTTAAATAAATTCATGCTATTCAACATGAGCCCCAGGCATATGTTAAACAAGCCAAAACTATATCCAATGTGAAAAATAATTCTTCAACCAGTGTTAAATACTTCATATTTTATTTGATGATACTGTATTGGACCTGAATATTCAGAATGTGCATTTCACGCTGTAAACCTGAAATAAAATAAACATAACAGCACAATCTCTTGCCAACATCTAAATCTTTTCTCTTCTATAATATTTTTGCCAATATGAAACAAACAGTTTGCATTTTAAAAGTCATAGATAATTTGTTACTTTGAGTAAGACAGTTTCATTTTCAATGACCAGAGAAGCTGTATCAGTGCTTTGGGTCAACCCATCACATTGTTAGAAAACTTTCCAAGATATTCAAAATAAATTCTGTGTTTCTACTCATTTTACTTTTATTTTTCCAGCTCATTCATTCTTTGTAGGCTCTAGCTTTCAAATAATGCATTCCCCAAAGTAAAGACCAAAAGGAAAGACTGGCCATAAGTAGACTCTTTTCCTTACATGTTCTACTTTAACTTATATAGAATATTATGTTTATTTAGCATAGAGGCATATATATGCATCCATATATGATAATATATATGCAAATGAGACATGTTCATGGAAATGCTGTATGTACCCTCCAAGTTAAAAAAATCCATAGTCTGGGAAAAAGCAAGAAATATCCTTGTCACATACCAAGACTTCTTTCCTCACCAAAACAAAGTAAGGTATATATTTTGTCCAGGAATTCTAGAAATAATCTACTTCTTTAGTCTAATCTAAAGCTTCCAAAAATAATGTTTCCAAGAAAAGGCAAAAAATATTTGGAAGGTCAATATGATAACACTACCCAGGAACTAGAAATATGATATCCTTTGAAAGAGATGATGGTTTAATTTCATCAATTGCTCAGTTACTGGATAAATTCTGAGAGGATTCAAGTGTTTATATCAGGGATCAGTAAACAATGATCAGTGGAAACAAATGGCTAAGAAAACAGACTTTGCCTGCCTCATGCTTATATATAGTCTCTAAGCTAAGAATGATTTTCATATTTCAGAAGGTTAAAAAAAAAAACCTCAAAAGCAGAGTGATATTTGTGACACATGAGAATTATATGAAATTCAGATTTCAGTGTACAAAAATTTTTTATTGAAGCATTTTTTTTTTTTCGGTCGCTAAGTCATGTCCAACTCTTTGTGACCCCATGGACTGCAACACACCAGGCTTTCCTGTCCTTCATTATGTCCTGGAGTTTGCTCAAACTCATGTCCATTGAGTCAGTGATGCCATCCAACCATCTCATCCTCTGTTGCTCCCTTCTCCTGCCGCCCTCAATCTTTTCCAGCATCAGGCATAGCTACATTCATTAATATGTGTATTATTCTATTGGTTCTTTCAGGCTACAATGGCAGAGTTGAGTTTTTGTGAGAGATTGTACGGCCCACAAAGCCTAAAATATTTACAATATGGCCCTTTATAGAAAACTTGCCAACCCCTGTTTTACAGTTCTTTTATTAATCACATCTTCACTCCATTGCTTGGAGACTGTAAAAATCCCTTAAAGGCACCCTGCTGCTGCTGCTAAGTCGCTTCAGTCGTGTCCAACTCTGTGCGACCCCACAGACAACATCCCACCAGGCTCCCATGTCCCTGGGATTCTCCAGGCAAGAACACTGGAGTGGGTTGCCATTTCCTTCTCCAGTGCACGAAAGGGAAAAGTGAAAGCGAATTTGCTCAGTCATGTCTGACTCTTCGCGACCCCATGGACTGCAGCCTACCAGGCTCCTCCGTCCATGGGATTTTAGCTTCAGACAAAAATGCCTTTGGGTAATTTTTGGAGGCTGGGGTTACAAATAGAGCTACTGTGTTCATGAAGAATTAAACTTATCCTTCAACAGTTCCTGGTTCCCTACAATTCTCAGGTTGTTGGGGAATTGTTAACATAGGAAAAAGTTGTAAAATTTTGATATGTAGAAAATAATGAAACTTCAAGACTATTCTGATTACATTCACTTGATGTGACTGTTACTTATAAATCTTCATGTAGAATATATCATAATATTTATACAAGCTTTAAAATAATCTGTTTCTTTAGGAAGATGAACTTTTAAAGTTTATTCATGGGTCAGCATTAAGAGTAGGTTTAAGCAGCAATCAATTGTGATAAGTCTACATTATCAAAAAAAAATCCTACCTACTTTCCATTCATACTTCAGATTCTTCTTCTGCAATATTCAACATTTCCATTAAGTGTAAAGTAGTCTTGTTGATATAGCCTCCTTCAGCCAGGTGGTAATTGCAAATCAACTGTCATTCAATAACATAATGACCAAGTCAGCAATAATTAGTACCTTTTATTACAATATATATACTTGATACTATCCATCCCTCCACACTTTAAACCATCAGAAACTAAAATTTTTCCGGGGAAAAAAATAGATGTCTTTCATGAAGATCTGTAGAATCATCATGCCTTTGCTTGACCTGTTTCTAAGGGAGAAACAAACAGGTAATACAAACTCAGTTTTTAAATAAAAACAATATTTAACAATCTATTTAATAAATATATATACAGTCAAAGGATACCTTTAACTTATTTCAAAAAGTTGTTTGGTGGACACTCATGTTTATCACTGAGAAACCATTGCAGGGGCAGGCTCCCTACCCCACCCAGGACCCAGCCCTGCTCCTCTGCTCTGCACTCCCAGCCCTATTCAAAGGCCTTGAATTGATTTTTTTTCCCCTCATAAAATAGTCAGATAAGCTAATTTTTAAAAAAGAAATGCCGTTGGGTATATACATTGTGATTTAAGATTATTAATGAATTCTGGGAAAGAAAAGTAATATTTGATTTTGAATCTTGCATGTTTTTAAGAATTAGATTAGAATGGGCAAAAGGATGAGTATTTTTTCTTTTTGGGGAGGACATGTGGAAAGGGTGTGAGGCTTTGGGGTGGAAGAAGTATTTTGCCGAGCTGCTTGCTACTGCTGCTGCTGCTAAGTCCCGTCAGTCATGTCCGACTCTGTGTGACTGCATAGACGGCAGCCCAACAGGCTCCTCTGTCCCTGGGATTCTCCAGGCAAGAATACTGGAGTGGGTTGCCATTTCATTCTCCAATGCATGAAAGTGAAAAGTGAAAGTGAAGTTGCTCAGTTGTGTCTGACTCTTCACGACCCCATGGACTGTAGCCTACCAGGCTCCTCCGTCTATGGGATTTTCCAGGCAAGAGTACTGGAGTGGGTTACCATTGCCTTCTCTGTTTGCCGAGCTATCAATGCCCAAATAATTTTTTAAAAATAATAAAGGTATTTAAGCATTGAAAGAAAAAAAGAAGTTTGTATATTGAACTACATTTTTAGGGGAAAATATCAGAAACTGTATAATTTCATTTAAAAATCTGGGAAACCTGTCTGATGTCCTGTACTTGCTTTATCACTGTGTTTCACCAAATACACATTTGGAAGACAGAGCATCCTTTCTTAGTAAAAAGAAAGGTAAACTTAATGATTATAAATAGTTATTTTTAAATCCATGAAATATGTAGAAACATCCTGATGAAAGCCAGTTGGTGGTTTAGGACTGTAATGACTGCAATAAAGTTTTTGTGGTATCAATTTACCTAGAGTAGGTCCTCTTCATTTTGACATTTTCTCTTCCAGGGTGATTCTTAAAATTCCGAAAATGTTATCGGAATTACATTTGAAGTGTCTATTGTTCCATAAAACCCAATTTTTTACCATAGACTGACAAGATTCCAGTATTCCTACCAGATGGGACTACCGGACCACCTTAACTGTCTCCTGAGAAATCTGTATGCAGGTCAAGAAGCAACAGTTAGAACCAGACATTGAACAACAGAGTGGTTCCAAATTGAGAAAAGGAGCATGTCAAGGCTGTATGTTGTCACCCTGCTTATTTAACTTATATGCAGAGTACCTCATGAAAAATGCTGGTCTGGATGAAGCACAAGCTGGAATCAAGATTGCCGTGAGAAATATCAATAACCTCAGATATGAAGATGACACCACCCTTATGGCAGAAAGTGAAGAAGAACTAAAGAGCCTCTTGATGAAAGTGAAAGAGGAGAGTGAAAAAGTTGGCTTAAATGTCAACATTCAGAAAACTAAGATCATGGCATCTGGTCCCATCACTTCATGGCAAATAGATGGAGAAACAGTGGAAAAACGTGGCAGACTTTTGTTTTTTGGGGCTCCAAAATCCCTGCAGATGATGACTGCATCCATGAAATAAAACGACACTTACTTCTTGGAAGAAAAATTGTGACCAACCTAGACAGCATATTAAAATGCAGAGACATTACTTTGCCAACAAAGGTCAATCTAGTCAAGGCTATGGTTTTTCCAGTAGTCATGTATGGATATGAGAGTTGGACTATAAAGAAAGCTGAGTGCCGAAGAATTGATGCCTTTGAACTGTGGTGTTGGAGAAGACTCTTGAGAGTCCCTTGGACAGCAGGGAGATCCAACTAGTCTATCCTAAAGGAAACCAGTCCTGAGTGTTCATTGCAAGGACTGATGCTGAAGCTGAAACTCCAATACTTTGGCCACCTGATGCGATGAGCTAAGTCATTTGAAAAGTCCCTGATGCTGGGAAAGATTGAAGGTGGGAGGAGAAGGGGACGACAGAGGATGAGATGGTTGGATGGCATCACCGACACAATGGACATGAGTTTGGGCAAACTCTGGGAGTTGGTGATGGACAGGGAGGCCTGGCGTGCTGCAGTCCATGGGGTCGCAAAGAGTCGGACACGACTGAGCAACTGAACTGAACTGAACTCAACAAACACCACCTCAACCAAGTGATCAACACTGATATCAGGAGTGATGTCATACGGATAAAGTGATGTCACCCTTCGTATATAATGAGAAGAGCACTTTTCCTCCATGGCTTTTCTTCCAAAAACTCAATACTCCAGTCTAATCATGAGAAAAACATCAAAACAATTTTAAATAGAGCAATAGTCTACAAAGTACCTGGCCAACATTCCTCAAAACGGTGAAGTTCACTGTCTTAATGTATCTTCATCCACTGTAATAAAAATACCATTGACTGCTAGCTTATAAACAACAGAAATTTATCATGGTTCTAGAGGCTGGGATATCCATGATCAAGACTCCAGTAGATTTAGTATCTAATGAGAGTTCACTTCGTGGCTCATGGATTGTTCTCTTTTCACTGTGTCCTTATAAGGATTAAGGGATCCTAGGTTTCTTTACAAGGCATTAATTCCATTCATGAGAGCACATTAAAATGATTTAATCACATGCAAAATACTCCACTTGTTAATACTATCCCACTGGAGGTTAGGAGTTCAGAATTTGAATTTGAGGGAACACAAACATTCAGTTCACTGTAGTCATCAAAAACAGAAAAAGTCTGTGTAACTACATAGCCAAGAAGAGCCTAAGGAGACAAGATAAATGCAATGTGGTATCATGGAAGGATTCCTATTTCAAAAATATAAAAAGACATTAGATAAAAACTAAGGACATCTGAATAAAATATGGACTTTAGATAATTGATTCATTCACTGTGACAAAGGTTCTATACCAATGTAAAAATATTAATATTAAACTGGAAGTAGGGTGTTTAGCAACCCTAATGCACTAACTTCACAATTGTTCCTTAAATCTAAAATTATTCTAAAATAAAAGTTTATTTTTAAAAGGATGTTTGAAATTCCAAATTTTAAAGTCCACTGAAGAGATACAGTAATTTATAAACCACAGCACTGTTACACATTTGGACAAGTAAAGCATTGCATAGAACATAAAGTCTAGAAACTCACCTACAGTTAAATACTGAGCTTTTTAATCATTAAACAAATATTTGTTAAGAATCTTCTTAGTGCAGTCCATCATTCTGAACAATGAAGATAAAGCCCTCGACACGATATACTGAAACCAACAGACAAATCCCTCATTAAACTCACATTCTAGTTGGAGAGACAGGCAATAAGCCAATAAATAAGTAAAATCCTCCTGTCAATGCAGGAGACACAAGAGAAAAGGGTTCAGTCCCTGGATGGGGAAGATCCCCTCGAGAAGGAAATACAACCCAGTGCCGTATTCTTGCCTTATCCCATGGACAGAGGAGCCTGACAAGGATACTGTCCATGGGGTCGCAAAGAGTCGGACATAACTCGGCAACTGAACAACAACAACTGGTTCCGCTGCACCTACAACCACGCAGCAGAGGCACAGGATCCTGGCTCCCACTCAAGGATGCTTGTGGCTTTCTGACCTCAGGGTAATAGTCTGTCATCATTTTTATTCCTCTAGCATGCCTCTCTCATTTTGTTTCTTTCAGAGGTTCCAAAACTTTATACTGTATCTCATGTATGAGATTCTTTCAGTTTGAAGTAGCCAATGTGGTTTCTGTTTTTTGACTGGAATCTGACTAATTCAGAAAGCCAAAGTTTTGATGCCCTCAGTATTTAAAGAAAATTAATCCAAAATTTACGTGCCAATAGAAAATGGACAAAGAAATGAACACATTTCTAAAATCAACTAAAAATGCCTAATATATATGTGTATGTGCATATGTAAATATAGATAGATTCAAACACTAGTAATAAAAATTCAGTCTCAGTGAAATTTACTTTGTATTCATCAACTGCAAAAGACTAAAGAAATTACATGAGTTATTGTCAAGTGTAAATTAAACAGAAACTTTAACACACTGCTGCTGAGACCAAGTTTCCAGAGGACAGTTTGGAAGTATATACCAAAATGCTTAAAATTGTGCATACATTCGAATCAGCAGTTCTTTCTAAGAATTTATCCTTAGGACATAAACATGACTGTTTTCATTAAGAGCTTATGTTAACGGTAGTCTGTTAGCAGTAGTAAAATCTGAAGGGAGATAATCATTGGCAGTTTGTCCAAAGTAGGGAATATTTTATATAAAATATGGTCCATTCATAGAAAGGAATAATCTACACCTATTAAAATTTTATGAAAGAAAGATATTTATTGGCTTGAGGAAATGATTATAATATATATTTAAGGAAATAAAAGAGTAACTACTATATAAAAACAATATTTATAGCTGTTATACACATATATATGCAACAGAATAATATCTTAAGGATTTGATTTTCCATACAAATAAGACAGCAGATCAAATTAAATATTTGAGAATGGTTTCATGACATAAAGACCTTTCTCACTGGGACTAGTGACCCAGATAGATGGTAGAAACAGACCATAAATGAAAGCTTGTGAAGAGGGTTGTGTTTTGTTTTGCTCTCTGATTTGGAGAGTGTGTTTCTAGGCTGTGACTCCCACCTCTCTGCAAATTACACAGGACCTCCAACAGTATCCATCAGATAGCTTGAGATACATTTCCAGTTTTTCAGTGCTGCCATCTGGAACATGCCAGGAAGGTAAAGCCAGAGGCCATGGCTACTGCTGGGCAGGAGGAAGATCCTGGGGAAGTCAACCGTAGACACGTTTAGATACAAGAACGTTTGGGGACCACAGGAAGGAGAACCTAGAGCCGTGATAAAGACTGCCCATGAAGACTGCCTGGAAAGTTCTGTGGGATATGGACTGCAGGAAAAACGGGCTGTGGGAAGAGGGCTCACCTGGAGGAACAGGTACATCACAGCTTTGTAGGTGTCGCAGCAGGAGCAGGCAGGGGACAGGGGTCTCTGAAGGGCCAGGACTGCCATGAGAGACAGTCAGAAATCACAGACAGCCAGTGCCTCGGAAGACCGGCTCCTTCTCCCCACTGCTGTCTCCCTGAGTGTGAATATGGTGAGGGGAGAACCAGGCAGTTCAAGTAGTAGGCAGAAGGACACCCTCTGAGAAGAGAGAAAGAAAAGGAAGCATCTTTCCTGCTACGACCCTAGCTGTGAGGAAAGGAAAGGACCAAACGTTAAAGCACGTTCACAGCTTTGATCATTTTCTGGGACCATAAAATTTGAGCCTCCATATTGAGACTGTGTTTCTAGCTTAAAGCGCTGAAAATATTTTAACATCGAAATGACCAGAAAGATGTGATTGTGGAGAGTCTCGAGTCCCAGGTTTTATCAAAGGACAAGGGAAAGATCTAAATTTCCCTCACCAAATACATTTTAACAGTATAAGGAGACAAAACAAAGTTCCCTTTTTATTGTTTTCCAGAAGAAAGATGAATTTATATAGGCTGTATACTAATATATATAGAGAGATGGTAAATGTGTCAATTCCCTTTATGGTAAGTGCGATTTGCGCTTTTTCAGTATACAATGAATATTTCAATTAAATGCTTATTAAAATGCAAATATGTTAACTACTGTTTCTTCTAATTCACCTCACTTGATAATTCCTGAACAATCAGTTAAAACTGGTTTAAAGGTTAAGGTTTCAGAAAACTTAACTTTGCTATTATTTGAGTTTAGTCCATAGTGGATGATCATTGATGCATAGAAGAATTGTACCAAGTCCAATTTGTTTGAAGAGCAGGAAGCAGATAAACATATTAAAATAGATTGTGCCTCCAAAATTACCTACAGATATAAGGTTGCATGGTATTTCAAAATAAGTACACTGGGAGCCCCTATCTATTAATGTACTCCTTTAGGAAAATGGTCAGATGGTGAACTGCCTCTGAAAACTGAATTCACTAGTGAGTGAAGTACCAGCTCTCTGCTTGAGTCAGGGCAGTCTTTGCTGATGTGACATAGACCTAGATCATCCTCACTATTCTTGCCATGACTAAGGCTGGGTTCTTGAGCAAAAAAAAAGATTAGAAAAGTTTAGCTGGTTAAAAGATTTGGAAGGATAACTAGGTTACTAATAATTGCTAATCAAATAGCTAAAAACAAAATAGGCTTAACTCTTCTCAGACATCAGCTTTCTTTAGTTTGTTTGTTTGAATAAGTGATTCATTTCTAGCGATAGCTGACTCACGCCGTTTTGAGTATTTTGCTGTGTGTATCTATCTCAAATCACTGTAAGCTGGATGTCAACCCAGGTGCCCTATCTTTTTAGATTTGTTCAATATAATTGACTGAAAATCTATCCCAGCTGTGGTGGAATAGGGTCTTACATAATAACTGCTAGTTGCATTTGCTCATTTATGGCTTGTCACACAATCCTTGCTTTGCTGGCCCGATATTCTACGACATCATCCCAGGTGTGGCTCAGTTCCTTACCCCCGAGAGGCTCCCCGAACATCACTCAGCCAAGTGTGGACACACATAATCTGTGTTCTAGTGTGACAGAAGACTCCGCACACCCACACGGCTCTCCTCTCTCCCCGCCTCAAGATTCCTTCCTCCCCCTTCAGTCTTCCTTTCCTCTTCTCTTGCAGCTCCTAGGTCTTCCCCTCTGCATATTTAAAGACTATACTATCTGCCAAAACAAACAAAAAACACCAACCTTCCAAAACCCACTCTTTATTACAGCAAAGCCAACTGTTTTCGTGTTACTTATATATCACCATCGCTTTCCAGAAAGGATCAAAAGCACCATAAATTGACTTACCCTTTGATTTGAATTGGGCAGACCCTCTTTACAAAGGCTCCTTGGCCACCCACGGTAGTTCTACATGAAAAGAAAAAAGGTTTCTTTCCTTGTTTTTGCTATTTTTCTACTATTTCATTGTCTCCATATCTTTGGTTCAATCCTGCCTTTGTTTGATCTCCCTTGTTAATTTTTCCTCCCTTTTTTTCCAATTCATTTTTTGCATCAAACTTCCCTCATTGTTTCTTGGCATGCCTTTCTTCTGTACTCCATCTTCATTCTCTTATATGTCAAACTTAAAAAACTTGGTTCAAACCTGAATCATCCTTACTTCAATGGTAATTTTCTGTCTACTTTATCAAGCTGTCTATATATATATATATATGTACTGGCACCAACTATATTTTTTAAAGAAGTTTTCTATCATGTTTTTAAATGCTTAAAGTTATCAAATAGCAGAATTAATCATTTTAGTATATGATGCTAAATGTATTTAATTATAATGTAATCAAATGACAGTACTAAACCTAAATAGTATTTCTGTTTTTATTTGTATGCCAGTTTTAGATTTCATTTAAATAAAAACATATTCAGATATAGAACATTTTTGTTCATGTTTGCACCTTTATAGTCAGTGTAAAACAATATTGTTCATATTTGATTTATATATAAACAGATTAACATTACTTCACACCATATTATTCATTCATTTGGCAAATATTTCCATTCACCTCTATTACATTCCGTATTTATTCCAGAGAGAAGGGAGACACATAGCAATAAGATAAGTATCAAGCTAGAGATATGTACAAAGTGTTTTAGAATAATGAGGAGGAAAAAATTAGCACATACTATAAAAATAATAATGTAATGGCAATAATTATTATACGAAGGACTTTTGGTAAAGTGGTAACCCACTAGGTCTGTTTACAGATAACGGAAGAAAGCAGTATTGATAATTTAAATGCTAATTCTAGATTTATGTCTAGGTTCATGTACTGAAAATGTCATTTAAGAGCAAGATTTGAACACTTGCCTGTCTGACTAAAGTTTATTCACGGAATTATATTGCCTTCATCTATAAATTGCACCATTCTTAAGTACTTGAATATGTGCGCTAATAATTGTGGACATACATCATTTTAGAAGTAATTCTGAAAGAAAATTTTATTGGAAAAGCATGCTTTCATTCCTTCTGTTTGTTCAGTGTATATATCACGATATGATCATTGACAGTTTCTACCTATTGTGGCAATTAAGATTTCTACCAAATGATTGCCTTTGTAATATGTTCAAAGAATATTTAGATTGTGGAGTAGGAAAGAAAAGAACAAAAGTCTGGCTGAACTATATTTAACAATGTCATAAGTGGCAGTGAAAAACAGGAAAACGGTAGTAGTTAAAGGTGGCATTCCCCAGATCAGCGGAAGGCCAACAATTAGAGATACTTTTCCTAGGGGAATTATAGAAATCCCTAACTGGAAAACCTCCTATTTTATACAATCTGATTAATTTAAAAGTACCTTGTATATACTTTTCCTTGCAGATTAGCCCATTCTTCGCCTAACCTGGGAAATACTCCTCAATAAATCAATGGATTATGGAATTTTATAATTTTTATCTTATATGAATTACATTTGTCATTATTATAAAATATGAAATAATTAAAATTATTCAACCAGGAACCTGCTTTTATTCTTTTATGAATTGAACCAACTAACAAATTTATGAACTAAAAACTTAATACACCTTTGGTAGACAGCAAGAGTAGGACATCATTTATGTCACACAAAAGCAAGCGTCAGAAGCACAGACATCATCACTGACCACCAAAACGCTAACCTTTGCTGACACAGAGGTTAACAATTGATGGTAGATTCAAGACTATAATAAATTACCCAGAGTTAGTTTTTAGTCGTGTCTGACTCTTGAGACCCCATGGACTTTAGCCTGCCTGGCCCCTCTGTCCATGGGATTCTCTAGGCAAGAATATTGAAGTGGGTTGCCATTTCCTTCTACAGAGAATCTTCCCAACCCAGAAATCGAACGCAGGTCTCCTGCATTGCAGGCAGATTCTTTACTGACTGAGCTACAAGGGAAGCCCAAAGTTTATTTTTTAAATGATGCAATTTTTTTTTTGTATTACTACTCTTATCAATGAAATCTCTGCCCCAAACTTGAAAGACATCGTAAACCCTGATAACAGGGTGTTTCAAATAAACATGTGTTTATCTAATATTTGCTGTCACTGAAGAATGAAGAGCAGCTTTTTTAGAAACCATTGTACATGTTCTTATATTATCTAATTTGTAAGCAAAACTTTTTATTTCGGCTAAAGAGATATGTTGGTAGTCAACCATTTTGAATGTGTTCGCTCACAATTCTAAGTGTTCCCAAGAGCCCTCAGTCCCATTTGGAAAGTCCATTACATCTTTCTCCCCCCATAAGATCTTCAGTTACATCTTGGTCAAAGTTCACTGCTATGTAAACTGCTAAATAGTCTGCCTTCAGATCTAATTGTCATGTTTGCAGCTTCTCTTAACACTTATTTTAAAAGTTCTTAGAATCTTATTTATTTTTAGTAATTTTTCTTGTAACATTTTTTATTTTCCCACATGCATTTATTTCACAACACATTAATTGAGAACTTAGCCTTGTAGCTCCCCAGAGCATATTTCAAAATTATTGCTTTAACTGAACTTTCTTCACAACCTTCTCCCCCAAAAGACTATATATCTAGAAGGAAAAAATACTTTGCCTATTGACAAATCCTGTAGAACACCTCTGGGAAAACTTTGCAATAGATTTGTTCATTCAGTATTTAATACCAACTGCAAAGATACTAAAATATTATTTTTATTAAGCTATATAGTATATGTCAGAGACTATAAAGCACTTTATATATTTAACTGAGAGTAACAATCATATTCAGCATTGCCTCCATTTCACAGACAAAGAAACTGAGGCATTATTAACTAACGTGGTCAGGTCACACAAACAGTACATGGTTTGATCAACATTCTGGTCAAGGTTTGTCTGAATCTAAAGCACTTTCTAATTATTATGTGTGAGTGGTTTTCCTGCCAACATGTGAGTTATCAAAGCAGACAGTTCAAGCAAATGTTACCTGCAGTATGACTATGTATTAAGTGTTCTATCCACATGCTGTACACTCTGTGACTGTGATCAGACTTCGGACAAACCAAAGATTTTTCTCTCACTGGCTGAAGCTTCATGAATTATGTAGATTTTCTCTGATAACAATATTAAATCTAAATACATTTTAGTATAGCATATTAATTTTGACTCAAGTTGTTTTGAATATGACTATTTCTTATCAAGGCTATATCTAGGGCTGAATCACAAAGTTATGTTGCCTAATACATGAAGCTATTTTTCTTAAACCCACCATGTGTATGTTATAGAACAAAGATAAGTAGCCCAGGAGCCACCCTGCTGAGTGCTTGCCCTTATTCCCGTACTGAAGAATTTTGTAGCCACAAACAAGTTACACAGGATTTATGGACCTAAGACTTTTCTTGTCTATAAATATAAAGAGTTGAATTGATTATCTCTGTGATGTAGAGGACAAAAGCTTACCCTCTAGTTGGATATCTAGTGTGTGTATATTTCTTTATTTACTTATATAAATAGAATTAATTAAGGCCAGCAAATAAAAACAGAACATATGACAGCAGTATTGTGGAGTGCCTTAGTTTATTTTTTAAAAACTAGAATACCGTAAAAGAGAACTGTCTCAACCCTGCCTGACTACATACATGAGCACATCAAATTAGTCTCCTGGAACCCATATTTTAGAAAGCGAGTCTATTTATAGCAACTCTATACGGCAACAAGGAAATAGTGTTGGAAAAACTAGCCTCCTCTGCAACTTATCACTGAGCCCTGAGATGAGGCATCTTCTCTAAGAATGAAAGTGGAAGATGGCAGTGAGTTTTCTTGGACCATGGTTAATGGATATCGGAGCCCAATTTCAGATGCTGTTTGGTGGGTGTTTAATGAAATAAACTCAGGTGCCAGGTAGCCTGGTTTTAAGTTCTGGCCACACACTCACTGTGTGATCTTTGTTTATCATCTTATACTTTCATTTTCTCGTCTTTGTATATTAATGTTTGTACTTCACAGAGTTGTTATGAAGTTTAGCTTAGTTAATATAGGCAATGAATTCAAGAAGCATTTGGTCCATATTAATTATTCAGTTAAATAACCCATTACTTGAGATTATAGCCTTCAGATCTTGAGCTAAGCACCAGCCTGTGCCCAGGGACATTCTTCATGCTGAATGTTACATAGTCAGACACAGTTCCTTCTCTCCAAGAATGATGACCTTAGAAGTCTCTCCTTATCAGTTCTCTTTTACCCAAGACAAAATGTTCAGAGTAATATCTTTTCATCGAAATAAAGGTTCATGACCTATGTACATAGATAAGGCAATCAAAAATTAGAATTATCAAATGTAGATTGGAGTACCTCTAAAAGATTTGATAGAGGGATTGAATTTCAGGAAAATAAGGAAATAGATGGAGAGGGTATTTCAGAGTTATGACTTGACAAAAGAACTCAAAAGTAAGACTGAATTCATTGAACAGTATGTGGATCTACAATAAGAGAAAGACAACCTCTTAAATATGAAAAAAAAAAACACAAAACACTTTTTTGGTCAGTTTAATTTTGGGAAATCTGTTCCGTTTCATTATTCAGAGCAAAGCTCTAATCTAGACAAACCTCTCATTGATTTCAAATATATTAGATCTATAAAGCATATTACCAAAATGATAAACTGGTTGGTAGTGCATAAAGAATGCGCAAGCAAATGTAAGCTAGTAAAATCTGCTGCACTAAATGGAACTGTTAATACAATATATTGAAGTCTGCCTAACCTGAGACAAAACCAAATCCTCTTAGCCACCTGCAATAATTTCAGAGTAATCTGCTACTCAAGAAATGAAACCAACTTGGATCTATCAAAATAAGAAAAAGGCAGTGCAAAAATAGGCCTTTTAGCCAAAGTGAAAATGAAAACTGAGAAATACCACACCAGGAAGCTTTCTCCAACACCGTGTTTCAAAGTCCGGAGAAGAGAAATCCTTTTTGGAAAGCTTTTGAGGTATAATTACTTAAACTTTGTTTATAGTGGCACAGTGAAGTCTTTTCTGTTCTTACCTTGCCAAAAAGTAAAACCCTAATGGATTAGGAACATCAACAACTAAAATACTGAAAACCTTATAGCAGAAGGGTGCCAAGAAGTATGAAATGTTTCTCAGTCTGTTTCCTCCTTTGTGTTAGCAGCTGGGCTCCACATTACTTTCTTCCAAAGTTATCCATGTTCCCTCTTGTTAAAAGTCACTTTTGTCAGTTACTTTCAAGTTTTCCACTCTGGATTGAATTAACAGTATTATGGAATATGCTGTCATGAGTTATTCTATTTCTTTTTTATTTCCATCGCCAATCTAGTTTTCTCAAAATATGTAATATTTATCACATTTACTAACAAACTTTATACTCTTGAGCTGCTTCACAAATTAATTTTCTGTATATACAATTCACTTAAAGTAATTAGACTGATACTTCTGCTTGACCTGTAGACATAAATTGTGAGATATTTTGCATCTTATTTTTAATGGTATGATTTTGTATTTCTCTATTTACTTTCCATGAAAATAATTTCTTTCTCATTAACAAATTATTTAAAAAACAAAACTAAGTATATATTTTGCATCAGTGCTATTTATTCCTTCTCATGTATGTCTCTACTAACAGCAAGTAATTATATATGCCAGTTACTTGCCCACAAACTGATTTACACATGGGGAACTCTGAATAATGATTCTGGCAGACTCCAGATTTATGAAGCTCAGCAGTTTTAATGACCATGAATATGTTGCCAAACCTCTTTTATTTGTCTCCAAGCCTCTCCCTGAAGCCGCAGTCCTTTTCAGCCCCACTTGGTTATCCCAGCTGTGTACTGTCCTCATTTTTAACTAACACATATAGACTTTTTTCCTTATAAAGACCTGCACCTTACCTGCCCCCTTCCCCTTTCTGGACCAAGCTAAGTGGTCTGGATGCAGGTGTATTTTATCTCCTGCTCTTATCTTGATTTGCACTCCCCAAACTCAGCTTTCCCTCCAGAGGTCAGACTGTCCTGCTATCCCAATTATGCAAATTCCAAATGCCACAAAGAAGTCCGATCGTACCACTTCTGATATGTGTGTGTGTATGTGTATGTATATATATATATATATATATATATATATATATGTTGTATTTTGTGTTTGCATTAAGCACCAAGAATAATATATCCTTGTCTCTTATCACCAACCAGTAATGCTGAGGAAGCTGAAGTTGAATGATTCAAGACCTTCTAGAATTAAGACCAAAAAAGATGTCCTTTTCATTATAGGGGACTAGAATGCAAAAGTAGGAAGGCAAGAGATACCTGGAGTAACAGGCAAGTTTGGCCTTGGAGTACAAAATGAAGCAGGGCAAAGGCTAACAGAGTTTTTGCCAAGAGAACGCACTGGTCAGAGCAAACACCCTCTTCCAACAACACAAGAGAAGACTCTACACATGGACATCACCAGATGGTCAACACCAAAATCAGATTGATTATATTCTTTGCAGCCAAAGATGTAGAAGCTCTATACAGTCAGCAAAAATAAGACCGGGAATTGACTGTGGCTCAGATCATGAACTCCTTATTGCAAAATTCAGACTTAGATTGAAAAAGGAGGTAAAATCACTAGACCATTCAGGTATGACCTAAATCAAATATATTATGATTATGTAGTGGAAGTGACAAATAGATTCAAAGGATTAGATATGATAGAGTGCCTGAAGAACTATGGTCGGAGGTTCATGACATTGTACAGAAGGCAGGGATCAAGATTATCCCTAAGAAAAAAAATTCAAAAAGGCAAAATGATCGTCTGAGGAGGCCTTACAAATAGCTGAGAAAAGAAGAGAAGCTAAAGGCAAAGGAGAAAAGGAAAGAAATGTCCATTAGAATATAGAGTTCCAAAGAATATCGAGGAGAGACAAGAAAGCCTTCCTCAGTGATCAATACAAAGGAATAGAGGAAAACAACAGAATGGGAAAGACTAGAGATCTCTTCAAGAAAATGAGAGCTAGCAAAGGATGATTTCATGTAGAGATGGGCAAAATAAAATACACAAACTGTATGGAACTAACAGAAACAAAAGATATTAAGAAGAGGTAGCAAAAATAAAGAGAAGAACTATACAAAAAAGATCTTCATGACCCAGATAACCATGATGGTGTGATCACTCACCTAGAGCCAGACATCGTGGAATGTGAAGTCAAGTGGGCCTTAGAAAGCATCACTACGAACAAAGCTAGTGGAGGTGTTGGAATTCCAGTTGAGCTATTGCAAATCCTAAAAGATGATGCTGTGAAAGTGCCTCACTGAATATGCGAGCAAATTTGGAAAACTCAGCAGGGTCCACAGGACTGGAAAAGGTCAGTTTTCATTTGAATCCCAAAGAAAAGCAATGCCAAAGAATGTTCAAAGTACTGCACAATTGCACTCATCTCACATGCTAGCAAAGTAATGTTCAAATTCTCCAAGCCGGACTTCAACAGTATGTGAACCGTGAACTTACAGATGTTCAAGCTGGATTTAGAAAAGGCAGAGGAACCGGAGAAGAAATTGCCAACATCAATTGGATCATCGAAAAAGCAAGACAGTTTTAGAAAAACATCTGTTTCTGCTTTATTGACTATGCCAAAGACTTTGTGTGGATCACAACAAACTGTGGAAAATTCTTTAAGAGATGGGAATACCAGACCACCTTACCTGCCTCCTGAGAAATTTGTATACAGGTCAGGAAGCAATAATTAGAACTGGACATGGAAAAACAGACTGGTTCCAAATAGGGAAAGGAGTACGTCAAGGCTGTATATTGTCACCCTGCATATTTAACTTATATGCAGAGTACATCATGGAAAATGTCAGGCTGCATGAAGCACAGGCTGAAATCAAGATTACCAGGAGAAATATTAATAACCTCAAATATGCAGATGACACCACCCTTATGGCAGAAAGCAAGGAAGAATAAAGAGCCTCTTGATTAAAATGTAAGAGGAGAGTGAAAAAGTTGGCTTAAAACTCAACATTCAGAAAACTAAATCATGGCATCTGGTCCCATCACTTCATGGAAAATAGATGGGGGAATAGTGAGAAACTTTATTTTTGGGTCTCCGAAATCACTGCAGATGGTAACTGCAGCCATGAAATTAAAAGACGCTTACTCCTTGGAAGGAAAGTTATGACCAACCTAGACAGCATATTAAAAAGCAGAGACATTACTTTACCGACAATGGTCCGTCTAGTCAAAGCTATGGTTTTTCCGGTAGTCATGTATGGATGTGAGAGTTGGACTATAAAGAAAAAAGTGTGCTGAAGAATTGATGTTTTTGAACTGTGATGTTGGAGAAAACCACAGCTGGTGTACAGAGAGTTCCTTGGACTGCAAGGATATCCAGCCAGTCTATCCTAAAGGAAATCAGTCCTGAATATTCGACTGATACTGAAGCTGAAACTTCAATACTTTGGCCACCTGATGCAGATAGACACATTGGAAAATACCTGATATTGGGAAAGGTTGAAGGATGGAGGAGAAGGGGACGACAGAGGATGAGATGGTTGGATGGCATCACCAACTCAATGGACATGAGTTTGAGCAAGCTCCAGGAGTTGGTGATGGACAGGGAAGCCTAGTGTGCTGCAGTCCATGGGGTCGCAAAGAGTCGGACTTAACTGAGTGACTGAACTGATAAAATATCCTGCCATATGAGCATTTTGACCTACTTGCCCAAAATGAATTTTAATTGTTATGATCTAGCATTACAAAACATGGTGACCATGTATTATTTATCAAGACAGCACATTATTTCATACTGGTAAGTGTTTTAGAAGCACAGCTGCTGCTGCTGCCTAGTCGCTTCAGTCGTGTCTGACTCTGTGCGACGCCGTAGACAGCAGCCCACCAGACTCCCCCGTCCCTGGGATTCTCCAGGCAAGAATACTGGAGTGGGTTGCCAGTGCCTTCTCCAGAAGCAAAGCACTATAGCTTAAAAGAGAGCTAATACTATCAAAACAACTATTTCTCAAACTTGGTGGGCCCATAACCCAATTTTTGAACTAATAACTTCACAGAAATGGTGTTGCTATTAAACATTGACATTCCTCATTACCAAATAAAATTTATACCATGTTCTAAGGCAGTCAGTTTCATTATAAAACAATAACGGGGCTCTGAACTTGTTACACAATGATTTTTTTTGATGTCAAAGTAGTTCTGACTTTAATTAAAACTACATTAAATGCAAAAAAATACCATTCATCTCTAATATTACTAATGTCCAAAATAAATATTTTATATATTCATTTCAAACATGTTTATAATATACTTTATTTGAAAAATAATATATGTTGTTTTTAACAAATTGAGAAAAGACAGAGACTTTAAACATGAACATAAGTTTCCCCTAATTCTTAAACATAGGAATAATGCTGATAATAATTTGATTATATCCTTCCAGTCCTGATATTGGTAGGGATAATTCATCCCAACAATAAAACATGTAAGAGGCATATTTTATATATAACATAGCCTATTTTTCCTATTTAAAAGGCTACCTAACTTATCTTATGCCATTATTTTATTCTATACTCTGCTATCTAATTACAGCCTCACAGTCTCCCAACCACTTAGCACATTGTCTTTATTAATACTTTTCTAGAAAGCTGATAACTTGTAATGGCATTATTTATTTGAAACACATTTTTTTTTCCCATTTTAACCCAGTTTGGAATATTTACTTAGCTTCTACTATGGACAGTTTGTTTCAGGGTTCATTGCCAGTTCTTTTCTAGTATAAGTTTTCTGTTCATATACATTCATGTTTTCTTAATTTATAATTATTGCAAAATTAATATTTAAATTATATATTCTGAATATCTAAGCATTTGCTTATATACTTTATTAGTTTGTACATCTGAAAATCAAGTTGGGTCAATATAAAAATATTATAAGCTTTTATGTTTCCAAGTTCCCCAATTTAATCTCAGCTTATTGTTGTAGAAGAAAGGCCTGTTGCCATAGTGGTGTATGCAACATGTCTCTTCAACCTGGTTATTTTTGTAGTGTTTTCCCTTTTGAGTGTGTGTGTATGTGTGTGTATATGTGTTGAATTTAAAAATTCAGTGTGTTCTTCTTAAAGCTATTGAAATGTTGTGTTTTTAATCTGAAAAACTAGTCAATTTATTCATCTCTAAAAAAATTTCTGATGTTGCGTCTTTAATTAATTGTTTTTCAAAAGCATTTATTCTAATTTTTTTATTCTGAATATTTCTTCAGGTCTTTTTCATAAGTGTAATATTTCCATGTGCCTTCATAGAGCTACTTTTATTACTTAAATTACAGTATGTTTTCAAGATTCTATTTTTCTTATTAACATTTAAATAAGATCTCTTTAGATGTAATATTTGCCAAAGGATGTATACATATATGGAAAAATTCTACTTTATCTCACTTTTTAACCAAGAGGTCAGAAAACTTGTCTAGCAGGAAGTCAGACAGTAACATTTGAGACTGCAGATCATCCAGTCTCTGCCCTGATCACTCAGCCCCAGCATTTCAGCCAAAGACAATATGTAAACAAGTGAGCATGGCTGTTTGTAATGAAATTCTATTTCTAAACATAGAGAAGAGGCTGCATTTAGACTGCAGGGTATAGTTTGCCAACCACAGTTCTAAGCTGTAAGGTGCTATTGGCTCTCTTCCCTTACTGCTAACTAGAAAACAAGTTTTCATATACAGATTCCAACACAACGACCTGCCTCTAGCAAACAAATGATCATCAAGAGTAGAAATTCTGTGTTGATGAAGGGATTTCTTCCACTTATGGTGCGTTATTCTGATGTTTGAACTTGCCCATGGAGTGGCTCAGACACTAAGGAATCCACTTGCAATGCAAGAGGCCTGGGTTTGACCCCTGGGTCGGGAAGACCCCTGGAGATGGGAATGGCTGCCCACTCCAGTATTCCTGCCTGGAGAATCCCATGGACAGAAGAGCCTGGTGGGCTACAGTCCATGGGATCGCAGAAGGGTCAGACACGACTGAATGACTAACACTTTCACTTCTTTTATGCGTCAGAAAATCTCATGCCCTGGCAGAGTCCACTATCCTAGGTGTTCTTTCACCCCCTTACCTGCCCCACTTAGAGTACTCTACTTAGGACTGTTAATGTAAGATGCAGAGTACAAGGCTTCATAATCTTCTAGTCACCATCTCTGTTAGTTGCCTGTTGCTTAATTACAAATTGCCACAGAATTGGCAGCTTAAAACAACACACATTTATTGCCTCAAAATTCCCATGAGTCAAGAATCTGGGTGTGGCTTATCTGTATCCTCTGCTTAAGTCCTCAGACATCGTCAATCAAGACATTGGCTACAGCAGTGTTCTCATCTGACAACTTGATTGGGAAAGAATCCACTACTCAGTTTCTGGCAGCATTTGTTTTCTTAGAGTTGTGGGACAGTGGGCACCTCCTTGCTGTTGGCTCCTGGCTAGGAGTAACCCTCAGCTCCTCCAGGCTGTTTGTAGTTCTTTGCTGTAGGGCTTTCCCTAAATGAGGGCTTACTTTTTCAAGCCAACAAGGAGAGTTTCTAAAAAAAGTTTGCTAGCAAGACAAAGTCTTATACAAGAGAATATGATCATGGGAGTAATATCCCATCACTTTTGTCATATTATATTGCTTAGCAATGATCATAAATACTATGAGGCAAGGATAACATGGGCCACCTTAAATGTATCTGCAGTACTACTGACTCTAAGTTTGTAATTTAGGAAACAAAGAACAACAAATTTACAATCTATTTTCTGTTTTTTGAATTTTAGTCTTTTATAAGAAGCAAATGCATACCATAATTATAGTTTGTGAAGTTTTAGAGTGAATTCCCTGATTTATAAAATAGGTTTTTAACCAGTAACCATTTAGACTATCATGAGATTTTGCATTTTTCTAAATTTCAAAATTATTGATGGTGGGAGTTGTTAAAGATTGGATCAGACATTTTTTTTAGCCAGGTGGCATTTTAAAGCAGAGATCTCCAATACCAGACAATTCTAAATGTAGTATTTCATTTCAATCATCTTGTGAAGAAGACAGGAATTTTCTGATTCAATTTAATAGAGGTGAATTCCTATTAGGCAGTAACTGCTCAAACATAATGGTTTGAAATCAAGGGTGCCATCAAGATCTTGTAACAGAATCGCTTGACGGAATGGCTCGTGCTTACCAAGTTTTGCCAAAGCACACTCATTATGTTTAGAAGTTACCTTGACAAGGCTAGTTCACATACGCTCATATTTCAAGTGATTTTAGCTTTGGTACTTACTCGAGAGACAAGGGACAAGTCAGAATGGCGTAGCTAAATTAAGTTCAAGGATAGGTAACTGGCTGTTATTTAAACTTGAGTCAATCATCTCTTGATCTCATGTTCTTGAATCATAATTATTTTCTGTAAGTTGCCTAGCCTACCAGTCTCTAACAAAATAGAAGTCTTCTGATGAATATAACATATACCTTTTGCTTTCTCACTTCAGAAATTGAAGGCATAGCATAACTGTTACAAATTCACATTTATATAACATTCCATTCATCCATTGTGGTTGGAAAAAAATGCCTGATACAATTTCAGTATTTTTCAATCTACCAAGGCTTGATTTGTGACTAGGATGTGATCAATCCTCTGCCTTGTCTAAATCTATCTTGAACACCTGGAAGTTCTTGGCTCATGTACTGTTGAAGCCTACCTTGGAGAATTTTGAGCATTACTTTGCTTGCATGTGAGATAAGTGCAATTGTGCAGTAATTTGAACATTCGCTGGCATTGCCTTTCTTTGGGATTAGAATGAAAAATGACATCTTCCAGTCCTCTGGCCACGGCTGAGCTTTCCAAATTTGCTGGCATATTGAGTGAGGCACTTTCACAGCATCATGTTTTAGGATCTGAAATAGCTCAACTAGAATTCCATCACCTCCACTAGCTTTGTTTGTAGTGATGCTTCCTAAGACCCACTTGACTTCACGTTCCAGGATGTCTGTGTCTAGGTGAGTGATCATGCCCTCATGGTTATCTGGGTCGTGAAGATCTTTTTTGTATAGTTCTTCTCTTTATTTTTGCTACCTCTTCTTAATAATTTCTGGTTCTGTTAGGTCCATACCATTTCTGTCCTTTATTGAGCCTATCTTTACGTGAAATCATCCCTTGGTATCTCTGATTTTGTTGAAGAGATCTCTAGTCCTTCCCATTCTATTGTTTTCCTCTGTTTCTTTGCATTGAATACTGAGGAAGGATTTCTTGTCTCTCCTTGCTATTCTTTGGAACTATATGGTCAAATGGGAATTTCTTTCCTTTTCTCCTTTGTCTTTAGCTTCTCTTCTTTTCTCAGCTATTTGTAAGGCCTCCTCAGAAAACCATTTTGCCTTTTTGCATTTCTTTTTCTTGGGGATGGTCTTGATCACTGCCTCCTGTACAGTGTCATGAAGATCCGACCATAGTTCTTTAGGCACTCTATCACATCTAATCTCTTGGATCTAGTTGTCACTTCCACTGCATAATCATAATGGATTTGATTTAGGTCTTACCTGAATGGTCTAGTGGTTTTCCCTACTTTCTTCAATTTAAGTCTAAATTTGGCAATAAGGAGTTCTATGATCTGAGCCACAGTCAGCTCCCGACCTTGTTTTTGCTGACTGTATAGAGCTTCTCCATCTTTGGCTGTAAAGAATATAATCAATCTGATTTCAGTGTTGACCATCTGGTGATGTCCATGTGTAGAGTCTTCTCTTGTGTTGTTGGAAGAGGGTGTTTGCTATGACCAGCGCATTCTCTTGCCAAAACTCTGTTAGCCTTTGCCCTGCTTCATTTTGTACTCCAAGGCCAAACTTGCCTGTTACTCCAGGTATCTCTTGGCTTCCTACTTTTGTATTCCAATCCCCTATGATGAAGATGACATCTTTTTGTTGTTATTTCTAGGAGGTCTTGTAGGTCTTTTTGGAAACATTCAGCTTCAGCCTCTTCAGCATTAGTGCTTGGGGCATAGACTTGAGTTACTATGATATTGAATGCTTTGCCTTGGAAACAAACAGAGATCATTCTGTTGTTTTTGAGAGTGCACCCAAGCACTGCATTTCAGACTCTTTTGTTGACTGTGAGGGGTACTCCATTTCTTCTAATGGATTCTTACCCACAGTAATAGATATAATGGTCATCTGAATTAAATTTACTCATTCTGGTCCATTTTAGTTAACTGATTTTTGAAATGTTGATGTTCACTTTAGCCATCTCATTACATCTCCTTACCACTTATAATTTACCGTGATTCATGGACCTAACATTCCAGGTTCCTATGCAATATTGTACTTTCCGGCATCAGACTTTACTTTTACCACCAGACACAGCCACAATTGGGCTTGTTTTTGCTTTGGCTCAGCGTCTTTATTCTTTATAGAGCTATTTCTCCCCTCTTGTCCAGTAGCGTATTGGGCATCCACAGACCTGGGGAGTTCATCTTTCAGTGTCATGTCTTTTTGCCTTTCATACCACCAAGGGTCCTCAGGGCCAGACTGCTGAGCTGGTTTGCCATTTCCTTCTCCAGTTGGCCGCTTTTTGTCAGAACTCTCCACCATGACCCATCGGTTTTGGCTGCATGGCTCATAGTTTCATTAAGTTGGACAAGGCTGTGATCTATGATGATCAGTTTGGTTAGTTTTCTGTGATTATGGATTTCATTCTGTCTGCTCTCTGATGGGTAAGGATAAGAGGCTTGTGGAAGCTTCCTGATGGGAGGGACTGGCTATGGGGAATAGTGGGTCTTGCTCTGGTGGTCAGGGCCAGGCTTGGTAAATCTTTATGCAATCTTCTGCTGGTAGGGTGGGGTTGTGTTCCCTCCCTGTAGTCTTTTTGTATGTATGCTGAGAAGACTTAAGATCTAACCTCTTAGAAAAGTTCCAGTATAAAATTCAATATTGTTGACTATCATCTTACTCATCTTGCAAAGTGGAAATGTATTCCTTGACCAACATCTTTTCATTTTCCCCTTCCTCCTGTCCCTGGAAACCACCATTCTACTCTGCTTCTATTAATTTGACTATTTTAGATTACTAAAGTAAGTAAGTAAAGTAGTGTGATCTCACATTAAAGTAAGATCATGCAGTATTTTTTTCTAAATCTGAATTATTTCACTTAGCATAATGTCCTTCAGGTTCATATTGCAAATGGCAGAATGTTCCTCTTTTTAAGGATTAATAATATTCCATTACATATTTAACTACTTTTCTTTGACCATTCATCCAATAACAGACATTTAGATTGTTTCTGTATTACCCGTATACTTGTCTTTTTAATTTTTTTAAAATTAAAATCATTATTAAACTTATGCTTGAAGTGTGAAAAGAAGTTAGAAATTTTCTTTATTTCCTGTGTTCTAAAAAGCCTTTTGGATCTTTAATATTTCAAAGTATTTCTTGTGAAACCAAGTATAATCAGAGGTTTTTGTGGAAGCAATGGTTATTTCTTTGTAAATGTTTTTCAGTAGAAATTGCTTCTCTCTTGCTCTCTCTCTCTCTTTCCAGACACACACACATATGTGTACACTTCTTCTCTGACTCTAGCAGTAATCTGCTATACATGGAATTTCCGTATAGTTGGCCCTCCTAAGACCTTATCTTGTTAAGAGGGCTTTTCCATAATCCTGTATCTCTCTGGTTTCTTGAGTGCTAAATGTAGGGATGACAGCATTAGTTTTCCTTGGTGATATATTCATTATTCAGGGTTTATTTTGCTGTCAGTTTCTAACATCTGCCATCTCGGGAGCATCTCTAGTCTTTTACCATGCCAATTTTGCTCAGAGTAGTTCCTGGGTAGAGTGGATCTCCCTTCTAAGAGTGAATATTTGCTGGAGATTTCTGAGCTGTACCATTAGAAGGCCCCATTCACTAACCTTGCTCTTTCCCAAAGAAGTGTTATGGAGGCTTCCACAAATAGTTCCTTCGGTTTCAGATGCTTTAGGTATCACTCAATGGTAATTAGGGTCTTCCCAGACAGTGCAGTAGTGAAGAATCTGCTTGCCAAAGCAGGACATGCAGTTTCAATCCTTGAGTTGGGAAGATCCTCTGGAGAAGGAAATGGCAACCCACTCCAGGATTCTTGCCTGGAAAATCCCATGGACAGAGTAGTCTGGTGGGCTACAGTCCATGGGGTCACAAAGAGTCTGACATGACTGAGTGAGTGAGCATGCACACATGCAATGGTAATTAGAATTCTGAGGTTTTATCATACCTCTCATTGCATTGAAAATGTATTCAGCATTTGTTTTTATTTTTCAAAGATGATTTTTAGAAGAGCTTTAGGGTCACAGCAAAATTGACAGAAAGGTACAGAGATTTCCCATATACCTCCAGTCCTTACACGTTAATAGCTTCCACCATTACCAACAACCTCCACCAGATTTACACATTTGTGACAATTAATGAGCCTACACTGGCACAGTATAACCACCCCAAATCCAATGGTTTACATAGGCATTCACTCTTGGTGTTGTACATTCTATAGATTTGGATAAACATATAATGATTGAATTCCTTGTTACAGCATCATACACAATATTTTCTCTGCCCCCAAAATATTCTTTGTTCCACTTATTCAACTCTCCCTTGCCTCCGCAACCACTGGCAACCACTTATCTGTTTACTGTCTCTATCACATCATTGCCTTTTCCAGAATGTCATATAGCTGGAGTCACACAGTATGTGGTTTTCTGTTTGTCTTCTTTTACTTAAAGACCCTACATGACTTTTCATGGCTTGATAGTTGAATATATGAAAATGTTATCTTGAATTTTCTGGGCACACATATTTGATATATTAAAAATGAAGAATATTCTTCATTTCCGCAGTAAAGTGCTCTGATTTCCTTGAAGCCTTCTCTTTTGTGTTCCACTTTTGTTTGTCCAAGGAGAAGAAAAGCAACAGAGGAAATACAGTGTTACATGTGAACTAAGACTTGGTCTCATGCCTGGGAGACCTTACAGATTGACAGGGAAGGTGGCAAGCTAGAACGTGTGCACTGCAACGCAGCTTGGGTCCAATGTGCCAGTTATTCAGGTTGTTCCAGAAAACTCAGAAGTTTGGAATTGGATATGAAATAACCTTCATTTTAATTGATAGCATATTTTAAAAAGCATATTCAAGTCAAACATACACTTTGTGAGCTCTTTCTGAGCAGCAGACTTTCTGCATACCAAGTTTTACTCAACTCTTAAACTTCAGTATTATTGTTACATTTGACATCATCTGGACTTCTCTGTGTCTGGAAGTGAGCACATGAATGGCATATTACATTTTTTACTTTTATATCTAAAAATCTCACTGGAAAGGGTAGGCTTTTTTTTTTTTTAATTGATGAGGTACATACCTACTTCTTAATCAGTAAAACCTCTTAGTCATTTCTCATTTAAACACCTGTTGGTTAAATTATGTTTTGTTTTGTTTTCTATTCCATGCTTTTGGTTTATTTTAGACCTTGACAAATTGAACACTTTTACTTTTTCCTCTCAGACATTCTATGCCTGATGCTTCTTTTACTACACCAACATAAAGGATGGATTAATGATTTTACTAGGAAGACAGGGACATCTATTTACAAAGTCCTCACAGGCATCACAGGCCTGTATAGTGCTCTAGATGATTACAAGAGCAAATGCCCAAAGGAAACATCATAAAATGGCAGAATGGGAGGAATGAAGTAGAATCAAATTGTATTATTTTAAACAAAATATTTTTGTAACTCATAAGATATATGTGTTCACAATGCATTTAGGCAAAAAATAAAAAGGGAAGAAATGAAATTAATCAGACAATTCAAACAAACAAGCAAAAAACCCAGTCTTTTTTTGTTTGTTTGTTTCTTTGCTTCTAAGTATGTCTTTTAATACACTTTCAGCACACAGTAACCCTCTCCTGCTCATGCTCACTCACTTCACTCCTGTCCAACTCTTTGAGACCCCCATGAACTAGAGCCTGCCAGGCCCCTATGTCCATGGGATTTTCCCAGGCAAAAAATACTAGCATGGATTGCCATGCTCTCCTCCAGGGTATCTTCCCAACCCAGGGATTGAACCTGCAGCTCCTGCGTCGCCTGCATTGCAGGCTGATTCTTTACCAGTTAGTCACTGGAGAAGCCCAGTAAACTTCTAACTCTTCCTGAATCACAGTGGACTAAAGCCTTCCTTCCTTACTACTTTTAAACTTTGAAAATTTGAAGTATATTATAAGTTTACTTTATTGTAACCACCACCTAACAGAACATAGTAGGTACTCAACCAATATTTTTTAAAATAATTCTGAATGAATTCTGTACAATCTGTGTTGTCACATGTGGCCTGAAACCTCTGCTTGATTAGCTAAGTTATCAGATAATTAATGAACAGAGATTTCCTTAGGTAAGTCTCCCAGTCTTTACAAAGGAGATCTATTTTCATTCTGGGGCACAAGCTTAACACTCAACCAAGCAATTGGTATCCATTTCGCCTTTGACTTCACTTGCTTGTATAGCTCCTTAAAGTAAGCCAGCGATGAGAGCTGAGGGCCTTCTCATTAGAACATTATCCAGAGTTTAAAACGATGACTATATAAATGCTATTCACCACTGAACCATGGAGCATAATATTATTTATTCTTTTATTTCCTTAGCTTAATTATTGTTTCTTTTAGTTCCTTAACTTCTTATTTTCCTCAGAGTGAATTTTATCTTATTTCCTCTTGCTGTTTTTTTGGATAATTTTCTATTATGCAACTTTACATATCCAGCCAAGTGTCCAAAGCTCCTTGAAATACATTCTGACTTAGCAGGTGTATTGTCAATTGAATCTTCTTAAAGAGTCTCTATGTGCTTCCTCTCACCAACTTCAATTTGGACTTTGTTCTACCTGAACAATACAGTTATTCAAGATTCTTGCTTCATCATCATCCTAGAGTCTCCCTTTGCCACTCTGCCATATGTGAATTCCCTGATTCCTGGGTCCCATCACATGTATTCCCCCTTTAAAAATTTTTGTCTGATTTCTCATTTTTCTTGAGGACTCTACAGTCTTTGCTACCTGTCCAAATTTTTCTTAATCCTAAACTTTGTATCCCCTTCATGGATCATAGCTTCATTGTGGTGAAGGGGCTTGTATAAATCAGTGAAGCTATGAGCCATGCCGTAAAAGACACTTGCTCCTTAGAAGGAAAGCTATGACAAACCTAGACAGTGTATTAAAGTGCAGAGACATCACTTTATAGTGATGTCACTATACAGAGACATCATTATACAGACTAGTCGACAAAGGTCTGTATAGTCAAAACTATGTTTTTTCCAGTAGCCATGTACAGAAGTAAGAGTTAGACCATAGCGAAGGCTGAGTGCCGAAGATCTGATGCTTTCAAACTGTGGTGCTGGAAAGGACCCTTGAGAGTTCCTTGGACTGCAAGGAGATCAAACCAGTCAATTCTAAAGGAAGTCAACCCTGAATATTGATTGGAAGGGTTGAAGTGGAAGGCTCCAAAACTTTGGCCACCTGATGCGAAGAGCTGACTCATTGGAAAAGACCCTGATGCTGGGAAGGATCAAAGGCAGAAGGAGGAGGGAGTGGCAGAGGATGAGACGGTTAGATGGCATCACCAATCCACTGGACATGAATATAAGCCAACACTGGGAGATCGTGAAAGACGGGGGAGGCTGGTGTGCTGTAGTCCACAGGGCCACAAAGAGTTTGACACAACTTAGTGACTGAACGACAACGCCAAAATCTTTGTATGAGAGTTCAACTAGATGTAGAATCCTGGATTGGATATCATGTTTGCTAAGTAACTTGACAATACTGTTCTTTTTACCTTCACGTGTTCCACCCTAAAATTAAAACGTACAAATTATTCTTTTCTTTGAGCTTTTCGTCTGAGACAAGTTGTTTTTGGAGGAAACTTTTAAAGTATTGTTTTGTGTTCATGATTTGAAATCTAATGGTGATATATCATTGTGTGCATATGTCTTCACCCATGATCTGGATATTTCGTAAGTGCTTTCAACTAGGAAACACATTAACTTTAGCTCTTGGAAGTAATAATGAATAATCTTGCTTTTTTTTTTTTTAACTCAATTTTCTCTGCTGCCTCTTCTTGGATTTTCTACTGCTAGGATTTTGAACAACTAGAGTAGCAGTTTAATTTTTTAAAATTTCATGTCCTGTATTTTATTGTGTTTTGTTTTGTCCTTGTTTGGGGAAGCAGAATCTTTTCAAAAATTCTCTGGCATTTTTCTATTCCAGTTTCATAATTTTAATTCTTGAAAACTTAACTTCTGTTTCTGGTTTTTATTTATTATAAATATTGAATCCTCTTTTAGTGGACCTAATAGTTGCAGTATATCTCTGAGACAGTTAAGATTAATGTTATATTTTGTGAGTTAGCCAATTTCAGTGGTATAAAATTCTTCCACTGTGGTGGGTTTCAAGGCACTAACAATAGTTTAGGGTTACCAACATGTAGTCACTGAATGAAGAGTATGGAGAATATTAACAGTTGGCTCTTGTCCCAAAGATAGTTGGCCCCAGTGTACTATTGGATGATAGTTTACTGAAAAGGACTGCTTTCTTTGATTTATTCGATGTTTGCGTTCCTTAGCTAAATCAGCTGGAAATCCCCAATGTTAACGTCTATAGTGTTTTCTCTTAGGTTTCTATGTTTTTCAAAAAATGATCTTCTAGTATCTTGCCTAAAGAATAACTGTTAGTGTTTCCAAAACAGAGGCAGAAAGGACTTGTACTTATTCCAAAATGTATTTGTTGATTCCTTTGTTTTCTGTAGAGTATGTGCAGTTCATACTATTCAGATATGAATGGCCTTCCTTGGATAGATACCGTCTTTTACCTCTTTAGAAAAGAAGTCTTCTGCATTTTATGGCACTCAGAATTTGCATAATGAAGGCCTGTGGGCTTTTGGTAGCAATTGATGGTAAAGACAGAGTTTTTTTGTTTTGTTTTGTTTTAATGTATATGATTTTGTCACATATTGTTAAGAAATGAAAGTAAGACAATAACAAAAATACATATTTTTTCATGGTTCTTTCTATCCTGTCAAAACCTTGTACTGCAAAGGCTGTCTTTAGAAAAGATTTTTTTTTAATTTCTTTCTATAGGAAAAAAAAAGTTTCTGTGTATAGCCACCAGTTAACTTAAGCCAAATCATCAAGAGTTCTTACATCAACTATAAATGTCGCTTAATCCCCATTGCATTGACCTCCATTGAAGTCATGAAAGCATCTGTGCAGCACGGTAATTTTTAGCCACTGTCATTTTAGACTTGCTAAATTCCTAGGATCTTATTCAATATTTGGGGACCTCAGTTTCTCTTACTCTCATTTGGGGTGCATTCTTTTCTTTAGCTTAGTAATGTGAAAGTGGGCTTCAGACTGCAGTTGAGCAATGACATATTACTCCTCTTAAATCCAGTGATACTCTGGTTGTATCTGTTATATTTTCTGAGAAATTATGTTCATACATGCTTGAGAACACAAGAAAATTTATAACATTTTTTCCATTTTCAGTCCTTTTTATGCTTTAGTATACTTGATAAGTTACTTGCATATCTCTTCATTTGTAGAAATATCATTAATGATGATCAATGAATAAAAATAGTGAAAGGCCATATTTCTAACAAATATATAATAAATGATATGCATACAAATGTTTAATACATTTTCAATAATTGTTTTGATACTCGAGACCCTTTGGCAGAATTAATTCCTTTTACATTAGTGAGATATCTGAGAGTTTTTGACACAAGGAAGAAATATATATAATTCTACATTGAAATTTGTGTCATGCAGAAAATTTAAAGAAAGTTCAACTGAGAATCATTTTAGTAAAACTCTATTAATAAATCATCACTGAATTATAGGAATTTGTGATACTGTTGTGAGAAAATTTTGCTTCTTTCATTCATTCTGATGCCAGCTCTATTGGGTAAATAATTTTTATCTGTGCATGCTATCATCTGAATTAGGGAGTATGTGTATATATTTTGAGCTACTTACTTTATACGCTTTAGTGATAATTTGAAAGGTATACAAAAATGTTGTTTTGTACATTAGAATAAGCACCTTTTTATTTTTTTATTTTAACTTCAATTAAAGAAGTTAATATTGTATTTAGTGATGCTTTATTTCTTGAAAAAAGTTTGCTACAGAGGTGTTGACTTAGATTTTCATTTTAATATGAAATTAAGACTTCTAAAATGCTAGCATATAATTTATTTATCAATGTTCTTCAGGATCTATAAGCAAAGTGCAGGCAGTCAGAAAGTGAAAACCAAGAAATTAGATGTCACCTAATGTATATACAGAGAATGAACTTGATTTCATAATTGTTGATTTGTTATCTCTGGTCTTTGTATTTCTTTAGGAAATATATTTTAATATGTATTTACAAATTAACAGCATAACAAATATAGAGCAAAGACACTATTAAACTATTAGTTAAACCCTTATTGCTTATACCATCCTTTTGGGGAATAATATAGCAAAGTTTTTTTAAAATCATGATTGTTTCATACCTTTCAAAAATGTCATCAGATTCTAAATAATTGAGCCTAAATAAGTAATTCAAGCAAAGATATATGCTCTGAGATGTTTTTGTAGTGCTCTGGATACATAACAAGTTGAAAACATTCTAAAAGTCTTATAAAAGTAAGATATCATTCAAGTAAATTATAAAAAATGTTTACTCGGTGGCATTTTAAGAGGTTGTTTAAATTATAATACAGTGGTTACATAAAAATACAGATCGGTGTTTCTGAACTAATAATAAGTGAAAAAGTGGCACACACAGAGCAGGTACATAATTAATATAACTGCCAAAATATTTATTCTCGTGCACAGAAATGAGAGCCTCCCTGGCGGCTCAGACAGTAAAGAATCTGCCTTCTCTGTGGGGGATCCAAGTTCAGTCCCTTGGTCTAGAAGATTCCCTGGAGTAGGAAATGGCAACCCACTGCAATATTCTTGCCTGGAGAATTCCATGGACAGAGGAGCCTGGTGGGCTACAGTCCACGGGGTCACAAAGAGACGGACCCAACTGAGTAACTAAAACACACACACACACACACACACACACACACACACACACACACACACACACACACACACACACACACACACACAGATGGAAAGGTAATACGCAAATGCAAAGACTTATCAGTAAGGTCATAAAACGGGATTAAAAGGCTTCTTATTTCATTAGCAAAAGAGTAACACAAATATTTGATTCAAAAGTCTCAATTTTTTAATATTGCATACATGTTTTTAACTAATCTTTTTACAGTAGAAACTAATTATTTTAATTATTCATTGAATAGGTTAAATGTCACAACTTGGCATAGTACAGAATCTTATAGCCCATGTATTCCCGGTTCAATATTGCTGAATTAAATGTTAAATTGTGAATAAAATGTTATCTTCATTGACCCTAAGAAGGGTCTTACTCTGGTTGTTTTAGGTGTAAGGTTACATTGTTTATTTGAGATTCTCTTGTTTGCTGAGGTAAAATTGTTGCTGTCAACTTCCTTCATAGAAGTGCTTTTACTCTGCCCTGTAAATTTTGGATCATTGTGTTTTCATTTTCATTTGTCTCCACGTATTTTTTGACTTCCTTGGTTTCTTTAGTAGTCCATTGGCTGTTTAGCCTGCATGCATTTATTTTCTGCAGGTTTTTTTTTTTTCCCCTTGCAGTTGATTTCTAGCCTCATAGCACAGTGGCTGAAAAAGATGCTTGATGTGATTTCAGTTTTCTTAATTTACTTACGCTTGCTTTGTGGCCCAGCCTCTGCTCTACCCTGAAGAATGTCCCATGTGTACCTAAGAAGAATATGTATTCTTTTGCTTTCAGATGGAATGCTCTCTATATATCAGTTAAGGTCATTCGGTATAATGTGTATACAATTCCATGTTTCCCTACTGATTTTCTGTCTGGATGCTCTGTCCACTGATGTCCCCCACTAATATTGTCAAGTCCTATCAATTTCTCCTTTATGTCTTTGTTTTATATATTGAGATGCTTCTGTGTTGTTACATATATGTTTATTATTATATGCACATCTTCTTGGATTAACCCCTTGACCATTATGTAGTGTTATTTTTTGTCTCTTTTAACAGTGTTTTAAAATCTATTTTTTTTCTCATATAAGTGTCGCTACCCTGGATTTGTCTTGATTTCCGTTTCCATGGAATACTTTTTTCCATATCTTCACTTTCAGTGTATTTATCTCTGTAGATCTGAAGTGAGTCTCTTGTAGGCAGCATATGCATGAGTCTTATTTTTGAATCTACTCAGCCACTCTACTCTTTGGGTTGGAGCATTTCGTCTCTTCTACATGTAAGGTAATTGTCCATATGTATGTTCATATTGCCATTTTGTTAATTGTTTTGGATTTGTTTTTGCAGATCTCTATTCTCCCTTTTTTCTCTTGTTCTTTTCTGTTGTGGTTTGGTGACTATTTCTAGTGTTATGTTTGGTTTACTTTTTATCTGTGTATCTGTTGTATATATTTGGCTTGTGGTTACCATGAGGTTTTGGATAGCAGTATATATATATAATATACATATATAATTTCTTTGTGCATTGCTTAACTACTTTTTTAAAAACTTTGACTGTCTGGGTCTTTATTGCTTCGTGGGCCTTCCCTCTAGTTGTGGAGAGTGGGGCCACCCTCTAGCTGCGGTGTGCAGGCCTCTCACTGCCACGGCTTCTCTTGTGGAGCACGGGCTCTAAGGTGTTCAGGCTTCAGTAACTGTGCTACATGGGCTCAGTAGTTGTGGCTCCTGGACTTGAGAGCACAGACTCACTTGTGCCACATAGGCTTAGCTGCTCCATGGCACGTGGGATCCTCCCAGATCAGGGGTCCACCCTGTGTCTCCTGTATTGGCACCGAGCCACCATGCAGGCTGCTGGCTTAACTTCCTATTGAGGATTCGGGTGGTTTTTCTACTTTTGTCTTTCACCCTTCCTGCTAGCTTTGACTTTTGTCTTTCACCCTTCCTGCTAGCTTTGACTTTTGTCTTTCGCCCTTCCTGCCAGCTTTGACTTTTGTCTTTCGCCCTTCCTGCTAGCTTTGCGTGTGAACGATTCCCTCCCTTTATGGTGTGTTTGCTTTACCAGCGAACTTCTCAGTGTGTAATTTTCTTGTTACTAAGTTGTGGCTTTTTCTTTTCTGCCTAGAGAAGTTCCTTAGCATTTGTTGTAAAGCTGATTTGGTGGTGCTGGATTCTTTCACCTTTTGCCTGTCTGTGAAACTTCTGATTTCTCCATCAAATCTGAACAAGAACCTTGCTGTGTAGAATATTCCTCACTGTATGTTTTTCTCTTTCATCGCTTTAAGTATATCTTGCCACTCCTTTCTGGCCTGCAGAGTTTCTGCTAAAAAAAAAAAAAAAATCGGTTGAGAGCCAGTGGGAGTTCCTTTGTATGTTATTTGTTGCTTTTCATAGTCTGTATCTGTGATTTTTGTCATGATAACATTGTGTCCTGGTGTGCTCCTCTCTGAGTCCACTTTGTGTGGGGCTCTCTCTGCTTCCTGGAGTTTGGTGATAGTTTCCTTCCTCGAGTTAGGGAAATTTGAAGCTATTATCTCTTCAGATATTTTCTCAGGCCCTTTATCTCCCTCTTCTGTTTTTGGGACCCCTATAATGTGAATATTAGTGATGCACTTGTCCTACCAGAGGTCTCTTGTTTTTTCTTTTTGTTCTTTTTTTTTTTTTTTGCTGTTCTCTACTCAGTGGCAGTGATTTCCACTGCTCTGCCCTCCACTTCACTGGTCCAGTCTTCTGTATCATTTAGTCTACTACTGATTCCTTCCAGTATATTTTTCATTTCAGTTATTGTGTTCTTTATCCGTGTTTGGCAGATCCTTATATTTTCTAACTCTTATTTAAAAAAAAAGAAACACAGCTTCTCATATCAGTCATCTCACTCTGAGCATCCATTCACCTCAGTTCTTTGATCATCTTTATAATCATAACTCTGAACCCTATCTCCACTTCACTTAGTTCTTCTTCTGGGATTTTAACTTTTTCTTTGTCTAGAACACATTCCTCTGCTACTTCATTTTATCTAAGTTGCTATTTGTATCTTTATGTCTGTGATAGGTTAGCTACATCTCTTGACCTTGGAGAAGTGGCCTTCTGTAGGAGACATCCTATGCATTCCAGCAGTGCACTCCCGATCACTCAAACTATGTGCTGAAGAGGTTTCTCCTGAGACTGCATGGGTCTTTCTGCTGTGACTGGCTCTGTGGGTGACCAGGGAGGCTTGCACGTCCCCTAGTCCAGTTGGTTGCCAGGCCCTGCCTTTGTGTGGTTGCTTCTGGCTCCTGTTTAGCAAGGCCTGGTCACAAGGTGTCTGGTTGCAGAATCCTAGGGCTAGTTCTGTTTTACTGGTGAGTGGATTCAGGGTCCCAAAGACTCTGAGGCTATTGTCCACCAACTGGCAGGTGAAGCCAGATCCTCTGGTTAATGCCAGACTACTGGCAGGAAGAGCTGGTTTCCGGAGTCTGACTGCAGACTCCAGGAACCCCGAAGCTCCTTTCAGATTGTTGGAGGGGGAAGTTGAGTGCGGGGCCTGAGGCTTCTTGAAAGCTCCACTGGCCCGATAATGGGCAGGTGCCGCCTCAGGGCAGGGTCTAGCCTGCTAGTGGTGTGCTTGCTCCACAGTCACAAGATCCTAGTTGTCTTGCTTCTGGTGTTTGCCCCCTGGTAGGTGAGGCTGGTCTAGTGTAGGATTCCCTTTGGGAATGGTCAGTGCTGCCCACTGGTGAGTAGAGCTGAGCCTTGGCCCTCTGGCAGTCATGGCCACGTCCAGGGGCATATCTAGAGGTGGCTATAGGCTCAGGAAGTCTTTAGGCAGCCTGCTCTCTGAGGGGTGGGGCTGTGTCACTACCAGCTTAGTTGTTTGGCCTGCAGCATCGGAGCTATTGGGTGGGGGCAGGTTCTGGCTCTAATGAGTTAAGATGGCACCACTGGTAGCAGTGTTCGTGTGGCTAGATATGTCTGCCACCAGTGTTTGTGCTCCCAGGGTGAGCTGTAGCTGACCCCTGCCTCTCTGGGAGGCTTTCCAAGACCAGCAGGTAGGTCTCACCCAACCTCCTATCTAATTATTGCTTTTGCCCTAGGTCCCAGGGCACAAGCTATTTTGTGTATGCCCTTTAAGAATGAAGTCTCTTTTCCCCCCACTTCTATGTGGCTCCTGAAATTAAGCCTTGCTGGCCTTCAAAACCAAACGCTTTAGGGTGCCAGAGCATCATTTTCCTGATGCCAGACCCTTGAACTAGGGAGCCTGATGCCAGACCCAGAATTCTCATTCCTAAGGAAAATCCTCTGCAATACAATTATTCTCTAGTTTGTGGGTAATCCACTGCGGGAGTTTGGAACTTGATTATGTAATGAGTCTGCTTCTCCTACCCACCTTGTTGCGGTTCCTTCTTTATGTCTTTCATTGTCGAAAATCTTTTCTGGTTTCTTTGTCTTTTTCATCAGCGGTTGTCCTGCAGATAGTTATGATTTTGGTGGACTTGTGAGAGAAAGTGAGCTCAGGGTCTTTCTACTCTTCCATCTTGGCCACTCTCTATCCTTATCTTATCAACATACAATTCATTGCATTGATTATCGGTAGTATAGCATAGGATTCAGTGAAACTATTCTCTGAATTGGTGACCAGATCATTAAACAAAAGAAGTTATCTTTTCCCTTTATGTGCAATTTATTATTCTTAGTTTTTGTAGTTATACAAATTAAATTCTGCTACTTAAGCTTTTCAGTAATTGCCTTTGATTAATACAAATTCATGTATTAGAGCTGTCCCATAAATTGAAGCATGTAATTTAATTATAGTTGTCACTGTTGTTGTATTTCAACTTCAAAATATATTTCCATAAAAATTCATATATACACAGTGATCCACAGTTTCAATACTAGAATATTAAAAAACTTGCTGAAAGTTTTAATTGAGCGCTTACTATGTACAAGTTAGTTTATAGCAATTATTTCGTTTAATTATCCTGTTCATAATAACATTTACACATTTTCAAAATAAGTATGTTTTATAAATGTGTGTAGCTGGTAAAGGGTAAAAATGCAGTTTTATCCTAAATAGACATGCTTAAGAGCTTATGTGATTAGCCACTATCACATACAGCTTCCCATGAAATTATAAAAATATCTGTCACATCATTAAGAACTTACAGTGTTTACTGGTGATATATCCATACATTTGTTTGTATATATGTATGCATGTGCTTCCATGGATACATGTATATGTATTTATGTGTGTATGTATATATTTCTATATGCATGTTTGTATGTGCATAGCTATTCATACCTGTGTAAGTATATATAATGTAAAATATATAAACTTTTATGTATATAGTCTATAGGCCTTAGCATATATACAGCAAATAATCAGGGATAATTTTTAAAAGTCTCTTGTAAAAGTTAGTTCAAATAGCATATGTATCAAACTTATTATCAGATAGCTGTTTCAGAGTTTTTAATTAAAACAATGTAAAATGAAGTGTCTTAGACTCAGTGGTCTTAGTGTTACTTCACCTTTTCCAAAAAAGTTTTAAAAAGGAAAGAAAAAGCAAGACATATACATTAAAGCCTGATTTAACTTAAGTTTACACAGAGTTTTCAATTTGAGAATATAGATCAAATTTCATTTGCATAAGTAGGTTCGTAGTAATCAGAGAACTAAATGCAAACAGTAGTAAGGTCTGTAGTTGGTTCTGTGATAAATAGGAGAGAAATGGTTTAATAGCAAAAGCCATAATTATCCACAGCTCTCAGTTCACAATTAGTTTTCTTTGACAGTTATAGTACTAAACGCCAGCTTTAATCACGTGTTCAGGTTGAGTTAGGCTCTGCCAACGCTGGGAGAGACCTGATCCGCTTTCTTTCCTACTCATAATGAAATAATAATGCAAATTCACCACACTGATGGGACGACCCATGTGAATTTATTATAGGCTTGGAGAAGTCTCTTGAAAGGGATAAATTCTTTCTGGGTACAGACTTGAGGTAATTCAAACCAGACAAGGAAAAAAATGGAGCTGTCATCAGAGGCCAGGATATGGAATGGATTTAATTTGTATGAATAGGCTTTTTAATAAGTATAACAGGGCTAAGATCCAGCTTTAGTCAGGGAATATTACTGCTGTCAGTTTCCAAATTTGGATGCACCAACTTTATTTGGAAGGATAAAGACCATTTCCAAAACACATAACAGCACAGGTCACTGTAGCTAAACACACTCTATGCAGCCGCCATGGTGAACAGTTCTAATTGTGGAGGTTCAGTCAATAGGACAAAGCATTTTCATCAATTGGCCAGTGTCAAATGCAGATGACATCTCCAGCTTCTGTTTGAATGTACATTTTGGGCTACAGAAGACATGTAAATAAAACAGAATATAGTTTAGTGGCTTGCTTTTTATTTGAGTAAGAAGTATGTTCATTCAATGCCACCTAAAGGATAAGTATTCATTTTAGAAACAAACACTATTCATAAAACACTAAAAATAAGGTCACTTAATAGTTTATCAGGAAATTCCCTGGAGTGATTCCCTGGAGTGATTGAGACTCGCCCTCCCAGTCCAGAAAGGCAGGTTGGATCCCTGGTTGGGGGCTAATATTCTGAACTAATATTCTGCATACCACATGGCACAGTCAAAAAAAAAATCATCAAAGAACAAGCTACAGATAAATTTAATTATTTCTTCAGAAACGTTCTGAGGATTTTAACTATATCAAAATAATTTATTTCTATTGTTTTCTGGTTAGCCCTATTCATGTAGACTCATTTGTTATGAGTTACCATTTTTTTTTTCATTCAACAAACCTCCAAATCATGTCTACACACTTACTGTGCTAAAAGAGTACATTTTGCCTGTCAACAGTTGCACTGTTCACATTGCAGTTATAACTTTAGGACTATAAGTAATTACTGCATCCTAAAACAAAGAATGAATGTACATTTATTACAGGGGTTCTTAGAATAGCGACCTACCCTATAAGTTATGTAATATGTAATGCCATGTGGAGAAATGTGGGAAACTGTGGGAGAAAGCAAAAAGTGAATAAGAGGGCTTTTGTTCATGCAAAGACTGTATGATGTTGGTTTAAAAAATTTTGAGTTTGATAATAAATAGGTTAAGTACTACAGGGTGAAATTTATAGTAAATTGTACATCTGATAGGTTAAATGTACTTGATAAAAAATCAGTAACAATGTAAAAGTTCAATAACTTTTTCAGATAGTAAAAATTACTGAAATGTTCTTTAACGAATAATCAAATAATTAGAATAAAACAGTGAAATCAATATACATTTCCAGTGGAACTGATGTGGATGAAAGGCTGAAGTGTTTAATCTATATTGTAAAAGCAATAGCAGATGTGTTCTTCAATACGTACTTCAGCAGCAGTTTGACAATCATTAGTTAATAAACAGATATCACATATTTTTAGTGCCCCATATAAATAGTCAGTCACATAAATATATACCAATTATACTGAAATAAAGGCATGTATTGTTACATTTGCACAAGTATTAATAAACTATCCAAAATCATTAAAATTTTATGCTGTGTATTACATGGGTATGTGGTTAAGTTTCTTAAAATAAGCTCTTAATAAATATTCTCTGCTATTACTGTTCTTATTATTTGTTATATCTATTAGGTGAGTTGAATAATGATAAAAGGTTTATGGAAGCTTCTTGATGGGAGCCACAGACTATGGGGGAAACTGGGTCTTGTTCTGAAGGGCGGAGCCATGCTCAGTAAACTTTTAATCCTATTTTCTATTGATGGGTGGGGCTGTGCTGGGAGAAATATCAATAACCTCAGATATGCAGATGACACCACTCTTATGAAAGAAAGTGAAAAGGAACTAGAGAGCCTCTTGATGAGAGTGAAAAAGCTGGCTTAAAACTCAACATTCAAAAAAAGAAGGTCATGGCATCTGGTCCCATCACTTCATGGCAAATAGAAGGAGAAACAATGGAAACAGTGACACTATTTTCTTGGGCTCCAAAAGCACTGCAAATGGTGACTGCAGCCATGAATTAAAAGACGCTTGCTCCTTGGAAGAAAAGCTGGGACAAACCTAGAGAGTGTATGAAAAGGCAGAGATATTACTTTGTCCACAATGGTCCGTGTAGTCAAGGCTGTGGTTTTTCCAGTTCATGTATGGATGTGAGAGTTGGACTGTGAAGAAAGCTGAGCCCCGCAGAATTGATGCTTTTGAACTGTGGTGTTGGAGAAGACTTTTGAGAGTCCCTTGGACAGCAAGGAGATCCAACCAGTCCATCCTAAAGGAGATCAGTCCTGGGTGTTCATTGGAAGGACTGATGTTGAAGCTGAAACTCCCAATACTTTGGCCACTTGATGTGAAGAGGTGACTCATTTGAAAAGACCCTGATGCTGGGAAAGAGTGAAGGAGGGAGGAGACGAGGATGACAGAGGATGAGAAGGTTGGATGGCATCACCGACTCGATGGACATGAATTTGAGCAAGCTCTAAGAGTTGGTGATGAACAGGGAGGCCTTGTGTGCTGCAGTCCATAGGGTCACAAAGAGTCGAACGTGACTGAGCTGAACTGATTAGGTAAGTTGGTTCACTTACAAAGTGTCATATATATTTGAAGGGTTGAGTTTAAAGAAGTAGTTACAGATTTTATCAAGTTGTACACAAATGAGATTTATAGAACTAATATATACCATATCAACAAAAATTTTCACTGTTTCAGGTTTTTTTCAAGAGAGACTTTCTGAGAATTAATTGAAGAGAACGATCCATAATGTAGTCCTTGAAGTGTGAAAATGAAAACTCTTCTCATTCTTATATTTCATGGTGCTTTCTTTATACTCATATTATTTTACTTTCACTGTACACCAAAATGCCCAAATATACAAAAACTGTGAGGGCTCCCCTGGTAGCTATATTGGTAAAGAAACTGCTTGCAATGCAGAAGACCCCTTTTCGATTCCTAGGTGGGAAAGATCCCCTGGAGAAGGATAGGCTACCCACTCCAATACTCTTTCCTGGAGATTCCGCATGGACAGAGGAGCCTGGCAGGCTCCAGTCCATGTAGTCGCAAAGAGTCAGACATGACTGAGTGACTAAGAACAGCACAGCAGCACAGGAGCTCTGAACTTCATTTTATGCTAAGAAACTGACACCCAGAGAGAGCTGGGGGCACACGCAAGAGCATCTCACAAGCTAATAGCATTTTAGAGAAAATGTAATTACTGGAATTTACATACAAGAAAATGGAGGTCCTAAAATGTCAAATGACCCACTCAGGTTTCTATAAATGGGTAATTTCAATATTTGAATTAGAACCAATTTTTAAAACTCCCTTTGGTGTTCACCTATCCTGCTTAAACACTCCAGAAAATTTCAGAGTATGGAAAACCCAAAGTCATTCAATGAGGACACCATCACCCTGATACCAAAACTAGACAATATACCACTAAACAAGAAAATTACAGGGCAGTATCACTGATGAGCATAAGTGCAAATAAAATTCTAGGAAACAGAATCCAATAACACATAAAAGCATCTTACTTAATAATCAAATGGGATTTATCCTCAGGATGCAAGTATCTTCAATATATGCAAATCAATAATTGTGATATACCATATTAATAAACCGAAAGATAGAAATCATATGATCATCTCAATAGATGCAGAGAAGGCTTTTGACAATATTCAATATCCATTTATGATTAAAACAAATAAACAAAAGCTCCAGAAAGTAGGCATAGAAAGAACATGTCTCAACATAATAAAGGTCATATATGACAAATCTACAGCAAACAGTAATCTCAATGGTGAACAACAGGAAGCATTTCCTCTAAGATTAAGAACTAGGCAAGGGAGCCCACACTTGCCACTATTATTCAACATAGTTTTTGAACCCTAGCTACAACAATCAGAGAAGAAAAATAAATAAAATGAATCCAGATTGAAAAGCAGAAATAACACTCTCACTGTTTGCTCATGGCATGATACTATACAAAGAAAACTGTAAGGATGCCTCCAGGAAATTACTAGAGCTAATCAATGAATATAGTAAAGTCTCAGGATATAAAATTAATACACAGAAATCCCTTGCATTCTTATACACTAACAATGAAAAATCAGGAAGAGGAATTAAGGAAACAGTTCCATTCACCATTGCAATGAAAAGAATAAAATACCTAAGAATAAATGTACCTAAAGAGACAAAAGCCCTGTATGCAGAAAACTATAAGACACTGATGAAAGAAGCCAAAGATGACCACAAGCGGATGGAGATATGGACCATGTTTCTTGACTAACAGAATCAATATTTTGAAAATGACTGTACTATGCAAAGCAATATACAGATTCAGTGCAATTCCTGTCAAACTACCAATGATACTTTTCACAGAACTAGAACAAAACATTTCACAACTTGTATGGAAACACAAAAGACCCCGAAAAGCCAAAGCAATCTTGAGAAATAAGAAAGGATCTGTAGGATTCAACCTGCCTGATTTGAGACTATATTACAAGCTACAGTCATCAAGGCAGCATGCTACTGGCACAAAAATAAAAATATAAACCAATGGAACAAGATAGAAAGCCCAGAGATAAGTCCAAGGACCTTTGGGCACCTCATCATCAACAAAGGAGGCAAGAGTATACAATGGAGAAAAGATAGTCTCTTCAATAAGTGGGAAACTGGAGACTTGCATGTAGAAGAATGTAATTAAAACGATTCCTAACACTTCCACACACAAAGATAAACTCAAAATGGATTAAAGACTTAACTGTAAGGCCAGAGACCGTAAAGCTCTTAGAGGAAAACACAGGCAGTACACTGACATAAATCACAGCAACCTCTGTTTTGACCCTCCTCCTAAAATAATGGAAATAAAAAGAAAAATTAACAATAGATGCTGGAGAAGGTGTGGAGTAAAGGGAACCCTCTAGCACCGTTCCTGGGAATACTAATTGATACAGCCACTATGGAGCACAGTATGGAGATTCCATAAAAAACTGGCATAGAACTGTCAAATGACCCAACAATCCCTCTACTGGTCATGTACCATGAGGAAACCGTGATTGAAAAAGACAGCTGCACCGCAGTGTTCACTGCAGCACTGTTCACAGCAGATAGGACATAGGAGCAGCCTAGACGTTGCTCAGTGGATGGCTAGATAAAGAGGCTGTAGTGCATACACATGGTGCAATGTCACTCGGCCATGAAAAGGATGCGTTTGACTCAGTTCTAATAAGGTGGATGGACCTACAGCCTTTTATACAGAGTGAGTAAGTCAGAAAGAGAAAAACAACTATCATGTATTAATACATATATACGGAATCTAGAAAGATGGCACTGATGAACCTATTTTCAGGGAAGCGACGGAGACAAAGACACAGACTTGTGGACATGGTGGAGAGAAGAGGGCGTGAGATGAATTGAAAGAGGAACTTTGAACCACACGCTTCCAGTTCAGTCACGCAGTCCTGTCCGACGCTTTGCGACCCCAGACTGCAGCACGCTGGGCTTTCCTGTCCATTACAAATTCCTGGAGCTTGCTCAAACTCATGTTCATAAAATCAGTGATGCCATCGAACTACCTTATCCTCTGTCGTCCCCTTCTCCTCCTGCCTTCACTCTTTCCCGGCATCAAGGTCTTTTCCAATGAGTCAGTTCTTCAAATCAGGTACCAGAGTATTGGAGCTTCAGCTTCAGCATCAGTCCTTCCAGTGAATATTCAGGACTGATTTCCTTTAGGATGGACTGGTTGGATCTCCTTGCAGTCCAAGGGACTCTCAAGAGTCTTCTCCAACACCACAGTTCAAAAGCATCAATTCTTTGGTGCTCAGTTTTCTTCACCGTCCAACTCTCACATCCATACATGACCACTGGAAAAACCACAGCCTTGACTAGACAGACCATTGTTGGCAAAGTAATGTCTCTGCTTTTTAATATGCTATCTAGGTACATATGTGTTATTTTGACCTGACATATCCACTTTAATTTCCCTTTGCTAACCTAATTTTATCTAAGCAGAACAAGAGTCAAGCTGCAGAAGTTTCAGTAGGGATACCATGATCTCTTTTCACAACTGATATCTCTGCTATAAAGAGAAGTATATAAAAATTGTGACCTTCCATCCATAGAGTAACCTGGCAGGCTACAATTCAAACGGTCGCAGAGAGTCAGACAGGATAGAGCAGAGCACACAGCAAGAGATATGAGCTGCTGCTGCTGCTGCTGCAAAGTCACTTCAGTCTGGTCCAACTCTGCGCGACCCCGTAGACGGCAGCCCACCAGGCTCCCCCGTCCCTGGGATTCTCCAGGCAAGAACACTGGAGTGGGTTGCCATTTCCTTCTCCAGTGCGTGAAAGTGAAAAGTGAAAGGGAATATGTGAGATATCATCAAAAATTCTAGCCTATGTGATATTTGAACCCCAGAGAGAGAGGAATAGAGAAAACAATAAAGAATCAGTACTTGAATAATGACAGCAAATAATTTTAAAAATTAATGAAAATTTCTCTGTGAATTCCAGACAGATACAAATCTTTTATTTAATTTCATGAAGGATAAATATAAAGAGAACCATACTCAATCGCATCAGAGTGAAACTGTTGAAAATCAAAGATCAAGAGAAAATTTTGACAGTAGCCAGAGAAACAAAAGATGTATTACCTTCAAAGGAGCAGTAAGAATGATGGCTGACTTTGCAACAAAAGCACTCAGACAGTTGGCAGTTTAATGACATATTTACATGCTGGAAACATTTCCCATATTCCGTCCTACACTCAGAAGAAATACCCTTGAGATGTTGAATACCAGGTATCAGACTTAACCCCCTACCTAAACAACAGTGTATCTGGAAAAACTACATGAAGCAACACTTTCAGATCCTGAACAAGGTAGAGCAAGTCTATTCTCTGTAAAAGAAAGGAGGTACTTTAAGTGAGCATCACATTCACCAAGATGTCTGCCTGGGGAAACTTGCTGAACCATGACAAAAGGACGGAATTCACAAAGAGAAAAGAGGAAGTAAGTAATCGCAATATGGGACCTCTGAGGGAGCTGAGGAGAAGGCAATGGCACCCCACTCCAGTACTCGTGCCTAGAAAATCCAGTGGACAGAGGAGCCTGGCGCGCTGCTGTCCATAGGGTCACGCAGAGTCGGACACGACTGAGTGACTTCACTTTCACTTTTCCCTTTCATGCACTGGAGAAGGAAATGACAACCCACTCCAGTGTTCTTGCCTGGAGAATCCCAGGGACGGGGGAGCCTGGTGGGCTGCAGTCCATGGGGTCGCACAGAGTCGGACACGACTGAGCGACTTCACTTTCCCTTTTCCTTTTCATGCGTTGGAGAAGGAAATGGCACCCTACTCCAGCATTCTTGCCTAGAGAATCCCCTGGACAGAGGAGCCTGGTGCGCTGCTGTCCGTAGCGTCGCACAGAGTCGGACACAAATGAAGTGACTTAGCAGCAGCAGCGGCAGAGGAAGCTGAAATTTGAAAAGCAGCATATGAGATATAAAGGAAATACAAAGAGAAAGAGCCCCAGAAATCTGCATAGGAACCTCTGGGTCCTGGCTGAAGATTAATATGCACGTGCAGGTATGATATTCTGTGAGACCTTTCTGAGAACAACTACTGAGGGACTGTATCCTGAATAGGAATTCTGGAGGTTTCAAACTTCTGGATACATTGCAGTTTATCCAGCCAGTAATGGAGAGAATTCACTGATCACTCTGGACATTTAACTGAAGTGACAGAAAGCCCTTTCCTCAGAATTAAGACTACACTCTTTCTAGAGAGTAAGACTACCTTAGAACTGCTCCAATAAATTAAAAAAAAAAATCAACAGAAATGAAAAATTTGGCTATTAGCAGCAAAAATTATAATTCTTTAAAGTAAATCAGCAGAATCCAGACTCTGAACAATGTTAACATCCACAGGGGCCAGGTTATAATAAAAAAAAAATCGATACCTATATAAAAAAAAAAAGTAGGATGCTGTCATCTATAGCTAAAAGGAAAAAATAAGTAGAGAAATGTAGCAATGTCAATGAAATTAGCAAACAGGAAAGCTAAGAGAGCTTTTGTATATAAGGCCAAAGCTTTAAAGAAAAATATAGGCATCAAGAGGTCAAAGGTGAAAAATCACAACAGAAAAGTTAAAAAAATTAAAAAACAAAAAGCACTGGATGATTCAGTTTCCAACTATAATTGGGTATATGTTACTATACTAACTCTCCTGCCATTAAAAAATAAAAAAAACCAAACAGTGTTTTTAGACACTGGACAATAGGCAGTACAAGACTGTAATCCTGAAGGAAGAAAAATAAACAAGATGAATTTTATAATTACTTTTATAATTACCCCCGGATTGCTGAGGGCTGGGAAGCACTTTCTTGATTCTAGTGTATGATGGGGAAATAAATCAGATTCCCTTTATACAGGCATGTCTCATTTTATTGCACTTAGGTTTATTGTGTTTTGAAGATACTGCCTTTCTTACAAGTTGAAGTTTTGTGGCAAGTCTATTGGTGCCATTTTTCCAAAACCTTTGCTCACACTTCATGTCTCTGTGTCACACTTAAGTAATTCCCATACTATGTCAAGCTTTTTCATTTTTATTTGTCATGATGGTATGTGATCAGTGATCTTTGGTATTGCTACTATGACTCATTGAAGACTCAGATGATGGTTAGCATTTTTGAGCAATAATGGATTTTTTTTAATAAGGTGTGTACATTTTTTTAGACATAGTACTATTTCACACTTTATAGACCACAATATGGTGTGAATGTAACTTTTATAAGCATTAGGAAAACAGAAGTTTTGTGTGACTCTCTTTATCCTTGTATTCATTTTATTTCAGTGATTTGGAACTGACCCTGCAGTATTAACAAGATATGCCTGTATTGAGAAGATAAAGATCGTAGATATTCATAGATGTAGAGGCAGCTGGAATATATAGGGAGAAATACCATACAAGATAATTTTTAGGCAAAAAAACAAGTTCCAGAAATCTGCATGGCCTCCTCTTTGGTATTTAGTTATACAACTATATGGGATGATACTCAGATTAGACAGTGAACAACTAAATTATATCTGTAAGATAAACAACAGCCAAAACTCACACAGTAAAGACATTTGAATTCAGACAAGGAAGGGTAGGAAGATGTTATTGAACACTTAGGGCTTTAAAGAGTCAGCAGAAATGGTATATACACATTTTCAATAGTGATAAACTATTCCTAAAGACTGCTAGACTACTTTAGACCTAGTCCACTCCAGTATTCTTGCCTGGAGAATCCCAGGGACAGAGGAGCCTGTTGGGCTGCCGTCTATGGGCTCGCACAGAGTCAGACACGACTGATGCGTCTTAGCAGCAGCAGCAGCAGCATAGTCAGTGAACTTAACTTGACAAGTTATCAAAAGTATCAAGCTAATCCAGAAATAGCTTCCTACCAAAAAATAAAAATAAAAGCAGTGCTTTTAAAGGAAAGCAACAATTTACAGATACTCAAAAACATAATAGTTACAATGTCCAGCATTCAATCAAAACATACTAGTCAGATAAAAATCCAGGAAAGTGTGATCCATAATCTGAGAATTAGCAGTTAGGAGAAACAGGTTTAGAAATCTCAACTGACAAAAAGAAAACAAAAAGCATATATTATAAATATGTTCAATAATTTAAAGAAAAGCATAAAGATAATGAAAACAAAAGTACTCGAAGGGCAAACAATGGAAATCTTAAAGATGAGTGTAAACTCCACTGAATATGAATAATAGATTTTATGCAGAAGAAAATATTAGTAAACTTGGTGATAGGGTCTTCCTCATATATGGAATAAATGTTATAGATGCAATGAAATAGTGCCAGTGGTCCTTATACTGCTTTTCTTTGTGTTCTAATGCAGGATTCTAAAAGAATCCATAAATAATGGCTTGTAATTAACATGAAGTGTCGTGTTTGTCCTCAGTCATGTCCGACTCTTCCCGACCCCATGGACCGTAGCCCGCCAGGCTCCTCTCTCCATGGAGTTCTCCAGGCAAGAATACTGGAGTGGGTTGCCATGCCCTCCTCCAGGGATCTTCCCGACCCAGGGATTAAACTTGGGTCTCCTGCACTGCAGGTGGATTGTTGACCAACTGAGCCACCAGGGAAGCCTGTAATTCACATACGTCATGGCAACTGAACAATATATTATAATATTGAATAATTTACATATATATACGTATAATTAAATATACTGAGCAACTGAACTGAAGTGCACTGATAATTAAATATGTATGATGATTCTTTGTTTTATAGTGCAAATATATTTTAGAGGTGGTAAAATGGCAATATAATTTAATAAATTTAGTGAATGATGTGTTTAAATTAAATTATTTTGTCTTTTACGATGATAATATATAAAATTCAATTTCAAAATCCTTATTTCTGAATATAAAAATTGCTTCAAGAATTTTAATAGACATCTTCACTTCAACTTCTTAGATTTTACCAAATTAATATCAATAAAATATGAGAACTATATTGACTAAAGAAAAGATGTTTAATTTGGCATTACTTTCAATAGAACAAAAACTATGTAGAAGGGTTGTTTTACAAAACCATATTTAATGATTTTGCTGAAATCAAGGCGTACATAATTTTTACAAAATAATTTTATTGTGATTTGTAAGCTGTATATTTCTGTCTTATTCAGTACGGTAGTACTATTGGGGGACATTTCTCCGTGAATGTCCCATATTTCTACACATCTTGCCGGCGAAGACATTGTCATTATTTTATTTCAGACTACATTTTAAAGAATCTTTGTGTGGCAAATAGACTTGGAAGACAGAGATAATGTATTCTTCCTGGAAAACGGCAGGATTTTGCTGTCCAGAATAATAAAGATAATGTCTCTCTCAGATGCAAAGTTTGAACAGGTTTGCTGGCAGAATCCTTAAAAGACTGAAATTTCCTATGATCAGGGTTTTATTCCTATACTACAAGACATTGTATGCCCAGACATCATGTGGCCCTTGTTACCAAATGGAAATTGGGGCTCAGTAAGCTTGTGTAAAAGGATGTCACTCAGACTACTATTAATATTGCTGTGAGTAAATGAACTCCCTTGTCTCCAACCCAAGTCTCATGTCTTCTCCCACTGTCCATGAAACTAAGGCAAGGAGAATAAAGTCTCCCACATTTAATAGGTCTTAATAGGGAACATCCAGAGAACTATCTGATATAAATACAGAGATTTGTCATCTTTGGTAAAAATTTCATTTAAAACTCTAAATTTTTTTCTGTTGCTTTTTTTTTTTCATTATGAAGATGCATTTGTCAAAGTAAGGCTATAGAGTCTGTTATGAATAGTATTTTATTATACTAATTGATTTGATTTTAAAAAATGTTTAGTCAGATGGTATTTCTTTTCTCAGCCCCCATCTGTTTTAGGGGTGGACTTGCTCATATAAGGTTGTTCCTAGCCTATATCCTTAACCTAAATATGGAATTACTGAGACTGCTGAATTTTCAGAAGTTCCGATTTAATTTTACTCTTTGTGGCCCATGTACCTGCCAGTGACGCCATTTGGGTGGACTTGGAAAGCTGCACTTGTCATTAGACAGCGTTGCTTATTCTCTTCTGCTTAACCTGATCAGGTGGATTTCCTACTATATCTTTAAAATATGTAAAACAAAATTGACTTGCCCATATTGCTTCTGTATGTAAGAGCTTAAAATTGCCTTTATCAATAAGGTGTTTGTAAAACGTTTCACCAATGATCGTTGCTATTTTTATTAACATCTTTTTTTTTGGTCTTAGACATAAAAGAGAACTGAACAGTTTCCTTTTTTAATCTAATAAAATAATGTTCATATAGATGTACTAATTTATTAGATCTTCATTCATCATTATTCCTTTTATGTACTCATTGGTTAAACATTGAGTACATATGATGTGCAGATTCTTTATTAAGGTGGAAACATAATTTTTTTTTCAAAAGCTTAAAGGAAAAAGTAAGTAACAATAATGAAAATTGAGTAGCATTTCATTGTATATTGCCTAGAGAAATGAATCTCAACAAAGCAAATTTTTGTTGGAGGGACTATGGACAACATGTAAAGCTATTAATGACATTTTAAAGTTGATGCAAAATTTCCAATTAACTATACATTAAAAAAAAAAGAACACCAGCTTTATTCTTCTTGAATCAGTGTTTTAGGGACAAACAACTGTTTAAAACATTTTTATTTTATATTGAATTATAGTAGATTACCATGTGTTAGTTTCAGGCATACAAAAAGTCTTTACAAAAAAAGTTTCAGATATACAGCAAAGTTTTCTTGGGGATGATCTTGATCACTGTCTCCAGTACAATGTCACGAACCCCCTTCCATAGTTCTTCAGGCACTCTGTCTCTCAGATCTAATCCCTTGCATTTATTTCTCACTTCTGCTGTATAATAATCATAAGGGATTTGATTTTGGTCATAACTGAATGGTCTAGTGGTTTTCCCTACTTTCTTCAATTTAAGTCTGAATTTGGCAATAAGCAGTTCACGATCTGAGCCACAGTCAGCTCCTGCTCTTGTTTGTGCTGACTGTATACAGCTTCTCATTTTCAACTTCAAAGAAAATATAATCAGTCTGATTTCGGTATTGACCATCTGTGATGTCCATGTGTAGAGTCTTCTCTTGTGTTGTTGGAAGAGGGTGTTTGCTATGACCAGTGCATTCTCTTGCCAAAACTCTATTAATCTTTGCCCTGCTTCATCTTGTACCCCAAGGCCAAATTTGCCTGTTACTCCGGGTATCTCTTGACTACTTTTGCATTCCAGTCCCCTATGAAAAGGACATCTCTTTTTGTATAAGTTCTAGAAGCTCTTGTAGGTGATCACAGAACTTTCAACTTCAGCTTCTTCAGCATTAGTGGTTTGGGCATAAACTTGGATTACTTTGATGTTGAATGGTTTGCCTTGGAAACGAACAGAGATCATTCTGTCGTTTTTGAGATTGCATCCAAGTACTGCATTTTGGACTCTTTTGTTGACTATGAGGGCTACTCCATTTCTTCTAAGGGATACCTGCCCACGGTAGTAGATATAATGGTCATCTGAGTTAAATTCACCCGTTTCAGTCCATTTCAGCTCACTGATTCCTAAAATGTCAATGTTCATGTTGATTCATGGACCTAATGTTCCAGGTTCCTATGCAATATTGTTCTTTACGGCATCGGACTTTACTTCCATCACCAGTCATATCCACAGCTGGGTGTTGTTTTTGCTTTGGCTCTGTCTCTTCATTCTTTCTGGAGTTATTTCTCCACTGATCTCCAGTAGCATATTGGGCACCCACCAACCTGGGGAGTTCATCTTTCAGTGTCCTATCTTTTTGCTTTTTCATAATGTTCACGGGGTTCTCAAAGCAAGAATACTGAAGTGATTTGCCATGCCCTTCTCCAGTGGACCACATTCTGTCAGAACTCTTCACCATGACCCGTCCGTCTTGGGTGGCCCTGCATGGCATGGCTCATAGTTTCATTGAATTAGACAAGGCTGTGGTCCATGGGATCAGTTTGGTTAGTTTTCTGTGATTGTGGTTTTCATTCTGTCTGCCCTCTGATGAATAAGGATGAGAGGCTTATGGAAGCTTCCTGACATGAGGGACTAACTGGTGGGAACTGGGTTTTGTTCTGATGGGCGGGGCCACACTCAGTAAATCTTTAATTCAATTTTCTGTTGATGGCTGGGGCTGTGTTCAAGTAAGCAAGGTGGCAGGGTAGAAAGACGTGTGCTCATCTTCTCCTGGGAAAACTCCAAAATTGCAACTCACTGCTGGACAACCATTGACAGGAGAATGTTGGATCCCATCAGAAAAAGATACCCCTGATTCTGGGAATGATTGAAGGCAGGAGGAGAAGGGGATGACAGAGGATGAGATGGTTGGATGGCATCACCGACTCACTGGACATGGGTTGGGGTAAACTCTGGGAGTTGGTGATGGACATGGAGGCCTGGCGTGCTGTGGTTCATGGGGTCGCAAAGAGTCAGACACAACTGAGCGACTGAACTGAACTGAACTGATGATAGATAGGGCTTCCCTAGTGGCTCTGCCTGTAATGCAGGAGACGTGGGTTCAATCCCTGGGTTGAGAAGACCCCCTTTTGAGAAGGGAATGGCAGCCCACTCCAGTGTGTTTGCCTGGAAATCCCGTGCACACAGCAGCGTGGCAGGCTACAGTCCCTGGGATCTCAAAGTGTCAGACACAGCTTAGCGACTAAACCACCACCACCATGGAAGGCTAAGTTGTAGCATAATTTCACTTTTTTCTACAATCTAGTCCTCCAGGGGGAAGTGAAACTTCCTCAGAATGTTAGTTCAGTTCAGTTCAGTTGCTCAGTTGTGTCTGACTCTTTGCAACCCCACGGACTGCAGCACGCCAGGCCTCCCTGTCCATCACCAACTCCCGGAGCTTGCTGAGACTCATATCCATCACGTCGGTGGTGCCAGGGTGTCAGAAGAAATGTAAACTTACATATAAAGTTACAAAATAAACCCAACAAATAGGAGAGTTTCATTCAAAATGAAACATCACACAGTGAGCGTTTATAACCAAATTCTGGCAAAAACAATTTTGGAAACAAATGATTCAGAGATAACCAATTAATTTTGTAGATCTGGTCCTAGATACATGCTTTTCAACAACTTCAGAGAGAAGCTACAGAGACAATGCAAGTATCCTTTCCCATATGTCTAAGTTCCTTCATTCCAGTCAGGAAACTGAGGAACGTGATACAGAAGGCAAAAAGAAATAAAACAATTGAATTAATGTCCTCATTTGACTTGGGAGGACTTAATACTGACTTTTGTACTCTTGTGTTGGTAAAATAAGAAAAATGAACTTCAAACATGGTTTCAAACTATAAATGTAACTACTAATATAAATTATAGTCCATATAGTCAAATATGGTAGCCGCTAGCCACATGTGGCTACTGAGCATTTAAAATATGGAAAATGAATGTTTTATATTACTCGTTTATTTAAATTTAAATAGCTACATATGGCTATTAGTACCATACAGAACAGTGCCTGTATAAGAACCCTTTCTCACAGAGCTTGCTTTCTAGTGGGGAAAAAAGGAAAACAGACAAGAAATATGTAAGTAATCACATGAAATAATAAGATAATTTCAGATTATGATGAATGTTATTAGTAACATAAATAATGTTTTAGAACATGACATGGGTTTGTATGTTGGCAGGTACTCTAGACAGAGTGACAAAGAATAAAGTTGGAATTTACTGTTAAGCTAAAAGACAGCTAAGAATAGTAGATACGTAATTTTCCAGTCGCTCCTAGCCTGCCCTGAGATGATCGTTCAGGCTCAGATTTATGAGTCCTCTGGCATGGCTCACGGTTTGCTGATCCTCTCCCGCTCGTCCTGTGTTCATTATTTACAAGCGCCATCTGCAACTGAGTGGGTGGCTTTCGTGTACCGAGACCCTTATTATTAATAATATTCTCATTCTCTTACCATCGCCAGTTATTCTGATTTGTTCTTAAAACAGAGTTTTGAATGTGGTCTTTTAGGAAAGTTTTCAGTTTCTAAAGTCTGCTGTCACCTGAGGGTTTTCGATTTTCCAGACTGGCACAAAGTTAGCTCTCCCTGTGCTCTCTTTTTGATGATGGTTTTCTTTGGTAAGAAGGGGAAGGAGGAGGCGAGGGAGAATGAAGGAAAACTTGAATGTTTACAAGCCTCATCTTAATTTACATGTCAAGAGCAGTTTCTTTTTTGCAGAAAGTGACTTTGGAAACAATTTAACATCCCACTTAACTTCTCGATGTCAAAGACATGTTTGTGTGCAATCATTAGATAGTCATTATCTTGTATGGATTGAAGTGAAGTGAGGTGAAGTTCACCCAGCCGTGTCCGACTTTTTGATGCCATGGACCATACAGCCCATGGAATTCTCCAGGCAAAAATACTGGAGTGTTCTTCAGATCTCGTCCCGACCCAGGGATCAAACCCAGGTCTCCCGCATTGCGGGTGGATTCTTTACCAGCTGAGCCACAAGGGAAGCCCAAGAATACTGGAGTGATTCCTATCCCTTCTCCAGCCGATTTTCCCAACCCAGGAATCAAACTGGGGTCTCCTGCATTGCAGGCAGATTCTTTACCAACTGAGCTATCAGGGAAGCCCATAATATCTTGTATACTACTTGGTGTTAATCGTGGAAGTATACCCAGGAAAGCATTGGATCTCAGGAAAGGCTGAGTTGCACTCAACTCGAATAGGTGTAAAAAATTTGTTCAAAGGACTCTGTTAGGCTTAAACTTAAGAGGGATATAAACAAGCAGATCATGTTGTGATAAAAACAAGAGCACAAAAATAAGGTAAAAATTAGGAACTAAAAGTGCCTCACTTAGTATAACTTGTAGATATAATAAAATTATAATATTATTCGTAGCATAATTACAGTTTTATAGCTAATGTGATTACTCTATAAAACAGCTGTCTACAAATTCAACATAAACTCTTTATAATCTTATAAGAGAAAACTTCTCAAACAGATTAATGTGAAAATGGCTAATTAATTACGTTAGGGGCTAAAAATTTATAATTTTTCTCTGTATACAAATTATACATTGAACCCAAGAGAAATATTCAATTTTATTGTCATGAGATACATGACATAATGAGGATTTTGTTACTGATTTTACAGCTTACCTATCTGGTAACCACAGTAATATTGAAAATTTGGAAATTTTCTCATAAAATATAAATCTATAGGTATTTTTAAAGGATACAGAAATGAGCAATTTTACATGTTGAAGCTAAAATAGAACTTAGTGTTTTATACATTGGTAAAATTTCATGGTTGACAATTCTATTAAATCACTGTGTTCTAGAAAAGGGAAAAATTGAATTATGGCACATAACTGATGAGTATCATTTTTAATAGAATCAAAATTATAATGATTCAAAACAATTGACTTGTAAACTCTTTTTTGGTAGATTGGGGATTAACTCTGCAAGTAGTTTTAAAACAATTAATCAGCACAGCTGCATTCTTTCATAGTCTAGAGACAAGAGTATAACACACACAGAAAGATTGTCCTTAATAGGTTTATTTGTTTTAACATTTTATTGAATTTTCAAACAATAATTATGTAATAACATATCAAACCAAGCGAATACCATATTGCCATTTAGCTGCAATACACACTTAATTATAAATAATAAACCTACTTGTCAAATAACATATCTAAGGACTTGGATTAGTTGTTACTATCATAAAGTCCTTTTTTAAGCATGAAAGAGAAGGCACAACTTAGCAACTCAACACCAGCAACAACCATAAATCTAAGTGTACATTACCTGGGTCGTGTTAATTATTATATAAATTAAATCTCTTTTTTAATTAAAAAAATGGTTACCAATCTTCAAGCTGGATTACTTGGTAAATATAAACTTTTAAATGTTTACTTTTAGATACAAAGAAATTGTATAAAACAAAATTTACTACTTTGACTCAGGAGAGGACCTGTTATTTTATCTTGCAAAAATATATGTAAGGCAGCACCACGGTGGGCTTCCTTGGTTTCTCAGACAGTACAGGAATCCACCTGCGTTGCAGGAGACCTGGGTTCAGCCCCTGGGTCGGGAAGATCCCCTGGAAAAGGGAATGCCATCCCACTCCAGTGTTCTTGCCTGGAGAATTCAATGGACAGAGGAGCCTGGTGAGCTACAGTCCATGGGGTCTCAAAGAGTTGGGCATGACTGAGTGTCTAACACACACACACACACACACACACACACACACACACACACACACACACGTGGCACCACAGTAAAGTGGAAAATGGGAAGAATGGTCTCAGTTTTGTTCTGCTTTGTTTTTCGTTTTTTTTTTGACATAGGAAATATTGTATTGAAAGCATTGAGAATTCAGTTGATGCTTGTTAAAATATTTGTTAACCTGTAATTAAAATATTTAACTTATTCCAAAAAGAGCAAAATGTGTTATAATATTATTCTATTAAGTTTTAATTATTACTGAACTATAGAGTATGATTGGAACTATCCAGATTTGTTTCTGTACTATCGTAAATCAACTTATATTGATTATTTTTCCTAATGGAAAAAATTATTTATTTATTTGAATATTTGTTTCATGGGAGGCATCTGTACACCTAAAAATAAGCAGGCAAAAGAATCTTTTTTGATTAGCTATAAACCTTCCCAGAAAGCAAGTAGATCTAAAGAGAAAACATTTTCTATTAAAAGCTGAACAGGATCAAACTTCTTTACTCAATGCTTATTTGTCAGCAAATATTTAACTGCTGTAAAATCTATGCCTATACCTCTAATGCCCTAATTAGAAATGCCAGCCTAATTCACCTAGAAGAGTAATGCTATAGCAGCATTTCATAATTTCACTAAATGTCCATCATTCTGAATGTAAAGTTCTTCTGAATACTCTTTCCTAATAAAGGAAACTAGAAAGGAACTTGGATTTAACAATACAAATCTTACTTTGATAAGAAAATATCTATTAGCTATAAATAAAATGAAATAGGTATGCTTTACCACCAAATAATGAAACACCCCCATGGAAACCTACAAAACATAATAAGGATAATAAAAAGAAGTGCTCATAAAGAGAACCTTCATCAGCATTAGAGTAAATGGCACCCAAGTAACTCTAAGCTTAATATCATAGTGATGAAAATAAAGAAAAAACTATTACCATGAAGGCTTTCTATCAGGCAGGTCATATAGAAACAAAGATAACAGTGTAGAGAGTTGTTATACTGGAGGAAGCAGCCTCTGCCAGGACTTCTTGAATGCAGAAAGGAGACCAGGGTTCATGCAGCCCCTGCCTCCTACAACCCAGCCTCACATAGTTAAGTTGTACTGAGTCCAGATGAAAACAGGAAGATAATGCTTAGGACTCCACCTGGGTCTCAGACAAATTTCCATTCATCTACTCACTCATGCATTCATTCAACACAGTTTTATAATGCAGTTAGTGTATGCTAGATGCTGTCCTAGAGATTGTTGGTATAAAGATGAATAAATGTTCTGTGCTCTCAAAGGATTAAATCTAGTAGACATAGATAAATAGATGGAAAAGTGATGAAACAGCATTGTTGATGCTTAGATAGAAGTTGTAGAGTCAGTTCTGCCTTAAGCATGGGTAACTTTTTGAAGAATTCCCCACCAGTTAAGCACAGCAATATTTCCTGCATCCATAGGGTCCTTGTTACATATATCAACAGAATCTGGAGGATGATACTAATACTTAAATTAGCAGAATATATATAATTAAATGGCAAATTGCCTGAGATGAACAGTATTTCCTAAGGAAATGTATAGGTGAGGAGATAATGAAGAATAGAGTCCTAAGATACTAAAGATACTAAGATACTTTTAGTACTAAAATCAGAGACAAAAAGATTTAAAAATAGAGATGGGCCTTGTAGTTAAATATATAGATACATTGTATGCACACTGTACCTTGATGGTTGTTGTTTAGTTGCTAAATTGTGTCCAACTCTTTCGAGACCCCATGGACTGTAACCTGCCAGGCTCCTCTGTCCATGGGATTCCCCAGGCAAGAATACTGGAGTGGGTTGCTATTTCCTTCTCCAGGAGAACTTCCTGACCCAGAGATCCAACCCATGTCTCCTGCATTGCAGGCAAATTCTTTACCACTGAACCACCTGGGAAGTCAATTTGATGGTAGGTTGGGTAGAAACCAATATGTTCTATGGCATTTCTGATCCATGCAAAAGCTTTCTAATGATGTTCTATCATATCTTCTTTTTAAATGGTTCTGAAATCAAAATTTAACATATTGATGCTTGTTTTTCTTATGGTGGATTCTTTTTACTCATCTTGGTCAAATTGATTTAGATCTTTTTACATGTTTATTGTGGTTTATTGTTTACTCTGCAAGTTCAAGTTGATAAACCTCATGTATTTGAGTTTTTCATAGTGACTAAATACTTTTTATTAACAAAGGATCAAGAGTTTTCTCTGGTTTAGAGTGAATCCTATTTATAAATATATATATATATATTAAGGCTGAAAGAAAATTTCTGAGTGTGAGATGCAGGGAAATTGTTACCTAAGTGAGTGAGTAAGATATTGTATATTCAACTATAAAAATATCACCATAAGAAAACCTTCCAAAGATAGCAGCTAACTTAGAGGAAGTGTAGCCAAGAGCCCTAAGCACAGACTGCTGACCTGAAACCTCTGCAGGAGCGGAACCTCGAGTCATGCAGGTCTATGGTGATGGTGGTGGGGATAGTTTAGTCGCTTTAATCATGTCCAACTTTTTGCGACCCTATGGATTGTAGCCTCTCAGTCTCCTCTGTCCTTGGGATTCTCCAGGCAAGAATACTGAAGTGAGTTGTCACGCCCTTTTCCAGAGGATCTGCCCAAACAGGGATCCCACCTGTGTCTCTTACATCTCCTCCTGCATTGGCAGCTGATTTCTTGCCACTAGCACTGCCTGGGAACCCAGACAGGTGTATAGCCCTGAATATATAAAAAAAAAAGTAAGAAGGCATTAATCATTGCTGCTTCAAGGGTCTCATTTCAAGAGATATGATGCTGTGTGAGAGGGATAAATAATATGGAACCACAGGTACATTTACTTTCAGAGGTTCTATGAGCAAGTTACTGGAGATATATTTATGGGTCCCCAAGGATCCAGAACCATCACCTTCCAATTGTATCCTTTTCTTCTCCTGAGTGATAAACCTCCTTCTAAAGCTCAGAACCTATACCCAAAATGCCAGGCCATGACTTGAGGGGCGCTAGAAGTGCAACCAGGATTGCTCGTGAACAGTGCAGTTTTTACAGGGTTCTAAGTTCTGCTTGTGGGTTTCCGTTGTGGTTGTGGCCCATGATTTTATAATGCAAGCACTTTGAATTTCCCTCCTCATCTTATCCATTTCTCCATAATACCTTGCTGACCTTGTCCAGATCTCCTTAATTCAGTAATTTAGCACACTTTATTTCTATGTGTAAGTGATTTTCGATGGCTACTTAAGACATTGTCAGGAACTTAGAGGCTTAAAAGAAGACCCATTTAGTGACTCACAGATTTTTGTATTGGAAGTTCAGGCATGATATGACTAGGTTCTCTGCTCAGGATCTTGGAAGGCTGAAATGAGGGTGTTAGCATGGGTAGGAGCTCTGAAGAAGAATCTGCTTCCACACTTTCTCAGGTTATTGGCTTACAGTTTTAGTACTGAAGTCACTGATTTCTTGCTGGCCATCACTGGTGCCTAGTCTCTCTCAAGCTTTGAATTTCTCTCTCCAGAAAAAGCCTATCTCATTTAAAGGCCCATCTGATTAGGTTAGAGTCATCTCAGATAATCTCCCTGTCTTCATATAACGGATATGAGCCCATAATTACTTGTTTACTTTTGCCCTAATACCTACCCTCCCTAATGGTGGAATTTGTATCTCCAGATACAAGTTTTGCAAGTGAGGACATCATAAGGTCAGGGGTCATTTGAGGTCAATTTGGAATGCAAGCTAACATACGTTATAAAGATTTTTATCTTTTTTGCAAATTATTTCTGCCCAAACTAAATTGCACATTTTATCAACGTGTAATTATGTTCTACTGCTTCATTTGTGACTGAAAAACTTCCTTTAAATTAGCATCATCCTTGTTTTATTTGTTTGGGTGTTTTTGTGGTTTTTTTGTCCCTTTTTTATTGTGTGTATCTGGTATTCAAGGACTAATTTTGTTACTTTTATTTTTCACCTTTATGTCATTTGGTTTGAGATTTATTTCTTCTAAGTAACATACAGATTATCTTTGTTTTGTCCTATCTTAGAATTTTGTAATTTCTTTAATATTATCCTGTAGAATTTTATTTTGGATTGTCTTTGTTTCATTTCTTTATTGTTTTTGTTTTAATTTCCTTGTTATTAACACATATTTTATTTTTGAATCTGTATTTTATGTAAACATAAAGGAAGTATGAGCTCTTTAATGGTTACAGCTATAACTTTAGACAGTTTTCTCACATTCTTCACTTACCCTGCCCCCTGCCCAGATGTATACATACACACACACAAGCATACTCATTCAATGATACTCTCAGTATTTCTGGAATTACTAGGCTTTTAACTCATGGTTTTTACTTTTCATCTTTGAATTTTTTTTGCACTAAATTGTTTCTCAGGTTGCTGTAATTTTGAGATTCCATATTGTACTTTCCGGACTTTGTCTTTCTGAAATAATCTTGTCATTCCCCTCTTTTAGAGTATATTTTAAATTGACTATTAAATTTGAGATGAGCTGAAAATTTTTATCTCTTTCTATTGCATTTCAATTGCCATTATAGTTTTTCTTTTTGTTTCTTAATAGTAAATAGTTTTTTTATCTTGTTAAGAATGTATTTTCTTAGATGATAAACTGGGCCTGAAATAGTGAATTTTGAAATTCAAATTTCTACTGTATCTTTTGTGGTATGTTTTCATGGTCCCATCCTCTAAGCAGACAAGGACTCTATAAAAACTCTCTGTTTGGGACTGACAGCTGAGTATGTCTCAACTTTTCTTACCATTCGAATGAGACCAAATCCACTGCTAAACCAAATTAGTTCCCAAGGGAAATCCAACTTTCAGAGCCCCAGACGTGGTCCCATTCCCACCAGGATCTAGTGTAGCTCCGCTGTCCTTGCAAGGTGCTCATCCCAGTTATCTCCCCGGTGTGGAGTCTTTGGCCGAAGAAAGCTCCGTAACAACAAATTGTCCTCCCCAGCATGCATGCCACTGGGTCTGCTCCTCCTCTGGCTCCAAGGAAGTTCCTTGTTCCTGAGAACGGCTTATAATTGAATGCTTTGCTTCCAGTGTCGGTAAACTTTATTTTTTTGGAAGTTTCAAGCAGTCTAAGCCATTAATTAAGAGAGATCAGTTTTCTGGGCAACCCTAAGTACAGCGCTCACAGTTAAGTTTCTGTTATGGAAAGGAACTGGGTATTTAAAGCAAAAGGCAGATACAGGGGAAGGGTGGGGAGAATACAACAGCAACTGTTTGCCTCTCTTTATGAGGCAAAGCCCAGATATCGTAAAGTGAGATCTAGTTTGCTTGGATTTATTTACTGATGTTTGCTTGTTTTATATAAAATAGTGCCATTGAATTCATAATTATGATTAACTTATCCTGTAATTGACAGTAGTTCAGCTAAAGTATTTATGTTCAAGTTATTTGTTTTCATTTCTCTTTCTTGTGTGGATTTTAGCAATAAATGGAAGGGAGGAAAGACTGTTATTCAGGATTAATTTAAAGCCAGAGTAAACTAAATCAGATTTTAGAAATCAAAAAGTTTAACTCCATAATGAGTATTTTTATTTTTATGAGACTCATAGTAAAATAATGAATGTTCATTGGAAATGAAAAATGATATTTACTTTTATATTGGAGACTAAAACACTGTGCATGCATGTATGCCGGCTAAGTCACTTCAGTTGTGTCCGACTCTCTGTGACCCTATGGACCATAGCCTGCCAGGTTCCTCTGTCCATGGGATTCTCCAGGCAAGAATACTGGAGCGGCACAATGTGAACCCACGGCTGATTCATGTCAATGTATGGCAAAAACTACTACAATATTGTAAAGTAATTAGCCCCCAACTAAAATAAATAAATTTATTAAAAAAAAAAAATAAAGTCAAGGAAATAGAAAAAAAAAAAGAATACTGGAGCGGGTTGCTGTGCCCTCCAAAGGATCTTCCTGACCCAAGGATGGAGCCGTGTCTCTTTATTGCCTTGGCAGGCAGGTTCTTTACTGCTAGCGCCACCTGGGGATTCCCAAAACACTGCATATTACCATAATAAATTATGACATGCAAACATTATTTCAAGTCAGTCTATCAATAAGTATTTTTGAGTGCCTACCATGGTAGGGAGACTGGAAAAACACGGATATCAGAGCCTTTGCAGAGACAAAGCTAGCATACACTAGAATATAACTCTATGCACAAGTTAACCCATTTGGGAAGTTTTGACCAAAAGCACTAAAGAACTTCAAAAAAGGACAAAATCGGTGTGGGGAACTGTTATTGAATGAGGAAGGCAGGGAATGAAGAACAAATCTAATTTGGATTAATTGAAGTGTGAGAAATTTAACTTTACCTACCACCCAAGAAAAATACATTGACTCTTTGCGACCCTTTGAATTGTAGTCTGCCAAGCTCCACTGTCCATGGGATTTCCCAGGCGAGAATACTGGAGAGGGTTGCCATTTCCTCCTCCAGGGGATCTTCCTGACCCAGAGATCAAACCCACGTTTCCAGTGTCTCCTGCATTGCAGGCCGATTCTTTACCCACTGAGCCATCTGGGAAACTCTTAATTAGCAGAAATTTTTGTTACATGATTTCTTTAACTGCCTTAACTGTCTTGCTTCCTCAAACAATCATGTATTAATGTATTTTTTTTCCTATTTTTTAAAAGTAAATATTTGGAAAATGTAGAACATTTGTTGTTTTTTTTTTTCCCCTAAGTCGTGTCTGACTCTTTGCGACCACATGAACTGCAGCATGTCAGGTTTCCCTGTCTTTCACTATCTCCCAGAGTTTGCTTAAGCTCATGTCTATTGAGAGTCGTTGATGCCATCCAACCATCCCATCCTCTGTCGTCCCCTTCTCCTCCCACCTTCAGTCTTTTCCAGCATCAGGGTCTTTTCAAATGAGTCAGCTCTTTGCATCAGGTGGCCAAAGTATTGGAGCTTCAGCTTCAACATCAGTCTTTCCAATGAATATTCTGGACTGATTTCCTTTAGGATGGACTGGTTTGATCTCCTTGCAGTCCAGGGGACTCTCAAGAGTCTTCTGCAACACCACATTTTGAAAGCATCAATTCTTCATTGTTCATCCTTCTTAATGGTCCAACTCTCACATCTGTACATGACTACTGGAAAAACCATAGCTTTGACAAGAAGGATTTTGTCAGCAAAATGATGTCTTTGCTTTTTAATACACTGTCTAGGGTTGTCATAGCTTATCTTCCAAGGAGCAAGCGTCTGTAAATTTCATGGCTGCAGTCCAGTCTGCAGTAATTTTGTTGCCCAAGAAAATAAAATTTGTCACTGTTTCCACTTTTTCCCTATTTGCCATGAAGTTATCGGACTGGATGCCACAATCTTCATTTTTTGAATGTTGAGTTTTAAGCCAGCCTTTTCACTCTGTTCTTTCACCTTCCTCAAGAGGTTCTTTAGTTCCTCTTAGCTTTCTGCCATTAGAGTGGTATTATTTGTATATGGCCCTAAATTTTCACATCTGAAGATAACTATTGTGTTTAGTTTGCTGTCCTTAATTTGTATAATTGTCTCTTGAGATTTTGTTTCATTTAAAATTTAAATGAAGATTTTTAAAATCGAATGTCATTTGGTAGTATCCTTTGGATTTGAGTTTCTTAATCCACAGTCCCTTTAATTGATACCAGTTTTCATTTGGGGTATCCATCCATCTTGCAAATATATCTATCTTGAAAACAAAACAACTTCAGAAAAATGGTACAGAACACACATTTAACAAATTAAAAGAAACACTAAAAAATACTAAAAAATGATTTTTATCTTTAAGCACTAACGTTTAAGCACTAACCACAAGACTTATTTCAATACCTATAAAGAAACCCAGATATTATTACAATAGTTTTATTTATATAAACCTTATCAAAAATTTTTCTTCTTAGTAAATGCTATTATCCCTTCTGTCACTTAGAGTTTCATTTCCTTAATACAGCCTCTGAAGACTCTTCAGTTAATGTGTATTTGAAGTATCATTCTAGTCACAATGAACCACGCTGAAAAGTGCCATCAAGCCTTTAGCATTGAAAGAAATCAATCTAGTGATGGTAAATGGTCTGTAGTCTCACAGGGATAGGTTCATCTGTTAAAACTTTAAAGCCAAACAAATCAAATATCCTTTCCTTTTGTAGAGTGCTTTATGTGGAATTAATGTATTTTAACCCACACGGCACTAGCATTTTCTATTCTTGAAAGAGGTGCAGAAAACTCGTAGCTCAAAGGCACCGTGAAATTAACCATTTCAGTTCAATTCAGTTTTTTTTCTTTTACTAATCATGATGACCAAATGCTGAGACACTGATCAATGACCTAACAGTGGTCCAATTTGTTGTGTTATTATGTTGCACTGCCACAGTTAACTAGATGTGTCCCAATAATTTTCAAATCCTGGTAATAGACTCGAAAGACTCGTAAACACAAAATTGGAAATTGCCTGAAATGATTTCAAAATAACTCATGTCTAAACCTGCCATATGACATCCACAATAAAATAAAAGCATACAAATATATGGGGACTGTTCTTTGGCTCAGTTGGTAAAAATCTGCCTGCAGTGCAGGAGACCTGCTGAAATGCAGAACATTGGGGTTTAATCCCTGGGTGGGAAAGATCCCCTGGACAAGGAAATGGCAACCAACTACAGTATTTTTGCCTGGGAAATCACATGGACAGAGGAGCCTGCTGTGATACTGTCCATGAGATCACATAGGGTCAGACACGACTTAGTGACTAAATCAACCAATACAAATATATATAAACATTATGTTTTTGAGACCAAAAAGACACAAAGGTAATTTTATTAAAAATGACTTTTCAAAATTGTGGTCACAAGAGAGTTACAACTTTCTCAGTTTGCAGCAAGGTCTAAAATTATGTGGCTTTGCCTGCTGCTCATTATGGATTAAAAAAACACATCCATTTTTCATGGAAATGTCAAAACAAATTTACTAAAGTAAATAAATAGATTTAGAAATTTTACTACATACAGTCAATACTTCTAGTTTTAATATGATAACTGAAAATAATTACAAGAGGTTTTCATTTTCAAAACCATATTTAACCACGGAATTTACAATTGTAATACAAGATAAACCATTTTGAAGCACTATTTCATAAAGGCAACAGAAACCCAGCAACAATGGGAAGGTTTCCACGTACCCAGAAAATAAGCAAAACCCAAAACAGGTGGTAAAAAGCTTACATTATGCTGAAAATTATCTTAGCCCAAAGAAAGAACTTTTTACAGAGCTACTAACCAGAAGTCTTTTGCTAAGGAGAGTTACGTTATCACTACTCCTTGATATAAAAGATATGTTTATTTAGCTTGTTCCATTACACACTACTTTAAAAAAGCAAAATGAACTAGATATTCTTTTGTACCTACCAATACGGCATGCCTTATTTTTAAGAATTCCCTGAAAGATAAGTAAACTTCAGGTTGGCATAATTGATAAATTTCCTAGGAAATGATATAATATTGCAGATAGTTCTTGAGGAGAATCCCTGGAATTTGTCAGCATTAATAAGCTTTTCATCAAACCAAAGGAATTCAATAAAACCATTACACAAACATGAGAGTCTATATATAACTTCTCTTCCCCTTCTAAGCTAGAAAAGTTTTAAGAGAGTTTCCCATACAGTATGCCAACACACATACACAAACACATGCACACATATATTCTCTTTCATAATACGTTAGATACTGTTTTAGACTTTTTGGTTTCATTATGTTCCAATTATTCTATAATGATTTTAAAGAATGATAGTGCCCCTTTAAGAAACAGTAACTAAGAAACTAGACTTCTCAAATGCCACAAAGAGCTGGAAAATAGTTAACTTTGATATAAGTCTTGGATCTGTATTCTTCTCACATTGGTTGCTTAAAAGTTAGGAATATAATTTATACATCTCTAGCAGGAAAACCTCTGAATTATCATGCTTACAGTTATTTTTATTTTGCTCTATATAATACAAGGCCGTGTTAACCACTGACAGCTAATCTGATTTGGTCCTTGCTAATTTTAACATGGAAGGAGTTTATGAATAGGTGAGGATGGTTGAATTCCTTGAGTATCTAAGCTATGAATCTAAGAGACCCAGTCAGTCAACTAGGGAACACTTGGGTGATCGAGTCTAGTTTTTTACATTGTTCTTCTAATGTAGTATTGTACACACCTCTTCCAGTTTTGATACGGCATGTAGATAGAGAAAGAGGGAAGATAGGTAGATAGATAAATGAGGAACTTGAAGTAAAATGAGAATAAGTTAGGTGATAAACTAGTAATAAAGAAAAATCTCTGCCTATCAGTAGTTAGGATGCATGGTGGTATCTATGTAGGATAAATAACCTGTCTTATGTTAGGTAAATCATAAAATAAGTCAGAGTGAGGGAGTGGTTGTCCAGAACTAAAATATTATGAGGCTGTAGTTATCTTATATTAGATTCCTCTGCATTTTAATATAAATCAAAAGCATTTATCGTGTAGGGCATTTTTTAAAGTTTGAGTAATAAAAGTGGTGATTCAAAACATTAAACAGCATTTCTAGCTGTGCCTGCGGCTTATGCAGAACGTTAAATGCCAGCATGCCAACCAATCACAACCCAAACTCTGAACAGCTCTTAAAATTGTGTGTAATGAATAACAGATTTTAGCTTGTGAGTTTAAGTATGATTCTAGAATCTCTTTGAAACCTTTCTTTAAAGCGTGTAAATTGCCCTTAGAGTCTCCTTTTTGACAGCTACAGCCATCTTGACCTGGATCATGTAGTATGTGGTTGACTAAAGTAAGACAAGCTGATCAGCAAGATCACACAGCAATGTCAACAGGAGAGTTTTTACCTTACTTTCTATGCATTGATCATTAAAATACATCTCTCTCCCAAATTGTTTGGTTTTTCTTAATTGTTTTTATTTTAGGTTAAAGAATGTTTAATGCTCAGCAGTACAAGGAAACAATAAAGATCTAGAATCTCTTTGTCAATATTATCCCTACTGACATGAAAGTAAGTAAAAGAGCAAAATTTACGTTGAAATAATAAATGCTTTGGACCTCCCTGGTGGCTCAGATGGTAAAGAATCTGCCTACAGTGCAGGAGACCTGGATTCAATCCCTGGGTCGGGAAGATCCCCTGGAGAAGGGAATAGCAACCCACTCCAGTATTCTTGCCTGGAGAATCCCATGGACAGAGGAGCTTGTTGGGCTACAGTCCATGGGGTCACAAGAGTCGGACACGACAGAGTGACTAACACTTTCACTTTCACAATGAATGCTTGAGTAAGAGTCAGTTAATTTGTTCACCCACTAACTTGACAAATACCTATTGAACTCCCATAACTTCCAGAAACTATTTTAGGTGTTGAAAATACAGCTATAAACACATCAGATAAAGTCCTCATGTGCAGATTTTTTAGTGCCAGAAAAGCAAAATAAGCAAATTAACATACACAAAAAATTTGCTGTCTAAAATATGGTATAGAATGTGAGGAAAAAGCAGAGTGAGTAGATAGAGAAGGATGAACACAGAGGGCTATTTTATAAAGGGTGGTAAGAAAAGTCCCTTCAGACATGCTGAGGTTTGAGCGGAGACCATTTGAAGTGAGGAAAGCAGACCAAAGAAGTTGGGAGTGAGAGAAATCAGTGGGAGAACCACAGCACAAATGCCTTGATTGAAGAGCAACCTTGCAGTGTTATCTTTAATTTATATACTTAAATATTAACGTGTGAACATTAATCTCTCTTTTTGTAACCTTCTGGGCTGGAGATGTATTAAACATGCAGCACCATTTTCACAAAATTAGCGTACTATCATTCAAAAGGGAAAAAATAGCATGAATATGATAGCCACTGGAATTATAGAGGAAGTAATTCACTAAGCAAAATAGCAATGCTTAATTTTATACAAAGATCAAGTGAAACACTGTAATATGCAGAAGCATTAATTTACAATTAAATTACTTAAAGTGGAAGTGCATAAAAGAAGAGAGTAAAAAGAAATAACTTTCGTATTTATTAGGAATGTTAGGATGCTTAAAATTTTCATGTGTTTATATCAACTAATTCTCATTCTAGAATCCGAGACTAAAAATGGATAAAAGAGTAAATGCTTTATGACAAGCATATTTTTTCATGATTAAAAAAAATATTAGCAGCCTTTGTGACCAATGTAAGTTAAATGGGTTAGTAAATTATGGCATAGTCATGTTTGCAGTTATTCTGCAACCATTAAGTATGGCATTTTTTCAACCCTCTAATTAGCCTTAATTAACAACATATAGTCATAGTTTTAAGTAACAAAAATATGTGTAATATATGATTTCTGCCTTTTAATTAAAAAGTCTGACTAATCCAAAATGCACATAATACATGAAATGTTTATAATCAAAATATAGAAAGAGCTTTTACAGATTAAAGAAAACAATCAATGTAAAGAGATAAATGAACAAATGTATAAATAAATAACTTCAAAAAAAGTATAATTGGAAACAACAGTAATAATACCATAAATGTGTGAAAGTTAAACATGTTTATAGACAATGTAACAGGCATAGAGTAGAATACTAATATTACGTGACTCCACAAAAACCTTGTCCTTGATTTTTAATATTTTAATTTAATTTTGAAACAAATTATTTTATTATTACCATCTCCAATTTTAGCAAAATAGCCCAAGATATCATCTCCTGCCTTGATTACTACACAAGCCACCACTATTCTCCCTATTTCCACACTTGGCCATTATAGTCAGTTCTCTACATGGCAGTAAAAAATGGCTGTGTTTCAAAGGATAAATCAAACCATAACCCTCCCTTGGTTTTTATACTATAACTATGCCCCATACTCTGCATCACTGTAGAATCAATACGTTATGGTTCCTTTCCTATCTCTCTAATTTTGTTTGTGTTCATCTCTCCACTATTCACTATGCATAAGCTACATTGGCTTTCTCTTCCATCCCGTGTCTCAAAGCCTTTAAACTATTTCCCTCTGACTGCATTATTTCTCCTGAATATCCATATGCTTGCCTCCTTCACAAACACAAGAAAATGTCTATATATCTTAAGTTTATATCACTGAATATCCAGTCCAAAGAATAAAAACCTAGCATAAAGGGTAGAATTCAAAATGTTTTCGATAAATAAAACAGATTAATGAATTTTGTTAACTTTATAAGTGAGAAATAGGAATCTGTTGTTTGAATGTGTGGCTTTATATTTGTTAAAACATTTATTTGCATTTTATTTGGGAGGTATTTATATTCTTTACATATTTTCATCAGGCTTTGTCATTTTCTTATAAATTTTTATGAATTCTTCTGTAAAATTTTTAATAGACTGGTGAAGAGATAGTCATTTCCTTATGAAACTTCTTTTCACTTGTGGAATATTCTTTGAAGAGGAAAAATATATTAAGATTCATTGAAAACAGAAGAACGTCATGAGATTGGAGATGGGAAAATTATAGTATTGATTCTTGAGAAGGAAAAATATTTGTTTTGAAAATCTGAGAGTTTCACATCAATCTCATGCAAGAAATAAGAATTGATGGATAAAGAGTGATCTGTAAGCAACCAGAGAAGAAAGCAGTGATCATTACTATAGGTTGACTAAGAAAAACTCGCATTGAACTAAATACATTGTCACTTTTTGATAGACGTGTTAGACTGGAAAATCAGAAAAATGCAGCAGACAAGAATTCCAGATTTTGGTAAGATATATAAAAGTTTCTCGCGACATTCTTATAAATAAGATATATGAGTTGAAGAATTACACAGTTAGGTGAACTCCTAACAGTTTGAACAGCTATACCCAGAAGTTTCTAATTAATCACACTGATCTAGAGAAATATTTTCTTACATCCTGACCTTAAGGTAATACCTTATCCAATGATTGCAATGAGAATATTCAATGTATATTGATCAAATGTCTGAAAATATGAAGTGGAGATAGAATCTACAAAAAATAAAGTCACATAATGTCAAAAAAAAAAACCTAATATAATCTTAGGTGTATATGAATAGAATAGCATCTACAGCGAAAGTTGTGGTAGTTCTGATCTCCTCTGACCAGACCTTATGAAGCACTGAGACTGATTCTGGGCAGTAAAATTTAAGTTACGAAAAACAAACAAATACATCTTATATTTAAAAATGACAGTGATTGTAAATTTTCTGTGTGAATAGTTTTGCCTTCTCGAGAATGTTGTATGAATTAACCATATAGGATGCGATATCTTGAGTCTGTTTTTTTGTTTCGTTTTGTTTTTTATGAAGGTCGCTTAAATGACTGAAAGACAAGTCGTGCCTTTCTAAGGCCTGGCGTCTTGAAGTTCACTGAGATCCCACAGCCAGGACAGAGGTGGCAGGATGACGGATGGCAGGTTGATCCAGTCAGTCATCAGGGAAGGCATGGGTGGGAGAAGCAACACTTGGATATGTAAAACCAGTACTTGAACAAATGTGAAACACTCCCTAAGGAGTCTCAAAAAATACCTAGACTTTTCAGGGGGCTGAAATCCTCTGGTTGTGCAGGTGGAAGATAATCGATCACTGGAGTTTCCGTATCAGTGCTAATGTGACCTTCTTTGTATCTCTTGGTTGATGACCCTTCAGAACTTGAGGCTACAAAAGCATACCAAAATTCATTAAAATAAATAAACAGAAAACTCACAAACTAAATCTTTATCAACTGCAATGTTGAAAATAATACTGAAAATCTGAGAAAGATATAAATATGCATTTGTTCCAAAACTCAAAATGAAGTTCAAAGGAAGAAAGCAGGAACTATATGTGGCTATGGACCAGATAGAAATAGATTGGTGGAAGGAAGTTGTTAAGTAAATGGTTCTATTCTAAGAAGTTGCTGTCAGGCTTCTTTTTTAATCATGGTCATTGGTCAGGTTCCTTCTAGTAGATTTTAAGACACTAGATAAATTTAAAGATCAGCTGAGATCATACAGTTTCACAGTGATGTAAATAGAAATAGTTTACTCAGGGGAAAAAAAAAAAGTTTACTCAAACTTCTAAAATGCTCAGAAGGTTTTCTTTTTTTTTCAAATATGCTCAATAGTAACATTTTTTTACTCTCTTAAAGAGACACTATTCATAATTGAGGGGTTTTTGTTCCTTGTTTTGTGTTTTTTGACAGTGACAAGGTTGGTTAACCTTGCTTGCCCTTGCTCACTTTCACTCAGTCATACGTTTTTACATGTAATACGTACTCAATATGAGGCTTCCCAGGTGCTGCAATGGTAAAGAATATGCCTACCAATGCAGAAGACGCAAGAGACCCAGGTTCAATCCCTGGGTTGGGAAGATACCCTGGAGTAAGAAATGTCAACTCACTCCGGTATTCTTGCCTGGAAAATCCCATGGACAGAGGAGCCTGACAGGCTACAGCAGTCCATGGGGTCGCAAAGAATCACAAACAACTGAGCAATTGAACACACAGACATGTACTCAATACCTATTTGTTGGATGAATGATAAAAGCAATTATTTTTAGTATGTTTATGAAAAGATACTAAATCTGTGAAATTATTAAGGTTTTCCACCACAGGTCTTGGCGTTACTCTAGAAAATAATTTCTTATGCAAATATTAAGATAATTTGCCCCAAAACATAGATTTAGTCAGAAGCATGTTGTCTTTTTTTTTAGTGGAACACTGTGATTCTACACATCTCTTCTGAGGACAAGAAAGGAGTAGATAGACTCAAGAGAAGAAGGGGTTGTGTCTTCTGCCTTAGGCCTTATAGGGAGTAAAACAGATCATTCTTTCATTCAGTATCTGTTCTCCCTGTGCTCCTTCTCTCAGGTTTTATTATAATACACATAGCTTCACTTGCTACAGAACATGTTTAGACACAAGCTCACTTAACATTTCTCATTATTGCTCCAACTCTTTCCAGAGCTCTTGAAAAACTTCAAAATACAGTGTCTTATTGTGTCAAGGAAACTTCCTTCTGTACAAAAAGTTGTTACCAGTTCAACCATGGGGAGTTATTGCTGATGGAAATTGGCTCTAACTTGCTCCTGTGTTTGGATATGACATCTCTTCTGTCTTATTACAAGATTTGAAATCGGTGATACACTGATTTCAGTGGTTTTGTTGTTGTTCAGTTGCTAAGTCATGTTTAACTCTTTGCAAGAACTGGAGCATGCCACAGTCTCCTGTGCTTCACTGTCAACCAGAGTTTGCTCAAATTCAAGTCATTGAGTCGGTGATGCCATCCAACCATCACATCCTTGGTCATACCCTTCTCCTCCTGCCCCCAGTCTTTTTCAGCATCAGGGTCTTTTCAAATGAGTTGGCTCTTTGCATCAGGTGGCCAAAGTATTGGAGCTTCAGCTTCAGCATCAGTCCTTCCAATGACTATTCAGGGTTGATTTCCTTTAGGATGGACTGATTTGATCTCCTGGCTGTCCAAGGGACTCTCAGGAGTCTTCTGCAGCACCACAGTTTGAAAGCATCAATTCTTTGGCACTCAGCCGCCTTTATGGTCCAGCTCTCACATCTGTACATGCTTATTAGAAAAACCATAGCTTTGACTATATGGACTTTTGTCAGCAGAGTGATGTCTCTGCTTTTTAATGCACTGTCTAGGTTTGTCATAATTTTTCTTCCATGGAGCAAATGTCTTTTAATTTAGTGGCTGCCAGTCAATGTCCACAGAGATTCTGAGCCCATGAAAATAAAATCTGTCACTGTTTCTACTTTTTTCCCATCTATTTGCCATGAAGTGATGGAACCAGATGCCATGATATTAGCTTTTTGAATGTTGAGTTTTAAGCCAGCTTTTTCACTCTCCTCTTTCACCCTCATCAAGAGCTTCTTTAGTTTCTCTTCACTTTCTGCCATTAGAGGGATATCATCTGTGTATCTGAGGTTGTTGATATTTCTCCCAGTAATCTTGATTCCATATTGTGAGTCATCCAGTCTGGCTGCATGTAAGTTAAATAATCAAAGTGACAATATCCAGCCTTGTCACACTCCTTTCCCAATGTCGGACCATCTGTTGTTCCATGTCTGGTTCTAACTTTTGCTTCCTGACCTGTGTACGGGTTTCTCAGGAGACCAGTAAGGTGGTCTGGTAGTCCCATCTCTTTAAGAATTTTCCACAGTTTTTCTTTTTTGTGTGTGATCCATACAAAGGCTTTAGTGTAGTCAGTGAAACAGAAGTAGTTTTGTTTTGTTTTGTTTTAAACTCTCTTGCTTTTTCTATGATCTATCTAATGGATGGTGGCAATTTGATCTCTGGTTTCTCTGCTTTTTCTAAATCCAGCTTGTACATCTGGAAGTGCTTGGTTCACATACTGTTGAAGCCTAACTTGAAGGATTTTGAGCATAACCTTGCTAGCACGTGAAATGAACACAATTGTATGGTAGTTTGAACAGTCTTTGGCATTGCCTTTCTTTGGGATTGGAATGAAAATTGATCTTTTCCAGTCCTGTGGCCACTGCTGAGTTTTCCAAGTTTCCTGGCATATTGAGTGTAGCAATTTCACAGATTGATTTCTTATCTCTTCTTGCTCTCCTTGAAACCCTGCATTCAGTTAGATATATCTTTCCCTTTCTCCTTTGCTTTTGGCTTCTCTTTTCTCAGCTATTTGTAAAGCCTCCTCAGACAGCCACTTTGCCTACTTGCATTTATTTTTCTTGTGGATGATATGGTCACTGCCTCCTATACCATGGTAGGAAATTTTATCCGTAGTTCTTCAGGCATTCTGTCTACCAGATCTAATCCCTTAAATCTACTTGTCACCTCCACTGTATAATCATAAGACATTTGATTTAGGTCATACTTGAATGATCTCATGCTTTTCCCTGCTGTCTTCCAATTTAAGCCTGAAAATTTCAATAAGAAGCTCATGATCTGAGCCACAGTCAGCACCAGGTCTTGTTTTGCTGACAGTGAAGAGTTTCTCCATCTTCGACTGCAAAGAATATAATCCATTTGATTTCGGTATTGGCCATTTGGTGATGGTTTACACGTGCTGAGTAATTCATATCCCTGTTTCTGCGAAACTGTATGTTAACTGACATAAGCTATGCTGTTGTTCAATGAAAAAGATTTTTTTTTAACGAACTTGGGCAAACTCCAGTGGTAAGAAATGGCTTTCCTTCCTATCCCAATAACAAAAATATATACCATAATAAAAATGGTACATTTCCCAGTATCTTCCCCTCTGTCAAGCTTCATGAATCAAGTTCTCTGTGAAATGTTCTCTTCTCCCTTGTAATACCACACCTCACAATCGTGCCTGCCTTCTCCTTCAGCATAATAAAGTATTTATTCATTAGAGCCAGTCTCCATAAATATCACTCCTTCAAATGTGAATACCTAATAAATCTAAACTTTCAACCCCCCCCAAATTGGCTTATTAATGAAAAAAAAAGGATTCAAGGGAGAAAAGTTGGAAGGCTGGTACCTTGTACTCTTTAGATAGGAACACTGGGCAAAGCAGAGCAAATCGGCAGTAGAATGTTTGCGGTGGAGTAGTAGTTTAGTTAGATGTTTCTGTTGGTCATCTTTAGAGCTAAGTATGTATCTTGAGATTCTGTCAAGCTACAGAATTTTCAGTGTCAGAGAGTGAATGAGTTGGCAGTTTGAAATTAGTTAGACTGTAAATGATAAGCCCACTCCAGCTATGGCTTTAATATATGGATGCATCCATTCTTTGACTTTGGTTCCAAAATGAATTGTGTCATTTTTGAAAAATAGTTGTCATACAGAATTATCAAATTGTCAGTTTTATAATAATAATATACTTATTTGATAAGGTTAATTGTCATATATTTATTCAAGTTTCATAAGAAGCTTTAACTTTCATAATCACATGGGCTGTTTGAGAGTTTAAAAAAATAAACCAACGTTTGAAATTTGATTTTTACAACATTTAACCTTATATAAATACTATATCAATTCCATTGTTACTATCGAAGGAATATTGTAATTGAATCCAACCAATTTTTTTAAAAAAGAAATGAAAATGTCTCTAGGCATTTTTTATATCAAGTCAAGTGAAATAAATGAAACATGCTAGGCAGTATCACAACTATTCTTATTTGGAGGCAAACTTTTTTCTTCATGTAACATATTTAAAGAGATATTTCTTTGAGATAAGCTTCTGTATTTTGGATAAAAAAGAAATAACATGGAAATACTTATAGCAGAGTATATAAATATTACCTAAAGCAGTTTTACTGTTAATTCTATTTTTTGAGGAAAAAAGTAAACTCATTTAAAATGATTGTATCATGTAGAGTTTGTCAAGATAACTATTCTTCAAATCACCCCTAAGTATTTATATTGTCCTAGCCTTCCATAAGTATTGTAGACAATAAATTAAGTAATCAAAAATTTTGCAGAATAACCGATACTTCAGTTTGGAAGAGCCACTCAGTTTACATAGAAACCCTTCCATAATATTTCTAATGACCTATCATGTAAAATGAGCTTTGAGTACCTTGATTGAAGAGAAAAACTGTATTGCAGGACAGTTTATTCTGTTTTAGACCAAGCATGACATTAACAATTCAGATTTCACTATAGCATTCAGATCTCACCATTTATTCACAGAGTGAGTAAAATCTGTGTCCCACTAACTCATCAGATACTAGTTCTTCCTCATGGGGTCCACTTTTTAAAACCTAATTTCTCTTCCACATGACCCAGTGATTTTGGAAAAGCTGTTATTTCTCACCTGGCTCTTCTAGTTATTAGGTTAAATATCAATTGATCTTTAAGTGTACTTCATATGTTATGATTCAAGTGCCTTTGACCAAAATGGAGACACTCCTCTGTGCAGATTTCATTCAACCTATAATGTATTCAAATTATAATATCCAGTAATGAAAACAGAATTGCAGGTAGGAATAAAGGGTAGCCCTGTTGTTATCATATTGGAGATTTCTGAAAATGCAATCTAAAAGTGGTCATTGTTTTTTTATGTATATCAGACTCATATTTATATAAAATCTTTTCATTAATTTTTTGACACTCCATATCCACTTTATCAACAAATCTTATCATCTTTTCCTTCAAATAAATCCAGAATTCATGGCAATTTCCCACAATGGTTTAATGATGAGCAATTGAACTTTAGTGCAAGTCACTATCACTTGTCATGTAGACCATTTGCAACCATCTCTTAATTGGTCTGTTGCAAATCTTATCCCCTATAATCTACTCTGCACATATTGGTATAGTGTTATAGGATGCCTTATGAAAAGCCAGATCAATTCTCTACCCTACTCAAAACTTTCCAATGACTTTTTTCCCATTGTCAGTGTGAAATTAGATTGTCCATTTCCATTAAAATAATAAGCTCTAGGAAGATGGGGATGTTTCTCTGAAATTGTTGTATCACCAGTGCGTTTAACAGTGGTAGGCACTTAATTCTTAATAAAGAACAATTAATTGTGACTAAGATAATAAAATTATTTTCATAATTGCTGCTATACCTAAGCCATAGCCCTTTCAACTGTTGTGCCAGATTCAATTGATGGACATTGTTGAGTTTCATCTTGCATATAGAATTGTACCTTAAAAAAACTAAGACAATCAATTTATAAAGAAATTTATATAATAAGCCATTTGGATAACATTCAAAACCCAATATATTTTCCTGTATTGTAATAAAACTCAATTAGGAAATACAATGGAAAGATTCTCATTCATAATACTAATGGAAAATATAATTAGCTTAGCAAGAAACTTTAAAAGAAATATAAAAACTTGTATCAGAGAACTACAAAATTGTACTTATGCACAAAAATGACTTTCATAAGTGGAAAAATATGATATGTTCTCTTATAAACACTGTAAAACTGTCAATTTATCAACAGCCAATTCATAAATCAAATGAAACAAACTATTATACACCAAAAAGATGTTCAAGAATGTGAAGAAATCTATTAACTCTGCTTTGGAAAATTGTCCTTTAGAATATTAATTTAAGGCAAGTTTTAAAAAGCAGAAATTTTAAAAAATTAAGCCAATTAAGAGAAATCTAGGCCTACTAGACAGCAGTGGACATTTATTGTTTAACCAATTGAAACATAATTAAATTTTTAAATCATCATTTTAGAGTTAACCATCATTTTAGACTCTAATTTTCTTTGTTCATAATTTTTCAACCAATAAATAAATATCCTAATTTTCACAAAATCAAAGTAAATCATAACCACGTTTCTCAAAATGTTTTATTTTAGTACTTTAACCATCATACAAACTGTGCAAATCATTGGCAAAATGTTGATTCTGAAAGTCTTTGACAAGGCTGTATTATGAATTTTCCTTGAAACTGAAACTTATTTAGCTTTTTTCTGAATATTTCTGAGAATAAATTTAAAAAATGGCTTTCTGTTTAAATATTTCTATTGTATTTCCTATACTGCTTTAGTGTATACTTTATGTAGTGAGAGTATATATGTATGTATATTTATATGTATATATACAAATAATTCAATTTTTATATCATCTATTTGCTACTTCCCCAAATTCCTATAAATACTTTATAAAAAGTTGTCTCAAACTTATGACAATGTTGAAACATTATTTCCTTATCATATTTTCAAATAAAAATACATGTTATATATGATACTGATGCATTTAGTAAAAAACTGTTTATCTTTGCCTGTTCAAATGTATCCTAGTTATCACTGATTCATTTTTATTATTGCACTAAAGCATTCTTTTAACAATATCTTCTAAATGCTTCTCATACACTGACTCGAACCTCCCCAGTCACTCTGGTTTCTGGTTATTTGCTTTTATTTATTGCCTATCTTCTGGAACATCTCTCAATCTACAAGTCTCTCTGAAAGTCCTGTCCTTGTTTCAGTCATCCTATTTAAGTGGACTGAGAGTGCCCTGAGCTATAACTGCAAACTGTATTTGACTAAGCTTTGTTTTAATATTTCTATCTTGGCTTTCATATTCCTCTTTCATAACTTCCTGTTACGTGCTCTGTTTCAAGTTTATGTCATTGTCACACCAACTTAACTTATTTCACCAGAATTAACATTTCTTTAGGAATTTCATGTAAAATTACCTCAAGAATTTTAGCAACAATATGAATATTTACAAATGTCTTCAGAGGAATGCGGGAGACCCAGGTTTGATCCCTGGGTCGGAAAGATCCGCTGGAGAAAGAAATGGCAACCCACTCCAGTATTCTTGCCTGGAGAATCCCCATGGACAAAGGGGCCTGGTGGGCTACACTCCATGAGTCACAAACAGTGGGACATGACTGAGCGACTTCACTTTAACTTTTCACTTTCAGAGGAATTAATCAGTTTACCAGAAAAGGAACTCATTGAGCATGTGGGATTCATTTATGTGATTCACCTCATTGAAGAATTTTGCCGCCTTTATTTTTGCCAAAGAGGACACTGTATTATCTCTGTGATGATCATGAGAATAAGGTTTAAAACTTGGTTTTAACCTTTGTGTATTCCTACCACATCTCTCATAACACATTACAATATCCTACAGATGGTGACCTTACATTCACACACACGGTGAGTATGCACCTTTGATTCTTCAGTGATAGAATCCAGCCCAAATTTAATTAAATCATCATAGGATCCAATAACAAAAGGGAGAAATAAATCTAGTAGAAAGAAAGATTAGTAAAAGTTTAATAAATAAATGTGATATTGTGGCTAAACAAACTAGCACAAGATTTTTATTCTTTCTTTCTTTTCTGCTTTATTTTTATTAGGAATTTTAAATTATATTGCTTCTGTAAGACTTATTGTTACATTTGTGTTTATGTGTTTGTGTGCATGTGTGAAAATTTTACATTACGCACAAAGGGAAAAAAAAATGTTCTTTATTTAAGTATCAGAAATATATATTTATGTATAATAATAATCATTCATTTTTACTGAAGTATAGTTGATTTAAAAATTATGTTAGTTTCAAGTGTACAGCATAGTGACTCAGCATTTTTGTAGATGATACTCCCATTTAAAGTTATCACAAAATAATGGCAATATTTCCCTGAACTATCCAATATACCCCTGTTGCTTATTTATTTTTTAAATAGTAGCTTGTATCTATTAACACCCTTCCCATATCCTGCTCTTTACCCTCCCCTTTTCCCACTGGTAACTGTTCTCTATATCTGTGATCTGACTCTCCTTTGTTACGTTCATTCATTTGTTATTCAATTTTTTAGATTCCACATATTACATAAAGTATTTGTCTTTATCTGTCTAACTTATTTCACTAAGCTTAATACCCTTTAGGTCCATCTAGGTTGTTGAAAGTAGATTTCGTTCTTTACATGGCTGAATGACATTACATTGTACACGTAAAGCTTCTGTGTAGCTTCGTCTGTTGATGCACAGAGGTTTCTCCCATGTCCCAGCTACTGTACATAATGGTGCTATGAACACTGGGATGCATGCATATTTTCAAGCATGTTTTTGTTTTATTTGGACATACACCTAGGAATGGAATTGCTAGATTATGGGAGTCTATTTTTAGTTTTTTGAGGACTCTCCTTACTCATTTCTATTAATTGGCTGCAGTTTACATTCCCCAAAACAGTGTACTGGAGTTCCCTTTTCTCCACATCCTCCACCATTTGTTATTTGTAGACTTCTAATGCTCTGCAAAGGTCAGCCAAAGCTTTTGACTGTGTGGATCACAAAGAACTGTGGAAAATTCTTCAAGAAATGGGAATACCAGACCACCTTACTTGCCTCCTGAGCAATCGGTATGCAAGTCAAGAAGCAACAGTTAGAACTGGACATGGAACAACAGACTGGTTCCAAACCAGGAAAGGAGTACATGAAGGCTATATATTGTCACCTTGCTTATTTAACTTCTATGCAGAGTACATCATGAGAAATGCCAGGCTGGATGAAGCACAAGCTGGAATCAAGGTTGCCAAGAGAAATGTCAGTAATGTCAGACATGCAAATGACACCACCCTTATGACAGAAAGTGAAAAAGAACTAAAGAGCCTCTTGATGAAAGTGAAAGAGGAGAGTGAAAAAGTTGGCTTAAAACACAACATTCAGAAAACTAAGATCATGGCATCTGGTCCCATCATTTCATGGCAAATAGATGCAGAAACAGTGGAAAAAGTTACAGACTTTATTTCTCTGGTCTCCAAAATCACTGCAGATGGTAACTGCAGCCATGAAATTAAAAGACACTTGCTCCTTGGAAGAAAAGCTATGACCAACCTAGACAGCATATTAATAAAAGCTGTAACCAACATAGCGTATTAAAAAGCAGAGACATTACTTTGCTAACAAAGGTCGTCTAGTCAAAGCTATCGTTTTTCCAGTAGTCATGTAAGGTTGTGAGAGTTGGACTATAAAGAAAGCTGAGCACCAAAGAATTGATGCTTTTGAACTGTGGTGTTGGAAAAGACTCTTGAGAGTCCCTTGGACTGCAAGGAGATCCAACCAGTCCATCCTAAAGGAAATCAGTCCTGAATAGTCATTGGAAGGACTGATACTGAAGGTGAAACTCCAATACTTTGGCCACCTGATGCAAAGAACTGATTCATTGGAAAAGAGCCTAATGTTGGGAAAGATTGAAGGTGGGAGGAGAAGGGGACGGCAGAAGATGAGATGGTTGGATGGCATCACCAACTCACTGGACATGAGTTTGAGTAAACTCCGGGAGTTGGTGATGGACAGGGAGGCCTGGCGTGCTGCAGTCCATGGGGTCGCAAAGAGTAGGACATGACTGAGCAACTGAACTGAACTGAAAGTGTTGCAATATCTGGTTATTTTGCCTAATGGAAAATCCATTTTAATAAATACTAGATTTCATTTATCTTGAATTAACATAAATGATTACATAACATCAGTGTAACATTTTTTGGTTTTTCTTTACATTTGAAAAATATCCTCAGAAATGATTAAATTATACCAAGATAGACTTCATCTTTTCTTCACATTCTCAGGAAATGTAGAAGGTTGAAAGTAAATAGAACAGAAAATGGTGAACATTGTATCTTTAAGAGTATATATGTGCCCTCTGAATCTAAATTTGTAAAAGATACATTGATGTTTGTATAACTCTTAGTTCACATTCTGTGTTTAAAATCCAAACAATAGAGTTTTGTCTAGTGTGACAATAAGATAACGAGCAATTTCCTTTTTTCCTTAATTCAATTACACTAATGGATCCCACTATTGTGATGCTAAGATTTTGGTTTATATAGTAATATATGTGTCTGTTCTTACTCCTTTAAATATATCGATTTGTTAACTTGTTGAAAATATTTTATGCAAATTTCCCTCTTAGTAAGACTCAGACACTGATTAAATTTTATGACATTCTGTAGGCAACTCTTCTTAGAACTATATATGACTGCAGAAAGTTTCCTCAAGCTTTAACTGTGAGAATTGGATATTTTTAATAATTTAATAGCATATGTGAAATATGACATTTTAATACCATTTTTAGATCCAGGGAAAATGTGACAAATCCATCAGAATAATGAACAAACCTCATTGTCATAATCTCCTGCAGCCAAATATATTTCTATGTTTATTAAGGATCTCCATCATATTTGAAAATATTAGCAATTGAAGTGGTCACTTCTAACAAAGGTAGGCTAATTCAAGAACCTTCATGAACTGAGGACATGCGAGTGTTATTAGAGAAGTAAGTTTAATTAGAACAAGGGTAAGACAGTGCTTGAGGTAAGAGGGAAAGGAGATGTAAAGCATTCTTTTTCTTATTTCCTCTAAGATTTGTTAGATTATCTGACAGCTCTGATTTTAAAGGGAACAGAGTAATTCTTTGTAGAGCTTCCAACCTGCTTTGATGAGATAAGTGGCATTGTTTCACTGATATATTATGCCATGGACAGAGTACTCCAAATAATCAGAAGGAAGCAAACCTTTAAACTTCAGCACGTCTGCACTAGAGCATATCCAGTGTTCTTCATCAGTACTTTTGTGACCACACTTGTCATATTCTCCCTGCCTTTCTCCTATGCACCTTGCTGTGCTTAGTTGCTCAGTCATGGACTCTCTGCGACCCCTTGGACTGTAGCCCACCAGGCTCCTTGGTCCATGGGGAGTCCCCAGGCAAGAATCCTGGAGGGGGTTGCCATTCCCTCCTCCAGGGCCTTTCCCCTTTACATTCTATTAAACCTGTATAGTGAGTTGAATAACTGTCCTCTAAAAATATGCCCATATCAAATCCCTGGAACCAGTGGATTTTTGCCTTACTTGGGAAAAGAATCTTCACAAAAGTAACTAAATTAAGGCTCTTGAGGTGAAGAGATCTTCCTGGGAAGGGCCTACCTCCAATGACATGTGTGTTTGTGAGAGACACATAGGGAGATTTTCTAGAAGTAAGGAGAGAAGTTTGTATGGAGGTAGGTCAGAGTGGACGGATGTGGCCGTAAGCCAAGGAACCCAAGGGCTGCTGAGAGGTACTAAAAGCTGGAAGAGGGAAGAGGAGATTACTCCCCAGAGCTTCCAGTTTTCAGACTTCAGCCTCCAGAAACATAAAAGAATAAATTTCTGTTGTTTTAAGCTGTTCAGTTTGTGGTAATTTGTTATGGGAGCCCTAGAAAACCAGTACGATCCTTCAGCATTTCTCTGCAAGCGACTTTATCATCTCTTTCCTTTTCAAACAAAACTGACAAGGGTTATTACATACCACAATTAGAATGTTGCTCCTTCATCGTGAAGATAATGAAGTTGCTCTAACAGAAGTTTCTGGCTTTATTAACCCAATCATTTTAGAACCATATATTTCGTGTTCCTGAAAGTACTATATGATTTTCAAGTGGCATTTATTTTATTTAACAATTAAATATTCTCCTCTTGAATGTGACAAGAAAGAGAAGCAAACATGACTTCATGTAAGATTTATATTTGGCATCGGCGTTACTGATGCGAATGGCTATTATCAAACTACTTCCTCCATATCCAAATTTACACACTTTTTTCTTAATTCAGATACAAATACAGTAACTTCTAAGAGTTAGCATTATCTCCTGAGGAATGTAGGAATAGGGTTATTTTGCTTTACTCATCATCACAATGACACTTTCATACCTGATTCACAGATGTGTGTGTATAATATATATTATACAGTAACGTGTACATACAGTCCCATAACTGCTATTCCCTAAGTATTCCCTCTTTCTTCCTCCGTCTCCATCTAAGTACATATGTGCGTTTCTATGTTCCAAGTGCTTGTTACAAATATGATATAATTTCTATCATATTTAAGGATATCAGAAAATTGAAAAGCGAGCAAATGCAAATTACTTATGGGTGGCTTTTCTTTCCTTAGGCACCACCAATGTTTGTGCTACTTATGCTTGGGAGAAAAAGTTGCAATACCACTGATCACCTCGCCACCCCAGTTACATCCTGGCAATAACTACATCCACCTCACCTTTCAAATTCCTCACTTTGAACTGCCCCTCTTTCCCCTCCAGAGCTTGGTACAGCCTTAGTCTTGTTTTGTGATGAAGGGTGTTCTGGCAGTTTACTTGGTAATACTGCAGTCCTTTTGCTGTTTCGCTCATTGGATATAGTCTTATATTGTGGAATCCTTAAAGGAAACATGAAACAGGCCTCTCTGTTGCCTTTTTATGAGATTTAGCCCTACTGCAATGGGATGCCATTGACAGTCTCTCAAGCTAAAGAGGTAGAGTTTACCCAGGTTATTTGTTATGAGAACCCTGTGAAACAAGATCATTTTATCTGTGATTACCAAAACAGACAAACTTTTAACAGATTTCTTGCCATTTTTACGTAAAACAGTAAAATATGCAGTTGATCATATGGTCATACGATGATGGGGAAGTCATATAAAATGGTGGTCTGGAGGTAGCCTGATGAGTTCAAATTCCAATTGGACTAGCAGTGTGATCCTAGAAAAATTAGTAAATTTGAACACTATCAGTTAAGAAGAGCATATTTATTTCACAAGATTGCTGTAAAGATTACACGAGATGATGAACATCAAGAACTGAGCATAGTGTCCGATATCTAGTAAGTCCCATAAACCAATCTTATGGTCATACAAACAGATGCTGTTGTTTAGTTGCTAAGTCATGTCCGACTCTTGTGACCCATGGACTGTAGCGCACCAGGCTCCTCTGTCCATGGGACTTCCCAGGCAAGAATACTGGCGTGGGTTGCCATTTCTTTCTCCAGGGGATCTTCCCAACCCAGGAATCGAACTCATGTCTCCTGCTTGGCAGGGGGATTCTTCACCACAGAGCCACCTAGGAAGCCTTATTTCTGACTAAACTATATGAGATGTAATAGAAGGATATAAATCTTATAAAAGCAGAGTAAAATATAAGACTGTGTGGCTATATGTATCTCTTTCTAAGTTCTTCAATTTTCGTACGCATAAGCAAGCGATTCAAATCCCTCCTTCATTTTTGTCTAAACTATTAATTTAGGACTTTAAGCCTTTTTTCCCAACATTGCACCACTGTCTTGGAATTATCTTGGATTCCAAATGAAAGAGGCCTGAATAGAAGGATTACTGTATACTTTCCATTATAAAGGTTAACAATGGAAAGCATACCACATGTCAACTAGTTTGAATTGTCTGAAGAATTTTGTTCAAAAGTATTCTTACTATCTCGTCTTAAGCCTTTCGGTTATGCTCACTTTCTCTTCATTATGTTTTCACGGTGTTCTCTAATTTTATTCTTCTAGACCATTTATGGTTTTCTCCCAATAAATATATGGTCACACTCTCCATGGCTGCAATAGGAAAATATACACATGTTAATAATGAAATGCCAGTGCCTAATCTTAAGTCTTCCTTAGTTTGCAACAAGCTCCGGGTACCTGCTAGGAGGTGCCAGGGGAAACGTGCTGAGATAACAGCTTTGCTCATAGTCCTTTCAGATACACACTAATTCTACTGTGTTGTGTGATTAAGGAAAGAAAAGACAGGTTCATGACTTGGAAATTTTAAGTAGGGCTTTCTTTCTTCCTCTAGTTAAAAAGAAGTAACAACGCCTATAAAAATGACTGGCTTGAAAACTACCAGTCCACAATTTCGATTTTAGTAACATGCATTCTTGCAGCTAGGAGGGAGAGAAAACTGATGTGCCTTAGCTTATATAAATCACTTAAACATTTCTACAAATTTTGCCAGCATGTATAAGTAAAAAAAAAAAAATCATTTGAACTAGCGAGCCAGATACAGTCACAGCACTATGAAAATATAACTAAATAGCAAATCAGTGGCATGGCTGAACAACTTGCTTGGGAAGTACCAAAAATAAATAGGCTATGGTAAGAAATGAGCTAACGGAGCTAATAGGGAGCCACCCTTCTCCACATAAGAGAAAGTTACATGAACACTGGTGTTGAACACATACCTGTGCCTAAAGTGTGATCATTGTAAAGGAGATTGGAAAGACTACCTAGCTACTCATGTTATGGATATTTAACACATGAATGGCAAACAAGTTACCTCTGGAAGGTGCCAAACTCACCAAAGTCCTTTCCAGTCACCAAATATTCAGGATGAATGATGCATTTCTGAACTGTTCATCCAAACTTGCCAAGGTAGAAAGAGCTAAGAAAAATACTGAGGTAAGCAGAGCAACTTAGAGAAACAGGATCACTCCAGCACTTTTACATTTCATATATTAGATATGCCACTGACCCCTCATTAAAAAGCTGAGAACCAGCACACGTGATCTGATGGCTCAGTGCTGGATCATCGGTTAGGATATGCCACTGACCCTTCATTAAAAGGCTGAGAGCCAGCACACGTGATCTGATGGCTCAGTGCTGGGTCATGGTTAGGACGTGTTTTTCTCCCCTTCAGTCTTGTTCTCTAATCTTTAACCTGTGCAGTTGGCTCTGTTATGAGGAAGGATGTTATAACACTGTCAAAAATAAGAATAAGTAATATTCCTAATTTATATAGTCTATGGGTGAGGAGTTCACATGTGATGCAATTCAGAAAAGTCCATTTTTATAGTTTTCTGTGGGGAACTAGAAATGCTTTGAAGATACACACTTGATAGTTCAACTATTATAGAGCAAAATAGTATATACAAAACTTATGTTGGTATCAAACAGATTTGTGTGCAGAGATGTAAAGTACACACATATGATTAAATTATAATGTTTCTTATAGTGGCTATTATTTAAGGACTTTGGAAAGGACAGATGATACAGGGGGAATGAATAGGCTCTGAAAATAAGTATTATCATTCGAAGATTTTAGCTTTGTCAACTATCACTCTATAAAGCTGTTTTTTAAGCTCATCACCTGCCTCTGCTTTTCTGCCCCTTCATCTCTCCATTCCTGTTTCTTCTTTTTTATTTGCTCTTCATCTCTACTCAGTTATTTGAGCCTGGAACGCCTTAATTAAATTTTGAGCAGGGAGCCACTATTGAAGCATCAAGTTTCTCCGTTACTCTCTAAATTATTAAAAGATGACTTGTCCAGAGCAACATGGTTCAGAAGATCGAATCTGAAGAAAGTAGCAGATGCTGTGCTCTTCATGTCATTCTCTATCACTGAAATATGTGCAGTAGATGCTTCCTTACGAGCATTCTCTTCTCTCTATTGTTGATGAAGTTGAGCAGCATTAGCCAAGCATGTCATAGTAGCTCTTTTTAAACAAACGCATCCATCTTGTGTTTCCATGTTTTCAGTTCATTACTGGAGTGATGGATTCTTTGTGGGGTTAGGATTCAAATTAGATCTAAAATCTGGGTGAATGACATTTTGTTACTGCAATTATTTTTAGAGAATAAGCAAATAAAGAGATAGTTAAAGCTAGATATCATAGTTGAAAAGACAAATATTTATGCTTCTAAATGTAATCTAAGGTAACATTCTATTCGTTACAACTCTGAACATCACATTGTCCCTAATGTCATTCTTACTTTTTTTTGAAGTTGTGTTGTTTTCATAATGTTTTTCAAATACTAACATACATACATACCTATTTGAAAAAAAAAAAAAAACATGCTATTAATAGGACTTTAGAAAAGCTCTAAGAAACAAAGAAAATAAAAACTACACATTATTTTTTTAATTGAGAGATTATCATCATTATAGTTCTGCATACTTTCATCAGCATTTTCCTTTTTGTGTTGTCATACTGCATATATTATTTAGCATTTTTTCATATTTGGTTTTCCTTTGAGGTCATAAAATGTTTTTACAAATATTAAAACCTCAAAATACTCAGTTTATATTGCATAATATTCCACAAGTGTCTACACATAGTTAGCTTTCTTTATTCTATATTTTTATGCATTCTGTTAGTATCAGTTTTAGCTACTATTAAAAGAATGATGAGAGAAGAGATCAAGATGGCAGAGTAGGAGGACACAGAACTCACTTCCCACTATGAACACATCAGAAAATATATCTACATGTGAAGCATTCCTCACTTAAAACTAGCAAGTGCCTGTCAAGAAGACTGGGACAAGCAAGGCTATACCACATGGAATCTGGTAGGAAGGGAAGAGAAGCAATCAGATTAGGACCTTTGCCACTGGGTAAGAACAAAGAAAGTGAAAGTCCCTCAGTTGTGCCCGACTCTGAACTGAACTGAAAAGGAGAAACATGTTCTCAAGCAAGATACACTGTTGTTATAAAATCATTCAGTTCAGTTCAGTTCAGTTCAGTTGCTCAATCGTATCCGACTCTTTGCGACCCCATGGACTGTAGCACACCAGGACTCCCTGTCCATAACCAACTCCCAGAGCTTGCTCAAACTCATGTCCATCGAGTCCGTGATGCCATCCAACCATCTCATCCTCTATCGTCCCCTTCTCCTCCTGCCTTCAATCTTTCTGAGCATCAGGGTCTTTTCCAATGAGTCAGTTATTCGCATCAGGTAGCCAAAGTATTGGAGTTTCAGCTTCAACATCAGTCCTTCCAATGAATACTCAGGACTAATTTTCCTTAGGATGGACTGGTTAGATCTCATTGCTGTCCAAGGGATGCTCAAGAGTCTTCTCCACACCATAGTTCAAAAGGATCAATTCTTTGGCGCTCAGCTTTCTTTATAGTCCAATTCTCATATCCATACATGACTACTGGAAAACCCATAGCTTGGACTAGGCAGACCTTTGTTAGCAAAGTAATGTCTCTGCTTTTTAATATGCTGTCTAGGTTAGTCATAACTTTTCTTCCAAGGAGCAAGTGTCTTTTAATTTCATGGCTGCAGTCAAAATGGGCAGTGATTTTGGAGCCCAACAAACTAAAGTCTGCCACTGTTTTCACTGTTTCCCCTTCTATTTGCCATAAAGAGATGGGGCCAGATACCATGATCTTAGTCTTCTCAATGTTGAGCTTTAAGCCAACTTTTTTACTCTCCTCTTTCACTTTCATCAAGAGGCTCTTAGTTCTTCTTCACTTTCTGCCATAAGGGTGGTGTCATCTGCATATCTGAGGTTATTGATATTTCTCCTGGCAATCTTTATTCCAGCTTGTGCTTCCTCCAGCCCAGCGTTTCTCATGATGTACTTTACATATGAGTTAAATAAGCAGGGTGACAATATACAGCCTTGATGTACTCCTTTTCCTATTTGGAACCAGTCTGTTGTTCCATGTCCAATTCTAGCTGTTGCTTATTGACCTGCATACAGATTTCTCAGGAGGCAGGTCAGGTGGTCTGGTATTCCCATCTCTTGAAGAATTTTCCACAGTTTGCTGTGATCCACACAGTCAAAGCCTTTGGCATAGTCAGTAAAGCAGAAGTAGATGTTTTTCTGGAACTCTTGCTCTTTTGATGATCCAATGGATGTTGGTAATTTGATCTCTGGTTCCTCTGCCTTTTCTAAGTCCAGCTTGAACATCTGGAAGTTCACAGTTCACATACTGTTGAAGCCTGGCTTGGAGAATTTTGAGCATTACTCTGCTAGCGTGTGAGATGAGTACAATTGTGCAGTAGTTTGAGCATTCTTTGGCATTGCCTTTCTTTTCAATTGGAATGAAAACTGCCCTTTTCCAGTCCTGTGGCCACTGGATTAAATTTATGGCTGAATTTGGCAATAAGGAGTTCATGATCTGAGCCACAGTCAGCCCCTGGTCTTGTTTTTGCTGACTGTATGGAGCTTCTCCATCTTTGGCTGCAAAGAATATAATCAGTCTGATTGGTATTGACCATCTGGTGATGTCCATGTGTAGAGTCTTCTCTTCTGTTGTTGGAAGAGAGTGTTTCCTATGATCAGTGTGTTCTCTTGGCAAAACTCTGTAAGCCTTTGCCCTGATTCATTTTGTACTCCAAGGCCAAATTTGCCTGTTACTCCAGGTATCTCTTAACATCCTATTTTTGTATTCCATGATGAAGAGGAGGTTTTTTTTTTTTGTTTTTGTTTTGGTGTTAGTTCTAGAAGGTCTTGCAGGTCTTCATAGAACCATTCAATTTCAGCTTTTTTGGCATTTGTGGTTGGGGCATAGACTTGGATTTCTGTGATCTTGAATTACATTGTTCAGCATAATTGTTCTGCTATTTGTGGGTCGTCGGCTTGGCGGCTCTGTTGTGGGGCTAATGGCAACCTCCTCCAAGAGGACATAGGCAGCAGGCCACTCCTCCCAGGTCTACTGCAGCCAGAGCCCATGTCCCTGCGGCAACCCACTGCTGACTCACGCCTCCAGTGGAGACATCCAGACCCTCAAAGGCAGGTCTGGCTCAGTCCCTTTGGGAGGTACTCTGTCCTGGTGTGCACCTTTTTTTTGTGCCCCCCAAGTGTCTCTGGAGGGTATGAGGTTTGATTGTGAACGTGATTTCGCCCCTCCTACCATCTTGTTGGGCTTCTCCTTTGCCCTTGGATGCAGGGTATCTTTTTTGGTGAGATCCAACATTCTCCTGTTGATGGTTGTTCACCTTCTAGTTGCAATTTTGGATTTATGACAGAAGAGTACATGTCCTTCTACTCCTCCGTCTTACTGAGTACCTTAAATATATATAGTGGGATAAATGGAATAATCAGCAGGATGCTTACAAGTTAGTAATAAGACAAATTCCTAGCACAACATGAACAGAAAGGTATATCATGAGATGCAGAAATCAGTGAATATATCCTAAACTATCTTCCTAAAATTTGAGTCAATGGGGTCTGCACATGATGGTCGGCTTTTAAGTAGTACACTACAAGCCTTTATCTAATGGACTATGTTATAATTCTTCACTCAATTAAAATAAAAGTAGGTCCTGACCAGAATATTTCATCTGAAAATAATTTAAATCACCATTAAATGTTTATGTACTTTCATCTCTATTTTGTAGAAGACACTGGTGCTGATACCTTGGACTTTCTCATTCTCTCTCTCTCTCATTCCTCAGCACTGTCTGCCCTTGATATCTGAGGGAAGTTGGTTCTAGGACCCAAAACAGATACCAAAATATGAATATGGTCAAGTCCTTTAATCAACCCTATGTACCTACAAGTTCTGCAACCTGGAATCCAACCAAGCATGAATCACAAAGTTGATATATGTTCCATGCTAGGTTGAACGTACAGATGTAGAACCAAAGTGAAGATGTAGAACCTGGGGATTGAGAAGGCCAAAAATGGGACTGGACTATTTTCTTCAGATTTTATTATTCTTAGTGCATCCTGAAACTGATCTATGGATTTCAATAGATAATAGATAGATAGGTATCAACCGATAGCTATAGTTATAAATATGGTCCCAGATTTATGATGGTTCAACTTGTGATTTTTTGGCTTACAGTGGTACAAAAATGATACAAATTCAGTGGAAACCATACTACAGACTTTGAATGTTTATCTTTGCCTGGATTAGCCACATGTGGTTTATGCCCTCTCAGTACGCTGCATGACAGCAGTGAGGTACAGTGCCACTCAGCCACCAGATGATGAGGGCAAACAACTGACGCATCTACAGCCATTCTACTTTTCACTTTCAGTGGAGTATTCAATGAGTGACAAGAACTATTAAATAATTAATATAAAATAAGCTTTGCGCAGATGATTTTGCTCAACTGTAGACTAATGTAAGTCTTCTGAGCGCATTTAAAGTGGTCTAGGCTAAACTATCATGTTGATAGATTAAGTGTGTTAAGTGCAGTTTTAGTTTAATATTTTCAACTTAAAGGTCATTAACCCCATATATGGAGGAAGGTTTATATACAAAATACTTGTTAAATATTATAACAATTTTATCCATTTCAAATTCTTTTTTTTTGAAAAATATATATATATTATTGAAGTATAGTTGAGTCACAGTGTTTCAGGTACACAGCAAGGTGATTCAGTTATACAAATATGCATAGATATTTTTGAAATTATTTTCTATCCTAGGTTATTACATGGTATTGACTGTATAGTTCCCTATGCTATACATTAAACCTTTGTTGCTTGCTGCATATCTATATTTTAATTAGACATCTAGCATTCTATTCATACTAACTCAAACAAGTGGAATCAAAATGTCATAATTTTTTAGTTAGGCAAAAATTCAGAAGTTTTCTAAGATATATATTATGCGTATTTTTACATATATATATGTACGTACACAAAAGTTTTCCTACTACATTTGATAAAGACTTGAGAAAGAACATCAAAAAAAAAAAAGAGATGGAGAAATTGGAGACCATGAACAATAAAATGTGAGCACTGAATATGAAATAGAAAAAGTTAAACAAACTAGAAAAAAGTAGAAAATTCTCTTATAGTCTAGTTACTTTTAAACATGACTACTGATTAGAAACATATCTGGAGCTCTGGAGGAAAAAAAGCAATACTTGAGCATTTGTATTTTTAAAAAAATTTAAGATAATTCTGATATGCATCTGAATTTGACCCTAGTTTTGGTGATACAGAGTTCTATTATTTTTCAGTTGACCAATCATGATACATTGGTATTAAGTGAGTAATAGTTACATAATCACAAGTGTAAAAGATGTTTATCAGTTTTCCCAATCAATAGCCAGACAAAAAATAAAAGATAAGTACAATTGCAAGCCATAATGGGAGCATCATTAACTTAACAATATAAAATAATTACATGCAATTTGGTGGAGGAGGATGTCAAGCAAAGTGATGTGGTAAGTGGAAATGAATACATGCGTATGTTTTTACCCAGCCAGTCTGTCTTTTTGTTGGTGCATTTAATTCATTTACATTTAAGATAATTATCAATATGTATGATTCTATTACCATGTTCTCAATTGTTTGGGTTTCTTTTCTGTAGGTCTTTGCCTTCTCTTGTGTTTCCTGCCTAGAGAAGTTCCTTTAGCATTTGTTGTTAGGCTGGTTTGGTGGTGCTAAATTCTCCTAACTTTTGCTTTTCTGGAAAACTTCTGATTTCTCTATCAAATCTGAAGGAGAGTCTTGCTGAGTAGAGTATTATTGGTTGTAGGTTCTTCCCTTTCATCACTTTGTATATATCCTACCATTCCCTTCTGACTTGTAGAGTTTCTGTTGAGAAATCAGTAGATAGCCTGATGGAAGTTCCCTTGTATGTTATTTGTTGTTTTTCCCTTGTTGCTTTTAATATTTTATCTCTGTCTTTAATTTTTGTCAGTTTGATTATTGTGTTCCTCCTTGTGTTTATCCTGTCTGGGACTCTCTGTGCTTCCTGGACTTGGTTGACTATTTCCCATGGTCAGGAAGTTTTCAGCTATTATCTCTTCCAATATTTCCTCAGGTCCTTTCTCTCTCTTATCTTCTGGGACCCCCATAATGCAAATGTCCCAGATGTCTCTTAGGTTGTCTTCATTTCTTTTCATTCTTTTTTCTCTGTTCTGTTTTGCGGCAGTGATTTCCACCATTCAGTCCTCCAGGTCATTTATCCATTCTTCTGCTTCATTTATTCTGCTGTTGATTCCTTCTAGTGTATTATTCATCTCCATAGGTTTGTTCTTTAGTTCTTGTAGGTCTTTGATAAACAGTTCTTGCCTCTTCTCAATCTTTGCCTCCATTCTTTCCCCAAGATCCTGGATCATCTTCACAATCATTATCTGAAATCTTTTTTCTGGTAGGTTGCCTATCTCCACTTCGTTTAGTTGTTTTTTTTTAGAATCTTATCTTGTCCCTTCATCTGGAATGTAACTTTCTGCTTTTTCATCATGATTAGCTTTATGCAATATAGTTTTTATTTTAGCCTCCTTGAGACTATGCTTCTTGCTTCTTCTGTCTGCCCTCTGATGGTTGAGGCTAAGAGGCTTGTGTAAGCTCCTTCATGGAAGGAACAGGGAAAAATCAAACCTTTCTCAGTAAAACTTTAATCCAATTATCTGCTGATGGGTGGGGCTGCACTCCCTCCCTGGTAGTAGTTTGGCCAGGGACATCCCAGCCCTAGGATCTCTATGGTAGGGTTAATGGCAAACTCCAAGAGGGTTAACACCAAGGGGACCTTCCAGTGCCCCCATCCCTGTGGTGAGCCTCTGATGACCCATGCCTCCACAAGAGCCCCTCCAACACTAGCAGGTAGTTTTGGTTTGGTCTCCTGAGGGGTCACTGCTCCTGTCCTCTGAGTCTTGGTGCATGCAAAATTTTCTTTGTCTCTGTTTCCCCCAGTCCTCTGCAAGTCCTATAATCAAATCCCACTGGCCCTCAAGGCCCGATTCCCTGGGGATTTCCAGTCCCTTTGTTAGATCTCCAGGCTGGGAAGCCTAACTTGGAGTTCAGAAACTTCACAATCATGCAAGAACTTCTTTGATATTATGGTTCTCCTGTCCATGTGTCACCCACCTGGCAGGTATAGGATTTGATTTTATCGGGATTGTGTGCCCCTCCTACCATCTCTGAGGCTTCTTCTTTGTCTTTGGACATGGGTTACCTTTTTTTTGTGGGTTTCAGCATCCTCCTGTCAATGGGTTTGCAACTGCTAGTTGTAATTTGGGTGCTCTTGCAGGAGGAGTTGAGTGCACGTCCTTCAATTCTGCCATCTTCTACCAGAAGCCCATTTCAAATTCTGGCAGTGCTGTTTGCCTTTGGAAACCGAACAGTTATGAGTATATGTAGATATGTTTCATCATATATAAAACCTAATCAAAAATCAGTTAATTTTTTGAAAAGTGATAAATGAAAAACGAATGTGAAATTTCAGATAATCATAAAAATTAAGATTCTATTGTTTTGTTTGGAATAGAAGATAAAATCAGGATATTTTTTATTTCAGTGGCAAATATGCTGAAATGTTAATCTCCTGTAGACAAAGTCTCTCTTTCCATGAAAAAAATCTTAGAATTGCCTAGTAGAGATCTTTCTATGTGTTTGTGTAGTCATTTTTTTAACTGTGTGGGAACTTAAATTTTTGATTCCTCTGTAGAATATAAAGAATAGTCATCAACACTCATCACTCATTAATGAGTTTCTGAAGGTGTCAAGTCACATGAAATCTATGGATAGTCAGTATAGTTATATTTCAAGCAGATATATTTCCTCAATATTTCATTGTAAACATTTTCACTTCATACATCAGTACTTTAATATAGCAAAGCAGCTAAGTTATAAGGTAAAATATGGCCTGAAGCATGAACATTTTCACTTTAGCCAGAACTAAACAGGATAGCTTGGCGTGCTGCGGTTCATGGGGTCGCAGAGAGTCAGACACAACTGAGCGACTGAGCTGAACAGAACTGAATGGAAACAGGGCAGCATGGTCTCATTTCTCTTATGCTTGATTCCACACCCATTGTGTATACTTTCTCCACGAGTGTCCTCCAAATTAGAGAGATTAATGAGTAAAAATATCTCTGATAGTTTCAGTGGTATCTACCTGCAAGTAATTTACAGATGTAATTATTGATTTAAAAATGTAATATTGTTAAAATTCCCATATAAACTAAAGCCATGGGTAGATTCACTGAAATCTTTATCAAAATTTTGATAATGATTTTCAAAGAAATAGAAAAAAAAATTGTTAAAATGTGTATGGAGCCACAAAACATCCTAGATAACCAAAGCAATCCTGAGAAAGAATAAAGGCAGAAACATCACACTTCCTGATTTCAACTCACACCACAAAACTAGTGATTATAATAGTATTGTGATGGTGTTAGTTTAATCACTAATTCGTGTCCAGCTCTTATGATCCCATGGACTGTAGTCAGCCAGGCTCCTCTGTCCATGGCTTTCCCAGGCCAGAATACTGGAGTGAGTTGTCATTCTCTTCTCCAGGGAATCTTTCTGACCCTGGGATCGAACCTGCATCTCCTGCATTACAGGTGGTCTCCTGCATTGCAGGCTGATTCTTTACTAGTATGGTACTGGCATTATAATAGATATGTTGGCCAATGGAACTGAAAAGAGCAAAGAAATAAAGCCCTGCATATACAGTCAACTATTATTTGAAAAAGGAGCCAAGAATAATGAGTGGCAAAGGATAGTTTTTATGATAAATGGTGTGCGGAAAACTGAATAATCACATGCAGAAAAATTAAATCAAACCACTTTCTTACACAACTCAAAAGGTTAACTCAAAATGGGTTAAAGACTTAATTTAAGCATAAACATAATTTAATCATAAACTATAAAATCCCTAGAAAGAAACAGGGAAAAATCTCCTCGATACTGGTCTTAGCAACATTTTTTTTTTTTGGATATGACACCAAAAGCACAAGTAACAAAAGCAAAAATAAGCAAGCAGGACTGTGTCAAACTAAAAAGCTCTGCACAGTGGAGAAAATCCAAAAAAATGAGACGTCAAACTAAAGAATGCAATAAAATATTTGCCCACCACATAATATCCAAAATATGTGAAGAATTCACACAACTCAATAACAAACAAGAACTAAAAAATCCAATTTGAAAAGTGGATAGTGTACCTGAGTAGACTTTTTTCAAAAAAGACATACAAATGGCCAACAGTATATAAAAATATGCTTGACAGCACTAATCATCAAGGAAATGCAAATCAAAACCACAGTGAAATAGTATCTCAAACATATTAGGATGGCCATCAGCAAGGAGACAAGAGAAGCATTGGTGAGGATGTGGAGGAAAGGGAATCTTTATGCACTGTTGATGGGAATATAAGTTGGTTCATCCCCCTGTGGAAAACGGTATGAAGGTTGCTCAAAAACTTAAAAATAGAACTACCATATTATCCAGCATTCCCACATCTGAGTGTATACCCAAAGGACAATAAAACCGAATATCAAAAAAGAGGTCGCACCTCTGTGTTTATTTCAGCTTTATTCACAATACCCAAGATGTAGAAACAACCCAAGTGCCCATCAATAGATAAGTGGATAAAGAAGATGTTATATGTATAATATATTAAATGGATTAATTACTTAGCTGTGAGAAAAAAGAAAACCCTTCCTTTTGTGAAAACAAGGATTGACTTTGAGGGTGCTATTCTAAGTTAGAGAAATCACGCAAAGACAAATGGGCTCCCCGGTGGCTCCGTGGTACAGAATCCGCCTGTCAGAGCAGGAGACGCGGTTTGTATCCCTGAGCCAGAAAGACCCCCTAGAGAAGGAAATGGCAACTCACTCCAATATTCTTGCCTGGGAAATCCCATGGACAGAGGAACCTGACAGGCTATAGTCGATGGGGTTGCAAAAGAGTCAGACAATTTAGCTATGAAACAACAACACGAAGACAGATATTGTATGAGATCACTTGTGTGTGGATTCTGAGAAAGCCGAGGTAATAGAGACAGAGTAGAATGGTGTTTACCGGGGGCCAAGGAGTGGGGATCAGGAAGATGTTGGTCAAAGGGTACAACCTTGCAGCTAGAAGATGCGTAAGTCGCGGAGCTCTAGTGCACAGCACAGTGACTACTATATACAAGAAAAACGAAGCTATATTAGATACATACAGAAACGGAGGAAGGGAAGAAAGAAAGGAAGAGGGAAGAAGGAAGAAAGAAAACTTTTTCAAGAGCTTGAAATAACGCTTCTGTTAAATGGGTATTCCTCAGGCGCTGAAGACAGAAGTGTGCCGTCTATGTGGATTTTTACCCTTTGAGATACTCTTCACCCGCTTTTATACCTAAATTTAACTTTAAAATTAGCCATAGACAATATTTCTGTACCTGAAAATTCAGTGTATGTAACTGGAACTGTGCTACCTTTTAATCCCTGTGCACTTGCTGTTTTCTCCCGTGAATGGAAGGAATAGTTCAGATCTGGCTGAAGGACTGTACACAGCAAAGAAAGAATTTCTTCTTTCCCCCTCTGTCAATATATAGTGGACATGCAAATGCGCAGCCAAGAGCCTACATTTGAACTTTAATTTCCCTTCAAAATGAAGAATGAGAATTGTGTCTTTATTCTATGAAACGTAGTTTCAGAAAACTTGGAGTGAGAATGCAGTTTCCCTAGGATTCAGGCATAAATTGAAGTTAATAGTTGAATCTTAAATAGATTTTCATGTCTTCATTTCTACATACAGCAGTTCATAGAGATCAAAATATCTCATTCACTCAAGAGGAGATACACCCTCTAATAAATAAGTCAGTTGTTTCAGGTTAGAATTAATTTCTGGTCTTTGTAAATGTCCTAGGAATTCCTCAGATATAAGCTGTTTGTTAAACACAAAATCTTTCATTCAGTTTTTTTCCCTTCCAAATGGAGATTATGCTATTATTAAAATGCAGATGAATAAAATAAAAACTGTCCATTTTCAAAGGGGATTCCATCCTAAAAATAGAATTGGAACCCAACTTATAAGTTAAATAATTTTCAGAGTTTACTATATGTCTATACTGCCCAACACACTATATACATAACTATGCCAGGTTTAATGTTAAAAAATAAAACCAAGGAGACAGGGTCTAGGCTCATTCCCACTTTGCAGTGTTTTTCAGTTGAAAAAGCAGGCATAGAGAGTCTAGTTAATAAGCTTAAGGTCTCAGATTGTACATGGTGAGGGAAGAATGTATATGCTAGCCTTCTGGCACCAGAGCCTAGAATATTAATCTCTATGCTGCTCCTTGATAAAAATAGATTTAGGTTAGAGTCTTTCAATACACGTAAAGACGATTTCATAAATAGCTTCATAGACTGTTATTTTCTATGCTGTCCTCAATAACCATGTAAATAGAAAGAATCTGAGACTTTCTAGATCAACCTGTTAAAGAGACTAGGGTGTAACAGGGAATGAGGAAAGAAATCAAATCATATTTTGTCACCCTTTTAACTTTATTTCTTGAAGAAAAGAACAGTAGATGCTTTCATATATGCCTCAGTAACATTGCATACTATTATAATTCTCAATATATAAAAAGAATTATTTGTGCCAACTTAAAACAAATAATGTCATGGACTTTCTATTGATCCTATAAACATTTTGCAATTTTCATATTGCAATCAATAAACATTTAAAATTATATAATTAGTTTGCATTCAAACAACATACAGCAAAAATAATGAAGTTTCCCATTAGAAGTTAATACAGAAGTTGAAAATAAGCTTTATCCTAATGCTTTAAGTTTTTTTAACTTAATTTAATTAATTATTTTAATTTATTTCACTTTTTTTTTTTTTTTTTTTTTTTGCTTTGGTTTGCCAGCACCAAGTATTTTAGGTTTTAATACATGGCAGTTATGAGCTAAACTAGGTTAATCATTATAATTTTCTAAATGGAAATCCACCTAAATTGCTATTTGATTCCCTACCCCCAACTTTTTTTTTTTTTCCCTTTCTTCAGTTGTAGTATCACCTCTCTGTGAAATCTGAACTTATCTCAATGGACCACTCCTTTGATAAATGACTTTTACAGTAAAAATGTTTCTAAGTTTTAATATAAACAATACAGTCATTTCAATTTTAAAGAAATGTCAGGCTATTAAATAAAAGTAAATCAGTGTGTTGAGCAACTTCTTTTAATCACTTCATACTCCTGTCCAGACTTGCTTCTCTCTGTAAAGGTCACTAGCTCGGAGAAGCAAATTACTTTTAACAACTATCTCAGGAACATAAGGATATATTTATTTGAACAAGGATACATTTAAAACTTTTTAAGTGTTTAATAGCAAATAATTCTACAGCAATTTCAGAAATGATCTTATGCAGTTAGCATTGAAGAATTTTATATATATGTATGTGTGTGTGTGTGTGTGTGTGTGTGTGTGTGTATTTAAATGTTGTGTTCTTCAATAGTTATATCCTTCTATGTTGTATTCTTCTTCTGTTCTTCTCAAGAGTTCACTGAGATATTTGATGTTTGGTTACAGTAGCGAAAGGAGAAACATGACCACCTAGAAACATTAACTGTCATCAGTCTCTGCAGAGTCAGGTCACAAAACCTCAGTCATGCACATCTTACAGAGAGAGCACGCTGGGCATCTCAAACTGTGGGCAAGACACTGGGTACCTACACAGATCGAGACTCCTGAGCTCATCCAACAGAAGACTTTACCAGCTGAAGTCAACACTTACAGAAAAAAAAAAAAACCTAAACTGTTTAATTGCTTATTTAACAAGGACCCAGAAAAAGTTTGTATCCCACTTCCATGTGAATAAAGACTCTAATTGAACGGGCCTTGGGTTCATATAGATTACCACAGGCATAGCGTCTATTAACTAAAAAGCTCCAGAGTAGAAGATTTCTTACTGTACTCATGCTGATGTCCCTTCTCTTCTTGAAAGATACAAACAGAAGTATTGGCCTCTCTAGTGGGAGACTGAACCATGAACCAGAAAGTGACCCTGAGCCCTTGTAACCATCAGCCTTATAGTACTGGGCAAGTCTTTTAATTTCTCTTGATATTAAAGGGCTTGCCAGGTGGCTCAGCGGTAAAGAGCCCACCTGCCCATGCAGGAGAAGTAGATATGATTCCTGGGTTGGGAAGATCCCCTGGAGAAGGAAATGGCAACCAATTCTTGCCTGGGAAATCCCACGGATGGAGGAGCCTGGTGGGCTACAGTCCATGGGTTCACAGAGTCAGATATAATTTATCAACTAAAAAACTACAATAATACATAAAAAGTAGAGGTTGGGGACTTCAATATATAATTCTTATAGTTCTTTTGGGTCTAAAAACCAGATGATTCAGTATGTTTTTTACTAGCTTTCTTTCAATAAAGCACGTTACAGAAATTGACTCCAATTTTTAAATATAAACATATACAGGGTTTTTATATATCCATATATATGTATGTATAAAATACAGATCGTCTGCATACATATGTGTAATACATTGCATTTTCTTTGTTATTTAATTTTTCGTGGTTAATGATTAATGCCTGCAATAAACATACAAATTAATATTATGTCAAAAATGACAATTTCCCATCAATTAACAAATTCTAGATAATGCTAAGAAAAATTGCCAAGCATTCATGCTACATACTACAAAATCCATGTTAATGGCAAAACACCTCACTAAATTTTAAATGAAGACAGAATAACATCATAAATAATTGTTTTTGTCTGTCTCAAGTAGATGCAAAGTAATGAATTGCATGTCTGAATTCAATCTATGTGACTCAAAGATGAATCTAGATGAAGAATTACGCAAATATCTACCAAGTACCCATCCCATCATGTTTGTGAACTCACTGAGATTTTGGTTTTTATTTCTCTGTGTCATTTACCAATTCTAATTCCACAAAAAGGGAGAAAATAATATTGAGGGGCTAGTTTCCCATTGTATTCTAATAAGTAACAAAAGAGGCTAGTACATCAGTCCTAGATAATGAGTTAGGGGGACAACTATCTCACAAAAACTTGTGAATCTTTCCTGAGGAGTAGTTTGAGAGGTCAGCTTGTCTCTTTCAACTTATAATGAGACTGGCAAGCTAAACTGACTAAATTGATGGTATCTTATCCTATTGAAATGACCTTGAGACAAGATTATTCCATTTCTTTTCTTGATAATCCAATATAAAAAAGATCTATCGGTGGCTGGAGCAACGCAGATTTACTCTCCTTCAACAGTGAAAGAGGTTATTGCTGCCTGAAAAACAAGATGAGCAAATGTTCTATTCTCCTCAGTTTACTATCAGGAGATAACTTTGAAACTCTCTAAAAGCTGAAGTGAGGCCATTATTATTAAAAATGAAAGCTGAAAATAACTAGATCAGTGATGAAAACCTTCTGCTTTTTCCAAATGCTTTCCTTCATTCTCTTGACACCAACAGCATGGAGACCAGGGCTCCAAGGCTGTGCATTACTACATTCCCTCCAAAGACTGCTCTCCCCAGAGTTTCCAAAAGTTAGAATGCCATGTTCCCAAACTCTGCATCCTCTCAGTTCACAGCACGCTGATATTAAAGACATGACAGAGTGTTCAACACTATCATGTTCGTCACTAGCAAATCGATCTGTCTCTCTCGTCAGGAAGGTTTGTAATAGATAGATTTTAGATTTCAATTTGAAAGGAAGTATCAGCGATATTTTAAACTCAATGTATTTTCCACACCCTAAACCTCTTATCATTGTCTTGCTTATTCTCATCGCCCAGTTTGAAATACAGGAGAAATCGGACTTTCCCAGTTCTCTTATTGCCCACATCGAATTACTTGACAAATTTGAATTCTTCTTATCCAAGTCTTATTTGTTTCAAGTGGTCTGCATAATTTTCTAAGTATGCACATTCCCTGTGTCCAAGGTTGCTAGTGTTGGGGATGCAAGCTACACTGTCCATGACCAGAGACAATTGCCTTGGGGTTTTCACAGGACCAAATCAGCAATGCCACCTAAAGAACTACTTCTGGTTATGTAGCTTCAATGTCGTTTTCCAGAACTCTCAGAAATTCCATAATAATAAATTGTGTAATAATAAATTCTCATAATATCCTTCTAAGAAGCTAATTTTCTACTTAAACTAACAAAAACTGTTTTCTGTTGCTTGCAAACAGTACCCTGGATAATGTAGTTACTACTTAAGACTATGTACAAGTAGTGAAAAGTCTGCCTTACTTCATTTCTAAAGCGAAGAAAGAATTTAAAATGCCTTGACATAACATTTTATAGTGCAGCAAAAAGTGAAATACTTGGCTAGGTTCACTGTCTTTGCCAATTGAAACTGAAGATTTAGCCACCAGGAAATATAAAAATGGGTGAGAAACTTAAAAAAGTATTAATTTTTCTGACTTGGGATGGTGTTCAGATTTATTTTTCCCACTTGAAAAAATGATTTAGTTTTTTTCTTAATTAATGAACTTTATTTTTTTTAGAGCAGTTTTAGATTCACTGAAAAATTGAGCAGAAAGTCCATATACTCTCTGATCCCACACATGCATTGCTTCCTCTTGCTAATATACCCAACCCGAGTTTTACATTGGCATATCATTACCCAAAGCCCAGAGTTAACATTAGGGTTCACTCTTGGCGTGATACATTGTATGGGCTTAGACAAATGTATTATGTAACGGCATATGTCCATCATCACAGTGCCGTACAGAGTACTTTTTCACTGCCCTAGAGATCCTCTGTGCTCTGCCTGTTCATCCTTCTCTCCTCCCTAAACACTGGTAACCAGTGCTCTTTTTATTGTCTCTATAGTTCTACCTTTTCCAGAATGTCATGTAGGTGGGATCATACTTATATTACCTTTTCATATTGGCTTCTTTGACTTAGTACAATGGATTCAAGGTATTTTTATATTTTTTTCATGGCTTGATAGCACATTTCTTTTTTGCAATGAATAAAACTATACTGTCTGATGTACCACAGTATGTTTATGAATTCACCTGTTAAAGTTCATCTTAGTTGCATCCAAGTTTTCACAATTTTGAATAAAGCTGCTGCAACTTTTATGTATAGGTTTTTGTATGGACACAAATTTTCATCTCTTTGGGTTAAATACCAAGAAGCACAATTGCTGGATCACATGATAAGAGTGTATTTACTTTTATTATAAACTGGCAAACTGTCTTCCAAAGTGGCTATTTTGCATGCCTGCCAGCAATGAAGAAATGTTCACGTGGCCCTATGTCTTTGTTAGCTTTTGTCAGTGTTGTCCTTGCTCTGATTTTTCACTATTCTAATGGATATACAGTGGTATCTCATTGTTTTAATCTGCCGTACCCTAAGGCTTTGCCAGCAGCTCAGGCAGTAAAGATTCCACTTGCTATGCAGGAGACCTGGGTTTGATCCCTGGATTGGAAAGTTCCCCGGAGAAGGGAATGGCAACCCACTCCAGTATTCTTGCCGAGGAAATCCCATGGACAGAGGAACCGGGCAGGCTGCAGTCCATGGGGTCATAAAGAGTGGGACGTGACTGATCGACTAACACTGAATGACTTAGTGATGTGAAACATTTTTTTCCTGTGTATATTAAGAAATATATACATACATTTCTTATATATTAGTATATCCCCTCTGTTGACATATCTGTTCAGAACTTTTGGCCATTTCTTCATTGGGTTGTTATTTTGTTATTGTTGAGTAGTTCTTTGTATATTTTGAATAGCAGTCTTTTTTTATCAGACGTATCTTTTTCAAATATTTTCTTCCTATGACTTTTTTTTAATTTATTTTTTAATTGAAGGATAATTGCCTAACAGAATTTTGTTGTTTTCTGTCAAACATCAACATGAATCAGCCATAGGTATACATATATCCCCTCCTTCTTGAACCTCCCACCCATCTCCCTCGCCATCCCACCCCGCTAGGTTGATAGAGAGCCCCTGTTTGAGTTCCCTGAACCATACAGCAAATTCCCATTGGCTATCTATTTTACATATGATAATGTAAGTTTCCATGTTACCCTTTCCATACATCTCACCCTCTCCTCCCCTTTCCCGTGTTGATAAGTATGTTCTCTATGTCTGTTTCTCCATTGCTGTCTTGCAAATAAATTCATAAGGACCATTTTTCTAGATTCCATATATATGCGTTAGTATATGATATTTATCATTTTCTTTCTGACACACTGTATAATAGGATCTAGGTTCATCCACCTCATCAGAACTGACTCAAATGTGTTCCTTTTTATGGCTGAGTAATATTCCCTTCTGTTTATGGACCACAACTTCTTTATCCATTCATCTGTTGATGGATATCTATGTTGCTTCCATATTCTCACTATTGTAAATAGTGCTGCAATGAACATTGGGATACATGTGTCTCTTTCAGTTTTGGTTTCCTCAGAGTATATGCCCAGGAGTGGGATTGCTGGGTCATATGGTGGTTTTATTCCTAGTTTTTTAAGGAATCTACATACTGTCTTCCATAGTGGCTGTATCACTTTACATTCCCAACAACAGTGCAAGAGCGTTCCCTTTTCTCCACACCTTCTCCGGTATTTATTGTTTGGAGACTTTTTGATGATGGCCATTCTGACCATTGTGAGGTGATATCTCATTGCAGTTTTGATTTGCATTTCTCTAATAATGAGCGACGTTGAGCATCTTTTCATGTGTTTGTTAGCCATCTCTATGTCTTTGGAGAAATGTCTGTTTAGGTCTTTTTCCTACTTTTTGACTGGGTTGTTTGTTTTTCCCATATTGAGTTGTATGAGCTGCTTGTATATTTTGGAAATTAATCCTTTGTCAGTTGATCCATTTGCTATTATCTTCTCTCATTCTGAGGGTTGTCTCTTCACCTTGTTTATAGTTTGCTTTGCTGTGTAAAAGCTTTTAAGTTTAAGTAGCTTGTTTACTTTGTTTTTATTTCCATTACTCTAGGAGGTGGGTCATAGAGGATCTTGCTTTGATTTATGACATCAAGTGTTCTGCCTATGCTTTCCTTTAAGAGTTTGATAGTTTTTTTTCTGGTCTTGCATTTAGGTCTTTAATCCATTTTGAGTTTATCTTTGTGTATGGTGTTACAAACCGTTCTAAGTTCCTTCTTTTGCATGTAGCTGTCTAGTTTTCCCAGCACCACTTATTGAAGAGGCTATCTTTGCCCCATTGTATATTCTTGCCTCCTTTGTCAAAAATAAGGTGCCCACAGGCGCATGGGTTTATTTCTAGGCCTTCTATGTTGTTCTGTTGGTCTATAGTTCTGTTTTTGTGCAAGTACCATACTGTCTTGATAACTGTAGCTTTGTAGTGTAGTCTGAAGTCAGGAAGTTTGATTCCTCCACCTCCATTGTTTTTTCTCAAGACTCCTTTGGCTATTTGGGATCTTTTGTGTTTCCATATGAATTGTGAAAATTTTTGTTCTAGTTCTGTGAATACCATTGGTCATTTGATAGGGATCCCATTGAATCTGTAGATTGCATTTGGTAGTATAGTCATTTTCACAATATTGATTCTTCCCGCCCAGGAACATGGAATATCTCTCCTCTATTTATGTCATCTTTGATTTCTTTCATCAGTGTCTTATAATTTTCTATATACAGATCTTTTTTCTTCTTAGGTAGGTTTATTCCTAGATAATTTATTCTTTTTGTTGCAATGGTGAATGTGATTAATTCCTTAATATCACTTTCTGATTTTTCATTGTTAGTATATAGGAATTGCACGTGATTTCTGTGTATTTATTTTGTATCCTGCAACTTCGCTAAATTCACTGATTAGCTATAGTAATTTTCTGATAGTATCTTTAGGGTTTTCTATGTATAGTATCATGTTATCTGTAAACACTGTGAGAGTGTTACTTCTTCTTTTCCAATCTGGATTCTTTTATTTCTTTTCCTTCTCTGATTGCTGTTGCTAGGACTTCCAAATCTATGTTGAATAAGAGTGGTGAGAGTGGACACCCTTGTCTTGTTCTGATCTTTGGGGGAATTGCTTTCAGTTTTTCACCACTGAGAATAATGTCTGCTGTGAGCTTGTGTCCTGGTCTTAATTTTTCAATCTTGCCAGTCCAAGGATACAATTTAGTATAATTGCAGGGAAAGAATGTAAATATACTTTTTTTTATTCACTCCTTCAACAAAAATATAATAACTGTTCTCTGTCATCATTATGAATTTTACGTTAAATAATAAAAAGAAAGTGCTGTCCCTGCCCTCGTGAAAGTATTCTGCCTGATTGGAAAGACAGAAATGAAAGGAGTTAGCATGGAGCAAGTTGGCAAAATTGTCTGGAGACAGCTAGCGGGAGATGCTTATATCAGTTGGAAATCTTCTCATTTATGTTTTGCAAGTTTCAGTAAGTCAAAACCAAAAAAATTTAGAAATTCATGAAGTATTTCCTAATGGACAGAAAAAGCAATTTCTATATTAATAATAAACTTATGTCATGATATGATGATATTTTCTTGAGTACAGCGGTGAATTTATGTCTCATAGCTGGGTTTCTTTTATGATCATGCATGAGCTCAAGCCCATGCCTGGGAGTGCTGTGATACATGGGTCCTGATGTTAGAAAGTTGGCCTTCTTTATGATTTTGTTTGCAAAATGGCTTTAGGGGAAATCCAGCTTTGTCAATTGAGAGAAGGAATATTTTTTATAAATGTTATTAGCACAGATAATTAGTGAAGACATCTTTTATTTGAATGTCCATGCTGATCACAACCACACTCAGAATAAAAAACAATGAGACACAGAGGCAAAATCTCTTAACAGCCGGCCTTTTCCTCAGAAAAAATTGTTATCTTCTGCCAGTTTTCATTCATTTAGCAGTTTTCACCTTCTCCAACGGATTGCCAGATGCCTGTGACAATGTTTCTGTTTGTACACATTAAGCAAGATTGTTGTTGTTATGCTTTATTTTTTATGTATGTTAATGAGGCAGAATCTATATAGTAGAGAGCAGGAAATTTTCCATTCTAATGGATAAATAACATCTGTGAAAATTTTAAACATTCAAAATGTGTCTGTCTTGAGCAGCATGAGCCACCAAATTTTAATGATAGACATGCAAACACATTCATCCAGAACTACCTGACTGGATTGAAAATTTCTATCCTATTAGAATAATACGCAGCACTCTCTATGCAGTCATAATTGGTACTGATGTGGGAGATGAAGTATCAGTGTAATATTCCATGATTAGTTGTGCAGATCTGTTCAAACCCCCCTTACAAGCTCAGTGCTATGAATAGATTTAGTGAGTTAAGTCTCAAAAGCCATTCAGATGGGATTCAAGCATTATTCTTTAATCATTATTAAAACTAAAGTCTATAGGAAATGGGAGGGGGAAATGGAGGATGAAAGCAATGCTGAGCTAATCATACTCTTACTGAAGTCTCTCAGGGAGTCTTAATTTCAGGGTTTTTCTCTCTTAATGTGGCCCTGGCCCTCTGCTCCACTTACCCCTGACAGATAGAGCTGTCGGGGACTATGGTCCTTACAACACTTTTCTTTCCTCTTTGCTTATTTTTTATCAATTAAACCATTATTGATAGGATAGATCTTCACTTCAGTCCACTACTGTGCTAATACTTGGAACATTTCTATATTTCAGAAAGCCTCTACTATTATTTCTGATTATTGATAAGGTATGAAAAGGGAAGGGCTTCCCAGGTGGGTCAGTGATATAGCATCTGCCTGCCAATGCAGGACTGGGGTTTGACCCCTGGTTCAGGAAGATCCCCTGGAAAAGGAAATGGCAACCCGCTCCAGTATTCTGGCCTGGGAAATCCCAAGGACAGAGGAGCCTGGTGGGCTACAGTCCATGGGGTCACAAAGAGTCAGACATGACTTTGCAACTGAGCATGCACAAAAAGGGAGAAGACAAGGGGCATAATTGTCAGCTTTTTCAGTGAAGTTGTTGCTTGAATTAAATACTCACTAAGGCTGTCTGCGCCAATCTAGGATAACAACAGTGGGTTTTTTCATTTAAAATATATTTAATTATATTTTGAACGGGCTACAGTCCATGGGGTCACAAAGAGTTGGACACCACTGAGTGACTAAGCAGAGCATATATTTAAATAAATTAATATATTTAATGCAATTTTTATATAATATTAAAAAAATAAGGTATTAGATTTCAATAAAATTATTTTTTCTTAAGTCAGAATTGCCTAGTTAAAAATAATTTCACATATCTCACAGAATATTATAAAACTTCAATTAATAAAGTAACTTTTCTACTCTATAGAACATAGGAATAGCATCTAAGCTGTCCCATGTACCTGTGTAGGTGAGAAAATGCTTTTTTCACCAGTAAAAGTGATGATTCCTCTTATAAAATCAAGATTTAATCACTTGAACTGCTGATGTGAATAGCTCCAGCCAAGCAGTAGACCTGTGAATTCAGTTGTCATTTTGGCTTCTAAAATGGAGCCAATTTGCCAAAATAATAATTGTTTGATTCTGCATTTTGCTTTTGCACATATTATCTCATCCCTCAGAGCACAACTTAAATGATACTTCCTCCTGTTGATCTCCCTTTCACTTCGTCTGTGTTAAGCACTGTAACTACGTATGCCCAATACAATATCTAATTCTGTGGGTTTTTTAGTAATTAGAATTAGAGTCTATTGAATTGTCTCATTTATTCATGAGGCTGTATGTTCTACAAGGACCACCACTATATTCAAAGTTTTTTGGAAGTATCAAGTAGAGTGCCTGGCACATGGTAACTCCATAGTAAATACTGTGGTTATTACTGTTGACAGATAAAAACTCAGAGAGTGTATGTGAATGACAGAGTCAGACCCAGCATCTGACTGCTCCCCAAAGTCAGAACCAGAACCCAGACTAGAGCAGACTTGCTGGAACCAAAATTTGTCACTCCTGGCAGATTGCTGTCCCCATGATACGGCCTCACTCTCTGCACTTTAGACAAAGACTTCATTTTGCAATCATTTGCAAGGCAAGACACAATGGAAAAGTTCTCATTTTCAATGGATTTCATTCTCAGAAAAGATTATAAAAAATACTTTAAAAAATGGCAAATCTAAGGTAGTTTGAGGAACAATATCGGTAAAAATAATAAAGCCACCAATGTGACAATATATATCACCTTGTTATCTTTTTGTTTTTTTATTTTTAACAGGCTCTCAAGGTACTTACAATCATGCTTTGAATTTAGTTTTCACATAATGTAAGCTCTTCTAGGAGATGAATATTCATCAACAATTAGTATTTCTGAGGATGCATAGCTTGCTATGTGTCTCTTTGTAGTGTATTAGGAAAAAAATCATTTTCAGTTATCATTATTGATTTTGCCCCAAATGTGAATTTTGATGTGTTTAAAAGGGCTTTTGCTTAGATACTGAAAACAGCCTTCATCTCCCATAACAGTCCAAAGGTTTCCAGAATAGAGCAGACTGCCCTTTGTAATTTAAGCGTCTGTAAACAAACTCCCACAGGTATGGCTGGCTTTCTTTCAATCTCCTAAACTACTGGAATTAGTACAAATTTTGAAAGTTTACATGTAGGCCATTTGCTGAAACAATGCTGTGTGCATTTTTAAAATGTCTCATTGATTGAAGAGTATACCATTAAACTCCTTTTCACATATTCTGCAGCTGTACACTCATGATGTTTTGTTTAAGGGGGAAAAAAAAGTCTTTTGAGAAATTAAGTGATACAAGCCAGAACTTGTTGGCATTTTAAACACTTGTGTATAAGTTCCACTTACTGAATAAGTAGTTTTTTTAGCCTCAACCTTAGTGATTTCAGCATATAAATACCACGAGAAATGTGCCATTCTCTTATCCTGCAGTAGCAATTTGAAAATGAATTAGTACTAAATTGTGTTTTGCCTAGAAATTAAATGCTAATTGGCTGCAAATTCCATCAAAATTCTAATATGACTAATCCAAAAGAGTTAACTCATCCTATTGATATCTATAATATGTTTCTAAATCTCAACTAGAATGCTGTTTTTGTTTTCGAATTTGCATTGAGTCTCTATAAGAAACATGAACGAGATTATTTTGTATGCATATTTTGTAAGATTTATAATTCTATTTAGGAAAGTCTAACATTCTATTGTATATGAGAAAATAGACCTAGAATTTTTTTAATTTAAAAAGAGAGAAGGTGGGAAAGAAAAACAAACCCCAGACTGTCTAATTACCATCTGGTAAATCCAAGTGGGATTATATTCTTTTGATTCCAAGTTGATTTTGTGCTCTATATTACATTAAACATGAAGAAATACAGTGATATTACTACAATTGTAGCATAGGTAACTCTATAATTTTTTTATGTCCAGAGCTTATTTTAATTCAATTCAATCCTATAAGTGCTGAGGCATAAGAAAAACAATTCTTTCATAGGTGCTTCTCTCAAAGAGCTTAAAATCTAATTTAGAAAACCTGTATCCAATTATGATAAAACAGACCAACAGTGAAAAGTGAAGAGGAAATGTGCAGCTTTCTGTGGTAGCACAAATGAGAAAAATATTACTTTAGTTGGTGAAATTACAAAATGAATCATTAATTCACAAAATGATTTGATCTCTGAGTAGAAAGTAGAAGGAAATCTAAAGGATAAATAGACATGAATGTATAACAGTGAAACATAGAGGGAAAGCAAGGTAAGAGCAAAAACATTTCAGGTGTACTTGGGGAATAGTTATATAATCTCATTAGCCTAAACATTAAATCAAAGAAAGCAGGAGATACATGTGGGAATGTCACCCCTGCCTGGAAAGCTTATCCTTCCCCCTCCTTCTTTAGCAGGCAAAACTCTACTCTTGAGCTCTCTAATATTTCCAGTGCAGAAGCCTTTTCTGTGCTCTGTGTTCATTTAGCAGAAGCATTAAGAGCCAGTGTCCTAGATACCTTTAGCTGCATAACCGCAGTTTCTAGGAGTCAGGAGTCTTGTAGCAGCAGTGAGGGATGGCCCTGAACCGGGTTCTCTCACAAGGTTGCCGTTAGCTGTTTGCCAGAGTTGCAAACATCTCAAGGCTTGACTGGGGCTGAGAATCCACTTCCAAACTTACTTGTGTGCTTGTCAGCAGGCGATAGTTCCTCCATAGCCACTGGCCGGAAGCCACAGTTCTTTGCCACGTGAGCTCTTCCTGTTCTGCCTGTGTGTCCTCGTGAAATGGAAGCTGACTTTCCTCAAAGTGAGCGATCTGAAAGTGAACAGAGAGGAGCAACAGAGCTCCCAAGACAGAAGCCGTGCTCTTTCATACTAGAAACGCGGAAGTCATGTCTCATCATTTCTGCTCACGCTGCTGGTCACTCAGACCAACTGTGGATCACGTAGGAGGGGAGGACACGAGGCGTGAATGCTGGGAAAGGTCATTGCGGGCCATCAGGGAGGCCGGCTGCCACTGCAGATTAAGCTGTGTGCTCATGCCGACTGTTCAAAGCCGGCCAGAAAGCAGTTGTGTTCTCACAGAATCACTTCACCCCTGAGAAACTGCTGAGCCTGTTGAGTCTCGTTTGCTATTCAGAATGCCAGTGGTCATTTTCAGTCTTTGATTGCCTTAAGAAAAAAAAGCATATCATGGTACTATCCACTGGCTTCTGGGGTTCCAAGAAAAGTTTATTCTCTGTCAGGGATTTACACTGAATTATATTTACCAGAACATTCTTCTACCCTGTTTCAGCGTGGCTTAACAATGGCTAACCATCTTTGATGAGAAATCTTCCTCTAACATTCTCTTACTCAAAAAGAATTCAACATTACCAAGAGTGTAATTCATTAAGCAAGATACCTTAAAATAACTGCATCTAACTCCTGTATACAGTATCTTATTCTTCATGTATAGTCAAGCTGGTTTTAGAAAAGGTGGTGGAACCAGATATCAAATTGCCAACATCTGCTGGATCATCAAAAAAGCAAGAGAGTTCCAGAAGAACATCTGTTTCTGCTTTATTGACGATGCCAAAGCCTTTGTGTGGATCACAATAAACTGTGGAAAATTCTGAAAGAGATGGGAATACAAGACCACCTGACCTGCCTCTTGAGAAACCTGTATGCAGGTCAGGGAGCAACAGTGAGAACTGAACATGGAACCACTGACTGGTTCCAAATAGGAAAAGGAGTACGTCAAGGCTGTGTATTGTCACCCTGCTTATTGAACTTATATGCAGAGTACATCATGAGAAACGCTGGACTGGAAGAAACACTAGGAGAAATATCAATAACCTCAGATATGCAGATGACACCACCCTTTTGGCGGAAAGCGAACAAGAACTAAAGAGTCTCTTGATGAAAGTGAAAGAAGAGAGTGAAAAAGTTGGCTTAAAGCTCAACATTCAGAAAACTAAGATCATGGCATTTGGTCCCTTCACTTCATGGGAAATAGATGGGGAAACAGTGAAAACAGGATCAGACTTTATTTTTTTGGGCTCCAAAATCACTGCCGATGGTGATTGCAGCCATGAAATTAAAAGACACTCCTTGGAAGGAAGGTTATGACCAACCTAGATAGCATAGTGAAAAGCAGAGAAATTACTCTGCCAACAAAGTCCGTCTAGTCAAGGCTATGTTTTTTCCAGTGGTCATGTATGGATGTGAGAGTTGGACAGTGAAGAAAGCTGAGCGCCGAAGAATTGATGCTTTTGAAGTGTGGTGTTGGAAAAGACTCTTGAGAGTCCCTTGGACTGCAAGAAGATCCAACCAGTCCATCCTAAAGGAGATCAGTCCTGGGTGTTCACTGGAAGGTCTGATGTTGAAGCTGAAACTCCAATACTTTGGCATCCTGATGCGAAGAGTGGACTCATTGGAAAAGACCCTAATGCTGGGAAGGGTTGGGGGCAGGAGGAGAAGGGGATGACAGAGGATGAGATGGTTGGATGGCATCACCGACTCGATGGACATGGGTTTGGGTAAACTCCGGGAGTTGGTGATAGACAGGGAGGCCTGGCATGCTGCGATGCATGGGGTCACAAAGTGTCAGACACGACTGAGCGACTGAGCTCATTCACAATTTTTTATACCTGTTAACACAGTATCTCTTTATATCGTGTTTTAGTCATATAATAGCTTAGCCAAAATTTCTGTAAACACTTTCCAGGAAGCCACCATCTTGCAGGCACCTTACACTTGAGATTTCTTCTGCTTCACTTTCCATCTTAATTTGTCCACTGCTTTATCCTTTGATTTGAGACTTTGAAGTGCTCTCCGACTGTGTTAGGCATCAGATGTGACTTTCTCCTCTTCACAACTCTTCTGGGTGACTTTTTGTCTCCTTTGGTTATTCTACTTCTACCTCCAATGGGCTTCCCAGATGGCTCAATGGGAAGGAATCCAATTGCCAATTCTAGAGACACAGGAGATGCAGGTTCAATCCCTGAGTCGGGAAGATTCCCCTGGAGGAGGAAATGACAATCTACTCCAATATTCTTGCCTGGAAAAACCCATGAACAGAGGATCCTGATGGGCTAGGGTTGCAAAGAGTCAGACACAGCTGAGCATGCATACACTACTCCTCCAAATCTCTGCGCACACATTCATAAGCGTTCCTGGCCTGGTGTCCCTTTCCCACTGCACTTGCCCGTTCAGGTTACCAAGTGGCTTCTTTTTCATTTACTGAAATCTTTTCTTTTCCATAACATTTTCCTAAACTATTTGGAAGTTAGGAAAAAACTTTCCAGAATCTATGTACAACCTAAAAATCCCTCTCATTTTTATGAGTAAGTAGTATATAAACATAGTCATCACTTTCTAAGTTTATTAAATCAGTCAATGATATTAAATGGTAAAAATCATACAAAATAGCATATACATGTTATAATTATAAACACATAGAACTATTATAATTAATTACATTATACTTATTTTTTAAACTTGAAGGACGTACATCTATAAATCAAAACATATTAAATTAGTAGATCAGAAAGTTTTTTTAGTTTTTTTCTATTTTCCAAATTATTGATGATATTAGGTTAATTTTATGATTGGAAATAATAGAATATAAAGAACAATTTAAGCAATATAGTTACGTTTCTAGCCAGTAATTAGATAACTGAAATAAGCATACTACAATATAAGTAACTCAGTTTAAACACCTAGGTCAGAACCAGAATGGTTTATATGAATTAGAAGATGTATATTGAGGCTTTGCTACTAGGTTAGCATTGCCTGCCTTCTAATTTTGTGAAATTATAAAAAAAATAACTAATGTATGTAGAAAATTCCATTAGTTTCCTATTTCTGCTGTAACAAATTTCCAAACACTTAATGTCTCTGAATAAAACAAATTAATCCTCTCACAATTCTGGAGGTTAGATTCTGAAATGAGTATTATGAAGCCAAAATCAAGATTTAACAGTGCCAATTCCTTCTGGTGGCTCCAGGAAACAGTCCTTTTCCTTTTCCTTTCCACTTGCAATCCTTAGCTTGTGGTCCCTTCTTCTGTCTATAAAGTACAACACTCCAACTTCTGTCTGCATCATCCCATCTCCTTCTTCTGACTTTGACTCTCTTGCGTCCCTCTGTGGTTCCATTGTGCCCATCTGGAAATTCCAGGATAACCTTTTATTCTCAATTAAACTACATCAGCAAGGTTCCTTTTGACAAGTAGATAACACATTTCTCAGATTCTGGAGACTATGGTGCTGATGACAAAACCCTTATTGGTTTTCGTATAGAATCAAAAGCTATGTAAGCAGCATTTTTTCAACTTTACTGTGTTAGGTATAAAATTATACCCATGAAATCAGAATGATCTGATCATAAAAGTAGCAGAGGTTTTAAAAGACATTGCCAGTGAAAACTCAAACTGTTTCTATATAGGGTATATTTGGGCATATGCATGTCTAGTTGGCATATATTTAAGCATGGATAATTATTTGAACATCACAGAGCAGCACAGCATCTTTCTCAAGTCCTTCTGTTTCTATACCCTTACTTCTACTGCTGCCACCCTTTAAAAACAATAGAAACTTTTTACTGTTAAGTATTATTTTAGTAGCTATAGCTAACTTTGTTTTAATCAGAAATAAATGGTAATGGCATTAGCCACTTTGTGCTTATAGTATATTGTGATACTTAAACATTAAAATATTCCAAGTTAATATTTCCACTGTAGTTATTTTAAGTATTACGTTAAAGTCCATTTGCTGAAATACATACATGATACTTCATTTGTACAATTCATTTGTGCAAATGTATTCCATTGCTTCAATTAAAATAATTATAAGCCAACAGATAAAATATATGTGTACTTAAAGATGGACATTTCAATTTGTGATTCTGGAATACTGATATATCTATACTAGAAGATAGACATTTTTTGCATCAAATTTAGTGACATTCATGAATTATATTTATTCTGGGAAATCAAACATTTTTCAAAACTTATCTGACTTATAAAATTTCAATTAAAGTACCCTCAGTTATAAATTCAAATTCGTTTGAAAATTGAATGGCATTACCACCAGGGAGATACAGTAGAAAACTTCATCTTCCTACAACAGTGACCTAATACATAAGAAATGACTCTTCTTGATATTTTAGGCATAGGGTACATTTATGAGCCACAGTATCTTGTTCATTATTCTGAAGTACAGCTCTTGTTTCATCTCCTAAAAATTTTCAGAACTCTTCTGTAATACTTTACCCTTGAAGCTGTCATAAGAATTGAGAATTGAAAATATTTTCTTCCCTAGATTGATATTTCCTTGCAGATAAAATGTGTCAAGTGTGTTTTTAAAAGGCTACTTGAAAACTGGAAGTGGAAAATAGTGTAAATGCTGACCTTGAAATTTTTCTATACACCTTCTTGCCACTGGATGAATTACTTAGTTAATTCCATCTGGTGTATCCTATCTTGTATAGAATGGTATAATACAGACTCAGCCAAAATAGTCTCTATATAATATTATATTACAGTGTTAACCTGAAATTCAATATTATAAAAAGGAATACATGGAAATTTCTTAAAATCCCTTATCAGAGTTTTATTAAATTTAAAATGCTGTATATAATGCTTCTAAAATAAAAATGATTTATTTCATTTAAATGTACAAATTATATCTGTACTTAATTTGTACACATTAACTGTTTTTGGTATAATTCTAAGCAAATTTTAAAAGAAGCATCAGATTTAAGGATAAGAAATAAAGTATGGATATATTAATGTGTGTGGCCAATTTTTAATCCTAACTCCTATGAGACTGCTTTCCAAATATTAACTACTGTATGTATAATATTTATTCAAGAAGACATAAAAAGGCCAAAATTACAGTGTTACAAATAGGACAAATGAACTAGAAATCTGGTATATGGATTAGAAGGTGATATATTTTGTGATTTTAGTCATAAAAAGAATTTTGAGAAAATATCATATATTAGCACAAGTTAGCTATCAAATAACAATAATAATAGTAATAGCAACAAGAATAATAATGATGATGATGAAGGGGAGAAGATACGTACTATCATCGAAGTGGAAGTATCACAGAAGGCAGGCTTCATTCTAAGCTCTTCACATACAAATAATTCATTTAAGCTTTTCAACAGCCATATAAAGAACTTGCAGTTATATTCTTTTTTTTTGTCAGCAAGCAAACAGAGGCTCAGTGAAACTAATAAAGTAGTATATGATGGATACAGATTTTAAACCCAGACAATCTAGCCCAAGAATATATGACTGTATAAGCCATTGATTCAAAAAAATGATCACTAGTTTTAAAAAACTGACCTCAAGCATACATTCTACTAGCTTTTTAATATCTATCCAAGAAAAGCTGCATTTAATGCACACATTTTCTTGTCCATTGACAACTATGAATGAGAGATTTGAGTAGCTTCTAAAATTTACTTAATTTAGAAATTCTCAGACCCATGTACAACAACGTTCATACACACACCTCTGACAAAGACAGATTGTTTTCACTAAATAGTTTCTATACATTTTCTTTCATATTCTTTCCCTCTCCATATACTTTTCCAAGACAAGGCTTGTGGGTCACATAGGTTCTTGGTTGCAGCAGTAGAGTCAAGGCTATCTGACTAACGCATAAAAGGACTTTATTTTCGGAATATTGGGCAAATCACAAAGCAGTTTGGAAGACTAGAAAACCAGGCTCAGAAAGTGAGCAGAAATCAAGGGAAATGGGATGCCAAAATGGTAGCCAAGGCATTCTAAAGGAACAGTCCCTTTCAAATGCTATTGTTGGTACACCCCTACCATTAACGCCACCACTGCCTCTGTACTGCGCTACCTGCCCCAGGAGCTTTAGTCTCGCCATCCTGAGTCAAGGTCCTGGAAAGGAAGAATCTGATTTATGAACCTGGCTAATACACTTATACCTTAACCAGCAGAGAGGAAAAATGAGGCAAGGTACTGCTTCCCTTCAAGATGCACACCACGGGAACCCCTGCCTTCAACAGGAAGAAAAAGTGTAATGCATGTACCAAAAATACTATATTTCTATATGCTCAAAACCTTTAACACCCAACATTCAAATGCACCTGCCTTGAATGTATTTCGTTTGTAATATTCTATAGCAGAGAAATGGTTAGGAATGCAGATACTAATTTAATTAGATATTTCACAACTACATGTATTTATTTGTTAAACAGTTTACTACTTATCATGAGACAAACACTGCCCTGAGTTTTATAGGAATTCTAACTGAATACACAGACTCTTTGATGTACATATTATGGTTAACCTTGATTTTACTCATGCAGAACTGAGACATGAAGATGGTATGTAACTTACCAAGGCTACTCTTTAACAAGCAGCAAAGCTAAAATTTGTCCAAGGCAGTTAGATTTCTCTTCTGGTAAAGAATACACCTGCAACGCAGGACATCTGGGTTCGATCCCTGGGTTGGGAAGATCCCCTGGCGAAGGGAAATGCTGCCCACTCTGGTATTCTGGCCTGGAGAATTCCATGGACTGCATAGCCCATGGGTCACAAAGAGTCGGACACGACTGAGCGACTTTAGCTTTCACTTTCACTTCACCGTGCTCTTAACCATTATTCCACGCTATCTCTCACTTCAAGTCACTTTCTGCTAGATGAGAATGCCTGAATATGAACAGCATTTCCATTGCTTGTACCCCTAATAGGGGAGATAACTAATGAAGACTCATTTAGTTTTCCATGAAAATATTACCTGAAACTCAATTATATTTTTTTTTACCCATTTTAGTCTATAGCTAGCACTGTCAGTGCTTCATCTAAAAACTTTCTGTCGTCATTTCTGTGGGTTTCTCTTCTGCTGTCTTGGAACTTCTGTGTTTCTGCGCATAGCCTACAACTGCAGCTGTCCTTGGGGGACTGCCACGCAACCACTGGAGTTGCTTTGCCTAAAAATGCAGACAGCTAGAAGCCCCCCGGAAGTGGGATTTCTCCAATAACTGAGCTGTGTATAAGTACAAACCCACGATCATTGTGCTGAAGAAGACAGTCTCTAAGGGTGTAACTTACAATACAGAGCTCCCCTTGGGGGGGAGACTATATCCACCCTTCATAGGACTTTTCCTGAAATTGTGTCCATGTGGACTCTCTCCTTTCCCTCTCCTGCCTGACACATTCTTTAACCTTGAATGCTACTCCTTAATGAATCTCTAGCACAAAAATCCTCGCTTTGAAGTTCTCTTCTAGAAAATCTGATCAACATCAGGGCTCTGCTGAAAACAAGTAACACTGGTTGTGATTAACTTAAGGTAGAGAAATGGTACGTCGGAGGCGTGTTGATCAGCTCACCAGACACTAGGGAGTTTAAAAACTTGCACAAAAAGTTGATAAGAAACAAAGTTACTGAAAGCTAACAATACAAAAAATATTGCAGCATAAAACATATGTGTGCAGAGTTCACACACACTGGTGTCACTAATAAAACTCCTCACTAGTACCGCTTCCACTGCCAGGCACTGTCTGCACGTAGACACTCAACTCAGCACTTCTAGTGTAAATTGTGCCTATCCCTTAAAATATAAAGAACAGAACATGTCTGTCTAGTGTACTTAATAATTGGACCCATACAACGAGAGGAAGTCAAAATACTGGCTATATCCCAAACTTCCTGGGATTTCATCTTAAATACTCCAACTTTTTAAAATCATACTTATTAATTTTCTTTATATTGAAAAGTCTTCTTCCTTGCCATCTTATGTTCTTCTCATATAAAATCCTGCTTGTATGTTTTATAACTTATTCCAAAAGCTAGTTAGAACATTGCCTTGTCCCTGATACACCTCACTAAAAATTATCCCTTCAAGGTATACACGCTATTTGGGTCTTTATCATTATCTTAATATTTACATCCTATATGAGACTTAAGTTCTTTCTGGGCATTTAACATGGCTTAACACAATACCTTGACAGCAATTTAGTTTTAATAAAATTTGTCAAATAAATTAGTGAGAGAGCTGTGGAAATATTAGGAGAGGGATTTGGTAGACTCAACAGGATTTAACAACTGATTAAATTTGGAGGGTTTGAAAGGGAAAGTTGCTAACTTTGTTTCTGAGAATTCAGCTGGTGTATCTAGGTATAAGATGATGTCATTAATATATTTAAAGAAAGCAGAATAGGCTTGATAATTGAAATGTCTAGCAATAATTAGGTTTTGGACATACTGAGTTTGGGATTTTTAAGTCCTTTCAGGCTAAAAAGTCTAATACAGACTCAGAAAATTGAGTCTGACACTCGGGTGAGAAATGAGGGGTGAAAATTTAAATTTAAGTGTTTTCAGAATATATGTAATAATAGATACCCTATAAGTACAAGAGACCATTCAGGGAGGAAAATTAGAATGAGGAAAAAATGACTTTTATAAGGAGTCTTACGAATTGCCAACTTTTGAGAAGCAAGATGCAAAAAAATGAAGAGTAGAGGGAAAGCTAGATCAAGGGAACTGAGATGAAGAAACTATCAGTTCTTAAGAGTGCACGGAAGGAAGCCGTCTTAGGAGAAATCGCCCTTTGGGCTGTTGAAAGCTGCGTGGCCCTAGTTGTCCACCTCTCCTGGCACTGATGACCTTTGTTTTATAACTTTGCCGTTTGCGACACAAAAGACAGTATGCTCCCCAACCTCTCCACGCAGGGCTCAGCTGTGGGACTTACTCTGGCCAAGTAAACACGCACAGAAATGTGAGTTGCCAGTTACAAATGTAGGCCTCAAGAGGCCTCTCGTTGTCTCCATGTATCCTGCATGTTTGCCATCTCTATGAAAAGACCATGCCCTGGCCAGTTTACTAGCCCAAGAAGAGCAAGAGATCACAGGGCACACATCACCCAGACTCAGTGCAGCTGCCCCCCCAGCCCAGCCAAAAGCAGCTCAGCCCTCCAGTAGAGCCATCCATATGCATGAAATAAGGGCATGGTTTTGTACGCCACTGAGATTTCCTGGTTTCGAGAAACAGAAGTTAACTGATAGAGGGTATTGGTGATTTCAGAAAAATCATTGATTACATGCTGATGGGTTAATAAATCAGGTATTAATGGCTCAAAGGATGAGTTAGAAATAACAACTGAAATCAATAGGAAGTTGATCATTAAAAGGTTGTGAATAATTAAGGTAGTAACTTTATGAATACTAAATAGTAGAAGGTAATGAAGAAAGTATACAAGGTTATATTCCCTTATTTTGAATACATAATTCAGGAATTGGGACTGCACATATACATGTAGGCATTTAAATTATTAGTAATTAATGGAGAAGATTTCAAGGAATCTTGAATTACGGAACTGATTTTGGTTAGGTAAGTTTTTAACAGTACTGATTAAATCATGTTGTATACAAAAGATAACCCTTATTTTACAGTGGGAAATTATCAGATAAATATAAATTTCCTTTCAGCAGAAGAAAAACTTCCAGAATCTTACCTTAGGAATAGCAGCTTTATAGATTCGAAACAGCACCTAAATAGATGAAACAAGACGATTCACATGAATGCAGGAAAGAACAACTAAATGTTGCCAATTTAGCAAATTGGCCTATATGCAAATTAGTAATGTTTTAAATGAAGAAAACACATCAAAGGGCATGTCTGTTCATTTATTTTGACATTTTATAATTTAGTCTAATTATTTGTGAAACCGTTACCCATTAAGCTGCCCTTTGGTATAGTTTGTGAAAAATAATGACATTTTAGTCAGTGTTCTTACTTTCACTTTCTATGGTACATTCAGGCAAGATATTTAGTTGAGTAATTAATTAAAAATTGAAATGTCAAGTCTTACCCACATTTCTGTGCATTAGCCAAAGATACATATGGACCAGAAATCAGAGAATTCAAAGTGAGTTCCTACTTTAATATGAATTTCCAGGGATAAATCTGTGAAATTAATTCTCTGAGCATTGTATGAACTACATATTATGCCGAATTATTTGCCTTACATATCAAATATACCTTCCTTCAGACTAAGGTGTCTGATTTTGCCAATTTACAAAATTTAAGGTAAACTTTGTATAATCTTACATTTTAGTGTTCTGCATCTACCTTGTTTGATGACTTCTGGCCCTGGAAAGCTCAAAAGGGGATTTTTATTTTTTAAGAGGGAATTTTTAGCTCTGTTTTAGACCAGTCTTCTCTTAATATCATAATTTGCAGATGATTGCTTTAAGAATAAGTGATTCTGGTTTTGTCTTAAAATTGAGCTGGCTTCACTTTTATATAACTTGCTTTATATGAAATATATAATTTCTAGTTTGTCAAGGCTGCAAACATATTTTGCTCACTGCAAATTATCGAGACCACAGACAAGTACAACCTAACAGCATTGGTTCCAATTTGGTTTTCTAAGTAAACAAAGCCTGCAGCACAGTCTTTCATTAATGAGGGATGAATCTGAGTCTTTTCTGATAAATCAAGGGGCTGTGCTTATTAAACAAAGATGATGTTATTGATTCAAAGGGCATGCTCTTTAAGCAGTTTTTTTCCAATTGTTTGTGCTGATCCATCTACATTTTATATTTTACTTCCCATTTTAGCCCCACACATTTTATAAAATGCCCAGCCAAGCTAGAGGTTTATTACAGGCATAATATGATACAATACTCACTGGCCAATGAATAGTAGACCCTATGACCTTCGCATTATTAATGGCAATTTGGACCAACTGCCTGATAGGCACATTCATCCTAATGTCAACATCAAGGAGACTTTCTATTTAGGAAATATAAATTATATATGCATAACTAAAAGAAGAGATCAGCAACATAAATACTTGGAAGTAAACTTTATTTTTCAGTTAAAAGGAAAACATTTTTTCCTTCCTCTTTCTGTACATATAATATTTTTTTAAGTAAAATAAATAACTGATCTCCCATGACAAAAACAACAGCCCTTGAGACATTCATCATGAGGTTGCAGCTTTCTTTAATTGCATGATCAGTGTTAACTCATAAGACAGAAAAATGCCATAGAATTTTGCTCATTTTCCTTACGTAAGATACACTCGTAAGTTAACAGAAGTTCTGCTAGGATACCTGGTAGATTGAGCATGAAGCAATGCCCAGGTGAGAGGGCAATGTTTTACTTTACAAAGATCATCCCCTATCATTTTGGTAAGTGCACTATGTGTGCCTGAAAATAGTTTGAGTTTCTGTCTGTGTTAAATGTAGGGCACACTGTGTGACAATTAGGTCTGTTAATTATGTTCATTATATGGATGGCAAACTATATGACAATTAGGTCTGTTAATTAGGTCAGGTTTGTTAATTGTGTTATTCGTATTTTCTTTGCCCTTACTGATATGTTTTAACTGCAGGTATTATCAATTTATGAAGTATTGTGAAGGGTAATTTCATATATATTTTGAATCTGCATGCTGATTGCATAAAAATTTAGTTAGTCATCTTTTCCAATTGATTTCCTTCTTTATCACTATGTAATTTTACTCTTGTATCTCCAGCAATACTCTGGTCTTAATATATATTGTCTGTAATATTTATATAGCCATATAATTTGCTTCCTTTACTTTATATTTGCATGGTTTATCTATTGGTATTGTCCAGTCTTTTGGATTTCAATCACTCTATAGACTCGTATTAAGATGTTTCTCTTAGGAGTTCAGTTCAGTTCAGTCACTCAGTCGTGTCCGACTCTTTGCAACCCTATGAACCGCAGCACGCCAGGCCTCCCTGTCCATCACCAACTACTTAAATCCACCCAAACCCATGTCCATCAAGTCAGTGATGCCATCCAGCCATCTCATCCTCTGTCATCCCCTTCTCTTCCTGCCCTCAATCTTTCCCAGCATCAGGGTCTTTTCCAATGAGTCAGCTCTTCGCATAAAGTGGCCAAAGTATTGGAGTTTCAGTTTCAATATCAGTCCTTCCAATGAATACCCAGGACTGATCTCCTTTAGGATGGACTGGTTGCATCGTCTTGCAGTCCAAGGGACTCTCAAGAGTCTTCTCCAACACCACAGTTCAAAAGCATCAATTCTTTGGCTCTCAGCTTTCTTTATAGTCCAACTCTCACATCCATACATGACCACTGGAAAAACCACAGCCTTGACGAGACGGACCTTTGTTGGCAAAGTAATGTCTCTGCTTTTTAATATGCTGTCTAGGTTGGTCATAACTTTCTTTCCAAGGAGTAAGTGTCTTTTAATTTCATGGCTGCAGTCACCATCTGCAGTGATTTTGGAGCCCAGAAAAATAAAGTCAGCCACTGTTTCCACTGTTTCCCCATCTATCTGCCTGCCATGAAGTGATGGGACCAGATGCCGTGATCTTAGTTTTCTGAATGTTGAGCTTTAAGCCAACTTTTTCACTCTCCACTTTCACTTTCATCAAGAGGCTCTTTAGTTCCTCTTCCCTTTCTGCTATGAGGGTGGTGTCATCTGCATATCTGAGGTTATCAATATTTCTCCTGGCAATCTTGATTCCAGCTTGTGCTTCCTCCAGCCCAGCATTCTCATGATGTACTCTGCATATAAGTTAAATAAGCAGGGTGACAATATACAGCCTGACATACTCCTTTTCCTATTTGGAACCAGTCTGTTGTTCCATGTCCAGTTCTAACTGTTGCTTCATGACCTGCATACAGGTTTCTCAAGAGGCAGGTCAGGTGGTCTGGTATGCCCATCTCTTTCAGAATTTTCCACTTTATTGTGATCCACACAGTCAAAGGCTTTGGCATAGGCAATGAAGCAGAAATAGATGTTTTTCTGGTACTCTCTTGCTTTTTCGATGATCCAGCGGATGTTGGCAATTTGATCTCTGGTTCCTCTGCTTTTTCTAAAACCAGCTTGAACATCTGGAAGTTCATGGTTCACGTATTGCTGAAGCCTGGCTTGGAGAATTTTAAGCATTACTTTACTAGTGTGTAAGATGAGCGCAATTGTGTGGTAGTTTGAGCATTCTTTGGCATTGCCTTTCTTTGGAATTAGAATGAAAACTGACCTTTTCCAGTCCTGTGGCCACTGCTGAGTTTTCCATATTTGCTGGGATATTGAGTGCAGTACTTTCACAGCGTCATCTTTTAGGATTTGAAATAGCTCAGCTGCAACTCCATCACCTCCACTAGCTTTGTTCATAGTGATGCTTCCTAAGGCCCACTTGACTTCACATTCCAGGATGTCTGGTTCTAGGTATGTGATCACACCATCATGATTGTCTGGGTCATGAATACTTTTTTGTGCAATTTTTCTGTGTATTCTTGCCACCTCTTCTTAATATCTTCTGCTTCTGTTAGGTCCCTACCATTTCTGTCCTTTATTGAGCCCATCTTTGCAGGAAATGTTCCCTTGAGTCTCTAATTTGCTTAAAAAGATCTCTAGTCTTTCCCATTCTGTTGTTTTCCTCTATTTCTTTGCATTGATTGCTGAGGAAGGTTTTCTTATCTCTCCTTGCTATTCTTTGGAACTCTGCATTCAAATGGGTATATTTTTCCTTTTCTCCTTTGCTTTTCACTTCCTGTCTTTTCACAGCTATTTGTAAGGCCTCCTCAGACAGCCATCTTGCTTTTTTGCATTTCTTTTTCTTGGGGATGGTCTTGATTCCTGTCTTTTGTACAATGTCACGAACCTCCATCCATAGTTCATCAGATATTCTGTCTATCAGATCTAGTCCTTTAAATCTATTTCTCACTTCTACTGTATAGTCATAAGGGATTTGATTTAGTAGCGTTTGTTAAGTTTTTAAATGTCTAATCTAACAATCTTTTCTTAATTTGGAGTATTTTGTTCAGTTTTATCAAATGTACTTATAAAGATAAACTTTACTTCGTATTTGCCATCTAATACTTCTTTTCTGTCAACATTTGGCTAACCTGCTTTTTGCTCTTGTAAAGCTTTTTCGCTTTCTTTTGGATTAATCTGTTTGTGTGTGTATGTGTGTGTGCGTGTGCTGCTTTAGCTATTTTATTTTCCACCTGTTAATTTTCTATAGCTTCTCTTCCTGTTCTTCTAGTGATTACTATAGATTACAGTATCTATTATTGAGTCATTGTAATTTCATATGAATTATTGCTTCAGTACTTCCTCTACAATGCTAGCAACATAGAGCACTTTAAGTCCATACACAACTTCTCACCTTTCATATCTTTTACATGCATTTTAACTATATATCGATTGAATTGGTGATGCCGTCCAACCATCTCATCCTCTGTCATTCACTTCGCCTCATCATCAGTCCTTCCAATGAACACCCAGGGCTGATCTCCTTTAGGATGGACTGGTTTGATCCCCTTGCTTTCCTAGGGACTCTCAAAAGTCTTCTTCAAAAGTATCAATTCTTTGGCATTCAGCTTTCTTTATGGACCAACTTTTACATCCATACATGACTTCTGGAAAAGCCGTAACTTTGACTATACAGATCTTTGTTGCAGAGTGATGTTTTGTTTGTTAATACACTAGGTTTGCCATAGCTTTCCTTCCAAAAACAAGCATCTTTTAATTTCATGGCTACAGTCACCATCCATGGGATTTTGGAGCCCGAGAAAATACAGTTTGCCACTGTTTCCACTTTTTCCCCATCTATTTGCCATGAAGTGATGGGACCGGGGGCCATGATCTTCATTTTTTGAATGTTGAGTTTTAAGCCAACTTTTTCACTGTCCTTTTTCACACTCATCAAGAGTTTCTCTTCATTTTCTGTCATTACGATGGTGTCATCTGCATATCTGAGATTACTGATATTTCTCCCGTCAACCTTGATTCCAGTTTGTGATTCATCCAGCCTGGCATTTTGCTAGAGAAGGTAATATCTTATGATTAAAAAACAATTAGGGGGCTGAGCTGAGTTGAGGCCAGATAGTAATTTACATATTGACTTCTGGTTGATAGTTATTTCTAAAGTGAAGAATGAAGAACCTCCCAGACTTTCAGCTGAAAAGCTGATGGGCTAATCACAGATTCTCACTACCAAGTCCCAAACTCTGCTTTTTTTTTTTAATTTTTTAAATTGTAGATAATTGCTTTACAGTGTTGTGGTGGTCTCTGCCATACAGCAATTGAAATCATTCATAATTATAATATATATATATATATGTGTATATATATATATATATAAAATAAAGCAAACATATATGTGTATGTAAGCAAACATGTATATATGTATATATAAATAAAACATAATACATATATATATTCCATCCCTCTTGAATCTCCCCTCCATACCACTCCTCTAGGTTGTCACAGAGCTCCAGGCTGGGCTCCCTGTGTTATATAGCAGCTTCTGCTAGTTATCTGTTTTACTCATGGTACTGTATATATGTCAGTGCAACTTTCTCAATTTGCCCTAGCCTTTCCTTTCCCCAAAGTGTTCACGGGTCCATTCTCTACTTCTGAATCTCCATTTCTTCTCTGTAAATAGGTTCATTAGTACTATTTTTCTAGATTCCATATATATGCATTGATATACAATATTTGTTTTTCTTTTTCTGACTTTGTATAACAGGCTCTAATTGTAGTTAGGCAGATGAACCAACTCTATTTTTAAAGACAGCACAATGATAGTAGAAAAGTCTCCTCAACTTTTCAAAATATTTCTGCTTAGCTTTTCAGTCCCTCTTCACCTTGAACAGTTTCAGAATTGGATAAATAATTGAAGTGCAGAAAGTCACTGTAGTTCACCTCCTTTCTCCTCTTTTAGAATCTTAGCCTTTTAGTTCTTATTACTTCAGCAGCTTTTTCATACCCTTAGATAAATGTTTTGAAAAATTTTTATTGAATTTTTCTAATTGTTTTCAAGATAAGCTTTTTCTATAGGAAGACATTTCATCCCATTCTGATAAAGAAAATACATCTTGTCCTTATTTTCCATTTCTGAGATTATTTTCCCAGTCAAAAGGAAAAGTTAGCTTTTGAGGGATTTCTGTTTGCTTGTGTTTGCAGCTAGATTTTTATGCTATTAGTATTTAAGTTCATAAGATGAATTTGTTTTATTTAATTTTAGAATCACCTAGAATTTTAGCTCTATCAGATTTCAATATTATAGATGTGACTTGTGTCTATTTTCACAAGCATACATAAACAATTGTCTCAATATATAAAAATATACTATCAGATGAGTGCCTAAACTGTCATTTTTCTGATCAGGTACCAAGTTCTGCTGATTTTTGAACCAGAATCTATTTGGGGAATAGAATTTAGAAATAATCCAGTAACACTCTGTTAAATTTGACTGCAACATATATATAAAGATTAATGCTGAAAAGTGTCATTTTTTCTACTTCAAGTTTATTAGAAATTGTTCAGAAATTCAGGAAGTTGTTTCATGTTCTAAGGACTGAAGGAAACCTGCTTAGACTAACTCCAGATTCAGTTTAAAACACTTGGATAAGTAATATGCAATGTTTGTGCTCTGTGCACCAAAATCAATGACTTTGTAATGAGGTATTAAGTCTCCCTAGATATTAAGATGACAGTTCAAAAGTAATACATTCCTTGGTTTTATTTTCTTTTTGTCAATTTACTCTAAACTAGGGTGGCTTTTGAAAATTAACAAAATGAAATTTTTTGCAAAATAGCCTGTAACCCACTAATTTATTTTAGTTTAGATTACAAAGAGCTCATGTGTTACATATTAGCTTCTTAACATTTAAAATAAGTTATTTTTTATTTTCTTTCTCATTTACTAGTTTCAGATTGGAATATATTTGCATTTGTAAAACTGTGTATAAATCAGTATGTTTCATAGGTAGAAGCAGGAAAGGCAATGAAAAAAAATGGCTTCTTACAAATTACTCACATTTGAAAGGAAAAAATGGAATATATGCAAAACCTGTATTTCCAGTACTGCATATAAATTGATATAAATGTTCAACTATATAAAACAAATAAACATAAACTTCTGTGTAATGACCTCATGAGTCACAATAAAATATTTAATTAACAGACCTACCAGGCACTGTAATGTCTTCTTTGGGCACCCTCATCTGTGTTATCTTTAAAAAATATATATTTTAATAATAATTGATATAATTTGTTATTAGATACAATTTTGATAAAAATAGCTAGCCAGCTTTTAGATTTATATATATATGTGTGTGTGTGTGTGTTTGTGTGTGTGTATATATATATATAATCCAAAAAAAAATGGTACAGATGAATTTATTTCTGCAGGGCAGGTCCAGAAATGCTGACATGGGGAACAGACTTGTGGACACAGTGGGGAAAGGAGAGGGTTGGGCAAATTGAGAGAATAGCATTGAATGGTATACATTCGTAGACACAGTGGGGAAGGGAGAGGGGTGGGCAAATTGAGAGAGTAGCATTGAATGGTATACATTCCATATGCAAAATAGACAACCACTGAGAGGTTGCTGCATAACATAGGGACCTCAACCGTGAGTTCTGTAGCAACCTAAAGGGGGTAGGAGGGAGACTCAAGAGGGAGGGCACATATGTATGTTTATGACTGATTCATGATGTTGTATGGCAGAATCCAACACAACATTGTAAGCAGTTGTCCTCCAATTAAATCTTTTAAAAAAATACTATTCTTGGCATTTTCTCAGAGTGTTTGGGCAAATACAGGAAGCCAGTTACTAATCACAGACCAAGTTAAGTGTTCAAAGATACCATCTGGCAGTTTAGGCAATGTGTTCCCCACAACTGACAGACCTCGAGTACTGGGTTTGGTTCCTACTTTTAAAAACTGGAGTCAGCCGTGAACATCAGTCTCATTTCTAGTAAGATAGTGTGACAGGAATGCAAGGCTTTGCTGGCAGAACCAGGAAAGCGCTGCTGCACTGAGGTCTTCTTGCAGTGCCAAAACCAGCGCGTGGAAAGGGCGAGAGCACGGTTCTCTCAAACCAGATGTGTACCACCCCATGTGCAGAGAGCTGACCTGCCATCTCCGTGGGTCCTGCACAGTAGACCTTGGAAGAGAAACTAAAATCCTCTCAGCAAGAAGATCAAGCTGGAGAGTGGGTCCCCCGGTGCCACAGGAAGTGACAAGGAACTCGGTAGAGGGGTAGCTCAAGCAGCATCAAAGTTGTTGGACCTGCGAGGAGCACAAGAGGAGAGTCCACAGACAGAATGAAGGGAGCTTTTAAACCACCTGCTGCCAGCTTGGTCATGGCCCTTTACCTGCCGTTCCCTCCTCTCTCCTCCCCGGAAATCTAGGGAAGATCTTATCCAGGGACGGGAGAGGAAACGAGCTGACATACCCTAGAGAGAACAGAGGTGAGTTGTGGTCCACTCTTCTCACTGGAGGCCCCCGGCTGAAACGGGAAAAGCGGAGGAAGATTTAGATTTTACACAAGATCCAGTTTGAAATTCTGTCTGCTGTTATGGGTCTGCACATGGTATTTGGTGAATTGAGTAAAGACATTCAGAGTCAAGTACTGGAATACTATTAGCTAAGCAAAAGCAGAAAATCCATGGGAAGACAATACAGCTTTTACAGAGACTGGAAATTTTTTTCTCCTAATTAAATATGTAGTGCCACGAGTCAGATTTGTTTAACCTAATGGTCAAATGTATTAATCTTCATTGAAGGTTAATAAAAATATAACAAACTGGTAGTTATTAGCATAGCATAGTTATCAGTCAGCTATTAGCATAAAAATCCATATCTTGAATTCCATCCAAGTGATTCCCTGAGTTAATTTACTAATACCCTTCACATAGCTTGGAAAACTATAAACTTCCCATTGATTTTTTTGGTCATGAAAATATTCCAATTATCTATATACAGGTAGATGTAGATATACTTTTAAGTATATTTAATTTACTCTTTCAAACTGCTACCAAATAGGTATGATCAAAAACATTAAAACTTTATTTTATAATCATCCCTGTATTTCATAAGCAAAAGGAAGTAAAAGAATAAAGATAAGCTGCAGTGAGATCATTGGAAAAAAGAGGGATGTCTCTGTGTTGTTTAGCAAAAAATGAAATGATAACACTGAAAGTTTTTTTGTCTTGGCTGTTTAGAAAAGACTTGTGTTACAGATACTTTGAGCACGTGTCACTTTCTGAACGATTATATATCTATAAACTGAAATACAGACAATGAATACAAACTGGATCTTAATGAGCAGCAAGAATCCAAAGATGAAAAACAAACAAAAGGACAAGAGAACCGCTAATGATGTTACAATTGCTACTGTGAGTTTTTCACATTTGAATAATAGCATCGTGATTCATGAGCAAACCAACCAAGTTTCATTTTTTCCATCATCAAATTATAGACTTTTGCTACTTTTTTATGACCTCAATCCATTAATTTTGTTTTGACTGTTCATTTCCATTCTTCACCAAATCAAGACACAGAGGTTAAAACTGAGTCAGACTTCAACTTCTTGACCGGAATGCTAACACACTCTTCTAATAGAAAATATATTTTAAAAATTGTTTTATGACCTTCTAGTCAAACTAGACACTGAAACTGGAGAAACTGTGGTCTCTTCCTTAAATACTTGGGACTTGATAAGGCTGTTGACTCTGCACATGTACATTTGTTTCACTTTGTTGGGTTTGTAGTTTGGTTTTCTGTTTTTGTTATACTTGAGCAGTAAGTCAATGAGGATTCAGTTATATGTGAGCATGTCTGTTTCTGGGAATAGCTATACTTTAGGAAGATGCACATGTTAAAGAAAAATGCTTCATTTTTAAAAATTCGCGAATAAATCTGGGTTTTTTGGTTGCCTCATCTATATGAATAAGATGGTCTGTTGAAATATGGTTACCAGGCTGTTTAAACCTGGCTAAGACCCGCTTTGGACTAATGGGAAGGACATGATTCCAGTTAGTGTTGACTAGATAATAGACCAATCAGAAATCCCCTTTACCTGATTTCAGTGTTTTCCCTGATGATAACATCACTAACACTGACTTATTTGTAGGTGGGGAAAGCTTGAGGTAAAAAGGATCATGGGAAATGTAAACCATTGTCTTGACTTTTCTCCCCAATCCTCTTGATTAACAATGTCAGAATGAAGCATTCTGGTTTGAGATAGTGATCGAAACAATCCTCTCCCTCTCTAAAGCAATGATAAGAAAAAAAACACTTGTAACACCATTGAAGGTGATAGGAACATTTAGTGAGGGCATGAAATACATCTTAAAATTTGTTAAGATAGTCATAAAGCAGATCCATTATGTTCTCTAACTGAAAAATTACCCTAAGAAATGTACAACCCAAAGAGAAAGCACAAAAAATTATTGTAAGTATATATTTAAACATAAAATTATTCTAATTGCTAGGATGAAAGAGGTAATAAAGCAAAATGTAAGTATTATAACTGAAGTAAAGATTAACTGACAGTAATAATAATTCAACTAAAATACACTTGGGTCCAAATCACAGAACGTACATACATACGTACATACATACATACATACATGCATACATACATACATACGTACATACACACATACATACATGCATACATTTATTATTTCTTTAGTTGAAACATAATTGCTGCTGCTGCTGCTGCTAATTCGCTGCAGTCGTGTCCGACTCTGTGCGACCCCATAAACGACAGCCCACCAGGCTCCCCCGTCCCTGGGATTCTCCAGGCAAGAACACTGGAGTCGGTTGCCATTTCCTTCTCCAATGCATGAAAGCAAAAGTGAAGTCGCTCAGTCGTGTCCGACTCTTAGCGACCCCATGGACTGCAGCCCACCAGGCTCCTCCATCCATGGGGTTTTCCAGGCAAGAGGACTGGAGTGGGGTGCCATTGCCTTCTCAAAGTCAGTTTCAAGTGTTCTACATAATGATTGAACGTTTATGTACATTACAAAATGGTCACTGCAATAAATCTAATAGCCGTCTGATTTCCCAAGACTTACCATTCACTTCCTCTCCTATTCCTTTTCCCCATGATGCTTTCTTTCTCTTCACTCGTGATTACCTTGGTTGTATATAAAATCATTCACTCGTTTCTCCTTCACTCTATAGACATGACATTTAATGACCCAGCATCAATGTGTTACCAAGTCTTAAGTCAACTTGCTATGTTTTTGAAGATCAGTTACTACTTGCTTCTAGTAATAACAATGACACCGTGTAGACTTGCAAAGGTAACCTGTGAACATACAAGCATAACTGTGCAAATACTCTGTTTTTGATTAATATATATGGGAGCATACGATAACACATATCTGCACTTTGCTTTCTTCAAAAAAATCATTCTAATCAGCAATATCTGAGGCCTCCTGTTTCTTTACAGCTTCACCAATACAGGGTTTTCAGACTGTTTGATACTTGCCAGTTAACAGCTGAAAACTGGAATTGCATTATATTCTAATTTATATTTTGTTTCTCTGATTATCATGGGTGAGTATCTTGTCATATGTTTAAATGACTTCACTGCTGTCTTCTGTGAAATTTTCATCATATTCTTTGCCCATTTTCTGACAGGTTACTACCTTAATTTTTTATAAGTTTTCACTAATGTTTTATGTATTAAGAAAAGGGAACATTTTTGATGGTAAAAGTCCCAAGTAATTTTCCCAAGGATTTAACTGCCTACTTGGTTGCCCCAATATAGCTAATTGAAAAGTCCATCTTTCTCCTAATGATTACATGGTCACTTCTCTGATTTGTCAAATGCTGATTCATATAATCCTAACAGTCTACTCAGTGAAACAGTCTCTGTATTCATGTACCACAGACCTTATTTTTCAAATGGCTAATTTTATAGAATGCTTTTAGTATCAGTTTGGATTGGTCATTTTTATCTTTTTCTCAGAACATTTCTAAGTTATTTTTTCATTTTTAATATTTCTTTTTAAACTTCAGAATAAGTTGGTCAAGTTTCAAAAAATATTTTGGTAATTTTATTGAATTGCATTATATACACAGATTAATTTATGAAGAATTTTAAACTTTTCCTACTTGATCTTCTTTTCCAAAAACAAAGTGAAAGGTGAAAGCGTTAGTCACCTAGTCGTGTCTGACTTTTTGCAACCCCATAGACTATAGCCCACAAGGCTTCTCTGTCCATGGGATTCTCCAGGCACAAGTACTGGAGTGGATTGCCTTTCCCTTCTCCAGGGGATCTTCCCGACCCAGAAATTGAACCTGTGTCTTCTACATTGCAGAATTCTTTCCCGGCTGAGTCACCAAAGAACGAAGTATGCCTCTCCATGTACTTGTTTCATTTTGTTTCTCTCGAAAGAGTTTAAAAGCTTTAACTACATATATATCTTCTTCCCATAGATGTTTACCACAACTTCTTTATCCATTCATCCGCTGATGGACATGTAGGTTGTTTGTCTCGGCTATTGTGGACAGTGCTGCCGTGAATATAGGGGTACACGTATCTTTTTAAATTACAGTTTTGTCAGGACATATGCTCAGGAGTGAGACTGCTGGATCATATGGCAACTCTATTTTTACTTTTTTGAAGAACCTTCATACTGTTTTCCATACTGGTTTCATCAGTGTACATTCCCGCCAATAATATATAGGAGGCTTTCCTTTTCTCTGCACTGTCTCCAACACTTTTTATTTGTACTTTTTTTTAATGATGATCATTCTGACTGATGCAAAACCTCACTGTGTTTTTGATGCTCCTAATGGTTAGCAATGTTGAGTATCTTTCCGTGTGCCTGTTGGCCATTTGTGTGGCTGCTTTGGAGAAATGTCTATTAAGGCATTCTGCTCATTTTAGCTTGGATTGCATGTTTTGTTGTTGTTGAGTTGTATGAGCTATTTGTATATTTTGGAAATTAAACCCTTGTCAGTTACATCATTTGCAAGTATTTTCTTCAGTCTGTAGTTTATGTCTTTTTGTTTTGTTTTTTATTTCTTTGCTGTACAAAAGCTTGTGAATTTGATTAGGTCCCATTTGGTGACCTTTGTTTTTATTTCTGTTGCCTTGGGAGACTGACCTAAGAAAACAGCGGTACAATTTATGTCAGAGAATATGTTGCCTGTATTCTCTTCCAGGAGTCCTATGGTGTGATATTTTATATTTGTCCTTAAGCCACTTTGAGTTTATTTTTGTGTAAAACATCCCAATTTTAGTATCAAGAAACCTAAGATTGAATAACTTGATTAATTGGCTATTTTGTCTAGAATTATTATTGGGACCAATATTACTCTGAAAGCCTTGCATTTAATTCTAAATTTTGTTCAAACAGTAATTATAAAACATGCAAGTATTTTAGTATCACTTCAAGATATCAAAAATAAAAGCAAAACTGAGATACACAGGTAATATTCCATACCTGAGGAATCAGAACCTCCAGAAATAGGGCAAAGTATCTGTCTTAAAAAAATAGTAGCAACAATAACACATTCAGGTGCATACACAAACAAACAATATACACGTGTTACTGATCTGCCCCCAATATTGGGACTCTTTCTTTAAAATCTATGCAACTGTTTTACCATTTTTATAGGAAAATGTGCATTTTTCATTAATATCAATAATATTCTACCTGTTTAATTTCTTGTGTTTTTCTCAGAAGATTTAAAAAAAAAAATTGCAATATTAAAAGCCCTGGATTAGTGCAGGAACTTTAACAGGTATAGTACCTTGTTCCTGCCAGTTCTTACATATTATGTATAAAGTAAACATTCAGCTTTTTAGTTTAGATTTTCACCGGTCTCAAGCTGCCTTAACAATTTGGAGATCACATCTGAGATAATCCCTTTGCCTCCTTTGCACTTTGCTCAGCACACAAACACTTTGGCATCTTTCCAGATGTATTTGCCCATTGATTTCCATACAACTTGCTGCAAATAAATTGGGTAGGAGATTCTAGTGTATGAGGTTAAAGACTAAAGTGCCATTTTCTTGCATGTTTGCCAAGCTTTGCCTAGCTCTTCTTCAGTATCCATCTCTCTCCTCCTTGGTTTTGAGGGCCTTGACATTTTGGTCACAGACTTGCCCTGAGGCTCTGGCAAAATTTTCACCTTGGAGTGCAGAGGCCTGCGGAAGTCAAGCCCCAGCCTCTGTCAGAAGCAAGAAGCGCCCTGTGTTTATCCCAGCCTGAACTTGAGCCTCTTTTCTAATGTATCGGTCGCAGACTTTTCCTAACACTCAGGCTCGTTTTCTATCACAGCACGATAACTTCTTCCCACTTCTGATCATCCTATACATGTTTCATACTCTAAATCTCTGAATGCTAAAGAAAATATTACCATTTTTTTTCTCCCGGTTTATACATAAGTAGTTTAATTCCACGTTTAAGAATTTCAAAGCCAGAATATTGAAATTCACTGGACAATGTAGGAGAAATGCCTTCCCCTCTTTACATGGTGATCTTTTTAACAAGATACAATACTTCGATTTTCCAGGTGACTTCTTTTTCATTTGATTTTCTGGTGATGGTTGAAATGCTGGTGAGGCCTCTGAGACACTAACTTATCTGTTTGGCTCCAACTTCAGCTGCTTGTTCAAGAACTACCTTGAATTTAATGTGTTCTCAAAAATGTTAGAAAAAGCCAGAAAGGCCATTAAACACCCTAACCTTGACCATATCTCAATAATTTCTGAATAGTTTTTGCTATGATATCAACAATTAGAAGAGACAGCTTGATCCAAATGGTACATGGAACCAAGATAATTCTTTTTCATAAAAGTATACCTTTTTAAGTTGCTATATCAAACATCAAGGCTTTCTCACTGATGTTTTAAAATTTACTTGAAATGCATAAACATGTTTGATATTTCCTCTCCTTTTTTTTCCAAATCAAGTAATGCCAAACAGAGCATAATAACTTTTGTACATGGTAATTGTCATTTGGGGCTTATGGCATTAATGTTATAAATTATAATCACATTTATTTTATTAAATTTAGACAGAAGTTTAAGTGGGTTTACCTGGGTTGTGCCCATGAAGATAATTAAATCACTTGATGGTCCTCCAAAGTGTTATCTATTGACAGATACAGCAAATTACAGAGGGTGAACAATAAACCCTTAAGTTAATCAGTGCTATATATAATTAAGTACAAGTTTCATTCTGAAAAACTGGCATCCTAATGTTTTTATCTTCCCTAGTTAAAACCAGTCTGTAAAATTAAAAAGCCCATAGAACACTGCTCGCTTTGTACCAGGTCAGTTTCACAGTCATTATGTCTAATGAAGGTGCTCATGTTATGCTATTTGGCAAGATAAGTGGGAAATATTATTCAGCTCCCTCCATAATTATCATCTCAGAAGGTTTCATAGGCATACCTGAATAAGTACACCCAAATACCAAATCATTTGTCTGAATGAAATAAAAATTGGGAAGTCGAACAAAGACTATTTTTTTCAGAAAAGTTGTGTGTTTTCTTTACATGCGTAAGAATGTACATGCTTACATTTATAGGCCCTGATGAATGTGAATCATCTGGCAAAGGGTATTTCACTAGTGCATCTGGTGATGACTCTAATCCTTGGGCTCAATTGAGATCAAGTTTTGAATAACACATGAATAATAGTCTCACGTCTTGACATTGTAATTTGTTCACAAGAGAATTTTTACTTGTAAAATCTATCATTTCTGTGGTTTCTAAATTTTGTGTATATGAACCTGGAAACAAGTCTAGATATTTTTTCTACTATATGCCTAAAAGAAGGTGATTAAAGCCAGTGAAAAACATAATCAAAGGCTTTGTAAAATATAAATCCAAAGTCTCTAAGAGCAAATAAGGAGACATAACTTGTTATAAAGGATTAATGGCCACTGGATCAGTTGCAGAATCAATGAACTAATTGAACAATGGAAAAATTATGGACTTTAGCATTGCATGCATGCTAAGTCGGACATGACTGAGCAACCGAAGTGAACTGAACTGATTCATTTATTTGCATTACAAATGTAAACTCAGTGGTTGCTTTGTGATATGTGTTGTTGTTTTTGTTGTTCAGTTGCTAAGTCATGTCCAAGTCTTTGTGACCCCATAGACTGCAGCACGCCAGGCTTCCCTGCCCTTCACTGTCTCCTGGAGCTTGCTCAAACTCATGTCCATTGAGTCAGTGATGCCATCCAACCATCTCATCCTCAGTTGCCCTCTTGTTTTTGCCTTCAATCTTTCCCAGCATCAGGGTCTTTTCCAGTGAGTCAACTCTTCTCATCAGGTGGCCAAAGTATTGGAGCTTCAGCTTCATCATTAGTCCTTCCAGTGAATATTCTCAAGGTTGATTTCCTTTAGGATGGACTGGTTTGATCTCCTTGCTGTCCAAGGGACTCTCAAGAGTCTTCTCCAGCACAGCAATTCAAAGGATCAGTTCTTTGGTGCTCAGCCTTCTTTTAGTGTGGTATGTGAGTAAAAGCCAAATAGCAACTAGCTTGTTTAGATTTTTGAAGTTATCTTTATGTGTTAGAAATGCTCGTTTCCATGACCTGACTTATTTGAAGGCTGAGTTGTGTTTAATCAGAATGAAGCTTATCTGCTATTTATGTGGAATGAGACGTTGCTCACAGGGATAGTCACTATTTTGTGCTGTATTCCTTTGCTCTATATCAATTTAAAAAGAGTCCACTGAACAGACCTGTAACAGAAATTCACTCTATTGAAGCAGCTTCCTAGCAGTCAGACCCCTAAGCAGCTGTGTGTCCAACCATGCATTCATGCCAACTTTTCTGATGTGTAGCAGAAGCTAAATCCCATGTTTAGGTGCCCTGCCCTTCATCTTCCTATGCCACAATGCCTCTTTGTGGTTCAAAAGCACAAGGGATCGTTTCCTCCCTATTATCATTGCTAGTTCATATCTCATGTGCTCTGCACCATCAGCCGGAGATTTATTTTGCCTCTGACTGTTTTCTTGGGTCCGTCCCACCCCGTGAGTGGCTGCACTAGGTTATTTCCTCCCCTTGTGTAATGATTTGCATTTTTACACCTTAAATCTCAGTTTTATCATTTCCTTACCACACTTCTAATGCCTCCAGGTTCTTTATTAAAATTATTTCCCTGTCCTCCCCTGTGTATGCAACCTCATCTAAGTTAGTATCATCCACAAATAAGAAGGTGTTGCTTATTATCTGTTCCTGAGCATTCACAAAAAATGTTGAATATAAATTAACTTAAAAATTACAAGTCTGAAAAATTCTCATTCATTTATAAGAACCTCAGCGTTTATTTATGTTGTTTTCATTTGTCTAAGATTATAAAGTCAATGTAAACATATTTTACAGACCACATTTAGGCTAATTAGAATCTGTTAGAGCTTCCCTGATAGCTCAGTTGGTAAAGAATCCACCTGCAATGCAGGAGACCTGGGTTCAATCCCCGGGTTGGGAAGATCCCCTGGAGAAGGGAAACGCTACCCACTCCAGTATTCCAAAGTCAGAGAATTCTAAGGGTCGCAAAGAGTGGGACACGACTGAGCGACTTTCACTTTCAGAATATGTTACATCAAATTATATTGTATATCAGTTTAAATTCTTAACATATAATCAATTTTCTTTTTTGTTTTACTTTCCAGTCTCAATACATCCTTTTGGTGAACTTACTGCGCCTAAGCTGATCTAATTTTAATAGATTTTAGTTTAATTTTTTTCTATCAGTAAGTATAGGTTTAAAGAAAAACACCCTAAAAGGTTGATTTGTACTTCTAAATCATGATACTGACTTTTAATAACTTTTATATGATGGTTCTCTGAGGAAATTTTAACCAAATCATGTTCATGAGCAATTATTTGTGATTCACATTCAGTTGTGGCTAGTGAAAGAAATTTGTCTTTGATAAATTACATTTAACTATCAATATACTAGTATATATCAATACACCAGTAATAAAAACACATTGGTTGAAATATTTTAAAAATAATCTCTACCATCAGTTAGTTTTTCCTCAGGGTCCTGCAGGAAATGGTGTAGAGGTAGGGAAAGCACGTTCTGAGGTCTAATCTGTGTGGAATCACCTGTCTCCTGAGTACAACCTCAGTCAGTCTCTGTAAACGGAAAACCCACAAGAGGGAATGCATATCGTGAATGTTGGAAGTAGTTTAAAATCATCTAGTCAAATCCCTTCATTTCACAGATGAAGGAAAAGAAACCCAGGGGGATTAATGGAGCGGACCAGGGGCACACAGCTGAGGAAAACGTCTGCTTCTCATTACTGTTCCAGACAACGGACACTCCCTGAGCTCTTTAGAGCTACTTGTTTCCTTTAGACCCGAGGCGCATGCTCCTGGTCTTTTCATGCACATAAAGTAAGGCTTTGCTTCATGATACATGTCCCTAAAACTTACCAAATTAAAACCAACTGAATATCCTACTACAGAAAAAATCATTCCTGCATTGATATAAAAGGCTAGATCCATTTTACGTGAATTTAGTAGGTTAGCAGCCTAATTTTATTGCTTGAATTTTCTCAATATGATTGTTTACAGAGGCTATCTAAATGTGTTTCCAAAGCTTTGTTACTTGGCATTAGATCAACTAGAAACTGAGAAATAGATATTGTTATTGTCTATTCCATACATTTTTATGTCAGTACCCCAATAACCACCTATTTCAGAAAGTAGAGAAAAACTATGATTTGAAGGGAAAAGTTCCTGATTCCCTGAATCCTTCATGAACACTATTATCAAGAAAGTTATGTACATAAGACAATGGTTTCTGTTCCCTGAGAAGAAAATAGGTTTAGCCAGAAACGGATACATGATATGAAGTAGAGAGAATACAACACTCTCAGAAGGGTATCTATAAGCTATAGCTGAATAAATCTTACTAATTAAAATTCTTAATTAGCAAAGCAGCCTCAATTCTTTTCATCTAGCATAGCTAATATTTTTACTAGCTAATAAAGCACTGTTGCTTAAACAAGGGCAATGCTTTTGAGCTGAGATATTCCCCTTTTGCATTTAATGCAGGATACTTTGTTTCAATTTGTGTGTCAATCAGTCGGTAATTTAAATATTTATTTTTAAAGATTAGATAAATTCCTGTCTGACACTGTCTATAGAAAGATTGCTAAACCACATATTTACAACAGTAATATATTAATCCCAACATATCTTTTGCAAAAGAACTTAAAACATAATTAACACTTGTGAACTTAGAGAGGTCTTTTTATATTCCTGAATTAGACAAGAAAAACATTCAATTCAATAAATTCAGTTTTGCAATCAATTTGCATAAGGGATTACAGCAAATTAAAATATGATTCCTACCCTCAAGGGGTTCTAAATGGAAAGAAAAATTGCTATTCATCTTAAATTCCACTAGCTAGAAAATAGGAGAATTATATCACATAATGTATTTAAAGTAAATAGATGGCAAATGCTGCATTACCAAAAACATAAAAGAAAAATATATAAGTAATAGTAATAATATATTGCACCAAATGTTCACATTTTATGAGCTGTGTAAAGTATCTGCATGTGACACTCACAGTAGTATTACAAGGGACCTATATGAACTAGGAATAATTCGAAAACTATAAAAAGTTCTTGAAGAGATAATTTTGTTACCAGTAATACAGTTCATACTTTAAAGCAATCTTTGCTTCTCATTCAGCAAATCATATTTAAAAACTGTCACTTTACTCAAACCTCAGCTAGTATTAAATACTAATTTGCTAATACCTTTGATATTGTATTCTTAGCATACTTAGAAAATGTGTGCATGCTATAAGCACCTAAACTAATGTAACAAACCAGGTCACTTAGAGCAATAGATGCTTAATTTGAGCTTGTAACCAAAGTAACATAAGTAATGTCTGCAGGTATAAGTTCAGTTCAGTTCAGTCACTCAGTTGTGTCCGACTCTTTGCAGCCCCATGGACTACAGCATGCCAGGCCTCCCTGTCCATCACCAACTCCCGGAGTTTCCCCAAACTCAGGTCCATTGAGTCGGTGATGCCATCCAACCATCTCATCCTCTGTTGTCCCCTTCTCCTCCTGCCTTCAATCTTTCCCAGCATCAGTGTCTTTTCAAATGAGTCAGTTCTTTGCATCAGGTGGCCAAAGTATTGGAGTTTCAGTTTCAGCATCAGTCCTTCCAGTGAGTATTCAGGATTGATTTCCTTTGGGATGAACTGGTTGAATTTCCTTGCAGGCCAAGGGACTCTCAAGAGATTCTCCAACACTGCAGTTCAAAAGCATCAATTCTTTGGTGCTCAGCTTTCTTTCCATGCCTAGCTTTAACTAGAAGGACTTTGTTGGCAAAATAATGTCTCTGCTTTTTAATATGCTGTCTAGGTTGGTCATAGCTTTTCTTACAAGGAGCCAAGTGTCTTTTAATTTCATGGCAGCTTTCACCATCTGCAGTGATTTTGGAGACCCACAAAAATAAAGTCTCACTATTTCCATTGTTTCCCCATCTATTTGCCATGAAGTGATGGGACCGGATGTCATGATCTTAGTTTCCTGAATGTTGAGTTTTAAAACAACGTTTTCACTCTCCTCTTTCACTTTCATCAAGAGGCTCTTTAGTTTCTCTTCACTCTCTGCCATATGGGTGGTGTCATCTGCATATCTGAGGTTACTGACATTTCTCCTGGCAATCTTGATTCCAGCCTGTGCTTCATCCAGCCTGGCATTTTGCATGATGTACTCTGCATATAAGTTAAATCAGTAGAGTGGCCATACACATTCTCTTGTAAAACCTTTATTCCCTGGATATAGCTTCTTCTGGCCTTTCATATTCTAAATTAAACTAAATGACAAAATGCATGGGCACAACTGCATAGTTAGCATTCATCCAAACAGTGAGGGAGAAGCTTTTTCAAGTCTCTCTCAATCTCAGTTGTTATAGGAATGAGTATTTTTAGCCTGAGTTACCTAAGCCACACCCTTGACTTCAGCTTAATATTCTCTTTTATCACACTGTCTCTGAGCCTGAGCCCACTGCTTTCTATTGCTAGTTCAGGAATTCACAGATATGTTTCTGACTACTTCTGAATTCATCCCATAGCAGTCTTCATTTCTGAGTATGCTGCAGAACTCTCCCAGATGTCCTGTAGACTAGTAAGTGCATCAGTTCATTTCATGTGCATATATGTGTCTATATTTATATAAAAGAATATTTTATCTCAGAGTTGAAGTACACTCAGTAAATTAGATTGTGATTTACTTTTGTACAAATAACTCAGGTATAATGGCACTGAAATTTATAATAATAAGTATTCCTGACCACTACCCACAAATTAGGTTGTGCCTCTTTAGCTGGATTTACCAGAAGAATCTGAACTGTCTAGTTCTCTCGCCATAAATCTTCTAATTGGGGTAAACACTCCCAGCTTCAATGTAAGATAGCATTTATTGAACATGTATTCTAACTATGACACTGTGCAAGAAATTAAGAGATGACATAATATTTAAATGCTGAAGTGCCACTTGCCATTTATACACAATGAGAACTCTAAATTTCAGCCTGCTTTCTCAGAATAATTTTCATAATAGAGCTATGTTTTTGGTCAGTGTTGGTGAAAGTATAGGTAGAATCCAAGTTGCTGTGTGGTAAAGGTTTTATTTTTGTGATCGGGGGAGTCATGTAATTAAAACAAACTAATGATAGGAAAATTTGTAACATCCTCTTAGGATTAAATTTTATGACTATTAAAGTATGTTCTTCCAACTGTCACTACTAAAGCAAATGTAATTCATGGATTCAAAGATATGTTTGTTTTAAAATTCATCTCAAATAGACAAAAGTATATTTAGCCAGGTAAATGCAGTGCAAATATCTCTTCCTGCTGTGTGGCAAGAATTAAGATTTTACCTCTTTTCCAAAGGTTGCAATTGCCTTCCATCTACCTCTCTATATACCTGCTTACTATCAATTTATCTATACATCTGGAAGTCTACATCTAATATTAAAAACATGGACATTTCTCAGAGTGCTATAATTTATAGGGGTATAGATTTAACAGCAAATCATTTCTTTTGTCATGACATTTACTCATTTACTCAAGGGGTTATAAACAGATATAATGTAGACATTTCCTGGTTGAATAAAATTCATTTTAGGTAACTAAAATAGCACTCCTCTGTTACACGTGAGAATTTCTCATTTATCAGCCATATCACGCTACTATTACATGCTGGGCAGTGTCCACTGCCAGTGACAGCGGACAGGCCAGCAGAAGCGCACGCTGCCCCTTGTGTACTCTGCGAACAGTGGGACGTGGCTTTAAAGGCCTAGATTTGAAGTCAGACAGACCTGAATTCAAATTAGAAGTTGGCCAAGTCAGAGTGTAGCTAAGTGACTTCACTTCTTTCTGTAGCACCATACTTACACTGGCAACATCTGGAAAAGTTTGCAAGAACAATCTGTATTTAGAAACAAAACAGTGTTACTCTCAGAGAATTAAAAATTCAGCCAGGGGCCAGAAGCTATTGCAAAAGAGTTCTTTGCTAATACCCTCAAGTCTCACTATAACCATGCAGGATTCCTAATGCATGAGCACTCCAGAGCTCCTTCTCTTGGATTTCCCTCTTCGGTCCGTCAGTCCTGCCCTAGGACATTTCCCAGCCAAGTCTAGGCACTGTCTTGGAGAGATGTCCAGCTTTGAAGTGTCCCTCAGAAGGATACTTCAAATACTTCCAACATCTTCTGTGTCGAGCACCTACAAGGCTGACTGTTCTGTGGCTGCTGTAGGCCAGATCTTGTAGCCCCAACTACGGAGTTTATTTTGCTACTGATACATTTGTTTCTTGACTTTGTTAGCAACAGTTAGGCTCTCTTCCAGGGGCTGGATGGGGAAAAAAAGCAGGTTTGTGAACACAAAATTGTGTATTGTTGTGCTTCATATATCTGTAAGATATATGCAGTAACAGTACCTTTACTGTTATTGTGAGTGATATTGTGAGAACTTTTTAAATAGGATCTATAAAACAGGTGGCATAGTGGGACTACTGGATAAACTATAGTTCTCTTTAATCAGCATCCTTGTCCCCAGGTAAGATTCTAGACAGTTACTGGGAGTTAGTTTTTTTTTGTCTTCTCATTCATTTGTAATGCCCATAAGTATATTATGAAAAATGTCCTTGATCAGATTAGCACACAGCTTGCTGTATCTGTAGATATGCATACATACAGCATATAATACATACATGGACAAAAACATATATGCACGTATATTCCATGTGATCATGTTCCTAAAACCAGCTTAAGTAATAAAACTTTTAGCCACAGCAACCTGTGAGGATTTATTTCCAGCCAAGGACAGGACACAGATAATCTATCTGAATATCCTCTATTCTAATATATCTAATATATTCTATCCTCTAAGTTAATCTACTCGCTGTCCTGTTCCTCCACCCCATCCCATCTGCCTTCTTTCTCACACCCTCAGTCTCCCTGTCAAGAGGGGTGGCCTACACACCTGAATCAACTAAGACACTATGAAGGAAGCAAGATACACCAGGAAAATCAGAGAGTGGGATAAAGGGGCTCCAGAAAAGTCCACTCTAAAGAGTAAATTTAAGAACAGACATTTTGGATGGGTACAAATATAAGAATTTTCACAAAAGAATGTCACAAAACCTTCCCCCACTGATAAGAAGCCTATGAAGGAAGAGCTGGAGACTCCTTGTTATCTTTACGTTTGTACTTGGAACATTTAAATCTACGAATAGCTGCTGTGTTCTTTTTTCATAAATTGAAAGGGAAACACAGAAAAATAACAAGTTTTAAGAAAACCACATGATATTTTGTCAGAAACTTTAACCAAGAAAAGGCATGTGTTTAGATTTGTCTTTCAATTCTTAGGAAAATAAGTGTAAGATATGTAGGTTTAAGGGTAGTTATCTCTATAGGTATTTTTGTTCTTTCTTGGATTAAGCTACTAGTATTGCCAGATACCAATATTTTTCATTTATCGTAAAGCATAAAACAGTTTAAAAGAAAAGTACCCTGTTAGTGTAAAGTTTCCTTAGTGAACGGTTCAACAATTTGAAAGGACACTGTTTACTAGTATGCCATCCGTAATATTCTGTCTGCAAGATCATAAGCCAAGAAATAAATAATTAAGGAATCTCTTTGGATTCCATAAAAACAGGAAGAAATTTTCATTCCCTTCCTATTAGTGGCCAGTTGCCTCATAACGAGGTTTGGAAAAATCATTTTACCAAAAGAAAAAGAAAGTAGTCAGTGTAATGTCCTGACGTACATAGGTCCTCAAATAGCACTGGGTTCTTAATACCAGGCTGCTTCGCTATTACATCCAGGCTGGCCAAGTCATATGGCATAGAGCAGATTACTTGACATGGTGTCAAGTACTTATGGGATTCTGGATGACTAAGCATCTTTATTTAACTGCTGTGCTGCTAACCCCACAGGGAAAAGGGCCTGAAAAGGTTAATGTAAACATTGTATGCTTCCTTCAAACTGCACCAGAATACCACATCTGGTGAGTCACCTCACCCGGCAGTTAAAACTCGAAGGACATTTGCTTTGTGAATGTCAGGATAGTTTTATGAGAACCAGACACCAGACAACTGATGGGCACAGAGAAAAAGGCAGATTGTTGCCTGTGAACTGTTTGGGTTATTTAAAAAAAAAGAGTGTGAGTGTGAGGCCAGGACCCACTATAGCAGTCACTGAAACTTCCAGACAAATTACATCCATGCTACGCCCAACATCAAATGGCAAGGAAACTCTGTAGTAATGAGATTTCAGAACACGGAGACTCCACATGAATGAAAAGAATGGATTAGACAGTTCAGTCATATCTGGTCAGTTTCGTGATAAGAATAAAGAATACCAGGACACAATATGAGGCATATTAAAAAAGAAAACACAGTATGCTGTTTTTATTTGCAGGCTAAACTTTCCTTGTATGCATATTTTATTTATTGATTCAAGGTGTGGATACTCAGGGTAACTTCCACCTTGCCCTTCACAACCAAAAGTGAGTGAGCTTCCTTGAATATTCCCACTAATGAAGTTGTGTGAACTGCACACACACATTCATAGATCATGAAGTATGAATATACTAAAATTGCATAAGTAGTGTGCCAGATTGTTTAGCTGCACACCTGTTACAAATATTCTACAGTGAAAACGTATTACCTTTGTAATTAAGCAAAATAAACACTGTTAAATATAGAAAAAAATTCTTTCCTATATCAATTCCTTCCCTTATTCATCTGGAGAAGGATAATGTAGGAGTCTCTCTAATCCTTGGTTTTTACTTGTTTTCCATTTCCATATAGTTACGACATTTTATAGCATCTACAATATGAATAGTTCAGTTCTGTTCAGTTCAGTAGCTCAATTATGTCCGACCCTTTGTGACCCCACAGACTAAAGCACGCCAGGCCTCCCTATCCATCACCAACTCCCGGAGTTTACTCAAGCCCATGTCCATCGAGTTGCAATGCCATCCAGCCATCTCATCCTCTGTCGTCCCCTTCTCCTCCTGCCCTCAATCTTTCCCAGCATCAGGCTTTTTTCCAGTAAGTTGGTTCTTTGCATCAGGTGGCCAAAGTATTGGAGTTTCAGTTTCAGCATCAGTCTTTCCAGTGACTATTCAGGAATGATTTTCTTTAGGATTGACTCCTTGCCGTCCAACGGACTCTCAAGAGTCTTCTCCAACACCACAGTTCAAAAGCATCAATTCTTCGGCACTCAGCTTTCTTTATAGTCCAACTCTCACATCCATCCAGACTATTGGAAAAACTGTAGCTTTGACTAGATGGAACTTTGTTGGCAAAGTAATGTCTTTGCTTTTTAATATGCTGTCTAGGTTGGTTATAACTTTCCTTCCAAGGAGCAATTGTCTTTTAATTTCATGGCTGAAATCACCATCTGCAGTGATTTTTGGAGCCCCCCAAAATAAAGTCTGTCACTGTTTCCATTGTTATAACTTAGTAACTTCTGGCATTTTCTGAATGCTCCCCCTAATCCATTAGTACTGTACTAATTCATTAATCTTAATTCTTTCTTCCTTAATTCAATCCTTCCATAACATCTATAGAAAAACCCAAACGATCTTTTTGGTTAACCCATTAGTTTATTGATAGTTTGATATCTGGTCTACTTTCACCTCGATAGCATTACACATTTGTCTCCCGCGATCTGAAGTGTGCCTCATAATGATATCCCAAACATCCTTAAAGACCTAAGGGAAATGCTATCCCTTCCATAAACACAAATCAGTTTGGAAAAATCTTTCTTATAATACTTTTTACATTTTATTGTCATTATCTCCCAATACCCATTTCTTACAATTCACAAATTCCTCAAAGAAGGAATTATATTTTATTTGTATTTGTATCCCCAGTGCCTGCAAATATTAACTGTCCCACAAATGTTTATTCAATGGGCTTTTATTGTTATTCCCTCAGGCTCCTATCTCCTCTTTTCAAATGATACTTAATTATCTGACAAAATAATCCTGCATTAAGATGTTCATGTAAAATTATACTCCCTTTAATAAGTGAAAAAATTATCAAAACTGCACAAAGTGTTTGTTAAGCATTTTTATGTTTTGTTAATAGAAAATATTAAAGGAGAACAAGGGGATAAGAAGCATGAACCTCAGGATATATGATACTTCTGGGTGAGAAGTCAAAGATGAGATGTGGGGAAAGGTGCACAGGCAAATATGAGTTTTTAGAAATTTTTGAGTTCTTGATATGCATGATACTTTAGATGCGTTAATTTTATTACTAATAAATATGTAAACAAATATAATCAGAGAGTCATGTATGGATTAAAATGTGAGTAAGCTGTGAATAACAAAATGTGATTGATGCAATGCTATGACCTGGGCTACCAAAAAAGAAGAAAAGAAATGTGTGTGTGCAATGTGTGTGTTTATGAAATGAGAGCCTTGGGTTTTATAATTTTAAAACAGGAGAATTCTAGAAAGACAATCTCTTAAAAAATAAATAGTGCTGTCAGTGTAATTGTGGGTAAAGTACTGCCTTCCAGTTTCTTCAATGAGTTAAATTATGGTTCTAATACTAAAGTATCTTTCGATACTGATGTTTATAATTTCATGGACATATAACCTTATATATTTTACAGTAGAGAATTCATAGAAGGCTGCTCTAGAAGTTATGGAAAACGTAGATTATGACTGTTGGAATCCCTAAAGCAAATACTGAAAATTTGAAAAAAGTCGATATTTTAAAAATATTAACAAGAAGTCATATTATTTGCTTCACAGGTACTAGAAGGGTCTGAAGTATCCGCAAAGAACAAAGAGACCAGGAACTTCCTTATGTACTCCACGAAATAACCTCAACCAAATCATAATCCTTGCTTTTTCCTAAGCTCTCCATTTGAGCATCTAAACACTTTGTTGATTCAGTTTGCTGAGCCCTATTTGGATTGAATTTTCCAATGCCTTTAAGTGTATAATGAGTAGTCCCAGTGCCTTTTCTTTGAAACCATTTTTTTTTAATTTGAATCAAGCTCCTTCCCATCTACAGTCTGATTTTCTACTTACCTCATATTTTTAACATATATTATACTTAGTTCTTGCATATCTGTTTCTCTTTCACTCAAAGTGCATGTTCAGTCAGTTCAGTTCAGTCGTTCAGTCATGTCCAACTCTTGGCGACCCATGGACTGCAGCATGCCAGGCCTCCCTGTCCATCACCAACTCCTGGAGCTTACTCAAACTAATGTCCGTTGAGTCAGTGATGCCATCCAACCATCTCATCCTCTGTTGTCCCTTTCTCCTCTCACCTTCAATCTTTCAGAGCATCAGGGTCTTTTGCAGTGAGTTGGTTCTTCCCATCAGATGGCCAAAGTATTAGAGCTTCATATTGGAGCCCCAAAAAGTAAAATCTCGCACTATTTCCATTGTTTCTCCATGTATTAGCCATGAAGTGATAGGACCAGATGCCATGATCTTAGTTTTCTGAATGCTGAGCTTTAAGCCAATTTTTTCAATCTCCTCTTTCACTTACATCAAGAAGCTCTTTAGTTCTTCTCTTTCTGCCATAAGGGTGGTGTCATCTGCATATCTGAGGTTATTGATATTTCTCCCGGCAATCTTGATTCTAGCTTCTGTTTCGTCTAGCCCGGCATTTCGCATTATGTACTCTGCGTATATGTTAAATAAGCAGGGTGACATAATACAGTCTTGAAGTAATCCTTTCCTGATTTGGAACCAGTCTGTTTTTCCATGTCCAGTTCTAACTGTTGTTTCTTGACTGGTATACAGATTTCTCAGGAAGCAAGTCAGGTGGTCTGTTATTCCCATCTCTTTAAGAATTTTCTACAGTTTGTTGTGATCCACACAGTCAAAGGCTTTGGCATAGTCAATAAAGCAGAAGTAGATGTTTTTCTGGAATCCTCTTGCTTTTCGATGATCCAGAGGATGTTGGCAATTTGATCTCTCTTTCCTCTGTCTTTTCTAAAACCAGCTTGATCATCTGGAATTTCACAGTTCTCGTACTGTTGAAGCCTGGCTTGTAGAATTTTGAGCATTACTTTGCTAGCATGTGAGATGATTGCAACTATTTGGTTATTTTAATATTCTTTGGCATTGCATTTCTTTGGGATTGGAATGAAAACTGATTGTTTCCAGTCCTGTGGCCACTGCTAAGTTTTCCAAATTTGCTGGCATATTGAGTGCAGCACTTTCACAGCATCATCTTTTAGGATTTGAAATAGCTCAACTGGAATTCCATCACCTCCACTAGCTTTGTATGTAGTGATGCTTCCTCAGGCCTACTTGACTTCACATTCCAGGATGTCTGGCTCTAGGTGATTGATCACACCATCGTGATTATCTGGGTCGTGAAGATCTTTTTTGTACAGTTCTTCTGCATATTCTTGCCACCTCTTCTTAATATCTTCTGCTTCTGTTAGGTCCATACCATTTCTGTCCTTTATTCTGCCCACCTTTCCATGAAATGTTCCCTTGGTATCTCTCATTTTCTTGAAGAGATCTCTATTCTTTCCCAATCTGTTGTTTTCCTCTATTTCTTTGCACTGATCACTGAGGAAGACTCTGTTATCTCTCCTTGCTATTCTCTGGAACTCTACATTCAAGTGGGTATATCTTTCTTTTCTCCTTTGCCTTTCACATCTCTTCTTTTCACAGTTATTTGTAAGGCCTCCTCAGACAACCATTTTGCCATTTCGCATTTCTTTTTCTTGGGGATGATCTTGATCCCTGCCTCCTGTACAATGTTACTAATCTCCGTCCATAGTTCATCAGGCACTCTGTCTATCATATCTAATCCCTTGAATGTATTTGTTGATTCCACTGTATAATCATAAGGGATTTGATTTAGGTTATACCTGAATGGTCTAGTGGTTTTCCATACTTTCTTCAAGTTAAGTCTAAATTTGGAAATAAAGTGTTCATGATCAGAGCCACAGTCAGCTCCCAGTCTTGTTTTTGCTGACTCTGTATAGGTTGTCCATCTTTGGCTGCAAAGAATATAATCAATCTGATTTTGGTGTTGACCATCTGGTGATGTCCACGTGTAGAGTCTTCTCTTGTGTTGTTGGAAGAGGGTGTTTGCTATGACCAGTGCATTCTCTTGGCAGAACTCTATTAGCCTTTGCCCTGCTTCATTCTGTACTCCAAGGCCAAACTTGCCTGTTACTCCAGGTATCTCTTGACTTCCTACTTTTGCATTCCAGTCCCCTAAAATGAAAAGGATATTTTTTGGGAGGTGTTAGTTCTAGAAGTTCTTTTAGGTCTTCATAGAACTGTTCAATTTCAGCTTCTTCAACATTACTGGTTGGGGCATAGACTTGGATTACTTGATACTGAATGGTTTGCCCTGGAAATGAACAGAGATCATTCTGTCATTTTTGAGACTGCATCCAAGTACTGCATTTCAGACTCTCTTGTTGATTATGAGAGCTACTCATAAAATGCATGTTAGAGCTTAGAAAAAAATTGTTTAACGATTACTGGATATTTAATCAGTTGTGCACACATGTGGTACAACATGCTTAGAGCCCAAATCGGGGGAGATACCCAAAGGCCAGGGCTAAGAACAGCCTGAGGCCAGAGATGGGGTGGGAGTTAGTTTCTGGGACTCCTCCTACAACTCCTCAGAGCTCTCTCTCCTGGCCAGTCATCATTAGCTATGGAAACCGATTTACTGAGGAGTCAAAAGAGCTGAGAAAACACCTAATCACGAAAGGCAGCAAGGTTTAGGGAAAAGTTGACTCTTGAACTGGTCACTCAAATTAATATACACTCTGGGTATTTCTCAGGATCACTATTTGTAAAATAAAGTATTAAATCTGATAAATTTCTGAACTTCTCTAGGTAGGCATACTATCATTCTCTACATAAAAAAAAATTAATCTGAGAATAAGAGAGAACAAGTGAGCTTCTAGTTTTTTGTATATACAGCATAAATATATTATCTTTTTTAATCTGTTAAATTTTAATTGAAAGATAATTGCTTTACAATATTGTGTTATTTTCTGCTATATGTCAACATGAATCAGCCATAGGTATACAGATGTCCCCTCCCTCGGGAACCTCCCTCCCACTCCCAACCCTTCCTACCCTCTGCTGCTGCTAAGTCGCTTCAGTCGTGTCCGACTCTGTGTGACCCCGTAGACGGCAGCCCACCAGGCTCTGCCGTCCCTGGGATTCTCCAGGCAAGAATACTGGAGTGGATTGCCATTTCCTTCTCCAGTGCATTCCTACCCTCTAGGTTGTTGCAAAACTCAGGTTTGATTTCCCTGAGTGATGCGGCAAATTTCCATTGGCTAATCTGTTTTACATATAGTAATAATACATCATCTTTTATAATCTATTTTATTCAGAAATCTTCAGAAATCAGAACATAAAGAAGAAAATTGCTAACTCCCTATCATCAGCCAAAAAAAGTCAAAATAGCTATAAAGGAAACCTATTTTATATGGTAAAATATGGTTTTATGTTTATAAAGGGAAACCACTGAAAGAATTTTATGATATTAAGTGCAAATGAATGCTATACTAGGACACATTTTGTGACAAATGCCCATTGAAAAGTGTGTATATAAAATCACCTCTTACGAAAATAAGACATTTGAATTTCTGAAATGTAAAATCATATTGAAAGTAATTCATGAGTGCCTTTGTATTTTGAACCCTTTCAGTATACTTCTTATAGATTGTAAAGCAAAGCTTTTATAGTTATGGTTTTATGTACCCTCTTTTATAAGAGAGAGAATGAAATAACCATTTCCAAAAAGTCATCTCTATACTCAAAGTTTTATAAGTTAAAATTTTATGTTAAAATTATATGTAGTCTAAACAGCATTAGAAATCTAGTGATTGCAGGTTAGTACAAAAAAAATGCTTAAAATATTCAGAAGTCAAGTACAGTAATACATCATTTCTTCCCCTACATAAAATCCGATCCTAATTGATTCTAATTTTAGATTGCATTAAATCAACAAGTACAATAAGATACAAAAGATACCAACACAAAAACTGTTTGTAATTTATGTTTCTACATATTCAATTATCCTGTGAGGTAGAAGAGTAACTAAAATACTAACTATGAATAATACTATAAAGAAACAAGAAAAGAATAGAGCTTAGCTCTTGCATCTAGCAAACATGTGGAAAGACATCTTATTAGACATAAAATGTTCAGGGTAGAAGAAAAACTTGTTACAGGGAGCCCATAAACAAGAAAAAGAAAGATCTTGAAAGAAGACTCATTTTTTTTCTCTCTCTCTTTAATAGAGATTACCCAGCCAAATGCAAAGGAGATAAAACAAGAGAATGAGTATCTAACCCACCAGCAATACAGTTTCTGGAAGTAGAGGTGGCCTTCTCTGGAGATTTATTAAGGATTATTTTCTGATTCACAACCCAAATTTCTCTGAAATACACTAATCTCCCTCAGGGCACTCTATTATAACAATACCTCCTCATTCATTCTGCATTTGACTGCAATTCCACTTTAAATATTAATTTTAGAGGAGGTTTTACTTGCAATTAACCATGCGATTATATTGTAATCATGTTGAATTCCATACTCTAAAATGAATTTAGCATAATCAGGACCTAAAGAGGCAATAAAGTTAATACCCACTGACTTTACTGGAAAGTCAGACATCTAGCACCTTCACTAATTGGAGACACAAAATCAACTAAAATGTAGAATGTTTTCACAAATAGTAAAAGTAAAATCCAACATAAAACACATGCTCTTGCCTGTTTATCCAACCAACTAGGCTGCCTATTAAGTAAAGAAGTTAAAACCAATTCAGTATTTCCTAGGATTGTTAATGAGTATGCAAAGAGGTTTGTATGGACTTGGCCCAGTAAAAATATGGCCTGCCAGAAAGGAAGGAGAGTTGCCAGCCTTGTCTGTAAGCTCTTTGGAAAAGGCAACCGCACATCTAGTGTGATGTTCAATAATCAAGAATATTTGTATCATGATCCATTAGAACTCTGGGAGATGGTGAAGGACAGGGAAACCTGGTGTGCTGCAGTTCACGGGGTCACAAAGATTTGGACATGGCTTAGCGACTGAACAACAACCATTAGATACTTGTGAATTTTTTAAGGGTATTTTCAACCTAGAATCCTAACTCCCATTGCTCAATTTTTCATAATTAATTTTTACTTATTTCAAAAACCCACCATGCCCTATGTTTGTTTAGATTCTGTTTATCCATCACTAAGTTAGAAAAGACATACCAAAGCATGATAATAAATTTTAAATAGTGTCCTTCTTTAATATCTACTTTGCTGACAAGCATCTCGTTTTCTAATGTACGTGTAAAGGTCAAGGTTATCATTAGGAGTCTGAAATCATATCCAAGGCCAACTAAGCATTGATCTAGTGTGAGTCCATTCCTGTGAGGTTCAGATTTCTTCGCTCAGACAGGGTTCCCTACCTCAAATAGAGAACAAAATAGAGTGTGGTTATTAATAAATTAGGTAATACTTGGAAAAGTAGATCAACCAATTCTCTACTCACCTTCACCTTACTTTACAATATTTTTGGGGAAAAAAACAGAGACACAAAAGTAGAAAAATATCTAAGTGATTTATTTCCTGATTTCAATTTGGGAAAGAAGTTGTTAAGCTGAAAAGGAAATGGAAATAATGTAAAAAAGAAAGTAGATTTTCTTACATAACAAACTCCCTGATGTCAAAATTAGTCTAAACATAACTCAGAAATAATTTTTAAAATAATTATTAGCAACAAATATGATGGTTAAAGAGTAAATAACTTTATGAAATAAAAAAGCACTTACCATTTGTTCTTGTTGCTGTTGTTTAGTGGCTAAGTGGCGTCTGTCTCTTTGTGGCCCCATGGAGTGTAGCCGCCAGGCTCCTCTGTCCATGGGATTGCCCAGGCAAGACACTGGAGTGGGTTGCCTTTTCCTTTTGCAAAGAATCTTCCCAACCCAGGGAACTTACCGTTTAAAGGTATGCTACTTGCCCGATTCTGAACTAGATTTTTTACTTTAAATTCGTTTAAAAGAAACATATTTAAATTACAATTATTTAGTCCAATCTTTAACAGTGTTATTATTTTAAAATTCAGTATCTTGATTTTAAAGATTTTTCTAAATGGAGCCAGAAAGACTGAAATAGATTTTCCAGGTTTTGAATCCAAATGTGTGCAGCTCTAAAACTTGTTTTTATCTTACTTTTTCAGGCTGATGGAAGCATAAATGGCCAGAGTATTTGGCAGAATAGTTCCATTTCTAGATATGAACCATCATTTATAATGATAATTAGTAAATATATCAATACCAAACAATAGAAGGCTGGTTAAGTAATTTACGAAACTACAATATAATGAAGCAGAATATTTAATAACATGCAAACATAGACAAAATACAGTTTTAATCTTTTAAAAAGACTTGACACAAAAATGTATTTTTATGATGAAATTTAATTGATGTTTTGGCTCCTATTTATATCTGTGTTTTTTATCATGTCTATCATTCTTCCTACCCACTCCAGTACTCTCGCCTGGAGAATCCCATGGACGGAGGAGCCTGGTGGGCTGCAGTCCATGGGGTCGATAAGGAGTCGGACACGACTGAGCGACTTCACTTTCACTTTTCACTTTCATGCACTGGAGAAGGAAATGACAACCCACTCCAGCGTTCTTGCCTGGAGAATCCCAGGAATGGGGGAGCCTGGTGGGCTGCCGTCTATGGGGTCACACAGAGTCGGACACGACTGCAGCGACTTAGCAGCAGCAGTAGCATTCTTCCTGTATATGTGTGTGGGTGCTTAGTCGCTCAGTCATGTCCGACTCTTCCCGACCCCGTGGACTGTAGCCCACCAGGCTCCTCTGTCCATGGGATTCTCCAGGCAAGGATACTAGAGTGGGTTGCCATGTCCTCCTCTAGGGGATCTTCCCGACCCAAGGATTGAACTTGGTCTCCCACATCGCAGGGGGATTCTTTACCTTCTGAGCAGAGGGAGCTCTACTTCCTCTCTGCTTCCTCCCTACAAGAGGGAAGCCCTCCTGTATATGGGTATTGTCTTAATATTGGTGTCTTGGCTGTTTTTGTAACTATACAATGTTTACCATATTCCAAGTTTTATTTACTGATCATGTGTTACTTTAATACTTGGGAAAATAAGCCATGCACAGAAAAGTGAGCTGTGTAATGGAAACATGCTTTTCAAATATTCAGAAGGATTTAAATTAGGTCCACTAAGCTTCTAGAATCCAGCAATGCATTAGTGCTGAAATGACATTTCTGATCATTTAGCTCCGAAAGCCTACTGCATTGATAAATTTGCAAGTGACATTAAAATAACGAAAAAGTAGTATAACTCATATTCACCAACCTCCCCAACGAATCTCAGAAATATATAGATCAGAGTGCAATTTGATCTTTAAAACAAGGCTAAACAAAAAAACAACAAGAATCTATCACTCTACCATTATCCTTTCTACTTAACGTAGCAAATTATGTACCAAAATGGAAAAAAAAAGTGTCTCGAATTTTCTTTGCAAAATAAGTCTTGAGGCTCAGTTCTTTGTAGCTTGAGCTGTGGGCTAAGCAATTTAATTAACTGTTATTTTGTACAGTTTTCCCAAAATGGAAGCCTTAATATAGCATCTTAAGCATTTTTCTCTGTTTTAAAGATACCACTAACTCCAGCCCCATGTAGAGACTAAACTCTTGTCTCTGTGACAGAACTCCTAGGAGAAATCTGACTTTGTATTTCTCTGAAATGTAGATAAATGGTGTTTGTCTTTCATTCATCCAAACACTTCATATTCAACAATGAATGAAGAGAAAGCAAAGTGAAGTAGAGAATGTTTACTTGCTACTCTCCTTCCCTATAGTTTCTAGAATTCTTTGGGGAGCTCAAGGGTTTCTGTTGTGACAGGAAAAAATTATATAAAAGATGGTTCAAAAAATCAACTCTGTCCATGGCAGTTAAGGAGGAGAAGAACGTGTCAGAAGCAGCAGATGATTCTTGGTTTTTTTCGCACTTTATTCCACTTCCAAAATTTCTTTTTAATAGAACCATATTTGTGATATTTATTTTGTTCTGTTTTTTTATGAAGCTATCTTGTATTCTTAGAATAAGGCTTTTCTTTTTCACATTGTAATTGTTTTTTAACTGGAAAATACTTGCTTTAAGAAGAGGATGACGGAGGATGAGATGGCTGGATGGCATCACCGACTCGATGGACATGGGTTTGGGTAAACTCCAGGAGTTGTTGATGGACAGGAAGGCCTGGTGTGCTGAAGTCCATGGGGTCACAGAGAGTCGGACATGACTGAGCGACTGAACTGGACTGAGCGACTGAACTGAACTGAGCTGAGTTGTTTTACAATGTCAGGTTGGTTTCTGCCATACGACAATGTGAATCAGTCATAAATGTACATATGCCCCCTCGATATTAAACCTTCCTCCCACCCCCACTGCGTGCCTACTTCTTGGTTGTCAGAGGGCACTGGGTTGAGCTCCCTGTTCTACAGCAACTTCCCATTAGCTGTCTATTTACAGATGGTAATGGATATGTTCCAGGGCTTCTTTCTCAATTTGTCCCACCCTCTCCTTCATCTTCCCTGTCCCCAAGTCTGTTCTCTATATCTGCATCTGTATTCCTGCCCTGAAAATAGTTTCATCAATGCATTTTTTCTAGAATCCATAGATATACGTATTACTATACAATATTTCTTTTCTTTCTGACTTACTTCACTCTTTATAACAGGCTCTAGCTTCATCCAGCTCACTAGAATTGACTCAGATTCATTCCTTTTTATAACTGGGTAAAATTCCATTGCATATGTACCACAAATTCTTTATCCATCCGTCAGTTGACATCTAGATTGTTTCCATGTCATAACTGTTGAAAATAGTGCTGAAGTGAACACTGGGGTACAAGTGTCTTTTTGAATTATTGTTTTCTCAGGGTATATGCCCTGAGGAAATTGGAGATATCAGGGGACCATTTCATGCAAAGCTTGGCACAATAAAGGACAGAAGTGGCAAGGACCCAACATAAGCAAGAGAGATTAAGAAGTGGCAAGAATATACAGAAGAGCTATTCAAAAAAGGTCTTAATGAACCAGATAACCACGATGGTGTGGTCACTCACCTGGAGCCAGAAATCCTGGAGTGTGAAGTCAAGTGGGACCTAGGAAGCATTACTACAAACAAAGCTAGTAGAGGTGATGGAATTCCAGCTGAGTTATTTCAAATGCTGAAATATGATGCTGTGAAATTGCTGCACTCAATATGCCAGCAAATTTGGAAAACTCATCAATGGCCATCAGGACTGGAAGAGGTCAGATCCCATTCCAATCCCAAAGAAAGGCAATGCCACAGAATGTTCAAACTACTGCACAATTGCACTCATTGCACATGCTTGCAATGTGCTGCTCAAAAGCCTTCAAGCTAGGCTTCAACAGTATGTAAACAGAGAGCTTCTAGATGTACAAGCTGGGTTTGTAAAAGACAGAGGAGCCAGAGATCAAACTGCCAACATCCCTTGGATCATAGAAAAAGCAAGGGAATTCCAGCAAAACATCTGCTTCTGCTTCATTGCATATACTAAAGCCTTTGAATGTGTGGATCACAATAGCATTGAAACATGTATATTATCATATGTGAAATAGATCGCTGGTCCAGGTTCGATGCATGAGACAGGGTGCTCAGGGCCGGTGCACTGGGATGACCCTGAGAGAAGGGATGTGGGGGAAGGTGGGAGTACATGTACTCCCATGGCATGTCAGTGTATGGCAAAAACCACTACAATATTGTAAAGCAATTACCGTCCAATTAAAATAAATTTTAAAAAATTGTGGAAAATTCTTAAAGAGATGAGGATACTAGACCACCTTACCTGCCTCCTGAGAAGCCTGTATACAGGTCAAGAAGAAACAGTTAGAACTGGACATGGAACAACAGAATGTTGTTTTATAGGTAAATGTTTAGTCTCATTCATACTTTATTTTTCATCATTGCTTATTCTTACTTATTCTTACTAAATAAACTTTGAATTCACTTATTAAGTAATTTCTATTTATAAACAGAATTTTACAAAATTTTATAAAATAGAATATTATAGAATTTTATAAATAGAACTCTATTTATAAATTCTTTTTATAAATAAAATCTATTCTATTGTTAAGAATAGAAGTGTCTTTCTCAGGTGAAATTTCTCCTTGCCCTACTCACTGTCTAGTATATCTTATGGATGCAGCTGTGAGTTTCGATCTTCTGATTTTCCCAATTCTCACATTGGCCTAATTTCTTATGTCATTTTACTTCATCCCATTAATCGTATCTCACATAATTTTTTTCCAGTCAGTGTTTGCTAAGCATCTTTCATGTGTCCTGAGATACATACTTTTTTTTTTTTTTCTGTTCAACTTTGCTATGAGGGAAATATTTGAATAATTGATTCAGAGAGGAAAGGTCAGCTGAGTGGGACACCGTATTTTGCAATGATTACTCTTTTGTCCTGGCAGTGGATAGATTGTCTCCAAAGCTGGGAGAGGAATGTTTCAAGGCTTTCTTGTCACTGCGTCTCCTGCTTTATTGGCAGTTTGTAAACTCTTCTCATTGTTCTTAATGTTTTAAACCTAAAAATGTGAAGGTTTCAAGCATGAAAAGTAGAGGCCTAGGAATGCTGTGTTTCTACTGAAAGAGATTCTGTAATCTTTTATATCCATTCCAAGAAAGCATTGCAGCTAAAGTAAAAGTTTGCCAACTAATTTAGTCAACCCCTCCCCCTCCAAAAAATAGGTGACTGTTATCTGCCAAGTGCTTGTTTAAGTACTTTACACGTATAATCACATTTAATTATTTCAAACATTCTATGACAGAGGTATAATTCTGTAGCTATTTCTCATGAGATATCTGAGCTTTAAAAAGATCAAATAGCAGGATCAGAGGAACGAAATGACAGATTTGGAATTCAGATACATGTACCTCTAACCTTAAAGACCAGTTTTAATTCCTCATAGATCTGGCCTTCTCCATTTGCCCTAATAACAACTATTTCAGATGACTGAACTTCTGTGTCTTAATTTGTAGGCTTTTAGATTCTCTTGCGCTTAATCATGCATTTCTATGAATTACCTTGATTTGAAATATTGGCTTTTTGTTCTAGGGTATTAATTCTCTGATCTTCCATCAACATTTTCACTTTATCCTGCATTTTCAACTTTGATATTATCTTTCTAGTGTTATGGTATATTTTTTGCAGATATATTCTTCTTTTAATCCTGACATGTTTTCTGAGAGAGAGTTCATACTGAAAGTCTTATGTGGGTCTATTCATGCTCTTCTTTCTCATTTACTACTACTACATTTGATACACATTTTTGTTTTGTTTTGTTCTGAAATTTCTTCCTGGCTTCTCATGCCTGACTTGTTGAGCCTTAATTATTTTGTTAAGCTTTGTTTAATTTTACTACATTTTGCATTGTTATTTTAAGGTTTTCTAAATATATTGTATGTTATATTAATAGAATAAATATCATGAATGCCCTTCTGCCAATTGAATATATTCTTATAACAGTTTGAGAATCATTTTTATGAATTTCATAATCATAGGAAGGATTCTAAATGCAAACTCTGCAGTAATTGTGCTTATGCAGTCAGGGAGAAAAGAAACTCATATAAAATCAGTGCTCTTGATTCCTTCTCAAAGGCAATTTCTTCTCCATCATGTTCCATCTTGAAACCTTTCATATAGAATCACTTTGCTACGGGGCTTAATTTTTCACCAAAATCAATTTTTTTAAGACTGACTAGTTTTGTTCTCATACAGACAAGATAGAAATGTATTACATATACTTTAGGTAGTTAATTTTTCCCTGTATAGGGTCATAGGTTTTTATTAATTTAAATGGAGACTATATTGCTTGATACGAGTGAGAAATGAGTGTTAGATATTAAAGCTAAAAAGATAGAGCAAGTATGTTTTATGTTTATGCAAAGAAACTTCAGCATTTTTTTAGTGTTAACAAATTGAAAACTTAAGAATGAAGTCTGTATACATTATGAACTCAAAGACAATAGGTAATTTTAAAAAATCACCAAAGATTCAAATGTTATTTAAATATATCCTTTCTTTTATTGATAAAGACAACAGAATCTTAAGAAATTAAATATATGAAAATAGGAACTTACCTCTAATTTAGAATCAACATCAAAATTTTCGGAATTCCAACTTCTATTATATATTTTTATTTCCAAATTTCCTATTTTAAAGAAAATATTGATATAGAAATAGCTCAAAATGCTTTTATATTTACCAATACTATCCCTCAAAATTTGCTTTGTGTTATTTGATTAAATCATATTGTTTTAAAAACAAATGATAACCTAGTCTTATAGGATTAAGTATATATGTGGCATACCTAAGGAGAAGTAAACCCTCAATTAAAGAATCCTGTAAGGAAAGATGCTAACACATTTATTCATTTTATTTTTTTAACTGGTGATCATAAACTTTGTTATCAAGAGGATATCCATAGTTTGAAGTATTTTGTTAAGCTTTCTATTTTATATTGGAGTATAGTGGGTCAACAGACTTCCCTGGTAGTTCTGTTGGTAAAGAACCCGCCTGCAATGCAGGAGACCCCGGTTGGATTTCTGGGTTGGGAAGATTCCCTGGAGAAGGGTGGGCTGCCTACTTTAGTTTTTGGCTTTCCTGATGGCTCAGATGGTAAAAAAAAAAAAAAAAAAAATCTACCTGTAAAATGCGGGAGACCTGGATTCGATCCCTGGGTTGGGAAGATTCCCTGGAGGAGGGCATGGCAACCCACTCCAGTATTCTTGCCTGGAGAATCCCTATGCACAGGGGACCCTGGCGGGCTGCAGTCCATGGGGCTGCACAGAGTCGAACACGACGGAGCGACTAAGCACAACACAAAGCCAGTCAACAATGTTGTGACAGTTTCAGGTGGACGGCAATGGGACTCAACCGCACCAATGGCAAAGAAACTGAACAGTGTATACTAATCAAAAACAACGGTGGGGTTGTTAGAAATGCTGGTCGCGTATTCTCTAATAAGGACACTGATTTTTATCATATTCGCTTCCATTCATGAGTAACAGGTACTATACGGTGACTGTCAACTATGTTTCTAGGTTCTCTTCAGTAACAATTGTTTGTTTGGATCAATATTCTGTATCAATCCCGAGTTATGTTCAGGTTTCTAGAATGTTATTGCCTCATACCAAGGTCTTTGATTCTCATTTCAGGTTGTTCATTACCATGACCCTAAATTTCTCAGTTTTTCCATATTAATTTGGTAAAAATCAGGTAATTTAAGCATGAAGTCTTATCAGTAACCCCCTTAATATGTCAGGAAAATATTAGCTTCCTGCCTTACATATATAACATAAATGACTATTTGCAACTACAACTCTCTATCTTTCAAACTCAACTGTTCAACATTTTATGTCTGTTTCTGCTTATCTTTCTTCCGAAATCAGCATTCTATACAATGAAAGACGATTATTTTAAAGTTCATCTTTTGTTGGAAAATTCATTCATTTTGAAATTCTTCTTTTTGGGGGAGGGGCGGAATTTGTTTGCTTCTCAAAGTCATCTCTTAAGATGGATACTACTGTTGAATATTACTATAAATGGAAATTCTGTGGGACAATGTCATAATATTTCCTGTATGTCATATAAGCTTCCACCCACGACTGTGACCTCTAAATAAAATTTCTCTTTAGTTATCCCATATGTATGCAATAGCATGTAAGTTAAAGGTAAGAGGTGTGTGTGTGTTATTTATTGTTATATGATTATATGGCTAAGCAATCAAAATTAGTTGAATAACCTTTAGTATTCACCGTTGTATCAAACACTTGGATACATCATTAGTGCCTAGACATTAAGAATACTAGGTGTTGTTTATCAAGCTAAAACACACCTCTCCTGAAATACATAACGTTTTTCAGGCATGTGAAATTCAACACACATTTCTCAAAACTACCCAAAATCTATAGGTTCTCTGTTTCCTTTGTTCTGTTCCTTACAGATTGGAGGATGGCCAAAGATCTTTAGCTTTTTTTTTTATGGCAAAAAAGTCCACCGATTTTTCTAAATGTCAGAATGCTTCTGATTTTTAAAAAATCTGAATTTTCTATTCAAAATCATTTCTTTTTACCTAAAGAAAATATGTCTTGATATTACAAACTTGAATCAATAGTTCATGTTTCTGTGATAACGTAGTAAGGAATAGATATTGCTTTTAATTTTCAAGTTAATATATAGAAAGCTAACTTTTTTCTTCCATTTCAAGCTTTCAAAAATATATACTTACACAGAATAACCAAATGTGATTATAATAATATGTCTTGAATCAAATAAACCCTCTGTCAGAGGCTAGCCAAATGATATGTCTAATGACTCAATTTCTGTGCCATTCTGTCCAGAATTATCAGCAAAGACTTGGATAATAACTAGCAAATATTCTTTCTACCTGCCTTTGGAAGTGGGGTGGGGTAGAAGGCCCCCAGGGACTTTAATCATCTCTTTTAGTGACAGTATTCCCTATTAAAGTGATTTGGCCAAGGAAAAGATCTGACAAACTTGTTTACTACCTAAGTATTCTAACCAATAATAATTAGGTATGTGAAACATCTTTGTTAAAATGTGAATTTTAAAAGGATAGTTTTTCAGCTTTAGAAAATGGTAGATATGTCCTCATTTCAAATGCACACGTGCAATTTATTGTTCCTGTCTGAAACTGACATACCCTGGGCTTCCTATCTGCTTTAAGAAACTCACCTGGGGCTACAGATATATTGATTTAGAAAAAATGCAAACAGCTTTACTTGAGTGTCAGGAGACCAGAAGTATCTACTCAGGCCTGTCATTGACATCTTTTTTAGGCATTTATTGATCATTATTGTGACTCAGTTTCCTTATCAGGAAGTGGAGTGAGGGAAAATAGACACATAATATTGTATGCAGAAGTGTATATACAGATATATATATATATGTATACATATATATATATCAGTTCAGTTCAGTTCAATTCAGTCACTCAGTCTTGTCTGACTATTTGCTACCCCATGGACTGCAGCACGCCAGGCTTCCCTGTCTATCACCAACTCCCAGAGCTTACTCAAACTCAAGTCCATCGCATCAGTGACGCCATCCAACCATCTCATCCTCTGTTGTCCCCTTCTCCTCTTGCCTTCAATGTTTCCCAGCATCAGGGTCTTTTCCAATGACCCAGTTCTTCGGATCAGGTGGCCAAAGTATTGGAGTTCCAGCTTCAGCATCTGTCCTTCCAATGAATATTCAGGCATAATTTCCTTTAGGATGGACTGGTTGGATCTCCTTGCAGTCCAAGGGACTCTCAAGAGTCTTCTCTAACACCACAGTTCAAAAGCATCAATTCTTTGGTGCTCAGCTTTCGTTATAGTCCAACTCTCACATCCATACATGACTACTGGAGAAACCATAGCTTTGACTAGATAGACCTTTGTCAGTAAAGTAAATCTCTGCTTTTTAATATGCTTTTAAATATATATAATTCACAGTCACACTGTAAGGAATATGGTAGGATGAAGATACTATATTTTTATGAGCCATTTTGTAGTCATCTTAGAAGTACTAACATTTGAATACTTAGTTTAAAAATTTTACAAAGGTTTATTTCTTCCTCCAATATATATTTCCATGCTATAAGCATCTTGATAATTTAGCAAAGCATTTACAAATTTCTGAGAAACAGATATGTGATTCGCGTGCATCTATGCTAGAATCTTCCAAATATCCTTTTGCAAGAAAGATAAACTAACTTGCGATTTCTCCCACAGCTATTCTTGGTTAAGCAGCAGAAGAGCTATATAGGAACATGGTGTAATTGAAAGTTAATGTATTCATCTTCTTATTTGTCTAGTTCTTCTTCTGTTCCCTGGTGACTTAGACAGTAAAGTGTCTGCCTGCAACGCGGGAGACCCGGGTTCAATCCCTGGGTTGGGAAGATCCCCTGGAGGAGGAAATGGCAACCCACTCCAGTACTCTTGCCTGGAAAATTCCATGGACTGAGAAGCCTGGTAGGCTACAGTCCATGGGGTCGCAAAGAGTTGGACATGACTGAGCGACTTCACTTCACTTCACTTCTTCTGTTCAGTGTCAAACAGAAAAACTACAGAGTTTAAAGAATCAGCATAACTTCTAACTAATGTGTTTTTCAATCCCCCTTTGCTCTTAAGAACAGAGATTGGCAAACAAAGGCCAAATTTGACTCACCATACCACCTTTTTTTTGTAAATTATTGAAACTAATTACTTACTTACTGTCCATGGATGCTTTTGTGCTACAACTCAGATTTGAGTGGTTGTCAAGGATAGATAATGGACCTCAAAGCCCAAAATATTTATTATCTGCCCCTATACAAATAAAATCTGTTCATGCCAGGTCTAAATCATTTTATTCTTTTACAAAGCAATGAAGAGGCAGCATTTTGTAATGGTGAAAAGCATGGATCCAATGTCAGAAGTTCTTCATGTCTCAAACCTCAATTTGTTTACATATCAGAAATGACAAATTACCCTTGCCTTTTATTTTGAAAGGACTTAGAGTCTGAGAAGTTGGGTCTTGCATCTCTTGAATATCTAAATATTTAAGCCAGGATTAGCTCTTCCCTAATCCATGAGTTTACTTAAGTGTGAGTAAAATATGATGCTTCTTTAGCACAGACTGCTCTACAGAATCCTGAAGTAGATCATGTGGAAAAGAAAATAATGGCGCATTAACGCTCCTTTTCATCAGCTGTATTGTCTAGGAGGATGTAAACATTTTGAAACATGAGTCATGTATTGTCACTCCTCTGCTCAAGGCTGCATAGCTCCTCATTTCATGAAGTTCTACAGAAGAGAAAGCCCTGATCACAATCTCAAAAAATATATCGTCAGTGGTGAACTAAAGCTACAAGAATGCCTATGTACAGTTTAGCAACATTTCAAATTGGCCCAGCCTCCAGCTCTAGCACCCTGTATAAAAGAGTCATAATTCAGTCCCTACTGTTATTTAAGTACAAAATGTTTGGCAGAAAATTTAAAAACTGCAAGGCAGATGAAATGGTGAAACAATTTTTAAGTGACATAGTAAAAAGGAGAAACAGTGAATAGAAGAAGCATATATGGTTTGATGGTGCAAGTACACTTGATATTAGTTAGGTTATAAAGAGACTAAAGTATTATCTTAGTTCATTTGGACTTCTATAACAAAAAAAAAAAAAAAAACACAGACTGGTAGCTTATAAGCAAGAAAAATTTATTACTCACACTTCTGGATGATGGAAAATCTAAACCAAGGTGCTGGCAGATTCAGTGTCTGGTGAAAATCTACTTCCTATTTCATATGATGAAACTTCCCAGCTGTCACATCACAAGGCAGAGAGAAGGGACTAGGGTGCACCGTGGAGTCTTGTTTATAAGAGCACTAACTCTGTTCAGGAGGCTTTGCTCTCATGAATCAATCTCCTCCCCAAGGCTCCACCTCCTAATACCATCATATCAGCATAAATATTCAATATTTCAAATTCATGAATTTGGGGGGGGGACATAATATTCAAACTGTAACAAGTTGTTAGAAATTGTAGATAACATGCATGATAAAATATTAAGAATATATAAAATAACCAGATGGAATTGTATCAATGAAAAAAAATCAGTTATCAAAAATGAATTTGTTTGTTGTTTTTAACAACAGATTAACACAGCAGAATGATGAATCAACACACTTGGAGACTTATTAATAGAACATATCTAAACTGAGATTAAAACAGAAAAGAGAGTATCTGATTTGTGGGGAAGTGAAAGGAGATGAGATAGATAGTAGCTTAGAAAAAATATGAAAAGATAAAATGGGCAAGATCTTCCAAAATTTAATTATGAGACATCAACCCACAAATCCAAGAATCTCATTGAACATGTCATCTGGATATATCTTCAAAAAAAAAAAAATTACGAGGCACATCACAGTCAATCTGCTGAAAACTAAAGATAAAAAGCAAGTCTTAAAAGCAGCAGGAGGAAACAAAAGACACATTAATACAGCAACAAAGGGCCCTCCTCGACAGAAAAAACTGAGAGGCTTAAAACAAAATACAACATCTTTACAATGCTAAAAGAAAAGGAAATATGAACTTAGAATGTTATATGTAGTAGAAATGTGCTCCCCAAATAAAAATGGAATAAAGGCATTTTTTTCACTTTTTCATTAACATATAACTGATTTTCAGTATCATGTTATTTTCAGATATACAGCAGAGTGATTCAATATTTTTATAGTTACACTCCATTTAAAGTTAAAGTATTGGCTATATTGCCTGTGCTATGCAATATATTCTTCTTGCTTATTTACTTTGTAAATAATAGTCTATGCATCTTAAAACCCTACTCGATCTTACCCTTCTCCCCATTCTTCATCCCAGTGGTAACCGCTAGTTTGTTCTCTGTATCTGTGTCTCTTTCTGTTTTATTATATATTATTTATTTGTTTATTTTTCAGATTCCACATATGTGACAACATGCATTTTTGTCTTTTGCTGGCCAGCATTTTATTAAGCATATTACCCACCAGGTCCATCCATGTTGTTGCAAATGGCAAAAATCCATTCTTTTTTATGGATGAATATTATTCCACTTTGCATATGTGTGTATGTATACATTCATCAATTGACAGATACAAGTTGCTTCTTTAGCTTAGCTATTGAAAGTAATGCTGCTATGAGCACTAGCATGCACATATCTCTTCAAATTAGTGTTTTTGTTTTCTTGGATGTATACCCAGGAGTGGAAATTGTGGTTCATATTATAGTTCTAATTTTAATTTTTTGACAAGCCTCCATACTACTAATATTTTCCATAATGGCTAAGCAAGTTTACATTCCCTCCAATAGCATAAGAGTTCCCTTTTCTCCATATCCTCTCCAGCATTTGTTATTTTTGGTATTTTTGACAACAGCCATTCTTACAGGCATGATGTGATAACTTGTAGTTTGACTTGCATTTTCCCGATGATTACCAGTGTTGGATATCTGTCCATGTGCCTGTTGGCCAACTAAGTGTCCTCTTTGGAAAAATATTTATTCAGGTCTTCTGTCCAGTTTTTAATCAGGATCTTGTTGTGTGCTGTTTTTTTTAATTGAATTGTATGAGTTATATGTTTTTTTTTTTATTTTGTATTATATATTGTGGCTATTATCCCTTTATCACAGCAGTCCTCAGCCTTTTGGGCACCAGGCACTGGTGACTGGTTTAATGGAAGACAATTTTTCCACAGATGGTGGGGAGGGAGATGGTTCAGGCAGTAATGTGCGCATTGGGGAGTGATGGGAAGCAGTGGATGAAGATTTTCTATTTTGCCTGTTGCTCACCTCCTGCTGTGTGACCCAGTTCCTGACAGGCCGTGGACTGGGGTACCCATCTGTGACCTGGGAGTTGGGGATATCTGCTTTATCAGACATATCATTTGCAAATATTTTCTCCCATTCAGTAGATTGTATTTTTGAGGGTTAGTGGGGTCAATGATTTTTTTTGCTGTGCAAAAAGCTTTTAAGTTTATTTAGGTTCCATTCTTAAATTTTTGCTTTTGATTCCTTTGCCTTGAAAAGGAAATCCAAAAAACTATTGCTCCAACTTATGTCAAAGAGTGTTCTGTCTACATTTTGTTCTAGGAGTTTTATGATTTCCAGCCTTACGTTAAGGTCTTTAATCCATTTTGAATGTGTTTTGTGTGTCATGTGAAAGAATGGTCTAATTCTGTTTTTGTTTGTTTTGTTTCAACATGTAGCTCTCCAGGTTTCCAAGCACCACATTTTGAAGACTTTCTTTTCTCCATTGTGTATTCTTGGCTCCGTTGTTGTCATAAATTAATTGAAAATAAGTGTGTTATCTTATTTCTAGGCTCTCTATTCTGTTCCATTGACATATGTGCTGGTTTTTGTGCCAGAACCATACTGTTTTCATTACTGTAGCTTTACAATATAATCCAAAGTCAGAGAGTGGGATACCTCCAGATTTATTCTTCATTCTCAGGATTATTTTGACTATTTGAGGCCTTTGTGGATTTTAGATTATTTGTTCTAGTTCTGTGAAAAATATCATGGGTGTTTTGAAAGGGATTTCTTTAAATTTATAGATTGCTTTGGGTAGTATCCTCCAGGGAATTCAGACTAGTGGAGACAACAAGTATGTAGAGATTATCATAATACATCATAGTAAGTAAGCTGTCAAGAGAGGTTGTTGCTGTTTAGTCGCTAAGTTGTGTCTAACTCTTTTGTGATCCCATGTAATGTAGCCCACCAGACTCCTCTGTCCATGAGATTTCCTAGGCAGGAATACTGGAGTGGGCTGCCATTTCCTTCTCCAATATCCCACATCTGCCTGCAATGCAGGAGACCCCAGTTCGATTCCTGGGTTGGGAAAATCTGGTGGAGGAGGGATGGGCTACCCACTCCAGTATTCTTGGGCTTCACTGGTGGCTCAGCTGGTAAAGAATCGGCTGGCAATTGAACTCAGGGAGACCTGAGTTCAGTCTCTGGGTTGGGAAGATCCCCTGGAGAAGGGAATGGCTACCCCACTCCAGTATTCTAACCTGGAGAATTCCATGGGTTGCATATTCCATGGGGTCACAAAGAGTCAGACACGACTGAGCAACTTTCACTTTCACTTGGGTAGTATGGACAATTATAATCATGTTGATTCTTCCAGTCAATAAGTGTGGTCTAACATGCTGTTTAAGGCCAATATTTCTTTGTTGATTTTATCTCTATGTGATCTATCCATCGGCATAAGTAGAATGTTAAAATTCCCTACTCTTATCGTATTATTGTCCAGTTCTTTATGTCTGTTAATATATGATTTATATATTTTAGATGCTCCTACACTGGATGCATCCCCTGGAGGAAAGCATGGTAATCCGCTCCAGTATTCTTGCTTGGAGAATCCCATGGAAAGAGGAGCCTGGAGGGCTACAGTCTATAGGGTCGCAAAGAGTCAGACACATCTGAAGTGACTCAGCATGCATGTATGCATACTAGGTGCATATGTGTTAAGGAGTATTATTGCACCTTCTTATATTGGTCCCTTTATTATTATATTGCCTCCTTTGATTTTCAGTATGCTGCTGCTGCTAAGTCACTTCAGTCGTGTCCAACTCTGTGCTACCCCATAGACGGCAGCCCACCAGGCTCTGCCGTCCCTGGGATTCTCCAGGCAAGAACACTGGAGTGGGTTGCCATTTCCTTATCCAAGATTTTCAGTATAGACTTTGTTTAAAAGTCTGCTTTGTCTGAAATGAGTATTGTTACCCCAGCTTTCTTTTTATTTACATTTTCATAGAAGACATTTTTCCATCCTCTCACTTTCAGTTGATGTGTGTCTTGAGTTCTGAAGCGAGTCTCTTGTAGGCAGCATGAGTGTTTGTTTGTCAGTTTTATTCAATCAGCCACACTGTCTTTTGATTGGAGCTTTTAATCCATTGGCGTTTAAAGTATGTACTCACTGCCATTTTGTTATTTGTTTTATGATTGTTTTTGTAGTTCTTCCGTGTTCTTTCTTCCTCTGTTAGTTTCTTCCCTTATAGTTTGAGGTTTTTCATTAGTGCTATGTTTGCACACCTTTCGCTTTTGTGTATCTGTTGCAGATTTTGATTTGTGGTTGTGGGGTTGATGTATGTTAACATATAGGTATGTCCAGTTGTTCTAAGCTAGTAATCATGCATGTTCAAACATGTTCTAAAATATCTAAATTTCTTACTCCTCTCCCTGACATTTTTGATATCATATTTTACATGTTCATGTCTATCTCTTAACTATTTATTGTAGTTATAGTTGATTTTATGATTTTTTCTTTAATATTCACATTTACTTATTTTCCACAGACAGCTTCACTGTATATTTATCTTTACTAGTGGGGTTTTTCCTTTCTTATGAATTCGTACTTGGTGTTGTAGCTCCTTTTCCACTTTAACATTTCCTGTAGGGCTGCTTTATTATTGATGGACTTTTATTGTTTTTTTTGCTTATCTGGGAAGTTCTTTTACTCTTCTTCAATTTTAAATGATAACCTCTCTGGATAGACTATCCTGCATTTTAAGTTTTTCTCTTTCAACATTTTAAATATATCATACCACTCCCTTCTTGTCTGCAAAGTTTCTGTAGAAAAACCAGCTGATCACCTTATGAGGATTCCTTTATATGTGACTGTATATTTTTCTCTTGCTGCCTATAAAATTCTCTCTTTACCTTTAACTCTTACATTTTACATGTGATATGTCTTGGTGTGAGTTTGTTTCGGTTCACCTTATTTGGGACTTTCTGTGATTTCTGTACCTGGAAATCTGTTTCCTTCTTCAACTTCAGGAAGACTTCAAGCATTAGTTTCATCAAATACATTTTCTACACCGTTCTCTCTTTTTTCTCTTTCTGAGACCTCTACACTTAATATTGTCTCAGAAGTCCTGTAAAATAGCCTCATTTTTATTTTTTGCTCTTTTGATTGATTTCCATTATTCTACCTCCCAGATCACTTAGGCATTCTTCTACATCTCCTAGTCTGCTATTTATTCCTTCTACTTAGGAGTGTATTTTTCACTTTAGTTATTGTGTTCTTCAGCTCTGATGGCCCTTTTCATATTTTCTTGTTCCTTGTTAAAATTCTCACTTTATTCAGCCCTTCCCAGTTCAGTGAGCAGTCTTACTACTAATGCTTTGAATTCTTTATGTGATAAATTATCATCTCTGTTCCATTACACCTTTTTCCAGGGGTTTTTCCTTGTTCTTTCTTTTGAAACAAATTCCTCTGTCCTCTCATTTTGTTCAACTTTATCTCTGTGACGTTTGGTGGTATACTTACCTAACGGCATGTCTTTGTGCAGGAACTTTCTATGCAGTCTGTGTGTGTCCGGTGACTTTGGTGGCAGAGCTGAATCTGAAGTGAGCATGGGTCACATCTTCCCGCAGAGTGTGCCGGTGGCTGCCAGTCTGGTGAGAGATGGGGCTGGAGATGGAGGGGCTGGAGCCCCTATGCTCAGTGACCACCAGCTCCTGTCAGGGTCAGGATCAAGGCCTTGGGTGCTAAACCGTACTCCCCGAGGTTGAGGGCTGAGCTGGTTTCATTCCCTCTAAGTGTGCACCCTCCCGTACAGCACGGGCACTTCTGCCCTGGTGGAGAACAGGGCTGAGGCAAATGGAGCTGGAGTGGGCACCCAGGCAGACCCAGTTCATGCTGAAACAGCCCCAGCCAGCCAGTCAGAACCCAGGCTGTTTCCAGTCCACTGCCTCTGGGTGCTCACTGTCAACAGCTACCCTCGCTTTGTTTAGAGGCAGGGCCAGATGCAAGCGGGGTCTACTTCCTCTGGGTATGCATAACACCCACGAGCAAGAGCCACTTCGCCTCAGTTGTTGGAGCAGGCGCAATGGTGCAGGCCAGGTCACATGGTGGTATGATCCCAGCAGGCCAGTCAGAGCCCCAGGCCACTCCCAGAGCACCCCCTCTAGATGCGTGCCCGCGATGGCCGCCCTTGCTGTGTTCAGAGGCAGGGCGAGATTCTCGCTGGCTCTGTCCCCGCTCATGTGCACTTTGCCCTTGACAACACTCTCCACTAGCCTCCGCCCTAGTGGAGAGGTGCCCTGGAGCAGGAGTGGCTGGAGCAGGCACTCAGCGCAAGCTGGGCTGAATGCGGGGCAGTCACAGAAAATCAGTCAAAGACCCAGATTTTCAGTCTGCTTCCTCCCCCTTGTTCCTGGGAGTAAGCAAGCCTGTGAGCTCTTTATGGCAGAGTCTCGATTTCTTGCAGCCCTCTGGTAAGTCCTCTCTGGTTTTCAAACCAGCTAAGGGGACTCATTTTCCCAGTGTCAGACCCCAGGGCTGGGGTACCCAATATATGGCTTAAGTCTCTCACTCCCAGGAAGAAGCCCCGAGCCCTTGATATCCCTAGTCTTGACCTGATCACTTCTCCCATCCTACCTGACTCCATATGGATCTTTCTTTATGACTTTGCTCATAAAAGAGACTTTATCCTAGGCTTCAGCTTGTTTTCAGTGAGAACTGCTCCACATGGAGATGCAGATGAATTTTTTATGTGTTCATAGGTGAACGTGAGCACTAATTCTTCCTACTCTGCCCTCTTCATCTTCCTCCAAGATGTTTTTGCAACGACAAAAATAAAAGAATTTGCCTCCCGAAGACCTGCACTATTATGGGTTCTTTAGCCTGAAGGGAAATAATAGTAAATTGAATCCTGTTAAGAAAGGAATGAAGATAGGTACGAAGACTAATATATAGCAATTATTATATAATACATACATAATATCATATAAAAGGATAGATTTAAACTTGCATGACTACGAGCTATTATAAATAAAAGATAGTTTACATAATGGACTGTGGGGTTTATAAGTAGTAAAGGAAGGGGTGTACTATTATAAAATCTTGATACTGTTTGTGAAAAGGTATAGTATTATTTTAAGGGAATTTTAAAAATACAACACTAGAGAAACACTAATAATATGACACAAAATGATATAACTAAAAATTTATAACCAAGAGATAAATTTGAAAAGTAAGAAGATAAGCACTTCACACCGAAGTCAGGAAAGAAAGCAAGGGGCAAAGGAAATGAAGGCAAAATATAGCAGAAACCCATAGCGTGATTTAAAACAAAAAAATTAAGCCCAATTGTAACAATAATTATATAATGTGGTGGAGTAAACACAGGTCACAGATTGTCATACTGGCTAAAAACCAAGACTCAACACACTTTCAATGTAAAAACAGACCAGTTGAAAAGAGATATATTGAGAAAAAATGATACGCCACATTCCGATTTCAGTTCCAACAGAAAAGATGCTTAGAAACTGTCACTCTCATTATTATGAAAAAAAGCCAGACAAATTGAAAATCAGTTATTTTTCATGGAACAGTTAGAGCAAACCCATCCCCAAATCTGGAGAGTCAGGAGCATCTTGAAGACACAATCAAGATCTGTTTACCTGGATAGTGCCGTAATTCACACTGGGAACATGTAAAGCTTAGTTTTGACTAATTGCTAGATACTATTTGTGGAGGATTAAACTAGCATAAGATAAATATTCTGGGGTCCATACTGATATAAATAAATAGGCAAATAGGAGAGAAGAAACAGGACTCCGATTCAGGAATTTCCAAATAATTCACATAGATACTCTACCAAAGAATGTGTACGGTAACAATCCACTGTAGGTATGGGCTGAACATGGTGACTTCTTTCCAAAGAGCACAGGTGGAAATGTGGAGAGGGAAGAAAAAGAGGAACTTTATAATGGAGAACCCTGACAAATACCACATCAGCAGGTGATGAAGGTCAACATCAGTGGTGATAAATTCTGTTGATAGCATGTACTTTCGATATAATGTAATAAAAATGGCACATTTCTTCTGTAGTTTTCCTGCCAAAAACCCGTAACCACAGCCTAATCATGAGAAAAACTTCAGACAAATCCCAGCTGAGGGGCATTCTACAGAATGACTGACCAGTAATCCTCAAAACGGCCAAGGCCATCAAAACAAGAAAAATCTAACAAAACTGTCACAACCAAGAGGACACTAAGGAGACATATCTATTAAAAGTAATGTACTTTTCTAGCTGGAATTCTGGAACAGAAAAGGGATAGAAAGGAAAAATTAAAACTGAGAAGAAGATAGAATTTATTAGTTAATGTACCAACATGAATTCATTATTTATGATTAATAGATCATACTAATAAAAAATGGTAATAGGAAAAGCTGGGGTGAGGGTTATATGGCAACTATACTATCTTTCAATTTGCATGTGAATCTAGCTCTGTTCTGAAATAAAAATCTTGTTTAAATCAAACAACAACAGAAAAGAAACCCACCAGACATAGTAGATTTCAGAATGTCCTGATCAAATGGACTTATGTAACTGTCTGTTAAGACTGAATTCATGGGGCAAAAGAATAAAAAAGGTAGCTGGGGTGAGGCCAATAGAAATACTTTTCCTTCATTTACCCCAAACCAAAAATGATATAAGAACTATTTCTAATTTTGTACTAGAGTGTTTAATCAAGAGTGAGGCAAGAAGAATGGCTAAGATTTACACTGTACTGTATGAAAGGTTGTCAAACTAAGCACTAATATTTTCTACACATGTCATGTGTGATCTTAATGAAATGGGTGTTCTCAGTGGTGTCTAGGAAACAAGTTGAAGTGTGTGGAGGGAATGGTGGACAATCTGAACAGGAATAGGCGTCATGGTTGGGGAGGGTGCTGTTGCAGAGTCGGGAGGTGTGTGGTAGGGAGGATCATAAACCCAAGAGCTCAGCCTTGGAAAGAGAAAACCTTAAGCTTTTGACAGATGGTGAAGAAAACTTTGTTTTTTCTTAAACAGACCACCTTCTCTTTTCAAACACCAGAGGACATAAGTCTTATAATCTTAATGGGAGCATATATGCACCTGAATCAAACTCCATTGCAAAAATAAGCCACAAACCAATTATATGAAAAACAAAAATCGCTTTCAGTGTTCCAGTGTAATAAAATAGAGGGTTTTTTAAAAGAAGATATACAATGCAAATCATAAACTCAAGAAAAATATCACGAGATCATTCCAAAAAATCCCTCAAATCAAAGAATATATTTTAAAAATGTATAGTATTTCCTAATGATAGAAGGATTAAATCACTAATAATACATTACAGTTGTGTGCCCCTAGTAATTTAGAAGGTTATATTTTTGAGAATATACAACATAATACAGAACTTTGGATTATGCATTGCAAAAAGTTTATAATCCTAAAGGAAGAAATAGACAAATCCACAATCATAGATGCCGCTGTTGACATCCCTCTTCCTGTGTTTGGTAGAAATGAGATTTGAAAAAATTAGTAAAGACAAAGAGGATTTGAGCAACACCATCAACCAACTTAGCATAATTGACATTGAAAGAACATGACATCCATTGATTGTTATCAAGTCCAAATAGAACTTTCAACCAGCAATATGTAAAGACGGTCCATAGAACAAGTCTCATTAAATATCAACAGACTGAAATAAAGCTGAGTGTGCTATCTGATTATAATTATTTAATTAGAAATCGATAAGAATTATATAATTTTTAAAAACCTCCAAATATGTGAAAGAGAGAGAAGAGAAGAAAGGGAGAGAGGGGCAGATCACAAAGCAAATTAGAGAGCGTTTCAGAATGGATGGTGCTAGGATCATAGTATCAGAACACATTAGGGTGAGTTAGAGCAGCACTTCAACGGGAATGAATGGATTTATATACTTATATTTTCATCTTCTTCTTTCATCATGTCTATACTAAAGGGAAGAAAAGAAGTAAGTGGAGAGAAATAGGGTTAAAAGAAAGCGTTTTTGTATGTTTCTTCTCAGCAAACTGATTTGCGAATTCTCCTGCTGCTGCTTGTATTAATATACCGTGAATGTGTGTCTGTGTGTGTGTGAATGGGTGTGTTTCTGCCTCCCTGTTTTTGTAATTAAATGAGTGAGCCTCATGACTGTTTAACCCTGCCTGGAGAGCTGAGTCCGTTTGAGTGTAAAGCTGCTATGACGGGTGCTCGCTTACTGCCACTCCCTTGATTGCTTCCTGGCTGTTTGTACAGCGCTGCTCTTTCTTCCTTCATCTCTTTCTCTCTCCCCTTGTGGTTTGATTGCTTCGCTATGTTTATGCTTTTTTCTCTTTTCTTTTTCTACTGCGTATTTGCTATGCTTTTTTTTTCTTTGTGGTTACCATGAGCTTCACATGTAACATCCTATATATATAACAGTTTCTTCCAAGTTTATGGTGACTTAATTTGAACACAAACCAAAGCTTTATCCATTAACTCCTCCCCATGTTTTATATTTTGAAAACACATTTGTCTTTTTATTTTGGGTATTCCTTGACTAATTATTATATTTTTAATTAACTTTGTTTTTGTCTTTTACCCTTAGTACTTGATTATAAATGATTAATTCACTCCCATTATTATTTCCAATTTCTGCTGACATTTTTACTTTAGCGTGTTTTCTTATTCTTAATTAGTGCCTTTTTTTATCTTAGAGAAATTCCTTTAACATTTCCTGTAAGGCCATGTTAGTGGTGATAAATTTCTTTAACTGCTGCTTATCTGTGGCACTCTTAATCTCTCCTTCAGTTCTGAATGGGTAACCTTGTGGGTAGGTTCTTAGTTGGTGGCTTTTTACTTTTAACATTTTGTACGTGTCACGTCATTCCTTTATGGTCTGTAAACTTTCTGCTGAAAAATCTCCTCGCATCCTTATGGGGTTTCTCGCGTATGTAAGTTGGCTTTATCTTTCCGCTTTTAAGAGTCTCTCTTTATCCGTAACTTTTTACCATTTTAGTTATAATGTGCCTTGATGTGTTTTCTCTATCACTTTTCTCTATCTTCTCCTTCTGGAACTCCATTAAGGCAACTGTAATCTGCTTGATGTTTTCCCAGAGGTCCCTTGAAATATCTTCATTTCTTTTAATCATTTCACCTGCTGTGCTATCTGGGCATTTTCCATTGCTTTGTCTTTCAACTCACTGATTTGTTCCTCTGTTCATCCATTCTGTTGTTAAAACCCTCTAGTGTATCTTTCATTTCAGTTGTACATATTTTTATATCTATTGTAAAAGTTACACACACACATATATATATATGTGTGTTTCATATACATTTTTTAATATTTTCTACCTTTATGTTGAAGTTCTTAATGTGTTCCACCATTCTTATTCTGAGATCGGTGAATATCTTTATGAACTATATTTTGAATTCTTTATCAGGGAGGTTGCTTTTCTCCATTTCATTAAGGTAATTTTCCTGGGGTTTTGCCTTGTTCTTTGAGTTGGAACATATTCCTCTGTCTTCGATTGCCAGTCTCTCTGGGATTGCCTATAAATGTCAGGTGAAGCATCTACATTTTCCAGTCCTGAGGGAGTGGTTCTGTTTAGAAGCAGTTTTTTCTGTGTGGTCCAGAAGTGTGATCTCCTTTGGCCACCAAAGCCAGGCAATCTCTGGATTTCCCTGGTGTGGGCGGCATGTGCCCATGAGCTGTGACAGGGCTGTGGCTGCAGGGAGAGCACTCACCCAGCTGGGTTGCACAGAAAGGGGAGAGTTGCTTGCCCATTTTAGTTATGGCTTGGTCTCTGCATGTGGTGGGTAGGGCTGAGTGCTCACCTTTTCTGTCTACAGACCAGTCTTTGTGCAGGGTGGGTGTGAATTCATGGGGGCTTCAAGGATGAGGCTGCTTTTCTCATGAGGTTATATGTTTTATCAGTTACATATTTACAGAGGGATTCTGCCACATGTAATATTCAGCTAAGTTGAATTCAACCCCATCATCCCTTCAAATTTGTTTAGCAATTACTCTCTTCACTTGCTATTTATTTAAAGACCATTCTCATTTTTACTTTGCTTTTTAAAACTTGCAAAAGTTGCTAGCACCTTTAACCTTGCTTTATATATCCCTCCTTCAATCCTTTTGTCATAATCTGATCCACTGCTCTGTTATAAGTTCTGATATGTATACATAGCTCTTAGATAATGAGGTGCTAAGACTGGTCATGGCAAGCCAGCATCATCCTCAATAGCTATTCTAAGGGAGCCTATCTCGTCCCAGATCTGTGAGGTGGGGGCCATTATGTTCTTCTCCAAGTAATAATACAATAGAGTCTCTTTCCCTGTCTCTCTATATTATTTTAAATCTTTTACTAAACAAGTCTAATACTTAGATAGCTTTTTTGATTCTTTTTTTCTTCAATTATGCTTCACCAATATCTGTGTCAATGTTAAAAATATTTTTATTCTGTCTTTAAACACCAAGTAAAACTAAAATGTGGTGATTGACTTATAATAATATAATAACTAAGTGGATTATAATTTATTTTCTACTTAACATATAAATCAGTAAACTTAGATTATTTTTATCTATAATGCAAATACTTTTTAACTTATTTACATGTGATTCTTGCTTAGCTTAGAGGTACCTTCTTTATCTTTTTGTGAAATTTCTTTGGTATTCAGTTTTTTAATATATGATTTTCCTTTCTGGAGACCCAAGAAATATTTTCAAGGAATCCACAAAAACATTATCTTCAATTAAAAAAAAAATGTAGAGAAGATGAAAATTATTTCATATAAAATCACATTAAGAAGAAATAACTTCTGTGAGGAATTATGGTGGCCGAATTTGGTTAGAAGGGGATATCTGAAGTTTATAAGGAAAGAGGTAAAACGTACGGTTTCTGTTATTCCTGGCTTCCCAAGCTCGTTGTTAAAGGGCACTGTTAGCAACACATGAAGTCATTTTGGAGAGCAGCAGGAAGGGACAAACCAGCAGTGTGTCTTTTCCTGTACCTATTATTCTCTGCCTCTCACTAGACCGTGTTCTCCAGGTACAAACTTCCCACTTCCTCAACTCTAGTGTGACAGGCACATTTGTTATCAGTGACCTTAGTGAACATCCAGTCTAGGTCAGAGATTTTCCTCTTAAGAAGCTAAAACTTCTGCAGGAACACCAGATAAATATTTTTCTTTTCTACTTGAGAATGAGGAAATGTTTTACTAGGAGTCAAACAGAATTAATAGAAAACTATGTTTTTCTTTTGCAAACAATATAAAATTCAAACCTTATAAATTGATATGATTAATTGGTTATTTCATTAACATTATAAATTAATTGGCTAATAAAAACATTATCACTATTAATTGGTAAATAACTATTTTAGAGTCAGTTTGGTATTATTTTCACAGCCAACCATACTAACTTCTCTGTCTAAATTCCTTCTTCTAAAGATGGAAAAAATTATAATTTCTACCCTAAGGTTGTTTTGAAAGTTAAATGAGACTGTGTTTATAAATTGCTTAATATAGTGTCTTCAACATCATAATCTTTCAATACATGTTAACTCATTATTTTTTTATTATTATCTCAAAATTGTTTTTATATAATAACCCAAGGGTATTTTAGGATTACACTATGATATGTTAGCTATTTGTTTTCTTCCTGAGTATATTATTTGATATAAAATCATAGTAAACATATAGTAACTATAGGTAAAAATAGGTTACAAATAGGAAAACAAAGTAGTCATATTTCACAGTTATTGATGCAGTACTAAAATAGGTGAGAAAATAGAGCCCAGCATAAATGGATAGTTTCTTCATTAACATTATCCAGGAATCCTGGGTCAAAAGGATTCAAAATAACAGTTACAGACTAGTGGGTAGCTAAATCTGAAATCAAAAAAAGTATGAAGTACCCACAATTCTCATTTCAAGCATGCTTCAAGCAAGGTAGGCATTGAATGAAGCTGAAAAACTTAGCAAGTATTCTAAAACAGATGACACATAATAACCAAGAAAGATGGTAGAAGGAGTCACTGTTACGCTGTGTCCCTCTCCTGAAATTCTCCAAACAATACCTGATTGTCATTTGCTGATTAAAGATTAGTCACCTTGGATAAAAGTAGCTTGTTAGACTATGATAGTCACAACTTTCTTATGGACTTATCCTTTTTTAGTGAAACATTTTGGAACATTATTGCAATTTTCAAGGTAGGAAGAAGAAAGTGCTCAGACTCTGGTTTTTAGACTAAGTCTCTAAAAGGGAGGGGAGAATAATTCAGTTTATAACTGTTTAAAGGAACTGTAGTTCACCTGAGGTCTGGCTAAAAAGAAGACATTCTGGTTAATAGCAACGTTATCCCATGATCATAAAGAGGGACCTGCCATTTATTATGTTAATGTGTACCAACTAATGAAGGAATTGGATATGGTGTGCATCTCTCTTCAGACAAGTGTAACAATAGGAAATTTGATCATGACATATTTGCAGGGAAATCAACATGCTGGGATAGGTAAAGGGGAAATACGAGAGGTAATTTGATTTCGTGAACTCCAAATGACTTTGGAGACTACACATGAAATTTTGTTAGTGGTCATGAGGTTAGAAAAGCCAAAGATCAAACTCCATACCTTCTGGCTGGATTGTGTTTCTTTGTCTTTTCCTTATGACATCAAAAGATGCATTCAGTCTCCGAGAAAGAAATTTCTCATTGAAGTGAAACTTAATAAAATAAATAATGTAATAACATTGTTTGTAAGCTCATGTTTGTCAGCTTAATTTGTCATTCTTCTGTGTGCAGGAAAGAGATACCCGTTATCTCTTTGTTCTTTACTGGACAAGTTAAAATATCTATGAAGTCTTCAAGGTGGTAAGAACAAATACTATGAAGTATAGAGATCCTCCTTTTAAAAAACTAGTTAAAAGTGAATGATAAGTGGACAATTAAATGTAAAGGCAGACAAAGATGAGCCTTATCAAAGCTCTAATCATAGAAACAAGTGCCTCAGTGTGAGAAAGATATTCATGGTAAAAGAAATAATGCATGAAATATTATTTTATGCAATCAAAATAGTCAACAATCCCCAGCTTTCTCCAGAACTGAATCTAAATTTCCTATAGTGGTCTAAATTTACCAACCTCTTACCATTTTTCTAATTAAATAGCTTATTCAAACAAAACTGTTCAAGTGTTATCCCTTAAAATATTCTTGGATGTGTCATGAGCTTAGTATAGGCTCATTTTTTATGTCTTTTCCCCATACTCAGCTAAACTCTGCCTTCATGATGCAGGACAAGACTCATTTCATCTTTAAAATCTCCCTCATTATCTCATCCCACGGAATTCTATCCCTCTCTTTCAGTTTCCCCTAGCGTTTGTTAAGATCTGCATCATTAGCTTTGAAACCAGCCCTAGGATGAGGACCTCAGAGAGTTGTATTTGGAGTCATGACATTTAGTGCTGTACTTTGTATAGATAGATGTGTAGTAATTATTTTGTAGGTAAAGATGCTGTGATTGAAATGAAATGCAGTATAATTTTCTATCTAGATAATATTACTTTCAGGACATTCTACAGGGACTTGTCACTTGACAAATCTCAGTTCAGTTCAGTTCAGTCGCTCAGTCGTGTCCGACTCTCTGCGACCCCATGAATTGCAGCACGCCAGGCCTCTCTGTCCATCACCAACTCCCGGAGTCTACCCAAACCCATGTCCATCTAGTTGGTGATGCCATCCAACCATCTCATCCTCTGTCGTCCCCTTCTCCTCCCGCCCCCAATCCTACCCAGCATTAGGGTCTTTTCCAATGAGTCAACTCTTTGCATGAGGTGGCCAAAGTATTGGAGTTTCAGCTTCAACATCAGACCTTCCAATGAACACCCAGGATTGATCTCTTTTAGGATGGATTGATTGGATCTCCTTGCAGTCCAAGGGACTCTCAAGAGTCTTCTGCAACACCACAGTTCAAAAGCATCAGTTCTTCGGCACTCAGCTTTCTTCACCGTCCAACTCTCACATCCATACATGACCACTGGAAAAACCATAGCCTTGACTAGACGGACTTTTGTTGGCAAAGTAATGTCTCTGCCTTTAAATATGCTATCTAGGTTGTCCATAACCTTCCTTCCAAGGAGTAAGCGTCTTTTAATTTCATGGCTGCAATAACCATCAGCAGTGATTCTGGAGCCCAAAAAAATAAAGTCTGACACTGTTTCCACTGTTTCCCCATCTATTTCCCATGAAGATGGGACCAGATGCCATGGTCTTAGTTTTCTGAACGTTGAGCTTTAAGCCAACTTTTTCATTCTCCTCTTTCACCTTCATCAAGAGGCTCTTTAGTTCTTCTTCACTTTCTGCCATAAGGGTGGTGTCATCTGCATATCTGAGGTTATTGATATTTCTCCCAGCAATCTTGATTCCAGCTTGTGTTTCTTCCAGCCCAGCATTTCTCATGATGTACTCTGCATATAAGTTAAATAAGCAGGGTGACAATATACAGCCTTGACGTACTCCTTTTCCTATTTGGAACCAGTCTGTTGTTCCATGTCCACTTCTAACTGTTGCTTCCTGACCTGCATACAGGTTTCTCAAGAGACAGGTCAGGTGGTCTGGTATTCCCATCTCTTTCAGAATTTTCCACAGTTTATTGTGATCCACACAGTCAAAGGCTTTGGCATAGTCAATAAAGCAGAAATAGATGTTTTTCTGGAACTCTCTTGCTTTTTTGATGATCCATCGGATATTGGCAATTTGATCTCTGGTTCGTCTGCCTTTTCTAAAACCAGCTTGAACATCTGGAAGTTCACGGTTCACATATTGCTGAAGCCTGGCTTGGAGAATTTTGAGCATTACTTTACTAGCATGTGAGATGAGTGCAATTGTGCGGTAGTTTGAGCATTCTTTGGCATTGCCTTTCTTTGGGATTGGAACGAAAACTGACCTTTTCCAGTCCTGTGGCCACTGCTGAGTTTTCCAAATTTGCTGGCAAATCGAGTGCAGCACTTTCACAGCCTCACCTTTGAGGATTTGAAACAGCTCAACTGGAATTCCATCACCTCCACTAGCTTTGTTCATAGTGATGCTTTCTAAGGCCCACTTGACTTCACATTCCAGGATGTCTGGCTCTAGGTGAGTGATCACACCATCATGATTATCTGGGTCGTGAAGATCTTTTTTGTACAGTTCTTCTGTGTATTCTTGCCATCTTTTCTTAATATCTTCTGCTTCTGTTAGGTCCATACCATTTCTGTCCTTTATCGACAGAAGCAAATTTTCCAAAATAAAAAATCAAAATCTGAGTTACATAAATTACATTTCACTCCCACATAATTTTTAAAACTATGTTAAATAATTGTATCTTTGATGTTGGGCAGTTACAAGAGGATGTGGCACAGAAAGCCTCCAAAGTTTTTGGCTGAAAATTGTTTCAGTGTTTAAATGGACACATTTTAAATGAAGCAAACTTTCTGATTCTTCAAATTATAATAAGTACACTAATAATATATTGTATAGACAAAGCATTTGTCATTAGTATGGACTTGTGAAATCACTTTAGCTAGGTTTGAGCAAAAGGGGATTTTTTACAATGGTTGTAAGTAGTTCATGACTTCCTGGAAAGGCCAAAAGAATCAGTCAGGCTTAGAAAGCTATGCAGCCAAGAGTAAAACCCAGATTACACGAGGGTAACCCATATAGCATACCCTCCAATGCAAAGCGAGAATCTGCCGCCAAGATTCTTTTCCGAACAGACAGACATATGTGCATGTGTGTGCACACACATATATGTATATAATTATACATATAGAAAGATTATCAAATTTGTGTAGATCCCCTTGAACAGTGTCAATTTGGGTTGTTCTCAACGTAGCCTTTGCTTTTTCCCTGAAGTACTGGATTAAGAACACACTCAAAATATTGTTTTATATCTGTATGATCAAGGAGGATAAAATGGGGAAGAAGTGAGTTTATTTGTGGATCGTTTACCTATGAAAAGAACTACTTTTGGTATCTTTTGTCCTGCCCTGCCTTGAATATATTTGGACTGCATTTGGAAGAAGAAGCACAGGCAGGTTTAAATAAATGGAGCTAGTAGCAGGTATATGGGGCCTATTGAGTTCCCTTCTTTCCCTTTATTCTTTTTAGACAAAAGCCATTTTGCCAGATGTAGATGAATGTCAAAGATTAAAAAGGAAAAAAAATGAGTTAAGAAGGTGACATACAGGCACTCACAAATATTGAACTTAAAAATAGTAAGGGACCCAGCTAATATCTTTAATATCCATGAACCATGCCCCTAAGATTAAACACAGATTTCTGGGGTAGAAAGACATTTACTAAATTCTAATTCAACAAAATGTTTGCCTCCAATTTTAATTTCATTCTATACAGGAAAAACATTCTTGTTTTATACCATAAAGGGTTTATTTGTAGATATTCTTTTCTGCAGTTATGCCAGTGTTAGCAACTCAATGATGGTGTGCCTTTCTCCACTCTTACTCCTTTCTACTGCTTGACCTCAGTAGCTTTTCCTCCCTGTGATATAACTCACTCTTAAGAGGAGAGACATGAGAGAATTTACTGTGATAGCAAGTTACTTATGTTTTTGTGTGTTTTTGTGTGTTTTGCTTTCATTTTCAAAACCTGTTTATATTTACTATGTGTTTTAAGAAAGGTGACTGCAGCATTTTTCAGGTGAAAGTGGTTAAACTGTATTGTAAATATCAAAAGAAAAAATCTACCTAACAAATCCAGATAATAACAAATCAGTGAATAACATAAGATATCATTAGTTTTTCTGGTGACAACATGGTATATTGACAATACAATTTGGACAGCCTTCTGGTACATCAAAGAGTGAGAGTGGACTCCATTATTTCAATTACTGCCCAACATGTTTGTTTAAAAATGTTTCTCAAAGAGTATAGTTTCAGAAAATGGAGATTATTTGGATAATTAAAACATCTCAACAAAATAAATATTAATAAAATTTTCACATCTGTAATTAACTTTTTGGCCTCAGTGTGATGTTCGCTCTGTACATGAACTGCCATAGACTCATATTCAGAAATACATACTGTGACTTAACTGAACTCTTGTCGTTCAGTCGCCCAGTCGTATCTGACTCTCTATGACCCCACGGACTGCAGCACGCCAGGCCTCCCTGTCCCTCACCATCTCCCCAAATTTGCCCAAGTTCATGTCCATTGCCACAGCAATGCCGTCCAGCCATCTCGTCCTCTGATGCCCTCTTCTTCTGCTCTCAATCTTTCCCAGCATCAGGGACATTTCCAATGAGTGGGCTATCCACATCAGGTGACCAAAATACTGGAGCTTCAGCTTCAACATCAGTCCTTCCAGTGAGTATTCAGGGTTGCTTTCCCTTAAGATGGACAGGTTGGATCTCCTTGCAGTCCAAGGCACTGTCAGGAGTCTTCTCCAGTACCACAGTTCAAAGGCATCAATTCTTGGCGCTCTGCCTTCTTTACGGTGCAGTTCTCACAACCGTTTGTGATGACTGGGAAGGCCATAGCCTCAACCGTATGAACCTTTGTCAGCAGAGTAATGTTTCTGCTTTTCAAAACACTGTCTAGGTTTGTCATAGCTTTCCTTCCGAGAGGCAAATGTCTTCTGATTTCATGGCTGCAGTCACCATCCTCAGTGATTTTAGAGCCAAAGTAGAGGAAATCTGTCATTATTTCCTCCTTTCCCCCTTCTATTTGCCATGAAGTAATGGATCCAGATGCCATGAGCTTAGTTTCTTTTTTAATCACTGCAGATGGTGACTGCAGCCATGAAATTAAAAGACGCTTACTCCTTGGAAGGAAAGTTATGACCAACCTAGACAGCATATTAAAAAGCAGAGACATTACTTTATCAACAAAGGTCCATCTAGTCAAGGTTATGGTTTTTCCAGTGGCATGTATGGATGTGAGAGTTGGACTATAAGGAAAGCTGAGCACCAAAGAATTGACGCTTTTGAACTGTGATGACTCTTGAGAGTCCCTTGGACTGCAAGGAGATCCAATCAGTCAATCCTAAAGGAAATCAGTCCTGAATATTCGTTGGCAGGACTGATGTTGAAGCTGAAACTCCAATACTTTGGCCACCTGATGGGAAGAGCTGACTCATTTGAAATGACCCTGATGCTGGGAAAGATTGAGGGCAGGAGGAGAAGGGGACAACAGAGGATGAGATGGTAGGATGGCATCACCGAGTTTGGATGAACTCCGGGAGTTGGTGATGGACAGGGAGGCCTGGCGTTCTGTAGTCCATGGAGTTGCAGAGTCAGACGTGACTGAGCGACTGAATTGAGCTGAACTGAATGGGTCCGGATGCCATGAGCTTAGTTTCTTTTTCTTTTAATATTTAGTTTTAAGCTGGCTTTTTCCCGCTTCTCCTTCACCCTTATCAAGGCGCTCTTTGGTTCTTCTCGTTTTCTGAGTGGAAAGGTATCATCTGCATATCTGAAGTGTTGATGTTTCTCCCACCTTCTTGATTCCAGCATGAAACTCATCCAGCGCGGCATTTCTCATGACATACTCAGTGTGTAGTTTGAATAAACAGAGTGACAACAGACAGCCCTGTCGTACTCCTTTCTCAATCCTGCACCCCAGCCAGTTGTTCCATACAGGTTTCTAAGGAGACAGGTGAGATGGTCTGATAGTCCCCTCTCTTTAAGAGCTTTCCACAATTTGTTACGATCCACACAGTCAAAGGCTCTAGTGTAGCCAATGAAATAGAGGTAGAAGTTTTTCTCGAATTCCCTTGCTTTCTCTAGGATCCAGTGAGTGTTGGCAGTTTGATTTCAGGTTCCTCTGCCTCTTCTAAAGTAATGGAGCTCCACTGTGCTCAAAAATGCTGGTGCTGTCTCTGTTCTTCCACTTAACAATATTGTTGAGCAACTACCATCTGTTGTGTGTTATTTTAAGGAATTTGGGGTGTATCAAAGAACAACAAAGAATCCTAATGTTGAACAGGGAAGGGAGACACCACAAATAAGTAAATTATATAGTAGGCTAGAAGTGGGAAAAGGATTAGAACAGGGTAAAGGGGATGGGAACTGCCAGAATGAAAGTTCAGAAATCTGTACTATAAACAGGATTAAAAGTAGGTCATCAAGATTTGAGATTGTGGGAATACGTGGAAGTTGTGCAGGAGATAATCATGTAGATATCTGGGTGAGTGCATTCCAGGCTAAGGGTATATTTGAAGTTGAAGAGCATCCCTGGTGAACTGAAGGAAATGCAACATTGCAAATTAGCTAAAGCACAGGGTGCAAAGGAAGAGTAGCAGGAGATGAGGTCAAGGAGAGAATAGGAAGAGAGATTACACAGAACCTGAAGCCTACTTTAAAGACATAATCTTCTTAAGAAAACCTTTTTCACTGTAGAATGATTGCTTTACAATGCTATGTTAGCTTCTACTGTACAACAATGCGAATTAGCTATAAGCACCCAATGGCTTCCCAGGTGGCGCTAGTGGTAAAGAACAGGCTTGCCAATACAGGAGACATAAGAGATGTGGGTTCAATCCCTGGGTCAAGAAGATCCCCTGGAACCCACTCCGTTATTCTTGCTTGGAGAATCTCATGGACAGAGGAGCCTGGCGGGCTCTAGTCCACAGGGTCGCAAAGAGCTGGACACAACCAATGTGACTTAGCACACCCGCCTTGTCTCGAGTCCCACCGTGGGAAGAGTTAGCCAAGATGGCATGTTCAGGCTCTCTCACCCCATGTTTTGTAATTTACGACTGTGTAACAGCTGAGCTCATTTATAGCACTGTGCATGCGTGAAACAAGGGACTTGCTTGGTCATGAGATACTTGCTGCTGTAAGGATATGTGAGCTCCACCTAGAAGAGGGGAAGCATTTACTGCTGCATCACAGCTGTGTCCACTGAGCCGGCCAGGAGAGAATACTGATATGGCTGCTGCACCATCCAGGAGAGAATTAACGTGTCTGCAGCTCCTGGAGTCTTCCACTTAGCTCGCATCTTGTCTACCCCAGGCTCAGCGAACAGCGCAGACAGTGTGACCTGCAAGACGACTGGCATGGTGAACAGGGTCAGCAAACACCCCCTCTCGCTGCCCGCACTCCACCCCAGCCCTCCAGGTCATCACAGAGCCCTGAGCGAGGCCCCTGAGCAGTACACCAGCTCCCCACTGGCCAGCTGTGTCACACACGGTAGTGCCTATACGTCGGCACTACTGTCGCAGTTCAACCAGTCCCACTCTCTCCTCCCCCACCCCTGCCCTGAGAGGACATAATCTTTAATTTGAGTCAAGAGGGTTTAATCTAACTTAGCTGTTAAAACAACTCTAGGAAAAGACCATGACACAAGTGTCTGTTGTGTACACAGAGGTCCGTGCAGTAAGGTGCTTCCATATTGACTGGCCAAATGATATGTGAGCATTGTCATGTAGCACTGTTGACTTAGCAGAAATCTGCAGGAGGAGAGCTGCAAGACCAGTCTGTCACTCTCTTAAGTAAAGCCTTATCCATAAGAAAGATGATATTGTTTATTGGTTGAGACCACAGGCTCTGAAATCAAGCTGCATGGGTTTGCAAACCAAATCACCATATACTACTTTCAAACCTGCAGTTTCCTCATTTGTAAAATCCCTACTTCCTTATGGAGGGGGAGATGAGATAAATATTAAATGTGAAATTGTATGAAAGGCACATACTACCCTATCATCTGGGAATAAAATAACAAGTCACTTGTAACCATGTGATACCATATGGTAGCTATAAGAATTTAAGGAGATAGTCTAGCCAGTACATATAGTAGGCACTCCATAACATATATAATTGCATACCACTATTATTGCTGGTAAAACCAGCTTTCAAAATACATTATTAAACATTATGCATTTTCAGGCAATAATTTAATACACTCCGTTGTATTTAGCATGCAGAATGAAAATGACAATTACAATAATTACAATTACCATTTTAATCCAGTGTAGTTCAACAAAAGATTAGATACTTCTATGAACACTAATAATGTTTGCAGAAAATTCATGACAAAAGAAATTGCAGGCATCTAGAAACTAAAGGGCCAGAGAAATAGCATAAATGAGAAAATTCCACAGTCATTCATAGCATTGCATTTCAATGCTGCTTTTATTTCAATGGGTATTTTTCCTGAAACATACTGCTTACTTCATATTTGGAGACGATATTTCACTAAGGGCATATTAAAAGAGATAAAACTGTCCTTTGACGCCTCCTTTCCCACCCCAGTCACACTCCATGCTCAGGAATCAAGGAGACCTCAGTGGGATATCCCCAATAGTCCTTTTTTCAAGTCAACTAAGTGCTTAATCAGTTTCTTGAAAAGATAGATACCAGATATTACTTGAGTTTTATCACAATTTTGCAAGTTCTGAAATAGATTGGCATCTTGGTAAATTGCAATCTCAATAGGGATAATATTATTTTTCCCTTATAATTGGTTTGCAATGAACAACCTACCATTTTATCTTTACCTAGATGTTCTAGAGATTTTGCCTTTTTATTTAATGTCTAAATTTATTATTGGAGAAGGAAATGGCAACCAACTCCCGTATTCTTGACTGGAGAATTCCATGGACAGAGGAGCCTGGCATGCTATATAGCCCATGAGGTGGCAAAGAGTCAGACACACCTGAGCAACTCTCTCTCACAAATTTATTATTTTCTCTTTCCACAACTAATGACTGTATTTGGTTCATTTTCAATAAAACTTAATGACTAAATTAAAAAGGTTAATCAGGTTTAAATAAAGATGAGGGTGATATTTCTTCCATATTTGTCTGGCTCCCCACCTGCTCACTTTGAATTCTGCCTTCTGTGAAAATTATGCCCTCTAAAAACGAGTGTTGTGAAAGGGGCCATATGGGGCAAAATTGAGTTTTGGCATCCAAAATGGTAAGGATATTTTTAAATAAAAACTTTATAACAAATGAGGTAGCCATTTAATTAACATTTTAGGTAGGGGTCACTGCTTTTCATTTGGATGAAGAGAAGCTAAAAAGAAAATCCCAGGAGAAAATATAACATCAGAATACTTTGCTAAACACTAAAAAATGGGAATGAGACAGTAACATAAGGTCTATACTGAATCCCATTGAAGGCTGTAATTAGCCCCACTCTTCAGGATTTTGTACAATACAGTGAAGCACTATTTTACCCAATATATCTTAATTAAAAGCAAAAACACAATGAAACACAAAGCTACCATCAAAGAGGCGTTATTGGCACTTACATAATACAGAAGATGGGGAAGGATTTTGTTTTCTTTGTTTGGCAAGAAAATTGGAACTAGGCATTCTATTTTCTCACACAGCTCTCAATATAGAAGCATTTGTGAACCAAAAATTGCATTTGTAGTGTAAATTATATGGATGAAAGCCACAGAGAAAGAGATAGTTTGTTGTTTTATAATTCAAGAGTAGTAATGCTTGGATTTCTTTTCTTTCTCTTTTACAAAGAAGATAATTATTGAAAGCTTGGTTTTTACCACAAAAAGAGAGTTAAGTATTCTAATGTACGTGTTTTATATTCCTTTTTTTCACTACAATGCATTAATTATGCAGTAGCATTAAAATATACACACAAAATAATTTTCTTGTCAACCTCAGTTTTAAATTTTGAATACCAAAGATACCAGAGCTCTCCACGTGGTCTATTCTCTGTAATGTAATAATACAAGGGAAGAAAAACAGTAAAGTAAATGCTAGCTTATAAAAAATTATGGACAAATTCTCCCCAAAATCTTGTTGTATCTATACTGAATGTAAGCAGTAAACATGGTAAAATGAACGTGACTCAATACCATCAAATATCTTTGATGTGACCATTCATACAGAGATTTTGTTCAACTTGAATGAGATGGCTGAAGAGTGAAAATGAAAATACAGTTCTAAATAATTCATATGAAGAAAGACAACTCAATAGTTACACTAGAGTCAACCATGAGACAAACCATAAGGAATGCCTGAAGATCTAACTTTGTTCATCTTCTATTTGATATCTAAATATTTATTTCTAGCAAACTCTTCAAGGGTTTGTATAACAGCATGCCCAAAAAGCTTCAAGCTAAGCTTCAGCAGTATGTGAACCGAGAACTTCCAGATATACAAGCTGGGTTTACATAAGGCAGAGGAACCCAAGATCAAATTGACAACATTCACTGGATCATGGAGAAAGCAAAGGACTACACTAAAGCCTCTGACTGTATGGATCAGAACAAACTGGAAAATTCTTGAAGAGATGGGAATACCAGACCATCTTACCTGTCTCCTGAGAAATCTGTATGTGGTCCAGGAAGCAACAGAACAGGATATGGAACAATGGACTGGTTTAAAACTGGGAAAGGAATACAAGAAGGCTGTGTATCGTCACCTTGTTTCTTTTCTTCTATGCAGAGTACATCATGTGAAATACTGGGCTGGATGAATTACAGGCTGGAACCAAGGTTGCCAGGAGAAATATCAGCAATCTCAGATATGCAAATGATACCACTTTAATGGCAAAAAGTGAAGAGGAACTAAAGAATCTCATGATAAGAGTAAAAGAGGAGAGTGAAAAATCTGGCTTAAAACTCAGCATTCAAATAACTAAGATCGTGACACCTGGTCCTATCACTTCATGGCAAATAGAAAGGGAAAAAGTGGAAGCAGTGATAGATTTTATTTTCTTGGGCTCCAAAATCACTGTGGACCATGATTGCAGACATGAAATTAGAAGATGCTTGCTCCTTGGGAAGAAAGATATGACAAATTTAGACAGCATATTAAACAGGAAAGAAATTGCTTTGCTGACAAAGATCCATATAGTCAAAGCTATGGTTTTTCCAGTAGTCGTGTACAAATTTGAGAGTTGGACCATAAAGAAGGCTGAGCACCGAAGAATTGATGCCTTCAAATTGTGGTACTGGAGAAGACTCTTCAGAGTCCCTTGGACTGCAAGGAGAACAAACCATTCAATCCTAAAAGAAATTAACCCTGAACATTCATTGAAAGAACTGATGCTGAAGCTCTAATACTTTAGCCACCTGATGTGAAGAGCCAACTCATTGGAAAAGACCCTGATGCTGGGAAAGATTGAAGGCAAAAGGAGAAGAGGGTGGCAGAGGATGAGATGGTTATGTAGCATTACCGATTCAATGGACATGAGTTTGAACAAACTCTGGGAGATAGTGAAGGACAGGGAAGCCTTGCATGCTGCAGTCCATGGTTTTGCAAAGAGGTGAACATGACCTAGCAACTGAACAGCAATGCCTTACCAACTAGTGAACAAAATGAACAGTGATATACCAGCTGACTATTTCCACATAGAGTGCCAAATGAATCTCTCTAAATTGCTATAAAACTTTGAGGGTTGGCTCATTCTCAATGCTCTTGAAAAATGGGAAGAAGAAGAGTCAGAAAAGTACAGCTTATCATTCATATAGTCTAGAAGCACTAAATACAAATGAGGAAGCACAAAGATGATCTGATTTTTCCCAAACCTTATAGATAGTACCAAAGGGAAGACCAGAGCCTGACATATCTATTTCCCAGACTCTTTTCTTCAGTATCAACTTTACAATGATGAAATGTTTTTTGCTATCCAAATCTGCAAAAGATAAGCCAAATAACCATGTCAATCAGAAACTTGTGAATTACAATCCAGAGCCTATCCTGCGCCTATATATCATCCAGCTAACCATTTCCCTGTGTGTTGCCTTATCACATAGTGGAATAGCAGACCCCAAGAATGTCCCAAGGAGAACAGTAAAATAAGGCTCTTCAGTGAACAGCTCATAACTTATCTGTGTCTGTGGTGAGGAATATGAAAACTAAATGGAGCTAAGCCAAGACTGAGGGATATGGGGGCCAAAATGAGATAAGAAGTTTGGATGGACACTGAAGAACTAAAAAGCTCAAGTTTAATGGGTCTCTCTGAACCTACGTGACATACAGCCTTGATTTTGGCAAAGTTAGATTAGATCATCGAAGTGTTGATCTGGTAAATGTGTCTACAATATTGGGATAGAAATCACATAAAAATCCATTAGTACAACATTTAGATATGTCACAAATACCTAAATCATCTAGCATTATATACTCATGATGATTTTATCACAGTGTAGCAGAATGCATTGTTAAGGTATACACTGCGTTAGATTAACATATTGATAAAAACTGCGTTCAAACCAGGGCAGTACCTACTAAAGGTCTGTACTGTCTAAGATGTGAGTTGGTTAGAGAAGCAAACGGAGAAGCAAAAGTGAGGAGAGAAGTTGAAGGTGAAGTCTAAGTAGATGGTGAAGATAAACCACATCTATCCGTGAAAGTGAAAGTCCCTCAGTCGTGTCCCACTCTTTGTTACCCCATGGACTGTATAGAGAAGGGAGTTCTCCAGGCCAGAATACTGGAGGGTATAGCCTTTTCCTTCTCCAGCAGATCTTCCAGACCCAGGAACTGAACCAGGGTTTCCTGCATTACAGGCGGATTCTTGACCAGCTGAGCTCCCAGGGAAGCCCCTTATGTCCATGAAGTAGTCTCTAGTGCTGTTCACATAAACAGATCTCCCCGCCCCCGATCTACAGAGGAAAAGAGAAAGAGTGTGGAGAAAGGAGAAGTGTCATCCTGCTTCATTCCTCCTAGCCTCCCTCTGTGTTCACCCCTATTCGTGAATTCAGCAGGGAAAGCTCGTCTCTAGAGGCGGGGCAGCCTGGTTACTTTGGGAAGTGCTGCTTTAGTGACCTGTATTGTATAGTTTCCATGCTGGTGTTTTTAGGGGACAAATCTTCATGAAACAGTCTTAAGTTTGCTTTTGGAGCCAAAATAATCTATTACATTTTATTTTTATAAGTTAAATGAAGTATCTACTTTCTGATTTTCATAACAGGTTATTATTTAGAGAAATCAATTGTAAAAACTACAGCAGAATGAATTTCATAGCAATATCTCTATGGCCCTTTTGAGTCAAAATTTCCAATTTACCAAATCTCAGAGTTATTGGGCCTTTTTTGTGTGTAGAAAATCTTAAGTTAGGGAGGAATGCCATCTTTGTATAATTTTCATGCCCAAAGCCTGGCAAGGTGACTGGTATGTAGTAGGTACTTAAAATAAATGATGAATGAATATGTCTGTAAACATGGGAAGTTAATTCTAATGTGATGAAACTTGAAAGGGCCATTTCTTTTATGTCAAGATTTAAAGACATATAGATTTTCTACCATATACTTTGTACACTTTCTCTCTGTCCATTTGCTCTGATATTTGGGATTGCTTAAAAATAGTAATTGACTGATTACAAATTTTATGATACCTCCATAATTTAATTTGGAAATTGAAAATTTGGTCTTCATCATACTTATCCTGGTGTGATACATATTTAGATACATTGGTAAATAATAACCTCCTTTTTCCGAATTCTAATTCAAAGAAATCTCTGCCTTTTCCCTTCAGACATATATATATAGTCGTTTGAGTCTCTTCTAGATCTCACACACACCAAAACAGACATTGTAGAACTTGAGATGTAAGTAGAGGATTTAAATTCTGTAGGATACAATGGATATATATGCAAGAAATATTTGAATTTATATATATATATAGTGACTAATATATATATATATATATACATATATATATAGTGACTAATATGTCCTTAATAACTTAATTTGGTTCTCATCAAGATTGTAGAGACTGCAAACAGGGGTTTTATATTTGCTTGCTCCTTTTTAGCCACAGAGACCCCGTTTATTCTAAGGAGTTTGACAAATGAGTGCGGGATGGTGAGCAAGTGCAGCCTGAACACTGTCTTCAGAAAACCTCCGTGTGGATCTGTCACCATCATGGCTGCAGAAACAGTCCAGTCGTGTAGCAAACCAAATGAAATAGTAAAGAATAGTCCTGTCATCCAAGCACAGATACGTGTTTGGAATGAATGTGTTTTCTGTCTTAGTCTGGTCAGACTGCCGTAACCAAATACCACAGACTGGGTGGTTTAAACAACAGGAATTTATTTTCTTATAGTCTGGAGTCTGGAACGCGCAGGGCCATGGTGCCAGGTTGTCAGTTGATGTAAAGGGCTCATTCCTGGCTTCCAGACAGCCATCTTGTCCATGTCTTCTCACATGGCAGAGAAAGAGAGAGATCTTTCTTTTCCTCCTCTTGCTAGGCCACTAATCACATCTGATTAGGACCCTACCCTTAATTACTTCTTAAAAACTCTTGACCCCTAAATATAGTCACATTCGATGTCAGGGCATCAACATATGAATTTCAGGAAACAATTCAGTCCATAGCACTTTCCCTTTAAGAAACTCACTTGGAGAGACCACATGGGATAAAGGAATGAATGCAGACTAAGAGAAAGACAAAGTCAGAATCCATTTTAGAGTAAAGGATGTCTCCTAAATCGAAATTCTGTTGTACCTGGAGTCCTGGTTTTGCAATAATACAGATCTGACAGTGGTAGATATTGGGGAATTGTGGTATGGTAGATGTACTTTGTTCCTTACAAAATTGTTGAAATAAATCAACAAGTATTTTTCTCTGATTTTAAGTTGGTTTTAATTTAGTCTTCAAGGTATCCCTCCTAGGAGATTCTGAGCATCTGAAAATAGCCATCATATTTTTTCCCATTTTAATTTCCTCAGCCTACATCTGCGTGCACTCCAGCCCCTTCCTTCAGCCTGCTGACTGCTGCTTCTAATGCTGCTGCACTAAAGCACTAATATGTTGCTCACTTCAGTGAGATGCTTGCTGCATATCTTGCTTTCATTTCCTGTTATATTTGCTATAAACATAGTTATTTCCATTCTGTTGCTTTCAGTCACATATGGCATTTTGAAACAGTTAAATAAAGAGATTATCAATATTAGATCTATCTCAGCTGTAAAACCTACATTTATGGAGAAATATGATCTATTCAATTTCATTTCTGAAAGCCTAGCATCCCAGTGATGGTCATAAATTCACATGATTACCCTAAGCATTAGATTTTGCATTTGGATCACTATTTAACTGGAAGGAGAAATCAAACATTCATGCGAGCAAAGCAGCAGCTCCCTATTGATGACATGTGCAAAGAAACTGAAAAATATAAATGATCCTGAGAGAGATCATCCATAAAACTTGACACCCAAACAAAATGACTCCATGGGATCGCCTTTTAGCACAGACAGCATGAAAAGAATATTAATATTTGGCCCAATTCAACATTTTTCCGGACATCTCTTTCTCTTTCATTAGTTAACTGAAATAATAGCAAAAATGATATATGTTTTTGTCATAAAAATGCTGAATACGTATTGACAACATCTAATTGAAAACTTCCTGAAATGCCTTCAAAAACATCAATTATTTAAAATATAATATTGTTGTAATAAAGTCTGACTCAGATTCTAAGGAATTACGCTCTTAAAACAGCCAGTGAACAAATTAAACAAACAAACAAACCACAGTTTCGGTGATTGCAGAAAATAAGCTCATTTAGAGCATTCCTTCAGTGAGAAGGAGTGATGCTTGCCTATGTGAAAGATACATGAGAAATTAATATGCATTTAATTTTGTTATTATCTGGAGGAAATTCTGCGAATGATTATTTAACTGAAAAAGCAATGCATTTGATTCATCTTTCAAATGAATACTTCAGCCCCTCTCCTAATGATAATCCAGTCTATCATGAGAAGAAAGGGAAGTCATCAAAGAGAGTTGCTTTCCTGGCATTTTGACTAACTTCTCCGTGGTAATTCTGATTATATCCCTCAGGGATGTTTGGGGACTAAGACATATAGATGTTATAATTGAAAACCAAACAGGGGCTAATGTCCACCACAGGGGAGATAATTAGAAAAATCAGGTATTGGACTTCTGTTTGATATAATAATCAATTAGAGCTCTATCATTTGATTACAAGCCTCATTCAGTGTAGCCCATATGTCCTTGGGCATGAAGCGATTAAGCCATAAACATGCTGAGCTGTTCCTGGGGGTAGAAGGATGGCAGAGATAAGAGGAAAGGTAGAAGGAAATGGCAACCCACTCCACTGTTCTTGCCTGGAGAATCCCGGGGACGGGGGAGCCTGGTGGGCTGCTGTCTATGGGGTCGCACAGAGTCCGACACGACTGAAGCGACTTAGCAGCAGCAGCAGGGAGTTGTTTATTAGCATAGGAAAGGAGTGTCATGATGCTAAACAGAAGAAAAGAGAACCAAACTGAAGACCAGGACTGAGAAAAAACTCAGACAGGACACCATGATGTCACATAATTAATCCTGAGTGCTAAGCAAGGATGCAGGTACTAATCAATGAAACAGGCAGCCCATATTCGACAGATCATTTTCCTGCAACTGGAAGCCGTAACTAGGTTTGGCAGTTTAAGGACTGAACTCTGAGATAAGTATAAGCCAGTGGTTATCGTCACTACTAGTTCTGCCCATTTTTAACTGCACGCCCATGCCACAAATAAATGAGAATCCCCTTGATCTTTCATCTTGCCACTATTAAAGGGATTCCTGGTAAATTCTGATTTACTAGGTTTCAGAGTCTCTGGCAAGTGTAAACATAAACACCCTTGAAAAAACCAACTTCATTTCTGAAGCAAGAAGAGTTTTGAGCATGACATCAGGAATAAGAGCAACTTGGAGCACATGAAATAAGGTCTGGAGCAGATCTGACAAAAATGAACCGTGTTGTGGGCCAGAAACTGACATTAACATCCGAAGGCAACGGCACCCACTCCAGTCCTCTTGCCTGGAAAATCCCATGGACGGAGGAGCCTGGTAGGCTACAGTCCCTGGGGTTGCAAAGAGTCAGACGCGACTGAGCAACTTCGCAATTTCATATATTCTTTATAGTACATTTAAATGTTGACAAACTTTCTGGCTCATGGATCTAAGTTGAAGAAACATCTTGAGGGATTTATTTCTTTTCTTTTTTTTGTCCAAATGGAGACTTTCATATAATTTATTTGAGGACTTTCACATGATTCCTCTGGTATGGATTTAAGAACAAAACAAAAGCTAGAAAATCTTTGGCCAAATCTCACATATAATACAACAAATATCCCTTTGAAACTTGTTCCAGCATATTACAAATCTGTCTAATATCTGAATATTTATCTAATCATGGTTAGAGTAATTTATGCCTATTTCCTTACTTCCTCCATTTCATCTCTTTGTAGGATGCCCTTTTGGTGTGCATGAACCATAGCCCATACAATGTCATCTCTTTGGTGAGTACATTTGGTTCTGAAGGTTTTATAGCATGCAATCAAATATGAAACCCATATCTAATAATCTTTGATACTCACATATGTTCATCTCCAAAAACCTCAGGTTTAAATGCCTTAACCAATGAATCATTATGTTAGGGGAACATATACACTCTTTATGGTCACTGAAAATTTTATAAATAAATACAGTGAAAATGTAAGACAACCTAACATGCAAACAATTTGTCCATCAATAGTTATAAAATACAGTATACGTTCAAGAATATGGAACTTCCCAAAGTAGTGTGTCATGAGGAAATGTAAAGAAGTGTTCTTTCTTTCAAAGAATAAGTCTGTGGGGTAATTCTGATAGTTGATAAATGTCTGGTCTGCACAGATCCTTTGAAAAACACATTTCTTGTATACACCATGGATAAATGTGTTACCATAGAGTTAATGTTAATTACGTACCATATTTCACTAGATCTTAAGTTGTAGTTATTCAAGATATGTTTCAAAGCTACTGTTTATAGTTTATATATGTATATTTATGTATTTTTGCATACTGTAAAAGTTTATATTCATAATATGAACATAAAATCACACACAAAAAAACAATTTTAAAAGATGTATACTCTAATTATATTTTTAATTATGAAGGTTTAGATATTTTTCTTCTGACCTTTAGGATTTTCTGAACCTAGATTTAAATTTAAGCCTACTTTAAGGGCATTGAAAGAATGCCTAAGAAATATTTTGAAATTGAGATCTAATATATATCACATCGTTAAGTATAACATTTAATGTAATTATTTTCAAACTATATCTCTTTGACACACTTTTGGTTACAAATGCATATTGTAGTTAAAGCATGCCTTACAGAATGATGGGCATGTTCTTGAGTAAGAAAGAGATTCAGAACGCTCCGTTTCCATTGAAAGGCGACGTGAATTTCATCTCCAGGCTGTGATCTGCTAATTACTGGTGCCTAGAAAACCTAGTTTTCCCAAATGATAATCCTTTAAAGCTTGAATTTCTTGACTCCTCTGCTTTAATACCACACTTTTAAGATACTACAGTAAGAATGAAAATAAAATACAGATTTACCCAGCATGTTAAACTACTACTTCCAAAATATTGTCCTATGAAATTACATGTATGATGATAAATATACATTTAAAAACCCTGAACTTATATAAGTGCTTAATAAATACAAAATATTATTAGATGGAATCAGCCTACAAAAATCCCCTTATATTTGTATCAAATTAATTATTGAATTTTCATCACAAATATGGCTACCTATATCAGTCAGAGTTTCTCAGAGAAGTAGAATGAATATAATGTACATTCTCAGGAAGATCCCCTGGAGAAAAGAATGGCTACCCACGCCAGTATTGTCGCCTGGAGAATTCCATGGACAGAGGAGCCTGGTGGGCTACAGTCCATGGGGTCACAGAGTCGGTCACAACTGAGCAACTAACACACACACACACACACAAAGTGCTATTGATTTTAAGGAACCGGCCCTCACAATTGTAGGGGCTGCTACTGCTAAGTCATTACAATCGTGTCCGACTCTGTGTGACCCCATAGACGGCAGCCCACCAGGCTCCGCCGTCCCTGGGATTCTCCAGGCAAGAACGCTGGAGTGGGTTGGCAAGTTCAAAATTCTCATGGAAGTCTAGCAAGCTAGGAATTCCAGCAGGATTTGATGCTGTGGCCTTGAGTCTCAGAGCCGTCTGAATGCAAAATTCCTTCTTCGGAGAACTTCAGTCTTTTTTTATTGACATATATTTGATTTACAGTGCTGTGTTTATTATTGCTGTACACAAAGTGATCATGTTAATTATATATACATTTTTAAAATATTATTTTCCATGATGGTTTATCATAGGACATCACAGGATATAGCGTAGCATAGAATGCAGTCTCTGTGCTGCACAGTAGGACCTTGCTGTTTATCCATTCTGTGTGTGAAACCTGACGTTTGCTAACTCCAGCCTCCCACCACATCCCTCCACCAACCCCGTGCCCTAGCCACCGCCGGTCTGTTCTCCACGTCTGTGGGGCTGTTTCTGTTTCATAGGTAGGTTCATTTGTGTCATACTTAAGATTCCACATATAAGAAAGAGTGTATGGTATTTGTCTTTCGCTTTCCCCCTTACTTCAGCTAGTGCGATAATCTCTAATTGCATCCATGTTGCTGCAAATGGCATCATTTATTTGTTTTTATTCCATTGTATCAGTGTACCACATCTTCTGTATCCATTCTGTTGACAGACGTTTAGATTGTTCCCATGCCTAGGCTAGTGCAGATACTGCTGCTATGAACATAGAAGTGCGTCTATCTTTTTTCATTAGAGTTTTGCCTGGATATACGCCCAGGAGAGGGATTGCTGGATCATATGGTAATCTACGTTTAGTTTTCTGAGGAACCTCCATACTCTTTTCCACAGTGGCTGAACCAACTTACATTCCCACCAACAGCGTAGGAGGCAGAGAACCTCGGTCTTTTAAGGCTTTCAGATGATTGGATGAGAGCAACTCACATTGTGCAGGCTAGTTTCCTTTATTCAAAACTTACTGATTTAAATGTTAATCACGTCTAAAAAGGGGCTTCACAAGTGGCTCAGTGATAAAGAATCCACCTGCAGTGCAGGAGTTGCAGGAGATATGAGTTCGATCCCTGCCTGGATTGGGAAGATCCCCTGGAGGATGGCAAGATAGCCCACTCCAGTATTCTTGCCTGGAAAATCCCATGGACAGAAGAGACTGGCAAGTTACAGTCCATAGGGTTGCAAAGAGTTGGACACGATTGACACGACTGAGCATGCACGCACACACATCTAAATAACAACTTCACAGCAGCATCACCAGAATGGTATTTAACCAAACAACTGGGCACCATAGATTAGCCAAGCTGACACATAAAATGAATGATCACACTAAGTCAGGATATTTTCCTGGTCTTCCTGAAAATCACACCAAAGCAACAAGGAAAGGGTATACCACCTGTGACCTCAATTTTCAGGAGAATCAGGACGAAGCTATAATAAGTTGCCTCTCTCATGTATGTGAAAGCTGCCAAAAGGAGTTTAGATGGTTAGAAGTCATGAAGGAACAAATCAAGGTGAGTTGGCCAGGCCGTTCTGTGACAGCATCAGCAATAGGTGAGGGGCTCACTCAGAAGTGCAAAAGCCACACCTCTTGGACAGGAAAGAGCATGACCTCTGCACCAAGCTTGACAAAAGAATGGAAGCCGGGGCATGTTTGGGATGGTGTGGGAGCGCGCAGAGGAGCCGAGGAGACTGCTAGGCAGGAAGCGGTCTGTTTCCACAGCAGCGAGAGCAGAGACTTTCAGTTGTGAAGTCTGGAATGTTGCCTAAGATCTTCTCACACCCCACATCTATATGAAGAATCTGTAAATAGCCAGTTTAGGAAAATCCAGCTAATTCTGTGATACGTACTATAAAAGTATATGGCCCAAATCAATGCATGATTGTTGTAAAAAATGTAGTAAAGATCCCAAAATTAACCAAAACATTTCTAAAATCTCAGATTCTTTCATCCTCTACTCCATATACTCCAGGGTGCGCTCTCCATCTCACTCAAGCAAAGGCTAACCTTTAAAAAGCCTAGGAGACCATATGTGATCTCATACCCCATTACCTCAGACTTCCAAATCTCTGTCCCTGGCCTTCTTTCTTTTCCAGAGAATTCCAAGTATAGTAGTCTCTCAATGACTTTTTTCTTGTTCTTTTTTCTCCCTAGCATATTCTTCCCCAAATATCTATATGGTTGACTCTCTTAGCTCCTTCAAATTTTAATCAGCTATCACTTCCCAGAAGTGATTGTCACAGGTGACCTTATTTAATAACTGTGACCAACACATGAATATTCCTTATTCCTCTTCTCAGAGTTGTATTTTCCTGCATAGCACAATTCACAATTTGACATATTAAATATTTTCATCAACTTCTGTTGTATTTGATTTTATTTGCTGTTGCGTCCTCAGTGCCTGCTTCAGTGTAGGAATTCACAATATATTTGTTAATTACTGAATGGTTGAATGAATGAATGGACACTCTTCAGAAAATGTTCCCACATAGCAGATAAAAAACGTGTCCAAGTGTATTACTAAAAAATTAAGAAAACTGACTTAAATCATGACCCAAGAAAGGAAACTTATAAAGGACAAATATCAGAACTCAGAGAATAAATAAGGGAATAACAGCAAAAGATGCAACAAGAACTGGTGCAAGAAAGGAATAAGTAGGAAAAAAAGAAACATCACGTATATAAACAACGAAATGTGAAGAACAAAAATAGACACCTCAGATAACCCGATGAGTAACATATGAAACAGAAATAAATAAAGCAAGGAAAAAGTACTGGAAATTAACTGTTTATATAGATTAGATAAAGAAAATGTGATATATCCATACAGTGAACCATCAAATAGAAACATACAAGGATAAAAAACTATGCAGACAATATAGATGAAAGAAACCAGATATAAAGTGTACATACTATATGATTTCCTTTATATGAAAATGTGAAAAAAATGAAATGCTAGTAACAACAGCATAGATTGGAGATTGCCTGGAGCCAGGAGTGGAGCAGGAACTAACTGCAAGCGACATGACAGAGGTTCTCAGGGGTCGTGGGGGTGCTCTAACATTTCCATTTCCAATTCCATTCCTCTTGCCAAAGCTCACGGAACTCTGTACTTATGCTAAAAAATATACCTCAATATATTATTTTTGTATTTGTTTAAGAATGAGAGAGAAAATAATTGATTTAGAAATGAGGCAAAGAACATGTAATACACACGTAATTGAAATTCTCTGTGAAGAAAACTGAAATAATGTTTAAATACATAAAATCAAGAACATATTTCTGAGATTAATGTTTACTAATTTATTAACTAAATGATATATTTACTATGTATTAATCATTAAGCATTCTTTATGGATTAACTCAAACTATTACAACCCTCGAAGGTAAACCTTAATGTTTTCCTATTATACAGATGAGGAGACTGAAATGCATATTATTATATCAAGCTTCTCAGCTAATAAGTGGCAATGCCCTAGCTATTCACATATTAAAAGTACACATTAAAAGCCAAAGCAAAGTGAATAGAATGCTAAACAGCCAGACATAGATTGGCCAAATTATTAGACTTTAACTATAAAGCAACAAAGAGAAAATAAACAATATTTATAGGGGGTAAAATAAGGCTGGCTTCAGATCTCCACATAGATGCCAAAGACAGTGGAAAACTTATGACAAAAAATAATAAAAAAATGAAGAAAACCCATTTACAAATTTTATAATAACTGTAGATGTTATAAAGATATAACACTAAAATGAAAAAAAAATCAGAAAATGTTGCCCACCTGGAGTTCATCTTACAGCTAAAAATTCAGCAAACAAAATGATAATAGGGAAGTGTAGACTAAAATGTTGGGTGATGTGTTAACAGAGTTCTCCAGAGAAAGCATAGCAATAAAATGCGGGAATTTCTGATAAGGAACGGACTCATGTGATTTTGGAGGCTGACAAGTCCAACATCTGCAGGGCAGATCAGCAGGCTGGAGAACCAGGAGAGCCAATGTTTCAGTTCAAGTCCTAAGTCAGAATGCTGCCGAGAGTCTAGATGCAGTCTGCTGGAGAATTCTCACTGGCTTGGGGGAGACTCTTCTGTCCTTTTGTTCTATTCAGGTCTTCAACTGACTGAACTGTTGGATGAGAACCGCTCAAATTACGGAAGACAATATTCTTTACTCAAGTTTACTTATTTAATATTAATCTCTTTCAAAACTGTCACAGAAATATCCAGAATAGTGTCTGACAAGGTGTCTGGGTAGTCCATGGACCAGTCAAGTTCATACGTAAAATTAACCATCACGGTTGGTAAAAACAATATTGTGATAAATATGCAATAAATTAGAAGTTAACAAAACAAGTAAATGTATGTGTCTATAAGCCTGGTTACAGAAAAAAAACTTTTCTTAACTCCAATCAAGGGCTAATCAAAACTGTAAAACCTCTAAAAAAGCAAAAATAACACAAAATACTCTACATTTGAGTATGTGAAGTATAGATATGCACAGAGAAAAATGCACAACCTTAACTTTTATCAGTTAAAAAGAATGCAGTAAGTAACATTATAACCAAGTACAGAAATAAATTTAAAGCAAGCATAAGGAAAGAATTAATAAAAACGAAGGAATTAGCAAAGACAAAGTTTGAATTTAATGAGATAAAAATAATAAAAATCCAAAAACTGCTGCTTTGAAGAAAAAAGTCAGCACTAAAACATAAAAATCTAGTTAGTTAAGGTGACTTGGAAGAAAGCCTATAACAAGAAGGCCAATGATGAAATGTCAAAAAAGACACAAAAGGAGAAGAAATTGGCTGATTGATAAGTGCTGTTGATACTATAAAACACATTTGAAATTTGAATAACAGATATTTTTCCTAACAAAAATAATTTGTCAAAACTGATGTTGAAAGTCAGAAAATCCAAAAAGGTTAATTCCCATAAAATAATTGAAGGAAAAATGGTCAAAGATTAGTCCTTCTAGAGAGCAATAGAAGCAAAGGGATTCATAGGAGAATTCCAACAAACGTTTAACAATCAGGCTATTGAAATGCTATTAAACTGCTTTAGGCATGAAAAAGAAAGCAAGTTTATAAAATGAATATGACATTGATACTAAAGTCATGTTAAGACTGTGCTTTAAAAACAAACTATGGAACAATGTTACTTATAAATATTAGTGCAAAAATCCTAAATAAAATACTAAAAACAGAAGTTAGAGCAAAATTCTAAAATAATTTTACCGTGCCTGACTAAGTTTTATCACACAAATGTAATGATGCTTCAAAATCAGGAAATTGTTAATACAAGTAATATAAATCACCAGCATAGATAATAAAAACAATTTGAAAAAAAATGAGCAAAAAAAATTGGGGCAACCACACTTAACAAATATTTAGTTATTATATGGAATGTCATTTTTGTAGGTGAAAAAATAAATATTGTTCAACTTAATGATATCAAATCATATAAAAGTCAATATATTAATGGTAAAAATATATGTTTTTGCTCATAAGTCAAGGAGTTTAATAGAGGAAAAATCATAGGTAAAACATTTTAGAAGGAACATGTAAAAATGTACTATTTACTAAGATATAATTGTTTATCAGAAGAACCCAAGGGAATAAATTAGAAAATTCTTACAAAAATTCAGTAAGTTTAAGGAATATTATTAATCAGTCAGGCAGTTCAGTCACTCAGTCATGTCTGACTCTGCCACTCCATGGACTGCTAATATTCAGGATCAAACAGCTTTCATATATGCAAATAACCAGTTAGAAAATATGATTCAAGGGAAAAAAGCCCTATTTACAATGTCAAGGTTAAACAGGAAAAAGTAACAATAGCAAAGATGAAAAAGATCTCTTTCAAGAAAATTTTAAAGCAGTATTGAAAGACAAGGCATAGACATAAACAAATGTAACAACATACTATGTCATTGGATAGGTATGCTGAATATCAAAAAGATTTTACTTCTCTATAATTTTTGATACAACCTGAATAAATATTGTCATTGTTCAGTCACTAAGTTGTGTCCACTCCTTGTGATCCCATGAATTGTAGCACACCAGGCTTCTCTGTCCATCACTATCTCCCTGAATTTCTTCAAACTCATGTCCATTGAGTCAGTGATGTCATCCAGCCATCTCATCCTCTGTCACCCCCTTCTCTTCTTGCCCTCAGTTTTTGCCCTCTTTTCCCTCTTGCCCTCTCCTTGCTGTCCAAGGGACTCTCAAGAGTCTTCTGCAGCACCACAGTTGGAAAGCATCAATTCTTCTGCACTCAGCCTTCATTTATGGTCCACCACTCACATCTGTACATCACTACTGGGAAAACCATAGCTTTGACTATACCAGTCTTTGTCGGCAAAGTGATGTCTCTGGTTTTCAAAACAATGACTAAGTTTGACGTTGATATTTTTCCAAGGAGCATGCATCTTTTAATTTCATGGCTGCAGTCACCATACGCATTGATTTTGGAGTCCAAGAAAATGAAATCTCACATTGTTTCCACATTTTCCCCATCTATGTGCCGTGATGTGATAGGACTGGATACCATGATCTTAGTTTTTTGAATGTTGAGTTTTAAGCCAGCTTTTTCACTCTCCTCTTGAATCCCATGAACATTACAAAATAAATATAGTAAGTATACATTGGGCTTCCCTGTTGGCTCAGATGGTAAAGAATCCGCCTGCAGTGAGGGAGGCCTGGGTTTGATCCCTGGGTTGGGAAGATCCCCTGGAGGAGGGCATGGCAACCCACTCCAGTATTCTTGCCTGGAGAATCGCATGGACAGAGGAGCCTGGCAGGCTAGAGTCCATGGGGTCACAAAGAATTGGACACAACTGAGCGACTAGCACACGCACACAAGTATAAATTTGACAAACTAATAATTAATTATAATCACAACTAGTTAAAATGTTTAAATAGAAAAATATACAAAGAAAAAATCTTAGCAAAGCTATTTAAAAGAAAGGAAGACAATAAAGAAGACCAAGCTTATGAGATAGCAATTTTCTTATCATACAGTAAATATTAGTAAAGCTTCAACATTAAAACAGTGAGGTATTGGCTGATAAATAAACAGAAAGATCAACGGCCCAGAATAGAACATCCAGAAATCTATACAAATATATATATATCTTTGAAAGATGATAAAGTTAGCATATCAAATTGGTGAAGAAAAGATGAACTATTCAATAAACGGCATTGAAATATTTGGAGAAAAGTAGGCTGTGTCCATCCCTCATAGTAGATAATAAGATAAACTCCAAATGAAGCAAATATTTAAAGAATACATTAACATACATTTAAAGAAAAGATAGATATATTTATCTACGTAAATGTGAAAAACTTCCATAAGTCTAAATAATGTTTATAAGTATAGTCAAAGGGGAAAAACAAAAAATGAAGAAATAGTATTTGCTAAGTCAGGTCAAAAATATCTCAACAAAAATGTCTCAATATTAATATTGAAGAATATTGTAAGAAAAATAACTCAATAGCTCTTTGATTTAAGAAAATAATCAAAAAGTTCACAGGAAAGAAAATATTCTTTTAAATGTGAAAAGTCACAAATAAACTCAATGAGAATTTTAAAAAATCTGCACTGATGACACAGAAATGACACTTTTTTAGCCTTTTGATTTGGGAAAATGAGTGAAATTTTATTTTACACTGTTAGTAATGCTCTGTAGAAGTCAGACTCATACGTTCCAAAATGAGTGTGCATTCATAGCTTTTATGATGATCACTTTGATATCCATGAAAAATGAAAATGTATATGTCGTCTGACCTGTTTAATCTTACCGAAAATTTTTCCACGGATATACCCTTGTTTAAAATAATATAAGTACTAGGTTATTAAGTTCATTAAAAAACTTTTAAAGACAAATTTTCATCACTAAGAAGCTGTTTAAATTATGCTGCATTCATATAGTACAAAAATGCACAACTGATAGAATGAGGAATCATCTAAAGTGGACATGGACAGATTTAGTGTTAAGTATCACGCCCTAGAGAGCATGTGTAAAATACTGCATTTTTGTGAAAACTGAAAAAGAAAATGCATATCATATTTACCTGTACATGCATAGAGAAACTGCTGATAATTGGCTTTCCGTGGGGCAGAGGTGATACCTGGGTAGACAGAGAATAGGGATATGAAAGGCTTTTTTTCTCTACAACTTACACTCACTATATTTTAAAAAGTTTTGGCCAGGTAAAAATTTTATCTAGTGAAATTATTAAATTTTTAAAAATATAAATTTTAATGCTGAATATTGTGTGAATATCTCTGAAACTCAACTTCCTATTAAGTCTAAGTCATAAATCAAGAGTTATGTCTTTGTTTTTACATATTCATGCAACAGTTCCAATTCTGTGTTTATTTCTGCATTGTTCTCATCTAGCTTAAATTGTATATATCTCATATTACACATCTACCCAAATGTTTTATATTTAGCATGATGCATGCAATTTGAGTTCATATTGATTAGGGAATCTTTTTTAAAATGTTTTAAAACAGTTAAAAAAGCTTTAGTCAAAGCACATTTATTCTAATGTGAAAAATGCACCATTTAAGTCACCAAATTTACATTCCTCCCACTCTCCTCCCCCGCCCCACCAAAAAAAAAAAAAAAAGAAAGAAAGGAAAAACACATAATATAGGGAATTCATTGAAAAGTCTGCTCTAACCAAGCCCCTTCTCTGCTTACCACCTCCACTACCATCATACACACCCATTTGGAAGTAGAACCACAGGGTCGGGTGATAAAACTTATACTTACCTGTGGTGCCTTCTCAGACAGGAAACAAAACTGAAATATCAAGAAGTTGTCCAAAAATATTAGTTGAAACTTCCTAAGTTTGATATGTGAAGAATACTTACAGTTTCGATACCACGTTGAAGTTGGGATTAGATATATCATTGATATCAGCAATCAGTAATTTAGTAGCATACCTCGACTCCATTGGTGATTGATCGGTGTGTGCTGATATGACCCTGTGATGAGGCCAAGGCTCCCTGGAGAAGGAAGAAGGCATGGGCCCAACTTCTACTTGTCCCTGCAAGTCACTAGCCATCTAGGACCCTAGACTGGACCAGCCGTCTCCTGGATACACCAAGTGGACCAGAACAGCACAATGTGAGACAGAGGAATCACCCAACCAAGTCCTACCCAGGTTACTGACCCTAAAAGTTCCAAGATATAATAAAATCACTTGCCATTTTAAGACACTAAGTTTTGGGGTAGTTTGTTACATAGTATTATATGGCTGGTGTAATGAATATAGGAAACATCGTTAACTGAATTAGAGATACATTTGATATATTTTTAAATAAAAAAATGTTGAAATGGTTTTCACTTTCCATTTTCAAACCAGCAAAAAGCCCTCTCCTAACAAAGTGCTGTTTAACTAAGATCAATTTTCATCATCCTTTGAGTCTTTTGTGGCTATTCAACCTCCATACAATTAGGCTACTATGTCTCATATCAATTAAATGTGTATTTTTATAATTCAAAGAAAACGAAGCAGTTTGAAAATTGAGAGATTATTTTCCCAGTGTTCGACTAGTTATTCACATCATGACAGTGTCAAAGATTCACAGTGAGCATGTTTTATTAAATATTAATTCCAGCCACCTCAACAATAATACTAATTTTTCAATTAGTCTAGTTCCTTTTCATTTTTCAGCCTATAAATCCAATATTCCTAAGACTGAAGATTTGGCAAGCCCCTGGCAGCCTGACGAGGCCCCTTTAATAACTTCTGCTTGCTAAGAACAGCAGTGCTGACATGGCCTGCCTAGAAAAGCCATGCTGAATATTAACTTTCCATCTCAGTCCAGGGATGTGACCGAGACTCAGAGCTACATCGCTTTAGGCCTGCTGGCAAGAGAAAACCTGTTTAATTACCTGCCCCAGCTGTACTTACTAAGTGGAATGATTATTAAACCTGTCTCTCTATTTCACAGTTTCAGCATACAATTCAAATATATGCCAAGAGAAATGGGGGACATAGCTCCTACAGGAGTAGACAGCTCTAAAGCCCTCATCGCAACAGGTGTCTTGAGTATTGTTGCCTAGGGCTCAGCCAAACCTCTGTTCTCTGATATGAAATTGGAAAGTTCTTAGATGCTCTGCCAACTTTGTAACCGAATGTAACCTTTCATCATTTATCCGTATTATTGTCCAGTTCATGCGCAGAGGAAGAGAATGCTTGGCCTTCCCCTTCTTTACCTGCTAGAGGATAATTTGAATCCTTTCCTCTGAAGTCCAAAGACATGATAAAGCTACAAACTTGTGTTGATCCACTTTGTAAATTCTTTCCATCTGTTTCTCTGAGTTCACTGCTATCCTACTTTTAATGACAGAGATAACACATATCCTCAGAGAACCCTAAGTGACCCACTATCGTTAGAATTCCTGCTGTATCATAAAAAGTTATGCAGCTTTTATCCATGTTCATAATAACCTTGTACCTTAAAATAGTCTCTGCACACTCCTCAGAGACAAGCACCAAAATTTGGTAAGTACAGTCTACCTTTCACTCACATTTTTCTAAAAGCATTTCTCCATTCATAAAAGCCTCTGTTGTCTAATTTCATAACTTGTATCTCTTTTTTGATATCACATATCTATTTGATAAATCACTGGTAGATTAAATCTCCTTTCTTGCCTGTATACCTTAATACAGTTTCTGTTAAATTCTGCTCCTGAAAAGTAAACTAGCTTGTACATTTACTCAACTTGTATCAATGACTAGGTATCTCAACCTAAGTGTCCGTTTAAATAATCTCCTGTAGCATTTAGTAATGAAAATCCATTTTTTGCAGTTTCGTTTGGAATTTTGAGACAGAAATTTGTTTACTTGTGTGGCGGTTACTAGGTGAAATGGACATAATAACCCATGAGAACTGACTAGAGGGATGTTGTATTTCCTTCCAGTGAGAATTTGATATGACAGTGTCAAATAGAGCTATGAATCATAAAGAGAGGGACTTCCCTGATAAGCATTTGTAGGGTTAGTGGTGGGAAAACTGCAGGAGGTGAAGGAGATGACAGAGGATGAGATGGTTGGGTGGCATCACCGACTCGAAGGACATGAGTCTGAGTAGGCTGCGGGAGTTGGTGATGGACAGGGAGGCCTGGCGTGCTGTGGTCCATGGGGTCACAGCGAGTCGGACACGACTGAGCGACTGAACTGACCTACCTCTGGGAATACTGAAGATTACATTTTTCAGGCTTGTAAGTTGGATGAGTCACTAGTTCTGAGCAAAGAAATGCAAGCAGACAAAAGGTATGTTACTTCGTGGCTGGGTTAGGACATGTCTGTGTACACCTCTTCAGGCTGTCCTCCTCCGCAGCTGGTTCGACTCAGCGGCTGCAAGAGCTTGTGTGGAGCAGAGATTCCTCACAATCCATGCAGGCTGTGAGCAGGAAGTTAACATGCTGTTAAGTCACTGAAGTTTTGGTTGTTCTTAACTGCAGCATAAAGATCCCCTGGAGTAGGAAATGGTGACCCACTCCAGTACTCTTGCCTGCAAAATCCCATGGACAGAGGAGCCTGGCGGGCTGCAGTCCACGGGGTCAGAGAGTCAGACACGACTGAGCACGTGCACAGAGAGAGCACAAGCTGTTGGTCAGTTTCTCAGTCCAGAAGCTGAAGGTAAATAGTTCTGTGAAGATCTGCAAGACTTTCTGGAACTCATGCCAAAAATAAGCATGTCCTTTTCCATCACAGAAGACTGGAATGCAAAAGTAGGAAGTCAAGAGATACCTGGAGTAATGGGCAAGTTTGGCCTTGGGGTACAGAATGAAGCTGGGCAAAGGCTACCAGAGTTTTGCCAAGAGAACGCACTGGTCATAGCAAACACCTTCCAACCACACAAGTGATGACTCTACACATGGACATCACCAGATGGTCGACACTGAAATCAGATTGACTGTATTCTTTCAGAGCACAAGAGCCTACACTGAATAACATGCTGCATGCCATTCAAATGTATTCACACACTTTCTGCCTTTTCCATGACACTTAGATAATTATCTATTTCCTGTCCCTCAAGCTCATCATTAAACCATAGCCCAACTTGGTTATACAATCCATATATTTCCCACCTAAACCTCTTTCAGATATGCCCCTTGCTCTCAGTCCTACAATGCCCCTGGTCCAGCCTTTTAGCCTTTCACCCTAGGTTACTGCTGTAGCCTCCTGACTGGGTCTCTCTGCCTACAAATTACCTCATGCAGATCTCTACCTTTGATTAAATGTGAAGTGCAAATTTTGCCTTATCGGTCTCCTTTTAAAGATATTTTAAATATCAGGAGTCACAGCCTAGCAGTGTGGCAAACAAGTCTTTCCGATGACTTAATCCCTCCATCCTCTACCTTTCTTTGCCCGGAAAGCTAATGCTTAATAAATACTGCGTTGCCTGTAGCTCTGCGATACACCCTGCTGTTGCACACCTTGCTGACATCTCTTATGCTATTCTGTTTATTTAGAATGACCTCCCCCTCATCCTGTAAGGTTTGGTCATAAACCTCGTCCTTGACATCCCAGGATTTCTGTGTCGCATCCCACTGTGTTGCTACACTTACTCTGCGTCTACTTCTAAGCCTGTTGTTATCCTATTATAATGAAACCATTGGTGTCTTTCCTGTCTGCTCCATCCAGAGCCCCTCAAGACAAGGCCATGCATGTCCCGTATCTTTCTCACTTGCCTGCACAGTGCCTGCTAGTGCTTTGTAAATATTGGTGGGATATTCCCAGCTATAAGAGTCACTGTTCTTGATGCCTCCAACTCCTATGCTGTTGTCTCTGATTCCACTGTTGCTTGCCCCCCGTCTGCCATCACTGTGCCTCCTCACACAGCCACCCTGCCGACTGGCTTCTGTTTCAGCTTTTCTGATGAGACAGAAGTCACGCCAAGCTCTCTGCCCGTGGGCTGTCTAAACCCTACTCTTGTCACTTCCTCTTTGCAGAGCTAAACTTTGTTCCCCCTGCACCCTGCTAAGAGGAGGAATACCACCAAGAACAAACCCATCACTTAGGATTTGTGATGCAACCTTCTTTCTAATGTCAAGCATACTTTACCTGTTGTATGAAATGTCTCATATCTAGCTGCAACCCAATTCAGGCCCAGAGGACCATAGAACTGTCTTTTGCTTTTCAAAGGGGCTCATTCTCCTGTAACAGAAACAAACATTGTGAGCATCGCTTCCATCCCTGCACTTTACAAAATAGTTTAGCAGGTCTAAAAGATCTTTCCGTTTTGGGGGTGGGGGGTAGGAGGAGCAATCAGAGAAAAAAATGGCACTTCATTTTGAAGTGGTAGTAGATGACACAGTGACATGGTTCCAAATAAAAGGAGTTTGAAGCAAAAAAAAAAAAAAAAAAGAAAATAGTGCATACAGAGGCTGACATCAGCTCCAATAGTGTACCTGCATTGTAGCTTTCTGAATTAAAGTCTTTTTAATATGGACAGTGCCCACTTTTATTCAGGTACTTCATGCTTAAATTTTTACAGAGGAATTTTATAATTAATAAATGTTATAATTAAAGTGCATTTATAATTAATTTTATAGTCCTAGTTTATGTCACAGAAATTACTCCACTGATTGGCACTTTTAACTATACTCAGAAGGGTCCAGCATGTTCTCAGTGATCTCTGAGCAGCATTGTTGGTGATCAGTTAATGTTCACATTTAGGGCTCCCCTGAAACTCTTTCAAGAAGCAAACCCATTCTTCATCTGCAGTTCATCAACATCCATTCAGAAAAGAGAAAGTCCAGGTTAACCTCACCATGGCAATATCAGGAGATAGAAGAGCCCCGACCTCATGAGTCGGGGACACGTGAGACTCAGAAGGGACCTCATGAGTCGGGGACATGTGAGACTCAGAAGCGTTCCACAGTTTTTTGGATGCTCTGTTGTCAACCTCCTGAAACTCTTTTCAAAATAGTTTTCAACAAAAGGTCCACATTTCCATTGTGCATTGGGTTCCACAAATTATATAGTTGATCCTGGCTGAAGCAGCAGTCACAGGTTTCTCATGAGACCTTCCATAAAGATGTCATTGATCATTTGCAAACAGTCTACAGCATATGAATCCGGGAGTACATGTGGAAAGTCAGAGCTAATTCTTCCTTAGCTAGATTCTTGGACCTTCCCAAAACTCTCAGGAAATATATGTATAAGCTAGACAAGAAGAAAAAAATAAAATACATGTTCCAGAAAACATAGTTGGTCTCATCATCACGTGCGTGCATGTGTGCATGCATCCTTAGTTGCTCAGTCGTGTCCGACTCTTTGTGACCCCTTGGACTGCAGCCCACCAGGCTCCCTGTCCATGGGATTCTCCAGGCAGAGACGCTGGAGTAGGTTGCCATGCCCTCCTCCAGGGGATCTTCCTGACCCAGGGATTGAGCCTAAGTCTCTTATGTCTTCTGAATGGTCAGGCAGGTTCTTTACCTGGAAAGCCCCCTGGGAATCCCCTTGTCATCATTATCTATACCACATATTTAGCTTTATGTGTGTTGGGAAGGAAAAATAATTTTCCCTTTACCCTTCTAGGTTCTTGGAGAGGCCTGCCCCCCACCACCACCATGTTATAAACATCAGATGAACCAGAGAAAAGCAAACAGAAGTTTAATACCATGTATACCTCCTGTATACATGGGGGTACCCAGGAAAACTGAGTAACTCCTGGAAATAACCCAAGCTTCTACCTTAAACCATCTCCAGATAAAGACATACAATTTTAGGGATGGGGAGAAAGGTTGTCAGGCAAAGCACAAAAACAGATGCAGTTTTAGAAGGCTTGGATTCAAGTTTTCTGTGTTGATAGGAATTTCTAGGCTTTCAGCGTCTTCCTCTTCCTGGTCCTGGAAGAATACATTTTTACAAATGGAGCTACTGCTGCTGCTAAGTCACTTCAGTCGTGTCCAACTCTGTGCGACCCCATAGACGGCAGCCCACCAGGCTCCGCCGTCCCTAGGATTCTCCAGGCAAGAATACTGGAGTGGGTTGCCATTTCCTTCTCCAGAGCATGAAGGGGAAAAGTGAAAGTGAAGTCGCTCAGTCGTGTCTGACTCTTAGCGACCCCATGGGCTGTAGCCTACCAGGCTCCTCCGTCCATGGGATTTTCCAGGTAAGAGTACTGGAGTGGGGTGCCATTGCCTTCTCCGTACAAATGGAAATTTCCCTTATAAATGCAAATATCTCTTACAAAGACCTCTGGTTTTCAGATTTTTTCCTCTGCCTGCTGTTTCTTAAAAATGATGAGCCCAAAATAATCCTTGGGCTTCCCTTGTGGCTCACACGAGAAAGAATCTGCCTGCAATGCAGGAGACCTGGCTTCCATTCGTGGGTGGGGAAGGAACGGCGTGGCAACCCACTCCAGTATTCTCGCCTGGAGGATTTTATGGACAGAACAGTCTGGTGGGCTACAGTCCATGCCGTCACAAAGAGTCAGACATGACTGAGTGTCCAAATCTTTAACTTTTCAAAATAATCCTGATGCCAAGGAGACATGTGGAGTTGGGGAGAGGAGGAGGGAACTATGCTATTAACAGAAGATTTGGTTAGGAAATTTTGAAAGGTAATTTCTAAGCTCAAAGTCTCCTGTTTGGAAAACCTATAGATGAAAGAGTAAACAGTTATCTTGACGACAGTTAAGCTGCTCCTCTTCCTTTGTAATCTAAATTGGAAGAAGTGTTATTAAAACTTTAGTTACATATCAGTATAAAATAAATTTAAACTATTTTCCTTATAGTTCATCAAACTGCAACCCAGTTAAGAATTGTTGCATTGTGAAGAGCTGTACGTTGCTCACAATTAATTCATTGAGCCTTCCTTTTAGTAGCCTTGATCAGAACAATTTCATTTGTTATTCATTCTGATTTACATAAATACTTCACAGCATTTTTCTATTAAAGGACGCTTAAAATGAAGAACAACATTTATTTCTCTCCTCTTGTATGCAATTCTTTATTTCATGTTTTATTTGAAGAGGGTTGTTATGATCAGCAGACAGGAGCTAGTGAAAACATAATTTAAAGTCTTAAATGGTGATCATTTCCAGTCTTTTAAAAACTGCTAGCATTAATTGATTTGTCTCCAGTGTGAATTGAACTGTTATGTCTGAAGAGAAATGTCCTTTAATCTCTCTTATACTCTGAGGATCTAAGCATAATTAATAATTTGCTTTAAAAATGATATTACTAAGCCATCCACTCATTCATATAGTCACTTACTCAGAAAGTACTAGTTAGATATCTGCTATGTGCAGAGCATTACCATTAGGCATAGGGGAGATAAAGATGGGAAAAAAAACAAAAAATGCAGCATTTTCTATAACCTAGAAAATCAAGTCTGGTGGAAGGAATAGCATATAATAAAGTAAGTCATAAACGTAAATGCAAACAGCATCTGTGTTAAGTGTATGAAGAAGAGGTACCCAGAGTGAGGAAACATGTGCGGGAAGTCAGATAGGTTTGAAAGTAACATACATAAGTAAAGATCTAAAAAATAAGTTGTATATAAAGAGTGACTACATTTATTTACATCAGAAAAAACATTTAGAAAATATCTTTTAAAAGACAATGTTATCTCCAATTGTAATCAAACTATGACGTACCTAGGAATGTTTCTTTAAAAAACATGTGCAAGAAATTTATGGAGAAAATTAAACAATGAATTTAAATACACAAAATAAAATTTTTAAAATATCCATGAACTAAAAACCCCATGTCAAGATTAGATACATTTTCCAGAAATTAATCTCTAAATTCAATATAATTTTCATCAGAATTCAAATAGAGGTTTTGTTGAATTTTATAGCCTAACTCAAAAATGTGTATGAAAGAATAAAGGGCCAAAAGTAGCAAAAATATAATTGAATAAGAAGAAAACTTACTCCACCCAATATCAAAACTCATTTTATATAAAAAGTTCTAATATGCTGAGTATTGATACAGGAATAAATTTTTTAATAGATCAAGCATAAAATTCGTGGTATGGGACAGGTTTGATATTGTAAATCAACGGGGAAAAGTATAAACTAGTTAATAGATGATACTTAGACACTTGTTTGTTTATGATCATAAAAGTATATCTCTATTTCACATAATACATGAAAATAAATTTTAGGTTTAAATACAACATTAAAGCATGACTATGGAAAACTCTAAAAATTTGGCAATATATAAGAGTGTGTTCTTATAACCTTAGGATAAAAAGATACTTCTGGAGAAAAAGCAATCTGTAAGTGAAAAGCTGATAAATGCAATTATACTAAAATTTAAATTTTTTGTTCAGTAAAATATATCATAAACTAAGCTAAAAGTAACATACAGGGAGAAGTTATTTGAAACCTATGTAATGACTGTATTTTAATATCTCAATGTAAAGCATTTTCATAAATTAATATGAAAAAGAAAAATAATCCCTTGTAATTTTGGGTAAAACAGGTGAATAGGCAGATCTAAAAAAAGAAAATTAGCCAATAAAAATATGAAAATACCGAATCTTGTTAATTATCAGGGAAATGGAAATGAAAAAATATGGTATATGTTGACATGACCAAGTGTTGGAAAGCAGATAAGGAGTTGTGAGTCCCCACGTACTCTAAGTGAAAGGTGAGTCGTAAATATACATTAGAGAGGACAGCGTCTTGTAAAACTGACAGTGTGTAAGGCCTCAGTCCAGCCACGTGTTCATAAGCATATATGCTATTCTTATACTCAGGCATATGTAAAATATGGAAAAGTGTTCCCTGAGCCAATAAGTGTATTATAAAACAGGAAGCTGATGAGAGGATGCACAATTAAATTATGAAAGAATTATACAATAATATAAACCAATTAAAGTAAATAAAATAAGCCAACATAGATAAAACTACAACAACCATAATGTTGCTAAAGTAGCAAAGTTATGTACACCATATGAATCATTCATTCATTTGCATTAAAAAATGCAAATTATACACACACATATTCAAAAACATCCCTCCCTATCGAAACTCTTCTTCTTCAAACATAGGAACTGATGGATTCAGGTAGATTTTTATATAAAACTTTCTCCATTTAAACTCTTATTGCTTGCCTTTTGAAATTTCAGAACCAAATAAATTGAGATAATTTGCTATTCTTTGTTCCCTAAACTTCTATCCAAATTCTCATTATCCAAATTCAGATAAGAGCATGTAATTATATAGACAGGAGGGCTCATTGCTCTAAAATCGTTAATGGAAATACATCAGATTAAAAATAGTAGTTGATTTGAAGTTAAAAAGGAAGACAATGAAATAATAGCGATACAACTTACTTTCAACGTTTCTATCAACATAATTCAGTGTTCTTAAACATTCAGAAACAAATTTGACAAAATATTTAATCCAGTAAGTGATGTTTGATCAATAATATTTGCTTTATTGCTCTATGTATGTTTCCTAATGTTTAAAATAATTCAGACTGTGAAAACTGTAAAGAAATAGTTAGGAGGAGAGGGGCGTTAAGAACCTTCCAGGTGGAGCAGCAGATGCAAGGCCTTGTGGCCGGGTGGGGCACAGTAGCCGGAGGGACCAAGGCAGGCAGGGGTTCCCAAAAGGGTTATGCAGGGCTTCCAGGGCCCGCTAGGATCTGGGGCTTCATTCTAAGAGCAAAAGAGAATCTCAGAATGTGTATATGGGGCTTAGGGATGGTAATAAGACCTATATTATTGCAAACTTAATTCACTTACCTCAGATATGAAGATGATACCACCCTAATGGCAGAAAGTGAAGCAGACCTAAACAGCCTTGTGTGAGGGTGAAACAGGAGAGTGAAAAAGTTGACTTAAAACTCAGAAAGCTAAGATCATGGTATCTAGTTCCATCACTTCATGGCAAATAGACAGGGAAAAAGTGGAAACAGCGACAGACTTTATTTTCTTGGGCTCCAAAATAACTACAATGACTGAAGTCCTGAAATTAAAAGATATTTGCTCCTTGAAAGGAAAGCTTTTACAAATCTAGATAATGTATTAAAAAGCACAGACATAACTTTGCCAACAAAGGTCTGTGTAGTCAAACCAATGGTTCTTCCATTAGTCATGTACAGATGGATCCTAAAGACGGCAGATCGCCAAAGAAATGATGCTTTCAAACTGTGGTGCTGGAGAAGACTCTTGAGAGTCCCTTGGACTGCAAGGAAATCCAACCAGCCCATCCTAAAGGAGATCAGTCCTGAGTATTCATTGGAAGGACTGATGCTAAAGCTGAAACTCCAATACTTTGGCCGCCTGATGGAAAGAACTGACTCATTTGAAAAGACCCTGACGCTGGGAAAGATTGAAGGCGGGAGGAGAAGGGGACAACAGAGGATGAGTTGGTTGGATGGCATCACCAACTCGATGGACATGGGTTTGGGTAAACTCCGGGATATGGTGATGGACAGGGAGGCCTGGCCTGGTGCAATTCATGGGGTCGCAAAGAGTCGGACACTGGGTGTGGGTGGACATTTGGAAGACATTGTAGTTCTCCAGGTAATTAAGGAAAATAGTAAGAAATACAACAACTTTAGCAGAAAAAAAAAACTGTATGTGATATAGATGTAAATCTTGACACACTAATAGGCTCCTTGGAAGACGGAGAGATTTATACAAAAATGAATGGGTCTGATCCATAGAGTTAATGCTTCCTGCATCTTAAATTGGAAATTATTACCAAGAATAACATCTGAAACACATTTTCAATTCCTAAATCCCAAATAAAAGGTGATAGTATAGAGTAGTATCTCCACATAGAGGATTTAAATCAGGCAGTGTCACTTGATAGTTATCACACTGTTTTATTTAGATCTCCACAGACCCTAAAATAAGTTTTTAAAGATCTTATTTTTACAGGGATTGGATCTCATCATTGGAATCTCAGTCTAAATAGCACCTTAAACTTTAAGCTTATATGGTGATATATGTCAATTATTTCTCAATGATAGTGTTAGTCGCTCAATTGTGTATATTCTTTGTGACTCTATGAACTGTATAGTCCCTCAGGCTCCTCTGTCCATGGAATTTTCCAGGCAAGAGTGGGCTGAGTAGCCATTCCCTTCTCCAGAGGATCTTTCTGACCCAGGGATCAAACTTGGGTCTGCTGCATTGCAGGCAGATTCTTTACCATCTGAATCACCAGAGAAGCCCTTATTTCTCAATAGAACAGTGAAAAAAGAGGGTTTTTAAACATGACTTCCCCTAAGAGATCTTACTTGATCACTCCGTACAACACATCAACTTTATAGTGGTTATGAAACCATCACATATATTTATCTTGTTAAATGTCTCTTGTAGAGTATAAGTTCCATGAGAACAGGGAAATTGTTTTTCAAATGTTCTGCCTCATTACCTAGAGCAATACCTGACACAGAGTAGGTACTCAGTGATAGTTAAGTATATGAGCACGTGATGTCACTGGCATAAGGGAAGAGAGTACAATGGAGAGAATGTCTATGCCCCTATGCACTCAAATTTTGAGAAAAGATAAAGAAAAAAGTGCTAACTAATGTCTTTCAATACACGTATAGATTTTTTTTCTAAAAAAGCTTAGAGTCATTTTCAGAGATGTCAGCTTTATTATCCATTACACATCGATGTGTACATTGGCATTCAGTATGGAAATTCCACATGCTTGTAGTCCATCTCATAAATTTTGGTGTCATGCTTTACAATTAATAAATATTTACTACCACCATTGTCTACTTCAGATGCTGAAGAGCATATTTAAGACTCCTCGGGAGACATAAATATTTCATGTTAAGCATTCTATGTGACAAGTACAAAATATAACAACAAAATTCAACGGGTGGAGCACATTTCACATAATCAATCATGTCCTAAGACAAGTGTTACAAATAAAATGGATGAGTTCAACATTTATGGGTCAAATATAATTGCCACCAAGCACTTACATATTGATAGCAGTGAAGTGAATAGAAACATTAGGTATAAAACATATTTTAGATAACTATAATAATGTATATGATGATACATTATTAAAATTATAAATGTACATTGAGAAGCACTTTTTTAAGGTGGACTCAATCAAAATAGTATCTGAAGAGCAATAACACATAACACCCATAAACTCCCTATTGGAAAATAAAAACCAGAGTTGGCAGATTTCTCAATGTATTTGTGAGAAGGATCGATGCTGCAGTAACAAAGATATCAGTAGTTTTCTCAGTCCCATCCGTGTGAAGTCTGTTTGGGTCCAGGCTACTTCCCGGGGCACCTGTCTACCCTGCAGTGGCTCAGATATCCAGGGGCTTCTAATCCTGTGATTCTGAAACATCTCAGCTGAGGACTTCCACGACCACCGCAGGAAGGAAAGGAAGAGAGAGGCTTTTCATTTCATTGCGCTGGTAGCGGCACACATTATCTCAACACACATTTTATTGTTCAGGACTGAATATATGGTCTCACCTAACTGCACAGATTTGGAAGCTATAATTTTTGTGTGTCCAGGGAGAAGTGACAACCACACCTGATTTTTTTAAGCTCTTAAAACTCTTCATACTTGGCATGATAGCATATTACAGATCCATCACAGATTAAACAAAATAGATTTCTCATCTAAAAAATATATTCTGTATAATCATGGTAAATTATCATTCAAAGAGTTTACAGAATACAGATGGCAAGAAACAGTCCTAACATCTAATTTGATGTATGATAGAATTTAGTTGGCAGATGTGAGAATTACTTTTCAAAAGAACATTTGGTCAGCATCACATGTAACCAAATAAGCAGGCTTTTACTTTGTGGCACAACTGAATCAATCTTCCAAAAAAAAATTTTAACGTCACTCACTAAAACCAAAAGCAAATTACCACTAAAATGTAGAAAGCGATCGGGGCAAAGAAAGATCTTTTAGCTCAGAGATAGAATGCAAACTTGTCATCTCATTATTCTAAGACACGAAAGATGAAGCATATCTCTGTTTTCAACATGGTTCTTTCTCTGCGCTCACTTCCCCCCCCCCTCCTCTGTCACCAATACAAGGATGGTCAGAACACTGACTGCAACTAATGGTGATTCAGCACCCGATGCCACCAGAACGTTCTAAGGAGCTTTATAAAATGAACGTCGGAACTGCCCACCCAGGGGACAAGTGAAAGAAGTGTTTATTAATCCATTGGCTCCTAGTCCCCACTGATGAAGTGTTGCACTGTATAGGTTTAACTCTCCCACATTTCCAAGCAGTGCGTGCAGAAAAGATCAAGGCTTCCCAGCGGGATTCCTATACTGTGTGTTAGAAAAGCCCCAGAGCAGGAAGTGAAAGGGGCAAGGAATGCAAATAAGGCTGGGTGCAGTCAGGTTAACCTCTGCAAAGCGCTGGCACAGAGCCAGTGCATCATGGCTGGAACGGTTGCTAAGGGCAAGAGCTGTGAAGTCAGCACAGAGCTCTTCAGATGTTCATTCCTCTCCAAGGGGTAAGGTGGACATGGTAGAAGTGAATCCTTATTATGTAGTTACTCTGCCAATATTTCCTTCTCTTCCTCCGAGATGCATCAGGTTGAGCCTTCAATATATCCTATAAATATCCAGACTTGTATAACTATAATATGATGGCAGTGACAAAAATACCACTTTAAGAAAATAAATGGCAATTACAAGAGATGTCTATGACACGCAGGTATTCTGAATTGTTTTCTTAGCCTGTGGGGGAATTTGTTCTGCTAAGTTAGTAGATAACCTCCTTTCTTCTAAAAATAAGATTAACTAAGCCATGAAAATTGATTTATTCTCCCACATAAATATTTGCGTCTCAGAGCAAAGAATAGGAGGATGCCAATTAATTTGAGGGAAATTATTTGTTAAATTTTAATTTTTTTCACCTTTGACCTTCGTTATGCATTTCTCCCACCTCTCCCTGCTTCTGGCAACCACCAATTTGTTCTCTGCGTCTATGAGTTCAGTTTGGGGGAGAGGGAGTTAGATTCCATGTGTAAGAGAGGTCATACAGCATCTCTTTTTCTGTAAATTATTTCATTTAGCATAATTCCCTCTAGGTCCATCCATGTTGTTGCAAATGGCAAGATTTCCCTCTTTGTATGGCTGAATGATATTCCACTGTGTGTGTGCAGGTATGTGTGTGTGTATCTATATCTTTATCCATTCACCCTTCAGTGAGCACAGGTTGTTTATATATCTTGGCTATTGTAAATGGTGCTGCAGTGATCATGGGGTGCGTCTGTCTTTTCAAGTCAGTGTTTTTGTTTCCTTTGGATAGATTTCCGAAAGTGAAATTGCTGGTAGTTCCATTTTTTAAAAAGTTCCGAATAAAACCAATGAACCACCAGAGTGGTAATGAGTAAAAGTTTATCACACACACATCAGAAATACAGCTTGAAACCAGATACACTCAGCCGAAACACGGGGTGAGGAGCAGGGGTGTAACGTCATAAAGCAGCTTAATGGTGAGAAAGCAGCGACTATTCACTCTTCACAGTGTCTGCTTATAATATGAGAACGTTCTTAAAGGACGGGGAATCGGGTAGGGGTAACCTCATATCAGTCAACCTTGGGAAACAGTTTCAAATTTTGTTTCTGATTTCTAGAGACATAAGCAAGAAATCACCCAGGTCAAGTTAGTCTCGCAAAATAAAATAAACTTTAGTTTTGCATATATAACTAAACCAGTTTTCTCTGTACAGGGAGTTTTAAAGGCTGGTGTTCATTTGGTTTTGGTTTTAATAGGAACTTCCATAGTGTTAAGGATAATACGTGTCTGTACCACATTCCTAGTAACAGTGCACAAGGGTTCCAACACTTGTCTTGCTTTGTCTTTTTTGTAATAACCATTCGAACAGGTGTGGGATGATATTTCACCTGGATTTGATTTCTGTTTCACTGATGATTATTGACATTGAGTATCCATTGTAAGTAGTTGTTGGCCAACTGTAATGCTTTCTTCAGAAAAATGTCTCCACTTTTAAATCAGATTGTTTGCCTTTATGCTATAGAGTTTGATAAGTTCTTTTACATTTTGGATATTGAACCCTTATCATATATATTGTTGTTGCTCGGTTGCTCAGTCATGCCCGACTCTTTGTGACCCCATGGACTGCAGCACTCCGGGTTTCCCTGCCCTTCACTGTCTCCCAGAGTTTGCTCAAACTGATGTCCACTGAGTCGGTGATGCCACTCAACCATCTCATCATCTGTCGTATACATGATTTGTAAATATTTTCTCCCACTCAGTAGGCAGCATTTTAATTTTATTTATAGTATACTGTGCAGAAGCATTTTAGTCTGACATAGTCTCACTTGTTTATTTTTGCTTTTTTAACTTTTATTTTTGGTATCAGATTTTTTTAAAAAATCATGGCCAACCTATGTCAAGGAGCTTACCACCTATGTTTTTTCTAGGAGTTTTATCGTTTCAAGTTCAACATTCATGTCTTTAATTCATTTTGAGTTAATTTTGTGCATGGTATAAGGCAGTGGTCCGTTTTCGTTCTTTTGCATGTGGCTGTCCAATTTTCTCACCACAGTCTCATTCCTCTAAGATGTTCAAGATTAGCTATATCCCTATTTTCCACATTAGACTTTCTTGTAAATGTTAGTCTGTCTTTAAACAACAGAAGTAAATATGCTCTTTAAATATAATCTGAAACTTTTGAAAATTGGTAAATTTTTTCTTTTTCAGAAAAAAAATTGAATCTTCAGCAGATATTTAACATAATTTTAGAGCAGAAATTTTAAATTGTGCAAGAATATATAAAAAATAATTCAATTTTGATTTGACTTTTACAGTTTGATTTGGAATCTGATTTTACTGGGTTCCAAAATATAAACACAATTTTAATTATTTCCACTTAGGAACTAATAGTCTTTAGGGCAGAGTAAGATGTTATTTCATAATTTTCATATTAAATGCATTCTTAATTTTATCAAAATGCTTTGTTTTTTGGACATTTGTACCAGTTGAATTTATCTCATTTATATTTTAATGTTGATGGTGTAAATTACAACTTGTTATGGCTTTTCTGTCTTTCCAAAAGTTATCATCTGAGCTTTGCTTTATATTACATTTCCAATAGACATATGAGAATGAAGTATGTTCTCTCAGTCAGTGGTCAGAATAATATTAACTTAAAAGAGATATTTAACATACGCAAAACAAATTTTAAAGCAATTATAGAAATTTTTAAAATCATGTAATCAGTCAAATAAAGAAGGCAATATATATAGAAAAACAAAAACAACAAATTAAATAATCTGGACAATAAATTTAACTGATAAATGCATGTACAACCAGTCCCATCAATTCATGGAAAATAGTTGGGGGAAAAAAGTGAAAGCAGTGATAGACTTTATTTTCTTGGGCTCTAAAATCACTGCAGATGGTGACGGCAGCCATGAAATTAAAAGACACTTGCTCCTTGGAAGAAAAGCTATGACCAAACTAGACAGCATATTAAAAAGCAGAGACAGAACTTTGTTGATGAAGGTCCATCTACTCAAAGCTATGGCTTTTCCAGTAGTCATGTACAGATGTGAGAGTTGGACCATAAAGAAGGCTGAGTGCTCAATAATTGGTGCTTTTAAATTGTGGTGTTGGAGAAGACTCTTGAGAGTCCCTTGAACAACAAGATCAAACCAGTCAATCCTAAAGGAGACCAACCCTGACTATTCATTGGAAGGACTAATGCTGATGCTGAAGCTCCAATACTTTGGCCACCCGATGCAAAGAGCTGACACATTGGAAAAGACCCTGATGCTGGGAAAGATTGAGGACAGAAGGAGACGAGGGCAACAGAGGATGAGATGGTTAGATATCATCATCAACTCGATAGACATAAGTTTGAGCCAACTCCAGGAAATCGTGAAGGACAGGAAGCCTGGCTTGCTGCAGTCCATGGGGTCACAGTCGGACATGACTGAGTGACTGAGTAACAATAACAGCAACATGTCATCACATCCTATAAATAGAGAATACACAACTTTTCAGCTATATGAAATGATTTTTAAAATTTATGACATTGTTGACAAAGATAAAATTCAGTGAGTACAAAGAATATAAAATATGTGACCACATTTTTATTCTGTAATTCAGTAAATCAAAATTTAATAACAAAAATATGAATGATCAGCTCAGTTCAGTTCAATCTCTGTCGTGTCCGACTCTTTGCCACCCCATGAACTGCAGCACGCCAGGCCTCCCTGTCCATCACTAACTCCCTGAGTCCACCCAAACCCATGTCCATCGAGTCGGTGATGCCTTCCGCCCATCTCATCCTCTGTCATCTCCTTCTCCTCCTGCCCTCAATCTTTCCCAGCATCAGGGTCTTTTCAAATTAATCAGCTCTTCGCATCAGGTGGCCAAAGTATTGGAGTTTCAGCTTTAGCATCAGTGCTTCCAATGAACACCCAGGACTGATCTCCTTTAGGATGGACTAGTTGGATCTCCTTGCAGTCCAAGAGACTCTCAAGAGTCACCACAGTTCAAAAGCATCAATTCTTTGGCACTCAGCTTTCTTTACAGTCCAACTCTCACATCCATACATGACCACAGGAAAAACCATAGCCTTGACTAGACGGACCTTTGTTGGCAAAGTAATGTCTCTGCTTTTTAATATGCTGTCTAGGTTCATCATAACTTTCCTTCCAAGGAGCAAGCGTCTTTAGAAAATAAAAACTTAAAATTATTGAAGCAACTTAATTCATTTAAGCAACTAGTTAGTGATGAAGGTATTATATTCATATACTATTTATAAACACAACAATTTTAGCATCTTTTAAAAGTATGAATATGAGAAATGGGATAACAGCTGGAGAAAATTTCTAAAGTTATGAAATGCTAATATCCACGAACTTTTATTAATACATTTTTCATCTTAATCTAATGGATTTTCTGACAAACTTGGAATTCCTGTAATTATTTCAATAAATAGAAAATTAAATTAGGTCAATGACAATAGAATGAGAAAATCCAAGAAGGAATTATTCTAAAATAATATTTCCATCTATATATATTTTCTGGTGAATTCACATAAATATTAAACATGGAATAATTCACAATCTTATAACCTTTTTCAGAATACATAGTGGGAATAAATGTTATGTATTCCCTTGGTATTACAAAAATAGACAAGTTGGCATGAGCAAAAAATTAATGAATGAGACATAAAGTATATGTAAAAATGCCACATAAAATACTGTAAATTGAATTTAATAATTTATTTAAAAATAATCCAGTACAATCAAATAGGGTTTTCTCCAAAGTGCAAAAATATTAGAATAAACCATTAACACAAATAGACCCTAGATAAAAAACTATGTGATCATCCCAAACTATCCAGAAAATATTTGATGAAACTTGACAACCATCCCAAGAAAGATTTTTAGTAAAATAACAATTCATGGACATGTCTTTAAATATATCATATCTGCCTTAAATGAGCAAACAACTGCACATTAATGAATAAACATTAGAGCTTTTCCAACAATAGCTTCTTAAGGTTCATATAAAGGGTATCTGTGTGCTAATTATTTTTTAACCTCATTATATCCTATGCAATAAGACAAGAAATAGAAATAGATAAAATTTTTATAAAGTCAATATTATTATTTTTAAGATTCATGGTCTATGTGGAAGACCTAAGAAGACATACTAAAATAAAATTAGATTTTAAAAGTAAGTTTATTAGATAATGGACAAGAAAACTAATATGACAAGTTCCAAATATATCTAATAAAGCAGCAATAACAATTCACGAAGGACTTCTGTGCTTCCAGTGGAGGGGACACAAGTTAAATACCTGGTTGGGGAGCTAAGATCTTATGTGCTTCAGGGTTTTGTTGTTGTTTTTTTTTAAGTCACAAAACACAATTAAAAAGATAACAAAATATAAACTAAATAACCACAATAATGTATAGAGAAATGTATCAAATTTTGCTAAGAAATAAAAAAACCAGGTTTTACTGTATAAGAGATACAGAAAGTTCTTGATGGGAATAATGAATGTTATGAATATGGTAATTTCCTCCAATTTAACATAATTCCAATTAACATCCTCATTAAGTCAGTTTGAATTTGATAAAAATCACATTTTTAAAAATGATTATGTAAAACAGAAGAATTTTGAAAAAGAAAGTCATAAAGGGAAATAAGAATCAAATTAAATCCCAATGAATTCATCCACATATCTCATAAAAAGAATGTTCCTAAAGTTTTAATTAAATCGTGCCTGGCAAGAAGACCAAAACATGTTCTAGGTCTTCTCTCAATTCATCATTTTGCTGCAAGTTGGTTTACTCCTGGGATATGTTAGTTGCTTTAAAAGAAGCATTGAAAACATAGCATGCAGTGACGAGAAACAGGCTTAGAATTTCATTAATGCCCACGGAGATTTTAAGAGCCTGCCCACAGAAATGAAAACTTAAGCCAACCATAAAAGACAGTTTACAGTAAAAGAAATTGTATATCCCTTTATCAAGGAAAGAAAAAGTTTTTTTTTTCTCGCAAAGTAAGATTCGTTTTAAAGATAATTGCTTAATGGTTTGTCACGGGTGTAACATGATTTTAACCTTTATTGCTCATTAGAAATAAACGAAAACTTTTATGAAATGTTTATAATTTTAATCATTTCCTTTGTAAAGTCTATATATTTATTTGCAATTTAAACATGAGTGAGGAAAATTTTAACAAATCAACCCACCAAGGAAAACAGAGGATCCTATGGATTTTAAAATTCACTGTCCAGAGAATATACATTATATCATAAACAGTATTTTATAATTCTTCTGTCATTCTGAGAAATGATATTTCACAGACATAATTCAAATTAACATATAGGTTGATCAAATGTATAATTACATTATAAAAAAATCAGATAGTATTTAAAGTCATGTCTAGCTAAAATTCCCTGCTGTTCTCTCACAAACCCGAGTCCTTCTGGGGTTTGTGAGAGAAAAAAGATTAACCACTTTCAAATCTTACCTATTATTTCTGCATAATGTTGGGATAGCCAGTAAAATCTATTATTTTACATTAAAAAAGTATATATATATCTTACAATCTGATATTTGTGCTTTATCTTTAGCTGCTACAGTGTTTCAGGTATATTTGCGTCTATTATGTCCTCTTCATTTGTTTTTTTTAACATATCTAGTGTCCCTCCTAATCCTCTTTAGTGCCATTAATTTTAAACTCCACCCTGATGGGCAGCAACTTGACCGCTTTTTCTTTCCTTTCGGTTTCTGATGCTTGGTGTCTCTTTGTCTACCCCTTGGTTCCCCTTCTTCTTCTTCGATTCCTTGTCCCCCTCCCTCCTCCCCTCCTTGCTACCATTATTATCATTTTAGGTATATTCTTTGGAAACACCGTTTATCTGTGGTTTCTTTCTATTCTAATCTTTGCCTGTCTTTTAATGGATGGTTTCAATCCATTTTCATTTAGTCTAGTTAATATCTCTGATTTTATTCATTCTACCGTAACCTGTTTATTATGTTCTACATTTTTTTTTCTTTTTAACCTATTTTTGTCAGCTGTTTCATTGATTTCAAATCTAAATTTCTCCCAATTAGTTTGAAGGTTTTATATTTTTCCTTCCTTTAGCAATGATCCTCCTTATTAGTTTCTTAAACACTCACATAGAAGTCTATTATTATTTATTCTATTAACAAGTATTCCCTCACTAAAACTCACTGCCTCTCTCACCATGATTTCTAATTCTCATCTTCTTTTGCTTTCTCCTTCCTCCTGTAAAATAAAACCTTTAAAATAGCGCTTTTCTCTTTTTTTCCCATTTTTTTCCTTCCCATGATGAGTGAAATCTTTGGAACATTTTTATTTCCTCCCCTCCCCAACCTTACAGGTAGGTGAAGTTTGTAGTTAGAATCCCTCTCACAAAATATCTCTTCTGTTTTAAGTGATATTATTTAGCAGTTATTTACGTATTCCTGGTCTAGCATTAATCAATGTATTTTTTTGTATTGATATCAGTATTTTTATATTACTATCCATTGTTCATTAATATTTCCATTTGGGGGTTTCTGTTTATTTGCATTTTAGTTAGAATCTTTACTCTGACCTCAGATGGAGATGGCAACTTTCATTATCCATCCACTGGACCTTCTTCCTTCTCTGCAGGTACATGGTAGAATCTGTACTTCCCTACTTCCCTCTCCATGCAGTTCTGTAAGATCATGACACTGGTCTAGTTAATGAGCTGTAAGCAGAAATGGTGTATTTCACCTGTTTTACTGTGAGAAACTCCAGGCATCTCGTGTCAAGGACATCAAACTTAGACTAAGCAATGATCATATGTACTAGTTTGACTCAAACTATTTTTTAACCCCAAACTGTGTTTATAATTTCCTGATACTTGTGGTGTGTTTGAGTTTTCCCAAATGGATATATCAACTCAGCTATCCAGCTGTCTCGGTAGGCATTCTATTTCATTAGGCTTGTATCTGGGTCTTTCAGACTGAGTGTTCTCCCTCTGTTAGGCTTCCTAGATGGGTGGCCACTTTTCCATGTCAGCTCAGTTTGGTTGAGACCTCATTGTTGTAATACCTGAAATGTTGGGACTCTTATAGGTGTGAAAGGTAAAATGTCATTCATTGACTCACCCCCATCCCAAAAGTTCCAGAAGAAACCATCTGTTCTCCAGTCTCCCCACACTTTCTTGGCTTCATGGGTAGAGGAAACTCAGCCCACTGGCTCAACTTTCTTCCAGCTATCTGGAAATCTGTGATATCTAGCACATGGACAGCATATCCACCTTCCCTTTGGGTTCACAACTGGCTTGAGCAAAACTTCCCCTATGACCTACTGCCCTCAACACCTCATCCCTTGTCTCCAGCCCCACTGGCCGTGCCATTATTAGGTTCAAAAAGAATAGAACCTAATCCTAGGATAGTGCAAAATGTCAACAAAAGCCAAAGATCCCATACACAGGGACTTTAGGCTTGTGGAGTTGTTTGATGGTTTCAGGAAAGCATGTAGGTTGGAAATGGGAAGTAGGAGGGAAAAGGGAACAACAGGAAGAGGCCAACTCCAGACTATCAATTCCAGAATTCTCTCCTCTGATGGCCTTTAAATCTATTAGCTCTGTCTTTGGTATTCATGACCATTTTCCTAAGTAAAATACTTAAACATTGTAGGTCTTTATTTTTAGCCACAACTATTGACTTCCTCCCTAGAGAACGTAATGACAACCCACTCCAGTATTCTTTCCTGAAGAATTCCATGGACAGAGGATTCTGGCAGGCTATGGTCCATAGGATTGCAAAGAGTCAGAAACGACTGAGTGACTAACACAGTATTGACTTCCTATTTTAGTATCTGAGAATGATGTTCTCTTACTCTGATACCACCACTCCCACATTTATTTCCCATTGCATTACTATATTACAGTATTGTTTCGTTAAATCATTATTCAATTTTATAGACTAGAAGAACTAAAGGGCCTCTTGATGAAAGTGAAAGAGGAGAGTGAAAAAGTTGGCTTAAAACTCAACATTCAGAAAACTAAGATCATGGCATTTGGTCCCATCACTTCATGGCAAATAGATGGGGAAACAATGGAAACAGTTTTAATTTTATAACAGATTTTATTTCTTTGGGCTCCAGAATCACTGCAGATGGTGACTGCAGCCACGAAATTAAAAGACGCTTGCTCCTTGGAAGAAAAATTATGACCAACCTAGACAGTATATTAAAAAGCAGAGACATTAATTTGCCAACGAAGGTCTGTCTAGTCAAAGCCATGGTTTTTCCAGTAGTCATGTATGGATGTGAGAGTTGGACTATAAAGAAAGCTGAGCAGTGAAGAATTGATGCTTTTGAACTGTGGTGTTGGAGAAGACTCTTAAGAGTACCTTGGACTGCAAGGAGATCCAACCAGTCCATCCTAAAGGAAATCAGTCCTGAATATTCATTGTAAGGACTGATGTTGAAGCTGAAACTCCAATACTTTGGCCACCTGATGTGAAGAACTGACTCATTGGAAAAGACCCTGATGCTGGGAAAGATTGAAGGCAGGAGGAGAAGGGGACGACAGAGGATGAGATGGTTGGATGGCATCACCAACTCAACGGACGTGAGTTTGGGTAAGCTCCGGGAGTTGGTGATGGACAGGGAGGCTTGGCGTGCTGCAGTCCATGGGGTCGCTAAGAGTCAGACATGACTGAGCGACTGAACTGAACTGAACTGGAAGCTTGTTTGTTTACTGCTATACTGAGAGTTTATGTTTCCTTCTCAATACAACTGTTTTATTTAGAATGCATTTCTGTTTTTCAGTATTTTCTTTGGGGTTTGTGTATCTATTGTTGGTATTTGTCCAAATGTTCCATCAAAGTTATCAAACGCCTAGTAATAATTTTTCAAAATACCCAAATAATTTGGAAATCTTGAAATTCTTCCACATAGCCCTCTAACCACCTGCTCTAAAATGAAGGATTACTTCTTTCTGGGCATGAAACACAGCTGTTACTTGGAATTTCAATTTTTCCTCTCCCGTATTGTGTACAGTTTTTCCTGCATAGCATGCTTTTCTGCGCATGTATGGGTTTATTGTTTATTCTTCTTGGGTACATTCTCTAGAACCTACCTTAGGCAGATTATGTAAGACCTAAATTATTGAGTCCTTTTTGAGATTGTGTTTATACTCCTCCCACAATTGATTGGCATTTAGCCTGACTATAGTATTATAGGATGAAAATTATCTTTTCTTAGAATTTAGAGGAATCATTTCAAGGATTTCTAGGGGATGGGTTAGCACTGAGAGATGAATGACATTTTGATTTCCTATCATTTGGAATGAGCCAGTTTTCCAGTCATACAACCTTTTGAATCTTTAAGAAATGCCTCTTTAGTCCCAGTGTGCTAAAGTTGCACAATGGTATGCCTTAGTGTATTTTCTTTATTTTACTGGACATTCACTGGCCACCTGATCTGAGGACTGGTGTCTTTCATATCAGAGGAGTTTCTTCTATGATTTATTTGACACTATTCCCTTATTTTTATTGTTCTCTTTTCACTATAGCTCATATTATTGGCAAGAACATAAACCTTTTTTTCTACCATCCAGAATATTGAATGTTCAACCTGGTAAAACTTTGAGGAGACAAGCTATAGATTAATCACTTTGATTATGGAAAAGAATTTATATTAGAAAGCCTGATAACTGAAGCATAAAATTATTAAGCTATGAATGAAATGTAAGATAATTATGCCAATACTAAATAATTAACTTTAGAATTTAGCGATTACACAACATAAATGAAAATAAATATATTATGCATATATGTTATCATAATTAGGCCTTAAGGATACATGAAATGGAAAAATAAGAAATATAAATTTGGTCTCTGCCCCAAGTGTTGAAACTTCTAAAACCCTTGGAATTCCCTGAGTAATAGTCATGATAGTAGCACCTTACATAGAACTCTTAAATCTCCTGGAATTTCCTGAGTGAATGGATAATCTTTTGTTCCAATCAGACAACTCTTGCTGGACTCTTGGATGAAGAAAGACCGCACATGATTAGAAGTTTGGAACTTTCAGCACCACCTTCATTACTCCAAGGCGGCGGGGGGAGGGTTGTGGTTGGAAACTGGAGACCGGCCATTCCTATGTGATGAAACCTTTATTTTAAAAAACATCCCTAAATTATGAGGTTCAGAGAGCTTCCAAGTTAGTGAGCAGTACATATGCTGGGAGGGTGGTGCACCCCAAATGGACACAGAAGTTCCTGAGCTCAGACCTTGCCCTGTATTCTTCTTCATGAGACTGTTCATCTGTATCCTTCCTTCATTGTATCCTTTACATTCAACTGGTAGATGTAGATAAGTCTTCTTTAAATTCTATGAGCCATTATAGCAAATTATGAAACCTAGGAGGAGTTTGTGAGAACCCTTGATTTATAGCCAGTTGATCAGAAGTACAAGTTAACACCTTGGATTTATGACTGGTGTCTGGAGAGAGGGCCCTTAACCTGTGAAGTCGGTGCTAACTCTGGGTAGTTTGTGCCATAACTGAATTGTAGAACACCTACTTGGTATTGAGCGACTTGGAGAATTGGTTGATGTGGGGGGAAAAACATACATTTGATATCAGAACTGTTTGTAAGTAGAAGAAAAAAAGTTTCCCATCAGTAGCATGTGTGTGTGCTAAGTCGTTTCAGTCATGTTTGACTTACAAATCTATGGGCTGTAGCCCGCCAGGCTCCTCTGTCCATGGGATTCTTCAGGCAAGAACACTGTAGTAAGTTGCCATTTCCTCCTCCAGGGGATCTTCCCAAACCAGGGATTGAGCCCACGTTTCCTATGTCTCCTGCACTGTCACGCGGGTTCTTTACCACTAGCACCACGTAGGAAGCCCCATCAGTAGCATATCAGTTAAGTCAGTTCAGTTGCTCAGTCGTGTCCAACTCTTTGCGACCCCATGGACTGCAGCGCACCAGGCCTCCCTGTCCATCACCAACTTCCCGAGCCTACTCAAACTCATGTCCATTGAGTCGGTGATGCCATCCAACCATCTCATTCTCTGTTATCCCCTTCTTCTCCCACCTTCAATGTTTCCTAGCATCAGGGTCTTTTCCAATTATAGTCTAACTCTCACATCCATACATGACTACTGGAAAAACCATTGCTTTGACTACACAGACTGTTGATGGCAAAGTGATTTCTCTGCTTTTTTCGTATGCTGTCTAGGTTGGCCATAACTTTTCTTCCAAGGAGTAAGTGTCTTTTAATTTCATGGCTGCAATCACCATCTGCAGTGATTTTGGAGCCCCCCCCCAAAAAGTCTCTCACTGTTTGCATTGTTACCGCATCTATTTGCCATGAAGTGATGGGACCAGATGACATGATCTTAGTTTTCTGAATGTTGAGTTTTAAGCCAACATTTTCGCTCTCCTCTTTCACTTTCATCAGTAGCATATTTCATCAGTAGATTATAGGACATTATTATATCCAGGTATTGGGGTAAGTTCCTTAAGTAAGTAAGTGTTTGCCACTCAGTCATGTCCAATTCTTTGTGACTCCCATGGATTGTTGCCCACCAGGCTTCTCTGTCCATGGGAATCTCCAGGCAAGAATACTGGAGTGGGTTGCCATTTCCTTCTCCAGGGAATCTTTCCGACACAGGGATCAAACCCAGGTTGCCTGCATAGCAAGAAGATTCTTTACTGCCTGAACCACCAGGGAAGCCCTAAGTTCCTTACAGATATCATTTGTTTGAGTTCATATAGCCATTTTAAAGATGAGATCGTTAGAGAAGATTGGAGAATAATGGCATGTGCCCATGGAATAAGCCACAGAGCTAGGAAAGCCAACCAAGTCCAATGGCATGAAAGGTGTGTGCCCGACATACTCCTGCCTCTACGATTTCTGTGTTGGCCATTCATTAGTTTCTGTTATATGAAGATAGCCTTACAAGTAGAGTAATATTTCATATGTCACTACATGATAGAACAAAAGTGGCCTGGTAATATTTTAAACTTGCTCTAGTCATGGAATATAGTGTAAAAGAAGTACATTCTCAAAATAAGATATTTGAAGGAATTAATTTGAATAGCTTGGGCACTCCCCATCAGCCTGAACCTTCAGACAGGGGAAAGTGAAGAACTATTCTTTTTGCTCACACAGTTGATATTTCTTTTTTCCTTTCTTCCTTTCTTCTAACACATTTTCTTGAAATGCATATCCTATGCATTATGGGGGGATGTAAAATGAATCAGATGATGGATTCTGCCCTCAAAGAACTTAAAAGGCTATGAAGTATCAATTCTCATTATGAGGGTTCAGAGAAGGTGAAATGACTTCTAGCTGAGATTAGTTTGAGAAAATGTGTAGGGCTGGTTGTGGAGAAAAGCACACAGCTCCTCCCTTGCAGCCGAACCACACAGAGCATGAAGGCAGAGTGCAGGGAGATTATGGCTGAAAAGCAGTCTGAGCGCAGATGCCAAGAGCCCTAGGAGGAAAAGGAAGGAATTTGGGCCTCATATGTGAGTCAAGCGCCTATATACTCTTTGATTGAAACCTTCTATCAGTTAAAAAGTAAATTCAGTTCACTTCATTTCAGTCCCTCAGTCGTGTCCGACTCTTTGTGACCCCATGAATCCCAGCACACCAGGCCTCCCTGTCCATCACCAACTCCCGGAGTCCACCCAAACTCATGTCCATCGAGTTGGTGATGCCATCCAACCATCTCATCCTCTGTCATCCCCTTCTCCTCCTGCCCCCAATCCTTCCCAGCATCAGGGTCTTCTCCAGTGAGTCAGCTCTTTGCATCAGGTGGCCAAAGTATTGGAGTTTCAGCTTCAGCATCAGTCCTTCCAATGAATATTCAGGACTGATTTGCCTTAGGATGGACTGGTTGGATCTGCTTGCAGTCCAAGGGACTCTCAAGAGTCCTCTCCAACACCACAGTTCAAAAGCTTCAATTCTTCAGCGCTCAGCTTTCTTTATAGTCCAACTCTCACATCCGTACATGACTACTGGAAAAACCATAGCCTTGACTAGACGGACCTTTGTTGGCAAAGTAATGTCTCTGCTTTTAAATATGCTGTCTAGGTTGGCCATAACTTTCCTTCCAAGGAGTAAGCGTCTTTAAATTTCATGGCTGCAATCACCATCTGCAGTGATTTTGGAGCCCCCCAAAATAAAGTCTGACACTGTTTCCACTGTTTCCCCATCTATTTCCCGTGAAGTGATGGGACCAGATGCCATGATCTTAGTTTTCTGAATATTGAGCTTTAAGCCAACTTTTTCACTCTCCTCTCTCACTTTCATCAAGAGACTTTTTATTTCTTCTTCAGTTTCTGCCGTAAGGGTTTAGCAGTCAGTAAAAAATAGAATACTGCTGTGTGTACAGTGTGCATAATGGGTGGATACAGAGATGGCTATAACTATCATTTGTGCTTGCTCAGTCACTCAGTCGTGTCCAACTCTTTGTGACTCTATGGGCTTGATTCATTCCACTGCAGCTTCTTTTTAGGTGCATCTTAGCTACCTTAATTTGTGAAAGTTCAAGTAGTTACAACAATAATATAATCGATAACTCCATGAAGTCTGGCACAGATAAGCTGCATTAATAACAGTGTGCCCACAGCAGAGACATAAATTACTAAAGGAGGCTCTGCTGTTGCCCTCTGTCCAAGGTGCCCCTCTCATTCTTTCTTCAAGATAGCTCTCAAATTGTATATGACATTTGATATACATATCCTGGAAAACTGACCCAACTTGTACACAGGGATTGTGGTTACATTATTAGTAAAGATTTGTTTCTTATTGGTAGATTAAAAAAAGAAGTAGTACTACTTCTTCCACGCCTCGGTTTACCATCTTTCAAATATCTAGAGTGTACATGTCTCTACTTTGAAGACTTCTGTAGGCAGGGATGGACCCGTGAGGGGTCTGGCTCAGGAGACAGAGTCGAGCTCTGGCTGAAACCAAGCAAGCTGACTGCAGAGTGTGCCGAAGCACTGAGCAGGAATGTGGGATTGATACTGTTAGAGCCAGCACAGGAATACTGCATCCAAATCTAATTGTGGTTTTGGTTGTGGCAATTTAGCCACTAAGTCGTGTCTGACTCTTACGACCTTATGGACTATACCCCACCAGATTCCTCTGCCCATGGGATTTCCCAGGCAAGAATACCGAAGTGGGTTGCTGTTTCCTTCTCCAGGGAGTCTTCCTGACCCAGAGATCAAACCCACGTCTCCTGCACTGTAGGCAGATTCTTTACCTCTGAGCCACCAGGGAAGCCCCAGATGGTTTGATTGGTGTACAAAGAGATTGCTCATATCAAATGTCATCATTACAACCAATGTTTCTATTTATTCTGATTTTTCCCATTGAGATTAAAAAATAATCCTGAAGTATCAAAAAGATACATCTAACAATTTTGAAGTAAGATAAATAATAATGTGATATCAAATCAACTTCATATATGATATTGACGATTCTCACAGATGGGTGTTAGGAGCAAATGACAAGCTCTGTTTTTTTCTGTTGAGGTATAATTGACATATAACATCAATTATTATATGTATCAGTTTCAGATGTACAGAATAATGATTTTATATTTGTATATACAGCAAAATGAGCACCATAGTCAGCCTAGTTACCATCCCTTACCATATGTAGTTACAATTTTTTTTTTCTTCTTGTGATGAGGACTTTTGAGATTTACTCTGTTACTAAATTTTAAATATATTTGCAGCATTATTAACTATAGTCCTGTACATTATATCCACATGTCTTATTTTATGCCTGAAAGTTTTCACCTTTTGACACCACTTTACCTACCCTGCCTTTTTCACTCTGGACCCTACTGATCTGTTCTGTATCTATCAGCTTGGTCGATTTGTTCTTTAGACGCTGCATATAAGTGAAGTCATACAGTATTTGTGTTTTCTGTGTCTGATTTATTTCACTTAGCATAATGGCCTCAAGGTCCATCTGTGTTGTTGCAAATGGCAAGATTTCATTCTTTTTTATGGCTGAATAGTATTTGAGTATATAAAACACATCATCTTTATCCATTATCCATTGATGGACACTAAGATTGCTTCCACGCCTTGGCTTTTGTAATTAATGCTGTAATAAACACAAGGCATAAGTTCTTAGACTACTTTTGCTAACTAAATACTAGGTTCAGTTATTCCTGGATACAAGAATGTAAACACTAACATTATGAGAAAATACAGTCTTTTAAAAATAATGGTTTTACAATGTCTCAATCTCTTATAATAAAATTGAGATTATTTAAATTACAATGACAAGAATAGCTGACCAAATACCAACTTAAACCAGTAGCTCCTGAGCTTCAGTGAGCTTCAGTGAGCATAAGACCGACCTAGAGGGCTCGCTAAAACGAAGAAGGCTCGGCCGCGCACCCTGTGTTTCTGATTCAGCAAGCTTTGTGGAGAGGGGAGGGGGGGAGAATTCTCCTTTCGAACATGTTTCTTGGTAACACTGACATTGCTGGTCCACAGACCACGTTTTGAAAATCACTGGTTTAAATTTATAAGAGTTCTGGAGGAGGTGTTTTCTTTGTTGGCTAAGCGGGCAGTAACCACGTCCTTAACCACATGCTTCCCGTCTCTCCTCTCTTCCATTTTCCTGGCTTTTGCCTTATTGTCACAAGATACCTGCTGTAGTTGTTTGTACCATGTGTTCATGCAACCATCTCCAAAAGCAAGAGTATAGATGTGTTTCTCCTCTATCATCAAAGAAAACCTTTCCTCATGACCTTCAACAGGCCTTTCCCCTCTGTTCACATCAGCCAGGATTTGACAAATTTTATTGCCTATTTTTAAGGAAAACTGGTGAAGGAAAATATCTGACATTTAGGGCCTTATATTTAAAAACTAACTTTCTCAGTCTAAAGGTAGAGAGGTAACCTTCCACAAGGTTACTACAGCCTTGCCTACCCAAACTGCCTTCATTTTAGCCCCAAGGGAACATTGAGCTGTAAAAAAGAAATTAAAAAATAAGGCTGAAGTTTAAGGTGGTCTGTGTTACGTTAGCCCATGCCCTAAGAACCCTCATTATGAAAATCAGTTTTCTAGAAAAAGCAAAAAGTGTATCGTGTATGAGACACATTCATAAAAGAAAGGGAAAAAAGTCTCAATCTAATTAAATAAATGCTAATTTTGTAAATTAACCTCAAGTCTATGGAATAAAGCATCCCTATGTCCAAAAACTCAGGGCTACAGGATATAAGAATCATTACTGCTATTAAATGGCTATACACAGTATTTGGTACATTGGTTCACACCTAGCAATAAACCTAAGACACTTGATTGGCAATACTTCACTATATTTAACTCAAGATTTGGACTAAATTAAACAAAATGGAGTGTTGCTCTCCGGGACTGACTATATAATTTGCAAGTCCAATGTATAAAAATGCAAGCCGCTTTTGTATCTCACTGGTAAAGAATTTGCCTGCCATACAGGAGACCTGGTTCAATCCCTGGAAGCTGGGTCCAAATAGGGGTAAGAAGCACTAATTGTGGCTTTGGGCCATGAAATTTTAAATCATTATAATTAGGCTCGAACAAATCTTTATTAATCAAAATTGGAACCATTTTTTTTTTATTCTTGTAATGTAAAAATCAGTGCTTCAGGATTCAACGAACTCTAGGAAAGCATTTTCCGCCTCCTGCTGGTTGTGGAAGCATTTTCCCTGCAAAAAGTTGTTGAGATGCGTGAAGAAGTGGTCTTCGATTGGTGAGAGGTCAGGTGAATATGGCAGATGAGGCATCATTTCATAGCCCAATTTGTTCAACTTTTGAACACTGGTTGTGTGATTGTTTTGTGGAGGATTGGGCCCATTCTGTTGACCAATACTGGCTGCACGAGTTCCAGTTTTCAGTGCATCTCATCCATTTGCTGAGCATACTTCTCAAATGTAATGGTGTTACTGGGATTCAGAAAGCTGTAATGGATCAGATGGGCGGCAGACCACCAAACAGTGACTGACCTTTTATTGGTGCAATGTTGGCTTTGGGACGTGCTTTGGAGCTTCTTCTCAGTCCACCCACTGAGCTGATCATCCCTAGTTGTCATATAAAATCCCCTTTTCCTCAAACACCAAAATCTGATTGAGAAATGGTTCATTGTTGTTGCAAAGAATAGGAGAAGACACTTCAAAACAATGACTTTTTTGATACTTTGTCAGCTCATGAGGCACCCACTTATTGAGATTTTTCACCTTTCCAATTTGTTTCAAATACCGATGACCTTAGAATAGTTGATGTTGAGTTCTTTGGCAACTTCTTGTGTGGTTGTATGAGGATTGGCTTCGATGGTTGCTCTTTATTGATCCTTGTCAAATTCTGATGGCTGGCCACTTCATTCCTCATCTTCAAGGCTCTCATCTCCTTTGTAAAACTCCTTGAACTACCACTGAACTGTATGTTTGTTTACAGCTCCTGGGCCAAATGTGTGGTTGATGTTGTGAACTGTCTCCACGGCTTCACGACACATTTTGAACTCAAATAAAAATATCACTTGAATTCCTTTTTGTCTAACATCACTTCTAGAGTCTAAAAGAAGTATAAAATACACAGCAAATAATAGGTCATTAGCAAACAAAAAATAAAGTGAGAAATGTGCATTAAAATGATGTATAACATAACCACATTTAAGAATGTATTCCAATATCAAACAGCAAAGTTGAGTAATATAAAACCACAATTATTTGTGCACCAACCTAATAAATCACCCCACTCAGCAAATGCAGGTGACTTTGGTTTAAACAGATGTATTTTTCCATCGGGCTGTATATGGAGAGACAGATGAATAAGTATCTGGATGGACAGAGTGACTCAGCAGGTAGAAAGATTTTGTCAATTTGATATTATGACACATATGTGTGTAGAAGGTGAAAATTTTGGATGCAAATCAAAGTGAAAAGAATAAAACAGGTTTATTTGCATTTGCAATGTGAATATCAATGAGGGTCATCAGTTATGCTGAGAGTTATAGAGCAGCCTTTTAAAAGTTAAAGCACTCCACCTCCATATCAAGTTCAATGTGGGCGCAAACTTTATCAGTCTGGTGTCCTTGTAGCATCAAAGGAGTATTCTTTGGTTCCCCTTTGTAGCACCAAGGATCAGGGCACGTTTTGCCTTTGTAAGGAAGATGAAATGCTGGCGTGATAAATCACCTGTCAATTGAATCGATGGAGATGATGTAGACGCTTAATGCAGCTAAACTGAGAGAGGAGGAAGGCCCGAAAGGAAGAGGGATAGAAGAAAAGGGATTTGGCAACTACGCAAATAGTGCTATTAATAACTTGCTTTTTGCTTTAGGAAAAGGATGTATCAGTGAGTTCTCTGAAGTGTATTTTCTCTTCCTCCTGTCTCTTCCTTTAAGGTATCTTTTGTACAAATTGCAATTTTCATATGCACTCAGCTTACTTGAATGGAGTAGGAAATGGCAACCCACTCTAGTATTCTTGCTTGGAAAACCCCATGGACAGAGGAGACTGGCAGACTACAGTCCATGGGGTCGCAAAGAGGCTGACATGACTGAGCACACACACACGCATACACACACACAGCTTACTTGAAATCAGGTAGCTCCTATACACCAGACCAGCTTCCCACTGTCTGCTCTTGAAGAATGAATGACACTGCCCTATTTTGGTGCATCCGTTACCCCACAGCACCAAACATGGCATTTACTATACCATCTGAATGGTTATGATAGTTAAATCCACTTAATAACTTCTCAGAATATAACACCACTGCAAGCCAATAGATGATCATTTATCATGCTACTGTGACACTTCTGAGAGGTAATGGTTTTTGAATTTCTGAGATAATTTTGGGAATTAGGTCTGGAAAACTAGATTGCTGAGTTTAGCTTTTATCCTGTAACCAACAACATGGAAAGAGGAGAGCTATATTTTGTTCTTTGTTGAAAGTGGAGACTTTGGAACACTTGTCATTCAGTGGTTTGAATGATTGTCTTTTTAAGGAGATATTCAAGAAACATTAACTGAATGCTTACCACATGCAACAGAATCACACTGTTTTGTGCAGAAATGATCAAAAAATAGTTATTTTCCTTAAAAAAAAGTATAATCTGGCTGGAAATAGAAACATAGAAAAAGTTATCATGATGCAAGAAAAAAAAAAGTGGGAAGTATAGCAACTTTGAAGTTAACCAAATTGTACAAGCTAAAGGATATTTCCAGGCTAGGACTAAATAGCATAAACTATGCCAAAATCCTCTGAACTCCAGAATGTATATCAAAATTAAGGAAAGAAGAGGAAGCAAAATTGTCCTTTGGAAAAAATTGAAAAATCAAATGTGGTTGCATGAAAGATAAGCTACAAGTTAGGGAAAGCTTTATTACAGTTAAAAATTACTGCATTGGTTTAAACTATTGATAAGAAAAACATGCACAGAAATATTACTTAACCAATTTTAAAAAATGGTTTCAAAATTTCCAAACCAAAGAGAGGAAAAAATATACATAGATATTTATTATGAGTATTTAAATCATAAAATAATTTCCAGCCAAAGTAAAAAAAAAAAAAAATAAAGAAACATATTTCCACAAAGACTTATAAGTATTTGTAGTTTATAATGTAAGAGCATGATCTTAAAAAAGTTATACCATCTAGAATCTTAGAGGCTTCTCTGTATAGTAACCCTCTTTACTTCTTGAAACTTTATGAAAGGGCCAATGTGTTTGTTGAGAGAATTACTTGTTTCTTATTCTATAGACCTAAATTGGATTTAATCATCACTTCGTATATAACACATCCTTTTCCTCTTCAGCCCCCCACCACACACACACTCTAAACTTAATTAAAATAACTGAAATGAAACTAGAGATAATTTGTTTTTTAAATAGACTGCCACATGCTCCATTTACATAAAACCCATTAGTTTGCATTAAATACAAATTAGCTGCTGATATGAATTAAATCACATATAAATAGTTCAGAATAGCCGCAGAACCAGGCATTTTAATTAATATAACAGTTAACCAGATTTATTTGTTGGGTAATCAAGACTCTTACACATTTATTCTTCAGTACAATAGGCCAGGCAATACTGGCCGCCCTAGAACAGGGCCATCATTTTATAGGAATACAAATCTAGGAGGAAGATTGATTAGATTCCCTGACATCAAAGTGTGCCAATGCTCAAAGCATTCCAGTTTAGAAATTATGACATCTTGGAGGATGAATGCAGAATCCCCGCAAATAATTAACTCGTACAAATAATTGATCACCTGAAATGTCCTACTTGTGTTTTTCCTTCCATACTTACTTCTAGATTAATTTGAAGCAAGGTATTTTTTATTAAAGTATGAAATAAGTGTCTTTGTTGCTATTCTTTATTTGACTAATTCATGCATCACTAATAAGTATTTCGTAGTGAAGAAGAACTTTCCAGACTAATTATAATTTGGAATTTAGCAAAAGTGTCTATTAGTCAAGACTCTTTGTTCCAAGTAATTGTGCCTCAAAGTGACTCGCTACACATAATTCACATAGATAGGTGCACAGAAATGAAACCCCACATGCTGACTTTAGGCACAGCTAGATCCAAGTCTCTAATTAGGTCACCAGAATGGCTATAGCTCTTACCATTCCCGAGAAAGGCTTTTCTTTATAGCTTCCTTTCCCTTTCAGACTATGCTGTCGTGGTGGAAACATGGCTGACAGCTGCTCCAGGTTTAACACAAGCTCTCAACAGTCCCGATTTTTTCCCAATACTTTCAGTGAATATCCCTCAAAATGAGACTTCTTTGTGTCAGTCATTTATGCCTCTGTCTATGACAATCACTGTGAAACAGAGAGAACAGAATGCCCTGATTGGCCTGAGTTACATGCTCACCCCAGAATCTGGAGAAAGGACCAACCTCAGCTGAATCATAAGAATTAAGAGTGTGTGTGTGTTGGGGGGGTATATTTTGATAAAATAAAAGGTTAATTGCATTCCTACAAAAATGATGCGGGAGGACTATTGATTCAATAAGTGCAGGAAGGAACAGCTATCTATTACAATATTGCAATCCTTGCTTTGATGCTAAATTGTCAGGCTTCTTCAGTCACCTCACTTAGGAACTGATTTATCAATCAGTAAAAAATCAAAGGTAGGCAATCAATATCTACCTGCAAAATTCCCTGATGCAAGCAACCACAGCTTGTAAATAGCAGCCATGGATATTCAGCAAATAAAGTACCTATATAGAAAGCCTTCATCAGCCTTAAATCATGCTGTTGAACATACAAGCTTAAAGTATCAATGCTACATTATGTGTGCATTCTAACTGAAGTTTAGAGAGGACTAATGAGACAGGTTTAATTGACTGTAACAAAAAGTCCTGGGCATTTGTAAAAGGAAAATGCCACTTAAGTCATAATGTTAAAATTTTGACATAAAAAGCAGCATCTCATATTATTAATAGCTGCTGAACCTAGGTAATTGCTTATATTCTCTGCCAATTTCAGTAACAATATTTCACTCCAACTTTATCCCATTCCTTTCAGCCTTAAGTGTTATGTAACATATGACAAATATTGACATACAAAAAACAGGCATTCTTAACTTACTGCATGAATACCTCTGATAACCTTATGAAGCTTATGAACAACAGAGAACCCTTCTAAAAATACAAAGTTTTAAAAAGGTTACAGAATACAGAGGAAGCCAATTATATTGAAATATAATTATCAAAAAATTAAAATTATAATATTTGTTCTTCAATAACACATTAAAAAAAAAGCAATACCATTGGATTATATAGTACCTGATACTTTGAGATACTATAACTTTAATATGATGTGAAAATATCTAATATTTCAATTGGGTAAATTGTTACAAGAACTACTAATACTAATGTGGTTTGTGGCCTATAATCACAATTGAAGGAAATGTAAATTTTAGTTCAAGGTTACTGAAAATAAAGATGTAAATTTTCCCATCCTCAAGCATGGAACTCTGCCAAAGGACATTTGGTCATGACTTGGGGAAAAAAACTGCAAATCACTGTAATAAGGCACGCTATCCATCAGCTCTTGGACCCTTATTGCATTTTCTTATTCATCTGTAGTTGATTCTCTGCCATATTTTCACAGCAGCAATTCTAAACTTTATTACCCACTGCTATCCCAACTTTTTTTTCCCTACGTGGTTAACTTTGCCTTCTACGTTACTTAGAAAGTGAAAGCAAACTGTCTCTAGTTTCCTTCTTCTGTATCCTAACATGGTCTGAATCTTGGTCTTCACCCTTTTCCTTAAGAGTCTTACAGATTACACAAAACGTATGCCTGCCAGTTAATTGGTGCTTAATGAGAGAACCAAGAAATATAAAGAAAGGAAGAAACCATTCTAGCCATACTGTAGTTAGGACTCCTAGAGAAAGAAAGATGCTATTAAGGACAAGATAGGAGCTCCAGCATTCACTCCCTTGCTTGAAATTCGGTCCTGAGTATGCAGGGCCTCATTTTCTTGTGTTAAAGATAATAAGAGTGGGCTCACAGTGTGAAACTGTGATAATTCATTTATTCAAAGATAGGAGATGAGAAACGTGGCATAACCCAACTCTGTTAGTCACCATGAAAGACAAAAAAGAGAAACCATCTGGATGGCCTGCAGTGAACCCCATAGAGGAGATGGGCTTCTCCCATCCACATCCCCTCTCTCTCTGGGTGGACCCTAGGTGACACAGAAGCCATGGGTGCACCTCTTCCTTCCTTGTGTTGACTTTGAGGAACATAGTTCCACAGTCATGAAGTATATTTGTTTATTTTAAAAAAAAATTTAACAGAATATTCATTTTATCGTGAAAGAGAATGAATTTGCTTTATGGCCATTTTTGCTGAGATGTATGTACTCACCAAGCAAAACCCCTAGGGAGATTTGAGGCTTTTCTTTTCCCTGAAGGGAAAAAGAGTTGAATATTCTGAATTATTATTACCACATGACCACAGGGCTCTCTTCTTACCCAATACCTTTGATTTTTAAAGCCAAAAACACTTAAGAAATCCTGATAATTTGTCAGTGTTTGGCCAAAGGTTACTTGTACAAATAGAAGATTTGCAGATGCAAATAATTGGAGAGAAAAGTTTATCCTATTTAGGAGAGCTGTTTAGCCCAAGAATACTAGAGTGGGTAGCCTCTCCCTTCTCCAGCAGATTTTCCTGACCCAGGAATCAAGTCAGGGTCTCCTGCATTTCAAGCGGATTCTTTACCAGCGGAGCTGCCAGGGAAGCCCCTGTCCCACGTGATGTGCCTTTTATTCAAAGATCTATTTGTCTTAAGTGTTTGAGCCTATTATGGCAGAAAGAAAATACAAGGTTTTTATTTCTGTAGAAATGCTCTGTGGTGATCACAGCTAGTGTTTACTTCTTAATTAAAGTTGGTACCACCAGCTTTGCCAATGGATGCTTGAGATTTGGCCTTTCGAGCCCCAGAGTCCTGCAGTTAAGATGACTCACTATTCTTTGTTTCTGCTGCTACTGCTACCAATAACATTAGTCTAACCTCTGTTTCTCTATTTTGCGGCTCTTCCTTGTTTATGGATCTACCAACTGCCAGATTTTATTGCCTTCTTTGTTCTCACTCTGTGGATTCTGCTGGCTGGTAGCATGCCACTTTCTTTCAATATAACTCCCGATTTTTGTATCATTCCACTGTTGCCAATTTGGCCTAGGAATACAGAATGAAGCAGGGCAAAGGCTAATAGAGTTTTGCCAAGAGAACACACTGGTCATAGCAAACACCTTCTTCCAACAACACAAGAGAAGACTCTACACATGGACATCACCAGATGGCTAACACCGAAATCAGATTGATTATATTCTTTGCAGCCAAAGATGGAGAAGCTCTATACAGTCAGCAAAAACAAGACCGGGAGCTGACTGTGGCTCAGATCATGAGCTCCTTATTGCCAAATTCAGACTTAAATTGAAGAAAGTGGGGAAACCACTAGACCATTCAGGTATGACCTAAATCAAATCCCTTATGATTATACAGTGCAAGTGAGAAATAGATTTAAGGGACTAGAACTGACAGACAGAGTGCCTGAAGAACTAAGGATGGAGGTTTGTGACATTGTACAGGAGACAGGAATCAATACCATCCCCATGGAAAAGAAATGCAAAAAAGCAAAATGGCTGTCTGAACAGGCCTTACAAACAGCTGTGAAAGAAGAGAAGTGAAAAGCAAAGGAGAAAAGGAAAAATATACCCATTTGAATACAGAGTTCCAATGAATAGCAAGGAGAGATAAGAAAGCCTTCTTCAGTGATCAGTGCAAAGAAATAGAGGAAATAATAGAATGGGAAGGACTAGCGATCTCTTCAAGAAAATTAGAGATACCAAGGGAATATTTCATGCAAAGATGGGCTCAATAAAGGACAGAAGGGTATGGACCTAACAGAAGCAGAAGATATTAAGAAGAGGTGGCAAGAATACACAGAAGAACAGTACAAAAAAGATGTTCACGACCCAGATAATCATGATGGTGTGATCACTCACCTAGAGCCAGACATCCTGGAATGTGAAGTCAAGTGGGCCTTAGAAAGCATCACTATGAACAAAGCTAGTGGAGGTGATGGAATTCCAGTGGAGCTATTTCAAATCCTAAAAGATGATGCTGTGAAAGTGCTGCACTCAATATGCCAGCAAATTTGGAAAACTCAACAGTGACCATAGGACTGGAAAAGGTCAGTTTTCATTCGAATCCCAAAGAAAGGCAATGCCAAAGAATGCTCAAACTACCACACAATTGCACTCATCTGACATGCTACCAAGGTAATGCTCAAAATTCTCCAAGCCAGGCTTCAGCAATACGTGAACCATGAACTTCCAAATGTTCAAGCTGGATTTAGAAAAGGCAGAGGAACCAGAGATCAAATTGCCAACATCCGCTGGATCATTGAAAAAGCAAGAGAGTTCCAGAAAAACATCTATTTCTGCTTTATTGACTATGCCAAAGCCTTTGACTGTGTGGATCACAATAAACTGTGGAAAATTCTGAAACAGATGGGAATACCAGACCATCTGACCTGTCTATTGAGAAACCTGTATGCAGGTCAGGAAGCAACAGTTAGAACTGGACATGGAACAACAGACTGGTTCCAAATAGGAAAAGGAGTCCATCAAGGCTGTATATTGTCACCCTGCTTATTTTACTTATATGCAGAGTAGATCATGAGAAATGCTGGGCTGGAGGAAGCACAAGCTAGAATCAAGATTTCTGGGAGAAATATCAATAACCTCAGATACGCAGATGACACCACCCTTATGGCAGAATGTGAAGAAGAACTTAAGAGACTCTTGATGAAAGTGAAAAAGGAGAGTGACAAGGTTAGCTTAAAGTTCAACATTCAGAAAACTAAGATCATGGCTTCTGGTCCCATCACTTCATGGAAAATAGATGGGGAAACAGTGGAAACAGTGGCTGATTTTATTTTTTTTGGACTCCAAAATCACTGCAGATGGTGACTGCAGCCATGAAATTAAAAGACGCTTACCCCTTGGAAGAAAAATTACAACCAATCTAGACGGCATATTAAAAGCAGAGACATTACTTTGCCAACAAAGGTCCGTCTAGCCAAGGGTCTTGTTTTTCCAGTGGTCATGTATGGATGTGAGAGTTGGACGGTGAAGAAAGCTGAGCGGTGAAGAATTGATGGTTTTGAACTGTGGTGTTGGAGAAGACTCTTGAGAGTCCCTTGGACTGCAAGGAGATCCAGCCAGTCCATCCTAAAGGAGATCAGTCCTGGGTGTTCGTTGGAAGGACTGATGTTGAAGCTGAAACTCCAATACTTTGGCCCCCTGATGTGAAGAGCTGACTCATTTGAAAAGACCCTGTTGCTGGGAGAGATTGAGGGCAGGAGGAGAAGGGGACGACAGAGGATGAGATGGTTGGAGGCATCACTGACCTAATGGACATGGGTTTGGGTGGACTCCGGGAGTTGGTGATGGACAGCAAGGCCTGGTGTGCTGCAGTCCATGGGGTCACAAAGAGTCGGACATGACTGAGTGACTGAACTGATACTGAAACTGTTTTCATCTGCCGCATCTGTCAACATCTCCCATGCAGACCCTTCAAGGGAATGGTGTGTTGGGTCAGTGAGTCACACACTCATTTTAGGGAGCATTTGCTTGTTAGAGTTCTGGGGCCAAGCCACCTCACTGTCTTCCAGGATGGTTTTAGAATCAAATTGCTGATCCAGTTATCAGTTGCCAGAGTGGTGGGGTAATCTGGCACAAAGCATAGCAACCAGAGCGCAAGGAGCTGCCGGGGATGGACAAGGGGTTAGCACAGCTGCTAGACACATGTACTTTCTGATGATTTCATGGGACGAAGTTTGCCCTGTCCTCTAGAGGTCAGCTCTTCCCCGTCCACAGTTGGAGGAGTTTAGGCCTCCCCAAACACATGTTTTCTATTGAAATTAGAAAGACTCCTTTTCCCTGTGTGTTCCTTGCATGGGTCCCTTCTAACAGTTCATATCGCTCACTCTTCTTCAGCTCCATTCTTTCAATGTTGCTGCTGAGTCACCCTGATAAGAAAATATGGGAGCTTTGCAAACTAAACAGACTAGGTATTAAACTGGCAATTTGTTTTTATTGTTTATTTGTTTGTATTTGTTCTTAATCTCTGAACAATTACTCATATCCCATTTAAGTTCTCTAAACGTTTCTCCTAGGTGCTGTGCTTTCTCTGGGCTTAAAACTCGTGAGAAGACTGAAATCCATTACAACTAGAGACTCTCGCGTAATCATCATTTTTATCTTCCAGTGTGTGATATTGTGTCAGATGCAGGGAATATTCACAATAAGTATCTCATGAATGGAAATAATCCTAAGCAAAATGCATTAGGATGAAAGTCTGTTGGTAGAACAGTAACAAAGCCAAATACAAGCTATGCAAATGTTTGTATTTGCATATGTCATCAGTTCTGGGACATACACTTTTTCCATCACCACTGTCTATACAAAGTACATTGGAAATATATTTGGTGTAAAACGGAATCATTCTTTCTTACCTCGCTAAAATAAATTCTACCTGTGGGTAAGGTCATTGTAATTTTTAGATACAGATGAGGGACATCTAATTTTGGTGTCTGTGTGTGTGTGTATGTGTATGCGCACATAGATGTACATGAATAAGTCAAAAAAGGGAAAGATTGGAAATACTAAAAACACATGAAGTTAAGATTGGCCCAGAAAAATAAGTTAGTCTGTTCTCTTTGATGCTTACATATGTAGTATGTAATGCTAGACAAACATGTTTTTCTCTGTGTGTGAGCATTAGTTAGCTCGCAGTATCAATAAAGAGATAGATGTAGGCATTGGTGCCTAGAAAATTCCATCCCTTCACAGTCAGCTGACCTTATGAGTTGGAAGGAAATCAGTCCAGTTACATAAAACATTGGCAGAGCATGTAATAACTGAAGTGGCATTAATAGTGAAATACAGCAAATGCTCCAAGTCCTTTTAATAGCAAAAGGAGGTCAAGCTTCCAGATGTTTCTACTGATTCATAAATAATTGACTGCCGTTACTGTTACACTGTATTGTAATGGAGTTAGACCATGTGGCTAGTATTAGTTTGAATAGTATAAAATAGTTCAACTAGTATTTAAGAAAAATGTTAAATCAACTTAAATATCATTTATTTATAATGTCCTTAGCATCCTATTTTATACCAATTTATCTTTCCAGCCAATGTAGTATTTAGATAGTAAAGACTTTCAAGTAATAAAATTATTAAGTAAGTGGAAAATTACAAGTTATCTCTTGATCCCAAAGATCTCTTGATCTGAACATTGCCGTTCTTGTTGAAAATGTTTACTCTGTTAGCGATGCTGGCAAAATCCAGACACACACCTGTAACCCCTCCCTGTGGCTTGCATTTATTTGCTGTGTGTCTTCCCTTCACTTTTTTAACCTAGTTGTTGTCCAAAGGTCTCTGGAAACAAACAAAAAAAAAGCATTTTCTTTTCAACAGACTGCCATTGACTTTTTTTAAATCTGTGCTCCACTAAACTCTCCTGCCTTAGAATTTATCTGTCACACCCCTGACCACATCCTTCTCCAGCCAAGCCTTAATTAGCATTTTGATACTTTCTCTGCAAAGATTCAGTAAAGATTGATAGCAGCTGCCTGGCTAGCTATTTTATATTGAGTGGCCAAGAAAACCTGCATTAACATGAAGACATTTAAGCTGATATCTGTGTGATTAGAAGTCATGCAAGAGCAAGGAGGAAGCAGAGGTCCCTAAGGAAAGAGCAGTTTCACCATGATCAAGGAGCAGATGGAAATCCAGGGTGGCCCAGAGCACTGAGTGTCTAGTGGCAGGAAATCAGGACAGGGCGTGTGCTAGCCAACCATGAAGAGCTCAGAAAGCCAGGGCAAGGCATTCAAAACGTACTTCACAGATGGGAAAGCACTGTGAATTGAATGCAGTGGAATGAGTTGAAATTATACATATATATATATATACATATATATTTAAAATATTTTATTACTCAGTAAAAAACCAATTGTGTAAGAGAAGAAGTAGGGACAACTATGTAGCAGTGTACTGTGGGAACTCAGGTTGGAGATGAAGGTATCTTGAACTTGAATATATGAAATAAAAGTAAATGGACTCCAGATATATATATATATATATATATATATATATATATATATATATGAGAGATATAATCTTGCAGCTTAGCTAGCCATGAGAATAGGGAAAGAGGAAGGAAGGGTGACTATATGCAGTATTTGGCTTGAGCAGCTTAGAGGACGAGGATGTTTCAGTCCCTGTTTCCATCTGAGTCCAAAGGCAAGGGAAAAAAAAAAGAAACACATCTTCCCCATCAAGGCAGTCAAGCAGGAGGGAATTCCCTCACACTCAAAGGCATATCAGCCTTTGTGTTCTATTCAGGCCTTCAAGTGACTGGATGAGGCCCACTCGCATTAGAAAGAACAATCTGCTTCACTCAGTTTACCAATTCCTATCTTAATTTCATCTAGAAATACTGTCACAGACACACCCAGATAACATTTGACTGCATATGTTTGGGCACCCTATGGCCCAGGCAAGCTAACACGTAAAATTAACCATCACAGGAGTTCCGTATTCATTTCTCATGCCTTTTATCTTGGTACTATAGGTTCAAGGAAGGTGATTCTCTCTGAGGGTATACACTGCACAGATGTACCTGGCACAGTCCTGATTACCTGCTCAAGGACAGCTCTCCTGTAAATAATCAGTAAAGATTTCACCCGTCCTCTTCCGCCTTCCTTCGGTTATTCTCACAGTAGCTACTTGTATAGGGGAGGTGAACATAGCCAGGACTTGAAGGACAATGCTACCCAGTGTCTGAGATGACACCAGCACCAGGATACTTAAAATTTGATCGAGTTCTTCTAATTCAGTTCAGTCAGTTCAGTTCAGAAGCTCAGCCGTGCCCGACTCTTTGCGACCCCATGGACCGCAGCATGCCAGGCCTCCCTGTCCATCACCGTCTCCCAGACTTTACTCAAACCCATGTCCATTGAATCAGTGATGCCATCCAACCATCTCATCCTCTGTCGTCCCCTTCTCCTCCCACCCTCAATCTTTCCCAGCATCAGGGTCTTTTCCAGTGAGTCGGCTCTTCGCATCAGGTAGCCAAAGTATTGGAGCTTCAGCTTTAGCATCAGTCCTTTCAACGAATATTCAGGACTGATCTTCCAATCAGGTGGTAAGTTTATGGAGATGAGTTCATAAATGAAATTTGGACCCATGTTTCTTTATACTGGTTCTGCACTGTGGATATATATAGTGGTGCTTGTGATTATTTGTAGTCATTCTTCCCTGTGGCTATTTAGCTGGTCACCTGAGTATACAATCAGGGTGTGTATATGTGTGTGGGTGGGTGTGTGTGTGTGTTGTACCTCGCAAAACTGTCCCATTGCCTCTCCAGCTGGGGAGTAAACATCGTTATGGAGGAAAGTTCAAGTGAGAAATTCTGAAACTGCCTACTGAACCCCCTTTGCCTTGGCAAAAGAGTAAATTGAAAGCAATAGAGCATCTCAGGAAGAATAGTGTTGCAAAGATTAGTGCCACTCTCAGACCCTCATTGGATTCAAGGATATTTCCCAACATCCCGTTCAATTCACCTCTCTGAGTCTTAAAAAAACAGATGAAATGTGGCAAATGACAATAGACTAATGTAAACTTCACCAGATAGCACTCCCAATCTCGGCTGCCATGCTAAATGTGTTCTTACTGGAGCAGGTCCACAGCCTCTGTCTTTTAGGAGACTATTGATCCTGTGGCAAAGGCTTTCTTCTTTAACCCAAACAAGAGAGAAGCAAAAATCAATTTGCAACCACAGAGCAGTCATAGAAGTTCAGATTCAATGTATTGTCCCAGAGCTATTTTATCTTTCCTGTGTTTTTAATAGAAATGCAGTCACAGGGACAAGATCATCTTTATTCTATAGAATGTCAGCTAGTCCACTGTATTTATGGCATCAAACAAATTAGATCTGGCAAGAAGGAAGCAAAAAAATACTCTAGACACTCTAATAAAACACTTCCGTATCAGTGAGAGGGAAATAAACTCTCAAAAGGCCCAGGGGACTGCCACGTGAGAGAAGATGTTAGGGTCCTGTGTCTGGTGGCATGCCAGGATATCCACTCGAAAGCAGAAAATAACAGTTGTCCTACTTTGCCCTTCCTACACTTCCCATTAATAAAAAAGAAACATAGAGATTGGTGGGCCTCATTAGATTTTGAAAGCAAAACACATTTTGTAGAATACAGACATGCCTTAGATTCAAGGAATAAAATCAGCAGATCGCTATGACTAGATCCTGGTCCCCGTCAGAACGTTGAATCACGCGTTATCGTGAATGTTGAGTGTCAGTCAGCTCTCCACTATCCAGCCTTGTGCTCTGTATCTCCTGCTGAACGCTCTCATTTCCATCTGGTACTTGTTCCCCCAGGCCCTGATGGTACATACGGATGCTAAACATCCTTAAGCCAATAGTCGTGATGCAGCAGTAGCTGTACTTCTCGATGTGGCTGTGCTGAGAGATAGGACCTTCCTTTTGGCATGAAGACAGTAAGTGATGGGGCAAGTCCTGCAGAGAACAAGCATCACCTTGCGAGGTTCCTGCCTCAAGTAAGGTGACCACATGGTTTTCATGGAGAAGGAGTCGTCTTCTGCAAAGAAGCAAGAGGAACGGTGCTGCTTCTGCCAGGCAGAGGTTTCAGGAAATCTAGGGACTCCAGAATCTCAGTCTTGCCCAATCAAATGGCCTCATGAGAAGTGCTGGAGTCCCTGTCCTTTTCTGTCAGAGACCTGATTTTGACACGGAGACCTGTTTAGGATGTTCAGTGGGTGCAATCTGTGTTTTGGTTTCAGAATAAGGGAGTTTCTTAAAAGCTGCAATAGAGGTTTTTGGGCTTCAGTAGGCATTTGGTTTTCTTTAGTGTATTGCTGTCTTCTGTCACAGATTCCAATGCCAATTCCAAAAGCCAGCCCACTGCACATTTCTTATAATTATTTTTGCCCCATTCTATTAAAAACCAACTGCCATTGTAAAATGCAACACCATACCTTCTGTCTGAACCTTATCTTATTTAACTGCAAATCAAACCCTTAGAAATTGCAAAGCTACTATACACCATAATGTATCATCATACTGATTACCATCAGGAAATAAATTGTTACTGCTGATAGACCTATGAGTTTTGTCTCTGAGGGCCATTTCTGACACCAGTTTTAATCTGAGTTCTCCAGAAAACGGGGCCTGTAACCTTGAACTTTTACTTGAGTTTAATGCCAGGGAGAGGGAGTGAAGGAAAGAAGTGAATCAGAAAGAGACATCACCAGTAAAAGGATCTGTTGTTTAACTGGGGATTGCATTGTATTAAGTGTGACCTCTTGATGGATTTCACTGAGACTCTCTTCCAAAAGGCCATATATAAACAACTGCTTCTCAGTACGGTCTAAACTCAGATGGAGAAAATGTGTTAATCGCCTCCTAGGTCACTCCATAGACCTCCTATCTCACTGGTTCAACCCACAGAGTTTTAATTCACATACATCTGGCTCGTGCACGCGTGGACACTGAGGGGCCCTGGATGTCTTATGCTTCAGTGTGAACCAAGGAGCTACATGTATAAGGCTTAAGGCATGTGGCCCAGACACGCGGTGAGGCAGTCTTGGGTTATGCCATCGTGAGGCTGGTTGAAACTTGGACACAGCTAGATTGTCTCAGCAGCAACAAAAGCAAGACAGAAAAGGCCAGAAAAATAGGAGATGTTATATATAAGAAATGTTTCTTAGATAGACCAAATTGTGGGCTGGAGAACTTATTGATGGCTAAGAATGAGACTTACCCAGTACAATTTTGACATTCATATTTGTGTTGATGTAGCTTATGAATATATATGTCCTGCTGTGTTTTTTTTTTTGGATTTTCCATTTTCATATTAGAATTACAATATAAGTAAAAAAGGATTTCTATCCAGATACATGAATATCTTCACAGTGGTACTAATTTTTCTATTTTAAAATAGGTATGAATCGACCTGTCAGTAAGAAAAGCTGAAGAAAAGTAAAGTTTTTGTTTTGCTCTGTGTTAACCAACATGCATGCCCACATGCACACATACACAGACGCAGATAACTGTTATTTTCACTAATAAATGAAAAGGTGTATTTAAAAAATGAGATAAACCATGAGCCATTCATATTTTCTATAGATCTCATCCTGGATATCTTGGTTACATAGACCATAGGCAAAATAAAGCATTTTTTAAGGAATTTTAAATTGCAGAAACACCCCAAAATATATAGGTACAGAAGCAGTCAGCTAAATGTGATCAAAGGTATGTGTGTGCATGTGTCTGTGTCTGTGTGTGCATATGTTTACTCATATGTGTGAGTGGAAAATCTGTTTCCTTGTCAGACCTTTGTGATTCTCTTGAACAATCCAGATACAGGCTTGGATCCATTCTGGCAACCTACAGTAATTGTCATAGGTATTTGTAAGTACAAGTAATTATTGATTCTTGAGTAAATAAAAATCGATGGCATGAATACTGTGCATGAATGTATAATAAATAATTTCCAAAGTATAATACATGTTAAAAAATTATATGTTTTTATGTGTGTGTTCAGTTTGTATTGGATTGGATAGTACAATATTAAGTCTACATATTTTTGCAAATAAACATATCAAGAAATGAATATATAATGATGTCTATGTGGCAAAAACAATTGAAAAAGTGGACTACCCACTGCAAACCATATAAGGATCTGAGAATATTTATCAACCCTTTTTGAAGATAATATTTTTTTTAATGTTTAGATTGTCTGTTAGACTTTTGAAATCAAACATGCTATACCTCTTGGGAACATCCTGAGAATTAAAGGAAAGCTTTATTACAAACCTCCAATAAAGTAGAATTCTGCCTCCAGAGCTACAGAGTTTTGATAAAGATGGAGAAGTTAAAGTGAGCAAGTGTCAGAATGAACAGAATTTTGTTGGAGTCCTAACTTCAACCTAGAGAATTAGCAAGATCTAGAGTACTATGTATAGTATATTTAGGATGTATATGTATTTTATAATAAAATTTTAAATGATTTGCTTTAGGGATTCCAAGTTACTCATTACAGGAAAATTTGAAGCAAATAAAGTGATACCAAATTGTAAATGGTGTTATTAAATAGAGATAATGTAACCTGACATGCGAATAATATCAAGGTCAATATAAAAATTTATTTACGACTCTGAGAAAAGTTATTAAGCCCTGCCATTCTCAGGTTGATATAAAACAAGTCCTCTGTCTAGACATTCCTTGATGGAGCCGTCAGAAAGGCATCCTGGTTGAGGCAGGTAACTGGCCATGTAGAAGCTTTGGTAGTGTAACTGTGGGGGAAGTTTGCTGTTAACTTCTATTGTGGTTATTATGAACCTGTAACTATACTCGGTATAGTTGCTTTTTCCAGAGAGTTAGATAACAATGAACAGCACTTTACTTGTAGAAAATTTAAGAACTTGTGTTTATAGGTGTCCAGATATGTTACTGTGTCATGCTGTCAGATGTACCACAGTCTGAAACTGGTAGATCTGTTTTGTGTTTAACAAAATCCAAATGTATTTATCAACAAACAATGTTTGCACAAGGAAAAGTTTGTGTTTTCAAAGTTAAACCACCCTATATGGTTTTTCTATACCAAAAAATGTAGACTTTTGATGTGATCTTGACTAACTATAATTAAATATTTATTCTTCTTTTAAAATTTTAAAGAACCTATGTTAGGCTAATCATCACCAGTGGATAAAGCAGCCATCATATAATTATTTTATGCTGTACACTGAGTTGATAAGCCTTTATCCTTTGTGTTCTGTTCCATTCAACATCTCATATTAGGTTTGCTGTCATCTCACTTTTCAACCAAAACTCTTCAGGCATCAGTTTTCCCAAAAAATACAGCTCATATTTCTATGAAGAATTAAATTAAGTTGCTGTTAATGAATTATTTGAAAAGAAGTAGCAAAAGGTGTAAAGGTGACATCTGTAATATCCTTAGCCAACATAACTGTGAATATATACCTGAATAAATGGGAACATGAAACTCATTTTTAGTCACAATGTTATATAATAACGTATTTCAATATATTTATAGATAACTATGAATGAAATGAGGATTAAGTATTTCACATGAAATATCAGTAGTTAGAGTACATCTTTGGCTGGAAATGGTGTTGAGTCACCTTTCTCTCAGGTTTTGGCTTTATTGCTTTCTACTTCAGTTGGTGGTTCCACCCATTGTTGGTGTGACTTTCCCATCAAATATGAATGTTATGGGAGCCTATAATTTTCTCATAGTTATATGTTTTAGATAAATAGAGGTTCACAAAAATCTTCTTTGAAGGGAAATATGAAAATCCTTCCAACAAGTCTAAGCGAAAGTTGAGTTTTTATAATCCAGAAAATCAGAGCCAAATGTTTAATTACTGATGCTCACCAGCTATTAATCACAGATGCCAGTGTTCAGAAAGAGCCCATCCCTGTCAGTAAGCTCACCAACCTTTAAGATTTTTCGATACACTTAAGTCTCCTCGTCTCCTGGCATTAACTCAATAGATCCTAGTCTTTCAACTGTGTCACAAAGACTAGTTGCTAAATTAGTGCATGGTATATTTCGGCATTAGCAATAACTCATGTCATTACAAAATGAGATGAAAGAGCATATAGTTTAAAAGAGAAATATCATTCGATGTTTTTTCTTTGTTCTTTTATTTCTCTCTCCTTTTCACTTGTGTAATATTCCAATAACCCAGAGCTAGTCGCTCAGTTGCGTCTGACTCTTTGTGACCCCCATGGACTGTAACCCGCCAGGCTCCTCAGTCCATGGAATTCTCCAGGCACGAATACTAGAGTGGGTTGCTATTCCCCTCTCCAGGGGATCTTCCCAACCCAGGGATTGAACCTGGGTCCCCTGCACTGCAGGCAGATTCTTTACCATCTGAGCCACCAGGGAAGTCCACGGAAGACAGTGATATCTAAAGAATTTCTCTCCATGTGTTTCCTGTACATCGCCCTTCACACCAAGTCCCAGGATATATTTTTCAGCTAATTTCATAAGGTTTTTGAAAATTATTTTCAAAATTCCTATGTTTCCAGTTTTATTGGGAAGTAATTAACATATTTAATAGTATAAATTCAAGATATGGTATGACATTTTTACTTACATGTATTGTAGAATAATTACCACAGTAGATTCAGCTAACATACATCATCTCATATAGATACAATAACGAGAAAAGAAAAAAGACAACAATTTCTTTTCCTTGTGATGAGAACTTCTAGAATTTTTTCTCTTATCTACTTTCCTATATTTCATACAGCATTGCTAACGCTAGTCGTTGTGTTGTATTACAACCCTAGCACTTACTTATTTTAGAAATGGAAGTTTGTATCTTTTGACCATGTAAGTTGATTTTTTTTTAGAAGTAAGAGCATAGATGTGTTCAAATGAAGGAAACAGTTGGAAGACATATCAGAATATAAAGATATTTTGATCTTACTTTAAGATCTGACCTTCTCTCCACCAAATATTTGTGAGTCCCTGCAAGAATTCTAACCCGGCTGACTCGTCACCACTCACTGTTACACACACTCTCGCAAACCATCCCGCTGTCGACACTGGAACGCTGCCCATTCCCTGTGGTTCTTAAAAAAAAATGGACTATCTCCCACTCTGGGAAGTGCGATCATTTATTCTATACAGGTTCTAATTCTTTTTTTCAGCAACATTTTTGGGGTTAAAGGAATGTAATGGTTACCAGAAGAACCAGGAATAGTAAAAAAAAAAGAAATAGAAAAACTCAATCACTTTAAGTAATAGATGTTCAGTTTCTTGTGCAGTTTTTGCAATCCAAGTCGCTTCATTATTTCTACCTTTCTTCCTTCCGAGACCCAGCTGAAATGCTTGCCCCCGTCTCATGAACTGTGCATCACTCTACTGCCACACAGTATCCCATCTGGTGAAAGACGTTAGACCCTCCCCTCCTTTCCTTTGTTCTCTCAATGTCTTTTAATACAGTGGTGATTAATTTGCATTCTTTCCTGTTAGAGATTTATACTCTTCGTCCCTACTCATGTGCATATTTTCAAACATTTATATTTATTTAATCCTAATTCAAGTGGAAGGCTTATTTGGAAGGCAATGATCCATTGCCTACTACTGAATGATAGAAAGAATGAGGAGGGTATGCCTTTATGAAACACTGCAAAGCCTTTGCTCTAAACCAGGTCTATATTAGGCATCAGCACAGGCCATATCTCATTTAATCCTAATGTCACAAATATAGAAGCAGGCATCATTACACATATGTGGTAATTTCAGAGAAGTTAAATACTTTGCCCAAGATCAGAGAAATAAATAAGTAAACTGAAGATTTGAAGCTGGTCTTGCAGTTAAACCCTACGCTCTTATATTCAATAACTGGGCCTCTTAGTACCCAAAGTAGTTCCAAGCAGATAAAGCTTATTCATTACATTTCAAAGACTTTCACTGAGTCCATATCAAAAGCTTTCCCTACCAGTAAGAACTTCAGAATGCCTTGGTTTAATGTCTATAGGATTTAAAGTAATAGTAACTATGACACCACACAATGTCAGTTACTTCACTCCCACATTAGCATTATCAAAGTACCCTTCTGAGCAAATCTGGCTTCATAAAAATGACATTGTAGCTACACTTGCTTGGTTGTTGAACAGCAGTTACAGTATAATTAGGACCACTTAATGGAAAGCGTTACTGAAGTGCATATCGTTATTAATCAAGCTCCAATATAAAGCTGGCTACAGTAATCATGAGTGCAATTATGGGCTGATGAATGTTAAACTTGGAAACTGACCCTAACCAAATTCTCTTTCTTCAGAAAATAGTAAAACTCAAAGGGCTGAAAATCAGTTTATTTCTCTGGGCTCTCTTGCCGCAAAAGCAACCTGGAGATATTTTCTCATGCTCCGTGTTTTATAATTTCATGCACACTGGAACTTGTAAAGTGGTGTGAGAATTGGAAAATGTGACCCTAAAGATAGGGTCAGCTCTAATCTGGACCTGACAAGATTTGATCCAGTCCAGACTCGTTACCTACCAGACAATGTGGAATTTTAACCAGCTACTTTGCAGAGTTTCACACACATCAGTATTAAACAGAAAAAGTGTCCATTGAACTTGAATTAGCCAGCAGGCAAATTCAAGTTCAGGATAAAATACTTGTTTCTTTAAAAATATTTGACAAAAATCCCTACAGACTTTTGTAAGATGAGAGTCCGAGTTGGTCTTCTCTAAATCTTGGATTGGCTATTTGACAAACCTTTAATGACACCTGTATTTCTTAGTATCAGAGAGTGTGTTTAGAGTTTATACCATACTTGACGTGTTTAAAGCATGGTTTATTACCTTGCCTTACTTTAGCTCCACAAATCTTTCTACTTAAGCTCCGTCATAAATGAAATAGCCTTGCTTTCCCCAGTAATGATGAGAAAGTCTTCTCACTCTTAAGGCTCCCTAAGCGTTTTTTGCAGATGCACAGGACGGCCGTCTCATGTCATTTGGTCACTGAAGAGGAAAGTTCCTGTTCTGAACCATGGGCTTGCATTTTACATATACTGTCAAAATTGGCGATTTTATCAAGTTAATAAATACCAATAAGGAGAATTAGGAGAGATTTGCTAAATTTACTAAATCGGACATCCCAGGACTATGTCCAGTAACTGAGAGGCGTGAACTAGATTTGAAACACACTGAAAATACAGAAGGGGAAGGAACAAAGAGAAAAGAAAATCAGAACATAAAAGCAATTGCACAATCTACTGAAGATGAGGATGAAAAACACCCCCTAAAATGGAAGCAGAAGTGTAGAGGAGGAGCCTGGAGCATTCTGTTATTGTTACCCCCATTCACAGGTAAAGAATCGAGCCAAGCTCTCTAACAGGCACTCACATAGCCTTTTGTGACTTGGCAGCAGCTTCGACCTTCCTCCCATATGCATAAATGCATACTATTGGATTGATAACTATGCCTTAAGAGAGGCTTTGTTTGCCTCATTATCACGCATTATCGTAAATGTCTTTTCAGCAACATTGTTGATTTTGGTGCATACCTGTGATCTTGAGGATTCTGCAAGGGGAGGAAGTATGATTAGGGAAGAAAAGTTCAGAACCACCTGATGAGAGAATTCAGCTCAATTTCTCTGCTTCAGTCTCCTTTTAGCAACTCTCACTATGCCTAAGCATAATCAATAATTCCAGATGCATTCACCAATAATTTTCTCTATCCAGTCAGCCCAAATGGGCACTATTTCCTTACTGAATAAAGAAATAGATGAAAAGCCTTTTAAAGACAAAAATATTAGCTAAATTACCACTATTACAATGTAGCTATTTTTCTGTCATGTTTCAAAATATGATGTTTTCCACTTTCTGTATTGAGTTAGTTTGACTCTGAAAGTTATTCTTGGACAAAAACCTTCGCCTCATTTAAGGCACATTCATTTCATACATTCAATAACCATATATAAGTGATACAGTCAGAAGAACATACTTTGAAGACAAAAAAGGGCTATTACAGTTTTATATGAGCCCTTTCAGCCATCTAATGGCACTAAAAGCTATCTATATTTTTTTAATCATAGAATCTTAACCAAAATACTATCACCACTTTCTAATTGCACATTTGCTATTTTTATAAATTTCTAACAATTTTAACAAATATTTTAATTGGAGTGTTTTTGTTTCTACTAAAATTTGTAATAATTGCTTCATTCAAAAGAATCAAGTTATATATGAAAACCATCAGAAATGCTGCATTTTTTGCAGACTTGATTGCTGCTGCTGCTGCTGCTGCTAAGTCGCTTCAGTGGTGTCTGACTCTGTGCGACTCCATAGACGGCAGCCCACCAGGCTCCACCATCCCTGGGATTCTCCAGGCAAGAATACTGGAGTGGGTTGCCATTTCCTTCTCCAGTGCATGAAAGGGAAAAGTGAAAGTGAAGTTGCTCAGTCATGTCCGACTCTTAGTGACCCCACGGACTGTAGCCTACCAGGCTCCTAAGTCTTTACTTATTCCAACAGTGGAATGTCCTCTAGGTACTCAATGGAAGATTCAGGTAGCTAGTGTTTTTTTGTTTTTTTTTAAGTTGTTTTCATCTGAAGTAATATTGTGCCAAATAAAATCATTTTGCTAATGGATACACCATCTTCAAATATGTAGTTAATATTTGTATTGTTCCCTGTGCAACACATGGTTATGCTTAACTTCTCAAAAGCTCTGTTGACTGTATGAAGTAATGTGTCTCTTCATTACACTAGAGATGTACCCAAATGAAACTGCTGTAGATTGCACAGATAGATCAGATCACTTAGGATGAAAAGTAACTGTTCAGTTGGCCTGCCTGGGTTTGAGGTTTCCAGTCAGTGGTGATGATTATATCTCACAGAGCAACCTTACTTTTAGCTACTAAACTTACTATTTTTCTGATATTTCCTGCAAGTTTTAAATAACCGTTCTAGCTTCCCAAGCTTGAGGCTTGTCAGGCGATCACAAGATGAACAACTTTTACAGCTTTCTCTTAAACTATAAAAATGGAAGAAAAGTGGTAGAAATGTGTGAAAGAGAAAGTGACAGTGTAACAGTCGCCAAGTTTTAAGTAACCAAAAACACAGCTATACATACTGAGAGAAAATAAATAGATCATTGTACTTCATTGCATGAGGGCAAATCCAAGGCAGCTCATTCATTTTCCTTCCCACAAAGGGCCCTGTCTTAGTACTTGCTTCAGTTGTGTCTGACTCTGTGCGACCTCATAGACGGCAGCCCACCAGGCTCCTCTGTCCACGAGATTCTCTAGGCAAGAATACTGGACTGGGTTGCCTTCTCCTTCTCCTCTGTTAGTCCTTACTAAGCTTGATAAGAAGGAAGAGGTGAGCCAAGCTTACTGCTTCTCTAACTGCATTCAAGTATCAATAACCTCAGAAATGCAGATGGCACCACCCTTATGGCAGAAAGTGAAGAAGAACTAAAGAGCCTCTTGATGAAAGTGAAAGAGGAGAGTGAAAAAAACTGGCTTAAAACTCAACATTCAGAAAACTAAGATCCTGGCATCCGGTCCCATCACTTTATGGAAAATAGATGGCGAAACAGTAGAAACAGTGACTGATTTTATTTTGGGGGGCTCCAGAATCACTGCAGATGGTGACTGTAGCCATGAAATTAGAAGACGCTTACTCCTTGGAAGGAAAGTTATGACCAACCTAGACAACATATTAAAAAGCAGAGACATTACTTTGCCACTAAAGGTCCATCTAGTCAAAGCTATGGTTCTTCCAGTAGTCGTGTATGGATGTGAGAGTTGGACTATAAAGAAAGCTGAGTGGTGAAGAATTGATGCTTTTGAACTGTGGTGTTAGAGAAGACTGTTGAGAGTCCCTTGGACTGCAAGGAGGTCCAACCAGTCCATCCTAAAGGAAATCAGTCCTGAATATTCATTGGAAGGACTGATGCTGAAGCTGAAACTCCAATACTTTGGCCACCTGATGTGAAGAGCTGACTCATTCGAAAAGACCTTGATGCTGGGAAAGATTGAAGGCGGGAGGAGAAGGGGACGACAGAGGATGAGATGGTTGGATGGCATCACTGAATCGATGGACATGAGTTTGAGTAAACTTCGGGAGTTGGTGATGGACAGGGAGGCCTGGGGTGCTGCGGTTCATGGGGTTGCAAAGAGTCACACACAACTGAGAGACTGAACTGAACTGAACTGCATTAAAAACTCAGCACTCATTATTCAGATAAATTAAAAAGTATGATAGAAGTTTTGTATCTACATTAAAATAAGTAATCATGTCACCTACTCCTGAAACTAAAACAATGTATGTATGTGTATAGGCCTGTATATGTCTGTGTGTGTGTGTTATATTCATTTTCCCATCTGAAAATATTTACCACATCTAACTACTGCAAAAAGTAAATCATATTCTACTACAGGGATCAGGTGCGAGTTTGAGAGGTTACATCTCATAAACTCTTTGAAATTCAGGCCTTATACTACATGGACAGAGACTTTATAGTCTCTACTGAGGGTTTATTTTGTGAAGACTCCTTTCCTTCAGGTAGAAGAGGAGTGTTCAAATTAATCCCATCAGTCCAGGGCCCAAACAGTTATTAGAGGTAGTTGTAATTTCTAGAATCAGTTTAACTGAACTGTTAGAATGAGAAAGTATCTAAAAAAGCATGTGATTCAACAGCTGTATTTGTACAGGAGAAAATACTGAGAAAGAAGCAGAAAGAGAGAGAGAGGAGTTGACAGGAATGTCCGAAATCTGCTCCTGGTTACTGCCAGAGTACGGGCTAGAAACCATGTCTTCTGGAGGCTGCCTCTGAGTGTTTCCTACCATTTTAGAAAATTAGTATTTAAATTATGAAATGCATTATTTGCCTTTGAACAGTTCTTTGTTGGAGTCCCTTTAAGAGACTTCCTTGGTGGCTCAGATGGTAAAGCATCTGCTTGCAATGCAGGAGACCCTGGTTGGATCTCTGGGTTGGGAAGATCCCCTGGAGAAGGAAACGGCACCCCACTCCAGTACTCTTGCCTGGAAAATCCCATGGGCGGAGGAGCCTGGTGGGCTACAGTCCATGGGGTCGCAAAGAGTCGGACACGACTGAGCAACTTCACTTTCACTTTCACTTTAAGCAACAGATTACTGCATTTAAAACACAGTTTGATATACACACTTTCTACTCGCACAAGTGCAACATGATCTGGGCAGTGTGGTCTAGGGCAACGGCTTGAGAACTGAAAGAATCAAGATTTCACCTTGACTTTACCAGGAAATAACTTGGAGTTGATCTTCAATGTGCTTTGGCCTTGATCTTCATGGATGCAAGATTAGGGATCTTTGTAAGATTACATTTATGTCCATTCCAGTATGATTTATGTCATTGTTTAAATTTGCAGTCACTATTTGTTAAAGATAAAACTCTAACTAAAAGTATCTCAATCAAAATTTAAAAGGATATTTGTTAAATCTTCATTGAGAATTTGTACATAAAGACTGCAATTATTGTAATCATAATACTTAGTAGAGTTAGTATTTTCAGCCAAACATATAATTTTAAAACAGTAAAATTCATCTTTTCCAAAAATTGTGGTGACATTTCTATGAAATATGGGGACATTTTCCTCTAATAAAATGTCCATAGACATTCACACACACAAAAAAAAAATTACCCTTAAATGTTTAGTCTTTACACCTTATAAAGAATGCAAATAGTGAAACATCCTTTTAAATATGTTTGCAATGCAAGAATCCCAATTTCTTCAAATGCCTTACTTTAAAGTATTTTAGATTGTTCATAGTTTAAGTGTTATCTCATTAGGCTTAAAATACCACCTAAATTTTCCATTTCCTTGAAGATTGTATGAAATAATTCTTTTTTAATGTCTTAGGAGGGAATACTTTTTAAAAGGACTTGAAGTTTTTTAGTTGTTTGCCTCATTTACTCAGATTTGTTTGGTTAGGTTTTTTTGGCTTTTTATTTTTTGTTTTTAATATTAATGTAGGCATTTTACAAAAGATTTATACTTTGCATTTCTTCATCATTTAGTTTATATAAAATGATCTTGACTTTTCTGCTTGTCTCATGAAAAACAAGCCACAAGCATTGCTTCATTGTTTTAACTTAAAAATAGCTGCCTGAGATAGTTATAAAGAAATGTTCCTGATGGCTAATGTTGTGCAGGTTGTCTGTGATCAGTGCAGGCCATGTTGAGTTGTAAATACACCAGTGCTGTGAGAATCAGCTTATATCATTCGTTTTTTAGTCATGTTTCAAAATTCCATTGTTTCAATCAACTCAGGAAGTTGCTGCCACTTAATACAACCCAAATTCTCTTAAACTAGGCTGCTAAACAGAGAAGGCAGTGGCACCCCACTCCAGTACTCTTGCCTGGAAAATCCCATGGACAGAGGAGCCTGGTAGGCTGCAGTCCATGGGGTCTCGAAGAGTCGGACACGACTGAGTGACTTCACTTTCACTTTTCCCGTTCATGCACTGGAGAAGGAAATGGGGACCCACTCCAGTGTTCTTGCCTGGAGAATCCCAGGGAGGGGGGAGCCTGGTGGGCTTCCGTCTATGGGGTCGCACAGAGTCAGACATGACTGAAGCAAATTAGCAGCAGCAGGCTTCTAAAACTATTTTAACTATTACACCATCAGCTAAGAATATCTCACCAATTTTTACTTTTTCAGGTTTGAATTTTGGATAACTTATTTCAATGTTCATATGTATAAAAAGAAATTACGCTACAGAATATTCTTTTTCAAACTAAACACGCACTCTATATTCACAGCAATTCTGATGCAGACATGTAGCAAAATTGCTATTCTGTAATCTACTTTTCCTAAGTGTAAAGAAACAAACTCTTGAATTTTTTCCTGTCATGTGAATGCCAGGATACTTTAGGGGAAAGGCCCTGTTAAAAGTCCATTCTGTTTTTAATCAGACAGTGGCTCTCTGCTTTACCTGTGCTACATTATGGCATTCAGTACTCATGCAGAAAGACTCCCATCTCACCAGTCTGAGTCACAGGTAGATGTGATTCAAGTCTTTTTACATCGGTGCAGGTTAAAACACAACACTCCTGCCATTGCATTTCTTTTCATCAAAGTCTGCCAGTCATGCTTACATGTATTAACAAAAACAATGAATTTTGCATTTTTAGTTTTTACCAAAAATATATTATCATTGTATTTGTGTACATTCATTTATGTAAAGTTTTCAAAAGAAAGATATAATATGTATAATATAAAGTACTTATAAAAGCAGATTCTGTCTAGAAAATGGTATTGTTTACTGTTCTTTATGTAATTGTATCAGGATATTGAAAATGTAAAAGCAATTCTTTTGCATTTTATCAGTTGCCAATCACCAGTATTTAGTAACTATCTACTAAGCTTCCTGTACAGTAGTCAGTGTTTTTTGGTAACAGTTAATCAAAACATCAAACTTAATCTTTATAGGATTACAGACATGGCATTAGTGTTACAAATTAGTGATTGTAAACACTTTTATTTATTCCAAATTACATTATATTAGACTGGTTAGACAGGTAGCAAAAGGTTTTTAACATAAAGCAACAATGTGGCAGGAAGAGGAAAACTTGGGAATCGAGAGGTAAAAGTTTATTATTAACTTTACAGCTAATAAGTATTGCATTGATTTATTAGGGAAAATAATTCTATAATAAAGGAAGAAAATCCTGAGCTTAGAAGAGACCAAAACTAAATAATTCCCGATGAAATATTTCTTGGCCCCCTAGCAAAGTTTCTAATGCGCCCCTCACACCCCAGGAACAGCAATGCCCTGGCAAGCCCCTCCTCTGTTACACTGTGCCATCAGCAAATCCAGCATGTCCAAGACATTCCGAAGCACGCAAAGCACACTATCATGTTCTATTTCACTTTCTGAGTTTTTCACACCAAGAGTTATCGTTTTCATTTTGCCTTTCATGTTTTCTCAACCTATTTCTGTGTTAAATTCTGTTATTTTTAAAAAATCATATTAATAACAGCATGATCCGAAAAACCAATTTGTGTCCTCAGAACAAAGTGAGATAGTGTAAACATTATCAGCTGAAGAGGAAAGAAACATATTGTAAAATGAAGTTTCAGATTCATGTTTCTGAGATTTATTCTACTTACAGTATAAAAAACATCAGTGGGGAAGGTACCACTAACCTAAATTTTCAGTCCTATATGAAGGCTGCCAAAAATGCAAAAGTGTTGGCATACAACGTTATAATATGCTTCATATCACATGGCTCCGGTGAGCTGTGGGAGGCAGCCTCCTGACTCGACTCCCGCCCTTTCTTCCATGTCTCATCCTACTTTAATTTTCCAGTTTGGCATTTAGGTTATTGGTGACTTGTGTACCAAGAAAGCAGAGATGACATTGAAATGATTTTGAGGGGATTGGCTAAAGGAAAAAAGGATAAATGAATTTTAAAGTGGGCTGGGGGCTCTTAATATATATGGTTGTTTTTTAGTCGCTTAGTCATATCTGACTCTTTCTGACCCCATGGACTGCAGCACGCCAGGCTTCCCTGTCCAACTCCTGGAGCTTACTCAAACTCATGTCCATTGAGTCGGTGATGACATCCAACCATCTCATCCTCTGTTGTCCCCTTCTCCTCCCACCTTCCATCGTTCGTAGCATCAGGGTTTTTCCAGTGAGTCAGCTCTTCACATCAGGTGGCCAAAGAATTGGAGTTTCAGCTCAACATCAGTCCTTCCAATGAATATTCAGGACTGATCTCCTTTTGGATGGACTGGTTGGATCTCCTTGCAGTCCAAGGGACTCCCAAGAGTCTTCTCCAACACCACAGTTCAAAAGCATCAATTTTTCGGCACTCAGCTTTCTTTATAGTCCACCTCTCACATCCATCCATGACTATTGGAAAAACCATAGCTTTGACTAGATGGACCTTTGGTGGCAAAGTAATGTCTCTGCTTTATAATATGCTGTCTAAATTTGTCATAGCTTTTCTTCCAGGAAGCAAGCTTCTTTTAATATAATGGCTGTACTCACCATCTGCAGTGATTTGGGGTATATATATATACACACACACATATATATATGTATTTTAATATATAATGTATATTTAGTTATATATGTATTTTAAAATTTTCCATTTTTGCTGATTACCACTTCTCTTCAAATTGAATATTGTGGCTCTGTTGAAAAAAAAAATCTGCTAACTAACCCTTTACTTCTGTTGCCAATTACTTTTATGTGTATATTTGTAATTAAACCCATTCTGGGATTCATGTCAACCTTCCAGCACAGCAATCAATACTAAATTGTAACAAAGGGAAAGGGAAGATCTCTGTTGTTAGTAGATTTTTGCCTGTACTTGTACAAATAAGATTACAAGCAGCATGTAGAGTGAGCTGTGAGTACATGACATTTTCCCAGTAACTGCTTTTCATTGTTTTGAAGTGTGCGTGAGACTCCTGCCGCTCCGGGTCCCCTCAGTCGCTCCCCCAAGTCACTGGGGATTCTGGTTTGGTTCATCTTCTACTCTTTGACACTAAACAAGGACCCCTTGGACCCGCCATCCTGACCACCCCAAAGGTCACTGTATTCCCAAAAAACACAAAATAACCTCTTTCCAATATGAATACTTAAGAAAAGCATGAATGTACAGATGTGCTTATAATTTGTAAGCCATAAAATAAGACACGATACCAACTTGCTTGAAACATGAATTCATAAATCAGTTCAGATAGACAGATGTCCGTAAAATAAGCCTCTGGCATATAATGCACTGAACACTGTCTCCGTCCTGTTATATTTTTGTTTTTTGAGGACATTTCATGTTGCCAAGCATTTACATTATTTGGGGAAAAAATAATATTCACTGAAGGTAATCTGATACCCTGAATTTTCAGAAAGAAAAAGGCTGGTACCACACTCAAGAGAGATTTATTCCCCTTAACCTTTCAAAAAAAAAAAAAGCAAAATGTGCAATCAAGTAGCTTTACTTTCCAAATAACAGCTGTGTTAAAATACCAACTATGGTTCTAGCATAATGCACGAGGTCAGCACTCACTTTACAGTTATCAGAATGCATAGCTCACAATTCGAAACCTTTTACTATCTATATTACATTATCTTGGGTTAAGAGCATAATGTCAGCTCCCTGAACTTTCCATTTCATTGCTTTTGTTCCTTTTCATAAGGCTAACCCTTAGAGGTAAGGATGCTTACATCTTGAATTAAAAAATTTATGGTTTCTCCTCAGTACCCGAGATTTATATTCATCAGTGTTAAAGGATTTTAGATATATAAATCTCTAAGGATCAAGATAAGAACATACACCCAAAAGGGATTTTAAATGTACTCTTTATATTCACTGTTAATGTCCTTGTTACCATGGCTGTGTGATTTGAGTTTGTATGCATACGTATTAGAAAGGGAAAATATTAGCTGTCACATTTCTTTCATTGCTCTTGAAACAAGATAAAAGAAAAAAATTAAATGTGAGATCTGTACCTAGGCAAATGTTCCTATATTTTCCTTTTTATCTGTGTGCTGGCTCTTAATTATAGATACTACTGAATCATACTCATGGCCAGAGATGCACTTCTACCTTCAAAGACCTACCTGACATAGAGAGTAAGGAGCTGTAGATGTAACAATTCTGAGTTCATCATTCAGTGAACAATGTTGCTGAATTTAAACCTTGCCCTGTGGCTTTCCAACTAGGAGCAATATGTTTTGCCTATTTGAAAAAAAGGAAAACAATTGCTGACCAGTTTATTTGGTTCTGTTTCTATAAGAGGGACTTTCAAAAGTCCACAATACATTTGATTTTGCTGCAATTCTTTTTCATGCTGGAAAAATATAATTCTATTTTCAAGGCAAAAGACACTTTTTCCCCTTTCACTCTTCATAGACTTTCGGTATTGTAATAACAGTTTCCAGACGTAACTGTCTCCCACAGAGGTGGACATCATAACACTGTTATGATCTACTCACTCGTCCTTGTTTTTTCAGTTATACAAAATAATTTGAGCTGTCCATTTTTTATTGTCTGGGTTATTAGATGAAATATCAGATCTATAGTTAAATGAATTTCAAATAAAGAAAGTATGTTTCATTCAATATTTGGTCCATATGTGTACTAAAAAAAAGTTCATTTATTTCAAATTCAAATTTAACAGGGTTTTCTTGGTTTTTATTTGCTGAACCTCACAACTTTTTTCAATTACCTATGATTTTTGACATGGAGCAAGATTGTGGGGTGTTATCACACAGTTTATTTTGATTTGGTTTGGTTTTACAAATTTCTGTTGCAGTGTTCTTCAATTTTAATAATGTCGTACAAAATCAGACACCTAAAAGGACAAAACTGTTTAAATTATCAGAATTTTTTGGCTATCTGAAACAAGGGCAGTTTTTAAAATAATGTCACTTTTCTACTTGAAAAGGACAGTACCATGTGGGAGAATAGAGAACTCAGGGGACTGATAATGAGATACAGGCCTTTCATTGGTTTGAATATAGCCCTAGGTGGTAGTGACTGAAGGTTCTTGCCATCTGGTACCTGATCAGTAGCTGATGTGAAGCTGTTGATTTCACTTAAAAAAAAAAAAAAAGTCAAGGCAAATAACAAGTGTTTAAGAGGAAGAGTAATTTTACTGTTCACCACACCTCTATAACCTTGACCAAATCATTTCATTTCTCCCTCTGTCTCTGCAAAATAAAAATATAATATTAAAATATATATATATATAATATTTGTCATCTGTTAATTCATCTTTGTATTAAAACATCAGCTGGTATTGAAGGAAAATGTAAAGATACATACTTTAGGTAGTAATTCTTTCATTTCATTTGGGAAGTAGCTGTGCTGTGCTGTGCTTAGTCGCTCAGTCATGTCCGACTCTTTGCCACCCCATGGACTGTAGCCCACCAGGCTCCTCTGTCCATGGGGACTCTCCAGGCAGGATACTGGAGTGGGTTGCCATGCCCTCCTCTAGGGGATCTTCCTGACCCAGAGATCGAACCCAAGTCTCCTGCATTGCAGGCGGATTCTTTACCATCTGAGTGACCAGGGAAGCCCAAGAATACTGGAGTGGGTATCCTGTCTCATCTCCAGGAGAACTTCCCCACCCAGAAATGGAACTGAGGTCCCCTGCATTGCAGGGGAAGCTTTTAACAGCTGAGCTACCTGGGAAGCTCTGGCAAGTAGCCACAGCTTTTTAAGTTGTAGTAAATAGGAAAAGCCTCCTGAGTAGTTTTAAAGAAGTGTCTTTTAAGATTTTTTTAAGAGCCTGTAGTACCCCTCACAGTTGAATGCTAGAAATTATTTGACTTGTTATTTGGAGATGTTTTAAGGAAGCTACTACCTGAGAAATATGGAAGTATTTTTACCAGTGTGGCCCCAAACCCCTACCTTTCCCTCATTTATTTCTTGTTCCTTCTCCCATTCCCTTGTTTTAAGAGCACTTGGATTCCAGTTATGGTGAAAAACAGGAGCCCTGTGTTTACATAAGAAGACCTGAATTTAAGATCCAGGTCTGCTGTTATTCCATGATGGGCAACCTTGAGAAAACTGACTCTCTAAAAGTATTAGTATAATTCTTGAATCTATTTGTGGCGTTTCATCAAAACCTTAAAAGGAACGCCAGCCCCATGTATGTTGTTTAAGAAGAGAGATTTGGCAATGTGTGACGAAGGCCTGAAAGTTTCACCATCTCAGGTGGAGCAATGGACAGAGAAGTACAAAGGTAGGGAAGGTACTGGGGTGTGACGAGCTGGGCACGTCCGAAGCTACGGGCAGTTCAGAATAGACTCAGTCTGAAATGTGAGGTTCACCCGGGGGTTGAGCTGGAGAGACCCTCGTGGGCCAGCTCAAAGAGGACATTGCATGCTGTACTAGCAAAATGATCCTCTATTGTGTGGACAGTGAGAAAGCTATTAAGCAATAGAGTGAGGCGCTCGAGTTTCCGTCTGAGTGACTGTCCAAACTTAGATCGGAGTAGAGCAAGACTAGGAAAAGGAACTTGGGAAGTTACAGCAACAATCGAGGCCAAAATAGATACGGGCTTCCATTGAAGCAATAATGAAGAGAAAAGAGGGTGAGTTGGATATTCGAGCCACTGTAAATCGATTAGCTTTTAAGAAGGTAGGCTGTGCTGAAAGTGGCTCAGTCGTGTCCAACTCTTTGTGACCCCGTGGATTATACAGTCCATGGAATTCCCCAGGCCAGAGTGCTGGAGTGGGTAGCCTTTCACTTCCCCAGGGGATCTCCCCGACCCAGGAGTTCTGAGCTATCAGGGAAGCCCAGGCTCTGCTAGGCAGTGATAAGTTAGAAACAAGAAGTAAGAAAGAGATCCCCCAGGTTTGTACCTCATGTTACTATGTAGAAAAAGGTGTCATTTACAAATTTTAAGAGTTCAGAAATGGGAATAGTTTTGTGAGTGAAAGACAGCATGTTGAGTTTGCTATCTTTCAGGTCTACCAAAGCGAATTACTTAGCAATCAGTGATACTTCAAGTGTAGGGAGTATAAAGAACACTGAGCTGCAGATGTGGTTTGAGGGTTAAACTAGTCAAAGTTCTTAGTTGCAGACACTGAATCTGCATTAGTCAGGATAATCAGAAAGAGATTTTAAGTGTTATGGAGCACATAGAGAATTAACGTATATGTGTTGAGCCTATAGTCCCATTTTCCAGAAACAACAATGACACCAGAAAACCTGGCCCACCAGTGAAGCTGCTGCATCTCTAAGATCCGAAACCAATAGAACCAGAAAGCTGCCAGCGCATCTGCCAGAATCAGAGCTGCCCCAAGTCTAATAGTATTCATCCTTTCAAAACAGAACCCATGTTGAACCCACCCACACTGTTGGTGGGAATGTAAATTGATGCCTCCACTGTGGAAAAGAGTATGGAAATCCCTCAGAAAATTAAGAATAGAACCATCATGTGATCTAGCTACCCAACTGCTGGGTATTTATACAAAGAATACAAAACCACTACTTCAGAAAAATGTGTGTACTGCTATGTTCATTGCAGCATTATTTACAGTAGCTAAGATATGGGGACAACTTAACTTACACACACTCACTCACACACACACACACACACACACACACACACACACACACACACACACACACACACACTGCAATGCTACTCAACCATAAAATGGTGAAATCATACCATTTTTTACAACATGGATCAACTGAAAAGCCAAAAGACAAACTAGGTGCCGTTTGCCTTGCCTCTGAACATGCATGAATTTAGGGACCAAATATGAGGACTTCTACAAGAAAAATCAAAGGCATGTCAACTTTGCTTGAAAGGATGATCCATGCAAACTCCACCTGAATCTACCTTGAAATGCTTACATGGTACGTTGGCTTCACAGAAGCTATCCAAAATACGTAGGGTTGCAGGAGTATTTGGGAAATACAGCTTTAGCTCTCCAGCCTCTAACCACCCCTTTTAAACAGAGGATTGCAGTGATGTTCAGAGAGTCCATCTGCCACATATTTCAAAGAAGGCATGAAGATAAGAATGGTATTTAAAGGAACTGTTGTGGATATCAATAAAAGACAACATATGCATTCAAAAAGAAGCAAGCAAGTAGTATAGAAAAAGATGGCCAAGGACAGAAACCAGGAGAATATCAGCATTTAAAAAGTACAGAGAGAAGAAGGAGGTGAAAGACCGAGATAAATGTAAAGAAACTGGAGGGAGGAAAAAAAAAAGCATAAGCAATCGGTGCCTTGTGTGTCAAAAGAAGAGACATTTTCAAGAAGAGAATTTTCCAGATGTATGCTGCATCTTAAAAGAATCTCTATATGTATCTGTTAGCATGCTGTTAGTGACCTTTGCTAGAAGAGATTCATTAAAGAGGTGGAAGCAGAAACCACGCAGCAGGGGGTCAAACAGTAAATTAGAGATGATGATGTACAGACCACTTCATTCTAGGAAGGAGAGAGAGAAAGTGAGAGATGTAGGAGGGAAGTTAAAAGGAGGCAAGGTCTTTCATGGGTGAGGAAGGACTTGGCCATGTGCTTCTCTGTATATGTGAAAGATGTGGATAAGAGAAAAAAATTGAAAATGTAGGTTAATGATAGAATAAATGAAGAAGTCAGATCCTAAAGGCAAGAGAGAACGATCAAGAATTTAGAAAATGAGTCACTTCTTCCTCTAAAACTAAAACAAAAAAGATTCACGTGAGTGCAGATTTACCCAGGTTTGAGAATAGGGGTGTGAGGTTGAGGGATTGATCATAACATATTCAGCTAACTGCTAAGGGACAGAGCATCTACTTAAGTGACTTGAGTGCGTGCTCACACTCTGGAATAATCCTAGTGAAATGGAGAGGAGACCCAGAAACATGTAAAGATATTGCCATGGAGCAAAGTGGCCCAGAAAACTGAAGGCGGGGAGCATGGATTTCTGGTTATCCAGCCTCCATTATGATATGACTTATTCCACATGCTACAGTGCCGATTGCCGGACTGACCCAAAATTGAGTTAGTAGAGTAATCGTAAAGAAGGTCAAGAGAGTGAGAAAGTGAAGATGTTGGCAGAAAAGCTTTCATTATTTATTTTTTTAATGTAGGAATTCTTGAGAGAATAATGCATGTTAGACAGGATGCTGAGTATTTTAAAGTTATTATTTCATTTAATCTTGAGTAATATTATCATTCCCATTTAGCGGTAGAGAGAACTGACTTTATTGGATTTTAGAGAGGTGCATTTGTTATGATGTCATTTTAGCTACTGTAAATGAGTCATCAAGCTAAAGGGATAAAGGGTGATTTTTCTCTCTGATACAAGATGGTTGAGAAGTTCTCTGCAAATTTTCCAAGAGACCAGCTTCCTTCTACTTTGTTACTCTGCCATCTTCAAAATAAAATATGGTTTCCAACTCATGGTGCAAGACGGTTGCTCCTGCACTCGACATCTTGATCTCATTCCGTATAGCAGAAGTCAAGAATACAGCTATACGGTTATCCCTAACAGCAAAAAAAGAAAAGCTGGAAAAATCTAGTCTAGCTGGGTAGCCCAACTAAAACTGAGGAATTCTATTACTAAAAAAAGAAAGTTAGCTAGTGGTTTGTACCGGAAAATACGACTCTGAAAGCATTTTTGAGGAAATATAGGTTGGAGTAAAATACTGAACATTTTTCATTTCCTTCCTAATTTCTGTGATTTTGTAGAACTTACAATAGCATCAATGCCTCTTAGATTTTTTGAGGATGGGGTAACATCTGCAGAATAAAGAAACAGACTGAACCCCAAGTTTATGCCACAACCAATTGTGTGAGGCCCTTAGTCCTCTACTGAATTTTTTTTTTAATAAATTTATTTATTTTAGTTGGGGGCTAATTACTTTACAATATTGTAGTAGTTTTTGCCATACATTGACATGAATCAGCCATGGGTTTACATGTGTTCCCCATCCTGAACCCCCCTCCCACCTCCCTCCCCATCCCACCCCTATGGTCATCCCAATGCCCCAGCCCTGAGCATTTGTCTCATGCATCGAACATGGAATGGTGTTCTGCTTCACATATGACAATATACATGTTTCAATGCTATTGTCCCAGAACGTCCCACCCTCACCTTCTTCCTCAGAGTCCACAAAACTGTTCTATGCATCTGTGTCTCTTATTCTGTCTCGCATATAGGGTTACCGTTACCATCTTTCAAATTCCATATATATGCATTAGTATACTGTATTGGTGTTTTTCTTTCTGGCTTACTTCACTCTGTATAATGGGCTCCAGTTTCATCCATCTCAATAGAACTGATTCAAATGTATTTTTTTAAATGGCCGAGTAATATTCCATTGTGTATATGTACCACAGCTTCCTTATCCATTCGTCTGCTGATGGACATCTAGGTTGCTTCCATGTCCTGGCTATTGTAAACAGTGCTGCAATGAACACTGGGGTACACGCGTCTCTTTCAATTCTGGTTTCCTCGGTGTGTATGCCCAGCAGTGGGATTGCTGGGTCATATGGCAGTCCTATTTCCAGTTTTTTAAGGAATCTCCACACTGTTCTCCATAGTGGCTGTACTAGTTTGCATTTCCACCAACAGTGCAAGAGGGTTCCCTTTTCTCCACACCTTCTCCAGCATTTATTGCTTGTAGACTTTTGGATAGCAGCCATTCTGACTGGTGTGTAATGGTACCTCATTGTGGTTTTGATTTGCATTTCTGTAATAATGAATGATGTTGAGCATCTTTTCATGTGTTTGTTAACCATCTGTATGTCTTCTTTGGAGAAATGTCTGTTTAGTTCTTTGGCCCATTTTTTGATTGGGTCGTTTATTTTCCTGGAATTGAGCTGCAGGAGTTGCTTGTATATTTTTGAGATTAATTGTTTGTCTGTTGCTTCGTTTGCTATTATTTTCTCCCATTCTGAAGGCTGTCTTTTCACCTTGCTCATAATTTCCTTTGTTGTGCAAAAGCTTTTAATTTTAATTAGGTCCCATTTGTTTATTTTTGCTTTTATTTCCAATATTCTGGGAGGTGGGTCATGGAGGATCCTGCTGTGATTTATGTCGGAGAGTGTTTTGCCTGTGTTTTCCTCTAGGAGTTTTATAGTTTCTGGTCTTACATTTAGATCTTTAATCCATTTTGAGTTTATTTCTATTGAATATTTTTATTTTTTTATTTTTATTTTTTTTTGGTAAATTGCAATTAATGTAAGCCAGAAATATGGAAAGGTCACCCACTTGTCCAACTTTGCGGTAAATATTTTCTGTCATTTCCCCATTCCCTTTCTTCCCACCCACCCAATGAGAGAGTGAGTGGAGAGAGAGAGAGAGATGGAAAGGCAAGATGAGACGGGGGCTACTGTTTGGTTTGTCTCTGCTTGGGCAGACGGGGGAGTCCCCTACTTTCAGCTGGTTCATATCCCAGAGCCATCCCAATTTCCTCAAGAAAATGTCCAGCACCCAATATTCTTACAGTCAGGAAGCTGTTCTGGATGTCGTTAGGACCACACTTATTTTATTTCCAGAGTTATCTTCAACCCCCAGCTGATTCTGCCGCAGCATCACTGTTAGGCAGACAGCTTGGCCTGTTTTCATGTTCCTCCTCCCTCCTCCCTTACAAACTCCTCTGTATCCATCCATCATCTATTTCTTTAATCAGCTCTACATGCACATATATCTAGACAGTCTGTCTGTATCTTTTGGAACCTGGATGGCCAAAGGAATGGAGGTTTTTCTCACTAGTATCTCTAGGAGAAGAAATATTACCTTTCCTTCCACAGGCATTGTTTTTGTTACTTCACAGAACTTTCCGTTTCATTGAGGATTAAAGAATGAGCATTGGAAACTAAGTCTGTGATAATAGATTTGCTTCATCTTTATCAGTTTTCCTTTCTATTGTCTGACAGATTGCATCTGTACCAGGTAAAGGTATATAAACATGCTGTATTATTTAATTTTGATTTTACTCCACAGTTTCCCTTATCTACTTCATGATCAGTGATAACTTAATAGAGCAAGTCATTCCTTTTTTTCTCCTTCTAATGCTCATCAGGAAAGAATACTGATGTCTCCCCAACCTCACACCGCTGATGTCCAGGCACCCGCCTGCCTGCTGATGGCTCATTAAATTATGCTCTGCCAGGTCTGGATTTGATATAAACTCTCTGACACTTATCCTGATGGCATGACCCCATACCCACTTAGATAATAGTTTTTATCTAATTGAGAAGGAGAACTAGATGTTTAAAAAAATCACAATCCTAAAAAGAATTTTAATTCAACCAGAGGGTACCTGTGTGCATATAATTTAAAACATCACTGAAGAGACTTGGTACCCAGCAGAACCTCTCATTAAGAGGAGTTTCGAAGCCTGAAAAGTCAGTATCTGTCACATTTCTCTTTAAACATGAACTCCTGACAAATCTTGTTTGCTCAGTCTCTTAAGGTATACACAAAGGATAATGAAATAACAAAATTAGTGGCAGCAACATTGATAAGTAATACATGTAGTATTTTACCCGTCAGGCACTTCACATATTATGAGTCTCATACTGTAGACATGAGGAAACTGCGGCACAGAAAGCTTAAGTAACTAGCTGAGGTTATCTAGCTCGTGGTGGAGCTGTAGATCAAAATCCAGAGTTTGTAGTGTTGACCACTGTGCTGTAGAGATGCACAAAGATAGATATTTTCCACATATTAATCATCTTTTCTTGTGATTAGCTAGCTGTTAAGAAAAATGCAGTCAGATAGATGTAAGAAAGCGATTTGAGATGATGATCCAGTCTATGTAGATGGCAAGGAAGACACACAGGGGTGCAAAGTTAGTCACCATGAAAGACACTGAGCCCTCATCTTCGTATTCAACACCACCTGTCTGCCAATAAATTGTTGATCACTTTTAAGCATATTGACTGTATAAAGGCTGTGTTTTTTAAATAATTTTCAACACATGCATTTTATAATGATAATAAAATTCCTCATATTTATGATGTTCTTGTTAGGTCAATTATATTTCTGTTGCTTGCAACACCTTCCTGTTTAGCTCAGGCTGTAAAGTTCTCCAATGTGCTATTCACAGATTCTTTTAAAATCACTAATAAATGATAAATGTTAAAAATGATCAGCCCTGACACCACCTTCTGTAGCACCCCCTAAACACCTCCTGTAGTCTTATTGCTACTTTATTCTTTTGCTTTATTTATGGTTTTGGAGCTACTTTTGAATCCATATGACTATTTTCACATCAACTCTACATTTGAATCAATGTAGAAAATAACACTTTTAAAGTGTGTCATCAGTTTTTCCTATAATCAAAACATTGAATATCTTTTGGATTTACTTTAGCCAATATTTATTGGTATATCTTTTTTTTAATTTATTTATTTTAATTGGAGGCTAATTACTTTACATCATTGTGGTGATTTTTAAATTAGAAAAAAAAGACATGAAAAAATGTTCAGCCACTCATTCATAATATTTACTGAGTTCCAACCATTTATGTTGAAGCATGGAGCTGGGGGCTAGTAAAAACAATGTTGTTATGGTAATATAAAAATATTGTAATATTTTATACTTGTGTTCAACTATTAGGGTAATATATCCCCCAAATTATGACCCCCACACACTTAAAATTGGTCACATAAAACAGACAGGAAATAAACAGACTCAACAGCAACAGTATAAAATTGGAAAGACAGCTAATCATATGAGTATTTGACACCTAAAATATTAACAACATAAAAAAGGCTGGACTAGCAAAAATATGTGAATTATATGTGATCAAAGTGAATATGAGAAAAATGCGGTAGCAATTTTAGCTACCTTAAATATCAACTACAGTTTCCGTATAAGCTTCTTCATATATATTGAAATTACCGATCAATACAGGATGTGCACGTCAGTAGCTTTTAAGACTGGATTCTTATTTCAGCAGGGCTTCCGTAGGCCCTCATTGCCTTTCGTTTTTACTATTGGTTTCATTAAAACAGAGTTTTTGAAGATATTTGGGGAACTGCAGTACTTTGCATAGATGATGAGAAAGGGGGATAATTAACTGGAAACAAACGTGTAAACCTCAATCCCAACAAAACTCCCATCCATCAAAACCATTGTGATAACACTAAATAAGGATATGTACACTTCTAGTTGTTCATAAAGACATTTGTATAATTTTAGAGGTCAAAAGCCAATATGCTAACTACTCACGGAAGTTAAAGCTCAGAATCAATCCCATTATTCAATACTTTCCTAATATCCTGTATTCTCCTTTGCAAAGCATAGCACTATCATAATGAACATTATTTGTTACATTATTCCCTTACTATCTTCTAGCCTTAGGAAAGTATAGGATATTTTAATGCTGCCCCAATTGTCCAAGAAACCCGGAATCTGAATAGACCAAAAAAATGGAAAATGACCACCAAGGGCATACACACTCCTTATAACATGGAAAAAAAGTAAGACTTCTCCTTACTTCCGTTAAATATTTGTCCAGAGACTGAAACCCTCACATATAGCACTAGAGAAATACAGGTAAGAAAGATGAACACCGTTCGCACCATGCAGGAGGAGTGTCCACACCTTCCTTTGTAGGTTCAGGCAGAGGCCCTGGCGGCAGCTTTTCGATCCAGTCTGTAGGTTCAGAGGGTCAGGCAGAGGGTGAGAGAAGGTGCCCTCTCACCTCACAGCGTCACGACGGAGACCGTGCCACCTAGCAACTGAGAATCAGAGCTGCGTGTGCTTGCCTGCTCTCAGTTAAAGGTAGAGAAACGGTGTCTGATCGGGTAGACAGCACTCGGATTCTGTCTGGCTGCAAACAGCCTTCAGACTTCTCTTCTTTATTGCAAGTGAGAAAAGAAGGAACAAAAACATTGGAAAAAAAAGAAATCTCAGAATTTCATTTTTTTAATTGAGGTATAGTTGATTACAATTTTGTTAGTCTCAGGTGTACAGCAAAGTGATTCAATTATATATATATATATATATATATATATATATATATATATATATATATAAGTCTTTTCTCAGATTGTTTTCCCTTATATGTTATTACAAGATATTGAATACAGTTCTCTGTGTTATACAATAGGTCCTTGTTGCATTTTTATTTTGTATATAGTAGTTTCTGTCTGTTAATCCCAGACTCCTAATTTATCCCTGCCCACCCCTCACTTTGTTAATCAGAAGTCTGTTTTCTGTATCTGTGAGTCTGTTTCCATTTTATAAATAAGTTTACTTGTATCGTTATTTTTAGATTCACATGTAAGTGGTATCCTATGATATTTGTCTTTCTCTGATTTACATATTGTGATAATTTTTAAGTCCATCCATGTTCCTGCAAATGACATTATTTCCATTTTATGGCTGAGTAATGATCCTGTGTGTGTCTCTGTGTGTATGTCTGTGTATTCCACCTCTTCCTTATCCATTCATTTGTTGATAGACATTTAGGTTGCTCCCAAGGCTTGGTTATTGTAAACAGTGCTGCTATGAACACTGGGGTGCACATATCTTTTCAAATTAGAGTTTTTGTCTTTTCTGGATATATGCCCAACAGTGGGATTGCTATATCATATTGAAATTCTCTTTTCAGTTTTTCATTCTTAATTTCTTAAAAAGTCATTTAGTATTTAGCTATTCATACAGTAATAATCCAAATTTTAATAAATAGGATAGGCTTGTGATGTCAACAGTAAAAAGAAATTGGTTTAAAAATTAATATATGTTTTATCATATATAATAGGCAAATGTTTAAAATTCTGGTTAAAAGTATAATAAAATAAAAACAAATGATAAAACAATTATGGACTGGGAAAAATAATTGTAACAAAAGTAAGTATAGTAGTATGTAATATTACTCAAAAATTGGAAAATAATAAATATTGTATAAAATATGAAATATGAATAGTGAAAATGATGTAAAAGTATTTAACTCCAGTATAAGCCATAATAAGTTAGAATCTTTTCATCTGTTAAACCCACACTAGTGGTAATTCTGAGTGATGGCCCCTCATATTCTGATGTAGGCGAGTTTCTTCAAACATTTCTGGAGAGCAGTTTGAGGTTGTGTATCACAAAGTCCTTCAAAAACGATGAGATATCACAGTCTGACCCAGTAGTTTCTAAACATAGCAGTGTCTGATGCTTAGTATGAATGCACTAATGAATGAATAAATGAATTTTTAACCTGATTATTGCAGTGATCCAATTCACTACAATAAAAACTCCCCAAACCATTAATTAAGCAACCACCTATTCATAATCATTACGAAACTAAATAATTGTATATCAATAGCTATGAATTACCTGGCTGCAGTGAGTGAAAATTTATCCAAATTTCATGATAATATACTTACATCACGTTACTACCAAATTGTTGTCTTGGAAATTGACTTTCAACTTTATTTACTGAAAGTAAAGTAGAATCTTTAGGGGTGACGCTTAATTTTAAATGTCCTTTTTGTTCCACATGTCTTGACTCTAGAAAATTAATTCACTGTTAAGTGGCATTCTTTTTCAGGGAGAAGAGGTGGTAGTATTCTAAGAGACACAGTCTTTCAGTTTGTATACCCACAAAAATGCTGTGTCCAGTACAGTCTTCCAGAGGGCAGGTGTCATGGTTTAACTTGTATTATAGTAGGAAGTTTAGTTAAGAATGACAATTATTTGATGATTAATTTTATTATACTAATTATAAGTTCAAATTCCTATTAGAAATCTTACCCTATAATACATGTTTTAGGGGAAATTTTTCTGAATATGATTGAATAATGTTACTTCTTGTGAGCCATGCCATACAGAAGATTCTTTGGGTAACAGCTTCAAAATAAATTCCCCTTAAGTTCATGAGAACCCAACTTCACCTTTCTGGAAAAAATCATTATAGAAATAAAAAACTTAAACTGATGCTAAAAAGCATGAATGAAGACATTTGGGTAATTTGGGCAGATAATGAATTTTTAATAAGAAATGTTTTGCCTACCCATTACACAAAGTCTTACCTTATCGAAGTTTCTTTGATTAAATGGCAGCCCATAGTATTCAAATTGGTTTCCGGACAGTTTCATTATCATTCCTTAGAACATTAGGGAATATATTAGATGTATAATTCTTTGACCTTTTGAGTGACATATTGAATTCTACAATGAAACACAGTATAAGCAGCAATAATTTTCTTTCATATTATTTAAATTATATTGCATTTGATTTTTCTCCTTTTATCCTGATGAATCCTTAGGAAAAAAAGATGAACATGCTGTGTACAAAAGACATGTCAAAAGTATTTCTTTTGAACATAGAATACTTAGAAGTACATCTCTAAATATCAGGCCTAAAGAGAGCCAGTAACTACGTATCCATGGCCAAAGAAGTAAAAGGGATGTGTGTCGGATGTTTAGGCCTCTACTTCTCCAACTTCTCCCATGGGAAGCACCTGGACTCTTGCTTAAAATCTGATTCAGTGAGTGTAGGGTGGGATCCAAAAGGTTTCTCTTCTAATAAGCTCCCAGGTAATGCTAATGCTCCGAATCAACAGATCATATTTTGAGAAGGACCATTTTCAATCACCCGTTTACTAAATTTCAGCTACAAATAAACACTCTTCAGACAACGAAATAAGCCAAGCTAAAGGCTCTAATCAGCATCCTTGTAAGGAAGAGATGGTTTCCAGATCAGTGGAAAGGTTTTTCCAAGTCCCTATCAATCCTGGAGAAGCTCACTTTGAATCTTCCTGCAGGATTTTTTTTTTAATAGCACACTACAGCTCAGAAAGTCTCTCTTCCAGCCTAAATGCATGAACACTGCCACCAAAGTTACTGTTAACAAGCGCATATTCAGTGATCCCTGTGTATGGGGAATAATAACAAGAACACAAGCAGAAAAGGAAGCTGAGGAAACCCCTGCTTTTGGGTGCCTAAGATCCAGTTGCAGACATAGGACATACACGAAAGGGCACAGCTGTGAATGTGAGACTGCCAGCTTGAGGAGGCAGAGAGGACCTGAGGGTCAAGAAGAGAATGATACCTGGGGGAAGATGAGACTAATAAGGGAGAGTAACAAAGGAAGCAACTGGGTATAGATCTTTAAGAAAGAGTGAGACTTGGTGAAAAAATGTATCACTTTGCAAATATGCATCTCCTTATAATGTATGTGCACTATTGTATTCTGAAAAATTGTGTACAATTTTGAAAAGAGATGCACCTTCTCAAAAGATCCTACTTAAATATGGTATTCATTCTCTAACACGGCAGCTGTTAAAGGAGAGGTAAACTAGACTTCTTATTCGATGGGCACTTAAAAAATTATCAGACTTTTTCACTGGGCCCAAAATGAGTCTTCTTGGAGCATATTGCATGCTAAGTTGCTTCAGTCCTGTCTGAGGACTGTGTGACCTGAGTCTGTGTGACCCTGTGGACTGTAGCCTGCCAGGCTCTTCTGTCCATGGGGATTCTCCAGGCAAGAACACTGGAGTGGGTTGCCATGCCCTCCTCCAGGGGATCATCCCCACTCAGGGACTGAACCTGCGTCTCCTACATCTCCCACATTGGCAGGCAAGTTCTTTATCACTAGGGCCACCTGGGAAGCCCCTGGAGCATGTTAGCCTTGCCTTTACGAGAGGAGAGGCAGAGACAGTATTCAAGCAGACACAGAGATGGCAGTCTGTCGGCCTGCAGAAGGAGCTCAGATCCTTTAGGGGGAGGAGGGACCAACTGTGAAAGAGAGCAGGATGCGGACCAGAGTTACCTGATAGGAGTTTCCCGCAGAAAAAGACTCTGAAATACAAAGACCAAAATCTACTCATGAAACTTGGAATTGGGTCTGGAAACCTGGGCACCTCAGGCTACATAGCAGCTTACTTGTGTGGCTACTGATGGAATTTTTATAGACCTAAACACTCTGGGATAATGGTTTTGCTTGAAGGACAAATGGCTTCATTTAGGAAGATGAAATAATCATAGAAACTATATCCTGGCATCAGAGTGAGGTGCCACTGTGCCCTGAGCAGCAGCAGAGGGAAGCCATTGTTCCCCGCTCTCTACGTGACTGCTCTCCGCTCACTCTGTGTCAGCAAACGCAGCCTTTGTAGTTGCTCATGTTCTTACCGTACCGACTTTTAAAAGCAATGATTTTCCAACCCACTTCCAGTTAAATATGTTCCTGAAGTTTTTGAACAAATCAGAAGTTCAGGGGAAGTCATTAAAATGAAGATAATTGGACTTCCTGCTAGCATGTCATGTATAATTAATTAGAAAAATTAAAAGGATAACACAGTTAAATAAGTTTATAGAAATTACAGTTCATTCATCCACAAATACATAGAGTTACAGGCTCAGTGCTAAGTGCAAAGATGAAGAGGAGAATAAGAGAAACAAAGGCCTTACTCGGACAGAGTTTGCTGTTGTGAGAGCCGGTCTATAAGGCTGATCCCAGAAGAGCCACCTGGGCTGAGTTGCTCTTGGATTAAAGCAAATGTGCTTACCTCCTATTAACATTTAGAACAGTGGAACCCTCAAGCACTTTATGAGCTTTCTCAATTTAGAGTGTTAGTCTCTCAGACACATCTGACCCTTTGCGATCCATGGACTGTACCCCACCAGGCTCCTCTGTCCTTGGGATTTCCCAGTCAAGAATACTGGAGTGGGTTGCCATTTCTCCTCCAGGGGATCTTCCCAACCCAGGGATTGAACTCACGTCTCCTGTGTCTCCTACATTGCAGATGAATTCTTTACTCGCTGAGCCATCATGGAAAGCCACAGTTTAGAGTAGACTCTACTAATCTTGAAAAGGTGATATCCCATAAAGGAGAGCATAGGTCCACAATCACTACAAGAGAAGCGAAGGAGAGGGTATTAAGGTAGTCACATGGCAAGCAGTCTTGCATCTGCATGAAATATATATATAATATAAATATATATATGATCCATTTTTAAAGAATCAAGCAAAATCAGCATAATTGTCATTATGAAAACACCAGACGACAAAGAACACATTGAGAGACCAGTGGGCCTTAGAGCGTTTTTAATCCACACACAACTCAGCCCTGAGATAAACTATGCATACTAAACTCTTTCACATTTGCTTTTTTTCATTCTGTGGCTGCTGCCACCACATATCAAATGATTAGTGAACTCAAAGGCAGGTTTCAAAGACATGAAACATTGGCCACGAAAGCACTTAATGACTGGCAGATGCTCAAAACTAATAGCACACTTCAAGTTACAATTTAACAAGTTTAAAGCTAAATAAGCACAAATTATCTTCTGGGGGTGGTGTGTCTAAAAACAATTTAAGACATTCAATTTTTCATTTTCTGTGTCTGGTTTATATTTTAAAAGCATATCAAGTAGCAGCTGATAAGGAGACATGATATGTACTTTGGGTAAAATATTTGTTACATGCCAAGGTTCTACTCACTCTAAGTGACTTTCATAAAGGTATGTGCTGACAGCTGGATATTTATTTTACTATATTCAAACACAAAATTTTTCATTCAAGCTAAATACCATAAACCATTCTCCAAAGAATCTAATATATAATCCAAGGAAAGTGGTGGGAGTGGGAATGGAGGGGTGGGAAAAAATGGGAGAGAAGAAAAGAACATTTATGTAACTCCGAGCTAGGAGAACCATGGTGAAATTCACAGACTCCTATGCTTATTAGCAAGTTACATGAAATGTCACTTATCAGCAACCTTAATAATCAGACCAGCTATGATAAGAATTCATTTCCATTGCCAGTAATCCCAACCAACATACTAGCTCCTTTCATTAAGTGACACATTCTAATCATCACCTCAGAGAATACTTGCAGAACATAGATACAAGCTTAAGCATCTCTTCTTGGCCTCCAGGATATTTTATTTACACTGAGAGTAAACAGTGTCAGTACAGTTATTGCTTATTGACTTTGAATCTTGCACATCCTGCACAGATGCAATGGTCAACAGTAAGCAATCCAACTGACGGATTATGAACTCAGTTTTTGAAGATTAGCTCTAATATACGTTGTCAGACTGGTTCAAAATTGGGAAAGGAGTACGTCAAGGCTGTATATTGTCACTCAGCTTATTTAACTTCTGCGCAGAGTACATCATGAGAAATGCCAGGATAGAGGAAGCACAAGGTGGAATCAAGATTGCTCGGAGAAATATCAGTAACTTCAGATATGCAGATGACACCACCCTTATGGCAGAAAGCAAAGAGGAACCAAAGAGCCTCTTGATGAAAATGAAAGAATGAGAGTGAAAAAGCTGGCTTAAAACAACATTCAAAAATGAAGATCATGGAATCTGGTCCCAAGACTTCATGGAAAGCAGGTGGGGAAAAATGGAAACAGTGAGAGACTTTATTTTGGGGGGGCTCCAAAATCACAGTGGGTGGTGACTGCAGCCATGAAATTAAAAGACGCTTGCAAAGCTATGAAAACATAGACAGCATATTAAAAAGCAGAGATACTACTTTGCCTACAAAGGTCCGTCTAGTCAAAGCTATGGTTTTTCCAGTAGTCATGTATGGATGTGAGAGTTGGACCATAAAGAAAGCTGAGTGCCGAAGAATTGATGCTTTTGATTTGTGGTGTTGGAGAAGACTCTTGAGAGTGCCCTGGACTGCAAGGAGATCCAACTAGTTAATTCTAAAGGAAATCAATCCTGAATATTCAATGTAAGGACTGAAGCTGAAACTTCAATACTCTGGCCACCTGATGCAAAGAACTGACTCATTTGAAAAAACTCTGATGCTGGGAAAGATTGAAGGCCAGAGAAGGGTATGACAGAGGATGAGATGGTTGGATGACATCACCAATTCAATGGACATGGGTTTGAGCAAGCTCCAGGATTTGGTGATGGACAGGGAAGCCTGGCATGCTGCAGTCCATGGGGTCGGAAAGACTTGGACATGACTGAGCATCTGAACAATAGCAATGTTGTCCTGGGCAAAACTACTGTTGTTGATATTTACACTAATCTGGGGTCCCATTTGCCCCCTTTTACACGTATGAATCTAGTTCATCTAGTACTATAAGTTAGCTATATTACTCAAGCCCTTCTACAATAGCCAGGAGAATAAGGTGTACATTTGTGAAGAGCGTATACTTTTCAGCTGAACGTAACTGTGTTCAAATCTTGGATAAGTGACTTTGTGTGACCTTCAGTAAGTCAGTTAATGCATGCATGCCTCGATATCTCAGTTGGAATAAAAGGAATAACTGTATCTCATAGGGGTGAAATGTGGGTTAAATGGGATAAAATATGTGAAGCATTTAGCACAGTGCTTGGTACATAGTAAATACCCAAAAAAATGGTAACAACCTTTATTACAACATGTACTAAGCAGACCAATGCCTCTAACAAAATTTTAATTTCTTTATAGTCCCTTAACTTTCATTCTAGCCTAAGTTTTATGCTACTTTCCCCCAAATTCTGTTCTCTATTGACAAGAAAAAAAAAATTGTGCCTGATGATCAGAGAGAATGCCAAACTGTTTTGGTAGGCAATTTAGCAGTTGGAATCAAAATACTTAAAAATGTACAAGTTCATTGCTAGGAAATAAGCATGGGGGTCTATAAAGATTTTCTGTAGGAATGCTTGTTTAAGCATACTTATAATAGTAAACCTTTAGAAAACAACTAAATGTCCAACAGTGCATGCTACTTTCAATAAAAATGAAACGTACAATGGCATACTTAGCGGCCATTAAAATGATATAGAGAAGAATTATAAAGTGACATGGAAAGGTGATCAATAAATAAATAGCAAAATCAGACAACCGTGATGGCATTTTTTTAAATGAAATAATAGAATGTGCACAAATATATTGAGCATAGGACAGGGCTTATCGGGTTAAAGGAGTTTTGGAAGTTCTGTGTAAATGAGCATGTATTAATGTTTGGGTCCCTGGTGGCTCAGCGATAAAGAATCTGCCTGCAATGCAGGGGTTGCAAGAGAAGCAGGTTCAATCCCTGGTCGGGAAAATCCCCTGGAGGAGGGCACGGCAACCCACTCCTTTATCCTTGCCTGGAGAATCCCATGGACAAGGAGCCTGGTAGGCTACAGTCTACGGGGTCGCAAGGAGTCAGACATGACCAAAGCGACTTAGCATATACACACAGTGAAATTTTACACTTGCAAGCTCTCCAGAAAGTCCTTGCCAAGTGTGAACCTAGCTGAGGTGTTTTCAGGCCCCTGAAAGAAAGATACTGTTTTGTTTTGTTGCCCAAACTGTATCACCCCAAATCTTCAGCAGCAGTTCCCAATCTAGCTCATTACTAGATGAATCCTATTGTCACCTAAAGTTAGATGAATCCTATCTGTACAAAATAGATATTCTTGGCAAACTTAAAAAATGTTTTCAGCAGATTCTTTACCAGCTGAGCTATCAGGGAAGCCCTCAGTTCAGTCGCTCAGTCGTGTCCGACTCTTTGCAACCCCATGGACTGAAGCACTCCAGGCTTCCCTGTCCACTCATGAAAAAACTTTCTATCTTTAACTTCACACATTTATTCTAATCACTATCTTAAACTCATTTATATTTAAATACTCCTGTTATATTATTTAACCTTTGTGTTTAATGTTTACCATACAGAGAAATTTTTGAGAAATGTAATGCAGCCAAGTTATAAGGCATATGAATGACCGTAATAGCTGCCCACTCGGGAGTGTTTGGTGTAATATCAAGCACTGTCTTTCATCTCACCTTACCTTTTCACTGGGATATCTCTAATTGCAACAAAGTTCCATGGGGGAAGAGAAGGATTAAAGCTTTGAAAGTCGTCACCACTTTAAAATGTCAGTATCTCATGTGCACACACGCACACACCATAAATAAGTGCATGAATATGCAACCAAGTTCAAAAATCTTCACAATGAGAACTTCTTTAGTGTTTCATTTGAAATTAACTTTGTTTCAAAATCCTTTTTGAAATTTGTTTCATTTCTTATCGTTTTCTGATACCACCCCTACTTGGTTAATGCGCTAAATGTTGGCTCCGTTCACCCATCGCATAAACCCAGCACAAGGCAGCCTAAATAATAAAGCAACAACAGATGCAGAGCCATAGGTTTTGAAGGCAGATCTCTTGGGGCTCTGAAGGCTCTATTCTGAAGTTTTTTTCTAAGTGTGATATGAATCCATTGTAGATTGTGGGGTTAAATTAGATCATGTGTTCAAGGTATCTATCTAGCTTCATGCCTAAAATACCAAAGGTATATGGTCTTAATTACAAGCTTAATACTTGATATAAAGAGATTTACACATTAATCTGACTCCAATCAGGCCAGAAGATAATTACTGCAGGTCAGCTGAGACCAAGAACCTCCAGACCCAAGAGAAAGTCCTTGGTGGCCTCTGAGCCACACAACACACAGCTAGAATGACCGACTGCTTTCCTGACAGCAGTAAGACGCAGGGTAGTCGTTTATCTGAAGATTCAGAGGTTGAGTTCAGGAAACCTGTCTATTTACGGAAGGTTTTTTCCCAATCTTAGTACAAGCAAAAGTAAATTCCATAATGTGAACGTTTTCTCCCTCAACATGAACAGCTCCACAGGATCAAATAAAAAAGTGTTCTCTCTACTCAATTTTTTTTTTTTTAACACCAAGTGCCTTGGGAATAGACCGGTGTTACTGCTACTGCAAGTTAAATTGCATTCCCATTTAACAAGAATGTGCCTTATTAAAAAGCAAAAGAATGGCTATTTAGAGTTATGCCAGCTACTGATGAAAAAGAAATTGTGAGCCCAGGGCAGTCCGAGCCTGCTGCGCACCAAGTCTGCACAGAAGCACACTCCTCTGAAAGAGCCCCAGGGCTTCTGGACTGGTGACGCTCTGCACGTGAGAGAGGTGGTCACCAAGTCAGGGGCTGGAGCAGGGCGGGTGGTAGAATATGCCACGTGGGTAGTAGACACAGCCCCTTGTTCCCTTCAAAGCCAAACCTGTGAAATTCAGAAAGAAAAGGCAGCTCTGCATTGCAGTACTCAAAGTATACATACAACATTTTAATATAAAAGTTATGTGGAATTTAACCAGCATATAAAATAGAACCTGAGGGCATCTCTTTCTAGAGGTTACAGAAGAGTGTGGCCTCAGGAACAATCTGACAACTAACACCTAGCCCTTTGTATTAATATATGAATCAGGGTTCTGGATTACCAGTAGTTAGCAATGTTTAAATACAATAGATTCCTGTTAATCTAAAGAATAAGCTCCAGTGTTAAAGAAATGTAAGCGTTAAAGCTATCCAAAGACAAGCATAATGTAATGTAGAGATGAGAAGATAATGTAGATATTATAAGTATAGCATTCATAATATTTTGTTAAGTCTAAAACACAGGTTTAAGATCACGTATTTTATAATACCATTTTTAGAAAGTATATTTAATACAGATTGGAATGAAGGCAACTCTGCAAGGATACACATTAAACTATTAACTGCTCTTTTCTGTTAGAAATGGCATATCTTATTTTCTTCATTTTTCTATTATGTGTGATTTTTGCAATGATATAATGTGTGCACATATTTATATGATATAGATAAAATCACAAACTTTCCCTAGCAGGATAAAGACTAGCCTGAACCTTCCAAGAATTTTGGAAACTGGAATTCCCAGAGCAAACAAAGAGGTTCACAATAGATTGAAATGCCTAGTTGCAGCATGAAAACATCTTCAGAATGCGTTTAAGGCCATGCTGAAGGCAGACACCTTCCTTTCTTATTCCTGTGCTGAGCCCAGCACTGAACTGGAGAGGACTTGCTGTGGGGAGAGGAGCGGCTGGCTGGACAGCATGCTCTTCTGACCATCTTTTGGGAAATGCTGTTCACTGACCATGCTGGAAACACGTGGCGTATAAGCGCAGGCGAAAGATCTGGATCAAGGCCAGCGCGTCCTTCTTCCCCTGATATCCTGGGAACGCTAAATTAATACTTGCTGAATGACTGACTATTTAACCAAGATGTAATTGGAGAAACCTTAGACACTGCAACAGATGTACCTCTCCCGCAGGATGCCTTAGTGAGCTCTGTGATTTCACAGGCCCCGCTCATGCATGGCGCAGTCACGTGCTCCGCACCTCCGCTCAGGCTGCGCTCTGAGTAGCTCTAGTCAGTACGGTGTCGGTGAGACGCTGTAGTTACGGCCGCATTGTTTAGAACCCCACGTCTGAGTATTGGTTACACACACAAGCTGCGTTAATCCAAAATTCTTGTGTGCATTGTTCAGACACACTCATTTCTCCCCAAAACAGAGTTCTGTTGCAGTAGAGTGAGAAGTCCCCTTTCAAGATTTCCAGAAAGATGCTGCAAACGTGCAGCAGTATTATGGCATTGGTGTACCTCTTAGAAAACCAACTTTGCTTTTTTTTTACTTATATAGATTTCTTGCCCTATAAATGTAGAAAATACAAATTAAATTAAAAAAATAATAAAGCAATATAGAAATATATAAAGAGTAAAATGTCCCCTCATTTACCCAGGACTGCCATGACCCTGTAAAGTACCTTTGTGTGAATTTAAAATAGGCACCCCTTTTCTCAAGACAAAAAGCAGACATTTAGTGCTTTTTCAGACACTTTGAACAGCACACGTGTTTAGGTGATGCCTGTGTGGAGTTTGGACAAGGAGTGTCCACGCCAACACATCTGTGTAGGTACGGGCGTGTTTTGTGTTCTGTCCCGAGTATGTGAACACACATCCCAGGCTGGCTCTCCTCCACAACTCCAGCACTCGAGCAAAACACCCAGAATCTCCAGACACTGCGTCCTCCACAGACGCCCACACACTCTCCTCTAGGTTAAACCTGTGTGCAGCGCTGCCCATGGCCGCACAGATACAGCCCCCTCACAGCTTGAACAAATTCATGCATTCGCACAGGACGTATCCAGTCTTCTTGGTCTCCCCCCCAGTCCTGTTCACCAGAGATAACAGCACTCTACATGTGGCGAAATTCATTTTTAATTTGGAAATTAAAGAGAGAACCTGTTAGAGACTCTCTTTTGTGTATGTAAAGTTCCTCTGGGCCTACATTAAGGAAGGATGTATTCCCTACTACCGTCTCTGAAAGTTTAAATGCCACAGTACAGTTTCAAGTGGCAGATGTTAATACAGCTTGTACTTTCCCAACTTACACTCGAAAGCACTCTTGCAAACTCAAGGGAAACTTTTCCATTCTATATTCAAATGGCAACAGGGAGGTTTTGTAATACATGTCTGTATCAAATTTGATGTGAAAATGTGTTTTATGAAACTTGTGAAAACTCACATTTGAGGCATCTTTCTAAATAGGACCATGTGGAGCACATTTTATACCCACCAGGTTCCTAGACTTGATCTCTCTAAATGACAGCATATGGATTTCAGATCAAATTAAATAAAATGCTTAGGGTCTTCTTTTCATGCATTCTAAGATACTATTTTCAACAGGAGTACAAGAGCTTAACACTGCGTTTCTATATGAATAAAACAATCTCTGTATGAATAAAACAGATAATAAATGTTTTACTTTAACACTGTTTCCACTAAAACATCAGAACTAGTTTCAGATATATTTGACATATGTAAAGAATTACTGAGATAAATTCTTTAAAATGTACCTCTCTATGTACTGAGTATGAAATCCAAGAATTTTTGTTTATTTCTCTTTTGTTTTCTTGAAATAACCTAGTTATCATCAACAGAAAAAGTCTTTGTTAAACCTCTGCAGAAACATAATAAACAGAAACCCATGCAATTGATTTTAAAGAAAGAAAAAAAAAAACTGGATTTTTTTTCTTGTTCAGGCCAGGATTGATCTTAGATCAAGTTCTGAAGGAGTCCTTTTTCACCCACGGCCTCCTTGCTAACTCCCCACATCATCCTTTCCATGGTTTTCCTTCTCCCCCTCCTGCTCCCCGAACCCTTCTGCTTGCCTTGCTTTGCTCAGACATTGCTCCCTCTGATTTCCTGAAGCTCTGACGCCAACTAATCTGATAAACTAATGCAGATTGAGACAACCCTAATGAGCCAAAATATATTACTGTTCCAGCAACATTTGATTATATTTATCAGTGGCCAGAAATGGTTATCACCCAAAAAAAAAGAGCAATGGTTGGAATTTGGAGTCTTCCAAAAGTCTATGCACAGAGTGACTTAAGGGTGAAGACTCCTCAGTTTACATTATGCAGACACATACACAATTTACACCATCCTCATGGCTATATCTATATCTTCCAACTCAGGAAAGGCACTGCTACTTAAAAACCACAACTGGTGATTGATCTCCAGACCAAAAGCGAGACTGGGGGCCTCCAAGGCATTAGAAATAGGTCTGGCAGACACAACTAGTGAAAATAGGCTCATTTTCGCAGGTGGGCCTGCTGCACCAATTTTGGCTAGTAACCGAAATAGATTGGACTCTTTTTCTAACTCCAATGCTAAATTCGTAGAAATTTGGCAACTCCAGCCTGAGTGCTGAAGAGGGAATTTACTAAAACCTGCCCCAGTGGTCTGGAAGCACGGATGTTTCTCCCAAAGCCCCAAATTTGCATCTCGGTCTTGACTCAGTGTTTCTTGTTAAATAGAAGTGATGGAAATGCCAGTTTCTCTTGGAATCCTAATATCAGTATTTCCTATTTCAATTATTGTCCAAAATTGGACTACCAAGTCTTAGAACTCAGTAATGGCAGTGGTAGGTAAGGTTGAAACTGGAAAATTCAAATGTCAGGCTCTGTATATCCATATTCTTAGTAAAAGTCATATTCTTTATTTACCTACACATTTATAAATAAAACCTAAATTATGACCCCTGTATTATCCAGTCAGTGCATGGAGTAGAATTCAAGGGAGCAAAATCCAGCTATTAAATAATTTAAAAGGAAATACAATATTTATTTCAGGTTTTAAAAGAACATTAAGGGGGATCCAGTTTTTAACTTATGGAAAGACTTTGTCAAATATCTTTTTCCAAGGCCCATTTCTTTTGTAAACCATAACTGTCTCGGAGCCCCTCACCTAACAAACCCCAGGATCTTTACACACCTTGTGTTCTGCCGTCTCTCAGTTCCTCTCTCCTTGCTCTCCATTATAACAACTGCCTCCTCGGATCAGTGCCCCCAAATTCTAGGCCATATCTCTACTCTGGTTTCTGGTTTCCGCTTCCCCTGATTGTGCAGCAAAAAATATTCAGAAACAAGGGTGCCAGAGGGTGGATATACTCACAGGCTAAAAAACGATTGTTGTTATTGTCCAGACGCTAAGTCAGGTCTGACTTTGCAAGCCCATGGACTGCAGCATGCCAGGCTTCCCTGTTCTTCACAATCTTCTGGAGTCTACTCAAACTCATGTCCATTGAGTCGGTGATGCCATCCAACCATCTCATCGGCTGTTACCCTCTTCTCCTCCTGCCCTCAATCTCTCCCAGCATCAGGGTCTTTTCAGATGAGTCAGCTCTTTGCATCAGGTGGCCAATGCATTGAAGCTTCAGCTTCAGCATCAGTCCTTCCAACGAATAGTCAGGGTTGATTTCCTTTAGGATTGACTGGTTTGAGATTTTATATGTGCATATATGCATATACCCTTTCTTTTATTCTTAAAATGTATAAACTCAGTGCAGTCAAAGAAACAGTCTCTCAGGGCAGAAATTCGAGTCAATCTCTGTCTTTAAACTTACTCATTATACCTCAGCCATTTGCTCCTAAGTAAGTCATCACTGTTGTACTATTTCCACTTACAAAGCGCTTTTCACTTTACCACGTTCTTTCTCATCTCCGCTTCAGTAATACTGCAAATAGCAAAAACAGATGTTGTCACCTGTGAAAGACCAGACATCACCTGCACGGAGAGATCCTGTGACGTTTCAGCAGATACAGACATGGAATCCGTATCCTGCCCAACGGGACTGTCCCTTTCCACTTACCTCTTATCTGGAAGTTCCTTCTGTTATTTTTCCTGCAAGGTTAATTATACCCCACTCATCATCAAGAAGAGGTGGTGAAAGGAGCCAGAAGATACCAAAGGCCGTCCTGATCGAAAATGTTAACTTTTCTTGCTAGAAAGAAACAAAGACTACTCAGAAATACCATTGATGTAAATCATACACCAAGAGTGGACTTTAGGTAAATAAATAAGCAAAATCTGAGAATGTTTTTAATCAGAAGACCCAAATTGTGCATGGTATACCAAAGATGATCATCAGTTTCAGAACAAACCGAGAAGAAAAATAAGGACTAGAGTAGAGGAGAATGTTTGACTAAGCCACTGATGGCTAATGGTTTTCCACCGATCTGTAATGGAGAAGGCATAGACATCGTTGGAACTTGAGTATATTGATTTAAAACAAGTAACTGTAAAGGTAACTAGTGTCACTCTGTTTTTATTCCACAGTGTGAGTTCAGCCTTGCTATTTAATGCTTCTCTTATCATCATAAAGCCCTGAACCAATGAATCTTTTAAGTTTTGTTTACAGTATGATGTCTAAACCAGATGGACTCCTCTTTATTTAACCATTCATTTATTTACAGTGGACAAGTCAAAAAAGTATCACCCTTTACAGAATACTGCTTTCATGGTCCTTATTCCTGTTTGAGTTTGCTGCGCGTGGCAGAGTCGTGACTACAAAGGGAATTTATTCAACAAACACTTAATGAAAGTGCCAGGCCTTATGCTGTGTACCGGGGATACAGACATGACTCCTTGCAGGGCTTGCTGATTTTAGAGATAGACCTGTATGCAGATAACACAGGTGCAAATTCTAAACGCTGTTACTGAACTATAAAGGCAAAGCCATGGAGTGGACAGCATGGATGGTGACAAAGTGTGGTGGGACATTATTATAAAAGTCTAAAGAAAGAAACATCACCTTGCTTTCTTTTATCCATAGCACCTCGCATCAGCTTAAATTGTTTTGTTCATTTTTAAGGATAATTTGTCATCAGTTTCTCAGCCCTAGATTTTAAGGACCACAAGTTAGAAATATTTCCCCTCTGCATGGGTCCTCAGTGTCTAAAACAATGTCTAACACATAGTAAGAGCTTGCTATATGTTGAACAGTGTCACACCACCTATATATATATATATATATATATATATATATATTATATATATATATTCTTTTTTTCCAACCCCCAGTACCTCAGGATCTGATCTTATTTGAGAAAGGATCTTTGCAGAGCTAATCAAGTTAAAGTGATGTCATTAGAGCAAACCTAATGATAATTCGATGACCTAATCTAATATGACAGTGTCCTTATAAAGAATGGAAATTTGGACACAGTAGCAGACACAGAGGAAAGATGATCTGAAGAGACACAAGGAGAATACAGCCATCACGGGTCTCAGAAGGGACTAAGTCCGCTGACACCCGGATTTCAGAGCTCTAGACTCCAGAACCATCAGAGGGTGAATTTCTGTTGCTTAAACCACCCTGCTGTGTGGTTTAAGAGACAGCAGCCCTCGCAAACCAATACAGACCTCCAGGTGTGTCTGTGCAAGGAAGGAAGGAATGAGATCAGCTATATCAGAGGAAGTAGAGGAAATGATAGAGAGCAAAAATAGTTCTGACCAGACTTTGTCATGAATTGGGTCTGGGAAGTAGGGAGAGTGAGAAATTGAGGCCAATTTAATGCTAATTACTATAGGACAGATTAAGAATACAGAAGAGAAATAAGTTTTGATTGTACATGGGTGTATTTGTATATGTGCCTAGGAGGTAGGGCTTCCCAGGTGGCGCTAGTCGTAAAGAACCCTCCTGTCGATGCAGGAGACATTGGAGGCACGGGTTAGATCCCTGAGTCCATGGAGGCCTCATCCCTGCCAGGCTAATTATACCCAACTCATCATCAAGAAGAGGAGGAGGAGGGGGGCATGGCAACCACTCAGTATTCTTGCCTGGAGAATCCCATGGACAGTGGAGCCTGGTGGGCTATGGTCCATAGGATCACCAAGAATCAGACAGGACTGAAGCAATTCAGTACGCAGGCAGGCACATAGGAGGGTAACCAGGTTCAACGCAGGAGAGTTTAGTTATAGGTAAGCATCCACAGTACCCATGTGAATATTGCCAGCAAACAATGGGGAATATGAGGCTGGAACCAGGAGAATCGGAAATGTGTATATGGGAGTCCTTCAGAATTGTAAATGGTGCTCGAAGTCATAAGTGCCAATGAGAGCTGCTAAGGAGAACATACCAGTTGTGGGCAGAAATTGATCAAAGGTGAATCTTTCTAGGGGAAAAAAAAATTCTCATTTATGTATAATGAATAGGGATAAGGTTAATCCAACAACACAAGGAATGGAGGGAGAAAATGATTCTGTAAGACTCAAGTGAAGTGTGATTTTCAAGAAATTAGGTCTGTCAATTGTATCAAATCCTGAAGCTGAGTTATAAAGGATTGGGCGTGAAAATACCCTTTTATGTTGGACAGTGTGTGGAGTATCAGAGTTGGGAGCTAGCAGAGGGATGACTGAGAAGTGAAGGGATTTGTAAAAAAGAAACCACATTTCTAATATAATGTTACAAGAGTTCTGAATGCTTTGACTGATGATGCCCAGGACCAATGCAACAAAGCATCTAAAACATATGAGCAACTCTTAGCTACTGCAGGGTCCAATCTGAGGGATCCCCCAGAATTTATGAACAATTTCAAAATGCTTGGAACACATTTGCTTAAGAAAATGCTTCATCAATTTTAATTCAATGTTGGAAGATGGATTTTGTTAATGGAATTGGAAATTTAATTGTCAGCAATATGTGCATTTTGCTAATTTTGGAATAGGAATTTTGTTTCTTAAGATGCAGAATCTGATTTATCAACAAAGTCTTAAAGCATGAGGTCTTTGAGCAGGACATTAGAAAGATAGAATTTAAAAGATCCTTGATTGAAAAGAGTTTGCAGTACTTTTGGCTGACTTTAGAACAAGTTATTTATTTCTAATAGCTTCCAGTAATAGTATTAGACACAATGCTCCATGAAGGCAGAAATTTCATCTGCTCAGCACATGTTACATTCCCATAACTTGACACAAAGCCAGGTTCAAAATGGGTACAAAATAAATATATAGTTAATATTCATAGTGCTTACCTCTGCTACAATGTTAATTTGTATGCATCTTCTCCTTGGGCCAAACTATATCTAAATTCTTTTGTTTTGGAAAGAGTAAGACAAAAAGCTTCATATGTACTATATTAAAATTAATGTGTGTCCAAACTTGTCTATGAAAACATCAGAAAGCATAAATGAGTATTTGTAGAAATTTTATTGGCATTACATTCCAGATAGAGTGTGCTAAAGCAGAACAATGTGAATCTAATTCAATTTTTAAACTTCAAGTTTCAATAAACAACATTAAATGTTACTGCAACAGTATCATTCTCAGCACAGTATGACTTCTTACAGCATTGCAGAGAAAGATAACCAAATCTGGGGGCAAAGTAGGTTTGTTCTTATGTTAAGCTTCATAAAACTCCTTTCTCTCAACACACTTAAGGTGAAGTTGGTTATTTCAACTAGCAGGTTTCTTTCCTTCACTTCCAAACTTAGTAGAAAAATTTTAACTCCCCAAAACCTTTGATCAGTAGGTACCATTTCTACAAAGAGAAAATCTTATGAATATGAAACAAAACTTAAATTTGTGAAAAAGTTCAAATTTCATTCTGTATACCTCTGAAGCATCTTCAAAATTACAGGCTAGTAAACAGCTCATTTTCACTAACAGTTGAGGGCCTGGATAAAAACTCTGGGTTAGGGGACAAAAAATCCCTGTTTTCTTGACATTAGCTCAGCCCCTCGTTGTGTGCAGGCAGCAGTGCACCAAGACAGCGAGAATTGTTTATAAGAAATGATGTGTTAAAACTTAAATCTCCAAATAGGTCTTGGAAATCATCAAACTTTTTTTAATGCTTTATTTTAAATAAACTAATAAGACTACTCCCATTTAAATAAATGCAATGCAAAACTCTTGTTTATTCAGTATGGAAAAATATAGAGAAATATACTACAACTTAGGTGAGCTTATTTGCCCCTTTATTAAACTTACTTTAAATTGAGAAGTATGAATAATTCTCCTGTATGCACACCTTCACACTGATTCATGCTGTCTTTTCTGTGGCATAAACTAGTATTACAGCATTTTCATGAATGGATGCATTAATAATAATGTGGCCATTTATATTCAGACTCCAGCAAACCTCACCTTGAGGGACCTTTTGTCTCATTGACTTGATTCATTATGAGTCTAACTAACAGGATTCCAGTTTCTCGGTATCAGTGTCCTATTTAGTTCTAATTTGTAACATCATAACCTTTGCTTAACCTCTCATTCAGAGAAGTCTTACAGTTCTTCTTCTAGACTGAAAAATTGCATAAATATTTAAATGTTAATTCAGAGAGAGTAAGAGTTATGTCAAAAATGTCCCTTAGAGCCAAAATTTCTGTGGATCTCAAATAGTAGCATTATATGACCTAAAAAATTCAAAAAAGTATCAGTTTTTCCCCTCTGGCTTAAATATTGCTTGTTCATAAAAAATGCTTTAAAATACCTGAAAGGTCTCCGGTCATTCTCCCCATAGTCTTTTTTATTTTAAAGACAAATGGGAACTTGTCAAACAGCTCAGAAAATTCTGCAAATAATTATGGAAGTGTCAGTCAAGAAAGCTGCATTTCCTTACTTCTAAAAATGTGGCTTTGATAAGTCAAAAAACTTTTCAACCTGCTTATCTTGTACATTACGCCCACAATATCCCTGAGCTAATCATAGCTTATGAAACCATGTTGTCAAAATAAAAAAAAAATTATACAGGTATATAAACTTGAGATTAGATTAATTTCAGCAGTCATTCAAAGTAGTCATTTAAATAGAGAATTTAAGATAAATGCTTCCATTATTAGGTAGGTATCTTATTTTAGAAGAATAGTGTGAGTTTCTTGGCAAGCCAAGAGATCAAATTTAAAAGTACTATATATATGTTAGAGCTTTAGATTTGGCAAGATTGCACACTCAAAAATAAATTGACACTCCCCTGAAAATGTATTCCAATAAAAATTATATTAAACTCACCGATGTTCATCTTTTATTCTAATGTTTCCTAGAGTAAACACTCTTGATTCAAAATATAGAGAGGTAATTATTGCTCTTCCTTCCATTTTGAAAGGTTACTTCTCTGTGTTTCCTTCAGGGTCCAGAATTCTTGCTAAGCTCCTTAAGATTGGCAAAATTGAGGATTTTGGTTTTTATACTGCATAGTTCACTCTGTAATCCATATCGGTTGGCATTCAGATTGCCACACTGCTGTGTCGCTTAGAGAGCTGAATGAAAAATAAAGTCAATTCCCAAACAAAAGAAAACATTACGACGACAACACAAGGTATCACACGAGTTCAACCTAAACTAGACAGCATAAACCTGACACACGGGCCAAACTGTTATCTTCCCCAATGTTGATGAAAAAGCCTCTCCCTTACAACTGAGAGGTGAAAAATAAGTTCAAAGACCATGTGCTCAGCAAAATGTCTTAGTCCTGGAATAGGACTGATTAGAAAATAATAATGGTAGTATCGTAATTGTACAGGATGGTTGCAAAAGAATCATGAAAGTTCCCTGTGGATTTCATCAAGTGGGACTTCAAGGTTTAAAAGGAAGTTAGCCCAGAGTGGCTGATTAATACTCTTTCAATCAGATGGCTTTAAAAATGAAATTAATAGTTAGTGTAACACAATCATCTACAGTAACAGTGGCAGGCAGAGAGCAGGTCCTTGACAAAGACAAATGCTGTATCATTACCGTAGTATTGTCTATGGACTTGGTACAGGGCCTGTTTTATAAAAGAAGGACTAGAGAGTCAGGTACATTCAAGAACACACAGCGATTAATTGCCAAACGAACCCCAGTTCTTTTGACACTAAGTCCGTCCTTATTGACAATCGGCCACTTACACTCATTGAGTTTCATGAATTCAGAAACTTTCAAAAAATATTTTGGAGGCCACCATAGGATTGCTAAAGTTTTATTTTGCAAAACACATCCAAACAAAAGTGAAGTCACTCAGTCGTGTCCGACTCTTTGTGACCCCATGGACTGTAGTCTACCAGGCTCCTCTGTCCGTGAGATTTTCCAGGTAAGGGTACTGGAGTGGGCTGCCATTTCTTTCTCCAATCCAAACAAAACAAGCCCACGTAACAATCATCATCAGTCCACAAAAGAAGGGGCATCTTATCCTTTAAACGGGAAAAAAAAATGTTGAGAAAATTCACTATTTCCTTTTTTTTTTTCATTTCACCACACACCGGTGAAAAATTTATATCAAAGCAATGGAGACCCCTGTTCAGAAACCCTGATTTCTGCCACAGCTGCATCTGAGTATCAGCCCAGGATATGTACTAGGATTTTATTATAGTTGAATCACCTGGAAGTAAATTTTTGAGCACTTTCCAGAAGATGTAGCATGTATCTTTAATCCTAAGGCATATTTAGCATTTTAATTTTTTTAAATTGGAATGGAAGTAAAATTTTCAATAAACATATTTAATATCATTATATCTTTTTTCTCCACAAAAGCAGTATATAACTCATCAATGCATATTGTAGTCATTGATAGCACAGTCTTGCATCCAGTACTGTATGTTTTGAATGAACTGATAAACATTCAGATAGAGAATGTAAACTTTATTAGACAATCCGCAATCCCAAATATCCGAGGACAGGAAAAACACAGGCACTCAAGTGAAATGAAGAGACAGATTTCTGTGCTCTCAAGATACCTTTATAGGATTCTAATTTCATAACCAACATCCTATAAGAAATTTAATGCTAACAAGAAGTAGTTGAGGTTGAGGTTTAATGTCTTTATTTTTGCCTGTAAGTAACGTTTATCTAGGGGATCAGGAAATGCGCTCTAGTTAATCAAATATTCTGCTTAATAGATTATTTCTCTACTTAGGTCTATGTATATATGATTGATTATGAAAAATCCAGTATGATTCAGTTCAGTCGCTCAGTCATTTCCCATGGTTTGTGACCCCATGGACTGCAGCACGCCAGGCCTCCCTGTCCTTCACCATCTCCTGGAGTCTGCTCAAACTCATGTCCATCGATTCAGTGATGCCATCCAACCATCTCATCTTCTGCAATCCCCTTCTCCTCCTGCCTTCAATGTTTCCCAGCATCAGGGTCTTTTCAAATGTTTAAGTTCTTCGCATCAGGTGGCCAAATTATTGGCGTTTCATTTCCAACATCAATCCTTCCAATGAATATTCAAGACTGATTTCCTTTAGGATTGACTGGTTTGATCTTGCAGTCCAGGGGACTCTCAAGAGTCTTCTCCAACACCACAGTTCAAAAGCATCAATTCTTTGGTGCTGAAATTTCTTTATGGTCCAGCTCTCACATCCATACATGACCACTGAAAAAACTATAAAAACTTTGACTACATAGACCTTTGTCAGCAAAGTAATGTCTCTGCTTTTTAATATGCTGTCTAGGTTTGTCATAGCTTTTCTTCTTTTAAAAAGTGTCTTTTTAAAAGGAGTAAGCGCCTTTTATTTTCATGGCTGCAGTCACCATCTGCAGTGATTTTGGAGCCCAGAAAAATAAAGTCTGACACTGTTTCCACTGTTTCCCCATCTATTTGCCATGAAATGATGGGACCAAATGCCATGATCTTAGTTTTCTGAATGTTGAGCTTTAAGCCAGCTTTTTCACTCTCCTCTTTCACTTTCATCAAGAGGCTCTTTAGTTCTTCTTCACTTTCTTCCATAAGGGTGGTGTCATCCACATATCTGAGGTTATTGATATTTCTCCCGGCAACCTTGATTCCAGCTTGTGCTTCATCCAGCCTGGCATTCCACAAGATGTACTCTGCATATAAGTTAAATCACCAGGGTTACAATATACAGCCTTGACGTACTCCTTTCCCAATTTGGAACCAGTCCATTGTTCCATGTCTGATTCTAACTGTTGCTTCTTGACCTGCATGCAGCTTTCTCAGGAGGCAGGTAAGGTGGTCTAGTATGCCCATCTATTTAATAAATGTCCACAATTTGTTGTGATCCACACAGTCAAAAGCTTTGGTATAGTCAATAAAGCAGAAATAGATGTTTTTCTGGAATTCTCTTGCTTTTTCGATGATCCAACGGATTTGGCAATTAGATCTCTGGTTCCTCTGCCTTTTCTAAATCAGCCTGAACATCTGGAAGTTTGCATTTCATGTACTGTTGAAGCCTCGCTTGGTGAATTTTGAACATTACTTTGCTAGCATGTGAGATGAGTGCAATTGTGCGGTAGTCTGAAGATTCTTTGGCATTGCCTTTTTTAGGGACTGAAATGAAAACTAACCTTTTCCAGTCCTGTGGCCACTGCTAAGTTTCCCAAATTTGCTGACATATTGAGTGCAACACTTTCACAGCATCATCTTTTAGGATTTAAAATAGTTCAGCTGGAATTCCATCACCTCCACTAGCTTTGTTCATAGTGATGCTTCCTAAGGCCCACTTGATTTCACACTCCAGGATGTTTGGCTCTAGGTGAGTGATCACACCATAGTGGTTATCTGGGTCATGAAGATCTGTTTTGTACAATTCTTCTGTGCATTCATGCCCCCTCTTCTTAATATCTTCTGCTTCTGATAGGTCTATACCACTTCTGTCCTTTATTGTGCCCGTCTTTGCATGAAATGTTCCCTTGGTATCTCTAACTTTCTTAGAGAGATCTCTAGTTGTTCCCATTCTATTATTTTCATCTACTTCTTGGCATTGATATGAATAATTAAACCACAATAAAATATACTTAGCACAGAAATTATGCTGAAGGAAATTATTATCTTTGATCACTCAAAGTGTACTTTAAAGTCTCATGTTTACCATTATGAAAAATCAGTGCTGTGGTAGAAAGAAGAGCCAGGTAATAGAATTCTTTGCATAACAAGACACCAAGTAAACTATACTTTTCACATTTTTTTAATCCAGACTAACATTGTAGTTATAAAAACAACATGATCTCAAAACTGGCTTTTCTTCCAGTGTTGCTTTATTTTCTATATGCTTTGCAGACACATAGGATATGCTTTTATCCCATTTTTTTCACTAAATATTGCATCATAAGTATTTTCTGTGTTTAGTGGCAAAATCTTCTTAATAGTGATCTTTAAATAATTGAATAGTGCATTCAAAGTGATTTACATAATTTAGTTAAACTTTTCTCTATTGTTAGCCATTTTAGCTGTGCTAAGATTACCATGTTATTTTTGTTATGTATTTCTTAAAAGCATTTATCACTACCTGAAATTGTTTGCCTAATAAATTGTTCTTCTCTTTTCTAATAGAGTAGAATTTCCATGAGAGCAGCAGCTGTGTAGTTTTTTATCACTGAATCCCCAGAATGTAGCACAATACCAAGACACATCATATGAGGCCATAAAGATTTGGGGGATATATGGATGAATGAGTTATCATACATATTTTCATATGCTTAGGAATAGTTTCCCAAAATATTACTTTGGATCTTGCTGGGTTTTGCCTGTGGTCACATGAGTTACAGAGAAAAACGAAGTCTACAAAGGAGGGCAGAAAGCCTGAGTGGCTCTTATAAAAATGCTTGGAGAACTCAAAGTTGTTAATGAAAGTAGCGTAAGAAACAGACATAATGAGTGTGAGAATGATCAAACAGCTGCAGATATTTGAAGAAAACTTAAAAGCCTGAGGGAAGCTGTAGTGAACAAACTGAAGAGGAACCAGGAGGCTCACAGATTGGGAATTCGGGTATTGAAAGTGTAATTTCTGTTTAGAATTGACAAGTCTAGGGGAGAAAAGTGGGGAGCCTAAACCAAGAATAGAAGATTTTCAGCAAATTAAGTTCAGTGAACCCTGAAACCGAGCTAATTATCAGAATCCCCCAGAAACTTTTATTTTTTCTTTTTAATAAAATTTCCCAGTGTCAGTCCTGGAAATTCTAATTCAGCATGTCTGAGTTTGGGCCTGGTAGTTTGTATTTTGAAAATTTCCCCTGGATACAAATTACATTCTGTATCATTTATTATAGAATATAAAGGATGTAAAATAAAAATTAATGTTCATATGTCTATGGTTTAGTCATACTATACTTAGATTCTGTATATTTTTATAAATTTTAGAGGGTTCTTTAAAATATTATATTTACTTTGATATCTGATCGTCTGAAATGTGTCTAAATCTTTTATTCAAACTATATTATATGTCAGCTCTTAGTGATCAAATCAAGAGACACAGCCATGGAACAATCCCAGTCTCTTCAGCGTGTTTTCTGAGTTCTAATACATATTTTATTCAGCCGACAGAAGAGACTTGATGTTATCATAGTCCATCATCAAATTTTTATTGACTTCGTACTTTGTACGAGTAACTTCTATTAAAGTCAATGGGGATCATATCATTGATGCCTCGGAAAAATCTGAAAACATTAATACAAAGTGCCTGCTAGTTGAGCTGCCCCAGTATTTGATTGTTTTTAGTTTGTCATATCTTCAAACTCAAATCATCCAAATTACTTTCCATAAAATATGACTTCTTGCCCAGTTCAAAATTACTGTCAGTCACTAACTGCTTTTTATTTATCTTTCCTAACATATCTAACTGATGAGAAAGTAATGGTCTAGCACTGAAAGCTCTTAGGGAGGCTGCTCTCACAAGATTTGCAGTCCTGCTTTGTAGATCTAAATATTTGGCTTTGCCCTGAGTATTCAAACCCCCAACCTCTTAGCACCTATAATTTTTGAAAATTGGAATCAAGCTTGCATAGGAATTGTTTTGAAATGACACTAGAGTATATGCTGAGGGTTTAGCAATACGTCAGGAAATATATAAACTCAATACGTTAAACTAACCTTAGTCATTATTAGTCTCGGAAAGACTTCCAGCTGTCTCATTCATAAATAGTTTGTGTAACTTTCATTCAATGAGTAAAAAAGCATATTTAGTACTGCAGAGAACAAACAGTATTTGAATTTATAAAGCAATTTTCTTTCAAAACTAGAAAAACTATCTTCTATTCATCTTTTCATTTTTTATTAGCAGAGTGACCATCAACTTGGGACTTTATATCTGTGTGTGTCAGTGCCTGAAATGTAAAATGGGTGGAATTTCATCTTCCCTACCTAGGCCATGTCAGTATAATGGAGATCAAGTGAACTAGTATGAATGGAAGCACAATAAAAAGCAAAGAGTTACACAGATTTAAGAAATTATTATTGTTACGTTCTACGAAGGCAATATAAGTGTCTGGAGTTTTATTGGATTTTTCAATATATTTTCACAGAAGATTTGATAGTGGAGAGTTTCTGTAAGAGATTCTGAAATAAATCAAGAGTGGTAATGAAAGTGTTTCCATTAAACATGTGTAGTTCATTAAGTTATTCCACATGGCACCCAAATCATTAGTATCTTAAATGTAGCAAAGAAGATTGTGAACCAGTGATGACAGATATAAATCTACTACAGAGAGAAGGTTACTTTCCATGGAGTAAGTGTTCTGCTAATTCTTCCTATGACTGTAGAACATGTCTATTTATTTGTTCTTTTACCAAGATTCCCCATCAGTTCTGAAATCTTAAAGAGTTTCTTTGCAAACATAGCTTGATTTTATTTTTTATGAAACACATGGTACAAATTGACTGTTAAACTTCCACCTCTAGTTCATTTAGCACAGAGCACTGAATCACTGTCTTGGCAATAATGAATTTGCTTTCCAGAGTAAATCAAACTAACTATATCCTGGTTACTTGACTGTGAAGTCACGTGACACCATTTTTAATTCATTTACGCCATATCACTCATCGGTTAAGGGAAGATCTATACATACAGTGTTCAGTGGAGAAGGTCACTACCATTATACACACACTGGCATGCTGATGATTCAAAAATGTTACTACTGATGGTTTTATTCCCTCCTATAAGCAAGGTCTGAGATGCTTATACCAGTGATACTGTTAACTGCATAATTCAAATATCACCACGTGCAAAATTGTAGCAATCTGTATGCTATAAACTCAAGTTAAACTTTGTCAGTGCCGTTTTCAATTCATCTTTAGAGAAAAAAAGAAAGAGGAGAAGAGAGGATTTATCATAGCTAATATATACGACATGAACATCTGCTCATAATAAGCTAGTCAAAATTAGTTTAAGTCTAACAGGCACAAGGAGAATATAAATAGCCCAAGACAAGGTATCCAGGCTGATGAAGAGACTGCTATAAGAATATCACTGAGATTCTTCATTTTTTATTATCTGCCAGCCCTGGTCCTCTCCTGTCTTAAATCCTGGGTTCAGACTGTCACCATGACCTCCCAAACGCCTCTCTACTTCCTAGGCTGTCTACCAGACCCAGCCAAGAATTGCTGCATAGATTTTTTTTCAGTACTCCTCTCTCATCTGTTTTTCCTTCTCAACTTAACTTTTCCTCTTTCTAACCCAATCCTATAATCTTCCTGAATGCTACCACAGGATTTGTCCCATCAATCCATCATTTTAAACAAAGAGGTAAGGCCACCATACTAGAAAGCAACAGGTTCTCATAATTTGAGTGGACGGCTTTAGCCAAACAAATATGCTTGCAAACGTTTTTCTTCATAACATTTCTTCCACTCTCCCATGACTTCTAAAGGCTGTTTGTTGTTGTTCAGTCGCTAACTCGTGCCCCACTCTTTGTGACCTCATGGACTTCCCTGTCCTTCACTGTCTCCTAGAGTTTACTCAAACTCATGTCCATTGAGTCGGTGATGCCATCCAACCATCTCATCCTCTGTCATCCCCTTCTCCTCTTGCCCTCAGTCTTTCCCAGCATCAGGGTCTTTTCCAGTGACTTGGCTCTTTGCATCAGGTGGCCAAAGTATTGGAGTTTCAGCTTTAGCAGCAGCCCTTGCAGTGAATATCCAGGGTTGATCTCCTTTAGGATGGACTGGTTTGATCTCCTTGCAGTCCAAGGGACTCTCAAGAGTCTTCTCCAATACCACAGTTTGAAAGCATCAATTCTTCAAGGCTAACTGAAAGCAAAACAGAAGAATTTCAAATTAGCCTCATGAGGTTTACTCTGGCAATGCCACTTATGAATAAGTGACCTTGGATAAGTTACTCTCCTATTATAAATCTTGACTTATTCATCTGTAAAATAAAGATAATATCTACTTTATGAGATAGTGGTTTGGACTAAAAGTGATCACATATGTAAAAAAAAAATGTCATAGTACATGACATTTAATATATACCCTTTAAGTTGTTTCTTTTGAATTTGAAGTTAATATCCTCTTTCACTTAAATTGTTCCAGTTCTCTTTAATTAAGAATTCTAGAACATTCCTTGTAATTTATCACACACTTTTTATTTCAAAAAGTTAGTATGTCAGTCAACTTCTGCTGCATAACCATCAACCTAAAACATAGTTACTTAAAACAATGATGAATAATTATTTCTCTATATTTACCATAACCTTTTGAACTGGCCAGTCTTGTCTTCTAGTATAACCTCAATAACATAGGATGGTCTCACTTGGAATGGCTTGCATAGCTGCACTAGAACAGCTTAGGGGCCTTTCACTTCTGCCTTATCTCCCAGTAGGCCAACTCAAGTTTCTTCACATGGTAGTAGAAAGATTCCTGTGAGCAAAAAAATGAAACAATGCTTAAGTCATTTTAGTGTCATGTCTCTAGGCACAGATGAAACAAACACTCAGAAAAATGCAGTCTTCGAATTCTGATTGTGCTGGGTTGAACTTCAGTTTCTACTCCTTGTTCACTGAATGATCTTGAGCAAGCTATTCATGCTCTACATAAATCAGTCTTCCTTTTCCACAATGTGTATCAATAGTACAGGGGTAGTTACAGAGTTATATAAGATAATATGCATAATTTGATCAATTTTTCCTAGGTGGCTCAGTGGGTAAACAGTTCGCCTGTTATGAAGGAGACTCAGGAGACAAGGGTTGGATCCTTGGGTTGGGAAGATGCCCTGGAGAAGGAAATGGCAATCCACTCCAGTATTCTTGGAAAATCCCGTGGACAGAGGAGCCTGGAGGATGGCAGTCCATAGGGTCGCAGAGAGTCGGACATGACTGAAGCGACTTAGCACACACAGCATCCAACAGTTGGTGTGATACATGTTGGTTTCCTTCTACCGTCCCCTGTCCTTTCAGCTTTTTTTGCTTTCACCACCAACACAATTACTACTCCTAAATTATACTACATAAAAAGCCCAAGATACCACAAAATTCCTTATCTGAGAATTAAATATTGCAACAATTATTACATTATTAGATTAAAATGTGTATCTAGAACCATGAAATCCACATGAAATCCTGTTTACTTAGAACAGGAAATAATATCTATCAGAACTACCTCTAATTATCAGCTGCTCTAAAGCAGAATCCACCAGTAAAAACTGGATTCAGAGCACAATGAAATAAATCTAGTTTCTCTAATGCCTTAAAATAAATAGATTTTTTTACAAAAGTAACAACAAGTGACCCAGAAAGACTATGACCAAAATTTTGAGAAGTGTTTTCTTTACTAGAGATCCTTAAAGATACATTAAAATCCTTATTTTAGAACATGCTAAGATGTGTTTCATAAATACGGAAAATTATTTACAAATAGAATAGTATTATTAGGGTATTTTCTGTTGACGTAATCCTTTAAGGCTATGTAGGTTAATAGCAAAGAAAATAAATGTACCAATGAGTAAGACTGATATTAAGACTATTTAGACATTAGAAATGAAAAAGATAGTCCAATTCTTTACAATTTCTCTCAAGTACATGACATTTGTTTCAGTTCAGTTCAGTTCAGTCACTCAATCGTGTCCGATTCTTTGTGACCCCATGGACTGTAGCCCACCAGGTCTCCCTATCCATCACTAACCCCCAGAGTCCACCCAAGCACATGTCCATCGAGTCGGTGATGCCATCCAACCATCTCATCCTCTGTCGTCCCCAGTTCAGAAGCATCTGTTGAGGCCATTGTAAACCAGTCATGATGCAAACATCCAGGTGTTAAACTACTTTGTGTCCTAAAATAAGATTGATCTCTTCAAGAGAACGCATGTTTTAGCTTCTCCTGGGAAGAACACGCTGCCTTTTCACTTCTTAAAGTGAGGATGGCTTCCTTCTCTCTCCATCCTCCCTGCCCCGGTTGTCCCCAGAGCAGGAGAAACTCACATGCTGGGTCACGTTTAGGACCCTGTTTCACTGAATGTGCTCCTGGGCAGAAACCCACAGGCCTCCTGAGGGTCGAGAGGCTAACAAGAGCCGAAGTTCCCTCAACACCGTGTCATCTTGCCCTCTTTCCTTCTCACATGAAGACTCAGACCTTTGGGAGTTCTCACTGATGTGGACTTGGAAGCTAAGTGGGAAGTTGCTCAAGGGAAAGGTTGTCTAGGCCATGAACCTGGGCCCGATACCCTTGACACAGCTGAGCCAGAGAGCTCAGCCTTGCAGCAGGATTGGGGGGGATCTCCCCGTAAACAGCCCACACTATCTCCTTTGTCACTGTTGCTGGCGGGCAGAGCTGCTTCAGGAACCTCGTTTAGAAAGAAAGAAAGACTGGCAAGGCCTTACTCAGGCATATTCTATTCCCTGACTATAACACACAATATCAGCACAATGCCTCTGGTATTCGTCCATATGTACTACAAACGAAATTTTAACACTTCTTTAATTCAAAGTAGAGGTAAAATGCTATCAGAATATCTAAATGATGATGTTCTATTTCCTCTGGAACTCTACCCCATATCAAAGGAAAAGTAACATCGTGTGGATAAGAAACAAAGGAACACAGAGATAACAATGCCTGGCCAACTGGAACACTGAGGTCAAAATCAAAGGTATCTGTGCCGAAGGACTCCATTGCTAGCACGTGAATCTGGAAAGAAGTTAAAACCCCAGACTTAAGATTCTACCAGTGTAACTTGTTTAGCCAGAAGACAGAGGCAGGACAAAGCAAACATACATAGAGCACTTGCTTCTGAGCCCGGTGCTGCCCTAGGACAACCTTGCCTTCTGCCCTTTATCCCTGAGAAGCCTCGAAGAGGTTTTGTGATTAACTCAAGAAATGTATATTTTTCAAAACACACCACATAGGAAAAAAGAGGATTTGGTTTTGTTTTGCAGTAAAGTTCGCTGGCTTTGCAGTAGGTAGCTTGGCTTCAGGAATTGAAATAAACTAAAATAAACAAAAAAAAGAAAGAAAGAAAGAAAGTGGTGAAACCAGGATTCAGTAGTGGTCTAACTCTAGAGACTTTAACTTCTCCACAGCGTTGCCTTTCATGAACATAGGTTCCAACGTATAATATTTATTCATTTATTGAAAAACGACTGCCTGCCATGTCAAAAGCAATCCAACAGATGATGCATAAAGTAGTATGATTCATTAGTTACGGTACCTGTCCTCAAGGAGTTCACAAACCTGTAATACACTAACGCACAGCACATATCTCCCATCAAAAGCGTATGCAAGGGGCTTGCCTGGTGGCTCGGAGGTAAAGATTCCACCTGCCAAGGTAGGAGACACGGGTTCGATCCCTGGTCCAGGAAGATGCCACAGGATGAGGGGAAACTAACCGGTGTGCCACAGCGACTAAGCCTGTGCTCTAGAGCCCGGGAGTTAACAGCTGCTGAGCCCCAAGCTAGTGCTGTGGAAACCTGTGCGTCCCAGAGCCTGTGCTCCATGAAAAGCAGCCACTGCAACGAGCAGCCCAAGCCTTGCAGCTCAGGAGGATGCCCTCAAGAGGATGCCTCTCACTGCATCTAGAGAGAAGCCTACGATGCAATGAGGACCCCGCAGAGCCAAAAATAATTATCTTAACTAAATGTAAATATATAAGTGTAAGGTAGTGATTAAGTTGTGTGAAGTGTACAGGAGGGGCTATTGTCTGCAAGGAAGACCTTGGCTAAATTCTCTTCAGGAATTTCCTTCATTGTGATAAAGAAAATCTTAGATCACAACTTAGATTTTAGTACTTAGTTCAGTTCAGTGGCTCAGTCATGTCCGACTCTCTGCGACACACCAGGCTTCTCTGTCCATCACCAACTCCAAGAGTCTACCCAAACTCATGTCCATTGAGTTGGTGGTGCCATCCAACCATCTCATCCTCTGTCATCCCGTTCTCCTCCTGCCCTCAATCTTTCCCGGCATCAGGGTCTTTTCCAATGAGTCAGCTCTTCACATTAGGTGGCCAACGTATTGAAGTTTCAGCTTCAGCATCAGTCTTTCCAATGAATATTCAGGACTGATTTCCTTTAGGATGGACTGGTTGGATTTCCTTGCAATCCAAGGGACTCTCAAGAGTCTTTTCCAACACCACAGTTCAAAAGTATCAATTCTTCAGCGCTCAGCTTTCTTCACCGTCCAACTCTCACATCCATACATGATCACTGGAAAAACCATAGCCTTGACTAGCAGACCTTTGTTGGCAAAGTAATGTCTCTGCTTTTTAACATGCTGTCTAGGTTGGTCATAACTTTCCTTCCAGGAGTAAGTGTCTTTTATTTTCATGGCTTCAGTCGCCATCTGCAGTGATTTTGGAGCCCAAGGGAATAAAGTCTTTCACTGTTTCCAGTGTTGCCCCATCTATTTGCCATGAAGTGAAGGGATCAGATGCCATGACCTTCATTTCTGAATCTTGAGTTTTAAGCCAGTTTTTTCACTCTGCTCTCTCACTTTCATCAAGAGGCTCTTTAGTTCTTCTTTGCTTTCTGTCATAAGGGTGGTATCATCTGCATATCTGATGTTACTGATGTTTCTCCCAGCAATCTTGATTCCAGCTTCTGCTTCATCCAAACTGGTATTTTGCATGATGTACTCTGCATATAAGTTAAATAAGCAGGGTGACAATATACAGCCTTTAAGTACTCCTTTCCCAGTTTGGAACCAGTCCTTTGTTCCATGTCTGGTTCTAACTGTTGCTTCTTGACCTGCATACAGATTTCTTAGGAGGCAGGTTAGGTGGTCTGGTAAGCCCAATTCTATTTAAGAATTGTCCACAATTTATTGTGATCCACACAGTCAAAGGCTTTGGCATAGTCAATAAAGCAGAAATAGATGTTTTTCTGGAATTCTGCTGCTTTTTCTAGGATCCAGCGGATGTTGGCGATTTGATCTCTGGTTCCTCTGCCTTTTCTAAATCCAGCTTGAGTATCTGGGATTTCATGGTTCACATACTGTTGAAGCCTGGCTTGGAGAATTGTGATCATTACTTTGCTAGCGTGTGAGATGAGCGCAATTGTGTGGTAGTTTGAGCATTCTTTGGCATTTCCTTTCTTTGGGATTGGGCTCCCTGGTGGCTCAGAGGGTAGAGGGTCTGCCTGCAATGCGGGAGACCCAAGTTCGATCCCTGGGTCAGGAATATCCCCTGGAGAAGGAAACGGCAACCCACTCTGGTCCTCTTGCCTGGAAAATCCCATGGATGGAGGAGCCTGTAGTGTACAGTCTATGGGATCACAAAGAGTCAGACAACTGAGGGACTTCACTTTCTCTTTTCACTTTTCTTTGAGATTGAAATGAAAACTGACCTTTTCCAGTCCTGTGGCCACTGCTGAGTTTTCCAAATTTGCTGGCATATTGAGTGCCACCCTTGAACAGCATCATCTTTTAGGATTTGAAATAGCTCAACTGGAATTTCATCACCTCCACTAGCTTTGTTCCTAGTGATGCTTCCTAAGGCCCATTTGACTTTGCATTCCAGGATGTCTGACTATAGGTGAGTGATCACATCATGGTTATCTGGCTCATGAAGATCTTTTTTGTATAATTCTTCTGTGTATTTTTGCCATCTCTTCTTAATATCTTCTGCTTCTGTTAGGTCCATACCATTTCTGTCCTTTATTGAGCCCATCTTTGCATGAAATATTCCCTTAGTATCTCTGATTTTCTTGAAGAGATCTCTAGTCTTTCCCATTCTATTGTTTTCCTCTATTTCTTTGCATTGATCACTGAGGAAGGCTTTCTTATCTCTCCTTGCTATTCTTTGGACTCTGCATTCAGATCAATATATCTTTCCTTTTCTCCTTTGCCTTTCGCTTCTCTGCTTTCCTCATCTACTTTTAAGCCCTCCTCAGACAACCATTTTGTCTTTTTTCCATTTCTTTTTCTTGAAACAGAGTTTTACCAAGAGAACGCACTGGTCATAGAAAACCCCTCTTCTAACAACACATGAGAAAACTCCACACATGAACATCACCGTATGGTCAATACCAAAATCCAACTGGTTATATTCTTTTCAGTCAAAGATGAGAAGCTCTATACTGTCAGCAAAAACAAGACAGGGAGCTGATTGTGGCTCCAATCATGAACTCCTTATTGCAAAATTCAGACTTAAATTGAAGAAAGTAGGGAAAATCACTATACCATTCAGGTATGACATAATTCAAATCCAATACAGTTATACAGTGGAAGTGGAAAATGGATTCAAGGGATTAGATCTGATAGAATGCCTGAAGAACTATGCATGGAGGTTCATGATATTGTACAGGAGGTAGGGATCAAAACCGTTCCCAAGATTTTCATACTCTACAAAAGTAAATGACATGACTTTTTCTGTTCCACAGCTGTAGAGGAATTGTCAGGAACATGCTTTATCCCGATTGAAGTTAAAAAAAGAACAGCTAGTCATTTCATATTTAGATGTTTCTACATGTGATGACCACATGTGTTTTGAAGTATTTATTAATCAAATGTAAATAAGTGAATAAGATCAAACTATTCACTAGCTACTTCGCTCTGATGAATTGTCATCGCTTACTTCTGTTCTCTATAAATAGATTAGGCACAATGACTTCAATTCATTGCATAGGTATTCCACATCTACTGTGTACAAGGCATGGTGACATGTCTGGTGGCAAGGCAGTGGGGCACATAAAGGTGAAATAGATCAGTGGTTGCCTCGGGGGATTATACACTAGTCTAGAAGGCTGGTGAGTAAATGGAGTCGTTTTAAACATAACCAGAAAATGGGGAAAATAGTCCTTCAAATGGTTGGAACACCATCTGCCTGTATTCCTTTAATCTGGGCTGCAAACTTTAGAAATTGGTGTTCATGGGGTGATCCTCAGAGCTCTTTGATCATACCAAGCAAAACATGATATGAACTTTAGTAAGTGAACTCTGGTTATTTGTGTGAAAATTAAGGATGCTATCTTATATGTAACTATTATAATTTTCATAATTTTCTTGGGCTATAGTAAGTCTATTATTATTTTTAGTGCAATAGCTTTCTAAGAGTTTGCTTTTATCTTTCCTTTGCCTTGGGGGACCCAGTCAGCACTGTGATCTCCTCATTAGCTCTTTCTGCTTCTCAATCATTTCTTCCCATTTGTTGTTAAAATTTCTTTTTTTAATTAATTTTTATTGGAGTATAGTTGATTTACAATGTTGGAAATTTCTTGGCATTTAAATTTTCATCTTTCCTTTCCAAATTTTGTCTAGTAGTATGCTACAGAGACCTGCATCAAAATAAAAATAACAGCAAGCTCTATTAAAATACATCACTTAAATTATATGATCTTTCAAAATTTCTAATTTCCCAAATTTTTTCAGAAGTTGCTATAAAAAATCAGCTCAACAGGTGAAACAGTGAGTGAAAACTCATCTAACCTGGGAGTGCTCAGGAAGACATTTTCATAACTCTGGCGACCTACCATTAAAGAAGCACTGCAAAAGGCAGGACAAGTGATCACACTTGACTGCATGACTAGCATTTGTCATTTTAACATGCCTCATCTTCAGGTTTCTTTCAGAGGACTGATAAGAGAAAAATAAATTTATTAGTAGAACTTACGACAAGCTGTTCTCTCCTTAGTATGGTAATAACTAGCTCAGAGCAATCAATAATCAATCAATAAGAGAAAAGGAGGAAATGATTCCTGGTATTCTACAAAGGGAATGAAATCATACACAAGGAAAACTATAAGTAGATTTTGCAATTTAGTAGACAGTCTGCTCAAACTTTCCATCGAAACATACGTTAAGCCTTGCTGTTACCTGGCAGACAAAACGAACAATCTTTCCTGAGTCTCCCAGTCCATGGGGTTGCAAAAGAGTCGAACAGTACCCTGCAATAAATAACAACAAAAGCATAGACCTCAGGCTTGTCTTAGGTTCAATTTCAGTTCCAGGGGTAGCTAAGTCTTCGACTCATTTATCACAAAGTGGGAATGGATGAGAATTACAGAAATGTGTTTTGAAACACTGCTATTAATTAAGATGTAAAAAGAAGCCACTAAGACTTAATTTAATAATCAGATACCATATACCTTGATGAAGATCAGGAGGAGTACAAACCTGGATTTTCCTTAGCCAATGATAAAACTGCTGTTTCTTTTATTTAGACATGTGTCCTCACCCTCTCTATATTTTATTTCAGGTGGACATATATTCACAAGTAACAGAAATGCAACTTTCAAAAAGCAATGCTGTAATAAAAACTAAACTCAGGAAAATCACTGATTGTCCATGAATATGCCTGAATCAGTACAAGCTCTACAAGAGTAAACCCTGAATATGATCTATGCACCTTTCAGATATTCTACCATCTGATGCCTTTCCTCAATCCTTTGTTGTAGGGAAGGACAGCTGGCTACCCATTCCACTGCCTAGGATGAAAAATGAATCTGTTTACACCAAGAATTTCACAAAATGCAGTTTACACTGGATAATGTGAACAATAACAAAAAAGAAATTGGCAAGGGATAATTTTAAGATACCTACTGGGAACACTTTACATGGGAAAGGAGTACCTGAAATATAGGTCACTAATAATGAAAGGAATTAAAGTAGCACTTAAATTGCCAAGTATGACAACAAAGTAAAGCTGTAGACAGGTTCAAGTTAGAAAGCTTTGACACCAGTTAAGGGTTAACTATTTTCATTGTTGCTGTTTCTTAATTTTCTTCTTTTCTCCTTCATTGAAATAAGCTTTTCTGTTTGGTCTTTGTCCTAAGATGACTTTACGCTTAATACACTTAAGTCAATCAATCTTCGTAGTTCTAAGACAATTTACCAATTAACTGTGGACCAATGTGACTAAATGGTCTGTAATGGTCGCTGTGTAAAAGGAATTGTAGAACGCTCAACACATTTACAGGAGTGATTCAGAATCACAGCCATCTTCAGTATATCTCAGAATTTGGATGATAGACACAGTGCATCAAAACTGAATGTGCATGATGACTGAGGTGGGAGGCGTTAGCGTAGGGCAGTGGTTCTCAAAGCATCATCCTCAGATCAACAGCATCAGCGTATGCAGGGAAGTTGTTAAAAATGCAAATTCTACATGCCAACCTAGTGCATCAGATGCTCTGAGGACAGGGCCCAGCACTCAGGGATTCTGCGCTCGCTGAGGCTTGAGAATCACTGTGATGTTCTTGTTACTCAGTTTCTAAGTCATGTCTGATTGTTTGCGACCCCATGGGCTGCAGCACACCAGGCTCCTCTATCCTCCACCATCTCCCAGAGTCTGCTCAAACCCATGTCCACTGAGTCGGTGATCCCATCCAACCATCTCATCCTCTCTCGTCCCCTTCTCCTCCCGCCTTCAATCTTTCCCAGCATCAGGGTCTTTTCCAATGAGTCACTTCTTCGCATCAGGTGGCCAAAGTATTAGAGTTTCAGCTTCAACATCAGTCCTTCCAATGAACAGCCAGAACTGATCTCCTTTAGGATGGACTGGTTGGATCTCCTTGCAGTCCAAGGGACTCTCAAGAGTCTTCTCCTGCACCACAATTGAAAAACATTAATTTCTTCAGTGCTCGGCCTTCTTTAAGGTCCAACTCTCACATGCGTACATGACTACTGGAAAAACCATAGCTTTGACTATATGGACCTTTGTCAGCATGGATGATGTCTTTGCTTTTTAATATGCTGTCTAGATTTGTTGTGTCTTTCCTTCTAAGGAACAAGCATCCTTTAATTTCATGGCTTCAGTCAGAGTCTGCAGTGATTTTGGAATGCAAGAAAATATAACCTATGTAGTCCTGTGAAATCTGTTGTTTTCTAGGACATAATGTAACTTTCTTATGCATTATGATACCTTCTCTTAAAGCAAAATTCCTGCTTTATTCATTCACTCGGCTAGCATTGATTGACGACCCACTTGATGCCAAGGGAAGTGCTAGGCATCAAGCTATGTTTATGAAGCAAACCACCTTTGTTCCTACCCACATTGAGCTTACGAACTATACTGTCTGGGGGAGGAGAAAAACACAACCCATCAAGCAGTTAATGCTAACTCTAAAGAAGGATTCTGAAGCATGTGAACAGGCAGTAGGATAAAGTAAAACAGGAGAGAAAATTTACTGTAGATACATAATCTGTTCATCTGTGGAGGTGACGTTGGAAGGAAGGAACAGCAGGAATGAAGGCCACCAATCAGGAAGGAGCCTGGGAACGGCTGGACCTGCAGGAGGTTCAGTGTGACGAAAGTCAAGCAAGTGGGAGGACAGTGACACGCTGTGAATTTGAAGACTCTCAAAACGAGTTTTCATTTCGTTTAATGTGCAGTTGTTAATTGTGTAAGGCTTTATTACATAAGCAGCAATGGTAGATTTCCTTTGTTTTGTTAAAGGAGGCATGAGCCAGCAGAGAGAGATGCATGGAGGAGAAAGAATCAGTTAAGAAGTTGCGGCAATAATGAGAGAGAGAGAGAAAGGAGGAGGATGATAATGGGGATGGTGGTTGCTGAGCTGGAGTGATGGCAGACAAGAAAAGTGGAGGAAGTGAATTTGAATTCATTGATACCCCACTTGAATAATACTGTGGTTGTACTAGAGTTTTCTAGCTACCGCTATTCAAGAGAGATGCAGAGCCTTCTGTCCTGGTCTTCCCACCATATCATCACCTAGATGGCCTCGATTTACCGCTGCTGACAGCACAAATGAACAGGAACATGTGTGAATACTGCTTTTCCCAGATTCTCACTGGAATACAGATATACCCATCATGATGAGGGTCGAGCAGTGCTTTAGTTAAAAGTTTATCTGGTTTCTTCAAAGTCAGAGAGAATATAAATGAGAGATGTATCCTTTTTCATTTTTCCCGTCAAAGAGGACCTCACCTCCAGGAATTTGGGTTAAATGTCCTATATGAATGTTCCCTAAGGCTTCGAAGATGTCCCAAATAGATATGCCTTCACTCCAAGTTCCCCTCCCTTCCGGCTCCCTGCAGCCCGCTTCCTCCCCTCTAGTAGTCCCACTGACACACATCCTGATGCTTGAAGCGACAGGGATGGAGCAGAACACCTAACGAGGGTCCCGTCCTCTGCAGGAGTGGCGCCCAGGGAGAGGACCTAATGGCCTTTGTAGGGACACAGAAAGCTGATTGTGAGGCAATGGATCCTTCCTTTACTCACCTTCAAATTTTTAGTAAAATCCAGTCACACCAAAGCCTTATGTCGCTGGCAGAATGGCTTCTCATGTTCAGCAAAATGAGGACTGGTCACAGTGGCTTGTGTAGGGAGGAGAATGTAGTTGGCCGTCCTGAGGTCACTGCAGCCGTCCCAGTCAAAGACCGTGGCGGCCACTTACAAAGTCTCCAGGGCCCCCTCACAGGCCGTCGTCAACGCAGAGCCGTGGGATCTCTCTGGATGACCACGTCTATTCCAAGTCCACCAGAAATCCAGAAATACACTACCTAGACGCAGGAAGTGGATTGAGGAATTGAGAGGGAGGAGGCAGAGAATGAGACAGAAAGCCCACGGTCCCGCCTCCAGACAATGCATGCCACCGCCATAGCTGGGAAAATTCTGTTGGCTGATTGTTTAAACTCTTCAGGTATAGAAAGCACCATGTTTGTGTGTGTTTTGACCTAATATTTTTGCTTTCTTTTATCTCTGGGGCTTCCCGGATGGCACCAGTGGTAAAAGAATCCGCCTGCCCATCCAGGAGATGCAAGAGATGCAGGTTTGATCTCTGGGTGGGGAAGGTCCCCTAGAGTAGGAAATGGAAACACACTTCAGTAGTCTTGCCTGGAAAATTCCACGGAGAGAGGAGCCTGAGGGTCTACAGTCCTAGGGATCATAAGGAGTCAGACACAGCTGAGCACGCACACACGCATACATAGTTGATTTACAGAATTATATTAGTTTCAGGTATACACCATTTTTATAGACTATACTCCATTTAAAATTATTATAAAATATTATCTGTGTATACTGTGCTGTACACTATATCCCTGTTATCTTTTTTTAAGGTGGTTTCCTTTGTTATGCAAACACTTTTAAGTTTAATTAGGTCCCATTTGTTTATTTGTGTTTTCATTTCTTTTGCTACCAGAGACAAATCCAGAAACATAATGCTACAGTTTATGTGAAAGGGTATTCTGCCTGTGTTTTCTTCCAGGAGTTTTGTGGTTTCTGCTCTTATAGTTAGGTTTTAAATCCCTTTTCAATTTGTTTTTGTACGTGGTTTGAAAAAATGTTTTAATTTTATTTTCTTATGTATAGCTGCCTAGTTTTTCCAGCATGACTATTGAAGAGACTGTCTCTTCTCCGTTATATATTCTTGTCTCCTGTGTCATAGATGAGCTGACCATAGATATGTAGGTTTACTTCTGGGATTTCTATTCTGTCCCGTTGATCTATATGTCTGTTTTTGTGCCAGTATCATACTCATTTAATTAGTGTAGCTCGGTAGTAAAACCTGAAGTCAGGGAGCATGATACCAGAGCACCATATTCCTTATTAGGAACTTTCTTCATTCATATGGTAAAGATGTTTATTTAATAATAAGTGCTATTTTTATTTGCAAAAAATACATGGCACAGCAGCCATGCTAGAAAGAGCAATTTCATTACTTTTCTCTGTTTTCCTCAGATTTTATGAGTATGTATGTATACATATAAGGCTTTCCCAATGGCTCAGTGGTAAAGAATCTGCCTGCAAAGCAGGAGACATGGGTTCGATCCCTGGGTAAGGAAGATCCCCTAGAGAAGGAAATGGGAACTCACACCAGTATTCTTGCCTGGGAAATCCCATGGACAGAGGAGCCTGGTGGACTACAGTCCATGGGGTTGCAAAAGAGTCAGACATGACTTATCAAGTAAACAGCAACGACAATGTATACATATACATCATATTTTATATATATATATATATATATACACATGCATATACATATATACATGTATATATACTCCCAAGAAAAACATGTACATTCTTTTCAATACCATGCTCAAACTTCCCAATGCAAACTTCATAATGTTTGCATGAAAACAGTCAGTGAATTTCAAGAATTATATATAACTATTCACCCAAATTTGAGCAAGCTTGATAACACCATCAGTCATGATAACGTCTGGTGTTCTTGTGAACATTTAAAGTTAAATTTTTTATATCTTGCTACAATAAATCTGCATTTGTGTTTTTAATTCCATTTGCCATTTATCTGTTGTTATATATGTATATATATATGTGTGTGTGTATATATATATATATATACACACATGTATATATCAAACTCCATGTGGCCAAAAGTATTTAAATTCAAAAATAAATACAACTTACTTATCCCATCTTACTTGTTCTTCCCCTAGTCATCTTCCCTTAGTAAATGGCACCACTGTCCACTCAATAGCTGAAATAAAATGTCTGTGTTTTCCTTGAGTCTCTCCTGGTCTCCTTCTCTCCCCTTTATCTAGCCCATCATCAAGTGCTGAAATTCTGCCTTTGAAAGGTATTCCTGACAGGACCCGGTTCTAGCCCCGGCACCGCCGCCTTCCCCGTGACGTGGCACAGTGACACTCTAACCGACGCCCTTTTCTGTTCTTGCTGCCCAGGCTGCGCTCATTATCCAGCAGCCAGAATACTGTTTATGCTCGCCTCCCCCACATGGCCACTTTGAATAACAGCCGAGTCTCTCTCTTCCTTTAGAAACCCCGACGTGATCCGGTCTCCCCCTGTCCCTCTGCCCCGTCCTCACACTCACCACACTGCTCACCTCGTTCCCAATACACTTTGAAAATGAAGTGAAAGCGTTAGTCTCTCCGTCGTGTCTGACTCTTTGTGACCCCACGGACTGTAGCCCACCAGGCTCCTCTGTCTACAGAATTCTCCAGACAAGAATACCAGAGTAGGTTGCAATTTCCTTCTCCAGGGGATCTTCTCAATCCAGGGATTGAACCCAGGTCTCCTGCATTGCAGGCAGACTCTTTACCCACTGAGCCACCAGGCAAACTCAATACACTTTAGACATGTGCTGTTCAAAATGCCAAGTCACATTTCAACTTCAGTTCAAATCCATTCAACTTAAATAAATTTAAAAACTTAGTTCCTCATTTGCTCTAGTTACATTCTAAGTGCCTGGCAATCATAAGCGGTTAGTAGCTATTAACACCATACTGAAGAGCTCAGAGATTTCTGCAGTCACAGGCAGTTCTATCGCACATTTCTATCGCTACTTTAGACAAGCTAGGATTCCCCCATGTTTCCTGATATGCCAGCTGTGTTCCCACAACAAAGGTGTTATCCTTGCTCTTCTCCATGCATTGCACTATCCCAGTGTGTCCACATAGGTCCTTCTCACCCATATCTCGGTGTCAGTGCCATTGCTGTAGTCTGGATATCTGTCCCCTCGAATTTCACATATTGGAGCTGTAATCTCCGGTGTGCTGGTTTTGGAGGTGGAGGTTTCGGGATCTAATTAGGTCCTGAGAGTGGAGCTGTCATGAAGGCATCAGTGACCTCTCCACCATGTGAGGATACATCATTTGCTCCATTTGCAAGTCAAGAAAAGGGTTCTCACCAGATGCCAAATCTGCTGGTAATTTGATCTTGGATTTTTCAACCTGCAAAACTGTGGGAGATATTTATTTGTTTAAGCTGTCCAGTTTATGATAATTTGTTATAGCAGCCCAAGCTGGCTAAGATAGTCATCTTCCCAGACCAGACAGTCTAAAATCACCACCCAGGCATTCCCTTTATATGACCGGATATGAATTTCCACATAGCATTTTTAACTTTGTCCTATTTTTCTTGATCATTTTTTGTTTGTATTTTGTCTGCCTCCCCTGTGAGAATTTAGACTTCATGGCACTGAGACTTCATCTGTATTTTGTTCACAGCTGTATCACTTACCTAGACTTGTATTTAGCAACTATCAAAAAATACTTGTGGAAGGAAGGAAGTCAGTAGGGGAAAATGTTACTATTCATAGTATGTATCAATTCCAACATATTAATATTTAGAAGAAAACTTCTCAGAGAAAATAAAAAGCACCCAATATAAACATAATAATGAAATTAGTAAATTCATTGTGAACTAAATTTAAAGTCCAATGATCCTATCTAGCTCTGATTCTATCTTGGATATATCATTTTGCTTCTAAGAATTTCCATCTTATTTATAAAAGGGAGAATTAAGACTAGATTGAAAAAATTTCTTACAGTTCCAAAGTTTGTGTACTTATGAAGGTATTGAACCGAGGGGAAATGCTAAACTCTCTTAATATATTGAAAGTGCCTGTTCATGTAGTCTTTCTTATTATGTGAATATTCTGTGACTATTTTACCTGCAGTTTAAATCATCATCATATTGTATGGTCTTGAGATGTCTAAGTGTTCATGAAGTAAAAATTTTAAAAGCAAATTTCATCATGCTATATCACAGAAGTTTTGCTCTTAAGAAACTAAGCTAGTCATTAAGTCAGAATTTAGGCATATATTTACATGAGGATATCAAATTAACCACAACCTGGTTGATTATTTAACAATTGATCAGATCAAATTAAAACAATTGACTCAAATTATTCTGCTGTAGGCATATCAAGTCATATGCATATAGCAAAAAAGAAAAAAAAAAAACAGGTGAAAATAACCCTGTTCTGATGAGAACTCCAGTTAGAAATATCTAAGTGTGGAAACCACACTTATTTGTTCAAAGAGAACAGGTTTACATAGCTAGGCTTTTATATACTAGGTCTTCTTAGGAGACAGTCTACTTAAAAGAACTAAATTCTCCAAGGGACATATTTACTAGGGCATCCATGTCACAATACTCAAAGAATCCAACCTGAGGAGACTCCAACAGTTGATTCACATGAAGATTTTCTGAGCCACTTGTAAACCAGGGTTTCCTCATAGTCCCATTTGTATCTTCCCCAGGATCTACACATCACATTGAATACTCAATAAGCTATAAATATTTAAGAAATCAATATTTAAAAGGCAAATGAAGTAAAAGAGCATACAGTTGTTTTTTAGATGAAGCTATACAGCTTTGATGAAACTTTTGGCCACTCATAAGGCTTCTCTTAATTTTTCATGTCCCCCTTAGACACTCAAGAAAGAGGCTGAGACTATTTTCAGAAAGAAATGTGGGCGGCATCTTCCAGTGCAGTGTCTTCAAATGAGAATATAGTGATGAGATAAGATTATCTTCATATCCACACTGCTGAATAAGAACAAGCTCCAAAAACAGAGAAAGGCTCACACCGCCAAAGATAGCTTGTTACTAGAGCATTGTAATACTTAAGATTTACTGCTTATTAAAATGCAAAAGGCCATTACTTCCCCCAGAACAGATTTTGTGAACAGAGATGAACCTAGGAAGCTTTTAGCCCATTTCCTGAATCATAAACAAAGAGCTCCATACACAGCAGCTCTATGAGATATGAAAGGGAGTATATTATATGATCCTTATTGGATTACTCAAAGCCTCAGTGAAGCTCCTTTCAGAAGTGATACAAATCAAAGCTAACTGCTTCCACAGAAAAGCAATCAAGATTTTAAGAGAATATCTTTGTTCCTGAGGTTGAACAGTAAGATATAAATGCTTCTATTAGGACCTTTGCTTTGGAGCATACTTAAGTAATTATAAAAATGCAGCCTGGAAAAACACCTGGACAGACTCCCAAGTGAATTCAGTCTTTTGGTTTCAAGTTTTGGATACTTTCTAGAAGTATTCCCCAATCTACCTTATGAAAACACACACACACACACACACACACTTTTCTTGTATATAGCAAAGTCGTATATTAAATAGTATGAGTTGTAGATTTTTTCACATTTTATGTGCTTCTATAAAGAAGCAAAACCCTAAAAGAGCTTTGCGTACCGTTGGTGGAGAGTCGCTCCCAGTGGCATCATCTGCCCCATGCTTCCATTCTTCAGAGTTGTACCTACTGGTGGGTGGAAGAGCCACTCTGCCTTGGAGAAAGCCCTGAGTGCAAAGCAGAGGGACACAGCGGTGCAAACCTGAAGTGCAACGCTAGCAATGGTTCCTTATAATGACAGCTGCCCTGAAACCAGGTGGGGACACAGAATGCCACACGGGAGCAGCCACTGTGCCCACACATGTCATCACACCCCTCAAACAAGCGTGCTGTACTGAAGGAATCCACAGAAAGAGATGAAACTTCGTAATTCACAACTGAGGTTCTGGATAACTCATAACTATCATATTATTAATTTGATAAATAATATTATAATAATATATATAATTATTCATAATAATTCTGGATAATAACTCATAACTCAGCTTCTGAGTAATTCATAACTCAGAGATCTTTGCTTAGGAAATTGCGGTGCTCCGCTGTGAAACTTTGAATAGGTTCCTTCCTCTAACGTCCTCAGTTCTTACCTAACTTGTATCAATGTTATAACTCAATGAGTTAATGCATGTAAAATAATTAGATCAATGCAAGAAAAGGTCTCCAAAACGTTGGGTCTTAGAAATACTTTTAAATTGGAGTCCTTAGGAAATTTGCACAAAAAATTTAAATTAGTAGCAGTTTTCAATACAGGACACACAAAATTGAAATCAGCATTTTGTTATGCATTTTTATTCTAGTGACAGGATTGTTGATGGCCCTAATGAAAGTACTTAATAAAGCTCTGGAATAGTACTAGCGAAGAATGTGCTTAGTAGCTGAAAACCATCTCATCCAGTTAAAATCCTCGCTTTCATCAAATGATGGTAAAGAACACTCCACGGTCACTGCCGCCCGTCTCTGGTCTCTGACAAATGCTCTGATTTCTCTACAGAACTTTACAGGCAGTGCAACGGTGTTCTCCTGAGACGGTGAGATGCATTCAGCATCAACCAGGGTCATGTTTACTCTGCAGCCACAAATACTCCTAAAGTAAGCTCTCTGATTTTCAGACTTGACAGAGAACTGCTGTCCATTCCAAGGATGGCAAATGCATGTCATCAGTTCCATGATACACTCCAACCTGTAGCAAATAGTATAACAGAACCAGTTTTAAAGCTAAAGATCAACTAAAAGCAATTTGCTCGCATGATCATGGTCAGGGTCCACCTCCTCCTTCATTCATTAAAAGTCTCGAAGCCAGTAAGTTCTGTGGAGGTACGACAACAGCTCAGCTGTAGGAATTCCAGAGAAATATTTACAGACACACAAAGGGAATGGCAACCCACTCCAGTATTCTTGCCTGGAGAATTCCATGGACAGAGAACATGGCAGGCTACAGTCCAGGGGGTCGCAAAGAGTCTAACACATACACATGCAGAACAAACGTCCAGAACACAATCTTATAAAATATTAGGTCCAAAAATGACCTCTGTCACCCACACTTTTTGTTATAAAGGGAAGAAACAGAAACCCAAACATGTTAAATTATTTACCCCTCATCACACATGGATCCGGAACCAAAAAGACCACACAGACTTCTGTCCTCCAAAGCCCCCTGTCCCGAGTTGAACCGTAAATTTCTGCAGGGCACTGATAACTGTGAAAAGTTAGATGGAGCAAGATTAACAGAATGGCAATCACAACAATAATAATGCCAATCACTGCTTCAAAAGTTTCAAGTAATGATTAAGTTCTAAACATTAAAGGTAAAAGCAGATATTTCATATTTTCATCCCATGAGTACTCATCATGCTCCTGTTATGCCTGGCACTGTGAGATATAGCACTGGATAAGAAAGCTACAGTCTCTAAAATCTATTTTAGTGATTTTATTTTTATAACTGTGTACTATTACAAGTCCATGTCCTTATGAATAAGAACAAGAATAGATAAAGCTCATCGAATTCCAAATTGATGCTCCAATGTGCCTGCTACTTAGGCTTTTCCAGGCAAACCTACATAGTCACACAGTACAGAAAAATTGATAAAATAATCTTTACAACTTGGTGAACGTTTACAGTATAGACTATCCTAAACTTGTTCTATATTGGTTACATAAAGCTACACTAAGTCTAACAACATTTGAACTTATGGTCCTTTAGAGATATTTTTGACAAAAGTATTCATCAAGTTATTTTTAAGATTATTTCTGAACTTAAAACCCTGTACAAGTAGGAACATTTTTCTTCGACAAAATTCAGATATAAAAGGAAAGGCAGCTAACACTGGTCCTAAATGTATGCAGTGTCAGGAGATCTTTACTTTCAAATCAATTATCCAAGTTTAAATGAGCTCTTTTTCATTAACTGGTAATTTTTCTATATTATATATGAAAGTTGTAGAAAGTTATTACAAGAATTTCCTTTCCTTTGGGGCAAGAAAATATTAGGAAATTCATTTATTAAAGAACTCAGAAAAAAAAAAAAACCTGTTAATTTTGACTTTTCTTACTGATTTCCTTTAAAATTGAAACAGTCTAGGAATCACTCATAATAAGAGAGGGAGTCCTGTTTTCCCTTTTTTTTAATTATTTTTCCTTTTTTGCATAATTGACAAGCTGTTTCTAAAATGTATAAGGAGATGTAAAGAACCTAGAAGGAAAAAAATCAATCTTGAAAACCAAAACAAATTAGAGGATATACACAAACTGGTTTCAGCGCTTTTACTAAAACAAAGCTGGAGTAACCAAATCAGTGCAGTATTGGCCTAAAGACAGATAGACGAACAGATAAGAAGAACCAAATACAAATTCTAGAAATAGACCTACACTTAGGAAACTACTTGATTTTTAACAATGTGCCAAAGCAATTTAATGGGGAAAAAAAGCTTTATGAAAAATAGTGTTGGGAAAAAAAGTGAACTGACTCCATCTCACACGATTTATTAATTCAATAGAAAATATAGATGTAAACATAAAAGCTAAAACTCTAATACCTTTGAGAAGCAAACAAAAGAAAATATCTTTACAACCTCGGCCTTACAAAATCTGTTTGTTTGTTTTTTTAATACAAAGCACAGAAAATACTAAACCATAAAAGAAAACAACTGATGAAATAGACTACACCAAAAGTTAAAAATCTTTGCTCATCAAAGTAAATGGCAAGTCACATTTGGAAAAGGGCTGTTCTCCAGAATATATAAAGAACTTCAGCAACTTAATAATAATTAAAAACAAAGAAAGAAGCCAATTAAAATGGATAAAAGACTCGAACACTTTACAGTCCAATAAGCAAACAACAAAACCTCAGCATTATTAGACATCAGAGAAATACAAATTTAAACCACACTAAGATACCCCTATATACTCACCAGAATGGCTACTAAAATATTGAGAATGCCAAATGAATAGGAAATGGAACTTATATATTGCTTGCAGACATGAAAAAATGAGACAACCACTTTAGAAAACTATTTAAAAGTTTTTTATAAAGTTAAAATGCACGTATCCTAGTAACTTCGCGCCTAGTAATTTACCCCAAAGAAATAAAGCTAATATCCACAACCAACAAGACAGATCAAAGAATGATCACAACCATTTCATTCATAAGAGCAGATGTGTTTTTTTTTAATGTCCATCCACAAACAACTTCTGTTTCAGACATTAGACTACTACTCAGCAATAACAAGTGTACACGTTGGTGATCACAACCATTGTATGAAGCCTGACACAAGAGAGTATGTTCCATGTAATTCCATTTATGTAATGTTTGGTGACAGATAATTAAACTATGGTGATAAAAATCAAAACAACAATTGAGTGTTTGGGCTGGGGAGGAAGATTAACTAGTAAGCAGACCATAAGAATTTTCTTGAAGAATAAAAATATTCTGTACATTGTTATTGATGTGGCTTACATGGATGTCTGCATTTGCCAAAATTTATAACGAATTCTTAGAAACAGCAACCCACTCCCATATTCTTGCCTGGGAAATCCTATGAACAGAGGAGCCTGGCAGGCTACAGTCCATGCAATCACAAAGAATCAGACACAGTTTACAACTAAACAACAACAGACAACAATGCCAAACTTTCACATGGTTTTTGCCCTTGTTGCTGATCACACTGGTATTGATCATATTGTACGCTTAAGATATGTGCATCTTGCTCTGTGTCAAATAGATTCAATTTAACAATGAGAAAAATGGAAAAAAGCCTTGATGAACATTAGAGATCTCATTTTAATAGCTCACATCTTCTAAACGTATATTAAGCAAATAAAAAAGAGTGGTAAATTTTTACTCGCCTGTTTTTCTCCCCTCATATGAAGTATAACTGGTCCTTCATTGCCATTCAGTGATCTGCCTCTAGGACTGGGAACTACTGAGAAGAGCTCTAAATGTTCTTAGTTCCTAAGATTTAATGAAGCAAGCCTAGCTTGTTACCAGGTGAAATATATTTGAATTTGTTTTTAGCCAAACAAGTCGTAACTTTCACATTATGTTCTAACGCTAAACAAAAATTTCATCCTCATGCTAAATTTTATGACAAAATAGGTTTTAATACCTTTAAATATGATTGTGTGTTTCTGAACATCTTTGGTTAAATGTTTACTAATCCTACCTTAAACACTGACTACATTTACTTATTAGCATCTTTCGTTTCCCAAATACCCCTTCATATCATTATTTGCAAAAACTTAGCAAATCATGATTTCCCATTTAGCCATATTTGGACACACTGGGTGATTTGGGTTACCTTTACCTATGACTGTCTATTAAAAAAAGGGGGAAAAATTGCTAAATTCAGCCTCCTCTTTTACAAGCTTTCATTCTTAAAGTCAGAGACCATTTGTTCATTCAATGCTCCTTTCTTTCTATTCCATATTCTAAGGTGTCTGAAGATGGTGATGAGACCTTTTAATATAAAACTAAGATTTCTCCATCTGTATAACAGGGACAAATTAGGGCATTCATCTAAAAAAAGCAAAGTGCTTGAATAGTGCAATCTCTGATGAAGAATGGGCAAAAATGGCACTTGAGTCCTCTAAATTAGAGCATTAGTCCTTGTCCTTTGGGAAAAAAAAATCAGGAGAAGATTAGACTGAACGAGATTGAACGGGGAAGTCAGTGGTGAAGAATAAACTGGAAGGCGCTCAAGTCAGGAGAGTGAAGGTGAGCGCTGAGAGCATAACAAGCTTCAGAGGCAGGGTGCTTAACACCCAGGGACCTGAATCACATGACACACTCAGTTCAGTCAAGCCCGAGTTAAGCGTCACAGCTGCTCAAGACAGAAAAACAGCGTTCCCCGTCCAGGCTGCAGGTAACCCAAGAGAAGCTGTTGATGTCGAATGTACAAGCAAGAGTTAGGGCCAAGACCTTAACAGCGTAAAGTTAAAAAGTGAGAAATATACCCAGACAATTCAGGTCAAAAATAAGGTTTTGCATTAAGTAGCCATACATTTAGGCAAAGGTACATTTTTGGCTCATGGTTTTATACAAAAAAAAGGGGAGGCTGTCAGCTTTTCCTTGATGAAATTAAGCAGATTAGAGGATTTGTGTGTCCCTTCTAATTACTAGAATCTATGTTTATTGTCTCAATTATCTGAGTATTTCAAGCAAGGCTGTTTGGGGCTTGGAATCTTCACATAATTACCACAAATTTTCATTTAATTTTGCATGTGCGGACACAGTCTTAATGGTGATTTGTATTCCATCTGGGGACTCTTTTAGTTCAGTGAGACTTTCCCCAATGAATGCATTCTGTGGAAACCTGAGACCATGAGACGCTTAACAGGGTTGGGCTAGTATGGAACCTGCAAAGTTTGAGGGCTATCTATTTGCTGTGTAATCAAGGGGTGAGAGCTCTGGTACCAAGATTTTGAATTTAAAACTCAAATATTCCTTGCTTTTTAAAATACTTCCCAAACTGAGATTTTGAATATCAAGTAGCTTGATTACAAAGATAAGCAATAGAAACTTTCCATTTCTGAGCGAATTTAGGCCTTTATTTAATAATGCAGAGAATTATGTATCTTGAATCAAAACCTAACTTAGAAGCATAAATATTATGATTACACATTTAATAAAAATAATTTTATATTTGGAACAATATAAATTCAGATTAAATATAGAAAATACACAAAGCCAAGGAAAGAGACATCTTAAATGTTTTTTTGAAAAACCGAGTGTTTAGTAATCAGTACTTTTAAATGTACATTTTATAAAACCAGACAATCTAACCATAATGAGGTCTCCTAATAAGATGGCTAAGTAATTACAAGTAGTTCAGAGGGATGCTAGAGGTATCTTTCAATTACCAAGGGAAACTTTTTAAAGGCAGAGAACCAACTTTATTCCTCTCTGAACCTCCCACAGCACAGCACTTCCTCACAGGAACTGCTCAATAAATGATTGCTGATCCAAATAAAAGATGGAGCATATTCCCACTAGGAAGAGAGACACTTGGCAGGTTGTTCAAACATACTCCCTAAAGAATAACTTAAAGCTCGCTTTAAAGACTTAGAATCCTGGGTCCTCCCCATACACTTCAAATCAGAATCTTTGGAAGAGCCAGGAAATCTACCAAGCATCCTGTATGACTTTTATGATTAAACAAGTCAGGACATAGGACAATGTGGTATTAAACTGGGAGAATCAGAAGAAGACAACAGTTCATGAAATTACAACTTAACATTTTAAGGCTCCCCTTAATTTGGCCCTAGCTTAACCTTCCAACATTATCTCCCTAAATTCTCAAGCTAAATTGTTTTGTGACAGTGAGGCTGCCCTACTCACAGAAAGCATAATGGATTAAAGAAAATGATGGCACGACCATAAATACACTTTGGTCTGACCCCTGGCTTATACCAAAATGTGACTCTGGCATCATTAGTGACCTGGCTTGTCTCTGCTCACATCGGTTTGGCTGTGATTAATGGCTAGGGCGTCCACCCCGCACTTGACACTCCAACTGGGGGGACATGTCCTGGCTCTGACTGCAATTAAGACAACTAATCTAGACTTGCCCTGCGGCCTGAAGTCAAGCCAACTGCTGGCTTCCCTTCCACCTCACCTCTTCCTCCTGATGGATCACACGCTCACACGGTCAAGGCTTACTTTGCTACTGGTCACGTTAAGTGACAGCCTCCTTAGCTTTGCCAAAACTAAGAACCTTCAAATAAAGAACCTTGTTATTTTCTCCTAGTTCTGTAGAGACAGGTCGCCTCTGGACGACAGCAACAATTCCTGATTTCCTACCCTTGGCACCGTCCCTACGCCTGGGTGCCAGACTCATGATTCTGACACAATAAGCATGAACTGCTCCAAGACACATGAAAATCCCCAAGGCCACAGCTGGTATCTTACATCCATGTAATGAATACAGCATGTCTCATGAAATATTTCATACTTTAAATCATGCGCCTCTTATTTAAGCGTCACCAGATTAGGATCACCAAACTCTCCAGTGAACAGAAAAACTTGGGAGCCACCAGGGAAGCCCCTCTGAAGAAGATCCCATTTCTAAACCCAATGCCTAATCACAGGCCAACTGGGCTGGAGTTAAGGCAAAACATTTATCTGAACAGATACCCCTGTGTGAGTCATAAGCAGATATGTATGGGCCAAGAAAGTAATCAAACCTCACGGTGACCCAGTAAAGGGAGACTAATGGTACTAATATGGTGGTAGTGTTAAATAAAGTGCCTGGGATGGGTATCAGATCATAATAGGAAATCTGTAATTGTTAATTCCTTTCCTCCCTTCCTTACCATATCCTGAATACGCCCGGCCCATTTCCCATGTTTGAATATTTGCTCATACTAAGCCTATCTCTGGGCCTACCTCCATCAATCCTATTCAAATCAATTCAGCTTAAGAACAAATTAAACCCTATAAGATGACCCCTCTGCCTATGTTCTTCACTTTGGGCCCCAAGAATCTTTCAATATTCCGTAATTCATACAGTGTTATTGTTAGAAAAAAATAGATTCTAATCAAAGATGGATGTGAATGTCTGTCTAATGTATTATACGTGTACACATATTCTACTGAGTGAGTTTGTAAAGACAGGGACAGGATCACGCGCTTCTGCTTACCTCCCAAATGCAAGGACCGTGAGCTACACAAAAACTGACTGGTAATTGTGCTTCTTCGATTATAAACAACATTTGCACAAAAAAAGCCCACCTTATTCTCCTGAGAGAACACACACTCTTCAGATGTTACTTGATCATTGAGCTGGTGGTCAATTCTATGAATATCTGAGATCCTTCTAACAAGATCCTAAAGAGATCCAAGAATCAAGACATTCTTATCTGAGGCATTAATCAGGCATGGACACATTTCTCCCAACGTCAAAAATAAAATTAACAGAAATGAAATCCACACACAACTGAGTAAAAATGTTTATAACACACAAAAGGCAAAGGAAAAAAGGGAAAAATTATAGCACTAAAAAGACAGAAAATCTTTGGAAAAACATTCCCTAAGAAAGTAGATTTCAGGTAATATCTGTTCATGCTCTCTTTTAAATTCAAGAAAACATTTGCCCTCTGAAACATAGATTAGCTATAGAATATAAAAAGATAATGAGCTAAAGGGCAAAGAGAAATTAAAAAAAAAAAGAACTGAGTGAAATGTGGCAAGAATGTAAGAAAACTAATAGTTCCAAAGCAGAATTAGAAGCTGCAAAAGGCAAGACTTCACTGGAAGCCCAGTGGTTAAGACTCCATGCTTACACCTCAGCGGAGAGAGGTTCAACCCCCAGTTGGGTAATCAAATACTATGTGCTGCATGGTACGGCAAAAAGATTGCAAAACATATTGAAAAAGAAAAGTTTCAGAATGTACGAGAAATCTGATTCATTTAACAGTTACATTATATGTGCCAGACATTATATGACTCCCCTGCATTAATCATCTTGTGAATTTTGACAACAACTTATAAATGAAGTTCTGTGTTTAATAATGAGAAAACAAAGGCTTAGGAAAGAATATCACAGCATATGGTAGGCTGGCATTGACGAGTTTTTTTTCTTTTTTTTCTTCTTTTACTAAATGCTCAGAAATGCTTAATAGGAAACACACTTTTGAAAGAAAGCTGAACACCCAGAAGTTAGAAATGAAGACAAAAATAAGGTAGATGGCAAACTGTGCAATGATGCCACAGGAGCACAGACCAGGTTTCTACACAGATTAAGGCTGTGTGCTGGCAACTTGAGCTCCAAGACCCACTCAGAAGCAAGGGCTATAGAAGTATGTATAGAGGTACAGAGTTAAGTCCCATAAAGAGCATAGTTCACCAATCTTGGGAAAATGGCCAGGAAGCGGCCAAAGCTACTTGTGGAAAGTAAAGAAGAAAGAGAAAAAAAAATCTGTGAGAAATGTAATAACCAATGCATAGTTTAAATACGATTCAACATAAACCATCTTTGTTAGCAAAGCCCAACCTAAGAAATTAAGATAAAAACTAAACCAGAAGTTTCAATCCCATACATCTCTATCCGTATCCACATAAGACTTTTCTGTAAGGACGCTCTGACACCCAAGCCTCACAAGACAACTCTAGAGAGTTGCCAGACAAAATACAGGAAATGCCCAGTTATATATGAATTGTAGATAAACACTGGATGAATATACACCAAATGTGGAAAGAGAACTACACTAAGATGGAAGAAACATTTACATGTGATACACTTACACTGAAAAAAATAGTGAATTGTTTACCTGAAATTCAAAATATAACCAAGCACTCTGTATATATTTGCTAAAGCTGGCAAATCTTCCAAAGGTGAACAGTATTTTTCTCAAGATAAATCCACGCACACACACACATGGAGAGAAAGAGCAAAACACATAATAGAACAGAACATACACAACAGAAACACAATAGGGAAAGCACAGATGACCAGTATTAAATGGATAAAAATAATGTTGTAAATAATTTTTTCAGACAAAATTAAACACTTAGGTGAAAATTTAGCTGGGGAATGTAAGGTTGGTTCAACATTTGAAAATTAATGTAATTCTCTGTTTCTTAAAAAAAAAAAAATCAATCATACTATCATCTCCACAGATGGGGAAAAATATTCAGCATATTTAAAACCTATTAGGTACAGTATGTTTGATAAAAAATGTTGATATCTTGAAAGTTTGGGTGCAAAACAAAGCTGTCCATTCACACTCCATCATTTAATATTGTAGTAGGGATTAACATCGCTGTAATAAGCTGACAGTTCCGTTCAGTTCAGTCACTCAGTTGTGTCCGACTTTTTGCGACCCCATGGATTGCAGCACACCAGGCCTCCCTGTCCATCACCATCTCCCAGAGCTTGCTCAAACACATGTCCATCGAGTCAGTGATGTCATCCAACCATCTCATCCTCTGTCGTCCCCTTCTCCTCTCGCCTTCAATCTTTCCCAGCATCAGGGTATTTTCAAATGACTTAGTTCTTCCCATCAGGTGGCCAAAGTATTGGGAGTTTCAACTTCAGCATCAGGCCTTCCAATGAATATTCAGGACTGATTTCCTTTGGGAGGGACTGATTGGATCTCCTTTCAGTCCAAGGGACTCTCAAGAGTCTTCTCCAACACCACAGTTCAAAAGCATCAATTCTTTGGCACTCAGCTTTCTTTACCATCCAACTCACATCCATACATGACCACTGGAAAAACCATAGCTTTGACTAGATGGACCTTTGTTGGCAAAGTAATGTTTCTCCTTTTCAATATACTCTCTAGGTTTTTCATAGATTATCTTCCAAGGAGCAAGCATCTTTTAATTTCATGGCTGCAGTACCATCTGCAGTGATTTTGGAGCCCAAAAAAATAAAGTCAGCCACTGTTTCCACTGTTTCCCCGTCTATCTGCCATGAAGTGATGGGACCGGATGCCATGATCTTAGTTTTCTGAATGTTGAGCTTTAAGCCAACTTTTTCACTTCATCAAGAGGCTCTTTAGTTCTTCTTCACTTTCTGCCATAAGGGTGGTGTCATCTGCATATCTGAGGCCGTTGATATTTCTCCCGGCAATCTTGATTCCAGCTTGTGCTTCCTCCAGCCCAGTGTTTCTCATGATGTACTCTGCATATAAGGTAAATAAGCAGGGTGACAATATACAGCCTTGACGTACACCTTTTCCTGTTTGGAACCAGTCTGTTATTCCATGTCCAGTTCTAACTGTTGCTTCCTGACCTGCATACAGGTTTCTCAAGAGGCAGGTCAGGTGGTCTGGTATTCCCATCTCTTTCAAAATTTTCCACAGTTTATTGTGATCCATACAGTCAAAGGCTTTGGCGTAGTCAATAAAGCAGAAATAGATGTTTTTCTGGAACTCTCCTGCTTTTTCAATGATCCGGCAGATGTTGGCCATTTGATCTCTGGTTCCTCTGCCTTTCCTAAATCCAGCTTAAACATCTGGAAGTTCACAGTTCACGTATTGCTGAAGCCTGGCTTGGAGAATTTTGAGCATTACTTTGCTAGTGTGTGAGATGAGTGCAATTGTGTAGTATTTTGAACATTCTTTGGTATTGCCTTTCTTTGGGATTGGGATGAAAACTGACCTTTTCCAGTCCTGTGACCACTGCTGAGTTTTCCAAATTTGCTGGCATAATTAGTGCAGCACTTTCACAGCATCATCTTTTAGGATTTGAAATAGCTCAACTGGAATAAGGTAACAAAAAGAAATAAAAGTCATAAAATATTAGAAAGGAAAAATAAAGCTACGTTTCCTTTACAGATGGTAAGATCAGAGTTTTTTTTTTAATCCATTGGAATTTGTCAGTTTGTAACAGGACCATAATCCAGACTGTTATAATTAACACACTAATAAAGGTATTGAGCTTCCCAGGTGACACTAGTTGTAAAGAACCCACCTGCCAATGCAGGAAACTTAAGAGATGCTGGTTCAATCCCTGGGTTGGGAAGATGCCCTGGAGGAGGGCATGGCAAGCCACTCCAGTATTCTTGCCTGGAGAATCCTCATGCACAGGGGAGCCTGGCAGGCTACAATCCATAGCACCGCATGGAGTTGGGCACAACTGAAGCGACTTAGCATGGCATGGCGTAAAGGTATTATTGAGGAAGTATGGATTAGTAACTATGAGAAAAACTAAGAGGACAAGTGGCCACGATGATTCTGTTTGAAGACTGAGAGGCATAAGGATGGATTTCCCTTTTCATCCCGTGCTGCTTTGTATCTGCTGACTATTAACCACTGTCTTTCATTGGGAGGCAGTTGTCCATGGATCACTCATATTTTAAGTCATCATGTGAGTAAGGCTCCAGCTGACCTCTTTCCAAAGTATCTTATAAAAGATGTTTGTATGATAAATAGCCTTGGAATACAGAGATAGTATCTCCTCTACAAAGGATAGGTTTTCTTGTCACCCTGGAAAATATGTCTCCTTCCACAGCAAGGGGCAAACCCATTTACTGCGCATTATAAAAGATTCATAATCCCTAAACTCAGATTTCTTTTCTTGTAATGTAGCCAACTGCATATATAGGTATCATCTCCCTCTCTTTGTGTTGCCCTGTGGACATTAATGCTCAAATATCAGGCATAAAGAGAATGCTGATATCCTGGTTTCTGCCATTGCTGTGAATCATATGGTATTTTCATCTTCACCCTGGGGGTCTTGGGTCTTCTGCCACTAACCATCAAACTGTGGTGGACTAACATTTTAGCTTGTAAATAAAGTACAGTATCACTCTATTCGTAGTCTTTTTTAATACATTCTTATAAAACTTTATGAATATTTTATTCATTTTAAGCCAAAAAGTTAAAATGTGAGCATTTATCTAACTCAGTTTGTAGAAAGAAGACTTGCTATGATTTAAAAAAATAAAAATTAAAAAAAAATGAACAAAGGATGGCAGAAAAGAAATTTGAACTGATTGGCAGCATTTTTACTTAATCTGTGTTATCAAATACAATCAACAGGATTAAGAAACTTGAGACTATAGGAGAGGAAAAAAAGTTTTCCTCAACTTTCTTAATGGTCCCTGATTGGGTCTGAAAATTTAATGAAGACTGATTAACAGATGAAAAGCATAGAAATTTATCCTGTGCCAGTTTTACATGGATGCTTTCATAAGAAAATAAAGAGCCAAAGAAACCAAATTGTTTTTGGGGTTTGTTTTTTTCTATATTTGATGATGGGCTCTTCTTATTCAGTCACTAAGTCATGTCTGATTCACTGTGACCCCAGGGGCTGTGACACTCCAGGCTTCCCTGTCCTTCACTCTCTCCTGGAGTTTTTTCAAATTCTTGTCCATTGAGTTGGTGATGCCATCAAACTATCTCATCCTGTGTCAGCCCCTTCTCTTCCTGCCTTCAGTCTTTCCCAGCATCAGGGTTTTTTCCAATGAGTCGGCTCTTTGCATCAGGTGGCCAAAGTATTGGAGCTTCAGCATCAGTCCTTCCAATGAATATTCAGGGCTGATTTCCTTTCAGATTGATTGGTTTGACCTCCTTGCTGTCCAAGGGATTCTCAAGAGTCTTCTCTAGCACCACAATTTGAAAGCATCGAGTTTTCAGCGCTCAACCTTCTTTATGGTCCAACTCTCACATCTGTACGTGACTACTTGGAGTACAAGATGAAGCAGGACAAAGGGAAGAGTGGGTGGCTGCATAGAAGTGGGACAGGAAGATATAAGGAGTAAACTGAGGGAAACACTTACGTGAGCATTTTATGAAACTTTTCAGTGGGGAATGGTGGAGGAAAGGGCAAAGTGACATTCTTGCTTCTGCCATTTTCCCAAACTCCTTTGACAAACTATTCAATATGCCAGGGGGCCATATTTTGGTGTAGAACTCCATCAAGACAAACTTGGGGAAAAAATTTTATTATTTTGAATATCATTTATTTAATAGTTCAAGAGCAGTTGCAAATATGACTTTTAAAGGATAAATATAACACATTAAAACAAAAGAAGAAATATTTTCCAGTTACCATGTGGAAAATAGTTAACCTAATTACAAAGAAATTAATTCATATTTAAAAATGCTGAGATATTTTCCATATGTTTGGTTAAAAAATGAAAAAGAAAGAACTAAAAGAAGGGAAATTAATCAGTTTTGTTAAGGGAACAGAAAAATAATCCCTTGTATTGCTGAAATAAGTTATTTAAAACATTTTTTAGGTAAAATTGGAAATATTTATCAGAAGTCTTAAAAAATATATTGTTACTTTTTGATAGAGTGATTCCAATTTCAAAAATCATGCTAAAGAAATAATAAAGAAAATTAGAAAAGGATATTGTGGTACATCTACGCAATGGAATATTACTCATCTATAAAAAGGAACACATTTCGGTCAGTTCTAATGAAGAGGATTAAACTGGAGCCTGTTATACAGAGTGAAGTAAGTCCGAAAGAGAAAACCAAATGCTGTATATTAACACATATATATGGAATTTAGAAAGATGGTAACAATGATCCTATATGCAAAGCAGCAAAAGGGGCACGTGTAAAGGACAGAATTTTGGACTCTGTGGGAGAAAGTGAGGGTAGGACGGTTTGAAAGAATAGCATTGAAACATGTATATTACCATATGTGAAAAAGAGATGACCAGTCCAAGTTTGATGCATGAAGCAGGGCACTCAAAGCTGGTGCTCTGGGACAACCCAGAGGGATGGGGTGGGGAGGGGTGTGGCAGGGGCTCAGGATGGGGGGACACATGTGCTCCTGTGGCTTATTCATGTCGATGTATGGCAAAACCCCCCACAATATTGTAAAGCAATCATCCTCTGATTAAAATAAATTAATTAAAGAACGAAATAATGAAAATTAACACAAAGTTATCTGCAAAGGTCTAGGTATTAAAATATTAATGATAGCAATTCAAACTTACAAACATCATTAATGTTGAACAGTAAGGAGTTTATTAAAGAATAAGCTATAGCCACACAACTATGTATGCTTTTAGTTCAGTTCAGTTCAGTCGCTCAGTTGTGTCCGACTCTTTGCAACCCCATGAACTGCAGCACGCCAGGCCTCCCTGTCCATCACCAACTCCCTGAGTCCACCCAAACCCATGTCCATCAAGTTGGTGATGCCATCCAGCCATCTCATCCTCTATCGTCCCCTTCTCCTCCTGCCCTCAATCTTTCCCAGCACAAGGGTCTTTTCCAATGAGTCAGCTCCTCGCATGAGGTGGCCAAAGTATTGGAGTTTCAGCTTCAACATCAGTCCTTCCAGTGAATACCCAGGACTGATCTCCTTTAGGATGGACTGGTTGGATTTCCTTGCAGTCCAAGGGACTCTCAAGAGTCTTCTCCAACACCACAGTTCAAAAGCATCGATTCTTAGGCGCTCAGCTTTCTTTATAGTCCAACTGTCACATCCATACATGACCACTGGAAAAACCATAGCTTTGACTAGATGGACCTTTGTTCGCAAAGTAATGTCTCTGCTTTTTAATGTGCTGTCTAGGTTGGTCATAACTTTTCTTCCAAGGAGTAAGCGTCTTTTAATTTCATGGCTGCACTCACTGTCTGCAGTGATTTTGGAGCCCAGAAAAATAAAGTCAGCCACTGTTTCCACTGTTTCCCCGTCTATCTGCCATGAAGTGATGGGACCGGATGCCATGATCTTAGTTTTCTGAATGTTGAGCTTTAAGCCAACTTTTTCACTCTCCTCTTTCACTTTCATCAAGAGGCTCTTTAGTTCTTCTTCACTTTCTGCCATAAGGGTGGTGTCATCTGCATATCTGAGGTTATTGATATTTCTCCCAGCAGTCTTGATTCCAGCTTGTGCTTCTTGCAGCCCAGCGTTTCTCATGATGTACTTTGCATATAAGTTAAATGAGCAGGGTGACAATATACAGCCTTGACGGACTCCTTTTCCTATTTGGAACCAGTCTGTTGTTCCAAGTCCAGTTCTAGCTGTTGCTACTTTACCTGCATCCAGGTTTCTAAAGAGGCAGGTCAGGTGGTCTGGTATTCCCATCTATTTCAGAATTTTCCACAGTTTATTGTGTTCCACACAGTCAATGGCTTTGGCGTAGTCAGTGAAGCAGAAATAGATGTTTTTCTGGTACTCTCTTGCTTTTTTGATGATCCATCGGATGTTTAGTCATTAACAATCATCCTACAAACTAATATTTTTTAATGAAGTTATATAGAGAAGTGAAAAAAGAATTTTAAAAAACATTATATGCATATATATTTGTCATATATACAGAGGTAGGTAAAATTTGCAAAAATGTACAATCAAGTCGTACATATAACTCTAACAAGAGGGTTTTATGACCTGTTTCAGGGAAGAGCACTGAGGAAAAAAGTCAAAGTGATCTTTTTTCTGGATTTTGTAACAATAAAAGTTACTCTCTTTTTTCACTTATATATATTTTCTAATTTAGTTAAAATCAAAGTCTATTGATTTTATTAAAAGAAAATATATATTTATTTTTATTTTTTTATTTTAGTTGGGGGCTAATTACTTTACAATATTGTAGTAGTTTTTGCCATACATCGACATGAATCAGCCATGGATTCACATGTGCTCCCCCTCCCAAACCCTCCTCCCACCTCCCTCCCCCTCCCATCCCTCAGTGTCATCCCAATGCTCCATCCATGAGCATCCGTCCCATGCATAGAACATGGAATGGTGCTCTGCCCCACACATGACAATATACATGTTTCAATGCTATTGTCCCAGAACGTCCAACCCTCACCCTCTCCCTCAGAGTCCACAGGACTGCTCTATGCAGCTGAATTCCAGAAAAATAAACGACCCAATCAAAAAATGGGCCAAAGAACTAAACAGACATTTCTCCAAAGAAGACATACAGATGGCTAACAAACACATGAAAAGATGCTCAACATCACTCATTATTAGAGAAATGCAAATCAAAACCACAATGAGGTACCATTACACACCAGTCAGAATGGCCGCTATCCAAAAGTCTACAAGCAATAAATGCTGGAGAGGGTGTGGAGAAAAGGGAACCCTCTTACACTGTTGGTGGGAATGCAAACTAGTACAGCCACTATGGAGAACAGTGTGGAGATTCCTTAAAAAACTGGGAATAGAACTGCCATATGGACCCAGCAATCCCACTGCTAGGCATATACACCGAGGAAACCAGAATTGAAAGAGACGCGTGTACCCCAATGTTCATCGCAGCACTGTTTACAATAGCCAGGACATGGAAGCAACCTAGATGTCCATCGGCAGACGAATGGATAAGGAAGCTGTGGTACATATACACAATGGAATATTACTCAGCCATTAAAAAGAATACATTTGAATCCGTTCTATTGAGATGGATGAAACTGGAGCCCATTATACAGAGTGAAGTGAGCCAGAAAGAAAAGCACCAATACAGTATACTAATGCATGTATATGGAATTTGAAATATGGTAATGGTAACCCTATATGTGAGACAGAATAGGAGACACAGATGAATATTTTATTTTTTAAAAAACAAAACATAAGTATGTGTATCCTTTGGAAATATGTTGTAAGAAGTCAATAAGAAGTGTGTGTTCTGATTTAGATGCACGTAAGATTCACCAACATTTTATTTATCTGACAGTAGAGGACTGATCAGAAATTCCAAGAAGACTTTAGATATCCTGTAGTAGAAAATATCATTATGTGGGAAACTGTTAATGACACTGAGTAAATTATAAAGTACTATGTAGAATAAGAACCTATATATTTTTAAAATTCATTTTACTGAAGTTGAGTTAATATACAACCTTGTGTTAATTTCTGCTGTACAGCAAAGGGATTCAGTTGTTTGTTTATGTATATATATGCATTCTTTTTCATATTGCTTTCCATTACGGCTTTTCACAGGATATTGAATGTAGTTCCCAGTGCTGTACCGTAGGACTTGTTGTTTTCCATCCTGTCTATAACAGTTTGCATCTGCTAATCCCAAACGCCTCCCAATTCATGTCTCACACACCCCTACACCCTGCCTGCACCCATAAGTCTGAAGAAACTGTATTTCTAGTGTGCAGCAACAGAAAGGGCAAGAAAGAAATGTACTGAATATGCATAGTAGTTTTCTATGGATAACAAGATTATACATAATTTTAGATTTCTTTTCTTTGATGTTTTTGTTTCCAAGATTTTTTACAATTTTACTACATTGATTTATATTATATCTATGTATAGTACTATTAAGAAGTCCAGTCGTGTAATAAAGAGACTCAGAACCAGGGGAGTAGATATGGGGAGGAAAGCCAGATAATACTTAGCGGGGAATGCTAACGAGAATATATATAATTCCGTAATCTACTGGACTGAAGAAAATGCAGGGATTTGCTTGGGTAAACATAATCATTATTTTTTAAATTCGAAGATTCAGGCAGAATAACAGACTTTAAAGAAGAGTTTAAACTTCAGGGTTTTTGCTTTTTAGTCTTTTGGATGTGCCCACTGGGCAGAAAAAAAATGATGTAGGGTGCATATGGTAAGTCTGGTAGAACTCTAGATTTGAAAGCCAACAATGTATTAGAGAAGTTAAAATCACTGACTGCATGAAATTACCTAAGGATGATGTAGCATAAGAAAATAAGAAAGCCTAGAAGAGGGCCCTGGAGAAGCCTCAACAAGTTACCAGAAAGGTTGCAACTGATATGGTAGGTATTGCTGCATGTCAGTCAAGACGTGAGCTTTGGAGTCAGGCAGAACTGTGAAACGGAGAAGGCAATGGCACCCCACTCCAGTACTCTTGCCCGGAAAATCCCATGGACGGGGAAGCCTGGTAGGCTGCAGACCATGGGGTTGCTAAGAGTTGGACACGACTGAGTGACTTCACTTTCACTTCTCACTTTCATGCATTGGGGAAGGAAATGGCAACCCACTCCAGTGTTCTTGCCTGGAGAATCCCAGGGACGGGGGAGCCTGGTGGGCTGCCGTCTATGGGGTTGCACAGAGTCGAACACAACTGAAGCGACTTAGCAGCAACAGCAGCAGAACTGTGAAAAATCTGTCAGTCCCCACCTGTGTGGCCTTTGATAACTTATTCAAACTCTACAATGCAGTTTCCTCACTTTTTAAGAACTAATACCTGCATCATAAGGTTCCAGAATGTCTTGACAGTGGCAGGAGGTGCTCAATGAAGATAATAGCCAATGTTCGTAGCAGTCTCTGTTCTCTTAGTGGGGGCAGATGTAAAAGTTAAGAAAAATAAGGAACAACCTGAAAGGATGTTTATCAGGTTAAAGGTGTCTCAAAAAGCAGAGGAGGGGGATTTCAAGCCAATGGCAGTGGTCAACAGAATTAAATCTACATAAGATGCAAATCAAATTCAATGGCTTTGGTATTTAGGAGGTCATCTGAGATTTGCAAAAATTACTATATCGGGCTCGTAGTTGTATTTTTCTTTTTTAAAAAGAGCATTCTCAATAGAGTCGATACTCTTTTTAATTAAGGGTCAATTGACTTATAAGGTTGTTAGTTTCAGGGATAAAACATGATGCAGTATTTGTTTGTATTGCAAAATGACCTTTCACCATAAGGCTAGTTAACATCTCTCGTCACACGTGAGTGAGTGCTAAGTTGCTTCAGTTGTTATGGACTGCTTCAGACCTTACAGACTATAGCTCATTAGGCTACTCTTTCCGTGGTGTTCTCCAGGCAAGAATACAGGGATGGGTTGCCATGCCCTCCACCACTCCACCAGGGGATCTTCCCAACCAGAGGATCAAATCCTTGCCTTTTATGTCTCCTGCGTTGGCAGGCAGGTTCTTTAGGCAGTCCACTAGCGCCAACTGGGAAGTCTATCACCACACATAGTTACAGTTTATTTTCTTGTGATGAGAATTTTTAAGATCTACTCTCTTAGCAACTTGCAGATATGCGATAAAATATGATAAACTATAATTACCATGCTGAACATTACATCGCCATGACTTATTTAACTGGAACTTTATCATTTTTGACCCCCTTCAAGATTTTATTATTTTTTGACATTCATTTTGCAATTCATTCACCCAGTTCATAAAGAAATAATGGGGTTTTTACCAAAATAAAATTGATGAATATATTAAAACAAAATCTGCCACTGACCAATTGTGAAAGAGTAAAAGTCACCTCCGAAGTTTCATTTGTTTTCTTTCCATCTAACACTACTAGCAAAACCTCCTTTTATCAGTTTCCAAGTCTTCAGAATTCCTGGCAAGAAACACTTGTCACAGAAAGGTTTCCTCTTAAAAATACTGATATCCCCTCTCCTGTATCAAACTTTCAGCAGAACCCATGGTGAGAACGAAAGCGACAGGAAGAAATATCTCTTCAGGAAACTTCTTTCTCTGGGTGTCTTTGTTTTATTTTTGAAGGCAACATAGCTGGAAACACCTTGAGTCAAAAAGGGATTGAGAGAAAAATGTCACAAAAGCAGAGAACACACTGGGATATTTAGGGTAGGATAGGATCGTTCATGGACCAAAAGTAGATACGCGAGAGCAAAGGAACAATAGCAAAAAAAAAATCCTTGGGAACATTGAGACTCAGCCACAGCTTGGAGCTGCGTCCCCAGCCCATGGGCAGGGGCGACAAGTTGCTAAGGTGGGGACTGAGGAATGTCTGGCCCCGGCTTCAGGCACAGCTGAGCATCTTCAAAGTGAGAAAGGAGCACTTCGTGTGAGAGGAGATTTCCAAAGCTCTTGTAGCGATAGTCCCCGCGCATTTCTGTGTTCCTTTGTCACTGCGGTCAGAGAGGCCGAAGAACCGAAAGCAGGACAGCCAGACCCAAGAGACACACAAAGTCCATTGTCAGATGTATCATTTTCAAGCTGGGGGTGCGGATAATACATTCACAGAGAAGGGGTGCCAGCCTAACCATAATGGAAATGGTTATTTCACATTTAAGACCCCGAGAGAGGGTGAAAAGCGAAGCCATCCATGATTCACTGTTATCCCACACGTTCTTAATTGAAGAGACAGAAAGATGCTGTTCTTTAAAAATAATAATGATACATTGTCCAGCTTAGAAAGTATATGTGAAAAATAGCAGTGGTTTATATTAAAAGCAGTGGGAAAACAATCTGCCCTCCATATGACTGAGTACGGCTGCTGCTTGTCAGACTCCAGATGAAGCCGCAGAAAGGCAGGCTCCCAGGCCTTTCAACCTGCAGGCGGCTCTGAAACCAAAAGCAGCAGAAGTCAAGGGGGCAGTTACTCTCACCCCCCAATCCTTGGTTTGTAAACAAATACTCCACTTGTTTCCTGCCTAAAACTTGGCACACACAACAGCGATCTTACTTTATGAATCTTGACACTGACTTGGATTTATGTTTTCTACTTCAAGTATATTTCCAAATTTAAAAAGGGTATGAAGTATTACGAGAAACAACAGGCACCTTCCGTTACAAGAGCACCTCATGACATTATCAGGCATGAACGTGGGAAATGCGTAGCAACAATTGTATTTTGGGCACAATAGACTCTTGGAATTGCCATGAAACAGTTTTTCACCCATAAAAGTTTCTTTTTACAAGTTTTCCTTTTGGCTGTCACTACACCTACAATTCATTTTTGAAATATTAATACATACTATTCCCTATGAGAGATTCTGAGTTGTTGCTTTTTAGTTATGTGTATTCGTTTTTGTTTCTTTTTCTTGGTGCAGGGAGTCATCCTGAAAGAACATTTTTCTGATTGTCCTTTCTTCTAAAGTGTTCTGTTTTTTTCCCCCTAAAAGTAACCCTTTCATTGTGTTGATAAATAAAAATCCAAAGAGCTTTATTTGAGGGTTTTAGACATTTTAAAAATCTGTCCTATTGTAATAGGAAACCTTGGAGACTCATTGAAATAGCAGCAAAGGCACAAGTTTCTCTTCATTATGAAAGATGTTTATGTGAAGAACCAAATAGACAAGAGAAGTAACTGCTTCAGAATACTTGATGGGCACTTTAATCTTCTATTAATATGCAAATTTTGTTCTTTAGAACCCCCAGTAAGAGATTTTTTTTCCAATCAGGCTATTTAAAACTAGTCCTATTCTCCCAAAGGTCCTTCTTGCATGAGTCTAAGTGAAACAGTGTTTTTTATGCCAATTCCCAAGATGCTCTTGTATGCATCATTTTCTTTTGAAATTATATGGAGTTTATTGAACCACATTTGTAAAACATTCCACAGTTGACTTCATTCTAAAGATCTCCTCTAATACAACCGATTCCCTTGTTGATCTGTGTCAGAGGAGAATGTTTAAGAAAATCTGTTTTAACAATATGGAAGAAATAAGAAAGGGCTTGTGGACAGAAATGAAGATAAGTGTTTATGAACAGGAAAACATCATTTTTTGTCGAGTAATTAACGTCATCGAGAATTTGAGCCTACTAGAAACTATTGCACTGATGTTGCAATTGTAAAATACCTCTTCATAAACATATATCTCAAGAATAATCACCAACGTGCATGCCCATAGGGTTTGGCTTTTTTCAGGCATTTATTCTTCATATTACATTTCTTTTCAACACTTATCCTCTTCAAAAAGGGTATAATTATAACAACAAAGCAATGACAATTCCCTTATTGGTGTAGAAATTAGGACAAATAATAAAATTCTTTTGATATAGTCATGTTGTTCTTCACACACCAGCCACTTCAGCTATCTCACTTAAGTTCAGTTGCTCAGTCGTGTCCGACTTTTTGTGACCCCATGGACTGTAGCACACCAGGCCTCCCTGACCATCGCCAACTCCCAGAGTCTACCCAAATTCATGTCCATTGAGTCAGTGATGCCATCCAACCATCTCATCCTCTGTCGTCCCCTTCTCCTCCTGCCTTCACTCTTTCTCAGCATCAGGGTCTTTTCCAGTGAGTCAGTTCTTTGCATCAGGTGGCCAAAGTATTGGAGTTTCAGCTTCAACATCAGTCCTTCCAATGAACACCCAGGACTGATTTCCTTTAGGGTGGACTGGTTGGATCTCCTTGCAGTCCAAGGGACTCTCAAGAGTCTTAAACACCACGGTTCAAAAGCATTAATTCTTTGGTGCTCAGCTTTCCTTATACTCCAACTCTCACACCCATACGTGACTACTGGAAAAACCTTACCTTGACTAGATGGACCTTTGTTGGCAAAGTAATGTCTCTGATTTTTAATATGCTCTCTAGGTTGGTCATGGTTTTTCTTCCAAGGAGCAAGTGTCTTTTAATTTCATGGCTGCACTCACCATCTGCAGTGATTTTGGAGCCCAAGAAAATAAAGTCTTTCACAGTTTTCTATTATTTCCCCATCTATTTGCCATGAAGCGATGCGACCAGATGCCATGATCTTAGTTTTCTGAATGTTGAGCTTTAAGCCAACTTTTGCACTCTCCTCTTTCACTTTCATCAAGAGGCTCTTTAGTTCTTCTTCACTTTCTGCCATAAGGGTGGTGTCATCTGCATATCTGAGGTTATTGCTATTTCTCCCAGCAATCTTGATTCCAGCTTGTGCTTCATCCAGCCCAGCATTCCACATGATGTACTCTGCATATAAGTTAAATGAGCAGGGTGACAATATACAGCCTTTACCTAGTCCTTTCCCAATTTGGAACCAGTCTGTTGTTCCATGTCCAGTTCTAACTGTTGCTTCTTGACCTGCATATAGATTTCTTAGGAGGCAGGTCAGGTGGTCTGGTATTCCCATCTCTTTCAGAATTTTCCATAGTTTGTTGTGATCCACACAGTCAGTGGCTTCAGCTACCTAGCTCACAATAAAAGAAGATGAAACATTTTTACATTACTTTAATTCTTGCCATATAGATGGAGAAGAATGTCGCAATATGTTATTAATATGGTGATAGGATCTAATATTTTTTTCCAGGGAATGGGTATTTACTATTATCTACTTTGTTAGTTATAGAAAGCAAAATCTGCTATATTATTTTAGTGAATAAATGTTCTGGACTAACAGAACTATTCTGACTTTTTAAAATTTATCAATTAATAGAAATTGTGACCCCCTTACTTCTCAAAATATCTATCCCTACTTCAGAAATATCAGCTATATGTATTTCCTAGCATAAAAATTCTCCTCAGAGTATATTACAATTCAGGTGTAAAATTCAATCTCATCATAACTTTTATTCATTTATTTTTAGCAGCAACAGTACCCTTTCCCTTTTTAACTCGTCCTATATACCTAATGTGTGCTCAGTTGTTTCAGTCGTGTCCAACTCTTTGCAACCCCGTGGACTGTAGCCTGCCAGGCTCCTTTGTCCATGAAGGATTCTCCAGGTGAGAATACTGGAGTGGGTTGACATTTCCTTCTCCAGGGGATCTTCCCGTCCCAGGGATCGAAACCATGTCTCTTGTTTCTCCTGCATTGGCCGGCAGGTTCTTTACCAACTGCGCCTCCTGGGAAGCCTTTTATACCTAATGGAGGATTCTAAATGAATTTTTTACCCTGAAGATTAAATCTCATTGAAAGAGAAGTTTTACTAACACGCTTTCTCCTAACTCTGTGCCTTTTCAAATTATTAATAATTTCACTTTGACTAGAGTATTTCTCCATCTACTCTACCTGGCAAAATTCTTCAAGGTCTATGCCAAACATCTTTTCTAATGCCTTCCAATGACCCTTTCCCTCTCCCCTATCCCCAGGTAAAATGGGCTGGTCTATCTGCTAAAAGCAAAGTAACAACTACTCACCCTTGCCTCTTACACATCTCTCTCACGGTAGTTAATACAAATATGGAATTGTTTTCTTTACATGCCTGTTCCCTCTAACAAAAGTTCAGACATCTGTCTTTGTTATCTTTTTAATTCCTAGAACATAGTGAAAATTCAATAATTTACCTGCCTAGTCCACTTTATGTACCTAACTACTAATATTGAGACAACGAAGATTCACAAAGGGGTAAAGTTTCAGGGGTAACAGCTTATCGTGATTTCTATGATATTTCCTGACTAGGTTAATCATAAAATCTAAAGAGCTACCAATGCTATTTTTTAAAAGAAGCCCATTTTCACACTGTAAATATTAGGTAAATTTCCTGAGGTGCTTTCAGTTATATAGTGTTATGTTGATTAGAGAGAGAAAAAACATCCCTAGAGCACTGAAATCTATAGTGATTTCTTCGAAATTTGCTGGTTGATGTCTGGAGGAGAATGAGCCTGACAATAAAAAAATCTCATTCCTTAGCAATAACAACTGTGGAGTATCGATAACCAATACGTTAAATCTCTCTGCAGATTTAACAAGCAGTACCTACTGCTTTGGGACCTAGATGCAGTGAAAGGCACGTGATTTTAGCAAGCAAGAGAAACTAACAACAGTCACACACAAAAATTGATGGAGTGGGTTTGCGGATTGGTTTAGAAGGCACAGAGCTGACTGAGTTATTACCACTTGGTGCATTAGGGATAATAACTCTGCAGACCCTGTTTAGTTATAGATACCAGCTCAGCAAAATCTAATCTTGCCCGGAGAGAAATATTTATATTTGGTATATAAATAAGTTTTTTCCAAGGCAAAAAGAGTCCACAATACACCTTTAGAGGGAATTTGTTCCATGGATAAAAGTAAAAAATACTGTCTCAATTGATATGTGGATTACCCTTGGACATTAGAACCTAGTAGCTAGTGAGGCTGCTAGCTGATGCTCTGATCAAAATCTCATCAGTATAACTGTGTCCCCCAGGATAAATCAGGATCAAGAATTCAATATATTATTCTCTAATAACATTCCAGAGAAAGCCCCTACCAGGCAGATATGACTCAGTTGGGATGAGAGATACGTCTCATGTATTTAGCAACAATTAATACTGGCTGTTGTCATTGGCTTTGAAGTTGGAATAGTTGGCCTTCTGTCAACCCTTAGTCTTCAAAATGAAAAATGTGTCATATTTAGATTTTTCAACCATGACTAAATGTAATCCTCAAGGATATGTGTTTCTGCCACTGAATTTTCAGAAAAAAAAAAAAAAAAAGTCTGTGGGCCAGCAGAGTAAATGATAATTTTTAATTGTCTTTTTCCAATAAAACAACTAACTTTCAGTTGAGAAACTCTGTGGAAATTAGGAACTAGAGACAATGAGGTAGGTAAATTCCTTCCCTGGAAATAATATGAACAACAATGATCAGCGGTCACGGTTTGACATTATTTCTACTGTCTTTGACATTAGATATGTCATTTGTACTGTGTGTTCATTTCCACTGAAGCTTATGGTTGGAGGAATATGTTAAACCTATGGTCTGAGAGAAAAGGTAATTCTAGAGAGATTTATATTATGAACTTTGCATGTCACCAGAATGCCAAAGAAGTAAAAATCAATCCTAACATGCAAAAAAAAAAAAAAATGACATGACACGGTGTGTCTTGTTTTGCTAACATCAAGCTTAATATTTTAAAAGATTAGAAAAAATACAACCAGGAGTATGTTAGAGGCATTGAGTGAATGCTGTTGTGTGTATCATAAGGAAACTTCTTAGTAAATGAGAAATTCTTCACATAGCTTGCCGTGTCCTTACCAGCCAACCAGAGAATTAAATTGCTATTCGTGCTTAGCAAAGTTCAACAGGGCAGTTACTGGGGTCAAATTTTCCAGGACCTTTGAAGCTAATTAGTATGAATTCAAAGGTTATTCTCTGGAACTCTGAGGAAGTTGCTGACTAGCCTCTATTTCTCCTTTCTGGCACTCTTTCCTGTAAGCTAAGGCATTTTAAAGGACTTTTTTTTTTTTCATTTCCACCATTTAAATTCAATTATAAATCTATACATGTAACTCAACTCTGAATACAAATCCACTTTTTCTAATCCCACACTGAAGTGAGCCTATTTCAGCCTCAGAAAGACGAACAGCACATTTTTAAGGTGGTGTGCACATATCGGGGACATTTTCTGCTTATAGGCCAGTAATTTATCTTTCCACAGGTAACGACTCACTGCGCACAGAGGCCTAACTATTGTTTAGTAGGATTATGGTCAGACCAGCTCACGAGTTCATCAAAAGCACTGTTAGAACGATCGCTCGAAATTCTGAGACCAGGAATGTAGATGTCTTGTTTTAAGGAGCGAGATCACCTTTTAAACAAATGAGACTCTTCACCCACATGTCTCTTGTAACAAATGTTTGTTTACATAGTTCCACCATCTCCAGGTCTACCCCAAACCATTCCTCTTACCTTCCCCATTTCAAAGGGTGATATCCACCCAGTTGCCTCAGACAGAATCCCTGAATCATTCTTGATTCTCCCTTCACCCTCAGTTTGCACAACCAACCTGGTAACACTGTCGGAAGCATCACCGGCAGAGTTTGAATCCATCTACCCATCTTCATGGCCGCTGCCTGTCATTTAGACCTCATCATTCCAAAGTCGCCCACACTCCCTATTCCTACCACTGCCCTGCCTCCAACGTGTTCTTTAAAGGCTGTTGTGTGTGACTTAAAATACCAATCATCTAATCTTACTCAGCTTTGGAAAACTCTCCCACAAGTTCCCACTGGACCTAGAATCAAATCAAAACTCATTAGATCGGTGCCACTTAAAATGTGGTGCCAGTTAGTGACATAAGTGCAAAAATTAAGACCAAATATTTAGAAATATTTAAAGTATTTATACTCATGTGACAGTGCTGTGACACATAGATATGCGAGCACTCAACTTGTTTTGCTGCAAACGTGCAAACCAGCTCACGCTGCCAGGAATCAGGTGGTGTACGCAGCTCAATGGTGCATATGCGTTTTAAACAGTAGAATCTTGTCTTGGTCTGTTATGGATTAGAAATAGTTTTTAAAGAAAATTAATAGTCCTGTATTACAAATAGTTTGAGAAACTCTGCTGAACATGATCTAACACCAACCTCCTCTCCTTCCCCTCTCTAGTCACTGCCTTTTTTTTTTTTTTAATTGCAGGAAGCTGCTGACTTTGACAAGTAATGATCTTTCTCTCTTAAGCCTTCATGTGCCACCCTAAGCATCTTCACCTCACCTCAACTCCTGCTTTGCTGTGATTCTTACCTTTAAGAGTTGGGTGTGTACCTTCTATTGAGAAAATTCCCACATGCTTTTTCCCTCCCAAATGAACTTTTTTCCAATTTCCTCTCTTGTTTTGAAGAACCCTGGGTCTTTTCCTTTGCTTTGAAGTTTCTTTTTTCCTCCTGCTTTTTTTTTTCCAACGCCCTCTTTTCTTCAGCTTCAGTCCCCTAGACACACTCTTGCACGCAAGGCGGCTTCTCGCCTGCTTTCCGTCTTTGGGGTGACATGTGCCCGTTTCATTCTTTCAGCACTCTGAAGTGTAGTGAGCAAAAGAGTATGTTTCCTTTGAACTTTTCCAATCTCAGCTCATTGCAGGCAGCACACCAAGTGGCTTCCAGAATTTGCCTTTATTGCTCTGCTGGCATGGAGAGTTAAGTATCCAGAATGCCACGTGCAAAACACTCCAGAGATTGTCGGGGCAGGGGGGTGGGGGTGGAAAGCAGGCAAAGGCTGTCTTACTTTGGTGAGAGAGGGGGGGCACTAAAAGGGAAACTAATAAGAAAAAAGTGATAGCTCTGGGCAAAGCTATCTGTTTCATCATTTAAACATATAAAAAACTGAATGTGTTCCTTTAGTTCTTCATTGCTTCAAAACTTTTGAAGTAAATTCATGGAACTCAACCAAAATGGGTTGCTGACCTCTGATTCTGATAAGCTATTCTTCAGGATCAAATATAAATAAAACTAAGCCTTGGGTAAAATCTGTGTGAACAGAATTTCTTGTCAATTATATGGCTTTCACAAAACATGTGTAATTAAATATAATAACTGGATACGTGTAATATTACTGATCTAAAGCAGTGCTTTTTTCTCAGTAAAACCCACCATTTCGAGATCACAGTAATTGTTAATGATCTTATATTTATATATAGGTGGAGATCATTTAAATACCTCAAATTTTGAAAAGTTTAGGTGTTATAATTCTTTAGGGCTATAAGAGTAGGAAATGCTAAATATATCCATAGTTCAATTATTACTCAGTCGCTCAGTCGTGTCTGAGTCTTTGGGATTCCATGGACTGCAGCAGGCTTCCTTGTCCTTTACGCTCTCCCAGAGTTTGCTCAAACTCAAGTCCATTGAGTCGATGATGCCGTCCAACCATCTCATCCTCTGTCACCCCGTTCTCCTCCTGCCCTCAATCTTTCCAAGCATCAGAGTCTTTTCCAATAAGTCAGCTCTTCACATGAGGTCACCAAGGTATCAGAGCTTCAGTTCAATAACAGGAGAGAAGATTTTGTTAATTCTTAAATTTTTAGAACTAGTACCATAAAGAGCAGGATAGCATTACCTATAAGCATGCAAACTGTTGATTGGTAGGCTTAGCAGCATTAGAGAAAATAAGGGGAAATAAGATATTGGACAGTGCTTTAATTTATAAGAAAAACATAATTGTAATTCTATTATAAGACTCTTTAAGTAAGTCTTTAGGGGGCTTCCCTGGTGGCTCAGATGATAAAGAATTTGCCTACAATGCAGGAGACCCAAGTTTCATCCCTGTGATGGGAAGATCCTCTGGAGAAGGAAATGGCAACCCACTCCTGTCTTCTTGCCTGGAGAATTCCATGAACAGAGAAGCCTGGCGGGCTACAGTCCATGGGGTTGCAAAGAGTCGGACACCACTAAGCAACTAACCCTTTCACTTTCACTTTAAGCAATAACATGTTATCTCCAGTTGGAGGGAATGGGATCAGCAAAAAAGCAAACCTTTGTCCAAGTTCTTTTTTCCAAGGGCCAGTCTGTTCTATCATAAGGTCAGAGGAAGAATTATGCAGAACTTGCCTCATCTTGCCCCAAACCATGAAAACTTCTCACAAACCATCCTGTTCGTTCCTTCTCCAGCCCTTTTGAGTGCTACCATCCATCCATCACCCCGACCTCCGCAATAGTCTCCTCTCTGTCTCCTTGCTTCCAGAACGTTCTGTCTCTAATCCGTTATTCCCCTGCAATCACAATTCTCTGGGTGAAATATAAGCGACATCTGCTCAAGTCCTTCAGTCACTTTACCGTTGTCCCTGGGTCCTTTCATGGGCCACAGGAAGCACGTGGCGTGCGCAGTGCGGGCCACGCCGGTCCCTCCGCCCGCTTGCATCACACCCTTCTTTCCAGGCGCCCTTTCTTTTCGGGGGGGGGGAGTAGGGGGGCGTGTTTCCCAAAAAAAAAGGAGGAGAAAGGAGGAAGAGGAAGGAGAGGGTTAAGGAGGCAGAGAAGGACAATTATGAAGTAGGAGAGCATAGAGGGAATGGTGCGGAGCAGTATTTGAGGAAAGCTATGTGTCCTGTTTGTTTCTCAAATGGTAAGTTTACTGAGTACTAGCCCATGTCTATTTTTCCCTTCCTGGAACACTTAGGGCCCTAGAAGAGCCACTTCATAAAGACATATTCATGAAGAAAGCAATGGATTTGTTCTAAATTTCCAAAACCTAGTGAAATGAAGAGTCTGAAGCACTCTTGTAATTAATTCTCAATAGTTCTATTCAACAAGCAGTATAGCATTTGTAGACATCTCAAAAGTACACAAAAGCAGACGTGAAATCAGTACTACTGTCACCTCCTAGAGAATAATTAAGACTAGCATTTGATACACATCCATGAAGACGTCACGAGTCAAATATTTTTTCTGCCTTTTTTGCTTCCCATGTTTAAAAATCAACTACATGCAATTATGTGTCCTTTCCATTTCCCTCAAGAGCATAGCATAGATATTTCCAGTATGGCACACATTTACTAAGAAAACAAGCAAAATTTGCTTTCCTGAACTAAGTAATATTTCCAGGTCACTTATTTTAACTCCAAATAATTTGGGTGAGTTCATTAACCCTTTGTCCTAGCACTTCCTAAACTTTGCCACCGGACCCCTTTCTGCTGCCAAGACTATGGTGTCTGCAAATGGAAGGTGGAGAAAGCATCCTTCAGTTTCTTCATACATCCATTTGTCTGGTTAGGAAAAGCCATGGCTGACCTGAACAAGCTGTTTGGTGGAATCAGCCAGATCTCTAGAATGTATCCAAACTCTTCTACTGAATTTGGAGGAGAATTTCAGGCCTCTCTGGACTCTTAGCATATAACGCTGTGCCTGAAGAAAGAGCTACGTTTGAAGCCCAGTGTTCTTCCTCCTGTCTCAATCATCCTCCTTCTGAGTAAGGAGTTAACAACATCCTGCAGGACCCTGTCTGCCCTCCAGGTGTCTTGCCAGGTCTTCAGGGAATGATATACTGAATTAAAAAAAAAAAAAAAAAATACATGTTAGAATCCAGATTTTAAGTGCAGAAGTGTGGAGGTTGTGTTTTATTTCATATTTTAAGAAGGAAAATTAAGGAGCATTTTCTTATTATTAATGAAAGCTATTTATAATAATAGAGAATTAAAAGGAAGAAATATTATTCTTAGTCACTCATTATATTTAAACACAGAGTAAATGGGCAAAGATTGAGCTTAAATCCTGGATCAACAACTCAGTAGATTTGTAGCCTTCGGTAAATTACTTAACCTTTCTAAGTGTGCGACTCAATGGCATTTAATGCATTCACAATCCTATGCAGCCATCATATCACATCTTTCTAGTTTCTAAACTTTTTCATGACCCTAGAAAAACACTGCACACCCATTAAGTTATCATTCCCCATTTACCGCCTCCCCTCACCTCCGAGCAATTACTAATCTGACTTCTGTTTCTTTTTACCTTTACTGAGTATTTTATATAAAAAGAATCATATACATGTGAAATTTTTGCCTGGTTTCTTTCACTTAGCATGATGTTCTCAGGTTCATCCATGTTGTAGCATGTATCAGTACTTCATTTCTTTCTACGAAAGAAAGAATGGAATAATATTCCATTGTATAGGTATACCAAAATTTATTTACCCATTCATCTATTGGTGGACATTTGGGTTAATTTATTTAATGGGGAGATTAAAATAGTAGTCTTTATCTTATAGGGTTTTTATGAGTATTAAATAATAATATTTGTACAGCTTTTAGAATATTGCCTGTTTCAGTGTTTCTCAAATTGCATAAATATGATTCTCTATTTGGAACTGTATATATGTTATTCATATTATATAGTATGGAAACAACTGGTCATAAATTTTTCCAAATAGTTAAGAGTTATTTTCCTAAATGTTAGTATTGTGAAAGATTTTCATTTTTTTCTGAGTTTTTTTTTTCCAAATTTTATTTAAATGTTACATGTAACATGTGAAAATTAAGTTTTTTGTCACATACACATAATAATTACCTTTATGTAATTTCAGAATCATTTCTATCCATTTGGAATTTGTCTAACACAAAGAAGTGGTTTAATAGGTCCATGGACAATAAGAATTTAAGAACGTTCTTTTTAAACGATACTTAGCTGCCTTTCAAGTGACATCTGTAATAAGTAGGATTTGCTTTAGATATTCTCTGCAGCCCCCATTCATGCATGGTATTATTATGGTCAAGTTCATGACTTGGGGACCTACTATCGAAGCTCAAACCCTCCAGTTTCTTCTTACTCGTGGTCCGGGGAGAATATAAGTGATGCTGCAAAGATACACTCAGTAAATTTTCAGCTGCTGTCACAGAGCCACACTGCAGGGGCAGTCCTGAGCCATTTTTCCAAAACGGATCATTGCTCTGACCCTCCACAGACTTGTAGTGGAGTCAGTCCTATCAGTGTTAGAAGCTGCAGGTGAGGCCTGTTAGACAGCAGGTAGGAGAGTGAGTGAGGAGAAGAGCAGTTGTCCAGGGCTCAGCTGCGTGTACGGGACCCACGACAGCAGGAGGCATTTCTGCACTAAGATCTGGGTGCACATATGTGACGCAGAGGGTCTCTTGTCTTCTTTAGACAAGAGCCTAATCATTGCACCAAACCTTAGTCTTCTATAGAACAAAGTTTAAATGTGGAAAACAGTTACACTACTTTTTATTTTGTTACTGAATCCAGACATGCAGGTTGAGGAAAACATATGATATCCTTTGTCATTTTTCAAAAGTTAAGTTTAGAGAATAATCTTTATACCCCTTGACTGTGGGTCCAGAAAGCAAATATATGTCACTTAATTATAAGGCCTGGCTTTCTGTGGTGCCAAACGTTCTATTTTCCATTGTAATGAACAGAACAGGCCAAACGGATATTCTGTGATGCATGTAAAAACATGCATTCGATTGCATCATTTTTTTTCTGTTTTTCTACAGCATATTTGAAACATAAGCATCAAAAATAATTTCTATCAATATCACTTGGGACCACTTTATATAAAATTTTCTGCATGCTGTCCTTCGCAGTTCTTTTCTATCAATAAATATATTCCTACTGGACCTTAAAAACTATAGCTGTTTTATTCTTTATTGTAGCTATTATGAATAAAGGATAAAGAAACCGCAAAGTTACTGGAACATTTTTATAAAACTAAAGAGTTACGTCAGTAATAATATTCCTAAAGGAAAACAGATTTCTTAAAACAAGATCAAGTGAAATGTAGGGTCACTTTCAGATTAGACAAAAATGGCTTTTTACTCTCTCTTATTTTAATTAAAATAAATTAAAACAAATTGGGGTTAGCAAAATCATACCTCACTTGCTACACTGTCCTTCAGGCAAGTCTACTATGTGACATCAGCAAAAGTGAGCAAAGGCTCTTATAAGTTGCACTCCTGGATTTCATGACATGATCTCGTGTTGCACCAGCACAATGCTTCATAAGAAGGCAGGAAATGGCCCAGTCCCATGGTACCACTGTATACTAGTATTAAGAACAATGTAACAATTCAAAAGCATGCTACATTAAAGATGTTCAATGACTTTACCATACCAAAAGGCCCCCCTAAAAAGTAATTTGCTATTATTATATCTTGCAATACTAGGTGTCGTGAAAACATTTGTCATCTCAGTATGGATCTAACAAATAATCATGAAAATTCAAATATTGCTAACTCCAAGTGGCACAAAAAAAAAAGTGTTTATTTTGTCTAGATTAAATCTTTGAAAAGGTAATTAACAGGGTATATGTGTCAAAGATGGCTGGAAAAAAATGTTCTGTTCCTTCATAGGAAAGGATGGATAGAGGGCAAGGTGCTCCCTGGTGCATACTTGCCAGAGGTCAGCTCAGCGAGCCCACGGAGCACACGTGTTCTTTCCCTATGCCCCAGTTACCATTCTCCACACTGAGGCCAGAATAGATCTTTTCATGTTATTCCCTGGCTTAAAATCCTAGGATGGCTCTAACTCACACTGAAAAGAAACACAGCTTTTTTCTTTTCTTCTGCCCATGAGGAGCTATACGTCTGGCTCCTGTCCACCATTTTGAATTCATCTTGTGCCACCTTCCCCTTCATTTGCCTGTGCTGAGATCACACTTCAGGATCGATGCTGAAGCTGAAACTCCACTACTCTGACCACCTGATGCGAAGAGCTGACTCATTGGAAAAGACCCTGATGCTGGGAAAGATTGAGGGCAGGAGAAGGGGACGACAGAGGATGAGATGGTTGGATGGCATCACTGACTCGATGGACATGGGTTTGAGTAAACTCTGGGAGTTGGTGATGGACAGGGAGGCCTGGTGTGCTGCAGTCCATGGGGTCACAAAGAGCTGGACACGACTGAGCAGCTGAACTGAAGATCATGCTAGCCTTCCTGACCTTGAACAGGATTAGATCTTGCATAGCTAAGGGCCGGTAGCCATAGGCCAACCAATCACGGTCCTAGCACCATCCTTGGTTTTCTTCCCAGACTGACCACCAACCAAAAATTCATTATCTGTCCAACATTTCTCTCCCTCCCAGTCCCTCCTGAACTAGATATTTAAGAATGAAGGTTTTCCTGTCTTACCTGACTGTTGACACAGAGTAAGTTCTCAGATCCTATTTGCACTATGAACAGCTGTATACAATGACCAATGAATTTGTATTAACTTTTTTTCAGAATATTCCTCCAGTAAATATTTACCCAAGTGTGGGATCGAATAACCATGATGAAAAGATGAGAACTGACTGAGGAACTCTTCTGATTATTTTTAAAGTGATGGTCTTACATTGTTAGTGAAAGTTAGCACCCTTAACTAGGAAAAAATGAGGGTGTACTAAGTCACTTCAGTTGCGTCTGACTCCTGGCAACCCTATGGACTGTAGCTAGGAGAAAATATTTGACGATAAAGCCTAGAAGGAAGCAAAGTCAAGGCCACAGTTTCCTGTATGACTAGAAAACAGAAAGCCTCCCATCACTGTTTATACATTAGCATCCTATGCAGATGTAGATGAGAAGTGGAAAAGTTTTTTTTTTTAAAGGACTCAAAGTGTAGAGCTTGCATCCTACACAGTCTAGAGCGAGAGACAGACACTAAATAAATAAAATGTGGAGGCTTTAGGTGATGGCCAGTGCTGCAGAGAGTCAAGTAAAGCAGAAGGTGTGCCAGGGAAGTGCAGAAGTTGCGAAGTTGCAACTCTAATAAAGTGCTTTACTAATACACTTAGTAGTGTTTAGTGAAAGTCTCCACGGAAAGGCTGTAGATTTGAAACAAGCCTTGTGAGCTACTGTGGGTATCCTAAGGAAGTTCTTTCCAGGGAAGGGTAAACCCTCATAGGAGAGGGACATTTTCAAGGACACAAATGGCCTGAAGCTGGAGTGAGGAGTAAAGTAAGAAACAGAGATAATGGGAAGTCAGACGATTCACAGCCTTGCAGGTCATCTTGAACCCTATTGTCCAGGTGAGCTGGAAACCAAGTGGAGAATTCCATGCAGAAGAGTGGCATGATCTGACTATGGTTCAAAAGGGTCACAGCAGGATGACTCTTAATGCTGAGCTGATTGGAGGGGAGGGAGGGGACCAGGAGCCAAGGGCAAAAGCAGAGAGATCAACGTCAGGAGTCTCCTGCAGTAACCCTGGGGAAGGAGGACAGGGGCTTGGTCCAGGAGACGAGCAGAGAGTGTGGTAAGAAAAGTTAGAACCTGATTGTACTCAAAAGTCAATAGAACTTGATGATACATGAGACGTGGGGTAGAAGAGGAGGAGTCAAGACTGATTGGAAGGGCTTGCTCTTCATACCCTAGAAGAATGCAGTTGCTCTTAACTGAGATGGGGCAGCTTATAGAAGACTTGGATATAGAGGATATGGGGGAGATAGGGCATTTGATTTCAGACATGCAAAATTTGAAATTCAGAATAGATAATCAAATTACAATATTAAGTAGGCAGTTAGTTATCTAAATCTACAGTGAAGAACAGAAAGCCAGGACAAAATAGAAACGTAACATAAACATGTATACACACACACTACACACTGTATACACTATTAACCATACATATATATAATATTTATATATAATTATATGTAGAATAGTTAAGATCAAGACTAGAAGAGAGCAGCAAAGAAACAAAAAGAGAGAATAGAAGCAGATCAGGGCAAAGAAGAGGAGAAGGAATCAATAAATCGGTTTATGTTATGATTGATGTAAGCAAAAGTTACTTTAAAGGATAGAGGGGGTCATCATTAAGTCAAGTTTCTGCAATGAGATATTTATATAATGGCTTGTTGAAGAAAACTGTAGAAATGTTGGTCAATTTTTAATTCCACATTCTCACCATTTATCTAAGGTTCATAGGCAACTGGCAAAAATAGTGCCATTTCGAAGCGGGCAAGAAAATCATGGAAAAGGTGAAAATGTGATCGCAGTGATATAAACCTTAAGATTAATAACATAAAATTTTCCAGGACCTCCCTGGTGGTCTGGTGGCTAAGACCCCACGATCCCAATGCAAGGGCGTGGGTTTGATGCCTCGTTGGGGAACTAAGATTCCACGTGACGCAAGTCTTCACGAAAAGAGAGAAAAATAAAAATAAATAAAAATCTCCTTCAGATCATGCAGATAAGTGAGACCTGGGGCCATTTTCAGTCAATTGGGTGACCAGGAGATGATACTTACAGTGCATGAAAGGAGTAAAGGCAGGACTGTTTCTCTGTCCCAGTAGCTCTAACCATGGTCACTCTATACTGAAAAGAACCAGCCATAGATTTTACTCTTCCAAAGAATGAAGCCTAAGTATATTCCAACTATGGTGGTATGTAACTATAAATTCATTTTACATGCTCTGGAGGAGAATTAGAAGTAAGATATCAAGAAACTGGCTTCAGGTTGGTTTTGGAAAATAATCATGACTCTTTAACCTACGTGCTTGCTACTTTCCAAAATCTCCACTTAAGCCTCTTTAGAACAGTATTTATTAGATGGCCCATTAATAATTAAAATATAATTCGGATGAGTTTAAGAAACTCATGTTCTTCTTTCTTTCTAACCTAAAAAGGCTTCAATTATGAAGGCAGAAATTATAAAGGTAACTGTAATACACATTTAAGTCTTCCCAGTGGCTCAGTGGTATAGAATCTGCCTGCCAATGCAAGAAATATGCATTTGATCCCTGAGTGGGGACGATCCCCTGGAGAAGGAAATGGCAACCCACCCCAGTATTCTTGCCTGGGACATCCTGTGGACAGAGGAGCCTGGTGGCTTACAGTCGTGCATCGAGTCCCAAAAGAGGTGAACATGATTTAGCAACTAAACAACAGTAAGCAATGCCCATGAAAGGCACGTGGTGGTGGGCACCGACGGAGCGGGTGTCACAGAAAGGCACGTGGTGGTGGGCACTGACGGAGCGGGTGTCACAGAAAGGCACGTGGTAGTGGGCACCGACAGAGCGGGCGCTACAGAAAGGCACATGGTAGTGGGCACCAACGGAGCGAGTGTCACAGAAAGGCACATGGTAGTGGACACCGACGGAGCGGGCGCTACAGAGTGTCCAGAGAGAACAGCTCTGCCTGAAGGGCCAACGTAAAAGTTCCATTTAAGAAAGCAGGAAATATCTCTTTGAGCACAAAGTGTTTTCAAACCACAATACGTTTTTTCTCTTAACCTGATTTCTATTTAATCATTCAAGTCTCATGAAACCAGAAGAAGAACAGATACGGCACAGAAACACAAGTTGAGCATTTTCCAGTGATTCATTCTGTAAGCACCTTCACAAGTCTGTTTTTCTGTTATTTACATACAATGACGATCGACTTATATTCAAAATGCATTTCTCTTGCCACCTACAGATCGGCAGAAACAAACCAAAAGGTACAGACAATCTCAATCTCTGTACAATTTCCAGTTGAGCATTTATGAACTGGGCCTGAACACAGCCCTGGATAAAGCTTTTTCTGACTTAGCAATGAGTAAATCTCTCTTCAAGTTCAAATTGCTACAACATACTTTTTTAACGTGCAACCCAGTTCAACAACCTAAAGATAACTGGGAATAAAATGATCCCCCAACAGAAGGAATTTTCTGGGATCCCAAGTTACTCCTAAACTCAACGTTCTCATGTATCTATTGTCTGAAAGTGAAATCACGGGATATGCCATTTTTGCTTTCCTTCACAAGGTAACAAATAATTAAGAAGAAAAAAATAAAATATATAAAATTTCCAAAAACATTATCAACACCAAAAAGTAAAATCTTACTTTGGTACAACTTGGGGAGAAACACACAATATTTTTCTAAATCGACACAAGAACATTTACCTTGTAAAGACTGGTACCCAGGATGGGACTGGGGGGGAGAATGCCATTCATTTCTCGTGAGTTATACAAGGAGTCAGTGGCAGGTGTTAAGCATGAGATAGAAATGAAAAATCTTCAAAGCAATAACAGACATATGAAACACATCCCAAAGGGAGATAAGGAGAGCAACAGGAAAGAAATAAAGTGAAGTGAATACAACCTCACAACTAGTGCAAATCCCTCAGGAATGCTCCTAATATGAACCGTTAGAGCCATATGTTTAACATTTGATAAATCTAAGGTTTTTTTTGTCAAACGGGGAAGCTCCAGGCGCAGTGGGCATTAACCTCATCCCATAAAAGGCATTATATTGTCTGTCTTTGCGTTTCATTGCAAAATGACTTTACAAACATGTATATCCAGATCATACTTCTATGTTTCACTCTTATGAGTTAAATAAATAGATGGCCTTCTTGTATGAATAGTATGTTCAGTGAGTTCATTCTTTTAAAGGGTGGTTATTGAAATATATCATGACCATGCCTACATAATGGAAACATCAGAAAAAAATCTCCCCCATGCTTTGTTCTGCACATCTTTTTACTCAATCTAAGTGACATGTCTAAGAGGTTCAATGAGAAAACTTTGTATCTTTACAGCAGATATGTTGCCAAGCATGTGTTTCATTCCCAGTGAGAAGCTGCCAAAAATAAAAACAGAGGTGTATAATAAGAATATGGTATGAAAAGAAGACACGGGACTCAGAAAATGAACGTGGACTGTCTTGTTCCACATTTTTCACCATGTGGCCTTGGGAAAGTCATGTTCTTACTATAGATTTCAACTCTTCCTGGATCAAATGAAATTGTTCACTAAATAACCTCTAAGGCCCACCCATCTCTAACACTCTATAGCTCTAAATTATTCCAAATGGATATTAAGCACAAAAATAATCAACTATGACTGTAAATTCTAGTGTTTTCCATCCTTCTCCACCTGAGCACTTGTGTCAAGGTGCCGTGGCAAACTCTTAACAAAATATTTGTTGAATCTTCATAACAACTCTATGAGCAAGGTATTATCATTTTCTGCACTATTTTACAGATGAAGACACATAGAGAAGTGAAATAGTTTGCCACAAACTGTATATTGAATCCAGTATAATAATCCGTAATAACTCCATTCTTTACTGCCTCCCAATCAGAAAGAATAAGCAATTCTTCCAAGAAAATTAAAAAAAAAAAAAGTTTAGCCAAGCTTTTTGAAACAGCTCAGCTAGAAAATGAAGTGGTTGAGAGCCTTATTTGAAAGTCAAGGAAGCGAGGTTGATTCCACAAAATCCGGATAAACTTACATGAATTAAGACTTTCATTTAGAATTGTTTTTCATGTTTGTTTGTTTTTTTAGTTGCAGAGATTTTTGCTACCTGGGGATCGCTGGGAGCAGTGACCCCATAGTTCCACGAAAAGTGAAGAGGGGACTGAAGTGAAAGCAATAAGGCCGCCTTAATGGGCTCCACATATTAGAATTTTGGACTGAAACAGGAGAGGCAAATAACATCTATTCAGCATTTAATATTGTTCAATAACTGACCTGTCTCAAAATCGAAGCCTCCTCTCCTAAAGCATTTAGACTTTTCTCCTTCTCTCACTATAATTCCCTCTGTCAGAATATAAAATATCTGTTCAATTTAGAAATATATGACATAGAGAACACAAACTACCCACGGCGGGAGTGTCCACCCACCTCTATATGGTTCCAGAATGTTCACATTCTAGGGTAGTCCCGGTTGAGGGTGCACCTCTTCACAGAAACATTTGCAATCCAGAAGATTGGCCAAAGACTTCATTTTTATTTCTAAAGTTGAGGTGGAAATAACTAGAATTTTATTTCAAAGAACTTAAAAATAGTCATTTAAATGGATTTAAATTATGATATAGTGTCGTATTTCACGAGACACATGGCGGAGACCAGGGACAAGAGAGAAATTAGTGGGAATTTTTTTTCTTTACTTGAAGAAGAAACTATACAAAGTTTCCCTTCATGAAACAATCTGAAATTATAATGTAAAATCCAAAGAACTGTGACAGTGCTTTTTGTAGCTTTTAAAGTTAGTATCCCTTGCCTTGAAAATACTTCAGTGGGCTCTCCAAAATAGTAAGACAAGATGCTTTCACAGTGATTTATATGGTATTTTCCATCTTAACAGCTGGATGATTTATGTTTGTAGTATTGCCATGTGGCTCACTGTTCAAAGCAGTGGCGTTTTAGAAGTCCTGAAAACAGGATGTTCACTTAAGCACTGTATAGAACATGTTACAAATTTAAAATATGAAAAGGAAAAAAATTCAGTTGCAAAGAGCATGAATCCTGAATCCACAAGCTTTTCCAGTGCTTTTTAATGCCGTCAAAGGGGGATGAGAAATCATTCTTCCAACTGTCAGCAAACATCTATATGGAGCTTAACTGGCTTCATAACCCCCACAGGGCTTTTTCCCTTGGTTTAGCTTCATTTTCCAACAGGCTTTAAGAATCAGTAATGTCGTTAAGCAGTCTTCTTCTCTTGCAACAAATATCATTCTTTCTTTCTTTCCAAAAGGATGTATATATTTTAGATTAGCATATATATACATACACAAAACTTTTAATACAAGTTGGGCAGATGAATACAAGTGCAAAAATATATTTTGATCACAAGGAATAATAATCTTTTTTATTTTTTGGAACAGGAGTCTAAAATATTGTATACTATAAACTCCTAATACAAATTTATTATTTTAATAAATTTAACACTAAGCAATACATAATTTCTTGTGTTTGTTGCTCAATAACTAAAAGAAGTAACTTCTAAAATTAAAGTAGAAAAAATCTTAGTCTCAAATGAGTACTTTTCTTAATATTAAAACTGTGTACAGGACAGATTATGCAAATGCAAAACTAAAAATTAAACTACTTTCTGCTTTTGGATCTAAAAATCCCCAAAGATCAAAAAATATTAGTGTTAATAGTCAAGTTTAATTACTTGCTTTAATCATGTTTAATCATTTATACCGTGAACTGTAAGACAAGAAATCCAAATATTTTATGGATCATATGTTAGAAATAATTGAATATGTGACATAAATAACCTATCCAGATTTTTAAAGATTTATCTATATCCCTTTAAATCTTCAACAGCATATATAAAAGACATAATATGGCCAAAAAAGATATCTCAAACTGCCTGTTTTATAAAGTAGTAGACATCTGGCTGACTTGATCTGATAACACTTACTATGCCAATAATTGATTACCAAACTATAATACAAGATAATGGCTAAAAGAGTAACAAAATTATTTTTTCAAACACCCAATCATGATTTGTATCATAGAATTTGTACACGTTAAAAAGAAACTCACAATATAAAGACAATGACTAATGTATTCACATAGATAACATGCCAAATCTAAAAAAAATATTCTACCCCAAATTTTTTTCATCTATCTTTCCAGTGTTGGCTTCTTCAACACCAACACCAATGGTCAAAGCTGACAGTGATCTGAAACCCAGCCCTATCTCCAGCTTTTATTTTCTCTGCCATCATCCTCAACTCAGGTGATTTAAAAATAAATCATTTTATATAATGTTTATGTATATTAAGAGAAAGTAATTATTAGATGTGATGGGAGAGGAGGAGATTCCTTTCACAGTATCCAAAACCTCTGACACAACCTCAGATTTCAAGTTTACTATAATTCATGGATTCATTCATTCTTGTATTCAGCAGAGAGTTATTGAGCACCCCTTTTGTGATATGTACTAAGTACTACGGATGGTGCAGTGGGTTCTGTGGATAATGGTTCTGCTGTTATGGTTGTATATTATATAAAGTAATCAATAAACAAATAAGATGATTCAGATAGGTGTAACAGTTCTAAAGAATTAAAACTGGGAAATGAGATAGAGAATGACTGTGATGACACCATTGGATGAACAGGAAATGTGTATTTGAGCTGAAACACGGATGACAGTAACGTCGTGGTGAAGCAGTAGGGTACACAGTGCTTGCGCACAGTAGAGACAGCCAATATAAAGGCCCTTACAAGGCGAACGTGTGTTTAAGAAACAGAAAGAAAGTTAGTTGCTGGAGCATAGTATGCAAGGCAGAGGAAAGAAATTACAGCGTCAAGTCAGAGAAACTGGCCTATGGGTCTCCTGCTTGTGGTTGGGCGTCTTGTCTGAATGGCGCTTCTAAATTGGAGAAGGAAATGGCATCCCACTCCAGGGTTCTTGCCTGGAGAATCCCAGGGATGGGGTAGCCTGGTGGGCTGCCGTCTATGGGGTCGCACAGAGTCGGACACGACTGAAGCGACTTAGCAGCAAAGTCTTTAAGAACACAACCACACAGTTGTGCTTAGTAGAGGGATATGCTGAGCGTCTCAACTTGAAGATGCAGGAAATTAAGATTCAGTTCTTATCAGAGCTCCTTCCCAGTCTGTCAAATGTGCAAACCTCCCGAGTTCTTACACCAGACAAAGCATCAAGGAGACCCCCAAACTCCTGGGGGATCTGTTCATACTACTTACTGTGGATAAATATTCTGATCTAGGGTTTTGCTTTGTTTTGTTTTTGTTTTCTAATTTTTTTTTTTATTTTTACAATTGATGGCTCTAGAGCTTTTGTGCTGCATTTGGGATGGAATTCTTACATGTGCTGGGAACCCACAAGCCTAGGAACCAGTCTCCTGGGTGTTGTCTTTGGAGCACTGTCAATGTCTCATCCGCTACTGTAGATCAGAGGATAGCCTGTTATGCCCCCTCAGCTTTGAGAGTATGCCAGGGGCTTCTTGTGCGTCCTTACCAGTGGCTTAACATTCAAGGTGCTTGTATTTGTTTACTCCAGTTTCTAATCATTACTCAAAAACGAAGATTGTGAAGTAGTTTTGAATGACATCTCAAATGTAAATTATACAAATCCATCCTGGAAATCTCTTATTTCAATACATATTCTCAAATTTTCAGAGGATACAAATATAAATTACATATAAATTGGTTGCTTAAATATAAAATATTTGAGGTTTATAATAAAACCAAAGAAATTTTTAAAGATTGCATGCACCTACATGTTAGTTATATATTTTTCAAATTATAGAAGACATATAAGGATCATGCAGAAAATTTAGAAAATAGAAGAGAAAAAAATAAGAATCAAAGTGAATTCCAGCAAATGGAGATGAACGTTCTTTGTTGTTGCTGTTGTTTTTAAAATAATTTATTCATTTTAATTGGAGGCTAATTACTTTACAATATTGTAGTGGTTTTTGCCATACATTCTTGACAACATTTTGTAATTCCTCACTTCTTTTAACATCTACATATAGTAATATGTACTAGATGGAGAAATCTGGAGAAGGCCATGAAACCCACTCCAGTGATCTTGCCTAGAGAATCCCATGGAAAGAGGAGCCTGGCGGGCTACAGTCCATGGGGTCACAAAGAGCTGGACATGACTGAAGCGACTTAGCACGCATGCACCACACACTTGATGGAGACTACAAATTCAAAGCCTATCACCTGCTTTTATAATATAACCATTGCAGAAAGCATCCCCACATAATCTAAAATCCTTTAGAACCACTATCTTAATGTATACAAAATGTTCTACTGTATGATTGCACAATAAATTTTACATATCTCCTGCTTACTTAGCACAAAATTTATTTCCGTGTTTTTTATGTTGCTTATATTAATGAGAAAGAAGTCTTCCTTGACACATTATCTTCTGTTTTTGGTGTAAAGTAAGGCTGTGTATTCATTTTGTATCTTACAATTTTACAGAATTCTATGAGTTATAAAATTCTATAAGAGTTTTCAGCAAATAAAAAAGTTATACTTTGTCTTCTTAAGCCAATCATTATATCTCTTATTTTTATTTTAAATAATATTATATTGATCAAAATTATTATAAAATATCAAAAATTAATAATTGTATGCCTGCTACACTTTTATTCATCTCAATGGCTATAATTCCTTTGTTTTATAATGAATTATCATTATAAAAGAGAGTCTTTATTATAGAATGAATATAGGCTTAATTATCTAAATTTTAAGGGAAATAGTTCTTACTAATAGTAGCTAATATTTATATTGCATTTTCAAGCACTGTTAGCATGTTTCCTAGATTAATTTATTTAATATCCACAACAAACCTCTGAGGTGCATACTACTGTTATTTACCTTTTACAAATGAGGAAACCAACGTGTAGAGAAGTTACACATCTATTAAAATTATGTATTAAAGAGACCTATTAAAATTCTCATATGGTTTATTTCACTTATACTGTTGATGCAATTATCACACATAAGAGAACTAAAATCAATTGCATTTTTGGGGTAAAGTCAGCTTGGTTTGATAAGTCATTCTGCTACTGTTTCCATATATTCCATTAAGGATTTTTGTGTCTATACCGTTATGCAAAAGTCTTCTTTAATTTTTTGTGTTTTCTTTTTCCTAGTGTTGGTATCAAGGTAATGCTAGATTCACAATATTATCAGCTAGATTTCCACCCTTTTTCTGTCTTCTGATACAGCTAATATTTCCTTAATACCCTACAAATGCGATTCTGATCTTCTCTTTGATCCACAAGTTATTTAGAAAAGTGACTTCAAATTTCATAGTGGTTTTAAATAGAAATCAATTAACAAAAGCTCAACTGAGCAAAAAGTCATTTGCTTTGTTGTTTAAGCTTTTGTTAATAAAGGTCATTTATATCACATTATGAGCAGAAAATATTGACTAAATAAATACTAGTCTCTGGACAAATTGAAGCTTTTTTTTTGAGCCTCTGTCTATCAAAAACATGCCCAATAATCTATCTCCTTACAGAAAAGCTACATAATTTGCTCATATATATAAACAGTGCTGAGTATTTTTGTTTAATATAGTTATACGTGCTTATATAAAATATCAAAACTTATTTAGTTATATAAGCTTTCAATTACTTTATTTTTACCCCATAAGCTAAAAATTCTTTTCTTTTTTTTTTTTTTTGATGTCGCTCAGTTGTGTCCGACTCTTTGCAACCCCGTGGACTATATAGTCCGTGGAATTCTCCAGGCCAGAATACTGGAGTGGGTAGCCTTTCCCTTCTCCAGGGGATCTTCCCAACCCAGGGATCAAACCCAGGTCTCCCTCATAGGAGGCATATTCTTTACCAGCTGAGCCACAAGGGAAGCCCAAGAATACTGGAGTGGATCTTCCCGACCCAGGAATCGAACCGGGGTCTCCTGCATTGCAGGTGGATTCTTTACCAACTGAGCTGTCAGGGAAGCCCATAAGAACAAGCCCCACGTAAGAATAAGATTGTTCATATCTATTGTAACAACTTTATAAAATAATGTGTGTTCTCTCTTTTTTACTTTATATAGTTTGATACTATGGGTCATAAAATGCATGTTTCTATCCTAATTATAGATTGTGTATTTTATCAACATGAAATTATCCAGTTTGTTATATTTACTTTTTGGTTACCAACCAAGTTTCTCTTTTTTTTTCTTTCATTTTTCTAATAAATCTTCAAAATTATTTTGTTTTTACACAGGTTGTATTTCAGCTTTAGCTTTCTAGTTTAAGTATCATATAGTAGCATGTCACTCTGTAATCTTACACTTGAGATTTTAACTTTACATAATATCACTTTATCAGTTTATACATTTTTAAAATCACTGATATGTCTATTCTTATATCTGACACCCTGTACTTTGATTTCTGTGTTCCTAGGATTCTTTACCCTTTCTGTTGTTTTCTGTTCTATATTGCCTAAGTTAAAATAATGTCTCTTGATTTCCTCTAACATAAACAGAGAAATACTTTTGCTTCTTCTCTGTCTCATTCATAGTATTAATTGATACAATATGATATTTGAGGTTTAGTTTTCTGTTAAAATTAACTCTAACATTGTGTGTCTTTTGTGAACAACTTTTAAATTTGTATTTATTTTATAGACATATTCTCAGCCAATTACACTTTTAACGTTTTTTATTCCACTTCCATTCATTTTTAAATTACTATATGGTGAACTATTTTAAGCATACAGAAAAGAAATAGTAATAGCTAACATGGACTGAACACTTACAATGTACCAAGCATTATTCTAAGTACTTGAAAATAATTTACAATAGTTTTTGTAGTAACTTTTTGAGATAGGAGATATTTATATTTCCATGCTATAGATGAAGAAACTATGTCATTTGCAAAAAGCTTTACAGCTAAAAATGATGAGCTCATGTTCAAACCTGGTCTCGCTCATTTGTGTCCTCTCGTCTGCCAGTAAGCCTTCCGCGACCAGGAATGTACCACCAGCCCCACTCTAGGCGCAGTCTATGTGCAACTGAAAAAATTTAAGCTTTCTTCTTTCATCTTATTTATTGATTTTGCTTTCATCATCTCTGCCTATGTGGTATTTTTCCTTCTTTTATTTCTTCAGAGTCCAGATGTATTTCAACACTCTGTAGCTCTGTAATTATTTTCTCTGCTTTTAATGTACTCTCCCATTGATTTTCATATTTTTGATATTTTAATATTGTTGATTTTGATATTTTTGGTTCTATAAATTAGTTCTCTTCTTGGATTTTAGGGTTTGGTTTTTTTAGGTAGATTGAGCTGGAAAGTCCCTCTGCCTTTGGAACTGCTGTCTCTTTCTGTCTCTCTCTTTCCACTCTCCCTTCCCCTCCTCCTCTCTCTCTCTCTCTCTCTCGTTTCCTCCCTCTCTTTTTCTCCCATTCCAACCCCTAATCTATCTAGGACATTCTTCCATCAAGAACTGCACCTTTTTCCTATAACGGAGAGACTCTCACTGAGTAACTATGGTGACTCGATTATAAGATTATATTAGTAACAAACTATCATAGCTTGGGAACCTCTTGTTGTCCATATCCATCTCTGTCCCAGAGCTTCAAAAGCTAAGATTCACAGCAAAACATATAGAGAACCTGAAAACTAGGGAAATCTGGGAATGCTAATTATTCGACTTTGGAATGCAATTAGCACTCCTTTCCCCCTAGACGAACGTGATTGAGTAGATTTGCTATTATCCAATATGGAAGGAACATCTAATCTATGGGGCAGGATGATGTGTTGGACCATAAGGAAGGCTGAGCACCAAAGAATTGATGCTTTTGAACTGTGGTGTTGGAGAAGACTCTTGAGAGTCCCTTGGACTGTAAGAAAGGAGATCCAACCACTCCATCCTAAATGTTCATTGGAAGGACTGATGCTGACGCTGAAGCTCCAGTACTTTGGCCATCTGATACAAAAAGCTGACTCACTGGAAAAGGCCCTGATGCTGGGAAGGATTGAAGGCAGGAGGAGAAGAGGGTGGCAGAGGATGATCAGAGAGCATCACCAACTCAATGGACTTGAGTCTGAGCAAACTCGGGGAGATAGTGAAGGACGGGGGAGCCTGATACACTGCAGTCCGATGGGTTGCAAAGAGTCAGACATGGCTTAGCCACTGAACAACAGCGATGGCTAAGCCTTTGTCTCTAGGACAAGCTCTTGCTCTTAAAACAACTAAAGTCGAAGTAGACTTACATAGCATAAGCCACTGCACCTATTAACCACAGGGATTCCAGGAGTTGCTTTTCTTTAGGAAAAGCTATGACTGTGGCAAACACATAGAGTTTTGTATATACTTCTCGGCATAGTTTTTCCCAGTCTCTTAATTTAGATTCACTTCTAAGTATCTTTGATATATTTATTTTAGTTTATATTTGTATTAGTCACAACCTCATTATTTTCTTCACTGTTCTAAGTGTACCCATCTGTTTTGTAGTCCCCTTGGACAAAAAAGTTTGGGAATTCTGGCTTGTAGCAATGACTAATTGCTAGACTGATTATGTTCACTGTATTTCTGTTGTGAATCTACATAATTTTATTCCCTCAAATTTCACAACAAAGTTATGGTCCAAGAAAAAGAAGGATTATATAATTAGCTGGTAAATGTACTAGGAACTAGGAAAATGTAAATATCAACTTTAATTTAAATCATCTAGACTGGCTAGGCCGGATGTCTGAACTTCCGTGTGTAACTGCCGAAATTTATGGTCCTAGCTGTGTGACATGAGGTACACATTTTCATAAAGGACTACAGACTTTTATAGAGCTAGAAAATGATTCTTTTGAAAGAAAACTAAAGGTACTTGTTTTATATAAATGTTGGGCCAAATGTTCATCCTGTATTATTCTCCCGTAGGAGTTTTACAAGATGAGAATCTGGCATTTATTAGCAGGTCATTCAGGGGTCGGTGGCTGTGGGAACCCAGACTCTTTGTCTGCATTTTATCTTCACCATATGATTTTGGTATGAGTATTTAAGTCTTGTAAGGCATAATATGTCATTAATATTTAATAATTACATTTTAAAAAGAACACAAATTAAATCACCGCCTATTACAGTGTTAACTATCAGTAAAGATGCATTTAATTCTTCATTAGGGATTGAAAAAATATTTTTGGTTTGAGCACTCATTTAGTTATGGATATGTGTATGTGTGTATTATGTACAACAGTATGCTCTGAATAATCTCAGTTGTATTGAATATGATTTTAAGGTTTATCTCCTTAGTTGGATGTTTGAATATACAAGTAATTTAATCCATACAAAATTTGTAAATGGGTTTAAGATAAATAATATGATACAGGTACAGAATGTTATTGCTAAACTGCTAGATAATCAGATAAATCTACTCTAAATTATTTCCACTAAATTAAGAAATTCAGCCAAGTCTACCACAATAAATTGAAGCAGAAAGAACAGTCTATTGTTTAAAGAGGTTCATCAAATGTTCTCAGAAAGCATTTATTTGAACTTTGTGCTGCATTCATTCAGTGGAACCCGAGAAGGTGCGATTCCTGACATTTGATAGCTTTAACAAAAGAAAGACCACAAAGGCATAAACAAAATGTTAAGGCAATCTAGAGGTGAACACAACATGGCACCTTGATTTAAAACACGAGACTTCGGATCAGAAGAGGAGCTTCCGAGCTCTGGTTTTGCCACTTACTGTGCAATCTTGGGCAAGTCACCACATCTTGATTTCAATTTCTTCATCTTTTAGATGACTCTTGGAATTGTGTGTATAACATACATCTGCAAATCTGCTACTTGGCCCCTTCTTTGCAGTGCCCCAAACACTCTGACCTCCTTGTTGTTCCTCAAAAACACCAAGAACCTCCACCAGGGGGCCTCTGGAGAGGCTCTTTCCACTTCCTGGAATGCTCTTTCCTGAGATTTCCACATGGACAGCTGCTTCTCTGCCTTCACGTTCAGCTTAATATTCCCACACGCCTTTGCTCCAGCTCGATAGAAAGGTGGAAAAGCAGATAGGTGACGCCTTCATCTTTCACACGGGAGACTGGCTTTGCACCCCTTCAAGATCCAAAAGATGCAGAATTCCCTTAAGTAAACAAAATATTAACAAATTTCCACGATAGGTGTCAAGAAATTCTGTAAAGTCTTCAGACAATTACCATTCATCATGACAGGTAAATTCAGAAATTTGTAAGAAATGAGTAACAATACTTCAGTTAACATGGTGTACATGCTCAGTCATTTCTGACTCTTTGCGACCCTTTGGACTGTAGTCCATGGAATTTTCCAGGCAAGAATACTGGAGTGGGTCGCCATTTCCTACTTCCTAGGATCTTCCCAACTCAGGGATAGAACCTGTGTCTCTGGCATTGGCAGGTGGATTTTTTACCACTGTGCCACCAAAGAGACAACCAAGTAATAATACAATATAAACTATTTCCATATATGTATGTATATATATGGAAATCTTTTTTTATTTTAAATTTCCTTCCCATTTAGGTCACCACAGAGGACTGAGTAGGTTCTCATTAGTTATGTACTTATACTTAGTATCAATAGTATGTATATGTCAACCCCAATCTCCCAATTCATACCACCACCTCACTTTCCCCCCTTGGTATCCATATGTTTATTCTCTACAACTCTATTATTGTTTTGCAAATAAGATCATCCATATAATTTTTCTAGATTCCACATATATGTGTTAATACATGGTATTTGATTCTCTCTTTCTGACGTACTTCACTCTGCATGACAATCTCTAGCTCCATCCATGACTCCACAAATGATCCAATTTCTGTCCTTTTTATGGCTGAGTAATATTCCACTCTGTATATGTACCACATCTTCTTTACCCATTTCTCTATTGATGGACAATTAGGTTTCTTCTATGTCCTGCCTATTGTAAATAGTGCTGCAGTGAACATTGGGGTGCATATGTCTTTTAGAATTCTGGTTTTCTGTGGGCATATGCCCTGTAGTGGGATTGCTGGGTCATATGGTAATTCTATTTCTCGTTTCTTTCTTCCTTAACTTTTAATTTTGTATTGGGTATGTGTACCAGCTCAGTCGCTCAGTCGTGTCCAACTCTTTGGAACCCAGTAGACTGTAGCCCCCAGGCTCCTCTGTCCATGGATATTTCCAGGCAAGAATACTGGAGTGGCTTGCCATTTCCTACTCCAGGGAAACTTCCCAACCCAGGGATCAAACCCATGTCTCTTGTACCTCCTGCATTGGCAGACAGATTCTTTACCACTGTGCCACTTGGGAATCCAGGTATATGGGTATAGCCAATTAACATACAATATTATGATAGTTTCAGGTGAACAGAATCAGGGTCTTTTCCAATGAGTCCACTCTTGGCATCAAGTGGCCAAAATACTAGAGCTTCAGCTTCAGCATCAGTCCTTCCAATGAATATTCAGGGTTGATTTCCTTTAGGATTGACTGGTTGGATCACCTTGCAGTCCAATGGACTGTCAAGAGGCTTCTCCAACACCACAGTTTGAAGGCATCAACTCTTTGGCTCTCAGCCTTATTTATGGTCCAACTCGCACATCTGTATATTGCGAATGGAAAAACAGCTTTGACTAGATGGACCTTTGTTGATAAAGTTATGTTTCTGTTTTTTAATACACTGTCTAGGTTTGTCATAGCTTTTCTTCCAAGGAGCAAGCATCTTTTAATCTCATGGCTGCAGTCACCGTCTGCAGCGACTTTGGAGTCCAAGAAAATAAAGTCTGTCACTGCCTCCATTGTTTCCCCATCTATTTGCCATGAAGTGATGGGACTGGATGCCATGATCTTAGTTTTTTGAATGTTGAGGTTTAAGCCAGCTTTTTCACCCTCCTGTTTCACCTTCATTACCGTTTGACCTCAGGCATGTGGCAGTTTGCATCTTCAAAGTGTTCCAGTGGTAGGGCAGTCACGTGTGCCAGTAAGGCAGAAGTCACAATCTTTAGTAATCTAACCATGCAATTGACATCCCACCCCTGTGCCTTATTTTATTCCTTAGAAGCAAGTCATTACCTAACCTCAAGAGGAAGGGATGACACAGTCATCTATAGCAGACAGTTGGATTATACAGCTTTCTGAAGTTGAATTGCTAAAGTTGAATTATTAAAGGCCAGTTTAAAAATTGTCTGCCACATAGGTTCATTTACATAATTGGAAAGGTGAGTGTAGTTTGTCTTTAGACACAGTTGCATCCCAAAACTTAAAAGGTGCCATCAAATGTCAGTTTCTCTTCATCACCATCACTTCTGTTAGTTTCCTTCTAAGACAAGCAGCATCCAGAAAAGATGAACTTTGGGCAGCACCCCTCGTGCCCTTGTAGGTGTCTGAACAAATGACGGCGTGAATTCTTTCCCAGAGTGCCTTTCTCCTTGTCCATTTTAACAGCAAAGGAGATAATCTTTAAACCCAGAAAGCCTGGAAGAGAGTTTAGACATACCTTAAATGCACTCAACAGGTAAGTACTTTAAAAACTTTCTAGAAAATGTGTGGGAAACAGCAGAAATGAGAAATTCTCCTAAAAGAGGGGAAAAAAAAAACAAAAACGTTTTTCCCTAAGGAGAGTTGAAAGAGTAAGTAGGAGAAAAAATAAGCAAGTTTTAGAGATGGAAAATGGAAACTCAGTTTTTTTCTTACAGAATCAGAAAACCTCTACATAACAGACTGAAAAAAACTTTTTTGATGTTCGGGACATCTTGACGTAGGGGACGTTTACCAAAAGCCTGAATACAAATGGCAGGAGAAATAGCACCTCAGGTGAAATGCATAGGTGAAGCACTATAAACAGGTGTGAGTCATAGTTCGAGTCCTTTCTACCAAAGGGGGCCTCAAAGTGTTTTTAATCCAAGCTAATTCATACTATAGGTGAGAAAACTGTGCCTGGAAGAGTTAAATTACTTTCTAAAAATCAAACAATTAGTAAATACAGAGCAAGGATTGCCCTTTTACCTTTAACCTCCAAGTCCATTTTTCACAGAAATCGTTACAGCTGTATACTGCAGATGTTTATGATTTATGGTCCCTCAGAGGATGGACGGTGAGCCCCGTGGAGCGCTAAAATGCCAGGCTTTCCTTGTCCCACTGTTGGGACTCATCCTAAGAAACTGAGTCAGAATCTCAAAGGGATACTTGCACTCCCACTTTTAACATTATTCGCAATAGCTAAGATATGGAAACAGCTTAAATGTTCATCGAAAGGAAATTAAGATACAACATATCAAACCCAGGCCTCCTGCATAGCAGCCATTTTCTTTACTGTCTGATCCACCAGGGACACCACAATGGAACATTATTCATTCTTAAAAACGAAAACCCTATCATTTTCAATGATATGACTGGACCTGGAGAACATTGTATCAAGTGAAACAAGCCAGACCTAGAAATACATATATTATATGGTCTCACTTACATGTGGAATCTAAAATAGGGAAACTCGTAAAGAATGGTGGTATGCCAGGAATTGAGGAAGGAGGAAAAGGGAAGATGATCGTCAAGATATATAAAGTTTAGTTATACAAGGTAAACAAGTTCTGGAAATCTACTATGTAGCAGAGTGCATGCTAAGATGCTTCAGTCGTGTCTGACTCTTTGCGAGCCTATGGACTACAGCCCACCAGGTTCCTCTGTCCATGGGACTGTAGCATAGTACCTATAGCTAAAATAGTATTGTATTACATAACAAAAATTTTCTAAGAGTATAGATCTTAAGCATTAAGCATTTTTACCAAAAATTGTAATAAAGGAAGTGGGAGGAAACTTTGGGAGGTAATAGATAAGTTTATGACTTTGATGATGGTAATGGGTTCATGAGTGTAAAGCTATCCCAAACTCATTGAGTTGTAAACATTAAATATGAACAGCATTTTACATGTTAATTATACATCAATTAAGCGGTTTGTTTTTCAAAAATTCTTTTAAAGAAAGAGAGGTGAACTTAAGTAATTCTCTCCCAAACCAAAGCTAACAGAATGCACTCTGGGAGACATTGTCTGAAAGAGATACAAAAGGAAATTCTTTAGGATAAAGACAAGTGATACCAGATTGAAGATCAGGAAATACAGCAAGGAAAGAAGGTCATCAGAAAGGGTAAATGTATGAGCAAATCTAAATGAAATCTTACTGTTTAAAACAATAACATTATCATGTGAAGTTTAAAATACAGAGATAATTAAAATAGTCAACAATAGTATCCAAAAGGCAGTTGTGGGAAGAATGAGGAACAGAGTTAAAACATTCTAGGTCCTCTACGTGTCTAGAAGTCTTCTCAGGTGGTAAAGAATCCACCTGCCAATGCAGGAGATGCAGGTTTGATCCCTGGGTTGGGAAGATCCCCTGGAGGAGGAAATGGCTACCCATTCCTTTATTCTTGCCTGGGAATTCCACGGACAGAGGAGCCTGGCGGACTGCAGTCCATGGGATCACAAAGAGTTGGCCATGACTTCGAGACTGAGCACGCACGTATACATATTATTTAAAGTGTATTCTAATAGCTTAGGATGCCTGTGGTGAAGTCAGTGGTAATCATTAAAGTAATAATATTAGTAAAAGAATCCTAATAGAAGCAGAAAATGGAATAAGGAGAAAAAAAAGAACACTCGATTATAGCAAGAAAAGGCAAGGAATGAAAGGAAAGGGAAGAAACAGATGACATATATATTTAAATGGTAGATTTAAACTCAGGTTTTTCCTTGAATCTCTTGCAATGATTTCCAGTTCGTGACCCCCAGTCAAGTTTTTATTGCCTGCTTTTTGCATTGAACTCTCCCTCTCCTACACATCCCACCACGGAGCTCAGACTCTTCCTGCTCTCCCTTAACTCCTAAACTCTCTCTCTAACAATTTCACTTCTAAAGTTGTGAATTATGAACAGAAGTTAAATAATATATGAGCAGATATAATAAAATCAAAAGCACCATGTTGTAGAAGTGCAGAAGCAAAAAAGAAACAAAGCGCTCACGACTGTGCCCCCCCTCACCCCACTTCCTCTATGATACAGCTAAACACTCCACTTTCACTTCCTTCACTGTAGGGACCGGTACCAGCCCTGCCACCAGTGCTCAGATTCTGTCAACAAAGGAGCATTTTCCATCTGAGCCAACAGGTGAGGCCGTCCCTTCCTTTGGGGAGTGTGCTGAAAGGGGATGGCCGCAAATATTTATCATTCAGCATTTATACCCACCCTATTTGCATATCCTCTTTCTCACTTCTGTTTCAGTCCACTTCTTTATCCCCAATACCATTAAATTAAGCAGGATAGCAAGCAAAGGCGCTGATTTTTACAGCTGGAAGGAAAAGGGACATGCCCTTTACCCTGTTCTAAAAACTGCAGAAGTGATTAGAAAGTTTTAGTCTCTAAAGTCAGGCTTATGTTCTTTGATTTACTACCTCTAGAAAGCCTTCACTTTCCAGTCAGACTCCTGGGTGGGACTCTTGGACTTTGCCACTTGCCTAAATACATGACTTTTGTGCAAAGAGACCCCATGCTTCTAAGCCTCACTTTCATCAAATGGAGACAATAGAACAATTGAGGTGAGAATTAGAAAAGGCCTGTAAAACGCTGTTTTTAGATTGGAATGTATGTCCAGTAAAGGTTAGCGCCACTTCCTTTGCATAGGCTGGTCAGTGTTTGAATTAGGTGGATATGATCTTTAAAATTCACTTTGAGATCCAGGCTAGCAAAGCACACACAACCCTCTGCTTCTCCTCCATCTGTCTGCCAACTGACATTCTTTGTTGCTAATCTGAGACCACGCCATATGTTCTCCGTATGGATGACTCTTTCCTGCCCAGGTGGGGAAACAGACACAGTGATCTAATAAGTCTTTGCTGTCTCACTAGGGCAAGTCTTGGGAAAACTTCCAAACATTGAGAGGTTCTGATGAGACACCACAAGCTTGGGTGACTATGTTGTACATCAAAAAAAAGTTTTTTTTACTTTCTTTTTTTCCTCCCAAGATCCCCAAACGATGTTTCACTCCTGTCACTACCTGTTTCCTTGTCTCTGTTTAGTCTAGCAGACAGGTCAAGACTCTGAAAAAGGTTTCAACATGGGATGTCTGTGTGGTGTTGAGGACAGTACATATGAAAAGTGTATTATTAACAACTGGAGGACCGAGTTAAAAGTCGGGCTCTGATCTGCAAATCCCAAGCCTGTGGCATCCCAGTGAAGGAAATAAGCCACTTTGAAAGGGATGTGAAATATAGATAACGGATCGGGAAAGAAATCTCTGAGACACTCTTGCTGTTTTCACAGTTATATAAAACAAGAATGAGGCTTTCACTTTCTATTTACTTATGTTAAACTAGTGTTTGAAAATACTGAAGAACTCATTTTTAATTTTATGAAGTTAATTAATAGCTAAATTCAGCAAATTGGGATATTAACCTTCAAAGTCATGAACTGCAGAATGAACACATAGGTTTCAATAACTAAATTGTCTCCTTGTTCTAACCTGTTGCCTTCTACTTTCCAGTTTTTTAATTCACAGTGTGGTAGCCCACACATATGACCTAGCTAAACTACTTAGCATTTCTGAGCCTCAGTTTCCACATCCACAACATAGCAATTAAAATCTCGACCAGCTAATTGTCTCATAGGGAGTGTAATAGCAAAGACATTTTTACAAAGTGTTTTACCTCTTATGAGGAATTACACTAAGATGTTTATTATCATAGGAAATAGGCAGGAATTCATATATTATTCCTTTAATTGGCTTCCTGCAAAGGGTTTGACAGGCCTGATCTCGAACCGTGTGACCTGGCTAGGGATATGCAACCTGGTTTGGATCTGTGTGCTATATCCTAACTGGTCAGTATAGCATCATAAGTTATATTTCTTAGAGACATGAGGTCTTCAGGAAGAACTGGAAATCGGAGTCAGTTTCTCGAGGGAAAGCACCAAAAACTTGACCTTTCTACATATATGAGCCTACTTAGGAAGGTTCCCGCCATTCTTCCCAGCTCGTTTCACCATACACTGGCTTGATTTTGCTACCGCTTCAAAGAAATGCACAGTTAAAAAGAGCACATAATTAGTGTTTATGCTCTCTCCAGCCCATGTTGATGCTTCTCACAGGTGGAGACAGGCGCACTTGAAACTCGCAGTGCACCCAGGAAGCGTGCGTGAATCTTCATCCTTGTCATTTATAGAGCTCCAAAAAGAAAATTCAACGGAAAGGTGTCTGCAGCATGTTCACCAGCTTACGCCTCTGAATTTATCTGAGGCTCTGTTCTTTAAGCATTCATACCAGTGTTCACAAATCTGGTAATAAAAATTACTTCTGCATTAGCTAGTGAGCTCAGGGTATTTACCTTGCACGTGAACTTGCTTGGCTCTGCCCACCAGGTCTCTACGAGGATGGGGGAAGAAATGAGAGAGATCTGATCTTATATTCAAGTACTTCATTTCTTTCCAAATTAGTTCTCCTTCTGGAAGATAATGCTGGATAGTTATCCATGTAATACTTTCATTATAACAGAATGGAGAAGAATTGCATTAGCTTCAAAAGAGATATGAACTGGAAAGGTCATTTTTGTGATAATGGAATTCATCAAGGAGACTGAACAGACACTAGGAGAGATTCACAAAAGATTTCATTTTTCCTCTCTGTCTGAAATTTTCTCCTGATTATCAAAAGACCTTAGTACTTTACAAAAAGTGTATTTTTTAATTCACCTGGAACCATGCTTGTAGTTTATTATTGGTCTTGCTAAAAAGATATTAGCCATTTAGGTCTAACTGTGAATTATACTGGGTCATCAAGAGGACCTGAATATTTAACATTTAGTAAAGAGGGTTCTCCATCATGTTTGATTTCTAACCATTTATATTCCAAAAATAGCTTTTCTTTTCCAGACATGAAAGTAGTGCTTTGTGGGGATGTCCCAGTCTCTAGGGTTCTAAATTTATCTCAGATCTTTCAGGTTCTACATTTGAGATAAGTCTTAAACCTTGGAGGTCTGTTCAACCTATGGAATTTCAAATATTATCAGAAGCAATTTAAGTATATCTTAAAGAGCTTTTGTGGAGATCTTCTAAATTAATTATCAGAAATACGGATTTTCATAGTCCTTGGCAAAGCTCAATTAATTTTGACTAAAGTCAAAACAAATTATAAATATTTAAGATCGATTTTCCACTCTTCTCTCAATGTTTCTGACCTGCAAACTGCCTCAGTCCCAATCTCTGCTGTTCCTTACTAGCTACGTAAACTAGACGAAGCAATTTCATTCCTGGACTCTGTTTGTTTACCTCCGAGATGAATGAGATATTCCTGTCCTATCTGTCTCATAGAAATTTGAGGGAAATGACATGAGATTAGGTGTATAAAACTTAATGGTAAACTGTAAATTGTCTCTTATAAACTGCTATTGTTCTTGTTTTTTGTTATTCTTTATCTTTCATTTTAAGTAATGCTTTGGTCTCCAAAAAAGCCCAAAAAGCCAGTGTTTACCTGAAAGACTATACATGTGATGACAGTTAGAACAAAATAGAGCAAGCAATTAACACAGAATTGGATGAAACAAAATAATTGTATCCTTAATCTTGGGGGAAATTGGGTTTATTTAGAGAAGATAGATGGGGAGTTCGTTTTTTTTTTTTTTTTTTAATTCTAGAAGAAATTTAAAGATAGTCTCTAGGACTTTCAAGGGTTTGTACATAAATTCTGATTTTTTTTTCAAATGAAATCTATGTATTTCCTTAAGGTGGTGTCTTCATTCACCTTTAGTTTTGATTAGAATCGTTTGAGGTCTCACAGTTGAGAGGAAAGAAGAAGACAGAAGAAAGAGACTTTACAAGAAGGACCTGGGCAAGAATTATAGGACAAGAGAAAAGATGTGTTAAAATTAATACACGGCTGCAAAAGAAGGGGGAAAAAAGCCCAAAGTGGTGTTCACTGATCTGAAATGGACAGAAAGAAAAAACAAGCCAAAATAACTGTGAACTTAGCAAGATTATTCCATGTACCAGCAATGAGAAAACAGTATCCTCTAAAGAAAGTTTCTTCCAGAAGCAGGCTGGGGATGAGAGGGCCACTATTTGAAGGGCAGGGGAGAAAAGCTCCACAGCAAACAGCACGTGCGGGATATTTGCACATCAGGCGCTCGTAACTTGGGAAATGCCTGCACTTTAGGAAATAACGTGCAGGAAACTTGAAAAGCTGAGTGCCCATAAATATATGATATTAAAATAGATGTTGAAAAGTTAGGATGCTCCCACACACCTTAAAAATGTTTTAAACAAAAGGAAAAGTAAGCATGAAGAAAGAGCTCAGTGGAAGAAAGTGCAAATGCATAAACCATTAGACCAATAATAGCATCTGGCATCGACGGTTGTCATGAAACGGCTTGATATATTTCAGTGGTTAATAAAAGGATATTAGCACGTGATGACTGATGGTTTTATACCACCTTCTGACTAGCCTACAAGTTGCTGAAACAGTACATCATTGTACGAGCACTCTAACAAGCCAACACTAGAAGAATCCTTTTCGGCACTGAGATTCGAAGAGAAGATAAAGACACCTTGCATGCCTCCCAGCTTTGACGCGGTTTCCCATCAAGAGGACGGTAGCTGAAAGCCAAGGGAACACTAGGCACTGGTGAATGTGACAGGGAAGAAAGGGCCCGTCTGCAAAGAGAGGGGAAACAAAGATGGTGTGACATCATTTGAGCAGGAGAAACAGGACTTTAATGTCCTGACAGTTCCCTGTTGTCTCGAAGTCATTTCATTTGTATTTCTTGACAGGGTTGATATTTAACTGTTGACATTATTAGGCGAATTTGATATATGGTAGTAACAGGCAGTCATTGAGAACCATTCTCTAAATACTACTAGAATATTTAATCCGATGTGGCTAATGATTTATGTCCAACAAGTTGCACTATCACTATTTTGCAAGTGAACCTGGTGTTTCTTTATGAAAAGAATAAGACTTATGCTTAACAATAAAATTCAGTCTAGTATGCTTTACAGAATTAACATTCCAACTAATAGGATTTCAATAGGTACACAAAAGTCATTACAGGGCATGGCAAAAAGGTTACTTTTAAAATACCTGGCCCTATAGGAGAATCCCATGAATAGAGGAGCTTGGCAGGCTGCAGTCTGTGGGGTCGCAGAGTCAGACATGACTGACCGACTAAGCACAGCACATAGGCAAACATTATTATTATTATATTATTGCAAACAATGAATTAGCTTGTTAAGAAGTCTTATCCTGCAAAAAAAAAAAAAAAAACCCACTTATAGTAGGTAGGACTTATTACTCCTATTATTAATAAAAATTAATATTAAATCTATAATGGTAAAAAAGCATATCACTTATTTGGTTTCTAATCTATGCCATGCATTGGACCTTTTCCTGCACTGTTTTTATTCCTCATAACTACCTTGTGCAGAAGGTGTTGCTGTGTTTCTACAAATGAGAAAACATAGATAGAGTAGCTGGCCTGATGTCACTTAATCAAGGTGGAATTCCAAGTCCAGATCTGCCTGAATTCAAAACCTGGGGCTCTTTCTCTTAGGCTATAGGCAGGTATAGATAGGATTACCATCAGAATTTAATGTATTCAGATTATGAAGACTAAGTGGAAAATTGAAGTATTTGTTTCTTCTGACTATAAATTTAATCATTTTAAACAAACAGAGGGCAGGCTCCCTATAAGATGAACAGTACTGTTGTACCTGCTGTTTCTGCTTAGCTGACCTGTTTCCCTGGTGCTTCCACCCCCAACTCAGCAAAGGGAAACAGTGTTGCCATGCCTGGACCTTGCTGTCTCCTGGGGTCCGAGAGGGTACCCCACTGAGAGGTATAAATCCTGGGTCCTTTAAGAACATGATTTTATTTTTTTATTCATTGATTTGTATTGACATATAGTTAATTAAAGATACTATATTATTTTCAGGTGTGCAGCATAACAATTCAGTATATTTGCAGGCTATACTCCATTATAAATTATTATAAGATGATGGCTGTAGTTCGCTGTTATACAATATATCCTTGTCACCTTACTATTTTATGCAGAGTGATTTTCCTCTCTTAATCCCATGCCCCTGACCTGTCCTTCCGCTCTCCCTCTCTCCTTGGGTGACCGCAGGTTTGTTGTCTATGTTTGTCAGTCTGATTCTGTGTTGTATAAACCTTCATTTGAATAATTTTTTACTTTCCACATATAAGTGATATCATACAGTATTTGTCTTTTCTGTGATTTATTTCACTAAGCATAATATTCCTAGGTCCATCCATCTTGCTGCAAATAGCAGAATTTCGTTCTTTTCAATGGCTGAGTGATAGTCTGGGTATTACTGTACACTCACGATGCCTCTTCCTTAGGCATTCACTTGTGGATGGACACTTAGCTTACTTCCACGTCTTGGTTGCTGAAATGGTGCTGCTGTGAACACGGGGGTGCAGGTATCTCATTAAACTGATGTCTTCATTTTTTTCTGGCTCTATAGCCAGGAATGAAATCACCGGATCACATGGCAGCTCTATTTTTAGTTTTGTTTAAGGAACCTCTATACAGTTTTCTCTAGCGGCTGCACTAATTTGCATTTCTACCAACAGTGTAGGAGGGCTCCCTTTTCTCTGCGTCCTCTCCAGCATTTGTTATCTGCAGGCTCTTCAGTGATAGCCGTTCTAACAGGTGTGAGGTGGTATCTCATTGTGGTTTTGACTGCATTTCTCTAATAATTAATGATGTTGAGTATCTTTTCATATGGCTGTTGGCTATCTGTTTGTCTTCTTTGAAAAAATGTCTATTCCGGTCTTATGCCCATTTTTTAATTGCTTTTTTTTTTTTTTGAGTTGTGTGAACTGTTGATATATTTAAATATTAACCCCTCGTTGGTCACGTCATTTGTCAATATGTTCTCATTTCATAGACTTTTTTCATTCTGTGTCAGTGGTTTCTTTCAAGCTTAATTGGGTCCCATTTGTTTATTTTTGCTTTTTTTTTTTTTAATTTTTTGACTGAGGAGACAGAACTCCCCCCCCCACCAAAATTGCTACACTTTATGTTAGAGTGCTTTCCCTGTGTTTTCTTCTAGAAATTTTATGATTTGGGGTCTTACATTTAGATCTTTAATCCATTTTGAATTTATTTTTGTAAATGCTGTGAGAAAATGTTCTAACTTCATTCTTTTACAAGTATCTGCCCAGTTTTCCCAGCGCCGCTTAGTGAACTGACTGTCTTTCCTCCAGTGTCTGTACCCTGACGCTTTAGTCGTGGACTGATCGACCACGGGTGCGTGGGTTTATTTCTGGGCTCCGTGTCCTGTCCTGTTGATCTGTGTGTCTGGTTCTGTGTCAGGAACATGCTGTTTGGATTACACTAGTTTTGTAGTATTGACTGAAGTCTAGGAGGGTTATACCTCCAGCTTTGTTCTTTTCTCTCAAGATTGCTTTGATAGTTCGAGGTCTGTTATTCAAGGTTCCTTATGGATTTGAATTATTTTTTCTAGTTCTGTGAAAAATGTCATGGGTATTTTAGTAAAGATTGCATTAAATCTGGGGATTGCTTTGGGTAGTATGGCCATGTTAACAATACTGATTCTTCCAATCCAAGAGCACAGGATGTCTGGTTCTGCCACTTTCTGACTGTGTATCTGGGAGTACATTATTTAATCTCTCTGAGTTTAAGCATTCTCATCAAAATATACGGAAAACTAGCAGAGCCTTTCAGGGTTGTCATGATTAGGTACCTATATGGAAAGTTCCTCAGTAGTGGTTCCAGAGTGATAAACTGGAACTTCTACTGTTCTTTCGAAGGCTGCAGCTCTTGTAAAGGCTGAATGCCCAAGGCTGAGGTAAGCTTGAGCTTGGTTCCCCACACTGTCTAATGTGTCCTCGGTTAGAGCTCACTCAGAAAGAAATGGAGAGCAGGCTTGAGCCTAAAACGGGACTCCTCTGCTGGCAAATGTGGACACGCTGGTCACCTTCTTTCGGGCTGGGAAACGTTGGCGATGTGATCTGTCGCTTGTGCTGCCTGTGTATTAACTGGCTTCTTCACTTGCCTGCGGTTGTTTTCTCTATGAACCACGTTTTGAGGGACACTCGAGAGAGCTGCAGACCAGTGATACAAATATATCACTGAACTTGTCTCAGTTTGGTACTTTAATTTTCTAAACAATCTAAACTTCATGTGTTTGGAATATATCTGTTTTGCTAAAACTGTATCTTTCTGAAACTAAGAGAATTGTCTTGTTTTGAATCTTCTAAAAGATGGGTCAGTCAGTCAGTTCAATCGCTCAGTCATGTCCGACTCTGTGACCCCATGGACTGCAGCACGCCAGGCCTCCCTGTCCATCACCAACTCCCAGAGCTTACTCAAACTCATGTCCCTTGAGTCAGTGATACCATCCATCTCATCTTCTGTCACCCATTTCTCCTCCCACCTTCAATCTTTCCCAGTATCGGGGTATTTTCTAAGGAGTCAGTTCTTTGCATCAGGTGGCCAAAGTACTGGAGTTTCAGCTTCAGCATCAGTCCTTCCAGTGAATATTCAGGACTGATTTCCTTTAGGATGGACTGGTTGGATCTCCTTGCAGTCCAAGGGACTCTCAAGAGTCTTCTCCAACACCACAGTTCAAAACCATCAATTCTTCGGTGCTCAGCTTTCTTTATAGTCCAATTCTCACATCCATACATGACTACTAGAAAAACCATAGCTTTGATGAGACGGACCTTTGTTGGCAAAGTAATGTCTCTGCTTTTAAATATGCTGTCTAGGTTGATCATAGCTTTTTGGAAATAGTAGCACTAAATGTAAATCTAAAATGTAGATAGTGCTACTATTTCCAAACCAAAAGTTTTCACATTAATCTTTTAATGTTTATCCTACAACCAAGCCATTTTAGAAAACTAAAATAAAAGTTTATAGGAATCATGGTGTTGAATGAAAAAAAACTATCTCAACATCGAAATCTTGTGTCATATTTGGAAGAGGTGGGTGTCCCTTGACAAAGTTGATGCTAAGTGAACATACATGTATACAGGAACTACATGGAGTGTGTAAAATGTTATCAGAGTGAAGTAAGTGGAATTCTGGTTTTAGGTCTGTCTCCATCGCAGACTACTATGAAAATCCCCAAATTTCTAAAGTATCTTAGTTTTTCTCAACTTTAAAAATGAAGAGTTAGGAGACCACTGTCTGCCCAGATTTTGCTAGAAGATTCCTCAAATTATTCTCCTTCCAAAAAAGAGAAACTAAAATGCAGACATTTTGAACAAATTAAGCTAAAACAATGACAGCAAGCCCTGGCCTTTTTCCTGAGCAGTTTGTTCTGGAGAGAAGGGGGAAGCATGTGCAGAAGCTCACGGAAAAGCTAAAAGATGTGTTATAAGCAAAGGTTCCTGTCTATTATGAAGCAAAATGATCTTGAATTATAGAAGAAAGGTTTCAAGATAGATTTTTTAAATGATGCTGAAATATGCTTTGAGGAAAGGATGTGGGAATTTTAAAAAGAAAATTATTGAAAGCTCTTTCTTGGTGTGGTTAAGTGCTAGCTGAAGACAAGCTGAGCTATGTGACTTCCTGAAATTCCTGTGAGTCTAGAGTCTTTGAAACTTAACCCACACCTTCAGACCGCATAGTTGTTTTCTTCATTTACTGACTCACCGCTTAAACGCTGGTGAATGTCTACTCCATGCCTGGTTCTGTGCGCAGCTCTGAGAGTGCAGGGATCAACGTGATGCGCTAAGACAAGGCTCCGACCTGCAGATGCTCGCAGAGAAGGAGACCGCCGTGAGGGCGAGGCAGAAGTGGCGTGTGACGTGCACGCACCGTCGTCTTCAGTCGGTTTTCACCAGTCCGCTCTGTGACCTCCTAGCTCAGCCTTTGCTTCCTTGTCTTTTGAGCCCCACACTTGGATCTGGTCTGTTTTGCAGAATGCTTACTCCAACCACCCCCACTTTTCCACTTCCCCTTTCAGGAAAGGACTCGAATAAGAGCACATTGAGTCTTACTCAACGCTTTCGTAACAAATCTGTAATTCAGAATCGTTCCGTTAGAGGAAAGGGATTTATACTTTGAAAGATGGTGTTTATTACCATGAATACCATGAATACTGGTTCTCTCTGATACTGTATAGATAATAAGGCAAAATGAAGTTACGTGGTCCAGATGTGGGAAATAGTTGGTGAGAGAGAGAATTCTTGGCGCTCTTTAAATTGCACTACCATAAACTGCGTTCTTCCAAAGCCAGCCCTTGGTCTATTTATTGTCCTGTCTCTTCGGGGTGCCAAAAATAAGGGCTTAGGCGTCTCACGCCAGTCCCCTGCATCATCCTGAATGAATTAATGCTGCGTAGATTTCGGTTCCAGTGTGTTTTCCTTCTTTTGGGGATCCTGAAAATGTGCACTTCCATTATTTAATTTGAAGCTGTCTCAGGGGAATCAAAACATATAGAGCAATAAAAAAAGGTGTTGTTGAAATTCTGTTCACCTCTTGCCTGTTCAACTACCATATAATTCAGACTGCACATAAGACATAGCCTAGGTCTAGACCATGTGAATGACAAGTTCAAAATGCAGTCAGACATCTGGATGATTCCAGGGATCCAAGTGTTTGGCATTATATAGACAAATAGATGGATAACGGCCAGTTTGTTAGAATGCTGGAGGTGGTTTAGGAAGATCCCTCCTCCTTACCTAAAGTATTCCACCAAGGGCAAAATATCTTCACCCCAGTTTTCCTGTGAAGTCTGTGCAAAAAGTGATTTTGAGAAAAAAATAAAGGTGGGGCCTGTTTTCCTGCATAGTATCAGATACTGGCCCAAAATAAACGCTTTTGGCTAGTCCAATAGGTAAATTATCTACTTCTAAATTTCAGTGTCTGGCATTTCTCCATTGTAGCTGACCTCATGGCCCTCTGTTCCCTGAGAGACGTCTCTTTCTTCCCTTGGCTTTTCCCATAGCCGGGCAAGTAAGGATAGGACTGGCCCCCCCAAACATAGGTTTCTTAATAGCAAAGACAAACATAAAGCTTTAGTTCATTCACATTAATTTTCAAAATTTCTACATTTGGATGATATTAACCCTATTTGCAGCATGAAGTTCATACAGACTTTTAACACCTCATTAATCTTACTTTGTTAGACTAGGGCATACACCAGCCAAAAACTGGAAATTTGATTAGCTGGCCCTGTGCATTAGCTATCTCAGTGCTATGGCATTTTAAAATATTTTCCAGATATACAAAGCCGTGTTAGTTTTTTGAAGGTCTTTAGGGGGTTAGCAAGAAACATACCAAATAACCTCCTTATAAAACACTTCTAATTTGGCTACCAAAAAAAAAAAAAAAAACTGATTTAGGAATTTTTTTTTTTTCAACTGATAAATAATAATCTTAAAGAGAACTGTGCAGGCTGAACTTTGATTTGTGGTAACCTTTCAGCTCTGGGCATTTTTTCCCTAATCCTCTAGATTTATCAGGATCTAGTACATTTTTTTTTCCCAGTGGCAATTTGATAATAATTTTGAATTTCATACAATATTCTGGGCTTTTCAGAAAATCCTTCTGATGGACATGAATCCAATTGGAGTCATTTTGAAATGGATAGTCAATTTATTGGATTAGCTGATAAGGTGATGAAAATCTCTTCTAATCAGATGGATATCTTTAATGAATCAAAAAAGGCTTTTTCATCCATCCCTGACTCATTAAAGCCTTTGTAAATCTCATGGAATGACTTAATGGTACATTTTATGTCCTTTTCTTCTTTTGTGATTTTAAACAGCTTAGCAAATTGTTCATAGAGAGAACTGTGTGTTGCAGCATAAATGCTTCAATTCAGAGTCTAATGCAGCCCCCTTGCTCACAAGGAGCTGGCCAACCAAGCCGAAATCAGGAAGACACCAAAACTAATCTATTTCAGATTCTCTGAGACCAGAAAAATAAGGTGGCATTTGCACAAGGGCATTTTCTCCTGGAGGTTTCACCTGAGATTTCCATCTTTTCTCTCATCTCCACATTAAGCAAAAAGAAAAGAAGCGTGGCCTGAGGCAAAGCAAGGTCTTTTCCTCTAAACTCCAGAATAGTGTCACAGTTGGTGAAAGCAGCTGATTTAACAGAGTGACTTACAACAGAAAGATTCCCCTGCGGATTGTTTCAGCTTCTCGGCAAAATGACTGGACAGTTAAAGCTATATGCCCTTTTTTGTTACCTCATTCCATAACCGATAATCAGTCATTAAATACTTTTACAGCAACAAGTGTTACCGCTAATGAAACCAACACCCATTTCCATTTTGTTAGTATTCAGATGAATATCCACTACTTTTTCTCTTGTAGAAGCCTGTAATATACCCTTTCTGTCACCGAGAATCCGGTGTGCCTAGGGAGCTCATGGCTCAAGAAGCAACCTCAGTTTTCTGAACAGGTATCTGTATTCACTTCGAGCAGGATCAGGAAGACGAGGGCAAACTTCACTGTTTCCCGTGTGTTGGGTCACTTCCCATGCTTCCCAGGTGGGCCGTGTGGGTCATTTCCCATGTGCTCCACCAACACCCCCCTGAGCCTCTCAGCTCGCCTCTTAGCACCCCATCCCACTCCTACCCAACGACAGACTCACCAGAGCTCAGACCGAAGCTGCCGACTATTTTTAATCACAAAAGGTGTACAGCTATTCTCTTGCAATACAAAACATCCATCAATCATATGACATTTTGAACATATGTCATTCTAAAATTCGCAGTTTTAAGGTTAGCTCCTTTTAAGCAGAAGAGTCTTTTCTTGGAACTTGCATTTCAGAAGATTAGTCTAATCATGCCAGAAAGCACAGCTTTTAAATTGGCAATTGCCTGTAGAAGTTGGCTCTGTGACTTTTTATAAGAAAATCGGAAACTTAAACGACTCCTATATATTGAGTATATATTATTTCTCTCCAAAACTATTCCATTTTGAATAACCACTTTATTACACTATTTGCATTTTAAATATAGATTTTAAGATTGAATGTTAATCTGTTTCCCTGGTTCACACAGCTCATGTCTTACTTGAAAGCAGCTATATGAACTTTAGCTGAGAGTTTCACTTATTCTCCTCAAGTGCGATCTCTGGGGAATAATTTCCTGTGGGAAGTAACTGTAGGAGTGTCTCCATTGTTCTATGGAAAACTAAGAACAGCTGCAACATTTTTAAGAATAACCTACATAGAAAGTGTCAAACGTAATACACTACAATGCTGAATATTTTACCTGAAATAGATATCTAGGAAGGATAAAAAATGTCAATATAATGGTAAAAATTATAAATGGTAAAAAAAAAAGTCTTACAGGTTTCCTCTTAAGAAAAAATGGAAATGAGAAAAACCCTGGGAGATACTATGAAAGAGTGCGTATACTGTATTAATTTAGCTCCTTATATGTCTGTCCACTTCACTGTGTCTCGAACCTCAATTAATAAAATTGAATCTTTTATTTTCTTTTTGAAACTGAATCACAGAAAAAGAGGACAACTAGGTACATCAAACAGCTGCTATAAAAATCATCAAGTTGACTGATGTGTTACAATGCAAGATAGAAACGAGTGAAGGGGTGTGTGAAAATAATGAAAAAAAGCTGGGGGAATAACGTATACAAAGCTTAAATGAGAACACGATACCTAACCTAGGAGACGCGCAGTTGTGGAGCTCAGCATGTAGTAGAATCTCACCGCATTGAAGGAGAGGCAGAGAGCCCCGTCCCACCTCAGGACGATGCATAAGAGGCTGGAGAATTAACTGGACCTTGTGGCTTTGGTCTGTTTAACAGAAGTATGTCTCTAATCACATAAAACTTCATTCTACCCCATTACTGAAAGAGGTCTTTTGGTCTTCCCAGGGTCTATATTAAATGTTGTCAACAATTTGCCCATCGAAAAAGGATTAGTACTTTCAGTAGTACAGTGGTGCTACTTTCGGCACTCTGTATCTGTGGGTTGAATTTAGAAGTCATGTAGCCACGCCTTTTCTTTATTCTTCCTGGTTGCTTGTGCTTGGCAAACAGAAGGTGCTCAAACACTTTTCTCCTTCCAGCTATTTCAACGCCTACAAGGACTTAAGATACAGGAAAAAAGACTGAGTAGAATCTAGATAAGCATTCCATGATGTGATCACAAATTTGAAGCCTGCGTGAAAATTTTGGCTTAAAGAACCTCACCAAGGGATGATTTTAATAGCAAAACGTAACTGAAAAATCAAAAGTAAAATGGAAAATATTATAAAAATTGACCTTTTACTGTGCCTAGAGAAAATTTCTTTCACTTGAGGAAAAATGTATTTCAGTGTTTAGAAGGTGTTGTTGAAATTTCAAAATGATATGTCTAAATTAAACTGAAAATTTTGCAACCATGTACTAACACTTTAAAATGGCACTTGTACTGATAGTGACTTATATAAAATATCTAATATTAAAAGAGAAATAAGAGAAGGAGATGAAACAGGGCAAGAAAGAGAAAAAAGAAATTAGTTCCATATAATACTGTGAGTAAAATGATTTGAAAGAGGACTCTCTGTTCTTTTGTTTGATCCAAAACTCTCATAATTGATCATAATATTTTCTTTACATGTATCCACTAAGTGAATAAATGTAAATCAGTACTAATGTGAGGAATATTCTTTTCCATGTTAAAAGATGAGGTGAACAACAGATGAGGCAAAGAGAAAGGTACTTGAGCAGTAATGGATATGCTATCTCTTTATCTAAGCTTGGCAAATGTAGTACGCCTCAAACTATTTGCAGTGTATAAATAGGTTTGGAAAAAAGCTTTGTGCAGAATTCACTATGAAGAACCACATTGATCCAGTAAAAACCGCGGTTGGTAAATTTCTCAGGAATTGCTCCAGTATAAGGATTTATACAGAATAGCTGAGGAGCGCTCTCAGTAGACAGTCTTCTTTTTGGAAAGAGCTTTGTGAAGGGAACTACAGAGTGAAAATGATGAAAACATTGTAAATATCCTCTTCTTGGTGCAATTCAAGAGTGTTTCACTCAGAACCTCGAAACCTGTACCGCTAAGTACCTACAGAGTTGAGAAACAAAGCCATATAACTTAGATGTATTTTAAGGAAAGCGTCAAAAAGTTAATTCAGTTTTACACTGAAGCATTCTCTCAGGTCTCCAAAGTTTAAAATATATGATCTAGTCTCCTGTGTCTCTTAATCCCTTGCATCTATGGATAGTTCCTGTTTATGTTAGCAAATAAAAGAGATGTAATGTAGGTCAAAGGTTCTCTGAGCTTATTTCCCTTTAAAAAATATCAATATCCTGAAGAAACTTAGATTTTATAATACCTGTCCATCGCTCAGTAGTTGGTGATGATGATATAATAAGAATAATAAATGTAGATTAGATTCCCTGGTTGTAGCAGGAACTGGGTTAGTCAAAAATTCAAATAAAATAAAAGCAGGTTATAAGGGTCAAACAAATTAAGCTTTCTTTGAAATTTGGATCAGCATCTGAGCCTCGTAACCAGGCTTCTTAATTGAATATTAAGAACTATCACTCAAGAGTGAGGAAAACAGTGATGATTATGTAATGGCTTTCGATGGAGATTATTCTCGTCTAGCATATGGACTATTTCACATCACACTTCACAAGTTTTGATACTTCTGACATCTTAATCTAAAGTAGATACTGTTTAAAATCTTGTGATCACTAAAGTGCTCTAAAATATGAGCTATTTAAATATGTATTTCCTGGCAATTAATGCCTACCAGTGACAATGACCAAATGTTTCATTACAGGGTGGCTAATGAAAGGAAGCCACAACTAGAGAGAAGTGACCTGGACATTTTTCCACTTGTAGCCTCTCTCTTTGCCACAGAATAAACAGATTTAACACAGTAGTTCTTTAATCTTCTCTAAAAGCTTGATGATGGGAAATTTCCTACATAAAATATGCGATCCTGAATATGGTTATTAATCAAACTCAACATCCAATTCACAATTTCAAGAGAGGTTGCCAAATTTACAGAGAAAGGGTCAAATTAGTTTATATATTATGGGTAAATTATTTTCCCATCTGACCATATGATTTTTTAAACTCACTGTTTTTTGAACCCTAACAGAAAACAGGATATTGGCTCACAAAGGGTAGAGGAATGATAAAGTCTCTGAGTTAATGCTATGTCTGTTTTAATTAACTACTTCATAAAATTTTTTCACGCAGGTTACAAACAACATGTAGTAGAATTACAACTATGAAGACAAGAAACTTAACCTTGGGAAAAATGAGAATAGGAGAAAACTTGTTTGGTTAATGAGACTGTCAGTGACATTTGTCTCTCTTAGCTCTTTTCTTGTGCTTCATTTTCATCTAAATAAATAGGAATTATTTTTAAAGAAAAACTATGTTATTCTAAGTATTTTAATTGAGACATTTCTTCTTACATAAGAAATCATTTGTTTTTGCTGATACTTTTCAAGAAATTTGAGAACCACTGTAAACTGTTGTTTGTTTTAGTGATTATTTCTACAGAAAAAAATGGAAGTGTTAAACAAGTATAACTCACTGGGGAAGACCATTCCCCTTATGCAGTGTCTTAAGAATTCTAAGGTTCGAAAGTGAAATGAAAGTCACTCAGTTGTTTCCGACTCTTTCCCTTCTCCAGGGAGATCTTCCCAACCCAGGGATTGAACCCAGGTCTCCCACACAAATTAAATGGCTTCCAAAAACATATTTAATATACACAAGATTAATTCTGTGTTTCATTTTACTTTTCCAACTATGTTGTCTTTTCAGTGGTAAATGTTGGCATCTTTTCAGTAAACAGTGCATTTGGCAAGAACAAGCATTTTCTTGGCTATGCAAGTGATGATTAAGGATGTAGTATTCAAGAGCATCATGATGGATTCTTGTTTAAAATATATATATATTTCTTTATATTATAAAAGGGAAAACAAGATTCAGCTAAGATTACATGGCATAAAGATAGAGAAGGCATTTAAATAAAATTATTTCATAATCCTGAATCAGTTCTGCTTCCCCCAGTTCATGGAAAATACAATACTGTATTAATATATTATGATGCATGGAACTTAAGCAGCTAAAAAATAAAAATAAGGATGCTTCTCCCTTTGATATAAATAATGCTTATACACGTACCCATAGAAGCAATCACTTTTTTTACACCAACACATTCTCAAAATATACATAAATGTATAACAGTAATCACAGTAGTGGTTATTATTTATCAAATGATTATGAAGTACCATCCAGGCACCGGGCTGAATGCTTATAGATATAGGTCCTTGAGGCTTTCTACATCTCTGAAAGTAAGAGTTGCTGTGCCCACTTGATAGTTAAAGAAACAAAAACTTTAGAACAGTGAATGACTTACCAAGATTCACAGCTCATAGAGGTGGCACAAGGATTTGAAATGCATCTTGTCTGATTTCAGCACGCAGGAAATTCTGTGTGTGCGCTGTGGTGCTGTCTTCATATTGCTTGAAGGGCCCTGAATTGGGTGGTGGGTCTGAGTCAGAGCCTTCAAACAATCTCATCATCTTAACTAAGATACTCATTTCTTCTGTGCGTATGTGTGTGTGTGTGTGTGTGCTCAGTTATGTCTGACTCGGCGAGCCCACGGACTATAGCCTGCCAGCCTCCTCCACCCATGGATTCCGTCCAGCAAAGCTAAAGAGAAAACTCTCCCTTGCTAGAAGAAACCTGAATGCTCATCAATGAGGAAAGATTGAATAAAATGGAACTATATGTTACAGGGAGAAGGAAATGGCAACCCACTCCAGTATTCTTGCCTGGAGAATCGCATGGACAGAGGAGCCTCGTGGGCTACAGTCCATGGGGTCACAAAGAGTCAGACACGACTCAGCGACCAACATATGCAAGGAGCACTGATGGAAGGTGTTCAGCATGTATTAATTCATGTATTATTAGTCATTCAGGAGAAGGAAATGGCAACCCACTGCAATATTCTCACCTGGAAAATTCCTTGGACAGAGGAGCCTGGTGGGCCACAGTCCATAGGTCACAAAGAGTCGACATGACTGAAGCGACTTTGCACGCATGCATATGTTACGGGTGGCTTAGAGGGGTTTCCTCAAGAGATTTTTAAGGGAAAGAGCAAACTTCTTCCCTCAGCTTCAAATCTAGGGAAAGAGAAATTATGAAAATAGTTGACCTGACCCTTATTACTGTGTTGAGAACACTTTTTAGGAAATAGCTTAAGCTGCTATTTTTTAGCTACTTCTGCCTCTTTAACATTTAAAAAAAAAAATTGACCTTCGAAGAAAAAAATAGACCGACATAAGATGGAAAAAACATGTTTTCAAAACAAATATTTCTTACAGATAAGCATGCTTGTTTCTTTTAAACTATCTAGTTAATAGGTAGATTGATTGGTTTAGTGCTTTGACTGGTGTTTGATTTGTCAGCAGGTTGGACATTTTTATTATCTCTGAAAGCCAAAAAGGAATTCCTCCTAAACATTTAATTTTCAGAATGAACACTTATAATACTTTCCTTTGGTTCAGTTCTAGTGAAGTGGATGAACCTAGACCCTGTTATGCAGAGTGAAGCAATTCAGAAAGAGAAAAATAAATATCGTATATTAGCACATATATATGGAATCTAGAAAGATGCTGTTGGTGAACCTATTTGCAGGGAAGGAATGGAGATGCAGTCATCTAGAACAGACTTGTAGACACAGCGGGGGAAGGAGTTCAGTTCAGTTCAGTCGCTCAGTCGTGTCCAACTCTTTGTGACCCCATGAACCCCAGCACGCCAGGCCTCCCTGTCCATCACCAACTCCCAGAGCCCAAACCCATGTCCATCGAGTCTGTGATGCCATCCAACCACCTCATCCTCTGTCATCCCCTTCTCCTGCCCTCAATCTTTCCCAGCATCAAGGTCTTTTCCAATGAGTCAGCCCTTTGCATCAGGTGGCCAAAGTATTGGAGTTTCAGCTTCAACATCAGTCCTTCCAATGAACACCCAGGACTGATCTCCTTTAGGATGGACTGCTTGGATCTCGTTGCAGTCCAAGGGACTCTCAAGAGTCTTCTCCAACACCACAGTTCAAAAGCATCAATTCTTCTGTGCTCAACTTTCTTTATAGTCCAGCTCTCACATCCATACATGACCACTGGAAAAACCATAGCCTTGACTAGATGGACCTTTGTTGGCAAAGTAATGTCTCTGCTTTTTAACATGCTGTCTAGGTTGGTCATAACTTTCCTTCCAAGGAGCAAGCATCTTTTAATTTCATGGCTGCAGTCCCCATCTGCAGTGATTTTGGAGCCCCAAAAGATAAAGTCAGCCACTGTTTCCACTGTTTCCCCATCTATTTGCCATGAAGTGATGGGGGGAAGGAGAGAACCAGACAAACGCAGAAAGGTGCATCGATATATGTGTTCTAGCATGTATCAAACAAAGAGCTGCTGAGAAGTTGCTGTTTAATGCAGGGAACCCAGCCCAGTCCTCTGTGCCGACCTGGAGGGGAGGGAGCCTACGAGGGAGGCGATCCATGTATAATTACAGCTGATCTGCATTGTTGTGTGGCAGAAACCAACACAACATTATAAAGCCATTTTTATTTTTATAGTAAAAAACATTTTATAAAATTTTTATTTTTATAAAGCAATCTTCCTCCAATTAAAAAATAAAGTGAAAGAAAAAATAAATAAACAAAAGGTAAAAACTGAAGTGCTTAAAGAAGTCCAGATAATGTAAACAAGGTAAAGAGGTCAAACAATACATAAAAGTGAAAACAAGTAAAATATGTACGGTGTTTGTGCCATTCTGTGATAACCATCATTAACATTCCGCCGACTCAGCATTTTGTAGGACTTTGTACATGTTAGGTAATAGGTAGGTAGGTAGGAGAGGAAACAAAGACTTTTACATAACTAGAAGCAAGCACATAGAGGTTTTGTTTTGAATTATCATTAATTTTTACTTTTTTTAACCTCTAACCTATAGCCAGCCACATGACTGCCCCTCAATGCCAGCCATCAGTAATTCATATTAGTAATTTGTTTATCTTTTCTATCTTTTTCCCAGTATTTAATCATCTGCGATGATTCATGAGGATTTTGTAACTGTTCTTTTCACAAAAATTGTCAGGTATTTCTTTGTTATTGCTTTTTCTCCTTGAAAATGTCTTGAGGAAACCTCTGTGAATTAGTTTAAATATAATTTATTCTTCTTAATAGCCGAATATGTCATAGTGTAGAAATACAAATAATGGTCACTTGGTGTGGTTTTTTTTAATAGCTCTAAAAGGATCATCTCTGAACCTTTCCGTTTTAGATATATAAGGGGCTTACTTTAATGAGATAGATTTTCAGAAGTGGATGTGCTGTGTTTAGTTGCTCGGTCGTCTCTGACTCTTTGCGACCCCATAGACTGCAGCCACCAGGCTCCTCTACCCATGGGGATTCTCCAAGCAAGAATACTGGACTGGGTTGCCATGCCCTCCTGCATGGGATCTTCTCAACCCAGGGATTGAACCCAGGTCTCCCAGATTGTAGGCAAATTCTTTACCATCTGAGCCACCAGGGAGGCCCCTATGTATCAGAAGTGAATATATAAGTAATATAATCACCATATATGCATATGTTTTAGATATTTCCAGATAGGTTTTATAAAACGCTTTAAGAAGTTCCATTTAACGTGGGAATGTTAAATGACAAAGTAGTATATACTGCTTTGCCGTAACGGGAAATAAGGGATATTAAAAAGCAACTTTCATTCCTTGTTTGACTTAATTGTGTATTTACTGAACACCTGGATGCCAGCTCCAAAAACAATGGATCACTTCACTTAGGATCACTAGAAATAAGAATTAAAAATTGCTGGGTTCAAGAATTGTCCACGTAGTTTTAACTACGTTCAGATATGTCTGCCAGAAGGCTTACATACCATCTCTTTCGCGTGGGATGGTTGGTTGGTTGGCTGGTTGGTTGGTTGGCTGGCTGGTTGGTTGGTCGGCTGGTTGGTTGGTCGGCTGGCAGTTTGCCACCTGCTTCTCCAATCCACAGGCACTGTCGCCACGCCTCTCTTACTGATCGGAGCACACGACAGTCTTCAGTGTATAGGACAGAAATAAGATTGAGAACCCGTGCTGCAGGCGCTTATCCACTCAGCCAAACTCACTGCCGTCTGCTGTCTGCTATGAGCTATGTTTCTGTCCCAGAGATCAGGAGGCTTGCTTTTCCTGTCTGCATTCATATCCCATTATTTTAGAAATGTTTACAAAATTTAACTAACCAGGCTTCTTGAAATAAGCTCACTTTAAAACAATTTGATAAATGCTGTGCATGCACAAATGTATCATTTAAAATACACATAATAGATTCTATAAGGTGTCTTAAATTGTAGATAGCAGCAAGCCCAGAATTCAATAAAGAAACTTTATAGAATTAACATAACTTACATATTGCTCTTTGTCTGATCATATCACGTAAAGCTATTTTGGATTTTATTTTTAACTGACACAGAGGAGAAAATGCTTTATTAATTGAGGAAAGAAATCTTTGAATAGGAATAGCATTGACTTTTAAATGATTGGCCTTATCTCGCTCTTTTATATATGCTCAGAATAGTGACAGCATTTTCAACAATGTTCCAAAAGCCATTTAGCTTACAAAGTGGAATTATTGTGATACGGTACACTTAATGCATTTCTTCTTCATAGCATCTTATTTCATAAAAATCAATTGGATTTTATGCCTTGCATAGAAGGCCCTTCTTCCACAATGAAGTCAGAGTTATTATGGATAAGCTGGCCAGATATCATCAAATGCACTAGAACCTTTCTATAGTATTTCTTGTTGTACAGAGTGCAGTGTAAGACACTCCACTACCGTACAATACGTAGCAGTTTCTCTAGCACAGCTATTGTAGGAACTCTTTACAGTAAGCTATTAATATCACAAAGGTAGGCAAGGAAGTCTTGAAGTTTCTCCAGAGAGAAGATATACTGATGTAACAATAAAGCTGCCCTAAAGCGGCTTTACACATGCAATGTACCTAGCACAGTGTCTAGCCCGTGGTAGGCATTCAAACGGTACTTGCTGAATTAATGAATGAAAGGAGCTTTCTGTGATAACATACACAATGATGACACAAAGCTAAGACACCGACAGACAGACAAGGGATTCAAGTTCTACTGACATTGCTAAGGAAATAGTACTGCATTTTTTTTAACAGACAAATAATCAGAGCTAAGAGAAACGGGAACATATTTCAAACTGGAGGGACAAACTTCCATGCCCTTGGGAGCCCAGCTGCCCATGTGGTTTCAGATTAAAATTCCATCTGGTTCTTCCGAAAAGCTTGTTTCCTTCCATTCTTAAGAGGCTTAATAACCTTCTGACTCCTTTCAGCTCTTGTAAAGAAGCAGTCTATGTGCCTGCTTGCTCACCGAACGAAAGCAGCTAAGAATAGCAACAGTGTGTTCTTGACCATTTCTTGAATAAAAGAAGCCAAGAAAATGTTTTTTTGTGTTTTCATTTTTTTCAATTTAAGATCCCACATGCCAAACAAGTAAAAATAAATAAATAAATTGGGCCAAGATATTTTTTAAAATACTATTTTTAAAAAATGCAATTTTTAAAGATTACTCTCCATTTGCACTTATAAACATCGGCTGTATTCCTCATGTTGTACGGTACATCCTTGAATCTCTTACATCCAATATTTGTGCCTTTTGCTCACCCAGCCCTGGTTTACCTCTCTCACCCTTTCTTCCAGGCTGGCTGGTAACCACTAGTATGTTCTCTTTGCCTGTAAGTTAGATTCTTTTTTGTTATATTCACCAGGTTTTTTTTGTTGTTGTAGTTTTGAGAAATATTCTCCAACTTACCATCTCCCATTTTTAATGGGTCTGGATTTCAAGCATTCTTCAGGTCTATCCCTACTGTATGAATTCCAAACATGGAGTTTTCACAAAGCCCCAGGACATGCTAATTTCCTTTATAGAAATAGGTGTAACGTTTTAAAAGTACTTCTGCCAACATTGTGACCAAAAATAAATAACAGCATATATGTGACACAGAGCCTGTAAGATAAAAATAAAATGCTCAAAACATTTTACCCTTTTTATGGTACTTACAATATGGACATCTTTCCCAGCTTCTTCTCTTTGCTTTTATTAATTTTCTTTAAGATTCCATGTATGTAGATAAATATGGCTTCACATCAACACAGAAGTAGAATTATATGTGTTATGCTTTTCTTATTGTGTTTTTCTTCTTTTTTTCCTCCACTTATTTCCTCCTTGTTTTCCTTCCCGATAAGTTGTAGGATATTAACTACTTCTTATGCACACTTTCATACTGTTTTATATCATACAATCATGTATGAATATACATGTGCATATACACACATGCTAAATTGCTTCTGTCGTGTCCAACTCTTTGTGACCGGACTGTAGCCCACCAGCCTCCTCTGACCATGGATTCTCCAGGCGAGAATACTGGAGTGGGCTGTCATGCCCTCCCCCAGCGGTTCTTCCTGACTCAGAGATCAAACCTGCGTGGCTTACGTCTCCTGCGTTGGCAGACAGGCTCCTCACTGCTAGCACCACCTGGGAAGCCCCATCTACATATAACATGAACATATATGAGGTTGATCATGGTTTCCTTCAGAAATGCGATATGGTTTACACTTCTTCATTTATCTTTCTCTTCTGAAAAACACATCATGAGATCATTTCAAACCAGCTCATGTGGTCCTGTGTCATGCTATGCCATGTTCCGCCATGTCTGAAGATTAATTCATAGATAGTTCATTTCCTTCTGGATGCATCCAAACACACGTTTTTTTCCCCCTCAATGGCATGGAATCCCAGGAGCAGGATTGTCAAAACCAGATAGATAGGAAGGACAGAAATAGATTTGAGTAATGTTTAAACTGCTGTGCAAAGTGATAAAACATTCCACATTTCTGTCAGTAATTGTCTACTCATGACTGCATCAGAGGTAGTTATTGGTCTTTTATTTTTCTTCAAGTAATGAATATTAGCCCTATCACATTATCAAATTTCCCTGAATACTAGTGAGTTCACCACTTTTCTTACAATTGCAAGCTGTTTGGTTTGGTCTCCCATAAATTGCTATTTCATATTCCTCTTTTGGGGTTTACAAATACTATTTTGTAGTAAATTTTCAAGAGATGCTTAAATGCAGTATTTTTTTTTTTTACTGCTTGATTTTAATGCTTGATTTACTCTGGAGGAGGGCATGGCCACTTGCTCCAGTATTCTTGCCTGGAGAATCCCCATGGACAGAGGAGCCTGTTGGGCTACAGTCCACGGGGTCACAAAGAGTTGGACACGACTGAGTGACTAAGCACACACACACACGCACACACACACACACACACACACACACACACACACACACACTTGATTTACACTATTGTGTTGGTGGGTAGTATAGTGATTTTTTTCTGATTGTATTCCATTATAGGTTGTTACAAGATACTGAATGTAATTCCCTGTGCTATACAGTAAATCCTTGTTGCTTTTCTATTTCATGTATTGTAGTTTATATCTGTTACTCCTGTATTTCTAATTTGTTTCTCCTCCTCCTTCTCCCTTTGGTAACCAGAAATTTGTTTTCTATGTCTGTGAGTCTGCTTCTATTTTGCCTATAGATTCTTCGTATCATTTTGAGATTCCATGTATAAGTGGCATCATATTGTATTTGTCTTTGTCTGACTTACTTCAGTAAGCATGGTATTCTCTAGGTTCATCACTGTTGCTGCGAATGGCAGTGTTTCATTCTTTCTTGGCATCTGAGTGATCCATTGTATGTGGCATACAGCACATCTTCTGAAGCCACTTGTCTGCTGATGAGCACTTGGGTTGTTTCCAGGCCGTGGGTTTTGTAAATAGTGCTGTGTGATGCGGGGGTGTGTCTTTCTGGGTCACTCTTCTCCTTGTTTCTGGATATATACCCAGCAGTGGGATTGCTTGATCATAAGGTATGATGGTATCGCTGCATTTGCCTTATACATTCAAGTATTTTCCAAACTCTGTTATTTATTGCTTATATATCATATCTCTATGTAATTTTATATGGTCTATGATGTATAGACACATCTTTAATTTCATAATTTCTTGTTTTCCTAATTTGAGTGAAAAGTTTTTCCTTCTCTTTTCCCATACTTCCCAGACTAAAATAGTTTCCCTATGTTTTTTATAAGGTTTTACTGTTTTCCTCTTTATATTTCAGTGTTTGCCCCAGATGGAAGTTAGTTTTTGTATGCTCTGAAATAGAGACCCTAACTTACATTATTGTCTTCCAGATAGATAACTAGCTGAGCAAGAACCACTCTTTTTACTCAAGTGAAATGTCATTATATCCTGTATCAAGTTTTCATATACATTTGGATCTTTTCCTGGATTCACTCGTTTGCTCTATGATGTTCTTAACTATACCTATAACAATATCATATCAATAGGAGTTGAATGTTTTATGTTATGACATAATTTTATAGGGCCACTCTCTATTATTTTCTTTTGTAATTTTTCTGATTATCTTAAAATGGTACTTCTTTCATGTAGGTTTTACATTGACATTTATCAAGTTGAAAAAAATCTCTAGATTCTGTTTAGTAGTTTGTCCCTTTTATTTTGTATGATAGCAAGTTTTTTCCACCCAGTTAAATAACCTTTCCTTTGTAGACATATCATTTGCATGTGTGCATGCTAAGTGGTTTCAGTCGTGTCCAACTCTCTGGGACATGATAGACTGTAGCCCAGCAGGCTCCTCTGTCCATGAGATTTTCCAGGCAAAAATATTGGAGTGAGTTGCCATGCCCTCCTGAGACATACTCTTTATATACCACATATGTCCTTCAGTAATATTTCTTTTCTTTTTTTCTATAGATACTTTTCCTTGCTTTTTAATTCCTAAGAATTTTGTGATTTTTTTTCATAGTATTGTTAATGAAACAGTTTTGCTATATCTATTTCCAACTCATTTTTAGTATAGAAAAAGCATCTAATTTTGTGTTTTGTCTTTTATGCAAGCAGCGTATCACATACTTTTATTAATTCTAGTGAATTTTTTAAATCAGAGATTTTTGGATGAGAACCATACTGACCAGGGTGAGGTGATACCTCATTGTATGTTTTAACTTGTATTTCTCTAATAATTAGTGACATTGGGCATCTTTTCATGTGCTTGTTGCTAATCTGTGTTTTCCTTGGAGAAAACGTCTATTTAGGTCTTCTTTCCAACTTCCAATTGAATTATTTGTTTTTTCAGTATTAAGTTGTGTCAGATGCTTGTGCATTTTGGATATTAGCCCCTTGTCAGTCATATTCTTTGCAAATATCTTTTTCCCATTCTATAAATTGTCTTTTGTTTTGTTGACGATTTCCTTTGCGATACAAAAGCTTTCATGTCTGATTGCTCCATTTGCTTATTTTGCTTTCTTATTTTTTTTCTTTTGCCTTTGGAAGCTGATCTAAGAAAACATTGCTATGATTATGTCAGAGAATGTTTTTCCTATGTTCTCTGGTAGGGGTTTTATGGTGTTGTGTTTTGTATTTAGATCTTAAACTACTGTAAGCTTTGTACATGGTGTGAGAATGTGTTCTGACTTCATTGATTTACATGTAGCTATCCAGCTTTCCCAACCCCAGTTGTTGAATAGACTGTCTTTTCTCCACTGTATAGTCTTGCTATCTTTATTGTAAATTAACTGATGGCAGGTGCTCTGGTTTGTTTCTGGATTCTCTGTCTGTTCCGTTGATTCTCTGCTTGATTTTGTGTCAATGCCATGCTGTTTTGATTACTGTAGGTTTATAGTATGTTTGAAGTCTGAATGGATTATACCTCTAGCTTTTTCTTTTTTCTCAGGATTGCTTTGGCAATTCTAGGCCTTTTGTGGTTCCATATAAAATTTAAGACTATGTGTTCTAGTTCTGTGAAAGATATGGGTATTTTGATAAGGATTACATTAAATCTGTGAATTGCCTTCAGTAGTATGGACATTTTAACCAGATTAATTCTCCAATATGAGAACATGGGATATCTTTTCATTTCTTTAAATCACATTCAGTTTTCTTTATCAATGTTATATAGTTTTTAGCATATAACTCTTTCTAATTCTTGGTTGAGTTTCTTCCTAAGTTTTTATTTTTGTGCTATTTTAAACAAGATTGCTGTTTTACTTTCTCTTTTGACTATTTCATATTGGTGTAAAAAAATGCAACAGATTTCTGTTTATTCAACTTGTACATTATACTTTATGGAATTCATTTATTAGATTTGATAGTTTTGTATGGAGATTTTAGGATTCTCTCTATATATATATCTAGACATCTAGATATGTGTATCTAGATATCTACTATTTGTAGATAGCATGAGATTCTCTCTCAATCACATACTATCTACATACAGTGATAATTTTACCTCTTTCCTCCCCAGTCACATACTTTTTCTTCTTTCATCTGATGGCTATGCTAGGACGACCAACATTGTTTCGAACAGAAGTGCTGAGTGTGGGAATTGTCTCATTCCTGAATTTAGCAGGAATGGTTTCAGCTTTTCATCATGGATTGTTATGTTGGCTGTGGGCTTGTTGTAAATGCTTTTATTGTGTTCAGATATGTTACCCCTTTATCAACTTTACTGAAAGGGTTTTTTTTTTTTTAATCATGAATGGATATTGAATGTTGTCAAACATTTTCTCTGTGTCTAATTGTGGTGATCATTCAATTTTTGTCTTTCTTTTTACTAATATGGTATGTCACATACTGATTTACCATGTGATCAATTTGCATGTGTTGAGCCATCCTTAGACCATGGATGTCTGGGTCCTCTTTCTTTTCTCCTTGGTTATTCTGGCTAGAGCTTTGTGGATTTTATTTGTCTTTTCAAAAAATCAGCTCTTGGTTTTGTTGATCTTTCCTGTAGTTTCTTTTAATCTCTGTTTTACTTTTTCTCTGATCTTTAATATCTCCTTCCTTCGGCTGACTGAGTTTTGCTTGCTCTTTTAGTACTTTGGTATGTGGTATGTTTGGTTGTTTATTTGAAGTTTTTCCTGCTTTTTGAGGGATACCTGTATCACTATGAATTTTCCTCTTCGGACTGTTTTACTGCACCCCACACATTTTGTATTATTTTATTGTAATTTTCATTTGTATTGAAATATTTTCTGATTTCTTCTTTGATTTTATTTTGTCCCATTGGTGTTTTAGTATCGTGCTGCTTACTCTACATATGTTAGTTCTTTCCCCATTTTTTTTTTTTTGGTGGTTGATTTCTAGTTTCATACCATTGTGATAAAAACAAACAAACAAAAAAAAGATGCTTGAAATAATTTATGTCATCTTAAATTGGTTGAGGTGCATTTCCTGACCTAGTGTTTGATCTGTCCTAGAAAATGTTCCTTGTGTGCTTGAAAGTAATTTGTATTCTGGTTTTATTGGATGTGATGTCCTATACCTATCAATTAAGTCCCACTGGTTTACTGTGTCATTTAGCACTTCCATTGCTGATCCACCCATTGATGTCAGTGGGATGTTAAAGTCTCCTCTTGTTATAGTTTGCTTGTTCATTTCTCCCTTTATGTCTTTTAGTATTTGTTTCATGTATCTCGGTGCTCCTCCACTGGATGTGTATGTTATGGAGTGTAATATCCTCATCTTTTATTCATCCTTTCATCATTATATCATGTCTTTCTTTGTGACTTTTGTTTTAAAGTCCATTTTATCTGATATAAGCAATGCGACCCCTGCTTCTTTATAGTTTCTACTTCCACAAAGTATCTCTTTGCATCCCTCACTTTCAGCTTAAGTGTGAATTTTGCCCAGACGTGAATGTGAATCTCTTACAGGCAGCACATTACAGGCTCTTTTTGTATCAATCCACTCCAACTCTTTTGATCAGAGCATTTAGCCCATTGACATTTAATGTAATTATTGGTAGGTATGTAATTTTTGCCTCTTTAATCCATGTTTGCCAGCTGTTTTTGTAGTTCTTCATTTCTTATTCTTTTTGTTTTTCCTGTGTAGTTTGATGATTTTCCTGTCTAGTATGCTAGAATTGCTTTCTTTTTAGTCTTTTAGAATCTGTTGTGTATTTTTGATTTTTGGTCACCATGGATTTCAGTACTTTGACTCATAACTTCATCTACTTGCTTTCAACTGATAGTCATTCAAGTTGAAACACATTATAAAAGATATACAATTTCATATATTCTTCTACCACATTTTATGACTTTGTCCTGTTTTACATCTTCATGCTCATCTTTTAACTGTTAATTGCAGTTAGAATTTCTTTTATAATTTTTTATTTTTTTTAATATACTTACTGGCTTATTTAAGTAATGTTCAATTCTTTTACATATTTCCCTTTCCTATTGTGCTTTTTCCCTTTCCTATGTATTCTTTTCTATTTAAAGAAGGCTCTTCATTATTTCTTTTATGGTAAATATAATACTGCTGAACTCTTTTAAGTTTTGCTTATCTGAGAAATTCTTTCTCTCTCCATCTGTTTTAATGGTAGTGTTACTGGGTAGAGTATCCTAGGTTGCAGTTTTTCCCTGTCAGGACTTTGAATATATCATGATATTCCATTCTGGACTGAAAAGTTTCTGCAGAGAAATCAGAAGATGGTCTTGTTGGGGCTCCCTTGTAACTGATTGACTATTCTTCTTTTGCTGCCTTTAGAATTGTTTATTTTTAACTTTTGCCATTTTAATTATGGTATGTGTTGAAGTAGGTCTTCTTGGGTACATCTTGTTTGGGACTCTGTAGTTCCTGTACCTAGATATATGTTTCCTTCTTTAGGTTTAGGAAGTTTTCAGTCATAATTTATTCAAATGTATTTTGATCCATTTATCTTTCTTTTCTCCTTCTGGAATTTCTAATATACATAGGTTGGCGTACAATATTATCCTATAGACCTCATATGTTACTTTCTTTCTTTATATTTTCATCTGTCTTTTTGTCTGCTGTTCTGATGGGGTGATTTCCATTATTCTGTCTTCCAGATCACTTATTTCTTCTTCCGTGAAAAGTGAAAGTGAAAATCAGTCAGTCGTGTACAACTCTTTGCAATCCCAAGGACTGTACATTCCATGGAATTCCCCAGGCCAGAATACTAGAGTCAGTAGCTGTTCCCTTCTTCAGGGGATCTTCCCAGCCCAGGGGTCGAGCCCAGGCCTCACACATTGCAGGCAGATTCTTTACCAGCTGAGTCACAAGGGAAGCCCTCCTCTTCTGTGGTAGTCTGCGATTTATTGCTTCTAGATAGGTTTTTATCTCAGCAATTTAATTATCTACTCTTGATTGATCATCTTTAGTTCCTGGTTTTTTGTTATAGCATTCTGCGATTCTATTGATAATTTTTCTTAATTCAGTTAACATTTTTTTTTTTTTTACCATATTTTTGAGTTTGGAGGTCTAGTAGACTAGTGATTTCTGTTTCATTAAATGTTCTTTTAGGGAATTTCTCTTGTTCTTTTAGCTGTGAGTAGTTCCTGTTTCATTTTACTTAGCTGTCTATGCCTCTATAAATTTAAAAGATCATTATCTACTGTGGTCTTGAAGGTCATGTTTTTATGTAGGATTATCCCTGTGTAAGGGACTTCCCAGGTGGTGCAGTGGTAAAGAATCCCCTGCCAATGTCAGAGACAGAGGAGATGCAGGTTCAACACTTGGCTTGGGAAGATTCCCTGAAGGAGCAAATGGCAACCCACCCCAGAACAGTCGCCTGGCTAATCCCATGGATAGAGGAGCCTAGCGGGCTGCAGTTCATGGGGTCGCAAAGAATTGAACGTGACAGCATGCATGCATGCATCCCTGTGCAGACAATGTGTGTCCCATGTTTTATGGTGTGAGGGCTGGTTTTGGTGTCAGTGATGGCCATGGCTACCTTCAGGATGTGCTGGCCAGTATCCCCTTGATAGGGGATATGGTTGGTGTAGTATCTAAAGTCTGTGCTGGACATGAGGCAGGGCTTCCTCCACTCTCTGCCTTGTCAAGGATGGGCTCTACTTCTCAGTTTTTGGCATACGAGCCCTGAGAGTTGGATTTAGTCAGGCTCCTCTGCCTTTGAGTATGTGCCCTGCCCAAAAAGAGGTGATTGCTGAAGTAAGCTAGGCCCACACAATCACAGAGGACCCGTGTGCCACCTGTGTAGGCATCTGCCTCTTCTGCTCAGCAGCAGCCCAAGAATGCACTCCTTTCTCTGTTGTATTCATCCCAGATCTAGTGTGAGGCCATGCTGTGGAGGAGGCTGTGGCTGGAAGTCAAAGTATCGTGGCTGCAAGAATTGAGGTTGCTGAACCGCTGCCTGAGATCTGGGTGGCCTCTTTGGCAGACTTCTCCTAGGACCTGTTTCTCCTAGATCTAATGCTAGGCTATGATGTGGAGAGGGTGGAGCTAGGATTCATTGCTAAAACATCAACCATTGCACACTCCTAAGTGCACTGACAATGGTGGTCAGCCCCATCCAGACTACACCCGGGGTCCTTTGGGCTGTCTCTGTGCAGCTAGAATGAGTCCTGTTCCGGGCCCCGCTTGCCTGGTATTGAGCACTTAGCTGCTGTACACTTTTGGAGCATCACTCCTCGTGCATACTGACAATTTCTTTCACGGCTACACTCACCCCCCCTTGCAGGTTCTCACAGTGGTTTCTGCAGCTTTACCTCTGTCACTCCCTGGGCACCCTGGTGTCTGCACAGTTGGATCAAGTCTCTGCCCAGATCTTGCAATAGGTTATGGTGTGGAGTTAGTGGGGCTGGGGTGTTCACCCCTTCAGACTGGGGAGTGCAGGGAGGTGGTATTGCCAGTGCAAGTCTCTCTCCACCCTGACTGTCAGCAAATCATCATGAGTCCCCTCCTTGGGAGTAGAGTCTAGGTTTCTCCAGCCCTTCTATCTGTCTCAGAGCGTTTTCCAGCAGATGAGGGGGCCCACCTCCTCCATGCAGGACACCAGGACTGAGGTGCTCAGTTGTGGCTCAACTTGCTCACACCCAAGGGTGAGAGTCCACCCATGCAGACTTTCTCCTCCCATTGAGGAGACCAGGTCCCTCCCAGGGGCATAGATCATGCCTTGATGCCTGTGATTTTTTTCATCCTACCCAGTTACATGGAGTTCTTTCTTGGAGCTTTGATTATATAGGAGTTCTTCTGCCAGTTTCCAGCTACTTTCATGAGAATTGTTACACATATAGATGTATTTTTAATGTGTTTGTGGGAGGAGGTGAGTTCTACATCCTCCTACTCTGCCATCTTGATCCAGGTTTTATGATCTTTATTATCTTTAGGTAAGTTTCTTTTGTTACTATTTAACCTAATGATTTTCTTACTGTCTGCCAAATTTAAGCGAATTATTTTCCTCTTCTGTGATTATGTTGTTTCTTTAATTCCTTTGTGTAGTGGATTATGCCATTAGATTCATGATACTTAATCACCCTTGTATTCCTGGAATAAATTATGACTCATTTAAGTGCATTATTGTGTTTCTGTGTTGGGTTCTCTTTACCAATATTCAATTCAAAATATTTGTATTTGCATGACTTTTTTTTTAAGGCTGCACCATGCGTATAATGCATGTAATTAGACTTCCCTGGTGGCTCAGACAGTAAAGCATCTGCCTACAATGCGGGATACCAGGGTTCAATCTCTGGGTTGGGAATATCCCCTGGAGAAGGAGATGGAAACCCACTCCAGTACTCTTGCCTGGAAGATCCCATGGACGGAGGAGCCTGGTAGGTTACAGTCCATGGGGTCACAAAGAGTCAGACACGACTGAGTGACTTCACTCACTTATGCACGTAATTAAAGGACGCTTCAGTCTTTCCCAACATCAGGGTCTTTTCCAGTGAGGTGGCTACTCGCATCAGGTGGCCAAAGTACATGAATGTTCATGTTATTTGTTCTTTTCTCATAATTAAATTAAACTTGATTCTCTTATACTCCTGGTTAACTAGGAAACTCTACCCTTCAATATTTATGACATTTCCTTTCCTGGTACTTAGTTAAGATGCATATTTTTCTACTATTGTTAGATGAGAATATATGAATTAATTTTCCTACCAAGGTACTCTGTTTCTTCACTTTTTTCAAATACCGACAAGATGAAACCTACAGAATACTTTACTGCATAAATACAGATATCTACTTTTAACTAAAAGTGAGTGCTATTTTGGCTAGGTATAAGATTTCAGAATTATGATTTTTATCTCTCAGTATCTCATAGACATTATGCATTTGTCTGTCTGCTCTTTAGTGGTGCTATCAGAATTATATTTTGTTTAGCTTTTTTTTCCTTCAAGTAACATGTTCTTTATTCCAGGCAGCCTAGAAATTCTTTCTTCCTTATTATTGGATTTTTGGAATTTTATTAGAATATACCTAAGTATATGGTTTTTTTTTTTTTTTCATTAAATCTGTCTTGGAACCAGTGGGTGCTGTCAGTATGCAATCTGCTGTCCTTCCTTGGCCTCAAGAAATATCTTATATTGTATATTTTGTCTTTCTATATATTACTTGATTCCTTCTGGAATTCCTAGTATTAATATATTAAATATTTAACTTATGTCTTCTAAATGTATTGTCTAGTTTCCTTATGATTTTACTCTCTTTACATTTCTGCTCTGTGCTTTAAACTATTATTTCCACTACCTTCTAGGGGAGTAATTAAGGTCTCAGCAGTGAATAAACTTGACTTCAGCTCATCTATTAATTTCCATTTTGGTTTGAAAATGAAAGCTTTTATTTTCAGAAATTACTTTTTGCAGTGTATCTGTATATTCATAAATAGTCTCACTTTTTGTTATATAAATATTTTCCATTGGGTACCACTTTTGCCTATTTTCTCTTTGATTTCTGGGTGGATTTCTAGAGATCACTGTGCATCAGGCCTGTCTGTTGCAGTATTCTAAGTCATTAACAGTCCCAAAGTCATGAAGTCCCATAGATGGGGAAACAGTGGAAACAGTGACAGACTTAATTTTGGGGGGCTCCAGAATCACTGCAGGTGGTGACTGCAGCCATGTAATAAAACGATGCTTACTCCTTGGAAGGGAAGTTATGACCAACCTAGACAGCATATTAAAAAGCAGAGATATTACTTTGCCAACAAAAGTCCGTCTAGTCCAAGCTATGGTTTTTCCAATAGTCATGTATGGATGTGAGAGTTGGACGGTGAAGAAAGCTGAGCGCTGAAGAATTGATGCTTTTGAACTGTGGTGTTGGAGAAGACTCTTGAGAGTCCCTGGACTGCAAGAAGATCCAACCAGTCCATCCTAAAGGAGATCAGTCCTGGGTGTTCATTGGAAGGACTGGTGTTGAAGCTGAAACTCCAGTACTTTGGCCACCTCATGAGAAGAGTTGACTCATTGGAAAAGACCCTAATGCTGGGAAGGATTGGGGGCAGGAGGAGAAGGGGACTACAGAGGATGAGATGCCTGGATGGCATCACCGACTTGATGGACATGAGTTTGGGTGGACTCACGGAGTTGATGATGGACAGGGAGGCCTGCCGTGCTGCGGTTCATGGGGTCACAAAGAGTCGGACATGACTGAGGGACTAAACTGAACTGAAGTAAACAGTCCCAAAATAAAAGGAAGACAAAACCTTCTCTTTCACCAGGGGCAGGAATGGTAGCAGCAGCAAGTTGTCATTTCCTTAAGACAGTGAGATGGAAGTTTTCCTGGTATCCAGTTTTCTCACTATTCTTTCCTTCAGGAATATAGTAAAAACACCCTTAAGTGAAAGTGAAGTCACTCAGTCGTGTCCGACTCTTTGGAACCTCGTGGACTGTAGCCCACCAGGCTCCTCTGTCCATGGAATTCTCCAGGCAAGAATACTGGAGTGGGTAGCCATTCCCTTCTCCAGGGGATCCTGACCCAGGGATCGAACCTGGGTTTCTTGCATTGCAGGCAGATTCTTTACTATATGAGCCACCAGGAAAGCCTGAAAACAGCCTGACTTGTCAGCAGTTTCTCAGATTCTTTTCAATCAACCAGACCAGGCCAACTCCCGTGGGTCTGTTAAAACCAACCTTTGTGTGTCCCAGACTCTGAAGGCCAAGCTTTTCACAGCATCTGCCATAGAGAAAGTCTTGAGGTTTTCTGTTTCTGGCCTCCAAGTTATTGCCTGATCATGAGTGAGAAAGTCATCGGCTGCTTCTTTCTGCTAAGTCTTTGACTCATACTCAGCCGTCCACAATCTCAGAAGCCCCCTGCCTCAGGAGATACTGATTGACTGAGCAGTAAATAGCGGTGAAACATATTCAAGGAGCCATATTCCCAGAACCCTCTTCATTGGCTAAAATAGGAAATAAGCTTATTCTATAATCATTCTGTCATATAGTATTAAAACTAAATTACTAAAAAAAAATAGGGTAGTCAGTAACTTTCCTCCTTGTCTGGTATGCTTCACCTGCTTTCCTCTCATTTCCCCTAGATTTCTTCACTACTCATTTCTCAGTACTTCACGGTGTCTGGTGGATGCCTCAATTGCTACAGCATTTTGACATGTTTTTGTTATTAATTATGTACATGTCTATCTTTGAAGGATAAGTGTAACTTATCCATGAACCCAAAACAGTTATTGTACTACTTATAGTGGGTGTCGAAGAAATTAAATAAATTAGTTTATTTGTGAGTTGCTTTTGCTATCAGACTGATTCCTAAAATCTAGCTTTGAAAAATACTTTATTTTGAAAAGTTTGAACTTCAGCTTTCCCAAATTTTATCTGCAGCACTAGAAAATCACATTTGAAGGTGGGAAAGCAGAGTTTTCCAAAAAGAAAGAAAGCTATAGGTGTTGCTGTAATCAATCAATAACAATAGTAATAATAATAACAATAAAAAGGAGGAATGGGAGGTGGGGGAGGGGGAAGAGAAAAAATAGTAGTAATAGCAGCAGCAGGGAGTGCTACTTGATTTAATTTTACTTGGAGCATTGGACTGGTTAAAACCACAAAATAGACAATAGATGATACACTAAATCATCACCTTGAATGTGTGATTCAAACTGCTTATTCCACAAACAATGAGCTTATATCCTTAACCTTATCACCAGTAGTGTGTGTGCTTAGTCGCTCAGTCGTGTCTGACTCTTTGTGACCCCATGGACTGTAGCCCGCCAGGCTCCTATGTCCATGGGGATTCTCCAGGCAAGAATACTGGAGTGCGTTGCCATGCCCTCCTCCAGGGGATCTTCCCAAGCCAAGGATCGAACCCAGGTCTCCCACATTTCAGGCGGATTCTTCACCAGCTGAGCCACCAGGGAAGCCTCTCACCAGTAGTATGTATACATAAAACAAATGGTTAATGCCAAGCTCTGCATGATTGCCAATAAGAAAGGATTTCTCTCTGATAGACTTTGGAGTCATGACAAATGGGGCTCACATCTGATTTTCTCATTACAAGCAATGTGAGAATGTCACTTAACCTTCTGAATTTCAGTTTCTTCATATATAAAGATTAATAATTAAAATAGCTTACAGAGTTCTTATAAGGATTAAATGTAGTAGTCAGTTAAAGTATCTGACACATTTTAATATGTCGTGATTATTTTTGCACTCTCGATGTTACAGTATTAATTAAACAGTCTTCTGCATAGGGGAAAAGCCAATACATTGTGCCAATAACTGCATTGGGAATAATTCCTAGATAATAAAAATATATCAAAGTGAATTACTGAACCAGAGCACTTAAAGTAAAACAATAGTAATCTTTTAAACTGAAATTCGATGACAAGAACAAACAGATTTTGCTTATCATCAGAGCAACTTCAATAGAAAATAAACTTGGATATATTGTTTATATGTAATTAGATGATACAGACATATCTTTAATTTTCACAATACTTACATAAATTTTAAAATGTCTGTTATGTTTAAATGTGTTTAAACATAACACATTTAATGTTTAAATGTGAAAATCTCACATAATAAATATAGCAACAAAAAAAGTTCCAGAAAAAATGTTTTCTAATCTGGTGAATGTGTTTTTCCCAAACACATACACATTTTCTCTCCCCCTCAACTGTTCCCTCTCAAAGGTAAGCTTGTCTACATTATCAGAGGACTGAACTACTTTTCGGAAGCACAAATATTGAGAATATGAAAAGAGTACAGTTGTCCAACTCATCTGTCAAGTAGATAATCAAAAAAAAGTAAGTTAAGCCTTGGAAAACTATTCAATTCTATTTATTAAGTACCTGTTTCACATAGCATTGAAATATAGTTCAGTGGCTATAAAACACATTTTTGGTGCACTCTCTCAGTCCTTTGCCAGGATTATTTGATTTTAGTATTGCCTAAAGGAGTAGTCTCCAAACATTTTTATATTAGTGCTTTTACAAGATATGTATTATAGATTCTGGAGAACTAGGGACCATACATTTTATTGAATTACAAATTCTGAAAAGCCCAATTACAAATACTAACATCATATTATGTATATATATTTTAAATTGAAGGATAATTGCTTTACGGAATTTTGCTGTTTTCTGTCAAACCTCAGCATGAACCAGCCATAGGTGTACATCTGTCCCTCCCCTCTTGACCTCCCTCCCGTCTCCCTCCCCATCCCACCCCTCTAGGTTGATACAGAGCCCCTGTTTGAGTTCCCTGAGACATACAGCAGATTCCCGTTGGCTGTCTATTTAACATATGGTAATGTAAATTTCCATGCTACTCTCTCCATACATTTCACCCTCTCCTCCCCTCTCCTCATGTCCATAAGTCTGTTATCAGTGTCTATTTTTCCATTGCTGCCCTGCAAATAAATTCTTTGGTGCCGTCTTTCTAGATTCCCTATATATGTGTTACTATACGATATTTATCTTTCTCTTTCTGACTTACCTCACTCTATAATAGGCTCTAGGTTCATCCACCTCATTAGAACTGATTCAAGGGCGTTCCCTTTTATGGCTGAGGGGTATTCCATTGTGTTTATGGACCGCACCTTCTTTATCCATTCATCTGTGATGGACGTCTAGGTTGCTTCTGTGTTCTAGCTCTTGTAAACAGTGCTGCAATGAACAGTGGGGTACATGTGTCTTTTTCAGTTTTGGTTTCCTCAGGGTATGTGCCTAGGAGTGGGACTGCTGGGTCATGTGGTGGTTTTATTAAGGAATCTCCATACTGTCTTCCATAGCGGCTGTATCAATTTACATTCCCACCTACAGTGCAAGAGGGTTCCCTTTTCTCCACACCCTCTCCAGCATTTACTGTTTGTAGACTGTTTGATGACGGCCATTCTGACTGGTGTGAGGTAACATCTCATTGTAATTTTTATTTGCATTTCTCTATTAATGAGCAATACTGAGCATCTTTTCATGTGTGTGTGTGTGTGTGTGTGTGTGTGTGTTTCCCGACATATTCTGGAGGAGTAAATGAACTAGAGCAGGCACCAGGGAGGCGGGAGATACTTTAGAATCTGAGGACTTGAAAGGCCAGATTTCTGACCTCACCCCCTCCCCAGGTTCGCACATGAGTAAACTGAGGCAGGAGAAGGACACCTTACAAGCCTCTGAGCTGAAAAAGATCCAAATGTGCTCATGTCTTCCTGGAGAAATGTCTGTTTAGGTCTTTTTCCCACTTTTTGACTGGGTTGTTTGTTTTTCTGATATTGAGTTATATGAGCTGCTTGTGTATTTTTAAAATTAATCCTTTTTTAAGTTGTTTCATTGGCTACTATTTTCCCCCATTCTGAGTGTTGTCTTTTCACCTTGCTTATAGTTTCCTTTGCTGTGCAATAACTTTTAAGTCTAATCAGGATTCTCTTGTTTACTTCTGTTTTTATTTCCATTACTATAGGAGGTAGATCATAGAAGATCTTGCTTTGATTTATGTCATTGAGGGTTCTGCCCATGCTTTCCTTTAAGAGTTTGATAGTTTCTGGTCTAACATTTAGGTCTTTAATCCATTTTGAGTTTACCTTTCTATATGGTGTTGGGAAGTGTTCTAATTTCATTCTTTTACATGTAGCTGACCAGTTTTCCCAGCACCATTTATTGAAGAGGCTGTCTTTGCCCCATTGTATATTCTTGCCTCCTTTGTCAAAAATACGGTACCCATAGATGTTTGGGTTTATTTATAGGCTTTCTATCTTGTTCCATTTGTCTATATTTCTGTTTTTGTGCCAGTACCGTGTTGCTTTGATGACTGTAGCTTTGTAGTGTAATCTGAAGTCAGGAAGGTGGATTCCTCCAGCTCCATTCTTCTTTCTCAAGACTGCTTTGGCCTTCGGGGTCTTCTGTCTCTCCATATGAATTGTGAATTTTTTTGTTCTGGTTCTGTGAAAAATGCCATTGGTAATTTGATAGGGATCACGTTGAATCTGTAGATTAAATTTGGTAGTATACTCATTTTCACAATATTGATTCTTCCCACCCAGGAACATGGAATATCTCTACATCTGTTTATGTCATCTTTGATTTCTTTCATCAGTGTCTTATAATTTTCTGTGTACAGTTCTTTTGTCTCCTTAGGTAAATTTATTCCTAGATATTTTCTTTTTGTTGCAGGGGTGAATGGGATTGATTCTTTAATTTCTCTTTCTGATTTTCATTGTTAGTATATAGGAATGCAAGTGATTGCTGTGTATTGATTTTGTATCCTGTGACTGCTAAATTCACTGATTAGCTCTAGTAATTTTCTGATATCTTTAGGCTTTTCTATGTATAGTATCATGTCATCTGCAAACAGTGAGAGTTTTACTTCTTTTCTGATCTGGATTCCTTTTATTTCATTTTCTTCTCTGATTGCTGTAGCTAGGACTTTCAAAATTATGTTGAATAGTAGTGGTAAGAGTGGACACACTTATCTTGTTCCTTATCTTAGGGGGAATGCTATCATTTTTTCGCCATTGAGAATAATGTTTGCTGTAGGCTTATCATATATGGCCTTTACTATGTTGAGGTAGGTTCCTTCTATGCCCATTTTTTGAAGAGTTTTAATCATAAATGGGTGCTGAATTTTGTCAAAGGCCTTTTCTGCATCTATTGAGATTATCACATGGTTTTTATCTTTCAGTTTGTTAATATGGTGTATCACATTGATTGATTTGTGTATATTGAAGAATCTTTGCATAAATGCAAGATTGATCCTGGAATAAATGCAACTTGATCATGGTGTATGAGCTTTTTGATGTGTTGCTGAATTCTGTTTGCTAGAATTTCGTTGAGGATATCTGCATCTATGTTCATCAGTGATATTGGCCTGTAGTTTTCTTTTGTGTGTTGTCTTTGTCTGGTTTTGGTATCAGGGTCATGGTGGCCTCATAGAATGAGTTTGGAATGTTCCTTCCTCTGCAATTTTTTGAAAGAGTTTTAGAAGGATAGGCATTAGCTCTTCTCTAAATGCTTGGTAGAATTCACCTATGCAGCCATCTGGTCCTGGGCTTTTGTGTTTTGGAAGATTTTTGATCACACTTTCAATTTCAGTGCTTGTAATTGGGGAGTTAATAATTTCTATTTCTTCCTAGTTCAGTCTTGCAAGATTGAACTTTTCTGAGAATCTGTCCATTTCTTCCATTTTATTGACGTATAGTTGTTCATAATAGTCTCTTACAATCCTTTGTATTTCTGCATTGTCTGTTGTAACCTCTCCTTTTTCATTTCTAATTTTCTTGATTTGATTCTTCTCTCTTTTTTCCTTGATGAGTCTGGCTAAAGGTTTGTCAACTTTATCTTCTCAAAGAACTAGCTTTTAGTTTTATTAATCTTTACTATTTCTTTCATTTCTTTTTCAATTATTTCTGCTCTGATCTTTGTGATTATTTTCCTTCTTCTAATTATGGGGGTTTTGTTGTTATTGTCGTTGTTCTTTTTCCAGTTGCTTTAGGTGTAAAGTTAGGTTGTCTATTCAATGTTTTTCTTGTTCCTTGAGGTAGTATGTATTGCTATAAACTTCCTGCTTAGAACTGCTTTTGCTGCATCTCATAGGTTTTGAGTTGTCATCTTTTCATTGTCATTTGTATCTGGGAATTTTTTTGTGTCCCTTTTGGTTTTTTCACTAACCTGTTCATTATTTAGAAATGTATCGTTAATCTCCATGTATTTGTATTTTTTACGGTCTTTTTCTTGTATTTCATACCTAGTTTCATAGTGTTGTGGTTGGAAAAGATGCTTGATACAGTTTCAATTCTCTTAAATTTACTGAGGTTTGATTTGTGACCCAAGATGTGGTCTATCCTGGAGATTGTTCCATGTGCACTTGAGAAGAAGGTGTATTCTTCTGCATTTGGATGAAATGTCCTGAAGACATCAATGAGATCCATCTTGTCTAGCATATTGTTTAAGACTTGTGTTTCCTTACTAATTTTCTGTTTTGATGATCTGTCCATTGGTGTGAGTGGGGTGTTAAATTGTCCTATTATTATTGTGTTACTGTCAACGTCTCCATTTATGTCTGTTAGAGTTTGTCTTATGTATTGAGGTGTTCCTATGTTGGGTGCATAGATATTTATAATTGTTATATCTTCCTCTCGGATTGATCCCCTGATCATTATGAAGTGTCCTTCCCTACCTCTTCTACTTTGTCTGATATGAGGATTACTACTTCAGATTTCTTTTGCTTTCCATTTGCAGGGAATATATTTTTCCATCCTCTCACTTTCAGTCTATGTGTGTCTTTAGGTTTGAAGTTGTCTTCTTGGGCCTGCAGATTTCTGCTGAAAAATCAGCTGTTAAGTGTATGGGGTTTTCCTTGTATGTTGGTCCCTCTGGGTTACTATTCTTTCTTTGCGTTTATCTTTAGTTCTTTCATTCTTTTCACTTTATTCTGCTCTTCAGAAGTTATTTCCACCATGTTATCTTCCAGCTCACTGATCCATTCTTCTGCTTCAGATATTCTGCTATTGCGTCCTTCTGTAGATGTTTTAATTTCAGTAATTGTGTTGTTTGTCTCTGTATGTTTATCCTTTAATCCTTCTAGGTCTTTGTTAATTGATTCTTGCATTTTCTTCATATTGTTTTCAAGGTTTTTGATCATCTTTGCTGTCATTATTCTGAATTCTTTTTCAGGTAGTTTGCCTATTTCCTCTTCATTTATTTGGACTTCTGTGTTTCTAGTTTGTTCCTTCATTTGTGTGGTATTTCTCTGCCTTTTCATTATTTTTTTTTAAACTTACTGTGTTTGGGATTTCCTTTTCCCAGGCTTCAAGGCTGAATTCTTTCTTCCTTTTGGTTTCTTCCCTCCTTAGTTTGGTCCAGTTGTTTGTGTAAGCTTTGTATAGGGTGAGATTTGTGCTGTTTGGTTTTTTTTTTTCCTTCCTCTGATGGGCAGGGCTGAGTGAGGTGGTAATCCTGTCTGCTTATGATTGGGTCTGTAATTTATTCTTGTTTGTTGTTGGATGAGGCATCCTGCACAGGGTGCTACTGGTAGTTGGGTGATCCTTGTTGTTGTATTCAAGTGGTTTCCTTTGTAGGAGTTCTCACTACTTTATACTCCCTAGGGTTAGGAGTGTTCTGGTAGTCTAGGGTCTTGGAGTCACTGCTCCCACTCCAAACGCTCTGGGCTTGATCTCTGGCCAGGAAAGGAGATTACACAGGGTGTTTTGTTATGACATTAAATGAGATTTAAAAAAAATACCCAAAACGGGAAACCAAAGATGAACCTCAGACAAATGGCAGTTATAAAATCAGGCAAATAATAATTAAATTAATGGAATATACATATACACCCATAATCAAAATCAAAACAGTCCAATAAAAACAAAGCACAATAGATTGACCCAGCGAACAAAGGAGACCAAAAATGATATCCTCCCATTAAGAACAAAACTAACTGAATCACAAACTGGAAAACAAAACTAAATCAACGTGCCAGTTGGGGAATAAAGCACTGAAAACAAAGCTAACAGATATGGCAAGAAAAAGAAAGAGAAGAATAGAAATGCGAAGTTACATGCAGGTAGATAAAGAAGATTTATGCACATTAAAGATTAACTGAAAGGGGAAGAGGACAGTTGGAAAAGCAAACGAAGAAATAAATGTAGAAAAAATAACAATAGGTTTAAAAAAATTAAAATTAAATAAAGAGGAGAAAAAAAAAGGAAAACTCTACAGAACTGCAAAAGGCCAATGTAGAGGCAGAAGTTTATAACAGCAATAAAAAGTGTGATTAAAAAAAAAGAAAACCTTGATTAGGTTTCATAGTGCTAATAAAATTGGCAATTATAACAGAGGGGGAAAAACAGAAGAAAAAAAAAAACTGAAGAAATTACAGGACAAGTCAAAACACAAGAATAATAAATGTTTTTCTTGAGTCACTGCTGTCAGAGTCCTTTCCCTCCCTGTGAGTCACAGTCCACCTCACCTCCCTAGGATGCCCTCCAACACTGTGCTGGTCTCTGGACCTGCTGTGGGGGCAGCTCAGACTCAAACCTGGTCCTATTCCTGTGTGTTCTTGCCTTGGACGTCCTCAGCTGTCAGAACTAGTGCATTTTCTTTTGTGGGAGCTCTCAATGTCCTTTTATATGTTCCACAGACACAGTCTGCCTAGTTGATTGTGTGGATTTAATCTGCAGCTTGTACAACTGGCGAGAAGGTTTTGGGTCTTCTTCCTTAGCCACACTGCCCCTGGCTTTCAATTGTGGTTTTATTTCCACCTGTGCCTGTGGGTTGACCACTGGGGTTTGCTCCTGAGGCTTCCCTGGAGGACTTGGGTTTGCCCCTGTGAGGGCCAGGTGTGGAGGTGGTGCAGCTGCTTGGGTCACAGGGGTTCTGGCAGCACCAGGTACTCAGGGGAGTTGGAGGCTAGGGCAGCAGGAAATATGGTGCTCTAGAAGGGTATGGCAACCAGTATTGGCCAATACGCTCCAGTATCCTTGCCTGGAGAATCCCCCCCTGACAGAGAAGCCTGGCAGGCCACAATCCACAGGGTTGCAAAGAGTTGGACACAACAGAAGCAACTTTGCATGCATAGATGCAAGACTTTTTTTGACTGTGGCAGCTGTGCCCCAGTGAGGGCTGAGCATGAAGGTGATGCAGCTACTTGCATCACGGAGGCCCTGATGGCGCCAAGTGTGCAGGGACATCGCCTGCTTCAGCCGCAGGGTTACGGCCCTATCAGAGTCTTTTTTCGGGCCTCTAGTACTGGCAATCACAAGGCCTCTTGGGTTAGTCTTTCTCCATAGCTCTGCCTGTCCAGACACTTAGAGGACTCTCTTGCCTGGGGTCCTTCTCTGTTGGTCGGCATGTCGGGCACATAGAGGGGCCCCCTGGGTGGTGTCCTGCTCTGTAGTTCTGAATGTCAGGTGCTTGATGGGCCAGCCTCTCTAGTGTTCAGCTGCTGATGCTGGTGTGTGGAGAGAGGCTGTGGTGATGGCTCCATCCCCTACGTGTAACTCAGCAGTATCAACTTGCTTCCATGGCTGCCTGGCTTTCCTCCACGGCTGTTTCCCACCACAATCTCCTCCCCCACAGCGCCTCGGTCCATCTTTCTGCAGCCCTCGCCCTGGGGTTGCTCCACAATCCCTAAGCTCCAGCTCCCAGCCGCCGCGCCTTCCAGGGGACCTGCGTCCCTGTCCGGGGTATCTACGGCTGCGGCAAGGACTGTGATTCTCATTACATTTGGGCTGCCACAGATCAGGTGCTTCACTCTCAGCCTTGAATGTGTCTCCTCTGACCCAGACAGTTGTCCCAGTGTGGGGATGGGAGCCCTGCTTCAGTCCCCCCACCCGCCAAGGGCAGGTCCAGTCCTACTGACACTCCTGTTTTTCCCCTTAGTTACTTTGTCCTACCGAGTTCTGCATGGCTCTATATATTCTTTCCTGGTTGTCAGGTACTCCTGTCCGTCTCAGCTGTTCTGCAAGCACTTCTGTGTCTGAAGGTGTGTTCCTGATGCGTCCACAGAGAGTGATGCACTGCATGCCCACCTGTTCCTCCACCGTCTCGTTCTGTCCCATATTGTGTATATTTTTAAAGCAATATGAATGTGCTTTTTTTAAAGAATGAAATGAAATGAGTATGACTAGAACTAACGGGGTTTTTTTTGTACTTCCAGTGGCTTATTTTCCCCTCGTGGTCCAGGAGGCCAGGAGCCTAGATAAGGGAAAAAGACTAACTACCTGATTGATGCCCTCTCTGGTACAAGAGTTCTAATTCTGTGTGTTTTTAAGGATGCTTTCCAGAATTGTTTTAAGATGTCATCTCCCAGTGATAGAATTCAATAGTGTCAGACATACTGGCAAATATATCATTTTGTATTCTATTCAGATTTTATAAATCAGATGTAGCAGTATAAGCCAGCATATGCTAGCAAATATGGTACATTATTATCTGATAGCAAATATAAACATATCAAAATCATAAAAATTATTCTAGCATTTCTTAAAATATTGTTATGTCAAATACATTAAATAAATAACATAAAAATTCAAACCTGTTGTTAATTGCTAAATCTAAGGCATTAATTTTATGAATTCCTTTTAACCATGATCATTCCTCTGCTGAAGATGAAGCGAATAATGTTTTTTTTTAAAGTTAGAAGATACTGAATTACATTGAACAAATTGCAGTACAGAGTTATTTATAGCACCTAAACCTCTAGTATGGCCTCCAGCAAACTACACGTGTTTCTTTTGTTTGGGTAATTCACTGTCCTGGAAAAGGAAGCATGAAACTACTTTTCAGAGAAAACCATTGAAACTCTTTGGCTGACAGCATCAGAGTCACTAGCTTCAAAAATATCACCGCAAAGCTTTCTCTGATCAAATGGAAACACTGAGAGTGGGGGGAAACCCTTCTTACATCCAACCAGCAAAATTCCTGCAAACCTTCGTTCATAAACTTGATTTTTACAAGCCAGCTGTGTTCCAAATAGACCATATTTCTTGGCCTTAACCATCCTTCTTTATGCTCCTTCCAACCATTATTTATATACAACATTAATAAAGATCTCTGAAATGAAAGCATCAACACATCTCATAGCTTCTTTAAATGACTTTTGTCGGTTAAAGAATATTTTTTTTTAATTTAAATTTAGATATTTACCCTCAATTTCTTTGGCATTTCTTTATACTCAGCCCAACTATTGCTTTAGTAAATACCCCCGTTTGCTTGTTTCATAGTTTTTTTGTTTCTTTTGGTATAAACATTTTCTTCATATTTTAGAATGCTTTTTTACCTCATGATGACCTGCTACCCACATAATCTTGAAATGAGAGAGTAAATTAGCAATTTACAGGGTATAAAAATATTTTTCCATTGTTTCAATCAAAGTATTAGTTGTGATACTCTTATTTATAACATGAATTTAATTAAATTTTAATTTAATATGCAGTGATTTTTAAGTTTTCCTTTTAAAAAATATAATGTTAGATTGACCTAAATGATTATAGAAAGAAATTTCAACTTTCAGATTCTAGTATTGATGGGAACTAAGAAACACAAACTTTAAAATTATTTGGTTTTGGAGGTTCAACATATCCAATTATTAGAGAAATACGAATCAAAACCACATGAGAGATCACTTAACACCCATTAAGGTGGCTATTATCAAAAGACCAAAATAAGCAACTTTGGGATGATGTTGAGAAATTTAAATCCTGTGCATTGTTGGTGGATATGTAAAATGATACAGCCTCTGTGGAAAGCAATGTGGCAGTTCTTTGGAAAATCAAACATAGAGTTACCATATGATCCAGCAATTCCACGTTTAGGTGTATACATAAAATTAGTGAAAGCAGGGACCCAAACAGATGTTTGTGCCAGTGTCACAGCAGTATTATTCACAATAACCCAAAGGTGGAAACAGCTCTTGGTCTATCAATATGCGAATATATTTAAAAGATGTCATATGTGTATGCAGTGGAATATTATAAAGCCTTAAAAAAGTGATGAAATTCTGACATATGCTACAATGTGAATGAAACTTGAAGAGATTATTTTAAATTAAACAAGCTAGACACAGAAGAACAAACAGTATATGATTCCACTTATATGAGTACCCGGACTAGTCAGATTCTTAGAAACAGAAAGTAGAATTGTGATTACCAGGCTTCCCTGGTGGCTCAGGGAGAAAATCATTTAAAATCCGCCTGCAATGCAGGAGACCTGGGTTTGATCCCTGGGTTGGGAAGATCCCCTGGAGAACGGAAAGGCTACCCATGCCAGTATTCTAGCCTGGAGAATTCCATGGACTGTATAGTCCATGGGGTCTCAAAGAGTTGGACATGACTGAGCAACTTTAAAAAAAAATGGGGGGTTGGCTGGGGAAATTGAGCAATGGAAAATTGTTTAATGGATATGGAGTTTCAGTCTGGGAAGAAGAAAAAGTTCTGGAGATGAACTGTGATGAGGATTGCACAGCTATGTGCATGTCCCTAATGCCACTGAGCTGTACTGTTATGTATACTTTAACAGTCAAAATGATTTTCTTTTCAAAAATAGTGTTTCTTAACAGTGATATAGTTAAATAAAATATTTCACTTTATTTTGAAACTATTTCATCCATTTAACCCAGAAAGTTAATTATCCTCATTATCTACAATGTTGAAATTCTAATTCTCTATATTGGCCTTAAAAGCCTCAATGGGTATTTGGTGGTTTAGTCACTAACTCGTGTCCAGCTCTTTGCAACCCCATGGACTGTAGCCTGCCAGGCTCCTCTGTCCATGGGATTTTCCAGGCAAGAATACTAGAGCGGTTTGCCCTTTCCTTCTCCAGGGGATCTTCCCAACCCAGGGACTGAACCGGGGTGTCCTGCATTGTAGGCAGATTCTTTACCAACTGAGCTACCAGGGAAGCCCCAATAAAGATAAACTTTGGGCTTCCCAGATGGCAAGTGGTAAAGAATCCACCTGCCAATGCAGAAAACACAAGACGTGGGTTTGATCCCTGGGAAGATCTCCAGGAGTAGGAAATAGCCACCTGCTCCAGTGTTCTTGCCTGGAAAATTCCATGGACAGAGGATCCTGGCAGGTTACAATCCAAGGAGTCACCAAGAGTTGGACAAGACTGAGCAACTGAACACACACACATACAATTATGATCTTTACTCTGAGCCTGTGTAAAGGAAACCATATTTAAAAGTCCTTAAAGAGTTAGATATTCCGGATTCAGGAAACCTGATGCAAGAAACCCCTTTAGGATTTAAATTACACCCATTAAGGACAGATAAATAATATGCTCATTTTCATGTCTTAAAAAAAAAGTCTTGGGAATATTATTGTTGACGCTGTTAGAGTTAGTTGTAGGAGTTCAGATGAGAACTAAACTTCTGTTACTCACTGAAGTAAACATGCACCAAATTGTATATTTTTTAAGAAATTTCTCATGAATGTTGTCTGAAATGCATTTGTGTGGATAATATGGATCACATAACTCAGACACTAAAGCACTATATGTTTATTTACTTCTCTTAGCCACTTTTGGTTCTTCTTTCTTTTCCTTTTATGTCCATTGTTTGTTTTTGTTTTGGTTTAGTTGGGAAAGAAGTTAGGAAACCATGATGTTAAGTTAGTTTTAAAAGGATTTTATAATAATAAAATTCTGCCACTTCAAACCATGTTTAAAATGTGTTTAGATGTTCAGGAGTTTTTAGCTATTTATAATGGATTGATAGTCCAACCACAAAAATAAACAGTATCTAAGTTATTTTAAAATGACAAAATGTTCTGGGGCGTGTTTTTAGTTGTGTTGGGTAGTTGTGAGTTGTTATGATTGGAAAGAGATTCATTTTTACTACCATTAAATATCTCTTACATTTACTGTGTAAGAAAATAAAAGGGAAAATGTTGCTTTTCTTCACTTCATCTGGTTAGAATGTAAGCATTGAGCATTTGTATTGTGTGCATTCTTTCCAGAGAAAAGTACAATACAAAGTCAGTTGCTAATAATGGAAGGAAGGACCCAACCATGTGGACACCATTTTGATGCTTTTCAGCAGTGTAGCCTTCGAGAGGAGTACGTGTGTGCACGCACACACATGCCCTTCTTTATTACCCTCTATTCAAGCACTGTGCATTTATATTAAGAAAACCATTCCTGACTCTAATGGTGTTATAAAGTTCCAGTGAATCTAGAAAGCAATTTTTTCCAGTATTTTGTTTTCATATAAGCGTGAATGTTCATGTAAATGCTTGAACAGAAAAAAATCCAGTTTTATAGTTTCACATAAACTAAATTTCCAGATCACTTTATATTTGTCTGAATAATATATTTTCAACATTTATTCTTTTTCCACTGTGTAATAACTATGTGAATTTAGGTCTCCTGATAACGAGGAACAAGAGTGCTGTAAATTAGACGTTGACTTGGTATTTTCGAAGGCTGTCTCTTCTACAGTTTAGCCTGTAGGCACAATGTCATCAGAGCCATCAATGTCGTCAGAGCCATTCCAGGAAGATGTCTGTCTATCTCACTTGCAACCTTGAAAATTGATCCTGTTTCTTTGGCTTGTGAAATGCTCTATCTAGCTTCCTCACAGCTTATTTTGGGGGAACCCCTCCCAGGGATATTACTGCTTCAAACGTGTTGCTCTCTTAGTAATTCAGGTCATCCCACTGGCCATTACCTGAACTGGCTTGTGCTTTCTCTAGTGTAGATTTTTGCAGGCTTTTGTTCAGGTTGGGGTCAGGGGGAAGATCAGTTGCTTTGAAGGTATCTTCTGTGGGCAAGCATGGTCTTCAGACGGTAAAAGCGTCTGCCTACAATGCGGGAGACCTGGGTTCGATCCCTGGGTCAGGAAGAGTCCCTGGAGAAGGAAACGGCACCCCACTCCAGTCCTCTCGCCTGGAAACTCCCATGGACGGAGGAGCCTGGTGGGCTGCAGTCCATGGGGTTGCAAAGGTCGGACACGCCTGAGCCACTTCCCTTTCTTTTCTTTCTTTCCGTGGTCCTCGGCTGGGTTGATTTTTGGTGTTAGTTCACCCACTGCGTTTTCTGTTGCTGTCACTGCTACTGGGTACCCGGGCTTTCCGTGGGTTCATCACCTTTTCTTTTCTTCTATCATTTTAGCAGGATTTAAGGAAAGAAGAGAGAACACATCACGACATTTTAAATAAGAGTATATATCAGGATTCAGGCAAGAAAGAGAGGGTATAATCAACAGGCCAGTTAAGGAAGGTTATTGACAAAGGTAAACAGGCACCATGAGATATGGTGAAACATCCCAGGGCTAGCAAGGGAAGGGGCTGTCACCTTCTAGACCTGAAGAGGTGAATGAGAGCGTCATGAACTGTGCAAGGAGTTATGGCTCCTTTAGCAGGGGAACCCACCCAGCCAGCAGTATTCCAACAGGGAGGGAGCAGAGGGGTCAACACCCGGACATCGTCTTCCTCGGTCTTCCCAGGCCCCCCGTCTGACTCCCTTAGGCAAACCTGCCTGAAAGCCTGCGGCCGTGGGAGTCAGCCTGTGTCACTGGCAGAAGTCAGCCTCCTGGGGCCCAGAGGAGACAGAACAGGGTGCAGGAGGTAGAGAGGGGCTCCTGGACAACACATACAAATCGTCCAGTCTTTGGAGCTTCTCTCTTATCCTCCAAATGCATCCTTAATCATCATTTTATTAATGAGTATGTTTGTACGTGTGTGTGTGTGTGAACACGGAACAGTTGAGATAGAGGCACAGAACAAAACATGTACATAATAATGAATGTGGATAAAGCCCTTGGTGTGTACCCGGTACTATCTGAAGCACTATAAATGTATCAAATCATTTACTCCTCATAGTAATTCCATGAGGTAGGTGCTGTTATAATTCCCATTTTCCAGATAAGGAAACCAAAGTACAAAGAGTATAAGAAACTTGCTCGGTCAGTTAGTAAGTGGAAAACCTAGGACTTGCCACAGATTGGGAGCAATCAGTAGAGCCAGATAGTTGTACGTGTATCTGACATGTGAATTTCATCTGAGACAATGACATGTACCTTTTCTGTTTTGTAACTATAAACTCAAATGTTGATTGCAAATACTCATGCCTCACCTGCCCTGTTTCACTCACTTACCTTACTTACCTGTCCTCTGAAGGAATGTGCATTTGGGACTAAAAAACTGCCTGATCTATGAGAAAGAGTAGACTGAATAAATGTCATGTGTATTCTTTCTCCCTTGCTAAGTCTTTTGCTAGATATTAGTTGGCAGAGGTTATAGATTCTCCTCCATCAGCAAGTACCTCAAGTGTGACTATTCTTTGTTACCAATTTTGAAGATATGTCTCTTAAAAGATAGCTTCTCATACTCTCTAGATTCCTGAAATCAAGTCTCTTACCTTTTCAATCAATTCAAGGGCAACTCAAAACAACTGAACAGTTGCGTCTTCTTTGAGACTTTTGGCCATACCAAGAAGCTCTTTCTTTTGAAGGAGCCAACTGTATTGCAGGCATATTTTCTGTGTAGAAGAAGCAGAATCTATAAACTAGTCCCACAATGAAAAAAAAAAATGAGGTTCTCTTCATATGGTTCTAAAAGCTATAAAGGAGTTGCTCTTTTAAACATGCAGTTTATAGATCTGAGTTTAGCCAAAAGGAAAAGAATTAGAAAATGTTTTAACCAAATTGCCTCTTCTATCAATTCCTGAAGGATCTGCAAAACAATGTATTATTTTCAATTTTATATTAGGAGTACAGATAGCTTTATATTCCCATGATATAGTTAAGCCAATGAAATCAAATACTATCCTGTTGTTCAATCCAGTTTGGTCCCATTCCTTCCCTTAATTTTGTGTGGTATGTTTTGTTTAGCCTTTAATATGGACTCTGGGGAGCTAAACAGTGGGTGGTGCTTAGTTTTATTCTATGTGCAGTGTTATTGAGCATTATTAAAAATGTTTTATTATCTTCACATGGAGTAGTAAAAAAATCCTTTAAAATTAAATAAACCACGAGGTAGAATTGAATATAACAAATTGAATTTTTGTGGGAAGTTCCCACTGAAAAATAACTAATGTCAGGGTTGTCATCTGTCTCAGCCATGATGCAAAGCAACTGCTATGAAACCAGGCTGGTTATGTGGTAAAGAAATCGAGATAATTGCTGAGGAAGGTAAGACAGTGATATTAGAATCATAGATCTTGATGATTAATACTACAAAATTCTGTGCCTAATACTCTTGCTTTTCCCGCTGTGACAACTGAAAATTTTTTCAGTTTTAAGTTATATTTTTAAGTTTATTGTATTTTTAAGTTTAAGATGTATTCTTAAACTTGCCAAAAAGGAAACTTTTGCAGCATACAATCAACATTTTAAATATTCATCTGTTCTAGTTTAAACTGTGTATTCCCTCCCATTATAGCATATCATTACAGACACTTACGGAAAGTAATTGACAGCACAGTCATAAGAAAGCCATCTCCTATAGGGTTCCTGCAAATGCCCACAGGAAATCAATTTCTGCATTCACAAGAGAGGAAAACAGAGAATTCCCAACTGGGAAACTTCCCAACTGGGAAGTATGAGGGAAAGCCAAACTTCTCAAGAGCCGTGTAAATATTAAAAGGCTAAGTTTATTTTATGAACAAGCTAAACAACATCAACCTAATAAGACATAGTCACCTCAAGGTAATCGGGAAATCAGTTTGGATCCCTTTGAGGGGAAATTAAAAACAATTAATTTGGGAGAAAAGTTTTTATGGGATTAACATTGAAAGTTGTAATGATAGCATTTGATTGGAGGAGGAGAGCAGAAATAAATGTAGCAAGACTTAAATAGTGCTTATTTTAACGCTGAGGGATATGGTTTTAACCCATGATTCCTCTGTTGGTGCATCCGTCTGTGTAACGTTGCGCCTCGAGGGTAATTGTAGCGGCACAGATACTGATTCGCTCCCTCTGAAAGAAAGGGTGATCTTCTTTCTTGCATTTAGCCAAAAAGGAAGGGATATTGTTGTAAATGCATTCTATTCTGCTCTAACATTTTTTAATTAAGCTACTTTCCCTTTTATGGCGAAAGTACTTAGATTAATCAAGACCAAAGCAGCTGCAGCGAAGGATCTGTGAGTTCTTGATTCTAGGGTAGACAAATAAGCCGCTCAAAAGAGGAGCCTGTGTAAGCTATTCTTTTCCAAAAAAGCCTTTGATAATTACTCCCAATAGTTAAACATTTCTTTCAACCTTTTACTCTACTAATCTGGATGTCATATTTCTACCTTTAATAATAATTTCGGTTACTCATTTGCAAGTGTATCGCCTTAGATTCAGATAATTCTTCATCCCTATTTGACTTATTACCGTCTGCTTCTTCCGCTAAAGATAGACCATGTTTAATGACAATATTATGTAAAATACCACCCGGCAGGAATTTTTTTGTCTGCTTTATGGGGGCAGAGAAATAATGTTTCTCCAGATTTGCCTAGACATTAAAACCTCAATTTTAGGGTAATATCTAGAGTTACCTCAATAACCATGCTGGTTAAAAAAAAAAAAATGATGTGTTTTATTATTGTTTTAATGGCAGAGATAGAGTCAAACCAAAAAAAAAAAAAAAAAAAAGGCAGCTGACCTGAAAAGAAATACTCTAAAGCCTGTAACTGTTTTAAGAAAAAAATTAAAATTATAGACAGCATTTTAAAGAATTACTCAAAAGCCAAACTCTCTCAATTTATAAGAAGCCATGCATTTCTGAAGCAGACTGTCTTAAGATGAATGAATCATGACATGATCTTGGGTACTTAGCTATGACATCTGTTAGGTGGTGAATTGCATCGCACACCACATGCATAATGAAGGAGGGAACGGTTTTTAGTTCCTAGAGTGTTCCTCATGTGAAGATGTACAAATAGAGGCAGAAAAACTCAGGCCAGCTGGAAGAGCCGCAATGCCGAAGACTGCCTGTGACTTGCTGGTAGTGCTCGGCGTCTCTTAAAAAATTCATAACCTGCTGAGGGCTCCAGGGAAATGTATTTATAAGCTGCTCAGTTATTCCAAATGATGGCAAGCCGAATGCATGTTATGAGACTTCTGCTGTTACCTTGAAGAATCAGTGTCAAAAGTTAGAACACTCGTGTGAGAAGACAATGAGGCATGTCGAAAATATTTAGGAGGTTAATATAAAAATAACAAATGCCCACCTGAATATAAGAATAAATGAATTAACATAGCAAACTACTTGGAAGATTAAAGATTAGCTTTGTAATTTCTAGATGAGCAAGTACTATGTTTCTTAATTAGTTTAATCAGATAACAGTTGAGGAAGCTCATGTTGGGTCAGGTAATAACCCGTCTTATCTCACTATTTAACAGGATAGACATAATTTTTAAATTTTCTAAAGGAGTGTGTAACATGCCTTGCATATAATATATATGTGTAGAAATACGGGTATTTGTGTCCTACATATGTGCATATAATGCACATACACATTTACAGTTAAGTTATTGATGAATCTCTATTCTTACTCATGATTCAAGTCTGACACAGTCTACGAAAAAATGCTAAGACCCTGATATTGGAGCTGGGTGAAGAGCAGTCCTGTCTTTGGAATGTACATCTAATTCTACTCTGCGTTGCCCTCAAGGGAAACTTTGCTGTCAGTCACACTGGTATTCATGTTCCAGAGTTTTAATTCTCCTCAGTGGTCATAAGGTAGAACAAATTGAGAGACTTTAGTGTGTTCTGGTCATCTGAAAGTTTTGAAAGATGTGGAAATGACTTAGTGGGGATTTTGAGTATCAATTTTCAACTTCGTATTCAGCGCTTCAGTTTTCTTTCTCTCTTCCCTTTGCTGGGACCCAGTACTTAAAAGTGCATGGTCTGCAAACCCTGGTGATAGATTTCTGTGGAAATTCAAAGCTCTAAGCAAGATTTACACTCTTGGAAACTCTGAAGTGAGCGCACTCACACAGATTCATGCCGGGGTGCGGGAGTCACTACCTGTTGCTAAAGTTGGCAATTACCAGAATACAGATACACCACAGAATTTACCTTTCAAACAAGATGAAAGGGACTGCTTTGGAGATTGGAAAATTCTGAGAATCGTTTAGGAGGCAGAATTAGCGACGCAGAGACTGACTGCTGCTTTCAGGTATGTAATTCTTCAAGTAAGGTTTGGATTCTTATCATACGAAATTTAAGAAAAAGCCTCAGAATCCAGAGGTTAAATTTTATTTATTTCTCTAAAGTCCAAACAAACAAAAAAAAAAGAAGCATCAGGATGAATCTTTACAGTGCAGAACAAAAATACTTTGCATTTCATGAAAGTAGTTTTTAACCATAAAATTGTACATTCCGACTAAAGAGCATTTCTAATATATGTAAAGAATATGTTTAGAAAGTAACCACCTGAAGGTCCTCTAGGCAAAAAAAAAACACTAAATATTTTGATGTATTTCCTTTATTTTTTTAATCTATCAGTGAATGTTTCTCCCTAAAGTCTAATCATAATGTTTATTGAATTTTGTGTCTTTTGGGAATTGGTGATGGACAGGGAGGCCTGGCATGCTGCAGTTCATGGGGTCGCAAAGTGTTGGACATGACTGAGCGACTAAACTGAACTGAATCACATCCTTATTATTGTTCCTCTTAATTTAGTTCAGTTCAATTGCTCAGTCGTGTCCGACTCTTTGCAACCCCATGGACTGCAGCACGCCAGGCCTCCCTGTCCATCACCAACTCCCAGAGTTTACCCAAACCCATGTCCATCGTGTTGGTGATGCCATCCAACCATTTCATACTCTGTCGTCCCCTTCTCCTCCTGCCTTCAATCTTTCCCAGCATCAGGGTCTTTTCAAATGAGTCAGCTCTTTGCATCAGGTGGCCAAAGAATTGGAGTTTCAGCTTCAACATCAGTCCTTCCAATGAACACCCAGGACTGATCTCCTTTAGGATGGACTGGTTGGATTTCCTTGCAGTCCAAGGGACTCTCAAGAGTCTTCTCCAACACCACAGTTCAAAAGCATCAATTCTTCAGGGCTCAGCCTTCTTCACCGTCCAACTCTCACATTCATACATGACCACTGGAAAAACCATAGCCTTGACTAGATGGACCTTTGTTGGCAAAGTAATGTCTCTGCTTTTTAATATGCTGTCTAGGTTGGTCATAACTTTCCTTCCAAGGAGTAAGCGTCTTTTAATTTCATGGCTGCAATCACCATCTGCAGTGATTTTGGAGCCCAGAAAAATAAAGTCTGACACTGTTTCCACTGTTTCCCCATCTATTCCCCATGAAGTGATGGGACCAGAGGCCATGATCTTAGTTTTCTAATGTTGAGCTTTAAGCCAACCTTTTCACTCTCCTCTTTGACTTTCATCAAGAGGCTCTTTGTTCTTCACTTTCTGCCATAAGGGTGGTGTCATCTGCATATATGAGGTTATTGATATTTCTCCTGACAATCTTGATTCCAGCTTGTGTTTCTTCCAGCCCAGAGTTTCTCATGATGTTCTCTGTGTATAAGTTAAATAGTCAGGGTGACAATATACAGCCTTGACGTACTCCTTTTCCTATTTGGAACCAGTCTGTTGTTCCATGTCCAGTTCTAACTGTTGCTTCCTGACCTGCATACAGGTTTCTCAAGAGGCAGGTCAGGTGGTCTGGTATTCCCATCTCTTTCAGAATTTTCCTTAAGTTCCTCTTAAGTAGTATTAAATTCTGCATAATAATCCATCACAATGTATATTCATGGGTATCTATTTCCTTATCATTGAATGTGAGATAGAATAAAAGTTCTTTCATAAATACTGCTGATGTTAACAATTTTAATGATTGAACTTTATTTTACATATATGTTATTTTCTCAGGAGAGAGAAAATAATTTATATGACGATCAAAAGATAACAACTATAAATGTGGTCTCTAGTACTATATTGCTTTCTAAAATCAATACTAACAGTTTATTAAAGTGTCCAGTTTATTCACTCTTGTCAGCCACATGGTTTTCTCAGTACCTTTTTTAAGTATCTTGTGATTCATTGATTAAATGTAGTATATTGTTTTAATTTGTGTTTATTTGGTTCCTAGTGAAATTGAGCGTTATCATGCCAGTTCTGTACTTATGGTTCCTATTTCTCTTTAACATATTGTTTATGTGTTGGCCCATTTCCTTAAATTTTAATATTGGTTTATTTAAAGTATCATTTTTATATAATAACATATTTGATTTGATATTGTATCAACTTAACCCTTGTTTTTTGTATTTTCTTTTCTATATATACTTTTTATATATACTTTTCTTAAATACTGAATATTTTAATTTGGTTATTTTATGCAAAAATATTCATTTTTACTAAAATGAATCAGTTTTTTTCTACTTTACTAAAATTTATTGGATTTTTTTTTCCTACCTTTTCTACCTATCAGAGGCTTTGTAAGTTCTTTCCTTTGAGATTATAGGTGAATATTCATTCTTAGATTGGTGCTTTGTTGCTGCTGCGGCTCTGGTGGTAGATATTCAGCCTTTTGATGATATGACCTTTAACACTTAGCACTTCTGTTCCTTTGCAGTTGCTTTAGGTGATAAACTATGACTGTATAAATTTACTTTTGTCCAGATAGCTAATCAGTTATCTGCAGTACCTCCTACTATTAAACACTGCTTATTTGGGAGCTTGGCTTAAATTTATCACAGTAAAATTTTTTATAGTGAAAAAGTTACTGCATCCAGAAGTCATAATCACACAAGTATTGCAGGGTCTTGTGGCTACAGAAGAACTCCCCTTCCTCCTAGCATCAATCAAAACTTATTGTCGATGACCTGTGTCAGTTCAGTTACTCTTTTGACTTTATACAAATGAATCACTTGACACAATAGTCACTCAACTGATGAACAGCCTTTTAAAGAAACCTGTAAACTATTCGTGAGATGGCTACCTTGCTGTAAACTATTAGTGACATGCTACCTTGCATGTAAAAAGCATTTGACAATGTCTATCATAGTGTAAAATGTGTATATTTTTATCCAGAAATTAATCTATTGGGACACGTCCTCAGATAGACTCCTCTCAGTGTGCGCTGCTGTAGAGACAAGGTTATCCCCAGGAACGCTGTCAGCAATGGCCAATAATCTAAACAGAGACAAACTGAGTGTCAATCAATGAGGAACTATAGAATCTTACAAGAGTACAACACTGTGCAGCTACCAGAAGAGAGTGAGGTGTACCAGGATATGATGACATGGAAAGGTCTCCAAGGAGTGTTACTAAATTGAAAATACAAACAGCCAAAGATTGAGAGTATTCCCTTTTACATATATTGTGATATATGTTCATGTGTATCAGTGTATCAGTTCAGTTCAGTTCAGTCGCTCAGTCGTGTTTGACTCAACCCCATGGACTGCAGCACACCAGGCCTGCCTTTCCATCACCAACTCCCGGAGTTTACTCAAACTCATGTCCATTGAGTTGGTGATGCCATCCAACCATCTCATCCTTCTCCTTCTGCCCTCAATCTCTCCCAGCATCAGGGTCTTTTCCAGTGAGTCAGCTCTTCACATCAGGTGGCCAAAGTATTGGAGTTTCAGCTTCAGCATCAGTCCTCCAATGAACACCCAGGACTGATTTCCTTTAGGATGGACTGGTTGGATCTCCTTACAGTCCAAGGGACTCTCCAGAGTCTTCTCCAACACCACAGTTCAAAAGCATCGATTCTTCAGTGCTCAGCTTTTTTTATAGTCCAACTCTCACATCCATACGTGACTACTGCAAAAACCATAGCCTTGACTACATGGACCTTTGTTGGCAAACTAACGTCTCTGCTTTTTAATAAGCTGTCTAGCTTGGTCATAACTTTTCTTCCAAGGAGTAAGCGTCTTTTGATTTCATGGTACAGTAACCATCTGCACTGATTTTGGAGCCCCCCCAAAATAAACATATCCATTTAAGACAATTAAAAATTTAAAATGCCCCGCACTGAACTCCAAATTTTTCTTACTACAGCCTCCTCCCCATATTTCCCCATTTCATAAAGTAGAAATGTCATTTTCTCAGTTGCTCAGGCAAATACTTTCTTTTCATCTTTGACTCTTTTTCTTGTATCCCATATCTTACACTATATAGAACTATTATTATTGTACAAAGGCATGAATATGATATTTTCCTTCACATGTTGAAATTATTTACAGTATTTTCAATTCCAAAAGATTCATGATGGTAATGTAGTATGATTACTAAGCACACATGAAAAGATCTCTGACCAATACACGGTTTTATGAACACATGGCTTCCCTGGTGGTTCAGTTGCTGAAGAATCTGCCTGCAATGCAGGAGACGCAGGTTCAATCTCTGGGTTGGGAAGATCCCCTAGGGAAGGAAATGGCAACCCACCCTAGTATTCTTGCCTGGGAAATCTCATGGACAGAGGAGCCTGGTGGGCTGAAGTCCAAGGAATTGCAAGAGTTGAATGTGATTCAGTGACAAAACCACCACCATAGGTACATAATTTTCATCCACATCAACTATATTGGTACATAAGATATAATTAGTACCAACTCTGGCTTGACAATTGTACGGCTTGACAATTGTACATACCATGCAAATCTGGGGATGATTTTTTTAGAGAATGGGAATAATCTTTGGGTGGTATGTGAATGTTTTTTTATTTATAGTAACAGACTCTTTTTCCTTATACTCATATACAAAGAAAAATATTAAAAGAGAAAAGAGTTTATCTCCTATTGAGTCTAATTCCCATAAGGTCTAATATTCATCAGTTTTCTCAATCAGACTCTCTGGAAATAGTATTAACTTTTCCAGCATAGAAGCAGTGCATAAAACAAAGCATGAAGGAATGAAGAAAAATCTGATTAAATGGTTATCAGAACATTCAGGTGGTTGATCCATTTGCCTTAGTCCCAGAAGGTCCGGATTGAAAACCAGTCAGAGGGTTCTCTGCTTTCACTCATCTCTCCACCCTGTGTCTATCTCTCCCCTCCTCCTCTGTCTCTCTCCTTTCTCTCTCACACAACTGTGCACACCGATTTCCTTCATATTCAAAAGCTAAGAGCCTGTGAACAACTTCGTTGAAAATTTCATTGCTTTCACATGAAGACTTGCTGAACAGAAATGTATCACTAAAAATTTAAATCCCACCAGTACCCCTGAAAATATGACTCACTTAATTTGGACCATTTAAATCATAAAGCACAACATGGTTCCAGGCAAGTAATTACATAGACAGCTGAAGTAGCAAGTTGCAAGGAAGGAGGCTGGAAGAAGCTTTTCCAGAATTCACTGACATGAAGCTTCCAAAAAACACCTAGTAGCCAGCTGAGGAACCCAGCAGCTGCACACCAATTAGCGATTGTCATGTAAATTATGAATCCAGCAGGCAAGTCAAAAATAGTGACCAACACTTAAGCTCGAGTTATAGTCACTAATCAAAGGCTTGCCTTCACCTGTGCTCAGTGGGAACTGTGCTTTATTCTTTTATTGGTCTTTACTTTCAGGCTAACAGAACACAGTTAACCAGGAAGAAGTGGAAATAACGGAAGAAAACCACCAAACAGTAAGTTGTTTGGGAAAACGCCATGGCAATGTATTTTGTTCTTGGTTCCCTCCATAGCATATGATTGTACACCATTTTTATTAAGAAGAATAAGGCTGTACAGTGTTCTGCTCACCTTTGCTTCGCACCCCTGCCTTTCCTCACGCCTCTGTTAACCCTCCTTGAATTTTCTTTGCTGGTTTTTTGTCCCTCTGCACCAATTAAGAGTGAATAATAATCCCTCACGGGTCTTCCGTTTCCCTCCTCTCCTTCCTGTGGCGAAGATCAGCACTGCACTTGTTCAGCTTCCATCTCCAGAAATCCCTTGCCTGTCTATGTATCTAAATGTGGACTCCTATAAGCACTGCTTGCACAGTTCCACCAAAATATATTCCAGGTATCTCTAACTTAACATGCTGAATATTTAACTCACTTTTTAAAAACCCTGTTGTTTGCATGTTTTCCAATCTCAGCTGGGGCCCCCACATAGTCCTCTAGATTCTTCAGAGCTACAATCACAAATCTGCCTTCTATTTATTCTGCCCCTCAAACTAAATTGATCACCAAATACTGTTGCTCTGACTATAATATCTCTCTTAACCATCAGCTCTCTGCTGTAACCGGCATTATCTTTCAGCTAGAGTATAAAGATCATTATAATTGTCCAAATTCTGCCCACCACACGGGATTTGGGTGAAGAACAATCCAAGTGAACGGCAAGGGGTTCTTCATGGTGGGTGGCCTTCTAGGAGAGGAAGAGGTCAAAGTCTTTGGGGGAAAAGAATGATCCAAAGGCCTTGAATTTGGATACAGACAATCTAAAGACAAATAGCAGAAACTAAACATTTGAATTTGGGGGCGCAGTTATAGAACGAGCAGGGAGTCCTTTGCAAACGCACTGAACTACCTCAGGGCATCCGTGGCCTGCTTTGTCAGCTATTTAGGGAACTCCTGTGTGCAGTGAGCTGACCACAGGTGAGAAAAGCACCACTAAGTGATTTCACTGTGCTCCTTCTCTCTCAAGTCCCTTCTTCTTAGCTCTGCTGGCACCGACTTCCTGAAATCCGACTGCAGTCTTGCCATCCCTTTCCTTGACGGGTCCCCATGTATGTAGAATAAAACCCAAACCACTCCTTCTAGCATTCGGGTCCTACTGAAATCAGGCTCTGTGGGTCTTCTCACTAATCTCCTGTCACTGTGAATGCCTACATGATGATGAGACGTCCTGGGAAATGTGATAACAGACAAAAGGGTGTTTTCATGTAAATGGTGGGGCACGGGCTTTCATGCTTTTTCAGTATTTCATCAAAATTAGAGAGCTCTTCCATAAGACCCAGTGTATGAGCACTAACGCCTGTCATTTCAGTTACGAGTTCTTAGCTGAAACATGATGGAAAAGGCCCCAGATAACCCAATCTTCCAGGCCTTCTGAAAATAGTTATGTCTCCTACTCACCAGTGTGACATTTGTACAAAATGGAATGTGTTGGAATCAAAATCTGGTCTTTAGTCATCGTCTATTTGATGTAAAACATACCCTTCACCCAAGTATTCAAGCTTACTTCTTAATCTCTGTCACTTTAAAAATACCAGATAACATCTTTTTCATCAGTAGCATTCATTTTAACTGTTTTCTTGTCATAGTTCCCCTGAAAAGTCTCAAATTTCTTTTATTAAGACCCTCTAGGCCTTTCTGTAATATGTAATAAGGGTGTATTTACATCACACTCCCAGTGAACAAATCAGTACAACATAAGTATATTATTCCAAAAACTTTCTCAGAGTCTGGCTCCTTGGCTAAAAACCATGTGTATCACAGTTTTTACAAAAACACATACCACTTCCTCAATAGAATAGGGTGGCTCCATCTGTGTGGTTCTATTCAACTATTGTACAGCATGCGAACACATATTTATGAATCATTTGTCCAACAGACCTTATTGGATCCTTAACACCTGCTGTGTAAAACATATCTCCGGGCATATGATGAAAATATTTCAGAACTCATGAGAAGCCAAAACAAAGCAGCTCTTTTTAAGTTTGACATAGCAAAAAAATTAATTGAGTTAAAACATATTCCTGAGCTGGACTTGAAAAAAATCGAATACCACTTTCAAAAGATAATAGTAAATAGACTCTAAGAAGACTCAGAGGGGCAACTATTAATGATAGGCAGGCCTCAGAGGACCACAAGGGTCTGTCTGCCGCAGAGTAACCGTCCCATCCAAGCCTCCTTTTTCTTCTGTCATCTCCCTTCTCATTAATTTTTAAACCTACGCTTGTCCTTTCAAGGAAGCCCTGCCTCTTTTGCTTTTGCCTTTGCTCTCCCTTCAGCTTACCGTTTGTTCTCAAAGATTGCAGGCTGTACATAATATCCAAGGGCAGTGCTAACACTAATAATGCTAAAATCGCAGTTTCACATTATTTCTGTTGCGAGTAGATTGCTGGTCCAAATAGCGTCTACGCATACAGCTGTCTCGTGACCTGAGTTGTTTTGGTTCGTTCACGTCTCCTGCTTTTCTCACTATAGCGTTACCCACTCGATGCTGGAATAGCTAATCATTTCACAGACAGCTATCTGGCTGATTTGTAGATGGAGTAGCGAACCGCTGGGTGGCTTGCTGTTTCCCCTGCATTTTCCCCGGCATTGATCAAACAATCCTGAATCACCCTGCCGCAGCCTTCTCTTTCACCTATTGACTTCACGCTCATTTTCTTCTCTACAGACTCTATTTCATTTCCTCTTTATCTGACTCAGCCTCGTTTTCACTTTATCATAGGTAGCAAGTCAATTTCCAGTCACAGGGTTATCAGTAAAGATTATCAGGGTAGACATCTGTCTTCTGCACCAAAAAAAAAAAGAGAGAGAGAGAAAGCACTGAATGGCTAGATGTGTAGGGACATATCACACACACACACAAGTACATGTACTACCAGCCAGACAAAAATGTCAGCTGTCACTCTGGGCCCCTGCTAGCTATTTCAGTTTGAATACCCGTGGCCTCAACATTAAAGGATGAAGAATAAGAAGAGGGAAAAGTAATAAATAAGTTCTTCTGACAACAGAGATTTTACCACTAACAATGGTATGATCACTAGATACATAGAACCATAAAAGCTTAATTCTCATTACTCTCCACAGAGAAGAAACTTAAAACATTTTAAACATCTGGGATACCGTATTAAGAAGGAAAAAAAAAAAAAAAACTCTTGTTAGTTGAGATTTAAACTAGTTTGATACTGCCAAAATTCCTTAGAAGAGTTTGCAGCAAGTGTTTGAAATGGAGACAGAGTAACATGATATCCCAGCTTTAAAAACTATAACTGTTTGTATATAGCCCAGGAATACATCTTTGCCGGCACTCAATATGCCAGAAAATCTGGAAAGCTCAGCAGTGGCCACAGGACTGGAAAAGATCAGTTTTCATCCAATCCCAAAGAAAGGCAATGCCAAAGAATGCTCAAACTACTGCACAACTGCACTCATCTCACACATAGTAAAGTAATGCTCAAAATTCTCCAAGCCAGGATTCAACAGTATGGGAACCATGAACTTCCAGATGTTCAAGCTGGATTTAGAAATGGCAGAGGAACCAGAAATCAAATTGTCCACATCTGCTGGATCATTGAAAAAGCAAGCAAGTTCCAGAAAAACATCTGCTTCTGCTTTATTGACTACATCAAAGCCTTTTTGACTGTGTGGACCACTACTACAGACTGTGGAAAATTCTTGAATAAATGGGAATACCAGACCACCTGACCTGCCTCCTGAGATATCTGTATGTAGGTCAAGAAGCAACAGTTAGAACTGGACATGGAACAACAGACTGGTTCCAAATTGGGAAAGGAGTACGTCAAGGCTGTATATTGTTACCCTGCTTATTTAACTTATATGCAGAGTATATCATGAGAAATGCTGGGCTGGATGAGGCACAAGCTGAAATTAAGATTCCTGGGAGAAATATTGATAACCTCAGATATGCAGATGACACCACCCTTATGGCAGAAAGTGAAGAAGAACTAAAGAGCCTCTTGATGAAAGTGAAAGAGGAGAGTGAAAAAGTTGGCTTAAAGCTCAACATTCAGAAAACTAAGATCATGGCGTCTGGTCCCATCACTTCATGGCCAATAGATGGGGAAACAATGGAAACAGCGACAGACTTTATTTTGGGGGGCTCCAAAATCACTGCAGGTGGTGACTGTAGCCATGAAATTAAAAGATGCTTGCTCCTTGGAAGAAAAGGTATGAGCAACCTAGACAACATATTAAAAAGCAGAGACATTACTTTGCCAACAAAGGTCCGTCTAGTCAAGGCTATGGTTTTTCTAGTAGTCATGTGTGGATGGGATAGTTGGACTATAAAGAAAGCTGAGCACCCAAAAGTTGATGCTTTTGAAGTGTGGTGCTGGAGAAAACTCTTGAGAGTCCCTTAGACTACAAGGAGATCCAACCAGTTCATCCTAAAGGAAATCAGTCCTGAATATTCATTGGAAGGACTGATGCTGAAACTGAAACTCCAATACTTTGGCCACCTGATGCGAAGAGCTGACTCATTGGAAAAGACCTTGATGCTGGGAAAGATTGAAGGCAGGAGAAGAAGGGGATGACAGACGATGAGATGGTTGGAAGGCATCACTGATGCGATGGGCATGAGTTTGAATAAACTCTGGAAGTTGGTGATGGACAGGGAGGCCTGGCATGCTGCAGTCCATGGAGTCGCAGAGTCGGACACGACTGAGCGACTGAGCTGAACTGAGAGGGGGAATTTAGATTTTAAAAATCAGTAGCTTCCAAAGACTTTTTTTTTTTTTTTACAAATTTATGAAAGAGAAATTCAGAGCCGGATCCTGAAGGTAACTGAGCTGTTTGGGAGCTAGAGTGGGCAGAGTTGTGCTGAGTCTTACCGTTTGGGACAAAAAGGAAAAAGGAGTGTATGGGATATGCCAGGCCGTTCACAGAAATGTTGAAAAGGATGAAGAATCAGGCTACAGGCTACTTTTTTGGAACCAGCTCAAAAATCATGCTTACAAACTGCTTGATAAGGATTCTAGCCAAACACCAATGAGCACAGCTGCCACTTTGACCCCAGGAGCCCGGCTTTGTGGTCACTGCATCAGTCATGAGGCAGAGGCTGTTTGTCATCGACCCCCCTTGCCCGTCACAGGCAGCTCTGCTCCGCATTGTCTCCATGCTGGGACCCAGGCTGATAGAAGTCAGTGTCTGGAATTTTACCATTCACTGCGGCAGAGGGAACCAGCTCTAGAGAGTCTCTCGCTGGCTGTTAAACACCAGAGTCAGAAGTCAGACTCTGATTTCTGCTCATAAGTCAAGACTAGTCACCTATCCTCTACCCAATGACAAGGAAGTCAGCAAGGGTGACCCTACTATGTATCTGAAAAGGGGGGCAATAATGACATCAGCAAGCACGTCTGCTACCACCCTGATACCACGGTGTCCCTGGAATTCCATTCAGCCTGCGCCGGAACTGTCACCATCAACGAGAAGGAGCAAGCCCTCAGTCTGTTTTGACCTCCTGAATCCAGGATGGACATAAATGAGTCTGCTTAGCAGAGCTCAGTTCAGCTGTCTGTGCTTGTAATATTTTCAGCTCCTATGAACTCAGAGACTTGCCCCTTCAAAATTCCTCAAGTGGGGAGATTCCTAAACTTAAAAATTCCATACACAACTATATGCCGGATGTCTGCAAAGTGGTAATAAGTTAGTACCCCAGAAAGATGACAAAAGCCACTTTAGTGTTCCTCGTAGTGTGTGACCCTTCAGGCTGCTGCTGAAGCGTTATCCAGGTGGGTCACATCAGTCAGCCCTAGCAGGCTTTCCTGGGCCCCCAGTCAAAGGTGCCCAGCAACGGCCACAAATATGGAGAAATTAAGTTGCATTAGAAGGAATCATTGGCTTTAAGAACACTGAAAGGAATAGAGGAAAAGAGTGCCTAAAGTGACTGTGTCAACTTAATACTGGTTCTCCTAAGAGAGAGAGCTCAGAGCAAAGATGAGAAAATTGTAGAAGACCAGTTTATATTCATGGAGGTGATCTCTGCAGTAGCCACAGGCAATCAGCAATTGGCGCCTTGGCGCTGGCCAGGAGTATTGAAAGCTGCGCAGAAGGTGTGCTGAACGGTGCTCCTTGACCAGAAGCAGCCATTCCTGTCATCAGTCTGTTCCTTTTCTTTCTTGACGCTTTGCTTCTTCCATGGAAAGGACATTCCAAAACTTAAGGAATGAAGAGCTGAAGATTTAGAAGTCTATTAGAGTAACTCAGGCAGCAAATTACATATGGGCAGACACTTCATATTGCCTCAACTGTGAATGGATTTTGTCTCTGAAGTTCCTGACTGAAAGGAGTTCTTCTAATTACAGAACTTACCAACAGTAGCAAGAAAGTTATATTTTATTACATGAAACACTCAAGAGTACACATGGTCTGATAATACTCTTACACCTGACATTTAACTGTAGTTCTCCTTTTTATTCAAATATGGAATTAATAGTCTTTTTAAACCCTGGGTTTCTTCCCATTGATACAACTTTTGTCTTTTATACTCCAGCATGTGCGTTAGAAAAATCCTACACACCTGGAATTCTTTCAATGTACCAAGCTGATAACATGAAATTAAAAGACACTTGCTCCTTGAAGGAAAAGTTATGACAAACCTAGACAGCATATTAAAAAGCAGAGACATTACTTTGCCAGCAAAGGTCCAGATAGTCAAGGCTATGGTTTTTCCAGTGGTCATGTATGGATGTGAGTTAAACTTTAAAGAAAGCTGAGTGCAGAATTGATGCTTTCAAACTGTGGTGTTGGAGAAGACCCTTAAGAGTCCCTTGGACTGCAAGGAGATCCAACCAGTCCATCCTAAAGGAAATCAATCCTGAATATTCATTGGAAGGACTGATGCTGAAGCTGAAACTCTAATACTTTGGCCACCTGATGCGAAGAGCTGACTCATTGGAAAAGACCCTGATGCTGAGAAAGATTGAAGGCGGGAGGAGAAGGGGACAAGAGAGGATGAGATGGTTGGATGGCATCACCAACTCAATGGACAAGAGTTTGAGTAAACTCCACGAGTTGGTGATGGAAAGGGAAGCCTGGCGTGCTGCAGTCCATGGGGTTGCAGAGAGTCAGACACGACTGAGTGACTAAACTGAACTGAACTGACCAAGCTGATAGAAGTTTTGAGAATAACCATTTATTTTCAAGTATTTATATTTATAAAAGAAGTAATTTAAATTAGAAAAAAAGAATTGTTTCCCATCATGAACACATATTTTCTTTTCATTCTAGGCGTGTGTGTGTGTGTGTGTGTGTACATAGAACATCCATATTGGGTAAAATATTATACATGTATAAATATTTTTTTACTTTTAACCCCATATGGATTTATAGTGATTTATCATTTCATGTGCTGTGTGCACCACCTTGATCCTCCTTCAGGACTGAGACACTAGTTTTCTCAGATGCTAGGAGGGTTGGCAGGTTGCGGAGCTCAGCTGAGGCACTCTCAGGGAAATACCCTCATTTGGAGAAGGCAGACTTGTTGCCAAAACCACACCTCTTCTCTTTCACACCCACCCACTAATGAGGATTTACATTCACTGCAGGAGTGTGAAGGCCCAGCCACGTGACTCTAGCTCAGGACATTTCTGAAGGGCCACCCCAGCCCCAGAGCTCCCTGCAGGGTCTGCTGAGACCTTTCCTGTGACCACACAACATCCGGATCACATCTGAACTCTATTTCCTCTGCTTCCTTTCCGATGTTTATCTTCGTAACTGCCCCCTCTTCCTACATAATTTCAAAATCCTTTCTCTAGGGAGCCTGACCTAAAACAACCTAAGTTTTTTTGCATATCATTATAAACTTTTCGCTGGGCAAGGTAATGAACTTTGCTTCAGTTTCCTCATCCATAATATGAAGAAACATTTAAATCCCTATCTCACAAAATTATTCTTACAGTGAAAAATAGTAATACATTTAAAGCTTTTAGAATAGTGCCTTGCATGTGACAATGCTATTCAGTAATATATTAGCTATTATATTCATTTTGATATCTGCTTAAATATCTTTCAAATGAATGAGCCATATTTTACATAATAAATTTAGAGTTTAGTTTAAACTCTTATTCTAATATATATACAGCAACAAGCTAGTTTATACATTGTAATTTTTTTATTTGCAATCATTTTCTAAAATATATTTATGAAAGTAAAAATAATGAGTCAAAACATATATGCATTTAATAATAAAGTCCATTTCACAATTATAGAATCTATACATGTCCGTTATGGAATTTTCTTAAGTATGAAAAAGTAGAAATGGTTAAAGAAAACCCTGAAATTCTCTCATTTTCCCAATATGAAAATTTTTAAATATTTGGTTGCAGAATGTATTGGTTGCATCCTCATATATTGATTGGTCATGATCAATAACAGAAGATATTCTGTTAATAATAAACAGTAGAAGGAAGACTTTGCATATTGAATATTCAAGTGTCTGTATTTCCTTTTTAAACTTATAGACACTTGAGCTTAAATGTACAAAGACTAGTTCTGTAAGTATTCACAAGAAAGACATCACCATGATTGCCTCCAGGGAGAGGATGTGAAAGCTCAGGAGAAGGACTTACTTTTAACTATATTCTCTATTAAATTATTCTTTGAATGCTATAATATGCTCATAGTAACATTTTTTTCAAACTAAACAATGACTTTAAAACATTTTATAAATTTAGATTCAGGAAAATAGAATCAATAAAAGAGAAAATATTTTTTTTTGCTGTATCATATTATAGTTTTATTTTTAATTTGTTGAGGCAACTCCATACTACTTTCCATAATCACCGTACCAGTTTACATTAACACTGACAGCATATGATTTTCTCTTTTGCTCCTCATTCTTTTTTTTAATCAAATAATTTATTTTTTATTGAAGGATAATTGCTTTACAGAATTTTGCTGTTTTCTGTCGAACCTCAATATGAATCAGCCATAGCTATACACATATCCCCTCCCTTTTGAACCTCCCTCCCATCTCCCTCCCCATCCCACCTTTCTAGGTTGATACAGAGCCCCTGTGAACCAAAACTGAAAGAGACACACATATCCCATTGTTCACTGCAGCACTGTTTACAATAGCTAGAACATGGAAGTAACCTAGATGTCCATCGACAGATGAGTGGATAAAGAAGTAAGCTGTGGTACATATACACAATGGAATATTACTCAGCCATTAAAAGGAATGCATTTGAGTCAGTTCTAATGAAGTGGATGAACCTAGAACCTATTATACAGAGTGAAGTGAGTCCGAAAGAGAAAGATAAATACTGTATTCTAACACATATGTACAGAATCTAGAAAAAATGGTACTGAAGAATCTATTTACAGGGTGAGAATGGAGAAACAGACATAGAGAATAGACTTATGGACATGGGGAAAGGGGAGGAGAGGGGGAGATGTATGGAGAGAGTAACATGGAAACTGACATTAGCCATATGTAAAATAGATAGTCAGTGGGAATTTGCTGTATGGCTCAGGAAAGAGAAAATAAAAATTTTTGATGTTACAGTGCAATTAGAAACACATGGGAATGCCTGTATCCCTGTTCTTGCCCTATCAGTGTACAAAAGTGTTCAATCTTTGCTGATTTTATAGACAAACCACCCAATATCTTATTGTTACTTTATCTTTGTTACATAATGGAGCTGAACTGTTTTTAAAATGCATATTAAGCAATTTAATTATTTGGTGAGCAGGACTTATGACTGTGGTGACATGAAGTGGCCAAAAAAAAAAACCTTTCCCCCCAAAATAATTATAAAACTAGACAATATTATCAAAAACAACCCTTTCAGAACTCTGCAAATTGACCAAACAGCAAATAGAGAGATGCTTATTAATAAAGAATTGCTGGCCTCCAAGCAAGAATGGTAGAAATCTGAGGCCTTCCTGTCTGGAGTTGCTCCCATCCGCTAACTAGATTTGCTCAAAAGTAGATTTGAAATGACAGAAGAGAAATTCAAGGAAGCTGAAAATAAATCAATAGAAATAATCCATTCTGAAGAACAGAAAGGAAAAGATGGACAAAATAAAGCTCTTCATTGAACTGTGAGACATTAAGCATACTCATAATGTTTGCGCAATGGATGTTCCCAAAAGAAAGAAAAAGGTAGAAAAAAACAATCAAAGAAGTAATGACCTGTTAGATGAAAAAAATTCATGAGAGAATCAGTAATCTCCAAAAACTCTAAGTAGAATAAACATAAGGAGAACCATATGTAGATAGTAGTTTAGATATATCTATATATATATAACCATATGTAGATACGTAGTTTAAGTGCCAAAACCAAAATTTTCATCAGTTTTTGCAATAATTACATTAAGTGCAAATGGGGTAAATAGTCCAGTAAAAAGCATTTTGTTAAACTGAGTAAAAATTAAGACTCAACTTGGTTATCTGCAAGAGAAATACCTTCGTTTCTAAGGCGCAAATAGGCTAAAAGGATGGGAAACCGCCGACCAGGCCAACAGATCTGTGAGACTGGAGCAGCTACAATAACACCGTAAAAATGAAAACCAGGGCAAAGAGTGTTATTGGGAATAAAGGGGATATTTGATCATGATAGAGGGATATTGGAAAGAAAGAACTTATATATGTACTTAAACAGGGATGCAAAAGTACCTGAAACAAAAACTGACATATTGAAAGGAGAAATAGACAGCTCAACAGTTATATCTGGAGATTTCAATACCACATTCTCAATAATTGATAATACTACCAAATATAAAATCAGTAAATATGTGGTAGAATTTAACAAGTGGAGCAATAATTTGAACAGCCATACAACACTGTATCTGACAACAACAAAACATAATCTTTGCCAGCACAAATGAAATATTTTTTTAGGTTAGACCATATACTAGCCTATAAAACAATTCTCAATAAATTTAATTGAATTGTGAATTATCTGTTCATGCCTTTGACCCATTTGTCTGGTGTGATTATATCCTGTTTATAATTTGAATAAATTCCCTATGTAATAATTACACTATACTCCATATATGCTGCATGTTTTTTTTTTTCAATTTGGCTTCCTTATTTACTTTATGACATTTAAGAAATTTTTTAATTTTAATGTTACTCAGAACGACTAACATTTTCATTCACTAGTTCTAGCATTCATCTTTTTAGAAATTGTCTCCTACTTTAGAGAGCTTATAAAATTCTACTTTTATTTCATCTTTTTCCCTTGCAAGACATTTTATTTAAATTTTATTATTTAAATCTTTAATTCAGCCACAATATGTGAATGTTTGAATGACAGATCTAAGTTTTCCCACAGTTAATCAATTTTTCCAAAAATTTTCCAGGTTTTTCCAATTCATTTCAGTAAACCTTTATTCATTCGTTTCTAAGATCTTCTTTGTTAGTTATTCTTTAAAAATTCCGAAATTATAAGACTAAGTATAAAGTATGATTAATTCTCAACTAATTCATAAGCATAATGCTATTCTACTCATGGTCTCCTTGTGATATTTTTAGAAAATTTAATGAAATGATTGTAAATATTAACTGGAATCATAAATGAAACATCTAAATAAATTTTTGAAGTATTATTCAAGGAAGGCAAACTCTTACAAAATTAAATAATACATACCTGATGCAAAAAATAAAAAATATTATCAGTTTCATACACCTCTCTGTACATAGACACCAGATGGCGGAGCACCTGAAAGGTATTCTGTTTGATAAACTGAACTATGACAACTACAACCAGATCAAACTGACGTAACAAGAGGGGGACATGGAAGATAAAGCGTAATACAGATGAACTTTAAGTATGAAACAGTAGATTTTTATTCCTAGAGAGTTGGAACAGCTATCAACTAGAATAGCAGCCTGTCAAATAGTAAAAATGATCTGTCAGTGGGCAATCTTGGAGATCAAAGAGAGAATTATTGAATATCTTCAAAGCATGTCTACATATAGCTATTTTTCAGACACAGAATAAACATTTTCAAATTCAACAGCTAAGAAGGCACAAATTATTTGCAGATTTAAATCCTGATTATACACCTTTGCAAGAAAAAGCTGAAATGGATATAATACTTACATATTTGATTTTTTAAAACTTAATTAATGGTAAGAGAAATAGAGAAAAGACTACACATTGAATGGAAATCACTCAGTAGACATGATATGCAATTCAGTGCAATGGATCCATACATTTCACTCACCATTTTTAGAATCTAAAACTGTTAGTTTAGGTTTAGGATGAAAATCTTTCTAAATTGATTATTTAAAAATTATCTTTTGATAAACAACAAAGGTCTACCGTATAGCACAGGGAAGTATTTTCAATACCTTGTGATAAACCACAATGGAAAAGGATATAAAAATGAATGTATATGTATGTATAACTGAATCATTTTGCTGCACAGCAGAAACTAACAAATCATTGTAGAGTAACTCTATGTCAATTAAAAAATAAATAAAAATTACATTCTTCCAACCGTATCACATCAAACATGGTGGGACATAAAAGTAGAACTCATTTGTGGAAAACCTTCTGAATCACCTAATTGATGTTTTAAGTCTTTCACGTGCACATTCCTTAATTAAAACATAAAACGAAAACTGGAATTGTTTCAATTCATAAAAACTAATGTTATAAGAAGGAATGGGGTGAGGATTCTTGCTGGCCTGCCAATCTCATTACAAGTTTTATCATAGCCCTTGAATTGATTAACATAAGTGCAATCAAGATCCACATAACGAACAGTTTCAAAGAAATTTTTTTAAATGCTGTTTCAGTTTTGTCTATAAAAGTTGAACTCGATAAATTTATCCTAAATGTGGTTTTGAATAAAACCTTTGGATAAAATGGTTTGTTAAAGCAATGATGACAAAATCTGGTTAGGGCTAGGCCAGCTTCCCTAGCAAAAGAGATGACACCCATCAGCTGATATTCTCTTCTCCCGACTCATTCTCGTCCTGCCCAAAGCCTCTTTCAGAGATCCATTCTGCTGTTTTGCTCTGGGTGTATATATATATACATATATATATATGTATATATATATAGACATTACTTTAAATTCTCTCATTATTGAAGAATATATCTCTGCCTGTCAAACAAATTTAAGAATGCACTTAAAATAAGAAATAATCAAAAATTGTTGGCAAGGAAAAACGTTTTATTTAAACAGTGATGTCAGCATTCAGTTCAGTTCGGTTCAGTTGATCAGTCATGTCAAACTCTTTGCGACCCCATGGACTGCAGCACGCCAGGCCTCCCTGTCCATCACCAACTCCCAAAGCTTGCTCAAACTCATGTGCATTGAGTCAGTGATGCCATCCAGCCATCTCATCCTCTGTCGTCCCCTTCTCCCACCTTCATTCTTTCCCAGCATCAGGGTCTTTTCAGATGAGTCAGTTCTTCGCATCAGGTGGTCAGAGTATTGGAGTTTCAGCTTTAGCATCAATCCCTCCAGTGAACAGCCAGGACTGATTTCCTTTAGGATGGACTGGTTGGATCTCCTTGCAGTCCAAAGGACTCTCAAGAGTCGTCTCCAACACCACAGTTCAAAAGCATCAATTCTTTGGCACTCAGCCTTCTTTATAGTCCAACTCTCACATCCATACATGACTACTGGGAAAAACCATAGCTTTAACTAGACGGACCTTTGTTGGCAAAGTAATGTCTCTGCTTTTTAATATGCTGTCTAGGTTGGTCATAACTTTTCTTCCAAGGAGCAAGCATCTTTTCATTTCATGGCTGCAGTCACCATCTGCAGTGATTTTGGAGCCCAAAAAATTAAAGTCTGTCACTGTTTCCATTGTTTCCTCATCTATTTGCCATGAAGTGATGGGACCAGATGCCATGATCTTAGTTTTCTGAATGTTGAGTTTTAAACCAACTTTTTCGCTCTCCTGGTGGCTCAGACAGTAAAGTGTCTGCCTACAATGCGGGAGACCCTGGTTCAATCCCTGGGTCAGGAAGATCTCCTGGAGAACGAAATGGCAACCCACTCCAGTATTCTTGCCTGGAAAATCCCTGGTAGGCTACTGTCCATGGGGTCGCAAAGAGTCGGACACGACTGAGCGACTTCACTTTCACATTCACTCTCCTTTCACTTTCATAAAGGGGCTCTTTAGTTCCTCTTCACTTTCTGCCATAAGGGTGGTGTCATCTGCATATCTGAGGTTACTGATATTTCTCCTGGCAATCTTGATTCCAGCTTGTGCTTCCTCCAGCCTAGCATTTCACATGATGTACTCTGCATATACGTTAAATAAGCAGGATGACAATATACAGCATTGATGTACTCCTTTTCCGATTTGGAACCAATCTGTTGATCCATGTCCAGTTCTAAATGTTTCTTCCTGACCTGCATACAGGTTTCTCAGGAGGCAGGTCAGGTGGTCTGGTATTCCCATCTCCTTCAGAATGATGTCAGCATCAAAAAATGTAAACCTTGCACACTGAATTTAAATCTTTCTAGAATACTTACCTTCATGTTAATAGGTATCATGAAGATGTCTTTTGTTTGAATTTCTTGATGTAGCTCAACTGAAAGTGTTTTCACCTCTTCCTTTCTTCAGTGCATGCTTGAAATCTCCCCAAACAGCAGAATTTGTTTTAAATTTATCTGAAGTTAAACTGTGTTTAAGGAATCCTATAAAATGGAATAGTTATTAATATATTGTATAACAAGCCAATTGTTATTACATTTCAGTGCTTGAGATTGTTAGCTCAAATATGCTGATTTTCTTATCACCCTCAGTTATTTTGAAGTTCTCTCTTGGGTGGTTCTGCCTAAACCTCCATTGAGCGCAAAGAATCTTAGCAAGTTTGTAAATCTGTAAAAATTATAAAATGCCCTTCTACCTTTAGTTCTGGCCTATGTAGATGTGAAACTAACATTAGATTGTACTTATTGGATTTACTTTTTTAAATCTTTTTTTTTTCCCCACAATGGTAACAATTTTATTTGGAAAAAAAATTTTATTGAGTTATAATTGATTTATAATATTATATTAATTACAGATGTACAACATAATTTAATATTTTTGTAGACTATACTACATTTTTTTTTATTTTTTTAATAAATTTATTTATTTTAGTTGGGGGCTAATTACTTTACAATATTGTAGTGGTTTTTGCCATACATTGACATGAATCAGCCATGGGTTTACATGTGTGTCCCATCCTGAACCCCCCTCCCAGCTCCCTCCCCATCCCATCCCTCTGGGTCATCCCATTGCCCCAGCCCTGAGCATTTGTCTCATGCATCGAGCCTGGAATGGTGTTCTGTTTCACATATGATAATATACATGTTTCAATGCTATTCTCCCAGAACGTCCCACCCTCACCTTCTCCCTCAGAGTCCACAAGACTGTTCTATGCATCTGTGTCTCTTATTCTGTCTCGCATATAGGGTTACTGTTACCATCTTTCAAATTCCATATATATGCATTAGTATACTGTATTGGTGTTTTTCTTTCTGGCTTACTTCACTCTGTATAAGTTGTTATAAAATATTGGCTACATTCCCTGTGTAATACAGTGTTTCCTTATAGCTTATTTTATGCGTAATGGTTGGTTCATCTACAAACCACTACCCTACCTCTATCTTACCCCTCCCGTTTTCCTCTCCCCACTGGTCATCACTAGCTTGTTCTCTTGGTCTCTGTTTCTGTTTTGTTATACTCATTTTCTTATATTGTATTTGAGCTTGTACTTATATGTTATAACATACAGTATGTGTCTTTCTCTGGATGACTTATTTCACCAAGCACAATACACTCCAGGTTCATCCATGTTGTTGCAAATGGCAAAATTTCATTATTTTTGTCACTGAGCAGTATTCTGCTGTGCATATATATATATCTGTTCATCTGTTGATGAATATGTAGGTTGCTTCCATATCTTAACTATTATCAGTATTTCTCCTATCTAAGATGCATGTGTCTTTCAGATTTAATATTTTTGGTTTCTTTGGATGCATACCACAGAGTGTACTTGCTGGATCTTTGTTGTTGTTCAGTCACTCAGACATGTCCGACTCCTTGCAACCCCATGAACTGTAGTCAGGCTTCCTGGTCCTTCATTGTCTCCAGGAGTTTGCACAAACCCATGTCCATTGAGTTGATGATCCCATCCAGCCATCTCATCCTCTGTCATCCCCTTCTCCTCTTGCCCTCAGTCTTTCCCAGCATCAGGGTCTTTTCCAGTGAGTCAGCTCTTCCCATCGGGTGGCCAAAGTATTGAAGCTTCAGCTTCAGCATCAGTCTTTCCAATGAATATTCAGTGTTGATTTCCCTTAGGATTAACTGGCTTGATCTCCTTGCAGTCCAAGGGACTCTCAAGAGTCTTCTCAGCACCACAGTTCGAAAGCATCAATTCTTCGGCGCTCAGCCTTTATGGTCCAGCTCTCACATGCACACATGACTACTGGATCATATGGTAGTTCTAATTTTTTAAGGGTCCTCTATACTGCTTCCCACAGTGGCTTCACCAATTTATACTCCCACCAACAGTGTACAAGAGTTTGTTCTTTCCTCCAGTCCTCACTGATATTTACTAGTTTGGTCATTTTGATGATAGCCATTCTGAGAGGTGGGAGGTGATATCTCATTGACCTGCATTTCTATGGTGTTTATCAACACTGAACATCTTTTTATGTGACTGTTGGCTGTCTGTATGTCGTCTTTGGAAAAATGTCTATTTAGATTTCTGCTTATTTTTAAAAATTTGGTTGTTTGGGGGTTTTTTGATATTGAGTTGTAAGAACTGTTTGTATATTTTGGGCTGTTAACCCCTTGTGAGCCATATCATTTGCAAATATTTTCTCCCTTTCTGTAGGTCTCCCTTTCATTTTGCCAGTGGTTTCCTTGCTGTGCAAAAGCTTTTACGTTTAACCTAAGTTCCTGTTTGTTTGCTTATTTTTCTTTCCTTTCCATTGCCTTAGGTGACAGATTCATAAATGTTGCTGTAATGTATGTCAGAGTTTTCTGTCTCTGTTTTCTCCCAGGAGTTTCATAGGTTCTGTTCTTACACTTTTGCCTCTAATCTATTTTTAATTTATTTTTGTAGAGGGTATGATGAAACGTTTTAATTTCATTCTTTTACATCTAGTTGTCCACCTTTCTCAAGACCACTTACTTGTTGAAGATATTGTCTTTTCTCCACTATATATTCTTGCTTCCTTTGTCATAGATTAATCGACCGTCAGCACATGGGCTCTCTCTTCTGTTCCGTTTTTCTGTGTGTCTGTTTTTACACTATTAGTACAAAATACTGTTTTGATTGCTGTAGCTTTGATATATAGTCTTAAATTAGGACCCATATTGAATTTAAACCACAGATATTTACGTGCTATTAAAATATCCTAACATACTAATATGAGAAAGGTTTCTCTAAGAATGGGCCTAAAAAAATGAATGATATACTCTACCCCCCAGACCCAGGATCCCAATGTCTTCTGCAGTCATCCATGAAACTCTGGTGCTTTCAGGTAGGGAAAAATCTCAGACCGCTCACGGTTTCTGCCACGTGCACAGTCAGAATTAAAGAAGTAGAACAATTACCCTAATAATTCTGAGAGTGCCATTTTAATGATGACAGTTACTTTAGAGTTTGGGAGTTTTGTTTGTTTACCTCCTAGATATCATAAATTTTATTAAAGATTCTCATCCTACAGTTTTTATCTTACCTTTGCTTTAGTTTTGTTGTTATTATAACTAAGATTGCCACAAAGATTTAATCATCATTGAGGTATAAGTCCAGATTTAGAATTAAAGAAGTTGGGTTCAAACACTAGCTCTGTGATTTACAAGATATGTGGTCTTGGAGAAAAAATATTTTTTAAAGTGTCAGTTCTCTGAAATGTAAAATAGGGCTAGTAATCATCTTTTAATGTAAATTAAGACTAATCAAAATCATGTAGGTAAAGTCCTAAGCACAATGCCCAGATGATAGTATCAATAAATAACTTTATTCAAGAAATAGATTATTTCAGTAATTTAGAAAAAAATGATGTAACTTAGATTATAGTAGTCAAGAGACTTTTCAGTTTCATTGGACTTGGTGTGTAGAGAAAGAAAACACGGGTTGTGACTGATGTTGACGTATAAAAATACAAACAAATGGAAAAAACCCACAGGAGATGCAGATTTGCGACAAGGTGTACACTATGAGTTCAGTTTTGTACATGTAGAGTTTTGACTGTGGAAATCTAGATAAACATGTGGGGTAGGCTGCTAAATATGAGTTTGGAGTCAAGAACTCATCAACTCCCATAAAACCAATCAACATCATCTCAATTAAGTAATTTTGTAGTAATGACCAGTGTCTACATCTCAGTGACAACATACCCATGAAGATACCTGTAGCCAAATGTTATGGAGATAATCTTTAAAGTGATGTGAAAATTTCCCAGTTTATTTTAAGCTAGCTTCACAGAGTGTCTGCACTTTGATAAAGCCACCATATACTTGAGATTGGCACTCAGTTCTGAAGGCTCATCAGACTTCTTAGTAGAATCAGCCCATGTTTTGTAACCAGATGGTGTATTTTCTGTGCTGCTGCTGCTGCTGCTGCTGATAAGTCGCTTCAGTCGTGTCTGACTCTGTGCGACCCCACAGACGGCAGCCCACCAGGCTCCGCTATCCCTGGGATTCTGCAGGCAAGAACACTGGAGTGGATTGCCATTTCCTTCTCCAGTGTATGAAAGGGAAAAGTGAAAGTGAAGTCACTCAGTCGTGTCCGACTCTTAGCGACCCCATGGACTGCAGCCCACCGGGCTCTTCCATCCATGGGATTTTCCAGGCAGGTGGACTGGAGTGGGATGCCATTGTACTTTCTATGAAGACTGTATAAATAGCTGGTCAAAAATCTTTTCCTTAATTTTTTTGTTAAGAATAATTTAGAGCAGGGAAATTATTTAACTTGCTTCTAAATTTTGGGTGTCCTCCAGGTCTAGTAATAATATCATTAAATAACTTTTATTTCACAAGACTGATAACCGTAAGTTCTGAAAAATTAATTTGTAGAATTCTCCATTGCAATATTTTATTTACATTTGCCACTTTACTTGGTTGCTTGCATTTTTATCAAATTATAATATCTAAGTTCTCTAAATTGTAAGAACAAGCAAATTCTACACATGGAAAGTCTACAGAAAAGCCCATGAACTAGGGGAAATAATTTCAGTTAGTAAAACAAAGCTAGAAGGAAATGAAATGTTATATTAGAAGTGCAAGGATAGTGTGAATGGGTGGCTAAAACTTTAAGACTACTTACTCATGAAACAAGAACTCACTGATCATGTGTCATATGTGCAATATAATAATGAATTTGAAGAGTTATTCCAAAATATAATGTCTCTCTAAGTTCTCTAAACAGTGGGAACAAATATGTATACTAAATCCTTCTGAAGCTCATATTCTCATTACATGAAAATCGTGTATGTGTGAATCATAAGTAATTTTTTCTGGGGAGAATTTAAGGGGAAAGGAACTCAGGGTGAAACAAAATAGGGTGTGAAAATGAGTGAAGTATCATGCTGAATACATAGAAATGTTTTTTGAGCGTTAATGAGTCACACTGGCTTACTGGGACCACAGAAAGTTGAACAGAGGGAGCCAACCAGCCTGAGCTATAGAGTCATAAAGAAGTCAACCATAGGGTATCAAACATAAAGAGAAACACTCCTTAGTGCATACACTAACCGGGATTAAGTTGTTCACAATTATAGATAACTGAGTTAAGATGATGAGAGACATTCATCACTTTTAGCAAACAAGTAACTTACGTATTTTAAAAGTATAGGACACTTTATTACTAAGTAAAATAAAGCGAAACAGGACATTCTCATAGCTTTACTTTGGTGAAAGTAAAAACCATGAATACGAGCTTTCATGGTTGCACTCAGACTACCCAGTCTCGAAGTTTCACAATCACATAGCGCACAGAAAACTTAGCTCTCCCACGGTAGGGATTTCTGGAAACATAACTCTTAAGATTGGGGAGGGATTGGTTTAGTAGATAACTTCACAGGATGCACAAATAGAGTTCTTTTTTAAGTGAGCTGTCAGTTGAGAAAATACCATTTTAAAGACAAATTTTTTGATATATAATACTAGGCAAGAAGAAAAGAGAATTCTTAATCTCCAATATATATTACAGTACAATTAGGAAGAGAAAATGTGTAGAAACATTTTGAAGGAAGGGAGTGAGTTAAATTTAAAAAAAAAAAATCACGAAATGCTAAGAGTGACAGCTGAAAAACAGTACTCTTGAGTCTGCAGAGTGAATGAAAAAGAATGGGACCCAGCTGTTTCAGTCTTTACTCAAAATCAAATGAGGAAGCATGGGTTTTGTTATGTTTAAAAATGGCCACTGTAATCTGATCCATGCCAAATACTTTGCTATGTAGAATTCTATGTTTAACACATGTCTTTTTCACTTTGTTGATTATAGAAAAACTGCTATGAAATATAGTTCATGTGGAAAATCTCCAGTTTAGGTAAAAATAAATCTAAAAGCTAAAAAACAATAAAAGAAAGAAAGCCCAAATTTTGAATTCTTATATCAATAGCTTAACCACATCCTTTCAACTCTTCTTCATACTGTAAAAGGTGATAAGTTTTAAATCAAATAAAATGATTGTGTCAATATCACATGACTGTAAACATTTTTGTATCTCCTATTATGTGTTGAATCATATAAAGTTAAAACACACCATTTCAGGTTTTTCTTTTTTTAATAGGAAGGAAAAATTAATTAAAAATATTTACTAAGCTATCTAATACAAAGTCTGGATTTACCTCTTCATTGCCTGCCTTTTGAATTTAGATGCTCTAACCAAAAAAACTGAGATGCTAGATAGTACAGCCAAGGACTACTTCTGAGAACATATGTCATAGTACCAAAATAGAGATTACTCTTCCTCTACCTAGACCTGTTTTTGAGTACAGTGAGGTGATATTGCTGTTTTGTCTCAGGTACTGCAATGCTTACCAGCAATAAATATAATATCAGTGCGTCCCCTTGTACAAGATTGGAATTATCACCTTCCAGAAGTTATTCTTCTCTCTAAAAGATAACAGCGTGGGACTTTTATTGGGACCTTTATTTCCAAATATGAAAGATTTATTTGTACCAGACTTTCCCAAACTTGTTAAGTAACCATAAAACCAAACAAAGTATATGAAGTGTCTTTTTTGTGGCATTGGACAGTAGGCAGCACAAGGATTCTTTCTGAAAAAATAGATAACACAAGAGTTGCATCCCACGGTTACCAAGGTGTTTGTCTAGGGACAGATTCCCTAAACCAGAATAAGGAATTGAAGACCAACAGAAACCGGGCAGTTCCAATTACTTGGGAAGGCAAAATCCAGAATTTAGAGCTGCAGAAAGCAGTGGAATAATTTGTAGGACAAAGTGTTAGAGAGAAGGTTGCTTGGGAAGTGTTGTTGTTGTTCAGTAGCTCAGTCGTGTCCAGCTCTGCAACCCCATGGACTGCAGCACTCTAGGCTTCCCTGTCCTTTGCTATCTTGAATTGGTGATGCTGTCCAACCATCTCACCCTCTGTAGGAAAAAACTAGTCTCAATTTGTTTAAGTCCTTGGATCAAGGGCTTCACTTTACATTTTAGAGAGTAAGATGCTGAGCAGTCAGCCAGAGAGTGGTGCTAACAAAGATTGGGAGTGAAACAAAGATACTAAACGTTACATACACACTGTGGAAGCCTTAAGTTCTAACCCGACCAGGGCTGAAAGAACTTATCAATCCTGGACATTCAGCTGAAACACTAGAAAATCTATATCTTTAGAATAATAAGGGCCATAGAGTAAGAAAGCCTAAGCCAAGCCTTGATAAGGTCTAGGAGCCCCCTCGTAAACTGTCAAACTGCTGAAACAAAACTCTACATTATTTAAAGAAAGACTATACAATCTATGCTATCTATAATTTATCACATGCAAATTTCCAAAAATAATGCAAGATTAATAAGCCTGTTGGAAAGCAGAAAAGTATGATGCATCCTAAAGTAGTAAATAGAACAACTCCAAGGTCTCCAAGCAGTGAATAGAATGACTCCAATGACTCCCAGGTGATCCAAATATTTGAATTAAAAGGTAGTGAAATAAAGATACTATAACAAATATATATATATATATATATATATTAAAATAAATATAAATAAATATATGTAATAGAAAAGGTAATATAAATATCTTAAAGAAAAATATGGCCCCAAAGAGTAAAGAGATGGGAAATCTCAGATGAAACAGGAAAGTACAAAAAGAAGCAAACTGAAACCTAGAATGAAAAATAACAATATCTGAAATGAAAATGTTCACTTTCATAAGCTTGATGTCAGATTGGAAATAGCAGGAAGGGTCAGAAAACTTCAACACAGTTTGATTGAAATCAACCAATCTTAATAATACATAGAAAAAGATAGAAGAAAAATGGTCAGTTCAGTGACCCGTGAGGAAATATCATACAGTCAAACATCTGCAAATAGGGTCCCCAAAAGAGACAAGAGAGATAAAAAGACATGGAATAAATATATGACGATACATGATTGAAGTCTCAATTCGATGAAAAAAATCTAATTACAGATCTGAGAAGCTCGTTAAACCCAGAATAAACTCAAAGAAAACCAGGCCTATACACATGATAGTGAAATTGCTGTAAACCAAACATAAAGAAGGCAGGCAAAGAAACGACAACAAAGAAAATCAAGACATTGGATGTAGAGGACCACAAGTGTGCGTGAGACTGACTTTTCAGAAAATGCTGGAGCCAAAGACATCTTAAATATATGAGCAAATAAGTTATTATCCTTTTTGTCTATGAATTTCTCTTTGAAAACAAGTGAAACGTGGAAGCAAAAATATTACAAAGTGCTTTGTAGCCCATGTAAAATAATAATATTTGATAAATTAGAACAAAAGAAAGTTGTGCATATACTGCTGTAAGATTTTTATATCTGTAATGTGTGATGTGCAAATTGTGCAGTGATAAAATATTCTAAATCGACTCTAATGAGACTGATATGTTACTTAGTATAGAAACCACTAAAATAATAATTTAATGAGGTATAGCTAAAAACCATGAAAAAAATAAATGAAACACTGTGGTGGTTTAGTTGCTAAGTTGTGTCCCACTCTTGCGATCCCATGGACTGCAGCCCAACAGGCTCCTCTGTCCATGGGATTTTCCAGGCAGAAATAGTGGAGAGGTTTGCCATTTCCTTCTCCAGGGCATCTTCACTACCCAGAGATTGAACCTGGGTCTCCTGCACTGCAGGCAGATTCTTTACCAACTGAGCTACCAGGGAAACCCCAATGAAACACTAGGAATATTAAATTAAACCCAAAGTAGACATCAAAAAGAAAAAAAAAAGAACAGAAGAACAACAACAAAAAATGATATAAATAGAATGCCTGAGTTAAAATAGTAAAGTTTAACCCAGTCATGCCAATAATTACATTAAAGGTAAATGGACTAAGTACTCAAAGTAAAAGGCAGATATTGTATGACTGCTTTCAGAAAGCAAATTCCAACCATATGCTCTCTATAAGATGCATACATTAAAAACAGGCACAGAAACTGAAAGTAAAAAGATGGGAAACATACACCATGCAGCAATAAACATATTTTAAAAACTTCTGTGGCTGTATTAGTTTGAGACAAGTTATAATTCAAGACAACGGGTGTTACTAGAAACAAAGAGGTATGTTGCATAATAATAAAAGATCAAACTACAGAATACAAAACCAGCTTAAATATGGAGCTAATGAGAAAACATTGGAAAGTATGAAACGAAACTGGTGGAGCTAAAGAGAGAGACAGATAAATCTACAGTCACAGTTGGAATGCTAAACACACCTTTCATATTAGCTAATAAACACAAATACAGAGATGGGAATACAAGACCACCTGACCTGCCTCCTGAGAAATCTGTACGCAGGTCAAGAAGCAACAGTTAGAACTGGACACGGAACAACAGACTGGTTCCAAATCAGGAAAGGAGTACATCAAGGCTGTATACTCTCACCCTGTTTATTTAACTTATATGCCGAGTACATCATGCGAAATGCCACGCTGGATGAAGCACAAGCTGGAATCAAGATTGCTGGGAGAAATATCAGTAACCTCAGATATGCAGATGACACCACCCTTATGGCAGAAAGAGAGGAACTAAAGAGCCTCTTGATGAAAGTGAAAGAGGAGAGTGAAAAAGTTGGCTTAAAGCTCGACATTCAGAAAACTAAGATCATGGCATCCAGTCCCATCACTTCACATTGGAGAAGACTCTTGAGAGTCCCTTGGACTGCAAGGAAATCCAACCAGTCCATCCTAAAGGAAATCAGTCTTGAATATTCATTGGAAGGACTAATGCTGAAGCTGAAGCTCCAATACTCTGGCCACCTGATGCGAAGAAATGACTCATTGGAAAAGACCCTGATGCTGGGAAAGATTGAAGGTAAGAGGAGAAGGAGACGAGAGAGGATGAGATGGATGGCATCACCAACTCAATGGACGTGAGTTTGAGTAAGCTCCAGGAGTTGGTGATGGACAGGGAGGCCTGCCGTGCTGCAGTCCATGGGGCCGCAGAGTTGGACATGACTGAGTGACTGAACTGAACTGAACTGATGACTGACAAACATGGAGAAAATTAACAAACCCAAAAGTTGATTCTTTAAAAGAGAAAATGGAAACCCTATGTGAAGATTGATGAAGAAAAAATAAAATTAGCAATGTGATGCATGCTCAGGCATGTCTGTCTCTTTGTAACCCCACAGACTAAAGCCCGACAGGTTACTCTGTCCATGAAATCTTCCAGGCAAGAATAACGTAGTGGGTTGCCATTACTTGCGGCTCCTTCATCCTTTGCATTGGCAGGCAGATTCTTTACCACTGCACCATTACACTACCTGGGAAGCCCTAACATTAGCAATAACAGAAATTGACTAGTAGCTATTATTACACTATGTTCAGATAATGGAAATACTGTAAGCCATCTCAGGTTAGTAAATTAGACCATAAGATGGAACCATTTCTTAAAAAATAAAAAAGAGACTTAAAAGCAGTTTGAATTTTTTTGAAAAGCTGACAAAAGAAGAAATAGAAAACTCTGGTAAGCTCAATTATTAAAGAAATCGAATTTATAATCAAAATATTTTCAAAAAATATCCTGACTTTGTTTGGCAGTTTCTACTAATATCAAACACTTAAGGAAGATAAAATATGACTCTCATACAAAATATTTCAAAAACAGCAGAGGAAGGACTTTTTTCTAATTTGTTTTATAAGGACAACATAGCCTTGGAAGCAAAGAATGCCAGTTTATCATAAGAATAGAAAGCCAGAACTCTAGTTTAAGCTCTGACATGAAATAGCTTGGAAGTCATCACTTCCATCCTTAAACAACAAGAAAAAAGATACACAGATAGAAAATCAACAACTTTTCTTAGACCCATGGAGGAAATAAGGCAACAAGACAAGCTTCCATCACAGAAGCTGGTGTGTGAAGTTACTCAGTCGTGTGCAACTCTTTGTGACCCCATGGACTGTAACCTACCAGGCTCCACCATCCATGGGATTTTTCAGGCAAGAGTACTGGAGTGGGTTGCCAGAGTCAGGCAAATTCAGAGAGTCACAACGAAAGCTGGGTTTCCTAGAACAAAAGCCATGATATGGTAGGAACACTGAGTGGTGATACTGATGAATTGCTAGAACCTGAGAGTAAACTAGTTTGAAAAACTCCTTGGGGCTGCAATCTTAGGAGGGGCTCACACGTCTACTCCAGGAATCCCACCAGATTCTCTTAGTGAGGAGCCAATAAAGATGTCCTGTTGGCTCTGAAAAGACAGGGAGAGGAAGAGTAATCATTATGAAATATTCCCAGAGTGGTCTCCATACCAAATGCCTTCTCTCCAATGGGAGAAACTTTCCCAGAGCCTTATTTCACCTGGCAGAGGGGCTTGTCTCTGACTGTAGCATCGAGATGAGAACTCGATGAAAGAATCACACGGAAATGATAGAAATTGAAACTATGGTAACAGGAAGAATGCCTTTGATGGTCTTTTTGGTAGACCAGACAGGTGAGGACAGATCACCGAGCTTGAAGATAGATTAATAAAACTTTCCAAACTGAAATAAAAAGAGAAAAAGACATGTAAAAAAAAATCAGAAAAGAACATCTAAGAATTGTGGGAGAATTTCAAATAGTCCAACATGTGTGTATTTAGAATACCAGAAGATCAATAAAGAACAGAGCAAAATAAATATTTTCATAGTGGCCAAAAACATTATAAAAATAATAAAATATGCCAACCACAGGTCCAGAAAGCTCTGGGGTAACCAAGCAACAAAAGTATCATAAAATATACATATTGGCATATCATTTTCAAACTGCTGGAAACCAAGGACAAAAAGAAAATCCTGATAAAAGCTGGGGGTGCATGCAGGGCACTTGCCCCAAGAGAAACAAAGAATTACAGCAGACTTCTCCTCAGAAATCATACATGCAGGAAGGAAATAGAATGAAATATTTATTGTATTGGGAGGGGAGGAAACTCTGCCAATTGTTCTTCAAAAATAAAAGAAAAATAGGGACTTTTTAGATAAATGAAAATTTAGGGAATTTGTCAGCAACAGACCTGCCCTGAAATAAGTGTTAAAAGAAGTTATTCAAGGAGACAAAAGAAACTATACAGATAGAAATGTGAATCTACAGAAAGAGCACTAGAGAAGGAAAATATAAAACAAAAGCATAGTTTTCTTAATCTTAATGGATCTAAAATAGTTATTTTTTAAAGTAATACATAGTATATGTGTAAGTGAAATAGATGACAATAATGTTATAAAGGATGAGATTGAGGCAATAGAAATACTGTGTTATAAATCTCTGTACTACTTGTGAAGTGCTGTAACGTTATTTGATGGTAGACTTAGGTTAATTAGGGCTTCCCAGGTAAGTCAGTGGTAAGTAATCTGTCTGCCAATGCGGAACCACAAGAGACGGGGCTTTGATCCCTGGGTCAGGAAGATCCCATGGAGAAGGAAATGGCAACCCACTCCAGTATTCTTGCCTGGGAAATCCCATGGACAGAGGAGCCTGGTGGGCTCCTATCCACGGGGTTGCAAACAGCTGGGCATGACTGAACGTCTTCACTGTCACTTCAAAGGAAGACTAGATGTTTGTCAGATAGGGAAAGGCATTTGAGGCACAGAAAACTGAATATGAAAAAAGTGTGAAGTCATGAAAATGACAGTTCATGAAACCATAACACTGTCAGCTTGACTCGTGTGTGGGTGAACACAGGCAGACAGGTAAACCGGAGAAGTAAGAAAGAACCAAATTGTGAAAAGCTTTGACTGTTGATATGGACTTTTTCCCGTGGACGACAGGAAAATAGTTCCTCAACTGAACAGGAGAGCAAAAGAACATGATCACAGGATTTTATCACGCTCAGGAAGCAATGAATTACTCCTTTCAGTCTCATACTTGCTTGCAAGGTGCCTGAGCATCAGTAGAGAAGGGGGAAAAAAGTATTAATATTTCCAGTCCTATCGCTTCATAGCAAATAAATGGGGAAACAATGGAAGCAGTGAGAAACTTTATTTTCTTGGGCTCCAATATCACTGTGGATGGTGACTGCAGTCATGAAATTAAAACACGCTTGCTCCTTGGAAGAAAAGCTATGACCAACCTAGACAGCATATTAAAAAGCGGAGACATTACTTTGCCGACAAAGGTCTGTCTAGCCAAAGCTATGGTTTTTCCAGTAGTCGTGTATGGATGTGAGAGTTGGACTATAAAGAAAAGTGAGTGCCAAAGAATTGATGCTCTTGAACTGTGGTATTGGAGAAGACTCTTGAGAGTCCCTTGGACTGCAAGGAGATCCAACCAGTCCACCCTAAAGGAAATCAACCCTGAATATTCATTGCAAGGACTGATGCTGAAGCTCCAATACTTTGTCCACCTGATGTGAAGAACTGACTCATTGGGAAAGACCCTGATGCTGGGAAAGACTGAAGGCAAAAGGAGAAGAGGGCCTAAGAGAACACAATGGTTGGATGGCATCACCGATTCAATGGACATGAGTTTGGGCAAACTCCAGGAGATGGTGAAGGACAGGGAAACCTGGCCTGCTGCAGCTCATGGGGTCGCAAAGAGTCAGACACAACTGAGCGACTGAACAGCAATATTTCACAATCACAAAACTGTGAAATATTTATCTCAATAGTAAAGATGGGGAAATGGGGTGAGACAGGAAGATAAGAGACCAGTTAAAACTGCCCAGCCTGGTTATAATAAAGTAGAGGGTCCAGACCAAAGCAGGAGTGGGGAGAAAGCAAGGAGAAATGAGGGGGTTTTACAATACAACTAACACGTCTTGATGGTAAGTTGGAGGGAGATGAAGAGGAAATTGTCAAAGATGGCAGCTAGGTTTTTTGCTTTGGGAGTTTCATGGCATTTTTCAGCCTCACTGAGAGTTTAAGGGAAAACAGCATTAAATTTATGGGGGTACATGGGCAAGTCTGAACAGGGGCTTCCCAGAAGACATTTTTGAAAGGAAAAAAATGTCACAACCCCGCTTCCTGTTTTGCTTTGTTTTATCTTTTTCACTGATCACCCCACGCTTATAAAATTCCCTCAGGTGTCCTTTTAGTCATCTGACGCTTCTCTCTCCAAACATCATCTATCTATTTTCCTAGATTCTGTATCTTCCAGACACTGAACGCTGAGTTTTCTAGAACAGACAACAGAGAAGGTGAAGAAAGCTTGTTTCTCACCACAATTCATGACCCTGCAGGAAAATAGCAAAACGAGTCATTGAGTTACTTGATCCCCCAAGCAGAAAAATAAGTAAGTGTGCCCACATTCCCATGTCTACAGGAAGTGGGGGCTCAGTGGATTGCAAAGCTGTCCCCTGAAGTGGAAATAAACATCTAGAGAGATCTACTCTGTGAACCAAAGGTGAAACCAGAGGCAGTTTCTGCCCCCAACCCCGCACCACCCTATAGGCTTCAAAAGCTAAAAGCCTTTGGAACAGGAGGTGAAGGAGAGTGAGACAGAGGGGTGTCCTCCTTCTCTAGAGAAAGTCCTGCTATGCACCCCCACACTGTCCTGCATGCCTCTCAGGACCCAGAAAAGCTTCACAATCTACTAAGAAAGATTTCTCATTTCAACTGAATGAAAGCACTCAGCCTTAATTGAAATATGAGCGTTAAGGGATGTACTTAGTCCTATAATTTTTTGTGCGTGTGCTGATATAATGATGGTGATGTCAGACCAGCTGGAATAAAGACAAAAGTTACATCAAGCTGAAAATTATATTCCTAAGCCTTACTTAGGATAACAGGTTCAAGCAAGTTCTCATTAGCCGTTCTTGATCTAACAAGGATTCTTTGGCTCGTAAGCAAACACCGAGCTTCTTCCAAGCAGCTCAATCCCATCCCTCTGCCCAGGCCCCAGGCTCTCACACAGAGGGCTCCTAATGGCCTGCAGCCCGATCTTAAACTCGCCATATCGCTGCAGTATGTCATATTCCATCAGGAGCTACTGTGCAAATAACATATTTCCATTTTTAAAGTCTGAAAAATGTCACAAAAAGCTTTTGGCATTTACATGACTCAGACTTCCACCCTCTAATTCTCTCTGCAGCTAATTTCTTATGTTCAATACATCCCCACCCCAGGAAACCAGGAATAACGATTACAGGAAAAGCTGAAGTTCGACAGCCCAGCCATTAGCATTCACAAGTCTAAAGAGTAGGGATTTAAATGGCACTATCGACAGTTATTTCTTGTATAACGAAAATTAGGACTGTCAACATGTGAGACATTAAAAAATATTCAGTCATTTTAGCTATAGCCTATAGGGTTTTTTAATGCATTCCTGAGAACTAGCAAAAATCTACAAAGATGTGCACCAAGAGGGTCTAATAGATCAGAGGAGTGAAATTATATCCAGTGTGGGTAAAACAGCTTGCAGTATGTTTCCTAACTACTAATCTTATCTCTCATAATCATGCCCCATACCTCGTTTAGTGCTGGACCACACTCACTGGGAGAGGAAATTCACGCTTGCATTTTATGAGGCTCGCATGCCGAATCCACATGCTTCGTTTCCATTTCTTCTGTCTCACTTTACATATATTGAGCTTTTATCTTTCTGCTGAATAACATTTGTGGTTTTATTTTCCACTGCTTAATATACAAGGGCTTACCAAAGGGAATGGAGAGACCAGTGGCAGGTCTATCTTAGCCCCAGGAAGAGATTCAGATTCTCTCTGAAAATCTGCTCGTTTGAATTTGGCTACACGGTATGCATCATCCCAATGGGAAAAGCACTCTTGATTCTTAACTGCTCATCGCTGAAGTGCTGATCTTAGATAAAATAGCACAAGCTCCTGAATAGTATCGTGATGTGCCAAAACATGCTATCAAGATATGCATGACAAACTAACAACCAACCTTTATTTTCTGCTTTTAAAGCACAGTTGCATCCCACAAGGCATGTAGGCTACCTGCACGCCTAGATCTTTAATTCGTTGGTTGATTCTCCCACAACCGATTAGCTAAGATGTAGATCTTAACGGTAAGATGTACAAGTGATGAAACAACTGGCCTTCATCATTTGACTTTGTCCTCAAAACTATTCAGCTGGCTGGAGTCACCCACAGAACAAGCAGTTAGTCGTCTACTGGCGCTCTCCCTGTAAAAATAAGAGCTGACCATAAGTATGGAAGATGTCTATTAGAGAAGAAGCATCATTTTGTTCACCCTTATGTATCTTCGTTGGTCAACAGGAAGGATAGAGTTCTTGGATGACACTTTTATACTAGGTCATTAACTTAATCATTAATGTATTTCCAAATCAATCTAGATTTTGAAACGAAAATCAAGCTCTAGTACAGCAAGTTACTAGAAAACTCAGGACAGAAGGATTCAAGCAGATTTTCACTCATGTAATGAGCAGACTAAACATCTTGGATATAAACAAATATATTTCAAGTAACCGTGTGTGCATTTATAATAAATGTCATTTGGGTAGAATATTGCCAGATGGCTTTTTTATTCAAGTTCATCCTGACTTGCTTCTGAAAAAATTTGTTTTATAATCGATAGACCTTATATAAGGTATTGCCTCAGTAGTAACTGCTCCGTTGTGACATTGAAGCCATTACATATTTGTCTCAATTATAAGAAGCACTAAGGGATATGTTAAAAGATCATCATGAAGGCAATGAATACATTGCCATCATATATATATATGTATGCACACATATAAACATATATACACACATATGTATACATGTATGTATTAATATATGATAGTTTATATTTTAAATTAAATTTTAGGATCAGAGAGAATTTAAGAACCTATTTATCCTGGTGGAAAATAATTTGAGGGACACAGGCACTGAGAATTTCCTATGTTCCACCCCCTAACTCTTCAAAGAATAACCTCCCTCATTGGTTGACATTCATTTCCTATTTAACCAATATGTACTGAACGTCTTCTATATTCTCACCCCCTGATGGGAGCAGACGTGTTTAAAGAATACTTAAGCCTTCAAAGTAGCTTTCTAGCATTTATTCACTAATCTGTGCATTCATTCCACACATATTTATTGTTTATTACAAAGTGGATACTGTGATGCTGATAAAGAAATGAAAAGACTCTCCAGAAGGGCTTCACATTATGACTGGGGAGACCAACACACCCACAAGTATTTAGCATGTGCACCTCATGTTAAGTGCTAATTATAGTATGTGCCAGATACCCTCACAACGTAACGAGAAAATTGATTCATTCTCCAAGGAAGAGAGGGAGTAGAAATATGGCTTGGTAAGCGAGAAAGAGCTTAGGAAGCTGTACAAAGAGGATGACATTTACTAAAAGCCACCCAGGGTGAGTAAGTCCCTGGGGTGGAGAGCATATGCAGGAGCATAAGGAAGCACAAAGGGTCCCCAGTGTATCAGAGGAGGGTGGGCCCTCCGGTCTCTTGAGCTCGGGAATATAAGTGTGTGTGTTACTGCAGTTCCCTTCAGTTCAAAGCAGAAGTTACAAACCTCTGCCCTTTGGACCATTTTTGGCCCTGGATATGTTATGTTTGACCTGTACAGTGTTTGAGTTTGTGAACAAAATTTAAACATGGAAAAATTCACAAAAATCTACATTTCAAGTGTCTTTTGAAAAAGTACACTTTTTAGCAAAACTGGAGCAGTGTGTTTATTTGAAAATAATCTGCTGGAGACATGCAGGGATATCCCCGCTTCCGGAAGCCTCCCTTTTAGTTTTACTATAATTCTCAGTAGGCCAGCCTTACCCATGAATGTCACTTGACAGGCCCTAGTTGGTGTTTTATTTGAGATGCCTGGTTTAAGGTTTTAATACCTCTTAATTGACCCTGGGAGGGACAAAGTGGAATGTCACCGCCGAACTGTTAATCCGTCACTTGTCATTAATTCTTCAGGTGTAAACAAAGGTTTGGAGAGGGACCTAGAATAGAAGGGCAGAAGGCAGAGCACAGGGCCAGTAAGCACGAGAGGGTTCGGTTTTGTGGAAAATTTGGGGGACTCGGAAAAGAATAGGAAGGATAACTTTATGGTTTCATGCTTTTGCCGTGGTTAACCAAAAAGTAAATGTTTACTTCAAACTAGAAACCCACTGTAAGAATTTGAGTTAAAACACTGACCTTTTCTTAATTCTTGACTATGCTTATTTATTTCTAGATAGTGTCCCTATTTGCAAGCCTATAATTTTAATGGATAAAGTTCTAACTCTCTCTGAGGGATCTCCTGAAAAGTTGACTAGCCCTTTGCTCACTGACTGAATTCCAGTCATGGACGGTATCTCCAGGTAATTAAAATGTTCACTTAAGAAAAAAAAAAAGCTAAGTATCACATAGCATTGTTAACCTTCTTCTCAGATAACGTACTCAGTGTAAGAATTGTCTGTACTGCCTTGGGGCTTTTTTGAAGAGTGAAAAGCTTTGCACACACTGGCAGCGTACACCGTGTAGGAATAATTATCATCATTAACCTGGGTCTTATTAAGCTGCCTGCTTATTAATATGTATTGCCATTCACTATAAGTGCTCAGTTGTGACAGAAAAACAAAAGAGATAGCTGAATCAAGATGGCATTCCAGGCTTCAGTAGCATTATTAAAATATTTAGAAAGTGAAGCTAATGAGTTCACCTTTCTTCTCAAAACACACAAGATTCCCAAAAGCTCCTAACCTTTGAAAGAACGTGTCAACTGAATATATAAGAGGAGGGAAGACAAAGCTTGAAAAGAAAGAGCCAGGCATCATGCGCTGTTCATTCACAGGAGACAATGGGTAAAATCAATGATTTGATCAAAATGCTTGTGAATTAACTGAATTCCACTTTCCAAATGTAACATTTGGAAACCATGTGCTTGGAACCCACAATCCAAGAACAGATGAAACATTTGCCCTACCTTTTCTATCAGGCCTTTAACGAGCTCCCAGACTCTAGGAGACAACCCCTGTAGAAGAAAGTGCTGGCCTTAACAAGGAGGGAATTACTGCCCCAAAGTCAGGGCTAACACAGGAGCTGGGTTGTGGAGTGGACAGATGCATCATCCCTGGGGAAAATAATGCTAGGGCTCCCCTGTGTTAGGGTATTTTGAGCTACAAAAGAATCAGGACTTTGAAAGGCAGTATGTATTGGATTGAAAAAAAAAAACATAGACCTGTTCCAATGGAGAATATGGAAAATTAGTGAAAAGATTCCGAACATTAAAACATTTTGTGACAAATAGAAGCATATTTTAGACAGTCAGATCTGAAGGAAAAAGTTACACTCTGCCTCTGTGGCTTACTCTGTCTTCCCATATAGCTTCCAGATGCATTTGAAGGTACCAATTCTCAAGTAAAAGTTGTTTGTTAACCTCATTTTTCCCACTGCGTCTCCTGAAAGAGTGATGAGGACGACTGAATGACCTGAGGAGGATGCAGCATCCTCCTCTCAGGAACCCACCATGCTTTCAGTTCAGTGCAGTTCCGTCGCTCAGTCGTGTCCGACTCTGCAACCCCATGGACTGCAGCACGCCAGGCCTCCCTGTCCATCACCAACTCCCGGAGTTTACTCAGACTTAAGTCCATCACGTTGGTGATGCCATCCAACCATCTCATCCTCTGTCAACCTCTTCTCCTCCTGCCCTCAGTCTTTCCCAGCATCAGGGTCTTTTCCAATGAGTCAGTTCTTCACATCAGGTGGACAAAGTATTGAAGTTTCAGCTTCAGCATCAGTCCTTCCAATGAATATTCAGGACTGATTTCCTTTAGGATGGACTGATTGGATCTCCCTGCAATCCAAGAGACTCTCAAGAGTCTTCTCCAACACTACACTTCAAAAGCATCAATTCTTTGGCACTCAGCTTTTTTTATGGTCCAACTCTCACATCGATATGTGACTCCTGGGAAAACCACAGCCTTAACTAGATGGACCATGCTTTACCCTCACCTCTGTCCTCTTACAGCCCCATTGCCTGCCTATGCACATCCACAGTTGTTCTGTTTTCAGCAACAAGGTGGACTTAAGTTTAGGGAACCTGAACTATATATAATTTGGGTAGTTCTCCTTCAGAAAATGGTTGCAATGTTATAAGTACAAAATTAGGTATGAACATGAACTTTTATTTGGAAGAAAAAAGAAAATCACAGCAAAATCAGAGCCAAAATATCTGGAAAATATTAAAAATGTTACAGAACTTATAAAAATAATATGTAAGACTTACTGAACAAACCCCCGTCTCATCCATATAATGCTTTTCTTTCATTTTGGCTGCATATTCGTTGATCACCTCTTCAAATGACAGCAATGTCATAATATCTTTCCATGAAAAGACTAAAAAGACAATTCAGTCTTTCCTAACACAACTGGTTGAATTTGTTTTTATTAGTAGTAGTGAGATGTAGAAAACATTCAATGTCAACACAGGCATAATCACCATTTGTATAACTGCAAGAAATTTGTGTCCTGTAACACAGAAATTTTCATATATTCCCTATTTCAAAAATCCATCAAAAAATACAAAGAATTTAGGGTACCTTTGAACTTCATAAAATGTATTACTAAGTATATTCAGGGTAGGTGAGAACTTCTGTTTTGACAAAGAGCTGATGTTAACTGAATCTTCCACTTATAATTTAAAATATCTGATGACTAGAAATATTTTCTACAAACCAGCTTCTGTATTTATGCGTTAATACTTTGAATCTTGTTTCTCATCTTCTACTATATATGTCTGGTGTTGACCGTTGTAAGATATATTTATATCATAATAAGACTTCTGGCCTTACCTTTCCCTGCTATGGGAATCATCCCAGTGAGTATTTGAAGTATTTCAACTATACCTGGGCAACCAGTAATTTAACTGTCCATCAGGAGATTGAGACCACTAAACCCAAGTTTAGTGTATGCACAGCTCAGCTTCCCTTTGGCCTGATCTGAGACACACCTCCCACCATTCTAGGCTCATCTGACAAAAAAAGAAGTTGTGAATGAGAAGAAACAATAGTGGACAGAAATACCATATCTTACTCTAGCCAACTTGATCTAATTTTGACTCGGTGGACACATTTCTAGGGTCTCTCCTGTTATTGCAGAACAATATTAGTTTCATTAGCTTCAAGGTAAAGCCCCTTCCAACAGTTCAAAGATCTGGTAGAATTTTTATCTTTCAAAATCCCATTATTTAAGGCATATATCTGTGTGTGTGTAAAACATTAAGATTTTTCAAATTAAAAGCATAAATAATTTGGTATATGCACATGGACAAATATACTTGAACAATTAAAAGTAAGCCTTAAAATCTATTAAATGAGGAGATGATATTAACTAATCTCAACACCCTTAAGAAACTCAGGATCAGATCCATCTACTGAGTTTTGATCTTTTATTTTTGCACAATTATCTCCATGCTTTTAAATTATTTACTAGCATGTAAACTCTGTCTCTGCTTCCTACAATTCCAAATGCATCTCTCATTGGAGACTTTTAAAGCAAAATACATAATTCCTCCACCAGTGAAGAATGAATCAAATGTGTAATACTGGAAAAGGAAAGTTCTCATCCTGCTGTTATTTGAAAAAAGCTGAAAAGTTGACTCTTTCTTCTCCAAAAGAGGGAGGCAAGTTAAGAATGGAATTGCTTAGACATAGAGGCCCACTGCCCACTTTACTCCTCCTGCCCTGTAACTCTTTCCAGAGCTCCTTGTCTCTCTTTTCAGTCTTGGCCCTTATCTTCTTACTGTAACTGTAGTGAAATAGCTGATTTCTCTTGACTGTGGTGGTGTTTAGTTTCTAAATCATGTCGCTAACTCTTTATGACCCCATGGACGGTGCACGACTCCCTGTCCCTCACCATCTCCTGGAGTGTGCCCAAGTTCACGGCCATTGAATCAGTGATGCCATCCAACCATCTCATCCTCTGCCTCCCTCTTCTCCTTTTGCCTTCAGTCTTCCCCAGCATGAGGATCTTTTCCAGTGAGTCGGCAGTTTGCTGATTTCTCTTGACTGTGTTGTCCAATTAATGTAAGACTACTTCCAAACCAAATCCAACTAATGATTTAAAACTTGTTATTATTGTTGAGTCACTCAGTCGTGTCCTACCCTTTGCGACCTCTTGGACAGCAGCAACCAGGCTTCCCTGTCCTTCACTATCTCTCAGAGTGTGCTCAAACTCACGTCCATTGAGTTGCTGATGCCATCCAACCATCTCATCCTCTGTTGTCCCCTTACCTTTCATCTTTCCCAGCATTAGAGTCTTTTCCAATGAGTCTACTCTCGGCATCAGGTAGCCAAAGTATTGGAGCTTCAGCATCAGTCCTTTCAATGAGTATTCAGGGTTGATTTCTTTTAGGATTCAATGGTTTGACCTCCTTATTGTCCAAGGGACTCTCAAGAATCTCCTCCAACACCACCGTTCAAAAGTACCAATTCTTCAGTGCTCAGCCTTCTTTGTGGTCCAACTCTCACACCTGTACATGACTGCTGAAAAAACCATAGCTTCAACTCGATGAATCCTTGTCAGCAAAGTAGTGTCTCTGCTTTTTCATATGCTATCTAGGTTGGTCACAGCTTTTCTTCCAAGGAGCAAGTGTCTTAATTTCATGGCTGCAGTCAACTGCAGTGATTTTGGAGCCCAAGAAAATAAAGTTTCTCACTGTTTCTATTGTTTTCCAATCTATTTGCCAAGAAGTGATGGGACCGGATGCCATGATCTTAGTTTTCTGAGTGTTGAGTTTTAAGCCAACTTTTTCACTCTCCTCTTTCAGTTTCATCAAGAGGCTCTTTAGTTATCCTTCACTTTCTGCCATAAGGGTGGTGTCATCTGCATATCTGAGGTTATTGATATTTCCCCCGGCAATCTTGATTCCAGCTTGTACTTCATCTAGCCCAGCGTTTCTCATGATGTACTCTGCATGTAAGTTTAATAAGCAGAGTGACAGTATACAGCCTTGACTCACTCCTTTGCCAATTTTGAAACAGTTTGTTGTTCCATGTCCAGTTCTAACTGTTGCTTCTTGACCTGCATACAGATTTCTTCGGAAGCAGGTCAGGTGGTCTGGTATTCCCAAATCCGTAAGAATTTTCTACAGTTTGTTGTGACCCACACAGTCAAAGGCTTTAGCATAGGCAATAAGCAGAAGTAGATGTTTTTCTGGAATTCTCTTGCTTTTCCTGTGATCCAGTGGATGTTGGCAATTTGATTTCCAGTTCCTCTGCCTTATCTAAATCCAGCTTTACATCTGGAAGTTCTTGGTTCACATACTGTTGAAGCTTAGCTTGAAGGATTTTGAGCATTACCTTGCTAGCATGAGAAATGATTGCAATTGTGCAATAGTTTGGACATTCTTTGGCATTTCTTTGGGATTGAAATGAAAACTGACCTTTTCCAGTCCTGTGGCCACTGCTGAGTTTTCCAAATTTTCAGCATAAAATAAAACTTGGAGGTTTTATTTTATTAGACCCTTGAAGTCATTGCTTTAACAGGTCAGATACATCAATGCCGAATGGCCAACATGTGAAATATATGAGGCAAAGCTGCATCACAACAGCACTTTATTTCTGCAAACAATGCTCTGTATTCTGCTACAAGTCTTCAGCTTTTCCAGGGAATCATTGCTTTGAATGAACATGCTGGAAAAACAAGGATGAGTTGGGAGGGGCAGGAATCTGTAAGGCGATATGTTATCTAAAAGATATGAAATGTTTAGCAATTTATTGATAGCATTGTTTTTTTTTAACTAATATCATGGCATCCAGACCCATCACTTCATGGCAAATAGGTAGGAAACAGTGGCAGAATTTATTTTGGGGGGCTCCAAAATCAATGCAGATAGTGATTGCAGCCATGAAATTAAAAGATGCTTACTTACTCCTTGGAAGGAAAGTTATGACCAACCTAGATAGGATAATAAAAAGCAGAGACATGACTTTGCCAGCAAAGGTCTGTCTAGTCAAGGCTATGGTTTTTCCAGTAGTCATGTATGGATGTGAGAGTTGGACTGTAAAGAAAGCTGAGCACCAAAGAATCGATGCTTTTGAACTATGTTGTTAAAGAAGACTCTTGAGAGTCCCTTGGACTGCAAGGAGATCCAGCCAGTCCATCCTAAAGGAGATCAGTCCTGGGTGTTCATTGGAAGGACTGATGTTGAAGCTGAAACTCCAATACTTTGGCCACCTCATGCGAAGAGCTGACTCATTGGAAAAGACCCTGATGCTGGGAAAGATTAAGGGCAGGAGGAGAAGGGGACAACAGAAGATGAGATGGTTGGATGGCATCACCGACTCAATGGACATGGGTTTGGGTGGACTCCAGGAGTTGGTGATGGACAGGGAGGCCTGGCCTGCTGCAGTTCATGGGGTCACAAAGAGTCGGACACGACCGAGCAACTGAATTTAACTGAACTGAGATTCCACAAAGGCTAAATCTTTTTTTTTTTTAAACAACTTGGGAAGTCCCAGGATGTGAGAGTTCATCAGGCAAGTACAGATAGTTATCGAAAAGTAAAGAGGTTCAAATTTCCTGTGTATCAAGTAGGTCTGAAACCCTATTCTAAACAATCGAAAAGAAAAATAAGTAAATGGAGAGAGGGAGAATATAAAGGGGGAAGTAGAGGGAAATGAAAGTGAAAGTCGCTCAGTCGTGTCCGACTCTTTGCGACCCCATGGACTATACAGTCCACAGAATTCTCCAGGCCAGAACACTGGAGTGGGCGGCCCATCTCTTCTCCAGGGGATCTTCCCAACCCAGGGATCGAACTGGGGTCACCTGCATTGCAGGCGGATTCTTTACCAACTGAGCCTCCAGGGAAGCCTAAGGGAGGAAGGGAGGTAGAGAAAAGGAGGAAGGGAAGCATGGGAGAGAGGGAAGGAAGGAGAAAGGAAATCTAAAAACCTTTCACAAAACAAGGAACAGAGAAGGCTTTCCAAAATCAGATAACACCATGAACCCTAAAAACAGACTTTCCAGGGGAAATCAAATCTCAGAGCAAGTGTCTCAGCGTATCTGAATTACTAATAACATTCCAACTAGTTTTCTAGTTACAGGAAGCCATCTGATAAGAAATCTAACTATATTCAGTCTTGAAAGGTTGATTTTCTTTGTGAGACATATTGTTATAAAGAAATAATTTGACTCCTATAAAAGTTTCATGTACAATGACTTAATTCTCATCATATCTTTTATTTTACATAGGCCCTTTGCAATAGGAGATTGTAGCTAACTGATGTTAAGCCAGTCCATCCTAAAGGAAATCAGTCCTGAATATTCATTGGAAGGACTGATGCTGAAGCTGAAACTCCAATACTTTGGCCACCTGATGTGAAGAGCTGACTCATTTGAAAAGGCCCTGATGCTGGGAAAGACTGAAGGCGGGAGGAGAAGGGGACAACAAAGAATGAGATGGTTGGATGGCATCGCCAACTCAATGGACATGAGTTTGAGTAAACTCCAGGAGATGGTGATGGACAGGGAGGCCTGGCGTGCTGCAGTCCATGGGGTCACAAAGAGTCAGACATGACTGAGCGACTGAACTGACTGACTGACTGACTAATGTCAAAATATCTGGTAAATTCAGTTAGCACCTTGAATTTGAATAAAGTTGTCTATATATAGCAATTAAAAACCATTGCAGTTTTTAACACTTTATTCAAAATATACAAGATTATTATCAAGTCAAAAGAAATATTTAAAAAACCAAATATGTCAGAGCATTACTTAATTTAACTCTAGATTGCCAATTTTTTAACTGGATATTTTGGTGTTAAGTTAAAACGTCAGTAAACTAGATTTAGGGAACATACTGATTTATTTCTAATTCATTCACTTTGTCAGTATACCTGTGCTGTGCTTAGTTGCTCAGTCATGTATGACCCTTTGCAATCCCATGGACTGTAGCCTGCCAAACTCGTCTGTCCAGGCAAGAATACTGGCATGGGTTGCCATGCCCTCCTCTAGGGGATCTTCCCAACCCAGAGATTAAACCCAGGCAGATTCTTTACTGTTTGAGTCACCAGGGAAGTCCATGAATATTCGATGGGTATCCTATCCCTTCTCCAGTGATCTTCCTGACCCAGGAATTGAACTGGGGTCTCCTACATTGCAGGCAGATTCTTTACCAGCTGAGCTACCAGAGAAGTCCAAATAAACATAATTCATATTTATTTATTCAACTTATATATTCTTACATTTACTGAGTGTCTACTAATGACCAGCATTATTCTAGGAGGCGATTGAATTTCATCCGTGAACAAAATTAACACGATTCTTAGCCCTTATGATCCTATATTCTACCGTAATATTCTAATTGTATCATATGAGAATTTTACTTCCCAAAATAGGAAGCATTTGAACATTTCATTTAAATTAATTTAGATGTTGGATGCCTGAAACTTTGAAATAGTGCTTATGTTTGGCAAACATAGATAAAGAATATATGGGTGATTTTAAGGGTTTCCTGACCAATGTAAAAGAAGGTAAATGTACTTTTTTTTGGAGAAAGCAACGGCATCCCACTCCAGTACTCTTGCCTGGAAAATCCCATGGACGGAGGAGCCTGGTAGGCTGCAGTCCATGAGGTCTAAGAGTCGGACACGACTGAGGCATACTTTTTTTAAGAGAAAAAAACAGAATTTTCAAGGCTAATTTTGACATTATGCATTTTTTCAATTCTTGTTTTATTTATTAATTTACATACTTAAACCTATATGGAAGATCATACTCTCATAACTTTGAGACTAGAAATAAGGAATTCGGTTACTTGGGTATTGAGAAAGTTGTTTATTGTTTTTAAAGATTAGTGTGCTATTTTAGAAAGGGTATTGAAAGTACAGGACATAAGGCCAAGGTTTCATTTTCAGTACAAATACTAAGTGATGATTCACAAGATGTTTTCTGTGCATTTAATTTTTTTTTATTTTACATTGGATTATAATTGATTACAATGCTGTATTAGTTTCAGGTATACAGCAAAGTGATTCCATTATACATACACATATATTCATTCTTTTTCAAATTCTTTCCCCATTTAGGTTATTACTGAATATTGAAGAGCTTTCCTTGTTCTATACAGTAGATCCTTGTTGGTTATCTATTTTAAATACAGTAGCAGGCATATATCAGTCCCAAACTCCCAGTTTAACCCTCCCTCCCAGTTTTCCCCTTTGGTAACCAGAAGTTTGCTTTCAAAGTCTATTGGTCTGTTTCTCTTTTGTAAATAGGTTCATTTGTGTAAACTTTTTGTTTAGATTCTGTATATAAACAACATCATGTGGTATTTATCTTTCTCTTTCTGACTTAGTTCCTCTAATATTATAATCTTCAGGTCGATTTACGTTGCAGTAAGTGGTGTTATTTCATTCTGTGGGCTTCCCTGGTGGCTCAATGGTTAAGAATCCGCCTGCCAACACAGGAGATAGTAGGTTCAGTCCCTGAGTTAGGAAGATTCCCTGGGGAAAGAAAGGCAACCCACTCCAGTATTGTTGCCGGGAAATCTCATGGACATAGGAAACTGGCCAGCTACAGTCCATAGTGTCACAAGAGAGTTGGACACGACTTGGTGGCTAAAGAAGTATATCATTGTATGCACGTACCACCTCTTCTTTATCCACTTGCCTGTTGATGGACATCTAGGCTGCTCTCATGTCTTGGCTAATGTAAACAGCATGGCAGTGACCGCTGGGGTGCATGTCTTCTTTCAAACCTGTCGCTGGATATGTGCCCAGGAGTGGGAGTGCCAGGCCATATGGTAGCTCTATTTTTAGCTTTGTTAAGGAATCTCCGTACTGTTCTCCATAGAGGCTGTACCGATTTATACTGTCAACAAGTGTATGAGGGTTCCCTTTACTGTACACCCTCTCCAGCGTTTATTGTTTGTAGAGTTTTTGATCATGACCATTCTGCCTAGTGTGATACAAAGTCTCACTGTAGTTTTGATTTGCATTTCTCTAGTAATTAGTGATACTGATCATCTTCTCGTGTGCCTTTTGGGCATTCATATGGTTTCTCTGGAGAAATTTCTGTTTAGGTCTTCTGCCCATGTTTTGATTAGGTTGTTTGGTTTTTTGAAATTAAGCTGGGTGAGCTATTTGTAAAATTTGGAGGTGAATCCCTTTTTGGTTGCATTGATTATGAATATTTTCTTCCATTCTGTGGATTATTTTGTTGTTTTGCTTATGGTTTTCTTTGCTGTGCAAAATCTTTTGAGTTTAATTAGGTCACGTTTGTTTACTTTTCATTTCCGTTACACTGGGGGATGGATTGTGAAAGCTTTGCTGTGATTTATGTCAAAGGGTGTTCTGCCTATGTTTTCCTCTAAAAGTGTTATAGTATTTGGCATTAAACTTAACTCCTTACTCCATTTTGAGTTTATTTTTGTGTACGTATTAGAGAATATTCTAATTTCATTCTTTTACATGTAGCTGTCCAGATTTCCCAGTACCTCTTATTGCAGACATTGCCTTTCTCCATTGTGTATTCTTGCCTTTTTTGTCATAGATTAATTGACCATGGGTGTGTGGGTTTATTTTTGGACTTTTATTCTTTTCCACTTATCTATGTCTGTTTCTGTGCCAGTACCCTACTCTTTCGATGACTGTAGCTTTGTAGTATAATCTGAAGACAGGGAGCTGGATTCCTCCAGCTCCATTCTTCTTTCTTAAGATTACTTTAGCTATTCAGAGGCTTTTGTGTCTTCCTATATAATTTAAAATTTTTGTTCTAGTTCTGTGAAAAATGCCATTGGTAATTTGATAGGGATTGCATTGAATCTGTAGATTGCCTTGCATAGTGTAGTCATTTTGACAATGATGATTCTTCCAATCCAGGAATATGTGTATCTTCCATCTGTTTTTGTCATCTTTGATTTCTACCAGTATCTTAGAGTTTTCACAGTACAGGTCTTTTAACTCCTTAGGTAGGTTTCTCTTAGATATTTTGCTCTTTTTGATGAGATGGTGTTTTGTATGTATAGTATGTTGCCTGCAAACAGTGATAGTTTTATTTCTTGTTTTCCAACTTGGATTGCTTTAATTTTTTTTTTTCTTCTCTGATTGATATCGCTAGAACTTCCAAAACTGCACTGAGTAAAAGTAACAAGAGTGGACATCCTTGCCGTGCAACTGACCTTAGAGGAAATGCTTTCGGCTTTTCACCATTGAGTATAATGTTGGCTGTAGGTTTGTCATATACGATCTTTATCATCTTGAGGTATGCTCCCTCTATGCTCATTTTCTGGAGAGTTTTCCTCTTAAATGGGTGTTGAATTTTGTCAAAAGCTTTTCCTGTATCTCCTGAAGTGATCATATCACTTTTATTCTTCAATTTGTTAATGTGGTGTATCACATTGATTGATTTGTGGATATCGAAAAATCTTTGCATCCTTGGGATATCTCAGTTGGTCATAGTGAATGATCCTTTTATTGTATTGTTGAATTAGATTTGCTGGTATTTTGCTGAGGATTTTTGCATCTATGTTCATCACTGATATTGGAGTGTAACTTTTTCTTTTTGATATCTTTGTTTGGTTTGGTGTCAGGTGATGGTGGCCTAATAGAATGAATTTGGGAGTGTTCCTTGCTTTGCAAATTTGGGGGATGGTTTCAGAAATACAGGTTTTAACTGTTCTATAAGTGATAGAATTCACCTGTGAAGACTTTTGTTTCTTGGGAATTCTAAATCGCAGTTTCAATTTCAGTACTTGTTATTAGCCTGTTCATACTTTCTATTTCTTCCTGGTTCAATATTGATAGATTGTGTTCTTCAAAGAATTTTTCCATTTCTTCTAGATTATCCATTTTATTGGCATATAGTTGCTTGTTCTTATGATCTTTTGTATTTTTGGTGGTTTAATCCATTGTAACGTCTCCTTTTTCATTAATTTTATTGATTTGAGTCTCCCTTCCCCTTTTCGATGAGCCTGGATAAACATTTATCAATTTTATTTATCTTCTAAAAAAAAAAAAAGCTTTAATTTCGTTGATCTTTGCTATTTTTTTCTCTATATATTTATTTGTGCTCTGATCTTTATCTTTTCTCACTTTGGATTTTGTTTGTTCTTTCTCTGGTTGTCTTAGATATAAAATTAGATTGCTTATTTGTGATTTTTCTTGTTTCCTGAGGTAAGACTTTATTGCTATAAACTTACCCCTACTTTTGCTGAGTCCTATAGGTTTTCAGATCATTGTACTTTTAATTTTCATTTGTCTCTAGGATATTTTGATTTCCTCTTTGATTTCTTCAGAGATCCATTGGTTATTTAGTAATGTCTTGTTTAAGCTCCATGTGTTTTTTTTTACATTTTTTTTTCCTAATTTTGATTTCCAATCTTATAGTGTTATGGTCCGAAAAGACGCTAGATATGGTTTCAGTTTTCTTAAGTTTACCATGGCTTGCTCCGTGACCCGGCAGGTGATCAGTCCTGGGGAATATCCCACGTGCACGTGAAAAGATACACATTCTGCTGCCTTTGGATAGAATGCTCATAAGTATCAGTCAAATCCATCTGGCCTAATGTGTCACTTAGGCCTGTGTTTCTTACTGATTTTCTGTCTGGATAATCTTTCCGTTAATGAAAGTCCCCCACTATTATTGTGTTTCTGTCAATTCTCCTTTTATGGCTTTTAGTATTTGCTTTATATATTGGGTGCTCCTGTGTTGAGTGCATATATATTTACAATTGTTGTATCTTCTTCTTGAATTGACCCTTTTGATCATTATGTGGTGTCCTTCTTTGTCTCTTATAACAGTCTTTATTTTAAAGTCTAGTTTGTCTGATATGAATGTGGCTACTCCAGTTCTTCTGATTGCCATCTTTACTGAACACCCATATCCACTCCCTCACTTTCAGCCTGCAGGTTCTCTAGATATGAACTCGGTCTCTGTGGACAGCATATATTGTTTCTGTGTCTGTTTATAAGGTAATTTCTTTGCTTCTGACACATGTTTAGTTTAGATTATCTAACTTAGGAAATATTTAAACTCAATTGAATACGTTTGTATATCGTCAACAATTGACTTATATTTGTGAAAAACCTTCTAAAATCTGATGGCATAGCTTTCACATCACCAAAGTAGCTTTACTAAGTATCTTATAATTGTTTTAGACACATTATGGATTTTACACTTTAACTGGTATTAATTTTAGTGTTCTCCAAAATAAAACTCATATAATTTCTCTGTAACAAGTAGCTTATTTCTTGTTCCTATTCAATATGCAAAGAATGTTAATAGCTTTAATTCAGTAGTTTTTTGAGTAGTTGAAAGTCAGATTTCTTTTGTCCTCTTGATATTTTGTAATAAAACAAACAGGAATTTTTGAAAGATAAACTTAGAAGGCAATTTTCAAAATTCTAAGTTTTAAAAGTACCTGACAGGCATCATTGTTTATTCAATATTGAAAGTTGGTAAGAAGAGTCCTAGGAAACCCTTGCAGACACAAGGCCAGGTGTGTAAGCTCTTGAATACACAGTAGATGTAATAGTTTACCCAGGATTGTTGAAGGTTTCTCTTTCGATATTAATGAAGCCATAATAGCTTCTTGTTCTGTTTCACCATCTAGAATAGGACTAAAGTTTTACCTACCCCCAAGAAATTGGCACTGATAAGTGAGAAAATCACCCAAGGCTCCCAAGGCAAACATTATGCCCTGGAAATAAATTAAGCACATCTGGAAGCAACATTAAAACTCTTTCAGGCCACTTGGGTACAGCTGCAATCATTTGTTAGTAAACGATACTCTAGCAGCGTAGATGAATGCACTTCTAAGAAACCATTTTACTCCCAAAGAGAAATTGAAACCATAAGAGATTCTCGCTGAATATTCAAAATATAATGAGATTTAAATCACATTTGGAATAGATCTGCTTCTTTTTTACTTTCCAGTCCTGCACTGATACATTGTTTTTTGTGCATCAGCTCTACTTTGATTATCTTCAGAAGTCAGGAAGGTTCATTTCTATTTTCATACTTTTTAATACCCAGTGCCAGAAGCTGTATGAACCCTTGCTGTTTTCCATTGCTATTGGTTTTATGGTAATTATAGTTCAGGTAATCAGAGACATTCTTAGATTCCTTTAAAAAAAAAAAAAACATAGTTTGAATTGTTTTCACTGCTAATATTTCAGCTTCTCCATTTGAAGCCAGTGGATGCCCACTTAATTTTTCACAATTTTAAAAATAATAACTGGAGAGACAAGTGAGTCACATCATTAAAATTACTTTCAGTCCACTGACGAATGGATGACTCCAGGCATCGGGAGGTGTCTGGGCAGCTTCCTGTTGCTGCAATTCTCGGGAGCAGAACGAGTCTTCTGTTGCTATGAAATTTATCAGAAAAGGAAAGGTACAGAGAGGCAAAATAGATCCAGTTTCAGAACATCGATACCTTGAAACTACTTCCAAACCTACCCTTAGGTTTTTCCTCATTTTTCACCTGGTTATGATAGCAAAGGTAACATACATAAAAGGACAAAAAGTAATTCCAGAAAATGTATACCACTGAGACTAACAGCCTAGTAGTGACCTTCTCTCCCTCTCTTTTTCTCGTAAGAGATAGTCAAGTTATTTGGTACAGTTAATGTGAAGTTCTGCTTTTTTACAAACACACCTTATCAAAGCACGCATTATTCAATATGTTTTTGACAATGTTCCATGTAGGAAAATAATGATAATTAGCTGTAGAAAATTATCACCTGCCTCAGAGAGCCCATTTCCATTGTTGTCTTCTGCTTGTCACTGGACTTTTCAGTGAAAAATATTTTTACGCCCTGTGATTGACAGTTTTAAATTAATAGCACCTTCACGTTTTTCAGAAAAGAATGCAGGAAGAGAAACAAACCATCATGTTTATCACGGGGAAGTTGGGCCATGTTGTCATTCAAAAGGGAGAAATGTGGAACTTGCATGCCCTACAAGCCTCAAGAAATATGCTATCTCTCAGTCTCTAGGTCTTTACTGCTATAACTCACAGCTTAATGCAAGACACTCACAGGCTTCTACACATGAAATTTGGCACAGTATTCTAAAATATTGAATCTGTCTATTTTGTGCTGTCAACATGCTGAAGCACAAAATCCCTATCAGAGCCTAAAATATAAAAGGTAGCAATATATATTTTTTTTTCCTTTAACTTTCATGACTTCAGCCTCTGACAGGGCCTTAATTTATTATAACTACTACAAGGGGCTACATTTTCGCATCAAGTACTGTAAGTCAGCTCCAGATACACAAGCCTGCCAACTCTAATTCATTTGGAATGAGGTGAGATTCATTCATTTATTTTCCCACTGAGAAGATTTGCGTTGCTTTTTAAGGTAAAAGAACTCAATATACCTTCAGAAGCTGTTCAGGATATATTGAAATTGCGTTGGCAATCATGCTTTTAGGAATAACTGAAGATGTTATGGACTAGGATAATTAGATACTTAGCCAAGAACACGTTTCTATCCCTCTGCTGGTAACCACAATGACCTAAAAAAGCTGACCGTGTAGAGGTGTCAACTCACAGCCTCTTGGGAGAGAGAAAGGGTACTTGAGAGGAAAAGAGCTGACCAATAAGAAAAGCAAAGGATAAACTGAAATTAAAAAATTAAGAGTTATTGACTGAAAAATATTTAGAATTTTCCCAATGTTTTCCCCACACTCTTAGGTCACCAAACTTAGTCTTATTTAGAGTAAGAGTAGGATAATATTTTCATTAATAAAAGTGAAGTCAAAATTAAAATATTCAGTTCCCAAAAATCCAGAGTAAAGCCCTGTATTAAGATGTCAATAGAAGTATTTATATTATGTATGAAGACATGAAATAAGCAAAATAACTAACACTATAAACATCAACTGAAAATAGAGAACCACATATAAATTATAAATGAATTCTATAGTGAATAAAATCTAGGAGAGACTGAGGAGGAAAAGAAAGCTCTAAAATGCAGCAAGGAAAATGGCTTTAGGATTTAAGAAAAAGAGGAAAATGTATGTAAATTATTGCTAAATTCCTTTAAAAATAGGTGTTTGCAGGTTCACAGATCACCTTTCCTTCATCTTCCTCCTTAAGAATGGTTGGAAAGTAAGCTATAGAAGAAAGCATGTTTATTGGGAAGAAAACATTGAGATCAGATTGCTAGGAAAATGTACAGATAGAAAGTGGAAGAAATCACTTATAAACATAGATGCAAAAATTAATGAAATTAATGCTCCAAGTTGAAAAAACAATCTTAACGTAGCTGGGTTTTGCAGGTATTCAAGGATGGTTTAACATGAAAGTATTTTATTATAATCTACTCATATTTACAACTTAAATCCAAAAGCCATATGTTTATCTTAACCAATGCACAAAAGTATTTAATAAAATTCAATTCTCATTCACAAAATACCTTTTAACAATAATGGAGCATTTCTAATCTAATCAAGTGTAATTAGCAAAAATTTGCTGCTAGTATCATATTTACGTGTGAAATTTAAGCAGAAATTTCTAGGAGTGAATTGAGTAAGATAGGAATGCCCATAACAATAAATTATCTGAAAAAGAAATAAAGGGAAAAAAAAAAATCTCACAACAGCACCAAGACCAAAATATTTAGGAATACATTTAACCAAGGAGGTAAATGATCTTTACATTGAAAACTCTAAGGCGTTGATGAAGTAAAATGAAGAAAACAAAATAAATAGAAAGATATCTCATGTTCATGGCTCAGAAGAATTCATATTCTTAAAATGTCAATACTAGCCATAGGATGGATTCAGTACAATCCCTATCAAGATTCTAATGGCATTTTTTACAGAAGTGAAAACAATTTTTTTTTTAATTTGCGTGAAACCAAAAAAGACCCCAAATAATCAAAGTAATTTTGAGAAAGTAGAACAAAGCAGGAGGCATCACACTTCTGATTTCTAACTCTACAAAGTTATAGTAATCAAAGCATTAAGATACTGGCAGAAAAACCCAAAAACCAATGAAACAGAATCAAGAGCGCCCAGGTAAACCCTCATGTATCGTATACAGGCAACTAGTATTTGTCAAGGGAACTAAGAATACTCAATGGAGAAAAGTCGCTTCAAAAAAATAGCACTGGGAAAATTGGATGTTCATAGGAAAAAAATGCATGTAGACCCTTATATTGGACCATTCACAAAAGTTAACTGAAAATGGATTAAAAACTTAACTGTAAAACCCAGAACCTTAAGACCCCAAAACCTTCTCTAAGATGACATAGAGAAAAATTTCCCTGAATATTGGTGTTGACAGTGACTTTTTATGACACCTAAAGCTTAAACAGCAAAAGCAAAGGTAAACAGTTGTTTACACTTGTTGTGTGGTTGTTGAGTCATTGAGCATGTTCAGCTCTTGTTACTGCATGGACTACAACCTGCCAGGCTCCTCTGGGGTTTCCATGGGGTTTCCAGGTCCATGGAGTTTTCCAGGCAAGACAACCGGAACGGGTTCCCATTTCCTTCTGCAGGCAGTCTTGCTGACCCTGGGGTTGAACCCTCATTCCCTGCACTGCTAGGCAGATTCTTTACCGCTGAGCCACAAAGGTAGCCCTCACTCCTGTTTACATCAAACTAAAGGGCTTTGGCTTAGCAAAAGAAATGATCACACACAGAAAAAGGGAAGCCTACTTCAGTTTAGTTCAGTTCAGTCACTCAGTCATGTACGACTCTTTGCAACCCCATGGACTGCAGCACGCCAGCCTCTCTGTCCATCACCAACTCCTGGAGTCCACCCAAGCCCATGTCCATTGAGTTGGTGATGCCATCCAACCATCTCATCTTCTGTCGTCCCCTTCTCCTCCCACCCTCAATCTTTCCCAGTATCAGGGTCATTTCAAGTGAGTCAGCTCTTTGCATCAGGTGGCCAAAGTATTGGAGTTTCAGCTTCAACGTCAGTCCTTCCAATGAACACCCAGGACTGATCTCCTACCAAAAAGATAATCCAACTTTTAAATGAGCAAAGGACCTGAATAGATATTTTTTCGAAGAAAATATTCAAATAGCCAACACGTACATGAAAAGTTGCTCAACATCACAAACCATCGATGAAATGCAGATCAAAACCATAATAAAACATCTACTCATACCTATTAGAATGGTTATTATCCAAACAACAGAGATAGTAACTGCTGGTGAGAATGTGACGAAAAGAGAACCCTTGTATACTGTTGGTGGGAACGTTAAGTCAGTACAGCCACTATGGAGAAAGTAGGGAAGTTCCTCAGAAACTTACAAGTAGAATTACCATGTGATTCAGCAGTTCCACTTCTGAGTACATATCCAAGAGAAATTAGATTGCTATCTCGAAGAGATATACTGGGAAAAGAAAAATGTGTCTTATGACTAGCTCAACATTGTACTTCAAGGTTATAACCAGGGAAATAGGAGAAAGCTGTAAAAAGCACAAGAGCTACTAGTTGATGTCTTCCCAAAGGAATTGAAAACATGACCACACAAAGATCCACACGCAGATTTTTATAGTGGTTTTATTCATAACTGCCCAACGTCGGGAGCATTTGACACATCCCTGTGTAGGTGGATAGATACATATACTCTGAAACACCCAGGCAATGGAAGATTACTTGGTACTGAGAAGAAATGAGCTATCAAGCCATTAAAAGACACGGAAGAAACTTGAATGCACGTTACTAATGAAAGGGGGCGATCTGAAAAGTGTCGGGATCGGGGTCGTACTGTCTTGATCGCTGCAGCTTCATAGCAAGTCTGTCTTAAAGTCAGGTAATGTCAGGTCTTCAGTTTCATTCTTCCTTTTCAAAATCGTATCGCGTATGCTGGGTCTTTTGCCTCTCTATATAAGTTTTAGAATCAATTTGTTGATACTCACAAGATGCTGCAATTTTAACTGGGAATGCATTGAACCTATAGATTAATTGGAAAGAAATATCATCTTTACAATACTGAGGCTTCTCAATCATGAACATGGAATATTTCTCCATTTCTTTCTTCTTTGATATTTTTCATTGGAGATCTGTAATTTTCCACATAGATTCTTGAACATATTTTGTTAGATTTATGTATCAGTATTTCATTCTGGGGGGTGCCATTTTAAATGATACTATGCTTTAAATTTCAAATTCCATTTGTTCACTGTGGGTATGTTGGAAAGTAATTGAATTTTTATTAAACTCCAATCTTGCAAGCTATTTACAGTCACTTAGCTCTAGAAGTTTTTTTTTTGGTTGTTGTTGTTACTTCTTTCAGATTTTCTACACAATCTCTCATCTGCAAGCAGATATAATTTTATTCCTTCCTATCCAGCCTGTGTACCCTCTATTTCCTTGTTTTCCTCTTGCTGCGTTTGCTAGGACTTCTAGGACAGTGTTGAAAGGCCGTGGTGAGAGGGGACATTCATGCTTTGTTCCTGATCTTAGTGGGAAAGCTTCAAATTTATCACCATTTGAATATTATATTAGCTATAGAATTTTTATAGATATTGTTCACAAAATTGGGGAAATTCCTCTCTGTTGCTAATTTTAGCCATGGTATGGTTATTGCATAGGTTTATATGTGTGACAAAACTTTTCAATTTGTGTACCTTAAATATATATATAGGTTATTGTATGTCAATTTTACTTAAATGATGTTTTTAAAAATAGTTCAAAAAAATCTTGATCTCCCACTCTTTTAATAACCAGGGTTAGCAACCCCATGCTGACTCCACTTTTTCTGTCTTCATGTCAGGGGAAGGGAAGCTCTGCATCAGTACAGGAAATATTGGCAAACAATGGAGCCCGTGCCAGTCTTAGACAAAAGAAACTCTAGCTGTTTTTCCAGACTTGAGGTTAACAACAGAGAAAGACTACAGGGATTCACAAAACCATTAGACAATTTGCTATAACAATGGCCTCAGCTATAGGAAATGTACATAACTTGGAAGTTCTGTGATTCCTGACAACCATAGTCACCGGTGATGGAAGGGAGGCCTGGCGTGCTGTGGTCCACGGGGACGCAAAGAGTCAGACACGACTGAGCCACTGAACTAAACTGATAGTCGCTGGAAGGCTTACGGTTGTACTTTTACAAGGATCATATTCCATCTAGTTTGCCTCAGGGTCCTCTACTCCCTATTTACTTATTTCTTCTCTGATGTGTTCTTTTTTAATGTAAATCTGAGTTTGTGACCTATATTATTTTCCTTCTTTCTAAAGAATGTCTTTCATCATTTCTTGCAAGGCACTTCTGCTGGCAGCAAATTCCATTTTTGTTTGTCTGAGAAAGTCGTTATTTTGCCTTCACTTCTTGAAGAATAATTGAACAGTGTACACAATTCCAGGTTGATGGAATTGTTTTTCTCTTACTGTTTTAAATATCCACTCCATCCTCTGTGTTTGCATGGATCCTGAGGAGAAGTCAAGGTAATTCTTCTCTGTGCTCTTTCTTATCTGGATTTTTCCTTACAATTCAGAGATTCTTTTCAGAGATTTCTTTTAGAATTCTCCATTTCTGTTTTACAGTGCATTTCCCATCTGTTCTTGCAAGCTGTCTGTTTTATTCATTGGTACCCTTAGCCTATTAATCATAGTTGTTTTAAATTCCAGGTCTGATCATTCCAACATCTCTGCCATACCCGAAATTGATTGATTTTTTGCCTTTTAATATGTCTTATATTTTTTTCTTGATAACCACACATGATGTACTGGATGAAAGGAACTACTATAAATAGACCTTTAGTAATGTGGTAAAGTGTAGGGAAAGGAGAAGTATTCTATGGCCCTGTAATTAGGTTTCAGTCTTTCAGTGAGTCTTTGGCTCTGAATTCTGAACTTCACACATGCTTCTCAGTTTTTCCCACCACTAAGGTAAGGCAGAATTATCGGTATGGGTGGGAATTGGTTATTTTCTTTCCCCCAAGCCAGCTAAGCTCTGATAAAAATCTCAACAGGCAAGGATCTGATAAATTTTTTCCCAGAAGCTGACATGGTTAAGAACAACACAATAGTTTGGCGTGTTTAAAAGTTCTTCCTTTTCCTCTTCCTCTATCAGAAGCAGGAGGGAGGTTTTCTCCAGATTTCATTATGAGAACCTGGTAGAGCTTCAGGAGGTAAAACTCAACAAAAGTGAGGAGGCGTCCCAGTGATGGGTCCCCCTTGGGGCTCTTGTCTCGCAGACATGCCCACCCTGCACCTGCAGCAATTCATCAAGTATACTTCGGGTTTTCCTGTCCTGGCACTGATTTCTGCAGAAGCTTCCATTCTGGTGGGCTCTTGTTCTCTGCATCCATCTGTCTGTCTCCCCAGCTTGGGGGTGGAGTGGGGAGGATGGGCAGCGGTTTGCTCTGTTACCTAATTTATTTCATAAGTCGAAGAAAAGTTCTCATTTTTTTAAGTCTGTTCAGTGTTTTATTTGTTGTTAGGATGGAGTAGTAACTTCCAAGCTCCTTACCTGCTGGACCAGAAACCAGAAGTCCCAGATGATACTTTAAAATAAAGGATTCTTCATTCTAGCTACTAGAGGTGTCTGCCTGGGTATATAATATTCCAGGTCTTTTTCTCTAGCTGCACATTTATAGGTATGTAGGCATGAATCTATAAGTGTATATGTTTGTGTGTGGGTGTGTATGTGTGTATATGTATATGCATAAACATAGATACATTTTATATTTGCATATACTTTTTCTTCCACTGAAAAAAGGATCAATCTTCTTTTAAAAAATAGTATTAAAAGCATTAAACAGTGAAGCATGGATCAGAAGAAGGTATAGGCAAAATATATAACTAATATATTATTGATTCCATGTTTTTAATTTATAACTTAGTAAGAAAAATGTAAATGCTACAAAGAAAAGTTAGCAAAATTTATGAATTAAACAATTCACAGAAAGGAATCATAGAGCTATGAAAAAAACAACTGGTTACTACATAAAAAAGAGGCTTTTCCTTTTACAGAATGGAATGTACCATTTAAAACATCTAGAAGGAACTTTCCTGTCAGTCCAGGAGTTAAGAGTCTGCATTTCCAATGCAGAGGACACAGGTTTGTTCCCTGATTGGGAAACTAAGATCCATATGCTGCACAGAACGGTAAAGGAAGCAAAGAAGTATAGCTTTCAATAAAAGAATCTTCAAAAAATTAAAAAAAAGTGAAATAATACTTCACACTAATGACATTAAGAAAAAAATCTGACAATATCAAGAGTTAGCAAGGATCATTGTTGGTGTTCAGTCACGAAGTTGTGTCCAACTCTGTGACCCCGTGCACTGCAGCACGCCAGGCATTTCTGTCCTCAACTATCTCCTGGAGTTTGCTCAGATTCATGTCCATTGAGTCGGTGATGCCGTCCAACCAGCTCATCTTCCGTCGTTCCCTTCTCCTCCTGCCTTCAATCTTTCCCAGCATCAGGGTCTTTTCCAGTGAGTCAGCTCTTTGCATCAGGTGGCCAAAGTATTGGAGTTTCAGCTCCAGCATCAGTCCTTCCCATGAATGTTCAGGGTTGATTTCCTTTAGATTTCACTGGTTTGATCTCCTTGCAGTCCAAGGGACTCTCAAGAATCTTCACCAGCACCACAGTTCAAAAGCATCAATTCTTTAGTGCTCAGCCTTTTTTACAGTCCAAATCTCAAATCTCTACACGACTGCTAGAAAAACCATAGCTCTGACTATCCAGACCATTGTTGGCAAAGTGACGTCTCTGCCTTTTAATACGGCGTCTAGGTTTGTCACAGATTTTCTTCCAAGGAGCAAGTGTCTTTTAATTAGCAAGAATATAGAAAAGTGAAAACCATTTTTTACTGTTGGTGAGGGTATAAATTGGTTCAATCTATTTGAGAAAACATCTGACAATTAATAAATCTGAAGATAGAATAGCGTGACCCAGCATTTCACTTCTAGTTATATATCCTAGAAGAATTTGCATGAGTGATAAAGTTGTATTCATATGAGACTGCTTATGGCAACATTGCTTATAAAACTTCTAAAAAAGCTGTAACAGCTTATGGCCATATGTAGGAGAAGAGATAAAGAAATGATGGGGCGTTTATCCAGTGCATTGAAAATGAATAAAGTGGGCTACATATATCAACATGGATGCATCTCGAATATTTATATCATACAATAAAAGCAATAGACAGAAATATGCGTCCAGTTTAGTACCATATATAAAAACTTAAACCATATACATGATGTAAAATTATAAAAAGTGCACTTGAACTTTATCATATTCAAGAGAGTGGTTTCCTCCGAGGAGGACAGAAATGGTGGCTGGTGGAATCAGAGAGGAAACGTTTTAGCTTTAATGTATAAATCATGTATTATTTTTTAAGTTTCTGACAAGTTATTGGGTATGCTGATTTTTATTCATTTCTGAATGACTTAAACGCTTCTAATTTTTAAAGACTACAAAGCATAGAAAAGTAGATTTTTAAGGTTTTCATGTAAATTTCAAATCAGGAGCGTAAAAATCTTTATCCCACATTATTTTCTATGACCTCTGTGGATGTAATAATGATTAAGAATTAAAATCTATTAGCATTTGACTCCAATGCAATCTGTCAACGATTTGGAAATCTGATTGTATTGTAAACAGTTTTTATTGTGTTGTTGTAAACATAGTATTATGTTTTGATCATTATTCAATATAACGACTGATTTGTGCAGTTTTCCTTGGATTAAAAAATTATTGTCCACACTGTTCAGTAGACCAGAGACATATAGGGAAATGTGACTAAGATTTGTTGTCTCAAGTCAGAGTTAACTATCCTATGGATTTGTTGTTGTTCAGTCTCTCAGCCACGTCTCTTTGCAACCCCATGAGGAGCGGCACTCCAGGTTTCCCTGTCCTCCACTATATCCCAGAGTTTGCTGAAACTCCTGTGCACTGAGTCAGTGATGCCATCCAATCATCTCATTCTCTGTTGCCCCCTTCTCCTCCTACCTTCAATCTTTCCCAGCAGTAGGATCGTTTCCAATGATTCGGCTCTTCACACCAAAGTCATTGAGCTTTAGCTTCAGCATTAGTTCTTCCAATGAATATTCATGGGTGATTTCCTTTAGGATTGACTGGCTTGATCTCCTTGCTGTCCAAAGGTCTCTCAAGAATCTTCTCCAACACCACAGTTCAAAAGCATTAATTCTTTGGCGCTCAGCCTTCTTTATGGTCCAGCTCTCACATCTGTACGTGACTACTGGAAAAACCATCGCTTTGACTATACAGACAATTGTTGGCAAAGATTTGTCTCTGCTTTTTAATATGCGGTCTAAGTTTGTCATAGCATTACTTCCCAAGAACAAACATCTTTTAATTTCATCGCTGCAGCCACCATCTGCTGTGATTTTGCAGCCCAAGAAAATAAAATCTGTCACTATTTCCATTGTTTCCCCATCTATTTGCCATGAAGTGGTGGGAGTGAAAAACAATAGAATAGGAAAAGCTAGAGATCTCTTCAAGAAAATTAGAGATACCAAGGGAGAATTTCATACAAAGATGGGCTCAATAAAGGACAGAAATGATTCAGACCTAACAGAAGCCGAAGATATTAAGAAGAGGTAGCAAGAATACACAGAAGAACTGTACAAAAAAGATCTTCATGACCCAGATAATCACAATGGTGTGATCACTCACCTAGAGCCAGACATCCTGGAATGCAAAGTCAAGTGGGCCTTAGGAAGCATCACTATGAACAAAGCTAGTGGAAGTGATAGAATTCCAGTTGAGCTATTTCAAATCCTAAAAGATGATGCTGTTCAAGGGTTGCACTCAATATGCCAGCAAATTTGGAAAACTCAGCAATGGCCACAGGACTAGAAAAGTTCAGTTTTCGTTCCAATCCCAAAGAAAGGCAATGCCAAAGAATGTTCAAACTGCCACACAATTGCACTCCTCTCACACGCTAGTAAAGTAATGCTCAAAATTCTCCAAGCCAGGCTTCAGCAATACATGAACCATGAACTTCCAAATGTTCCATCTTTTAGGATTTTAAATAGCCCAACTGGAATCCTATCACCTTCCCTAGTTTTATTCATAGTAATGCTTCCTAAGGCCCAGTTGACGTCACAGTCCAGGATGTCTTGCTCTAGGTGAGTAGTTATCCATGTCATTATGATCTTTTCTGTATAGTTCTTCCATGTACTCTTGCCACCTCTTTTTAATCTCTTCTGCTTCTGTTAGGTCCATACCATTTCTGTCCTTTATTGAGCCCATCTTTGCATGAAGCAGTCCCTTGATGTCTCTGATTTTCTTGAAGAGATCTCTAGTCTTTCCCATTCTGTTGTTTTCCTCTATTTCTGTACATTGTTCACTTACTAAGGCTTTCTTATCTTTCCTTGCTATTTTTTGGAACTCTGTACTCAGATGGGTATATCATTCCCTTCTCCTTTGCCTTTCACGTCTCTTCTATTTGTAAGGCCTCCTAAGATAACCGTTTTGCTTTGTAGCATTTCTTTTTCTTGTGGATGATTTTGGGCACCGCCTCCTGTTCAGTGCTACAAATCTCCATCCATAGTTGTTTATCCTATGGATGAAGCAGATAAAACATAAAAAGGACCCTAAGTATAATGGGCAGAGGACTTTTAACTGAACTATTTAGTTAATATTATTAATAGATTATGATTCATCAGAAAAATCCTGATGGCTTTCATGTCTTGGATGAGCAAAGTGAGCCAGTCTCTATTCAAGGTTCCGTCTGCCATCATTGCTTGCTAAGTTCTTGAATTTCCTCCGAAGCATACAGAAATGTTGGCACACTTTATTTCTCCACTAAAAATGGGAATTTCTCTGTTAACTTTTTTCCCCCTCAATTGTATTTATTACGCTTAACATAGTAAAGATTCTGAAATAGCTGTATTCTTGTCTCAGAAGACAAGATCTTGTCAAAGTGCACAAAGAAGTAATAATAAAAACACAAGTAAATATTTTCAATGAAAACATAAAAGACAGCAAATCTGAAAGTTTTGTTTCTTTAAAAACAATGGGAAATGGATAAGTCATGTTTATACATACATGGTCAGTAGATTCACTGAATACCTTAATGAGTTCTCAAATAGATTATATTAGTTTCATTAAACTAATATAATGAGCCATTTGGGCCATACAAGTTACCAAAGAAACATTCAGAAACATATTCACTTATACTTAAAAGTGAATGACTGATTGTTCATTTTATAAATTATAAATTAATTTATAAATTATATCCATAAATTTTGTGAATCCCTAATTATCAATCTTTTTTTTTGTTTCTGAAAAAGTACTGCATATAACCTAGCCTAAAGTATCTTGTGTAGTTACAGTGTGGGTTAACTGAATAGCAGAACAATGGCAGAGACTCTTTCAGTTCAGTCTGTTTGTAAAAATTGTGCATTGTGCCTGGAAAAGTTACATGGTGTGTCAAATCAGGCTTAACATATCCTTAGAGTTACTCTGCCAGCAATATGCATACATATTTTTTTCCCAGTTGCTCAGCCTCTTCCTAAAGTATAGAAAAAGGCATGTTTACATGGTCCAATATCTGTCCATTCCCAGAACAAATATTCTTTTTGTGCAAATCAATTAAAAACATAATTGTTTCATTTGTACTGCACACACACACGGTTTCCTTTAGGCAAGGTTTGGGTGAATCATGTCTTAGCAAAACTCAGTCTTTAAGGCCAATACAATACAGTACAGTATAATACAATACAGTACAGTACAATGCAGCGCACAAGCCTATTCCAGTTCCATTTCATTAAATTAGATGACATCTGGCTGAATGTTTCATTTTAAAAGTGGAGTAACAATTTTATACCATTGTCAAAGATTTCTATACCATTTATAAAGTTACGTGAGAATATTTTGATTTTAATTTTCTTGGCAGCCTAACAAAACATCACTCTTAAATTTAGCTAGCGTGTGTGATCTTTATACTTCATTACTCTTCCTCCAATTTAATTATCGTACAAGCTTTTGTAAGTGACTCATATGCTCAATATTTCAAACAAACGCAACCATTTTTGAATCTCACAGGAAGCACTTGTTGGTTGTTGACGTTAAGCACATGTGACAACTCATTAGAAAAAGAAATATACCCAAGAAAACTTTGCAAAGTTAGTGACTCAGGGCACTAACTCACTTGAAATTTTAAGTTAATTTATTTCTATTTTTCCTGCAGTATTAGTTCTGTGGGTTGTTGTAGCTGTTTCCATTTTTCACCCTTATCATAATATATATCATTAGGCACTTTCCTGTCACTTATACTTTTTCTTGAGAATATCTGAGATAATTATCCAAGTCATTATGGTTTTACAAAAAATACACACTAATATAAAAATAATGGACTCTAGAATTGTGAATCATCTAGCTATTAGAAGCCACACTGCCTCATATCAGTCATGTCTCTCCTCACTTTTTTATTTAAATAATCATTCAGTTACTGAAGGGGCCATATTCTAAATCAGCTGATTCATCTTCCAAGTTTTAAGCTAGAGCATACGCAAAAAATATTATTGTTGAGTACCAAGAGACTAGCTGAGTTATTATGTTCATAATCAGATTTTAGCATTAATTAGCTCAGCAGTTAACACACAGACCTTAGCCTCCTAGTCAGCTTGACACTCATAAGTCAGGTCATCTGTGAATTTTCTCCTCTACTCTGAAGAAAGCAATAACTTTTTAAAATAACTAAGGATATAAAAAGACAATCACACCAGTTTTTAAAAAAATAAAGAAAATCCATGCCCCAGGAATAGGTTTAAAAACAGAGAATGAATCTGGAGGCCTTTGCAGACTCAGGAAGAGAAATGCGGAGGCGTGTCATTAACCTGTACTGCTGGCCAGTGAGAGAATGCTGGCAAAACTCTCCACTGCCGGAGGCTTCCCTTGTGTAAAACTCTGTCTCTTCCGAGCTGGAAGCTCAGAGGACTCCTCCTGGGCCAGACCTGGGCCTTGCTGCCCACCAAATCACTGCTGGGGCCTGACTCAAGATCCCAGGGCAGGGAAGAACACCCAGAACGAGAGGGCAGGTAGTAATGAATCTGGGGGTGGTGGAAGGCAGGCAGGAAAGACAGCTCACTCGAGATCAATATAGGAAGCTCTGAAGATGAGCACTAAGGAAGAAAGAGCAAGGCTGAGAGGTTCAGTCATTACCAATATAATAAAATGTTTTTTAAATTTCAAAATGACTATGATGGAAAGTCTTGGATTTCCTTATAAAAATTCAGGGACTTCCCTGGGGGTTTTATCAGGGATTTCCCTGGGGGTCCAGTAGTTAAGAATCTGTCTTGTAATGCAGGGCAGGGTTTGATCCCTGCTTGGGACGTTGAGATCCCACATGCTGCAGAGCAGCTAAATGCGGGCACTACATCTACTGAAGCCGGCGCGTGGAGCCCACGGGGCAGCACAAGGAGAGTGTTCCTGCCTGGTAACAAAAGAGCCCGCATAGTGCAACTAAGACCCAATGCAGTCAAATAAATATATATGTTTTTTCAAGTTGATCTTTGAAAAATGAATAAGCAAGAATGAAATCAAGAACAGATGAAGAAAAAATACAACCAATTAGAAATCTAAAACAAAAGTATTTACTGATTTTTTTTTTAAAAAAAACCTCTGTATTACACAAAGAGAGATTCAGTTGATTTTAATCTCTCAGGACTAACCAACCCACTCAGAATGCAGCACCAAAAGACAGATTGATGTGGTCCACCAAATGCAACTGGAAAATGAACCATACTTCAAGAGATAATACCTGTGAATGTTCCAAGATTTAAAATACAAAAAAGTGTGAATAATAGTAGATCCAGTTTAGGCACAGCATGGTGACACTGCAAAACAGTAAATATGAAAACATTGCTCAGCAAGAAAAAGCAGAGAACTTTTAAAATAAGATTGAAAGTTGACATAGACATTAACTGAAAAAGTACTTTACTTAAATGGTTAAACATCCCTTCCCATTTTTCAGTTTTTATGCACACCCTACATTCTGATGTTACTAGAGCCAGTTTTGTTTTCAAATTATAGCTAATAAACATATATTAGAATAGCACTGATATTTTTACACAAAAAATTAAAAAAGCATTTTACAACAGCTAAAATAAAGTTGAATACAGAATGTAGAGTTCTCTCCCTGAAATTTAATATTTTGAATTGATTACTGAACTATGGTCATTAAAACCTCCCTTCACTCCCTGTACCACACCACCCCACCCCACCCTACCCCCCGCCGTGAGCCTGGAAATCCCAGCAGTTTTAAGGTGCAGCTGCTGTGATGCAAAATTAATCATCTTGTCACCTGTGAGCTGATTGTTTACTAATATAAGCCCAACCACGGACTATATTACAGCTGCAGCCTAGTAGCAGTGTAGGTATAAATGAGAAAGTATTTCCAACCAAAGACTGAGGATTTAGATTTGTACAAATTTGGGGAGTAGAGAGACTCTCCCACTTAAATATCGCTGTAGTTTCAAAGTTGGTGTTTTTAAAAATCATGGTAGATCTTTCTTCCTCAAATTTGGGAACTTGTAACCATGAATGACCATATCCTTCACTAGGTAATAAATGTTTCCCTAAGATAATTATTTAATTACAGTTGCAATTTTTCCCAAAGATAGTATAACCATAATTAAATTTGTCCTCTTAACAAAACCATCCACTAAATCAATGGTTTCTTAGTATGATTAATTATAAAAGTAACTTTGTTGGTGGGAAGGAGGAGTTATTGTTTAATGGGTGTAGAGTTTCAGTTTGGGATGATGAAAAAGGTCTGGAGACATATAATGGTTGCATACTATGTGAATGCACTTAATGTTTCTGAAGTGTACACATTGAAAAAAATGGTTAAAATGGTAAATTTTAGGCTATGTGTATTTCACCGCAATAAAAAAAATAACTTTGGGAAAAATGTAACTTTATCAAAGTTTTAGAATAAGGAAACTATGGTGCCAGTTGTATTCAGAGAAACGACTCTTCATCCTTGTGAATAAAAATCAGGGTGTTCTTAGAGCTTCTCTCTCAGCAATTGCCTGTTCCTCCTGGGCACCACTCCACAACTAGGCTTAATCAGAGAATTCTAGGGTTGAGGAACCTTAAAAAGCACTGTGACCTTTCCACATTGGCCACAGCCACTCAAAAACCATCCTAACAAAGCAATATAGATTGTGTTGTCTTTTGGAGCTGGCTCTCTCTCATAATTCCGTCCATCAGGAATTGTTTGACTTCTTGAAACATGGACTTAAGATCTAAATCTGTCAGACTTCGTTATTAAGGCACATTTCTTCTTGTTCTTGCTAAAATGGAATGGGGGTGAAAATTGATTACTTCCTGTATTAATTTTTTACACCCAGTTTTTGAAGACCATTATTAAATTGATATCAGATCCTAGCTGTCTCTTGTACAGCTAAATAATTCCCATTCTTTGAATGTCAACACAGAAGATTGGATTTCTATTCTTATAAAGTCTGTGATCATTTTCCTTTTCCTTCCCAAACTCCTATTTCTGTAAATTATAGAAGGGATAATACTCAAATAAGATAATTGTTTTCATTTCTGTATTTCCTTACCTTTTAGGACCATACTAATTTTTTTTATAAGGCAGAAATTCTACTACAGACTTACGTATAATTTAAGATTAATTGTGTCTCAGATGACTATGACTACATTGTCAGTATTTACATTTGCCAGCCATTTCTTTTATTTGTATCAGTTATATTATGTTGAGCCAGATTTTTATATTAGCAATCATGATTTTCCAATTGATACCAAATCACTTTTAAATGTAACATTGATCTCAGAGAAAAAATTGAGTTTTTCTTTGTTTGTTTGCTTTGCTTTTTGAATTGAGATTTAGTTGACTTACCATATTATATTAGTTTCAGGTATACAAAATAATGATTCATTATTTGCACAAATTATACTCCTGGAATCATGATTGCTGGGATAAATACCAATAACCTCAGATATGCAGATGACACCACCCTTATGGCAGAAAGTGAAGAGGAACTAAAGAGCCTCTTGATGAAAGTGAGAGAGGAGAGTGAAAAAGTTGGCTTAAAGCTCAACATTCAGAAAATTAAGATTATGTCATCTCATCCCATCACTTCATGGCAAATAGATGGGGAAACAGTGGAAACAGTGGCTGACTTTATTTTTGGGGGCTCCAAAATCACTGCAGATGGTGATTGCAGCCATGAAATTAAAAGACACTTTCTCCTTGGAAGGAAAGTTATGACCAACCTAGACAACATATTTAAAAGCAGAGACATTACTTTGCCAACAAAGGTCCGTCTAGTCAAGGCTATGGTTTTTCTAGTAGTCATGTATGGATGTGAGAGTTGGACCATAAAGAAAACTGAGTGCCGAAGAATTGATGCTTTTGAACTGTGGTGTGGAGAAGACTCTCGAGAGTCCCTTGGACTGCAAGGAGATCCAAACAGTCCATCCTAAAGGAGATCAGTCCTGGGTGTTCATTGGAAGGACTGATGTTGAAGCTGAAACTCCAATACTTTGGCCACCTGATGTGAGGAGCTGACTCATTGGAAAAGACCCTGATGCTGGGTAGGATTGGGGGCGGGAGGAGAAGGGGACGACAGAGGATGAGATGGCTGGATGGCATCGCCGACTCAATGGACTTGGGTTTGGGTGGACTCCGGGAGTTGGTGATGGACAGGGAGGCCTGGCGTGCTGCAGTTTGTGGGGTCACAAAGAGTTGGACATGACTGAGCAACTGAACTGAACTGAACTCCACTAATGTTATTATAAAATATTGTCTTCATTCCCTGTGCTGAAAAAGATATCCTTGTAGCATATTTATTTGTACATAAGCTTTTGTATGTCTTAATCCCCTACCCCTAACTTGCCCCTCCACCCTTCCATATCCCTACTGGTAACCACTATTTTGTTCCGGGGTCCCAATAATATGAACGTTGATCCACTGTTCTACCTTCCAGATCACTTATGGGTTTTTCTGTATTGTTTAATCTGGTGCTAATTCCTTCTAGTCTGTTTTTTATTTCAGTTATTCTTTCGTTCTAACTAGTTTTTTATTTTTTCTAGTTCCTGGTTAAAATTCTCAATGTGTTCATATAACCTTTGTGCTAACTCAGTTATTTCTCTTATTACTGACGATCTGAATTCTTTATCTGGTGAATCACTTATTTCTGTTTCATTAGCTGGCTGTTCAGGTTTCTCTCGTTCTTCCATTTGAAGTAAATTCCTTCGTCTTCTCATTTTGCTTAGCTTCCTCTGTTTCGGTGAAATTAGGTGAAACAGTTAGCGATTGTCGTCTCAAAGAGAGGTCCTGATATGTGAACATCCCTAGATAGTCTGTGCATGTCCAGTGGCTTCAGTTGGATGGATGAGTCTGACTGTGAGCACAGGTCATGTCTTTCCCTGGGGTGTGCTGGCCGCTGCCACCTTGGCGGGATGCTGGGGCCGGAGATGAGGGGCTAGAACCAGCGTCACTGGTGAGCCAGGGCATTTCCTCTGCTCAGGGGCCAACCCCACTGCACTGGAGGTGGTGTCAGGTCCCCAAAGTTGTTGGAGCAGAAGCCCCACGGGTCAAGTCCTCTAAGAACATGTTTTCCACCATCCCAGCACCAGCACCCTCGGCCCAAGCCAGAGCAGATGCGGGGGCAGCCACAGAACACTGGCCAGGTCTCCAGTGGCTCCAGTCTGCTGCCTCTACCTTGTGTTGGGCGTGAGCAAACATGTGCATGCTCTTCGCAAGAAGGATCCAGGCTTCTTACAACACCCGTCTTAGTCCCACTGGTTTTCAAGCCAACTGAGAGGACTCCTAATGGTCAGCCCCTCTGCTGGAGCACCCAGTATGTGACTCCAACCCCTCTCTCCCCAGGGAGGATTCCTGAGACCACGTGACCCCCCCCATCTTGGATGCCACCTCCCTCCCCCTGCCCAGGTGTGCAGGTCTGACCTGATCGCGTTTCTTCCCTTTCTACCCAATTCCGCGTGAATCGTTCTTCCCGCCGTGGCAGTATAAGACTCTTTCTGCTAGTCTGCAGCTTGTTTTCCTGAAAATCTCTCCACATGTAGGTGTATTCTTGATGTGTTCGTGGGAGGACACGCACTCCCAAGCCTCCTATTGGAGGTCTTAACCCCGGTCTTAACCTCCAGAAGAGTTGTTGTTATTGACAACATTTATTGATCCCATGTACACGTCAGGATAGCTTCAAAATATAAAAAGAAGAAATCTTGTTTATTTTAATATCTTGCTTAATTGCAGCTTTTAAGTGTAACCTAATGCTGGTTAATTTTCCAGATGACGTATACTCTCAACATGTTTCTCTGTGTATCAACTTGCTACTGTTTTTTTTTTTTAATTAGGTGACCAAGAAGAGGCATTTTGAGCATGTATCATATAGCAACTGTATATTTCATACAATAATAAAAAACCTATTTTATTAAGCCCCTTTGCATCCCTTAAGAAGAAAAAGCTATGTGGGTCTCTGTCACACAAGGAGAGTGAGATGCACCCTGTGGTTCTGTCAAATTACAGAGAGTTAGCCGTGTGCATCCAGGGCCCTAGTGGTAGCCTCCACCAACCACTGCTTGAAGACCATGCAGGATCTAGAATTCCAGAGTGCGTGGCAGTCTTCAAGTCAGCTACATGTTACAGCAAGGTACTTCTTGAAGGATGCCCCTGGTTCATCTGCATTGGCATCGAAAGAAAAGCCTGTTTAAAAATACACCTTCTCCCCCCACCTCAGACCTATCGAATCAAAACCTCTAAAAGCAGGGCCCAGGAAACTGCATTTTTCAGGTTTCCTAGTGTTTCTTGTGAACACTGGTCTGAGAGCCAAGGTCAAGTGAGCCAAAAAAGAGATACCAAAACGAAAACTGACGAAACTATATAAAGTAGAGGAAAATAATATCATCTTCATTCTGATTCTACTTTGCAATTTGCCAAGTAGTTTTATATGCAGTCTTATTTCTCCACAAGTATATTTACAGAAAAGAATACCTAGGAGATCTGAGTTGTCTAAAATTAGAAATCTAGCTTAAAATTTTTTTAAATATTAGGAATAGAACAAAAGATCCCCTGGAGAAGAAAATGGCTACCCACTCCAGTATTCTTGCGTGGGAAATCCTATGGACAGAGGAGGCTGGCAGACTACAGTCCATGGGGCTGCAAAAGAGTCGGACAGAGCTTAGCAATTAAACAACATTTCAGTAATGTCTAGAACTCCTTCCACTCTACTGTTCTGATTCAGAGTAATGATGATGACACAAATAGCAATCATAAGAAAAGAATGACAGCAACCCTACCTGTGTGCCAGACTGTTGTGCTGAGATTCTATGTTCATTACTGCATTGGGTCTCCATAACAGCACGTGAAATGTTACACTTCCAGATTTGAAGCTGAGAAAATGAAGGCTCAGGGAAATTAAATGGTATTGCCTGAGATCATAGAGCAAGTAAATGATGGTACCTGGATCCAGATGTTCTGCCTGACTTTAGAGCATGTGGTCTAACCAGTCTGACCTACGGCCTCTCTGGCAAGACTCACTCAATCTGGTTACAAAGTTGCTCCATTGTTTGACCATTAAACCTGGCCTTACTTTCTCACAGTGACCACTGTAGTCATATCGAGCCTAACAAAGTGGATGAACTTCTCAATGACTCTCTTAGCCCTGCACCCTCAATATGTTCATTAAGCCACAGTGTATTAACTTCCCATTTGGTGCCATGTTTTGTGCTTGGTGGCAAAAATACAATGACGAGTAAAATGAAGTTCCTGCTTTAATAGAATTTATGTCATGGTATAAATGTAAGACTGTTCCAGTTCACACTAGGTCTAGTTTCCCTGACTAGAAGCCCATGACCTAGAGATTTTATTGCTACCATGTCTGTGTTAATAAAACACACCGATTCTTCCAACCCTTGGCCAGCTTCTCTCATGGTGAATTTTAGCAAATCTAAACTCTTCATTGTTAATCACTTTTAATGATCTCCGGTGCTATATTTGCAAAAAGCTGTGATCCTAGTAAGGGCCTCCTAGGTGGCACTAGTGGTGAAGAATCCACCTGCCAATGCAGGAAATGCAAGAGATGCAGGGTTCAATCCCTGGGTCGGGAAGATCCCCTGGAGAAGAGCATGGCAACCCAGTCCAGTGTTCTTGCTTGGAGAATCCCGCGGACAGAGGTGCCTGGGGGGTGATAGTCTATAGGGTCCCAAAGAGTTGGACATGACTGAAGCTACTCAGCACACACACACGTGATCACTGTGTCAGTCAGGACTTTGATCAGTTATGAGACAGAAAAAGCAAAGCAAATCAGCTCACATAAAGAAAGTTTGACTTACAAAATGGAAGATTCTGGGGATTTTCTAAGTATAGGTGGATTCAGGTAGTTGAGCAATATTGTCAGAAAGTTCTTCTCATCATCTCTGGCTTCAGCCTTCCTCTGACAGCTTTGTTCTCTTGTAGGTTCTTGCAACACAATGACAAGATGGCCAACAGTAACTACAATCTCACCTTCTATTCTGTTTATAAACACCAAGGAAATAATTGTCTTTTTCTAGAAGTTTTGTTTTAAAAAAAAAAACCCAGGCTTGACTGCGAATAGCATGACCTAGGTGACCTAAAAATGTAGCACTTTGTCCACACCTAGGACATAGGTTCAGGCATAACAGTTTGTCCAGATCTAGCTCTTGGGCCCCTAGGAAATGAGTTTGGTCCCACTCAAACTACATTTATTAGAAGTTGGTAAGAGGTGCTTCCCCAAAGACACGACAAAGCACTATTATCAGAAGTAGTTGCTGGGCAGAGAAGAGCAGTAGATCCACTTCATAACCGTTTAGCAGGAACTTTAAAACAGTATCCCAGTCTCGAGTAACAATTCTGAGGAAAAAAATCGGTTCTAAGATCAAGAAAATGGGGAAGAGGTAAAGAGACAGGGAGGGAAATGGAGGATGTAAATATTTTATTTCCTTCAAGCACCATCAAATAGATTGCTTTTATTTTGTTTATCAAATGTGAAAGATGAGGCCCTTCCATGTAGACAAATAACTCCTGGGTGACCTTAGTAATGTGTATCCCATTAGATGGATCAAACTGACCTTAGCAGAAGGTTCACTGGGGGTCTTGTTTGATTAAAAGTGTGATTGTAGTGCTATTTTGGGAAATAAAAGTTTAATTCTGTCAAATATTCAGGTACTTTGAACACAGTAGCTGTTAGGTTATTTTAGACAAGTGCACCAATTATATTTTTCTTTCTGGCTCTATTTTGGTATCTATAACATTTTATTTGGGCATGATTCAGAAGCCTACTCTTTCTTACTAGTGATGAGAGAAGAGTTGGAAAATAACTGAGAAAATTATGTAAAGTCTGTGTAAAACAGAGATAGTAAAACAGAGCCATCTCCCAAAGCTGTTGTGAGAATTAAGTGAGTTAATTCAAAGAAAACACTTAGGATAGCGTTGCCACATAATAGACATGTTACTTATCATAATTATTTTAAAAGGATACTTTGGTGGTACTTAGCAAATGCTTTGATAGTGAATGTGTTTAAGGTAACCATTATGTTATTCCAATAATCAGATTTTTTGCCTTGAATTATTATTATTCACTGGAGGAGAAAATGGCAACCCACTCCAGTGTTCTTGCCTGGGCAGTTCCATGGACCGAGGAGCCTGGGGGCTAGCATCCATAGTGTCGCAAAGAGTCGGACATGACTGAGCTACTGAGCATGCGTTACTGTTCAAATAATTTTATTTGTACTTCTGTATGGTAAGAACCTGAGGTCAGCAATAGCTGTGGTCTGTGTCTCTCTCCCACAAAACCGAACGTTTGTCAAGTGAATGGCTAAAGAAATGAATGGAAATAAATGGAGCCGTGTCTTCCACAGCTTTTCAAACTGTCTTTCCATCAAACTCCTGTGTTTCCTGAAGAAAGTAACAACTAATGTAAAAGCATTTTCCTCCACTGCAGTAAATGCATTTCCACAAATTATTCCCAAAGAGAGCAAAGCCTTACCTCCCAAAGAACAAAGGCTTGATTGGCGCAACTTCAGGAACAAGGACAGGCCGAAAAGGGCGAGATTTTGGATCAGTGAACATCCCTGGCTGCCCTGTGATCAGTCAGATAAGTCTGCCTTTTCACATCGGCAGACACAGAGGCCACGTTTATTCTCTCTTACTCCTCAGCGCACCTTTGAAGCAAGACTGAAGGCTTGTGCGTGCTTGCTAACATTCCCCCTCCCATCTCAGCGCCGAGGCTCACGTCCCCGCACCTAGCTTCCTGGCAGTCCTCGTCTCCACGAGGCAGCTCCCACATTTGCCTCCTGGAGCGCACGAATGGGGCCAGGACCGCCAGGCCTCTGCAAGAGCATCAGGCTCCGTGAGTGCCGCCGCGCTGGAGAGCGGCCGCAGATGGCCCCCCAGGGACAGCCATGCGGCTGCACAGCCTTCTGCAGAGAGCAGTACGTGCTGGGCAGGGAGGCCAGGGTCCACGCTGCGGGCCCGCCCTGGAGCCACACCCGTGCGCTGCTGCCAGAGGGCTTCCTGAGGCGGGAGGAGATGCAGCGGGGGGTCCACTTTCGAAAAGCCCCTCCCCTTTGATGAGAAGCGAAGTAAGACCGAGCTCCACGTGCAAAGAGCTTTCTGAATTTCTCTCCTCGATGCAGAACGCAGCACTGCAGCAAAATCTTCCCTCCCGGTCTCCATGGTTTTCTTCCTATTAGCATGTTTATGCCCTCTGTGCTGAACAGGTTAATGGAGATTTCAGCCCTCATAATGCCACCAGAAACGCAATGTTGTCTATAATAAATTCCACCAAAATGCACATCCCAGCCCGCGTTCTTAGTAACCGTTTCCTTAATAGAGTGTACCGCGGCATTGATTACAAGCTCCGTGCCTTGGAGACCTGACCCACTGGGAGGGTCCGTCCCTGTCTGTGCAGTCACACCCAGAACTTATTCTCATGAGGTGAGGTCAGAAAGCGGAGGTTAAAAAGGTCATGGCATGGTTCTGAAGAGATGTTTGCATGGTCCAAATACAGATATTTTAAAAATAGGTTTATAAAAAGAACCAGATACTTCCTCACAAGCTTAAGTATTACTTTTTGTGTCACAAATATCTTTTTAATATTCCAGACACTGAATAAATCCTTTTATCTGCTTCTTTGTTATTCCTGATGCTGATCACTCAAGCAGTTAATGGCTCCAAACTTTCCCTACTGTAACATTCCAGTCCCTTTAGCTTATTCTTGAATTCATTTAAAAAAATTTGTTTATCGCTAAAGTTTACAATCTACTTGGGATGTTTACTTGGATGGATTCTTATTTTGTCTCAGTTAGATAAATAAAATGTGTTTTGATGTTTTGCTCAAGCTTACCAATATTAGCTCCTGTTGAATTATTTAAAATATTAAGAAAACAATAAAAATGATTTGCATACAATAATAAGACATTTTAAAAGAGCACTATGATTTTTAACTAGCTTATAGTTCAAAAAGTAAAAAAAAAAAAAAAAAAAAAACTAAGATCTTTTTGCTTTAATATTCATTTGGTACATTGTATGAAAGCTATAGGAAACCTGAAAATATATTTCTTGACATTTTAAACTATATGAATAGACAGATAAATAATATTTAACTTCATATATTTTTATGAGGGTTACCTGTCACCTAACAGCAGGTGTAATTCCAGGTTCAAAATGCAGCTCTGGAATTCTTTTGGAGCAAGTCCTTCGATCATTAGAGCCACAACTTCTGTAGGTATATGCAACAAAATTTATATGCAGAAAAGCACAATAAAATTTTATTTATCCTTTAGAGTCTCAAGGCATTCCTTGGATGTTTCATTAATATTGTTAGATTTATCCCAGGGAATAAAATGCAAAATAATGACGCACATAATTTGCTTTTGAAGTACTGATGTGAATCACAAAAGATTCCTGTGTTAATTGGAGTGTGCTTGTTCAGCACTTTATATGCCAGTGCAGCCTCCTCTGAGTTCATTACATTGTTGCACAGGTTTTGAAAACATTATTCATATTACACAAGTCAACTCTTGTGCAACAGTGATGAGAACTATAGGAAAAAACTATGCTAAAATGAGATTGCTCCGTTGGGCATGGTATACCCATTAGGTCATGTCAATTAAGTCATTTCTGAAACAAGAGGTATTTGTTTGAACTAAATAGGTGTTATTCTTAGTTGGCATTGTGAGTTCTGAACCTGAATCTTACAATGAGCAACTTGTTATGATAACTAAAAAGATAGACAGGTTTTCATTCATCACAAGAGAATCTGTGTTGGATACTATGGGTGGAGTGTCTCTTCTTATGAAGTTTAGGATGCTCTCAGCGAGGACTACTTCACACCAAATGTTTCTCTTAAGCCATCACTTTTAGGTTAGGTTCTATTTTCAATTTATGGATCTTCTTTCATGGAGAAAATAAAAAGAAATTTAGCAATATTTTAGGAGCAGCATAAAACGTGTAGTTTTAAAAGGAAAAGATCTGAGAAAATATAACATGACCACAATATTATTATAGTTTACTTTTCTCTGCTTACTTTTCAAGTTTCTAGTAACGTGAACATTAGAATTTGAAAATAAAGAATCCAGAGCAGGAAAGTTAATGGGTAGCTACTATTGCAATAGAAAGTAAAATAAGGGTTCTGACACCCAATTGATGGCGCTTAGTGAAGAGGAAAATATCATCTCTGACGCATGTAAATCTGGCAGTTCTTGTAACCAAGTGTAGCAGCAATGGCACTTCGTTATTTCTGGTGGCATCTAGAGCATCTAGAGTTTGGCAGCACTAAGAGCAAATCATTTTTCAAGAATAATATATTAAACTCAATTTAAGAGCAAAAAAATCACCAAACACCAACACCTTAATGTAAACTATTATAAATACTATGTTTAGGAAAAGAGACTATTTCGAAGAATAGCATCTTATACATAAAATGATTTTTAAGTATAATTTGAAGTCCTATTCTGATTTTATGTGGTGTTAAACTAGTATCTGAAATTTGATTTATAAAATACCTATTATGTAAACACATTTTACATAGATTCATGATTGAAATATTAAAAGAGAGGAACAATAAATAAATTTTATCATAAAATTTTCCCCCCAATAACTGTCACCTGTTTAGACAAATCGACAGAATGAATTGGAAATAACCAGTCTTCGGTGCTTCCTGCCCTTCCGGGAAACATACCGATTACTCTAACAGAGCTTTCTGGCACTCTAACCTTGGTTCTTGGTCCTTTCCTAGCTTTACCTTCTGCTCTGTTTTTAAATCTGCTTGAGGTGGCTTAAACCATCACTGCCAGCACCCATCTGTATGCCACTTAAACCGCTGAACTTCACTGTGTTAGTTTCCTCATTTGTAAAATGAGAATAATAATAGTACCAACTCATAGGGCAACTGTGATGATTAAATGAACTGATACACTGAATGGCATATGTCGATGCTCAATAAGTGTCTGCTACTATTGTTTCTGTCAAATGGATGATACACTCTGTATCATTCCAGGGCAAATTTTTAAATCAGCAAAATAAGTCTTAAATGTGTTCAGTTTTCTACTTTTTGTCTTTTCTCCCAATCCCATGTCCTACCCTGCAAGTTACCTGCCCCCCCTTCTCCCACCTCCCACTCCACCCATTGAGTTGACACGCTACAAGAGACTGTTCCACACAGAGACTCAGGCTGGGAAGTGGAAGGAAGCAGATGGAGCTTTGGGTGAACATCCATGTGTTTGCCAGCCTGCCCTTCTGAGCACCAAGCATTCCTTTGCTCCCTCTTTCTCCACATGGATCTCATTGAAGCTCTCCTCAAGGGAGAAAGCCGGAAGGCCCATCCTCTTGGCATCCACATCAAAGTCCATTATCGGTGAGGGATGCATAGTCATCTCTAAATCACTTTCAAATGTGAATCCATCTGTCCTACAGCCACTCAGTACAATGTGATGGAATGGTTACCACAGTCAAAGTCCTTTGGGAAATAGGGTGGTTGAGAGAGACACAGAACCCACTGGCCTATAGCAATTACGCAGTACTGTTAGGCAACCATTGTGAGGGCTTCCAGTCAAGAATGTGAGGATCTTCCTTAGTTAAGCCCTACTTCCACTTCTTAGGAATATCTCCCTGGCTCCATCCTCTAAGAGATTTTGTTTTTTTCCTTTCCTGTATCCTCTTTGGCTGTGACTTGAAGTTGTTGTTAGAAGTCCCACAAGCGATGTACAGATTTCTCAGTTACCTGCATGTGAGAAGGATGGAGTCCCAAGACTTGTTTTAAATCCTGAGCAATCATAGGTCTTTAGTCCAGTTTCAACAACAGAAAATTGGATTAAAGGTTTACTGAGCAAGGCCTCGCCCATCAGAACAAGAGCCAGTTTCCCCCTCAGTCAGTCTATCCCATCAGGAAGCTTCCATAAGCCTCTTATCTTTCTCCATCAGAGGGCAGACAGAATGAAAACCACAGTCCCAGGAAACTAACCAATCTGATCATCACATGGACCAACAGCTTGTCTAACTCAATGAAACTATGAGCCATGCCATGTAGGGCCACCCAAGTCAGACAGGTAATGGTGGAGAGTTCTGACAAAACGTAGTCTACTGGAGAAGGGAATGGCAAACCATTTCAGTGTTCTTGTCTTGAGAATCCCATGAACAGTCAGTTCAGTTCAGTCGCTCGGTCGTGTCCAACTCTTTGCGACCCCATGAATCGCAGCACGCCAGGCCTCTCTGTCCATCACCAACTCCCGGAGTCTACCCAAACCCATGTCCATTGAGTCGGTGATGCCATCCAACCATCTCATCCTCTGTCGTCCCCTTCTCCTCCCGCCCCCAATCCTACCCAGCATTAGGGTCTTTTCCAATGAGTCAACACTTCGCATGAGATGGCCAAAGTATTGGAGTTTCAGCTTCAACATCAGTCCTTCCAATTAACACTCAGGATTGATCTCTTTTAGGATGGATTGATTGGACCTCCTTGCAGTCCAAGGGACTCTCAAAAGTCTTCTCCAACACCACAGTTCAAAAGCATCAATTCTTCAGTGCTCAGCCTTCTTCACCGTCCAACTCTCACATCCATACATGACCACTGGAAAAACCATAGCCTTGACTAGACGGACTTTTGTTGGCAAAGTAATGTCTCTGCTTTTAAATATGCTATCTAGGTTGGCCATAACCTTCCTTCCAAGGAGTAAGAACAGTAAGAAAAGGCAAAAAAATAGGACACTGAAAGATGAACACCCCAGGTCGATAGGTACCCAATATGCTACTGGAGATCAGTGGAGAAACAACTCCAGAAAGAATGAAGAGACGCACCCAAAGCAAAAACAACACCCAGTTGTGGATGATACTGGTGATGGAAGTAAAGTCCAATGCTGTAAAGAGCAATACTGCATAGGAACCTGGAATGTTAGGTCCATGAACCAAGGCAAATTGAAAGTAGTCAAACAGGAGATGCAAGAGTGAACGTCGACATTTTAGGAATCAGCGAACTAAAATGGACTGCAATGGGTGAATTTAACTCAGATGACCATTATATCAACTACTGTGGGCAGGAATCCCTTAGAAGAAATGGAGTAGCCATCATTGTCAACAAAAGAGTCCAAAATGCAGTACTTGGATGCAATCTCAAAAATGACACAATGATCTCTGTTCATTTCCAAAGCAAACCATTCAATATCACGGTAATCCAAGTCTATGCCCTGACTGAAGAAGCTGAAGTTGAACAGTTCTATGAAGACCTACAAATCTTCTAGAACTAACAACCAAAAAAGATGTCCTTTTCATTATAGGGGACTGGAATGCAAAAGTAGGAAGTCAGGAAACACCTGGAGTAACAGGCAAATTTGGCCTTGGAGTACAGAATGAAGCAGGGCAAAGTCTTGCAGAGTTTTGCCAAGAGAACACACTGGTCATAGCAAACACCCTCTTCCAACAACACAAGAGAAGACTCTACACATGGACATCACCAGATGGTCAACACCGAAATCAGATTGATTACATTCTTTGCAGCCAAAGATGGAGAAGCTCTATACAGTCAGCAAAAACAAGACCGGGAGATGACTGTGGCTCAGATCATGAACTCCTTGTTGCCAAATGCAGACTCAAATTGAAGAAAGTAGGGGAAACCACTAGACCATTCAGGTGTGACCTAAATCAAATCCCTTACACCTATACAATGGAGGTGAGAAATAGATTCAAGGGATTAGATCTAATAGACAGAGTGCCTGAAGAATTATGGATGGAGGTTCATGACATTGTACAGGAGACAGGCATCCAGACCGTCCCCAAGAGAAAGAAATGCAAAAAGGCAAAATGGTTGTCTGAGGAGGCCTTAGAAATAGCTGTGAAAAGAAGAGAAGTGAAAGGCAAAATGGAAAGATACACACATTTGAATGCAGAGTTCCAAAGGATAGCCAGGAGAGAAAAGAAAGCTTCCTCAGTGACCATTGCAAAGAAATAAGGAGAACAATAGATTGGGAAAGACTAGAGATCTCTTGAAGAAAATTAGAGACAAGGGAACATTTCATGCAAAGATGGGCTCAATAAAGGACAGAAATGGTATGGACCTAACAGAAGCAGAAGATATTAAGAAGAGGTGGCAAGAATACACAGAAGAACTACACAAAAAAGATCTTCACGACCCAGATAATCACAATGGTGTGATCACTCACTCAGCTAGAGCCAGACATCCTGGAATGTGAAGTCAAGTGGGCCTTAGGAAACATCACTATGAACAAAGCTAGTGGAGGTGATGGAATTCCAGTTAAGCTATTTCAAATCCTAAAAGATGATGCTGTGAAAGTGCTACACTCAACATGTCAGCAAATTTGGAAAACTCAGCAGTGGCCACAGGACTGGAAAAGGTCAGTTTTCATTCCAATCCCAAAGAAAGGCAATTTCAAAGAATGTTCAAACTACTGCATAATTGCACTCATCTCAAACGCTAGCAAAGTAATGCTCAAAATTCTCCAAGCCAGGCTTCAACAGTACCTGAACCATGAACTTTCAGATGTTCAAGCTGAATATAGAAAAAAGCAGAGGAACCAGAGATCAAATTGCCAACATCTGTTGGATCATCAAAAAAGCAAGTGAGTTCCAGAAAAACATCTACTTCTGCTTTATTGACTACGCCAAAGCCTTTGACTGTGTGGATCACAACAAACTGTTGAAAATTCTGAAAGAGATGGGAATGCCAGACCACCTGACCTGCCTCCTGAGAAATTTGTGTTCAGGTCAAGAAGAAACAGTTAGAACTGGAGGTGGAACAACAGACTGGTTACAAATCAGGAAGGAGTGCATCCAGGTTGTATATTGTCACCTTGCTTATTTAACTTATATGCAGAGTACATCATGAGAAACGCTGGACTGGATGAAGCACAAGCTGGAATCAAGATTGCTGGGAGAAATATCAACAACTCAAATATGCAGATGACACCACCCTTATGACAGAAAGTGAAGAACTAAAGAACCTCTTGATGAAAGTAAAAGAGGAGAGTGAAAAAGTTGGCTTAAAACTCAACATTCAGAAAACTAAGATCATGGCATCTGGTCCCATCATTTCATGGCAAATAGATCAGGGAAGCAATGGAAATAGTGAGAGACTATTTTTTGAGGTTCCAGAATTACTGCAGATGATGACTGCAGCCATGAAATTAAAAGATGCTTGCTCCTTGGAAAAAAAGCTACGACCAACCTAGACAGAATATTAAAAAACAGACATTACTTTGCCAACAAATGTCTACCTAGTCAAAGCTATGATTTTTCCAGTAGTCATGTATGGATGTGAGAGTTGGACTATAAAGAAAGCTGAGCGCCAAAGAATTGATGCTTTTGAACTGTGGTGCTGGAGAAGAATCTTGAGAGTCCCTTGGACAGCAAGGAAATCCAACCAGTCCATCCTAAAGGAAATCAGTCCTGAATATTCATTGGAAGGACTGATGCTGAAGCTGAAACTCCCATATTTTGGCCATCTGATGCGAAGAACGGACTCATTGGAAAAGACCCTGATGCCGGGAAACATTGAAGGCAGGAGGAGAAGGGGACAACAGAGGATGGGATGGTTGGATGGCATTACCGACTCAGTGGACATGAGTTTGAGTAAACTCCGGGAGTTGGTGATGGACAGGGAGGCCTGGTGTGCTGCAGTCCACGGAGTCACAAAGAGTCAGACATGACTGAGTGAACTGAACTGAACTGAACTGAGTCAAGCTTCATGGATCCTTCAGCAATATGATTTTCTCAAGAAAAAAAAAAAGACGTTTTCTTTCATGAAATAAACACTATTCAAAACAGGGTCTTGTATTTCCTTTGTTTATTTTTGCTTATGTTTATTATATTTACTTACTTATTTTTTGCTTTCTCCATACCACCACCTCCATCATCCCCTCCATTTGCAGCACACACACACACATAGTATTTCTCTTTCAGTTTAAGCACAGTCCTTGAGAATGCAGGCTTTCTTGTGAAAAGCTAAATCTTTTTTCTGCTTTTTTTCCATAAGCCGTTTTGTCCAACTAAACAATTTTCTGGGTGCCATGCCTTTAGTATGATCTTCTCCCAGAGGCAGTTTAATTAATTGAAAGGTTTTACTGGAATTTTCCCACTGCAAACTGGATGCACAGAACATCCCTCATGTCCTAGGAGATTGATTATACACCCAGATGGTAATAGAGACCTAGATCCCTTAATCACTACATGGAGGAAAGCTGACTGCAGATGGGAAATACCTACGTCAGACTGTTCCACGAGTTGAGAATTCACTTCCTCTGTTTTCAGCCGTTGAACTTTACCCAGCTTATTTCTTACTACATTCGGCTGTTCCCCTTTTTATACAGTCAATTATTCAGGAATATTCTAAAAATATTGTTTTCTTTGTTGATAGAGTAGGTGGAATTATTACTCAATGGATAGTAATGGAGAGAGTAGTTTTGCAGAGTACATGTAATGCCCTCCAGAGCAAAATGAAAAAAATCATATACAGGTTTGTGCAGAGAGGCAACTTACTTGCTGTTTACCCAGTTTTCTGTTGATGAAATTAAAAATTGAATTGTAAGAAAGATTCCTAAAATAAAAGCAAAGTTTGATGGTATGCAACTTATACATTTAATAGCTAAATGAAACTAAACTATTAAAGGAACAAAAAAAAGTCACATAAAAGAGATATCAATGTATACCTTTCAAGTTAGCTGATCAGCACGTAGAGATTAAACATAATGATTTTTGAAGTAGCAGTGATTGCCACTAGGCCCCATTTTTAGCCTTTGACTTATGGATAACATAGGGGTCTAGCTATAAGACATTTTTTTGTGTGTGTTACCTACCCGTTTACTCTGTCTGGAAACAATAATTTATTATTAGATATGAAGTTAAAAAAAATTCAAAGTAGCTAGCTTTTAAATATAAAATATAACTGCATTGATATCTTCTAAGTTTAACACTAGGACACATAGAAACTGTTATTTTCCCTTTAATTATTCCCTTTTTAACTCATGAGAGTTATCTGTGCCTTGGGCATATCTTAATATTTAAGCATTTTCTCTATGATAAAGTAATTTTAACAAAACCCTGAAAATGAAAGATGAAGCTGGATCTTCAAAACTGGCTCTGTTTTCTTTTCGTTTTAATTGAGTAGTTGAATGGGATTCTGGGGGCAGCCTGGATATTATATGTAGAAACAGATTTATATCAGTGTAAACAGTTTATATCAGAGGTCAAATATACACTGTTCACTTCAGTTCAGTCGCTCAGTCGTGTCCGACTTCGCAACCCCATGGACTGCAGCACGCTAGGCCTCCCTGTCCATCACCAACTCCCATGGTTTACTCAAACTCGTGTCCATTAAGTCAGTGATGCCATCCAACCCTCCCATCCTCTGTCATCCCCTTCTCCTCCCTGCCTTCAATCTTTCCCAGCTTTGGCGCTTCATTCGTTCTGGATCTGCTCAGGTTGGATTAAAACATTAGAACAAAGAGGTGATCCACCTTACTGGTGGTCAAAGAAATGCAAGTTAAAACAAGCCACACATGGGACTATTTTTCACACCTGTCAGAATGGCAAAATGTGAAAAGACTGACCATTCTTCCTGCTGACATGAATTTGATGAACAGGCACTAGATGTCTGGGGTTAGCTCAGCATCTCTGTGCCTCCTTTTAAAATCCCTTCCATCACAGAGAGGGAGCTGGGAGCTGCCTTTCTCCAAACCTCCTTTGTTGTGTGGCTCCAGGTACCATGGCAGTGAGATTCTTGTTCCAGGTTCGAGGTGCCCGAAGGAGGGAAGGAACAGCCTTCTCTGGAGACGGTAGCCAGCTGAGTGTGTGAATGGGAGGTTTGGCTCGCTCAGAGACCCTCCTGGCCCTGCTGCTGACTGAGGTAGTTAGAGCCTCCCAGCGATGCTGAAGAATTCGACAGTTAACTGATCAGCTCTGAGAGGTTCTAGAGACTCACCAGAAACCATTGTCACAACCAGAAATCCTTGCTGGCACTGAGTCTCCTTCCCTAGCCCTTTCAAAGGTTACAGAAGCTTCTTATTCTAAAAACTAAATTTACTAATTTATGCAATTCATAGAGCATCCTCTGTTTTCTTGACTAAGCCCTGACTGATAAAGGCTTTCTCTGAAAGTCTGGTGAGAATCTAGATTATTTTAACACCCTAGGATGCTGTGGTACACAGAATTCCAAGAGGACCTTCAGGGACCCATCTTCTCCTTCTCGCCTCACGTTTAGTGTGGGTGAGAGCTGTGACTTGTTTCTAACCAGTTGAATATGGCAAAAATGATGGGGTATCGTTCTCATGACCATATAGCCTTAGATGATGAAAGTGAAGAGGCTTCAGGTGTAATTAACCAGTCACTTTTAAGTTCATTAAGGGGGATAGTATCCTGAGTGAGCCTGATCTAATCTGGGGAGCCCTTAGTAGAAGCTCTAGATTCAGAAGATGCTGAGAATATCTCCTGGTCTTGAAGAAGTAAGCCAGCGTGAATTCTATACTTGCAAGGACATGCGTTCTGCCAGGAATTACGTGAGCTTGGAAGAGGCCTCAAACCTCAGATGAGACCCCCGCCCCATCTGATACCTTGATTGCAGCCTTGTGAGACCCTGAGCAAAGGACCTAACTAAACTATGCCTGGACTCTCGGCCCTTGGAAACTGTGAGAAAATAAATGCGTATGTTTAAATTATCACTGCATGTGTGGTAATTTCTTACACAACAATAGAAAGCTAACATAAGTATAATTTGATAGTACCTATTAAAACTTTTATTTATAACTGGTTTTGACCTAACAATTCTAGTGCTAAGATTCTTTAGGATTTAGCTTATATGTGAAGTGTTAGTCACTCAGTCATGTCTGACTCTGTGACCTGTGAACTGGAGCCCTCCAGGCTCCTCTATCCATGGAATTCTCCAGCAATTCCACTCCCTTCTCCAGGGGATCTTTCTGATCCAGGGATCGAACCTGGGTCTCTTGCATTGCAGACAGATTCTTTAGCATCTGCGCCCCAGGGAAGCCTTACATAAGTATTAGCAAAAGCATATCAGACTGCACACATAGCTACATCCACTCTGTTGTTGTTGTTCAGCCACAGAGTGGTGTCTGACTATTTGAGAACCCATGGACTGTAGTATGCCACGCTCCTCTGTCTTCCGCTATCTCCCAGAGTTTGCTCAAACCCATATCCATTGAGTTCGTGATGCCATCCAACCATCTCATCCTCTGTCATCCCCTTCTCCTCCTGCCTTCAATCTTTCCCAGCATCAGGGTCTTTTCCAATGAGTCGGCTCTTCCCATCAGGTGGCCAAAGTATTGGAGCTTCGGCATCAGTCCCTCCAATGAATATTCAGGACTGATTTCCTTTAGGATGGACTGGTTGGATCTCCTTGCAGTCCAGGGGACTCAAGCGTCTTCTGCAGCATGACAGTTTGAAAGCATCCATTCTTCAGTGCTCAGCCTTCTTTATGGTCCAACTCTCCCATCCGTACATGACTACTGGAAAGACCATAGCTTCGACTATGCAAACTTTTGTTGGCAAAGTGATGTCTCTGCTTTTTAATACACTGTCTAGGTTTGGCACAACTTTCCTTCTAAGGAGCAAGCATCTTTTAATTTTTTTAACATCCACTCTACATTTACTGAAACTTACAAGCAAATTGCTTAACAGTACTTTTAGTGTTGTTACATTTTGTTATAAAGTTTATGTAAATGTTTATGTATATTTATATTCATGTGTATGCATAGAAGGTTGTCTATGTGTATCTTTGAATATCTGAAAAGTGGTTAACCCAGGGGAATTAGATACAAAAAGGGTAAGATGAGAAACCTTTATTTTCTCCTTCCAGCAGTAGCACATTGTGTAATTTTTTTTTTAACTATGAATAAATCACTCTTGTAAATGTTTAGTACAAAAAGTTGTTAGAACTGAGTGATAGAATCTAGAATAGCTTCATTTGCATTAAATGCCTGGAACAATACCCTACTCCAGGTAGGCTCTCAATAAACAGTTGTTAAATGAATAAATCAAGCTAGTACATTCAGAAGGTATTAGTCCATGAGATGAGGGAGGAGTTACTCGGACATGACTGAGTGACTAAGCACAGCACAGCACAGTTACCATCTGCAGTGATTCTGGAGTCCAAGGTGATAAAGTCTGTCATTGTTTCCATTGTTTTCCCATCTATTTGCCCTGAAGTGATGCGGCAAGATGCCATAATTTTCATTTTTTGAATGTTGAGTTTTAAGCCAGGTTTTTCACTCTCCTCTTTCACTTTCATCAGTAGGCATTTTAGTTCCTCTTCACTTTCTGCCATTAGGGTGGTGTCATGAATCAAGTTAAATTGGAAGTGGTCAAGAGTAAACATCAACAATTTAGGAATCAGTGAACTGACATGGACTAGAATGGGCGAATTTAATTCAGATAACCATTGTATCTACTACTATGGGCAAGAATTGGAGAAGGAAATGGCAACCTACTCTAGTCTTCTTGCCTGGAACATCCCATGGACAGAGGAGCCTGGTGGGCTATGGTCCATGGGGTCGCAAAGAGTCGGACATGACTAAAGCGACTTAGCATGCATGTATGTCGACAAGAAAGAATCCTTTAGAAGTAATGGAGTAGCCCTCATAGTCAACAAGAGTCTGAAATGCAGTACTTGGATGCAGTCTCATAAAGAAAGGAATGATATCTGTTTGTTTCCAAGGGAAACCATTCAATATCATAGTAATCCAAGTCTATGCCCCAACCACTAATGCTGAAGAAGCTGAAGCTGAACGGTTCTATGATGACCTACATGACCTTCTAGAACTAACACCAAAAAATGATGTCCTTTTCATCATAGGGGGTTGGAGTTCAAAATTAGGAAGTCAAGAGACACCTGGTGTAACAGGCAAGTTTGCCCTTGGAGTATAGAATAAAGCAGGACAAACAAAGGCTAACAGAGTTTTGCCAAGAGAACACACTGGTCATAGCAAACACCTTCTTCCAACAACACAAGAGAAGACTCTACACATGGACATCACCAGATGGCTAACACCGAAATCAGATTGATTATATTCTTTGCAGCCAAAGATGGAGAAGCTCTATACAGTCAGCGAAAACAAGACCGTGGCTCAGATCGTGAACTCCTTATTGCCAAATTCAGACTGAAATTGAAGAAAGTAGGGAAAACCACTAGACCATTCAGGTATGACCTAAATCAAATCCCTTATAATTATTCCAGCACTTAGAAACAAACTATTTTAAATTATAATTTCTACTGTAGGCCCACTGATGATGAAGTCACTTGGAAAACATGAATTTGGGGGAATAAGTGGTATCAAATAAGAAAACTCGTGGCCAAGTCACGACAATAAATACTAACACCGCTTGCAGTCCCTCATCATGAGCCTAGTTATAATCTTCTGAATCCATTAATTACATTTATAGGCATATACATCTTTGTACATCCATTGTTCCTTTAGAGAATCTTGTAACCTGTCCAATGCAATACTGTTATTTCAGTTGATTATTTGCATTTTAATTGGTAACATCTTGAACTTTAAATGATATTTAGTCCATCTTCTGTACTTATTTTACACTCTAGCACTTGATTTATTAGTGTTAAATTACTCATACGCCAAAATTTCTCAAAGTGCAGTGTAGAGTTACCTGTGTTAGAACACCTGGTGAGGCTTTGCTCTAAAGGCAGATTGTTGTGACCCAGTCACAGCTGCAGAATCAGAATTTCTGGACGGTGAGGCCTAGGAATCTGTATTTTGAAAAAAAATGCTCCAAGAATACTGAAGACTTGGAATCACTACATTTGCAGTGAAGGTATTTGCAAAGGCTGCAGCTGAACAGAAGAGAGCAGCGAGAGGGAAAAGTGGTGAAGAGAGAAGTGTGTGTACTTAATTCTACCCTCAGGCAAGCCTCCGGATCATAGAAACCCTTCCTGCCACACCTTTCCTTCCAACAGAATTGGTTCTTTCACATTCAAATTCCCTTTGAGAGCACAGGCGTGGGAACCTTCTCTGCCCCAGCCAGGAGTGGGTGAGCCTGAGAAAACTAGTCAATCTGGTGGTGTCTAAGTGTCAGCAGTGGGAAGAAGCGACAAGGAAGCCTTCCTCTAAGAACCCACATTCCACCCTTTCCGCTAGAAATTTCAGTATTCCATTTCACAGCTCCCTATAAAGAGAATTATCTTCTTCTGCCTACTGTGTATCACAGACTTGAAAAATTAGTGTAACTGAAATACTGTGACCTCTTCAAAGAGCATATGAAGCTTTCTCTTTCAGTTTTATAAATTCAGAATAACAGCTAATTATAATTTGTATCATTTTAAAAAAAAATATCACTCCATGATGGCAGAAGAATGGACAAATAGATCAAGGGAATAGAACAGAGAGGCCAGAAGCAGATGCACACAAATATGGTCAACTGATCGACAGAGGAGTAAAAGCAATAAAATGGAGCAAAAATAGTCTTTTCAACAAATGATACTCAACTGAGCATCCACATGCCAAAAAAAAAAAAAAAAAAAATTTTAAAACAGACTCTACAATCTTCACAAAAATTAACCAAAATAGTTCTCAGACCTAAATGTGAAACGCAAGCCTATAGAAGCCCTAGAAGACAACAGAGGAGAAAATTACATGACCTTGAGTGTAATGATTACTTTATAGATGTAACAGCACAGGCATATTCTATGAAATAAATTATTGAAAAGCTGGACTTCATTTAAATTAAAAACTTTCTGCTCTGTGAAAGACAATGTCAAAAAGACAAGAGGACAAGCCACGGATCGGGAGAATATGTTTGTAAGGCACATCTGATGAAGGACTGGGATCCAAAGTATACAAAGAGCTCTGAAAGCTTAACACTAATAAAATGAACAACCTGATTTAAAAAAATGGGCCAAAGACCTAAACAAAGACCTCACCAAAGATGTACCAATGTCAAATAAGCATACGAAAGGATGTTGCACATCATAAGTCATTCAGAGTGAAAGTGAAAGTCACTCAGTCGTGTCTGACTCTTTGCGACCCCATGGACTAGTCAGTTCCTGGAATTCTCCAGGCCAGAATACTGGAGTGGGTAGCTGTTCCCTTCTCCAGGGGATCTTTCCAACCCAGGGATCAAACCCAGGTCTCCCATATTGCAGGCAGATTCTTCATCAGCTGAGCCATCAGGAAAGCTCAAGAATACTGGAGTGGGTAGCCTGTCCCTTCCCCAGGTGATCTTCCTGACCCAGGAATTGAACCCAGGTCTCCTGAATTGCAGGTGGATTCTTTACCAGCTGAGCTATCAGGGAAGCCCAATATACCACAGTCAACTGTCCCAGGCACCACTGGGATTCTAACCCAGGGTCTCCTGTTTACTAGACAGGTGCTTTGACCAGCTAAGTAAAGCAGCAGTGAGACACCACTGCCAACCAATGGGAGCCCAGAATCCAAAACTGCAAACACCAAATGCTGGAGAGGATGTGGAGTACGGGGGATCTGACTCATTGCCGGTGGGAACGTAAGATGTACAGCCACTGTGGAAGACAGTTTGGCAAGTTCCTTACAAAATGAAACATGCTCTTAAGATAGAATCCAGCAGTCACGCTCATTGGTATCTACTCACAGGAGTTGAAAATGTATGTCTATACAGAAACAGGCACAGGGGCGTTCATAGCAGCTTTATTCCTAATTGCCAAAACCTGGAAGCCACCAAGGTGTCTTTCCTCAGGTGAATGAATAAATAAACTGTGATGCATTTAGACAAAAAAAAAAAATATTACTCAGTGTTGAAAAGAAATGATTTCTCAAGCCATGTGAATATATGAAAGAAAATTAAATGCATATTCCTAAGTGAAAGAAGTCAGTCTGAAATGAGCACATACTGATGCCAACCATATGATGTTCTGGAAAAGGCAAAACTATAAAGAGAGGTAAAAGATTAGAGGTTGCCAGGAGTCTGGGAAGAAGGGAAGGATAAATAGGCAGAACATGAAGGAATTTTAGGGGAGTGAAATTATTCTGAATGACACTACAGTGATGGATATATGTCGCCATACAGCTGTCAAACCATAGAACGTACAACGCCAAGGAGAGCTAATGTTAACTACGGGCTTTGGGTGATAATGATATGCCAGTGTAGGCTCATCAGCTGTAACGAATGTACCACTCTGGGGCTGAGTATACATGGCATGTGACAGAGGTATGTGGGAACTCTCCTTTCTGTTCACTTTTGCTATGAACCTATATTTGCTCTAAAAAGTCAAGTCTATCTCTAAGTAAAGGCAAACTGCTGCTGCTGCTGCTACTGCTGCTGCTAAGTCACTTCAGTCATGTCCGACTCTGTGCGACCCCATAGATGGCAGCCCACCAGGCTCTGCCGTCCCTGGGATTCTCCAGGCAAGAACACTGGAGTGGGTTGCCATTTCCTTCTCCAATGCACGAAAGTGAAAAGCGAAAGTGAAGTCACTCAGTCGCGTCCGACTCTCAGCAACCCCATGAACTGCAGCCTACCAGGCTCCTCCGTCCATGGGATTCTCTGGGCAAGAGTACTGGAGTGGGGTGCCATTGCCTTCTCTGAAAGGCAAACTAGGGACCAAATACAGAAATAACAACAAAAACAAATCCCCAAATCCTCTATGATTAATTTTCTTAAACTCTTAAAACAGCGCACTTGAGTCATTTAAACATAGGACTTTCCAAGCGCTCTATTATCCTAGATTAATCACCTCTTTCTAAGCTTACACTGAATTCCTGTTATCACATTGACAAAAATTACATTATGAAGGCCTTAAATCATTGATTAGAATATTGTTTTCACTCAGAAGAAAATTTCATTCTTTTTTCTAAGGAGTTAAAGTTTGAGCTCATTAAAACAGTTTCAAGCTTTGCCTGAATCAGTCTGACTATACTGTATAAAAATTATGTGGCCATTCTCAGTTTCAAGTTCTCTCATCTCTTATCCTGAACCATGATGGGGCCTATATTAGCTAAAACATAAGTCAAGGGCTAATACTTTGAACACTTTTGAGTGAGAATTCCTGGGAAATGATGCTTTGTGTCCTGAGAGTATGGAGAATCTCTATTGTAGCTAAGGACTGAGTTCACCGTCTGTTCCCACCGCAATCCAATAGGTCCACAGGGAGTTGCCACACATGTTTGTTATATAGGTTGTGTTCAGCATAGCAACCTTCTGGTACTTTCATTCATTTGATAAGTGGAATGTATTTGGTATGTTCTAATGAGTCTCAGACATTCTAACATGATGAGCTGAGAGATTTTATCAGGTGGAAAATAGCCTTTGGATGTTTGTGAAAAGCAGCAGGCCTGTGTAAACTTCACCAGATTTAAGAAGAAATCGCTATAAAAAGTTGTAGATTGCAAGGATGTTATGAAACATTTTTGTACGCATTTCATTAATGCCCACTTTTCAGTTCCAGAATTAAGATTTTATAACCTCTGTCACTTTATACTAAGAAGTAGAGAAGTAAAAGAAACTCCAGAAATGGTACTAACTCTATTTTTAACTCTCCAGTGACTTTTTCTTGAATGGCCAATTACTTAGGCACTCAAAAAAAAATTCTTTTTAAGTTTTCACTTAGTGCAAAGGACATAATCATTCAGATTATCTCAATCATACAATAATTTCCCTGGAAGAAAAGTGTTATCAATATAAAGTTTAAATTTATTATAGTGTATTTCATGTTTCTCTTCTTTTCACAGGATCACTAAAAATAGGTGTAATTTAAGAAATTAAGGTGAAATATAAATTCGCTACATTCTCTCTCTCGATCTGTGGATTGATGGTCACTCTGTTGAAGATTCCCCACTACCCTCACCCCACACACGTCCCCCTGTTGAAACCCTACCCACCTCCAAGGTGTTTCCCTGCTAAACTTTCGGGATGCCCCACCAGATGCTCTGTCACCCTTCCTTGAGCCCTGTTGTGCTTCTTACTTTTCTTACAGCACTTTGTACATTCCGTCTCCTATTAATGCTGTTGTCATATTGACTGTTGGAAGGACCTTCCTGGAAATCTGCAGCTTGGTCTCAGCCATCCTGGGCTTTCTCTCCTTGGACAGATTAAGCATGCATTAAGTATGTGTTTAACTCGCCTTGTCCTTTAGGTTTGCAGGGAGTAGTCATGGGAGCCGTTTAAAGTAGAATAATAGTCTTGAACTATTTCAGACTCTTAATCACATGCTTCAGAATCTTTTGAGAGGGGTTTCCTTCTTTGTTGACTATGGCACAATACATTCACAGTACTTCTCCATGGGGGAACCGAATCTCTGTGACCTCAGCTTTGGTGTTGTTCAGTCGCTCAGTCGTGTCAGACTCTTTACAACCCCATGGACTGCATGGTTGGATGGCATCACCAACTCAATGGACATGAGTTTGAGCAAGCTCCAGGAGATGGTGGAGGACAGGGCGTGCTGCAGTCCACAGGGTCACAAAGAGTCAGGCACGACTGAGTGACTGAACAATGACAACTGTTTCCACTGTTTCCCCATCTATTTGCCATGAAATAATGGGACCGGATGCCATGATCTTAGTTTTCTGAATGTTGAGTTTTAGGCCAGCATTTTCACTCTCCTCTTTCACTTTCATCAAGAAGCTCTTTAGTTCCTCTTCGTTTTCTGCCATAAGGGTGGTGTCATTTGCATTTCAGAAATTATTGATATTACTCCTGACAATCTTGATTCCAGCTTGTGCTTCATCCAGCCTAGCATTTCACATGATGTACTCTGCATATGAGTTCAATAAGCTGGGTGACAATATACAGCCTTGACAAACCTCCATCCATAGTTCTTCAGGCACTCTGTCTATCAGATCTAGTCCCTTAAATCCATTTCTCTCTTCCACTGTGTAATCATAAGGGATTTGATTTAGGTCAGACCTGAATGGCCTAGTGGTTTTCCCCAGTTTCTTCAACTTAAGCCTGAATTTGGCAATAAGGAGTTCATGATCTGAGCCACAGTCAGCTCCCAGTCTTGTTTTTGCTGACTATATAGAATTCTCCATTCAGCTATGAAGAATATAATCAGTCTGATTTTGGTGTTGACCGTCTGGTGATGTCCATGTGTAGAGTCGTCTCTTATGTTGTTGGAAGAGGCTGTTTGCTATGACCAGTGCGTTCTCTTGGCAGAACTCTATTAGCCTTTGTCCTGCTTCATTTTGTGCTCCAAGGCTAAACTTGCCTGTTACTTCAGGTATCTCTTGACTTCCTACTTTTGCATTCCAGTCCCCTATGGTGAAAAGGACACCTTTTTTTGGTGTTGGTTCTAGAAGTCCTTGTAGGTCTTTGTAGAGCCATTAAACTTCAGCTTTAGCGTTAGTGGTTGGGGCATAGACTTGGATTACTGTGATAGTGAATGATTTGCCTCAGAAATGACCTGAGATCATTCTGTTGTTTTGAGGTTGCACCCAAGTGCTGCATTTCAGACTCTTCTGTTGACTGTGAGGGCTACTCAGCTAACTTCCAATAAGCCAGATGCTTCCAAAGTTTTATTTCTGGCCCCCCAAGAGTGTCTTGCAACTACCTATTGAATTAATGCATCAAAGAAAAGTTAATATGCTTTCATATTTTGTTACCTTTAAGAGGAATGTTAATGATATATTTTATTAAAAAAAAAACAGATATACTACCTTAGAACATCTAATGTTTTTCCTAAGAAAAAGTCTCGTCTCTCTAAAAAAAGGAAACTGATTAACATAGGAAGTCTAAAATAAAATTAAGAAATTGTAATTTAGTCCAGTCTGTTGAATGCTTTTTTAATAAGACAAGTCATTTTATTGCCTATGAACCTAAATATCACACTAGGAATATTGTTTTCACTTGCTTACCTCAAAGCACTGAGAAGTTCAAATGAGGTAAGGTAAATAGTAGCACATGCAAAGTGTGCAGAAGTGGACAAGGACTCGGTGAGTGGCTCAGGGCCTGTGCTCTGGAGTCAGCTTTCTGGGGTTTTAATCATGAGTTGGTCTCTGTCTAAGGGTAATGAATAAGACCATATTTCAAAGCCTCTGAAATAATAGTGAGTATAAAGTGTGACCCTCTTTAATATTCAAACTAAATACCTAACTCTCAAAAGCAAATATGATTTTAGCTCCAGGAGTAGAACTTGACTTTCAATCTCTTTCAGTATTCCAATTTATGAAGCAACTATCCTCTGTAGCCCAATCTGTTCACTTCAAAGAGGGCTTCCTTTCTTGCCACATGTTAAGTGTTCAGGTCCTGTGTACATCCCCTGAGCGATGTCCTTGCTCCCTGCGTGAGTCTATATGATACTTCATCTGTAAAATGGGAAATTAGCAGTAAACATCTCAAGAGCTCTCGAGAGAAGTGAGAAAAATCAACGAAACGCATTTAGCACTATATCTAGTATTACCCTTATGATATGGTTTCAGTAGTGGGTTGGTTAAGACCTTTTAATTTCCAAGAGAACTTTAATCTACATTACATGACCCAAGCAAGCAATTAATATATAAATTTTCTGGAAGGACCCAAATGACTAAACAGTTTTATAGAAAAGATGTTTGTCTCTGTGTATTTAACTGTTACATCATACACTCAAAGCCTCTGAAATAATAGTGAGTATAAAGTGTGACCCTCTTTAATATTCAAACTAAATACCTAACTCTCAAAAGCAAATATGATTTTAGCTCCAGGAGTAGAACTTGACTTTCAATCTCTTTCAGTATTCCAATTTATGAAGCAACTATCCTCTGTAGCCCAATCTGTTCACTTCAAAGAGGGCTTCCTTTCTTGCCACATGTTAATTGTTCAGGTCCTGTGTACATCCCCTGAGCGAGAGCAGTCTATACATATCATATGATGTACTGTACGATTTTGGTTAGTAGCAAACTCGAGAGCGAAAAACACCCTCTGGTAGCCCATTTTGATGATTCTTATAATTTGCGGTGATGTTTTCATTACAGTGTTGTCACACAGGAAACCACAAAAGGCTTAGACAGAGACCAACTCATCCACATTTCTTCCAGCCGGTAATCATATCGCCACCTGCCAATGACCCAGCCTTCCGAGTGCCAGTTCTTTCCATTTACTGGATAGTGTGGCCCCTAAACTCATTAAGAAATGGATGTGCTACATAGTTAAAAATGCCATTATCTGTGTTTTATTAGACTCCATGATTTAATCTTCCGGAAATATCTGAGACCACAGCAAGATGAATGTTGGGTATGACAAAAATATGCCAGTGGGATTTTGAAAACCCCAAAGAAAATCTATAGAAATCTTAGGAAAGAATAGGTCAAGAAACAAATGACCTGGAAAACAATATATAGATACCATAAAATTGGATCCATGCTATACCCTCCTTACAGTCTTATAAGGTAGATTTTGAAAATCCAGAAAGCATGTGGACTTTGTCCAAACCTGAATTTTTTGAAAAAGACATAGCTTTTATTGGACTACTTTTTTTTAAAAAGATAAAAGCAGGTAAGGTTTGCTGACACAATGTCTAGACCATATTGGAATCTTTGTATTGATTATTTTTTCTCTAGTTCCTGAATCACTTTTTGTAGGTATGGAGGTACCTAATATTCTAAGAGATAACAAAACCAATTTAAAACCTGGAGTCTACTCATCAATTAGAGAAACCATCTGCAATATTTTCTTTTATAAGTAATATTTTACTTCAGTCACTCCATTTGATGCTATGGAGCATTTGACAGGATTGAGAATTTCTCTCTTCAGATATTCCTTTCTTGATATTTAGAATGGGTATGGTGGCTTGAATCCAACTCTCTTGAAAATTTTCCATGATTTTTGTCTCAGGCGGCTTGTCTGCCACCCACCCTTAGATAGATGGGTAGGTAGACAGATAAGGAAACTGTGGTTCTCGTTCAGTCGCCAAGTCATGTCTGACTCTTCATGACCCCATGGACCGCAGCACGCCAGGCTTCCCTGTCCTTCACCAGCCAGTTGATAGATAGACAGCTATTGGACCCTCTTCTTGTTCTATCTTCCCTGGCAGTCTTATTCACCAGCATAGCTCTATCACCAAAAAATCAATAATATCAAAATGCTGCTCTCTACTCTTTACCTCTGTCCTGAACTTCAGATTCAGATTTTCAGCTGCTGAACACATAGTCTTCTGCAAGGATACTGCATCATTCATAAATTCACATTTTTATATTTTATGTTACTATAAACTTATATATTTTCAAAAAAACAGGTATAGTGCTTTTTATCCTCATAGTTACATTGGGGATTGCACAAAAGGCTATTGTGATTGACCATTTCCTTCTCATTGGCTCCCATAGCATCTTTTGTATAACTATCATACAGTAAAATGATTATTCATTTTCCTGCCTGTGTTCCTGGCTACAGAGGATTTTATCTGCAGTGAGCATTATTTCTTATTAATCTTGCATCCCGACCACCAGAACAGTGCCCAGCACAAAGGAAAAATTCAGTCAGTGTTGACAAATGGATGAATCAATCATGCAGTTTGTGCGACTGACTTTATCATCTTCACCTTTTTCACTGTTTCGATTTTTTAGTTTGGACACATCATATAATTATATTTTCTGTCTACACTTCATTTGTTGTAAAAGGCACATTTCCCTAAAGCTTACAGCTCATAGTTACATTGTCGGCGAATTGTTTGGAGGTATTAAGAAAGCAGTGATGTATGTTGTCATATAATCTTCACGGTAATGATCTAGAGAACAGGCAAAAATTAATTCCTTTTTATTGTCTCAAAGAAGTATAAATATATGGAAGTGTTTGAGATTCTCAATGACTTGGAACCTCTCACTAATTCTGTGCATCCAGCCTCCCAAAGCGCATGTGGAATTCACAGAGAGGATGTGTTTCCAGGCTGTATTTTTTATAGTACATGACCTCAAAATTCTTCCTGTAATCTCAGTTCCAGCATTTAAAAATCAGCAATAATTATATAATGTCTCTCACTATTACTTTATTATTTAGGTAACATATTTTACATGTTATTGAAAGCATTTTGGAGACATATTAATGAACAGCATGGTTGATGTAGATATGAGAATATCTCTTAATGTTTCTCATTCTTACCAAATAATTTTCCTAATTTTAGGCGTTTCATTGTAAGTTGAATTTACCTGAACTTTTCTTCATTCAATAAATATAAAGCCATGACTATGGGCCAAGTACTTTCTGATATAACATTTAAAAAATTTCAATCCCACCTTTGTGAAGCTTATATTCTGTAGATGGTGGTTTGGTTGCTAACTCGTCTCCTAGTCTTGTGACCCCACGGACTGTAGCCCTCCGGCTCCTCTGTCCATCGGATTTTCCAGCCAGGAACACTGGAGTGGGTTGCCATTTCCTTCTCCAGGGGATCTTCCCAGCCCAGGAATTGATCCTGGGTCTCCTGCACTGCAGGCGGATTCTTTACAGACTGAGCTACGAGGGAAGCCCACGCTCTATAGAGGAAGAGCTCAATAAACAAGGTAATTAAGTAAAAAGCAAGTATGTTAACCAATGGAAAGTGCTAGGAATCAACATTAAGCAGAGAAGAGGGAGAAGTAGGGCCGTGCTTACATTTTAGGGAGAGGACTTACAGACAGCTGTGAAGAGAAAAGAAGAGAAAGGCAAGGGAGAAAGGCAAGATATTCCCATCTGAATGCAGAGTTCCAAAGAACAGCAAAGAGAGATAAGAAAGCCTTCCTCAGCGATCACTGCAAAGAAATAGAGGAAAACAACAGAATGGGAAAGACTAGAGATCTCTTCAAGAAAATTAGAGATACCAAGGGAACATTTCATGCAAAGATGGGCTCAATAAAGAACAAAAATGGTATGGACCTAACAGAAGCAGAAGATATTAAGAAGAGGTGGCAAGAATACACAGAAGAACTGTACAAAAAAGATCTTCACGACCCAGATAATCATGATGGTGTGATCACTCACCTAGAGCCAGACATCTTGGAATGTGAAGTCAAGTGGGCCTTAGGAAGCATCACTACAAACAAAGCTAGTGGAGGTGATGGAATTCCAGTTGAGCTATTGCAAATCCTGAAAGATGATGCTGTGAAAGTGCTGCACTCAGTATGCCAGCAAATCTGGAAAACTCAGCAGTGGCCACAGAACTGGAAGAGGTTACTGTTCATTCCAATCCCAAAGAAAGGCAATGCCAAAGAATGCTCAAAGTACTGCACAATTGCGTTCATTTCACACGCTAAAAAAGCAATGCTCAAAATTCTCCAAGCCAGGCTTCAACAGTACATGAACCGCGAACTTCCAAATATTCAAGCTGGATTTAGAAAAGGCAGGGGAATGAGAGATCAAACTGCCAACATCCTTTGGATCATCAATAAACCAAGAGAGTTCCAGAAAAACATCTACTTCTGTTTTATTGACTATGCCAAAGCCTTTGAATGTGTGGACCACAACAAACTTGGAAAATTCTTCAAGAGATGGGAATACCACACCACCTGACGTGCTTCTTGAGAAATCTGTATGTAGGTTAAGAAGCAACAGTTAGAACTGGACATGGAACAATAGACTGGTTCCAATAGACTGGTTCCAGGAAAGGAGTATGTCAAGGTTGTATATTGTCACCCTGCTTATTTAACTTATATGCAGAGTACATCATGAGAAATGCTGGGCTGGAGGAAGCACAAGCTGAAATCAAGATTGCCGGGAGAAATATCAATAACCTCAGATATGCAGATGACACCACTCTTATGGCAGAAAGTGAAGAGATAAAGAGGCTCTTGATGAAAGTGAAAGAGGAGAGTGAAAAAGTTGGCTTAAAACTCAACACTCAGAAAACTAAGATCATGGCATCCAGTCCCATCACTTCATGGCAGATAGATGGGGAAACAGTGGAAATAGTGACAGACTTTATTTGGGGAGGCTCAAAAATCACCACAGATGGTGACTGCAGTCATGAAATTAAAACACACTTCTCCTTGGAAGGAAAGCTATGACCAACCTAGACAGCATATTAAAAAGCAGAGACATAACTTTGTCAACAAAGGTCTGTCTAGTCAAAGCTATGGTTTTTCCAGTAGTCATGTATGGATGTGAGAGTTGGACTATAAAGAAAGCTGAGCACCAAAGAATTGATGCTTTTGAACTGTGGTGTTGGAGAAGACTCTTGAGAATTCCTTGGACTGCAAAGAGATCCAACCAGTCCATCCTAAAGGAAATCAGTCCTGAGTATTCATTGGAAGGACTGATGCTGAAGCTGAATCTCCAATACTTTGGCCACCTGAAGCAAAGAACTGACTCATTGGAAAAGATCCTGATGCTGGGAAATATTGGAGGCAGGAGGAGACTGGGATGACAGTGGATGAGATGGTTGGATGGCATCACCGACTTAATGGACTTGAGTTTGAGTAAACTCCAGTAGTTGGTGATGGACAGGGAAGCCTGGAATGCTGCAGCCCATGGGGTCCCAAAGAGTTGGACACGATGGAGCTACTGACCTGTACTGTAGCCCAGTTATGCCATAGAGATGCTCTTCTGCCTATTTTAAGATCTGACCCCAAAGAATAAGCCTTTCCAATTTTTAGGAGACTGTTGAACTATTCAAAGCAACTATATTACTGTGTGGATCAGTGGCATTGTAGATGTTTTCATTTAATATCACAGGGCACTTCAGAACAAACTGCCTTGCTAAGTGAAACACCAGTCCATTGACTACGACCTGCAACAGGTTAACTGGACCACTTTGTTTCCAAGCTCATCACTGAGGCTGTGTTGACACAGCAACATATATGAGAACAGTTGCAGCCAGATCAGTCATGCAGCCTTGTCCACTCTAAGTAAGGTGACAGACATACTCAGATTCGCACAGCCATCGTTTTATTCAATTAAGTTTGTAAGAATGTAGTTGAGGAATTAGATCTGAATCTTAGAACCAGATCAATCCTACCCTTACAGACCACATGAATTTGCTTCTCTTTTTACAGAATAAGAAAAGCACAAGTCCCAACTATCTGCCACTTTAAAAATAAAAAAAAAAGGAATTGTATCGCTGTTGGTCAAGGATATAAACATTGCAGCAGGAGATCCGCCCTGGCTTGCAGATGCCGCAAACTGTCAGTGTTCTCTGCTTTACACCACCCTCTCTTTGCAACATCCACTCTGGAATGTAGTCAAAACAATGGAAGTTGAGAGGAGATATTCTGAAGGCCAAGTGACATTCAGCCACACAATCACTCAATTGAATGAACAGAATTACAGTTTTTGCAACTGGAAGGCTGTCGCTCAAAGTGATGCCTGGCCTTTTGCTCACTGGACAGTCCATGCGTGTAACATGATAGCCCCTCCGATTGTTGGCAGGAATAGAGCAGGTGGTGAAGGCAGCTTTCGCCTGCATTCCAGAGAGCAGGAAAATTTCAGTGTCGGCTTTTGTGATTTGCATTACCAGTAGTGTCACAAGTGACAATGAAATCTGATAATCACTAAAGAGGAGATAAACAAATACATTCTTATGATTTTTAGCTCTGCAGAGGCATTCTCCGTTATTTTTTGGTGGGAAATGGGGAATAAGAGCCTAGATGATTTCCCTACCTACACATCTAGAAGGAAATGTTATCCTAAATATTTAGACATTTAGACCTCATTAGACATGACAGAGGCCAAGATCTGTGTGTATGTGTGTGCACAAAATATTTGAAATCAGCCTTGCAAGTGGACCTAAGTTCACTGTTAGCACGCAGTCATACCCATTGACCACCACTAGCCTGGCAGGAAGGACATCAGAAACCAAGTAGAAAACCTTTAAAATGGAGAGTTATCAATATGTTCAATACTGTTGATAGCTATTAGGAATGACAGCACTAGGTTACTAGAGTCAAATCTGGTCTGTCTAATTTGACGTGTTCTGCAATTCAGTCTAAAACTGGTATTAGCAATCAGGAAAGAGAAGTGCCGGTAAAAACAGTAGCAATCCATCATGTTGCATTCTTCCTATGTGCCAGAAATTTTAACAAGCATTTTACAATCATGGTCATTTAATACTCTCAAAAACTCTATTAAATAAAGATCACTTCTCCTCTTTTATAGAAGGTATCTTAAGGCTCAGAGAGTTGTGATTTCCCTGAGGTTGCACGACTCTTAAAAAGAGGAACTGGGACACAACCAGGATAACATCACATACTGTACTTGTGGCTCCTCTGTCAGTGATGCCACCCCACACTGAAGTCTTTATTATTCTGTTTCCAACTTCTAAAGAGTTTCAGTGACTTTGAGAATGGGCCTGTATGTAAAAGGCTAGGAAAAACAGCAACTGCATAACCAGTGATAAATTTTCTTCAAAATTATACCAACTATTGCAAGCTGGTCATCCGCATGAACCTTTATACATAGTGCTGCATTCAAAGATAGAAAATTCAGTTCCAGAAATCTGGAGGAGTGACCGAGATTTTAAATGCATAATTTCTCAACACTGAAGGATGAGGGTGAGACTCCTCTGCCTATCCAGTGGTTAAGACTGTGCTTCTAATGCAGGAGACAAGGGTTCAATCCCTGGTTGGGGGACTGAGGTCCCACTTGCCACATGGTACAGGATATCAGGGATGGAATATACACAGCATTCAACATAAGATGCTTTCTAAATATCTCAGTTAGCATGTTTCTCTCTCCTCAAATGTTGCTACTGATAATCAACTCTGATACTCTGCCCCTGCACCTGATGAATAAAAATTGTCCGCAGACAAAAGCAGGACAGCATAGTTTAAAAGCCCGAGCTGGGTTGCTGAATCTTACTGTGGGATCTTAACCTTTCTGGGCCTCAGTTTCTTCACCTGTGAAATGCAATAACAATAGTATTATTATTGTATAGATTTGACAGCTTAGTATGTGCAAAATTTATAACAATGTCTGACACATGGCAGTTGCAAAATACACATTAGCTAGTATGTATTGTTACAGCATCTCTCTGGTTATATTCTGGCAGTACTGTTCCATTAAAATTAGTGTAAGCTCTATATGTGAGATCTCTATATGGGAGACTCTTCCTATTCATATTATGGAATCTCATACTTAGCTTCCTGTACTGAGATGACCGTGAGTCTTCCATGGGCACTACAACCTTTCAACATACCTCTCAGAAAGTCTAGGAAGAGAATGTGTCACTTTTATGAGGTGATAGTAGTTTGGCACAGTCCATGTCACTGGTTGGATCATTGAAAAAGGGAGACAGTTCCAGGAAAACATCTACTTCTCTTTATAGACTCTGCCAAAGCCTTTGACTGTGTGGATCACCACAAACTGTGGAAAATTCTGAAAGAGATGGGAATACCAGACCACCTGACCTGCCTCTTGAGAAACCTGTATGCAGGTCAGGAAGCAACAGTTAGAACTGGACATGGAACAACAGACTGGTTCCAAATTAAGAAAGGAGTACGTCAAGGCTGTATATTGTCACCCTGCTTATTTAACTTATATGCAGAGTACATAATGAAAAACGCTAGGCTGGAAGAAGCACAAGCTGGAATCAAGGTTGCCGGGAGAAATATCAATAACCTCAGATATGCAGATGACACCACCATTATGGCAGAAAGTGAAGAACTAAAGAGCCTCTTGAAAGTGAAAGAGGAGAGTGAAAAAGCTGACTTAAAGCTCAACATTCAGAAAACTAAGATCCTGGTAGCTGGTCCCATCACTTCATGGCAAATAGATGGGGAAACAGTGGAAACAGAGATTTTATTTTGGGGGGCTCCAAAATCACTGCAGATGGTGACTGCAGCCATGAAATTAAAAGACACTTCTCATTGGAAGAAAAGTTATGACCAACCTAGAGAGCATATTAAAAAGCAGAGACATTACTTTGCCAACAATGTCCGTCTATTCAAGGGTATGGTTTTTCCGGTAGTCACGTATGGATGAGAGAGTTGGACTGTAAAGAAAGCTGAGCGGTGAAGAATTGATGCTTTTGAACTGTGGTGCTGGAGAAGACTCTTGAGAGTCCCTTGGACTTCAGGGAGATCCAACCAGTCCATCCTAAAGGAGATCAGTCCTGGGTGTTCATTGGAAGGACTGATGTTGAAGCTGAAACTCCAATACTTTGGCCACCTCATGTGAAGAGCCAACTCATTGGAAAAGACCCTGATGCTGGGAAAGATTGAGGGCAGGAGGAGAAGGGGACGACAGAGGGTGAGAAGGTTGGATGGCATCACCGACTCGATGGACATGAGTTGGGGTGAACTCCAAGAGTTGGTGATGGACAGGGAGGCCTGGCGTGCTGCAGTCCATGGGTTCACAAAGAGTCAGACACAACTAAGTGACTAAAATGAACTGATGTCACTGATAATAATAAGGAAAAAGATGTTTTCATTTAATTATTTCCTTCATGGGGCTGACAGCTACTGGCAGTTCTTGCTAAAGCAACAAGAGCAAAAGTGAGATCATCTCTTTGTTGTTCTTCAGTTGCTAAGTTGTGTCCAGCTCTTTGCAACCCCATGGACTGCAGCACAGCAGGCTTCCCTCAGATCTAATCCCTTGAATCTTTTTGTCACTTCCACTGTATAATCATAGGGGATTTAATTTAGGTCATACTTGAATGATCTAGTGGTTTTCCCTACTTTCTTCAATTTAAGCCTGAATTTTGCAATAAGAAGCTGGTGATCTGAGCCACAGTCAGCTCTTGGTCTTGTTTTTGCTGACTGTATACAATTCTCCATCTTCGGCTACAAACAATATAATCAGTCTGATTTTGGTGTTGACTGTCTGGTGATGTCCGTGTGTAGAGTCTTCTCTTGTGTTGCTGGAAGAGGTTTTTTTCTATGACCAGTGTGTTTTCTTGGCAAAACTCTATTAGCCTCTGCCGTGCCTCATTCTGTACTCCAAGGCCAAACTTGCCTGTTACTCCAGGTATTTCTTGACTTCCTACTTCCAGTCCCCTGTGGTGAAAAGGACATCTTTTGGGGGTGTTAGTTTTAGAAAGTCTTGTAGGTCTTCATAGAACCATTCAGCTTCCGCTTCTTCAGCGTTACTGGTCGGGGCATAGGCTTGGATTACCGTGATATTGAATGGTTTGCCCTGGAAATTACCTGAGATCATTTCTTTGTTTTTGAAATTGTAATTTAGCCCAGTCTGTTGCATGCTTTTTGATAGGACAAGTCATTTTATTGTCTATAGACCTAATGATCACAATGGGAATATTGTTCTTACTTGCCAACCTCAAAGCACTTCATAGAACCATTCAACTTCATTCTTTGGCATTAGTGATTGGGGCATAGACTTGGATTACTGAGCTCATTCTGTTTTTGAGACTACACCCTGCATTTCAGACTCTCTTGTTGACTATGATGGCTACTGCATTTCTTCTAAGGGATTCTTGCCCACAGTAGTAGATACAATGGCTATCTGAATTAAACTCATCCATTTTATTTAGTTCACTGATTCCTAAAATGTCGATGTTCACTCTTGCCATCTCCTGTTTGACCACTTCCAATTTACCTTCATTCACAGACCTAACATTTCAGGTTCCTGTGCAATATTGTTCTTTACAGCATCAGGCTTTCCTTTTACCCCCAGATACATCCACAACTGAGTGTCATTTCTGCTTTGGCTCAACATCTTCATTGTTTCTGGAGCTATTTCTCCACCCTTCCCCAGTAGCATACCTCTTGCCCCAAATTTCTGAGCAGCCTTTGTGTGCTGAGGTCTGCAAAACCCTGAGAAATGAGTAGCTAGAGAACCAAAGCAACTCTTCTTGTGATCACCATGGCACTCCTGAAACAGACAAGGGGGCAAGTCTCTAAACTAATTGTAAGCAGCTTCTTCAGGGCTTTGTTGTTGTTACTTTGCAATCTGCTTGTCCCTTGCTAGGAAGATCTTATTTTCTGGGAGCTTAGACTCCATGAAATTGGATCATAACTATATCATTCGAGCTGCCCAAATCCTGCCAGCATTTCAGATCGAAACTTAGTTTTTGTGTTCCTGGAGGTTTGCTAGAGTTGCTTCTTTTTCCTCCAGAAGGAATTGTGATGTCTCCTCGGTTTAGTTACAGACTCCAAAAGGTATTAAGTAAATTGGCTTTAAATCCCAGCTTGACTGTGCTTTGATTTACTGCCCCCTGGTGGATGGCCCCCAGTCCCAATTGCTTCAGTCTCTCTTTTTTTTTTTTTTTTTTTTATTTAATCACCAAGTCATGTCCAACTCTTGTGACCCCATAGACTGTATAGCCCGCCAGGGTTCTCTGTCCGTGGAATTTCCCAGGCAAGAATCTGGAGTGGATTGCCATTTCCTCCTCCAGGAGATCTTCCCAACTGAGGGATTGAACTCTCACCTCTTGCATTGGCAGGCAGATTCTTTACCACTGAGCCACCTGGGAAGCCTCAATACTGGGGTCTAAATATTTTCATCTTGTTGATTCATAGTTGTCAGTTCAAAATGTGCATCTCAGCTATTCTCTATGGCAGCTCCTGGTGAGTTTGAATCTATGGATCACCTGCATGCCTGGAGACTCTCAGTTAGCTTCCCTGCTCTGAGGCTGTTTATCTTTGTTCCATTTCAGTGGCACGTCTAACCACATTTAGAGACCTTTACTCCAGTCCCTGGCACAGCACCTCCTATGAATTTCACAAGTTTCTAGGAGAGCTGGCTTCTACCCATGGGCTCAAAGCTTGCTTAATCCCAGTCCCACAGTTGCAGCCAAGTCCTCAGAGATTTGTTCTTGTCCAGTGAGATAATGCAAATGCTTTGAATGAGCCCCAGCAGGCCGTCACTGACATTGTCTCCCTTTCCAAGAATAACTCCAATTTCCTCATCAAGGGTGTCCATCAAGTAAAAGTTAAAAATCAATTTTGAGCCTATTTGTTCACAAGGGAATTTGGGGGCACTTCCTTTGTTGATCCCCAACCATTAATCTCAAACCAGCCAACGTCAGGCTACAGAACAAAGACTGATAGCGCCAGATCCATGCCTTCCGGAAGACTGTATTATCATATATAATACAGGGAAGTTGTCGTCTCCTCCACTTGTCTCTGTCTTACCTCCTCTTTCTCCCCCAGCAGCTCACCCCTCTGCGATCACTGCCTTAAGTTCTAGCTTTTGCCTACTCCTTCTCAGCTTCCTGTTTTCTTATTGATGTTTACTGTTTTCTTTCTCATGACCTTCTCAAGACCTTCCAGAGGCTTTACGTTCTAGAAGATAAAAGACTGAGTCCTTTCAGTTAGCCCTTCTTCTCCTGATCCTTTTGGCTAATCCATTAACATACCTTTGAATCTAAGCTCTTCCTGGGCATAATGTGTGTTGATATATGTCAGTTCTTGTTTTTGATCTAGTTCTATTACTACATCTCTCCCAAACCTCTGCGTTTCTCTTTCCCTACTATGGCTGTATTCATAAGGCAAATACATACACAACAGGAGCAGCAGCCTTCCTGTATGTCTGTGTTTTGTGAAGTTCATTCAGTTGAAATAACCATGCAATCCAAGTTTCTTAGTACTCATTTCCATGTATTTCCAAAACATGGATAGTCATAGTGAAAAGTGCACTTTTAACTTAAGTACAGGGTAATGATTTGGATGCAAAATCCCATATATAGTCCAAATATAACCGACTCCCACTTGGATAGGTCTCTGTAGAGCTTTGTATTCAGTGAAACAGCAATCTGGCCACAGTATTGACCTGCAGTCTTATGTAGATCTGCAGTATTATAAGACCTGCAGTATTATGTAGATCTGGGCCGTGAATTGCTTTAATGGGTAATGTGGACAATTTACAGAAAATTTCTCAGAAATTCATCTTAATTATTATTTTTTGTGATGTCTTTTTCACCCCAATTCTCTCCCTTTCGTGGAAATTGCCTCTTACCTATCTTCCTGTGGCCAGTTCCTGCCTTGTGTCTCTCCTTCCTACCCTGCCCAGCATGGCTTATACACCTACAACTCCCAACCTGTGAATCTCCACACCATCTGCAGTCCCCTTGGGACAGAATTTGTCTCTGCTCAGAATGCTTTTCTCATTAAAATAGCTCTCATGAGAATTATGTTGCATAAAAACACAAATTCTCCACCTTGTTAAACTTGCCATTTATGAACTGTATGAATTCACTTAACCCCCAACCACTGAAATTATTCTACAAATAGAAATTATTTTCAATCACTTCCTCTGGATGACTCGTTCTTATTTTAAGCTACAAAATCAATTTAAGATGGTCCTAGATGAGGAAAATATCATAACAAATAGTTGGCAACAAGCCCACTCTATCATTGGGGGAAAAAAAAAATGAATGAATGCAAAAGCTATACCTAGATGAATAGACCATTTTGGAGCATAATAATTATCTTGCTTAGAATATGTACGTGGGGGTATGTGTATGTATTTTACTGATACAGAGACTCTCTTGAAGTATTGATACCCACATTTCTGTTTGTTCACGTACACAGTTGGGAATACCCGTGCCTAGTGCTGCATTCTTGACTCTCCACAGCATTTCATGGCCCTAAGGACCAATTTTCAAAGACCAATGCATCTTGTCGGACTGGGTCTGAGGCTAGAATCTGAGAAGAATACTAAAGACTTTGATGGATTATCACTAAAATTGAACTGTGCTGAAAAGTTATAAATCTTCAACTTCCCTCAGGCTTAGATGGGACTGATTACTAGAAGGATCATCAAAGTCACCAAGCTGTCCTGAGCCCTAAAAAGTACATTAAAAAGGGCATCATCTACCAAAAATGTATACAAGTATAATACACATGCCAGGCATATGAAGTTCAGGCACTAATCATCTCAGATAAATGATAAACAAATGATGAGTTACGTGTAAATCAACAGTGTTGTCAAAACATTGCCCTTTTAATCCCAGATAAATGATGAAGTTTATAAAAAGAGACTTTTGAGGGTTGTGGAAGATTGTTTAAACATACGTGGAAAGTGGTTTAAGTGCTAATCCATTGCCATTTATGTAAACTGCATTTCTATCATCAGTCTTTGCTGCATAAAATTGCCTCATCATTTTGTAAATCCATAGACCTAGTTGAAACTAGTCCCTGCTGGAAACAGATTTTTCACATTAAGCTTGAACATTTTAAACTCCCCTCTGCATACACATAGTGACACAGTCTTGAAAACTTCGGCTCAAGACACGACAAACTTTAAAGCGCTTTCCAGTTTTTATAGGGTGTCACTCTCTATCCAACTCTAAAAGATCTAACGACACAGAAATGCTTCCACATCAAGATGTTTCACAAGATACTTTATAAATGAATCTGGATTCCACTGAAGCTGTAACGCATCTGCTCTGTTTTACCAGTGAAGAACACAAACATGTTGATGGTTTCAGTTCAAACCCCTTTTTGCAAACAAGAAGGAAATGCAGAATGTTCAGCTAATTGCTAAGAGGAAATCCATATGTGTTATTTGCTTTCAATGAAAGGACAGGTCCTCTTGCTGTTTAATTGATGAAATGTTGTACACAAAACTGACAGTGATGAATACCATTCTAAGATGCCATTTTAAGAGCCGTAAGTGTAACGCTCTGGAATATGTTCTTTGACATTTACGTTGCTATTTGCTAGGTATAAAATCTAGTTCTTGCCTTAAGCATTTATACTGGGGGAAAAATGTTAAGTAATTTCAAATGGCAATGTCTTCCTGGGGATCCAATCTTTAAACAGCCAGAAGCTGATCACTTTTTGTCCCAGATTCCCTTGCTACAAACAAATAAGCAAACATCATGCTACGAATTCATCTAAAAATTATTATCCAGCACCCAGAAGATAGTTTGTGTGATTTCCCTTTGATTTGCCTCTTCCCATAAAGAGGCCAGATGGGCATAAAATGCCCCAAACCTAAGAGGCCCGGAGTAAAGTGATTGAATTCTTAGCGGGCTCTTCCATCCATAGGCCTGTCCCCACAAAGGCACACAGAACCCAGCTGGGAGGTCTGCACTCCGGTGAGCCTCCAGACACTACACAATGGCTCTCGTGTTTCCTTACTTAGTGTCGGCTCGAAAGGAGGTGGGTAGGGCGTAGGCCTGGGTTTTCTTTTATAATCTCCAGCACAGAGAAGGATATGAAGGGCTTGATTTGTCTTCAAAGGATTCACAGTTCATTATACTTAAGCTTTCCACAGTCCTGTGACCTCTCAGAGTCCCCCACCCCACACCTCACCTCTGTGCATTACTACCATCCTGAAGCACTTATAACTAACAGATGACAAAGTCTCTCTTCTGCCTCTGCTTTAGACGTTATTCCTGATCCCACAAGTATTCAGATCCCAGAATCTTACAAAAGCAAACCGTACAAAATAAATCCAGCAGACCCTAGTGACTGAGTGTCTTGACAAGTGCCGAAGAGTCTTGATAACACCATCGTTTGCTGCTCTGCACTTCCCATGCCTCATGGAGAGATGAAGGCAAGCACCACCAAGGTGAATATTTTTAGGAGTCAAGCAGGTAAATACAACGGGAGAAGGAGGCAAGGCGACACGAGCATAATGTTAAAGGCTTCAAATGCTGCCTTTCAAAAGGCAAAATTGCAAATAGGTTGAGTTGGCAGTTAACAGTGGCCTCAGTTACAGGGTCGGGCATGACTTAGCGACTGAACAACAGCAGTTATAGGGAAGCCACAGGGATTCACAGAGCCTGTGGCAGGTCTGTCCATCTAAAAGTGTCAGCAGTTGTTAAGCCCTGACCAGTTGTTTTGTAAGCAAAAATATAAGCCCAGTATTGCCAGGCCTTGCAGTTTCCCATCGAGCTGGAAATCAAGATTTTATGTGAATTCTCCCAAATTTTAAGTTTTTTGAAGTGATGACAACTAAGTTAACTGAAAGAGGAAAAAAAAAAAGTCACTTGGTGAATTTATAAATGTTCAGGCTAAAATCTCATTTGTGAACAAATCAGGTCCAAATACTGAGAGTTTTCACCCCTAGTCTTGGTAGTGCTCAGAATGAAAAAAAAATTTGATTTTAATTCAAGCACAAGATCCGTTACTATTTAAACAAAGGTTTTGATCCCGAGAAACTTCCAAAAGTTGAATCTGGAGTTCTACTGTCCAAGTCTGCCCTGACATCTCCTGTCAGAACCAGACTCTGTAAAAACCTAAAGGAAGCGAATTCTCAGGTCGCCTACCATTCATCTCGAGCACTGGAGGGTGGACTCCATGATCTCCAGGATAAATGCCCATAACCAGTTTCTCTCTACTCATGTCTTCAGCTACCCATAAGTTCTTTAAAGCAGAGAACAAATCATAAGGGAAGATGAAAGACAGTTGGGTTGTGCTGACAATAAAAATCAGAAACGGCAGTGATGGCCATTCTGGAGAAACAAAAGGATTAGTTTAGGAGCAATAAAAGCAGCGACACGGTGGGAATTGAAGCACTTGAACAGCTACAGAACATTGATGGAATTCCAGAGCTTTCACGGGCCACCAACCAACAGAAACTTCCTCCTCCTCTGATGCCTCGGCATATACGACTGTGTATAACCCACACTGCTTTTTGTCTCCTACCCTGTCCTGCTTTACTGCCTCGGGGTCCCCGATGCTGATACATACACACGCACTCTCACCCCAGCCACATTCTGAGTTCAAGGACTGAGCAGTCCACTTTCCAAAAGCCGACAGAAGTCTTCTCTGCCAGTTTCAGCACTGCTCTGAAGATGCTGACCAGGGGAAAAAGTGAAATTCTTCATCCAAAACCTCCTTGCTACTGGGAGGGCCACATATGGCCAGCTGTCTTGTGCCAGTCCCTTTATGATTTGTCTTTGACAGATCAGTATCAAACCAAATAGCTATAGGCCAACCAATTAAAAACAAAAATGCAAAAACAGAGACCAAGATTCATGCCTGCTGGTGAAAACTTCAACAGGCATGTGGGTAATGGGAGTATGACAAGCTGGCAGCCCACAGTCTTTTTGAAGTGAAGAGCAAACAAGCTGAGGATTTTTATAATACGGACTTTGTCCAGTAATTCAACCAGGAGCTTTACCAATACAGCTGCTTCCAAAAGCTAAAACACATGGGACTGAAAGCACTGCAACTTAAAGCAAACAAGATTCGCAGCCAGGACCAGCCTTCCCAGCAGCTGAAGGGTAGACATGCTCTGCCACTAAAAATAAAGCAGTGGCTAGATTTTGAAATGTCTACCAGCCAGACCAAAGTAAATGATGATGGACAATTATAAACTGTAAAACGAACAGCTTCAAGAACTGATAATCAGTGTTGGGAGTAACAGCTACAAAAAACTCTCTTGGGGTGGAACGGAAGGGTCAGGAGGGACATCTGGGAAAGAGAAATGTCAGATATGAAAATAATACTTAAAGGAAAAAAAATAAAGATGCCACAGTTATTTTCTTGTGAAATGCGTGGCTTCCTCGACCCTTCCTCTCAGGCTTCCCAGGTGGCACTAGTGGTAAAGAACCTGCCTGCCAGTGCAGGAGGCATAAGAGACGCAGGTTCGATCCCTGCATCAGGAAGATGCCCTGGAGGAGGGCACGGCATCCCACCCACTCCAGTATTCTCGCCCGGAGAATCCCACGGACAGAGGAGCCTGGTGGGCTACAGTCCGTGGAGTCGCCGAGTCAGACATGACTGAAGTGACTTAGCACAGCACTACCTCACTGAGAAAACATACGTACATCTCAAGTTCAGCAAAGATAAATGGACTCGATAGTATAAGCATATACAGGTCTCAAGTCTGCATTCAAAACAAAGGCTACTGTCGCCATTCTTTTTACTGCTCCTCAAAATTTTGTTTATTGCCACAACCCCTTTTCAAGGGCCCACATCCCCTAATGGCATATCAGCCTTCAGCCCGATTGAATTTGAGCCTTCAGCAGAACAAGAGACTAAAGAGTCCCTATCCTTTCTGTTGAAAAGAAGTTGCTCCTGTCATAACAGGAGATCATTAACATCACAAATCGATCAATAAATTCCCAAATATTATGCTGTCATTGCCCAGAGGCCAAATGCTAGGCTAAGAAAATGGGCTGAAGACACTGCTTGAATTTCCCTTGCAAAATGGTTCAGGGATCTCTCTCATCAAAAGGAGAAATTCATAAGCTTTCAACAGGTGGCCCCGAAAAGCTTTCAACCTACTGGGCAACTCAGTGGAGTGCGCTAAAGAGTAGGTAGATTAGGAAGGCGTAAAGGGCTATTTCGGCCAGAAGGGCATTCTTCTGGGGGTGTAATTTCTGTTCATACATCTATCTATACGATAGATGCTCCATTACAGTAATTATTATGAATTATAGATAAGCACTCTGTAATGTTCTGCTCTCCATTTCCTACAAATCAAATTACCCAGGGTTATATTGGATTGTGGACATATTTAGAAAATCCTTTTATGGTTGTTTGTTAAGCTTCCTTCTGCCAAGAGGCTCCAATCTTTCCTTTGACCAGATGCCCCTAAAGAGCTGGCAGAGAGGGGCTGGTGTGGGTTGGGGTGGACAGGGCCACCTAGTCACCATCCAGGCTGGCGTGGGGGCTCATAAGCCATCTTGCTAGGAAACAGCTGATCCTTAAATCTGGGCATATGGTGTGTGTTCAAGGATTACTAGTCAATGTCTTCATGGGTTATTTTCGCAAGGAGGCTACCGGGAAAAATAGCTTCTACCAAAAAGGGTTTGCAAACTGGATTCCCCAGACAATGACAGCTCTTTTCCTCAGGTGCTTGACAAGGAGTCAGATGAGCCATAACTGCCATAGTTGCGGGGCGGGGGGGGGGGGGATACCCACAAATTAGGTTATATCTGCACATAGTTCTTGCTATGAAAAATTAATCACCAAGTATTTAAACCCCTTGATCGACTTATCAAAGCTGATTCAGGGTACCTTCTCAGCCTTTTAGATCATAATGATGGGTTGTGTGTATGTGTGAAGGTCAGAAGTCTGCCAGTAACTTGTAAAATCTTTATAGTTTTAAGGAATTGCAAGGTCTGGAGCTACATAGTAGGAAAAACCCTAAACTAAAGTACCCACTATTTCCTGCTCTTTCTATAAGTAGCTCCAGATATAAGATGCTCTCATCAAAATTTATATCCCTTCCCCCAGGACTATTTTATAGATGATGGCTGATTGTCACTTGGAATAAATCTTGCTATGGTGTTAATGACTGGCTGAGATATCCTATAATGAAAATAGCTAACATTTATTCAGTGCTTATGGTGTGCTAGGGACTGCACTTCATGCTGTATATGTGTTGTTTCACTTAATATTCTCAACAACTTAATGAAGTTAGTAGTAAGTCAGTTCAGTTCAGTCATTCAGTCGTGTCCAACTCTTTGCAACCCCATGGACTGCAGCACGCCAGGCCTCCTTGTCCATCACCAACTCTCAGGGCTTACTCAAACTCATGTCCATCAAGTCAGTTATGGATACAACCATCTCATCCTCTGTCGTCCCCTTCTCCTCCCGCCTTCAATCTTTCCCAGTGTCAGGGTCTTTTCAAATGAGTCAGTTCTTCGCATCAGGTGGCCAAAGTATTGGAGTTTCAGCTTCAACATCAGTCCTTCCAATGAACACTCAGGACTGATCTCCTTTAGGATGGACTGGTTGGATCTCCTTACAGTCCAAGGGACTCTCAAGAGTCTTCTCCAACACCACAGTTCAAAAGCATCAATTCTTTGGCCTTCAGCTTTCTTTATAGTCCAACTCTCACATCCATACATGACTACTGGAAAAACCATAGCCTTGACTAGATGGACCTTTGTTGGCAAAATAATGTCTCTGCTATTTAATATGCTGTCTAGGCTGGTCATAACTTTTCTTCCAAGGACCAAGCATCTTTTCATTTCATGGCTGCAGTCACCATCTGCAGTGATTTTGGAGGTTAGTAGTAGTAGTAGTAGTAGTAGTAGTAGTAGTAGTAGTAGTAGTAGTAGTAGTAGTAGTAGTAGTAGTAGTAGTAGTAGTAGTAGTAGTACCTTTCATTCCCATGGGATAGGGAACTAAATGCCACTTTCTTAAATTTGCTCTTAAGAAGTGAGCTCAAATCCAGACCAGTGGCTCTAGAACCAGAATACTTCATCTACTTTGTAACTGGTTAATCCATAGTGATAAACTGGGCATTATCTACGTAATTGTGTAAGTATTGTTATCTTGGGCCATTAACTCTGGCATCTTCCCTGTCCCTCATCTGTAAGACTGAGGAATTTAATTACCACAGTGGTTTTCAAGATCGCTCAAGCTCCCTTTGGCCTGACTGGGCAGAAGTGGAAGATGAGGATGGGAGGGCAGCAGGGCTCTCTATTCCCTCGCCCAGCTTCAACCTCAATACTTCTGCCTTTTTTAGGCTGGATTTAGGCATAAAATTTATTTTTCAAGAAGGTTCTGAATGGTTAAACCTTTTGAAACTCGTGAGTCTAGAACAGAGACCATAAACTGCTCGCCTGTGATCTAAAGGCAGCCTGTAGATTTTCTTTCTTTTTTTTTTTTGGTCCCTCCAAAGGCTCTTGTTTTCCTCTAACTTGATGTATTCTTGCCTCTCTTCTTCATCTCCTCGGTTCTCTTAGGTGTTTATCATTCTGGCTTTTACGTGCCCATCCTTACATGAAATGTTCCCTCGCTGTCTCCAGTTTTCGTAAAGTGATTTCCCGTCGTTTCCATTTCACTGTTTTCCTCTGTTTCTTTGCATTGTCCACTTGCTATTCTCTGAAACTCTGCCTTCACTTGGGTGTACATTTCCTTTTCTCCCCTGCCTTCTGCATCTCTTCTTTTCTCAGATCTTTGTAAAGCCTCCTTGGACAACCACTTTTCTTTCTTGTATTTCTTTTTCTTGGGGATGGTTTTGGTCACTGCCTCCTGTACAGTGTTGCGAACCTCTGTCCGTAGTTCTTCAGGCACTCTGTCTATCAGATCTAATCCCTTGAAGCTATTTGTCACCTCCACTGTATAATCACAAGGGACTTGATTTAGGTCATACCTGAATGGCCTAGTGGTTTTCCCTACTTTGTTTAATTTAAGCCTGAATTTTACAATTAGGAGCTAATGATCTGAGCCACAGCAAGTTCCCAGTCTTGTTTTTGCTGACTGCATAAAACTTCTCCATCTTTAGCTATAAGGAATACCATCAGTATGATTTCATTATTGACCATCTGGTGATGTCCATGTGTAGAACTGTCTCTTTTGTTATTGGAAGAGGGTGTTTGCTATGACCAGTGTGTTCTCTTGACAGAACTCTGGTAGCCTTTGCCCTGTTTCATTCTGTACTCCAAGGCCAAACTAGCTTGTATTCCAGGTATCTCTTGACTTCCTACTTTTGCATTCCAATACCCTGTGATGAAAAGGACATCTTTTTTGGTGTTAGTTCTCAAAGATCTTGTAGGTCTTCATAGAACTGTTCACCTTCAGCTTCTCTGGCATCAGAGGTTGGGACGTAGACTTGGATTACTGTGTTGTGGAACGGTTTGCTTTGGAAATGAACTGAGATCATTCTGTCGCTTCTGAGACTGCATCCAAGTACTGCATTTTGGACTCTTCTGTTGACTATGAGGGCTACTCCATTTCTTCTAAGGGATTCTTGCCTGCAGTAATAGATACAGTGGTCATATGAATACACCAACACTTAAAATCTCGATTTTTTTAAACATAAAATGTGAGCCTCTCTTGAAAACTTCGACGTGCAAACATCAGACAGACCTGCCCAAAGACCACGCCGGGATGCGCGTGCATTCTGCAGTCTCACACAGCTCCCACTCAACCCGCTTCACCCACAGTATCCTTAACCAAACCTGTAGACACTTGTGTTTACAAACCTAGTCTAGATAATCTCCAAGTCCTTCCTAGTGCTAAATATATTTCCAACTGAATTGTAAGCTTCTAAAGGAAAAATACTTTTTCTTATGCATACTCAGTATTCCTCAGCACTTCTTATCCCCATTTCCCTCATCCTCACCTCCGCACATACACACGTGTGTGCACACATACACACTCACAATGTTCAATATGTAATAGAGTTTCAAAAATTGTTCTTTGTGTTGAAAAGCGGCTTTCTACAGCATACCACTCAGTAATATTTACATTTTCCTAAAGAATCATGAGCCCCCAGTTTCTTAGCTCAAAGAAATGCATTTCTAATGGTGTGTTCCATCATGCTGTGTGTCAGGCAAGCCTGCAAAGAAATTCTGAGGTTGAAGGATTCTGTTTGTAAAGCAATTTGTTTCCAATAGCTAAAGACGTACTCTGGTGCCTTAATTAATTGGAGCTTATTATAAGGGTATTCAAGAACACAAAGGGGTTTTGTGAAACACCTTCAGAGTTGAGGATATTTGGGAATAAGAAAAATCCAACATGGCTGTGGTGACCACTAACCTTACCGGCCCTTTAATAGGAAGATGTGGTCTCTGGCCTCTATGGTGGTGACTCAGCTGCTTCCTGGAAGCATCTGTTCCTTTCCCTGGTATTAATTAGCCACCTCACCCTCTTCTCTCTGTCATTTCTTTTTCAGTTTCTGCTTGCTCATAAATTCTGTTTGCTTTTACCAGCGGTTTACTCATCTCTCTTGCTGCCACCAGGCCTCTTCTTGTGGTTCTTCTTAGCTTATACTCCCTCCCCAAACCAACTACTTGATTTCCCTCCCCAGACGCCCCACTTCAAATTCCTGAGCTAGAACATCTGACCCAACTCATCACCATTTTGTCTGTTCAGGCAGTTCTTCATGCCAAGCCATCTCATAGGATACTGGCCAGCTTGGGGACTGGTTAGGGATAGGACTACTCTGGTCCAATCAGATAAGTCTGTAGGAAGGGGCTGCATGCCCACCCAGGGCCACCCACAGCCCACTTGTGGGTGAGGCACATTCCCTTAAAAGGAAACTCTTGGTATAGCAGCAGTATAATGGACCTGTCCAGTAGGATCTTTAGATTTCAGTTCAAATCACGCTAGTTTCTCCATCTTTGAGAACGATTTCCCTCTGAAGCATAAACTAAAGCTCAGACTCTGTTTCCATCACATTCTTATTTTTGTGGACCTTTGCAGGCACCATCAGAGGATCTCTGTGGTTCTTGCATGCTCTTTGATGACAACTTACTCTAACTCAGTAAGGCACGGGCTCTCAAAGCAGGGACTTCGGTTGTTCTGTAGGCATCTGAACCAACTCTTTTACACATTATCATCCAGGCTTAAATTCCAATGAATTGTACTGACACCCCAAATTCTCTATCAAGTCTGTTCCCATGGTTTCAAATAAAAATCTCTATGTTCAGGAATCCTAGCAGTATAAACCCAGCCCAGATCTCTCTCCTGAACTCCATGTCTACCTAATCCATCTCCACCTAAATACCCTAGAGTTATTTTGTGTTTCTTTAGTGTTGCTGAAATTCACCGTGTCCAAATTAATTTTGCCTGCCTTTTGCCCAGCTAACCTACTCTTCAACTATCCAGTTACCCAAGTAATACATTAGGGTGGCATCCTTGATTTTTACCTCTCTGAAACCCATATCTAATCAATAATTACCATTTCTGTTAAATATCACTTCCCAAATACCTCTTAATTCTGTCTTTAAAGCTCTACTTCCACTACCAATGTGGACTGGTTTTAATTTTCAGAGTCTGATACTCCCTGTCACCTCTAGTCTTTCGCATAACAAAGCTGTTCCCTCTGACTAGAACACTATCCTCACATCCAGCGTTGTTTGTTGCTTAATTGCTAAGTAGTGTTCTACTTTTCACTACTCTTTGTGACCCCATGGACTCTAGCCCGCCAGGCCCCCATGTTCATGAGGTTTCCCAGGCAAGAATACTGGAGTGGGTTGCCATTTCCTTTCCAAGGGATCTTCCCAACCCAGCGGTCAAACCTGGGTCTCCCGCACCGGCAGGCAGGTTCTTTACCACTGAGCCACCAGGGAAGCTCCATGAGACAAGGCATTAAGCTTGAATTTCCTCATCTGTAAGATGGAGTGATGCTATCGATGTCTCTCATGTTTCTGTGAAGTGTCTGAGATCGGAAACTACAAACCAAGTTCCTTGCGTTTCAGAAGTCTGCAGAGATAGCCCATGAACCCTTCCCCGCCATGAGAAACTTCTCTTCTCCCATAAGGTTTTAACCCCTCTGAGATCACGAAATGTGTACACAAAGCCTTTTGTATCCTCAATGTATCTTGAGTGGGGTGATACATCGAAGGCATTTCCAGGTCATTCCTTCTAGTACTTCCTCACACCTACATACTGCTGTTCACAGTCCTCCTTGACATACCGATCCTTGAAAAATCATGATAAGCACTCCATTTCTGTTTCCCCCTTCTTTCTCTTGCTCTTTCTTGCTTTGTAGGGCTCTCCTGGAAAAAACCCAGACCTATAAATAATCAATTAGCCCCATCCAAACCCTAAACCCTTTTTGTCTAACTAATTCCTATGCATCCTTCAAGTATCAAGTTGGAGTTACTTCCTCCTGGAAGCCCTCCCCTTAGCATGCATGCTACTAAACTGTTTGTTCACTGAGACAGAACCATATCTGCCTCATTTAAGTCTGTGTTCCTCTTGCCGAGTACAGTAACTGACACAGAGCAGCGGCTTGATAAGTATTCGTTAAAGCAATAAATGCTCTGCTCTACAAGTCCTACACGGCTTTAACCTATTTTTCTTGAAAATGCATCCAGAGAGTAAGTTGTGATTTTGATAAAAGTTTCAAAGGCATTTGGAAACAGCCAAAGACATGGACAATCTCAGACACAAAACAAAACGAGTAACATACAAATAAAAAAGATGTAAAAATCAAATGAAGATGCAAGTCACACAGAGTCATATAAATCACTAAGATAGGCAGAATACAAATTCAGTACCTAACTGTGTTTCCCAGCCCATATTTCGAAGGATGGTAGAAAATTCTCAAACCCCTGAGAATTGCAGGATACCTTTTTTTCTTTTTCATTGTTCCTACACTAATTCATACTTCTGAAAGTCAGATATTCAGATAACAAATAACCAAGTGTTGGAAGGAAAGTTACAAATTATAGTCATATGTCACAGTCTAAGCGAATGGCAGCCAAATTTCCCTATATAAATTGCAGAACTCTCTTATGATTTCACAAGATGTATTGAAAAGAAAAACAGTAAAAAGGAAATTCATTTTTTACTCAGCTAATATAGTATATGGGTAAAGGGTTCATGTTTAAACTGTTACAGATGAGTGACTTTTTTTTCCAGAAATGCAATTTTAACAAAGCATAATACCACTGAGATATTAAAGCTGAATTTAAAATTTTTAAAAATTAGGTTAACACCCTCAGAGCAAATCATGCTAATATCATATGCTTTAAATAATGTCACATTTTAGATGAATTCCTTAGCTAGCAACACAAAAACAGATTCAAAAGAAGGCATAGGGAAAACAGAGTCAGCCAAAGAATTTTTAGGAGCAAAATGACTTTCAACTGATTACAATCTATCAGCTAGTAACAAAAGTTTCTATGTGGGTGACCCTTTTATATTTTTTATGATTTTTTCTGTGGTTATTGCTGTTAATTGTTAGTAAATCCAAAGTTACCACTTTGAGAGTAAGACAAAAGTGATCAAGCCATATTTTTCAGGTTAAACATGTATGATTTATTGCTAAAAATGAGTACAGTATTCAAGGCAAAAATATTTGCTTTAAAAGCACCAGTTAATTACTGCTAGTTCTCATTATTCTTCCAACATATTTACATAGCAGAACCCAGAATAAAATACTGGTGAGAGACCACCTCAGAGACTTATGTGCAAAGCCAAAATCTGCAGCCTGGTACTTCTCTGAAGATACGGGTGAATACAGCAGTTTTGCATTGGCCCTATTAAAGGGTCTTTAGTTGTTGGTGGGAGAGGTTGAAGACTTTCACCTCTGAAGGTCAGATATAGCCCCCGGCCTTGACAGAGCATGAGAACTCCATTTCTCACCCACTGTAAGAGCAAATCTTCCAGTAGCTCCCAGTTAAATGTCCCGTCTGTTCTGATCATTCAAGGATGTGGGTTTTGTCATTTGCATACGGTTTTGCCCTGATCTCAAGTTTAAAAAAATAAAATATATTTTGCCGCCGTCTAATGTAGAATTTTGAAATGTTCCCAGGAGAAAAATAAACTTGCCCTGGCAAAGCCTCTTGCGGATTATTAGTTGGAATCTTTTGACTGTAGTCAGAAATAAGTGAGCATCCATTCGTAGCAATCCTTATAACATTACCTCTGTTTGCCTTTTTATTATGCTTACAAGTGCTTTTGGAACCATGTTAGTCTTTTTAAAAAAAGAAAGATCTAAGATCTTTTTTACTTATTCCCCCCCCCCCAAGTCAAGGAAAGCAAAGTTCCAAAAGTAACATATTTTCATAGAATATATGAGAGACATGAAAAAAAATCAAGTATAAGTCCTTGTGAAATGTATTTGTGATCATTGGAATTAGACCTCTTCCTAGGGTCACAGTGACTATCAAAACAGATGTGTGATATCTGTGTCTGTCAGATATCTCTTTAAAGCCTTCCATGGTTGACTCGTCCTTGTTCAGCTCAGAGTCATTTAAAAAATACTTTGAGAGCTAGCCATGAGAATTACAAATCATTTTTCAAAGGTATGTACAGTTCTGCAAATTACAGTGAGTTTACAGGTGCAGTCTTATTCTGTGTAACCTAGAGATGAAAGAGCTATCAAGGACACTGATGCTCATTGTTGCATCAATGAAACCCTCATGAATTCAAAAATCGTGGCAATCATCTCTTTAATGGAAATAGATTCTATGAAGTTGTCAAGCAGATGGCTTCCAATTTCCTCCTAAATGAAGAGGCCTTGGGAAATAGTGTGAGGACTCCAACAGCTCTGGGTGGCAAGTGCAGAAACTGAGGCAATCAATGCTCCTCACTCCCTTGATGACTTGCTGGAACTTGGAGGGACAGCATGGGGTAGCCACTCCGCTGGTCAGTTTCTTGTACCTCGGTTCACTTCAGGTTCATGGACACCTGATAGAATAGCAGTCTCTTCTCTAATTCAGTCAAGGAAGCTTAAGTACAAAAAGATTTAGTGGCTTGTCTAAGATCACTACAGTAACAAATGCCATATCCAGATTCTTACTCAAAAAGGAACCAAGGGAATTACCTGGCAGTCCAGTGGTTAGGGCTCTGAGCTCCCACTGCAGGGGGCAGGGGTATGATCTCTGGTCAGGAAGCTATTTTACTGCATGCCACATATCCAGAAATAAAGGAAGAAGCACTTCCCCTATTGCTTCAAACACACACACATACATTCAGACACACAAATCCACACACACAAACACCCATCATAGAAAATCAACTTATTGCCATTGCCAGCTCATTCTTCCCATCTCTATATCCTTTTCAGCTCCTATTCTGATACTGCATTCTTCCTTTAACAGTTCAAGGCGTTCCTAAAAGGAGTACGTCAAGGCTGTATATTGTCACCCTGCTTATTTAACTTATATGCAGAGTACATCATGAGAAACGTTGGGCTGGATGAAGCACAAGCCAGAATCAAGATTGCTGGGAGAGATATCAATAATCTCAGATATGCAGATGACACCACCCTTATGGCAGAAAGTGAAGAACTAAAGAGCCTCTTGATGAAAGTGAAAGAGGAGAGTGAAAAAGTTGGCTTAAAGCTCAATGTTCAGGAAACTAAGTCATGGCATCCAGTCCCATCATTTCACGGGAAATAGATGGGGAAACAGTGTCAGACTTTATTTTTCTGGGCTCCAAAATCACTGCAGATGGTGACTGCAGCCATGAAATTAAAAGACACTTACTCCTTGGAAGGAAAATTATGACCAACCTAGACAGCATATTAAAAAGCAGAGACATTACTTTGCCAACAAAGGTCCATCTAGTCAAGGGCATGGTTTTTCCAGTAGTCATGTATGAATGTGAGAGTTGGACTATAAAGAAAGCTGAGAGCTGAAGAATTGATGCTTTTGAACTGTGGTGTTGGAGAAGACTCTTGAGAGTCCCTTGGAGATCCAACCAGTCCATCCTAAAGGAGATCAGTCCTGGGTGTTCATTGGAAGGACTGATGTTGAAGCTGAAACTCCAATACTTTGGCCACCTCATGCGAAGAGCTGACTCATGGGAAAAGACCCTGATGCTGGGAAGGATTGAGGGCAGGAAGAGAAGGGGATGACAGAGGATGAGATGGCTGGATGGCATCACTGACTCAATGGACATGGGTTTGGGTGGACTCGGGGTGATGGACAGGGAGGCCTGGCGTGCTGCAGTCCATGGGGTCGCAAAGAGTCAGACACGCCTAAGCGACTGAACTGAACTGACTGAAGTGTTGATGGCAGCACTGTTTTCCGTGTGTGTGTGTGTGTGTGTGTGTGTGTGCACGCGTGCTCACTCAATTGTGTCTGACTCTTGTGATTCCATGGTCTGTAGCCCTTCAGGCTCCTCTGTCCATAGGATTCTCCAGGCGAGAATCCTGGACTGTGTAGCCATGCCCTTCTCCAGGGGAATCTTCCCAGCCCAGGGATGGAACCCACGTCTCCTGAGTGTCCTGCATTGGCAGGTGGATTCTTTACCACTGTGCCAGCTGGGAAACCTGGATTTTCTCTGTAGGTATTTTCTCTGTAGGACTTTCTCTGTGGGTATTCCCTGGTACTGGCCCTGGCATTGGCTACTAGGCTTGTCTGTGTTTCCCATTCTCTCTGTCCCCACTTCTGTCCACTTTCCCTTCCTTTGCAGGCACCACCATCCATCCTTCTGCCCCATGCTGATGCAGCTGGGCACTGTTAATAAGGACACATGAACCCAGCTGACCCAGTCTCATAAATCCTATGCTGTCACTTGGCTTGCCCACTGCAGAGCAACGTAACTACTCTGCCCTGCGCACAGACAGCTCTCAGATCAGTATCTCAGGTCTTGACCCCTAATCCTGTTTCTAATGACGTGTTTTTTGTTGTCTACAAAATAACTCACCTTGGTGATCTGCCAAGATCTGAAACTAGTTATGACGAAGCTGAGCCCAGTGTCCTCTGTCTCAAGCCCTTACCCCACTTAAGCTTGTCTCCTGCGGGCACCATTACCCACCTGGGCACCCCGCAGTGTAAATACGGGGTCCTGTTCAGCCTGTCTCCAAGGTTCTGCGTGGATTTTATCCGTTCAGTTTTCTTAAAATTTTGGGTTCGTTGTGGTCACACCTCCACCTTCTTGTTCCCACAGCTGCACTACAACTACAGCATTAGTCCTGAAAGCCAACAAGCAAACATCCCTGTTTCTAGGTTCTCCGGACCCCATCTTCTCACCACACAGAGCAACTGCTCTGTCCTCACACTGAAACCCTCGACGTTGGTCAGAGACCCTTGACCTTCTGACCCCTCCCTGCTTCTGCAGCCTCCACTCTGGCCCTCGTTTTTTCCTTCCGTATCCCCTCACTAACGTCCTCTTTCTACTTCTGACACTTTGAACATGCTACCACTTTTCCTGGAATGTTCTTTACCCCACACTAGCCAATAGCTGCTCAGAGGCTTCTTCCAGCCTCCATTCTAATTAGATTTTCTTATCCCTCCCTGAACTTTGCTTCCATTGACCTTGTCACAGTCTTTAATTATCTATTTCTGAGTAAATGGATCTTCCCAATTGCTTATTGAAGTAAAGAGAAGAGCATTCCTGAAATATCAGAGAAGAGAAAGATGGTGGCCCTTGCAGGTGGTTTGAACTAGGAACTTGCTGTGAGGGTGGAGAAGATAAATAGTTAGTAGAAGTACTTCTGCATTAAAATGGATAAGCTTTATCAAGGCAGTTGGAGACGGAAATGGCAGCCCACTCCAGTATTCTTGCCTGGAGCATCGCATGGACAGAGGAGCCTGGCGGGCTGCAGTCCTTGGGGGTCACAAAGTGTTGGACACGACTGAGCACGCACACATCAAGGCAGTATGGAACAGTGGGGGTGGAAGGGGAGGTGAATATTGATGAGTTTTGTTTTAAATAGGTTGCATTAGGAATCTTCCAGAGAAGACAAGTAAATATACCTGTAGGCAATTGGATCTACTTGTGTGCATATACAAACTTGAAAATATTCAACAGAAAAGAAACGTTTGAAGTTGTGATGTAGCTTAGAGATGTAGAATTGACGTAAATGCAGAATGAAAAGACGGGATTGCCTAGGACATTCTCATTGCCTATGTTGCCCCGAAACAATCTTTCTGCCAAGCCTTATTCTTTTAAAACATTAAAAACCTTATTCAAAACTCACATTTTCCATGAAGCCTTCCCAGATTCACATTGCCTTTATCCTGTCATTCTAACAACACTCATTACCCTTGAAAAAGTTATCGTTGGCTGCATATATGTTTATGAGACTCTCCTCATGCCGATATTATGTTGCAAGCTCCCAGAGGACAGGCGTCTTGTTTCTTGTTTCATTAATTATGTAAATCGTCATTCAGTTGATATCTTTGACAAGCCAACTCTATACCTGCAAGTAATGGGCACCTATTTAGATTTTGTAAATTTTGGCTGTCCTCTTGTCCCAGTTTCAGTCACTTATGCAAATATTTTTGTTCTGGCCGTTATTGTGTGTGCAACTAAAGAAGATGCAATCATACGATTTAGTCAAAAGAGAGGGTTGGAATCATAGCTGGCCAACACACTGACCAGAAGAACATTAAGGCAGAAATTCTATCAGAGCATAAGTGTCTTAGACATTTAGGCCAATGTCTTCCATTACCATTTCCAATTCGATTCCATTGGTGTGGTTAGGTGCTTTGAAGTGTCATTTGTAGCCCCGTCTCTGATCCTACATAATTTGGCCCACACAGACAGTTCCCATCCATTTAGCCTTCCCTAAGAACTGACAGCAGTCGAAAAGCATTGCTGACAAATTGATGTTGAGCACTCACGTCAGCTGGTCCCTACAGCCCACTGGTGGCTTGTCAGAGAGAGGGCTCTGAGACTGTGGATGGCATTCCATCAGGTCAATCTCTCACTGAAGCCACTGAGTTCATTTTCTCAGATTTTGCCTGAACTGGGTGGTTGATGACAGCAAAAGGAAAGATGGCTACCTCTAAAAATTTTCGATCGGATTTTTATATCACCTGACGTCAAGTCAATTAGTGATCCTTTCTTTCTGACTGGCACAGAGCAGGTTTTCTAAAAACACTGCTTGAATGATTCAGAGTGAAATTAACATGAACTGAATACATAAACAGGCAATGCATTATGTGTTTGGGCCTTTTTTTTTTTAAACAATACCAGGATATTTTTTTCATCAGTATGCTAAAGATGAAACCAAAATTCAAAGAAGTTGAATTAACTGAAGTTGGTGAATCTGCTCAAAGTTAGATGGCTAGTAAGTAACAGAGTGACAATTTGAACACAAATCAAAATTTTTTCTCCAGGTAAGAGTCTCCAGATTGGCAAGGTAAGATTATTGCTCCAACCATTAGCAAAGCATACTGACTAGAGAATGTCAGTGGCCGGGAAGGTAGAAGGCTCTCACACGCCTACCTTTGAGCTATTCAGCCTTGATCAGGGCAACCTCAACATCATGTGAGGCTCTTTAGCAGCCCACATTATACTACTGGCACAGGTCCTCTGAGCTCCACCCCCTGCACAGAACAGATGATGTTCTATACGAACATACAAAGCTAATCAGTTGAATAAAACTGTATAATGAGCCCAGATCACTAAATCAGATTCAAGTGTTCCTCTCTTTCAAGTGAGTCACATCCTCCAAGTTCAGAGTCGACCTTATGTGCATACACAGCAAGCAGTTTTATCTCCTAGGCTGGCTTTAATTCAAGAGAAAGGTCCTAAAATTTTTCTTCTATTGGAAATTCTGTAAGTGCTTCATGCTTAGGTTTTCTTATCAAACAAAACATCTCCCATTACACTGTTTCTAGCCAGTGAAAAAGAGTGGCCATCACTTCTGATTAGTTATAAAAGGAACAGCAGACCCATCACCTAGTTTATGGTGTCTTGGTTAAGAATACAGAATAAATAGGCCTGTATCCAAGCGCTACCCTCTGTTGCCTACTAGTTCTGTGGATTTGAAAGTTACTTAATCTTCTTTTTCTCACCTGTACAATTAGTAAAAATACTAACCTTACATTCTTGTAAGTATTAAATACTGATAATTATTGTTTCATGACAACTTCTAGCTAAATATGTTTAAAATTCTCCTTATGCACAGTGAAAAGTGAAACCCATTTCATAATGATTTGTAGTACATTTATTTTAGGAGGAAAAATCTGTGAAAGTATGAATCACTGATATAGAAAGATTAAAAAATGCAAACATCCATTCATCTCAGCAAATAAATTGTGAATTAGGTGTGTGTGTGGTGATAACAATGAGTATTACAATACAGTGATATGTATTCTAAATTAGTAATGTCAGAATTTTAGAGAGATAACACTTCTAGTGGTTTTAATGATATGAACATTCTTATACTAAAAGATTGCTGAAAACTTCAAAATGCTAGTCTTCCAGGATGCAGAAACCTTTGAAGTCTTCAATACTAGACACTTCACTACTCTGTTTATTTCCTGGGGCTGCTGTAACAAATCACCACAAACTGTATGGCTTAAAACAGCTGAACTGTATTTTCTTACAGTTCTGAGGGCCAATCCAGAGTCAGGTGTCAGCAGGTCCACACCCTCTCTTGACACCTTGGGAGGTGATCCTTCCTTGACGTTTTCAGCTTCTGGTGGCTTTCAGCAGTCTTTGTGGAGGTATCATTTCAATCTCCGCCTCCGTTTTCAAGTAGACTTATCTCTGTGCCTCCTGTCTCTTATTATAAAGACATCTGTCACCGGATTTGGGGCCTACCTCAGTAGCCCAGGATTGTCTGATCTCTAGACTCTTAACTTGGTTACATTGCAAAGACCCTTTTCCCCGATTCTGGGAATTAGGACGTGGACGTGCCTCTTTAGGGCCGCCATTCAACCCAGTCTTGTTCAGTTACTCAGGCAAGTCCGACTCTTTGCAGCCCCACGGACTGCAGCATGACAGGCTTCCCTGTCCATCAGTATCTCTTAGAGTTCACGTCCATCGAGTCAGTGATGCCACCCAACCATCTCATCCTCTGTCGTCCCCTTCTCCTCTTGCCCTCAGTCTTTCCCAGCATCAGGGTCTTTTTCAGTGAATTGGCTTTTCCCATCAGGAGGACAAAGTACTGGAGCTTCAGCTTCAGCATCAGTCCTTCCAATGAATATTTAGGGTTGATTTCCTTTAGGACTGACTGGTTTGATCTCCTTGCAGTTCAAGAGTTTCCCAAGATTCTTCTCCAGCCTCACAATTAGAAAGCATGAATTCTTTGGAGCTCAGGCTTCCTCCTGGTCCAACTCTCACATCCATACATGACCTCTGGAAAAACCATAGCCTTGACTATACAGACTTTTTTTTGGCAAAGTGATATCTCTGCTTTTAATACACTGTCTAGGTTTGTTATAACTTTTGTTCCAAGGAGTAAGCATATTTTAATTTCATGGTTGCAGTCACTGTCCACAACCCACTTTAACCAATAAAAAATTATTACAATCTTGTAATTTTAATCTTAATAAATTATAAAAAGTAATAGCTCTTACATATTAAGTAAACTGTATTCATTCTTTCTTCTATGTAATACTGACCCAATGCCTTCTTCATGCAGGCAGCATTTTAGACAATGGATGTTCCATGGTGAATCAAGTAACCATGGGCCATACTGCCTTCATGGAAGTTATAGAGTAGTCTAAGAGATGTTCAATTATTAATAACAACTAAATATATACTTACAATATGTTGTGGCTACTCACATGGGGAAAGGAACAAGGTCCTATGCAAAGAATAACTCGAGTCTGGGCCATTGTACAGTTTCCACTCTTTCCCTGCCTATTCTCAACCTGGTAAGCAGAGTCATATGTAAAAATCCAAATTTCTACTTTACAAATTTCCTGTGTCACTAGGAATAAAACCGGACTCCTTACCAGTACCGACCTACAAGGCGCTGTCTGCTCTGGGCCCTGTCCACCCCTCTGAACACGGTCCCAGCCCTTCTCACTCTACTCTCTCTCCAGCACTGCTGTGTGTTTGGCTCCTGGGAACAGCCTCAACTTTTAACGCTTCATGACCTTTGCATGAGTTGTTTCTTCTGCAAATTCCCTTCTTCTCTAATTCTTTGTGTGCCTGAGGCCTTCATATTCCAAAGTCTTCTTAGCTTAAATTTTCCACAGAAGCAGCCTTCCCAAGCCTTCCCAAGCAGTGGTGACTTGGGCAAGGGGAGTAGAGGGAGATAAGACAAGAAGCTGGATGGGGCAACATTTACAAAGTGACAGAAACCTGCAAAAGAAAACTTCATGATGGATTTATGTGATGATAATGAGAAGACTATCCATTGCAGGTGTCTGGCTTATACAACTAGATAACCTGTGGAGGCATGCAATGAGATAGGGAAAGCTGCCAAAGGTGTCAGTACGCAGTATTGTTTAGTCGCTAAATTGTGTCCGATTCCTTTGCAACCCCATGGATTGCAACCCGCCAGGCTCCTCTGACCATGGGATTTCCCAGGCATGAACACGGGAGTGGGTTGCCATTTTCTCCTCCAGGGGATCTTCCCGAACCAAGGATGAAACCCGCGTCTCACGTTTTTCAGGCAGACTCTTTACCACTGAGCTACCAGGGAAGCCCTGGAAGATTATTTAGTTCAGTTCAGTTCAGTCACTCAGTCATGTCCTACTCTATGACCCCATGGACTGCAGCACGCCAGGCCTCCCTGTCCATCACCAGCTCCCGGAGTTTACCCAAACCCATATCCATTGAGTAAGTGATGCCATCCAACCATCTCATCCTCTGTCATCCCCTTCTCCTCCTGCCCTCAATCTTTCCCAGCATCAGGGTCTTTTCCAATGAGTCAGCTCTTCACATCAGGTGGCCAAAGTATTGGAGTTGCAGCTTCAGCATCAGTCCTTCCAATGAACACCCAGGACTGATCTCCTTTAGGATGGACTGGTTGGATCTCCTTGCAGTCCAAGGGACTCTCAAGAGTCTTCTCCAACACCACAGTTCAAAAGCATCAATTCTTCGGCTCTCAGCTTTCTTTATAGTCCAACTCTCACATCCATACATGACCACTGGAAAAACCATAGCCTTGATTAGACAGACCGGAAGATTATTTAAGGAGTCATTTAATATTTATTTAGTACAACATTTTTGGTGAGACATTTAATTTTATATGTCAACTTGCCTAGGTCATAGTATCCAGATAATTGATCAACACCAGTCTAGATATTGCTTGGAAAGCATTTTTTTAGATGAGATTAACATTTAAATCAGTAGACTTTGGAAAAAGTGTAAGTGGGCCTCATCCAATCAGCTGAAAGCCTTAAGAGAAAGAGACTGAGGTCTCTGAGGAAGAGAGAATTCTGCCTCCAGACTCCACCTGCAACATTAATGCTTCCCTGAGTCTCTGGTCTGCCAAACTGCCCCTCAAATAGTGGACTAGCGAAGCCCCCACAATCAAATGCACCAACTTTTTAAAAATCCCCTTTTCTCTTTTTCTCTAGATATAGACACATAGATTTGTCTGTTTCTCTGGAGAACTTTGAAAAATACATATAATAATGATATAATTTTGTAAGACAAATTATATGTGCATGTAAACAAAACTTTCAGAAAATATACCAAATATTACTGTGTGAGGAGCTTTATGACTGGGGTGCCTATGTTACATCTAAATGAAAATGTCAAGTAAAGAACTGAATATACAAGTCAGAAAACAGGGCTGTATTATTGTGACTTGTCAGCATCCGAATACATTTTAAAGCATGGAAATAGATGAGACATTTAACCACTGAGAAATTTCCAGAAGTTCTGATTATTTTATATATCTCATTTCACTTAAAGCTTACAACTTACAACTTTAAGCTTAACGTTTAAAACTCTCTAAATTTACAGATGTGGAATTGAGACTCAGAAGATGTTTGGTCTAGAGTCACATAGGCAAAATTCAAACCTAGAATGACTAACCCCAAAGCTGATGCTCTTAATTACTATGATGTTATTTTCTTTTTCTTTTTTCAGTCTCAGTTGATTTTATTGGAGGTTTTAAACCCAGTTTTAACTTTGTAAATAAAGATTGAACAAATAGTTTAGTAAAACAATAATATCTTTTGGAAACTAATTTCTAAGCACATATATTAGTAGATAGCTTAAGTTTTTTAATGCCATTTAACGCAGTGACTCCACTTTCAAAATCTATCCTAAGGAAATAAACAGAGGGGAAGATAAAGATGCTTTGCATAGAAATGGTCATTACAGATTACATAACCTTGGAGATCTGGAATAACCTAAATATCCAAAATAACCTAGTGTTTATTAGGTAATCACTGAAAAATAATTATTTTCAAAAATCTTTTAAAATATTAGAAAATGCTTTAAATGTAACATTAGCTGGAAAAAACATACACTTAGTAATAATCAAATATATTTGTGTATAAGCATGTAAAGATTTATAGAAAATATATCAAATATTGCATGCTTACGTCTATACGGTAGGATTGTGACCAATTTTTATATTCTTCATATTTTTAACCACTTTTCAGACTTTTTTACAGTGAATATATATTACCGTGAAATCAGAAAAAAAGAAAAAAAACCTTTGTTTCACTTTTAATAAACGCTGAATTTCAAAATCCAGGAGCAAAAGCTGTAAAGCTTCTGTTCTCTAGCTAAGCAAGCCATTTACTATGTTAGCTTCAGCCATAGCATGTATTTATAGTTTTATTAAAAATTTTAATGAGTTTAAAAATACTGATCTTCCAGAGTTTTAAGAGTTAAAGTTTATATTGTGCTTGGGATCATTGGATGAAAGGTGTTACATAAATACAATGCATTATAATTAAGTGTTATTAAAGTAAATTGGAGACAAAACATGTAATAAAAATTTCCCTGTGGCAAAAAATCTGAGGTCCATATATGGTACCATAGGGTTTAAATCACATTTAACTGTGAATGTACCAACATTAACATGAAAATGTTTTTGCTGTGGTCTGGACTCAGCAATGAATATACACTGTGTAGCATGCCGGTTTTAATTATATATCATATTTCGCAGTAGATATTGAAATTGTAGACCACAAGATTTTATATCACGTACTAGGTGCCAAAATTACAAAAATGAAAATATTTTTTATTTCATGGAACTCGCACAGCTGAAGTTTCACTTGGTAACAGTAATATTCAGAGCATATTGATTGAAATGGGATTTTAAAATCTACAACCACCATCCGAGCTTCCAGGTGTGCAATCATATTTTCAGTCAGTTCCTAATTATTCCCATTAGAAGTGAGTAATAGAGAGCATCTGTCAATCCAGTTCTCAGAACTTCTGACTTACAGTAATCACGAGATTAGGGGGTGAAATACAAGTGAAGAGAAAAAGAAGGGCATGCACGGAGATGGTGTCTGTCTAAATAATAGAGAGGATCTATCTAAATAATAGGCAGAGAGAGGGTAAGGCTAGCTAGGCTGGAGATGGAAAGGGAATTTCCAGTTTATGGTGCGGGATGTTCAAGAACGATTCAGGGCAGCCAAAGGACTAGAGGACGTAGGAAGAATTTTTTGAACCCTAATCAAAGGATCCCTTCTATGTGATATGAAGGAGGTAGGGAGACACTAGAATCATTTCGAGGTTTTTTGTTTGCGTCTTTTTGTTCTCTGGGTTATTTGTTTGTTTTGCTTTTCTTGTCTGGGCTGCACTGCATGGCGTGCATGGTCTTAGTTCCCTGACCGGAGTCAAATCTGCACTGCAGTGGAGGCACTGAGTCTTAACCACTGGACCACTAGGGAAGTCCTTGGAATTAATTTTTCATTATATTTGTTAGCTGTACACTTTTCATTGAATATAATTCTCTGTGTAAATTGGGCTACCTGGGGCTCCCAGATTTATTTGGATTAAAAAGGAATGTAACTGACTAAAAACAGATGAGTTATAACCTTAATCACTGTAGCTAAATGTATATAGTAGAAATCCTTTCCCTTTTTATTACACAAGTCAAAGGAAAATAGTGCTATGTTTTTAAACCTTAATTCCACTATTAGTTTACAAAACCATATTTGCCAAATTAAACTGTTAGATTTAATCAGCCTTAGGAAAACCTAGAAGAGGTTAGGCAGCCATTTTTCACATCATGTGAACTATCCTTCAGGACATAAAGGAACCTTCAATAATACATACTGTCTTTGGTGTTTGTCCCTTGCCTAAAATGAATTTAACTTTTTTAAAATTAATAAGACAGTGTTAATTATATAAGCCAGAAGACAGTTTTTAAAAGCAGCTAATTGTCTTCAGACATGATAAGGTTAAGACAGGAGGTCTAAACTTTAGTATGTATTACAATCACCTGCACAGTTTATTTCAAATGTAAAGTCTGGGATTCAGTACTGCTGTGAAGATCCTGGGTCAGAAAACCTAGTGACATGGTCAAGTGATCCTCAAGCAGAAGACTAAAAAATCTCAGAGTTTTAAAAACACTGAATTAAAGCTTAATTTTAAATATTTGGAGAAAGTTTGGGACGCCAAAGCCATATATTTTTCAGAAATTTTTGCATACATAATATCCAAAAGTATTATTAACTGCAGGTGAGTTTTGAATTCACATACACAATTTCAGAACCACAGAAATTTCTATGCAAACTTTGGTCAGCCCATTCTTAAACTTGGCTGTGCATTTTTAACTTCAGAAGCCAATTTCCATGCGAACTGCTTTTATAGCACATTTTTATGATGGTAAATCATTGGCAAAGTGTTGAATAATAAAACAAGTTATGAAAAAAAGTAGTTATTTTACATTAGAAAAGTTGAAACTCATTTTCCTTTTCAACATTTTCTCATTGGTTTTGTTCATATGCATAAGGTAACTGGAATTCAGAAATTTAGATCTCAAAGCACTGGATAAACTTTTTTTTTTTGAAAAGTATTGCATAGGTTGCTCTTTTATTAATGGATCCAATGTTTGGTCATGTTTCAACTGGAAAAACATGAATACCAAAGTCTTAGCACCTCCCAGACTGGAATCTGGTCCTATTCACTGTTGTATCTCAGCACCTAGAGTAATTCTGGCAAGTGGGATGATCTCTATATGCATTTGTAAGAAAGTAAACTATATTTCCTACAATCCATGGGGTCGCAAAGAGTCGAACACAGCTGAGTGACTGAGCACACACACACACACACAAACTATATTTATAAATTTTTGTAGATCAAGGTCAGAGTTTGTGTAGTTTGAGAGAGTAAGTAGAGTCACTCTTCTGTGTGCAAGCGAATGCCTATCAGTGGTTTGCGAGCAGAAGACGTCAAATCGTGTCGAAGGTTGTGTAATGTTTATAGTCACCAGAGTGGTTCAGTGTATGATTTTATTCACTTGTCTTTTTGTTTTCATTGCTCAGGTAAACTGGAGCAGGTTGATAATAATTTGAAGTCTTTGTCAAAATCATCATAGTAAACTCTAAGCAATAGAACAGTCAAATCTATGAATGAATTTGCGCCTTCGTGGATTATTCACAGAGGATATATGAGCTCTCACTTCTGTTGAGTTAGTCTACACATAACCTCTGCAGGATTTTAGAGCATTTCTTTCCTCCCTTCTAGGGTCAGACATTGCATAAAACCATGGAAGCCAAAACACATCATTACCTGCCAATATGCTCCCTAAGGGAGATGTGAGTCAGTCCATGGATGAGCTTAGAAAGAGATAAGGTGAGCTCCAGATGTGAATCAGTCAGAACCATCCGACATCTCTCTCGAGCATGGAATCAGTAATAGGAAAGACTTTGGCAAGTGATAAAACAAGATGGGAAGCTGGGGAACTTTCCAAATCAGATATTCAGAATGTGTTTTTATCATTTGAATGGAAATAGTATAAACTCCCAGTACATCAAACACCTGGATTAAATTAGAGTACAGAAATATAGGGCCAAACAAAATATAAATTATTTGTAATTTACCATTCTTGCATCACCCTTGTCAATGCCCCCTCTATTAGCATAAATAATTCAAACTTTCAAAAATTATTTGTGCCCAGTAAATCAGATTGTAAAATAACTGACTACATTATGCAATGTTTAAAAGTTGGGCTATGCTTTAAATTTTTTAATTTGTATTACTATGTATTTAGACAAGCTGGATGTATATTGGAAAGAACATTGTTGGATTCCAGTTAATTAACCTACTATATTTATTAGTAATCATGTTAGTTTGGTGAAATGTCTGATATAGTTCTAATCACAGACTCGATCAAATGATCACATTTGTACTTCCTGTGAAAGTCCGATATCAACAAAAAATTTATTTTTCTCTTTAAAAAATATTTTTTGGAACTTCCTTGTAATTGTGCTATTAAATATACATTAATAACTCTCATCTGCAATCCAAACACATGAAAATGATAGATAAAATATAATAAGAGAAAGATGAAAGTTACAACTGTGCTCAAAATAAGGCAGTCATCTCCATGGAGAAGTGGCAGTCATCTCTATGGAGAAGTCATCTCTGTGCACAGAGAAGTCATCTCTATGCACAGGGAAGTCATCTCTATGCACAGGGAAGTCATCTCTATGCACAGAGAGAAAAGTCAGTGGGGCAGAGAGCAGATGAGCTGGGTTGTGTGTCTAGAAACAGGCAGGAGCAACCAGGAACTCAGTACCTGCAGGATAACGGGACTGAGTCTATATGTATGTGGGGACTAACGCCTGTCTCTCTGCTTGAAAACAGAGCCAATGTAGGTTTTCCGTGCTGAAGAAAGGAAGCTAAAAAGAGCTGCAGTTGAGTATTTTCTGAGGTTATTGCTTATATAAAATGCCCTGCCTATTGTGCGCTAACATGCATTCTCCCAGAATTTATATGCTGATGAGCTAACCCCCAGGACCTCAGAATATGTTTGGAGATCGAATATATTTAAGACTTAATTAAAGTTAAATGAGATCATTGGTGTCTGCCCAGTCCAACATGATTGTTGTCTTTATAAGAAGAGATTAGGACAAGGACAATCAGAGAGATAAGACCATCATGTGAAGACATTTGGAGATGATGACCATCTACAAGTCAAGAAGAGAGGTCTTCAGAAAACCAGTCCTGCTGACACCTCGATCTTGCGCTGTCAGCCTCCAAAACTCTAAGGAAATGAAGTTTCTGTTGTGTAAGTCAGCTCTTTCTCTGTTATGGCAGCCCTAGCAAGTTAATGGAATGCCTATGGAGGCAGAGTGATGCCAACACAGATTCAGAGGCTCCATGTCAAGCTGCCCATTAGTCAGCCACTGAGTGTGTCCTAGCCCTAGTACTACATTGCTGGGGGAAGTGGGTTCCTAGGAACCTGGTTGGATTCAATCACAAAATCTCTGTACAGGGATAGGTATATCCAGAGAGAAGTGGGGAGATGAACCTCTCTTTCAGAATGAGCCTGAACACCAAAACTGCAAACACAGAGCAAAAAATAATATCAAAAAAGTCAGCCAATCAAATCACCAGTTGGAAGATGGGTTTACTCAATACCAAATTAAAATAATAATCTGAAAATAATTTTAAATAGAGATATTTTAGGAATCCCAAGGAGATAAAGGAACACTCTCCATAAAAATAAAAAAATTAAAAACCAAGAAATTAGGAAAAAGAACAAAAGGACACACAAAAAAACCAAAAATTCCTTGAAATAAAAATTATAGTTATTAAAAGGATAAATTCAATAAATTCAATAGATTGGCTGTAATCTAGACTAGAAAGCTAAAAAAAAAAAAAAGGAGTGAATTAGAAAATAATGCTGAGGAATTCACCCTAAATGTGACAAAGCAAGAGAAAGGGCAATCAATCTCTATGGAGCATAAACAGAGAACCTAAAGAGTCATCTGATGGAAGTTCCACAGAATAAGGGAGATCATGGTAGAGAAGCAGCATTCAAAGATAGAATAACTGAACATTTTCTTTAATTAAATGGGAGTCCATTAAAAGAATTAGTTTTAAAAAGTAGAAATTATGAAATCTTCTTCCTAAGGACAAAATGCAAGATGTCATGTTTTATCACCATGGACTTAATAAGGAAGTTAAAATCTGTGAAAACGTATAGACCTTGGGAAGTATGCATGTGTTGGTGCTCAGTCGCTTCAGTCATGTCCAACTCTTTGCAACCCCATGGGCTGTAACCCACCAGGATCCTCTGTCCATGGGATTCTCCAGGCAAGAATACTGGAGTGGGTTGCCATGCCCTTCTCCAGGAGATCTCCCCAACCCAGGGATCAAACCTGTGTCTCCTGCAATGCAGGCAGATTCTTTACCTACTGAACCACCTGGAAACCCTTGGGAAATATACCAACATCAAACGATCGTACCTTGGTAGGCGGGAGATTCCTTCTGAGAAAGTGGATACACTCACCCTGTTGGTCGTCATGGGTGATGGTAAATCCTAGGGAGAAAATAAGGCAGGCCTCAGTCCTAGTGGTGAACTTCCTGTGTTGGGATCTGGATTCCAAGGAAAAGAGATTCAGTAGTACTAGAGATAGCCACTGCAAGGAGCTGCTTTGTGAATTCAACCTTTGTCTTCAAGAGGGTACATCTAAGTTTTAGCCCCACTGGCATCTTGAACTTGAGTGGTTCTGTGTTCTCACCCTAAGAACCAAGAGCACGTTACGAACAGGCACGACAGATGCCTAATGCTAAAAGCCCTTATGAGTGCCTTGTAAAATTCATTTACCTGGCTGAAGTGGCTAGTCAGTAGAACTGTAGCCCTCAAGTCCTGGCGTTGGCTGCCTAAGAGGAGCATGGTACACATCTTTAATCCTGAAGGCGCCATCTAAGTCTTGGTGAATTGATGAAGATGGGCCTTCATGATCATGGAGGCCCAGAAACACCGGATGCATTCATATGCTAAGGCTACCATAACCAAGAACCACACACGGGTGGCTTAAATGACAGAAATTTATTTCCTCATTGTTCTTATAGCTAGAAATCCAAGATCAACGTGTGAGCTGGTTTGGTTTCCCATGAGGCCTCTGTCCTTGACTTTTAGATATCCACCTTCACCATTTGTCTTCACGGGGTCTTCCGCTGTGTATGTCTGTGTCCCAGTACCCCCTTCTTATATGGATACGAGTCATATTGGCTTAGAAACCACACGTATGACATCATTTTACCTTAACTACCTCTTCACTTGTCCTTTCTTCAAACATAAGCACCTTCTGAGCTGCTGGGGTTAGGGCTTCCCTATATGGGTTTGGTGGGGGTTGGCACCCCATCCAGCCCACAACATGAGGTTTATATGCAAATGTCAGAACAATCCAAGAACAGGTTCTCGCAATGTGGATAGAATTTTCTAGCAGTGACAGTGGCAAGGAGGTGAGAGTGGGGAAGGGGCTGTCTAACGTGGCGGCCACAGAGGCCCGGCCCAAGAGTGCATGAGTGCTCCTTGGCAGGAGCCCTGACTCAGAAACTTGCTTAAGCTGCTCCAAAGAAAAGTCTGGAAAGAGAGTTACTAAGGAACATTTGAATTTCCCCTTTGAATAAGTAGAGGCTCAAACTGAACACCGAAGAAAACGTGACATTTTTTTTTTAATGGGGAATTGAGGCATGCCAATCATGATCTCAGGACATGAATGCCACTTTTATTGCTAAAGGAGAAGAGAAGTAGAGGTACAGATATTAGGAGGGCAGCTAAGAAGAATGGGTTTCCAGAGATGCAGCCTCCCTACTTACTGAACAGGGCTTAGCAGACTTGTGCTGCAGACTCTGCTTGGGCCTGAGGGTAACCTACTCAATTAGGTATGCGAGAGGAATGTTAAAAACAAGTACTTGTTTCAGCACAATTCCTATATCGTATTTTCAAAATCCCATACAACTTTTAAGAACTCTAAAAATAAACATAAGCAAAAGGAACACAGAAAAGCTCTATGTAGGGCCTTAATCCTTAGACAAATTTAACCACAAGGAGATTGCCTTTTCACACAAAGCCACTCCCCTGATAACTAATCAGTACCTTTAAGGCAAACATACAGATGCAGCCAATGAAAAAGAGGCTCAAATATTTATTCATTTGTTCAGCCAGGAAATACCAGTGAATACACACTAGCAAATGAGAGAGAGAAGGGCCCTTCTCTCACTGCGTTTCTGTTTGTGCCAAATCAGAATAATGCAAGGAGGGTGAAACCCTTTGTAAACAGAGGGCTCCACAAAATCACAGGCAGAGTGAAGGAAACTAGAAGCAATTGCCTAGGGCCCTGGGTCCAATAACACATGACTTGTACTATCATAAATTTAAAGAGAAATAGAACAGAACCAAGAAGGAAAGAGCCCTGTGGAGAAGACCACGCTAAGAGAAGCTGTGACTTTTAGTCAAGGTGTGAAGTCAACCCACGGGAACAATCAGGGGACTGGAGGAATCAAAACTTCCCTTCTTTCTCCCCCCTCCCTGGGTCTTCTGCGGGGGCACCTCACTGACCAGATCCAAGCCCCCGGCAGAAGGCGACGGGGAGCAACTCATGGATGCCAGGCAGATCGGCCTCCAGGGCTGCGAGCGGGGCGAAGTCAAGTGGAGACTTGATCTGGATGGGGTAATAGAAGACGTCTGGCCTGGCATCCCTATCTTTGCATTCCATCTGCTTGAGGCCAGTGCACAGAGGAGTTCACTCCCTTTTACATGCACCACGTTGGACCCCGCCTCAATAAAGGGCCTTTCCAAATATTTGATGTTTTACAGTCATGGCAAGAAACACACTCAAGGAATCTGGACACTTGTAAATGAGATCAACACTTACAAATCTAAAAGCATTTGGTTAACACACTCCCAAAAGGTCGCTATGAAGGGCTGGGGGTTCTTTCTGGCAAGGCTTGGTGATAATAACAGCTTCGTCAGGGGTAGCTGCTACAGCCTGTGCTTGGGGAAGAAGCCTTCGAAAACGTCGATATTGGGTTGAAATGTTAGGCTCCTGCTAGAAAAGAAATCCTTTAGAAAGTCTCAAGGCCAGGAAAATGAATCAACATATGTCCTGCGTCATTTCTCCAGACTTCTAAAGAAAGCATGCCAGGGTCAACATCCCCCTCACCACCACATTTCTCTCTATTGTCCCAAAACTATCTGTCCTTGTTTTGAACCTATAACTGAACATTTTTAGAGTATCCATCCTTTCCGCCATATATTTTAAATATCTCGAATATCCTGTTATCCATGGGTCTCAAAGTGTTTTACAGACATTAATTCTCCAACCAAATATGTGAAGTTAAAGCATAATGACCCCTTTCCTTCCAGTTGTTTAAATACAGGAAACAGGAACAATAAGAAACCACACCTCTGGTCTTACAGCAAGTCTGTTGTAAAATGAGACTGAACTTACCTCATCATTAGCAGTTTTTCAGTTCTTATACCATTGGGCAGAATATATTAGTCTGTCCTTTATTTCCCATTACCCCACCCCAGTAATTGAGGCGTCTTCTAAGGAAACTAGCGATTGCAGGGCATGTGACATGTTTCAGGTACTGTGCTTTAAAATCACTGCTTCTTCAAATTTCACATTCAGAGCACTTCACATTCACAGTTCAGTTCAGTCGCTCAGTCGTGTCTGACTCTTTGCGACCCCATGAACCGCAGCACACCAGACCTCCCTGTCCATCACCAACTCCCAGAGTCCACCCAAACTCATGTCCATCGAGTCGGTGATGCCATCCAGCCATCTCATCCTCTGTCATCCCCTTCTCCTCCTGTCCTCAATCTTTCCCAGCATCAGGGTCTTTTCTAATGAGACAGCCCTTCGCATCAGGTGGCCAAAGTATTGGAGTTTCAGCTTCAGGGTCAGTCCTTCCAATGAATATTCAGGACTGATCTCCTTTAGGATGGACTGGTTGGATCTCCTTGCAGTCCAAGGGACTCTCAAGAGTCTTCTCCAGCACCACAGTTCAAAAGCATCAATTCTTCGGCGCTCAGTTTTCTTTATGGTCCAACTCTCACATCCATATATGACCACTGGAAAAACCACAGCTTTGACTAGATGGACTTTGTGGGCAAAGTAGTGTCTCTGCTTTTTAATGTACTCTCTAGGTTGGTCATAACTTTTCTTCCAAGGAGCAAGCGTCTTTTAATTTCATGACTGCATCTGGTCACATTCATATGGAGGCTTTAAAAACAATCCTGATGCCAAGGCTGTTGTTGTTCCATCGCTGCGTCCTATACTTTGTGTCCTCATGGACTGCAGCATGCCAGGATCACCTACCCTTCACCGTCTCCCAGAGTTGGCTCAGATTCCAGTTGTCCATTGAGTCGGTGATGCCATCCAGCCATCTCATCCTCTGTCGTCCCCATCTCCTCCTGCCCTCAGTCGTTCCCAGCATCAGGGTCTTCTGCAATAAGTTGGCTCTTCGCATCAGGTAGCCAAAATATTGGAGCTTCAGCTTGAGCATCAGTCCTTCTAATGAATGTTCAGGGTTGATTTCCTTTAGGATAGACTGGTTTGATCTCCTTAAGGGACTCTCCAGAGTCTTCTCCAGCACCACAATTTGAAAGCATCAATTCTTCAACACTCAGACTTCTTTATGGTCCAACTCTCACATCCATACATGACTACTGGAAAAACCATAGCTTTGACTATACAGACCTTTGTACTGAATGCTACTTAAGTCTGAAACTTTGGGGTGGGGCCCAGATACCAGTATATTTTTAACTTCCCAGGTGATTCCAATGGGCAGTCAAATTTAAGAACCAGCGCTTGAAAACCCTTTACCATTTAAAATGTGCTATGCAGCCAACAGCGTCAACATTACCTGGGAGCTTCCCAGACATGCAGAATTTCACATGCTACCCCAGGCCTATTCAGTGTTCATTTTGGCAAGCTACCAAGTGGCTAACAGGCACACTGAAGTTGGGAAAAATTGCTGCTTTAAATACTTACATAGTCTAATGATGTCAGTGTCACTGTCTTCATTTTATAAATAAAGAAACATGTTCAGAAAAGTCAGATAATATGCAGATTCTAACACAGGGCTGATTGAGTTTTACTGTTCATAATGGTTTTGGACCACTCCAGTTTAACACTGGAGGAGAATTTTTATTTTTTTTTTTTAGAAAAAACTGATGAAAGCTTTGAAATCTCACCCAAGAATTAATGCCAAAGAAAAGAAACTATGTGCACTTTGAAAAGTTTATTGCCCTCTGTGCAAGCGTGCAGGTCCAGGGACCACAGGTTGTGAATACTCCCACCCCCTTTCATCCCCCACGACTCCATGGTCTGTATGATGTGAACATGTAATTTCTTTTCAATATAAAAGTTGATCTATAAAGAAAATAAACTTTATCTTAAATGAATACACATACACACGCACCAAGAATTTCCCCTAAATAGCCTAAATGCTCTGGGAATGTTATTACCAAAAGCCCTTCCCAAAGGCACATTGACAACAGGTAACATTGTACATGAGCACTTCTGCACACCTGTTAGCAGTTGAACCTGGCTGTTCAGCAGCTGATACTGCTTTGGAATTCCTTCACTATATTTCATTATTCCCTTTCCATGGTTTTTTTCTAGCTGGAGCTGCTGCTGTTGTTTACCATGTATATGCTTTTAAAACTAAAAAGGGCATACTTTGAGAGAACTCTGGAGAGAGACATAAAAGTTACTTCTTTATATATCGTTTTGCAGCTGAATTTATTTAAACTGATGGTGGTGATTATTAGGTGTCGAAAAATCTAAGGTTAAAAAAAGATTTAACTTGCTGGCGGCTATCCTTGAGTTTCTCACATCTCTTTCTAATCTTTAGGTATCTTGGCTAAATTCGTAAACATCTGATTTGCAGGTATTTGTGAATTAGAATGCCAAGGAATATTGTTGTAAGTGGAGAAAGATGCCTTTCCTGGGTCAGAAACCCTCTTAAGAAGAACATGTGAACATAGTATTAGTTGATTTCATCATTGAAGCAAGATGCCCTTGATGGAAAATTTGATAGAATAACCCATTTTCAGTAGAAACATGAGGAAAATGTTAAGGCAAGAGATTTTAAATGTATAAAATAGAAAGAAAGTAATGGTTGCATACAGAAAAACCACCACATATATATGAAATAATCACATATCAAGTGAATCCTTGAGAGTGTTAATTTGCAAGTCTGCAAGTCCAATGTGGCTTTCCTCAAATGTGATCACACGGCATCAGGACCAGTGGCTACCTTTGAAATGCAAATGCCATCCAATGTTGGGCTCTTAGAGGCAAAACACAGACAAAAGCTTTAGACAGTCATGAATTACATCATAAAAAATAAACATAGGGATCTTCAATTATATGTAAAAGAATACAGAGAAAAGAAAAAGAGGCTGTCCAACGATTTTATCCCTGTAAAAAAATGCTATTCTTAAAAGCATGTAATTAATGAACTTGCTTCTTTAGTAAGCCTGGAAAATACAGTGCATTCTCCTTATTATTCTGGCTTGGCAAGAGTGCAACAGAACAAGTACATGAAATTTACCCATGTTTATTTCATATACAATACCTCAGTACCTGAATGTGGCACTGGAAATAAGTAAAAATCAGGCTTGTGTTCATCTTCATCTAAGTGAATTTTCATATTTAAGGACCACAGAGACCTAATAATGAGGCAGTATTTATCAAGCAGGACTTCCAAGGAGAACTATAAAGTAAGGCTTTCATAAAAATTATATATCTATAAAATTCAGTATATATATTATACATATATAACTGTATATAATATATATACAGAGAGAGAGAAATTTCTTAGATTTCTTAACTCATTCAGTGGCAAATTTCACTAAAATATTCAGTGCTGTGGCCACATACTTCTATAACATGGATTCATATTTACTTCCACCTCCCTAGAATTCCCCCGGAGAAGGTAACGGCAGCCCACTCCAGTGTTCTTGCCTGGGAAATCCCATGGACAGAGGAGCCTGCTGGGCTACAGTCCCTGGGGTCGCAGGAGTTGGATACGACTGAGAGACTAAACAATGACTTTGACGACCCAGAATTCTCTCTCCATGCGTCTACTGAGTACAAACTAATCATACTGCTGTGATGTATTTTGCCAGTTTCTCCATGCCTGAGCTGTTACCCGCTGTCATTTTTTAATCTCCTTTGTTGCTGTTGTTGTTCAGTCGTGTCTGACTCTTTGTAACCCCACTGAACTCCAGCACGCCAGGCCTCCCTGTCCTTCACCGTCTCCTGGAGCCTGCTCAAACTCACGTCCATTGAGTCAGTGATGCCATCCAACCATCTCCTCCTCTGTCGTCCCCTTCTCATGCCCTCCTCTTTTCCCAGCATCAGGGTCTTTTGCAATAAGTTGGCTCTTAATCATGCTGCCTTGGTACATTTCTCCTCTCTCCATGCCCGAGCTGTTCTTCAGTGGCATTCTTTAATCTCATTCACTCTTTGCCAAATGAGCAGTACTTCTACGAGCCCAGCAGATGGTCTTACAAGTCCTGCTCAGGTTGATGACAGAGACGAAGGGTCAGTGGCATTGAAAGGTGTTGGAAAGTATTTTCACCATCTGTCCTAAAGTCTCTAGTTAGTACACATTTCTTCTTTAATAATGAGAGCAGATGTGTCACTAGAGGTTGTATGTGTAACTGAGACCACACCATGCACTCTGTAGATGGTGGTTTCCTTTTGTCCTGGTGTCAGCGTATGCCTCATGTTCTTTTGCACACAGTCTGTGTTTATTATAACAGACGATTTGTATCAATATTTGCAGCCCCAAGTAGAATAGTTAGAATTGAATTAATTTGCATCACTACTGATGGAGTGGGGCTTAGATCTACCTGTTAGTGTCCTTATAAATCTCATTAATGGTGTAACAGAGGTCCCTTTAGCCATGTGCCTGCATGTAATTCTGCCACCACAGCAAGTAGAAAGCAGTAATGTGTCTTGAGACCATTTTCCTTTAAAATAGTGTCTCTGTGACTTGCCAGATATTTATTACAGCACTGCTTTATGTCTTTATCTTTCTTAATGCAGAATTGGCAGTGCTGTTGACTTCAGAAGGGAATTATTAGGTAGAAAGAATTCCTGAATGGTGAAGAAAGAACATATTTCCCTGCTCTTATTAAGGTGAGTAGCCTATTTGTAAAGGCTTAACAGAATAAATACATGCTGACTTGAAGATTATGATATTCAGTAGAATTAGATAAACATTAACATCATTTATGGTTACAGTTGTATTTTTTGGATGCCTCTCTGAGCTGTTGCTAGTTTGGAGGAGCATATATTTTGAAAGAGTGAATGGAAACAGAAGATTGAAGACATAAACTATAAATGTGAATCCATAGTTAAACCCTAAGTTGTACCACATTGTCCTCTCAAATCAAATATTTGAGTGACGATAAACCTGATCTCAACAAATAGGGAGCAACGTGAAGCAGAAAAAGTCTGAGTAGGACGAGATTCTTGCCCTGCTTCTGCCCCTATCTGGCTGTATGACCTTGTAGGAACCTTGGTGTTTGAGCAGTTCTCTCTTTAGTGTAAAACCACACTTAGAGGATAGGACAGTCTCTTTAGTCCTTCCAGCTTTGTCCTTCAAACGTCAGTTCAGCTCAGTTCAGTCTCTCAGTTGTGTCCGACTCTTTGCAACCCCATGAACCGCAGCACGCCAGGCCTCCCTGTCCTTCACCAACTCCTGGAGCTTGCTCAAACTCATGTCCATTGAATCAGTGATGCCATCCAGCCATCTCATCCTCTGTCGTCCCCTTCTCCTCCTACCCTAAATCTTTCCCAGCATCAGAGTCTTTTGCAAATGAGTCAGCTCTTCGCATGAGGTAGCCAAAGTATTTGAGTTTCAGCTTCAACATCAGTCCTTCCAATGAACACCCAGGACTGATCTCCTTTAGGATGGACTGGTTGGATCTCCTCACGGTCCAAGGGACTCTCAAGAGTCTTCTCCAACACCACAGTTCAAAAGCATCAATTCTTCAGTGCTCAGCTTTCTTTATAGTCCAATTCTCACATCCATACATGACCACTGGAAAAACCATAGCCTTGACTAGACAGACCTTTGTTGGCAAAGTAACGTCTCTGCTTTTTAATATGCTGTCTAGGTTCGTCATAACTTTTCTTCCAAGGAGCAAGCGTCTTTTAATTTCATGGCTGCAGTCACCATCTGCAGTGATTTTGGAGCCCCCCAAAACAGAGTCAGCCACTGTTTCCACTGTTTCTCCATTTATTTGGCATGAAGTGATGGGACCGGATGCCATGATCTTAGTTTTCTGAATGTTGAGCTTTAAGCCAACTTTTTCACTCTCCTCTTTCACTTTCATCCAGAGGCTCTTTGGTTCGTCTTCTCTTTCTGCCATAAGTGTGGTGTCATCTGTGTATCTGAGGTTATTGGTATTTCTTCCAGCAATCTTGATTCCAGCTTCTCCTTCCTCCAGCCCAGTGTTTCTCGTGATGTACTCTGCATAGAAGTTAAATAAGCAGGATGACAATATACAGCCTTGACATCGGCAGTGCTATAAGAGACAAGAATCAGGTGTCAGCCATTCCGTCACCCTTCTCGTGTGGTTATTCGTGTGTTATTGTAAAACTCACATGAGGCAAGATTTATGAGAATTTTTAGAAATGTAGAAAGTATTAAAGCAAAACAGTGGGCGATGAAGGTAGAGGTGACATTCTATAGTTCATCATCTCTAACCCATCAGCTTTAAGTTTTTGTATCGTGTCCCTTCTAATCCGAGTCTTTTTTACTATTTACCCTTCATTTATTGACCCACACTCAGAGTCACCACCTCAACCCAAAGGAGGGCACTTTTTAACATTTTAAAATTCCAAGGGACAGCACAGGACTTTTGTAATTTCTCAGCCTGTTGGTTGAGAAAATATACTTAATCAACATTTAACAAACATTCTTTGAGTACTCAGGGACTTAATGGAGTGTGAAAACAGACAGTAGAACCTACAGTCTAGTGGGGAGAGACATAAAATAATCACACAGACGAAAGGGAAATAACGACGGGAAAGGGGTGCAGTGAATTTAGTAACTTTTAAGGGGATATGTATTTTGTTAACCACAACAGCGCCTCCTCATTGCAACTTTTAAAATAGTGGCGTTTACGTGTACAAGCATATCATGTATTCCGACTACATTTGGCCTGTTACAGGCCCCTAACAGTTAGACTTCCTCCCCAGGTCAGAAATCTCGGCCTTGTCTGACGGTTGTGTCCGTATCTAGAATATGGTGGTTGAGGACAAAGACCTTGCTTATTAATTAAATGCTTTTGCTATGTAAGTACATTAAGAGAGGTAACTTCTTGCTCTTACCTCAGACAAGCCCCAAATTTATTTCCCACTTCTGTTATCGTCACACTGCTGAATGCCGACCAGAGGAAGCATAGAATGGAGGTGGAAATTTGTTCTGCCAGAGACCAAGCTATCGGGATCTCCCGCATCTTGCAGCTGCACCCTCAGGGCCCCATATCCTCTGATGCTGCCCATTAAGGCACGCAGATCTGGAGGAAGTATTCCAGCCTTACCTCAGCCTGAAACAGTATCACCATGTGATGTAACTTTTCCACAGCATCTGTCTTCCCAACAACACTGGCCTGTATCTCTTGGGCCCAACAGGATGCCCACTCAATACATACTTACTGAATGAACCAGTGGAATGTTAAATAGCATGTTCTTCGCAATTCAGCATAGCAAAGGGATTTTCAGTCCTTTCTACCAGGACACAACAGTCTCCATAGCCCTGGCAAAAAAAAGAAAAAACCATGTGATATAGTTAGCACTGAAACATGTTGTAAACATGGCTTAGACACTTACATCAGTCATCTGTGAAGGGTCCCCACGACTCCATGGGGATGGGAACTGACTGATGGCTGTCCATGGGTCCATCAGACTGAGCCTCTCTAATAAAACTCCCTCCTGTTCTTCATCCTTTGAAGGAGGGACAGAGGCCTGCTATTTCGCACCAGCACTGAGTGAGTCTATCTCCTGCCAGTTCCAAAGGAAGAGCAACAGAAAGTTTACAAAGTAAAATATGAACGCAGACTCCAGACACACACTCAAAAGGAGGAGATATTAATTTTTACCAAGTAAACACTTCTGTTACTGGTCAAAATTCAGGAGCTTTAGAGTAAAACCGCCTTCTGCTTCCAAAGGTCTTTGGGTTTTCAAAGCACTTTTGTATTAGTGATCATTTGAGCCTCAGAACAACACTGCGCCTCGGAGGGGCAGGAGATTTTATCCGTGTTTGGAAGGTCAGGAGCGTACCCACAGGGATGGGCGGCTTGCCCGGGGTCACACGGTGGAAAAGATTGGGAACAAGGAAGAGAACCCTGAGTCCTCAACGTCTTGGTTCTTATCTTCAAATGGATGAAGATCCGTTTGACGCTGAGTTGTGGGTTGGACAGTGGCTTCCATGGTTGCAATTACTATCATGCCTGGTCCTTGTCTCTGATGCATGCTATTTAAAATGACCACAGACAGCTAAATCTGAAGGGAAGCAGTTAATAAAGAAGCTGCTAAGAAATGACCTCGGTTTTTCTACATGAAAATGAAGTCAACTGCAATCTCAGATAGAGCTCAGCTATCCGATCCACTCCTTTCAAGTTACAATACCAACCTACCTGTGAAATAAACAACCAACCAACCTGATCACAGTTTTCAGGGATGATTAACATTATAATAATTTCCTTCTAAATCTAAATGTTCCCAGACTCTTATCAAACATGTAGCTGTTCTGAGAATGGCCTTAATTCCCAATTTTTTTTCACAAACACTAAAAGTTAATGTCTTTTTGTACCAAAACATTTACATAAAATTTAAGAAATCCATAAATCAGCACAATGAATAGATGGCATTCTCCCTGTCCTTCCTAAAATGACACTCTGTACGTTACGGAACTATAAACTACAGTGAGAACTATAAAAATTTTTATTTCTTCAGTTCTCAGGAAAGAACTTAAAATTTATAAGTGGTTAACAGAAATTAAAATCATATTTGGTTTGCATTTAAAGCAGGCTGTTTATGCCTATTAGTTATGCACCAGCATACTGCCGTGCTTATATAGGTGTTCAACAAATACTTGGTGAATGATTGATGGATGAGTGATCCAATGCCCTGTGAATATACACTGGTCTTTGTCCTGCTATATAACTTTCAGGAGAGAATTAAAGAGAATTATAAAGTGTAGAGTAGAGAATTAGGCCTTTAAAGACAAAAATTTGAGTCATTAGTTCTAAATAATGAAATGATCTAGGCCTAACTTCTTGATTCACCAGGTCTTCAGATTTCTCAACAATAGACTAAAAATATGGATAAAAATTCAGGTAGTCTCTAAGGTTACTTGTTGTATTTTCTAATTCTAGATTAAAAAACTATCAACCAAAGAAATGTATCACTCCCACCAGAAAATAAATATGGAATGAAGGGTGATTGCAGACAGAGGTCTTAACTTTCTAAGGTTAAATGTGCTTAGGGAGTGGGAGGTGGGGGGATTATGAATTGCAAAGACAATAAGGACTTCCCAGAGTCTTATAGATGTTGTTTTTAGCACATTATCATCTATTACAGAGCCCTATAAAAGAATTGTGGTGGAGGCAGAAGTAGGCTTGAAAGGACAAGAAAGGGTATTGAGGATGTCTAAAGTTTCTTCTCGTTTTTTTTTTTTTTTCATTCTTTAACAAAGTAGATGAAGGAAAGGGAAAATGCATTATGAACTGTTTTGAAGTCCCAGAACTTGGGGAATGATTCGTGTAAGCCTGGAGCAGTACAAAAGAGGAGACCTCTAGAAAAAAATGAAATTCTTAGAGACAGAACCCACACAGGGCCCTTAATTTTTGAAGAACTGGCAGCTCAGAGAAGGGTTTCAGCCAGATCCCCAAAGAGCTAGAACTGGGACCCAAATAAGAAAGGATTGTGCTCTGCAAAAGGCCATGAAAGAGCTGAAGAGGGTGCCTGAGCCTTGGAGGGGAGAAAGGGAACAGTGTCAGCAGACTGCTCACAGGAGGACCCCAACTGTGAGGGGGGCACCTCCACGCTCAGAGAATACCTAGTAGCTGCCTGGAAGGAACTGAACCTTTAACCCAGCACCAGGCAAGGGGACTTCATCTGCCTCAGCTACCATCCTGACCGTCCAGAATTCTCTCCCACTGTTGTACAACACGTGAAAGAACCAGGCAACTATGCACATGGGAGAATTCCATGAACAGGCTTACCATGGGGGAAGAGGAAGCCAGGAAGGATGTGACTCCGAAATAGGATCTTTAAAGGGCAGATTCTCTTCCTTTCTCCTCCTCCTCCCACAGCTCATCCCCTGTCTTTGTTTCCTTGGGATGGGTAGAGAAAATTTAGCTGATATATAGAGGCACTCAGGCCAGCCAAAGGGCTCTTTGGTTCTGTCTCTGGGGTGGGTGTCATCCCACACACAAAGCTGCCCATGGAGAAACTGTAGATTCCACCCAGACACCCACGATGCACCTATTAGACAGATGTAAGGCTAGGTTTTTCAAGGGATGAAAAGACGAGCAAGACATTAGAATTACTTCCAACAGAGTGGGGGACATAAAGCAATGAATAACCAAGACAAAGTAGAGTGAATGATAAGCCATATGTGAGGCTGAAACAGAGATCAAGTGTCCAGGTCACTCCCAGCATAACTGGAAGGACAGTGTCCTCTCCATCCTCTGCTTTCACCCTCTTCTAAGCTATACTCTACTCTTGCCTGGAAATCCTAGAGACTGCCTCTTTTTATTGCCCACTGCCTCCTGTCAATTCTCTTCCCCCTCGGTCAGAGTGGGCTTTTTAAAATCAAGTCTCAATCCCCTCCGCTGCTCTCAAACTCTCTAAGTTGTACTTAGCACGTAGTTCAGGATCTTGGTTTCCAAGGCTTCACCAATGCGGCCTGTTCTGCTGTAGCTTCATCTGGAACTCCTCTTTTTGGTGTGGGCTCTCTCAGCCTTGCTGGTCTGCATTCATTTCTTCCCAAATACTTTGCTCCCATCTGCCTGGGGGTATTTACACTTGCCGTTTCCTCTACCTGAAATGCTCGTCTCTCTCTTCCTTCTTGCTTAGTTAACACTGCGCCATCTCCCTTGCCTCTCCTCAGAGTCCTCTCCTGGCATATCTCCTTTCTCTGCTCCCACTGGGTCAATACTTCTTGTTGGCAATTCCGGTGGCACTCTGTGACCTCCTTTCATAGCACTGAATGTGTGTGGTGAGTCATTCGTTGACAGCTGATACCCATACACCTAAGCTCCATGAGGGCACAAACTTTGTGTCTCTTCTCACCGTTGTCTCCGCAGCACCTGTCTCAGGCATAAAGCAGGCACTCAGTGGCTACTTCTCGAATGAATTTTAGCCATCAGAGAGCAATCATCCAACCCTTCTTCAGAAGAGGGAACCGAGGCTCAGAAAGGCAAACAGACTTGCTCAAAGTCCCAACTTGCTGAACCAGAAAAATGTCCTCTTGCCTGCAGGCTCATAATCCATAGTTCTTATCCAGTTCTACCACATGACCCTGAAGCTTGTTCAAGGGCCAAATAACAGCCTCCAGTTTTCCTGCTGGGACAAAAGGTGATTGAGAAGAGAAACAAAAGGAATTGTTCACTGGGTCACATGAGTGGCTGAGCATAAGTGAGAAACTGAGAAATGGAAGACTGAAACTTGAAAGAAAGACTGACGAGTAGGTGGTGCGGTTCATGTGTTGACACACAGGAGAGGCTGATCGGGTGGACGAGCCTGAGATGCGGCCCTGGCTGGCATCTAATGAAGGGAATTTTCCAGGGAACAAATGGGTGCACTGAAAAGGAGAACAGAGGCAAAGTTTGTTCAACTTATTTTGAATCTTCTTGAGGGGTGGAGAGAGGCAACAAAGGGATAAAGTTGCAAGGTGAAAGGCAGGCAATCTGTTGATGGTTTTATATTTGGGAATTGTATTTAATAAATAATAAGGATGCTGTTGAGTTTTGTTTTTTTTTTTTAAGCCTCCAAAAAAAAAATACAACAAAAAAGATGGAAGCATTGGAAGCCAAAGAAATAGCTTTGTCTGATGAAGTGACGGGGGCTGGCAATGAGAGAGGGGCTCCAGCTGGCACCTCTCCCTTCTGTTCACCTAGACCGCGTCGTGGCCATCATCCTCCCTTCCAGCCAGCGCCAGTCACCAGGCACGGGGTGAATCTGGGGCCAAGGTTGCAGCGCACGGGCTGATGAGCCACAAAGCGGAGGGTCGCTTTGGCCGCAGAGAGAAGGAGAGTGCTCTTTTCCCTTTCCGCGGAGAGAAGCACCATGTTTTAACTCAAAACTGGAGGGTTATTCGTTTCCTGACCAAAAGAGAAAGAGTCTCAAATGTGGGATTCCACACAGCAGTGCAGCTTTTGAACTCCCCATCCCTCAATCTCTGTACCATTTCCAGTCTTCAGGCGTTGACTTGAAGCGTTGCCAGCTTCTGTGTTAAGGACTGACGTCTGCAGGGACACATGGGTTCTGGCAGCCCACGTGCAGATATCAGTCCTTAACGCAGAAGGGCCATGGAACTCCGGGTGCCTGGCCCTGTACCTTCCCCCAAAGCACAGCTTTAGACTGCAGGAATAGTGTGCAGGCTGTGTGTGCATTGAGCCTCTCTTGTGAAAATGTCTCCAGACTTACACACGTGTAATTAAATAAAAAAAAAAAAACCCAACCCCAAAACACAAATCGGATTCAGGGGACTCTGGGTAAATTACTTTGAGATTTTAGTAGAATCATAATATGTTTTTAAGTTAATGTTTAAACAGAGAAGACTCAGAGTAGCATAGTGGAAAAAGTACAGACCAGACCTACACCTAGTTTGGAATCCTGGTTGCTAAATCTCTCTGAGGCTGTTTGCTACTTTTCCTATGTAAGAGGGGAATCACAGCACTGGCCTTGGAGATTCGTGGGAGAATTGGAGATAGTATCTGAGAGCACATATGCGGAGCCTGCAATGTAACAGGCATCTGTTCACTGAATGGCAGCCACCTTTACATGGAACTATGAAACAAACCGAAACAAAAGGCAACATTTTTCTTTGCCAGTAGCTTTTAATACTCATTAATTAGGTTGCAAAACTTCAGTTGATAGAAATCATCTCACAACAGTCAAATGAGGCTAGTCACTGACACGTCCTCCTTTATTCTGGTTCTAGATTCCAGTTATCAGCCATTTCCCCAGTACCCCTTCATTCAGCAGGGCCGTTGAGGGGAGGTTCTATATGTTTAAAAATGTAGGAGCTAGTCCATGGTGTGATTTTTGTCGCAGCAATCTTAAGGACTCCTTAAAGTTCTTGCATCATCCACCTGGACTTTGCCTTGCTCACCTGCTTATACTTAAAATTGCTTAAAGGTCTATCGTAGAACAGGATTGTATTTAGCTTCAGCCTATTTAAGTCCCAACCCTTACATATTGTTAGCTTTGGCTAATAGGAGTCCCCAAAACTACCTCTCCCCACTAAGTACCAGCCACCCAGCTTCAGTTTCTCAGAAGACTATTGTTCCAGCTCACGTTGTAGGTCTTTAATCTTGAGCATATAGTGGAAAACTACACAGTACTTAGAAACAATATAGTTCCATGGATAGTCTACAAATTGCAGTGAGTTTTCAGTAAAGAGTTGCAGGTCCTCTGCTCTCGTCACAGATTTAACTCATTTTTCATGAACACATGGTGGTCATCCCTCCTTATAACTGTCCCCACAATCCTCCAGTTTGAATTCCTTTTTCTCCCAGCTTTACTGAGATATAATTGACAAATAAAAGTGCATATTTTTAAGGGGTACAACTTGATGATTTGACATATATATACATAGTAGAATGATTACCACAGTCAATTAATATACCCACCACCTCACAAGCTTACCGGATGTGGAAGAAGTGGTGAAAACATTTAAGACTGACTCCTTTTTGAGCTCTACTTTCTTAGCAGATTTCAGGTATACGATGTAGTATTATTAACTGCAGTCACCGTGATGTACAGGAGACCTCCAGAATTCATTCACCTTCTCAGTGAAAGTTTAGAAAGCTTTTTTTAAAAAAAAATTCTCACTCCGCACCAGTCCCTAAGCCCAAACCAAGAGTGAGCTCAGCTATTACATCTGCCTCCAAGACTTTGCAGCCATCCTAACCCTCAGTGACATCTGCTTCCTGTGGACTCATTCAAAGTATCTCAGGCCCACAGCATTCACCATCTGCCACTCGTGTTTGGCGTTAAATCATCTACTGCTTTGGGAAACTTTGTCTCTCATTACTTAATTCTAGTCATCTAAATGGTCCCGGTATCTCTTACCGGTTTGTTAGATGAAAGTGAAAGTGAAAGTCGCTCAGTCGTGCCGGACTCTTTGCGACCCCAGGGACCACACAGTCTACTCCCCGTAATTCCAGCATAGTTCAATGTGATTAAAAAAAAAAACTATTGATGTCTTGAATAAGAGTCAGTAAACTTCCTACCAGATATTACTTTGGTAAGTCATTGTTTACTCTTTTGTACAAACAAACTTTACACTTATCCAGTATAGTTTTCACTAGGCAGGGTGAAAGACCCAGAAAGAAGGTGCTTGGAGCCAAGTATTTAGCTTTACCAGTTCTCACTCTGACCACTCTGGCTAACGCCAAAGCTGGCTCCATACCGTCCCATGCCCTCAGCCAGGTGAGTCTCACTCTTGTCAGAGATATGCCAAGTTCCTTTCACTTGAGATGGCTGCTCTCCCTTCTCAACCCTTTCAAATTAAATATTTTAAAGTTAAGTATATATGCCCTCCACTTATTATTCTGACTTAACAGAGCTTTTGTGTTAAAATTAGAGATATAATCTGAGACTGTACATATATATTTATACATGCATGTATATTTATAAATACATATCTAAATAAAATAATATATAGGTAAAAGTGGAATCTCTCCATGCGAAAGTGAAAGGGAAAGTTAGTCGCTCAGTCGTGTCCGACCCTTGGCGACCCCATGGACTGTAGCCCACCAGGCCCCTCTGTCCTTGGAATTCTCCAGGCTAGAATACTGGAGTGGGTTGCCATTGCCTTCTCTCCATGTAGACAGTGAAACTTGCTTAAGAATGCCTGTGGAATGAACATAGACCTGCAAGCAAGGAGGTTTCGGTCTCACAAAGAGGAACACAATCTGTGAAGGAGTCTCATAAATAGATATTCACGGGCCTAGGAACCAGAGCCAACTAGCCTCTTCTTCTTGCAAAAAAAAAAAAAATAGAGTTTATGAAAAAGGGAGTTCTTTCTAGTCGTTCAAAACTCCATATCCGTAAAGCATGTTAAAGAATGTCTCAACACTGTAGATAAAAGTTATTTGGAGAAAGAACACTCCCCTTAAACCAAGGAATGTATGCTGATTAGATGAGGAAGGTGAAAGAGAGAGGTACAACACCTATTATTAATTATCATAAAATCACTTTGAATTTCTACAGTGCCTTTCATCTAGGAATTTCAATTTGTTTGCTTATATGAACTAATGAAACCTCACTTTTACTTTATCACACATTGTAAGAGAATAAGACTGTAACCCTGGAATGTCTACCATCTCCTGTAGTTTTCAGTACTTTGCAACCATTCATTTGGTGTTCAAGGCTACAAGGTACTGAGTAAGCTACTATAATTAATCATTTTTTACAGGTAGGGAAACTGAGACAAAAACATAATATCTTGCCAAGACCACACAGTGAGGCCGTTGCAGAGCCAGAATCAAAGCCAAGGAATATTTGAATCCAGGGCTTCTGGTGGAAACACTAAATCAGTCAGTTTTCTCCATCTCCCTTCTGTATAACTGTCTTTATACACAGGTAGTTTTAGGAGAAGGAATTTCAGAAGTTTTAAAAATCAACTTAAAAATAGTAGAATAATGTTGAATTTTCCAAATATTTCAGTTCGGAATGACTCAACAAAGTCTAACTGATAACCCACAATAGGAAGATGATGAGGGTAGCATTTATTATTTTTCCAAAGATTCACCCCTGAGTTTCGTAGTAGAGAACTGGAGAAGACAAACAACAGTGCCTAGCCTGTGTTTTATGTATATGTTGATATTATTTGGTAAGGGCTCAAATGGCCTTTTCTCCCCACCCACATGCAGTCTGGGGAAGGGAATGGTAATAGCCTAAGTGTCTTCAGTTTCAGATCCTCCCTGAAGTCTCAATGATAGCACCAGTGACAATTCTTGCAGAACACTGAGTATTTTTAGCCCTCTAGGACCTACTCATTTGAAGTTAGTGGATTTCTGAAGAATAATTGCTTTAAATATCATATTTTAAAGTTCAAATATTATATGGAAAAAAAGCAAACACTTTATCAGGCGTTTGTGGTCACTTGACCTTTTCCAAACCTAGAATGTTAGCCTTATTAAATTTACCACAGCTTTTCTGCCTCTCTCTATTGGGAAAGGGAGGAGAGAAAGGCCTGACCCACAGATAAGTATCTTATTTAACTTTAGAGGCAACTGGAGTATTTTGTTTTCTTTGTTAACATTCCAAGTACCTTCTGCCCCAGGCAACAAGCAAGGTGCAAATTTAAGAAGTGGAGAAACCAAAAGTGGCTTGGCTGCTCCTGTCAAAAAATTAAAACCAACATGTCTGACAGTTGAGATGAATACACTCCAAAACTTGCATCTTGTACATGAAGCAGGGTCAGATCAGGCCAGGCCAGGTCGTCATTCCCAGTGATAGTTATTGCTGGACAAGTATAATGTCACAGGCAAAGCACATTGGACCAAATAGGGCCTCCTTGCCTCCATGTCCCCATATTCTGAAGCCAAATGGTGCACTTTGGCATAGTCCTAGTGCTATCTATAGAAGCACAAAAATAAATAAAGCATCTCCTGATGACTAATCTCAGACTTCAGGCAATGTGTGAACGGGTGGCCAGGAACATACGCTAAACTGCACGTTCCTTGGGAGGAACTGTACAGCTTGTACTTCTGTTGGTTTGACGCATGAATAGATACGGTAAGATGAAAAGAAAGGGGCCTCTGATTTTCCATAGAGTGGTACATGTCCACGCTTCCATTCTTTTCCCATTAGCCCACTCTGCAAAACACCAACAATAAGACATTCTTCCCCAGATTTTCAATTTCTGCGAATATTGTCAACTTTGTCAATGAGAAAGCCATGATTTCCCTTCAAAAAAGAAAGAAAAACAGTAGTTTCAGACAGACAAGTTCATTGCAAGAAGAGTCAGAGCAAGAATGTTGTAGAAATAGAAAATTGTTTTAATTAATTAGTAATTAATTACCCTTGAGGCATTTAAAAAACATATCCAAATCAAAGGGTACATGAAAAGTTCTCTTAAGAAAATATAATTTGGCAAGTGACTGCCTGGTACCAATTTGCACCAGTGAGAAAAGTTATTCATTGGATAAAGAATGGCAAAGTGGGTAAGTTCAGGGGAGAAACCGGCTCTTTAAATTTCAATAGAAGGTTAGAAGGCTATTGCCTAAGTGGCTTAGCTTTAAATCTGCCAAACTTGCTTGGGAGGGTGGGCAGCTCATTTTTTTAAAATACAAGTCTTCATTCAAAAACACAACTGGACCCAACTGTCCCTTGCAATTACATTTCAGTGGCTCCAGCTGGATGTTTGTGTTTTTTCTAGGTGATTAATAGCGCTCACATTTAAATGGTCACAGTCAGCCTCCACAGTCATTAACACCCCATTAAGATGGATGAGAAGAACTTCTCACCTTTTGTTTCAGTCCACTGAGCCATGGAGGCAAGGCACTGATTTAGGAAAGGAAGATTATCTGTACAACCAAACAAGCTAATACTTCCTTTAAGAACAAATTTTTAAAAGCCCTTATAAAGCCTTATTTTCAAAAACACTCTTTAGACATCCTTTTAAGAACACTTAACCCAGAGTTTCCCCATGTCGTATGCATGTGCTTGGCATGGTTCTTCCATAACGTTTACAAAGCTCTGTGATTCTCCCGTACAGCTTGTTTGCTCTAAGCCTATAATTAGGACGGGGAGACCTCTTTTTCTAATGAAAAGTAGTAGGAACATGAATATTGAGTTACCTTTGAGAAAAAAATACACACATAGAAGTTCATGCATGACAGTCTAAACACTGGCTCCATTTCTCGCAAATGGTAGTGGAAATGCCATGTTTTGGAAAATTCAATGAGATAATTGTTTCTATTTAAAGGAAAATGAAGAATCCAAAATTTGAGAGCAAGATGATACCTAAAACTATTTAAGCATGGATGTGTCCAATGACACTTGGTATTTTTAATCTCTCGTCAAAAAGCCTTTCTTCAAGAAGCTTCTGTGTGATGACAGCAGTGAATTTTGTAGAAAAACTACTTTGTTTACGAACTTCCAAAACACTGTACTTCATCCTTTGAGCTGAAGTTCTCACAGGCAAGTGAGACAAGCAAGTCACACTCTCCTGATAGAACCTTGCAACGCTGAATTGCCAGGGTGGTTCTTATGTGAACAGGACAAGGTCAGTCAACATATCACCACTTTTACCATTTGGCTTCGCAGTTAAGAAAGTGACTTCATTGAATCAAGTTATTTATTACTATCATCTTCTTTGTTATTATCTTCCATTGAAATAGGTGCCTTTCAAATCACATAGCAAAATTTTTAAAATAATGACAACGTGCATGTCTTAACTAAGTTAAGTCAAAGTACAAAATCTACAGGCATCTCACACCACATTCACACACACACATACACAAACCCCAATATTCTTTATTATACTTTTGTATAACGTACAGAAAGTCTTTCCCTCGCAGCAACCACTTACAGCATTCTGACAAGGTATCTACACACAATTTTTATAAAGGACGATTTCTTCCTTCTAACTCTTTGAAGCTCCCAATCATTTTAAAAATTACTAGATCCTTACTCATCTCAGCTCTAAAATTGCAAAGTTAACCGTTTTCTCTCTTCACTCCTATTACGTTGGAAGGACGGCCCTGTTGCTGTCGGGGACCAATCCCTCTCCTAGTATAAAATCCAACCCTTCATCCTACCTAGGATTCAGTGCTCTTTTTACTCCACCACCAGCTGCTTCTCCTGTATTGGCTCTTTCTCGTCAGCCTACGAGCTTGCTCCAGTCTTGTTTATGCGTTGCTGTTGTTGTTTGGTTCCTTAATCTTCTTTGGTCCTATAGTCCCTTCCAGTCCTTCCAACTGTCGCTCCGCTGCTTTGCTCCAAGCCACAGGAAAATTTTTCAGAAGAAGTCTTCACATCCTTAGCTCCCATTCATTTAGCCAGCCATTTGTCTTCTGCACCCACCACTCACTGATATCGTCGTCACAGCCACTGCCAACAAGCTCCATGGTGTCAGTTCTGTGGCCACGCTTTGACTTCCTCTTCATCGGGTTCTCAGTAGCATGTGATAGGGTTGTCTGCCTCCCTGGTCCTGAAACATGCTTCCTGCTCTCTGCTCTGATGACTTGCTTCCTGCCTCCGTGGCCAGTCCTGCTCAGACCCCTTTCTTGGTTCCTTGGCATCTCGTTGATCTTGGTATTTGGAACACACAAGAGCTTGGTCCTGTGTTTTATCGTCTTCTGATGGGAGCAATAGATACTAAAATATGAGGTAATCCAGGGAAGTCATCCAAGAGGAATGGTCCATTCTGCTAGTTCTCTTTCTCTTCTTTGCCTGCGGGGCCAGCCAAGGAGGTCAGGACTTGCCTTCGGAGCAGGAAGAAAACCTGTACAGTGTGGTATTTAGAAAATGGAAGTGATCAACGGTGCTAAATGTAACCAAAAGTTAAGTGCCATGAGGAATAAAATATGTCCACTGGACTTTTTGACATGAAGGTTTGTAATGACCTTAGAACCAGTTCATTGGATATGGAGACAGAAGCCAGCCGAGAGTACGTTGAGCTGTGAGTAGTGAAAAAACAGAAATAGGGAGAAAGATGCCCATTGGACAACTAGGTACTAATATACTTTAGTTTTTCAGAATAAGTAGTGTGATTTATGTGTGTCAGTTAGCTTTAATTAGACCCCAGTGTGAGGTTGGGGGTCTGACAAAGGTCCGTCTAGTCAAGGCTATGGTTTTTCCAGTAGTCATGTATGGATGTGAGAGTTGGATTATATAGAAAGCTGAGTACCGAAAAATTAATGCTTCTGAACTGTGGTGTTGGAGAAGAAAATCCAACCAGTCCATCCTAAAGGAGATCAGTCTTGGGTGTTCATTGGAAGGACTGATGTTGAAGCTGAAACTCCAATACTTTGGCCACCTGATGTGAAGAGTTGACTCATTGGAAAAGACCCTGATGCTGGGAAGGAATGGGGGCGGGAGGAGAAGGGGACAACAGAGGATGAGATGGTTGGATGGCATCACCGACTCAATGGACATGGGTTTGGGTAAACTCTGGGAGTTGGTGATGGACAGGGAGCCCTGGCATGCTGCAGTCCATGGGGTTGCAGAGTTGGACATGACTGAGAGACTGAAATGAACTGAACTGAATGCAATGTTAGTGAGCACTTGGAGAATTTAGCCAGGAATCTAGATTACAGAGGCATCTAGCCAAGCATTTCAGATATTATCACTATCTATCCAGATAGTTAATTAGCATAATGGAGTTAGAAATAAATTTCTGTGTATTGGATGAGTAGTGTTCATGATATTTGGGGAACAAAAGAGATTATATGGGTTCTACCATCCCCACCACAAAGAAATGAAAGAATCCAGCCAACCTAATAAATAGCCTAATATCTTTTAACTAGAGCCTGGATTTATAACTCAATTTCCTCCTTTGCCCCCACCCCGATATGTATGGAGCTTTCATGCCTAATCCAGCTAAAAGTTCTGCAGTTAATCTCAGTGTCTGCTTTAGGGTAAATCTTTGCCAAAGGACAGCAATTAAGGACTTAGTTGATTTTATGGGAACTGGTTCTATGGATTTTGTACCTACTTTCTAATAAATATCTGTATAAGAAGCAGATTTCAAACTAAGACTTGCATTCAGTGTAACTCACCACCTGGAAGGGAGGTTGTAAAGAGGAGCCAAGAAGCCTTATTTGTCTCTAAGGATCAGAGCCTACATGGTTTGGTTTAGTCGCTAAGTTGTGCTCGACTCTTTGCAACCCCATGGACTGTAACCCTCCAGGCTCCTCTGTCCATGGGATTTCCCAGGCAAGAATACTGGAGTTGGAAGCCATTTTCTTTCTCCAGGGAATCTTCCTGACCCAGGGATCAAACCTGGGTCTCCTGCATTTCAGGCAGATTTTTTCTTTTTTACCAGTGAGCCAGCAGGGAAGCCCCCAGAGCATACAGGTGTCTACCAAATAACGTGACCATCGTTGAAATGCAGATCTGACTTGAGGTCACTGGGGAAGAACAACTTTCTAGAGAAGTGTTAACTATGAAAGGAAGGAGAAGAGCAAGGAGAGTGAACTACAGTCGAGAGAAACAAGTTTTTTTAATGTTTGTTTGCTTGTGTTTTGAGATAGCAACATGTAAACACTGATGAAAGGATCCCGGACAAGGTGGACGATTTAAGATAAGGAATAAAAAGAGAACAGTAGCCAAGAAGCAGAGGAAAAAGAACCTGCAGCAAAGACAAGGGAAATAGAAACAGGCTCCCTATCCTGGTGGGTCAGTAGTAAAGAGTCTGCCTGCCACTGCAGGAGACCTGAGAGATGCGGGTTGGATCCCTGGGTCTGGAAGATCCCATGGAAAAGGGGATGGAAACCCACTCCAGTATGCTTGCCTGAAGAATTCCACGGACAGAGGAGCCTGGCGGGTTACAGTCCATGGAGTCACAGAAGAGTCAGACACGGCTTACCGACTGAAAAAAAATTATTCTACACAGAGGGAAAGAAATGAGGGGTGGGCAGTATTGAGTGGCTTTGTAGGTTTCGTAGCAAAGATTTGAAAAAGACCTTACATATTTCCCCTAGAGATGAAATGCAAGGTGAAGTCATTCTTTGCAGATGAGTGGGGTGGTAGATAATGCACAGATTTTTAAACTGTCCAAAGGTAGAATTATCAATGGGATCTCAGTTTAGTGTTTAGAGTTTCTGATGTTGGTTATTCTGAAGATAACAGTCCTGCACTCGTGTAAGAAAATAAAGAGGGGACATCTGTGAATTCACAGGGAAAACTTCTTTTAGTTTTTCGTAGTTTCCTTGTTTCCAGTGCTCAAAATGGAGACTGTCATTTAATCAGTCTATCTGGGAATTAGATCACTGCCTTGTAAAAGAGAGTGATGTCCATTACCTCATAAATACATTAACAAAAGGGCAGAGTCACTCCTGCCACACCCTAACTTCCAGGGGGAGGGGTGGGGAAAAGAAGGGGAATATGAAGAGTAGAAATCAATTTATTTTTGTTTTTATTTTCCTATCTTACTTCTCAAGTAATTTAGGAACAGGGGCTTGCTTGCATCTTACCTGGTTTTGAATTTGTTTCAGTCTAGCTTTGGGGTTATGGTTTGTTTTGCAGCTGTCAGTCTAGTTTCTATTATATTCCATTTCAAAACCAACATTTTAAATCATTATCTTTTACATGTCAGTCATATGGGAAAGTACCTGCTATAAATTGCTGGAGAGCAAAACTTTTAGTTTCTATACCCACTGCTATTTTTTTCACACTAAATGGAAAGAGTGCCTCGCTTCAGTTTTCTTAATTTTTTATTATCCTACATGAAGCACCAGAAAGGCAGTGTTTGACAGGGAGGTTACAAGCAAAACGCAAAGGTTAGGGAGTACGTGAATTATCCGTACATATGGTCTGGGGTTTGGGTATTATGGAGACTTAGCAATCTGGAGTATTTCATCTTGATTATCAAGCCCTCTGGAATGCTTCGGGTGTCTCTCCACATGGTGGAAGAGATGGGAGAAAGCTGGCAGAAGCTCTCCTTCCCACCCAGTTTAACTGATTGAGACAGGGCAATTTTGTTGGAAAAGTCTGCTGGCAATCTGTAGGTCTCAGCTTGCTCCTCTCTGCCTTGCTGAGAGAGAGAGCTGTTGGAAGAGAATCAAGGCATGAAACTTTCACCGCCCTAGTTTAAAGCTTATGAAAGCAAATGATCTCCCGGGCACTAATCCTTTCACCTTGGTAAACATGCAACAAATCTCCACAAAAGGAGAGACATGGTGTTTCTCCTCCTGCAGCAACTCAGATACCTGGAGGCTCCAGACTGACTAATAGGTGTCTCCTGAGTCTCCACAGGAGGAGAAATATCCTAAGAAAACAAAAAAGGCAGAAGTTTGAGGGTAAAAAAAAAAGTCACGAATTCCCATAAAGCCCAAAGTTACTCTGACAAGAAGCCCTGTGTTATTTCTCTGTCCTTACCGCACAGATAAAGATAGTTTGACAGAAATCAACACGCGTTGCTAATAGTCATTTTGCTTTATTTTTAAACTCACAACAGGATGTCAGATTTTTGTGTGGTTTTACTTTTTAATCAATCCCATCCTTCCCTACTTACTGGCACAGACTCCCTCAGTAACGTGCTGTGTCAGGGAGGGACTGGGAGAGGCAATATATTAAGCTCGAACAGAAGGATTTTTTTTCCCCTGTGGACCTGTTTACCACCTTTAATTATTGATTGAAAATTGTTTGCAATGAATAGAGATACATGCTAAAGGTAGGGGGTGAAAACACACACACCAACCTAAAGATACCCCCCCACACCCGGAGTCCTACATTTCTTTTAAAATATTAGTATGATTGTCATGTATTTGAGGACATTTGGCAGTCTATACCAGCGCTTTCATCTCTGGAAACCTAATATCAGGTCAAACTAGTGGTTTTATCAAACCCTTATCAGCAAACAGGAGCATGAAAAATAGCATTTGATATATAGTCCCTAGAGAACATGGTGAGGCAGCTGGGCACCAAGTTACAGGAAAGCTCCAATTATGGATGTTATACCAAGATTTTAATCAATAAAGCTGTGACTTTTCCCCACTAGGGATGCATCACTTGGTGAAATACCTGAGCTTGTTTTGAAAAACCAGGCTTCTGGGCAGCACAGGAAGGGAAGGGGAGAGGAGGTGAGGGGGGTCACTCTACATCTGATCCTAACATGTTTAAAGAGAATGAAAGAAATTCACTGCAGGAACAAAGCTAGGCAACCATCAGCATGCAAGTGCCCTTCCTGAGCAACAGAATGAAAAGCCCACCCTGTCCCAGGGGGAAGACTTCATCAAAGAGCAAAGCTAGTTTTATATTCTCCCTTTCACCCTCTTTCTTCCAGTGCCATGTTGAAAACTCCTTTGAAAACTTCCGCTGTCACCCACTAAAAACCATTAGTGGAGGTTTGGGAATGACCATGGGTTTTCCACCATCTACAAATGGGATAAACGTGGCTGGAAAGCTGATTTTTTCCCCTTGGTTCCCCCAGAGACACCCCGGGACACCGAGGACCCCAGATTAAGAGGTATCATGACATCCTGACAGGCGGTCACTTTAAAGTCTTGGAAATGAATCTCTGTATTACAGAAGGAAGGGGGTAAGGACCGGAGAGGATGGGATCGGAGAGCAGACCAAACCTTTCAAGTATGGAGGAGGTCCTCTGAAAGCTGGTGATGTGTCCCAGGGAAGGGAAATAAAGCACCCAGTTTTCCCGAGAGACCTGAAGAGACGTAAGACCGCATTGTGACATGAGAGGATCTCCTTAAGGGGCTCAGAGCTTCACTGCGGTCTTTCACAGAATCTTCCAGGTTACTCAGTTTCTAGCCAAGAGGTTTTCACAGAGATTATCAACCAGTGGCATACGGACCACCAAGTAAAACCCAAAAGACAGTCTAGAGTTGAAAAATACTTCCCCGGCCAAAACCCTGATATTCCTTTTCCACTTCCTGTCAACTCACTGCACATCCACTGCTCATTCATTTCACCAGTATTTATTTATAATGAGATTGGCATGCGGCAAGGTAATTTTGGGGAATATTTGCATTTTTCTTCTGAACTTGGTGACTTTCCCCCCAGTCAGCCAGAGGCAAGCACATAGCCTTGAGGAGAAGTCAATTTTGGGTATTTGTTTTTGATTTGTAAAACAGTCTCTAGAGAATCAAAAGAGCGGGCCTGAGGGAAGCAGATAATCAAGTTCTGGCCATAAAAATAGAACGGGTGATAGAAAAGGTTGAGGCAGGACGGGCCTAGAGGCTTCAGAAAAGAGAGGTCACGGTGCACTGCGGAGAGCGGTGTTGGCCAGTGCCAGGGGCTCGTGGGAAACCGCAAGCCACCTCTCAGGATTGCCGGCGCACAGCCGAAAGGCTGGGGTGAAGACCCGCACAGGATATTCATTGCGATGCCACAGAGTGAGGACCGCCATTCGAGGGCCGCCGGCGCATCTCCCTGAATCCACTGCAGAAGGACCCCTCACCGTGCCTGGGACTCTCCAAGCTCATCTGAGCTGACTTGCAAGAACTACTACCTTCTCCTTTTGCCCCAAACTCCAAACCAGCATACGTCCTAAAACCAGAAAACAAGGTCGCCTACACCTGGGCATCAGTGGTGGCTTTGAATTGTAGAGGGAAACCTCAGGGCGAGAGGACAGTAGCAAAAGGGGTGTTGCAACTGGACGGAGCCTCTGTGCCAGGCATTTTGCTAGCTGGGGCTGAAAAAACGTAGCACACAGTTGTGACTCTCAAGCAGGTGTAAGAGGTTTAAAAGACAAAAATGTGGGAGAGCAAATAGAGAACCATACATGTGGAAAGGCTATTGCATTAGCTGGAGGAGCATAGACAAGAATCTCGACATCAGAATTGTTGCTTCAGCTGAGTCATCAACAGTTAATAGACTTTAACAACAAGGGAGGCGTGTTTGTCTCCTATTCCGTTCAATATGGATCTAAAAAGCCATACTAGCTTTCCAGCTCCTGCTGAAGTCTCTCCTGCTACTGAGTCAGTTTAACATCTCTCTCTGCCCAACCCTACTTTCCATACCTCCTTGGAGGTCATCTATCACCATTCCACCAGTATCTCCTTCTCATCTCACACCTATGACTGTGTGGGAGTGGGATGTCCCTTTATGAACAGCTGCTGGAGGAAGAAGTCATGGATGGTTTCACTTAGGATGCAGTTGCAAACCAAAAATGGTCTGCCATTGCACTTTCAATGGGCTTCCCTTGTAGCTCAGTTGGTAAATCTGCCTGCAATGCAGGAGACCTGGGTTTGATTCCTGGATCAGGAAGATCCCCTGGAGAGGGAAATGGCAACCATTCCAGTATTCTTGCCTGGAGAATCCCATGGGGAGAGGAGCCTGGTGGGCTACAGCCCATGGGGTCGCAAGAGTCAGACACGACTTAGCAACTAAACCACCGCTGCACTTTCAAGGTAGCCCTAAAAGACATCAGTGAGGAGAGTCTCCCACTGGAGTTTCAGGTGATGCTACTGGTCATCTATTTTGTGTGGAAAACAAAGTGGCCTGGGGCAAGTAAATTACCCCAAAGTGGCAAATGATAGTTGGTCAGGAGCCTGGAAGGAGGACGGTTGAAAGATCAGGGATCGTGAGGCAAAGAGGTGTGTGGACAGCCTGTGTTAATGCCCACCAGAGATCAGGCACCCCAGAAAAGGTTCTGGTCAACACAGTGATAAGATGACTTGGCCAGGGGACATTATACCATCTACATCATCAGCCACCCCCATGCTGAAACAATATTTGATGGGCAGAGTCACCTTATAGGCAGGAATGGAGGATATGATGGTCCCAGCAGCATAGACTTCCCACTCACTATGGGTTATCTAATTGCTCTGCTCTTGAATGGACTGTCCACCAGCAACAAAGACTGAAGCTGAGCCCCAGCTATGTTATCATCCCTTGGAGACTTAAAATACCATATGGTGGCAATCAATGACATTGGACCTCTTCCATCCTGCAACAGGTAGTAAAATAGAGTTGACTCCAGAATAGAAGAAAAGAAGTCCAGTATAACAGACTTGTCACCAAAGAGTGTTTCATCTCCTCAAGAAATAGTGCCATTCCAGGAATTCAGTGTTGGTCTCTGGTGATGGCAACAATTCTTCTTGCCTGTCATTGAGTAAAGCAGAATGCTTTCATGAGAGGGAGAGAGAAAGAGTCTTACCATATTTTAAACTACTTCTTAGTCACTTTGGGCTCCTTGAGCCAAGTGACTAGCAGGTCAGGAAATGCTTTCCCCAAAGAGTCATTCATTTGAAAATCAATGGTCTAGTACACCAGCTGATGACCTGAGAAGGGCAGGGTGACCTTTCAGAGATACAATGTGAGTCAAAGTCAAGGTCTAGGTAAACCACCCAGACAAACAGTGCAGGCTGAAGCTGAGGAATCCAGGAGCGGTGGTGGAGGAAGGAGATGATATCAGTTGTGGGCCTGAGACTACAGGCTCTGGTGGGGGGCTATAGTTCACCTTGGAATCCTGAGGGAGTCACTCTCAGGTAGGGAATAGAGGCAGGTGGATCTGAGTAGCACACAGGCTGTGCTCTAGCCCCCCCTTTCAGGACTGAGACACACTGCTGGGTGTAGTATTCGCTGCTTGTTCCCACACAGCACGCAGGATTTTAGTTCCCCGACCAGGGTTTGAACCCACGCCCTCTGCAGTGGAGTCTTCACCACTGGACCCCCAGGGAAGTCCCTGACAGCCCACAGATGAGTCCCTCCTCAGAGATTACCCTCAACCGCGGGAAGCTGCTTCACATCCACTCACTAGTCAGTAGGCAGTTACAAAAGCTCGGGCCCCTCACCTCAGTCCAAGACATCTCAAAAGAGTCACTCCACCCAGGAGCTCCATGTGAGTGTGGCTGAGGGCTCTGTTGCAGCTGCGTTGGCATTCAGCCCCTCTCTGCACAGTCCTGTATCCCCCTTCCCATTAGAAGTGTCTTTCCCAAGACCACTCCCAATAGACCAACCGCACACAAATCTCCATTGCAGTTGGCTCCCCACAGAACCCAAATTATAACAATTGGCTTCTTGTATCTTTGGTTTTGGCACCATTGATCTATTAGAAAGCCTCTGTACACTTATCGCACTATATAAATAAAAGCTCTGGTATCCTCACTTGCTTAAGTTTGACTACCTCATATTTTTGGTATTGTAAACAAGACCATGTTACTGAGCCTTGTGGTTCATTATTTCTAAGTCAGTCTAAAGTTATTTATATATTAACAAAATATGATGCACCTGTAAGAGCTCCAAGGAATGTGGTATTTTCTGTCTGGATCATAACATATTTTAGAAAGAACTTATTGTGCACCCTGCAGTCTTGCAAATATTTACCAGAAAACAATCTGTTCAGTTTTGATCTCTCAGTCTTTAGCTATCTTGAACTTAGTGCTTGGAATACCCATTGGCCTATAGGTAGTAGCTCAAATGCCATTATTACAGAAATAAACCTTTGATTACATGGGTTTATTTAATGCAATAAAGCTTCTTCTACTCCTGATATTAAAATGATTGCACATCTTATCATCAGTTTTATCTTAGAGTTGAGGGAATAATAGTGATAAGAGTTTATATAGTATTTCCTGAGGGCTTTCCAGGTGGCGCTAGTGGTAATGAATCCGCCTGCCAATGCAGAAGACATGAGTTTCGGGTCGCTCCCTGGGTCAGGAAGATCCCCTGGAAAAGGGAGTGGCAACTCACACCAGTATTCTTGCCTGTAAAATCCCATGGACAGAGGAGCCTGTCTGGCTACAGTCCATGGAGTCACAAAGAGTTGGACATGATTGAGTGACTAAGCTTGCACACACACACATAATATTTCCTACTGCTTGGCTCAGATGGTAAGCAATCTTCCTGCAGCATGGGAGACCTGGGTTCGATCCCTGGGTCAGGAAGATCCCCTGAAGAAGGAAATGGCTACCCACTCCAGTACTCTTGCCTGGAAAATTCCATGGACAGAAGAGCCTGGTGGGCTCAAAGTCCATGGGATCACAAAGAGTAGGAAATGACTGAGCAGCTAGCATTTTCATGTTATAAACATTTCTTAAAATGTATCTTTCAAATGTATCTTACCATCTAGTGCCCTATCAACAAACAATATTCCTATCAAACTGTTATTAAAGACAAAAATTCAGTAATCAGAATGGTGGTTTTCCAGAATTAACTTGTTAGATAATGTTTTGTCTCAGTAAGTTTGGTTTCTTCATTTTAAATATCTCACGTTGTCAATGGCCAACACAAAACATTAAAATCTTCACGTTAGCAGTTTGTTTTATGTGATTACTAGACCTATTGCAATTTCTACTGAAACGTGTCGTAGGTGTTCCTCAAAACTATCCTCAAAATGTATCACAGGCTGATCAAAGTAGAAGTCATGACTTTTCCTCCCCTTCCTCCAAAAAAGCCATTCTTCTCCAATCTCAGAAAGTAGCAGCGCCACCCACCTTGTTGCTCAAGTCAAAATTCTGTTTGAGTCCTCTTTTCCCCACTCAGACAACAGTCCATCAGCAGGTTGTGTCACCTCTGTCCCCATAACGTGTCCTGAACCTGTCCCACCATCTCCACTCTCCCTCTGTCCTGTATCTAACCCCCAAACCAGGCTTTCCACCTCCATTCTTGCCCCCTTCGGGACACACAGAACTATCCAAAAAAACATTTCCTTAGTGCAAAGCAAAATAGATCGTGATTCTGTTCCGCTCCCCAATTACTCCCCATTGATTATAGAATAAAATAAAACCTCCTCGCCAGAGCCTACAAGCCCCTCGCCATCTCTCTCTTCCCTACCCTCCTGAGCCCATGTCGTATTAGCGCCTCCCTCTCTAGCTCCAGACTCCTTGGCTTCTGGGGTTATTGTGGCTGTTTTCAGATATGACAGTTTCCTTTCTGCCTTGCGGCTCTCACTCTGTTCCCTCTGCCTGGGACATGCTGCCCCGTGGCTTCCTCTCAAGACAGATCATCATCAGGGTCTTAGCTCAGCTTCTCAGAGGTTTCCCAGGCCAGCTCGAAAGTAGATTGCTTGTCTTAGTAGGTACTTGGCAGATGTCCTTGTTTCTGTTTTGTAGTCTTATCACTATCATATATTTTAATTTCATATTTACTGTTTCTCCCTTACTGGTACATGAAAATGGGATATCTATATGACTAATAATAATATAAATATGTGTGTGGGTATTTACATGTATGCATGAATATATAATATATATATTGAAAAATGCAGGGGGTTAGTGGTGCCAACCCTCCAGATAGTCGAAAATCCAATTATACAGCCCTCTGTTACCCTCAGTTCCTCCATATCCCTGGTTCCAGTCAACCGTTGATCATGAAGTACTATAGTAGATATTTAGTGGGAAAAAAAATACATATAATTGGACCCATTCAGTTCAAACCCATGTTGTTCAAGGGACAACTATATTTATATGTAACTATATGTTTATAATGTATCACACGTAAATACAACATATTATATATTTAAAATAATATAAATGTATAAATGAATGAATACTATCCCAGTATAGGGGGCAAGGAGTTTAGTCTCGTATGAACAGTGAGCTTTAGATCTAATAAAATATGTATTAAATTAAAGGTGTCTCCATCAAAAGTACAAAATATACACTTCTGTGTTATTTCCTTGTAATGATAAAGAGTTATACTCCAAACCATATTTTTTGAATTCCCAGACAAATATATTGTCTCACATTTTACTTCTCTATACATTGTAATCCATGGTTTTACTTAATGCAAAAAGGTTTCTTTTACTCCTAATACTAAAGTGATGATGCGTCTTATCACCAGTAATGTCTGGAGTTGAGGGAATAACAGTAATACCGTTTAATAAATACTGAAAGCAAGAATGAAGCCCCTGCCTTATAAACCCCTGAGCATGTGGCACAGGAATTGCAGCAGGAGCAGAGACTGCAGGACAGCCTTCTCTGTGTTTCCCTGACTGACTCTGACAGAGGGAAGGGAACTGAACCCCTGACTGTGAGCTCATCAATGCCACGCTCCAACCAACCAATTTAGATAATACCTGAGTCAGAAAGGAAAAAATAAATGTGAATGCAACTTCAGCAATACAGATAAAATCCTACTAAATTGTGAAGAAAATTAAGATTTTTTGAATAATAGTAGCTTTCTCCTATGAATGTTTCTGACAACCTTATTGGTATCTCAAATTGTCCATATATACAACTTTTTTCTATTTTATTTTTTAAAAAGTGAGAGAAAACGGTAATACTTAATTTTCATGTTGAGGCAGTGTTAACACCTAAGGAATGCAGAGTGAGTTCAGGTTCCCGCCTCTTCTGCTGCTGTTAGTCAGGTGGAGAACATTTAATTAAAGAAGTGAGATTTCGTAATTTCCCATAGTTCTGTTATCTGTGATCTGAGCATAAACTACCACCATCTAAAAGGTAAAACAAAGCCCCATGGTGTCACGGGAAGAAATCAGAAATAGTATTCCTTCTCTCCCTCTCACTTCTGAATGACCAGTAGGATGCAAGGACAGGTAAGTTTTTCAGATGAGTGTGGAATAGCAACCAACTCCATGTATATCAGCCCTAGAACCATCGCATTCCCTGGACCTTAGGGTAGTAAATGGGCTTTACCTTGCATCATTATCCTGCAGTTCTGGTTTGAGAAGAATTTCTAAAGTCCAACCAGGCTTAGAAAGACAGAGTATTAGCAATTAACAAGTTGAAGCAATTTACATAGACCATACTGTCCAGAACTGGGAAATTCCAGGCATAAGTAAACCAGATATTTAACCAGAGTGTGATGTTCTTTATAATGTGGGGAGGCGAGGGGAATGACATAGAAAACTAGAAAAATTTACTCTCTGATCCTACAGCTAACAGTAATATAGTTTTAAAAAAGGATACTTTTGACAAAATGTTCTTAATATTAGTTTTTGAGTGCCAACAAGCCACACATTCTGGGCGCTGAAGACTGGTCAGTAACCAAAACAATAACACCCTGCCCTCATGGAGCTTATATTCTAATGAAAAACAATTTTAAATGTCAGGTAAGTATATAGTGCTCATCATGTGCCAGATTTTGTTCTAAATGAATTTTTAATGTATTAGGTCACTTAATTTTTCACAAGAACCCTACAACGTGGGTGCTGTTGCCTTGTAAAGTCACACGGCAATTTGGAGGTAGGATTGAGTTTCTAACACAAGTTTTCTAGCTGCAGAGCCCTTGTATTAACGACTGCTTTATGTTGCTGCTTCTCTGCGGCACTGTTTCTCATTCTCTTAGGTACCGGACTGTGATGGTGAACAAGACAGGAAAAGTCCCTGCTCTCACAGTAACTCACATTCTGGAGGAGGGAGTCAGACTGTTTTATTCAAATTATCTCAGAAAGTGATTAGAGGTTGGGATAAACCAAAGGAGAGTGATATCATAAAAAGCAGTCAGGAAATGGTTCTCTAGGAGATTAGAACTCAGTGATGGATGGGATCACACAGAAGAGTGGGAATGGGGGAAGCAACTAGGGAGAGGCTCTGAAACAAGGAGTCAGCTGAGCAGGTCCTGGGCAGGGCTGTGCGGGACACAGGGTGAGGAAGGGCAGGAAGTGTGCGAGGTCAGTCCGGAAAGGGGCCACAGCCAGACCACGGAGAACCCTGCAGGCCATAAGGGACGAGAGTTTTGAGAAGCCCCTGGAGGGTTTGAAACCCATAGGGATACAATATAATTTAGGTTTTTAAAAGGAAAGGAAAAGGGTAAAAAAGGAAATATAGAAGTCTCTGATACATGCTATTTGGCATTTGTCTTCACTTGCTCATTAATTAATTTTCATTTTCTAATGTTTGCGTCTTCTAAAATAAGCTTAAAGGTGGGTGGGTTGTTATCATCCTACCCACACTTTTCCGGCATATGCTCATTAGCAGAAATGCTCTACCGTGGAACTTTGGAGCAATTGCTGTAAGACCCAAGAAGAATTATGAACAGAACCAGTTCCAAAAGTGGAGGCAGGAAGCATGAGGAAGGACAGACAACATCACATTGAATACCAGGACTGTCCTTAAAGAGACGCAGGGACCAGAAGGCCCCTGGTTCCATGCAGTGGTCCCTCTCCTTTGTTTGGATCACGGCTGTTGTCCTGAGATCTGGGGGGTTTTGGTCTTTGACTGATAACGCTGAAGTAGTATTTCACTAGCTCTTTGTCAGGGTGATGCTCAACAGACTCAAAAACCAGAGACATACGGGCACTGGCCAAGCAGGGCAGATGCTGCCTTTAGCCCTGGGACAGAGGGCCTCTGCTCTGACAGGAACTGCACCTGAGTTGCTAAATCCTGGAGAGGTCTCAGGGGTCCAGGGTCTGAGGGAAGACGGCAGAGGGCTGTGGGTAAGGAAGGCGACTCAAGACAGTGGATATTTACCAACTAGTTCAGACGTCATTCGGTATTTTAACAACTCTTAATGGCCGCACTGATATAGCTGTCAACGTTACACCCTCTCCCAGCGCCTGGGTGATTTAACAACCAGCTTTCCGAGCTGGGCGTGTCCAGCAGAAACAGGCAGGAGCTGGTTTCTCATAAAGTTAGGTCAAGTCTTTGCTTCAAATACTTGGGCTGTTTACACAAGAACAATCAAATGTATTGGCTGGGAATTCCCCTCGCTGTGAGAGAACAGACTGATACCCGTAGTATATTTTTGCTGGAATAGCTAGCTGCGTTTCGAACCAGCCCTGTTAGGAAAACACCACCCACCTCAGTCTGGTCAGCCTTGAACCAGACTATTGTCCTCATGCAGACACCGGGTCAGAGTACAATAGTGGAGAGTTTGCCAGCGAACGTTGGCTTGTTAGCCAACACTTTGGTAATAAAGGCATTGTAGCAGACACACTCACAGCTATTATTCTCGAACGCCAAGCAACACAGCATCTACCTTGGACAGCTTGTCAGAAGCACATTTCTTTCTCTCAAAGAGTTTTTATAAATACCCACACCCCAATTTGAAATAATCAGCTACAAAATTTCTGATATTAGTCAAAGACATCGCTCCGTCTTTGTAATCCTTAAACCAGATGACTTTTCAAGTGTCTTTAGGTGATTATAATTTGTATAAATAAACATATCAAAGTATAATGAAACATGCAGATACATGAGATACAAAGTGAATTGTTGTATCAGTAGATAATTCTCATGGTGTTTTGGGACCTAGTTTTTGCTGGAAGTGCACCGTACACCGGTGCGATGTCTAGTGCTGTGATTCCTTCAAAGACTTTTTTCTTGCAGCACATTGCTGGTGTTTTTCTTTCGTAGGGAAGAACTGGGAAAACCATTCACATTAGCCTGATTTTAAGATTTTTGTAACATTTTTCTGGCTAGCTAATAGTTTTACATTAAGGCTATTTTTTCTCTATAAAGAATAATAATATAATAAAATACCTTTTTTTTCTGGAATAGTGTGGAAAATTTGGCACTATATGCTCTTTCTTTTTACTCATGATATTTTATGTAAATGCCACTGTAGTCTCTTTTTAAAATGATAGTTTATTAAGTCCATAGTCATGAGAGTGAGTTTCTATAAAATCGTAGCCACAAAAATACACGTCTACAGTTTTTGTTTTCATTTAAATCATAATTATTCCTTTTTAGCTGTCAAGCTCAGTTTTTATTCTGTTTCCTATTACATTAGCAGTATAACACAAATTTAAGAATGAAAGCATGTTAAAATATCAAAGCCAATTTTAATGTCTAAATCACTTGAGAAATTGATTTTAAACATTTCAATCTATCATACTTAAATGAAAAGAACAATTAAAAGACATTAGTTGCTTTTTAGACAAGAAGCATTCATAGAGGTTCATCTAAATTAGCCTTTCAATTCTGTCACTAACTTGAATCCATGTTTTGCAATGCAAAAAAATAAGGATGGGTCATATCCTCAATCATTACCTCATCCAAACAAACATAAGGAACTTACTAGCCTAGATGCCTGAAATTAACAGAGTTATAATAACTCAAAGCGCACCATCTCCTAGTACTTGCCCATAATAAAATCTGTGCTTCCATACTATGCAATTTTCTTGTAATTTGTTCAACACATTAATCATGTCAAGGGTATTTTAGGCAATTGTCCAAGATGCATTGGCTGTTGATCGGTGTTTGGTACTTGCTTTGCCAACATCCAGCCTCCCTTCCTCACCAGCCCTAAATTTCATTTTAGCCTCTGCCCTTCCTTCAGTCTCAGTCTCTAAACCACTTTAAGGCAGCCATCCGCCCCTGGCCATAGGGGCTAGTTCAAGGATAGGGTGTGACCAAAACTCCTAAATCAGTGAAATGCAGATTTGTTGTGGGAAGTGCCTTATACAGCTTGCTTGTTTTCTACTGGATTTACTCTAAAATGACGAAAACTCTGAAATCAGGGTAGCATTTGGGCCACTGCTAGAACTGAGAAAACAGGGAGCAGATGAGCGGCAGAGGTAGGGGCTGGAGAGAAACCTCTGACGTTATCTGGGCACCGGCTTCAGTCATGTCCCCTCACTTAAGCTGGTTTCATCTGGGGTGACTAACAGCCTGTGTCTCTGGAACCAATTTCATTGTCTTCTAAAAGTGTATGTTCTACGCGTTCACTAGGGAGACCTGGATGCCAGAGTTGACGGTAATGGTCCTCCTCAGTTTACATTTATTGGGTTTTTGCCATGTACCGGGCGCTATCCTAGCCGCTTCGCATTTATTAACTTATATAATCCTTTTAACAACCTAGAAAGCGAATAGTGTTATCCTTACATTACAGATAATAAGCAGAGGCACAGAGATCAAGATCACACCTCTGTAGATGATGGAGCTGAGGTTCAATCCAAATCAGTCTTATTCAGAACCACTGCTCATGACTGCTGTGCTGTAGGGCCTCTTGAAGGCTACTAGAAGACACTGTCCAGAAATAAATTCTTAAATTTGTGTGTATAACTATATAGTATATAAATGACTTTTATATTAAAATGCCCTGTTAAATTAATGGTTAAGTTCCTTTTATTTTTGTTTTACAAATGCAGAAAAAAATTCAAAGATTAATGGGTTTATTTACCCAAGGTCGTTAAACTAATGAATGGTGAATTCGCATCTCCTTCCATGCAAAGGAAATTTGGATCAGAAAATAATTTCCCATTGGCTCTTTTCTATAGAGATAAATATTTGAAACTTGGATGAAAATAACTGGTTAAAATCCTCCTCTGTAACTTAACAGTATAAAGGGTACCCTCTGGGCTATCTAAGAGACATCCACATTAATGATCAATTAAGATTATAATTTTATTTTATTTTCACTCTTCAAATTAATACCTAGCTCCCCTGAAATTATTTCCTTCTTCCTTAAACATACTTTGACTTTCAGCATCATTATTTCTAAGTCTGACTCCAGAATTGGATGAATAAGAATATGACGCAATTATAGCACAGTGAAGAAATCAAGATAGAAAGTATATCTCACCAAGTCTCCAAGTAGCTTCCACCTTTCCTTTTCACATCATAGGAAGTCAAGAAGTAATCCCTGCGTTTTCTGTTTTTACCTGGGAAAACAAAGGTATGCCTTTACAGATTCTTAATTCTAGAAGGATTGATATGTCTTCCCCAAAGAAACAAAGCAAAATATGCCCTTGTTTTGAGTTAAATTATGCCCCCCCCAAAAGATATATGGAAGTCCTAACCAGCCATCTTTTTGCCTTTTCATCCTGTTCATGGGTTCTCAGAGCAGGAATACTAAAGTGGTTTGCCACTCCCTTCTCCAGTGGACCACATGCTGTCAGACCTCTCCACCATGACCCGTCCATCTTGGGTGGCCCCACACGACATGGCTTAGTTTCATTGAGTTAGACAAGCCTGTGGTCTGTGTGATCAGATTGGCTAGTTGTCTGTGATTGTGGTTTCAGTCTGTCTGCCCTCTGATGCCCTCTCTCAGTGCCTACCATCTTACTTGGTTTCTCTTACCTTAGACGTGGGATATCTCTTCACGGCTGCTCCAGCAAAGTGCAGTCGCTGCTCCTTACCTTGGACGTGGGGTATCTCCTCTCTGTTGCTCGACGCTCCTGTGCCGCTCAGCCGGACATGGAATAACAGACTGGTTTCAAATCGGGAAAGGAGTACTTCAAGCCTGTACCTTGTCACCCTGTTTATTTAACTTATATGCAGAGTACATCATGAGAAATGCTGGACTGGATGAAGCACAAGCCAGAATCAAGATTGCCAGGAGAAATATCAATAACCTCAGATATGCAGATGACACCACCCTTATGGCAGAAAGCAAAGAAGAACTAAAGAGCCTCTTGATGAAAGTGAAAGAGGAGAGTGAAAAGTTGGCTTAAAACCCAGCATTCAGAAAACTAAGATCATGGCATCCGGTCCCATCGCTTCATGGCAAATAGATGGGGAAACAGTGGAAACAGTGGCTGACTTTAATTTTTGGGCTCCAAAATCACTGCAGATGGTGATTGCAGCCATGAAATTAAAAGATGCTTACTCCTTAGAAGGAAAGTTATGAGCAACCTAGACAGCATATTAAAAAGCAGAGACATTACTTTGCCAACAAAGGTCCATCTAGTCAAAGTTATGGTTTTTCCAGTAGTCATGTATGGATGTGAGAGTTGGACTATAAAGAAAGCTGAGCGCCGAAGAATTGATGCTTTTGAACTGTGGTGTTGGAGAAGACTCTTGAGAGTCCCTTGGACTGCAAGGAGATCCAACCAGTCCATCCTAAAGGAAATCAGTCCTGGGTGTTCATTGGAAGGACTGATGTTGAAGCTGAAATTCCAATACTTTGGCTACCTGATGTGAAGGGCTGACTCATTTGAAAAGACCCTGATGTTGGGAAAGATTGAAGGCAGGAGGAGAAGGGGACGACAGAGGATGAGATGGTTGGATGGCATCACCGACTCAATGGACATGAGTTTAGGTGGACTCCGGGAGTTGGTGATGGACAGGGAGGCCTGGTGTGCTGCGGTTCATGGGGTCGCAAAGAGTCAAACGTGACTGAACGACTGAACTGGACCAGCCATACCTCAAATGTGACTTTACCTGCATGCAGTTGTGTAATTAATTAGGATGAGGGGAGATCATACTTATGTGGGGTCGGTCCTTAATCTAACATAACCGGTGTCTGTGTAAGAAGTGAAGGAGAGACTCACTGAAGGAAAATGACCCTGTGACAACCAAGGCAGGGGTTGGAGGCTGGCTGCCACAAGCCAAGGAAGGCCTGGGGCTCCAAGAAGCTGGAAGAGGCAAGGAAGGATATTCTGCTACGTATGTGTAAAGAACATGGCCCTGCCAACACTTTGATTTCAGACTGTAGCCTCCAGAAATATGGAAAGAATAAGTCTCTGTGGTTTAAAGACACACATCTGTGGGATTTTACTATGGCACCCCTAGGAAACGAACACGCTCCTCTTCCACTATCAAAAACTTGTCAGAATTTATAAATATATAGCAAATATATAAGATGTGTTATATATATATACAAAAAATAAGCAATACACTTTTATAAAGCATGTAAGATTTCAGTGAGAAGCTTTAAATTTTGAGCATAGGGAAAACAATGAAGATATGGAGAAATGGTTCTTTATCATTTGACTTTTGAGAGACAATTGATAGAAGCATAAATCTCCATTTAAATTCACATGACTGTCTCCATATTTTAGGTAGTTGATGGAAGACAATAACAGTTTTCAAGACAAAGTACTAGTTAAATCACTTCAGTGATTTTAAAAGATTCCATTCGTCCCCCAAATTATTTCCAATCCATTCTTACTACACTCTTATCTTAGGAAAATTACAGATCAAAGCCCATCATAAGAGGACTTTTACAAATGGATACTCTAATTTCAACTGCTTGATCTGTTGGACATGTCCTTTAAGCCACAAACTGATTTCTAGCACCATTATTCAACTTCCAGCGTATTAACCCTGCCTCCTCTTAGCTCAGCCATCTTTCTTCAGTCTGTGGGACGAAAGCCCAAACTTGATATGACCATCAGACTATGAGTATATGAGTGGACACAGGGGCATTTTAGCAAGCACTTGTCTAGTTTTGAATTGGTCTCTAAGAGTGCTGCATTCTAGCCTCACTGCTTGTACTTTTTTCAAATACACGGTATCGTCGAGCCATTCCATGAATAAACTGCATTCCCTCTTGCTATAGCATAAGCAAGATGCCAAATGTCCCTCTTGATGTTGGCCAAACAGTTGAATTTTCTCTGACAGTAAAACAAACAAAGGCCTTAAGCAGTGGACTCATCAGTTTGTAAAAATCTAAAGGGGTCACTCAGTCTCATTTTCATCAAAATTGGTAACATCTGGTAAGCATCCTCTAACATTTAAAAAGACATTTTCGAATAATACCATTCTGCAGATTTAGGTATGTTGTGTGTATTTTGCAGATTACTCTTCCTGGCAGGGTTATCAAAATATAGTTCTGTTTAGAAACTGGACTTTCCGCACGTAGGATAAACATTTTTCTGGCTAATTCAAATCCATCATGCCCTATACTTACAATAGCTGGGCAGATAGGAAGATTTGGGAGACAATGGCCCTGTCTTCAAACTCTGCAGTTGCCCATGACTGTGCTGAGGCTCACAATGCTTTTTGAGTGGGTGAAATGCAGGTTGGGCTTTCATAATAGAACAATTGTACCTCACTCCTACCTATGAGTTTCTGGTTCAGAACTGTATCCTGAAATTGCCTGTGATCCAGGACTTACCATAGGCCTGCTTAAAGCATCTGAAATTTGAGACAGATCTCGCAGGAGATTTGAAGGTACTTCCTTCTTCTGGATTCTGTCCTATATTAAGCCAGCTCTTCCACAAGTGGAATACTTATCCTTTATTATCTGAGCCCCCTGAGGAATGCCTCGACTGCGTAACGGTTTAATGTTATATCCTCAACCTTCAAAGAGCACTGGTTCAAGAAGGGTCATCTTGAACAATATTTCTATTAAATGAGGCTGGAGTTGAAGACATTGTTTACCTTACTATTAAAAGTCCCTTGTACAAAGATACACATAAAAAATTCTTCTTGAATTTACATTCTGAAATAAGTTTTTCTCCACAGACTAACACATATGCTTGCTTTGAGATTAGAGAAGGAAGGTTATATAGTCAACTTAACTTTCCTCTTGCCTTGGATGCCAAAAGTTTCAAATCATTTCAGTTCAATGATCAAGTAAATATTCATTCCTTTACTGGGCCCAGTGATACAGCACCCCTGTTCCTTTCTACATTTGTTTTAAATAGCTGCTCACTTTTATTTGTCTCATCACATGTTATGATTCCTTTTTACGAAAGACTTCAAAGCATTTCGGATATTAAGGATGGTAACTAATCCTGAAAGCTAGAATGCTTCTCTATAATTTTTCTTTGTTTCTTTATTTTCTTAAAAAGGGATTTCTAAAGGCCCTTCAGGGAACTAATAGGTATAGTCTTCCTTGGGATACAGTGACAATGTTAGAACAAAAGTTATCACACAACGGTGTTACACTAGCAAAGTAGCAATGGTATAGCAGTCAGTATTCTGACTTACCATCTATGCTTTTGGACTTGGTAATCCCCAGAAGTATATAAAATTCAAAAAGAAGCTGAAAATAAACTCATGCTTTTTGCTCTCTTCCACAAAGCATTAATAGCTTTTAGAATTGAAATTGTTTTATTAATTTGATTAGGTTGAAGGAAAATCCAAGGCTTTTATGAATAATTCAAGTTACTGTCAGATCCTAGAAAGCCTTATGGAAAGTAGTATTATACCTCAGAAATGCCCCCACAAAAGACCATACATTTAATTTTCAATAACATTGATTTATAGTTTTATAAGGAAAATAATAAATATAATGAATTACCTCCATATTTCCTGATCTCAGTCACTATAAAATAACCGCTGTAGTTTTACATTTTCAGTGTGAAATATTAAATGCATAAATCAAAACAAAATTATTTTTCATCTAGAGAGACTGGTTCCTGAGACTGACAAATTCATTTTATTTTAAAATTAATGTTTTAAGAAAAAAAATCTCCATTGAATCTATACCAACTTTAAAAAGAATAAAAGAGCTTTCATTTTACTATTTTTCCTATGATGTCTTCCACAACAGGTAATGTGTGTGAAAAATTATTATGGTTTCTACAACTCCAAACTTATCAGAAGCCAAATTACACTTCCTTCCATGAATCATTCTCCTTTCTCACTTCCTTTCTCATGGCATTTCCTTTTTCCACAATTGTTTTACCCTCAGTTGCCACCCAGAGATAAACGTCACCCACAATATGTTTCTCTAATGCCACCAAATTGGCACTTTTATAATTCAAATATTTCCTTACAGGTACAACTAAGTAACCACATAATGAGAAGAACATTATCAAATAAGAACCATTCAAGAGAGATTCAGATTTTCAAATAGGTAGAAACAGATGCATTTACTTTTGCATTTTCTCAACTTCATCCTCCAAATTTCATTGAGAACAAGAAACAGTATTTTGCATTCTTGATTAAAAAGAGTAAATCTAATTATAAGAGTTCATTTTCACATTTAAATACCTGTCAGCTTTTGTAAGTGTTCAACATTCAACCGTAAGAAGCTTTCAGAAGGAGTAATGAAGGCTGAATACTAAAAAGTGCCAAATCCTTGAACAAATGGGTAACTCTGAGCTAACAGGCCAAGAAGAAAAATTAAACCCACCTAAGGACCATGATATCAGAAGCTTGGAAATAAGCATAAGTGAAATATTGTCTTTAAGGCTCACTTTACATCCTAGAAACAGAAGAATTAAAATCAGTTTTTTAAAAAAGTTTGTGTAAGTTGTTTACATGACTCCTTAAGCTATCATATGTGTTTTTGGTTAAATATGAATGCAGTTCACTCACTGATTGTAAAACCAAATAAGCCTATAGGCAAATCTTCTAATTTAAAAATACCTGCTTGTCATGTGGCTAATTCCAGCGTGAAGGAGTACAGACTAACTGCTACGTGAAGAAGGTTAATGTGAATAAGACAAGGAATCAATACTTTCATTGTAACCTTTACAATAACTCGGTATTGTTCTAAGGTGGTGTGCTTTCTGGAGGAGTTTCACAAAGAATCTCTGGAGTCCTGAAATAACCGTCTGGCAAAGATCTGAACAAGCCTCTCTAAAAATAACAATGGGCTGTGGACTTCATAAACATTTTTAGAAATTAAATAGCTGCTAACTTGTTCCATATGGAAACAAATTCACAGAGTCCAACATGTTGTTCATTGAGATCACCAGAACACATACTCCAAAGGAAGAAGCGAAGTTGTCCACAGTCGTTCCAAAGAAGCCAGAGGAAACAGATGATCCCGAAACCTCTTAAAAAAATAGGAAAACGAAAAGCAAAGGGCTCTAAAAACCACATGAGACTCTTGCCCTAAGACTTCTTAGACTTTGTTAGTCAGGCAAGCTTTGAAGATCCCCAAATGGTAATTATTGCTCATTAAGTAAGGGCAATAAAAGCTGACTGAAATTTTGGACAGTAGTTATAAATGCTGAACCATAAACAAATTTAAATTTTAAAATTCAGACCAAAAGGATAGCGTCTCGTAAATCTACTTCCCTAATATACTTAAGACATGAGGAAGCACAGAGAGTCAGCGGTGTCGGCTAATTGATCCTACGCTTACAGAGACGCGTCAGTTATTCCGAGTGCCCGTTTGCCCTAATTCTGAGTAGCCCCAGGTACTTCCCAAACCTTGTTTCTGTTCTTATTTCTTGTTGTTGTTGTTGGTAATCTCCTTATGTAATAAAAGAAAGTGAGAAGACAGAAGACTAACAGCCCCCTCTCCCATCTGTCAGCCTGTTTACCAGCGTCTCAGCCATCAGCTCATGAACACCGCGGGTTTATTCGTTCCAGTGTTACGTGAGTAAATGGGGAAAACTGGTTTCCTCTGGTAAAAAACACTTCTACTTCAAAGTATTTTCCCCGCATTCGTACTCCTGATTTTCCCTTTTTGATCTTTACATCTGTTGTTGTAGAGATCCAAAAGCCCTGAGATCCCTACCTCCCCTCCAACCATCCCAGACCCTCGGTTAGTATTTAACATCCAGAACTGCATTTTCATTTTTTACTACCTACAATTTGGGTACAACTGTCACAAGAAATGAAATTCCAAGAAAAGATAATATCAAAAAGTCTTTAAGACTAAATTTATTCAGGGGTTTATATTCAAATAAAATTAGTTTTTCTAAATAAAAGGGGGGAGGTAACATTTCTGGGGCTGTTGCCGTAGAGAAAAGTAATAGGAAAAATCTATAGGAAAACATCTTCGAAGTCTGGTATAGCTGATTATATTTGCCCTGGTGGAACGCAGCAGGGCTGATACTGGCACCTATATGATCGCTGTAGCATGTTTGTACTTGAATAACCACGGAAAGATAGGAAATATATCTGCGGAGAAGGGATAAGATACCTATGTAAACCTTTATTACAAAGACTAAAGTTGCTCAGACTTAAAATTTTCTCTGAGTTAATGAGATGGATGGATGGCATCACTGACTCAACGGACATGGGTTTGGGTAAACTCCGGGAGTTGGTGATGGACAGAGAGGCCTGGAGTGCTGCAGTCCATGGGGTCTCAAAGAGTCGGACACAACTGAGTGACTAAACTGAACTGAGCGTTAAGGTGCTTATTTCAGCAACCAAGTGCTTAAATTAAGCTATTTTAATCTGAAGGTATGGAAATCAAATGGTTTGTCTTTGGTTGGTAGGGCGCAGGGTCAATGGAAACAATTACTCAGTGTTTATTCTCAATTTCAGGACCATTTTGCAATAGTCAGAATAGATGGCCAAAGCACTATGAAACTGTGTAATTTGAGGAGCATGTTCCCTGTCTTAAAATATTTGCCCATCAGCTATTGGCACCTGAAATTTTGTCATTAAAGATTGATTTTATATAAAAGCCTAAAGTGTTTAGCTGTAGAAGGTAGAGTAGGTAATACACAATGGACACAAGCGTTTTGTGTGGTGTATTGTTTTTATTTTGAACCATATCAATGTATTACTATGGGGTGGTGGTGGCTTAGTCACTAAGTCGTGACCAACTCTTGTGACCCCATAGACTATAGCCTGCCAGACTCCTCTGTCCATGGGATTTCTCAGGCAAGAGTACTGGAATGGGTTGCCATTTCCTTCTCTAGTATTACCATAAATCACCTATTAAAAATGATTTTTAATTAAAAATAAATCATAGAAATCTTCTGGAAGTTCCAATTGACATGTAAATGCTTCTGGAAAAAGAGGCATCTTTTTGCAGGAATTAGCTGATAGCCAGCTGGGATTGAGAGCAGCCCTTAACTCAGAGTGAGTGTTCCCGATCTGTGAATTCTTCCCTTCCTGGCAGAGCTTCCCCAGCCACCCTGATTTGTCAGAGCCACTCTGGCAATGTCGTTAGGACTATGGATATTATACAGGGCACAATATTGAATGTGAAACAAGAACAGGTTGGTAGTGGACAAAGAAGAAGCTGAAGGAGTCACTGCAAGATGTAGGGAGGAGGCTACCTATGGATGGCCTCACCTCTGTCCTCCTCACGTGTATGGATACGGAATGTACACACACACACACAGTCAAATACCCTCCACGGTGCTGTAGTATCCAGTGGAGAACCAAGAGTAATTTCCAGGCCAAAATGTATGAACTGCTTTTGGCATCTTCTGGTTTCTTTCTGAAGCACTCCCTCTCTTGCTAAATGTTCACTGATCCCATCATCACCTCGCTTCCTTCTCCATCATCAAAGCACGTTCTACGTGTGTCAAAGAACGTGAGAAGAATAAATACACTAATATGTATGTCTCTACGAGTCTCCATGAGCTATGCTGGCTGCTGTAACAAACAATCCCAACATCTCAGTGGCTTAACGAAATACAGGTTTATTTGTGGCTCACATCACAGTCTCTCGGCATGTATTCTCCAAGAAGTGGCTCAGGGATGAAAGTGCCTTCCATCTTTATTATACCACCATCTCCCACAGATGGGCTACATTTTTACCAAGGTAAGAGTTAAGACAGTGCATGTCCAGTGATACAGGAAACTTTATGACCAGGGCTGAAAGTTGTGGGCATCATATTCGCCCATATGCCTTGGGCCCTAAATAACTTTGAAAGAATGTATTTTTCTTTTGTGGTCAGGAGAATAAAACAGGATTGATGAACATCTAATCAGTCTGTTACACAAATCCCCTTCCTTTCTGGTCATCAAATATCTATTTCAGTACTTCTCCCGCAGTATCTCCTGGTCAAGCCATCTAGGGCAAAATCCTGTTTCTCTGGGCAAAGCATAGTCCTCTTACCAAAGCTGGGTATAACTAATCTAGTTGCTACCACATATGAACCAAAACGACAAATTATCATTTGCACACAGTTATCTTCATTTGCACATTCCTATACAGTGGTGGAAGAGAGGCAGGATAACTGCAAGAAAGATTTCTATTTAGAAACAAGAATAAGAATTAGAGAGTAGTCTTGTAGTTCTGCTAGACTGATGGCATAGTTTCTTAACTTGGCTTTGATTCTGTTCACTGGGAGAAACTCCTCTGAAACTCCTCTCCATTACCCCTTTGTCCATCTTCTGGGCAGCCTGTTCTTGCCCTTTGTCCTCCTTGCTGACGTCTGATAGACGTGTTTCAGAGGATGGCCTCTTTGGAGGCTGTAGAGCATCTGAAGCCCTGCCTGCTGTTCATGGAAGGTTGAGAGCTGTCCTAATGGGCATTGCCTAAAAATAAGACCCTTGAGCAAGGATTTTGGTGCAAGTTCTTGCACTGGGAGGTGATCTCAAAAGGCACTGTGAGTAGTGGAGAGTAAGACATGGAAGGAAGGCAAGTCAGTAAAGGGAGCGTTCATCAGTAGGTTCAGTTCAGTTCAGTTCAGTCGCTCAGTCATATCTGACTCTTTGCGACCCCATGGACTGCAGCACGCCAGGCCTGCCTGTCCATCACCAACTCCTGGAGCCTACCCAAACTCATGTCCATTGAGTCAGTGATGCCATCCAACCATCTCTGTCCTCTGTCGTCCCCTTCTCCTCTCACCTTCAATTTTTCCCAGCATCAGGGTCTTTTCAAATGAGTCAGCTCTTCGCATCAGGTGGCCAAAGTATTGGAGTTTCAGCTTCAACATCAGTCCTTCCAAAGAACACCCAGGACTGATCTCCTCTAGGATGGACTGGTTGGATCTCCTTGCAGTCCAAGGGACTCCCAAGAGCCTTCTCCAACATCACAGTTCAAAAGCATCAATTCTTCGGCGCTCAGCTTTCTTTATAGTCCAACTCTCACATCCATACATGACCACTGGCAAAACCACAGCCTTGACTAGACGGACCTTTGTTGACAAAGTAATGTCTCTGCTTTTTAATATGCTGTCTAGATTGGTCATAACTTTCCTTCCAAGGAGTAAGCGTCTTTTAATTTCATGAGTAGGTTACCACTAGAGAGATTTTAGTAGAGAAGCTGGAGCTCAAAACCTCTGGGGACGCTCTGAAAGGCTATGTGGAATGCAGTTTCCAAGAGGGATATAGCAACTCCAGTCTCTCCTTGATGTAAGGTCACTCCTGGGGCGCAAATTCCAAGAAGTCCTGCAGGTGACAGAGTCCCCCAGGGCAGAGAGACACAGGCCTGCGATGTGTCAGCTGTGTCCCGAAGCAGGCTGCAGAGATAATAATAGTGAAATGGTAGCATTTGCTAAAGGGCCTGAGAGTGACTTACAATTTAGTCAAGGAGTTTGCTAGTCTGGATTCACTGTTTCTCTGGCAATACAATTCCCTCAACAGTTTAATAGGTTTCCAACACATTTGCCTTGAGCAGGACACACTCCCAACATTCTAAGATACGATTTGTAAATGAGCTTTTTTTTTGTAAATACGATTTGCTACTTTGCTTTCTCACTCTCAAGCCTGTCTCCTCCAGTTCAATGGTGCAAACTTGAGGCTATCTGCAACCTGAAAGATGAGGTAATCTTCCTTATCAGTAAATCACAAGTAGGAATTAGTTGATAATCAGCTAAGGAAACACACATCCTTTATCTGACCTTTGCCCTGAGTTACTTGATTCAATAATTTTTTAAACCTCACTTTTCCTATTGAGGATTTAGAAACAGCTTTTTCACCCAAACATTTCTGGATTCCATCTAGCCCCTCTCATTTATGTTTGTAAACCAGCCAGTTCTTTCCTGAGCCCACCTTTTTTTGCGTAATACCTTAGAAAATACAGCCTGTAACTGCTGGCCCGTCCTAAGGGTCTGATTCATTTCAGCCATTACCCCCAAAGCTGCAGACTAAGCAGGGACTTGTTCTGACCTCTGATTTATTGCAGGTGGCGGTTGTACTAAATATTTTGCCACCGCATCACACGGACAGCCGTCTTCACACACTTCGATATCTCTTTTCTCACTACTTACCTCTCAACAGTTAAGTCAATGCTAATACTACATGTATTTAATGGAAGTGCTTCACTTCTGATATAACCATCTCTATTTGGATAAATAACCTTAGCTACTATAACAAGCAACCTCAAAAATCCCAAAGGCTTAGCAATGTAAAGGTATATTTGTTGTTTGTACATAGTCTGATGTGAGTGTAAAGCTCTCCTAGGAGACTTTCCTACAAATGAAGCTGCTTCCATTTTCAAATGGCGGCATCTCCAATATAACCTTCTCAATAACCAAGGTAGGAAAGAGATGGAAAATTAAGCAGGGGATTTTAAGTCCAGAGCTAGAAATGCTAGACATTCCTTCCGCAGACATTCCTTTAGCCCAGACCTAACGTAGACAACAAGTCTTCTGAGGGCAGGAACAAGGGAAGCTGGAAATGCCAGGTACACATTACCTGGAAATAAGAAATGGAGGTTTATGTTGCTTGGCTCTAGCCCAGCAACTGTCAAGTCTAACATGTTTCTGCTCCAAAACAGGACTAACCTTGAAACAAAGAAAATTAATCTCACAATAAAATTCTGTATTATAGACCAGCTTTGGGGGTAAGGGAGCCCCTGACACCCTCTCAGTTATACCACAAGCACTGGGTTTCTCATTCAGTATTTAAGGCTGTACCTGTATATATATATGATTTCTGTTTTCACTGGGAAGTAAATGACCAAGAAGAATTGAGCAGAAATGCTCGTTATTTGGTGATTTATCTTAAAGTGATGGCACATGTGGTTTCTTCCTGCTGATCTACTAAAATGTAGAAATCCTGCCAATCCCTCCTAGAAACAGATATGGATACATGAATTTCTGTTTTTGCTTTCCTAGAGGCAACTTTGTCACAACTGATCTCCAATTGCCTATAATATTTAAAACCTTGGAGAACAAAGTATCCACATGTTAGATTACCTTTTACCAACTACTTTTCTTCTGAATAAATACATTAGCCTTTAGGTGTCAAGGTGCATGAAAAAGTATGCAGGCTAAGAAAACATGGTAGAACACATAGCGTAGAGAACAGGAATCAGCCCAGGGCACAACCACAGTTTTAAGAATCACATAATAGGTGCATTTAACTTAAATGAATTCAAGTATCCATGCTCAAGATACAGTTTTAAATATTATAACATTCTATAAAGTGCAATATTGCATTGTTTACTATTTTTCATATATTAGACATATACTATGTAGGGTTGTATGTACAAAACCATCTATGAATCATTCATGAAGTAAAAATCATTCATGAAGTAAAAGGGATTTTTTAGGATAATTTTCTATGATTTTTACAGATGTGAGCTTTTGAATCATTTAGTGCCCTGGTAAGAAGCAATTCCTGATGCTAGGAAAGATTAAAAGCAGAAGGAGAAGAGGGCAACAGAGGATGAGACAGTTGGGTGGCACCACTGATTCAATGGACCTGAACTTGGGCAAACTCCAGGAGATGGTGAGGGACACGGAAGCCTGGTGTGCTGCAGTCCTTGGGGTCTCAAAGAGTCGGGCATGACTTGGCAACTGAACAACAAGATGCAATTCCATAGTGATCTCGTTTCTGCACACCAGGCCTCCGGATTCAGCCTCACTGCACTCTGACCTTATTTCCTCTTTGCTGGTTCATCTTCTCTCCTGACCCTGGGCCAGTCTCCAACTCAGTAATAAACATCGCTTTTTGGATGATCCTTTTGTTTGATGACTGACATCACTTTGCCAACAAAGGTATGTACAGTCAAAGCTATGGTTTTTCCAGTAGTCATGTACAGATGTGAGAGTTGTATCATGAAGAAGACTGAGCAGAGAAAAATCGATGCTTTTATATTGTGGTTCTGAAGAAGACTCTTGAGAGTCCCTTGGACATCAAGGAGATCAATCCAGTCCATCTTAAAGGAAACAAACCTGAGTATTCATTGGAAGGACTGATGCTGAAGCTGCAATACTCTGGCCACCTGATGCTATGTGCCAACTCATTGGAAAAAGACCCTGATGCTGGGAAAGATTGAGGGCAGGAGGAGAAGGGGACAACAGAGGATGAGATGGTTGGATGGCATCACTGACTCAATGGACATGAGTCTGAGCAAATTCTGGGAGATGGTGAAAGACAGAGAAACCTGGCCTGCTGCAATCCATGGAGGCACAAAGAGTCAGACACAACTTAGTGACTAAACAGCAACAAAACGATATATTAGCAAAGACTTGAACTTTATCCCATGTTTCTCAGCCAGTCGTTTCCTACAGAATGACAAGATCTTGCCTAAAGCAGGGATCTTGATAGTGCCATATGTATATCAGATGTAAGCCAGGACTAAGAAGCAACTGGAGATCACTCAGGCCATTCCTGATTGAAGAGAAACAAGTCCTTTGATGCAGCTGCATAGTCCTCATCCACCACTCAGCTTTAGCCCATTTTGGTCTCTGCCACAGTTTCCTGTGACCTCAAGATGCCTTATCATAAATCTTCCTTTGCTGGAAGCAGCCTTCATTTTCAGCAGCAAGAATGCACTTGACCAAAGTTTTTCAGCTCCTGGTTCCAGCTTCACCTAGGAATCTGAAGGGCTAGAACCTTCTAAATCATGAAATACTCAAAATATTAATAATAATAAAAAATAGCTACCATTTATTGAGTACTTAAGTAAAGAATCTGCCTGCAATGCAAGAGACCCAGGCTCTATCCCTGGGTCGTGAAGATCCTTTGGAGAAGGAAATGGCTACCTACTCCAGTATTCTGGCCTGGAGAATTCCATGGACAGAGGAGCCTGGCGGGCTACAGTCCATGGGGTCACAGAGCCAGACATGACTGAGTTACTAACACTTTCACTTTTCACTCACTATGTGCCAGACAGTCTGCTAAGAGCTTCATATGTATTAACTCATTTAATCATCACAACGACCATATGCGATAAGTACTGTTATTATCTTCATGTTACAAATAAAGACATCAAGGAAAAAGAAGTTCAGTCATTTGCCAAAGGACACAGTGCCTGTCATAGTGGAGCTGCAGTTTGAACTCAAACATTCCGACTCCAGAGTCTGTGCTGTAACACATTTCCGCCCTTACAGAAGACTCCAGTTTCATCTGTCAGTAACAACGGCTTGTTTGTGGTAGCCCTAGGACTGCTGTTGGCAATGACAAAAATAGAAGGAAATTAGCAATTTACCTGAAAAAAACCTTCCTTTCAAGATTGATACCTTCTGGATTTTTAGACCTGAGTAAGTTCTAGCATGTTTTCGCATTGATTAACTGAGGATGATCACTTAGTCCAGTGTTATTATTTCAGAAAGTACTTACAGCTATTTACCCTGGCAGAAAATCGGTAGGAATTGTCATTATTTAAATCTTATTGCTGAGGCGCTAGACTCATGGAGCTATTTCCTGAGTGGGTGCTCAATGAGAGAAGACAGATGGTCAATCACCTGGACCCCAGAAAACAGAAGTGAGAAATGCATAGTTGTGTAAGGCTAGGTCACAATAGATATGCAATTAGCTTTGGGCATCTATCCTTCGAATTAGGCTGTGTCTATACAATGGCAGAAAAAAAATCTTAATTGCTCATTCCTGTCAGTCAGAAATTCAAAGTATCAAATTACAGGCACGTGATTTATTTAATAGCACATAAGTATTATAGTATATGTATAGATGTCGGCTGTGCGACAAAACCCAAAGGACATGACAGGTGTGCGCCCCGGGGTATCTGCCCTTCCTATCACCACACTCCCATCGCGAAATTCACCCTTCTGGGCTTGTGTTCTCTGCCAAAATCACCCCTGAAGACGAACCCTGTTCACACAGACATGACATCTTGACTCGGCAACGGTCACTTACATAGTGACCCCGTATTTACTCGGCAGACCAGATAACATGCCTCCTGGCAGAGCTCAAGTTCTGAGAAATGTGACACTCGGCCAGACGGTTTAGTAAGGCAAGGAGGAGGAAGGAAGTCACAGGGCACATCCTGAGCAGGCAACGCTGACCTTGGACATCCATTGAACATAGGACTTAGACGACAGCTCCTAAAATCGCCGCCGGGAGGTACCAAGTAGCTGCGCGAGTCGGGGGTGGCGGGGAGGACCGCGTTGTTCTGTTGCCACATAATAGAGGAAGAAAGCGGAAAGCATGCTTTGTGAAACTCATTCAAAAGTTTCTTTCTTTGGCTCTGCAAGCTGCCGTGGCCACAACCTGGGGGGCTTAAAACGACAGAAATTTATCCTCTCACAGTTCTGGAGGCCAGAAGTCCAAATCAAGAGGTCAGTAGGGTCGTGCTCTCTCTGAGGTTCTAGGGGGGAATCTGTGTCATGCCTTCCTCTCATCTTTTGGTGTTGCCAGAAATCCTTGGCATTCCTTGGCTTGTAAACAGATCTCTCCAGTCCTCTGTCATCATGTGATGCTCTCCCTGTATGTCTCTCTCTCTCCTAAGGACACTGGTCACTGGATTAGGACCCTCCGTCATCGAGCATGACTTCCTTTTAACTTAATTACATCTTCAGAGACCCCTGTTTACATATTAGGGTCACATTCCTGGGTACTCAGGGTTAGGACTTAAACACATCTTTTGCGGGGGGACACAATTCAACCCATAAACTGTGGTCTTTTTTCCACAAAAGCATCAATACTGCAGTGTTGTCCATCATTCTTCCCCAAGCCTTCCCACAGTTCCGATGGGATCATTCAGGGAGAAGCAGTGGCCGTTCCATTAAAGGAAGCAATTGAGGAAAAGACTTATCAGTGTCATTATGAAACTGAACAGCTCCTAGAAATGTAAGATCATATTCTTATTACGTTCTTCCATGGAGCTTTCCTGGCGTCAGCACTTCCATAAAGTCTTCAGTTTCACCCTTGGCAATCATCCAATACATGAGCACAACAGCAAGGCGTTGGCACAAAGGCATAAAGGACCATTGTTAGGACAAGGAGTGGCAGCCCAGGAATAAGGAAGAAAGACAAGAGCTAATCTCAGGGGCAAAGAAAATTGCCCACTAAATCAGTGATATCCATAATGCCAACAAAGGCAGGCTTAAGAGACAAGTTCTTATTTTAAAAGGGGGGGGAGGGGACGGGGAGAGACAAGAGAGACAGGTTTTGAACAGGATGAAAACTTGGAATAGCATCTGGATATAATTAGCATACAAATGGAGTTTTGATTCTATAATTTTTCCCGTCTTTAGTTTTTACAACACACACACACCCAGATTCCAAGTAACGCAAAGAAACTAATTAATAGATCAGTTATTAAATAAAAGAAGCTCAGGTTATCCATGGCATCCATTAATGGGCCAGCATTAATACACCTACACATCCATGACAGCCTCCGTCAGCTGAGACAAATCAGAGTCTGCTTGCCCCTCCGTGTTTAGGAAGCAAGTCATTAATATCAATAGTTGAGGTTTCAGAATAACACTCTCAAGTGAAATGGAGGCATTATAAAAATCAGGATCGGCCATTCACAATGCAGTTTCATCACACCCAAATTAAAAAACTTGAAAAACTTTAAGAGATGTTAGACGTAAGAATGGTCTCTCAACTGTTTAAAATTGGATAGGAAATGACTTTAAGATGTGAATCTACACATCAAAAGATAATACTGTAAGAACTTTGACCTCCAACTTCCAATAAAGCTGGCCTTTATTTATGAATTCCACCTAAGCTAATGCCATTAGGAATTAAGTCCTGAGCTACTTTCTCTGGCTTTATTGCCAAAAAAACAGCAGAAACTTATTGAATATCTACCATGTGCCACATACTGTTCTAGAAGCTGGTGATTCAAAAGTAAACAAGGCAGAAAGAGCCCTTACTCCATGGAGATGACAGACTAGCATGGCTGTCTTCAGAAACAAGTGTCCAGTTGCCTCTTTTATAATTATTAAAGAGATTTGGGGGGTTTGGCTTTCTTCCTACTACATAGATATTTTAATATCAGCTACCTCTAGTAACTAGTTCATTCTGGATTTTAATGTCCTTTTACAGATACTAAAGACATAAATGTAAAGATTTTATAGTATGTTTCATAAACTACAAGATGTTAGAAAATCTTCAAAATAATCCTGAAAGGTCAAAAATCTTGACATACTTAATTTGGTGCTAAGAAAAAAACACTTTGCAAAGTCACAAGTCATGAGCCAAGCAGACCTGTGTTCTTCTCCTAGACCTCTCACTTTCCCAGTTCCCTTCCTGGGCTTTAATTTCATAATCTGTGATACTTGAGGGTTAAGTTGATTCATCATTTTTAAAGAATTGTTCAAATATTTGGGATTCATCAGAGAAAGTTTACATCTTGCAAAATTATGATTTAAATATTTAATTTTTCAGATAATTTAAAACCTATTTTAAAAATATAGTAAGGCAAATAGCGTAAGTAGTGTTTTACACCAAATTTTAACCCATTGGATGGTAATATATGCATGTAGGTTGTTTGCACAGACCTCATAATGATCTCTGAGCATACATTTGAACTTCTTGAAATTGAATTATTGATAAAGTAGGTTATAGCTCTGACCTGGCCTTTCAGCAAAGTTGCTCTTTCCAGAAAATGATTCCAGGAAGTACCTACGTCAGCCCACACTCAGCCAGATTCAGAGTATGTATTCTAGTGGCATGTAACAGCCAGCTCTGCAGTAACAAAGAAGCATAACATTTGTCGTACCTGATGTGAGAAGTTTTAACATTTTCTTTTCTTGGATAAGTTTACTGCCCCCCTTTTACGTTCACTGTAAAGAATGCGAATATGTTAGATATTGATAAGAATCCAAATATTTAAAGGAAATTAAACATTGCTGAATTTTCTAGGTCAGTTTATGTGAAGAAAATCCTGAGATTTCAAGGTGAGCTATTAAAATTGCTTATCATTTGCACCTGTTGATTGGCGTGAATCAGAATTTTTTTCAATATTGTGTAAGCATTACACAATACAAAAGTACAAAATACAAAAGTAAAATTGAAGATTGAGACTGCGTTTGCCAGCCGTGACCGAGAGCTCACATTTTTGTGTTCACTGAAACTGCCATCTTTCTCATTAATTTGGTTTTAGAGTAGCAAATGTTACAAATGTGAGCTTTTAAAATAATTTTCAGCAATAGCACTGTTTTCATCTCTTTTATATGTGAAAGTGTTACATGATATTGAATTAGAAAAACTGATTTTTATGAAAAATATTTTATAACTATTCTAATCAGGGGTTTGTTTTCAAGAAATAGAAACCTACTCAAGCTAGCTCTAAGTAAATAGTCACAGTTATTGAACTATAAGGTCCGTCTAGTCAAGGCTATGGTTTTTCCAGTGGTCATGTATGGATGTGAGGGTTGGACTATAAAGAAAGCTGAGCGCAGAAGAATTGATGCTTTTGAACTGTGGTGTTGGAGAAGACTCTTGAGAGTCCCTTTGACTGCAAGGAGATCCAACCAGTCCATCCTAAAGGAGATCTGTTCTGAATATTCATTGGAAGGACTGATGCTGAAGCTGAAGCTCCAATACTTTGGCCACCTGATGTGAAGAACTGACTCATTGGAAAAGACCCTGATGTTGGGAAAGATTGAAGGCAGGAGGAGAAGGGGACGACAGAGGATGAGATGGTTGGATGGCATCATCAACTTGATGGATATGAGTTTGAGTAAACTCTGGGAGTTGGTGATGGACAGGGAGGCCTGGCGTGCTGCAGTCCATGGGGTCACAAAGAGTTGGACACAACTGAGTGAGTGAACCGAACTGAACTGATTGAACTATTACTATAGGAAAACACAAGCAATTCTAACTCACATGTTCAAAATGGCCTTAGCATGGCCTGCAAGGCCCTACAGATTCTCCCACTGCCCCACCTCTCTGATCTCAAGTTCTCCCAGCCTCCTTCTAGCTTACAGGGCCCAGCCACCGACCTTCTTGCTGTTCCCCAGGACTGCCCTTGTTCCTATCTTGCCATTTTCTGCTCTCTCCGTGGAACCCTCCTTTTCCAGCTATCGGAGTAGCCTACTTTCTCACTGCCTTCAATTGTCAGTTGTCACCTTAGAGCTTCAAACCTTGGTCAACCCATAAAAATACTGTCACCCTTACATGCATTTGTGGACCACTCTCTGTCTTTTGACACGTCTACATTTTGCTTCAAAGCACTTCTGATTCTCTCTCTTTCTCTTCATGTACAGGCAGGTTTTCTTTCTTTCTTTCCTTACTTCTTCCCCTCCTCCTTCCCTCCCTCCTCCCCAACCCTGTCCATTTCTCTTTCTTTCAGGTTTCTTCCCAATTATAAGTCCCCTGACAAAGGCAGGAGCTTCACCTGTGTAGTTTATCGCTGTATCTGCAGAGCCTAGATAGTGCAGCACAGAGCCCCAGAAGAAGAGGCTCAGTGTTACTTGTTATTTGTTAAGTGATATAAGCAAGTGAATGAGTGAGTGAATGAACAATCCAGACGCTCAGTTAAGTTACAGAAGGGGTGAAACTGGGAAGTCAGAAATGGCTTCGATGATTCTGTCATCTATTGTAGAACCCCATGTCTTCTCATCTCTCTCTCTTCCCTTTTTTTTCTTGCTTGTCAACTGAAGTCCCCTGTTCCTTTTCTCAGATTTGCTTTCTGCTTACTAGTCAGTTTGTACAAAGCTGAAAATTACCTCCAGACTCAACCCTACCTGCAATTCAAGTGCTCATCATTCCCTGGTTATAATCCGGTCTTGTAGTGTAAAGACTCAAATGAGATAAAACATTTGACTCAGTTTAACGTCTAGATGGACCCAACCTTTTTCAGGTCCCAAAGAGGTGGCAGGAGCTCAGCATCACATGGAACCTACATGGCCTTCTAGGATTGCCACCTCCACAGGTACTGTCAGCTATATGGGCGGCAACGTAAAAGGGGGGATTTTGCTCGACCCAGACAGTGTCTGTTAAAAGATGACAATGCCAACAACAAAAATTGCTGAGGAAGATGGTTTAGAATTGTCCCACTTAACTTTAACATCTTAATATCACAATAAGGAAGTTAAATATATTTTAAGAAGTATTTTGCTTTGTTACTTTTTTCACTTCTTTTAACTTTTGTATTTAGGATTCTTTCCATTGCAAATCATTGAAGCTGCATTTCAAACTTGCTTAAGCACAGAGATAAACTCTGCTGGCTCTCACAATCCAATAAGACAAGATATTCTGGATTCAAGCGAGGAATGATCCAGAACTTAGATGGTTTTATCTGTCATTTTTTGTTGTCGGATTTTTTTCTCGTTGTTTCTTAATTTGATATCCTCAGCATTGGCTCCATTCTCATGGCTTCAAACAGACTGCCAGAGGCTCCCATGGCTACATCCTCCTAAATTCAAGTACTTCCCAAGTGTCCTAATGGACTGATTAGAACACTCTTGAATTAGTCACAAGTGTTAAGGGAATGTGATATGTTAATCGCCTCTGGACTCTGGGCTCATGCTCTACCCCTAGAATCGGGAATGGGCCAAGGTTGAGAGAGGGGAGGTTCTACCAACATGTAACCTGGATGCCCAGCAGCAAAACAGCAAATTTTCATCACAGTTGACATTATACTTAACTAGTGATGCCTGAAAATAATTTTGTACAAAACAATAAAATCTCATCTTCTAATTTTGCTCTGTTAAGCTCACATGAACAGATGTGGACTATTGAAACTTCCGGGGGCTTCCCTAGTGGCTTAGATGGTAAAGCATCTGCCTGCAATACAGGAGACCTGGATTCAATCCCTGAGTCAGGAAGATCCCCTGGAGAAGGAAATGGCAACCCACTGCATTATTCTTGCCTGGAGAATCCCATGGAGAGAGAAACCTGGTGGGCTACAGTCTATGGGGTCGCAGAGTCGGACACAACTGAGTGACTAGGCACAGCACACAGCTCAACCTCACATGAACAGAAATTAACTATCAAAACTAAATCATTTTTCCAGTGGTCTGTAGACAAAGCATGGCACACTTCATATTCACAGTTTACCGTTTGCTTTTGGCTGAATGACTAATTCTACTGATCAACCCTCAGTAGAGTACCCACAAGAGTCTACTCTCTCGACATGTACATCAGGGAGGGAAGTGAATGTTTCATTAACTAATATTTGCTGGCTAATGCTTTGACATTTACAAAGGCTGGGCCCATCTGCATGAAACTCTAAAATAAAATTAGGAAACTGATCAAGAATAAGACTTGAGGAAAAGAAGCCAGTTGAACCCAAACAGTGGATGCATTTCTTAACCATTATGAGATTTCAAATGACACTTATTGTCTCCCCATTGTGTGAAAACGACTTGTCAGTTCATTCCCCTACCACCAGTTGAACAAATAGCTTCATTTCATGGACTCACAATCAAATGATTGGTGAACTATTTCAGTGTTCAATAAATTGCATGAGTATCTTATGAATCTATGCCTGTGCTGTGCTGTGCTTAGTCATTCAGTTGTGCTCGACTCTTTGCAGCCCCATGTACTGCAACCCGCCAGGCTCCTCTGTCCATGGGGATTCTCCTGGAGTGGGCTGCCATGCCCTCCTCTAGGGGATCTTCCGAACCCAGGGATCGAACCCAGACTCCTGCATTACAGGTGGATTCTTTACCGTCTGAGCCACCAGGGAACTAAACAGATAGAAAATTCAAATCCAAGTTTATTTTGTGTTACAACTATTTTCAAAATAACAACCAGCAATTTTTATATAGAGAAGAAATACAGAAGTTTAAAGACTGCTCTGGTGTCAGACTGCTCAATTCAAATCCTGAATCTACGCTTCCTCATTGTGATTTAATTTCCTCACCAGAAAAAGTGTAAATAATAACAATAGCCATCTTATGGTTGTTTCAAGGATTGCACGAGTCGGTCTATATGAAGCTTGTAGAAGCTCCCGGTAGTGCGCAAGGAGTGTTACCTGTGACCTCCTTCTGTTTATTTTTCTTTCCCTCTCTTTCTATCCCGCTCTCTCTCTGTCTCTCTCATCCCTCTCTCAGTTTTTATTTTTCCTTCACATTAAGAAATGCTATTAAATTGTTTTATGGACACCTCACTTCTGTAGGTGGCTCAGTGGGTAAAGAACCTCCCTCAATGCAGGAGATGCCGAGATATGGGTTCGATTCCTCGGTCGGGAAGATCTGCTGGAGGAAGACATGGCAACCCCCTCCAGTATTCCTGCCTGGAGAATGCCATGGACAGAGAAGCCTGGCGGGGTACAGTCCACGGGGTCACAGGGAGTCAGACACGCCTGACCGACTGAGCACAGCACAGCACTTCTATATCATTCATACTGCAAACCGGTCTGGCCACGATTGAGATAGAATCACCAAAGAGATGCCTTTGACAGAGACGAAGTAGCTGACAAGTTGCTAAACACAATGTTAAATTGTTTGTTATTGTTGAGGAGTGGGAAGCTTCTCTTTTAAGAGACTCTCATGTTTAAAGCCGACGTGATTAACATTCACTGCAGACAGACGAGTTTATACAGCCAGAGACACTGAGGTCAGCCTGGATAATGGAAGAGCATGCTCACTCCTGAACCTGTGGTGTCACACACTCACGTCTCTACCGAGCCCAGGCACCTCAGGCTTTTCAAGAAGAGGTGTGTCCATAAGGCTGTAAAGATGTGAACCCTACAAGTGAGCATCATGTAGTCATCAGCATGGGGATGAGTCATGGCCTATTTTATGAGTGTGGCTCTTCTTCAGAGAAAGACTGAACTGACCATAAACATCAGATCATGGAACATAAGCTTTTTGAAAGGCTCCTCATAAAAAATACAATAAAAATAAATACAGCTATTGCCTAAAATTCAAAGTCTCATGTAGATTTATTGTGAATCTGACGCATCATTGCTCATCTTCTCTTTTGGATGGTATCTTAGCACTGAACTGAGTTTCTAAATGCTGATGAAGCTATTTGTGTTAATGTACAGAATCTGGTTATAGGAGATAACCTCAATAAAGCACAGGACATGAGAGAATTTGAAAACATTTGCATTTTCACTATATTTTCCAAGTTTGTGTGACTATCAGAAATCTTGTTGACATATATCGCTTTTAGGCCTCTCAGTATGGAATGTGATGTGACCTCAATAATATCTATACTTGAAGCGGCCAAAATGCCATATACTTCATGATAAAAACAAAATTGTATTTGTATAACCTTCTGAGTATTCTCAGATATCATAGAATTGAGAAATTCCTGTTGTTTCACCAAACTTTCCTTAGTTCCACACACTTGTCTCATTAGGTGTTGCCTTTAGCTTGCAGCAAAGAGGGACATGGAAAAAAATAGCCAAATTTCAAACATATATATATATATATATGTATATATGTATATATATATATATGTGTTAGATATGTAACTCACCCTTAATTTTCTGAAACTAGACATGAAGATCATTTTTATGAGAATATAAATGACGTTTTTTATAGCTCTCAGTAAATAGGAAATCAATTAACACATACTGTTTTAGCATACCTTTTACTTCCACAGTACCAGCCAGGTTCTGTAGGAAATTTAGAATGACTGTGAGAGGCAATCTCTGCACCCTAGGAGCTTGTATTTCAGTGGGAAGGTTATACTATGTGCAAACAACATCAAACATCTTGAAGCAGAAAATAATTTAGTGGGAGGAGTAGTATAAATTAACTTATTGTTCAGGTTTGGAGGAGAAAGAGAAGGGCAAGGGCATAAGTTTGGTAAAATTCAGCAAAATTCCATGGAGAAAAACAAGTCTTGAACTGAACCCTAATAAATTCACAAAGTCCAGAGGAAAGATGAGAAATGAATGAAGTCTCTTGATCGGTTATTTACTAGATTAGCCTGGATAGCAATAACATCACAGAAAGATGAGTAGAGAATTGAGTTGATTCTTGAAAAAAATCCCCCAAGTTTCCTTGATAAAACAGGGATAAGTCAGGAGTTACTTCAAACTTGGATAACCTAGAGGAGAGCTTTATTAGAGACATGTGGAGTTAGAAAACAGTGCTCAAGAGCAAAAGAAGTTCCATTTGAAAGATATTACAGCTGAGGTAACAGCAAGATGTCTCATTGTTGATGTCTGGCACAGGAAGGGTCGTGATACTGGGGAAGTGATAGAATTTTTAAGAGAGATCTGTGGGTCAATAGGGTGAAAAATCACAATATCACTTACATTCCCTTTATGCAGCTTACTCATTAGTAGTCAGTCTCTCCCCTCCCGCCCACCGTCCCAGGAACAGTAGTGCAATAATAAAACGTGGTTTTTCCCTTTTGTCAGGAGCTAACCCTACCATTCAGTAATTCTTACTACCATTTTGTCTACATCAAAAATTATTCGACTTTAACAGATCATAGCCGAGTGAATCATATTGTCTAAATTTCCCTCCCTCCCAGTACTTATGTAGTTTTTAATCAGTATCAGACATTAGATATGCCAGATTTTATTTTTTCTATGAAGTCAGGCATGCTACAATACGCTGACTTAATGTAATTCTGAAGCATTAATATTTTATATACACTATTATTCCATGTAAGTGTATTGAAGCATAAGAAATTTTCAATGTTTTTTGTTTTTCTTATTCCCTTTATCTGAGTCTTAGCAGTTTTGCTAAAGCAACTGTACAACGGCCTTATTTTTTAGATCTAGAATGTGTACAAACATAATGTACAGACAATCATTTTAAACTATATTTTTCAATCCTGACCAACTTATTTGTGCCTTCATTAGATACTCAAAAGAATCAGAGATGGATGCCCTGGGTGGTTAAAGGCAAGATTAGATTTAGTGGATGAGGGGCAAGGATTGGGAGGGGGAGAAGGTTATATACGTGAAACATGAGTAAAGCCTTTTGGCAAATCACATTTCTCCACGTGGGATCTTAGGCCTCTGGGCTGAAGGGTAACTTAGAGACCTTCTAGCGTCACATTTCTCAGGGAGGATTAGGGCTGAGGCAGATGCAGAGGGGTTCTCTCAGTGGAATTTCCTTCTCATACTGTTCTACTCCCACTTGGGGTACAAATTTAGGCTTTGTGTCTGAGTGCTTATAAAAGATAGCATTCAAAAGTTAGCACAACACCCTTAGTAAAGCTTGAGCACTCTTTTCCCTAAAAAACGCTAAATGATTATTTTTCAAGTTCACAGAAATAACAGTAGAATCTCTAAGATAAGTGTTAATTACCTTTTATAAACTGGCACTCCTAGATGTCCTTTGAAGGAGCTCCAGCTGCAAATGGATATCTGACTTCTAGCTCCATCTTGTAATTAGCTACCTGCTCAATCTCACTAGACCTGAGTCTCCTCAGTTAAGCCAAATGCTCCTATATTCATACCCAGCCACATCATTCTATCAGGATAATCCCATGCATATTCTCAGAGAGTCTCATTAAGCCTGTTGAAAGGGTTCATGAAGGCCGATTCCTGATTCAGTTTATGTCTATGATTCCAATTTGGCAGTTTTAAGGGTGTGTAAATTACTGTTGCTGTTTTGGTGATAACACCTTAAACACAGAGAGGCCTGGTATCCAGAGCATTTATTCAACGTTTGATTGATTCATGAGTGTAATGTAACAATCCATGAAAACATGTAAATGCTAATTTTTCAGAGTGAAAAAACAGACATAAGAAATTCAGTGTACCTATCAGCCCAGAAATGACAATTTTGATCAATAGTCTAGTTCCAAATAGACCTACAGAAATGTATCGCCTTATATTTTAATTTCACCATAGGTGAGGCTATTTGCTTCATATTTAAAACTAGGTCAGTAACTATTTTTCCCAGGTTTCCAGGCTATCTGTGTGCATTTGGGAAAGAAAAAAAAAATTGGGACATATATGCAAATATTCAATTTGTAGATTTTTTTTTCAGAACCAGAAACATTCTGTAATTTTTAAATAAACCCCTTCCCTTACCCCATATCTACTTATTTATTGTTGGAAAGTTAAAGAAATGGGGGTCGGGAGAGGTGGTGATCCTTGAGAGAGGTTTTGTTTGTTCATCTTATGACCTAGAAAACCAGATTGCCTAATTAGCCCAGCGAAACATTTTTCCATAGGTTAGACCAAATTAACGTTTGAAAAATGAAAGTGTATTTCCCTCTCCTCAATGGCCCCCACTGGCAAGGGACCACCTGTTTCCAGCTTCTGAACGTTTCACACCTCCGAGGAACCTGCCGCGTGGCAGCGATGCCCATGGAGATGGCAGTGAGTCGGGAGAGTAAGGGAAGCCCCAGGTCAGCACACGCTGAAAGCCCTGTTCACACTGGAAGCAACAGAGACTGTGCTGGGGAACTTTGTACCACGCCTTAGAACACCATTTGGGACAAGCTTTGTACCTGAGAAAAAAACAGCTATCTCTGGGATCTGATTTTTGTGTGTGTTTCAGACTGGAGAAAGCTTTTATGATGTCTCTTGGTGAAATATAACCACTCTCTCACTCTAAGCAGCCTCTAAATTCTTAAATGTGTGTAAATGGAAAACATGCTGTGGGTCTTTATTCCACCGAGCAGCAAGAAATAAATCAGAAACCCCCACCCCTCCTCAGTCTCTCCCCTGATACCTCACAGATGTGCAGCGTTAGAGGGAAGAGCAGAAATGCTTTATAAAATTAATATGTGGAAACTGCTGTATTTACCATAAATGCCTAGCCTGGGGCTTTCTCTATCATGCCCCATCAAAATATGAAGCTGAGTTCTTGCCTTCTGCCTACCAAAAGCGTGTTCCTTCGTTCCTGTCAGAGACCAGGGTCTCCATTTTCCACGCGGTGGTGACGTGGGTTCAAGCATCAAAGGTGAGCTGGCAGCAAGTCAGTGGTAAACAAGACAGGTCCTCTATGAAATGTGTAAGTCATCTTAGGATCCTGCTGGCTTCAATGTCCTAAATAAATAACTGACATTAAACCGAATGCAGGAGGCCCCACAGACGCATGCAAATGGTGGAACTTGCCTGTGTGGTTCATTCACATCTAAAAATATGTAGAAGATATACCACCGAGCTCGTGCAAGGCATTTAACTGATTTTAATAGCAGTCATTACATTAGAAAATGAGACTTTCCCTTGTAACAGAGATGAACTGGGAAGAAGCAAAGGAGGAGAGCTACCTGGTGCAGCGCCCCAGCGCCCTGCCGGAATTACGGCTCATCATTCTTGCTTTCAGCAGTGAGCCAGCTCCTTTTGTCAAAGACTACCACCATCTAATGAAACAATTAGGACTTGACAGTTTAAATATGCTATTTTGTTCTTTTCAAGCCTAAGTGCCAGCCACTAAGACAAACTATACCCACCACCTTCCTATCAGCAGAGCCATTGTTATCCCAGATAGAATGCCCTAAAAATAAAATCCATTTTGCATGTGAAGCTTCATCAAGTCAGGTCATGTCTGCTCCTCAGGGCAGACTGCAGTGTACTAATTTCCTGATGCTATTTTTAAATGTGGCCTCCTTGGATCTTTCCGTATGTCCTACATAGCTCAACAAGGCACCGAGTTAACGTTCAGGGCTCTCGTGATAGTCACCTCTGCCCACTCTGCCCTCAGCTCGAACCTCCGCAACCTCTCTAGGCCCGGGTGGCTTACAAGACGTAGGCTCACTAGCGATGGGTGTGTTCACACTGTGATCAACATCGCTTGCTGGGCATTGTCCAACACACGAGCAATTAGAAGAAGATCGAATTGGCATCAGTCTCTTGAATTCATTATTAAGGTTACTGCAGTTTTAAAACAAATTCACAAAAAGAGAAAATAGCTGATCATCCTAAGCTAATTTTGTGTCTCTGGGTATCTATTTTTGCTTCTTGTATAGAGTTGGTTTTGGTTTTGTTTTTCAGTTATAAAATTAACACATTCACAGGTATGTGAAAAGTATAGAAGGGCATATAATTATTCATGACTTTTGATTTAGACCACTAGAAACCCAACTCAAACTTGATATGCAAAATTATATTGTTCATATAATCAGAGATCAAAGTTGGCTTCCGTCACAACTGGATTCATTATGGCTCAATATAATGCCTTGAGGACAAGGTTTCTCTCCCAGCCTCTCAGTTCTACCTTTCCACATGTCAGCCTGGTCTCCAAGAGGCCTCCTCCTCTTGGTGGACCATGGCAGCCCCAGGCTTCCATCCTACCAGCTGAGTAACACGAATGAAATGGCATCTCTTTCTGCCCAGCTGCTCTGACCGGAGTCTCCAAATTGGATTCCATTGGCATGACTTGGGTATGTGCCTAGCCCTGAACTGTCAGGGTTTAGTATGGTCAGAAGATATCTCTGATTAAGCATTTATCTTTGGCTTTTGACACTGTGATTACGATGTATCTAGGTACGGATCTCTCTCTGTGTTATCCTACTTGGAGTCTGAAAAAAATAATGGCTGAAAACTTCCAAATTTGATGAAAAATACTACATGACCAGAAAGCTCAACAAATGCATTTTCTTCCCATTTCTGTCTCCTCTTCACTTAGATATTGCCTTTATACATATGTTAGCATGTTAATGATGTCTCACATTTCTACGAGACTAGGGTATTTTGTTCTTTTTTTCTATTCTTCAGATAATGTACTCACTATTGATCTAACTTGAAGTTAATGGATTCTTTCTTCTGTCATTTCAAATCTACTTTTGAGCCCTTCCTAGTGAATTTTTCATTTTGGTTACAGTTTTTCTCCACTTGAGAATTTTCATTTGCTTCTCTTTAAACTTTCAGTCTCTTCATTGATATTTTCTATTGGATAAGACACTGTCGCTACACTTTCCCTAAAGTTTTTAGACATGGTTTCCTTCAGTTCTTTGAACACACTTTTAATGCATGCTTTGAAGTCTGTGTCTGCTAAGTCCAATATCTTGGGCCCTCAAAGGCAGTTGCTATTACCTGCCATTTTTTTTTCTGTGTGTGTGTCACAGTTTCCTGTTTTTGAATATGCAATTTTTAATTGAGAACTGGATATTTTTGGTAATAGATTGTAGCAGTGTGGATACTGATATCCCTTGAAGGATGGTTGTTGGCTTCATTTATTTATTTTTTCAGTGCCCTGGTTGAACAGGCTCTGTGAAACCTATTTCCCCTGTAATATACAGTCTCTGATGTCACTGCTAAGATTACTTTTCCCTTGTTTTTATCTTTTACCCTGCCTTCCCAGAGGTTGTCACCAACTCTACTTATGTATCGAAGGTTGTTTTAAGCCTCCACAGTCAGTTAGACTTTACTTTTTACCACTGAGTGTCTGTGTGACTTGGAGACTGCTATCACAGTTCAGAGGGTTTATATTTTTGCCCCACAATCAACCAGGAACTAGTAGGTCCTGAGAGGGTAGCGCTGGGGGCTGTACACAGTCTTCCAGTTAGGGATGCACGTAGCTTGATCTTGAAGCCTGGCTTCCTAGGAGTTGCCCCTCAGCCAGAGCAGGTAATTGTTGAGCCAGCGTTTGGTCAGAGGTTATGCTTAAACCTCTTGTGCCAGTAAGGCTCTACCCTGTGTCAAGAGATCTGTGTGCAGCTTCAGAAATGATTTCAAAGCAGCCCAGCTCCTGGAGTCCTTCTGAGTGGGTACCTAGTCCATGGTAGCGGTGGTGGTGGTTTAGTCGCTCAGTTGTGTCCAACTCTTGCGACCCCATGGACTGTAGCCCACCAGGCTCCTCTGTCCGTGGGATTCTGCAGGCAAGAATACTGGAGAGGGTTGCCATGCCCTCCTCCAAGCTAGTCCATGGGCACAGCCATTTCCACAAACAGAGTAGATTGTGGTTCCAGGCAGGTTATTCTTGGCTGCCTCTTTGTATGGTTCTCTGTTCAACTCCTGGCTGGTCTGCAGTTTCACTTGTCGCTACCAGTACTGTGCAGCTACCAAACCCTCTTAATTGCTCTCCACCAAGATCTCCATTGTTTTTTTTTTTTAAAAAAAACACCCTTAGGCCTGGAATTCTCCAAGCTCTGCTCCAAATAGAGTCAGTCCCTTCCAAAAGAGTTGTTTACAACTTTCCTCTCTCCCTGAGCGGAGCCTGGAGACTGCTTTACAGGAGCTGGGAGCAGGGACAGGGGTCTGCCTCTCCAGAGTGAACCCCTTCTCTACAAGTGGGTGCTGGGGTCGAGAATGGGAGCCCCTCGTCTTCTCAGCTGGCCCTCCCCTCCCCAAGGGGGGCGTATCCACACTTCTGGGGTGTCGGCAGTTGTTGTTTTTAGTCACTCAGTCCAACTCTGTGCAACCCCGTGGTCTGTAGCCCCCCAGGCTCCTCTGTCCAAGGGATTCTCCAGGCAAGAGTACTGGAGTGGGTTGCCATGCCCTCCTCCAGGGGATCTTCCCCACCCAGGGATTGAACCCAGGTCTCCCTCATCACAGGAGGATTCTTCACCGTCTGAGCCACCAGGGAAGCCCAAGAATACTGGAGTGGGTTGCCATTTCCTTCTCAGCCCCAGTATTCTCAGACTGCCACACCTGGGGTAGTCTTTGCTCTCTGAGGGACTGGTGGGGAATGGGGAAACCTCTGCCCTTTCAGCCACACACGCCCTAAATAGAGTTTCTGCAACGTGAGTGGGGGAGGGAATTGATAAGCACCGTGCAGCCTGGCCCCTGCAGAGTGAAAACAGAGCCCTAGACCGGGGCTGGGGAAGGAGGGAGGCCCCTTCCACGCCCACACCTCCTAGTCTTCTGGGCTGCATCACCCAGAGTAGAATTCCCAGAAAAACCTTTCCCAAACATCAAGCTAACGGGGAGGAGGAGGGGCTGGGACTCAAATGGCAGGAACTCTGACTGTTCCTACTGGTTGAGTCAATTTTCTTGAATGAATCTTCCTCCATTTGCTGTGTGCCCTTAGGACAGTTTCCAGAGCTTTAACTATCTATCTATATACATATATACATATATATATATACATATATATATATATATATGGGCTTCTCTTGTAGCTCAGTCGGTAAAGAATCTGCCTGTAGTACAGGAGACCCAGGTTCGATCCCTGGGTCGGGAAGATCCCCTGGAGAAGGAAATGGCAACCCACTCTAATATCCTTGCCTGGAAAATCTCATGGACAGAGGAGCCTGGTGGGCTGCAGTCCATGGGGTCGCAAAGAGTTGGACACGACTGAGCGACTAACACTTAGTTATATGTATGTATATATATAAAATAAAATTTTCATCAGTTAAAATGTCTTGCTGGGAAGAGGACCTAACCCTCTGGAAGTCCCTCCACACTCACATTTAACTGTTGCTGTTCATACAGATCCATGTCATAGCCTTTCAAGAACTTAAAAAGTCATCCAGTCTGTTCCCTCTGCCTTTGAGCAAGATCATCCCTTCGTCAGCCCAGACAGATGAGAATCTATACTGGTTTTGAAAACCTCCAGAGAAAAAAAATTTCACAGCCTTCCTTAATAACCTAAATCAGTGCTTAACAACGCTTACTGCCAGGAATTCCTTTCTTGTGTATAAGCTAAAGCGCACATGCTACAGTTTAAAGGCGTTTGCTCGTCATCTGTCCTGGAGGAGATAAAGAACAGCTGGTCACCACACAAAACATTTCCCCTCCAGGAGGAACAATCTCTAGCCTTTTTTCTTAAAAAGTCTTTTTTCGGCCCTGTCATCGGAATAAATAATCTTAATATTTCCTCATACTTTTCTTCAATTAACGAACAGCCTTTGGGCTCTGTTCTGAAATCTTTTTCACTCTTGCCATTACCCTCTTAAGACTGGAGATGTTTCTCAAAGTGAGGTCCAAGCGTGCTGCACATGGTTCTCTTGGAGCGCTTACTAACTTCCCAGATTCCTGTGCTTCGCCCGAGATGCTGTGAATCATAATCCCACCCACCCATCTGGGAACCAGCATGCCTGAAAAAAATCCCCTAGGTGACACTGACACACGAAAATTTAAGATCCTTAAGATCTTAAAATTTAAGACTGAAGCCTGCACTGTATCACAGATTGAAACACGTGGGAGCTTCTAAAATCCTAATGCCCAAGCTTTACCCAGGCCCAATCAAATCAGAATCTCAAGGGGTGGCACCTGGAGTCGTTTGACGACTCCCCGGGTGAATTCTGAGCGCAGCCAACAGACGTCAGCTTCTTCAAGGCGAGGACGGCGTAACGTTTGTATCCCAGCACCTACTGACACAAAGCCTCACACAGGAGCGTTAGTTCTCAACGTTGACTGAGTAAGTGAGACTTAAATTCTATCCCTAGATTCATGCTCATCACGTGTCCTGGTTTCTTTATCTGTATCATAGCCATTTAATTGTAAGCATTACTTTGCCAACAAAGTCCGTCTAGTCAGAGCTGTGGTTTTACCAGTAGTCATGGATGAATGTGAGAGTTGGACCATAAAGAAAGCTGAGCACTGAAGAACTGATGCTTTTGAACTGTGGTGTTGGAGAAGACTCTTGAGAGTCCCTTGGACTGCAAGTTGATCCGACCAGTCCATCCTAAAGGAGACCAGCCCTGGGTGTTCCTTGGAAGGACTGATGCTGAAGCTCCAATACTTTGGCCACCTGATGCAAAGAACCAACTCATTTCCCTGATGCTGGGAAAGATTGAAGGCGGGAGGAGAAGGGAATAACAGAGGATGAAATGGTTGGATGGCATCACCGACTCAATGGACATGAGTTTGAGTAAACTCCAGGAGTTGGTGATGGACAGGGAGGCCTGGTGTGCTGCAGTGGAGGGCAAATTTGGGTCCCAGAGTCTCTGACTGCAAGGCCGTGGGGGGATCCCAGAGCTGGTGATGACCCACTGGTAGGCAGGTCCAGGTCCTGGGTGCTGCTGTTGAGTGAGGCTGTGTCCCTGCTCAGCTAGCTTCTTGCCCTGAGCCATCCCAGAACTGCTCCTGACAAGCTGGTGGTGGTGGTGGACAGGACCAGGTCCTGCGGGTGAGAAGCTAGAGGGAGGATTCCAAAATGACACTCGCCAGTCCTAGCAGCCTCATTGTAGAATGAACTCTAAAAAAAAGGCTGCTTCCAGGGTCTGTGTCCCCAGGATGAGCACCACTTGCCCCCCGCTGCTTTGGGAGAATCTCTGAGATCAGCAGGTGGATCTGACCCATGCTTCTTTCAAATTAGTGTTTCTGCCTTGGCTCACGGAGTATGTGAGACTTTGTGTGCATCCTGCTAGAACAGAGCCCATCACAGACTGTCTGGGTCTCCTGAGAGAAAGCCCTCCTGTCCTTCAAAGCCAAACATTCTGGGCTCTTCCTGCTGCAGGAACTCCAGCACTGAAAAGTCTGATACGGGGCTTCGACCCTTCACTCCTCGGGGACAAATGCTAATGCTGCGATTGTAACTATTCTCCCTTCGGCTGGTGGTGCTCCTGGAGGTATGGATCTCTCCTGTATTGCCTTTCTGCCCTTCCTACCCTCCTACCATTTCATTTTGATTTCTTCGTTATGTCTTCAGTTGTAGAAGATCTTTACCGTTAGTAGGCCAGTCTTTATCATCAGTAGTTGTTCTGTAAATGGTTGTAATTTTGGTGTGCCCTGCGGGAGGAGGTGAGCTCAGGGTCTTCCTACTCCACTTTCTTGGCCATTCCTCGCTGCTATACCACGTCTGCTATATCCATTCGTCCATTGGACATTTAGTTGACTTCCATGTCTTGGCTATTGTAAATAGTGTTGTAAGGAACATGGGATTGCAGATATCTTTTTGAATGAGTGTTTTCATTTTCTTTAGCTAAGCACCCAGAACTATAGTTCCTGGATCATATGGCAGTTCTATTTTGTATTTTTTGAGAAACTTCCATATGTATTTCCATAGTGGCTGCACCAGTTTACATTCATATCAACAGTGCACAGTGTTGCATTTTTTCCCACATCTTCACCAACACTATTGTTTCTTTTCATTTTGATAATAGCCATTCTAACAGGTGGGCTTCCCTCCTAGCTCAGCTGGTAAAGAATCTGCCTGCAATGTGGGAGACCTGGATTCAATCCCTGGGTTGGGAAGATCCCCTGGAGAAGGAAATGGCTACTCACTCCAGTATTCTGGCCTGGAGAATTCCATGGACTGTATAGTGCATGGGGTCACAAAGAGTTGGACTCAACTGAGCAACTTTCACTTTCATTCTAACAGGTACAAAGTTATATTTCATTATAGGTTTTGATTTGCGTTTCCTTGATAATCAGATGATATTGAGCAACTTTTTATGTATCTGTTGGCTATCTGTAGGAAAAATACCTACTCAGGTCCTCTTGCCATTTTTTAACTGAATTGTTTCATTTTTTGTTACAAGTTGCACAAGTTCTTCATATAATTGGGATATTAATCCCTTATCAGATAAAGGGTTTGGAAACATTTTCTCCTACTTGGTAGGTTCCTTTCCATTTTACTGATGGTGTCCTTTGCTATGCAGGATTTTAGTTTAATGTAGTCCACTTATTTACTTTTGTTTTTATTGAAGAGACTGTCCTTTCCCTATTATATACCCTGAGCTACTCTGTCCATAAATTAATTGTCCATGTATAGATGTGTTAATTTCTGAGCTCTCTTGATCCACTGATGCATGTGTCCATTTTACAACATCATACTATTTTGATTACTACAGCTTTGTAACAGTGTTTGAAATCAGAATTTGTGATGCTTCCAGCTTTTTTCTCAGGATTGCTTTGGCCATTGAGGCTCTTTTGTAGTTCTATAAAATTTACGGATTAGCCAAGTTCTGTGAAAAATGCCATTGGAATTTTGACCGTGATTGAATTGAATCTGTGCTCTTTTGGAGGTAGCATGGACATTGTAACAATATTCTTGTCACAGAAAATTATCTGTTTATTTGTGTTTTCTTCAATTTCTTTCATCAGTGTCACAATTTTTACTCTACACAGGTCTTTCACCTTCATGGTTAAATTTATTCCTAGATATTTTCTTCTTTTTTTATGTAAGGGTATGTGAGATTTTTTCTTTAATTTTATTTTTATAATTGATTTATTAGTTTCAGATTTATACCATAATGATTCTTTCTTTGTATATATTGCAAAATACTTAACCACAATAAGGCTAGGTAACATCCATCACCCTATATATAGTTTACAATTTTAATTTTCTTATAATGAGAGCTTTTATGATACACTCTCTTAGCAACTTTCAAAAATACAAGACAGTATTATTAACTGTAGTCAACATGCTATATGTCACATTTCCATGACATTTATTTTTTCATTGAGGTAACATTGGTTTCTAACATTAGATCAGATTTCATTTGTACATGATATTTCTATTTCTGTGTACCCTTCTGTATGCCCACCACCAAAAATCTGGTTCCCATCTGTGACATGCAGGTGAAACCCTTTATAAGTTTCACCTCCCCCGAAACCCTTTCCCTTCTGATAACCACTATGTTGTTCTCTGCATCTACGTGCTTTGGTTTGGTTTGATTTGCTCATTTATTTTGTATTATTTGTTTTTAACTTTCCACATCTGAGTGAAATCATGTGGCTATTGACATAACACTTTTGTAGTAAAAGGACGCTTACCCCTTTTCACCCTCAGTCCATGAGCACCACCTGTGTCAGCTTCCATTCGTGTCTTCATTGTCTTTCACCTGTGTCAGTTTTCTGGGTGGAGTTTTCACCTTCTTGTCAAACTTTTCCTGAAATATTTTGTTATTTTTGATACAACTGTAAATGGGATTATTTTCTTTCATTTCTCTTTCAAAAGTTCATTATTAGCATATAGAAATGCAACAGATTTTCATATTTTTTTTTATCCTGCAACATTACTGAATTCATTTTTCAGGTCTAGTAGCTTTTAGTGTGGCGTCTTTAAGGTTTCCTATATAGAATATCATGTCATTTGCAAATAGTGACAGTCTTTCCAATTTGGATGTCTTTAATCTCTTGTCTAATTGCTGTGCCTGGGATATGCGGTACTACATTGAATGAAAGTGATTATTGTGAGTATTCTTGTCTTTTTCCTGATCATCGAGGAAAAACTTTCAGCTTTTCGTTGTGTATAAGGTTGACTGTGGCTCTCATTATGTTGAGGTATATCCCCTCTATCTTCATTTTGTGGAAAGCTTTTATCACAAAAGGATGTTGAATTTTATCAAAAGCTTTTTCTGCATCTACTGAGATAATTGTATAATGTTATGCTTTATTTTGTTAACATGGTGTATCATATTGTTAATTTGTGGATATTAAACCATCCCTGCATCCTTAGAATAAATCTCACTTGTCCATGATGTATGATTATCTTAATGTACTATTGGATTTGGTTTGCTATTATTTGTAGAGCATTTTTGCATCTTTGTTCATCAGGAATATTGGCCGTTTTTCTGTAATCTCTTTAATTTGTTTTGGTATCAGGGCTATATTTTCCTCATAAAATTAGTTTGGGGACATTCTTTACTCTTCAATTTTTGCAATAGTTTCAAAAAAGAATTAATAACTGTTCTTGAATGTTTGGTAGAATTCACCTGTGAAGCCATCTGGTCTGGACTTTTGTTCATCGGTAGCTTTTTCTTTATTGCTAATTCAGTTTCATTACTGGTGATTGATCTATTCAGATTCCCTATTTCTTTCTGATTCAGTCTTGAAAATAGTATGTCTCTAGAAATTTGTGCATTTCTTTTAGGTGGTTCAATCTTTGGCATATAAATGTTCATAAAAATCTCTTGTGATTCTTTTTATTCTATGGTGTTTTAGGTCTTTCCGCTCTCACTTCTGATTTTATTTATCTGGGCCCTCTGTCTTGTCTTTTGTGGATGGGTCTGGCTCAAGACTCACCAACTTCATCTCCTCCAAGAACCAGCCCTTGCTTTTAGTCGACCGTCCCTGTTGTTTCTTTCCGTCTCCATTTCGTTTATTTCCACTCTGATCGTTGTTGTTTCCATTCTGCTGACTTGGGTCTTGGTATGTTCTGCTTTTTCTAGTTCCTCTAGCTGTTAGATTGTTTTATGTTTTCCTTGTTCCCTGAGGTAGGCCTTTATTGCTATAAACTTCCCTGCTACTACTTTGGCTCCATCTCACAGCATTTTGGAACAATTTGTTTCCATTTTCGTTTTGTCTTATTGCATCATTTTTAATTTTTTTTTCTCTTTGTGGACTCATAGGTTGTTCAGTAGCATGTTGTTTACCTTCAAATGGTTTTGTTTGTTTTTTCCAGTTTTCCTGTAATTGATTTCTCATTTCATAATGTCATGGTCAGAATGGATGCCTGATATGATTTCAGTCCTCTTAAAGTTTTTGAGCCTATTTTTGTAGCCTAACACGTGATCTGTACTGGAACGTGTTCCATGTGCGCTTGGAAAGAATGTGCATTCTGCTGTTTTAGTTTGCAGTGTTCTGTATACATATCTATTAAGTCCATCTGAACGAATGTGTCAGATAAGGCCAATGTTTCCTTATTCGTTTACTGTCTGGATGATGTAGTCACTGAGGTAATTGTGGGGTTAAAGTTCCTTGCTGCTGTCACAATGTTGTTGTCAATATCTCCCTTTAAGTCTGTAAATACCCACTGTATGTGTTTAGGTCGTCTTATGTTGGCTATATAAATGATCGTACATGTTACATGCTCTTGTTGGAGTGACCCCTTTATCATTATGTAATGCCCTTTTTTGTCTCTTGTTATTGTCCTTATTTTAATCTCCTCCATATGCATGGCTTTCACATTCACAGACTGAACCTGCTATGGATTTTGTAGTGTATTTAGTAAAAGAAACTCATATATGATTGGACCCACGCATTTCAAACCCATCTCGTCCAAGGGTCAACTATAGTTATTTACATATATAGAGGAAAACAACAGACTGGGAAAGACTGGAGACTCTTAAAGAAAATTAGAGATACCAAGGTAACATCTCATGCAAAGATGGGCTCAATACAGGACAGAAATGGTATGGACCTAACAGAAGCAGAAGATATTAAGAAAAGGTGGCAAGAATACACAGAAGAACTGTACAAAAAAGATCTTCACGACCCAGATAATCACGATGGTGTGATCACTCACACTCAGCTAGAGCCAGACATCCTGGCATGTGAAGTCAAGTGGGCCTTAGGAAGCATCACTACAAACAAAGCTAGTGGAGGTGATGGAATTCCAGTTGAGCTATTTCAAATCCTGAAAGATGATGCTGTGAAAATTTAAAAATACTTTATTTCTAACAAGAAAACTAACAATTATCTGAACCTTCTGTAAGTCACATATTTTTGTTTATGGGGAGGGTATTACCTCAATATTGATGGCTGCTCACTGATCAGGTGGTAGTTCCTGAGGTTGGGGTGGTTGTGGCAATTTCTTAAAAGAAGACAGTAATAAAATTTGCTGCATCAACTGACCCTTCCTTTCAGAAACAATTTCCCTGCGGTGTGTGGTACTGTTGGACAGCATTCTACCCATGCTAGAACTTATTTCAAAATTGAAGTCAATCCTCTCAGGCCTGGCTGTTGCTTTATCAACTTAGTTCATGTAAAATTATGTAACGTTCTAAATCCTTGTCATTTTTACAGTCTTCACAGCATCTTCACCTGGAGTAGATTTCATCTCAAGAAACCGCTTTCTTTGCTCATCTACAGGAAACAGCTCCTTATCCATTCCAACTTTATCATGAGATTGCAGTAGTTCAGTCACATTGTCAGGCTTCTGTCCTGATTCTAGTTTCCTTTCTATTTCTACCACATCTGTAGGGATTTCCTGTCCTGTAAATCTTGAACCCCTTGAACTCTCCATAAGGGTTGGAATAAACTTCTTTCAGATTTCTGTTAAAGTTGAAATTTTGACCTTTCTTCATGAATCCTGAATGTTCTTACTGACATTGAAAATAGTGAATCCTTTTGAGAATGTTTTCGATCGACTTTGCCCTGATCCATCAAAGGAATCACTATTTAAGGCAGCTGTAGTCTTGAGAAATATATTTCTTAATTCTTGAAAGTTGAAATTACTCCTTAATGCACATGTTACAAAATAGATGTTATGTTAACAGGCATGAAAATGCAAATTTCATTATACATCCCCATCAGAACTCTGGGTGACCAGGTGCATTGTCAATGAGAAGTAGTGTTGTAGTGTTTTGAAAGAAACCTTTTTTTCTAGACAGTATGGCTCAACAGTGGGGCAAAAATATCCTGTAAACCATATTGTAAACAGCTGTGCTATCATCCAGGCTTTGTTGTTTCATTTATACAGCACCAGCAAAGTAGGTTTAGCATAAGGGGCTCTGCTCTGGAGTTTATGGAATGTTAAAATGAACATGGGCTACAACTTAAAGTCAACAGCTGCATTAGCCCTTAACAAGGCAGTCCTTTGAAGCTTGAAAGTCATGCATTGACTTCTCTCTAGCAATAAAAGTCCTAGATGGCACCTTCTTCCAATAGAAGTTTGTGTTTCTCTCCATTGAAAACCTGTTATTTACTGTAGCCACTTTTATTAATGATCTTAGCTAGATCTTCTGGAGTAGTTGCTTCAGCCTCTACATCAACACTTGCTTGTTCCCTTTGCACTTTGGTGTTATGGAGATGGTTTCTTTTGTTCACCTAGTGAATCCACCTTTTCTAGCTTAAGACTTCTGCAGCATCCTCGCCTCTCTTGTCCATCATTAAATTAAAGAGAGTTAGACCCTTGCTCCAAGTTAGGCTTTGGCTTAAGGGAATGTTGTAACTGGTGTGATATTCTGTCAGACCACTAACACTTTCTCCGTATCAGCAGTAAGGCTGTTTCACTTTTTTATCATGCATGTGTTCAGTGGAATAGTATTTTAAATTTCTTTCAAGAACTTTTCCGTTGCATTCACAGCTTTAACTGGAGCAAGATGCCCAGCTTCAGCCTCTCTTGACTTTTGACATGCTTTCCTCGCCAAGCTTAATCATTTCTAATTTTTTATTTGAAGTGTGATGCCTGTGCAGCCCTTGTTTTCGACTGAACTCTTAGAAGCCATTGGAGGGTTATTAATTGGCCTGATTTCAATACGGTTGGGTCTCAGGGAACAGGGAGGCCTGAGGTGGGAGGAAGAGAGATGAGCTGATGGGTGGCTGGTGGAGCAGTCAGAACAGACGCAGCATTTATCAGTGCAGGTTCCCTGTCTTCTGTGGGTGCGCATCAAGGAGCCCCAAAGCAATTAGAATGGTACCATCAAAGATGACTGATCATAGATCACCATAACAAACATGATCGAAATGAAAATGCTTGAAATACTGTCAGAACTACCAAAGGGTGGCCCAGAAACATAAAACGAGCAAATGCTGTTGGGAAGATGTTGCCAGTGAACTTGCTCAATGAACGGTTGCCACAAACCTTCCAAAGCTTAATGAAGTCAAGTACAATAAAATGATGCATGCCTGTATATGTTTGCCAATGATATTTTTTTCCTTTTCTTAATTTTCTGTTGTTTTCTGGCCTTTTCTTTTCCATTTAAAGAAGCCTCTTAGCATTTCTTTTAAGACCAGATTAGTGGTGTTGAATTCCTTTAGGTTTTGCTTATCAGGAAGCTCTTTATCTCTCCTGCAATTCTAAATGATAACCTTGTATGGTAGAGCCCCCTTTATTGTATGATTTTTCCCTTTCAATACTGTGAATATATTGTGTCAATCCCTTTTGGCCTGTAAGATTTCTGCTGAAAAATCAGCTAATAGCCTTATGGGAGTTTCCTTGTATATAATTGTGTTTTTCCCTTGCTGTTTTTAAAATTCTCGCTTTACAATTAAAATGGTGAAAGTAAAAAATAGTGTATCTTGGTGTGAGTCTCTTTGGGTTCATCTTCTTTGGGTCTCTCTGCTTCCTGGACTTGGGTGTCTGTTTCCTTCATCAGGTTAGGGACGTTCTCAGTTATTATTTCTTCAAATAGATTTTCTGCCCCTTTCTCTCTGTCTTCCTCTCAGACCCCTATAGTGCACATGTTAGTGTGTTTGATGTTGTGTCAGAGGTTCCTTAAATTATCATAGTTTAAAAAAAAATCTTGTGTAACAAATCTTCTTTATCCATTCCTCTGTCCATGAACATTTCAGTTGCTTCCCTGTCCTGACTATTGTGAATAGCCCTGGAGAGAACACTGGGGTCCATGTCTCGATCTCTTTTTGAATTATGATTTTCTCCAGATATATGCCCAGCAGTGGGATTGTTGTATCATATGATAGTTCTGGGGCCTTCCAGGGGGTGCTTAGTGGTAAAAAATCCCACCTGCCAATGCAGGAGACACAAGATATGCAGGTTCAATCCATGAGTCGGGAAGATCCCCTGGAGGAGGGCATGGCAACCCACTCCAGTATTCTTGCCTGGAGAATCCCATGGACAGAGGAGCCTGGCGGGCTACAGCCCATAGGATCACAAAGAGTTGGACACGACTGAAGGGACTTAGCACGCATAATAGCTCTATTTTTACCTTTTTAAGGAGCCTCCATACTATTCCCCATAGTGGAGGTAGCAATTTATATTCCCACCAACAATATAAGAGGATTCTCTTTTCTCCACACCGTCTCGAGCATTTATCGTTTGTAAATTTAAAAAGAAAAAAACACTTTTTTTTGGCTGCTCTGGGTCTTTGTTGCTGTGTGGGCTTCACTCTAGCCGTGGCGAGCCGGCACTCACTGCCGTGGCTTCTCTTGCTGTAGAGCACAGGCACCAGGGCATGCTGGCTACTGGTTGCAGCACATGGGCTCAATAGTTGTAGTTCCTGGGCTCTGGAACACAGGCTCAATAGTTATGGCACGCGGGCATAGTTGCAGCATGTGAGACCTTCCAAGATCAGGGACGAGACCTATGTCTCCTGCATTGCCAGGAGAATTCTTTACCACTGAGCCACCAGGGAAGCTCTATAGATTTTTTTGATGCTGGCCATCCTTAACGCTGTGAGGTGATACTTCATCGTAGTTCTGATTTGCATTTCTCTAACAGTTATGTTATGGCAGAAAGTGAAAAAGAACTAAAGAGCCTCTGGATGAAAGTGAAAGTGGAGAGTGAAAAAGTTGGCTTAAAGCTCAACATTCAGAAAACTAAGATCATGGCATGTGGTCCCATCGCTTCAAGGCAAATAGATGGAGAAACAGTGAAAGCAGTGGCAAAGTTTAGTTTTGGGGGCTCCAAAATCACTGCAGATGGTGACTGCAGCCATGAAATTATAAGACGCTTACTCCTTGGAAGAAAAATTATGACCAACCTAGACAGCATATTAAAAAGCAGAGACATTACTTTGCCAACAAAGGTCCATCTAGTCAAGGCTATGGTTTTTCCAGTAGTCATGTATGGATGTGAGAATTGGACTATAAAGAAAGCTGAGCACTGAAGAATTGATGCTTTTGAACTGTGGTGTTGGAGAAGACTCTTGAGAGTCCCTTGGACTGCAAGGAGATCCAACCAGTCCATCCTAAAGGAAATCAGTCCTGGGTGTTCATTGGAAGGACTGATGTTGAAACTGAAACTCCAATACTTTGGCCACCTGATGCGAAGAGCTGAGTCATTTGAAAAGACCCTGATGCTGAGAAAGATTGAAGACAGGAGGAGAAGGGGATGACAGAGGATGAGATCGCTGGATGGCATCACTGACTCAATGGACATGCTGCTGCTGCTGCTAAGTCGCTTCAGTCGTGTCCGACTCTGTGCGACCCCATAGACAGCAGCCCACCAGGCTCCCCCGTCCCTGGGATTCTCCGGGCAAGAACACTGGAGTGGGTTGCCATTTCTTTCTCCAATGCATGAAAGTGAAAAGTGAAAGTGAAGTTGCTCAGTCATGTCCAACTCTTAGCGACCCCTTGGACTGCAGCCTACCAGGCTCCTCCGTCCATGGGATTTTCCAGGCAAGAGTACTGGAGTGGGGTCTATGGACATGAGTTTGAGTAAACTCCGGGAGTTGGTGATGGACAGGGAGGCCTGGCGTGCTGCAGTCCATGGGGTCGCAGAGAGTTGGACACGAATGAGCGACTGAACTGAACTGAAGAGTTATGTTGAGCATTTTCATGCTCTTTTTGGCCATCTCTTTGTCTTCTTTGGAGAAATGTCTGTTTAGATCATCTGCCCATTTCTTGTTCGAATTGTTTGTACTTTTGTTATTGAGCCACATGATCTGTTTGTATATTGTGGAGATTAGTCCCTTATTGGCTGCATCATTTGTAAATATTTTCTCCCATTCTGTGGGCTGTGTCTTCATTTTCTTTGTGGTTTCCTTTGCTGTGCAAAAACCTTGAAGTTTAATTAGGATCCTATTTGTTTATTTTCACTTTTATTTTCATTACTCCAGGAGGTAGACCAAAAAACTTCTTCCTTCAATTTATGTCGGAAAGTGTTCTACCTATGTTTTCCTCTAAGTGTTTTACGGCATCTGGCCTTACATTTAGGCCTTTAACCTATTTTGTTTTCCTTTTGCACATAGTGTTAGAGAGTGCTCTGCTTGTACTTTTTCATGTGTAGCTGTTCCGGTTTTCCCAGCACTGCCTACTGAAGAGGCTGTCCTTCTTCTGATGCATATTCCTGCCCCCTTTGTCATATACATTAGATGACCGTAGATGTGTGGGTTTATCTCTGGATTTCTCTATCCTGTTCAACTGACCTACATCTCTGTTTTTGTGTCAGTACCATACTGTTTAAATTAATGTAGATTTGTAGTACAGTCTGAAATCAGGGAACCTAATTCCTCCAGATTTGTTTTTCTTTCTCACGATTACTTTAGCTATTTAGGGTCTTTGTGTTTCCATAAAATTGTGAAAGTTCTTGTTCTAATTCTGTGAAAAATGTCATCGGTAATTTGATAGGAATTGCATGGAAACTGTAGACTTCTTTGGGTAGGATAGTCATTTTGACAATATTATTCTTCCAGTCCAAGATGTCATCTTTAATCTCTTTCATCAGTACCTTAGTTTTCTGAGTACAAGTACTTTACTTCCATAGGTAGATTTATTGCTACGTATTTTAGTATTTTATTATTTTTGAAATGATAAATGGGATTTTTAAAATTTCTGTTTCTTTTGAGGATTTATGCATCTGTGTTCACCAGTGTTATGGGCCTGTTCTTTTCTGTTTTGTGTAGTATCTTTGTCTGGTTTTGGTGTCAGGGTGATGATGGCCTCAGAGAATGAGCTTGTGGATATTACTTCCTCTGCAAATTTTTGGAAGCTTTTCAGAGGAGTAGGTGTTAACTCTTTTCTAAACATTTGATAGAATTCACTCATGAAACCATTTGGTCCTGGGCTTTTTTGTTGGGAGTTTTAAAATCACAGTTTCAATTTCAGTCCTCATGACTGGTTTGTTCACATTTTTTATTTCTTGCTGGTTCACTCTTCGAAGATTGTACCTTTCTAAGAATTTGTCCATTTCTTCTAGGTTGTCAATTTTATTGGCAAATTGTTGCCTATAGTAGTCTTGTATTTCTCTGGTGTTACTTTCAACTGTTTTTTCATTTCTAATTTTATTGATTTGAGCCCTCTCCCTTTTTTCCTTGAAGAGTCTGGCTAAAGGTTTATAAATTTTGTTTATTTTTTCAAAGAACCTTTGTCTCTATTTCATTAACTTCTGCTCTGATCTTTATGATTTCTTATCTTCAGGTAACTTTGGGTTTGTTCTTCTTTATCTAGTTGCTCTAGGTGTAAGGTTAGGTTGTTTGTTAGAGATTTTTCTTGTTTCCTGCGTGATTGTATTGCTGTCAACTTCTCTGTTGTACCTGCTTTTGATTGCGCCACAGGTTTGGATCATCGTGCTGTCTTTTCATGTGTCTCTTGGTTGTTTTTTTCCCTCTCTGATGTCTCCAGTGGCCCATCGGCTGTTAGTAACATATTCTTTAGCCTCCTTGTGTTTGTGTGTGTGTGTGTGTGTGTGTGTGTGTGTGTGTGTGTATTTTCCTTGTAGGTGATTCTAATCTCATAGCCATGTGATCAGAAAGTACACTTGACGTGATTTTTAATTTTCTTACCTTTGCCAGGGTTTTGTTTGTGGCCTAGAATGTGATCTGTCCTGGAGAATGTTCCATGTGCCCTTGAGAAGAATGTGTATTCTGCTGTTTTCAGATGAAATATTCTATAAGCATCAGTTAAATTCATCTGATTTAATGTGTCATTTAAGACCTGTATTTCCTTCTTGATTTTCTTTCTGAATGATCTGTCGACTGATGAATATAAAGTGTTAACTTCCTCCACTGTTTCTGTGTTGCTGTCAATTTCTTCTTTTATGTCTGTTGACATTTGCCTTATATATTGAGGTGCTCCTCTGTTGGGGTCGTATATATTTACAGTAGCTTTATCTTCTACTTGGACTAATCTTTTGATCATTACATAGTATCCTTTTTAGGCTCTTGTAACAGAATTTATTTTAAAGTTTATTTTGTCTGATATAAGTGTTGCTACTCCAACTTTCTTTTGGTTTCTATTTGCATGGAATACCTTTTTCCAAACCAATCTCCCACTTTCAGTCAGTATGTGTCCCTAGATCTGAAGTGGGTTTCTTGTAGACAGCACATATATGGATCTTGTTTTTGTATCCATTTAGTCAGTGTATGTGTCTTGGTTGGAGTATATATTTAATCCATTTATATTTAAGATCATTTATATTTAAGATCATTTTCGATAGGTACATTCTTATTGCCGTTTGGGTCATTGTTTTGCAATTATTTTTGTAAGTCTTTTTTTCTTCCCTTCCTCCTATGTTTTCTTCTCTTGTGATCTGAGCTTCCCTGGTGACTCAGATGGTAAAGCGTCTGCCTGCAGTGTGGGAGACCGGGCTTGATCCCTGGGTTGGGAAGATCCCCTGGAGAAGGGAAAGGCTACCCACTCCAGTGTTCTGGCCTGGAGAATTCCATGGACGGAGGAGCCTGGTGGGCTACAGTCCACGGGGTCACAAAGAGTCGGACACGACTGAGCGACTTCACTTTCACTTGTGATCTGATGACTATATTTTTCTGTCTGGATTCCTTTTTTAGTCTGAGTATTTTTGTAAATTTTTGGTTTGCAGTAACCATGAGCTTTTTGATTTGTTTACAAAATTTTAACCTGTTTTATTTGCCACTGCTTAGAACATTGCCCAGGATACAGTCAATTTTGAAAACAAAACATTAGTTGGAAGAATCCTACTAAATTCATAATGACCATCAAAATAGTAAATATAGAATGTATATAATCAATCCATAAGGAATGTATAATTGAAATCAGGGAAATGAGAAACATAAAATAAATTGCAGTAGGTAGAAAATAAAATAAGTGGGCGCAAAGATAGTGATAAAAATAGTTTAGAGTAAAACTCAGTAAACAATACAGGCAAAGCTTCACAGTCAGAAAGCACTGATTCTCAGATTATCTGTTTGTTTAAAAACTAGCTATGCTGTCTAAAAGATACTCACTTTAAACACACGTATACAGTAAGATGCAGAAAAATTTATTTCTATCAATCATAGCAAATATCTCTGGAAAATTATCAACTAGAAATTTTCATATCAAAAAAATAGTAGAGGTTAAAGTGAGAACTATCATCAGAGAGGAAGATTATATATATTTGAAAATAAAAGTAAAACAAGCAAATGTAATCTTTAATATGCAACTGAGAGTATAGCTTCAAAGTATGTAAGCAATGGCTGATGTCTGATAGGGAGAGACATGGTAAACAAATACATATTTTATAAAAATGTGGCACATGGAGGACAATAAAAGTCAAGATAATGTCAATACCATGAGGGTTTTGTGGGGTTTTTTTTGCAAATTCTTCCCTTTATTTTTCCAGGTTGCTGAAATATAATTGACATATAATACTGTGTAACTCTAAGGTATACAACTTATTGATTTGATACATTTATATACTGCAACATGATTACCACCATAATTTTAGCTAGCACCACCATCATATCATATAATTACCGTTTCTTTTTTGGTGAGAACATTTAAGATCTATTTTCTTAGTGACTTTCAACTATTTAGTCTGTAGTGCAGTATTGTTATCTATAACAACAATATGTGCATTAAATTTCAGAACTTATTCATCTTACAATTAGAAGTTTGTACCCTTGATAGGAAACAGTCTATGGTCCACTGGAGAAGGGCATGGCAAACCGCTTCAGAATTCTTGCCTTGAGAACCCCATGAACAGGATGAAAAGTCAAAAAGATAGGACACAGAAAGATGAACTCCCCAGGTCGGTAGGTGCCCAGTGTGCAACTGGAGATCAGTGGAGAAACAACTCCAGAAAGAATGAAGAGATGGAGCCAAAGCAAAAACAACACCCAGTTGTGAATGGGACTGGTGATAAAAGCAAGATTCGATGCTGTAAAGAGCAATATTGCATAGGAACCTGGAATCTTAGGTCCATGAATCAGGGCAATTTGGAAGTGGACAAACAGGAGATGGCAAGAGTGAACACTGACATTCTAGGAATCAGTGAACAAAGATGGACTGGAATGGGTGAATTTAAATCAGATGACCATTATATCAACTACTGTGGGCAGGAATCCCTTAGAAGAAACGGAGTAGCCATCATAGTCAACAAAAGAGTCCGAAATGCAGTACTTGGATGCAATCTCAAAAACGACAGAATGATCTCTGTTCGTTTCCAAGGCAAACCATTCAGTATCACAGTAATCCAAGTCTATGCACCAACCAGTAACAATGAAGAAGCTGAAGTTGAAAGGTTCTATGAAGACCTACAAGACCTTCTAGAACTAACACCCAAAACAGATGTCCTTTTCATTATAGGGGACTGGAATGCAAAAGTGGGAAGTCAGGAAACACCTGGAATAACTGGCAAATTTGGCCTTGGAGTACAGAATGAAGCAGGGCAAAGGCTAATAGAGTTTTGCCAAGAGAACGCACTGGTCATAGCAAACACCCTCTTCCAGTAACACAAGAGAAGACTCTACACGTGGATATCACCAGATGGTCAACACCGAAATCAGATTGATTATATTCTTTGCAGCCAAAGATGGAGAAGCTCTATACAGTCAGCAAAAACAAGACCAGGAGCAGACTGTGGCTCAGATCATGAACTCCTTATTGCCAAATTCAGACTTAAATTGAAGAAAGTGGGGAAAACCACTAGACCATTCAGCTATGACCTAAATCAAATCCCTTATGACTATACAGTAGAAGTGAGAAATAGATTTAAGGGACTAGATCTGATAGACAGAGTGCCTGATGAACTATGGACAGAGGTTCATGACATTGTACAGGAGGCAGGGAGGAAGACCATCCCCAAGAAAAAGAAATGCAAAAAAGCAAAATGGCTGTCTGAGGAGGCCTTACAAATAGCTGTGAAAAGATGGGAAGCAAAAAGGAAAGGAGAAAAGGAAAGATATACCCATTTGAATGCAGAGTTCCAAACAATAGCAAGGAGAGATAAGAAAGCCTTCCTCAGCAATCAATGCAAAGAAATAGAGGAAAACAATAGAATGGGAAAGACTAGAGATATCTTAAAGAAAATTAGAGATACCAAGGGAACATCTCATGCAAAGATGGGCTCAATAAAGGACAGAAATGGTTCGGACCTAACAGAAGCAGAAAATATTAAGAAGAGGTGGCAAGAATACACAGAAGAATTGTACAAAAAAGTTCTTCACGATCCAGACAATCATGATGGTGTGATCACTCACCTAGAGCCAGACATCCTGGAATGTGAAGTCAAGTGGGCCTTAGGAAGCATCACTATGAACAAAGCTAGTGGAGGTGATGGAATTCCAGTTGAGCTATTTCAAATCCTGAAATATGACACTGTGAAAGTGCTGCCCTCAATATGCCAGCAAATCTGGAAAACTCAGCAGTGGCCACAGGACTGGAGAAGGTCAGTTTTCGTTCCAATGCCAAAGAGAGGCAATGCCAAAGAAAGGCAATGCCAAAGAATGCTCAAACTACTGCACAATTGCACTCATCTCACACTCCAGTAAACTAATACTTAAAATTCTCCAAGCCAGGCTTCAGCAATACGTGAACCATGAATTTCCAGATGTTCAAGCTGGTTTTAGAAAAGGCAGAGGAACCAGAGATTAAATTGCCAACATCTGCTGGATCATCGAAAAAGCAAGAGAGTACCAGAAAAACATCTATTTGTGCTTTATTGACTATGCCAAAGCCTTTGACTGTGTGAATCACAATAAACTGTGGAAAATCCTGAAAGAGATGGGAATACAAGACCACCTGACCTGCCTCTTGAGAAACCTGTATGCGGGTCAGGAAGCAACAGTTAGAACTGGACATGGAACAAAAGACTGGTTCCAAGTAGGAAAAGGAGTACGTCAAGGCTGTATATTGTCACCCTGCTTATTTAACTTATATGCAGAGTACCTCATGAGAAATGCTGGGCTGGAGGAAGCACAAGCTGGAATCAAGATTGCCGGGAGAAATATCAATAACCTCAGATATGCAGATGACACCACCCTTATGGCAGAAAGCAAAGAAGAACTAAAGAGCCTCTTGATGAAAGTGTAAGTGGAAAGTGAAAAAGTTGGCTTGAAGCTCAACATTCAGGTAACTAAGATCATGGCATCTGGTCCCATCACTTCATGGCAAATAGATGGGGAAACAGTGGAAGCAGTGGCTAACTTTATTTTTCTGGGCTCCAAAATCACTCCAGATGGTGACTGCAGCCATGAAATTAAAAGACACTTACTCCTTGGAAGGAAAGTTATGACCAACCTAGATACCATATTAAAAAGCAGAGACATTACTTTGCCAACAAAGGTCCATCTAGTCAAGGCTATGGTTTTTCCAGTAGTCATGTATGGATGTGAGAGTTTGACTATAAAGAAAGCTGAGCGGTGAAGAATTGATGCTTTTGAACTGTGGTGTTGGAGAAGACTCTTGAGAGTCCCTTGGACTGCAAGGAGATCCAACCAATGCATCCTAAAGGAGATCAGTCCTGGGTGTTCATTGGAAGAACTGATGATGAAGCTGAAGCTCCAATACTTTGGCCACCTGATGCGAAGAGCTGACTCATTGGAAAAGACCCTGATGCTGGGAAAGATTGAGGGCAGGAGGAGAAGGGGACGACAGAAGATGAGATGGCTGGATGGCATCATCGACTTGATGGACCTGGGTTTGGGTGGACTCCGGGAGTTGGTTATGGACAGGGAGGCCTGGCGAGCTGGGGTTCATGGGGTCGCAAACAGTTGGACCCGACTGAACCATTGAACTGAACTGATGGAATAGCAAAGCAGTTCGACATGACTTCCACAACTAAATAACCACAACAAACCCTTTGAACCTTTCCCCATTTTCCCCAAACTTCAGCCCATAATTACCAACATACTACTCTGTTTCCTTGAGTTTGGCTTTTTTAGATTTCACATGTAAGTGATATCATATAGTATTTGTACTTTTCTCTCTGACTTAATTTCACTTAGCATAATGTCTGCAAAAACTATCCTTGTTGTTCCAAATGGCAGAATTTCATTCCTTCTCATAGCTGAATAATATTCTGTCTATATCATATCTTCTTTATCCGTTCATCTATTGATTGACATTTAGGTTGCTTCTGTATCTTGACTATCATGAATAAAACTGCAATAAATAGGGAGAAGCTGAAACTCCAATCCTTTGGCCACCTCACGAGAAGGGTTGACTCATTGGAAAAGACCCTAATGCTGGGTAGGATTGGGGGCGGGAGGAGAAGGGGACAACAGAGGATGAGATGGCTGGATGGCATCACTGACTCGATGGACATGGGTTTGGGTAGACTCCGGGAGTTGGTGATGGACAGGGAGGCCTGGCGTGCTGCGATTCATGGGGTTACAAAGAGTCGGACACGACTGAGTGACTGAACTGAACTGAACTGAGATACCTCTTTGACACCATGGTTTCATTTCCTGTGGATGTATACCAGAAGTGGAATTGCTGGATCATATGGTAGTTCTATTCTTAATTTTTTGACAAACCTTCACACTGTTCTCCATAGTACTAATTTAGATACCCACTAATGGTGCACAAGGGTTCCCTTTTCTCCATATCCTCCCAAATAATTTTTATCTCTTGTCTTTTTGATGACAGTGATTCTAGCAGGTGTTAGGTAACTTCTCATCATAGGTTTGATTTACATTTCCCTGATGATTAGTAGTATTGAGCACCTTTTCATCTGTCTATTGAGTGTTTTTATGTCTTTGGAAAAATGCCTATTCAATCCCTTTGCCCATTTTAAAAATCAGATTTTGTTGTTTTATTGAGTTGTGTAAGTTCCTTATATATTTTTGATATTCAGCTCTTATTTGATACATAGTTTGCAAATATTTTCTCCCATTCTTTAAGTTGCAGTTTCATCTTGCTGATTGTTTTTTCTGCTGTGGAGAAACTTTTTAGTTTAATGTCATCACACTTATTTATTTTCACCTTTGTTCCTTGTGCTTCATATGCAAAATCTCATTGCCAAGAACTGTATCAAAGAGGTCTTTTATTCTAAGAGTCTTACTGTTTCAGGCCTTACATTTAAATCTGTAATCCATTTCAAGTTAATTTTTATGAGTGGTATAAAATAGGAGTCCAGTTTCATTTTTCTGCCTGCAGTCACACACTTTTCCCAGCACTATTTATTGAAGAGACTACCCTTTCCCCATTGAGCATTCTCGGTTTTCTTGTCAAGAATTAGTTGACTGTTGATGTGGAACTATTTCTGGACTCTTGATTATTTTCCATTGACGTACATGTCTATTTTTATGCCTGTATAATACTATTTTAATTACAATAGGTTTGTAATATCATTTGAGATCAGGTAGTGAGATGCTTTTTCCTTTCTCTTCCAGGATTGCTTTAGCTATTCAGGGTCTTTTGTGGTTCGATACAAATTTTAGGGATTTGTGTGTGTATGAAAAATGTCATTGGACTTTTAATAGTGATTGCCTTGAATCTATAGATAGCTTTGGTAACATGGGCATTCTAACAATATTCATCCTTCTGCTTCATGAACATGGGATATCTATTGTTCATGTCTATAGTTTTCTTTCATCAGAGCCTTAGAGTTTTCAGTGTACAGGTCTTTCATCTTGATTAAATTTATTCCTAACAATTTTACTGATTTTGTTGTCATTGTAAATGGTATTATTTTCTTTATTTTTTTTTTGATATTTCATTGCTAGTGTATAAAAATGCAACTGATTTCTTTACTTTTTTTTAATATCCTGTAACTTTACTGAATTCATTGGTCAGTTATAACAGGTTTCTGATTGTCTTTAAATTTTTCTCCATATAATACCATAATAAGTCACCTTAGTTATGTCCAACTCTTTGCCACCCTATGGACTGTAGCCCACCAGGCTCCTCTGCCCATAGGATTCTCCAGCAAGAATACTGGAGTGGGTTGCCATGCCCTCCTCCAGATGTAATACCATGTCATCTACAAATGAAGACTGAAGAAAATTTTACGTCTTCCTTTCCAATATGGATGTTTATTCATTTCTCTTATCTGATTGCTATAGCTGGGATCTTTAGTACTATGTTGAATAAGAGAGAGAAGAGTAGGAACTCTTGTCCCTGATGCTGAAGGAAAAGCTTTCAATCTTTCATCGTTGAGTGTGATGTTAGCAGCCGGCTTGTCACACATGACCTTCATTTTGTTAAGATATATTCCATATACACAATTTGTTGAGAGTTTTTATCATAAAAAGATATTGTTTTTGGCAAATACTGCTTCTGCATCTATTAAGATGATCATGTGATTTTTATATTTCATTCTATTAATCTGGTTTATCATATTGATTTATATTCATATGTCAAACCATGCTTGCATCCCAAAGATAAATCCCAATTGATTGTATGTGTGATCCTTTCAATGTGCTGCTGAATTTTACTTGATAATATTTTGAGAATTTTTGCCTCTATATTTATCAGGGATATTGGTCTGTAGTTTTCTTGTATTTTCCCTTCTGTTTTTTTAACCTATTAAAGATTATTTTAATATATTGAACATTTTCCTTTTCTTTCTTTTGAAGTTTTTGTTTAACTTTTAGTTGGAAGATAATTGCTTTCCAATGTTGTGTTGGTTTCACAGTTGGGCACATTTAAGTCCGCTGCCTCTGCACTGTGCCTTAGGATAGGAATTTGGGGATAACCAATTAAGAACTATTTTTTCTGTTTGTTACAAGTCTGTTGAATCTGCAAAACTAAGTCCCACTGGCCAACAGAGGCAGGCAATCAGGGGGGATCTCCTAAGTGGTATCCACAAAAGCTGGTGCTAGACATGTGCAGAGTCTTCTTTCTGGGAGATATTGGTAATCTGGAACAGAATAGATAGAGATTAAAAAGGCAGCACCTGCTGGCCTCTGCTGTCTTTAGACAGTATTTCAGTAGGGCCTTGTGTGCTGATTAGACACCTGACCTGAAGTTGAACCTTTTGCAGTAAGCAAATAGATCTCTTTCATAAAAAGACTTGATTCATTTCGGTCAGCCCTGGGGTATTAGCCACAACAAGTCCACACTAGCTCTTTAGGAGCTTTGCCTTGGTTTGCTGTAGCCAGGAAGGTCTCATGGATGCAAGGCTCATTGGCATTCAAAGCTAGGTGTTTTGGTGACCATCTCACAAATGCAGGTCTTAAAAGCTGGGGCTCCAGATAAGTGTTTCAAACCCTTCACTCCTTAGAAGTGAAGGGATTTGTGAGTTCCTTTCCAATTTTGCGTCACCATGCTGGGGATGGTCTTTATGGAAGATATATTTGTTTTGATGTGGGGTTATTCTTCATCTGAGGTGTAGGAATTGCTCAGTAGTTTATTTCTTCAGAGGAGAGATTTGTTGTATATGTTGCTGTGTGTGCATGCATGCTAAGTCACTTCAGTCGTGTCTGACTCTGTGACCCCATGGACTGTAGCTCTCCAGGCCCCTCTGTCCCTGGGAATCTGCAGACAAGGATACTGGAGTGGGTTGCCATGCCCTCTTCTAGGGGATCTTTTTGACCCAGGGATTCAACCTGCATCTCCTGCATCTCCTGCATTGCAGGCAGATTCTTACCCCTGAGCCAGCAAGGAAGCCTCCTATGTTGCTGTAGATTCAGTGTATCCATGGGAGGTGGTGAGTTTAGGATTCATCTACATTGCTCTCTTAAGCTGGAACTTTTTGTCTCCAGGAAGATGGAAGAAACGCCTAACAAAAATATCCAGAAATCAAGACAGTTTTCTTTTTTTTTCAAAATTGCAGTTCTAAAATTTGGGGTAATCAGTAGTCGTCCGTTGGATTAAGTTTGTAAATGACTGTTACTGAATCTTTGTAGTCACACCAGCTAGCACAGTGTTTGCCTAATTTTGTACCTATTACTCTACTGAGTGTATAATTAAATAGGTTGAGTAATTATGCTATGATATTTGTTGGCTGTTCTCAAAAGCTATTCACAGTCAGGTCCCATTTAAGTGACAAAGGAATGGAAATGGCGTTGAGTCAGAAGTGTGCAGAAGGGCCTCCCAGTGATGGGGGAAACCTCTGTTTATTGGTCGCAAAGGTTTGGGACCCGCCCCCTTACTACCAGTAAAGATGAGTGATTCTAAGTGGTGACATTAAGGAACTTTAAATGTCATATGAAGAAATATATTTCCCTTTCAAAAATCTTTCAAGCTTTTAGAGAAACTCAGGTGGTACTAAAATGGCTCTTCCAAACTTTCCAGCCCCTCTCTTCCCACCGCCCTGCCTCTCTCTCTTGCTTAAACAAACAGCAAGGCTAGCATTCAGAGCACTTGACTGCGAAACGGCCCAGTGGAGTTTTACTATAGCCGGTTTACTGTATTTCTTTTTACAGTTATCTCAAGTGGTATTGACTTCTTCCTTTTATGTTAGTGACATACATTTTTCTTTTAAAAAAGTTGCATATAGGTTTTTTCTAAAAGGAAGCCATTTAAGAAAAATGTACGTGAATAATACAGATGACATGCCTGTTTTTAAAATACCAAAGTTGTCCAGAATTGAAGTTTTAGAATCCTTACTGGAGACTCTGTAGAGTATGTGAGATCTCTTGTTCTCTGGCCTAGAAAATAAATGAGTGAAGTCTTTTGTTTCGTATGTTTGCTTCAAATTTTAATATGACTAGTAGAAGAAAAATTTAGGTTTTGGGTTTTGGTTTTTTTTGCATGCACTGATAAAGTTATATTTCCTCCTTAAATCAGCCCTAGAGGAGGTTCAGCTAGAGCTTCATGGATTGTGGCTTTTAAGGGTAGTTCCTGATCAATACTCATCAGAGTTCAGAACAGGAATTCAACTGGCATTCTAGGCTTAATTGAAGAAGGACATCAGTCATATTCTTTTACATAAAAGATTGTGTTTATAATACATACACCTAAATTCGTATTATTTTTGTTCTTTCTGTACAGTATGACTTAGTTGCACTCTGATGATTTTTGTATGGAGACCTAGAGAGGCTACTATAAAGTAATCTTCAAGGAAAAGTTTCACAAACTACAAAGCCAATTACAGAAAAAAACATGTTAGAGAGGAGGGATTAATTCAAATAGCTTTTTCAGCCCACTAATGAAATAGCTATGTACATATGTACATATGTATATATGCACACATATATAAAAATTTATGTTCTGAGCCATACATGCATTTTTTTATTACCTTATCCTTTTTTTCTCTCCTAATTAAAAATGTATATTATTTCCTTTTTGTAATGTGTGTTGTCTGGTCATTTAAATATGTCATATGTCTTTAAATAGACCAGAATATATGACAAAGCTGTTCACATAGCAAGTAGTCGCATAGATTTTTATAAACTACAAAATGTCTCAGAACCAAACTGTTTTTTTCTTATCAATAACTCTTCTAGACAACTGTGTGAATGAACCAGCAGTTTGGTCAATGTTATGAACCACCTCAGAGGTGGCAAGACTGAAAGACAGGTTGATTATTTGGAAAACCAAAGTGAATGGTTGAAGTATTTATATAAGGGTTTGGGTAAAATAGCAGGAACATAGTCACTTAGAAGAAGAGAGAAGTGGGATATAGGAGGGATTTTCACCCGAGTATTGTGATTCAACGTCCAAATGATCTAATTCATTAAGTAAATGTTGATATCATTTGTCTTATACAGATACAGTCACAAGTTTCAATGAAACTGTGGGAAGACATAAATGCACATTCAGCCTGGACTGACTTGGATGTTTCTATGGGGATTGCTCTTTGTTACGGTCATTGTGGGACTAGAATTCTGAGTTAAGCAATTCCAGCTTATATCCCGTTGGGGCTTTATTTAAAATTGTGAAATTAGGGGAAGGAGAGACCCTAGAAAATAAGTCTTTTATTAGCCGGTTTACATTTATGCAACATGGAGAGTCAGACTAAGTGCTGCCATCAACTCATAGAGTATCCTTGCACGAACCAGAGAAGGTATTTCTTCTTGGGGGCTTTCATAGCCCTACTTCAGAGCACCCAGCATAGCAGATGGCGTGTAGGCTGGATTTTCAGCCCTCACTTTGTCCCTCCCTTAGGCAGTAACCTGCACAGGTAACCTGTGCAACTGTATGGAGCAGCTCTGAATAGCATGAAGGATTTCTAAAACATCAAGAGTATACCTTTTTGCATCTCTTTTTAACAACTCATTAAAATGTTTAACAGCCAGTCTATCAAGAAAGTCTTTTTAATAGTTAACTATCTTGACAAACTAGGTCACTAACGTCTGTATACTAATAATCCTTCAGATTTTTTTTATGAGAAACCTACTGCTGTTCTCACTTGTGAAAAAGGATGCCCTATGTTGGCCACATGGAAATTTTCCTCAAGGAAGGCATCGATTCAGGACTTGCAATGATTTCATCATTGACCCAGTGGCCCTGGGAACACAAAGCCTCAGATAAGAGCAGAGCTTATGTGGCAATTCAATTTCCATCAGGTGGAATTACACTGAAATCCAAAGGACAATAATGGTTAGAGCCATTAAATTAACATCTGTGACAATAAAGTATAATACAAACATTTTTTAATGTAATTTGCTCTGCCAGCCCAAGGTTTAAATGCAATTGATTTCAAACTTTAAAATATCTTTAAAATTAGATTCTAGCATTAAGTTGAATAGCTCCTTGATAGTAAAATTCAGGAAAATATATTTAAAATATTTTAAGCTCTTTTAGATGTCACTGAGTATATAATGGGTATTTTTTTTAATCATTCCAGATCATTAGGAATCTTGAAAACTTTGTATTTTTACCCCTGCTTAAGGAAAAAAATCAGGAAAGGAATGATCTTTAATTTAAGAAGGCTAGAATTATCATGTGAAATATTAAACCTGCAAAAATGCAATGTCCTCATCTGACTTGCTTTGGGGAACCTAGTAATCTATAAATTCGATGTTATTTGTATAAAATACATTAAAACAAAAAAATGCAAGCTGAATTCTTATTAAATTTGTGCAAATGTAGTCACTAAATTATAACAGTAAAGCATTATTATGCAAATTGGAGCTAATTTTACAATATCCCTATCTAATTGTTTATAGTACAGTAGAATTATGGCGCTGTTAAGCAGGACAGGATATTGTATGGAAGAGTATGTTTTTAATTTGAACCATTTTTACTCTGCAATTTTCTTTTAGCATGGAAAAGGGATTTAACATGGAGAAAACAAGGGCAGATGTCTCCTGCATTGTGTACCCAAGGACTTAGCTAATTAGTATTTTCCATGTGCTTTAGATACAGACATGGAGATGGGCTCTCTTCAGAGATGCACAAGCTTCCTCTCCTGAGTTTTTATGAGATGTCAGGTAGAACTGTCTACAAAAACTTGCTCCAAGGAATATTTTTAAGAGATTTGTTTTGAAATGAAGGGCTCCTTGAGTGTGAGGCATCCTAAGTGGTCCTCGGCCTCCAGCTGTGTTCCTTAGCAGAAGGGGTTAGACAAGGCTGCTCCAACGTGACAGTACCCAATTACGTCTGAAACAGCACTTAAGGAAGGTTTGGGGAGGGAGACAAAACCACTCTCCATACAGTGGAGAAATCACACAGAATAAACAGTTTTAGCAGGAGGTCAGTGAATGCTGCTTCAAAGGAAAGTCCCTTCATCTTTTCAGATAAGTAAGAATCAGTGTCTGGAATTCGTTTGTGGAGGGCATTCTGCTTCCTGTTCCCTGAAAATCCTTGTTTTATCCTTCCTATTACTCAGCGATTTCATATAAGCTAAACTGTCAGCATATGAGAAACCTCTCTGCCAATGAGATGATTTTTTTTTTTTGTCCCAAAAGCCTTGCCAAGTTTATGAGCCAAGAAATAGCTGAATTATAATGACTGGGACTTCAAAGAGAAAGAAGAGCGAACATTATTCCAATATTTCTGTAAAAATCCCTGACTCTTGATATCAGCAGGAGCAGATCGATCTGAGAATAACACAGTACATTTTTACGGGGGGAGCAAGGCGGGGCCTGGATGTCTGGTGATGGGGAAGTGCCCCCGGTGGGCCCTCCTTGCCTGGTTGTACTCCGTCTCTGGGTGGGGAATGCGGCTATAAAATTCAGGGGAGAAGCAGAGGAACAGAGCTGCACCGGCTTTTCTCTTGGTTTAGTACAAGTCGCCCTACTGATATGGTTCACTTATTTTTTCTTTGTTTTGGAATCTTCCAAAAATCTCAGTGCAAAGTCTCTTGATCACTCGTCCATTTAGACCGAAATGAAGTGATTTATTACCTTGATTTGTGTAATTGCTTTTCTCGTATGCCCTCCATGACAACAGCAAACACCTTTTTCTGTTCGCCCTAAAGCCTTCTATCGCTGCCTTCTCTGTCTTTGAAAAAACCCTGCTGGGCAGAAGTGACCATAAATTCAATGAGGGCACCTCTTCCAGGGGACTTTGCATTTCTACAGAGATCAAAGCTTAAGACTAACTAGACCCCTTGCCTTCTAAACTTAGACAGTGGTGAGTATTTTACTCCATAGACCTATTAGGAACTATATCTGACTGCTAGCAACGGAGACCAGAAATAACAATGACTTAAATATATAATAAGTGGGCTTCTCTCAGGTAAAGTCCAGTGACAGGCAGTTCAGGAGTGTGGGTACGCCGTGGTTGTCAGGGATGCAGTTCCTTACACTTTCTGCCTTTTTACTCTGAAAGCATAGTTTTCACCCTCAGGTTCAGCTTGTTGTCTAAGGTGGGTGCTGTAATGATGTCCACATCCAGGCAGGAAAGAGGAGAGGGGAGGTGTGTTGGTCTGACGGTCCCCTTTTATGGTATTTCCTCAGAAGTTCTCCAAATAACTTTGGCTGACATCTTCTTGACCATAACTTTTGCCTGGAAATATCTTTGCCCAAAGTAAAATCAGTGGGTTTGATATTAAGAAAAAAGCATAGTTATTGGATAGATGACTAGAAGTTTCTGTTGAACCTCGTAAAATGCAAACTCCCTGAGAGTTAGCTACCTGCTTCAGTTATATCCAGGCCCAGTCCTCACTTTTGTAAAGGACCTAAGTTGTAGTTAATGTAAGGAAAGAAACATGGTCCCATAGTCAAGAGAGTAGTTCATTTCTTATTCTCATCTATATTGAGAATAACCAATTGAGCATATTTATTGCTCATTAGTCTTTCATGATTAGGCAACCTTAATTTTTCACAGCAATGGGACTAGATTATCATGGATAAAAACAAACAAACTGGCAAAATGCCCAAATTAAATACCCACTTTCAGAGTTTAAGAAAGAGTCCCCGCTTAAATTGTCAGTCGAAATTTCACACATATGAAAGTAAATGAAGAAAGCAAGTACTTTTCTAAATAATCTCAAATTCTGTACCTAGTAGACAAACGCACACACAGAAGAAAATTATAGTTTGCTTAAGTGAAAGAGACAGAAGGAATTCTTCTTGTTGTTTAAAGGAAGTTGTCAAGAAAAGTGTCTTAATATTTTAGTGTGTTGGTGTGAATTATATGTCATGTAGGGATAAACAGCTAAGGTAATACCTTTTTAGTTTCTCTCTTTCGCCTGTCCCTGTTTACCCTAACAGAGTGGGGTTAATGAGGAGTCAAACGGGAAAACTGAAGGAAGCCAGAGTCAGGGCTGCCAGAAAGATCATGGTTAATGCTACCTGAAGGAACAAGGGACGTATGTGAATCCACAAAGTGTGTCATAACAGCCATGAAACTCTTGGACTGGTTAGACAATCCTGTATCCTCTGCCCCTGTTCAGTTAAGATCTTGACAGAGCTCCGTTGATGGCTTTTACTGCATCCAATTTGAGTCGCTGGGGCTTCTTGGTGAGTGCTGGACTTGTATTCACACGAGACTGGAGTCAAGTCCTTGGTCCGCTCCTTAGGAAATAGGAATCTCAGGGCAAAGGACCCAAATTCTCTGCAGCTCATTTTCTTTATTTGTGAAGTGTTATGAAGATGAGAGAGAGAACGTGAGGAAGAGATTGGTAAATAGAAGTGGCTCGAACACTGCTTAAGTGCTGTGGAGACAGGGAGAGAACAGAGGCTCGTTGGAGACTTTTAGACAAAGTCGGGTGTTCTTTAAAAAAAAAAATTATATCACAGTATAGTTGATTAAAACTGCTGCATTAGTGTCAGTTATATAGCAAAGTGATTTAGTTATATGCATATCTACTCTATTTCAGATCCTTTTTCAGTACAAGTTATTGCAGAGCATCGAGTAGATGTTCCTGTGTTATATGTTAGTCCCTTCCTGATTATCCCTTTTATAAATAGTAATGCATATATTTTAATCCCAGCCTCCTAATTTATCCCTTACCACCATCGTTCTCTTTGGTAATGTAAGTCTGTTTTCTGAGTCTGCGAGTCTATTTCTGTTTTGTAAATAGGTTCATTTCTAACATATTTTAGATTCTGTGTAGGAGTGGCATCATATGACATTTGTCTTTTTCTGACCTACTTCACGTACTAAGATCATCTCTGGGTCCATTCATGCTGCTGCACTTGAACTTATTTCGCTCCTTTTCATAGCTGAGTAGTACTCTATGTATGTGTGTGTGTATGTTTGTATAGGTATATACATATACACCACGTCTTTTTTATCCATTCATTTGTTGATGGACATTTAGGTTGCTTCCATGTCATGGCTGTTGTAAACAGTACCACAATGAACATTGGAGTGTGTGTATCTTTTCAAAGTATGGTTTTCTCTGGGTTTATGCTCAGATGTGGGATTGCTTGAGTATAGTAACCCTCTTTTAGTTTTTTTAAGGGACCTCCATACGGTTCTCCATAGGGCGGTACCAATTTACTTTCCCCCAAACAGTATAGGATGGTTCCTTTCTCTATACTCCCTCTCCTGCATTTACTGTTTGTAGATTTTTTTATATTTTTATCTATGTGTATTTACTTATTTGTTTTTTTTTGGCTGTGCTGGGTCTTTGCATGGGCTTTCTCTAGTTGCAGTGAGCAGGAGCTCCTCCCCATTGCAGTGCACAGGCTTCTCAATACGATGGGTTATCTCGTTGTGGAGCACAGGTGCTAGGCACATGGGCTTCTGTAGTTGTGGCTTTCGGGTGCTAGTGTGTGCAGGCTTCAGTGGTTGCAGCACACGAGCTCAGTAGTTGTGGCTTGCAGGTCTACAGTGTGCAGGCTCAGAGGTTGTGGCACACAGACTTAGTTGCTCCGTGGAACACGGAATCTTCCCAGGCCAGGGATCGAACCCATGTCCTCAGCATTGGCAGGTGGGTTCTTATCCACTGCACCACCAAGGAAGTCCTGTAGGTATTTTGATGCTAGCCATTCTGACTGGTGTGAGGTAATACCACATTGTGGTTTTGATTTGCATTTCTCTGTTAATTAGCAGTGTTGAACATCTTTTCATGTGCTTTTTGGCCATCTGTATGATAAACATTTAGCTAGACTAATCAAGGGGGAAAAAAGGAGACAGGGAATATGCTGATAATCCAGCAGCTAAGACTCAATGCTCCCAATGCGGGGGAACTCATTCCATCCTTGGTTAGGGAACTAAATCACACATGTCACAACTGAAAAAAGATCCAACATGCCACGATGAACCTAGAGCACCAAATAAATAAGTAAATAATTTTTAAAAAGGCAGGAAGAAAGGAGAGGACTCATATCAATAAAATTAGCAGTTAAAAAAAAGAGACGTTATAACTGACACCACAGAAATATAACACAATCAGAAGAGGCTACTACAAGGAACTGTATGCCAATAAAATGGACGTTCTAGAAGAAATAGATGGATTCTTAGAAAAACACTATCTTGTAAGCAGAAATCAGGAAGAAATAGAAAATATGAACAAACTAACCACAAGCACTGACATTTAAACTGATTTAAAAATTCTCAACAAACAAAAGTCAAGGACCAGATGCTTCCCCGGTGAATTCTGTCAAATGTTTAAAGAGGAGTTAACACCTATTCTTCTGAAATTATTCCAAAACATTGAAGAGGAAAAAATATGCCCAAAGTCATTCTAAAAGGTCACCTTTACCCTCATTCAAAAAACAAAGATACCACAAAAACAAAAATATTATCAAAAAGAAAAAATCATCGGTGATAAGCGCCTTCTGGCAGAAAGCGAAGGGGAACTAAAGAGCCTCTTGATGAAAGTGAAAGACGAGAGTGAAAAAGCGGGCTTAAAAGTCAACATTCACAAAACGAAGATCATGGCATCTGGTCCCATCACTGCATGGGAAATAGATGGGGAAACAGTGGAAACAGTGGTTGGCTTTATTTTTGGGGGGCTACAAAATCACTGCAGATAGTGACTGCAGCCATAAAATTACAAGACATTTGTTCCTTGGAAGAAAAGCTGTGACCAACTAGACAGCATATTAAAAAACAGAGACATTACTTTGCCTAGAAAGGTCCATCTTGTCAAAGCTGTGGTTTTTCCAGTAGTTACGTATGGATGTGAAAGTTGGACCATAAAGAAGCTGAGCGCCGAAGAATTGATGCTTTTGAGCTGTGGTGTTGGAGAAGACTCTTGAGAGTCCCTTGGACTGCAAGGAGATCCAACCAGTCCATCCTAAAGGAGATCAGTCCTGGGTGTTCATTGGAAGGACTGATGCTGAAGCTGAAACTCCAATACTTTGGCCACCTGATGCGAACAACCGACTCATTGGAAAAGACCCTTGTGCTGGGAAAGATTGAGGGCAGGAGGAGAAGGGGATGACAGAGGACGAGATAGTTGGATGGCATCACTGATGCGATGGATATGAGTTTGAGCAAGCTCCAGGAGTTGATAATGGATAGGGAAGCCTGGAGTGCTGTAGTCCATGGGGTCACAAAGAGTCAGACATGACTGAGTGACTGAACTGAACTATCATTGACGAACATAGACATAAAAATCCTCAATAAATCACTAGCTATCTAAATCTAGCAATACATTAAAAGAATCAAGCACCACGATAAAGTGGTATTTATTCCAGTGATACAAAGATTTTTCAGTAACTACAAATCAATCAATTTGATACACCACATCAACAAATTGAAGGAAAAGCAATAAATCATATGATCATCTCAGTAGATGCAGAAAAAGCTCTTGACATAATTCAACACCCATTTATGATAAAAACCTCTCTAGAAAGGAGGCACACAGGGAACATACCTCAACATAATAAAGGCCACATACGACAGACTGACATCTAACATCATACTCAGCAGTGAAAAGCGAAAAGAATTTCCTCTAAGATCAGGGACAAGACAAGGATGTCATTCTTACCACTTCAAAAACTTAAGCATAGTTTTGAGAATCCTAGCAACAGCAATCAGAGAAGAAAAAGAAGTAAAGGCAATCCAAATTGGAAAAGGAGAAGTAAACCTGTCACATTTTGCAGATGGCAGATGACATGATACTATACATAGAAAATCCTAAAGATATGACCAGAAAACTACTAGAGCTCATCAATAAATTCTCTTGCATTTCTATACTCTTAAAATGAAAGATCAGAAAGAGAAATTAAAGAAACAATGCCATTTACCATCACATCGAAAAGAATAAAACACCTGTAGTAAACCTACCTAAGGAGGCAGAACACCTGTACTCCAAAAACTGTAAGATGCTGTTGAAAGAAATCAAAGGTGACATGAACAGATGGAAAAATACACAATGTTCTTGGAGTGGCAGAATCAATAATGTCAAGTGACTATGCTACCCAAGACAATCTACAGATTCAATGCAGTACTTATCAAATGAAAAAATGTATGTTTCATAGAGCTAAAAGAAAAAAAAAATTGTATGGAGCCACAAAGACTCTGTATAGCCAAACAATCTTAATAGAGGAAAATTGCAGGAATCAGACTCCCTGACCTCAGACTACACTACAGGGATACAGTCATCAAAACAGTATGGTACTGGCCCCCCAAACACGATTACAGATCAATGGAACGGGACAGAAAGCCCAGAAGTATTCCCGTGCACCTGTGATCAATTAATCTGTGACAAAGCAGGCAAGAATATACAATGGAGAAAAGACATTCTTTTCAATAAGTGATGCTGGGAAAATAGGACAGCTGCATGTAAAAGAACAAAATTAAACATTGTCTAATACAAATACACAAAATAAACTTACAATGAATTATATAGACCTGAATATAAGACCAGGTACTATAAAACTCATAGAGAAAGACGTAGGCAGAGCACTCTTTGATATAAATCCCAGCATTACCTTTATGGTTTCACCTCCCAGAGTAATGAAAATAAAAGCAAAAATATCTGAACAGGACCTGAATAACTTTAAAAGCTTTAGCACAGCAAAGGAAATGAGTAACAAAATGAAAAGACAACCCAAATAATGGGAAAAATGTTTTCAAATGATGCAACCAACAGAGGATTAATCTCTAAAATATACAAACAGCTCATGGAGCTCAATATCAAAAAAGCAAACAACCCAATCAAAAAGTAGGCAGAAGATCTAAATAGACATCTTTCCAAAATTAGATATTCTTGTATATTTTTAATTGCCTGATGGGATGTGATGGTTAATTGAACACATGCAAAGATTGAAATTTGCTCCACATGCTGTACATAAATCATCAGCATAAATGATCAGTTTTGAGATATCATTCCTTATTAGTGTATGGAAATGCACTATAGATCTTTGAATACTGATTTTTGTATCCTTCAACTTTTTAGATTCATTTATTCTAGTATTTGTGGAATCTTGAAGGTTTCCTATGTATGATATGTCATCTGAAAATAGTGGAAGTTTTACTTCTTTTCAGTTCAGATGATTTTTATTTCATTTTCTGACTAATTGCTCTGATGAGACTCCCAATACCGTGTTGAATAAAAGTGGCAAAAGTTGGCATCATTGCCATATTCCTGATCTTAGAAGAAAAACTTTCAACTTTTCACCATTGAGTATGACATTAGCTGTGGGATTTTCATATATGGCCTTTATTAGGTTGAGGAAGAATCCATCTATATATATATATCTATATATCTATTTATAAAAACTTTCAACAAGATATATACATATATATCTATCTGTATAGACATAGATATATGTGTGTGTGTGTCTGCACACTCAGTCGTGTCTGACTCTGACCCCATAGACTCTGACCCCACCAGGCTCCTCTGTCCATGGAATACTCTAGGCAAGAATACTGGAAAAGGTTGCCATTTCATTCTCCAGGGGAACTTCCTGACCCTGAGGTTGATCCTGCATCTCTTGTGTCATATATATATACACACATGTGTATATATATGTGTGTGTGTATATATATGTATATAATCTTGTTGTTATAAGCTTTTTGTTATGAATCAGTGTTGAATTTTGTCGAGTATATTTTCTGCATCTGTTGGGATGGTGACATAATTTTTACACTTCATTTTATTAATGTGTGTTGATTTGTTTGAAGATGTTGAACCACCCTTGCATCCCAGAAATAAAACCCACTTAATCATGGTGTTGGCACTTGTAATTTATTGAATTTAGCTTGCTCATGATTAGTTGAGAATTGTCGCATCTGTTCATCAGTCTCATTTGTTCTCTTTGGGTCAGCGTTGTTTGGTTTTAGAGTCAGAGCGCCGGTGGCCTTGTAAAAGGAGATTGGACGTGTTCCTTCTTACATTTTCTGAAGAGTTTGAGAAGGACTGGTGTTGACTCTTCTCAGAACATCTAGTAGAATTTACCAGTGGAGTCGTCTGGTATCAGACTTTGCTTTGGTGGGGCTTTAATTTCTCGATATGGTTTGGTTATTTATTTTATTCTCGGTTGTGTCGCGTCTTCATCGCTGCACACGGGCTTTCTCCTGTTGCAGAGACTGGGGGCTCCCCCCTGTTGTGATGCAGGGGCTTCTCATTGCAGTGGCCCCTCTGGCTGACCACAGGCTCTAGGCGCACGGGCTTCAGCGCTGCAGCCTGTGGTCTTAGCAGTGGCTCACGGGCTCTGGAGCACGGGCTCAGATTGTGGCACACGGGCTTAGTGGATCCGCAGCACGTGGTGTCTTCCCAGACCAGGGATCAAACCCATGTCTCCTGAGTTGACTGACAGACTCCTGTCCACTGTACCACCAGGAGAGTCCAGTTAATACATCTTTGATTAACTATCTAGTCTCCTTATTAGTAATTGATCTATTCAAATGTTTTATTTCTTCATGATTCAGTCTTGTGCTTAGTCGCTCAGTCATGTCCGACTCTTCCCGACCCCATGAACTGTAGCCCGCCAGGCTCCTCTGTCCATGGGGATTCTCCAGGCAAGAACACTGGAGTGGGTAGCCATGCCCTCCTCCAGGGGATCTTCCCAACCCAGGGAGCAAACCCAGGTCTCCCACATTGCAGGCAGATTCTTTACCGTCTGAACTAGGTTGTCCAATTTTTTTTGCTATGCAATTTTTCAAGATCTTTTGCAATAGTTTTGCGAAAGTCTTGCAATAGTCTCAATATCGTTCGTATTTCTGTGATATCAGTTGCAATGTCCCCTCATTCTTTTCTGTTCTTATTTATTTGGATCTCTCTTTTTTGTTTTTGGTGAGGGTAGCTAAATATTTAATTTTCTATCAGTTTTCAAAAATCCTTCTCTTAGTTTAATGGGTTTTTTTGTCCTTTTAGACTCTATTTCATTTTTTCTTATGTTATCTTTATTTCCTTTTATTTTTTTTTACCATAAACTGAAACTTCATTAATTCTTAATATAGTCCCTCAAAGTTTAAGTTAAGCTGTTTACTTGAAATCTTTTGTTTTTTTTCTTGATGTAGGCATTTATGCCTATCAACTTCTGCCTTAGAATTGCTTTGGCAGCACCCTGTAAGTTTTGGTATGTAGAATTTCCATTTTCATTTGTCTCAGGGTATTTTTTGATTTCTCTTTTGATTTATTTGACCCATTGGTTGTTCAGTAATATGTTGTTTAACGTCCACACATTTGTGATTTTTCCATTTTTCTTCTTGAAAATGATTTATAGTTTCATACCATGATTTCATCCTTAAATTTATTAAGAGATGTTTTAGGGCCTAAAATACGATATATGCTAAATAATGTTCCATGTGCTCTTGATAGAATATGTATTATGTTATTTTAGTATGGAATGTTCTTTATATATATTTTAATTCTATCTAGCCTAACACATCATATAAAGCCTATTTTTCCTATTGATTTTCTCTCTGAATGATCTGTTCCTTGATATATTTCTCCCATAAGTCTGTTAATATTTGCCTTATGTATTGAAGTGCTTCTATGTTGAGTACATAATTATTTACACATTATTTCCTTTTATTGAACTGAACCCTCTGTCATTATGTAACGACTTTGTCTCTAATTATAGTCTTTCTCTTCAAGTCTATATTATCTAAGTATTGCTACTCAAATTTTCTTTTTTTTAATTTAAAAAAATTCCTTTTTTCAAAAAGCTCTTTTTTTTATATTGGAGTATTTTCAATTACAAATTGTGTTAATTTCAGGGGTACAACAAAGTGATTCCATTAATAATATGTCTATTATTTTCAAGTTTTTCCCATATTTGTTATTACAGAATATTAAGTAGAGTTCACTTTGTTATACAGTAGGCCCTGATTAGTTACATATTTTAAATATAGTAGTGTGTATGTCAGTCTCAAGCTACCAATTTATCATTCCCTCTACTTTTCCCATTTGTAACCAGAAGTTTGTTTTCAAAGTCTATGAGTCTTTTCTGCTTTGTAAATAAGTTTATATGTATCATTTTCTTTAGATTCTTCACATAAGTGATATCATATGATATTTGTCTTTCTCTTAGTTTGATAATTACCAAATCCATCCAAGTTGCTGCAGATGACATTCTTTCCTTTTTCTTAATGACTCAGTAATATTCCACTATATATACAGATATGACTTTAACTACAACCTTTGTCTTAAAGTCTGTGTTGTCTGATATAAATATTGCTATTCTGATTTTCTTTAATTTTCATATGCATGGACTATTTCTTTTTATCCCTTTATTTACAGTCTGTGTCTGTCCTTATGTCTGAAGTGTGTGTGTCTCTCTCTCTCTCTGTATACCACATCTTCCTTATCCATTCAGCTGTCAATGGATACTTAGGTTTTGATCATGGCATCTGGTCCCATCACTTCATGGCAAATAGATGGAGAAACAGTGGAAACAGTGGCTGACTTTATTTTTCCGGGCTCCAAAATCACTGCAGATGGTGATTGCAGCCATAAAATTAAAAGATGCTTACTCCTTGGAAGGAAAGTTATGACCAACCTAGACAGCATATTAAAAAGCAGAACATTACTTTCCCAACAAAGGTCCATCTAGTCAAGGTTGTGGTTTTTCCAGTGGTCATGTATAGATGTGAGAGTTCGACTATAAATAAAGCTGAGCGGTGAAGAATTGATGCTTTTTTTTTTTTTTTTTTTTTTTTTATTTTAGTTGGGGGCTAATTACTCTACAATATTGTAGTAGCCTTTGCCACACATCGACACGAATCAGCCATGGATTCACATGTGCTCCCCCTCCCAAACCCTCCTCCCACCTCCCTCCCCCTCCCATCCCTCAGTGTCATCCCAACGCTCCATCCCTGAGCATCCGTCCCATGCATAGAACATGGAACGGTGTTCTGCTTCACATATGACAATATACATGTTTCAATGTTATTGTCCCAGAACGTCCAACCCTCACCTTCTCCCTCAGAGTCCACAGGACTGTTCTATGCATCTGTGTCTCCCATTCTGTCTCACATATAGGGTTACCATTACCATCTTTCAAATTCCGTATACATGCATTAGTATACTGTATTGGTGCTTTTCTTTCTGGCTCACTTCACTCTGTATAATGGGCTCCAGTTTCATCCATCTCAATAGAACGGATTCAAATGTATTCTTTTTAATGGCTGAGTAATATTCCATTGTGTATATGTACCACAGCTTCCTTATCCATTCGTCTGCCGATGGACATCTAGGTTGCTTCCATGTCCTGGCTATTGTAAACAGTGCTGCGATGAACATTGGGGTACACGCGTCTCTTTCAATTCTGGCCTCCTCGGTGTATATGCCCAGCAGTGGGACCGCTGGGTCATATGGCAGCTCTATTCCCAGCTTTTTAAGGAATCTCCACACTGTTCTCCATAGTGGCTGCACTAGTTTGCATTCCCACCAACAGTGTAAGAGGGTTCCCTTTTCTCCACACCCTCTCCAGCATTTATTGCTTGTAGACTTTTGGATAGCGGCCATTCTGACTGGTGTGTAATGGTACCTCATTGTGGTTTTGATTTGCATTTCTCTAATAATGAGTGATGTTGAGCATCTTTGAACTGTGGTGTTGGAGAAGACTCTTGAGAGTCCCTTGGATTGCAAGGAGATCCAACCAATGCATCCTAAAGGAGATCAGTCCTGGGTGTTCAATGGAAGGACTGATGCTGAAGCTGAAACTTCAATACTTTGGCCACCTGATGCGAAGAGCTGACTCATTGGAAAAGACCCTGATGCTGGGAAAGATTGAGGGCAGGAGGAGAAGGGGACGACGGAGGATGAGATGGTTGGATGGTATCACTGACTCTATGGACATGACTTTGAGTAAACTCCGGGAGTTAGTGATGGACAGGGAGGCCTGGCGTGCTGCGGTTCATGGGGTCGCAAAGAGTCAGACACAACTGAGCGACTGAACTGAAACTGAATCCATGTTTTGGCTATTGTAAACAAGGGTGCAATGAATATCAGGGTGAATGTATCCTTTCAGGAGTTTTCCTCTGAATAAATGCCCAGGAGTGGTATTGCTGGATTATATGGTAGCTCTATTTTTAACTTTTTAAGGAACTTCAAGACTGTTCTCTTTGGTGGCTGTACCAGGCTTCCCTAGTGGCTCAGATGGTAAAGAATCTGCCTGCAGTACTGTAGACCCAGATTCAATCCCTAGGTTGGGAAGATCCCCTGGAAAAAAGAATGGCTACCCACTCCAGGATTCTTGCCTGGAGAATTCCATGGACAGAGGAGCCCATAGGGCTGCAAAGGGTCGGACACTACTCTTTCACTTTTTCATGGTAGTTCTATTTTTACTTTTTACAAGAACCTCCAGACTGTTCTCTTTAGTAGCTATACCAATTTACATTCCCACCAACAGTGTAGGTGTGTGCTAAGTCACTTTCATGTCCAACTCTTTGCAACCCTGTGGACTGTAGCCCACCAGGCTCCTCTGTCCATGGGATTCTCCAGGCAACACATACTGTGTTACTGTATGTTTCTTTTTTGTGGCTTTTATATGTTCCTTGTATATTGAGGTGCTTCTATGTAGGGTGCATATATACTTACAATTATTATATCTTCTTCTTAGATTGACCCCTTGATCATTATGTAGTGTCCTTCTTTGTCTCTTGTTGTAACAGTTATTTTAAAATCTATCTTGTCTGATATAAGCATTACCATTCCAGCTTTCTTTTGATTTTCCATCTGCATGGAATACCTTTTATGATCCCCTTTCTTTCAGGCTGTGTGTGTGCCTACAGCTAAAGTGGGTCTCTTGTAGGGAGCATGTATATGGGTCTTGTTGTTGTTGTTTTTAATCCATTCAGTCAGTCTATGTCTTTTGGTTGGAATATTTAATCTGTTAATGTTTATGGTAGTTTTGTTGTTAAGTCACTAAGTGGTATTAGTCACTAAGTGTTCACTTTTTGTGACCCCGTGGACTGCAGCACACCAGGCCTCCCTGTCCTTCATTATCTCCTGGAGTTTACTCAAACTTATGTCCATCGAGCCGGTGATGCCATCCAACAATCTCATCCTCTGTCGTCCCCTTCTCCTCCCACCTTCAATCTTTGCCAGCATCAGGGTCTTTTCCAATGAGTCAGCTCTTCGCATCAGGTGGCCAAAGTATTGGAGTTTCAGCTTCAGCATCAGTCCTTCCATTGAACACCCAGGACTGATTTCCTTTAGGATGGACTGGTTGGATCTCCTTGCAGTCCAAGGGACTCTCAAGAGTCTTCTCCAACACCACAGTTCAAAAGCATCAATTCTTTGGAGCTTTGCCTTTTTATTGTCCAGCTCTCACATCCATACATGACTACTGGAAAAACCATAGCTTTGACTACACAACTTTGTTGGCAAAGTGATGTCTCTGCTTTTTAATATGATGTCTAGTCTTCTTATAGCTTTTTTTCCAAGGAGCTATTTACTTTCATGGCTTCAGTCACCATCAGCAGTGATTTCTCAGAAGGCAGGTCAGGTAGTCTGGTATTCCCATCTCTTTAAAAATTTTCCACCGTTTGTTGTGATCCATACAGTCTGAGGCTTTAGCATAGTCAATAAAGCAAAAGTAGATGTTTTCTGGAATTCCCTAGCTTTTTCTATGATCCAACAGGTGTTGGCAATTTGATCTCTGGTTCCTCTGCCTTTTCTAAATCCGGATTATATATCTGGAAGTTCTCAGTTCACCTACTGTTGAAGCCTAGCTTGAAGGATTTTGAGCATTACTTTGCTAGCATGTGAAATGAGTGAAATTGTATTGTAGTTTGAACATTCTTTATTGATATGTATATTCTTATTGCCATTTTTTAAAAATTCTTTTGAATTTGTTTTTATAGGGTCTTTCTTCTTCTCATCCTCTTTTGTTCTCTTGTGATTTGATGACTAACTTTAGTATTATGCTTGCATTCCTGTTTCTATTTGTGTATCTATTGTAGATATTTGGTTTGCAATTACCATGAGATTCTGATATTGCTCTCGATATACAAACAGATTGTTTTCTGTTGCTGCTGTACTAATTTGAAGTGTGTTTCCAATACCCTGCATTTGTGCTCTCCTCTTCTGAAGGTGGCTGGTTTGTCTTTAAGTTTTGTCACTTTAACTACCTTGTATCTCAGTGTATTCCTCATTGGGTTCATAATGCCTAGGACTTTGTCCTCCCTGGATTTGGGTGACCGTTTCTTTTTCTACCTTAAGAAAGTTTTTGGCTATTTTCGCTTCAAATATTTTCTCAGATCTTTTCTATCTTCTCCTTACTGGACCCCTATAACGTTACTGCTGCTAAGTCGCTTCAGTCGTGTCTGACTCTGTGCAACTCCGTGGACGGCAGCCCACCAGGCTCCGCCGTCCCTGGGATTCTCCAGGCAAGAACACTGGGTGGGTTGCCATTTCCTTCTCCAGTGCATGAAAGGGAAAAGTGAAAGTGAAGTCGCTCGGTCGTGTCCGACTCTTAGCGACCCCATGGACTGCAGCCCCCCAGGCTGCTCCGTCAATGGGATTCTCCAGGCAAGAGGACTGGAGGGGGTGCCATTGCCTTCTCCGCTGTAACGTTAATATTGATGCATTTAATGTTGTCCCAGGCGTCTCTCAGACTGTCCTCTTTTGTTTCACTCTCCTTCCTTTATTCTGTTCCATAGAATGATTTCTATTTTTCTGTCTTCCAACTCACATCTCTGTTCTCGTGCCCCTTTATTTTGCCATTGATTCTTTCTGGCGTATTATTCGTTTCAGTTTTTGTATTGTTCATCTCTGTTCGGTCTTCAGATCATCTAGCTCTTGGCTAAATATCTCTTATTTCTACTTGATCTGTTCCCCCATTCTTTTTCTGAGATCTTGGGTTATTTTTACTGCCATTACTCTGATTTATTTTTTGATGCATTGCCTGTCTCCACTTCACTTAATTGTTTGTCTGGGGGTTTGTCTTGTTCCTTCACCTCCCCAGTGCTTCTCTGCCATCTCGTTCTGTCTAGATTTCTCTGAGTGTAGTTTCTGTTCCTTTAGGCTGCAGTGTTGTAGTTCTTTCTTCTGCTGTCTGCCCCCTGGTAGGTAAGTCTGGTCTAATGGGCTTTTGCAAGCTTCCTCGTGCGAGGGACTGGTTCCTGACCACTGGTAATGAAACTGGGTCTTATCCCTCTGGTGGGCAGGACTGTGTCATGTGGTCCATTTAGAGGTGGCTGTGTACTCAGGATGAGTACAGGCAGGCCCACTGCTCACGACTGGGTCTGTGTTCCACCCTCTTTGTTGTTTGGCCTGAAGTGTGTCAGCACTGGAGCCTACAGGCTGTTGGATTGGGCCAGATCTTACAGAGAAAATAGTGGCCTCCAGGTGGGTTCATGCCAACAAGCAATCCTCAGAACATCTGCCATCAGTATCTCTGTCCCTGCAGTGAACAGCAGCAGCCCCTGCCTGCACAGCAGACCCTCCAGTACCAGCAGGCAGGTCTGGCCCAGGCTCCTGTGAGGGTGTTACTTCTTCCCCTGGATCCTGGTGTGCATGAGACACTGTGTGCTCCCTTGAAGAGTGGAATTTCTGTTTTCCCCAGTCCTGTAGAATTCCTGCAATCAAACCTCACCAGCCTTCAAAGCTAAATGCTTCCTAAACCAGACTCTTCATGCTGGGGTTCCTGATGTAGAACTCCATTTTCACCCCTGTGGGGCAACCTCTGCTGTATAATTATTGTCCATTTTCTGGGTGGCCCACCTGGTGGGCATGGAATATGTGGTTGAGTTCCTCCTGGAATCTCACTGTGGCTTTGTCTTTGAATGTAAGATATATTTGGGGGTAGATTCTGGTGTTTGTTTCTTTAAATCAACGGTTGTTCAGCAGTTAGTTGTGATTTTTGTGTTGTCGTGAGAGGAGGTGAATCAAGTCCTTCTGCTCCACCGTCTTGTCCCTGATTAGAGAAACCTTAAGCAGAACAGGAGCCTGAAGTGTGTATCTTACAAGCAGCATATAATTGGATCTTATTGTTTTTAATCCATTCAGCCACTTTGTCTTTGAGATCAAATTAGACCATTTATATCTAAATTATTAGATTTAAATGGACTTACTGCCACGTTGTGTATTTTCTGGCTGATTGGAAGCTCCTCTGTTCCTCCTTCTCTTGCTCTCTTCCTTTGTGATTTAATAATTTTCTGTAATGGGATGCTAATCTTCTGTTCCCTTTGTCTTTAGTGACTAATGAGGGTTATATATCTATTTATTTGCCTATTTATTTCTTTATGACTTCTCTGGGTCCTTTCGGCACTTGCGGGCTTCCTGCAGTTGTGCTGAGTAAGGGCCATTCTTTGCTGCCATGCTCAGGCTTCTCATTGATGTGGCTTCTCTTCTTGTGGAGCAAAGAAGGTGCTTCTAGCGGCACGGGCTCGGTAGTTGCGGTGCATGGGTGTGGTTGCAGCATGTAGAATCTTCCCAGACCAGCGATCAAACCCACGTCCCCTGCAATGCAGAGGAATTTTTAACCACTGCACCACCAGGGAGGTCTGACTTATAAGTCTTTTTAAGCTGATAACACGTTAAGTTTGCTCATATTCTAAAAGCTCTTCATTTTTAGTGCCCCTCATGTTCCGTGCTTTTGATGTCAAAATTTACAGTTTTTCTTGTGTATTCCTTAACAAATTCCTGTACTTATAGCTATTAATACTAGCTTTACAAGTGAGTATCTTATCAACTTTGCAACATGAGATTATTCTGAGCTTTACTATTTACCTATCTTTACCAGTAAAACTATAATATGTTTTCCTACTACTAATTAGTGCCCCCTTTTCAGCCTAAAGAAGCCCATTTTTTCTTGTAAGGCTAGTTTAGTGGTGATGAATTCCCTTTGCTTATCTGGAAAACTCTATTTCATCTTCAATTCTGAAGAATAATTTTGCCAGGCAGCATATTCTTGTTTGGCAGTTTTTCTTTTTGTTTTTCTTTCTGTACTTTGAGTGTATCATCAGTCCCTTCTGGCCTGAAAAGTTTCTGCTCAAAAATCTGCTGATTGGAGGTTCTCTTGCACCTCGTTGTTTTTCTCTTGCAGCTTCTAAGGTTCTTTCCCTGTGTGTAACTGTTGACGCTTTAATTGCAGTGTGCCATAATGTAGGTCTCTTTGGATTTCTCTTGTCTGGGTTCTCTAGGCTTCTTGAATCTAGGTGTCTTTTTTCACAAGGAACATTTTTAGCTCTAGTTTCTTCACTTAACTTTCCCTCCCCTTTCTCTCTCTCTGTTCTCTTTCTTTACTCTTAAAATTTAAATGTTGATTGCTTGCTAGCCATAATTCCCTTAGCCTATCTTCAGTCTTATTTACTCTGCTTTCTTTTTGAAGCTCTGATTGAGTTTCACTACTGTGTGTTTGAGTTCACTTTTCCCTTTTTCTGCTTCACCTTGTCTGCTGTTCAACCCCTCTGTTGGGCTTTTCAGTTCAATTATTGTACTCCTCAGCACAATGACTTCTGTTTTGGTACTTTCTTATATTTTATATGGCTTTGGTGAAATTTTCTCTGCTCATCCATTCTTCTGAGCACAGGAAGTGTTTTTATGAGTATTAGTTTGAACTTTTATCAGGTAAATCCTTTATGTACATTTCACTAACATCTTTTACTGAGGTGTTGTCTTGTTCTTTTTGGAACACATTCCTCTTTTTCTTAATTTTACTGGTGTCTCAGTTGTGGTTCTATGTGTTCTAAACAGCCAGTTCTCTGCATCCCAAAGGACCTGCCTTGTCTCTTTGTGTCTCTCCAACCTTTGTGAGTACCTGGTCAACTTCTTTTAGTGACTCCCTGTAGCTAAGGGTTTGCTAAGATCCGTCATTGTCCCAAAGGGAAGGATCTCAGTCAACACCTAGATTCAGGCTGGTTGGAAACCAGACTCACAGGCAGTAACTTTTAAAGCCTGTAAATCTACCTCTTACGGAGGAATTAGGGAGTTGAGTTTTTCTATTTGCTCCTTCTGTGCTTAGCCATGGGGTGATTACCAGATGAGATTTGTTTATTTCTTTGCCACTATCCCCTTGAACTTATGAACACAAGCTCCACTGACCACCTCAGCCAGGTGATCAAAAACACCCCTCCATGGCAACCAAAAAAAAAAGATACCACACTTAAAACCTGGGTACAGGTACAGGATTCCCTCTGGGAGTTACTGATGCTCAGGAGAGTGACGGAAGGGTAGCGTGAAGATAGCGCTCACCCTCCAAGGGCTCTGGAGAAAATTGCAGTCAGCCCTTGGATGTGTGTTTAATTAGATGTGTGCCCCTCAGGCTTCCACTGTGAAGGAAAACTAATAGGCTTCTTTCACTAAAAGATGAGGTGACACAGTCTGTTGCCTCCCTGCTATGATCTAGGGGATGAGCTGGTAAAAATTCTGTTTGTTACAGTTCTATGGGACTCACAAGGGTAAGCCTTGCTGGCCACCAGAACCAGGCAATCTAGAGGTGTCCTCTGGGAAGCAGAAGCAAAAATCGATGAAGGTACAAGCTGCTTTCTCACAGGCACTGATAAGCTGGAATGAGCTGAGAGAGAATGCAAAGATGGACTCTGTCTTCAGAGAATAGCACAGTAGGCCCATAGATGTGTGTTAAATTAGATGCCTGCCCCTCAGTGCTATACTTTAAGATAAACAAATAAGCCTCTTACACAGAATATCTGGGTGCCTTTTAGGTAGATCCTGGGTAGGGGGAAGTCCACATGTGAGCTCTTTAATAACTGCTTCTCAGTTTGTGATAGCATTGTGGGTTTCGTGGACACAAGCTCCACTGGCTTTCAAAGCTAGATGTCTTGGAGGATTGTCTTTCAGGTATAAGTTTTAAAAGTTGGTGTGCTTGATGTGAGCTTCAAAGCCTGTGCTGCTCAGGGAGAAGCTCAGGGTTTTGAATTCCCTCTTGATGTGGGATCACTTAGCTGGGAGTGGGGTTTATTGCAAGATCGTCTCTCAGTCTCTCCTGCCTACTTCATTGTGGGTTTTCTCTCATTTGCCTGGTATATTGGTGTCACTCAGCTAGTTTGGGAATTTTTTTGTTGTTGTTGTAGGAAATTGTTCTGTATGTAACTGCAGATTCAGTGTATCCATGTGTCTGGTTTGCCATCTTGAACTGGAACCTTAGACATTTTTTTTTCTTGATTCATAAAGTATACTATCCTATACACACTGGGATGACCATGATTATAGGAGATTTTTATTTTTACTACCAAAAAATACTAGTAAATAAGATGCCAAAGAAGTTTGCTGTCTTGAATGTTATCAACCAAACTTCACTTGCCTTACAAGTATTATTGACTAGTCTAGACCGAGATTTTTCCATTAGGCCACAGGTACTTTCACATAGCATGTAAAATGCACATCTTAAACTGAAAAATAAGAAATCTGATCCACTCCATAGTAAATATTTATAATTGCTAAATTTTTTGCACATTTTTAATTACATGATATATTACACATGTAAGAAATATCACTATCTCTGGATCTACATAGTGATGACTGACTGTGACTGTGTATTTTAAGCAAACACAAAGGGAGTTATGTGGCAAAAATAGTTGTCCTTCAAAGGAATAAATTCAGAAACACATACTGATTCCAGAAATATCTTGAGTTTATTCAAGATATCTTTGGACTTTTCCCTCAGAAACACTTAAAATCCATGCAAGAACATTGCATCAATGATTTACGAGTTAAATCTCATTTTGCTTAAAAACAGAACTACACAGATAGATCGCCTTCTGTACTTATCAGTTTTGCTTTCAAGAACTTCTGGCTATTTCTCAAAATTAAATGCACTTTCAAAGCACATGAATGTATCATCACTGAGAACACTGAAATATTTTTAAAATATTTACAGAATGGAAATGTTGCGAAAACTTTTTAAACAAGGGTAGCAACATTGGGAGTACATGTATGGACTCCAGAGGACTGTTCATAAGCAAGGGATTCTCATTTGGCAGGACACATCCTGATGGGCTTCTTTTTATACAGCTGTCATCTCAGGTGTACCATCTGCAGAACCTTCCTAATTCTGTCAGACAAGAACATTTTCATCATTTCCTCCATTCTTAGGGACTATGACAAGCAATAGAGATCAGGGCAGAAGTTGGGAAAGCTACACATTGGCATCTCAGGTTAAGGAAGAAGAAAGGGAACAGAAAGCAGAAGATAAGCACTAAAAGCGCAGCAGGAGGGGGTATTTACTATGCTCACGTATTTCCTAGATACTGTTTTAAATGCTTTTGTTGGTGACAGTTATTATTAAACATTTAGCATGAGCCAATCACTATGGTTGTTATTTGACATATAATCTCTTATGTAATCCTTTTAATAACTGCATCTAAGGGAGGTGTAAGGAGATCCAACCAGTCCATCCTAGAGAAGATCAGTCCTGGGTGTTCATTGGAAGGACTGATGTTGAAGCTGAAACTCCAATACTTTGGCCACCTCATGTGAAGGGTTGACTCATTGGAAAAGACCCTAATGCTGGGAAGGATTGGGGGCAGGAGGAGAAGGGGACGACAGAGGATGAGATGGTTGGATGGCATCACCGACTCAATGGACATGGGTTTGGGTAGACTCCGGGAGTTGGTGATGGACGGGGAGGCCTGGCATGCTGCGATTCATGGGGTCGCAAAGAGTCGGACACGACTGAGCGACTGAACTGAACTGAACTGAACTGAAGGGAGGTGTCCTTACCAGTCATTTATGGGTGGAAAGATGGGGAAATTTTTTTTTTCCTGTAAGTAAATGGCCTAAACGAGATTCAAACTCATGTTTCTCTGATTCCGAAACTAGTGACCTATTAAACTGTGACAAGAATCTAACAGAATCAGCATCTCACTCATCTTTGGCAAGACAGCAAGTTTAGATACAACTAAGTCTGTCACTGGACTTGTTTCTCACTCTAAACCTGTCTCATGTGGTTTCTGTAGATTCCATCATGTACTTTTATTTTATTTTTTCTTTTTTAAATTATGGAAGTATGATAACATGTTTACAGGAGACTTGGAAAATACAGAACAAAGTTACATATATTTCCCCTATATATTACACTTTAAGTAGATAAATTAAGATTTTTATCTGGAGTGTCAATATTAAACTTTCAAAAGTTAATAGGATGAGTAGACAGAAAAGTAGAAGGAGATATGTGAGTGTGTGTTACTCACTTAGTCGTGTCTGACTCTGTGACCCATGGACTACAGCCCTCCGGGCTCCTCTGTCTGTGGAGCTCTCCAGGCAAGCATGCTGGAGTGGAGTGTCTTTCCCTTCTCCAGGGGATCTTTCTGACCCAGGGATCGAACCCGGTCTCCCTCACTGCAGGCAGATTCTTCACCATCTAAGCCACCAGGGACATAGTAGACTTGAAAAACACTGTGGACCAATTCAACATAATGAAGCATTTATGTGATTTTCATACAACAACAGGATACAGATTCTATTCAAGTTCCCATAGACTATAAACCAGGAGACACTGGAACGCATCCAGGGATGTTAAACAAGGTGCAAAAATTTAGTCATCTAAAGGCATTGAGATCATACAGAGACTGTTCTCTTATCACTGTGGAGTTATGCTCAAATCAATGTCAAAAGATACTTGAAAATAACCCACATATTTTCAAATGCAGTGTGATATTTACCAAAAGAGATCTTTGACTTAGCCATTGTAAGTCTCGATAAAGTTAAAAGACCAAAAAAACAGTGATTGGATATAAGGCATTTAAATGAGAAATTAATATCAAAATGAGAAATTAATATCAAAGATATTTTTAAAAACCCCATGAATTTAGAAATTAAATGTCTACTTTTAAATGATGGGTGTATCTAAGAAGCCATAATAAGGATAATTAGAAAATATTTGTAACAGGATAAAAATGAAAAAAGAATTTATCAGAATTTGTTGTATGCAGCTGAAGCTGCTCAATGCAACAAAATACACTGTTGAATAAGGTATGAAAACAAATAATGGACACAAGTGTAAAATTTTGTGAAATTTGAACAAAATGTGTACTTTAGTTAATAATACTGTATCACATATCACATATTAATTTCCTGTTTTTTTTTTACAGCATAATATTTCTTTATATTTTTAGAATTGGATTCAAGCCTCAATCAGATTTTTTTTAAATCACTAAAATAATCTTTCTAGACTTTTCACAGTAATAATAGATGCCAGAATAAGTGGAACTTTATCAAAGTTTTTAGTGAATATAAATTAGAAATCTAGTGTTCTAGTCATACTTGGTCAAACACGTGGAAGCAAAATGTCATAAATTTTTTAGCGAAGCAAAAATTCATGTTTCCTACAATATATATATTCTATTTTACATATTATATATATATATATATATATATATATATATATACGCACACAAAAGCTTTTCAACTGCACTTGACAAGGCCTTGAGAAAGACTAACAACAGAAAAAGAGATGAAAAAAGTGGAAAACATAAACTGAGATGAGAGCACTGACTATGAAACAGAAAAGGTGAGACAAACGAGGTAAACGTAAAAGATCATCATATAGTCCGGTCGCTTTTAAACATGACTCATTAAAACCACACCTGGAACTTTTGAGAAAAAATAATACCTGAACATTTGTATTTTACAAAACTTCTAAGATAATTCTAATGTGCATCTGGATTTTAAAAAGTGATTACATTTTTTCTACTAAATGGAGGTTTCAGTAATGTAGAATTATTTTCTTTTCTGTTGACTAATCATGATACAATGGTATTAAAATGAATAATTGTTACATAATCACAGTAGTAAAAGATGGTTATCAGTTTTCACAATCAATAGCGAGACAAAAAGTAAAAGATAATTACAATTGCAAAGCCATAATGGAGACATGATTAACTTAACAATATAAAATAATTACATACAATTTGGGAGGTTAAGTAGAAAGATGTGGTTAATGGAAATGCTTTCATGTTTTCATCCACCCAGCCATTTGGTACTTTTAATCCATTTACATTTAAGGTAATTATCAATATACATGATCCTATTACCATTTTCTTAACTGTTGCTCAGTCATGTCTGACTCTTTGCAACACCATAGACTGTAGCCCTCTTGGCTCCTCTGTCCATGGAATTGTCCAGGCAAGAATACCGGAGTGGTTACCCATTCCCTTCTCCAGGGGATCTTCCTGATCCAGGGATCAAACCCAGGTGTCCTGCATTGCAGACAGATTCTTTACTGTCTGAGCCCCCAGGGAATCCCTACCATTTTCTTGATTGTTTTGGGTTTATTTTGTATAGATCTTTTCCTTCTCTTGTGTTTCCTGCCTAGAGAAGTTCCTTTAGCATTTGTTGTAAATCTTGTTTGGTGGTGCTGAATTCTCTTAACTTTTGCTTGCCTGTAAAACTTTTGATTTCTCCATCAGATCTGATTGAGTGTCTTGCTGGGTAAAGTATTCTTGATTGAAGGTTCTTCCCTTTCATCACTTTAAATATATAGTGCCATTCCCTTCTAGCTTGCAGAGTTTCTGAAAAATCTACTGATAACCTGTCTGAGTGTATTCCTCCTAGGGTTTATCCTGCCTAGGACTCTCTGCGCTTCCTGGAATTGGTTGACTATTTCCTTTTCCAGGTTAGGCAAGTTTTCAGCTATTTTCTCTTCAAATATTTTCTCAGATCCTTTCCCTCTCTCTTCTCCTTCTAAGGACCCCCATAAATATGAATGTTGGTGCATTTAATGTCCCATATGTCTCTCAGGCTGTCTTCATTTTTTCTTCATTCTTTTCTCTATATTCTGTTTTGCAGCAGTGATTTCTACCATTCTGTCTTAGGTCACTTATCTGTTCTTCTGCCTCAGTTATTCTACTAATTATTCCTTCTAGTGTGTTGTTTATCTATGTTCGTTCTTGTAGTTCTTCTTCTTCCATTTTCTCCATTCTTTTTCCGAGATCTTGGATCATCTTCACTATCATTATTCTGAATTCTTTTTCTGGAAGGTTGCCTATCTCTACTTCATTTAGTTGTTTTTCTGGGGGTTTATCTTGTCCCTTCATCAGGGACATAATTCTCTTCCTTTTCATCTTGATTAACTTTCTGTGATGTGGTTTTTATTCTGCCAGCTGTGGTATTGTAGTTTTTCTTGCTTATTCTGTCTGCCCTCTGGAGGATGAGTCTAAGAAGCTTTCGTGGAAGGGACTGGCAGTGGGGAAAATGGTCAGTTAAACTTTGATCCGATTGTCTGCGGATGGGTGGGGTTGTGCTCCCTCCCTGTTGGTTGTTTGAGGTGACCCAGTCCTGGAGTCTACAGGCTCTACGGTAGGGTTAATGGCAACCTCCAAGAGGGCTCACATCAAGGGTCACATCCCAGGACTGTGGCTGCCAGTGCCCCTGTCCCTATGTAGAGAACTGCTGACCCACACCTCCACAGGAGACCCTCCAGCTCTGGCAGGCAGGTCTGAGTCAGTCTCCTGTGCGGTCCCTGCTCCTTTTTCTTGGGTCCTGGTGCACACAGTATTTTGTTTGCGCCCTCCAAGACTGGAGTCTCTGTTTCCCTCAATCCTGTGGAAGTCATGTAATCAAATCCCGGTGGCCTTCAAAGTCAGATTCCCTGGGGATTCCTAGTTCCTTTGCCAGGTCCCTAGGCTGGGTAGCCTGACGTGGGCCTCGGAACTTTCAGAACAGTGAGAGAACTTCTTTAGTAGTATTGGTCTCCAGTTTGTGGGTTGTCCACCCAATAGATACAGGATTCGATTTTATACTGATCGCCCCCACTCCTGCTGTTTCGTTGCGGCTCCTCCTTTGTCTTTGGAGGTGGGGTGTCTTTTTCTTGGTGGGTTCCAGCATCCCCCTGTTGTGATTTTGGTATTCTCACAGGAGGAGATGAGTGCATGTCCTTCTACTCTGCCGTCTTGAACCAGTCCCCGTGATGTACCTTTATTTTAGACTTGGCACATCTTTTGAGATGTTAAAGTACATGGTTGGACTCAAGGGAACCACAATTAGATTGAAATTAGGCAGTCATTATGGTGCCACTTAGGACTGTTTTATTTGATTGATTAACTTTAATTTTAAAACTGTAAGTTTTTTCCACATAGGTTTTTGGACCATGTATGTTTTCTCCACGACCTAATATTCAATGGCATGAAAAGCAATCATTAAGAATTAATTACCCTAATTAATTAAATACCTGTTAAATGGAAATAGCTGACACAGCTAGCACTGGATTAGATCATTATTGCCTTAGGTTTTCAACTCTTTTTTTTTCTCTCATCCCACATGTCCCTCCCCACTCATCCCTTGTAAACAGGTAAATGGAGCAAAAAAGCAGAAAGCCTTCCTTTCACTGGCCTCTGACCCCCGATAACCTTACATGAGTTATTTCAGATGGTCATTTTTCTACAGTCTCTGTCATGGATGCTTTATCTACGGTTTAAAACATCACATCCTTGATAGGAGGACTCATGTCCAACTAGGTGTTATGCTGGATTTCCCATTGACCGAATGTGCCGTCACACACTAATCAAAAGCAAAAGTCAGACCTGAGGTCCTGCTCTTTGTCTTAACATTGTTGTGATGTTAGAATCATTTTTTTGTACTGTCAGCTGTTACTGTACACGGTGTATAAAGGAATCATTGGGGCTCCTGGGCCTTAGAATTAGGTCCATTGAAATTACAATTTATCTACATAGATTTCAGCCTTCGGAGTGATTAAGGCTTTTGTTTTCTATGATAAAAAAATAAAATAAAAACCTACTTATTTCTTCTAAAAGACCTTTGATTTTTTCCTGCCAGTCAGGTGGTAAAGGCAGAGACTTTTCTTAGTCTCTTTTCTATTAGGCCACTAACAGGAATGTTAGCCTAATACATAGTCTCTTTTCTGTTAGGGATACTTAGTGTCCTTTCTATCAGGCTTTCTTCCTCATCCTTTCTTCTTCCTCCTTCCCTTTTAGCTTTCCCTCCTCTAGGGCTGTTTCTAATTCCCTGGAGAGGCCATCGAGGGTCTATCCTGTACAAATCCAGTTTCCAGTTACTTTTTGCTGTATGAAACACCTATCATCAGTTCCTCCGACTTTAATGCCTAGACATATGTATGTGCTCCATTAAGGGAGCAGGGCTGTGGAATGTGGTGTGCTGTGTGCCGAGACTAATCTTCTATTCCGTAGATGTTAGTGCCCAGCCTTGGCTGGCTGAGCAATCCCCATGTAGCTTTTGCTTAATGTCTGAGTAATTGGAGAGAGAAGGGCTTTGGTCTGTAATTTCTCCTTTTGTGATTTCTTCTTTTTGCACTTTATTTGAGATGATGAGTGAGTGTGATTTCAGATGAGAAACACTTAACGGTGAGTCAGGGAGATGAAATTTCACCGAGATGCAGGATACAGGAAGAGAAAATGTGTGAAAAATCACGTTGATGGGGTTTTCTTGGTAGCTAGTAAAGTAGAGAGAGGAAATTCCCACACAGCAGGCTTTAATAAAATTGGCAGGCAGGGACTTCGGACTGTATGAGATACTGGTGAGGAATACAGAGATGGAGAAGGAGCGAAGGGATCATGCGGACCTATCAGACATTCTTTCTCTGCACCTCATTTACTCTTTAAATGAGTTTCCAGATGAGAATTGTTTTCCCAGAAATTTGTATCAATAGATTCACGAGCATGGTTGTGCATTTCCCAACACAAGGGTTAACCAAATATTAGGCAGCATTATTGTTTGTTATTTGTTTTCCAATCCCAGGGATAGTTTATGAAGAGTGGACCCTTAGGTCTGTGTATACCAAACTTAATATATGGAAATTCAGATTCCCAAAGGAGATAAAGCAGGACATGGTCATTTAAGGAAGGCCTTCATCATGTATTAAAGACACACACTTCGTAAGGGCTTGAAAAATATCGTTTGATTTTCATGCAGTTTTTTTTCTGTAAATCTTATATCAGTGATACAAACAAGACTATTACCAAGATAAAATGGAAGTCCTGTTTCCTTGTTGCGTGGGTCACTCTGTCAAGGATCCACCATTTACTTGGTTTGCTTATTTTTATATTCTTTTCCATCCACCAGTTTGTAAGATTCTTGAAACAAGGCCATTGTTGCTCTTCTTCTTGCCTTGATGTCTCACACATCCTTAGAACCTTCTGTGGCATGTAGTAAGTGCTCAATAAATATTTCCTGTATGAATGACTTTGGGAGATGGGGAATGTTTGCTTCATGTGAGTTAATCACCTAAGCCAGAGGTGGCAGCTTGCCCAGAGCTCCTTGACCTAACTCCCCATTATGTCAGAAGCCGTCCTTTGCATCACTGCCAGGTCAGACTGCAAGAGACCAGGAACTGGGGCAAAGAGCATGCCAGGGCGTGGTAGGGTCACATAGGGAGCTCTTTGCCTTTCATACCCGAATTACTGGTGGGGGTAAGAACAGAAAGGTTTGCCTGCTGAAAGCTTCTGCTGAAGACCCGCCCCAAATTGGTGTTTGTGGCCTGTGAGAGAGTCCGCAGCTTCCAGAGAGGGGGCCTCACAACTTTAGCCTTCACCAAGTGCTTTTTAACTCATAACTGGCTCAGAAGAGGCCGACCAGCAAACTCTGCTTGCAACCAAAGCCCGCAATACACACGCTGTTAGAAGTGGAAGGTCTCCTGGAAACAACAGTATCTGCAACTCGGGGCTTCCGTTACCTCCAGAGGAGACTGTGAGCTTAGGTACAAAGAAGGGATAAAACGCCTTTTTTAGCTGAAGATATCTATTAAAAGAGTGGGGGAAACGGGCTAACCACTCCCCCCACCCCCAAGTGCCCCCGCTTTGCACTGGTTCTGGTAAGAGAGGAGGCGAGGCCCTCAGCTCCTGCTGTTCTCAGTGGGGTCCCTCCAAGAGCAGTTCTTGTATTAACCACTTCACTGTTTTGTCCCCATCTCGTTATCTGTTCTTGTTAGAATCTTTATTATTCATGGATGCAAAAAAAAAAAAATCCCCATCATTAAACCATCATAAATATTCATCACACTTTGCAACTGTGTGCATTTCATTTACCCACTTGGCAAAACTTCTCTGAAGTACCAGGAGTTTTAAGGAAATCTGGCTAATGAGACCAGAGCTCAGGAAATGCAGGGTGGCTTTCCTCCTCTCTGTTATTTGATTTTCACCTGAAAACAAAGGTAAAGTATAAATAATAATTAAAAGAGATAAGCAGAGGAGACCATCCCTTGCAGTGAAGAGCCATGCATTCCTCAGCTTTGTCTTGATTGTGCTTTTGTGTCGAGCAGAAGATAAGAGTAAACACTGAACTACAAGAGAGGGGCTCATGGGGCTGCAGTGCTAATGGATTTATCCAGGAGCCTACAAAGGCCAGATAAAGCCCCTGCTTTGGTTAACCGGGACCGCTCTTCTCATGTTCTGTATAATTACTGACGTCAGGTTGGCATTGAGATAAGCGTGGTTCCTTTCCTGGTCTTATTATAGTAGACAGCCATCCCGTTTTTGGTGTCTGAGAAAGAATTATATCCATCTCTCTCTTCTAATCCAGTTTGTCTAAACCTCACACTCTCCATCAGCACGGAGAGCTTTGCACAGGGGTCCAAGAGAACCCCACACACTTTGGCACAGCCAAGCGGAACTGGAATAATGTGCTCCCCACCGCCAGCACTGCCATTTGGAGCACACAGATTTAAACCAGTGGGGGCATCTTTTGCACCACAGAGTCATGCCTCAAGATCTTGCTTTCTTGCCCTTTCAGCTTAAGGATACTTTTTCCCCACTGAAAAGGAATTTTTAAGCAGTATGAGCTTGTAGAGAGAAAATATTTATACCAGTATGTTTCGTGGCCCCTGCCTGCACCAGCCGAAGATTCCTCCATGCCATTCTGACAGCATTTATGTTTGATCATGCGATTCCTGCCCTGCCTAATGGCTAACGGGTGCAGGAAAATATACTGGTCACCACTGAGACTGCTCAGAATTTCTCCTTTCCCGGAGGAGCTTTTATCCGGTGGAAACAAGGACCACAAATCCAAGTATGAGCCTGGCTGTTCCTGTGCATTTCGTTTGGGAAGGAAATATCATGTGTTCACAGGAGAGTGCTCGCAGCTCCCAAACAGAGGGCCAGTTAGAGAAGGTTCTCCTTGGTCTGCGCCTGTGGACTCAGAGTGGGTCCTTTTTCCTGCTACTGATCACTGAGCTCATGTGTGGTGGTGTTGGGCCTCCGTCTCCTTCTTTGTTGGCCCATCTCAAATACTCTCTGATTAGAGACTTGACTCTTGGATTCTTGTAACTCCTCCCCGTGCTAACTGATGCGGGTTATCAGCAGACAGAAGAGGCTCTTTTCACAATTTTTTTTTTTTTTTCCTATTTGGCTCCATCAAAAAAAAAAAAAAGAAAAAATCCGACTCTTCAATAAAATCAAGTGTGTCATTTTATATAATTTGTTGTGTCAGTTTATATACAGTGACCTTTGAAATACAGCAAATTTCCTCAGTGCTCTAACATTGATATTCAAAACCAGGTTTTGAAAATTCTAGCAGTGTTAATTACTCCCTCTGTGCTCCCGCTGCACTTTCTTCATAGCCCTCTTATCCTATCATATTTGTTTAATAGACTGTTTTGCTTGCAAGGAACTGTGATTCACTCAGGCTAGCTCAAATAATGAGGGCTTATTTTTAAGGATGCCTATGCCGATAATAGAGTCAGAATCTCACGGAAATTTCAAAATAGAAGCCAGTTAATGACCAGGCATTACAGGGACTGGAACTCAGAAGAGGTCCTGGGTTTAAGGAAGCAGTTCTATGGAACTGAGCAAGGTAAAAGCTAGGGCTCTGCTGAAGAAATGTGGCCAAAATGTTTTCTGTAGACCTACTCCTTTTTTTGTTTATCCCCTTCTATCCTGACTCATTCTATTTATATTCCCTCTCAAGAGGGCCGTGCTAATTGTCCTGGGTAATTACTAAGTAGCAAGTAAGGACAGAGATGTTTTTCCTTGCCAGGACACATAGAGGACACCGACTAGCCTTTGAATTGGCTGCCTCTGAGTCAGGAGTCCCCTCGCGGTCCGATCCGCTGGGACCATGGACGCGAAGGTGTGACGACTGCCTTCTTTCTTTTCTGTAGGAAAGACTGTGGATATGACAAGCTCCGGGCGAAGCCACTCGGACACCTCTTAAAAAACACACACAGTGCTGAGCACAGGTTCTGACGTATAGGAGGTGTTCCATGAAGTGTAGCTAAGTGATTAGGTGATTAAGTCTTCTTTCCTGGGGCGTTTTAGGTGAAGTGCAATAAGCTGCGGTCTGCCTGAGATTCAGTATCACTTATTTGCCCACAGTGGGCAATTCTGCATTCTAAGGCATGGGTTATCTTCCTTTCCCTCTGTCCTTTCCAGTAGAGGTTTTTCCTTCATCTATAAAAATCAAGCCATGGTGGTGGAGCCTACCATTTTATAGTATGCTGGGATGTGAAGTCTGTCGTAGTCGGCTTGGGCTGCTGTGACAAGTACTATAGGCTGGGTCACTTAAACAAGAGAAACCTATTTCTCGCAGCTGGAGGCTGAGAATCGGAGATCACGGTGCCGCACGGCCACGTTCCGGTGAGGGCCTCTGGTGGGCAGACGACTGCCTTGCTGTGTTCTCCTTCGACGGAGAGCAGAGAGAAGCCAGATTACTTCTGTCTCTTCTTCAGGTCAGTCAGTTCAGTTGCTCAGTCGTGTTCGACTCTCTGCGACCCCATGGACTGCAGCATGCCAGGCCTCCCTGTCCATCACCAACTCTGGGAGTTTACCCCAAGTCATGTCCATTGAGCCAGTGATGCCATACAGCCATCTCATCCTCTGTCAGCCCTTTCTCATCATGAGGACTCCACCCTCATGACCTAATCACCGCCCCCAACAGAGGACCTACTTCCAAACATCATCTCCTTGGGGACTAGGGTGTCAACATGACTCTTGGAGGGACACAAACATGCCGTCCGTAACGAGGCTAAACCTCATTTTAAGATGAGACACTTGCTGGGATTCCAGCTATACTCTCTGATTCCCTGGAGTCACTTTTCATGGTTTCAGGGGAGACCAGAATAAACCCCACCAGCTTCCACAGGAGCAAATTGCTCTGAGGAATATAAATCTGTATTCTGGTCCCAAGGAAGTCTGGGCCTATTTCTTTAGAGGGAAGCGTGAGATCTTCACGTGAACACCCACCGCATGGCAGGCTCTGCACAGCCGTGCGCAGGTGCTGGGGTGGGAGTCAGGGTGGGAGGCCCCCTTGAGAAGATGGCAGGAGTGCTGTGCTCCAGCCCCTCCTGCAGATTTCACCATGGGAGGGTCTCCAAATGACAACAGCACCGAGATTCTGGGACCACATCGGGCAGCACAGACATCCAGAACCAGGGTTTTGCTGGACAAAGGCTTCTTCCTGTCTGAGCGTGGCCTTCTATCACGTAATTATCATCCAGTTGCCCCTGCCTATATATCCATCAACTTGATCGGGGCAGAGAATTGGATTAGAAGCAGAGGAAATAATGGTGGTGAGTGGAAACTGCACCTTCCCTTTTGCAAATCGCCCACCTAAACAATGAATGTCTGTTCCTTTGAGGTAGGTTCTTGAATCGCTCCATATTGCTTGAATGAGAAACATTTCCTGGTACTTGAGGGCAGAGGGGTGGTGCAGGAAGGGGGCTGCTCCTGAAAGGCCGCCCCCCACTGCACACAATTACTCGGCTTCCTGCCGACTCCTTTTCTGCTGTCTCTTGTGCTTCCCCGTGACATTCTGGGGAGTTGGGGGCAGTTTCTGTGGAAATATACCACTTTCCCCTCCTCTTGACGGAGCTATCGAAGTTTGGGCCAGAGCAGTGGGATATGCATGCCTGTTATGAACAACTTAGCAAAGGAGCCTGGTGTCCTCAGTAGACAGAGTAGCTGATAAATCTGTGCACAGGATCGATGATAAAAGGAAGAAAAGAAAAAATAAAAACCAGAACTAAGAGATGAGGACAGCCAAACAGATTCCAGCTGAAACTGATTCAGCTTGCTAATGAAGCTACAAGCTGGTACAGAATTCTCACTTCTCAAATCAAGTTAAAAAATTGATTCCGTGCCAGTTACAAGGGGCAGAGCTGTCACTTAGCAGGGAGATTAACTTGCTTTGTTGATACTGACAGGGACCGGGGAAGGGCAGGACCCTCACGGAATGCAGGGCCCTCTGATTCAGCATAACTTCAACTGTGAAGCAGGAGTGAGTTGGGGGTTGGTAATCTGCACCAGTGAAGTCCGCGGTAAGGTGAACCCTGAGGGAGCGTTTAAGGAAGTCCCAGACCAATGTGAGTTTTTGCCATCTCTGCGGATCCCTGTGCCCTGGCCAGCCAACCCTTCAGAGACAGACCCAAATCCTCTAGTCCTCGTGCTCCACATCCTCATTCTTAGCCAGCTAGACCAATCAAGTAGGTTGTGGGCCTGGACACGGACATCAGGATGGCTCCAGAACTTGTGAAGCTCTGTGGGTGGGAAAGTCAGCTGAGCTGAGAAAGACACCGCGGATTCCCAGTGCCAAGTGATTCTCACTGCCAGGGCAGGGCCTTTGCCATTTACAGCTGGGCTCGGGGGAATTATCTACACCGCAGGCAGATCTGTGAACACCCGGGGGCCTGGCCGGCTGTCCCCTGGCAGGATTTCTTTTAACCACTATGTGTTTGCCCTCTGGCCTCGGATGTTATCAGACTGAAGTTTAAATATATCTCAAGTGACCCTCTGTGTCCTTACACTGCTCAGAGTGGATGATGTCAAGAAAAAAAGTGCTGTGAATACATAAAATTAGTAAAGAAAAAAAAGGCTACAAGCGTGAGCGTGCGTCTACAGGGCAGGGGAAATTTAATGGAAGAAGAGACGATGCACATTATTCCCCTCTTAAATTCTTCCTAATTTTTAGATAGGTTTAGATAGGCACAGAAACTGGGGCTATCTTGAGAAATCATGGTGTTAATGTGTTGTTTGCAAAGTCCGCGTTTCTAATGAAACAGCTGACTCACGGACAGGAGGGTTTGGGGAAGGTGCCTCGTGCCCCTCTCCGCAACTGCACTGCGCTCTAACCTTCTCCAAGACGGGACAAACATGCCATTTGTTTTCCTTCGGCCGGAGCTCTTAATCACGCTCCTAGGAATGAAGAGTAACAGACTGGGGGCCTCTGTCCGAATTTCAGATCAGCTTGACTCCAGTGCTTTCCCTGGGCTACCTGCCCTAAGTGGCTTTCTCCTCGCGTCTCCAGGGAAGAAGGATGACTGTTAATTCTCCCCAAGCTTGTTGGAAAGAGCCATTAGTTTATGTTTTATTCTTCATGCCCGTAAGATCTAGGGATGAAATACTCTCAATAAACCACCAAGCCTATTACTATTTTAAGTACCTGCATCTTCCAGGAGCAGGAACACACCGACTCCCCGCAGGAGAAATAAATGGAGTCAGCTTGCTGGCTGGCATACCGTCTCTGGGAAAGAATAACAAGAGACACAGATCTTCTTGTTCTGTCTACTGCAGAAAATGTGTCCAGATCGGGGGAAGCAGAGCACAGATTTCAGAGGCGTTGTGTGTCCCACGCTCACTGCTACACAAATCAGGGGTGGTGGTGTTGTTTGGCCCAACAGAATGAGCTCTGAACACAAAAAGGAGAGGGTACTAGGATGTTGATAAAATGCACTTTCTAAGACGTGTGTAGGAGGGAACGCGTCCCTTCTGTTATTGTAGTGACTCGTTCCATGGCTGTGATGAAAGAAAATGACTTTGGCTACCTGCATCTCAGATGATATATGCAGACCGAGGGAGCCCCTGCCACTTGTGAACAAAACAGCATGCAAAAATATTGTGTTCTGTGTTACCGCTGTAATCTGTTTGAGAGTTTTTTTTTTTTTTCCAGGGTCGGGGGGAGTCCTTCTCTTTGTGTTCTTGTCAAAATCAGCAGGCATCCATGTGTTACCAAGTGACGTGAAGTTCTTGCTTGAAGAATCATGACTAAAACTCCAGAATACTTCACAGCACACTATTGACTCAGAGAGCCACCCACTAGATTGAATTTTTCCGAAGTAACCCTGACTGACAGCATCAGGGAGGCAGTGCTTTTATCCCAAGTTGTCAGGTCCTGATGTCCACACCACGGCTCTGACGCCGGCATCCTCGTCCCAGGGTGTTGTGGTAGGGGTCGTGTTACTAAAACGGTTTATTACAGAAACCCCCACATTTAGGACTTAAACTGAGTCAAAAAGCAGACAGCAGGAAGAGGACCTGAAAGTTCTTTTTATTTGACCTTCCTTCAGGGTGAACTCGAACCAATGCCGTTGCTGGGAGTAAGATGGCAGAACTCACAGGACACTCAGAATGAAACTAGAGGTGACTTCCTTTCAGTGGATTCATGTTTTAACCTGAGCGTGTACTGAGCTTCTTAGGAAGACAGTACGGTGATCTCTGATGGGAAATGTCAGAAGGGTCGTTATGTTGGGATGTACATGCGGCCTTTTAGTCCCCTTTCTTCTGCTGTTCCAGAAATTGTGTAGAAAGGGCTTAGAAGCTGCTTTCTGTTTGGAAAAGGGAAAGGAGAAGAGGGAACTTGCCTAGAAGCAGCATTTGTATACCAAACTCAGTTTTTACTTAGGTACTATTTTTTTTATGAGTAGTTTGGCTAATCACCTCCCCCAAAGCAGATAAACCCACCATGGCGCCCTGACCAATTCCTTGGGCAATGCAATTTCTTGCCTTTAAAAAAAATACATTCATTCATCATCCATATTTAAAAAGGACACACAGTTATTGCACATTTACTGGTAACAGGGTCCATCAGCACTTACAACTCATCTTTAAAATAGGCACACATATGTATTTAACTACTGAACGACTTGACTGATATAGCAGAACGCATCAAACTAAAAACTGATGGAGAATACCGGCCTGATTAGTTATTTATAATCATTTTCAGAAGCGCTTGTTTTCCAGAGGGACTGTACAAAAATCATCATGCTTTTCACAGCATTTCTGCCAGCTCTTTCCTGAAGTATGCTTATGTTATCAGCAGAATATGAAACGAAGCTTTGCAAACAATCTCTAAGAAACCGTTTCACCAACAGTTCCTAAGAAACTGTTAGAATGGTGAGTGAGCAGTTCATCAAATTATCTTGGTCTCCCTTTACAGCACCTAGGTTATACACGTTCCTGTATCAAGAGATGAAAGATTCTTATCATCGTCCCTGGGATATGAGATTCAAATACACATGTGTGCCTTATCCGCCACATTGTCTCCTTTGATCCTTCTTGTGTGAGAGCTCAGGCGACTCGAGTGTCCCGCATGCTTCTCTAACAAAGTGTGTTTCTCGCCACACTGCTCATGTCCTGTCTCTGACCCTGCCCGCTTCCCTGTTAGTGTGCAGCACTGCCTATCAGGAACTGACCTCTTTAATCAGGGATTCACAGGCACTTTCAAAGAAGCTTAGATCCCACTTTTGGATGTTCTATACACTTTATCCCTTCGGCCTAATCTGAGAAAACATAAGCATCATCTTGGCTGAACTCCTGAGCATCTCACAATTCAATGTAGATACAGTCTTGGCTCCTGGAACACATCTATGATTATTCTCTAAAGCAGAACGTGAAATTGTCTTCATCACTTTCTCTATTTCCTTAGGGCACCATGGTGATTTCTTTGGACTAGCCTCCTCATTGTTTGCGTCAGTGATACGTAGGTTTTCTCCTCTCCAGAGTCACCTGTGATAGTTTACTCCTGCATATTGCACTGTCCTTGTTAAGCCCACCATGTGGTGTAACTCATCAAGTCTTTTCTACTTTTGTAAGAAGCTCTTAACCCCATTTTGACTATATGTATAGATAATTTCCTTTAAGCTTCCTAGTCTTATTTTTTTCTCCTCTCACTTTTATTTTATAAAAATAATCTATCTCCCCTCTCATTTAGGCAGAATAAAAATGCTTGACTTTTTAAATTTTCTCTATAAATCATTACTATGTTACATTGACACATAATGTCTGCCTCACGCTGTAAACTTTACAAGTACAGGTTGTAAACATTAATGTCATTCTGCACAGCGCTGAGCACAATGTCATGATCACTTCAATGCTTTTGATGATGATGGCGATGATGATAATGACCACGTAATGCTGTTCTGGTTTGAAATTATCACATAGGTAGTCCAGTACATCTTTTTTTTTTTTTTTAAATGAGTTGTTCCTCATTCTATAATGCTGTCATTCTTCATTAGCACAAAAAGGTTACTGTAAGTTATAATTAGTGTTTAGTGCCCTGTCAAATAATTAAGTATAATAAAAAGCTTTCAGTGAGTTTAATGTTAACATGGTGTAATTAAAGCCAAGTCTTGAAATGCATTAGGTTGTCTATTATGTCAGACATTTGATGCTTTCTCCCCTCTACAGCTGAAATTCTCAAATTGTGCTTATAGCAATGTCATCGTCAAAGACAAAAAACTCATTATCAGTCTGAGGCAGAATGGGCTTGGCAGTGTCCAGCAAGGGCCATATTTTAAAAATTAAGCAGATCATTTCTACAAATCTACTATTTACTGATAAGGAAACAAAGATGTTGTGTGACTTGCCCAAGGTCATGTGGTAGTAAATTACTTTTCCTTGGTAGTGAGAATTGTGGCTTAGGATTATACAGAGGTGATTATTATTATTATTATTATTACTATTGCCATGCTCTCTTCGGGAAGTATCAGATATTTGCATAAAATGATTATTTTTGTCTTTTTCTTGATGAGGTGAAAAAAACAGGTGCAAAGTAAAAGAGCACAGTTTGTATTGAGCTTTGCATTGAACGCTGTTTTAGGAGGCAGGGCTTGTCACAGTGCCTATTGTAAGGCTCAGATACTGAGACAAGGCTGAAACCTCACCGTTTTCTCATCAGAATAGCTGGAATGTGCCTAGATACTTGGCCATTTTGAACCCTGCATTCTTTGACCTCTTCAGGCCTTCTCTTGTGCATGTCGTATTATCTTTTCTATCCACAAGGATTTTGAAAAAAATTCAGCAGAGTGCAAGTAGCCCCTGAAATAAAGGCGACATTCAAGGAACAAAGAAGTAGAAGGAGGGCTCCAATTAAAATGATGAAAATCTTTAATTTTTATTTAGGTATACTTGTACGGACACGTGTATATACAAATACAGATCTTATGGGTTTGTCTGTGTGTGTTTGGTATTGTTTTTTTTTCTTTTTTTTTTTACATTTTCTTTTACGTTTATATAATGTCAGCATTTCAAAACAGCACTCGATGAGTAAGTGCAAAGGAGCTGCAAAGCGGGCAGTACAAGCACAGGACCACACGGGGCTGGATTTCACACCCAGACGCACACACAATGAGTGGCTTCAATGGGGTGTCAAGAGTAAAGCATGGAAAGCGGATTTTGACTCATGGGTAACCTCCAACATGCCAGCATCTATTACACTGTACAGACAATGGGGCAAGCCCATTGTAGGGAGATTTGTCTCACATCCGAGCAGCTCTGGGGCAGAAGCGTGGGAAAAACTCAGTGATGCCAAACCAGAGACGGACCTGCCCATTCACGGTTCTGCGGGAAAGCAAAATGTGGGAGGAAGGCAAGAGACCAAAAATATGAAATAAAATTAACGTAAGAAATAAAAGGGGGTTGTCGGCAAACGAGGGTTTTCGTGGAGGTGGTTTCCAAAAGAAAAAAAAAACAGCGATCACAGCTCTGGGAGCAATGAATGGAGGGAAGAAGTTTAAACTGCTTTTTGTTCTTAAATTTTGGGTAAACTAATAAAAATGGCTGCTGCCGTCGCTAAGGCACCAGAGAAAAACAAAGTCCCTGAAAACCCCCAGGTTCTGTGCGGCTCTGCCTTTCCCGGTGATGCGGAGAGGAAGAGCCCCCAGCTAACCTTCTCAAGGGAACGGGTTTACAATCTTTCCCCTGCTTCAGCTGCACGTGATAGCGACAAGCCTCTTCCTGGAGAAAAAGGAAAACAGTCATCCAGGAAACCGCCCCCCCCAAAGAGGATAACCGAAGCAAAACACAGAACCGAGACCGAATTCCCTAAACCTTTTCAGACCAACATGCTGGGGTGGGCGGCAAACACCACAGGGCTCCAGCATCAGACCTTGAAAACACTGAGGACAAAAGATCAGAAAAAGTCATGTTGTTCCAGGTCCCAAGATGGAGGAGTCTTAAGATTGGGAGGGCGATGACCACACGTGAGTCCTGTATGGAGCAGCATCTCAGCTGCTTGTGACTCTTCTTAGCCACGTATACATTGGATGTTTCAAAGCCTCAATGCATGTTTTGTATCCTGAAAGACTATTGTTCTCACTTACAAAAGACATAAGAATCAAATTAATACTTTATTATCAAACACTATATACAACAGAGGTTGCTAATAATACAGAATTTAAAGAACGCAGTTTTTTTTTTTTTTTTTTTTTAACGTTTAACTTTTCTTTCTTCTGCCACCCAAGAAAGTACAGTACAAGACAATAGTCTAAACTAACGCGGACTGTTACCTGGTCTATTAAAGGATACACGGTATCCACTAAACAGACAGATCCTTATTTCCCTGCTTCACGCTGCAAAGCCCTTGGCAACCAGGGGCAAATGTCGCTGGGGTTTGACTAACTGGGGCTGAGAGGCAGCGAACGCTGCCCTTCAGATTCTGAGTTGGTTTTGCAATTAAAAACTGCTACAAAGTTGCTTTGACATCCTCCTAAGCCCCCTGAGGGTTGTAACACCATCACAAAAGGCCACCAGCACTTTTTGGACAAAATGAAAACTGTCTGATACCAATCATCCTGAAAACTCCGTGGCAAGCGTTACCTACAATTACGTCACTTATAGGTAGAGAAGCACATTTTCTACTGGTGTGGATAGTCTTGCTTTTTTTTTTTTTCCTTTTACGTTTAATTTGTTGTGGCACAATGGTGAAGTAAAGGGGTCTAATTTCACTGTGAAAAATGAAAGACAATGGCAGAGAGGGCCATGAGTAATTATTTCATCATTTGTTAGAGACAAATGCTAGAAAAACCACAGAAGTCACCATTTCTAAAATGAAATTAGCACTGCTAATGTAGTTATGACTAAACTGGAATCATTACAGGATCGTTTGATTTCCTTGCGGTTATAGAACATGCAGTATAATTTTGGTTCTGATTATTGATCCATTTTAGAAGGTATCTTTTTTTCCCCCTCTTACCCAAATCCCACCAGACCAACAAGCCTGTAACTATTAATAAGAAAAGAAATATTACTGAGTATTACTGAGAGTTCCGAGTATATAAATAGTTAATGCAAAATAATAATATTAATCCAATGCTGTGAACTTTTGTTTCAGTGAAATGGTGGCTGCCTTCTGTGATAAGACTGCCACTCCAGAGACGTTCCTGGTGTCTGGGGGAACAGGACTAATTGCATCTGCGAGGCTGGCAACCGCAGTCACATGGTTCCACCTGTGAGCAGAGGGAGCCTTAACATCCGCTCCAAATGGATCAGGTGAGCCCAGATTACATTCCAATGTGTGTACAACTCTCCAGGGTGCGGTACCTTTACAGCTGCCTTTCATTCACATATTTCTCTAGTTGAGAACTACTCACAGTTCTTTAGCAAATTTCCATTCATAAAGTCTGTCCATAATATGACCCCCCCTTTTTTTTTTAACATGTACATTAAGAACAAAAAATTTAAAAAAAATTCTTATTGTGCTGGAATGCTTCTGGTTTTTCACATCTTACACGATCCTTGCATTTTATTGGTTTTGTTTTGAAAGGCATGGTTTCTATTGATGTGTCCTGCCATAGCAAAAAAAAAAAAAAAGCTTGATTTCTTTTCCATTGGTCTGACACTTTCCCCTGTCTTGGCTTTTGGAGTTCAAAGTTCGTGACACCCTCTGCAGTAGAAACCCCCAAGGCTTGCATTTCCTGGTAACACCCCGCTGGCCGATTTACTATCCTCTCGCCCCACCCCCACAATGAAACAAGATAACCCCCATATTTCTAAACGTATCAAGGGATACCACTTTTTTTTTCTCACAAGTTTAAATAGGACAAGCATATATACTCACTCTCAGCATAAAGTATATCTAAATAATGTATTTTCTATTCTAGTGGATTTTTAAAAAAATATTTTGTTAAAGTCTTTGGGACTCCATCCTGTTTATCTCCCACAGATAAACACATGTTCCCCCTAGGCTTCAGGCTGTGTCAGAAAGGGAAAGGATAGAAAATCAACTCTTGCATTTTCTCTTTCCACAGTTTGGAATCTTTATTCCAAATTTCCCTTTAGCCCTCCCAATTGGTACAGACTGATTCTCCCGGGAGCAGGGGTGTGTGTCGGAGCCCCTGGAGGAGTCGTGGAGTACGGAGCCGAGTGTGGGCACTGCGGTGGGACTCGGGGAAAGGCCACACCACACTGGCGCTCCAGCAAAGCCAAATTCCATCTCCTCTGGCCCCTGACATCCTTTCCTTGGTACACATGCTCCCCCGGAGGAGTATCCAAAGCTATTCGGTAATACACTCATCGACCCTGGCTTCTCAGCCTCGGGGAAGGTCACTTTATTCGTAAAAATGCCTCTTTCAGGTTCTTTAAAAAAAAAAAAAAAAAAAAGTAGCACCATGGTGATCTGTATTCAAAGGAAAAAAAACAAAATCATCTGGTGTGCATTGCCCAGTCACCAAAAAAATTAGAGGCACTCATCACACGTACATGTCCCCCACCCAACTTAGTTTCCTGCTTTGACGCTGGCTCTGTGCTAGCATTCCGGCCCCTGACCCGCCTCCTAGACCAAAGGCTTCTTTTAAGGAGCACAAGTTTTGCTGCCAAGGATGGTTTAAGACAGTCATCTGTAAAGGAAAAAAAAAAAAAAAAAAAAGAAACCAGTGTCTCAACCTTTGAGAAGCCTGTGCACGTATGCGCTCCTAGAGGAAACGGTGTAATCTGATGTCTGTCCTTAACACCTCCCCTCCGGACTCGACACGCTGACAGGGTGCCCCGCGTCGTGCAGTCCCGAATGAGAAGGCGTGAACGTCGTGGGCCAGGGCAACACCCCCCGGGCCTCCCCATGCCCGGCGGCCTCTGCCGCCGTCCTGCGGGTCCACGCACCGCGTCAGCCGGCCGGCGGAGGGGCGCTCTCGCAGGAGGACGCCCAGGAGCGGACGCCCACTGGGGTCCCTCCGACAAGCTGGCATGTTCATCTGGAGTCCGTTTAATTTGGAAGGGGGTGAGAGAGGGCAGGGGCCGGGGCCGGGGTGGGGGTGAGGGAGGCAGGAACTACTTCGGCACACCACCACCACCCACCCCCAAGCCCCAAGTTGTTGCTTAGAATTCAGGCTGAAAGAAAGAAAACAAAACAGAACAAAATCTGACATCTGCCGAGAAAAAACCAATAACAAGTCCCTTCTTAGGATGAGCAGTTAGGTGGATCTCTGGCGTTCCAAGACCCTGATGTTCTCGGTGACAGGTGACGGGAGGAGACTGTGCTATAATGTCAAAAGCATCGCCAGGAGGAACAGCAGGATCGCCAACAGGCGGCTGGGTATCCTTGGTGTTTGGGCTGCGTTCTCGCCGCGGGATGGCTCGGCTGACTCATGGACGGTGTCATCTGTTCAAACAGAAAGCACACGTTCCGGTGAGATTTCACATCCTTAATAACTCTCTCTCTTGCAGCAGCAGCCTGCTGTTCGCAGACCTGGCCTCCCTCTGCAAAGTAGGGTAATGAACCTTGTGCCACCATTGACTTTCATGTCTGCATAATCACTCATTATTTACAGCAAACAAAAGGAGAGGCAGAGAAAATTGGGCTTTCTCGGCAACATGAACTGTTTCCTTAAAAACTGAGGAGGGGAAAAACGTGCAGGCGCGGTAACCTCTGGCCCGTGAGCTACTCTGGTCCGCGGGCAGTCAAACACACCATGCGCAAACCTGACATATGAGTGGGCCTTCTAAACCCAAGAAGCCAGGGAGAAGCAATTACAGGGGCGGGGGCAGGCGTGGCGGGACGCAGTTAATGCTGGCATATTAGTGGTTAACCGGAACGGGGTGCCCCTTTCCCTCTTTCTAGCGGTTTCATAGGATTAGTGTTGAATGTCTGGTTGCTGGACGTCTAGATGCATTTTCAAAGATGAAGAATTAAATGATAAAGGAGCATTTTAACTCAACGATATGTGATGCTCACCGAGCCTAAATAAATCGGTGCCCACTGGCTTGCCTGCCATTAGGAATCAATTATGGTGCTCTTTCTATTACAGCCCCTGTATCTTTGGGATTAAATGACTGGAACTTGACTATTTTTATCAGGCTGAAGCTGGGCACATAAATCATGAACGTGGATGCAAATTTTCCCCTAAATAAAATGGATTAAGTGAGGTAAGCTTCTTTTACTTAGCCATCAAGTGTTCGGGAGGGACATGATTAACAGGCTTAACTTCGAGACAGGAACGCTGCAGCAATTAGCACCCAAAGGTGGACCTCCCTAGGCTCTCGCTCTTGTGTTGCCCGCCTCCTTCCTTCCACCTGGCCGCACTCCTGCTTTTAGACCCGGTGATCCCTGCACTGGGGCCACCAGCGGGGCTCTCTGGTAGACTTCATTTTAGCATCCGCGCTGCGGGGCTTCCTGTCTGAGCTTAGGGATTGGCAGGGTGGGTTCACTCAGTGGTCGGTCAGAAGTAAGGGTAGCAAGTGAGACTGTCCTGGTTGTTCCCAACTCTGCAGACCTCAAAGGATCATCCCTAAACCCCAGCTCCAACCCCTTAATGGATTCACTCTCTTAAATGCATCTCTGTTTTCACATCACATCACATGCCTCTTCTTTACCAGGTGGAGCACGCTCCCTTGTTATTTGTCCTAAAGCAACCACCTTTTAGGCTCAGGCTGGCTTCTCCTTGAGCTGGGCGCTCGTGGGCTGTTTCTGTTCATTGCCTTCTCTCCTTCTATCAACTTAGAAACGTGTCTTCTCAGCACTGAGGCTTCTGCTCTTATCATGTTAGCCTGTTCCCATGGGTAGAAAAGGCTGCATCCTTGTGTCAAATTTGCTCTCCTCTCCTGGACCTGAGCAAACCTGCGTGGAATACCTAGTAGCTGAGGGGACTAGAAAAGGTTAGGAAGCAGGAATGGGGAGTTAAATGGATGCAGAGGAGAAGATAAAGCCCCCACATGATGTAGTCAAAGACTTGTGGACTCTCTGCCCTGCTCTTAGCCTCGCAAATGAATTAAATCTGGGGTTAGGAGGTAGATGTAAATGCCCTTTAATAACCCTGAAAAGAAAATCCAAATCACTGTCGTAAGAGTACCAATCCATTGTTATTTGGAATAATAGAGGACTGTGAAAGAACCATAAACCCTGAGGGTTCTAAGGGTTCATTTTGAAATACCACTCGTATTGATACACCTGAAATTACATCAGCCATTGGGTTCCTGTCTGTCTTATTTTCACTAACCTATTACCAATCCTCTTTCTTGAAAAGTTGGGTAGTATACTGATGAAAGGTACCGAAGTAACAGGTACCCAGTAAAGGTGCCCAGTAACGCTCAGTGAGCTTGAAGGGGGCCCACCGTGCCCACGGGGTCAGGGTGCACAGCGAGGGCTGGCCGTGCCCTAGGCCCCCACGGCACAGACGGGAATGAACCCTGCGGACCGTTGAGAGGGAAACTTTGGTTTCCCACATGAGAGGAGCCACGAGGCCAAATGTGCCTTTCGAGCCTAGTCTTTTTCTAAGCAGCCAACCAGTAAATACCGTCTTGGCCTCAAAGGAAAAAAAAAAAAAAAATCAGTCCCCTTAGGGCATCAGGGTTCATCTCTTCTTACCGTAACACACTAGTCTGGCTTGGGATTCTACAAGCAACCTGTGATTAAACAGGGCCTCGGTGTTGGGAGATCCCATGGCCTCCAGGAAGCAAGATGAAAACCAGGCTGTCATTTGGGTGAGTCTGAGCAAATTTCAGAATTCTAAAGAGGAATTCACAAGCATAAACCTAGCCCAATAGAAATTACACCTAAACATGAGAGAATTTCTGAAACTGGTAACAGTGAGCGTGGCTTGGAGGGAGAGAACACCTCTCTTTGGAAGCCGAATCCAGTCTCGCCTCCTGGCTACAGGACTCCATGCCACGAGGGTGTCAGTGGTTCACCGAGAGAACACTGGCGATGTTTTGGAGCATGTTCTGTGGCGTATTTCTGCCCTGAGATCATCCTGTATCCCTGATGACAGGAAACTGGCAGGCAGAGTGTGCAAGCAAACAAAAAGAGGAACACATTCCGAAGACAGGTGAATTAGTATGCATTGCTGAGAACATGCAGCGGAATCCTTTCAGCCTTGCTGGCTTCATAAAGTCTGGTCTACACTCAACCATCCAACACAGTGGGGCAGCTGCAAGCCTGAATTTCCTGAGGAACACGGGGAAGTAACAAGGCTATTATTATATTCATACAGCCATGGCTCATAGCTCAACCTTGTCTTACTGTTTTAGTGAAGATGCTCACCAGAACACCCTTAAATATAGTCCTCACTGCCTCAAGGACCTTTTCTTACATGTACACCTGCACGTCCATCTCTAACACACAGGGTCTGACCACAGTTTGTCCAAGTTTTGCAAACTTGTATCAGTTATGAGCGCATAGATTTGGGGGCTGTTATGGATTTAAATGCCCAATGAAAACACAGCCTGTTCCCCAAAGACCGTGAATTATGTTCATATATGAATGCATCTTAGGATCCTGCACTTTTATCATTAGTTGAATTCAAAGGTAATTTTCCTAATGTCAAAATGGTCCTCCGTGTGCCTCTTTATTACCAATAAAAAAGAAAAAACACGCAATCTGTTATATTTCTAAATAGTCTCTTGCTTTCTCAATGGGCAATAGGATTTACCTGGAAAAAAGATTACTGGAAAGCTCTGCCTACAGTCTGCAACAGAGTGCATCAAAAAAACAATTCAGGGTAAGTTATGTCTGTAACATGCCCAACACCGGCGGTCAGCTTCCACGCGACTTATGAACAAAGCCACAACGATCAAGTTCTCTGCATGGACATCTCTGTCAAGCAATGGTAAGAGAGCCCTACGTGTATACTAATGTAGGAATGGGAGTTGAGAAATATCTAACACCTGGATCTGGGTATAACCAGCTCAGTCACCAAAGGGAGAGTGTTGACTCCGGGGTCCTTAAAAAGAGACCTCCGCTCACTCACAGGTCCTACCACGGCCCATGTCCTCCCTCCTGGGAGGAGTCTGGTACCTTGAAAAGCCACAGGAATGCTTCCAGATTTCCAGGATACAATTAAAATGTCTCCCTGTCAGCACTCATTCCTTGCAACCTTTCTAAGGCAGCTAACAGATCCCTGGGGAGCCACTAAGGCCTCTGAGAGCTTATTGTACACGCCTCTCCTTTGCACAAGAGGCCTGCCTTCGAGAAACAGGAATGCTTGGAGAGAAAGCCTGGCTCTTCCCGTCAGTTACAACGTGGAAGCTCTTGTGTGTCCGGAGGCACCACGTCTACTCAGGGTACGTTTCCCTAAGGCCCACCGACCGTGTGTCCCAGCAACAGTACTCAAAGGGTAAAGCGGATGTCACAACTTGTTTCATGTCCAAGCCCATCAGAAAGGCGAGCCCCACTGCAAACAGGTGGGGAAAATAGTCTGTTTACGTAAGAGGGGGCTTACACCTTTCTGGGAAGAGGAAATAATTTTGTCCTTAAGCTTTGAGGGCTTCCCTGGTAGCTCAGTTGGCAAAGAATCCACCTGCGATGCAGGAGACCCTGGTTGGATTCCTGGGTCGGGAAGATCCTCTGGAGAAGGGGTAATCTACCCACTCCAGTATTCTTGGGCTTCCCTGGTGGCTCAGCTGGTAAAAAATCCGCCTTTAATGCAGGAGACCTGGGTTCAATCCCTGGGTTGGGAAGATCTCCTGGAGAAGGGAAAGGCTGCCCACTCCAGTATTCTGGCCTGGAGAATTCCATGGACTGTAGAGTCCATGGGGTCGCAAAGAGTCGGACGTGATTGAGAGACTTTCACTTAAGCTTTTAGGCAGTCACAGGAGATGGGTAAGGACACGAGTGAAGATCTCGAGCAAGCTGGGTGAGGAAAGGCAACCACAGGTAGGAGGGAGGGTGTACAGGGGCTTTGAGGCGCACTCCTCAGTGCAGACAGAAGACTCCCCGCCCCCCACCTCACAATCTAACTGCATTAAAGAGCCGGGTTGAATTCAGACCCAAATAAATGGAGAGCTTACAGATTTACATTATCCACAGTAGGCTGCAGTGCAAATGCTTCAGTGATTCCTTTAGTGAGTTTTATTTTTCTCCATAGTGACAGGAAAGTTTGGGTGTGTGGAAGACAAAAGTAGTAGAAAAATTTATTTATCCTTAAGACTTGTCTTGCCTCGGTAATCAAGGATCACATTTGGCATGACAGACTACTGTGGATACATTCGTGGCAGCAGCAGGTGAGTGAATTTGTGGTGTTAGGAGGCAACATGATTATCCTTCTCCAGGCCTACTTCTATTGACAACAGCACAGATAATATTCAAAATAAAATGAAGTCCTTCAGAGCAGTTCAATGATGCGTGTGAATTTCTAGAGAAAACTAAAGAGGCTGAATTAGTTGCTATTTTGTGCAACAGTCTGATTACTTTTATCCGAAGATAGGGATCTAAAATGAAATTTTTATAAGCGCATACAGTAGAAATTTTCTTTGAATTATACGAAAACAGGTCCATTAATAGTCACAGTGATTCACCAGCATGCTCAGAGGATGTGGTAAAAAGAAGTGAGACTCTAGCATTCTGATGGGGCTTCTACACTAGGATGCTGCAATATATCCAACCCACGTCGAGAAAAGCAAAGTTGTAATTTGTCTAACATGCATTAATTACACAGAGATACTGGAGGAATGAGGTAGAAATAAGTAACATTAGCATCGCTAGCAATGAGCAAAAGCAGGGCAACTATAACATGCAAACGTGCAGAGAGAGGAAGGAAAAAAAGTACGGAGGTACCAGAGAGAGAGATGCACTTGTTAAAAGAAATTCTCTAAGCATACTAACCTGCTGGTTCTAATGAATTTTCTACTTTGTCGTTAACATCGAAAACACGATCATGAACACCTATAGTTTTCATACAGCTATCTATAACAAAAATAGAGATAACAGCCAAATATGTTTAGTGAAGACACCCTTTAACTCCCATTTCTTTTTCTTTTTTTTTTTTCATTTCTTTCTAATTTTTCCTCTTATTTACGGAGAGATTGGTTTACAATCAGTGGCATGTATCCAAATGCCAGAATTGTTCCCATTTGCTGTGCACGTACAACAGTCTGAGAAACAACAAGTTAGCAACTGCTGTGTACTTAAAAGCATCATGAAAAAAACGATGAGAAAAAATATGATGGAAACTAAAACATGGAGGTTGATATACAAAACAGATACCACACGGGATTTACAGTAAAAACGGTTCTACCGCCGTGAACCAGACCACACAGTCGAGCATGCGCAGTGAAGCCACCCGCAAAGACGCTCATTCGAGGGAACTTACTTGTTGGCCGCACAAAGACTTTGAGCTTTAGACAGGACCGCCTTCCGTTATCTGGGATTGCAGAGGCTGTGGAAGAGACAAAAAGAGCAAGGGAGAAAGAGAACACCACCAGATTACTCTTCATTTTCAAATGCAAGATGTCTACAGTAAATTCTTTTGTGATCAACGGGAACGTACTCTTACTCCTTCCCAGAAGATGAAACAGAAATACTTCTCAGATGGACATTGACGGCTAGAGAAAGGGGCTGCTTTCCTATGCCTAACTTTTCTTTTCCCTGGGATGAAGGATCATGCAAGAACACTGGTAATCTGCAGAAAAATACTTTGGATTCTTATGTCAAAGGCTCTTCCTTTTATCTTGCTCTGCAATCCGTTTTTTCTAAAATAAGAATTAAAGCTTGAGTCCCTGGGCTACCCTTTCTTCCACGGCAGGAAAGAGGGCCCACACGCCCCCGGAGCCCAGGGTGAACGTGCTGGTAAGAACCAACAAGCGACAGTTACAAGGCCAACTTAAACATGACCCAGTTCTGCTGGGGAAAGCAAAGCTTAGTCTGTCCTGAAAGCCTGTCTGTCAGTGTTTCGCAGGTAATTCAATTTGAGGTTTTACTCCGAACTTGGCTCCACGTTCTATATGACTAAACCGAGCCCAGCAACTTCCATCAGGCCGTTATAAGCACAATATGTTATTGAGAAAGCACTGAATTGCAGTGGTACATTTATTTTTTAAAGACTTGCCACAGACAAGGATGGAATTAATAAAGTGGGCTTACCAAAACATGACAACATGTTTCAAGTTATAAATCATTTGAGGAAGAAACTTTCTTCTCCTTTTCAAGATAATCAGACTGTAAACTTTCCTTCTGTTTGAAAGATTATCTCCCCTCAGTGCACCCAGCATAATGTCAAAGGGATTTCCAAGGCAGTAAGACCCTTAAAACTCACATATGTTTACAAGTGCATCCTAGAAATGACAGCAGTTACAGAAATGGGTGCTGCATACTTCCCTCCCTGTGTGTCTGCTTCAAGTGTTCTCTTTGTTCAGAAAAAGCAGATGCTATCAATCAGTACGCACATGGCTCAGTTAGTTTGGTAATACCCTCAGCTCTCACTCCTCTGTTCTTACGGTCCCTCACAGGAGGAGCCCAGAAAATTAACACACTGGTTTTGTAGGTGAGAGGATTCAAGTGGCAAAAATTCAAGACTAATTTTCCAGCCATCTCCTTGTGTAACCCCAGGCCCACACCCTGGAGGAAAACCGAGCAAGTCACCACCCAAAGGACATCAAGCTGGAAGGGACCCTGGTGTCACTCTTTAACACCTGTTGAAAACTCTCTTTAATCCTTAGACCAAAGTAGATACAGGAGAGACGTTTTCAGCCCTCCCCGTCTTCCCGTCCACTCTGACAAGCATTTAAGAAGTGCTAACAGCTGGCTTTGCCGTAGGCGTTCATTAAATCAAAGTAGGAAAAACTCCCTCTACTGACATTTACAGGAACTAGTGTGTTATTTAGGGTATCATATTTGCACTCTGTGGTTTGATGCAGGAAACAGTGTCCTTCCTGTGGACCTCCGACTGCAAGTGTGCATGTCACAAATGCAGTGCACTTAGGTGATTCCAATTCATTAGAAAAACTACGGGTTCTTGAGATGGTTCATATCTTATTCATGAGGGGTGGTGTGAAACATTGACACATGGATATTTACGCTGCTATTCTATTGGTTTCTGCGCTGGGGTGAACTTACTACAAGCCTCACGTACTTGATTTTGCCACATGCAATAGCTGATTCTACTGATGACACTGTAAGATACAACAAGCTCAAAGCAAGATTAAATGTCTGTTTTAGTGGGAGAACTTCTTAGAGTCAGTACAGGTTTTTCAGATATATATACATATATATGTGTGTGTGTGTGTGTGTGTGTGTGTGTGTGTGTGTGTGTGTGTGTGTGTGTGTGTGTGTATGAGAAATCCTATTGGTCCAGACATACAAATCACTGGGGCACACTGGAATAACACCAACAGATGATAAGCTGCCCAGGCCAGAACTGGAGAATTCTCACCAGTTTGCAAAGAGGAGCAGTTAGCCCTAGCTACTGCATGAGCTCCATTGTTCTGTGGATTAAGAGTAAAATGCACTTATTTATCTAAAATAAAGACGGCTCTTCCCCACCAGACTTCCCCATTACTTCCTTATCTCTTCTCCATCACCAGACAAGCTCTGTGACCATGATCACATGACAGGCACCTTACGGTGCGGTTTGACTATCACACTCTAACCCTTGGACTGACGAACCAAGACCAGAAGCATATCCTGTGAGCACACAGCGTGGGCTAGGTCAGTTCCCTCCACAGCCTCTGACCTGAACCTATGACATAACCTCTAAACCCTTTGCGCCAGCCTGAGAGGGTGTGCCTTGAGAAGTCAGGGTTACTCGGGTTCCTTAGCTACCACACTGCAAAACAAAACACCAGAATGCATGAAACCCTTTCCCGTATACCAGCATAACTCAATCTTTTATTCAAGGTGTAAAAACAGTGGGACTGTGGCTTTATTCCACGTCATGTTCCAGGTTAAGAAACTCCCACACCTCTTGGCTGACAAATAGAGGGTGCCTTTATACTGCTTACAAAAAGTGATTGTTAATTATTAGTAATATTTGAAGACATAAAGTAATATAAGAGTACTTTAGTGGTCATAAAAAAGCAGAGACTTCAGCACTAAAAACACAAGAAGACACAGAAGTTTAAAAATGTAATATTCATACAAGTAAATTTATAAGGAAAATTCTCTAGGGATCAATGATGAGCAAGATTGAAGACGGATATAAGTAAAAATTTTAAATGTGCCCAGCCTTTGTGAGGAGGTAGGTAGAGTTAATTTCTGTGATTCTAGAGAAATCACTTTATAATCAACCCTATTTTAGTTAAAATTTATATGTAAATTCTCATGGTGCTTTCCTTGGAAAATTAATAGTGAGCATTTGAAAACTGAAAGTACTTACAACCATTTATTGTATATCACTGCAGCTTTACCTTTCCACTCCATCTATCCACTCAGATGCCTTCAGAATCCCTACTGTGTACCAGTTGCCCTGCTAGGAGCTATGGACACAAAGGTGTGTAAGACGGGCAGATTCTGTCTTTGCGCTGTGCTTATCTCAGCTGGGGACACAGAGAGGACGCACAGCCTAGCGCTGCCCTCCTGGAGACCAGGGGGGACTCTGTGTGGTGACCGAGCAGGAGTTTCATCTGGGCGTGTGAAGGTGTGACGGGAGTGTTTGCCAGAGAGAAGTTTACCCAGGACTGACAGGTTCTCCAGAGGCCAGCCACAGCAACTGGGAGGGAAAAATGAAAACACTTCATCTGTAAGTTCCCGATTAGAGTTGCAGCAACCAGAAAGAGGTATTAACTGGCAACAGGTAAAGAAAACCCAGACCTGAACTCTTCCTATAATGATATTTGGATTTCCTATGCTGGGGAGGGTGTGGAGGAAAGGGAACTCTCCCAGCTTCTTATTGGGAATGTAAATTGGCACAGCCACTATGCAAAACAGTATGTGTCTGCTTAGTCACTAAGTCATGTCCAACTCTTTGTGACCCATGGACTGTAGCCCACCAGACTCCTCTGTCCATGGGATTCTCCAGGCAAGAATACTGGAGTGGGTAGCCATTCCCTTCTCCAGGAGATCTTCCCAACCCAAGCATTGAACCCAGGTCTCCTGAACTGCAGGTGCAGTATGGAGGTTCCTTAAAAAATGATTACCATATCATCCAGCAATCCCACTCATGGGCATATTGGGAGGAAACTGTAATTTGAACGCATACATGCACCCAATGTTCACAGCAGCACTATTTGTAATAGCCAAGACATGGCCACAACCTAGATGTCCACAGACAGATGGAAGAATAAAGAAGATGTATGTATACACAGTGGAATATTATTCAGCCATAAAAAAGAATGAAATACTGCCATTTGCAGGAACATGGATGGACCTAGAGATTATTATACTAAGTGAGGTAAGTCAGAAAGATAAATACCACACGATACTACATGTGGATCTAAACTATGCAAATGAACTTACTTACAAAACAGAAATAGACTCATGGACATAGAAGACACACTTATGGTTACCATAGGAAAAAGGAAGGGAGGGGTAAATTAGGAGTTCGGGATCAGCAGATACAACCTACTATATATAAAATAGATGAACAACAAGGTCCTAGTGTGTAGCATAGGGAACTACAGTCAATATCTTGTAAAACCACAAATGGCAAAGAATGAAGTATATATATAGAGAGAGAGAGAGAGAGAGAGAGTCAGGAGGTAGGCAGAGTTAATTTCTGTGATTCTAGAGAAATCACTTTATAATCAACCCTATTTTAGTTAAAATTTATATGTAAATTCTTATGTTGCTTTCCTTAGAAAATTAAGTGAACATTTATATATATAAATAAATAAATAATATATATCATTTATAAATAAGTGAACATATATGTATATATTTATATATAAAACTGGATCACTTTGCTATACACCAGAAACTAACACAACACTGTAATATCAACTATGCTTCAATTAAAAAAAAGGATACAGATTTTAATAATAAAATTTGTCTGATCAAAATGAGAAATTCGTCTCACGTCTTACACATTTGTCACATAACCCAAATTCATATCCCTTTATTCAGTTTACTACTGAAATTGTACATTTGGAGTCGGGCTGGGAGTAGGGATATTGGGACCATTAAAACAAACACAACCACCCATTCCATGGTCAGACAGAAACTTTATAAATCAATCACCTCAATGATCTGCAAAGCACCAATCACAGCCTCACACCACATAATGAAGAATCTAGGGGCCTTCCAGTTCTGCGGGCTCCCCTCGTGGCTCAGCTGGTAAAGAATCTGCCTGCAATGCAGGAGACGGGGGTTCGACCCCTGGGTTGGGAAGATCCCCTGGAGAAGGGAAAGGCAGCCCACTCCAGTATTCTGGCCTGGAGAATTCCAGGGACGGTGGAGCCTGGTGGGCTGCCGTCTATGGGGTCGCACAGAGTCGGACACAACTGAAGCGACTTAGCAGCAGCAGCAGCAGCATCTTCGCTCTGTCCCGTGACCCCAGACAGGGCCCCGAACTTCAGCCATTCCTGAAAACCTGTGAGCTTGCTCTCCTGGGGCTCAGGTGAGCGTGGCTCAGCACTTAGCAACCAGCTTGATACCTAAAGGGGACCGGTTCGGTGCCTCCACCCCAGTACTTCCGAAGGCTGACTTGAGCACTGCAAATACTTGAAAAGGTCACGTCACAGTTCACTGTGGGCACACCGGTTGGAGGTGGCATCATTCTCGGGGCAGGCCACTTCTGCCCCGGCTCCAGGGCCCACCGCCTGGCGTGCCCGCTCTGTGTCCCCTCCCCACGGAGTGGGCTGGACCGGGTTCCGCGCATCTAAGGAGCTGAACACAGCAAGAGCGACGGAGGCCGCTCCTGCGGTCCCACCGTCCAAGGCTGCGCCCACCTCCTCAGGACTCCGGCCCCCTCCTGACGCGAGGTGCCACGCTGCGAGACCCCCACTGGAAAGGCCGCCATGGCTCGGAGCAGAGGGAGACTTCCAGCCAGGAGCGTGCGAGGGACTGGCACCGCAGGGCTACAACTAGCGTGCAAGGGACTGGCACCGCAGGGCTACAAGTGGCAAGGAACAAAGCCAGCTGCCAGTCGCGGGAGCGAGCTAGACACCGAGTCCTCAGCCGAGCCTTCCAGGGGCCGTCGCCTCGGGGGAGAGCCGGACCCAGGGGACCCCGCTCAGCTGCCCCTGGACGCCCGACCCCCAGAAACTCGGAAGAACGGTAGATGCTGTCTTAGCCACAAGCTTGGCGGTGATGGCTCACTCCCGAGCTAACGGACACAGGGCTGTGTGCAGACACCCCTGTGGCTCCCATGCCCGCTGGAGGCCCGCGGACTCGGGCAGCGGGGGCACTGGGCTCCGGGCTCCCACGCAGCAGCCCCCCGATGCTGCCGCCACGTCCGAACCACCGCACCCCTTACTCTTCAAGCTCCTGTTACCAGTCCACTGAAAACAGGCCCTTGAAGAGAGGTCATTATAAACTGCTGTTGAGCAAACGCTACAAGACGTATCTGTTTGTTTTCACGCCAGCGTTTAGAAAACTGTTTCCTTTTCCTCCCCGTGCCGCTGAGGTTGTTTTTGCTAATGCAGCCACCCCCGTGCTGTCTCCATAATTAGCAGGGTGCCTCACGTGAGCTCCAAATTGCCGGGTGGAGCCGAAGGAGCTTTGGTATTCCAGGATGTCCGCTGAGCTCTCGGAATGCCTTTCCTCCAGCACGAGAAATACAACATAAAGGCGAGCTTGAAAACGCCGGAAGCCAAAGGACGCACACTAACAAGTTAACGTGTATCTTCAGGTCAAAAAACTGTCAATTATGTTTACACAGGCTCTCAGATTAAACATAAACATTATGAGAGTTTAAGCAACTCAAAGCAATCGAGGTGACAAACGTCCATCTTCGTGAAGAACTGCTGAAAGCTTAGCAGGAGAGAGCTGAGATGCTCCTTCTTTCTTCACACCTTCAGGCCCAATACTGTTCTCATCAGTTTGCTCTACCTTGCCTCAGCCTAACCTTGTGTGTGTGTGTGAGTCACTCAGTCTTGTCTCCTTCTTTGTGACCCCATGGCTCCTGTGTCCATGGGATTCTCTAGGCAAGAACACTGGAGTGGGTTGCCGTTTCCTTCTCCAGGGGATCTTCCCGACCCAGGGATCGAACCCAGGTCTCCAGCATTGCAGGCAGATTCTTTACCAACTCAGCCATCAGAGAAGACCCCGGCCTAACCTTACTCATCTTCACATCTTAAGTCCCAAAGCCAAATTCCCACTTTCAGGGTCCCGTGTCAATCTAGGTACTTCAGGAAATTTTATTTTTAAAAATAATCAGCTGCTTTTTTTTCTAAAGAAATGAGTATTGGGAGTAGGGGCATTAAAAATGAAGTTTTCCATCATCCTGTTTGCCACAGGAAGGAGTTCTTAATTTGTGCACATGAAAAGAAATGATAGGCTATTAGTTGTTAGCATAGGCTGTTTTTCCTTCATAGCTTTTCCTGCGGTCTAACACATAACACAGACATATGTAAATTAGACAGGTGACGGCAGAATTAAGCACTGATATTCTTTTCACAATAAATGCTGAAAAAGTAAAGGCCATTTAAATAAATGGTACTATTGAAAGTGTCTTTTGGAAGTCAGTGAAATCCATTTTGTGTATGTGGGTAGAGGGTGGGGAACAGAAGTTGTGGGAATGGGATAGAGATTAACCAAAGCCATATGAACTTCTTGGAAAATGGTTACCAGATCCCCAGAAAAAGTCTTAAAAGTTAGACCTCTGGAAAGAAGACCCCAGCAACAACTTGCAGCTGGCTAGCTACCTTTTTTTAAAAACAGCACGACACCTAATTTTCATCTTAAAAACAAAATCACCAGCTGTGAGGCGATACATCTCACCAGCCTAGGCCTCTCGAGATTTAAGAGTCACGTGACTTCAAACCCTGCTCTCAGCTCGGGTTTATCAAGGTTGCAGCCGAAGGGCAACCTCGGCCGTTGACTCCTCCGCCCACCGGTTCCTTGCCAGCAGCCCTCAGAGTCTCAAGATTTAAGTCACTGGCAGGTTAAAGGTCAAAGCCCCAGATGTAAAACTTGGGAACAGCGTTACTAAGTAAAGGTGGAGAAAGTTAAAATATCATGTAAATGTTAGATACGTTGATATGGCTCTGGGGATGTTTCTTAAAAAAAAAAAAAATATATATATATATATATATATAAGGAAGAGGGGTATTTCCAACAATAAAATAAGGGCAGAGCATACTCTGTAAGCTAAATCTTGGTTTCAACACCAGGGAACTGTAACAGGGACAAAAAAAAATAAATAGAGCAGAGTTCAGGGTGAGAGAAGTAAAGTAAGTTCCAGCTGTGCCGCCTCAGACAAAGACGAGCAGAGGTACCCAGCCTCACACCTACGACTCCCTGACCCATCTCTCTACCCCCTTAGGCGAAGCTTCACTGCAAATGCTAACTTAAGTATTATTTAAATTCCACCAGCTAAGCTTCAGTAGATCAATGACTTTTCCTCGGCAATCTCAAATAAATGTCTGAGGACCAGTTCTTTCCACTGACTTCTAGGAATAAACAAATAAGGCATTATCATGTTTTTGTACACATTTGTTTCAAGTGTGGGCCAACTTTTCCTTGCTTGTTCAAGCTCAGGGACAACAAACTTGTTTCTGCTGCTTATTGAGGGAGGCCAGTCCCATGTATTTGGATATCTGTGAAAGCAAGACCAAAAAACAACCTGGATTTCAGAGAATGCTTTTAAAATACCCTCTGTAAGAAGCGTTTCTAATTCTTTTTAGGAAAAATTGAAGTCAGCTTAAATCTCAGATTCTGAACCTTCAGACTTGATCTTCTTCTGTGATATGACTGGCAAATTCTAGCCCACAGAGGCACGCAAGGCAAGATAACACTTAGCTATCACTTGTATTGTTAACAAACCCTTAAACACGAGGAAATGTAGTTTCAGTTCCTAATTGGATATTTTACTATTTTTTAAAAATCCACTGAACATCTTTAAACAGTTAGGGAAAAAAATGTTTCCTAGTATAAACTAGTTGTAACTATTTGCTGAGACCTGGGCTTGCCCGAGGCCTTACTATTGAAATGACGGTCCCAGGCCCTTAAGGTCAGGTTATTCTGTATCTCTCATTTGCAGTGATTTTGTTGAATTTCACCCCCCTCTACCAAATAGGTACAATCTGGCAAAAGGAGGCAGGCAAAATGATTCACTTACAAAATACAAAAAGCTCTTCCTCGGCTAGAAGCCACATAATAAAAGTAATAACCACAAAAACGAGAAGCCAGGCAAGTGCGGAATTCCTAGGATCCCAGGAAGGAACCACATTTTCGTTATTACTTTGACACAGGCTCCTCAGTCACCTCTGCGACGTGCCGTTGGGGTGACTGTTAACCGGTAACCAGTGAAGGCCGCAAATCCCGTTACTCATTTGTACAGTAATAACAGAAAACATGTCATTCTCATATAGCACTAATGGAGCACGACAGCAAATTACTAATAAATCATCAAGCTAATACAGTCAAAGAAGCCCCTAGAAACAAGTTAATATTCCTCTGAACCTTTCCTAATGACCTTCGTCCTTATTGTGCTTGGTGGAGGGCTCGGAAAGGGCCTGGGTGAGTGGCCTGAGTGCCTGTATGAGGATGGTCTGAGCTTCCTCCTGGTTCACTCATTCTGACTTCTTCTCTGCCTGGCGGTCAGCTGGTCAACCCACACAGGCCTGGATTTCCCTGTGAGCTTCCCGCTCTGGAAAACAGCAGAGGGATGACCAGCTTTAGAGGGGCTGGGAACTTCTGTATCACGCCTGGAAACTCAGGTGACAGATCCTATAGCACTAGAGTATCACTGCACTATTCCACAGATGATTCGGTCAGCTAGGTCTACACCGTGCCCTCTGCACGGCCATGTCCCTGAAGCAAGCAGTCTCTGGCTCCAAGTGCAAATTTGCAGGAGGCGGAAGGGATCAGCTCTGGATAGCGGTGATAAAAAGTTACTTATGAGGCATAAGGGGAACCAGAGGCCAAGCCTGACCCTTTATCTCTAGCCTAAATTAGAAAAACTGGATTCTACCATAGTTTTGTGGAGAAGGAAATGGTACCCCATTCCAGTGTTCTTGCCTGGAAAATCCCATGGATGGAGGAGCTTGGTGGGCTATGGTCCTTGGGGTCACAAAGAGTCAGATATGACTGAGCGACTCACACACACACACAAGGTTAGGCTGAGGCATGATAAAGCCTGCTACTACTACCGCAGTTTGGTGTGTGTAGAAGGCGAGGGTGGAGCACGAGGCGGTTTATGTGAGGATGTGCCCTGAGGCTGGGTGAGAGTTTATGGAGAATTGCAAAAGGCATCGGAAGACCCTGTTCCTTGTGAAAAAGCATGCACAGACTGTGAGGGGTTTTTTTTTTTCCAACTTGTTTTAAGAGTGTGAGCATGCCATCGTATTAGAGGGATACTGCCAAAGATGAGGACGTAAATCCCGCCAAGAGGCAACCTGGCTGCCATGGAGACTGCCTCTGCAGCTGCTCAGACTAACTGTGCTGCAGGGATGGCCCAAAACGTCAATAAAGCCAGTCCAGAGGGGCGCGGACACTGCAGCACACGCACAGCATCATGGATTTTGCGCTGCTGTCAGCGGCAGTCTTTTGCATCATATTTGAGTAAATATCTCTTCACACAAGCTTATTGGAGAAGACCCTGATGCTGGGAAAGATTGAAGGTGGGAGGAGAAGGGGATGCCAGAGGATGAGATGGTTGGATGGCATCACTGACTCAATGGACATGAGTTTGAGTAAACCCCAGGAGCTGGTGACGGACAGGGAGGCCTGGCGTGCTGCAGTCCATGGGGTTGAAAAGAGTCGGACACGACTGAGCGACTGAACTGACATGAAACCCATCGTTTCTTTGGTGGTTGTTCTCAGTGAGTAGGTTGTTTCCCCGTCGTCTGCCCTGTCTGGTAGTAAGTCGTGCTTCTGGGCAGGAGGAGCATTTGATGGGTCAGCAGGCCCCTAATCCAACAGAGGCCTGAATGGAGGAATGTTCTTTCTGTGGAAAGCTGCCTTCTGCCAAAAGGGAGTTGTTTAGGCACCAGGGCTGGACATTTTGTTTCGCACCAGAAACACTTTCCTTGATGAAGAATTTGTGTTGACACAGTGAATAAAACCACAGCTAATGCCAGGGACCGCATTCTCGTGCCCTCAGACTGTCTCCAGTCCAGTTCATGGCTGCACACACAGCACCACCCCACAGAACAGCAGCCAGGGTCTTTCATAATCTGCCCCAACCGCAATTTCCTTCTTTATCTTTCCGAATGCCTTTTCCTCCTTTAATTCACATTACAGGTTGAGGGCAGGAGGAGAAGGGAGTGGCAGAGGACGGGATGGTTGGATGGCACCACTGACTTGATGGACAGGGAAACTCCGGGAAACAGTGAAGGATGGAGGCCTGGCGTGCTGCGGTCCGTGGGGTCACAAAGAGTCGGACACGACTTAGCAACTGAACAACAATCCATGCTAACAGCCTAGGCCCACTAATCTTTCCTCCCAGAACCACGCCACCTCCATTTTCTCAGGTGACCTTCACTGTGCCTCGTAAACATCTCCGCGTCCTCTGGCCATGTGAGACAGGTCTCCATTTTCCTAACACAGAATCCTTCTTCTGGGTCCTTACACTGATCCGTTTCTATCCCCTTGGTAGCACACACCCCAGATTCTGTGTTTGCTCTAAGCTGGGCTGTTTCAGTGCAATTCTGCTGTTAGAGTTACGAGTTCCTGTGGGCAGGGGCCATGCTGGGCTTTCAGTTCTGGGGGGTTTCACTGCTTTGCTCATAACATGCTCAATAAGGATGGGAAGAATTAGTCTACAGGTATCAAAAATCTGGATAGTTGCAAAGTGATTTGTTGACTAAATACAAACAAACTCAGTAGAATAAAAAGGGAAAATGAAGAGTGGTTAAGGAAAAAATAAAAATAATAATAATAATGTTTTAAAATCCTTTTTCCTGGAAGGTGCCTCAGCCCTCTCTGCTGGCTCCTTCCTACGGAATGATGTTGGAAATTGTGACCTGATGGCCAAAACCCAAAGAGGCACATGAAATTCAAGCGTGTATTATTTTCATGTTTTTGAGTATGTGGTCTAAGAGATAAGAAGTAAATGAAGGGAACGTGGGCATTGTTAGAGCCAAAAACACACACAATCTCATCACATATCCAGCCTGTGTGGAAGTGGCAGGCCCCTCCAGTACCAGGAGGATAAAGGCAAGTGGTGCTAGAATCCAGGTGACCATAGGCTGCTTTCACTAAGGACAGGAAAGTCATGTTTGAGGAGCTTTTGATAAAAGGTGAGAATAAAGCCATCTGGCTGAAACCCTCTAGACATTAAGAAGCCTGGCAAGTTAAGATACCTCGTAGTTTAATGAGAACGTAATCCCAGAGTTGTGTTAAGGGGATACTTTAGTTACAGTTGCATGTGAATTTACACCTGATGCGAAGAGCTGACTCATTGGAAAAGACCCTGATGCTGGGAAAGACTGAAGGCGGGAGAAGGGGACGACAGAGGATGAGATGGTTGGATGGCATCACTGACTCCATGGACATGACTTTGGGTAAACTCTGGGAGTTGGTGATGGACAGGGAGGCCTGGCGTGCTGCGGTTCATGGGGTCGCAAACAGTCGGACGTGACTGAGTGACTGAATTGAACTTAGTTATAGCTGAGTTTAAAAACTAAGTAGAGACATTTTTAAACGCATCAAGACCAGTGTGTTAGTTGCTCAGTCATGTACGACTCTTTACGACCCCATGGACTGTAGCATCTGTCCTTGGAATTCTCCAGGCAACAGTACTGGTGTGGGTTGCCATTTCCTTCTCCAGGCATCAAGACCAAAGAGCTAGTAACTTTTGTGTTAAAAAAGCATTTGAGAATGTGGAACTTTAATAACCTATAAAGCGTAGGAAAACTTCGGCCACTTAGAATAACAGGTCAGACATGTAACTCCAAAGTAAAATATAATGGAACAATTGATTTAGACTTGTGATTAAGTGAAATTTTAGGTTCATACACACTTTTAAACCATTTAAGAGAACGAAAACCTCATCATATTTTTAAGTTTAAATTATGATGATGATAAGAGTTACTTAAGTACTTGGGAATGTTTTATGATCAATTTAAGTACTTAAGAAGGGAAGAAAATATATCAAATCTTTAACGGTTAAAGGAGTTTAATTCGTAAATGGAGCCAAATATTTAAATTTACTCATATACAGAAGAGCAACATGCATAGACTAATTTGAAGAGGCAAAATTTAAAATTTTAAAGAGTTATTTTTTTTTATTTTTTACTTTAATAAGTCAACTATTAAAATTTAAATCCAAACTAACTCTTTAAATAATCCTTCCTAAGACAAAAAAACTATCCTGAATGTTTTTGGCGTATTCAGTTTTTATTTCATTCATTCATTTCTTCAAAAACATTTTTGTTTGCCTGCTTTGTACCAAGCGCTGTGTCAGATTTGGGGAGCTCTGTGGTGTATTAAAAAATGGTTCCTGCTTCTGGAGCTTACAGTTTAATTGGGATGGAGACAATAAACCTGGAAACAAACAAATCTCCAACTGCCAATTATACTCAGACCTATAAAAGGAGCATCCAGCTCGTGGATAAGCCAGAAATATTCAGGTCCATATATTACAGAGAATAGCTAAAGGGACCAAGCTGTTGAAACCTAAAATCTTCACCAACCGATGGTCTATGTTTTTCACTCTCTGAATATGACTTTTATATATTCTCTTGCTAAAATGCAGAGAAATCTCATAGCTAGATGAAAACTTTGACCACATTATTGCTGCAGCGAACTTTTTGAGATATTTGTTTACTATTTGATCTGCCAGTTATCAAGCAGCTAATGCACAGATGATACCAAGATGGATAAGAAAAGGTTGATATGTTACAATTATGACTTTAATATGAAGCATATTAAATAAATCAATGAGGTATTTTTAGCTTCTAGTATTTGAGAAGCCCATAGAATGGAGAAAGTGGTTACCATACTTTCAAATATGTTCCTATTTCTTAAGAAATCTGTGACGCTAACATATAAACACAAACATTCTATCCACTAGCTATGACAGTAATACTAGGAATCACTTACCTTTTGATACTGATTTCATATGTCATATAAACAGGAATTTGTTTGTATATAGCATGGCATTTGGGGCAAAAATTTTCATTTTATTTTTCTTCTGCTTAGTGAAAGAAAAAAGTACATATTCTTGGGTCAACTTATCATTTTAATCTGGGAGGTCTCAGTTCAAATTGCCTTTGAAGTTTTGCTAATTATAAAACTCAACAGGGGGTTTTCCTTATTTGGTATAACTCATATTTCTATTCATTAACCCCAGTTTTAAAAAAAGATTAAGAAGTCTGAATAGAAATAACTTAAAAGTTTGACACTTAAAAGCTCCAGGAGATGGTGAAGGACAGGGAAGCCAGGCGTGCTGCGGTCCATGGGGTCCCAAAGAGTCGGACACGACTGAGCGGCCGAACAACAACAACAAAAAAGTTTGAAGACCAGCCTCTCCCCGAGATACCTTCCCGATGCTTCAAGTGCAAACTGCTCCCCGCCCCATCCTATTTAATTATCAATCTTGTGTGGCTACAGGAAGGGGAGGTAAAGCTTACACATTTTGAACTTCCTAACTACACCGTGCCGCAGGAAGAGGAGAAAGCAGTTTTTGTGCAACCTCTATATTGGGAAAATTTATGTCAACGTGACTTACAAGGAAACCGGGGTTCTGAAGGGCCATGCTGCTAGCTGCCTTTCTCGGGGCCAAGCCACCGGTCCCGATGCTTTCATTCCGGTGAAAGGATCATTCCCAGGCGGCCCTGGGGAAGCTGGCCCTCCTGTAAGTGTGCGCCTTTGTTATGAATATGGAACAGATGGAGCCAAATCTATCTGCTCCCTAGGAACAAAAACACTTACAACCCAGCTCTCTCTATTAAAAGACTCTACTTAGCTCCTTTATACCATCGGCTTTCTGTGCACTGCTGTGAGGTTTTGACTTTATAGAAAAAGGCACTTCATAAAAGCAACAGTTCTTACTCTTAAACCAAAGTGGCATAAGAACTACAGAAGATGAATACATGGTTCCACCCACAGGACCCCTTGAAGATATGCAGATATTCAATTTAGGGGCACGCATGTGTGTGTTTGTGTGTGTGTGCTTGTGTGTGTGTGAATTGACTGTATTCAATTCTGATAAATGTCTGCATTAAAACCACATGAAAACAGAGAGGAGAGCGATGAAGATGTCATGTTTCTCATTATGAGGATGGCATCTAATTGCTCTGGCATAATAAAATGCTGGGATTTAATTTTGTACGTATGTCTGTAAGGCTAGCGAGGCTTGAATTGAACCAAAAAATATGACTAGGCGCAACAGAATCACGCCAGTAAATACAGTTAGTAATTAGGACCGTATCACAAGACAAAGGCTATATGGTGTGTCCTCTCCATGAAAAATAGTGATAATTAACGTTCAGCATCATGCCAGTTTGCTGTTACAACTGGAGAGCCGGAAACGCCGCAGGTGAAACCAGCACCCTTGCTATCACACTGATGGGCCCAGGCACATGCAAGGGCCATCCTTACAGAGCACTGTTGCAGAGAGCTGGGCGAGCCGCACGGGCTCCCGGGCGGGCATGAGTGCCCAACAGGAGACGCCCCTCCCTCCCCATGATGGCAACAGGGGGAAAGGCGGGTCTGCCTTGTTTCATTGCATTTATTATACCGATGCGTTTATAGTCCGGGCCGCCTCTTCAGAGATAATTGAAAAAAAGGAAATTCTGGGGCAGAAGGCTTTGATTCTGACTAAATCAAGTCTCCAGGCAAATTTCCTCCTGCCAGCGGAAGCACAGCTTGCCTGAAGTCGTAACCTTTGTTGGAGGAGAGGAACTGGCCTTGAAGCAGATCATGAAGCAGATGCTTTATGCCAAATCAGAGTCTGGGGAGACGTAGGCTACTGCAAATAAAACTCTTCTTCTGTCTGTTCAATCATTTCAATTCCCCGCAGTGTGAAATATGAACTTGCCAACAAATGGCCAGCGTGCTGTGCCTCGCAGTGGGGGGGCGGAAAGTGCCACAGCTGTGCCAGAGCTTGGAAAACTCAAGACGCGCCTGACATGTTCATTAGGCCTCTGTTCAGTCGGGCCCGAGCCAGGCCTCTCACTGCAACCCACCACGCTGGGAAGAAGTTGACCGCAGACCCCAGCTGGGAGGCAAAAGAGATGCTTTCCACCAGAACGCCACGCACAACCTAGCCTGATCCCTCAGATGACCCTACAAGGTTGCTCTTTACACCAAGAAATCATCTGGGTACCAATAGATTGGGGAAAAAAAAAACAAAACAAGAATGACTGAAGATGATCACGGCTTTTATTCCTGACTTTATTAGCAGCCTGCTCTGTGAACAGTAAAAAACTGAAAAGCTGACACGTACCTCCAGCCTCAGAGCATCTCGGAGAGACAGAAACAGCCCAGTGAAGAAGGCATCAGAAAGATTATCAGAAAGATATCTTGTCTTTATCACAAACACGGAATGGTGGAAACTGTCCAGCTCACCTGTCACAGGCATGTGGAATGTGAGTTTCCTCTGGCAGATTATACATTACAGTCGCCCAACAATAAAATGGTTAATTTGTCTAAATTAAACTAAAATTAGAGTTAACAAATTTCAGTGTGACGTCCTTTGCAGCATCCTGAACGTGCATATTCACACACACCCTTATGCTGTAATCCTGGATTATAAATATCCCATATTCAGTTCCATTGTGAGATTTTTCAAAGGTTATTCACATGCTTTCTAGTGCCACATTCTTTCAAGTTTTAATCAGGAGCTCCTTAAATAGAAGTCATTTGCATCTGTAAACATTTCCTTGCAGTAGTATTTAGCAGTATATTCTCTTTGTGCAGAGCTATTTTAAAAGGAAAATAAACCTTAATATGGAATAACAATCAAACATAGGCATAAAAAGATAAATCAGAGGCTTGAGAAGCCTCTCTAACCCCTTTATGCAATTTCTGGAAAAAAAAAAAATGAAGTTTTCCAATCTTAAAATAGCCCAGAATCATATGGTTTATTGTGGATGACAGATTGTAGGAATACTACTCATATAATCCAAAGAATGACCTAAATCACAGGGACATTTTCAAGAAATGAAATGAGTTTGAAATAATTTATTATTTTGAAATGAGGCCAAATAAGTATACACGGTTCAACCTCAAAATGATAGACCATTATCACAACTAATGGCCAAGTTCTCATTAGTTTAGTATTTCTAAATGAATGCTCTTTCAATAAATCTGTCCCACAATGGTTACAAATGATTATTTTCAGGGATTAATAACAAGACCTATATTTTTATTTTACGATTCTTTTGGTACCAATTATTCTAGAATATTATTTTCCCATAATGTTTTTTTTTTCTCTATTTAACTTGACCAAATACAAATTGGAAACATAAAATCATTTCTTAATTGATATGGAACTTGGTGGGAGGGAACTTCATTTCAGGATACATAGTAATATTATTATAATAGCTACCATTTGTCTACTATTTCTATATACCAGGCACTGTGCCAGGTGTATTAAATTTAATTTTTAGAACAGTTGTGCAAGGCAGGTATTATTATCCTCATTTTAGAGAGGAGAAAACTGAGGCTTAGAGGGATAAGCCGTCAGCTGATGACATACAAAGCTAGTGTACAGCAGACTGGATATTCAAATCCAAGTCTTTCTGATGCCAAAACTATACAACCTCAGTTTACAGTACAAATCATACCTTCAAATATTCATTTCATAATTTCCCATAAGTTTTTAAAAGTCCTTCCAAAAGAGTCTGGGGGTAGGTTAAAACTTGGACTGCAGGGAGGTCAAACCAGTCAATCCTAAAGGAAATCAACACTGAATATTCATTGGAAGGACTGATGCTGAAGCTCCAGTACTTTGGCCACCTGATGCAAAGAGCCGATGCATTGCAAAAGACCCCGATGCTGGGAAAGATTGAGGGCAGGAGGAGAAGGGGACGACAGAGGATGAGATGGTTGGATGGCATCACCGACTCAATGGACATGGGTTTGAAAACTCCGGGAGATAGTGAAGGACAAGGAAGCCTGGTGTGCTGCCATCCATGCGGTCACAAAGTCAGACACAACTGAGCGACTGAACAGCAGCGGGTTAAAACCTGGTGAAACGTGACCATGTCATCTTAGGCATCTGCAGTGCATTTCAGTAAGAAAACCAAGTGAGAGCTTTGCTGCAGAGACATGCCCTATGTGTTGCGTATTTCCTAATCGGGTGCATGTCACGAAAAAGCCTTTTAATATTATGTTACTGCAACTGAGGTGCTCCTAAGTACCCATATGCACCACTGCAGGAGGGAATATGAAACAAACCATAGTAAACCGACGTTCCGAAAAGGGAAACAGAAAGTTGGCGGCGTCCTTAGTACACACAGCCTGCGAGAGGAGAGAGTTCTTCAGCCTGGCCTGGCTGTCTCTGACCCATGGCACCCCCTGGGACTTGGACGCCCGCTGCCTGCTCCCAACCCTCTGGAGCCTGGGCCTTGGCCCAGAGGAGAAGTAGATTAACTGACAGTGCGGTGGCACCAGAACCAAATTTAACATGCAAAGCAGAACCTTCCTTTTATCCAAAACCCAACTGAGAGGGTTCTGTCTGGGGGTTCTGCTGAGCCCAAATGCCTGTACACATGCAGATAGTCACTGGCCTTTCCTGATGCCAGAAAAACAGCAGATGCTGTAGATTCACTCATTTCTGCCTTAAGTTCAGGAAGGACGTGGCTTCATTAATAAAGCGCACCAATGGTGACTCAGCGAGAGGGTGACTCTTTTATTTTTTTCTTTTTCACTTGCAGTGTAGGGATTTGATCCATGAATGTCCTAGTCAACAACACATGTAACATTTTTTGTTTTTTCTGCACCATCTATTTTCCAAAAATTCTTCCTGGTAATGGACTGCATCCAAAGGATCCCAGCCAGCCAGAGAAAGAAAGGATCCTGCTGCAGTGTGGAGAAACGCACAGGAGTCCAGAGTGATCCTGGCAGGACCTACGTCAGATCATGTAACTGCTCTGCTCAAAACCCTGCAACAGCTCCTGGATCCTTAGCTCCTGGATCCTCAGCACTGTGACCCCGCCCTCTAATCCATCACACACACGGGCACACATGTACAGAGCGCGTGCGCGCGCGCGCGCACACACACACACACACACACACACCCTGTCCCAACACCATGGACATAGACAGGCAACTCTGGCCCTTCGGGTTTTTCTGTTCCCTCTGCCCAGAAAGCCCTTTGGCCAGACAGACACATGGCTTCCTGCCTCACAAGCAGCAAGTTTCCTAATATTATTAGGAACATGGTTCCTAATACTATTTAGTAGTATTAACCACTAGAAAGGCCTTTTCTGAACATTCATTTTCTATTTATCACCTCTATATAATTATAGAGATACATAATTACATAATATAAAATTATATTGATCGCTGAATAAAGATAGATTACCTTATATATATTTTAATATATGTATAATGTATTATATATTATACAATATTTATATATTATAATATATAAATATATTCTATATTAAAATACATAAAATAGTGATTTTCCCTACCTTCATATTGTCTGTCCTTCTTACTGTTTTATATTTTCATCGTAACACTTACCAACTACATGACATACTGCACACATATTTGCTTGTTTATTCCCCTCCCCACGCCCTGGCACCCCACCTTAGAGTGTAGGCTCTGTTAAAGCAGGACTTTTGCCTATTTGTTTCCTCTACTGTATTCACAGAGTCTAGCACGTATCTGGTCAGTGCACTCAGTAAATACGTGTTGAATGAAGGGAGGAAAGAAAGGATAAATGAGTGAAAGACAAAGTCCCCCAAGGAAACGCTTGTTTGCTCGCTGACCTACTATAAAGGCCCACACAATCACAAGCGCAGAGTAGAAAAGGTAACATAGAAAAGCCAGTAACAGAGTAAGCATGCGGGTTTCCTGCAATGGAAGTGGGTCCTTAAGCCTGCTATAAATGTGAATAAGTGGCTTATTTTTTCAAGGTAGAGTGGGTTTTTTTTCCCCACATTCAATTAAGATACACTAAAACATATTCGTATAAAGCAAAATGATTTTAAAGTACCTTTGAAAAAGTTTCTACTAATAACCTGATGGTTATTTTCAAGGCATTCCTGAGAAGGGTGAAGGCAGATGGTAACAAAATACCAGCTGAGTATCAAGTACAAGGAGGTCAGGTTTTGGTTGCGAGCCTTTGCTTGGAGGGGTGCTGAGCGGACACGCCCTGAGTGCCCTGAAAATGCATTAGGGGGTGATGGGACCTGGAGGTGGAGCTTATCTCCATCGTCATCACAGCTAAACAATGGGCCCCTTTGCCTCCTCTCATTAACATGCAGGCCGAAATCACCGAGCCACTCAGCTCAAGGTCATGAACCTTAGGAACCATCTGCTTCCGTCTCCCCACTTTACAAGTTGAAGAAGCTGAGCTTCAGAGTTTCAAGAAGGCCAAAGTCCACCATACTTTGGAGAAGGGTATTAAACAGACTGACCTGCCCCTGGGACATTGATCGAAAGCATAAAAAAAACCCGTTCACTCAAACCACCCAGGATATAATTAGGGTAAAGGAATCATCTACAAACTCCCCTTAAATACAAAGAACCAAATTATCGGGGATTAAATATTTAATGAATTTATAGTATAGCTCGTTCTGCTAAAATTTCATGAAATCATCTAGCTGAACTTTTTATTTGCTGACTGTATTCTTTAGAGTGCATGTAAAATCAATGTGTATAATACGTTTATGTCTCCTTCATAGAAAGGAGTATAATTTTTACTATTTTAAATAACGGCGGAAGGTTATGGCTACGGCATCTTTGCCTCTGACACAGGGGCGCTCAGAGTTAGGATTTATTTTTTCTCAAATACACGGTCAGAGGCACGGTCTCAATTAAGACGTTAGTCCTGGAGGAAAATGGGAGGCGCTTTACAACTCTGCTTTATGGATCTGTTTCCAGAAAGCACAGTGGTGAAAAGTGGGAGCTGTCTCTGATACTAATTTGAAAAACTAATGAAGTTATAGAACAGTTATTTCTCCTAAGTAGCTACCAGCCCTTATGCTCTGCACAGTGTAAAACTGGATGAACACGTACGGCTTCAGCCAAGGTGAGAGCCACATGGGCAGGCACACTGTCCTCTGCCACCATCTCACCAAGGAAGATGCTTATAAGATTGGACCTCGATTCTCTTATAAGATTGGGTCTCGACTGTGACCAGCCCACTCTCAAAGAAATGTTTGTCCCATCCCCTATAGCTATCTTTTCAAAATCTTCAACTGCTTTTGCTCCTTGCAACCCATTTGATCTTGAAAAGTATATGTAAACTGGATTTTTAGAAATCAAATCCTTGAAAAACTGCTCGACGGCTACTGAAAAGAACTCCATTTCTGTAAATGGAATGATCACTCTCTGCAATTTATCTTTTGTACAATCCTAATTTTCACATGCCATGCTTGTGTATGATGATATAGACCTGTTCAGATTTTCCTCAAGGCGATAAAGTCAACATTAATTATTTCTTTCTACCCCATTTCGGTTAAACTTCCTCTTAGAATAGAAAGGAGAATTTTAAAAAACTACGTTGCAGGGTCTGTATTAGATTCATTAAATCTGAACCAGCCAGCCATTCCAGAAAGCAGGAATCCTTGCTGTCAAAGCCGCAGTGCATTGTGTCTGAAAACCCTAAACTCTCACATAGGTAGATTTTTATTCTTTATGTATGACTGCTTCTGTTCACTGTGCCACTATGTTTACACTAAAAAGGAGACACGCAGTCGCTGCCCTCAGGCCGTTACATTTTACAGTGTGTATGCTAAGTCGCTTCAGTCGTGTCTGACTCTGTGTGGCCCTATGGACTGTAGCCCGTCAGGCTCGGTCCATGGGATCCTCCAGGCAAGAATACTAGAGTGGGCTGCCATTTCCTTCTCCAGAGAATGAAACAAAATTTGAAACTATCACCAAGTTTCTGAAGGAAGAAGCAAGGATTTGATAGATGGGGGTTGGAGGCTCCATATGGGATGGAGTGGTTCCATCAGCTTTGAACCAAAGGACCTAATCAAACTTGGGCAGAAAGACATTAAAAGCCTCAGAGGGAGCAGGTTAAGCGAGGGCCTTTTGGTCCTCCTGCCAATCAGAAGGGGGTACCAGACACAAGACACTGAAAAGCTTTCAGTTCTGTTCAGTTCAGTTGCTTAGTCGTGTCTGACCCTTTGCGACCCCATGGACCACAGTACGCCAGGTCTCCCTTTCCATCACCAGCTCCCTGAGTCCACCCAAACCCATGTCCATCGAGTTGGTGATGCCATCCAACCATCTCATCCTGTGTCGTCCCCTTCTCCTCCTGCCTTCAGTCTTTCCCAGCATCAGGGTCTTTTCCAATGTCGGTTCTCCACATCAGGTGGCCAAAGTATTGGAGTTTCAGCTTCAACATCAGTCCTTCCAATGAACACCCAGGACTGATCTCCTTTAGGATGGACTGGTTGGATCTCCTTGCAGTCCAGGGACTCTCAAGAGTTGTCTCCAACACCACAGTTCAAAAGCATCAATTCTTCAGTGCTCAGCTTTCTTTACAGTCCAACTGTCACATCCATACATGACCACTGGAAAAACCATAGCCTTGACGAGATGGACCTTTGTTGGTAAAGTAATGTCTCTGCTTTTTAATATGCTGTCTAAGTTGGTCATAACTTTTCTTCCAAGGAGTAAGCATCTTTTAATTTCATGGCTGCAGTCACCATCTGCAGTGATTTTGGAGCCCCCCCAAAATAAAGTCTGACACTGTTTCCACTGTTTCCCCATCTATTTGCCATGAAGTGATGGGACTGGATGCCATGATCTTACTGTTTTGAAAGGCTTCACTGGATACCTATTCCAAGCCCATCCAGGACTGAATGCATGCAGGTGGGGACCACAATTCACCTTTGTTTTGGGATCGCTGCTGTAGGGGGTCCCCATATGGCTACATCCCAGAACAACTTCCAAGACTCTCTTGGCTCAGTGAGCAGACCCTCATGATTCAAAGCTCCAGGGACACTTTGCACGTGGTTTTGTGGGGAGCAGAAGGACTCATGAGAGGGAGGCGGGGACACCGCCTAGAGGGGCCACGTGGGCAGCGGGAGGTGAAGACTGTCAGGTGAAAAGACCTTCCAGAGACACAGATAAAGAGCTTATTACCTTGGACGGGAGACTGTGAAACTGGCTAGTTTTCCCTTGTAAAATTAGGATTATCGGTGTTCAGGACCAGCTCTGAAGGCATGTTAGGGAGTGCCTCCCCGCTCCCTCTAGCCCTCTGCCCAGTCCTTCGTGAGGTTTCACTTTGTCGCTTCATCAGGGGATGTGAGATAGATTGAGAAGGGGTTTACAAGCAGAGCTTTTTGGTAAGGTAACTCGTCCTCAGAGACAACCAGTGACCTGGCCCATCAAAGTGGGATAAGGCTTAGTTAAAACAACACAGGACAGAAGCAATGGCAGACTGCAGGCCCAGGTATATCTCAGGGAAGGCAACCCACACAGTGGACGACATGGTGAACATGCATCAAGCAAGTCTGCTTGTCAGATCTAATCACGAGGCTGCTTTCATGTTTTAGATGTACGTGTAAAATAAGACTCCAGAAAAGTGGCAAAAGTTATTTGTAAAACTTAAAGTAGCTCTCATAGGAACAGCCAGAGGAATTTAAGGGGCAAATTTCACTACAAACACGTGAATTCTTGAAGGAAGAAATAACTAGCCTATAGTCGCTCATCTCCAGAGAGGATGAGATGCAAGGATGTAGATTCAACTACACAGCAAGTCTGCAGAGAGGGCTGGATGATAAACGTCATCAAAATTTCACATTGTTCACAACTAGGAGGAGTATCTATGTATGTCTTCAGTCACTCAGTTGTGTCTCATTCTTTGTGACCCCATGGACTGTAGCCTACCAAGCTCCTCTCTCCATGGAGATTCTCCAGGCAAGAATACTGGAGTGGGTTGCACTGCCCTCCTCCAGGGGATCCTCCCAATCTAGGAATGGAACACACGTCTCCCACATTGCAGGCAGATTCTTTACCAATCTGAGCCACCAGGGAAGACCAGGAAAAGTATATACTTAGTATAAGTTAAAGTTGAATGGGATTTTATAAATAATCTAGCTTTTTCCCATGAAAGCCAGGTCCCTCAAGATGTTCCAATGAAAAAAGTTCCCAAATCTACTAAGTTTGGTGAGCAATATATATTGTATCACTCTCTTTGGAGAGTTACAATTCATTTAAGGCCCCAAGAAGTCTTGCAGGGAAAAAAAAATTAACTTTATTTAATTCAGAATCTCCAAAACTTAAGCTTGGTTCTCAGAAATTGTAACATTCTAATCATTTTCCTGTTCCTCGCAACCACCATGAGATTCTCAATCTAGCCCAACCCCCTTATCTTACATTTGAAGACACAGACTCAGTTATCTGACTCAATCTGACTAGAGTTGGACAGTGGCAGAAATGGGACTTAATTGATTCCACTGCATTTCTTGTATTCTGTTGATATCAGTGAAATAAGCTGAACGTCAATAGGGTATTTTCCTTTTTTTTTTTTTTGTCTAGTCTTTGCTTCCTCATACTATCTCCATTAAAAGAAAGAAAAGCAATTAAATGTGAGAGAAATCCTAACTGAAAAATATGGGTCACATTTTTTAATTTGCTGGGAACACAGTAAAGCCTGCAAAAGTACTCGACAAAGATAAAATATCACTGTACAACAAACTAGACATACAAATGTTAGCTTGATGCCCGGCCCCTATTGCACTTGCAGGGTTTACTACATAGATTTTCCTCTTCCTTTTGAGCAATTCCACATGTTCCACACTACTGTTCATCAAAGAAATACACCCTGGTTTTGGCCAGTGGTGGTTTCCACCTCCTCAGCGTCACTGCCTGTCTTCCTTATGCTAAAAACCAAAGCACAACAACAAAAGCTTTGAAGAACTCCTCTTTGCTTGTTCCGTGCAGTCTTGGTGGGGTTCCAGGCAAAGTCCTTTTCATTCTTTCCAAAGGAAAAGCATAAGGCAGGGGACATATGTATATCCATGGCTGATTCATGTTGATGTTTGGCAGAAACCAACACAGTTCTGTAAAGTAATTATGCTTCAATTAAAAAAAAATTCATTAAAAAAAAGCATATATGCCCATCAAATTCCTTTCTCCCAAAAATTGTGCATCCTGAGTTGAGTGACTCCAGGAATGGAGAAATGTTACAGTTGAGAAAATCTAACGTCTGGGTCTTGATAAGATAATTCTAATTATGTACTTGTTTCCAAGTTCTAGATACCCAGCATTGCCTTGGTTTCTGTCCATCCTGAGGTCTTCAGTTGAAATAATCTCTTTAGTAGAGAAAGAGTTTTTTTTCTTAAGTTAGGTAGAATTGATAAAAAATCTTTACAAGTGGAAAACCTTAATGAATTACTCATCTATGGGGTACGTTGCAAATGGATGAAGGACATTATCAAATATTTGCAATTAGTATAAGAGTCATGCAGTGAAGATGAATTATTCCAGAAAGAAAGTGGACATAACTATGAAATGTGATGGGTAAAAATATGGCTGCTCATATACCAAGATTAGATTAGGCATTTTGCTTATCTATAAACAAGGCTTGCCAGAATTTAAAAATATATGGGTCAGGTGATACAAACCCTGGACGCACTGATCTGTCTCTGATGGTGGAACGGATTATACTATCTTGTGTCTTCATTGTACAATTTTATCAAGGAGATGACAAGCCATGCTTTTCAGAGACGCCTTGGACTGAAGTGGAACGTACAGTAAATACAGATTTCCTCAAATAAATTGCCAGAATCATTAATCTTTATCTAAGGACCCATAATAACAGTTTGTTCTCAGTAGCAGGTGGGGGAAGGAGGGAGAATGTCTTCCAGAAAGCACTTTGGCAGTCAATCTGGTTGATAATAAAACTTGATGAAACATCTGTGATTAATATTAATCCTAATTCTTCCTTTAATGGATAATTGTGAAAAAGATAATTTATCCCATTTCATTTAGACCACAGCTGAGTTTTTCAATTTAGTAAAAGAACATTTCTCCATATTTCTCAGGTATGAAACTCTAGGGCAGGGGGGAGGGGGAACAGGTGCATAAAAGCTGCTGATGGTAAAGCAATTTTCTAGTTAGCCCTGGAAAATATTTTGAATGAATTCAGCTGACCACTGCAGACTTGGACGTGACCCAAAGAATGGTTCTCTAAGTGACAGACTGGTATTTCTGCCTCTTCACCCCTGTAGAACAGTCTAAATGAACCCCAGTCAACTGATTTAATACATTTTCGTCATATTTGATTCTGCAAAGAGTGTGAGAAAAATGCCCTTGTGAATAAATGGGAGTCAGCTATTTCTGATCACCAGTGTATTTCAAACTAGTTGATGAGAGGAACTATTTTTGACACATGTAAATGTATAATTTAAAGTACCCATAAAAACTTGTCATGGTAGCTACCATTAATTTTGACAGAAACTCAGAAAGTAACTAATTGCCTTTCAAATATCAATATTAAGAATACCATTTATTAAACTAGCACTTTAACTCATTTGTCTATAGAAAATTTGAGGGCAAGGCTTTGAAGCCTCCTGCCCAAATTAACACACCTAAGAAGCGGTGGGCTCAAGACCCAGATGTTCTCCTTTTTGTCTATTTTTCAAACACTTAATAATATTTTTTAAAGGAGCTTATTAAATAGTGGTCTTATTTTCTAAGAATCAGAATATATTATATGGTTAAAAAATGATTGCTGGGACTTCCCTGGCGGCCCAGTGGTTAAGACTCTGCACTTCCAGTGCAGTGGACACAAAGTTCCATCTCTGGTTGGGGAATTAAGACCCCACATGCTGCACACTGCAGCCAAAAAGCTAAAAAAAAAAAATTGCTAACTCAATATATACATAGTAAATAGTATTACATATACAGCACTGTTGACCTTTCCTCAAAACCAAATCATGACTCCATTTAGATATACTCCTTTTTCATCAGACTCTAACTGAACATCAGGGAGAAGAAAACATAAATTGACAAGCAGGAAAGGTCACCGACAACAGGCACCCACTCTTCAATGTACCTTCCGAAAACCTCATGTTATATAAATAGAAAATTACAAAACTGCTCACTATTCTTTCGTTCCTCCCCAGGCACACCTTTTTCTTCTAAACTGTTGGTCCAAAATAAATATTTCTTATCACTGGGTGTCATGCCTGTTTCCTCTCTATTTTTATATGATTTTATGATTCTTATCCTCACTTTACAAAGCTTACCACATTGCAAAAGGAACTCATTTTATAACAAAAATTTTATAATTGTGTAAGAAATACAAAAAAACCCAAAGGGTTACCTTGTTCTTGTTTGCATCAGCCTGGTTGAAATTGTATCTGGTTTATGGGTGAAGCAAATGAGACAGTTTGCTTTGTAAGACAGGAGGAAAAATTTGTTATGACCCCGGTGAGTGAGCTTACTCCCAGAATCTCAGTTTATCTTAGTCTTTATCTTAGACCAGGACTAGCGTGGTCTCTCTCTGAGTTCCCTGGTTTAAACAAATATTCATATAACAAAGACTGCCTTTTCTCAGCACTAATGCTGCTGTTTCTTTCACTCAAATCCTCCAATACCCACTTCCAGGTCTCAAATTCAGACCGACCTCCTCTTACTTTAAGCCTGTGTCCTCTAGGTGTGACACAAATACCACCTTCAGGGGGAATTTCTGGAGCACGTGTTGCAAAGGAAATCCCCTACTGCAATCTAATAAACTTCAATGAGTCAGACTTTCTGAAAGTGGGTTCCAAGAGTCTGCATTTGTACCCCTCCTGCAGGTGGGTGACTCAAGTTAGGATAGTATCTTAAGCCATGAGACCTGAGGTCCACCTTGTCAAAACTGTGCTTCACATCTTTACTGTCTTCCTTTTAACGAAGGCTTCTCTCTCTCTCTGTCTTTCTTTTATGGATAGTGTCAATCTCGTGATTTTTTTTTTTTTTTTTTTGGTATTATGTTCATGGATATACTTTTCTCATGTTGGACTGTGAGCTCCAGGAAGACAGAGATTAGGAGCACTGTCTGTGGTGTCTGTTACATCCGCCTGATGGGTAGACACCGCTCAGTGAGTTGGAAGGTGGACTAATGAGAAAATAACACATAACACTGAAATATGTCCTCCTGTAGCCCCTGTAGATGTTCTACAAATTTAATGACGTACAAGTACTGGTGGCTGAACTAAAAGTTTGACAAATGGATTTGTATAGCATTTTTAATATAAATATTTTAGGAAACAGCTACAATCTTCTAAAAGTGGACTTTACTAATAAACTAACACCAAATATCAAAAGGCCAGAAGTTCAGCTATTTGATAAAATTAGTAATTCAGAAAATGTTATTGATTTAGCGATTTCACTAAACAAAAACCTCATGAAAGCTTATCCAGGGTTTCCCCGGGGGCTCAGTGGGTAAAGAATCTGCCTGCCGATAAAAGGAGACACGGGTTCGATCCCTGGTTTGGAGGGGCCCCCAAGTTGTGGGGCAATGAAGCCCGTGTGCCACAACTATTAACCTGGGTTTAGAGCCCACAAGTGGCAACTACTGAGCCCGCGCCACAGTGACAAGAACCCACGCATCCCGGAGCCCCTGCTCAGCAACGGGAGAAGCCACTCCAATGAGAAGCCATGCGCCACGGCTGGAGAGCGGCCCCCGCGCTCAGCAACTCGCGGAAAAGGCCCGAGCAGCAACAGACACGCAGCACAGCTGGCGTGTTTTTTAAAAGCAAATTTTTTTAATTTTTTAAAAAATTAAAAAAAAAATGGTTTCTAAAGCCTATATAAAGAGAAAACAAACAAAAAATCCCTAAAGTCCTGCAGCTCTAGCAAACAAGCTGGAGACCATTCAGAAACAACAGAGATGAGAATAGTTTTTTCATAAGCACTAATACTGTTCACGGAATAAGCTTCCAAACATTACTTGCCACTCATGGGAAAGAGCTACAAGCATGAACGCTGGAGTTGGGACGCTCAGCTTTGGCCGTCACCGCACCAGGAGGGTGCAATTCTAGTCTAGTTATGTGACCTGTGGGTCTTTGGTTTCCTCATCTGTAAAATGAGGATAATGTTAGCGCCTAACAGAGAGCGGGGATAAGATACGGATGAGGCAGCACATGTAAACGCGTGGGATGGATGAGTGTGCACTGCCTGCTAGCTGATGCTGGATAAGCAGCCTGCATCTTTGCCTGATTATTTCAGTGTGGTTAGATGATAAGGCCCAAGTGAGTTTTCCCTTCAGAACCAGGGAAAACGCACAGATTCTGAAAAGAAACTTTGCCTGCTAGGTAAGTTCCAAATTCTTTAGACCAGACATAATGGCCCTCCATAATCTGGCTCAACCTATCCAGTTTTATTTTCCAAGTATCTTCCATTCCAGTCAGACCCGTCTTGTCACTGATCCCAGAGTCTTTGCTGTCCTGATTTCCTTATTAGGAGAGAGAGGCAGGTCAAAGAGGAAATCCCATGGGCTGCGAGAAGCTTGTTCTCCAGAGGACGGCGGGCTGCCTCCCCAGCTCTGACAACCACCACAAAGAATCAGAGCCGGGCACCTTCTGTGTAAAGTCTGGGGGCGGCACACGCCTGCTGCAATTCCCGAACCTCCTGCTAAAGATTTCACGTGCTGCAAGTTCTCCAAGTAGCCCTTCTTCTCGTAGAATCTCTACTCCTTTTTCCTGAATTTGCAGAAACGTGTAATAACTAAGTCTGCGAAAGGCTAGTGCATGTTGAATAACAATGATAGCAACAGCAGACACAACTAACAAAATGGAAAGAGTCATTGCAGCCGCTGTGCAGCTGAAGGACAAGGGAAGGCAACAGGTGGTACCCCCCAGCTGCTGACAAGCTGCCCTATTGAGACAGTCGGTCATGACGTTCTGTGTCACATCCACCAGCGCCAACACTGTGCTATTGATTCTGTTAATCAAATTTCATTCGCTGAAAAAACGACTCAGGGTACCAAAGAGACATAGGCTTTCAATAGTCTTGCGAATCATTCAGTGTCTTCATTCCAGTGGAAGAAGGGTGACTGAGTGACATTTTATTATATCATCATATTCAATAACGCTCTAGCTTGTTTTAAAAACCCGTAAAACTCCTAGTATGTGACTCAAGGATGGGTTTTCAGGAAACATCACTCTGTGCATGACTTTAGCCATTTTTAGGGCTGAGTCTGCCTTGAGTGCCAGGGTGCAGATGGAATGTACATGATGACTTGCCAAGGGTGCTTCAAGCCTGCCTCCTTTTCATTTCTTTGAAAGCATTTCTGATGACGTAAGTGAGTAATGAGCTTAGACACAGAGTCAAACTGCATGGGTTTGAATCCTGACTTCACTCCTGACTACATGATCTCAGGCAAGTTACTTAACCACTCTCAGCCTCCGTTTCTTCATCTGTCAAATGGGGATAATAATAGTACCCACTTTATAGATGAGAATTCAGTGAGTTAAGACAAGTATAGTGTTGGATATGGTGCCTGGCACGTAGTAAACTCACAATAAGTGCTAAGTCACTATCACCATGATTATCACAAATGTTAGGGGAGCAGTTATCAGTCAACGTCCAAGTAAGTCTTTAGCAAAAGGCTGCTTTTTTATGCCCCTACCCACCCCCCATGCAGGTGGGTCACTAAAGTTGGATAGTATTTCAGCCCTGAGACCTGAATTCCACCTCGCCTGTCAAATCAGCACTTCACATGCATCTTCCTCTTGACACAATCTTCTCTTTTTTTAATGAAAAAAAAAAGCCTCTAAACTTTATTTAAATCATTACAATATTCTTACATGGTCTCAAAATTGACTAAACTAAACTACTCCCGGTGTATATAGCAAGACCTTTAAGCAATCTATTTAAAGTTAAAAAAAATCACCTAGTTATATGTTTGTCCTCTATTTTACACTCCTTGTTTAGATTTGTTCCTTAAATATAAGTCTAAGTAGATAAGTCGTGTCTGACTCTTGAGACCCCATGGACTGTAGCCCGCCAGGCTCCTTTGTCCATGGGATTCTCCAGGCAAGAATACTGGAGTGGGTTGCCATGCCCTTCTCCAGGGGGTCTTCTCAACCCGGGGATTGAACTCCGGTCTCCTGTAATGCAGGCTGATTCTTTACCAATGGAGCTACAAGGGAAGCCCTTAAATAAGGCCTACTATAAAGCAAGATGGTCTGAATTGAAGATTGAGGACTCACTGAAACAGTTTAGCAAGACATACGAGGAAGCGTCATCAACTCGGATCATAGAGCCTGTGATCATGTATTCAGGGAGAAAACTGTCTGAAAAAAATGTGTAAAAAAGTGTGGGGGAAAAAAGAGAATTTCCCTTAGAAAGCAGATATTGGAGCTACTATAATCTGGGCAGATTTAAACTAGAAACATTACATATATCCTTTCTGAATGACTCAGAAATACTGTTTTTAAAGATCTGGGTGTAAAAGGGAGTGCTAACTATAAACTAAAACTTACCTAACCTTAATGTAGATAAAAACTAGCTGAAAATACGGCACGTCTCTGAAAATAGTACAATGAAAAGATACTGAAATTCCAATTCCTAACAATAATAGACTGGCTGGCTATTCTCCAATTCATGATATTTCACTCTGGGGGCTCCAAATGAATTAATATTTTGTAAAGCTTTACATTTTAAAACTAAACCTGGATACAGCCCATATACTAAAGTTCTGTTCCTAACACGGACTTTCTACAACCTGCCTAAAAATATCTGATGGAAAAGGAGCCCTTTGCCAAAGTCCACATATCTCCCCCATTAAACAGAGGTAAGCCATATCCTCAGAAACCATATTTCAAGCCCACAGGATACTCATGAACTAAAATAATGAATGATAATGCCTCGTTCTCGGCATTAATATTAAAGAAAAGAGAAAATAGAAAACTTTATAGCCACCATCAGCTCTCTGGACCATAAATCTCAAGTTTTGAGAACTGCTTCCCAAAAGGGTAGAGAGCAGGGGATGAGTTCCGAGAGAGCTTTGGAGCCTAGAGATATTTTTTAGCAAGCCAGCAAAGCACTGACACAAATTTCTACATATCTCTGGCTGTGAAAAGTCTCATTTGCGGTGATTTATATTTCCTCATAAAGAACTCGGTAGATAATATAAGCCTGCTGTGCGGCTGTCTGACAACTTTCAAACCAAGAGTTACACGACCATTCTGTTAAAATAGAGCACGAACAGACGGGTGGGAAAATCTGTAGAAATAGTATTTCTTCTGAACGGAAGGCCAAAGCACTGTCCTTCCAGCATGCCCTGTGTGGAGAGCCACCTTTCAGTCTGTGTGCATGCCTCACGGAGAGTATTTTGGTCGTCTCCAGGAGGAAATGCTGTTTTTTTTTTCCTGAAGATTGACTGTGCGTTTGGTGTGTGCATGCTTGTGTAATTTACAACAAATGACACTTAGACATCAGCACACTGGAGTTCAGCTGCCTTAATAAGTTACTAAGGGAAACACAGAGAATAGCATGCTGACAACCCAAAGTCAACGGGGTGTAAACACTGTTATTCTAATGTCACTGGCGTGTTATTTCCATTTCTCCTGGCGTCTGCTCTGTGCAACACTGCACACACACACAGTACAGCGGCTCATTAAACTGTTTTCAGTTCACTTGGAAACCAAATTAGTACATTACATGTTTATAAGGCTGAGAATTAGCGCTTCCCTGTGAAATTGCACAATTAATCAGGTGCGTTATTTCTCGGAGAGGCGGCCACTTCTGACATTTAGGGATTAGAAAGAAAAATCCTTTCGTCCATTTCCACATCAGCATTTAGTGTCAGTGGGGAAAAGGAAGCAAAAGGTGACATAATTTCTTCCTCCCCTTTAGGAGGTCAGAACTCGACATGTTCCCCCCCACCCCAGCTCGTAATGTAGCATTTCAAACTCTTAAAAGGAGCAGAGATTATTTTGTTTTTGAACTTCTTATCTGAGTGTCACAGTCTTTGAAAAATTCGAGCAATGAGAAGAATTCTTATGAGTCTCCTGCTTCTTATGGCTGATCCCGTGAATTGCCATCAAGCCCCAATTATTCAAGAGATTTTAAGGCTCCCTCTGCGAACTTGAAGAGCAGTCCCCAAGTCAAAATCTGTTAAGCAGTGATGTCTGCCCCAGCTTTCCTTTTTCACCAACCCAGCACCAATTTCTCTGATTCTCTTTAACACGATCTCATCCTTCAGTCATTTAATAGGGCATCCGTTTCGTTTTTAAATTCTCCCCACTTGATCAAATGACACTGCCAAGAATTTTAAAAATAGTAAAGTGTTGTTAAATATCCTTTGTTGCTGTTAATTGCCTCCTGCACCCTGGATTGCACTCAGACCAGGAGAAGCAGGCCAGGGGACGCCTCCACGCTCTAGCCACCCTTGAGTGGACACCTAGCATTCTTGCTTGTCCAGAAGGTTAACCTGGCTACAAACTACCATTTTCATAAGAGAAACTTATAATTAAATCAGAAGAATATCCTGAAGTCCCTAAATATCCTCTTTTATGTTCTTTATTTAACCTTCATTTAAGAGCCCTTGAAAGCCATTCAGGCTTTCCTAAAAGATGGCTAGGGACAACTTGAAACAGATACAATTCTCTAAACTCATTCCTTAAATAAAAAGGTGCATTCTTGCAGGTTCACTGAAGACCTCTGGAAGGATACAAAGGGAATATAATGACTATCTTCAGACAGAAATCTGATATAATCCCAGACAAACTTCTAGTGTCTAAGTGGGGGAAAACTGTTTCATTTGTACATTAAAAATTTTTTTAAACCTAAGAGAAAACCCTAAATTTTAGCAACTAAGATATACTCTGTATCTATATCTGAGCAATTACTATTTGATGTCTGTGCTGTATTCATTATTTTCCACTTTAGAAAATATTAAAATTTGTCAATTTCCTAACACTACCCTTAACTTCCTTCCCTGTTAAAATAAATATGCCTCATGAACGCCATGATCCGAGTCTACAAAATTATAAGAATTCAGGAGATGAATTAGTATTTGACCACAGTCCTGGAAATTTCTGTTATAAGCCCCTTGAATCTCAGCTAAAGTATGTGCTAGAACCTTTAGTGCTAAAATAAGACCGGTAATCAAAAACATGTTTCACTAATAAAAGCAAAAATGCACACAGGCACACACTGACACTAAAGCCAATACTGAGTTGCTCATTTTAAGAAAGTACATCGTACTTATGGGTCACCCCCCGTGCAAGAGTAAAAGACTATAAAAGATGAAAAGATTACCTCCTGCTTTGATAAATGTGCCATTCTGACACTCTTCCGTTTCAATAAGAACAACTTGAAGAAAAGGCAGATTCATGTGAACTGTCAAGACCAAAATAATTCTTAATGTAGATTACTAGAGTAAGCTGCTGAAAAACCAGACATCTGAAGAGGGATGAAGACTTCCTCAGGCATATGTAATCCTGGCATAGTACTCCTTCACAGTATAGTGCATGGACTTAAAATGTGAATTTTTACAAGGCATTTGTGAGGTTTTCTTTTATTAAACTGAAATGTCAAACAGGGCTATTCAACTCGCTGCAACTTTTCAAAGGTGAAAAATTTGTTGGATGTTGATTAAAGTCATTTTTTGGTAGTCAACTGGTCTTTAAAAAAACTTGTTTAAATTGAATCGGAGTAAGATTGACTCCGATAATAAACTATTATTATATACCCATTTTACAGATGAGGAAAGAGAGGCTTGGTGACGTTAAGTTACCCAAAGTTACATAGCAATTAAGAATATAGAAGAGGGATTTGAGCCCAAGGGTACTGTTCACCAGAGTCTGTGCTATTTCTTTTTTTTAAGCCACGATCCACCCTCTCCTTTGATGTAATATATCCCCCCTTCTTTGATATAATCCCCAGCATATGAACAAAACAACTTATTAAGAAACCAGGGAACTGCTGAAGTGGGTGTAGCAAAACGTAATGCTTCTAATTTATCTCCTTTTCTCAAACAATAGCATCTAAGACAAAATTTAATTGCTTTTCTGTTCTATTTGGTTTACTTTTGCAGTATTTATTCGTTAAACAATAATCAACATTTCTATGTGCTGCTTTCTACTATTTTTGACTTAACATATACAAGTTTAAATCAATATTATGGTTCAACAGATTTTCCACGTTATGGAGAGCTTGCGTGATTTTAGAAACACTTGTGGAAGAAACGGCACTCTAAGTTCCAAACAGCTCACCTGTAAATAAGCTTTTGGAACATTTCCAGTTAGCAAGTGAAGCACTTTCTCTATATTAGTATTCTCTGGATTGACTGAATATTGTTACACCTCATAAAGGACAGTCTGTAACTATCTTGTACAATCAAATGATTTCTGAAACTGATCTTGATCATCTCAATAAGATATCTCTTCAGAATTTAGGTTTCTTTTTTTTTTTTTTTGGTCAGTTTTAAAAAACTGTAGAGTACATATTAAAATTACTTCACAGCTTAAGACTATAAACTTTTAATTAAAGAACATAAAGCAGAGAACTAGCAGTTAACCACATGCACTCAAGTATGGATTTAAGAATGATGCTCATAACAACATAAACTGCCCTCATGATTTTCTTTCTAATTAAAAAAAATATATATATATATGTATACCAACAAGACCAGAGCAGCCGGCTTCAGCTCCATGAAAGCTCTTCTCATTGATGAGATTTTCCAGCTCCATACTTCTATCACCGTATCAATTATAAAGGAGTAAAACTAAAGCTTCATGTGTACTCAAGTTTACTTGCCAATAAGCTTAGGAAGAGCATTGCCTAATAATGTCTCAGAAACTTCTGGTTTCCATCTGAGTGCTTTGACTATACACCGTCTTTCCTGCACGTATCTTCTTTTGAAGGAGATCAGCTATACCTTAGATGTGGCAGATGCTAGAATTCTCTGCCTTTTTAGTATCATTTAAAAAAAGTGCTATCTATTTTCCTTATTGTAGGTCTGTCATTGACTTCCCTCGTAGCTCAGTGGGTAAAGAATCTGCCTCCAATGCAGGAGACCCGGGTTTGATTCCTGGGTTGGGAAGATCTCCTGGACAAGGAAAGTCTACCCACTCCAGTATTCTTACCTGGGAAATCCCATGGACGGAGGAGCCTGGTGGGCTACAGTCCAGGGGTCGCAAGAGTCGGACATGACTGAGCGACTGAACCAACACCACCAGGTCGCTCCTTAAAAATCACTCATTTCCTGAATCAAGTGTGCAATCATGATTCAGTCTGGATGCTCAACATTCAGTGGATTTAAGAAGAATTTCTCTGAAACTACAACTTTTCTGGCTTCTGAAGTTATTGTATTAAAAAGGTCAACCACTTGGGAAGATACAGTTGAAATATCATTTGGAAATGAAAGAGTATGCTTTGGAGAGCTAAAAATGTAGAAATATATTTAAAATGTATCTTGTACTTCCCGATTTGGGGTTCCAGTAGAATTTATACATGAAGATTCTCTAAACACTAGTGCTAATCATTTCTAATCTATTAAAAATACAAAATAAAGTATATTTTTCTCTTTAAAACCTTAAGCCTATTAAGACCTAGGGCTTTTATCTCTTCACTTCGTTAGTTGTTTAAGCACTTAATTTCTTCTCAGGTCAGCTACTTCTCGTTAGTATGAACTTTTTTCCAGGTGTGTAACTTTTCTGTGCCTCAGTTTCTTCACAGGTAAAATGGCAAATAAGAACAGGACCTCCCAGTGCTGTCCTGAGAACTTTATAAAGTGTCTGCAACAGTGCCTGGGACGGAGAAGTGCTATGTGAACACCAGCAAGCCTTGTTTACTGATCATCTCCTACATACCAAGCGATATACTAGACGACAGAGCAGAAACAGCCACGAACAAACAACCGTAAATACATACTGCGGCAAGTACTTGAGGGGAAAGAAAGCAGAGTAAGGGCGGAGAGAAGGATACAGATAGTATCTTTACACGGAGAAGTCAGAATAAGCCTCTCGGACACCTCTTTTGACCCAACCTAAAGCAAGTGAGGGGCTTCCCTGTGGCTCAGTGGTAAAGAATCCTCTGCCAATGCAGGAGAAACAGGTTCGATCCCTGGGTCGGGAAGATCCCCCGGAGAAGGGCATGGCAACCCACTCCAGTATCCTTGCCTGGAGAATCCCATGGACAGAGGAGCCTGGAGGGCTACAGTCTGTGGGGTCACAAAGAGTCAGATACAACTTAGCAACTAAACAGCAACAAAGTAAGTGAGAGCCAGGGGCGTGGCTGCCCGGGCTAAGGAGGACCTCAGATGGGAGAGGATGAAGGCCCAGGACCCTGACGTCAGGGGCGCTGGACAGGGATGAGGACCCGGGGCCAGGGCGGCCGGAACAGAGACAATAGGCAGAGCCAGTAACAGAAGTCCCAGACCCCGCAGCGGGGAGAGGACTCGTCTCGGAGGACCTCGTTTGCCAGGTTAGAGACTTTGGATTTTGTCTTGGTCAGACAGGAAGTCACTGGAGCGCCTAACAGTGCAGTGATATGGTGTGTGTGTGTCACAGTGCAGTGATGTGGGGTGTGTGTTTGTGTGTGTGTGTGTGTGTGTGTGTGTAACAGTGCAGTGATGTGACGGGTGCGTGTGTGTAACAGTGCAGTGATGTGGTGGGGGTGTGTGTGTGTGTGTATGTGTGTGTGTGTGGTGTGAACAGACAGGAGCCTGCCACGCTAGTCCAGACCACACCCCACGGCGGCTTGGATCAGGGGCCGAGGTGGAAACTAGTTCAGTGATTCTCATATGCGGGTACACTCTTCTTTTCCCCGAAAAATATCCTTTTCAGTGGCATTTACTGAACACCTACTAAGTAAGGCTTTGCGCTAAGACATTTTATCAATGTTAACTCCACCCTAATGCGCAGACCCTATGACAATATTAACGCTCCAAAGAAGTTTTCATCAAGCCTCTTGATGAAAGTGAAAAAGGAGAGTGAAAAAGCTGGCTTAAAACTCAATATTCAGAAAACTAAGATCATGGCATCCAGTCCCATCACTTCATGGCAAATACATGGGGAAACAGTGGAAACAGTGTCAAACTCTATTTTTTTGGGCTCCAAAATCACTGCAGATGGTGACTGCAGCCATGAAATTAAAAGACGCTTGCTCCTTGGAAAGAAAGTTATGACCAACCTATACAGCAGAGACATTACTTTGCCGACAAAGGTCCGTCTAGTCGAAGCTATGGTTTTTCCAGTGGTCATGTGTGGATATGACAGTTGAACTATAAAGAAAGCTGAGCACCAAGAAATGATGCTTTTGAACTGTGGTGTTAGAGAATACTGTTGAGAGTCCCTTGGACTTCAAGGAGATCCAACCAGTCGATCCTAAAGAAAATCAGTCCTGAATATTCATTGGAAGGACTGATGTTGAAGCTGAAACTCCAATACTTTGGCCACCTGATGCAAAGAACTGACTCATTGGAAAAGACCCTGATGCTGGGAAAGATTGAAGGTGGGAGGAGAAGGGGACGGCAGAGGATGAGATGGTTGGATGGCATTGCCGACTCAATGGACATGAGTTTGAGTAAACCCCGGGAGTTGGTGATGGACAGGGAGGCCTGGTGTGCTGCAGTCCACGGGGTCGCACAGAGTCAGACACGACTGACAACTGAACTGAACTGAAGGAAGTTTAAATCATGTATCACAGCCTCATTATTTTACAGATGTGGAATGAAAAATCCAGAGAGATTAGATGATTTACCCAAGATCATATACCTAGTTAGGTCAAGACAAGGATTCAGTACTCAGTTTTCCTCACTTTATCCAAGAGGATAAAATCAGCGGTTGTACTGACTTATGAAAATAACCTACAGCGCCCTTATTTACTCCCCTTTGCTGGTCTGATTTAAAAATAACCACACAAAACTTCTTTCAAACACATCCTCATGGTTAATGCTTATGAGATTCATTTCTAAAAGGAGTGTTTTTGAAGTTTCTAAAATAACTCTTTTCCTTAGAAAGTCTATATAAAAGACTATTGCCATTGTCCATTGATGGGCGGTCCTGCAAATCTATAGATAAACTGATAGAAAAAACACTGACTTTCTCTATTCTAGTGTGCCAAACTCTTACCAAAATACCACCTGTAGATTAAAAACAGTATTTGCCAAATTGAGAAGACAGGCTTGGTCTACCTGACCAATTATCTGCGATTACAACAACTTAGTATAGACTGCCCATTCCCATGGAAAGGAAGACATGGTGCAGTCGTTCTTGGGACAAATAAAGGATCTAGACTCATGAAGGGTATTTTTATTTTTAACGTAAACAGGAAACTTTGTGAGATATTTCCAACTACAGTATTTTCTTAATTTTGTATAACTTAGAGAAATTAAGAAGGAAATAAAGCAGAACTTGATAAGAACACTCCGATTTGTGTCCTGAATCGAAGTCGTGCGGTGGATTTCCTGTTATGAAATATTCCTCCCCCCCTGCCCCTGCCCCAGTCCAAACTTGATCTGAATCTTGGGCCTCTGCAGTTACCACTGAGCTTGAACCTTCCTCCAGCACCCCGCAGCAGGACTGCCAAAACACTGTATAGCTTGCATTTTTCTTCTGGAAAACTTGGAAGGGGTTTTAAGGCCTTGAGGAGCTGAAATATGCCCCCAGCCTAGTAAGGACATTTTATAAAAATGACAAGTGGGCAGTCAGACCGGCTCCTGAGATCAGCAGTTAGAGCCCCTTGTAAGGTAATAAGTGTGAACAGAGCCGTTTCCCAATCATCGTGTTCCTTCCACGCATATTAGGAGAGCAGAAAATTCAACCAAGGGCCAATCCTCCCCTAAGAATCCTTTAGTTTAATTATGACCACAGTATATGAAACATTTGCAAGACATCCACTCTCACCAGCGAAAGGAAGAGAGGAAACCCTTTCCTACTGAAAAGACAGGGAAGGAAGCACTTCTGGTTTTAAAACCTGATTGAAAATTCGATTTAACCGACGACCAGGCCACTGCACCTCTTGTAAACGAACATCTTTTTTGCTGTTAATTTTGTGCTATTTTACCTTTCATTAAAAAAAGTAATTCAGGTTAAACTCAGCCGAACAGCAAAAAAGCTCTTGATATTTTGAAGCATTTTGAACAATTACTTTGACAGGAGCCCTTGACAGTTAAATGACTCTGTTAAATGAATGTTATAGAAGACACGCAATGATTTTTAGTGAAATATTGAATTTAACCACAAATGAGGAAAAACCAGTCATAAGCACCATGGGTGTATTTGAATAATAACATCTTGCTTATGAACCTCAGTGGATTCTGTAATTTCTAATAATCATGCAATCAACCATTTAGCTGTTGAGTATGTCTCCCATCTTAGTGTTCTCTATTCATTTTTGCTTTTTGCTTTTGCAGTTGTTGGCTAATCTAAGAAACCATATGAAAATTTTGAAACTGGCAGTAGGTCCCTTTTGCATTAGCATGATATTTTAGAGTTGAGAGATTAATGAGTTGCTGTCCCACAACTGAAGCCTTCCTTTTTCCCTTTTTCTCATTTGCTGAATGAGATTCTTTCACAAAGTAAAAAATCAGCAAGAGGCAAGAGCCCGCGGCCTAGGAACGTGTGGATTCACTGTATGCTAGCGTTTCCTCCATCTGTGGGGCTCAATATTCCTTTTCTTATTTTATGGATTGAGTGTGAGATAACGATCGAGACTTTTACATGTTTTCTCATGACTAATGACTGAAATACGTACTGAAATAATAAAACTGGTACTGTTCAATTTCCTCCTTAAATTCAATTCCAGTAAAAGTGAGAGTGCCCTTGTGATGGGGATATCTGGCTTATTAGAAAACTCTGTTTTCTGGAGAAGAAGAGCTAGAAATCCTCGCAGACTTAAACCGTGTGGGTGAGGCACTGGTTGTGGGGGAGGACCCTGGGGTTGAAGCAGTGAGTCAGAAAACCAGGAACGTTTTGTTCTTTATCTCGTCTGCAGTGACGAGCCGCTCAGCACACGGGGAGGCCCTGCCTGGCTCAGCACTTCCTGATCATTCCAAGCAGGCGAGGTCCAGCCTCCCTCGGTTCCCACGGCTCCCTGCTCTCATCCGCCTTCAGCAGCTGTCCATTTCCAGTTTCACTGCCTGCCCACAAGGCTGCTCCCCGCTAGATGGTTGCTCTTTGCGGACAGAGAGTATCTTTTCACTTTACATCCCCCCCACTCCACCAAATTTCTGAGCTATGATAAAGCTGGCCAGCACACGTCCTTTAGACCAAAGTACCCTAAACATTTATTATCTTACGCCGACCGAACACTTGGGAAAGGCCAGATAGCTTAAATATCTGATCTGCCTGCAATGCGGGAGACCTGGGTTTGATCCCTGGGTTGGGAAGATCCCCTGGAGAAGGGAACAACTACCCACTCCAGTATTCTGGCCTGGAGAATTCCATGGACTGTATAGTCCATGGGGGTCACAAAGTGTCGGACATGACTGAGCGACTTTCACTAAATATCTGATACAAGTTAAAGGCGAGTCCAGGCATACAGCAAGATGCCTGACTTAGGTATTCCTACAACCCTGCTAACTCAAGTATGGTCCATAGACCAGCATCAGTATCACCGGAAGCTTTCCAAACACCACATCACGGGTCCCACCAAAGACCCCCTGAATCAGAATCTGCCTGATAGCAAGATTCCAAGGTGACCTGTGCACAGTGAAGCTTGAGAAGCGTTAATATGACCAGTGTGTAGCCTGAAGACGTGATGGTATGTGGGATGGCGGACAACACAAGGCCATGGCCATGTGATTGATACAGAGGTCCGCTGGGAAAGTTTGAGAGCGTTCTCAGGACAGAGTCTCTTAACGCTCACAGGTGGGAAACTCACTTATACCAACTCCCTGGGAACCCTCTCTAGATACTTCTTCACGCTCTTTCCTGTTTAAAGACACAGCTGCTCTTAATAATTGTCTTTTCTCCTTGGTGCAAAGAGAGTATTTATCGTCAGCGTGCCGACATGTGCAGGAGTTTTGGCTTCCTCCCTGAACATGTGGATGATTGAAAGGATATTGCTGACACCTGAATAAGAAATCCGATGACTTCAAGCTATGTAAATTTAATTATTTCCTTTAATTTTTACTTTCAGGAATCTCTTTTTCTTTTCCTGAGCTTTGGGGAAGTCCTAGCAATTTTCATTTAAAAGAAACACAAGTCAGCAGTGGTTCGCTGAACAGGCTGACATGCAGTTTCATACAGGGAGAGGCGCTGTGTCTTTAATCTAATTTGTGCTCCCAATTTCCAGCTAATGTATCAAGGGATCCTGGTGTATGCATTTACAAGGAGACATCCGTAAGGCAGAGTCCAGCTCTCTGCAATTCTCTGAAACATGGCTAAAAAAAAAAATTAGTCTGGCTTTTGTAGCTGCCCCCTAACAGAAAAAAAATCGCTGTGTACTCACAGATGTAGAAATATTCCCGGCCTGGTCTGAATTCGAATCCTAGAGAAAAGGGTGTGAAGAGCTGGAACTTTTCAGAGAACTTGAGCGGTCCATTTGGAGAGTGAGGCCGGTTACACTCCCACCTCTTGAACCCTTTGGAAGTGTGGTCACAGGCACTGTAGCCGTCAAAGTTCACCATGTAGAGGACGTAACGCTCTGTCTTATCTTCTGGGACAGAGTCCTCGTAGTGAGGACAGAAGACATCCAGGTAGTCGTTGATGCAGACGTCGATGTGGTAGTCACCCCTCTGGAACCTGTGGGAAGGAGAGAGCGGTGCGGTTATTCACAGAGGAAAGGCTTCCTGCTTGGAATCCGCGGCTGAAGCCTTTAATCATGCTCAGGCTAAAAAGATTTATTATAGCAAGTGTTTATTTGGAGCTGTATGATTTGAGGAAGAATTGATGCTTTTGAACTGTGGTGTTGGAGAAGACTCTTGAGAGTCCCTTGGACTGCAAGGAGATCCAAGCAGTTCATCCTAAAGGAGATCAGTCCTGGGTGTTCATTGGAAGGACTGATGTTGAAGTTGAGACTCCAGTACTTTGGACACCTGATGCGAAGAGTTGACTCATTTGAAAAGACCTTGATGCTGGGAAAGATTAAGGGCAGGAGGAGAAGGGGACGACAGAGGATGAGATGGTTGGATGGCATCACCGACTCGATAGACATGAGTTGGAGTAAACTCCAGGAGTTGGTGATGGACAGGGAGGCCTGGTGTGCTATGGTCCATGGGGTTGCAAAGAATCGGACATGACAGAGCAACTGAACTGAACTGAACTGATGATTTGAGGCATGGTTTGACATGTTGCTGTTCCAAATCTTAAGTAACAGCAAGCCACTCTCCAGAGGAATTGTACTGTATTTGTTTCCAAATACCTTGCCAATGGAGCACCTCACTTTCACTTTAAGTATTAAAGGTACTGATGGACTGTTTTCCTTTCACTGTTAAAATCTTATATATATTGAAGCAAACTTAATATTTCTAAAGCACTGTTTCATTTAATAGATGTTTTTAAATAAGTAATTTAAAGAATAAATGGTATTTGTTATAATTGAGAGCCTTCTTCATTTCCTATGCAAAATGTGGAATATTAGAGTGATAAAATTGAGAAAATTAGAATCATAAAGTTTAAAAGTTGAAAATTAAATTCCTAGAACACTTCCACTTCAGAGGCAAATTAAACCCAAAGGCATAACGATGAAGCAAGAGCCACTGAGCTAGACCCAGAATGGAGACTCTGGGTCCCAGTTAGGTGCGTCTCTTAGAAAATCTGCTGTGCCACAAACTTGTTTTAGCCACTCTGTTTTGATGCCCTGCCCCTTTCCCTATTAAATTGAAGCCACCTATGGCAAATGAGTTTTCCCCTTATTTCTTTCAGTTTCATAGGCTGTGTTCTAGGGCTGGACCGAGAAGCAGGGAAAGGGACAGGTCAAAACCACAGCCACCCCATCCTGAAAGAGTTAAAAGGTATGCACATACACACACACCACTGCACACACACACCATTGTACACACACACACCATTGCACACACACACATCATTGAACACACCACAGTGTCTGCTTCAATTCTTATCTTAGAAAAGTTTTGCTTATTTGTTTTACTGATGTGCCTTTCCCCATCAACTGAACAGTTTTTCCCAGGACCCAGTGGTGTGTGAAACATGAATTGTTATGTACACAACTTTCTAAAATCAGGGTGGAAAAGGCCACAAAACCCCTTTGTGTTTAGCTGGTGAGGAAATTCTTCTCTGAGCCCCTAGGAGGGTCATGATAAAACATTACTGCTGAAATGCAGCACCTATAAAGTCATATAATCTTCACGTCAGTCTCAGGGAGAACACTTCCTGGTGATGGTGACCTAGTCTCTTCCATTTTTGGACATCGCTAGATGTTAGTAAGTTTCTCCTTATATTGAGCATAAATCTACCTCTGTGTGATTTCCATCCAGTGATCCTACTTCTGCTGCCTCAAACGGCAAAGAGCAAATCTAATTCCTCTTCCACTAGATAGCCCATAAACCATTCGGAGATGTCAGCTGTGTCTCTGCACCCTTTCTCCAGACTTGAAAATCCTGATTCCTTTGTTTATTTCTGATTGAGTTTCCAGACTCCTCATCATTCTAGCATTTTGACCCTCTTCATGTCTTCCAGTTTGCCAGTGTGCTCCTTAAAATGTAGCACCCAAACATATCAAGGATCTCTGACAGGTTGTTGTGAACACTGGTACCTTTGCTCTGGATGCTAAATATTCATCGACAAAGTCGAGATTCCCTTCGGAAACATACCGTTGCTAAAAGTGGGAGAGCTACTTATTTTGAGTGAGTAGAACAGGATTTAAGGACTGCTGCTGACTGAACAGGAGAGTCATAAGCCATCCTGAGCCTCAGTTTCCTCACGCGTTAGGTAGAATAATGAGAATCCACCTGGCTGACCTCACACAGCTGCTTCAGGCCTAAGATGAGGAAATGTATGAAAAGCACATGTGAATAAAAGGCATCTTTACTATTAAGAGGACATATTAAAATGGGTAGATAACAAAGTATTACTTTTTAAACAGTGGCAGTTAGCACATAAAGCAGAAATAAAAATAATCCTCAGGTTTCCCTTTTCAAAATCCCAGAAGAAAGGATATCATGTAAAAATCCCAAATTCTGTCCTCAGATATCAGATGATCTTCAGAAACTCCACTTGCTCAATGCTTTTAAAAGCAGCAGGCTAACGTACGCAAGAGAAATAAGGGAAGGTGGCCAGATCACTTTTCCGTAAGGGGGTCTCAAAGTACATAACCATTTGTAAAAACTAAAAAACCCTCGGAAGTATTTATTTCTTTATATTTACAGTGATCACGAAACCAGGTTTACTTTTTCTTCATTACCGGCAGACAACGATTTGTCAGGATACAAGGAAAGCCTGTGCTGCTTTTAAAAGATTTTTGAACATCAAGGTAACATCACTGCCAAAGTACAAAGAAAAGACACTGCAACGTTCAGATAAAAGAGTGCTGCAACGTGAGTCATCGGCACTCAGAGCGGGCTGACAGTTCTGGCTCAGAGCCAGACAAGAGCTGCAGCAGAAGGCAATGCCCAGATGCACTTTAGATTATTATATTATTATTATAGATTTTAAAGACTTTCAAGGGGGGAGTGTTTCCTTCCCCTAAGAAGTGTCACTTCTCTTAGCTTCTACCAGCCCTCGGCCCGGCTTAAAGGTGAAAATGAAACACACTGCCGCGGCCCACGCCCATTCTGTGATGGCTTTATTCTACAAATTGTCAGGGTGTTTTGTGCCTCACATTTAGCTACCCTTTTCTGACTTTTATCCTTGTTAATTCTGCTATAATTCTGATAAACAAACCATGAGGCTGAATACCCACGTTACACTGGGTTGACCAGTTATCCTTTTCTGGAGACAATTTACTTTGTGTGGGGTGTTAAGTGAATCACTCTGGAGCCAATTTAATTTTTTTCTTAGCTATTTTTTTCAAGATGTTTCTTTTTTTCCCTGTTTTTTTTTTTTTTAAATTTAAGTATTTTAGTTTTATGACCACATAGCATATGGGATCTTAGTTCCCCCACAAGGAATCAAATCTGCACCCCATTGTTGGAAGTGTGGAGTCTTAACCACTGGACCATCAGGGAAGTCCCTGGAGCTGGTTTTTAAATATGAGATTATCTCAGCAATTAGTACGGATATCCTTCTATGCACATGACAAAGAAATGATTATGATTTACCATAGAATCAACCTACACTTCTGTTTCACATATTCAATTTGCATAAATTAGTTTACTAATGTAAATTGCAAAGAATGGACATTGTGAACATAAAAATAATGACAAACTGGAAGTCATAAAAGGCATCTGTGTCGTGTAGCTAAGTACAAAAGAAAGAAAGGTTTAGAGTTAGTCTAGTACTTTCCCAAATTATGCTCTTCAACTACGAAGTAGCACTGAAACATTCTCTTCTGGCCTTGCTGTGAACAAGCACACATGTATGGCTAATGTTACTGAGTGGTTATTATATTACATTCACTGTCTCAATTTAATCTTCATCACAATCGCACAGAATAGACACGATTAGTACACTGAATTAGAGATGAGAAAACTGAGATTAAGAAGTCAAGCAACATGCCTCGTGTTACAGGAACAAAAAGAGCAGAGGCAGAATTCAAACCCAAGCAGTCTGACCTCAGCACTGAGATTTGATTGCTAAAGTCAAGTTCTCAAGTCTTCTCTGAATGTTGCCAGAGGAATAAGTCTCGCTCTTCACAGGGTTTCAGTTCTCTCCTTCATTCACTGATACAACAAATATTTGTCATGTCCAGAATCTGCTATATTATGGCTTTACATATGTTGTCACGTGAAACCCTTATTGGGTAGTTACAATTAGTTTCATTACACCAATGAGAAAATGACATTCAGAGAAGCTGTTATCCACTTTGTTGTTCAGTCACTCAATCGTGTCCAACTCTCTGTGACCCCATGGACTGCAGCACACCAGGCCTCCCAGTCCATCACCAACTCCCGGAGCTTGCTCAAACTCATGCCCATCGAGTCGGTGATGCCATCCAACCATCTCATCCTCTGTCGTCCCCTTCTCCTCCCGCCCTCAATCTTTCCCAGCATCAGGGTCTTCTCAAATGAGTCAGTTTTTGCATCAGGTGGCCAAAGTATTGGAGTTTCAGCTTCAGCATCAGTCCTTCCAGTGAACACCCAGGACTGATCTCCTTTAGGATGGACTGGTTGGATCTCCTTGCAGTTCAAGGGACTCTCAAGAGTCTTCTCCACCACCACAGTTCAAAAGCATCAATTCTTCGGTGCTCATTCCTCTTTATTCGATTTTTACCCCCACAGGAAACAAGTAGCATAGTTAGAATTTCACCCCCAGCCTGATGAGCTCTGAAGCAGGTACACGAGTGTCCTAACCACAGTGGCCTGAATTACTGGCTGGAATTCCCCTCACCCTGTTTACACTAATCTTCTAGGAGAGGCTGCTGCAAGGGGCCAAGCCCTGCTCTCTCTCTCACTAGGTTGATCCCAGACTCCTGCAGGGAAAGCTGAAGGGTGCATCAGTGTCTGCAGAAGTCCCAGATCAGAAGGTTAGCTCCTGACTCATGCGCATCCCTGCAGTCTGTCACAGGGATGAAGTGCTGTTAGGCTCCATAGCCATTCACATAAAGAGAACTTTTTTCCATCAGGAAACTCCTTTCAGGAGCTTTAGTTCGTGTTAAGTGAGCAGATTCACCTCTAGGAAGAATGATTCCACACGTCAATATTTACAGATTTCATGGGAAGCCCGCCACCGCGTGAACACATTTGTAAGTTTCTGGGACACTTTCTTATAAATGTCTCCTCTCTAACTCCTAGTCTTTAATTCCATCCCTTGGACTTGTGGTTCTTTACTTCTCTGAAACCATTGCATGTTATGAATTGTAAAGAATTTCTGACTGCATACCACAGGCCAGCAATAATTACAATACAATCCCTACTAAATTATCACAGTGGTTTACAATGAGAAAGCATGCATGTTTGCCACCCTTAGAAAAGTGATTGTCTTTGAGTGAAATGATTACTGCTCTGGCTCTGTTCTGAAGACCCAAGTCACAGGTGCTGGAAGGCATCTCACGGGCATAGAGTTATGGCCCCTGTTCTCCACTGGGTTGCATGGCCACCCAGGTCAGTGTTTCATGTAATATACAACAGTATGGATATTTTGTTAGGACAAGAACACACTGTATACATTTGTCAAAATTTGTCAGTAGACTGGTTGAGAATGTCATATATATTGTGAAAGGATCATTTTAGTTAATGAAGAAGAATAAAATTCAGCGTGGCAACTAATTCTTTGTAATCAATGCACCTACTAAAATGAATTATCCACTTCATGATTGTTTTGATGACCTAGAGGCTCCCTGGCGGGCTGGATAAAAAAAAAATTGGGGGGGCTACTGACAGCAAAAATAACAATGAAAGATGGGCTTCGAGCTACAAAGTCTCTATGCAGACAAGTTCCTCTGTCTTATTTTGTCTTCAGTGTTCATCTGATGGCATTTCACAGTTAAATACAGTTTTCATGATACATTTAAACTACTGAAAATATCTATCTCCTTATTTAACCTGTCTGGAGAAAGGGAATCGCGGCTTGAGTCTTGGAATTCAAATGAAATCAGGACCACAGAGGTGAAGTTAAGAGTCGACAGGCTGTCTTTTCTCTTAGTTATCAACAATGTACCACCAGGTTGCTGCTGAGAAGAGGTCCGAAACACTGTTTGATGACCACCGTTAACCTGATGTGTAGGGCTCTGCTCCCAACTAAATTTATTTTCAAACCGTGGGTCACTCTGCGGGGGACACCTGGTACCTGCCCACTCCAGTCCATGACCTCGAGCGGACGTTCTCAGCTTACTCTGGCCTTGGATCCTCTTGGCTCCGCCAAGGAGTCATCACCTAGCTTCCTTTCTCAGTGGGTGGTTTTGAACATCCTTGCCCTTACTTCCTCCTCTAGCACCATCCTCATCGGAGGATGTAAGGGCAAGGATGTGCAACGCTGAGAGCTGGGAGGCTGCGTCCACAGGACACATGGGGAGTGCCCTGGGTTCAGGCTGCAGAGGGGCGGCAGCATCACGGTTCCCCGAGGGCATCTTTAGCCACTTGCCCCTGCAGTGTTCCTCCTCTCATGCCATCCTCCTTTGCTAAAGCCCAAACGCACTTCGTTTTTAGTAGCTGGAAAAGAAAGGGTATGGGGCACATTTAAAATGTTCTAAATTGGCCTTTAGCATATGTTGCTGGCGCGGCAGAGAGCCTGCTCCCAGGGAAATATGTACCAAAGTATTTTATCAAGCAGTTCCTACGTGAAGTTTCTTCATTCCATAAATAGAGAAACAGCATTACTGAAACGAGACAGGGTGGCTGTTAGAGGTTAGGAAGCTGTGAGGCACTTTCATCCCCCTCTCATGGAATGTTCTAAAGGACTCAGTGATGAAAATGTTATTTTTCATGAGCTGGATAGTTGATTATTACATTTTAAATGTATTTTAATCTGTCAAGGCGGTGATTGTTTTAATATTCCTATTTGAACCGAACTACAGTGTCACTTCTTTAATTACAGGGCAACTTAATATATTACATTCTGAAATTGAAATGTAAAAGAAGGATATGATTTATGGTCAAAGATTAGGCAAATTTATCAGCTCAGGGTTCCTCCCAAATTTTACACTAAATCTAGAGTGACTATGTCTTGACAGCACCGCCTTTCAATTCTATTATAGATTTAATTTGAGAATAAGATGTCTCTTTTTAACCAGAAGAATTTCTCATCTGTCCTGAAGGGCCTAATGGGCTCAGCAACAGACATGGGGTTTGGTTTATAAATATGTTTTGGGAGGAGATGGGCAGGACGCGTTCTCTGTTGCATAACATGTCTCTTCCTGTCTCCTTCTGTTACTCCTTTCAGCACAGAATGCCAGCCTTATGGCTCTCGGATCCTAAAGCTGAAGACGTTCTTTTTTTGTTTTCCCGCAGAGGTTAAAGTGAGAAACATAAACAGCAAATCAGACTTGGGGTGGATAAATCATGTTCGCATCTCTGGGAGCTAAAGAAATTTGCTTTGCTGATTTTAAATGTTCCCTCTCTCACACAGGCTGAAACATGCCAGTCTTTCAAATGTATTGGTCACTGACCTTCATTTTTAGTTCTGAGATATCAGAGTCATAAACAGTTGTACCGATATCAGGCCAGTTGTTAAGGCTGAATGAGATACAGTACACGATGACCGAAATCCATCATTTCATGCAGCCTAATCCTGCTCTTTCAGGCTCTAGAACATACTGAGAATGACGAAAATCCTCACAGAACTGAAGATTTACAAGTTAAAAGAAGACCTACTCAAGGATGAATTTCAGATATGTCTTCTACGTGTTCTTTTGCAGTTGAAAGGCTGTAGCCTACAACACACACTCTCATTCAAGGAAGCATATAATTCTGACACCCAGAGCCAACTTCTAGCTCTGCTTATCCATTAATGAAAATTCCAGTGAAGTTCTTACACACGCAAGCTGGAAGAAAAGAAATAAATGTTTCAGTAATCACAAATTCTGCAGCGTGAGAGCTTTGTCTTCAGTTCAGTAGCTGTTGGTGATAAGAATAAGATGTAATTTACTTGGCCAGATATTTAGAATTTATTAGTGGTTTAGTACACTAACCTGTCCCTTTTCTTCTCTGTGTGTGTGCTTTAAAAGCGAGTCATTTAAAAATCACTCAATTAACGCTAATGACTCATCTCACATAGACGGACTGAAATCTCAAATACCTTGTGCTTGTTGGTTTTCCAGTACAAGTCACTTTGGGCTGAATGACTTTAAAATTGGTATCTCCCAGATGGAGTACCTGTTTCAAATACAAGGCCCACAAATGTTGTGTCCTCTAGTGTTTTAACTTGTTTGGAGTTTGTTTTATTAGCCTGACTGAGGAGCTCCAAAGGAAACAAAGCATTAAATTGGCAGAGCCTAAACAAGACTTTCTTTCAGGAAGGGACCCGGAGCTTCGGGTGACAGTCTAATTGCTTCTAAGCCCCCAAAGAGGCCTCGGGCTTGAAGTAAGAATGTGTAGACGTCAACAGGCTAAATCAGCCAAAGAATTAAGCAGGCAGAGTTCCACAGACCTGACACATCACAGACCACTGCAAATGGTTTTCTAAAAGGGATTAAAATAAAATAAAGATTCATCGTCTGGCAATCGGTGTATGACCTCACGGAGGTCACTGCCACCACGCAAAACCGGCTCCTTCTTGAGTCCTCCTGGTCAGGAGCTTCCTGACCAAGCCGCCCTTCATGTCCAAAGTTATCCAGAGCACACGGAACGAAGCAGCTGCCACACACACCCAGATCCAAAAACAGATGCAGGAAGTCCGTTATCAGGTTGTCTAGCCACTGTCCTGGGAGAACAAGGACCCAACAAACAGACTCTGTTCAGGGCATATGGGGGTGGGTGGGCGGGGAGAGTCAGTCAAACCAATAAGCCACCTGCCAAATGGCTCTCACGGCCCTTTAGGTATCTTACGAGGATGGAGTTACCCTGCCCAATTTACGGACCTTCTTAGTTTCAAAATTAAGAACAATAACCAAAGAGCCACAGTTAATGTCCTTCCTACTAATCAGCTCAAATAATGATTTCATAGTCCTTACCTACGGCTGTACAAGCAGTAAAAGAAACATTTATATTATTCCTTACCTACTGCTGTATAAGCAGAAAAATAAATATTTGTATTATAGCTTGATGATAACCTATTGGAATCATTACCATCTAACTCTGAAATATGGCCTTACTTTCAAAAAACTGGGGTGGGGTGTCCAAGATCTACATTGCGTGGAGCTAATCTCTATTAGTTTATTATTAAATGAACATATACAAGCTAGAAGAAAGAGAATAAAGGTTCTATGGCTTCTTTTATGTTTGATCCTCATTGGACCAGGGTAAGCAAGAACCTTGCAATGCTAGGGCACAATAGTGATAACTAGTGTTTTATACAAATCTTTAGGATGCAAAGCAGAAATTGTTGCTGTTTCTATGCAAATTGGCACATGAGAAAGTAGCTATTGTCACTTGGTGTGGTTGGGACCTTGTGAGCAGTTGGATACAAATCTGGAGGCAGGCATGAGACAGAAGTGATCCGGAGTGGTCAGAAACTAGGTGGTGAGCAGTCATAGAAAATACTGAATTCATTCCAGGTGAATGAATAGACGAAGGAAAAAGCAAAACAACACAACACTGGGCTAGCGGGGAGAGCATCACGGACCCCGTGGACATGAGTCTGAGTGACCCCCGGGAGTCGGTGATGGACAGGGAGGCCTGGAGGGCTGCAGTCCGTGGGGTCGCAGAGAGTCGGACACGACTGAGCAGCTGAACCGACTGAACACCGACAGCAGGTCACCAGGACTACTGTCCCTCCAGCTGTTTTTACGGGAACTTCTGCTCTTTACATAGAGAGCTCCTTGATGCTGGAGTTTACTCATCTGTGAATCCCCAACATTCATCACAGTGTCTGTACATAGTGGTGACCTGAGGGACGTCCCAGACAGGAAATTGTAGCTGATGGACACTAGAAGCAACGCTTAAAAGCCGACAAAACTTTGTAAAGTGCCCAATAACCTCCCTCTGCGTTCTGGGCCCCAGTATTAAATGTTGATAAGAGCTAAATAACATGACAAACAAAGGTCAAGATCAGGAAACAAAATAAAGGCTGAAGGCAGAAAGGAAAATGATAATCAGGCCTGTTGTTCAAGCAACGCTAGAAAATCACGCCTAGCCAGGCAGACAACTTAAGCACCTAAGGCAGAAGGAAAGTTTCTCTCGTCATTAAGTCCTCTATTCAATTACCATTTATCGGGGTAATTAAACACTGGAAAGTGATGCCAGGCTAATTGTTAGATTATGATAATTACACGTCTTTGCTATGCTACAGCTGATCAAAATAAGATGTGGTCCCGTGCTCTTAGCTGGAGCTGCTCTGAGATCGTCAGACTTTGAGGGAGCACGAGGCCATTTATTACTAATTCATTACAAATCAGGCGGAGAAGCTTATTATTTGTAATGCTTCTTTCTTCCCCCCCAACAGTCTCCTGGAACAGGACTCCCCAAAGGTTAAGCACAAACTGCCGCCTCTCATTGGCCCATTTCCATCCCAATTACACAGCTGAGCAGTATTGGGTGCCTGTATTTGAGAGGGTTCATCAGACGCCTTCACAAAATCCTACGAGCGCCTATCACATTGGCAGGAACACCCAAGGCTCTCTTTCAGCCGCTGCCAACCCCTGTGCGGCTCTGAGCCGTGTCCCAGCAACCACAAGCTGGCGATCCTGAGAATCTCTTGGTTCTGAGGCACCCTTCTGCTCAGGTCAGGCCTGGACCAGGCTTGGGTATGCCCAGGGTCTGCCCCAGTTCACAGGAGTCACAGGGACTAGAATGTGCCTCTGCGGTCAGGACACCCAGCCTCTGTTCCCCAGGCCAGGGTCACGAAAGGAAAGCAACTTTCTCATCACCTCAAAGCTGCCAAAGCATAGCTCAAATCTTTGTAGAAAATCACTAGAACCAATCCCTTGTCCTTGGGCACTCTTGGGTGTTAGAAATCTCCCCTCCCATCCCTCCTCTCCTGGGAGGAGGGAAGGCAAACTGGTTCTTGGCTATTCCCTGGGACTTCTCAACCTTCCCCTGTGACCGTCACCACAATGGTTCACATGGGCCACTGCTGGGTGGAGGAAGCACGGAGTGTCAGCTGACTACAGATTCTCATGTCATGATGTGGTTCTCTTAGTTTTTTTTTTTTCCCTTCTTTTATTTGGGCAGTATTATGGATCGAATGCTTGGGTCACCCTCCAGTTTACACGTTGAAGCCTCAACCACCCTGTGATTGTGTCTGTAGATCAACATGGAGGTAATGAAGGTTAAATGAGGTCACAGGGGTGGGGCCCTAATCCAACAGGGTTAGTGTCCCCCTTCACCCATCTCCATGCTCCTTTCTTGTGCCTCTGCAGGCCAGGAAGAGCACTCTTACCAGGAACTGACCCTGCTGGACCTTCATCCAGGACTTCTATCCTCCAGAATGATGAGAAGGTAAACTTCTATTCTTTAAGCCAACAAGTCTGTGGTATTTTGTCATGGAAGCCTGAGGAGACTAACACAGGCCATTTGAAAGTTAATTAATGGTAGACTTGGGGCTGGGTGCTATCGAATTACATCACTGCCAGGGACTCCAGAGACATGGAGAATTACTGAATAGACATGGAGAATTACCGAATAACAACAAGAGGACAGTGGTCAGGAAGAGAGGGAATGAGGGCGGCCAGAGAGTGGAGGGAAGGCTTGCTGGCCGCACCCTGGCTGCACACGGGACCCTCGACATCCACCTGCTGCCCCGAGCAAGTGGCTGGTCTGAGGGGAGACGCCACATTATATTCCCGCATAAGGAGAGTTTCACCTCTGAAATTAACTCATGGCACCATGAAAATGACTGTATTATCACCCGGCAACTGTGTTATCTCACTGTTTCAGCAAGGCTTTCACCCAAAGATAGAATGAAGGGTGTTAGAGAAAAGTCACATACTCCATTTTACCCTTCCTCGACCCTGGAAATTAAAGTAGAATATGCCACCGCCTTTCAAAAAAAATCATCTTAAGTGCATTGTGGGGACCAAACACACCGTGAGGTACCTTTGTTAACACCAGAACACACGAAGCTGTCATTTTACACGGGCATTTACTGGTGGCCTGTGGCTCAGGACTGGGGAGCTGGGGAAAGGAGGTACTTTGGTTCATCACATAAAAATGGTTTTATACTACTTAGTTTATTATTTCCTCCACACACTCATTAAAAGCATATTCATTCATACAGCTGGATCCTCTATTTACTTTTATAGCCTGGACCACAGAAAGATATATGCAAGAATAATGCAATCATAAAAAATAAGAAACTAATTGCTCTATCCCAAGGAAACATAAGGGGAAGAAAGAAATAAACAATTCACCATTTATTTCTCAGAAATAAATCTAAGCACTTTAGGGGATTCTCAAGGGCCATAATATCCCTGCCTACTTAAATGCCTGTCTATCTCAGTGATGGGGAATAGACTCGTGTTTTTCCCCTCCATTTTAGCAAGCTCCACTTTCAAAGTGTCTACCTTGGAAAAGAGCTGTAGTTCAAAGCAAATGCACATGACCCTCCTCTTGAACTTTCAGAATCTTTGGTCCTGCTACAAGCTCTGAACGAGCCACTTGTGGAGATTGTGAGATTTCAGAGGGATGGTTAATGCCAAGACACAGAGATGATGAAATAAGAGCGTGATAACGGGCCTGCCATGCTGGGCGACAACTCAGCACCAAGGGCCTTGAGAGGACGGGCCACGACTGGCTTTCTTCAGCACTCGACAGGACAAGCCCAGACCTCAAAGTCTCTTCCACAAGCACGTTAACACTGTGTTCCTGTTAAAGTTCAACAGAGAGAGAATGTGAACTACGATTGAGTCATCAACTCAATTCTGGTGAGCTGGGTCAAAAAATAACAAAGCTATGAATGAAACCTACAGGAGCAGTGACATGAGCCTGGAATGGAGCACAAAATCTGCATCCAGGGTAGAGACAAATGGGACCATATCGCACTGTTTATTTACAAAACAGGGCAATTTCATTGATGTTTTAATTCAACATCTGAGTACCCACTCTGTGTGTGACGATTATTTAAAATCACAAGGCATTTGGTGTTCTAAAGGGAACGGAGATTTTTCTCCATCCTAAACATAAAATATATTTAAGAGACAAATGTAAAATATACCTTTCACCCTACCTCTGGGAAGTAAAAGGGTAACCAAACAGGGAATTCACTTTAGTGCCCTCTCAGATTCTCTGTGTCAGGCACCCTGGAGCTGAGAAAAGAGTCATCGCGGCCAAAACCCACCCAGGGATGCCCAGCCATTAACTGCAAAGCCTGAGTCTTGGTCACTGAAAGTGCTGGCAACTATGGTCGTGTGAATGTAACTAGAAAGAGCAGCAGGTCACGCGCTGGCCAAGTGGGCAGCCTGGAAGCACAGGATATGGGGCTAGCGCAGGGGACACCCAGTTTGTGCTATAGAGGCCACCCTGCGCCGGGCATGCACGCGGGCAGGGAGGAAGGGAGATGGGCCCGGGCAGCAGAAACGCCTGTCCTTTGGCTCATGCGGGCCATGATGTGAGCTCCTGCTGTGTCTGCCACACGCCTGGGACACGGTCCGGAGCATACACGTACCTCAACAGGGTTGTGAGTCCTAAGAGGAGACCAGCCATTCTAACCCACAGGAGGAAATGAGCTGAAAAGTTAGTTGGAACTGTGGAGGGGTTGTCTTCTGTTTTTGTTTTGTTTAAACACAACTTTCTGCCCATGAAAACCGAAGGAAGCAACTCACAGATGCCCAGCAGAGTATGACGTTTAGTTTCGCTTATTTTTAAATTCGGGGTGGTGGCTTCAAGATATAATTAATATCTCCAAAGATGGCAGAGATGTGTGGAAGTCTCTGGAAACATGAAATACTGCTCTTCTCCGTTGGACCATTAGGACATTTAAAAATTCGTCTCGCATGTGGGGAGATTGTGTTGGTTCTAACGACTAGGAAAATGTATAGGGTGACTCAAAATTAGACATATCACTCCTATTTTTTCCTAATGGTAACTTGCAACCCAGCCTCTCCAAGCACTCACTGAAGTAAAATATGATGGAATTCTCAGCATTATAGTTGCAGCCAAGAATTCGTGTGCACTCCTCTCATAAAACTTTCTACACAGTTGGTGTTGACTCGAGAAAAACCGCAAGGAAGTTACTATAGTGGAGAGCAATAAAATCCTAACGCATCTCTCCTTGAAAACACCCAACCTGCTTGCCTCTGCCATCCGAGACATGACTCATGTTTACCAGTCTTAACCTACAGCAATTATGAATTCTTCAGTGTGCAAAGCATGGGTAACATAGGCTTGTAAAGAGAGAGCCCCTGGTCTTCCCTTGGGACATGATGTTCGATAATAATTTCACAAGAACCCTACTTCTGCATCAAGACCGAGAGACCCACACAAGAGGGAGGAACTTTGAGCACCGTCGCATCCAGCTGTTTCCTTTCAGGACTGTTAATTATCTAGTCGCTCAGAAAACAAGTCTCCAGGGAGAATTTGAGTCTTAAATAGGAGCTCTTCCCAGGACCTGTGGATGTCACTCAAAACCCAGGGCATACACAAATTCTCTATTCAGGGGCAACCAGCTTTCCAGTGCTGTTCAGAGCATTTCCCTCACTCCCGCCCGACAGGAAGATTTAAGAGAAAAATAGGGGAAATTTCGCTTGTGTTTTCCTAGGAAAGTCGAGCTGATTGTATTATCGACTGTCTACCGCATTAGCAATTTCCAGCTGAATTACAAACTGTTTGCCTGCATTATATTGCTATTGTTCAATACCATTTTCATTGCCCTAATGAAACAAAGCTATATAATATAACCATAAAGTACTGATTACAGTTAACAACAATAATGGAAGAGGGCTAAGGAAAGACCTCTTTTAAAATATGCAAAGAAAAAGATATGAAACGCTGATACTTAGCAGACATAAAAAAAAAAACCAAACCCTCTTTCTGGCTGTCTGGATTGAGAGCAAAACAACACTGACGAGTTAATTCTTCTTTCTCTTCCAACAATGCAAATGGTATTTCCCCTAAGAGAGAATTTCTCGATTTCCCCAAGAGCAAAAGTTCTCCAGGTGCTGTGAAGCAATAATAAAAACAATGACAGCGGTGTGGATTTCACACACACCTTATCTTACAAAGCACCTACTCCAAACCCGAGTATTCCCCAATATCATGAAAGACGGCACTGAAATTTCCCCTGGGGTGCAGATTTCTCCCTGACTATAACTGAGCTCTTTGGAGAAATGCCATCAAGAAAGCACCAGGCTATTTCTTATTGGCCTGCATTAAATCACCCAGCAACACAGTGATCAGGTTGCTGGGCTGGACTGAAGGCTGCCCAAGTGAGATGGCGAATCCACGGCTGAGACTGCCTTTTAGCAAAGGCCCTGAGGGTTATTGTCAGCCTTTTCTGATACCCAGTTCCTTTCCCACAGACAGAGGCGATAAACAAAGAGGTGAAGAGCAGAGGCAGAAGTGGTCGAGAACCTTCCTGGGCGCTGCTAATCACATTAAGACGTGAAGCTATAGTGCCGGACCCTTGCTACCCTCTGACATTCCTGCCAGAGCTACCATTACTCCCCCCGAGGCAGAGTGTAATTGGTATAACGGGGAACAGGACACGCTGCTCTCATTCCCTCAGAATCCCCTGAGCTGAGCTCGGGAGAGTGAGTGAAACAACCGTATGGTGCTGTGGTGGTCGATGATCCGTGACTACCCAGGTCCCAGACCCCCGGACATTCTGCATCTGACAAATCCTTCCTGGCGTTTCCGGAGTGGACGTGGTGTAAACCAGAGTTAATGAAAAGAGCCGGATGTCGGGATCAGAGACTCGTTCCTCTGAGACAGACTCTGGTCTTGAAACAAGCCCTCCTCTGGAGATCTTTGTCGAGGGCCGGCATTTCTTTGCACAACACAGGACGGTGTCAGCCTCGCGGACACAACATGCTGAGTTCCACACACTGGATCTGAAACGTCCGTCTGATTTCAGCGGTCCGAAACAGTCACTTCAATGCTCAGTTTACTGGCATGTTCTAGTTTTTGGACCCCTGAAAAAAGATTGTTTAAACACTCAGGGTGGTGTCTGTTAGACCTCTTTCAATAATGTGTATTGCTTGAAAGATGAAAGGGAATGTGCATTTATCTTTTCCTATTAAAAGTGCTAATGTATGCAAGTTCATTTGCCTTTTGCTTCTATTGATTGGATCCTTGTTTTCTCATCCCCTGCACTCCATTAGGATCCTCACTGATTTAACAATAATGCCAAGCCAGACGAAATGTGTACTACAGATTTTAGTTGCTCTCGCATCTACAGCCTATTTAAAAGTTTGCATAGGCAAGATGGTGGTATAAGTGGAAATTACGGGCGACATGAGGAAGTATTTCACTTCGTCACATCAGAAAGAAAATCGCAGAGAAGATGAGAAGACTTAATGGTTGAATTTCTCTTTTCAATTTGAAATAGTCATGTCTGAACATCTGATAAGAATCCTGTGCTTTAGGAATGCTGAAATTAAAATAGAAGCGCAATTTAGGATTACAGATTATAAAACCAGTAAGCACAGCTGCTATACACAGGGCAGGAATGGCTCTTCTTTTCCAAATCCATTTGTGTAAAAGTCAAACATGGAAGTCAAATAATCTTTACTGTAAAAATTAGTAAAAGGGCTAGACCCCAGGAGAATAATTTTCAGACACAGTTTGCTATTTATCTGCTCCCAGTCTGAAATAACGCTTCTGTTTAGTGCTTCATTCTGGAGGGAAAAAAATATGTTTATCTCATCACATATTTTTTAATATTTATTAGTCTGAATGCTTTCTGTTTATAAGTTTAAGTAAACTAATTTTAGTCTCAGGACTAATGATAAAATATCTTATTTAAGTGTGTGTGTGTGTGTGTGTGTGTGTGTGTGTATCAGTCACTCAGTCGTGTCCAACTCTCTGCGACCCCATAGATGGCAGCCTGCCAGGCTCCTCTGTCCATGGGATTCTCCAGGCAGGAACACTGGAGTGGGTTGCTATTCCCTCCTCCAGAGGATCTTCCCAACCCAGGGATCAAACCCGAGTCTCCCGCATTGGTGGGCAGGTTCTTTACCACTGTGCCACCCGGGAAGCCTTTTGTTTAAATATGAAGTGATGCCAAAGCTGTCGATCACAGGACAAAAGAATAGAAAATTGCCATTTTGAGACATGATTTTCAAGCCCCAAAGAGTATTCTAATCCACTCTGTACCGAGAACACACGTGCTTTACTGAAAGGTTTAAAATGCTTTCTCCTTGGGTCCACTTCACCTGTGTCCAAAAAGGCAGCAGGGAAATGTAAAAGCCCTGGGGAGACATCCGCTCTCTGGCAGCACGAAGTTGACAGTGGAGAAATCCCGAGTTGTTGAGCCCATGGGTGGGGAGGCTCGTCAGCTCACCGGGCCTTCTAGAGCTGCTCAGGCAGAGGTGTCGACGGGGGCAGAGGGACCCCTGGCAAGCGTGGAGCTCAGCCACCCAGGGCTGCCTGCAGATCGTACAAGATGTCCAGGGACATGAACAGGCGTCCGCTGAGCCACTTGGAAGGCATCGCTAATAAAAAGTGGAAATCAGAGTGGAAAGAAAATTGCATTTCCAGTCCTCCTTGTGGCACCTGGCTTTTTCAGCACATATGGTTTGTAACGTTTGCTGATTGTCTGGTGGTTATCAAGGAAATCAGAGCTGATGAAAGAGAGTCCAACTTTCCCCTTCATTTCGCAGACTCTGCGGACATCCACCCGACAACTGAGCAGGGACGACCCTCTCATCGTCCGTGGCGGACAGCATCGGGAAGAGCTCACAGGGAAGGGACAGAAAGCCATCTGTTGAGCTTCGAATCTGGGCTCTACCACTGCTGACTCTGCACCCTCGGCAGGTCACTCTACCCTCTCTTCCTCGGTTTCCTCGTCTGCAACACTGGAATAAGAATAACAATTGCACCCCTAGGACGTCTGTGAGGATCAAAGGAATGAATGAAATGAGCAAATCCGGACTGACTGTGAAGTGCTTAGACGGTGCTTGGCAAATAGTAACAGGTAAGAGGCCCATGTACAATTCCATTATTTACGTAACTAAAAAAGGTATTTTTCCAGCGCCAAAGAGTTGTACTGCTTTGAAAGATATCAAGAACCTCAAGGATCTTTGGAAGTAGAAATTTTGATAGTCATCATAATATCTATTGAGCGGGCAGAGTGTAATTATAATAGATTTTTGCTTTCGAAAAAAGGAGAAGTGGTTTCAAAAAGAAGTTTATAAATGGGGGAGGAGTGCTGACTCTCTGGAGTACCTGTGCGTACACAAGGCAACTCAGCCTTGTGGAAGTGGGCTGGATATAAAAATACATGGGAAGGGGTCGGGGGCGGGGGGAGGTTCAAGAGGGAGAGGCTGATTCATGCTGTTGTACGGCAGAAACCAACACAACGTTGTAAAGCAACTGTCCTGCAATCAAAAATAAATTTAAAAAAAAAAGATAAAAAATAAAAATACACAGAGGAAGGAAGGGCCGTTACCCCATGTGGTGTGATTTCCGGGACACAAAAACAACCTTTAAGCAAAAATAACTTCCCAAGAGGGAATTTCAGTTCTTAACGGGGTGAGTGTTATTTCACCTAGGAGAGAAATCATACTTGCCCGCTAGTGTATTAACGCATTTTCATTTCTCTGACTCATTAATACCTGTCCCCTAGCAAAGACCCCTGAAAGGCTCTGGGATACAGTGGGTAACCTCTGAGAAAGAACAAGTGGTCTGCGGGGCTGGGGGAAAAGGCCTCAGGAAAGGGACACTGGACAGAAAGACAGATGTGCAGGGCCAGGTAGTAGAGAAACACGTGAGACTTCCCAAGCCTGCTGAGGTCAGCTCTACAGCATGTCATCACATTCCATTAGAATGAAGCGCATTCTCTTCAAGAAGGCCTATTTTAACTTAAACTTTAAAATTACAGTTTACTTGAACAATATGGTACTAGACTGACCTACTGTGCTGTGCTGGGCTTAGTCGCTCAGTCGTGTCCGACTCTTTGCGACCCCGTGGACTGTAGCCGCCAGGCTCCTCGGTCCGTGGGGATTCTCCAGGCAAGAACACTGGAGTGGGTTGCCATGCCCTCCTCCAGGGTCTCTTTCCAACCCAGGGATTGAACCCAGGTCTCCCAGATTGCAGGTGATTCTTTGCCGACTGAGCCACCGAGGAAGCCCAGACTGACTTACTATCCTTTCTTAATTTGATGAACTTTTCACATGTTTATGACTTTGTTCATTCATTCATTCATTCACTCAAGTATATGTGGCTCAGGTATTGCTCCTGTGGGCAAACAAAAATGAACCAAGACAGAGTCCTGCCCTAAAGAAACTGACAATCTAGTGCGCGAGAGAATCATACAAATAAATCTCTTCGATGAAATGTGATATACGTCATAGGAGAAAAAGACCTAGATTTAAATACTGTCTGTCTTAAATATAGTGTGAATTGGGCAAGTCATTTAATCTCTCTGTATCTCACCTTTAAAAAAAAAAGAAAAACTAGATGACCTAAATGTTCTACAATGCTGTTTCAGTTTAGCACAGAGATCATGCAGAACCATCTGACTGAGTCATCTCAGAAACTAAATGGTAAGACACCATAATGGAACACTAAGATTTTGCCAAATTCCATTCCTGGGTTTCCGTTCATTCCATCCATTTCAGTGCAGTGAGGAGCAGCTGTAACCAGACCCTCAAGGTGGCCTAGTGTCCGGTGCCCTGGGACACAGGGGGTCGTGATGACTAGGTGTCTAGTGCCTGGTACGTAAGGTTGGAAGGGCAAAATACAGCTACAATCACGAAAAGGATTCCACCCTTTCCCATGGACAGCGACAAAACTAAGGACTATTTAGGCGGTGGCAACTGGTAGGAATGTCATCATTGATGAAAAGCTACAAGAAAAGCTGTAGTCACAGTTTATCACATCATCAAACTCCCCCTACCCCTGCTCTCGACCCTACGGAGGGCTGAAATGGCACAACAGGAAATGGCGAGCATTGATGATGAGAAGAATCAGTGAGGTCATCATTCAGAAACGGCCCCCTCAAGTATCTGCTGAATTGTTTCATGGGGTCTCTTAACATCTAAAGCCCTTGGGGAGCTCTCTCAGTTCCAACGTCCCAGTTATAGGGGATATAAATACATAATGTGCACTTAATCAGAACTGTTTTACACCTGTTCTCTCAGCCTAAAAAACGATGGGGGGGAAAGCCCCACATCTGTATTACCCTCGCTGGACATATAAAATTTCTTCTCATCCATAGTCTTCTGGAAGGTAATCAGGTACCTTAAGTGCAGAGGTAATTTAAGATTTTTGTCTGTCTCCAAAACTGTTGACGACATGTTAAACAGATGGAGGCCGTTTCTTTTATTTCTCCAACTTTCCCTTCTGGCTCTCTGATGAAGGACATGCTGACATAAATGTTGCGTTGTTATGCACGGTAGAGAGACCCGCAGGTCCCAAAGGGGAGGCAAATCATGTCCTTTCAAACGATCTGTTATTTTTGGCGGTAAATTTGGGTTAACTATGACAGAGAGCCTTGAAATATTTTATGTGCCTCAACTTTAGCGTTAAGAGGAAGGAGGGGGGTTATGAGAGGGAGAGCGGGCTGTGCCAAAGAAAAACGCGGTTTGGCCGTTTTGATTCATTGAAACAGAATGGCTGTTTGAACACCCTGGGGCCTCTGTATGTTTGGGTTCAGGATTCCAGAGACAAAGTTCTTGGCTTCTCTGGTTGACAGCAAAATCTTCACTTCCTGGAAAGCTGGTGCTATCAGCCTGATGGTGACTTGCTTTAAATTAAGTCCCAGGCCTTGGAGTGTGGAATGCCTTCTGCCGTTCTCTCTCTGCTAAACTAGTTTTGCTGACTAAATATTTTCTCCTCGTGATGTCTTTAAGTGTGTTCAAAGCTATAATTCACATATAACATTCATGAGGGCCTACTGCCTGGGACTATTCCTTAGCAACTCAAATGTTTTTTTTTCTACTTTTGCTCCTTAAAATTTGCTCATAATTGATAAAAGCATGAAACACCAAGCAATTAGAGGGCGAAGGGTGAAAACCAGGGCACTGGATGGATGTGGTTCATCTACTAAATCCTCCAACAAAGTACTCATTATATCACATGAACTGCACTCTGTTTTGTGAGACACTGGGGGTGTTTAGAATTCTAAAATTATAGAGTATACTTGAGGTCAACCAGAGACCACTCAAACCCATGAGGATATGAGAGTTCTGCCTCTATGTCTCAACTCATAAGCAAGATTTAAAAAGTCACAACGCTTTATCATTTGTCACGTTTCTTAAGAGAACAAAGGTAATGTTTCTGGAGGCTTTTCATTTTCTTTAGACAACCCCAGGAAATCGAGAGCCGCCTGGCCTTGGCTTTTGATCCCTTGGGGTTAATCCCTTGGGAAGTTAGAGAGCTTTCTTCTCAATGTATCCAGGACGACCCTCCTCCACTGCATAAAAGCTGTAGATCTCACCAAGATGGCAAACCTTAAATATAGAAAACCTTAAATATAGTTTACTAGACTGTTAAAAGTTTATGACACCACTTCTCTATTTTCTGGTATTCATCAATAAACCTCCATTGATCCCTTCAGGGATCTTAACATAGCCTCTTCTACAGTAATACCTATGTGCTCAAGCTTCAAAGACCCATTTAGTTCACATGTGTAATTTGCCCACTTATTCCTGCTGCGATAATACTCCTGGTTTAATTGCCCATAGAGCAACTAGATAAATCAGCTACATTGCTTTGTATTAGCTATCTATGCATATGTGTAAAAGCAAAAAAATAATGCAAGACTGTTCAAGCTATAAACTGCAAAAATTAAGATAAAAATACGATTCTCATGAACAAACAGATCCAACAAATATTCCTAAATTTTGCAAAATAGAAAGGGAAAAAAACCTTTAAAATATATTCAATACTTGGAGATTATCAACTAGCTCACTGTTTAGGGAGGTGGAGAATAAATATTCTCAATATATGTTTATATATGTAAATTTATTTATATAAAGAGAGAATAGATTTTGATGAATGAATTGATGAATATATGAATATAAGCTTGAGTGAGTAAATAAATAAATGCATAGAGAAATTATATAAATTACCCAAGCCCATTTAAGAAATGTCGACTTATGACATTTGCTTGGAAAAATTCAAATCTATTTTCATCAAATGATCAGAACTATGAAAGCAAAACTTCTTTATATAAAACAAATCATTATTTCTTATATATTAAACTCTTAGAGAATCATTTTCAAATTGATCTTCCCTGCTAAGAGTCATTAGCTAAATATAAGAATTATAGTGCATACACACGAGAAAACTTAGGAGTACACCAATAAGCACACACAAAGACGTAACTCAAAAACATAAAATTAGTATTTCAGTAAAACCCCTAAAGTCTCTAAGAAACAAAAAAAGAATGCTTATCTGGTTTTTCTTTTCTCCTTTTTAAAAAAATTTCTATGAATGTTGCATCCTTATATAAGAATAACAAGCCCCATACTCTTTTAAGTAGATCTCTCTTTATCCTTCTGGCATCATTCTAAAGATACCTTACTTTTAAATGGTAATATACAAGTTACACTAGATATTAAAATAAACTATATGTATTTGACTACAAAACTCTAAAACTGAGTTATATTCTAGACTGAATTCTAAAACTCGCAGAACATTCAACTAGAAAGATGTGACACCCATTTAGATGTATAAGATATTAAAAGAGTTGATAAAAAGCCTTGCTTTTTTGATTAGAATACTTTTAGCAGCTGGAAAATCAGCCAATCACCAGATTATTATAATAATTAAGCTAATATTCAGAACAAAATTCATTTCATTTGAAAACTATGGGAATGTATTGTTGTCAAATGGGTTTTATGTCAGATTTAAGTAAAGCTTAAAATATACTAGGCATATTACATATGGGACTGTCTTAAGCAGTATATGTTGTATGCATTTTACACAAGAACTGAACTCTATAAACTGAATTTCATAAGTGCATAATAAATACAGAAACAAATAGAAACCTATTTATAGGTAATCAATTTCATGATTTTTAGAGCTATTGACCGGGTAATTTTCAAATGGCACCAGCCATAGAGGTTGCCAAGCTTCCGCTTTAGAAAATTTCCGTACCTTGTGGTCTCAATTTGAATAAACAACTCACAAACTCAAGCAATTCCAGAGATGAACGGCAGATCCTGACAGCAGCAGGTGGAGCAAAGGGGGTATTATTGAAACATGGGTTGATATGATTCAAGAGTGCTCAAGGCCATCTGATGCGAAGGGCCACATGCAAAATCAGCAGAGCCCTAACCTGACTAATTGCCTCCCCTGATTGTGACAATTTTGATTAGAAGAATAATCAGCTCTCAACAGCCTGTAGGCAAAAATGCCAGTGTGTATGTGTGTGTGTACGCGCGTGTGTGCCTGTGTGTGTGACGGATGCCCAGCTGTATGAATGCAGATCACCATTAACCCACTCTTCAAACATTAAAGGGATACCAACATGAACAAAGCCAATAATTCCCTTCATCATTAGGGTGAACATTTTCCTTCTGTCACTCCGCAGTTGCTTTTATACAAACTAAAGCAAATGCTGATACTCAGGCTTTCTAAAAGTAAAAATGTATTCATATTTTGTCACCGAAATTTTGAAGACTGAAAATTGAAGTCTTTTTAGAAATTATTTTAAAATCATTTATGCTAAACTCAAAGAGAAATTGTTTTAAGATAAATGACTGTTTCTTTAACTGTTTCTACTTATTTTTACCTAAATATTCATGAAAAGAAATAAAAATATAGCTTAATTTTTTAAATAAAGATTCAGAATAAACATATAATCTTTCCAAATGCTACATTAAAATCAGTTCATCACCTGAAGGCCTACTTTGTGATCTGCCTCTTTCAATTTTATATTAAAATGACTCCGGTTGTCCATCAGCTTCATGCAGAGAATCTTTTACTTAGAATGGTAACCTACTTCAACTAATATTCTTCGGTTAGTGATTTTTAAACCTCAAGATTTAGAAACAGAAAACTTTCAGAAGTTAAGCTGTTGAAAGTGAAAATTTAGGGAAATTTTGTAACATGCAAATACTCACATTTTCAGTAGCCATGATAAATTTAAGGGCATTTTGTTAGCATGAGAATGTAAAATGTTTACTAAGCTTTTATTTGCTCATAAATGTATCATGTTTAGTATATTTATAGAAGGGTAGGGATGGAATAAGGCAGAAAACATTTCAGGAAAAAATTGTTCTCTTACTGGTTTGTAATATAACTTTCACTTCTTAAACTTTATTCCTGCCATGGCTACAAAATCAGAGAAGGTGAGATAGAGAGAGGGGTATTTAGACCTAAAGAGCTAAACCTAGGTTATTTTGAGCTCAATTCCATGTGCCGAGGTGGGTTTACCTTCAGTTAAGTGGTTAAAGGCATGTGATAGCATTAAATGTGATTTCCATCTACCTGATGGGCTCGACAAAATCTCAGGCCCTCCACCGGTGCGCCTCCAAATGTAACTGTCAGTCAGCTGATGTCAAAACCTAATGTCTCTTCACGGCCTTACACAGCTGGTCCCTGTCAGCATCGACAAGCTTTGCGGGCTGGGGTGTCGTGGCAGGCGAGATGATTTATACACACGGACCCAGGGATCTCAGAGCTCGCTGGGAGGAGGCATTTCATCCGAGTGAAATACTCGCCATCAACAAACGAGTGACTGAAATTAAACAAAACCTGATACGCTGAAATCCAAGCAGGCTGTGTTCCTCCCCTCACTCAGATCATTAATGCATTCAGTTAGCCTGGGAATTCACAAAAGACCCATGTCAACAGTCTATTAGTGAGATAGAAAAAAAAGGCGCGTTAAACGCCTCCCTGCTTTAGCCTCTGACCTCCTTCAAGCTGGCACATTTTTAAAATTCTTTGTGGGATAAGGAATTACTGGCCAGCCACACTGGAAACCCGTGAATATGCTGTCTTCAAATCTGACCAGCATTTTCCTTGAAAAGCTTTAACTGAGGGAAGACCTGACATACTATATATATCACAAGTGGGCCCTGCTTTTATCAAATAAATTATTTAAAATACTGTATCAGATTAGGATAGAAAGTTTCTCACTCGCTGTCTCTAATCTTACCTTGACTCCGTCTCCCTAGGACAGCATACAGGCGTATAATATAAGACGCCACCCAAAAACATCTTTCTTTTTATTGGTTTTGCCGTTAAAGCTCATTGCTGCAATATCTGCGAATGGATAATTCTCTCCATTTAACTCAGCGTTAATTATTCTTTTTCACAAGCATCGTAATGATCTGTAAAACTAACACTTTGGTCCGGTTAGCATTAGCGTATGTTCAGAACAACTGTAATGCACAGTTGCCCTGATTGGGTGCAACCAAACTTCTGAATTTGAGCACTTCCTGCAGAGAAACGCCATTCACGGACTGGAAATGCTCCATTCCTCGCTATTGCTTGATTAACACAGTTTTAGCTTCAACAGATATGGGACAAGTTAGGGCTATTAACTGTCCCTTTAACTTAGAACTCTTAATTTAGAAAGAATTAGGAACCCGGTGGAAGGCTACAGGTCCCTATTCCACATGCAGCGGGCTAGTTAAGGGCACGGGGGCCAGGGGTGAGTGTATGGTTCAGCTCCTAAAAGATGTCCATATAGATCTATCCCAAGTTAATGTAAGCTAATCTAAGCTAGCTAGGGTGTGGCATATATTTTTATCCCAGGGCTCTAGGCCATTTCCTACATCTCTCTTTTCTAACAGGCTAAAACTTGCTAAAGCATTGAAGGAAGACAAAAGTCAGTCATGACTGTTTAGGTAACGTCACGGCAGTGTGAGTCAGCTCCTGGGGAAGCCAGCTGTTGGCCATTGTTACCTACCGAGGCAGGCCTGCTGGAACCCGCGAGGCAGTGGGTTACAGCGCCTTCCATCCAGGCAAAGGTGTGACACGTGGCACATGCAACAGCCCAGCAAACAGAAGCAAAACCTTTTCAGTTCCGGTTAAGCCTCTAGGGAGCTGAAGACCAGTCTGTTTTAGGAAGAGATGACCTGAAACCAACTGGTTGCTGCTGCTACCAGGCCAGTGGTCGGGGTATTTGTCTGTGTTGGTTGAACAGACTACGCTCGTCCCATCAAATCAATCCCTCCCGGCTATGGCTTGGGACGGGGGCTGACCCATCAGCACTTCCGTCTCCTGTCCAAGTGAGCCCCCGGCTGTTGTCCAAGACGGCCCCGCAGGAACTTTCTTTGGGCTTTTAAAGTCCAATTCCTTTAAGGACAAATGCTGTTCACACAGGCAGAGAGCTTCCCCAGAACCTGCACGACCCTGATGTCCATTCTTACTCTGTGCTCAGGGCTTCAGCCCTTGTCCACTGCTTCCCTTCACGCTCACTCTGCTTTCCAGCTGGGCACCCCTTTTTGGCAGGTCGGACGCTATGCATTGACTCCCCTTTGCCCAGGTGTCAGCTGGGTCCACAGACCCTTCAGGCAATCTACCAGTGACCCACTCAACTCTGCTTGAAAATTCCTGCTTCTTTTTTTTTAAAACGAAGTGTTACTTGTTTTCAGTCGCTCAGTCATGTCCAACTCCCTGCGACCCCATGGACTGCAGCCCTCCAGGCTTCCCTGTCCTCCACCATCTCCAGGGTTTGCTCAGACCCACGTGCACTGTCAGTGAAGCCATCCAACAGTGTGCTCCTAAATTCCAAATGCTACTGAAAGAAACGTATCTTACATGATTTTTCCTGCTTTAACTTCATCACTGACTTGTTAAATCTCAAGTTACCTTCTCCCAAAGAAAGTTTGCTTGCCACTTAATACTGCACACCATAGCCAGAAAATAGCTAGAAAATGGCCAGGTAGTCTTTAAAGATAAAGGCACTTCACCTGGTCTCTGACCCTATCAATTACATGTTCACTGTGTGTGTGCATGCTCAGTGTCCAACTCTTTGCAACCCCAAGGACTGCAGCCCACCAGGTTCCTCTGTCCATGGAATTTTCCAGGCAAGAATACTGGAGTGGGTTGCTATTTCCTTCTCCAGGGGATCTTCCCGACCCAGGGATCAAACTCACGTCTCTATATAATTTAACAAGTTATCTAGCTAAAGGAAGGAAAAAGAGCAATTAACTGTTTTAAAAAGTAAAGTCTACCAATTAAAACAAAAAACAACCCATAGTAACCCCATGAATTACCTCAGTCTTGAGCAGGAACTATATGCAATTCACACACATTAATTCATTTATTCTTTAGGATAACTCTATAAAGTAGGTGTTCTTTCCAGTTTGCAGATGAAATAAATGAGATGAAGAAAGACCCTAGAACTTGCCCAACGTCACTAGTGAATAATGAAGCCAAGATTCAAATCCCCTTCTCTTTCCCTCCAAATCCTATCCTGCTCTTTCTACACCACGTTGCTTTCTACTTTATTTTGGGCAAATTATATTTATTGTTGGACTTGGCTGCCAGGCAGCTTAGGGCTCAATCAGAGTAAGACATTACCTTTGATATATTTGTTTTCCCTCACGCCTTTACATTTAACTATAATTATAATTGTTTGAATGATTGCATGTGATATGCCTTCTTCAGTCTGTCATTCAAAAGCTTTTACCTCAGTGAGCCCTACCTAAATGACAGGTCGGACATGGGTACTAGGATAAATAAGATACAATTCCTGCTCACAGAATTCAGCCTAGACAGGAACAGACGCATAAATTTGCAATTATATTCTGAGATAGGATTCTGAACATACTCTTGGAGATAAAAGGCTTCCTAGAGTCAGAATGTGAACAGGAGTTATCTCAAGGTGACCCCGTGGACTGCAGCACGCCAGGCCTCCCTGTCCATCACCAATTCTGGAGCTTGCTCAAATTCCTGTCGATCGAGTTGGTGATGCCATCCAACCACCTTATCCTCTGTGGTCCCCTTCTCCTCCCGCCTTCACCCTTTCCCAGCATCAGGGTCTTTTCCAGTGGTGTCACAAAGAGTTGGACACGACTGAGTGACTGGACTGAACTATGTCAAGGCAGCGAGACCATCCAGGTAGGACAGACAGCAGGAGGGAAAGAGAGGGTGCAGAGGACAGAGCAGGATGCACGGGACACTGGCTGCTTGAGCCTTTTTGAAAGAACTGAGACAATAAACCAGGGTTATAAAGAAATGCTTTGTTATAGCAATTCTGTGATGCAGAAACAGAGTGCTGGAAAATCTCAGTGTAGGTCAGCATCATGAATTATTTGCTGAAATCATGTGAGAAACTAGGCTTCAAACTCCCCTCTGCCTCACAACCCATTTAAAACATTTCAAGTTTCTGTATGGGAGAGTGAGCTTTTTAGGAAGTATTATTTTTATTACGTCTCTGATCCATGCAACAGAAACTCAGAGACTTTTATCAGTCATGGAACATCAGGGGAAAAGATAATTGCAAATTTTTTTTTTTTTGGAAATTTCAGCATATTACTGATATTTTAATAGATTTAGTTTAGATCTTTGTTTTTAAGTTTGATTCTTTACAAAGGCTCTTTAGAATTCAGTCTTAATTTTTACCTTGACATTGAAATATACTTTTTTATAAATGCTTATCAGATAATTTTTTGTTTTATGACCTGAGGAACCTTTTCTTTTTCCTTCCCTTTAAATTTACTTTTTAAATTAACACTGTTTTTTTTTTTTTTTTTTTAAAGAATCTCAAATATCAACTTTTTTCTTAATGTCCAGGACACACAAAAAATGAAACGCCCCAAGGAACAATACAAGTCCAGAGCTACAGACAAATGGAGGGTCAGCGTTTAGAGGACCGTGGGGATCATTCATCCTGTGCCCGTGTTTTACAGCTGAGTGAGTGACACCCAGAGGGGCGGACTCACTTGGAAAGATAACCAAGCGTGTTAATGGCAGAGCTCGGAGGAGAATGAATTCCTGAGTTCCAGGACAAGGTGACAGAATCCATCTCCTGGAGTTCTGTGAGTACAGAAGCACTGAAGACTCTGTAAGGCTGATGTTTTCTTCCTTGGGAACATCACGAATGCATAAATGGCCTGGTCAGAACGGAGTGGTCACGCAGTGGCTCAGGCAGAAGCAAGTTCTGAGCTTTGAGGGTGATGGGTGGGTTTCTACGCATGGGTTCACACCACATCTCATCTCAGCATCTCAGTGACGATGGGCCCTGCACGATGTTCATGGGGGCTGCTGCTTTAACAGCCACAACTCTGCAGCTGCCAGCAGGAACCAGAACTCGCCTGGGCCAGGCGCCTGCAGGTGGTCCACGGTCGCGTCATAGTCATCCCTCTGCTCTGTTTTCTGCCACGCAGTCCCTTGTCCTTTGGAACTGTCCCCCACTGCAAAGGGAACAGTTTGGAGCGCGGTTTTTGCTTTTCTGGTTTCTTGCCGTTTTTGGAATCAGGAAAGGCTACGGTGCCACACACACGACTCCTACACCCAGGATGGAACCACAGGCAGGAAAGGCCAGCTCTGTGTGTGTCCCTCAGAGGGGACAATCACTGAACACCCCTGATCAGAATAAAAGCAGGATGATCTGTAAATGCTTGGAAAGCATCTGCCTTTTTATTTTACTGATGCCATATTCATATTGATGAGAAAAGAATTTTTATTAACAAAAAAAAGACCTAAAACTGAATTTTAAAAATGGACCCAGCACCTTGGAGGAGGGATTATGGGCCCCATCTGTTTGTGCCCCGTGTCTTCTATTATTGCCTGCTGACTATTTCTGCTCGTAAGGGACCGTGAACTATCCATGAGTGCAAAATGGATACAGCACAAATTGATTCAGTAACATTACACGGACATGTATGAATAATGAGGTTCGGTTGCAGTCTGTCACACAGCAAGCATATCAGTGTAACTGATTTATCAAAAATTTGACTGGGTAAAGTCTCCTTCTTAAGAGAAGGTATCAGCTTTTTTTTTTTTTTTTTTTTTTTTTAACATTTTTTGGCAAAAGAAACAAATTTGAGCAAACTCAGACTTTGTAATTTAAAATGTGGAAAAAGCTGGCACTGGCATAGAGCTGACCAAGTTCCTCTCTCTTTACCAAAAAAAAAAAGAGGAAGAAGAGGAAGAGGAGGAGGAATGATACTAATATTACCATAAAGCTCGAAGGCTCATCAGGGATGCTAATCAATTTTGAATTCCCTAAGGAAAGCTGTGTCTTCCTAGGGTGTCTACAACTGGTAAGTGGAATGTAGCTAAGTCATTAAAACAAGAAAAAGTGAGCTTCTCATTGACTCCTTCTTCAGAAATATCCTAAGATATTCTGTGAGGAAAGACAAAAGGGCGCCCTGCACCAGCTCCACCCGTCATGCAAATACGGTGGGTGCAGGTGTCAGACCCAAAGGGAACGGGAGCCCCTCCACCCAGCAGCCACTGTTTCTGAGACTTGCCCCATTATTTCTTTGTGTTTTCTGAGTACAGAAGGTTCAAATTCTGACCACCTGTTCATTTAAATCAAAGAGGTAGCAATCAGACTACATGACACTCAAGATTTCTTCCAATTCCCGGGTTCTGGGAGACCTTGAAATTAAAAAAAAAAAAAAAACAAACTTAAAAGAACAAGGAAAGTTAAGATTTTCTGAGAAGAGAGATTGCAAGTCAAAGCACGGGTTAAAACACCCATAATTACAACATGTGGTCCTACGCAATTTGCTGATGAAGTAAGGACAAAGGACACAGATGCAGAAATCGAACTTGGCTAGGAGTCGAAGGAAAGCTATTCCACGGAACTCTTTCAGGGTATAAAGGTACCACTTAGTAAGTCACTGAGTTCAAGCCTCAAATAGCATCTTTGTGAATCCAGTAGATACACCCCTAAAGAGAGGCCTTATGTGCCAGATATTAAATACAGAGAAAAAGACCCTTTCCACAGGCTGCGATCTAGGCAAGAGAGCACGGAGAGAAAGGTGAACCACCACTCAACCAAACAAACAGCTTACAGAGTTGCAGCATTGCTTCCATAGGTCAAAAGTGTTTAATTTTATATGAAGATAACAAAGGAGCCTGTAATTGCTTCTATAAACAAGGCATCATTTTTAAAAAAAAAAGTGGGGAAAATTAAGCAAATCCAGCAATAATTTGATCAACCTATGTAGTCATGTTGGTTCATAAAAAATCAATTAATTAACATAGGCACTAAGTAAAAAAAAAAAAACTTTTTTAAGCATCTGTAATGTATTCACTGGCCCTGGGGATATCTTTGGAATCAAAGACAGCTTAACTGAGTTCTGAAGTTCTCACCAAGTACTTATACACGTTTTCAAAGGGCCGTGACCGCAGCTGGGCATTTCCTGCTCCAGGCTACACATTAACTAAACTCCGATGTGCCCCTCACAGACCAACCTCTTGATCAATCATTTCCTGCAACTCTTTAGAATGTTCTTTCTGTGGGGTGTGCTGTTAGGCCCTGGGATCTCTGGCGAGATCCTGAAAATGCCAGGACACACACGTTCACACCCTGAAACTCATGGCCCTAACACGCATGCAGTTGTCATCTTCACAGCAAAGAGTGAGGAGAGAATTCAGAAGAGGTCAGGAGGACAGTGGAGAAGGCAATGGCACCCCACTCCAGTCCTCTTGCCTGGAAAATCCCATGGACGGAGGAGCCTGGTGGGCTGCAGTTCATGGGGTCTGGAAGAGTCGGACACGACTGAGTGACTTCACTTTCACTTTTCACTTTCATGCATTGGAGAAGGAAATGGCAACAACTCCAGTGTTCTTGCTTGGAAAATCCCAGGGACGGGGGAGCCTAGTGGGCTGCCATCTATGGGGTCACACAGAGTTGGACACGACTGAAGTGACTTAGCAGCAGCAGCCGCTTCAGTCATGTCTAATTCTGTGCGACCCCATGGACTGCAGCCCGCCAGGCTTCTCTGTCCATGGGGATTCTCCAGGCAAGAATATTGGAGTGGGCTGCCATGCCCTCCTCCAGGGGATCTTCTGGATCCAGGGATCTGGTCTCCTACATTGCAGGCAGATTCTTTACTGCTGAGCCACCAGGGAAGCCTCATTTTTGGTCGATATCAACAGCTTCCAGGTTGAACTCTTTCCACTGAAAAATCAAGCAAACAAATGGGACAAATGCTGTATTGAAAAATGGATATCACCCTTTCAAACAGGAAATGACTCCACAATAAACACAACGCAGAAAGCACATTGTAGATGGCCACAAGTCCAGGCTGTGAGCATAGACTTAAAGCTTCCCACACAGTTAATACATTCTTGAGTCCCAGAATTTATGCCATTCGTTCAGCAGAAACCATCCCCACTTATCTTTGCGATAATCAGAAACTAAGACGGACGAGGACACCCAGCAAAGCCCAAGGCTGTGTCCCGTGCCGCGAGGGGCAGTCACCCAGGAGGACTGCCCCCATGCTGAGAAGCATCGCCACCGCCCGGGAAGCAACTCTGCAGCCTGGCTCTGCTAGGTTGGGTCCCCTTGTCCTCTTTGTTCTCCCAAATCCCTAGGGTGGATGGTTCGTGCCTTTTTTTGGTGCCAGGATTCATAGGATTCAAAAGGTCTATGAACCTGAAGCTCATTCATGTGATGACAGAAATATACCATGCAAAGACTTGTCCTGGAGAGACAACCCGGCTGGCTTGAGGGCGGAGTCTGGGGTCCACCGACTCCAGGGACCATGAATCCACTGTCCTTCCCCGTGAAGAGATGGTATGGAAAAGAGACGGGGGAAGGGGCTCTAGTTCTGCATGCCTTTTTTGGTTTTCTTTTTTAAAGCTCTACATTCTTTAATCCTAAAGTGGCACCCTTTTTATTTTGCTTCAAAATATAACCACAATCATTTGCCAAAGGCTTTGAGAAAGTTCAGTTTGGTCATTTCTCTAGTAAAATAAATATCATATCACTAAATGAAAAAGCAGATTATAATACATGAAATAATCTTCATCATGTTAAAACACTCACACACACAAATATCTGTCTTAAACTATATATAAAGTCAATACTCTGATCAGTAGTATTATGAAAAAAACATTATTATCAGTGCACTGTAAAAATATATATTTCTAATCTTCTTCAATGATAATGTATTTCTTTTGAAATCAGAAAAATAATACTGGAATGAAAAAGCTAATTTACTATGCCTAGCTTCTTTCAGGACTAACTTCCAAGATTTCTCCAACAAACATCTATAACATACACACATATTTGTGTGTGGGTGTGTATGCAGTTTATAAAGTACTGAGATTCAGTGAGAGAAACTGTGATATTTAGCAAAAACAACTGACCTAAACATTTTAGAAAACAAAAAATTAAAAGCCATTACGGGGGCTTAGAAGAACACTGATCATCAATAAAGTGATAAACTCAGGATACAATACATAAATAAATAAATCTATTGCTTGAAGTAATTTGGGGATGCTCTAGTTATAAGAATTTTCTTGTAACCCAGTAAAATTTTTTAGGCTTGAGCTTTCCAGTATTCATTCATATGCTTCCACATCCCTCCCTTCCCTAACATCCACCCACACTGCTTCCTGGTGGGGAAGATCTGAAGTCACTAAAGTGGACATTGAGGGTGTCAAGTCACACCTCCCCCGCTGTATCTACGCATCTGAGTGTGGGAACATCACCGTCAGCCCCCTCACGTTAGACTAAAGTTTCTTTGTGTGATAGCAGTAAGAGAAGTGGTTGAAGCATTAAGGAAACACTTTCAAAACTTAGGAGAGTTTTGAGTAACACTCAATCTCTGTAAAAAGCAGAGACTTGAATTTGCCAACAAAGGTCCGTCTAGTCAAAGCTATAGTTTTTCCAGTCGTCATGTATGGATGTGAGAGTTGGACTATAAAGAAAGCTGAGCACCGAAGAAATGATGCTTTTGAACTGTGGTGTTGGAGAAGACTCTTGAGAGTCCCTTGGACCGCAAGGAGATCCAACCAGTCCATCCTAAAGGAGATCAGTCCTGAGTGTTCATTGCAAGGACTGATGCTGAAGCTGAAACGCCAGTACTTTGGCCACCTCATGCGAAGAACTGACTCATTGGAAAAGACCCTGATGCTGGGAAAGATTGAGGGCAGGAGGGGAAGGGGACGACAGAGGATGAGATGGTTGGATGTCATCACTGACTCAATGGTCATGGGCTTGGGTGGATTCCCGGAGTTGGTGATGGGCAGGGAGGCCTGGCCTGCTGTGGTCCTTGGGGTCGCAAAGAGTCAGACATGACTGAGCGACTGAACTGAACTGAACTCTGAATACTCAATCACTGGCCAGAGGCAATGAGTACAGAAAGGGGACAATAGTTACTTTATGAGGCTGAAATAGCAGGCAGGGAAATAAATTAGGCACCAGCTTACCCTAACGCCTAACGGTGGAGGCTGGCTGGCTTTTGTCCAGCCTCAGGGCCAGTGCATCAGCAGTCTGTAGAGCCAAGAGGAAGTTGGGTCCACTCTACTGCCCTCCAGGGCTACATGTCTCAGCCTGTCCCTAAGCCTTCACCACTCTTGTCACAACTCAGGGACCAGGAGGCCTTCTGATAAGATGATGATATCTGAGTCTCCCCTGCCCAGGATAGACTCGAGCAAGGCTGTGCTCTAGCAAAGGTCGGAGGGCAAAATATGGTGGTGATGCTGCTTCCAAGCGCTCCCCAGGTGGTTCCATGGTAAAGACTCCGCCTGCCAATGCAGGAGATGCAGGTTCGATCCCTGAGTCGGGAAGATCCCCTGGAGAAGCAAAGGGCAACCCGCTCCAGTATTCTTGCCTGGAGAATCCCAGGGACAGAGGAGCCTGGCGGGTTACAGTCTACCGGGGTCACAAAGAGGCAGACACCACTGAGGACACACGCTGCTTCCAAGTCTACCATTTGTCTGTCCTCAGGGGACGGGGCAGAAGCTCCGCACATCATTTTCCAGAGAAACAAAGCATCACAGAAGAATCCAGGCCCAGACGTCCCCTTTCCTGCCACAAGTCCTTTCTCGGGGGTGGTGAACGGTTTCATTTCCGCCCGAGCTTTCTACCAGGAACTCTAATAACTCAGCCCTGCACCATCCTGACAGTTTAGTTAAACCCACAGAGCAAAACGTTACAAATAGAATCCCAGGCAAGAGGGGAGTTGCCCATGGGCTCAAATTAACTACCAGTCCCCAAGTAGCGAACCTTCACTTATCACACAGAAAGAATTCGGAAGCAAAAGCAAAGCCAGGAGCGAAATTCATCACGCCAGGACAGAGGAGAGGGGAAATAAACAGCTCAGGTCCACCGCTACTGTTTGCAACTCTCCCTCATAATGCCAGGTCCTGCCAGAGACTCCGTTCACAGCCGTCCCTCTGCCTGGAGAGGTAAGTCTGTTTTTAATGCAAAACTTCTTTTTTTTCCCCCCTCTTTCTCTTTTTTGTCCTTGAGACCAGCACTGAGCTCGCTGAGGAAGCAGGGCCTAAGGGTTTACACCTGTGACCCAAACTTTCCGTTCTCTGTGAGATTTTTTTTTTTAAAGAGAAACAATTCAAGGGAAGTTTCTTTACCACTGCTTTTCCTGAGGCCAATGATTACCAGCAGCGACAGAAAAGCTCTTTATTTTCAAATTATGGCTTATCCCAAACTTCACCTTCACTTCTTTCCAAGTCCCTCCCAAGGCCATCTTTTCTTCTGTACCTGAGGAGAGGGAACATCAATATGGGAGCCTCTGCTCGACAGTTAGCTAAGATGACAGCCCAACGTGCGTCTGTTTCCTAGATCTTCTTCTGTCACGGGTTTTGTGGGCCACTAGAGGAAGTAACGTGGCCAGTGAAAGAGAAGTTGCTCAGTTGTGTCGGACTCTTTGCAACCCCAAGGACTGTACCCTCACCAGGCTCCTCCGTCCTTGGGATTCTTCAGGCAAGAGTTGGACTGGGTTGCCATTTCCTTCTCCAGGGGATCTTCCCGACCCAGGGATTGAACCCAGGTCTCCCACCTTGCAGGTAGGCGCTTTACCTTCTGGGCCACCAGGGAAGCTTACACGGCCAGGTGACTCCTAAAAACGAGGCTGCTCTTATGGGGCAGAGCGTTAAGGGTCTATTGCCTTCCTCCAAGGACACCCCATGACATGTGGCTTTGTCTAATAGAATGTGAGCCAGTGTGACAGCAATGTTCATGAATGTCACTGCAGTCAGCGTGCGAGAACTCGAGTCCAGCACAACTGAAAATCAAATAAATAGGTCGCTAGGTAAGTACCAGGGGCTTTATTCCCAAGCACACCCATCAGAGCAGCAGAAGACATGTAATGAACACTAAGGGTAACACTCTTCCCTCTGACTCTAATTTAAGTTTGCTTGCAGAAATGTTCTCTCACGTTAAATATATTGTCATGTCTTAGTACATTGGGAAAAAAAAAACCCAAAATATATAGGGGTTTGCATCCCGGAGATATGCACAATCAAAGCAAGAAGGGGCCTGCGATCCTCACTGGAAACCAAGGCAACGGGGAACGAAGCATTTCCACGACTCCTGGCGTCAATTGCTCCACACCTCCCTGCCTGCCCCCGCACACCCAGCAAGAAGGCTCGTGGTCTCATCATCGCCAGCTCACGTGAGAGCATCTTGGGGCACTAGGAGGCCGACCCGTTCACTTCAGGTCACGCCGCTTTCTAAGTGCAGGGCTGGGATTTGATCCAAGGTGTTTCTGACCCCCAAGCAAGCTTCATGGTGCCATGATCCCAAAGACGACACCTGAGTTATTCAGACCTGCATCCTTTTGCTAAAACAGTCTGTCCTTGCACTGTTAGTGCTTTGCCATGATCCCAAAGCCCCACGGTGGATTTAGAGACAGCGGGCGGCTCATAAATTGTGTTAAGCCAGAGTCTGTGTCGAAGGTGCAGGTATTAAATGCTGAGTCACTGCTACGCTTTGCAGAGGTAATACTTTATCCTCACTGTCCGCGTACTCCAGCCAGTCAGCTCGGCTTGGAGAAAGATGACTCAGGCAGAGTTGGCACCAGAGCTGAAACACCCGAAACGGTTTCTGCGTGCCCAGCTCCCTTCCCTTCTCCCACACCTTAGTGTCTGCCTGGCTTAATGACCCGGACGCACGGAAGCATGGCTGATGACACGGGGCCAAACCTGGGCGAATGGAATGCTGTGCTGTGTGCGGAAATCAGCCTAGAAAAACTTGCTTGGGATACTTGCTTCTCCTACCTTCTCTCAGTCACTGCAGGCAGATCTCTGGTTGATACACTGCCCACCCGGTGTCGACTAGAGGAGCAGAGACAAGCTCACGTTGGTCTAGTAAGCCTAGTGGGGTAAATCAGCGCGCGGAGCTCTGTAAGCGAGACGCACAGAGCCCCCACCATCTGGGTGGGCCATCAGGGGAGGCAGAGGTGGAGGCATCGGAGCCCCGTCTGCAGACGGTGTGACCAGCCAGAATCTGGGGAGCAGGGGAGAGGGAAACGCCTAAGAGGAACCTCCCCCCAAGTTCACGGCGAAGAGCATCTGTTGGTCTGAGTACATCTCTCATTCTTTCACAGCCAGCATCTCTAGCCTGTGTGTCCCTCTTCAGCAGAACCTTCGTCTCAATGAGGAAAACCAATCTTTAGAAGACAACTAAGAGGTTACAGAGTAATTTACATTTAAATAGGTAATTACTGAACAAAATCAAAAGGCAAATCTAAAGAAACGGTTGTTAACGGTGGTGGAATCGGAGACAATGGGACAAGCAAGGGGCCCGGTTAGCATCTCTCTGATCTCATCACCAAAGGCAGTCTTTTCAGAGCCAGTGATCCAGACCCCTAGCAGTATCCTAAGACCCACAGGTGACATGCAGGGATCGCATTAACAAACAGTGAATCACAGGATGAGAAAACTAGTCCTTTATCAACCCTCTTTCAAGGAGTCAAGGGGAAAATCTCAGTGTGACGCTGGCAAGTCTACCACCTCCCTAACACCAGCTAATCTCTACTTTTAATAGCGGGTTTCAAGAACACAGCCTTGTTTGCTTACTTGTGGCAAGTCATTATTCAGCACAAATGGATATTTAGTAGAAGGATATGAAGTTTCCTTGGAAGAAAAGTTATGACCAACCTAGACAGCATATTAAAAAGCAGAGACATTACTTTGCCAACAAAGGTCCATCTAGTCAAAGCTATGGTTTTTCCAGTAGTCATGTATGGATGTGAGAGTTGGACCATAAAGAAGGCTGAACGCTGAAGAATTGATGCTTTTGAACTGTGGTGTTGGAGAAGACTCTTGAGAGTCCCTTGGACTGCAAGAACATCCAACCAGTCCATGCTAAAGGAGATCAGTCCTGGGTGTTCATTGGAAGAACTGGTGCTGAAGCTGAAACTCCAGTACTTTGGCCACCAGATGCGAACAGCTGACTCATTTGAAAAGATCCTGATCCTGGGAAAGATTGAAGGCAGGAGGAGAAGGGGAGGACAGAGGATGAGATGGTTGGATGGCATCACCGACTCAATGGAGAATATGAGTTTGAGTAAACTCCGGGAGTTGGTGATGGACAGGGAGGCCTGGCGTGCTGCAGTCCATGGGGTCGCAAAGAATCAGACATGACTTAGAGACTGAACTGAACTGAACTGATGAAGTTGCCATGAAAAATTATTAGGGATATTAATAAAAATACAAAAAGGATAAAGGTAAATAAAAGGATAAAAAATAAAAACACGAAAAGGATAAAAATACTTCCATGAAAAATATTACGATCTTTTAAAAGATCTTTTTACTGAACTCTGACACAAGTGACACATGAACATAGCAAACATTTTGAAAGTGGCACTTAGGTGATCAAACTTGTAGCAACCCTGTCTCCTAGCCTGTCCGTAAGGCAGCTTCACCTTTTGGCTTTACTGACCCGGAAGTGAAATCAGAGAGTGAGCTCCAGCAGGGAGGCCAGCTCAGAGCACTGAGGGCGACACACGCGGAGGCAGGGCTCGGAAACGCCGCCATGTTGACTTTCCCCGGAAAGAGTCATGAGCCCCGGCCAAGGTCCGTTCCTTTGCACGGCATATCACAAATAATCAGGGAAGGTAACAAAAGTAATATTTAAAAGCAGAGACATTACTTTGCCAACAAAAGTCCGTCTAGTCAAGGCTATGGTTTTTCCAGTGGTCATGTATGGATGTGAGAGTTGGACGGTGAAGAAAGCTGAGCGCCGAAGAACTGATGCTTTTGAACTGTGGTGTTGGAGAAGACTCTTGAGAGTCCCTTGGAGAGTAAGGAGATCTAACCAGTCCATCCTAAAGGAGATCAGTCCTGGGTGTTCATTGGAAGGACTGATGCTAAAGCTGAAACTCCAATATTTTGGCCACCTCATGAGAAGGGTTGACTCATTGGAAAAGACCCTAATGCTGGGTAGGATTGGGGGCAGGAGGAGAAGGGGACGACAGAGGATGAGATGGTTGGATGGCATCACTGACTCGATGGACATGGGTTTGGGTAGACTCCGGGAGTTGGTGATGGACATAGAGGCCTGGCGTGCTGCAATTCATGGAGTCGCAAAGAGTCGGACACGACTGAGCAACTGAACTGAACTGAACAAAAGTATGTATGTATACATGCTGATATCAACCGAGCTTCGGGGGGTTTTGTTGGGTTTTTTTACAGTCAATTCAGAATCATGTTATATTAGAGAAATGAGGACTTTAAATCTTGATTTTCCAATGCAACACAGCATTGTGTTGTCTTTTCATGACCTATTTATGCTTCATTTGATCCTCAACACCACTGACATCCTTGTAGAACTAATAACACACAAAGCCATATAACTTTCCTTTTTAAAAGCAGAGTTATGTAAAATGTGCTTTAAAACGTGCAAAGAAATGCCAAATCACAATTTTTTTCAAAAAGGGAAGAAATCTTGGCTGTCCTCTGTTTTGTCAGAAAGAAAGTTTTATCACCCAATAAAAAGAAAATTATACTTACAGCTTTAAATGGGCAAGACTCACATTGTCAAAATGCACATATTTTGTTGAAAATAGTCTCCCTTAGGCAGGAAAAACAAAATTGCTTTTAATGACAGAACTTTTTAGATTGTGGTTGGGAGGGAAGTGTGTTTATGAGAAATAAAGCTAATGAGTCACAGAGCGAAATACAATGAATGAAGCCGTTCCTCACTTGTCAGTACAAAATTTGATAAGAAACCAAACCTTGCCAGTAGGAACCATTAAAGTCCATTCTGCACTGACCCAGTGCCAAGCGACCTTCCTTAGAAGGCGCCTTTGAAAGCTTCCAGGTCTAAACAATCACACCCTTAGAAATTCAGGAATGTGCCCCAGGGTATGTGGGTATTAAAACCTCACCAGTTTTGATAGTCCACCAGCTTTAACAACTTTTTTGGTTGAAATAGACAATAAATTTATGAAACTAAGCTCATTAATTACGTCAAATTTCAGCACAAATCCACAGCCTACATTGGATGTAGAAACATCCACTTGAAAAGTAAAAAGAAAAAAGAAAATTAGGTCAAACAGGTTATTTGGCATCCTGTAAACATCAAGGAAATACAGCTGCTTAACTTAATGACGTTTTCTTTCAAAGGAACAAGCCTGCAATGTTGTCAAACCAGTTTGCGTGTCGATAAAGGGTGCAGAATTGAATTACTCATGGGTGGTTGAGGAGAACCTGGCTTCTAGCACAGTTGGTGAAATTTAAACCGCAGTCTGCCCCAACCACCAGGGAGTGCTTAGTAGCACCAACATGTCATTTGCAGGGACCAGTGCAAAATGAAAATGTGGGAACCCTTGTTCAATCATGACTAAAAACCTCCTGACAGCAGCAATATAACGTTATATCAAGGGTCGGGTCCTGTGTGAATGAATGCCCAAGTGGGACATCCATGGAGTCTGTCACTCCTCTTTCTGGCCCTGAAGAAAGTTCTTAGGATGGGTGTCACAGAGACGCCCCCCCGACGTTCAAATGAACATTTTTGGTGCAGGCTGTTTGGGGCATTTGAGGATCTATGCCCCAAACAATATTCCCCCTAACAGATTCAAAGGTTGATAAACTTCTGGTATTTCCTCTCTCTCTTTTTTTCTCTTTTGCAAGCCTGAATAAAGACTACTGAAAATATTTGTTTCCTGTTGCAGAGCGAAGCCAAGGAGTCGCTTGGTGGTGAACAACAGGCAGTTCAGTGTATGGTAAAGGAAGAAGTCTGCAATCATCTGAAAGTCAAGGCCTGCAGCCCACCGCCGTCTGGCTGACCTTGCCACACTGGCGTCTTTCTTTTCTTGTTAATGTGTCTTTCAACATTCAAACAGGATGTCAGCTCTGAACGAAAGTTTCTGCCCTTTTCCTACTATGAGCCCCACAGCCATTTCCACGCCTCGCAGGAATCCCTGTTCCTTTCCAGTGATCGTCTGTCTGTACATTGTGGCTTCAGCTCAAAGCCCTCCAGTACCTTGAAAGGAAATGAACACCACCACCCCCCCCCCCCCAGAAAGGGCCCTCATCCCACAGACTCTGCCCCTAAATTCCAGCCTCTTTTCTCTGTTTTCCACCTGGAAGCTTCCGATGGTCCTCATTGAGTTTAACAACTCTTTTCTGGCAATGAAATATGAAGGGGTGATGATTTCCTCCAAATTTAGGAGGACATTAACAATTAAGTGTTAATGCGAACACCGTTAACAGTAATGCAATTATAACTATATTCCACAAAGGGCAATAGGAAATAATTACTCTGATTCTCAAGTGATAGTTCCAGAAGAATGAGATTCTCAGTTTCCAATTCATTAGGAGGGGCTCAAAAACTCTGAAGCACACCTACAGCTGGAGAAGCCTCCTTTCCTGCCCCTGGAAGGATAACCCAGTCGGTGCCAACACAGGCGCTCTCTGGCCGTCTGCTTTTGCTCCTGAAAAATGGCCCCAGTGGGGGCCCTGGAGCAGTAACTTGCAGCTGCTGGGGCTGCCATCCAGTCCTGAACAAGCCTTATCTGAAGAGCCAGAGACACTCCCGCAAGCCTGCGAGCTGGACCAAAAGCAAATGATACCCAGTCATCACGGGATGGTTTCTAAGGATGATGAACTACATCCCTGGAAATGACTAATCTCCAATCACCATATGCATGTCAGCATGGAGACTTGACCAGGGAGAGTGGTGTAATAGCAGATCAACCATTAATGCCTGTCTCGGTCTTATTTGATTAAAATTGGAGGACTAAACAGAGAAGCTGATAGAGTCAATCAATGGCCAATGCTTTCTCCTAATGCTGCATACATGGCAGTTTCAAATGTGTCTCTAAATTCCCCGTCAACCTTCGAAGTTAGCAGCCCTTCAATAATCCATAAATCCTTCTCCCCTTTGATTCATCAAAGCGTCACATTACTAGCCATGAATAACCTGAGCATCTTGACATTTCAGTCCTCTATTCCCTTCTCGCTGATAGACATGGGCACAAGAACGATGGAGTGAAATCGGGAGAAAGCTCTTTTCTTTTTGGTCTCTCTTCTTCCACGCAAGCTCCTCTGTTAAATTCTGATGATTTCTTTCGCTACGGTCCTGCTAAGAGCTATCATGGGCGACTCTTACCATCACCTGCGTGGGTTAGCATCATCACCTCTCGCTGATTCATTCCTCTCCATCCTCCTTGCCCAGTTTATCAGGCCGTCCCCCGTGAAGAACCCGGAAGCTTCCCTGGTCTATAAGTGCAACTCTGACCCACGCTTGTCCCTTCACGCCCTCCCTGCTTTGGCACCATGGAACCTTTCCAGCTCAAGTCGCAGGACCCTCTGCCAACCTGGCCTTCTCACCTGCCAACCGAGCCCCCACTTGGGCCCCGGCCATTCTCCCTTTGCCTCCAATTCCCTCACCCCTCTCCTGCGTTTTTGCAGTGGTTGAGCTCCTCTATAAAGCTCTCACCATCTTCACAGCCCACAGAACTCTTCCTTTTGTGAAATCCAACAGGACTGAGAACACATGAGAAACATCTGTTTACAGAGATGATCTTTTCTAACTCTGGTACACGGTCCCAACTGCATTCTGTGTTCTCTGGCCTTGATAAGGACCACGTCACCATCTTCCCTTTATCCTTCACTTTGGAGTACGTGGTCTGCAAAGTCATGCTGGTCAGGTGAGGATAGACATGTCTGTCCTCCAGTTTAGTAATGCGGCTTGGATGTCTGATACTAAACTACTCTGATGGACACGTGAGTCCACTGGCAGGTGAGGGAGAAGGCAAAGCCATGTTCTTAGTGATGCTAAACCGTGAACTGTGGTGATAAAAGCCAGCCACCCTAAAATCAAGGTCCTCTGCCGACTTTATGATTAACTTCTCTACCCAAAACTTAATTCCCTTTCTTGTCCTGCCCCAGTCCTCTCGGGACTGATGAGTATCAAAGAAAAGTGGGCACTGAAGCCAAGTCGGACTCACGGGGCCCTCGTGGGGACAAGCCCCTCAATGCCCCCTGCTCCTTGTTTGGCCTTCTCTGAGTTCTAAAGAGCAGGCTCAAGCTGTTAATGATGAGGACAACAGAATCATAGGGCTCCTAGTTCCTGCTGAGGGGACACACGTAACAATCTGACACATTATCTCTGAGTTGTTTGAGAAACTAAGACGCTCCCACACCACCACCTCCCATTATATGCTGACCGCAAGCATGTAGACCCCAGACTGGTTAGAACCAGAAGGCTGGGGACTGAAATTCCTGAAACATCACCCTGTTACCTCACCACCAACCAATCAGAAAAATGTTCATTTCAGGAGCTGATCACTCACCCTGCCACCCAGACCCGTAATGTTGCCTTTAAAGACTCCTGCCTAAAAAAAAAATAAAATAAAATAAAAAAAAATAAAGACTCCTGCCTGAAAGTCACTGGGGAGTTCAGGTCTTTTAAATGGGTGCTAAGTAGCTTCAGTCGTGTCTGACTCTGTGACCCCATGGACTGTAGCCCGCCAGGCTCCTCTGTCCATGGGATTCTCCAGGCAAGAACACTGCAGTGGGTTGACTTGACTTCCTCCAGGGGATCTTCCCAACCCAGGGATCAAACCCCCATCTTTTACATCTCCTGCATCGGCTCTTTACCAGTAGCACCACCTGGGAAGCCCATCTTTTAAATACTGGTTGCCTGGTCTCCTTGCTTGGTGCCCTGCAATAAAACGCTGTATTTTCCGTCACCACAACCTGGTGTCAATACAGATTGGCTTCACTGCACGTTGGGGGAACAGACTCAAGTTCACTTCAATCATAGTAATACCCAACAGTACACCTTATATCAAAAGATGCCAAAGGGATGCATTTGATGATCAGTTCAGGTGTAAATGGTAACCAAGGACCTAGGGGGGTGGTGGGTGGGAGGCGACACGCATATACTTTTGGCTGACTCACACGACTGTATGGCAGAAACCTACACAACATTGCGAAGCAATTACCCGCCAATTAAAAAAAAATCAAAGAATTCATGATCTCCCTTCACAACTTGGGAATAATGAAGTCATTAATATTACATATGCAGTCATTCCTATACGTAGTTGAAGATGTCTCTATCATTTCAACATTTAGTAAGCGATGTCTGTGTCAGAATATCTCAGAAATAACTGTTGTAAGATATTCTTGCAGAAAGTCAGAATAAATAGCCCTAAGTCTGAACTGATACACAAAATCCTGGAAACTGTAGAAAAAGCTATAGGTCTTCATAGAACACGCATGCACAAAGCCACACATACGAAATATAAATGCACCTGAATAATTTATGACGCCAGGGAAGAGTGAGAACAGACGTAGATGTTGAGGGAATAAAAAAACAACTCTAATCCTCACAGTGCTTGAGGCTGGTTTCACCTACAGTAACTGGATAGCTTGCAGATCTCAGAACTAGTCAAACCAGTCCTCCCCAACACTTGTTTTATCACTTATTGCACAACAGAGACATGTAAGGGTCTATGCTTGCATTGAGCTGAGACCAGATTTCTTTTACCTATGACAAATAATGATGTTGGTAGTACTAGTAATGAGGAAAATTGTTAACATTTTGCAGGTTAACACACTAGAAGAAGTTAGTCAAGGTCCCTTGAGATTTTTTTTTTTTTCTCAGACCCTAAAGAACACACGGTACCATTTGCTCATGAGCAACCATCACTCCACAGCTTTCATATTAAAAGCATGAGCACTGGAAGACTTGACTCCTTAACAAGCGTTGCTCAAAGGACATCAGCCAGAAGCATGCATCGGGCGATAGCACGGTACCTCCCAGGACAGGGGGACTTGTCAGACTGTGCAACAGGACCCCAGGAACCTCTCTCCATCAAGTTAATTAGAGGCATCTGTGGCACAGGATGCACCCCAGGCCAGCCCAGGCAGCTTATTTTGCACCAAAAAAAGGTACAACTCATGTGGGAGGTAAAGGGGCTAGGATGACAAACAGATAGCAATCAGTAATTCGAGCCGCTGTCATCTGAGCACACTCTCCCCTGAAATAAAGCTGGGAGGGCCAGGGAGGCAAATGTCGAGCTGATGAAAAGGCTGGAGGATATTCGAATAAACCTTTGATATTCTCAGCCCCAGGGGAGTCTCAACACGATAAATGTGGGTCCCCCCCCACCCCCGCAGCACCTGCTTGAACTCTTCACTCACCTATGCCATGCCTTCCTGGGGATTGCTCCCACTCACTCCAGGGACCCTGCCCGCTGTTCATCTCAAAACAGCCCTGGCCTCTTCCAAGATACGGTTTTGACTGGAGATCTGCTCAGAGATACGCTGTGTCTGAAGTGGTAGCCTTTGTACGGCCTACACTTTGAAACTCTGCTTCTGGAACTTTCCCTCCATAGGAGTCAAGTCTTGGCTTGAGGAAGCCAGCTCGTTCCCCAGTTCTGCGTTCCAAGCCTTGTGTTTCACCATCTGGCTCTGCTGCAGTCAGTGCAGTTTCAGTCTTGCAAGTCTTTATTTTACTCATCTTTGCTTTTATTCTTCTTAAATTCCCCAAAATGAGGGCAGCCAGTTTGTCACTGGTCCCCCTGACTGTGCTTTGCATACATACGCTGAGAAGAGCTGTGTCTTCACCAATGACAAACAGGCTGCTTTCTCTAAATTTCTACTAGGGATAGTGTCTTGTGTTAACGTAGGCTACAGCTCACTGGAGAGGCTGTGAAAACTGTGCACCAGGTCAAGAAGTGTGGCTACGATAGACCCAATGGCAGAAAGGCAAGGGGAACTAAAGAGGCTCTTGATGAAGGTGAAAGAGGACAGTGAAAAAGCTGGCTTAAGACTCAACATTCAAAAACCCGGATTCATGGCATCTGATCCCATCACTTCGTGCCAAATAGATGGGGAAAAAATGGAAACAGTGCGAGACTTTATTTTCTTGGGCTCCAAAATCGCTGGGGACAGTGACTACAGCCATGAAATTAAAAGATGCTTGCTCCTTGGAAGGAAAGTTATGACAAACCTAGACAGCATATTGAAAAGCAGAGAGATCACTGTGCCAACAAAGGTCCATACAGTCAAAGTTACAGTTTTTCCAGGAGTCATGTATGGATGTGAGAGTTGGACCACAAAGAAGGATGAGTGCCAAAGAACTGATGCTTTTGAGCTGTGGTGCTGGAGAAGACCCTCAAGAGTCCCTTGGACTGTGAGGAGATCAAACCAGTCCATCCTAAAGGAAATCAACTCTGAATATTCATTGGAAGGATTGGTGCTGAAGCGACAATACTTTGGCCACCTGATGTGAAGAGCTGACTCACTGGAAAAGACCCTGATGCTGGGAAAGATTGAAGGCAAAAGAGAAGGGGGCAACAGAGGATGAGACGGTTGGATGGCATCACCGACTCAATGGCCATGAGGTTTGAGCAAACTCCGGGAGATAGAGAAGGACAGGGAAGCCTGGTGTGCTGCAGTCCATGGGATTGCAAAGAGTCATACACGACTGAGCAACTGAACAACAACAAATAGACCCAATTCTCAAAGCTCCATGAATGTGAAAACACAATTAGCTTAGGAGTAGTAATGTTAGTGACTCAGTCGTGTCCATCTCTTTGTGACCCCATGGACTGTAGCCCACCAGGCTCCTCTGTCCATGGAATTCTCCAGGCAGGAATACTGGAGTGGATTGCTATTCCCTTCTCCAGAGGATCTTCCTGACCCAGGGATTGAACCCTGGTCTCCTTTACTGCAGGAAGATTCTTCACCATTTGAGATACAGTTTAGCCAACTATAATTTGATATAGGGTGGCGATCATACCACAAGACACTCTTCCAGCTCCCAAACATGTTTTGACTCAGTGTTCTAATTTATTAATGAGTACGTTTTCCTTGGACTTTAACATATGTAATGCGCCACTTTCATAACTTAGAAATAAACATCACAGAAGCCAGACTGTAAGGTGGTATTTCAGCTCCATATGCGTAAGTGTTGGCCAATCCAGTGTTTCAGACTGATCTGAACCAATGGTTAGAAATCCAGATATGGAGTACATTCATATCAAGTACAGATTTCTGCCTTCTGGTGAAAAATTCGAAGATCTGGCCTCATTGGTTCCATATTCTTCTTCCAGAGAAATATTCTGCTAGAACGGGTGAGCAGCCATTCCTTTCCACAAAGTCCTTACTCTCCGAGTTTGTACATCAGCCTGATTTTCTCGCGGAGGTGTCTGCCTGGTTGCAGAAGCCATGAAAGTCCGCATTCCCTGCCAAAGAACCTCTGTCTCTGTCACTTCTCCGAGTTTGCCATGCGATCAATAATATTTTACAGATTGTCTTCTACTTTACAAAATGTTCATCAGCACAGAACAGCCAGAATAGAGTTTTCAAGGGTTTCAGACAGTCTGAATTCCGATTTTGAATGTAAACATCTCCCAGAGGATCAGAAACCCTCGTTGAGCTTTCTCCAAGCATGACCAACATGATATGAGGAGGGGTTAGCAGGCAACCACGCCTCTTCGAGACGGCGATGAGGAATGGCTCAATTGCCATCCTCCACCCAAACTGCCCGGGGATGGCTTTAAGAGGCTGGAGAGCCTATCTGTAGGTCCACAACTTTGTCATGAGATGCGAGGCCTGACGGTGTCAAATGCTGGCTCATAGAGGAACACCATTTCCATCTGCTACCTCTGTTTGGGGATGAAAACTACTGATACCAGGCCACCAAGAGTGGCCAAGAGTCACTCTTTCTAGAGACAGAGGGAAAACCAGCAACTGTTGTAGGATTGGTGCTGGCTGGCCTGCCAGCGGGAGGGAGCAGGGAGAAGCCCGGAAATCAAGGACGATGTAGACGGGACGCGTGGCTCTCCAAGGCCGTTACTAGTGAAACGACTGACGGTGGGAGCTCACAGCTGGCCGGGCTGCAACCATTCAGTGCGCCTACATTCCCACCAGAACTGCTCTGTTAGAAGAATTCTGCCCCACTGTTAGGACAGCAATCGTGCGATTTGAGCTTACGTCCTGCCTCGACACTAGGACTGTCCCTTCCTAGAGAACCTTCTGGGCTGAGATGTTTACTTGACTGGGACATGACTACTAACAAGCTGTTCAAGGACGTAGCCTCAAGTTACTACCAGTGGCATTTGTAACACGTTCCCTGTTGAACAAAGGTGTCACAGTGGCACAGTGAACAATCTCTTTTTCCCCCCTCCCTGTAAGGTATACAGTACTGAGTGTTAATAATTAATTTGGCATTGTGAACGAACGCACACTCTCTTTCCAAATGGGTACTGCTGCAACCTCACCCACTCCTGTGAGGTGGCTCACCATTTCACACACTTCCCACATACCTGGCTATCAGTATCACTGACCTCAGGTAGCTGAGTGTGAAATGGCAGGTGGCTTGTCATGCTCAGTGAGGCCCCTGTGAAAATTCTGCACAGCTAACTGCAAGGGTTTGGGTGAAGGAGGGTGGTTTATACAAACTTTCCAAGGAACACAAGAGAAACCAAATACCACTCCTGTCCACATCAAAGTATTTGGTGAGGCTTCTGGGAGAAAACTGTCAAGGGATTTCAAGACATTCAGTAGTACAGTACTTTCAAAGCGCCTCAGAAGTTATTTTAACCTGCTGCATTGCCTAAAAGGGGAACCGAGCCTGGAAAGTCAGTGTAAGTTTGAGGGCTGCTCAAGGACTCTGTTAGCACTGTAACCTTGCCCAGGACTCCTACATCAGAGGGTAGATTTTTCCAGGCTATCCCCAACCTTGGATACACATTCCTCATGAAGTCATCCCACCTGTACCACCCCGAAGTGAGAAAGCCCCTTGGATCGTTGTCCCGAAGATTACACTGCTCCAGTGTCTCAAAATACCCAGGCTGAATTGTTTCTGGGGCAATGGGATGTTGTTAATTGATATCAACACTTCTCAGATCCTTTTCAAATGTCTAACGTCGAAGTATTTTACGAGAGTGAATTCCAAAGTGTGTTCATGTTTTTCACAGCATGGCACCCGTGTGAAATGGTATACTTTGAAAATCAGTAAAACAGGAGATGGAAGTTATCAGGGCGGCTTGAGAGTTTTAAAAGAACTACACTCTTGAGAGCAAAACAGAGTACATTATACTTCGAACAGAAATATGTAAACCTTTCCAAGTTTATATTTTCACGTCTCCCTCGTGAAGCAGGGGTCTGCTGCTGTTGTACTGATAAACAAAGCCACCAACTGACTTGTTTGGAGCTTCAAAACAGACCCTTCTATTCCTGCTGTTTCCCCCTCTGGTTCAATTAACTGTAAAATCAGTGAAAATGACCAGTTCAATGAGAATATCTGAGCAGAATTTGGGGAGAAATACTTCACTGCCCCTCCACCAACTCCAATAACCAGATTTTTATGTGTCAGGATTCTCTAACTCCTTAAAGAAATACTTTATTCTCAGTCCATTTAGCTGCCTTTAAAATGTGTATTTTCTCTCTCTCTGAGAGACAGAACCACACACACAGAGTAACAACCAAACCGTGTTGTTATCATCCACAACAGGCACATTCCTCTCATATTTATTATCATACCCTGACTCCTTCATGAAATAATTTAATGGGGTTCACAAGTAACTATCAGAACTAATGAAATCACTTAGATCTTAGATAGCTTAAAAACAAACAAAAAAAGCCAAGTATAGAGAGAATGGGAAGTCCACTTTAACGTAAACACTTCAAGCCATACATCTGCTGATTGAATATGTATTTACTGAGCACGTACTGATATGAGTAAGCACTGCTAGTGAGCGTGGGCCAGTGGACAGGAGATGCCGTGTGGCAAATGAACACCAAACCTAGCTGAGCTTCCTGCTGGCCAAAACGGAAACGGAAACAATGCACCATACAGTTTCAAAGGGGGAGGTTAATGGCTGAGGATCTGAGGAGAAATTTAATGGACAGGTCAACATATGTAAAGGAGATATCAGACAGAATAGTAAGAGAACGAAAATAGAGTTATCTGTATATACTGTACCTATCTTAGGGCTTCTCCTCCTAAAACAGATTGAATAATCTGCAATCGTTCAAAGTAAAAAAGAAATCAAGAGAGTAACATGTGGGGAAACCCATTTCTTTCTGGTCTGTTTACAGACCTAAATCTAGACCTAAAATTGCCTATGAAAAGGCAGAAAAGGCAAGCTGGAAAAGGACTTTCTTTATGTGAAGTAACTGCTACTCTAGAACAAAAGTTTTCTATATTGCATTTGTAAAGAACCTCTGGAAATTGTGTTTTTTACATTTCTTGGTTTTCCAGGTGTCTTTTGGTGATGTACATCCTACATACTTTCAGGTGGACCTGATAAAAAGTAACTAAGCCACCAGGTGAAAGGTTCTCTATTGGGTTCTCTTGACTAAATTCCAGCTGTACTGGTTCCTTTTTATAGAATGGTTCTTATGTGGCTAATCCAGGCTGCAATATATGATTTTTTTTTAAGTGAGGTAAGAGTAAATGTCTGTAGATCTGTAATTATATAGTACTTTATTTGCTCAATTATGCAAATCAATACCCCCTAAATCAAATACCTACTCCAAAGAGAGTTCGCCTTGGTTCCGAAACTCACTTTAGCAAGCCATCAATCAGAGGCTGATATTTAGAGGTAGCATAACTCATGGGTAGTATGGGATTTCTGGCCATTTTTAGGGATAACTACTGCAATATCGGAGCACGTTTTCAAGCCAGACGAAGGGAAAAACCTGAAAAAAAAACCCACTAAAGGATATATAAGGCCATGATAGAAATACTACTCATGATGTCATACCTAATAATCCACCTGTACCTTATCACCCAGATGTTTGTTTACATGTGATGCCAAAGAAAGTGACTCCTTTCTCTTCCTCATGCACCGATTAACAAGCACATCAAGCAAGTGGCCAGACATCTACGGAGAAACTGAGGCAGGTAGGGGATCCACAGGCATAAACACCTCGGCGAGAAACACTCCCAACATTATTCAGGAATATTTAGTTGCTGGCTCAAATTCATCATTAACAAAGGGCCTATTTCCCACAGGTTTGCTCTGTGTAATTAGCAGCACCAAACACTGCCCCGGCTCAGGTCAACCTATGGGATTAGTTACAAAGGTTTTGTAAATTTCAGAAGCTATCTACACAGATGTCTGAGAAAAAAAAACACACAAACACACAGAACAGCTTAATGGATGCAGCCACAGCCATTAAGTAGTTTAGGATTTGTGAGACTCCGACAACCAATACATTTTATGGGGGAAGTCATAAAAGTCAGACAGGAAAAAAATATACAGCATGAAAGTTGCAAACTTCTAGACAGCATGTAAAAAAGTGCCGAGAAGTGGCAGGGGCGAAGGGATAAACACACCAACTGGAGCTCATCGGTCTCAATAGATAGGGCGGGTTCACCTGGGTTTACTTCTGGAGCCAGTGGACGTCCCTGCATATTTATTTTTGTGAAAGGACTGAATTCTTCTCATACTCTCATACACTGTTGTCACTAGATTTGCTCAGACTTCATTAGTCTGCTTTCTAAAACGAAACCCTCATTTTTTTTATGGAACTTGTTATACTTCTCTCACGCTGCCCCCAAACATACAACAAAGCAATGCTAACCTTTCAGTCAGGAAGGTATACTATATACAAGAGATGCAAATACATGCTGACAATTCATATCCATTAAAAGGCCTCGAATGAACTCATCACATGGCACACTTCAAATATCTTACGATTTTGTTAGTCAGTTATACCTCAGAAAAGCTGGAAAAAACTGACCTCAAATTCAAAACGTAACTTTAATTTGGATTAAAGAAAAAAAAATTGTTAGTGATGGGGTCTGGGATAGCGTGAACAAAAATGGAGGCTGACCTCATGTGAACAATGAATTAATGAAGAGATTTGTTCCTGTTTAGTAAATAGCCCAGCTTGTTTTTTATGATGGCTGTTGCTGTTTAAACAGGTTGGCAACTTTCAATTCAGAAGTCAAAACTATTGCCCTGGTTGCCAACAAAAATAATTAATAAAACATCTCTAACCCCAGGGTAAATATGTAAGCAAGTGCACGGTAATGGATAATAAAAATAGCACTTCCTCCTACATCTGGGGCTAATTAAAATCTGATCGGAGTAATAATTGAGCAGTGCCCAGGCTACCCTTGATTTTTCTTGTCAGGTTTCAATTGTTCGACACAAATGCACTGACCTCAATAAATGAAAACATATATTTTTTTTTAAAGCTAAATTATAACCACCCTTTTCCAGGACAAAAAAAGTGATTTAGTGGTGCCCAGGGCTTTAAGGTTGCAGGAGACACAGTCTTCCGAGGAGTCACTCACGGCCACTGCTGCTCACAAGCTAGAAAGCACCAGGGAGTCCCCGAGACCTCTTTCCAGTTCCCCCAACAAACACACAGCCCCCTCCCTACACAAGTCACAGTTACACTAACAGAATGCTATCACCTAACCATGGATTGAGTGAGCGTCTGCCAAGTACTCTCAGAGTTTAAAGGTACTATCTCCAATCTTCACCATGCTCTCATGAAGGAGAATCATGACTCGCCCCATCTTATGGATAAGAAAACCGAGTCTCTGAGCTTCTGACTCCAGAGCCGTCATGCTTAATTTGCTATACTATCTGAAAGCAATTAAAAGAAAAAAAAATACAGAGCTTATCAGTGGATTTTGAGAACAAGTAAAAATAGGGTTTCCAGAGTATAATACACTCTGAAAATACCTCTTTTATTTAAAAAAAAAAAAAAAAAAAAAGGTAAAATACCAAAATTCAGTTGAACAGTACTGATTTAATTCTTACAAGGTGATATCTAAAGCTTCCAAGTGTCTGCATGTATCAATGTTTAAAAAGTCATTAGAAAACACAGAATAATACATATCTCTACGTCCAAAGTGCCCTGCAGACATGCTTCATATACACAGGCTTTGTGGAGATTGGAAAAGCCAACATATTACTACTTTGCTCTGATTACTTAATGAAATATACACTAATGCTCAAATTTAAGAATTTTTTTTCCGTAAATCAACATATCGTAGTACTGTCTGCATTTTTATCCAGTCAACATTCACTCTTTTTATTGAAAATTAAATTCAACCACATTCTGTATATACCTACTTCTTGCCCTTCTTGACTTATGAAAGGATCCAAAGACACAGCAAAGATGGTCTCTGCTTCATAGGAGATTAGTGTCAGGAACCAAGAAATAACAAGGATCCAACATCAACTATAATACGTGGTAGAGCATAATAAAGGCTAGAATTCATTTTTTTTTTAATGTAATGCGCCAGGCTACGTGTTAAGCACTGTCCTAGATACTAAATGAATATCAAGGCCAATGACATAGACCGCCCTCTAATGCTTTCTATTGGGAGGTGGCAGTGTTCAATAACAGCAGACTGGTTCCAAATAGGAAAAGGAGTATGTCAAGCCTGTATATTGTCACCCTGCTTATTTAACTTATATGCAGAGTACATCATGAGAAATGCTGGGCTGGAAGAAACACAAGCTGGGATCAAGATTGCTGGGAGAAATATCAATAACCTCAGATATGCAGATGACACCACCCTTATGGCAGAAAGTGAAGAACTAAAGGGCCTCTTGATGAAAGTGAAAGAGAAGAGTGAAAAAGTTGGCTTAAACTCAACATTCAGAAAACTAAGATCATGGCATCCGGTCCCATTATTTCATGGCAAATAGATGGGGAAATAATGGAAATAGTGACAGACTTTTTTTCTGGGGGTGAGGGGGTGCTCCAGAATCACTGCAGATGGTGACCACAGCCATGAAATTAAAAGACGCTTACTCCTTGGAAGAAAAGCTGTGACCAACCTAGACAATATATTAAAAAGCAGACATTACTTTGTCAACAAAGGTCCATCTAGTCAAGGCTATGGTTTTTCCAGTGGTCATGTATGGATGTGAGAGTTGGACTATAAAGAAAGCTGAGTGCCAAAGAATTGATGCTTTTGGACTGTGGTGTTGGAGAAGACTCTTGAGAGTCCCTTGGACTGCAAGGAGATCCAACCAGTCCATCCTAAAGGAGATCAGTCCTGGGTGTTCATTGGAAGGACCGATGTTGAAGCTGAAGCTCCAATACTTTGGCCACCTGATGTGAAGAACTGACTCAGTGGAAAAGACCCTGATGCTGGGAGAAATTGAGGGCAGGAGGAGAAGAGGACGACAGAGGATGAGATGGTTGGATGGCATCATCGACTCAATGGACACGAGTTTGAGCAAGCTCTAGGAGTTGGTGATGGACAGGGAGGCCTGGTGTGCTGCAGTCCATGGGGTCGCAAAGAGTTGGACACAACTGAGTGAACTGGTGTTCAATAAACCAGTTATTCGAACACCTAGTTCCATTCGGTAAGTGCATAAAAGGCAAATAACCTTAAAAGAGGGGTTCTCGGGGCTTCTCGGAAGAACCACAATTGAAACAGAACCAAGCTGTGCCTTCCTTGGTGGCCCAGTGGCAAAGAGCCCGCCTGCCAATACAAAGTTCAGTCCCTGGGGCAGGAAGATCCTTTAGAGGAGGAAATGGCAACCCCCTCCAGTATCCCTACCTGGGAAATCCCATGGACAGAGGAGCCTGGTGGGCTACCGTCCATGGGGTCACACAGAGTCAGACACAGCTTAGGGACCCAACAACAACAGAAACTGCTGAGATGTGGGGAGGCTGGGCTTGAGTGGGAGGGCACAGAAACGGTGGGGAGTGAAGTGAGACAAACATGCCCCACGGAAAGGAGGTTTGGGTGCTGCTTATCCTGAGTCATCTTGACTCCGTTACAAGGAAGGATCTTAGGTTTTCCAGTATGTTCAGCAGTGTGATGGGCAAAACCATCCTGCCAGTGGAGAGGGGGTGGGCGGTGAACCTCGCGGCAGGGGTCCCAGCGTCCTGTAAGTTGCCCAGGGAGCGCTGGAGCCGGCCTGCACAAGGGCCTGGTAAGGGGAGTGGAGATGAGCGGGAGGACTGAGAGACGGTGGAGAAGCTGACCCCACAGGGTGGGCGACTGCTCAGCTCTGCTGAGCCGAGAGGAGGACTTGATAATGACTGAAATCTGAATCCAGGGAAGGAGGAGAGCTAGCCCTTAAATGGTGAACAAATAAGAAGGAGAAGTAGGCTTGGCAGGGGCTTCCCTGATAGCTCACTTGGTAAAGAATCCGCCTGAAATGCAGGAGACCCCGGTTCAATTCCTGGGTCTGGAAGTTCCCCTGGAGAAGGGATAGGCTACCCACTCCAGTATTCTTGCCTGGAGAATCCCCACGGTCACAGGAGCCTGGTGGGCTGCAGCCCATGGGGTTGCAAAGAATGGGACATGACTGAGCGACTAAGCACAAGGCAGCACAGGCTTGGCAGACAAGAGAAGTAGGTGTGGCACTGACTTCTGGGCTTTAAGGAGCTGACAGACATCCTAGGGAGAATCTTGTGTTTAATGCATCCAGCATGTATTTATTGAGCTCCTACCATGCGGCAGGCCCTGTTCTAGAATCTGGAGATATAGCAATGAACAAAACAGACATCAGAGACATGCAGCAGTCAGCACGCACTGAGCGTCTCCTGCCGAGGTGAGAGCCGGAAGGAAGGCCTGGGAAGTGAGGGAACCCCAAGGTTGCCCCGGATTCGTGGGGCTTCCAGAAAGGAGGCGGGGCCACCGTGCTCAGGGATGGGGTCAGTGGGCACGACCGAGATCCATGGATCTGAAGAGAAGAAGGAGGTCAGCAGGTGATGCTGAGACAGCACTCTCCCCGGGGCCGGGCCAGGGGTGGGGGACAGCAGCAAGGGCGCCTGTAAGAAGGCTGCCGGGAAACTAGAAAGAAAGAGGATGGGATCCTTATGCACACTGTGATCCCTAGTTCTCTAAGAATGCTAAGGGCTTCCCTGGTGGCTCAGAGGTAAAGCCTCTGCCCGCCATGCGGGAGACCAGAGTTTGATCCCTGGGTCAGGAAGATCCCCTGGAGAAGGAAATGGCAAGTTGGACACGCCTGAGCAACTTCACTTTCACTTTTCACTTTCCCTTTCTCTAAGAATGCAGAGACAGTAGTGATCTGTTCTGAGCAGGAGACCTGGGGAAGGAAGTCTAAAGTAGGAAGCAAGAATATCTCCTGCTTTTGTACAACACACACAAGAAGAGAAGCAGAAAAAAGATGATGGAGAGTTAGGGTGACCACAGGGTTCATCGCCGGTCCTAGTAACACATCTCTGAGACAGATTTCTGAACCAGAAAATGTGCTGCATTAAAAAAAAAAAGTTCGCTCTTCTAGCTCTAATTAAGTAAATACAGTTATCTGTTGTGCAGGGAATAAAATCATAGCCTTGGCTGGGTCCTCCACCTAGAAACGATGCGATTTTAGAACAGAGAAAGAAAGCTGGTTTGGTGGAACCAGGCCACGAGATGTGGAGGGGGGCAGGCCCCCCAACCTGCTCCGAGGGGAGACCCACCTCTGGGAGACAAGGATGCAGCCTCTGAGCCTGGCCTGGCTGCGCCGGGAGCCGCCAGAACACTGAGCACTGCAGGGATTCCTCGGGGCCTCGTCGTGACGTCATGTGTGCAACGTGGCCTGAGATGGCACGAAATGACGCTGGTGTTACACAGGGCATCGGAGGGGCACCCGCCTGCCGCAGACTGGAGGTGGCAAAATGTCAGCCTCCGTCATCTGCCAGGCTTCGGTCTCCCTCTCTAACCCCTTTCCTTCTGGCTGCTCTTTTTTTATATACATATGACACTAACAGAAAAATAAATTGGAAAGAGCGCTGAGGCAGAGTGTATTTCACGCACTGGTGCCAGTGTTTCATATCTCATGAACCTCGGGAAAACAATTCGTAGAACTAATTAGTCTACAGTGTTTAAGCAGCTTGTTCCTCGTCTTTAATCTTCTTTATGTAATACTGAGAACAAAGCCATATTATCTTCTGATATTTTTTTTCCTACAGTTTAACAAATATAATCTCTCTCTTCTTTCTAGAGATTACTTCATTTAGACATCAAGCTATGGTGGTGGTGGGGGCAGTGTCTCCCCCCGGGGGAGAAGGGGTATAAATAAATTGACATCTATTCGCAGAGGTCTCAATGGTCTACCAGATCCACCCAGGCCCTAATCCTCTTTGTTGTCATGGAATCCACCTGGCTTAATTATATTTACAGTTTGCAGCTACACCTCATGGCAGCCAGGTTTTCTGCCCTGAAACTCTGCACATCTACCCGAGTCCTGGCTAGAAGTCACATCTAGGCTGCTGTCTCTTTCTTAGATTCTGGGTGACGACAAGGCCACCTTGCCTTGCCTGAAACTTATCATCAGGTTCTTAAAGAATGTGTGTGCTAAGTCACTTCCATCGTGTCCAACTCTTTGTGACACTATGGACTGTTGCCCACCAGTCTCCTGTCCATGGGATTTTCCAGGCAAGAATACTGGAGTGGGTTGCCATTTCCTCCTCCAGGAGATCTTCCTGACCCAGGGATTGAACTCGGGTCTCCTACAGTGTAGGCAGACGCTTTACTGTATGAGCCACCAGGCAAGAATGCTGGAGTGGGTTGCCATTCCCTTCTCCAGGGGATCTTCCTGACCCAGGGATTAAACCCGGGTCTCTTACAGTGTAGGCAGACGCTTTACTGTCTGATCCACCAGGCAAGAATCCTGGAGTGGGTTGCCATTCCCTTCTCCAGGCGATCTTCCCAACCCAGGGATCGAACCTGAGTCCACTGTGTCTCCCGCATTGCAGGCAGATTCTTTACCGCTGAGCCACCGGGAAGCCCCCTTAAAGAATAGAACCTAATAAATCTGCCCTTGGGATTTTGTTGTTGTTAGTTGCTAAGTCATGTCCAACTTTGTGACCCCATGGACTGTAGCCCACCAGGCTCCTCTGTCCATGGGATTTCCCAGGCAAGAATCCTGGAGTGGGTTGCTATTTCCTCCTCCAGGAGATCTTCCTGCCCTAGGGATCAAACCCGCATCTCTTGCACTGGCAGGTGGGTTCTTTACCACTGAGCCACCAGGAAGCCCCTTGGTCAAGTTCACAGCCCTCCAAAAGGACACGATTTAAGGGCCCTCATGACCTTTCTTTGGAGCAAACTCCAGGAGATAGTGAAGAACAGGGAAGCCCAGTGCGTTGCAGTCCGAGGGGTCGCAAAGAATCAGACACGACTTGTCTGAGTAAACGACCACAAGGAAATGACCCTAGCGACCTCATGAGCCAAGGGGGCGGAAACAGAAACCTGAGTGCACAAATCAGACGGAGGAAAAGAAGCCAGGGAGAGTCAAAATTTTAAGCTGGCAAAGTTGCATCTGTAAAATATGAGTCATCAAGTATTATTTTGTAAGAGAAGGGGGACATTTTTGTGCCTTCCTATTGCAGCTTGTTATTTCATCCACCTGTGATGTATTAGTCCAAAACCAGGCAGCTGACATGCCAGGACTGGTTAAGGCTGGTGTTGAAGCATCTGGCTGGTGGTAGAGCACACACATAACTGCTTGCACTGCTGAGGCTTTCAAGCTGCCTTATTTCCTGAGAGAGACAAACGCCTTCCAAGTGGCAGGAAACATACTTCAGACTTATTTATACGTTCGAATCCACATTATTAAAGAAATTTTATAGTCTCGGCAAAACACGGTACTCGGTGCAAATTTTCATCCTGCTTGCCTGGGAACTGTTTACCATCCCATGGTACCCATCTGCCTTAAAGTTCACTCTGTCCTTAATTGTCAAGCAGATTCATGGTAACTCCTAATTAGTGCAAAGCAGGTAACACAGCTGCGCCTTTGCGAGCGCCGAACACCTTTAGCACCTCTATCAAGCTGAGCTCAGAAGCACTCTCTGCTTCCCTGCCAAGGTGAATGGTTCCCACTCTTCGGAGAGTTATGGAGGAGGTGCCCAGAGTGCCAGGAGATGCCTGGTTCTCCCAACTGCTGCTTCCACCCCTGATGGAGCCGGCAGATGAGGTTGCCAGGTTCCAGCGACGGTCACACGGGAGAAATGCCTCTCGCATTTCCACAGCCTCCACATCCCCCGGAGGATCTGATTCGGAACTAACACAGAAGGTGGACACGGACCCGGCGCCACAGACGCTGTGCGTGGAGTCCACTGGAGCTGGAGCCAGGATCCGAAAGCAGCGGTGCTACCAGATAGTCTCCTGGGAGTTCTTCTGGGTTTAAGACACAGGAGTCAGTGACGCGAACTATGTACGATTTTACTCTAAGGGAGTCACCAAGAGTGAGACCCCTAGGAAACCTGGCCCTTCCTCTTTGCTGCTGGAAGATCTTGGGCAACTTAATTAAATAAGATGGATAGTGAAGGATTGCAGAGAGCCTGTCTAGCACCCAGGGCAGTGAGGCAGGACGAGGAGTTGCTGCTGTTGTGACAGTCGTGATTCCTGGGCATTTGCATCACACTCTGAGACAGCAGAGTCTGCAAGCACCTGCTGTGAGGTGTGCGTGGAGGGAGGACATCTACCTGAACAATAAACGTTCCAGGGAGAACCAAGGCGTAAAGAGGACGGAAGATAAGGCAACAAGGGAATTTCGACAGAAGCAGAATGACGACGCAACCAAAGGAGCAATAGGAAATCTCTAAGGACAGGATCTGAGTTCCTAATCCTGGTCTTTTTTCCTTTGCTGCCTCCCAACTCCACCTACACCATCCGGCCCCAGAGTGAGCCCAGCTTCCACCTGCAGCGTTAAGCTATGAAGAATGAGAAACGTTAAAATGCAAATTTGGTGTTAAAAAAAGAGAAAGAAAGAAAGCAGGACTCCACACAGGCTTCAGAGCAGCATATTCTCAGGCAGCAGTGGAAGCTGAAAAGTAACCCCATGAGGTGTGGACTAGAAAGTCAGTGTTTCAGATTTGTCGGATGACAGATAAACAGCTCGCCCTGTTACTACTGAATGAATCTTTTTTTTTTTTTTTCAGGGCAGAAAATGTTTGTGGTAGAATTGGTCCTTGAAAAATTCAGAGTGAATTGATCTGTTAGTTTTTTGTGCTGGGCCAAAAATAATTACAGCCATACCTACTTTCAACGGATTATGTCCAAAAGCTACATGTATTCACTTATTCTGTCTTTATTCCATGGGGAACTAATCGGAACTGGGATTTGCTTCACCGACTCTCACGTATTTTAAAAGTCAGGCTTGGGAGGGAAGAAAAAGTCAAAGAGATTGACCAAGAAAGGATGAAATGTGCAGTGTGGGTAAGCGAACACTGTTTCAGATAAAGTGCTCCACGGGTCTCGACCTCAGCTTCCCCAGTGATGAATTCATTTTGCAATATTCCTTTGTCAAGCGAGATCTTGTGTGCTTATTCTCAACTGGGGATGGCAATTGATTGATTTTCTATTGAACCTTGCCAACTGGATGCTGAGGAGAGGATGGCATATTTAGATGCCCTTAAACTTTCAGATTCACCTTTTAAATGTGCCAAGGCAAAGTCACATTCAGGGTAAATGTGCAGTTTTTGCTAGGCCGGGACAAGAAATGAGGGTCTACACTGGCAAAGTGATATTAAAGGCTTTACAGGAAAACAGGCTTAACCTCCGTTGACTCGTTTTGGTTCCAATCAAATTCCAATCACCTGATGGCTGCGAAATCCCCAACAAAAGGAAAAACAAATCAGATGATTCCTGACTGTGAAAGAACAATCAAGGTCCAAACAGGAAAAAGCCAAACCTGACCAGTTCAGCCCAACGTGTTTTCCTAGGAACCCACTTCGCTTACTGGCTTGTCCTGCGGTGTCAGGATGTGGGGGGGATATAAAAGTGAGAGGATGCAGTATTACACCCCTCCCACCATCTCGGAGTTAAACAGCTATAAGCAGAAGGATGTTGAGTTGCTCGGGGGTTGAAGTAAGACCCTCGGTGTTCCCTTCCGTAGAAGCTTGTGCTGAGATGACAAAGCCATGGCACGAAAGCAGCCTCACGGAGGCTATACTGAGTCACTGCCTGGAGAACAGTCACCTGCAGCAAGAAATACAACTTTGTTATGTTCCCGAGATCCCGGGCCTATTCATTACTGCAGCGCCAACTAGCCTGTCATAAAAGTTATATGTATACCAAGGCAGAGAAGACCAAGGGGAGGCAACTCTGAAAATGATGTCAGCGTCTCCTCGTTGACTTTTCTCCCCGAGGCTTGGGCCTATTCTGACCCTCCGGCCTGTCTGCCGCCAGCATCTCTCACTCGAACATCCACATCTGTTCGCATCCGCCTTTGGAGCTCCAGGTGGATCTTCCTAGCACAGAAGCCCGAGAACAAACTCCCTGGCCTAGGAGGCAAAGCCCCTGATCACCCGGCTCCCAGAGCTGGCCACTGTTCTTTTTGCCCGCTCGGTCCCGCGCTGTGTTTCTGCCGCCAGCATCCTGATCAAGCCACGCTCGGCTCTGCCTCCAGGAACTGCTTCTCTGCTTCTGGCCTGGGAGGCTCTCCCTTCCGTCTTCCTGGCTAGCACATCGACTGCTGAAAAGATTCCCTTCCTCTTTGACGCCTGCACGTCCCGTGTCCTTCCTCAGTACTTCACGTGTTCTAACACACTGCTCCTTAAGAGCCTTGTCTTCCTGTTCTTTCTCTTCCCACTAGACAGTGAGTCGCTCAAGGCAGGGACTGGTTCATTTTTGTTTCCCCCAAAGTCCAGAGCACGGTCTTTGACAAGCAGTGATATTTGCAGAAATAGCAAATAAGCAAAGGAAGGAAGGAACGTGTGGCTGCATGTATCTAGGACAGTGTTAGACAGAAGTCGTGGAGAGAACCCTGAAAGTGAAAAGTGAAGTCGCTCAGTCGTGTCCGACTCTGCGACCCCATGGACTGGAGCCCGCCAGGCTCCTCTGTCCATGGGATTCTCCAGGCAAGAGTGCCGGCTTGGGTTGCCATTTCTAGCGAAACATAAATGTAAGCAGCTAGGATGGGCATCAAATGATGCAGACTGGGAATCTGTCATGTGATCCAAAAGGTGACATGGAGTCATTCTAACTTCTTGAGCAGGGAAATGATGAGAACTTGGTTCAGCCTCATAGCACCTTGTGCCTTGAATGACAGCTCTGTTTATACCACTCTCGTTTGCCCTTTGACTGTAAAGCTCCCTGAAAACAGGAGCTGGATCTTAATCATATTTGTATCCCCTATAGCAACAAGCACACTGTTTGTATAACAGGTGCCAACAAATATTTGCTGAACTTATTTCTAGAAAAATTACTCCCTATGCTGCAAGGTTGGAGATCCAAGTTAGCCAGCTCTCGCAATGTATATAGCACTGGATGGGAAATGAATTGATGTGGGGGGGGTTATGCCTCTGGAAATATGGAGGTAGATATCCAAGAGTCTAACAGTCCAATCTCCAGGTTTCAGGGTCTTTAAGGTAAATTAGTGTTTTGAGGCCAGGGTCCTACAAAAATGGTGGTATATTTAAAATACAAACCTTGGGAGGAAGATTTGTTTTTCCCATGGGGGAGATAAGTTCGGTGCTGAAGATGTGGCTTCTAGAATGGCAATGGGAAAAACAAAAGGAAATACACTGAAGCTACAAGCAGCAGCAAGAACTACTAATTGTTGTATGCCAACGTGATTCCCCATCTTGGGACGTGGTTAAACTTTTATTGATTCACTAAGTCATTCACTTATTTGCTCACACATTCATTTAATATTTACAAATCATTCACATTAGGCAAGGCAGAGTTCTCTCCAAAAGTCTACTTGGATTTATTGTGTGCGTCACGTTGACCTTTTTTCACTGACTCCCCAGAGGCAAAGATGATGCCTGAGGTAGAGGAACGATGCGCCTGTTTCCCCTGCTGTGTTTGGTCTCCAAATATCCCCGGTCATTCACTATCAGGAAGGGCTTGCAGGGGCCTCTTCTTGTTGAAGCACTGTTTTGAAAGCTAGAGCTGTCAACGTGCAGCCCTACAGGCATCTAATTATTTTCTGAATTCCACGTCAAAAGCAGAACTCCATCCAGAAGCCATACCTGGCTTTATTTTGAGCCTCTTCTTAAGAAGACCTCTCCTCTCTCTGTCTCTTTCTCTCTCTCCCTTCTCTCTCACACACACAGACATACAATGATCTAATGAAATTACATCCTTAAAGAAACATTAAGAGTGAAAACAGAATGTCTCTCTTAAGAGATAACCCAATCCTCAAACCCGAGGAACTCGGCCTGAAATCTTCCAAGACAGAATATGTATTTGAAACAGAACTCAAGGTATACATGTTCTCAATAACTTAAACATTCCCGTTGCTACTAACACGTTCAATAGGTCATTTAATCTATAGCAAACTCTTGTATTGAGCTAAACGAAATTTAAAGAAAAGTTCAGATTTAAATTTGCCTTGGGTTAACTTTAAAAGAATACTGAAAAAATAAAGAATACCCAAGAAAGCATCACTCCAGGGTAAACTAAGAAGGTATCTCGAATGTTATTTTACTGGCCCTGAAGCTTCTGACATTTCTCGGTTGACCTGACTCACACCTACAACCCTACAGCAACATCAATGTTTCGTTCCTACAAGCGGACTTGAGCAGTTTTTCACATCATTTATCTGTTACAAATGGAGGAAAAGCTCCCTCCCACGGTGAGGCCCATGTGTTCCCAGTGTATTCACGTCTAACCCACCCCCTCGTACTTTAGGCCTCCATGAGGGCTCAGTCAGTAAACAGTCTGCCTGCAGTGCAGGGGACCTGGGTTTGACCCCTGGATCAGGGAGACCCCCTGGAAAAGGGAATGGCACCCCACTCCAGTACTCTTGCCTAGAGAATCCCATGGACAGAGGAGCCTGGTGGGCTACTGTCCATAAGGTCGCAAAGAGTCAGACACGACTCAGTGACTTTCACTTTTCACTTTCACTTTCTTCATACTTTGAATTAAGTGATTATTCTCTCTCTAGGAATTGCTTTACATTTGCCAAAAAAAAAAAAAAAAAACAATCAGCAAATCAGTCATTTGAGAGGAAGTCAGGCAGTTCTCGCTGCCTCACTGGCTGCACTGAGATACCGTGAGGAGGAACAAACGTCACCTCACTTGGGGGGCCAGCCCCCGCCTATGCTCCAAAGTGCATCTAGACAAGGACGTTCCGGGGGGGCCACTAACTGCTGACTTGTGTCCGTCACGACCCAGAGGAGAGCGTCTGATGCGGGCATAGAAGGCCACACACATGGGCGACACATTCCAGGAGATGCTCCAATTCACCTTTACGTGTGGGGCCACTGCACACCGGGGCCAAGAAACTTTGAATTAATCCCGGGTAAACAACCTCCACCTTGACATCATCTCAACCATCCCCAGAGTATGAGAGTGCCTTTCAGAGAGGCTACTCATCAGACATTCGGAAACAGGATGGCATGTCATTAACCCTTTCACTCATGGTCTTTAAAACCCACCTCCAAGACAGCAAACTGGGCTTCATGCCCGCTTCAGACTTAAGAACACATTTTACATGTATTCTCATTCAAGCCACATCTTGACATGATTTATAAATTAGGGAGCACAACTGCTATCATCAGAATGCAGTTCTAAAATGTTCAGGGCCCCCCCGGCTTTGTCACCATCAGGAACAGGACACGTGCTGGGGTTTTCCACGGCCCAGAAAAACTGCCTCCAGCTAGTGTTTAGAGGACAAGGCTCTTCCTCTGGGCATATTAAAAATTATGAGATGAGATGTGCTCCAAGCAGCGGGACTCTTAATTGTAACATTTTCTCTCTGGCGATACAAGAGGCTTCCACTACGTGTTTTTCCTCCCCGCCTTGGGGACTGTAATAAGGGAAGTCTGCATTTTTTATGGGTTTCTTTGTGCACCCACAAAACTGGGAACGAACGTGTTCCGCTTGATGGGGGAACTGGACAACTGAGCGCAGAAGTGGGAAGAGACACGTTTCACTGCATAAGCCTTTCCTAGGGCTTCCTGCGTGGCTTAGAGGTAAAGAACCTGCCCTCCAATGCACGAGACCCGGGTTCGATCCCTGGGTCAGGAAGATCCCCTGAAGAAGGAAATGGCAACCCACTCCAGTAGTCTTGCCTGGGAAATCCCATGGACAGAGGAGCCTGGTGGGCTACAGTCCGTGGGGTCACAAAAGAGTTGGACACAACTTAGCAACTAAACAACAACCACAAATCTTTGCTAGCTTTTGAATATTTTGTACCATGAGCATGGGTTCCACACTCAAACTTTAAAAAAAAAAACACTTAATTTTGGAAGAAAATAAAAGCCAAAAAAAAAATTCAAATTTTCCTACACTATGCTTAAAGGGAAGCAACCATTCTTATAAAGTTAACAAAACTTAAAAAGACTTAGTAAAAAGTAAGCCAATATTCACAACCAATTTTATGAAAATGCTTCAAAGACTTTATATCTCAAACACTGCACTTAGGCAGACATTATTAAGAATCATATGGCATCCTTTTATTATGATTACTATTCAGCCAGAAAGATCATTACCTACTTCAATATTATAAAGTTCGAGATTTTTAAAAGTAGATAACGTGTTTTTAAAAGCAAACCATGTTATTTTTCCCGCTAACATATTATTGACAAATATTCAGCACTCCCAGCAAATCCATGTTATTTTCTTTACTTATGGGGAGCATCTGATTCTCTTCAACATGACCCACATCATTCATCCTCACACACTGGAATCCCATTAGAGAAAGAAGCTATCTGTTGACTGTCCTTGTAGAAGAAAATTATGCTGAGGCTAAGTTTGGTCCCTCAATTTCACCTGGGGAGGAAAATTAGCTTTAAGGCCTACTCTTGTGTTTGATTTTCAAATGGAGAACCGAAAAGTGCTAAAAAATAATGAAGTCGAGATTTGAAGCCACCAGCTAGGAAAAGTAAGTATATCCTATTTGTTACTAATGCCCCTCTGCAATAATTATTTTATTTGTTCATTTCCTGGAGCAGACACAATAGTTTCATCTTTATCCTTTACAAGCAAACACCTTTTAGCAAGCAGGAGATAAAAGACCAATAAAACCTTTGTACTTGCTCCCTGTAGCTGCCTCCTAAGGCCTATTTTATCTCCAGAGTTGTTATCTAAAGTGAATTACTGATAAGAAAAATTAAAGGACTCAGAAGCTGAAGGTAAGGCAATTTGCAGAGTGGTTCCTACACCTTGTCTCTATTCAGCCAGGCCCCACCAAGAGTCCTCCCATTACCACCAGCCAGCTTTGCAGGCCTTGAAAGGGAGCTGCCTGAGTCGAATGGTTTCCCAGCCCCAAACTCCTTTTCCAAAAAGAGAAAAAAACAAGTAAATAAAGAGACTCTGAAAAGTCAAAGTCGTACGTTTATACTGTTCTTATTTATATTTGCAAACTGCAAAGTGGCGGGAAAATATTTTGTACTTGTAAAGGATCTTCATGTGCAAAGAGATTAACTTTAATCCTACCTGCACGTACTTGACGATGAGCTATCAGTTCTATTTTGTGACTCCCTTGGCCATGGCTGGTGCACTCTACCTTCCACATAGTATCGACAGTATTTATTGGACATAGACACACTTCTCAGCACTTTACATGCATTAGCTCATTTATTATTCAGTTCATATAATTGTCACCCTCATCTCATAGAAGAGGAAAACAGAGAGACAGACACTTGTCATTTTGATTATGTCACAGACTCCACACGCATCCATGGATTCCTGATCTATCAATATGATGCATTCTTAGTAAACAACCCCGGTAATGTGCGAAGTCCGGGAACAGATCCTGGAGAGGAATGTGAGCAGGGATGACTGATACAGGCTCTCAAGAAATCTAAGACTTCCTGACCCTTCCTCTCCCTCAAAGAGAAAAATAAATAAATAAATACGTAAAAGCAACATTTCCAAACATCCCTGGAAGCCAGGCTCATCTGATACCCATGGCCTTCGGTATAAAATGGCTCCTGCCTGGCGTTGACTGGCCACCGGGTTCAGGGTGGGTGGAAGTCAGTTCTGGGACAGGCGTCAGGGCACAGTCAGTTTAGTCCAGTCGCTCAGTCGTGTCCTACTCTCTGCGACCCCATGAACCACAGCACACCAGGCCTCCCTGTCCATCACCAACTCCCTGAGTCCACCAAAATCCATGTCCATCAAGTCAGTGATGCCATCCAGCCATCTCATCCTCTGTCATCCCCTTCTCCTCCTGCCCTCAAACTTTCCCAGCATCAGGGTCTCATCCTGTGTCAGAGCACAGGTGGTCTCTGCAGTCAAAGGCAGGAGGAAAGCCTTGGGCGCGCCCAGTGCCAGCCTCCCAGGAGACCAAGAAGTCACCCTACCAACGGCCTGTCCGCGCTTTTGGTCTCTCCGCCAGCTTCCCCACAATCCCCTCTATATTAATTTTAACAAGGCAACAGGAAGACTCCCGTCTGCAGCTCTCCGCCACAGACCAGACGAGGGGCTCTGGTTGCCGTCAAGTTTCTGGGGTGACGTCCCGGTGAGTTACTAAGCCGCTTACATCTCAACACGGGATGATCGTTTGGTCTAAGCGGGGCCGGGGGACGTGAAGTCCTCGAGACGACCTCCTCCCACGTGGGGTTCCTCCCATGCTCCAGCCCCCAAGGAGGAGAGATCTGTCACGGAATAAACAAACATGACTCTCTCCTGGGGAAATGCTGCCAACTCCTGCTCAAGAAGACAACTGAGACAGTGCGTCTGGGGCTTGCTAAGCGACCAAATGTACACGCTTAAAGGACAACTGCAACTTGCTTACGTGCCTGACCGATTTCTAGGCAGGAATCCACTGGGAAAGAAATCTGGGTCAGCAAACTTAGGACAAAAACCAGACGGGAGTAGGGCTTTTGGCTTTCCCTTCTCACCCTGGGCCATAATCTCTCCTGCTGAGATAAGGTGGTTTGGGGACAGAATCAAGAGGACGCTTGGCGGGGATGGCTCCTAGGAGCCAGTCGTCCTTGGCTTTCTGCTAACCTCTGGGAAGCGAGGTCCCCCGGGCCCCTCAGGGTGGCTCACTGCCTGCCTCCCCCTGACCTGCTCTCCCCCTGGCTGCAAGGAGAGATCTCTGGCTTTATAACCAGCTCCCTGAGACTGCTCCACGGAGTAACAGTTCGGACCTAGAAATCGGCTGGCAAGTCAGCTTGGGTGAGAGTGGTACTTGGGTTTCCATATATCATGAGCCAAGTGTTAGCCAAATCCTGTCTGTGGTAGCAGGCACACATTTATCAGAACAGCTGATGTTCGTGAGGGCAAATAGATCAACACACCTGTATCTCCTAACTCATTTGTAGGAACAAGAACACATTCTGCTGAAAAATGAAAAGGCGGGAAAGAGTAAAGAAGCAGAGGCTGGGCAGGTGGGGAGTATTTTATAATATGGCTACGCTGGTACAGAATTCTTTTTGCTAACCACGTCTAGAAGGTAAAAGGACCCTCACACATCATTGGAGAAGATCACAGTCTTGAACAGATAGGTTGCCTAGCCATAAAATCTGCCGAAGTTTTCCTCTGAAGCGGTAGAGACTTTGAAGTGTGCTGGGATCTGGTTCAATGAGAACCTTTGCCTCAGAAAGGCTCTAACAGGGGCACAGGCATGTATCTGCTTCGTGTCTACCTCTCACAGGCTACCTGGGGAGCATCTGACCTCAGCATCCTCTTCAGTCAGACCCACTTCATCTGAGACTAGAGATCGCTGAGTAGGGCCCACTCCATGATTTCCAGGACATGCTATGAAATGCAGGGCCTCTTTTTCAAAAAGCAGGAAACAGAGTGCGATTAAGGGCACTAAAATATAGAGCTTTTTCCTTTCTCGCATGGTCTCTCCCAGTTTCTCATGATGTCCTTTATTTACTATTTTATGTTGTTCTACAGGGAGAGAAACTGCAGTATTTAATCATTAGCATGAGTTTTACCATTTATCTTGATGTGGTTCAATGATAGCTTTCAATGCAAACAGAACGGCATTTAATTCGTGTGTGGAATCACCAAACAATACCGCTTGCACATTTCAGTTCATGCATATGGATTTGGTTCTTACCAGGAGAGGGGAGACACTTCCGCGAGGCTAATGCAACTGAAACTAACTCAACTTTTAAAATCTTACTTCTCGATACATGCATATTCCACCACCACTCTATGGAAAGGTAGCTGCCCTACTATGCTGACCTTGTATCAACCTGGACTCCCTGAGGCCCCACAATTCACAGTGTGGGCTCATGGGACCTTGTGGACACTTTCTGCAAACTGTGCCCCGACAGGCAAACCCACGTCTTATGTACCATTTCTGCTGATGCGTGTGCAAGTCTACTTAGAAAACACAGGTTCAAAGAGAAGACTGAGAATTCTGAGACAGTGACAGCAGAGTCTTAAACAGAGCACGGGATCCCCTTCTGCGAGGGGATCCCTGGCCGTGGGGGTAAGAGGGAGGATTCCTGATCACCCACAGGGGGGCTTTCCAAGGGCGGAGGTCTGATGGCAGTGGAATGCACAGTGTTAAGGCCGAGCGCGCTGACTGCATCTGGCGATCACCCTGTAAATTACCGGTTCACACACTTCCTCAGGGGGGGGTGTTCTATGGGGCTGTCCTCCTGCAGGAGCGCGCGGTGTGGCCTAGCTGCTGGCGCAGGAAACCACCAGCTAATTACTTATAGCAGCCAAAAGGGATGTGTGACTTCTCTTCCTCAGAGTGCTGCTTTGCTGCTGGAACCCAACATATATTTTACTCCCTTCTCTTGGTTTTCAGCGTGCCGTCACCCACCAGCAAGCACGCAGATTTTTGGTTAGTCATTCTAAGTCAAAAAGGACACGAAAAATATGCAGGGAGCTGTCAAAATAACAGAAGGGAAAGAAAGTTAAGTAACAGAAGAGATCAGGAGATATTAAAACATGCCCTAGATACTAGATTTAAATCCCCCACAACTGACAACAAGAAAGCCACGCCTGATGTGGGCATTCTCCCGGACACACTTCCCTCCCTCCGGGTCCCGGAACAGCAGCGGGTTTCAACCAGTTTGAATTAGGGAGCCAGGCTGCATCTGCAGCCAACAGCTGGAATTCAGCAACTGTTGTTAATCCACCTTAATTGCTTATTATTCTATCAGTTCTTGTTTGTGCTTTTGTTATTCAAAGTAATTTTTCCTACACACACAACCAAGCGTGTTTTTTGCAAGCTGCGTCCAAAGAATTCTTGCTTCCATCCTAGGGCTGTTATTGTTTTGTTGTCAAATGAAAACACACTGACACTGGATTTAGAAAAATAAAAATAATAAAGTTAGCAGCCATGCCCACAGAGGGACTCACACTGGCCCTATATGTACACAGCGACACAGACGTTAGCCACCTCTAAATGAGAACAAGGCTTCTTTTGCGGTTTTAATTAGAGTGGCAGTTAGCATGGTTGCTGTTTTCTCTAGACAGTTCTTCCCCTCCTTACTTTAAGGAGGGGTACTCACTCCAGCACGTTTATGGCACTAGTGAATAAATGAGATCCCAGGGTCCCAGGGAGACAAAAAAATTAAATGACCAATAGAAATGCATCAGGTGCAAATTGCCAAGGTAAATAGGCCCATGGATAATGCTGGCACCACCAACTGGAATATCTGAAGGGGGGGGCAGCAAGAGAAAGCCCATGGGTCAGGGGCCCAGTTTCGCGGTGCACGGGTCAAGTTTAGCCCAGACCATCCTTCCTGCAGGAAGGGCAGCCACAACACAAGGCAGTTATGACTTGGGGTTGATGATATACTTAGTGGAGCTTTCAGCTGTGGCTTTTCTCCCTCCCACTCTCTCTAATTCCCCCAAAAAGTCACTGACAGGTAGCCTCTCACAAAGCAGATTCCCCATCCAGGGGGAACACTACAATATAATTTCCCTCTATAAATGGATTCCCCAGTAGTAATCTGTTTGCAAGTTTTGGCTTATAATCTACAAGAAGGCAAAACTAGTGCAAATTTATCATTAGTAAGTGCATTCCATAGGGCATGAAGACTTATCTTCCATCGCTTCTCTAGAACGTGTGTATGTATGTGTGTGTGTACACATATGTGTGTATATATGCATATATATAATACATATAAATATATATCCCCTAAGGAATGTATTTGCGGCTTTTCATGGGGCTTCCCTCATAGCTCAGTTGGTAAAGAATCTGCCTACAGTGAGGAGACCTGGGTTTGATCCCTGGGTCAGGAAGATCCCCTGGAGAAGGAAATGGCAACCCACTCCAGTAGTCTTGCCTGGAGAATCTCATGGACAGAGGAGCCTGACAGGCTACAGTCCATGGGGTTGCAAGAGTCGGACACGACTTAGCATCTAAACCACACAGTCTTCTCACCGTAACATTTACTGCAAAGTCTTTCTTATTCTCTACTGATTTGACCAGCAGAAGCCTCGTCCCCGGTAAGCTTGGTACAAAGCAGAGCCCCATAATATACTTGTCCCTTCTGCAGTGCCTCACTGTTTACTGAGCTGAATTCAATTACCTCTAGATGAGAAGAGACAAGGTTCTGCATTAGCCTGGCCTGATGTCCACCCTGCACCGTCCTCATCAGATGGGGCTATCTTCCTTCTTTCCGTTTTCCAGGTCTATTCTGAAGGCATACTTGTTAGTCTTACTTATTTCCCTCTTTGTGTCATTGGATCGAGTCCCTTGGAGATTACCCTGCTCTGCCATGACTGGGACCTGAGACGCTGCAGGCCGCTGAGCATGTGTGCAAACACGAGCTATATTATGACGAAGGTCTTTAAGGGATGTTTGCCTTGCTCTTAAATCACTCTGACTCTGTTTCTTCTCAGAAAGAGCTGTTGTTTTTTTTTTTTGTTTCCTGGGAATGTTTCGGCCAGGATCATTCATCCTGGAGCCTGCGGGAAGAAACCTGTGAACCAGTGGGGAGAATTCATGTTGGAGGCACTTTTGTTTCGAACTCTTACTATTTATTCATACCTGGTATGGTCTTAGTTTCAAGCCTCCTGTCTTAGGGTATGCACGGAGCTAGGTAAGCAAGTATTGTACACATGATACAAATTAGCATGAGGACAATTTCTGCAAGGCTTCTTTAGGCGCTTCCATCAAGTGTCATTTCCTAAAGACCACAGACCTTTGTTTGAACCATTTACTCGTTTGGGTTAAGCCTCAGTCACAGAAAGTGAATCAATTATATGATTTTTAAATATCATTTTAAAAATATTCCTTTGCTAATTCAGGATATTTCTCACTGTCCTCATTCTACCAACTATATAATCAGCAAACGTAGCCTTTATCTGTAAATTAAGCCTCTTATTCAATTTGTATAACAATTGCTATGTGGTTTGATGATGATCTGCAGTAGTTTTAAATACATTATATCCTGTTTTATTAGAGATGACATGTAACTGCAAATATTATAGCTTATTAAATCAGCCTCACATTCATCAGTACAGCAGCAATGAATCAAATTGCCCTGATTAGCAAAGAAACTCCCAGAAACTATTTTTTTCTCCTTCAAGACTGTTGACTTTGATTCTTTAAAAATATAGTTCAGTACTTTATTGAGCACAGTCATTCACTATTTAAATTTTTTTAACTGTAATAACATTTTAATACAACCATTATTAACCGAAAATTTAAGATAGATACCATAGACTACATTTCTGCTACATTTCATCGAACCTGAGATGATCTTCATAACCAAAATTAAAGAATGCTGAGTTTGTATGTGAAAGACAGGGATGCAGGAAACCGACCCCAATTTAATTCACGGCATCAAAATTAAGAAAAGAACACAGCACCCAAATGAGAGGTGACAACTAGGTGAACAAAAGAGCAGAGTAGAATCCTGCAAGGTTTTTTTTTTTCATCCAATTTGAACTGTTTCTTGTTTTAAAGACTAAGCCCTGCAGCTGGGATACAATTCTACACTCCCACCCCTCCCCACCCCAAGCCTTAGAACCCGAGCTCAAGGAGGAATCGCCCATCTGATGGATTTCTAAGATGATCCTGGGCTCTTCCTATCGAAGCCAATCTCGGCCTAGCGATGAGCTACGGGTACCATCGTCGTTGGGAAAGAACCCTCATCAGAGCGCTGTGGGCATCAGAACTGTTTCTCCACCTGCCAGATGCATCCAGCACACTGTCCTTGTCTGATGCAGACTAACCCACAATGATTTTAGGGGAGGGGGCGCGCGCCTGACCCCGAGGAGGCTGCCGTGGTCCGTCGCAGAGCACAGCTTCACCCCGATGTCGCTTCTGGGTGGGCTTTGGACAGCGCAGGCCTGGAGCTGCGGGAAAGCATGCACGTGGGGTTGGTCCGCACACCCGGGCACACACGCTCGGGGCGCGTGGAGAAGAAGGCGGGCGCACTGACAGCGTATCAGACTCGGACCTCCAAATCCTTTCCGTCCAACGCCAGTACCAGCACTCCATCGGCGGCCCCAGGGAGGGCACTTCTCATGGCCTCGGGGTGGAATGACTCCATCAATACAGAGAGCAGCGCGCAGACGCAGAGGGAAGGACCACCCGGGACCCGGTGCGGCTGCTAACGAAGAGCAGCCCCCAGCCCGCTTCCCATTCATCGCCTGCAGGAACCACTCCTGGAGAGGCGCGCCGGCCAACAGATGGTCTCCGGCTAAGGCGTAATCACCAGCAGCTTGCTGCATTTACCCAGGACAAATAGAATTACAGGCGTTTGCCCGAGTCTGAAATTGAATCGAGAATTCGGGTGGTGGATAATGGGAACGAAAAAATGGAAGAGCTCAAAACGGATCACACTGATGCGGGGAGAGAGCCGGCGCGGGACGAAGTCTCTGCCGTGGACTTCACTCTCACCACCCACCCGGGGAACTATTTCCAATAATCCTGTCTACCGTGCGGGAGGGTGCGCCCGCACTATCGAGGTTTCCAGAATGGGTACCATCATCACCAGCTAATGAAGACATCTGCCTTGATCAGATGGCCAGTCAGCAGAATACTACCTGGCATGTTGAATATGTTTTTGCCCCGTTACAACGCCTTCATTTGAGGGTGACTGTAAACTGCCGCCAGTTTTAACCATTCTTGCCCTTAGGGGGTAAGAGACATTAAGGGCTCTGAATAATCTTGATTTTCTGAGGCCGGGTGCTCTTGAGTCTATCCCCAGAAATCCTCACTATTTTGAATCATGCATTGCTTACAATAATGGCAACCTAAAGCCTTAGAAATTGCCTGGGGCGGGGCGGGGGGGGGGGGGAGGCAGCATAAAATTAAGAGTACATCATTTACCCTATGCCTGGGTTTCACTACCTACTAGGAAGAACGGGGCCATCCATGCAAATCACTGTATAAGGATGCCGTAAAAGTAAATGAGGCAAAATATGTAAAGACACTAAGTTCTAAAGAGATAAGGCCTTAAAAGGTAAGGCCATTTTTAACCCAAACTATCAGCAGTCACCTTAAATTACCCTCATCATTAAATGATATTTATCACCAGTGAAATTTGTTTACCCATTAAAAAAGAAACTAAAAATCTCAGTGACAGCATGCATGATACTACCTTTAAATGAATAATCAGACAATTCTCCTCATTCTTCATGGTAAAAACACATTATGGAAAATTTTATTTTCATGTATCAGTCAGGCTAACATTTTCAAACATGAGTTACATGAGAAGTGTCTGAAAAGTCTTCCGGTTCCTTCAGGCAGTTTTGTTGTAATGAACTCTTCTGCCATGCAGGAAAGCAATCCCAAAGGAAAGGTGTTTCTCCTGGCAGGATTAAGGTATTTCGGGAGAGAGGGGATTTTTGGTTTGTTTCTTTTTACATTATCTAAATAAGAGCTTCATTCTTCAGGTTCACATTGCAGACTGATAAGAGCTGAAGTATCTTTTAACATAAGCGCTTTCAAAGGTGGCCAATTTGAAGTGAAAGGAAGTTTTTTGTTGAATGTATGCTATTAGTGAATCTGACTGAGTCTGTTCCTACTCTCAAGGAGGACACTTTTTTTGAAACATGTTATAAAAAAGAACTAGATGCTAGACCCATCTTACTGTAAAATGTGTGCCCTCTCTATAGGTAACTTTACCTGCTGTCCTTTCTTATTTTCTTACATAGAAATAGAAGAGGAAATACAGAAATCAACTATACTGAATAAAGTAGAAATATGAGTTACAGAAGTACACACAATTTGTAGGCTTATAGGAATAAACATTTTGAGCAGTGTAGTCTAATAAAAAGAGCACAGATACAGACACTAATTACTACATAATGCTGGGCAAACCATTTAACTGCTCCGTGATTCAGCTTATCCATCTGTAAAATCAGTAGGATGAGCTCCCTACCTATCCCCAAGGTGTTTGGTGAGAGCCCAGAAAAAGTGCCGATGAAGCCTACTTAGACACCATGTCTGGCGCACATTTGTGGAAATACAACTATAGTGATTTTCATTACTATATTAGTAGACTCTGAATTTTAATTGCGAGGAAAAATTCTTGCTATTTTATTTTAAAATGCTTCAAAAATGTAGCTATATAAAGGAAAAACCTAATTATTAGTAAAAGTATGGCTCTATAATATCACAGTTATTCAATTATTGCTTCAATAAGTTACTATATATATTTAAAAAGTAGCCCTTATTATCTGTATTTTTTAAATTCAATTTGTTCTGGAAAACTACTGACATTAATAAAATAAAAAAAAAAAAGGCCAAGTCCTATAAAAAGAAAGCACTCAATAAAGACTTGGCTATAATCTCAGTATAAGGCAAAAATGCTATGAATTTTAACATGAAGGACCTGTTACATACTAAGGAAATATTCATAGTTTATACTTTGTGAAGCAGTAGACTTTGTATAGCTATGAGAAAAAAATACTGTTCATTATATAAAAGGCAATTTTCGATAATATCAAATAGGTTACAGTGACTCAGGAGAGCTTCATGGCCTCCACATGTTATCAATTTCATATACATTTTACTAGAGAAGAAACCCATCCCATACAAAGGATGTGGAACTGCAAGGCGTACCATGTTCTGACCCTCCATGCAACAAATCCGCAAACACTGCCTATGGCATGCTGTACCAGAAATTTAGGCAGCTGGAAATCACAGCAGACAAGCATTTCAGGTCATTGATCTTAGAATTGGAAAATTTCCCGGAGTGAGCCAAAATGTACCCAGTGCAGAGCATCAGCACTCACCCACCCCCTCCCACCCCCTCAGACAAGTGGCAAATCACTGAGAAAGATCATTAGAAAATGTAGCCTTCTATAATAGAAAAGGCATGAATACATAACTGATTGATTGGTGGCAACGTTCAATCATTCAGTAAATGTTGATGGAACACATTCTATATGTGGTACCCTGAGAATCAATAGTAAGAGATATAAACATAACTAATTAAGCATTTTCTACTCTAAATTCTTTAATCATGTAATCCCCCCCTTCCTGTCTCTCTTCCTCTCTTGCTCTACCTTTCCCCACATCATCATCCCCATATTCCATTTGAGAAAACTGTAAGACAGAATGACTGAATAACTTTCCAAACTGATCAAGCTAGTAAGAGGCAGAGCCCAGATTTGAACCCAGGTCTTCCGCTCCCAGTCTGCACACCCAATCACTAGGCCATGCCGCTCTGAAGAAGGACCACAAAGGAGGCCCAGGGGACACCCTCAGCTCCGTGGCCTTTGCACTTAACAGCGCAGTTTCCCAGGGCTGCAACGACTCACTGTCCGAAAGCCCTCCGCAGACTTCCCTCAGAAACAGACGTCCACTCCCCATTCTGTCTACCAAGGTGCCTTGCACATATTCCAATGGTTGCACTTATCAGATCTATAATTGTACCTACTTGCCTCATATTTGACCATTTCGTGTGTGGGGCCTGACCTAGAATCCAGCGTCCAATGGGGGCAGTGATTAGAACACTGCAGCTTAGTAGGAGAAACAGTCCCAAATCCATTGGTATAAATGCCTGCACTTGTTAAAGGCGGTCTGTGAAGATGATGAACAAGAATAAAGGTTACTGTGGCGCAGGTTGCTAAGTTATGGATTGGGGTGAAGACAGGGCTGGAAACCGGACCCTGTTCAGCCTTAAAGAACGGGAGTGGTCACTGATAATTATATAATTGATGACTGATAATTGGGGGACGGGAGAGACAGCCTGGGGGGCAGAGGAGATGGGGCAATGGCACAGAGAAAGGGTTGCCTGGGGCACATCGAGAGGGTCGGGCAGACCCACCTGTACACAGACAGGGCAGGTTCAGGGGGTCGGGCAGACCCACCTGTACACAGACAGGGCAGGTTCAGGGGGTCGGGCAGACCCACCTGTACACAGACAGGGCAGGTTCAGGGGGGCCGCAATGTGGGGAGAAGTGAGGAAGGCAGGCCAACACCCGGGATGAGTGGCCAGTCCCCTTAATGCCAAGCTAAAAGCCTCAGATGTGTTCTTTGGGAGCACTAGGGAGTTTTGAGCTTGGGAGTAACAGGACCAGACGAGCAAGATAGGAAAAAACCAGTTTGGGCCATAGGAAAGAGAAAAGCGAACGAGAAGAAAAAATATGAAAAATCCAATTTTAAAGGGTGCAATCTCTTCAGAATTTCTTCAGTAGAAAAAAAGGCAGCTGTTACATTCACTGCTTGCTGAAAACTCCCACCTTTCTCCACCAAGCAAACTACTATAACCAGTAGTTTTTTGTTTGTTTTGGGTTTATTTTTTATTGGGGTATAGTTGATTTACAATGTTGTGCTGGTAACCAGTAGTTGTTTTTTTTTAATGTAAGTAAAAATTCATTTAACACCCATTGCTGCCTTTTTATCCTGCGTGCTAAGGATACAGAAATGATACCATCATCTTTAGCGATAAGAATCTCAAACAGAATACGGAATAAAGAAGAAATTCATAAAAATGATAACAGATTTGTTTGCAAAGGTCAGCAAAGGAAAACTATTCTTCTTGTATAATACAAACTGTCAAAAGAAAAATACATTTCTTCAACAAATTATACAATCAGAGAACAGGAAAGAACAGTAGAAGAAATTTAATTACACAGCATTTTACAGATGATTAAATTGAGAGGACCAGAGAAGTCAAGCAGTCAGCCCCAGGTCACACAGAAGGCTGCTGGTATTATATGGAATACAAATCTAGTCTCCAAACTCTGCTTCGCCCTGCTGTCTTTTATAGATATAAACAGGAGTATACTATAAATATAATTTCTAATATATTTTGGTGCAAAACAATTTCTAACTCTTCAATAATGATATTGGTGTGAACTTGAAAAGATTAAAACAACAGTGCTAATGAAAATGGAACACGCATTCATTCATTCAGCAGGAACACGCATTCATTCATTCAGCAGGCCATATAAGAAACGACCTAGGTAGGCAATGTGAGTGTGGAGGAAGGTTCAGATAACAATAAGGAAAGACGCCAAGCCCTACTCTCTAGATGGCCACAGTCTCTATGATGTGTCATAAGTATAAAACACACAACAGATTTTGAAGACCGTACAAAAAATGTAAAACATCTTACTATTATTTTATATTGGTTAAGTGGTGTAATAATTTTGGATATGCTGACTTAAACATAAAAATAATTTCACCTCTCCTTTTTTTGTACTTTAAAAAAAGTTGCTATTAGAAAACTTAAAATCACATATGTGATTCACATTGTATTTCTACTGGACGATGTTGCTCTAGAGAAACAGCAAGATTAGTCGGTTGTGGGGTCTGGCCTGCCCAGAAGTCCAGGGAAGAAGACTAACCATTAGAGAGATAAGGATCTTAAGAGAGAGACAGAAAAAAACAAAGACTAGTCTTCAAGGCATTATGTTATCTCACAAGAAAAAATTTGGGGAGTTACCCACGGGAAAGGAATCTCTCTCATCATCTTTGGAACTTCACAACACAATGCCTTTGGGCAAATCAGATCTCCTCCCACTGAACTAAACTTGTGGTTTATCTTTCTGTTTGCTCTCTGTGGAACCACGAATCAAGTGAAATGCACATGAATGGCTTTTTAGAACCGGAAGCATGCCAGTCTTTATGTTAGGAAAGCATCCACCTTCAGTGACTATAGTTATGATGGAAACATCCTAGGTCCTCATGCATGATTCCAGATTACAGAAGCAGCTCTCTTGATAATTAAGTAGTATACACACACACACACACACACACACACACACACACACACACACACACACACACACACACACACACACACACACACACACACACACACACACAGGAATAGGAAATGGCAACCCACTCCAGTATTCTTGCCTGGAAAATTCACTGGACAAAGGATCCTGGTGGGCTACAGTCCATGGGGTCGCAGAGTTGGACACGGCCGAGCAACTGAGCACGAATGAACACACACACACACACACAACAGATATCATCACAGAAGGGTTAGGTATTAAATCAAAAGAGACACACGCCCCAAATGGAATTACTTACACCACAAGAGTCCACCCCACCAAACCAAGACTTAATACCTCACCTAATCACAGTTTCAGCTTCCCCCAGGAATGCAACCTTACGGAGTCAGTCTGGAATGTCCTAGTCAGTACGAGTGAGGTCATCCACCTAATAGACCCCTTTTGTCCCCTGAGGGAACACTGGTAGCCTTGCCTGCAACAACCTACCCTTCCCTTGTCCCTCCCCAGTCTGTCCCTGTAAAAATCTTCCACAGCACCTCAGAGCCTCTTTCTATTTGCTAGATGGGATGCCTCCCAATTTATAAATCGCTGAAGAAAGCCAGTCAGGTCTTTAAATTTACTCAGCTGAATTTTTAACTGTATAAACAGACACTATTTCCATTTGTGTCTCAAGCTGCACAGTTCCTTCAACGTCATAATATGCCTTTTAAATAGAAATGTGGGCTTCACCTATAGTATGCCAATCTTAAATACACAAACTGTAGACAGACTTTCAGAATGGCTTTATGTTATCAAACTGGTAAGAGTTCAGATATCAAGATCAATTTTGCCATTTTCTAATCATCTTTGGTCACTCAGATACAATAATAACAATTAAGTAGATTCCCCTCAAAACTAAACGTGAATAAATCAAGCCAGAACCAACATTATTTTCAACAGAAAACAGAAAACAAAAAGCTAGTGATACAAGTATGAACAACACAGAATAAATCCAGTTTTCATGTTGAAAAAAGTTTTAGAAGTTAATTTCACTTGAAGGTGTTTCAATATTTAATTTCAATAATTTGTTTTCTCACACCCAGTATCATTAAGGAGTTGGGATTTTCTACTACTTAAAACATTTCATTTAATCATTCACATGTTAATTTTTTCAGTGTTTCTGCATTGTATGCCATATTATTCTGATACCTCAATTAAATGGATATTTCAGGTATCGTAGTCTGAATTATCTAGAAGCAAAACTCAATTTTTAAAATTGTATTTGGACAAAGTACTATTCTGTAAATTTACTTATAGGATGGCTTTGCTCTGCAGTTGATCAGAATCTGTGTCACAGAATAGTGTTGACGAGCATGACATTTTAGCCTGTATTGCAATTTTGCCTGAAATTTTGTTATATTCCTTTAAAACATTAGACTAGATGTCTTCAGATAGCCCTTTCAGATTGTTTGATACAACGACTAGTTCTTTTCATCTAAAAGAACCAACACAAAAGAATAAACACGATGCCAACTTCTCACATTCATTAAAAACAAATTCATATTTGTCACAATGGTTTTCAAATGATTTTAATGTGTTTGAGGAACACTAGACTGTGTCTTCACCAGGGCAGAAATTGTTGCCTGTTATATAAATTGCTATAATCCCTAGAAACCAGAAGAGCTCTTGACACATAGTAGATGCTCAGTAAATACGTGTGTATTCAGTGATATGTAATAGGCACTCAAAATATAAATGGTTAATAACTGAATAATTAATGGGAATGGTGAGGCCATTAGTTATTAACAATATGCTACATGATCACCATTTCACTGAGCGTGAACATTTTAAATGGTAGCTGTCAGAAATTATTAAATGTTAATGACAAGTAAGTGCTTAATAAGTTTTCTTGAATAAATGGATGAATAAATAAACTGTAAAGATTGAGTCAGGGTTTAGAAAAATGAGTCACTGAGACATCATGATTTCAAAACTACATGTATACTTTGAAAAGGTGCTGAAAACCAGTAGAACTGCCCAATCTTTTCTTAAAAGCCTCCTGGAATGCAAGTTCTATCATGATGTCAAAAAAAAAGTTGCCATCAGGGTCTCCAAAATTACATAGAAAGACTAGGATGCCAACGAGCCATCCACTCAGGAATTTGTCAGGATCACAAACCTCTTTTTGATTTAGAATATTCTGAGATACCAAACTAAATCGTAAATTCAACCATATGGGATAGATGGTCATCACAATGATTGCATAATTACTTCAACATAATTGCATGCCTGGACTTAATCTTCCCACACTGTTTAAAAAGATGATGTTGAAATCAAGGATATTTTGAACACTTCTTTTTTAAAAGTAGATGGTATTTCCACCTTGCAAAATACATTTGCTTTGGATTATGTTGTATTTTGCCGCAGTGATTTCCAATGCCCATCCATTCATAAAACACTATATGCAATGTCACAGGATGTCTGCCAATGCTATATGCCAACCTCAGACAAAAAAAGTACAATATGCCTTTAAATTTAAATCTGTAAATTACCTTAAGTAATTTGACAGCACAACTCTAAATCCATCCTGACCACAACTTTCTATTTAAATAAAAACTGTCCATTTAAAAAACTCACCAATACAGTTATTGTCCATCAATGCAAACACATTTACTTTTATCTTAAAAAAAAAAACCCAAAAAAACCTGACTAGTCCTACGGTTTATGAACATGTTATGTGCAGATGTGGTTTGTTCAAAGAGCAAAGAAGCAGTTATAGCCCCAACCACTCGCAATTCATTCTCCTAAATTTTCACTAGCTTACATCATAGGGGGAGGAGGCCTTACAGAATTTTCATTTGAAAAGACCTACTTTCCTTAAGATCTTGAGCACAAAACACCCAAAAGGTGCATTTCAGGGGAAGGAAGGGAATTGCCATGATGCTATCTATGGCTGCCGCAACACTTGTTCTACTTCCTTTTGTGATAAATAGAAAGTCAAAGGGGATTTCAAGTGGTGGGCAGATGTGAATGGCGTCTGGCTGAACAGACAGAAGGCGGCGTTCCACAGGGAAGCCCCACCCCGCTGAGTCCGTCTAAGCGCCCGCGCCGTCTCTGCTGCAGCGGAGACCGGGGCTGTCAGTCAGGCCACGCTCGGTGGCTCCAGAGCCCGCCGGGCTCCGCCGTGGGGTGTGAACTGCTCCAACGGTCAGGGTAGAAGCGACTGACCTGCAAGCCGAGGGGAGAGGCCGGTGTCTCCCTCACATGCTCTGACGCCAACCCCCTGGCGGGCTCTCCGTCTCCCCCAGGAGCGCGAGGCTCTTCGGAGGCCGTCACGGCAGGCCCCGCGGGCGCGAGGCGGAGACGCCGCCGAGGCGGCGGCGCTCCTCGTCGGTGGGGCCGCCGTGAGGAGCGCGCCGAAGGCCGTGGTGTGTCCCCGGGGTGCACACGGGGCCCTGACTCCGGGTGTGGAGGCCGGGCGGCAGGTAACCCTGCCAACCACGCTTTCCTGAGTAAACCACCTCACCTCGGTGGCGCCTCAGGCTGTCCGCTCTGAACGACCTCCACATGGGTTGCTTTCCAGGAAAAGGCAATAAAAATAATTGTGAAGCTCTCTATAGACCTAAGATTGCTGTGGAAAACAACATCACCCGTGAATTCAAGTCTGTGCCCTTGGGTGAAGAAGTTGCCAAGTGAGTCTGATTACGGCTCTCCTTTTGAGGGGCTCTGACCCCTGGCTAAGGGGGTGTTTGTGGGCGCGTTGCAGCCTGGAGCCCAACCAGACCCCAAGCGAGAGCTGGAGCCAGGCTGGAGGCACCCACCCATCCTGAGGGACGTGTGCCCCCCACCCATCCCCACCTTGGTCCCCCGAGTCTGCAGTACCAGCACCTCCACCGTGAGGGCCAGCTGCTAGAGGAAGCCCAAAAGGAGTCAGAAATTTTAGACTGGACAGAAAAGGGAGGCCTTTTCCAGAGAGGCAGCCTCAGCACCATCCTGAGCCAGGAGAGAGAAAGTGTTAAGCTTGACGAAAGTAAAATGCTTGTTGAGATTTACACGTAAACACATACTAGGAACCTGATGAATAATAAAATATGAGGAGCACGTTGGGCTGTGAGTTTTATTTTCAGGATGCTTTCATATCACTTGCTAACCCACTCCCCTACAGAGCATTCCAGAAACAAGATACTGTCCCATTGTAAAGATGGATAAATTTGCCAAAGCGTCTCCTGCCTGGCAAGTGGGAGCCAGACGTCAGAAATCGTCTGCTGGGCAGATGTTTGAGTTTTAAAATGAACTACCTGAATGGCCCTGGATGAAAACATGGTATTCTAAAAACAGGACACGGACACCCCACGGAAATCAACTGTTCATTTATTTATTCTACATGAAAGGTACCGTGGGGTGCCAGCTTCTTGCAAAGCCTGCGAAACTGCACTCATGGATTTATAAGATGCTTCTGTACAGAGATGCAGTGGTACCTGTCGGTGAAAAACAGACTCACCCCTGAGATGAGGCTGGGCTCCATATTGTTTTTCCATTAAGTCCAAAAAGTCAGATGGCGGGACAGAAACGCTGGGCGGATCGCTCTGGGTGGACGGGCAGAGGGGACAGGGCGTGTATGTCACATGTAAGTGGATCTGTGAGCTACAGTAAGAGAGGAGGAGGTTGCAAGGCAGGCCTGGGTCAGTGTCCACAGGTGCTGGCGCTGGAATGTGTTTCCTGAACATCTGTGCTGAACACAAAAGACAGCCAGGACTGTGGGGGACAAATAACAAACCCCACATGGCCTTAACAAAAACAACAAAATAAAGCATACCCTTTTTCTTTTTCTTTTTGCTGTGTCTGTCATGCTAGACGACACCCTTGTCCCCAAATCTCGCTGTATGTCTTGCCGCTTCATAAAACCTGATCAACCTCCCCTCCTCTCCTGGAACCAGGTTTTGCACACTCCTGATCTCTCCGAACTAAAGCAAACAGCAGTGAGCACCGGCTCCCCCATCAGGGGGAGGTTTTCCTCTTTGCTCAAAATTTGAGACTAAATACAGATTGGAGTATTCACCCGGGGAATTCAACAGAGATCCATCTTAAAGAAAGTTCCAAATACACAATCGGAAGGAAACATTTGCGGTGCTTTTCTGCCCCTCCAAGAATGTGGAGAGAAAGAAGAGGTGACTGTTTCGTATAAAGTCACTTCCCCCTTCACATCAGCCCACCTGGAATGGGAGTCACTTGTGAGAGGCTTGTTTTTAATCCAGACTTCTCTACAACCTGAAGAGAGACCCAAAGCAGCAGACATAAAAAGGGCGGGTTTATTTTTCCACAAGAAGGGAACTGTCGATGCAGCGGCCAGTGGTAACCCTAAAAATAGGAATGTGCCAACATTTTTACTGTTGAGCAAAACAAAGCTCAAACCCAATATCCTTCAGAGGGGGAGAACCCTCCCGTGGATTCCTGCCTGACTCCCAGGAAGAGCCCAAGGCTCTCCAGTGGTCTTCCCAGGCCCTCTTTCCTCCTCGGAAGATCTCCTACTTCTCCCCTGGTTCCAGAGCGTTCCCCTCCAGCCAAATGGGAACCCCCTCCCCCACCCCGGGGCCTGCCACCCTCTTCCCCAGGAACCAGGCTGGCTGGGTTCCTCCCACCTCCCCAGGCGTCTCCTCGCATTTCAGCCCCTCAGAGGGGCCGTCCTGACCCTGACAGCTTCCACACACCCATTCCTGCTTGGCCTGCTCTGTGGCATTCAAACTAGCTCCCCAGGGATCCCCCACCACTGAGGACGGGGCCTGGCTCACAGCAGATGTTTAGTAAGGAGTTCTTTCTGAATCAGTTCAGTTCAGTCACTCAGTCGTGTCTGACTCTTTGCGACCCCATGAACCACAGCACGCCAGGCTTCCCTGTCCATCACCAACTCCCGGAGCTTACTCAGACTCATGTCCATCGAGTTGGTGATGCCATCCAACCATCTCATCCTCTGTCGTTCCCTTCTCCTCCTGCCCTCAATCCTTCCCAGCATCAGGGTCTTTTCCAATGAGTCTGTTCTTCGCATCAGGTGATCAAAGTATTGGAGTTTGAGCTTCAGCATCAGTCCTTCCAATGAACACCCAGGACTGATCTCCTTTAGGATGGACTGGTTGGATCTCCTTGCGGTCCAAGGGACTCTCAAGAGTCTTCTCCAACACCACAGTTCAAAAGCATCAATTCCTTAGCGCTCAGCTTTCTTTATAGACCAACTCTCACATCCATACATGACCACTGGAAAAATCATAGCCTTGACTAGACGGATCTTTGTTTGCAAAGTAATGTCTCTGCTTTTTAATATGCTGTCTAGGTTGGTCATAGCTTTTCTTCCAAGGAGTAAGCATCTTTCTGAACGGCAGCTTACTATTCCTTAACAAGGGCATATCCCCAAATGACCCACGACGTAAACCGTGATTCCACTTCCCACGTGAGAGCAAGGCACAGGCGGTGGCTCTCAGAATGCTCTGTTTGATCGCTGCCAGGCCTGGACGCCACAGATCAAATCGACAAATTATAATACAGAACCTCGGGCACTTCTTAATCCCATAACCTCGTCCCACTCATGCTCATGCCCCAAAGGTATCTCTCTATCTATGAGACATAATGCATACAGGAGAAGCCAGGTCCGGGCCACTGAAAATCATGGCAGAGTTGTTTGGAACAAAGCTGGTTTCACCAAACAGCGTGTTCTGTCATCCCTTTGTTGATTACCCCTTACGTTGTGTCACTTAAACCTTACAATTCAAATGACCTGCAGTCCTGATGCGAAGAGCCGACTCATTAGAAAAGACCCTGATGCTGGATAAGATGGAAGGTGGGAGGAGAAGGGGATGACAGAAGATGAGATGGTTGGATGGCATCACTGACTCGATGGACATGAGTTTGAGTAAACTCCGGGAGTTGGTGATGGACAGGGAGGCCTGGTGTGCTGTCGTCCATGGGATCTCAAAGAGTTGGACACGACTGAGCAATTGAACAACAACATCCCTGAATACTGTAGCTTTGGTTTTTTTAAGCAAAACTCTCAAAAGTCAAATAGAAAACCCTCTAGGAAGAGAATAATTCAGCTTGTGTCCACATTATGCCCCTCTCAAAACCTGTTGGTCGGCTAATCTATTCATTAAGGAACTGTTTTAACTTTCAACATAAATAACCAGCTTAATTTCTTTCTTTCATAGTATTGACAGCTTTTGTTCCTCTCAAACTGCCTATCTGACCCAGGACATCTTTAGCTGAGAAACAGATGCTTGAAATAGCAACGAAGTCCACATGTACAGCCTCCATTAATCATCTGGGAAGGTCATGATGATGATGATGTTTGGCCTCGATGGTAAACGCTTCAGGGCTCCGGCGGGGCCACCTGGACAAGGTGTGACAGCCGTAGACCACAGCACCGGGTCAGGAAAACACTCCTTCACTTTCGTGGGGGCAGGTTCAAAAGACATTTGAAAGAGGCCTACAAATACTGAAAAAATGTTACATGGAAGTCCAGCATCCAGAACCTCAAAATCATCAACGCTCAGTGAAAGAAGTCAGTGTAAAAGAACACACATTACATGGATCCGCTAGTATAAAATGTCCACAGAGGGCAACGTCTAGAGACAGAAAGTAGACAAGAGGTTGCCTGGGGTTGTGGTGGGAAAACGGAGCGACTGTTAATAGACAGAAGACTCCTCACTAGGATGATGGACATATCATAGAATTAGATTGTGGTGATGAGACTGGATGACTCGAAATATACTAAAATTCACATTTAAACCCCTTTAATTTTATGGTATGCAAATCACATCGCAATAAAGCTGAAACAAGGAAAGAGTGAGAGAGGGGGAAAAAAGAGTCCAGTATCTGTAAAAGTTTATGTCACAATGGTGGGGGAGGATTAGAAGAAAATGAGGCATTTTCAGTGTTCATCATGCAAATGGTGGCTTCTGTGCACTTCCCTGCTCCTGTGCGTTTAGGATGAGCCATGAGAGGTTTGCCAGTGTGGCGAGCACACGCAGGCAAAAGCATTAACCAACTCCAGGTCAGGCTGCCTGGGTCCAGTGGGGTAGACCTCCCCACTGGCTCTGTGATTTCACAGCAAGTCACTCTAAGGCTCTCCCTGAGCTTCAGTTTCCTTCATCCACAAACGGAAGGAGTGACAGTACCTATCTCATATGGTTGCTGTAAATACGACATTCAGTATGTGAGAAATTTTTAAAGGGTCTGACTCTTCCTAAGGGTTTGCTATGATCGTTATTCCTTTAGCGTCTCCCTGTTTGCAGGATGAATACTCCAGTTTTCTGCAAAAGGCAAGATACAAGAAAAGCTGGAGAGCATGCCTTACATGTGAATCAAAACTGCATTCTGTCCGGATCATTTTCTATAAGTCGCAGTATGAGTGGCCCTATTATTAAAATCTACGAGATAATGTTGGGGGGCGGATAAAATGAAGTGAGCTACATAAGAAGATTTTTTCCAAAGTAAGAAGTTGGAGGTCACTTAGAGACACATTCCTAAGGATCTCCTGAATTCATATTTTTATTCTACTCTAGCAAGTAAGAACACTATAAAAGTACTTTGTCTACCCAATTGTTAGGGTCAGTGTCGAAATGGGTGGAGTTTACTGGCGTGTCTTTCAAACATACTATGTTTTGCTCGTGCAAAGAAGTGTACCCAGCAGGGGTCCCAGCTATATACGCGGCCCCAAAACACGACTAACAGCTTTTTAATGAAGGCACTGTAAACAGCATTTTCCTTCTGCTTTAGAATATTTCAAATACAAAATTACCACGCCCCAGAGACTGGAATTTCTGCTACAGGAGAGATGAAAGGTTAACTGCCTAAAAAGGAAAGAATATGTTTGACATATTCTATTTGGAAAATAAAAGAGGTTCCTAATAAAAGCAGAGCCCCACTTGATGCGCCTAATGCTTCTTCAGTGTTTGCATACACAGCCGGGTAATTAGAAAGCCCCACTCCAAAAAAAAAAAAAAAAAAAAGTGAATAAAAGCTATCACAGACATGGGTCCCTTGTTTACCAGGCTTGCTAGAGGGCCCCAGAGGTCACTGTGATTGACGGATTTTGGTGTTGGTAGGAGGGTTGATAATGCGCACACATCTCTTGAGAGGCGAGTTCTGCCCAGGCTTAATAGAAGGGCAGCTACTATGGAGACAATGGGACAGGCAAAGCAGGTGGGGGGGGACACTGAGTACTGGTGGGAGGAGGGATATTCAAGGATTGCAAATGACATTCCCAGTCAATTAGTGCCCACTGGGGAGCCAAGTTACACCGAAGAAAGAAGACTAAAAATCCCCAGGGCGAGCATCTTCCTTTGCCAAAGGCAAGGCGCCCTGTAGCCACTCCCAATAGGCACACTTCAGCAAGCCCAGAGCCCAAAAGCATCCTCTTGAGCTGCTGAAGCTCCAGTTATTCTGCAAAAGTCACACTGGTTTCTGTAATGTATGGCAGTGTTCTTTCCATGAGGCATGTCTGAAAGGCAAAAGAACACAGCCTGAAGTCACAAAGCCAACTTCACTCCATCTCCCTGTCATACTTGAACTCCTAGAAACTCAGTGAAAACTATTTTGTATATTTCCAGTCATTGAGAGGAACCATATTTATGACTTCCAAGGTTCTTATACTTGAAGATCCCTGTGACCCAAGAACATCCAGCCTGTTTCATTTGATGTAATGCTGTTTGGGATATGGGGCTACAGACAATAAATTTATTTCCATGATATGTTATTAAATTAGCTTAATGAACAGGACTTCGGCCAAGGAAGATGTCACTCTTTGCAGTACACAAAGACAGTTGCTGTAAGAACTTGGGTTTTCCTGTCACTGTGCTAGACTTCCACTTATTAATGATACCACCTATCAGCTGCTGCCCACACAAATTACTAACCATCAAAAACCTCTCATTCTAAAAGTTAAAGCCTGGTGGGCAGAACCATGGTTCAACTGCTGATTCTGCTTCACAAAACATCAATTAAAATTACGGGAGCATATATGCTGAAATGGAGAATTTTACCAAATTGGAAATTCACCTTTTCATGACTCCTTCACCTGAAAATGCGAGCCATTCTTTGAGGCACAGGAATAAAAATAATCTTGTCTTGACAAGGTCACACTAGGGTTTTCCTAGCTTAATCCTTTTGGAAAACTTCTTCTCACTTAATCCACTTCATCCTGTAGAAAGCCCTGTTCAGAGTTTCATGTAATATTGAAACAATAAACAGACATGTATAGTGTCAAAGCTCTAAGGGAAAAATATATGGAGGTCTTTAAAAGAGTGTTTGGTCTTCCAGAGTAAAAAATGAATGTTCTTTGGGATAAGGAAAGACACGCTCGCCTTAAAAAACACACATGGCAGGAAAAAAAACTATAAAATCAGACATCTAACCAAACACCTTAAGTAAACCACAGAGCGGGTATTTAAAGACAACTCAGGTTAAAAAAAGAAATGCAACATGGCTTAAGTCAACGTCTTTGAATATTTTCGCTTGAAAAATAAAGTCATTTTTTAAAAAAAAGAGGGCTGTTAGAGCATTTTCATCTGCAACCGTCAAAACTGAGACTCGTCTTTGAATAACAGCGTCCGTGCCCTTTTGAACCGTGAGCACTGCCCTGGCCGCGTGAGGTGTGACAGCGTGTGCACAGCAGTGACAAAGCAAGCGACTCACTTCCCTCTCCTCTCCCAACTTCTCACTCATGACTTGGTTTCCCTTCTTGGGGGGGGGGGAGGGGAAGGACCCTCCGTTCACTCGCCACAAGGTCCACAGAACCATCGCAGGGCTTTCAGGGACAGAGTGTCACCAGGACAACTGAAATAAACACCAAAGACACATGTGAAGGCCGGAGTTCTTCAAAGGCAAGAGGGCCTGACACTCCATAAATCACTGTGTCAGTCCGGAACAACAAAAGCGACTCTCATGTACTGTACCCAGGCGTCTCCCTGCTCTCCTTGCTGGGGGAGTCTGTTTGCATACCGCATCTGGCTCATTACTGAAAGCTTCATAAATGCAACAAATCAAGGAGGGTGAGTAAAGGCCAAGGGCTTTGTCCTCGAAACAAGAAAGCCGTCTTCATGGAGAATCCAAGGAAACGAATACTAAAAAAAAACACCCAAACCAAGAAACAAGTAAAAAATAAAAAACCCAAATCAAAACCCCCACATTGTCTCAGGTATGAAACTGAAATACTTTAAACGTGAACATAGATAAAAAAGCATGTATACATGGTAAGCTTTATGGTTTCAGTTGTATGACCCCTTGTGCGGTACTCAAGATGATGGTCTTCTCAAGATGATAGGTATAAAATACCGAGCATTTATTGTGTGTGTGTGTGTGTGTGTGTGAGTGCTGGGGCGGGGGCTGGTGCTCAGTCATATCCAACTCCTTGCAATCCAATGAGGCCTGCCAGGCTCCTCCATCCATGGGACTTTCCAGGCAAGAATCCTGGAGTGGCGTGCCGTTTCCTTCTCCAGGGTTCTTCCTGACGCAGGGACAGAACCCGTGTCTCTTATGTCTCCTGCACTGGCAGGCAGACTCCTGACTGCTGTGCCCCCTGGGGAGCCACGCATCTATTGTTACCTGTGTTCAAATCAACTATTCTGTCTTTTACCTGGCAAGCAGATCAAAACTCCTACTGAGGTTTCATTTTGTGTTTGTTTTTTTTAAAAAAACTCAATGTTTGTTACATGGAACTGAGTAATTCTGCCATCCTAAAATTTTCCTCTAAACAGGTAGAGTATAAGAAGACCTAGCCTTCAAACTAGAATCAGCAAGTTTTCAGGAACGTGTGAGATCATTTTTCTGTCTGATAGGTACCATACAGTCAGTTCAGTTCAGTTCAGTCGCTCAGTCGTGTCCGACTCTTTGCGACCCCATGAATTGCAGCGCGCCAGGCCTCTCTGTCCATCACCAACTCCCGGAGTCTACCCAAACCCATGTCCATCGAGTCGGTGATGCCATCCAACCATCTCATCCTCTGTCGTCCCCTTCTCCTCCCGCCCCCAATCCTACCCAGCATTAGGGTCTTTTCCAGTGAGTCAACCCTTCGCGTGAGGTGGCCAAAGTATTGGAGTTTCAGCTTCAACATCAGACCTTCCAATGAACACCCAGGATTGATCTCCTTTAGGATGGATTGATTGGATCTCCTTGCAGTCCAAGGGACTCTCAAGAGTCTTCTCCAACACCACAGTTCAAAAGCATCAATTCTACGGCGCTCAGTTTTCTTCACCGTCCCAACTCTCATATCCATACATGACCACTGGAAAAACCATAGCATAGGTACCATACTGCTGCTGCTGCTGCTGCTAAGTCGCTTCAGTCGTGTCCGACTCTGTGCGACCCCATAGACGGCAGCCCACCAGGCTCCGCCGTCCCTGGGATTCTCCAGGCAAGAATACTGGAGTGGGTTGCCATTTCCTTCTCCAGTGCATGAATGGGAAAAGTGAAAGTGAAGTCGCTCAGTCGTGTCTGACTCTTAGCAACCCCAAGGACTGTAGCCAACCAAGCTCCTCCGCCCATGGGATTTTCCAGGCAAGAGTACTGGAGTGGGGTGCCATTGCTTTCTCCCAGGTACCATACAGGTCTGCTTAAAGCAGAGTGAATCAATAGTAATGACTACAGATCAAGCTGTTTTTGCTGTTTTTTTTTAATATATAATCTTTACAGTGATAGTTCTGGGTAGTTCGTAATTATGCACTTCCTGGTCATTTAGTCATACATAATATTTAAATTAATCATATTGAATGAAACACCCTTTTTGTCTGTTTCCCAAGCTTCCACCCTCTTACATTTAGTCCATAAATATTAATTATCAGATAAATGTAATGATTTCAATCTAAGCGGAAAATGAATGCATGCCATTTTATCATGAGACCTATGGTTTTGTTCTCTTATTCTGACAGAAGAGTTCATGCAGCAGAAATGCAATTATCAATAATTATTATATAGCTATGGATCCCAGTCTTTCCAAGAATGAAAACACTTACATTAAAGTAGCTGTATTTCTTTTATTTGAACTCTAAAAAATGCAAAGTGACAAGAAATACTGAAGGGAAACAATATTTTTATATGAATTTATATTTTACTAATATCTGTTCAAAATTGGGAAAGGAGTACGTCAAGGCTGCATATTGTCACTTTGTTTATTTAGAGTACATCATGCAAAATGCCAGGCTAGATGAATCACAAGCTGGAATCAAGATTGCTGGCAGAAATATCAATAACCTCAGATATGCAGATGATACCATCCTAATGGCAGAAAGTGAAGAGAAACTAAAAAGCCTCTTGATGAAGATGAAAGAGGAGACTGAAACAGCTGACTTAAAACTCAACATTCAAAAAACTAAGATCAAGGCACCCAGTCCCATCACTTCATAGCAAGTGACAGGGAAAAGTGCAAACAGTGACAGACTTTATTGTCTTGGGCTCCAAAATCACTGCAGACAGTGACTGTAGGCAGAAAATTAAAAGACATTTGCTTCTTGGAAGAAGAGCAATGACGAACCTAGACAACGTGTTAAAAAGCAGGGACGTTACTTTGCCGACAAAGGTCCATCTAGTCAAAGCTATGTTTTTTCCAGTAGTCATGTATGTATGTGAGAGTTGGGCTATAAGGAAAGCTGAGCGCTGAAGAATTGATGCCTTTGAACTGTGGTGTTGGAGAAGACTCTGGAGAGTCCCTTGGACTGCAAGGAGATCCAACCAGTCCATCCTAAAGGAGATCAGTCCTAAATATTCATTGGAAGGACTGATGTTGAAGCTGAAACTTCATTAGTTTGGCCACCTGGTGCGAAGAGTTGACTCATTTGAAAAGACCCAGATGCTGGGAAAGATTGAAGGTGGGAGGAGAAGGGGATGACAGAAGATGAGATGGTTGGATGAATCATCGACTCAATGGACATGAGTTTCAGCAAAACTCCGAGAGACAGTGAAAGACACGGAAGCCTGGCATGCTGCAGTCCATGGGGTCGCACAGAGTCAGATACGACTGAGCGGCTGAACAACAATATTTGTTTGAAAAAGAAAGGTATGTATATGTCCTAGACACATGTGTACACTTCATAGTCCACCACTGAACACAAGGGGATGTGAAGACCCCTCTGAAACATCCACAGATCTCCCAGGACTTTGTGGCCCTGAAGTCACTAAACCTGGGTCCCCTGCCTCTCTCTTGTTCTTCTGGTCTCAGTTCAAGTATCACCACCTCAGAACCATCATCTCCAGTGACCGCCCAAGCCATGTTAGCAGCTTTCCTCCACCTCTTCTCTATCACATCGGTTGTTTTCATTCATTTTCATTCACAATCATGATCTCTAGTTCTCTTGCTTATTCATTTATTTGAGGGTCGCCTGTTTCCCCCACTCAGAATGAAGCAGGGACCCTGGCTTGCTAACAAACAGAAGGCTATTCCCAAAACCTGAATAAGACTCACCCCATTTTAAAGACCATTTAATTTCCACTGATCCAGAATCCATAAGACAAATGAAGAAAAGAGACAAATTTACCAAGTTAATGTTAGCAAGCTCCATTACTACTGTTTAAAAGAAAATCAACAATGGCAAGTCTTTACAAAGCCTGTAAAATATGGCCCTCTTTTCGGTTTGTTCTTACCTTTGTTCTTTTAATATTTTATGTATGCCAGACCCCTCCAGAAGGACAGCTATCTTACCATTACCTAGGGTTGGGAAATGACCATGTTATCAATCGGCTATGAAAACTGGAAATGTGTGCTTCATTTGTAGAAATAAAAGGAAGACATTAAATTTCTCTTCCATTTTGTTTAAATACAAAATAATTAAAGAGGTGTACAGGGCAGGCCCACTGCTCTGCAGCAGGCCTATCTCTCACAAATGTGCCCGGCCTTTGTGGCAATACCCAAAAGGCTACATCACTCAAAAGCTCTGGTCCCCAAGGGGGTCAGCAGGTGGCAAGGAGCAAAAGGATCAGCCATGAGTGTGTGTTTCCTGTCTGCTAAAGAAGCAACAAAGTGCCAAAAAGACAGTTATGGTTCCAGGTACATCAGTTTGACCAAGAGGCTCTGTCATTAACAGAGAATACAGAGATCATCTTTGGTACCCAAGGTCTCCAAGCTGGCCATGATGCTCAGAAGGTTTAAAAGTGCACTTATCTGACATCCCTGCACTTTATTTCTTTATTGAAATCAATCCCTTCATAACAACAAATGAGTTTCCTTCTCCTTATGCAGATGAGCAATATGGGGTATTTTCACACTTGGTTGGTAGGAAAGAATGTCGGGTGGCAGAAGAGGACTGTGGATTGCCATTTGCAATTAACGAGAGTATATATATCTCCTTTCTTCCAATTCCTTCCATTCATCTAATAGAGAATAATTAAATTGTGTAGCAATTTAAGGTAACAGGTTAGTTTCTGAATATCTTTAAGGCCGTGCAAGATAGCAATTAAAAGGATTTTTTTTTAACACCAGTAGTTTGGATCTCGCAAGTCAATCTATTGGGTTCTTCTGTTTCATAATTCATGTAACGAATCAAGCAAAATAATTCTATTTAACCTCTTTCTGCCCAGCCAGTCTCTACTGTAGATAAAGTCACTGAACCATGCACACTCAAACTTAAAATTACCATGAATGACTCATCAACTTGAGGTTACTCACCTGTGTTCCTGGCAAACCAGCAGTGTGAGCACAAAATTCAGTGGAGGGAACATAAAGGCCATACTTGGCACCAGCTGTCCCAGTAGGAACAATGACTCAACAGGCAAGAAGGGATTAAATAATGGCATAACACTGTTGCTTGCTGGATCACAGAAAAAAAAAAGCCCAGAAGAGAGGTTAAATGAGTCACAGCAGAGCAGAAAGGGCTTCAAAATAGGCTCGTGTCTGAGAACATTAAAAATGCAGCAACAGCTTAAGGTAGGTGAAAAACAAAGCGCGCTGGATACTGTCTACACACCATCTACTATTCACCACACATCTACTATTCCCCTTACTACAAGCTTACCTAAATGCAGCTCTAACGACAGTGACAATATACTGAAGACAGAACACTCTGAAATTATTTCCTTTACTAAAAGTACAACTTGGAGAAGGGCACGGCAACCCACTCCAGTGATCTTGCCTGGAGAATCCCATGGACAGAGGAGCCTGGGGGGCTACAGTTCATGCGGTCACAAAGAGTCGGACATGACTGAGCAACTAACACACTAAACGTACAACTGGGCTTTTATACATTAGATATAGTTGGACCTTGTAATTAAATGCAAAGAGAGGTAGCTTTAAGGGCTTCTCAGGTGGCTCAGCAGTAAAGAATCTGCCTGCCAATGCCAGAGATACAGCAGACGCAGGTTCAATCCCTGAGTCAGGAAGATCCCCTGGAGAAGGAAATGGCAAACCACTCCAGTATTCTTGCCTGGGAAATCCCATGGACAGAGGAGACTGGCAGGGTCTCAAAGGGACTCAAAGGGGTCACAAAGAGTGAGACTTGACTTAGCGACTAAACAACAACAAGGTAGTTTTACTTGGCATCCTTTCAGGCCTCGGGTGAACCAGAAGAAAACCTGGAGGTGGAAAAGGGACACGGTTTTCTCTCTACCCGTCTCTCTTTGCCTGTAAAGGTGGACTTTACACCTTTCATAATCGTTTGGACAGTTTCTCCATATTCCGAACAGTCAACCTAGCAATTTCAATTGTAAATAAATTTATAAAAAATACCAGCATGTCAGCTCATGGTTTTTAAATTCATACTTAATGCAGATGAGGCACATATGTGTGATACACAAAGAGCACTTCTGAATTACTTTATTAATCTGAGAGCTACACAGTCAGCAAAAACAAGACCGGGAGCGGACTGTGGCTCAGATCATGAACTCCTCATTGCCAAATTCAGACTGAAATTGAAGAAAGTAGGGAAAAATCACTAGACCATTCAGGTATGACCTATCAAATCCCTTACAATTATACATTGGAAGCAACAAATAGATTCAAGGGATTAGATCTGATAGACAGAGTGCCTGAAGAACTATGGAGGGAGGTTTGTGACACTGTACAGGAGGCAGGGATCAAGACCACCCCCAAGAAAAAGAAATGCAAAAAGGCAAAGTGGTTGTCTGAGGAGGCCTTACAAATAGCTGAGTAAAGAAGAGAAGCAAAAGACAGAGGGGAAAAGGAAAGATATTCCCATCTGAATGCAGAGTTCCAAAGAATAGCAAGGAGAGATGAGAAAGCCTTCCTCGGTGATCAGTGCAAAGAAATAGAGCAAAACAACAGATTGGGAAAGACTAGAGATCTCTTCAAGAAAATTAGAGATAACAAGGGAACAATTTCATGCAAAGATGGGCTCGATAAAGGACAGAAATGGTATGGACCTAACAGAAGCAGAAGATAGTAAGAAGAGGTGGCAGGAATACACAGAAGAACTATACAAAAAAGATCTTCACATCCCAAATAATCACGATTGTGTGATCACTCATCTAGAGCCAGACATCCTGGAATGTGAAGCCAAGTGGGCCTTAGGAAGCATCACTATGAACAAAGCTAGTGGAGGTGATGGAATAACAGTTGAGCTGTTTCAAATCCTAAAAGATGATGCTATGAAAGTGCTGCACTCAATATACCAGCAAATCTGGAAAATTCAGCAGTGGCCACAGGACTGGAAAAGGTCAGTTCTCATTCCAATCCCAAAGAAAAGCAATGCCAAAGAATGCTCTAACTACCGCACAATTGCACTCATCTCACACGCTAGTAAAGTAATGCTCAAAATTCTCCAAGCCAGGCTTCAACAGTACAAGAACTGTGAACGTCCAGATGTTCAAGCTGGATTTAGAAAAGGCGGAGGAACCAGAGATCAAATTGCCAACATTCATTGAATCATCAAAAAAGCTAGAGAGTTCCAGAAAAACATCTATTTCTGCTTTATTGACTATGCCAAAGCCTTTGACTGTGTGGACCACAATAAACTGTGGAAAATTCTTAAATAGATGGGAATACAAGACCACCTGACCTGCCTCTTGAGAAATCTGTATGCAGGTCAGGAAGCAACAGTTAGAACTGGACATGGAACAGACTGGTTCCAAATAGGAAAAGGAGTACGTCAAGGCTGTGTATTGTCATCCTACTTATTTAACTTATATGCGGAGTACATCATGAGAAACGCTGGGCTGGAGGAAGCACAAGCTGGAATCAAGATTGCCGGGAGAAATATCAATAACCTCAGATATGCAGATGATACCACCCTTATGGCAGAAAGTGAAGAGGAACTAAAGGGCCTCTTCATGAAACTGTAAGACGAGAGTTTAAAAGTGGGCTTAAAGCTCAACATTCAGAAAACTAATATCATGGCATCTGGTCCCATCACTTCATGCCAAATAGATGGGGAAACAGTAGAAACAGTGGCTGACTTTATTTGGGGGGGCTCCAAAATCACTGCAGGTGGTAACTGCAGCCATGAAATTAAAAGATGCTTGTTCCTTGGAAGAAAAGCTATGACCAACCTAGACAGCACGTTGAAAAGCAGAGACATTACTTTGCCAACAAAGGTCTGTCTAGTGAAAGCTATGGTTTTTCTAGTAGTCATGTATGGATATGAAAGTTGGACTACAAAGAAAGCTGAGCGCCAAAGAATTGATGCTTTTGGACTATGGTGTTGGAGAGACTCTTGAGAGTCCCTTGGACTGCAAGGAGATCCAACCAGTCCATCCTAAAGGGAATCAGTCCTGAATATTCATTGGAAGGACTGACGCTGAAGCTGAAATTCCAATGCTTTGGCCACCTGATGCGAAGAACTGACCCAGTGGAAAAAACCCTGATCCTGGGAAAGACTGAAGGTGGGAGGAGAATGGGAAGACAGAGGATGAGATGGTTGGATGGCGTCACCAACTCAGTGGACATGAGTTTGAGCAAGCTCCAGGAGCTGGTGATGGACAGGGAGGCCTGGCGTGCTGCAGTCCATGGGGTCACACAGAGTTGGACACGACTGAGCGACTGAACTGAACTGAATCTTAGAGCAATAGTACAGCATAAAGGACAAGAACATGAGCTTCACAGCTGGAGACACTTGGAATAGATTTTCTCTCATATCCAGCATTGCCTGGAGAACCTCAAACAGAAAAGTTAACCTGAGTCTCCATTTCTTACATGGAAATGAAGATTAACTATACTACAACTTGCGAGGGTTTGAGATGAATGTAATTGGAGATTAAAGAGTTAACATACAGGAGAAGAGCACAGTTCTGGACACACGGTGGACATGTGGTCTGCACACACCATAGGGGACATAAATGTAGCGTTTATGGTATAGTCTCAAGGCTTGTTGCTTTCTTATCTCTTTTCCCTAATTCATATGTTAATGTGGATATTTCAATTTCACGGTTTTTTTGAACAATGAGCACCTCACTCTGATTTGAGACAATAGTAAGTACTCTCATTTTGCTAAAATCTCTAAATTGTCTTTCAAAGCTTTTAGTTAGCAATTAAATTTAGATTGCTCCATAGAAGATGTTTACAAAGACAAGCAGAAGGATCAAATACTGCTCCAAAAAGTCAGTCAAAAGAAGACATGATCACCATTTTGCGAATAACCATAAGCATAGAATCACAGAAAACAGAAATTTATTAGCTTATCCAGAAAGTTAAAAGGACAAACACGTCATATCATTCTAGAATAACCCTAGAATCCAGATTGTAGATTTCAGAAAGAGAACACTGCTTTTTGTAATAACAGTAGATTTCAACTGTAAGACTCAAAGCCTCAGAAAAGAAGACTGATTCTGGTTCCAGCTCCATGGGTCTATAGCCAGAGTTGCATTTTCTCTGCAGCAATTGATTCCAACATAAGGTTTACAGGGAAACATTCTTCCCAAAACCAAGACTGGGTTTTACATGGGATTTCTGCTCTCTGTGCCAGGAGAAAGCAAACAGTCCCAACTTGACTGCATCTGAACATGGATACCCTCTGCCATGGTTACACTGTTGTATTCCACAAGCAAAAGCTATATGAGTTCCACCTTTCTAGAAATCATCCTCATATGTGCTTTTATATTCAGTTATGAATTATAAATAGATTCTCTGATTTAATAGTTTCCCAAGTGAAAAGTGTGGAGAGAAAAATAGAACAGAATTTATTTCTGAATGTAAAAGTGCATATTTTACGCTAACAACAAAATCAATGGAGTAGCAAGTCATCCCAAGGAGATCAGGGAAGCAAATTTCTAAATAATAAGGTGTTATGGTTAAAAAAAAAAAAAAAAAAAGAGGAGTGTGAGGATAAACTCTTAAGTACAACGTGAAATTCTAGTTTGTTCAAATGTAGTGATACAATAGTAGCTGAGAGTGCCAGAAAAAGACCATCAAGCCATTAGAAAAGCTGCAAGTTATGAAAAGATGGTTTAAAGTGAAAACAAAGAGGCTCTGCTTATGCTGGTCTTTTAATATAATGAGTATAGGTACCATCATGTAGTTACATTTCTGATATAGAATAGCCAACTGTATTAATTATAAAATATCAGATTTCTAATTTATTTTCTCCTGTGTAAATCAGAAGAAAATATTTTAGTGCTAGGAAAAATTAAGTTACTTGGGCTTTTTAAATTTTCTGAGTTTCTGACTAAAAATAAGGCTTTACATTTTGCCTAAGAACCAGAAAACCTAAAAGTCTCACGTTTTTGTTTTGTTTGCAAATTGGTTATTCAAATAAACTTCCATTTACAGTGACAATTTAAAATCCTTTTAGATTGGGGTGCGTGGGTGTGGGTGTGTGTATGTGAATGTGTAAATGTGTGTGTGTGTGAGTGTGTGTGAATGTATGAGTGTGTGTGTGTGAATGTGAGTGTGCGAATGTGTGTGTGTGAGTGTGTGTGTGTGAATGTGTGAGTGTGTGTGTACCTTGGGAGAATGGGAAGAGAGAAAATAACAACCCTAACATGATTATATCAGTAAAATTAATTTACCTATTGTCAAATACATGCACAGCCATCTTACATGGCAGGCAGGAAAGGTTCAGAATAACCTCACGCAACAGATGTGAAAAATGTGAAAGGATACAAAGAAGGTCTGATAATAATGAACAGTGACCATGTCAGGCAACCAGGTTCCATTCCTGCACCCGACGCCCTCAGACCATGGAAAACCCACCGCTTTCTCCCCAAGGAGTAGATGTTGTCCAGAATGTTCTCCACAGACGTTATTTCAAAAACTGAGACATAAAATGGTTTTCAGGAAGCAAAGCCTGGAGGATAGGTGGACCACAGGAAATAAAGAGTCGGCACCTCTAACACAGAAACCGGATCTCTAAACTGACAGAGGGCTAGTGACCCCAGAGAAAGGCCCTCAGCACCTTACCACCGGGCACCGGAAGCAGCCGCAGCCATCCCGCTGACGTCACAGGGAGCTGCGCCCGCCGACGGCAAGGGCTCAGGACCGAGACTGAGGCAGAAGCAGGGCCTGCGGCCCTTCCTCTGGGACGTGACTGACTTCGAGCAAAGTAACAATGCCTTTTACTAAGTACCTTATTCACGACTGGGAAACTCTCTTTGTCATCAATCGACATCGATTTCATTTACTCAGAGCATATCCGAAGTACATTGAAAACTCCACAATGTTTAAAAAAAAAGTAAAATTCCGAGTTTAATAAAAATGGAATGATGAAACTTGCTTGACCACTGGGTTAAGCTGTGGCAATTTTATGTATGTGATATGAGTCTGAAGTCACAGGAAACCCTCCAGCTAACTTTCATACACTTCTGTTCTCGGTTATATTAAATAGTTCATTAATTTTCTCTCTCCATCTTCTCACAGCTGGAAGGTTCTTTCTAAATACAACAATAAAAGCCATTTGGAAATTAAATGTGTAGTACCTCTCTCAGTGATAACATTTTGGTCAAATGTGCTGCAAATTAAATCTAATAGTTTAGTTTTATCATATACATAGATTAAGTATAAGAGTTACTTTGTCATACGTAATATGATAGATAGGAAAATGGATGAGATATGTTCTAGGGTTTTCAAACTGGATCATGACCCATTAATGCATAGTAGTAGCTTTTTGTTAACTGAACAGAACATACCACAGTTCCTTATCTGTAGTAAGGGAAGGATTCTTCTGTAAAATTGTTGCTTTCATGTTGTGTGTATTTCTGTACATGTGTTTTCTCAAACATTTAGAAAACAAATTTCGTACCATGGGTTACTATTTAAAAAAATGAATGCTTAAGAAACACCATCTAGGGTAAAATTTGTGTGTTTTCTTTTAAGATTGTTCAGGTTCAAGTTGCTCTGTTAAATTCAATTAGCTGATGAATTATTCTGATTCTGCTAGACAAATAGTTGGTACAATTGGAAAAAAACTAGGCTTAAACATTGCAAAAGAGTTAACAGAATGTTTCAAACCATCTAACCCACTGTACTCTGTTCACAGGCTGAGGAAATGCAAGTCTTGAGTGGTGAAGGCCCCAGACTCACAGTTTGTTCATGGTGGTATTAGGCTCGATGCATGCACCAGACCAGACACCCTCAGACTGCCACCAAGTGCACCACAGTCCGAGAAAATCACCTGGCCAGAAAAGCTAGCTACGTGGCATCCTGTCCAGACGGTACCCTCCAAGACTCTGGCTTCCCTGATGCCACCTGGGAGGGTGCAGGCAGCGGGACTGGAAATGCATGGGATCCGGACCATTGAGAGACAGGAAAAGGCAAAGAGCCAGGAGGTGGACTGCTTGCCTTTCCTGTCTATGATGGATTGGTCCAAGGCAGAGTGGTCGTGGGGCTTCGCTGACAGCTCAGTTGGTAAAGACTCCGCCTGCAATGCAGGAGACCCCGGTTCGATTCCTGGGTTGGGAAGATCCACTGGAGAAGGGATAGGCTACCCACTCCAGGATTCTTGGGCTTCCCTTGTGACTCAATCAAGAATCTGCCTGCAATGTGGGAGACCCGGGTTTGATCCCTGAGCTGGAGAAAGGACAGGCTACCCACTCCAGTATTCTGGCCTGGAAAATTCCATGGACTGTATAGTCCATGGGGTCACAGAGAGTCGGACATGACTGAGTGACTTTCACTTTCAGAGTGGTTGTGAAATACACTTGTTCCAGTGCCACTCCACAGGACCGAGTGACCACTTCTGCTTTGTGCTGAAGCCGTGGCCGACCCAATGACACATCCCCTTGTACTGCTCTCCCACCTTTCCGGCCTGATTCATTTCTCCCACACATTCCTGTTGCTCTGGAATTGCATGGTCAACCAGCCCTCTCCCCCAGCAAAGTGTTAGCACATCAGTTACGGATTCGTGCTCTGCCTCCTAGAAAGCCCAGGCTAAGATAATTTCTTATAAACAAACGCTGATTCCACTGTGCATTGGCAACATGGGGGTGGGGTGGGAGGTTATGGATATTACCTACACATAGAGTTTGCCTTTTATGTTTTCATATCAAGAAATCTTTTCAGGTAAATGCAAATTGTCTACCTTTCAACTTTAAACAGGGTTAGGATCCACTGCAAGCATCTCAATCATGTTCCAGCTTTGGCAATCTACTTGTAACAGTCAGGACAAGTTGGATTCTGAAGCAGTAACTTCCAGCTCCTAAATTTCAGTAGCCAAAAACAATAAGGATTTATTCTTTGCTTGTACCACGGGCCCACTGTAGGTCAGTGAGGGGGCTCAGCTCATAGGAGTCACTCAGAGACCAGGCTGACAGTCTGCATATTCATGGTCAAGCAGAGACAGAAAACAGAACTGCGACTTGGGCAAAGTACATGCTGCTGCTGCCTAGAATTGGCATGGATCGTCTCCACTTACATCTGGTTGACCAAGGCTAGTCATAAAGTCACACCAGCTTTCAAGAGGGATGAGACGTGCCCTTCTACCACAGATATGAAAGGTAAGAGAGCCAAACCTTTGTAGAAGTCTGAATGACTAACACAGACAAGGTGTGGAGTAAGTAATCTCCACTATAGGAACATTTTATGCTTGGTCTCTACTCCAGTGACTTGCTGTGGTTTCTAATGGGCTATGTAAAGTATATGTAATGGGCTAAGTAAAGAACTGACCCATTGGAAAAGACCCTGATGCTGGGAAAGATTGAGGGCAGGAAGAGAAGGGGACGACAGAGGATGAGATGGTTGGATGGCATCACCGACTCGATGGACATGGGTTTGGGTAAACTCTGGGAGTTGGTGAAGGACAGGGAGGCCTGGCGTGCTGCAGTTCATGGGGTCGCAAAGAGTCAGACAAGACTGAGCAACTGAATTAACTGACTGATGTACAGTATTGGGGCATTTGGGAACTTATCTTAGAAGCCAAACTCACATACACAGTTCAATGTAGACATCCAGTTAGAGTGCAAAGACAGTGGGAGAAATCTGGGCTGAAATCCTGGTTATGCCACTCACTATCTCCTTGGCCATAAGGAAATCCCTTAATGTATCCCAGTCTTCGTCCCACATCTGTAAAAGGGGAAACAATATCCGCCTTGTAGGTCTGGTGTGGCGATGAGTGATAAAGGGCTTCCTGTCCCACACTGGGCCTGGCAGACAGGACACCCTGAAAGAAGGCCGCTAGCGCTGATGGTGCTTTCCAGGAGCTGTGCTTTGCCTCTTCTGTCAAGAGGAATCCAGCTGTGTTATTATTCCCTTCTGCCATATTTATATACTTTATTAATATAGGGGTATCACTTCATAAAGAGAATTTTTAAAATAAAATTTGCCAATGATTTAAAACTGCAAAAAGATTTACAATTTGACAAGATGCCCTTTAATAAAGATATTTTTTTAAAGCTCCTCTACTCAGGTTCAGAAAAGTCAGCTACAGAGATCCAAAAGGAAGACGAATCTCTAACTGAAGTTCATGCGAATTAGTGAGGGATCTTGGTTAACTGCAAGCTCACCATGAACCAGTGAGACAGGGCTGTCCTTCAAACCTAAGTAATCCTAGCCTTTAATTAAAACCTAGTGTCCAGATCAAGAGATGTAACCTTTGACTTACATGGTATATAGACAATAGACTATTGCGACGCTTGGGGTGTCCTCTCGTGAAATTCTCCTGACAAATGAAGGGGGCACACAGGCTGGCGGGTGTGCAGAAAGCATGACAAATGAGGAACGGCTGGGAAAAACAAGAAAAAAACTGGAGATGTTTAGGCTGGAAGAGAGATGGTCTCAGGAAACATGATATCTGCCCTCCAATACCTGAAGGGTTGTCGGGCAGAATAGATCTTTCTCTGTACTACTCTAGGGAACAGGAGGGGGTGAAGCCGTAGGGATCACCCCTTGACTGATGGTGCGATCATGGCCAAGCAGAGGTCAACTGCTGACCCACTTGGGGGACGCTGGCGATTCCAGATGGGCCAGAGCCAGAGCTTAGCATCACAAATGTGCTTTCTCTCCAACTCCAAGCATCTATCAGCCTCTGGATCTGCTATACTTGTTCTAAATAGGCATCTCCTCCTTTCCTTTTTAATAAAGACATTATAACAATGCTAATGTAATGTGCAGGAATTCATTTACCCTGCTCATGCTACAGAAACCTTGATTTAGTAGATATCCCTTCAGGTTACCATGTCTGCTGCTGGCTGCAAATATAATAGAGATGCTGACAGTTGTGAATTACTGGAGTTCTACAAATGATCAACTCCAGCGGTAAACAGGAGAGAAATAAAAGGTAAAGTTTGGTGGCCAGGTCAATGGGGGTGATGCCAGCCTTTTCTACATAATTGAAGGCCTCTTGAACAGGCTTGGCAGAGGAGGAAGAGAAAGTCCAGATGGCTCCAAGATTCAGGACACAGAGGTTAATGGAAAAGTGGGAACGGCTGTGTTTTATGGGCCCTGTGGAAGATGGATGGTGGGAGATGGGCAGGAGGAATTATTTCTTATCTGGGAGAGGCCGAGGTGAAGAGACGGAGCAACAGTGAGGAGGGGAGAGCCCCCACAAAAGGGGCGCAGCTGCAGGAGGGACCAGGGGACATCTGAGAGGCCAGGTCAGCCTTGCCGGGGAGCCCTGGCCTCATCCGTAGTTAAGCATCAGGCTCAGAAAGCGAAGGACCCACACCTGCCCGCCGGGCGGAACGCCCATCCCCTCCCCTGGACCACCCGCTGTCGCGACTGGACGTGTGGATCCATGGGCCCTCCGCTCGTCCGAGGACGCCTGGGAGCTGCGGGGACCTCCTCCCCGTCCACCTGCCGTATGGCCGTCCTGCAAGAGCGATTCGTCAAGCCTCCTGGTTGCCAGACTTGCAGGCTGGAAACTACCAGGTGGAAGGCAGACCACTTTTAAAGAGCAGTTTTAACAACCTCCTAATCTTCCATCGGAAGCCTTGTCTCCTGGCTCTGCACACAAGATGACCTAAGGTGTTCACGCCACCATTAACATCTGAGCAGACAAAGACCGTGTCCCCCCCATCCACCCACCCACAAACCCACCCCCAGTCTCCAGGTTGTCTTTCTGCTGCGTGCACAGATTTTTGAAAAGAGAGTGCAATAAATTCCACGCACGACGGCTTATTGCTGGCCAGAGAGTGAGCTCCTGAGATGCACCTTTTATTTATTGGGGTTGGGGAAGGGAGGTGGTAATGTTTCCTGTATTGGATGCCTTATACTTTGCAGACCTTTGGGGACTCATCTCTGCTGAATTCTTTAACAGCTGAGATGACAAGGATGTCCATTACCCAAATGGACAGCACTCTCTATTGATCAGGGCTCCACTCAGCAATCTCATTTGTCACCCTATTGTCTCTCATCTTCCCTGGTCTCCGTATGAAGGGGAAGCTTTTTTTTTTCAGGTGTTGGAAAGTTAATCTACATTCCAGGCACAGCTGAGCAATTAAAACATATAATGAGCAGAACACTTTAGCGGCTGCGCCTACAGAGAAGCCTGAACTGGGCTTCTCCCTATCTCCCCCACACAGGCCAGAGGAAGTTAAAGAGGTAATCCACTCCCGGAAAAGCCCAGAAGAATAACTATAATACTCTTCAAACCTTAGCTGTGTCAAGTGCTTGCTTTGCCTCCATTTCTGCTTTCAGAAACTCATTTTAAAAGATAAAAAGGAATATTACAGGAAGAAAGCCCAAATCCCAACAAAACAAAGGAAGGTCTACCTAATCGTGCCAGTTAATCATTTGGGGAAAAGACACGCTCTGCATCTAATTAGATCTATGCAGTTAAACATCCATCAAGAATTCTCCTAGAAAGAGTATGTTTTATGGAGTTCTCATATGAGGGATTAAATTGGGCATGTGGAAACCAACCCTGATCCATTTAATGGACTCCCCCAAAATATACATCAGCATCCATGTCACGGAGCTAGATGGCTTCTTTATCCTCTCCCCAAAATGCAATAACAGAAAATAATTAAACATCTCTCAGACCTGAACGGCACAGTCATTAGGCAACAGTCATTGACTGGAACTGCCATGAGAGCCTGAACCGCTCCCTACCCTGGCTTTTCTGGCCATTTCGATTCAGAAAGCTTTCCATGTCCGGATCTCCCCTGAGAACCATTTTATGATGCCATAAAGGCTGTCAACCAGAGGGGAGCTCCCCAACACCTGAGCCACACACAGAACTATCAAACGACATTTAATTGCGAGCTGACACTGTATGTCTGGGCTTGCATTCTGATCTCCAAATATTATCCATGCCGCTGTCTGCAGAGATAAGATTGTTATGATAACAGCAGATCAAACCAATTAGACCCGGGAGCAGAAAATACATCAAGATCTTGACTTTCACCAAAGAGTTTGAGGGTATACAAACTAAAAGAGGCCCGATGTTATCTCCCTTATGAAAGAAACAGGACTGGAGGCCTCTTTCCTTTTGTGTTTGTGGGTGAGTGTTTTCACGTAAACACATGGGCTTCAAGCAAGCAACTCCTGCAAAGTGCACGAGCTACTAATTACTTTTACATCTAGTGTTGACGCAAAGACGATAAAGACTGTGAACCTAGGTCATTTTTTTAATACTTAATACCGATGGTGGTTTCATTGATAAATTCAAGCAGGCTGTCCTAAGTGTACTCAGCACAATTTTCTTTCTTTCACATTTCAGCGTCTTTTCTGCTTTTTAGCAGACAAGATTCTACTAGTGTCTCTGGCTGTCCATACCCATATTACGTCTGCTTCGTGGTGCGTTTGCAGCACCAGAGCCAAAACACCAGGTGGAAGAGCCAAGCCTTAACCCCAAGTTCCTTCTGGTGGACCACAGATAAGGAAACAGCGCTGATTTGGGGTGAAATGAGCAGTATACACGAGATCCCCAGAAACCTTATCAAAATCTGACAGCTAAACAGGATACCAGGAAATTTATCAACCACATGATGTTCCAAAAGAAAACAAACTTAATAGAAAGGGGAGTGGCACACCTTCAAAGAAAGCCTGATTCTATGCAGCATGAATTTTCTTTTCATGAAAAATACAGTGTAATGGAAGCTTGTCACTAAAGAAAATATTCCATTTTCTTGGTAAAAATGCCTTCCTATACTTTTTGTGAAAAAAAAAAAAAAAAAAAAAAACCATGATATACTCTCCAACATGTACACTTTTCTGATAAGAAGAGGGCAATATTAGGAGCTATTTCATTTAGCTCTGTCTCATACCTGGGGTGTGAATAGAGGATAATAACCCATATTGTCCAAAAGAGGAGGGAAATAGCAGACTAGCATTCAACAGTGGTGGGTGGGCAGGTAGATAGAGGACTTCAGACTTAGAAAGAAAAACAAATATCACACGTACCAGGTGAACAACGATTATCTGTAGAGAGGGAAAAAGACTGGAAGCCTAATGGTCCCCACATAAAAAACGACATAGTGTACAGCTTACCAAGAAAGCAATTTACCAGTGGCATCAGATAAATAATAGTGAAAAACTTCAATGTAATTGTTCTATGGATCTGACTGCACTCTTCCTAAGACTATGATGAGGTAAAATACAGAACAAATAGAGCCGAGAATAAAGACTAGAAAATAAAATAGAAACTTTGAAAAGCGTAATACCAATCTTCATTACATAAGAATATTTTACAGAGAACAGAGACTAGGCATTCTTCAGTTCAAGATAATCAGGGTTCTCTCAGAGTAACACAAACAATTTTTTTTTTAACAGCAATAAAAAGAAATTTCCAGATTTGGAAAAGTCATATGCAAAGAAAGTAGTGTCTGGTCTATTTTCTTACTTGGTGACAGTTGTTATCTTGAGGCTCTTTTGGACAAGAGATAGCGATTAATTTTGGTCATCATTATTATTCTCGCAGTTAACACTGCTGGAACAACCACTGCACGCAAAGTCTGGAGGAAACGCTAATATTCCTCGTTTTGCAAATAGCCGGCAGTCCTTACTCAGAGACTAGTCTAAACTTCTTGTCTATCTGGGAAGTTCCTACTTCTTCCTCTTGAGTCTTTCCCAGCCCTTTCAGGGCACACGGCGCCCTGTCTTCTCCTTTGACCCCAGAGCATCTTCTATAGTTCTTTTCCCACCAGCCAAGCCCTCTTCCATGGCAGGGACCCCTGCTTGAGCAAGTCAGCACACAGCATAGTGTACTTCACACGCAGGAGGTATTCACGGAACTCCTAGAAAGACTCAGGTGACGCCATGGAATTGCGCCTCCCTGTTTATTCTCTGCAACATTCCTACTGCAGAGAAGCAGCTGGTTAAATAAGACACTGAAGGATGACATGTGGAAGGCTTCAGGAACCTACTTCCTGTCGTACCATTCACCTGTAGCAATGATGGACAGACTCCCTACACAAAAAAAGAGATCCTGATTTAGTGGGGGCAAAGCCCCAGTATCTGAATTACGGGGGGCAACTCAGGAGATTCAAATATGTACCCAGCGTAGAAGATTACTGGCAAAGAATTATAACTTCTTTATCAAATTCTTTCCTTCATTTCCTACCACAGGCCATTCAACTGCATCTTTATGTTGCTTGTGGCCAAGTATGTTGTTAATAAAAATTAATCAATATTTTAAAAATCTATTCCAGGCACACTTAGGACACTGCTTGTAATCTATTATTTTTAATGGATGGTCACCACACCAACCTTGAAATGAAGATAGACAACATGTCCAAATTCTCAAGTCAGAAAATATTTCTTATTAAAAATATATATACTATATTAAAATATGTAAAATAGATGCTCAAAAGCCTTCCAATCAGTGTAGTAATATATCAATTTTTTTTTTCCAGCACTGACTCTGAGCCAGGTATGATTCTCAACTTGGAGATACAGAGAATATAGAGTTCCCTCAAGGAACTTAAACTCTGAAATTTTAAAGAAAACTTTTTTTAGTTAACAGTACTATTTTTCATCAGTACATTGGTAATTTTAACTGTAACACCTCTCCATACATACTCTTACACAATATTCATGATAATTCAGTGAGAGATCATGATCATTTCACCAATGATGAAACACACATTCAGAGAGGTAGTGTGATTTGCTCAGCTCACACAGTTATTAGGTAACAGCCATGCAGACCCAAGTTTCTAAGTGCTTTCCCCTAAATCCAGGGACAAACATGGTGTTAATTACTGTGCTGTATGCAAAGAGATTAAACTATGGTCCTAAGACCTCAAAGGAGGCTACAATCTAGTTAGGGGAGGAAGCCAGATACACACAAATGATTAGCATATAAGACACTGTGGTGTTTGCAAACACTGAGTAAATGATAGAGGAAAGTCAGCTGGCCTACAGGGTTGCAAAGAGGGAGCGGATTGAGATTAGAAAAGTGAGCGAGGCCTTTTGCAGCTTGGACCCTGGGTTGAGTCTTTTTTTATTATTATTAATTTATTTATTTTAGTTGGAGGCTAATTACTTTACAATATTGTAGTGGTTTTTGCCATACATTGACATGGGTTGAGTCTTAAAAGTATGGGTAAAGCTGGGTAAACAGGAAGAAGGGACGCAGAAGCTCTATGGATGAGCTGTCTCACTATAGTCAATTTGGAAAGTTCAGGCTAAAAGTAAATCCACAAAGTATGCGTCACCAGTTTTCGTTTCATATATAATTTGGGACCAAGAATATTTCACTCACCATAGCCAAGTTAACTCAATATAGAGGAAAACCTGGATTCCGCTCTCAAACTTATCCACTCATATCCATTTTCTTAAGGAAAACATTAAATCGATCATCAAGGTACTGTTTGAGGCTCGACTATGGGCAAAGCCCTAGGCTTGCCACTCTGAGAAGTACCATGGGCTGCCTCTACTTGGCAATAGTTTACGATCTCACTGAGCACAGACACAAACATGTGGGTGCTCTAATGAAATATCACACGACTAGAAAACCTACGCGAGGTCTGCACGGCAAGCGTAATGAACGTACAGAGGAAAAGTGAGATTTCGATGAGCTGGTTGCTGGGATGGTGGTCCTGGCCAGTAGGGCACAAGCAAAGGTAACAGGGACAGGAGGAGTGAAAAATGCATTCAATAAACTCATCCGACAGACTGTGTAGGGTCTGCTCTGTAAGGCCCTGGAGATACACATTTCACCAAGAGTCCCATAGCAGGAATAGAAGGTTCAAGTAAGCAATGACATAGCTAATCCCTGTTATGTTCCTAGTTTCATAATTCCATCCACAGCGTCCCGACTCGGCTTCAGTGGTCTCGGTGAAGGGGTCTGGGGAGAAGGCGCACCTCTTCGTGCTCTGGATCCTTTGAGGCACTCAGCTTTTTCTCTTTGGTGAAGGCAGCCTTGCTTTGATACAGTTTCCGGCTTATAAAATTAACCACTGCACACAGGGGAACAGAAGCCCCTATCACAACATTGCCAGCTTTCAAGGTATCATACACAGAACGGACGCGAGTATACTAACGACAAGGTAGACTTGAGAATCCCATTCACGCCCAGAGAAGTCCTGGAGCATCCACACGTCCTTGGGAGCTGTAGCCCTGACCCCGTTTCTCAGGGAGGTGATCCTGCTTTCTGTGCCTGGGCTGGTTAAGGCCCCATGTGCTAACTGAATCTACGGTGCTAAGAGGAGATGCAGTTTGCAAGAGGAGTGGAATGCTAGGGGCTACTCCCAGCTCTGAATCCACGAGGGATTCCGCTGCTCCTCTGAACAGGGGGGCACAGCAGTGGAAATGACTAACTGAGGCCTGATTGCAGGTAATGCGCTTCATCCACAACCACTGGAGCTATGGGGACTGTGCGTGGAAGGGAAGTGAGCTTTCAGGAGGGTGGGGAGGGGGCCTCGCTTGACTTTGAAAGCTCTTAAAAAGTTCAAACCACTCTGCATACCATTGGAGGCAAACTCTGCTTAAAAGGAAAAGGAGGGCGGTGGGTGTCACTAAAAAGTCACTAAAAGAAGCATTAGTTCCAGAGCCAGAGGTCAGGACAGGCTTTTGGAGGTGGCTTCCGAACACGCACCTTCACCGATGAATTCTGGCCTGGTACGACACACGGGGACGGCCCAGGTGATCAGTCTGCCTTTCACGCAGAAACGCTCATCATGACTCTCTCTTCTGGGCGATTCTGAGGGGAGTGAGGGAATGCTAACTCCTTAGACAGATGACCGGGCAGATGGACTCGAGGGAGGCAAGGCTCCATTCTAGGGGTGAGTGGGGGAGGGAAGACGAGTCAAGAAGCAGATAAGAAAAACACAAACGGCATGCCACTCCTTACGCCTGACAAACACATACAACTGTGCCCGTAACTGGGATACACAGTCAAGACCAAAGAAGCATTAAGTCATATTCTAACACATGATCTAAAGCCAGATCGCGAATGCATGACAGAACCTGTTTAGCAAACGGTTTGCTACTATTTTTAAAATGCTTTTTATACTTCCACATATTTAAAAAAGGAAAAATGTCTTATTAAAATGAAAAGGATGTCACTGAAAAATGTTGATTCTCTTCAACTTTTTTGCCCTAACTCCATGAAAACATCACTGCAAAGAATCGGAGCAGATTCAAGGAATAATGCAAATGCATAACATGCATGAGAATACCCATTGGCGAGGTAGTTAAAGACGGGGAAAGCTAGTCACTTCTGCTATAAGTTATGAAAGCTCATAAAAAGATTACCCAATATTTTCAGATGCTTTAGGACTATAAATTTGTAAGAGCTTTATTAAGAGAAATTAGGCAATTAATATACATTCAGAATCTTCAAATGTTCATAGATTTTGACCAAGAAAGTCTGATTCTAGGAAGCTACCCTAAGGAAATCATCAAAATATGGATAAAGATTTCTATTGAAAAGCTTTAATCAAGAAAATAACATTATAAAGATTTTAATGATATGTATAAGTAATTATACTATTAACTGAGAAAAATTAGGCTGCAGAATTATACTCACAGTATGATTACAACTACCTGGAAAGAAGAAACAACAAATCAATGCTTTCATACATATACAGGGAAAAAGGCTGAAAGCTAACACGCCAAACACCACCGACAGTTATCTATGGATTCTACTTTTACTTTTAATTCATTAGAATTTTACAAACGTCACAAATGATAAATATTATAATCAGAAAAACACAAAGTCTACAACTCCAAAAACAGCAGTAAAAAATTACCCAAAAGCTACTCCTTGAATTATTTATGAAGGAATAAAAAATTAGATTAGAGCAGATATGGTCAATTTTCTCTAAGGCAACATGATATTGACCCGAAACTTTTATTAGTTATAGATTAAACAGGAAGGCCAGATGGTAATGTCTCACCATTTGTCTACACACACATACCCAGATTAAAGCAGGCAAACCTCAGCTTTAAGCCCAAACTGTAAGAAGGAAAACAGAAAGGAATGTTCTAAGTTGCCAGAAGCCAACTTTATAGATTTTGTACTTGATAAGAGAATAGGGACAAATGAAAAGCTCTCTTTGGAAAACCTGATTCCATTTGGGGAATTTTCATGGCTGGCCTGTAGAAACAGGCTGATCAACATTTTAATTATGCTCTCTGTTCTACCGGTAACCTCAGATACTTAAATTATTTTTATAGTGTATCTGCAAACTGTAAATGTTTGTAGATACACTATAGTTTTACCTTTTTAGACATCTGATGTTATAGAGTGACCATCCTTCAAACTCACATGTTTCCAAGCAAGGGGTACACTAAAAAAAAAACACTGAAAATTCTTCATGAAAGATTAATTAAAAAAAAATACTGTTAAAATCTGATTATACCCAATGCTTCTATTTCCCATATGCTCAAAGAGTTGAACACACACCAGGGGCCACACTTTCTGGGGGAAAAAAAAAAATTCTCACAGCACGTCTTTTCAAATTTCATCTAATTTAAAGCTTTTGATACCCTAAGACAGCTTACCAAAAGTTAAAGTCTTGAAGAACAAGAAAGAGAAGCCCTTGCCCCCAAAACTGTACAGAAACGAAACTGCCAGAGAAGACATAAAGGTAACCCTGATGAAGTGAAGTGAAGTCGCTCAGTCGTATCTGACTCTTGTGACCCCCTGAACTGTAGCCCACCAGGCTCCTCCGTCCATGGGATTTTCCAGGCAAGAACACTGGAGTGGGTTGACATTTCCTTCTCCAAAACCCCAATAAGAGCCCCGTTTTCTCTAGTCCTACAGGCAGAGGGAGAACTTCCCACAGAAAGAACAAGTACAAACGGTATCGAATTAGTAAGAGATGGTGAAGAGAGGATAGTTATTCAGGGTCTGAACTGTGATGATAAAAATGATGATTTTTGATCTTCAAGTCCAGTAGGTAGAGTCTGCAGCTTACATTTCAGATTGCTCACAAACAGCCCACTTTGCTTTACTGTTGGCGAGTGTTGTTACCAGGGTACAAAAGCAGGGGAGGGTGGGGGTGGGAGACACAAAGGGTCATGCCTTCTCTGGGGGCACACATGACTAACGTGCACCCCGGAAGGAGGAGAAAGCACACACCCGCTTATCAGCAGGCCTGACTCAGACCTCTTGGCATTTTACAACACGTATCCAGAAAGTCCACTTGGTGTTTAGAGAGATGTCTATCAGCTGCTTTCACAACGTCTGGGCAATGAGCGTGCTTTTCCTCTCACTTGTAGTAAATACTAGTTGAGTTGCTGGAAGCTGTTTTTAACCACCTAAGAGGAACTCAACGGGCTTGTCTCACCACCTAATAGGGAGCTACGGTCCGTGCTATCCTGATTTCCAGGCTCAAAGGCTCAGTGAGCAGATAGACTATCGTAAGGGAAAACAAAAGCAGTGGCCTAATGCCAGGCCTTCCCTAGTGGCTCAGACGGTAAAGAATCTGCCGGCAATTTGGGAGACCAGGGTTCGATCCCTGGGTTGGGAAGATCCCCTGGAAAAGGAAATGGCAACCCACTCCAGTGTTCTTGCCTGGAGAGTTCCACGGACAGGGGACCCTAGTGGGCTACAGTCCACAGGGTCGCAAAGAGTCAGACGCAACTAAGCGAATTCACCTTAGTACCAAGCCTATTCACACCCCTTCCAGGCTGGTTCCACACAGTCTGGCAGCACTAAGAGCCTGTGCTCCCGAGTGCAAGAGACTCCCCGGGTCTGCTCCAAGCCCTTCCTGGCAGGGCTGACAGTGTGGGGGCCCATCCCTGGAGCCTGCTCTCTGGAGCCAAACTCACCTATCAGTCTGCAGGAACAAAGGACAAGGGGAGAGAAGCTGAAGACTCCAGGTTAAAAACAAAAAAAAAAAAATTTTTTTTCAAAGCAACGTCTTCAAAGGCCTTTTTATATTTCTTTTAAGGAAACATCTGAATTTAAGTGACACTGTCAATCATTTCCTTTCTCAAATATGACAGTGCTCGTCTACCCCTCCCTAACTTGCTCATGGCTTGATGGAAATGAGGGGGAAGTTATTTTCCTCATCCAGAAATTTAGACAAAGAGTATCTTGGCAAGGGCAAGCAATTCAAATATTTTCCTCTTGGTGTTCCCTTTAATTCAGCTGTTTCACATTTGCTTATGATTAAATACACTTTCCGTAGAGAGAGTGTACAAAATTTTCTGAGGATCTCCTTTGGGAATACAGGAGACTAAAAGACATGATGAACGTGGATTGCACAGGGGGTAACAAAGTGGTGAATACACCAAAATACAATTAAAATGTTTTTCTTCCGATTTCCAACTTTTCAAAAGCCATTAAGCCACAGTGTAAATGACACCTTAATGACACTTTAATATCTTAAATATTATCCTTGGTAAGACTATCACTTACAAATGTTAACATGCAATAGGTTTTTAAAATGGGATTAAAAACGCCTCCCACTTAAGCACTCCGTTGCTTCCACAGATTCTGAAACTCAAAGCAAAACCCAAATGGTAGAGAGTCAGGTCCGGCTCCCAAACCCCAGAAGCGGGCAGGAAACCAGCAAACGGTCCAAGAGACTGCAGTTCGGGGCAATGCAGGTATTTGAGAGGGAAGCGTATTATATCTGGGGGGGTCCTGACATTTGGGGTAATCTAAACCTTGTTACCGCGCGAATCACCCCTGGTGGGAGGGAGATTTTGAATGGATGCCTCTTTACCCGAGCAATTAAGATCATTTAGGGAACAGAGAAAATGGGCAGTAAGGATCTCCCTCCTAGAGCGCTCTCGGGGGTGTTCAATCAGACAGCTCCTCTGACAGCTCGTGGTGGAGACGCAGCATTGGCTGAGGAGGACCCCCGAGTCAGGGCCAGGGCTCGGCGTTTCACCCCCCGACTGCTTTGAACACCTCTCAGAGGGCCCTGCACAGGCCATCGGACAGCTGTGTCCCCGGGCACCTGAGAACCAGGCAGAGAGGGAGGTATTCTGGGGACGTGCTCGCAAACCAGGAACGAGCTGGTCTGCTAGAGAGGTTGTGTTCTGTGAATGAATATGAAACTCTGAACTTTCAGTTACACAAAAGCACTTGGAAAAAGCAAAGAAGGAATCCTTCTAAGTGCGAAACGTTATCTTCAGGGCCTACTTCAAGAATCTGAAGGGGTAAGAGCAGTTCAGGCGCTGGGCCCACGGAATAAACCACTCCCCACCCAGTGCTTTAGGAACATTCTTCAGTTAGAGCACCCACCACTGAGGACTGTAATTATTAATGTACTTGCCACTCTCCTGAGTACCCTGAGAACAGAATTCACCTCTTGACTAACCTAAGGAGCAGCTGCCTCAGTTGTTCAGTCGTGTCTGACTGTCTGCGACCCAGAGGACTGTAGCCCGTCAGGCTCTTCCATCCATGGGATTCCCCATCAAGCATACTGGAGTGGGTTGCCATTTCCTTCTCCAGGGGATCTTCCTGACCCAGGGACTGAACCCATGTTGCTTGTGTCTCCTGCACTGTAGGCAGATTCTTTCCCCACTGAGCTGTTGGGGAAGCGCTGCTTAGCATAATCCCCAGCAGATTTTAATTTAAGTAAATATACAATGAGGAAGAACTTTATCAGGTACATGATAAACAAACAAACCCTGAAAGACCACCTGACCTCATAGCGCAGGTCTGCAAATCATTTCAGTTATTTTGGTCCACCTCTCCCCTCTCCATCCTTGAAACTGTCTGTGAAGCCATGTGACTCATAAAAAAAAAATCACCGATGACAAGCGTAACAGACAACTTCTAAAAGGTGAATGACAGGTGAAAACACGTTCTTCTCTACCTGTTAAAGCCCTGCCCAGGTCTCATCGAACTGAGGAAACAGAAGTCACACGCTGAAACTTTTACTTTCCTTAATTCATCAAAGCCACATCTCTTACACACTTCACCTGCCTGTCACAGTATCAGGGCTTGGCTGAAGGCCTTAGTGTGGGTTCAGGATTATCGACTTAAATTAGGTGCGTCTGGGGGCGATGGGCCACGATTTAAACACATTCAGTATCTGTGATGTCTTCTATGTTGGGTGGGCTTCCCTGGTGGCTCAGATGGTGAAGCATCTGCCTGCAATGCGGGAGACCTGGTTTCGATCCCTGGGTCAGGAAGATCCCCTGGAGAAGGAAATGGTAACCCACTCCAATACTCTTGTCTGGAAAATTCCATGGACAGAGGAGCCTGGTAGGCTACAGTCCATGGGATTGTAAAGCGTCGGACACCACTGAGCAACTTCACTCTCTATGTTGGGTACATTGAGTATGCAACTGTTTTTCAGAGGCCACAGAGGTTCAGTAAAGAAAGTCAGTCCCACCTGGGTTTTAGCGATTCAGTCCTGACCCTGCTTCCTGGAGGCGGCCAGCTCAGCTTCACACTGGCATCCGTTAATTCATTAAAGATGAGGATGCCTTTTTCCCCTCAGACACCCTTTGAGGACTCTGTGGCCCAGAGACGGTTAATCACTTCAGGCCGGGGTCAAGACACTGCGGTTGGAAACCCACACGCAGGTCCTCAGCAGCGTGTGCTCAACCCTTCCCTTCAAGGGCCGCCAACAGTAATTCTCAACAGCACACAAGTGCCAAGGCATTCTGCTGGCCAGGAGGGCCTTTTATGGCTCTGCAATCATCTCAGCCCCAACAAGCCTCTTGCACAGCCTGAAAGGAAGCCCAGCTTCTGGAAAGCCATTTGTCTTCTCCAAGTAAAACAGTATCTTTCGTCTCCTAATGCAGTCCCTGTGGAAATGACTTTGGTGAACTACAAGAAAATTTTGTCAGTAGCAGAGCAAGCGATGCTTCCGCCATCCTGACAACAGTGTTTTGTTTTCCATTGAAACTCAACATCAAATAACGTGTTTGTGATGAGGAAGGAGGCAGTGGACCTCTGGAAAAATGGATTTTCCGTAGATTTTACTATACAGACATATTGAGGTTGTTTTCCATTTCTATTAAGCTATCCCAAAGTGGCTGTGTGCAGAAGTGAACAAAGTAGAAAAAGACAGCCACCCTCTTGTTCCACAGCATCAAGAAGGGCTAGTAGACAACAGGCCCGAAAGATAACACGGTTTTTGGGGGCCACCCTCTAGCACGGTGCTGCCGCTCGGCCCGGCCTCATGGGTCGATCTGGTCCTCCCAGCACGTCTGCTTCTGCCCTGACATATGATGGATTCCATCTCTGAATCCAGAAGCAGAAAGACGCCTGCTGATTAACAGCTATGAGCGGAAATGTATGCACCTTTCATAAGCAAGACAAATCACTCATTCTCACCAAACGCTTCCAACAGGAACACTAATTTTGTATTTATTTGCACGGCATATGTACCGCGTCCGAAGCAGTGCATTAAAAAAGATCTCAGGCAGCCAATTGCTTTGATTACATTTATTCATCGCAGGATTACAAGGGCTCAATCGCACAGCGATGAAATAGGAAGCTAGTGAAGACAGAAAACAGCTCATCAATGCCTTCTCAGGGCTGGAGATTTTTCTGGTGCATAACACACACACACACACACACACACATCCCCCTAATGTAGGAATGAATTTTTTTTTAACAAAACACTGTGGCCATGCATCTTAAATCTGCTATATCCCTTTCCTGTCAATCAGCAGTCATTTTTATTAATAACTCCAAGAACAGATTGTGGGAGTCTTTTTGTTTTCAGATCCGGTCATGTGACTCCTTTAGCACCAGGGGAACACTGGGTAAATTGTCATGTTCTAACAGGCCAGTGAATGGTCTCTTTTAAAGCCGAGTTGATGATGAATTGATATTTGCTAAGGCCTAAGCAAGCACAGGGCACTGCATATATGCCTCCTTCTGCGCTCTCTGCGATGATGGATGGAAGTGAGCTGCAGAGAAGAAGTCACAGAGACACGCTTAAGCTGACAACCATGCAACGACAAGCGGACGGTTTTAATCAAGCCGCAGAAGAAACAGCTTTTTGTATTACTTACTGTGGCTCCATTCTCCTAGTGTACATATAGATCATGGATATACTATACCACACTGGCCTGGCTGAAAGCCGAAATGCAGTAGAAAAAGCAGAGAAGAAGATCCAGCTTCCCCCAGGCCCCGAAAGGAAGGTCATTTAAGCCAGGCGTTTTCCCAGAGGTACCAGCGCTGGAAATCCACGCTCCATCTTCCAGAGAGATCTGACTTTCTAGAGGAGGAACGGGATGGGTCTGCTGTTCTTCTGTAATAACCCTGATTCCTCCCCACGGCAGAAACTTCTGGAACTTCGACACAGGTGTGACTGCTTCACCAAGCCTTCTAAAGACAAAGCTCTCTGGGGCAAGAGTTTTCAGCTTACACTTTGCAAAGTTAGGGCAAGATACTGATGTTGTTCAAAGAAACATAAGCCTAACTCATGAAACCAAGGCATGCTGTGCAAATAAATATAGAATTAGCGTTTACCCTTGGCAGGACATTTTTGGTTGAGTTGGCTGCAGAACATTAAAAAAGACATTAAGTGGATTATGTATTCATATGCAGTCTCCTGTGATTTTTAGCCATTAAAAAAGCCCACTATTTTTCTTTTTGATGCTATATACTAATTGTGAATGATTACAACAGGCGACTGTGTAATTGTTTTCTACTCCCTCCCCTGCAAGAAATTTCATGGTGATATAACTTTGGTAAAATAGTTTAAAATAAGCACTTAGATGGAATCACCATGTTTTGAACAAACAAAAATCAGACCCTGAAATAACATTCCATTTCAGAGAAAATGGCTCATTCTTTATGTAGTTGGCTCCAAGTTCCTAAAAAGGTCTCTGTAAAATTCTGTGATGGTTGTCGGGGCTAAAAGCCACAAAAATCAAGTGGGCTGAACTTTGAGGAATATGAGAAACTAGGGCGCAAACTAACCCACCCCAAGGAAATAAAGCTAGCACAGCTGAAATCAGACTCAAAGTTAAACCTCAGAATGTGAATCATTATTTTGGTTGGGGCAAAGCAGAGTAAACTGGCTATTTGTTCTCTCCTTCTAATTCTTTGAAGTTTAGAACCAACATAAACTTGATGAAACAAAGGACTTCTGAAACAATCTCTTTTCCCCCACACACAACACTACCCTTAATGATCAAAATAGTGCTCCCGACAATTCTGCCTCACACTTAACATGATATGACTACTACTTTTATAAGGGCAGCAACACAGAGGAATGTTGCAGACACAGCTTGAGACCGTTTTTTGTAGGGAGTATAAGTTTTTGAAACAATCAACAGACAAAGCCTGAAAGCTGAGAAATACTTGCTTTGATTCCTGTTACAAAATGGACCACAAGACGCCATCACATAAAGAACCCAGTGCTGAGACGCACAGCTGACGTGAGACAGGAGCAGGAGGAATGTCCGGCAGAAGTCCGGAGACCAGCGCTGGGCGTCTGCTCAGTCAGCCCCTTGCTTAGGACCAGATGCACAAAATGTGAGACCGCCTGTTGGATTGCTGTCTGGAGGAGGCAGTCTTTCAAAAGATTTGGCTTTAGTGAATTTGAGTGTCAAGACTAGGACTCCACCAAGTTCAACAATGAAAAGTGGAATTTGGCAGAGATCTCTAGCCAAAAATATCTACATTTTATCCAGACAAGATAAAGATCCCCAAGCTCTTCAGTGTCTGAATTAAGTGAAATGCCATGATTCACACACTGAGCAGGAAAGCACATACATACACTTGTACATATACACTTTGCACACTGGATATTTCTTTTCCGTAAAACTCAAGGGGAGTAAAAAAATTCAAAGTTTGCCAAGAACCTTGTTTCTTAAACTAGTGATCCTGATACATTTTAGAGTTAAAATAAATTAAGCCCAAACTCTAATTGGTTTACATGACGGTTTCAGGAATGTTTTCTTTTTGATTAACAATTAACAAGTGGTCAAAAGTACTGAGGCTTTCAAATATACAGGTACCTCACCAATCTCAATCCGCCTACTAGTTAGTCGTGGAAAAAATATATGCCATAATCCATTTACTTAAATATCAGTTCAGTTCAGTCGCTCAGTCGTGTCCGACTCTCTGCAACCCCATGGACCGCAGCACACCAGGCCTCCCTGCCCATCACCAACTCCCGGAGCTTGCTCAGACTCATGTCCATCGAGTCCGACAGCTGTCACTTCATTTGATACTCAACAAGGTCTTTAAAACAGGCAGGGCAAGAAGTATCTTCATTTATAAGTGAGAAAATAGATGCTCATAATTTGCTACAGAGCTAACAAGTGGCAGCTTTCCAGTCTCCTCAGGCAGATGGAACGTGAGATGAGTATCTGGTCCCTAAGAGTAGACTGAGGCCCCTGTGAACAGCTGGGCCTGGGATGATCACATTCCGTGCTCACGCGCAGGGAGCACCGCATCTCCCGGCATCTCGGGCTAGCCCGAACATTTTCAGACGCCGTCTGAAACCGGACAGGTCTCCAAAGACGGTACGAGGTGGGGGGCCCGCAGAGCCCTGCAGTGGCTCAGGCCTGGGTGCCGTCACCCAGAGCCCCTCTCTCCCTTCCCGAGGACCAGGCGGCCTCCCACTCCGTGCCGTCTACCCTCTCCAGTCTCACCGCCCCGGGGGCGCCCGACTCAGGCAGAAACAGCGCCTCTGTCGGCCGCAGACGGCCCGGGCTGCCCCTCCCGCTCTCGGGAAGCCGGAGTCAGCCCTTGTAGTGTCTACCTTGCAGCTTCAGACTTGGGCCTCGTACGCACACACTCAGGGTGGGAATCTGCGCTCAGACAGGGGGCCACTTGTTGCCGGGTCTTAGAGCAGAACAGACGTTAGCAGAGAACACTCTCAAACGGCTCTCTTCACAGGCCGAGTGCTCTCATATGGTCCCACTAAATGCAAAGATGCTTTCAGATGCACTCTGACTTCTAATGGGTCATACAACTGCTGGTCTTCACGCATAAGCAGTACATCTGCTCAGTACTGTTCTCAGAGATGCTAAATACCCATTTAACAGAAATATTATAACAACTCAATCTAGAATATTTCTTTTAATATGATCGGATGAGATGGTACTGATGCTACGTTACCACTCATCTGTCAATTTCCTCACGTGTCTATGGATGAGAGGCAGTGAGCAGACTGGAGCACAGAAGACTGGAGTTTATATCCCTTTGATAGTGCTGGAGAAGAGAATGACTATGTACTTCCCATTTTAGGCAAATTGGCTCATCTTTCTGAGCTTTAATTTCTCCCCCCATTTCTCAAATAGGAATAAAAACACATACCATGCAATACTGGTATGAGGGTTAAATAACAAAATGTACATGATGTACCTTAATTATAAGGCCAATGTTCTCGTGTTCCAGGTAAAATACTGCAATATTCTAGACAATAGTCCTGCTAGATACAATGAAACTTAGTTTCCATAACTGTCAATTAAGCAATTTTAAAAAGCTTTAGTACATCAATATCAAATGTTACACAATCAGAATCCTTAAAAGAAAATACCTGTCCTTTAACCCAGTGGTACCTACATCGGCAAGGTGCTTTAATCGTGTAAACCTTATACAGAACTTAGTGAGTGCCAGCCGGTATGCTAAGAGCTTCTTACATGTATAATTATGTGTATCAACTCATTTTTGCTGTCTTGGGCAACACATGGCATTGGTGCTGTCATCTTCTTCATTTTACAGATAAGGAGACTAAGATATAGAGAGGTTAATTCACCAGCCCAAGCGCTCCACAGGAGGCAGATCTGGGTTCAAGCTCAGGCTAGTAGCATTAGAGTCCACGGTCTAAACCAGAGCTCCACCAGCTTTCTTAGGAAGGGCCAGAGAGTAAATATTTCAGGCTTTATGGACCACATGGCCTCTGCTACAGACAATCCCTAACGTGTAGTTTGCCAGCTCCTGTTCAGAACCATTACACACTTCTGACTCTCAGATGCTTTGTAATTTTCAAATGAGCTGGACGTGTGACCCATTTGATTCTCACTACAATCTTCCTCAGTACCAAGAAAACCGAAGCACGGCGGCGTGTATCTCCTTTAAAGCAGCCGCAGAGACTAGGGCCGACCTACGTGCCTCGACTCTCGGTTGGGGGGGTCCAGAGACAGGCTCCTCCTGACCTGCTCCAGCAACTCCCTACAAATCTCCACGCTCCTCTCCACCCAACAGGACGCTCACCAAACGAGATTATCAAAGAGGCAGGGAGGACATTGCCTCTCTGCAGTATCGATTCATTCCATCTCGCTCCCATGCCATCAGAAGAAGTGATGTCTCTGAACATTTATTTTAAAATTTCCCCTTAGACATGATAATTCTTTTAACTCTGAGAAGGAACTATAAGCAAAATATGTTAAGCTTTAAAAAAAAGAGCCTGCTAGGCTTTACAAAGCTACAAGAATCCCCATTACTCTTTCCCATAACCAACGAATGCACTCAGCTAAGAGTATATTTTATGGCAATCTCTTTTATCTTCTTTTTTTTTCTATCGTCATCCAAACTTTTTTCAAAAAATGAGTTAAAAAAATTCAAAATCTCTGGCTCTGGAAGAAGTATGCAATCTTGGCCACTCACTGTGGCCAAAACACTGCAGGACAAGCCCAGTATGCTCCTGGTCTCTGGTAACTTCTGCTGGGAAAAGAGAAAGGATGTCTAAGAGCCCACCACATACTAGGTTTTACGGTCATGACAAAAACAGAAGTGAGGGGAAACGATTACAACAGTAACGATACTGAGACAATGCTAATAACTGCTGATACTAACTGCAGGCTGATTATGAGCTAGACAGGGTTCTAGGCATGTATGCAATTGTTTGATCCTCAAGTAACCCACGAGGAAGGTACTATTATCATCTCCATTTTACAGGTGAGGAAACTGAGGCAGAGAAAGGTTAAGTAGCTCATGAGAGAGAAGGAAGCGGGGATGTGATTGACTGTGATTACGGCTATGACTGCTGGCTCCAAAGTCTGTGTGAACGCCTCTCAGTGTTCCATTAATGAAACAATATCAGTGTCTACTTAGAGCAACACATTATCAAAAAGGTCAATAACTCAAATTACATCGTTCTAACAACCGTTTACACAAATGGGCATCACCTCATCACAGAACTCTATCTATATTCATGCAGCTCTCTATTTTACAAAAACCAAGGGGATACAGATTTTTACATATCTAGACAAGAGTACACTTTAATGTTGTCCATGCGCACCACACATTTCAGACAGCTGTCAACAGATGAAGTGGAAAATCCTGCCCATGTCATGGAAACAGATTTCTGGGTCCAGTCCCTGAGTCTGCCACTTTGAACAACACTTTCTGCAACAAAGGGACGATAGTAATTTACCTCTACTGGTTTGAGACTATGTGTGTGAGGACACTTTGTAAACTTCGAAGAGATAAACAAGGCTGATCACTCTATAATTTGTTAGCACTATTTTTGAAGTGGTACAGACAATAAAAGTTCATTTACTGAGGCATTTTTTTTTGCTATAAAATATGTCAAGGTTATTTTATTATTATATCTCCCCTCTAAAGAGTTAGGTTTTACATATAAATTTCCCTCCAGAGAAGAAATTCTGACCATGAGGCAACATAAACATACCAATAAAGAGTGATGAAGAAAGGAAAACAACTGCCACCGATCCGATTCAACCAAATCCCCCGGAAATGCAGGTATTTGCCGGGCTTCCCCAGGGCCCCTACTCAGTTGTGAGCTGGCGGGGGCCCCAAGGACCGGTGAGCACTAAGTGACCTCTCTGCTGTCACCGGAAGCCCTGCTACAACCTTAGAAAGAAGAGTCTGTGACATAGGGAGGGGAAAGGCAGGATCCAGGAACCGTCCTGTCCGCACTCCCCCAAGCCCCTGCTCAGAAAACCTGGAGAGAGTCATCCACTCCCAGGGCAAGGCCACCGTGACCCCAGGGGAGGTACCCCACCCGTGAGATGTGTATCCCTGAAGGGGAGAAGCCACCTCCATTCCACGCCTCCCTGAGGTACAGTCGCTTTAACACTCAGGGGAGACCTTGACCGTGAACAGAACCTCCTGTCGGCCTAAACACAGACTGCCTTCTCCCAGAGACAGAGCAATTATCTGGCGGGATACTATACTTTGTGGCCATTGCCACTGACATTAATGCGTCATCTTCAACATCTAATGGGAATTCTGTAGATTTCACTAAATAGATGAATAGAGATAAGAAGTTGATTTCCTTTATGATTTTTCCTCTACTAAATGAAGACTATTGATTATGGAAAGGTTTTTTTTCCCCCAAATGATACATACATTAAATCATTCTTTGGGATTAATTCTTTATAAAATCAGTGAAAAAGTATTTAAATACTTTTTTTTTAATTAAAAAAAAAAACCTAATAGGGTCTTCCTCACATCATTTTCCATCTTTGAAGGTGTTTTGTGATCACTATTTTATCTGGGATGTAAAAATGTCTTTTTATGGTACTTTAGGAAAGGAAATTAATATTTGAAAGAGCTCAGAACTAATTCCTTTAAAAGTAGAATATTTTATGATAAATTCTGTAGGCATAATAAAGACTTATTTCAAAGAAAAGGCAAGCTGCAATTGAAGTCCAGAAAGCTGGCTGATCACCCTATAATTTGCTAGCGCTGTTTTTGAAATTGTACTGACAGTAACAGTTCATTTACCGAGGCATTTTATTTTTTTCTCCTATAAAATATTTCAAGGCTAACAAATTACAAAAGGGAGAAATTAATTACTCTAGAATATAAATAGATGTATATTAAAAGCACGCACCTCATTTGTACTAGAAAGAAAAATAATTAAAGCTTTGAGTACCTTTTTAAGAATCCTCCCATTTTGATGTGCCAGTTGAATCTTGTACCCAAAATAAAGGAAGCAGTACTGATTTCTCTCCGTCACTGACATGGGAACAATGAATATTTGCATAATACATGTAAGATCCTAATAAAACAAAAACATACTAACGGTAAGTAATTGTGAGCTTTCTCTATTTATCCTCAGACAAACATGAAGTGAAAGAGAGGGAAACAATTATAATCATTTCCAAGAAACGGGTGGTAGGAAGCAACAAACTGGATAGGCAAAGAAAAAAATATCATTGATGAGCAAGAGAGCCCTCGGTTTAATCCTTCGATTCTACCCACTGATTATCATGTGTCAACTACTGGGAGAGGCATTTTAATGCTAACAACTTTATGAACTAGGCACACTCTGCAAACAGGAACACTGAGTCTCAGAAGGCTCTGTCTGGTGAGCAGGATCAGTGGGCTGCCGTGAGTCAGGGCCCAGATCCACACACGCTCTGCACACCTTTTAGAGGCACACTCGCTACCAGATTCCACAACAGCAGCTCCTGGAAGCCGGGAGGCCTTGGGGTCGCCATGCTGTCGGCCGAGCAGCTGTGCGTGAGCAGCTGCCTTATTTCTGAACAACTGGGAGGTGCTCGGCTCAGTCTGGAGCTGGGGCTGGGTCATCCTCCAGATCCTGTGTCCTCCCTGGCTTCCCCACCTCCTGCTCGGCTCAGGATCCTGGGTCTCAAGTCCCCTGCAGGGTCAGATGTAGACGGTAAAATGTAGCTTAGGACATGACGAGCCTTGGCGAAACTCTTGGCTTATGAGCCCACACACCAGTTCACAGATGGCTGGGATTCTCAGATCAGGTTACCGGACAGGCAGCTTTCTTCTCCTGCTCTGGAGCACCTTCAGAAACTCAAGCTAGCCAGAGACACGTTGCCCATTAATCTGTTTGGTCAGTCAGCGTGCAGCTTTCTAATCCTATTTGTGCAGCTACCCAGGTTCAACGTTTTCTTCTTGCATTGGTGTCAGTTGTTATGTTTATTTTGTCTATAGAAGGGGAAAAGCTTTTTTGACATATTTAGATTCAGCATTGTTTTATTCTACAATTGAGACTTAAGAGTCATTGATTTGAATTCCCACCCCTTTATGTCTTATCTAGTGTCTGAAACTGAATGCTTAAGATTCTGCCATAAAAAGTAAATGCTGACCACAACATGAGTTTAATTAACCTGGGACAGAAGACAGGAATGCCAAGAATGGCTAAGAGCTTCCAGTTAGATGTAAGATACACACATTCTTCCATAATGGGAGGGAACCCGGCCCATCTGATTTTACTACAGCTTGTCATTCAATCTCAAGGTAAACATGATGGAAAGGAATTTCTTTACAGGATACCGACTAGTGCGAAGCTCCATTCTGAGGATGTCGAGTAAAAATAGCATTCTAGAACTTTCTCATCTTCCCTCCAGGAGGCTGAGGAGGACAGCTCCCTTTGGGGCACTGGGTGAAATGGCTGGCCCCTCTGACCGGTCACTATTCAGCTCACGGGTCGATCCTCGCCTGTGAGAACCGGGCCTTCCAGGAAGCTGGACAACCTAGTCTATGCTGCTGGACACACCTATGCTTTCCCTTCCCCAGTACCTTGAAGCCCCTCTAGAATATCCCCCGGAGAAGGCAATGGCACCCCACTCCAGTCCTCTTGCCTGGAAAATCACATGGACGGAGGAGCCTGGTGGGCTGCAGTCCAGGGGGTTGCTAAGAGTCGGACACGACTGAGTGACTTCACTTTCACTTTTCCCTTTCATGCACTGGGGAAGGAAATGGCAACCCACTCCAGTGTTCTTGCCTGGAGAATCCCAGCGACGGCGGAGCCTAGTGGGCTGCAGTCTATGGGGTCGCACAGAGTCGGACACGACTGAAGCGACTTAGCAGCAGCAGCAGAATATCCGCTCCTGAACCCCTATGCCACTTACCACCTATTTTTGGTAAGTCAACCCAATAGTCCCCCTTTGCCTCAGGTATATCATAAACTGCCCTTTTTGTGGCTAAACGTCAGGTTTCTATCAGGATGGTCACAGTGTCTAATCCACCTCGGTCCCTGCCAAACCCACTGGTAACAAGGAGAACTGAGTTCAGTCGGTAAGTCCTATGTGCAGGCAATCGTGTGAACTATCACATGTACAACTTCTTTCTTAATCATCACAAGAGTGCTGTTAGATTTTACCAAAAAAAATAACCCAAGCTGTTTGGTGACAGAGGGCAAGTAAAATTCCCATTTTCTATCCTTCAGCCTGGAACACTGTTCCCTGGCCCACAATAGTTTTCTTAAATCAGTGTCTCAAATCCCACTGGTCTGTGGCAAGAAGTTACCTGAACCAAGGTCCTCATGAAGCCAATTCGTCCTCCACTTCACATTGCACTAAAGAAAAGCCACAGAAAGACATTTTTGATCAAAATGTTGATCTTATTCAGATCCCTTCAGCACTTGCATCTGTCCTAAAGTATCTACTATGTGGGAGACTGTTCATATCAAGGTTGGAACACTTTGGAAGAAATTAAATGAACTGCTTGAGCCCAAACCCCAAGGCTCCGGTCCCAAACCCCCCTCCTGCAGCTGCCTGCATGTCTCCTTTATTACTCTCAGCATACCTGGAATTTTATGTCCCTTTGGATGATTATTTCTTTAATGCCCAGCTGCTCAGTGAATTGTAAGTTACATCAGGGCAGTAGCCTGTTACCCGTCACACTTTGGCCCTAGTCTCTAGCACAGTGTCTGTACGTGGTGTGTGCTCAGTCATGTCTGACTCTTTGTGACCCCATGGACTGCAGCCCGCCAGGCTCCCCTGTCCATGGGGGTTCTCCAGGCAAGAATACTGGAGTGGGTTGCCATGCCCTCCTCCAAGGGATCTTCCCAACCCAGGGATCGAACCCCGGTCTCCTGCATTGGCAGGTGGGTTCTTTACCACTAGCGCCTCCTGGGAAGCCCTCTGCATGTGGTGGGTACCCAGAAAATATCTGTCAGATAAGAAGGGGTGAGAGAGGGAAGGATCAAGGTTCAGGTGGAAGGCATCTGATCATGAATGTGGACCAAGCGCTACCTCAGGAATTAGGCAGCTGGTGCTGAGAGCTGACAGGAGTTCAGCCTCTGTGATGCCGGGAGCTCTGTGGTCGAGGTTAGTTTTGCTTCCTCATTTCTAAATGACGGTATTTGTCAACTGACAGACACAGGAATAAATGAAGTCCAGGTGAGCGGTGGGGTTCCCCTCCGCTCTCCCATGACTCCTCTGGATGCATTAGAGTCCTCCTCTATACAATGGGAATTTTTTTAAAAGCCTCTTTGGATTACTGATAAGAAATAGTTTGCTAATTAAGTAAAATAATACATGGCCTTTCTCCGAGTTCCTTTAAAGACAAAGGGGTTTTTATATTCAGTTTGGGTACTGTTGTATATGTTTAGAAATACGTTCACTTTCTGAGTAACTGAAATATTTGGCCTCTTATAAAAATGATGTAACTAACAAGGCAGTCCAGCACAGTGGTTCACAAGCACAGATTCATAATCCAAGAGACTTGGCTTCAAGTAACTTAACTGGAAAGTTAGGTAAGATAAAGCAAGAATTAAATTGCAATCTGATGACAGTGCCTACTCTACAGTGTGAGTCAAAGGATTAAGCGATCAAATGTGAAAAGTTTAGAACAGCGCCTGGTGTGTGGTAAATACAAATGCTTGCAATTATTATTTTGCAACAGCACCAAAGTTGGATCCCCAAAGATATTAAATGACTCGCCCAAGTTTATACTGCAGGATCCAAAGAAAAAGCTATAACTCAGGTCTCATTTCCCACCTTGACTCCATCATGACACATGTATTATGTTGTTTAAAAAAAAAAATGTAGCTTGCTTTTTTTCTTTTTCCTTTTTCTTTGAATTTTCCACTGACTGAGCATACAATTTCCTGGCTTTCAGAAAAGAGTAACTTTTAAATGCTTACTACCTGATTATATTCATTAAAGATTTCCAAATAGCCCTAAGTCTAGCGAAGTAGAAATCATACCATGATTATATTATTACAGAGTTGAGAGAAGAGAATCTATTTCTCCTCCAACACTTCTATGAGAGTCAATATAATTCCCATTGTACTTGCCCTGCTATTTTATTATCCGCATCTTTATTAGAGATTCAGATGTGAAGCTGCTCTAAGGGAAAGGACAGGAAGGGAAAGAAATTTAAATTGCTCTTTGTCCACATTCCGTCCAGAGCTTTAGCAGATAAGGGCAAAGGAAGGTTAAGTCACAATAGTCCAAGGCTCTGACCTAGTTATGTCTTTGCTTATTTCCTTGTCCCTTCATTAATGAGAATTAGCCGATTTAGACTCAGTTATTACGCAAGCATGAAAGCCATATTTGTTTAAATGTATAGCTTTTCCTTGATGTAATTACTATTTAAATGGGAAATATTTATGGAGCTGAAGAATCTGGGCAGAATCAAACAAAAGGGAACAAAAGGAAATGAGTGTATGTGAGGTTTTTTTGGGTTTTTTTACTTTAATGTTTAAGCAAAAAAAAAACTGGAAGTAGACAGGAAGAGAATTCTACAGCCAGGTGGGCACTAAAATGACAGAATGGCAAGAAGAGATGTTAGACATAATCTGACGTTTGAAGGAACTGGCACAGAAAGAGGGTTAGTAAATCACTGGGAGAGTGAATCGGGCACAGCGGGGCTGGAAGCCCGTCTCCCAGAGCAGCTCTGCCCCCTCCCAGAGGCTCTCAGGCACTCATCACCTTCGCAGCCGCGCTCAGGCCCACCTCCTGCAAAGCCCTTCTTCCTAGGGGCTTCTGCTCTCTGGCCATTTATTTTCTGTCATTCACTGTGACTCTTCTTAAGCCTTCATTTAATTCTCTCCCCTATGGCTATTACACCGAAAAGAAAAAATATATACATATACATTCTTGAGGATGTCTCGTTTACTTGCAACCCTCTTGACACACAGTACAGTGGTGGGTCCATGTTTATGGCAGAAGAATATGACCGAATGCATGAACTCTTCTCGGCAATAATGACATTTGTATTGAGCACTCTCTAAAGAACCCCTCAATTTGTCTCCCCCACAATTATAAGTCATGACAGGATGGTAACTTTAAATTTAACAAAGACACAATTACACATGCTTAAGTTCACTTTGCTACACAGAAAGTATTAAGAAATATGCACAACCCAAAGAATATTTATATTCTCTCTGAAGGAAAATACGGTCTCAAATAGAGCTGTTTAAAGGTCACTCATTACATCTCTGGGAGGAGTCCTCCTGCAGCCATCCTGGTGCTGGAAGTGAAATGACTGAAAGAAGATAGAATCGTATCACATCGCAAAGATAAATAGAGAAATATATATTGACGTCTCTAGAAGAGCAATTACCCCGTAGGGAGTTTATTTGCTTTTAAAAAAATACTTCTTTCTGCATACTTTTTGCCCCCAAATCTGAGAACACGAACATACTTTGAAACAAGAACTGTGCATAGATATTGCTTTGCTTAGTATGTATTCTGAAATCGACTAAAGAAACAGACTTGCTCTGAGGATAATATATTCACACCGGATCCTATCTCAAACTTGTTACTGTAAAAACATGTTGGTATTCTAAGAGTATTAGAGTAGTTATATAAAACTACATACTCTATTTTCTCAAACGCTCCAATACTGAAGATGCAAGCATGTTAGGCTGAAAGTTTATTTTTAAAAGATGATTTTACATTAAAAACCTACAGAATGAATTACTTTCAATGTCAAATTTTACATAACGCTTATCAGCCAGTATATGAAGATTTTCAATTTCTGCTTAAAATATAGTCATGGGCTATGTTATTAAAAACAAAGCTTTTCAAATAATGTAAAGTGGAGAGGAACAGGGAAAAGAAATGGTTATCTGACTTCTTAAACAAGGTAAGTAGTTAACTGGTGGAATTTCTTGTTCTGTTTAGTAATACGCAGTACAATACTGTATTTGTAAGAAAAATATGCATTTGGTCATTCAGATGCCCAAGGTATATTTCTTATATATATATTTGGTCTTCTCCATGGTGTCAGGCTCATACCTCTCCAAACCCATGGATTTTACTGGGTGTCCAGAATGATAAAAGATGTCTCTTGTTATGTGAATGAGGTAGTTTTTGAACACCCCTGAGGATGGGCTTCCTAGTGGCACCATTGGTAAAGAACCCACCTTCCAGTGCAGGAGACGTAAGAGACCTGGGTTTGGTCCCTGGGTCAGGAAGATCCCCTGGAGGAGGAAATGGCAACCCACTCTAGTGTTCCTGCCGTGGGGAGAATCCTCATGGACAGGGGAGCCCGGTGGGCTACAGTCCATGGGGTTGCAAAGAGTTGGGCATAACTGAAGCATCTTGGCACACAGGCCCACCCTGAGGACGGGGGCTGGCTGCCAGTGTAGGCAACCTGTGATTACAAGGCAGGAGCTCTCAGTCCCACCCGCTGACTTCAGGGGAGGGGCTGAAGATTGAGCCCCATCACCAGAAGCCTGTGCAATGAAGCGTCCATAAAGCCCTGAAAGATGGGGCTCAGAGAGCCTCTGGGGGTGACAATGGAGATCCGGAGGACGGCACGCTTGCAGAAGCGTGGAAGCGCTGCACCCTCTCCCCGTACCTGCCTTGGGCATCGTTCCCATCTGGCTGTTCCTGAGCTACACGTTCTTATCACAAAGCAGTGATCTGGTAAGTGAAATGTTGCTCTGAGTTCTGTGACCTGCTCCAACAAACTAATCAAACCCAAGCAAGGGGTCAAAAGGACCTCTGATTTATAGCCAATGGTCAGAAGTCCAGGCAACAACCCAGACTTATAACTGGCGGCCGGTGGGAGGGAGACCAGCGTCATTCTTGTGGAAGGAAGCCCTTTCCGTGTGGAATCTGGGGCTTCCATCAGAGTCTCTGGGTAGTGTCTGTCACACATGGAGCTGAACTGTAGGACGCCCAGATGGTCTCTGAGAACCGCTTCTTGGTTTAAGAAACCAAGCCCCTCCACATGTGAGAAGGGAGTCTAGGAACCTCCCATAAAGAGAAGGTTAACTTGGCTCTTTATGTAAAACAAATACTGGAAAGTACCCTGATCGAACATTCACTCCTTTAACAGTACCCACCCGTCCCTCCTTCCACTCAGCTACCTGAGCCATCTTCACCTGCTGTTCTGAAGGAGGCTCACCTCTTGGCCGCAAATGTAAGTTGAGCTATTGATTTTTATACATTCTAGTTATACATACGCTGCTACCTAGATGGGTGACACGGGTGTTGGGCTTAATGCTCTTTAATATCAGACTTCTCCTGCCAGTTGGGGGGTTGGCCTAGAACTGGGCTGGTCTCTTTGCCCCAGTCCCAACTATCTCCATGTAACATGGCAAGGACAGGTCTCATCCACTATAGCGCCTGTTGCTTAGACAGGGCCTGGCGTGAGGCACCCTGAGGTCAGAATCCAAAAGGTGAGGTGCTAAAAGCATCCCTGCACATAGTGCAGAAGTCTGTTCTTTACATCTGTGTCCCTTTTGCTGCCCTGTATATAGGATCATCGTTACTGTCTTTCTAAATTCCATATATATGCGCTAATATACTGCACTGGTGTTTCTCTTTCTGACTTGTTTCACTCTGTATAATAGGCCCCAGCTTCATCCACCTCATCAGAACTGACTCAAATGTGTTCTTTTTTATGGCTGGGTAATATTCCACTGTGTATATGTACCACAACTTCCTTATCCATTCGTCTACCAACGGACATCTAGGTTGCTTCCATGTCCTAGCTATCGTAAGCAGTGCTGCAATAAACACTGGGGTACACATGTCTCTTTCGATTCTGGTTTCCTCAGTGGGTATGCCCAGCAGTGGGATTGCCGGGTCATATGGCAATTCTATTTCCAGGTATTTAAGGAATCTCCACACTGTTCTCCGTAGTGGCTGTACCACTTTTCATTCCCACCAACAGTGTAAGAGGGTTCCCTTTCCTCCACACCCTTGTGCACCTGTGGCTGATTCATGCTGATGTATGGCAAAAACCATCAAAATACTGTAAAGTAATTATCCTCCAATTAAAATAAATAAATTAAAAAATAAAATAAAATTAGAGTGTCCCTGCAGGTCAGGCTCTAGGGGTCCTGGTGGGGTTTCAGTTCTGTCTGGGAGAGCTACCTCTATATCAGGTTTCTAAAGACTGAACTCTTTTTTCAACCAACAGGGAATAACTGCTTTAAACGCCAATGAGCATTTAGCTGTCAATTAACTACTACTGTGATGTACAGGTAAAGCATTAGACAGACATGCACTATCAGGGATACAATTCCTGTTCATGCCTTGGGGTTCCCCAGACCACATTTTCAGGCCAGATAACCAGACTCAGCACACCTGGGCCACCAGCGCATCCTAGAAATCTACAACCTGCCTTACCTTTCCTGCTGAAATGCCTTCTCTGAGTTACTATTCAAAGGCATGAACGTGATCTTCAGAGGGTCATTCATAAGAAATAGCCATAAAAGGCAATTTACAAAACTCACTGGAAACTCTGCTGTCCTACTTGGTCCCACTTATATTAAGAGCCACATGACAAACATCTTTTGGGCATGAGAAAACGACAACTATACAAACAATCAGGCCTCTCTTTTCTTGCAGCCACAAAGACACTGAAAGCCAAATTTAATGCTTACACAGATACCCTGGAATCTTCTACTAAATTCCCCCTAAAGTATTCTCACCAAAATTTCTGCCCTCTTTTATAATCTTTATTTCAATTGACTTGGTTTAAAAAGATGTATCCCTTTCATCTGTGGCTTCAAACTATACTTGGAAGTGAGTGAAGATATATATAGTCTAAGCCCTCCGCCAATCCTCTCTCCAGGATGAAGGCGTCTATGACCTGAGGGCCCGCACGGCAGCAGAACTCAACCGAGGACCAAGGCTGCGTGGCCCAAGACACCTCCCTCCCACCCAGGTGGGTGTGTTCCGCTCCCCGCGGCAGCTGTGGCCTGGCCCCTGGTGAGAAAAGGTTTCCCCACGTCAGGAGACAGCCATGCGGACTCGCTGCGGAATTTCCTTAACCACACGGGAGCTTCAGAGCCCCCTCTACTCGGCGAGGAGTTCTCTTAGAGCTCAGCAATGTCGTGTCTTGATCCCTTGGCAAAATTAATGATGTAGCAATTCATTACTGACAGGGCAAAAAATTTCGTCACAATGTTTACAAGCTCTAATAAATTATGGATAATTTACCAAATGACTACCAGTGAAACGAAGCCTGCCTTTTCAGATTTTCATTTATCTCTCTCCTTCCACCCTGTCTGTCTCTCTCATCTCTTCTTTCCCCGTCCCTGTCTCTCTCTTTCTCTCTCACACACACGCATATCCGTATTAGAGTTTGGCTTGAAATAAAAACTGGAATATAGTAAAATTGGTATCAGAGAAGGAAATGGCAACCCACTCCAGTATTCTTGCCTGGAGAATCCCATGGACAGAGGAGCCTGGTGGGCTACAGTCCATAGGGTCACAAAGAGTCGGACACAACTGAGTGACTTAGCATGCATGCATGATTAGTATATTCTACCCTGCCCGATGGCTTATAAAACACTTGAATGAGACTTAAAGTAATGAATGGATTCTGTAGGAAGTAAATGAGCATGAATATATATATATATAAAAAACTATTAACATTTCCAAATCCATAGTAGACTCACCTGACCGCGGTAACAGCCTTTGTTGAGTACACGCTGTGCGGAAGACTGACTCCTCTATCAAGAAATTTTAAATCTAGTGTAAGAAATTTTAAAAAAGAGCTTCCCTTTATTTTTTATGTTTTAGTTTGGAAAGAATATACTGGTATATGACCTTATAAAGCCAAATTATTCTTAGCATCTAGATAAATTTCTTGCGGTAATAATGGGAAATTATACTCATAATGGAATATTTATATTGGAAGAACCAGCATTAAATTACTGGGCTGACTGTTTGTGTTGTAAAATATGAGGGGAAAGGCCTCATTTTCAGTGGATTCACAAACCGACATGAAAGTCAGTGGGATGTGAAACTAATCGCCCTCTGGCTCTACAACCGTCCAATGATGTCATGAGATGGATGCAAATGTTTTCTCAAAGATGAACCCAACTCTGTGAAAAAAACAGATTCCACCTTCTTTGGGAAAATGGAGCTTCATGAACTGTTCATCCTCTTCGATTATAAAATCTTTTAAAGATGGATCACTCTTATTTTCTATTTTTGAATAGTTCCACAATAACACCTCACCCTCAGCTTCCTATCTGAAGGCAAGTCTGATTTTTTCCAAACACCTCCCTCCCCTGTTCAGCCTTAGAAGATGGACGTTACCATCTGCTCCTTCTGCTTTCCTCCTGTGGCCAGATGCCTTCTCCTCCAAGTCACGGGACACCTGCCCTCTTCTCCTTGCCCGCAGTCTACTTGTATCCAAACCCACACCCTCCTCCTTGCACTACTGAGGCAGCCTCCGAACTGATCTTGTTACATCCAATCTCTCCCGACAAGACGGCTCTTCCCTAAAGCACCATTCTCGAAACATCACAAAACTGCTCGCAGGTCATCAGAGCTCCCAACTACATTCCTGACACAAATGATGGCTCAGGTTGCTGTTGGAAGACCTCCTCGATGGGCTGCTGTGGACGTCCACCATGCCCCAGTCCGGGTCTCCCAACCACAGTGCTCCAGAGGAGAGGGGGTCGGGGGGTAAGGGATTGGGAGGCCCATACTGGGTAGGAGAGAGATACTTTGCAGGATATGCTTCTTCCTAGCCTTGAGCAGCTGGGTCTATTTACCCAAGTATGTGAAAAAGTGAAAGTCAGTCAGTCGTGTCCGACTCTTTGTGACCCCATGGGCTATAAAGTCCATGGAATTCTCCAGGCCAGAATACTGGCATGGGTAGCCTTTCCCTTCTCCAGGGGATCTTCCCAACCCAGGAATTGAACCCAGGTCTCCCGCATTGCAGGCGAATTCTTTACCCGCTGAGCCACAAGGGAAGCCCAATTTACCCAAGGGGCCTGTATAAATTATTTTCTGGAAGATGCTCCAGGCAAAGTGGCCTGACAAATTACTCTTAAAGGCAGACCTTCTAGTCTCTGTCTTGGCTCCTAACCTCCCCCTCCTCAGTTCTGTATTTCAAAGACTATACCAACCTCTGCTCACAAATTCTTGTTGATCTCCCCCATCACATAAGACTTCTTTCCCTTTAAAAAAAAAAACAACAACAAAACCTAATACCATGTGCTATATACTTGATGGTTTTAGTTACATCAGTTCTGCTATTAATGAGTGATGATCTACTTGCCCCTTTCCCATTATTAGGACATCAACTGTGTTGTTATCCCAAAAGCACTGAACTCATACTGCAGCAACCCAGTGAATGTTTGTCAAATGTCACACTATGGAAGACAAGATGGTTACATCACAGCTGGATCCTCTCACGTGCTTTGATTAGTTTTCTGATCGGATACCTTTCACCAGTTCAACGTAAGCCTCCTAGAAGTTCCAATAAGCAATGACCCCAGAATGTGGGGCCTTTCCCGGTGATCCTTAGTCCCCTTCTGGTTTTCTCCAGGGTTCTTTTTCAGGTTTAGGGTGATTAATGTGCTAAGGATATGTGATAATAAAAGTCTAGCATTAATTTACTGTCACTCACTGATTTAGGAAGCTTTCAGCTGGCGGGGTGCCATAAAGCTGGTCATAAGGACGGAAGATGAAAAGCTCCAAATCTCCCACTCTTAGTCATCTTCCCAAGAAACCACACAGCCCTCAGCGTGTGTGCTTGGCCGGTAGTTAGATGGTACGTGACCTTTCCAGGGATTCGGTGCTAGAAGATGGAACACTGGAACTGTTCTGGCAAACGTGAAGACCAACAATATGCTACCATTCCAACAGAAAGCCGCAGAGAAAGTCCACACTGGAACTAATTGGCACCAACCAGGAAGTGTGATACAATACTCTCCATTCCACTGAAAACCTTCTGTGGTTTCAGGGTGAGGACGAAGAGAATGAAGAAAAATAAACACAATATGAAACTGAAACCACACTGGGAACAAAAAATATGAACCGAAAGACCACAAAGTAGTATTTTTATGGGTAACTTTCAATTTTATCAAGATAGAGTCAGGAAAGGAGTACGCATCGCTATGTTATGTGACTTAAATGCCAAGTTTTCATTTCGTTTTTATATTAATATTTGGACTTCTCATATTTCATCTCTGTTTATATTTACATAAATTACGTTTATATCAAATCCAGATTTGGAGCCACTCAGAATCAATACTGGGGTAATTCTTATTAATATTTTCACAGGAGTTCAACTTTTAATTTTTAATGTTTTTCTGGAAAATAATACCTGCATGTACGAATTTAACTCAATCACATTACCCAATTGCTATACTATGTTTTATCATTTTATAAGAAAACTTGCTGCATCTAATATATAATTTGTATCCATTTAGAAACATTTTTTTCAACTTATGGATGCTGAATAATACTAGGTATAGTCAACACAGAAAACCTCAAAGGAACTTTTCCTCTATCACATTCTTTCCTAAGTGTGAAAGAGGGGATAAATTTTCTTATAATTTAGTGGCTAAATGATTAAAGTTCTGTATATCACAAAATAAGGGAATGACATCAAAAAGAAGTCAGAGCAGACTCAATCAACGCTCAACTCTAAGCAGGAAGAGGGAGGCGAAAAGGTTAACTTTACATGAGGCTGCATAATTTTCATTTAACTGCTGTTTCATTCAGTGTCTGAAAACACTGTTTGGGAATATCCTTTTGTCATATGTACAGAAAGGCTTTGCTATTGTTCCTCAGGAAGGCTGGCAGCTGGCCCTGCACTTTGACCTCTGACCCTGCCTCTGCAGGGGGCTCATTGATATTCCCAGAAGCTTCTCTCAATGGAAGAAGACCATTTAAAAAAAGAAAACCCCACCTCGAGAGCTGGTGGTCCTTCCACTCCCACCCTCTCCTCCTGGCCCCCTAAGTGGTGGCATGCAGGTTCGGTCAAGCCCAACAATTCCCAGGCCTTCATAAACTCACTATTTTTCATGTATATTTGATGGGTCCTTTCCCTCTCTTTCAAAGCGGCTTTCACAGTCATGTTAGTGGGTGAGAGCCTTCTATTCTAGACTTACATTTGATTAATTTGTGGTATTCATGTGTCTAATTCTCTACACACAAAGGGAATGAACTAGCTTGGACTCTATCGACAAGCCATTTCTGCCAGGAAAGTTCAAACGTAGAGGAAAGGCTGTGTCGGTGGAGATTGTTTCCAGCTTGCTAAAAGCAGCTTGGAAACTGCACCACACAACAGCCCAGCTTAAAAAAACACAAAACACAGCTATCATCTCCAATGCTTTTGTTAATGATATTTTGAAACACGTAAGCAAATTCCTAAATGCTGCATTCCTTGTCACGCATACGTAGATCTTTACAAGAGGGAGCGCCTGAAATCACTGCAGCTTTACAGACATCACACACATACAAAAAAAAAAGACTCCTGGCTTCCTTTCAAATCCCATCAGTCAACTTGTATCAACCGTAGGGGAAGCAGAAGACGATAAACACTGCCTGCAATATCGTTTTGAGTTTTAAGCTTTGGGTCTTTTCCAGTTACGTTTAGAAAAGTGTGAATACTTTTTAGGAAAAGAATATTGATCAAATTCCATGTTTTTACTACACAATGAATACCTCCAAATATGTTCCTAAATGCACTCTTTTATGAGCCCCTTAATTATCTTTGCTAATCCTTAAAGAATAATGATGGTCCAAAATTTTCTGTCCTCAATAACCTTCTTACTAACCTTCATACTACAATTTCCCTTTTTAAGTTTCCATTTGAATTTGGTAAGTTAATATTTACTTTAAAAAATCCACAAAATTCTATTGAATGACTACTTGAAACTTTACAAACTGTTGAAAGAATTTAAAGCTAGATATGAATTATCTGAAGTCAACGAAGTAAGAAAGAGTTGTCGTACGTGTAGCACAATCTTCCCTGTGTCCTTTAATAAGAAGCAGGACTCTGGTCATGCCATGATGTCACTGATATTCTGTACAAAAAAAGTCCCCACAGACCAAATTCCACTTCCTTTCTGTATTGCCAAAGATGAAATAAATCTTCAAAATGCAGGGGAGAAAAAAAATGTATATGAGTTCTTCAAGACTATATGATGGAACCTGCAGGGAATAATATTAAAAAAAAAAAACAAAACCACCCTGGTTTCCACTTTTGCTGATTTACTCCCATGACCTTGGGCTTACCCTCTCGCTAGAAGTATAAGGACATGTGCACGTGTGTGTGATATACTCAGGCCCTGGTACCTGGACCAGTCATCTGTCTGCCCTGGAAAGGGAAGAGAATCCCATGTCAGGTAACTGGAATTGGAGACAAAGCTCTCTCCCAGCACCTGCCCTGGGCTGGGGTGCCTGAAAGGACACACAGGATCCCAAGGTAGGACAAAGGGCAGGCATTCCCCCACAGCTGCAACAGCCTTCTCTCATCTCAGGAGGCTACGCGGACCAGCGATTTTCAAACACCAACAACCAAGTTTTCTGAAAACACGGGAAAGGGAAAACCTAGGTTGAGGTCTATGTGGCATCTCTAGGCTGCCCTAGGAGACTAAGATGTGTAGCACTGGGCACTGAGCTGTGAGTCCCGGGCGCAGCAACCTGTGGCCTGGAGTGAAGAGTGTGTCTCTAATGTTTACATTCAAGTTCTATACCAACATCCATACACCGCTCTGCCTGGACACACCTGTGGATGTCAACATATATATTCACCTTCCCAAGGGCGAGGGGCAGCGAAAGGGGAGACCAGAGGAAAGAAGAAAGACAAAGATCACAGGCGAGAAGGACCATGGAGAGCCAGCGAAGAGAACTGAGAGACAGTAGGGCTGGGGGAGCCCGTGAGGGCACGCCCAAGGGACATGCTGAAGCAGGTGGGTAACAGGAAGAAACGGTTAAATAATGCCCCCCCAGCAGCACTATGGTGACAGAACAAGCAAAGTGGGAACCACCAAGCACCCAATAGCTGCGGTCCCTAACCGCCTCCACATAGGGATGCAACCACCCTGCATCCATCACGTGTCCTCAGACCCGGGTCCAGAGCGCGCCGAAGCCCCGAGCGAGGTCCTCCTGGACGCCGCGCTCACACATGTGCAGCACCTGACAGAATCAGAAGCGCCAACACAAAGAAAGCTCAAGACTCTGTGGGGAAACCAACTATTTGAAAAACTAGGGCTTTATAAACTTGGTAATAGAGAGTATATCTCATGTGTAAAATAAAAAACCCTCAGCTCTACAGAATTATTTCAAGCCCTCCATATTTTTTACAAATCCATCTCAGCTTCCAGATTCAGCAGCATATCTATGGTGGGAACTGGTTCTGAAAGACCTTAGAAAGGACACCATCAGAACAACCCAAAATACAACTTTTTATAAAAATCACTAATTTCTCCTACCCTGATGCTTTTCAGTTAGAGACTGAATCTTTTTCCTGAGCTTGTAAGTAAACACATGCAGACACACACACAAAGTAAGCAGCATAGATGTGTGTGTATGCATGCATATACATAAAATTAAAATATGTATGTGTATATACTTATATGTGTATGAGTCTACGTACACATATAATTACATCTATACTTAGCATACCAACTCCAAGATGGGCATAAAGACACAGGATGCTGCTCATACTAGTCAGAACAGAAGCAAGCTCTGGAGAACTTAAGCAGAAATGGTGTTTCCTAAAGAGAATCAAGCGTGTCACAAAAATCCCCTGCAAGATTACAAGGAAATGGACTCAAACTTAAGAACACAGTCGCTGGAGCTACCAGCCATGGTCACACCTGGTCACTCTCCCCTGGGCTGCTGGACTCAAGACTCCCCGGCCACACGACCCCCAAACAGCAGACACTGGAGACCACTGCCAATGGAGGGGGCTCTGGGGCAGGGGCCTCCAGCCTCCAAGATCTAATGCCTGATCATCTGAGGTGGAGCTGATGTAATAATAAAGGAAATAAAGTGCACAATAAATGTAAGGTGCTTGAATCCTCCCGAAACCATCAGTCCCTGCCCACCAACATCCATCCATGGAAAAAAATTATCTTCCACCAAACAACCTGCTTCTGGTGCCAAAAAGGTTGAGGGCCACTGCTCTAAAGGATCCATGGTTCTCTGTGTCCGTCCCTCTGGATTCCAAGTTGAGGGCAGAGACATTAGACTGGTGAGTTCAGGCCATATGCCTGTGCCCAAGCTGATAGAGTCCCAGGGCACAAGAATCTGGCTTGGGGGCTTTCCTACTGATGGTGAACCCTCACCATCTCACGATGGGAGGTGCTCCAGCCCGCCGGGAAGGGCCATCAACACGCTAGCTACATCCACAAAAGTGACAGCTGCACTTGACACAATCCTCTTTTTCCAAGAGAAAAGGACAGTACTAAATTTACTAACAGAGCCTTACAGATTACCTTTAGGAAACGAAAAACAGTACCAGAGAAAATGGTCTCCTAGAAAAGAATAGTGAACATTACATTCCTCTCCCTAGGCCAAGCATCTGCTAATTCTTATAATATATACCAAGTTTGAATTCAAACATCAGAAAGGCCTCTGACAGAAGAAAACCAGGACAGAATGATCTGGATTTTGGCCCTAACCCCAGGGACTTGACATAGCATAATCAAGGCCTCCTTAAAAGCGAGCTGTGTCTGTCCAACACCAAACTCTGAGCAGAGGGCTACCTCCTAATGGTGAAAGAAACTGTTTCCACATTTGGAGAGGCAAGACCCATAAAGGAAGGGCTTTTAATTTCTAGTAATTACCCTGGTACCTTAAAGTCGGTAATTACTAGAGAACCATGCCCCGAGCTGGCCTTCAGTTTGTTCCAAACCCAGTGCGTGTAATTAGCCTTGATTAATATCCCACATTTCACATCAACAGAAACAGTGAATCCAAATGGTTCCCCACATTCCGCTGCCTCAGGAAACCTCGCTGTTCGAAGTCTGTGCCTTTATCAAGGGAACATGCTGAGCAAATGGGATCAAATGAAGCCTTGGCACCCACCTTGGTCTAACTATTCAGAGGGAAGCAGCAATGCCTTTCGCGTAACCATCTTAATCCCTTGTATCAACTAATTAATACACAGAGAAAGCTTTTACTTGCATGTGAGCAATTACAGCAAGTTCCTGGTCGGTGTCCAAATGGATTCACAATATAATTCATGGACAATGAGGCTCTGGGAAAGACAGCGTCTAAAGATGACTTTTAAAAAGCAAAGGGGATTGGCGGGGGTGGGGGGGGGACAAAAATGAAACAATTTTGTTAATAGTAGGAAAAGAGGACAAATAATAAACGTCTGCTTCTCCAAAAGCCTTTTTAATTTCAGAACTCTATTTTGCACATGCCTTGCTTAAACAGGTCCATTTATGTGAAGAAAGTAAGACCCAACAGACAACAGAGAGCTTTGATTCTGTGTCCTTACACAGCTGAAAAGCCACCGAGTTTCTTTACAAGGGGCTTGAAAACAATGAAAACGGAGGCTGTTAACTAACTAGCATCTCCTAAACAATAAACCCAACTATAGACTTAGTGAACTCAGACTTCTGAAAGTCAACGAAGGTGTGAGTTCTGTGAGTTCACATTCCTCCCTGGGGGGCAGGTACCTGTTGCACAGGCCCTCTCCCACCCCCTTCAATATAGGAGACGGCAGCTGCAGCTGCCTGAGAACAGACCCGAGAACTGGGAGCACCGGGCGGCAGTGTTTGGGGAGCTGGGGGGGAATTCGGCGGAGACTCCACAAAGGACACCCCACGCGGCAACAGCTGCTGGGGAACGTCTGCTCTCGGCACGTGGTCCGACGAGACCCACGTGACTCGACGTGTCCCGTGTGAGCCGACGTGGCCCACGTGACCCACGTTGGGCAGAGGTCGCAGAAACCCAGCAGCTGAGGCGTTCAGGGCCAGGCCCTGAGTCGTGAAGTAGAGAGTCGCGGGCCCGAGCCTCAGGCGCGCCCGCCAGCTCTCCCCAGGCAGGTGGCTCGCTGTCCGGGGAAGGCATGACCCAGCACGGCCCATCCGACAAGCACGCTGAATCCAAGTCTCAAGAGACAAAACGCTTCCTCACACCACCCCTGCCCCCCGACGGCGCTGAAGCCGCTGCAGAAGTGCGCCGAGTGGTCCTTTCTCTTCTTTCCCTGAGAGAACACAGTGCTGGTCAGACGGGCGCGGGCCCCGCGCGTTAAAGCCCGTCCTGAGGGCCTTCCTGGGACGCAGACAGCAACCTCGGGCTGGGAGGCTAAAGCCTGGGCCGGCACCAGCCCGTGGCGCTTTCGTGCCTCCGTCTCCCCGCCGCCCCGCCGCGCACCCAGCGGCAGGCACCGAAGGGCGGTCGCCCCGGTGAGAGGAAACAAGGCTGGGCCCGCGTTGCGACACAGGTTTCCCCTTCGCCGCAGACGCTGCTTTACGGCCGGGCCGTGTGAAACAGCGGAGCGCTCGGGGGACGCACACGGTCCTCCTGCCGGCGGGAGACGGTGCCCTCCGGCCCGACCTGAGGCACCGGCGACAGGCGAGGAAGCCAGCCTGCCGTCTCTAAGGGAGGCGGGGCCGGACGGCGGCTCTGGCAAAGCAGAGCCGACTGTCCCCGACAGAAAGGAAACCGAGGACGGCCGTGTGGACGGCACGGCCGTGCAGGTGTGAGCCAGGCCCTCAGAGGGGTCGGCTCCGGAGCCGAAACGGACTGCAACGGGCAGAGGAGAGCCGGCTCGGAGCGGCGCGGGCCCGGGGACACCGGCTCCTACCTGGCAAGGGCGCCCCCTGCGGGCCGCGGCGCCGAACCGCGCCTCTCGGCCCGGCCCCGCGCAGCCCGCGGGCCCCGGGGCGCCGCGCGCCCAGAGCCGCCCCAAGGCCCTCTCGCAGCGCGGCCACCGCCCAGCGCCGCCGTCTCTCCGTCCTGCCGCGGCTCGCTGCGGCCAGATACACTCCAAGCTGGCGGGAAAGGATGGATCCCACCCTGAAGGCTGTTCTGCCTGTGAGAAGTTGAGAAAAAATCGGGCAGGAGACACGGGGACACAAAAGGAGGTCTCGCTATAGAACGATCCTTCAGTCACTCACACATACAGGGCTTGATCCTTGGAGGAAACCCTGACTGCCCTTTTAAAGGCCGGAGTTTACGATGACATTCTTACTAGTAATTATAATCTCGTGCACAGAACACTGCAGCACTGGATTAAGACACAAACATTAAGAGCAGAACTTAGTGCCAAGAAAACGCACAACTAAAATCAGTTTCTACATGCCCATGTTTCTCTCGTCCATGCTGCTGCTCTACACAGACACAGTCAGGCCCTTCTTCCCAGTTTTCGAATCCTTTTCACCTAGTTTTTGTTTTTTGGTTGTTTTTTTTTTTTCCCCATTTCTTTCCCTGTTGGGCTCTTACAAAACCACCCTGATGTTTTGTAATATCAGCCCAGTGTCCGTTCCAATGATTCCCTTCAGCATCGCAGCATTCAGTGTCTTTGGCAGAAAATCCTATGTAACGCGGGCTTGCGTGTCAAAGCACACCCCCACCGTCATCAACTGGGAGCGCTTACTTAAGGAAAACTGCCAAGACGTTCAGCTAGGCTCCATCCGCTCAGAGAGAAACCTGTCTGTGAAGGCCGGGCGGGTCTCTCCCCTACTGGCACAAATGTCACACTCGTGTTATCTTCAGCTCGCCTCATCTGCCCTGAGTCCCAGGGAGTTCAGCAGTTCAGGCTGAACTTGGCTTCTCCCTGGGACCTCAATCTCGTGTCTGTTCCCAGCTCTCCACTTCAAACACGGTGGAGAGAGATGGCAGGCATCTAGGCGTGAGCAGAGAAATACAATGGGTAAAGCAAACGTGCTTCATCTCCTTTGGGTCATCTGGTCTGGTGTTCATTTTCTGGTTTACATGTGAAATCGGGGTGAGACGTGCCAATGGGATACAGGCCCCAAGGACAAATGCTCTCATCTGAGAATTTAAGAAGAATTTCTAAAAGCTGGAAATCGCTGTGCTTGTTCTTCATTTAATCATCTCTGCTGAAATTTTTAGATTTCGTTTCTTCAGCAAGCAAAAGATTCTCCAGGTAAAAGGAGGGTTTGAAGGTATTCTTTTACTTATTCATTCAATGAACATTTATTGAATGTTAGGCCCTTCTTTTTGCCGAAAGATCCTACGTGGTCAATCCATGATACAACAGTGGCTTTTATTCACCACTTCTTTTAGCTTGTACTACACACGTCTATCCCTGGGAATAACATGATTATTTGGGCTTCCATGCTGTGGTTTAGAGAGTTCAACTTTTACCTATCAAAAGGTCTGAAATTGAGTGTGTGGGTCTATTTTTATTTGTAAGAGAGGAGAGCAGAACAATTTTAGAATGAGCAAAATCAATTGGTATCAGTTTGGGGAATAAGCTTCTGCTTTGAATAGAGTTGTCAAGACATTCACAATCTGTTTAGCCCTGTGTCCACAGGAGGCTAAAGGTTTTCATAATCAAAAAGGAAGGGGTTTTATTCTTTGCCACTCCAATAGCAGGCGCCACATAAGACTTGAGGTGATGTTTAGCTGTTCTATTATATCCTAAAGCACAAAAATGCGTATCTCTATTTATAGTCACATGCACATGCGCACAAAACAGTCCATAAGAAACCAGAATCGCAGGCTCACTGTTGCTTTATTTCAAGGGTGGCATAAGCATGAGAGCGATTGACTGCCCTTCTTATTGAGTTTAAGACACAGGCAACTGTTCTTCAATAGATCAGGTGGAAAAGAGTTGCTTGGAAGAGCTGAGGATTTTTACATATGGTTAGATGGTAAGCAACATGTAAGTATGAGGAAAAGTCCTTCAGGAACCAAAACCTCTTTTTTTTTTTTTAGATAGTGTCTTTCTCTCATATTGCAACAACATGAAGGCCTCTCCCTTGCAGGGGGGAAAAAGATCAATAAATAAGCTCTGACTGATACCGAACCCCTTTAGATTAAGCTCAATATGCCATTAATATGAAAAGAATTTGACAGTTTACATAAGGGATGTGACCTGGTGCCAACAACCTCTGGCTTCTCCATTCTCCAGATGGTAGCAGATTAGTAGGCAGCCTTTATTCTCATAAGAAGATTTTTATCCCCCCATGGAAAAACTATAAAGGCCAATTCTGTTCCAAACTTCAAGTCTCCTTCACAAATGTCTACTCAATTCTGGGCCTTAACTAATGCCTATTAAAATAAGCCCTTGGGCTTGAAGCTGTGGAAGGGGGAAAAAAAAAAGACTAAGGCAAACTTAACTCTAATGCCTGCCTTTAAAAGATCTATTGACAGAAGCAGTGGGGAGAGTTTGAACTAATGTTAACTTAAAGAAAAAGGCTGGTGAGATTCAATTGTGGATGTGAATGCTTGCTTGAGTTTGATCTTGACGGGGCTTAAGATAAGGGAGATAAAAACCTAAGCCTACTTACATATTAAAAAATGCAGTTGTGCTAAATTCACTACATACCACTGTTCTTGATGTGATTTATGCCCATCATCACCAAAGACGTTGAAGGACATCCCTGACTAATACGGTAAAAAGCCACAGCAGAGGGCACTGGCTCTGCTTGGCTAACGCTAACGTGAAAAATCATTTCCTGACAACACACAATGTTCTTTCACATCAATTCTTCAAATGTAAAAAAGTAAAAATGGAATTTTTTATTTGGTCTTGTTCTGGAGGTATAAATATAACAAGTGGTTAATCAAAAAGATCCTAGAGGTTAAAAAAAAAAAAAGAACAGTCCTTAATCTGTAAGAAATTCTTCCCTCAGTGGACAGGAAGTATTCTTTGAATGATCAGGAAAAGTATATTTTAAACAGATTGACCATAGTAAAATTTTTAAGGCCATTCAGCCGCACTTACAATTCAGAAAGCTAACTGGACACCTCCCAAAAGGTCTGGCTTGTTTGGTGGTCACCTGGATGCATACTATTTTTTTTTTTTTTGAAGGGAAAAACTTTTCTCTAGGACTCTTTTAAACACAGGAAGACTTCTTTTTATGCCTGTTGGTTCATATAATGTTGGAGCTTTTTAATGAAATTTTAAATATCTCTATTAATGTTTTTACAAATTGGTAAAATACAATCAATTTTGTCTGGATGATTTTTAAAACAAGTTTGTCATGATCTCTGAGATCCTGACTAATCTAAAAAAAAAATGTGGTAGACATACTATGCACAATGAAAATAAGTTGTACAGCATACAGTCCCTACCCTCAAGGACTTTATAGCTCACTAGGAAAACTAGACCAAAGAATGAAAAGCTTTAATGAAAGTTCAAGATAATAGGAAAGAAGAGATCAACAGAAAAAAGACACAGGATTTAGGATTCCACCTGGTTAGCATGACCTACTTTCATCAGTTTCCAAAATCATTTATTTCAGAAGAACACCAGCATCTGCTCATACCAAATATACTTAGCATTCCCCAGAAATAAGTTTTCATGGAAATCTCGAAGACAATAAAAACAAAAAGAAAGGCAGGATTTATTTAAATTCTCTTCTGCAAACTGCCTGTTTCATTAAAGAGGAAATACTAGGCAAAGTTAAAAAAAAAAAAAAAAAGTTGTTCTAAACACTCACCCAAGGATATCTGCTCAAAATGCTGACGGCCCAGAACTGCTCTCCAAAGGCACTGGCCTGGTACAACACAAGTTGCTTTTTCAGTGGATGTTTTCTGGTCCTCTATCCTTACACGGTGTTCTAACAATGTCCGTTTCCATGGTCAGTATCATAATCGTCTGTACTGAGAAAAGTTACATCCAGCAAAAGAACTAGCCCCCAATCCAATAACTGGGGCCATCCCAGAAATCAGATAACAAGTTTAGGAAACGGCTTAAGGAAATGAGCTAATAACTTGACTGCACACAAGCAGATTATCTCTGATTGCCACAAAGAATGCTATTAGGAGGGACTATGTTTTCAAGTGATCATTTTTCCAGCCTGTTACAGAAAGGTTAATCTGCAGCCTTATTCATAAAATCAATTTTGAATCATGCCAAATGCAAAAGAATTACATTAAACATGCATCTTCAGGAACTATGCTGACATTTTGTTTGGGAAAATATCTGAATCAGTCTCATCTAAGACAACCAATCACACATTTACCCCTGAAAATAAAGGGGGATATATGACTTTATCACTTACTCTGTTTACCTAGCAAGTTGGAGTAGACTCAGGTGAGCAGAAAACACCACAATGGTTTTTTATAAAGGCTCTCTTAAAGCTGTTAGCCTCAACTGAACTGAAGACAGTTCATGAAGATGAGAGAACAAGATCAGAGAAGCTTGCTTTACTGTTATGCAGTTATAGACATCTTCAACCTCCTTCCTTTAGAATCTCATGAGAACTGTTTAGACTGTACCATGCTAAAATGTGATGAAACCCTTTCTCTAATCCACAAGCTGATAGTCAAATCCTTGCCCACACAAAGTCCCCTCACCCCGCAGGTTAACATTCCAGGGTTATCTCCCATGCAAGACATAGAAATCTGTTTCAACCTGCCTGCCTATGTAAGCTGCAGAGAATTTCACCTGAATAGTAAGCACCCAGTTCAAAAAGAACTATTGGCCAATTGCACCCCTGTTTTCACTCTTGGCTGGCAGCAGATTGGACTGTGAAATGTAAATCAGAATACCTTTCACCTGCAAAATGACTAACAGAAATGCCAATACAGATTTTCTCAGGCCCTGGGGGAGTCTGCAGAGGCCCTCTGGCCACCTGGCCACTCTGCAACAGGTCGATTGTGAATGGAAAACTCCAACCTTGCTTGAGAAAGGAGCCTGGGAAAATGGGAAATCTGCCATTTCCAGATGAAGCTAGTTTTTTTTCTGCTGGGCTGTTGGGTCTATGAACAACATTTCATGGTTCCTATGAAATCTAAATATCGGATATTACTACAGGCCAAAAGAAGATGAGCTACCTGCCCTTGTAAGATACAGAAAACCCAGGAAAGGTTTAGAGATAAGGGTGAGACCCAAAGGGCACCCCAGAACGGGGAGATTTTAGGGTGCCCCACTCCAGCAGGATTACCTCCAACACCCACTTATCTGAGATGGAATTAGACCAAATGTCAGGAGGAAAGAATGGACCGGCTTACCCCTTCGTGTATGGGGAAGAGCTACTCTTAGTATTTTGCTGACATTTTAAGTATAAAATGGTCTTATTGTAAACTCCAGACCCCCAGAAGGGCTGCTTCTAGTGAACTCTGAAAGGAGAGATTAGTTGAGGGAGCCTCAGCATCGGATTCCACCCTTCAATCACGTTAGACACAGAGCTTTAGCCACTTTCTTGCTTAAAGTCATGCATGTGGTCAAAAGTTTAATTATATCACCGGCTGCATCAGCAAGCATATTGTCTGCCATCCACAGGAGGGATAAAACCTTTCTGGAACACTGGGGTTCAGACATTGCCGTGGACGGCTTCCTGGAATCTTGGGTTATGCCTGACACTTGGTATTTTGTCCTTTAACTGATCAAAGAACATCGCCTGGGTCCTGATCAGATTATACAAGGTTTCTCTCAAATTTTAAAACTTCCGAGAGGGCGTATTGGCCTCACCAAAATGGCTGAGTTTTTAATGGATTGGGGTCTAAACACAATCATGTTGGCACCTCTGACATAACCCACTGGTTCTTTGCAGCCAGTTTATTATTCAGTCAATAAGAATTTATTAAATGCTGAGGTGTTGAGACGATGCAAGTAGGGCTTTCCTGGAGAAATTTGTGATCTAAGCCAGCCCAGCACCAAGCCATTAAACCAGTAATGAGTCAATCAAACTGGTTAGGCGTGTGGCGTGGGCCCAAATCCATGAAGTCTGAAGTAACCCATGAGTTTCATTCTGAAAGTTGAGAAATGCCGATTGTAGTCGGTTGTGGATTTGAGGGGTATGAGGCAAGGAGAAGCTGTCCCGAAAATCAGCTTCCAACCCAGAGAGGACGGGGGTAGGGGGACCACATGGGGCCCAAACCAGCTGCCAGTTCTAATCCGCAGAGAAAACAACAGTAAGAAACTCTTCCAGGCCTTACTATAAATAGCTTTCAATATGAAGATGAGTGCTTTAAAGTTGTAAGATATGTCAAATACCAGAAAAAATGATAAACAGTGTAAACCAGACTAATCAGTCAAGAGTCACCCTCGGTGAGTACCCATTGTTGAGAGTATCTGTCCAGCTAATACCAATGATGACAGATTCCTGTTCTCCCCAAAAATACACCCTCACACCCATACATGCCTGCTGAGCAGAATTTGTTATTTCAGCAACAGGTCATAACAGGAGTGTGATTCACAAAAGGAAAAAACCAGTGCTCTGAAGCTGATGGTCAGCCTGTGATGACACAGGTCAACTTCTATAACTGGGCACTGTACACCCAGTGCCTAGGGCCTACACAGTGTTCACATTTATTATAGTAAAAGAAAACAGTAATAAAACCCACCCTTAATTATATCTGCTTTTATACCAGCACAGTGTTAGGATAGAACTTTCAATATTATTCTTAAGGAGGAAAGATTCGATGAAGACAAAAATGCCAGGGGTTATGCAAATCATTGTGGCTCTGATCAAAACCTCCTGGATTTCTGTGGGCCTCCCAGACATCACAAACTCAACATAACCTCTCTAGTCTTCCCAGCATCTCTAGGAGTATTAATATGTCTCTGTCTTATATATGTAGATATTATAGGGCACAGAACTTAAGGAATCTTGATACAGAAAAGAGATCAGGAATCTACATGACAATCACATCTCAATGGGAATTCTGGTTTCTCCATTAACCAGCTATGTGATACTGAACAAGGTACAGCTCTCTCCAGGGCTACGAGAGCTGGTTAAGATGTACGCAAAGAGCCAGGCACAGAATAAGTAATAAACAGTGGCTATTTGTTTAATCATTATTATTGCCCAAGGTTAAACAGCTAATGGCTAAACCCAAATTCCAACACAGGTCTGCAGCTGAAGCCTTTCCTTTATGCAACCACGTTCCTCTTTAGATCTATGCAACAGACAAGAAGTTCCAAGAATTCTGGAGGTGCATGGTTCGGTCTTTAGAAGAAAAAAAGAGGCCATCCTTCAATAAAATCAATCTATGCAAAATAGAAAAAAAATTGTAAAGCCACAGTTAATAGTACCGTAGTTCTCTTTTTGCCTCTTACTACCAGGATCAGCAGTGTGACCTGGTAATTTCAGCTCAGGGAAAAGCAGGATGAGGTAATTGTTCACTTAAAATGCTTCCATCCACTAAAGAGGCTGCACTCCTTGATTTGCTTCCAGCAGAACTTGCACGGGCCCCACCTTTACACCATGAGCTGCACTTCTGACCCATGTCATTTGGCCATTTCACTATTAATCAATCCAACTCTCCGTGGTTGTTTACAATATTTTGATTATATGACAAAGAGGTAGGATGTTTAATCAACCACAACTCAGAATATTTATAATACAAGTCTCTATCCATAAATCTCTTAACAGTTTACAGTCACCCATAGCATTTCCTGGACTTCCAAGGCTGACTTTGTATGCCTTCGATGAGAACTTTAACAATGATTCAGCCCCTCTGAAAGTACATCAGAGGGCCACAGACTCACACTTCTGAAGGTACTTGACAAGTCTATATAGCTATACAAATTACAATTTAAAGAGCTCTTTTCAGCTCCCGACTGCCATTGCAATTGAAGACTCTTAATTCTAAAAGTTAAACCTCTGACAAGACCTCAGGAACAATGTGAGGAATATTACATTTAGAGACAATTCTGACAATATGCCGAATTCTGCATCTGAATTTAAAAATCAAGGACATCTGCATGGGAACAGAGTCTATACCATAATAAACTCATTTTCTTCTCTATTTATTTTCCCCTTGCAGGGATCTTCCTCTCTTCAGGATTATCTGAAATGATGATAAATTGGGGTGAACAACTGCAAAGCAAAAAGATAGACAATTCCCACAGTACTTCACAGGAAAAAATAAAAACCAAGGAATGAGAGGAAGACAGAGAAAAAAACCACCACCAAAAGCAAGCCCGCACACACACTGTGTTGCACCACTCCATTAGCTGTGTCCACACAGAGCTTGGCTGTTTTGGTCAATTTGTTGTCCTTCAAACACTAGGAATCTCTGATCCTAAAATCAGCATATTTAAAAAAAAAAATGAGCTTAGGGAATTTCCTGATCTCAGCACTGAGCCAGTATATTGAGACTAATTTTTACTATAAATTTGTGCTTTGAGGTGAAACTGGAAAATGACTTGGAATGAGAAGTTTTTAAGATGTGTGTGTGTACAGAACCTAACAGCAAATGTAGCAAGATCTAGTTAAAGTTGAGCAATGCAGGCTGTGGACAACATTAGCCACCCTCCCGCCCGTGGAACTCAGATCCAACTCGCTTCTCCCCACAGCATGCTCCTCGGCCAAAATTCCATTAATCGTTTCCAATAACATACTATTTTTCACCTTGGAACACACTAATACAGGGTAAACTGCTTCATCCACAGTCCTGAAAGAGGCTTTAGAAACAATTTCGTCTACTTCGTTCCCCACTTGCTAAAGTTTCATTCCCCCTGTGATGGGATCCTGAGAGATTATTCATTATCATAGTCCTTTACTCCTGAGACATAAGACGGAATAACAAACAGCAAAGAGACCCACTGTGTCTTTAGGGACGGTAACAGCCAGAAACTGCAGAAAATTCCACTAGTGGAGAGTACATCAAATATCTGATTAAGCTGCAGGCCAGAATTATACTTCAGCTCCGATGAAAAGTGTTTAAAATCAGTTTCAGAGGCATCTGCACTGGTGACCCGGGGCTGCTGGAGCCTCCACGGCCAGGTCCAAGGCTGAGATTGAATTTCCCCAGACAGTGCCTACTGCAGACAATAACAGTTGCCACATTCAAGTTTCATATGTTATAACACCCTGTGATTTAGACTCAGGTTCCACTTGTGCAGCTGCCTGCCTTCGTGTGTAAATGGGAACAGAAAGTAGAGTTGAGGTCTCCAGTGCAAGGAAAACAGATCCTTTTATGTCTTAAGAGACAAACACGTCCCACGGCCTCATGAGAACCAAGACTCCTGTATCATGTTAGGCAGCCAAAACATCTTCTACGCAATCTTTAGAGAGGGTGTGTTAGCGACCTGTTGTGGGTCCTCAGATCACTTCAGCTGAGGTCAATGCAAACAAAATAGAATCAGAGACAGAAAGCACCTCAAACCCTATCTCGTCAAAGAAAAGGAGAAAAAGAACTGCTCTCTGCATGTACCTGGACAAACCCCTGTGCCCAAGTCTCATTCTAAGTAGACGGTTTAAATTAACAAGTGGAAGATGAGCGCGTAAAAGATAGATTGAAGACCTGTACAAAACAGTTGCTTTAATACAGTGATTCAATATTATTTACAAGTCTGTTACCACTATTTAATTACATGCTTTTGATACGCTAATGCACTTACCTGGTACCCAGCCTGGCATATAGCAGTTATCCAATAAATGTTGGTAGACTGAATAGACATTTTAAAACTACTTGTATTATAAATCCTTCAACATATCCACATAAGAAAATGAAGTTCATTTGAGACTGAGATTATGTCTGGTTCACTTCAGCATATATAAACAGTATCACAAATAATAAATGACTTAGTAAGTGCTTAGAGACAGAATAGGCCCTTCTAAAGAATATACTTCTCAGAGTATAATATTTGGGAACATCATTGTCGTCCAGATGATATTCCTTGGAGCTCACTTTTAAATATTTTTTTAAATTCTCATCCCATCCAAAATAATGACTTAGAATGAAACCAAGCATAATTTCTAAAGAATTTATGAAGATCTTGTACAGGAAAGTAAAAGTAAAAACAACTGTGCTCGTTCTCTCCTTCCGTTCCTCTTCTACTCTCCAGCCAGATCGATGTCAATAAATTCCACATTCCATCTCAAACAACAGATGAATAGAAGATTAGCTTTTCAAGGAAACAGCTGTAAATAACTCTAATCTAGTTGGTAGGATTCCCTTATGGCTCGAAAGGTTATAACAACAGGAGCCCTAAGTCTCCCGGATCAGAAACTTTAATTCCCTCCTATAGGGAAACGACGGGACAGCTTCTAAAGCTCAAAAACATGGTCACATGTATAACATTTATATATATATATGAATTAGTAATAGAGACCCGGGATAAAGAATCTTAATCCTATCAAATTGAGGTAAGCAAAGATCCAAAGTTCTTCATAACCAAATATTCCCTGAGGAAAACGTGAGAAGGTAGCTTAATATGAATTAGCAGCCTTTGTCCTAAGAGTGACCCTCCTCCTCCCCCTAAACCATAGCAGCCTAAGAGAAGGTCCAAATAAATTGGTCACATTTAGAACAACTAAAAATGAAGTAGGGATCATTTGTTTGGCTAAAAATTCTGGTTCAGACTGAAGTACCTGAAAAAGGAAAATATAAAAATATCAGGGTTTACTGGCACAAAATAATTTGGCTGTAAAAATATTAATTATGCAGTACCATGGACCAGCCATTGGCTTGGACAATGAGAATATCAGGTGTATAATTTCCTCACTCTTGAGAGTCCCTGGGACTGCAAGGAGATCCAACCAGTCCATCCTAAAGGAGATCAGCCCTGGGTGTTCACTGGAAGGACTGATGTTGAAGCTGAAACTCCAATACTTTGGCCACCTGATGCAAAGAGTTGACTCATTGGAAAAGACCCTGATGCTGGGAAAGATTGAGGGCATGAGGAGAAGGGGACGACAGGGGATGAGATGGTTGGATGGCATCACCGACTCCATGGACATGAGTTTGGGTAGACTCCGGGAGTCAGTGACGGACAGGGAGGCCTGGCGTGCTGCAGTCCATGGGGTTGCAAAGAGTAGGACGCGACTGAGCGACTGAACTGAACTGAATTTCCTCACTCACGAAATGTGTACTTGCTTCTTCAGACGCCTTTCCAATGAATGAGAGTGTCGCTGGAAGAGCTTGTTGCTTGATAAGAACAAAGAGGGCTCTCTGTAGGATCGGACTCACCCCTTAAGCACCTGCTCTTGGAGGGAATGGTGGCTCAGCGGTAAAGAATCCACCTGCAATTCAGGAGACACGGGTTCAATCCCTGGGTTGGGAAGATCCCCTGGAGGAGGAAATGGCAACCCACTTCAGTATTCTTGTCTAGAGAATCCCTATGGACAGAGGAGCCTGGTGGGCTACAGTCCATGGGGTCGTAAAGAGTCAGACATGACCAGGCAGCTGAGCACGCACACTCTGAAGGCCAGCGTGGGTCATGCTGTGGCTGGAGAGCAAAGGCAGAGTGGGCACAAGAGGGGAAAGGGTCCATATAACAGGATGTCAGCACTGCCCTGGAAAGCCCGTCTGTATCTTAGAATATAGATAGGCTGATGCGCTGTTTCCAATGAGTACTTTATTCGGAAGAAGACAGCTCTTATCCAGTTACAACGGAGGATGCCTTTTATTTGATAAATTGAGTATTTTCATCCCTTTAACCACCAACTCTGGAAGACACCCACAGCAAACCAGATATGACAGATGCAGGTCAAACACTGATAGGTTATCTGGTGACCTGTACGCTGCACCTATGCCTCAGAGCAGAGATGAAGACCCTGCTCCTAGTCCCAGTCCCAGAAGAGGATCCATTGTGGGTCCCCTCGGTGCCCATGGGCACTTCTCATCCCTAGAGAAAGGCCACGCTCAAACACTCCCCAAGGTTCCAATTAGCTCCAGGGGAATAATATGGAGACCCAGGCTGCTCTGGGAATACCAGGATATTCCCCACAGAACCAATCAGAACCCCCTTAGGAAGGTCTACAAAACAGAACTCTGTTCTTTAGAGACCAGTGGAGTGGGCAGTAAGCCAACAAAATGCCTTGAGTTATCCTCTGAAACAACCTCGAACTTTCAAGGTGACCAGAATTCAGGAGTCACCAGATTCACCTAAGCTAATAGCCTCTAAACACCAAGGAGTTGGGCTCATCGACATTTCACTTCTTCATCGGTATCCATCCAGCAAAACTAGCTGCCCAAAATTCAATCCTTTTACAAAAAGAAGCACGGTCAAGGCACAGTCCAGGCGGCTGGTTGCAGGGTCTTCCCCGAGACTGATATATTGCCTACATTTATTATTTAAGCTTTACTAACCTTTAAATGTGGTAACTGAACATTTTTACATCAGATATTTGAGTCTTTCATCACTTTATGAATACTGTCAGTCTCTGAGTACAAAACTCAACCATTAAGACAGTCAGTGTGAGCAGTTAATGTCTGATTTGTTTTCCTTCCCAGTTGACAGCATTTACTAATAGTTATTGCTGATGAGCAACTTGCTCTCCAGTTTCATAGTTGCTCTTGCTATGGTATCTTGTGTGAAGTTCCTCATATGTAGTAAGGACTCAATACATCATCATAGAATAAATGAATGGACTGAGTTGCCGTAGGATACTATGAGGGTCACATGAACAGCATAAGAGCCCTTCTTAGGGCTCTAACGCCCTGCGGGTGCTCAGTTATCCTGAGGCAGGAGCAGAAGCGGTGGTAAGAGCAGTCATCATAGTGGGACGTCTTCTGGTTATTCTACTGCAGGGAAAAAGGCCCATTGGAAGGGAGAGGATCCCCTGGTCTGGGGGAAAAGTCATCCTCCAGTGGATGTGGACCAAACAGACCAATGAATTGGGCAGGGTACGATTTGAAAAACAGTTTCATGCAATATGTAATATGGATTCCCTAGTGGCTCAGACAGTAAAGAGTCTGCTTGCAATTCGGGAGACTCAGGTTTGACTCCTGGGTCAGGAAGATCCCCTGGAGAAGGAAATGGCAACCCACTCCAGTATTCTTGCCTGGGAGATCCCATGGATGAAGGAGCCTGGTAGGCCATGGTCCATGGGGTCACAAAAAGTCAGACACTGAGCGACTTCACTTTCTTTCTTTCTTTCTTTCTTTTCTTTCATGCAGTATCCATGGCAATAGGCAGTGGATTCATTTTTTTCCCCCTGCTTCTCATTTATAATAAGAACTACTGAATGGCAATTCTAAGTTAACGTCTGTAAAATAGAAAAGCCGAGGACCCTCTTGCCAGCACCCAAGTCACTAGTTCATTCTTATCATACTACGTAGCGGGCAAAATGGGGTACCTCCATTCTTGTCATTTCTAGCAGTAAACACTTCAAAGCAAGGAAGCAAGCAGGTGTGGGATCTGGACAGATAAATGAGTCCAAAAGAGAGAATGGTAATTCAGTCACCAAGTTAGGGTTCTGCTAAATTCTAAAGAACATTAGGCCATATGTATAGATAGGAAAATCTGTGAATAGCATCCTTTTGTACCTTAAAATTGCAAATAAAGAAACAGAATTTTTATAATGAACTTGGGATGAATCAAACAGTGGAACACCAGATCAGATATTGCATCTACCACCCGAGACAAGTGAAGTAACAAAGTACAAAAAAAAGTAGGGAGAAGATTTTTATTGAGTTAGTCAATCCTTTAAAATTAAATCCTCAAATATGGAGATAATTCTCTTTCCATGCAAGAAGTTGAGACAGTGCCATAGCAGAAATTATCCCTAAATGTTTCAGAACTGTGGTTAGAAGTTAAGTTACATAAGAACATCTGGATGGTGATAAATTAGTGGAAGATATTGTATGGTATAGAATGAAATCACATTTTGGGGACAGTTTAATTCACTGGTATGTTTAATGCTTTGCATAGCACGGTAAGTAACACTGCTGAAATGAAGACTATTATGTAGAGCAGATCACTCAAAGAGAAAAACCAAACTGACACCAAAATCCCCATTAAACTAATGCTTGAGTGGGTGCAGTTTTTCAAATGTGACTTCTCATACCAGTGAACTGAAAAATATTATGTTTACAATATTTTCCTTTGTTTGGGGGTTCTTTCATTGACTAACAGGATTGCTCAAATTCATGTATTTTTGTTTTTATTCAATCATGCTCAATTAAGAATCAAGCCTACCTAAATAAAACTCACTACATAAAGATCTGCAATTACGAAAACAATTGCTCACAGTCATGGTTTTTAAAGGCAGTTCATACCTAGAAATCAGGAAAAGTAAGCTAGCCTTTCCTATATGGAATGAAAGGAAAGACAATAAACAAACACATTTGCACCCTAATTAGGGTTATTGAGTAGACAACTGAAAGTGCAGACCTCATAAATCCACCTTGAGAAAGAACAGCTAAAAGCAGGAGATCAAGGAAGGACTTAGGACCATGAACAGAACATACAAGTGTAAGGCGCGCCGCTCCACCTGTGCATCTAGACTCACGAGGAGGTACCTTGGTGCTGCTGAATTTTAGTCATCCCTGGGGTATTTTTACTTGATGACTATTTTTTACTACCTCTCTCCCCAAAATAATTATTATCCATTAACATATACATTTTAAGTGCAGGGAGTGGTTTAAATGTGGTTTTCAATTTTATGATACAAGTCAATGGGGAAATTGCTCCAATGGCCTAGTATTTATAGAAATGCACCCATCTTAAAGGGCTTCCCCGGTAGCTCAGTTGATAAAGAATCTGCCTGCAATGCAGGAGACCTGGGTTCGATTCCTGGGTTGGGAAGATCCCCTGGAGAAGGGAATGGCAACCCACTCTAATATTCTTGCCTGGAGAATCCCATGGACAGAGGAGCCTGGCGGGCTACTTGTCCATGGGGTCGCAAGAGTCAGACATGACTTAGCAACTAAACCACCACCACCACCACCTATCTTAAAGGAACAGCCTCCTCTATAAAGCAAAGCCTCAGTTCAGAAGGGAAACCAGGAGCACTCCCTCAAAAATTAGTTATTTTAAGGAAAGAATTCAGATTAAAAACTAGAGACAACTTGGTCTCCAGAAGTTTTTTTAGCATTTAAGTATATCAATGCATTAGCAAAGAACACCACAGAGTCTCTATTTTTGGAGTAAAGAAATGCTTTTCAGGTATGTCTAGGTGTCATCTTACATGCATATAGAGGAACGGGACAGAATCTTTCTTATGGAATCTCCCCAGACCTGTATGTCAATGCAGACTGAATGGACACACCAAATCTCTTAGAGATTCCATTTATTTTTACCTGTATCTTAGCAAAATGTAGAGGGCAAAGGAAAATAAGGGGCTATACGGTTAGAATTCTAAGTAAATCCTAATGGCAGTCAAGAGCCACTTAAATAAGTAATATGTATGAAACAGAAAAATGCTTAATTAACAGGCTTAACCAAATCAGGCATTTTTCTTCTCTGCCTGTCCCCATCTCCTCCTCCTTTTGATGGAAAATTAGGGAAGTAGTAAAAGTGGAAGCCTCTTGGCCTCCAAAGAAACCTGCAAGTTATTTCAGGACTCTCCAAAGACTTCTTGACCTACTTGTATGCTGGGGAAAAAAGGATGGGGAGGAAAAGTGGCAGAAATAATATGTCAGGTTTTTAGAGGTATGAAAATCAGGCATTTACACATGAAACTGTATGTGTAACTGTGATTATGCTCTGTGCCACTAAGACAATGTCATCACTTCTCTGTCTTTGTCACCTTCAATTTTAAGATACGACGAAGGCTCCTCTCCTCTGCAATAGCCACTCTTTAAAGAGCAGGAAAACAATCCAGGCAGCAGGAGATGCTAAGAGACCTGCACACCCTCTGTGCACTAAATTAGCAATCGCAGGCACCAGGATGCTCCGCATTGGGCTGCAAACCAACCTGCACAAGAGAAAAAGTGATGGAAGCCAGACAAACCGGGAGGGCCACGTGACTTACCACGTGCAAGGATGAAACTACAGCCTCGTAGTGACCTTCCTTGGCTTGCGCAAAAACTCCTTTAAAAATATGAGTTGGCAAGAAGTTAGACAAGCCAAACCCCAGTTTGGGAAGACTATTGACATTCTACTTGCTGCTTACGTCAGAATGAGTCTTCAAAACAACCAGATTTTATTTTTATTAGAAAACAACAAACCAGCAGCAGCCACTAGGCCTCTTGGCACGTGGCTGCATGGTTAGCACACAGAACTGGGGGGCCCGTTCCAGTCACCCCCACTGTATCCTCACTCCCTGGAAGAGGATGTGCTGAGATTTCTCTTTTCTTCAAGTGATGTTCGTTGCCTATTTATCTCTGCACTGCCACTAATCTGCCTTGAAATTGGCTGATTCCACCCAAGCCATGTTTACAGGGAAGCAAGCTTCATCAGGCCATCCTTGTTCATAGGCCAGTTTATGCTCTATAGCCAAAAGATTATTAAAAACTATATATGACGTGCATACAGTTTAAAATGACTCAACTTGGGGACAATAACTGTATCGTATCTGCATTTCATTGCTTGTGTTGTAGAAAGGGGCGAGCTAGCATTACAAACCGGAATGAAAATTCTTCCTAGATATATTATCTCCATAAGAAACATTTAGCAACTGTTAGTGCCCAGGAGACAAAGGCTAAGAGGAGAAGAAATGTGCTCAATAGAATGTAGAGAGGGATGGGGAGAGAGAGAGGGGGAAAAGCCTCATTTAAATGATCAAGCTGAGCATTAACCACAAGGAGAGAAAAACAAATGTTCTATGTTTTGCACAAACATCAATTACGTCTAGTAATTTAGCTGATTCCTCTCACTGAGCAGGTGCTCTGGCGCAGTGCATAGGGAAGAGTGTGCAAACCACTCCAGCTCCTATGAAAGATACCAAAGGTCCTCAGCTGGCTCAAAAAAAGGTTTCCAACATTCCAGCACTGTTGACAGTCTTCCCCGAGCCCCCACAGGTGTGTGGCATCGTGAGGGTGAATCTTAGTCTGGGGACGGCCGACAGACTGGCCACTTCAAGAGGCTGCAAATTTGGGGCAAAGAGAATAAACTCAAAGAGAAATTATGCAGATGGTCATGGATTTAGGCACGTTAAGCCAACTGAATTATGCTTGACAAGGAGGAGCAGGACGAATGAATTAAGTCTACAGAGAGCCACAAACTAAATATAAGCAACAGATTTAACTTTCTCATAGACTAAGCCCCAAACTGCTTAAAGGACCAGAATCAGTCCTTGGAGTTTAATTCCCAGATCTCCTTTTATTCAGATTGCAAAAAGCAAAGTGACTAGAATACCTAAAACAAGGAAGGAGGGAAAAGATATAATCAAGGGCTCTGCTAATATCGAGTTGAGTTAAGGAGGTGCCAAAGAACGAAAACTAATTATAAACATAGACACACACATACACACACACACACATCAGTAAAGAGAATGAGTACTCTTTTCCATAGTAAATATTTAAAAACTATGGAATGAAGCTCAACTCTATGAGGTTTCCTCTGCAAAGAAGTGTATTTCCCAAATGGGACTTGGAAAGGAGGTAACTTGCCTCTTCGTTATTTTTATCACCATTTTTTTTTTTTTTAAGTCCAGAAGACATCATGTTTTACCACTTTTTGTTTACTTTCTCCCTTGGTTACTGATGTTGATCCCCAAAGAGGAGAGTGGTTTCTGTGGAAGCAATCATCTTAGGCACTAACGCATCTGTTTGCTTGAGTGTTCCCCCTTGCTAAGTCAACTTAAATGACTTGGGTTGTTCTCTCTTTGCTTACACTTCCGATTTCCCAAATTCCATGTGCCCCCCCACCCCCCCACCTATAAACCTTGCATGGAAAAGAATTCCTTCATGCTCCTGCCTTCTCTTGACAACGAATTGCTATATTACCTTGTCTTATGTAAATATATGACCACATTCATACAGAACTGGAGAACACAGCTACTTATCTTCCACACCCTGGCTCCAAGTGTGCCTCCGCACACAGCCGGTTACACACCTCATGTTCCAGCGGGGGAAGAGGTGGCCCAGAAATGCGTTAATGAGGGCTAACTTTGGCCCTTATTGGAGACAGTCATCTTGGATAGACAAACCAGGCTTCTTTACCTTGGTGGTTTCCTCACCTGTGCACCAAGAATGCTGTCTACCAAAGCAGTTAAGAGGATGAATGTAAGTGACTAAGGAAGACAGTCTTGAGTTCCACAAAAATTGCTAAAGAAACAGGCATAACTCATCTCTCTTACGGTGCTAGTTCCTTCCTATGTTCTAACCTCTACCCTCCAAACCACAACCCTAGGAAGAATAACATTCTTGAAATACTTCCAAACGAGTTCCATCCAGAGGGAGTAGAATTTATAGCTCTGCGTCAAATGTCAGTGACCTGGGATCTCGAGTCACCAGCATGAATTTATCTTAAAAGTAAATGGCATGCATCACGCATAAGGCAAGATTCTCATGTGCTCCAGAGCCATAAGCCAGGACCAAGCTCACTGCAACCACCAGAAATTGTGCTGAGAAATAATGTGACCAGAACTCATTTAGATAGTCACTCAGATAGTTTATGTGCCCATATTTATGAGCATTTTTCACACCAATAATCACAGATGCTTGTAACCAGTTTGGTTCTTCATGTAAAAATTTTAACAGTTGTGTGGGTGGGTCAAGAGGGGAGTATATGTGTGAAATGAATCTATCATTGTACATATTTTATTACCATCTGCTGTTTCAATGATTTTTAATTACTTAACGTGCAATTCTCAGTGCTGAGAATATATTTAAAAGGAAGCTACCCCACTCAAGTAGTTTCCACACATTCGGGGCTGGGTAGGGAGCAGGGAACAGAGCCACAAAACATCAGAGGTCACAAAAATTCTCAGCCTGCACACAAGCTTTACTTGGCCTGCACAGAATTTTTTTTTTTTTAACAAGACTTAAAGTCGGTGTTGAATTGACCTAAAAATCGAGATTATTAGTTTGTCATAAAAATATGTTAACATCTGGCAACACTGTCATATTAATATTCATGTCCAGCCACAGAGCTGAACAGCAGTTGCCCTGTGAAGTAGAGCCTGCGCTCTCCAGATGACCACAGTCACGCTTCTTTCCCCAACACACCATCTTCCTCACTCACTTATGTAACCCTCTTGGCCTTTATTGGCAATTGAGTTTTGAGACACCTGGTACAGCTCAAGGAGCTTAACACCTGTAAAGATCTCCTGAACACATCAATGAAGGATCAAACTTAACACAAAAATCAGAGTAGACAGACAAGCCCGACATATATTCCAGCCTATTTCTCAAAGCAGTTACTTTTACTACTGTTAATGTCATAGACATAGTAAATGCTGGCTTCTAACATTTAAAAAATAATTCGTGTAGAGAGACCTTCAATTATACAAACATTCAATCTTCACTAAGTCACAGTACACGTTCAGCACACAAATCTGACCAAGAAGTCAACCAATGAATGTAAACCCAGCCCTTGTTATTGAACAAAGCTAAGCCATATACCACATGGTTACTTGTAACACAGATTTTAAACACTTTGTGAATTCTCACATTTTTTTTTTAACTTGAAAATCTGACCACACACAAAGAATTATTTAAAGTGGGCCTTGATTACAGGAAATGAGGCAACCCAACGATATGACTTCTTTTAGATGGCTTTAAACTCTAAACTCCTCGGAGGTCAGGGGACTCCTGCTCAGAATACTCCTACCAAAAAGCTGTAGAGAAGAACCCTTGTAGAAAGGAAGGACCTCAGATAGGAGACAGGGACTTTTCAATGCAGACGCATCGGCATAGGCAAGCCATAGGTGCTGAGAAGCAGTCTACAGCTCGGGAGGTGAAGTGACATCTCTGGCTGTGATGAAACCATCACACTTTCTAATGCCTCCACCAAAACAAGCCCGGGAGCCCGCCGCAATTTTTTCTCTGAATGAGTTCAGCCTGTAAGCCACAGTGCAGACTAAACTGGGTTTCTTTGACTCATTTTTCTGAGTAGCCACTCAGAAAAAGCATCAATGAAGCAAAATCTGTCAAATTTAACGTTCACTAAACCAGCAGTGAAAAATAGTACAAGCGAAGTGAGAAACTGACTCCCAGAAGAAGCTGTAGCATGTGACCTCTGTTCACGCCCCTTATTAGCAGTTTCTGTGCAAATTCCTTGCTGTCCAAGATGTACATTGGGTTTGAAAGAGCTCTGAGAGCGGCTGAGGGACCCTGACTGGGGCAAGAGATTCATCAGATGTAACTACCTGGCACTCCCCGCTGTCAATCATCCATCCGCCAGACTGTTCTAGAAGGCCGCGCCTCTTCCTAGCCGAGAACCGGACTTCAGCGTTGAGCCGTTCGGTGGCTGTGCATCAGGAGAACACATCTGTTCCCTCTGGAAGCAGAGATTTCCAGCCAGTCTGCCCAATTACAAGCGGTCGAGAAGGCTGAGACTTCAGTGGGGAAACTACTCGGCTTCTGACTGAAAACCCCTCTTGCTCCACAGATCAAAGGCGTGCCCACTTAGTCAGACAGCTGGTCAACCTTCGTGGCTCAGGCGCTCCTGTTCCGGCTGCGCATTAGAATCCCCTGGAGAGACAGTAAACCCACCACCAATCCAGCCTCACCTGATGCAAATCACAAGGGACTCTCCAACGGTGGGGTCCCAGCACGCCCTCCCCAGCCCCAAGGGGATTCTAAACGTGCAGCCAGTGTTGAGAACCACAGATCTAGGAGACGTAAATGGAAAAACAAGAAACAGAACCAGAAAGACAATGCTGAGTAAAAGGCAGGCTGCTGCTGTAAAAGGACCCCCTCCTCATCAAGTCATTACAAACTTACCCTAGGGCTCCCAGGACAGCGCGTGGCTAATCCCTCTCCTGACCCAGCCATCACCCCTTTCCACCTGAATATCCTTATTTATAATCCAGTGTTTTGTTTTTTTTTAAGTAAAGCTACTAAACTAAAATTATATTTTTCCTAGTAGAGAGCCCTTGTTTCTTTAAAAAAAAAAAAAAAGTTATTTGTTTTAGCAAAAAAGGATAAGGCAGAACAAGGTATGCACTTGTGCTCTCACTGCTTTTCATTACTGGCCCTTGGAAAAATTAAACTTGAATGGAAAAAGGGCGTCTTGTTTCAAATCATACTGGAAGCTTGGGTATATTTGCCTTGTTGCTACACCCTGCTTCACCTGTGCTGAAAATGGCAGCATTTGTGATAGTGTCAAAGATTGTGTGGATCTTTTTATCAAAGACCAAGTTGGAAGATCAGGTGGGTTGTTAAAGATTATGCGTACTGACACTCATTTGCCCTTACCTTCTAAACCATGAGATCGGATGAGTCAGCAATGCTACCCCAGGCTGATAATGAGGGGTGGGCCTGAAAAGGCAGGGGACCCAGAAAGGCAAGGGAAGCAGGAAGGTGGGTGGGGGCAGGAGGGGAGAGGGGCAGAGGAGCAGAAGGGAAAAAATGAGCTCGGTGACTGCAGGGGTGACGGCGCAGGGTTTGGGTAACCGTGCCCGGCGGCCGTGATCAGCACCATCCCCGGGCCAAACCCTTCCACAGAAGCGCAGAGATTGAACTTTTTTCAAGAGCTAATTTTTTTTACAGCAAAACTCCAGTTAATAAAATGTTCCAGTAATCCCCTATCATCAAATTTTACTCCATTTGTGGTATGGAACTTCGTTTATTCATATTTTTAGCTACGCAGTCGGGGCCTGCTCGCTGACCCGTCCCCCTCGCCTGGCGCCCCCCGGACGGGCCCTGTTGGAGGCCGCGGGCAGCGGGACCCCGGGCTCTGCCGCAGATGCTGAAGCGCCCCGCCTGCAAGGAGGAGAACACAAAGGAATGGGCCACGAATCGGATTCCCACATGCAGACGGCTCTGGGGGCTTTCCCTGGTTCATTTTCGTGACCTGGATACCAAAGGAGACTCGGGCCGGAACGGCGGCTGCGTGGGTGCGCCCTTGCTTTCAGTACTGTATCTCGTATCATATAGTTTAATTTGTGTGATCTGTGGTGGGTGGATGGATCACAAGAAGAAACGAAGAGGAATCCAAGAAAACATGGAAAAAGAAGGAAGTGGAGTTACCCGTCCCCACTTTAGTAGCCAAAGAAGTACATTACAAAAACCAAGATTGAACCTTTGGTTTAAAAAAAAAATTTTTTTTTTTAACTTTGATTACACAGTTGGATTGGTTTGTGAATATGGTAATAAGTATAACCTTTAGAGTGGAAGGCCGGATGAGCAGATGGAACCTCATTAATAGTGAAAAACTATTAATCTTCCTAAGAGAAAGAAAAGTCAGTCATTCTTTACAAAGGAATTTCTCTGTATAATGTAATAAAAGGCAGAACTCACTACACAACTGGGGGTTCGTTATGAAATGGATATGTCTGATCAAAGCCTGGGCCAAACCCTAATAATCAAAATCACCTCACTCTATCATAAAAAGCTTAACTATACCATTAACACAAAGATCAGCTGTAACGTATCGCCATGTACTCTTTTAAAGCCATCAATAAATACCCTGTACAGAGAAAGAAGCGTTAACTCAGTCTGGGGAAGACGCGCAGGGAAAATAAAATTACTTTACTATGCACTCCACTCTCTCCAAAACCGTAACACTTATTCAGAGAAGGGCTCACTTCTGAGCACCCTAGCCCCCACAGGGCCACAAGTCACACCACGCCCCTCAGCGTGGACACTACAGCACCAGCATCAAAAGCATAAGATTCTAGACGAGACAGACCGAAATGTGAGTCCCAGCTTTGCCACTGCTAGCTGTGTACGTATCATGTACAAGATAATTATGCCTTCCAATCCTCAATTCCCTAATCTCTAAAATGAGGATACAATATACCCCATAAACATTACCTACCAAGAGAAAATGGTACATCAACCTTAAAAAGTAAAAGTGGAGGAAAGGGCACTTGTATATTTCCAGGTGGAAACAAGCTAAAAGACTTACATTGCTGGCAGGTGATCATCACAAGACTCCAAATATTTATTTTTCTTAAGTTGTCCAGGCAAAAACATTTCCTGCTTTCTACTTCTGCTTGTCAAATCAAGACTGAGAAATAAAATTCAAGGGTAAGAAGTAAAGCTACAATTTTATTAATACTTAAAAACTATCTTGTTAGAAGAAAACATGATTTTCCTAGTAGAAAGTGATAACAGATGTCTTTCCTTTTTTTTTTTAACTTATCAGTAATAATTTTGATCATTTGGAAGAGAGCCCAATCTCTGGCCTCAAAGCGTTTCGGAAAGTTATTCAACTTGTAAAACTGAAATTTCTCTAAGTGCCAGCAGTAGGATATATGTAAGTAGCAGGTTATATCCACACCACACCACCCGCCCCTGTCCGGAGTGGACAACAGAAAATACTGAGGACTCTATTTTTGTCACCACTGAGATTTTATATATTGAGAAAACCAGCACAGAGGAAGTCTTAAAGTGAAATCTCCCTGGCACTTCACTAAGACAGATCAATCAAAAATTGGATCAGTGACAGCAAGACTCCAAGACCCAAAATCTGGCTCTGCCACTTATTAATTCAATGGCCTTGAGTAAGTTATTTAACTTCTCTGAGCTTACTTTGTCACCTGTAAATTCAGATTGATAACACTTAACTGGTGCAGTGATTGAATGAAATACAGTTAAACAGCCAGAGAGATTTTAAACAAACCGTTTTAGAAGATGGCTCATTATTATAAAATTTGATTTAATATATTTTTTAAACACCCACCACAAAAGTTTATATAGTAAGGGGAATGAATGCTACTATTTTAATCCTTTTAAAGCCTAACATTAACTATCAAAGTGAAATCACACCCTGTATAATATATACACATACACAGAGCATAGGTATACAGGAGGAGACAAAGACAGCATACACACACAGCCTTGTCTTGGTCAAATTTGGTTTTCTATCAGACAACCTAACAAATTCCAATGAAAGCTTCAAGCCAGCCAACATTACTTGGAAACGGATTCATCTTCTGCAAAATTATTTCCTTCCACTGGCACTGACCCATCACCACAAACATCATTTAGTTTTTTTTTCAGAGCGCTGAATTAGTAGCTGAATGCAAGAGCTGAGGAACATCTTGAAACCCAGCCATATTGTATCACACAGAATATAGCTTGGAAAAATATGACTTTTCACAAACAAAAAACTTGGCTAGAGAAGAGGGGAAGGGTAGATTAAAACAAAATATCTCCAAGTAAAAAGTGTAGAAAAGGAATTGAAACAAAAACACTGAGAATTAAGTGTCCTCAAGTCTTGTGCATTGTTGCTGCTTCCAGGAGATGCATTTTGAATATAACAAGATGAATTTCAACAGACCATGAACCGGAGATTTTCAACATGATAAAGGGGAAGCGATATATATTCAATTTTTACAAGCACTGAGTGAGCAGAAAACTGAAAATTCTTCAGCTGCTGATAATGTGCTGATAGAAGTGCATCCCCCAACAGAATGCCTAATGAACTGCCAGGAAAAAAAAAAAGGGAAGCATTCAACAAACTAGAGAGAAGAAACGCTCACAGGACGGTGATGTAGATCATCTCTGACCATTTCCAGAGTCATTCTCCTATTTTTGAATAAGAAAATCTTTAAAGATCATTTGAACCATTTTTTTTAACCATTTTCAATAACCTTTGAGAGTCTTCAAAGACAAGAGAAACTCATCAAGTAATACGTGTAGGAGATAACATAGAACATCTACCATTTCTGCTACCGAAGGAGCTTCTCGCAAACCCCTTGTTGGCGTTTCCCAGGCCTCACCACTGTGCATCTTGCGGTAACACAGAGGGAAGATACAGGGCTTTTACTCACTCTTTACAGATGAGATTCCTCTGTAAATTACTTAGCTCAGAGGAGGTGAGTAACTTCCCTTACCCGAGTCTTGCCCTGGTCTCTGCCTTATTTTTAACATCTTATCCATCGTGACTGGCTCTGACACCAAACTGAGTGGGATACTAAATACTCCAAAAGGACAGATGGTAAGCAGTAAACTGAATTTATCCATGAATAGAGGAAATTACATTCTGGGAAAACTAGTTATGCTTAAATATAGAAATAGCAACATTCATAATGGGCCACAGACTCTTTATATGATGAGGAATACAAGGAAAATGAAAAACTGGAGAATAAAACAGAATTATTCACTTGAGAAGTTTACAGCCTTTCCTTTGGGAGGCTACAAATTACAAATGCGCCCACAAAGCAACTTCTGAACCCATGAATACCTAGAGAGCAACATATAAAAGGTCTATAAAAGTTACAATTCAGAATCAGTTATGAACCCTCCCTGACCAGTCTATTATAACACTAAGTTGTTGCTCATCCAGTTACATTTAAATTCTCAGTTCTTAAACTGTAATATAACACTTTTCATTCCTTTTCTCTAAAGTAGCCAATAATCTAATTAAAATTTTAATATTTCATTGCATGGCAAAATACCACAAAGTTTAACTCTTTAACTCACATGAATGTAGAATACTTATATTCACTATCTTTTAGCTCAATTCACTGACTTAAAGATGCCCAAAGAATTATGCATCAATTAGGTTCAAATGAAACACCAGAACTCTGGATTAGGGGCATCCTGAAGTTCAAGACATTGTCTTCCTATTTAGTAAGTATTGTGGATCTATTAAAGCAGATGAAAAAAATCATGTTTACTCAAGTTTTACAGTGGCTTATAAGGTCTACAAGGAAATCGGCAAGGAAACAGGATAAAGTTCCGTAGGCACATATCTGAAATATGTGTACAAGGTTATATATAACAGCATTGCTTATATAGAAAATTACTGCCAACAACCCAAGGGTCCACCACTAGGGACCGCCTAAATAAATTATAACACATCCACACAATAAGATGAAGTTGTAAAGAATAATGAGCAAGCTTTCGGTGTACTGATATGGAATTTTCATATTTAAATCTCCAATTTAAAAAAGCAAGGTACAGAACAGAGGATATAATAAGCTCTGAGTATAATATGCTTTGAGTAAGAAAGAAGGGATTATAAAAATATATATTTGGATGTGCTTGTATTTGTACAAAAATGGAACACTCGAAACTCTAATAAAAGGGGTTCTCTCTACAGAGGGTAGCGGGGACCGGGGGAGAGAGGCAAAGGTGGAAGGCAAATGATGTATCTCTTTTAATATTTGGTTGATTTTTAACCTCATGAATGCGTTAACTCAAAATGTAAAATGTAAAATCAAGTAGAAGTTCTACAGACAACAGAAACTGATAGAGAATTTTTAATAATACAGTAATTATAAGGACTTCCCTGGTGGCTCAGATGGTAAAGAATCTGCCTGCAATGCAGGAGACCTGGTTGTTTGATCTCTGGGTCCAAAACAGACCTTGGAGATAGGAATGGCTACCCACTGCAGTATCCTCACCTGGAGAATTCTATGGACAGAGGAGCCTGGCAGGCTACAGTCCTAAGTATCACTGCAGTCTAGAAGGACTTATCATCAAATATTGAATGCAAAGTAGCTACCTATAGAGCACGTGACAAAACTTCGGAGATTTGCTGAAGAAAGATGAGTGATCGCCAGTGTATGTTTGCAGGAAAATCTTCGTGGAGGGAGCTCGCTGTAACGATTCCAGCGAGAGCTTGCATTTTCAAAGTGTACCTCCTAGGGCGGGCCTTCCAGACACACAGTAGCAGCAGCCTCTAGAAACACGCCTGGAAAATCCTGAGTGTCTGCTGGAGCCCAAGGAAGCAGCTTCCCCTGAGGACTCTCCCCAGTCGCCTGAATACATTCCAGACTTGCAAAAGGAAATATGAAGTCATCAGCCAGTGATGACTACAACACCACCCAGAACGACAGAAGAGACTGGAGGCTGATGCCCCTCATGACCCGCCTGGGTGACGAGCCGGAGCCTTCAGTGTCAGTCGGGGCAACTCGCAGGCTGCTTCCCAAAGGAAGTGAGCCTGCACCAAAGGTGACAGAAGGGAACTGAAGGCTAAGCTGACGAGACACAAATTGCAGGGGATCCCCCAGGGCTGTGGGAACAGACAGAACAGTGGCAGAGAGCTGAAATGTGGGCAACTGGAGGAGCGGGCGGTTAAGGGAAATGAATGTAAATTACATTTGGAGGATAATCAATGGGTGACGGGGTGTCAGAACCCAGGAAGAGGGACTGTCGGCCACTGACGAAGACGGCAACCTCCTACACTACTGGTGCCCAAAGGCCAACCATCAGCTGAAGGTAGTCAGCTCAGTTACTCAAAGGGTCTCCCTCTGAACACCCAAACCTGAAGTATGCTTACACTTGGTATTCCACCTTAAATTGGGACCCTCCCACTCACAGAGCTGCAGACAGTCAAGAGGAGAGAAATGGCAGTGATCCAGATAGGGAGAGACCCAGAAGACTTAAAAGGTTAGAATCCCTTTGTCTACACGAGTGAGAGCTGAAAAACATCAAGTTCTTATTACCCTCAAACCCAGGATATGAGACACTAAAGCAAGCAGTCTTCATGGAGTGCGTGACGAACTTAGAGAACTCATTAACCCACCAGTGGTTCATGCTGAATCTAAAAGTGACTTCTAAAGAGGAGTTTAGATTGTTTCATGAGAAGCGCATTCACAATGCATTATTTCTAGAAATAAGCACCACTAGTATTATATTCCAGGCGAGGGAAGCTTTGTCCACAATCTTTTGGCCCCGTTGGCAAGCAAAGAAACTGATAATACAGTCTTACCTCTATCTCAGCTCTTAGGTCCACTGACAAGACCAACAATGGGGCAATCTCAAAGGAACAGAATGTAAACCTCAAAGCATATGCTGAGAGATGCACCAGGTAATTCACCACCAGTCTCTGCTCACCATGCACTGGGCTCCAACATCTTCTCAGGACTGTAAGTGAATGCCATTCTGAAAAATCAACCTAAACAGATCAAGGGTACAAATGTAAACAAGGTTAAGAAGTCTGTGTAATTCAATCTCAGGAAGGCTGCAGAGTGATAGGAAAAACTTCTCAGCTGATTAAGAGGATACGGCAACGATCTCCTCTTTAAAGAGTTCATACCTTGTACACACAGACAGGACTGAGGGACACCGACATCAAGAACATTTCCTAAGGGCGAGAGTGTGGATTGAGCCTGTCGGAGTCACTAGACACTGCCAGGTGCTCTAAGTTCTTTAACTCATGTTTTCACAGTTTCTCCTTTTACTTTTGATTAATACCTTTACTGATGTGGGGGTAACCTGGAGCCCTGAGAATGTGACTGCATGCTGATGACTCATCAAGACAACAAACTCTGCGTGCCAAAATACTCATTAAACACATCAGATGTTTTCTCAAAAAGCTATGTTTCTGGATGGAGGTAATTCACAGCTTTCCAGGAACTAATTATTTTTTCCCTTTCTAGCCTTAATGCATATATTTAAATTTTCCTTAATTTACTGAATACTTACAATGAGCATTACTCTGAATCTAACACTCCAGTTGATCTTGGGAAAGAGACGTGAGAGCTCACCAGAAGCAAAAATGGAATGGGAATTTATGACCACTGGGGAACCGTGCGCTTTATTAATGGAATTCAAAGTAAAGACACGTTCAGGATGAGTAGCCCTTTCACAGTCTCCATTTAACACAGGAGTTAAATTGGGAAACTCGGCAGACACTCGTCCCTTGACTCTTGAAAATCCAGCCTATTATAAAATGTCTGTTAGTCCTAATACTGTGAAGGGGCTAGGGGGCAGGGTCTGGGGCTTCAGTACATCTAAACAGGCCTGTTAATGTATGTGGGTGTGTAGTCCCAACAAATAACCATTCCAAGAAGAAAAAAAAAAAGGCAAAGAGACTATTGGGTAAAGACAGAAATCAGAGCCTGTTAATTGCTTTTAGAAGGGAAAGTGGAATTGCTTGTTTGGGGGTGAAAATTTCATCAGCAAACACAGAACATCAGGAACAAAACAAAAGAGCTTTCAAGCAAAATGAACAGAACAAGGACAAAGCCCATGTGCTTTATGTGACAGGAAGGTAGGGGTCAGACCCTCTGGGGCCCACCTCACATCCCACAGGCTGGAGACACGAGTAATAACCTGAGTTAATTACATGGAAATGCTTATCTGGATTCACCCTGAAATCCCCACACCGCTCCTAGGTTATGAAGGGAGGAAGGAAAGAAAAACCAATTTGGGATTCTGGAAGTCAGAGCAAGTTCTCGGTGGTTTGAAAGTGGCAGAGAAGAGAAACTATGAACAGGGAGCAAAAAAGAGAAGAAAAATACTAATTAGAGGCGCACAGTAACCAAAGGCTGTGGGCTTTGGGATAAAGAGCCCTAGACACTGGCAAGAGGCGGGAGAAATGGCCATCTGGGAAATATCATAAAAAGTCAGGCTAAACCTACAAGACCTCAAAGGCTCCAGAGCACATTCCAGTATTACCAAAGAGTTCAATAACTGGTGTTCCTAATGAGGGTCCTGGTTCATTGAGAAAACTCACCATCCTCTACCTGCCCCGGCTGGTAATGACTGTGACATTTGAGAACCATTTGCAGTGAGAGCAGTTATAACTGTTTCATTGTTTAAAGGATTAAGCAGATTTAGGCCGAACTCCTCCTTTCTGAACACCCTAGACGGATTAGCTAGTAGAGGAAGGTTGTAGTTTAAGATGTATCAACGTGGAACATTACTCCTTTTAGTGGAACCGAACCCCGCCCCCCCCCCCCACAACTCACCCTATTCCATTTTTAGCTTAGAAAGGAAAGAATACACAGAGTTAATTATGATTCTTCCAACAAATATCATGGCAATGTTTATCCCTTCCGTTCACATAAATTCACAGGCTTTTCTAAGTGACAGGCTAAATCACTGTCTCTGTTACAGGAGGATTTACACGTAACACAGATTCGCAGGCCGTATCTCGGGAGAAGAACGGGCCCATTCTGCATGCGACGTACGAACCAATGGGAAAGGTGCCATTTCAGTCACTTTCTTCCATAAATTCCACTTCAATTCCACTTCAATTACTGCTGTGACTCACTTCCTAACCACTGGCTCCCAACAACCTCCAAAATATTCAATCACCAAATCTGTCATCAGTGTTTCTGTGCAGGCGTCCCATGCTTGGGAATCTGCGTTTGTTAAGCGGAGAACCTGTAACAGCCCGAAGCACACTACAGACACCATCCTTGGGTCCTGCCACTCTCCCCGTGAGGAGCTGTGACTTATATTAGCAAGTGAAAACTGGTAGGCATGAAATCTCTGTTACAAGAGCAAGCCAAAAGTGATAGCAGAAATTTACTTGGTATGTACAGTTTTCCAGGGTGATGGTTCCTGCTCATGGAACAAAGTGAGCTAATCTACTTTGCAGGAGACAATGACCTTATAAAGCAAGCGATGATAGGTTTATTCCTTACTTTACGAAAAGACTATCAGTTCTTTAGCAGAATCACCAGGACAAGGTGATTTTATAAAGACTAATTCAGGTACTCCTTTTTCAAGGTGAAGCACGCATATTTCTCACAGTGTAGAGGACACGAACCAGCAGTATTCTGCATATATGCAATAAAATTCAGATGACCAATAAATCTTGAATAAGACATTATTGGAGAGCTCAGTATCTCTGAGAAAACCGCTGTTCCCTGTCACTAACACTAATCTTAATTTTCTTTTTTTTTCAAACTGGACCAATTTCCCTTTTAAAAGTCACCAGACAAAGATGTTGGCTGTGTGGCTTTCATGCCGTACTATCTCAGCAGCAATATGAAATACACAGGAGCTGGAAAGGAGAAAGAGAACACTAGTTTCCGTGAAGGAAGTCACTTAATTGAGTATTCTTCCTGCCCTAGAAGCATCTGTCCTCAGCCTTACTATATTAAGGAGAAAAAAAAAAAAAAAAAACACGGAGAGGGAATAGAGACATGAATGAAACACACAAGAAAGAAATAATCTAGAAATTTAAAAAAAATGAATATAATTAGTGCAAGTTGCAATCCTCCGGAACACAGATCTGTTTAAGTCCACACACCTCACTGTCAGGCTTTATTAAAATTGAGGAAGAATATCAGGGGAAGGAGTTGGGCATGCCTGTGAATTTTTTAAACCCTAGATGATTCCGATTGGTCATCCGAGGTCAAAGCCACGTATCTGTTCAAATCACAGTAGTCCACTCACTGGTTCACAAGCTCCTTTATTTGGTCAACTAATTTCATGGAATGCTTCATTGAGAGGTATTTTGATTGGCCCACTGGCCCCAAAATGGGTTCAGACTTGGTTCTAAATCTCTCACCATCTACAAATGGGTGTCTCCTTCTTGGTCACAGGCACCTGCCAACCAGCGACCTAATGATAGTGATCTAAACTAGCAGAACTAGTTAATTCTTCATGACTGCTTGCTTTCTTGCTTTCGCTCAAAGAGAGCCACGGGGCAGAGGGACAGCGTTTCCACTGGGAGGAAAGCCATGTGGGACAAATTAGGTGCTGCTCTAAGATTTGAAAGCTGGGGGGGAACAGGGCTAACTGGAGGCAGCTGTTAGGATGTGGTTTCTGTGTTTATATTCTCCTTTCCCCCTAAAGCCTCGTATGGGTATTAGGCAGGAAAGCATGCATATGACCCTTTGGGGAGAACAGGCGCTCTTGACTACGTGGGGCCAGAGACCATAACTCAGCATGTCTGAGACCCAAGTTACCTGCCAGGAGAAGGAGGCAAACTCTGGGAAACCTTTAGTTGATCTTTTTTTTTTTTTCAAATCTTCTTCTAACTAAATACAGCCATATAGTAGAAAACTGCACTGCTGGATACGATAAGGAAGAGACACCCTACAGGAGCAATAAATCGGAGCTAACTGGAGATTTAAGACTGACCTACCAGTCTGCAAATGGTACTTCCTGTTGCTAATCTGACCTCTGCCCTCCTCTCCCCCAATTCCACCTTCAAACTCTCAACCCAGGATTTCAGCATGGCTCACTGCCAGCACCTTCCTCCTTTCTTGGGTGCAAAAGTGGTTCTGTTGATCCATACATATTTCAAGAGGCTCTGACTTTCAGCTTCAACTGAGAAGTAATGTCACATACTATTTAAAATAACACAGAGAATGTATTGTTCCTCCAAGCACCCCCCTTTCCCCTGCCTGCCCTGACCTCCCTTCCCTTCAATATTGTCCTCAATAAGGGGCTTTCTTTCCTCCGTGTTCGGCCAATATGGGGAACCAAGAGGAAGCGGGGGGGAAGGGAAGGATTTCTGTTTCTCTTGGCACTGAATGAAATGGTTTTCCAGGGGAAAGCATATCGCTCCTATTTTAATAAAACTCCTGTATCCTATATAATATCACTCAGGTTGCTTCAAGGTGGGAAGGCGATCAGACACAGAGACACGACCGGGAGGCGACACTTATGAACAGTAAACGACACAGGCCGCAAGCTTCAGGTCCACACAGAGCCAGCCAGGCCTCTACCCAACGCTCCAGCCCCTCCACTGCAGCAAACCCAGTGCTGCCGCGTGTCCAAAAATAGCTGCTGCGACAACTTAAAGCAATGAAGTCACATTTTACTTAAAAAAAAAATCTTTTTACTTTTCCGAGCTCTAGAATTATCACTTGTGTCATAATGAACATCCATCGAAACGGACTCTTTCTGGCTCCCAGGACTGGCTTACACCTGAGCTTTAACGAAGTCAGAAGAACAGACTAGAACAGTGTTGGTCTTAACACTTAAAATAGCTTTGATCTTCCCACTGGGTGGTGAATGAGCAAATGAATCCCTTTGATTCACAAAGGAAAACTTTTATTCCTCCCTCCCTCTCATCCATCCATCCATCTTCCTGTTTTCTTTTTAATTGCTCTGGATACTTCAGCCCCTGCTGCTCCATCCCATTCAGACACACACGTGCATGTATAATGTGCACACGTGGCCAGTAACATGATGTGGCAGAATTTTTACCTGAACCACATACTGGCTATGAGTTTGGCCAGTTACATAATATCTTCAAAACTTTAGTTTTCCCCTTCCTTAAAATCAAGATGATAATCCCTCGCTCAGAGGGCTAGCAAGTCATGGCCCAGCACAGCAAGAGGAGGCACTTTATAAAGATTACTTTCCACCGCTTCACCTCTCCTCAAGCCCAGTACACTAATATTCTTCAAAAATCGACTTCACAGATCAACAAATAGGAAAAGGTATCTTCTGGGGGTTGCTGACGCTAGGGAAAGTCCCCAACTTTTTTCCCAGTGCCAGTTTTTCTTGTTTAAGCACTTCTTACCCTTTCTTTCATAGATCTGTATTCTCATATCTTTAGTAGATTGATAATTGCTTTGCTCTTCTACTCTTGCATAAAGGTTAGGAGAGCCAATATACTGTAACCACATGAAAGACAGATGCCAATTTTAAACGAAACTATAAATATAGTTTTCCTGTCATTAGCCTTGACTTTTAAAGCTGTGTCCGAAATGTTAAAAACTTCCTGCAGCGGTGAAAAGCCAGTACGAAAGTTTATGTCCTAAAAGAGATAGTCCACAAGTTCGAATAAAAACGTTTCTGAACTAGACTGCTAGGACTAACACCATATTTCAACACATTAGGAGGAGAAACAGAGGAGGCGTGTGATCTTCTCTGGCGCCCAGGAGGGACGCACGCTCGCACACACTTAAATAAAACAGTGAGCAGCTGACCCGCCCTCTTCTGGGGGCACCACCGCATTCATTTCTTCTCCGTCTCCAAACACGTGCAGTAGAGTTGGAGCCCAGCTAATCGATACCTTAAAAAAACTGTTTTAAGACAAAACTGTCTATTTTACTTTCTGGTCATTTAACGTACAAACTTTTAAAACTAATGATTTTTCCCCACCGTGGATTCCAGGTTTTACTAGCCTATATTACAAAATAATAAAAAATAATCTGTTGTGGGATTTAAAATCAATACTCATCATGACAGAGACTGTGATACCTGGTGGCTGCACTTGCATCTTTTCAGCTGGAAATTGAAAAGTTTGCCTTCTTTTTCTTCACCTCTCAACAAAGTTTGTGCGGGGGCGAAGGGCCAGGGCAGGGACACAGGAGGGCAGAAAGTAAAATATAAATGAACCTTCCGTGTCAAAAAGGGGCCTCACCAGGCTTAGCACGCATGGCCCTTGTCTAAGAACAGACTTAGGGCGGACAAGCCCGCTCATCCCTGGACGCCCAGTCTCCCCAACGACTCCTCCATCAGCGTCTCCCAAAGCCGCCACCTTCGCACTGAGATGCAGATAAGCCGTCAGAGCCTGCAAGTCCAAGCCATCTGCTGTCCACCTGCTCACAAATTTCCCTGAGTTTTTGTTTTTTGGTTTTTTTAAATTCAGCACCGTAAGAGGAAAATGGCATTCAGCGAAGCCAACGGGAACACAGAGCCAGTTCTCGCCTCCAGAGGGCTGGCAGCGTGCACCTCCGCGCCGCAGCGGTGAATTCTGAGGCAGGGCTTGCACTTGTGACGGAGAACTTCACTTGAGTGAAGCAAAGGCTTCCGAAGCGAAGCGTCTCATGCCGGCCTCCTGGTGTCTTGTCTGCGGCTCAGAAGACCTACCACTCGGCCCAGTGCTCAGACGGCTGGGCACCCCACCCCCCGCTCTGTGACTCCCTCTGCGCCCCTCTTGAGCAGCTGTGATTAGGGGACTCCATCGAGTCAACGACGCAACAAAACCAAGGCGGACTCCCAGCCTGCGGCCCGCGGCCTCCTCCGCGCTGTCAGCGTCAGGCCGCGGGCAGGGCAGGAAGACACCGCTCAGGCCCAGGCTCCCCTCCGCCTGCTGCAGACCTGCGTTCAGACTACGCCGCGCAGGACGCTCTTCCGGCCTGGCTGTGCCAGCCGAATGTGCCCTCTGCAAAGCCTCCTCCTTGCCCCCCGCCTGCCTCTGTGCCCGACGGCCATGAGCAGGGGGGGTCCGGAGAGGGGGCTCCCTGGACAAGACACGGGGGCTCCGGGCCCGGCCAGGCAGGAGGGATGGGAAAGGAGGCGCCGCCAACCTCCCCCGGGGCGTCCCCCCGCGCTGGGGGGACCCGGCCACGCTCCCACGGGCCCCTCACGTCCTCTGAGGGCAGCGGGGACCGCCACGGCCACGGCACCCCCTTGTCTGCAGGCCTGCAGGCCCCCCGCGCCAGGCGTGGCTGATTGCAGAAGCTCAGCCAAGACTTCAGTCTGTCAGGGTCCACGCATCCAGCCAACAGCTAACTTAACTGGAACCTGGAAAGCTCTAGGCTTCTTAATGAAGCCCGCTCGGTGCCTTCTATCCCAGCCAGACGGTGGCTAACTGGGCACCCAAAGCCCCCCGGCTTCCTCACACAGGGAGTCCTGGGTGTGACAGGCCCCTCGGACACACGGACGGCATGCGTTCAGTGCCCACCTGTGCGCAGCTACGATAACCCACAAAGGAAAAAAAATGTCAAATAACCCAGTGGCTGTTTTAAGTAAGCAGGAAACTGGAAGGAGAGCCGTCTGATTAAAAGGATGTCCCCTCTAAATGTCCAACAAAGGGTGCCTGGGTGTCACTGTTCCCACGGCGCGGTCCTTTTTTAAAGCCAGCCTTCGTATCCCGCAAAGAAGGGAAAACAATGCACATTTACTGTCGATCACTTGCATTTCCTGTGATCAACAGGTGAAATCCGTCATCACGAAAATCACCCATAAAACTGGTCATTAACACTAACTGTCTGCCGTGCCAGCCAGCCTGCCCCCTCCTGTCCTCCCTGGCCTCCTTTGCTCTCTCTGCCCTGGTTATTGACACGAGTGGAAGCAGTAGTGGATCCACGTCGAAACGACAGAAACTAATTCCTAAGCCGACAGAGGGTTTAAAATGCGGCAAGCGCCCCAGATGCTGAGCCACGCCAAGCGGGGGAAGCAACATCACAGCAGCCGGCCGGGGCCCGGCCGTGGAGTGCAGACGCCTCACCTCCTGCCCACGGTGCCACCGAGAGCGCTCCGCAGAGAGAGCGGCCCTGCTGGAAGCAGCTCCCCCGAGCCGCCCTGCTTCCCAGAGCCACGCGCCTCCAGAGATCCTGCCTTCCACCCGGCGTCCCTCCAGCCATGCGGGCCCTGCCGGCCAGCGATGCACACAGGACGTCGGAGCCGCGCCTCTTGAAAGGTCGCGACAGCAAATCCAATTTACGATGCTCAAAGGGAGGAAACCCCAAAGGTGGGAGCGTCTGCATACGTGAAAAAAAAAATGTGTTATCATTTTAATGTTATTCGTCAACAAGATCACCTCTCACTTAAGAAGCCAGCCTAGACAACACTGTTGAACAGACTGGGAGGTGGAACTGCAAGGTGGGGGGGGGGGGGGGGGGGGGAGGGATGCCACCTGTCCTTCAGAGTCGAGCCCCGAGTTAGAGTCTCTTCCGTTATCTGCATCCTTAAAACAGGCAGATAGCAAGACGTTCAAAGGCACGCAAAGCAGTATGGCAGGGCCGCCTTCTTTCAAAGGGCAGGAGCCGCGATTCCAAGAGCTATTCAGGTCACGGAGAAATCACACTTCTTTATGCATCTATAAAGAACTCGGAGTTTTCCATTTTTATTAGCATTATCATAATACTGAAGGTTTTCAGGCATATCATGAGAGGAGCATTTACAGAGAAATGCTGAAGCAGACCGACCGCCTCCCGTTCTGAGCTTCCAAAGCCCAGCAGACAATTTGAAAATCCTAATAAACACGTTCAATGGCAGGATCGTGTTGGTTTACAGATACAGACAGCCAAACACTTCATGGGAAGAAGCAGATGACCAGTTATTTTTGTTAGCTACGAAGCCCCACACTTTGTCTTTGTCTTTATGAGGCACATTTTTAGGGCCAACCCTCCGTTTATAGAACTGTCATATTATCACTGAATTGTCACAAAAGCATCTTTTTTTTAATCCTTTCTTAAATTTTGCTCTTGACAAACGAGAATTGTCTTTTGATTTTTTTTTTTTTAATGCATGTGATGTCAAAGTCCCATGTTTCCGATATAAATTCCACGAATGCTGGAAAATGAATGAATGCAATCGTGTCACCAACTGCTTCTTTTATTCGTGTGTCTCCTGCCCTCCGCCTGGCACTCTTTGGGGCGGCCCTGATCTTCCCGTAGAGGCACCGAGGCTTTAGGTGCAGATTCAAAGGCGGGAGACCAAAAAGGTTAGAGAGCAAGCCCAGAATATTCCAGCGACGCAGGTTTCTATCTTTGCTATTTCAGCGTTGTTCCCGCTGAGCCTCGCGTGCCAAGAACACCGCTGGCGCTGTTCAGAGACACTCATGATGACTCAATGGAGAATCAGGAGACCTGGGCACTTAGCTCTGCGCCTATTCCCAATGATATTCTGTCTCAACTCATCTCCATCCTCACAGAAACATGAGAGTGGGCAATGACAGATACGAAGCCCAGCATGAGCTGCCTGGCAGAACTCTGCCTAGCAACACAGCTCTATCACTCCGCCACGCATACGAGGCCCGAGTCCCCGGGCAAGAAGAGTGACACGGCAGCTGAGCCGGAGCCGCCATCGTTTAAGGAGAAGGCTGCAAAAATCCCAGCGCGGAAGACAACGCTTGAAGCAGTCTTATACTCAACCCGGAAGCACAAATGCAACGTTACTAGATCTCTTAACCCACGATGAAGCAAATACTGAGTCAGTGGATGCTTTTGTTGCTATGTAAAATCACACGCTACCTGCAAAAATCTAAGGTTGTAATCATTTCACAGAAGACGACATAAAACGATTTGCTCACGTCTTGACTTAAGCTTGGCCCTGAGTGCAGCAAAAGGGGGCTGAGCGTTCAAATTTTGTAAGCAAGTACACTATATTTCCTTTATTCTGTTTCACTGATAGGCATGTGTGTCCAGAAGATTTAATTTTTCTCTTAGTTTTTTTTTCTGTAAGAATTCTGGGTTCTAACTGCAGATATATGAATAGGAAAGACACAGGGCATGAGCTTACTCTCTCTTTACAGAGAGAATATGGGTTTGGGCTGCTGTAGTCACACTGAGTTTGCATCAGTTCCAAAGGTAAATATTGGTGAGTGAGCAAGACGGGCATTTTTTAGCCTTGGAAAGGAATTAAACTAGTTAGTTTAATGCAGCCTAAACCCACATCCTTGACCTAAATTAGTAACAAAAAGCACTGTAGTAGCAACCAAGGAATGAATGAATGAGTAAGGAGCAGTTATTTCAAATCATTTGCTCTGCCAGAATTCATTTAAACAAACTGAATGGGTAACTGCTTCCAAACCCAGTGATGCAACAATTCTGACAACATTCCAACCTGACGTTAGCAGAGGACAGGAAGTGAGGAGTTAGGGATGACTAACAGATAGATATCCTTCAGATGTTTCCATTCTTCTCAGAAATTAACAAACAATTTTAACATAAAATTTACACATATCAAATATCATCATTCAGTAGAGAACCTCAAGTTATTTTTTGCTATGGCATATGTTATATATAAACACCTACGTGAAAATTATTTCAGGTTCCTAGACTAGAACTGTTTCTCTTATTCATTTCCTATATTTCTGAGTAAGTAAATTGCACTAATAAACATGAAACTTGATTAATCATAACTTCCATGATATGTATAATGAGTTATAACAACATAATGAAATTGTACAGAATCAGGAAAATACATGAATCATTGAGGAATGCCTAATAAGGCCATCTTAACTATGACACTCTGGGCTCTTACAACCAGGAAAGCCTGCATGTATTAGAACACAGAATCATCAATAGCCCAAGCAAGCGAAAAATTGGCCCGGAAAGTGAACACTGTCTTTTCAAAACAGAATTTGAAATACTGTTTTAAAAAATAAAAGCTCATTCAAAATATTTACCTTGATTGGCCCCCAAACCTAACTGGTAACCGTTGAGGTCCACATGGAATTAGTACTAAACAGTTAGCAAGGAGAGCGTGTTCTTTGTTTAATCAGGGTATAGATGCAAGGAGAAGGGCTCACTGCAACGCACAGTGACGATCTGGAACAAAGCTGTGAGCAGCTCTCCAACATAAAGGCCTCAGTTGTGATATTCCCGTCAGCCACTTTATTAATACGGGGGAAGCCTACTTAATGAACTGCTGAGAGCCGAAGAGAGCCACTCTGAGAATACATCTTGTGTTTACCAGACTGTAAAATCTGCAGTAAGATCCCAGAATCCTCTTAGATGAATAAAAGTTAAAGGAAATAACCTTCTAGATATACAAACCCAGTAGCAAAACAGGGAATAAAACACATTGTTTCCAAATAAAATTTCTGAAAGACTCACTGCTTTGGCAAAAGCCACAGAATTTGCTTCCTCATCTAGAAACAGTTATAAAGCAACACAAGCAACTAAAGATAATTTCCTGAAAGACTTGAAACCCTGTAACTTTAACCATTTTCTTTTGCAATAAAAAAAAAATAAGAAAGATGAAGGCAAACCTTGGGAAAGGCTGTGCTTTTGTTTCTCTCACTAACTCAGCAGTATAAACTTGAATTACATCACTAAGTTTATTTGCTAGTTACTCATTTCTAAGTGTCTTACACTAATAAAAATAAAATCTCAAGTGTTTTATAAAAGTAACAGGCCTGGAAAAATGGCTGAGGGTATCTTTTTTAATATCATGTAAGTTTCTTTTTATCTTCATGCCTTTGGGGATGAAGAATGACATTCAAGTTATTAACTATAATGTGACCAGTGTAATCACGACCACAAAATTAAAATAAACATAATCTTCAAGATGGTTCAAGTTTCCTAAAAAGCAAGAAAGCACTGAAAACCCGCTATAAATTGGTGATTGGATGGCAGAGTATGACCCTTGCTGTATGAACTTCTGTTCTCTGTTTCTTCCTGACAGATCGCACTTCTACAGTGAAATAAATTAAAAACAATTTTCAACTGATTGATGGCTTTTTAAACACAGCGTACCTTGAAGGAAATCATTTACATAAAGTATTTCGAGAGTTACATTGCTAAGTTGAAAATCAAAGTAATGCCCCCAATAAGAGATTCCTGAATCACTAAGTAATTTCAAATAAATGAAAAGAGAATGAAAGGCATTTTTCTCACTGGATGATAGACTCCTGATTAAATCTTCTGACACTAAAGTAGGCCTTGTCATTCTAACAACTCTTCATTTCAACTAAGGTCATCATGAAAAGAATGATTATCAAATAAACCCAATCAGAAAAGACCTCAAAAATTTTCAGGGCCTCCAGTTCCTTAAGAGTCCTAGGCATCCTGATTGACAGTCTTGTAAAACATAAGGGTAATTAAACTGACATGAAAATCATTACCCTGTATAAATCCTAAGAGCAGTTTATCTAACCTTTTGATCCTTAGAGAACGCATAGTCGCCCCAGCACCTGTTCCTAGACACCATCCTATGACCTTCATAAAAAGATTAACACCCAACTCTCACACCCTGAATAGTTTACACACATAATCCACGACCCCCACAGTATCGTGGTAGCACTAATTACATAGATAATGCTTCCTGCTGGAACTGGTTCATGGCAACTTCAGTCTCCTCCCTAGGCATGATGTAGAATGGGGTGGGACTTGCGGAAGGAAACTTTGCTCTGGTGAAATGAAATAAAACTGTATTTTTAAGCTATGAAACACTGAACAGTTAGCATATTCACTTGGTGTTGACAGTATTCAAATTTCAGGTGGTTTCATAAAATCAGGCGGTGTTTTAAAGACTCTTAAATCATATACAAATTATTATCTAACGTAAAATCTGTAATTATTTTTTAATTGCCACTGAAATGTACTTGTAAAAATAAATAAGCTAGTCATACATGAAAACACTTAGCTTTCACTGGCTTCCTCCCAGGCAGTAAGGTGTACAGACCATTTATCATGTGTCCATTTATAATTCCGCCTTATTTTGAAGGCAACACACATACGATCTTCGAGCACCTGCAGCTGATTCTAGATAAGGCTCTTTTCTCCAGTGAAGACCAGTGGTTATTTCAGCTTTCAGGAGAGCCAAGCAGATACACTGAATTTCCTGTGAGGTTCCAATTGGACAAATATTCTCTCTCAAAAATCCAATAGCAAAAAACCTGTTGAATATTTGTATGACATTAAATCAGGAAAGGTAAAAAGCCTAGGGGTATGATCAACAAGCCTTATCCAGAAGTTATAACATTATGAACAGTATATTTAAATGTTTAAACAACTCTTTAACTTTTTAAAATGAGTGATGCAAACAAAAGCTCTATGTGGAGAGACAGCTCAGATTCTATTGCTGTTTTCTTTTTCTACACAGGATTTCACTTCACCTTGTTCTACTTTGAATGAAAACAAATTATTAAGGAGCCACAATGTTTTGATGTTAGAAAATACCTGTGTCGACCATTCAAAAAAAAAGTATCTACTAGATTTTCATGCAAAATGCATAGAGAAAACTGGCCAAGTCCTGCTTTCTAAAAAATATTGCCACTAACCTCTCTTTCTTCCACTTTAAAAAAGAAATCTTTAAAATGACAAAGTGATCTCAAATCTTAAGGGGCACCTGACTGACTTTTCAGGCTAAAGTGGCATATTAACTACACTCATTGTGGTGCCATTGGAGCCTCAGTTTTTATCATTTTGATATCCCCTCCAGGGCTTCAATCTTCTCTCTTGGAGCTAAATCATGCTCTGTTCGTACATGAGGATGCAAGAGGATTTCTATTTAAAAATACACGGGGGGAGGGGGTGTCAGGCACTACTGATTGAGAAGGCATTCCGTGATGATCCCTATTTTCAGCTAAAATGCGCACTTACGGTCTTGGATTTAACACCCCTGCCTTTGCAGTCAGACAGTCATTTAGCTGGAGTCAATCAAGCGTGTGATTAGAAATAATAACTCACAAGCAATGAATTCAAAAAGATTAGATCTTTGCCGAAATGCACAAGTACAGCATCCCATTATGCATCCTTTCCTCTCTGGTTTCTAGAGAGCAGACCAAAAAAAAAACAAAAAAAAATTTTTTTTAGCACCCTAAAAGCTGGCTTCTCTTAAAATCTGACTAATAACTTTTCTATCCCATGATCTGAAACCTCAATCACCTGGAGATACAACCAGCACAGATCAGGGTGTCTCTTCCATATTTTCTTTTCCCCAGTTATGCCAAGAGCCATACACTGAATAGGTCAGAAACTAGACACGCTTGTATCTTATTTATGTAGAATAGAGAGAGAGCATGGTGAAAACCCAAGGATGTTTAATTTCCGAAACAAAAGAAAATCACTTTTAAAATTGGTCTTCAAATTACGTGTCACTTCCGAATCTAATATTTTATTTAACTAAGGGGTTAAAGAGGTAATCAGAGAAACTATGTTTAGATTTAATAAGCATGATATTGAAACCAATAACCCAAGTTCAATCAAGTCGTCCCATGTCGAACCTTTGATCAAGTCAAAAGGATTTAATTTCACTGAGAAAGTTTGGAGAATTAAAGTGAATTATAAGATTTTATATTATGTGGTGCTTTGTCTTTAATCAGAGCACATATAACTCCTAGTCAACAACTTTAATAGTGGGGATAATGATTTCAAATGGGCAGAGATTGACAGAAATGATGAATATTTTGCTTAGAGTATAATACAGAGTGGATGGGTTGATGTGCCTCCCGAGCTATGCTTGGAGTAGGCTGTTCCACCGCAGCACACACTCATGACACTGACACAATTCATACAAACGAGGAGCGCAGAGAGCAGCCTGGGATTTGACAGATTTCTGCAGATAATTCCTGAGGCTGAACAAACCACATGTGGGTAACTGAGAGCTGATGCAGTGTGGGGGATGTATATGTCCACAAGCATGCCTTAAAAACATTTAAAAAGTCAAAAAGCTCCTCTGTTTCTATACTTTTTTTTTTTTAAAGGAAGAACAAGCCTTGTTTCAGTTGCTAATAGAAAGTATTGCACCAATGAAGAAATGCCTTAACATGTGGAGCAGTTATTTGCACCAATACAAGCTCCTTGCCATCAACATCCACTATATTCATCTCAAGTCGTGGTCTTTAGAAAGTGCCACCAAGAAACTTAAAGGAGCCAATGCTTTTTATTCAACAAGCACACTGTAGATTTTTTTTAAAAAATCCAATTATTCATTTGGATGACTTTGGGTACTATTGACTACATTTGAGAATAGCCAGATGTCACACTTTCATTCTCTTTCAGGAGACAATTAGGGGACCAATTTTTACCCCTCTCCCTGTCTTCACATCCAAGGGCAGTGGGCACATCAGTGGTCTTGTACATGAAACTCTGACCTGAATTACTGCACTTTCATGAGCCAAATTGAAAGGCTTTTCATCTTTCCAGCTTTAACCCAGGGAAAGCTAACCCTGACTGAGCTGATGTGGCCGCTTCCTACCCTACCTTACCATTACATTTGAATCCATAGGAAAGTGACCATCTGTCTCTCACATGCACACACCTACACACAATCTCCAAATATATGAGAAAATGGAGCTGGAGCAGCTCAGGTTCCATTCAAGACACATTCATCTACTACGAACCAGATGCTGACACTGTACCAGAAACTGGGACAGGTTAAAATCACTAAAATAGGTTTTTGCTCTAGGGAGTTTACCGCCTAATCTGAGAAGCAGGCTGAGTCACCTCCAGCAACATCACCGCCACACTACACTCACAGCCTCCCCAGCTACTATCTGCAACTTTAGATCTTACAGGGCTGCCCTGGTAGCTCAGCTGGTAAAGAATTCGCCTGCAATGCAGGAGACCCTGGTTTGATTCCTGGCTTGGGAAGATCCACTGGAGAAGGGATAGGCTACCCACTCCAGTGTTCTTGGGCTTCCCTGGTGGCTCAGATGGTAAAGAATCCACCCGCAGTGCGGGAGACCAGGGTTCAATCCCTGGGTTGGGAAGATCCCCTGGAGAAGGGAAAGGCTACCCACTCCAGTATTCAGGCCTGGAGAATTCCATGGACTGTCCATGGGGTCGCAAAGAGTCGGACACAACTGAGCAACTTTCACTTTCACTTTTAGATCTTACAATAACTGTAGGCAAAAGAAGTAAACAGAAAGAAACAAAAAGTCTCATACTGAAATGTAAGTTTGTTCCAAAGAGTCTGCATTTGTTCAAAAGTATAGAAGAACTGAAAACCACTGGTAGCTCAGTTGGTAAAGAATCCACCTGCAATGCAGGAGACGCACCTTCGATCCCTGAGTTGGGAAGATCCCCTGGAGGAGGAAACAGCACCCTACTCCAGTGTTCTTGCCTGGGAAACCCCATGGACAGAAGAGCCTGGCAGGCTACAGTCCATGGGGTCACAGAGAGTTGGACACGTTGGAGCAACTAAACCACCAGCACCACTATTAAAGTAAGTACCATTCTTCTTCCCTACCTTCTACAGTAGAACAGTGAGATTTTAAGGCAGGAATGCGCACCGCAGAGAAAATCAAACAGAAGCGAAACAAGTTACAGCTTAATTTTTTTCTTCCTAAGAGAAAGATACCCACTTAAAATAAGAGAATATGTTAAATATTCAGATTAAGATCCATGCATTTGAGGACGCAACAAGTGTATCCCTAGCACACCATCTATAATCCTCCAGGCAGTCACCACACAGGGATTTACTGAGCTCTGGCCATTGCCAAGCCCATTCCGGGCACAGTGTCCTTTTGTGAATAATATATTATTATATTAGGAAATTCAAAGATTTCCTAAATTAGTCCTCCCAGCAATACTCCTCTGCCTCTTTTGAATAGGCAAGGCCACAGACGAAAACTGTGAAGTTTTCGGTGCTAATTCGTTGATAAAATCTTGATGCATTTCAGTTACTCTCGGTACAGAAGTGTGTGAGTGTGAAATTCATTTTCAACAAAATTCATTATATGAACTTGTGACATTCTCATGGAGGTTTTTTTTTTCTCCCCGTCCATTTCCAAACACTAATTGACAGCACTTGAAAACAGTGATTCAGCTTCCGCGTGTCATATGATTCCCAGGCACTGTAGCCATATTCCTCAGGCCAGCTGACTGACAAATCAAAAGATAAGAAGTACCTCTCAGCTTGAATCAACTGAAATGTGTCAGAAAATGCATTTGGCATGATCTTCAGAAATGTCAGGTTTGGCGATGACAGGATAGTCAGAGTCTTCCTGACAGATTCAGCACACCAAAGTTTCAGAGTCCACGTTAGGAGGAGGAAGGAAAAACACACTTTGGTCTGCTGTTTCGGAGAAAACGACTACAGACGACAAGAGGAAATGCCTGACAAGCCACTTCAGTCTCTGACAAAGACGTTATAAAATGCCTGACTGCCTAATTAATGAAACATATAACTTATGGCCACTAAGATGAAAGTGATTAAGGTATCTTTCGGCATTTCTGCTTATGAAAACCATCCTAGCCGGTCCTCAAGGGAAATGCTCAACTTCTTTTCTCTTCATTGTCCCACCAAGTCTCGCAACAACTGGGTGCATGTATGAGTGTGTGTCAAATGTTTAATGAGTCGACGGCAGCAAGCAAAGTGTTGAGACATCAAGACAGCTGAATATATTACATGACATGCCTCTACTGGAACTTGCATATCATCTTACCTTGCCATGCCTTTGCCTTGGCAAATTACAAAAAAAAAAAAATAACGGGCAAGTTGGGAAATTCTAATCTACATCAGGCTCCTTTCTGATTTCTCCATGAGCTGGAATTTCCTCTATTTTTCATCACCACCATCTACACCCCAGATGCACACACGCAATCATATTCTACAAAAAGAAGGAACAGCTTAATCAGTTCTCCAAAAGGCACTACCCAGAGCCAAGACCTATTTTTCTACCTCTGGCTACAGAATTCTGACTTCTCCAATTTCCCATTTGTACATAGATCTCTGAAAGAAATCAGCCCGAGGGCACTAACTGGTGTAGACGGCTGCGGGAGCACAGCACTCTGACAGTCGCAAACCCCACTGAGCATCTCGGCTAGGAGGTGCAGGCTGCCTTATTCAGACACGTTCCCTTCATGTAATCCAACAGCTCCAGCCCTGTCAACCCTCATCTGATTTTCATTTATAAATGAAGTTGCACAAATCTGCAGCAATAAAGAATATTGACACAATCTTTGTTAACACTTGGCATCTCTCATTTTCTAGAAAACAAAAACAAGATCCCCATATTCGGGCAACTTCTAAATGTGCCGGCCACGTTTCATTTACTTTCGCCACCAATTCAGCAACAATCGGTCAATATTTGTACCGTAAATTACCAAATACTCTGAGCTACTTATTTTAAACTGATCGTGCATTTATATGTGAAATGCATGAATGTTCAAAGTTTAAAATCGCTGCTTTATTGTCTAAATCTATATATACTGTCTCCCAAATTAGATGTATTAGTCAATTAAAGGAAATGCTTAAAAAATACACAGTCTGACTTAATATGGGTCCTGTATTTTTCGCATGGCTTTGTGATATTTTTCTTTTTCCAAGGAGCATAGTCAAATGTATTTTTTTCACTATATTGGGCAAATGTTACATAATGTACTTTAAGATACTGCCACAAAAGGCTTTTATTTCATCATATTCCAAGAATTAGTCATTTTAGGATATGTATTCTTCAGTAAGTATGTATGAAGCATGAACTATGTGCTCACTACCATACTTAATGGAAGGAAACAGAGCTCAGGAGGAAAATTCCTGCTAATAACATATACAAGCAAAAAAAAAAAAAAAAAAAAGGGAAGAAGGGAGGGAAGAAGGAAAGAGAAAGGCAAATAATGACAATGTAAAATAATTAGTACACTAATAGTTTTGTGTGCAAAACTCTGGGTACATAGAAGCAAGAATAATTAATGTGGCCTGAGAACTGAAGAGTGAACATGAACAAGCGAGGCAGAAAAGAGGGGTAAGAACGTTTCAGATGTGGATCACCAAACCCGTGCAAAGGAGTAAGAAGCGTGGAACTGGAAAGTGAAAGTGTGAAAGTGAAAGTCACTCAGTCGTGTCCGACTCTTTGCGACCCCGTGGTCTATACAGTCCATGGGATTCTCCATACTGGAATGGGCAGGCTTTCCCTTCTCCAGGGGATCTTCCCAATGCAGGGATCAAACCCAGGTCTCCCGCATTGCAGGCGGATTCTTTACCAGCTGAGCCACAATGGAGCTTGAAGGGAAGGTAATTCGGTACGACTAGAAAACAGTGCATGATGCGAGGGCAGTGGTAAAGATTAATATGAGAAAGGGGGCCCAGAAGATAAAGAGCCATCCTCGGGGAAATGTGGACCAATCAAAGGTTTTTAGGCAAAAGAAAGGTGTGGTCCTCCATGCTCACAGCAGCAGTATTAACAACAGCCAAGATAAGGAAACTGCCTATGTGTCTATCTATGGATGAATGAAAACAGACAACGTGGAATGTTTATGTATATATGTGTATCTACTTGTCTATCTATCTGTCCATCTCTCTCTCTACAATGGGATATTAGTCAGTCATAAAAAAGAAGGAAATCTTGCCATTCGAAACAACATGAATGGACCTTGAGGGCATGAGGCTAAGTGAAATAAATCAGACAGAGGAAGGCAAGTATCATATAATCTCACTTATATGTGGGATCGAAAGGGAAAAAAAAAGAAAAATGAGCTCATGAGACTTAGTGTTTGCCAGAGGCAAAAAGTAAGCAAAATGGGTGAAGGTGATCAAAAGGAATAAGCTTCCAGTAACAAGTTAAGAAAGTCCAGGGGGTGTAAGGTACAACATGATGATTGCAGTCAGCAGTACCGTATTATATTTGAAAGTTGCTAAGAGAGTAAATTTTAAAAGTTCTTATCACAAGGAAAAAAATGTGTAATCGTGTATGGTGACAAAATGTTCACTAGACTTACTTTAGGGATCATTTTGCAATATATATAAAATCTGATCATTATGTTATACACCCGAAACTGATACAATGTTTTATGCCAATGGTATCTCAATAAAACACACAGGAAAAACAATAACAAAAAAGAAACCCAAAACAGAAACAAAAAGATATGATCACATTCGTGGTTTTGAAAGGTAACCAGGCAAGTTAGCCAGATAGGCCTCGCAGAAGATACCCTCAGCAGAAAAATCTAGCAGCAAATGGATTGGGGGCGGAGTAAGGACAGAGAGACAGCAAGAAGCTACCAAGAGGGTCCCAGGTCGGGAGACGAGGTTCAGGGCTCAGCCAGCTTCTGCTTCCAGCCTCTGGGCCCCTGACCAGGGCCTGTGGCCCAGGAAGCAGGGTGGGCCACTCGTTACCAGGAGGAGACCACTCATCACATGAGGGATGAGTGCCATGTTCAAGATCAAGAGAAACAGCAGTGCCACAACTTTCTGTTTTAATCTTCTCAACCAAGAAAATCCAACTACATGTGGCCTGGTGCAGGTCCAGTCAACAGAACTGGATAACAGATTATATGCCTGAAGCCAACAAGCACAAAGGTCTAGGCAAGTGTTTTGGAGTTGGCAGAACAAGACATGTCCCGGATGCACATCTCTGAGCTGTCTGGCAGTGAGGGACTCGCTTTTTCCCTCTGTTTTCTCATCTGTCAAATTGGACTAACACCTAGTTCATTGGTTTGTTACGAGAATTAAATGAGGACTAAGCTAAAAATTATCACCATCATTATTAAATGAGGAAGAAGCAAGAGCAGGAGGTCACAGATGCAATTTGGGTAGATTCGGGTTGGTATTAACAGAGAAGGAAGAACAAGTTAATGTGAATTTGGTTTTAGATAAGCTATTTTTAGATTGAATCGAGTTTGGTGCTGGAGATTAGAGGCATTTAGATAGGAGATAATACCCTCCTCCTGTACTTGATATCCTCTGATTTGAGACTCAGTTTCCAAAACTTCTCACCAATCTCTGTATCTCTCAATTTTTAACTGAATGCATGACTTTCTGGAAAAAGAAGAAAAAAAGACACTTCATTTTACATTGTAGGTAGGTAATTAAGTGATGACACTTGTGACAGCATAAGTGTACATACAGGACTCCTTAGAGGAGGCTAACATGCTCCTCCTCATCCTTTTTTTGGCCTGGTGCCTAGGAAGTAAATCTGATGGCTGGAGCTTTAGCAACCATTGTGAACCATGAGGACACAGGCCACATTCTAAGCAATGGCCAGGGTTCTTAACAACTTAGCTTCACCCATTGGCTGCACAGAATCACTTCGGTAATTTTGTGGGTTTTTATTTTGTTTTGTTTTTCTTCCCCCCCCCCACCTTTTTTTTAATATCCATGCCTCGCCCTCAAATATCTTGATTTTAATTAACCGAGTTGAGACCAACACATGGTATTTGGGTAGGGGTATTAAAAGCTCCCCAGGTGATTAAACATGTGAAGCAAGAGTTTAAAAACCAGTGATTTAACCACATTGTCTCATTACATTATGCGGTATCAGTCCATCAAGACTTCTGTGAAAATGGTATAAGTAAATTAAGAATACAAACTACATGTATAAAATAACTCAGCTACAAGGATATATTATACAGCACAGGGAAACACAGTCATTATTTTATTATAACTTTAAATGGAATATAATCTATAAAAATATTAAATCACTATGTTGTACACCTGAAACTAATATCATAAATCAACTATACATAATTTTTTTAAATAGCATAACTAACATAAAACAACGGCTACCACTTTTTGAGTACTCCATTATGTCATCATGTAGTTTTCTAGGAAATCATTTCACATACATTTTATAGCTTAATCCCCATAACAACATTCTGAGGTTAATAGCATCATTTCATGTTTATTTCCTGGACACTGAAGTGTATTGAGTTTGAGTAACTGACATAAGAGTCCCATAGGTTAGTACACAAGCCCAGAACCGACCAAGTCCAGGGCCACTCTCCTAACCACCACAAGGCACTGCCTCTCTCCAGATGAGTTTTACTAGTTTTCACTTCATCTAGGGGTACCAGTGAAGGTGCTCATGAGCCCTGAGATTGTGGCCAGGAAGGAGAAGGAATAGGATAATGCTGATATTCAGGATCCATCACCTCTGAATAACCAGGAGTGAACCTAACTTCTCCAGCCCTAGGATTTTTTCAACAGTGGACCTAATGGGAAGTCACTTGCCTTTAGCCACTATGTAGATGTACTCAACAAAGGTTTACATTTGTTTCCAGGTAAACTTCTCTCTGATCTAGACCCAGAAATGTAGCAACTTCTGATTAAATCAAATGATTCAAGGCAAATTGGAAGTGGTCAAACAGGAGATGGCAAGAGTGAACATCGACATTCTAGGAAGCAGCGAACTAAGATGGACTGGAATGGGTGAATTTAACTCAGATGATCATTATATCTACTACTGTGGGCAGGAATCCCTTAGAAGAAACGGAGTAGCCATCATGGTCAACAAAAGAGTCCAAAAGGCAGTACTTGGATGCAATCTCAAAAATGACAGAATGATCTCTGTTCGTTTCCAAGGCAAACCATTCAATATCACGGTAATTCAAGTCTATGCCCCAACCAGTAACGATGAAGAAGCGGAAGTTGAACGGTTCTGTGAAAACCTACAAGACCTTCTAGAACTAACACCCAAAAAAGATGTCCTTTTCATTATAGGAGACTGGAATGCAAAAGTAGGAAGTCAGGAAACACCTGGAGTAACAGGCGAATTTGGCCTTGGAGTACAGAATGAAGCCGGGCAAAGGCTAATAGAGTTTTGCCAAGAGAACGCACTGGTCATGGCAAACACCCTCTTCCAATAACACAAGAGAAGACTCTACACATGGACATCACCAGATGGTCAACACTGAAATCAGACTGATTATATTCTTTGCAGCCAAAGGTGGAGAAGCTCTATACAGTCAGCAAAAGCAAGACCAGGAGCAGACTGTGGCTCAGATCATCAGCTCCTTGTTGCCAAATTCAGACTTAAATTGAAGACAGTAGGGAAAACCACTAAACCATTCAGGTATAATCTAAATCAAATCCCTTATGATTATACAGTGGAGATGACAAATAAATTTAAGGGACTAGATCTGATAGACAGAGTGCCTGATTAACTATGGACGGAGGTTCATGACATTGTACAGGAGACAGGGATTAAGACCAAACCAATGGAAAAGAAATGCAAAAAAGCAAAATGGTTGTCGGAGGAGGCCTTACAAATAGCTGTGAAAAGAAGAGAAGTGAAAAGCAAGGGAGAAAAGGAAAGATATTCCCATTTGAATGCAGAGTTCCAAAGAATAGCAAGGAGAGATAAGAAAGCCTTCCTCAGCGATCAATGCAAAGAAATAGAGGAAAACAACAGACTGGGAAAGACTAGAGATCTCTTCAGGAAAATTAGAGATACCAAGGGAACATTTCATACAAAGATGGGCTCAATAAAGGACAGAAATGGTAGGGACCTAACAGAACCAGAAGATATTATGAAGAGGTGGCAAGAATACACAGAAGAACTGTACAAAAAAGATCTTCATGACCCAGATAATCACGATGGTGTGATCACTCACCTAGAGCCAGACGTCCTGGAATGTGAACTCAAGTGGGCCTTAGAAAGCATCACTGTGAACAAAGCTAGTGGAGGTGATGGAATTCCAGTTGAGCTATTTCAAATCCTGAAAGATGATGCTGTGAAAGTGTTGCACTCAATATGCCAGCAAATTTGGAAAACTCAGCAGTGGCCACAGGACTGGAAAAGATCAGTTTTCATTCCAATTCCAAAGAAAGGCAATGCCAAAGAATGCTCTAACTACCGCACAATTGCACTCATCTCACATGCTAGTAAAGTAATGCTCAAAAGTCTCCAAGCCAGGCTTCAGCAATACGTGAACCGTGAACTTCCAGATGTTCAAGCTGGTTTTAGAAAAGGCAGAGGAACCAGAGATCAAATTGCCAACATCTGCTGGATTATCAAAAAAGGAAGAGAGTTCCAGAAAAACACCTATTTCTGCTTTATTGACTACGCCAAAGCCTTTGACTGTGTGGATCACAATAAACTGTGGAAAATTCTGAAGGAGATGGGAATACCAGACCATCTGATCTGTCTCTTGAGAAACCTGTATGCAGGTCAGGAAGCAACAGTTAGAACTGGACATGGAACAACAGACTGGTTCCAAATAGGAAAAGGAGTACGTCAAGGCTGTATATTGTCACCCTGCTTATTTAACTTATATGCAGAGTACATCATGAGAAACGCTGGGCTGGAGGAAGCACAAGCTGGAATCAAGATTGCCAGGAGAAATATGAATAACCTCAGATATGCAGATGACACCACCCTTATGGCAGAAATCAAAGAAGAAATAAAGAGCCTCTTGATGAAAGTGAAAGTGGAGAGTGAAAAAGTTGGCTTAAAGCTCAACATTCAGAAAACTAAGATCATAGCATGCAGTCCCATCACTTCATGGCAAATAGATGGGGAAACAGTGGAAACAGTGGCTGACTTTATTTTTGGGGGCTCCAAAATCACTGCAGATGGTAACTGCAGCCATGAAATTAAAAGACGCTTACTCTTTGGAAGGAGAGTTATGACCAACCTAGACAGCATATTTAAAAGCAGAGATATTACTTTGCCAACAAAGGTCCATCTAGTCAAGGCTATGGTTTTTCCAGTAGTCATGTATGGATGTGAGAGTTGGACAGTGAAGAAAGCTGAGCACCGAAGAATTGATGCTTTTGAACTGTGGTGTTGGAGAAGACTCTTGAGAGTCCCTTGGACTGCAAGGAGATCCAAGCAGTCCATCCTAAAGGAGATCAGTCCTGGGTGTTCTTTGGAAGGACTGATGTTGAAACTGAAACTCCAATACTTTGGCCACCTCATGAGAAGAGTTGACTCATTGGAAAAGACCCTAATGCTGGGAAGGATTGAGGGCAGGAGGAGAAGGGGACGACAGAGGATGAGATGGTTGGATGGCATCACTGACTCGATGGACATGGGTTTGGGTAAACTCCAGGAGTTGGTGATGGACAGGGATGCCTGGCGTGCTGCGATTCATCGTCGCAAAGAGTCGGACACGACTGAGCGACTGAACTGAACTGATTAAATCCCAAAACATAAACAGAAGCACCAAATCTTCACCTCTTTTCATCTTCCTGGTTTAGAAGTTTAAATAAATCATGTGAAATGCATAGAAAAACTCTTCCCTTTCTCTCCTAATGTTTAATGATAATTTATAGCCAGAGAACATTTGTAAATTTAACAGCCCATCAAAGTGTCTCAGAGCACACCAGTTCAGAGGACTCATTACATGACATTAAACATAACTTTCCACGAAGGACTGTACAGCATGAATGGGTGGGCAGGCTAGTGAACAGCCACCACTACAGTAATTTATCGTTTGTAATTCTCCTTATTACTTGCAAAAATATTTGTTAAAGGGAGGGGGTCACAGTGATTTACACAAAAAAGTAGTTCACTACTTTGCCAATGCCATAAATTCCAAAGGCAGAGAAATCCTTTATGATCCTAAGAATGTGCTAATTCTTTTTCCAGCCACCCCAAAATGACAAGGAAGAAGTCTCTGGTAAAGTTTCAGGATATTAAAAATTCATTTCTTTGAACAGAGAGGTATTGTTTCCAACTTACCTCCTTCCCAAATCTCAAAGAACATCAGTAAAAGGAAAATAAAAGAGGTAGATTTTTTTATTCCCAACATGCAAGTGAAAGAGTCCTCTACTTTATCCCATCATGTCTTTAAAATGGTGTTTCTTTTGCTCCAGAAATATCTGAGGAAAAAGGTCTGAAACAAGCCTTTATCCTGTGTAACTGGATTTTACACTACCACAAATAGCTATCCTAATTTTGTCAAGGCCTTCTTCCTAAATAGGCAAAATCAGGACAACAATTATTGCTATCACAAAAGGGAATTTTAACTTGACAGTGGGCACAGACCAAATTATAACCAAAGCCATGGTCAAAGTTTAGGATTCCCACCTGCATAAGAGAGACCCTCCCATGTTTTCCCTAAAACAACCCTCCCGGAGACATCAGGCCCCATTCATGGTGTTCATCCCGTGACTGCAGACCTGATAAAACTCCAGAGCTTTAACTACCAGTGCATTGAGTATAACATAACGCTTTTGCTGATACCATAATTTTTACCACTCAAAGTAGGTCACTTATTTAGTGTAAGTTTAGTTTAAAAGACTGCTTTCTTCTCCTCCTTCTGGACCTGTGGTCCCAAAGTCCCAGCACAAGTATCTTTATTTCTTTGCCAGATTCCACATATCACTTCTGCTAACTTTGTTGACTGAAAATACCCACTCCATAAACTTTAGCAACTTGATGGTGGTGAATTTCTGCAGCAGAAGTAGTTTTCCCATATGAAAATAAGGTCATGGGATTCACTTTGCCCCGAAAGAGTAGTCATTTTGAAAATGACCCACCAAAGTCACAAGTAACCTTAGCTAACTCACTTCATTCTTATGCGTACAGAAAAATGTTTATGATAGTCTCAACAAAATCAGTGAGGGATTTGCTGCCTACCTTTAAAACTTCCTCTCAGGAGCAACGTTATTTTAGGGGGAAAAAAATACAGCTTTCATGGAGATTATATTTTAACATAAACATTCGTTTGCTAACTACTTAATATAGTCCAGACAAAAAGCTCAAAAGTAATTTCATTGATTTTTATCAGATTAACTTTAATGTTTCCATAAACTTTCTGTCCTTCTATCTAAATGGACAAGATTGACCCAAATGCAAACTTCTAAATATGGCTGAGAGATTTATCAAAAGAGGAAGAAAAACTCTCATCAAAATGACTTCTAAACTTAGGCTGCAGCAATTAATTTTTAAAATTCTACTCAGAGCTAATAAATAAGCAAGGACAGTCTCTCTCCCCTCTCCCCCAAATAATCAATTGTTTGACTCCATCTAGTGAATTTAGTTGGTTGTTTTGACTTCAGGTAGCTTAGATGACATATATTCTAATTTGACAGCTGAAGTGTTTCGAAACTCGCTCGGGTACATTTCTGTATTTAGCAACCACCAATAAGTTAGCACTATTGTTAAATTCACAATTAGCCAATTTCTTACAACATACAGGTAGGAAGCAGAACCGAGACAAGTGAAAAATTATCATCAGGCCCCAAGTCTTGATTCTTTTCCTGTCACTAATGCCAATTTATATAAACTACATAACATGTGATAATGTGAAGTACTGTGTTCACATCCAAAATTATAATTCTAATTCATTATTAATTGGTGTTAAGTAAGAATTACCAGATTATTCCAAAGCTAATATTCCATAATAGCAAGCAGACCCAGGTTGAGCAGTCATCTAAAATTAGCTTATTCACTGTAAAATAAAGATTGAATGTTAAGGTATAAAATTATTCTAAATCCCCAAACACACCAGAACCAATTGTGAAATTAAATGTGACACTTTCCATAATTCAAACTACAGTACTTGCTTTTTGTCTTTCTCCTCAGCTACCCCTAAATTAAATTAGTCTTATTGATTATAACTCAGAAATCCCTGTCTTGTTACCATGATTTTCCAATTCTAATGAAATGTACAATTCGGTTGTACACAGTTAAGTTGGTTTTCTTAAATTACAGTATAGAGTTTAAGTTCAATGAATATCTCAATACTATAGTTTACAGACACAGGGAAAGCCAATTTCTTTGCTAGCTTAAACCACTGGTAAATTCAAGTGTCACAAACCTGTTTTTGGTCTACCATGATGGATGATCACTCATTACTGAAGTAAGATCTTATGAATTGATTAGCAATGTTATTTAACTAATAGGCATGGGTTGCACACAGGTCCTGGAATGAAACAGAAGCCCTAGTCCAGTGAAAATGTGTTACTGTGTATAAACAATGCTTAATAGCTTTTCTAAAAGCAGAACCACTAAACTGAAATTCACAAGTCATTATTCTAGAAAACAGGAGTACACAGTATATCTGGTATAAATTTGCTAATGAGACATCTATTCCATGGACAACTGGACCACAGGCCCCATTATATGCTTAGCCCTGAAAACCATGGCTCTGGTGCCTCAAAGAACACATCTGTGACACTCAGACTGTTTTAGCATTACTTTCAGTGTCCTGGGATTTGGATTTGGTTTTGATTTTTTTAACTTAAGAGAAAAATAGTTCTTAACAACATTTCCTTGACGATCCCAGAGTCCTGAGCCCTGTTCTTTATGAAGGACAGAAGGATTTGTAACCCCCAGCCTCATCTCCAGACCATTTCCCCAGCAGCCCTAGCCCAAAGCTGCCTTATTTGTAAACAGTGATGAGACGCCTTTCTTTGTGGCTAATATTTTACACAGCATCATCAAATCTGCTACTATGATTCCTGTTACTTCATTAACCGTTGCTTTTATCTAGTGGAGAAATGATGGGCATTCCCTCTCCCTTTTCAGTCTTAATAACACTTAAGTGATTTATTTCCATTTATTTCTGTTTGTTAACTTTGCTAAAATCAACACAAAAATATTACTAGAGAGGGATATTACAGTCCCTGGATGAACTGATTTGAGCTCTCATCTCAGTTTCTCTCAACAAATGGGGATGAAACATTCATTTTCTCCACATAGATATAAGAATATATGATATTAGCCACTTTACCACCTGAGGAATTGCCACCAAAGGAGTGTTTAGCATGCAAATGCCTGTACCACAGCTACCTTCCTCCTCACAAGAATGCAAGCCAAGGCTTTATTAAATAGTGCCTGGTCTTACAACCCACACCAAAAATAACCGAACATGCTACTTAAGATAAGAATGCATTAGCATTAAGAGCATTAAGCCATTGTTTCTGTGTCATAAGGCAGTAATTCTCAACTGTAAATAAATTTGTATATATTTAGGTATAATGTTTCATTTATTGAATCATGTATTTTATATTATGATGAATTTCAATTCCAATTACCAAAATGATGTTTACATAAGCTGCAAACATTTATTTTTTGTTACTAGAGAAGAATAAGTCCTATTCATTAGCACTGCTCGCTGTCAGTTATAAAATACATTTATTTTCACCATCAGAGCTATACAATACTTAATTTCAAAATATATATCATCACTCAATGAGGATAAATTAGAGCATCGGGATTAACTAGGCTAGATCCAGAGTAATCTATCACTCAAATAATAAAAGTTAATGCTTATTAATTTCTTATGATGTGCCATACATGGAACCAAGCACTTGATGTATATTAACTCAATGTCATCCATAAAATTACACTGTGCGGTAGGTACTATTATCATCCCTAATTTACAAATAGGAAACAATGATGAACCAGGGAGTTAGAGAATTTGCCTATGACTATATAGCCACTAAGCGGCAGATAATTAGTTACAGAGGTTATGCTCTAAAATCCAAAAGAAGTCAGTGTGTCATGACGCCTCTTAATAAGTCTTATATGAATCAAATGCTGTGTATTTTCAGCACCAAGAGGACTTTAATTTTTAAAATAAAGTAACAGGTTTATTAAGTTATTCACATTGTAGCACTTGAGAAGGTTCATGTTAGACAGTCTCAAAAATGTATATAAAATGAAACTCAAAGCACAAAGTAACCAGAATACTTTGTATAAATTGAGTATCACCACCTCCTCCACTTTTCCAAAATCACTCATAATGAAAATCTGTTACTAGGTATATATAATATTGAAAGTGTTTCTTTTTGTTTCCTACTTAGACTACCAGCTATTCATGGCTTGGAGAAGCAGCTAATCTATACATTATTGAAAATGCCACACCATACTGGACCCAGAGAACCCTTGATAAATACTACACATTACATTGACAATGAGTAATGGCAACTGAGAATGAAATTACAGTGTAACTCAAGGATGAAATATGAAGCTGAAATAAAATGGATGTGAGTCCTATTCAATCTGTCCCTTAGTCTTTTGAGGTCTTTGAAAAGAGAAGTCCTTATTTAGGACACAGGAAGGTAGTGTTTTTGAGGTCTGGGAAAGATAATGACATCAATGCTGATTAATATTACAGTACTAAAAATGAACTGTGTGAGAAAGGCATGAGAGAGTAAGGATGGCCAAGTCATTTACAGACAGTTACTTTATTTTCTGCATATACATAAAATAAATATAAAACTGCTAGCATATTATCTCAAATGTGGTTTTCAGGTCTCATAAATTATTTTCTTGAAGTCTCACATACTGGGCTCTAGTGAAAAGACAAAAGGCAGGAAAGGGGACGTTTTCCTTCGGTAACTTTGAACTGCTTTTGTACTGTTCGAAAATCACTATGTGCATGAATAACTATTATTTTAATAAAAATGAAATCTTAAGTGTCAGTCTACACTCAACCAAAAATAGCAATATCGAGCAAATTCAACTCAGTTATTTTAAACAATTAATAAATGATTAGTAAATAATTCTGAAGAATTGACACCTAAAACAATAGGCCAGGGAGAAAAATATAAGCCTACATTTAAATATAGAGGCTCTATACTTATATATACAATATATATACAGACATACATATGTGTGTGTGTGCATATATATGTATACACACACACACATATATAGCCATGGTAAAACTAAAAGACTATAATTGTAAACATTCACATAGCAAACACAGCTTTCCTGGATACCAAAAAAATTGCTAGGTTATGTGGAAACACAAGAACAGTTCTTCCTATAGAACACTGATGGATGTGAAATAATTGCCAGCCCATGTTTACTTTATACCTACTTTTTAATGCAAATGAAGTATAATTTGGAGATGCAGAGATGTATATTTTCCTAATGAAAATGGAAGATACAAATTTATTTACATTCTGTTAAATTATCTCTAATGTATCAGAGATAGTTTAACCACCACACGAAATATTTCACCCATCATCAATGTAAAAAGATTTAACACACAGCATTAATTTTCCCTTAGGGAAAAATAAAAAAGGAAACCTAAAGCTGTCAGAAAAGCTTGGAGTTCTGGGGTCGAATTTCCGCAAGTAACACAGTATGTGGAGGTTTGGCATCTGTTCAAACTTTCTTAGGTGCCAGTCCTCTTACGGTTTCCGTCCCCACCACGGGATGGGTGCCCGTTTCTACGGGAGGTGAGGACGCAGCCGCTCGCAGGGAAGGCCCTGCGCTGGGCCCTCCGGGAGGCTGGCACCGCTCCCAGGGCCTGGCGGACCCACGGGGGAGCGGGCGGGGGGAGGCGGGCGGCGGCCGCTCCGCAGGTCCTCCTCGGATCCTCTCTCCTTAGGTTCCTTTCTCTCTTCCCGAGCGTCTGGTCTCGCGCTCACCCTTCTCGCTGGACCCCCGCCTTCTCTCCTTGTCTTTCTGCCTCTCCACTCCTCTCTTCCCCGGGTTCCTTTCTCTCTCTCCTCTAACCTGGATCGGGCAGTGGTGAGCTGTGCCCTTCCACAAAAGTCTCGATGCTTTCCCAGACTGCCCCAAACGTTAACAACTGGGGAACATGCCAGCGGGGAAAAGCAGAGACCGACGACTCGCGGGTCCCGGTCCTTTCCGCCCTCTTCTGGGCACCTGCAATGCCCCATCCCGCCAACCGTCTGCTGTCCCCTCCGTCTAAGCACCGTTCTCTGCCTCCCTATCCGCCCTCTCCTCCCGCAGCCGCCCCGCCCCCTTTGCTCGTCCTTATACCTTTAGAACCCTAGTTGAGTTGTACGAGTTACACTCGCAGAATGAACCAAGATGTATGAGTTATGCTGTTACAACTCCCTAGATGCTCCACAACCTTCCTCTTCAAATACACATAAAATCTCACCAAACGTTGTCCGGAGAGCGTTGCTTTCTCCCATCCTTTCCCCTCTGGTCTGCAACTCTATAGCAGAAAGTTGGGAGGGTGTCTCTCAAACACTCTCCCTGGGTGAAAATAATACTGCATCCATTCAACCTTTTAATCCGCCATAAGAGAGCTCCAACATGGTTGCTAATGATATTCTTTGAAAATATCACCCTAATCTATTCACGGGCCTCCAAATATTTATTTAAACTAAGTTTAAACATTGCCCTTTCAAAATAATTTGGCCAAGATTACATTCTAGAATTCACTTCGAAGTTCAGCATTTTATGCGGCCGTCATAGGCACTGAATCCACACTAAACTCATTCTCCTTACAAGCGCAATTTTTCTACACAATGTGGAATTTTTTTTTTTTCCCCATTCCTTACTTTCCAATAACTGCAGACAGAGGTATAACAAGAAGGGGGAAATCCTTCAACAGTCTAAACTGAATTTATTTTTTCACATTCAGTCTGCTTTTTAAAAATTTCTTCCTACTTTCATTATCTGTGAGTAATTTGTTAAGGTGAATCCCAATCAAGCCAAACTCGGAGTTCTTTTCTGCAGCGAACTCGTCCTAGAAAAAAAACATGTTTTTCGGACGAATTACATGCCAACCAGCCAGCCAGCTCTACTCAAGAGCCAGGCTCAAACGCGCTACCAGGCTGCAAAAATCTAATGCGCATTTTCCACCTTCCCTGTCCCTTTTCACCTGGGAAAAAGCAAGAAGGGACACATTTCCGGGGACCAGCAGCCACGGGAGCCCCGGAACTGGCCAGCCTCCCCGCGCTGCCGTGGCGCATTACTTCTGCTTTTCTAACCTTTCCACTGGTGAGCACCATCAATTATGCACTAGAATAACAGGGGCCCGGCGAGGCAGTGTAACAGAAAGGCCGATTATGACGATGAATAATTCAAACACCTACGCGCTGTGTTCCTTTTACCACTGATAGGAGGCCAGGGGACGGGGATCCACGTTGCAGACTGCGCCACAAGGACTGGTTTGGGGCAAAACCGCCACACGCTGGCCAGGGAACCTGCCCGCTCGCTGTCCGCTGGGAGCGAAGACCGGAAGGAAATGAACTGCTCGCAAAAAATAAAGCACCCTTGCAGAAACTGATTCAAGAGGGCAGAGGCCACACAGATGCCAACACCTGAGGCTACTGATGGCCCTAGATGCAGCCAAGGACGTGCAGGGAACAACACTGCAGAGGCTGTTAGCATCTTATACCTTCCAGAAAAAGGTCAACGACTACATACAGAACGGTCTTCAGAGAAAAGACACCCTGCTTCCATGTCAAGTTGCTCAAACTTCAATGAAAAGAAATTCAAACTTAGAGCCTCTCTCAGAGGCTTATCCCTTCACTTGATGATAAAGTATAAACGGAGCTGGCAGGGCAGACTGCTGGTCTACCTCTCTTTTAAACTACCTCCTCTGTCAACTGAGATTCAGAAATTCTTTATTAGTATGCTATGTTTTAAATCGTGATTTGAAAATTCACAGTGGGAAGGAACTTTATGTCCAAAACCTGCAAGAAAAACACAAGTACTCTCCTTCCAATGCCCTGGGAAGTTCAAAACTCAGCAACACTGACAGCGTCTGAATGCGGGGAGGATGCTACTCCTCACCCACACAGGCAAACTAAATTTTAAACTGAGTCTTTAAAGGTGTACAGCCAAACTAAAAAAGATTTCCAACTGAAAAAGTTCCGATAACCGCCTTGAGCCTATTCATCTCCGTCATGGAGATAACTCCTAAAATATAGTGCCACATTTCTAATGCTCGGAAGAGGAAGAATAATCCCCGAGTTCTACACCAGAGTCAGAACAGGAAAGAATAAAACTAGGTATCAGTAGGGATGTTTATAAATCAAACGCTGACCTTAAAATATATGAAATTCAGGAGAAGAGCAGTTAATTTTTGTTAAATGATACATGGCTTCATTTTTGGAACGAGGCGCTCATTATCTAGAACTATTCCAAAATTAATCCTTAGTCTACATGAGAGCTAATATTACATTTCTAAATGCAAATTGACGAAAACTCTTGGGGAAAAAACCATTTTGAACTGTGGTTTCCAGAAGGCTTCAGGTTTAGTCATGTCAAATTAAAGGGGGGAACAGAGCTTCTTAAAATAACATTCTTTTTAAATCACATCCATATGATTTAGCAAATTGATATGGCCAAAGTCAATAAATCATGATGCACAGTTTTTATTTTACTGTATGACTGCTTTTATGTTTTTTTTTTTGCTCTAAGCCAACTCCTTATCATTTTTAGCCCAAAGCTGGGTTGATGTTCTCGTCGAGGCAAAACAAGTTCTTTCTTATGTAATGGGTGTCAACCCACCATCAGGGAAAGAAATGTCCCCACGAGTTTGGCAGGGCACGGAGCAAGCCACCTCTTCAGCTGCACCACCAGGCATCCCATGGACAGCCTTTCAGCTGGCAGTATTTGAATCTGTTGCTTTTTCGCCACTTTTCAGCATGTGAGTGCTTGTTTTTTCCTTAACCCCAGGGATTTCATTTTGTGCTGACCTGGACTCGAGAGGCGATCTCCACGAAGCTCTCCTTTTAAGGCAAGATTGTGTGCGCTCCTTAACGATGGGCGTTTAAGAGAAATGGTAATTATGATAGATTTTGAGCCTTAGGTAACAGACAGCCTCACAGTGAGAGGGTTCACTACAGTTAGGACCAAACTCCTCATTAAGAAATGGAGCTATATGCCTTCAGATCCTTTTAGACACACCGAAAGTGAAGTCCAGGTTAGTAAAAGCGCTCATCCTTAGGATGGAAGGTTTCCTGAGACAGCCAACATTCCACAAGGCAGTGCTAGCCTGCCTGGACTGTGAGCACAGGAAATGTCTTGGGAACAATTAAACTAAGGGACCCTGGTTAAAAAATCAATAAAGGCATCAGTGCTTTAAACACCATTCCCTTCTTTCTTATTCTTATGACTTAAAACTTGTTTGTTTAAAAATGTCGTTTAAGCTACCAGATTAGATACACTGCATACTGCAACTCTGATTGTGAAATCATAGTTTCGGACAAAAGTAGTCTACATGCTAGTAATGAAACTACATGAAAACATATCTGTGTGTTTATGTGAATATGTATGTTTTGTATATATATTTGTGACTCATATGAATCTCTCAAGACACATTCCAGTCAAACGTTACTCTTAAATGAGAAAAAAGAAAGAACACAAATCCTTGAACCAAAACACCATGACCTCAATCCTTTCCTCACTCACGTGTGTACAAGTTTTCCTGCCCCGCTTGGCTGAGAAGACGGCAAACACAATTTAATATTTAATGGAGCCAAAGCACAAAGCATGTTCAAATTCAATACAAGGAAATGTCTTATCTCAACTTTTATAGATTAATAACTCAAAAACTGTGAGAAACTTCAGAAAGTCATGACAAGTTCTAGCCAAGTGACATGTAAGTTTCTTCAGGACACTCTCTAACTATTAATGAAGTGGAAAATATGAAATAAAGGATTTATCAGTTTACTCTAAGAAATTATTTCCAGAACAGTTGCTATATCAAATCATGAGATTTGTTAGAGCTAAAATAATTTGGAATATCATATCCGATTTTTTTCTCAAGAAGATAAGATTATGTTCTCAAATATGGATGGTATTAGCCATGTATCTGCATAGCAACAGTTCTATTAGAAAATTTAAAAGCGAAACTCAATGCTGCTGCTGTTGCTAAGTCACTTCAGTCGTGTTCAGTTCTGTTTGACCCCATAGATGGCAGCCCACCAGGCTCCCCCATCCCTGGGATTCTCCAGGCAAGAACACTGGAGTGGGTTGCCATTGCCTTCTCCAATGCATGAAAGTGAAAAGGGAAAGTGAAGTCGCTCAGTCGTGTCCGACTCTTCGTGACCCCATGGACTGCAGCCTACCAGGCTCCTCCGTCCATGGGATTCTCCAGGCAAGAGGACTGGAGTGAGATGCCATTGCCTTCTCCAGAAACTCAACGAAGACTGTCTAAAAGGGAAAGAGTGAAACATGGGCAAACACAGTCCCGTAACGGCCAGCTGTGAAGGTCACAAGGTTCTGACAGAGGAGTGGGTGTGATGACACTGATAGGGGCGATCATCTGCAAGCCATCAGAAACGAGCATGGAAAGCATTTCGCATTTTATAAATACTTGAGAACCAAGCAAGCATTTCTGGTTTAAATGAACCATATTTTAAACTTTCTGGTTTTATAAGAACATCCTACTATAAATCTTCCTAAGATTTGCCTGCTTTTTGCTTATTTTATTTTACTTAGGCCAGTAACGACCACTACAAATATCCAAATGCTGAACCAAGCAAAGATTCTATCTCTAAATTTTTCTGTGAAAGGCTTAAATTTCTTCTACAAAGCCAACAAGAGTAAATAAGCTTAGCATTGGTCACTTTCTTTTTGTAAAACCATAACTGAAAAATAAAATCATCCCAGACTCTTAAGGGGAATCAACAGTCTGGAAAAAAACAAAGCTATTGCCATATCCTCTCCAGTTCTTAATCCACTGCCCCCAAAAGATTTTTGGTTAAAAGAAGTCCTTTCAATCTATAATATTTAGAATGACAAGAGAAGTCCTGTGACTCCATCCTGCTTCCAGCATCTGTCAAGAAAATCACAAACCTAACTCTCAATTCATGGCAGAATGCTAACAGGAGATGAACAATGCTTCAGAGGGGAAAGCGTATTATTAGAAAGGCTCAAGACCAAATAGTCACAGAGAGTTGCCAAGTCTCCCCCTCACCATTTTTTTTTTTTTGCTTTCAACTATGAGTTATTGAATTTAAAATACAAAGAACAAGTTATTTTTAACAAAAACCCTCAAAATAGGAGAAAAATTTAATGCCGTATATATATATATATACACGTATAGAGATATACACACAAAACGATGTAAAATCTTCTGAAGAGAAAGCTAACTAAGCTAATGGCTTACTTTTTAAGGTGATTTTTGCATTTCAATTACTTGTGCTTTCTGATTTTTGTTTTATATTGGAGTACAGTTGACTAACAATGTTGTGTTAATTTCAAGTGTACAGCAAAGTGATTCATTTATACATATTATACGCGTCTGTTCATTTTCAAATTATTTTCTCACTTAGGTTATTATAGAGTATTGAGCAGAGTACCCTGTGCTATACAGTAGGTACACGTTCGTTATCTATTTTAAATGTATCAGCTATACATTTTGTATAATATATAACACCAGTTATACATTAAATATATTTAATTAAAAAATAGCCTTAAAGGATGCCTACTGTCCAATCTATACAGCACATATTACCAAAGATACTCAAATAAGCTAAGTTGTAGACTACTACAGAAGCACAGAGTGTGCATTGCCGGTAGTAAAACATCAGCCCTCAGTTATGAAGGCATTTCTTTTAAAACACTATATTATTTTGTACATTTAACATTCTCTGACTTTTCTCCATCCTCTATCTTCACATGCAGGAAAAAGAGCATGCGTAAATTGAGATTTTTAAAGATGAGATATAATTCACACTTTCTAGAATATCACTACTCTGGAAATGGCAGGGGACCCGCAGGTTAGTGACACAGCTATATTCATTTGGTAAGCTTAAGAATACAATGTGTACTTTCATAGTAATAGTGGTAGCTGAGGTAGCACAGTCAGAGTTCAGAGCAGCGTCTGGAACTGAAGGCCTGGCTTTATAATCTTTCTACACTGTTAGTAATTGTAACTTACATCACTGTATTTAATCTCTGTCTTAGTTTCCTCATCTGCAAGACGAAGATGGCAATAAAAAGCTACGTCATAGAATCGTTATACCAATTACATGGCTTAACATATACACACTGCTTGAAAAGAAATGGGTACACAGTAAGAGGTGTGTAAGCATTTTCTTATATTAAAGCTGTGGAACAGACTATGAACTCAGTAAGCGCTCAGCGCACTGCCAGATTCAGCACAGCAGTAGCCAGGAGTAGTACTTTTATTCTAAAGGCACAGGTTAATAAGGGCAAACTTTATCAATGATTAGTTCCTTTATAAAACAGTGAACAAATAAACAAGCATCTCATCTCACTTATTATCAAAGAAATATATATTAAAACAACAGCTCTTTCTTGGTAGTTAAATGACCTCCTTTAAAAAAAAAAAAAAAAGTAGCCAGGTCTGGTAAAAGTGTAATGAAACTATAAAGCAATCTGACAATATTACCAGCAATTAATACAATGTTAGGGCTTCCCAGGTGGCGCTAACGGTAAAGAATCTGCCCGCCAGTGCAGGAGACGTTAAGAGACACAGGTTCGATCCCTGGGTCAGGAAGATTCCCTGGAGGTGATCATGGCACCCCACTCCAGATTTCTTGCCTGGAGAATCTCATGGACAGAAGAGGCGTGGTGGACTACAGTCCACAGAGTCACATAGAGTCAGACGTAACTGAAGTGACTTAGCATGCATGATACAATGTTAATACCGTTTGACCCAATAATCCTACTATCTACCCTGGAGAAAACTCCAAAATATAAGGAAAGCTTTAAAAAAAAACAAAGTTATCTATGTGACATTTGTATTATGGAAAACTATTGAAAAACATTATATGTCTAACAATAAGGAATAATAATTTGGTATTTCCAAACAGCAAGTTTGGGATTCGTGCATAGATGCTCCATCGTGGGCTTAGGCTCCACTGTGGCTTCTCAGGGATTATTTATGTGTCAAAGGCACCAAAAGGCTCAGACGTAATGTCATTTCTTTAATCCAGCTTTTCCCAAACAGACTGGTAACAGAAACTCTGGAGGCAGAGGGTAGTTAATAAGATGGAAAAGTATTGGCTAAGTAAGTCATGGCTAATCGTCGTGATGAAAATGTACGCAGTCATTGACAAGGGTAATTTTTTTGTATTACACCAGCTGCTTCCAGCAATATGAGAAAATATTTATTATGTAACATTAAGGGGGAAAGGGGCTAGATGCAATCAGTTAACAAACAGCCAAGCATATGAGAAAAGCTCAAATGGAAATAGCCCACCGTGAACTATAGAACTGGGTAAATGTTTCTCTACTATTTCTGGACTTCCCTAATGAAAGCAAATCCATGGTAAGAAAACCAGTCTGAGTCGGTGGTATGGAGTCCCACCGTCGCTCTTCCTGCCTTGGAAGTATAGGTTGTTTGTTTACCTGGTTGTTACTTTAATAAGGCCTGAGGGGAGACTCCGGACTGAAAGTGACCTGTAACAAGAATGCAGAAAACAAACAGAGAGATCACTCAGCTCCACCAGAGGAATACGGGGAAGCAGCCAGCCCCGTCAACTGGAGAGGGGCTAATGAAACATTACCTGCAGGTGAGCGGACTGTCTCACAGTGTTACAACTCTGAGCTACAAACGATTTCCTAACCACAGAGGTAACCACTCCACAGATACTTTGAAAGACAAATGAGGAAGCTGGCACATGCAAGGTCAATCGCAAACCTCCCGGACAACCCTGGGGCTTCTCCTTCGCCAGGAGAGGCTGGTCTAGGGCGGGGCGGGGAGTGTCCTGCTGGGCACACTGTGACCACCACACCACGGTCACTTCTCTTGCATTTCTGAATTTGAATTTTAGCAGCCTGGTATACATTCCTATCCACGTCCAAATAAATAAAATGTTAAGTGGACATAAGCTAAAGCTCACACACATAATTTGAAAGCTGTGATTTTTGTTATGTTGGAGAAAACGAATAAACATCATCTTCCAATCCCGATAACTGTTAGACTATGATTAGAATGGGTTCATGAAATCATTATACAGGAACAGAGTGGACCATAAACTATGGGGGAGGGGGGATCATTAATGGACAGTTCACTTTTATCTAAGAACTTTATTAATAAATCAGCTCCCCGGGCTTACTCGGACCACGGTTTTATTTGAGGCAGTACATTCTAATCAGGGTTTTTTTTTTTTTTAATTTTTCCTTTTATGACCTAATGATGCATTTAATTTTTAATTAAATTTCATTTTAAAGTATAGAGTATGTATAAAAGCCAAAGCAAGTGTGCAGCATCTGTTCATTGCATCTGCACTCACTACCACAAAAATTAACCTTAATCTAAAGAGGCACAAATGGGTTTTTAAGCCATCAGGAGGCCCGAGTATTTAAAAATCAATGACTGTCCACCCAGGCAAAGAACAGCTGTTTCCTAATATTCCAGCTCCACACCGAGCCCAGACTCAATCCCCAAAGACGAGCCTCAAAGTGCCCACACACTCACTTCCCCAGTTGAAAGTGTCAGAGAAGGGCACTATCTAAAAGCCACGAAGTGGGTTAAGCAGAGACAAGAGTGGACCTGGCCCAACCAGGCGGCATGTTTGGAGGCAGCTTCTCTCATTATCACTTAATGCTTTCGTAAAATCATCACCAACCTTACTTCCTGCATCCAGAAATCGACCTAATGAAGAAGTCTACCCACTGTGTTAAAAGGCCAGAGAATGCTCAGAGTGGACTGATTCCCGACACTCCAGAACAGGAAGTTCCCCTCCGTTGGGGCTTGTAAAGAACGCTGCATAGTTGGGCAGTGATAACATCACACATCCCTAAGGCACGTGCTTTTGCCTTCCTGAGTGACATGACGTCACGACCTGATGGAGAGAGAAAGCATACGTGTGCAAAGCCAGGGAAGAAAAAGCCGATACAGAGGTTGGCTATGGTTTTCCTTGGCACACTGGGATTTTCTAGAAGTTCTTCTGGGGATCACTTTAAACACAGAATTCCACAGGGGAGGGAAAAGGGGAGAAAAATCTCAGAAATCACAGAGGAAAAGTCAGACCCAGGCTCTGTGCAACATCTAGACTGTTCTCTTGCCTCCCAATTTTCCCACCTACAAAATCAGACAACATTACATGAACCCGAAGAACCCACATGGGCCCATCTTTATAAAGGCTTCCTGAGTCACCTTAAGAACTAAATTTTAAAAGCCACGGACTAGGATAAATCACAGACTAGGTGACATAGAAAAGCTCTCAGGTGGCCTTCACAATTGAGTGGCAGCAAGACTCGTCTCTCCATCACTGAGCCACTCAGACCCTCCTGTCCTCCAGGAGGCTCAGCCTTTAAACAACACCTCGGCAGATCTACCGAATGAGGCCAGCATCTTGACCCAGATTCCCCACTATGGGGGGGTGTCCCCACATGGGGGCCGATAAGCCTAGGACCACAGGACTTGAGTGGTGGCAGCTCTAGCTGGTCAGGGAGTTAAATCCAACAATTCAAGGGAGCGTGCAGTCAAGCAGGCTGAGAAACCCCGGGAAGCAGCCCCTCTTGACTGCACCGAAACCCACCCCTCTCCTGACTGCTTCCAAGTCTGTCCTTCCTGGGAACTCCCTGCTATGTGGACCTGCTGTGCCCCATGGACCCCGGGGGCCCACCTGGATCCAGCCATCTGGGCCCTGAAAGGTTCCACGGTCCCCAGCCTGAATGGCGATTGTCTCCAGAAGCGTCTTGACTGTGTTTCAAGCATGAGGGCTTATTAAAACCCCGAAGGGAAGTAATCCCTGAATGCCACTAAAAGGTCTCCAGCTGCTACCATTTATGAAGGAGGCTTGACAAGACATGGAGGGGGAGAAAGGGGAAGGGGTGAGCAGGAAGGACGGAGAGAGAGAAGAATTTAGACAAGGCCAAGTTATCCAAACAGAGCCCCCATCAAAAAGAGTCGTGTTTTATCAGCTTAAGCTTTCCTGCCTCCTTTCCCAAAGGTATTTCCCCCCTCAACTCTCGTTAACTCTTCTTTAGAGCTGCCTACTTTCTTTAAAAAACAATAATAAAGGCAGCACACGGCTAGAGAAAGTCCCTAAATGTGTGAAAATTAGAAAGAAGAGCCAGATGGATTACCTGGAAACAGGGCTGAATTTGCCATCGCTAAAAATTCGGGAAGGAAAATGGTTTTTTCATGGAAGAGAATTGGAGTGGTTCTCAGTATCTGTCTCTGCCTTCCTCATTCTTTTGAAAAGGTCTTTTCATCTCATTAAGTTAAGCTGATTAATAAAAATTCAGCAGTTTGCCCATGGATCCTTTAGAAGTGGTGATACAAGCTGAAAGATGCAGGCGGAAGGTTTTTGTGCCCGAGACAAAAAGGGGATGGCTTCTTAAATCCGTCGTTGTCATCCTCCATTAGAGAGAAATAGTCACCTTGGCTCAGACTCATCAAACATTATATTGCTACTTGTTAGCTCCTAGTAACCTTCCCAAAAAGGTTAGTGCTTACTTATAAATAAAAAGAGACAAAAAGAAACATTTAGAAAGAAAGTATGAGAACATTTTGCTTCATTTCAAAAATTATAAACACAAATTAATGAAGAAAACATGGCCTCTGGAGGAAGGTTCATTAAAGGGAAAAAAGCAATGTTATCTAAACAAATTTCTTATGTAAACACAAACTTGTACTTTTTGCTATAAAGCAAAATAAGCAGATAAGTTCAGTTATTTATTCATGAGTAACTGCTAACTTTGTTATCCAAAAATACCTTAATTACCTAGACAGTACCTAACACACAGTAGATGCTCAAGAGTTAAAAATGAATTTCCTCAGCAATTTTTTTTAAACTGTGATTTAAAGATGAAAAAAAGTCAAATTATATAACATCATGACTTGCAAATGTTTTCAACTGTTCCAGTGTGAGTTAAATTCATCCAGGAAAAAAAAAAAAAAAAAAAAAAACTATAAAATGTCTATTAAGTGACAAGCTTCAAACAAGGGAACAGAAAAATGAGCAAATCTTGCTTTATAGAAGTTGAAGCATTTTCTCAGCTACTTTTAACTTACATAAACACCAAATTGTTCACCTGTACTTTATCCAGAGATGACTAAATTAAATTTATACTACCATTCATGATATTTTAGTCCCCCTAAAAGGCACACACTACTCATATGTTAAACATCATTACCAAATTTATTTCTATCAAACCTGTGTGTGTGTATCACACTGTTTTTAGTGCCATCTTAAATAATCTGCCCACAATATATTGGATCAAGTTTTACAGTTAGCCTAGCTCTATCATTAAATTTATCCTAAAATACCAGAGCAAATAAGTGTTTTTGTCTGACTTTTACTTCAAAAGGATTTGAGGGCAGGGGAATGTTATTTTTACTTTACTCATATCTTGCGGACATTGCATAGACTTAAAGTCATCAAGTCTGTACAGAGAGCAAATATTTAAAGTGTTTGGCATTTCTAAGATGCAGTTTTTGATTTGAAGATTGCTTAAAAAAAAAAAAAAAAAAAAGAGCCAAAAAAGCACTGTTAAGTGTCCATCCTAAGCCATAACCAAATGAGCCATCTAGCTACACTGCTTTCCCCAGGGAAATATGGAAGATTCATTTACATAAAGAACAGCAAACTCACTTGCCCACACGATCCCTGTGGCCCGAAGCCTGTCACCTGCTTTGCTATCATCAATCCATCTCTTCAAATACCTAAGAGGCTGAGGCCAAACAATGTGGCTGAGAAAAACAATGAGTAAGGATCTGTTTACATTCCCACTGTGAAGAGTCATCATGGGGTAGCTGTGACTGATAATTACCAAGTTCAATACCTGTTAACGTGCGGCTCCTTCTCCATGAAATGAAAGATGATCGGAATCTAAGCAGGTGCTCTATGCTTAATGGCATTACCATCTTCACAGTTTAAACATTCCACAAAGCACCTACTGTGTGCCAAGCATTACGCCAACTACAGTAAACACAAAGATTAAACAAGATGTGACTCTGACGCCAAGGCGATTACAGTGGATCTGGTGTAATTAACGTCTTCTGTGAGGTTAGCCAGTTACTACGGAGGGACACGGGAGGTAAGGGCGGGAGGCGCCAGTTAAATGTGGAGGTGCAGTTCTTGCTGTCACAAATCCACCTGAGTTCCTGGGTCTCCCCGTAAACGAGGAGACAGGAAGAGTTACGTCTACTCCTTTTGTGTGTGTCATTTTTGAAAGAAGCAGCTGTGAAAACTACGAGAAGTTTAAAAAGCCTGCTTCTGAAAACAGAGAGTATTTTCACGGGAGTGTGGGGGTGGGTCTGGGGACACTGTTTCTACCAGTGGCGCTGTCACTGAATGCAGTTCTTCAGACGGAATAGGCTTGATTCCACAGAAATGGGGAAAAAATCTTATTGAAAAATCTTTATCATGTAGGATTTTTTCTGTGTGTAAAGTATACACATTCAAGATCAGTTCCCCAAGCTCCTTCAAACAAAATAATTTTACTATGGAATCGGGAATTTTGAATATTATTATCAAGGCATTGTAGATTGCTAATAGCTGGTTTAAGTAAAATATCATATAAATGATACCTAAGCCCTATAATACAAATTCGTGACTTTTTTTTAAAAACGAGCATCTGTGTCATAATGTCACTGTGATAACAATATAAAACCAAAGGCAAATGACACAAGTGAAGGAATAATTTGCAGATAAAATGAAGTTTATGTGTGGATTTAAATAAAATTGTTTGTTGTGAGTATTATCTAGTATCAATGTATTTCTATCTTATGCAATTCTGGAAACTTACGAGCCAGACACTCAAACCACTCAGTCTAAATATACAGCTACTATATCTATACTTTATTCAGTCTCTCACAATTTCATAGTGGATACAGGTGTCTATAAGAGATTAATAATTACTCAATAATTGTAAAACTCATAATTTAAAATCATAGCTTCATAATCAGCATTGTTATTATAATAAGTTATTATTTTAAGAAGGTCTTTTAAACAACATAACTATATTGTTAACTACAAATGAAAATCAGCCAAATAAACTGACTTTAATACCAATTCTGATAACCAACAATGAAAGGTTACAAAATCACAAGCTAAGGGGGAAAGAAAACCAGATTCTAAAAGTTCAACTTGGATTTTTAAATTTAGTCAGACTGCTTTTATTAGATAGCAAGGAAATGAAAAATGTTAAGTTCATGTCCAACAAATCACTAAATGCAGAAACACACTGGCAAATACACACCCGCTGTGGGTAACGGCTGGTGCTCACAATCAACCTCCTTGAAAAAACAAGGCCTGATCTGTAAGAGGACGCACCTTCGTGCTCCGTGATTGTGACCGGTCCCCTGAAAACCGCCCCTGCCACAGGAAGTGGGGTGAGGCCGGTCCAATCTACCCATGGAACCAATGAGGAATGATTTGGCTAGACGCTACTAAGAAAACAGACCCTGAAGCTTATCTGGCCCACCCAATGAGTCAGATGAGGTCTCCTCGGCAAGCAGGTCTGTCTAACACACAAGAGGCGAAAAACAGGTGAGTTAGGTCATGATTACTCCTTATAGTTGATTTACCTATCTATACATTGACCATCATCTTGATGCAACTGCATAACTTACTTAAAATTTTAGCTGATTTTCCGGCTGAATCCTTCTTCCTTGTACAGTGAGCTGGCACCTTGGAATTTATTTTAGAGATCCAGGGTGTCCTGTCCACTGCAGCTTTTGCCGATCACTACAGTAATGCTTGAGATACTCTGTTCATTTTATGAATCGACCATGACAGTATCTATATTTTACTAATAATGTAAAAATAAGTATGCAAAATTAGATGTGATATAGCAAAAAACAGCTCAGAAGACTATGGAGTCAAAAAAAACTGTAGAGTCATATTTATATAACTTATGATACAGATTTAAATAGACACTCATATGCTCTGTTCCAATATTTACACATTTACCCAATTTTCTAAAGTCTCCCCTCTTGTCCTTCATATCTCCTCCCAATGGATAGCAGAAGAAAACCAAACAGTTCAGTAAATCAACTTGGGATTTAGATCTTACAGATGTGAACTGAAGAATATATATTTGTTTTAATTCCAGGCACTTTTTTTTTCTTTTGAAACACTTCTTAAAAACTCTTCATATTTTTTAGAACCAAACTAAATTCAGAATTTAATCTGATACATTTCTGCCAAAGTCTCCCTGTGTTAAATCTCAGGATTGGATTCATTAACTTGGGTGAGGGTGGCTTGGCTTGTTTCGGTATAAAACATGTACCCAAAGCTCTGAAATTGTACGTTATCTTTCTTACCAATTAACTATAATTTCAGGATAGTTTTCCAGATAAATCCTTCAAATCATGTTTAGAAGTAACACAGAAAAAAAAATCAAAAAGTTTGAAAGTTAAAAAAAAAAAATCTGTGTTTTCTTGGAAAGTTTAGACATGTTGTGGAAACACATGTGTTAGTTCCTCTGCACTGACAAGGAAAAATGAGGTAGGGAAGTACAGTGTACGTTTTAACCAAGCAAGTTAAAGAGACGGAAAGGTTCATGAAGCCGACAACAACCTCCCAGAGGACAACAGTCCTCTCATTTCACAGATGAGGAAGCTGGACTTGCCCAAGGTTAAGTGACTTGCCCAAGGTCAAACAGTCAAGTAGTGTCAAAGCCCTAACTTATTCGGATCTTCTGAGTCAGACGTTCTAGTATAGGAGATCAACTCGTTCAACCACCTTGGTGTCAAGATGCAAAACAGTCCTGGGGCATTTGGCGATTTGCTTAAGGTCAAACATGTGGTTGGGAGAAAATCAGAGTGACATCCACATCACCTGATTCCAGGCCTTACTTCTTTTTTCAAACATTTTATCTTTCAAACTGACAAAATCAGAAAGGGGAATTTCCACACAATTAACACATGAGTTCAGTTAGGTTACCAAAATATTTGGCAATAGGCAGGCAAGAAAATGAAATGAAGACAGGAACTGTGGGCAGACCATTCATCTCATAGGTTAATCCTCAAGTGAGTAATTCTCTAAATTAATAATAATAATAACCAGATTTTATAGAGGGGCTATTTTGCAGCAGATATTTTACATGCATTTACTTTCTCTCTTGATCACCACAAATTATACATACTCTCTCCTTTACACACATGAAACTGAAAGTTAAAGAAGCAGCATTTGAACCCAGATCACCCTAACTCCAAAGACAGACAGTGCTGTCTCCTTAACACATCTCTGTACCATTGTAAGATTTTTTTTTTTTTTGGTACATAATAATGAAAATACAGAAAGTCATGCAAAAGTATTCATTAGTAGCTAGCATTTACCAATCACATACTCTGTGCCAGGCATCGTTCTAATGTAACATGTCATTTTGATAAGTCTTATCAGATAAATAGATTTATTGTCCTCATTGACAGCTGAGACAGGTGAAGCAGGGAAAGGTTAAGCAACTTGTCAAGGCCCACAGCACCTGGTAAGTTGAGAAGCTGAGAATTATACCCAGGAAGTGCCTCAGATTTTTAACCATTCTTGTATATAGTGTTTCTGCACATCAATCACAATCCCTGACCTCAAGAGTCTTATCATCCAGGGAACAGAACACAAACAAAGATGCAGATAGTATACACCAACTCAGGATTATCCGCATATCAATATCATTCATGTACACTACAGAAGAAGGGGTAAGAACTTCCACCGCAGAGGCGCAAAGCGCTCTCCATGGGCGATGAGTCACCGCATGTTTCCAGGCACATATTTCATCTAACAGACCTGGGTTAGCCTGCAAAGCAGATGTCCACAATGGATAAGGTGCGAAAACTCCTTCTTCCTTCCCATGTTGTCTCTCAAGAGAGTAGCAGGGAACCTGAGCCACCCACATCCTATCAGGGGACTTTTGTCTTTGAAACTAACCAGGAATAATTTACTGGCTGTTAAGCTATCGGACAAAAAACTCCCCTGATGAAAGGAAGCAAGGAAAGGGGAGAGAGAGGGGAGTGTGGAGTGGGATTTGGGACACAGAGGAACTTAGAGTCAATTCAAGCATTCATACGCTGTTCCCGATACCTTCAAAAACACGTGCTTCTCAATCAGAAGTATTGACTGTGAAGGAGGCAGAAGCTGTGTTCTTTTTTTTAATTTTAAGTGAACTCATCATTATTATATAAACCAAAACTGAAAGTACAGGAATTTAGATGAAATGTAGGTTTACTTTTCCCAACGATATGACTGTTAAACTCAAGCTTTTATTCTAGGAGTTCTACAAATGTTCCTGAAATTCTTTTAAAAATATTACTATATTTGGCCAGACCTCAGGAGTCAAGCTTACCCAAATGCACAGGAGAACAGTTAGCTGGCATGTGAATTCCCTACTAGTCCCAGTATTCTTTGTATACAACACGTGTTTTGTGTGATACACACACAGCCTCACAATTAGCTCCAAAGAATGAGTCCTCGAAACATTTAACCTCCAGGGGTACTAATTATCTGCTGTAGGTAACCAGTTGCAGTTTGCAACCTCTCAGTCCATTAAACGCTCACCAAGGGGGAACCCAGCTATGCAATTTTAACCCCCTTTCATATCAGCATACAGTCTCTATGTTCTTATCCCCTTCGCCTCCTGGAATATTCTGTCTCAAGGTCACCTTCCGATACTTCACTGAGTTCTGTTAGAGTGTCACACCACACAGCCCAGCTAATAAGCAGTTAAGGGCCACTTAACTGGCCAAGGTTAAAGTATATAAAGCTCAGTTTTCTCATCTGTAAAACGGGATCATTATAATGTCTTCTTCTTAAAAGGTGCTGTCCAGATTAAATACTTGATAATGATTGCAGACTCCGTAAGGCACAGTGCTTGGTATACAGTAAGTGCTTGATAAATGGGAGCTATAGGACCCCTTCTGTGCCTGTAAAGGCAGAGGTGAATCATCCTACACTCCTCTAAGTAATCGCCCAGGCTGTACTTGGGGTTTTGAAAAGAGACTCATACAGCCAGCCCAGGGTCTCTGCACAGCCTCTCGGGATCAGAAGAGGGGGCACCCTAGATGCCAATCTCTCCTAAATGCAGCCTGATGTTTGAAAGATAGCATCTGCTTTTATTTTTTTCTTTTTTACATATTAGTTTTCTGCTAATGATCTTTGCAAATAATGTTTTTTTCTTGGAGGGGGGCTAAAAAATAAGTTTGAAAACAACTGCTCAATCTAGAAATCAGAGAAATGATTTATATGTGATAGAGCACCATCCGGTGCCATCTGGAAGTACTAAAACTGCCCTGGTTTTTACCTTCCCACCACCTAACCACTTATGAACCAGGCCTAATTCCAGACCTTCAAAATTTTCCAGTATCCGGTTATATTTGCAAAGCAATTAAACAGCGGCTGAGATACACAGTGGTGCAGAACAATGATAATACATATGAGAACTCTGCTAATTCACCCATTATAAACAATAATCCCTCATAATGACCCTCCCCTGGATATGAGAAGCCTCTAGGTGACACCCCGCAATGTGGCTAATCCACTGCAGCCCAAGCTTCCAATCTTGCCCCCATCTCATTGACTCAGAATTAACTACTTTCTGTATGGCCCCCAAATCCACCTACAAAGCTAAGGTCGGCAAGTCTTTACTTGTCTTATTGTGACTCCCTGGAATAGTCTTCTCCTTGTCTCCATCTCTATGAAGATCATATCTATTGTTCGAGGCCTACACTATTTTATTCCTCTTCCAGGAGGCAGTTTCTGATACCCTGAACAGATGCACTTTCTCTCTCTTCATAGCATTCCATGCTTTATTGTGACATTATTTGTTTGCTATTAGCCTGAGTGAAGCAGAACATTTTGATCACTGCCTTGACAATCAATGAATTTTCTAATTGTGTTGGTATTTGCTTGCATGCGGTCTTTAGCCCTGGCGTGTTCACATCAAATGTTACAGAAGGACAGGCGTTTAAAATGTAGGGACATTTACAGTATCAGTCAAAGTGAACGACAGTCCAAACATGTTATTGGTTTCACTGTGTCTTTATTAAATATCCCTTAGCAGTCAGGACGCATGAGAATTTCATTTTAAGGATGTTTACTTTTCCAGTTAGTAAATGTACCAGGATGGTTTCTACTAAAACATAAGTCAGCCAGCTGTTTGTTTGGGTTCTTGAATTGAATGGTAAAAAAAAAAAAAAAAAAAAAATACAGTCAGTTTTCACTCAAAATATTCCACTTTTTAAACAACAGAATCTGTTCCACATTTCAACAATTTAATTTTCTTTCAAAAAAAAAAAGTTGAACTGTTTCACATAATAAGGACATCGCCTCTTCAGAACTTCAGAACTGGCACTTCAGATGGCATATGGTTGTCCCTCGCCCATCCGATACCTAGGGGAAGCTGAAGCACTTAGGAAACCCCAGAGAGTGTGTAATCTGACATGCCAGCTGAAGCTGCAGAGGCTGACAGATGCATCGGAACAGGTATCAGCGAGGGAGGAGGATGAGCCTGGAGTCCAGGTTTCCCCTCATCGCTCTCTCCTCTCCACCAAAAGGCTACACTTCCGGTGCCCTTGAGAACACAGCATCACCGGCCCAAAGGACGGGACCACCAAGACCCCGAGCTCCGTGACCTTCCAGCTCCTCTGCGGGTCTCCCCAGCTCTCTGGAGCCGGCATCAGCTCCTGCGGGCCGTGCAGGCCGCCTGCCTCTCCCCTACAAGGGCACCTGACCGAGCCCAGCTCTGGGCCTGGTGATTGCCTCCGCGGCCCTTCTCTCCTCCGGTCACACGCAGCCCGGAGCCAGCTCTGGGTGCTGCCCAAGCAGGACAACAGGCGGCCTTGAGCGGCCCCGGCCAGCCCCGGAGCTGCTCAATATTGACCGCAGTGCGCAGCCACTGGTGTGAAGCTCCTTCCGAGCAGAACTCAACAGTGGGGAGTCCCCGAGGTTTCTAGATTTTATTTTAACAGGAGGGAAGAGGGGTGTCGAGCTAGATTAAATAGATGACTGTTCAAACCACTTTCTCAGAGAAAGTAAGGGAGGCCGTTCAACCCAACAGGTTAGACTTTCGATCCAAATTAGCAGTTTGTAACAAGGAGAACCAATCGTCTTCTGACACTGGTGACTGCAGTCTTCACACTCCACCTTGGGCCATGGTGCCAATCCACTTAATGTGACCCCTTGCACATCTTGCCAGAAGGGCCCTGATGGGATGAGCCACCCTGAGCTTGCCAATGTTTGCCTTCTCTGCCCACAAGGGCAATGCCAGGGCCCTAGGGGAAGTTTGTCCAAACTCCTTGGCTGGCTCCCGAACTGGATGTCAGGTATACCACCAATTCAAGTGTGTCCGAAAGGGAAACTCTGGTTGCCAAACACCCAGAGTTCAGAGTTGCTATGGTGAAGACTACTATGCGCATCTGCTGGCTTGGCAGTGTTCAGAAGGCAAATCTTTTGGCTTTGAAGAGAGGAACTGGGGGAAAAAAAGTCACAAACACTCTCTTCCTGCTAGTGACAGTCCCATACTAAGGGATGGCAGGTGGGATGGGGAGGGAGGTGGTTCTAATCCAATGTTGGGGTCAATGGAGTCTTTCCATAAGTTTATGTAGCCTTCTGTTGGTGTAAATACAGAGATACTCTCTTTATTAAGAAATAAAATGAACTAGCTGTAAATATTTTTATATTTGCCCAGTTGGTTTGTTTTTTTTTTTCAAGGAGTCAACTGTCATAAAACTAACCTGAAGTTACAGTTGGGAAGTTTTTACTAAAATGATCACAGCCATAAAAAATTAATAGAGTTCAGTTAGATATCTAAGGCAAGAAACTCATAGTTGTTGGCTGTAGCCAATTATGATGCTCATCATCCCATCCAAATCAATAGGTAGACTTCATTGTTTGTGCTTAAAGATGTAACTATACATACCACTCACATTTATAATATTTCTATAAGGACAGTTGGATGATCTGAAAAGTTCAACAGGAGAGAAACTGAAGACAATTTGCAACTGTCCAAACATTAAAATTCGAGTTTACGACAACCTAGTAATAAAAGGCAGTTCACCACTGTGTCTATTTTAAACATGTAAAATACATCGACATAATTTGGCATTTCACAAAGAGAATGAAGAGAATTCAAAATACTCCTCCTCAAAATATATGAGGTAAAAGGTTAGGTATATCAGGATAGGCTTGTTCCAGCATGTTTATTTAAATTCATCAGATGCACTGAAATATGTTCAGCTCTAATCTTTACTACATTACTTACCATATTAATAAAAGCTAAATAATTAAAATGCAACTCAATCCAATCATTTCAACATCTTAAGGAATTACTGGATTGCTATACACTCAATTTGATCAATCAACATGCTCTCATGGAAAGAAAATACTGAGTCAGCCTAGCTGAAATGAAGCCTCTAGCTGATATGTTTAAACTGATATATGAGTTGTAAGGAATTATTTTTCTTAATAATACAGAATGTCAATAAGTAAGTCATCAAAATTTAAACTTCCTGACTACCCTATCACCAAGAAAGGACGCCTGGACCATGGGAGAGATTGGAACCATTAATCATTCATCAGACACTGAATCCAGGTAATCTAAAATTACAAAATTTAAAACTTGAAATAAACTCATAGCAAGCTCATTCTCTTGACAAATCTTAACTTCCAGTTTAGCAGGACCAAAGAAACCCACTTCTGTATGACACAATACAAACGTAACAAAAATCAGACTGATATTCTGGTGAGCATAGCAGTTCCAAATATTGAAACACTGAACTTTGAAGGGAAATCAGTTATGCGGAGTCATCAGGGCTCTCTGAAATAATTATGCTATTGCTAATATTAACGTCACTATTTTATTGCTACTGGCCAAGCGCTGCCCTTGGTTGTCACGAAATCTCTGAGTTACAGCACATAAGGATCACTGACAATTTCCCTTATGAATTACATTGTGGGGGAGGAGCTTAAGTGAGGTTTATATCATCAGGAGAAACTGTCATAAAATAATCATATATGATTGCTATTCTAAAACAAGTAACAGGAACACTTGCTATTCTCCTAACTATAAACATATGAAGTAAAACCTGCTTTGAGTCACCACCAGACAAATCTAGAGCAAAGTGGCCCTTTGACAGTAATGTGTTAAAGAAAGTCAGGTTTCAGTGCATTACAATATGTGTGCCTTGACAAATTCTGTTTCCTTTCCTAGCTAGATGTTGTTAGGATCTATTTATGCTCCTAACATCAATGCCTGTATAATTAGCATGCACTAAGTTTAAAAGCAGTCAATAACAGGAGATTTTTAAGCACAGAGGCGTCAAGAGGCTCAACCCTGTTCTTCTGGCAGTAGCAGGCAGAAGAATTCAAGGATCCCAGAGACAGCCACGCTGCCCGTAAGGAACAGCCCCAGACAGGAATTGATTTGTTTCAACAAGCTCCTCATTGGAAATACAAGCATTCTCCAAAAGGGTGTCGGTATTCATTAAATTCTCCTTTGAGATGGAGATACCTCATTATACCTGTGAAGTCCAAAGCAGAATATTAGGGTTTCAGAAGTCAAAGGGGAAACAATGCAGCAGAGATAAGCTGGGAACACCAACTTTACCCAAGAGATCCGAAATTCCCTTCTGGAAGGAGGCCACAGCCAACCGGCCTCTCAAGGGTCACTCTTCACACTTTATTACTCTTGGAGAAATTACAAGATAAGCCTAAAATGTGAATTCCTTTAAGAGAAAATCTGATGTAAATACATACCTCATATCTAGCAGGGACGATACATATTACAAAATAAGACGACTTGATTTTTTAAAAGGTCAAATCTTCCATGATGATTTGACAATAAATTATTTGTAAGAATATATTTCTATGCAACTTAAAAGAACATATGGAGTTACAGAGTTGCATTAGTGCAAGTGGAGGTCACCCCCTCAATCTCCATTTGAATTTTTATAACCTTTTTTAAAGCCCTACTGTATTTTCCTTCAAATTTTCACAGATCTGGGGGAGACAATTTTCTCACACCCATTTATTTGTTTGGGTGAAAAAACTGAGGTTCAAATTCATCACTCTGAAAGGAACAGCGTATTTAGACCCAGGGCTGAAATTTAACTAGATCTGAAATGTAACAAAAATGTTAACAAAGACAATTAAAAATCTAATCAGTTATAGGATTTGTAACATCTTCCTCTCTGAGCCTTGCCTAGTCAACACGTAAACCCACTTGAAGTTTTATACATAACAGCTGCTATTATAAAACTCAAAACAAAAAGGTACATCAATTCAATGCTCTTACTTATACCATCAAGGCAGTCTGTAAATTTACAAATATCAATGTGTCAAAGAACTTGGTTACAACCTATTAATCTGAGAAGTCACTGTTAATAGTCTGGAGTTAAATAAAAACTGTTTGGTGAATGAGGACAAATCACCGTTAACAGCCATGAGTTAAATAAAAGCTATTCAATGTATTTATTTTCCTTTTTTAAAAAAGTGGAGGGGCAAAACCATAATGAGGATTATTGAGCATCTTCTGCTTTATCTAAACATGGCGATGACCACAGATCTTAGGTGTGTCAACTCCCATTTTGAACAAAGCCATTCCTTTAGAGATATGCAAATGACTTCATTAATCAATGAAGATATCCTATTTCTAAATTTAATAATCTTCTAAGCATACGTCTCTTTTAGGACACCCTTAAGTTCACACAAAGTCACAGAAGATTCTCAAATTTCTTTATCTGTGAGAATCATAAGACTGGGAACACTTAAGTGGGTATCACCTCAAAGTCATTGTCTCAGATGCTTATTTACACCCTAATGAGCATAAACATTAATCTACAAAAAGCCAAGCAAAAGAGACACATCTTGATTTACTATTCTTAATAATATCCATAATTCTTACAAAAGTTATACAATAATTAAGTCCATTTTTGCCAAGGATTTGAAAATGAAAAGATTTCCTTCTGCTTGCTAATTAACTATAAAAAGGCATCAGCAAAATTTTTATTAAAAAATGAAAGTATGCTTGAATTAAGAGTGTTCACCATCCTTCCCTTCTTTTGGCTTATTTTCATACAAATATAGTTGATATGAAGACAAACAGTTTCATCTTTCTTTTAATAATTGTTGCATAGAGGTATTTCAGTTAAGTAAGTCTACTTATGCTTTCAAAGACTTTCAAGTTCACTTAGGAGAGTGGGAATATTGTATTTATACACCCAGAGAGGGAGTGACAATAAATAAGCAGGCAGAGTAATCTGAATTTAATTAGTTTCACCCTTTATTTGTGAAAACAAGCATCACACAATTGTTTTGCAAAAGCAAATGATATACAGCCTGTGAAAAAAATACAAGCATATTTATACCACCGAGACTCTATAGAAACAAAGATTTTCCACTAAAGACACTAAAATTACGGCATTTTAGAGCAGAGAGGTATTTTCCCCAAATCTCCGTAATGTCACCCACAAGAAACCCTGTCAGAGGAAGCACAAAAGTTGTTAGTCATCTTCTGGGCTGAATGTAAAATGAACATTTGCGGTTCTTTTAACCATATGGATTTCACTTGGGAAGTCTTAAAGATCTGTTTCTGAGGTATACTTCTGGCATTGCCACAGAAGATATCTCTGGGGAGGGTCTGCAAATATATTGAGACATTTATGACAGGATCCTCCTTAAACTTTTTGGACCAAGACAATTTTTTCACTCCAGTAGATTTGTCTATAGAGAGCAAGACTTACATCAAAATCCCTGGCCGGTTACTTTTGTTAGAGGTGCATTTTAACAATGCATAAACCCCAATGTAAAAATCTATTTTGTTTGTCTGAGACGTGGGGGTAAAGTTGCAAGAAATAGAGACTACCACCAGGTCTTAAGACAAGTAGCTTGCAGTCATGCAAATACTAAGCCACTTGAGAAATTGTAGAACCACACAGAAAGTTCAGGGCAAGAACAACCAGGAGCCCTTGGTGAAGAACCAGAAGTAATCTCTCTCCCTGCTGATTTATCTGGAAGCTGGCTGCTCAAACTGTGGTTCCTGGGTCAGCAGCATCAGTATCAGAGAGCTCACTACAGATGCAGACAGGCCCCAGCCCAGATCTACAGAATTAAATTCTGTATTTCAAGAAAATTCTCAGAGGACTTGTGTGCCCATCAGAGTGTGAAAAGCAGTGATCTAGAAATTGGAAACTGACTGCTTCAGGATGGCACGGATGCTGTTTCGATATTGTTTCCTGCACTATCTCCAGCACCAAAAGCTACACCCGGCCCACAGTGGGCACTCAATAAGTGCTTGCTGAATAAATCCACAGGTGAAGATTACAGATGTGAAGAGCACAGTATCTCCCACTCTGCACTGTGATCATGGGTATACAATTCTTAAATGTACACAAAATTGCAAGTTCCTTAAGGGCACAGATGCCGCCTTATCCACCTCTGAATCCACTGAGTGCCTCCCACCATCTGCAGGCATCACTCAATGTTTTACCAATTGTAATCTTTAGATATTCAATACAGAAATATATTACTACCATTAGACATTGATCTTTATAACATTCCTTTAATGTGAAAACTTTGGCAAACTCAGTTTAAATCAACATATAATTCCTGAATTTACCCATCTGGCTCTGGTTTTAAATACAGTAAGAAGAACTCACCCAAGAAATCAAAGTAGTAATGGAAAGTATAATTTAGGGCCAAGTCCTGATTCTACGTGGTACCACAGAACAGGAATGGCATGGATGATTGAAATTCAAAACTGATTCCAAACCTCAAATTATTCAATAGCCTCAAAGTCTCTTCTTACCAAATCTCACATCAGAGCTCCACTACATCTCAGAAGCATCATTTTTTAAAAAATTTTCTTTCCCAAATCCACCTACTGAAGAGTGAAATGGCCAAAGCCATCAAACGAGAAATACAGGAACAGAGAGATATACGTAATAAAGCGATCAGCCCTCAACCAACCAGACACCAACACCAAACTCTAGAGCTAAGAAATGACGATGTGCGAAAGAGATAGTTACATAGTAAATAATGAAACAGCAACGTGCGAAAGAGATACTTACACAGTAAATAATGAAACAGCAATGTGAGAAAGAGATAGTTACATTGTAAATAATGGGCACAGATGTATGGATAACAGGACCATTCCAGAATGATACTCAAAATAAGGAGATATTCAGAGCAATAAGTATTGCTGACTCTCCTAGGTCAGATTTAAAGAACAAATACTAAAGCGGGAGCCCTCTTCCCAATAAAGAATTGCTTTGTTTCTATTTAATTAACTGAATCAGACTGTCTTTATACTTTTTTTTTTTTTTTTTGCCTCAGGGATCCCAGAGTTTTAGGCTGAGCCATCAGGTATGTTTGACCACATGTGTATATACTCATGGAATATCCTGTGTCCATACACACACACACTCTAGCAATGCTGCTGTTTTCCCCAGAGTATAGTTGACAATGGTGATAGCAGAGTGTGTAATTAGTTTCATTGTTCCCCTGACAGCTATAGTTCCATACAAGACCCTTTTCTTTTTAGGTTGTAAATGCTATGGAAAAAAATACACTAATAAATTACAGGCATTTAATTATGGGTCCAGCAACCATAGTGGGAACACTGGTAGAGGAGACTAGAAACTCTGAGCCAGTAAACACATGTATTTCCAGGGGAGGGGAGAATTTTGTTCTTCAATTACAGTAATGCTTAAAATATTGATAACAGGCATATGATAAAAAAAAGAAATTTTTAATTTCCCCCCCGAGTCTCTGTCAAGGATAAAGTATGTATACAATGCTACATCAATACTAAAACCAAGAATACTATTATATCCATACTAAAATATTTATAAGAATAAAGACATTGCTTATTAATAGGCAAAATACATGAAGAATAGCTTCCTGTCTTGATACTATCAGTGAAGAAGTACAATGATTCAGTTTCAATTTTGGTTTTCACATGGACGTAAGAAATTAACACTTGTGATAGTATCTATCTGGGTGCTGTGTCCCCTGAGGCTTACTTCAGTGTGCTTTACCCAGTGTTTAAATTCAGGCATCCCTCTCGTTGCTGTCATGGCAGACACCAGCTCCGTCACTGAGGTCCTTTCTCGCCTGATTCATGAGTAACTGGCAGACACATTTCGGCAGCTCTCATCTCCCTATTACTTTCTCTGGTTTGACACAAGCCCTGTCAGGAGCCCCACTATTTGAACTGTACCCCTCTTAGTGCTGGGTCAGTACATTTTAATAAATGGAGTCCCTGCCAGGAAACTCCTGAAACGGGCATAAAAGTTTACTGAAGCAGTAACAGTAAACAAATATATGAGCAAACTCTGAATGCCACAGTATCTGCAACATTAATGGTCTGTCTGAACCAGGGGGCTATGGGCGAGACTGCAGAGCAGAGGCTCCAAGAAAAGGCCTGCAATAAAATCACTGCTTTTACCTCTCTCAGAGAAAGACAATAAAAAGCATATTAGCTAAATAAAGCAGACAAACGCTTGGTGCGCAGAGCCGTACATCTGAGCCTCCTCCGTTATCCCAGCCCAATGAATACATTTGTTGGGAGGGAAAGATGGATGGTTGACTGCAGGGACACAGGCCCCCTCTGGAAGTCACAGAAGCGCTCTCTACGCCCAACAAAGAAACAGGGCTCATAAGAGGTAAGGCGAGGAAGTTAGAACTGAAGCGAAAAGGCTGAGGTTTTGGAGAGCTGCAAATAGCTACAGAATCACTTTCAGGTTCTCCATCACAAGTGTCAGTCACTTCAAAAGAGGGCTGCTGCGGCGGTGGGATGCTGGCTGGGGACGCTTGTGCGCCAGGGCAGTGGTCATGCTGTGCGGGTCAGAGGTCACAGCGTCCACATGCCAACATCTGTCTGTATTTTCCTGCCCCGAAACAGCAGCAGGGGAACCAGGCTCATTTGCCCCCACTTTGTTTAACCTAATTGCTGAGCACAAAAGATAACTTCCCCATATCTAGAATTATTTTTCCTTTCCTCCCTAATCCTATTTGACTCCATAAAATGAAATACCATTCAAGAAAACCTCACCAAAAGGTCAAGTCCCCTGTCTATGATTAAAGTTGGGGGAATGTGACAAAGCCATATATTCTGCTGGCACCTGGGTACCAGAAAACTTCATATCGCACTCACCACCATCAAAATCTAGACAAGGATCAGCACTACAATTACCCAACCAAAATAAGCCATGACTGCCTCAAAACCACAAAATGGCATTTTTAATAGGAGAGGATACTTCCATTAACTTTTATAACATGTGCTTTCATAGTTCAGAGGCAAGAGCTAATTGTTAATTACAGTTTCTACATACATAAATAAATCACTAATAAAATCAGAATGGACATTCTGACACCTTAAAGGCAGGAAGAAAAAACAAAAGTAGCTTACTAGTTCATTCAAAACAAAGGTCACTTTGAACAACTTGGTGATTTTAGCCTTCTCCATCAGCCAAAGAACAACAGATGATGGACGGTGGAGGAAAAGATTTTGGTAACAAAAGCTGTTAACTCATACCTGGACTTTAATGAGAAGTCCATGAGATGTCTGTCTTATCCCAAAACATGTACTTTCTGTATTGCCTTCACACTTCCTCTGCAACCACCAAAAATCCTACTTCTAATGAACTAAAACAATCTATGACATCAGTAGTATTCAATCTGTGCCCAGTTTAACCAGATTGACTGAAGCAGGTTACTTTGAAATTATTCTTAAGAATTTCTGTTTTTACTGCAGCGCATGGGAATAATGTTCCCAGACATCATCAAACAGATGCAGTAGCAAGAAGCGTAGTATAAATTTTTGGTAAAGTTTACTAGGCCACATGTTCCTCCAAATGCATCCAGAAATTTAAAACATGGTGGAAAATACAACAGTCTCAATTAGTGTACTCACATTATTTTTAATAACAAATATGAATTTACTTCCAAAATAATTGTCTGTAAGGACCCACAGGAACGGTTTAGTAATGAGACTGTGAAAGCCTATATTGCAGGGAGCAGAAAAGCTCTGGTTCCATATAATGCTTCTTAGAGCACCCCAAATGCTTCTTTTTGGAGGTACCTGAATTTTTATTAGTACCACTTACTAGAGAAAGATTCTTAGGACCGCTGAGCAATTTGGAGAAAAAAAAATATACCAACCAACAAATTTAAAAGACTATTTAGTACAGTAAGAAAAAGGACATCAGGATTTGGGGGGGGTGATAATGGGAGATATTAATATATGACCAAGAAATTATAAGTTTCAAGAGAAAAATACATATGTAAACATGGTACAGCCCAATACTTAACATGAAAATATAATATGCCTGGGTTTAAAATATATCATTACTAAGTTAAAATATCCACTTTTGACAACTAAATACTAGAAGATAGCATTTTTAGTGAGCTCACAGATAAGACGGAGCTTTCAATGGAGATCCCTGCTCAAGATGACTATAAAGTGGTTTAGCCCTTTCCTATCGTCCATATTCATTTCCGGACCATTTTCATGAAAGAAATAAAATCGGTCTTAAAACAAGATGGCTGCTTCTAGGAGAAAGAAAAGAAACGCTGATTTAACTGAAAGCCAAAAACCTAGCTTTTCTAAATCAAGAAACAAGAACTTCGGTATATGTTTTTTCTCATCTCCAAGCATATATTCAAGCACTTCCACACGGAAACTTACGGATTAGGCTGGGCAGCGACTGAAAAGTATTATTAGCAAAGCCATCTTTTTAAAAAGGTCTGATCCTAGGGTGCTAATAACCTGATGGTCCAATGTACATACACAGCCACGACAAAACCCAAATTCCCACCCGCCCTTCGCACCAGAACCGCCATCACCAGTTCTGAGAACCAGGTCACTTGACAAGTAGTAACAGGAATAATATCGGTATCTTACATCTTTTACAGAACTCATCAGAAAATGCCGGGTGATACCCTGTCACAAACAAATCAGCTGAATTTGGCTTTTTAAAGTTAATACCCTGGGAACTAAGCTGTGAGATAACCTCTCCGGGAACTGCACTTTGATGACCTTCCCTGAAGCAAATGGCAGATTAATTCTATGACATATATGTAAAAGCTGAAAACATTTCCCCTCCATTTTGAAATAATTTTAAATAGATTCTTTTTTTGAAAAAATCACTCAAAACTATTTTTATTTCTCACTTGAGGGGAAAATAAGACCTGACAGTAACATTTTCTTCAACCTGTCAACTGTCAATTGCATGAAGGATGTTTCTCAAGATGACAAAGGTTTATTTTTCCTTATTGAAAATGATAGAATTCTACCCGAATGAAAGCTGAGCTAACCTTCACTGTGGTACACTACGGTCTCTCAGCAACTGGCTAACTCAAGCAGAAGTTTTCACTGTTTTAAAATAATGGTTTTATGTATATTATCATATGTGAAATGAATCACCAGTCCAGGTTCGATGCATGAGACAGGGTGCTCGGGGCTGGTGCACTGGGATGACCCAGAGGGATGGGATGGGGAGGGAGGCGGGAGGGGGTTCAGGATGGGGTCACATGTCCACCCGTGGCGGATTCATGTCCATGTATGGCAAAACCACTACAATATTGTAAAGTAATTAGCCCCCAATTAAAATAAACAAATTAAAAAAATAAACAAAATAATGGTTTCATTGAAATCTGTGACTCCCTGTTTGAGTACTACATTCAAAAACCTCAAAATCAAGTTTAGATTTTAGATCCACGTAGGTACATGGATTTCAGAGTAGGAAATAGTATAAAGATGTCAGCAGTTCACTGAAATAAATCTCTCCGAGTACAGTCAGGAGTATAGATTATCAAGAACAGTAAAATATAAGGAACTTTTTTATTTATGCTGTAAAACTAGGCATAATAGTTGTAATACAGAAAACCCTGCAGTGTTACTTCTTAATTGTAAACTGAGTGCTTCTATGTCATTGTGTTGCCTTGTTTGTAACGGACGACTCTGAAAACATGAATGCAGGCAAATTTCAGGGGAAACCGATCTCCTGGTAGTGACTAATATTCCATTCAGAAACACTGGAAGTTCAAATTAATCACAGGAAACTTTTCTACCAAACAGCTCAGGGTACAGGCTGAGAAGCAGACTAAACCATAAATTTAATAATATAAATCAGGCCCTTAAAAGAGACAGCAACTTATTGATGTTTAGCTGTCTGAGACCACCATCGTAAGACAGATTACTAAAGTGAATATTAATATCTCATTTCTCATACTCCTCTTTGAGGTTTTACCCCTGAATATGAAGGTGTTATCCGTCACAAATGATCAGAAGGCAATCTTTTCTCGGTTTGGAAGACTAGTCCTGACTGGGCACTCTGGTAGGAGGCCAGGCCTTCCTCACTGGGCTTATGACACACACGTTTCCTTTTCAGCACAGACATTCTAATCAGAGCTGCCATTTTAACAGTTTGCATACTGTTTCTGAAAAGAAAATGGATTATATGGCCTCAGTGAACATAAGAGGGATTCATTATCTAAAATAATTTTATCACAGCTTTTTAAGTTCTCATTACTGCCTGAAGTTATTCAAAACCAACACACACAAACAAAATGAAGGGGGCTAAGGTGCATCTTTTTAAAAAAATTATTAATCAAATTATTTATATTGGACCAAAAAAAAAAACAACATTAAACAATGAACCAAATGCTCACATGAAATTCTCTTAACATCTTCCTATGTTTTGTTCATTTTCCATTTTAGTGTTTTCTCTTTCTCAAAGGTACACTCTTTGGGCATATACTTCTAAGCTTGCAAAGGCCAGGACTCCTGAAGGACTAATTGTATTCATTCATTTTCTTGGCCCAGCATGAAGCTGGTAGCTTGCTTGGTTCATAGCAACAGGGAAGGAAAAGGAGGCACTCATCTTTATCTGTCCCATCCCACAGGAAATCAGGCCAGTGGACAGAAGGCATCTCACAAGATTAAATGGCAAGAAATTCACAAGGTTAATTTGCCCCCAGATAACTAAATGTTCCCTCCAAACGTGATCCTCAGCCTTCTAATGGGGAGGCCTCTACAACTCTTGATTATCAGCCAGAACACACGAGATGCTGGTTTGGTGAGCCAATGGCTTAGCTAACACTGCTGAAATCAACTAACAGGGAGTAATGACTTACTGAAGGCTCTCTGATTCTTTTCATCATGGAGAGTTTATTGACCTCGGTCTTGCACTGGAAACACCAAACTAGACTGTACATCAAGTGTGCCTCAAACAGCACTGATGTTCCAGTCTCTTAAGGAAAAGACAGTTGACTGTTTCTGATGGCTTACTATGAACACAGAACATAACGCATAAAATCAGTGGAACCTAACATCCCAATGGCTTATTTTGCTTTCAAAATTCTCTGGAACACTGGCCAAAATAAGCAGCATACTTTTCTTCGACAAAATTCTAGATAAAGAAAGGGTAGGAGGGGGAAAAGTCACTTCACATTTCCTACAAATGGATAAGGGTGAAAACGCAGGATATAAATTTCCATCACACAGGGCTTTAGTTTTAAAGCAGATGGTTATAAAACTCTGATATAAACACCAAAATAACAAAGTTACCCCATCGTATCTAATAAAATGTTACACTGAGGTTCAGAGTTAATCAGGTTAAAAGACTCTTAAGTGATGTCTTTTACTTGAAGAACTTTTGTTTCTAATATATGAAACACTATTTAAAAGATTAAAAATTCTAAAACTAAAGTTATCAAGATTGGTGATGGGCTCTTTCAAAACCAAGATCAATTTTCCATATTTCCTCAAAACAGATTCTTAGATTTAGACCATATTGATATTTGTTTGTCAATGAAAAAGGCACAGTACTGGTATAATGGTAATGGTATACATATATATGATACTGTCTGCTCAGACTTTTTAAAATGAAACAAGTGAATTCTGAAAGAGAAAATAATATGCAAGGGCTATGACTAGGGGAAAATGTTACTACATCTCTCAGCTTAATCACGTACATCTGATCGATACTGCCTGAAAGATTCTGGAGTGTTGATCTAGAATTCGTATCACTTTCACAACTCAAGATTACATGTTAGCAAAACTAACTGGTGTCAATTACCTGCTACTCTAACATGAAATGTTTAATTTACAAGTCCAAAGAAAACATACGATTAGGCTGAAATTTAGAAAATCCCAGATGAACTACAGAGATATCTTTTCCCATAAGAGAATAACATTTTAAATCGGTGATTCTCAAACCTTAACAGAAGCAAAGAACTAAGTGAAGAGAATCAGTACTTTTGAAGTATGGTTATATTTCACATTGTATTATTTTACCATTCCATCCATTAATGCAAATCAGTAGGAGATCGATTTAATTGTCCCAGCATCATTTTGGTAAATGATCAAATGAATCCAAGAATTTTTCAGTAGACACAGTTTGAATATTTTCTTTGAAAGCATCAAACTGTTTATATCATGTTTCAGATTAAGAGGCATATTCTTAATACTGAGCCATCTCTACCGTTATTAGCATAGCTACTAAGGGAGAATGTAAAGAAAGTTCTATTATTGAAAATCTTTTTAAAAGTTACTTAAAAGCATTTTACATTATTAAATTAAGGACAAATAGCTATATTCTCCTTGACTTGGTTCTTAATTACTCAAACTCAGTAACAGGCCAGTTCAGAATAGAGCATAACATTAAATGGATCTTAATATCACTCTCACCAGGTGAAACTCATACAACCTTTCAAATGTTTAAAATATAAAAGATGCACTTACAAAAATCTTATCATATATTTCTATACAGATTGATAGGTCTCAGTTGCTATTTTAGAGATTTGTAGCATGTCTACACATAAAATCAGTGTTGCCCACCACCCAATAAACACTGGAAATTAAAAAGTTATTAGCATTTAAAAAGTGAACCCCTATTTCCCAGAATTGAATACCTGGGAAGATAGATTCTAAGAGCAAAACTATCCAACAGCAAATAAATTGTCCATTTTTTTTTCCTCTGTGAACTTAGATCTATGGATCTACTTCTGTTATCAAAGTTCTCAACAATGAAACCCAACACAGCACATAAACTCCTATGACTGCACAAGTTACAAATAAGATATTTAAACCTTGTGATCAAGATGTAATACTTAACTTTAATTTCATTCTAAACTTCATTTCAAACTGAAGGACGTAGGTATAAGCTGAAATACTTCACTGACTTCATTTTGCCATAATATCCACTTGTTATCATCTTAATGTGCCCGCTGAACTTTTCTCCTGGGAGAAAAATCTCTTAAGTCTGTTTAAGTTGCAGTTAAAGTTCTCTAGTTTTTTTCCACAAGACTGAAGTCTTCTGATAATATTATTAATTTAGCAAAAATCTTAAAAGACGGGATTCATGTAAAATCAAAAGGCATGGCTAGCTTACTTTACATGAGAACAATAGATAAAAAGATAATGCAAAACATTAAAAATTTTAAATTGGTAGACTTGTTCAAATTTTCTAAACTATTTTTTCACTATCTTTTGTGATAAGCTGTTTATTTCTAAATTACTTATTTTGCATTTGGCTACTTTTAAATTACATCCAAGCTGACTTTTCTTCATTCATCAAAAAAGCACCAACATTTCTAAGATAAATCTGCCTACCGGTACCTGGCTTTTAAATATTACTTTAAAGTAAGTTTTACTGCGGCAACATATGTAGACAAACACAGTCACAAATCCCTAAGAATACTAAAGTTACAGCTGAATCTCTTGCATGGGGGTACATCATTCTTCCTTTTAAACATTATCAAATTGATAATGATCAAATAAACAGTATTTCCACAAGCTTCAAATTAGAACACTGACTGGAGAATACTCTTGGTATTTTAAAATTCTACAGATTAACTTTGGGCAGCTTCAAAGACACCATGGCATCCTGAACAAGAGAGTTTTCCGCAGGCAGGGCAGATCTATTAAAAAACATGACCTGTGACAAAAATCAATGTGCTAATCTCAAACCAAACAACAGTTATCAAAAGCATAAAACAGAGATAACCTAAGATACAATGTCCTCAAACTAACTCAGACTAGCTTGACAGGTTAAGAAGAAGGGGTAGACTGGGGACGTTGCTGATTGCTTTCTGTTTTAACCCAGGACGACTGGAACGTCCACGTATTCAAATAAATGAATACCATAAGAAAAAAAGATTACACTGTGAAGTTTGGGTTGGGGAAAAGACAAGACAAGCAAGAGCAAAATGTCCCAAATTCAACGAACCAACTTCATTGTTGTTTTATTTAATAAGGCACTAAAGTTTAAAATATAAATTCCTCTCTTTCGAATATGCTGTCTAATAAAGCCCAAAGGGGAGTAAAACCAACCAACGTAATGAGACTTGCTTTTAACACCATCACAACTGGAAAGCTCGCCCTATTTCTCTTGTCAGCTTTAATAAAAGGCATCTCCACTGGCAGGATGGCTTCTCTCTTTTTCCTAATAGTGGTAAGTGGCATGTCAGAGAAGAAATGAGTTTCCCATCCCATCATCCACCTCCAAGAGATGTTTTTTTTTAAGCCAAACTTTGAGGGATGTCTCCACTTGGGCCAGGCGCTGCAATCAGGTCTGGGGCTACCTGGGTGTGACTGTCTTTCCTGGGACAGCAGGGGTGGGGTGGGGTGGGGTGGGGGCTCTCTCCGCGTTTGGCAGCCGGTGGACCGCTAGTTGGGAGATCTCCCTGTCTGCAGCGAAAAGGACCTTCCTCCAGGCGGGGAAAGCCCTCCGGTGCCAAAGTAACAAAGGCCGGAGGAGCGAGGAAAAACTAAGGTGCCGGCCAGCGCCTCTCCCCACGCGCGCGGCGACCGCCAACTCTTTCCTTGGCCTCCCAACTTCCACTCCAACCCAGAGGAGCGGAAAAAAAAAACCTGGGGTTGTAGGTATAATCAAGGCTGTTTCCCTCCTCCAAGGCGGGCGCGGAGACCAGCCCGCCGCTGGAAGCTGGCCTCGGTCCCTGAGACGCAGAGCAAAGTGGGCCCAGCGGAGCCGACCGCCGCCCGGGCGAAAGGAGAGCTGCGACCTGCCCTGGACCCGGAGGGGGCCTCCCGGCCCTGCGGACAAGCCCCCCCGCGCCCCACTTCCCGGGGCTGTGAGCCAGGATCGTCCGCGGGCGGCCGGGGGCCGGCGCGAGCGCTCGGGAGGCCCGAGGCGCGCGTCTCCGGCTTGCCCGCGTACCCGGCGGGCTCGGCAGCGCCCGAAGAACCGGCTCCAGGTGACCGCGCGCGTGCCTCCGGCGGCGTCGCCAGCCTCCGGACCCAGGGCTCCCACCTGCGGGTGCGGACAACTCGGGCAGCTTCCGCAAGGCTGCGGTGACCCGGCCTTCCATCAAACTTTCTGGCCCCCTGCGCCCACCTGCAGGCGGAGGAGGGGGGAGCGTCCTCCCTACCGCCAAGAGCGCCAAGACCAGACGGACTGGGGGGCCGCCTGCTCTCCTCTCAGTTAAAAGAGGAAAATAAAACCCTCCAGCTTCCGCCTCCCAGGCCCCCTCCCTGCCCCCAGCCAGTGCGCCTTCCGAGCGCATCGGGGGAAAGGGGAAGGAAAAATTCACACACACACACACACACACACACACACACACACACACACACACACACACACATACACACACACTTTGGGAATCTTTGGCGGGTTCTCCCCCGCAATCTTTCCGCAGCCAGGCTCCAGGAGGGAGCTCCTGGCGGCGCTGCGCCCGAGGCTCTCCGCGCCCAAGCCCCGCGCGCCTGGATCCGGACGCCGGCCAGTCGGCCCGGGTGCAAGAGCGAAGTCTCGACTCCCAGGTTTCCGCCTTTTCCGAGCGTTTCCCCGGCGCTGCGCAGAAGCCGCGTGTCCGGGCAGCCCCGGGGACGCCCAGGGGGCACCCAGGCTCCCCCGCCGCACCCCAACAAAGAGGGGGCCCACGAGAGGCGCGTTTCCCGCGAGCGCCTGCCAAGCGATCCGCGCCCGAGCCCACGCAGACTCAGCGCGCGCGCCGCGGCCGGCCAGGGCGCGCGGGTCCCCGGCAGGCGCCACCGCTCCGTCCGCAGGGCCCCGAGGCCCGGGGAGCCCCGGTTCTCCGATCCACCCCCCCCTACCCCCCGCCGCCCTACCTGGGGTTGCTGCTGTTCCAGTAGACGGCGTAGCGGTCGGCGACGGCCTTGGAGCCCGGGTCCTGGCTGAACACACACATCCACAGCACGAGAAACAGCAGCGTCAACATCTCCACGTGCAGCATCACGCCTGGCCAGCGGCGGAGCCCCCGACGCGCCACTCCGGGGAGAGAGCAGGGATCCGGACGCAGGGAGGGCCGGGCGGAGAGCGAGCGAGCGGGGGCCAAATAAATACGAATAAATAGAAATGCAGAGGGGCGAGAGCAGAGAGGCGCGCGCCGAGCTGAGAGCGGGGGGAGGCAAGCGAGAAGAAAAGAAGGCGGCGGAGTAGGGGGGGTGATCGAGGCAAACTCGCAGCCCCGCTGGAGGAATCGGGAGGAAAAAGGGAATCACAAGATGGAGAGAAGCGTGCGTGTGTGTGTGCGGTAGCGGCGGCGGCGGCGGGGGCGGAGGAAGGGGTGCCAAGCTGGGTCTCAGGCGGCGGCGGCGGGCCGGTCACCCGGGCAGAGGGCGGTGCGCGCCCGGCCGGGCGGCGGCACGCTGCGCAGTCACCGCGAGGGGCGCGCCGCGGCCGCGGGGAGACATACACCGGCCCGCCGGGCCCGGCTCAGCGGCGGCGGCGCGGGCTGCGCACGGCTCCGCCGCCGCCCGGGGCCCTGGGCACCGCGCCCCGCTTCGCTCCAAGTTACTTTGGCGGCCTTTGGGGGGGCGGGGGGCGGCAACTGCAGAAGGGGAGCTCGGTGCGGATGGCGCGGGGGCGGGAGGGGGGGCTTTGCGCCTGCGGTCCCGGGGAGTCGTAGGACCCCCCGTTTCCCCCGCCTCCTCGGTGCTTCGGAGCCGGGTGAGCCCTGGAAATCTCGGAGGAGTCCCAGGCGCGGCGGGCGCGGGGCGGTACGCCAAGGGCGGGGATCTGGAGTCACGGAGCGGCCAGCGCCGCCGGCGTCCTGGAGCTGGGGGAGCGGCCGCGGAGCTCTGGAGGAGCCGTCTTGCCTCGCAAACCTCCAAGAAAAGTTTGGTTCCCCGCGTCTTCGGGAGGGTCCCCCACCCCCCTCCGGCGGAGTCCGTCTGCGGCGGCGGCGGGAGGCGACACCCGGCCGCGGGCTGAGTCGCGGGGGACCCCTCGCGCGTGCCTTCCTCGGCCGGGAGCGGGTGCACCAGGGCGCGCGGAGAGCAGAGGTTACGCACCAGCCAGCCGGGCGGAGCTGGGATGCCGAGACTCGCGGGGCGATGCCAACCCAGCTGTGAGGCTCGGGGGCGGGAGGGCAAACGACCCCTCGCAGATGAACCCCTCCAACTCCCGAACGGCCGATGTCAAGTCTCCGATCGCCTTCCGGGAGCCAGACCGAGCCCCCAGCTGCGCGGCCGAGAGCGCTGGGGGGAGCTCTCAGAAGTGTCCCTGCGACTCCGACTGGTTCCACCCCAAGCCCGGCAACTTGTAGAGATGCATCAATCAGTTGGAAACGCCAAAGGAGGAGGGGAAAAAAAAAAAAAGAAAGAAAAGAGAGAGCGCACGAGCGCGTGGCACCTCCCCGATGACTACATCAGAAAAACCTTCCAGTTCCTCCAGCAGCGGCTCCTCTTTCCCTCCTCGGGCGCAGCAGCAGCGAGGGTGTGAAAACCACCAAGAGAATCCCAGACCTTCGTCAGGCGGGAAAATAAACTTGAGTGCGGCAGCGGCAGCGGCGGCACGAACAGCCCGGGAGGGATTGCAACGACTGGCGAGGAGTGGGAAGGGGTAAAAGTCAGTTTTGCAAAAGACGGGGGGTGGGGGGAAAAGAGAGAGAAAAATGCTTTATGGGAAAAAAAAAATCTCCTCGGGCACGCCCCCTCGTTAATGACCTGCGTGTAAAGCCGACAGCAGCCGCCGCCGCCGCGCGGGAGCTCGGGGCCGCGCGCGTGGACGTGGACGGGGGCGCGGGGGCCGGGGCGCGGGGTGGGCGTGCGGCGCGGAGCCCAGCCCGACGGGGGGAGGCGCCTGCAGCCTGCGCCGCCGCCGCCCGGGTCATGTGGGCTGATTTTTTTTTCTTCGCCCCCCCCCCCCCCCCCGCCCTTGCAGTTTACTTGGGAAGGGGTGGGGAGCGGCTGGAGCAGCCAGTCTGGCCCCGGCCGGCTGTTGGCTTACAGATCGGGTCTTTTTTTTTTTTTCCCCCTCTGTATCCAACCCGATTGGTCTGCTCCACGAGAAAAGAGGCGTTTTCCTAATCTCCTCCCTTCCCCACGCCTCCTACCCCCCTCCCTCCCCATCCCGGGCCCCACCTTCTAGAAACCTGACTAATTGAATTACTAGGAGTGCGCGGGCGCCCTCTCCTCCGCGCGAACCCAGCTGTGCCGCCCGTAACCCTTTGGATGCTGACTTTTTTTTTCCCACCCGTCTGGGCTGCGGAATGGTCCTGACGTCTCTTTACCTGAGACGAGGGGGTTCTTCCATGACAAAGGAACGGGTTATCCCACCCTGCAGCCGGAAAGCCGAAATCTGTCTCCGAGCCCCTCGAGTGATAATAACAAAGTCCCAGCAGCCGAAAGGCAGGGGGACCACAGTGACCACGTGTTCTCGCAAATCTCCGCCCGGGTCTTCACGACGCGCATTGCCGGGCTTGTCTGGCGACCCGAGCATCTCTCAGGTGCCTTTGAATTCCCCTCTTCCTACCAGGGATTTCAAGGTTCGTGGGCAGCAAGGGGGACTTTTCTTGAAAGTGATGCTTTGAAAACACTTCTTTTTTTTTTTTAAGTCGAGAAAATCAGTGATTGCAATTCAGTGCGAACCCTCGGCGGGGAGGACATTGAATGGGGCAAGGGAGCACCCCCCCACCCGAAACACCTTTCCTAGTTCAGCTCCGAGGTAGGTTCAGTGCCCACTGCCCAGAGGAGAAAGGCTTTGCACGAACCAGTGCAGGAAAAGAAATGGAGGGCAGGGAAGGAGTTGTCTTACTATCGCAGCGCGTCTTGTGTCCCCAGGCTCCCCGAGTAAGGCTGCAGCGCCTCGGGCCCCCCACCCCGGCCGCCAGCGATGCGCGGCCGTCCCCCGGGCCTCGAGCAGCAGGGCGCGGGCAGCGCCGGGGAGGCGCGCGGGGCGCGCGGCGCTGCGGCCCCTGGAGACTCGGCCTCGCGGGGCCGGGGGGCCGCTGGCGTCCCGTCTCTCTGCCGCTCCGGGGGATTCGCTGCCTTCGTGGGAAGAGCTGGTCCCAGGAAAGAAAGCGGCTTGGTTCTGCCCCCGAACCTGCCGGCTCTCCCTGGTACACATGAGCCCAAGGAAAGGAAAAATCGCCTTTCCTCCCGCGCGCTCCGGTCCCCGCGCCCGGGATTTACCGGCGCTTCCGAGCCCTTTGGAAGCGTCCACGCGCCCTCCAGTGGCGGGCCTGCGCTCTGCACCCAGTGGGGCTACTGCCCGCGGCCCGGCCGGGCCACCAAGCGTACGGGCTGGAGAGGGAAGGGACAGTCCCCCTCGACACGGGGTTACCTGGATGTCCCCGGCTCTTGCCTGAAAGCTGAGTCGTTTCTCAGTTACAGAATTTTTTCCCATCTGGAGAGGCCCTGAAATTGTCCTGGAAAAGTAACTCGTCCCCTTGTGACTAGACACGAAATGCAACCTGTAATTGTAGATTGCACTGCAGACCACCCTAACAAACCAAGCGCCTTCCCACATTAAGAAATGTGTATCCAAAACCATCAACAGAAATTCTTCTCGACCATCTCTATGTTTCACAGAATTCCAGCAGTGAGAAGTCAGAAAACTTAAGCTAGGGAACTGAAGGATAAGCTTTAAATTTTTTTGATCAAATTTTCATTTGAAACGTTATCTCCCCCCTCCCACTACTCAACCTCCCCCGCGCCCCAGTTCTGCTGATGTTCAAGTTCTTGGCCTATTTTACAATGAGCTTATTTCTTTTTTTTTCTGTTGCAAGAAGGATGCATTTACCCTCAGTCTTTCAGATAAGAGCCCTAATAGGTGTTCCTATGACTGAGGCAGTTTTGCACAAAATATTCTGGACCCTTTTAAGGGACATATGTATCTTTAGGAAGATGAGAATTCACGACTCCTATCTTGGGGAAAATGCTGAATCTCATCAGAGAGACTTTTTAGTCAGGGAAATATCAGGTATCAGGAGTTAGCAAGCTGGCTTCCTGTGGCAGTAAAGCCAAAAGGAGTAAAGAAAAGGGAATTCTATCCACTTATTTCCTATTTGAAACACACACTGTAGGCAAATGTGAAAAATCAACATATCAAAAGAATATGGATGTCCTGATATTTTCAATATTTCCAATTTGTTTAAGTCTGTATAGTCCCATTTTAAGCAGCAAAAGAAATCCTACATTATGGTTTTCCTTAAAATGATTCAAGGAGTAGGAACAAAAGCCATCGGAATTTGCAACTGTTCAGAACACAATTCAAATGTCTATGAGAAATAATTCATAAACTTAAATGCCTCCTTCTGGGATTATATACCTAAGTAATTACTGATATTGAACTAAGTAAGTAGTAATATGATGGATACATACGTAGATGAAGTTTGAAGAGAGATATTGTGAAGTATACTTATCATTAGATAATGTGGCTTTGTCTCCTCGGGAAAATATTCAAGTGACTTGAATTTATACAAATCAGCATTACATAAAATAATTATGATTAGCTCAGTGTCACAGAGGCAATGACTCCAAAAGTTGGTGTTTACAAGATAAGTCACCTTTTGCCAAGTATAGACGAAGGTGCTAGTGTGTCAGAGAAAACAGTGAGAAACTAAAACATACAGAATAAAAGTGCAAAGAGTGTGAATGCTTTGAGTTCTACAAGATTGAAACAGGGTTGTAAGGAGCTGACACCTGAAAAGTTGGTTCAGGATGGACTGGGGAAGTTTAGCTGTATTCTAAGTATATTTGGATTTAAAGCTACAGGTAAACAAGTGCACTGGTGTTTTGAAAACAAATGACACTGAAGCAATTCTTCAAATTAAAATCCAAATAGGGCTTAATCTATTTATTCATTGATTTATTACTGTTTGGCCAGGAAGTATCTAGATGGGTGTTCTGACCTTGGCTACAAATTAGAATCACCTCGGGAGTTTTGTGGTTTTTTTTAAAGATCCATGTCAAGCCTCCACTCCCTGTTTTAGTTGGTTGGGGTGGGGATTTGGTTTCTATAATTTTTAAAAAGCTCCCCAGGGAGTTTTAATCAACATAGAAAATTGAGAATCACTGATCTAGGTAATTTATTTTTACCTTAACTATTTCAATATTTCAGGCAAAAAAAAAAAAGCTCCGTACTTAGAAGAAATGTCCTAGCTAACCATCAAGGCAAGAACATTGATACTTCCAAGAACTGAATTTCATGATACTATCAAAATGAAGTGATACTTGAAAAATAACTGTCACGTGGCACAAAACAGAATACTATCTCCTAGATGTGACCGCAGGGCAAAGCTTATTTTGAAATACGGATTAGTCTTTATTTTTAGATTAGTTTGGACTTCCTTTCTGTATTAGCTGCCGCCAGATAGAAGTGGAAATCTACCGAGTCAAATGTCCAGACAAATAAATGAAACAAGCTGGTGAATCAAGCCCACGGTTCACAGACTAAGCAACTCTTGTCGAAGATAGCAGTTAAATTAGAACTAATAACCCGAAGAAATAATAAAGGAAACAAACTCAAGAGCAAAGATTAAGAGAGTAGTAACTAGACAAAAAACTTTCTAGCAGGTGACTCACATAATGTGATTTGTGCTAACTCTGCTGTCTTCCTAGAACTTCAGAATTCGTTCCAAAGAAACACAGGTTCCATCACCAACCTGTCACCCTGCTATGCTGTGCACAGACGGTTTGAAGTCTTTTCATGAAGCCTTCTCCCTTCTTTACCCCCTTTTCTAACAGCTTTCTCAGAATCTTTAGAAAGAACTCTTCACTAGCTTTGCTTTCCTTGCAGACCTTAGGAAATGTTCCTTTTCTATTTCTGATGCAGTTGCCTTTCCTGGGTGTAGTCTAAAAGAGGGAGGAGAAACAGCCTCTACTAAATAAAGTACCAAGCCTCTACCTTCAACTTGTGACCTTCAACTTCCATCTTGAATTTCCTAGGATCCCTTCTCTTGAAGCCTGTGGATAAGTAGAAGCAATTTTACAAGTTACTGAACTACTCTTAAAGAGACATTTGTAGAATTTCTTATTTATTGACTATGTGTTGCGTTGTTCATTTTGAAACTTAGTTTAAGACCTACATGGCAAACTTTTTAAACATATCGAGTTTTGAGCAGTCATTGTGATAAAAAGCCAAACCAAGTGATTAGGCACATATGTAAATATACATTACTTTTCTGTGTATTACAAATGTGTATGTGCTTACATATAATTTTGAAAGAAGCAAACAAGAACTGGTTGATTCAACCAATTTCCACATCATTTTTCACTACCCAGTCTTCAGTATATATACCATTTAACTATGTGGCCAATATTCAACTATAAAGCTGAAATTGGCAGGTGATATTATTCCCCTAAGAATGTTTGTGTCGTCCTTTACTATTTGAACATGTACGTACTTTCAACGCTCTGTAGTTCCCCTCTTCAAATATCTAAATAAAAATCACCAAATAAAATCTATCTGCATTCTAAAACTCTAATCAATCAACTGACATAAGTGAACCATCTTGAAATGGTCTTTGTGAGTGATTAAAGAGCATTACACTCCTTGCTTAAAAGAATTGAGATCACCATGAATGCATATGACTTACTAAATAAGTGAATAAATGTATAATGTACCTGTTCTATGACAATGGCAACATAGACGCCTACAGCATACCCCTATTTAAATAAAAAGAACATATGTGGCTGTTTCAGAAATAAAGTTAACCTGTGCTTTTTTCTCAAATACATGCAAACTAATAATTAGGATACTTTTCTCCACCAGCTACATTTAATGTCACCCAGAAAGCATGTAAGTTGTGTGCTTTTGTATTTTTTTTACTTGTTTAGAGACTCCCCAAAGGCAAGAACATCTTTTAAAAAAAATTTAAGTGATGCCATTATGTACATATACATTTATACATGTGTAGCATGTTTATGAGCATGTATATGGATAGGAAGAGACAGAACTTATTTTTCAATCAATTTTCCCCCAAGATTTCATCAACTTCTGTGAGAATTCTATTTAAAGGCAAGCAGAGGATATAACCCTTAGTCAGTGGGCACGATTTCATGAAATAGGAAATGCTGTTTCTAAGCCCCCTTTTAACACTGGCTTTACTTTCTCTCCTCAGATCTAAACTGGCTAAGCAAAATAGAATTATGGCAAAGTAAGAAACTCTTTCCTCAACTGTGTGCATTTTTTTTTTCTTACATAAAAGGCTCAGTTAGGGGATATTTTGGGGTGTGGATTGTTTTTTCAGTAGTCATTCACATAATTGTCTCAATTTTTTTTTTCATTTCTCTTGGCCGTGGCAGAGATGGTCTTTTAAAGTATATTATTTATTTTTTTAGGAAAATTGTCCTCTTACTGCAGATTTATAACTCTAGTTGAGACTTCCAAAAATCTTATGCCAACATTGTAAATTTTACTGTGATGTCGTAAAGTTACAGTTAGGGTATAATTTTTTAAAGGCATTTCATTTTGTAGTTTGGAATAATAGTTATAAAGCTGGTCTCTATAGAAACCACTGTAACTTGTGATTTTAGAACATCAGATAATAATGCAGAAGAATATTGGCCAAAACTTTTAAAATCAGAAATATTTTACTGAACTGACTCTTTCTAAACTCAAGTCTGGGAAGAAAATGTGCTGTTAAAATGACTACCTTTTAACCAGAGATTATCACTCTCCATTTCCATTAGTCTATCTTGTGTGTGTGTGTGTGTGGGGGGGGGTGCATATGATGCATACTAATTAAATAGGATTTATTGGTTCTGCTAGATTCTGAATTACTCTCCTTCCTTATGGATTAGGAGAATGCCTTTCTTAACCCTTTTCCTTGAAATCCATCAGGATCTTTTATGTGGGCTAGCTAGTATTCTGCACACTTCTAACGCTTAATAAATATTACATTACAATATTAGCATAATAATAAATCATCTTAAAGTACTACATGGGCTATTAAGTGAGATCCTATTCAGTTGAGCCAAGACATCAAAAAGTTTTATTTTCTCTATACGCATACAAAGTAATTTAAAAACTCCCTTTCCATGAAATGTCCTTGCATCCATAGGATGTCTACATATTACAGACTGCAGTGGTGAAGTGTGTGTCTCCCAGTTATGTATTTCCTTTGTTCCACTCATTCTGAGGCCTGAATTTGCCATTTTAGTAAGAGGAAATTTAAAATCGGGCAGACAAAAATGGAAATAGCACCATTTGTCAAGTAAATGCCCTTTTCCCAATGGCAATTCTGAACTCTTTATAAAGGATTTCCAGGCCAGCAGCTAGGTAGTGTTCCTTGCCATTAAGAAATCCTGCTTTGTCTGTGACCGGTTACGTCACACACACCTAGACCAACAACTGTGGAAAACATGAGGATTTTGTTTATGGTTACCGAAACAAGAAAGAAGTTTAAAATATCCTGTCAATACAATCTCATCCTAACCGGTTGCTATGAGGGAGCTCCTAGTTGGAAACTGCCAGCAAAGCTAAAAATAAAGACATTTCCTTTTCCAAAAGTATTGTTCAAATATTACACATTTTATCTTCCAATATGTGACTCAGACAGGATAAAGATGATGCAGAATCTGTGATAGATACAAAATGTCCCAGATTCTGTCTCCCTCACAGTTTAACTTTGCAGAAAACTCCTCTCATCAATACTCATTTTTTCACCCCTTGAATCTGAGGTGACCTGGGGCATCCTTTGGCTGAAAGGCTGCTGTGCCAACTCTGAGACACATCTCAAGAGGCACTCGAGTTTCCCCTCTAGGAGCCCTGCCCGATGGCCATCTGGACCAGGTGAAGCTAGCCTTCTGGTTGATGGGGGACCTGCCGCTCATTCACCCCATTGGCCCTGGCGATCCCCAGATGCAGTGCCAATTGGCTGACTGGCAGTGGCCAACAGGTATTAAAAATTTTCATCGGAGACTAGAAGAGCTTCACAGCTGAGCCCAGCCTGAACTGCCCACCCTCCAAAATCCTGTCCTCAATCAATGGTCCTCGTTCTGAGCCGCTAAATTTTGGGGTGGTTTGTTACACAGCAGTAGACAACAGATACATCCACTTCTTAAATTATCAGAAATAAAATTGTGGCGATCATTCAGCTCAAATAAATGTTATTCTTTCACAACTTTGATTTCCCTTACTGAGTTACTTGCTGGTAAGTCTGTAATCGGCGCCACGGTTTTGTGAATATCTCTACCGCAAGTGTTTGTTTTTGCTGCTTTACAGGTTTTCACAGGGAGTCTTTTTCTCCTTCAATAAAAACTTTACGTGGAACCCTCAATGAACACAATCAACTTTCAGGCCCTTCTGATCCTCTTAGGATAATGTCATTTGGTTAGACTGGGAAACCTGAAGAGGTGCTTTATCCAGAGGTGATTCTTCTTCTAAAGTGGTGTCCAGCCAGAAAAAAAAAAAAAAAAAAAAAAGGTGAAAAATCAAAGGAAGCTATGTTTAGCTTCGTCTCAAACCTCCGCATCACTCACCACATTGATTTAACATCAGGGCACCTCTATCTTTCAGCAGGAGAGGCTGGCGCAAGACAGCAGCTGCGGTGAGCCCGGAAGGGTCAAACTCAAACGCCGAGGTCTCTGCTCTTGGCCGACAGCAGTGGTGGGACTCCCGATGAACAGCTCTCTTTCTGTAGATGGAATAGATCTGGTTCAAGGAAGTGGATACAAAGTGGAGTTTAAAGAGATACAAAGTGGAATTTTGCATCTGGAGCCTTATCTTCCTGTGAGGTAAACGCTCTCCGGGTGGAGGAGGTTCTGTCTGCGTCTCTCCCGGGCCATCCCTCCAAGTCTGGTTCTTGGCCCGGGGGTCTAGTGTGCAGCGCCCTGGCTGGGGAGAATCCATGGACTCAGAGTGGTCCTCCTCAGCATCCATCTCGCTTTCTCCCGCTGCAGACTCTGCACCGGTGGCCAGCCTTCCTTCTCGAGGCTGTCTACTTTGATGTTTATTTCTCCACATTCCAGAGCCCCTCTTCTTTCCTCTTACCAGTTTCTTCTGCCTGCTTGACAGTGATTCATAGCCTGGTGGCAGGCACAGTGTTTGTGAGATGAACGTCCACCCCTGAAATACAGGTGTTTTTCTCTAGCCCTCTTCTCTTCCTTTACTGACAGGATCTTTAACAAACACGTTCATAGTCACAGCTTATCTCCTTTTGTGGATTGGGGTAAAGACCCCCATCATCTCCCAAAGGAGAACTTCTCACTGACAAATTTGATAAGGCAAGGGATGCAGTGTTCTGTCAAGGGAAGTAAAAAGCTGGTTCTCAACTTCTCCATCAGGTTGCCTCCTAAACGATCTCAGCCGTGCATGCTTACCTCCATCCAGTATTCACTCCATTCTGCAGCTGGGTGATCTATTCCAGAGGGAAGCATCACACTCCACCAGCCCACGCATTCCCGTCAGTTCAGTTCAATTCAGTCGCTCAGTCTTGTTCAACTCTCTGCGACCCCATGGACCACAGCACACAAGGCCTCCCTGTCCATCACCAACTCCCGGAGTTTACTCAAACTCATGCCCATCGAGTTGGTGATGCCATCCAGCCATCTCATCCTCTGTCGTCCCCTTCTCCTCTCACCTTCAATCTTCCCAGCATCAGGGTCTTTTCCAGTGAGTCAATTCTTCACACCAGGTGGCCAAAGTTTTGGAGTTTCAGCTTCAGCCTCAGTCCTTCCAATGAATATTCAGGACTGATTTCCTTTAGGATGGACTGGTTGGATATCCTTGCAGTCCAAGGGACTCTCAAGAGTCTTCTCCAACACCACAGTTCAAAAGCAACAAAGATAAAATTCTCAACATGGCCACCAAGCCCCGCATGGACTGAGTCTTGCCTTCCTCTTTGACCTTATCTTACAGAATATCCCCCAACGCACTAACTCCAGCCACACTGACTGTCTCTCCTGTCCTCAGAGAAGCCCTGTGTCACTCTGTCTCTCGGTCTTTGCTTATGCAGCTCCTCTACCTGAAACATTTAGAGTCTCACCTGTCAGACTGACCTCATCCTTCAAGGCTCAGCTCTGATGCCGGTTTCTGGGGGAAGCCTCTTCTGACCCCACAGAACAGAGCAGGACTCCACTCACTCACCCCGGGTACCGGGGCTGTCCTCATACTGCCTGTCCTCTGATTGAGACGCCGTGTTTGTGTGGCCCTTTCTCGGTTTCTTACTCTTCACCCCTCTCCGGAGTTTAGCGTTGCACACAGCAGGTCTTCTACGAACATATACTCAGTGAGGGAAGGAAAATACTGCCCTGGTACTTTATGCTGTGTTTTCCCCTGTGTTTTCCAGGAGGAGCCAGATCTCAGGGTTGCAAAAAGGCAGCGGGGGTGAGAGGGAGGGACAGTTCAGAGCCTCACAAAGGCTGATCCCCTGCAGGAGGGAATGGCACCCCATTCCAGTGTTCTTGCCTGGGGGTCCCATGGACAGAAGAGCCTGGGGGGCTACAGTCCATGGGGTTGCGAAGAGTCAGACACGACTGAAGCGACTGAATACAGCACCTGGTACACTGAAGAGTGATACAGACCAAGTTAGAAGGTAATGCAGGGACTGAGGAGGGCGACTTCTGGCCTCTGGGGGGATTTCGGCTCAGGTGTCAGAGGACGAGGTGTCTGGATGTTCCCGGAATCCAGAGCGGAACAGAAAAGCTGGGAGGCCCTCAGGAGGACTTATATCAAAGACAGAGTCTGTTCTCGGTGAGTTGCTACTGTCATTAATCACATTATATTCACACTAGGTAAGTTCTACAGGTCAGGATTTCAGAATAATTATATATTTTTATATTTTTAGCTACATTTTTTCTTGCCTTAGTAGGATTTGACATTGAAGCCCAACAATGTACAGTTTGGGGCTGAAGAAGTGGTAATGGAAATACTGATCCCAACCCCAGGATATCCGTTTTAGAAGTGATATGATACAAGAGGGGAGATCTTAGATATCATCACCCTTGTTCCTTGATGTCCCAAGTCAAAAAGCAATTCCTCTGCAGCCAGAGGGCAAATTAGTTGCTGGCTCCTGTGTACATGAATTATAGCTGAAGGAATCACAAAAAAATTTGAATTACTAAACAACCTACCTTGAAAAAAATAAGAAGAGAGGAAAGATGCATGAGCTTAGGGAAAGAGTTTTATAATGTACCCCAGTCGACTCAGTGATAAATGTACATAATTAATCATAGACACCATTTTGGCAAATGATATTTTTAAATGATAGAGGCAATTATCTGTATAATTACATATGCACAAAATGCATTATTTTCTGCTTTCAACAGGCAGCCAACCCTACAGAAAAGGTAAGGAAGAGACTTATCTAATTTAGCATCCTAATTTTAACCTCAATCTAAAGAGGACATTTTTTTGGTAATTAGAGGAGGTTCAGAAAAGGACTGTAATAATGGTGACTTCTTGGTTTGCCTGTTATCCTGGTGAAACTATTTAGTTGCTATGTTTAAAGCCATAGAATATGTCATATTCTTTCTTTTTAAATGAATATAAAATAAGCTCCTAAACACCTTTCCACTAAATGTTCTGGAAATACATTGTAAAACTTGTGAAAATAAAAGCATATTTGCCGCTCTCTACTAAGGTATTCTTTCTATTAAAATGAGAAAGAAAATTTCAGCAATTATAGTAAGCAATAGTAGTTTCTCTCCTGACATGATAGAATGAGTACATCCTCTCTCGGCTATTTCTTTACCCTGATGGTCTTATCTGACAAAGGCAGTGTGGTGTGGGGAAGGGTTCTGTCTGGAGTCAGACAAACATAGCTTCAAATCCTGTTCAGCAATTTACTCTGATGCTAACCTTGAGCAACTTACTAAATGCTGCTAAGCTTCAATTGCTGTGTACAAGAGGGTGTAATCACATCAATCTCATAAAATATGCTGTGAGCAGTACAGGAGATAATATTTATCAAGTATCTGGTCTCCTGTCAGGGATTCAACACATGTTCAATACTGCAGGTATTATTCATGTTAAATCCTCCCCCTCCTTGAAGCTCTTTAACATCTTATCCACCGAAAATAAATCGCAATGGCATTCCATCATCCACTCATGCTACCAATGTGTATTGAGTGCCGGGCATACTTACAAGATATCAGTGTATAAGTAAATGAGTCATTTTGGATGTGTCAATAAGTAAAGAAAGGATAGATTATTCAGAAAATGGTTAGTAATTTTGAACTCTAACTCAGATGGTCTACAACTGTGTCATCCACACAATAGCCAATAGCCAGACGTGACTCTTGAGTGCTTGCAACATGACTATTTTAAATTGAGACATACTGAATACATAAAAATATACTCCAGATTTTGAAAACTGAGGATAAAGAAAAAGGCTGCAAAATATCTCATTACAATTTTTTCATTTTGCCCACATGTCAAATGATACTATTTTATAACTTCATTTATATTTATAATTTATATTGTATAAAATATTAAATTACTAAAATGAATTTTATGTTTATTTTTACTCTTTCGGATATATGGCTATGGGGAAATTTTAAATTTCGTTGCTCACATTTGTGGCTGCAATTATGTTTCCATTGGGCAGCGCTTATCTAAATATTTAAATACAATAAGAAAGGAGGAAAAGAGTGGGGGAGAGGAAGGGAGGCAAGGGGGAAGGAAAGAAGGAAGGAAGGAAATAAAAAGGATCTTAAGATACAAGCCTTAAAAGATCTCAGAGTGGAACACTTCTTCCTCCACATAACACCAATAACAAAAAAAATCTGGGAGCCTGAGATGCTGTGCTTACATTGCCATGCCAGCTACTTAGCAAATGCTAGTGTGTACTGATCTCAAGTGGCCTCTGCCTGCGGTGCCTTGAAGCAAGGTTTTGGTTTCCGGCCAGAGATGAAAGTCAGGCTGAGGCATGGGAGTGTTGCATCCTAGCCACGAGAGCCGCAGGGACCAGGGGCCAGTGGCAAGGCCCTGGTCCACCCGGCTTTGAGGAAATGAACTCCAGCAAAGACAGAAGGTAGTGAAGCAAGGGAAGTGTGAAGCAGGAAGGAAAAGAGTATGTGTGGGTAGACACACGGACAGGCTTGCAGAGAGGCATGCCCTGGTGGAGGTCTGAATTACTTTAATGGAGTGTTTCTTCTAGGTTTCCTTTTGCCAGTTGTCTTGCTTTGCCTGGTCCTGAGTTCACATTTGCTGTATCTCAGGGTCCAGGCGTGTGCACACATATCTTCGACAAGATGGATTCTAGCGAAGGGGCCTCAGGGTGAGCCGGCATCTCTTACTGTGAGGCAACACCCCCTCCCTTTTGAACTCAGACAGCCTTTCTGCACAAGTATAGTAGGGAAGGTCTTTCACTTCAAGGGGAAAGCTGTGGTTTCTATCTTTATGTGGGCAGGGCGCAGCTCCCCTCTGGCTCCCTGTCTTCATGGTGGGGAAACCAGCCCTCCAAACCGGGGTCCCTCTAGCCCCTGCCTCAGCACTGTTTGCTTCATGATCACCTCTGCTGTTTCAGGCTCCACACGAGGTGCTACAGTTACAGTGATGGACAAAACAATCATTCTATCCTGGAGTACTCAGTCTAATGAGAATTAAGAGCAAGAAAAAATTTTGCAAGCTTTTACGTTTTGTCTTTCATATTGTTGACCTTAAAGATATTATGTTCTAATTTTCTTTCAAAGAGTGTGGACACGCCTCTGCAAATCTGACCCTTATTAACATGATTTCTGTTTTGTCCTCGTGAGAATGAACAGCAATGGGATATTGAAAGGCAGCTTTAGTTCCTTTGTCAAGAATGTCATTGACTAATATATTGCAAAGTTGCTCAGTAACAGATATTGATTTAGAAGCACTCATCTGGCATATATTTCTATATCATACATATCAGTTCAGTTAGTTCAGTTCAGTCGCTCAGTCGTGTCTGACTCTTTGAGACCCCATGGACTGCAGCACACTAGGCCTCCCTGTCCATCACCAGCTCCCGGAGTTTACTCAAACTCATGCCCATTGAGTCGGTGATGCCATCCAACCATCTCATCCTCTGTCATCCCCTTCTCCTCCTGCCTTCAATCTTTCCCAGCATCAGGGTCTTTTCAAATGAGTCAGTTCTTCGCATCAGGTGGCCAAAGTTTTGGAGTTTCAGCTTCAGCCTCAGTCCTTCCAATGAATATTCAGGACTGATTTCCTTTAGGATGGACTGGTTGGATCATACGTATCATTCTCACACAAAATCATTCCTGGATCCTTCCACAGTATTTCAGACCACCTATGTAGTCACGCTTGTATACATACATATACAAACCCGTTTCAATACAAATATGCAGAGCAAAGACATTCATTCTGGAGCAATCATAGTTTCACCAGCCCCTTGCCATCCCCACTCCAGGCTCCAAGAGGAAGGAGCCCGCAGCTCTAGCCGCTCCAGGCCTTTTGTTCTGCTGATCAGAATTGAGCTGAGCTGCAGGATTTACATGTTAAAGGAAACAGAGCCCTGGCCCCAGAAACCGATCCCAGAAGGAGGAGGAGAGAAAAGAAAACGCTTCCAGGAGCCAGAGTTGGGAAGCGGAGTTAGGGCGAGTGAAGGGGGAGAGAGAGAGAAAGAGAAAGAGAAAGGAGACAGTTACCATGGCGAGCCGTGCAAGATACTGAGACTTGAGATGAAATTGAAATGCTGAGCTATTGATAAGGGGCGAGGTTCTCAGAGAAGAGAAATGAAGGCAGAACGAGAAGAGGCAAGAAGACCCCAGGAAGGCTTGCTGAAGGCTAGGCAATCCCTTGGTGATTTTCTGGGAGGCGGCTATGAGGATTTAAAATGCGTTCATTAATTCCTGCCTATCTGACTGGTGTTTCCAATGGCTTTGCAACCATTGACGCTGGTGAGAGCAGCTGGGTTAAGTTAATTAAACAACGAGGCTGTTAGAGTGGATGGGGCTCTAATGCTTTGGCGGCCAGTAGGCAAACCTAAATCTAAGCCTGTAAATACCTCCAAGTTAGGAATCAGAATGCAGAAGACAAAGATCACAAACAGCCACCTCGGCTTTAAACCACAAATAATTTCCTTTCTTGGCTTTCTTTACCTGGGTCTTTCCTGAGCTCCTGTGGTCCAGGGCTCCTACCGTTTCCGGTTTGGTGCTGCCCTATTCCAGATCTATTTTTGTTCAACCTATTAGAACTTTTTATTATGCCTCAGTTTATCTTTTAAGAGCTTCCCTTGTGGCTCAGCTGGTGAAGAATCTGCCTGCAATGCGGGAGACCTGGGTTCAATTCCTGGGTTGGGAAGATCCGCTGGAGAAGGGATAGGCTACTCACTCCAGTATTCTTGGGCTTCCCTGGTGGCTCAGCTGGTAAAGAATCTGCCTGCAGTGCAGGAGACCTGGATTTGATCCCTGAATTGGGAAGATCCTCTGGAGAAAAAAACGGCTACTCACTCCAGTATTCTGGCCTGGAGAATTCCATGGACTGTGTGGTCCCCGGGGTCGCAGAGCTGCCCGGCTCTCTCTGGGTTCCTGGTCAGAGCTCCGTCCGGGAAGTGGAGGCTGTCCTGAGCCTCTGTGCACACACAGCAACCACTGTGGCTGTCTTGAGCGCCCTCACCAGCAGATGCTCCAGAGATACGGCTTAAACAGAAAAGGTATGGCAACCGACTGAACAATTCTGACTGCGCGGTTGGAGGAAGGTATCACGTAGGGCCCCAAGCACGACTGTTCATCCTTTATGTGCGTGAGACCAAGAGCTAGGACAGGCCTGGTTTCCTGGTTTCCTGTTTGTTTGGTTTGGCTGTCTTAATAGTCAGTTGCCCGTGGCAAGAAACACACCTTCTCAGTTTAAATACACGGGTCCCTTAACCACAGCTGCCGCCCCCTCCTGCCACAGACTCCCTAGCTGCAGGGTCATGCCCCTGTCTCACAGCAGCACGGTCAGCACGGTGCAGTCCCCAGGGAGGGCAGACAGGGTAGGTTGTCTGGCAACCCAGGAGGAACCACAGAGTTCCGGGCGAGCGGCACAACAGAATCAACCAGAATCTTGTTTGGGCCTGGTCCAGGATAATCAAAACTGAATTCCTGGGCCTCTGTAATTTTTTTTAAATCCCTGGGTCATTCGGACACGAGGTTAAGAGATGGGAGGCCCTCTCCCTTTCCTCCTCACCCAGCTCAAGTCTGAGTCTTCACTTCCTACGTTGCAATCCCAGAGGTCGCAGGCGAGGTCTCCAGGCCCCTACGGCCCGCTCAGTAGCCCCGATGTGACTCTGAAGGGCCGTTCCTTCCTTCGTCCCCAACGGTTGAGACCCAATGCCTTGGCTGCCTGGGCCCGTCCTGGGTCGGTCTGGCATCATGGAGAAATTACCAACAGCTCCTCTTTCTCTCTTAAAAGAGCTCCAAGTTTGGATGGTAAATTATATGGTCCCTCCGCACATATCAAACAGGGAAAACCCAGCCTCGCCTAGCGTAGTATTTTCCTGGGATTCTTTCCAGCAGCAGTTTTAATATTCTTTTTCTCTCTTCCTTCCTCAGACGCCTTTCTTTTCAGTCCTTCCTTCCATCTTTTTCATCAGATGAGGCGTGAACAGCCCCCAGACAACCACTCTCTCACTCCTCACCCCCCACCCCCACTTTCGGAGAGTCCAGGAGGACGCTGCAGGGGAAAGACTGGATCCTGCTGGTTCCCGTTTGAGCACCAACAGAGAGGCAAGTAGCCTGAAGCCCTGTGTTAGCCAGACGGGTGCTGGCTTTCCTGCGGACCTCGGGTCACTGCAGAGAAACGTCTATGGAGCACAGCGTCCCCGAGGACTTCCTGCAACTGATGAGGGACGCGGACGCCGTCGCCCAAGTGTGGGCCCCAGGCTCCTACAGACAGAAGGAGGATTCACCCACACCACGGACTTCCCACAGAGGAAGGCGCTGGCCTCTGCATCTTTCTTATCTGGCATCTGACGCTCTGACATCTCTCCTGGGTAGACCCTGAGCTCAGGGTCCTGGTTCCCGAATCTGATGCTCTGGCCTCTCTCCTGGGTAGGCCCTGAGCTCAGGGTCCTGGTTCCCAAATCTGATGCTCTGACATCTCTCCCAGGCAGGCCCTGAGCTCAGGGTCCTGGTTCCCGTATCTGACGCTCCTTTTGCTCTGGTACTCAGGTTGCTTTTTCCTCCACCTTTGTTCGTCCCCTGATTCTAGGACATTATAATCCCCTCCACCCCGCTCATCTTTGGCTGGTGCTCAGCTTATGGGAGCTCTTCCTGGATTCGGCTTCCCATTCTTATGCTTCTCCAAAAACCCAGGCCAGAACTAGGAGCTATCTCGGAGATGACACACAGGCCATGTCAGTGGTGGAGAGCCTGACATGGTCATAAATGACATGGGCGTGTTTACTGCCTTCTCTCCAAAACCGAGGAGATTTCTCCACAGACACTACACAGCAGACGGAGCCCTGGAATCCGTGTCCATGTTGCAGCGTGATTCGCTTCATGCCCCTCCCCACAATCCAGTCCCATCCCAGGCTCTCTGCCTTCCTCATCATATTCCCTGCGTGGAATGTGTTAGTCGCTCAGTTATGTCCAACTCTTTGTGACTCCATGGACTGTAGCCCACCAGGCTCCTCTGTCCATGGGATTCTCCAGGCAAGAAAATAGGAGTGGGTTGCCATTTCTTCTCCAGAGGATCTTCCTGGCCCAGGGATCGAACCCTGGTCTCCTGCCTTGCAGGCAGATTCTTAACCGTCTGAGCTACAAGGAAGTCTCATCATATTCCCTATCACCCTCCTAAGATGCTTCAGCTCTCCATCTTACTCTGGATACGAGTTGCTAAATTAGTTGATGAATCAGTTTTTGGTTCATAAGCCAACTACCAACACTGACAGTTACAGAACTGAGTTGTCCCATGAGGGCAGGTGGTACAGATTCAAATGACCCCAGGGGGCAGAACACAGGGTGACTGGGTGAAGCCGGCTGGGTGGGAACCAGACCATCTGGTGGGTCCCTGCCCTGGACAAAGGGTCTAGTGGCTGTCCTTTCTCAGTGCGCTGATGCCAGGAAGGAATGCCGGCTCCAAATGCTAGACCTTTCCAGCTTTCCAGAAAAGCAGAGATACCTGGATTCTTATGAAAAATCTTTTTTTTTTTTTTTGGAATATTAATGCCTGATTTTAAAACATTTAAATTTCATCCTTAGACAAGACTCAGTGTGAGTAGTATCTGGTTTTCTGGCTACCAGTCGGCAATGGCTTTTCTAGTGTATTCTCAGACAAATTTTTACTTAATTTTAAACATGATATCCAGATTGAAAAATCCTCTGAGGCAACCCAACGTCAAGGAGTGTGAAATGCTAAAGGATACCCTGGAAATCTACAGATGCTGCTGTTTATGCCTAAGAATGACAGTAGCAGCAACAGAAATTCCTAGTAAGTGACAGATAGCCACTTAAGAAAATCTTTTACCGAAAGGAGATTTTAAGCATTCTATAAGAGGTCCACTGTGCATGCTTTTGTGCCTGAACACTTCGTTTTTCATAAACAAAAAGCCTCTAATTGTCTTCCATTTTAAAATATCTTTGTCAGCGAAGATACTGAGGAGGTAGTTAGAGGGGAAAATAAAAACACTATGAAAGTTAGCAGGGACATCAGTTAATCTCTTATCCCTTATGACAGTTTACATTTTGAGTGACAACTAAGGTTATCTACTTTGCAAATACTGTAGATTTATTTTTGAGCAGGGTGAGAGGAAAGCATATTATTTCCCACTATTACTGGACATTATCTTTTTTTAAAAAATCAGGATGCCATACTTTAATACTTCAACAAATGCAATACTTTGAAATGCAAAGTATTTCAACATGGGATGGCAAAAATGATTCAACTGAGTAAAATTCTAGAGGGGGATTTCTCAATCTCAGTATATGCAACTGACATTTTGAGTCCAATTATCTTTCGATGTGCCCGTGTGTGTGTGTGTGTGTGTGTGTGTGTGTGTGTGTGTGTAGGGTGTTGTCCTGTGCACTGTGGTCTGTTTAGCAGCACCCGTGACCTCTACCCACTAGATGCCAGCAGTACCCGCCCCAGCTCGTAAAAAACAAAAAGTATTTCCAGACACTGCCAAATTTGCCTCCAGTTAAGAACTATTGCTCAAGAGGAAACGTTGTACATCACAACCTGGATTCTGATTCTCTGAAAATCTTAAAATGGCATTTCACACAAAGGGGAAAATACTGGAAAAAGCATCACCACTGACTTCATTTAAGTCCTCTGGGCACTTCAATGGGGCTTGGGGAGAGAAGTCTTTGAGGCAAGAGCAGTGAATGTACACTGACAAGGAAGTTGCTGGGGGCGGGGGAAAAAGGGGTCAACCCCGGATGTGAAATCTGCTCTTCTTGACAATAATGCCATGATAAGGAGGAGCCAACAGAGATCTATCAGGACAGGCTGCAATATCTGGTAGATCCCAAACTACACATGGGGAACTCCAGCCTTCATCTGGCCAAGTGTGAGCCAAATTTTCAACATCTTGAAGAACGGGATGATACCAACCAGTTAGACATTTAATAGGAAATCCTTTCTTTTTTCTTTTTTCCATTTTGGAGAGAAAACAGTTTTCCAGAAAAACATGAAAGGTTATAATAGTGGTTTGAAATCAGTAACTCTCAATTTTTTTTCTTTGTGGTTATAGAAGAAATCATCAATTCCATTTCTCAATAGAACCTCATAAACACAATAGGCCAAATGCCAGAACAGAAATTAAACGGCTCTGTGAGCCTCAAGGGAAGACATACTTTAACCATGAAGTATTCACACCAAGCCTTGAGCACAGTACATGAAAGAGAATGAGCTAGAGAATGTGGGGCTTGCATTTGCTGTTTTTGACAGCACTGTTTATCAAAATAACTAACAATTTTCAAAGGCAAGACTACTTAATTTTTACTATATTGCTTTTCTGTCTGGGAAGAACTATAAAGAATAAGTTCACTAAGCTTTTGGTTGAGTTTTAGTTCATGCAATTTGTTTCACCACAGTTAGATGTTTCAAAATGGTATCCTCTAGTCTTTTCATACTTTGTTACCTTAAAATATGGATGATACTGTGCTGGTGGATACCTATCACTCTGCATTTGTCGAAACCTGTGGAATGTACAACGCAAGGAATGAACATCAATGTGAAGGATGGTTTAGTTAACAATAGTGTATTGATACTGATGCATCGGTGGTATCATCTATGTCACACTAATGCAAGATGTTAGTAATAGGATGGAGTGGAGGGGTGTGGGCAGAGGGGGTGTGAGGGAACTCTATTTTCTGCAAACTGTCCCTGTAAACTTTAAACTGCTCTAAAAACAAGGTTTATTAAACTTGAAAATCTGTTTTGTAAATTTTATAATAAAAGCCCCGAGACCGTTAAAATTCTTTAAATGTCTTTCAAATAGGACTTCTGGGTATCGTTCTGCTACCTGCTTATTTACTGCTGGAAGATGATTGCTCAGGATGAAGTAGGGAAGAGAAAGGACTTCCTTCCTTGTTTGAGCATGGCCAGTGACCACTGTCATCCAAACTCCTGGGAAGTACCATCTGAGTGCTGTGAACAGTGGACCTCAAATTGCATTATATTTATGCATTTTCTTCTTGTCAGCGATTTCACGTGCCTTTACATTTTTCTCTCACAAAATAACTTTTGAAGTAAAATTCACTCACAATTGTTTATAATATATTCTCCATGACAGGCCAAATTTATTTCTAGTTAATGACATATAGTACTTGCTAGAAAAGCAGTAAGGTATGATGAATCAAAGAGCTTTTTGCTGGACTTTATCTATGCAACAGCAAACAAGCTGTTGTGTTGAAATATAGTAAATTTGTTTTCTCAGTGGTATTCTATTCACCCTGCCATAAAGACTATTGGTCCCAGTTTTAATCTCTGCAACAGTGGGACGTTTTTCAACACAGAAGCTTCTTGGATGGTTGTCAGAGATTCTCCAGGCTAATTAGACTGTCATCTGTCATGGGAAGGCTCAGAGCAGAACTTCACACTCGAGGCTCTGAGGGGGAAGAGCAATCTAAAGAAAGCCTCAAATGATCCTTTATTCAGCGGATACACATGTGGTTGAAAGGATAGAACCTCCATTTATGACCACATTAAAAATACTCAGCCCAGCTAAGAGTAAGTGGAATTGGATGTAAGAGAAAGCTAGTGCTGGAAGAGATTCCTGAGAGTCCCTTGGACAGCAGGGCGATCAAACCAGTCAGTCCGAAAGGAAATCAACCCTGAATATTCATTGGAAGGACTGATACTGAAGCTGAAGCTCCAGTACTCTGGCCACCTGATTCAAAGAGCCAACTTAGCGGAAAAGACCCTGATGCTGGGACAAATTGAGGGCAGGAGGAGAAGAGGATGACAGAGGATTAGATGGCTGGATGGCATCATCAACTCAATGGACATGTGCTGACTTTGAGCAAACTCCAGGAGATGGTGAAGGACGAGGAAGCCTGGCGTGCTGCATGCAGTCCACAGGGTTAGAAAGAGTCAGGCATGACTTAACTACTGAACAACAACAGTGCTGCAAAGTGCCAAATACTTAGAGTTGAGAGGGACAGAACAAAGTGCAAAACCCATGGGCTCTGGAGTCCTAGAGACTTGGGTTCTACTCCAGACTGTAGAATCCCAGACAAGTTGCTTCACCTCTCTGGGTTTCCAATCTTGCATCTGTGAAGTGAAGCAAAGAGAAGTCACCTCGTTCAAGAGCTAGATTCATGGTAAGAGTGCAATAAGTCATGGTTTCATCACTGCCGTTAAGAGCAGGAATAGCAACAGCAGTAGCAGGGCTTCCTGGTGACTCAGACGGTAAAGAAGCCGCTTGCCGTGTATGAGACCTGGGTTTGATTCCTGGGTCAGAAAAGTCCCCTGGAGAAGGGGCATGGCAACCCACTCCAGTATTCTTGCCTGGAGAATCCCACGGACAGAGGAGCCTGGTGGGCTACAGTTCATTGCTTCACAGAGAGTTGGACACGACTGAGTGGCTAACACTTTTACTTAGTAGTAGCGGTAGTTATACATTCTGAAAAAGAGACTTGTTTCCAAGAAGGTGAGACTTCAGTGAAAAGCAGGGAGACTTTCAAAGTGAAAGTTCCTGTTTCCAAAGTAGTGGGAAAGAACAAGTCACATTTTGACTAAGACAGGGAAGTTCCCTTGGGAGATTTATATGAAGAAAATTAATGCAGTGTTAATACCATTTAGGGAATAATATCTGAAGGTTTGGGGGGAGGAGAGCAAATGACAGAAAGACTGTTGCTTCAGGAGTCAGCGAACCTAGGCTCTAAATTAGACTTTACCTTTAGAGTCCCAATTCCTCTGCTAACTAACTGAGTGACTCTGGGCAGGACAAAGCCTCTTTGGGACTTAAGTTGTTCACCTGTGAAATGGATCCATAGGTTCAGAGGGTCGCTCAAGACGGTAGCAAATAAGAGTCTAAGTCCTTTGGCATACAAGAGGCATGATTAAAGCAGGAAAACTGTTGCTCTACAAGCTCTTTGTAGAATTTACCGGAGAGGGAAATAGAGGATCAAGTCAGAGAAAGAGTTATGTTTACAAAATACTGTCACAACAGGATGACGGGAAGGGAATTGCATCAGTTAACTTGGTGCAGGAGTGAATATTAAGCAGCTCATGAGTTGGGACAATGAGAATAACATGAAAATTACTGAAAGTGAGGGAAAGTAATTATTTGTAGAAGAAAGGGAACACGATAAGCTAATTTTTCAAAGAAGTTAAGTGTCAAGACATGGCAGGAGATCTTTAATATTGACTAATGAGCAATAAATTAGATTTAGTGATTTGATATAAGTAGAATGGATTATATTACACATTTTAATTACCACTTTATCATATTAAAGATTTCCTAAAAACCGACTATAAAATTCATATAAGAGCATAAAGTTCCAAGGATAACCAAGACAAATTTGAAGAAGGAAATATGAAGGAAAGATTTGCCTCATTAGATGTCATGAATTACTACAGTGTACACTATATCAACTAAAATACTGTGGTGTTAGGGGAAGGTCAACATAGCAGCGAATGGAAAAGAAGCCAGACCTATCACTTAATGGAAATACCTAATCTCACATAAGACCTCAGTGTAAGCAGAGGTGACCTTAAAAACCAGCAGGCATTGTAAGTAGCTTCCCTGTCTATATGGAAGACCATATAATTAGAACCCTAGCTTACATCATACTTCAAAAAAGAAAATGAATTAAAGACACAAATGTGAACACACAATAAATTATGCCTTTTATAATGCAGAGAGGGAAGAAATTCTTAAACCAAGCTCAGCAAGTAAAATTTGTAAAGAAAAAGGTTGATGAATTTGACTGCATTATTATAGTGAGAATATAAATTATTGGTGAGAATACAGACTTGGAGAGCAACCTGGTAGTTTTCCTGAAGATGCATGTATTCTAGACTCAGAAACTCCAATTGCATAATAGACTTGAAAGAAACGTGAACATTTATATAAAAAGAGACATTCTGCAGAGTCTATACAAGTGAGATATGGGATGCAACCTAGATGCATATCAATAAAAAAATGAACAAGTAAATAGTTATGGTACGACCCATACCTATTAAATTTATTTAAACCTTGATCTACATATACAGAAAGAATCCAAAAACAAAATACAGAGTGAAAGAAGCAAGACTGATGTGTGATATCAATTATGAACATTTTAAGAACTTACAAAAATAAGTACACAAAAATTGGTGAAATATACATTTGGTAAAAATACAGACAATGAATGGGCAGGGTATATTCCTACTTTGGGATAGAAGCTATCTCAGAGAGCAAGGGAGGGAAATAACACCAGAAAGTGGTTTAAAAATTCTTTGAGTGTATGTACCTACATTTATTTTTGAACAATAAAGAAAACCTGTTAGTGTCTTAAAATTCTGAGTACTGGTAATGAATGTTTACTGTGTTACTCTTTATATTTGTCTGTATGCTTGAACTATCCCCAAATAAAGCACAGGGGGACAATTTTTATCACTCATAACTTAAGCATTATCTGTGTATAACTATTTGAATTTTAAGGCATTGTAATTACTGTTTTGTAAGTGTTTGGAAATTTTACTTCAAGCTTTCAAAATGATTTTTTTGTTTGTTTTACTTCTCCACTTCCCAAATTGTCAAATAAAAATTACATGGGGGGAAAAAAAACCTGCCATAAAACACTGATAGTTACATCAGAAAAGCATTCTTAACTTTTAACGAGATTTATTTTATGGCTCCACTTCAATTTTGATCGTTAACTGATCAGGGGCCACTACCAACTGAAAGGATTAGTGGGTTAATAAAATTCAATTCACCAAAAGTCACTTTCCAATGGGTTTCCAGCGTAGAAGTGCTCTGTAAAATGAGGTACACCTGTAAATTCCAAAGTGTAACTTGGGCTCTTGGGACCATGGACCCCTTTGATCTTGTCACAAATTGGCTCCTGGAAACCAGAAGGCCTCCTGGACTCAAGTCTCCAGGGATCTTACCCCTGAAGCATCTCAAAACAAATAAAATGACTGAGACAGATGCTGGACCCAGACGGAATGGCAACCATTTCACAAAATGAACCCCCAAATGATGTGAACAGACAATTCTCCACATGTAATTACGCCTTTTGTTACTTTTCTCCCATGAAAGCCTTCTACGGCTTTGGCTTAAATGCAACAGATAGAGGTATTCAGCCTTGGCTGGCAATATTTCTGATCCATATTTCCATAGATTATCCCGAATTGGCCTCCTGGAAGCATTTACGCTGACCAGTTTTGAAAACCTCTTTGTCAGCCCCTCACCCTTACCTGCTAACGCCCAGCTCTAATGGATGAAAGCAGAGGGTGATGATAATCGCTGTCTGCCCAGCCCTGAGTGCATTGCCTGCGTCTGCAACACAGTCTGTCTGGGGGGAAAAAAAAAGAAAAGGAAATAAGGAGTGTAATTCAATGAATACTTGGGAACCGAGCTTGAGGGTTTCTTTTTCCGTTTAAAGGAGTAGTGATATCAGAAGCAGGATTATGAAAAAGAAAGAGTTAGTAAAAATAGGATCTTTGTGAATTAGAATAGCAAGGCCACTTCAAATTGAATTACACAGGATCATGGCAATTAGAATTGGAAAAGATCTCTCAGTCTTTCTCTGTCAGAGAATGATTACTCCCCATGGTATATTCTCCCGAGCTTAGTCCAGTCCAATTTTAAATGATTCACGCGATGGAGCCTCCTTGCCTTCTCTTGGGATATCCCTTCACAGTTCGAAATAGCTAACAGCTAAGGAAGCCCCCATATATACATATATCCTTTTTCCATTATTCTGTTTTGTACTTCCCCAATCCACCTTAAAACTATTTGAATTTAATTTTAAATGGGTGCAACCTACATTTAAATGATTAAACCCAGCTGAGTCTGGATAGGCTAACTCTCTCTCTCACACACATACACACAAGTACACACACACACACATCACACATGTACTCACATAAACAGTTAGAAAATATGACACAGCCACAATGTATTTATGGGAAACAATTAATCAAGATCGTTAAGTTTTATGTCATTCATTGATACAACAATGTAAAAACTCAATAACCTACTGCTTTTCAACTGACAGAGCGGCAACAAACTATAAACCTAAATGCTAGTTCACTCTGTGAGTATTATATTTATTGTACATGAGTAAAATGATACAATCTTCTAATATAGTGCTTACTATAGCTTATTCAGTATAAAGAATACAGATATGCAATATGGTGCTAATGCCATAAGTAAATTTATAGAAATCATTTTATTCAAACTTTTTTTCACCCATTCAAACAATAGGGGACTCATACTTTCTTTGTAGATGGGCTCATTTCATCACTAAATTTGGTTTGAGCTTTGAGTAAGTTGCAGACCCTAGGGGAACAGCTTGGGGTGTTCAAGGTTAATGGAGGTTGCTTAAGGGTATTTAAATTTGATCAAGGATTTTATATAGCTTTCCATGTCCTTTCCAAAGAGCTGCCCTAAAGTATTTTTCACACCTGTCAATCAACCAACCAATATCCAATCAGGTAGGAAAATGAGTACCCTGGGAAAACCAGAAAAAAAATAACTTGAGCTTTCTTTAAAGAGATGGAATCTACCATTTCTGTGGGCACGATTTTTGATGTCATCAGTTCATGAAATTTTGAGCTGAAAAGAGTCTTAGAGCTAGGAATCTTTGAGCTAGAATCAGCTAGCTCAGTGATTATACAGTCACGGTCTAGAAAAATTATAGAGAGTCTGTGCAGCAAATCAAACTTTTGAATGTCAGTTGGGTGATTTTTAACTATGTGGATTGAATGTGTTGTTACATCAAATACCTCCATAAATCTTGTGAAAAGTACAATTACAAGAAAGAAGTTTAAAAGAACAGCGAATGTAAGAGAAGAGAGTAGCCAAGGAGACATTCCTTGGCTTTGCAGATTCTTTTGAAGATGAGAGAAAATATAGCGGTAACTGAATGATTTGAATGGAGGAAGCTAACAATAGTTAATGATTTTTGAGCATTTATTATGTGTTAAGTATCTTTATAAAAGTTCCACATGGTTTAATTCAGGAAACTCTCACAACAATGCTATAAAGTTAAGTAGTATTACTATCTCTACTTAATAGGTGATGCTTCTGATGCGATAGGTTAGTTAGAGAGCTGTAAAGTGACAGAAACCGCTATGTCCACCTGGAGAATCGCACTTCCGCAGCTGTGAGAAGGGGAATACCAGTGACGGGCAAGGCAAACTGTCCCACGCAACCCCCTCAGAAGCTCAGTGGGAGGAGTGAGCAGGAGGCCTGAATGATGGGTGAGAGATCATCAAGAAAATCCTCAGGCCACCAGCTCCCCTCTGTCACATCAAACAAGAGGAGATGCTAAACATCCAAGTGGATCAGAAGACTGGAGGAGGCTTTGTGGCGGAAAATGAGTTTCCTTGAAAAAATATGCACAATACCTGACCTTATGGGTTCCCATAAAAAAGCCAGAGAGCCAACAAATCCCCACATGGTGATGCCTGTTACCAAGTTACCCATGTAAGCAAAGTGCTTAAAATCGGATTTTACTGCCTCTTTCTTGATGTCTCTTTCTATTGACTGCTTTATCTCTTACCGATAGGTTGCCTTTCCCTTGCTTTTTCTGTGTCTCATTTTTCACTGAATGCCAGTGTGTGCAGAAGACCAATGGAGACTGTTGAAAATTTCATCTGAATATCCATATTTTAAAAAAGAACCTTGACTCCTACCTTACCCCACACACAAAATTAATTAAATATGGATCATAGACCCAAATATAAGATGATTAAGCTTTTAGAAGAAATCACAGGAAAATATACGCATGAACTTAAAGAAGCAGAGATTTCTAAAAGGGCGCAAAAGGCTCTGTCATCAAAGAGCAAACTGATATACCGGATTTCATCAAAATTAAGGAATTTGGTTCACAAAACACAACATTAAGAAACTGAAAGATAAAGATACAAACAGAAAACGCAATATAAATCTGTACTACAGATGTATGACAAAACACTTATGAGAATATGCAAAGCATTCCTTCAAATAAACAAGAGACAAGACAACCCAACTCATAAAAATTAACTGAAATACTTGAAAACAAGCAACGCAAAAGAGAATATCCTCATGTCCAATCATGTCTGACTCTTTGTGACCCCACAGACTGTAGCCCACCAGGCTCTGCTGTCCCTGAAATTCTCCAGGCAAGAATACTGGAGTGTGTAGCCATTCCCTTCTCCAGGGGATGTTCCCCACCCAGGGATTGAACCCGGGTCTCCTGCACTACAGGCAGACTCTTTACTGTCTGAGCCACCAGGGAACCCCTAAATGTCCAATAATCATAGGAGAAAAAAAAATTACTCAACATCACTAGGCATCAGGGATATATAATTTAAAATGACAATGGGATATCATTGGTAAACTTCCAGAATGGCTAAAATTAAGAAGAGTGACTATATTAAATTTGGGTGAGACTTATGAGCAATTTAAACTCATATATTGCTAGTTGATGTGAGTACAAATTGATGTAACCACTTGGGAGAACTGCTTGGCAGTATCTACTAAGTCTAAATACATCACTATTGTACAAGTCAGCAATTCTAGTCCTAGATGTATACTCAAGAGAAATGAGTTCATATGTATACCAAAACATATGTAAAAAGTATTAACAGTAACTTTATGTAGAATAGCTTCAAACTGGACATAACCAAGATATCCATCAGTGGGAAAATGGATAAAGAAAGTGTAGTATATTTACATGATGGAATAGCAAACATTTATTTTTATTAAGTTTTAAAAGAGAATGAACTACTACTGTATGCAACAACATGGGTAAATCTGCCAGGCAATATTTTAGTGAAAGGCAGGTGTAAAAACATATATACTACATAATTCAATTTATATGAAGTTTAAGTACAGGCCACACATACATCTACAGTATTAAAGTCAGAATAGTGATCACCTCTCTGGGGGTCTTATCTGCAATGCTTATGATGTTATCTTGACCATCTGTTGGTTACTTGAGTTCATCCATGTGTAAAAATTCATCATATATATTTACCATCGGTGCACTTTACTGAATATACGCTATTCTCAAGGAACAATTTTAAAAGGCTTACAAGGTCAGCTAGCATCATATGTGAAGAAACCTTTAAAATAGAACCTTGGGCTTCCCTGGTGGCTCAGCTGGTAAAGAATCTGCCTACAATGCAGGAGACCTGGGCTCGATCCCTGGGTTGGGAAGATCCCCTGGAGAAGGGAAAGGCTACCCACTCCAGTATTCTGCCCTGGAGAATTCCATGGACTGTATAGTCAGTGGGGTCACAAAGAGTCAGACACAACTGAAAGATTTTCAAAAAAAAAATGAAACAAAGCTATCATTTTTTTCCAGAAAGTCAAAGGGATTTACATACATTCATGAAATAGAAAGCAGGAGTTAAAACCATAAAACAAAAAACAGAAAAAAAGAAATAGGTTTCTTTGGTGGGGCGGGGGCAGATAAAATGTAAAAATTCCATAGAAAATAAAGTGGAAGAAATTATCTAGAAAGCAGAATAAAATATTAGGAGATAGTCAATAGAAGTCACCAGGTTTTTAAACAATTAAGTCACTCCAGGCAAAAATGCTTGTCTCAGGACCTGGTGGTCCCCGTCCTTCTTGATTTCAGTCTGACCTTGGAACAGCCTGGAAATATTTTCCTGCAACAAGCTGCCCGGTAACTTCAACAGAGTATTTTTGATTTTTTGTGAAATTATATTAACTTGGCATGGTCACAACCATTTTCTCAGCTGTGATTGGCAAATACAACGTTTCGAAGACAACTGAGGAAGCACATTCCTTAATCTTTACTTCAATCTGTTCGGGAGAGGAAACATTTCAAAACAATAGGTCTATCTGAGAGGGGGAGAATAACAAATATGGTCCCAACTGCAAAACACTGAGAGAGGTGGGAAGTCGAACACTGGCCTTTCGATGTACCCCAGTATCAGTCAGCCCTGTGTATCTATCCATGTTAGAGTGGTGTGGGTTATCATTTCAAAATCATTTCTGCTTTTGTCTTCTCTTAAATAATGCACATTCTAGAAAATGTGAATAATACAGTGAAGACACAGAAAAATCAACAAGGACTCTTCCGCACACAGATAATCACTGTTGACTGAGACTTAGTTTAAAATCCTTGTTTTCTTCCTTCTCTCTTACTATGGGGGACCAGCCGGGCCAATTCTCCAGGCTTGGTTTCCCTCTACAGGGATATGCTATAGGATTATCTTGTGTTATCTGAAGTAAAATCCTGAAAACAGAGACTTTCCAAACCTCAGAACACTAAGAAATTTAAAAATCTCTTCAAAAGCAGCGCCCCTGCAATGGGATGACCCAGAGGGATGGGATGGGGAGGGAGGTGGGAGAGGGGTTCAGGATGGGGAACACATGTAAACCCATGGCTGATTCATGTTAATGTATGGCAAAAACTACTACAATATATTGTAAAGTAATTAGCCCCCAACTGAAATAAATAAATTTATTAAAAAAAAAAAAAGCAGCACCCCTACACCCCCTTCCCCCCACCCCCCCACCCCCCGCCCAGCAAAGATGGCCCCTATATATACTGGGGGTATAAAATGAAGATTTGTCATACAAACAAGACTGGACTATTTGTAAACAAAATAATACTTTTTGGCGCACTGCAGCACATTGCGGAGAAGGCGATGGCACCCCCCTCCAGTCCTCTCGCCTGGAAAATCCCATGGACGGAGGAGCCTGGGGGGCTGCAGTCCATGGGGTCACGAAGAGTCGGGCACAACTGAATGACTTCACTTTCTCTTTTTACTTTCATGCATTGGAGAAGGAAATGGCAACCCACTCCAACGTTCTTGCCTGGAGAATCCCAGGGACGGGGGAGCCTGGTGGGCTGCCGTCTATGGGGTCGCACAGAGTCGGGCACGACTGAAGCGACTTAGCAGCAGCAGCAGCAGCAGCAGCACATTGAGCTCCACAGCTCCAGCAGCGGGGCGAGAGAGGGCCCCCGGGCACCGGGCAGCTCTGTACCTCGAAGAGGAAAAAGGAACACGCGCTAAGAAGCCTGGAGGTAAAATGCCATCATATGCATTCTTTGTGCAAACGTGCTGCAGGAGAACAAGAAGCATCCAGATGCTTCAGTCAGCCTCCCGGAGTCTTCTGAGAAGTGCTCAGAGAGGTGGAAGACAACGTCTGCTAAAGAGAAGGGAAAATTCAAAGACGTGGCAAAGGCAGACCAGGCCGGTTACTAAAGAGAAACGAAAATGTATACCCCTCCTAGAGGGGGAACAGAAAAGAAGTTCAAGGATCCCAGTGCACCCAAGAGGCCTCCTTCAGCCTTGTTCTTTTGTTCTGAGTATCATCCACAAAGCAAAGGAGAACATCCTGGCCTAAGCCATTGGTGATGTTGCAAAGAAACTGGGAGAAATGTGGAATAACACTGCTGCAGGTGCTAAAGCTGAAACTCCAATACTTTGGCCACCTGATGCAAAGAACTGACTCATTGGAAAAGACCCTGATGCTGGGAAAGATTGAAGGCAGGAGGAGAAGGGGACAACAGAGGATGAGATGGTTGGATGGCATCACCGACTCAATGGACATGAGTCTGAGCAAGCTCTGGGAGTTGGTGATGGACAGGGAGGCCTGTCGTGCCGCAGTCCATGGGGTTGCAAAGAGTCGGACATGACTGAGCGACTGAACTAATGCTGATACTGACAGATGACAAGCAGCCTCATGAGAAGAAGGCTGCAAAGCTGAAGGAGAAGTACAAAAAGGATATTGCTGTGAACCGGGCTAAAGGGAAACCTGATACGGCAAAAAAAAAAAGGGGAGGTGCGTGGAGGAGAGTCCTCAGGGCTGAAAAAAGCAAGGGAGAGGAGAAAGAGCAGGACAAGGGGAGGAAAAAGACAGAGAAAGAAAAAGATGATGGCGAATATGTTGGTTCTTACAAAACTGTTTTTTTCCTTGTCTCTAAAGCATTTAACCCCCCATAATCAACTCACTCTTTTAAAGAAAAAAACTGAAATGTAAGGCTGTGTTAAGATTTGTTTTTAAACTGTACAGTGTCTTTTTTTGTACAGTTAACACACTACCAAATGTGTCTTGAGATAGCCCTGTCCTTGTGGTATTTTCCATAGCCAGTAACCTTGCCCGGTACAGTGTACATGGAAATTTAGAGCAGGTTCTTGGGGTGCAGTATGAATTAGTTACATAAGGGGATGGTAGTTTTTTCATCTCAGTTGTCTCTGATGAAGCTTATGTGAATAATTTTTCTTCTGTTAATTAAATACCATTCTGTAACTGAAAGAAAGAAAAAAGTTGCAGCTGTTTTGCTGAAATTCTGAATGCTTCTAAGTAAATACTACTTTTATTAAAAAATAATAATGTGGACATTTTCCTAAATATATAATCACTTTTAATTAATAATATTTCACAATATGATGGTCCATGATTTATTTACCATTATCGTATTGTCATTTAGTTTGTTTCAGTTTTAAAATATTACAAGTGATACAAATCATAATAATGACATAAAATATTTGTACATTTTAAAGGAATCTAATTCTCATTGCCAAAATGCCCTGAGAAATGTTACATAAATTTACATTTACACCAGACACAGGAAAAAGTGCCTGGTTCACTGAGCTCAAGCCAAATCTAGAAATTTTAATTTTTATAAAATCCTCAACATTCAAATAGGAAAAAAAAAAAAGGTAACACTGCTTTTTAAATCTGAATGTCAATGTTTCTAATATTGTTGAACATTTCTTCATATGACCGCTGGCATTCTAATTTCCTTTTTACCCCCCAAGTTTTCATTGGGTTTTTCTTCTTTTTTCTCATTAAAGTGTAAGAGCAGTAATGCTGTTGCTGCTGGTTAATCACTAAGTCACGTCCAACTTTTTGTGACCCCATAGACTGTTGCCCGCCAGGCTCCTCAGTTCATGGGATTTCCTAGGCAAGAATACTGGAATGGGTTGCCATTTCCTTCTCCAGGGGATCTTCCCGACCCAGGGATTGAACCCAGGTCTCCTGCTTGGCAGGTGGATTCTTTTCCACTGAGCCACCTGGGAAGCCCTAAGAGCTTTAATAAATTAAGGCTAAGACCAATAATTTTCAAATGCTTTTTTTCTCTTTTGCTGTTGTTTTTGTTTGGCAAATTATGCACATCTATATGGAGGAACATGTGTTATGGGACTGTAAGTAGAAGGACAAGGGTCAGAAGAGTCGACAGTTCATGCTGCCTTAAGTGTGGACATAGTCGAAAACGGCAGTAGTAAGTCCAGAAAGAAAAGGAGGTCAGAAGAAAGTGGTTGTCATGGATCAGATGTATTTTCAGGAGTTTTCCATATTATTTGTATTACATTAGTGGAGGATTAGCAGGATAAAGGCTCTCTCAAAAATCTACTGGAAGTCAATTCTTTGGATGATGATAGAAATCTTTCTTTTGCAGAATGAATAAGTCTTTTGGCTAGACGTAGATAAAAGCTTTTGCTCAATATGGCGTAATAACTCCAGTAGGCCCACAGCAGCCAAACTAAGTCTGTCTCAAAGTATCTTATTACAATAAAATCAAATTTAACCTCCTAAACCCAAGACACAAATCACTCACTTTTCTTTCAAACAATTTGTTAGTATATTATTATAAATGCTACTTGTCACAAGACTGATATTTGTCAGTAGCTCAAAAATATGAATAAAATTGAAAATGAATGTGAATGTGGGAACTATAATAGCATTTCATAGAGAGGTGATGATAATAAGAGGTTGTGGCAGACACGAAAAATTCTCAGGAATAAGGAAATCAAGAAAACTTTCTTCAAACTAAATAAGCTCCCAAATCAGTCTCACCAGACTTATATTCCCACCAAACCTAACAGTCAATAAAACACTTATTGGCCCTTGGTAGTCTATAGCAATGGCAAATTGGGTTTACCTTGTGAATTTTTATATTGCAAAGTTTGTATCAAGTTGCAGAGCGTAATTGCAAAATGACACAATCTGAGTTTATATTTCTTTCCAAATGATACTTGAGACTTTAGTTAATATTTCTCCAACAATATAAAAACTAATCTCACCTGAATTTTAAGGTGCAGTTTTAATCACTAACTAGGATCAATAAACACAATGTCTTTTAAAAGATCCAAGTCAATGTATTTCAGATAAAATAAGCTTCATTATGTCTTTTTCACATTTTCTGGTTTAAAAAACAGTGTTGCATGCAACTGTTCAGATGGATCTCAAGGGTGTTATGCTGAGTGAAAAAAGTCAATCTCAAAAGTTATATACTTTATGATTCTGTTTATGCAACATCCTTGAAATGACAAACCATAGGCCTGGAGAAGAGATTAGGGGTTGTCAAGGGATAGGTGGCGGTGGGTGTGGCTAATAAAGGGATAGCATAAGGGAGTTTCTTTGTGCTAGAACAGCTCCATATCTTGATTGTGGTAGAAGTTATAGAAATCCACACACAGGACAAAACTGCAAAAGCAATACACACTCACAGACCAATAAGTACATGTAAAACCTGGTGAAAACTGAACAAAATCTGCAGTTGCTGAACTAACATACTCAGGTCAGTTTCTTGGTTTTGCTCTTGTGCCACAGCTCTGTCAGATGTCACCTTTGGAGGAAACTGCGTGAAGGGTTCATGGAACTCTGTGCATGGATTTTGCAACTATCAGTGAATTTAATTGTTTAAAAATAAAAAGTGTTTTCAAAACCATGTTTTCTGCTCATCCACGTGTTTAACCTTATATAGACAACTGTCAGAGAGGAAGCGAATTAGAACTCTTAGCAGCCAAACTATATATCACAAAAATTCATGCACTAACAGTAATTCATTCTACTTATTGGCAAATACCTCAGGTTCTCATTGAGTGCCTAATTGCTCTTATTCAAACACATTTCTGAGATACTCAGTAGTTTGTCTTTCACAACTAGAGCAGATACATTCATCCAATCAGTCAGCAGTCACTTATTCATTAATTTATGTTTATTCATTCATTATTTTGCTGATTATGGCAAGCAATGTGATAAGCATGATGTCCTGATGACTGACATAATTTTTGCTCCCAAGAAACTTATGACTTAGATTGGTGACTTCTACACAGAGGGGTAGAGAGACATGAAGAAATATGTATCAGAAAGTTACAAGCTTTCAAAATACATACTACCCCGTTCCCCAAACTCTTAAACATCCCTTAGGAAGACATCCTTCCACTTTCTAGAATAGAGGGAAGATGCCAAGGGGGGTGGGGGAGAAGTGAAGATAGACGGGACCGGATCAGGAAACGCCTTATATGGAGGAGCTTGGGAAGGCATCATTATGGCAAGGGGGCACTACTGAAGAGTTTAAGCAAGGGGGTGAGGCAAATAATCAAATTTACAGTAGTTTTCAAGGTTCCACAAGCTTCAGTATGCAAGTCTGGAAGGTTGATGACTAGTTAAAGAGATGTTGCAGTAATTTTTATGTGACTTCATAATGGCTGTGGGGATGAAGATAAGTAGGCACATTTTTGAATTCATTAGGAGGAATAGTTGACGGGACTTGGTGAGCAGTTATTCCTCACATCCATAGAAATGGAAGTCGCCAAAGCTGACCCACTGCAGGGTGGAAAGGTTAATGACTGGAGGAGACATAGGGGGACTTCTGGGTTTCTGTTAATGTTTTGTTTCTTGATTGGGGACTAGTTAAATTGATATGTTTGAGCTTCCCAGGTGGCACAGTGGTAAAGGATCCACATGCCAAAGCAGGAGATATAAGAGATGCGAGTTCGATCCCTGGGTCAGAAAGATCCCCTGGAGTAGGAAATGGCAACCTGCTCCAGTATTCTTGCCTGAAAAATTCCATGGACAGGAGCCTTGCAGGCTACAGTCCATGGGGTCACATAGAGTCAGACATGACCAAGCAATTGAGCATACAAATACACATAAATGGATATATTTACTCTGTGAAAATTCATCCAGCTTGTGCACTTATGATCTGTGCACTTTTGTTTCTGTGTATGTTAAACTATGATTAAGATTTTTACATAAATTATGACATTGTAGCACAAATGCACTGAAATGCTATATGATTTGCATGTTAATGAAATGCATTCAATTGAGCATCACATAGGAAGAAAAAAAAAGATAAATTAAAAAAATTTCCTTGTTGTAGTGTTGTCCTTAAAAGCAAATACTTATTTGCAAATGAAAGAAATGATTAGGCTTTTGGGCTGTCAACTATCACATTCAACAGACTGAAAAAATTTGGCAGCTTTGAAAGTACATATTTCATATTAGACCCACAAAGACCAACAAGAGTTTGATAAAGATGAACATGTCTTTAACATCATCTAGAGACAACTCTAGCTTTACCTAGGTTCAGGGAATTTGTGTTTCTCATTAATGCAAGGAGCTTAGAAGATGCCATTTCATCCTAACATCAAGTATAAAGGAGAACAAAACTGAAAAATTAGCAACTCTTCCTAGATCTGTCAGAGAAACGAAGTCAATGGCAAACTCTTGCCCTCCAAAACGGAGAGACAGGCAAGGTCAGAGACTCCCAACTTGCTGAAGGCGGAACTTCAGAAGAACCAGCACCAGGGTAAGAAAACCTAATTGAAGAATTGTTGAAGGCTCAGTGTGCACAAGTCTGAGAGTTAATGGCTCCAAGTGGGCCCAGTCATAGAAGGTTCAAGATTTTCATTGGTTGTACCTACCAGATCCTCATACTGACTGTAAGAGAAAAATCTCTCCTTGAGCTTCTGCCAGTTCAGTTCAGTTCAGTCACTCAGTCATGTCTGACTCTTTGTAACCCCATGGACTTCAGTGTGCCAGGCCTCCATGTCCATCACCAACTCCCAGAGTTTACTCAAACTCATATCTATTAAGTTGGTGATGCCATCTGACCATCTCATCCTCTGTCGTCCCTTTCTCCTCCAGCCTTCAATCTTCCCCAGCATCAGGGTCTTTTCAAATGAGTCAGCTCTTCACATCAGGTGGCCAAAGTATTGGAGTTTCAGCTTCAACATCAGTCCTTCCAATGAATATTCAGGACTGATTTCCTTTAGGATGGACTGGTTGGATCTCCTTGCAGTCCAAGGGACTCTCAAGAGTCTTCTCCAACACCACAGTTCAAAAGCATCAATTCTTCAGCGCTCAGCTTTCTTTATAGTCCAACTCTCACATCCATACATGACCACTGGAAAAACCATAGCCTTGACTAGAGGGACCTTTGTTGGCAAAGTAATGTCTCTGCTTTTTAATATGCTCTCTAGGTTGGTCATAGCTTTTCTTCCAAGGAGCAAGCATCTTTTAATTTAACAGCTGCAAGGGGAGAGGAAAGAAAACCATTTTGAAATACACCAGAACATTCTGTTCTTAATATGGCCTTCCCCGAGTAGAAACTATTTTACCTGAGCCTAACCTGCTAGGTTGTTCTCAGAGCGTAGCCTCCCTGGGGGGAGTGACATACCTAACTGCAGCCTCCTGTACACATTCAGATTTATCAAAGAAAGGAAGAGAGGGAGGGAGAGAGAGGTGCACTGGTGAGGTACACAGTCCAGACACACAGGCTCACCAAAGGCTAAGATCTAATCATAAAACCATGACATGCTCTCCCCCACCCTTGCCTCACCACTACAGGATTACAGGCTTAACTACCGAAGTTCCTCTTCCCAGGACATCTTGGACACCATTCAACAAAAAATGACAAGGCATACTAAAAGACAAAATCAATCAACTGGAAGACACTGAACAAGCATTGGAACCAGAGTCCAATATGGTGAGAATGTTAGAATTATCAGAAAGGATTTCTTAAAATTATGATTAATATGCTAAGGGGTTTAATGGAAAGAGTAGACAACATGCTAGAACAGATAGGTAATGTAATCAAAGAGAAATTCTAAGAAAGAATTTTTTAAATGCTAGAGATTAAAAATACTACAACAGAAATGAAGAATGCTTTTGATCGGCTCATTAGTAGGCTAGATGTGGCTGAGGAAAGAATCTCTGAGCTTGATGATATGACAGTAGAAAAGTCAAATGCTGAAAATCAAAGAGAAAAAAACCTGAAAGAATTAGAATAAAATATCCAAGAATTCTAGGAAAACTAAAAAGTGTACAATATATACACAAGCTTATCAGAGGGAGAAGAAAAGGAAAAAGAGAAAGAAGATGTGGCTAAGACACCAAACCACAGATCCAAGAAATTCAGAGAATACTAAGAAGGATAAATACTAAAATGCCCTACATCTATGCATGTCACGTTGAAGCTTCAGAAAATCAAAGATGAAGAAAGAATCTGAATGAAGCCAGAGGGGGGAATATGCCTAACTGCTAGAGGAGCAAATATAATAATTACATCCAACTTCTCAAAAACCATGCAGGCAAGAATATTTAAGCAAACTATTTAAGGTTGACAGAAAAAAGTCCACCACCACAGGATTCTATACCCTGCTAAATTATCTTTCAAACTGAAGAAGAAATAAAGGCATTCTCTGACAAACAAAAGTTAAAGAAAATTTTTGCCAGTAGATCCGCATTATAAGAAATGTTAAAAGAAGCTCTTTGAAAGATTTAGAATTTTTCTTCTAAAAGAACAAAAATTATATAGATCAGAAATCTGGCTCTATACAAAGAAAGAGCAAGTGAAAACAAAATAAAATACAATAAATTTTCTCATTCTTAATTGATCTAATAGAGAATAGTTTACTCAAAATAATAATAACAAGAATGTATTTATATATACATAATAATACATAATTATATATAACCATGGTGATCCATAACTATATTTATGTACATATATGACGCTGTATGCTTACGTAAATATGAAAAGAATGACAGCAATGAAACAAGGGACAGGGGACAATGGACAAGGAGATAGTAGGAGTATTTTTTATTATAAGGCATGCACACTATGCATGGAGTAGTGTAGTGTTATTTGAAAGTATATTGGGGCTAGTTGTAAATATATATTGTGAATTCTAGGGTAACCACTGGATAAAGCTTTTAAAATGTATAACTCATATGTTAAGAATGGAGAGAAAGTGAAATTAGAGTGCTCAATTAAAACCACAAAAGGCAAGAAAAGCCTGGAAAACAAAAATAGGAACAAAGAACAAAAGAAACAGTAAGAAAAATAGTAGCTATGGATCTACCTTATCAATAATTGAACATCAATAGTCTAAATACACCAAGTAAAAGACAGAGATTGTCAAAATGGGCCAAAAACATTTCTCAGAATATCCGCTTTAAATATAAAGGCATGTACATATTAAAACTAAAGGAATGGAGAAAGATCAAAAGAAAGTGGGAGTATGTTTCAAATTTCAGATAGAACAGATATCAAACAAGATTGGGGATAAAAAGGGACACTGCAAAATAATACTGCAAAGAAGACAGAGCAGTTCTAATATATATATGCCTAGTAACAAAGCTTTAAAATTCCTGAGGCAAAACTGAAAGATCCACAAGAAGAAATAGGTGAATCCACTATTATAGTTGGAGACTGTAATACACTTTTGTCAGAAATAGATCCAACAGGCAGAAAATCAGTAAGGATAAAACTGAACTCAACAGCATCATTGACAACTGTAGATTAGTGCATCCAACAACTAATATTGGCACACTCTTCTCAAGCTCACATGAAACAGCCTCCAAAACACAACACATTCTGGGCCATAAAACACATTTTGTATGCTGTGCTTTGTCACTCAGTCGTATCCAACTCTTTGCGACCCCGTGGACTGTAGTCCACCAGACTCCTCTGTCCATGGGATTCTCCAGGCAAGAATACTGCAGTGGGTTGCCATGCCCTCCTCCAGGGGACCTTCCCAACCCAGGGATCGAACCCAGGTCTCCCACATTGCCAGCAGATTCTTTACTGTCTGAGCCACTGGGGAAGCCAAAGAACACACTTTAACACATTTAGAAGAAAAGAATCATATACTGTCTTCTCTCAACTACAGTGGAATCAAACTAGAAATCATTAACCAAAAGGTAGCTGGAAAATCCCAAAGTATTTGAAGATTAAACAACATACACCTAAATAATATTGAGTTCAAAGAAGCCTCAAGATAAGTTAAAAAATAGTTTGAATGAAATGAAAATGCAACCCATCAGTATTTGTGGGATGCAGCAAAACCAGTGCTAAAAATGAAATCTATAGCATTGAATGCAGGTATTAGAAAACTAGCAAGATTTATAACCTATAATCTAAGCTTCAATCTTAGGGGACTAGAAAACAAACAGCAAAATAATCCAAAGTAAGCAGAAGAAAACAAATAATAAAAATTAGGGCAATAGTTAATGAAATTGAAAACAGAAGATCAATAGATAAAATCAATAAAACCAAAAGCTAGTTCTTCAAAAGAGATAAGCAAAAATTAGTAAGCTTCTACTATTTATGCTAACTAAAAAAAAAAAAAGAGGGAGAGAGAGAGAAGACACGATTGACATCAGATGATGTTAGAAATGAAAGTGGGGACACCACTATGGATCACATGAACATTAAAAGGATAATAAAGAAATACTGTGAACAACTCTACCCTACAAACTTGATAACCTCGATGAAATGATCCCCTTGTTTGAAATACACAATCTGCCAAAGCCTACATAAGGATAAATAGACAATCTGAATAGGCCTATATCTATTAAAGAAACTGAATCAATAATTAACCTTCCAAAATAGAAATCATCAGAACTGGGTGAATTTACTGCTGAATTATACCAGATGGTTGGGCTTCGCTGGTAGCTTAGCTGGTAAAGAATCCGCCTGCAATATAAGAGACCCTGATTTGATTCCTGGGTCAGGAAGATCCACTGCAGAATGGATTAGGCTGCCCACTCCAGTATTCTTGGGCTTCCCTGGTGGCTCAGACAGTAAAGAATCCCCTGCAATACGGGAGACCTGGGTTCATTTCCTGGGTCTGGAAGATCCCCTGGAGAAGAGAATGGCTACCCACTCTAGTATTCTGGCCTGGAGAACTCCATGGACAGAGGAGCTTGGCAGGCTACAGTCCATGCGGTCGCAAAGAGTCAGGCACGGCTAAGTGACTTCCATTAATACCAGATATTTAAGAAAGAATGTACACTACTTCTCTACAATGTCTTCCAAAAGATAAAAGCAGAAAAAATACTTCCTAACTCTTCTAAGAGACCAGCATTAGCCTGATAAAATCAGCCAAAGACATTATAAGAAAGCTATAGATCAATATCTTTCATGCATATAGATGCAAAAATCCTCAAAAAAAATCAGCAAATCAAATCCAACAATATATTTAAAAAAATTATACACCACGATGAAGCAGGATTTATACCAGGATGCAAGGGAGGATCAATATTTGAAAATCAATTGAGGTAATCCATCAAATCCACAGGCTAAAGAAAGAAAGTCACATGATCGTATTAGTAGATGCAGAAAAAGCATTTGATAAAATCCAACACACACAAATGACAAAACTTTTGGTAAATCAGGAATGGAGGGGGACTTTCCTCAACTTGGTAAAGAATATCTACAAAAAACCCCTACAGCTAACATCACACTTAATGGTGAGAAACTGGAAGCTTTTTGACTAAGATCAGGAACAATTCAAATTAAAACAAAGAGATAGTACTACCTGCCTATCAGAATGGGCAGAATCTGGAACACTGACAACATCAAGGGTGTGAAGCAATAGGAACTCTTATCCATTGCTGGTGGGAATGCAAAATGGTTCGGGAACTTTGGAAGACAATTTGGTGGTTTCTTACAAAACTAAACACATCTTACCATAATATCTCCTTTGCGAAGGAAGGCAATTGGTCTCCTTAGTGTTTACCCAAACGAACTGAAACCTTATATTCACACAAAAACCTGCACATGGACATTTGTAGCAGCTTTATTTAAAATTATTAAAACCTAGAAGCCTCCATGGTGTCCTTCAGGAGGTGAATAGATAAGTAAACGGTGGTACACCCAGATGATCAACTATCATTCTGCACTAAAATGAAATGGGCTATCACGCCGTAAAAAGACATGGAGGAAATGTGAAAGTCTATTACTGTGCAAAGGAAACCAATCTGAAAAGGTTACATACTGTAAGATTCCAATTATATGACTGACATTCTGGAAAAGGCAAAGCTTTCCTGGAAGTAAAGAGACCAAAAGATCAGTGGTTATAGAGGTTAGGAAGGAAGCAGGAATGAATAGGGCAAGCGTCGAGCCATTTTTAGGGCAGTGAAACTTCTCTGCGTGACTCTATAACGAACGCTTGTCCTTGTACATTTGTCCAAACCCATAAAACATACAACTCCAAGAGCGAATTCTAGTGTAAGTTATGGACTTCAGGTGATAACGACGTGTTGATGTAGCTTTACCAGTTGTAACAAGCGTTCCACCCTCGGACAGGATGTGTGTCCATATCGGGGGAGGTTGTGATTCACAGGGGCAAGGGCCCAGTTGGAACTCTTTATCTGATGCTCAGGTTTGCTGTGAACACAAAGCTGCTCTAAAAGGTAAAGGTTGCTAATTTTTTAAAAAGTAGGTGTGGAAGACTTAGGCCAATTTTCTCACACATGTTTGGAACTTCCTTTCACACGGCGCTGTGAGAACGAGAGACGATCTTACTCAATTGCTTTTAGAATCATGGATGCCACCTAGATCTCTTATTTTTTGAGCCTTGAGGCGAGGCTTCTTTCCATGGCAGAAATAAAGAGAAATTCTCCTTTTCTCATACTACTTGAGAGTATTCTATAAAAGATCTCCATTTCATATTTTTATATAATTCTTTATGATTTCTGGAATTGTATAGAGAAAAATATTTCATTAGCTCTCTTAAAAATAGCTTGTTGGTGTTTCTGTGGAGGCTCGACAAATATGCTAATAATTACTTGATTAAGTTCTTATTCAGGTTAGCACGAGTATGAACACATATGTAATTTCACTTTAACTCTGATACATAATGTATCATGTTTAGATTGGTTACATATTGAAAACATGGTTTCCAATGTGATTGTTTTGTTACAGAGGAAGTCATTTGCATACGAGAAGAAGAATGGAACCAATGCAGTCTATTGGGCGTATTTTCTGATTATTTTCGGGTGGTGATGTCGGTGAGGAGCTAGGCAGTTTTTTAAAAAGTGTTCATCCCTGAGCAGACATTTTGCTGTCATCTAGTCTGCGCTATATTCATGTTTCACTCAGAGATCGTTTCATATAATGATATAATTATTTACTTTGGGAGATTATTGATAGGTTATGAACGAAAGATAATGGATTAATCGCTATGTGTGATTACAACGTTTTAAAGAACGTTACCAATAATATTTGGATGATGAACTCCATGAAAAATGAGTAGAAATCAATTCTCAAGACTTGGGGAGTCCTGAGAACCAGCGGGGAACATATTAAATAGACCTCCCAGGGTCTCGAAGGCAGAAAGTTTCTACAGACTCACCGAGAATTTTTTTCACATAGTACATATTAGAGTAACTTCCAAAATATTTATAGAAATGGCCATCTGATGTTTTAAGACTTCATTCTCTCCTGGAGAGTATTTCCTTCCCTACCAAATTTACTGCCCTTACTTCCAATTATGTCCAACCTCATTCTTCTCTGATTTTACTTAATCATCTACTCTCTGAAGAATTCCTATAAATGGCCCTAAATAGCTATGTTTTACTTTTTTCCATGATTTCCAGCTACTCTTCTAGGCATTATTCTCTTTTCTGACTCTGGAGGATAATGAGCTCCATGCTTTGACTCACCTACTCAGGCCTCTTGAGAGATGTCTGAACGTCACCATGGTGATAGGGTACCACGCCAGGCCCTCCTGGGAATGGGACGGGGCTCAAGAGCTGAGGCCTATGTCTGGGAGAGTGACTTTAAGTTCTCTCAGTTGGGAGAGAATAAGAGGCAGACAGAGGTACATAAAGCTATATTCTGATGCTCACAGGCCTTGGAAACCCAATTTACTATTTCAAGGAACTTCATCTTGATTAAGCAACTTCTCTCTCTTTGCAAATGCAAGGGCAGTCAAAATTCAGGCCCCAAAATGTTACTGTCATCTCTGTGTTAATGAGCTTGAAAGGGTGTGTGTGTCAGTGTGTTCTGTGTGAGCGTGTGAGTGTCTGTGTGATACTATGGTGGTTTAGTCATTAAGTCATGTCTGACTCTTGCGATCCCATGGACTGTAGCCTGCCAGGCTCCTCTGTCCATCAGATTTTCCAGCCAGGAACACTGCAGTGGGTTGCTATTTCCTTCTCCAGGGGACCTTCCCAACCCAGGGATTGAACCAGGGTCTCCTGCATTGTAGTCAGATTCTTTACCGACTGAGCTACCAGGGAAGCCCCAGTGTGATACTATAGTTCTCTCAGATAAGCTAAGCTGAACATTAGGTTCAGAGTCTTCTGTTTGTAGAGGTGGTTTGGGTGTAAATAGTGTTAGGGGAAATAATTATCAGCAACCTTGTTACATCAAAGTGCCCCAACATAGGACAAATAATCCGGCCATTTCTTCACTGGCTGATATTAGATCTCTGTTGTTCAGAGATGTCCCCACAAATGCTGACCATCAGGGGAAAGCTGCTTCCTTAAGAGGCAATAATTAAAGATGCAGTAACCACTTCACAGCTGTGGGATGGCATGTAGCAAAAAAACAAACAAACAAACCTCAATATCTTCAATACAGATTTCAATCTAGGTTTTTCATCACAAACTTTCAGAAAGCAAAATTCTAAGCCACATCTTCTCTAAAATGTCAAAGTCATCCCAGTAACGTTCTCAAACGGCCGCAGAAGTTCACAGCAGAAGGGGGAAATAAGAATCACGTATTGATCAAAGCCAAAAAGAAAGAGAATCACTGACTCAAAAGGCCAAGGTTAAAGAAAGATTTGAGGTTACCAAATGTATGTGAGTTTCAAAATGCAGGAAGTAAAGAAATAAGAGACCACATAGGTAGTATTTTGTAATTCTAATTTCAAAGGTTTGGTGTGAGAACTAGAATGAACACCCCTTTATGTAAGAGAAACATTATAACCCAGCATCCTACATAGCTTCCTCCTCCTTAATTGGTTCCAGGTGCCTCACTCTCCAGCTGGACCCTCAGTTGTTCTTGTCGAGCATGGTGCTGGGTACCAAAAAGTTTCCTGCCCCTGGAACATGCCCTCCACAAATATTTAGGCATCAGGGATATTTAAGGATGACGACTGGATTGGGACGTAATTTCCTTGAGTGCTAGAGCCGTGGTTCTCAAATTGGAGAGTGCGCCACCTGGAGGACCTGTTAAAACAGAGTTTGCTGGACCCACCTCTGGAGTTTTTGATCCACAGGTCTAGGATGGGAATGAAGAGCCTGCTGACAAGTTCCCTGGTGCTCATCTGGGGAGCAGAGTTTGAGGGCTACTGTTCTAGACCAGTGGTTTCAACCAGGTTGCACATGACAATCACCTGGGGAGTTTTGTTTTGTTTTGTTTTAAAGTTCTTGGTGCCCAGGTTATTAACCAGACCAGTAACATCAGAATCCGTTGGGGTTGTGACTAGGCTTCAGTATTTTTTAAAGCTCCCTAGTAAATTCCAACGTACAGCTCGAATTGGGAAACACTGTCCAGCTTCACAGTGATGCTGAGTCCAGGCTGTACGTTAGAGTAACTTGGGATGAAAAGTGAAAGTGGAAGTTGCTCAGTCGTGTCTGACTCTTTGTGACCCCATGGACTGTATAGAATTCTCCAGGCCAGAATACTGGACTGAGTAGCCATTCCCTTTTCCAGGGGATCTTCCCAACCAAGGATCGAACCCAGGTCTCCCGCATTGCAGGCGGATTCTTTACCAGCTGAGCCACAAGGGAAGCCCAAGAACGTTGGAATGGGTAGCCTATCTCTTCTCCAGCATATCTTGTTGACCCAGGAATTGAACCGGGGTCTCCTGCGTTGCAGGCGGATTCTTCACCAACTGAGCTATCAGGGAAGCCGTTGGGATAGTGTTTTTTAAAATTGAACTGTAGTTGACATGCTATAAAAATGACCCCTTCAAAGCGGACAAGTCAATGGTTCTTATTTACTTACAAAGTTGTAAAACCATCATTAGCATCAAATTCTAGAACATTTACATCAATATCTACGGAGATTTTTAAACAAAGTTCTGATACGTGGGTTCTACTCTAAGGGGTTCTGATTTAACTGGTTTACTAAGTAAAGACATCAACGTTTATCCGTGCTCCTCAAGCAATTCTAATGCCCACCTGGGGCTGAGAACCACAGTTCCAGAGTCTGACCACAGATCTTCCAAGACTGTTTTAGGAGTTAAGACCTTTTCAGCTTTCACTGACCCTGGCAGGGATGTGGTAAGCATTAATACAAAGGAACGAACACACATTTTCTGTCTAAACTCCTGATTGTCCAGTAAATGTGGTCAGTCACAATAAAGGAAAAACCTCATCTCTGATTTCTGGCTCTCAGAGCAGAGAGCCAGGTGGCCTTTCAGTGATGGGCTTTTGTTGATCAAAGTACACAGAAGCAGAGTTTGAACCCTGGCTCCTGCAAGATAAAAAAAAAAACCTGACTAACCTTTCCCAATAATTTCTATTATTATATTAGTGTATTGAGTGAAGGTCAAATATATATATTTCATGTATAGTGCACATGAAAATGCTTTATATACTATGGCATCATATAAATGGTTATGCCTTAGGATGTACCTAAATGGATAGACATATGAAAGGAAGAAAGAATGTATAATTTATAAATTAAGATGATTTCTTTTCTCCGTTAACAGTTTGAACTTTAGGACCTTACAAACAAAAAGATACTCCCTCTACAGATCATTTCAAAGCACCTATCGCCTGACATCTAGGTAATTAAACCTCATTTAAATGATTTAGGGGAAGGAAATCCTAAGTTGGTATCCTATGAGTAGTCTTTTTTTCACTTTTCCTGCCTCTACCTATTGTCACCTTTTTCAGAGTCTTTGCCCACACAGAATTAATTCTCCTCTTCAGTTCACAGCATGTCACTGATCCATATGACGCCCCTCCTTTTAATTTATTCTCCTCCTTCATCTCCATCCCTGATCCCATTTCCCGTCCTCACACAGTCCCTATACTTGTGTCTGCAATGTGGATTCTTCCAGCCTCCCTTCTGTACATGTGTGTATATGTTTATCTGGGAAAATTGTGTTTCGTGTATGTGACGTTTTTGACATTTACACAATTGTTATTGTGCTATAAATTTGTTTCACTTAGCAGTATGTTTTCATTTCATGTGGTATGAATACTTGCATGAGATCTACCTTCTTAACAAACTCAGTGTACAATACATTCTTGTTGATTATAGGTACAGTGTGTTGTACAGCAGATCTCCAGAACGTATTCATCTTGCTTATCTAAAAGTTATGCCTGTTGATTAATAGCTCCCTACTTCTTTCTTCCTTCAGTCCCTGGAAACCACCATTATACTCCTTGATTCTATAAATTTGAGATACCTCATAGTATTGGAACCATGCAGCTGTTGTCTTTCTATGACTGACTTATTTCACTTAGTGTAATGTCCTCAAGGGTCATCCATGCTGTCACATATTGCAGAATTTACTCCTTGTTAAGGGCTGAATTGTATGTATATGTCATTGTGAGACTGGCTGTGCTAACATATGAGGATCTCATTCATTTATTTTGACTGCTGTGTATCATTCCATCTTAGGCAAGTACTCTACAGTATTCACCTATTCCGCTAGAGAGGGGTACACATTGCCCCCAACTCCGACTGCCCAAAATAATGGCACACTGTTCCTCCTGTGTGTCCACTCACACATCATTGTGCCAGGAGTGGAGTCCCTGAATCACATGATTTACAAGTATTTAGTGTCACAAAATCCCACCAAAATGCAATCCAAAACAATCACACCAGATTCTGCTTCAACGTGGTTTGCAGGACAGTTCGTATTTCCCCATATTCTTGCTAGCAGGTGAACAGTGCCTTGAACTTTGCCAATATGAACAGTATATCAAGTTATATTTCCTGATGGGCTTTCCTGGTGGCTCAGATGGTAAAGAATCTGCTTGCAGTGCAGGACACCAGGGTTCAATTCCTGTGTCAGGAAGATCCCCTGGAGAAGGGAATGGCTACCCACTCCAGTATTCTTGCTAGAAAATTCCATGAACAGAGGAGCCTGGTTGGCTACAGTCCATGGGGTTGCAAAGAGTCAGACACAACTGAGTGACTAACACTTTCACTTTCATGTTTCCTGATTGTCTTAATTGACACTTCTCTGATGTCAGTGAGATTGGTTATCTCTTTAAATGGTTTTTCATCATTAAGTTTTTAGTGGATTGACTATTCATACCCTTTGCCCATTTTTCTGTTGGGCTTCTGTCTTTCCTTGAAGATTTTTGAGAATTCCTTATGTATTCTGGAAGTTAATGTTTGCCTGTTATAGACGTTGTGAAGATCTTCCAGTCCAGGAGTTACTTTTTAATATTGTGTATAGTGTTCTTTGTTCAATAGAAACCTTAAATTATTCTGATATAGTCAAATTCCATCCTTACTCTTTTTAGGGATTTTACTTTGAGGGTCTATTTCAAAACATCCTTTTCTGCCCTGAGATCCCAAAGGTTCTCCAGCAGGGTCTGTCTCACAACTCTGTTTCTTACTTATCATTTGTTCTTCCCCCAGTGACTTCTTGTTTCAATTATTATAGTTTTACTTAATTAATATCCACAATATTTCTTAATATCTTTTAGGTCAAGCTCTTTATTTGTTCCTTTTCGAAATAGTCTTAGCTGCTTATGGGTTTGTATTGTTCCATTTTATTCTTAGAAGCACTTTATCGAGTTCTCCCAAAATATTCTGCTGGAATTTTTATTGAAATTGTATTAAATTTATAGATCAATTTGTAGAAATCTGTATCTTTGAATTGTACAGATATCAATCCATTTACATGATGTGACTTTCCATTTATTCAAGTCTTTGCTCCTCTTTTAATGGAATTTTAAAATTTCTCTATAAAGATGTTCATTAGATCAGTTCCTAGATAGTTTTTAGCTTTTGTGTTATTATAAATGATGTTTTATTTTCTACTGTATTTTCTAATTGGTTACTGCTGGTATAAGAGAATTTATTTATCTTTGCTTAATATTTTATTTTTCAATGTTGTTGACCTCAAATTCCTTTATTACTTTTCACAGTTTACTAGTTCTCTTGTATTTTTATATAAATTATTATATAATCTACAAACAAGGGCAATTCTGTTTTCTCCCTTCCAATTTTATCCCACTTATTTCAATTGATTGTCTGATTGCATCGGCCAAAACCTATAGTACTATGTTGATTAGTAGCATTCAAAGAAATTAGCCATGTCTGCTTCCTGACCCAATCATACTGTGGTTATGAAACCCACAGGCATACTTTCTTGGTTAGAAAAATATGTAGGTTTTTCTGTAAGGCTCTTATCTTTCTGGGGTGGGGTAGGGGATGGAGCAGAGCATGGCTAAAAAGGAAATATATGAAAGTCTTAGATAACACTTATAAAGCCAGGGACTCATTATTCCAAAGGCTGGGTAATTATGGTAAAGATGCATTTGAAGTTTATACTTCAGTGATTACTGTAATCCAAAATAAATCCCCTTTCTTTATTTTCTCTCTCTTCTCTCATGCCTTAAAGTGCTCTGGAGCCCCTCTGTCTTTAAGCACCCCATACTCTTTCTTGATATTCGTTCACCAGCTTTTCTGTCTTCCTGTTAGAGGGCCTCCTTTCCCACTTTATTATGTGGCTTAAATTTTTTTCCCTGGAGAAAACATAACTTTTTCTCTTTAGAAAGAGGAAAATATAGACTATCCAAATGGCAAATGGACTCAGAAAGAGGGCTGTGAACATTCTCATTGCAGATTTTTATTCTTTCTGCTCACATGACTTGTCACATTGAGGCATATCATTGGATCTTCAGGTAGAAATATTTGGAAAGTTTAGTTGCTTTGGCTCTCTATTTCTATGCCCTATAATTCTAACCACATCTGCTTCCATCACCATTGTGACCAATTTATGCAATGTAATATGGCTTTATTTATTTATGTAGGCAGCTCCATCACACTGCTGATTCATTTTGAAATTACAGTTCACTTAGCTTCTAGTGTTACCCAGTTATTTGTATAATCAGCTTTTGGATCTAATTCAAAGATTTTACATTTGTTCCTAAAATTCTGTTTTGTCGCTCTAGCTGATCAAGATTTTTAGAAATTGATTTCTGTTACCCAACATACCATCTATGGCTCCAATCATCATGTCATCTGTGGAATTTGATAGGAAGGCCATCGGTGTGCTCATCCAAACCTTTGATAAATATGTCAAAAAGGACAGGGCCAGGGAAGAACCCTGAGGCACACCACCATAAAATTTCCTTCAGGTTGACATGGAATTAGCATTCTTGGACATGACTCTTCAATTATTGATGAAGTCACCTGACTGCACTTGTATCTACTCCACATTTCTGCACATTGCACACAAGGTTTTCGTGAGAAACGCCGTCAGATTCCCTGCTGAAGAGTGTAGCTCCAAAGTATCTTCTCAGGAGCCTCACAACTCAAGGATTACTCACATTATACATACATTTATATAATCAATTATTTTACATATATATTCACAGACATACACGGAATATATATATATATCCAACTATGCATATATATATATCCAACTGTTACACAGCTGGAAGCAATACCCTATTTGGATAAACAGAGTATCATTAGAAGTCTATTTCCATAGGGACATCTAATGAGTGCCCTCCATTCTGCAGCTGGCTGACTGACTTCAAACCCAGCCACCACAGAAATCTGGGCAAGGGAGTGGTCTACAGATGAGGGGTGAAGGTATCGTGTATTTGTGGTGAGCTGTCTTGAAATGATGAGCTCATTTCTTGGTGCTGATTCATTTGGATGGCAATAGTTGCATATGATCCAAAATACAGTGGTCTTTAAGCAACAGGAAATAACAGGGGTGAAAACTATAGGAAGAAGAAACTCTATTTTGGCTTTAATATATTCTATTACAATTCGGGGCTGAATGGCTTTTTTGGAGATGGATTCTCTGAAGGCACTTAATGATCTAATTGGTTTTGTCACCAAGGTACTTTTCTGTGTACTTAATTTTATTTGTTCCAACTGCATTCAAGTCCATGGAGAAGTCTCACTCACTTGTGCAAATCTGCTAATAAGAGTCCAGAGGTGAGAAGTGGAGAAAATGCTCTGAGGGAACACTTTAAGGGGATGCTCTTGCTGGGGATAATCTTGGCAACTTTGATTTCATGGAGTTGTTCTAGAGTCATTTATAACCAGACTCAAGGACTAAATAAGGACATCTCAGGTCTGACTGCCTGATAAGAATAGCTTTCTCACTTCTATGCTGTTAGGAATCCTAGAAGGAAAACCAACAGCAACAAAGGCAAGATCCCACCGGTCCCCACCCACCGCCCCTCGCTTGACCACCCAAACAATACAAGGCCCTGGCCAGGACTGTAAACCTCTATACATTTTGGGTAGTGTCTGCTTCTTTCCTGTTCATGTTTTACAAATGTCCTGTCTTTTGTGTTAGACAAACTTGGTGTTATCAGAGTCAATATCTAGGCAGCAGTAGAATCACCATACCTTTCTTACACTGAACGATAGATAGGCTGGCAGCAGAGAACTAATAAGAGGCTTGTCAATTGTCAGGAATATATTAAGCTTTTCCTGAAGGTAGTAGATTTAAGAATGAAAGCAAAAATCTGTTGGGAATTTTGCTGCTATGCTGTGCATATTAGTACGAGGGGACCGCCCTCAGAAAATGTAGGGCAACAGTGGACATCTTAGAAACCTAATAAAGAAGACAAATAAGTCCCATTTTTTGACAATTAGAGCCAACCTTGTAACTGTAGGAGTTTTGGGGAATCCTAGCACTTTCCAGACTGATCAATAACATTAAATGCTGCAGTTAAGTCTGACAAGATGAAACTAGCAAGACCATATCAACGAACACAAAGAACCTGATCATTATCACTCCTAGGATGCAAAGAACAACAAAATTGTAATGTATCTGAGGGTCTCACCGTTAGAAAACAGGGCAGAATCTTAATTTCCTTCCCCATTTTCACAATAAGAAATCCAGTGCTCCAGGCACTATTGCATTAAATATTGATATGGAGTCAGTGTATAGTAGGTTTTCCTTCTAAGAAATCGATAAATTCTTAATGAAGAATAGGGAGACAGAGCCCAACATGAATGGATAATTCATTCAAATACAGTTGACTTTTGTCTTTAGAGTTATTCTTTTTCCATATTACATAATAAATGATTTTCTTTGGAATTTAATTTTTCTGACGGTGACACATACATATCTAATAAAACTTCCTGGATTCTAAATGGACATTCTTGGAAAGCTTTCACTTGGCACAAATAAAAAGCTTGCAGGGAACTGCCTTAACATCTACATTTTATGTGGGGTCAAACAATCAGTAGTGCCCACTAAGGATTAAAAAAAAAAAACAGGGTTGGCTGCATGGCTTCTGCTCCTGCTGTTTTCTGAACCCTTTGACACTATCAGCATTCTCTGTGCTTCTAGGGAGAAGTGGAGAGAACAGAGTTCTGGAAGGAAGAGGGCGCCGAGACGTTCATCTGCGTCAGAGCTACATGGAGTCACTGAGCTGTGTCATTGTCAAGAGTTCAGTTCCGTTCACTTTGGCTCCAAAGTTTTCCACTGAGCACTAACGTACAAAGGTGTAATGAGAGCCAGAGCTAGGAAAGGTACAGAAGACATGATTCCAGGTACATGTCATCTCCAACTTACTCAAAGCACATACACACGAGCTAAATAGTCAGGGTCAATGTGCGATGATAGTACTTACCAAGCTACACGCAGAGATGCTAAGTGGGTGAAGTTAATCTTTGAACTAAAGGGTAAAGAAAAGGACAAGGTCATCTTTGGGCTTTGGCATGCACTCACCTATGGTATCACTGAAACATTCTCCCAACTGAGATGTGCTGTTGGAGATTTGCATGAAGAAATCCAATGGGGAATGCTCTTGGTAAGTTAAAAAGCTGTGTTTTCTGGAACTGAGCACATATTTTTCTAGAGATCTCAGCAGAGTGCTGCTCAGAGGATGGCCAATGAGATCAGGCAACTTGCAGATGATCCCTAACGAGCTGACCCCAAACAAGAGGGTAACCCAGGCGTTATTTTGCTGTCCCCCATAGAATCCCAGGGACAGAAGAGCCTGGCAAGATACAGTCCATAGTGTTGCAAAGAGTCGGACACGACAAGCCCATGCACACAGGCATTCCAGGATTATACCAGAATCTAGGAGCTTACGTGGATCCCAGCAAAACAGGATCTAACTATCCCAGTCTGAAGATGCTGACTGTTCTCATCAACTGAGTCCAGGACAGCCCTCTGAAGTCTTGTGACTCTGCTGTTTTGAGACACAGTAGCATGAAGGAATCTTTGCTAAGGCTCTGAACATGGTCTCACCCCCTGGGTAGACCCTAAAGCCAAGGCTTGTGAAGTTGTGCTTTTGGGTGGCAGGGTGTGGTGGTGGGAGGCACTGCCGTAAAGAACATCCTCAGTTCTCTATGACAGCAAACTCTAAGCCTGTTTCTGAATCTGAAGAAATCCCTCTCTCTCTATGGCTAACCTCAAAGTCTTCAGGGAACTCAGGTTTCAAGAAAGTGCCTTGCAGGGTATCAGTTAACACAAATTTTCTTCCAAGGAAGAACAGCGCCAAAAAGCTGGGCTGCCTTATGGAATGGGGTAGGGAAAAACAGATGAGGAGATCTCTAATTAATTAATATTTCACACTGCTTTCCTGCCACACCTGGGTATTTGGAATTTTTCTTACAGACAATGATGCTTTAAGTGGTGAAATGAATCTTCTGAGAGCAGGGTGAAGGATGGATGGAGGATGGAACACACGATGGGGAAACCAGCTAGAAGCATATTGCCAAAACAGACCTGATGTGAAAGACCCTGGACCTTAGTGGTGGCGGTGGACACGGGACGCAGGACAGACATTAGAGGTCTTTTACCACTGATTAGATACAGAAATTATATGAGAAGGAGGAGTCAAAGACAAATGTGAGCTTTCAAGTCTTAGGGAGTGGAAAATATTGACATGGAGGGATAAGGAAGGGGAAACAGGGAACATGATGATGTGAAAGTGTTGCCAAGACAGTCAGCAGTGTGAGATATTCAACTAGATGACCGAGTTGAGAGGTTGAAATTCCGGAGTAGGGGCTAGGGAAGAAAATGGGGGGCTCACTTGAAAATGGTGATAGTTGAAAATCTGAAGAGGAGTGAGAGCTCTGAAAGAGAAGGAGAGAGGACACCAAGACAAGGCGGCGCCCGGAGTTTCCCAGGGTTTGGCACGGGCAGCTAGGATCCAGAACTTGTCTCATGAAAAGGAAGACGCTCTCTCCGGAGCTCTGTCCCTGAGGGCTCAGCGTCTGGTCAGGGTCAATGAAAACTAGAAGCCTGAGATAGGACAGGAAGAATGGCCACGTCCTTTAGATTAAGCTAGAAAACTAACGTTAAAAGATACTGGAAATTATCCTCCAATTAAAAATAAATAAATTTTTAAAAGTTATTGGAGTAGGTTTCCAGCATTTTTGTGAGAAAAGACTTCGTTATTTAGTGGGAAGATAAACAAGGAGTTCAGGAAAAACTAGGTGGTGAAAAAAAGGACACAGGTTACAGACCCATTTTCTTCAAGCAGTTTGGCTGTGGAACTATGGTGAGAAATAGGAGGAAATCAGAACACGCCCTACGTCATACACAAAGATAAACTCAAAATGGATTAAAGACAAATGTAAGGCTAGACACTCTCCAACTTTTAGAGGGAAACACAGGCAGAACACTCTTTGACATAAATCACAGCAAGATCTTTTTTGACCCACCTCCCAGAGCAATGAAAATAGAAACAAAAATAAGCAAATGGGATCTAATTAAACTTCAAAGCTTCTCCACAGCAAAGGAAACCATAAACAAAAGGTAACCCTCAGAATGGGAGAAATATTTGCAAACAAGGCAATTGACAAGGGATTTATCTCCAAAATATACATAGAGCTCGTGCAGCTAAAAAAAAAAGGAAGAAAGAAAGAAATCCAATCAAAAAGTAGTCAGAAGACCTAAATATACGTTTCTCCAAAGAAGACAGACAGATGGCTAAGAGGCACGTGAAAAAATGCTCAACATCAGCAGTTGTTAGAAAAATGCAAATCAAAACTACATTGTGGCCATCATCAAAAAATTTACAAACAATAAATTCTAGAGAGGGTCTGAAGAAAAGGGATCCCTCTTACATCTTTGGTGGGAATATAAATTGATACAGGCACTATGAAGAACAGTATGGAGGACCCTTAAAAACCCGAAAATAGAACTACCATATGATCCAGCAATCCCCCACCTGAGCATATACCTGGAGAAAGCCATAATTTGAAAACATATATGCACCCCAATGTTCACTGCAGCACTATATACAATGGCCAGGACATGGAAGCAATCTAAATGTCCATCAACAGAGGCATGAATAAGGAAGATGTGGTACATATACACAATGGAATAATAATCAGGCATAAAAGGAACAAATTTGTGCCACTTGCAGAGACATGGATGGACCTAGAGACTGTGACAGAGAGTGAAGTAAGAAAGAGAGAGAAAGAAATATCGTATAGTAACAGGTATATGTGGGATCTAGAGAAACGGTACAGCTGAGCCTATTTGCAAAGCATAAATAGAGACACAGAGAACACATGTATGGACCGTAAAGGGGGAAAGTGGGGTGGGATGAATTGGGATATTGGGATTAACATATGTGCCCTACTATGTATAAAACACATAACTAATGAGAACCTACTGCACAGCACAAGCAACTCTACTCATTGCTCTATGGTGACCTAAATGGGAAGGAAATCCCCCCAAAGAAGGGGTATATGTATACAAATACCTGATTTACTTTGCAGCACAGGAGAAACAAGCATAGCATTGTAAACCAACTATACTCCAATAAAAAAATAAGGAGGAAAAAAAAAGAAATTGGACAGTAACTAGAGGGTGTTACAGAATAAATGGAAGAATTGTTTCTTCTTTGGGTATTCTGAGGGGCAGAAGTATCAGATGGATGCTGTTTGAGGAAATCAACAGATTTTTATAACATTTTGTCATTTGTAGATAGTCATAGAGGAATTTGTTTGCCTAGATGATTTGGCTTAAGCTCTACCGTGTCTCAGCAAATGATTAAATGTCCATCTCTGTGGCTTTCTGAAAGAGTCATTCACCACCATGGCCCAGTCAGCGAATGACAGCGGGCTCTTTATTCTCTGTTGTCATCGTGGGCACTAAAGTCGACCACTCCTGCCCGGTGCCTGTCAGTTCACTGCAGAAGATGCAAGAAAGAGGGCAATAAGTTAGAAAGGAAATGTACATTTCAGTCCCACAGAGATCTGAAGGGCTGGATCTAGATTCATGCTCTTTTTCAGAATTTGGATCAGAAATAGGCAGAGATGGAGTCTTGGAGAAGAACAGTGCCTCTGGCATTATGACTCACCATTGAAGGATTTCATTAGGAGGGAAAGGACATGTCCTTCAGCCAGTCATGAGGAAATCACGACTGTCTGCTTATTCCACCAAATCCTGCAGAATTTAGCTGGAGCGGGTAAGAATCTAGGGGTGGAAACTTCGACACTGTAATGATTTCCTTGCCTAAATGCAATCTTTTCTAATTCAAGTCATGAAAACACATATTTTTAGATGGATTGATAGACATACACACATACAGAGTGCATATATATTATCTTCTCATAAACATTTACCTGTCAGTGTCTGTAACGTAGGGTGCCTTTAAATAAAATCTCAACTGAATTAACCTAAAGTAAAATGTTCTCTATACGAGCTCCCAGAAGAAGATGAATCCTAAGAAGGACTCCTTCAATTCATTCCAGAGAAAATGGAGAATAAATGAGAATACCAGGTAGAGTTAGAGGGTTATTTTGATGAACTGATTTCTATATAATGTGAAGGAAGATTAGAGCTCGTAGGGTTCTGCATTTTAAAATAAATCACTGCATGGAGGCACAGGAAATATGACTAGGAATTTTGTTCTGATGGCTGGTTAACACTTTCCACTCTTTAGACAATTGAAACTTTAGGAAGGAAAGCCCAGTCTCAGCCGTCCCTTCACCCATTCAACAACAGCAAAAAAAAGGTATTGAGGGCATCCCCTGAACCCGGCACAATGTCAGGCTTCAGGACAAGATGGTGAACAAAAAAGACCTTTCTCACTCCTGGAGCTGAGAGGCTGGCAGGGGAGGGGAGGCAGGAAACACTGCTGATGAATGTGTAATTACAAACTGAGCTAAGTGCCTTAGAAGACAAGAATGGAGCCCTCGGAGAAGCAAAGAACAAAGAAGGGAGGGGGGCAGTTGTGAGGGGGAAACTGGAAAGTCTTCCCTGAGAAAGGTCTGTTTGAGCTGAGATCTAAAGAACCAGGTTGAGTTAAAGCTAACCAGGGAACTGCGGGGCGAGGGGGGAGGGAGCCGCTGACACCCAGAGAAGAGCCCGAGCAAAGGTGGACCCCCCCACCCCCACGCACAACCCCTAGAGGGGCCTGGCTGTGCAGCTCTTAGTTAAGGATTTGGTCTTTATTCCGAGAGCAGTGGGAAGCCATTCAAGGGTTTTAAGCAGGTTGCTGACACGATCAGATGTGTGTTTTGAAAAGAACACTCTGGCTGCGGTGTTGAAAACAAATTGGAAAGACAGTTGTCTAAGAACCATTGTTTCACGAAGTAAATGCTAAGGCTTGCAGCTGTCACACAACTTTCCTGTGGTCACCTGACCCCACTCATATTTTTCGGCATCCCTGTGGACATTTGGAAGCTATTTGAGGTGGAGGCTTAAGAATTCCTTGATCCCAGATTACTACCCGATTATGTCAACGTTTGGGCTAGAGACACAACGCCTTTCTGTCTGCGCAGTTTTGATGGGCATAACTAATCACCGTGCTTGCCTGTGATTGCAAAAACAAGGCCTCACAAACAAACTTCTGCATCTTACAGTCAGGCACGAGGTCACATTACCCTTCTCCTGGGTCTGCCTCTGTCTTGTAGACGCCCATCACCTTTCCGGCTGCCCTTCTGCGTTTTGACTCTCCATGTGGCTCACACTATCTCTGGCTCCCCAGAGAGTCGTTTCAGCGGTCCCCTTGCTGAGACGTGTGATTGAGGACAGCAGGGAGAGGACGGGCAAGACAAGGCGTCCCCTTGGATACCAGGCGGGTTGCAGGCATCCTGTTTTGCAACTTTATTGAAGAAAGGCCCAATTGCAAAATCCTGCTTCCTAAATTTCAACTCAGTTCAGTTCAGTTCAGTCGCTCAGTCCTGTCCGACTCTTTGCGACCCCATGGACTGCAGCACGCCAGGCCTCCCTGTCCATCACCAACTCCTGGAGTTTGCTCAAACTCATGTCCGTTTCAACTAACCTGGACTAAAACCATGAGTGTGCAAAGTACCCTCCCCATAACCCTGTGCTGCCCCTAGGTAGACACGGGAGCAGCCCAGGACCCCGAGGAGGGGTGAGCCGCAGCGTGGGGCTGGGGGAGCCCGCTGAAGTTCCTGGAGGACAGGGAACCAGACAGGTCCTGATCACCACACCTGCTGTGAAATGTTGCTGTCGAGCTAATGTGCTTAGGGAGCATCCAAAACCTACCCCCCACCACGTGAAAAACTCTCTTCAAGGGCAAGTGGCCATCACTTGGTGTTGGTAACGTGGCTTTGATCGTTATATCTTCCTTACGTGGAGCCTAAGTGGACTTCTCCCATCACTTCCACTAACTTAAACTAATGGTGGCCCCTGCCACCACATAGAAGGGGAATCCTTCCTCAAGAAGGTGGCCCTTTAGTACTTCAAGGGTCTCCTCCATCCTCTCCATGCTAAAGTTCCCTGTTTCCTTGCATGGGACCTGTTGTCCTGGCTGTACTTCTCTGAACTAAACAAGAGTTTGAAAAATACTCCTCTGAGATGTGTGATTGGCTGGTTAAACAAGCTGGGCTCAATCAGCTTTATTCTTGTATCCATTCTTTTCCAAGCAGTTCTTTTTCCATCTGCGTGCAAAATTTGAAACAGACCCCCACAGCTTTTCCACCATGAGAGAGATCATTAGTCCCTTTGTTTAGGCACGAAAAAATCTAATAACTCGCTAACTTCAGTCCAACTCACCCTAGTTTAGCCCACATTCCAAATACATGTCCAGTTGAGGGCTTATCCCCCACCCCTGCTCAGATCTGCCCCAGTCTTTGAAGCCTGGAGCTGGGAACAGCGTGGTTGCCTGTTTCAGAGCTTTTCCCCTCGCCGGCTGCTGTTTCTAAGCACCCTCAGGCTGGGCTGGGGGAGAGGAGACCAGGAGAACCTGGCCATCCCGTTAGACCTGTTGGTGTCCTCTAGGCCTAAGAGACCCTCAGCGTTGATTCTTCCTCTTATGGGCCACCTTTGCCTGTTCCTCTGAGATGCTCAGCTGGTGACCTCTAAACTTCTCAAACTGTGGTCCGCAAATTGATGACATTATCATCACCTGGGAGCTTGTCGGAAGTACACGTCTGGGGGCCCTTCTTTCCTAAGGAATCAGAGTCTCTAGGAGTATGGCCCAGTGGTCTGTTTTAACAAGTGCTCTAGGTGTTTCTGATGAAGGCTACAGTTTGAGCAATACTGATCTAAACAACAGTTCCTCTTCTTCGCTGGTCACTGACAACCTTTTCCCTGCTCTGGGTGTCGGGCCACACAGCGTCTGCACATCTGTGCTCTCCTACTGAGCTGAGTCCACCAATAAACCCCTGGAAACTACCCTTTCTCTGCAGCTAAAGGCAGCACACGTCCCTTCCAACATTGTCTTCTCACTGCTATACCCCTCAGGGATCCCTGCACAGAGATTGCCTGTCTTAGATTTCCAGGAACATATAGATGGGATGTCTCTGTGTCCCAAACTTCAGGGAATAAGAGCCAAACTAGTAAGGTGTTCTCTTGAAGCCTCCCTCTCTTGGCTTCAGGAACAGTCTATGCCCTTCTCCTTAACCTCCTTTGAGGTGGGTGATGAGCTCATGCTGACCAAACTGGAGTTGTGATCTGTTAACATGTTCCACGAATGTGACCCAGCACACCCCGTTGCACATGGGAGGACTCTGATCACTCTTGCACTGCTATTCGTGCCCTTTGGAGTCTACTGCAGAAACCCAAGACAACAGTAGAGTTATAGTTAACGTCTTTTTGGACAAGGCAACCAAAACTCAATCCTGCTGAGTGATTGTCCTTTGTTCTGCATGCTGCTTTTAGCAATGAAATCCAAGTTCACACTGGCCACATCCCAGCATGATATATAATGGATATATTGTCAACTTCCTTATGTGATTTTCCCTTATGCTCCTCTTAAGTCACGTCTTCCCAAATTTATTCTTAGTTGGGTCCTTGTGTCAGTTTTAAAGCTGACTTAGGCTTCTCTTCGTGTTTACCATGGACATGTGGCACTCCTAACTTCTTGTATTCATACATTGCTGAGCTCATGGGGCTTTCCAGACATTCACTGACCTAATATCTAGACGATCTGTCCAACTATGCTACATACTCTTAGATTAAATCGTCACTGATGCCATTACTCCTAGAATTTTTCCTTCTTGTTGATCAGAAATAAGAATCAATTGCTAATTTTCTGATCAAGTCCTCTACATCTGAGAGATGAAATCGTCAACAAAACGAATGAAGAACTTTTCAGATGTCCTGCTGTCATTACACTGAATATCCTACAGATGCTCCTTCTGTGTATGAACTACTCATTTACAACTGACTTCTTAACTGCTCTTTATTGCTTCTCCATGGAGCTTATGCCAACTCTTTTCTACCCCTTAAAATATGGGCACCATTTATTCCCATTATTACTCATAGATGACTTCTCATCCATTTAACTAAAGAATTAATGTCATTCAATATGAGCTCCAACTTCCCCCCTCTTGATTGCAAAATCTCCCACCATTTCATTCTTTTACATTCTCCCTGTTATTATCTCAGAAAACGTCCCTCTTGTGCTTGCTAAGACCATGCCTCCATCTTTGCTATCTGTTCTCGTCCTCTTTGGGACTTTCATTCCTTTCGCCTCCTTAATAAGTTTCTCTCCACTAGTCCCCTTTCATTAGCCAAAAAAAAAGGTTTAGTCTCGTATCCTACAAACCAATCAGCAAGAAAGCATCCCTAACCCTCAAACTGCCGTCACGTCATTTCCCTCTGCTTCACTCCTGTCGAGCCATCTCAGCTCACTCTTCTCCATTCTCCTGATAACTTTCCAAAGTTGATCAGTGATCTCCCACCCATCAAATTCACAAGCTTTTTCTCATTTTTCTTCTTCTTGGAATCATAGACTTTTCATGTTATATTCTGTACTCTTGACTCTCTGCTGGGCACATAAGTCCTCAATATAGATCAGTCTTGTCATACTGGCATCAGCTTCCAAACTGATCTCTCTACTGAAAATCTATTAATTGTATATTCTACTGCCAGGATGACCTTTTTTAAAAAAAGGGAAATTTCAACTTTGCTTAAATATCTTAAATAATCTAGCCCCAACACCCATTTCCAGCCTGGTTGCCTGTTTCTTGACACATCAACAACCAAAGTGGATGACACAGAATGGAACTATTTCCCTCTTCTCCAAACAAGATGTGTTCATTTCTTCAAGCCTTTGATTGTGATGTTTTTCCACTTTGAACTTCTCTTCCTTCCTAGTTCTTTATGTCACAGTGCTCCTTGTTCTCTAAAACGTTTCACAAATGCTACTTCTTCTGTGAAATCTCACCCAATTATATTAAATGAGTGACTCCTTTCTCCTCTAAACTTCTACATAGCCTTTCAGCATCCCTTATGCTATACATTCCAATACACAAATGTGCATAATTACTAAATTTAGAGAGCATCACATCTTTCCAAAATGGCTGCATTTTCCTTACACAAGGAAAACAAAACAAACTACTCTATCTTTCTTGTCTTGCATTAGTTTAGACAAGACACACCACATGAGAACTGGGAAAACCATAATTTTCTTTAATATTTTGCCTATAATTTGTAACACAACAGAAAATATTCCCGTAGACATGTTTCAAATTTTTCCCAGATGCCATAATCTCAGTCCTATTTGCAATGTCTTCATGACACCCACTGAGCATCCATCCAGATGCTGAACGAGTCTGGAGGATGGGAACTAAACTGATCAGCAATTTTAGAAATAGGCCCTAAGTGGGAGCAATTTACATACGAAGAAGAGGAAGGAGGAGCAGGAGGAGAAGGAGGGTGCATTACTTGACTCAGAAAAGGTAGAGGCAGGAAATGTTAATTAGTCTCTGAGTGTCTAAAGAAGCTGTTACATGAGAGACAGTGAGCAGCTCTTCCATGTCCCTACTCAGAGGAGGACAAACGCCTTGGGCTATTGTTGCGCGAGAGATTACACAGAGACGGGGGATGAGTCTCTGGACTATTAAGTCGATAAAACTGTGGGGTGTGATAACATGTCAAAAAAAGGGAGGAGAGACCTCCTTCCACACTGGGGGCAAAGTGAGGCCTTGGCCGAAAGAAAATATGCTGGAGATAAGGCTATTTAGGGGTTTTATTCCGATGAAGTCATCCATAGGGAGAAATGGTTCTTTATCACGCCGTATATGAGAAAGCCCTTTCAGAAAACGTAAGTTAGGAATAGCAATCTAAACTCAAGGAAGGAAGAAACATTCTGAGAATGTGACATTGTGGGCTGATGCCATCACAGAAGTGACCTTTGCTTTTCCTGGGTCACCCACTTCCTAGCACTGTGACCCTGGAAAAGTTACTCAACCGCTCCGAGAATCACTTTTCTCATCCACGAAGTGGAGATAATGGCTTCTCCCCCGTCGTCTCCGAAGGGATGCTCAAGAAATGCTAAATGTGTATTATTTTATTAGATATGTGGCCCCTTCTAGGTGTGATGTGAGGCATGTTCCCAGTCATTATCTGCTTTACAGAGCAATCATCCAAGCCCTATATAAAAGAGACGATATGATGACTTTTCACCAGAGTTATGTTCTTTAATTAAAAATGAAAGCCCTAGGTATCAAAGACCAGCCTGCTGAGCTTCCTTACCTTTCCCAACCATGAGACATTTCCCTGATGTCTGCAGCACATCTTTGACGTCTGGGACAGAAGACCAATTTGCCTTTACCCCTACGTGCTTCCACCTGTCACCATTAGTATGTGATCTTTATAAAATTAAATTGAGAGTGCACCAACTTTTTTTCTCCATGCTTTCTACCAAAGCCATCAAGCTTACAGATATGGTGTCTGCTTAATAAAACAAATGGATGCAAGAAAGAAAATTCCTGTATTTAATTTCACATGCTCAAAATGGTATTTATACCAACTAATGTATTCATGTTTGGTTTGAGCTATAATGCACTTCTCAGCATTTGATCAACTTGTGATAGAAGGTTTGTTTGTAGCCAGTGGTTAATACACAAAGCATATTTCCCTCTGGGCCATTGCTTCTTTCTTCCTCTGCCATTTAGCTTCAGAAAAAGCCAATTTTCTCAAGGTTCCCCGGGTGTGAATCCTTTAACTCTTCTCTGTTTATATCAAGGGAAGAGATCAACATTCTGATCTTGACAGTAGTTATTGTATATCAATATAGGCACCAGGTAAGGTTTCAATTCCCCATCTGAGAGTCAGTTCAAAAGCACAGAAATGCTGAAGTTACCTATGTAGTTATATCAGATTGTGTGTGTGTGTGTGTGTGTGTGTGTGTGTGTGTACTTACACACTTTCACTTGGATTCTCAGGAACAAACTAAAGAGTTCAGTACAAAGTGTTTTACATATAGGTCCATGCAAAAGTATATTAATGACCATCTCTACGTTAATAGTGAAATCTAAAAATCCAAACCGCACAGTTGAATTTATATGGCTGAGTCAGAAAGAGTCATCATAATTGGAATTCGGCAACATGTTTGGATGATGGAAATCAGTGGGGCATGGCAACCTTTACTTTGAGTTATACATAAAGATAGCTTAGGACTGGAATGAGGCATGCATGATGTATGAAGGAATCCTTAGACACTATGAAAATAGTTTACCACTGTGAAGAGAAAAGGGGAAGGTTAAATTACTTTGGCTATAAAACTCCATGTAATGCAAAAACCAACTGAACCAACTTTGTTTTCCAGATGTCTTCAGCACTGCATTACTGCAGAAGTTGGAGGAGTATAGGAGGATGATTTCAGGGTATGCCTGATACTTTGTTACAGAAACAACAATAACAAGGATAAAAGTTTTAAATGATCCTAGGATGGACAAAGGAAATACTATTGCACAGGTTTAATAAAATATCTTTTCATAGCAGATAACCTAAAACATCAGCCTCTGGAGTAAGAACCATTCAAGTTCGAGCCCCAGCATCACCACTTACTCTCCGTTGGTCCTGGAGAAAGTCCTTCACCTCGCTGAGTTTTAGCTTCCTCATCTGTAAAGGCGGACCAAACAGGGCTGATGTGAAGTTTAAGTGAGATATGAACAAAGTTCTTAGCATAGAGTCAGGGAAGAGGAAGGACTCAGTAAATTGTCAGCTATAGTGTTGATAATGATGAGGTGAAAATAATAAAGAGGAAGAGGAGGAAGAACATGAAGAAGGAAATCAGCCAGGTTCTCTATCTATAAATCCTTGTTAAAAGAGACTCCCAAGAGGAAGCAATTGTCTGATGATGAAGGGTGAGAATCCTCTCCTTCTAAGGGCAAATTATATCTTAGTGAAGCATTTAGGTGCAATCCTTTATCTGTCCTTGTAGGAGAATATTCATTGTGAAATTGAAATGGGGTTGTATGACTTTTGTCAGCTGGAAAGATGAATTTTTTTCACCTAGAATTAAGAACAAACCTTAAATAGGCTGTTAAAAATTCTGTCCTTTGGCTAAATCCCTATATAGCTAAGAGTTTATGAAAGAGCAATTTCTTCTCTCTTCCTAGTCTTCAGGGACAGTGGGGATGGCGTGTAGCACATCAAAAGTCAAGATGCAATGAGCGAGAGTTCTTGAAACTGATAAGCTGATCCTAATATTTATATGAAAATGCAAAGGACTTCAAATATTTGGAGAAATCTTGAACAGGAATAGCAAGGTTGGAGGATTTACATTACCTGGTTTCAATATTCTGGAAAGCTGTGATAATCAAGGTGGTGTGATAGTGCCGTGAGGATTCACAGAGCAATGGGACAGAGCAGGAGATACCTCTTGGGCGGTCGTCTGATTTTTGGCAAAGGGGCCAAAGTAATCCAATAGAAAAAGGAAGTTCTTAACAATAAATGGTACAATAAATAAAAGGAAATAAGTATCAATAACCTGGATATCTGTAAGGAAAAAAAAGTGAACCTTGACTTCCACCTCACATTATGCACATCTAATAGACCTGAACAAGAAAGCTAACAGCATAAACTTTTAGAAGAAAACATAAGAGATTATCTTCATGATTTGGGGTAGGCTAAGGGTTTCTTCTTATGTGATAGGACAAACACTAACCATCAAATTTTTTTTTATAAATTAGACTTCATTAAATGAAAAGTTCTCCTGTCATCAAAGACACTTTTAAGAAAATAAATAAGCACACTGAAGACGGGGAGAAAATGTTTGCAAAATATATATCTGACAAAAGACTGGTATCCAGGATCTGAAGAACGTTTACAACTCAGTAATATAAAGTCAAATAATTCAAAAATAAAGGGGGCAAAAGATTTGAAGATGCTGTCCAAAAGAAGATTTATGAATGGGCAGTAAGTCCACAAGAAGATGCTTAACAATAATCATCAGGGAAATGCAAATTAAAGCTACAATGAAATACCAGTCACATGTATCCATGAGGAAGGCTAAAATAAGAAGACTGACAACCTCAAAATCTGACAAGGGTGTAGAGTGATTAGAACTTGAAAACATTATTGGTAGGAGTGAAAAAACAGTACAGCTTAAAGCAGGTACAACCTACTTTATGAGCCAGAAACTCTGCTCCTAGTATTTGAGTGAGTGAAAGTCGCTCAGTTGTGTCCGACTCTTTGCAATCCCATGGACTATACAGCCCATGGAATTCTTCAGGCCAGAACACTGGAATGGGTATCCTTTCCTTTCTCCAGGGGATCTTAAAGATCCCCTGGTGGTATTTACCCAAGATGAATTAAAAACATGTGTCTAAAAAGGCTTATACAGTAATGTTCATAGCAGATTTATTCATAATAGCTAAAAAACTAGAAAAAGCCCATCAACAGGGTAATGTAGAAATAAACTCTGCTCTATTTATACAATGGAATACCACAATACAAAGGGGGAAAGCCATACTGATTACAGGCAACAATGTGAACAAATCTCAAAAACAATGCTGAGGAAAGAACCCTTACACAAAGATTCTACTTACAGAAATCTTAGGAGAGGCAAAAATAATTTATGTTGGAAAATGTCAGAACAGTGAGTGCCTGAGGGGACAATAATTGTCTGGGAAGAGGTATGTGGGAACTTTCTGGAGTATGGGTGATATTCTGTATTTGAATAGGGGTTTGGGTTATACAAGTGTCAAAACTCTGAAATGTTTCTTTAAGATTTGTGCATTTCATTATATATAAATTTTATTTCAAATAAAAACACCACCACAAACAAATATTGAACTCTAGTTAATAATATGCATGCTGGGGGAAAATGTACTGATGTTCGAACGGGCTTTGAAATACATCAAAAAATAAGATGGCTTGATAGATACGTTGACGGATGGATAGATGGATTGTTAATGAGCTAAAGTAGGTGCAGTAAAATGCTAACGGCACAGTCCAGGTGTGTATGTGGGTGTTCACCTTAGAATTCTTTCAACTTTTCTTGGTGTTTGAACATTTTTTATAATAAAATATTAAAAAAAAAAAGTTAAGGCTGAATAGGTAGCCAAGACCCAGACAAGTGAGTCTGGTCATCTCCTGTAGTGGGCAGAACAGAAGGGCAAGGAAGGTTTTCAGCAGGGTAGTTCTATGATCAGATTTACACTTCAGAATCATTCCTCTGCCTGAGGTGTACAGGAGCAGTCCCCAGCCTTTTTGGCACCAGAGACTGGCTTCATGGAAGACAATTTTTCCATGGACTGAGATGGGGGCAGAGATGGTTTGAGGATGCTGCTAGCACATGACATTTACTGAGCATCACTGCGTCAGCTCCACCTCAGATCATCAGGCATTAGATTCTCCCAAGGAGTGTGCAACAGAGACCCCTTGCGTGTGCAGGTCACAGTAGAGTTTGCTCTCCTATGAAAATTCTGCCGCTGACCTGACAGGAGGTGGGGTTCAGGTGGTAATACAAGCGGTGGGGAGCAGCTGTGAATACAGATGACGCTTGGCTCACTCGCCCACCACTTACCTCCTGCTGTGAAGCCCGGTCCCTAAGAGGCCACAGGCTGGAGGCCTGGGTGTTGGGGACCCCTCGTGTACAGGGTGAATCGCAGGCAGAAGGAGAGGAACTAACTTCAGTCTAGGAGACCAGTGAGAAAACTATCCCAGTTGCACACCTGAAATGTTTGACAGGGTAAAGTGAAAGTGAAGGTCTCTCAGTCGTGTCCAACTCTTTGCAACCCCATGGACTGTGCGTGGAATTCTGCAGGCCTGAATACAGGAGTGGGTAGCCGTTCCCTTCTCCAGGGGATCTTCCCAGCCCAGAGAATCGAACCCAGGTCTCCCACATTGCAGGCGGGTTCTTTACCAGCTGAGCCACCAGGGAAGCCGGGGTAAGGTCTGTAGAATTGCAGCGGGCGACGGTCAGCTAGCCGGGGAGGGGGCCGGAAGGAGTCCCAGGGGTCCCGCGTTCTTCATAGAGGGAACGGCCGGCAGTCTCTGGAGGAAACGGAGATGAAGCCAGTGAGGGGTTGGGGGCAGTGGGTGAGAAAAGACGCTTCATTCCAATCACACATGCTGGCTTTGAGGTTCCCTATGGTTCTCCGAGGTAACGGTGTCCGGGTGGCGCTAGTCATAAGGGTCAAGGGCTCAGAGGAGACGTCTAGGTTGGAGATGCGGATTGTGATATCATCAACTAAACGATGACAGTTGACGTTGCGCCAATGGATGAGAAGGTCCGGGGGGAGAACATAAATGGACGAGCCCTGAGGTGCTTCCCTGGTGGCTCAGACGGTAAAGAATCCGCCTGCAATGCAGGAGATCTGGGTTCGATCGCTGGGTCGGGAAGATCCCCTGGAGGAGGGCATGGCAGCCCCCTCCAGTATCCTTGCCTGGAGAATCCCCGTGGACAGAGGAGCCTGGCGGGCTACAGTCCATGGGGTCACAGAGAGTCGGACACGACTGAGCGATGTCACTTTCACGTTTCAAGGAAGTGGAGCAAGCAGAGAAGGCCAAGGAGGAACAACGTTTAGCAATGTTTGTAGGTCTCAGAAGCACTGAGAGCAAACTTCATACAGAGAAGAGAACAAAGAACTGTTTGGGCTTCAGGGATGAGAAGAAGAGAAGGCAGGCAAGTTTTCACAGAGGAAAGGTCAATTAAACAAGACTGAAGGGTGAATGGGAATTTCCCCATGCAAATAAAGGAGATGGAACAAAGGCAGGAGGGACAAAACCAAGGCCAGAAGCTTCAAGAAGCGTTCAGGGAATATCAGGCCATGTCTTTTTAACCCCAGGTTGGGGATTACGGTTTGTCTTTTTCACCAAATATCAGCCTGTTGGAATATAGCTTCTTGGGCAGGCCTCGCTTGTCGGGGGGCTAGCTACACTGGGAATGAAGGACTGTTTCCATCACGCGATCTCCCCATCCTTCTCCCTTTCTTGCTAGACAGATTGTTTCTGTTTACTCTCCAACCTGTACAAATTTTGGAAAATTTCAAGACTGGGGCCTTTTCAAGAAAGCAAACTCCGACTCACCCGAGTCCCAGGGCTGCCTTTGTCCACACACCCTGCTGACACACGAAAATGAAAAACCACTGCTGCGTCTCTCTCCACAGTCTCGGCTGCCTTGTGGAGCTGTTTTACATCAGTGAATCATTTACCCTCCGGAAAAGCCAGCCCAGGTATTCCCAGAAGGTAGAATAAGCACGCATGGAAAGATGATGAATCTTGTGTGGATGGGGAGCTGTTACAGGAAAAAGATTTTCGAGCTGGACATATAATAAGGAACTTTCTAGAAAGTAGAAGAGCCTGAGGACTTAGGAGCCTGGAGTTTGGAGCAAAGCTGCTTAGGTCTGAAGGTCCTGAGGTAACCTGACAAATGAGTCACCTTCCAGGTGCCTCAGCTCTCTCAGTTCTCAGCAAAGTGACTTTAAGAATAATACCTGCGAATAGTATTGTGGTGAGATTAAAGAGCCAATAGGTCTAAAATGCTTAGACATTGTCTGGCACTTCCCAAGGGTTATAGTTGTTGAAGATCCCCTGGAGAAGAAATGGCAAACCACTCCAGTACTCTCGCCTGGAAAATTCCATGGACAGAGGAGCCTGGTGGGCTACAGTCCATGGGGTCGCAAAGAGTCGGACACGACTGAGTGACTTCACTTCACTTTTCCCTTTCATTCTTGTTACTGACAGAGGTATCGACAGAAAAATGGCTTTGGGGGGTGGTGTGTCCCCTCTGAGGGGTGGTCTGAGCTGAGATGTGCAGGTAGGCGGGAAATCAGAGAGAGAGGAATCGGTGGCTGGAGGGCCGTGACACAGGTTGATGTTTTCAGCTCTAGGCGGACAGAGGATTTCAGAAAAACTACAAAAGGTTAATTCTGCACAGTCTCTACATCCGCTCACAACAGCGCCATGATATAAATTTAACAAAGAATGGAGAATCTAAGAGAAACAATTTAAACAAAAGAAGTTTAAGGTAAAACAAAAATTTCTCCTGAAATCATTTTTAGTAAAATGTTGATGGAGACTAAAGTCTTCCAGGAAGTCAACAACTCTGAATGTTGCTCTTGTTTCAGTGAAAGCACGGAAGCTCACTGCCGTCGATACCTCCACAATTTTAATATCTTTCAAACTGTCTATAGATGATGCACGTGTTTTCACATATCAATAAAAGTCAATCCTGAGAAAAAGTGAGCATTTTGAATTAGGTGAGACGCAGGGACACATCCATCCTCTCATTCAGCGTTTGTCGAGTCAGTCATACGTCAGGCGCCGGCGATATTTGTATTAGTGTTCATAAGCTACAGTACCTGGCCTTCAAGGAGCTTATCATTTAGTCACACTGGCCAGAAACAAGATACAAAAGCTTAAGCACCACTCTGTGAAATAAACCTGAGAAGTCTTTCAATACTGAGTGAGAATCTACAATTTTGCAAATCTTGGCTTGGTAAGTAGCAGTAGCAACAGTCCTGTGGATAAATTTAGTACAGAGAACAGACAAAATCAAAACTGAAGAAATCCCAAAGAACAACACCCCCCCTCTCCAGCAGCCTAGACTCAGCCTTGAGTTTGTATAACATGTTGAGTTGAAGGCCCTGAGGGTCACTTTGCTTTTGAGAAGTAAAGCATGAGGGCAAGAAAGAGCAGTCCCTGCGTGATGAAGCAGAGGAATGACATCTTCGGAAAGAAAACAGAGGCTTTAAAGTAAAATAAAATCTAAAAGATAAAACTCTACCCGGCAAGGATAATAGCCATTGAGGTGTTAAATGCATGCATTAAATTCTGATTGGATGGGGTAGATAAACAGATGGTACAAAAGATAGATTGTCAAGAGTCTTTATGAAAACTATATATTGTAGTTTAGAAGCTGGATAAAAAACCTGTTGCTGAAGATAAATTTAACAAAGAATGGAGAATCTAAGAGAAACAATTTAAACAAAAGAAGTTTAAGGTAAAACAAAAATTTCTCCTGAAATCATTTTTAGTAAAATGTTGATGGAGACTAAAGTCTTCCAGGAAGTCATTACGTAGCACTTAAGACATGTAAGTGTTCCAACTCTCCAAAGCCAGATGGTATTCATTGTGGGGGTCCCAGGAGGACCCACATGTGAATGGCCATAGTATTGGTCAGGACATAAAATACAGCCTCAATGCTATGTTCTTCCTAAACATCAGGCTCCACTGGGAGTTTTTTTCTTGAATAAAGGTTTGAGAACTGGGTCCCCTCATCTAGCACTGCAGAGGAATTATTTCTGGAAATGAGAAAGGTGTCTTATCCTCAGGAGATACAAGAAATTTAAAAACCCTGAGCCTCTTGAATTCTAAAACACTTTCTTCAAAGATTAATTGAATCGATATGCCCTTATAATCGTGATATATTCTCAAGTAAAAAATAAAATCAATATTCAATTTAAATTCTTTCTGGGGAAGGACAACAAAATGGGGAGAAAAATAATCCAACATTACTTTCTAAAAGTGATTTATATTTTTCTGGGGTTTTTTGCCCTAAATTTTGTCTCATGAATATGTATCACATCCATAATCAGAAAAGATGGTTGAAACAAAGAACTATAATATACTAATATCAAAACATTGCTTAAATTGTGGTAGCTCTACTCAAAAAGATTTAGGATAGCCAGAGCCAACCATAATAAGAGTTAAGGCGACCACTCTGGATTAAGACTCCAATGGAGAATGCAAGATGGTTGGTCCAGTACATGGTATGAAACTGAACAGTCTAACATTACTTCATGCTAGAATTGAGAAAAAATAATTAGAGACTTTTCTGAGCTATTGAAACACTCAGTGAAATCTAAGCAACTCCACATTTTCACCCACATGCTAAGGGAAGAAAAGGGACATTGTAAGAAATTCATAAACAGAAAAATTAGTAAAAACATGAATTAATTTTTTACTTTATACAGCTAAAACACAGAATATTGTGTTGAAGATGTTAGTGGGGAAATCATGCAGATTATATAGTGGAGGTATATATTTATACCTGATTTATATAGTGGCTTATATAGTAGAGGTATATATTTTATGATCATCAATTATATTTGTCTCCACAAGTATAAAAATAGTATTCTATCAATCATTCTTGTAGGTAATGTAGAGCTATTAAAAGCAATAAGACATCAGTTGATTGCCTACAAAAGAGGTTACATTTATTTTCTGTGCTCAGCAATATCACACATACCCATCAGTTATCATATTATGTGGTCAATGGCCAATGTATTTTGGTATTAATAGATGCTAGCTACTAATGATACAGGATACCTGGTGAGGGGGTGGAGCAAACAATTGATCATTTATGGGAGATCTTTATTTCTCTTACAAGGTTTTTTTTACTGGAAGCTCTTGGTCTTAGGAAGACTAGTTTATTTCCAGGAAACTGAAAGCTCTGTGTAAAATAACCTCTATTATGCATGAGATACCATCTGTCTCTGGGTCAAAGAGATGATATACTGTGTTTCAGGACACTAGTTCCTTTTAGATTAAGATAAAGTCAGACACTTGGCTTCAAGTGACTGTCTGCACCAGTCTCATACTCCAAAGTTTCCCCGTGGCCTGATGTCAGTCCCAGTCTGTAGGGCAGAAACTCTTCCTATGTGGCAACAATCCTTCATTTTAACTGATAGCTGACATCCTCCTTAAGAGCAATTACCACACTGAAAACTCCCACCAATTAACCTTGGCGGGAAAATAATTACAATTAATGTCTTTACCAGGGTCGAAGACTGTCATTTCATTGTGCTCATACCCTTGTTAGCACATAGATTTTCTATTAATTTGCCAATCAGGTATGGACTTCAGTCTCAGTGTACATATTTAAAATCTGTAGAAGTTGATCCTCCAAAAAACACTATCCTGTGACACCTTTCATAGAATTAAAATGCCTAAGCAGCCCTGCCGATCCAATTCTTCCTTTGCATATCTGACTTCTGAAAAACACATTTTCTCTTTGTAGTGCTGAAGCAAGTAGCCTTGAGCTGGAAGCAAGAGTGAAGGTCAAACAAGGGAGAAAATGTGAAATGAATCAGATACATTTCATTTTGCACAGGAATTTTCTATCACATTTACCTCTGTCAAAAAAACCAGCCTATCTTTCCAGCTTACTTTTTACCTGGAGTCAAAATTAGAGTTTGCAAATTGTAAATATAGGGGGGAAAGATAATTTTAGCACACGGTTTTATCACCGCCAGCCCAGTGGTTTTCATAACTGAATCTCACATACTCTGAGAATGTCATGACCACCTTACCGTGTGTGGAGAGCAGAGGGGAACAAGCCCGTCTCCACCAAAGGTCAGAGAGAGAATGAATCTGAATGGCCCGGGGAAGGACAGAGTGTGACCTATTTGTGATTAAACGCTGAACAAGGTCAACTGAGTTAGGAGAGTCGGCAGAGTGAGAGCCAAGGAAGCTGCACCATGGGGCTCAGGCACACTTCCCGAGCTTTTTCAGCTCCCTTGCCCTGCACACCCGGATGACGCCAAGGTTGCTAACTGCTCTTTCAGAGCAGGACATAAATGCTCCTCCCTCAGGGTAGTCATTAAAGCTGGGAGAAGGTGAGGATCTCCTTTAGGGATGCCAAGTTGCACTTCTGTTGCTTCCTTCTTACTTAAGGGAAGAAATAGGCAAGGGGAGTTTGCCCTGGGTTCCAACATCTGTCAACATCCTGGCAGGAACTTTCAGCAGCTGAAGTCAATCAGGTTCTGGAAAGTGCTAAGCAACCATACCAACTGCCCCCAACTAACAGCACCTCCGAATGTGCACGACCAGCCATATTTCAGCGCACTCTGCCCGGCGGTGTTAGTCATGTGAGCAATACACAGCCCACTTTACTTGCTGACTGGCTTAAAAAGAGAAAATTAAATACATTTCTCATAAGGATATTTTGTGGGATTTTTCCACGTCATTAAATAAAACGTAGCCCTGGTTTAAAGGCATTTCCTGAGAGAAAACATTTCTTAACCTAAACTAACTGAACGATGTGAAACAGTCTGCCTGTATACACCACAATATATTTTTTTTCCCTGATTACAGGTAATGGCCCTCCTATCATCCTGCAAAGCCTACCCGTATCATCGGATTGTTCCCTGGCCTTCCGAAAAAATTGACTGCAAACTCTTTAAAGCGGTTCTAGGGAAAACGGGTGGTTATTCAATTTTCTCCTCATAGTTACAAAAGGCTGAATGGTATCAGAGATGACATTTCCGAAATAATTAAGAAAAATAACGACGTGCTCTCTTCGGCTAAGTCCATGCTTCCCTCGCCGCTGTGACATAACAAGCTATAACACTGCTTCCTTATTGTTGGAATAAGGAAGATAAGCTCAAATGTGACAGCAAGAAGACGCCGTAAAGCAGATGCTATAAAGAAGGACACAATCAAATGGAAAGCTTTCTTGTTTGCCATCAGAATGCCTAGTTTCACTTTCTTCCCAAAGAAGGAACTGTACTTCCCTAGCAAGGGCTTAAAACACTCAGAGTTTGGGTTTGCAACACTGTTTAATTACTTTGGATCCCCAGTGAGGTATATTACCACCCCTAACTCCATCAGTTCATGGTTTCCGCATAGGGACTGAGGTGTTGTACATGATTTGTATTTCTTTTTTTTTTTTTTTTTTTTTTAACTTTCCATTGGAATAGGCACATGAGATGTTCTGATTTTTCCAACAGACTCTCCTGGACTCTTTGTCTGAGTCAGAAATTTTCTATTAAAAAGAAAGAAAGAGAGAAAAACATGCTCCTTCCAAGAAGATACCACACATCGTCTGTTTAATCCCAGGAGTCTTCTCTCCAATTTGAAAGTCAACATCAGACAGAGAGGTAATGCTTTTTTGTTTTGTTTCAATCCGAACTCTCACAGTTGTTCAAATTGAATCAAGAAGCAAGAATTTCAAACTAAGTGGTGAGCTGAAATGAAACAGGGAGACAGTCATTCTACAAGGTTGTCTGGGAGGAGTGCTGAGTACACCCAGAGAGAAAAATAAAGCAGGGGTAAGGTTTCCATGAGAGGTTATGGCCGCACCACAGTCCACAAGGCAGCATGCAGGAAGAGCATGCACATACTTCCCGCAGCATAATCGAAGTTGCTATACTATGGCTTGGTGAAATATTTCAGCGCTGGGGCTTTCGAAAGAACTCTTGTGACTGAGATGCCTTCAGACATAAAAACAAAGTCGGGTTCCAAGAAGCTTTAGTGACTCTTGTCACTAAACACTGACAAATGTGCACGTGTGAGTGTGCACACACACACACATGCTAGGACAAGGGTGCTGTGTCTAAAGAGAAACATAGAACACTTTTCTCCTTGGGATGCTGGATCAAATTCCCAGTCTCCTAACTAAGTTAGGACTTGGTCCCTGCTTTGGGCATTGCCCTGTGGCAGAGAGTAACCTCCTGCTCCATTGCTATCCCCTGCAAAAATAAAACCTTCAAGAAGGAAGAATGTCCTATTGTTGGGGGAGAGTTATTCCTCTAGCTTCTCAAAGAGGAGGTATTTTTGGCATCTGGGAAGAGATTGTGTCCAGAGGGGCTTCTTAGTTTTACAGCTGGGTCCACTCAAACCCGCCCAACAAGCCAGCATCACAAAGAGCAGCCCAGCCAAACACAGGCACTTCAATCCTGCTGGATTCACTTGGTTCTGGTAAATGAAATAAAACCCCAAAGCTTAGCTTTTTTTATTTTTCTTAGGGCAAAGTCCATTTAGAATTGATATAATCGCTTGCTATGGTTACATACGCCACATTTATTTTTAAATAGCTCCACGTCCCAAGGGCTCCTGATTTCCATCCACACGGCAGGTAAATAGGCTGCAGGAAAATAATTTTCAACACGGTCTGCATGTTACCAGGTTCCAGAAAGGCACGTCTGGAGACGCACTCCTAAGTTGGTAAAGAACTGGGCTGCTTGGTAATCATGCCCTGTATTTTGGGTCCTACTAAGGGTAAAAAGAAGAGAAGCGAAAAGCAAAGGAGAAAAGGAAAGATATACCCATTTGAATGCAGAGTTCCAAAGAATAGCAAGGAGAGATAAGAAAGCCTTCCTCAGTGATCAATGCAAAGAAATAGAGGAAAACAATAGAATGGGAAAGACTAGAGATCTCTTCAAGAAAATTAGAGATACCAAGGGAACATTTCATGCAAAGATGGGCTCAATAAAGGACAGAAATGGTATGGACTTAACAGAAGCAGAAGATATTAAGAAGAGGTGGCAAGAATACACAGAAGAACTGTACAAAAAAGATCTTCACGACCCAGATAATCACGATGGTGTGATCACTTACCTAGAGACAGACATCCTGAAATGTGAAGTCAAGTGGGCCTTAGGAAGCATCACTACGAACAAAGCTGGTGGAGGTGATGGAATTCCAGTTGAGCTATTTAAAATCCTAAAAGATGATGCTGTGAAATTGCTGCACTCAATATGCCAGAAAATCTGGAAAACTCAGCAGTGGCCACAGGACTGGAAACGGTCAGTTTTCATTCCAATCCCAAAGAAAGGCAATGCCAAAGAATGCTCAAACTACGACACAATTGCACTCATCTCACATGCTAGTAAAGTAATGCTCAAAATTCTCCAAGCCAGGCTTTAGCAATACATGAACCATGAACTTCCAGATGTTCAAGCTGGTCAAGAGGAACCAGAGATCAAATTGCCAACATCAAAAGCAAGAGAGTTCCAGAAAAACATCTGTTTCTGCTGTATTGACCATGCCAAAGCTTTTGACTGTGTGGATTACAATAAACTGTGGAAAATTCTTAAGGAGATGGGAATACCAGACCACCTGACCTGCATCTTGAGAAACCTGTATGCAGGTCAGGAAGCAACAGTTAGAACGGGACATGGAACAACAAACTGGTTCCAAATAGGAAAAGGAGTACGTCAAGGCTGTGTATTGTCACCATGCTTATTTACCTTATATGCAGAGTACATCATGAGAAATTCTGGGCTGGATGAAGCACAAGCTGGAATCAAGACTGCTGGGAGAAATATCAATAACCTCAGATATGCAGATGACACCACCCTTATGGCAGAAAGTGAAGAACAAAAGAGCCTCTTGATGAAAGTGAAAGAGAAGAGTGAAAAAGTTGGCTTAAAGCTCAACATTCAGAAAACTAAGATCATGGCATCCGGTCCCATCACTTCATGGCAAATAGATGGGGAAACAGTGGAAACAGTGGCTGACTTTATTTTTCTGGGCTCCAAAATCACTGCAGATGGTGACTGCAGCCATGAAATAAAAAGACACTTACTCCTTGGAAGAAAAGTATTGACCAACCTAGATAGCATATTAAAAAGCAGAGGCATTACTTTGTTAACAATGTCTGTCTAGTCAAGGCTATGGTTTTTCCAGTGGTCATGTATGGATGTGAGAGTTGGACTATAAAGAAAACTAAGCACTGAAGAATTGATGTTTTTGAAATGTGATATTGGAGGAGACTCTTGAGAGTCCCCTGGACTGCAAGGAGATCCAACCAGTCCATCCTAAAGGAGATCAGTCCTGGGTGTTCATTGGAAGGACTGATGTTGAAGCTGAAACTCCAATACTTTGGCCACCTGATGCGAAGAGCTGACTCATTGGAAAAGACCCTAATGCTGGGAAAGATTGAGGCAGGAGGAGAAGGGGACGACAGAGGATGAGATGGTTGGATGGCATCATTGACTCAATGGACATGGGTTTGGGTGGACTCCAGGAGCTGGTGATGGACGGGGAGGCCTGGCGTGCTGGGTTTCATGGGGTCGCAAAGAGTCAGACACGACTGAGCGACTGAACTGAAGGGAAGCCCAGCAAAAGACACACCTGGGGGATGAGATCCATCCCGGGACCTGCTGGCCACGCTGACCGTCAGCCTAGTAAAGAGGCCTTTCCTTCCCGCTCCGTGTATGTACGCCACCCACCTGTGCGTGGGGGGCCGTGTCTCACGAGTCACCCCGCAGGCGCTCGGGGCCCTGTTCAGAAGTCCTGTGTCTACTCTCCACTGCTTGGTGCAGATGAGGCTGTTGGAGGCTGGCTCTTTGTGGTGGTGGGGCTTGGGTCCAGACTTTCCACGCCCCCTGTGAAAAGGCTGCCTGGGATGTGGACCAGCACTGGGATAAGACTGAAAAATCTCCCAACTCTGGTGGCCCTGCTTCCTGGCTGAATGGTACTTGGTGCTTTTCCCAAGGAAGGTGACCGTGTTAGCCTAATGGTATCCAAGTCCTGTGCCTCCTTCTCTCCCTTATTCGTCCCTTGCCATCAGGAACTAGGACTCACTCATCTTTGGATGCTATAAATACAACCCAACGACAGGGAAGCCTGGCGTGCTGCAGTCCATGGGGTCTCAAGGAGTTGGACACAACTGAGCAACTGAGCTGAACTGAGTCTCTTTAGTTAATATTTTGTTTAATCCAGAAATTGCAAGCTGGAGCCTGTACACCAGCCTGGTTACTTGTGTATCATTTAACACAAAGTTTGTTGCTGTTTAGTCACTAAGTCATGTCCAACTCTTGCAACCCTATGGACCTTAGCCCGCCAGGCTCCTCTGTGCATGGAATTTTCCAGGCAAGAACACTGGAGTGGGTTGCCATTCCCTTCTCCAGGGGATCTTCCTGACCCAGGGATCGAACCCAGGTCTCCTGCATTGGCAGATGGATTCTTCACCACTGAGCCACCAGGGAAGCCCTGATACAAAGTTTAGCAAGTCATAAACTAGGTTTTATGTTTTACCTACATGCTTACATTCACAAACTGAGAGATTTCACATTAAAATCTGCATTTCTGGTTTCTTTGGAAAAGCTGGGTGTTCTGGCATCACTGGGTTTGCTTTATCTCACGACAGCATTCGGCCGGAGCAGAGGAGCTGCCGTGCTTTTGGATCCGGCCTGTTATCTAGGTCAGGGTCACCATGGCGCCTTTTTCCTTCCTGCGAATTATCTGCCTTGCTCTTCTAGGCATATGGTTTAATTGAATAGAAGTCCATTGGAATAATGATCCAATAATCTTCCTTATATTCAGTTACCGGATGCAATGCTGTAGCTTGGAGTTTGTCAACTTTTTTTCTTCTTCCTTATCATCCATGGTAGATGACTTTCACATGTACAACACACTCTCAAGGGTGCTGTCAGGGTTATTGTAGCTGTAACGAGACTGTGAGATGGTTGCTATAGCCTGGAAAACTCTCTTCTCAGAAAAAGAAAGCAAATACTTTGCAGGCTTCAGAAAAACTATTACTGGTAAAAAATTTCTTGTGACATTTCACAACTGATCATGACACACCTGTGTGAAGTGAGAGTGCAGTTGAGAATAGCTTTGAAGCTGAAAAAGGAAAAGCATAAATAAGTTTAGAGAATTGTGTTTATAAAGCATGAAGGAAAAGAAGCATCAACAAGACCTCCAAGTAAATAATTTTAGGTCAGGGTAAATACTAGGTCTACTCACTTCAATTCAGTTTCCCACACATGTATTTATGACCAGGGCCAGCCCACTACATGGGAGAAATTGGCAGCCACCTTCTTCTTGTGATTGGGCTGGTAAGGAATCTCTACTATTAGACTCATTTCTAGGATTTAGGTAAAGACAGGGTATTGTCTCTAGGAGACTCTTGAAGACAGAGGAGATCAGCAGATTCTGTCAGACTCTCTCCTAGAACGTGAATTAGGGTTGGCATCTTAGATTCGTAGTTTGTATTAAGAGAGTGGCAGGAAACCTGGATTTGCTTCAAGAGGGGGCAGGGAGGCTGAGAGCTCACCAGCAATCAGAAGGGAGAAGCAGTTGGGTCTGGGGCAGGGGTCAGGATTGACAGGGAGCCCTGGGGTGCTGGGTGCTGACTTAGGGAAAGAGACCCAGGAGATGAGCTTCTGAGAAAGAAGGATGGAGTAATGGTAAAATCCATGGGGACTGCCCGCTTCAGAAGTCCTTTCCAAAGCTGGCTTTGCTGGTGATTCTGAAATTCACCAGTGTTCAGCCAGTTCACGTAAGGCAAGCGTGATGGACGGCATGGAGCCAGTCTTCAGCTCTGTGTGTGTGGAGGCGGGGGAGAGCGCAAGTTGAAAGTCAGATGCTGGTTCCGAATGTAGAACGTGGTTTGTGTCTTAATCACTGGTCTGTTTTTCAGGATTTATAATAGGGTGACTGGCGTTTTGCCCAAGAGCAATAGATTCTTAAGGTAAAGTATTAAAAATCCGATGTTTCTAGGAATTAGACTGTTAACAGGCACAGTAAATGGATCGGGGGGTTCATTTTTCTTCGCTGGTTGGATTATGTACAGATGGGCCTGGGAAAATTAGGAGCCATCTATGGAGAATTAAGTATTTATTACACTGCCCAAGCTCCAGTTTCTTCAGATTCGAAGATGAAGAATATTGAAAGAAAATGAAGAGGTCTCAGAAGCTTCTCAAAATGTGATGTAGGCTAATGGTTTTCAGTCACAGCTCTTTAAAAATGCTTTACCACCTCTCAGAGGGGCTTAAATTTCAGCTGTCTGAGGCGGGCTAATTACTGAGGTAAAGTTAAAAGTTGTTCTGTGCCCGGAGAGGACAGGGGAATAAAAGCAGTGAACCGCAAAACTGTGTCAGGAAAAGTTTACTTTTCATGGTCATTGAATTAAGGGAAGAACAAGCCAGCCCCGGTCCAGCTCTGTCTGTCTCCACGTCATGCTGGGCCTCCCTGCCACAGACAGACACTGCTCAGCCCCCAAACGCCTTTTCCACCAGAGAGGGGCTGCCAAAACCAAATGCTCCTTGCTTAGAGGAAAAAAGGAAAAAAAACATTGGAAATTGCTAATTCTCACTTTCCACTCACTTGCTTGAAATGTGACAATGGTGTTTCTGGGGCGTCCTTCGAGAGACACAAGGATAAGAAGCGGGAGGCAGGGGCAGAAAACCCAGTGCCTGCCTCTCTCTCCCGCTCTGTGGAGACAGAGAGGCAGAATGACTTGCAGGTGGCCCCTTCTGAAGCCAAGAGGAAGGCAACGATTTGGAAAAGAGCTCTACCTATTTTTTTTTTAATTGCAAAAAAAAAAGAAGAAAATGCTAATAGTTGCAGCTAGAAAATATGCCTGGGAGAATGGCCTTTATCATCTGCTTTTTGAAGTAGGGGTTGAGAAAGAGATGAAGCCAGGGAGAGGACTCAGAGGGCTGATCCTGCGAACAGAGCGCTGTGGGCACCGGCACGCAATTGGCACCCGAGGGAGGAACTTGCCTGTAAAGTCATTTCAGACTCGCTCGGCGATTCAGCGAGAATCATTTACATGGTCTTCTAAATGGTATAGTCCTGTTTCATCTCCAGACAAGAGTGCAAGAGGTGTTTATAAAGATCCTAGCCTCTGTTTAGGGATGTCTAAATATATTCTGGTAATTAGTTTAACTTTGATCCAATGCAGTGCTTTTTCTTGGTAAAATAAATAAATCAGTGAAAGGTTCTGGAATACTCTCCCCTTTGAGACCCCTGCCATTAATATCAAGCTGAATTCTTTCAATGCATATTGTTAAATCTGAAGTTTTTTTTCTTTTTAAATCTCCAATCTGGTTTTCCTGTTAATAAAAAAAATACCATGCGTGCATGCATGATCAGTTGTTCAGTCGTGTCCGATTCTTTGTGACTCCGTGGACCCACCGGGCTTCTGTGTGCATGGGATTTCCCAGGCAAGAATACTGGAGTGGGTTGTCATTTCCTCTGACCGGGGGATCAAACCCAAGTCTCCTGTGTCTCCTGCATTGGTAGGTGTATTCTTTACCTCTGTGCCACGTGGGAAGCCCAATAAATAATATTAACTATCTATTCCCTGGTGGCTTAGACAGTAGAGAATCTCCTACAGGAGATCTAGGTTCAGTCCCTGGGTCTGGAAGATCCTCTGGAGAAGGGAATGGCAACCCACTCCAGTATTCTTTCCTGGAGAATCCCATGGAGAGAGGAGCCTGGTGGGTTACAATCCATGGGGTCTCAAAGTGTCAGACATGAGTGAGCGTCTTTCACTTTTGTCTATTAATAGAGTTCAAAGTGAAAAACTTTGTTAGTGCAATGCTTATCTTTTCTCATGAAACGAAATCTAGAAGTGTTCTATGTAAGACTGGCCACATTTTGAGATGTAGTGAGAAACTGCTTCTCACTACAATGTTAGGAAGGTTTAGTCACATGACACAAGCAATAAAGGGCAGAGACACAGCCCGGCTTCCGTAGCAATGAGTGATCTATGCACGTTCCACTCCTTTGGCCATTTTTATGCACCCCTCTTCCCTGAAACCCAGAAGGGAGAGAGTGAGGTAGGATTACCATTTAACTGAAAAGTATCACAGGCTAATAGGTGCCAGATATATTGTCACCCCCTCTTGTCCCTATTTCCTGGGATTTCCTAAGTTGTGTTGTCTGTGAAATGTGCTGGTCCCACATCAGAGCAGTAGTTATGAAAGGAAGTATATGATTCCTTTAACAAAGGGAGAAAGAAATAGATTTATTTCATTATTTCCCATGAACATTGAATTCCACTGATAAAGAGTATAGTCTCATGTACTAACAGCTGATATCTTTTTAAAGAAAAATTTCAGAATGCTACTTCCAATTATTTCACAGTAAGAGTTTCTAGATAATGTTCTTCTACAAAGCGGACCTGACTCAAAAGGAATAAAACTATATTGTTGAAGGAGGAAAATTCACTTGTATCTCACCACCTAGAGATAATTGCAAATAACATTGTCAACTATTCCCTTTCAGACTCTTTGTATGGACATAAAATGATATTTTTATAAAATCTGGATCCTGCTGCATATATAATATTGTACTTTGACTTTTTGTTCCAGGTTAAATCCCTTCTCCCATGTGTTATTTAAACGAAAATTACACCTTCGTATGGTGCCAAATGTGATGACGGAGAGGAACACGCTTCCTCATTACAGACCTCAGTCTTACTTCCTCGGGTTAGGTAAGCATGGTCAGCAGTTTCTCATAGACATCAGCTTTTGGGGGCTGGGCTACTCTGTCTTTCTAAATTAGCATCACACTAAGGCATTGGACGAAACACCCCACAGAATGTTAATTAATGAAAAATGACAAGTTCCCGTGCCGCTCTTCGAAGACGATGTGAAGTTAATTTCAGTGTTAATGTCAACTGAATTATTTACGTGATGGTGCAGGTGAGCAACCGAGGACTTGCACAGGTAAGTGCAGAGCGCCCTGGGGAGTCTTATTCTGGTCAAAGGAGGGAGAGTTTGGCACGAGAGACGCCATACTCTCGTGTGGCATCCATGAGAAAAGCAAGGAACAGGACACTGTGCCCCGTGATTCTTCCCAGGCACCCTTTTGCCCTCCTAAAGTTGCAAATTCAGCTGCGCACTTGGCCAGGAGAAGAAATTGGGTGACTCAAGTGGGAAGGTGTGAGGAACGAACAGGGAAAGATGGGGACCACGATGAACAGGAGAAATGGCTCAGGGTGCAGAGGGGACTGCCACTCAAAATGGGGCTTTATGGAAAGGCAGCCTCGGGCGACCCTTTTGATTTTTTAATGAGAAATAAGAAACCTAAATGTTCATGTGAATTTGCCCAATTTTTATGATTGGCAATTTGTTAAAAATAATAATAATAATAATAACTGCACGGGACTAACCGACCTTACCGATTGGCTGCCTTAGAGCGCAGCCTTTTTTTTCTTCTGTAAAAGCTCCCTTGCGGAAGACAACCATCGTCTTAGCTTTACCTGCGAGCCGTGGCTTCCTCTGCCCACCTCTCTGCCAGCAGGAAGCCCGTGTGACGCAGCTGGCGGGCACAGACGCTGACATGACATCACAGCACAAAGGTAAGCACCCCCAGGGCAGGAGACAGGCAGGGCCTTGGAGCAGGCATGGGCTGAGGACGCTGCCATTCTTGCCACAGACGGAAAGTGGCAGTTTGACCTGCTGGTTATGGTACCGTGATAAAGTAACGGGACATCCAGGGCTGCGGGCTAGGATGGTACCCACTGCCCCAGAATGGGCCTGCTCTTTCTGCTGGAATGCCCCTTCCTGCGGGGGTAGCCAGAGCAAGATGGTAAAAGATCTGGAAATGGTCTGAATATCCTTCTTAATAAACCCACTGAAGATGGCCTAAAAGCTTCTCCTCCATTCTCAAATTCTCTTTCTGAAACCCAGCCCAACTGCCTTTGTTTGCGTTAGTGTATTTGCTCTGGGTGAGTTTACTCTGTCACCTAAGAGGCAAAAGAAAGCAAATTCAATTTTCCATAAGCAAAACTGAAGCTTCAGGGCAGCACTGATAGATGCTTGCACCAGAGGAATTTGAGACATGCTTTGTAAAAATGACAAAAGTTTGTTAACAAGCGTCAACAAGCCAGTTTGGAAGCTGATGTCCCATAAAAATGATGGCTACTTGGCACAGCGTGGGTGCCATCACGGGCACTGGCAGACAGCGGGGACGCCAGGTCCCAGCTTTACCATGAGGCAGCCATCAGCTCACTCAAAACGGCTCACAGCGGACGCCTTTGCTGTTCTCCTACCGAAAGCAGTGGCTCATTATTTGAATATTGAAACATGGAATCAAACAAACCTATCAATCTATTTCTCCCAGTTATTTAAATTTCAAATTAGTGAGGTCTTTTAAAAGATTCATGCTCTTTGACTTGGTAACACCACTTGCAGGCGTTTATTCCAAGGAAACAATTCTAAACAATAGCAAAAAATAGAAAACAAGTTAAATATTCACTAATAGGGGAGTGGCTAAGTAAACCAGTTTATGATCGCAGTGAAATGTTACGTAACCACTACAATGATTATAAAGACTACCCAATAACATCGAAAATACTTCTGCTAAGATGTTGTCAGAAAGGCGGGATGCAACATTCTCAACAAGCATGATTATATATTACATAAACCAGTCAGCTAGAGAGCAAAACAACAACAAAAAACCTTTGTACAGAAAATACAGGATTGGGGGGAAATCATTGAAAAGTTAACAGTAGCACTGTCTGGGGTGATATCAGTTTTCCTCTTCCTTCCATAATTTTCTGCATTTTCTTAAGTGAGTACATATTACTTGTATAATGAAAAAAGTATACATTTAGAAATGGGGCTTAGCCCTAACGCTTTGGAAGATGACAGCTAACACCCAAATGAAGCAGCCTCTTCCCACAGTGGATCTCGGGTTCTCACGAGCAGCTGAGAAAGGTTCATCCCATGCAATAATGGTCCAAAGGCACTGCTTCTGAGCGGGGAAACAAGCTCAGGCCTTTCCTCGGATAACTCTGCCAGCGCTGTGTGCAGAATCAAGTTCATCATTCTGAGGACAGTTTACAACCCGAAGCAGGAGATTTTCTTACGTTTATCATCATCTCAACGAAACCCTGGACACGGCGCTACAATCAGTGAGAAAGATTAACCGTATTAAAAGCCAACCGCAGTATGATGTGAGGGATTTCCATGGAAGCCGATTCAGAAGGCGGAATGAAGGCAACGTGAAGTGGAATTTCCTTTCATTTTGTACCCACTCCCCTCATAAATCTCTGCCCTTCAATTTCATCAAGCGAGCCTTTGTTCTGACATTCTGGGCAGGAAGTATGGAGGGAACTGATCTGCTCTCCTAACACCTCTTGTGAGTTTTGAATATGCACATGTTTGAATACATCAAACACATCTGCTTCTAGACAGTCCACGCCAAATATCCTCAGCATGTGTAAGGCATACTCCGCGCCAGCCCCCTTCCCCTTCATGTAACAGCAGCGCACAGACACACCCGAAAGTTTTCCTAGCCTGATTCTTAAAATGCAGGGAAACAAATTTGTTACAGGAATCCGAAAAGCGCTATGTTGCTTTGTCCAAATAAGCATCAAGAGAGAAATACATCAAATTCAGCCAGTGAGAGGAGAGTTGGGAACTGGAGAGGAGTGGGAGGAGAGAAATTTAGGCTGGAAATGCCATCGTGTGGTTTTCAAAGGCTTTTCTGAGCTTTCTCTTTTCTATTATCACCTTACAAATAGCCTGTTGAGCCGAAGAGGACGCAGATATTTGTTCTGGCCTTCTTGCTACCTTCTTCTAGAAGATGGAGAAAAATGTTAAAGCAGAGATTTTATTCCTCTTGGATAGTTTTTGTTTTATTATTTGAAGTGGGGATAAAGACACAAGTGAACAGGTGAAAACAGACATTACTCCCGACGCTACATTGAGTTACTTTTTCATCTTTTCTTGGTGTGTGTGGCTCAGGTTGCTAGAAGCGATGTGCTGATTGGCTGACAATTATTCCTAAGACCGGTCCACAGGGATGTGTATGAATTAAGTTTGTATGTTTAAGGATTAAGTTTGAAGTAGACAAAGTCTACATCAGCTTTCCCTCGTCGTTATCATCTTTCCTTTCATTTGTACAAATTAAATACTACATGCTCTCCCCTGGCCTCTTTCCTGATTTGCTTGGTTGTATCTGAGAAGTCTTCAAATTTGCTATGGCTTATCCTCAAAGGAACAGAAAGGCCGGCACTGAGCTTCTCCAACAAGGCTCCAAGTTTGGTTCTGAAAGTAATTGGGCAGAATCACCTTCTGTCTTTGAGCATTAGTTTACTTATTTGAGTCTATTCACAAAACAAGATTAACGGTACAGAGTTTAACTGAATGCAGTTCTTGAGATGTTACGTTAAACATCGTTTGTGGCAGACCATATTCGGTTCGAGACCCCATCAGCAACGCTCCATGAGGACGTGAGGATGGGTGTCCTACCTCTAGATGCTACCTTGCTAATCCAGCAAGTCCTTCCCTTTCCTAACTGTTTTTTGATTCACAAGGAGATCTGACCTTTACCCTGTGGCTTCTTATTTCCTTTAAAAGTCAGGAAAAGAAACATGAGTTTATTAAAATGAGATATAAAAGACCATTCATTCCTCAAAAGCTGGCTCTTGCCTCTCAGTTTTTCTCTTCATCTGTCTCCTCGGGGATCTGAAACATGACTCGCGTTCCCTGAATCAGGAGGACACTTCTCTTTATTCCTCACGGGTTCCTCTGATCAGAGCATATATTTAAAATAGCGATAGCTTGCAAATTGAATGAACAACTCCACACATGTTTCTGTGCCTGCACAGACTTAGCAGGAGAGGTGGAGATGGCCTCTGAAAGGTTGGGAGATTGGCACAGTGGTGTTAGAATTAACCAAAGTATGAGTTCCTCCATGAGCTATTTCTTAATTTAAAAAATAAAAGCAGAGCCCAGCTGCAGGGCTGTGTGTTAAGAACATCACGCATTGTTTATTCCAATCTGAACAGCTCCAGGCCTCTATGAACCCTTGGTTTTTCCTCCTAGGCCTCCCCCTCAGGAGGAACCCTGCTAGGGTGACACTAACAGCCACCCCAAATCTTTATTGGTCTCAGATCCCGAGTGATTCCACGGACGTCCACCTCAAAAACTTGGATGCTTCCTTTTATAGAGATGTTGGACGGACCATCTCTTTGTGATTGTCTTAATGAAAATGGAATTCAGCTAGAATACACACACACACACACACACACACACACAATGCCCTCCACCCTCCACACACACAAATTCTCTTGTTTGCAAACCCAACTGCGTTTGGTTTTCTTTGATTTTCAGCCTGCCTTTTTGGGAGTGAACAGCTACACTGTTGGAGGCACATTTCAGTGGATGGGTCACCTGGCTGCCTTACTTCGGCATTGCGAACACACGCATGATAACAATTAATGAGGGAAGGGTTTTGATGACAGCGTCCAGCATCCGATTTTCAGCTCTTAAATTTTCCCTATATGCGCAGGGATCCTATTACCTCTGGGAGAGCTCTTATTAATCTCAGTGTCAGAGCTGTTTCAACAAATCTACTGTAATAATGAAAAGTCATCTTATCACACTTTGCTCTCAGTAAATTTACCATTCTTTGATACGGTTGCAAACAACTGGGAAGTAATTGATCTGTAATTAGTGCGGCAACCGCTGAAGAGAGTCTGTGCTGGGGTCTCATCATTTATCTGCCCAGCACAGCGCATCCTGCACTGGAACTCTAAATTATTTAGCATTCCTTTCAAATACAAATGGTCTCAATGGGTTCTCCATTATTTTCAGAACTTTCCAAAGAGGAGGCTAATGTTTAAATGTGTGATTGTCTGTCACCAGGGCAGTGCTTACAGGGGCTGTGAGTGGAAGGACATTATCGTTCACACATGACTTGCCCGCTGAAGCCAGCCGGCGCTGTGAATGGGGACGGACGGGGGCTCTTTGATCTCAACCAAGCTTGCACCATTTATCTTTCAAATGCACGAAAGCTTTGGATAAATGTCAATTTGACAATTAAATTCTTCAAGGGCCACAATACATCACCATCAGAGCGTCTATTTTTGAGGGTCGGTCAGCCATGACATCTTTAAGTGGACAACAGCGAGCAGAAGTCAGAGGGGAAACGAGAGCTCTCCGGCCTCGCTCTCCCCCACAGGGTGCTTCTGTCTCTTGCTGAGTAAAAGAGCCAGATCTCTCCCTGCGAGACGGGGCACAGCTCTGATGGCAGAGTGGACGGGCTGCCTTGCAGCCCAAAGGGATTGTGTTCGGGGTCTGTTCTCTGATAGTTAGAGGGGAAGTGAATGAAACCCTTCTGTCATTTGCCCTTTCTAACACTCTATTTGATATATATATATATATATATATACACACACACACACACATATACGGAGAATGCAATGGCAAGCCACTCCAGTACTCTTGCCTGGAAAATCCCATGGACGGAAGAGCCTGGTAGGCTACAGCCCATGGGGTCACAAAGAGTCGGACACGACTGAGCGACTTCACTTCACTCACTTCACTCACTTCATACTTTATCATTGGAGAAGGAACTGGCAACCCACTCCAGTATTCTTGCCTGGAGAATCCCATGGACTGAGGAGCCTGGCAGGCCATGGTCCATGCGGTCACAGAGAGTCGGACACGACTAAAGTGACTGAGCAATTGAGTAATATATACATATATATACACACTCTGTTTGCTATATATATATATATACACACATACATATGTATACACACGTAGTGAGTGAGTGAAGTCGCTCAGTCGTGTCTGACTCTTTGCGACCCCATGGACTGTAGCCGAACAGGTTCCCCGGTCCATGGGATTTTCCAGGCAAGAGTACTGGAGTGGGTTACCATTTCCTTCTCCAGGAGATCTTCCAGACCCAGGGATCGAACCCAAGTCTCCCTCATTGTAGGCAGACGCTTTACCGTATGAGCCTCCAGGCATGGTATATACACACATACACACACACACACACACACACACACACACACATATATATATATACACACACACACACATTTACATATAGATTACATATATAGGTTTTATATATATATATATATATATATATATATATATGCATAGATTTCTACTCTTAAAGCTATTTTCCATTGTGTTTTGCAAGAGACAAGGTGAGCCTGCCTTTCTCAGAAGTCTCCGAGTTGGGAGAAGCAGCAATAGAAGGACTGAGTTAGGACTCTGGTTTCATGTAAAACCAGTTCAATGACGAAAATCATTAAGTCAAAGAGTGTGGACTGTAGCTGCAGGGTGACAAGGACAGAGGAAATAAACAGGAGGCACGAGGGTGGCAGGTGAGATCTCACCTTCAAGGCCATTGCAGTCTTTTGGGGTACGGGAACTACAGAGTTATTTCATGCCTAAGCTTGGATCTTCCTAGGCATCTCTGAGAACTGAAATAGCCATCAGATCATGAAGAGGGACTGGCCCCTGCCTTCTCAGGGCTGATGTTCAAAAGCACTTCTCCTCTTTGCTCTTTTTGCTCCACGAAAACTCAACCCTTACTGGAAGGATGACAATTGTAATGTGACATTTTGAAATGTTTCACATGAAAGATTATTTCGAACTCCATGGTTATGAAGGAGTTTCTGAAGCGCTGACAAAGGAAGATGCCTTGGACACAGCAACAATGCCTCTGTGATCACCTTTTAAGCTCTCCCCTCATCATAGATAGTGCTGCCATGGCCCAACGTGGCCCCACCACCCAGACATTTGGCACAGATATGATGCTATCTTTTGACAAAACTGACATTTCAGTATGATTGTGAAGAAGACTAAAGCTCCCAGATCAGTTGGCTGACCTGCTGAAAATACAGACATAAGATGCTGCTCTGATGTCTGCGTGGGACCTTTTCTCAAGGACGGAGGAGAATCACTGTAATCCTTACTATCTCTAAGAAAAAAGTGAAAAAGAACCAACGGACTGAGTGTCTGGAGGGCATCTCACTGTTTCCAACACAGATTAATTTTTTGGATGGGCTATCATGCAGTATTGTCAATCAAACCCTCCTAGGATTGCAACGTGCCATTCGCCCTCAGTACAGCCAGAGTCATGAGCGCTGAAAGTTAGCTACAAAAGAAATGGAGGTCATGTCCCTGACTTTCAAAATGTTTGCAGTCTCTAACTTTTTGTTAAGGACTGAGCATAACAATTATTTTGAGTTGGTGCTAATGGAGGATATTTGCCGTGTGTTTAAGGTTATTTCATGATGGCAAAACTGAGGGTAAAGTCGGAGGGGGAGTTATTTTGATTAATGTCACTTGAAAATATCATTCTTAATAGCACCCACAACTCTAGACGAAACTTGCCAAGTGATCATTTAGCTCATCTGTGGCAGCCATGTAATATTTAAGCCTTTGTCCTGCTATGCCCGTTAACAGAAGGTACACACTCGCTTGCAAGTAAAATCCTCTTTTCTGCTTTTCTTGTGTTTTCTCCAACTGGTATCTTATTGGATACACTTAAGAGATCAGTAAATAGGTAAACCTCTACCGATGGATAAACAATTATCTATTTTAAGTCCTGATATTCAGATATTCTGTATTCCATAATACATGTTTTCAAGAGAATCGCGACATCCTTTGGAATGACACTGCCAATGGCATACACTCCTAAAATTTCATTCTCTGTGTAAATTATCCACTGAAATGTCACTGAATGAACCATGCATGTTAAACATATGAAATCAGATAGAAAATTAATCTGCAATTGACAATCTCATCATTTTCCCCCATACAGCACTTGTAAGTATCGCGTGTCATCTAACACGCTCCCTTGCATCACTGGATAAACTGCTTCCAGAGCTGTGCAGAGTTGCCCTTTTCACTGACTTGATACTCACGTGCTATAGGATGGCCCTAGATGTACCACTGGTAGGTGGAGTCTGAGACAGAAGCACAAATACAGGCCCATATATCATGTCTGAATATTTAAAACTTCTACACGACGTCTAAAAATAATATGTTACACATTTAAACTAGCGTTTGGGACTTCCTTGATGGTCCAGTGGCTAAGACTCTGCACTCCTAAGGCAGGGGGCCCAGGTTCGGTCGCTAGCCAGGGAACCAGATCAGATGCTGCGACTAAGAGCCCACAGGCTGCAACGAGGACTCCGTGTGTCACCACCGAGAGCTGCTGCAGCCAGATAAATAAATAAGAAAAAAAAAAACCTGGCACGCAATATGTTTATTCTTCTACCTTGATAAATATATGTTCATAATAACGAAACTGAGCAATGCATTAAAAAAAGCAGAATTTTTATATGATTGAAAGTCACCAGAACACAAAAGATGACAGAATTCAGTTACTTTTGCACATATCTGGATGTTCTGTTGATGGGCGGCTAATGTTTGGATGAATAATAAAATGACACATCTATAATTCATAGGTTATTATATATTTATCCCCGAAGTTTTTTTCTTGCCTTCCTTTTAGCGAAATTATGTTTAGCAAATTATGTTTATTTGCTCTTAAAAGTTTTATTTAGGTGAAATTCACATAAAATTTTACCACTTTAAAGTGAACAATCAGTGGCACTTACTATAGTCACAATATTATGGAATCTACTTCCCACTTTCATGACCTCAAAAGGAAACCCCACACCCCTTAAGTACTTGCTCTCCATTTCCCACTCCCACAACCCCGGCAATCATGAATAAAATTATATTGTAATGCTTAAGATCTTTTTTTTCATAAATTTTTGTTCTACTGCCAGAAATCATTGGAAGCATTAAATATGAAAGGTGTGTGTGTGTATGTGTGTGTGTGTGTGTGTGTGTGTGTGTGTGTGTGGCGTGTATTAGTTGCTCAGCCGTGTCTGTCTCTGTGACCTCATGGACGGCAGCCCGCCAGGCTCCTCTGTCCATGGGATTCTCCAGGCAGGAGTAATGGAGTGGGTTGCCACGCCCTCCTCCAGGGGATTTTCCCAGCCCAGGGATCGAACCTGGGTCTCCCACACTGCAGGAAGATTCTTTACCATCTGAGCCACCAGGGAGGTCCAAATATGAAAGGTACTAGTCACCAAATACATGAAACTCAAATTCATTTTCACCAAAAGCTCAAGCCGCTGGGTGGGAGGGATGGCGCGCTGCCCTGCAGATGCTGTAGCGGCGGGTGCTGGGGGCACCCCGGCCTGCTGCACCTGTGACTTTGGGGGCAGACAGGACGTGGCTGTGTCTGGGCTCGGTGCTCGGAACAGTGGGCGCGAACGAGGCTTTGTAGCTGGACATCGCCAGAACAAACACAGGGAAAACAAACAGTAACGACCCAAATCAACCAAAACTGTATAATCTATTTCTCCAAAAAGTTATGTGTCTTCTACGACATGAAAATTATACGTTACAATTTTAAAGCAAAATAGAATAAATTACAATTACTGAATATATAAATTTTTCATAAGTTTTCACAACTAAAGTTTACTTTCAAATGAGCTTTTCAAAAGTTGTTATTTTTTGCAAAAATAAACAATTTTAACGTTCAGTGTTCATTTACAGTATGACACCAACATATATACAAATTTCAAATTAATATTTAAAATTAATATTATTTTATACTGCAAAGATTCCTCAGCCACTGCATGAAAGTCGCAAATGCCATGCTAAGGTGTGGGTACTGCCAGAACAGGGGAAAGGGGCATGACTTTAAAAAAAAAAGGGAATGTGGTGCCATGTTGTGCTGCTGAGCCAGCCTGAGGGGTCAGGGGATGGGTCCCGATTAGTAGTGTTTCCCAGTTTCATTTAAGGCTGCCAGTGATTTAAAACCTGGCTTGCAACAATTCCTGCCTCTTAAACCATTGGTTCTTGGAAGCTGGTATGAGCACCTGCTCAGGACACCTTCCAGGACACCACTGCTTGTCACCTTGGGAGATGATACTTGGTTAGGCAGAATTTGTGACATTTACGCTATCTGAGATCAGAACTTGAGAAGTGACTTAATTCGTCTTTTCTTATGCCCAAGCATCCTCTGTTCAGTGACCCCCACGCTCAGAAGCAGTCTCCCTCTGTGATGCAGAGGGAAGCACCAGCCCCAGAGTTTCAGGTCCCTTGGACATAGTTCCCTTCTGTTCCAAAGACAGAGGGCAAGAGATGCGGGAAAGCGTTTTTGTGGGGCCTGAATGGTGTTAAGGAAAAGATGGATGTTCAGGGATTCTAGTCACTCTGTGCCAATGCTGAGCATCAGATTCAGAGAGAAGGAGGCTCCTGTGTATTATTTAATCAATTTTATGTGTTTGCAAATTTCAGAGTCCTTTAAATTACAGAGCCCCAGGGTCCCTTAATTGATAAGTGAAACTGCTTATCAGTCAGATCAACTATACTAATTACGTTTGTTAGGTCTGTCTCTTTTTTGAGATTTTGACCTACTTGATCTGTTGCAAGCTCAAGAGAATTAAAATCTTCCATGTCTAGGACTTCAATCTATTTTTCCTTATATATCCTTGTGGTTTTGATATGCATTTTTCTCATGATTAATGACGTGGAACGCATGAAAAGGTGCCATTTGTATAACCCCTTTGGAAAAATGTCTACTCAAATCCTTTGCCCACTTAAAATATTAGGTTATTTGTCTTTCTACTGTTGAATTGTGATAATTTTTATATGTTCAAGTCTTTTATCACATACAAGATTTACAAATACTTTTCCTATGTTGTGGCTATATTTTCACGTTATTAATAGTATCTTTTCAAGCACAAAAGTTTTTAATTTTAATGAAGTCCAATTTATCTAACTTATCTATCTATTTTTCTTTTGTTGCTTGTCTCTATGTCATATCTGAGAATCCACTGCCTAACCCAAGGTCATGAAGATTTACTCCAATGCTTTGTTCCACAGTTTATAGTTTTAGCTCTTGTATTTAGATCTCTGACCCATTTTAACTTAATTTTGTATACGGTGTAAAGAAGGAGTCCAACTTTATTCTTTTGCATATGGATATACAGTTGTCTCAGTATTGTTTGTTCAAAGGATTATTCTTTTACCCATTCAACATTCATGACACCCTTGTCAAAAATATTCTGACAGTAAAGAGAAGAGTGTGTTTTGGATCTCAATTGTATTCCACGAGTTTATATGCCTATCCTTATGCCGTTATCACACTGTCTTCATTACTATGGCACTACAGTAAAATTTGAAATTATGATGTGAATGTCCTAAATGTTTTCTTATTCAAAATTGTGTTGGCTACTCTGGGTAACTCGCACTTTCATATAAATTTTAGGATTGGCTTCCCAATTTCTTCAATAAAGGCATCTGAAATGTTTATAAGAACCATATTGAATATGTAGGTGAATTTGGGGCTTATTGCCATTTTACTACTATATTAGGTTTCCTGATTCATAAACATGCGACATCATTCCATTGATTTAGGTCTTTAGTTTTATTCAACAATGTTTTGCAGTTTTCAGTGTCCAAAGAGCTTGCTCTTCTTTTGTTTAATTTACTGCTACTTTTTTCTTTCAGGTGCTACTGTAGACAGACTTATTTTTTTAAATGTAATTTCAATTGGTCATTGCTAGTATATAAAAAATACAGTCGAATTTTATATCCCACAACTTTGCTGATGTCATTTAGTAGTTCTAATAGTGCTGTGTGTGGGGGGTGTATGTTTGTATTCCTTAGGATTTTCTATATACAAGATCATATCATCTGCAAATAGAGACCATTTTACTTTTCATTTTCCAGTCTGGATGCCTTTTATTTCTTTTTCTTTCTGAGGGTGAAAGAAGAGAGTGAAAAATCTGGCTTAAAACTCATCATTCAAAAAACAAAGATAGTGGCATCCGGTTCTATCACCTCATGGCAAATTGACGGGGAAGAAGTGGAATCAGTGACAGATTTTATTTTCTTGGGCTTCAAAATCACTGTGGATGGTGACTGCAAGCATGAAATTAAAAGATGCTTGCTCCTTGGAAGAAAAGCTATGACAAACCTAGATAGCATATTAAAAAGCAGAGACATCACTTTGCCAACAAGGGTCTGTATAGTCAAAGCTATGATTTTTCCAGCAGTCATGTATGGATTGGATGTGAGAGTTGGACCATAAGGAAGGATGCTTTTGAGCCGTGGTGCTGGAGAAGACTCTTGAGAGTCCCTTGGACTGCAAGCAGATCAAACCAGTCAATCCTAAAGGAAATCAATCCTGAGTATTCACTGGAAGGACTGCTGCTGAAGCTGAAGCTCCAAATTTTGGCCACCTGATGTGAAGAGTCAACTCATTAGAAAAGATCCTGATGCTGGCCAAGACTGAAGGCAAGAAGAGAAGGGGACGACAGAGGATGAGATGGTTAGATTGCATCACTGACTCAATGGACATGAGTCTGAGCAAACGCCAGGAGACAGTGAAGGATAGGGAAGCCTGGAGTGTTGCAGTTCAAGTGTCACAAAGAGTTGGACACGACTTTGTGATTGAACAACAACAATAATTGCCCTGATTAGAATCTCTTGTACAATGCTGAACAGAAATGGCAAAAGCATAACTCCTTGTCTTCTTCTTGATTTTAGGTAAAAAGCATTTCATCTTTTACAATTAAGATGTTAGATGTGGTTTTTCATAGGTGACCTTGTTCAGGCTGAGAAAGGTTTCTTCCATTCCTAGCTGTTTTTGGTAGCATTTTTTCATGAAATGGTGATAGATTTTGCCAAATATTTTTTTTTCTGCATCTATTCAGATGATATATAGTTTTTGTCCTTTAACTCTATTAATATTGTGTTGCTGATTTTCAGATTTTAAACCAACATTATACTTCTGAAATAAATTCCATTTAGTCATGAGACATAATCCTCTTCATATATGTTGCTGGATTTTGTTTGTTATGAATTTATTGAGGATTTTTTCTCTACACTTATAGAGTATTGATTGTGCTTCTCTTTTTTTGTGATGCCTTTGTCTGATCTTGGTATCAGGATAATTCTGGCCTCACAGAATGAGTTGGAAAGTTTTCCCACCTCTTCATTTTTTGGGGGGGAAAGATTTCATATTAACTCTTGTTTGAGCATTTGGTAATGTTTTACCAGTGAAGCCACGTTTTGCTGGACTTTTGGAAAATTTTAATTACTAATTCTTTTTTTTTTTTTTTTTTTTTTTACTTGTTTAGAGTCCTTTTCAGATTTTCCATTTCTTCTTGAGTCAGTTCTGGTAGAATGTGCCTTTTAGGATCTGGACTGGTTTATCTAGTCTGTCAGTATACAATTGTTCATAGTATCCCTTACAATGCTTTGTATTTATGTAGGCTGTGAAGGATGCCTTTTCTCTGATTTCTAATTTTAATAGTTTGAGGTTTCCCACCTTTTTTCTTGTCCATTCTAGCTAAAGTTTTGTCAATTTTTAAAAAATTATTTCAAGGAAACGACTTTTGATTCCACTGCGTTATTCCCATCGTTTTCCTGCTCTCTTGTCTCATTTTTTTCTGCCTTCCTTCTTGTAAGTTTGGGATTGATTTGCTCCTCATTCTCTAGTTTCTTAAAATGCAAGGTTAGATCATAAACTTGAGATCATTTTTTTCCTTTTTAATATAGACACAGTTATAACTTCCATCTAAGCACTACTTTAGTTTTTTTGATAGGCTATATATTCATGTAATATCATAATTTTTGATAGGCTGTATATTCATTTTCATCTCAAAGTACTTTCTGATCTCCCTTGTGAAATTTTTATTTGACACTTTGCTTTGGGGTGGGGGTGGTTCTATTGTTTTATTTCCATATATTTGGGAATTTCCAGAATCTCCTTGATGTTGATTTCTAATCTAATTCCATTGTGGTTAGAGTACATATTTTATATGATTTAAACTTTTAAAAGAATCTCAAGTCTTATTTTATGGTTTAACATATAGTATTGTCAAGTCTTCTATTTTCCTCAAGTCGTCCATCTTATACTTAGGTGTTCTTTTATCTAACATGAAGCATTTTAGTCCCCAATTATGGTTGAACTTTCTATTTCTACCCTCACTTTTGTGATTTTTTTGCTTCATGTATTTGAAGGCTTTGTTTCTTTGCAGAAGTTTCTTTAATTTTAAGGATAAATATATTTTTAACAATAAGTCCACATTTTGGTCTCAGTTTTCTCTGATACACAGTATGTCTGTTCAATTTGTAGTATTAAATACACTTTTTAAATGATAAAAAATTTTATGAAATTATATCATTAAATATTTTCGCCTTATTTTGACTTCATAATTTTGTGAGCTCTAATTATGTGAACATTACATCTCCTTTGCCAGTGTCTGTGCCTACAATTTTTCTTTCCAAATATGTTTAATTCTTAAACTTTCTATTTCCTTTCCCCCACATTACTAACTCGTATTCCCCTACTGGCTTTTCTGCCTTAGAACCTTCCAGCTCTATCTTTATTTCTGTGACAGCTTTGTCCCTTCCAGTTCTTTCCTTGGGTCCGTTTCATGGTTCAGGGTTTCCTGGTCCATGTTTCATCTCTCCTGCTGGCTCATCTATTATTTTTATAATTCTATATTGTGATGTCCCTGGAGGTAATTTTTTAATTCAAAAAATAATGGAGAAATATTTTATAACTATATTCATTTTCTCTATGGAAATATGTTTTGTGGGTGAGAGTGTTATTTATCTGTGCTTTGTTTGTTGCTACTATCATAACAAAATACCATAAACTAGGTGGCTTCCACAACAGAAATGTATTTCTCACAGTTCAGAGCCTGGAATTTCAAGATCAGGGTTTTGGCAGATTCAGTTTTCTTAAAGCTTCCCTTCAAGCTTTGCCAATGACCTTGACCTTCTCATGGTGTTCTTACATGGACTCTCCTCTGTATACACCCTTGGTGTCTCTTCCACCTTTAAAAGGACAGCAGTCCTGTTGGGTAAGGATCCCTTCCTTATGATCTCATTTAAACTTAACTACTTCTTTAAAGACATATCTCCAAATACAGTCACTTGGAGGCTTGGGGTTTCAACATATGAACTCTGGGGAGGCTATAGTTCAGTCCATAATGGTCAATAACTTTTGTTTTCATTTTCTGCCATTGAAAAAAACATGGAATCTCTGTATTGATGCTGGGCGTATTCCTTATTTCTTATCACTAAATGAGTTGAATTTTCCCATAGCAACTATTTAATTTTATAGCTTCCTCTTTTTCTCCAAATCAAAATTGGCCCAGCAGAAGGCTACACAAAGCTGCCAACCATCATTCCAAACAAAGTATATGTGGCTTGTCTATTTCCGAATGCCTCTCACCTTTAGGAAATGTATTTAAAATTGAAGTATACTTTATATACAGTGAAATGCACTAATCTTAAGTGTTCAAATTGATGAGTTGACAACGGCTCGTACCTTGTAACCCCCAGCCGTTTCATGTTATAGGACATTTCATCACACAGTAAAGTTCCTTACCTGTCAATCACTACCTCTTCCCACCTTTATTATCTTGCACGTCAAACGCTACTCTGATTTTTATCACTGTAGTTTTGCCAGGCCTGTGATTTCGTATAAATGGAATCACATATTATGTGCTCTTTTGTACATAGCTTCTTTCACTTTGAATAAATTGAGCTTAATTCATGTTGTTGGGTGAAACAGTAGTTCATTCTTTTTATTGATGAAAAGGGTTTCTGTGTGAGATTATACCACAAGTTGTCTACCTATTCTCTTGTTGGAGGACGTTTGAGTTCTTCCTAGTCTTGATTGTTATGCCTAAAACTGGTATGAAAATTCTTTTGCATGTATTTTAATAGATAAATGTATTAATCTTTGGGAAATACCTGGGAGTGGAATGCTGCATCATCGATAGATGTGTTTTTAACTTTATACATCAATCAAAGTTGTACAATTTTATATCTACACTGGAAATATATGAGAATTCCACATTCTCATCAATACTTCATCTTATCAAGCCATTTTAACTTCATCCATTTTCTCAGGCTGTAGTATGCTGTACAACATTTTGTGAACACTTTGATCAATCATATATCTTCCATTACAGAGGTTCCTTTGCCCTTTGTAGTAAAAAAAAAAAAAAAAAAAGTTACTCCTACCAAAGAGAAGTTCTGGCCTTTGATTGTGTCTTCTGAAAGGTAATCTATATCATATCTCCTTGAAGTGTCTCTATTTAGGTCAGAGGCTGGCCACCAGAAGATTAACCATATGAATTGAGGGCAGGGGCTTTAGGTCACAGGGAGTCGATTAACCTTGTTGTTGTTGCTGTTCTGTCGCTCAGTCATGTCCGACTCTTTGCCACCCTGTGGACTGCAGCACAGCAGGCATCCCAGTCCTTCACCATCTCCTGGAGCTTGCTCAAACTCATGTCCATCGAGTCAGTGATGCCATCCAACCATCTCATCCTCTGTTGTCCCCTTCTCCTTCTGCCTTCAATCTTTCCTGGCATCAGGGTCTTTTCCAGTGAGCTGGCTCTTTGCATCAGCTGGCCAAAGTATTGGAGTTTCAGCTTCAGCATCAGTCCTTCCAATGAATATTCAGGGTTGGTTTCCTTTAGGATTGACTGCTTTGATCTCCTTGCAGTCCAAGGGACTCTAAAGAGTCTTCTCCAACACCACAGTTCGAAGGCATCAATTCTTTGGTGCCCAGCATTTTTTATTGTCCAGCTCTCACATCTATACATGACTACTGGAAAAACCAAAGCTTTGACTGTACTGACCTTTGTAGGCAAAGTAATGTCTCTACTTTTTAACACACTGTCTAGGCTTGTCATTGCTTTCTTCCAAGAGCAAGCATGTTTTAATTATCATGGCTGCAGTCACTGTCCACAGAGATTTGGAACCCAAGAAAATAAAAGTCTCTCACTGTTCCCATTGTTTTCCCATCTATCTGCCATGAAGTGATGGGACCAGATGCCATGATCTTTGTTTTTTGAATGTTGAGTTTAAAAACAACTTTTTCAATCTCCTCTTTCACCTTTATCAAGAGGCTCTTTAATTCCTCTTTGCTTTCTGCCATAAGGGTGGTATTATCTACATATCTGAGGTTGTTGATATTTCTCTCCACAATATTGATTATAGCTTGGGCTTCATCCAGCCCATAATTTCACAAGAGGTATTCTGCATATAACTTAAATAAACAAGGTGACCATGTACAGCCTTGATGTACTCTTTCCCCAATTTTGCACCAGTCCATTGTTCCATGTCTAGTTCCAGCTGTCCCTTCTTGTGCTGCATACAGGTTTCACAGGAGATAGGTAAGGAGGTCTAACATTCCCATCTTTTAATTTCCCAGTTAGTTGTAAAATTTACGTAGTCAAAGGCTTTAGCATAGTCAGTGAAGCAGAAGTAGATGTTTTCTGGAATTCTCTTTTTCTATGACCCAAGGGATATTGGCAATTTGATCTCTGGTTCCTCTCCCTTTTATAAATCCAGCTTGTACATCTGGAAGTTCTTGATTCACATACTGTTGAAGCCTAGCTTGAAGGATTTTGAGCTTTATTTTGCTAGCATGTCAAATGAGTGCAATTGTGCAATAGTTTGAACATTCTTTGGCATTGCCCTTCTTCGGGATTGGAATGAAAACTGACCTTTTCCAGTCTTGTGGCAACTGCTGAGTTTTCCAAATTTGCTGGCATATTGAGTGCAGCACTTTAATAGCATCATATTTTAGGATTTGAAGTAGCTCAGCTGGAATTGCTTCCCTCGTAGCTCAGCTGGTAAAGAATCTGCCTGCAATGCAGAAGACCCTGGTTCGATTCCTGGGTTGGGAAGGTTCCCTGGAGAAGGGAACAGCTACCCACTCCAGTATTCTGGCCTGGAGAATTACATGGACGGTATAGTCCAGGGGTTGCAAAGAGTTGGAATGGCTGAGCAACTTTCACTTTCTTTCAGCTGGAATTCTATCACCTCCACTAGCTTTGTTCATAGTGATGTTTCCTAAGGCCCACTTGATTGCACAGTCCAGGATGTCTGGATCTAGGTGAATGATTACACCCTCACTGTTACCTGGGTCATTAAGATCTTTTTTGATAGTTCTGTGTATTCTTGCCACCTCTTCTTAACATCTTCCACTTTTCTTAGGTCCATGCCACTTCTGTCCTTTATTGTGCCTGTCTTTGCGTGAATAGTCTCTTGGTATCTCTAATCTTCTTGAAGAGATCTCTAGTCTTTCCCATTCTATTGTTTTCCTCTATTTCATTGTATTGTTCACTTTAAAAGGCTTTCTTACTCTACATTCAGATGGGCATATCTTTCTTTTTCTCTTTTGCCTTTCATTTCTTTCCTTTTTCCAATATTTGTAAGGCTTCCTCAGACAACCATTTTGCCTTTCTGCGTTTCTTTTTCTTGGGGACGGTTTTGATCCCTGCCTCCTATACAATGTTATGAACCACCGTCCATAGTTCTTCAGGCACTCTGTCTATCAGATCTATCCCTTGAATCTATTTGTCACTTTCACTGTATAATCACAAGGGATTTGATTTAGGTCATACCTAAATGGTCTGGTGGTTTTCCCTACTTTGTTCAATTTAAGTCTGAATTTGGCAATAAGGAGTTCACAGTCAGAGCTACAGTCAGCTCCTGGGCTTGATTTTGCTGACTATCTATAGCTTCTCCATCTTTGGCTGCAAAGAATATAATCAGTCTGATTTCGGTGTTGACCATCTGGTGATGTCCATGTGTAGAGTCTTCTCTTGTGTTGTTGGAAGAGGGTGTTTGCTATGACCAGTGCGTTCTCTTGGCAAAACTCTGTTAGCCTTTGCCCTGCTTCATTCTGTACTCCAAGGCCAAACTTGCCTGTTACTCCAGGTGTTTCTTGACTTCCTACTTTTGCATTCCAGTCCCCTATGATGAAAAGGACATCTTTTTGTTGTTGTTAGTTCTAGAAGGTATTGTAGGTCTTCATAGACCTGTTCAACTTCAGCTTCTTCAGCAGAAGTGGCTGGGGCATGTGCTTAGTCACTCAGTCATGTGAGACTCTTTGTAGCTCCAAGGACTGTAGCCCCCCAGGCATCTCTGTCCATGGGGATTCTCCAGGCAAGAATACTGGAGTGGATTGCCATGCCCTTCTCAAGGTGATCTCACCAATCCAGGGATTGAACCAAGGTCCTTCACATTGTAGGCAGATTCTTTACCATCTGATCCACCAGGGAAGTCTGGACTTGGATTACTCTGGTATTGAAGGGTTTGTCTTGGAAACAAACCAAGGCAATTCTGTAATTTTTGAGATCGCACCCAAGTACTGCATTGTGGACTCTTGCTACTCCATTTCTTCTAAGGGATTCCTGCCCACAGTAGTAAATATTACGGTCATCTGAATTAAATTCTCCCATGTTCATCCATCTTAGTTCACTGATTCCTAAAATGTCCATGTTCACTCTTGCCATCTCCTGTTTGGCCACTTCCAGTTTACCTTGATTCATGGACCTAACATTTTAGGTTCCTATGCATTACTGTTCTTTGTAGCATCAGACTTTACTTTCACCACCAGACACATCCACAACTGGGCATTGTTTTCGCTTTGGCTCAGGCTCAGCCTCTTCATTGCTTCTTTAGCTATTTTTCTGCTCTTCTCCAGTAGCATTTGGAAACCTACCGACCTGGGGGGTTCATCTTTCAGTGTCCTATCTTTTTGCCTTTTCATACTGTTCATGGGGTTCTCAAGGCAAGAATACTGAAGTGGTTTGCCATTCCCTTCTCCAGTGGACCACATTCTGTCAGACCTCTCCACCATGACCCATCCGTCTTGGGTGGCCCCACATGGCGTGGCTCATAGTTTCATTGAGTTGGACAAGGCTGTGATCCATGTAATCTGTTTGGTTAGTTTTCTGTGACTGTGGTTTTCATTCTGTCTGCCCTCTGGTCTATGAGGATGACCTACAGGCTGAGATTAATCGAATGGGCAATCAATCAATCATGCCAATGTAGTGAGGCCCCAATAAACACCATAGACCACAAAGTTTAGATGAGCTTCCTAAGCTGGCAATGGGTTTCCCAGGTGGTGCAGTGGTAAAGAATCTGTCTGTCAATGCGGGAGACGCAAGAGACACTGGTTGATCCTGGGTTAGGAAGATCCCCTGGAGTAGGAAATGGCAACCCACTCTGGTATTCTTGTCTGGAAAAGTCCATGGACAGAGGTTCCTGGTGGGCTACAGTCAATGGGGGTGCAAACAGTCAGACATGAACTGAACACACAGGTTGGCAATACCCTGTGTGGACGGCTACACACAAGTGTTCGGTGGTAAAGCAGAAACTTCACGTTTGGAACCCGTGCAGACTCTGTCCTAGAAGTCTCTTCCTCTGGCTGATTTTCTGAGTTTTTTCTAATAAAGTGTAGCCTTGAATATAATAGCTTTCAGCGCATTCTGTGGGTACTTGCAGAGAATTACTGAATCTGTAGGTAGTTTTGAAAACCCCTGCTTGACCTTGAACTTGGTGTCAGAAGTGAGGGCGGTCTTTGGAGAATTGTTCCCTTCGGCCCTGTAATTTAGCAAATACTGGGTATGTCCCCTTTTACTGAACTTTCTTTGTTATTGAATTCCAGATATTCTTTACATAATGTGAATACAAGCACTTTGCCAAATACACATAAGGCAACTATTTTCTCCTTGTGTGTGGAGTGCCTATTTACTTCTTTAACAGTAACTTTCAACGAGCAGAAGTTTCAACTCTGAAGAAGTAAAATTCATTATTTGCTTCTTTTATGGTTACTGCTATCTATGTGCTAAGAAGATTTTCCCATCCCTGGTGTCATAAAGATATTCTGTTTTCTCTAGAAGTTTTATGCCCCTTCTATGTGTTTTAGAATTTGTTGATTATATCTGTCTCCTATCTGCTCACTGAAAATGCTATTTACAAAAATTTCTTCATTTTCTGTTGCTTTTGTTGTGCAGAGCAAAGGGGAGACAATGCTGACCTGTGCTGCTCTGGTCATACCAGGAGTCTACACCAATGTAATTTGAATTTAGAAAACCAATCCCAATATCCCATTAATTTTATATACTTGGAATCTGTTCCATTACCAAAAGGCATAGCTTTCTAGCTCATTTAAAAGTAAACTTTATTCCAGGAGACTGCAGTACCAGCCCCAGAAAAGCCAAGTACATGATATTGAAAGACCACCACACTCCTGAGGAGGAGGAGACTGACGACGTGTGCTTTTGAGGAGGGGAGTGGGGAGATGGGGACCCGGTGCTCCATGCAGACACTGTCAGCCAGTGTTTGAGTAAAGGAGGAACAATGGAAGAAACAGGACAGATGAGACCATGACACATTTTTTCAATCCAAGTGCTTTTTTTTTTCTTAAAATAATATTTAGAAAATCTGTAATTCCTGTTTCCATAATAAACTTAAAACTCCCTCCCACAGCCCTGAGAACTTTTGCAAACGCTGGTTTGGGCCAGTTGAAGGAATGAGAACTACATGCTCTTTGCAAAGAAAAGAAATATGGTTAACATAATCTTAAATCAGATTTGTATACTTAACTCCAGTAGTCATGTATGGATGTGAGAGTTGGACTATAAAGAAAGCTGAGCACCGAAGAATTGATGCTTTTGAACTGTGGTGTTGGAGAAGACTCTTGAGAGTCCCCTGGACTGCAAGGAGATCCAACCAGCCCATCCTAAAGGAGGTCAGTCCTGGGTGTTCATTGGAAGGACTGATGCTGAAGCTGAAACTCCAATACTTTGGCCACCTGATGTGAAGAGCTGACTCATTGGAAAAGACCCTGATGCTGGCAAAGATTGAGGGCAGGAGGAGAAGGGGGTGACAGAGGGTGAGATGGATGGCATCACCAACTCAATGGACATGAGTTTGAGTCAACTCCAGGAGTTGGTGATGGACAGGGAGGCCTGGTGTGCTGCAATCCATGGGGTGGCAAAGAGTCAGACACGACTGAGCGACTGAACTGAACTGAACTGATACTCAACTCATAAATGCAAATATGTTGTTGTTGAGCCCCACTTACCACTAGTAAAATGTGAATGGGCTCAGAATTTCAGTGTTGCAAGAGGTTAGGCGATGAGTTAGTAAGGAGAGTAGAAGGAAGGGGTGTGGCAGTGGGTTTAACTATTGCTGACTATCCTAGACTTAGTTGTGATGATGAGAGTGTTTACTCCCGTGACACCACAGTAGGGCGGCATTGCTGGAGGAAGCCTTTTGCATAGACATTTTTGGTGAGGTATCAACCAAATGTGTAGCTACATGCTGTATATAAGTATGAATGTATATTATTTGTAAAATAAGCACATGGTTTTCCTATTCATCATTTCCTATCTAATAATCCAGGGCAATGACAACATCTATATGAGTTACAACTAAGTAATTGTCAAATTTTATTTATATTTCCTTTCGAACTTTTTATGGTAATAGTGACTGGTTTAAGAAATTGAGATGTTATATGAGCTTTTTGGTCCTGCTTATAAAACTTATGACATTTAACTCATACTCTTCATAAAACTGTACTTGCCTTTCTAATACGACAGTCTGAAAAGTTGTTTAAATAGGATACAGTCTGGAACTTGCCCTCTTGAAATGGCTCTGAAGATGCTTTGTGGCTTCCCTGTGTTTAGAAAGGCGAATGTGATTATTATCATTGGCTATAAGACAGTAATTTCCCTTCACAAATGGCTGCTGAAATCACTGTACCTAACGAAAGAATATTCAGCTGGTTCTTGCTAAAGTAAATTCATGAAGAAAAAGAAGCAGAACTCCTTGGAAAATAGAAAGTGTTCTCTCTCTGTTTCCACAAAATGGCAAGAGCATTAACGAACTGACAAATGAGCAGAGGGCCGGTTTCATCTGAGGATGTCACTGCTTCAGAAATACAGGTGCAGAGTACTATGCCTTTAGATTTATATTTCGAGATGAAATTTTAACACTGCAATACCCTTGATATATAATAAAATATAAAAAATATTCAGCTGTTATGTTCCATGCTGAAATTATCCTACCAATTCTTATCATTTACCATTCTTTTCTAACTGAAGAAATCTGTAACTCTTAAACTGACAAGTTCTAACTCTTTCATTTACTTTGAGACTGTGGTTCTAGCAGGATTAATAAATTCACTTCTTGCCTCAGTTCAGTGGCCATCTATACTCTCTATTTGACATATTTTAATCCCCTCTCTAATTTCAATAAAAAGTTTCTTTAGAAACAATAAAAACAAAATAAGTGTATTGTATTCGCATTCACGGACTATATTCTGTAAGGCCTACGTATTAAAGCCACCAAGTCATTTGAACTTTTAATAGAACTGTGTTCTGCTGACAGTGCTTTCCTTCTAGTTCATTTTGCAATGGAAAAACCCTGTAGCAGCTTTTTCCAAAGTGTATTTCATAAAGTATCTGAGTCCTGCAGGATACTGTAGGTCTTGAGCCAAAATAAAGTGAAGCAGAATTTAATTGCACTGCAAGGAGATCCAACCAGTCCATCCTAAAGGAAGTCAGTCCTGAATATTCATTGGAAGGAGTGATGCTGAAGCTGAAACTCCAATACTTTGGCCACATGATGTGAAGAAGTGACTCATTGGAAAAGACCCTGATGCTGGGAAAGATTGAGGGCAGGGGGAGAAGCGGACGACAGAGGATGAGATGGCTGGATGGCATCACCGACTCAATGGACATGGTTTTGGGTGGACTCCGGGAGTTGGTGATGGACAGGGAGGCCTGGCCTGCTGCGATTCATGGGGTCGCAAAGAGTTGGACACGACTGAGCGACTGAACTGAACTGAACTGAAGGATTTAATTAGCAAGTATATTTGGGAAATTCTGAGTTAAGATAAGGGAAGATGTTTCTACCTCTTTACTATAGAATTCTCAAGGATTCTGAAATATTGGTATGTACTGTGACTTTCTGAAAATGCCATGAACTGTAAAACTTTTCTCAAATACTGGAAACCATGAAATCTTTCCATGTATTTTTTAAAAATGAAAACAGATTGTATTGGGTAAATATCCAAATTCCTTTTCTGTCAAGATACTGAAGTCAATCTTAAATTAATTAAAGAATAAAGAAATAAATTACGAAATACAATGTAGAGTGTTATAGAGCCATTAGAAATAATTCTTTAAAATATTTTAATGGTACGGGGACATGCTAATGATATAATAATATTTAGTAAAAATAATATGTAACTATCGAGAATTCGGCAATATCACTGAAAGTGGTTGAAAGTTACTGAAAATCACCAGATAATGAGTAGAAAATTACTGAAAGGAAACAAACACAGAGGGAAAAAGTGGCCATGGTTTTATGGCTTATTTTTTTTCCCTTGAAGTTTTCTATAAAGTTTACTTTTTAGATACTAACATGTACTAAGTTCATAATATGAAGTTTATCCTTCATTTCATTTTCTCTACTATTGTCAGCCCATCATTATCTCTCTATTTCGGCTGACTCTTTTCTTTCTCTCTACCTCCCATCAATCTTCTGTATCAGGAGTCAGTGTTGGGATGCTGCCTGTTTTTGTCAATAAAGTCTTATTGGAACACAATCATGCCGACTTGTTTATATATTGTCTGTGGCAGCTTTGCTCTGTGGCAGAGCTGAGTAGTTCAGACAGAGACTGGATAGCTTGCGAAGCCTAAAATATTCCCTCTGTCACCAGGCTAGGACTAGAGAGGCAAACAGGCCCCCAGGATGCACTCTCGGGAGAGACGGGTGCTCCTGGATGGGGCAACACTGTCCTGTCCAGGAGGTGCCTGTGTGAGTTTGGGCCTGTGAGAAATAGGCAGTGGAAGAGCTGGACGTGCCAGAGATCTGCTGGAGGAAAGGCCTGTGAAACGAAGGAGGAAGCAGCAGCAGGAGGAGGTCTGTGTTGGGGAGGGGAGTCTTCAGACCAATGTGCAGGTCTGACCCCTGTGACGGGAGAGAGGGACGGGAGACCTGTCAGGAGAGCCTTTTGTGCGGAGCAGTGGCCCAAGTGGAGCCAAGAGCAAGCCTGACAGTAGAGCCTGAATCTGACACCCCCACCTCGGCACGGACATCCCAGGGGGCCCACGGCTGCCGATGCTGGAGGCTGTCCGCTGAACACACGCCTCACGGGAAGTTCTGAAGAGACGTCTGAGCGTGCTTACAGTACGTGCCCATGTATGATTTGAGGTGTGTGGTGAACACTGTGGTTATTTCCTTCAAATTATCACACCCCCAATTCTAGGCTTGGGCAAGATTGCTTCCATTTTGGACTAAGGCTGTCTGGGATAGGTCGTCCAAGGTCCCAGTGGTGTACGGACGGCTCTGTCAGAATGAACTGTAGGCCTCTGATTCAGTGGGTAGGGTTTGCAGTAGGTCCTCTCTCCTTGAATATGAACAAGGAAGCACGTAACGCGGGTGGTGGCTGGGTTAGTCAAGAAAGGTTTCAGCGAAAACTATGCAAAACACCCCCACTGAAGTAGTTTGTTAGGGTTACAGAAGAGGAGGGTCAGAGACGCAAGGTGGCTGGCCTCCGTTGGACGGTTTTGCGTGAACATTATCTCCGTGCATCTCGGGGCCTCCTGACTGCAGCAGCTCCATCCTCACGCAGCCACACTCAGCGGCAAGGGTGGAAGAGCGCAGGGCATGGGGCACTGGTCTCCTCACGTGCCCTCCTACCCTCTGCCCACTGGGGATGCGCATCACTCTCAGACCCCTCAGAACCACGACTGGGTGACACACCAACATCTAAACGAGACCCCGGACCCCCCTTCCTGAGATCAGGAAAGCTCTGTTACACCAAAGCAAAAATGGAGCTTCACCTGGTGGGGTGGTCCCAAGAGGTGGGACACGGTGCCGAGAGGGGCAACAGCCAGAACCAGCACTCAGTTATCCTACAAGGCCGGCCTGAGGAAGCAGCTGACACAGACAGAAAGACAGAGCTGGGAAAACTCAGACCCAGAGCCAGAGCCCCAGCAAACCCGCAGCACTCGCTCTGCGCCTCAGGAATTTTCCCGCATGTGAACCGACACAACCCTTTCGCAGTCTTGTAAGTTTTCATCGGTTTTCTTATTCTTGCATCTGAAGAATTCCAGTTAACTGAAGGAGGAAAATTCTAGTTAACTAAAGGAGGAGAGGCCCACTGTTCTTTAGACTTTCTCTAGTTGAACTACTTGGGCTTCCCTGGGGGCTCAGACTGTAAAGAATCTGCCTGCAGTGCAGGAGACCAGGGTTCGATCCCTGACTTGGGAAGAGCCCTAGAGAAGAGAATGGCAATCCACTCTAGTATTCTTGCCTGGAGAATCCCATGGACTGAAGAGCCTGGTGTGCTACAGTCCATGGGATCTCAAAGAGTCAGACACAACTGAGCGACTGACGCACACACACAGAAGTTGAAAAGAAAAGGGGTTGCTTGTATTAGTTAACATGCTTTTGGCTGTAAGTTCCGAACAAACTAAAAAACCCCAAACTCAGAGTGACCAAATGCTAATGACATGTATGACCTCTTCTGGCAAGAAATCTAAAAGTAGGGCAGCGCCCAAGAATTCAGCAGCTCAAGAACATCATTATGAAATGAGATTCTTTCTGCCTCTCCACCCTGCCACCAGCGTCAACTTCAGCCTAAGGCAAAGACGGCTGCCCCCGGCAGAGGAAGCTACATCTAAGAGGAGAGAGAAAGCGTGCAGAACCCCAGGCCTCTCTTCGGTTTGATAGGGTCAACCTGGACCGATAGCTGTGTGGAGGAGCAGCAGGGACAAGATTTGGGAAGAGCTGGTTTGTACATACATGTGCATGCACACTACATACATGTGCATGCACACACACATCTGTGTAACTAGTGGCCTATTTCTTCAGTTTAGAATAAATGTGGTCTCCAGGACAACTTTCATCATCATAATTACATAAACTGATAACTGCTAAGTGTCTACCATGTGCCAGGCACTCTTCTAAATATCTGTACATGAGCTATCTCATTAAATCCTCACTATAACGGCCCTTTGAGGCTGTTTTCATCATCCCTGCTTTACAGAGGAAGCAACTGAAGGCAGAGAAATGTTAAGTAACTTGGATAAAGTTTCATAGTAAGTGGCAGAGCTGATATTTGATTGCAGGAAAAGAATCTGCCTGCAATGCAGGAGACCCCGGTTCAATTCCTGGGTTGGGAAGATCCCCTGGAGAAGGGAAAGGCTACCCACTCCAGTATTCTTGAGCTGCCCTTGTGGCTCAGCTGGTAAACAACCCACCTGCAATGAGGGAGACCTGGGTTAAATCCCTGGGTTGTGAAGATCCCCTGGAGAAGGGAAAGGCTCCCGATTCCAGTATTCTGGCCTGGAGAATTCCATGGACTGTACAGTCCATGAGGTCATAAAGAGTCAGACATGACTAAACAACTTTCACTTTAAGTACAAGTTTTAGTTTCAAACAGTCCTGGATGCTGATGCTGGAAAAGATTGAAGATGGGAGGAGAAGGGGATGACAGAGGATGAGATGGCTGGATGGCATCACCGACTTGATAGACATGAGTTTGGGTAAACTCCGGGAGTTGGTGATGGGCAGGGAGGCCTGGCGTGCTGCAGTCCATGGGGTCGCAAAGAGTCGGACACGACTGAGCAACTGAACCGAACTGAACTGAGTCCTGGATTTGGATACCTGGCTGTTATTTTGCAGCTGTGTGACCTTGAGCAAGTCACTACCACCTCTTCGAGCTTCATGTTCCTCCTCTATGCAACGAGACCAGATGACAGTATAACCAACATCATGGATACGCTCATCTTTGTCCTAGAGCTCCCCAAGACCACCCTGTGATTCTCCACTGAAAGGACTCGGGACTTAGAAAAGCTGTTTTACTTACGGTTAGTTTATTATGATGAACAGATAAACCTTAAAATCAGAAAAGAGTATAGTGCAGATATAAGCTTCCAATATCCTCCCTCAGCTGGAGTCTACAGACAACGCTTCATCCTCCTGGCGATGCTGTGGAGCTATACGCGCCGAGCATTGCCAACCTGGGAGCTCAGCTCAGTCCTGGTGTCCAGGGCTGCTGCTGGCGGTTGGTAACACAGGCGTGGCATACCCCCGTGCCTGACCGTAGCCACTCAGGCTCAACTCCTACCAAGCACAAACTGATGGAGGGTGGCTCAAGGCTTCCACCATCAGTCACACCATTGACATAAGTTATCTGGGGTCACCCAAGGCCCCAGCTATGGAAAGTCACTCTTATCAAGCAGGATATTCTGAGGATTTAGACATTACTTCCCAGAAGCCAGAGAAGAGCCAATCCTTTCTTTGGAGGATGGAAGGTTTGAACAACCCAGGGCTGCTAATTAACCCTTTACTGTATAACCAGATTACATTAAGTTTGTAATATGTAATCTGCAACAATTGTCTCATGGCAGTCACTCAGTTCTCTCCTTTTTACCCCCATCTTCACAGCCACAAAGTGGCAGTTAGCAATTAAAGACTTAAGAGAATCTATCCAGTTTCAACTCATTGATTACTCAGAGATTAATACTCACTGTCCTTGGTCCCACAACTCATAGACATCAATAAACTGCTATATTTTGAAATCTCAGAAACAAGCACTTTTATAAGGGAAGATTCCTCAAAAGTCACAGCAGTTATCATAGTAAGAAATGCCAGTGGTTTGGGACTAGACTTTAAGACAACACATCAGACTAGCTCCTTTTAAAATTGAGAGAATAGCATTGAAACATGTATATTATCATGTGAAACAGAACACCATTCCAGGTTCGATGCATGAGACAAATACTCAGGGCTGGGGCACTGGGATGACCCTGAGAGATGGGATGGGGAGGGAGGTGGGAGGGGGATTCAGGATGGGGAACACATGTAAACCCATGGCTGATTCATGTCAATGTATGGCAAAAACCACTACAATACTGTAAAGTAATTAGCCCCCAACTAAAATAAATAAATTTATTAAAAAAAAAATAAAAGCTGTGAGGTAACACTGGAGGGGAGCTCATAATACTGTACCATTAACTCTACCTACAAACTAGGGTCAAGCCCTTAGTGAGACCATGGGCAGGATCCAAGAATGGCAAGAGATTAAGGATAAACAGATGACACAAGTAAACAATTATAACAGGGTGAACCTCTGAGAAAGGCGTAGCAAAGGACAGGAGAAACACACTTGTAACCAAATACACTGATAACTTAAAGGTAACAAACTAAGTCACACATCAGTAACATTTATATGTTCATGATAAATTCCCCATATATCCTTGTATCACGCAGAAAACTTTTGTACTTCCTGTTATTGATTTAACCATGCCAACAAAATAAATGCTTGAAAATTCAAAAAAATAAAAAATAAAATCAGATGATCTCTTCATTTTATTCAGAAATATGTAGACAAATCAAGATAGTTATTTTTCCATTTGTAGTTCTACACCAGTATCTCAAAGATTTTTTCATTGCACACCTACTTCTAAAATAACTTTGACCCATCCCCTCCAATTTGTGTGTTTTAATCATGAATTGCATGTACTTACACTGCAATAGAGGAACTAAAGGGCCTCTTGATGAAAGTGAAAGAGAGTGAAAAAGTTGGCTTAAAGCTCAACATTCAGAAAACTAAGATCATGGCATCTGGTCCCATCACTTGATGGCAAATAGATGGGGAAACAGTGGAAACAGTGGCAGCCTTTATTTTTCTGGGCTCCAAAATCACTGCTGATGGTGATTGCAGCCATGAAATTAAAAGCCGCTTACTCCTTGGAAGGAAAGCTGTGACCAACCTAGACAGCATATTAAAAAGCACAGACATTACTTTGCCAACAAAGATCTGTCTAGTCAAGGCTATGGTTTTTCCAGTGGTCATGTATGGATGTGAGAGTTGGACTACAAAGAAAGCTAAGAATTGATACTTTTGAACTGTGGTGCTGGAGAAGGCTCTTGAGAGTCCCTTGGACTGCAAGGAGATCCAACCAGTCCATCCTCAAGGAAATCAGCCCTGAATATTCATTGGAAGGACTGATGTTGAAGCTGAAACTCCAATAGTTTGGCCACCTGATGCAAAGAGCTGACTCATTTGAAAAGACCCTGATGCTGAGAAAGATTGAAGGCGGGAGGAGGAGGAGAAGAGAGAGGATGAGATGGTTAGATGGCATCACCAACTCAATGGACTTGTTTGAGTAAACTCCAGGTGTTGGTGATGGACAGGGAGGCCTGGCGTGCCGCAGTCCATGGGGTCACATAGAGTTGGACATGACTGAGCGACTGAACTGAACTGATATTGCTATAATAATATGATACATGTATGATAGCTTGCATATATTCAACAGAAATCTCAAGAAGATGAAACTGAAAAGTAAATGCAACTAGAAGCTCTAATACTGTCTTTCTTCTCTTACTTGAGCAGATAATCTTGTGAAACCCTTGGAGTACATGCCTCCCATGTGGATATCTTTATTCTCCACATCAGAACCACACACTGATTCCTTTACATCACACTGGCCTGGTCAGCCTGGACCTCTCTGAGGTCCTCACTTTAATATAATGGCAACAGCATTGAATTGTAAAGAGTTATTAGTTGAAAAGATAGTAGCAGAAAGAATCAACATGTAGGATATAGTCCAAAGCAATGGAATGCTAAGCTGTGTGTCAAGGGGGTTAGGGATCAAGGCAATAAGATAATGGACTTACTGGACTAGGAAGGGTCTACAGAAGAGGGAGAATGCAGCTGGCTTCCAAGATGGATGGAACTGGGTTGGGAGGTGGAAGCATAAAGTGAATAAATGCCTGGAGGGAGGATTAAATGTGATCAAAACCGGAGAGAATGTAGGACCAGCCCAGCTGGAAGACCCAACCCAGGCCAGCCTTGAAACTCTTGACCTTTCTCCCATTGGGCCACAAAAGTGATTTGATCTGGTTCCTTTCCCAGCTCTCGGGAGCTTCAGAGGCTGAAAGCTGCCTCTCCGGTCTCCTCTGTCAGGGTAATTGAGGACTGTCCATAGCTCTCACAGGCCAGCTCCTTGCAAGCTTCTTTCCTGAGCTCCAGAGCCTCCGGCTGGCTTTCAGCCCATCCCCAAGCGGCCATCCATCCCAGGCCTTCTCTAGGTAGGACTAGGCTGTCGGTGATGGGAAGGGAATTTTAGCCAAGATGAGGACCTCCCTGTCTGGTAAGCAATTCACGTTTTTGAGTTAAAAATCCCAACAGTAAGCTATGTGGTGTCTTGCGCTGTGTGCAGCGTTCATTTAAAACATGTGTGTGTTGGGCAGGGGCTAAGGCTGAAATAATATCCTGCTGATACATCAGCTCTGTCTGTCAGGTTCGCTTGGGATCATGTCTTGAGAATAGTCCTTCCCTCGAGAGCGGGTGTAGAGGGAAGGTCACTGCGAAGAGGGCAAGGATGGTGGGTGGTGTGGCAGGAAGTACATGTGAACGGAGTCAAAAATTCACCGGCGCGCGTGTGGTAACAGGAGGAATGGGAGGAACAGATGGTGGGGAGACCGGCTGCCAGCACTCAGGGATGGACGGCCTGTGTCTCTGCCAGCACTCCATTCGAGCTCCAGGGGGAAATGGGCTCGCTACCTCGAGGTCTTAATGGAACATCAGTCAGGGCTGTGGGGAGCAGGCTTGTGCCAAGGATACGTCGTCCCAGAGCAGATTTCAGAGAGGCAGGGCAAGGGTGGGCTCTGCCCCTTACCCGCGGCTTCAGCCCCACCTCTTCCAGGCTTCAAGCGCCTGGAGCATCTTCAGGAAAGCCAAACTTAAGGAGCCTGCGCTTTCCTCTTGGCCTCACACCGTGCGGTCCCTGACACACTATGAGCCTTCCGTGGCTCATAACTTGGCTCAAGCCCAAGTCCAGATTCAATCCAGTTTCGAAACAAGTCTCGGGCTGTGCTGGTTATTCTTCACAACCCGAGGACCCGTGAGGGCGCTGAGGCTTCTACAGAGATGGGTTTCCGAGCATCATTCTGCTCATTCATTGTCACAACGAGGAAACAGGGAGGGGACCTTCTTGGCGGTCCAGTGGTTGAGACTCCAGGCTTCCACTGCAGGGGTGCAGGGTCCATTTCTGGTCAGGGAGGTAAGATCCCACATGCCAAACAGCCTGGCCACAATCAGTTTTTAATAGTAATAATCATTAAAAATCGATACAGTGGTGCTCCTTCCCACTGTACTTTGTGCAAGCCCAAGGCTACCTACAGGAAATGTATCAGTGAGCAAAACAAACATTCCTGCCCTCATGGAGCTTACTTTCCAGTGGAAGAAGATAATCCATAAACAATTGTCATGACAGATAAAATGTACACGGAAGGGATGTGTGCACTGGATGAAAAGAAGAAGGAACGCAGAGTGAAGGAGAGTGCTGGGGCTGGAGGCGAGTGACAATTGTAAACGGAGGAGTCACGGAAGTCTGCTTCGTTAAAGGGCATACATGGATATCAGGGGGCAGGGCATTAAAGGCAGAGGGGTCAGTCAGTGTAAAAGTCAAGCGCTGGGAGATTCATGAGCAGAATGAGCAAAGGAGGAACAGTAGGGAAGGGAAGAACAGGGCCAGGACACTGAGGATCTTAGAGAGCCTTGTAAGGGCTTTGACTCTGAGCCCAAGTGAAATGGAACCACGGCGTTGTTCTGAGTAGAGAAGGGACATGATCTGACGTATTTTGAAGAGCTCCCTCTGATTGCAGTGTTGAGATAAAGGGCAGCTATAGACACAGGCAGAGGGCTTAGGAGGTGCCTGCAGTGACACAAGGGAGAGACAATGGTGGCCTGGACCACAGGGGAAGGTCAGAAGCAGCCAGCAGATTCTAGACATGTTCTTTTGAGACTGCCCTCCTCTTTAGTTATATTTGAGTGTCCTACAGTGTGAGCTGCTGCATGGCCTTCACCACGCGTGAGTGACTCATTCTATCTTGAATCTCCCAAACGTGTTTTTCATAGAACTCTCATTATGATGAATCTTGGAAAATGTAGTTTTATTGTCTAAGCCTCCAGGCAAAGATGGGTAACTTAGCCTCCACAGACTATATCTGGTATAAAGCTTTTTTTTTTTTTGTAAAAACTGAACTAGCATTCTAAGAACAAGAGATGCACATAAAAATCTGAATTCCTAGTTAGCCTCACTTAAAAAAAAAATCATAAAGTTGGCAATACATTTTCTCACGGTAACCGTCAGCTGGAAGTGAGTAGATATTGTGTCCTCTATTGTGAGTAGATATTGGCCCCCCAGCCCCCGATGGCCTCGTTCATATATTGACACTATTTCCCTAGACCACACCCACATTAGGGTTTAAGAAGCGGCCCTAGTACAGGAGGAGTTCTCGGGGTGGGGAGAGGCACCGCACTGTGGGTCCAGACCACATAGACTATCCCACTCGGCCATCACCCTCTGACTCAGGTGCTCACGCAGACAAAGGAGTTTAAAGCTCTTTTGTCTAAGTGACTCCCCTGCTCACAGTTTCTCTACGACGCGTCTGTCTCCCTCCCTCAGTCGCTCTGTCCTCTCTCCCGCAGTGGTCTGTTGAAGGACTCCAGGCCTCCTCCAGCTCGTGAGGAAGTCGGCGTCTCTCCTGTGGTGGGTCCCAGGTGGGCTTCCAGCACCCAGGACCGTGGAGTGGGAGGCAGAGGCCACGTGTCCTAGGTTTCGGGGGGAAGACTGCGCTCTCTTGCTTTTGTGACTACCATTTTCCGCCTTTTCTCGCCTTCTGATGGGGAAGCCCCAGAGGCCCGACACTAGGAAGAAGTTCCAGGTGACAGACTTGAGCCACCGGCTTTGGGCCCACTGCCCCAGCTCTCCAGGGAGGCCTCTGGGCCACATTCCTCCAGTCAGAAATGTGTGTTTGTTTAGAGTTTCCCTTGTAAACCTGGAATGTCTATAAATAAATGGTCAAAGACGTGGTGACTGGGGGCTCTGACCATTTCTTTCTACATAAGACGTGTGTGGCCCTCAACTGAGAATGTTTAGTCAAAGAGAAATATTTCAAAAGGCCTTCTTTCTGCCATGGATCCTGAGAATGTGCCAAAAGGTCCACCTTACCCATTTTGCAAAACAACCTCCAGCACACGCTCTCCTCCAAGATCCTTACAAAATCACCCATACCCTTGATGAGGCCTGAAATTCCAACAGTCTCTCACTCCACAATTAAAAATAAGGCTCAAAGTGCAAGCTGTAGAAACACCAGCCCCTGGTAGTGCTGGTCCTATTAAGGTCTTAGGGAAGCATGGAGAACGCAGAGGTGATAAGAGGCAGAATTCAGGAGCGTTCACCCTTCAACATAATGAGAATCAAGCAATATGTTGGTCTAGGCTAGACTCAGAGAAGGAAGCCTTTACGAAAGTTTTACAGCTTCTCTTCATCTTTTCCTAATTCCCCCTCCATCACCATGGCAACCCACATGCTACAAAGGCAGGTGAAGAGACGTGTGAATCTTATCTTAGCTCCTTGACCTTCAGGCCTCTTTAAGTCTTATTCTGTGCTTTTGAACAGCATAAGTTATCTACCTTGTATGTTGCAGGGGAGAAGATTCCTATGGAGGATATAAGAAACAGAACTTCTAAACGGCGAGCCGGAAATAGCAGGAGAGCCTTCACACTAATGACTGGCCACTCAAGGCTATTCTACCAAGAGAAGAAGGTGTCAGGCCCCTCACTGGGAATGGCTGTGGAGAGACAACTATGGATCTAGTGTTTATGATTCATCTAAGTTAACTCCACTCTTGTTCGAATGATAGACCTTATTATTAGAGTTTACCTTTGTATGCTTAACTTACTATTAGAGATAAGCAGAAACAGCTGGGAAAGTGACACTATGTGCACATGCATTTCTGTATACATCTATTCATCAACACACACACACACACACACACGGACGCACACTCTCATTGTCACTAAGGTGGAAACAGCGGACTCAAGATAGTTCCTGAAGAGCCCAGTTTCCAAGAGAGGAAAGAGAGCCCCACACCTAAGAGCAGAGGTGAACACAGCGGGGCAGAGAGAATCCGCTAACTAGAAGAGTCGCGGGGAGTAAGCACAGAGAAAGCCCGAGTGTAGCCTTTAAACAGTTTGTTTTTAAATGAGGAATGACACCTGAGTCTGGAGTGCTACGGAGATGCGACGCTGGAGGGGTGGTCTTTGCTCTCATAAAGGGGTTGACGCAGTGAGTCTGATAGGGCTTTAAATGCTAATGCGTGTCCTGATTCAGGATGAAATAGAGTTCAAATGGGTCTCAGCGTTAAATCATCCTTGGGATGAGGCAAGTCCTTTCAATGTGGCTCCCAGATGTCCCTTCACAAACTCTAATTGGAGCCAGCTGCTCAGGCACGGGCCCCTCCCTGTACTCAACTTGCCCGGATGGCATGTCCACGTTTCTAAGCCTGAAGAAGCCACGGTCAACGCACTGTTGCTAACGGTAATTAGCGGCCCTGCCGAGCTCTGGCCCTGCATGGGTCTGGTGCTGTCTCCTGCATGGAGCCACATTTGTTGCTGCCCGCAGCCAAAGAACTGGCTCTTTTTTTTTTTTTTCTCTCGTTTGAAATCTGAAGAGGGATTTAGACCTCAGGATGCGAATGACAAAACGCACATTGTACCCTTGTAAATAGCTGGAACCCCTGAGATTCCAGTGTTCCCATCACTGACACAAGGACACAACGTGCCAACAAGGAAAAAGATTCTGCTTCACCAGAGAGCGATTCCCCTGCACGTCCTGCTGCTCTCAAATAATAGCGCCGAAACAGAGAGACAGGAAAACAAGATCACCCATTCCGGAAATCAAAAAGAGACTGAGTACAGGGTGAGGAGGGCTAAGACAGCAAACATATGGAAGAGTTTTCAGCCATGGAGGAAGGAAGCCAAACACGGGGGCCATTATTTCAATTTTCTTCAGTTTTCAGCCTTAAGATTTGCCCAGGAAATACTTTATGCTAATTCTCTTTTCTTAAAAAGCTGAAAAATCTTTCAGAACTGGAGAGAAGTAATTGTGGCTTGCAACTGGTCTGGCTTTTTTCCTGTCCTTCAAAATAAATCTGCATTTTTTTTTTCTTTACCCAGGAGTTAACTAGTTCAAAGTCAATACATGAGTGACGATTTCACTAAAATGTCAGAAAATATTTGCTATGCAGAAATTCTCATGAAGCTAAAGACTGCATAGGAGCATTTTATGCAACACTGGATTCATTCACTTTTGAACATCCTGGACACATAGAAGACACTTTCTATTAAGAAGAGCACTCTGGGTCTTTATTAATTTCCACAGTGCTTCTTGGCCTATTTTCACCTTTTTCTCAGTAGCTTTCTCTGTAGAGACGCAATTTAGCTGAGAACAATAAACAGACCAGAATTTAAAGTAACTTTTATTTTTATACACCTTACATGGTTTTTTCTGATATTTCAATCAACATAGCCTAAAATTTTCATGGGGATAAATACCCTTTTGTACTATTTTTTGAACAAAAATTTTCATACTACTTTTCAAAAATTACATTAATTAATATTCATAGCTATCAAGGTGAAAATTGTACTAGTTCTATTATGAAGTCATTTTAATCACTTAATAAACAGAGTGTTGATTGTTACCTTGGAAAGCAAGACAAGCCAATCAAAATAACAGGGTGAAAATAATCTCAGGCAAACAGAAGCCATGGCTTCTTCATACACATGATTAAGTTTGTGAATGTGTGTTTGTACATGCAAGGTACATTTTAGAGTAAGTTTTAATTCTCCCAAAATGTCCCTTTTGAAGCAAAGCAAGATTAAAGGTGAAATTTTGAGAAATTCAATCTTAGCAATAGCTCTTTTTAGTTAGTAATAGTACCACCTTTAAAAAAAAAAACTTTTTTTTTGTTGAAGGATAATTGCTTTACAGAATTTTGTTGTTTTCTGTCAAACCTCAACATGAATCAGCCATAGGTGTACATATATCCCCTCCCTTTTGAACCTCCTTCCCATCTCCCTCCCCATCCTACCCCTCTAGGCTAATACAGAGCCCCTGTTTGAGTTTCCTGAGACATACAGCAAATTCCCACTATCTATTTACATATGGTAATGTAAGTTTCCATGTTACTCTTTCCATACATCTCACCCTCTCCTCCCCTCTCCCCATGTCCATAAGTCTATTCTCTAGGTCTGTTTCTCCATTGTTGTCCTGTAAATAAATTCTTCAGTACCATTTTTCTAGATTCTGTATATATGTGTTAGAATACAGTATTTATCTTTCTCTTTCTGACTCACTTCACTCTGTATAATAGATTTTAGTTTCATCCACCTCATTAGAACTGACTCAAATGTGTTCCTTTTCATTGCTGAGTAATATTCCATTATGTATATTTACCACATCTTCTTTATCCATTCATCTGTTGATGGACATCTAGGTTGCTTCCATGTTCTATTGTAAATAGTGCTGCAGTGAACAATGGGATAAGTGTGTCTTTTTCAGTTTGGGTTTCCTGAGAGTATATGCCTAGGAGTGGGATTGCTGGGTCATATGGTGGTTTTATTCCTAGATTTTTAAGGAACCTCCACACCATCCTCCATTGTGACTGTATCAATTTACATTCCCACCAACAGTGCAACAGTGTTCCCTTTTCTCCACACCCTTTTCAGCATTTATTGTTTGTAGACTTTTTGATAAGGGCTATTCTGACCAGTGTGAGGTAATATCTCATTGTAGTTTTGATTTGCATTTCTCTAATAATGAACGATGTTGAGCATCTGTTCATGTGTTTGTTAGCTATCTGTATGTCTTCTTTGGAGAAATGTCTGTTTAGGTCTTTTTCCCACTTTTTGATTGGGTTGTTTGTTTTTCTGGCATTGAGTTGTCTGAGCTACTTGTATATTTTGGAAATTAATCCTTTGTCAGTTGTTTCATTGGCTATTATTTTCTCCCATTCTGAGGGTTGCCTTTTCACCTTGCTTATAGTTTCCTTTGCTGTGCAAAAACTTCGAAGTTTAATCAGGTCCCACTTGTTTACTCTTGTTTTTATTTCCATTACTCTAGGAGATGGGTCATAGAGGATCTTGCTTTGATTTATGTCATCGAGTGTTCTGCCTATGTCTTCCTCTAAGAGTTTTATAGTTTCTGGTCTCACATTTAGGTCTTTAATCCCTTTTGAGTTTATCTTTGTGTATGGTGTTAGAAAGTGTTCTAATTTCATTCTTTTGCATGTAGCTGTCCAGTTTTCTCAGCACAATTTATTGAAGAGGCTGTCTTTGCTCCATTGTATATTCTTGCCTCCTTTGTCAAAAATAAGGTACCCATAGGTGCATAGGTTTATCTCTGGGCTTTCTATCTTACTCCATTGGTCTATATTTCTGATTTTGTGCCAGTACCGTACTGTCTTGATGACTGTGGCTTTGTAGTATAACCTGAAGTCAGGAAGCTTGATTCCTCCAGCTCCATTCCTCTTTCTCAAGACTGCTTTGGCTATTCAGGGTCTTTTGTGTCTCCATATGAATTGTGAAATTTTTTTTCTAGTTCTTTGAAAAATGTCATTGGTAATTTGATAGGGATTGCATTAAATCTGTAGGTTGCATTTGATAGTACAGTCATTTTCACAATATTGATTCTTCCTACCTAGGAACATGGAATATCTCTCCATCTGTTTATGTCATCTTTGATTTATTTCATTAGTGTCTTATAATTGTCTGTGTACAGTTCTTCTGTCTCCTTAGGTAAGTTTATTCCTAGATATTTAATTCTTTTTGTTGCAATGGTGAATGAGATTGATTCCTTAATTGCTCTTCCTGATTTTTCATTGTTAGTATATAGAAATGCAAGTGATTTCTGTGTATTGATTTTGTATCCTGCAACTTTGCTAAATTCACTGATTAGCTCTAGTAATTTTCTGATACTATCTTTAGGGTGTTCTATGGACAGTATCATGTCATCTGCAAACAGTGAGACCTTTACTTCTTCTTTTCTGATCTGGATTTCTTTTATTTCATTTTCTTCTCTGATTGCTGTAGCTAGGACTTCCAGAACTATGTCAAATAATAGTGGTGAAAGTGGACACCCTTGTCTTGTTCCTGATCTTAGGGGGAATGCTTTCAGTTTTTCACCATTGAAAATAATCTTTGCTGTAAGCTTATCATATATGGCCTTTACTATGTTGAGGTAGGTTCCTTCTATGCCCATATTTGAAGAGTTTTAATCATAAATAGGTGCTGAATTTTGTCAAAGGCTTTTTTTGCATCTATTGAGATGATCATATGGTTTTTATCTTTCAATTTGTTAATATGGTATATCACATTGATTGATTTGTGTATGTTGAAGAATCCTTGCATCCCTGGAATAAACCCAACTTGATCATGGTGTATGAGCTTTTAGATGTGTTGCTGAATTCTGTTTGCTAAAATTTTGTTGAGGATTTTGCATCTATGTTCATCAGTGATATTGGCTTGTAGTTTCCTTTTTTGTGTTGTCTTTGTCTGGTTTTGGTATCAGGGTGATGGTGGCCTCATAGAATGAGTTTGGAAGTGTTCCTTCCTCTGCAATTTTTTGAAAGAGTTTTCGCAGGATAGGCATTAGCTCTTCTCTAAATGTTTGATAGAATTCACCTGTGAAGCCATCTGGTCCTTGGCTTTTGTTTTTTGGGAGATTTTTGATCAGAGCTACAGTTTCAGTGCTTGTAATTGGGTTGTTCATAATTTCTATTTCTTCCTGATTCAGTCTTGGAAGATTGAACTTTTCTAAGCATCTGTCCATTTCTTCCAGGTTATCTATTTTATTGCCGTATGGTTGTTTATACTAGTCTCATAATCCTTTGTGTTTCTGCTTTGTCTGTTGTAACCTCTCCTTTTTCATTTCTAATTTTGTTGATCTGATTCTTCCCCCTTTTTTTCCTGATGAGTCTCGCTAAGGGTCTGTCAATTTTGTTTAGCTTCTCAAAGAACCAGCTTTTAGTTTTATTAATCTTTAATATTGTTTCTTTCACTTCTTTTTCATTTATTTCTGCTTGGATCTTTATGATTTCTTTCCTTCTACTAATTTTGGGGGTTTTTTTTCTTCTTCTTTTTCCAGTTGCTTTAAGCGTAAAGTTAGGTTGTCTATTCAATGTTTTTCTTGTTTTTTGAGGTAGGATTGTATTGCTATAAACCTCCCTCTTAGAAACCGCTTTTGCTGCATCCTGTAGGTTTTGAGTTGTTGTATTTTCATTGTCATTTGTTTCTAGAAATTTTTTGATTTCCCTTTTGATTTCTTCAGTAACCTGTTGGTTATTTAGAAATGTGTTGTTTAATCTCCATGTGTTTGTGTTTCTTACAGTTTTTTTCTTGTAACTGATATTTAGTCTCACAGCATTGTGGTCGGAGAAGATGCTTGATACAATTTCAATTTTCTTAAATTTACTGAGGTTTGATTTGTGACCTAAGACGTGGTCTATCCTGGAGAATGTTCCATGTGCACTTGAGAAGGTGTATTCTTCTGCATTTGCATGGAATGTCCTGAAGATAGTACTACCTTTTAATGCACAATGTTGCTCAAAAAAGAATTCCTCTAGCCTGGTCTTCATCTTAATATTCATACATTTAAATTAAATATGTGTATTCCTTGTACATCTACCAAGATCACTAAAACCATCCCATCGTTTGCCACAAGCAAGAAGTAAATCTATCATTATCACAAGTAATAAGGAGAACAGACATACTCGCCATCCCTTGGTGATGGAATCTGCTGTATTTCTACAATTCCTTGTGACTTCAGGGTAAATCCTTCTAGAAACTCTGTGGAGAGCTACACCAATCCTCATAACCAGCACCAAGGAAACAGGCAATGGAGCCATGGAGGCACAAGTGTGGGTGGGGAAGAACATCTTTGAGGGAAACTAGTCAGAAGTTGTGGCTCCTCTTGCAGAAGCAGACAAGCTGATATCGCTGGGCATGCACGCCAACCAGGAAATGCTGGGCTGGAGCCCTGCCCCCTTTAGGCTTTTAGACAGTGCTCATTCTGTCTGCAGGGCTTCTCACACATTGCCTGTCTCCCTCACACATTACCTTCCTCACACCTGTAGGCATTTGAGTTGGTTCTGGCTTCCCTGGTGGCTCAGATGGTAAAGCGTCTGCTTGCAATGCAGGAGACCTGGGCTTGATTCCTGGGTCAGGAAGATCCCCTGGAGAAGAGAATGGCCACCCACTCCAGTACTCTTGCCTGGGAAATCCCATGGACGGAGGAGCCTGGTGGGCTACAGTTCATGGGGTTGCAAAGAGTCAGGCACCACGGAATGACTTCACTTTCACTTCACTTTCTGGCTTTCCAGAACACGTGATGCAATGCATTTCACCTGGTAAAATTCTACCTGGCGCTAGGCGCCCTCATCCAGGAGCGCCTGGATGAGGAGCTTCAGCGTCTCCTCTGAAGACGATCCCAGGGTCCTCTCTCTGCCCACGGGGGCCTGCCCCTTTCTCTGCCACTGCACTTTTCATGTTACCTTACAATGACAGACTAGTGTGATTCTCGCCCTATGCTCTGGCAGCTCCTGGAAGGATACTAGAATAAGTATCACATATTCCCCCCAAGACATGAAAAGACAGACGATGAAATAGATTAAGGGCCGTATTCCTTGATCACTTAAGGAGATCAAGAAGGGCTTCTTGGAACAACTGACATCAAAAGTACTTTGTGAAGGTTTTTGCAGGACAAATAAAGCAGAGGATATGGTCCCAAAAGGAAGAGATAGAAACTGGATGAGTGTTTAGGGGTCGGTGAGTTTATAGGGGGTGTCTGAGGCCACAGGGGGGACTGGAGAGTAGGGTCAAGGGGTGGGCACTGAGATGCATAAACGCCGAGAGCCCTCTGGGCTGCAGAGGGACACAGCCAGTGCTGGACGGTGGTGACCCAGCAGGAGGAGCCGGAGAGGAGAGACACGGTGTGAAAAGGAGCACTCGTTTGTCGAGCGTGCCAGACCGAAGTACACGCTTTTAATCTACGGTTTCATTTTATCCTCACAGTCCGATGAACAGGCTGCTAGGACTTCTTGTTGTAATTTCAGAGGGGAAAGCTTAGACACAGCTGGTTAAGTAAATTGCCGAGCTCTCAATCTCTGTACCCTTAACATCTTGCCCAGTGTTTGTTGTGCGGGCGTAGACAAAAATAAAGAAATGAATGAGCAAACAAATGGCTGGCTCGAGTTGATACTGAATCAGTACTGCCTCGTACTAAACTCATTTCTTGCCTTCCACCGGCTGGATGCTATTCCATAGGCAAGAACAGGCTCAGTGAAGATTGGAAGATGGGCTGTGGTGCTGAGAGTGGATGGAGGAGTCAGCTGGAGAGGAGGCAGTGAGCTCCAGGCAGCGTTAGAGAAATCACTTCTAGGGAGACCAAATACCCTGATTTTCCTGGAAGTAAGGGGCTTTTTAGAACTAGAAACTTTCAGTGGTAAAAGCGGGATAGTCCCAGGCAAAACAGGACTGTTACTTCTCCTAAGAAGGGAAGTTACTTCCCTCCTAAGAGGGAAGAGGTACATATTCCAAGCTAGAAGTCCCGGGAAACACACAGGAAAAGAAGCAGCGCTGTAAGTGGGCAGCGAGTGAGTGTCAGTTGCTCAGTTGTGTCTGACTCTTTGTGATCCCATGGACTGTGGTCCACAAGGCTCCTCTGTCCATGGGATTCTCCAGGCAAGGATACTGGAGTGGATTGTCATGCCCTCCTCCAGGGAATCTTCCTGACCCAGGGATCGAACCTGTCTCCCTCATTGGAGACAGAGTCTCTACCGTCTGAACAACCAGGGAGGCCCTGAAAGTGGGCAGCTGTGGTTCTAAGACCACCCGCAGGCACCAGCATGCCCTGGGGACTTACTGAAGCACACAGAGCTAGATCTCGCCCCCGGGTTTCCGACTCAGTGCTGCGGGGTGGAAACAGAGGACCTGCATTTCTAACAGGTCACACTGCTGCTGCTGGTTTGGAATCACACTTCGAGAGGCCCTGCTTTCCAGTTTGCAAAGCTTTTCTGCAGCCCCAGCTCATTTGCTCCTGATGATGACCTTGCGGGGTGGACTGGGACCCTGGGAAGGTCAGAGGATGACTGCTGGTCTGTGGAGCTTGATGGTCTCAGACCAGGGAAAACTAGACATAAATGTCAGACCAGATGCTGTCTTGGAGTTGAGTCCCTGGGGTTTCCTGTGTACTTCCTTGTCAAAACCCACTCTAATCTTCTAATAGTGGATATATGCATGCACCTCCCAGAGAGCTTTTATGTACAGTGGATGTTGTCCTGAAGTCCCAGAACTCAGGAAGTGGGTCTCTTACAACTAGACATAATCATGAACCTTATCTTTTCCTGCTTTGTGCCGTACATCACTTACCCTGTGATCCTAAGGAAATGGTTTCTTTCATTTTTAGGGATACGGTATTGAAGTATAGTTGATTAAGAATGTTGTGTTAATTTCTGCTGTGCAGCAAAGTGATTCAGTTATACATATGTAGACATTCTTTTCCATTATGGTTTGTTACAGGATATTGAATATAGTTTTTACTTCCCCAAAGTTCTCTTCCAGAAGCTACCGTTCTGCTGTTTTCAGAGACGCCTTGCATCATTTGTTGGTAACAATTTCCCCAAAGCACCCCTAAGTCTTTATCTGACAGCCCCTGGATAAAGCCCAAAGTTGCTGGCATCAGTTTTTATGCCTAACTGTTGAAGATGGTAATATAAACTACCAACTTTTACAAAAGAGATCAGAGGTGGAAAAGCTTATTTTTATGCATTTTGATAGTTTACAAAGTACTTTCATAGATCATGTCTTCCTTAATCCATATAAAGCCTGGGTATATTCCACACTTTATAGATGAAGGGGATAAAGTGATGTATCCTAGAGTTGATGGCTAAGAACCAACAGAGTTAGAAAACTGTCTCAGCTCTACTCATTGTCTTTCTCTGCCAGTCAGAAAGGCAGAAAGTCAAACCACCTGAACTCTTTCAACTGCACATCATGAAACATGCATCATTCTTTCATATGAATGTCAAGTCTGTGAAATATCCAAATCCCAGCCAGCCCTTCAAACCCGTATCCCCATAGTGAACACCCTATTCTTCCCTGTAGCTCGTCATCCACTTTGTATCATGAATTTCATATGTATGTGTCTATTTTCTCCAATGAAATGGTAAGTCCCAGCAGACAGAGTCCTGCATTCTTCCCACTCTTCCAAAGACCCTGGAACAATGCTATATACATAACAGGAGCTCAGTGAGCTTGTGCTGAATGTCCAGTGACAATTAAATAAAAGCCTGGCCTTCACGCAGCTCTATAAGCACCAGACAGAGTGAGATGTGTTTCAGCTTCCTATTGCTGCTGTAACATATGACCACAAACCCAGTGACTTGAAACAACACAGATTTATCAGCTTACAGTTATGGAGTCCAGAAGTTTGACACGGGCTTCCTGGGGCTGAAACCAAGGTGTTGGCAGGACATGCCTGCTAGAAGCTGTGGGAAAGAATCCTGAAAAAAAAAAAAAATTCTTTCCTGGATTTTTCTGGTTTCTTGAGATTGCCTATATGCCTTGCCACCCCGTGACTTCTCTCTACCATTTTCAAAGCCAGCCTAGGGGGTTGAATCCTCACACTGTGTCCCTCTGACCTTCTCTCCTGCCTCCCTCTTCCACTTTTGATTACCCTTGGTGACTAGCCAACGGGACTAGTCAATGCTATGGTTTTTCCAGTGGTCATGTATGGATGTGAGAGTTGGACTATAAAGAAAGCTGAGCACTGAAGAATTGATGCTTTTGAACTGTGGTGTTGGAGAAGACTTTTGAGAGTCCCTTGGACTGCAAGGAGATCCAACCAGTCCATTCTAAAGGAGATCAGTCCTGGGTGTTCATTGGAAGGACTGATGTTGAAGCTGAAACTCCAATACTTTGACCACCTGATGTGAAGAGCTGACTCATTGGAAAAGACCCTGATGCTGGGAAGCATTGAGGGCAGGAGGAGAAGGGGACGACAGAGGATGAGATGGCTGGATGGCATCACTGACTCGATGGACATGGGTTTGAGTAAACTCCGGGAATTGGTGATGGACAGGGAGGCCTGGTGTGCTGCAGTCCATGGGGTCATAGAGTCAGACACGACCGAGTGACAGAACTGAACTGAAGTGACTAGTCATTGTAATTTCATCTGCACCTTAATGTCCCTTTGCAGTGTAACATAAGAGTCACAGGGATGAGGCTGTGGAACCTCTTGGGAGGAGAAACGGAGCATGATTCTGGTACTGCACGGAGGGAGGAAGAGAGTAAAAGATGTCCAGACACTGGTAAGATGCACGCAAACAGCTCGCTAAATGCATGTGGTCTGAGCGCTTACCTGCCTGGGAAGCAGAGGCAGAGAGAGATCACGCAACTTGCTTAGACCCGCACAAACGCCCGGGAAGGGGGCCGAGGAGGTGCTCACTCGTCACAGCAGTGCGCCCAGCCTCCCGGGCCATCTCAGTTCCGCTCCGCAGGCCCCTCAGGGCCTGGCATTCCCCTCGCCCTCTTTCTTCCTGTGACTCTTGGCCTGGACCCTACTTAGCTACATGCTATGAGGGGTGGGGTGAAACGAGGCCCGGCAAAGCCCTCCAGCAGGTGGCTCGGAGGGGATTTGTTTTCCCTCTCATCCGTGTTGTTCAAGGAGACAGACGATAATTAAAATGTCAGAGCCCTTCATGCTTCCCTGATCAAGATAACTGCTTTACCACAGGTGATAGAAAGGCAAGGGAGAAAACGCCCGCGGTGGGGGAAGGGAGCTGCGGAGTCTGAGAAGGGGGCAGAGCTGGGGAGACCGGGCCCCCTGAGTTCACTGGCGGGGGGCTGATTGCAGCTCAGACTGAACCGGGCTGAGCGCTCACCCACGAGGTCTTCAGGGAGCTTCCTACCCCGGTCCTCCTCCCCCCGAGCCCCACACCCATCAGCTCAAAGGGAGGCAGCTCCCAGGAGATCCAACAGCTTGCTAATTCCATCCAATCTCTCCAATTCGGTTAATTCCCAGTTTCAGTAACAGGCAGCAGCTGTCAAGCTCAGCAGCTGTGTTCTTTGTCTCCCTAGCTCTGTCTCTCCCCTTTCTCTCTCCAAGTTAACTGAGTGGATCACATACAACCTTCCAGGGGAAAATGAGACTAAAAAAGTCTTGGGTAAAGTGAAAGAAGGAGAAGCCTGTAGGTGCTTGAAAGTCACCTTGTCAGGTCATCTGGAGACAACAGAGAGAATTCTTTCCCAGCCTGAAGTCCCACCGTAACACTGAATGGTCTCCCTGACACTCACGTACTCTCTAGAACAGTCAGTTCTTCCCAAATTTACCGTGACAGGGAAGCAGCTTTTTATATTCCAATGTGCGGTGGGCGGGTGCTTGGTCTACTGTGCAGAACTAGGAAGCAAGCCGGCACACACGTGATTCACCCCCAAGAGTAACAGTTCCTGGGCTGCCCGACATTCTCTCAAGAGACCCCATACGTGGACGTCGCAACAATGACAAGCTGCTATAAAAAAATTCCTATACACTACCAACTTCCATACTTATCTCAAGGACTAAGCTGCACTGTCCTGGCAGCATCCCTGAGAAAGTGGGATCTGGACAAGGACTGGCATGATCGAGCTGCAGTATTGGGGGGTGGCGGGGCAAAGCTAGATGCAGGGAGAGCAGTAGCTGCTATAATAATTCAGGGAAGAGATACTGAAGCCTCAGACCAGAGGGTCAACATTAAGGAGCTGATGACAGAAGGTGGACAGGGTACAAGAGAAGGGCAGAAGCCAGGGAAGATGCCTCTGTTTCTGGCCTGAGTCACAGGGAGGGTTGGAGCTGCCATCCCTGGGTTGGGGAGGGCATCACTCAAAGTAAACTTGGTGGAGGAGAATCGGGACTTTAATTTTCAACACTGAGATCGAAATATCTCAAAGACCTTCAAATGGAGATGAGAGATGCTGTACAGCAGTTGGAGATCCAAGTCTGGAGTGTGGGAGAGACGTCTGGGCTGGAAATAGAAAGGAAGGAGTTGCCAGTATTTCAAGCCACGGGGTTCAGTGAGATTTCCCATGGAGCACATTGAGAAGAGAAGGCACTCTGAAATGAAGGGGTCAGGCAGGAGAGGAGGGACGGGTAAAGGAGGGGCGGCCAGCAACCCAGAGAGGATGGTGAGGTGAGACCCAAGGGAAGAAAGCCACTGAAGCGGGCCCTCGGGCAAACGGGCAAGCCTCTTTCTGCATCTGCTAAATGGGACTTTTAACGCCTCCTTGAAGTTACTGTGAGGATTATGAGTTCATCCACTTAATAAATATGTACTAAGCCTAACCGCTGTACTGAGGACGTGGATTTGAGCTACATACCGTTCCCTGCCTTGAGCGGGGGGTTACCCATTTGTAAAACACCCACCGCAGGGCCTGACTCCAGAAGGTGCTCAGAGAGATAACATCGCTGCTCGGGTAAGAACAGCAATTGCCTATGTATGGCCTGTGTGGATTCACACTCTCCTCTGCTTCTTGAGACCAATTAAAATTACTTAGTGCTAATTAGTGAGATTGGATAAGCAAGGGGATCTCGCCCTTCCCCACAGCTCCCACCCTCCGCCTCTGATGCTCCGGTGCTCCACAGAACATACGCGCTTCTTTCTTGTTGGGGAATAAGAAGGGGCCACTTCGGGAATTAGTAATTAGTCTTACCTGGGCTAAGCCAAGAGTCTCCGGGGCCCCAGGCCACCCCGGGGCGGCCAGCGGCCCAGTCAGTCACATGACGACTTAGCCCCACCCCCCCACCCCCCAAGCCTCCACGGAGGTGAAATGAGGCAGAGGGCAGCTTCCAAAGAGAAGAGAATCAAGGGAGGGAGCCTGGGGCCTGGAGGGCAGGCCCGTGGGGGGCTGGAGCGCCTTCGTCTCGCCGCCAACGGCCCTAGGATGTGCACACGGGCTTATGTTTGCAAGCCATCTTTCCCTTTTCCCGTGGGCCAAGCAACTGCCTCTTTCCCCTGTTTACTGGGATTTTGCAGCAGCCTCTCCTCTATGGGCTGGATCTGATGCCAGGGCTGCACGGGTCAGGTAGCCAAGGTGACCGGAAGCCCCCGGAGCCCAGGAGGCCTCCCCGGGGATGGTGTCCTCGGGCCGTGGGCTCCTGGCAGTGAGGAGGGATGCTCTCCCAGCTGCCGGTCCTGTCCCCTGATGGGCCCTGGCCACCTGGCCCGCTGCGGAGGCAGGCTCCTGGGGCCTGCTATTTTCTTTAGGACTCTGGGTGACATTGCACAGGCGCTCCAGTTTCTCTCACAACTGCCTTTGTTTTGATCTACAAAAGTCTACTGAGTTTCTTTTGGGCCTTGTCATGTTAACAAAAACAAATGTAATAATATGCACTTGAAAAGGCTCGCATGTCTTGATATTTTAATAAGCTTTTGATTCTACAGGGACCTCGGAGGCTTTTAAAAGTTTAAAGTTAATAAAGAGAGAAAAAGAAAAAAAATATGAATTGTTTTTAATTATTATTATACAGGATTAACCAAGCCAATTGTGTATAATTAGACAGTAGCTACCTTGCATCGTAGAGGCAGTAAATAGGCCCACGGGGGGCTTCCAGAAGGTTGAGGTGTTTACAAGGCGATGGAGATGTTTTCACCAAGCACATAATCCCCGTAGCAGTTACTGTTGCTGTTATAATGAATGTGTTCATTACAACCAGAGAATAATATGCGTATCCATCATCTTTCCAGCATGGTTGACTCTGAAGTGGGGGATGGCAGTGGAGAGGGTATGATATAATTTGGTGGTCAAATTATTAACAGAGCCCATTAGTATGCGGTTTTCTGTGTGGTTTTATTTTTGTTGCCATTGCCAAGAGGAATTTGAAGTTCAACAAACAATTGCCAAAGGAGTTATGATTAAGATATTGCTTTAAGATATTGCTAAGACAGTGTGGTTAGAAAAAAAAAAAGAAAACCTTCCAGCGGTGGAAGCAATGGGTCACGAGTCCCAGGGCTTTGTGAAGAACCACTCTGTGACTTTGGGGAATTCACTCATTAACTTAGCATTTATGGAGTGCTGTCAGATGTCAGGCATTGTCTTAGGTGCTGGGGGTGGGTGGGGGTGGGAAATAACAGGTAAGAAACACTGGATCTTTCTTCCCAGGTATTCGCAAACGAGGACATCCCTCAGAGTCACCTGGGAAGCTTTTCAAAGCATATTCACTGAGAACTACAGCCCAGAGTTGGTAGAGCTGGGTATGACCCTGGCATATGAATTTTTTTAAAGTGTTTCAGTGATTCTGATGGTTGTTGGTTGGACTGGCAGAGATATACAACTAAACAACAAATATGATGAGTGCTTGACTGATCTGAGCCTCCAGTCCTCTGCTTTTGCAGTGGGGATGGTAGTGTCCGTCCTAAACGTCTGCCCTGGTCAGGTGCCCGGGAAGCAGACTCTGAAGCAGCATGGAGGGAGTTTATTGGGGAGCGCTCTCAGGATCAGTCATCTGGGGATGTGGCCTGGGGCAAGGCAGCTCTCTCCAGCCCAGGGCTCGCTCCTGGCTTGAGGCAGCTGACAGCAGTCAGCCACCACCTCGGCCTGTGCTCCCACTAGCCAGAGGAGTGAGGATCTTGGTCCTGGAGGAGGATGGGAGAGGCATGTACAGCCCGGAGCAGTGTAGATGTTTCCTACAGAAACAGATATTGAGATGGAAACTGGGAAGTGCTTCAGGAGATTAGAAGAGACTCATTTTCTACTGTTAACCCATCACCAAATTTACTCTTGACAATGGCTTTTTAATTTTATCCACTTTTGATGTGAGAATGACCTGACTGTGACATGTTACCCCATAATTACCCTTGTTGATTAGGCTGAGCCGGCTGGCTGGGCTAGTCCCCTATTCTTCCCCCAAATCTTCTCATATGTCCCCTCCTAAACCTACACACTCAGATCGAGAAGGAAACAAAAGGAAAAGACAACCCACAGAATGGGAGAAAACATCTGCAAACAAAGTGACCATTAAGGGATTAATCTTCAAAATTTACAAACAGCTCAAGTGCCTGTTTGTAAAAAGCAAACTCAATCAAAAAATGAGCACAAGACCTAAACAGACACTTCTCCAAGGAAGACATGCAGATGCCAAAAGGCACGTGAAAAGACGTTCAACATTACTAATTATTAGAGAAACGCAAATCGAAATCAAAATGCAATATCACCTCACACCAGTCAGAAGTGGCCATCATCAAAAAGTCTACAAATAATAAATGTTGGAGGGAGTGTGGAGGAAAGGGAACCCTCCTACCTGTTGGTGAGAATGTAAACTGGTGCAGTCACAACAGAGAACAGTATGGAAGCTCCTTAAAAAAACTAAAAATAGAACTACCACATGACCCAGCAACCCCATTCTTAGGCATACACCTAAGAAAACCATAATTTGAAAAGACAAATGCACCACAATGTTCGTTGCAGCAATATTTACAATAGCCAAGACATAGAAGCGACCTAAATGGCCATCAACAGATGAATGGATAAAAAAGATGAGGTTAATATATACAAGGGAATATTACTCAGCCATGAAAAATAATGAAATAATCCCATTTGCAGCAACATGGATGGACCTAGAGATTATCATACTGAATGAAGTAAGTCAGAGAAAGATAAATATCATATGATATGACTTGTATGTGGAATATTTTAAAAATGATACAAATGAACTTATTTACAAAATAGAAATAGACTCACAGTCTTATAGAATGAACTTATGGTTACTGAGGGGAAGGGAGGGGAGAAGGGATAGATTGAAAGTTTGGAATGGACATGTACACACTGCTATATTTAAAAGAGATACTCAACAAGGACCTACTGTATAGCACAGGGACCTCTGCTCAATATTCTGTAATAACCTAAATGGGAAAAGAATTAAAAAAGAATAGATAAATGTGTATGCATAGCAATCACTTTGCTGTGCACTTGAAATGAACACAACACTGTTAATCAGCTATACTCCAATATAAAATGAAATTAAAAAGAGGGAGAGAAGGTATGCTTCCAGGGAGAACAGAACTGACTTGGTAAGAGACATGAATGAACTGAGGTCTCTTGCTGCGCACTTTGAATAAGCTTGCAAGTTCCACTTACAGTTGTACTACTGCAAGTATTTAAAAGGTGGTCATTTTTTAATTCACATGTGTCAAATTTTTTCTTGATTCCCCTACTCAAGAATGAGTTGCTGGACTTGTTTCACCCGTTCAAGCAGAGAGTTTAAACCCGTGCTTCTCTATTCAAGCACTGAGAAGCCAACGGGTTAATTAAAATGACCTTTAAGACCTTCGCTGGTATATTCCTGGCACCCGTGAGACGAGTCTCCACCATAAATCTTGACCTAGAAATGCACCTGCCGTCTGCAAGCACATTCCGCCACACCCTAGGCTAACTATACAGTTGTCACGATGGCCCCGTGGAGATGTGAAGTACAGCTCTGGGTCGCCATCCACCTGGTTCTACTCTGTAAGTTACCACGGAATAAGTGGATCCACTGATTACAGGGAGGTGCCTGCCTCATTCTTCAGTCTCAAGATACCTTCTCAGTGCAGTGGGCAAGTTTTGTTCCCTCTGTCCTCAGACACCATGGAAAAAAGCAAAATTCAAAATGAGATGTTGTCTTTAATGGATGCATATTGAATGTACATCATCATAAAATCAAAAAACTGTAACAGTGAACCATCGTAAATTGGAAACCATCTATAATTTCTTAAACTGAAATCTGGGTTAGCTTTTCTTCAAATCATATGTGTACCAACTTGTGCTTGGGGAAAATAATTGTAATATGAAAATTAATAAATGATTTTAAAAGATTAAAAAAAAAATGACCTTTAAGATTTCTCTGGCTCTAACACTCTCTGTTCAGTTCAGTTGCTCAGTCATGTCTGACTCTTTGTGACCCCATGAATCGCAGCATGCCAGGCCTCCCTGTCCATCACCAACTCCCGGAGTCCACCCAAACCCATGTCCATCGAGTTGGTGATGCCATCCAACCATCTCATCCTCTGTCGTCCCCTTCTCCTTCCGTCCCCAATCCTACCCAGCATTAGGGTCTTTTCCAATGAGTCAACTCTTCGCATGAGGTGGCCAAAGTATTGGAGTTTCAGCTTCAACATCAGTCTTTCCAATGAATACCCAGGATTGATCTCTTTTAGGATGGATTGATTGGATCTCCTTGCAGTCCAAGGGACTCTCAAGAGTCTTCTCCAACACCACAGTTCAAAAGCATCAATTCTGTGGTGCTCAGCTTTCTTCACCGTCCAACTCTCACATCCATACATGACCACTGGAAAAACCATAGCCTTGACTAGACGGACTGTGAACTGAACTGAACTGAACATTCTCTGATGATCCAAGTATTTATCCTGGGCTTGGAAGACCAAATTTCCTCTCAGACAAGAGCAAGCAATACAAGGAGACCTCCAAGTAGAAGCCTGTTTTGCTAGAATTAAACCTTTATAAAAAGTCTCTAACTAATAACATAGTTGGAAGATTTTCTCCCATGCAGCTTCTCCAGCGCTGTCTCTTCCTTGTCTACACTGTGGAGCAGGCAATTCAATAAGTGATTACACACAAGGGCAGAAGCGGGGCAAATAGGAAGATTCTACGAAATGGGAAACAATTGATTGAAAATGGGGTAAAACGTTAGAGTCTCCTTCATTGTCTCGGCTGGCATTGTCCACTACACTTCATCCCCTTCCTCAAACCATGTTTACCCATGTTCCTAATGTAGTCAAACAATCTGCTGTATCAAATTTAAAAAAAAATTACTTTTATTTTAGAGCCATGTCTCATCAAAGCTGCTCTATCTCTCAGCATGTTCAAGAACAAGAAATGTTCATGTTTAAACAACAAGAAATGCTCCGTGCAACTTCGCTAGGGCCTAGAGATCCCTGCTCTGGGAATTGAAAACTGCAAGCCGGTTCACTGGGGGTAGTAGGCCAACACACAAAGAGAGCTAGAAAGATACCTGGGGCTTGAGAACCTAGATACAAGTTGGAAATGAATTTTCCATATACTCACTTGGCTTCTAGGACTTTGAACTTCAACCACAAGCCATTGTACTGGACAGATATATAAACGGGTATTTGCATAAATACATATTTGTATAAAATTTCCATAATTTCTTCCTCTGGAGCTGGAGGAAATGGGGCCATCAGGACAACCTGCCAGGCCTGGAACCAGACTACTTTGCGGGCCTGAAAGAGAAATTAGGAGATGAAGTAGCTTCCAAGATTTGGGGACCAGGAAAAGTGAATAACGGCAAAATGGCTTAAGAAAAGATAAAAGAAATACTTTGGAGCAGAAATGGCTAGGAGGAATGTTAAGGGTCCACTTTTATCATGCTGGGTAGGAGGTGAAATGTTGAGAATCCAACAAGGCGCCCCCACCCCGCTGGTAGAGCTGTGAGGTGTAATAGAATTTTTAAAAAAGAAATTTGAGACAGGCATTAGAGAAGAGACCGAATTTCCATGTTCCCGGGGGGGTGGGGGGGTGGGGGGAAGGTGAACACACAAGGCATTTGAAAATTAAGGTTGAATTAAACTCTGGGAAATATTTTGTATTGTTGGCAACCAATCCATGCTGGCCCACTGGGATGGAGTACATCATCTAACAAGACGTATTCGTTTCTAATTTCTTTTAACTCCAAGGAAAATCCTTCCTGAATTCTCCACAAGTCTCCGCAGTGTTTACTAAGTGAAATAACTTGGTGCCCTCTGCAGCCTTCACTAACTTACTATCCACTCGCTCCTCCGAATCAATAATAAACACATTAAATAACAGTGGTCCCCAAACGGACCCCTAAAGGCACCACACTATTAACCTCCCTCCCCTCCCAGAGACCGGCCGGCGCTGTTTCCTGCTGCTTAGCGGGTCTTGTAAGAAGCTCCAATCTTTCCATTCTGGTTTCCTCGCGGTGTCTGCCCAGCAGTGGGATTGCTGGGTCACATGGCAGTTCTATTTCCAGTTTTTTGAGGAATCTCCATGCAGTTCTCCATAGTGGCTGTATCAGTTTGCATTCCCGCCCTCAGTTAAAAAAAAGAAAGGAAGAAGAAAAACTCTCCAGTCTTTCCATTCTGGTTTCCTTGGTGTGTATGCCCAGCAGTGGGATTGCTGGGTCCCATGGCAGTCCTACTTCCAGTTTTTTAAGGAATGTCCACACTGTTCTCCATAGTGGCTGTACCAGTTTGCTTTCTCACCCTCAGTTTAAAAAAAAGAAAAGAATCTCCAGTCTTTGCTGCTGCCGGGCTGGGAGAAGAGTCCGTCTCTGGGTTGTTATTCCCTGTAAGGCCGCACGACGATCAGGCCTGGACACGGGTGCAGGGCTGGGGCGGGGTGGCACCGGCTGCTCTGATGGGAGGCCCCGGAGGCTGAGCAAAGGAGGAGGAGCGGGGAGAAGACCGTTCATTGCTCCAGCTGAAACCTCAAGCGCGCTGCCATTTTTCACTCCCATTGAGAAATGTCAGCGTTCTCCCCCGCCGTCTGGCGGAGGCAGACGTGACCAGGTGTCCCCACGCGGAGTGGGCTGCGTGCGTGTCACGGAGCTAAATAGGGGGCCCGCTCGGCGGGCCGCCCCCGGCTTCTGCCGGCCAGACACGCGGCCGCATCTGGCGGTGGGGACGCCAGGAAGAGCCGCCCAGCCGCTGTCGGGCTCTCACCGCCTGACTCCAGCAGCGCCCCAGGAGTCCCGCCGCTGGGAGCCCCTCCTTCTCCATCCCGCACACCCGACACCGCTCCGTCCACTGTAACCATCCGGAGGTGGGCTAGAGGGGAAGTGGGCTCGAGGGGCTGGGGGCTGGACGTGACCACAGGAGCAAGCAGTCACCCGGCTAAGAAGGGAACCGGAGGCTGGGAGACACCAGACCGCCCATGGTACCTGGCAGGGGCCAGATGGCTGACCCGGCAAAACATCTCAAAAATCATTCCGAAGTGAGTCAAACTGTTCTAAAGATCTGTGGGGCTCTTCTACGCCTCCACCCATACATGTACATGGACGGGAAGAGTTTGGGGGAGGGCATCATTGACTTCTACAAAGTGCCAAGAAGGCCTTCAGAGTTCACATGAGGGGAGGGTTTAGGATAAGGAAAATATGTTACGGAATTAAAAATTTAGAAGCCACTCATCGTAAGAATAATATGGACTTCCTTGGTGGCTCAGACGGTAAAGTGTCTGCCTGCAATGAGGGGGGACCTGGGTTCAATCCTTGGGCTGGGAAGATCCCCTGGAGAAGGCAATGGCACCCCACTCCAGTATCCTTGCCTGGAGAATCCCATGGACAGAGGAGCCTGGTGGGCTACAGTCCATGGGGTTGCACAGAGTCAGACACGACTGAGTGACTTCACTTCACTCTTATCATAAGGAGGTGATATAACAGAAGGTATTTTCTTCCTAAAAATCGTCTTTTTTAAAAAAAATGAAAACTCGGGCTTTGCTTTACACAGTATCAGAAATGCAGGAATGGTCAGAGAGAGTCAAGTCACTTGGCAGAAATTAATTGAGTGCCCCTAAATTCCCGGGCACAGGGAATGCGAGGAGGTGTCTCCTGGTCTCCACCGCCCCGGCCTGGTGAGACAGCCAGACAAGGGGAGGGCTGGCAGAGGAGGCAGACCATCGAGTGGCCAGTTCTGCTTTCGGTAAGGAGAGTTCACTGACTCAGTGGATGTGAGTTTGAGTAAACTCCGGGAGTTGGTGATGGACAGGGAGGCCTGCCGTGCTGCAGTCCATGGGGTCGCAAAGAGACGACATGACTGAGCGACTGAACTGAACGGTCCTTTCTCCTGGAGGACAGTGGGGTGGCTTTCCTCCCAGATGAGCCTCCTACTTCCACGCCTGCCTGGCACACCCTGTACACCAGGAAATAACTGTTTCTCAAAGTTTTAGAAGTGCTAATGCTTACTGAGAATTTTGTGTTTAATCTGCAGCCGTCTGTAAAATCAATGGTACGCATTCATCCCCTCTTACAGATGAGTAAACGGAGAATGGAAGGATTCGCGATCTGTGAGCGTGGACCAGAGGCAGAGCGGGGGTCCGGACTTTGGCGCCTGGCTCTAGGCCTGGCTGCACCAGCCTGCCTGGGGCCTGCTGTCCATAAAGAAAGGCGCGTTGGCCCGAGAAGAGGAGGCTGGGAAGGTGGTTGACAAGGAGTGAGGGATGCATGAACTCCATTCTTCCTTTTAGGCTCGAGGGACCCAGGTCTCCGGCTTTACCCCCAGCTCCCGACTTCGGTCCATGATGAGGCTGGACGTCCTCCAAGGTGCTGCCCGCCTCCCGATCGCCCTCCCCAGCCCTGCGCTGCCCACTTCAAGCTGCTGATGGTTTGCCCGGTGACCCTCAGCATCGGGCCCCTCCAGGTCCCCACACAGGCTCCTCACTCTCGCCTCTGACCCAGGCCCTGTTGGGAGGAGCGTCTCCACACAGGTGAGAGCCCAGGGTGAGAGTTCAAGGGTCAAACAGTTCCCAGGAAATGCAGGAGGCGACTCAGAAACCGCCACCACCTGCTTGAATCTCAAGTGTCCTGTAACCCACCCTGAGCCCGGGGTTCAGAGGGTCCCCGGAAATCTGAGTCCTCCTCTGTTTCAAAGCCATTTCATTACCTCGAAGTCTTCATTTGATGCCAAGTGGACAACATTTCGTCCTGTCCTGAAAGTCAAGCTGGCATCCTCAGGGTAGTTTTCTTAAATAAACTGGACACTGACCTGTGCTACGTGCTTTACACGGATCGTCTCATTTCATCCTCACGGCAACTGACAAGGAGGTGTTAGTGTCTCACATTTAGAGGCACAGAAACCAAGGCTCAGAGGGATGAGGGCACTTAGTCACCAGGGAGGGGATGGTGGAGCTGGGCTCAGAAGCCGGGTCTTTCTAAATGACCACTAGGGGATGATGGTTTAAGAGCCCATTATGGCTGCCAGGATACTATAATTTTATTCCACTTTGGGCTCTTGAAAATAAGATTTTTCAGCCGTCAAACCTATTACCTGGAATATCATACGGAGTCAATATGAGGATTTCTTTCTTAATCAAAAGTTTGATTGTTTAATGGCCTTTTCTCTTATGAAAATGAGCTACCAGATGAAAAAAATCCCATCTTGGTCCGCAGTCCTAATTCTAGCCTAATCTCTATCTTCACAGAGAAAAATGCAAGGGGAAAAGAGAGGGGGATGGGCAACACTGTCTGAATGGTTTCATTTGGGGATTTTTTTTTAAAACAGCTTTTGTCTAAGAAATTAAATGTGACAAGAAATTAATCCACATTGTGATCTAATTATTTTTAGTATTATGAGGAAAATGTAAGGTGTCTCAACTGTTTAATTTTGAAAAGTGTCTGTGAAAATTAACTTTTATTACCTTTCATAAAGATTTTTAGTTTTTTTGCTGTTGTTAAATGGCATTTTTCAACAGTCACTGATGTTGCTATTGCTGTCATGCAAGGTCAGTAGCATATAAGGTAGAGTGTCTTACAAAGTCTGACTTTAAAGAACATGAGACATATGATGACCTGAGCTTGTCCAAATATAATTTATCAAATTTACGAGTCAGAATGTGGGAGTGAACTAAAGACCCAATCATTTTCTTGGCTTCCTTTATGTCTCTGAAGGGTCAACTGTTAAGCAGGAAGGGACCCCAAACATGGGGAACTTCCTTGTGAGGTGTTAAAAACGGTATCAATCTGAACTTTAAAAATTAAAGTAAGCCCAACAATATGGGAAAAGTGGTTAAAGGGGATGGAATTAGTTGACATAGTTTAAAATATTTGAATCGGGAAATAAATCAAAATTGTCACATTTTAATAAGGAATGTTTTGGAGATGTTAAATCCCGTCCATCTTTCCTCAAATATGTCCCCCGATTTCAGGACCCAGTGACCCAAATTCAGAAAACTGAAAATGATCTTCAGGGGCAAAAGGCACTGGATCCAGGAAGCACCAAACTCAAGAGTGTCCTCTGGAAGGGAACCTGCCTAAGTCATCTACTTTCAGGAAAAGTGGGTTTTTACAGCACTTGCTAGAGAAGAAGTACAAGGAAGGTTGAGAGGAAAGGAAAGGGGAGAACATGGGGCCCCCGAAAGAGAGGGTCCACGGTGGCGGTGGAGCCCACAGTGTTGCAGGAGCAGCTCCAGAGGCAGGGAAGCCAGGAGAGGCCACGTTTCATTTAGTTAGCGACTCCGTGGACCCTTTCCTCATTTGCGATCCTGAATTCAGGGCTCGCCCCTGGCACCTGTGCTCCCAAGCGCCGGTCCTCCTGAGCACCTCCTGTGAGACCCAGGGAAACTCACATTCAGTTTGCTTGTCCTAGATCCTCAGTGCAAACGGCAGCCACATCCAAATGCCACAGCGGTCAGCAGCTAAGCAGGGACCTGGAGGGGCGGGACTCCACCTCGGAATACAGGAGGATTTCATCAGTCGAAGCTCTTAGGTAAGAGAGACGACAAATTAATTCAGTTGTCAAATTCTTCCCTTCAGAAAGTTCAGATGCAATCGATTCTTACATAACGAGGCACCGTGTCCCAGCAGCGCCAAGTTCCCATTTACTTGTTCTCTCCTCTTTCCGGCTGGAGGTCACCAGGGTGGCGTTCAGGACAGTCACACACGGCTGCTCGTGGGCACCGCCCTGGAGTTTGTCTCCATGAGTCTCTGTTCACGTGGGTGCCGTATGATACTGCTTCTTTACACTGACAGCTGATGGACGTTTAACAATGGAGCTGTGAATAGTTTGTTAACAAAAATATGTGACAAGACTTATATTTAAAAAGGTAAATAAAAATATAGCCTTCAAACAATGTACATTTAAACTTTTAAAACTTTAAATAAAGTTCGGATATTTTAAAAGAAACAAATTTTATTTTAAACAGATTTTATTTGAAAACAAACAAACAAAAATACATAACAAAATTTACCATCTTACCCACTTTTAAGTGTACAATATAATAGTGCTGGCTTTCCCTGGTGGCTCCATGGTAAACAATCTGCTGGCCAATGCAGGAGATGAGGGTTCGATCCCTGGGTCAGGAAGATCTCTGGAGAAGGAAATGGCAACCCACTCTAGTGTTCTTGCCTAGGAAACTCCATGGACAGAGGAGCCTGGTGGGCTCCAGTCCATGGGGTCGCAAAGGAGTGGGACACGACTGAAAAACAGCACAGTAGTGCTAGCTACATGCATCTTGTTGCACAACAATCTCTAGAGATGTTTCGTCTTGCAAAACTGAACCTCTATACCCACTAGACAGTGACAGTCCCCTTTTCTCCGTCCCCAGCCCCTGGCAACTACCATTCACCTTTCTGCTGGAGAAAATTTTATTTGGAAATATAATTTGAACTTTTTCATTTTTAAGCTTTACTTTCACTTATACTTTTATAAAAATACATTCAAATTGTATGCATTTTAATTAAATTATATCTTAATATTTTAATTCTTTAGACATTACTTACAAGAGAACACAAATTATATGAAAGATCTTGACTGTAACATTTAATTAGTGATTTGGTGAAATGAAGGCAAATAACACATTTTATGGAATAAATTATGATTTTTATGAATTAGGTACATCTTATTTTTTATTCATTCAAATATCTCTAGCTCATCAACATAACACTCAAGACATATGCAATAACAATTAATTCAGTCAATTTTGACATTTTGCCAACTTTAAGTCATACAAAGGCTATAATTATACTCATGTTTTTCAGTTTTGTCTCTATGAAATATGTTTTTCAAGGAAGGAAAATAGAACATATTTTGTTTAACAGTTTATTAGCTTTAAATATTTAGACATATGGTATGTGGGCCTCTATTCATACTCTCGTCTGGCCCCCCCGAATATAAGCCTGCTGGGCTGCAATTGCATGTCTCATTAGCTGTCTTCACCGTGTTGCCATAAAGTTTGAAAGGGCTACTAATTGTTTTATCATTGCAACCCCAGTGTTTGGAATAAACCTGGTGTATAGCTGATCCTCCTAGAAATGTGTTGAATTATACTGAAGTCACTATTGATGACAACTAATTGAGCTATTGAGTGAGCCATTGTATTAAAAATTCACATAGGTACATACCAAGGGCTGCAGGCCGTCAGTCTTGCCAAGTCCCCAATCCCATGTGTAATATAGGGATAATAAAACTACCTACTTTGCAAGGTTATTGTGGAGACCAGGAGAGAGAACTCACACGAGGCACTTAGCCCAAGCCTGGTGCAGGGTATCCGCTCAATAAGTGATGGCGATAATACAAGCAGTAGCTTTGTGATAGCAGTAGTGCTCCTGGAAGAGGTGGTGGCGATAGTCATAATAGTAATGATGGCAGCTGACGGGGAAACTCAGGAAAAAACAGCGTCTATGGGCTCAGATAATCAGGATGGTCCTTGTGAAGGAAAACACCAAGGTATTAGAGAGGTGAGTGTACGTGAAAGAATGTAGTTTTAAAGAGATGTGTCAAGGAGTCTAAGCTAGATAAAAAAATATGAATTGAAGGAAGGTAAACTGGAGGAACCCATAGGTCAGTGGGTGAAAGCAGCAGGAGAGAGCAGCAGAGGTGATACAGCTGGATGTTACAATTCAGTGGAACTGGCTTGCGGGGGAAGAAGGTCAGGGAGTTATACAGTAAGTGGTAACAGCAAGAAGCAGAGAGGACTGACCCTGAACCCTCCTGCAGCCTTGAGGTTTGCTGGATGGGAAAGATTTGAGAGTTACAACATGAAAGAGCTTCGGGGCTGGAGAATATGGGGGAAAGACACAAGTTTCAATTCAGGCACTGAGTTAAAGAGAGCACTCTGCTGAAAGGTTACAGACCCGGTTTCCTGGATTATGGCAACTCTAGACAGCAAGGTGGAAGCATGGCCACGTTATGTTGAGGACTGGGTCAGGGGCTAGGAAGATAACAGGTGCTGAAGCAGTTCAGCAGGATGCTATAATAGCATATATATAACAAATATATAATATAATACCATCCCAGGCCTATCACCAAATTTGTATGAAGTTAGATGCGCTACCCAACTTTCCGAGTCCTTCTCTTCATTGAGGATATAAACTCAATAATACTTGCTTTATGTATCAATGAAAAATTAAATTTATATAAATATTTGGAGGCTTGGAAAAGTGAAACACATTTCAAAAATATAAGGTAGTGATTAGGATCCCCATGAAGTCAGACTGGATTCTCGGTTCAAATATTCCAAAGAAACTGAAGTCGCTCAGTCGTGTCCGACTCTTTGCGACCCCATGGACTGTAGCCTGCCAGGCTCCTCTGTCTGTGGGATTTTCCAGGCAAGGGTAGTGGAGTGGGTTGCCATTTCCTTCTCATTCCAAATACACTAGTAAATAAATAGATACCGGTGGGAAGCTGGTGGGATACCAGCTTCAACTACCTGATGGATTTTTGTGAAACACAAGTGATCTAGAGCATTGGTTGTGACAATAACCTCAACCACTGGCATGTTACAAGTCAAGCTGGACGAAGAGGTACATGAAGAAAGAACAGAGGAGACTAGGGGATAGAAGCAAGGCCAGATATCTGGATGGTCCCAGGAAGCCAAAGAACGGGGGTGATGGAAGAAAGCACTACATAGACATGGCTTCCACTGCCCTACTGGAGCCACTCACTCCAGCATTCTTGCCTGGAAAATCCATGGACGGAGAAGCCCGGTGGGATGCAGTCCCTGGGGTCGCAAGAGTCGGACATGACTGAGTTACTTCACTTTCACTAGAGACACAGCTCCATCACAGGCCACAAATTCAGCAGTCTTGAGTGAGGAAACAGAGGATAACTTAACAAGACATACATTCCATTCATTTCAGTCACTCAGTCATGTCCGACTCTTGCGACCCCATGAATCGCAGCACACCAGGCCTCCCTGTCCATCACCAACTCCCTGAGTCCACCCAAACCCATGTCCATCGAGTCGGTGATGCCATCCAACCATCTCATCCTCTGTCATCCCCTTCTCCTCTTGCTCTCAATCTTTCCCAGCATCAGGGTCTTTTCAAATGAGTCAGCTCTTCGCATCAGGTGGTCAAAGTATTGGAGTTACAGCTTCAGCATCAGTCCTTCCAATGAACACCCAGGACTGATCTCCTTTAGGATGGACTGCTTGGATCTCCTTGCAGTCCAAGGGACTAAGAGTCTTCTCCAACACCACAGTTCAAAAGCATCAATTCTTCAGCACTCAGCTTTCTTTATAGTCCAACTCTCACGTCCATACATGACTACTGGAAAAACCATAGCCTTGACTAGAGGGACCTTTGTTGGCAAAGTAATGTCTCTGCTTTTTAATATGCTATCTAGGTTGGTCAATACTTTTCTTCCAAGGAGTAAGTGTCTTTTTATTTCATGGCCGCACCATCTGCAGTGATTTTGGAGCCCAGAAAAATAAAGTCAGCCACTGTTTCCACGGTTTCCCCATCTATTTGCCATGAAGTGATGGGACCAGATGCCATGATCTTAGTTTTCTGAATGTTGAGTTTTAAGGCAACATTTTCACTCTCCTCTTTCACTTTCATCAAGAGGCGCTTTAGTTCTTCTTCACTTTCTGCCATAAGGGTGGTGTCATCCGCATATCTGAGGTTATTGATATTTCTCTCGGCAATCTTGATTCCACCTTGTGTTTCTTCCAGCCCAGCATTTCTCATGATGTACTCTGCATATAAGTCAAATAAGCAGGGTGACAATATACAGCCTTGACGTACTCCTTTTCCTATTTGAAACCAGTCTGTTGTTCCATGTCCAGTTCTAACTGTTGCTTCCTAACCTGCATACAGGTTTCTCAAGAGGCAGGTCAGGTGGTCTGGTATTTCCATCTCTTTCAGAATTTTCCACAGTTTATTGTGATCCACACAGTCAAAGGCTTTGGCATAGTCAATAAAGCAGAAATAGATGTTTTTCTGGAACTCGCTTGCTTTTTCCATGATCCAGCAGATGTTGGCAATTTGATCTCTGGTTCCTCTGCCTTTTCTAAAACCAGCTTGAACATCTGGAAGTTCATGGTTCATGTATTGTTGAAGCCTGGCTTGGAGAATTTTGAGCATTACTTTATTAGTGTGTGAGATGAGTGCATTTGTGCGGTAGTTTGAGCATTCTTTGGCATTGCCTTTCTTTGGGATTGGAATGAAAACTGACCTTTTCCAGTCCTGTGGCCACTGCTGAGTTTTCCAGATTTTCTGGCATATTGAGTGCAGCACTTTCACAGCATCATCTTTTAGGATTTGAAATAGCTCAACTGGGATTCCATCACTTCCACAGGCTTTGTTAGTAGTGATGCTTCCTAAGGCCCACTTGACTTCACATTCCAGGATGTCTGGCTCTAGCTGAGTGTGAGTGAACACACCATCATGATTATATGGGTCATGAAGATCTTTTTTGTACAGTTCTTCTGTGTATTCTTGCCACCTTTTCTTAATATCTTCTGCTTCTGTCAGGTCCCTACCATTTCTGTCCTTTATTGAGGCCATCTTTGCATGAAATCTTCCCTTGGTATCTCTGATTTTCTTGAAGAGATCTCTAGTCTTTCCCATTCTGTTGTTTTCCTCTATTTCTTTGCACTGATCACTGAGGAAGGCTTTCTTATCTCTCCTTGCTATTCTTTGAAACTCTGCATTCAGATGGGAATATCTTTTCTTTTTTCCTTTGCTTTTTGCTTCCCTTCTTTTCACAGGTATTTGTAAGGCCTCCTCAGACAGCCATTTTGCTTTTTTGCATTTCTTTCTCTTGGGGATGGTCTTCCTCCCTGCCTCCTGTACAATGTCACAAACCTCTGTCCATAGTTCATCAGGCACTCTGTCTATCTCAAGTCTAGTCCCTTAAATCTATTTCTCACTTCCACTGTATAATCATTAGGGATTTGATTTAGGTCATACCCGAATGGTCTAGTGGTTTTCCCTACTTTCTTTAATTTCAGTCTGAATTTGGCAATAAGGAGTTCATGATCTGAGTCACAGTCTGCTCCTGGTCTTGTTTTTGCTGACTGTATAGAGCTTCTCCATCTTTGGCTGCAAAGAATATAATCAATCTGATTTTGGTGTTGACCATCTGGTGATGTCCACGTGTAGAGTCTTCTCCTGTGTTGTTGGAAGAGGGTGTTTGCTATGACCAGTGCATTCTCTTGGCACAATTCTAGTAGCCTTTGCCCAGCTTCATTCTGTACTCCAAGGCCAAATTTGCCTGTTACTCTAGGTGTTTCTTGACTTCCTACTTTTGCATTCCAGTCCCGTATAATGAAAAGGACATCCTTTTTGGGTGCTAATTCTAGAAGATCATGTAAGTCTTCATAGAACCATTCAACTTCAGGTTCTTCGGTGTTACTGGTTGGGGCATAGATGTGGATTACTGTGATATTGAATGGTTTGCCTTGGAAATGAACAGAGATCATTCTATCGTTTTTGAGATTGCATCCAAGTACTGCATTTCAGACTCTCTTGTTAACTATGATGGCTACTCCATTTCTTCTAAGGGATTCCTGCCCACAGCAGTAGATATAATGGTCATCTGAGTTAAATTCACCCATTCCAGTCCATGTTAGTTTGCTGATTCCTAGAATGTCGACGTTCACTCTTGCCATCTCCTGTTTGTCCACTTCCAATTTGCCTTGATTCAAGGACCTAACATTCCAGGTTCCTGTGCAATATTGCTCTTTACAGCATCAGACCTTGCTTCTATCACCAGTCACGTTCACAACTGGGTGTTGTTTTTGCTTTGGCTCCATCTCTTCATTCTTTCTGGAGTTATTTCTCCATTGATCTCCAGTAGCATATTGGGCACTTACTGACCTGGGGAGTTCCTCTTTCAGTGTCCTATCTTTTTGCCTTTTCATCCTGTTCATGGGGTTCTCAAGGCAAGAATCCTGAAGTGGTTTGCCATGCCCTTCTCCAGTGGACCACATTTTGTTACAGGCCCATCACAGTCCACAAACTCAGCAGTCTTGAGTGAGGAAATAGAGGGTAATTTAACTAGACATACATTAGCCTCATGGAAGGCCCTGAGTCATATCTGGGCAGAACGGTGATGTTATTTCCCTGGTTTCAGCAATATTTTTTCCCCAAAGCTTGGCTGTGTATACCTTCAGTCATGCCTCTCTCCAGAAGGTTGTAATGCACTGTAGTTTCTCACGTGTTAATATATCACGTTGAGTGTTGACAGGATGGGCATTGAATTATCTGGGGGGTTGCTGTACTTTCTTTGCTTCGTGAGTAATGAACTGGATTCTGTACCAAAGTGTGAGGTACTTACAGCTTCTCAGAAACACCAGGGACTCTGCCTGAAGTCGCCCAGGGACTCAGATCTTCACAGGTGCCCAAGAGGGTGAGTGCAGCAATTATCTGGAGATTTCAGGAAAATCACCGACTCATCTTAATTATCTGGATATAAGGAGAATCTGATTTCAACAAACTTTAAGGCACTGTCCTAATTACTTTGAGTTGAATACTATTTACCAGAAGTGACTCATCATTTGGGCATTAGATCTCTGTTGTATAGGCTGTTATCACTGTAATGATGTCTGGGATAATTAGATTTAACCCGCTTGAATTATCTAGAAAATAGCCTTAAATTATCACTTCATTTTTGTAAAAGTATGTAATTCACCTTGAGTAGAGACAAGCAGAAAATACCCTTATCAGTAATGTACTTGGATTTGCAGACCATGAACTCCGCCACAGTCAAATTATAGTTCTTACAACACAATTTATTCTGAGTTCACTAGAAGAAAGGCAGCGGTGGCCTTAGGCTTCTTGTCCTAGTCAGTTTTGCATCCCAGGCTACTTCTGAAGATCAGCTTGCACATGGTTTAGTTCAGTTGTTTCTGGGTATTGTCATTCCTTAGTCTGGTCATTCACGTGGGCTAGTTGTGTGAGCTGTTTCACTTGCCAAGGTCATTGCTCCCCGGCCGGGTTTAGGTAATGCTCAACATTTGAAAAACGAAGATCATGGCATCCGGTCCCATCACTTCATGGCAAATAGATGGGGAAACAATGGAAAAAATGACAGACTTCATTTTCTTGGGCTCCAAAATCATTGCAGATGGTGACTGCAGCCATGAAATTAAAAGATGATTGCTCCTTGGAAGAAATGCTATGACCAAACTAGACAGCATATTAAAAAGCAGAGACACTAGTTTGCCAACAAAAGTCTGTCTAGTCAAAGATATGGTTTTTCCAGGAGTCATTTCCAGCTCCATATAGAGTTGGACCATAAAGAAGGCTGAGCGCCGAAGAATTGATGCTTTTGAACTGTGGTGTTGGAGAAGACTCTTGAGAGTCCCTTGGACTGCAAGGAGATCCAACCAGTCCATCCTAAAGGAAATAGTCCTGAATATTCATTGGAAGGACTGATGCTGAAGCTGAAGCTCCAATACTTTGGCCACCTGATGCGAAGAACTGACCCTGGAAAAGACCCTGATGCTGGGAAGCATTGAAGGCGGGAGGAGAAGGGGACGACAGAGGATGAAATGGTTGGGTGGCATCACCGGCTCCATGGGCATGAGTTTGAGCAAATTCTGGGAGTTGGTGATTGACAGGGAGGCCTGGTATGCTGCAGTCCATGGGGTCACAAAGAGTCAGACACGACTGAACTGAACAGGAGTGTGATAGGTTTTGTAACTGCATTTTAACACCATTATAAAGGGTTTAAGTGCTACAAAGCCACAAGATGGAACCCACTCAGAAACGGAAGAGCAGCCTACAAGAGCGCTGGCTGAAGGCCCAGCGCGGTGTCTTCTGTACTGATGAGGCATGAGGGCTTCCTAAGTAAGCGAGAACATGGCATTCCCCCTATTAAAACACAGCTGCCAAAGAGCTATGTAAAAAGTTGCTTTACACACTATCCAACTTTCCCTTTCAACTTCAAATCTGTATTTTCAACTAGTCAATTGACATCAGTACCTTAAGGCCCCACAGACAGCTCAAAACCAACATTCCAAAAGGTTGGCATTGGTTCAGTTCAGTTCAGTTGCTCAGTCACATCCGACTCTTTGCGACCCCATGGACTGTAGCACGCCAGGCCTCCCTGTCCATCACCAACTCCCAGAGTCCACCCAGACCCATGTCCATCGAGTCGGTGATGCCATCCAACCATCTCATCCTCTGTCGTCCCCTTCTCCTCCTGCCCCCAGTCCTTCCCAGCATCAGGGTCTCTTCCCATGAGTTGGTTTGTATCGGGCATTGGTAGGCAGCACTTAAACTGGCTCCCACTGGCTCCCCTGGCGTTCGTGGCCTTGTGTAATACCTTCCCTTGAATGGCCTGAACTTGGTGACTCGCTTCTAACAGACAGAATATAACCAAAGTTCTGGGATACTGATTGTGAGGTTCGCTTCCTCAAAGACTCCGGCATTTGTCTTGCTTGCCCTCTCTGACCCCCTGAACCTCTCCATCTCTTGGTGGTTCACGCTCTCTCAGAGCCCGTGGAGAGCTTTGGGGAAAGCAAGCTGCTCTGTTGTGAGCAGCCCTGTGGAAAGGCCCATGGGGCAAGGACGTGAGTTTTTGGCCAAGAACCAACAAGGACCTGCAGCCTGCCATGGCCGCCACATAAATAAGCTTGGGAGCGGGATGGTGGAGACCTTCCAAGAAGCACTTGAGGGAGTTTAGACGTGGAGCCTCCTTCAGTCAGACCTTGAGAGGCCTGCAGCCTTGTGAGAGGCCCTGAGTCAGGGACACAAAGCTAAGCCGTGTTTAGATTCCTGACCCATAAAATCTGTAAGATAATAAATGCTTATTGTCTTACACGGCTAGAGTGAAAGTGAAGTTGCTCAGTCATGTCTGACTCTTTGCGACCCCATGGACTGTAGCCCACCAGGCTTCTCTCTCCATGGGATGCTCCAGGCAAGAGTACCAGAGTGGGTTGCCATTCCCTTCTCCAGGGGATCTTCCTGACCCAGGGATCGAACCCTGGTCTCCCGCATTGCAGGCAGAAGCTTTACCCTCTGAACCACCAGGGAAGCCCTTACACTGCTATGTTCTGGGGTAATCTGTTACACTGTGTGGATGACACACAGTCACTTCTGTGTTTTCTCAGGTATTCTAACAGTGTGATAGAGGGCATTCTTGCTCCACACTTCACTTTTTTTCCACCTAAATCCAATCATAGTCATCTCACTAAACATGTTTTAAGGGCTGTTGTTGCTCCAAAAGAAAACTTCTAAAAATCTGGCAGAGAACACCCTGGGTCCTTTGTAATCTGGCATTACCTGCAGCTTCTCAACCTGTTTTCTATCAGTGATCCAACTCCAAGATGTCTCTGCTCCAACTACACCAAATCCCTTGCAATTCCCAAGTGCATTGTATGTTGTCATGCCCCTCTGTTCTGTCCTGGCTGTGCCCTCTGCCTGGTGCTCCCTCCCCACCTCACCCCTCGCCCTCCTGGGGAATTCCTACCTGTCTTTAAGCCTCGGGCCCCAGCCTCCTCCTCTGCAAAGTGCTCTCTGCTTCAGGCAAAGCCCACCCCCACTCCTCTGCTTCCATGCGCTCAGTTCTCATTACCCCACTCTCTCTGAACACGGCGTGGGCTTCTCACAGGTAGGAAATGTGTTTCATAGAGAATGACCTTTAAAAGCAAAGCATTGGGAGCCAGACTGACTGGGTTCAAAATCCTGACCCTCTCTCTTTACTTAGCTGCAAGCCTTGGGCAAATTTTCTGACCTAAATCTCAATATCCTGATCTGTAAAATGAGGATAATAATGGGACCTGTGTACTGGGTTGTTTTATAGAATCTGCCTGCAATGCGAAAGACCTGGGTTCGATCCCTGCATCCAGAAGATCCCCTGGAGAAGGAAATGGCCACCCACTCCAGTATTCTGGCCTGGAGATTCCCATGGTCAGAGGAGCCTGGTGGGCTACAGTCTGTGGGGTCACAAGAGTCAGACACGACTGAGTGACTAATATTTTCACTTTCATAGTTAAGCGAGATAGTGAAATGTGCTGAGCATAGTGCCTCATGGTTATAAGAGTTCAATTCATGTGGTTATTATTTGCCTCTCTAGCCATGGAGACTAGCCCAAAGGAAAATGTCAATTCATGCCTCATGATTCTTTGAAAACCCTTTGCACTTCCAATGGGGACAAAGGTTGGCAAAGACATAGATGTTACAATGGTAGAATTTCAGGCATTGGACACCTGGTTTGCCTCCTCCTAAGGTTGGCCCTGGATATTAATATGAAAACAGCTAATAAATTAGCAGGTAGCAGAAAGAGCAGGGTTCATTTATTCACTGGGACGTATTTGTCAAGAGTCTGGAAATGAGAAGTTATTCCCTATTAATGTGACAAAGTGATTATAGCTTTTGAAGATGAAGAAACCATTTCCTTTTTTGAAAGCAAAATTGCCAGGGAATCGATTTGAGAAGCCCCTGGTCTTTGACAAGCTCTTTCAAGCAGCAGGAGACAGTAGAAAGGGCCTAGTCTGAGGAGTCTGAGGACCTGGTTCAATTCTGCATTTACTTGTGTGTCCCAGGGGCTTCTCTGGTGGTTCAGAGGGTAAAGTGTCTGCCTGTAATGTGGGAGACCCGGGTTCGATCCCTGGGTTGGGAAGGTCCCCTGGAGAAGGAAATGGCAACCCACTCTGGTACTCTTGCCTGGAAAATCTCATGGATGGAGAAGCCAATAGGCTACAGTCTATGGCGTCACAAAGAGTCGGACACGACTGAGCAACTTCACTTTCACTGTCTTTCTTTCACTCAGGGCAGGACACGCTCACGCCATCTGTACATTCTCAGGAAGTCACAGGAGGGAGGTGCAAATGGGATCATGTATGGGAAGACAATATTTGAAAGTTTAAGAAAACAGAAATGCACGCTGTGTGTATTTCTGTGGTTTCCTTTTAAATAAGAAATAGTCAAGCACATGTAAGGACAGCAATGGGAAACATAATTGATTCTGCTTATGTAAATGCGGTGTTTTTCTTACATGCTTTCCAAAAAACTCAAAGGAAGTCATAAGACTAAAAGTCATTTTAAGGAACTATTTTTTTTTTGTAAATTGGAGTAAAAGTGATTTTTCTTTTTTGGAGCTAACAACGACTTTCAAAAAGAACTCTGAGGGATCCAATATTGAACACAAAGGAACTCAACGTTAAGAGCCAGGAATCAGCTTCTTTACGCAGTGCTTGAGTTCTCACAGAAGTCACTGGGTCAAGTAGGTCAGTTCCTAAATATTAAGGTCTCTGTGTTTCTAGGGGGTGGGGGTGGGGGGTCTATTTGGAATTTTCTCATGGTTACTTATCTTGAAAGTGCCAACCTATCTGATCTCCTTCAAAACTGTTGTAAATAGAAAGTTTAAAACATCAAATGCAAACTATGGCTCTAGGTAAACTAGATGAACGTGGTTATCCTTAAAGAGTGATTCATTCCAACAGGGAAAAAAAAAAGAATGAAGGAAAATGGTCGCCACTCAACATGGTCTCCATATTAAACAGAGCACTCCAGATCCAGAGGCTTCTTCTTAGGTTATCTCTCGGAGAGAAAAATCACTCTTCATGATTTGAAACAAAAGGTAAATGGAAGTTTGCAATGCTAAGAACCCCTGTGGAAATAAGGCGAAATAAGACAAGGCCTTTAGACCTGTGAGAAAAATCAATCTCATGGAAAATTGACAAACTTGTTTAACGTGAGGCGCAAGAGCCAAGGGCTGACCCCAGAGCCCTCCGCTGAGACACCCGCGAAGTTCCCGTCAGCTCCCGTAATCCATTCAATTACACAACAGCATCTCAAAGGGAACTTTTTTAAAAAACCAAACATCACTTTAAATTAACTTTTTTGCCATTGTGCTTTAAATTCCAATTTCTTTCTCTTCATTTTCTCCTTTATACTAAATTATTAAAATCACCAACTGCTCTACAATCAAAAATATTTCAGAAAGCAGTGATGCCAAATTTGGATTGACTAAAGTGAAATCAAACAGAAGGAAAGATATTTTGAACATTTCCACGCTTGGTGCATTGTTTAAGGATATGGCAACAAGTAATTAAAATTGACTACTTGGCTTCTCCCCATGAAACCAGTGCTAAGCTCAGTGTTTGGCCCCATTACAGCCTAATTCAGACCATGCAGGCATCCTGAGTGGAATAAAACACATTAATATATTTATAAATAGACTGATTTTTTTCTTCATTCATAACTTGTTCCTTTTTTATATATATTTAGAAGTCATGTTAGACGATAAAATTGTAAGTAAAATTACTTGTTGGTTGGAAAGCCAAATTGGAAAGTCAGAAAAAAATAGACAAGGTAGATAAACTTTTACAATTAGAGGAAGGAAGAGGTTCTCGATTGTTTTTAAAGAACAGATTTTACTCAAATGTTGCTTAAATGGATTTGCATGCATAGCAAGCCATGGCAATTCCGACCTGTATTCTTTTCTTTTACCATCATCTATCCATATACACAGGCACGAGAAAGCATACACAGCCTCCCAGAGGAAGCAGAACTGCACTCTGCCTTCGCACACAAGTCACAAACACACCTCTACTGCTGGTCTCCCTTCCTTCTAACGGGCGAGTTTCTATTCAACGCCCGTCAGCTCCGGGCTTTACTACACAGTCGTATGCATTTGTCATGTCAGTTTCACTCAGTTCAACAGCTGAGTTCAACCTACACTTACTCAATCTTCTCTGTGCCAAGCACTGTGCTATGCACTAGAGATGCAAAAATGTCCTCTACTCTCAATAAATTTATGGAGTGGTGAGTCCCTTAAAGTCCTTCATAGAAGGGCCCTGAATTCCAGGCAGCATGGAGCAGAACAAAATAACTGAATCCCGAAACTAGCAAGTAGGCCTTGTTTTCCTTTTTTTTTAGAAAAGGGTGGGGGGACGGTGTTCATTTTTTGACTGGAAATCAAACCACATGTTTTTCTATGAAAAAAGAATATTCACGACAGTGGCAGAGGTTACATGGCTAGGTGTATGGACGCTTGTTTAACTCTTCAGGTCAGTTCAGTTGCTCAGTCATGTCTGACTCTTTGTGACCCCATGAACCGCAGCATGCCAGGCCTCCCTGTCCATCACCAACTCCCGGAGTTCATCCAAACTCAGTGATGCCATCCAACCATCTCATCCTCTGTCATCCCCTTCTCCTCCTGCCCTCAATCTCTCCCAGCATCAGGGTCTTTTCAAGTGAGTCAGCTCTTTGCATCAGGTGGCCAAAGTATTGGAGTTTCAGCTTCAGCATCAGTCCTTCCAATGAACACCCAGGACTGATCTCCTTTAGGATGGACTGGTTGGATCTCCTTGCAGTCCAAGGGACTCTCAAGAGTCTTCTCCAACAGTTTAACTCTTAGTGTGGTTGAAATTCCCTTCGATGCCAAAGAAAAGTGCAATGAAAGGGAACTGTGCTGCTGTAAATGTGGACCATTTCAGATATGAGTTTCCTAGTTTTAAAAGAGTCTGTACTAACTTTCAGAGCCTAGAAACTACTTTCAAATATTACCTCGCTTGACCCCATGAGATCAGAGGCTTAGTGATCTCAGTCACTATAAATTAGGAAACCAGGCTCGGTGGGGCCAAGGAACGTTCTAAGGATCACCTGGTTACGAAGTGGTGGTCCCAGCACTGAGAGCTTCCTGATTCGAGAGCCGGTGTTCCATATTCTGGCTGAGACTGTCTTCAGAGACCTCTGGGGTCACATAAGCTGTTGCACCAAGACGCTGAACTGTATTAAAGATTAGAAATAAAATATTCACAGAGAACTCCCAGTACTCCTGGTCCATTTGATTTCTTCTTGTGACTCTGGGGAGTAAATATACCTTGGGGAAGAGGGAAGAATAAATTTATCCTGAAGCCATTTTCTGGCAGAGGATGAACAACTGGTTAGCCACAGTTTACTTGGCTTACTAGTTAGTTTTGGGTTCCATTTCTAGATAATGACAATATTTTAAAAAAAATGTTCCCCTTAATTTTTTAGGTTTGGAAATCAACACACTGATTTATTAGGAAAGAAAGAAAGGAGCTGCTGCTAAAATAAACAGGGAAGGTTTGTAAAGATGGTTGGTCTCTGGACATGAGTCGCCTTAATTTTTATTTATTTCGTAAATGAAGGAATTAAAAAAAATGTCAAGTCAGTTATCAAGGCATTAGCTGTACAAAGAATGCACATTTTATCAAGCATCTTATGCAAAAGATAGATTCTTCAAGAAAATCAGACCTAAGTAGCTTTTCTACTTTCGGGGACCCAAAGTGCCACAAAATGAGTGACACTTGGAAAAGCTGACTTCAAAATTAGAATGTCTGAATTTCAGTGCTGTGCAGAAGACAAGGGAACGAAGCTGTTAGACCACATACTGCTAGGTTGAGTGTCAGAAGCAAATCTGTAGTGAGAAATGCGGTATCGCCTGCTATTTTTGAGTCCACAATCCGCCTCCTGTGTGAAGACCTGCCCTCGCCCCCTCCACCCAACCCCATTTTGCATAGAATACACATGTAGTTGACTACTGTACCCTGCGATGGTGACTTATTCCTTTTACTCTGTGAGTAGAATATTACACTTTCCCGCGTGTGGCCAAGCTGCAAGCTTGTGTGAGCTCTCGTGGGAAATTTGTGATGGTGTGAAGCGAACTCCTGTCACCACTCAATGGATTGGAAAAATAGTGTAGCTCTTGCTAAAGACCTGGATCATATCTTGAAAGATTGCACTGATCAAATCAATACCTTCAGCAAGATCTGTTGTAGCCAACCTCGTTTCACTGTGTGAAATGGATACAGTATGCTTAAGAACACAGAGTTGGCTATCTCTTTCCATTGTACTCCTTGGAGCTAGTCCTTTGGAATGGATTTTTACAACTATAAAAAACACCAGGTAAGTATCTAAGCGTAAATATTGGCATTCTGTGAAAAGAGGAGGTTTTGGAGTCTCACAGACCTAGATTCAAAGCCGAGCTCCGTTGCTAAGCAGACAAGGTGCCTGGGGGCAAGCTTCCTAACCCTTCTGGGCCTTGGTTTCCTTCTCTGTAAAATGGAGGTGACGATGTCTGCATCGCAGACTTGAGAAGTCCTGGGCACAAAGCAGGTACCGCCTATAAGTCAATTTACTCTTTTTTTTCCCCTGGTAGGCACCATTTTCCTTTTTTGCTTCATGAGTCACCCGCTTCTCATCTCCATATTATCACACTCTTGAGTATATCTGTACATTTATAGGTGTTCATGCATATGTATGGATTTATGCCTTTATATTAATACCTTTGAATATTGAGCCCAACAGTGATTCTTTTCCCCCACATTACCTTTAGGAATTTCAAAGTAAGTTCCTTTCTATATGATTCAATATAGGTGCTTTAAAATTTTTAATAGCTATTTTCATTTCTAACTGGTACAATCAATTAAAAGAAATACTCCTTTTGAAAATGGGATTTCTGACACCAACATATGTAAAACGGACTTGTAATTAAAACAGCAAGTCTAAATGAGTTCTATTTACTTGAAGATTATCTGACAATACACTGAAAAATGTAGAAAGGGTATCTATTATAGATTTACTCACATACTAAAGAAAATATTGACTTCTAAATGGATGAATTTAAAGTGAAATACTAAGAGATGGTAGAGGAAAGAAAGAGAAAAATATGACTGAGGGCCACAGGCTCCATTTTCATAGGAATTTTGCCCTCCGAATTTTTTCCCAGGAAGAAAAAGGGCAGGAAGGGAACAAGGCAGACCAGGCCAGAAAGGCTCCTGGTAATATGGCCCTAGAAAGGGTCTGCAGTCCTTTGTTTACGCCGGGACCTCAGAACACAAGTGTTTCAGAAAGTAGAGACGGACATCAGTGTCCTGCAAAGCAGCGGTATTTGAAAACCTAGTGGCACAATTTGGTTTGCCCAGGGCCTCCATTCTGATGTGCTATGCTTCACCCTTTAGCAAGCAGGCGTCAAGAGCTGCATCAGAGGGACCCTCTCCAGAGAGATTATTGTTTACTAAGCTCTTTTATCCTTGTGGCAGAAGATCCTTGAAATTTTAATCAATCCATCTTAATCAACCCTTTCAAGCAGCTGGGCCACCTTTAGGGTCCCTGCTTCAAGGGGAGGCTGCTGCAATAGGATCAAAAGGAAAATTGCATTCCTGGCCTTTGTCATCCAAGAGCCAGAGCCCCAGGGTGTCCTGAGGAGAGGAAGTGACCAGAAGCTTGAGCGCTGAGGATGCGAGAGGGAAAATGTGGAAATGCTGTGTTGTCCACCTCCGAGTCCTCAGACTAGAGGAAACTCCCTGGGCTGGAGAAGACAGAAGAGATACAGGGAGGATCCCTCGAGGATATGGATGCTGGCAGCTCCTGGACAAACGGGCCCTTTGTCCGCATCTCCTGGGCTGAACGCTGTGGAAGCAGGAAAACCCGAGGCCCTTCCTAAATCCTGAAACGGGAGGGCAGCTGAGCCCGTTCCCCAGGGTTGAAGGGGCTGCGGTGGGTGACTCCGGGCCGAGGGCAGGACCACCGACAGTCTCGCAGAGATTTCCGGGCCTCGGCCCGGCTCGGGCGTGAGAAGCGCGGCCCCGAGAGGCGGAGAGGGGCCGGCCTCGGGGTCCAGCTGCACAGGAGCGGGCGGAGCGTGGACCACTGAGCGGAAACCAGGGCGGAGGAGGCGGCGAGGCCCAGAAGCATCCCCGGTCACTGTGCCTCCGCGTGGCCCTACTGGACCTTCAGGTCCCGGCGCCAGAGAGCAAGGCAGCTAGGAGCCTGGATGGACGGACGGAGGGCGGTTTTCCTCCACCTCGGCAGAGCCAGGACTTGATGCAAAATTAACCAGAGTTACAGAAAAATAACAGGGGCTTCCCTGGTGGCTCAGAGGGTAAAGCCTGCAATGTGGGAGACGCGGGTTCGGTCCCTGGGTTGGGAAGACCCCCTGGAGGAGGGAATGGCAACCCAGTCCGGCACTCTTGCCTGGGAAATCCCATGGATGGAGGAGGCTAGAGTCGGACACGACTGAGTGACTAAACTTTCACAGAAAAATAAACGCTGACAGCTCCTGTATACCTGATCTGTGATGAGCAGCCTCATGGAAACCTAATTTAAAAACAAACAGTCCTGAGGTGAGACTAGCTTAGCTGCTGAGACAGACAAGCCCGCAGAAGAAGGGGCGGGATGCACCGGTCGGAGGAGCATCCTCGGGCTCCTTCCCGTCTCCTCTATCTCAGGTTTGAGGCTGAGAGACGAGAAGGCCCGGCAGAGGGGTCGGAGGCCCTTCGTACTGGGCGCTGCAGTCAGCTCTTAAAGCAGAGCCACTCTGGCAAAGCGTTTAGAAATGGAATGCAGTTCCCACACGTTCAGGAGCTTTGGTAAGCTCACGTTCCTCTCTCATTTGTTCCAAAGGCTCCCCTCACACCTGAAGCGCAGGGGTTTTTTCAACTGTTCAAATGCCCTTGTTTGAGACGGGCACCGTTTCCCTTCCAAGGCAGCAGTGGTGGAGGATGGAGCCCCAGGCCGGACCAGCCTCGCCTGCCAGGTCCCGAGCGAGGTCTGCGCCTCCACGAGCCATCCTCCCAGGGGCTGTGGGCTCAGACTCTCCGACCAGAGCCAGGGAGAGCCTGGGTCCAAAGACGAGGCTGTGCTCATTGAAACATTCAGCAGCAAAACCAAAAAGACTCCAGATCACTAAGTCCCAATAACGCGGGCTCTACTACATGAAGGCGTTGGTGTCGGTCACTGGAGCTGGAGGAAGCTGAATGATGAACATCCCTATCCCAGGAAGGAAACAGGACTGGCTGAATTTTAAGCAAAAAACCTTGGAACGACAAAAACAAATACGTTAAGGGGGCTGGCCAAGGGCAAGTCAATAAATAAAAAAGGGGAAAGACAGGCTCCCTGGTGTGGCTGCCAGAGGTGGAGACTGATTCCTTCGCATGTGCTACGGGAGAAGTTGCATGGTGAGGCACTTCATATTTTTGCTGCTAATCACACCCTTTCCGGCGAGCAGGGCAGAGCGCTGGGCCAGATGCACACTGCCAGGCCTGCCAGATAAGGGAAATGGATTCCGTGTGGGCCGCCTCCCTGCAGTCTCCAGTCCCGGTGAAATCACTGGCGCTGTCTCGGGATTCCTCTCCGGCGTGTGTGGAGAAACATGACAGGAGCATCTCCTGGGGTCGGCGGGGTCCCCTTAAGCCGGAGAGCGGGGCCCCAGAAGATGCCGATCTCCCTGCTAATATTTCAGTGACACCTGGAGGGCCCCTTGCCTGCCTCCTCCAATTGCTGCCAGCTGCTCAGAACTCTCCTAGATAAATGCAGCCTTTCTTGCCACTGTTAGATAGAAAGAATTTCACAGTAAGGTGTAAATGACTGACAGCATATTCTTCCCCAAGGATGGGTTTTGATAAGAGGAAACTAAGAAGGAACACAGAGCTATTATTGATGCCTGGAGGAGTGCCTTGGGGGAGGGAGGAAATACTGCATTGGGGGAAATGATGAAAAAACGGGAAAGGTGAGGTTGCCAGCAGCTGAGCCCTTCATAATTTTCCAGACGGCCTGTCTTATTTAGAAGCAATGAAATGGCTTTGCTGAGCCACGTGGAAGTGTCATTTAGAAGAATCTAGCAGTTGCGAGATCTCATGTGTTCCACGTTATTAACATGGATGTAGGTAGAACTCCCACTGGAGCATCCTACAGACACTTGGCCTTCTCCAGCTCTGGCTTTCTGGGTTACGCAGCCTCTGAGCAAAATATACTCCTAATACCTACCCAGGGGAGCTCACTGCAGTGCCTGCAAGGCAGCGTTCAGAAGCCATCAAAATCCCCTTGGGCCTTTCACGAATGATGGACCCAAAGTGTTCTTGATCAAAAAGTCTTTTCATCATGAATATCCCAATTCTTCCTAAGTTATGACTTTGACATGACCTCAGTAGAAGTACTAACAGTTCTTTTCTGTGCCTAAGCAAGCTGTTTTTAGAGGGCAGGGGTGCTAGAAACCAGCTCTAGGAGACATTAGAACATAATGAAAAGCCTCAATATTTAAAAGGTGTGACACTGCCACATAAAAAGACCGACCCTTGGAAGAGAACAGAAACTATAGGAGAATAAAATACAAATAGAATTTAGTATATGATAAAAATGGGCTTTTTCTGCCGGGTGTTGGGACAATTGAGTATCATATGCTAAAGGAGAAAATTGGATCCATACTTTACACTGTACAGCAAAATTAATGATTTAAATGTGCAAAATGAAACCATAAAAGTACTAGAAGGAGACATGGGAGAATTCTTTTATAATTTGGCATGGAAAAGGCCTTTTTAACTACGACTAAAAATTTAGAATCCATAAAAAAAGAGATTGATAAATGCAGCTACAAAAAAAAGCAACAAAGCTTTCTTCATGCAAAAGTAGAATCGTCAAAGAGAAAAACTAATTGCAACTCATATATAGACAAAGTGATAATTTCTCTAAATAGAGAGCTCCTAGGAAAGAAAAAGAGGCTCACAAACCCAAAATAGAGAAATGAGCAAATGACATGAGCTAACAGTTTCTAGAAAAAGAAACACAAAGGCAAACATACGTCAGGATTATCAGTGTCGCTCATCACAAGAGAAAAGCAAACTGAAACGGCACAGAGGTGCGATTTTTCCCTCTGAGACTGACAAAAGTCCAAAAGCAGGACAAAACACTCTGTTGGTGAGGCAGGAAAAGAGGAACTCTCATTCGCTGCCGGTCAGAGTGCAAAATGGCAAAGTCGGAGGTAGAGAATCTGTCAGTAACCTTCAGAAAAACAATCCAGCTGCCAGACTTCCGCTTCCAGCCATGATAGAGTAAGAAAAACCAAATTTTCTCTCTCATTTCAAACAGCAACAGCAAGAGAAAGGAAGAAACATTTGAAGCAAAAGTTCTTAGACCTTGGACCACAAGTGGCACAGGATACTTTTGATGGCTAATTTTACGTGTCAACTTGACTGGGCCATATGGTGCTCAAATATTTGGCCAACCATTATTCTGGGTGTGCCTGTGAAGATGTTTCTGGATGAGATTAACATTTAACTTGATAAACTGAACCAAGCAGAGTTCACTCCCTAGTGTGGGTGAGCCTCATCCTGTCTGTTGAAGGTCTGAGAAGAACCAAAAGGCTGACCCCACTGTGAGTACAAGGGAATTCCTCCTTACTGACTGCCTTCCAGCTATAACACTGGTTTGGTTCTGTTGGTTTGTTTGTTCTTTGCCTGGTTTCAGACACAAACTGAAACACTGGCTCTTCCTGGGTCTCAAGTCTGCCAGCCTTCAGACCAGAACTATACCATCCTGGTTCTCAGGCCTTTGGTTTTAAACCAAAGCGACACCATCAGCTCTCCTGGGTCTCTAGCTTGTTGACTAATGATCTTGGGACCTGTCAGCCTCCATAATTGCATGAACCAATTTCTTACAATAAATCTCTTATCCATACTCTGTTAGTTTTCTTTCTTTCTGGAGAACCCTGACTAATACAAGAGTGAGCGCTGAGAGGAAGGAAACCAACAAAGTGAACCTGTGGTTGCTACAGTCAACTGCCTGGAGAGAGGCCGGTTCCCGCCCAGGCCAGAGAAAGACCCCACAGCCTTGCTAAGTGGAGGAGACGGCATTCGGAATTCTGAGAGGCAGGAATTCACAGGGCCAAGTACCACAGAGGTGAGAGCTCACAGAACGCTCGGAGATCGCTGGTCGCCTCAGTGAGGACTCTTTGATCCATGAGTTGGTCTCAGTTCTGGGCTCTCATGGTGGGAGCGTCTTTCCAGATTGTGATTCTTGACTTTGAAAAACCCACTTCCTATACTACAGCGTCTTTAAGCCCCAAGCCACAACTTCACTTGGTGCATAATGTAAGAACAACTGTCGGCTGTGCTGGACTCAACGGAAGATGTGTTTGCTTCTAGCATGTGCCTTACTAAGAGATTCCCAGAGGCTATTTGGACCACCCGCTATTTTCACCTGTGGTAGGTTTCGTCTCTGTGCAAAAATGCAAATTGAATGAAATGGCAAGAGTGCTGGGTTTTGTGTCAGGCTTACTGTAGGTCTTAGTCTGTCCCGTAACCTCTCTGGTTTCTTTCCGTCTTTATACAAGGAACTCGCTCTTCTTCATGGTCTCTAAAACCCCTCGAGTTCTAGAAGTCCACGAAAATTTCTGATAACGCATCCCAGTCACAAAGATAAGATATACTCCAAGATAAGGCATAATTGAACTAGTTCTAGAATATATGGTTATGCTATTCCATCTTACAATGAGATTTACTTAACTCTCCTTTCCCACTGTCAGAAGCCTCCATGGAATAATTGTCTTGGGCGCTGTGCAGAGCTTCAGCGCCCTGATTGGACACTCCAGATACCCAATTTGCTGTCCTGGCGGCAGGAAAAACCTTGGAAGGTGGAAGTGCTTCATTCACTGTGGGAAAGGACAGCGTCGTTGTTACCTCCTTCCTCCCCTCCGCAGCCCCAGGAGACCATGGTGGTAGGTGCTGGCTACGGGCCTGAGTAGGATTTAGCTCCGTGGATAAATTTTGTCCCTTCGGCTGCCTCAAGCAGGTGGAATCATCTCAAGCGAATGTGACGAGCTGGGCTTTTTCCTACAGCCTTGTTGAAATAACCAGTGGCCCTAGGCTCCCAGAGCCACCAGGGAACGTCTGCCTTAACTACAGTTTTACTCAGCTTTCAGCCGAAGCAGACCTTCAAACAGCAGCCCCAGTTGTCCGGGCACTGAACGCATTTGTGACCCTCCTTGGAGGCGGTTGGCTCCAAACCCTGGGAATATGTTATATGAAAAAATAAATGCCTTTTTTTTTAAACCATCTGTGAATGAAAAACATTCTTCATATGTTTAACTGTTTCAAACTGCCATATGTCACACACACACACACACACACACACACACACACACACACGGCATACTTGCTGGGGGCTGGGATTGAGGCGGTACTAGAGATTTTGGGCCCCTCTTCCAACCCTCTGCTTTTCCTTTCAAGAGGCTATAGGTAAAAAGCTTCCAGGTTTGTAACCACCCAGAAATGGCTCAATTTAAGTCGTGGTGGGGGTGCTGCGGCTGGCTTTTCTGGAATCTCAACCATCTGCTGCAGCCCCCCTCTCCCTGTTCAGCCGTTCACGTAAACTGCCCCCATGCTGCAGCAGAATCATAAACATCTGAGGGCTAAAACCACGGCAAAATAGGGTAATGCGCTTTATGGTGTTTTATTTTACAAGAGGGATGGGTGGGTAGAGAGAAAGAGAGAAGAGACTAAAAGAACCTTCTGAATTCAACCATCCCTCATTAACTGAGGAAGACGACCATCAGTTTCTTTGAGAGACTTTGGCTGTTTGCTTTGCTTGAATTAATTTTTCTGGAAGAACCAACAAGCCAGAGCTTTCCTTATTGTCTAAAACTCCTCATGCATCAGGCCAAGCTGTTAGGAGATGAGGACAAAATCGCTCAGGCTACCCACTGCCGGTCTCATCTGATCATGGTGCCTGAGGATCGGTCAGCGAGCGAGGTGGTGGCCCGTGGAAGACATGATTCTCTAAATCTAAAAGGAAACCCTCCATGAGGAACCTTTAAAATTGACTCACAGGTATTGCATTTGGCAGGAAGAGTCCTTTTATAGCAAGCAGTGGGTACTGATGTTTGCTTACGCAAATCAATCGCCCTCCTGACTTGCTGGCACAAATGTTTCTTTGCCCCACAGGGCTGACACTGGGTAGAGTGTCCATTTCACATGGGTAGGGTTCCAATGTAGTCATGATCGTGTGGCCCAGTTCTGGACAAAGAGATACAGGAGGCTTAGAAGTTTTGTGGAAAGCTGAACAATACAGACAACATTCACTAATATCTGCTTTTTCTTTACTTCTGAATACCTGGAAAATTGTACCTCCCTGTCCCCTTGAAGTGAGGCAGGGCCATGGCCGATTTCAGCCGACGGAATCAAAGAGGAAGTTATGGTGAACTCTAAGAGGAAGTCATTTCAGGCCAAAAGATTTAACAGCAGCCTTCTCTTTCCTTGCCACCACGAATTCCGAAATTCTTTTTAAGAGGAGAACTTCAATCAGTCTGGGCCCATTAGACTAAGCAGCAAATTTGTATAAGACATGGAGCATGAGCAAGCAATGTATTTTTATTGTTTTTAAGCCACTAAGATTGGGAGGTTGTTAGTGCAGTATAATTTATTCTATCATGACTGATATAGCTTTTCTTTCTCTGGAGAAACAGACAGAAGATGCAATAAGAAAGAGCTTCTTTTCCTATGCTGGAGACTGTTTTGTAAGAAATGACACTGGATCAATTCATTTCAGAGAAGGGTGCCAACACATAAAAATCCCAAGGAGCCAGGCTCTTGGCAACATGACTGAACCACAGCATAAACCTAGAAGTCACCGGGCTTCTTATGTGAAATAATAAACATCTCATTTTGATGCCACTTTCAATCAGATAATGTTATCCGTAGTCAAAAGCGTCCTAACCGATACACTACAGAGGAGGTCGTCTGCCTTTCTCCTTTCTGTATCATGTTTGTCTCCGTCCATCCATCCACCCATCCGTCTACATGACAAACAGACACATCATTTATTTTTCAGGCCACACTAGCCATAGGAAACAAAACGCAGTAAAGACCCCCATGGTGTTAACCAAAGCCTTCTACACAGATTCTCCAGACGCAGGCTCCACGACATCACCCCGGGGATCACTGGTGCTGCTCTTATTGGGGACCACCTCCCGGAGCCCGAAGAGATTCTTAAGGTATCCCTGGAAAGCTGAGCTATAGAGCCTCTTCCTTGGCTGCTTTCAGTTTTTAAATGGACTCCGTCTACAAACATGTCTCCTGTGTTATAAGCTCCCTGCGGAGAACTCCCTAGTGACCTCAGCGAACAGCACATCGCTAACTGCCGTGAAAAAGAGACAGAGCCTGGGCAGAGAGGTGAGACAGACAAGCCAACAGGCCGGCTGAGTACGTGGCTGCCGCTGTGCGCTGCAGGTCGCCAGGTCACCACCACACTCTGCTCTGGACCCGGTCTGCCGACGCCCCCTGTGCCCAGCGCTGACCACTCATGTCAGCACACTGGGCCCGTCCTACGCACCCCAACCTCCTCCGCCAAAGGTCGTCAGGCCCTCAAAGGGCTTGGCTCTGCAGAGGCTGAGGCCCAGAGGTGGTTTAGAACTCTTCTTTCATCCCCCCCTTGCCATACTGCATCCCCCACCTCTAACCAGCGGTTGTTCTAAGACCATCAGACCGTCCCTTACCTGGAAGGTGGCCTCCCAGGCATCATTACAGGGATTGGAAGGCGGCATTCATCTCTGTTCTTTCGTGTCTGGACCAAAGGTCCCTTCAGAGCTTGAGATGGAACGGGTTCTCCAGAAGCCGACTTTGGGATACAAGAATTTTTTTTTTTTTTTTTTTAAGAGAGGAAGAGCTATGAATAAAACATAGAAAAGGTGGAATTAGCAGAGGAAGAAGGGAAGCTCTGGCACCAGACCGACCAACCTCAGCCCACCCAGTGCACCGTGCTGGGCTAAAATGGCCAGGTCTCCATTCTGCCCCTCCTCGCCCAGTCACCACACGAGAGGGGCTCTGGGAAGACCGTGACCCTGAGTGGGGACCCCGGTGGCCGAGCAGACTCCGAGCGAGCTGCCTGCTGGAGCTGTGTCTGCCAGGCCCCGGAGCAGAGTGGCCGACCCCGCCCGGGTCCACCGCCGCCCACCCTCAGGGCCTCTCAGAGCCCCTTCTCCACATGCGCTTGGCAAGCTCCCCTCCAGGGGCTCTGAGAGCCCCCTGCAGAAAGGGGGAGACAGGCAGACCATCACTGCCCCTTCCCGACTCACAGCTCCTGCTGTTTCCCCTCCCCCGCCTTTCTCAGGGACCAGCTCAGCTGACCCGGACCACCCTCTCCAAAGATCCCCCTGCTCTTCGATGGAGTTGCTGAACCTGCCCACCCACAGTCAGCCCGGGGCGAGGACGGAGAAAGGGGCACCCGTTTGGTTTCATGCATATTCCTTCCGGGCCCCATGGTGACAAAGAAGCCCACCCCGCCCTCCCCTTGATGGTCCAGCTCGGCTCCGTCCACATCCATCTTGCCCGCTTGTCCCTGGAAACAAAGATCCTAAAAGGCCTGAGAGGCCACTGCAGTGCGAATCCATTGGGACTCCGGCTGTGCCCCTCGAGGAAGCCTGCCCCTGTGGGATGACTCTGGGTCGTAGGGACATAAAGCAGAAGGTCCCCCGGTGTGTCACGGGGAGTGGGGCGGGGGTCAGCCCACCTCCACCTGCTGGTCCCCACATCCAGGTACTCCACCTGTCGAGAGCAAAGCGCCTGGGAGAGGCCTTTGGTTCAGTGCATGCATTTCATCCTTCAGAGCAGTGGGGAACGCGACACCACCAAGCAGGGGGTCCCACGGTGGTACACCCACTCCTCACCTCTTTGCTGGAAAGTGGGTCCCCTGATTGGGTCAGTGTGAGGTGGAATCCTATGCCCATGGGTGAAAAACTGCAGGAGTCCCTTGGAGGGCAGGGCCAGCTATGCCCTGGGGTGGTGGGAAGGTCACACTTGGGTCTGTTCCTATGACAACAAACAGAAGGGAAGAGGTTCAGTGTGATGAGCTCCCCACCAATGACCAGCTGACTTCCTTCTGGACTGAGGCCATGGTGGTCGCTCAGCATCAGTTGCTGTGGCTGGAAGGTGGGCCCACCCGCAGAGGAGTAGGAACATCAGCCCTGGGAAACGGCTGCCCGCTTGTGGACTCTGCTTCTGGTCCATGTGCCCACTATGCCGTCACTGATGTCACTGATAACCAGGGCTGGATGACGTCGGCGGGCCTGGTCATCTTGTCTACTTGGCTGTTCAGCGCTTTCTGCAGTGGTTACCCTCTAGAGGCTTCCACGTGGTGGTGTCACTGGCCGTGTTCATCGGCATGCCTCTTCCCCAGACTTCGCCTTATACCCAAACATCTAACCTTCTTCCTACCAAGCAGCTAACCTGAGAGCCAGGACATTTGCTATATCTGGCCCACATATATATTCTGGTGTATGTGCTGAAGAAGCAAGCACAATAGCCCACAGCCCAAAATATATATAAATATATATTCAAATCTAGGGTCACTTCTCTTTTTGTGGTTTGAGGACCAAATGCATTGGGGAACAGCCCACTGGGGAGATGGCCCCTTGACATGGTCTCTCAAGTCCACTGCTAATAAGGCTCTACTGAGGCTGCCGCCCATTTTTGGCTTAAACCCGCATACAGAGCCAATCCATCTGTGTACTAAACTCGGGCATTTCCCTCTGTTTTCAGCTGGTCACACAAGGCGTCCTACACACGTGTCAGCTAGAGCTGAGGTGAGGGGATGCGGAAAGAGGGCGGATGCTCTGGGTCTGGGCTACCTGTTCATGGCTTGTGTGTTAGGTCCTGCTCATGTCTGATCCCAGATGGATCATGTCCATCTCATGATGAAGTGCTTCAGGGCCCACCCAACCTTCTGATGTGGCAGGTCGGACAGGACTCAAACTCTGATGGATACTGCAGGCTGCCCGCTGACTTAGTATGACCCTCTGTTTACATAGGGTTTGGGATTTCCCATGATGAAAGACTTTCAGTGTTAAAAGTGAAAACCTGGGAAAGTCTTGAGCAAATGGAGATGTCGTGTTTGCCATCCTACCCCAGGCTAGTCACTCTGCCTCCAGGAGGGCCCCACTAATATGCCAGAGTTGTATTTCAAAAGGTGTTTAATTCTCCACTGAAGGTAGCATGGCTTTGTTCCAGAATCCCCGGAGCCTGCTTTGTGGTTCTCCCACTGGGACTTGCCATGACTCTGAGGAAATCTACCCGATGTCCTGATTGCTTCTGTCAAGGTCCCAGGTTTCCCAGCCCTGGTGCTGACCTCGGGTTAACACACCTGTCTTGGTTGGTTCGTCTGCTCTGACTTGAAGGCCCAGCTTGGTCCTTGGCCGGCTGCACTCTGCAGCTAGGGACGATGAGAGCTTCATTGTGAGCAAGCAAAGAGGCCTCCAGCTTTCTTCTCTGACTTTCAGCTCCCTGTCACCCATCCTCGGGTGTTCCCATCTTCTGTGGAGCAGCAACAGCACTCAGCGAGAGCCCCTCAGTCCCCCTGCGGGGCTGTATCTTCACAGCATTTAGGTTCTTCGTATGCGGCTTTCACTGGTACATTCACTGTTACGACACACCAGCCTGATTCACCACTGAGCAAAGTTCTAACAACAGGACCACCGCCTGGTGCTGGTGAACGGGTCTTTATTGCCAGGTAAGGAGTGAACAGTTCAGCTCTAAAACTCCATCTTACCCTCTGCTTTCTCAGATGGCTCTCAGGACCCATTGTCGCAAGGCTGGTTCTTCAAGCTGAGACAGTTGGGGAGCAAGACGGCCATTACAGATGGACATACCTAGAAGAGAAAGCAGGAAAAGGCAGGATGGGCCCCACGCAGAAGCTGATCCCAGATGCAGGCCAGACACAGCGCTGGCCAACCCAGCGAGGGGCTCTGCAGGGGGCATCATCGACAGGACCCAGCGTGCTGGCCCTGTGGCAGTGATGGGCCGTGAGGCTGCTGTCAAAGGAGCCCACACCTGCCATCTGCCTGCTGACTGCACCTGCTCCCTGCAGCTGAGCGGGAGGGCCCTCCACAAAGGGGGCTTTGCACAGCACACTGCCATGCCTACCACCGAGCTCTCCTCCAACAATCAGAGCCCCCAGAAGAGGGTGGTGGCGTTGCCTAGGGCCCCAGGAAGGCATGGGCCCCAAGCCACACTGAGATTCCTGCTCGGGGGTTCTGCAGAGTGAGCCCTTCAACCTCCAGTCATGGAAGAAGGGGGAAGGGGGCAGGGAGGACCCGAAGAATAACTGTGTGCAAATTAGGAGGGAAAAGGAAAGAGAAGCATCACATTAGCTGAAGAGAAGAAAAATGAAAGCTGGTGTCTCCCCAGATACCCTCCCTCATTCACTGTGTTTTCTTCCCCTTAGTTTCCAGTCTAAGACCCAGAAATAAAGCATCTGGACTGGGAATTTCCTTAAAGTGTTCTGGGAAAGAGCCAGACATGTTTGCATGGACCTTCTTCTAGGCTTCTGCCAGAAACGTTCAATTGAACAGTGACTGCTCGTCTTTGAATTTGGGTGTCCGAATAGGGAAAGAGAAACCTCTTATCTTGTTCATAAACTCAAGTCCTAGGAATTCCACCCCTGGCCCCATTGCCCATACCCTCCTCAACCATCTGTGTTCACCCCACACTGACTGTCCTGCAGGGAACCGACCGACGGAGCCCCTTTGGGGTGACCAGCCATGCAAATGTACTGAGACCACTTTCTAGAGGTCTACAACCCTGCGTGTTTAAAAAGTTATGAGCAATTTAAAGTGCAAGTATTACTCTGAAAATGCTCCCTAATTAATAAATGTTCTACATTTTTATGTGGGAATGTTTAATATTTAATTTTTCAATAATTTTATCATTTATAATTTATTAAATTTATTTTGTGGCTTGTATTTATTAAAAATTGATATACTTCCTATTTCTTTTACTCTAATGTTAGATTGTTGTTATGCAAAATGGAAAAAAAAACCTGGTTCTTTAAGTCATACGACTCTTCGTTTTAAAGCCCTCAGTTGCAGTGTGTTAAGGCTTCAATATCCTGGGCCTCCCTCCTGGTGTCTCTCCTGACACTTTCTCAATGACTGCATTTGCGTAGGTCAGGGGATCAGCAGACCTTTAGAAGTCGGCTAAGATGTTCAGTTTCTTCCTGCAAAGAGCCAGGAGTAGAGGTTATTATCGAGCTACATTTCATGGTGTTGGAATGGTATGGACTTGGAGCTGCAATGATCTACATGCCCCTAAAAATTTGGATGGCATGAATTTTCAAGACGGGTTGAGGTGAGATTTCTGTCCCACAGGGGTTGACAGCTGAAGTGTGTTAAGTTTCTAGTCAGGTAATATAATGGAAGGACGGGAAGACAATACCAGAGGTGGAGTTACTGTTAAATGCCCCAGCCATTTAAAGCCAAATATTTTCAAAGAAACATGTCTGATGTCAGTGGTCTGGATTCTGCAAGTTTGCAGCCTCTGCAAGCGAATCCTTGAGACTTTGAACGGAAATCGGCATTATTGGGCCATACATCCTCATAGGCAGAGGGAGTGCCATTATTAAAAGTCCCCTTTCCGTACTGTGGGTTTTAGGCAAGCTCGAGTTATGACTAAAGTCAGGAGACCACGCGTGCATTAAGTGGAGGAGGCTACCAGGGTAAAGCTGGAAGCGCACAGCAGGTCCATTTCACGCAGCGCTCACGTGTTTGTTGAGCATTTACTGTGTGAGGGTCCACGAGGTCGGACGGACAGAGAAGCGCGAGGGCGCTCTGGTGACCACTGTCCACTGGACAGCAGAAAGGAAGCATGGACTCCTGCCCCTCTGTTGTTTTTAGTCACTGAGTTGTGTCCGACTCTTTGTGACCCCACGGGACTGCAGCACGCCAGGCTTCCCTGTTGTTCACTACCTCCTAGAGTGCGCTCAGAGGGGAGGAGGAAACGGCAACCCACTTTAGTATTCTCTGCTGGAAAATCCCATGGGGTTGAAAAGACTCAGACATGCCTGAGCAACTAACACTACTACTACTAGAGTTTGCTCAAACCCATGTCCATTGAGTTGGTGATGCCATCCAACCATCTCATCCTCTGTCGTCCCCTTCTCCTCCTGCCTTCAATCTTTCCCAGCATCAGGGTCTTTTCAAATAAGTCAGTTCTTCGCATCAGGTGGCCAGAGTATTGGAGTTTCAGCTTCAGCATCGGCCCTTCTGATGAATATTCAGGACTGATCTCCTTTAGGATGGACTGGTTGGATCTCCTTGCAGTCCAAGGGACTCTCAGGAGTCTTCTCCGACACCACAGTTCAAAAGCATCAGTTTATTGGTGCTCAGCTTTCTTCATGGTCCAACTCTCACTTTCGTACATGACTACTGGGGACTCTCTAAGCCACCAAAATTCTACAACGAAAGCCCATCAAACAGGTCTGTGAAGTGTCATGAGATGCTGGGTTTAAAAATAAAATATCGTCAGTATTGAAATCTAGCATTCATCACATTTGACATTTTTCATGACAGGTCTTGAATTCGTTTTCTCACCCTGTGGGAACCGACAGCGGAGCCTACCTCTGCTCTGTCTTCATCTTCCCCGCATGCAGTACGGTACTTCGTTCACAGTAACTCCCCTAAAAATGGGCCAAATGAGTGTCTGTTTATACCCAGACCATCTCTAGTTTGTAAGTCCCAGGAGGATAGGTTGGAAGCATTTTTCCACTGGTATTTTGCAAAGAGCCTAGATTTAGTGCTTTGCATTGGACGGTAGCAAATACATGCTGGTTCAGTCAAAGAGGAACCTCTGACACCTGGTTCTCTTCGGGATCGCGGCCTCCCCAGTGCCCTTCTCCCAACCTGGCAATGCTGAGCTCCAGCTCCTTCAGTGCCAAACCCAGCTTGCTCCTGGAGTCTAGCTGCTGAGCGTCTGTAGCATTTTGATATAATGCATTAAAACATTTCCTCAGCCAAGTGTTTTACACAACATAAAATATTTTCCTATGCTAATGTTTCTTTTATTGAGTTTTTTACAAAAAAAATTATCACACATTCTACAGATATTCAGCAACACTTACTCAACTGAAACACAAAATAAAATTACAGAAACACTAAATACAGACATTCGCTCAAATTATCCAGAAAGAACTGATTGCTGGTGAGGAATAAGCTACGTAAGCTGCTGCAGGGCCACCGCCCAGGGCTCACTTTCACTGAATGTCAAGTTGGCTGGGCCCTTTCCAGGTGAGTCAGCCCCATGGGCCCTGTTGACCTAGCAAACAGGATGAAGAGGTTGAATATCCCAGCTTTAAGTTCGTGGACTAGGACTCACATTGTAGTGATGAGGGTCACAAAGCAGTCAGATGCTACACATGGCACAGTCCAAGATGAAGGCAAGTGAGCAGGGAACGGAGACTCGGCAAGAGCTGCCAGTTGGAGAGAAGCCCTTGTTGCCAGGGCAACGTGGAAGCAGCCCCTGCCTGGGGAAGGACCATCATCTGGGAAAAAGGTGACTCAGAGACATCAGAGGACAGTAGATGACAAAGGTCTGGGCGTGGGATGAGCGGGTGGGGAGGGCAGGGGCGGGGAGGACGTCAGGAAGGAAATCAGTGAGCGGAGGTCACGTGATGGCACTTTCCTTCTGAGAAGTGAGACCACAGCTTGGGTCCCATGCTCTGGGAAGACTTAGAGGAACCGCCCAACACCAAAAAAAAAGATGCTCTTTTCATCATAGGGGACTGGAATGCAAAAGTAGGAAGTCAAGAGATACCTGGAGTAACAGGCAAGTTTGGCCTTGGAGTATAGAATGAAGCAGGGCAAAGGTTAACAATGTTTTGCCAAGAGAACGCACTGGTCATAGCAAACACCCTCTTCCAACAACACAAGAGACAACTCTACATGTGGACATCACCAGATGGTCAATACCGAAATCAGATTGATTATATTCTTCTCAGCCAAAGATGGAGAAGCTCTATACAGTCAGCAAAAACAAGACTGGGAGCTGACTGTAGCTCAGATCATGAACTCCTTATTTCAAAATTCAGACTTAAATTGAAAGCAGGGAAAACACTGGACTTCCCAGGTGGTGCTAGTGGTAAAAGAACCCACCTGTCAATGCAGGAGATGTAAGAGATGCAGGTTTGATCCTTGGGTCAGGAAGACCCCCTGGAGGAGGGCAAGGCAACCCCCTCCAGTATTCTTGCCTGGAGAATCCCATAGACAGAGGAGTCTTGTGGACTTAGGGTCCATACGGTCTCAAAGAGTGGACATGACTGAAGTGACTCAGCACATATGCAGGGAAAACATTAGGTCATTCAGGTATGACCTAGATCAAATCTCTTATGATTCTACAGTAGAAGTGACAAATAGATTCAAGGGATTAGATCTGACGGACAGAGTGCCTGAAGAACTATGGACGGAGGTTCCTAATAGTGTACAGGAGGCAGGGACCAAAACCACCCCTAAGAAAAAGAAATGCAAAAAGGGAAAATGGTTGTCTGAGGAGGCCTTACAAATAGCTGTGAAAAGAAGAGAAGTGAAAGGCAAAGGAGTAAGAGAAAGATATACCCATCTGAATGCGAGTTCCAGAGAATAGCAAGGAGAGATCAGAAAGACTTAAATAAACAATGCGAAGAAAGAGAGGAAAACATGCTACCAAAGTAACGCTCAAAATCCTTCAAGCCAGGCTTCAACACTACGTGAACCAAGACCTTCCAGATGTTCAAGCTGGATTTAGAAAAGGCAGAAGAATCAGAGATCAAACTGCCGACATCCATTGGATCATAGAAAAAGCAAGAGAGTTCCAGAAATACATCTACTTCTGCTTCGTTGACTCTGCTAAGGCCTCTGTGTGGATCACAACAAACAGTGGAAAATTCCTAAAGAGATGGGAATACCAGACCACCTAATGTGCCTTCTGAGAAAGCTGTAGGCAGGTCAAGAAGCAGCAGTTGGAACCAGACATGGAACAACAGACTGGTTCCAAATTGGGAAAAGAGTACATCAAGGCTGTATATTGTCACCCTGCTTATTTAACTTCTATGCAGAGTACATCGTGTGAAATGCCAGGCTGGATGAAGCACAAGCTGGAATCAAGATTTCAGAGAGAAATATCAATAACCTCAGATATGCATTTAACATCACCCTAATGGCAGAAAGAGAAGAGGAACTAAAGAGCCTCCTGAGGAAAGTAAAAGAGGAGAGTGAAAAAGCTGGCTTAAAACTCAACATTCAGAAAACTAACATCATAGCATCTGGTCCCATCACTTCATGGCAAATGGAGGGGGAAACAATGGAAACTGTGATAGACTTTATTTTCTTGGGCTCCAAAATCACTGCAGACGGTGACTGCAGCCATAAAATTAAAAGACGCTTGCTCCTTAGAAGAAAAGCTATGACCAACCTAGACAGCGTATTAAAAAGCAGAGACATTACTTTGCTGACAAAGTTCTGTACAGTCAAAACTTTGTTTTTTCCAGTAGTCATGTATGGATGTGAGAGTTGGACTATAAAGAAAGCTGAGTGCAGAAGAATTGATGCTTTTGAACTGTGGTGTTGGAGAAGACTCTTGAGAGTCCCTTGGACTGCAAGGAGATCAGACCAGTCAATCCTGAAAGAAATCAGTCCTGAATATTCATTGGAAAGACTGGTGCTGAAGCTGAAGCTGAAGCTCCAATACTTTGGCCACCAGATGTGAAGAGCTGACTCATTTGAAAAGACCCTGATGCTGGGAAAGATTGAGGGCAGGAGAAGGGGACGACAGAGGATGAGATGGTTGGATGGCATCACTGACTCAATGGACATGGGTTTGGGAGGACTCCAGGAGTTGGTGATGGACAGGGAGGCCTGGCGTGCTGCAGGGCACGGGATCACAAAGAGTCAGACACGACTGAGTGACTAAACAACAACAACTGCCCAAAGCTCAATCATTACACTTCCACTTGTAACTCATGTCACGCCAATTTTTCCCCCTGTGAGTTAGAGGCAGAGGGTCAAGGAGCCTAGATCCTGGCATTCAAGTCTATGTTCATTACTTTTGATCCTTGAAGTCACCCCCAAATTCATCAAAATTAGTATTTTTACTCCTAGTTGACAGATGAGAAGAATAAGCACCAGGAAGTCTGAGCATCTTGCAAAATGTTGCCCTTGGCAAAAAGCGGGAGGCCCTGGACTGGGGTTCAGGTCTCCTGGCCACTCACCTACCCGTTTCCTTCCTTCTTTCCTTTGAAAGAAAGTGAAAGTGAAAGTTGCTCAGTCGTGTCCGATTCTTTGCGACCCCATGGACTATACAGTCCATGGCATTCTCCAGGCCAGCATACTGGAGTGGGCAGCCTTTCCCTTCTCCAGGGGATCCTCCCAACCCAGGGACTGAACCCAGGTCTCCTGCATTGCAGGTGGATTCTTTGAGAGAAGTGGTTCCTTCAGCTGCAGCCTTGGAGGCTTTTCTGTTTTTAAGGTTGGCTTAGGAATTGAACCAAGTTTCCAACAGCAGTGTAGCTCCTCGTGTATTCATGAGCCACAAGGGAAGGCCAAGAACACTGGAGGGGGTAGCCTATCCCTTCTCCAGGGGATCTTCCCGACCCAGGAATCAAACTGGGGTCTCCTGCATTGCAGGTGGATTCTTTACCAACTGAGCTATGAGGGAAGCGTTTGTTCCCTTTATCTCTGTTCAAACTTTACCGTCTTCCTGAGGATGTGCGTTCATAAGCAGGCACTTCCTCACCCCTTTCCCTTCCCTAAGACTCATCACCAGCAGAAACACTAGCACTCACCTGCCTGTTTATCGGTCTTGCCCTCTTCCCCCAACACAATGTAAGCTCAGTGCAAGGAGGATTTGTCTGCTATATTCGCTGCTGTACCCTCCAAACCTTGAACTGTGCCTGGCACATCACCCTTGCCTCATCCTATGTGAAATGTCTGCACCAGGACTTCTGAATGACCCAGGGACTCTGGTTTGGATGCAGATTCCGATGCCCGGGGTAGCGCCTGTGACGCCCCTACGGCTGATCAGGGAACCCCTCTCCGTGACATTCGGGGGGGGGGTTCCTTTAGCTCTGACGTGGCGGTGGGTGGAGCTGGCTGAGGGGAAAGGTGGTAAGGCGAGGCCAGAATGGGGCAGGAGCGGAAAGGAACCTCTGACGGGTATTTTTCTATCCTCAGTTATTCCCCCTGATCGCACGTGCATCTGGAATGTGTGACATGTCTCAACGGTATTTGAGAAGCAGGTATTCATCTAACCTCTACCCCGCAGCACTCTGATAGCCCCCAGCCTCTCCTCCCCCGGGCCTACCTGATGAAGACACTAGCAGCTACGCTGCTGGTGAAAACTTGGTTCAATTCCTAAGCCGACCTTAAAAACAGAAAAGCCTCCAAGGCTGCAGCTGAAGGAACCACCTCTCTCAAACAGGGCTTTTCTTTAGGGTCTGTTTGGCAAACACGTATGCTTCTTACTTAGAGGCAGGCCATGTCAGCAGTTTAATTTAAGGCATCAAATGAGAAACAATCTGTCTGGTATAACCTTTTGCCGGTGAAATGAACAGCCTCTGAGCCAGCTCCCGGAGAACACTCTCATTATCCTGCCCGCCATGACATGGGACATATTGTCTCTTTTCTTGACTTGACCTTAACACATCACTGATGCAAAACATATTTCTAGTTTGAAAAATAGTCATCTAGAAAATAAAAACCAATTCATCGGCTCAGCCACAGTCCTGAGCCTCCGTGCTATTGAAGAGATGTTTTGTTTGATTTGTGCCACTGACTCAACCTAGCCTTTTAAAAAATTAGGGAAATAGTTGTGAGCAGAGAAGTGCCCTGCAAAGAAGTATGCTTTCCTTTCAAAACCTGAGGTCAACAGACTAAGATCCATGGGAACACGGACTCTGATTCTGGCCACCAAATGATCTTGGAAAATGAGGGCTAAAGGGAATTTTGTCTGGAAGTAAAAATTCATGGTCAAATTAAATAAAAAATAGAATAAAACCTCCATAGCTACGTAAAACAGTAAAAACGTGATCTAAACTGTAGAGTTCCAGTGGAATGGGGGAGGAAAATTAGGGATCGTTTAGTTTAGTGAGACATTTTCAGAGATTAGGAAGCTATGCCCTGGTGGGGAGACTTGCTTAAAAACAGTGGAAAGAGACAGGACTGGAATTCAGATCTCCTGGTTTGCAACTGATGCCCCCCCCCATTTCACATACTTTCTTGATAAAAGTTCTAATACAACACAAATACTTGCACCATTAATAATTGGTGCATTACTTATATGAGCCTCCTGCACCTACATCAGTGAGGATTAGCAACAGCTACTACTAACAGGGGCTAGAGCAAGATGAAAACTTGTATTTCCCTCATTTCATAGAACCCTGCTGGTAGGCAGATCTGGTGTGGGGCCTGCACAGAGACCAGGGACCACTCTCCTGGGAACTCTGTACTCCATCCGTCTATTATCAATTCATGACCCAAGATGGATGCGGAAATCCCACCTATTACGCCGACACTACGTGCTGGAAGAGGAGAAAAAGAGAACAAAGGGGCTTTCTTCTGCTGTCTCTTTCTCTTTTAAAGTGATGTCTGCAAATTTCCTCCCAATATTGCCACAGAGGAAATTGGGAAATGTGACTTTCCATCAAACTGGGTCTTCCTGAAGAGGGCTTCCCTGGTGGCTCAGATGGTAAAGAATCTGCCTGCCATGCGGGAGACCTGGGTTTGATCCCTGGGTTGGGAAGATCCCCTGGAGAAGGGGAAGGCTACCCACTCCAGTATTCTGGCCTGGAGAATCCCATGGACAGAGGAGCCTGGTGCGCTACAGTCCATGGGGTGGTAAAAGAGTCAGACATGACTGAGCGACTTTCACTTTCACTATTCCTGAAGAAGAAAGAGAATATGGGTATTAGAAGGCAACAAGCTGTCTCTGCAACTGTACAAAGTATATACGTGGCACTGACAGCAATTCTCTGGTCTAAATTTGGCTTTTTTTAATATCAATACATACGGAGTCATGGGGTTGATAGTGGCACAGCAGACTGTGTTGGATTAACTCTCCCACAGATAACAATTAGACCATAGGAAAAAAACAAAACCATAAAACCTCTTGAAGCCACTGCAGAACAAGCCGAAGAAGGCAGCTATTAAAGGGGACTCAACCATTTAAAGAAAGGAAGCACACTCATTGCGTGAGAATCGACGTGGCTTTTCCCTTGAGAGGACTCCTCAGTCTGCGTGGTAGCAGGGAGGTTAGAGACCGTCTAAGTTTGAGCAGAAAGCTGCCATCTCTACACCTGAAGGGCCAGGGAAGTGTCCAAGAGGTTGGAAATTGAATGGGAAGTCCTGGAAATGAAAGAGATCCATCAGAATCTGCATAAAAACCCGACGCCAAGCCCTGGCTGACTCCTGTTTCCGTGCATGCATGGGGGAGCCTATTAAAGAGTTCAGCGAAAGCACCTGGAGGGCTGAAAGATTGAAAAGGCGTTTCAGTTCTGCCAACACAGGCAAGAAAGAGCTTAGAGTTTAAGTCCTTCCAAGTTAGAGACACTTGACTATTTTTTTTTTTTAAATAATTTTCACCTCTGTTCTTTTCTTCCTCTTTGTCTGGGATTCAAATTGCATTGTATATTAGGCTGTGCTACACGTCACAGAGTTGTTTTTCTGTTTTTCTCCGCCCAGCGTTTTTTCCTCTCCATTTTCAGATTATATCATTTCTATTGCTATATATATTGCTACGTCCACTGACTCTTCTGCCAGCTCCATTTGCTCTTAAACCCATATTCAATGGATTTTCTATTTCAGGTATTGTACTTTTCAGTTCTAGAACTTCCATTTTTTAAATATAATTTCTATTTCTCTGTTGAGATTCCTTATCTGTTCACTCATTATGACCTTTTTTTTCTCACAATACTTGGGCATATTTATAATAGTTTCTTTAAAGTCCTTGTCTGATCCAATATCTGGATCACATCGGGTCTGTAGCAACTCAGTTTTTTTCTTGAGTATTATTCAGATTTTCCTTTCGCCTTCATATATCTATTAGTTTTTGATTGGACACAAGACATTGTAGACCATGTGCTGTAGAGATTCTGGCCTCTGTTACCTTCTTTGTTGATTTTTTTTACTTTATTCCATTAGTTAAATTATTGGCAAATGACCTTGAACTTGTGGAGGCTTGGTTAGAGAGAAGCGTAAATCTCTTTGTTAGAGAGAAAATATAAATCACCAAAAGCAGGACTGAAGAGAGGTATCATTATAGATCTTATAAACATTAAAAAGATTACAGGGAATTACAAACAACAACTTCATGCCAATATTCTAAAACTCAAGTGTAATGAAAAAAATCCCTGTGTTGTCCTAACACAAGAATAATTTCACTGGAGAGTTCTTTTAACCATTTAAGCAATAAACAATACGACTTTCACATCCTCTTTCAGAAAACAGAAGGACGTTAAGAGGCTGGAATACAATGGAAAAAAATAAATGAAAGAATCTATGCGATCATTATCAGTCAGTTTCAAGGAACACTAAAAACTGTTCTTCAGGAGGAAGAAAAACGATATTAGGAGAAACAATAGATATGACTAGATATTAAAATATTAAGAAAAACACTTGACAGAATTCAATATTCACTTGTAATAAACATTCTAAGCAAACTAAAAATAGAAATGAATCTTATCAATCTTACTGTTCGCACATACAAAACCGTATAACTAAGATCATAATTATCAAAGATCAAACAATTTCCCCTAAGATCAGGAAAAAGGAGGTCATCTCTCGTGATGCGTATGTAATATTGTATTGGAGTTCATAAGCCAGTGCAATAAATTAAGCAAAGGAAATAAAAGTTATAAAGATCAGAAAGAAATCAGCATTGTTTTTATTACTGCAGATTTTTTTCGATTAAAAAAAATCCTAGGGATCAGCAAGACAACTAATAAAAACTAATACGTGAATTTTAGCAAGGCTGCTGGATACAAAGGCAATGTACAAAAATAAGTAGCACTTCTACATACTAGTAGCAAACAATTTAAAAATAAAAACTGTAAATTCCATTTCTAATAACATCAAAGCATAATATACATAGGAATAAATTTAAGGAAAGCAGTCAAGATCTCTACTCTGAAAGCAACTCTGAGTTGCTGAAAGCAATTGCCAAAAACTGTAAATAGAGAAATGTTCCATGTCAGTGGACTAGAAGATTCAACATTGTTAAGATATCAATTATCCTTAAATTTATCCAAATATTAAAACAAAAGCCCATTTAAAGTTCTAATGGGTCCCTAAAACGGGTAACTTTTTGACAATATCAACAGTTGGAGAGGTTGTACAGTTATTCATTGAACCTTTCATTTATTGGTACTGGTAGCAGTGGAACATACACTTTAGAAACCAGTTTGAGAGTTTTCTTATAAGGACTATGTTTATATACATATCCTATGACTCAGCAATGCCACTCCTAGGTATTTACCCAAGAGATTCCACTCCTAGGAATATACCCCATACAAAAGTTACTAAAATATTTATAGCTCTTTATATACATTGGTCAAACAGGGCTTTCCTGGTGACTCAGTCAGTAAAGAATCCACCTGCAATGCAGGAGTCCCGGGTTCGATCCCTGGCAGGGAAGGTCCCCTGGAGAAGGAAATGGCTACCCACTCCAGTATTCTTGCCTGGGAAAGCCCATGAACAGAGGAGGCTGGTGGGCTACAGTCCATGGGGTTGCAAGAGTTGAATATGCCTTAGCCACTAAACCACCATATATTGGTCAAAAGCTGGTAATACCCCAAGTGTCTATTAAGCGCAACACAGATAAATTGTGGCAAGAATACTACTCAGCAGCGACTGACACACCCAATAGGATAAGTCTCAAAACAATCACGCGAGGGAGAGACACTAGACACAAAGAATATGTGCTCTGTGACCCCACTTGTAAGATATTCAACAGCAGGCAAAAATGATATGTGATAGAAATCAGAACAGTGACTGAGGTGGAGTGAGGTGACAGGGAAAATTTCTAGGGTGGTATACACACACTCGTACGTATTTATATATGCATACACTCATATATATTATATAGCTTGTTTATATACATTGTACAGCTGGTGGTATTACAAAAGTCTACATATTTTTCAAAGTTACAAAGAACTGTAACTTAACACATGTGCATTTTATTGTAGGCAAATTATATTTCAATTGAAAAAATATTACTTTTTAAAATATGAGTTCCTATCAGTAGGGTATGTTTCGGTCTAAGCAAGAACAGTGAAATCTCTCTTATCAGCTTGGCAAGGACAGCTAGCTGGTTACTTAATTTTAAAAGTTTATTAAAAATCATTTAAGTATATATATTTTTCAATATTTTATTTTTCATATAAAAGCAGATATATATGCATTCACTTGCTAATCTTTTGATGTATAGACAAGACCGTTTTTGTGTTCCACATTGTCATTCTTGAATAAACTATCTCTATAACACATCATCTATGATTTGTAGGTTCAATTTCTTTAAAAAAGAGTCAGAAATTAAATTCATTTTTGAAGCAAACTAAACACAAAATCCCTCAGGTATTTATGATGTTTTCCGCATTCTATATCTTGTGTGCCCTATAACTAACCGGAAGGATTTCTCGTGTGCCTATCTTTTCATCTGAATTTTTTCCAAAGCATTCTTTGTTTTTATGGCAAAGAAGTGACAACTCTCTTTTTTCTCATTCTTATTTCATTGGTTTACATGATATTTAATTTAATTACATCATCACAATAACCATACAATTTTGCATTTAGGCAATGCTCACATCCCCATAATTTCTCATTTAAATCCATGATAATGGCCTCCTTCCATACAAAAGGATATAATAAAGTCATAGGAAGATGACGGGCTAGAGACACAGGGAGATGAAGGGAAAGAAAGCTCTGTCCTTTTAGTCTGTAAACCTCTTAAAGGGTCTCTCACCTCCCTTGCCTCCCTTGCTCAGCTTTTGCCCCAGAGCTAAGATCCACAGTGAAACCGTGGCAATCCTCTCAGGCCTCTCCTGTCTATGTTCCTTCTTTTATCTGAAATGGGAAGGCAAACATTGGTTTAAAGGCCTTTACAACCATTATTTCCTAAGTGGTCAATAAACAGATGAAACAGTACCCAGCTTTCTAATATTCTGGAGGATGCAGACTAAGCCATAATAAGACATGACTGCAGGGCAACTGGAAGCAAATAGATGATCAATAAGAACTTCCATACTCTGCTGGCGGAAATGTGAATTCCTTCAACAGTTTTGGGAAATGGTGTGGATCCACCTAATGAAATGGAAGACAGGCAAGGCCTAGCAGTTTCTCTCCTAAGTATGTATCCTGTGTGCTTGTGTGCACTGTGATACCTGTACAAGAACATGTTTGGTTTGGAAACAAACCAAACGCTTTTCGGTAGTAGAATGGCATTTCCACACAATAAAATGCATGGATCCTACAAACACTATCATGTAAAAAAAGAAGCTACAAAGCGATACACACCATATGATTCTTCCATGTAAAGTTCAAAACCAAGCAAAACCAAACTACATTTTTAAGGATTCAAATAGGTGGTACTTTTTTATATCAAAATGCAGGTTTCCTGGAGTGCTTTATTAAAAAATGACCCATCTTTAATACTTCCCCACATTTGTTTCAGTAATTTCTCACTCACTCTTTTAAGCTTCAGTAGTAGCTCGAAGACACTTTAAGATTACTCAAATGGCAAACCCTGAATCTCTTTCACCTCCTTTTTCACTGGCCACACACACATTTTTTCTTTTCTTTCTTTTCAATGAACAAAAACAAAAGCAAAAAAATGATTTCTGTAGAGGCCAGGAGAGCGATTTTATCTGGAAGGAGGGAGGTGTCTGGGCTTGGAAAGGAGAATCTGGGATAGGGGCTTCTGGGATGCCAGCCTTGTTCTATGTATTAAGCGGCACTTGTTCTGCAATTTTAGTAAACTGTATCAAACACACACACATACACACACATGTGTGTGTGTGTGTTACGTGCTTTTCTCTGTTATAGTCACAACAAAATATTTTAAAACATGGGAGTGTCTTATATGGTTTACTTAATTCTCCCTGCCTCCCCCCAGTTCCATGTTAGGGGATCACTTTCAAACGTATCATTAATCCTTGGAGGCAATGAAGACTCTGATCACTAATATTCTTAGACTCTGGTTAGCTCCAAGGATGGAGTATAACCAGGAAGAAATGGGGACAGTAACATTCAACAGCAGCCACAGGGAAAGGGAAAGGAAATGGACTAAACACCCATTAGTACACATTTGAGCAAATTCAGTCATCCAAGTTATCCAGTAACGAGGGGTGCCAGTAACTTAATTTTCACATTAAACCCAATTATGTCAGTTATCTATGAGTGCGTTTCCAAGTATTTGCCTCTCTGTATTCATCCATGGGCCCTGAATAGCAATCCATCTTTTTATTTGGAATCGAAGAAACACTAATACAAGCTTCATTGAAATCCAATTATCAAGATGTCTTTTTTTCCACTTAAGCCAGTAAGTGAGTCAGTTGCAAGATGCTGCTTAAATTACAGTAGAATTATTTTCTAAAAGGATCAAGCTTGCTGAGCTCTTACCATTCATTTTGGTATTATTTATAAAAATTATCATTGTCAGTAGCCACTCAGGCCCACCAAAGCAGCATCTTTTTAAAAAAACAATGTTTTTAAAAAGCCCTTATTTAGTCCACTAATTTTTCATTTTCCATTATGTTAATCACTAAAGACTCCAAGAAACAAAGAAGACTAAATAGGTTACATTCAGTCGACATTATTTTCTATTGTATGGTGCATATTAGCACATGAGCGTACACACACACACAGCCACGCCACTGGAAAATTTCAGGTTATAGAAGGGAACTCAGTGGAGCGCCCACCAGCCTGATCTAGCCATGAATTCTCCTGCCACTTGATCTGGTGCCAAACTGAAAAAAGTATAAGAAACACCCCCCCATCACGTGGTGAATAAAAGAGCCGAAACAAACACGCGCTCTTTGGATGCTTCTCTTTTCTTGGGCTGATGGCATTCACACACAGTTTTATTAGCCAAGCAAGATCACAGGAAAGGAAATGTTCTTTACGAGACGATTTTAGTTTTCTGAAGTTTATTTCTTGGAGATAGAAGGTTGCATTTCAGGGACTGAGGAAATAATATTGCTACATGTGTTTCTACTACCTATCTCAAGAAACTGGGGATGAATTTTAGCAAGCATAATACCCACACAGGAAACAACCTAATATTCAGCAATGGTAGGGTCGGTAAATAAATCGTGGTTTGTTCATATAGTGAAATGGATAGACTTTACCCTGACTGTTCTTTTCAGCTATAGATTTTCACATTATCACACAAGCCTCTGTATTACTAAAAAGGTTTCGATACCAGATGTGACTGTGCCATTGAAAAGAAGGGGTACTGAAAGCCCCCCCCCCCCCCCCCGTGCTCTACAAAGCAGTGCAGTGGTTCTGCGGTTCCTGCAGCGGGGAACAATGACATGGCAGATGCGCCGCAGGAATTCTCACCGCTGTTTCCCTCCCACGTGGACAGCTGTTCCGCTCAAAATTCCAGTGATGGTCAGAGAGAGTTAGGCAACGCTCTGCTCCCAGCACAGGAGCGCAGAGAGGTTGCACCAGCATGTTCTTCCAGTTCTGCCACCTGCTTAGACAGGGGTCTGGGTAAACGCTGCGTCACACAGAGCTAGCCTCCACCCCCACACGGGGAGGGAAGCTCGCATCCAGGGTTTAGCAATTCTGGATCATCAGTTGACCAACTTAAACAAGGTACAAACTTTCTTGTAAAATCTGATAAAGTATTAGATCCCGAGTAGCTTGTCACATAGGCACACACTGTGAAGCACGTTAATAAAACATGCGCTGGTGAGTCCACCCTTCACCTTACGAAGCGGAACTTCGGATTCAGTGGAAGCCCTCCGTGAGGTCCATGCCTGCCTGCAAGTGTCACCAGCACTCTAAGCCAGCAATTGCTACCTTTTCCTTTTTTCTGTTCTTATTAATAAACTGTCTTCCTGAGCAGTGGCTGATTTAATTTTGCTTGCTTTCTCTTGATTCTGGGATAGAACATTCTTGGTTGTCCCCCTTCCTCTCAGGTTATTCTGTCTCAGTTTCCTTTGAAGGGTTTGCTTCCTCTTCCTGCCTTCCGAATTTCGGAGTGATCAAAAACACAGTCCTTAGACTTCATTTTCTATTTAAAGTAATGGATGATGACCAGAGATGAAAATTTCAGACAGACTCATGGCTTAAAATGCCATCTGTATGCCTCTTCTCAGAACGAAGCTCCTGTATCAAAGTGCATATCTCAGTGTCCTCGTTTGGATGTCTAATAAGCATCTCAAAATTAACTTAACCCCAAATTAAGCCTTTGATATTCTCCCCTAAAGTCTTTATTTTCTTCTTCATAACCAAATGAAACACCATTATAATCTTAGACACTGCCATTCCTTTGTTCTATTTTTTCCTCTGCAGGATTAGATAGACCTGTTGGAGAGCCTCTTAAGTCCCCTGTGTCTTAACCTCTCAGCCATCCATATGGAAATTTCCCACACGAAGGAAGAAAAGCATGGTTTTTTCCAAGTTTTCTTTCACTTTACTCAGATCTGCCTTTCGGTTTGTGAGTTCTCTCTATAGCTGAATCCTTTCTTCCGATGCCTTTCCATTTTTAACATTCAATCATGTTTTCATTTCTAGAAATTTTATTTATTTTAAAAATATTTTTGTTCATCTTTTGGTAGTTTTTTTCTTATACAGGTTATAAATAATTTTTAATATATTTGAATATATCAAACATTTATTCTGAATTATGTGTCTTAGCCTTTAATATTGAAGCCTTTGAGGATGGGGGTCTAGTCTTTTTTCTTTTCTCCCTATGGACTTGAAGTAATGCTGGCTTATTCCTGCCGTTCTCTGTGACCTAGACTGTGAGTTCATGTTTGCTGGCATGCTATTTGTCAGCCGGGATGGTTTCTGCCTGCTTTTGTTGGGCAATGAGAACTCCTGTAATGAATTCTTTTAAAAATACAGTTATAAGCAATACAAATGATGCAAACACTGGAGATTCAGATAAGCCCATGTGAACGGCAGCCAGTGACACCAATTTTCAGGGAATCTTTTAAAAATCAACCCATCAATAGCCAAAGCTGAAAATGGTAGTTTTTCTTACTTTCTGCCTCTTCAACTTCTGCTTTTCCTTGTGTTGTTTTAGTTCACTCTTTGTAAAAGGGCATTGCCTTCCCTATTTGTGCTCCCTCTAATTGTTACATCCACTGTGCTCCACTGCTACGGCTAGTTTTTAAGAATATCTTCTTGCTAGGCTATGAGCAATTTCAGGATGGGAGTGAGTTTTATTTATTTTTAAATGCCCAGTGCCTGACATATGTTTTTAACTCAATAAATTTATTTACTTTGGAAAAAAAATAAAGCTAAGTAAATGAATGTTTAGAAAACGGTATTTTAAACAAACCTATTATTTAAATCCTTGAGGTTTTCAATCTTATCTCAGTACTCACTGGCCAAAGGAGAACCTCCTAAATTCAGTTTTGTTTATTATTCTGAGTTAGCTGAACCTCCATAAAGTCTATAGTGAAACACACAAGGACACAGACTGCTTCATGCCTCATGCCTCACACCCAACCAGCATCAGGGAGGCCATTTATTGTCTCTAAAAGAAAACAAAAGACACTGTGTTTTCTTTCCCTTTTATTGCAGCCCATTGCAGGTCAAAAGATTCACAGAAATATAGAAACCACAAACTGGACGAATTTCCTTTATCCACTCAAAAAGACATCAAAGACAAAAGACCAGAATTCTCCACTACAGCAATATATTTCATATAGTCTTTATTCTGAAAATACTGTTGACATTTTGGAGAGGATAAAAAGCCCTGCGTTAAACATGTTCACATATATTTATGACATTCTAAGCAAAAAAAGAAACTTAAGATTGCCCAGGAAAAAAATCATTTTAAGCCTTGTTTCAAAGCATCTAATGAGAACACATTCAACAACCATCACAGGATCATTCAGGGTGATGTTTTCTCAGTTGTTTTTGCGATTAGTGCTTTGAGGCTGGATATGGTATGTCTACAGATTTCTACAAATACACCAAAGCAGTTTTCCAGGTTATGATGCATCAGGCTTTCTGGATTAGTCGACATCTTAAAGAATCAGTGCAATTCCCCACCCCACCCCCATCCCCAGGCTAAAGCGAGTTACAGTGCTGTGCTTCAGATGCAAACAACGCAACAGTAAAAAGAATCAATTATACACTTTGGAAACCATTTGACAGCCAAACTGCAACACTCCCAAGATTATTACAACTTTGAACTGAAATGGCACCATCTGTATCATTGATGGCTCTCCCCTCTTCTGTCTTTTTAACTATTTAAAATATAGTGTGACATATATAAAAATTAAACTTTTGCTTATTCACTCAAGCTATTACTATACATGTTGTCTTATAAATTAGTTTTGGATTAAAAACCAGTTAAAATATTGTGAATTAAGATATTTTTCAGTGGTGGGGAAATGAATATGAAGACTATACAGTTGGATGTGTAAGAAGAATTACAATTTATTAATAGCAAACAGCTTTTTTTCTTACATAAATTTTATTCCCTTCAAATTAAATTAGTAACCCATTTAGTGATGGACAAAATACTTTTGGTGTTTAGCGACTAGATTTTCCAAACTGACTGGAATTAAAAGCGAAAACATGCCACATCAGGAACATGTTGACATGATCAAAGGAAACAGCTGTTTACACAAAAAGAGTTACTATAAATAAGTGAATGGTATTTGAATGTAAAGCTATTTTTCACTTCTTACAGCTAGTATCATTTTAGCAACCCTGGGACTTCTGTAAAGTGAAATTTAAATCTGACTATATCTGTTAAAGACCAAAAAAACAGTTATGTCCACATTGAGAAAGAATAAATAGCAAACTCACAAGTCAGGGTTTTGTATATCTAACTCTACTGTGAAAGATAATCACGCTTTAGCTTAAAAAGGCTCCCCGCTCTCTTGATTATAAATCAAGACATAGGAAAGGTTATTATGAGCCTGAGTCCCTACTATGAATTAATTGTAAAGATGTGTGAAATCAAAACGCATATTCATTTACTAATAGGTATTGCCTAAACTGAAAGCTGGAGATCTTTAATTAAACAAAGAAATGCTTATTTCTGACAAGTGTAAACAGAATTTTAATGAAAAGATTTCTAATTTTTCTTCTAAACTCATACATTAACCAGCAATAGATCTTTGCAAAAGCATAAGAACTATTCAAAATATAACATGCACATCTCCAAAAAACCTGTTCTAAAGCCCAAAGCAAAGCAAAAAGAAAAAAATGTCATAGAAAGATTGTCTACTTATATCTCATTCATTAATCTTCTATTAATGTGACTAGCCCCGAATCTCAGAAATATACTTTCATAATTACCAAATTAACAAAAATAATTAAATTATCTGTAGAGTTTTTTTTAAATAACGGCACACTATTAATTACATTGGTGACTTTAACGTGGATAACGCTAAGATTAGCTCCAAATATCATTAAAATATATCCGGACCAGTTACTATCCATGAAATAAAAGCTAACACAATGTTAACGTAAAACTCAAAATACTTAGTACTGCAGAGAATTTGGCAGAATGGTGAATTATTCACTTTTGAGAGCTGCTGGGGGCTTCAGCTCGTTGGCTCCACGGGGAAACTTCACAGGAGGCTCTGTTCTCTCCGGTCCCCAAGCTGCCCACCGCACGGCAGGTGGGGCGCCCGCGGGCCGGTGCCGTAGGAGGGGCGGCCTGGAGAAGGGCCCCCGTGTCGGAAAATGATCTGGAGACGTGCGCGCGTGTGTGCGCCAGACTGAACCGACGCCGCGGATGCGCCTGGAATCCTGAAGAGCCCCAGTTCTCAGGCTTCTAATTAACGCCACCTCACTCCTTCCTGGGCATCATCCACAGACCTGCGCGATCCGTTCCCATCGAAAAAGAAGGCCGTTGCCTTCATTTGGGGGCATCTCCAGTGGCAGTAATTAGAAGCTCAAAATAATGGGTCCATTTTTTTTTTTTTTTTTGATTCCACAGATTAAAAAAAAACAATAGAGAAATAAGCCTTTGAACTTAAAAACTAAAGGTCTGTGCCTGTCAAAATCTTTTCATTTTTAAGAAAAAAACAGACCAGCTCACCTGGGAACAAATAGCAACCGCGCTTACGCTATGCAGTGTGAGAACGAGACGGAGACACACAGGCGGGGGTGCACACGGCACAGCACGAGACGGGGACACACAGGCGGGGGTGCACACGGCACAGCACGAGACGGAGACACACACACAGGTGGGGGTGCACACGGCACAGCACGAGACGGGGACACACAGGCGGGGGTGCACACGGCACAGCACGAGACGGGGACACACAGGCGGGGATGCACACGGCACGGAACGAGACGGAGACACACACACAGGCGGGGGTGCACACGGCACAGCACGAGATGGGGACACACAGGCGGGGGTGCACACGGCATAGCACGAGACGGAGACACATACACAGGCGGGGGTGCACACGGCACAGCATGAGACGGAGACACACAGGCGGGGGTGCACACGGCACAGCACGAGACGGAGACACACACACAGGCGGGGGTGCACACGGCACAGCACAGTCACGGCCGCGGCTGCGGGCGACCCGCGCAGCTCTGCGCCCTAGGAGGAGGCGGCCGGCACGCCGGGCGTCCAGCCCATCTGGTAGGCCCTCTCCAGCGTCCTCTTGCAGTCCTGCAGGACGGTGCTGAAGGTGATGTGCGGGTACTGCTGCACCAGCTGCTCCACCGTCACCTCGTTGACCTGCAAGCGAACGAGAGCCGCTGTCACACAGGGGCGCCGGCGACCCTCCTCTCGGCCTTCAAAGCAGCGCCAGCAAGTGCTTGCTGAGCAGACCCTCCCTAAGCACTGCATTCTACATGGTACTAAGTAGTACTAAGCTCTGCGCACTACTAAGTACTATGTTCCTCTACGGGTTTTTTAAAAAAGACCTAAGGTGTCGGCAGGTTAGCGCTCCCTCGAAGCAGAGACGAGCGCGCCTTGTCTAGATCTGAGCCGCGTCTGCTGGAGGGTGAGTGCCCGGGAGGGGCGGCAGCAGGAGCAGCCCTCTCCTGTGCGTCTGACTCCGCCGTCCACAGACAGCTTTTTCAGGTAGACCGCTGGAGAGGATACGCGGGACTCTGGGTAGGAGTGCTGGGCAACATGTTTATTTTTCTTCCCTTTAAATGTTAAGGTACTGGCAAACTTCAGGTCCCTTTGTGGAAAAGGGCTGAAAACCTGAGGAATCAATCACTAAAACATACATGGCTGGCAGGTCAGAGATGGCCCCAATAGACCTTAACCATCAAAGACACCACCTTGATTCTTGATTAGACAAGGCAATCAGACAGGCCTAATTAAAACTAACACCTTTCCAATTGCTGTGCTGTGAAGGGATTAATTTGTCAATTATTTTTAAGCTGATTGCAGTTCATATCACAAAAGTAGACAGCTTCCTTCATCCTTCAGATAAATAAATGATTAACCTAAGAACTGCAACTTTTAGGTTGCTTTACTTAAAATCTTTATCATACAGTTTGGCATTTTCAAATACAATAATGCTTCATTTATATTGAATAAGCTGGTCTGCAAGAAGGTTCTTCTGAGACACATTTTTGTGCTTCCTCTCCACGTCTGTCCACTACTGAAAAAGATTAGGACCATCAGGAAAAACCTCAAACAATATCAGACCCTTGCAATTTGCTTTGAAAGCCAGCTTGGGAGTAAGCTGACCATGACATTAAGTCCTCTGCACTTTTCTGAAATAACATGGTGTTTTGTTAAACTACATTACATACAGTCTTTGTTAAACTCAGAGCTGATATTTCCAATTGCACTTATGATACTTATTTTTTTATCAGAATTCCTATTCAAGACTCTCTTGTGCTGAAATCAATTGTCATTCCAAATCCAACCATGCCATGCACTTCAATCTCTTTTGTGTTATAGATACAATTCGTGACTTTTGTTTACAAAAACACGAAGAAAATAATTTTGAATAAAAAGAAAAACTGATATACAAATTAGAGTTGAGAATATTAACTGCTGACCCTAAAAGGATTTCTAAGCAATATAACTTTTTTTAAAATTTAAATTCTACCTAAATCTTGCTTGAGTTGAGGCTGCTCGAAACACTACACTTAAAAAGTCACGCCTCATCTAGCAACGCCTGTCTCTCTGGTATATTTTTGATATTATCGATCACCTGACCTAATGTCAAGTTATGACGCTGTCCCAGTCCTTGCTGGCTTCAGGACCTCTGCACCCGCCGTTCTCTTTATCTGGAACGCTTTTAAACCCACCTCCCCCTTAAGAGGCCCCTTCTCACGGCTACCCCTCCTCCGTCTCAGTTCAGTGTCATTTCCCCAGGGGGCTTCGATCACTGCCCTCACCCTGCTTCCCTCCTCAAACCAGGTAAGGCCTCCAGCTTATTCTCTCTTCCAACACTGCCTACTTTTTCTTAATGGTACCTTCAAAAGTCCGTTTATAATTGCTTTGTTTAATGTCTACTCCTGTTACAGTGTAAGATCCACAAGAACCATGATCATTTTGTTATTCGTGAGCCAGACTTACTTCTTAGTGAATGAAGGAGAAAACAATAACAAACCACAAACGAAAAACAGAAACCCAAGAGCAAAGCAATGCCAGACACGAACACACCCCTGACCAAGCCCAGGAATTCCCCCAAGAACTCACACTCAGCTCAGGGACTCCCCCCTTCAGGAAGCCTCCCCTGCCCAAGCCAAGCCCTCCATGAAGCTGCGCTGGGCGCTCCTTCTCTGAGACCCCACGGCAGGCACCTGCGAGGCCTGTCTCTTAAGCACTCTCACACCACACTGCAATCACCTCTTTACTTGACTCTCTGCTACCTGAACCAAGTCTGGGGACCAGAGACTGCCTTTATCTTTAATAAGACTATAGAGTTGTGTACAGAGTAGAGAAGAAACGTGGCGACTACAGTTGACTTTAAGGTCATCCAGGCAAAGGTCTGAAGCCTGGTTTCACTTCAAAATTTGGTTTCCTCAATTGTAAAAACAGGATAAGAGTACCAATGTCATAGGATGTTACAAGGATCAAATAATATGCCTAAACTGTGACTGACATAAAAAAGTCCTCAAATGGTGGTTCCTATTAGTAGAGCTGATGCTCAATAAATGATCATTTATTGAGTTAATTAATGCTATGGTAGGGTGACCAATTCTCTATAGTGATGTTCAATATTGTTCAACTTCTGAGATATTTCAGAAATAAACCTTGATAACATTAGCTATCACCACAGGGTAAGAAGTAACCTTGATAATATACTTCATATATAGGAAGAATCTATTCTATCTTAATGCTCTCCGGAGAAAAGTCTGAAACTTTCTTAGTAACACAGTCCGGGTGTTAAACAGCCACTTTCAGGAAACCCTCCTTTTTCTTCACTTGCTGTTCCCCAGGCTGTGGGTGAGGTTCCTTCCTTCCCTGCTTCCACAAATAAACCTAGAAGGAGGCCAGTCTCACTCAGGTAGAGCTGAAGTCACCTGGTCAAAGGATTTTCAGAAAATCTCCCTCAAATGGCAGAGAAAGTAAATGCAGCCCAAATCACCTAGCATTCAAGAAACAATGAACTGAAAACCGATGAAAAACTTGGAGAAAGAAGAGAAAACTTCTAAACCCACCATAAAGATGGGGCTTGTCTTCTACAATACATCTTTTCTAATCTACACATAGGTCTGTACAAAGTTTTACACCAAGGACTGACAGGCATTTTGTTTTGCAGGCCCAAGTTTTATAAAGATAAAATATCACTGTGTGATAGCTACTTTGCAAGAAGAGAGATAAAAGACGCCTTAAGCAAACTTGATACATGAAGATATGGATTTATGAAGTACATGAATTAGCTTCAGTTAGGGGATAAGTGTTGACTTGAGCAAAGACTCATGGTAGGGTTAATTTAGTTAGCTCTCTTAATGTGTTTTTATATCCCTTGATTTACTGACATTGTCTACCTTTTTCTATTGCGTGAAGTAAGGCCCACCTATAGCTGAGAATATACAGTGTGCTAGACTTCTGGCTTTCATAGGTTGTGGGTAAAAAAAAAGGACAGTAATTTGGCTTTGTGTAGCTGAATAAAAAATGCTACAGGTAATCCTCTGTGGATATAATGTGTCTTCTAAGCAATCCTTTTGCTAACTGTGTTCTGTAAACTCTAGAAAATAAAGCAGTAGGGAAAATGCAAATACTCCATTTCAGAGCTTTGTTGGGTAGAAGCTATTCAGGGGAAATACATGTGTTCCCACTAGGGAAGCTTCTATCTTTTGCTTATAGTGTCTCCTGGCAATAAGGTGTGACACATTTTATACTGAAGCTATTTTCACTTACTCCTCAGAAGTATACACTATGCTCACCTCTTTGTATAGACTCCATAAGCAATTTGGTGCCTTGGAGAAAAAGTTGGGTTTAAGACAGTGGGACGGTCCAAATCATTTTAACTCCTTAGGCCTACATATGCATTTCTGCAGACATTTTGTCATGCGCAGCTCCATTTGCTGGAATGAAAAGAACTATTCTCTGTTTCAACTCATAAAATGTATGTAACATAAAAATGGAACATGAAGATGAATTTAAAAAATTTTCCCATGATACTTGGTTGTCTGTATTTAATTTCTTTTTCCTCTGCTGAAAACTATCAATGGCAATTTCTATATTACACATAAGATTTGAAAAATGCAGTGGATCTTCTTAAAGAAATACTCAGCAGTGTCATTTGGAGAAATTACTGTGATTAAAGGGGGAAAAAAAGCATGTACCACACGTTTGTTTTTTTTTTTTTTAGTATAAGAAAAATTGGATTTTATAGTTCTCTCCAAAGACTGTATAACCATAATTTACATTTTCAAAATTATTATAACTCTTTTTAAGGTAGTAGCAATTTGTCTGGTATTTTAATCTATTTTGAGTTAACATCTATTAGCACTTTTTGAAAATGTGAGGCAAATTGCTGTGCTAATTAAGGTAAATCATACCACAGTTTCATCCTATTGCTACTGCTACTATAGAAGGGTGAGGAGAGATTGTTCAGGGTTTCTGAGATTCAGTTTAACCTGTTTACCTAAAATATCACCTGTTTCTTCACCTCCTTATCGACACTTTTCCAAGAAAATTCTGGAAAGCGTAATATTAGGCTTAAATTATCTTCCCAATTATCTTCCTATTGTTCAAAAAATACAATATCTGATGACATCTGCTGAAGAAGCCATTCATTTTAAGTTATTCTTATTTCCTCTTTGACTCATGTTATAAAATAGAATGTATTTCTTGTGTTGAGGGGAAATATTTGACACCTGAGTATATTAAAACTACACTTAAGAATATAATGATTTACTTAAAATCATTTTTTTAATGGAGAAAGTTTCCCTGCAAAAAGTGAACATTAGTTAAAGTACCACAAGCAAAAAATGTATTGCATTTTTCCTAGACCATAAGTTCCTTGACAGCAAGGAGTATGTTAGTCATCTCCTTGTTTTCAGTCCTACACGTACTATCTGGCATATTCTCGTCCCATCAGAATATAAGCTCCTGCTTCTCTTCACTACCAAACCCCTAGCAGCGGGCGAGTGCCTGGCACATAGTAAGCACTCAGTGAAAGCTGGTTGGCTGAACGTTGTTCCTTGAGTATGTACTGAGTAACCAGAAAGGCACCAAATAGTACTGCGTCAGAAACAGTGGCGAGAAGCTCCCGTGTTCCCAGACTGTTCAGCTATGGTGGGGGCAGGCTCTCAAACCTTGACATTGCAGCAGCTCCAAACCCTTTTAATCCTCTGAAGGTCACTCACAAGGTGACTCTCGGTGCCCCCCTCCTCTCTCTCCTTGCCATCTGACTCCACCGCGCACCTCTGTCCTGACACACCTTGCCTGGGCTTTCCAACACTTTTGCACAGGAGACCAAAGCAGCTCGCGATGGCGGTTCAGCATCACCAGCTGCTGCCTGCTGGGCCATGTGGCCACTGGGCAGTACTAAGGAAATGCCGAGGCTATAGTGTGTCTGTCGCTCAGGCGTGTCTGACTCTTAGCGACCCCATGGACTGTAGCCCGCCAGGCTCCTCTGTCCATGGGATCCTCCAGGCAAGAACACTGGAGTGGGTTGCCACTCCCTTCTCCAGGGGGTCTTCACGACCCCGGGATCCAACCAGGGTCTCCCGCATTGCAGATGCTTTGCCATCTAAGCTGCCAGGGAAGCCTTAGGCTATACTTCAGATTGATTGATGGCAGCCCTTCCTATTGGAGGTAAGTGACTCAGTACACTGGGGAGACAGCGCTGAGAAACACGCGGATTTTGAGTGGTTACCTGCAGGTTTCCAAAGCTTTGCAGAAACCCACATGACTCAGAAGGTTTCGTACTTCAGTTTGCAGCACCAGGGCTGTCCCACTCAGGGCAGCAGACCCAGGAGGGCCCCACAGAAGACTCTGAAATTTTGTGACATTTAAGGGTCCTTCTGAGCGCATAGTTGTCTGGTGATAGGGGGAACCGTGAACAGAGTTTCTGCCTCAGAGCAGTGGTATTTTTCCACCTTCTAATTTCTTGGGCTTCAGTACCTCTGCACACCTTCACTGTTATTTTAGGGGCTTTTTTCGGGGGGAGTTGCTGGTGGGTTGGTTGGTGTCATTGTCACAGTGGTATTTGGCATTTGTGGGCTCAACTGTCCAGCGGCCCCATCCTTTGTGGCCCCGGGGACTGGTTTCATGGGAGACAGTGTTTCCATGGACTGGGCGTGGGCGATGGCTTCGGGATGATTTAAGCACGTTCCATTTACTATGCACTTTATTTCTGTTATTGTTATATCGGCTCCACCTCAGAGCATCGGGCATTAAATCCTGGAAGTCGGGGACCTCTGAACTACTACCATGGGTGGTAGAGTCCCAAACAGGGAAAAATTCTCCCATTGAAATTGCCCCTTGATCCCCACTAAGAAACACTGTACTCTTCAGGATTAGCTGCTCATGACGTAGGATATAAACTGAGCACATCTTTTTCTTCATAGTTTATTCTGGAAAAATACTTGAAAATAATTTGTTAATTTTTCATCCCAATGCCCAATAAGGCAAAATGAAAGTATGTCCCCATCCCAGTGAGGATGGAGGAAAAATGTTCAGTGAACATCTACCATTTCCCAAGCATCTAAGCATGAATACTGCTTGTTGCACATGAATTGCGCCTCCGACAAAATCAGCATTGCACATGGGGTCAAGGCTAGCACACGCAGCCGGGATTGGAATCCGGGACCCCGCAAGACAGGCCATCTGGGCACCGGGCCGCACTGCCCTGCACGCGCACCAGGGTCTCGCTGAGCACCCTCCTAGTAAGACGGTCACGGACGTTCATTTTCCAGGTAACACAGGATGACTACGGTTTACCGTAACACGTTTCCAAGTCCTTTACGACCTCTCCAAAACGGCTGCTCCACAGGAATGTGAATTCTAAGGGATCTCCTTAATTCTAAGGGATCTCCTTTGGCCTGCAGAACATCCTGTTATGGAACTGTGGTTACTGAGACCCTGAGACATGGAAGAAGCATGATGAAGCCGTAGGACTGACAGGGGCCTTGAGAAGTCCAGTGGCCACCCGATGCCGTAACCCGGCGTTCTCTCTCCCCAGTCTTCTGCTCCTCTGGGACAGAGGCAGACCAGCCAGCAGGGCAGGGACAGCCCCCCACCCTCCAGAGCATGGAAGATGGACAATGACAACAGGGACAGTAAAGCCTGAGAAACGCGTTCCAGGGCACGGAGAGGTGGCTGTGGGCAGAACTGAGCAGCCCCCACCTCCGCCAGGAGGGCTGGAAAAGGGCTTTCCAAAATCGGGGACGTCTGAGTGGACTCCGGAAGGACACGGAGGTATCAGCTTCTATACTACATACACGAAATACACGCGTGTTATTCAGGGGAGAAAGGACAGGTGCTTAAGAGCGAGAAGAAAACAGCTCATCTGTCCTGCACTTTGTAAGGCAACGCTTCTCCAGCCCATCTAACAAACTCGAGGGGGTAACTGAAGGTTCTTCTCTGCAATGGCACTGTTCTGAGCTTGGTGAGATGGTAGGGGAGAAGTTTCTGAAGGCCAAAGAGAAAGGAGCCCCCAGGGAGCCCGGGAAAGTGTCGCAAGCAGCACAGGGGACCCCTGCCTCCTAACTCAGGGCTCTCACCCTCATGCTGGTCTGTCATCCCTGCAGACTCCCCAGGCAATGCCCCTCGCTGCTCACAGCCCCACGGGTTGACTCCTGGCAGCCTGGGGGCAGAGTGTGGTCTCCAGAACAATCAGCCCCCTGGGTCGGCCTCCCTCAGAGCATCTCGGCTCCCGGGACACGTGCTGGCTCTCCCTGCAGCCTGGCACTCGCTGGATGCCAGCAGAAATCCTTGTGGGGGATCCAAATGCAAATGAGACCCAGTTGCTCTTTCGCCAAGTGCCCACTGGCCCCAAGATGGGCACGTACTAAAATGGATAAAATAAGGGGGACGGGAATTTAGTAACACCTCCAATTTGCATGTCAATGAGATGAGTCATCTAAGTGCAGCTTGAAATACTTTACACAGGCCACTAAGAAGAGAATGAAAGAGCAGACCATACCGTGATTTTTTTTCAGGACCTGCACTGCCGACCATGTAGGCTGGCTCTCTGAAGGCCGGGTGGGTGTTTTCATGATTCTGTTTCCCTCCCTTTGCAGCAGGACGCCCACGGCCCTGTCTGGGTGACTCGCCACATCTGGCCGGTGCCACCTGCGACCAGGGCACGGAGATCTGGGACACCAGGAATCGGACGCCACTTTTACCGTCTCTCACCTCATCTCTTTCCCTGGGGCTGCAAGCCGAGCTTCCCAGCGGTCCAGCAGCTCAACAGACAGGAGGAGGCTGCGGGAGGACCCGCAGCGAGGGGAGAGGCGGGGAGGACCGCGGGAGGACTCTGAACGTGAGCAGACGGAGCCTGCTTCTGCAGGCAGCGTCAAGTGCCTTTCCACCCCGCCTCCTTCCTCAGCCAAACCAAGGTCTCTCTCCGCACCCCATGGTGACTCATACACAATAAATATCAATCTGTGCTTCCTGATGTGAGATGGATTAAACTGTGTCAATAATCACCCTCAAAGAGAATTCCTTTAAGAGGCCTCTGGACTTCATCCTCAGCAGCCGCCAGAGAATTCTAGGGACAGTTTTACCCCAGAAAATCTCATGCAGTTACTGAAACTAGGGGATAACTAAAGACATCCCGCATGCCGCACACAGCTCAGGCGGTCTGGTTATATAACTCGTAGCGGACGCATGGGGGTGACTGCTGAATGAAAGTAACTGACACAAACGTGTTCTGTCCGGGCGACTAAGGGGAGACAGGTGTTCAGCCTAGAAAAACCATTTCTCAGTGGGTTTCCTATGAAGCCAAAATGTCTTGGGTTTAACTCACAAAAATTTTTAGGCTAAAAAAAGAAATTAAACTGTGTTTGCAAGCAAGAATACAAACAAGAATACAGTGGTTCCCAGTCCAACTGCTTATTAGAACCACCTGGGGAATCTTTGAAAATAATTTCAGTGTCCCGATCATATCCCAGACTAAATGTATGCCAGTCTTAGAGGACTGGGACCCTGGCATAAGTATGTTTTAAAGCCCCTGGAAGATTTCAGGGTGAAGCTCAGGTTGATTGAAGAGATCCCAGAGACACAGGAGGCGGCCACCTGACCTTCCCAACATCTAATGGAGGGAAAGAGTCCCCTAAACCCAGTTCACACAAGCACCCAGCGCTTTCTCAAGGACCATGCACGAGGTAGGAGGAGAGGGCACACATGACTAAGTGTTTGACATAATCTTAAGAAGAAAATGACTCTCTTATTGGAGCCTAAAAACCACCTGCTAAATATGCGCGGTTACAGGCCACCCTAAATGCACTAGGCCTCATGCACAAACCTCATGCCAAGAGCCTGAGGCCTTCGAGGGTGTACTTTTTTATACAGAGATAAGAAATATTACTCTTGGGTGGCAAAAAAACTCATCTCAAAATCCCAAAGCATAGCAAGAGACAGATACTGAGAATGCAATGAAGCTGACAGAGGTAGCCTCATGAATTCAGTCAGCTTGGTCAGAGGCAGCCGTTCCACCCAGAGTCCATGGTGACTGGAAGGTCAGAGGCGGCCATCCCTCCCAGGGTCCGCAGTGACCGGAAGTGCTCTAATGCCACTATCACAACAGGCCTGGCTCTGTGCCGTCTCTTTCTCGAGAAACGTGGGTTGCCTGTTAACATGAGCGTTGCTTCTACTCACCCGGTTAGCAGGGTGAGAGAGCTGCAAGGAACCTGGAAGAACAGGGATCACAGAAACGCCTGCAGCGTTAAGTGAAAAGGGAGGCTCACATACCTGAAGCCTCTGATTAGAGACCAGGGTGACAGGCATCCAGCAACTAGACTGTCAGAGAGAAAAATCAGTGACATTTTCATTCCCTGTCCACCGAACGATCCTCCACCCAGAAGGATGTTTCAAGCCCAGTGGAAACCTCAGGTGTGGTCTGGGACAGGATGTCCTGAGGCTGCCGACCCATCGTGCAAGGCTGTACATTTTCCCTATAGACCTGCACGTGTGGCACAGTTAAGAACCAGTCCTGACGTGTGTGGGATGCCTGGATGGACAAAGCCACTGGGGAAGTCTTGGTGGCACCCTAAACGACTACTGGAGAAAACCTGGGTGCTAATAGGATAATTAATAAACATCGTCATTGAGGGAGCAGTGAGTGTAACATATTTAAGGGAACACATCTGTGTGTTTCTAAATTAAACTTGCACAAGTTAAGCTGAAAAACACAACTGAAAGAGAAAACTCTCAGAACCTAAAATTATGTCTTCTTTTGTGCTTACTGGCTTTCTTGATTTCAGTTTATATTTTCTTACATAAAGCTTAGGGTGATGGTAATCACTAGCGGACACCTGATTAAAAAAAAAAGATATCTTTCTGAAACTGAATTTCCATCAGGAAGAATTTACGGATTTGACTTTTTTCCTAAAATAAATTTATTAGCAGCAAAAATTTATTCTGCATAAAAGTGATATGTAACTCTGAAGATTAAAAATCCTGAAAACAAGTGACATTTTTGACTTTCAGAAGAGAGACTCTACATAAATCAGAGCATTTCAGGGTTAGGCTCTAAAGGATGCTGAGTCTCATCACACAGCAGATATCTGAACTCTGTCCTTGATTGACCTGGACCCCCGAGGCAGCATTCAGAATCCCCCAGCTATAGGACTGGTACTAAATCCAAGGTTCTTACTCATTTATTTATTCCCCCCAGTCTGGAATATGAAAATGAAATAGATACTTTTTTATTATCTATCAAATGATTCGGAAGCAATGGGACCTAATGGTTTTCAAACTTACTTTTGGTTGTATGATACTTCCGCAAACCAAAGTAGTTAAATAAGTAAACAAATCAAATAAATAAGCCAAGCAGATACAGCAATCAAAGTGGGGTTACTGGGGCTGCTGTTAGGCGCCAGGAACGGGCCCTCTGGCCTCTTAGCCACCCTGTCACTCCTAAGAGGCTCGCAGGCACCTCCTCGGAACCCTAGGGCCGCAGGTTGTGCGGGCGAGAACAATCTGCAACCACCTGCCCACCGTCCAATGGGTGTTTGTTTAGCATCTGTTATGCACCAGCCACTGTGGCAGGGCCTGGCTACAACACAGGCTAGAACCCCACAGATCTTACATTCTAAGGAGGAGGGGGTCCTGGGGATGAGGATGTAAGAACTCACCACCACTACAAGTAAGGGCTAACACCCATGACTTACTTCATGGGAGGAACTTGACATGCGCTGACTCCCTTAATGCTCCCATCAGCCCTGAGATCGGTGCTGCTCTCATTGCCACTTGATGGATAAGGGAATGCAGGTACCGAGAGGCAGCCTGGGAGGAGGCAGCAGGCGCCGGGAGCCCGGAGCCACGGAAGCGAAAGGCATCCTCGATAAGAAGGGAGTGGGTACCACGTGGATGCAGCTGCTCGGGGATGGAGCGAGCTGTGGTCAGGAAGGCGGAAAGCGGATTCGGTGATGGAAGTCAGTGTCGCCTGCAGTGTGGAAAGAGACTGTCGGGGGTGGTGAAAAGTAAGGGCAAGTCTCCACAGTCGGTGCTTTCCGGGAACTGAACCATCAAGTGCGGGAAAGACAAAACTGCAAGGACCATCGCTGAAGGCCACACGAGACCAAAGCGAGGTTCTTCGCGCAGAAGAAAGAGTTTTCTGGCACCCTGATGCCACTGTACCTGCCCGTTTGCTTGTCTGCCTCCCCCAGCGGGCTGCAGGCTCCTTGGGGCAGGAACTCTGATCTTGTTATTATTTTCTTTCCTGACCTGTCTGCTAGTGCAGTTATTGGAACACTGTAAGGAGCTCAATAGATGCTTTCTGAATAAACGGATAAAATATATAATAAACATCGGAGGCTGGGGGAGGAAACTGAGGCTTTCTCTTGAAAAACTACTTGCCAGATGTGGTAGGCCCCGGTAGCCTGGCGCTGAGTGGCCGGGTTTCAGGGGGCTGGCTGGGGGACTCCCTTCCAGGCAGCTGCAGACCCCCCAGTCTCCGGAGCGTCGGCAGGCGGCCCTCGTTTCTACTTTGCAAAGTGAGATGCTTAGGAGCGCTGGGGTCAGAGCTCCTGTAAAAACTCGCTCTTAACCTTTGCTATTTCTAAATCAGAAAAAAATAGTATGATCCTCCAACATTAACTCTTTCTTATAATTACTTACGCTGAATCAGAGTTCCAAGGAGATTATTCACTGCAGAGCTATGATGGTCCAGAGAGCCTTCAGGCAAACTCCAACACAACATTCTGTTCACCCCACGGCATCCAGGGAACAGCAGGCCCCCCCCTCCCCCCTTGAATAAAGACAAAAGCAGCCACTTGCATACCCCCTAAAGGCTCCAGGGACACGCGCTCTTCCCTGAAGAAACGTACCAGCCGGGAACCGACGGGCAGTCCGATGCTCACAAGAAAGCACGGAGCCCTGCAGGTCTCGAGGTTTCACCCTCCTCCATACGTGTGACCGTCATTTAATGGGTCCTAACTATTCAAAAAACAGATTTTTTTTTTTTTTAAGAATTGTTGTCTGAGTCTCAGGGGCCTAGATTTTCTTTGTAAGATCTGAGCGTGTGAATTTATATTCATGGCTAGAATATATGAACTGGGCAGTTCACATCGTGGTTAAATATCTGAAAGGATTCCAGGGAAGCCATGTATATACGAGTCAATAACGAGAACAGTCGTGGTAGCTGACACTTACTGTGGGTTTAGAGACTGCATGACCTCAGGCGAAGTGCTTTACTGAAATATCTCATATAATCTCATAATCACCCTGTGGGGCAAATATTATCCCCATTTCTCAGATGGTAAAACAGGCTTTTAGAGATTAAGTGGTCCAAAGTGCCACAGATAGTCAAGGGAAGGGGGTAGAATCTGGAAACCTAGAGGTCTGTCTGCCACTGGTGCTCCCCAGTGTGACCCCTGTCTACGGTGCCACAGCAGGGTCTCCTGCTTTATTACTTAAATACAAGAAAGGCCTTTCAGTGACTGCTCTGGAGAACTTCAGGTGAGGAGAGCTGGAAGAGGCGGAGACGGGGACTTGGCTAAAATGAGGTGGAGAGATAACCTCTGAATTTCAGCTGATGTTTTTTCCCTGTTTCAATTACCAGCGATAATCAGGAGAGGGCTGTAAAAATGTGTTTTAAAGTGCTCCTGTGCGGAAATCACTGGGAGAAAGTGTTTTATCAGCAAAAGGAACACGATGCTGATACTTCAAGTGAAGGACTCGAGCTCAGATTGTAGAACCCCAGCCACACACTCAACTCTCCGTTTTTCGCGTCCTCTCTTGGGGCGTGTGGCCTGGTGGGCTGCCTGGGGAACGGAGACCTCTCCTACCACTGCACCATCTGATACTGTCAGACTGCTCCCACCTTGTCAGGGCAGCATTTTCGTTTTATTTTCTTTGATAAGGCATACATTTGCGATCTTAAAATTCTGGCTACCGGCAACCTGGAAACAGCGGTGGATACACTGCGGGCAGAGGGCAGCCCCTGCAGGTACACGCTTTGTTTCACGGCTGAACTGCTACCCAAACAGTCGTGGACACAGAGCCCCACAGATTATTTTCCCCTAAACTGATTTCTCCGGTCAGTTCTGTATATTAGTTACAGAGCCCTATATTATTTTCCCCGTAGGGCTTTCCTGCTCATGGCTCCTAAATAAGCTGATGAAAACTCCATTTTCTCCGCTGAAATCTTTAGGCTGTTGAAGCTCTTACCATAATTACTTCCTGAATAAAAAAACGCAGTGGTCAATTCCTCCTGAATATTTTTACATCACATTGGGCACACAAAACTTGGCCCTTGATATTTTAAGGTTGCAGATTCCTGGCTTTAAGGAGCTGACTGGTTTCCCTTACTTTCTTTCTGCATTGACTGCTCATTGATTTGATTAAATCTCTCCACCGTTTCAATGAGAGAAACCCTGTGTGAAAACAAGGATTTCTTATGACCTGAAGAAATCATTTCTTATTAAAAAAGATCATCTGTTTCATTCCTCAGCTAAGCACTTCAGGAATGAGGGCACGTGAGGAGAAAGGTCTTGGCAGTGGCAGTTTGATGAGAAATGAATTAATTTGATTATTTCCATGGTGTGCGGATCAATAATAGTTGGCCTCCATGGAGGCCCCTGGCCTCAAGGCAGCTGGATAATCAATAGGATCAGAGAGGCAACTCTCCTCCCCCAGAAGCCTCTCTGATCTTTTTTTGGGCGGACTCTTCACGCCTGTGTAATTCTAATTTATGTCAACTAGAAATCAAAGAAATTCCAAGAGGCTTTGGTCATAGGACATTGGGGTGGACCTTTCAGAATCTATTTACGTCTGCTCCTTAAGTCGGGTGGCCCCCGCGGCCCTTCTGGCGCCCCCATGGGCCGAGGCGAGGCAGCTGTCCCGCAGAAGGGCTGCTACCTGCTCTGGGCAGAGGCGCACAGTGGGGTGAACGGGGGCTCCCCGCTTCCCGCTCCCACATCGACGACTCCGCAGACACGTGAGAGCCAATAAGCATTTTCAGCCAAGCGCTTTGCCAAGAGTGGCTCCCTCAATAATGCTCTTTAATGCTACCCCAGACGCTGGCATTTTCAAATCAAACGAACAGTGTATAAAATTAGTTCTGCATGAAGTTACAGAAAAAGAAAAAAAAATATAGAAAGTGAAAGGGAGCTTTTAAAAGCTCCAGCATTTCTTCATCCAACTGCTTTTCACAAGGGTCTGGCATTTGAGAATTGCTACATTTATGATGTTATTCGCTGCTCATAATTCAGGCCCTCTGTCTCCAGACGTCTGTATTAACTTACGTTGCAGAGGTTTCCACCGTGACTTTTTATCACGGAGGTTTCCCAAACCAGCTGGCCTGCCTCTGGCGAGGTCTGGTTTCTCAGCCAACGCCACACTACTGAGCTCCCTTGCTTTTCGTCAACCTTGTCACCCCAAACATTTCTCCTTAACCCTGAACACTGCATTTCCGTCTGCCCTACAGCTTTCCCAGGAACTTTTTTTTTTTTTTTTTTTTTGGTCCTTAGTTTTGTTCTCCATCCAAACTGCCATGCAAGAAATGAGAAAAATACCATATTATTAGAAGAAACAGATCTGAATAGACTCTAGAATTCACTGAAGTTGTGAAAACGACTTCCATGACCAAAGCCACTGACTGTCTATAATTGTGGAAAGCAGAAAAAAACACATTGCTCTTATTAGAGAGTCCCGTTGGTTATACAAGTAGTTTTAACTAAATCACCAAATAAATGCATGTTAAGTTGATAGGTGATTTCAGGTCAACTCTAATTCCCAAGGTCAAGTAAGCCTTTGAACAGTCTTTAAGAATATAAGTTCACCCCAATTCATCAAAGCCGTCTCACACCGCGTTTTCCTCTCTGCGCTCTTACAATGCACTGAATTTAGGAGATTAAGTGGCGTCGGCTTCAGACCCAAAGTAATGCCTCTAACGTGCTTATCCATCCAGCAATCGGAAAAGCTACTCACACAGGGGCTTCTTAATGTGCTTCCGAATTTTACAAGCGCGAGGGGGACGCTGCATCTGTCTAAAGACTGGAGGCCCCTTCCTAGGAGTCACCCATTGCTGCCGGACAAATTTACTGCAGTTTAGTTCAGACGCCGTCTGACAATCTAAGTACATGCTGCTTTCATCTGCAAAGAATACACTTTCTCATCTCTTCGTTTACCTAATGAAAGAGTGAGGAAGAAAAACACTTTCCCCCCCCTACAACAGATAACAATGCATTTTGTTATTTAATTCTTCAAAAGCTCAAGTGAGGGGGCAAAAAAAGCAGACAGTTTTAACGTACAGCTTCCGAATCAAATATCAGTGGCCCCGAGTGAAAGAAAATAGAATCAGGTTTCAGCATTTAGGAGAAGCCTAGGATGGCAGAGCACCTGCCCTGGGATGCACAGATGTGATGAAGCCCATTCCTCTGAAGTTCAGGAAGCCCAGTGACCACAGGCCTGCCAGGCGGGCTGGTTGTGGAGGCCACGGAGGTCTCTCTGCCCCCGCCTTTGGCTCCAGTTGGTGTGCAGAGAGGGGACAGAGAACTCAACTGAAGAAGCTTTCAGGGGCTAGCAGCTTAGATTAAGGTACATGGAGAAGAGTGATAGGCCCCAATTAACTTTCTTCCTCATGTCTTTGCTGTCACAGATGACCACGCTGAGAGGGACAGTGGCTCTTTGCATCCTAAACAGAATTTCACTGTTTCCGGTTTCGGTTCTAATATCCTTTCCTTCATCATTTTTCTTCTTTCTTTCTTTTTGCTTTCCTGCCTATTTGAATTGTTTCATCTTTAACTCACCTTTGTCCCCCACTGCAAATCCTTCTTCAGCCTTATGCCTGGACCAGTAAGCTGATTCCAAATACGCTGTCCCTCAGAGGCATCAGTTTCCCTTCATAGAGTGTGTTTAAAATGCAATTATCGATCTATTTATGTAGAAATAATAATCTTAAATTTAAGTGAGAGAAAAGTGAAATGGCAACATCTTTGAATTCATGTCTTTCCTCTTTTTAAAGATTTCCTTTCAAAAATGGGATAGCAGGCAATACAATTTTTTCTCATTTGGAAATTCAAATATCAAGACCCAGGTTAATATAATACTGTTGATGATGAGAATAATTATTACATTGAGCATTGTATATAAAACAAGTATTACTGTAAGGGCTTGATATATGTCCACTCATGTAAATACTACATTTACATTGCATTTCTACAAGACGGGTACAGTTACCATCCTCATTTTCAAAATGAGGAGACAGAAGCACTCAGAGGTTAACCTGTCCAAGCTGACATAGCTAAGTGCAGAGCCCAGATCAACTCTGGCTCCAGAGTCCACATCCTCAACTGTTACCTTCGGTTCTTTGCTACTCACATACTCCTTTGAATCCGGATAGAAATTTAAAATCTGGAGATGGCCAGTGTAATGCAGATGCGAAGACAGAACACTCACTGGATTTCCATCCAACTAAACCAACCAGCAGGCTTTGAAGTGCAAGGCTTCACGCGCGCTTTGTGTGTGGTTGGAAACTTCTTCCATCCTCACAGAACCTCCCGTGTTTGGCCCTGAACTGCCTTAAGCCCGAGGACGCCAGCCGGCAGGGCTGGACCAGCTGCAGCGGGCTGGGTCGGGTGGTGTGAGAGCCCTAATTTGGACTAATTTGCTAATGGCAGAAAAGGATCCTTCCACTTACTGAAAATTGGCAAAATGCTGGTCAGCAAATACGTCTGAAAGGATCTTCTGAACGAACTGGAGTACAAATCCAGCTCAGAAGCGGGTGTTGATCTCAACAAGTCTAAAGAGTCTGGACTAGAAACTTAGGGACTTCCGCCGACAGTCGTGGGCATGTGGACCTGTTGTTAAATGCCTACCTTTTCCTTTCCTTGCTTAGCTAGTTTGCATGCAGCAATTCCTTCGGGCAGAAGCTGGAGAGTTTTGCTGTCACTGTTCAGGGCTTCTAGAACACTCTGCCTGCTCTGGACTCTTTCACTTGTTTTAAAAGAAGTCATTTTGAAGTGACAGGGTTGGTAGCAGTGTTAAGTTAGTTAGCAGTGAAATTTAAGAGAGCCTTGCCACCCCGGGGTCTCCACTGTTGCTCAGTAATAAAGTCAGTCAGCTTTCTAGGCTGGACTGAGTATATATACTAAAATCTCTCTAAACATAACTAACTGGAAAGGTCTGGTATAAGTTGGGATTGTAAAACATCTGGAAAAAAGAACTAGGTCAATTAACAAAACCAACAAAGCATACAGAGAATTTGGGCCATTCTTCTTATTTGTCCCCAAATTTGCTACATTTAGAAAATGCATGTCCTTTGAGAGGCATATATATTTAGCTTCATCCTCTTTTATTAGACTGTCCCTAATCACCAATTGCAAAAAGTAGCACACATGTATAGGTTGTTACAAGCTGCCAACATTTTCAGAGCGAGCATCTGAGGTGGGTCTTTTTCAAGGAAGCACCGCTTCTCTGGAGACAACCCCCGGGGTGGGCCACGGGCACTGGACACAGGCTTGAACATCTGGGGTGCCACCCTGGATGAGGGGCCAGGGGCCAGCACCTGGTCTTTCTGAGCTCCATTTTCTGCCCTTCACAGTACAAATGACTATCTCCTAGATTTGTTACAGGGGAAAACGTAAAAGACACGAAAGGGAAAGCGCCTCTCCGAGGCCTGGTTATCAGTACAGGTTTTGGTCATCTTTATTCAATGCAGCCCAACTTCTCAAACTCAGGCTCACGCCTCTGGCCAGCTCCACTGACCTTCGGTGGGGCCTCTGGGACCGTTTCTCAACATGTGTGAAAAGCAGCATCTGAAGTGTGGAGATTCCCACCTAACATCGCCTCACTGGCCCCTTCTTGCCCCTAGAGGGCCAGAACACAAAGACCTTGAGCAGTGGAATCGCACACTTCAGACTGCGACAGCATCACTTGGCACTGGGCTTTCCAACTTACTGCTGCAGGAAACTTGGAAGCCTGAATGGAATTTTACTGTGAAGCCATGCACACCACAGTGTGCCACACAAACGTGTTTAACCGTGGTCCGCGGACTTATGGACAGGAAGCCAAAATCTAAGTTGAGTGCGTGTGTGATTGCTGTTTTCTTTCTGCATAAGCACAAACATTCATTTTTAAACAGAGAAATTCAAAAATCATCTCAGATTAGTTTAGAAAACCAGGCAGCTTACCATGCATACCTGTAATAACATAAGTACGTGCATGTAAACATACATATATACCCAGGGAGAAAAGAAGAATATAATATCGAGCTGTAAATGACACTGATATGTGGGAAAAAAGTTAGATGGGCAACTCACTTTATCACATCTCATCAGCCCCAAGTATCTTAAAGACTTGCTGCTCTGGGCAATCAGTGTGGCTCCTTGGTCTGTAATTTCTTTACACCATCCAACGTCCACGGTCTCTATTGTCATGCTGTATCGCCCAATGGCTATCAGAGCTGCAAGGGGAGACAGAGAGGAAGACAGGAAACACGAACGTCAGCAGCGTAAGGGATCTCTATCTTATTATGACTATTTCTCTCATTTCCTCACTGCGTTTGCTCCTGAAATGTTGTGTATAAACGAATGTTTCGTAAATGAAATCCAATTTAAAATGCTTTAGGAAAGCTTGCCCTATGACAGACCCTTTCACAAAGTGAATAATCATTCCATAATTTCCCTTTTATTGGAACACAACCTTTTATCAGTTTTATTCATTACAAGGTTACCTGTACTTCCAAACATTCATATCTGTAGAGGGCATAGACTCAAATGAATTACGCATATAACATTACAGGAAACCCCCAAGGAGTAATTAAATTTTACCCAAGATAAATTTAATAATTTATAAAAAGAAAAACCTTAGGAAACACCATTTTGAGGTGTGTTATTCTGCATATGAATTTCTTTACCAATTGGCACATTTTTTTTTCCCATCTGTTTGTGATCTGTAAAATGTAAGAGTATATAATGTTTTTCACATTAGTCCTTCTTGAGACAGCTAGGAATTAAGAGGACATTATACAGTTGAATTTAGCTGGTGCTATGCTAGAGCATCGTGAAGGGAATGCATTTGTTATGGTGAATGTCCTCACCGTATCAGAAGTCTTCCTCCTATTGACATAGGAACTGAGGCCTGTCACATGAACACTATCCCTGCCCCTAGTCTACTTGACTGTTGAGCCCTGTACCTCTACTGATGCACAGACGCCTGTCCCATGATCTGTGATGTACACCACATATCACTACAAGGCTCCATAACCCGTCACCCTGTCAGAGCGTCCAGCCGGTGAATGTGGCTCTTTGTTACAGACTTCCAGCGAAATAGATATACACACCTCTACCTTTGCAGCACAGAAAAACAGATTTCAATACCTCCAGCCAGAAAACGTTTACGGTGTGTTGGTTTGAAAAGGAAAACTCTGAAAACAATGCCACAAATATCAAAAAGGAATAATAATTGTTTGCTAATTATTTCCTCATTCTAAGATAGGATGAGTTGATTCCTGTGACATTAAAAGCAGATGATATTTTCCAATTGATTAGAGTGATAAGAGCAGAGTGAAGTACTCATGAAAATAAATGTTAACTCTTAAAGCTTGCAGGGAAAAAACACATGGCAAAAATCTCTTTGCTAATTATCTCAGTAATTTTTTAAACTAGAAAACTCATGCCTATGTATTCAAGTATCAAAGCATTCCTAATGAGCCAGATATTTAAACTTTATAAAAACAATAATCATGATCCCAGTGTTTTCGTGAAAATGCTATTAATATAAGGGAAGAAAAAGAAAATTCCCGGAAGTTCTTCAGGATATCAATTTGCTGATGTTCTCAACTGTGTACCTGCTATTTTGGCATTTAGTTTTCCAAGGAGGTGGCATAGGGCAGGAGCGATCTGCCCGAGGTTTGCTGCATTGTCTGAGTGATATTTTCGTGTAGTATAAGCAGTGTCTCAGGTTAATCCTGTCAGTGTTCCTGACTTAAGAAAACTGTTGCTATCTCTGGTAGTGCCATAAAACTCATTGGTTATGATATCCTCAGGCTCACTTGATAGAAGAAGTAGAAGGCACAAAAAGAAATCCCTTTCACTACAAAGTGCTTGAATTATGATCTCAGAAGAAGGAGCGCCAGATGCAGGATGACCCCACAGGGGTGGACTGTGTGTTTCTATCGAGGTTTGGGGCTCGGACGTGAAAGCTCCGCACCCTGCAGACGACAGTCAATCAAATGATCAGCGGAGTTTCCCGAGGCCACCTGATGAGCACATAAGCTAACAGCTCCTGGTTCTAGGTGCTAAAATCACTAGTGAATGGTGATTTCCTTTTTTTTCTCCCTTTTTGTCTAAATTTAAACACACCATAAATAAGACAACTGAAGATAAAATTGAGGTATTCAGTTTTTGTTTTGCCATAGTTCTGGTTACTGAAGTAAGAATTAAATTTTCCTTTTCCTTAACTTGTTCAGCGATGCAACAAAAGCCTTGGGAGCACAGTGGAGCCTTTTCTCCAGAGCTTACGGACGACCCAGGTGCTGGGCACTGGGCTAAGGATTTCAGGCGCGTTTTCTCATGGAATCCTGACAGCAACTCCACAAAGTTTTATTATTAGTTCCTTTTTAAAGACGAGGGAACTGAGCCACAGAGAGCTGGGAGAGCCTTCCCATCATCATGAGGTAGCAGGCTGGAGACAGTGAGCTGAATGCTGGCTGGCAGCCTGCCCCACAGGGCCAGCGCGGGAACCGGGGACGTGCAAGGTCACAGAGCTTGGAGGACCGGTCAGGAGGGGAGGGGGCGGGGAGGGGCTTGGGTGGAATGGGGAACAGCCAGGTAAACAGTCACAACACAAGGCTCAGTCCCCATCTCTTCCTACCCCCACACTTGTCACTTCTCAGATCTTGAGGCAAAGGTCAGCATCTCAGAACCAATCACTCCATCATTTTTTTGCTATTACTTATTTGCTTAGTTATGTACTTTCTTTTTTGTCATTCACTTTTCCCATTAGAATGACAGATCTATCCACTGCTGTATCCTCAGCACATAGCATGTACCTGCTACAGAGTCAGTTCTTAAAAATATTCGCTGAACATACCAATGACTGCAACGTGGCCAGCTCTATTACAGAGACATGCCAAGGGACAGGGCAGTCCCTCACTCTTCAGGGCACGAGTGGGGTCACGGGAGCCCTCATGGATGAGCTGAGCTAGCTCTGTAGGGATCTTGAGGAAGGATTCTCCAGAAAAACGCAGGTGTGAGGGCTGGTATGGCAGGCTAAGGAACAACACATGGAAGGGCAGAGAGACGTGAAGGGACGGGGAGCTGCAGGTCATCCTGCGTGGCTACAATAAACACAGGGACAAGGAAGCGGCAGACGGAGGCAAGAAATGTTCATTCAGTGATTAGGAGCATCGGGCCTAAGAGATACACAGAGTAGCAAAAATGAGCAGAGTCCTCGATGCCATGAAGCCCATATTCTAGGAGGAGAGAGAGATGTGAAGCAAACACAAAAGTATACGTAATTCTTAACTGGAACAAGTGCTTTGAAGGAAAAGGAATGATCACCATCAGAATGATGTCTAGATGGCAGCAGGGAGTCTTTCTGTGAAATTACTTCTAATCCCTCCAGTTGTCCAAGAGTAGTCATGTATGGATGTGAGAGTTGGACCATAAAGAAGGCTGAGAGCTAAAGAAGTGATGCTTCTGGACTGTGGTGTTGGAGAAGACTCTTGAGAGTCCCTTGGACTGCAAGGAGAGCCAACCAGTCCATCCTAAAGGAGATCCATCCTGGGTGTTCGTTGTAAGGACTGATGCTGAAGCTGAAACTCCAATACTTTGGCCACCTCATGTGAAGAACTGACTCATTGGAAAAGACCCTGATGCTGGGAAGGATTGAAGGCGGGAGGAGAAGGGGACGACAGAGGATGAGATGGTTGGATGGCATCACCGACTCAATGGGTATGACTGAGTAAACTCTGGGAGTTGGTGATGGACAGGGATGCCTGGTGTGCTGCGGTCCATGGAGTCGCAAAGAGGCGGACACGACTGAGCGACTAAACAACAACAAATAGACCTACGAAAAAAAAATGCATGCTAGTGGTAAGAAAACTGAGGTTAAACACCTTTCCAAGGCCCCACACCTATTAAGTGGCAAAACAAGGGTGCAAATGGAGATAGTTTGGCTCCAAAGCCAGGGCTCACTGTCACAGCAGCAGCACCCAGGGTGGGAGAGGAGGCTGTGTATATTCAGAATACACTTCCCTTTACCACCGTTCAGGATTTAAATGTTACAGCTCAGAGGGAGCCAAGTATTTGCCCTGTATCTGTAAAACAGGGTCCAAGAGAATCTTTAAATTTCAAAATAATCTACCTCTCTGTGAATATGTCCTACCTTTGGATATTTTTTTCATTTTTCATGAGCTGCTAAACCAGCATTGTGCTATCATCTCAAATTCACTTCCGGCCTCACTGCTGAGTAGATGTTGAACTCAGAATAACATTTTAACTTTCCTGTGTCTCAGCTCCCCTACCTGCACAATAAGGAGGTTGACTATATGTTCTGTCTACTTCACAGGGTTGGTCTGAGGTTCAAGGGAGAAAATACGTCTAAAGGACTTTGCCCTACATAAATATAATGACTTATTAGATATTTCCCCACACCATTCTACAGTGGTACAGTTGCCTAAAAAGGAAGACTTGAACAAGTTTTGAAACATGAAAAGCTCTGGGCAAATGAGAGCATGATGCAAATGCTTCGTCACTAAGTCACTGCTGGAGTTCTTGAATTCTCCTCTGCATCAGTGATCATGCACTTGTAGACGGCACCGGGAAGGACAGGGTAATGGAATGCACGATTACTGCCTTTACTAGGGGCTGTTGACATATTACAATGGTACTTATTACGCCTTGGCAAAGGATGAATTATACAAGACTAATTCCTTGTCCCAAATGTAATTTTAATACTTTTTAACATGCTAAGTATAACTAATAAAGTTAAATTTTAAAAAGTCACACAAATTCAAATTTGTAATTCAGAAACATATGATGATCAAGGTAATACATGAACTCACTGAAAGGTGTTTCCATAGGCAAACAGAGTAACTGGATGACATGAGCATGTATGTAGTCAATTTTGACAAAGGAACTGCATTTCTAGGAATCTACCCTGAATCAGTTCAGTTCAGTCACTCAGTCACATCTGACTCTTTGCGATCCCATGAACTGCAGCACGCCAGGCCTCCCTGTCCATCACCAACTCCCGGAGTCCACCCAAACCCATGTCCATTGAGTTGGTGATGCCATCCAACCATCTCATCCTCTGTCATCCCCTCTCCTCCTGCCCTCAATCTTTCCCAGCATCAGGGTCTTTTCCAATGAGTCAGCTCCTCACATCAGGTGGCCAAAGGATTGGAGTTTCAGCTTCAGCATCAGTCCTTGCAGTGAATATTCAGGACTGATCTCCTTTAGGATGGACTGGTTGGATCTCCTTGCAGTCCAAGGGACTCTCAAGAGTCTTCTCCAACACCACAGTTCGAAAGCATCAATTCTTTGGCACTCAGCTTTCTTCACCGTCCAACTCTCACATCTATACATGACCACTGGAAAATCCATAGCCTTGACTAGATAGACCTTTGTTGACAAAGTAATGTCTCTGCTTTTTAATATGCTGTCTAGGTTGGTCATAACTTTCCTTCCAAGAACATATACTTCTAATTACACTAAATTATATATGTACAAGTTTATTCACTAAAGAATTGATTGTAATTGCAAAATAATGGAAACGGCATAATGTCCATACACAAGAGAGCGGTTAAATAAACTACACTACCTCCTCACAACTGAACACCGGGCGGCTTTTAGAAAAGTTCAATGCGGGAAGATCACTAGGAACTTTCAAATCATTCGCTGAAAAAATTAAGTACAAAAGAGTTTCCATGATGTGCTACCACCATGCAAAACATCATAGAATTAAAAACAGGAATCTGCTTCTCTGTACAAAAGGGATATGGGAAAGACATACCAGAAAGTACAGAGACTGTTTAACTGTGTGGGTTTGGTGGAAAAGGGGAGAGAGGACAGGGTATGGAATGTGGGGTGAGGAGAAGCGCACGCTGCCTGGGACATCTCTTTGGCTCCAGCTTTGACCCCGCCCTTATGGCAGAAAGTGAAGAGGAACTCAAGAGCCTCTTGATGAAAGTGAAAGAGGAGAGTGAAAAAGCTGGCTTAAAGCTCAACATCCAGAAAACTAAGATCATGGCATCTGGTCCCATCACTTCATGGCAAATAGATGGGGAGACAGTGGAAACAGTGACAGACTTTATTTTTTGGGGCTCCAAAATCACTGCAGATGGTGACTGCAGCCAAGAAATTAAAAGACGCTTACTCCTTGGAAGAAAAGCTATGACCAACCTAGACAGCATATTAAAAAGCAGAGACATTACTTTGCCAACAAAGGTCCGTCTAGTCAAAGCTATGTTTTTTCCAGTGGTCATGTATGGATGTGAGAGTTGGACTATAAAGAAAGCTGAGTGCCGAAGAATTGATGCTTTTGAACTGTGGTGCTGGAGAAGACTCTTGAGCGTCCCTTGGACTGCAAGGAGATCCAACCAGTCCATCCTAAAGGTGATCAGTCCCGGGTATTCATTGGAAGGACTGACACTGAAGCTGAAACTCCAATACTTTGGCTACCTGATGCAAAGAGCTGACTCATTGGAAAAGACCCTGATGCTGGGAAAGATTGAAGGCAGGAGGAGAAGGGGATGACAGAGGATGAGATGGTTGGATGGCATCACCAACTCCATGGACATGAGTTTGAGCAAACTCCGGGAGTTGGTGATGGACAGGGAGGTCTGCCGTGCTGCGGTCCATGGGGTTGCGTAGAGTCAGACACAACTGAGCGACTGAAGTGAATTGAACTGAACTTGACTCTCTAAACCAGAGTAATGTTTTATATATCTCCCAAAATAAAAAAAATATATATATATAAAACTAACTAGGATAGGAAGCCCAAGCAGAATACCAACAGTAACAAATGAACCTCACTGTGTTACAAATGAACATCATGACCAAGACCAATAATATAACCACACTGAAGGGGATGGAACTAGGAATTAAGTCGCTTTGGAAAACAGTATTTTGACTGAATGTTGTAAAGTGAAAACCAAACAGAACTGTCAGCAAATTACTGCACTCTAGCTAGGAAATCTATTTCTTGCAGGGGTATGAGTTAGCGGTTCAGTAACTATTTTATGCATAATCCAAGATTGTAAATAATGAGAGCCCGTCTTTCCCTGTTAAAGAAGTTACAAATAAGAAAGGGGGGGCTTAATGAACCTTGTACTGAATTGGAATCAGGGATGTTAGAACAAACTCATGCTTTTTCAGACATACATGATAGATAAATACATATAGAAATAACAAATAAATACAGTATATGTGCATGCAGGTGTGGCTTAGTATACATACATTTATTTCCTAGCTTATTCTGCTGAGTGGAAATAGGGCCAAGGACACCCCAGTAACAATGATCTACGAGCACCCAGATCTAAATATCATTTTCCAGTAAACTGAAAAAGAGGAATCAGCATTTCTTAGAAAAATTCCAGACCTGGGGCAGGTGAAATAGAAGCTGATTCTGTGGTATCTTGTGATCGTGGAAAAAAAGCAGTGCTTAAGAAAAAGTGAGGGTACATCGAAAGGACAGAGGATTCAGGCAGGAGGAGCTGCCAATGGCTGCAGCTGGAACAACTGGGGCAGCAAAATAAATAATGATAATACTGGATTATGATTCAGAAAGTTGAATAAGAATTCACAGCTTCATATTGATACAAATAAACAGCCAAGGGAGAGCACGTTATAGAAGAACTCCAATTAATAAATATATAAGGAATAAGGGAAATAAAAAAAATGTTATCAGGTGAGGACCACAGAATTAATTATTGCAGGCAAGATATACCAATGGATGCTGAAATCAGTGAATGAAAGATTGAGGTAAAACATAACATTGGCATAGTGCTAAAGATATTTGTGTGTGTGTTAGTTGCTCAGTTGTGTCCAACTCTTTGTGACTCTATGTACTGTAGCCCGCCAGGCTCCTCTGTCTATGGAATCCTCCAGGCAAGAATACTGGAATGGGTTGCCATTCCCCTCTCCAGGGGAGCTTCCCCACCCAGGGATCGAACCTGGGTCTCCTGCATTGCAGGCAGATTCTTTACTGTCTGAGACACTAAGGAAGCCCACCAAATGTATTTATCAACTATCAAGGGTTGTAACTTGATAGTGGAGAGACTCAGCAGAGACCACTTTACCCAAATAATAAAAATTGACAACACTAGTAATAACATATACAGACATAATGTATCATCTAATTATTTCTGCAAATAATTATTCACCAAATGAATAATTTCAATCTACTCATAAGAGAACAGCACACAAACCCAAAGTGAAAAACATTCTATAAATGATTCACCAGTAGTCAACAGAACAGCCAAGATAACAAAGTACAAGAAAAGAGTGAGGAACCGTCACAGATTGGAGGGGTGTTAAGGGACATGGCAACTAAGGATCAATGCAATGTGATATCCTGGATTGAATCCTGGACCAGACAAGGAAATCAAGGAAAAATCTGGTAAAATTCAAATAAGGTTTGTAGCTTAGTTAATCTTACTGTTTGAAGTTAATTTCCTTGTTTGATAATTGCACTACAGTTATATAGCTGTCAACATCAGAGGTAGCTGGGTGAAGAATACACATGAACCCTTTACTATCTTTGCAACTTTCCTGTGATTCTAAAATTTATCTGAAAACAAAGAAAAAGAAAACGGATAAGCTAACAAGAGATATCAAGTGAATGAACTAAGTAGAGGACTAAAATTCTCTAAGTGAAAGCAGGTATTATTTTTACACTGAAAGATCTGAAATATAAATGTTAGGACTAAAAATACATTTTTTCCTCATAGGAGAAAGATTAGTCATGTGAGTGCATTAACAAGCGACCTACATGTGCCATTTTGTCCTTTCCTGTTCTATCGTCTGCTGTGGATCTATGTACCTGTAATAAAATCAGAAGCAATGCCCCAGTGCTTGAAAGAATTAAGGTTAAAATTTAACAGTAGGATTAACATCTTTCATGTCATACTTGGATAAAAGCCATTTACAAAGAAATTTCTTGGCACAGGTACAAAGAGATAAATATGAAAAGTGCTCTTCTTTGTGAAACCCACAGCAGCTCCCAAAACAAAGAGATGGCACGTTCAGAGGCCTTTCTTGTTGTGTGATGGTCCCAGTGAAGGCTCCCTCTGCCCTGCAGGACTCCAACAGGGGCTCCTAGCTCCGGCGCTTCAGGAGACTCACAGGCGCCCGAGAGAGGACAGACACCCGAGTCCCAGCCCTGGAGATTCTGACTCGGGAGCAGCTATAAAATCTCCTGTGATCCCAGTGTGCACTCAGGGCTGAGAACCTCTGGAAGAAAATAACCTACAACTCAGGCAAAGTCAGTCACCTGAAAACACAGGAACTCATCTTAAAGGATATAAACAACTTCTGTGTTCTGGTATTTTAAAACAACTCTGTCTCTCCAACAGTCCCTACTCCTCATGCATAATGCAAAGCTTTTAATCCCTTTGTTTCTAACGTATGGAGAAGAGAATGGCACCCCCTCCAGTCCTCCTGCCTGGAGAATCCCATGGACGGAGGAGCCTGGTGGGCTACAGTCCACGGGGTCACAAAGAGTTGGACATGACTGAGCGACTTCACTTTCACTTTCTTTCTAATGTATAGCTTGTCTTCCACTTTTAAACATTCTTCTGTTCCTCCATTATGAAGCAAATCCAACAGTGACTACAGCCTATAACATTTTTGCAAGTTGTCCTTATTTTTGTAAGTATTTTCCTTTACTTCATTGCACTTATATATATTTCCAATGCAGCACTTCTCAGAGTTTGTTTCACATTAGAATTATTTATCAACAAGCCTTTCTTCCCACTAGATGGTAAAATCTTTGTAGCAATGAATGTGGAGAGTGTTTTCCTAGAACCCCTAAATCTCTGGAAACCAAGTGTCACTCATTTTTTTAACATTTTAATATATTTTTTGGATATATTTATATTTAATATATTTAATAATATTTATATTTAATATATTTTTTGGAAGTACAACCTGCATGCAGAAAACTGCACAAGTCCTCAGGGAACAACTTGGTGAATTCTGGCAAAGTTACCACAGCTGTGTAACAGTATGTGGACTGAGAAACACAGCACCTCTAAAGCACCCTCACCCCCAAAAGGATAACCACGATCTTGACTTCCAATTGCATAGACCAGTATTCTTATTTTTGAATGTCAAACACTCAGCACACTTGTTTCTGGCTTTTCAGCTGTCCATTACGCTCATGAGATCCATCCCTATTGCTGTGTGTACCGGAAGTCTGTTCATTCTCAATGCTGAGAAGTTATCCATTCCAGTACAGATGGATGTCTGGGTTGTCTCTGCTTTTTGGCTATCAGGTACCATGCTTCTGTGAACACTAGCATAGGTGTCTTTGTGGGAATATGTGCTCTCATTTCATCTGGGTAAATACCTGAGAGTGGGATTTCTGGGTCATATGGTCACGTGCAGGCTTAATTTCCTAAGAAACTGCCAAAACATTCTCTAAAGTGGGTCTGCCATTGTACATTTCCACCAGTAACATATGAAAGTTCCAGTGAGTCCACATCCTTGCCAACACTTGGTGGTATCTCTCTTTGATTACAGGCCCTCCAGTGGCTGTGAAGGGGTGCCTCACTGTGGGCTTTATTTTCATTTCCCTAAGGACTAGTGACGCTGTGCATCTTTTCCTATGTCACACATTTTCAGAAAATCCTAGCTTAGTGCCTCCAGCCTTGCAATTACTCAGTAAGCTATAATAACTATTAAATTGCTGAAGAAGAAAAGCACATACATATTTTTTCTATTATTAGGCTATAGCAGAGAATAGCTTTCTAGACAACATATAATTTTCCATGTAATTTGAAGAAAACTCCCAGTAAAATAAACTTAATCTATCCTCTGGAGACATGAAAAGTCTTAAAGTTTCTTAAAATATGAAAGCAAATTCAAGGGAAGAAATAAGGTCATTGAGAAGTTTCCAAATGCTCGTTTCCTTGTGGAAATTTCAAAGACTGTGGAGTGCGCTTCACTTCAGGAACTCTAAACCTCTAAAAATTGACTGAAAAATAATCTTAAACAAAAATTGCCCAACAATGGTGGATAACGTTCGAGTGGAAACTCTGCATCGTGCTAGAATTTTCAAGCTGCTGCACACAGAGCAGTTATTTTACATGACCCTGCTTTACTGAGTTCCAAACAGCGACACGTGAGAACTGTCCTCCTCAGGAAGGGAGTGAGCTGGCTGTGGCCCTTGACCTTTCAGGGAAGAGGCTCTCCTGCCCTATACATCCTGAAACGGAAATGCAAGCATTATTTATAGGCTGTGTCTGCTTTCCTTCCTATGAGACAAACAAGCTAGTGGAAAAGTAAGAGTTCAAATAACGGAGTTTTTTAAAAACAAAGGTCTTTATATGCATCAGGAGCAAGAATAAATATTTCCCCCCTTTATCCCTTCTTGACTATTTTTATTTTAATGCAGAAGGACACAAATGTGATTGAGCAGGCGAAACTACTTCTGAATATGGGATTTCCAAAAATGTAAGGAACAAGGGGTGCATTTAGAACTAGCCTTCACTGAACGGGAATCTGATCCACGACTCTGATTTTCAGTGGTGCTGTATTCGCTGGCAACTAACCCTTTGAGTGGAATGTTAGGTTCCCCTGACAATCTCCTTATTAAATTTTAGAATTTGAGATGAGGAAGAAAAAAAAAAAACCTTACCACTCTAACATTAGTGGAGAACCTAAAGTCCCTGGTTCAATGATTCTTTTTTATTCCAGCCTGCATAAATACATATATTACTTATCAAAGAATTATGCATCCTTTTCAAAATGCTGACATTATATTAGATTTCCTCACTTTATGAGAAGCGAATTCTGGGCTTAAAAACGTTGGTTCGTAGATACGGAAAAGTACATTAGTGTCTCTGCCATCTCTCTTCATTGGCCCCTTCCTGGACTGAATTTTCCAGGCCACTGTCAAGACAGAGCATCAGTTTCAAGCAGGCATCGGCTACCAACACCTGTCTGCCCCGGAGTGCAGAAAAGTAAGCTGAGATTTCCGCAACTACCATTTAAGAAATACAAAGGTTAGTGATAACATAGGTGTTGTTGAGCTGCCCAGTCAACATTGTAAAAGTATCTTGATATTCAACAGAACGAAACCAAAGGAAGAGAGAGCAACATGTAGGGATGTCAGCAGACTGAATACATTATCTTATTTCTTTCAGCAAATGCTAACTGAGCACCTACGATGCAGCAGGAACGTTTTGGGAGTTGGGGTTAAAGAGAGCAAATGCCTGCCCTTGTGGAGCGTGTTATGAAAGTAAATAAATAATAAGCATGTATAGCATTTTGGGTGGTAACAGTGCTTTGGAGAAAAATACAGCAGGGATCGGGGTAGGAGTGCTCTGGATTTAATCAGGGCGAACAGGAAGGGGAGGGCCTCACAGAGAAAGTGACATCCGGACAGAGATCTCAAGGGGAGGACGTCGAGTCACGCAGACGGATGCACAGAGAAAACCTAGTGCCAAGTCCATGAGGGAGGCAGGCTCCTGGCTTGTTCCAGAGTGAGCAAAAAAGCAAGACGGTGAATAGTAGAGTTTAGACTGGGGAGTTGACAGAAAAGGGGGTTGGACAAAATCATCTTTTAGGCCAACGTAATGACATCAGCTTTGACTCTAAATAAAGTGAGACTACACTGGAGAATTTGTGGCAGAAGGCTGTTATGAGCTGAAAATTTTTCAAAGGGCTTCTCCAGGTTCTGGATGGAGAACAGACTGTATGGAGGCAAGAACAGAATCAAGGAGATCAGTGAGGAGGCCCCCACAGTCATCTAGGCGAGAAGTGACGGAGGCTTGGCTCAGGGTAGCATAATGAGAGAGGAGAGGGGTTGAGCTGGGAATAGATTTTAAAGATAGGACCAACATATTTGCTGCGGGACTGGATATGGAATGAGAGGAAGAGAACAGTCAAGAATGTCCAGAGAAAAGAAATCTCTAGGGGCACTGGGATTTGGCAGAAATTCCCTGCGTGTGATTTGACACAGCTGCTCCAGGAGTCCTTGCCTCGGCAGGGACTTACTGGGCACAAATCCCACTGAGAGGGGCAAGGAGCACTTGATTCATCTCTACATCATCATGATCGAGCACAGGGCCTTTCCTTGTGAGGACTCAATACATGTTCATTCAAATATATGTATCTCAGATATCGTAATCACAGGCATTCAAGGAAAAAACTAAGAAAAAGGTTTTGTTTGTATTCTCTCGAGTTCATATTATTCTTTTGTTCTAAAAATATTTATTGAGTAGCTACAGTATACCAATTATTGTGATGACTGCAGGTATCTTTGGGGGAGACTGTGGATAACATATTTTTCCTTAAATATTTGTTCATTTTAAGATGTTTGACATGAGGTATGTTTTACTTTCACAAAGGATTAAAAACTTTTTATTTTTTTAGATATCTATTGGACAGATCATTTAATGCTACCAGAGTAAAGTGAAGAACTTGACATTTCCTATAATGTCATTTCTCTCCAACTCAGTACTCCTTAAGGCAAACAAACACACTTACTGGAGCCAAAATTCAATCTCTAAAATCATGGGAAATCATGGGAAAAAAGCAAAAAGCTATTTGTAACCAAAACGAAACACAGAAAGTTGAGTGCAGTGACTCCTCCCTACTGTAACCAGTGCAGTTATAATTTGGGGGCCATTGTCCAGCGTGTGAGCTAGTTTGGAAACCGGCAGTAATTTCTGCCGATGGGCATTTCTGTCCCAAGAAGGGCAAAGTCAATAAAATAAGAAATTCAAAGTGTTTGAGTCCGAGATCTCAGCGTGCAGTGCAGGGCTGGGTTCAAGTGTAGAGAACACTGCCCTTTGTCCATTCGTTTTGTTTTTGGGGAGCAGGCAGAGTCCCCGCCCTGGGTCCTCTCACCTGGGACCTGGAATCAGGCACACAGGAGTGCAGCTCATGTGGACACACACACACACACACACACACACACACACACACACACACACGCAGACAGGCAAACACATATTTATTCCCCAGTGGTAGCCTACATGTGGCCCACCTTGAAGCTAATGAAGCTAAGCTTCAGGGTCCATCATTAACATGGACCTTTACCAGGACCCGGATCCTAGAATTGTATCCATATGGTAATGTATTTTTGTAAAATCTGTTAAAGCAAGATACTTTGCATTCATTTTCTTAAAGAGAAACCCCAAATTGTATAAACTTCAGGCCTTGAAAACTCCAGACTTTGTTCCTGACCCATAGCTTCAGGGGTGGATACCAGAAAGCTGCATCTTTTCCTGCTTTGCCTTTTTTTTTTTTTTTTTTAGTGTCACCAAGTGATTTTGATGCACAGCCAGGTTTGGAAATCCCTGACGAAGGGCTATAGACTGATGAGTTTAATGAGTCTCTGACTTCTAGGTAGTATTTCTTTCTGGAGCTTTGCCACCATTGATTGGGACGTAAACCATATAACACTATGTAGTTTGGAAAAAGCTGACAACTGGCAACACTGGCTTCCACATTGCAGTGATGAATCACATAACCCTCTGTGCCGAGTAATTAACTATCCATTTGTATGTCCTGGCTGTAGTGATAGAGTTCTTTTCAACGAGGAAGGAAGGGAATTTGGACATAACATTAACAGTTGTTAATACCAAGCAAATAGAGTAAATTGGATTTATTAAAAAGAGTATGTGTGTGGATTTTTTTCCCTAGGAGTTGATATAATTTGTCTAGCTTTCTAATTATAGCTAGGACAGAAAATGGCTGAACCCAAAGACCTCTCACGGTATCTAATAAACTTTTACTTACAGGGAGAATGTTTCTTGGGCTGGAGAATGACAAATAATTTACTAAGCTTTTCCTGAAAGATAGCTAAAGGTGTTTCACCTATATCTAGCTGATGAATTAGCTTTAGCTAATAATCAGTGTCATGAGACAGGGAAGAAGCAGCCTGTAATTACTTTGAAAGGAATGAAGGAACAGATCTGATAAAGAAACTAAATCAGCTAATTTCTCTAGAGGCATACTGAGGAAGAGAGAGGCTTTCTTTTTTGCAAGCTTAAAGTGAGACAAAGATAGGGGGCACTGGTAATTTTATCTGCCCGGTGTCCATTCATCCTCGGTTTCCGGAAACAACCCTTCCATTTTCCTTTCCGTGGGTGTACTTTAGGATCAAAGGTCCCCTCCCTTCTCCAGGTGAGCCCCAAACTGGACTAAACACACTCACCAGCAGGGATCTGCATTCTGCCTGCAATGGCTTAGGAAAACAGCTGGAGACCACGCACCCTGGGGCAGGTTCCCTGAAGGGACACCCGTTACTCCCAGCCACCTAGCGGTCCCATGTTCTTGTCTTGCCCAAGGCCTGTTTTATTGAGTTTTGATTTTTGATGCTGGGAGTTACCCCATTTCCTTTCAGTAATGTCTTGCTTTGCTCCTTGTTTTGTTTTCACTTAAAGTAGCCTATGTTGGTTCCTGCCACCTGCAACCAAAGAGCCGTAACTGACACAGAGAACTGTGCAGAGGATGGCTCAGCTCTTCTCTGCGATTACATCCAATTACATAAACAGCCCCCAGAAGACTCTCAGTGCTGCTCAGCTGAGTCACACCCGCAGAGAAGATGAACACGGCTCAGTTATTAAACACGTGTTCTGTTGTTAGATGTTACTGAAATATCTGTATATACTTTTTCAGCAGTATATACTTTATTCAGTTTCTTGATTTTTACACAATGACTCTATTGAGTCGGTAAAAATGGCACAACTTGTCATAAAAGTTAAGTCAATAAAGGAAAGTCCAAGAAAGCTTAAAAATTACCCCAAACCCCTCTATTCAGAAATACCACCGCTAACTTTGGTAAGCATTCTTCCAACATCTTCTGCAGATAGCCAGAGCAAAATAAAAATAATTTCAGAAGTATATATTATTATACATGATTTTTTAAAATAATCGGTTTTACTTGAACTTAATGAGAAGAAACTGAATTGAGATTAAAAGGATTATAGAAATTAAACTAAACATTTCTTTACCATAAAAGACAGCAATTGTTTAAAAAGTATGCATAAATAAAAAAATTCTGAGCTATTTTTAAAATTCTGCACTTTAATCTTGGACAGAGTCTATTTGACTCTTTCTTGGAAAGATAAGAAAACTGGCAAACATTTCTTCCTCTCGCTTCCTCCTCTCTTATTTGTCCTCCTCTCTTATTTGTTAGGTGTGTTATTGTTTTCACATTGTCAGGTTTCAACATCTCCATATGCTTTTCTAACCACAGTTCTCATGGTTGTTTTGCTCTGGTTCTATATTAAATGGGTAAAATACCGTGAGTTTTTCTACGATTTTTTTTATTCCTGAGATTTCTTTTTTACTTTAATTAATCTCCTGGGTGGTTGCTGCTGCTGCTGCTAAGTCGCTTCAGTCGTATCCGACTCTGTGCGACCCCATAGGCGGCAGCCCCCCAGGCTCCTCCGTCCATGGGATTCTCCAGGCAAGAGGACTGGAGTGGGGTGCCATTTCCTTCTCCACCCCGGTGGTCAGGTAGCATCTTTAAGTAGTTTTGTTTTTTCAAAGAAAGATCATCGTATATTCCTAAATTCTTGAATGCTTAAAAAAGACTAGTACTCTTATAGTTAAGGAACAACATCGCTAAGTATTCAATTTGGGGGTCATATTTATTTTTATGTTCAGAGGTTTCAAAGACAAGTGATTCACTTCTGCTGTGGAGACACCCAAGTGCAACCTGATTCTTCCCCTTCACACGTGTCTTGCTTTTAATGTCTAGCAGTCATATGATTTATTTCTCAGGATCAATACTCTTATCAGGGCATGTCTTGATTATTCTATAGTGATTTATCTTCTTGGAGCCTGTCAGATCCTCCCGACATTTCCACAAAACTCTTCAGACACAAGACCCGTGTGTCTCACTCCTGCTCCGTTGGCCTAACCTCCTTCCATCCCCCACCCTCACCTCCAGCCTGCAAACAGCTTGCTCAAATAAAGGACAGGCGAAGATCTGTCCCTTCCCAAACCTTCTTTGAAGGACTGGGACTGGTCATCTGTGGGCAATGTGGGCAGGTGGATCACGAGCTAGACCTGTCTGCGGCAACTCCTCAGGAGTCAGCACATCCGGTAGTCACCACAAGTCTATCATCTCCTTTATCCGTTGAGGTTTCTAGGTTCAGAATGCTTCGCGTCACTAATAACAACCGTCTGGACCATTTCTGTGTTGCAGTGTGGAACTTCCCGCCTGTCTCCCTTGTGACTCATCCACTTCACTTCAGTCCGTATGCCCCATTCCAGGGCCAGCTGGTGGATGAGAGAGACACCTCATCCACCTGATTCCTGCTTTAGTGACCTCATCCTCAGTATTTCTGGAATGTGAAACTGGGGCTCTGATTGGACAGTCCCACCTCTTAAGGGACTTGGCGATTCATGGCTCTAATAGTGAAAGGTTGTTGCTGGACCATGAAAAGACGGCTGGGATTCTTGGCTTCTGGAGGAGAAGAATTCAATCTGGGGCCAGAGACGAGGCTTGATCGCTCAGAGCTTTTGTGTGATAAAATTTATTAAAGCATAAAAGGGATAGAGAAAGCTTCTGACATAGGCATCAGAAGGGGGCAGAAAGAGTACCCCCTTGCTAGCGTTAGCAATGGAATTATTTATTTTCTAATTAATTTTTACACTGAATCAAAAGAATGTCTGGAGGTTGTAAAGACCTCACCAGACCCACTCCCATAATTTACACTTTAGGATAACAGGATTAGCCTTTGACAATAGAAAGATCCTCCAGACCCACTTCCATAATATACATTCTAAGATATCAGGATTAGTCACAAGGTTTTCAGGAAGGAGAAACTGTCCTCTAGCTGGATACATTGTTGTTGTATAATCCCCAGTACAGAGTTTAAACTGAGTTGTGTATTTGACTAAGACTAAGGAATGCAGAGGAAAAAAAAAGTTTGTCCTTTTTCTCCTCCTTGAGAATTCTAGACCCCTCTCTCCATGGGGAACCCTAGATTTCTTATCAACCTGCCTAGGAAATGGCTCTCTCAATAGGAAAACTGCCAGATGTGCCTTTCTGAATGGGGATATCAGTTTCATGTCAATCAGAAGTATGCCCCAAGATTTTTTTGTGTGGAGGATGAAGTTAAAGAGAGTTCGATAATGTTGAGAAATAACAAATTACATAGAGAGCTGTTGGACTGTAGGTTAACCTGACTAATATTTGTTGTATGATTACTTCATGCAAAATGACAAAGGGGATAAAATATGAAAGAAAAAGAAAATCCTTTGTTGCTTTGCTTTCAGTGTGGTTATGGAGAGTAAATAAGAGATAAGATACTTAAATTATCATGACTGTTTATGTATGTTCACTGTTGAGCCAAATAGTGGCAAAATAATCACCACTTACGGTGAAGAGAGCTGAGCGCTGAAGATGCTTTTGAACTGTGGTGTTGGAGAAGTCCCCTGGACTGCAAGGCGATCCAACCAGTCCATCCTAAAGGAGATCAGGCCTGGGTGTTCATTGGAAGGACTGATGTTGAAACTGAAACTCCAATACTTTGGCCACCTCATGCGAAGAGCTGACTCACTGGAAAAGACCCTGATGCTGGGAAAGATTGAGGGCAGGAGGAGAAGGGGACGGCAGAGGATGAGATGGCTGGATGGCATCACCGACTCGACGGACATGCGTTTGGGTAGACTCTGGGAGTTGGTGATGGACAGGGAGGCTCAGCGTGCTGCGATTCATGGGGTCGCAAAGAGTCGGACACGACTGAGCGACTGAACTGAACTGAACTGAACTGAACTGACGTGGTGGTAATTAAGAGATTTGGCTTTTAAAAGAACTGGAGCCACTCATTCCTGATCTACAGCATGAATCCTGTCTTCTTTCCTGAGTAACTTCTAGAATATCCTTTTCATCCTTAGCAATGTAAAATGTCCCGATGACGTGCCTTCGCATAGATCTATTTTCATACGTGGCACTGGGTGTTTGGTGGGCCCATTCAATCTGGAAACTCATCCTCTTCCTTCCTTTCAGAGCAGTCGGTTCTTTTTCAAGGATATAATTGCTTTTCTTATCTCTGAGAATAGTACTTTAGATTTCTGATGCTTTCTTTTGCTATTTGCATTGCCTCTGTTTCCTTTCAGCTTGCTTTTTCTGTTTGTTTTCATCTCTCTTATGTCAGAAGCTTTTCTCAGATATCTGGTCACATGAGGATCTTTGACCGTATCATGAGGGCTTTCTAATTTCTCCGATGCTTCTAAGAGCTGAGACTGGCAGGGGTTCTGCAGGCTCACAGGCTCCCCGAACTAGCTCACCTGTCATGGAGCTCCTCTCTGAGGGCACTGAGGTTATGAGCATCAGCGCTTTGTTAAGACAGCACTCCTCCTTCTGATTTGCGCTTTCTAAAAATGTGTTGCCATCTTTCATTCTCAAATCCGTTCCTACTCTCTCTCTCTTAAAAAAAAAATCCCTTTAAAGTCACTTTAGCAAGATTTTAGGAGGAAGAGAAGATAAATGCATGTGGATTACCAGCTATTTCAGTTATTAAGAAAGAACATGGCAATCCATGGCCTTTCCTAATTGTTTTCAATTTTAGGCTTTCATTAAAAGTTGCTTTTCGGGACTTGAATGAAATATATAATTAAAGGAAAGGTCAGTCTCTTTATATGTATATGTGTTACATGCGTGCTGGGTCACTTGAGTCATGTCCGACTCTCCGTGACCCTATGGACTATAGCCCACCAGGCTTCTCTGTCTATGGGATTCTCCAGGAAAACACTGCAGTGGGTTGCCAGCACCCAGTCTATAAAAAGCAAAAATTAAAGGTAGAGTAAAAGCAGGACAGCTTAGCATCAAGGGTGAGCAGTATACCCTGAAAATATAATTAAACCTAATTAAACAATAATATCTCCTTAGTTATTCCTGGTTCCTGCACTATTACTCTGCTCTATATTTAGGTTTCTCTATGTAGGCAAATAGATTATTTTAAAAATCTATTGGGATATACTTTATTTTATCAGCTGCAGTATTATATCAATATTTACCACTGAGTAAAACAATATTTGAAATAGAATCCCAGATGCTTGAAAATTCTCCATATATTCTCAAGGAATAGTTTCTATAACTTAAATCTTTCCTCCCTAACATATTTGAAACAATTTTTCTGATTTCACCGAGAGCCTTAAGAACTGTTTTTACTTCAAGATGTTTGAAAATAAACAAGTAAACACGTATCATTTTATGCAAAAGGATATTTTCAGTAAAGGGACTATTTTTGCTAAAATAAATGTGTTAACATGACTTCACTCAGTATGTTTTTGGGTAGGAGAATTCAACTCTATTTAATTGCAGCAAATATTGATGAAATAGTACTGTGCTTCCATTTAATTCATTCCATCATCTAGCCACAAAATATGTAACAGTCATTAAATTCAGCCAACTATTTTTCAGGTCCAGAGAAAGACGTCTTCAAGAAAACAGACTATGATTGACAGTTCCCTTAAATCAGTAATATCATAAATATTTATATATACAGTTATAAACAAACTATTATTAGTTTAAGAAATGCAATTTATCCTCGGTGATAATAGCTTTGAAAGTTAAAAAGCAGAATTTAAACATTTTAGTTTTCTAGAATTTTATGCTTTAAACAAACAAACAAACAAAAAAAAACTAAGGAATATCAGATAATGTAGTTCTCTGTCTAATAATTATTATTTCAATTTTTTTAGGATATGCATGCAGTTTGGTGTAACCACTATGTGCTTAAAAATTATTTGTGTGCACTAAATACGTTACTTGGAAGAACTGTTCAGGTGCTAAGAAATGAAAGAGTTTGAAGAAAACTGCATCCCCCAAAGCTTCGATTTAAGTCCTTTGCATTTACTGAAGATTCTTATAAAATCTACTGAATTTCAGGTGATGATCTCTTTTTAAGATAAAGCCTATAAAAGGAGAAAGCTGTATCCATAGAGAAGAACTAACAAAATGCAATGCAGTTAATTTCTAGAACATATTTATTCGATGATAAACAGAGAAGCCTCTCTAGAGAAAGCATTCTATCTCAGGGGACTGGAGGATTTGTGAAGCTACTGTCCTCTCATAATGAAGGGCTTATCAACTGCAAAATGTTTTCAATCATTACACTGCAAGTATATTATCTCATCCATGAACATAAGCTGTATTTCAGACTGTAATGAAGCATGGTACTGTATATTCTAATTGCTTTTATAAGCTTCACATAATATCTGTAACTGTTCTTCAATGTATTATGAATTTTATTAACCAGGATAAATCACCATCACATTTTGGTACTGTGGGAAAAGAAGGAATTCCACATAAGTGAAATAAGCAGGTAGCAGTAACTTACTGCTTTATAGCAGGTTAATCAATGTGAAGCCGCCATTTTTCTGGGTCAAAATTATTAAATATTGGCAATTTCAAATGCTTCAACGTATACACTGAAAGTTTCTTATTTCGACTATTTTAGATTAAAATAGTTCTGGAAAGTTTTATCGACTTCTTTATCTTTTTACATAGCATTTATCAGACCTAGCAAAACTCTCCCTTGAGTACTATGCTTTACTGTAATTAGAAGCTGTGCTCCAAGCTATGGACTCTTTACTAAGTCCAGTGCCTAAGGGCCATGCAGATCAAGTAAATAAGCAAAGCTGCTTTTATTGTACTACTTTGACATGGACACACACTGTTTGCATATTATACACGGAAACACTTTTCTCTATAAAAAAATCCACTTGCTTCCTTTCTCGCAATAACACTCAGCCCATTAAGTCTACCTTCCTATTCCTCACTTTTGATGGAGACTCAGATGAACAAATGTTTTCTTCAGCTTCTTTTTAGCCAGGTTGTAGATGAACACAACCAACTCGGAGCCTCAGGGCTGAGGATGAGTGGGCATTGTGAATATGGACATGCCCTCCCTGAAATGGGGGCAGAGGAGAGCTGGACACCACCATCTGCAGTCAAATGATTACAGTCAGTCCAAACTCTCAGAACGAATTCCTCTTAGCAACGTAGAGTTGGTGCTTCCGGGTCTTCATGGGAGACTTAAAATCAATTTTGTAAAATGTGAATCACCTGATACTTGAGCGTCAAAAACTGAAAATAATCAACAAACACAAACAAAATACTGTGCAGATCGACAGGCTGGGAGTTAAGCTAAACACGTTCGTGAGATGGATGCGGCCCCTGAAGTGCCGGTTTGGAATCTCTGCTCTAATTGTTCCCACATTATGCTGCACGGTTTCACATCTTTCTATGTATTTCTCTCTCTTCCTGTTGTCACAGCTATTTTTTCAGCGGCTCCAGGTTGTTGGACAGCTTGAGAAATCAGATCATCTCACTTGTCACAACAATATATAAAGTTGGAATGAACGGGTTTGGCAGGAGGAAAGGACAAGAGGGTTCTTTGAAAATATTTAAATTTCCTTTCCTGATTCCAACATGACATCACAGAGTGGGTTTTAAAGAAATATTTACTATTGGTACCGTACTAATGCAACTCGAGTTACCAGAGGGACAGGCAAGAAGAGTAGGTCCCGTGGGTTGCTACCCTTTCACACCATCACCCTGTTAGGGTAGGAGGTACAGTCAAAGTCATTCACACCTCAAGATTTCAAAAAGCTAAGCGAGAATTATCCTTCACTAAGCAAAGTACGGTATCTCAAAGGTTGTTTTCCTTCTTCCATAAAGTAAAGCAGCTATCTGAAGGTGATGCATCTTCAAGACCATCTAAAAATATCTTTTTGTACTTTCTTCTCATCTGCTTTTATTTACTTTCTAAACGTTCTTATTATGGAAATCCAAAAACAAAAGTACAGAGATTTTATACATGTACTGTGTGGTATCTATTTTAATTGCACAGGGTTTTTTTTTTTTTTAAATAACTTGCAGGCTTTTGGGTTTGTGTTCAAGTTGAAGTTGGTTGATAATTGATCTCCAGACAACTGAAATTTCACTGTAGTTTGTATAATAAAAATCATCATTCATGGCATTGACTGAATAAAAATGGAAGAGAACAGAACTATATTTTATCTTGGTAACTTCTGAGACTGAAGAATTTTCACGTGCATTTCATCAACCTCTATATAATAAAAATGAAAACCATTAAATCATTTTGATTTTGTCTTTTTAAATGTAACTTGATTTGTAATCTTAAGCAAAAAGATTTAGGCAACGCACTTCTGGAAAATACTTCATTATTTCACAGATCTTATTGTAAAGACATTTCCTCCTATATGTATTTCACTTTAGATTTTCAATTTAAGCAATTTTAACTTTCCTTGATATCATTTTGAAAATAGTTAATCAAGGCATATTTATGGCAGTAGTAGTAGATCATATAACAATTACTGAAAAATTTACTTATTGAGTACCTTCAAGATACTATAAACATAGTATCTCATCCTCACTGTAACACTGCACAGAACTGGACTGGACCGAATGAAGCTGCTGTCTCTGTAGATTAAACATCTGCAACTGCAAATGAACCAACCCGTCAGCAGTATTAGCACAGTCCTTATGGTCCAGGAAAGAACTCTGAGTGGACAGAGGTACAGATAGCCTCGGACGGACTCACTCCAGGTCATGTGGCCAGTTAACAGCAGAGCTAGGATTCACAGCCAGGTGTTCTTCTATTAAAGAGCTGTGGTGGGGTATGTGATGATACGTGAGGACAGAGCAAGGGGAAAAGGGGGAAGACAGTTCTTTAACGAGAAGAGATTTACAGTTTTCCTGGGGAGAAATAATAATATCAAAACTAGCCAAGAAAAACAGAAATCATCCTAGTGCAAAATGATGGGACATTTGCTTTCACACCATGATCTGAACTTGACTGTCACAGCTTTCCAAGCAATTCTTCTCTGTCCATCTTCACCCCCCCTGAATTGGCTTTCTTGAGGCCATCGGAGCACCATGTCATCAGCTGGGAGGAGGGAAGCCTTGGTCATGTGACACAAGGACTACAAGGGCAGCCTTCCTTAATCCACCTATAATTGCATGTTTATAAGAAAAATATTTTGACTTTGATATCAGTGCAATTCACTATTCAGGAATGAACTTTTAAAACATGAATGACTCCAAGCCTAGCCCCTCATTTCAGAGCTCCACATCGCATTTTTGCACCTGGGACCTCAGCTAGATGTTCTACAGGTGTTCAAAATAAACTCACCACTCTTGACGCCAGACCTACGACTCCTCTGCCTCCCCACCAGGAGATGGCACCAATGAGTTGCCCAGATCAGAACCAGGAGAGGCATCCTTGACTCTTCTTCCTTGGCCGTCCTATTCAATCGGTGACTTACTATTGATTCCACCCCTAGACCGCTCTCAGCCTCCCCCAGACTCTGCAGGTCCATGGCCTCCGCACTTCCTCGGAGCCTCATCATCACCTGCTGACCAATGACCCAGGTCAGCTGGTTTCCCTGCCCCCCCCACTTCTGCCCCGCTTCAATCTAGCCTTCACAGAAATAGAGCTTTCTGGTTTCCAGTCATATTGAGCATACTGAAAAGATGAATAAAACTTTATTTACTTACAAAGCCTAGTTCAGGGCTTGAACCCCAAAGCAGGGACATAATAGATATCTCAATTTTTTGACAGGTAAATAATCCCCATTGACAACAAAGTTGGACCTACAAAATTAAATTCTTAATAGAAAGTTTATATGTGACAATAAGCAAATGTAATAACAGAAACCAAAGCATATTTTCCCCAAATAAAGTTACTAAAGGATCAATGGTATAAAACAATAACTACTTCAGTGCTTACATATTATCAGTATGCATGCATGCTCAGTTGCTTCAGCTATGTCCTACGCTTTGTGATCTCATGCACTCTTTGTGACCCCATGGAGCCCGCCAGGCTCCTCTGTCCATGGGATTCTCCAGGCAAGAATACTGGAGTGGGTCGCCATACTCTCCTCCAGGGGATCTTCCCAACCCAGGGATCAAACCTGTGTTGCAGGTGTATTCTTTGTCACTCAACTACCAGGGAAGCCCATTATCAGTCTGAGATTATGCTAAACTGCTATTAGTCTTTTTCACTCCAGAAGCAACATTATAGCGGATTGCTAAAGAGCCCTGAATTCTGCTGAAGAACCCCTGGGCACTTCGTCAGTTCCAGGGGTGGGGCAGAAGGAGAAGGAGGGTTAAATGAAGCCATAAGGAAGAGGGAAGGAAAATCCCAAGTAAGCTGGATTCCCGGTTTCCTGCCGCCAACTCTTTCTTTGCTAAATATAGTGTGGTTCTTCATAAGACTTAATTATACAGGGTAACAATCCCTTAAAAGTAATTTAAAGGTTATTGCTCTACAGTCTAAAAATTTAGAGTAGATGAAAAATATTAATTCAATGTATAGCGACTAATTATGTAAGTAATCATTAACACAATACCAATCTCTTTCATAAATATATGTCTATTCTGTCTTAGAGATTTTTTTGTTTACAAAATATTTCTAAACAGAGCTTATCTCAAACTCAAGATTTTACTTGATATTATTGTGATCAATTCCTTTTGCTTTGATTTCTCTCATAATCTACTTCTGATTACTAAGCAAAGTGTGTAGTGTAGTCGCTTGCTCAGTCATGTCTGACTCTTTGCGACCCCATGGACTGTAGCCCACCAGGCTCCTCTGTCCATGGAATTTTCCAGGCAAGTATACGGGAGTGAGTTGCCATTCCCTTCTCCAGGGGGATGTTCCCGACCCAGGGATCGAACCTGAGTCTCCTGCACTGCAGACAGATTCTTTACCATCTGAGCCACCAGGGAAGCCCTCCGATTACTAAGCAAGTATCCCCTTAAAACAAGGTATGTGGAATATCTCTTGAGACTTCTATTTGCTTACTATTTGTGGAATAACGCATACTTAGTCTCTACTGTGAAAAATGAGACCTTAAAATATATCAACTATGCATACCTGCCGATATTTTTAGTTAAATACAGCCAGTTATAGGTAAATCTGAACATACCATCACAACATATGTACGTATACAGATACAGATACACACAACACACAACACATTTACATACACACAGCAGACGTACACATGAGAATACATCTCCTGTCTTTGGATATTTCGTTCAAGTTATAACTTATCCACAAACTAAAAGATTATATTCAAACCTATGTCCATCTAGAATTATTTTCACAGTAAAATTTCATATCATACTATTTGAGTGGAGACTTGTTCTTTTAATACACCCTATGTGTTTTATATTTTCTCTGGGTCTCACCTGCCTTAGGCAGCTCATGGTAATTTGTGAGTCTACCTTCACGCCTCTGGCACCATTTCTTGAGAATGACGTATGGAACTGCGATCAAACTAAGCAAGAGCCAAAGGACATGACCACGCTGGGAACCAACCTAACACTAGGCCCAAATAAACTGAAAAGGAAAAGAGGCAGACTGCACGCATTAAGCAGACTTTTCTCTAGGGGAGTTTAGTAACTCTGGTTAAATTCCCTAGATCTAAATATGTATTTTTACCTTTTCTTGGAAACTAGATGACAGGCCAATCAAATAGTGAGAATAATTTCTATTAATACATAGAATTAATACATATTTGTGAAAGCATGTTCCTTAAACACCAAAGGTATTCAAGATATGTTATATTTAGCACATACATCCAAAATTTGGTATAATACTTCAAGCTTCATACACTAAAGCATAATGGGTAAAAACTACTGCAAATAAAAGCAAAATAAAAGATAAAGCATCCTCTACAATGCCTCTATATGGAAAAATAACCTACAAAAGAGTGGGTATATGTGTATGCACAATCAATTCACTTTTCTGTACAGAAGAAACTAACAACATTGTAAATCAACTATACTCCAATAAAAATTAATTTAAAAACAAAGAGAAAGTGATACGGCATCCACCAGACTATGAATAACACAGTAATAACAAAAGGAGTGACAGTTTATGAATATGTGCTGTCTGGATTCACCCAGTTAATCCTCATCCCGTTCTGGTGATGTACATGCTGCTTGTGTCGTATAAATGAGGGGCTACATTTCAGACGAGGTTCTACGACTTAAGGACCATAGTTAATAAGAGGTGGGAACAGGACTGGAGCCCAGATCTATTGACAGTCCCAAACTCCAACATCGCCTCTCCTCCTACCGAATAATTAGATACAACTCATAAAGAAGGCAACAGGATTCTGGTGGAGAGAACATATCTAGGAACGTGACTAATAAATGTGAATTGTTATAAATAGTAAACTGGCGTAACCAGAGAGATTCAAAAGCAGCTAAGGACTCTCATTTAAACAGTTTGAACAAGACAAAGAAACTACACAGTCATAAACATTATGTAATATTTCAGTCACTTATAATACGACTGGTATATTACACTTAACTTTCTTTTAATTAGGCGTATCTCTAAAGCAGTTTCCATATTCTTCATGGAAAGTAATGTGATATTAGATTGCATGGAGGACACTTCCAGTCAGATTTGGAAATACAGTCAACTTGTGAATCACAATTAATATCTTAGTAAAACAGATAAAACTTCCATGACATATACAGTAATTCTTTGATAAATGGAGCAAAATATTACTAGCTAATTTGCACCTTACCACCCTGTTGTCCTCTACCTGTCCTTGACCATATCATCCATTTACACCTCACATATCCACCTTGTAAAGATCCATTGTAAAGACTGGGCTCTTCCTACAAGAGTCTGAAATGCTAATTTGGGAAGTTGCACTATACTGAAAGTCCCCAACAGCCAAGTGTGACTACAGTGCAGTGAATAAGGAATAGTCTCAAAAGATGACTAATTTGTAGGAGATTAACAGTGATTTAAATAGGAAAATTCCAATATGTTGATTAAAGATCAGCCACATTAGTTTATAGACATCCTTTTGGTATTGCTACTGAGCAGTTCCATATGCAACAGCCACAGTACCAATATGTACATATGAGCTCAGGACCAAACCCTGTAATCTCAGCTCAGTGCGAAATCAGAATAGCTACAAATGAATTTCTTTCCAAATCAAAGCAAAACAAACAAACAAAAAAACCAACTGAGCAAACAAATACCCAACAGGACTCTACTTGGTATTCACCTATACTTAGTATTAGGCTAAGAACTAATTCTCATGTACTTTGGTTACTTAGTTATGGTTAGATTTTTTTGCTAGTTTCACTAATATTCAAAATACTTTCATCTACATACAGAAAAATCCATTCATTTATTCAACAAATGATTTTAAGTATCTAGAAAGTTCCACACATAGTTCTTAGGTACTGGAAAATGAAAGTATAGGTTGGGTGAAAGACAGATGAAAAATATATGGTTTTAAAAACAAATATGCCCATATATTCAAATTTCAAAGGAACCCTGGTTTCATTCAAGAAGATGATATATATAAAACTGAGATACGTGACCAAAAATGTGTAAACAATTAATTCCCTGTACGGAGCCACCAATTCAAAGGAAGAGAGAATCCCTATGGGTGCTGGAATAATCCAACAAGACTTCACAGAAGTTTGCCGAGAGCTGGATCACGAGGGGTAAATGGGCTGAGCGATGACAGGGCACTCTGGACAGTGGGTGGGATGCTGAGGCTCTTTGGGGGGAGTGTCCATGGCAGGGTGGAGTTCAACAAGTCCATCAGTGAGCTTATGAGCCCACGAAAACGAACTCTGAGTGTCAAGGCGGTGAATGCAGACTGGGCTCTTCCTACAAGAGTCTGAAATGCTAATTTGGGAAGTTGCACTATACTGAAAGTCCCCAACAGCCATAGACTTACGGTTCTGGGACAGCGATCTCCTGATGAAATGGTTCTTTCTGACGCGCAAACACGCTTTTGCTGACTACAGCACAGCAAGCACCCACAGGGATAGACTCTGCCCCATGGTGATTATGATTCACCCACCTGTGATGCTCTCACTTGCACACTTAAATGAACAGAAATAGATGTTTAGAGCAATTTATACTGAGATTCTGGAGTGGGTGCAGGGTGGATAAACGAACAAAATTAAACAGAAAATTCTATACTTTGAGTCAACGTAGACTGAGTAAAAACACAGCGAAGGGCGTATTTTCAGTCAGACTACTCTGAAGACTCATTATTAACTCCTTTAAGTGGACCCTGAGTACTTAGGAAGAACAATGGCACCAAGTTTCCATGGAAAGAACCACAATTTGTGCACAGTGTCTCAAGACTGTCAAATTAGTTTCAAATAATGATACCTACTGTATGTGACCAATGTTTATTGCTCAGTGGCTACACATAACTTGCATGTTCTGTAGGCTAACAGAGCTTCAAACCATAATTAGCTGCCTTGCCTAACAAGCACAGGAAACGTTAGCAAGGTGGTTGAACGTAATGGTCTTTAAAATCCTTAAGCAACAATGGGAATGATGGAAATACGAAGAATAGCTATTAATTAGTTCCAGAGGCTTTTGAAACCTCCCCTCCCCCGGCCCTGAACTAAAACATTTCTCTAGCCTGTCCTGCACCATAAGCTTAAGTGGCACAATCTTCCTTTCCTCACTAATTAAGGCCTCTGTGCCTCAGGGATTGTTCAAGAAAACAAAATACAAATGGCAGCACCTCCTTCAAACCGTTGCCCAGCACATTCCGAGACTTTAAATCTTGAGACAAGAGAGGTGAGTGGGTGGGCTGCGTACAGAGACGGGGAAGGCTATTGGAGTGAACGGATGCTCAGGCTAACTTTCCCTAAAGTATCTCCTTCAGAATTCAGTAAACCGCACACTTCAGGCCCTGGGACCAGGGCAGAGCTGTCTTCTACTTCAACGTTTAAACATTTCGAGAATAAAATTCAATCTTGAGAAAAGTGAATAAATATGTTAATATTTACCTTACTATTACTGAAGCTAAACGGCTTAACATATAGGGTATACACTGGTTGCATTCCAAGAATCTGCTGTTTTAGAAAAGTAAGTTCACTACATTCTTTTTGGAGAGCTACACTGAACTAAAATGACTTCACCATAAGCCACTCAGATAAATGCAGTTCAGAACCTCCACTGTCATCTGCTCACAGTATGGGATGGGGGTCGTGGCGAGAGATGTCCTAGAGTGGGCAAAGGTCTAGCCAAGGGGTAATCGGGGATAAACTATTCAAGAATTTAAACCATACCATTACAGGAAGGATAGTAAGGAGGGAAGGGCCTGACTCTCTTGAAAAGTAACATAGAAGGCAGTGAAGTGAATTAAAATTCTCTCATTCTTAAAAACTCAGTCAGTGACAAATTACAAGTAAATATATTAGGACTTCTGCTTTACAGATGAAGAAGGCTGACAAAGAATTTTAAGGCTGGCTGTTTCTCATGAGAAATGGCATAGTGTAGTAGAGAGAGTCCCACTAAGAATGTTCATCTAAAACCCGTGGCGGGGGCCTCCCTGGTGGTCCGGTGGTGAACAGTCTGCCTTGCAATGCAGGAGACACCGGTTCCATCCCGGTCAGGGAAGAGCCCACGGGCCGGGAAACAGCTAAGCCTGTGTGCCGCCCCTACTGAAGTCCACACGCCCGAGCCCGCGCCCCGCCACAAGAGACGCCGCTGCACCCAGAGCCCAGCGCCGCAACGGGAGAGCAGTCCCCACTCCCAGCAACTCGACCGAGCCTGCACACAGCCACGAAGACCCAGGGCAGCCAAAAATAATTAACTTCCAAAAATTAGAAAAAAAACAAAACCCACAGCAAACATCAGACTGGAAGGTACAATAAGGTAACTGTCCATTGAAGTCAGGATGAAGCCAGAGATGTGTCTGACATTGCTAGTATCCAGGGTATATACGGTCCTGGATGATGGCAGTAAAACAAGAAGAAATGTGAAGCAGAAAAGCTGAAAGGAGACAAAATGATCAGGATTTTCAGCAGATACAATTATTTACCTAAAAAACTCAAGAGACTCAAACTGGCAAAATATTAAAAACATCGAGACTGTTTAATAAGGTGGCCAGTTATGAGATGCATTTAAAAAAAAATGCTTTTCAATATAGTAACAGCAATCAGTTGGGTTTTTTTCTTTTTTTAACAGAGAAGGTTTATTGCAGGGCCAAGCATGGAGAACAGGTATTAATGTTGTTGTTGTGAGTCACTAAGTCGTGCCCAATGCTTTGTGACCCCATGGACAGCAACACACAAGGCTCCCTTGTCCTCTACCATCTCCCATGTTTGCTCAAATTCATGTCCACTGAGTCAGTTATGCTACCTAACAATCCCATCCTCTGCTGCCCAGTTCTTCTTTGGCCCTCAACCTTTCCCAGCATCAGAGTTTTTTCCAATGAGTTGGCTCTTCGCATCAGGTGGCCAAAGGATTGGAGCTTCAGTTTCAGCATCAGTCCTTCCAATGAACATTCAGTGTTGATTTCCTTTAGGATTAACTGGCTTGATCTTCTAGGAGTCCAAGGGACTCTCAAGAGTCTTCTCCAACACCACAGTTTGAAGGTGTCATTCTTCAGCGGCTCAGCCTTCTTTATGGTCCAACTCTCACATTCATACATGACTACTGTAAAAAACATAGTTCTGACTATACAAAGTTTTCTCAGCAAAATGATGTCTCTGCTTTTGATACGCTGTCTGGGTTTGTCATAGCTTTTCTTCCATGGAAAGGGTCTTTTAAATTTATGGCTGCAGTCACCGTCCACAGTGATTTTGGAGCCCAAGAAAATAAAATCTGTCACTGCTTCCCCTTTTTTCCCTTCTATTTGTCATGAAGTGATGGGACCAGATTCCATCATCTTAGTTTTATGAATATTGAGTTTTAAGTCAGCTTTTGCACTCTCCTCTCTCAACCCTTATCAAGAGACTCTTTAGTTCCTCTTCACTTTCTGCCATTAGAGAGGTATCATCCACATATCTGAGGTTGTTGATATTCCTCCTGACAATCTTCATTCCAGCTTGTGCATCATACAGCCTCGTATTTCGCATGATGTACTCTGCAGAGAAGTTAAATAAGCCAAGTGACAATATACAGCCTTGACGTACTCCTTTCTCAATTTTGAACCAGTCTGTTGTTACACGTCTGGTTCTAACTGTTGCTTCTTCACCTGCATTCAGGTTTCTCAGGAGACAGGTAAGGTGGTCTGTATTCCCATCTCTTTAAGAATTTTCCACAATTTATTGTGATCTACCCAGCAAAAGGCTTTAGCATAGTCCATGAAGCAGAAGTAGATGTTTTTCTAGAACTCCCTTGCTTTCTCTATAATCCAACAAATGTTGGTAATTTGATCTTTAGTTCATCTGCCTTTTGTAAATCCAGATTGTATATCTGAAAGTTTTTGATTCACATACTGATATGGTTTTTCCAGTAGTCATGTATGGGTGTGAGAATTGGACTATAAAGAAAGCTGAGCGTTAAAGAATTGATGCTTTTGAACTGTGGTGTTGGAGAAGACTCTTGAGAGTCCCTTGGACTGCAAGGAGATCCAACCAGTCCATCCTAAAGGAGATCAGTCCTGGGTGTTCATTGGAAGGACTGATGCTGAAGCTGAAACTCCAATACTTTGGCCTCCTGATGCGAAGAGCTGACTCATTTGAAAAGACTCTGATGCTGGGAAAGATTGAGGGCGGGAGGAGAAGGGGACAACAGAGGATGAGATGGCTGGATGGCATCACTGATTCGATGGACATGGGTTTGAGTAAACTCCAGGAGTTGGTGATGGATAGGGAGGCCTGGCGTGCTGCAGTCCATGGGGTCACAAAGAGTCGAACACGACTGAGCGACTGAACTGAACTAATGAAGCCAAGCTTGAAGGATTTTGAGCATAACCTTGCTAGCAGGCGAAATGAGAGTGTGAATGTTGAATGCTAGTTTTAACACTAGTTTTAACACTCTTTCACATTACCTTTCTTTGGGATTGGAATGAAAATTGACTTTTTCTAGTCCTGTGGCCACTGCTGAGTGTTCCAAATTTGCTGGCATATTGAGTCCAGCACTTTCACAGCATCCTCTTAGGATTTGAAATTCAGCTGGAATTCCATCACCTCCACTAGCTTTGTTTGTAGTGATGCTTCCTAAGGCCCACTTGACTTCATACCCCATGATGACTGGCTCTAGGTGAGTGACTACACCATCACGGTTATCTGGGTCATTAAGGCCATTTTCATATAGTTCTGTATATTCTTGCCACCTCTTCTTAATCTCTTCTGCTTCTGTTAGGTTCTTACCATTTCTGTCCTTTATCGTGCCCATCTTTGCATGAAATGTTCCCTTGATAATCTCCAATTTTCTTGACAAGACCTCTGGTCTTTCTCATTCTATTGTTTTCCTCTATTTCTTTGCATTGTTCACTTAAGTCTTTCTTATCTCTCTTTGCTATTGACTGGAACTCTGCATTCAGTTGGGTATATCTTTCCTTTTCTCCTTTGCTTTTTGCTTCTCTCTTTCCTCAGCTATATGTAAAGCCTCCTCACTCAACCACTTTGTCTCCTTGCATTTCTTTTTCTTTGGGATAGTTTTGGCCACTGCTTCCTGTACAATATTATGAACCTCCATCCATAGTTCTTCAGGCACTCTGTCTATCAGATCTAATCCCTGGGATCTATTTCTCACTTCCATTGTATAATCATAAGCTATTTGATTTAGGTCATACCTGAATGGCCTAGTGGCTTTTCCTACTTTCCTCATGTTATGCGTGAATTTTGCAATAGAGAGCTCATGATCTCAGTCACACTCAGCTCCAGGTCTTGTTTTCACTGACTGAACAGAGCTTCTCCATCTTTAGCTGCAAAGAACATGATCTGATTTCAGTATTTGCCTTTGGTGATGTCCACGTGTAGAACTGCCTCCTGTGTTGTTGGAAAAGGGTGTTTGCTATGACCACTGTGTTCCCTGACAAAACTCTGTTAGCCTTTGCCCTGCTTCATTTGGTACTCCAAGGCCAAACTTGCCTGTTACTCTGGGTATCTCTTGACTTCCTACTTTTGCATTCCAACCCCGTGTGATGAAAAGGACATCATTTTTTTTGGTGTTAGTTCTAGACGGTCTGTAGGTCTACACAGAACTGTTCAACTTCACCTTCTTTGGCATCAGTGGTCGGGGCACAGACTTGGATTACTGTGATGTTGAGTTGTTTGCCTTGGATAAAAATGGAGATCATTCTGTCATTTTGAGATTGTACCCAAGTACTGCATTTTGGACTCTTCTGTTGACTGTGAGGGCTACTCCATTTGTTCTATGGGATTCTTGCCCACAGTAGTAGATATAATGGTCATCTGAACTAAATTCGCCCATTCCCATCCATTTTAGATCACTGATTCCTAACATATTGATGTCCAATCTTGCCATCCCTGCTTGACCAAATCCAGTTGGTTCATGGACCTAACATTCCAGGCTCCTATGCAGTACTGTTCTTTACAGCATCGGACTTTACTCTCACCACCTGACACATCCACAACTGTTTCTGCTTCTGCCCCGCCACTTCATTCTTTCTGGAGCTGTCAGTAACTGTCCACTCTTCCCCAGTATCACACTGGACACCTTCCGACCTGGGAGGCTCATCTTCCAGTGTCGTATCTTTCTGCCTTTTTATACCCTTCATGCAGTTCTTGAGGCAGAAATACTGGAGTGGGTTGCCAGTTCCTCCTCCAGGGGATCACCTTCTGTCAGAACGCTGACTATACCCGTCCACCTCGGGCGGCCCCGCATGGCACGGCTCATGGCCTTATTACACAAGCCCCTTCACCACAGCAAGCCTGTTTTCCTTGAGGGGGCAGAATCGTGGCTATGCTCAAAAACCCCAACTTCAATCAGTTAGAATTTAAAAGAGAAAAGGATTCTACTGATAATAGTAACACACACAAAAACAGTGTTCTGTAGGAATAAACCTAATAAAACAGGAAATATCTTTGTGGAGAAAATCATTAAAGCTTATTAAAGGGTATAGAAGAAGGCCAGAAATGGAGAGCTTTATCTAATTTATAGATGGGAGAATTCAATGTTATGAAATACATCCTCTCTTCAGAAAAACCTACACATTCAGCGCAATCCTCCAAAAACCAACACTGTTTTAAAACAAAAACTAAAATTGATTGTAAAATTGACACCAAAGAATGAGAAAGGCAGTTCTGAAAAAGAATTAATGGGGAATAAATCTACTAGACTTCTTGTCAGAAAAAAGTTACAATAACTAAAACAGTATAGTATTGGTGACAGAATAGGTAATGGGAGATTCCAGAAACAGGTCCCTAAATATATGAAACTTCTGTGTATGAGAGAAGTATCATATCAAATCAGAGGAGAAAATCATCTATAAATGATTCAGAGACAACTTATCATCATTACATAAAAATTGGTAGATACCAATCTTACATGTAAAAAAAAATCCCAAGTCAGAGACCTAAAGAAAAGAAAATAAAATTAAAATAATTACAATAGCATAAAAGAATATCTTTTTGACTTTGGGTTGAGGAAAGATTACTTAATAATGGAAAACATAAAAAATCATAGAAAACAGAAAATGGTGTTTACTCTGTGCCAGACACTTTGCATGATTAACTCATCCACCTCACAGCAACCTATGGGGCAGATGTTATCACTACCCTCATTTTACAGCTGAGGAAGTGAAGGCCCTAGGAGGTTATGCGAGTTGTCTAAGATCTTAGGGTCAGTAAGCAGCACAGCTGGGTTTCCCATCTCATCTCGAGGCCTGAAGCACATAAACGAACAGATGGATGAATGTGGCCCCATAAAATTCAGTCTCTTAAAGACAGAGATATTTTAACCTACGGTAAACAAGTGGCAGACTGAGAGAAAATATTATTTGCAGCATGTAACAAAGAATTAGTATCAAGAATATATTTTTTAAAAAATTGACAAAAGTCTACAAAAATAGACATGAACGATGGCTACAGATAATTTAGAGGAGAAATCAAACTGGCTTTTAAGTATGTAAAACTATTCATACTCACTGCTAATCAAGGAAATGCAAATTAAAACACCACAGGATTTTCTTACTGGACAAAAGAGAAAATAAAATGGTCTGATAATATAAGGTGTTGGGATGAATTAAGACAATGAGTACTCTTACACTGCTGAGGAATTGTGAATCTCTGTGCCTACTTTGGAGGGCAATTCGGCAAAACCAGTTACACCAAAAATGAGCGTAACTCAGGGTTCACGTCACACTCCCATTATGGGGCACTTACTATGTTCCGAGTCTGCAACTTAGCACCTGATACATAGTAACTCATCTACTCCTTATCACAACTCTGTGATGAGAAGAATGAAGCTCAGATTGTTTAGGCAGCTCATCCAAGATTCCACAGCTAATAAGTCGAGAGCTGGGAATTAACCAGAAAAATACACCGCTCTGCTGCACCCCAAGAGGTCCGCTGAGAGGGATTTGTGATGGTAAAAAATGAAAAAGCTTAATGTTCATCAATAGGGGAACAGATGAATACAACAGGATATGTTCATCTCATGTGATTCACAAAGTGATTAAAAGAATGAGCTAGCTCTGTTACTATCAACATAGATGTATTTCAGAAGGATTTCATAAGGGTATATATGTATGAATGTGTATAAAAATAGTCTGCAAGAAGTGCACCTGTCACAGTGCTTTCCATTAGGGAAGAGGAGCAGTGGCTGGAAGGAGGATCAGATTTATCTGTAACTCCACACAGGTTTTAAAGGACACAGCACTCGTATATTACCAGTGCGATGAAAATGTAATAGTAAAGTTCACATCAGTTCAGTTCAGTTCAGTCTCTAAGTCATGTCCAATTCTTTGCGACCCCATGGACTGCAGCATGCCAGGCCTCCCTGTCCATCACCAACTCCCGGAGTTTACTCAAACTCATGTCCATTGAGTCGGTGATGCCATCCAACCATCTCATCCTCTATCATCCCCTTCTCCTCTTGCCTTCAATCTTTCCCAGCATCAGGGTCTTTTCCACTGAGTCAGTTCTTCGCATCAGGTGGCCAAAGGATTACAGCTTCAGCTTCAACATCAGTCCTCCAATGAACACCCAGAACTGATCTCCTTTAGGATGGACTGGTTGGATCTCCTTGCAGTCCAAGGGACTCTCAAGAGTCTTCTCCAACACCACAGTTCAAAAGCATTGATTCTTCGGTGCTCAGCTTTCTTTATAGTCTAACTCTCATATCCTTACATGACTATTGGAAAAAGCATAGACTTGACTAGATGGACATTTGTTGGCAAAGTAATGTCTCTGCTTTTTAATATGCTGTCTAGGTTGGTCATAATTTTTCTTCCAGGAGCAAGCGTCTTTTAACTTCATGGCTACAGTCACCATCTGCAGTGATTTTGGAGCCCCCTCCCCAAAAATAAAGTCTCTCACTGTTTGCATTGTTTCTAATTTATTAGAGAAACGCAAATAACATATGAGGTCCCACCTCACAACAGTCAAAAGCTCCATCATTAAAAAGTCTACAAATGAGGGTGTGGAGAAAAGAGAATCCTTCTACAGTGTTGGTGAGAATGTAAGTTGGTGTAACCACTATGGAAAATAGTATGAAAGTTTCTCAAAAAATTAAAAATGGATGTACGTATGATCCAGTAATCCCTCTCCTGGGCACATATCTGGATAAAACAGTAATTCAAAAAGAAGCATGCACCCTTATATTCACAGCAGCCAAGACATGGAGACAACCTCAGTGTCCATCTACAGATGAATGGGGTAAAGAAGATGCCTTATATATACAGGGTTGGCCAAAAAGTTCGTTTAGTTTTTTTCACAACAGCTTATGGAAAAACCCGAATGAACTCTTTGGCCAATCTAATATATTCAACGGAATGCTACTCAACCATTAAAAAGTAACAAAATAATGCCATACGCAGCAACACAGATGGAATTAGAGATTATCATACTAAGTAAAGTAAGTCAGAAAGAGAAAGACAAATAACATATGATATCACTTATTTGTGAAATCTAAAATATGACACAAACGAACCTATTTATGAAAGAGAAACAGAGTCACAGACATAGATAACAGATTTGTGGCTTCCAAAGGGAAGGCCGTTGGCAGGGGGTTGGACTGGGAGGCTGCAAACTAGTATATAGAGAATGAATAAACAACAAGGTCCTGCCGTATAGTGCAGGGAACTATATTCAATACCCTGAGATAAACCATAAAGGAAAAGAATATATTAACTAAAAAATATACATATATTTAAATAAAACAGAGTCACTTTGCTATACTGCAAAAAATAACATAATACTGTAAATCAACCACACTTCAATAAAAATAAATTTTAAAAAAAGATTGTAAGTGGTTTAAAAGGGCACATTTTGAAACATAACAGTTATTAGCTTTCCACACAATAGGCTCACTATAAATACTTAATTATCAGAGACTTTAGAAGGATGTATGTTTGTGTGGGAGGGTGAGGAGGAGTTTCAGAAGCTGGCATGGACTATGATATCACTCCCAAGACACAAGCCATGAAGGAAAAAGGGGAGGTGTCCTTTGTGTGGAACTGACAGGTTGAAGAGAGGTTTGTTTGGCTGGCTTTGTTATCTTCTGAGGAGGCAGAGGTATAGAAATGGCATCAAGTCTTGGTGTAGGGCAGCGGAAACAGGATGAGAGAAGCACGTGTGCTGGGTTGAGAGAACGGACATTTTCTTCTGGGGCAGGAGCAAAGGAAAAGAAGATCCACAGAGAGCCGAGTGGTGATGATGGTGATGACCACGATGATGATGACATCACCTTGCAAGTTTCCTTGATCCTCTTGGAAAACTACTTAGATAAGAACGGTTTAGAACTCCCGAGAATCTTTGATCCTTAAGTGAAGCAGACCCATTAAACTTTTCATCACACCACATCCTGGAGACTATCTAACCAAAGAACAGCTAAGTACCAGGGATCAGTTGATTCTAAAAGGAAAGCTGAGTGTTTTTAGGACAAGGAAAAGTGAAGTCTCTTGGTCGTGTCTGACTCTTTGCGACCTCATGGACTGTAGCCTACCAGGCTTCTGTATCCATGGGATTTTCCAGGCAAGAGTACCGGAGTGGGTTGCCATTTCCTTCTCCCGGGGATCTTACCAGGACAACGGAAGGAGGATGAGAAATAATCAGGGAGCAGCCAACATATATCCCCTGCAACTGTGTGATAAAAAGGGTCCAGATTTGAATACCCAGGCTTGAATCAGTTGGAGGAAGTTCATCTTGTCCATTACCCCACTCTACTTCTCAGCAGAAGTTTGGATTTTCTTTTAGAATCAACTGATCCCCAGTACTTAGCTGTCCTTTGGTTGGATAGAACCCATCTTCAGCCCTGGAGTTAGGCTATGAGGAACTTAACATGTTTGAATTCCAACCACAGATTCTTACTTCCCTCTGGATGGTATTTATGAGGTGTTGGGTCTACAACTGCTACCTTTTTGCTACCACAAGGAGCATCTGCCTAAGGACAACATCAACAGACGGAGGGAGGGAAAATGGAAAGAAATGCAGGAGAACAGAACCAGAGCCTGAGAACGCGAACTGCCAGTCCAAACTTCAGAGCTAACTGGGACGGCCCCTTCAGGGCCTGCAGGGCCACGGGCCAGTCAAACCCACCCTTCCTTTTTTGTTCAAACCAGTTGAGTTGGGGTTTTTTATTAGTTTCAACCAAAAGATTCCTGACCATATTCCATGTGTTTGAGAAATGGTTTTAAAAATAAATGTGGATAGAACACTGAACTACATTTTAGTCATTGATGGAGAGGCTAATAAACTATCTTTTGTGTCGAGAAAAACTAGTTTCTTACTATAATTGAAAGTTTAAAATACATTATTTGCTTAGACCCAAGCGTCCCTTCATTATTTTTGGAACTTCCTAAAATTTATGCCATATGGAATCTGGAGGGGGATGTTTGAATTCTAAATGAAGAGTCTCAACCATTACAAGCTGTATGAAACATAAGTAAAACATTTTTGCCAATTTTTTTTTTATTTGTATACCCTATTTTAGATCTGGGAATTTGACACTAAAAATGGTCTCAGATTTAATGTTGATTTGCATTCAATGCCAACAATAAAAAAAAGAACCCTAGTTAATATGTCTTTGGTGTTTTTATTTTAGCGAACTGCTATTTCATAAGAACGGTTTCCCAGATTGAGTAGGGGCTGGAGGGGGCGGGGGGCGGGATGGCTTATTCTTTATATGTGAAGAAAAATTTCCACCAATAGTCTGGAAAAACTATGCAACCGTCTTTTCTGCAAGAACTTAAGAAAGTAATGAGATTTTTTTTCCCTCCTTAGCTTCTAAGAAATTTACAGTGAACCACATTGTTCTTGTGTAATCTAGTCTTGGGACATATAATTTTAGAAACTGAATGTACCTTTCTGCATGTAAAAATAAAAGTAATTTTGGTGCTTATAATAAATCAATAGCTAAACAGAAGAGTTGTGTTTACTCTAGCCTTGTCTGCTGCCTTGTTCAGCTGCTAGAACCAAATACCTTAATCCAAACTTGACTTCCCTAACATTTCATCGTTATTGCTAGTTCTCGCTGTCTCCCATCTGTGTTCAATCAGCCTGACATCTATTGGCTCAAAGAACTTTACACATCTGCCAGCAGACAAAGGATGCCTGATGCCAGCTATCCACGCTCACCCATAGGTACCTCTGGATTTTTCACTCTTGGCATTTTGCAGAGAGTTTCTCTTATTATATAAAAGCTCATTTAATACTTTCTTTCTCAGGCAATAGATTTTTCTTTTTGGGTGGGTGTGGGGGGTGGGGAAGTCTGCTAAGAACCTAAGCTGGCTGCTTGAAGATCTTCTGGGTAGAGCAGACCTCACCTGTGTCCCACTGGAGGGTGTAGCTGGAGCAGTAAACACAAGATACAGATCCCAGGTATTTGTCCGTATTGACTCTATAAAAACTAGGCAGTTTGGGACTACAATAATCAATTCCTTGTTTCACAAGGTTTTATAAAATGTAAGACCATCTAAACCTAGTTAGGGTCATGTTTTTAAAATTTAAACCAAAATGTACCACGGAGATTGGGAAGGTTCTTAGTAGTGGCCAAAGTGGCTGTGAGAACCCCACCTGATCTACATCCAGGAGAGCACAGAGGTGAACAGGGTTATCCCAATTACTTCAGCCTCTTTTCTGACTCTCTAATTTTCCTTAAAGCTCCATCACTTCCTGCTTACCTTTTTTTTTTTAATGTAGTTTCATGAGATAAAAATGACGCCAAATAGATTTGAGAATATATGATTTCTGACAAGACTGTTCTTTCCTCCAAGAAATTCAAGAATAAACAGGCATTATGTTTAATCATTTCAAACAAAGTCAAGTCTAAAATTTGCTATTTTTATTCCAGAGCACAGGCTATACAAACATCTTTTTTCTTTCTTATATAAGAAAATAAACTTCTTAACTGAGCTATCTTATTTCCCCTGGCTGCTAGGCATAAAATGTGCCATTTAACTCAAGAATATTTTACCTCTTCCCTTTATCCTGTTCATTTCTCACAAAATAATGTACATCTTTCACCTTCAGCATAGACTGAATGAGAAAATGCCTTCAACACGTGGTCAAAGAAGTTTGTTTTCTGAATTAAAAATCCTCAGAATAAGAAACCGTTTTCTCAACATGCTAAAATTTTAGTCTTCGAGCATGATCAAAGGTTGTGTCACTAAGACATAGCAACTTTGGGTCTAAGTATCCTATTTAGGATTTCCTATTTCACAGCCTGTCAGGGCATTTCTATCCTTTCCTTAGGGCACTTCAAAGAAATGAGTAAAAGTTTCTTGCATATATAAACCTAAAATATATTTAGCCCTGCTAACTTGCAAATATCAGTAGATTGGGACCACCAGGACCACCACGACTATTACAGCTATGATTGCTGGTTGCTGACAGAAACTGTCAGCTTCCTAGAAGGGAGAATATACAGCATGGGGGGCAGGTTTCCCCATTTTCTTTTTCTAATTTCTAAGATTCCTGAGGATTTAAAATGATCTTGTGAGGATGCTGGTAAAACCACAGCTGAAAATCTAGAGACTGAGCATTCTGTAAAACCTAAGGAGGAAATAATATCAAAAGCTTTAGAAAGCTGTGGGCCTTTTTTTTTTTTTTTAAAGAAGGTGAAAGATGAAAGCAAAACCTGCACAAGTAGCATCCCAAGAAACAGATGGTCTTTTCAAAAAAACGAACCAAGAGTGCCTTCCACAAGCATGCTTCTTAACCGAGGCATACTGAGCACTTTCATGCAGATTATTTCAATTGCTAAACGCAGAGCCGAATAAACTGGGTTAACTCATTGACATTAAGTGACATAGTGTACTTGGAGCTCATCTACTATTTGGTCTGTAAACACCTGATATGCAAAATTGCATGAAGAAACTAGTGCCGAGCCAGTTTAAGATTAACCAATGTTCAGGGAAGATTTAAAAGGCTTGGCTTTCATTTTGCGAAAAGATGCTCCCTTTCATATTTAATCAATGAACTCAGTTCCGTTTTAAGCACTCGATTTAGAACGTATGATTTTGTTTCATTTCGGCTTATTCCAAAATGAGTTAAAGGAAGCTTAGGAACTACAAGGGGGAGGCGGAAGGGGAAAAAAAAACACCTCAAGAACTTATACGAGTTAAAACAGATAATTTCACAGTAAAATTCCGAAACACATAGATTATTGACTTAACCTCCACTGGGCAGAGGGAGGACTAACAGCTTCAGAGTTTATTTCTATTTAGCACAGGATCGTAGAGACATTAATGACGGCCCTCCCTGGTGGCGCAGACAGTAAAGCGTCTGCCTGCAATGCGGGAGACCCGGGTCGGATCCCCGGGTCGAGAAGATCCCCTGGAGGAGGGCATGGCAACCCGCTCCAGTATCCCTGCCTGGAGAATCCCAGGGATGGGGGAGCCTGGCGGGCTGCGGTCCACGGGGTGGCACAGAGTCGGACACGCCCGAGCGACGGCACGTTCCCTTTTCGGTCAGTGTCCGTCCGCTCCCTCCTCGGCGAGGGCGCCCCTCAGCGAGGGTAGGCAGACCGACGGACACTGTCGGCTCCTAACGGGAGAAGGGCTGGACCTGCGCGGGGCCTGCTCTGGGGAAGAGGCGGCAGGTGTCCCTGGCAGGGGCCCTCAGCAAGGTACAGCGGGGGGCTCGGTGAGTGCACGGCCGTCACCCAGGCAGAGGGGCAGGAGAGAGCTGCAGCGCTGACCCAGCCGCTTGTTATTCAAGACGTCGGGGTTTTTCAAGGCATCTGGATCAATATGCTTTCATTAATTTGGGTACTAACTTTACTAACTGATTTCTTTTATTCTCTTTTTGGGCGAAAAGCTTTGTGTAACTTATATGAACTCTCGCTTTACTATTGCTCCTACTGATCGCAACAGACAAGCAAATTCTGAAGACTAAGAGGTTTTGGAACAAGAAACTATTCGCGTTTGCACTCACGTAACTATATTGCTCGTTGATGGATACATAAAATAACATACATTGAAATATCTTTCTCTATAGATCTCTATTTAATCTATATTTATATTTGAAATAGTTACATGCACCTCTGTAAATGATACAAAAAAAACCCAGTGCTCCACCGAGTTATGGGCAGCAAAGTGCTTTCATCAGGCGTTCAGCCCCTCAAAGATGAGGACGTGTCCCGTTCCTTTGTCGATTTCCCTGGTTAGCCTTGCTTAGTAACTACCCCAACCGAGGGTGCTCAGCCGTCCTCTGGATTCTGTCCTCTGATTCAGGGAAGCCGTGCACGAGCTCTTGTTTTTGTGCTACTTGTATGTTAAACCTGACCCTCTATCTGCTTACATTACTCATGGATTATATTTGTCTGTGGGGGGGTGTAGTACACAACCTAAGCGTTTGGGAACTTAATTTTCAAGCCACATGTCTTTCTCATGTTCCACAATAGTAACACTTCGGTTACCTTGCAACAAATACTACTTGCACCGTGTTGTTCTTTTTGGACACAGAAACAGATTTTCCCTGAATCAGAAAGAGAAAAAATCTGTAGGGTCCTAAGTAAATGGAACTTGGATTTCTTGCTTTGGCTACTATATAACAGGCAACTGGGCTCTAACGCTGGCAGGCCTGACGCTTCCCTGGCTCTCACATCCACGTCTGCTCCATCAGCAAGTCTTGCTGGCTCCGCCTTCCGCTGATCCAGGAGCCAAGTGCGTCTCTGACCTCCTCTGCTGCCGCTCCGGTCCAAGCCAACCTCCTCTCCACCTGAATCATGGATGATTCCAACAGCATCTAATTGGTTCCTCTCCATCTGCCTTTGGCTTCCTAGAAACCACTCTCACAAACGGCCAAAGGGATCTCGTAAAAGTGAATCAGCTCGAGTGCCCCTCCTCCTCGCAAGGGCAATCTCGAGTCTCACCTCACTCAGAGTAACGACCTAGAGGCGTTCATGTTGTGGTCCCCGCCTCTTCCCGACCGTCGCTATTTCTGCTTCTGATTCTGCTCACTCTGCTTCACTCACGCTGCCCTCGCCACTGTTGGACCAACAGACAAACCACCCTCCCCTCTCAGCCTTGGTATAGCTGGAGTCCCCTTCGCCCAGATTCGCCCAGTGCCCGTGGCTCCCAAATCTTCACGGCTTGCGCTCTCACCTCCCTCTGACCTTTCAGAGTTCATTTCTCAGTGAGATCCTCCCTCAATCTCCTTGTTGTTGTTTTTTAAACTTCTTATTTTATGTTGGTGTATAGTCAATTAATAATGTTGTTACTTTTCAGGTATACAGCAACATGATTCATTTATACATACACATGCATCTGTTCTTCGCCATCTAGGTTATTTCTGAGTACTGAGCAGAGTTCCCTGTGTTATACAGTAAGTATAACAGTAAGGATAATACATGAGTAATGTAAGCAGATAGAGGGCCAAGTTATAAGTAGCACAAAAACAAGAGCTCGTGCACGGCTTCCCTGAATCAGAGGACAGAATCCAGAGGACGGCTGAGCACACACACATGCATCTATTCTGTGCCGCTAGGGTGATTTCCGAGTCCTGAGCAGAGGGCCCTGTGTCATACAGCACGTCTCTGCTGGCTGATAAAGGCGCTACTCCCCATCCTTCCCAAGTTCCCCGGCCTGGTCTTACTTATCAGCTGATTCCATTTCTCTTACACTAGAACGGAAGCCCCGAGGTCAAGAATTTTGGCCTGTTTTCTTCACTGCTTTATCTCCAGTACCTATGACAAGCCTGGGGCACAATGCTCAATAAACATTTAAAGAATGAATGAACTGAATGACAGCTCAATAGTATAACCAAGCAAAGTCGGACCATCTAGTTTTATGCCAGAGTTGCATAATGCGTACTCCAAACATAAGCCCAAACAGCAAAATTATTTAGTTTTTGTGACTCTTTTTCAGTCTTTAGATATATCAAAATGACAGTTCTTTTTTGACAAGTTGGTAGATTGAGAACCAAAGTGACTGGGCCTGCTGTGCTTGTGTCCAAACTTGTGGACGTGAATCTGAATATACGGCCCACAAAAGGCTCTGCAGCACAGCCTTTGTCACTTAAGCAGCAAAACTCTGGTATCCAGAAAGAGTTAACCGAATTTTTAGGTGAATGTGAATTATTACAGAGGATTGGGACAACTTAGCTCAATGTGAATCTGAGATTTTTTGGATGGTCAACTTTAAGGGACCATGAAGTGACATCTAGGATATGAATAAATCCACACCCCAGATTCTGGAGTGAATTTGTGAGAAAATCCAATGACTTCTGTCTAGCACCTTTTATAAATCTAGCAGAAACCAAATTTACATCAATGCCAAAGGCAGAGTGAATCTTTCTCCAGGAAGTGCCTAATCCTGCAATAAACCTGTTGAAGAGACAGGTTTAATGTTCACCAAGGCTAAGTGTTTAAGAGGTCTCCATAGTATAATTTATCACTACTACAACTTTTTGCTTTGCTTTCAAAGCCATGAAAATTGCTCCCTAATCCCACTAGGAACTAAGTTGCTCATATCAGGATCACGGTTTACAATTCGTTTCTGTTTTCATAGCACTTCTTTGTTTATTGCTTGATGAAAAAAATATATGCTATTATATGCACTTCAAAGCCACAGGATGTAATCACATGAAAATTCAAAGGGTAAAATATTTTAAAACCAACACTGCTTGATGATAATAAACTAAGTAAAAACAAGGCACAACAATCTGAGTAGAACATTTCAGATTTAAATAGGGAAGATGGAGGTGGTCCCTGAACTCCATTCCCAGCCCGTCCAGAAGTGAGCTGTCCACACACTGCCAGCTCAGCCCCAGAGGCCATGTGATTCATTCAGGAACTCCAAAAGCTGAGCATCCCAGAGTTCTTTTCATAGCACTAGCTATACAAGAAAATGTGTGCTAAATTTACCATGTGCAACAGTGTTCAAAGTTAAGGTTGCTAAAGAGAACATTTTAATGTTTAATGTCAAATATATAAAAAGAATAAATAAATACATAGTTGGCAAAGACTTATTTCCATTTACTCTGGTTTAAATAGAAACCAATTTTTTAAATTGTATAAGTTTATGTGCACACACAACAACAGTTAGAACTGGACATGGAACAACAGACTGGTTCCGAATAGGAAAAGGAGTACATCAAGGCTGTATATTGTCACCCTGCTTATTTAACTTATATGCAGGGTACATCAGGCGAAACGCTGGGCTGGAAGAAGCACAAGCTGGAATCAAGTTTGCCAGGAGAAATATCAATATTCTCAGATATGCAGACGATACCACCCTGATGGCAGAAAGTAAAGAAGAACTAAAGAGCCTCTTGATCAAAGTGAAAGAGGAGAGTGAAAAAGTTGGCTTAAAGCTCAACGTTCAGAAAACTAAGATCATGGCATCTGGTCCCATGACCTCATGGCAAATAGATGGGGAAACAGTAGAAACACTGGCTGACTTTATTTTTTAGGGCTCCAAAATCACTGCAGATGGTGACTGCAGCCGTGAAATTAAAAGACGCTTACTCCTTGGAAGGAAAGTTATGACCAACCTAGACAGCATATTAAAAAGCAGAGACAGTACTTTGCCAGCAAAGGTCCATCTAGTCAAGGCTATGGTTTTTCCAGTGGTCATGTATGGATGTGAGAGTTGGCCTATAAAGAAAGCTGAGTGCCAAAGAATTGATGCTTTTGAACTGTGGTGTTGGAGAAGACTTTCGAGAGTCCCTTGGACTGCAAGGAGATTCAACCAGCCCATCCTAAAGGAGGTCAGTCCTGGGTGTTCATTGGAAGGACTGATGTTGAAGCTGAAACTCCAATACTTTGGCCACCTGATGGGAAGAGCTGACTTATTTGAAAAGACCCTGATGCTGGGAAAGATTGAGGGCAGGAGGAGAAGGGGACGACAGAGGATGAGATGGTTGGATGGCATCACCAACTCGATGAACGTGGGTTTGGGTGGACTCCGGGAGTTGGTGATGGACAGGGAGGCCTGGCGTGCTGCGGTTACTGGGCTTGCAAAGAGTCGGACACGACTGAGCAACTGAACTGAACTGATATGCACACACATACTAATTTGGTGCCAAGGCCTATTTTCAGGAAAACAATTTATGACAGTACTAGTTAACTAATAGTCACAAGACAAGTGGTAAGGCCTAGGGAGCTTTCTATCATTAATGATAAACTGGAGCCTTTCTCAGATTTCCTCTCAGAGCATCCTTTGGCAGAATTTTAGTGTAAAGTGTTAGGAGGAGGTCTGGTGCTGGTTTTAGAAAATCCTAAACATTTACCCCCAACTTTTGATTATGATTTCAGCTTTTTGCCAGCAAGTGCTTCCTTTCAAGGTGGAATCTGATTTGTCTCCTATCTCCTTCATCCCCTTGTTAGGTACCCTAAAGGATGCAGGGGGCACTGGCTGGGCACACATATTCCCACATTCACATACATCCCCATATATTCCACATATTTTCACATACAGCACTAGGGTACCAGTGACACAAACTTGTTACCAATGAGACTTATGATGGATGTTTCATAGCAGAAACCAGCAACTGGAGAGGAGAGCAGGACGGCCAAGGGGAGCCCCGCAGGTGGCAGAGCCCGAGGAACGGGCCGGTCACAGGAAGGAGCATTGACACGGAGACAGTGAGCCACGCTTCTCCTCCTTATTACACAGCCCCACGCAGAACCTGAAGAGCTACATGCAAGCCGGCTCTCACTGTGGATGCTAAACAGCAGGAAGCGGCAGGGAGAGCTGCCGGGGTGAACGGCCCAAAACTAGTGTTTCTGCACCGGCCAGGAGGGGTCCCAGGACGAACAATGCATCATGTCCACGAACTGAGCCACGAAGCTGGGCAACAGAGAGGTAGGATCAGAAGAAACCAAGCATGGGCCAGAGACATGGCTGAGACCAGCAGTCACGACCGAGGATCGCCGAGAGGGACGCCCTCCCCGATCTGATGATGAAGACCTGTTCTCATTGATGCCAGGGCCTCCCATACTTGAAACTGAAATAAAACATTCGATTCCTCTCCCCTTTCCTGCTGTCCCCGCTGCTCCTCCCTCCATCTCCTGCTTTCCAGGGAGACAAAGGCACGCAACTCAAAGCTGACTTGGCCCGGACTTATTGAGTTCTGACTCAACTCAATGCCAATATCTACCGAGCACGTGTTAATACAATGCTCACACTGCCTGTGACCGTGCAGGAGGGACAGTTCTGCTGAGAACTTAAAAGATTGTGGCAGACGCTTGGGGCACCATCAGGCAGGTTCTGAGCAAGGATGTCCGCACCGGCTTCCTTACATGGGTGCCCAGTGAAGGCAGGAATGTCAGGGAGAAGCCTGTAAGATGTGTTTTCCCTTTAGTGTATGGAACATTTTATTTCCCACATGGATTGAGGTCAGACAGAAGCCCCATAAGGCACGCTGGATCTCTGAGCATGGAGGGTTTGCAGTGTGTGCTCTGGGCTCCGGAGTCACTGATATGTATGAAAGTCCACAGGACCGTTTCACCATGTAATACATTACAGCATCGGAAAAATCAATGTCCTAGGGCACACAAAGACGAATACAGAGCTTTTCAATTATCTTTTTTTTTCCTAAAAATATTTCTCTTTTCAAACGGATTCAAAAGGCAATATGATACTGTTTTCATTTTTCGTTAAGAAGATGTTGAGTCTATGCAAAGATCTCAACTGGCTCAATCCCACTGGGTAATGGCCCACTGGGCAAAAGTGGGATAGACCCCTGAAAACACAGTAGGTTAATAAAACTCTCCCTGAGAGCTCAATGAATGAAGATGAGGTACCTTCGGCAAATTGACTTGTCTGTTTAACAGTCTAGCTGCACCCAACTCAAGATTGACACGTTTTTTTTTTTTTTAAACCAATGTCTTCTGTCAGTAAGTACATGGATCACGGCATTGTTTTAAAATAAAATTTCCTGTCACACTCACATCTTGGGAAATATAACAGAAGCAATCCTAAAAGCCTAGCTTCTTCATATTCAGTCAAATAAGAAACTAGAGTTGGTTTAATACCACAGGCACAAACCTAACTTTCAATCTCAATTACCCAAAGGCTCAAGGTCATCTGCCACCTTTGAAAAACTAGTCCTGCACAAAGATGATGCGGTATCAAGAATAGCCTTGGAGACTTCCCAGTTTCTTAGGGGGCAGAAAGGAATATTCTAGCGGGACACAGAGCATCCATTCTGTGTTTCAGAACAGCTGTATTCTATCTCATGCCCGAAGCACTCCCTACTAGTGTTAATAAGGTGTGCAGAGAAGGCTTGGCGGGCCTGTTACAGTGGCAAAGCCCTTTTTCCAAACAATATTTTACCAAAAAAGCCAAAACAATACTGAAATCAAAAGCAGAGCACCTGCGTGGCAATGGGTATGCAAGTTGTGTTGGCGGTGGGAGGAGCAGGAAGCAAGGAGGCTAGGGTCTAAATGGCGCTGGAGCACAAAAGATGTTTGATCAATACTTGTGAGAAGACTAAACGGCTGATCATTTCAGGACAGGACAGACGGGCCTGCTCTGAGATCCCACGGCGTGTTCACCTCAGATACACCTGGCTTGGGCCTGCCTCTCGGGGCCGACGCTGGCGTTCTCACCATCACCCTGGCCTCGGTAAATGGGCCCCTGGAACCAGGGGAGGACTGGGCTGTTTGAGCCATGAGCAAGTGGAGGTTTATTAAGCCTTTGATTCCTCCTGTTTATTGGCTGCTACGTGTCCTCTTAACTCCCAGGTACTTACCAATTTTATTTCCCCAGCTGCCTGGCGCATTGACCGTGAGTGTCTGCTCCTGAGCATCCTCCGAACCCTGACAACTAGTGCTCCTTTGTCAGAAAATCCACAGTCAACAGCTCAGTATTCTACTGCTGAGAGCATGCCTCCTTTTCAGATCTTTATATTACCGCTACAGTGAAGGAAAATGCCTTGTTTTAAGTTGGAAAGAGTTAAGGTTCTTTCCGACAACACTAAAGTGCTTGATATGCTACGTTTATTCTCAAGGACACAGGATTCTTAATATCCATTCTTTCATTGATTCATTCAACAGAAATTTATCGAGCGCCTACTCTGTGGGAAGCACTGTCCTTGACATTGGGGTATAAGGATGAATAAGGCAGATAAATTCTCCTCCTCCATATCAGGAATGTTCCAGTGGGGAGTCAAACAAACATACAAACAAATAAAGGAATCAAAATACATAAAGAACGCAAGATAGTGATGAATGTGCTGATAAAAGTAAATGGGGCGGGCTGACACAGACAAGGGCCTGGACAAAGGGCTGCTTTGGATGGGATAACCAGAGACCTTCCACCTGAGGCGGTAACGTCTAAGTCAGTGAGACGAGACTGTTGAGAAAATGTTCCTCTGAGACTTCACTTTGTATGTAGCCTACTCCAGAAAATGCCAAAAACATGAAGGAAGTACACAAAATATCTTTCTGTTTGTCTGCATTTATGTGGTTTAGTTTCCACTAAAAGCTAAGCTTCATGGTGGAGAGTCACGTACGTTTCTAATCAGGTGCGAGGAGTCATCTTAGAGAAGTATTTGTCACACGTAACCGGGTAGAATATCCCAGATGGCATCCGGGTATCCGCATAGTGCTTCATGTCAAATTAGTAATCATTCATTAAGGGTTAGAGTATTCAGAATAAGCAGGATTGATAAAAAAAAAAAATTAAGCAGTCAGGTCAGGATTTAACCGTCTATAAACCTTTCAAGCAGACAAGGTTAGGTCTTGAGGTTGCTCTGGTCTCCTTCTAGAATTCTCTTTTCATCATATTCACCACCAGTGTACCTAGAGTCTATGTACTTTACAGCTTAGCAATTCTGGATTTAACTAAGTAATTGAAAGGATCTGCCCTGAAAAGAAGCTGAGGAACCCTCCTTTTAACCTAAAAGCAGTTTCACCAGATGACCTGTTTTAAATTGAGTAAACCATCCATCACAAAACTCTTGAAACCAATTTAAGAACTCAACAAAACTCCTTGCGCCTAATAACACCTTGCTCAGCTGCAGAGGAAAGCTACGAAGATAATACGTGAAAGAGAGCAGTTCTTAAATCTCTGCATTTTCTGACTTGTGTTATAGTATAATACAATGAAAGAGGTGCCTCTGACCCTGTCAAGCGGAACCTCAAGGACAAAGATTTTATCGTTTCTTTTCCTGGAAAATTGATGTAAAGATTCAATTTACTTTGGAGTGTCCAAGTGCTTCAGCAACTAAGGAGAAAAAAAAAGATTGATTCTTCATATGGATGTTATGTAATTAAGTTCTAATTTGATAAAAGAACTGATCAAAAAGTGGTGGCCATTCTAAAATGTTCCTCCTTGCCAAACAATTACTTGCAATGCTTTTAGAAAGAAAACTTTCAAGTATACTTTCCTCTATGTACATAATTCAGGTGCTGTGTTTCCATACTAATGTTTATATCTATAACACACACATTTATATATACAAATGCTGGAGATATATATATATATCTATGAGATATATAGATCCATAGGATACATAAGATATCCATAAATATATCTTATGGATATATCTATATCTTATGGGTATATCTCCATCTTATGGACATATCTATATCTTATGGACATATCTCCATCTTATGGATATATCTATATCTTGTGGATATATCTCCATCTTATGGATATATCTATATCTTATGGGTATATCTCCATCTTATGGATATATCTCCATCTTATGGACATATCTCCATCTTATGGATATATCTATATCTTATGGATATATCTCCATCTTATGGATATATCTATATCTTATGGATATATCTCCATCTTATGGATATATCTATATCTTATGCCTATATATCTTATGGACATATCTCCATCTTATGGATATATCTCCATCTTATGGACATATCTATATCTTATGGATATATCTCTATCTTATGAACATATCTACATCTTATGGATGTATCTCCATCTTATGGACATATCTCCATCTTATGGCTATATCTATATCTTATGGATATATCTCCATCTTATGGACATATCTCCATCTTATGGCTATATCTATATCTTATGGATATATCTCCATCTTATGGACATATCTACATCTTATGGCTATATCCATATCTTATGGCTATATCTCCATCTTATGGACATATCTATATCTTATGGATATATCTCCATCTTATGGCTATATCTATATCTTATGGCTATATCTCCATCTTATGGACATATCTATATCTTATGGATATATCTCCATCTTATGGATATATCTCCATCTTATGGACATATCTATATCTTATGGATATATCTCTATCTTATGAACATATCTACATCTTATGGATGTATCTCCATCTTATGGACATATCTCCATCTTATGGCTATATCTATATCTTATGGATATATCTCCATCTTGTGGACATATCTCCATCTTATGGACATATCTGTATCTTGTGGATATATCTCCATCTTATGGACATATCTATATCTTGTGGACATATATCTTGTCCCTCCTCCTGTGCGTCTATGTCCGTTGAGCTTGTCGCACACAGCCGCGTGTTGCAGCTTTGCAGTGCGGATCTGTGAAGCACCTGAGACCCCACTGAGAGCACGCTCGGACCCCAGAGCACGCCTGGGCAGCACACGGTGCTGGATGAAAATACCGAGGAATCAACTTCCCAGCAGCAGCCCTTGGCCAACAAGAGAAAGGCAATGGTTGATAAATACCTCATTTTCTTTTCTCCTTGAGGAGACAACTCAGAGGCAACTTCTCTATCACCTTCCAGAAGCCCTCAGCTGGGACTGGGTCCCAGTGGCCACTGCATCTTCTGTTCATAAGTGTACCCTCTCAGAGCTTTCTTGTTCTGCCCTGTTTCCATCCTTGACCCTCAGCCCTGCTCCCCAAGACAGCCTCTTAGATATTTTATTCAAATCCTTGCCTCAGAAGTCTAGCCTGGGGAATTACAACCTAAAGTAATCTACATCTCAAATATGCAAAGAGACTATTAATGACAAAGGATAGGTCCAGCCCCCCCAATTTTTTTGCATTTCTTATAACACCTACACTCAGCGCTTTGTACACAAAACGTGGCATTAATGATGATAGGGAAAGCATGTCTCCTACGTCAGGCACTAGGCCCTACTTTCTACCCTACTGACTCTCTCCACAGCCCTGTGAGGGAGATTATTTCTAAAGGCAGAGACTTTATTTCACCACTCACTGCTCACAAGGAGTGAAACGTTCCTAATTTATCCTGAAGCAGAAACAAACACTACCACTACTATCCCTCTACCTGCCTCCCTTCATATGATTACCTTTTTAATGATGATGATGATAATAATAATAATAATAATAATAAAGGATAGACATTTATTTTTTTATCTAGCACAGAGAGGCTGTTATTACGCCATCCTAACTTTACTGTGAAGCCTCAGGTCGTACAATAGTATCTAAAACATATCAGGCACTCATTAAATACGTGTTGCATAAATCCAATTTTACACAAGATGTAAGAGTGACTTAGAAAGGTAAGCAACTTGTCAACGGTTCTGCTGTAAATGGCAGAGATGATTCCAGAGTTCAAGTTCTTAATTCCCCGCCAGACCAGAAGATGAGGAGTGGGGAGTCCACTTAATATTTATTTGCTGTGGGATTGTGGAGAGATTAAGAACTATGTAGGGTTGCTAGTATATTTGCTGTCACATCAAAAAAAGTATCTGCATTATTTGCATCTTCATTTACCATTCAAAGAGCTTCCCTGGTGGCTCAGATGGTAGAGAATCTGCCCGCAATGCAGGAGACCTGGGTTCGATCCCTGGGTTGGGAAGATCCCCTGGAGGAGGGCATGGCAACCCCCTCCAGTATTTTCTGATGAAAATAAAGAAGTGCTCAAATGGCAACCCACTCCTGTACTCTTGCCTGAAAAATCCCATGGATGGAGGAGCCTGGTAGGCTACAGTCCATGGGGTCTTGAAGAGTCATATTCTGCCGTCTATGGGATCGCACAGAGTCGGACACGACTGAAGCGACTTAGCAGCAGCAGCAGCAACTGACTTGAATTTTGTTTAAAAACAAAGCACAATAAAGTTCCTGATGAAACATTTAAAGAAAATACAGCAACACCAAATAAGTGTACCTGAAAATGATGATTGTAAATTACATAGATGAATAAGCCATGTTAAAAATATGTTAAACTTTGTCATCTATAGAACTGGACTTTAGTGGTTATTAAAAATGATGGTCTCTAAGTCCATTGACTTTTAATAAATATACACCAAACAGAAAAACAAATGCTAAGTCAATTTCTCTTCAAATATTTAAAATGTTAAAGGTTAATCTATGTTGGTGAATTAGCCATGACAGAGTGAAATGTTGTAAATAATAAACAGCCTCTAATAGTTAACTGTAACATTATATAACAGCAGTATTTAAATAACAGTTCAGAGTCACATTGCATGCTGGCAGCAATTAGCCACATGAGGAAAAAATGCAACAATAACTCCTACTGCACAGTTATGTTACCCAAGATTTCAGAGAAGAGCAAGCAAGTACTTAAGGCTCTTTACAAAGCGTTCAAGTCTTTGATTCTTGAGCACACCATCTGCCCAACAGCTAAGAACAATCACTTCCTTTTTTACAAAAGATTATGAGCCAAATGTGAAAACTGAAACATACAGAAAAGAATTTCTTCAGTTAATAAGCTCTCATAAGACTTTAACTATAAACACATAATGATTCTCTAGTAAATAAAACTGGAGATAAAAGAGCATATTATCTATCACAAGGTTATGTTTTTTTCTAACATAGTAATTTTCTTCTGAAGAAAAGATTCTGTAATTTCAAAGAAGTATGCTTCAAGAGGAGGAAAAACCCCTCAGTCTTTTAAAAAATTATGGTAATAAACTGACACCCAACATAACGAACTCTTTTTCTTGACACACGCTGATTGGGATTCTGCACGTATTTCAAGCAGTTAAGGCACAGGAATAAAAGAGATTGCACTTGACCTTTTTTCATATCATGTTAGCAATTACTCTTTTCAATTCACCTATTCTTATAACTGACCTCATTTGGCATGGAGATATTAAATATCCAAATATTGTAAGGATGGTAGATAATATTACAAAATGATTACTTTCTTACCATCCACCTACAGAGCCTTTAAAAATATTAAGGCTACCGTGGGAAAAGAAGGTCTTGGAGAGTTCCTCTCAATCATAATAAAGGAAATTCTAAACAATAATTAATATGAGAAAATATGATTGCTCCTTGAGCACTGGTGAAGGAAACGTGAGTATATGTTAAAATTTGGTAAAGGGACGCAGCAAGTAGAAACACATAAAGAGAAAACAGGGCTCCTATGGGGTCTGCTCAAGCTCCAAGGAAAGCTTTTCACGAAGATTAAAGAGGCAGTGGGAAAAAAAGACTTTGACTAGCTTTGCAGGAAAATACATATACAGTAGCAATCCATCACACCCTTGGTTGTGAAACATTTATTCTTTTAAACCTTTATTTACTTAAGTGAGTTTAGCTCTAGGATTCTTTCCAAGAGACAAAAAGCTACTTTGATTTTTTCAAAAGTTAGCAAAGATGACCTCCCCAAAAATACCTGCCAGATATTCCTTTTGAAGAGGTTATACTGCATTTAGAAACATCACATTTTCACTTTACATACAGAAACTCCACAATTACTACTGCTTCTAAATGACTTTATATACTCATATTTAAGGAAGACATAAGCTTGCATACTTAGTTCACTGATCAATACCTTCAAAATTTTATCGTTGGGGAAGAGACAAGAGTCTGAAGTGAAAGACGTAGTGGTTTTAACAGGACTAATTCCTAACATATTATTACCATAAGAGCAAGACGCATGTATCCGTAATCTTCCCAGTAAGGTTCTTTCTTCTGTTATGTAGCTGTAGGCCCGCCTATGATTACACAGTCATCACTATAAGTGTATGCAGCCGGTTTGTAGAAAATGTGCTCTTAAAACAGAAGTTATGTATTTCCTAATTACCTCTCTGGAAGAAGAATTTCTTGCTAAAGCAGATTTTTTCCCCCTCAAACATACATTGACTCTGAAAAGAGAAAACAATCTCTCTCCTCGTACAGGACTGACTAATCTAAGGCTCTCCATCTCTGTACTCCCATCTCACCGTTTACCTCTCTTTCCATAGTTCAGTAGAGGGGAAATAACACAAGGCAATGAAAGGTGAAATCTCTCTCTGCCTCAAAGGAACCTGCCATAGTGGTGGTGAAAAGAAACTCCCTGTCAATATTGAAAACTGTTTAGACTAAACAGACACAATAGGGAAAAAGTCTTCAGAGAAAAATTCATTTTTAAATGGCTTGTCCTTTTATTTCCTTTGGGGAGGGGTGGAGGATATGGAGCCAAGTGCTTTGAAAGCCTAAATCTAATTATTCTGTGGTTTCCAATTTTTCCTGATGCTTCGTTTCCTTCTCTAGTCTCATTACTTAAAATGAGCCACATTTGTTTGGCATTATTAAATCTGATAAATTAACCTAAATGCTATAAAATTACTTTTACTACTACTTAGTGGGAGAACATATTAAATAATTATAAAAATAATATATAACTATGATAGGGTGTATAAGTGTATATGTGTCTGCTAGTAAAAATAAAAATTTTAAATATTTTTTTTTCTGATTTCTAAATGCTTCAGCAGATTTTCTTGGATTTTACACTCAGTCTAAAATGTTGATTTATTTGCAAAACAGAAATAGACTCACAAACATAGAAAACAAACACAGTGACCAAAGAGGAAAAGAAAGCAGGGGTGGAGGGTTCAATCTGGAGTTTGGGAGGAACACACACTCACTATTATGGTGGCGCTAGTGGTAAAGACAGAGGATGAGATACTTGGATGGCATCATCGACTCAATGGACATGAGACTGGGTGAACTCCAGGAGGTGGTGATGGACAGGGAGGCCTGGTGTGCTGCGGTTCTTCGGGTCACAAAGAGTCGGACACGACTGAGCGACTGAACTGAACTGAGTGGTAAAGAACCCGCCTGCCAGTGCAGGAGACTTAAGAGATGTGGGTTCAATCCCCGGGTCGGGAAGATCCCCTGGAGGAGGAAATGGCAACCCACTCCAGCATTCTTGCCTGGAGAATCCCATGGACTGAGGAGGCTGGTGGGCAACAGTCCATAGGGTCACACAGAGTCGGACATGACTGAGGTGACTTAGCACACATATTTATAAAAGATAACCAATGATTACCTACTGTAGTATCTTATAATACATCTATTAGGAAAAAGTCTATGAAAAAGAATATATATTGGGCTTCCCAGGTGGCACGACTAATAAAGAACACTCTTGGCAATGTAGGAGATATAAGAGATGCGGGTTCAGTCCCTGGGTTGGGAAGATCCCCTGGAGGAGGGCATGGCAACCCACTCCAGAATTCTTGCCTGGAGAATCCCATGGACAGGACCCTGGTGGGCTGCAGTCCACAGGATCACAAAGAGTTGGACACAACTGAAGTGACTTAGCATGCATGTATGTGACTGACTCATTTTGCTGTACATCTGAAATTAACACATTTTAAATCAACTACACTTAAATAATATTTTTAAAATGAAAAAAATAGAATGATATGAACATGGCATGAAAGTCAAAAACAGCAGTTGTAATCAGGTATCTGTGAAACACAATGGTTCTAAGAAACATTTGCCAATATCATTACAGGACCCCATAATGCTTACAGAGCTTTGTGGGAGTAATCACAGAAAGGCTGTAGGAAAGTGACTTGTTCCATCTTCTCCCCCCTCTGTGTATACAAAGGCAAAATGTTTCTGTGGGAGACCATCCCAAAGAGGACAAAGTCCAGGGTGAAGGAAGGATGGGAGTTGGCAGCTGTGAAATTTTTATTCCCTATTTCCCTACATTTACATATCTATAAAGTCTGAATTTATACATATTCTTCCTGAAAATAATGCTCTAGTAATTTCACATAAATTCCAGAAGAAAATCTAATCCATCAGCAAAGTCTGTTCATTCCACCACCAAAATATACCTTGAATCTGTTCACTTCTGTCCATCTCCATGGCCACCATCGTTTGTCCTTGGACCACAGCAGTAGTTACCTTTCCACCACACTGCCCCTAGCCTGAGTCCATTCTGTGCACAGCAGCCAAAGTAAATTTAAAAAAAAACATATTTCTGATCCCATTTCTCTGCCTAGTACTCTTTCGTGGCTTTCGCTGCATTTGGAATATTAGTAACAGCCAAGTGCGTCGCCTACAGAGGATAGTGTGTCTACGTATCGGACTCCCTCTTGCGCAGTCACCCCGTCACTCAGGTCTTCCAGCAGTGACTTCAACTCACCAGACTTGCCCTCTGCAGGGTCTTTGTGTCTCTTTGCACAGTTTCTTTGGCCAACGCGAGTTTGTGCCTAGTTCATTCTAATCCTTCACGCTGGGGCTGAGGTATTTCCTTCTAGGGACAGCCTTCTCTGCTAATGCTGTGTCAAGTTGGACCTTTACTCTGCTCTGGACTTTTCTGTCAGAGTGTGGTAAATTCCTTTCAGAATTATTTTATCACTGGGTTTGTTCATGTTTTCATGGACCACTCTCAATCTGGTACACAAATGGCAAGTAGTTTATTCTGGGCTGCAGTCCCAGGGCCTAGGACAGCACCAGGCACCATCACTTAATAAGCATTTGTTAAATGCGTAAACACAACAGGAGGGAGTGAGCTGACCAGGAAATGCAGCAGCGCCTAAGTTCTTTCCTGTTTCATTGCACAGTATTACCTCTTTATATATAACTATGTCCTGCTGTACAGTCACTTCACGCTCACCGTGAAAGATGACTGATTCAAAGAAATGAGCACCTCCTTAAAAAAGAATAGAAAGCTATATCCTTTTTTGGGGGGAGGAGTTTCACTTACACTAGTTTGTCAATGTTTCCTACCTTGACATTTTCAAACGTTTTCAAGACCGTACCAGCATCTTGGCATTTACCTCTATGTATCACTTTGTAGTGCTGCTAAATATGGGCATTTTTCCTTGGGGCTCTGTATACAGCCTTTGTGAACAACCACTTCGGTTTGAGTTGAGCAGCTGGTTGAACTGAGCAGAACAGTAGAACCCAAGTACGCTATGGATGAACACTTCTGAGACTCCACCTCCTGCACAGCTAAGCAGACCAGGCAGGAGTGCTGACTTCAAGCAGAGTCACTTGATACTGCTTTTGCTATGAAATGTCTTTGAAGCCAAGACCTCTTTAGCACTTTTGAGTTTTTCTTTTTTTTAATTGGCTAATTTAAACAGGTATCTTTCTACTTTACTGCAAGGAAGATTTATTTCTACTCCTTGCAAACATGACTTCATTCTGACATTTCTACTTCAAAACAGACAGAATCTCTAGAACACTATGTTTAATTAATTTCTGTTAAGGTTTAAGAGCACCACAGGCATGGAATTTTAGATAAGTATTTGTCCATGCGCCGCTTCATAACAGGTCAAGTGTTCATATTTTACATTCATCAGAAACATAAAGTATTTGTCAATGCCAATCCTATTATTATTATTATTACCCAGTGTTACAACTTATTTCTTTTTGGGTCCAACTTCTTGTTACACAAGTGCCTTTCAAATTAGTGAGCCTCAGAATCACTGGGTAAGTTATTCATAAGTACAGATTCCTGGATCCTATCTGCAGATTATGGTTCAATAGGTCTGAGGTAGGGCACAGGAATCTGCATTTTAAACAAATTCTGCAGGTGATCTGGACACTGATGGAAAGGGGCACACGTGCTCAAAGTCACTGATTCAGTCTTTTCTCCTTAGCAGGACTTTTACCTTGCACTTTTTAAGGTCCCCACCAGCACTTTGCCCATTATCTGGCATATTGCAGGCATCAATAAATTTTCACTGAATGAACTGTTCATGAGATTAGAAAGTTTATTTTATGACTTTATGAAACATCTAATGAAATATTTTCATTGGTATATCTTTTGAATAGTAATAGTAGCTAATACTAAGTTTTTTTCCTAAAAGGACCACATTTAAGGAGTATGTTTAAAACTGTCTATGAATACAATGAAATTGAATATTTTAATGACCTCCATGTAGCTAATAGCAGGTGGAATTATTGTGAAGAATACAAAAGAAAAGAACTCTTTACTACTTCAATTCCATTAAATGATTTGAAATAAAGTGCTGACTTTCTACTGAACTCTCAATCCTAAATATATTTAATTAAACAAATTTGATTTGTTTTAAAAGCATTAATTGGAGAAGGAAATGGCAACACACTCCAGTATTTTTGCCTGGAGAATCCCACGGACAGAGGAGCCTGGCAGGCTATACAGTCCATGGGATCGCAAAGAGTCGGACACGACTAGGTGACTAAACCACCAACAGAAGCATTATTATATCTTAACTTACTGAAGACATAAGACAGTCTCTTGCCTCTAATATATGGCAAAAGATTTTTAAAGATCAAAGACAATCTTAAAATATTTGAATAGAATGTGATTTATTTAAAAATAAGAGATATCTGTTAAAAATAAGTTTAAAGAGAAACTGGAAAGAATACCAGAAGGTGGAAACTCAGAAACTATCTCTAAAACAGCATTTAAAATCTGTTACTTTTAAACCTGAAAACTATCACCACCAAAAGCAAGAAGCCTGCTAACGATTACACAGAAAGTCTAGCTCACTGTTGATTGTGGGTATAAACTAGGAACTCTAGGGGTTGAGTTTAAGGTCAAGGTTATTATGAAAACTGAGGTAAAAGTTCGAAGAGGAAACACTGCATGGAATCAAAAGGCAGGAGGAGGCAGCGGTGAACCAAGGACAGGACTGAGAGTCAGGAGACGTGAGTCTGAGGATCAGTCACGTGACCCTGGCCAAGTCACTTTAAAGAAGACTCGGGATGAAATGAATCGTCAGCTTACTCTGGGACACACCACGATTTATGTTATGAGTGCCTTATAAATGGCTGACTGTCATTATTGGATTACCATTACTGAGGCACAGAAACAAGAAAAACAGATAAAGAATGAAACGGGACTTGGAAGATACCTACATTTGCCATTTTATCCAATTTCATCCATTTGTGTAAAATTTACCCCCTCACCGATCACTCCGCGCACACAGTCTGGGAAGATGCATCACAATGGCTGACTTACCAACAATAAACAGTCACTTCAATTACACCTAAGATAATGTGACTTAACTCCTCGAGGATTCGTCAGATCAGGTTAATTAGAACTCAAAAAAACAGAAATTCTAAAGCCTTTCTGGTTTTCCTAATTATTTCAAATATATAAGGAATCTGTGGTAAGTATACAGACTTTAAACAATATCCCATCCCCCAGATAGGGTTCCAATATACTCTCTGACATGTATCCAGTACTATTTTCTTACATTTCACTGTGTTGATTTGATTCTGCTTGGGGTTTTCATTTTGACTTGCTATTCTTCCTTTCACAAAGTGTAAGGCAGGGTTAAAAGTTAAAAATTGATGATTTATTTCAGGGCACATTTCTCCCTAACTGTCTGACTTTGACCATTTCATTTCTTTTCATTTGAGAAACTCTGAAAAAAAAAAAAGAAACGATGGGAATTGGAGAAGAGTCAAGGATGTGAACTCTTATCCCACATAATCAGCTTCACACCAGAATCATACAAAGGAAGACGTCTGGATTCTCAGGTGAGACGAGGACTGAGGCTGCTCTCAAATTCAAGGCACCGTGACTGCGCTTCCACGTAACTAGGACTCAGGGTCTAAGCACCACCGCGAGACCCGAAAAACTGCAAATTCCTTTGTGGTATCTGACATTCTTCTCTCTGTAACTGACTCAGATTTGCTTCACCTCTTTTACTTTCCATGACAAATCCAGGCTTTGAGAAAAGAATTATTTTTATTGTAGAACAGTAATATACAAAAGTGAATTTTGAGGAAAAAAAGCTATTTCAAATGACATATTTGATAATGTACATTGCACTGCAGGTTTCAATGAGAACAACTCTAATCATTTTTTTCAGTCACTCAATATATTAAATGAGCATTTTGTATAAACTAAATGAATCTTTTTCTTAATTTCAAAATAGTGAATAAACAGAGACAATATTCTGATACTCAAAAAATTCTTTAAAATTTCTATGCCCACGCTGAAGTTATTGAGCAGTTCAGTTAAGCCTTAACCCTTTTTAAGCAGAGTAACTTTGCCAAAGGTGTGTTTTCCTTTCTGAAACTAGGTACACACTCATATTGTTAAAGGTTGCTATATTATTTTCTTTCCTATTTTGCTTTCTTTCTTTGATTTCTCTTCCTTCACTACACACTCTTTGTCTGCAGACTGGCTCTAGTTACTGTACCTGAAATGTAGCCTCCAGCATCCGCCCTGGGGGAGGGGAAGAGGGGAATCCCAGCCCTGCTAGTGACTGCACTTCAGGCAGGCCCCTGACGTTAGGAGTCTTAAGAGCTGGAATCTCCATGTATTATATTTCTTATAAAAGCATGAAAATGCATTTTGAACTACTTATACACATTTTATCATATACTTCAATGTTCTCTGTCAGTGCATAAAGTAGTGTTAAAAAGCCAGGTACCAAATCTTGGCTTAAAACATAGCACTGGTATGACTGGAAATAAAATGTGTTCTGAAAGTGTGGCTGTCAAGTCAGGTGCTTTGTGAGACTTATTCCAAGGAGGTTATCACTGTCATCTGTCTACAGAAAAGAATGGTCAGGAGATCAACAAGATGTCTTTTGTTCCATTGTACTTAGTTCACACAAGGTGCTATTTAAATAGAAAGTGGTATTTTGTATGTTACTTACATGTCTATTTCCTTTGAGAAGATGCAAGGATGCCTAGATTAGACTCTGTTTGCTAGGTATGAATAGCAGCCTTCAAAAATCAAGGAGGGGAACTGATCTGAAAGTAATTGCCATCATTTTACATTGGCAGGAGACCTTAGCAAACGTATATAAGTATTACTGACTTGCCTTAGCTTTTCTGTAAAAACCAAACTAAAACAAACAAAACAATGTTGATTCTCAGAAGAGGCATATGAACACACACACACACACACACACACACACACACACACACACACACACACACACTTCTCTGTCTCCCTCTACATACACACACCCCTCATTTCAAAATATTGTGCAACATCTTTCTTAACAAGTGTTGTCAGTGGTAACAGAACACTTTCCAGTGATTGTTAGGGATCTTTAAGAAACAAGGTGAATGTGTTCGCATGGTTTGCCTTAAAAACATTTTATACCCTAGGATTACGTTAGAAGGAATGATACAATAAAAAGAATGTCTTTTTTATCGTATAATTCTATCAAATAGAATTACATATACCACCTTTTCTTCGACACTTTTGAAAGATGTAAACATGTAAGCTGGCATAAAGGGCCATTTTTCCATTTACTAAGCCAAAGAAGAATGCTAAGTAACATATCTGAGCTGAAATGCCAGCCCCAGTTTGTCCAATAGGTTTTCAAGATCTCCTTCTGCAAATCAGACTGAACGGGGGAAGAAGCAAGGGAGGGAAGCTGAGATTGCATCACTGCACGACCGTGGGGGGCAGGGGGGTGGGGGGAGGGCACAGGGCACCACATGCCACCTGCTAATCAATTAGGAGACCTATTTGCAAGCGCAAGAAATCCTGGAGGCTCTGGGGCTGTAGACACCACTATAGTTAAGAGTCAAGTAACACAGAAAAACTTAATTGGGAATTCTCTTTTGAACTTAAAACACTCAGTTATATTATTAACACCCATATGTTAATAATACCATAGTTCATACTAGCCACTTTGCTGTATGCCATCTGCTCAAAAAAAGTCTTATTTCTTTATCACTACTGTACATGTGATTGCTGTTTAAAAAGCTGCATTGATATTTTTCCTTTTAGTTTGCATTAACTGCCCTACTGGATGAGTCTGAGAATGAACCTGGTTTTTCAAACGCAGTATTTTATAATCTCTCATTAAGACATTTGGTAGCTTCGGTGTTTATGTAACTATTTTACATTCTTAAATTTGCTCATGTTCTTAATACTGAAAACATCAATGTATAAATCCTTTCCTTGTTTTACATAACAAGATTATTCAACCTATTGTTTAAAGGGGTCAGAGAAGCTTGTAAGTCATTTAATTTACTCTCTGTTTCCTCTAAAATCATTCCTAGAGGCTGGGAATCCTCTGAGGATCGCTGCTTTCCCTCCGCCTCTGGCTAACTGTCCCTCCTCCGCTGTGCCGCCTTCTACCTTGGAAGATCTGACAAGTATTCTTTTGTCCTGCTTTCCTGAATTCGGAACTATTGATGACTTCACATGAGAAGGCTGACTGATGTGTTACACAGAGGCCCCGATGTAGGTGAAGTCTCGAGATGTGCTAAGAAGCCCATTATTTTCACAGCACAGAGATCTGCCTGTGGAACTTTCTGCAAACATTTCCAAGGGACAAGACATGAGAGCCTCCATTCCTGTTTTGTATTGACTTCTGACCTAACACCGGACCAGTAAATCCCATCTGTAAATAGGAGGCTGGGTGTTGGCAAGGCCACTTTCCTAAATATTTTTCAGTGGTAAACTCTTCAGGTTATAAATTACAAGAGAAAAAAGATGATCACCTTTCCCCACCATGAACTTGTATTCAACAGTTACTTTTGTATTATATTAAGCAGGCTAGCAGGAATTTAGCAGTGCACAGAAAATCAAAGAGGAACAAAAATTAGACTAAACAATTCATCATTGCAGATAACCATGGATAAGAAAAACAGCTGAGAAAAAATACAATAGCCAATGTGAGCATATGAAAATGTTTAAGTTTTTTAAAAATACAAGATAAAACTTGGGTAACAAATAAGTCCTATTATTTTAAGCAAAAATGCCATGTTCTCATAAACATAAAATGGCGTGAATTAACTTAGAGATAAAAAAACTACATGATGTATATGAAACATCCCATATCATCGGAACATAAATAGGCTGAGATACTCAGTCACCAGTTGGTGAAGCAGAGATGTAGATCAGCCCCATCTTATTCAACCTATTGTGTGCAGTGATTCTCTGAGAGCAGAATAAAGCACTCAGAAGCCAGTGTTAGGCTGATTTTCATCTTCTGGGAAACTCCACTTAACAGCTCTGAATGTCATTAACAGCCTGTGAGAGAGTCACTCAACGGCTGCTGCTGTAGGCTGACGTGGGAGCTTTCAAAATGCACACACAGAAAAGCAGCTTGTGGTTACAGATCTTTTTGCAGAATAAATCCAGTGGCCAAGGTCCTGAAGAGCTCTCTCTGACCTCCCACAGCACTTCTCATCTGTCTTTCCTAATTGTGAGATGGATTTTTGTGGGCAGACAATAATACTGTAAGCCCCTTGAAGGGAGAAAGTGTCCCTGTATTTCTTTCTCTCCCGTGGCACCTTGCATATTTCTAAGCCAACAGCAGGCGTGCAATAAATAGATGCTGAGCTGAATTACAGCACGCGATCACATACTTGTCCCCATCAGCAGAACCCCATACACCGCTCAGTGCGATCCTGAGATTGCAGGGGTCACTGGCGGCCCTCTGCCTAATGGTGTGCTGACTGACAGAGGAGAAAATCAAATCAAGAAGGCCGGCACGACCTTTGAGCTGGGCAGACAGGGTGCGCACTCACTGCAGCAACAAGGTCAAAATCAAAGTGACGAATGTCCAACCTCTCAGGACATGGCGAGGGGCCTGGACTGACCACATCTGATTATCTGTGCAATTTCATCAGCATCACCTGGGGGCAATACGTGGGCTAATCACAAACAGTGCGAGAGGAGCACAAATAACACAGCCCCAGACTGCGCAAATCACCAGGCTGAAGAAGGGCACTTGACAGCGGGCTTTGCCCGGATTATGTGAGCCCGCCGGGGAGACGTGAAAACAACCGCTTTATGGTGACCCAAAATGGGATTAACCTAAGCCGGACGAGTGTTAGAAATTCTCTAAAGAACCCAGTGAAGTATCATTCAAAATGATACAGCCAAGCTGTTTTAAAAAAATAGTCCTGGGAAAACAGAGAAGCTGAGATGAATCTGGTTATCAGTAATCAGGAAATGAGACAGCTCCTACTGAGAAAAACTATGTGGGAAAGCATGATTCCAGCCATCAAAGTCACTAGTTTCTATGAATCTAGGGTGGAAAGGGTTATTTGTCACTTAGCTGTCTGTTACCTACATCAGTCTTCACAAATGGTATTCGGATCATTTCAGTACTAAAGATAAAAGTAAATACACTGTATGTAAATATGTATCTAAATGATTTTTACTTTTAAAAACAATCGCACTTTCAGCTATTAAAAAGCTCCTTTAATTCTAAGAGAGACAGTCAGTGGGTGACTAAGGCATTGTAATTTACATCTGCTTACTAGTGATATATTAGTCCAATCTCCAGAGGGCTTCAACTTGATTTTCTCCATATGTTACCCATATGTTATATTACCATAAACATATCTTCTGGAAAACAGCCATATGCTTCACTTTTATACCTGAATAATAGTGGCCCTTCCTTATCCTTTGGTTGTTATCTCTTCTGTGGATTTTGAAATATTTATTGGAACTATATATGAAAAGAAATATTTTCAAATCAGCAGAATATAATCTGTTATGCATAACCCTGCATTTCTAACCCTACAAACTTCTTTCCTACAATACAATACTAAAATTCCCAAGCTTGAATATCAAGATAAGAATCACTATTTACATTTAGGTCAAACATAATTTAGCTTGAATTTTAATACACCTTCCCAGCCAGTGTTCCCAAGTATGGTCTGGAAGTGGAGGCTCCTCCTCTATTGATGAATGAGTCAGGGATGATCATCATCAACCCTGCGATACCAGCAACAGTTCACGGTTACAGAATTCAGAGGATGTGCAAGTACTGTGCTGTGAGATAGTGCATGTCACTTTTCATTTTACCTACAAGTAAAATGTAGACAAAAACGGAGTAAAGATGTTTACAGCTATATTATTTTCAGGTTGCACTCACTGTAATTTCCAGTTATCACTATGGTGATTTTGCATATATGAGACTGTAAAAATCCTGGTGCTTTTAGGGCATACAACATGAGAAGAAGTAAATAAATAACCTGACTCTTTGCTTGCTCTCTTTTTTTAATCTATCTTCTTTCTTCTAGCTTTCTAACTACTAGAACCTCCTTGAGCAGAAAGGCCTATGATGACCAGGTTTCAGTGAAGACCTCTGGGTGGATGACCATGGCCATCAAGTATTAGTGTGTATGCAATTTTTTATTTAGGCTGCTTTAAAGTAGGAAATTCAGAGTTCAATCCCTACTGTCAGTAGAGTTTCATTATTTCATGTTGGATTTTGTGGGGATCAACCTGTTTCTAGCATCTACTATTTCTAATTACTAAAATTACACAATAATTCTGCTCATACACAATTTGAATTACTTCACTGTGCTGCCACAGCACATCCTTTCAAAACTCAGGATCGTCTCTTTATCTTTCAGAGTCTTAGACCAAGTGACTCCATGTAGCTCTCTGTACTCCTTCCCCAAAGCCAGCCAAGGAGGCCTTGGACAAGAAGGGCGGGAAGGCCCCATCAACCTAGATCAGACTCATGCAAACTTCACTAACCGTTGTTTGCCCCATTTCACACTCTGGTCTCTGTCTCAGAAAATACTTAGACTTATATCCAGGTGGAAAACAATCAGAAGGTAATAAGAATAATAGCAGTGAACATCTGTTTATTCTTGCCTGAAAAAGCCCACGGACAGAGGCTCCTGGTGGGTGCCATCCATGGGGTCGGACACAACTGAGGGAATGAGTGCAGACGATTAGGTTCAGCGTCAGCCGTGATACAAACAGTAGTACCCCACTTCATTCTCACACACCTATGACGTATGAAGCGGTATTATTCTCACCTACCGGAAAATGGAACTGAGGCTCAGAAACATTAAAGAACTCCCTCAAGGTTATACAGCTGCTAAGTGGTCGGGCTGTCATCTGAAGCCAGGCCGTCGGTCTCTGCAACCTGTGCTATGGCTCCCCACAAAACGATTTTTTTATAATAAATTTCATTCATTCATAGGTTGAGTCCTCACTATGTTTTAGGCACTGTATAGTAAGACACAGACTAGCAAGGCATGGGCCCAGCCCTCAGATAACTCCGTGTTTTATGTGTGTGGGGGAGGTGTCATGGGACTGCCTGTTCGAGAAATTGTAGAGTATTATTGTCATAAACACTTATGTATGTGTGTTAAATAATTATGCTGTACCTTTTACATTTACACAGCGCTACATATCAATATCAATAAAATTATATCTCAGTAAAACTGGAAAACCATGGAGTCACTGGAGGGTGTACACATACAGCACACTGGCGTGGGCTTATCCGGATGAGGAGTGCGGCCCTTCGGGGAAGGAGCTTAGATAAGCAGTTAGGCTGTTTTCTGTTGACAAAGGGTTTTCAAGTGTGGAGGTCCACAACTGGCATGTGCGTTTTAAAAGGCCGGGCTCCTCAAACCCGGCTGCACGTTAGAATCATCAGGGGATCTTTTAAGGAAATATTGGAGCCCTGACCCCACTCCCAGAGAATGAAACTCAATTAATCTGAGGGTGGGCCTGGGCATCAGTATTGTTACAAGCTCCCTAGGTGATCCAAACACGCCATCCAGGCTGAGAAGGACGGCCTCCTGGCTTCTAGTGTCTCATTCACAAAATTAAAAAATGTACTTCGGTTAACACTTGCCACACAAACAGCAAAACACAGCCACCAATTCAGAAGATTTCACCTAAGATGATTCTTTCACCTAAGATGATTCTAAACAGTTTCAAAGAAAAATCATTGCTAAATCAAGTGAAAATTAAAAAAGAAAAAAAAAAAAAAAAAGAACACGCTGCTTGTGATTGCATGCTAAAGGTAAGGATCTGCTGGCAAGACATGAGCCAGAATGCTGAGGGGTTATGTCACAGCACAAGGTGATGAGACAGTAGGGAAAACGACACGTAAAGAAGTAAACAGAAAATCAACTGCTCGTCTTAACAAACCCTCTTTTTCTTAAAATTCCACAATTCTCTCTCAATGCATCTTGGGTGACAATAGTTAAAAATCAAACGTGTTTTTCCACTGTTGGGACAGAAGCAGGGCTAAACTCTGCCATGACTGCAGATGACGCTCGGCTGAGCTGCAGAATGGACAGCCCCGCGGTAGCGAACGTTGTGCGAGGGAGCCACAGTTTCTTCCGCGGTGAGGCCACTGGGGATCTGGCTGCAGGCGCGTATTTTTATAGACACCTCAGCTAATGTCAAAGTCCTAATGCAAACTTTAGTGCTTGGGAGCATTAAATAGGTTTGGGAGGCTTCCCCAGAGAGCTTCAGTTCCATTAACACAAGACTTGGCGGCCAAGGACGGATACAATCCCGATCCCACGTTAGAGATAGAGAAAGAAAAACTCCTCACTGTCTTCAAGTTGGCACTCACGTTTCAAAAGATAAGAACCTTCCAGGGTCGAGAGGACTGAAGAATTCAGGTGGAACCCAGTTCAGCATCTTAGCCGGCGCCCTCCGCCCCGTGGGGCTCAAGTGGCAGAACACAGCTAAATTATCTCAGCTCTTAGAGGAGAACAGGACTCCGTGGGCGTCCTCCGGGGGCTGCGTGATGGGAAGCGGAGAGACGAGCTGCAGACCCTGCGGGCTGCGTGTGGAAGCGTCTGCGGCCAGCTCGGGAGGCCGCGGCGGGCATGCGCCTGCAAGGGCTCTGGGCGCAGGCGCTCCGGCGGGGAGCGTCCTCCTCCCGGCACAAGGCTGAAGTCTGCATGGAGGCAACGCCAGCAAACCTGCCGAGCCCCCGTGGTCGTTCATGGGAGCCTGACGTTCCCTCGCAGGGCCCTTGCCCACCCCCGGGGGTCCGCAATTCACACAGGGTACGCTCTGAGCCTGTGCAATGTTCCCAAGCACTCAAGTCTGCATTAGGTTGGGCAATAGCTGTTGCTGTTGTTTAGTCAGCAAGTCAGGTCCGCTTCTTGGCGACCCCATGGACGGCACCCCGCCAGGCTCCTCCGGCCGTGGAATTCTCCAGGCGAGAATACCGGAGTGGGTTGCCACTTCCTTCTCCAGCGGATCTTCCTGGCCCAGGATTGAACCTGAGTCTCCTGCTTGGCGGGCGGCTTCTTTACTACTGAGTCACCTGGGACAGGTTTCCATTAGTTGAGCTGTCTATAAAAATACAAGACGCTGTCCTCTTGGAGAGTTCAGAGACGAGGCCGAGGGGTGTCCAAGGACAGGCAAGGCTTCCGGAGGCAGGTGCCAGGGCAGGTCTTCTCTCCCGAGCGACCCCCGCCCCGTCCCAGAGCACTGCGACAGTCCACGGGCACTCCTCAACATCCCTCAGCGCTGCTTCCTCGCCATCTGTGCGCCCACAGTCCTGGCTTGGAACCTAGGTTTTTCATTCTTTTGACCCAATCCAGACCGATCACTCCAGCTGATCTTGTCAGCAGTGCGTCTCCTTCTCAGTACACCCTCTACTCCGGAGGTCAGGAAAGTACAGCCGAGGACCAAAGCCTGCCTGTCGCCTGTTTCTTTGTTTAAAGAGCTCTTTACTTCCTTTGGGCGGTACCGGTTGCTGCGCAGGGGCTTCCTCTGGCTGCGGGCGAGCAGGCTGTTGGCACGGGGCTTCCTTAGTTATGGCCCATAGGCTGGGTGCCCTGCGGCGTGTGGGACCCTCCGGGCCCAGGGACTGAACCCGTGCCCCCAGCACGGGCGGGCAGGTTCTTGACTCCTGGACTACCAGGGCAGCCCTGCTTGTTTCCGTATATAAAGTTTAATCAGAACACGGCCACGCCCATCCATTTCTGTTTTATCAATGGCTGCTTTCAGGCCACTGCGGTGGAGAGAGATCGTATGGCTCACAAAACCTAAATTATTTACACTCTGGCCCTTTGCAGAAAAAGTTCTCTAACTACACTGTTGTCAGGATGATTTTGACCAAACGTATATAGATCCGATCGTGCTGGTCCCATGCTTGAAAGACTTTTGCGGCTACATCTGGTGTAAGGGACCACACTGTGGTTGCCTAATGTAGTATTTCCGACCACATTAAATAAACTCCTGATGTTGAAGGTGCCTTGCATATTAATACCAACTTTATCCTCCTGTGCCTATGCTGCGTGTTTTGCATATCATGCCCTTCATCTGAAGGATTTCTGTTCATCCTCCCCGGTTCAGTTCAAATGTCATTTTTATTATCACGTAGCCTTCTTTGACTCCTCTCAATGGTCAGATCCTCCCTACACACCTTCAGTTTCATAGCACTTTATATATTTTTCAATTTTGCATTTATTGCTCAGGATTTCATTCATTCATCTATTTGCAGAACTGGCTGCCTTGTCAAGTCACAAGGAATTGGCTTAAATGTACCAGGATAAAACTTCCAAATAAACATAATGGCAATTTTCTGCCTGTATTTATATTGAAATTACTGTTATTTCAAACAAGTTTGAGAGTTTTTCTAGAAGTCTGCTTCAGAGACATTTTATATTCACACCAAAAAAGTAGTTGTAAGAGTTTGGAGGTACATCTCGTTTCAAGTTAAAAAAAAAAAAAAATCACTCTGTAGTTTCATCACTAAGCTTATTCTAAAGAAATTCTAATCCTTGCCAAAAATTAAATCTACCCTTAAATAAAAATTTACCAATGATTATGGTTATTAAATAATTTATAGCAGACTTTGAATGTAATTTTAAAAAGATAAATTTCTAAGAGCAAGGGCAGCCATCTTGAGAGAAATACTTTTGTTAGGATATTAAGTCTGATGGGAATGTTTATATGGTTTAGAATGCATTTTTTAATTAATTAAATGACACTGTGTAAAAGATGGGATACTCAACAAATGGCTAACACACTTTTAAAAAATGGTTTTGGATGGATAACATCTAAATATAATTTTGAATAGAAAAGGCCTCTAAAAGGAACAAAACACAGCAAAAAATGATAAACACAACTACATTAAAATGAGACATGTTCATGAAGATACCATAAACAAAGTAAAGTCAGGCCATAGATGGAGAAGATATTTACAAAGCATGTAACTGACAGAAGTTTAGCATCCAGATTGTCTAAGAATGCCTCAAATCAATAAGATAAAAACAATCTCCTAGACAGACAAACAAAAAGATACCAACAGGCAATCTAAGATAAGACGGTCCAATAAACATATCTAAAAATTCTCTACCTCATGAAAAAAATCAAGTAAATACAAATTAAAGCCATAATGAGATATCACTTCACACCAATCAGATTGGCAAACATTAAAAAGTCTGGCAACACCAAACGTTGCCAGGGACGTCGAGCAATGAGAAACCTTATACCTGATGGTGGGAGTGTAAATTAGCACAGCTTTGGAGAGCAAATTGGCAATATCTAGCAAAGTTGGAGATGCACTCCTAGATTTATTCTTAGACACAAAGAGATATATCCAAGGATATTCACTGCAGCACCATTTGTAATAGAAAAAGAGAAAAATCACCTAAATGTCCTTCAATTGGAGAATGAATAATTAAATTGGGACTGTTTACAAGATGGCAAAAAGCGAATTAACTAGGACACATATACCAACATGGATAAGTCAAAAAAGCATAATGCTGAACAGCAACAACAAAAAAGTGAGAAGAAAAAAATGCATATAGTAAAGTACCACCTACATAAAATTTTAAAACCTGCAAAGGAATGATCTATATTGTTCACAGATACATACAAACGAAGCAAAAATAAATAGATGTGTGTGCGACAAATGAACACCAAAATCAGGAGAGTGGTTACTTTTGGAGGGGAAAAATGAAATATAAGTATGGACTTTAATTCTGCTGTAATCATCTGTTTTTTTTAAGCTAAGGTATACTGATGCTTCCCATGGGGGAAGGCAAGGCAACCCACCCCAGTGTTCCTGCCTGGAGAATCCCATGGACAGAGAAGCCTGGTGGGCTACGGTCCATGGGGTTGTAAAGAGTTGGACACGACTGAAGCGACTTAGTACACACGCACCCATACTGATGTGTGTACACTATTCTCTATGCTTTTCTGAATATCTAGAATTTTCACAGTTTAAAAAGTCAATCGCTTTGAGGACAATTTTTTCTGAAGGAAGTTGCCATAACATGCACCTCCACGTAATAAATTCAATAGCCAGACGTGTTCCAGTATCTGACCGCAGACTGGTGAGATTTTAAACTCCTCAGACAGTGTTATCAGTTCTAGAATTAGAATTTCCCTCAAAGTTCGGTCAGTCTAGCCCTCTCTTGTTTACCACTCAGCACGCCAGCCTGCTGAGTGACAGGGCTGAGCCCGCGGGCCCTGCACCAGAGCGGCCACGCAGCCCGGACACAGGGCGTGACCCAACAGAGGCCTTTTCAAGCACAAGCTCCAGCGTTCTCACACTGTCCCTTTCCTCAATCTGACTTAATTGTGAGTCACAAATATGTATCTTGAGACTTTCATCAGGGACAGAAAGCCCTGGATGCATTCTGGATTTGAATGACTCCTGTACTGTGAAATAATTATTTATCAGATGAAAATAGTAAGGTACAGAAAGAACAGTGCGATAATGCGCCGCTGCTCTGTAAAATACGACAGGAAACAAGGACACTGGGTTTGTTCGGCTTGCATGTGCAGAAAAACCCTCACATGGGGAACCTCAGGACAGTGGCTAGCTGCTGGCAGGGCCGGGTGCTGGGAGAGCACCAGGACTGTGACGGTGACTTTTCCCTGTACACCTGTTCATAACTCTTCTACGATAAAACACACATGGTCTTCCTCATCCGTTGCTCTCAATGAACCCCAGCTCCCCACCTCTTACCATGGACTGATCAGAAAATTAGAGCGTATGGTCCGGGCCGGACAGGCCGAGTAAATGGCCAGTACCCCGGCACTGCTGATGGACCCCAGCTTCGAGGGCTCGGCTTCTCATGCACCAAGGTTCTGGCTTTAGCTCCCAGGTGGAAACGACTCATGCCTGCTGCTTTCTACTTAAAGCTCTGGTCTTAAGCTCCTGTAGGTCTTAAGCTTTTCTCCTGAGGACATTGTCTTATAAAATTTTTCCTTAAGACCAAGAGGTAATACAGAAGGAAATCTTCAGGAAGTAGTCAACTCTCCCTGGGCGGTAAGATGCTCAGCTTTGTCTCAATGTCTAAAATGTGCCTACTGGTCCCCTTTGCAACTCGTCATGAGCTGACACCTGGGCTCAACGTGCCCGCGACTCCCACTGTCCTGAGATCTGACTGAACTTGGATGCTGTGCTGTTGACGCTCACTAGAGCATCTACCCTAAGCTCTTTTCTCTTCTCTTCTCTTCTCTTCTCACATGTCTCACCTGTTGATCACTAAAATCTGGAGTTCTCACTAATCTACTTTTTTCTACGATCGTTTCCAACCATCAGGTGGAAGCTACTTCTTCCTGAACTTAGAATTTGGTTCTTGTTCTACAGTTACTTCCTAAAGAGCTGGGTTCTAAAAGAGAGCTGCAGGGAAAATCAAGGCAGTAGAGAGAACTCTAGCTTGAGGATCTAAGGGGCCGGGGTGGACGAAGACCGACGTCTCTGGCCCTTGGTTTCCTCCACACTGAAGCGAGCGGTTCAGCAGGCGTTGTCTGTAAGGGTGCTCGCAGCCCTAAGAGTCTGTGGTCCTCCTCTTTCTGTTCCTCGCTTGTACCTTCTTCCAGCTCTATCCCTTCTCTCACCTCCACATTTGAAACATACCCTGAACAGAGGTGTTAGACACATGTGCCTGTGACTTAAGCTCACAGAAACAGAGACGACTAAAAAGCTTGGAAACATAAAGGGACAAATGAGAATCACTGCCTGCCAGCTGTGCTCATGGGGGAAAAAAAGGCATTTTCTTCTAGAGAGAAAAATCTCTGAGGTACTAGGGTTATCAAAAAAAGGCTCCACTTTCTAAGGACATTGTCTTACAAAATTTTCCTCAGTAATATGAGGTAATAGAGAAGTAAACCTCCAGAAAATAGTCTTTAAACTTTAACATGTGTCATCCATTCATTTAGTCACCCACTAAGATATATTCTGAGCAGAAAATCATGTAAGTAATTAGGTCTCTTTCATTTGCATCAATATTTTTAATCATCAGAGCCATCTTGCAGCTGAAGCGGGAAATCTGGGAGTCACCCCAGAGTCCTCCCTTTCCTTGCCCACACACCCAACCACTCACCATATTCGGAGGACCCCACTGCAGAAGAGACCTCCCCCTCCACTTCTCTGCTGCTCTTCTGCCCTCCAGGCCACACCTGCCTGGGCGTTAACAGCCTCCTGGGGGCCTCTTTGCTCTCTGGCCATCCTCCAATCTTCTCTCTGCAGAGCAGCAGCAGCAATCCTTTCAAAGCCACAAACCTAGCTACGTCAGTCCCCAGGGAGCACCCTTCAAGCTCCTACCAATGGCTTTTGAATCGGATCTACACCCTTTCCCTCGTCTTCAGGACATACAGGATTTGGTTTCTGTCTACCTTTCCATCATTAACTAGCTGTGTGAGCTTCAGCAAGTTCTAAGATCTCTCTTTACATTATAAAGTTTATGCTATAAAAATGCAGCTAAGAAGTAGAACCTGCCTGTAAAATGCTTATGACAGTTCTTGGTCCATAGCAAGTACTTAAGGAGTGGTCACTATTTGAATATTTTATAGTCAATAAAGACAGAGTATCTATTCTGTGTACCACACTAAGCTAGGTGTTTCAAAAAACTAATGAACCATTTCTAATACTTCTTCCAACATATACTCTTTTCTCATTGCTATGTCAACAAGGGGATTACTACACTTAACAACATTTTTATAAAAGTTAAATATATACATGTACAAATTTGTGTGTGAGTATAATAAAAATAAATAAAATAAAGTCTTTGTAAATAAGATATAAAGTCTTACACTTGGGTTAAAATAGCAACAGCACCAAAAATGGCTTAGGGCATTTCACAGTTAATGTGAAGAGAACCTGAGGATTTTAGGTAGTTTAGGATTTTAGTATCTAAGAGAAAAAAGCAGAGTGCATTCAACACCACCTACCTACCCCAATGAGCACACAGAAAAAAAAGCTAAAAACAACTTAGACGATGATACTATTTATATGGAAAGCAAGAGAAGTCACACGTTGCACTGGTCAGATAACAACTGGTTTTATTCTAGGGACCATATTTTAATAGTGACATTAACATGTGAATTAAGGACCAATTTAGGACAAGTAGGAAGGTAACAGTCCTGCTAACAATGTTATATATAAAATAGTTAAGATAATTGGAGTCATCATCCTTGGGAAGGAAAAGCTTGGAAGAGAGGATGGAAAAGATATTTCAAATATTTGAAAAGACTTGTTATAGAAAGTACACTATAAACATCCTGGTGGGCAGATGTGGACCCAAAGTATAGAAGTCATAAGGAAGATAACTTCAATTCTCACTATTAGAACTATTCAAAGATGGGGGGTGGGGTGGGGAATACTTGGGAAAGCAACAAATGTCTCTTCACAGGAAAAGCTTTAAGTACAGGCTGAATGATTATCCTCAAAGAACCACCTGGAAAGAGATTCCTTTTTGGATAAGAGCAAGGACTAGAGAACAATGTGAATAGCTAACTTTTCCTAGGCACTTAGGGATGTACCAAGAGCTTTACAGAATTACTCATTCAATGTTCACAACAGCTCTATCACGTAGACACTATCATTTTTCTGACGAGGAAATTGCCCATGGTCCAATAGAAAAAAGCTGAACATGAGCCAAATCCAAGCTGCAAGACTCCAGAACCTGGATTCTCAGCCCTTATATTAGCCAACTTCTAATCTAGCTGTTTTCGGAACCTTCTTTACCTCTAATGCCCATGTTTCCATCTCTCACAACAACTTTTTGCAGTCACTTGTTGACTGGCATCCCTTAGGCCTATGATTTCCTGTTTCTAAGATTTGTAAGGAAAAGGAAGTTTTTTCTGAAATAGATGAATGTGTACCATTTCTCAAAGATGTACAAGAATGCACACGTAAGGTGAGAGAGTTGTACAGAAAGAGAACTCTAATCTATGCAAACTCACCAAGAAAAAGTCCCTATACTCAAAAAGAATCCTGTGAGAGGACCTCTGCTCATTTTGAAAGACACTTTCTGAGATGGTTTTAGATATACAATCATTTAAAATATGTTATACTTAACAACAAGATCCAAGGGGAAAATCAAAAGGTATAGCAACCTTTATAAATATTGTCTTCCCATTAGATTAAAAAGTGGTAAGTGCAAGAAGTTATTAAGACTGCGAACATTCTGAAAATAGAATAACCACCATACAATAGTCCCTATACGGAAAGAGTTTATAGAGTAAACTGTTCAGCAATAATTTGAGATCCATACCAAAATCAAGTGGCTAAGTGAGATAATGGCAGAGAGCAGAACACCCCACAGCATGCACAGATATTCTCGTCTGGTAAAAATTTTTGGGTGTATCACTAGGCTAGATGACTCATATGGTCTCATCTGGCACAATTTTGCAGTGACAGGAAAAAATACAATTTGCCCATTTAGAACATGTTTTTGAGCTGGGTGAGAAACAATTTCCCTAAATTGAATATTTGGGAACCAATTACAACCCCAAATCTGCTATTAACCTCAAAATAGGTAATTGCAAGTTTGTGTCTAAATCCATTTGTCATAATGGAGCAAATTAAGAATCACATGATGGATGTGATTCATGTGTGACAGCTCTCGTGAGCACCATGAGCCCAAACTAAGAACAACATCAAAGAGAGATTCCAAATGTGATGCAGCCATGAAGGCAAAACTCATTTTCGAATCATAACAGCGACATTCAAGAAAGGTAGTGTTTCCTTTGTGCGATAGTCACGGCCGGGCATCTGGAGGCCGGCCGGCCACTAATGTCCTAGTAAGTGGTAGACACGTGCTGGAAAGGCCGTCATCACGTGGTGAGCTGCACAGACTCACTGCCGTCACAGTCCCAATGGGCCAGACTGGCAACGGGTTTACACGGGGCTGGAACAAAGGGAGTCTCGTTACCGGTCTGGGCTCAGGGCTCGCTGGGCCCAGGAATTCTGATCCCTACTGCTGCACAAGCACACTTTCAGCGCATGCAGGTAACACTCCTTCCTGACTCTTCTGCAACATGTCTGCCCTGTTTTCCTGTTGAGAGAATACCAGAAGTCTTGGAAAATACTGGGTAGTGTCACAACGAGAGCTTGCTTTAGGCAACAGTCCCCTTGCAGCTGAGACAGAAAATTGCCTGAAGACTTTGGGAGAACAGAGGCTGTAGCTGATGTCACTTGATACCGGGGAGAACCCCCTCTGGCCGCCACTGGCAGGCCTAGGACTGCCAGGGGAACCATACAAGGCCAGGCAGTGACCCCCACCTCCCACACGCCTGAGGGCCATGAGATCAGAGAGATGGGGGAGAAGCTCTTTCTCGTTACCTCCCTGGCACTGAGCAGGGGCCTGGAACAGAGAGCCAAGAAATGAAGGACAGTGTAGAAGCGAGGTAAGCAAGCAGGCTGCGAATCTTGGCTCTGCCATGAGCTAGCTTATGTGACCCTGGGCAACTTCCTTCAGCTAAGTCTCAGTTTCTTGCTACAAAAATGAAAAACAGAGTGGGTATTAAGTAGTATATTAAAACATTTAATACACAGTCGTGCTTTAAAAAAATGGCAGTTTATTGCATCAAATACATTTTAAGGATGAAAGCTGCCTAGGATGTATGAGACAAGGGGAAATAGGAAAAAAGTTCAAAATAGTCATTTTTCACAGATCAAAGCAGCAACAAAAAAAGTTCTTGGCATAGCCCTTGATGAGATGAATACAAATAACCTCTACTTGTCCAAAGCAGTTTTTATTTTTTAAAGTATAATTGGCTTTTTATCATTGTTCATACAATGGTTCAGAGAGAAAGTCTGTCCCAAAACAATAAATTCTCTTGAGAGTGAATAGAATTTAGAATTAATATTTCTTATTCTCATTTTATCTCAACAAATTTTTTAAAATCTGGACATCTTAATACTTGCAGGACTGCAAGGACAGGAATACACATATGTTAAAATAAAACAAGCAAGTTTTAGTCTAAGCTTAAGTACGACTATATCTGTCAACGTAAGTGTAGATACAGGAAACAAATGATGGCTCATCTCTTTCAAACATTTTTATATTTACTCTTTGCTTTCCTCTTTAAAATCACCTTTCTATGGTTTTCTCTTTTGATGGAATAAAATTTGGATTTTGATTTGCCTTGCTAATACTGTTAAAATTAAAGTAGCTATTTTAGATGCTGGCAATTTTCCACATCTCCCTCCAACAGGACAGAAACTTTCTTAGTATCATCTCTGGGGATAAATAACTAATTAGTTATTTGAGACTCCAGTCACAGAACTGGTTATAAATTATGAGTAATGTAATATAATCACTTTTTATTGAAGGGTTAAATTTGAAAGAAAGAAAGTGTTAGGCCTTCAAAGACTTCTTCAAATTATGATTTTTCTTATACGTGTCAACTTCTGGGCTCACAAATGTGTTTGTGTTATTTTAATATACCATCAAATAAATAAGATAATCAAACGATGTTTTCACTGGTTCTGGTTAATACACTGGCATGATTCTAAAATACAGACCTGAAGTAAGTAGTCACAGATGAAAGCAAGGTTATTCCAACTATCTAAATGGCACAAATGGCACTTTCATATATCCTACATATTCTGCCTGTGTATGCAAATATGATTTGGCCTAAAAAAGTCTAGTTTTTGTTAGAAGAGTCAATAATTTAATTTGACTTTCCTGATGAAAATATACCAATAGTCAACACAAGGTGAAATCTGTATCTCGTGATTAGTGATCACAGCCTCTGAGAAACACCCCTCTAGGGCCGCAGCACGACGTCTGTCCCAGCGGAGAGAGCCGGACAGAAAGCCCGCAGACGTGAACTGTGACTCCTGACTCGCGTCTGTGCTGTCATCACCCACGCTGCCTCCCCCCTCCTTAACACGGTCATCTGCCCACGACAACACTTCCCCTCCACTTTGGCTTCACCCACCACAAAACTGCAGTGCTCCTCCAGCGCCAATCGCCTTCCTTGACTCTCACTAAATATTCCTCTGACCGTAAAAGGTCAAATGTGCTTTTATGGACTCAGTTATGACTTGTGTGTGGCAAACTCTGAAATGTTTCCTTATGGAATGTTAAAATGCAAGGACTTTCAAGCCTCTTATGCATAAGACAATGGAAGCTAGACCATTAAGCCTCTCGGTCACACTTAAGCTGCCCAGCTGGGCTCAGGGAGGGCACTGACCAGAGCTCAGGGCTCTGCACGTCCGGCCGTCTGCTTTCGACTATACAGAACTGCATCCATTCCTGTCCTTGCTGCACCATTGGGTCTCTTGCATCTCTATCTTCTTCCTACTGGATCTCATACTTCAAATGTCCCAAACCAGACATTTCAACTTCTCTCTCAAGCCAGCTCCGAAGATACCCACCCCTCAACTAATGTCATTTCACTCTTCAGGTTATCCCAGCATGAAATCTTAAAATCACCCTTGATTCCTTCCTTTTACCTTCTAAATATAAAATAATAAGTAAAAGGTCTTTGATATGGACATGATATTGAAATATACCAGTCTTTGAAGGACAAGTGTAAATATTATCTTTTCAACTAACCTGTCCAAGGGCATCAATTCATACTGATATCTCTTTCCGCTGAACTCACAGACCACTGATTGAGTCTACCGATTATTTTGATACTTAATCATATTATCTTACTGTGTCACTAATTAGCAAACTTTAAATTTTTCTGTTAATTCTCATAACACCTAGAAAATTTATACATACAGTAAGTACTTAGTAAATTCTCACTGTGTTGAATCATATTTTTTTGTAACATGTTCTTGGCTGTTCAGTTCAGTTGGTCAGTTGTGTCCGACTCTTTGCGACCCCATGGACTGAAGCACACCAGGCCTCCCTGTCCATCACCAACTCCCAGAATTTACTCAAACCCATGTCCATGGAGTCAGTGATGCCATCCAACCATCTAATCCTCTGTCATCCCCTTCTCCTCCCGCCTTCAATCTTTCCCCAAATCAGGTTCTTTTCCATTGACTCAGTTCTATGTACCAGGTGGTGAAACTATTGAAGTTTCAGCATCAGTCTTTCCAACAAATATTCAGGACTGATTTCCTGAATATTTAGGATTGACTGACTGGATCTCCTTGCAGTCCAAGGGACTCTCAAGAGTCTTCTCCAACACCATAGCTCAAAAGCATCAATTCTCTGGTGCTCAGTTTTCTTTATAGTCCAACTCTCACATCCATACATGACAACTGGAAAAACCATAGCTTTGACTAGATGGACCTTTGTTGGTAAAGTAATGTCTCTGCATTTTAACATGCTGTGTAGGTTGGTCATAGCTTTTCTTCCAAGGAGCAGCCATTTTAATTTCATGGCTGCAATCACCATCTGCAGTGATTTTGGAGCCCCCCAAAATGAAGTCTGTCACTGTTTCCACTGTTTCCCCATCTATTTGCCATGAAGTGATGGGACCAGATGCCATGAGCTTAGTTTTCTGAATGTTGAGTTTTAAGCCAACTTTTTCACTCTTCTCTTTCACTTTCATCAAGAGGCTCTTTAGTTCCTCTTCACCTTCTGCCATAAGGGTGGTGTCATCTGCATATCTGAGGTTATTGATATTTCTCCTGGCAATTTTGATGCCAGCTTGTGCTTTCTCCAGCCCAGCGTTTCTCATGGTGTACTCTGCATATAAGTTAAATAAGCAGGATGACAATATATAGCCTTGACGTACTCCTTCCCTATTTGGAACCAGTCTGTTGTTCCATGTCCAGTTCTAACTGTTGCTTCTTGACCTGCATACACATTTCTCAGGAGGCAGGTGAGGTGGTCTGGTATTCCCATCTCTTTCAGAATTTTCCAGTTTATTGTGATCCACAGTCAAAGGCTTTGGCGTAGTCAATAAAGCAGAAGTAGATGTTTTTTCTGGAACAATCTTGTTTTTTCAATGATCCAACGGATGTTGGCAATTTGATCTCTGGTTCCTCTGGCTTTTCTAAATCCAGCTTGAACATCTAGAAGTTCACGGTTCATGTACTGTTGCAGCCTGGCTTTGAGAATTTTGAGCATTACCTCACTAGTGTCTGAGATGAGTGCAATTGTGCAGTAGATTAAGCATTCTTTGGCATTGCCTTTCTTAGGGATTGAAATGAAAACTGACTTTTTCCAGTCCTGTGGCCACTGCTGAGTTTTCCAAATTTGCTGGCATACTGAGTACAGCACTTTCACAGCATCATCTTTTAGGATTTGAAATAGCTCAACTGGAATTCCATCACCTCCACTAGCTTTGTTTGTAGTGATGCTTCCTAAGGCCCCCTTGACTTCACAGTCCAGCATGTCTGGCTCTAGGTGAGTGATCACAGATCTTTTTTGTACAGTTCTTCTGTGTATTCTTCCTACCTCTTCTTAATATCTTCTGCTTCTGTTAGGTCCATACCATTTCTGTCCTTTGTTGTGCCCATCTTTGCATGAAATATTCCTTTGGTATCTCTAATTTGCTTGAAGAAATCTCTAGTCTTTCCCATTCTGGTGTTTTCCTCTATTTCTTTGCACTGATCACCGAGGAAGGCTTTCTTATCTCTCCTTGCTATTCTTTGGAACTCTGCATTCAGATGGGTATATCTTTCCTTTTCTCCTTTCCCTTTTGCTTCTCTTCCTTTCACAGCTATTTGTAAGGCCTCCTCAGACAATCATTTTGCCTTTTTGCATTTCTTTTTCTTGGGGATGGTCTTGATCCCTGTCTCCAGTACAATGTCATGAACCTCTGTTCCTAGTTCTTCAGGCACTCTGTCTATCAGATCTAGTCACTTAAATCTATCACTCACTTCCACTGTATAATCCTAAGGGATTTGATTTAGGTCATACCTGAATGGTCTAGTGGTTTCTTCAATTTAAGTCTGAATTTGGCAATAAGGAGTTCATGATCTGAGCTACAGTCAGCTCCCAGTCTTGTTTTTGCTGACTGTATAGAGCTTCTCCACTTGTGGCTGCAAAGAATATAATCAATCTGATTTTGTTGTTGACCACCTGGTGATGTCCACATGTAGAGTCGTCTATTGTGTTGTTGGAAGTGGGTGTTTGCTATGACCAGTGCAAGTTGGCTGATGTAGCTCTAAAACATGAACAAGATATCTGCAAATATTTTCTGATAGTTTAAATATTAAAAGAAAAAATTGAGTAGTAACTAAATATTCCTCTTAAAAGAGCATCTCATTTAACATAATATTTATAAGTGAGAATTAAGATAAATAGGTGTACACAAAATAAAATGAATATAAAATAACCCTTATCAAGTATTATGGATATTACCAAAATACGGCCATTTCAATTATGTTTTTCCTGACACATACATGCAACAAAAATAATGTAAAACAGCAATAGCTTTAAGGGGTCAGTATGTCTCAGGAAAGATCAGTTGGGGAGTACGCCGAACAACGTGCACTGAACAGCAGTCCACCGCCCGCTCTGCGAGGGAGGGTGCGCTGGTGCCGAGCGCGGGGCCCCTCGAGGAAGACAGCCTGCTTCAACTTCCCACATCTAACTTGTGGAATCATTAGTAGGCAAAGACAGTTGATTCTAATTGTTCCACTGGTACCCAGGGAGAATGACAATCTCAGAAGTAAAGAATTCTGTTCCTCCTTCTCATCAGTCAAAGACAGTTGACATACCATGGCATATTCATGAGTCTACAGGAGAGGAAACAGATTTTAAAAGGAGATATGAATGAAAAGACAGCAGATGGAGAGAAAACAGTTTTGACACAGAAGACTAGAAATGAAAGGAAGTTGATAAACTGATATGAGAAAGCTGAAATGGCTAGTACAAAATTAATAAAAGTAAAAAGCAGAACAGAAATGAAAGAAGGTTAACTATAGAACTGACTTTCTCCTTTTCCTTATCATCTATAAAATTAGATTCAAAGAACTACAGATTGCATAATTCCTGCTCTGATACAAAAAGCAACTTTAAAGCCAGAAATTTACTTCAAAGTCCACACAGGAAATTCAATCTCATTAATTTACTGACAGACCTTAGATATGTTAAGTACAGAATATGGAATGCATTTTGAAAATCCAATCTAAATTTTACCCAACTTCAAGGAAATAAAATTATTCTTTCAAATAATAAAACATTTTTTAGAAGTAAATGCTTAAAACTAGTAAAACATAAGTAATTTTACTTTTTATTACAGTTGGTGATATTTGACATTTGTTTCCAATGAAGAGAATAATTTATATGAACAAAATAGTGCATTAAGCAGGAGGAAGTACTGATCTAAAAGAACCACAAATTCAATGAATACCAAAAATTCATTCTCCCTCTTTACCTAAAGAGCTCTTAGTCTTAAGAAAAAAAAAGAAAAGAAAAGAAATTAGAGTGATTATCAGTAGTGTGGGCTTGTGATTTTTTTTAAGCAAATAACTGAGAAATATTACAAAGATGTTTTATGTTTTAAAAACTAATAACTAAGAAAGATCACAGAGATGCTTCACTTTACCACAAACTGATTCTGCAACCTTCCTTAATGTTGATTTTGCAATAAGAGTAGAGGCAGCTCAGAGCTGTTGTAGTTTCCCGTGACAAGAGTCTCCAAAGGAGATGAATGAGATCATCCTATTGATAAGGTCACGATCGATCTGAAGTAGACCTTTTTTAAATTAGCAAAATGTTGCACACTTTAGTAAGTGTCACCAATAGCCTTTCTCCATGAAAAATGCACTGGCTTATGGAAAACTAATTTTTTCAATTAAAAATTTTTCATAACAAAAGATTTGCTGCTATACCTACTTTTTCCCAATTCATTATTATTTCAGAGACATAGATGCTCAAGGTAGCCTACACTTATATCTCGGTTCAGAATAGCCCATCTTCCAAAGATCTTTAAAAGTAAGTTATGTCCAGTAGTTAAAATCAATCTCTGCGGTTTAAAGTGTCTAAGAAATATTTCTCAAAACACTAAGAGACATCAACCTCAAATAAAATTCTGACCCTATCAAAATGAAACTATCCTCAGCAATACTTAAAAAGACTTAACTCAAAAATTAATAAACTCTTGAATAAATCCAAAGAAAGCAAAACCAGCTCTTTAGCTTTCTTGGGAGGAATAAAGTGGACAGAGGAGAGGTGCTGATAAAAAAAGGAGTTGCCATTAAAACTATAAAAAACTTAAATATCATGTGGCAAGAGAAGTCAGGTTGTTTTTCCCCCTTAAAGTAAAAATTATTACAGAAACTCTTCCAGATACACATACACATGATAGATGTATGTATGTATGGATGGATGGATATTTATTTACAGATATTTTATTAATACCTATAGAAAAGCAATCCTCAAAGTGGAAAACTGCTTCAGAATTACCTGGGGTGTTTGTTCAAAGTTCAGATTCCTGGAGGTATATTCAGATTCCTCTTCAGGTATAGCAAGGAATCTGCACTTTTACTAAGTTCCCCATGTGATAACTCTGTACAGTTAGGTTTCAGAACGCCTGCTGTAGGACTTGGCCACTCTGCTGTGTACAGGGTGGTGCTGGGAATTTCTAGGTTTCCTTCCACAGTCAGAAGGTGTACTGGCAGAGGGCAGGTAGACTGAGGCTCCAGCTGTTATAAATGACTTCAACTCTCTGCGATTTGGGTTCCCCACCTTGAAAAAAAGGATTTTAATCTCCCACAGAGATGCCGTGGGATGAAAGAAAACTCCTGGCACACAGGAGGCTCTCCAAGATTGCATTAGTAGCTCAGTCCCCACAGTGACAATTAACTCGTCCTGCCGCAGGCCCACAAGATGCACCTCAAAACAGCAGCCAAGAAAAGAGACTGACTGTTCTGGGTGATGTGTTCCTAAGTCTCTAAGATAAAGAGATCTGATGAAACTCTGAGAAGTTTCACCAAATCTTCACAAAATTATTCTTATAAGAGTGGGCAGAAGAGAGACTGCCCACTGGACAGTTTAGGGAAAGTCAAGAGAAGCCCCGAAAAAGAAAATGGTTCCAAAACAAAGATACATTTTTAGTTGCGCTGTGCCCAAATCTCAGCACCGATAGCGTTGGGAAGGTAGCGAATGGATTTGCATTGAGTTCACATTTAAAACGAGGGTATGATTTGTCACCTTCAGAACTGTGAGGTTGATTCCTTTTGTTTTAAATTTACATGGTTTCACCACTTTGCTTAATATAGTCATTGTTGATGATCTGTTTCTTTCCCGTGTGCTTTCTCAACCTTCCAGCGGCACTGATTAAAAATCCTGGTGCCGGAAGGATACAGCTGAGAGGACGAAGGGCACTGGCCTTCTAACGGGCACAGGTGAGGAGAGCGGGGCTGGAGGCCGGGAAGAGCGGCGTAAACAACATCTGGTTCCGCCAACTGCTCCATGAGACTCGGCCAATTAGCGCGATCAGGAAGTAACACGCTAATAAACCGTTCTCACACTGGAGAGGAGAGAAAGGAAACAGGATTTTTTCACTGGTTAAAAAAAAAACAATGGCTTCAGGCCAAAGTACCAAAAAAAAAAAAAAATTAGGAAGAAGAGAATCTTTAATTCCTACTTGGAATACACATTTAGAAATACATTACAAAAAAGTACTATGCTTAACATTGGTATTAGTGAAGAAACTGCTGCATGTCATTTTTCAGAGCCTCATACAGATTTTATCTCACTTGACTACATTGGCTTCCTCTGCTGGGGCATATTCCTTTTCTCCACCTAACGTAACTGTGTGACTTTCTGCCCACATCTACTCAGGTGTCACCTAAGCTGCTCTATGCGCTCAAACACAGCACACACACACACTTAAAGCACACATAGAACAGAAGCTGGCACCACGAACCGCATTTTAACTACAGAAAATATAGTTCACAAATATTTATACTTGTGGTGGAAACTTCCTGATGATTCCGCTGGATTGAGGAAAAACAAAAAATGTTTCAAAATGAAGCCCCATTACCATTCTCACTGAACAGCTTTAAGTGACCTAGTTGATTCTAGAGGGTGACGGACAATGACGTGTAGAATGCATCCTTAAGCAGCAGTTTGTGAACCAGGCATTCTGTGCAGGGCATGAGGCCCTGCATCCATGAAATAAACTCTTAGCTGCTGATGTGGCAGGGGAAATGTCGAAGCTGAAATGGTACAAGGGCCGTGTAATCCAGGTGGAGGTCATAATTATCTCCCTTAAGATTGTGAGTCAACTCTGGCACACACAGATGAAGTGGCTTTTAAAAAAGTGAATCGTGAGTAAAATTAGGAGAAAATATAGGCCAGATTCTTTTTTTTTTTCTGTCAGTTGTTCTCAGCACACAGAGATATAGAACTGTTCCTTTATTTTGGGGTAAGTTTAAAGATCTCCCTTCCCTTCATAGGCTAGCACCATTTCCCTTTCTTTAGTTTTAAGACTCCTGTTGACTAAGATCAAATCTTTATTCTCAGAACAAAAGGTACCGTACATAGACCTCAGAGTGAGGTCGCCTCAGCCAGCTAAAAATTTGAGAATCAACATCCTCTTCTGTCTCCTTCTGTGAAGAAAGGAAAGCCTACAATATTTATCCCTCTATAGCCAGGTCAGCTACAAGCTAACCTGCTCTTAAAAAGGACCGAAATGCAAATGATTGAGCTTTTTAATGCAGAGACACTGACAAGATGTTTCCTACGGCTACCCTTAGAAAGATACTATCCATGTCTTAATTTTATTTCAAGCTGATGTCCCACAACTCAGTTCAGTTAAAAACAACAGGGCAAACTAGAGAGAATTTATAAGAAACCACATCCTTTACTTTAAAACGTGACCTGCAGCCTGCCTGCATTGTGTCCACCTCAGAAAGTATATCATTACGAGCTCCTTCCCATCCTCAAACCATCAGAACCCCCCCCACCCCGCCCCGCAGCGCCTTCAGCAGCCATGGCTCCTGCCCAGCTGGGGGTCCCTCATCAGCAGGCTGCGATGGAGGCTCTGGGACCCTCCCTTCCCCGAGGAACGGAGAAAGGCTAGAAAATGAACTCTGCTGGGTGTTCCTGCCACACCTTGAAACAGCGATCCCTTCTCCTAGTCCTTGTCCCTCCTCAAAGCGTCTGCCCACAGGCTAACACTCTGTGGCCTGTTTTCCCCACATTAGACAAGCCTGTGCTTTTTCCCAGAGTAAAACAGTAAAACATCCAAAATTGCACAGAAAATAATCCGGTCACAAGGCTAAGAAATGGGACAATGGAGGAAAATCTGCTTCGGGTTCCAAATTTTACAGGGACTATTGCACACCTTTCAAAAATTTGCCTCCTCGGTTTTATGAATGATGGAGCGATCACACATTTTTCTAAAATAAAGTCTGTCACATTAGAGTTAAAAATGTCAAGTCTGGTCAAGGTTCTGTGGAAATTAGTGGAGACATGAAGATTAGGTGCTCTAGCGTCAGGAAGTGACTTGAATGTGGTCTCCATGGTAACAGCCTTGGTGCGTACATCAAAGGGCCTTCTCCTACATGCACAATGCCCGTGATATTTCTGATGAGGGCTTGGGCCACGGGATTGTGCTCCTCTTAATAGGTGGGGGCCTTCTGCATTCAGGACCCATCACTTAGTTCAGATGCTGATGGGTGAAATTCTCTTCATCGAACCCTGGGTCCAGCAAAGTACAAACACCACTTTATACAAAAGAAAAGTGTTCAGGAATCCTTTAGAAGAACCTCATGTATTTTCAACTTACTTTGTATTCAGCTATACAGAAAATTCAAGCATTCACGATCATTATTTAATATGCAGGGCTGCAAAACAATCACACGGACACTCACAGACGCACAGGCAACTCTTTGTCATTGAGGTGGATTTTATTTCTGCGTGCATTTTCTGATATGCTTCACCTGCCTTTCACCTGGTTCTGATCAACTTCGTGCCCCCTTTGACTCACTCATCAAATTCACCAGCTTATTTGGCTGCTAAGTTTCAATGGTCACAATGTGAAAAGCATGCTAATCGCTCCATCATATGTTATATTTTAGTAGGAGTGGCTTTTATTAGACAAAACAGTTCACATGCCTGATGGATGTACAAAGTTTTGTTACAATGGTTCTTATAACATGGGGACTAAGTCTGCTGAATTTTACCTAAAACATCAGTTTCAGGTCCCTTCCAACATGGTCTCAATTGACACAGACCAGAGCTTAAAGTGATTTGCTAAAGTTGGGACAAGAAATGGCCTCTGAGTTCCCTGTTTCTTTGATGCTTTTTCTTCTTTGGTCTTTGGAACTAACATGGTCTCAAAAATGCAAGAAAAGCTCCAGGAGCTTTATTCAGCACTTAGTAATAAAATGCATTTTATTTTATTGCAGGGAACATTTCAGTAGATCTGTTCTCAATTACTAATATTAATCTGTGTACCTTGCTTCTCACGTCACACACTAGTCCTGGGGCCTTATTCTGTTGTGGAAACTGATATTCAGATTAACCAAGAACAGGGATGATACGGGCAGGAGGGAAATCTGGGAGACTTAGTGGTTCCTGATGGCTCTTGATGCCTTTTTATTTTTGCTCCTTTGGCTACCTTGCTTTTCCTGTATGCCGAGTACATTCATTGATCCACGGTTCTGAGACTCGACTTGTCCTCCTGATAGACACAGTCACAGTTGCTCAGTCATCCATTCTCATCTTAAGAGGAACCCCCAGAGGGTCCTGATAGGTTGAAAATACAAACATAGGACTCCACCGCACTTGGGTCTGACAGGCTGACTACAATGGGAAAAGTTCTAAAACTGTAACATTTATTTAATAACTATTTACTATTTGATGCTTTTGAACTCTGGTGTTGGAGAAGACTCTTGAGAATCCCTTGGACTGCAAGGAGATCCAACCAGTCCATCCTAAAGGAAATCTGTCCTGAATATTCACTGGAAGGACTGATGCTGAAGCTGAAACTCCAATACTTTGGCCACCTGATGCAAAGAGCTGACTCACTGGAAAAGACTGACACTGGGAAAGATCGAAGGCAGAAGGAGAAGGGGACGACAGAGGATGAGATGGTTGGGTGGCATCACTAGACTCAAAGGACATGAGTTTGAGTAAACTCTGGGAGTTGGTGATGGACAGTGAGGCCTGGTGTGCTGCAATCCATGGGGTTACAAAGAGATGGACACGACTGAGCGACTGAACTGAACTGAACTGATTTACTGACTGCCTTCTCTTTGCCAGGTACTGTACTAGGAAATAGGGTTATACATATTTACAAGTCACCCTGCCAAACTTTAGGGAGTTCCTCAGCTAGAGGGCAAGAAGGCCAGTGAGTTCTTATTCTCAGCAGAATGTGACACAGGTGACCAGAGGTTTTGCACAGGAAGTTGTGGAAGCACAGGGCAGAGGTAGGTGGCTGGGCGCCAGAGGCTTCCTTGAGAAGGTGAGTCTGAGCTGAGCACAAAGTGACAGCAACAACCAGCTGGATGAAGAGAAGGGGGGTTTCCAGTTGGGGAGGGGCACTCTGGCAGAAAAAGCAACCCAGGCAAGAGGCACAGACGTGGGATCGTCAGGTCTGGCCAATGCCTGCTAACTAAGAGAATGGTGGGGGGAGTTGTCACTAAGACAGGGCAAAGCCAGGGGAGATAATCAGAGATGATTTAAACTCATGGGTGAATCAAAACCAGTCAAAACCTGGCCCGCTGCAGATAAAACAGAACTAATGTCAGATGGTTTTCCTCATAAGTGTCTTGAAAGACACCTAGCTGAAGAACGCTTTCACTTGGTTGTGAAAATACCCATCTCGGTTGAACAGCTTTCTCAGCTAAACTTGATTTCAAGTGATCATGGGTGGGAAGCTGGCAATGAGTGGGAGGGAACAAAAAGTAGGAGGTGGGTTCTTGGAGTCTGGGTAAGAAAAGATCAAGATGTTTTTGATGATGTCTTTTATTCATTAATTCATTAGAGTAAATGTGACTCATCAAAGAGTGAAATGCCTTTGGAATAAAAGAGAACATAATAAATAAATGTTCACTACAGATCTGATAAATATACTTTTGTGTCTAATTTTTTCAAGTGGATAATATTTTAAAATTTAAAATAAGAGATGTAACAGTTTCTATTTGAAAAGTTCTGGAAACATAGTGATGATGGCTGCACAGCACTGTGAATGTACTTAATGCTACTAAACTGTACACTTAAAATGGTTAAAACAATAACTTTTAAGTTACGTGTATTTTACAAAAAATTTTAAAATACATAAAGTTATATATTATAAATACAGTTGACCCTTGACCAACAATGAATTTGAACTGGATGAGTCCACTTACATGTGGATTTTTTTCAATAAATATGTACCACAGTACTTCATGACCTCTGGTTGGCTGAATCCAGGGATGCAGAACCATGTAGAGGAAAATGATGATAAAGTTATAAAGATTTTTAGCTGCAAGGAGGGTTGGGGCCCCAAATCCCTGCACTGTTCAAGGGCCAATTGTATCTAAAAGTTAGGACTGACAGTAGAAAACCCTTCATGTTGGGCGGTACACCAGTTAACGACATTGTTTAGTAACTCATGCTTTCACTGTGACTAGCATTCCACTATGTAAATAGCTATTAATTATTAACCATCTACTCTGTCAGGCCCCTTACACAACACACGCCCTTTGATATTGGTATTATTCCCAAATATAGACAAGGATATGAAACATCATTTAACGCAAAAATTGAAAGACCATTACAAAGAAGTTATTGCTGTTACCTTGCATGTCAAATGGGATTTTAAAATTTTTTTCTTCCATTATTAAATGTAGTTTAGAAGATGTCAGTGGGATGATTTGTTGTAAATAACAGAGCAAATGTTAGTTTCTTAGAAATGAACAACTTTTTATTTTAAGGAAACTAACTATAAGCTAGTTATTTTCTTCATAAAATAAACAGAGAAGTAGATATAAACAAATTTATATCATGGATAAATTTCTTTTAACAACTTAAATTTAATTTCAGGACTCATAAAGGATTCCTCAGATAGGTGAGAATTTAGCAAAAGCATAAAATTTTATAGAGAAAACAGTTATTTTAAACAATGCATGCCACCCATTAATCTAATTTTACAAACCTATCTGCATAATTTCATGGTACAAAACCCATCCTCCTTTCGGGAAATTTTTATATGTAATAGAAAATTATGTATTCATGATGAGGAGGAAAAGAAAAACTTAAAATATTTGGAAGAAGTAGTCAAACACTATTAAAAAAAATACAGTATTTTTTTCTTATTACTTGTAGGATTCTCAAGTCCTGATCTTTTATTAAGCTACAAACACTGTGTAGATCCCAGGACTGGACCGGAATACCTGAGGGGCCTGGGAGAGGCAGAGGCTCTGCCTGTCCTGCTGACGGAGAGCCCACTGGGGCCGGGCACGCTCACGGGCCGGATCAACACCGCAGACACGGCCCCTCGCTTCCAAAACGGGGAACGAGAAACTAATCAGAACCAACACACAGATGTGAACTGTCAGTCCTACAGGAGAGATGTATAAAGAGCTAAGACTAAACGGAAGGGAGGAATCGATTGTGCCACTAATGGCAATAAGCTGAGAGCCAAGGCTCTGAAGTCAGAATAACTGGATTTTAATCCTGGCTTTTCTAGTTGGGTTACTTAATAGCTATGTTACTGAGTCTTTCTAAGCTTCAGTTTTCTTACCTGGAAAATGAGATCAAGTATGTAAAACATCTAAAAGTACCAATTGCACAAAGTAGGTACCTTTATTGTCTTAATAGCTCTATTTATTATAAAATATAAAAACTGAGCAGAAAACATGTTTGACTTTGAGAGCGTGGAAAATCACGTTACTCTTCTCTGACACCGCTGTTCTGTTATCCTTAGCATACTCAAATTTTGGAGATGCAAATCAACAATTTTACTCCATGAAGACTCACTCTAGGGTCTATATAATAGAAAGTAAAGTGTGGAAACTAGATTCTTTTCTAGTTAATGAGGTAAATCAGATAACTCAGAACATCTGAAATCCTGGATAAACGCTTAAGTTTGTCTTCCTTTGCCAATACAAAGGAAACCTAGCACATTTATCACCTAGGCAAATGTCCAAATAAACAACATTTGAGGAATATAAATATAATATAATACATTTTATGTCAGTGAGAGCTTTTTAAGATTTATCATGGACCCAGTCAAATATAGACAGGTGAATTCATGCCACAGCTGCCAAATTTTTATTTCACTCTATGTAGGGAGGACCTGGCATCAAGCAAAGATTCCCATTTTCTTTATCCAAATGGATAGTTTTGCCCAAAGAAATCACTTTGTCATAGAAGCTTTCATGTGGTGAGTTGGCAAAATATTTGCTGCCTTACATGATCAAACAATAACAATAAAAATCACACGGGATGCAGTGTATGGGCAAAGCACAATCAGAACCATGAATAATTCTCTTGGATAAAAAATTATTACTTAGAGAATAAACACTATGAAATTACTGATTATCCATTTCTTTCAAAAAGAAGTTACCCAAAATGGAGAGTACTTAAATGTAATAAAAACATCAAATGTAATAGAAATATCTTTACTGGAGCCTAACTGCATAAGATGACAAACCGGAGCCGAGAAGCTGCACCCAATTCTCAAGCTTTAAATGAAGCATCTTACTAAAAATGATAGTTCCTATTAAATGTTGTCCCATTAGCATTTGCATGCAGTTAAGACTTTATATCCAATGGATAGCTTTACCTTCAAGGCTATTTATAGGAAGTTAATAACTGAGACACCCAAAGACCTCAATTTGCATAAAAAGGAGGCAAGGCTACATTCACTCAGGTATACAAATGGCAACCATATAGACAAAAGCTCTAAGAACTCATAATCTCTTCTTTTGGATTTTGTCAGGGATGGCTGGCTAATTGGAGGAACTCATGAAAGTTCCTTACAATCCAATTAGCACTTCAGTGCAATTAAGTGGTAGAAGCTTCCCTATTCTGCAGAGACTGGCTTTGATCTTGCAGTGAAAAGTGTCCTTCCTTAAAGCTGCGGTTTTGATTTTTTTCCCCGTAATTAGTGCTAATTGTAAACCCAAGCCTGACCTGCTATAAACAGAGTGTTTTACTGCATTTGACACCAGGACCTTAAATCAGTGTTCTCTTTTGTCTATATTGTACTTGCTTATTAGAAGTCTGCCTATTTTGCTCATTATTTGATGCACAATGGCTAAGTACATACTAAAGTCAGCTGAAACAAATGCCTTGATCTTAAGAGCTTGTGTGGGTATTTTCACTGATGTCTTTTAAGCCCAGCTACTATAAAAGCAGTTGATTGAATTTCACTTAAGGAATATACTGTAGTTTTTCCATACAAAGAATGACTATTCAGAAGCAATTTCTAAAGAGGTTTAGTGACCCTTGTATGTTTGGAAAATAAAAACAAAAGATGAAAATGGTCTTTTCATAGGAGCAAACATAAAGAACTGCATAAATCAACCGCAGTAGTCTGCTGAAAAATACCTATTGTAACAATGTCTGTTTAATCAACTCATTGTTTAGATTCATAAAAATGAATTAAAACATTAAAGCCTGTTAGTGAATAGGCCAATAAGATATCTCTATATGGAAATAAGATGCTGCAAAATATAAAATCTCATTCCTTCTCTAAGATATAGATATGATCTCTTGAAATTAGCACACATTTTCTATCCAAACGCAAAGCAACTGGATATTAAGCTAGGATACCTTTCCCTCAAATATGATTTTAAACATACGCTATTTCATTGCTGAGCACACCGTTTCCTCACCGGAAAAAGGAAGATAATGGAAGGTAGCCCAGCTGACGTTACATCGTTAGACGTTCTGAAACGAGACGGATTCACTGATCTTCAAGTAGACATAGTCCAGTGTGTTATGTTGTTATTTAGTTGCTAAGTCATGTCTGACTCTTTGCCACCCCACCAGCTTTCTCTGTCCATGGGATTTTCCAGGAAAGAATACTGGAGTAGGTTGTATAGACATATAATTACTAGGAGGAAAATATCTATCAAAATACAAACATACAATACACAAAAAATATGATGTCGCCAATTAGTACTACTTAGAAAAAAATATTTTGGTTAAAAAAAACCTTTTTTTCCTTCCTAATGAAGTTAAGAATCGAGAAACAAGCATAGAAACAATCTAGACTCAAGGCACATTTTCTGTAAAGGATAATACGACTGAATATGACTAAAGCAAACAAAGGGCAAGATGGACTCTTAGAAATCTTGTCTTATTTATGTCTTTTATCTTTTATGTCTTTTAATCATTTAAAACCCCCAAAGTATTGCATGCACACAGTTTCAGTTCAGCCATTCATTCGTGTCTGACTCTTTGCAACCCCATGGATTGCAGCACGCCAGGCCTCCCTGACCATCACCAACTCCCAAAGTTTACTCAAACTCATGTCCATTGAGTCGGTGATGCCATCCAACCATCTCATCCTCTGTCGTCCCCTTCTTCTCCCACCTTCAATCTTTCCCAGCGTCAGGGTCTTTTCCAATAAGTCAGTTCTTCGCATCAGGTGGCCAAAGTAATGGACTTTCACCTTCAGCGTCAGTCCTTCCAATGAATATTCAGGACTGATTTCCTTTAAGATGGACTGGTTGCATCTCCTTGCAGTCCAAGGGACTCTCAAGAGTCTTCTCCAACACCACAGTTCAAAAGCATCAATTCTTCTGTGCTCAGCTTTCTTTATAGTCCAACTCTCACATCCATACATGACCACTGGAAAAACCATAGCTTTACTAGATGGACCTTTGTTGGCAAAGTAATATCTCTGCTTTTTAATATGCTGTCTGCTGCTGCTGCTGCTAAGTCGCTTCAGTCGTGTCCGACTCTGTGCGACCCCATAGATGGCAGCCCACCAGGCTCCGTCGTCTCCGCGATTCTCCAGGCAAGAATATTGGAGTGGGTTGCCATTTCCTTCTCCAGTGCATGAAAGGGAAAAGTGAAAGTGAAGTCGCTCAGTCGTGTCCGACTCTTAGCAACCCCATGGACTACAGCCTACCAGGCTCCTCCATCCATGGGATTTTACAGGCAAGAGTACTGGAGTGGGGTGCCATTGCCTTCTCCAAATATGCTGTCTAGTTTGGTCATAACTTTCCTTCCAAGGAGCAAGCATCTTCTAATTTCATGGCTGCAGTCACCATCTGCGGTGATTTTGGAGTCTCAAATATAAAGTCTCTCACTGTTTCCATTGTTTTCCTGTCTATTTACCATGAAGTGATGTGACTGGATGCCATGATTCAGTTTTCTGAATGTTGAGTTGTAAGTCAAATATTTCACTCTCCTCTTTCACTTTCATCAAGAGGCTCTTCAGTTCTTCTTTGCTTTCTGCCATAAGGGTGGTGTCATCTGCACATCTGACGTTATTGCTGTTTCTCCCAGCCATCTTGATTCCAGCTTGTGCTTCATCCGGCCTGGCATTTCATATGATGTACTCTGCATATAAGTTAAATAAGCAGGGTGACAATATACAGCCTTGACGTACTCCTTTCCCGATTTGGAACCAGTTTGTTGTTTCACGTCCAGTTCTAACTGTTGCTTCTTGACCTGCATACAGATTGCTCAGGAGGCAGGTCAGGTGGTCTGGTATTCCCATCTCTTGAAGAATTTTCCACAGTTTGTTTTGATCCACACAGTCAAAGGCTTTGGCATAGTGAGCAAAGCAGAAGTAGATGTTTTTCTGAAACAATCTTGCTTTTTCGATGATCCAACGGATGTTGGCAATTTGATCTCGGGTTCCTCCGGCTTTTCTAAATCCAGCTTGAACATCTGAAAGTTCACGGTTCATGTATTGTTGAAGCCTGGCTTGGAAAATTTTGATCATTACTTTGCTAGTGTGTGAGATGAGTGCAATTGTGCGGTAGTTTGAACATTCTTTGGCATTGCCTTTCTTTGGGATTGGAATGAAAACTGATCTTTTCCAGTCCTGTGGCCACTGCTGAGTTTTCCCAATTTGCTGGCATATTGAGTGCAGCAATTTCACAGCATCATCTTTTAGGATTTGAAATAGCTCAACTGGAATTCCATCACCTCCACTAGCTTTGTTTGTAGTGATACTTCCTAAGGCCCACGTGACTTTGCATTCCAGCATGTCTGGCTCTAGGTGAGTGATCACACCATCATGGTTATCTGGGTCATGAAGATCTTTTTTGTACAGTTCTTCTGTGTATTCTTGCTACCTCTTCTTAATATCTTCTGCTTCTGTTAGGTCCATACCATTTCTGTCCTTTATTGTGCCCATCTTTGCATGAAATGTTCCCTTGGTATCTCTAATTTTCTTGAAGAGATCTCTAGTCTTTCCCAATCTGTTGTTTTCCTCTGTTTCTTTGCACTGATCTCTGAGGAAGGCTTTCTTATCTCTCCTTGCTATTCTTTGGAATTCTGCATTCAGATGGGAATAGCTTTCCTTTTCTCCTTTGACTTTTGCTTCTCTTCTTTTCACAGCTATTTGTAAGGCCTCCTCAGACAACCATTTTGCCTTTTTGCATTTCTTTTTCTTGGGGGTGGTCTTGATCCCTGTCTCCTGTACAATGTCACGAACCTCCATCCATAGTTCTTCAGGCACTCTATCACATGTAATCCCTTGAATCTATTTGTCACTTCCACTGTATAATCCTAAGGGATTTGATTTAGGTCATACATTAATGGTCTAGTGGTTTTCCCTACTTTCTTCAATTTAAGTCTGAATTTGGCAATAAGGAGCTCATGACCTAAGCTAGAGTCTGCTCCCAGTCTTGTTTTTGCTAACTGTATAGAGCTTCTCCACCTTTGGCTGCAAAGAATATAATCAATCTGAGTTTGGTGTTGACCTTCTGGTGATGTCCACGTGTAGAGTCATCTCTTGTGTTGTTGGAAGACGGTGTTAGCTATGATCAGTGCCTTCTCTTTCCAACAGTTTAGAAGTCAAATAATAATAAAAGGCCAATCAAAAACTTAAGAGTAATTGCCCATTTCCTTATCTCCTCATCCCCAGATGAAATGACTTTCAACTCTTTCAGTCATGGCTTTGGCTTTTCTTTAGCTCATATGTTAAAGTCAGCTATGGCTGCAGTGAGATGGCTTACAGGAATCAGCCCTGACCATCTGCCTTTTGGAGTCCTCAGAAGAGGCTAAAGGCTCACGTTCAATACCAGTAGACCACTCGCGTTCTCAGTGTGGTCCCTCACCCAGCTCAGTCCTTGCAGCCTCCAAGTCCTGATGCTCTCTGATTCCATCTTCCCCAGAGCATCATCTCCTGCCTGGAATGAAGTGGAAAGGTCATCTGACCAAGGACAGTGGAGGTAACCAGGAGGTCTAGTTGCGACTTGTACACATTTTTGAACAATACCTGTTTTCATTACCCTCACTATTACTACAACGCCCTCCAGTTCTCAGATCTTTCTAGGAGGCAAACTGGTTAGCTGTTCTTTGGTAGTCTCAACCTGCAAGCATTTTTGTTTGACTTCCCTTCTCTCTACTAAATCACTTATCATTCCTTTAAAAATATTTATTGTGGTTAAAAAAAAATTAATATTGTGCCATTTTAACTATTTTAAAGGCACTTTTCAGTGGCAACAAATACTCAGTATTGAACAAGCATCAACACTGTTCCCCAAACTTTTTCGTTACTCTAGCCACTCATCATTCTCCCATCTGCCTTCCAACTTCAAAGGCTGTATTCTTGGGCAACGGTGGATGGTTCTCTACTCTAATCATAGTCAAACTTTATGTTTGCACTTCTTTTTTTTCCTAGTTGTGGGTGTGATTTTTAAGAAAAAGGTGCAAAAATGTTTTTATTCTGTCATTGTAAACCCTAAATTTTCATATCCTTATTTTAAAGAAGGGACAACTCTTGCTGGAGAGAGAAAGCAATTTGCTCTGGTGCCAGTGCGATTGCCTAAGTACCCCACATGGCCCTTTCCATCAACTGGACTGCTCATTTCATTACTGGGGTCCTTATGAGTTCCGATCATTTTGTGGGGGTACACACAAAAAAAACTGGGTATAACAAAGAGATTGAGAATGGTGTTTATATGATGAAAGAGCCATGGCTCAGAAAAGTTAAGTAACTTAACCAATATCACACAGCTATAATGATAGAGCTACAGTCTGAATCCAAACCCAGTGCTCTCAACAACTTAGCTATGTGGCCGATGAAAGATTCCCAGTAACTCAAAAACAAAGTTTAGTTATGTGAATAAAGTAGTCTACAGTAAGCACAAAATATTATCGTACACTGATCATGGCAAGGGCAGGGCAATTTCTTCTCATTTGAAAGGCAATTTAATCTCTTCTTTTAGAGTAGACACATCTGTTACTCTTGATAAACTATTCATAAATATGGAAAACACTGGGCGAGACACAGTAAATTATGTCCATGAAAATGTAGCTGAAAAATTTGTCCTTACTTTCACACAAACATGATGTATAGTTATAAAAGCCTATTGATCTACAACAAGATTCTTTTAACAGAAAACTTATTTGCCACATTAACAATTTGTTCAAGAACCTAGAAATAAATAAAAGGGTCCCTGAGCAAGAGTTGAGAAGGAAAGCCAGAGTAAATGTGTTCTGTGCCTTCTTTACTAGAAAGCCTTTTGCCCGTCTGTTGTCTAATGATTCTTATTTTAGGTACAAATCTAACAAGCTAGTTTTTTTCATGTAGGCCAAGCCACATCAAAAGCAATAAACAAAAAATGGTGAGACATTGCTAAAGGAAGGAAATACAAGAACACCAGGACATCAAGAAGTGACAATGATGAACTTCTAATGAGTTACTAGAGAAAGACAGTAGTTGAGTCAGAGGCTGTCAAACCACAGCCTGAAAGCCAAATGCAACCACTGCCGATCCAACGACAGAGGCTTACTGGAAATCAGTTATGGTCGTTTCACTAATGATTTGCCAAGACTGCCTTTGTAAAGCAGGGGCAGCTGAGGGGCAACAGAGACTGCCTGGCCTACGAAACTTAAAATGTCTCCTATCCTGGCCCTTTACAGAAACAGTCTGTCCACCCTGTGGTGGAGGTCATTAAAAGCATGAATAGATAGCTTTCCACATTTTACCAGGCTGCATGGGCACAGCAAATCTGAGTTATCCAGAAATGGTCAGCTTATCTGTAGTGTACTTCAGTATATACTGTTTAATAAAGCATTGAAGGATATGATGCACTATAGACCAGTTTCCCCCCCAAAATGATTATTTTTTAACCAACACAGATCAAACATTTCAGGTAACCAGAAATCTGATTATAAAGAATGCCCAAATAAATGACATTTCTAAAGGAAAATCTAATATTAAAAAAAAACTATTCAGAAGTTGAAATCTTAGAATTATTTGCTGGCACAAGCAGGTGAGTAAAATGAAATAATTTCAGATGCACTTGCTAAAGTATTTTTTCCCTTAAGATCCAAGTTTGTGTTCTCATTTCCTTCAGGTGATCCCGTTTCCGGGCTCTAGAAGCCTCGTGTTCCCTAAACTGAGCACTCTGGAAACACTGATATCAGACAAGTGAATTGGCATTTTTTGAAGAACTACTGCTGTAATTTAAACTACTCCTTCATCTGCCCCCAAAGCATGCTAGAGAACCTAATTTCCATAAAATTTTCTAACCCAATTTGAACAGTATAATGTGGACAGTGGGGAATAAATGGGTTTGATCAATTATGAATTTATACGATATGTTAGTAAGCTATTCAGGCAAAGTCTTACAATTCAGTATTTTGAACACTAACGCCGTGCTACATAATTTTAAAATGGTGCATTTCAGAAAAAACTCACCAGGGCATATTTGCATATTTGGAAATCTAATTAACCCAAGCATATCTTCAAGCTTTCAATAGAGAACATACAATAACATTTTTGTCAGCTGAATGTTTGCTTGAGGCTATGTAAGGATTTTATCATCTGCTGTAACATAACCCTTCAGCTCCCGATATTTATATGGGAATTACCTGTGGACAGACAGAAGCTTTCCCCCTCTCTGGGCCTGTGACTCTGGGGCTCAGCGTGAACAAGAGGACTCTGGCCACTTCAACAACACCCGCAAGTGTCTCTGATGACTCTGCTACACAATCCAAATCCAAAACTGTTTTTTCCCTGACCTCAGATAGAGTAATTCTGAGTTGCCTTTCTTGCAGAAACTCTTGAATTAGGTGAAAAAAAAAAAAAAAAACCACATTGCAGAAATAGCAAAACAAAGCATCCTTTTTATGTCTTTTGTGGGGGGAAATATTTCAAGAGGAGACAGAAGCCTGATGAGGGATGCTGCTGAGCTGCCTCCCCGGCTGCTACATCCTCTGTCCTTAACGAATTCCTCCAGTGAGGCTCTCCTCTTCTCCAGGCCAGAATCTGTGCCCACCAACAAAGGCGAGAGAGCAAAAAAAGGAGGTCAGTTCTTCAGACCTACGGTCTCCCTGCTGAAAGTTAGCACATTGCTGTAGGCATCACTCTCTTTGCAAGTCTGGTTGCGGAGGTTGATCCATGGCCAAAGCCCTACTCATGTGAGATTTTCCTTTGCATTTCTGGCCATTTACCTTGTCAGAGTGAAAAAAAGACCTGCTGTCCTTGCGATGGCATCTCCCTAAAAATTGCTGCAAATACAGAGGCTCAGACTGGGGAACACTATTTGCACTCTCATGCCTCTCACCTGTTTCGCCAAGTTCCCTGCATATGCTCCCCTGTTAGAGAAGCTGAGAGAAAAGGTAGTTCTGGAAAAAACAGGAAGTCCCTTCTATCCTCATTAAGTAGGGGACTGGATTTATGAGGAATCTTGATATGTCCAACAGAATCTCAATACACTATGTTAGAGATTTGGGGAGATAATGTAAAAAAAAATTATGAACTTAATTTGCAACGATATACAGTCAGTTCTGCAATAAGGTTTGTTTCAAAATTGCAAATTTGTTTCAACAGAATTGATATATGAGGGAACAACTGGAACATAATGACAATTTCACATTTGCTTAGGCCAGGTTCTTGGTGAGAAAGACTAGGCGAGCGAAGAAAAGTGTATCCAGCTGAACTGGACTGCGGAGAAATTCCAAAACACACATAAGCTGCATCTCATACTTCTCATCTCACTTCCTGTGTTATGACTCGGTGGTGAGCCATATCCACCCTCATCTCCCATCACAAGTTTCCCTCCGATTTCAGATGACCGCCCTCCACCACATCACACTCTGCCCTGACCGCCACAAGTAAACTTCAGGTCTCTTTTGAGGTACCATGTTTTTTGCACAACCTGTGTAATGCTGTAGTATTAGTGTGCACTCCTTAAATATTCAGGATGTGTAAACCACGCTACCATTTTCAGTAAGTTCCTCTCCTTGAAAAATTGTATGTCCCCTTGATGAAGTTTTTGAGTGTTTGCCCCAACCTCATTTTCCTTTAAAGCTACAACTCTCTGTGTAGCATGATGAATTTAGAAACATGTATGTCACCTCTTAACAGAAAACTGACTGTAAATCAGATTTCATCGTCTTATTAAGGATCAAAGAAAGGGCAGAGGACAGAATCAATAACATTTCAGTTGACAAGAAGAAACAAATGCTCTTATGTATCTTGCTACATACAGACAATCGGTTTCTGCGATAGTCTAAAACAGTTGGTATCTTAGAAGACAATGGACTCCCTTCTCACCACAGCCCAGTTCAGCACCGGCGGCAGCTCCTCCAGCAAAACCGAGACACTACCCCTCTCTGTATCAGATGCATCCACCAAGTCTCGTATGTTTCCGAGCCACCTGCTCATCCCTTTGGCACAGGCCCCATCACATCACACTGCAGCTCTGCTTCCTTATGGTTCTCACTCACTGGCCTCTGGGCCCCGGCGAGCTGTCTTTGCACCCGTATTTGGATTCTAAGCATGTCGTGCAGTGTCTAGCACAGGCAGAGGCCCATCCAATGTTTGTGGAGGAAGAAGGAAGGAGTGTTCGGTTATCTGTATCATTTACAGCCTTGAGCAGCGCTGTACACAGAACAGGCACTCAACTCAACAGACATTGTTAAAGGGAAGGAAATGGAAAAAGAACTGCCCTTATTCAGAGATAGGAAAAACAGTGAGCAAAGTCATCCAGTGAAATTGTCAAAGCAAGCCTTCCTAGGAATAAGGTAAACTTATCTTTACAGATGAACAGGGAAGGAAGATGACTATGATATTTTATATTCACGACAGAACTGGTGCAGAAATGAGGGTGGACCTGGTTAATAAAAGCTCTGCTGACTCAACTGGAGCTCATGGTCTTTTTCCTGTTCTCTCTGTGCTTGGACAACCTTCCTCCCTCTGCTGACAGTATAGTTTACTTTTCTTTCTTAGGAAATAACCTTGAATTTGTTCCATATTTTTGAAATGTGATTTATATAATTTATTAAGATCATTTCAAATTCTAGTTCTAGCTTTCCAAGCACTGCAACCCCTGTTAGCTTAGTGTAATCTCCAAACTTAATCGGAATGCCTTTTATCCTGTCGCCCAGGAAATCATGAGAATGCAGAACGGAATCTATCATGGGCACCAGGACAGACTCTTCAACATCTTCAATTAATAGGCCCTTACAGCTTATAATAAAGACTTCAGAGGGTAATCTCCTTACCAAAAGGCATGTTTACCTAATTGTGATGATCTTGGAATCAACTTAGACAATATCTTCTTATTTATTGATAAAGTTTGAAAGTTTAGTCACTCAGTCATGTCCAACTCTTTGCGACCTCATGGATTATAGACTACCCAGGCAATAGTACTGGAGTGGGTGGCCATTTCCTTCTCCAGAGGATCTTCCCAACCCAGGGATCGAACACAGGTCTCCCACATTGTAGGCAGACATCTTACCATCTGAGCCACCAGGGAAGTGCCTTATTTACTGATAAAAGGTAGCCATTTATGGGGTGGAATTAAAGGTGATAGTGAATCGATTATGGCTCTATCCCTGGCTTTCCTTTAGCTTGTATGGGTTAACATTTCATCACAGAAGGAAACTGTACCACTCTGGGTAAATGTGCAACTTGCAAAACAGAGCAATAAAATTATAACCAAGGTTTTACCACAATGATCTTTATTATTCTGGCTATTGTCACTGTGCAACTTAAAAATAAATCAATACCAAATTAATTATTACAAAAAATGTAAAATGTAAAAAGATTTTTAAGTCAATACCAGAAACTAAAGGTAGAAATTTGATCAATCTAGGTAATTGTGACAGTGGTATTATCATGAGATCAAGTCGCTGAATGATTCAACTGCAACTAGAGAGAAGCAAAATCTAGCGAAAAAAACTAAAATTAAATGCATTCAGCTAAAATGATTGCTAGCTTCTAAACTTCAAACTAGATACCCTATTATACAGTTAAAGAGTAACAAAATTATGTCAGTAACTCTAAAGACTTTCTCACCGATAATTTTTAACTGGATAAGTAAATTTAATATTCCACCCAAAAATATTTGATCTTGGAGCAATTCCCATCAGACATCATTTCTGTCACCATTGCTACAACTGTCAAAAGACTGAAGACAATGAACAATAATGTCCTTAAAGAGCAGTGTTCAGTCCGTTAATCAAAAACATTTACTGACTGAAAATTTGACTATTATACAGAATCTCTTTCTTGATTATTTCCTAATTTCTTTTAGGTCCAGGTTCAGTTATTTTAGATGACTAGGTTGTTTTGTGCAGTTGTTTGTGAGAAGTTTACAAAGCTGTATGCACAAAAATGGGTCAAGGGAGAATTACAAAAAATTATCTCACTAGACTCAGATTTATGGAATCTTTGATAAAGGGATATCTGCTGTTAGCAGAAAAAGGAAACTATATCAAAAAAGGAAAAAAAAACATCTAAACTGTGATGTTCAGCAAAGAGTTAGTGAGCTGACCTTGGAATAGTGTCGTGTAAACATACGATTCTCCCCCATTTAGTTTTCTGCTGGCATATGCACTCTGTCTGCATATAACGTTAATGCATCATTTATTTATATCAAGAGCCTGCCCTAGACAATCGTCCTAAAAATAGAGTAAGATAACAGTCTTTGTTCTGGGAGTAAAAGAACTTGAGAAAGTTCCCATTCTTAAAATATGCCATTTTATAAAATCAATTCTCAGATATTCAGTGTCTAGTCACTGAGCTATGGACTGCCTACAAATGTGCTCAAATACTTCTCTTCCTTTTTTTCAGGTATTGGCTTTGACTGCTCATTAGCACATCCAGGACAAGACAGACTGGGTGATACAAATCTATCAATTTAGAAGCCTTGCCAAAAACTTATAGAAATTCACTTCCCTACAGTAATCTTATTTTTCATTACACTTCTTGAAATATGCTTAATTAACAGGATTGAGTCTGAAAGTGAAAGTCGCTCAGTCCTGTCTGACTCTTTGCAACCCCATGGACTGTATTGTCCATGGGATTCTCCAGGCCAGAATACTGGAGTGGGTATAGCCTTTCCTTCTCTTGGAGACCTTCCCAACCCAGGGATCGAACCCAGGTCTCCCGCATTGCAGGCGGATTCTTTACCAGCTGAGGCACCAGGGAAGCCCAAGAATCCTGGAGTGCGTAGCCTATCCCTTCTCCAGCAGATCTTCCCGACCCAGGAATTGAACCGGGGTCTCCTGCATTGCAGGCGGATTCTTTACCAACTGAGCTATCAGGGAAGGATTAAGTCTAAGGTCAGGTAAACAGATCACATAAAGAAATAACATCAAACTTGCGTGCTCAGTGCTCAATCATGTTGACTCTTTGAGACCCCATGGACTGTAGCCTTCCAGATTCCTCTGTCCATGGGATTTCCTAGGCAAGAATACAGGAGTGGATTGCCATTTCCTTCTCCAGGGGATCTTCAATGACCTGAATCTCTTGCATTTCCTGCATTGGCAGGCGAATTCTTTATCACTGAGCCACTTGCAAATTATCATACTATTCAATTTCAATTCTAATACATCATCAACTTACAATGTATTCTTACTAAATACTATCTGATCTTTGCATTTTTTAATATAGTATATAAGTGAACCCTTTTAAAATTAATACATTAAAAAAAATTTTTTTGGAACAATCTACTTCATTAAGAGGGCTTCCCAAGTGGCTCATTGGGTAAAGAATCTGCCTGCAATGCAGGAGACTTAGGAGATGTGGGAAGATCCCCTGGAGGAAGGCATGGCAAACCACTCCAGTGTTCTTGCTTGGAGAACCCCATGGACAGAGGAGCCTGGCGGGCTACAGTCTATGGGGTCACAAAGAGTCAGACACGACTGAAGTGACTAAGCACTCATAATTTCGCTAAAGACAAATTGAAAAAATGTGTCATTGCCCGAGATTTGTATACATTTTATTACAGTATCTTTCATTTTAATGGCAATATGACTAGTGGAATTTGACTTACGAATTGAAATGGGTTGGATGAACTTACTAGTTTCTTAGGTAATACACAAAGTGAAACAAAAGTGGAAGTGGAAGTTACTAAGTCATGTATAATAACGCGCATGTTACAAAGTGGTTGCATAATATCAAAACAAATATAAATGAGTTTACTCCAGCCCATTGTTTTATAACACATTTAACAAATGTGGACGTGAAACAGGCAATTCAACACAAGGTTCGAGTGGTTTGTATGTCTGAATGCTGCTGATGGTGATCTTTTTGCCCTGATTTCTGTATCTTTCAAATATTTGACAATGAATAGATACTATGTTTACAGGCAAATAAAAAGGTATTAATATAAAAAAGTTTAAAAGCTAAATACAACTGTGAGAAGGTTGGAAGATTTCTGCTAGCATTCTGCAAAGGATCATAAATCTTCAGATGTTATATATGATACAATCTGACTTCTCTCAGGGCTGACAACGGCCACTTGAAACAATCATGACTTTATTTTAAAAGTCTATCTTTACTGGTTACAAGTATAAAGAACATTTTTTAAGTGCTGAGGAAGCAGAAGAATCTAAGATTCTCTATCTGCAATTTTTCTTCTCATCGCTGAATTCCCCTTAACCCATAATTATTGAAGCTGATTGATACAAAAATGCTTGAAATATGGAGGAAAAAAGATATCTGAATTGTGCTTGCTTATCTGAAGGTAACACATAGCATTCAGCCAACCAAGAGTCAATGGGTAAATAGCTAATTTTAGGTTGTACTAGGTAATTAACAAGAATGAAGGAAAAAAGACCTCCCCTTTCCTTCTCTTGTGGCAAATGTACAAACTCAAAGACGAGGCGGGGCTGACACGGGTGGCAGGCCTCTGAGGGCAGCGGCGGTCTGCCCGGGATTTCCCGGGCCTGTAAGTTTGGACTTTCAGTATGACTCTGAAGATTTTCCAGGAGGCCCTGTGGTCAAAAGTCCGCCTGCCGATGCAGGAGCTGCAGGAGACAGGGTTCAGTCCCTGGGTCCAGGAGATCCCCTGGAGGAAGAAATGGCAACCCATTCCAGGATTCTTGCCTGGAAAATCCCACGGACAGGGGACAGTCTATCGGGTCTCAAAGAGACAGACATAACTGAGCACATGTGCACAAAACACACGATTCCAGACAACAGTGAAGAAAAACCATGGAAGATAAGATGTGAGCAGAAAAATAAACATGTTACTGCAAAAATGCTTTAACAACATTTTTTTCTCTTATTCTTTGAGACGTTTCATGTTATGGCAAGCAACTGGAGGGGAAAAAAGAATAAGACAGTAAAAGAGATCATGGAACAGCCTTCAGTATCAATAGCCTATTTAAACTGAGGTCAGAAGCTATGATATCTAGAGGTAAAACACAATTGATTCTAGCCTTGCTGGGGGAGAATTATAAGTATTAGAATACACTGAAAAAAAATGAAACACAAGTCCACATTCACCTTCATTGCCTTCCCTCTTTCCAAGCTCACTATCACTGGGCATTGACTGCAGAAAGTGGCTGGAAATTTCAAGGATGTTTGCTATTTAAGTACCAAATTAAAATTTAAAAAATGCTTATCCCTCACCACCATTATAGGACAAAGAATTTTTAGTTGGATGTAGGCAGGGTAAGTCTTCATGCATTATACTAGATTCTTCACTGGAGATAATCCTTTCCAAGCAAGTTCACAAAGAATCATAATATATTGCTTAGTAAAAATGGAGCTTCCTAAACTGTGCATATTCCAAATATGTTTTTGAAATGACAAGCAACTGTGGTTACTCCTGAGTTATCCTTTAGTTTATTTATGGGTTATCACTTATTTTCTTTGTAGTTTTGCGTGCATTTTCCAAATAATAAGGAATGTACACACACACAATTTAATGAGTGCCTTTAAAATGCGAGCTTTAAATTTATTACTCGAATCTTGAAGGATCCTACAAGGTGTGTGCTATTACCCCTGGCTTACAGACTTTTTGAAAACTGAAGCAAGACCAGAAAACGTGAGCATTGCTTAAGTTCACACAGAGATAACTGTCAGAGATCAGATTTTTTCTTTTATTTTTTTTTAAAGAAAAAACACTACTGAACACAGAGGTCACACTTTTTTAAAATAAAAAATATTGTTAGACAGAGATGAACTGCCTATTACTGTTTTGTGAGGGCATTCCGGGGCCTTCATATAACCTCTACGATACTTTATAGTCGCTACCTGAGAGATCTCACCTGAACTTCACAGTCATCCCAACATGCTGATAAGGTCTGCACGGACATATATACGTGCATTTCCCTGGGCAGGAGGTTCAGACCTTTTATCAGATAATGATGAGATAAAGCACTTGTTCAAGAAAGAAAGCTAGCACATAGTTTGCTCTTTCAATAACCTTAAGGAATACCCTTTGCATGGCTGGATTCACAAAAGCCAGCAGGGTGAGGAGCAGCAGGGCTGCAGGGGCAGTGGGTAGACTCCAGCAGGCTGCTGGAGCTGGGCAGACGCAGGCTGGGGCCCAGGCCTGGAGGCGGAGAGTGGGAGGCCGTACCTCTTCACTTCAGCATGAGCACGGTCACCTGCAGGGGAGGCCACAGATGGCGTCACCGACTCAATGGACATGAGTTTGAGTAAACTCCAGGAGTTGGTGATGGACAGGGAGGCCTGGCGTGGTGCAGTCCATGGGGTTGCAGAGAGTCGGACATGACTGAGTGACTGAACTGAACTGGACCCCCAGGGCTTCTGATTCAGCAGGGATGCAGTGGGTCCAACAACCTGCATTTCTGACAAGTTTCCAGTTAATGTCGGATAAGGGTTGAAGCATAAGCTCTGGGATCCAACGGGGTTTAAATCCTTTGTCTACTAGTTACTACTGTGGGATTGTTAACAAGTTACCTAACCTCTCTATAGCTCGGTTTTCTAATCTGTAAAGTGGAGATGATTATACTTAATGAAATTTAATAGGATAGTTCCTGTAAAGTGTTTACTAAGATACATAATTATTATAAAAATATAATAATTATAAAATATATATAATTATATGTATTATATATCTTATTACATTAAGATATGTAATAAAAGTTATACACAACACACACATGTACATACCTGGATTAAACAAAATGCTGTAATGTTGAAACAACTCCCATAGACAATATGTTAAATCAAAGCCAACTGAATATGATCTACTTTCTGTCTTTCAAATAAACAAACCCTTTTCAAGTTATCGAGTCAAGCTAATCATATTGCTGCTATTTCCTTAAATTTGCAACATGTCACTCACAGCAGGCCCACCAAGGCTAAGGGAATCCATGGTAACCACACAAAGTAAACATCCACCTACCCATTAGTGCCAGCAATTATTTGGCATTTGTTATGTTAGTTAAACTGTGTAATGGTGTGTGAGAAATCAGTTTCTGCTTCCTCGACCCTTTGGAAAGATGGTTTTCCAGCCCAGTGTGCCTTGCTGAGACTCCAGAGACTGACAGCTGTGACTTCAGGCACTGGTTCCCTCACAAGCCTCTTCTGGAAAGGAGGCAGCAAACACTGTGGTCCCCTCTGAAAGAGTAAGAATCTATTACAGGGGCTTATTATTGATAATGACCATTTCTATTTTGGGGCTAACAGCTAACTAAGGACTTTTATTGTTCATTTTAACAAGTATTCATCGTGAACCCTGAACTATCCCTCGGAGAACATTAATTTTAGATGTATGAGATACACGGAACACAATGAAAGGCTTATTTTCATGCCCTTAGGTTTCAAGGAATATATCCTGTTATATATCCTGTTTACTTACACTGGAAATGTACAAAGAAAAGGACAAGAGATTTAAAAATGAAGAAATCAACTTTAATAAGAACAGTTTTAAATGTTAATGCATCTTCATGCTCTCACAAATCCTTAGCCTTAATCCTAAAGATGTAAGTGACCTAAAACCGCTCAGAAATTTTACCTAATGAAACATTTTCAAGTCTACAGATATTTACTATGTCTCTTTAGTAAAATATCCTGTATTAAATTCTGGAAGAGATATGAAAGCGAGTATTACTTGACTGTTATCAGGGAGCTGATCATTCGAAGAGGAGATGATGCGTGATAGTGAGGGGAGGGAAGGCATCGGAGGCGCGTCTCCCCCGGAGACGGGACTGAGGCCTCGAATGAGAACCAGCCGGCTTGGCTTGGAGAGTTCCTGCTGGAGGGAAGCAGAAGATGGATGAGGTGAAAGAGAAGGAGACCCGGGGCTGAAAACGCATTTTCAGGATCTGACTGGCCCACCCATAGTCAAAGGTCGTCTTAGCCAGCATCCTGGAGTCATCACAGCATTTTATTTTTTCTGTCTCTGCGCTCCTGTGCAGGTCACAGACGCACCTAAGAAGATGCTGACAAGGAGCAGTGGGTCTGGGCCCTTCTCTGTCCCTGCAGGGAGAGAGTCTGACAGTGCAGGAGCCCCTTGCTACAAGCAGACAGAAAGAGGAGAGGCGGAAAGCTTCTGAGTCAGGGCAGGGAAACCAGGAGTCAAGGACTGACTAAGGCTTTTCTCAGCTACTCCTTTGGACTTTACTGTGTCCCGCTGGTCTAATGAACACTAGCTCTGCTCCAGCCAGAAGAAAGTATGTGCTCTTCAAAGAAATCTGGATTGGCAGTGGCAGCTTCTACATTAAAGCATAATATAATCCGGCACCAGGGCAGGGACGTTAGACAGCAGACAAGATACTGCTCCCTGATATTCCTGCCAGCATGGGAAAGGGAGAAAAACCAATGAATAAACATGGTAAGGAAAGCTAATATTTATTCTCCAGCCACACCAGACGACTTTTTCACTGTACCAGGTTGGTGGACCTCTTGCTCTCCTTTCCTCCGTTGAAACCAAGAACACAAGGCTTCCCTGCAGATAAAGCTGCGCTTGTACATAACTTGATCACAGAAATGCACAGAGACTGAATCAAGGCTGATCATGAAAATGTTAAACCTTACTTCTTGGTCACTGTGCAGCATTTCTAAAGTAACTTTAGAGCAACACAGAGTGGAGTCCTAACTTAACGATAACTTAATGAGGAGAGTCATATAATACTCTTCAGGTAAAAAAAAAAAGGCCAAAATGAACCCTGAGCACAAGGGAATGTATTTTGATTACATTCAAATATATGTTTTCTTAAAGTCATCCCTCTGAGTTAAAGTCAAAGAGATTCTCATCTTTAACTGGTTTGGAGATGATACATAGATGAAATTTTCTTTCATTCATAAACACAAAGACTTAAAAGGATATCTGTACAGTGAGGTACAACAGGGCATACTTTACAGAATTATAGTACGGAGCCATCAATATTGACCTTATCTATAAAAAGTTTTTATATTAGGATGTCAAGGAAATGTACCAGGTTCACATAAAGACTAAGTCCTTCAACATTCAGTAACACAACTGTGAAGTGAGTACTCTTTTTATAATCCTTTAACTCAAAGCATTAATGAGCAAAATATATGGCAATGAACTTGCCACGACCACAACACTTCTATTTTAAAATGAAACTTTTCTGTTGAGAACCAGAGGAAAAATGCATCCATAGTCTCAGGGCGGCACAGTGGTTACACTTCATTTCTGCAGATTTTAGGTTACTAGACAGGACTCCCCGACAAGGGTTCTATAAACCATTTCACTGAGCATACATCCTGATTATAATGTCACGTGAAGAAATGGACTGCAATCTGTCTTCGTGTCATACTTAATAGATTTCTAGTAAATAGCCCACAAGTGTGCCTTCTAACAGGTGATGAATTATATTACTGCCCTGTTGTACTTTCCTAATGAAGGGTCTGGCAGGATTTCCATTATAATCAAGACTCTTCGCAGGGAGGGAACAAAAGCGTGGATTGCATGTTCCCACAGGGCTCCGTCAGGCTCCGCTACCAGCTGGGGTCCTAGGGAACACACCTCTGAGGCCTGCCTCAGGAAAGTGTGGGACGCCGGCTGTGTAGTTAGTAGCATCGGCCATTGTCACCAAGTCGCTCCCTTTCTTTCCCCGCTTGCTCGCCCTCTCTCGGCCTCTGCGTCTCCCCTTCTCATGAGCATCCTCGTCCCCTTCACCAGGGGTGGACCGGATGACCTCTCTTTGATGCCATTTCCTTTCCCACACTGGGTTGCTGCACGCTGTTTGCTTTGGAAGAAACCTGGCCGCCTGCACCTGAGCTGCAGGGTCAGCCTTCTTTGCCTTTTGAATAACAACAAAGGGACTTCATAGTCAAAGCCAACACCAAGACGGCCACTGGAGAGCGAAATTCAGTGTGTGGGGACCCTCTCTCCACACAGTAAACATGAGTCACCAAGACATTCAGAGGATGCAACTACAGCCTCTAAGGCCCACACCAAAGCAGTGCTTCTGACAGTAAGAGTGTCAGAACAGCTAAGCCCGAAGAGAACGGCCGAGCTGGGGAGGACTGTGAGCTAATGCCTGAAAGTTCCCCAAGTCCTTCTGTGTGTATGCATCACACCCCACTTGCATTAATACAGATCAGAAATGGAACTGGCAAGGATGGGGCAGCAGCACAGGGAAAAACAAAAGTTGGGGGAGCTCAGGAGCAAGGGGAAGGTGCAGTGATGAAGTTCAGTTCAGTTCAGTTGCTCAGTCGTGTTCGACTCTTTACGACCCCATGAGCTGCTGCACGCCAGGCCTCCCTGTCCATCACAACTCCCGGAGCCCATCCAAACTCACATCCATTGAGTCGGTGATGCCATCCAACCATCTCTTCCTCTGTCGTCCCCTTCTCCTCTTGCCCTCAATCTTTGAGAACCTAAAGGGAAGGAATGGAGTGGCCAATCCTGCCCCTCATGCATACGCGGTTTTTAAAACATCTTGTTATTCCCATCACAGGCAGAATGCATTGTCTCGTGAGCAAGGACAGCCGTGGGGTTTGTACAGGTGAAGCTCTTCATTCTCTGTATCCCCCCTTATGAGCTGGTTGCGTCAAACTGGACAAGTCACCGGGGACAATAATACTATTAACTACCCAGAGCTATTATGAAGGCACGTGGAGATATTTAAAACATTTTCAAGCAGTCACAGTCACATTCCCATCTCCTATTATGAAATTTCAAGCTATTTAATTTTGTAAATTTGTAACATAAGGTATATGTATTTCTTATTTTTATAAAATTCAGGAATAGTATATCGACTATTAACCACTGAGCATACATTGTTGTAGTAACAGTATTAACAAAATTCTACTCCCCCATCCTATGAGGTCCCCAGAGGTACTCAGGGCACCTTTAATTCCAGGGTAGAGGAAAACAGCCACACAATTTCAGTTCCCAGGTGCCTGTGAGTTCCTGGTAGCCACTCGCTTTAACACACAACTGCATTCTTCTCTAATGACCTATTCCTTTGCTCAAATCCAAGCAAGACTGTCTTACCTGCACCACAACAGCCCAAAACAACTGAGTTAAAGTTAAATAAAATTTTTAAATGGCTGACACACCATCTATCAGATCCAACTAGTCCATCCTAAAGGAAATCAACCCTGAATATTCATTGGAAGGACTGATGCTGATGCTGAAGCTCCAATACTTTGGTCACCCAATGATGGGAAAGATCGTAGGCGGGAGGAGAAAGGGACGAGAGAGGAGGAGATGGGTGGATGGCATCACTGACTCGATGGACATGAGTTTGAGTAAACTCCAGGAGTTGGTGATGGACAGGGAGGCCTGGCGTGCTGCAGTCCACGGGGTCACAAAGAGTTGGACACGAATGAGCCACTGAATAACAACAACACACCATCTAACTTCTTACTTGTTTGGCAGTGGAATTACATGATTGTAGAAAGGGAAATAATTTGTTATGCTTTTAAGGTAGATAAAAGATACATAAATATTGAAGGGTATTATTCAGAAAATTCATATCCATTTCAGCACACTATAAGGATATTGTGCATAGAATCTCCGTATTTCATTCTTGGACAAAAAGAAGAAAGTATTTTTGCTGCTAAAGTTGTATGTACTTTTCTAGAGTAAAAAGTTTATGCCAACCTTTTGTACAAAATCAGAATGAATTAGCATGGTGTATACGACAACCTACTATGTCATCGTGCCAGAAGTTTGACCAATTCCTTTTCATGGAAGTTTGAAAACGTCAAGTTCATTTTTAAACCCATGGCTAGTTTCATCTACTTTAAACCAAAAGTGACACAATAGGAATTGACTAGGGGGAGAATTCTGCAATCCACTGTTCTTAATATTTGATAATCCATGTGAAGCAGGTTTACCACAAACTGCTATGACAGAACAAAGATGACAGATAAACTCCTGTGACCAAATTAATTGGAAATAGATGCCTCAGTCTTGTGATCCTCTTTCAGTTTTTGAAAGAATTATATGCACCTTCAGAGCATGCCATGTATAAGGATGATTAGTCCTTGTACCGCTGGCATCGGGCTGATATGGCATGTTGCCAAGGGTCTCAAGAGAAAGCTAGAAAGTTCAGTAGAGGTGGTGCAGACTGTGCAGCCATTCCAGGATCACCTCAGAGGACATTCTGGCTTTTCTGTTGAAAGTGTGTCAGACTTTGATATCTATTCTCTCTGTGCCTGTGATGTGTGTTTTCAGACTGCCCTATGTGGACCTTTTTAACTCGGCCTCTTGTTTTTATTCACTCTGCCATACTGCTATGAAACATAATAAAGTAACGTCAGGCATTTTTAATATGGCCATCTATACCCACATTATCTTTTCCCATCTTTATTATGATTTATACATAATGATGATCAGAATGATCTGGTACTAAACTATGGCAACTATTACCAAACTCAGTATTTTCCATTTGTCTGAAAACAATGACACTATGCAAGAGGTCAATGGTCAATCACCTATACATGCGCACCTCGACAAGATACAGCTGAATGTTAAATAACACTGCCAAGAAAGTTATTACGTGATTAAATGTCATACAAACTGCTAATTGTAAACGCATCATAATTGCTCCTGGATTAGCTTCCAGATAATTCTGTGTGTGGGAAGACAGTAGACAAGGTGAGCTATGTATAGATGAAACAAGGTTAGCTGTCTACTGATAACTGTTGAAGTTGAGGAATATGCATTTAGGGTTTCATTATTTTTTGCAGAGATTTTTGTTAACGTTTGAAATTTTCCATGATAAGAACATTTTAAAAAGACAAAACCTAGCAACTTTAGAAGGTTATGAAATTATCTAATGTGGTTGAAATAAATTTACTTTACAGAATAGAAATATAATCTACTGAATCACCTGTTTTGAATCTACTTTACACAGTAAACATAATAAATTTATGAGATAAAATTTATCTGTACCTGGAGTATATATTCAATGTCTAATATAGATATATGGTTTTATACTGATAAATCTACTTCTTGCCTTGAAACCAACCATAACTAAGATAACACACAGAAACCTGAAATAATTATTTTAATAGAGAAGTTTTTTGTTGGCACGTTTAACTTCTAATTACAAAAGATGTCAGTGCTCTCAAATTAACCTTTTCTAGGGCCAAGAAAAAGTATAAGATTAAACACCAAAGCAGTTTATTCAAATGTCAGAACAACATAACACAAGCCTAACACTGATTAAGATATATTTATCATTTTACTTGCAATGTGAGTAAGGTTGCAAGAAGTATCCTTATTTATATTAAAAGAACCCAAACTTCAATATCATATTGTGATAGCTTTTTGGAATGTAACAGGAATACATACTGAAATCAAGTAAACTGTTTTAAACGGAGTTAAATCACTTAGAATAGTCTCTTAAATTATATTTTATCAGAATAATTTTGACAACTTGATAATTATTTTCATTAAAAAATAAAGCATATTACACATTAACACAATAAACGTTCTGTTAATAGAGTGACAATATTTAAAACTGGCAGCCCTATTTATAATGACAATTTTGAAAACTATCAGTCACTCAAAATTTAAAAATATATTCAAATAATCACATTTGAGGGCAGAAATATCCAACAAATAATACCATTTTAACCTTATTGTAAAGTAAATTATGTGAAAACTATGCTTATATATGTTGAACAATACTTTTTCTAATATAAAAGCTACTAAATTTTTCAAATGTCTACACAAATTTATTGACATTTTAGGTTGAAAATTACTAATAAACATAAGCCAAAAAAGACATAACTGAAGCTTTTTAAAGCACAGTTTTTAGCAACAGCATTTATAAAAGGATGGCTGGATATGATTTGCTCCTTTAAGAAGAGAGAGATGGAAAAACACCAAAGTCAAATTTAAAATATATTATAGCTCATATGCTTTATATATTTTGTCTGTATGATACTTGGTTATTTGAAAAAAAAAAGTGCCACTAAGAGAAAGATATTTTCTAAGTGATAAATAAAAACCAAAAACCATACAGTGTAGAATTCCAGCTTTTCAAATCTGCTACTGCTTAATTGTTTTTTAACAAACACTCATCTTTTCTTAAAAGAAAAAATATCAGATTCACAGCAGTCAGACACATAAGTAAAATATTTTTTTCCAGGTGCTAAAATCCATCCTGAAAAAAATATACGATTTTCACTTAAAATCGATAACAACGATCAATCACAGAGTGAAACCTCTCATAAGCCAGGGGCTCTGTGTAAGCTCTTTCAGGCCCTTCTTCCTAAATTCCTCCCTTTCTTTTTTTCAGGTGAGAAGAAAGGCTCATGTCAGTCTAGTAGCCCAAGACACACACCCAACAAGAAAGGGGCAGCGACCAGGCCTGAGGTTTGTCCATGCTCTTTGCATACAGTGTCTTCAGAAAATAAAACACGTCTTCAGGGGGCATCTTGTTATCGTTTTTAAGTAATGTCTACAAATACATGCAAAACCAAGAAATCTAGCATAACGCATGTTGGATAGATGCTCTGCAACAATGGCTGGGTTCAGGAAGATTGCAAAATGGGTTGTCGCGTCCCAGGAATGATTGAGAAGCTCTGTGGTCAGGCCCAACAGTGACTAAATCTATGCCTATTTTAATGGTAAAGACAACATTTTGATAGTGCTTAATTCATCATGGATGGATTAAGTGAAGTTGACTTGATGCTCATAGCTAAGAGAATTATTTTCTAAATGAATTAAATCTTTTTGTATAAATATTAGCTAAACGGGAACTCTGTTGGATTTATTTTTCTGTACATATATGTTTGAAAATAAAATTTAACTAACAATTTTAAATCACCAAAACAAACACAAATATCATTAGTTTATTTTAGTGCACAGCAGCAATTTTAATATATTTCTTTTTTATTCTATAAGAAAAATAATTTAAAAAGTAAAGATCAAATTACAAAAAGTGCAAATGTCCTCTTCATAATATACGAGATATATATATATAGCTACAATATCCTGAATTGTATGATTAGTCTGAAACCAAGTAATTCTATATCTAGAAGTCTAGCAAGATATCACCTTTCAACCCATTACCACTTTTTTCCACTGCAGAAATAGATTAATCTGAGAACTTACTGGTCAAACACTGTTCTTCTACTTTTGCAATTTAAAAAAAACGTTCAATCATTTTCTCCTGAAGATGTCATACAGGGTGCTAATGCTTTCATAAGCACAATCAACACCTTTAGAGCATTGAAAAATGGATATGAGCTGAAAATATAGGCTGCTACACACAGTCCTTTCCTAAGCAGTTTAAAGAGCTAGAGACATGATTTTATAAAAACAGAGCAATGCATTGAAAGAGCATCTCCTATACATGATCATTTCCTACACAAACAACCAGTGCTATTGACATTAGACCAAATTTTTATTTTTTAAATGTAAAAATTTGGCTTCAAGGGATTAAAAGAACAAATTTCTCATCTAGATATGGTACTATACTTGAATTTTTGACCCATTAATTAAATTGAAAAATAGCCTGATGATCTGATCTTTTATTTAGTGTAATGTAGTTAATTGCCCACCTGGAATTTAAGTCTAAGCTAAATCTTCTCTCAGACAGCAATAAAACTGGAAAAAGAAAAATTCTGTGCAAAGGACTTAACTCTTGATTATACCTGATACTAAAGAGGATAATCCCAAATGGCTATCTAAGCTCACACCGTGACCATGCACCCATGGACGTGTTGTCATCTGAACATATAAATAACAGCATATTTGCTATACTTGGAGTCTACAGTAATATTTCTAGATAAATAATAAGGTCATACGGTGATTCCTTGAATTAATTTCTCCACCAGGTTCTTCCTGTTAACACTATTCATGGATCTCTACTCAAGAAGGACCAGCACATCACTCCAACGTAAAGCTTTGAAGTTCCTTCCTGTCTGTTGCTTTCCTAGCCTCTCCTCGTCTCTCTGTGGGAGAGGAATGTGGATCTAAAGATGGATTCCAGGATGGTAACTGAGCACTGTGTTCCTGGGGCAACTTTCAGAGCAGGCACAGGGCTTTAGGGGACCACTGTGGTGCCCGCTCCCTCCTGGTGTCCTCCCACAAGGCTCTGCTCACAGCACAGACAGGCAGGAAGGCGTGCAGGGGTGCGCATGGGCGAGGCTTTTGTTTCAAGGGAGTTACTAAGTCTAAGATTGGTTTGGGGGCAGGAATCCATTGGTCCTTCTGCCAGGATGAAAGGAACACTATGCTATTTTTTTTCATTAGAGTTCTGAGCTAGGTTTGGGGCCCAAAACAGTCATCATCATTCATTGGCTTAACGATGATCAGGTGGGTAACAAACAAGGGGGCAAACTCTGGGGTCAGTCTTTGTAAAGCTGAATTTCAGCTCTTATCGCTCAACACCTGCATAACATTGGGGAAGCTATTTAATTTCTTTGTGTCTTAGTTTTCCCATCTGTAATAATAACTCCCCAGTAAGACTGTTGTGAGACTTAAGTTATTAAATGTGCCAACCCTTAAAATAGGTCTCACACATAAGTGTTCAATAAACATTTTTTAATATAAGAAATATGAATAATGCAAAGTCTTGCCTGAAAAGCAGCTAAGCAACGGAGGATGCAGACAAACATGAAAAACAAGGTCCCTGCCAGGGAAACTGCTGGTCCTGGGCATGCATCTTCTTAGGGACTGCTAGGATCTGTCTGCGTCAGGTTCCTGAGCTGAGGTGCCATCTTAATAACCACCTAATTTTATCTCTATAGCAAACATCAACTTTCATAAGGAAGCCAGGATCAAATCTGAGGGTAAGTGGCTAAAATCTTGTTTACATTTGAAAAAGCCCAACTTTATACTTCAAACTTGACTTACTAATGAAAGATTTAAAAAGTGGTAATGTTAACAGGCACGTGAAAGTAAGACTTCCTGAAGATGAAGGGAAACGTACATGAACTGGAGATGACTAGAAGCTAAAACACAAAGAACATCAGCCTCTATTCTTGGCTCCCTTATGCCCATCTTCAAACATGGGGGCTTCTTTTCTAAAACATCTCTGTCCATTCTCTTTAACATGACTACGCGGCTTCTGCAAGTAGAGACTAGAGGCTGAGTTTAAGGAACAAGGCTGAGGCTTCATGGTTTGAAGCCTGGAGGCCGGGAAGCAATGTGGAAAGCAAATACTAAACATACAGACGATATTTTTAAATCCACATTTTTTTTTTAATTTGAAATAGGATGGTGTTCTCTGGCGGAGAAGGCAATGGCACCCCACTCCAGTCCTCTTGCCTGGAGAATCCCATGGACGGAGGAGCCAGGCAGGCTGCGGTCCATGGGATCGTGAAGTGTCAGACACGACTGAGCGACTTCACTTTCACTTTTCACTCTCATGCACTGGAGAAGGAAATGGCAACCCCTCCAGTGTTCTTGCCTGGAGAATCCCAGGGATGGGGGAGCCTGGTGGGCTGCCGTCTATGGGGTCGCAGAGTCAGACACGACTGAAGTGACTTAGCAGCAGCAGCAGCAGTGTTCTCTGGGGCACTGATACTTAAATCTAACTCATCATAAAACTCATCAGAAAACACTAAATAACATTAACAGATATCTAGAGTTCAGCCTACCACCCCTACACCCTCACGACACTGCTGCAGAGTCCTATTTTATTAGGTCTGACACAGGGATGGTAATTTGTACTTGCCCGTTTCCCCACTCCCTGCAAAGCTACTCAGTATGTTTGAAGGCAGTACCAGAACTGGATGTACTCATCTCAGTCTGATCTTTAGAATCATCTATTAGTCCCCAGCTTCCACAGAGCCTTGGTTTCATAGGTCTGAGGTGGGGCCTGGTGCTGGTGGCTTAGAGCACGTCCCAGTGTCCTAAGGGACAGTCTGAGCTCTGTACCAGGGGCCCTAGTCCAACGCTTTCCTGCTGAGCATATTATTACAACACTGCATGCAATTTCTGCGCTTCAAAGCAAAGCCCATATGCCATTGTCATTACCAGAAGGTGTTACTTGCTCTTACACCGCATAAGCTAAGCACTGAGGGAAGACACAAATGTAACCCATTTCATTCGAACCAGTGATGAAGTCAAATAACAGATAAGATTAAAAAACTAAAAAAAAAAAAAAAAAAAAAGTAAACTCCAGGATGACAGATGTGCTGTGTAACCTCCATCCACTTCCCCAGAAGGAACCCGAAGGCTGCTCTTTCAGATCTAAGTCTCGCTCAACAGTTTATCTCTTTCAGTCTGTGCTATCTAGATACTGCCTGTGCTGGGAGAAAAACCATCCCGCACAGTTTATCTGCTGTTTTACAATATCCTGTCATCAGCTTGGAAAATGAGGCGTCAACATAATTTATTTTCAGGGGCACCTTATATAAAACACACTTGAACATACCTAAGCAAATCATTCCATTGCTTATGGGAGGGAGATTTCACCACAGTATTTAATGAAATGAAAACTAAATTAGAACTTCTATCCAATGAAGTGAAAGGAGTAATGAAACATGACTTTACCTGTTTACATCTAAAAAATACTGCAATAAAAATTATACATACGTGGACAATGACTTTTGAAAATATAAAACTGGGACAGGTATATAACCATGTAGGCAGCATATGACCATGTAAATGCTGAGACCTTCCTTATAACAAACAAGAGCTAGGAGGAAGTAAGTACAAACCATCTCTCTTTATGCAGTTTAATGATAGATAGATCTAGTCCGACTAGGAAGAAATTAACTTTCTATTATGGAAATATAACATATCACAAATATCCTGCACTAACATGAAAAGTAGAGTACTAAATACAGAGCACAGTGAAATTTTCTCTTATTGTACATCAGACAAGAATATTTTGTCTCCTTGAGACTGAACTTGAATCTAAAAACTGTTGACCTAGAGAAAGATGTATAAACAAAGCTATGACTCTTTCAATTTTTATCATTTTTTTAATGATAAAAATCTTCCCATTATGAAGATTTTTGCAACAGGAAGAATTATTCAGGTCAGTTCCAAGAGTGTGTGGGGGACAAATGTTTAAAACTTTATCATGGAAAATTTGCAACACATACAGAAGTTAAAAAAAAAAACAAAAAAAAGAACCTGTATAATGACCTTCCATGTATCCATCACTTAGCTTCAACAATTAATCCACAGGCAAAACTGGGTTCATGTATACCCCTGCCTACTTCCCTACCCTAATGGGTGCACTGACTGAATCGTTTTAAAGCAGATGCCACATTGTGGAGGGAGGGGGGTGTTGGCGTTTCATCAAGCCATTATCCAGCACCTGAATAACTACGATTTTGTTTTCTTTTTCAAGGTATAACTCTTATATTTTTCTCATTCCAAATCTTTTTTCTCTTGTGTCTTAATGCTTTAATAAGCTTGCCTAGACAAAAAGCTTCTTAGACTGACATGATAGAGTGATGAGTGATCATTCTTTAGCCATGTGTATTTCTGACGTGATCAGGGGCTCTATCAAAATAGATCATCCGGTAAGAAATTGGAGATGCAGGGGTTTTCTAAACTCCCATTTGCAAATATGTTCTAAACAAAGCTATTTAACACGTGTAGCTTTTCTGACATTTTTGATATATCTGGAAAGTTCAATGTCAGTGCAGCCTCTACTTTTACATTCATTTGACTAAGCAATAAATAGTCTGGGCAGATGTTCTTCACGTATCTAAAAGTCAAGGCCTGCATAAATAGGGAAAGAAAGAAAGAAAGAAAAGAAAGATAGCCCTAAGTCATGTCAGACTCTTGCAACCCCATGAACAGTAGCCTGCCAGGCTCCTCTGTCCATGGGATTCTCCAGGCAAGAATCCTGGAGTGGGTTGCCATTTCCTTCTCCAGGGGACCTTCCTAACCCAGGAACTGAACCCAGGTCTCCCACATTGCAGACAGATGCTTTACTGACTGAGCTACGTGGGAAGCCCTCTAAATAGGAAAATTTCTTATATTTTCCTTTACTTAATCTAATACCTATTCTAATGCATATTTTTCCTAGGCAGTTCCATTTTTACAGGTAATATCTTCTTTTATATAATTCATATGTTTAAAAAGTGGGTATGTTATTGTTCTTCAGGAATCTTCCTTTAAATCATACTCCTTTGTATTATAGCATATCCTGAATAGATAATTTATGGCAAAAAACAAAATGTAGCAATGAACCGAAATTTATATCCAATAATACCGGAGCCAGCCAATTTTGGAAGAGAGCTCCCACTCCTGGATCAGGCTCACTTCAGACTAACATCCTTCAGCTCAAATGTGATGATGACTCCCTCAATGTCCCAGTCAGGGCCATGGTGCAGAGATGGAAGGGTAAGAATTAGCCAGTAGAGATTTACAAAATTATGTTAAAATTACACTACAATCATCATTATGATTAATTCCACATATTTTAAAATACATTTTAAAGGTAAAAGTGAATAACCAAGAAGGTCTGGAAGAGACAGAATAACACTGAATCATAAATAAACACTGATTCATAAAGCTAGCTTGTTTTTCTGACTCTTCAAGGAGGTTTCAGAATTAATTCCAATAAAGGCTAGTGACATGATATCACTAAAAAAAAATTGTTTTAAAAAAGAAAATCTTTCATTTTGATGCCAAATAATTCTAAATGTTACCCCCCCAAAATCAATGAAATAGTGTGTTTTCTGAATATTGCATTGTTTTTAAGTCAGAAAAATTTGTGGTAGGACAAAATCTTTGTGTGTGTGTGTGTTCATGCATGTGTCAGCCTCCCTCCCTCCCTCCCTTTGAGGCCACAGATAATTCATTTATGAATCGTTCATCTTCATACTGAAGACAGCATTTCAAATTGAATATTTAAAAAATAAACATAAAGGACAATAAGCATACCACAAGCTCATTTAGAAATTTCTATAGTGTTACATATGTTTAAAGAAAAGTGGTTTTTCAGTAGAAAAGCAGGAAAAATTAATCTCTGCTGTCAGGAGGAATGATACTGATTACCCTTGGGGGAGGGTAATGATTGAAAAAGGTAATGGGGGGGTGAGGATTTTGGGGTACTGGAAATGTTTGTTTCTTCATCTGAACGTGAAGATTCACTCAACTTATATGTTCACTTTATACTGTACTTAGAGGTTCTCTAAAAAAACAGAAAATGAATTAAAATGGTATTAGACCATTTTCATACTACATCACCTGCAGCATTTGCTAGTTCTGAATTTTATTTATTAGTAAATACTTTCACATACATATGTATAAGACATATAGAAGTGGTTCTTCTGATTCAATGGTGTCCAAGGCCAATTATTTCGTACTTAACTTGATATATTTAAAACATATGCACCTTTGAGGTACTATGAATAATTCTGAATGTAACTTAAGCCTCCATTAAAGAGTAAAGATGGCCAAATAAATTCTTTAGTATAGGATATTTAAGATATATCAAGTGAATCAGAAGAACCAAAAACAGGGATATATTCTTCATCAATTCCAGCAGGCCTTATTTTAGACACTATAAAACTTCCCTTCACTTTAAGGGAAAAAAATCATCCGTCCCTTAAAAGTTTGTACATGTGTGTATCAATGTAACCAAAAGCCTAATGAACTCAAATTTCCATGGGGTTTATAAATTATTCAAGATCTTTAAGTTGTATTTGAAAAATAATATGAGATGTAAGAAATTCAAATAGTCTCTGAAGTTTAATTTAATAATATTATCAAATAAAAATAAATAATATTAAATAAATAGCATTAAATCAATGAGCATTTAAGTTAGTTTTGTGAAAACCAGTAAAAAGCATAAAACTGCTATTCTAAAAGAAGGTGAAAGTTCTAGACATGGAACATGAAAAATAAAAAAAATGCAGACATGGAAAGATGCAGGCATTAAAGGAGTCAAAAAACTGAAATCTGTGGCTGATGAAGTACAGGGGGTAGCTGAGTCTGGAAGAGACAGCCCACCAGAGTAGATTTATTCTTCCAGCAACAGTTAAGACACTTAGAAGGAGCTACTTAATTTTACGGTTAGCTTATGACCAAAAACTCAACCACCTGAACCATGAATGCTCACAAGTCATTACACATGTTGAAAGTTCTCCTATCTGCCATGCCTGGTTTTCACCTTTGTTCACATAACACTGCTTCCTCTGTTGCCTAGTGTTCCCATCCAAATCTTTCTTGCCGCCCTCTTCCACTGGCCTGTAATCTTCATCCTCTGCAATTCTCTCTGAGCACAGTCCAGTGTTCAATTATGTTTTTCCTTCTCTGAATTCCTTTGACACAGCTTAACCCCTGTGTAAGCCGTGTTTTATGAATGAGACTCCTCATTTTCTTCTAATGGGAAAAATAAAGGAAGGACAAATTCTATCTACTACATTTTCTCTTCGAATCTTTACAACAGTCCAACTAACAGACAAGAAATTGGGTCTCAGGGAGACTAATCTACTTGTCTTCACACAGATATTAAGAGGCAAGATTGGGTTCTGCATCCCAGCCTGCTTGACTCCAATGTATTAAAGCCTCTGCCTTCAAGCAGATGGTGATTCGAGAAGCCAGAGAGCATTATATTTCACCACGACACCACTTCCAGAAAATGGACCGCATTACTAATTTCACTACTCCCAGCACATTACCTGAGACAGATGTAGACACAAAATGTTAGAAGAAAGATAAAGAATTCGCATGTGTTCGTACACACTGTAAATGGCAAGGCAGGGACTAGAAACTGTCCCCTGGGTCCTCTGTACCATGTTCCACTGAACACTCATGACATAGAGTGTTCAAGGGGGAAAGAACATATCCAAGCAGGCAGCATACTTCAGTGGAAAGAATACCCGATTTAAGGTCAGAGATATGTGGGTTTAAATCCTTTCTCTACCATTAATTTATATCCTTAGGCAACATTTGCAAATATCCTAGGTAGATTTCCTTATCAGTACAATAATAATAACAATACAGATACTGAAGGTCTATAATGTGAAGACTAAGGGATCCAGCATGTGTTAAATTACTAACAAAATACTCAGAGCTAGTCTCTCTGCCCCTCCCAACTTATATGTAATATTAAAATGCTGAACTCTGGTATTCCCCTGACACCACATCATTTCCAAGGGTTCATCAAAAAGCATAGCCCAGAAATCAGACGATGTCCTCCTCAGGGCATCCATTCCAGGGCCTCCGGGACCCCTCCAGGCACCCTAATGAGAGAGCGGTGCTTCTTGCTATTCATTACCCAAGAATATTAAGGAGACGGCACCTGAAAACAATTTCAAGAATTGATTATTATATGAAATGATACAGGTTTCATTACAAGACAGCAAGGAGTTATGAGGGAGGTGGTTTCCTTTTTTTATTTCTGCCTGATTCGTTCCTGTCTTCCAAGATGTCAGATGAATAGTCTGTTTTATTTATAAATGAAACTACAGCTGAGAACAAAGGATGAGATAATAAAAAGAAAGAAAAAGCTTCAGAAAGATGAAGAAGGAGGTAAACGTAAGCCCTATTAACTAGATGGATGAATTAACATTCTGAGTCACTGAGGCAGTAAAATAAATAAAATCCATTTTCAGTGACTGATGGCATCTTTGCCAGAAAGAAAACAAAAACAGTAGTCACACTGACATCCATTTTTCTCATATTCCACTAATTTAGAGTGAATTCAGAAATGGAGTTTTACATTAAGGGTGGTTAATCTCAAGCAGCACTCTCCAATACCGCAGCCACTACAGAAATTAGTGCACATAGCTACCAAGTACTTGAAACATGCCGAGTCCGAACTGAGACATGCTTAAAGGGCAACCACACACCAGATTTCAAAGATTTCAGACAAAAAAGGCATGTAAAAAGAGTGTAAAACATCTCAGCAGTAATATTTTTAATTGACTACATGATGGAATGATAACATTTTGGATCCCTTTTATTAAATATAGCATACTGTTACACAGAATTCCACCAGCTCCTTTTCACTTCTTTCAATACTCTACTAGAAAACTTTAAATTACATATGTAGCTCACATTTGTGGCTTTCATTACATTTTGTATTGGACAGAACTGGCCTAGATGGGGAATCAAAGATACTTGAAATTCAGGCAAGTGACAATACATGAAAAATACTCTCTCCGACTCAAACAAAAGGGGCTGAACTTCATTAAGAATTCCATTTGCAAACTGTTTCTTGAGTCACAGATGCTGATGTGATTTTACACAGTAGGTATTTAGCATGTTACGTTGGTCCCTGAAACATTTTTGCTCTTTAAGATTATGATCTACAGAGATGAGATTTAAAGAATTTAATTCTAAGTATATATTGTACATATAAATTCTAATACGTAAATATAAATTCTAAACGATACAGATGTCACTGGACTATGGAGTTCAGCATGTGTGTGTGTGTATACATATATATGTATATATATATGAAATTTTTGAGGTCAGAAAGTCAGAGACAAAAACCCTGAAAAAACTGAGATTTGCCATTTCTTTCCTAAACTCCTCCAATATCTGTCTTGTTATCAGTCTCTTCACTGATCTGTTCTCAGTGCAACTCATCCTGCACACTGCGGCAAGAGTTCTGTTTTGGAAGATAAATTAGATTTTGTCACTTTCTTCCTCAAACACTCCAATAACTCCCGACATTGGTAGCATAAAGTATAAATCCTTAAGCGTTAAAGCTCGCCAACATCTCCCTCCGAACTAAGTCTCCACTCTCATCTCAGAACTCTCCACCGCGGGTAAATGCCTGGCCCCGCCAACCCCAGCGAGCCTGCACATCGCTCCCGTCTGCTGCCGAGCTGCCTTCAGTGTGACCCGGGGACTTCCAGGCATCTGCTGCCCGGATGTTGTCATACACGCCACGCGCCACCCTACAGGACGCACATCTAGCGGCCCTCCCGAGACCAGTTTGGGAGGGGATAGGACGAACAGAAGGACACTTTGTGGCGCCAGTCTAGTGCAGTGGCGGACACGAACTAGGGGTTCAATAAGTATTTACTGGTTGCAACAATTACGTTTTTTTCATCTACCATCTAAAGCCACACAAGACTCATGTTTCTAAAACATTTTTCTTGGAGAAGGCAATGGCACCCCACTCTAGTATTCTTGCCTGGAAGTTCCCATGGACAGAGGAGCCTGGTAGGCTGCAGTCCATGGGGTCGCTGAGCGACTTCACTTTCACTTTTCCCTTTCATGCACTGGAGAAGGAAATGGCAACCCACTCCAGTGTTCCTGCCTGGAGAATCCCAGGGATGGCGGAGCCTGGTGGGCTGCCGTCTACGGGGTCGCACAGAGTCAGACACGACTGAAGCGACTTAGCAGCAGCAGCACTTTTCTATATCCCTACTGTCCCACCACAGCTTGGAATGCTTTTTTTTTTAAAATTTGTTTACTGTTGGGTTCAGTTCTATCAGAACAATACATGTTTACTGTTTTAAAAAAAAAGTTAAATGCTATAACATGCAGTCACATGCTGTACATGTATGTCTTCATTTCTAAACCCTACTTCCTGAAATCAGCTACTTAAAACTCCTTAGGTCTTTTATTATTTTTTTTTAAATTTTTTCCTTCATTCTTACATTTCTCAGGCCTTCCTTGTTTTCAAGGAGGACATAAGCAAGAGAAGGCAGGTCCATCTCAAACTTCATGCTAACTAAAATGTCTTGTAGAATACTTTACATGTAACATACTCAGTAAACACTTGTTGGTTGATTAAATTAATGAGTAAGTGAATATTCATGTGTTTTGGCACTTGAGCACAAACTACTCAACAGTCTGAAGCAGAGATGCATTTATATACCACAGTCAGAGTGAAGTAACAAGTTAAAATGCAGTGTCAAGATGTAGTAGGAAGGAGATAATGAAAGGCAAGACTAGGTGGGTGGAAAACAGGAAATCACATAATAGAATGTGAATGAAATTCGGGTTCAGATAAATTTAGATTTTCCTTCTAGCTGAATAGCCTTGGAAAAGTTACAGAACCTTCCTGGATCTTAGTTTTCTTATCTATAAAATGGGAATAACGCTCCTTCCCTTCCGGATTTGCTGCAAGTGTATGGTATGCTCTATAAATGGAAGCTGCTTTATGATCATCGGGTATGTATGTGGGAATAATAACAACAACATCACTACAGCAACCGTGAAGACAAGGCCGACTTCTGGTTTAATCAGAAACTTCTTATACACTTATTGCTTAGGCTTCTCCCAGACCAGGGTGGACACAGAAAGAAGCAGGGTGGTGCCTCTTGGTGACGGAAAGCGTGTGGGGAGGATGTGAGGACTCTCTGCTTCTAGACACACTGTAAAAGGCAGGATTCTACTTACATCTATATGTTCATTATCTTTCTGTTTGATGGGCTTTTCCCCAGAGCAACTATCAGAAAAATCAAGTCTCTTTTTTTAAGCACAATAACATATTTCAGAAATGACAATAGATATGTGATTACTGCTAAAATTTAATACATATGCTTGATGGAAAAGTAAATTTCATATCATCCTATAATAATGTAATCCATACACTGAATAAAGACTCTATCTTCAACTTTCTATTTAGATAAATAAGCCGGAATCTCAAGACAATAAAGTCTCACTAGAGGGTATCCAATAGCAGAACTTTAAATTGCTCTCAGCGTCTCCATGACAACTCAGTGCATTAATGATAAGGGATTGGTTAAAAGCATTTAAATCTAACTTATGTTCTTGAAATTTTCCATGAATAAAGACAATATCCATTAGAAAGATCTCACAAAAATGAGTTTGTTGTAGAAAAAATAATAATATAATAAATTATTTTAAAGCATTTGGCTAGTGAATAACATAACTGAGGAGGTGGAATATAATCTAAGCCCTTGACTCACAAAAGAGTCATAGGTGATGGGTAATCAAAAACATCTGTGCTCACTTACATTTACCATGGAAACATGGAACTATGAAATAGCTGATGCCCATAAGCTGATCTGCAGATATAAAACCTCAAAGCATCTAACAACATTATAATGCTGTCCTCACTGCCCTAAATAATCTGAGAGTAGAAAGAAAAAAAATTCTCTTCATATATAGTAGTAGAGAAGTAGTAACAAAGTCTACTTCATATGCAGTAGGCTTTGTTAGTTTTGCCATATTTTTATATATAACAACTGTAACTATTTACTAGCTATGATCCAAAAAGAGAAAAGAAAACCCCAAACAGCAATAAGGACAGTATGTATGTATGTTTTTATGTTTTAATGCAAGTATGACAAGTGAAAACCAAGTCTCTAAAACGGAACTAATTTCTAATCAAATGATTTCATCATTACAAACTTTTAAGTTAATTATTAAGTTAATTAATAACAGAAGTAGAATTTAAGTACCCTGAATTTACATATTTGAGTAAGTTAAAAATGTATTTCTTTCTACCTCTTTTGATGAAAGCACAGAAAAGAAATTAAGTTTCTTGGGATTAGCTCTCTTAAGGTTGGCTTTCCTATGTCCCAGAACAAATAAAAAAGCAACTATAAACAAAAACCTTCCTTTTCTGAATGAATATTTGACCTTTGGTTAACTTCCTAGATGTGTTCTCCAAAAATGGTACATTCGCCATATTGCTAGCTAACACTGCTTAGAGTATCAATGATTCCCAATTGGTAGATAGCATCTGTCTGGTTTAAGAGAACTGTAACTAACCTGGTGAGGACACTAATGCTTAGACTCCCTGACTACACTTATTCTTACAGCCGGACGTGTAACTTTTAGGGATGCTAGGCACTAGGCCTATTGATTGTTTTAAAAGTTATCAGTTCCCGGGGTTTTGACGCTTCTAACCAGGGTAGCGCCCACATCCGTTCTACGTGGATCTCATCTCCTTGTACTTGAGCCTTCATCTGTTGGTGAAAGATGTCTCCTGACTGCTGCTGGGGGAGCTGTGGCTTGGGCTGCCACAAGGCCTCCTACAGAAGAGGATCGCCTGACACCGCCTGTGGCAGGTTGAGGTTCCCACCCTTCACCCTTCAGAGTTAGACTATGTCAAGTGCATCTTATAAGAGCTAGACGTCTCCATGTTGAGTTGAACCTAATATGATCTCAGGGCTTCCCTGGTGGCTCAGCGGTAAAGAATCTACCTACAGTACAGTAGACGCAGGAGACGCGGGTTCAATCCCCAGCTCAGGAAGAGCCCCTGGAGGAGGGCGTGGCAACCAACCCCAGTATTCCAGCCTGGAGAATCCCACGGACAGAGGAGCCTGGTAGGCTACAGTCCACAGGGTCGCAAAGAGTCCGACACGACTGAAGCGACTCAGCACTCAAGGACAATACGACCTCATGGTGGGCAAGCACCTAAATGTTTAACTTCTAGTATTTCTTTTGGTTTTAAGCCTATATGTAACCCAGGGTAAACAACAATACTGCTAAAGTCAGGAACAAATGAACTTTAATAATATCTTCATTCATTCATATTATTTTAGAGGGTTCACTGTGGCTGCTCCGTGATAGACTCTAAGGTAAGAGGAAGATAGAGAATACAACTCAGTGGCTAGAGCAATTATCAGCGGCGATACTCGAGTACATTTTGAGGGAAGAGTTGACCTGGCTTGTTAACGGATGTTAATGAAAGGTATGAGGAAAAGTGAGGCATCAGGGACAGTTAAGTTTTGGCTGGAGTAACTAAGTAAACTGTTGTTGTTCAGTCGCTAAGTCGTGTCCGACTCTTCGCGATGCATGGACTGTAACCTGCCAGGCTCCTCTGTCTACGGGACTTCCCAGGGAAGAATACTGGAGTGGAACTAAGTGAATAGCGATGCCACTTGGAGCCAGAGAAGACCAGCAGTGCTAACAGAGACGCAGTAGACACCTGAAGAGCAAGCAGCCTTCCACTCTGCATTTAGATTAACCCTCTGAAGAGTAAGGACTTCCACAAGCCATGAGGGGAAATGAGGCCTTGAGAATAGTGATGATAAGGATCCAGCTTTATAATTAGCATTATATACTTAATTCCTTTTACAAGAACCAGGAACGAATAAAGAAGAAAAAGGAGGAAAGGCAAAACACATCTTTAAGTCTGCAAGTACGTCATGTGTTAAATTGAAACACCCCCAAAGTTCAACTTCCTTCACTGTTCAAGGAGAAAATCCTTTACTAGGTACTTCGGGATAAAGGATTTGCAACTATATGGTGCTTGAGAAATATGCTATTGCTGTAATTTAACTCACTGTATGTGGGCTTCAAGATGCACAGTGGCATTCCAAACCAACTTTCAAAGAAAACTGCATGGAATTTTCAAGACATCAGGAGCGTTCTTAAAAGTTATGCAGAGAAAACGGATTTTTGATAGTTATGAATTACATTCAGTGCTGCCAGATTGTAGGGAATGCTCTTTTTGTCTTATTATGGTTAGAATTATTGTTGACAAAGTTTTAATTTAAATTTTTAAGGATTTAAATGGAAGAATATAGGTCACTGGATTTTCATTCACTGCGTAAGGATGACTAGTGGCAGAAAGCAAGAGTGTTAGTGAGGGTCCAATTTTGGTCCCCGAGTCCATCTTTTCTGTAGTAGCTGGGAACTGAGTATGTGTTAGCAAGAATAATTTAGCTCTCAGTCAGTCAATCCGTGGACTGAACACACACAGTTAGAGACCTGCCTGGCAGAGAACAGAAACTCAGCTCAGAAAACACTAAACGCATTTGTGAGACAGGCTCAAGGCCGCACAAATCATATATTACAATCACAAGCTGGAAGGGATTCCATCTTGCCTAGCAGGTTGTAGATTTAGATAGATTTGTAATAGTCTGAAAATACACTACACAGCTCCAAAGTCTAATTCTAAAAATTTTCAACTGGTTTCCTGAAGTTGACAAAAAAGAGGTAAATATTTGTAGAGCCCACTGCATGTAAAACATGTTTTAAAGAGCCTTGAGATATATCAGGAAACCTTAAGAAATTACAGTAGGTGTCTAATTTAAATGTTGTCTTAAAATAACTAATTTAAAAGTATACGCTATGTAGGCCATTAAAAATAAAAATCATTTTCTTGAATAAGAAGTTAAAAATTCTATTTTTTTCCTAAATCCAGAGAATAGAATAGATTTCAAATCCACATTCTGTTTAACAAAAAGACGAAGCATGAGCGGTGTGAGAAAAGCAGTATAATTACTGAAAGGCTTTTCCACCTAATTTGCCTTTCTGTGTAACTTGTGTGTAGCGTGAAACCTTTCTTCAGGTCTGTACTGGGTTTGGTGCCCTACTGTCCTCAGTGCCCCCAGCTCTAGTATCAGTGTTTTCTTTCACAGACTGATGAATGTGATGGATAATAAGGACATGTGTAGCACATATTCATGTGCATTCCCTGAATTCGCTCTTACCTCAAAAAAGTGTGGAAGTAAAAGATCATGACATACATTTTAGGGGGATATGCACTTATGGAGTAAAGGACTGGCCTTCCTAATAAAACAGTTTATAAGCAAGTAAATAATAAATAACAGTGTCCTGGTAGGTACCACACTGAAAGCTCTGACAACAAAGAAGCCACAGATTATGTGCAAATTTCAGCATGCCTGCTAAACTCATCCCTCTTTCTGCCACTCAAGAAAATATTATCAAAATCCAAGTGAGTGAAAGTAAGAAATCCTACCGAGTCTGTTCTCGTTTAGAAATTTTTAAAAAGAAAATGGTTTGCAAACCTTGATTGCAAGGTGGGCTGTAATGGCAAAGTTGAAAACGAACGCTTTAGAGGATTTCACCCAATTTCTTATGTAAACCAGAGCAGAAGGTATGATTCTCATAAAAAGCCAAGTACATTTGCCTCAACATAAAATAGGACTGATTGAATTTCAAACTCTTCATTTATTTTGTAGAGCTGAAATGTTAAGTTCCTTATTGTTGTTCAAAATTGGCTTGAGTCTTATTTATTATGATATAAATATATTTCATATATATGCTATTTAATATGTATATTATTATCAACACACACACACACACACACACACACACACATATAAACTATAGCCCCTCTTTCTCTGTGGGGGATACTTTCCAAGACTCCCAGAGGATGCCTGGAGCTTGGACAGCAGTGAACCCGATGTATACTGTGTTTTTCCGTATACACACATGCCTACGATAGAGCTAATTTATAAGTCAGGCAAAGTAAGAGAATATCCCAACGGTCAGCATCATTATTCTTGAATCTTTGGGACTCTTATTAAGTAAACTAAGAGCTACATGAACACAAGCGCCGCGCCACTCCAGTGATCAACCTAGGCACTGCAAGGACTACTTGGGGACAGGCAGAGCCAGCAGCCTGGACTCACGGGCACAGGAGGAATTCAACCCTCCAGGAGGGATGGCGCGCATGGCATGAGGGTTCAGCACGCTGCTCAGAAAGACACACGATGTGAAACTTACAAATTGCTTATTTCCGGAATTTTCTACTTAATATTTTTGGACCACGGTTGACTGTGGGTAAATGAAATCATGAATAGAGAAGACTGGCTTCCCAGGTAGCACTAGTGGTAAAGAACCAACCTGCCAAAGGAGATGTAAAAGACACGGGTTCGATCCCTGGGTTGGGAAGATCCCCTGGAGAAGGAAATGGCAGCCCACCCCAGTATTCTTGCCTGGAAAATCCCATGGACAGAGGAACCTGGTCAGCTACAGTCCATAGTGTTGCAAAGAGTCGGAGGAGACTGAAGCAACTTAACACACAGTCTTCTCATTCATTTAAAAGGAGTTTTTCGTTACTATAGACATAAATGATTTAAAATTTCAAACATAATCTCCCTCCTCAAGGAGGTTCAGAAAGTGTCACTCTAGATGGCTTCCTCTTGGTCATGAGCTGCTTCCTGCATGTCTGTCTAATCCTCAGTAACCCAGAGAAGTATCTCTGACTTCAAATCTCCAAACTGGACTTTCCAAGGCTGACTTTGGAAAGATTTTCTAACAGAGGGCAGGAAGGGGCTGGATCTTTGAGGGCATTATTGTGATTTCAAATCTAAAAGAACAGAAAAATCCTTCATTAGAGGAAATGAAATATCTTCAAAGCAAAACTGCTTTCTTGGAGAAGCTCCTAGAGCCATATGTGAGGAAAGAGATAGTAGGAAGAAAAAAAATCGTAAATTTAACCTAAGAAAGAGAGATGATTAAAAATATATTACAAGTATCAATCAAGCAGTACTCAGCTAGTTTTGCATATCCTTCTTTTCTGTTTCTAAGAATTATTTATTATATAAAAGCATTTTGGCAAGCAAAATTTACAATATATCAGTATGAAGGTCCAACTCTTAGCGACCCCATGGACTGTAGCCTACCAGGCTCCTCCGTCCATGGGATTTTCCAGGCAAGAGGGCTGGAGTGGGGTGCCATTGCCTTCTCTGAACAGTATGAAGGTAGTTCATTCTAAAGAGCCATAATAGAAATAGAAAAGTACCATAATAGAAAAGTCCATAACTCCCTGAAGACAGAATTCTTTTTTGTTTACTTCTTATTTCTGATTTTTAAAATCTCCTTTTCTGTGCCCACACACAGTCACTCTCCATGAAAGACAAGTTGCTTTCAGGCATTCAGCACGCACTGCATACAGAAGCACATAGGCTGGATCAGCCACGTCAAATTCAACACAATTGTTTAAAAAGTTGAAAAGTTCAAACTATTTATTTAATGTCATGCAGATAAACCCAAGAAAAGGAATACATTTGATAGGTAAATTTTAACTGACTGAGTCTTAAAAAGCCAAGAGAAGCTTTAGGGTAAGAGTTTAAATGAATAGTTTAATATTTAAGTTATTAATAAAAGTAAGTTTGACTTAATTAGGAAATTAAATTAACCAAACTACCTTTTTGCCTCAAAGTTCCATTTCATATCTATTCTAAGTAAAATCATAAAGAGAATCTGTTCAATTCTCTCACTCCCAAAGATATGAGAGGAAAGGAATATTAACACTTATTCGTAGATAATAAGATCAACACATGGGATTTGGTGAGCTTGAGAAGGTTGGCACCATCCATCTCAAGAACAGTGTCCACTGTGTACCAAGGAAATCCACCAGCGTTCTACTCGAGTGGGTCGCTGACTGACAAGTCTAGTTCTCATCTATCCTTTGAAGGAGATGAACTAGAGCAGTGTTTTTCAAATTGCTGGTCATTCTAGTCAGTGATAGGATCACTTTAGTGAAAACCCAACAAGCACTTTAAAGGCAAAATGTATTTTTCACTGTAGAACAAGGAAGTTTAAAAGCCCAGAAATGAGATGATGTAACACGTACAGTTAGAACACTTTTTCTACTTATTTCCAAATGGGTCTAAGAGGTTATCCTTTAGCACTTAAATGCAGAACAACCGAGTCAAACAAACTTGGAAGGAAATTCCCAGAGAATTGATGGGGCAGCTAAAATATAAAAATACTTCTCTTTCCCAAGTTCCACTCCTAATTTCCCCAAAAGCAGAAAGTGTGGGGAGAATTAAGAGAGTGTTGGATACAGGGATACCTGGGAGCTACTGCAGGTGGGTTCCACATCAGCACAGTAAAGCGACGGTGACAATGAAGTGAGTCACACAGATTGCTTTGGTTTCCCAGTGCATATAAAAGTTACGTTTACACTATACTGTAGTCTATCATGCATGCAATAGCATTATGTTTTTTTAAAAAAAGAATGTACATAATATTTTGATTACTTTATTGCTAAAAAATACTAACCATCATCTGAGCTTTCAGTGTGTCATAGCGGTAACATCAAGACTACTAATCACAGGTCATGAAGAAACACAGTAACAAAGGAAAAGCTTGCAGCATTTTGAGAATTACCAAAATGTGACACAGAGACACAGAATGAGCAGATGCTGCTGGAGAAACGGCGCCCATAGACCTGCTCCACAGGGGGTTGCCACGAACCTCCCATGTGTGAAAACTGCAGGGTCTACAACATGCAACAAGGCTGAGCAAAACAAAACGAGGTGTTCCTGTATATGGAACTAGAAGTTCCCAGTGTGTTGAGAATCCCTAAATGAGGATTCTCTAAAATCCCAGGGGGGCTGAACTTGCTGAGTTTATAATAGAAAGGTTGGACTTGTGATGGGAACTAAAATAGGTTTTAGGCTGGAGGAATGAAAGGCAGAAAATACAGCGATATAAGACTCAGAGAGCAGCACAGACATAGAAGATAAATTTCTTTAAAAAGCCCAACTCATTCAAAGAACCAAAGTTCTTCAGAAAAACGAGTGATGCCATGTCTCCGGTGTGAAATGCACAGGCTGAGCCTGGCACGTCTTGACATCATGAGTCAATGTCAAAAGCACAGGGGACCGAACCGGAGAAGCGTCCACTAAATGAAGGGCAATCTGAGCAACAACTAAGAGAATAACTGCAAAGGACTGTTGAGATTATAATAACAGTTAGACAAAAGTAACAGTCCCTCATTGGTCACCTTGGAGAATACTGGAGACCAAATTAGCATTTTGAAAAATGGTAAATAAAGAGAAAAAAATCATGTATTATCCCTTCCTTTCCTATATAAATTGAACTAAGTAAACCAAGAAGTCAATAAAGGAAAGTTGTTCTTAATATAAGGAAATCCTGCTAATAAATAAGAGAAAGACCTGGTAAGGCTTAATCCTACCAGTGTTCATGGATATAACAATGTGAGACTAATTAGTGAACGACAAACAGTAAAATCAATTAGTTTAATGTTTAATTTCTATTTTGCTACAAGTGTCACTATCATTTTCTAGTGGGAGAATTGGCAGAAATTTTTGTTTTACTTTATTTTTTCCAAATAAATATCAGATGCCAAGTGTCTTACGTAGGCTAATTAACCAGGAAAGAGGGAAGGAGATTTAGTCAAAAACACAGCTGGGGAGGGTAAATTTTCTTAAATTATATCAGAGGGAAGGGGAGGCCCGAACAGAGCCCTTGCAGGCCCAGTTCACTGCCGTAGGAGGGAGAGGGGCAGCCCTGGGCTTTAGCCCCTTTCTGCTCCTGCTCCCCATGAATTATCTCAGAAGATGAGGAGCACTGATGCTCAAGACCCTTGATGCCGGGAAAGACTGAAGGGGGGAGGAGAAGGGGACAGCAGAGGATGAGATGGTTGGATGGCATCACCGACTCGATGGACAAGAGTTTGAGTAAACTCTGGGAGCTGGTGATGGACAGGGAGGCCTGGCGTGCTGCAGTCCATGGGGTCGCAGAGAGTCAGGCACGACTGAGCGACTAAACTGAGCTGAACTGATGCTACAGAGCGTAACGGAGGCAGGCAGCAGAGACATACTGAAGAGACTCCATTGTCACTCCTCAGAGGACATTCCTGGGAGCGGCTCTCCTAAGAGAAGGGAATTAAGAGGCAACCGACCTAGGTGATGACACTGAGATCCCAGGAACTTCTGAGCTCAGGCTTAAGAAAGAACCTGAAGAAGAGAACAACTGCTTATGCTTTAGGGAATGGTACAAAACTGTGTGTCTCTAGAAATACCTGTACTTTAAAAAACTGCTATGAAATCACGTCACTTAATATTAGCTGAATGGCTTTTAAAGGATCATTTAAATAAAGAAATCATTTCTATAAGAAAAGCTGGGAAATTTAAGCAGTTACCTGCATATAATCCAGTAAACAATTTAGAGGGAGAAGATTATAGTTCCAGTTTTGCTAATTAATGAAAACCTATATAGGCTTGATTTCCTCATCTACTAAAAAAGAGTAATAATATTTATGCTTCCTTCATAAGCTTTTGGTAAAAATTTAGAAAGAGTGCAAGAAAAAATTTAACTCCTGAAGAATTATATATAGCTTTGAAATTAAGAAACATTTCTTGAATATATGAATGCACACTGAGTATCAGTGAGAACCTCTGCCTCCTGGCTAAGGAACGTTTAATCACAGAATGCAACCAATGCTTGGTGTCAGCACAACAAAGTTATAGTGAACAAGCACGTTAAACCTATTAAGTTCTATAACTATATAATTAGATCTCATGGGGTAGTTGCTTTGTGATACTGTTTTTTTTTTTATACAAAGATGGACAAAACATGGTATCATGAATTTCAGTTACATCATTTAAGCTTTGACAACTGGAAAAATCCAACACAGTTTTCTAGTAATAAATACTCCTAAGCACATCACTGACCTATGAGTGGTTATTCAAGAGACTGATTTATTACTGATCCAGGCTGAGTGACAAAGAATTGATGCTTTCGAATAGTGGTGCTGGGGAAAACTCTTGAGAGTCCCCTGGACAGAAAGGAGATCCGACCAGTCCATCCTAAAGGAAATCAGTCCTGAATATTCATTGGAGGGCTGATGCTGAAGCTGAAACTCCAATTCTTTGGCCACCTGATGTGAAGAACTGACTCACTGGAAAAGACCCTGATGCTGGGAAAGATTGAAGGCGGGAGGAGAAGGGGGTGACAAGAGGATGAGATGGCAGGATGGCATCACTGACTCAATGGACAAGAATTTGAGCAATCTGCGGGAGATAGTGAAGAACAGGGAAGCCTGACGTGCTGCAGTCCACGGGGTCACAAGGAGTTGGAAATGACTTAGTGGCTGAACAACAACACAAAACCATACGGTTACTCACAAACTGTGTGAACCTGAGTTTCCACATGTGTAAGCTGGAATACTAACAGTCCGTATCTAAAACAGGATGCTAAGGGAATTAAATGAATACATTTAATTAAATGAATGAAAACATCCAATAAATGTTAGCTATTCTATTGTTATGAAAATTGACATTTTACTTTCTTTCATTTGAACTGGGTACTTGATTAGTAGTTAGAATCCAAAGTAGTGTTTCCTTATATATATGTTAAGAGAAGTTGTTACCATGGGAATGGTGAATAAGACAGGAAAAGTTGAAATGAAAGTTGGAACTTGCCCTGAATTCTCAACTAGAATATTTTCATAAGGTTTCTTCAAAATTTGCCCGTGTGTGCACGTAATCCCTTTGGATGATTTCTGTTCTTTCTTTAGATTAACCAACGCGTACAAACTCACCCATTCAGACACCTGTTCGTGCTCTGAGTCTTTCCTGGGCAGGCACTACCTCAAATGCCCTCACTTCCCCTACCTGTCCTCCACGCCTCCTCCACCGAAGACCTCAATCTCTCACGACCCTGTCCTCCTGAGCCCCTACATCTCATAGGGCCTATTTGTTTTTTAATGTGACACCATCATGTGGCTGCAAACATCTTCACTGCCTATACCTGCTTTCTCTACGTAAGAGCATATACGTCTCCCTCACCCGTGTGTGCCCCACAGCGCCCAGCCAGCACTCAGACAGTAAACACCACTGAACGAATCACAAACGGGGCCAGCCCGGGACACATCCCAGGATTAGAAAGAAATTTAAACATTACGTAGCTCAATTCCTTACCCCAGTGCTTCCAACTTTTGACCTTCTTTTCAAGAGATTATCTCTTGTAAGAAAGAGCTCACTACCACTCAAGACATCTGTTTTCAAGAAGTCTTAAACATTAGGAAATTGTTTCTTTTGTGGGAAACTATAAATCGAGTATTAGAGCAGTTACCTTGGTGTTTACTGCAATCCCCTTTAGATTTACTCATTGCTGATATAATACTAATAATAATCAATAATGACCATATTACAGCATAGTTCAAGGAAAATAAACGTTTAGTCTGAATACTGAAGGGTACTAAGTAAGGGTACTAAAGTAGGAACTCTGAAAAAATTACTTTTTATGTGATTTGGGACAAATTTCTTTTATCTATAACAGAACTCCTTCATGAGATTAATGTTAAAAGCTAATTAAAATTAAAAACCAAGCATTCTATTTTAGAAATGCTAATAAGTAATCGAGAAAAGGAAAGTGGGAAAGTAAATATTTCAGTTAACAATTAAGTTGTATATGGAAATTTATTTGGCTATAAAAATTAATAAATTGATTGAAGCAACAACATTAGTGTATTTGGAGGTATAAGAAAGTTCAGAGCAAGCATAGAAATTGGGGCATTTATCTTTTAAATGTAAGTTAGAAGATTTCTTAATTAAAAAAACTCTATTACATACAAAGCTAGAGTTGGCCTTTGAATTGGTTATGGGAGAATTGTCTTAAAAGAAATGTAAGAAGTGTTTCTTTTAATTATAATTATTAAAAATTATAATTACCAAATTTCTGGTGAAAAATCATGACCATTACTGAAAAGAAAGAAAAAAGAAAATAACACTTGTTAAGTACAAAAGTAGACATATAAATCCATTGTGAGGAACTCCAGGAATAAAAGAATTACAAGTGAACAGAAATGCCTTTTAAGATGGGCACACAAACAAGGAGAATTTGCAACAAGAGAAGATTCAGCATTTTAGTATGATTTTGTTAGAAACAGTAAAAGCTATCTATATTTAAATGATAGAATGGAGAGAAAATGTGAATAATCAACAGCAAACAATAAGGCATACTTTTTGACGTGCAAATCTATTTTCTAAAGTTTGTCTCTGTCACTTTACAACTATTAGAGTTATTCCTGCTGACAAAAGGAGTTGAATCTTACCCAGCAAGCTTGGAGTAGTTTGAAGTACAATTTGAAAATGAAACAAAACATAAAAGAAGAAAACCAAGAATTTAATTTTAACTGGGACATCACTGTATGTAATGCATACCTAATAATATGAAAAATAAAATGGCATAAAAAATGGCAAAACTATCTTTCATGTAAGATTTTCTTCTTGAATCAGCATTGGTTTGGCAAGAAAAAAAAAACAACAGAGAAACACTCCTGGTACCAGTGTGACCCAGAAAGCTTGTCGGGATCTGTTTGTTTCTTTAGTGTGCTTATTTTGATCATGCATCCAGGATCTAGTTTGACCCAGATAATCACGATAGTGTGATCATTCACCTAGAGCCAGACATCCTGGAATGTGAAGTCAAGTGGGCCTTAGGAAGAAGCATCATCACTACAAACAAAGCTAGTGGAGGTGATGGAATTCCAGTTGAGCTATTTCAAATCCTGAAAGGTGATGCCATGAAAATGCTGCACTCAATATGCCAGCAAATTTGGAAAACTCAGCAGTGGCCACAGGACTGGAAAAGGTCAGTTTTCGTTCCAATCCCAAAGAAAGGCAATGCCAAAGAATGCTCAAACTACCACAAAATTGCACTCATCTCACACACTAGTAAAGTAATGCTCAAAATTCTCCAAGCCAGGCTTCAGCAGTACGTGAACCGTGAACTTCCAGATGTTCAAGGTGGTATTAGAAAAGGCAGAGGAACCAGAGATCAAATTGCCAACATCCGCTGGATCATCAAAAAAGCAAGACAATTCCAGAAAAACATCTATTTCTGTTTTATTGACTACGCCAAAGCCTTTGACTGTGTGGATCACAACAAACTGTGGAAAATTCTGAAAGAGATGGGAATACCAGACCATCTGACCTGCCTCCTGAGAAACCTGTATGCAGGTCAGGAAGCAACAGTTAGAACTGGACATGGAACAACAGGCTGGTTCCAAATAGGAAAAGGAGTCCGTCAAGGCTGTATATTGTCACCCTGCTTATTTAACTTATATGCAGAGTACATCATGAGAAACGCTGGGCTGGAGGAAGCACAAGCTGGAATCAAGATTGCTGGGAGAAATATCAGTAACCTCAGATATGCAGATGACACCACCCTTATGGCAGAAAGTGAAGAAGAACTAAAGAGCCTCTTGATGAAAGTGAAAGAGGAGAGTGAAGAAGTTGGCTTAAAGCTCAACATTCAGAAAACTAAGATCATGGCATCCGGTCCCATCACTTCATGGCAGATAGATGGAGAAACAGTGGAAACAGTGGCTGACTTTATTTTTTTGGGTTCCAAAATCACTGCAGATGGTGACTGCAGCCATGAAATTAAAAGACGCTTACTCCTTGGAAGGAAGGTTATGGCCAACCTAGATAGCATATTAAAAAGCAGAGACATTACTTTGCCAACAAAGGTCCATCTAGTCAAGGCTATGGCTTTTCCAGTGGTCATGTATGTAAGAGTTGGACTGTAAAGACCTGAGCGCCGAAGAATTGATGCTTTTGAACTGTGGTGTTGGAGAAGACTCTTGAGAGTCCCTTGGACTGCAAGGAGATCCAACCGGTCCATCCTAAAGGAAAACAGTCCTGAATATTCATTGGAAGGACTGATGCTGAAGCTGAAACTCCAATCCTCTGGCCACCTGATGCGAAGAGCTGACTCATTTGAAAAGACCCTGATGCTGGGAAAGACTGAAGGCAGGAGGAGAAGGGGACAACAGAGGATGAGATGGCTGGATGGCATCACCGACTCAATGGACATGGGTTTGGGTGGACTCCGGGAGTTGGTGATGGACAAGGAGGCCTGGCGTGCTCCGGTTCATGGGGTCGCAAAGAGTCGGTCACGAATGAGCGACTGAACTGAACTGAACTGAATAGCTAAAAGAGGTCTGGTATCCCAGGAAAAGGTAGTGAATGTACAACCTATTAATCTTTCCGTAGCGCTAGAAGGTCAGCAAGGCTGGGGTGAGGCAAGGGTTAGAACCGAGCAGAGATGAATGGCAGCCAGCACTCCCTGCCATTTCTCATCGGGAAGAAGGCGGTGCGTTACCGTTTTTCCTTTCCTCCTTCTGTAATCAGCAGGCGGCGCTGTGCTGGGGCCCTGCAGAACTGAAGCCCCAGGAGTACGGCCACCAGCAGGCCCGCCTGGAGCACAGGGCCCACACACAGCAGGCACTGAAGCGGTGTCTGTGGGCAGGATGAATATACACATCGTGTCCGTCCTGCGGCAGGCCAGCTGAAATGGCATCTCACATGATAATCACTGGAACAGCTACCTCCTTTTCTGCGAGGTCACTTTGGCCCAGAGTAATCCAGAAGTTTCTTCGGCAGGCCTGCGGTTGGGCTGTGAAGGCCCGGAGCAGGCAGAGGGCAGGGTGAGCAGAGGAGGGGCAGCCCACGGGGGGCGGGGGGCAGCGGGGACCAGGAGGCCCCAGACGGCGAGGTCAGAGGTTGAGTGTTTCCAGCCCTCTTTAATTAAAAGGTTATTTGACAACTTGAGACAGGAAGCAAAAAGATATCCCCTAGAGTGCACTGCCAGGGCCCTCAGGAGTGCTAAAGTCAAAGGAAATGTGCTAACAACCCAGAAAGAAACCTGGGTCCTTTTTACAACTGCTCCCTGACACGGGGTCACACTGGTGACCTTCACTGCTGAGACGCAAACCCAGAGAAGGGTTTCCTTCATCCATCTCATTTATTACAACACAGGGTCTCTGCCTTACTGCCTAAGACTGGCTCTGACCTCCGCAGGCATGAATGATGCACGCTCATTTCTCCTCCTGTTCCCTTTAATCCTAAGGACATACTTTTCTGAAGGAGGAGAATTTTTCAACAGAAAAGTATTTGAAGGCAAGAGGAAAAGCGGATTGGAAATTCTTCATCGACAAATTATTATAAGAACAAAGAAAAGCATAAGGGGAGACACATTATCCAAACAAAAATGCAGGTGATCCAGAGAGAAGAGAGGGAAGAAACCTAAGATAGGGAGACAAAGATGCAGGTGATCCAGAGAAAAGAGAGGGAAGAAACCTAAGACAGGGAGACAAAATGCAGGTGATCCAGAGAGAAGAGAGGGAAGAAACCTAAGACAGGGAGACAAAATGCAGGTGATCCAGAGAGAAGAGAGGGAAGAAACCTAAGACAGGGAGACAAAGATGCAGGTGATCCAGAGAGAAGAGAGGGAAGAAACCTAAGATAGGGAGACAAAGATGCAGGTGATCCAGAGAGAAGAGAGGGAAGAAACCTAGACAGGGAGACAAAGATGCAGGTGATCCAGAGAGAAGAGAGGGAAGAAACCTAAGACAGGGAGACAAAGATGCAGGTGATCCAGAGAGAAGAGAGGGAAGAAACCTAAGACAGGGAGACAAAGATGCAGGTGATCCAGAGAGAAGAGAGGGAAGAAACCTAAGATAGGGAGACAAAGACGCAGGTGATCCAGAGAAAAGAGAGGGAAGAAACCTAAGATAGGGAGGCAAAGATTTTCAACTTTTTGGTGCATCTTTCTTTTCATTCCCTACAAAGAACACCACGGTTTAGATGGCTTAGGTGTGGAAGCCAGTTAGGCATGCATGGACTAATAAAGGTCAAACTTACAAAGAACGATTCCCACAAACAGAAAGCCATACTAGAAGGAGGAAGAGGCCTGCTTCTTCTTCAGAGAGAGAGTTCTTACAATTCTAGATTTAGAAGAACTCATAGTTAGTGAGTATCCACTATGCCACCAGGCAAAATACAGATGTTTCATATTCATTTTCACTACCTTTTATGGTCTGCATTATCATGTGCTTAACAGATGACAAAACTAAAAGGTTAAGTAACTTACTTCAGATCATTAAAAAAAAAAAAAGAGAGACAAATTCTAATCTAACTCTCTCACACCTTAGTCTGAATTTCTTCCCATGATAACAGCCCATAACATTTATTTGTTCAGTGACAGAAAAGTGACAATATTATTTTCTCTTTAGGGAGCAATTCTCCAAGACTGTATTTTCCATTTAGCTGTGCGTGAATTATTGATTTGTTTATAATTGTTATCCTTTAACATAAAGATCTATGTTCAATCTGGGGAATAAGAAGCCTATTAGAATGATACTTTTCTCCACAACAAGCATATCATATATCAATTAAAATGAACGTAACTGCCTACCAGCCTGGCCAGGTGTCGCTAAGCACTAAATACCACATTCAACACCTGTGAGAATCTCGACAAAAATCACAAACTATAAGCCAGGAGAGCTGCTGTTTCTGAATTGATCCAACCTGCAAAGAACTTCAAAGATCTCAGGATACTACACTGGAAGCATGTACAAACACACCAAAGAAAAAGGAGGTGAGGAGGAGACTAGCTGGAATATGTGCAAAGCAACAGGAAGCAGAATTAGGATAGTCTCTTGAACGATGAAATTCCCCTGGTATCAGGTACATCCAATTTTACTATTTCTAAGTAGCTTCAAAATGAAAAAAAACCTACAGAATATATATTCAGTTAAAGAAGAAAAACAGCATCTGCTTTTCTTTCTTAAAATTTATAATTAACACAGGGCAAAGGATCACACCCTCCCCTAGTAGAGCAGTTACTTCCAAAAACATGCTGTTTCTCTGGTTACAATGAATAATCTTTTCTGCTGTCTTTTTGACAAAAACTGTTCATGTATTATTGGCAGGGTACAAGGAGGAAGGGAGATGAGCTGAATGTTCAGTAATTTTTTTAAATTTTACAATCAAGTAGCAATTACGGCACAATCTCACAAACTATCGACCTTTACCCTTCTACTTCAATGGCGCCCCAACATTTTGAAGGACAGAATGGATGCACAGAGGCTCCCTGAGCACCTAAAACCCCAGGGAGATGGAAGGAGATGAGTTGGGTAGAGGGCTTGAGAGCTGGAGGGTATGAAGAAACCGTGGATAGATTTCTCCATGGAGGGAGGCAATCCTCACAATTTTTACTTCTGGTTTCTCTCGACTAGACTAGGTCAGTGGTTCTCAATTTTGGCTGACATTGACATCACCTAAGCACGTTTTATTGCCTGGGCACCACCTCCCGGAAATTTTGAAATCCCTGTGTAAGATTCAAGCATCAGAATGGTTTACACTTCCCCAGCTGGTCCTAACGTGCAGAGAGGGTTGAGAACAGCTGACCTAAATAATTCAGAGAGATGAATAAAGGCAAACCCCATGGGCAAAGGATTAACATAGTTTTCACCTCACCAGGAGAAAAAAAACCCTAAATTTTCAAAACACCAGAACAAGAGAATATCACTGAACAATAGCAATTTACAAAAATAATACATAATAGCAACAGTAACAACAACAAAAACCTCTTCCAAGACCTTCCTTCCCAGCAAAGAAAAGGAGGTAGAAGACTTGAGCGGGACTCTTTCCTCTGTGCCTCTCCTGCAGGAAAGCAAGCTTTCTCAGCAGTACACACTGCGCTCTCTTGAGACCGGGCACACACGGGACCATGAAGTCAGTTTACACGTGAGGAATAGCCTCAGAGATGTGAAGGAACTTCCCGAAGGCCAAAGGACAGAGACCGAACTTGATTCCACATCTATCCCAGGTCCAAAGCATTTCCTCTTTTCCATGACTTCTGGAACATCTCCTCACACTGGCTGACTTACTGGAACTGCGACAAAGGGTAATTTTAGGACAGTTTCCACTGCAGGACCTTGAAGGGTCCATTCTAAAGAACTTAGTCCACATTTTTCCTGGCAATTAATAAGACTGGAGAGGCAGGTAGGGGACTAATGGTAAAGGATTGCGAATGCCAAGTAAACCGTTTGGAATGAATGAATGTACTAGTCCATTACCAAATCTATAGGGATTGAGGATCTGCCCTGTTCTGGGCAGAGAGAACACTCTAAGGTCTAGACAAAAGGGAGGCATTGAAGGCTCTAGAGTTACTGTATCTAGCAGGCAATTTAATATGCCAAACCAGAAAACAAACTACAAGCAAAAAGAAAACGTCAAAACACTCCTCTCTCACGAAAAAGACAACAACCCAGAAACATTATGGATAAATCCATGTAAGAAATTCATAATTCTCAAAAAATAAAAAAACTCTGAAAAGAAATCAGGGTTATCTTTAAGCCAAATCCTTTGTGCTATTTTTTACTTTTTGTTATAGCTTTCATGGAGTTTTTCCAAAGGATGAATTTAGTAGCTGATAAAACACAACTCTCCCATCCAGGCCAGTATGATATCTTAGGACTGGAGTCAATTATCAACATATGTTGGATTAACAGTAAAAAATAATAATAATAATAATGGATTATTAGTTTCCTTCAAGGTAGAAAGCATATTCTCCAATGTAAAGAAACAAATTTAAAAATCAGAAAAGAGAAATGGAAATCATTTAAAAACATCTAGATAAAACTCTGTGTTTAGACTAAATATGCAGATTAATAGTGAAAAATATTTATAATGCACTGAACGAAACAGGAAAGCCTAGGTGGGTTATTTTATTACTCCAATAGGATGATTTCATACTTTTCATATTTTTACATAATAACTTGCTTTTCTCCACTTGAAAGGAATATTTAAAATTAAGATATTTAAACTCTTACAAACAAATGTATATACCTTTTACTTCCTATATATCTAAACTTCCTATTGGAAGTTTCCAATGTTTTAAAGAATTTAACGCATTAAGAAGGTTGGCATTTGGAATGTCAGCAAGCATGCATCCAACATGACGTAAATTAAGCAAATCAACACAACATAATAATTACTTTATATTATATCAAATATTTAATTATCCTAATATTTATTTTCATCATATAGCAATTTTAGCCATACTTTTAAATTCTATGTGACTGTGCGAGTACGTATATGATTTCATGTGATGATAAAACTGATAAATACATTCATTTTACTCGGGTCCTAATTTCAAAATTTCTTGATTTGAGGCGGTATGATCAGAGTTAGCCTAAGTAAAGATAAATCTCAGTCGCTATGAGATAGTAGCTTTTGATTTCTTTTAAAAAACCTTTCAAAGATCTTGTACCTTTTTATTCTTGAAAATGATAGGAAAATGGCTCATCACATACCATAATCTGTGATTTTACAGGACACCAAATACAGCTCTTTCAGGTTTTGTCCTTCCTTTGCGATGACCTCCACACACCTGAAACACACAGAAAAAGTGGCGAGTTACACTAACGTGCTTCAAGTCAGATTAGCAAGACTCTGGCCATGACTACAACAGGAAGAGGGCAGCGTTTGATGAATCCCACAGCTCTCTTCTTTCAACAAACCGCTTTCAAGGTGTTTCGGGAAAAGGTATTATATTCCCTGCTTTTGAAACTCAAGTGCTTTAATACTTAAATGACCTTAATTAAATACATTTATGACTAGTGCATCTTGTAAAGCTAAACTGATGAAAAAGAGATATTCCTCTAAAACCACTGTTACATTTGGTAATAAAAGATTAGTAAACATATGCTATATAATGAATGTTTATCATTTACATAAAAAAAAAGTAATGAAACTGTAGAATATGCATGGATGCTCATTACAAGGGACTCCCTGGTAGCTCAGCTGGTAAAGAATCCACCAGCAATGCAGGAGACGCCGGTTCGATTCCTGCGAAGGGAACTGACTCATTATAAGTGAATGGAATATTCCTCATGGTTTAATTTTTAATGGTAGAGTTTAACAACACTGTTATACATTAGTGAAATTTTATTCAACATAAAAATGTTTTAAAAATCTGTGACACTGATTAAAGAAGAAAGAAAAATCATACATATAAGAACATTAAAATATTTTCCCTGGTTTTATTATTAATGTTTTAGATGAACTGTTGCATATATATAGGCCATTTAAATAATATAGCTATGCAAGATTTAAAGTCTCTTCTGGTTTCATTTAAGTTAAAATTTTGAGTGGTGCACCCTGCTCTATTGTCCATAGTGCTACATGTAACACAAAACTCGATGAACTTCATAAACAATGATTAACAACACTATCTATCTGATGGTTCAGTCCCCTGTAATATCAGAAAAACCTGTACAATCAAACCAACACATAGGCATGTGCGTCCTTCAATGCAGTCCCCGTTTTAATCTTTATAAACAACAGTTAAGCAAAAGGGTAAAAGCAAAAAGAGTCATTAACCTTTTCTAGGAAGTAAGGATCAAGTAATTTCATACCTATGTGTATAATCCATCAAAAAATTACTGAGTATCCATCTCTGTCTTTCAGGTATTTTATTTGCTGTCTGGCTTATTTGTAGGTATCTTCATAAAATGTCAGGAAATTTTATACAATTTTACTTCACATAACTCATTACTGAAGGTTAAATTAGTTATAGAGAAGACATATTTTTCTTTTAAAAATATTTTTATAGAATATTGTCCTAATGGAATGATAAACATTTCTAAGTTCCTCAGAATAACTGAATAAACATTTTTTTTTGGCTATTTAAAAAAAAAAAGATTATAAAAACTGGGTAAGCTGTTCCGTGGTTACAATAGACAATTGAAACCAATAACAATGTAATTATGATTGATATAGCTTATGATGAAGGGAAATGTTTAAACCTAATTCTGTATCATTTGACTTTAATGTAATATTTGAATAAAGTCACAAAAAAGAAACAATAAAAGCAGAAATGAAACTAACTACAGGCAACAACCATGTTTTACATATGACTTTAAAAACTAATTTTCATATATTAAGGATAAAAATAAAGGCTTGGTTATAATATCATAAACAGTTAATTTTAAAAGTCTACTTTCTGCCATACATAGCTCTCTGTCCTCCTCCATCACCTTCCGAAAAAGTCAGCAGATCCAACGTTTTGTATGACCACAAAGTGAAATATTAGTGCAGAAATATGTTTGTATCATTTGTTTTCATGGTCTTTTCAAATAGTTCAAAACACCTGATTATGGAAAAAAAAATCTAAACAAACACAATATCCTATTTGTGTTCTCACCACTTGATTCTATATCAGATACGCTACAAGCACACGTGATCATAAAAGACACACAGGGCAGACTACAGAAGCAAATAGCACAAATTGATTTCACTGTACAAGCCAGATCAAACACTATTTCATAGGCAACAAGGACTGGTATTCACATAAAATAAGAGAATCAATCACTGGATAAAAACTGTCCTAAAAATGATCAAAGGCCGTGAGCATCAGGTTTCCTCCCGACGTGAGAGAGAAAAGTTGTTATGAATAGATAACACAAATACATTTAGCTTACTCAAGAGGCAACAGCCAAGAGAAAACACATGATTAAGAAATAAAGAGTATACAGGTTTCAGAGAAATACAAGAGAAATGCATTTGACTTTTACAAAGGATCACGTAGGATTTTTGCTGTTTTAAAAAGTTCAGCTACATAAGGTTTTCCAAATACTTTTAATTATCCTGTAACCACAACCATTGTGCTAGAAGTTATGTGCAACATAAAGCTATTCCTCAAAAAAGAATTCATAGAGGGAAAATAAAATGTTCCTTGGAAGACGTTTAGCAAAATTCATTATTTTTTAAAATTAAATATCACATATTTCACAGATGTGATCTTTGAGAAGTCCCAAGTTCTTGGGATCCTGGACTGAAACTCAATATTATACTAACACTAAATTGATGGTTCAAATAAATAGGTAAAGTTGCTATTTTTCTGACAGTTGGAAATGGAAGTGGTTCCTGTTATCCTGTTAGTGCAAACTGGTGGAAAATGGAACCCCACGTCTGGTTCCTGGCTAGCGTCTGAAGTGTAAGGGTAGCTGCTCGGTCATGTCCGACTCTCTGCAACCCCACGGACTGTAGCTAACCAGACTCTTCTGTCCATGGGACTCTCCAGGCAAGAATACTGGAGTGGATTGCCATGCCTTCCTCCAGGGGATCTTCCTGTCCCAGGGACTGAACCTGTGTCTCCCACATTGCAGGCAGATTCTTTACTGTCTGAGCCGCAAGGGAGGCCAGTGTCTGGAGCCCTGCGATCAGTCTAGGTCTAGCTTCCTAGGCAGCCTGTAGGGATGGCGAGTCATGGTGACAGCCCCTGGTTAGTGACTGCCCTTTCCTCCTGAAACTTGGAGAGTCCAGTCTAGAGCATGTCTGGGGACTTCCCTGCTGCTCAGACAGTAAAGAATCCTCTTGCAATGTAGGAGACCTGGGTTAAATCTGAGTTGGGAAAATCCTCTGGAGAGGGGAATGGCTACCACTCCAGTATTCCTGCCTGGAGAATTCCATGGACAGATATTTACAGGACGTACCCTAACACAACACATGTCTGTTGAACATATTTACTCTAAATAATTCTACTATGTTTGAAAAGTCTTGGCTCTAGTTGTGACCTTTGTGCTGTGCTGTGCTTAGTCGCTCAGTCATGTCCGACTCTTTGTGACCCCATGGACTATAGCCCTCCAGGCTCCTCTGTCCATGGGATTCTCCAGGCAAGAACACTGGAGTGGGTTGCCATGCCCTCCTCCAGGGGATCTTCCCAACCCAGGGATCGAACCCAGGTCTCCCTCATTACAGGAGGATTTTTCACCGTCTGAGCCACCAGGGATGCCCAGTCATGACCTTTAGTCACAACTTAACATCAGAGCATTTCCCAGTTCACTGTACAGACTGTATGCAGGCAATAAAAAACGGTGACAAAGCTTTAGTAATTATTTAAACATTCTGACTACAGGTATTCGTATAAATTTTAAGAGGTATTTAAAATGATACCAAAAAGAGAGACATATGTTTGCAAAGTCACAGTCTGTGTGTAGGAACACAAAAGAACCAAAGACCACATTTAAAACCTTTGCTTCGCCATCCCCTTGCCTACTCACAGATAATGAAGAGGCGAATATTCATTAATCTCAGTGATAAATCAGAGTTTGCCCCAGGGGTAAGCCATGAATCTCTAAACTCAGAATCTAGAATTCAAAATCTTCCCATTCACCCCCCGCTCTGTCCCTGCCCTCCCTAGGGAAGAACCTCAGAACACCACATGCCCACCATTCTCCATGGGCCAATGCATTCAAAGACTTCCTACTGCATGCATGGCAACCCGAGGGATTATAAACCTTGGGGAAAGAACAAGACCCTTCAAGAAAGGAGTAATCTCTAACACTACCAAGAAAAACTCCTAATATAGGAATATGCCAATGGAAAATGCAGAAGAATATCAAACACCGTTAAAGGAGCCCGTGAACATCAAACACAAGCCTACTAGCCCGGCTCCCTGAGTTCTGAGAAGGAAAAGGAGGCATGTCTTAACAAGAGTGAGTAAGGAACGGGAAGACATGCATTGTGTTCTCAGCTCCACGAAACACAGACACCCCTATCCTCTTCAGAGCCCCACATTATCATTCTTTATAAACATGAGGGCCTCTGTGAAAAGCTTCCCCAAATCAAATGTCCTAGGTTCATTTAAATATATTTTAGTTCATTCTGAACTGCCTCCTCTCAGATTATTTTCTTGCTTTTATGTTTTGGCAGGGTTCTGAATAGAATAAAAAAACTGCACCCACTGTAAATTCTTGAGTAACAGCTGTTGAGTACATATATATATATAAACTCTGCTAGAATACTGAAAAGGGCCAGAAAACCTGCTCCGAACTACCCAAAGCACCCAGAACTATTTTTTATTATAATGTGATTTTTATGCTCACTTGCTTTTGATAATGTTCTAAAATGCACCGGAAACATTTGATGAAATATGAAAAACAAGAAAAAGGTTACTTTTGTGAGCAATATAGGTTTTTTCTTAAAAGAAGAGAAGGCATTACTTAGTTTCAGGAAAACGTTGTCTCCTTAGCAATAGATTCTTAATCACCTGATTTATGTGAAGGGTAAAGGTTAATGAATTAAGCTGTGTAAGCTTCAAAACTATCAAAGGAATTCAAAAGAGCCTTGAATTATGGAAAACAATGGCCCATTCTACATACATACCAAATTTTTATGTTTTTTGTCTCCCACTCAAAAGCTGGAACGTGGCATTAGTGACAATTGAAAAGAACTAATGAGGAAATATGACTACACTGCTTGCAAGAGGAGTGTCCTAGGAGACCTTGTTACTGTTTGTGATGTGCTTCAAATCCAAAGGAAGCTAATTGGAGCTGCCAGACACTGGTTTGCAAATCTCACTTTACAGGACAGGCTCAATCACCTTAGAGGAGTGAGAAGAAATGTCCCCATTAGAGATGCATTAGTATGTGGCTTGGTGAATTTCTAAGTAAACTTTAGGATGTTCTTTCCTAAGTCACCTTTATATTTGAATAATAGACATATCTTCAAGCAGAAGAAAAAATGCAATAAGACAAAAACAACCCAACAGATTTAAACAAAAAGTATGAACAGTGCTGTAAAGTAATTGGCAAATAAGTGCGACAGGGAGCTAGGTACGCTTAAGGTCAAATAAACATGTAGATCAAACCTTAGAACTCCTGAAATGCAAACACATCATAAAAGTGATCTATTTGGGGGGTTCAGAAATAGAACTCCAGTTTCATCATTTCCTGAAACTAGACAAGCCAACAAGCCAGCCTGTATTATATTCACTTAAGTGGGTAAAAGCAGACAAGGTTGCAGCACACACACACAAAAGAAAAAGGAATAAAAAAGGAGACACGAGATCTAAACAGAGAAACAAGGGAGCGAATTCGGTCCAGCTCTGTGCTATGAAAGCTCACCCTGACTGACTCACATACGGGTCACTTAAATGATAGCAGAGGTCACCAAAACACAATTGGGCATCTTACAAAAAGAATAATGATATTTGATTGATTTTTCTAAAGCCTCAAATCAAGTTTTACTGAGGAATAATCCAATCTCAGTGCAGTAAATGAATGGGCATGATTTACAGGTATATCCTGCTTTCAGAATGTGTACGAATATTTTTATGTTAAAAAAGATAAATTTACAGTTAAACATTTACAAGATGAATCAATTCAAGAATTAATGAATAGTACCTGTCTACTTATCTGTGAATGTAATTTCATTTATAAACATCCCGCTAACAGGCACATTTCCCAGCAACACCTTAACTTTACAGCACGAAATGCTTATCTGTTTTATTTTACAAAATGAGAAGAGCTGTTTGCTTGTTTTTAGTAGAATTACCACAGTAAGTAACCTGTAAACTAAAATGTTATTGCAATGCCAAGTTCTATGGGTCTGCAACTCTGCTAAAAGAGGCACTGTTACACCTTTGAAGGAGATGGAGCAGATGCTGTCATCTGCAGATTCTTTCTGGACCAGTCTTCTCCAGCCATCTCCAGCGTTAGGAAGGTCTCCTAACTGGAGAGTAAGAATCCAGGAGATAGCACTGAAAAAGGAGCAATAAGACAACAAAACAATATTTCTAACATATTTAGGAGTGACCGTCACAAACCAGCTCTTACGGGAATATTTTCTTTCCTCATTTATATAGCAAAACATGTTTAATGTAATATGAATGTTTCTAGAGAACTTTAAAAATGTTTTTCAAATAGAATAAAGCCTGTAATGTTTTTTTAAAAGCACACTGTCCTTAAGATACTGAGAAACAAAATGGTTAAATGTTTTCCCAAAGCAAGAGGGTCGGGGAGAGGAAAGCAAACTGACACATTTGGATAAACTTGGCTCTGGCTTTAATACTTCAGATCCATTCATCCAAACGTCTTGTTTTTAATTTTAGTCATTGTTCCATCCTTTAACTGCAGCTACACTAGACCTTTTAGATAATAACTCGAGCTAACTTTTTCTAAGCACGCCTCCAAATATTCAAGAGCAGAAAAAAATTTCTAAGTGCTTACCTGTTTATTTCAACAAGGTTTAATCAAGTACAAACTATGTGTTAGAAATGTTAAACGATCTAATCAGAGAGCCACATGATTATAAAATGATGGACATAACACTTAAAACCTTGATAGATCAGCTACTATTTATTTTTGCTGCTATGGCTGATATTAATGTTCATCCCCAGCAGCAGAAACACCTTATCACTATCTCTGTATCTGCCGAAAGTCAACTGGAAAGAGTTGTACTTCAGGACTGAAGGAAATGTTAGAAGCGAAGCGGAAATTTTAAAGGTAAGGCCTCCTAATTCAGCAGTTTGGTCATTCCTCAATGGGGGGAAAATGTATTTACTTTAAAATAAGAAAAATTAAGAGAGCTCCTCCATCCTTAAAGGTTTTTGAGTTTCCATCAATTTACAGCCAATATCTCCGGGGGAGTCTAGGCATTGCACAATGTTAATACAGTTAAAACTGGTGCTATGTTTATGGTATTCTGGCATATTTTAAGATAGAGGACGGAAGAGAAGACTTTATTCTCCTATATGTAACAAAAATTTACTGTGTGGAAGCAAAAGCCCAGGCCTTTCTAAAAAGAAAACAGGAATGTAAAAGCTATAGTTTTTATAGATAAAACTATAGTTAGTCCAGTTCAGCGAACTGTGGTTCATCAGAGGCCATTCTTTTTCTGAAAAGAAGCCAGGCAAAATTCTGGCAAGTTCCAACTCCCACCCATCCTCCTGCAACAATAAATAAGAACTTCAGTGGTAAAGCTAGAAATATTTCAGAGAGACTTGTTAGGCTTACAGACGGCTAATATGAAATTCAGATGGAATATAAAACATCCAATTGATAATCTCCCTGCCCATCTCCACTCCCATTACCCTTACTGCTTTCAGTACTGATGAGAAAGTCTCAGTTCCACAAACATTAAGCACACCTTTAATTTAAAGTGAAGAAGACAAAATTATTTGCCTGGACTATATGAGCATCCTGAAGATGGGATTTCAGGCATCATTCAGGAAAGAGTTAAATACTTCCTTACCAGAAGGCACCACAAGTCGGCTTTGTAGTGACTAATTGCCTCTTTAACCTCTGCACTCAGGGAGCTGGCCTGCGCTTCAATACCAGTTTTGTGATAGAGCCAAAGACTGATGTTCAACACAGACCTCCCATGACCTGTGTAGCCCCGGAGTCAACTCAGACAAGACGCTGACAAAAGGTCTCCTTCTCACTTGGGAAGGCACAGAATCTCTTTTTGGATAAGCCAAATTCTCAGAAGACTAAGACAAAGCAGGTAAAGACCCTGTATGGACGTTAAAAGAATGGTTTTACTTCACTTAACAATATTTCCCAACCTTCCAATGTATCACTCAAAATTCTGTTTGAGAAAATGGTTTTAGTGATATGAAAAAACACATACTTTCATTAAAATGCAACGAAGAGAGTGCCTAACCGGGTATCTCTGAAACCTTGTATCATGAGACAGCTGTAGCAAGACTCAAAGAAGGCAGGTTAATCTTTTCCCTTGCAAATGTTTCCCACATGTTTTAAGCATTCATACTCAGGAAGTCTGTACTTTGTCCTTAATTTTTAAGCTTAGCAAATTTCTGGCCCGATCAAAAGCCAATAAAATAATTTTATAGTTAATTTAAGTACAATTAGAGAAAACTAATTAATCCTGCAATTTGGGAGAAGAAAATGGTGAAGGCTTATGAGTTTCTGAAAAAGAAGGAGTGAGGAGGGAGTTCTAGCCGAGAGAGTGAAACAAGTGTAGGCAGTGGGAATAAAGCGACCACATATTCATTCAGAAAGACCAAAGGAAAAAGACCACATGGTCTTGCTGAAGACAAGGACACTACACCAATTTGACCTGATTGACGCTGAGCGACACTGAAGCCTGAACCCTTGGAGGCTTAAATCTCGTCGGTGCTGGATTTATAAGCCTACTGCCGAAGCTCGGGACCGCCATTGCTTTATTCCTGTTGTCTTCCATATCATTCCATACTAATGCAATGTCAGGGGTGAAATAATCTTTGTTGTAACATTCACAGGGAAGAGAGGCAATGGGTCACATTTAGTTGTTTTGGTACATCATGTTTACACAGAAAGATAACTTTCTCACTTAGAAGAAAGAAATAACACTTACACGTCTTTAAAAATAAAAAAAGAAACAATTCACATATTTATGCAAATGACACTACGGGGTATTAACCAAGAACCCTCTTATGAAAAGTTTACATTTTTAATTCCAAGAAGAATGGTGATTGATTTCTGTTCATTTTTATTTATCTAAAGGATAAGAGAAACAAAGTCATCCCCATTTCCTTCTCAAATAATATTCAACTAAATACAACAGAATGAGATTTTAAAATTCCAGAGGAAGCCTACTGAACCTTACTTAGTTTTACTTGCCCACTTCAATGATTCTTGAATAAATCAAAGTCAATTTGCCTGTAAAATATACTTCTAGAAGATTCTTTCTTAATGCTTTAATTAATCCATCAATGACAACAACTGATTATCAACAATTAAATTTATATCCAAAGTAGTATGTAGTATAGATGCACACATGTATATAAATACACTTATAAATACAATTCTTAATATATACCTTTTTCCATTCCCAATTAACAAATATCTCATTGTTATAAATGCACCTACTGAAGGAATTTTAGCAGCCTAGCCCCTGAAGTGCTGTGATCACTAAAATTCGGATTGCTTTGCTTGGACTAGCCCTCAATCTATTCCGTATGGAGGGAAAACACATCTTTCTGTTCTTGGAGAAAGTGGTGGGAAGCTAATGAAACCAGTGCTAAGACTGGTAGAAACCATAAGTGGACGCATTACCCATTTACTCCTTGCAGAAAGTTGCAAAAGCAAGACTAAGTCAGCCTGGAGAAGGAGGACGGCACGCCCACTGTCTGCTTCAGACAGCCGCACCTTGCAGCCAGCACCGTGTCTGACGGCCGGCAGGGACATGCAGCGCCCCGAGCCCCAGCCCTCAGCTCTGTGTTACTCTGAAAGGGGAACCGAAATGAGCAGCGCATCCATCTCTGGCGCGCTTCTAAATGCTCCTTTGGTTACTATGGTTACTGTGCCGCCTGCATACTCAACAAACCGGGTAGCAAAATGGCGTAACAGCATTAGTATTTCTGCTCCACACAGAAAACAACTTTCTTAAGTACCCAAGGAAATAAAGAAATATATTCTGGTATTCACAGGAAGACTGAGAAGTGACAAAAAGGATAGATGATTGTTTTCAAAGGTCCTTAGGGGAGTAAAGAGGCAAGAGCAACGCCAGACATTTGAAAGGGACGCCAGGTAAACGTGCTTGGGGTCAGTCATGGGCTGTGTGTTCCCGCAGTTACTGCGGGTATCGCGGGTGCTGCCTGGGAACCAGAGAAGTGAGAGAATGAATTCCTTTTTGTGATCCATTATTGAAAGGTAAGTATGTGCTCACCAGACACACAACACTCTTAGGCCATTTGACAAAATTTGGGGCTTTGGGAAAATTAATGGTGATTCAATGCCACATCATACTTTGAAAAAGGTGAAAGAAAATACAAAGGTAACAGGATAAGCAAAGCAGTGAATGGGATATATACTCAGGGGCAAGTTAGCTGAAGTATGGGCTTGATTTAAAGTTGTTCAAAAAATATTATAAAGAGGAAAAAAGAAAAACAATATATATATATATATATATATATAACATATAACCATATCTATATAATGTAACCAGTTGTTATATGTAACATATACAAAATATATTCATCTGTTTAATAATTACTAAGGAGCCCAAATTCATTTTATCTGTTTACTTATAACCAGCCTTATTTCTCTTGAAATGCATATGAAACTACAAAGAAATATTTGAGAGGAGCAAAGAAGGTGGAAAATATGGATAGCAAAATAATAAAGTCACGGATATATTAGCTTCTGGAATTACAATAAGATTTTGGAATAAACTTTCAAGGAGCAAAAGTAAAGAGGAAGGTATGGTTATTTATACGATTCATAATATCAATGAGTTTTTAAAAATCTGATGTTCAAAAGAAGCTACAAAAAGACTAGATAAACGTGACATATTTCTGGGGAAAGGCTGAAGTTTTGAGAAAGTGTTAAAATATTCTGTATCATTTAGAAAGTTTCCTTCCATTTCTTAATACCACTGTGGACTTAACTCACATGAAAATGGCCTCTACATGTACATGTGTGGCTAAGTTCCTTTGCTGTCTACCTGAAACTATCACAACATTGTTAATTGGCTATCCTCCAAAACATGATAAAAATTTAAAAAATAAATACTGGAATGGTAAAAAAAAAAAAAAAAAAGACTTAAGTTTAAAAGTATATTACACATGATTGGTAATGCAATAATAAAACAGCTGTATTAAAACAGCTATATTAAAATTTTACAAAAACTTAATGTTTCTTATACAAAATCAGTTATGGACAAGTGGAAATATGTTTCAGATGCTCAGAATGTCACAGTTTTTGTGTATAAGAGACAGTCTTGGGGTTGTATGCTCCAATAAGTTTATGTTAAACCAAATCAATTTTTTTCCTTAGTGAAAAAAATGAATGTAAAGCATATAGGACAGCACCTAGCAAAGAGTTAGCGATTAAATGTTAATTATTATTATTGAGGCCCTAGCACAGAACTTGGCACATTAAAAAAAAATGCCTGTGGTAGGCTGAGTAACGGCCCCCGAAGATATCAGGTCCTAACCCATGCAACCTGTAACTGTTACTTTATATATACAGTACACTTGCTTTAATAGAAAAAAAAAAGGTCTTTGCAGATGTGATTAAAGATTTGGATATGGAGGTTATCCTAGATTATCTGAGTGGGCCCTGGAGACTGAAATCTTGATTTTGGCTCAGTGAAACTGATTTTGGATGTGTGACCTCCACAACTGTGACAGAATAAATATTAGTTGCTTTTAAGCTCCCACATTTGTGGTAATTAGTTACGGTAGCCACAGGAAATGAATACAGGGCCTAATAAATGGCATTAAACTAATCACACATATGGCACCAAGAAATATGATTAATAAAGGTAACAAACTAATTGCAATTAAGATGACATATTATAATTGGATAAGACAAAATTTTAGGTTGTGAAAAGGATAAAAAAGAAAACCTTAAAGAATTCTACCAAATATTCATTCTGAATTAGTATAAATTCCAAAAAGATATGTCTTCTAAACTATTTTAGAATAAACATTCATCTTTGTACAACATTTTATTATAGAAAATTTCAAGCATACCAAAAAGTTGAAGGATTTGTTCACTGAAAAGCTATTATCACCACCTAGATTCTATAATTAACATTTTTCTACATTTACTTTATCTCAGATGTATCCCATGTATTTCTCTATCCACCTAGGTATCTATCTATCCATTCTTACTTTTTAATGCATTTCAAAGTTAAGTGCAGACATCAGCACATTTCACGCATAAATATTAACACTTTAGCATACACATAATTAACTAGAGTTCAATGTTCATAACAGTTGTCTCTTTAACAAAATTAAAAGATATACCCATTGTGAAATGCACAAATCTCCAATGATACCAGGTTTGACAAACACCTACATATGTCTATCTTGAACCCCTATCAAATCTAGACTCTTTTGCCTCCCTTCCAGTCAATGCTCATACCCACCCACAAATGCAACTGCCATTGTAGATGTTTTGTTACTTGGTTTTATTTTACTATAGCCTAGTTTTGTCTGTTCAGGAATTTCATAAAAATAGAATCATACAATTTGTGCTTTTTTGAATAACTTATTTTTACTCAGTGTCAGAGTTTGAGATTCATCTATTTTGTTTCATATTTCAGTAGTTTATCCTGATTGTATCTTTCAATTGCCAAGTATTCCATTAAATAAATATAGCACAGTTTCTTTATTCATTCTTCTCTTGAAGCATATGTGAACTGTCTGCAGTTTTGGGGAAATCACTAATAACACTGCTAGGAACATTCTTATACAGCCTTGTTGTGGACATATGCTTTCATTTCTCATGGGTAAAAACCAAGGAGTAGAATTGCTAAGTCATAGAGTATTAGTAGTATGTATGTAGTAGATGAATGAATTTCTTTCCAAAGTTGCTATACCATTATAAATGCCCAACAACAATTATAAGAATTATAGTTTCCTCATATTCTCACCAATGTTGATGTTATCAGACTTTTAGACATTCAAATGAGTATATAATTAAGACCAGTTCTACATTAAAAAATGCAAAGATCCCATCATGATAATAATTCTATTTTTATCTTTTAAGAAAATATACAATAATAAAAGATTACTGGAAACTGATCAATATTTTAAGATTTGTTAATTTCCAGAAATTTGCAATGCATGCTATATAAAAGTATACATGTATGATATAATTTATTAATTAAACCAGACATTGCTTGCTACGGACTCTTTGTAATAGCTTTCTGGCCCAGAGTCAATGTTCCATCTGCTAGTTCTTTGGAATATCTTCAAGAGATACCTAATTCTCTCTCTTCTATCATCTTTATTTCAAGAAACCTAACTATCCAAAAATAACTAGATAACTTCAGGAAAGGGATCTCAGACATTCTTAGCCCTCAACATCATGATGTCTTCCACATTATATCTTATCAACTGGACTAAAAGTCAAAAATCAATATAAAATCAGCCCCAAAATATGACCTCCTCAATAAGCATCAAGTTTTTCATTTAAGGTTCCTATTCTAGCTGAATGTTTGGTGGAAGACATTATATAAGGTTGTGCCTTAAAAGGTAGATTGCTTATCCAATCACTAAGACCATTTTCAAAATGTGTTGCCAGAAACTGGATTAGGATTCTAGTATTATTCAGCAAAGAGTAAATACCATGGACCTCTCAGCAAAATTTTCCTCAATCTGGGGAAATAAATAATGAAATTTCTTTTCTTTTACTAATTATCTAAATGAACTGCCCAACTTTCAGTAACATGAAGTCTGCTGATTTACATAGCTACAGATATTGTACATAAATGACTTCACCAAGACTTGCTGAAAACCGTGGAAGTTGCAAACGAACACAAGAATGCTTAGTACTGCTGAAGATGCAAGGTTAGTGTTTTTCTTTAACTATAAGTAAACATAGTACAAAACAGATCAAAAATTTAACCTGACAGTTTTTCTTCACTCCACTGTAAATTTTATTTTTTGTCTCACACAAAATGATTCACCTGTGATCTAGATGATTTGTGCTAAGCAACCAAACATCAAGTACTTAAAGAACTCTTTGTAAACATGGCCTCCAAATAGGATCAAGGAAAGAGTTGCAAATCTTTTAAAGTATTCAGTTTAAATTCAAGACATAACAAAAGTTTATGAACAGCCATAGTAAGATTGCCAAGCACAATCTAGATTTCTATATTTGAAGACATCTATTAGATCTGAAAGATCTTTTTGATATATAATATAAAAATAATGAAGATATTAATAACATTAGGCATTTACTATTGATATAAACTTCACATGACCAAAGCCTGGTATACAATGAGAGAAAAGATATTATACCTTCATTTCAAAATACATAAAAATATAGTAAGGATTATATAACTATTATATTATTTTTCAGAACATTAATATTTAAAATGGAAACCACTGAGAAAAATTGCAAACTTATTAACGGTATGAAAACTTTTAAAAGTCATTTTATAGTTTTGTATTACTCAATTGTACCATGCAACTTTTAAGACATTCAGCCTAATTCTTTTCAAAGTAAACTTTAAACACTGATTAGAATCAATGTCTATAAATCCCTACAAAGGGAGAATAAATGCATGCTTACTGCAAAAATTAATACAGAGCCAAAATCTATGAGTTCGTAACTCTCTCTTAATAGCTAGTACAATCAATGTCAAACAATACTTATAAGGACATTCAAATTATTTGGGGAGAAAAAAGTTTTAACAGCCAGCAGGTATGTACTCATTCGAACAGTGTATGGCCATACCACGTGTGCTATTGAATCTAACCTCCAATATCCATGTCCAGTTAAACTGAATCTGGTCTCCAGCCAAACACTTAACTCCTCTATGCTTGGAATCTTTAATTTTATTGGCTTATCCACACCAGATTAAGGAGCATAGGGATCAGAAATCCTGGGAAAAAACATGGTTCCTCTTCCATGTCTAATTTCATAAAATAATTTAAAAATCCACTAAGTGGCACAATTCATGAAAGAAAGACCAAAGTCTAATCTTAATTGTTTTTCAGATTGTTTATGCTGTCCTTAGGGTGGTAATATATTAGGCATATGCTTGCTGTGCTTACTGGTAAACCCAGCAGAATGCCTGACTTAGTACCAATCTACTGCCACTTCACTAGGAACCTCTATGCCCTTGTTTTATGATTTTGCTGCATTTTTTTTTCTTAAATTTTGTCCCAAATCTATTTCTTTCAATGTAGTTTGAAACCCTAGATATTAACTTCTGGCCCCCAAATTCTACATAAGTCTATCTGACTTCGCCCACTAAACACAACTGTTACATAAACAGTTTCTCAAAACACTGAACTTTTCATGTGCTTAGGCCTTACCAGGGTCACGAACAGGCATCCCAGCCATGACTCTCCTTAGATCAGACATGCATTCTCCAGTTGCAGTAGCTCTACCAGTCTCTAGAAGTGATTACATTTAATCCATTTGACTCATTTATATTCTACCTTTGGTCAGATTCCAGCAATGGACTCTTCTCAGACCGTCAGTTCCTCTTGACTCCTAGCTTTTCCTCCCTCTGTTGTGACCACTGTATGAAGTGTATGTCATCACCCTGACATGGGGCCTGTGTTTTACTCATCCTTGATGAGATGCTCAAGACAGGTTTGTTGAATCAATGTGTGAAGGTCTGAAGCACACTGCTAAGACAAGTCATGCGGCTGTATGTACTTAGAATTCTGAATAAAAATAGCAAATGCACCACTGTTATTAAACATATGTCAACAAAGGAGAACATTATTTATGGGCACAAGGAATGAATTACTTTCAGTTGTAAAGAGAAATATCTATGTAAAATCTGTCTAATAAAAAGGATAAAGAACATGTATTAAAATACAGAGAGTCTTAAAGGCAGAAAAACTGTACGTGATGACAGGCAGACTTTAAAATGCAAATAATAGGATAAGGATGTGTAATGGAAACCAAAAGTGGATCCTGCTGAATTTCCCTCAGTAAATTTATCTTCTACAATAGATAAGCCAAACTGATTGAGAAGATTCTACAGTGTAAGCAAAATAAGCAGCAAAAACTGGAACAATTTCTTTTGTAAACGGTATGGCTATTGAAAATTACAAAATGCCATTAATTTCAAGGAACTCACCTTGTATTTCTTGATGATGCAAGAGAAATATTTATGTATTTACCTAAGGGAAGTAAATTTACTATTATGAAAAGTTCCACTATAGGAAAAGGAAAATATTATAGCTTGTCAATGTGAGACTAAGTATCACAGTAAGAAAATAAATATGTATTTTACAAGGTATTATTTCCAAACAAGGCAGATGTAGTAAACAACATAGTTCAAAACTGCTTTTTATTTAAAATACACACTCTTAAAACATTTATTTGCTTATAGAATTAAGACACTATGTTCACTGGAGGGTTCTGGTACACACGAACTCTTTTGAATGTAATTTAGAAATGTCACTGTCTTTAAAAGGCAGACCAGCAGGGTGCTCTGGAGCACAGACTCGGGAGTCAGTCTCAGAGACCAGATCAAACCCAGCCCTGGGAACCTCAGCAAGTCATGCAGCCTCCCTGCGCTTCACTTGCCTTCTCCACACAGTGGGTATGAGAGCATCTACTTTAAAGAACTTTGATAAAGGTGACAGGAAATTATATATGTAAAGTGTTTAGAACAGTGCCTTGTGCAAATTAAATGACACATCTTGGCTTGTATCACTTTATTTAAAATTTCCATTACCTCCAGATAATATGTGTCTCTTGATTTAACATAAGATGTACCCAGCACGACCTATGCAGTATATTGTCCCCAAACTGGGAACCTAAGTGTAATCCAGAATCTAATTTATCTATCAATATACAGATACAAATTTCATTTATAGCCTACCTCAGAAAAGAAAAAAATCTCAACAAACCTAACCTTACTCCAAAAAAACTAGAAAAAGAAGAAACAAAGCTCAAAGTCGGCAGAAAATAATAACAAAGATCAGAGCAGAAATAAATAAAATAGATACATAAATAAAACAGCAAAGATCAATGAAACTAACATTTGGGTTTTAAAAAAGATAAATAAAATTGATAAGCCATTATCAAGACTCACCAAGAAAAAAAAACAAAACAGGGAGGGTCCAAAACTGGTATCACAACAATGCAAAGGCTCAAAAGAAATGATTGTGAGCAATTATAACGCCACGAAAACGGACAGCCTGGAAGCAATTCATTAATTCCTGGAAACGTACAATCTCCTGAGACTGAGCCAGGAAGAAATAGAAAATATTACCAGTAATGAAACTGAATCAGTAATTAAAAACTCCCAACAAATAAAAGTTCACGACTAGATGGCTTCACAGATGAGTTCTACCTATCCTTCTCAAACTTTTTCAAAAAACTGAAGACGAAGAAACGCTTTCAAACAAATTTTACAAGGTCAGCAGCACATCAATAACAAAACCAGACAAATATAGCACAAAGAAGGAAAAGAGAAAAGAAAATCACAGGCCAATATCCCTGATGAACATAAATGGAAAAATCCTCAACAAAATGTTAGCAAACTGAATTCAACAATACTCTAAAAGGCACATATGCCGTAACCAAGTGGAATTAATGTCAGGCATGCAAGGACGGTTCACTATCCACTATCCATCAATGTGATACATAATATTAACAAATTGAAGAGTCAAACTCATACGATCATCTCAGTAGAGGACAAAATTCAGCATCCATTTATGATAAAACAACAAATAAACAACTCTCAACAAGGTGGATATAGAAGGAACATGCTAAGTCGCTTCAGTCGTGTCCGACTCTGTGTGACCCCCTAGACGGCAGCCCACCAGGCTCCTCTGTTCCTGGGATTCTCCAGGCAAGCACACTGCAGTGGGCTGCCATTTCCTCAATGCTGAGGAAGGAACATTCCTCAACATAATAAAGGCCATACATGACAAACCTATAGCCAACTTTTTTTTCAGTGAAAAGCTGAAAGCATTTCCTCTAAGATCAGAAACAGGACAAGGATGCTCATTCTTGCCACTTGTATTCAACATAGGATTGGAAGCCCTAGTCATGGTAATCAGAGAAGAAAAAAGAAATAAAAGGATTCCAAACTGGAAAAGAGGTAAAACTGCCACTGTTTGCAGATGACATGATACTATATGTAGAAAATCCTAATGAGGCCACAAAGAAATGATTAGAACCCATAAATGAATTCAGTAATGTTGCAGGATCCAAAATTAAGTCACAGAAGTTTCAGATAGTTTGTTATCAGTGTATAGAATTACCAAATTATCAGAAAGAGAAATAAAGAAAACAGTACTATTTACAACAGCATCCAAAAGAGTAACATACATGGGAATGAATCTAAGGAGGTAAAAGACTTATACTCTAAAACTGTAAGACACTGATGAAAAGGAATTGAAGACAATACAAATAAGTGTGTTCATGAATTGGAAAAATTAACATTGTTAAAATTACCACACCACCTAAGGCAACCAATCTACAAATTCAGTGCAATTTCTATCATAATACAAAGGGCATTTTGCACGGAATGAGAACAAATAATTCTAAAATTTGTATGTAAACACAAACTACCCCAATAGCCAAAATGATCTTGAGAAAGAAGAACAAAACTGGACGTGTCACACTCCCTAATTTCAAATTATACTACAAAGCTACAGTAATCAAAAGCACCATGGCACTGGCACAGAAACAGACACATGTATCAACGGAACAGAACAGACAGCTCAGAAATAAACCCATACTCACAAGGCCAATTAATCTATGTCAAAGGAGACAAGAGCATAAAATGGGGAAAAGACAGCATTCTCAATAAATGTCATTGGGAATACTGTACAGTTATATGCAAAAGAATGAATCTGGATTACTTTCTCATACCATATACAAAAAATAAACCTGAAATGGATAAAAGACTTAAATGTAAGATTGGAAACCTTAAAGGTGTAAGAACACATTGGCACTATTATGTTCTTTGACACTGGTCTTAGAAATACATTTTGGATCTGTTTCCTCAGGCAAAAATAAACAAACATAACTACGCAAAACTAAAAAGCTTTTTATACAGTGAAGGAAACTATCAAGAAAACAGAAAGGCCCTCTACTGAAGCTGCAAATGATATATCCAATAACAGGTTAATATCCAAATATACAAAAGACTCACACAACTCAGTATCAAGAAAACAAATAGCCTGATTTTTAAAATGGGCAGAGGACTGGAATAGACATCTTTTCCCTAAAAGACAGATGGCCAACATATACGAGGAAAAGATGTTTAACATCACTAATCATCAGGGAAATACAAATCAAAAGTACAGTATCACCTCACACCTGTCACAGTGATAATGAGACAACTAACAGAAGTGCTGTGGAGTATTAGAGAAAAGGGACCCCTCATGCACTGTTGATGGGATTGTGAACCACTACAACCATTTTGGAAAAGAACAGGGAGATTACATAAAAAATTAAAAATAAAACTGCCATGTAATTCAGCAATTTCACTTCTGAGTATTTACTTGAAGAAAATAATAACACTAATTCAAAAAGATACATTCACCCACTTGTTAACTGCAGTTCTATTTACAAATAGTAAGAAATGGAAATAATCTATGTCCATCAATAGACACATAGATAAAGAATATGTGGTATACATAAAACAGAATATCATTGAGCCATTAAAAAATAAATCCTGGGACTTCCCTGCAGGTCCAGTGGCTAGAGCTCTGCACTCTCAATGCAAGGGACTCAGGTTCGGTCTCTGGTCAGGGAGCTGGATCCCACATGACGCAACTAAGACCTGGCACAGCCAAATAAATAAATATTTTTAAAAAACTTGTCATTTGTGTGAACATGATTGAATAGAGTGTATTATGCTAAGCGAAATAAAGCAGACAGAAAAAGATAAATACCATATGTTCTCACTTATACAAAACAAAAATATAGATGCAGAAATCAAACAGGTGGTTGCCAGAGAGAGGGGGAGTGGGGAGAAACAGGTGAAGGGAATTAAGAGGCACAAATCTCCGGTTATAAAATAGATGAAACAATGAGAAGGTAACATAAAACATGGAAAACAGTTAATAATAGCGCAATAACTTTGTGTGGGGACAGACGGTCACTAGGCTTTATGACACTGATCATTTCATATATATGTAAAATGTCACTAGTTAATTCATTAAGCAAACAGACAAACAAATCTGAGAACTTAAAAATATTTATGGGAAAGTCTGTAAAACTGAGAAGGATTCTACTTACACTGTTTCACAAGCGTCTTTCTCACCCTACTTTAAAGTTCTGAAAACTGGAAATCTCTGATGATGCAGTTGGGGTGTGGTTTGTGGAAGAAAGGTGATCTGAAACTCCCATCAGCATGCTGTCATACAAATAAACCGCCTTGGTCCTTCAGGAGAAGACTCATAAATAAATGGGCGTTTATATAATTCTAAACTATGCAAATTCCTTGGGTATTTTATTTCACAATACTCCTGTCTTAACTCTTCCAATAAATGGATACTAATCTCTAAGGGGGAGAAAAGAGGGGCTTCCCCGAGTTGTAAGTCTGCTTTGTTCTTCAAGAAAAGTTCTGGACCCCCTCCACAGTCAACAGAGTCCAAAGGTTACTTGTGTTTTAAAATCCTGTTACTATTTCAGCTACTTAGGTTAACTGATCAATTCACAATGTAAGATTAAAACTGAAGGTGAAGTCGCTCAGTCGAGTCCGACTCTTTGCGACCCCATGGACTGTATCCCACCAGGCTACTCTATCCATGGAATTTTCTAGGCAAGAGTACTAGAGTGGGTTGCCATTTCCTCCTCCAGGGGATCTTCCCAACCCAGGGATCGAACCCGGATCTCCCGCATTGCGGGCAGATGCTTTAACTGTCTGAGCCACCAGGGAATCCTGAAAATGAAAGTTAAAGTGAAGTCACTCAGTGGTGTCCGACTCTTTGTGACCCCACAAGACTGTAGCCTACCAGGCTCTTCTGCCCATGGGATTTTCCAGGCAAGAGTACTGGAGTGGGTTGCCATTTCCTTCTCCAGGAGATCTTTCCAACTCAGGGATCAAACCCGGGAATCCCGCATTGTAGGCAGACGCTTTACCATCTGAGCCACCAGGCAAGTCATATAATATTAAAGTGGTATAAACGGAGAAAATGATAAGATGTTTTACAGTTTGAATAATGAAAATCATATTGCCCAACTATGGCCTCAATAAAAAACAATCTAGAAGCTAGAAGGCCTTTCCAAATTGCAAAAGGCTGTGTTTTCCATTTGACCAGAGACAAACTATACAATAAAATGTACTGATATAAACTATACTTAGTAAACGCTATATCTGTGAATTTACATTATCCTTATTTGACAAAACAATTGGTAGTAGCTTAAAATGAAAGAAAATGTTCACATTAGCTAGTTAGTTATAAGACAATAAGATGACTCTGAACTTTGGTCTAAAAAGAAAAAACAATGCTTAAAATAGTCTTCCTTCCAAAAGCCACGTTATGTGAAATATTCAAAGTCACTATTATAAAGTCCCGAGAATTTAAATATCTTTTCTGCTAAAAAAAAAAAAAAAAGTATCATTGTCCATTAGTACAGCTGAATAACAGCACAAGCATAATTCTGAGTTTGATTCATACATTTTGGGGACAATATTATAATCACAGAAAGAGAGTGAACGTGGAAGTCGCTCAGTCTTGTCTGACTCTTTGCGACTGTATAGTCCATGGAATTCTCCAGGCCAGAATACTGGAATGGGTAGCCTTTCCCTTCTCCAGGGGATCATCCCAACCCAGGGATCAAACCCAGGTCTCCCACATTTCAGGCAGATTTTTACCAGGTGAGCCACAAGGGAAGCCCCATAATCCCAGAAAGCTACCCTAAATTCTGGTCTATGTGTTCTAATAAACTGATGTAGAAAAAAAAAAATGGATCTCAATTAAAAAATTGTTATAGATTTGATTGAAATATAGCCCCTATCCCAAAGCTGTTGGAAAACGTGACAAAGCATCAAATCAGCATAAAATAAATACATAATTAGTACCTAAAGCCCCACGCTGGCATCATTCCTCATCATCAATTTAAAAATGACATTATTTGATTGTTTATTCAAAAACAGGACAAATGTTGAAGCATATTACTTTATATCTTGGGAAACAAAAAGGAAAACTTTATATTAATATTACAGTGGCTCTAAACTGGGCTTGCCTGATGGCACAGTTGGTAAAGAATCCGCCTGCAATGCAAGAGACCCTGGTTCGATTTCTGGGTTGAGAAGATCTCCTGGAGAATCTAAACCAAAGTTTGGCTCTAAACCAAAGTTTCAAAATAATAAAAATTATATATTTACATATAATAAAATCTTGAATGACAGATATATACTTAGAAATTAGACCAATAACACTTTCCAAACCAGTGGACTGTATGACTGCCCTTTAGGAGCCAACTGAAATACAGTGGCCACGACATGCCTCTGACCATCTGGAGCTTCGATTCTCACTCTGAGAGCAGCTTGTTTATAAAACGGTAACTGTGGACCTAATTGTCAACTTCTACACCTTGCTGAGGGGAAACAGATACACATGTGGCAGCTAACACAAGTCAGCAAAACCATTCTGGAGTGTAGTCTGGTATTATTTATTCCTTCCTTTATATATTATGGGTCACCCTATGTGCCTAGGGGTCTTCTGGATCCCCTAACACAAGATGAACAAACTAACAAAGCTTTCAGTAAATAAGCCCTATGATACAGAAATCCTATCACTGCAAACACAAACAGGAAAGGTTAAATAAATTATGGTATTCAGACGCAGAGACGTGATAAGATGGTATTTTCCTTGAGATGTAAAGATTGCAAGAAATAACGCGGAAGTAAAACAACAAAGTCACGGAGCAACATGATGAACGACCCTTTCTACACAATTATTCTATATTTCTGACATATTCTTGTATCAGTTTGGATTCAGTATCTTTCTTTTAAAACAGTAAGTTAATTGTCAAATGATCTGTAGGAATGAGGTGATAATATCTGAGGCTTTGTGGGTGTGAGATTTTTACCAAGGAAGTTTACCCACAGACGTCACATATACAGGAATATAAAGGCAGAATACAAACTTGGTAATGTAGGAGTGCTATGAATTAGATATTTTGGGCAATAAAGCAGGTATTTAAAAAATTGCAGTGTATTAGTATATGTGAAGCATGAGACTAAAAGTGGTTATTATTAACCTTGATAATAAAAGGGAGGGAATGACTTCATAGGGTTATCATAATGATAAAATTGTACAATATATGTACAGTGCTTTATATTCATAGAAGCTCAGTTATTATTTTAATTGCTAACTATTAATAAATACTTTCAAGTCAGAAAATATGTATTTGTAAAATATTTTACAATTTTTTTCTTTAGTATTGTATATTAAAAGTCTCTAGCTGAGAATGTTCCTCCTTCCAACAACAGAGGCTCATGCTTAATCAACTTTGATGACTGGGTGCTAGGCAGAGTTTCTTATTCAATGGTGTTGATCCAGAGCTATGCCCAGAAACAGAACTTACAAAAACTCATGGCCTCATACACTCTACAATAAACTCCTAGAAAAACATCCAAGAAGCACTCTTTGCCATTAACCACAGTATGAAAATAGGCACGTGGTCCATGATCTTGGGAACTGTCACCAATTTAAGCACATTTTAGACGGGACACAGTGTTACCAACGATTTACATCTTTTGAAATCGTTTCTTCACAATGCAAGTTTAAGACTTTTTCTGTCTACACACTTAACTCCTATAGGAAATTTAAAAATGCCAACCTAACTACTGGTACTTGGAAAGTGAATTAAGAAAACATAGCTGCAAGAGACAGAGGAAGCAGCAAGGGCTTTAGAGGCATATCTGGTAATCTAGATCTCCTTCCTAAATATCTAGTAAGGAAATGGAGATTTATCAAAAAAGACAGGGAAGCTATCTATTACCCCAAAGCATTCTGCAAATGTCTTCAAACCATTAATACATTCAGAGGTCAGAAACACAAATGAAAAACTTACGCAAAAAAGTGACATAATGTGAGATAAACATAATATGTCTCACAACAAAATTTAAAACCTAGTGTTGTTTTTTTTAAAAAAAGGCCCAAGTTTTTTGTAATAAACCATCAAAAATTTCCCATCAGAAATTAATTTCAAAAGAAAATGCTTTAAAAAAAAAAAACTGAACAAGATTTCAATGCCAAATCAAATCTTTGTTCTATGAAATTAAAAGGTTTAATAATGACGCATTGTAAATGTGACAGAAGAAATCAACCGTATGATTTTCAAGTAAGAGTTTACAGCATTAGTTTCCCACAGTTCTAAAATGTAGTTTTTAAGTCAAAAACAGATTTTTCACATCTTTCTCATTTAAGGGCCCCAAAGACTTATAAATTTTTAACTCCATCTCCCCAAGCTCTATAAATTCTCTTTTTGTAGACTTTCTGATGCACGGATTTGATCTATATACAATTCAGCCAAAAATTAAATGCACAAACTTCAAAAACTCTAAATCTTTTACAGTTGTGCACTTGAAGATGAAAGAATGTGTATACAGATGTTTGAAAGAATATAAACCTTCCTATGTAAGATGGAAAACAAGAGGCTCAGTACTTTTTCTTAAATCCATCCTAAGGGATTCTATTAAAATAGTATGCTCCTCCAGCAATCCCATTACAATGCATATAACACTAGGAACAGAAAAGATTTATGGTCAGACTGAAAGTCAATAATCATTTTACCACTACTAAAAAAATATTAATTAGTACTTTAAAAAATCTTTTGAAATTGATTACAGGTCTATTATCTCAGTTTATACTTTAAAACACCATGTAAGGTAGTTTTATCTTCACGTGATGAGTGAGAGGACTGAGCTACAGAGACATTAAGTTGAAGGGTCAACAATATTATATAGTGGGGTAGTTAGTAATGAGTCAGCAATGTAATGAGACCAGATTACTTGTTCCTACATCCAGGACCTCTCTGCCAGACAGTCAAAGAATAAACACAGCCAGTATCAGTGAGCATTCAGGAGCTAGTAATTTGCTAAATATTAACTTACTTAGTTCTTTAAAATACAACTCCATTCAACCATTTTACCATATCCATTTTTACAATGCAGAATAATGGCTCAGTCTGATAGTTAGACTGAGTTTAGTGGCAGATCTAAGTTCAAGTCAGCATGGTTACAATTAAAAAGTTCATGCGTTTTCTCTAAGAGAAAGAACTTAAAGCTAGAAATAACTCAGAAACTAAGATAAGCACTCCTTCCCTACTACTTGTCTACATAAACACTTTCTTATATGAGGAAGGGGAAGGGGAATGAATTCAAAACACTGGGTAAATTTAGGCCTGGTCTGCAAATTCTTAGTATTTTGACATTCTTACCCTTCTGTCTAACCCTGAACTCATAGCCTGATGCCTTCAGGCGCTTCTGCAGCAGTTGCTGCTGGAGGCCAAAACTAGAAAGCCAGATTTTAGGAAGAGGAACACTCACCATGTCTAACGTTAGTTTAGTTGAATATGTCTGTGGATAGATTGAAAACAGTCAAAAACATTGTTTCTCGGAGAATAGAGACTTTCCACACAAAAAGGGAGACTTCACTAAAACCAGTTGGAAAAAGACTACATCATGGAAACCCAGAGCCTTGGATCACAATAAATTTAAGCACAGAAAAAGCTTTGAGCAGTATTGCAGAACAAAGGCCTATTTCACTTGGCTTGACCAAGTAATTCTCAAGCATAAGACCTATTAATATTCCAGGGAACAGCTTTCGATATTTCAGACTTGATTCTGAAAATAATCTGAGTTTGAAACACACTGTGCTTTTCTCTTAGGACAATTACTACAGAGTGAAATCTTTAGGGCATTATCTATGAGGTACTGCTGCTGCTGCTAAGTCGCTGCAGTCGTGTCCGACTCTGCGACCCCATAGATGGCAGCCCACCAGGCTCCGCCATCCCTGGGATTCTCCAGGCAAGAACACTGGAATGGGTTGCCATTTCCTTCTCCAGTGCATGAAAGTGAAAAGTGAAATGAAGTCGCTCAGTCGTGTCCGACTCTTTGGGACCCCATGGACTGCAGCCTACCAGGGTCCTCCATCCATGGGATTTTCCAGGCAAGAGTACTGGAGTGGGTTGCCGATTCCTTCTCCAGGGGATCTTCCCGACCCAGGGATGGAACCCTGGTCTCCCGCATTGCAGGCAGACACTTTACCATCTGAGACAAAGGTATAGACAAGAAATAGCACCAGGGCAGATGAGACTAAACGGTGTAATCTCTGGGTATTAGAACTGGCAGGCCTTAAGGGTCTTATCATCTCTTCATTTACATAGAAGCTCCAAAATCACTGCAGATGGTGACTGCAGCCATGAGATTAAAAGACGCTTACTCCTTGGAAGGAAAGTAATGACCAACCTAGACAGCATATTAAAAAGCAGAGACATTACTTTGCCAACAAAGGTCCGTCTAGTCAAGGCTATGGTTTTTCCAGTGGTCATGTATGGATGTGAGAGTTGGACTATAAAGAAAGCTGAGCGCCGAAGAATTGATGCTTTTGAACTGTGGTGTTGGAGAAGACTCTTGAGAGTCCCTTGGACTGCAAGAACATCCAACCGGTCCATGCTAAAGGAGATCAGTCCTGGGTGTTCATTGGAAGGACTGATGTTGAAGCTGAAACTCCAGTACTTTGGCCACCTCATGCGAAGACTTGACTCATTGCAAAAGACCCTGATGCTGGGGAAGATTGAGGGCAGGTGAAGGGGACGACAGAGGATGAGATGGCTGGATGGCATCACCGACTCGATGGACATGAGTTTGGGTAAACTCTGGGAGTTGGTGACGGACAGGGAGGCCTGGCATGCTGCGGTTCATGGGGTCGCAAAGAGTCGGACATGACTGAGTGACTGAACTGAACTGAACTGAGCGAGAGCCCCGAGCGATGGAGATCCTGCTCCAAGAACTGGGGACCCTGGAAAGCAGCTGCTCTGCTAATGAGCAATGGCCTCTCCTCAAGAGGACAAGTCTAGCGCCACAGCAGCATGGCAAGCCAGAAGCTCGCCGTCTACACCTTCGCATTTTCGGTTGGTCCAGCCCAGGACTGACGGGGAGAAAGGCAAAGGAGTTGCTCTACCTTCTCGCTTTGCTGCTTTGTTCTCAAAGGAACATCATTTGCCATCTGAGCATGAAATGTTCACAATGGGTATATCAGATAGGTGTTTGACATCTTAAGATGTTTGTTTCCAGGTTCATATATCCACAATTTCTCCCAACTACTCTACTGCAAGCATTTACAAAACCCAAGTGTATTTCTAAATTTTATAAGGATAAATTGAGGAAAAAAATATGGTACTTTTCACCATATCTATATAGGGAATGTTTTAAAGTGGTCTTCTAGGGGAAATATATATATATATATATATATATATATATATATATATATATCTTGGAATTCAGTAGGAAATTCTAAGTTTCTATATATGTAGTTATACTATACCCTGGAGTAGAAAATGGCAACCCACTCCAGTATTCTTGCCTGGAAATTCCAAGGACAGAGGAGTCTAGCAGGCTACATTCCATGGGGTCACAAAGAGTTAGACACGACTGAGCAACTGAATAGGCACATGCTAAGTATATATCTACATTTTATTGAAATATATCTTTATACCTATATATGTGTATATATAGACAAATCACAGCTAGAAAATATCATGATTAGTATTAGTAAATCCTGCTTCATGCAGTTTTCAGTTAAATGGAGAGTTTTTATTAGAACTGACTCAGTAACTATCTTATTTAAAAATTTAATCTGGTCTGTGTTACGAATGGTAAGAGGTACGGTGAGATCAGGTAGACACTCCTCTACTGTTCAGCCAACACATTCTTGGCTATTCTTAGCTCTCAGCAACCCATCACTAACATGAATGTAGGCCATACAGCACTTTTTGGATATACTTTTTTCACCTGGTAGAAAGTATCACAGGTTGGCGAGTTTAGTTACCCCTTACCCAGTGGCACTAGTCTCTCACCTCAGAAAATCCTTTCCAGAAATCTGTCTTCCCAAAGTCCCACTCATCACAAAAGCAACAACCTCTAACCTCTACATTTAAATGTCTAAATTTCACCATCACTGTCTCAAACACACAGCCTTCCTCGGTTTTAATTTTCCTCCTTCTATGGCCACCTCCACAACTTATGCCTTCCTTCTCACTGTAAGTCAAACGTCCCAGACCCAGTATGCCCCCAGCCCCACAGGCACATATTAAACTAATCTGAACACCACCATCAAAAGTGCAGGAGATCAAAAAAAAAAAAAAAAAAAAAAAAAAGACCTTCTGAGTCCTCATTCCTTTGATTCTCTGCATCCTCAAGGTCCTGCCCCATAGATCCAGGGCAAAGCAAGTTGAGAATCACAGACATACATTCAGACATCTTTTAGAACAAGACCATCTTTTTAAATTAATATTTTAAAAGGTTGTTTATTTTCTATTAATCTCTTACTCATGCTTTTATGACTAATAATACACATCTGAATTTCGTTGAGATCATTTATGTCTTTGTGGGGGGAGGAGAAGAAGAGAGAGATTAAATGAGAAAGGAGCTCTTTCCTGAGAACCAGGACTTCCAGCTGCACTGACTAGACCCCAGTCATCCGTTGCCTTTCTCTGGCCCACTCAGCCAGTCACAAAACTCTAAACGGTCTGAATCTGAAAAAACCAAAAACAAACACACATACACACTTTTTCTTTCCAGTTGAGTTCTTTTTATAATTTTGATATTTAAAGACATTAACTGAACAGTCACGCTCATCAAGTTCCCCTCCGTCAGCAGTCCCTCTGGCCGCGTCACTGGGCACCCTAACTGGCCGTGGCAAACATGCTCTCACACCGGTTTCCACTCTGCGCATTGTGTCACTCTTCAAGCACAGCATACAAACTTGGTGTCCAAGCAAGAAACGCTGAATATTTTCACAGATACACGTTTAATGAAAATCACGGCTTTCACTGTTGCAGGCGTGTGGGCTTCCTTCAGCCATTTAAGCTCTCCAGGCTTCATTTTTCCTACTTAAAAAAAAAAAAAAAGCTGGGGGGAAACACTACTTATGCATAAAACACTTTGAGCGCCCCATATGAAAGCCCAAATATATAAGTGTGATGCATGTTTACTGCCTCTTCTCTGATGAAAAGTGGCAGCCTTCTGCTTGAAATGGGATTAGAAATTCTGACTATAACGGAGAAGAGAGAAGCACAAATGAGTAACAAGCAGTCAGAATAAATAAAATTGAAAAGATTGAGAGCACTCCTTTTACAAAAGGAACATCAGTTGCAAAACTTGTGGTTTAATTTGGTATGCTTTCCACTTTTAAAACACTGGGCTTCACTGCATGTATAATGAGCTACAAGCAGAAGGTACATTCAGTAGTACATGAATAAAAAATGACCTCATTTGCTCTTCTGTAGCCTGGTATTCCTATATTATGAAAATATATTAAAGATTAAGTAAGCATATTAGCATACAGACATCATGCTTATGTGTCCATGGATACGAGGCTATCCAACATAAAGTTATTAATAGAAATTCATCTATATAAAATTTATATTCACAATACTATAGGTATCAATTAAAAAGAATATGAACTTTTCTAACAACAAACTCAGCTATTCCATAAGGGATAAAAAAGAAAAGGATGAGGAGAGAATCAATAAAGAGAGCTACAAATAATTACAAGCTCTTCACTAGCTGGGAGTGAGCCACATTTTGTGCTATAGGAAACATTATACAGATAAGCTCCCTAGCTTAATGAAACTCAATATTCTCCATCTATGATTTAAAATACTGAGGCAATTTTTATGTCAACATTTTTGGGGGACAATAAAGCATTTAATAAATATTTTCATTTTCAATAAAGTATTTATTCCTTTCTATGGTTTAACTCCCTCTCTCATTTTTCTTTTTGACATATAAAACATAAATTTACAGAATATTAAGAGAACAGACAGCAAAGTAATTGCAAAAACATAAATATCTTAAAATTATCAAGTTTTCAAAGGACAGGGCTTTCCTTTCACTTCATTATTATGTAAGCAGTACAGGTTCATAAAAAAATTGAGAGTTCAGGAAAGTGAATTGAAAAAAGACGAAGACTCCTCTAGGTTTAATGCAGTCAGTAGTCACTTCTTCTATATTTCCTTTACCATTTCCAAATACCCAGCCTTTTCTGCTTGCATGTGTTTTTCTTGTGTCCCATATACTGTTTCAGTGGAGACACAATGTTAATATCATGCTCTTTTCCGTTAATAGGTCAAACTGCATTTTATACCTAGGGTGTGTGTTTATTTTCTATTTAAAGTCCATATTTCCTTTAAAAAAAGTTGCTTCATCTATCAAAATGGAAAGCTGACATTCCTAAAACTCTTGTCACTTGTTCTACAGACCGTCCCCCAACGGCCTGACAAATGACGGTGATAGTGTTCCTTGGAGCACTCCAAGGAAGGCAGACGCCAGAGCGCACTGGTGTGTAAAATCAGAGGGGCCAGCATCTCTCCCCACCCACCAGGCAAGGAGCTAGCCTCAGCTCTCAGCTACAGGAAAGTGAGGCAACGGAGGTTACGCATAAGGTAAAAGCTATTCAGTAACCTTGGCCTAAGGTGGTTTTAAAGATGTGAGCTATCCTTCTTTCTTTTCAGCAGCTCTTCCACCCTCTGGGTGCCCTCAGCTTATTGCTATTAACGTACAAGGAAGTGAGAAGCCCAGTCTTAGAACTACTATTCCCAGTTTGTCAGATTAACTAGAGAAGGATCTGTGTGTGAACAGTTAAGTATGAACAGGAGAGAAATTCCTTCATATATGCATTCATTAAAATGAATAAAATGCTTCCTTATGTTTAAGAAAATTAGATAAGATGAAAACCACACGAAGAGGAAGACTAACTTGAAAATTTGGGGGAAAAAAACCAGATCTTTACTTTTAAAATGATGTAAAATCAAAACAGACATTTATAATAGATGTGTCTTTGCTTTCTCTGTTGTTGTTTTGGATGAAAAACAATAGTGAATTTTTTAAAAATAATTTGCTATGAACAAAATGTATCATCTACTGATGTATTATTTCTCAATTTATTTTTCTTATTATCTCTCAGAGATAAATGGCAATAACAAAGACACATTAAAATGACACTAAGAACAGCTTTTTATAGTTTTAATTATTTTTTTTCCTTTTTGGCAATAAAAATGATGTGGTATGTTTGCATGTCATATATTGAGATGCAATAATACTGTTTAAAGATTCATAATTGTGAAGATAATTTTTACTTGATATTTTAAATATGAACTAGATTGCTTCTAGCCCCTAATATTGTAGTCCTGTTTACTAATATATACTGTAGACACACGTATATTTATGTCAATCACTTACTGTGCTTTTTATTCTATTCTGAGGTATTCTGCATAGACATAATATTCTTTTATGAACCCATCAAGTTTCACTGTCTGAGAAATAGTCTCACCATTTGTAGTGCAGATAATGAGCACTCATTTCCCCACATCTCTTGGGAACTGAGCTCAGTCTGGTCTACGAAGTCAAAACAGAAGAAATGAAATGAAAATCCGAGACAAGGGAGCCCTGGTTATGGTCATGGAGGAGAGGGGCATTTGAGGGAGGTCTGGCGGGGCTCCCCAGAGCAACACTTCATCTGGATCACTACAGCTTGGACCCAGCCCCAACCTGAGCACTTGAGAAATGATTTTGTACTTAGAGTAAAACTGAAAAGTCTCTTTGGGATAAACCCATGGAAATCAAGTTCCTATATAACGCTAAGTTATTCATTTAGACTGGAATAACACATTACTGTAATGCAAGCTGTGTTTCTGAGCTCTGTCAGACTTAGTGCACTCTCGTCCACACGGAAACTTCCAGTACAGCACTGGCATTGTAGACACAGTCAAGACGTAAAAGGCTGGATGGTTTTTATCTCAGGCTTCCTAGGCTTAACCTGTTCAGAGAAGTCTTCCTTTCTACGGCTTCCTTTTGTCAGAGGTTCTCAACTGGGCTGCTTCTTTTTAATTTTAACTTTTTAAACATAATTTTAATTTTAAACATTCTATTTACTACTAGATAGGCATTACATTTAGATGATACAATAATAACATAGTGAAAATGAAGTCCACCTCCCTCTTCTATCCCTAGATGCCCAGTATCTTTCCCTGGAGACCAGCTATGCTACTAGCAATTTCTTGAGTAGCCTTCCAGAGATAATCTATGCATTTACAAATATATGCCATATGTGTGTATACCTATATGTGTATCCTACATATATATATACACACACACATATACATATGTATGTGTATATATGCAATTTCTCTGCCTATAAATACCATATGCTGTTTTGGCATTTTATTTTAAAACTTTCCATATATAGAACTTTTTAAAGTGTACATTGGACATACAAATAACACATACAGCAAATATTCTTAAATATTATTTCACCTACAAGAGAGTTTATCTCTTAGATAAATACCTTGAAATGGAATTCTGTGTCAAAAAATATGAACATTTTTAATTTGGAAAGTACTGCTAATGTTTGGTTATATTTTATAATGGTTAAAACTTGGAATTCAAAAACACAACATGGCAATTAACTCCTTGCATGTTGTAACCACAGAATGACTTATTGTGAATTTTTACAGATGGGAAAGACAATTTAAATTTAATAAATTTTGCTTCTAATTACCCTCTCATTCTCCAAGGTAATAATTCAAGGTATATGATTGGCTACTGAACCCTAGAAAATAGGCCATCAATTACATGACGTATACTGCCTGATAGATGGGAAAGCAAGAAAAATAATTGGATCGAACATGAAAGAAAAGATTCTAAACTTAGGGTTTAAAAGGGTTCCGTTTTCTAGTAACTTTGTGGAGTTTCAGGGCAAAACTCCTCTTAAGCAAGAGGTGATGAGGATAAGTTCTTTTAAAAAGTGAGAAAAGTGAAATAAAACGACCAGGGCTCTCTAAACTGGAAATTCTAACATTACACGTAGAGTCTCATACGAGGAAGGAATGTTTGTCAAGGAAAATACTGAGGGAACCTAGGGAAGAAAGGATTCATAAAGCAGACTGGGAAGGATTGAAGATCAGGTTTCGGAAAGGAATTTTCACTGATAATCCTCACTGGAAAGAAATCCGTCCAAATGCTGAAAAGGGGAAGGGAGGAAGAGAAACTGGGCAGACCAAGTTATGGATCTTCAGACTCCAAACCCAAAAGGTCTTCGTTGAGAATAAGAGAGATATCATGACACTGATTATAGGAAGGCTATGAAATCTCAGAGATCATTCACACTCCGCTAACACTGTTACGAAGTCACTATGTTGGGCTAAAGAAACACTTTTAATAACCAAGATTTAATAAACATTAAACATTAAAGTTATTTTTTAACATAAAAAGTAAATATATAGATTACCTTTTCAATATTTTTTAACTTAAAGAGTCTGGGATATATATACTTGGCATGGCCTTACACATGCATATGACCCCCACTGCTTTATCAGAAGATAAATAAAAGGATCCATCATAATAATATAATAATAATTATAATTTCCATCCTACAGTGACTTCAAAAAACATATAATTCTAGAGGACTATAATATAAATTTTAAAATTACCTATATATTAATTTTCCTGAATATAGGTTTAAGCATATAATTTACATCTAAAATTTAATGACAGTGTCAAACTATTAAAGTGTTCTTTTAATTACGTATCATTTTGGAAGGGAGGTAATTACAATCTTCCACCATTTTACTATCACTTACACAAACTTGCACATTTTCACAAAGCTATCACTTATTTTATGATTTATCTGAAGGGGGATTTAAGAATTTCTCACTATTATCCTCAACTATTCAAAACACAACAAAAATGCCTTTAGATTTTCTGATTACTATATGAAAGCAAATGAGAATTATCTGAAATTAAATGGAACATTTGGATCTTAAAAATGAGCACCAAGCATTTAAACATAAAAGTTAAATAATAGTTTAAAGCAAAAAATATATTTTACAAATGAAATTGTTCAGTCCATTCTCTGAAATGAATTATTAATTTTCATCTTGTATCTACAATAAAGGTCACAATACCATATAACTGAATCTACACAATGTTTTAAATAGATGTCTTAAAATACATGATCTAGACTTATCTCATGTTTGTTGAATAAATATTCTAAAAGAAATGTGATGGATACCATTAATAATTTACATAACAGAAAAGTCTGTTATCATTCTCATACCCATATGGATTTTTTAGGTAATTGTTTTGTTCAGTCACTAAGTTGTGTCCAACTCTTTGAACCCCATGGGCTGCAGCACTCCAGGCTTCCCTGTCCTTCACTATCTCATGGAGTTTACTCAAATTCATGTCCATTGAGGAGGTGATGCCACTCAACCATCTCATCCTCTGTCGTCCCCTTCTCCTCCTGCCCTCAATGTCTCCCAGCATCAGGGTCTTTTCCAAAGAGTCTGCTCTTCATAACAGGCGGCCAAAGACTTGGAGCTTCAGCTTCAGCATCAAACCACAGCTTTGACTATATGGACCTTTGTCGGCAAAGTGATGTCTCTGCTTTTTAATATGCTGTCTAGGTTTCTCATAGCTGGCCTGGAGAATTCCATGGACTGTATAGTCCATGGGGTCGCAAAAGTCAGACATGACTGAGTGACTTCCACTTTCACTTTTCTCAAGGATTTTCTTCAAAGGAGCAAGCATCTTTTAATGTTGTGGCTGCAGTCACCATCTGCAGTGATTTTTGAGGCCAAGAAGATAAAAGTCTGTCACTGTTTTCACTTTTTCCCCATCTATTAGCCATGAAGTAGTGGGACCAGCCATGATCTTAGTTTTTTTTAATATTGAGTTTTAAGCCAGTTTTTTCACTCTCCTCTTTCACCTTCATCAAGATGCCCTTCAGTTCCTCTTCGCTTTCTGCCATTCAAGTGGCATCATCTGCGTATCTGAGGTTATTGATATTTCTCCTGGCAATCTTGATTCCAGCTTGTGCTTCATCTAGCCTGGCATTTCACGTGATGTACTCTGCATATAAGTTAAATAAGCAGGGTGACAATATACAGCCTTGACGTACTCCTTTCCCAGTTTGGAACCAGTCTGTTGTTCCATGTCCAGTCCTAACTGTTGCTTCTTGACCTGCACACAGGTCTCCCAGGAGATGGGTAAGGTGGTCTGGTATTCCCATCTCTTTAAGAATTTTCCAGTTTGTTGTGATCCACACAGTCAAAGGCTTTAGCATAGTCAATGCAGCAGAAGTAGATTTCTCTCTGGAATTCTCTTGCTTTTTTTATGATCCAATGGATGTTGGCAATTTGATCTCTGGTTCCTCTGCCTTTTCTAAATCCAGCTTGAACATTTGGAAGTTCTCGGTTCACAGACTGCTGAAGCCTGACTTGGAGGATTTTGAGCATTACTTGCTAGCATGTGAGATGAGTGCAATTGTACAGTAGTTTGAACATTTGTTGGCATTGCTCTTCTTTGGGATTGGAATGAAAACTGACCTTTTCCAGTCTTGCAGCCACTGCTGAGTTTTCCAAATTTGCTGCCATACTGAATATAACACTTTAAAAGGGCATCATTATTTAGGATTTGAAATATCTCAGCTGGAAATCCATCGCCTTCACTATCTTTGTGTGTATTAATGCTTCCTAAGGCCCACTTGACTTCACACTCCAGGATGCCTGGCTCTGGGTGAGTGACCACACCACTGTGGTTATCTGGGTCACTAAGACCTTTTATGTACAGCTCTTCTGTGTATTCTTGCCACCTCTTCTTAATCTCTTCTGCTCTGTTAGGTCCTTACCGTTCTGGCCTTTCTTGTGCCCGTTTTTACATGGAATTTTCCCTTGGTAGCTTCAATTTTCTTGGAGAGATCTCTAGTCTTTCCCATTCTATTGATTTCCTCTATCTCTTTGCATCGTTCTTTACTTTCACCACCAGATACATCCACAGCTGAGCATTGTTTGCGCTTTGCCTAGATTCTTCATTCTTTCTGAAGCTCTTTCTCTAGTCTTCCCCAGTAGCATATTGGACACCTGGCGTCTCGGGTTGGGGGGAGGGGTCACCTTTCAGTTTCCTATCTTTTTCCCTTTTCATCCTGTTCTTGGGGTTCTCGAGGCAAGAATACTGAAGTGGTTTGCCATTCCTTTCTCCAGTGGACCACGTTTTGTCAGAACTCTCCACCATGACTCGTCTGTCTTGGGTGGCATGGCTCATAGTTTCATTGAGTTACACAAGGCTGTGATCCATTTGATCATTTTGGTTAGCCTTTGGTGATTCTGGTTTTTGTTCTGGAGGCTGTGGAACTGTAGTTCTTGTGTCTTCTCTCTGCCCTCTGATGGATGAGGGTAAGAGGCTTGTGCAAGCTTCCTAATAGCAGGGACTGGCTATAGGGAAGAAACTGGGTCTTGCTCTGGTGGGCGGGGCCATGCTCAGTAAATCTTTAATCCAATTGTCTGCTGATGGGTAGGGCTGTGTTCCTTCCCTGATACAGTTGTTTGTTTTTCAGGTACTAACTATAGTGTATTTCAGTCATGTTAAATAGATAATATTTACCTCATATCAATTTATTGTTCTATGTGTCCTTCTTTTATATTCTCTCCAGGAACATATATATCATTATGTTCCTATTAGTAAGCATTGCACTTCATAAATATTAGTTCAATAATTGATCACTCAGTGAATACTGAATGAATGAATTGACTATAACATTAAATTTTCAGTTAAAAATGCTAAAGCACTCAAAGTAAGTGGTAAAATGAGAAAAATTACTATTATACACAGGAAAACAAAAACTTAACGAATAATTATATCGACAAGAATGTTAGCTTCTGTCATCTATAAGACTGAGGGACTCTAGCTTGCATGAGCCCTTCCAAGGCCTGGGAGCAGTCCTAGCATTATAGTTGCAGGGTCCTAAGTTTTCATAAGATATTTTAATAGTTATTTAGACTATTGCACATTTAGAGCCTAATTTTTCATTTGTAATTTTGTGTTTTATTTCTTAAGGACCGGAGGGAAAATTATAAAAGTGGTAGGCTTCACAAACTTGGATCCGCTCCTCCAGAGTTCATTATACTGAGGATACCTGCACCCAAGAATGCAAAGTAAACCAGCATTTGGGCAAGTAACACAGATTTGATTGGCACTTACAAATATGTGTCATTTCTTGTTAAAAAATCAAAATATAGCCAATTCTAAGTTATGGGCTAGCACATTACTCTGAAAAACAGATTATCATCTAACATATCATGTGGTGAGATTTCCATTAGGTAGGAGCACATTTTCTCAAATTGCAATTTTCATTTCTGGTAATTATTCTTGGACATTACTGACAGTTAACAGCTGCTGTACTACTTCACTTATTTTACTTCATGTTGACATTTCACATTTAACTCAAATTTCCAGATAGCCTAAGGTGCTTGAAGAAAACAGCACTCTGATATTATTTTTTCAATTCTTTATGATTCATTCAGCATATAAAATATCATCAAGTTGCTGTTTTTGCCTGTGTAATCTAACATGTCTCATTAAAAAGTGTGCAGTAATTATAATATACACATAACATTCAATTTTCAGTTAAATATTTTGACATACTTATTCTACCAAAATATCAAAAGTCAATCATCATGAAAGTACTATGAAATACTTTGAGTCAATGAAGTTTTTGTTAAAGCCAGAAAAAAAATGTAAGTTTTCTTTACACAAGTGAAATACAAATACTCCTAATTGCTAACAGACTTTTTTTGACAAGTGTTAGCCCAAAATGAATGTTTAGAACCTATGTTGAGTAATGGATGCCTGGAAAATAGCGTTTACATGGAAACCCTGACACGGTTTTCACCAAAAAAAATTGTTAAACATATATCCGTGGCAGCTTAAAGGGGCAACTGGAATACTCTTGGCCTTGGAGTGATGTAAGAAAACATTTAAAGAATATTTGATTCTGCTGAAAACAACATCATAAGATTTTTGTTACAACAAATGCCTGAAGGTGTGAGTGTGATATTACTTAGGCACATACACACACACACACACACACACCATGGTCTACAGCAAGAAATATTTTGATACTTTTCACAGGAAGTTTGGCAGCAGAAGGTAAGAGAAATAGGGGAAAACTATATGGAGAACATATTCTAAAATTTACAACTGAATCATGCTTATTACAACTGTTATATCCTTTGCTTTCCTCTCCTATGTTACACCTACGTTATTCTGTAGAGCATGTATTTTATTTTTTATTTATTTATTTATTTTAGTTGGGGGCTAATTACTTTACAATATTGTAGTAGCTTCTGCCATACATTGACATGAATCAGCCATGGGTTCACATGTGCTCCCCCTCCCGAACCCTCCCCCCACCTCCCTCCCCATCCCATCCCCCTGGGTCATCCTAATGCTCCAGCCCTGAGCATCCGTCCCATGCATAGAACATGGCATGGTGTTCCGCTTCACATATGACAATATACATGTTTCAGTGTTATTGTCCCAGCACGTCCCACCCTCACCTTCTCCCTCAGAGTCCACAGGACTGTTCTATGCATCTGTGTCTCTTATTCTGTCTCACATATAGGGTTACCGTTACCATCTTTCAAATTCCATATACATGCATTAGTATACTGTATTGGTGCTTTTCTTTCTGGCTCACTTCACTCTGTATAATGGGCTCCAGTTTCATCCATCTCAATAGAACTGATTCAAATGTATTTTTTTAAATGGCCGAGTAATATTCCATTGTGTATATGTACCACAGCTTCCTTATCCATTCATCTGCCGATGGACATCTAGGTTGTTTCCATGTCCTGGCTATTGTAAACAGTGCTGCGATGAACACTGGGGTACACGCGTCTCTTTCAATTCTGGTTTCCTCGGTGTGTATGCCTAGCAGTGGGATTGCTGGGTCATATGGCAGTTCTATTCCCAGTTTTTTAAGGAATCTCCACACTGTTCTCCATAGTGGCTGTACTAGTTTGCATTCCCACCAACAGTGTAAGAGGGTTCCCTTTTCTCCACACCCTCTCCAGCATTTATTGCTTATAGACTTTTGGATAGCAGCCATTCTAACTGGTGTGTAATGGTACCTCATTGTGGTTTTGATTTGCTTTTCTCTAATAATGAGTGATGTTGAGCATCTTTTCATGTGTTTGTTAGCCATCTGTATCTCTTCTTTGGAGAAATGTCTGTTTAGTTCTTTGGCCCATTTTTTGATTGGGTCGTTTATTTTTCTGGAATTCAGCTGCAGGAGTTGCTTGTATATTTTTGAGATTAATTGTTTGTCTGTTGCTTCGTTTGCTATTATTTTCTCCCATTCTGAAGGCTGTCTTTTCACCTTGTAGAGCATGTATTTTAAAAGGTGGATACTGAAGACTGAGGAGGACAAGACTGACTCAGTTTGACTTGTAGTAAGGCTGCTCTAGACTGCTTATTTCATTTTGAAAATATGAACATTAAGGAAATACTTTTTGATGTCAAGAAGATAAGGTATATGAATGATGGCTGTGTGCAAAGAAACCAGGGGAAAATCATTTTTAAATGGATAATTCTGTGTTATCTCTTTTTACCGTGTTTTCATGTATATGCACCATACCAACAGTAGGCCTAAACAGAAAAGAACCCACAGGAGACAGTTGCAAATGAAATTATTCTCATTAAAAAGCTAGATTCTATAACCCGTAAGTCAGAAAAATCACAGAGGTAAACTAAACTTCCTGCTGATACACTGACAAAAGGAAGATTACTTTATTTTTCCTGCTCCTTCCCCTCATCCCGCCCCAGTGGTTCGAATCAGTCCAGAAAGCTGTCTTCCTTTTCTTGGTTTCAAGGGGTGCCATGGCCCACACAGCTGGAGGAAGAAATGGGAGCTGAAGACTCCTACATATATCTTTCTAATTTCATAACCTTCTTCACGCAGATGACTGAAACCAAGTGCTGATAAGTGATTTTTTTTCCACTTCATATTCTAGACTGCTAGATATTATTTTGAAGCTAGACAGCACTCCAGTGGTCAAACAACAAAACTAATTTGCAGACTACTCTTATAAAGAGAATTACCCACCTAAATAAGTTGCTTGATTCTTTCCTTATTGCTGTCCTAAGATAATTCTTTGGACACATGGCATACATTTCAAATTAAAGTATTATGCATTAAAACAGCAGGTAATATAATTGAATCTATCAATGTTGGATATCTAATCACAAATTACTATATTCACTATCTCATTCTCTTATATCCAATTAGGCCCTGCAAAGGCAGATTCTGCAAAAGATTCAATAACACATCTAATCTTTAGGCTCTGATCAGGTTAATGTAGTTTCCTTCAGAATTGCATTCATCCTCACAAAGTGTGGGTGTCTTTGAAAAACCACATTAGGTTCAGAGACGTTAACTTTTAAAAGTACTTTTAACAGGTTTTCCCCATTACGAAAAATCTTACCTTTCGTGCTAGTCAGTGCAAAGAGCTTTTCATAAGAGCGTGAAGAAAGAAAAGTGCCGTAACATGAAAGCTGAAAAACTACACCTGAACAGGGTTTATTCAACAAGGGTGTACTTTATCACTACCTATGCTTTCAACCCATTTCACACGATGCATCTGCTTCGCCTACTGTCATTTCTATTGCATAAATCAAAACAGTACTCATTAGTATAAAGTCATTAGGGTAAACCAAATCTCAGTGGCAAGGATCTCAGCATTTCTGGAAACATAGATATAAAGATATCCAAGTTAATGTCACTTAATTAAAAATATAGAGTTTACTCTGGACAGTTTTTACTAACCTTGGTCCTTATTATCCCGACTCGTGAGATTAAGATAATTTAGGGCTGAATAGTTCGAGTGCAGCAGAGCATAAAGGCCTTCTAAAATAGAGAGGCCCAAATCCAGGATACCCAACTACCACTGGGAAATGCAATTTTAATTTGCAGGAGGATTTTAAGGAAACTTCACTGTAAATAAAAGTGAATCCTGACAACAACAACAAAGAAGCAATCCAGTAATTTTGCAGATGAAGCAGATAAGGCATTACCACAACACTTTTCTTTTAAAACAAACCAAATGCTGTTGACTGGAAAGAGTTCCCCGAGCTAATTACAATGCAAAGCACCTTGAGATAAAATTTCATAAAATAAAACATCAATTTGTGAAAACATTTTACGTTGCTGAGATAAAATGCACTACCATCCATAGATGGCACTAGGACAAGCTCAGTCCTCCTACTCAAATCCCCATGGTGTAACTTACGGCTTGATTGCTAAAACATGCATTTCAATAAATATCCTCTTTTTATTTACATAGGACTATAGGCATTGAGATGTTTATGATTCGATTATACTCAATCAGTCTGTATGAAGTTCTCAGGTAAAAGTCAAGGGAGCAAAACTTGTGACAGGAAGTACGGGCTTCAGGACTCAATAACATTTGAAAAACAAAAGCCCATCTGTGTCATGTCTGCTTGAAATCAGAACCCTTCACCTCGTGGCTGGCATCTTCAGTTGTGAGGCTGACTTCATTGAAGGGCATGAATTCCGCTTTGGGCCAATTTCAACCGAGATCCAGACTGACACCAAACCGATGCCAAGCCACCATCCGCATCCACAGCGCCCTAGGCAGGGTGCACTGGGAACCAGCCCGCCCCCTCCGAGCCGGCCCTGGAGTTGCAGGGGGAGTGGCTCTGCACGCAGGCTCCCCAAGTCTCATCTCCCCAGCCCCTAGGGACCCTGTGATGCACAGTAAGAAACAAATACTTCACCCTCCTCCCTCCTTGCTGGCACAGAGCTTCTAAAATCCTTAGAATTCCCAAAGCTCTGAGAGATACAAATTTCTCTTTTGTTATCTTAGTAAGGTGACTTTTGGATCCCATTTAAGGAAAGGGCTGATGGCCAGGAGAATCAACCCTGTCATTAGAGGACTGGAACTTTCTGTCCCAACCTCTTTCCCGGAAGGGGAGAGAGGGGCTGAAGCTCTAACGGATGATTTAATCAGTGGTACCAAAGTATCTCAATGAAATCTCAAAGTATCTCAATGAAACTAAGCCATGCCGTGTGGGGCCACCCAAGACGGACGGGTCATGGGGGAGAGGTCTGACAGAATGTGGTCCACTGGAGAAGGGCATGGCAAACCACTTCAGTGTTCTTGCCTTGAGAACCCCATGAACAGTATGAAAAGGCAGAAAGATAGGACACTGAAGGATGAACTCCCCAGGTCAGTAGGTGCCCACTATGCTACTGGAGGTCAGTGGAGAAATAACTCCAGAAAGAAGGATGGGATGGATCCAAAGCAAAAACGATACCCAACTGTGGATGTGACAGGTGATAGAAGCAAAATCCGATGCTGTAAAGAGCAATATGGCTTAGGAACCTGGAATGTTAGGTCCATGAATCAAGGCAAATTGGAAGTGGTCAAACAGGAGATGGCAAGAGTGAACGTCGACATTCTAGGAATCAGCGAACTAAGATGGACTGGAATGGGTGAATTTAACTCAGATGACCATTATATCTACTACTGTGGGCAGGAATCCCTTAGAAGAAATGGAGTAGCCATCATGGTCAACAAAAGTGTCCGAAAGGCAGTACATGGATGCACTCTCAAAAACGAAAGAATGATCTCTGTTCGTTTCCAAGGCAAACCATTCAATATCACAGTAATCCAAGTCTATGCACCGACCAGTAACGCCGAAGAAGCTGAAGTGAACGGTTCAATGAAGACCTACAAGACCTTCTAGAACTAACACCCAAAAGAGATGTCCTTTTCATTATAGGGGACGTGGAATACAAAAGTAGGAAGTCAAGAAACACCTGGCGTAACAGACAAATTTGGCCTTGGAGTACAGAATGAAGCAGGGCAAAGGCTAATAGAGTTTTGCCACGAGAACACACTGGTAATAGCAAACACCCTATTCCAACAACACAAGAGAAGACTCTACACGTGGACATCTCCAGATGGTCAACACCGAAATCAGATTGATTATATTCTTTGCAACCAAAGATGGAGAAGCTCTATAGAGTCAGCAAAAACAAGACCGGGAGCAGACTGTGACTCAGATCATGAACTGCTTACTGCCAAATTCAGACTTAAACTGAAGAAAGTAGGGAAAACTGCTAGTCCATTCAGATATGACCTAGATCAAATCCCTTATGAGTATACAGTAGAAGTGACAAATAGATTTAAGGGACTAGATCTGATAGACAGAGTGCCTGATGAACTATGGACAGAGGTTCGTGACGTTGTACAGGAGACAGGGATCAAGACAATCTCCATGGAAAAGAAATGCAAAAAAGCAAAATGGCTGTCTGAGGAGGCCTTACAGATAGCTGGGAAGAGAAGACAAGCGAAAAGCAAAGGAGAAAAGGAAAGATATTCCCATCTGAATGCAGAGTTCCAAAGAATAGCAAGGAGAGATAAGAAAGCCTTCCTCAGTGATCAGTGCAAAGAAATAGAGGAAAACAACAGATTGGGAAAGACTAGAGATCTCTTCGAGAAAATTAGAGATACCAAAGGAACATTTCATGCAAAGATAGGCTCGATAAAGGACAGAAATGGTATGGACCTAACAGAAGCAGAAGATATTAAGAAGAGATGGCAAGAATACACAGAAGAACTGTACAAAAAAGATCTTCACGACCCAGATAATCACGATGGTGTGATCACTCACCTAGAGCCAGACATCCTGGAATGTGAAGTCAAGTGGGCCTTAGAAAGCATCACTACGAACAAAGCTAGTGGAGGTGATGGAATTTCAGTTGATCTGTTTCAAATCCTGAACGATGATGCTGTGAAAGTGCTGCACTCAGTATGCCAGGAAATTTGGAAAACTCAGCAGCGGCCACAGACCTGGAAAAGGTCAGTTTTCGTTCCAATCCCAAAGAAAGGCAATGCCAAAGAATGCTCAAACTACCGTACAATTGCACTCATCTCACACACTAGTAAAGTAATGCTCAAAATTCTCCAAGCCAGGCTTCAGCAATACGTGAACCGTGAACTTCCAGATGTTCAAGCTGGTTTTAGAAAAGGCAGAGGAACCAGAGATCAAATTGCCAATATTCGCTGGATCATTGAAAAAGCAAGAGTTCCAGAAAAACATCTATTTCTGCTTTATTGACTATGCCAAAGCCTTTGACTGTGTGGATCACAATAAACTGTGGAAAATTCTGAAAGAGATGGGAATATCAGACCATCTGACCTGTCTCTTGAGAAACCTGTATGCAGGTCAGGAAGCAACAGTTAGAACTGGACATGGAACAACAGATCTGTTCCGAATAGGAAAAGGAGTATGTCAAGGCTGTATACTGTCACACTGCTTATTTAACTTATATGCAGAGTACATCATGAGAAACGCTGGGTTGGAAGAAACACAAGCTGGAATCAAGATTGCCGGGAGAAATATCAATAACCTCAGATATGCAGATGACACCACCCTTATGGCAGAAAGTGAAGAACTAAAGTGCCTCTTGATGAAAGTGAAAGAGGAGTGAAAAAGTTGGCTTAAAGCTCAACGTTCAGAAAACTAAGATCATGGCATCTGGTTGGTCCCATCACTTCATGGGAAATAGATGGGGAAACAGTGGAAACAGTGTCAGACTTTATTTTTTGGGGCTCCAGAATCACTGCTGATGGTGATTGCAGCCATGAAATTAAAAGACGCTTACTCCTTGGAAGGAAGGTTATGGCCAACCTAGATAGCATATTTAAAAGCAGAGACATTACTTTGCCAACAGAAGTCCGTCTAGTCAAGGCTATGGTTTTTCCAGTAGTCGTGTATGGATGTGAGAGTTGGACGGTGAAGAAAGCTGAGCCCCGCAGAATTGATGCTTTTGAATTGTGGTGTTGGAGAAGACTCTTGAGAGTCCCTTGGACTGCAAGGAGATCCCATCAATCCATCCTAAAGGAGATCAATCCTGGGTGTTCATTGGAAGGACTGGTGTTGAAGCTGAAACTCCAATACTTTGGCCACCTCATGCGAAGAGTTGACTCATTGGAAAATACTCTAATGCTGGGTAGGATTGGGGGCGGGAGGAGAAGGGGACGACAGAGGATGAGATGGTTGGATGGCATCACTGACTCGATGGACATGGGTTTGGGTAGACTCCGGGAGCTGGTGATGGACAGAGAGGCCTGGCGTGCTGCGATTCATGGGGTCACAAAGAGTAGGACACAACTGAGCGACTGAACTGAACTGAACCAAAGTAATGAAGCCCCATAAAAATCCAAAAGGATGGTGTCAGTGGAGCTTCTGGGGTGGTGAGCACGTGGAGACCTGGGGAAAGTGGCCATATGCTATGGGAGCTCCTCGGCCTCTCCCCTGTGCACCTCTTCCACCTGGCTGTCCACAGTTACACTCTTTTATAATAAACCAGTAATCTAGTAGGTAAAATGTCTCTCTGAGCTCTGTGAGCTGATCTAGCAAATTAATTGAACCCACTGAGGGGGGACATTAGAACCTCCAATATGTAGCCAAGTCACTCAGAAGCACGGGGAACAACCTGGGGTTGGATGCCACTGGCATCTAAAGAGGAAGGCAGTCTTCCAGGACCAAATCCTTCACTTTGGAATCCGATGCTACTCTGGTAAACAGTGTTAGAACTGAGCTGACCTGCAGGACACCCAGCTTCAGGTGTCAGAGCTTGTTTTGGCAGGGGGAAGAATCTCCACACGCGGGAACCAGTGGTCGGAACCCTCACCTGCCCCACCCCAGGCGTTCCCACCGTGCCCTCCTCATTCCTGTCCCCCGGCCTCCACTGGCCTCTCTCCTGTGTGTCTCCCCGCTCAAGTGTCTCAGATTCTAAAAGGAACCTCCCTTATTCTATTTTACCCCAAAGTCATTGCTACGTTTTCCTTTCACCTTCTTGAGTACAGGCCAAGGCATTTAAACTTGCTGTCTTTTCTGTCTCACCTTTCATTTACCCATTGATACATCATAATCTAGTTTCCATCCCACACATATTAGATTATACTCCAGCAGAACTGCCTAAAATCATACAGTCTCCTGAGTCTATCTCAGGATCTTATCCCAAACATCTTCTGCAACATCTAGTTCTGTGAAATAGCCCATTCATGAAGCCGTCTTCTCTCTGGCAGCATCAGATTGGTTCTCCTTCTTCCTGTTTCTTAGTCTCTTAACATGTGTTAGAGGAATTTCCTCAGCTCCCTTGAATGGGGTAACCTCATTTATCCCAAGTGATGTGTACATCGCTCTTCCTGAATGATTCCCAAATGCCTCCTTGGCCCTGATCTTTATCCATAATCTTTATGCCTGTGACACTTGTCTAAATAAACTTCAGCTGAGATCTAACATGTCTAAAAACAGTCATCATCTATATTCCCTCATACCTGATTTTACCAAACTAAAGTTTAAGAGAGCTCACTTGACAAAACATAAAAAGCAAGAGCACTAAAAGAATTCTTACTGACACTCCCAAACCCTCCCAAAATATGATATAAATGAAAGAGTTATCACTGCAAATTCAAGTAGGAGCAAAAGCAAGTCAAGAACAGTTACAATGTCATGATCTGCAGAAATATTCCTAGAGAGCATGACAAAGAGTCCTCAGCCATATTTTAATCTTAACCACCAACTCATTCCCCATTAACTCTTTTGAGTTAGAAATAGTGCAGGCGTCTTAGAGGCAAACTAAGGGGCACTCAACCTTCTCGACATGAAATATGTTGCTTTTAGCAGAAAAATATTATAGAGCTAAACAAAAAAAAGGACCATACCTGAAGTGAAAAAGACTTTTCAAAAAAGTAAAATCACATTAAAAATTACTGAAAAATATGTGCTCCTTTTATGACAGCCATTTTTCCATTTACACATATTTTTAGTTCAGGAAGAACACTTTTAGCCCTAAGTCAAGTTATTAAAGCTAGAAATACCAGTAAAGCTATATTTTAGTGCAATTTCATAGCAATAGCTGGTTAAATGGCAGAGTAAAAAGGACAAAATAAAAAATGAAAAATTCTGTGTCTGTATCACTACATTTGGAACACAAAACTTAGGGAGAAATCATGCCTAATGGATAAAGAGTGAATGGCATTGGTTTTGAAATTTCAGAGCTAAAGTGGGTAAAGGGGGGAAGAGAAGAGTATTTTAAACATCGGTGACCACCCTGCTTACTTTTTGAAATATCTATGAAGATGTGAGGCATAAGCTATATAAAAGAAAATGTAACTCATGACTTTAACTACTTTCAAGGATAAGATATTATCTACAGGGATCTAAACTGAAGACAAAACCTGCCACGAAAAACAGTGCACAAGAGAAAATGAAGAACAATCGAAACATAAAAGTGAAGTGATTACCGCGTTCTATGTGGAAGACTCAGCAGATGAAGATGAGGAAACAATATAGTAAGACTTTATAGCACAAGCTAGTTTTCCTGAAAATACAACATGTTAAGGCCTTATTATGGGAAGCATTCAGTACTATATTTACAAAGCATTTTCTATAATGAAATATAGTGGAAAAACATAGATATAAATTCTTATCAAGGATTAATTCAATCCTAATGAAATCAGGCTCCAGGAGTTTTTACCTAGCGAATGGAAAAAAAAACCAGGGGGCTGGGGGAATGACACTATTAGAGCTTCTATACCTGTCTTATAATTAGACATGTGCATGACTAGATCATCGAAAGCCAAGATTAAAACCTTTTTTTGCCAGAAAAGAAGGAGGACACAAAGCTATATGGAGGCTCATTCACTCTTCATCCAACATTTACCTATTGCCCATTAATTGCCAGGCTCAGTGCTCAGTAGTAACGAGGACAGTCCTCTCTTTACAGAAACAGACAAAAACCTAGCAACCTGGTGAGTGTGATCACAGAGGTTTGCGGGGTGCTGTGGAAACCTAGGGGAGATATACCTAAGCCAGCAGGTTTCTTTTGTTTGATGTGAAGGATTAGAATCAGAACTTGAACACGATTAGACTGGGTCCCACAAAAGAGGAAGAGGCGTTCAGGGGTGGCTGGGAGCAGGGCCATCTGAGGTCCTCCTTCCTCTGTGTTTCTTCCCGCTTCTCTCTATGCACTGGCTTCATCCTTTCAGAATAATTTTCTGCACAACTCAGAGCTGCAGCTGAAGAAGCTCCAGGGTTGACACCTTCCCAGGTGTCACTGGCAAGCTTGAGCTGTGTTTACAGCTGATCCAGACAATCACTGAACAAGCCCTCTCAGGAACACTACCTCAGAGGTCTGAAGTCAAACCCATTTGATGTCTGAGCAGATGATGGCTAAGGAAATGGCACCCCATTCCAATATTCCTGCCTGGAGAATCCCATGGACAGAGGAGCCTGGCAGGCTATAGTCTATGGGTTTGCAAGAGTCAGACTTAGCAACTAAACCACCAGTCCTGTTTCAGCAGGAACTGCACTTCCTGGGCATGTTTTACTAGAACACTGGGTGCCTCCTACTGAGGCCGGAGGGAAACTTTACTGACCACCTTAATTATATTGCTAAAAAATAATTTGTATAATGATGGGGCAAAGTGATCCTGAAACTCTCTCCACAAGGGCCTTTTCAGAATTTTGCACATACTCCTGATATAGGAAGTCAATATATAATTGTTGACTCCCAATTAAAAATATAAAGAATGTATTTGGTATTTGATGTGATAGAAGCCACAGGGCAAAGTTCCAATGCTTTTAAAGACAAGACATTTCTTACCTGTGTTTTAACCCTCAACAATATACAAGGACCAGAGAAATTCATTTGAAAAATACAAAATATCTTCAAATTCAAAACTTCCATCATTATTAACCTGACTGAAAAAATTCAATGTGTAATTATAGACTCACTGGGAAAACATAACCAAAGTGGTTATAAAAATCAGTATGGTTATTTTGTGGGTGCAAGCAATGAGGTTTGAAGGATTATCTCACAGGGGATTTAGAAGCAGCCAACTTGCCTTGCATTTCTGGTCGCTTAAAGCAGGCTGGTTTCTTGTTTACTATCGGGCAATGGCAATGGGCCTCATTTACACAACAATTACTTAGAAGTAACTCCTCTGAAATGCATTGTGTGATTAACTGACTTGGCTTCAGGAATGCAACGTTGTTTCTACATTTTTGTTCACTTCAACCTAATGCCCCCTAGAGCACAGATCCAATTAAGAAGCCAGGCAGGGAGGCAGACTATTTCTATATCACACAGCGCTCTCTTACGGGACTGAACACCACCACCTACTGTCCGCAGGAGCTTGATTTATTCAGTGCATCCCTGTGACACTGAGGGGGGGGGGGGGGGGGGCGGGCATGGGTGATGGAAGTGAACCGGATTTTAAGTAAATATCTTAGAGAAGAATTAAAACCACTCAAATTTAACTTATTAAGAGGTACTCTTTACCACAAAAGCCTAACTACAGCTAAAACTTAATTTTCTCATAGAAATACAAAGGATAATGATCTGGCCTATGGATTATTCTGGTATATAATAAGAGGAGAATTCTCCTCTTCAATGAGATGTTTCCAACCATTGTTTCTAAACTGGCAGGGGAAAACCATCCTTAAGTTTTCACAAGGATTTGCATTTCCCATTCTTTTAAGGAGAAATCACCCACTTAGGTATTAGAGGTGAAATCTGCAATCAGCTGAGTCACATACAAAAGGCCCGTGCATTCTGAGAAATTAGGGCCCTATCTCCTCTAAGACAAAGGGCATGGGACAGTAACATGCAGAGTCCCCGAATAATCTCAGGTTCAGACAGTACTCGAGCTTCTCCTGGCAAGTGAGGCCCAAGTGGCTTCCCCAGGCCCCATCTGAACCATCCAGCTTCCTTTCCCTTTTCTCTCTCTTCTCCAGTAACTCTCCACTCTGCCTGCTTTGCCATACTCTAGCACCCTCTGGACTGCAAGTTCATTAGGAAGAAAAAGCTTAAGCTCAACTCGCAATTCTACATACAAATTGAGGCAAAGTGGCTTCCTGGTGGAGCAGATCTCCCACGCGTTCCTTAGCAGCACAGGGCCCCGGAAGTAGGAAAACTGGAAGCAGGAAGCACAGCTGCAATTCCACCTCAGCCTCTGCTCTCTGACCTTGGGAAAGCTGCTGAGTATCTCCCAGCTAGGTACATACTTACACTCACGGACATACGGAGAATAAGAAGGGTTACAGGAGATCTCTCAAAGTTCCTTCAGGACATCAAAGCACTAAAGCACTAAAACTGTGACACAGAAAGAGCAGTGGGTCAAGCAGGGACAATGGGCTCAGACTGCCTGGTTCAAAGCTCAGCTGGGTCATTTCCAAGCAATAAATGCCTGGTTTCTCATCTTTAAAATGGTGATATACCTCAGAGCACTGTTATAAAAATCAAAGTATTCAATACTGTCAATAAGTGCCTAGAATAACCCTCGGCACATATCAGATGTTCAGTATGTGTTATTTGCTCTCATGGTCATTCTACAAATTTCCAACTACATACAGGTGTACAAAGCCACCCAACACACTGCCCCTGTTCAGAATAGATAAAATTTCACACAGTAGCAAACTTTTCTGCTTATTTCAAGTTTTCTCACTTCCTGGCAATATTCCTTTATAATTTGCAGTGTGCTAGAACATGAGCTACAATGACAGCCAAGAGTGATCCATGAGTTCCTTTTTGTAAAACATCAATAATGTTAATGAAAACGAGAATTGTAATGAGTATTAGTGTTTTGTCTTCAGTCCCTTTTGTAGAATTTATTTCCCAACTTTTGATGAACAACTGAATAATGCTGTGTCCAACTGTCTTTGACCAAAATTAATAAGGAAAGATTGTAAAACTAAAGTGAGCCAAGTTGAATTCTTGCAATACTGAGGGGGTAAGCAAAGCCTTTCAGCAGTATCTCCATAACAAAATTTGTTATTTAAAGAAATGTTGTCAATCAGCTACCTTCACTTCTTCAGAAAGGCAATATTATGCATCAATATTGCAGAAATTTTATGGAATTAATGCCTTATTTTTCCTTGCCCATGACTTAAAGGAAAAACAACTGTTGAAAAATATAACCCACAAATAATCAGTATTTAATGAGGTATAAAATATGAAAACTCATTAAACGGGGGCAAACATCCACCCAATGACTGTTTTTGGAGGAGGAAAACAAACACTAGACCTCTCTCGGGCTTCACACTCACGCACACAGAGTTAAGACAGCAACTCCTGTGATCATACATATAGGAACACACATCATGCATTCCTTCCCTAGCTCCGTGTATACTTACAAAACATGGCTGTCTAGGATTTTCCCACTTGTGAAACAAAGCATCAGTTTCAGAGTTTATGAAACCATTCACCTACAGGTAGCTCAAAGTATATGGGAAATGTAAATGTTCTCATTAAATATAATTAAACAGGACCAAAAATATATATGGCAGAATTGCACCAAAACAGAGCAGGCAGTCATATACAGGCATCTGGGTTTGGACAGCAGCGCTTAGCATTATTGGTATGAAAGATCTGTTCCACACCTCAGCTAGGAAAAAGAAAAAAGCAACTTTGAAAATGGAAAAGAGTTTCAGACTGATTTTCATAAGAAAGGTGGGAAAATCACTGTTTAATCGTTTCTACTTAGCAAAGAATTTATCTTTCATATTCTTATAAAGTGGCTTTCTTTTGTGTTATCAATAAAAACTAACACTGACCTTCCTCCTGGAAGGTTAAACTTCTAACTTCTGTTTGAAACGCTAGAGTGCCTTTTCTCAGAAGAAATGCTACATATACATGCCGCGAGCAATGAAAAAGAATACACCATCTCCCCGATCCTTCATTAGTCAGAGAATCTTGGCAACAGCGATGCTACTTGTATACGGCCTCTGCATGAAAAACTGTTTTCAAAGGTAACCTTGCCAAGGGCTATGTCTTGGCAAAAAGAAGGAAACTTTACTTTTCTACCAATCGGTTTGCTCTGCATGAGAAACAGGTGTTATGGTATGAAACTGGGCTCAGAGCAGTAGCAAACTAAAACTCACCCACAAATAAGTTTCATCTGGAAAAAAACACAACTCTAAGATAATAAGCCTGCAGGGCTGACATGTTTTTGCAAAATGCAAATCATGAAAACTAGTTAAGGGATTAAATGCTCTTTTGCAAAATGACCATGGAGATTATAATCATTAATTAAAATCATGTAAATAATTTTCTGAAAGAACTCTCCCTTTTTATCTCATAGGTTTCAAACAGTCTAATGGTAAAAAGGTTTAGTCTCAGAAGAGATTCTCTAATTAAAACTAGAAATCTGGTATAATTAATAAGTGTCAGTCTGCAATCTCAACCACTTAGTAAAGGCAGAGAAATCAAATGCTGATGTTCTACGAAAACTCCAACAAAATCTCCGAGAAAATGAAATTTTTATAGCCTCTATTTCCTATCTATACAATAGGTGTCCCAGATGGGACTAGGAAATTGTTAAATGGATAAATATTTTAACATTTACAATTCCTGTATGCCAGTTTTATTCATTTTTCTTTCTCTTTGGAGTTTCAACTTGACCCATAAGTCAGCATTCAGTGATTTAACTGGGTTTACAATTTTTAATTTTCTAAGTCTTTGATTCTTTCACCCCCAAATCTCCCATTATCATCTTCACCCTGAGGTGAACCAGAGCAAAAAAGACAGGACAAAACTCAATACATCCATTCCTAAGGCCGATTACCTTATCTGCACAGTCCCTCCATCCGCCTTCCCTCATTGGATGTTCCGACTCTAGGGCAGTTTTAGCGTTTACAAGTTTAATTTATCTCCCAAGTAACAGCTCAAAGAACAAGGGAAATCGGGTTTTCAGGAACTAAGTTTCTGGTATATAACTTGGTCTGCAGTTAAGCACACAGAGGTTAGGAAAACCGATCACTGCTATCAGGCAACCAACAGCACAGTCAGGGGCATGCATCAAACCCCACGGGGCATCATTTGCTGGTGGCTTCCCCTCCTTTTTCCAACAGCCCTCGACCTCTCCTGGGAATCCACGGGTTCTGGAAACAGACTCCATCCGGGGCTCCAGGACCCGACCCCGATCCTCAGCTCCTGGGTCAGCGCCTTCACCTCTGCCCGCAGGCAGCTCCCTGGTCCTGGCTCTGTGCAGCCTCCCCAGGCGCCCTTTCCAGCTCTGGCCCAGGTGGAGGGCAGAGGTCAGACGACGGGGGAAGCCTGCGAGACGCCGAAGACGACAAAGTCAGGAGAATGCCGGGGAAGGCAGTGGGGGCTGCAGGCTGAGGGACACCCGGAAGCCCACCCCGCCTCTGGAGATCTGTTTCCACGAGCCAGAATGTTCCTGACTGTTTGAATGAGTGTGAGCGGCTGTTCTTCCCGGTAACGCAAAGCAGCCAAACCAATCTAAACGTATAGAGGGTATTCAACTCAATTATATGGAAAATTATAAGACAGCATGTTAGAGATGAGGTGTGCTGCTCGGATCTCCAACCAAGCAAGGACTTGCTGCCAAATGTGGGGTGGGGTCAGCACCTGCTCTGCCGTGGACCTGGTCCGTTAGGGTCAGCCTCAGCTACAGGGAGCTGGCTCACCCAAGCAGCAACCATCTGCTGGGAGAGAAAGACCCATCTCCACTTCAGCCCTGAGCAGGACCCTGGACAGCAATCCAGCTCCAAAGGCTTGGCCAAGGCCTTGGCAGCACCAGCATCAGGTCTGAAATTTCCCTCTGCCCAATCCCCCTTCACACTCGCTTTCACAGCAGTTGATCCCTAACAAACAGAACCCAACCAACCTCCATCTCAGTATCTGCTGCCAAGAACAGAACAGTATCACCTTTCACATTGAAACACACCATAATAAAATAAGAAAACAGAAGAAATACATATATATATATATGTGAAACCACATGTGGGAAATCGTCACCCGAATTCCTACAAAGCAAACGCATGGCAGGTTTTCTTCTGCTCCACCCAGCACTCTGCTCTTCTAACCTTCCTGTGATAATAGTCTCCTTCCACCACATATAGAAATCTTGGTAGTTCAGTTCACTTCAGTCGCTCAGTCATGTCCGACTCTTTGCGACCCCATGAACCGCAGCACGCCAGGCCTCCCTGTCCATCACCAACTCCCGGAGTTTACCCAAACCCATGTCCATTGAGTCGGTGATGCCATCCAGCCATCTCATCCACTGTCGTCCCCTTCTCCTCCTGCCCCCAGTCCTACCCAGCATCAGGTCTTTTAAAATGAGTCAGCTCTTCACATCAGGGGGCCAAAGTATTGGAGTTTCAGCTTCAACATCAGTCCTTCCAATGAACACCCAGGACTGATCTCCTTTAGGATGGACTGGTTGGATCTTCTTGCAGTCCAAGGGACTCTCAAGAGTCTTCTCCAACACCACAGTTCAAAAGCATCAATTCTTCGCTGCTCAGCCTTCTTCACCGTCCAACTCTCACATCCACACATGACCACTGGAAAAACCACAGCCTTGACTAGACGGACCTTTGTTGGCAAAGTAATGTCTCTGCTTTTCAATATGCTGTCTAGGTTGGTCATAACTTTCCTTCCAAGGAGTAAGTGTCTTTTAATTTCATGGTGCAGTCACCATCTGCAGTGATTTTGGAGCCCCCAAAAATTAAAGTCAGCCACTGTTTCCCCATCTATTTCCCATGAAGTGATGGGACCAGATACCATGATCTTAGTTTTCTGAACGTTGAGCTTTAAGCCAACTTTTTCACTCTCCTCTTTCACTTTCATCAAGAGGCTCTTTAGTTCTTCTTCACCTTCTGCCATAAGGATGGTATCATCTGCATATCTGAAGTTATTGATATTTCTCCCAGCAATCTTGATTCCAGCTTGTGCTTCCTCCAGCCTAGCATTTCTCATGATGTACTCTGCATATAAGTTAAATAAGCAAGGTGACAATATACAGCCTTGACGTACTCCTTTTCCTATTCAGAACCAGTCTGTTGTTCCATGTCCAGTTCTAACTGTTGCTTCCTGACCTGCATACAGGTTTCTCAAGAGACAGGTCAAATGGTCTGGTATTCCCATCTCTTTCAGGATTTTCCACAGTTTATTGTCATCCACACAGTCAAGGGCTTTGGCATAGTCAGTAAAGCAGAAATAGATGTTTTTCTGGAACTCTCTTGCTTTTTCAATGATCCAGCGGATGTTGGCAATTTGATCTCTGGTTCCTCTGCCTTTTCTAAAACCAGCTTGAACATCTGGAAGTTCACGGTTCACGTATTGCTGAAGCCTGGCTTGGAGAATTTTGAGCATTACTTTACTAGCATGTGAGATGAGTGCGGTAGTTTGAGCATTCTTTGGCATTGCCTTTCTTTGGGATTGGAATGAAAACTGACCTTCTCCAGTCCTGTGGCCACTGCTGAGGTTTCCAAATTTTCTGGCATACTGAGTGCAGCACTTTCACAGCATCATCTTTCAGGATTTGAAATAGTTCAACTGGAATTCCATCACCTCCACTAACTTTGTCAGTAGTGATGCTTCCTAAGGCCCACTTGACTTCACATTCCAGGATGTCTGGCTCTAGGTGAGTGATCACACCATTGTGATTATCTGGTTCATGAAGATCTTTTTTGCACAATTCTTCTGTGTATTCTTGCCATCTCTTCTTAATATCTTCTGCTTCTGTTAGGTCCCTACCATTTCTGTCCTTTATTGAACTCATCTTTGCATGAAATGTTCCCTTGGTATCTCTAATTTTCTTGAAGAGATCTCTAGTCTTTCCCATTCTATTGTTTTCCTCTATTTCTTTGCATTGATCACTGAGGAAGGCTTTGTTATCTCTCCTTGCTATTCTTTGGAACTCTGCATTCAGATGGGAATATCTTTGCTTTTCTCTTTTGCCTTTCGCTTCCCTTCTTTTCACAGCTATCTGTAAGGCCTCCCCAGACAGCCATTTTGCTTTTTTGCATTTCTTTTTCTTGGGGATGGTCTTGATCCCTGTCTCCTGTACAATGTCACGAACCTCCATCCATAGTTCATCAGGCACTCTGTCTATCAGATGTAGTCCCTTAAATCTATTTCTCACCTACACTGTATAATCGTAAAGGATTTGATTTAGGTCGTAACTGCATGATCTAGTGGTTTTCTCCACTTTCTTCAATTTCAATCTGAATTTGGCAATAAGGAGTTCATGATTTGAGCCACAGTCAGCTCCTGGTCTTGTTTTTGCTGACTGTATAGAGCTTCTCCATCTTTGGCTGCAAAGAATATAATCAATCTGATTTCAGTGTCAACCATCTGGTGATGTCCATGTGTAGAGTCTTCTCTTGTGTTATTGGAAGAGGGTGTTTGCTATGACCAGTGTGTTCTCTTGGCAGAACTCTATTAGCCTTTGCCCTGCTTCATTCTACTCCACCCAGCACTCTGCTTTTCTAACCTCCCTGTGATAATAAGTTTCCTTCCACCACATACAGAAATCTTGGTAGAGGAGGAAGGAATTATTTAACAAATCAGAGTAATACAATTAAGTTGGCTGAGGACCTACTGAAAATTGATAAGACCTGTGAGCAAAGTGATATTTCCCAAGAGCCACCAATTTTGCTTTTTTTTCCAAAGTCACTTTGAATGTTACAACAACAACTTTTTCTCATGATTGCACTTTTTGATTAAAGGGGATTTGCTGTATAATCTGAGTAAGATTTTAAGTATTTAGGTGATAGGAAAAAGATATTATCAATTAAAATTTGCTGTGAAGCAAACTTAAGTGAGTCCTACTTTTTAATTAACTGCCATTGTAAAGTTGGAGATCAATTGAACAATAAAAAGATCACACCTGGGAATGGAGATTTTCTTCAAAACTAATCTAGTTAAGAGCATAAATAACTTTGATAAAACAGTAATTTAGGGATTCTACTCTTGTTTCCTCCTCACAGCGTTTTTGCTCTCTAGCCATGAGAGATGCTCATGTCCCGAAATCCATGGGCACGCATCCATCCCTTCCTGTTGACTTCTCTGAAACCTTATCATTCTCTGGACACTTTTCTTCCTTTGACTCCTACCACACAACACTCTTCTGGTTTTACTCTCACTTTTCTTTACTTTCTAGCTCATTCTCTTCCACCTGGTCATTAAAAGACATCCCTTAATGCTTGGTCAAGGCCCCCTTCCCTTGTGACTCTATAAGCAGACTGGTGTTCACAACCACACCTAGGGTTCTGGAGCAGCACCTTTCCATAGATTACCAATACACAGACTCATACAATCTGCTCACACAGACCACTCAGAACACTTCCGATGAAAGTGTCAAAGGCACTTCCAGTTCCACACGCCAGTGGCAGAACTCTTGACAGCCGTTCTCCCAAGTTACCTATCTCAGAGAATGGCTTTGCTCTTCATCCTGTACTAAAGAACCAACTGAAAAGTCTCAGTGACATTTCACCCCTTGTTCCCCAAATCCAAATCCATCATCATGTCTTGTTGCCTCCAAACTTCCTATTTGTCAGGAGAAAACTCTTCTTCTTATTCATTGTTTCAACTACTGAAATGTCAAAGCCACACAAAAGCAGGTGGAGCGTCAGAGCGGCCCCTGCTGTGGGGGCTCCCTGTTGTGGGGACCCAGGTCTTGTGAGAAACAGACGGCATGCCTTTCTATGTCTGCATCACCTTAAGGTATTTTAAGGGGTTCTCAGACATCTGGTCCTATTTTACTTTGTGGATTGTTATACATCAACACAACACATATACACACACTCACCATTTGGGGGGGGGTGTTATACTAAAATAACCAGTGAATTAACTTGTGCCACCAAGTTTTGAGTCCCCCCCCCCACTTTGGGAAGGGTGGCTCTGCTTAAAAGAATCACTTCTCTTACCATCTTGATTAAAATGAAGACTATCACAATGAGACAAAGCAAACTACTAAAACCAAACAAAACCTTCCACATACAAGTACTTATTTGTATGAATCCAGAATTCTCTGAAATGTACAACTTTAACAAAATATAGAAATGGATTGAAAGCTAAGGCTAATGTTGTTTTGCAACTGCTATGCAAAACACATAATTTAAAACTAATAACAAAAGTAAAGAACATTTACTGATTGCTTACTGCAAGCAGCCTCTTTGCATTTTGAATTATTTCTTGAGTAAATATTGCATACAGTTGAGCTTGTATGACAAAATTACAGTTTTAAAAAATCACATTTCTCTGTTTTCTAGGTTGGCATTTGTATACAATTTCATTGGAAGAGGAGATCGATTTTTATTTCCCCTTTAATACAGCGCCCACCTGGGCATTTTATTGCAGATTGTGTTACCGTTCGCTGCTCTACTGTCCATTTGACATCACTCTTTCTTCTACAGGTAGGCTGTTAAGTATGCTCCTTGAGGTCAGGCATCAGACCTTATGCCATTCCTCCTACTCCTTAAATACAAAATAAATATCCTATACACTCTCCTAAAACAGGGCTCAGGCCAAAGGACTCTTCCAAGAAATGGACTGCTACTTATAAAAGTGAATTTTTAACTTAATCTGTGAGCTCCATAAATCTCCATTTGCTTAAAATGCATTTCAATTAAATTGAAGTGCATGTAATTGTTCCTGTAAATATTTAATAAACTCTAATCCCTATACTACACTGCAGATTAGAATAGTCCCTGGTAGCAAAATAAAAAATTTAGCTTTATTAGTAGTAAAAAATAATCATGTTTTTTTTGTTAATCTGGAGTCAGACGTGCTACCGTTGTGTCCTGAGTTCCTGCTTCCTTTGCTAATCTATGTGTCTAACTCCTCTGTCCAGAAAACACAGTCCCCCTCTTCTGTTTATATTCTGGCTTTAGCCTTGGCATGCTCGGCTGAGAAAAATTGTGACTTCAGACATCAAGTCTTTTTTAGTTCCATGTATTACTTTACACACTAAAATGTATTTGAATTTGCCAACAAAAATTAACTAGCATATTTGCTGGGATTAATGATCAGAGTATCTCTACAAAGGCTCCAGCTCATACACATGGACCAGTCCACAGCTGGACTTTTCCTAATGACCTGTCACATGCCAAGGAAAGGTGAACACAATAACAGTCGCCAAATGACACCAAGACTCAGCCTTGAGAAACCAGAGTGAGGCTGAGCTGAGTAGGTCTATATTTACACAAATAAAAAAACTTACAAAGAAACTGTCTATAGGTCTCATTAAAGACTTTACTGAAATGAGTACACAAATAGGTCTTTTCAATTAAATACCAGAGGGATGAATGTTTCCCCAAAGGGAAGAGAAGGAAAATAATCAGTAAGGACTGGATTTGTGCACACTGTTAAGATGTATTATATATTTTAGAGAATTTAGCATTTTCTGTTTTGAAGGAAAAAAGGACAATGAATTGAAGGGCTAATTATAGTATGCTTTCTTCAGTCTCCAAATTAAATATATCATTAATCTGTGAGATAATTATCCAGAGAATCAGCAAAGGAGACAAGAATAAAATATTTCTAAACCATTTACTGTAGATAAGTACTAAAATATTCAATTAAAATTTTAACCTTACACATACTTCACACACCCCTTCACGCCCCTCTCCCGGTCCCTGTCCCAAAATGCCAAGCATCATACATGCTTCTATGGACAGTCAATTAAAATGCAATTTTTATGATTAAAATTGATAAATATTTCCCTATCAAAAAATATCACCTTTTCTGTATTTTACATGCCATATTTTATGATTTATTAAAATTGGTAAATATTTCCCTATTGAAAAAATATCACCTTTTCTGTGTTTTACAATACACTCTCATAATAATAGTCCCACTAAAAATCTTAATCTACTTTAAAAAAGTAAAATGCTGTAGCTTAGGGCAGACAGTTATCTCCCACTGGAAAGAGAGCACCCCTGAGTTTGACAAGAAAATTCAGTCCTGCAACACCTCTCCCCATATCCTGTCAGTAATTTACTAAGGAAGAGCAAAACTTTGTAAAAAAGCAAAGGTGAATCCACTGATGTGAAGCATTAAAATGATTACCAAAGATTTCCTCTGAATTTTTAATAAGAAACTCCATCTTGAAATGTATCCAAAAGCAAAAAAGGTAATTTATACTGCTAGATATTCCCTAAGGGTCACTAATGAAAAAATATTAAAGCATACAGTGTTTAGCATCTGAGTGTCTCAGAAGAATTTTCTTTACTACCCTGAATAGGTAGTAAAGGTGCACAATCCTATGCTGACAGTTTTTAACAGCTTTTGATTTAGTAATTTCACTGCATTTACATTTGCAAAGATTATATGCAGACCTGAGTGAGTGTTAAGTGAGTAACTCTGTCTCAGGGTAATGACAATAGAATGAGATTCAAAATTTTTAACTCAGTAGGGTGTTTATGTTTTATTCTAATACCTAACTTTACTTCAAAATGTAAGTAAATGTATGATAACTGGAAAGAAACAGAGCATGATTTTTAAAAATCAAAGCCATTAATGTACTTAGAAAGCCATGAATTCAGGATGCTGGAGAAGAACACATCTGCGTGTACTATAATCTTTAATTTTAGATGTCCATATTCTCCTCCTTTGTAACTCCTCATGCATTCAGTGTTCCAAAATAGCAGCACACAGCCATGGTTTAAACACCAAAATTTGTACTTGCACATAGCATGCTCTCTGAAGCCTGAAAGAGCCTCGGGCTCTTAAAATGATTACTAGAGCTCAGAAATAAAACACAGTCTGTGGCACTTAGCAGCATGTGCTACTTCAGTCATTATTTTGTGCAAATTATGCTCCCTGCGACCAGTTAGCTAGTTAATCAAGAAGCAAGGGCAAAACACGAGGGGAAAGCTCTTCTGCACAAACAAGTTACAAAATCATCTTTCTGATAAAATGGATAAAATTAATTAAGTATCTCTGTGTATCTTATATCCAGAAACTTGTCCAAACCCTGGTAAACTTGGCCATTTCACTTTTATGTGATCAAGTTTCCATTACACCAATACCAGCAGGACAAGTGTAACAGTATATGCTGTTTGGAGGAAAAAGTCCAGGAAACCTCTCCCTACTCACTCATCCTATTTCTCTCCTGTATTTTTAAAGAACATGAAAACTATTTCTAAATTCCATTCTGTTCATTCACATGGACAATGAACATTTAGAAATTTCTCATTCAGGCATAAAAATGTGTCTGTGATTAAACAACAAAAAACAAAAGCTGCCAATGTGCTCCTACTGTTTTATGGGAGAAAGGTCTTTTTGTAATTGAAAATATATTACTTTAAAAATCTGTAAGGGCTCTCATATTTCATTCTAAAAACGTTAGTGTCAAAAGCATTTCTCAGGACTAATTATTACATGATTCACTCTGATTAGAAACCTTATGGAAGGTGAAACAAAAATAAAAATTTATTATAAAAGCCTAAATTTTAAAAGGCTCATATCAAAACTGATAGAAACCAGGGTACAAAAAAATAAACCAGTGAGTGACCTCCTATGAGAAATCAACTTAATATTTATCTGGGCAGGCCTATTTATTATGCATTTTATCACAACATTTCAAAATTGGTGGGGAACCAATACTATCAACCATCACTCCAAGGGAAAAAACTTGCTTCTCTGGGCAAATACGGTAAATGAAACATTAAGCTTTTCTATTTTACATATACGGAGTCCCTCTTAGAAAGAAAATGTGTCATTTATACATTCATTTAAAAATCATAACATGTCACATGCTTACATTTGGGGCGGGCAGGAAGACATATATTTTCCTTCCTATTAAGTATTTTCCATGTGCTCATAATCCTACTTCTGATGATCTCTAGGCCACCCAAGACGGATGGGTCATGGGGGAGAGGTCTGACAGAATGTGGTCCACTGGAGAAGGGCATGGCAAACCACTTCAGTATTCTTGCCTTGAGAACCCCATGAACAGTATGAAAAGGCAAAAAGATAGGACACTGAAGGATGAACTCCCCAGGTCAGTAGGTGCCCAAAATGCTAATGGAGGTCACTGGAGAAATAACTCCAGAAAGAAGGATGGGATGGAGCCAAAGCAAAAATGATACCCAACTGTGGATGTGACTGTTGATAGACGCAAAGTCCGATGCTGTAAAGAGCAATATTGCATAGGAACCTGGAATGTTACGTCCATGAATCAAGGCAAATTGGAAGTGGTCAAACAGGAGATGGCAAGAGTGAATGTCGACATTCTAGGAATCAGCAAACTAAGATGGACTGGAATGGGTGAATTTAACTCAGATGACCATTATATCTACTACTGTGGGCAGGAATCCCTTAGAAGAAATGGAGTAGCCATCACGGTCAACAAAAGAGTCTGAAATGCAGTACTTGGATGCAATCTCAAAAACGACAGAATGATCTCTGTTCGCTTCCAAGGCAAACCATTCAATATCACAGTAATCCAAGTCTATGCACCAACCAGTAATGCCAAAGAAGCCTAAGTTGAACAGTTCTATGAAGACCTACAAGAACTTCTAGAATGAACACCCAAAAAATATGTCCTTTTCATTATAGGGGACTGGAATGCAGAAGTAGGAAGTCAAGAAACACCTGGCATAACAGGCAAGTTTGGCCTTGGAGTACAGAATGAAGCAGGGCAAAGACTAATAGAGTTTTGCCACGAGAACACACTGGTAATAGCAAACACCCTATTCCAACAACACAAGAGAAGACTCTACACGTGGACATCTCCAGATGGTCAACACCGAAATCAGATTGATTATATTCTTTGCAACCAAAGATGGAGAAGCTCTATAGAGTCAGCAAAAACAAGACCGGGAGCAGACTGTGACTCAGATCATGAACTGCTTACTGCCAAATTCAGACTTAAATTGAAGAAAGTAGGGAAAACCACTAGTCTATTCAGGTATGACCTAGATCAAATCCCTTATGAGTATACAGTGGAAGTGACAAATAGATTTAAGGGACTAGACCTGATAGACAGAGTGCCTGATGAACTATGGACAGAGGTTCGTGACATTGTACAGGAGACAGGGATCAAGAAAATTCCCATGGAAAAGAAATGCAAAAAAGCAAAATGGCTGTCTGAGGAGGCCTTACAGATAGCTGGAAAGAGAAGACAAGCGAAAAGCAAAGGAGAAAAGGAAAGATATTCCCATCTGAATGCAGAGTTCCAAAGAATAGCAAGGAGAGATAAGAAAGCCTTCCTCAGTGATCAGTGCAAAGAAATAGAGGAAAACAACAGATTGGGAAAGACTAGAGATCTCTTCAAGAAAATTAGAGATACCAAAGGAACATTTCACGCAAAGATAGGCTCAATAAAGGACAGAAATGGTATGGACCTAACAGAAGCAGAAGATATTAAGAAGAGGTGGCAAGAATACACAGAAGAACTGTACAAAAAAGATCTTCATGACCCAGATAATCACGATGGTGTGATCACTCACCTAGAGCCAGACATCCTGGAATGTGAAGTCAAGTGGGCCTTAGAAAGCATCACTACGAACAAAGCTAGTGGAGGTGATGGAATTCCAGTTGAGCTATTTCAAATCCTCAAAGGTGATGCTGTGAAAGTGCTGCACTCGATATGCCAGGACTGGAAAAGGTCAGTTTTCGTTCCAATCCCAAAGAAAGGCAATGCCAAAGAATGCTCAAACTACCACACAATTGCACTCATCTCACATGCTAGTAAAGTAATGCTCAAAATTCTCCAAGCCAGGCTTCAGCAATACGTGAACCGTGAACTTCCAGATGTTCAAGCTGGTTTTAGAAAAGGCAGAGGAACCAGAGATCAAATTGCCAACATCCGCTGGATCATTGAAAAAGCAAGAGAGTTCCAGAAAAACATCTATTTCTGCTTTACTGACTATGCCAAAGCCCTTGACTGTGTGGATGACAATAAACTGTGGAAAATCCTGAAAGAGATGGGAATACCAGACCATCTGACCTGTCTCTTGAGAAATCTGTATGCAGGTCAGGAAGCAACAGTTAGAACTGGACAGGGAACAACAGACTGGTGGAGGAAATAGGGAAAGGAGTACGTCAAGGCTGTATATTGTCACCCTGCTTATTTAACTTATATGCAGAGTACATCATGAGAAACGCTGGGCTGGAAGAAACACAAGCTGGAATCAAGGTTGCTGGGAGAAATATCAATAACCTCAGATATGCAGATGACACCACCCTTATGGCAGAAAGTGAAGAAGAACTAAAGAGCCTCTTGATGAAGGTGAAAGAGGAGAGTGAAAAAGTTGGCTTAAAGCTCAACGTTCAGAAAACTAAGATCATGGCATCTGGTCCCATCACTTCATGGGAAATAGATGGGGAAACAGTGGAAACAGTGTCAGACTTTATTTTTTTGGGTTCCAAAATCACTGCAGATGGTGACTGCACCATGAAATTAAAAGACGCTTACTCCTTGGAAGGAAGGTTATGGCCAACCTAGATAGCATATTTAAAAGCAGAGACATTACTTTGCCAACAAAAGTCCGTCTAGTCAAGGCTATGGTTTTTCCAGTGGTCATGTATGGATGTGAGAGTTGCACGGTGAAGAAAGCTGAGCGCTGTAGAATTGATGCTTTTGAACTGTGGTGTTGGAGAAGACTCTTAAGAGTCCCTTGGACTGCAAGGAGATCCAATCAATCCATCCTAAAAGAGATCCATCCTGGGTGTTCATTGGAAGGACTGATGTTGAAGCTGAAACTCCAATACTTTGTCCACCTGATGTGAAGAGCTGACTCATTGGAAAAGACACTAATGCTGGGTAGGATTGGGGGCAGGAGGAGAAGGGGATGACAGAGGATGAGATGGTTGGATGGCATCACCGACTCGATGGACATGGGTTTGGGTAGACTCTGGGAGTTGGTGATGGACAGAGAGGCCTGGCGTGCTGCAATTCATGGAGTCGCAAAGAGTCGGACACGACTGAGCGACTGAACTGAACTGAGGCAACTTTTATAAATACCATCAGATGGCAAAGTTGTTTACCTATAATATGAATTTGAAGGAAGAACTGGGAACAGAAATCAGTGGGAACCTCAGACGCTTTCTCACTTAATATGTGGTATTTATTTAACCTTTACCATTCTGTTAGGAAGAAGGAGAAAGGATGATATTTATGCCCATTATGTGGGAAAACTCAAGCTACATAAAATTTAAATAAATTATTTTAGCAAGCTATTAACAAAGAAACTGGAGAACAGAAGTCTCCTCCAGCTTTCCCCCTACATAGTACAGAGAATAAATCAACTCGGTAGCTATTCAAATTAACGAGATGAAATCTAACATCGAACTGATTTGATAATTTCCTGACAACTGGGTCATTTTTCTCTGCAACAAATCTTAGTATTTGTTGTGTTAGGAACCTTTATGTACAATTTATCATGGTTAGTATTAGGCCAGAGGTAATAAATGGCAAATGTAGTTACATTTCATTCACAGTAAGTACTGATGTAATGATAAATGGCATCATTCATAGAGTTTTCACCTTTAAGTCAGCCACCAGAACAGAATGACACAAATTCAATTGTGTCACATTTCACAAATTCAAAGAACTAGGAATTTTATGAAGAGAACTGTCTTCTTAGAAATAAGAAAAACTGATAAATCAATTTCCCAGACAGGTAAAATCAATGCCGAACATGGACATGCGATCTCTGCCAAAATGTAACTTTTAAAAATAATGATAAAATTGTTGTTTAAAAGTTAAAAATTCTTGACAGCGAATATACTCTGGGTCTGTTTAAACAGTATGATCACCATATCAATCTAGTTATCTTCCTAGATACAGACTCAACGTGTCTTAAAATGGTTATGCTTGTTAGCAATTTTGTAAAGTTAAAGACTCCAGAAAACATGATCGATTACTCCAACACAAAATATCCTATGATTTTGTTTATAAGTGTTAGTTATCCTTTGCATATGTGCCACAATTTGTTTAGGCATTGACAGCCTACATAGGAAGAACTAGCAAAATGATTTTTCAGCGCAGTAAGAAACCATTATTCACTATCAATAACACAGCTCCTATGCAAATGGAAAATACGGTGTTTTTCAGACATGAGCAGAAACAGCTTTTAATTCAGACAGTTACTCACGTAGGATATCCTCCAGAATGTCTTTGGTGGTAGCTCAACATTAACACCAAAGTTTATGGGCAAACGTTTGTCCCAAAAACCCACCAGAAACTGTGCCTTGGTTACTCTGGAGGGAGAAAGTGTGATAGAGAGCAAAGGAGCAGGAGACAGAGCAGCAGAGGAGAGCCCACACAGCGGCCCAGAACCGGAAATCAGATGATCAGGGAGCAACCTCTTGGAGGAGTGAGTTTGGCATCAAGCAGACAAACAATAAAACAGGCTTCCCTTATTTGGGGGTGGGGGTTCAGGCAGCAGTACCGGGCCTAGACGGCCAGTTGGTATGGAAGGGAGAAGACCAGGAGGTAAGGAGCTGTCTGAGCAAGTTCCAGGTTAGAGGGGGCAGGCCCCAGGACAAATGCTGAAAGCCCAGCAGAAGCACGTCACACCTAGGTATCCTGCTTGAGTTCTGTGCTGGAAGCTGAAGAGCCCCATAGAAAGGACAGGAGAAAGAAAGTCAACCTACAGACTCAGTGATGACAGACTGGTGTGGGTTAAACGCTCCTCCATGGGATACTTAGCCAGTCCACTGATTGGTCAAGTGGAATCAAAGTACATAAACTATTTAGATAAAACCCTACCCCTAAGAAAGTGAGGCACAGCTGTAAGGCTTTCATTTTTGACACAAAGAACTAAGAAACTGATCTTTGCATGAAGGGCTCTTTGCGACATTCTCATCCCAGGTTCAAGATTATATCTTCAGAGATGGCCTCCCTGAGCAGCCAAAATTTCTCTCCATCACATTAAACTACTCTAATTCTCTAAATATCACTTTACACTGTCTGATAAGTTTCTTAATTATCTACCACTCCAAAAATAAAAGTTTCATGAGAACAGGAAATCTGCCTATCTTACTGACCACTGAATCTTATTGACCATTGTACTAGTAGACACTGAGTGAAGACTTGTTGAATGAATACATTGACAAGTATACCAACAGATGACTGAAAATATAATTGTTTGATATAGTCCTCAATAAATAAATACTTGATAACTAAAGATTTTAAAGGCCAGAAGTTTAATCCAGACTCCTGTGTGGGTGTGTGGGTGTGTGTGTGCGTGCACGCGCTTAGTCGCTCATTTGTGTCCAACCCTTTCAACCCTCTGGACTGTAGCCCACCGGGCTCCTCTGTCCATGAGATATTTCAGCCAAGAATCCTGGAGTGAGTTGCCATTTCCTTCTTCAGGGGATATTCCCAACCCAGGGATCAAACTTTTGTCTCCTGTGTCCCCTGCTTTGCAGATGGATTCTTTACCCACTGAGCTATCAGGGAAGCCCAGATTCTCAGCAACTATCTATAGAAATAAATGATGATTATAGCAGATGAATTTTTTTTTAATTAAGGCTTTGATCTCTGAGCAATCACCTACTATCCATTTTAATTTGGATCTAAACTGCCATAGAAAAAAACATTTAAAAACAATATTTCTCAAACAGAATGCTGTCAAACATTCCAAAGGGAAAAAATAATAACTTAAAAAAGAGACAGGGTAAAAGATTATAAATATGAATACAAGAAGGACATAGCATTATTCTAAGAGCAAATGACTAGTTACCTGGACTCTTAAATAGCTCACTCAAGGAAATGACAAGAGCAGCACTAGGTCAAAACAGAGATGGGAGACTAACCATATCTGCCTGGCGGTGACCAAAGTCAAGGCCCTGGTTTCTCCAGTGTCGTGTGCGGATGGGAGAGCTGGAGAGTCAGACTGTAAAGAAGGCTGAGCGCCGCAGAAGTGATGCTTTTCAACTGTGGTGCTGGAGAAGACTCTTGAGAGTCCCTTGGACTGCAAGGAGATCCAACCAGTCCATCCTAAAGGAGATCCATCCTGGGTGTTCATTGGAAGGACTGATGTTGAAGCTGAAGCTCCAATACTTTGGCCACCTGATACGAAGAGCTGACTCATTGTAAAAGACCCTGATGCTGGGAAGGGTTGGGGGCAGGAGGAGAAGGGGACGACAGAGGAGGAGATGGTTGGATGGCATCACTGACTCAATAGACATGAATTTGAGCAAACTTCGGGAGTTGGTGATGGACAGGGAGGCCTGGCGTGCTGCAGTCCATGGGGTCACAAAGAGTCGGACACGACTGAGCGACTGAACTGAACTGACAGTTATCAGCATTTCCCTGATGTTTCCTTTGCCACTGATATCAAATTTAATAGCCTAATTGGAATAAAACTTTCCCATCAGGAATGCACCAAAATACATCTGTCCCTAAACTAGGCAATACGAGAAACACAGTTTTAAAACTCAACTTTATGGGACTTCCCTGTGGTCCAGTGGCTAAGACTCCTAGGTCCCAATGCAGGGGGCCTGGTGTTCGATTCCTGGTCAGGGAACTAGACCCCAAGTGCTGCCGTGAAGACTGAAGATCCTGTGTACTGCAACTAAGACCCAATGCAACCAAATAAATAAATACTTTTAAAAAGGAAAAGAACTAAACTCCAATTAAATAGTTGATAAGTAGCCAAACCAAGCCAAACAAAAATGAAGTATAAAATAGTTTGCTATGTGATATCAGTAGACACGGGCATACTTATCAATTAATGTTGGTACACAGAACATCTTTCATTCTCTTAACTGATATTCTGTAATTTAAAATTTTCCCATGTCTACAATGGTATGGTAACTTATTCCACAAAAATACAACCACTTTCTCAGTTACCTTACAGAGAGTAAGTTACACCTGGTATGGCTTCACTGCTTGCACTGCAATATATTAATGCTTTAGAATACTGTACATCTGTGGATAATATATATTAGAGACTAATTTAATAATCTTAATTATCTCATGGATGCTAGCATTTTAGTTAACACACTATTCATAGCATGATTTTTATGTCCACATCTCCACCACTAGTAATCTAAATGTAATCACTAAAGGAAAAATTATTTACATATCAGAGTACTGTTTACATATTATAAGTCCTTGTAAAGCTTTTTAAGGTATCTTTTAATTTCTAGGTTTTCTTTAGCAAGAAAACATTTCATTTGAAGATGGTATCATGTTGAACCACTAGAAATTATTTTTAACTTTTTATTATGAAAAATCTCTAGTTAGAAAAAAGTAGAGGAAATAATTTCAAGCAGCATTCACATATGCACCCCTGGAGGTCAGCAATGACCGACTCGCGGCCTTCTGCCATTCACATGCGGACACTTCCCATCTCCCTCCCACTGTGAACTGCTTTTAAGAGAATCTCAGAACTTACATTATCATATTTGTATTTCAAAAATTATCTTTAGTAGATCCTCAGGTTTTAAATATTTACATAATGCAGGGTTTTCGTGGTTTTATTAAACTGTTTATACTTTACCAGGAGTTGGTTTTATAACACAAAACTAAAACATGTTTTAAAAGGACTCTTAGGAGGTTCCTCTTGATAATTTATAACATCAACAGCAGTTGTAACACAGCTAAAATAAGTTTTTTTTTTAATTCCTGGCTTCTTCAGGTACCTTCTGGCAGGCTCTGATTACAGAATTTTTATTCTGTTTTTAAGAATAAAAATTAGAAAGGAAAGGCAAGTTATAATGCCACAGTTTTAATCAATCACTAGAGCTTAATTTTTCTTTGCTTTGCTTTCAAGGCAAAAATACTCATAAGAAGATCAATTCATTCTTGGAATTTAGATGTACTGAGACAAATTTAGACATTTCACTACAAATACAGATGGAGCTGTAAATATAAAAGATCAGAACATCAGAAATTCCATAGCAAAAATCTGTGGTAAGTTACCACAGTTTTCAGAAGGAAGACATTTGGGGGGGGCGGGGCGGTGAGAAAACAGTGAATCTCTACGCTGCTCTCTAGTTTGAAGAATTTATTCTCCAAGTCTTTGATGTGAATTTCGGAGAGCTACCAAATGAAAGGGTAAGGCTATGTCATTTTTACATCAACCACTTGTTTCTGGGCATGCTAGGAGGAGAGGCATTCAAGAACCTCTTCAGAACTTCACTTTCAAAGTTGAATTATGAATGGAATAGCATAGCAGGAAGACAGAGAAATTCAATGTGTGTACATAGACCTCTGTCCACAGGCCAAGATTTTATTTCCAAAAGGACACAGGGCCTTCTCATTGAACAATGCCATGGTTAGCTCATCATACCGACACAGAACTTGTGCCAGGACATTTAATCTTTCGATGTTCCACTATTCATTACTCCCCGATGCTTGCCAAGGACCAACCAGACTGAGCCCATTCAGGACAAAGTTAGTGCTGCGCCCAATCAAAGAACTTCAAGGAAAACATGAACGAGTGTTTTGTATGCAGAATCCAGCCGCTGGCAGTGTCTATTAATGTGACACTGTTCCCAGCTAATTCTTCTCGGTTAGAAAATGGCTTTTGAACTAAATTGGGTTACCTCTCTGCTGTATTTTAACACTGTATGTGTGTTTAGTTGCTCAGTCATGTCCAACTCTTTGCGATCCTTCTGACACAAAAAGGAGAGAATGTTTCTAATTAGCCATTTTAAAACACACTTTGCGATAGTCATTTTCCAAGCAATCTTCTCCCACGCTTTGCAATGGCACATGGACAGGGAAACTGAACAACAAGTACCAGCTCAATCATTATCTATACTGTGTTTTGCTTTTATTTTAATTAACAAAAAAGTTTTCAAAAATACTAAAACATAGAACAGAATGTACAAAGGATGCCACTTCAGTTGGGAGAAATGGTAAGGATATTCTTGATAAAATTTCAAAATAGACATCACAGAGGCAAAAAAACCCACAAAACCCACCACTCTTGAGAAAACGGTGTACTTGACAGGCCTGTGTGAATGGGTTCACCAGTTCCCAGGGCAGCTGCACTCCAGGGCGGAGGCACTCATTCAGTGCAGAATGTGAGTGGCTGGGACTCAAATGAGATGAGTTCAATCAGTCTCGGCAGCCTGTCCTCAAGGAATGAGGATTAAATACATCTTTCTTCTTTTACCTCCCATTACAAACCACCAGGTTTCTGTCTCCAAAGAGTGAGATTCATGGAAATGAAACAGAGAGAAAGAGGGGTCACCAGAGAAGCTGTGTATGTGCTCAGACACTCAGTATTTCTGACTCTTTGAGACTCCACGAACAGTAGCCCACCAGGCCCCTCTGTTCATGGAATTCTCCAGGCAAGAATGCTGGAGTAGGTTGCCATGTCCTACTCCAGGGGTCTTCCCGACCCAGGGATCGAACCCACATCTCTTGAGTCTGCTGCAATGGCATGCGGGTTCTTTACCACTGTGCCACTTGGGAAGCCCATCAGAGAAGCTGATAACCCCCAAAACAGACTCCTGACACTGTACTATTTTTAAATACTGAAATTTTTAATGCCGAATCAGTCTCAAATTAGGAAAATAATTTATTACAAGTTTTAATCTCCATTTGGTAGCTCTATCTCAGCAAATTTTTAGAACTGAGGGAACAAAATCAAAGAGTATGGTGATTAAAGAGATGGAACACAGAGCTGAAGACTAATCCTGATTTCACCACTAACTGGGATCTTAGACAAATTATTTAATCTTTCTTAGTTACAAGTTCCTCATTTGTAAAATGGAAACAATACCAACATTATGGCTTTGAATTTGGGGTGTGTGTGGTGACGAGATGTCTTTCCATCTCAGCTTGGTCTGCCCTGTTGACCTGTCTCACTGCTGGACTACTCTATGGTGCTGCTCTCATTCATGTTCACAACTGTACACGTGACACCAACAATAAAAACATAAGACAAAAACCCTTCATGAGAAGACACTGCTGCAAACACAACACAGTGTTGTAATTTTCCCCTTGTGTCACTAATGCTTGACTGTCTAAAGGATTCCTGGCAGAAGAAATATTTAAATTACATCATTTATAAGATGGGATATCTTATGAGAAAGCAATTTTCTCATGGCATGTTTTTTCTGCCAATAATATATACTATTCTAAACAATGTAAAGTTAGAGTTGCGAGACTAAATAAAAGAAGTAATATTAACTAGTAGGAAAAGTTAGACATGTGATAAACCCCACAATAAAGCCAATCAGAGGGGGAAGGAAGGGTATTTGCCATCGGAATTAGTGGGTACTTTGCAAATATGTATAATATCTTGTGAAATAATGGAACTATTTAATTTTTCTGTCTAAAGGTTTTATTCTATGTGAGCCAGTTAATCTGTCCTTACTCTGCTTAAAACCATCAGCTGTGAATTCACTCTGATAGAATTTGGAAAACAATCAGAGCAAAAAAGACCCAATTCATCAGGTTTATATAATTATGCAGAAGGTAACCTGTATTCAGTAATTCAATTTCTAAAACTTCAGAAAACTCCCCACAGCTTATGATTTTAAGCTGCAGTCATTTTGTTTGCCAGTGGCATGAAGAACTTTCAAATCCAAACAGCATTCCTTAGAAAAATTCACAAAGCTGGGCTCTGCCTCTGCTTCAAACATAGTACATTTGTTGTTTTTGTCGCTTATATGATCATTTGGTCGGGGATCCTATCATCTGATATTTTCCATATAAAACCTGCCCTAGTAATTTAAGAAACAATAAAATACAGCATTGGTCAGCAAAGGTTTGTGAGCCCTGAAACTAAAGAAAACATGTGAGAAGATTAATTTTGAGCTTCCATGTCATGTCACACATTTTATCAGGAAATCTCATACTCCTGCAGTAAAACTTTATCAATGGTCTCACGGGAGAGAAACTCCTTCATTTACCACAATGCGTACATTGCTTTCATTTTGACGGAAGAGATGTTTTGGAAGCTGGTCGGTCTTTTATAGTTAGACAGACAACAGGTCTCTTCTGCAGTTTTTGTACTGACTTTAGTTCACTTCTCAGAGTTTCCCTTCATTCATCCTTTTTCTCAGTTCACAACCAAGTGAATCTTACTTTTTTTTTTTTTTTTTTTTTTTTACTGATTTTCCCATTTTATTCCCCTCAAGTTAACACCTTCTTTTCTGCTTCCATGGAACAAACTGCCAGATTCTAAGCTGTATGCAGGACATTCTCAAATTTCCTTCATCAATTTTATTCTCTCCATTACCTAAGTATTAATTTTACATGCAATTATATTTCTAAATGTTCTTTTTATTAGAAAGGTTACCTACAATAAAAACAGAGAAATTTATCAGTCCTCTAAGACTCCTTCTGAATTTTACAAGGATCACACTAAGATATAGGTTCAAAATGTGCAATTCAATCAACAGTACTTACTAAGTATCTCCTACAGGGCAGACCTCTGTGCATTCCTGATGAGACAGAACAAAATTTTAAGATATAGTCTCTGTCCTCTGAGGAGCTTCTCACTTTAGCTGGACAAGCAGGACTAACACACATGAAGATATTAAAAGCAGATACGAAGAGTAAAAGGTTTCATTCACTGAGTGTAATACATGATTCATAGTTTTGTGACAAAGCACATGTCACAAAACAACATGTATAGGATGTTCCTGTTTCTATTAAAAACATATTAAAAATTACTGGAAAGATAGAACTCTGTAAGTAAAAAGAATTTTACCTTTTCCTTCTCACAATTTGGATGTTGGGGTTTTTTTTTTCTTAAAGTATGAATGAACAAAGAACCAACAATAAATAAATAGATTCAGATGGGTGAAGAGAAAAGAAGGCTTCTTGGAACAGGCAGAACTGATGTGGGCAGGCACAGAAAGCACACAGCACTGTGAAAGAAAAGCTGTTAGCACTTGCAAAAGATTGTAATTGTGCCAATTTGTCTTCAGGAGGTGATTCAGGTAAAACTGTAGTAGAAAAGTTGGACTGCTGTAAACTGGTGAAGGCTTTTAGATAATCTCGTTATTAAGCCATTAGACCTTGCATATGTTTCTCAAAGTTGCTTGTAACTATAAAGAAGGTAAAGGAGAAAATATAGCTTTCTTTGGATATATAACCAAGTTACAAACACAAATAGGAAAAATGTGGGAAGAAATTTAAAAAACTAGGAAAGAGTTTAACTTTTGATTATCTGTATATGTAAATTATCTGCTTCACTTCTTATCCTAGACAAATCATCATATTCTTCCCAAAAGGAACTGGACAGAAGACAAGCTTTGCTTTCAATATTTTTGCTGATATAACTAAAGTTAACTAACAATTACACAGACAAAAAAGAAACTTATAACTTTTACAGAGCTTATATTCTATTAAAAAAAGATCATTAAAGTAGGGGGAAGAAAACTTTAATATCTCCCTCTCTTTATTTGGTTAAGAATACACATCCAAAAAAAGTAAAATTGACAGTGACAGAGAAGGAATAAGAAGAAGAGTCTGATGCTTCACAATTTGCAAATTAACTTTACACATTATTTTACTGAACCACTGGGAGAAAGTAACGGATTAATCCTATTTGAAACAGTGGGAAACGGAGGCTCACAGAAATGGAGTGATTGATTTCTCAAGGTCACTCAAGTAGAGAGTAAGAAGCTGGGTCTGAAACCCAGTTCTGATTTGAGGGCTCTTTCTACTGTATCACTGCTACCAACTCCACCACAGGATGTTGCTGTTTAATCACTACCTTGTGTCAGACTCTTGCAACCCCATGCACTGTAGCCCACCAGGATCCTCTGTCCATGGGATTTCCCAGGCAAGAATACTGGAGTGGGCTGCCATTTCCTTTTCCCAGGGATCAAAACTACCGTCTCCTGCATTGGCACATGGATTCTTTACCAGTGAGCGATCAGGGAAGCCTCTACCACAATACGTGGTAGGGGAAAACTGAGAGTGTAGAATAACCAAAGCAGGAGAGGATTCCACTTCTCCTAAATGTGAAAATAAAATACAACTTAAAAGACAGACAATAACAAGTGCTGGCAAAAATGTGGAGAGACTGGAGTCTTCATACACTGCTGGTGGGACTATCAAATGGTACAGCCACTATGGAAAAGGGTCTAGAGTTCCTCAAAGTATTATACCTGAAGTTACCACATGACCCAGTCATTCCACTTCCAGACAGACAGATAGATAGAAGGATAGAAACAAAGAGGATATATATAATATGTATATTTTATACACTATAAACACAATTCTAAGCACAACTGTAAAATATTATATATATATATATATATATATATATGCATGCATACATACATATATATATTATATATATATATCTTCATTGCATCGGTGATGCCATCCAGCCATCTCATCCTCTGACGCCCTCTCCTACTTCTGCCCTCAGTCCTTCCCAGCATCAGAGACTTTTCCAATGAGTCAACTGCTGGCATCAGATGACCAAAATACTGGTGCAATGGACATGAACTTGGGCAAACTTCAGGAGATGGTGAGGGCCAGATGAGGCCTGGAGTGCTGTAGTTCATGGGGTAGCAAACAGTTGGATATGACTGGGCAACTGAACAATAAATATATAAAAAGTCTCCAAAGGAAATGAAAACATCTGCCCACATAAAAACTTACACACAAATGTTCATAAAAGCATTATTCCAGATAGCCAAAAAGTAGAAACAACTCAAATGTCTATTAACTAATGAATGGACAAAATGTGGGATATATATCCATTCAATGGAATCTTATCTGACAATAAACAATTAAGTACAAGTAAGTGCTACAACAATGGAAGAGCATTGAAAACACTGTGTTAAGTGCAAGAAGCCAGACAGAAAAGGGCCCCACTGTGTCAGTCCACTGATATGACCCGTCCAGCAGAGGGGAGTCTGCAGAGACAGGAAAGAGATGAGCACTTTCCAGGGGCTGCGGAAAAGGGATAATTGGGAGTGACTGCTATTAGTTACTGGGCTGATGAAATATCTTACAATTAGCTTGTGGTGATGGTTGTAATATAATAAATACACCTTAAGATGGTGAATTTCATGATATGTGACATACATCCAATAAATGTGCCATTTTTAAGAGCTGAAAGAATTAAAAGCAGAAAAATTTTTAAAAATAGGAATTTTTACAAAAATAAATTATACAGAATTTTTCCCTAACAACCTCTGAATTTTAAACACAACTATAAACGTGTATTATTGGATATCTTTTGTTCACCGAGATAAAAAAATCGAAAGTTTTTCAACTATGCTTAAGTAGTATATAAAACAATTCAGTTTCCTCTGTAGCTTGAAAATGTCATTTCACTAAGCTTCTTTAAAACACTCTTTTCACTCCACAAGTCTTGAAGACAGAGAAATAAAAAGGTGAATTACAGAATTCAAGCTGCCTTTATGAAATACTTCATTTGAATGAATATGCTGCTGCTGCTGCTGCTAAGTCACTTCAGTGGTGTCCGACTCTACGTGACCCCACAGACGGCAGCCCATCAGGCTCCCCCGTCCCTAGGATTCTCCAGGCAAGATCACTGGAGTGGGTTGCCATTTCCTTCTCCAATGCAGGAATGGATAAAGCAAAAGACATTTTTAAAGGGATAGGTGACACGTACATAAAGCAAATACACTTCTTGGGAGCCTAAAGGACTCTGACAGGTAAGGATGGGCACACATTTGCTTAGGGTTGACTCAGGTAAGCCTGTCCCACATCTTCTTTCTGCTCATCTTTCTCTGACATGTATCCTAACCGATGTCTGCCAAAAAACACTTATTTTGATTGTTTTTATTGAAATTGAATTAATTACACCCTAGGGAATGAAATAAAAAAATTTTCTAAGTCTTTATTTCTATTTTTCTAACACTTGAGAATTTATCCTATGCAATGTAAATAATATTATCCTGTTTCATTTGACTTAGCACACATGCTTACTCCTCTAGGGAAGTGTGGTATAGAGGGAAGTGCAGAACAGAAAAGCCAGGCTTCCTGAGTTCTAATCCTGGCTCTGCAACTGATTAGCTATAGCTCTATGAGCCCAAGGTAAGTAAGTCACTTGACCTGTCTGGGGTCAGGTTCCTCATCTTAAGCAGGAAAATAATCATAACTTCCTTGCAAGCTTCTGTGAAGATTAAATGAATTAATAGATACATATATATAAAGCACGTTGATCAGTGCTATGTACATAATATGGCAAAAGCACAGCCTAAGAGTTACGTATTCCTTAGTAATGAAAATGAAAATGCAGTTCCCTCCCTTTATGTGCAACTTACACTAGGGTCAGCCTCAATCCAGCTGGGCAGCGAGGCTCACAGAGCTCGGCACGTGAGCCGCCTCTGGCCCCGGACCGCCCACTTCACAGAAACCACCCTGTGGCTCCGTATCAGAGAGAAGCAGTGTTGGGACCATCACTACAGAAAGACAGCAATATCCCCCAGAGATAATCCTGTCCATAAATGAGCTATTTTAATTCCCAGTGTTCCTTTTTACTACTTGTTGCCTCCATTTTCTATCCTGTTCCTGATTTATAAGAGCCTTTTAAGTATTTCTTTCTCCTTCTAAAATTACAGATGACGATCATTCATTGCTGTACTACTTAAGAAAGGTCACTTGGAATGGAAAGGAGGAATCAATCTTAAAGAAACTGACCTAGAATACTGAGTGTGTCCCTTCACAAAAATGCAATGAAAATTTCTGTAGCCTTTATGATGATAAAATAATAAAATCTGTTCATTACATACACAATGCTGATATATAGAATATTGCCTCCTTGCCTAAACATAGGAAGGTCTCAGTTTTCTGAATAGAAGGAAATGGGAAAGGCAATGGACTAGAAAAAGAACAAGCTTTCAAAAACACTCAACACCTTGGAAACTCCATTCCTTAGCTACAGTTTAGTGCAGCAACATGGGGTTATATGTGGGCAAAGACCGGACATCAAGGGAGGACAGTCTCTCCTCTTCTTTTTAGTTCTCACATATAATCCAAATTGACTCTAATCTTAGACTGTATGCTAATCTCCACTCCTATCATTCAGGTCCATACCACAATCATATCTTACTTAAGCTAAGAGAACACTGCCTAATTAATTTCTCTCCATTCTTTCCCTGGTACTATGTATTCACTACTCACCAGCCGGCATGATCATTTTAAACCATAAATGAGATCAAGTCACTCTCTCAATTAAAACCTTCCAATAGTTTTTCAGCACATGTAGAAACCCAGACCTCTTCACATGACCTACAAGGCCCCACATAATCTGCCTGCTGCCGAGCACCTCAACTTTACTCCCTCTCCCCACTTCCTTCACGGACTTTGCTCTGGGTATACTGCTCTTTCTGCTTCTCAAACACACTAGTGTGGTTCTGATTCAAGGACTGCGTATTTGCTCTTTCCTCAGTGATTCCCACGGCTCACCCCTTGACCTCTCTCCAGCCTCAGCTCCAGTGCCAGCTCTCCAGTGAGGCAGCCCCTCACCAGCCAGAGGAAACTACAAACCGTAATCCCCAGGCACATATCCTACTCCCTAGACCACTTCAGCTGTCACAGTAATACTCTTCTTACTACTATATGAAGAATACTTTTATTTGTTCATTATCCATCCCTCCTCTTGGAATGAAAATCCATGAAGGCAGGGTCTGTTTTGTTCACTGTTGTAACTCCAGTGCCAAGAATAAGGAGAGCTCAGCAAGTATTTGTTGAATAATCACAAGAATCTCAGGGAAAGTGCTTAGAAAACCATGAAACATTATGTGCTCTTCCGATATAGCAATCATCTCCCCACCCCTAGGTTAGGGTTGAGCACCTGGCAAATTTGAAGGATGAATCCATGAATAGTGCTTGCAGTATGATAGATGGATTCATGAGTGAATGAAGTTGTGTTTAGGATAATCAGGTTAGGCGAGGCCTATGTATTTGAATAAAGATATGAGCGATTATTACTAAAGATTTTTAAAATTTCCTTTGGCTTTGCTATAGTTAAAATAAAAAATTTTCTTATTAACCCTCTCCATTTTTTTCAGCACTAAGTAGAACACTCCTTAGATATCCTAGATTGGCGTAAAACAAGACAAACTGGGGGAGAAAGCACCCCATAGATCAGGTTCCCCAGTGGGCCAAAGAGTCACACCCTCACACAAGGACCTATTGGGAAAGTAAAAAGTAGAGTAGGCAGGAAAGCACCTGGGCTTTGCAAAAGGCAAGGTAAGGAGTGATGGAGAGACTGGGAGTAGTCATGCTCCCCTCCCAGGATCCCCAAACACTGCACTCCTATGAGCTTTCATTATTTTTATTAGCTATGCTTAATATAAACAGCATATAGCAATATAAGAGCTGCTGCTGTTAAGTCGCTTCAGTCGTGTCCGACTCTGTGCGACCCCATAGACGGCAGCCCACTAGGCTCCGCCGTCCCTGGGATTCTCCAGGCAAGAACACTGGAGTGGGTTGCCATTTCCTTCTCCAGTGCATGAAAGGAAAAAGTGAAAGTGAAGTCGCTCAGTCGTGTCCGACTCCTAGCGACCCCAAGGACTGCAGCCTACCAGGCTCCTCCATCCATGGGATTTTCCAGGCAAGAGGACTGGAGTGGGGTGCCATTGCCTTCTCCCAATATGTAAGAGCAGTACATGATTAAGATGCTTGTCATTTTTTTTACAGTAATACTGTTGCTGAAACGCAGGTACATATGCCTGAAACAACGCCAAAAGGTTGGGAGTCTGGAGCAGAGACAGGTTTACTGAGGGCCACCGAAGGAGACGGGCGACTCATGCCCTAAAAGCCCCAAACTCCCGAAAGCTTTCAGCAAAGGCTTTCCCTCTGGGAAAAGAGGGGGGAGCGGGGTGAGTTGCTGTAAACGTTTTGGTGCCAGACCCTTTGTCCCCCAGGTCAGGTCAAGGTCAGGTCATCACGAGGTCCCCGTGAGTCTCTATCTAACAGCTGTTTCTGTCCCTCGGCGCTGCCTGCCCCTCAGACGTCCCGGGGCTGGCTAAGCGGGGCGGGCGGCTCCCTCGGGGCCAGGTCCCCCGCCCTGCTCTGCGGCCACCGCTGAGGGGGCCAGGCGCCGCAGGCTCCTCAGGCCGCCTGCGAGGTGGGGCCCGGGTCCCCGAGGCTGCCTCCCGGGCCGTCCCAGCGACGGGGACGGGAGGCGGCTCCTCACCACCTCAGGGCCTGGGCCCGGCCGGGGGTGGCCTTGGCGAGCGCGTGGGAGCCCGGGGCACATGGCCCCCGGCCTGTTCCTGGGCCCCCAGCTCACCGGCTGGCCCGAAGGCCCGGGGAGAAGGACGGGGTCCGCCTCTCACCGCACGCTCCGTCTGACCACTTCACTGACCGCCGGCTGACACGGCTGACACCGCCTCCCTGACCAGGGACGGCTCCCTGACAGCGGCAGCTTGTGGGCGGGGCCCAAGGCCGACCAATGGCTGAGCAGGACCGCAATGCCTCCTGGTAGCAGGGGGCGTGGCAACGGCGCCCAGCACAGGCTGCGCGCCAAGGGCAGTGCTCAGGCGCGCTCCGTCACGCTCCTACGTTCTGTCTGAGTCATTCTTCACACGTCAAATATATTAAGTCCAGAGGAGACGGAGGAGGGGCGGGGGTTGGAGGTAAACTACGTCCACGCTGTTAATATCGGAGAGTTTCTGTTCTTTTGTCATGTCTGTCAGATAACAGAGTCAAATGCCTGTCTTCTCTTCCAGCTTGAGAGCCATTCACGTGGTCACACCACAGGGTGCAGACACTAATGTGTGGCTGTCGCCACTCAGCCAAGTCCTGCACGGGATGAGTGTGCTCGAGCTCACTCCGGCTCTCAGACTGGCCTGGCAAAGCTCTTGGGGCTCTGGCGGTCCTCGGCCTCATTCATTTGCTTTCAAATGTACTGAGAAAACTCCCTGGGTCCGAGAACACCCAAGCAGAACTCCAAGCTTAATTCTTGATTAATCTCTTGCAAAATCCTCTTTTCAAATTTAATTTGAAACAAACTCTTCAGTAATGCAAACTGTTTATAATAACACTTGAAATCGACTAAAGTATGTTATTTCCAAGTACAGAATTTCTCAGATTTCTTAACTGGATATTAATAGAAATAATTACAGTGCATTATAGCTACGCCATTCAAAAAAGACAAAGAAACAAATGAACTAATACATGTATCATAAACAGAACTGCCACTTGACTGTAGGAATTAGATTTCAATTAATGGGCCCTGTCTCAAGTTTGTAAATAAAGTTTACTGCTTGAGAGCAGTTTCCTACATAGACCCCTAATTTCCACACAGAGGGAAAAGAAAAAGGCTTTAAACAATTTCAATTTTCAAATGCTGAGTAATGTAGAATTTTTTTCAAAGTATTTTATATTTTAATACTTAAGAATTTATTGACAATCACCATTTGTCAAGCCTGCCACACTATGCTTTCTTTCCTTGTAGTACACTGGCATGCTTTACAAAAGAAAAAAGCAGATTTGTGCCTGAAAAATATCACACTATTATTGGCTATGCCTATGAAGAAAAAGCCCCACACACTTTAAGTAGGATGGCATTTTATGTGTTTCCTTGACTCTAATTAGCGAGTTAAATAAAATACCCTAATAGTTATTAAACCTGGGGTCTAAGCCTCCTTCTCCCTCGTGTCAGTACACTGAAGAGTCCATATTACCAGCACGAAGTCTCTTTCATCAGGACAATGGCAACAAGAAATCTTCAACAAGTGTTGGCCTGACCCCTTTTCTTTTTCTGCAGATCCAGCTGAGCATCAAAAACTGCTTGAAATTCAGCAATCACATTTCTCACTGTTCCAGAATGACCTATTTCGCACTAGAATGAACCAGTGAATTCATACATATAAATAACTATCTGCAGATGCTGCTTTTCAAAATATGAACAGGCATAAGCAAAAAAAAAAAAAAAAAAAGGTGGGGGGAGCTATAGTTAAAAATGAAGATTTGATTGAATTGGTATTTTTCAACTGTTTGCTATGACAATTAAAAACAAAGCAGATCTACATAACTTAGCTGTCAATGCTACACTTAAAGTCTTAGAAATTGTCAATATATAATATTCATGAGAGTACAAGCTAAACCAAGTTACCTTTTTCTTAAAACATACATCCTCATGTTTTTATTGTGTATATGTTTAAGCTATCCTTTCTAGATACCTACAAGAAGAACATGTTAATATATTTCTAAGCAGACTATGCCTATAAATTAGTTGCAATATTCTTCACCCACACACATTTATTGAACACTACTGTGTACAAGATCTAATTATATCTTATGTCCTACAAACACAGTATTCTAAGACCTCTGGTCTCTCAGAAAGAGCCTTTCCATTCTTATAATCTTTCAGTCATTGTATAAAATTGCACATGCCAGCTTTTTCCATTAGAATATGGGATCATGCTTTATTCATTTCTATATTCCCAGTGACTAACAAAATCCTATCACGTAATGAACTCTCAATGAATATTTGCCAAATGGATTGATTACTTAAGTCTCAGCCCTTGAGAAGCTTATGAAAGTTCAGGCAGTGGCCACAGAGAACCCCCTAGTCACTCACATTAGAGCTCTGTGTCATAAACCTAGGGCCCAATAGCATACCTTGAACTGACCCAAAGATTCTGACTTCAGGCTCTGATTATATTACCAAGAATCTTAAGTCATCAAGAGTTAAAGATTTTTTTAATATTAATAAATTTTCAATCAACTCTGAAACTTCTGCTTCCAGCCACAATGAGAACAGGAACCAGATTTACATTCTACCTCAGAAAATCACTAAGCAAGACAAGATATTAAAAATTGGTATTCAGACACTGACAACAAGCAATGCAGACAGTGATCTCTGACAGCAGGAAAATAAACAAGTGAGGCCTACACATCAAATACTAGCTGGTGAGGGTACTTCCAGACCACTGCATGGGAAAGGAGACCCCAAAAACTCAAGCACAAAAGTCTTGCTTAGTTCAAGAGACAGAGTTCAGAGTTCCAGAACACCAGGGAGGCTAGAATCTGCTGAACAGAGGACCAGAAAAGAGGGAGCTACACAGCGCAAGTGAGTGAGCTCTGCAGACCCACGCAGGAGTCCGGTCGAGTCTTGAGCTGAAGACTGGTCTGGGTCTGCATGAAAGAAAACAAATGAGGCTAGAGAAGGCATCACCATTCAGGAGAGAGGGGAGCAATGTCTGGAGCTCACAAAGGCCTGGGAACACCTGAGACTTCCAGGAGCCAGGGCAGAAAGACCTGCTAACCCACAGGGCATCAACTCAAGGCTTCAGAAGGACAGTGTTCCACTAGTGTGGCCAAATTAGCCCTGGACTAAAAGCTTTTCTGGATCCACTTAAGAAAGCTTAAAGGCAAGCCATAGATGATCAAACTGTGTCCAAGTAACTTAACTGCATCCCAGAACAGAGTCAAGACAAAAAGGGATACAAAACGAAAAAAAATCAGCACCCAGCAACCTAATATTCACAATGTCTGGCATCCAATCAAAATGATCAGTCATGAAAAAGGAAGATGAAAATACATCCCATACCCAGGAGACAATCAACCCATAAAAATAAACAAAAAAATGGCACAGATGGTAGGATTAGTGAACAAGGATATTTAACAGGTATTATAAATACACTGCTGCTCATAAAGAAGGAGGAGAGTGGCAACTGAGGCCATGGAGTTGGCCCAGGAGCCGGAGTTGTCATAGCCCCAGCTATTTCACTTTCTGATGCAAAATGAGGGCCAGGAAAAAAAAAAAAAAGAAGGAAAACACAAGCATGATGAAGAGACAACTGGAAGATACAAAAAGACGCAACCCACACTTCTAGAGATCAAATGGTCTGCTGATACACTTTAAGGTCAAAATATCCTATATTTAACAAACATTACCTTTTCATAAACCTTTCATTTCTTTCTCTGACTTCCTCTGATACTTCAACTCTAAAATAGGGGTAAAGCAGGGGTAGGTAATTGTATCACTCTTCACTGGTTCCAATCACATTCCTTGGTTCTTAATCTGCCATTCATAGTCCTAAATGCTCTAATTTAATTCCTCATCATTCTACCCCCATTTACAGATAGAAAGCTACTCCTCTCAAATTACACAGTGTACAGTGATCCAGCTGACTGCAGTCTAGATTCTGCCAATGCCTCACTCTACTTCTCTCACACGTCCACTTTCACTGAGACGTCTATCCTCTAGCTGTGTAGTGTGGTAGATACATCAGGAGATACCAGCTCCCACCTTGGTTCTGCTTCTGTGTGAAAGCCTCGGGGGCATCTGGCTAATGTGGCTGGATCTCAGTATCTTTTAAATTAAAAGAGTAGATCATTTTAACCTTCGTGGACAATTGTTTCTTTTTTCTTTTTTTTTTTTCGCTGTGCCACGTGGCATATGGGATTTTAGTTTCCCAACCAGAGATTGACCCATGCCCCCTGCAGTGGAAGCACGGACTCTTAACCACTGGACCACCAGGGAAGTTCTTAGGGGGCAGTTTGTGAACATTTTTAGCCATTGAGCCCTTTAAGCCCAATAAGCAGGACAGGCATGCTCCGCTACTCCTGAAGTGGGTGTATATGTGTACACCGGAAGAGGAGCACAGGATAAGGGGTGAAAATCTCCTCGTCACATGGTCTATACCTACTGGTCCCAGATATCTAGTTTAAAAACTATTGCATTATCTCTACCAGTCACCTCCAATGACATTTACTTACTCATTCATTTATAAGTATTTATTGAGTCATCTGCTATAGGTCAGATATATGTCTGAGATACCAGGGACATAACAGTGGATATGACAGCATGTCTCAATGTAGAAGGTTCCAGGTGACTGAGGAGCTCTATGAGGAAAGATGACGGAGGGAAACCACACTCTGTCTTCCATTAGAGCAGTCATAACCTAGTTTATTAGTATCAAATAATAATTTATGCTGATATACTATGATAATCAGAAAAATATTACTGCATTGCCCTAATCCAGATCCTACGTATGGGCTAGTTTATTGCTAATCAAGTTATTTGTTACTAATAATCATGGCAATTTTAAAATGACTAAAATGAACATAAAGTCAGTAACTATTGCAGGTTATATAAAATGTGCTAGAAAAACTATTTTCTTAAATTTTGTTTTCAATGTATCAAAGACAAGATGAGTTATGAATGGAGATAATATATGTGAACCAACCTAATAAAGTGAAAAATACTGACAAGTGGAAAGAAAAAAGTACTTCTGAGTCTTTCTCAAAGGTGGGAATACTATTGAAGGACTCTCAGAACAGACACCATCAAAAACTGATGAGTGTATGAAAAATGTTGCCCTAGAAGTACACTCCTCATATTGAAAAGATCCAATTCGAAAGATGCCTGCTTTAAAATCCTCCTTTCTTGGAGGAAAGGAAGACCTAGAAAGTCTGTTCCCAGGATCTCTACACAACACGTCCTTCTGCCTTGAAATAATCTCTGAACACGGCACCTGAAATAACCATCCAGAATATAGCTGTGAAAGTCATTCTTCGGAAAATTGGTTTTTCAAAAGAAATAACACACATTTTGTTTTCTTCTATTTTTTGGTCCTTTAACAAACAGAAGAAATGTTAATTATTAATTTTATAAGTCATCTAAACAATAATCCTTTATGTATGTATCTTTTCCAGTTATAGAAACAGACCAGTAGCAGTGTCTATTTGGATTACACAGCAGGCTGTATATGAAGGTCATAAAGCTAATCTTGGTTACCATTATCTGTAATAAACAGAAAACATCCTCCAGGAGTTTAGACACCATTCTGTGAATACAACATGTACAGATTTCACACACAACAATCCCTAGAATTTCACAATTGTTTATGGATTTATTGTGCATAGTGACAATTTGTTTACTCCTGAAGTACTTTTGATTTGTTAGTATCTTAGTGAACACATTTCATTCAATTCCCTATAAGTTGTTGTCTCTGGCTTCCAAATTACTATAAATTCAGCATGACATCAAGCATAAATCATTTATATTAATTGAGTGCAACTGTTATTGAAAGACAATTAGGTACACATCACTAAATGTCTGACTGAAACAAATTAGGCAGGAAAATAATTTTATAGCCTATAATAAGAAATAAAGTTGTTTTGTGTTCAGGTGTCCCACAGTCTTTGTTTGTGATGGTGTAGGATACTAAGTGACTTTTATATTCTTATCTGTGGCCATTTGTTTTTCAAACTGTGTATATCATCAGAAAAACATTCAAATGGGCAAAATTTACCCTGATACTGAATGAAGCACACAAATGCTTGGCACACTGCAAAATGTTTCAAGCTTGGTTGGCTTTTCAATGCCTGAAAAGAGAATTAGAGATAGGCCACTGAATGCTAATCACACTGCTGCAACTCCTCACCACATTGAAATTCTTAAGGTGAACATATTTATCATTGACTTGTGATGCTACATCATTTTTAAATATTGCTCTCAAGCTGCTGGATAGAATTTCATGTCCAAAGTCCAGAACACCAAGGTAAATGACAAACAGGTTGCAGATTTCTTTTCTTACCTGGAATATTAACAGATTGCCTCTAATCCTATGCAGAAATGTAACCCAAAAAATACAGCCATGCACTTTTTTAAGTGTGTACACAAGAGTGCAATCTCCAAGCAATTTTTTTAAACAAATGCAATCACCAGACAATTTGGCAAATTCAAAACATATTAGAAAAAAACTGAGGAATAACTGAATAATATATATCCAGGTGCAATAACTTGATAGAACAGTAAGTGCTCAAGTTATGCAAACAAAAATATTTGTCCTTTCCAGTTACCCATGGTAAAATCAGTAAGTTCTGTCTAGTGGGAAAAAACAAACAAAAAAATAGAAGATGCCATGGGCTTTATTCACTGACGATGAAAACTAAGTTAGCTTTTAAAATGTGCAAATTTAGTGTGTGTGTATGCTGAAAAATATATTTATAGTAAACTAAAAAATTGTTTAAAATGCACATACTATCATATATGTAAACGTTAGTCCTTAACTTCTAGAACTGGCCTCATTTTCTAGACCCATTTTTAAGTAAACAGCATACATACGGGGAGCGGCTGGGGCCAACTGGAAGCACAGGTCCCTCCAGAGATGGTGGTCATTATTCCTCTCAAGATGCTGGGAGAGCAGTGGTAATACACCCCGTATTTTCACATCTTCCAACTTTTAGGAAAAAAGAAAATCTCCCAATTTTTAAATTTTTACAACTAATTCAAATTTGAAAAGTTATTTCACTGAGTAATTCTACAAAACGGCCCACATATATAGACCACGCCAGTAAGGAGCAGCTGAGCAAGATGAAAAGGAGTAATTCGAGCATCAGCGATGGAGAAGGCCCCAGAGAGCATCTCATCTGGCCCCCGCCTTCAGACAGGTGAGATACGCATCTAGTTTAAAAGCTGAGGCAGCCAAGACTCAATGAGATTAAAATGAAACTGTTCACAGTCACAATGAAATTAAATAACAAAACAGAGGTTGATCACCTTTTATAACTGTTTTTATGTTTGTTTTTAAGCTAAATAGCCATTGGCTTAGAAATTTTGCTAATGACTGGCTTCAAAAAAGACAAAAAGATGTGATAGAAATTTTGAAATAAAGATGACAGTGAACAAAATCTCCTTTGCAAGCATGTAGTAAACCAGAAAGACAGTAAAGAGAAACGAGAGACGTCCTAAAGTCGTAGGAACATATAATATAGAATAAATACAGTAAGGTCCCTGGCCTGACGTCAGTAAAATGACTCCTGGAGTTACGTCTAGAAGAAAGACAGGGAAGCAAAGGAGGAAGTGAGTGCAGAACCAGGTCAAGTGATGAGAAATTAGGAGTAATCCACAGAGGGGTAAAGAATATCAGAAATCCAAACTGGACACATAAAAATAGATGAAAAAAAACAAACTTAAGATAGGGAATAATGGGATGAAAAATGCATGACCATTTTTCAAGAAAAACTCATGGGCATCAAAAATGTCATCACTCTGAAAAGGAACTGAGATGGGTTCCTGCAGAAATGAACACTCAGGGTTCCAACTCCTTGAATCCTTGAATCCTTCGCTTCGGCAAGGCTGGGATGACGGTTCTCTGTACTTTGTCAGGTAAGTGACTCTGCAATCCCAAAGAGGAAAGGGATACATACAAAAATAATGAAGTGGATCAAAACAATAAATTGTATACTTTTGCTAGGATTAGGAATGTTTAGTTTGATATTAACGGTATTTGAAATATTTAAGAGAATCTGACACATTAGGAAATCTGACATTTTAGGCTTGTGATTTTTATTTAAACTATTTAAAAGAAGTTGACTAAGAGTAAACTTGAGATTTTAATTTAAACTATTTTAGGACAGTCTGATTGACTAAGTTTACACCCAGTTTTTGAAAACTGATTGACTAATACATACATTAGGTTTCCAGTTTGTAAGTTGTGTCTAAGTGCTCGGGGAGGTTTTTCAAGGTTATCATGCTGAAGGTTTAAAATTCTCGGGAAAATTAAGTATATTGGGTGGGGGGGGGGGGGATTATCACTTGAAATGTCTGAAGGACTTTAATTAATCAAGTTTGAAATGGTGTGAAATGTTTAGGAGAATTTGGACTGTCAAATCTATGAGCTAATTGGCTATTAATCAAGGAACAAATGAGAGAGTGTTTATAACCTAAAATTACTAGCTTTAAAAATGACGAGATTCATAAATTGAGCTTAAAGGTTTATAAAAACTTGGCTTTAATATTGTAAACCTTTAAAAACTGAGTATTAATTTTTTAAAAAAAAGGAAATGTGAGTGTTCCTTTCAAATATAAAAGACTCTCAAAGATTAAAAGCCCAGTGATTCATGGAGATGACATTAACATCGCCAATCAACACGGGGTTTCTTTGCAGTACCTTGAGATATTAATAAATATTCCAGGAAAAAAAAAAAAAAGAGGTCTCTACTTGAAAAAGAGACAAGCTCAGGAAGGAGCTAACCCCTCTTGGAAATTTGTAAATGTCTGCACATTATTAAAGGTTTTGAGAAGAACTGCAGTAAAGAAATGTTCCATTTTGGTGGAGTGTTTTTTTTTTTTTTTTCTTTTTAGTATAGAAGTTTATTTAATGCTTATTAACATCTGCAGAACTGCAGGAGGTGCTTCATAGAGCACAGTTTGGGAAACCCCACATTAAATAGTTGTGGAAAAGTCTCTCAAGGCGTCCTCCGTATCAGGAGGCTGGCAGAAGGAATGAAAAAACAGCTATAGAAGATCAGTTTCCATTACTTGGTGGTGGAAGTAATGCAACCATCACTCAACAGCTGGCAGGTAGTCTGCCTTAATGATACGGGAGAGCTCTGTCTCAGGAGGTGCTCATGTATTCTCAGAGTCCAAAACCACCATCTATGCTTTGCTGAGTATTAAACGTGAGCCTCTTCTTTTTTCTATTACACATGCATATACACGATTTTCACTATGATCTATATCCTGATGGCCCCCAAATCTTTATCTCCAATCCTGATTTCTATCTTCAGATTCAGAGCAAACTTTCTAGGTACCTAAGGAATATCCCTGCTTGGGCGACCATGGTTTAACTTCAAACTCAACATATCCAATACTAAGGTCATTCTTTTCCACCTGAAATCTGTTTATACTCCACTTTTCTACAATTTAGTAACAGCATCCCACCTACCCAGATGCCCAAGCTAAAAACTAATTTCTAGATCCCCTGAAATAGAAAATGGCTACCCACTCCAGGATTCTTGCCTGGAAAATTCCATGGACACAGGAGCCTGGCAGCTACAGTCCATGGGGTTGCAAAGAGTCGGACACAGAGTCTCTCATCTGCCTCAGCCTTTAAACAGAAGACCGATACACACCCCGGAAGACCCGCGCTCGCCCTTTCCCTTCCATTCCGCTTCTCCCTACTCACCGAGGGTCAGGATGCCAAACCTCTCCCCGGACCCCTGCAACGGTCTGCCCTCAAGGTGCACTGCTTCTCACCTCCCTCTGCCCTGCTGTGTGGCTGCTTTTCTGTTTTTCAGTAGAAACCATTCAGTGCCTTCCTATCACCCACAATGACAATGTCCCACATTCTTAGTAAGACACCCATGGCCCCACATGCTCTGGCTCCTATTTATCTCTCCAAACCCCTCTCTCAGCTATGACCTCCACACTTACCCTGTGTTTTAGACACTTCCAACTTCTTGCACTTCCTAGTACAGGACGTGACCCTTCAAATCTATCTTTACACATGTGGTTTTCTCGATCTGAAATGCCTTTACTATTCTCTTCTTCCAAAAAAACTCCTAACTCATCCATTAAGATTCAACTAAAATGTCATCACCCTGATGCTGGGAAAGACCGAAGGCAGGAAGAGAAGGGGACGACAGAGAATGAGATGGTTGGATGGCATCACCGACTCAATGGACATGAGTTTGAGTAAACTTGGTGATGGACAGGGAGGCCTGGCGTGCTGCAGTCCATGGGGTTGCAGAGAGTCAGACACGACTGAGCGACTGAACTGAACTGCACTGAAAATGTCACCTCCTCTCAGGAGCCTCGCCTATTCTTTGCATTCTTCCCTTTCTGTGCTAACTCACTGAACTTTACTCATACATACAGAAGGCACTCATTTCAAATTGCTGCAATTATTTGCATCATATAGCCGCCTTACCCACTAACACTGAGGTGGCATGCATTATTGTCTAGTTGTTGTTTTAACTCTCTAGTTCTCTACCTAAATTGAACCAGTACTTCTTATAAGTTTTTAAAATCCTAAGTCTGCAATTTGACCGTTTCCTTCCTCGCTTATTCCAACCCTCTAAGAAACTCCAGAAGGAATGCCTCTCGCATCCTTGCCTACTCCCTCGTTTTCCCCCCACTGTAAACCATAAATGCCCCCTTCCGTCTTCCACAACTAGAGCGCAGAACATGGAGAAGTTTCATACACCGTGATTCTAACGTAGTCTCTCCTGGTCACAAATCCATGTGCCTGAAGGCTATGAGGATCTCAAGGGCTTGGGCTGATTGTGCTGACAGCATCAGAGACCTCAGTCTCTCCTCCTCTAAGGAGAAAATTGATTCAAGTCAACAAATATTCTCTGAGCAACTACTAAAGTAAAAGACACCCTGTTAGGAGAGATGGAGCCCCACTAGGAAGATGCCAGTTTTCCCCTACCTGGCAAAAACTACTCATGACAGCTAGTCCTCATCCATCTGGACCCTGCTTAAACACTCCAGCACTGGCAGCACACTTTTCTATCTACAAGAACTCTTCTTCACCCCAGAAAGTGATTTGTTCTTTGTGTTTAAATATAACTTTAGGCATGTGGTTAGAACGCAGTATACAAGGATGTATTGATTAATATGTTTCCTTCTACTTGCTTCTCAACTTCTCCATGGCTCCAGGTTTTTCCTTGCCTTGGGAACAGAAGCATTGCTTCCTGTTATATTTCTGTTGCTGCTGATAGAACCTAGTGCCGTGCGCTGCATATATTACAAACTATAAAAACACATGGCTTCCAAAAGGCAATATTCCAAGAATATGATTTTCCTGATCCATGTATTAACATCTTTCATCTAACAGTTCACTGAATTAACACACTTTTTGTAATCAAAAGTTACTAGAAAGTCAGGCTCAGATAGAAGCAAAAGAGGATGTCAGTGGCTCATTAAAGATACAAATAAATGTGACAGAATGTGCTATTCCAATAGCCTCTTATCACTCCTGGTGAGTGCCCTGGGTGAGGACTCCACAGGGTCAGGTGGGAGGCTCCCACTCAGCTCCCACCTGACCCTGGCGAGGATAATCATGTCCCGAGGTGGTGCGAGGGGACGCCGCCAGTCCCAAGTCAACAAGCTTGCTCTATTCATAGCCTGGAATAAATTAGGCCCTTCAGGGAAGGCAACTGCTCGTCTCCCCAGGAGGAACCAGGACTATATGAGCAGGTCAGAGTGCCTGCCTTGGGCATGTCAGGTGCCCAGCCAGCTGTGAAGCTCTTCCAGCCCTGCTCAGTTGGAAGCAGCATAATAGGGTCCATTGTTAACACTGAGAAAATCAGGAGCCTCAACTTTAGAAAGAATGCATCTCTCTCCGAAACTCCATGAAGAAACTTCTGGAACGGAGACCTTTAGAATCCATGAAATTGCCACATTCACATTTTTGTCAGAAAATTAAATGAGTGCCTCTAATGTTCTAATGAGGCATTGACTGTATAGTAAGCTCTAACGTGAATTACACACTTTGTAGAAGTTTCCACGTAATGAGAATACAAGTCAGTGTGGCCTACTCATTTCAGATTTATTCAGCCTCCCGACACTATAACAACAGCTGCAATTCCTGATAATTTCTCTATGTTTTTAGCACTGCCGTTATAACTAACATCCGTCTCGACTTCATCCCACCGCAAAAGCTAGGGGTGAGGTGGAGGGAAACCTCCTTGAGAGTCGCAGCATCACTTCATTACAGGAATACAAACTCCCTGCAGAGAAGGGGAGGACAAAAAATATCCCTAAACTGGCTCCTTAGCCTTTGGGAACAAAGCGGTGAATTTTATTCACAGGCTGAATAAAATTAGTTTAAAACAGGCAGCCAACCACAATTTATTATACAAATTTGATGGAAAAGGTGGTTTACATCAAGATGGAAGTTATATGAACAATTCCCTCATGCTTAATTGCACCTTGCTAAGAAATAATCTTCAGATTCAACCACTGCTATAGTAACTAAAGATCTTATGGAAGAGAAAAAAGTCATTTTAACTGCCATGACACAAGTAAAAGAAGAACTCTGTACTAAATGTGTACATGTATGTCATTAAAAATTATAACCTTTAAGTTCCAATATCATAGAGGAAACTTACTGGTTTATTGTCTGATCCAAAAGGTTCACTAATGTATCGTTAGTGCCTAGAACAGTACCTGGCAGTATACTAGGCACTCAGATATTGATTGATTGATTAACTGATTAACAGAATGAATGAGTCTATCCTCTTCACAATGTTCATTGTTTCTTTATATAAGTCAAAAGCTCAAAAGAATAAAGGGATTTCAGATTTAGTTCATCATCATTAAAGAATTTCTAAATAAACAGACTAACACTATTAAGAAAATCTTAATGATTTTTGGCAATGAAATATATAAAATGGAGAGAGGTTGGAGGGGGGTTCAGGATGGGGAACACATGTACACCCATGGCTGATTCATGTCAATGTATGGCAAAAACCACTACAATATTGTAAAGTAATTAGCCTCCAATTAAAATAAATGAATTAATTTTTAAATATATATTAAAAAAAATTTTTAAAGAAATATATAAAATGATGATAGATTGACAGACATCTACAGTCCCTCACATACACAAAGGATTGACAAAAATGAGAAAAGAAGTATTTCTAAGTTTTATAGAATGATCTTATGCATATTTTAATATAACTGTTCATTATACAAAAGACAAAGGCTATATAAATCAAACAGATATAAAAATATGGTTTCAATTTAAATGTTTTCATCTTATTTTTGAAAATAAGTGACAAAAAGTGACACTTTTGTTACTTTGTATGTTTATATTCCACCCTAAACATCTTACATTTTTTGGATAACTAATACTCTTAATTCCACGCACTGGAAGAGTGTGGAAGCAAATTAATAAATATCAAAACACCTTTGAAGAGCAATACCCTAAAATTATATGTCCAATTTTGAAATTATATTGGGTCTTCAGAATATAAATATCAACAATAGCAATAGCAAACTCTTATAAAGGACTTATTATATACTAGGTAGGTACTAGCTATAATATATATGGATAATTTTGTACAATTCATTTAACTTCTAAAATAAAATACCAACTAATATATATCTACATATACCAATTTATATATATATATATACACACACACATATACATATACCCATACTTACATAAATATACAAATACACGTATATTTGATCCTACCAAAAATCCCATGAGGTAGATACCATCTTTTCCATTCCAAAATGAGGAAACTGAGACACACAGAGGTTAAATAACTTGCTAATTAGTCATATAGGAAGAAAAAATAAAAAAGAAGCCTTCAGGGCATTCTCCGGCAGTTCAATGGTTAAGACTCTGCATCTCCACTGCAGGGAGCATGGGTTCCATCCCTGGTGCCAGACTAGGCCAAAAAAAAAAAGAAATCATACAGCTAATAAGTGACAAAGCTAGTACTCAAATTCAGACAGCCTAACTCCTGAGCTCATGGTCTTAATTCCTATATTTCATAGAAAAATGGATTTCAAATTTTTTGTAAAAGCATCACAAATTAAGTGCATTGTTAGAAAATGTAAAGAAAAGTGCCTGCAGTGTCTAATAAATCCACTTATGCATTTCCCTTAAAATATGCACCTAATTTGCTTGCATGCGCACTTAGCTGCTCAGTCATGTCCAACTCTTGGCCACCCCTTTGTATCACCATAAATGGGGGGTATACACGCGTACAAGAGGAAAGAAACAAATAACTTCTAGGGGAAAATATCTAAAATTAGAAAACCAACATTATAGGATTGAAAACTATGTGCCAATTTGTATTCACATAAAAACGAGACCTCTGAGTACCATATACTCAAAGTCATCGAGGTAGAGATGCCAGTGATTCTCGGCGGTATCTAGTGCACTATCTGTTGGCAGAAGCCCTCACAGAAAATGCTCGAGGAGCTGCTCCTTCCAACAGCCTTTCAGGAAAGCACATGCAAAGAAACAGCAAGCTCCCACGGTTACTCGGGTTATTGGTGGGGCTACCACGTTCACGAGCCCAGCGTTCAGTTCACTAGAGGGCTTGCCTCTAATGCTGCCAACACATGACCTTAATCCAGGCTGCGGGATGCAAGCCTTATTATTTCTCATCTTCAAGTCTGATTTCACTCTGTATTCTTTTGCTGCATATAAGATTCCTACTTCATTGTAACAGATCTTCTGGGAAAAGGATGTTTTCATTGCGGCACTGCTTGCTGTATATATATACACTTGGTTGAGTTTTTTGCCTTTTTCTTTTTTATGGCCACCACAGTTTTGGTAAAACCTTCTACAGGAGAGTCAAGATTCTATAGGAATTACTCAAATGTCTCTATTTTATTATAGCTTTCTTCACAGAGAAGTGCATTAGTCCGTTTACTTCCTTCAACCTCACATTTTTTTCCCCTCAACACAGGCAAAGCTCCAAAAAGTAACATCAAGCACTCTTAAAATAATTGAAGGAGGCTACCTAAGGATCCACAGTCGTGTATGTACGGCCAATTCCTAAAGAAAAATCTTAGAGTAGACATCACTGTGGGCGCGCATTCAGCTACTGTGTTTACAACTCTGTTGACAATTTTAATGGAACAAATTATTTTCTGGTGTTTTTGTATTATTGAATTTTTAGTAAAAGATGTATCACGGAATCTTTTCCTGGGAGCTTACTTTCCAGAATGAAAGAACAAACAGCAGTTTGAGTGAAAGCAAGTCCCAGCTTCCTCCTGTTCCAGCACACCTCAAACTGTCACCTCGCTGTCACCTTTCACTAGCTGACACTCCCTACTCCTGTGTCTCCTCTACATACCAATAAGGAAAACTAAACCACTGCAAAACATAGGATTTCCTAGACTCTGCAACTGGGCAAGGCGAAGCAAAACCAAGAACCTACACTTTGAAATGGCATGTACAACACATATCACATCATTCTTAGCAAGAGCCAACCACAAAATGAACTGAAATTTCTGGGTACCTTGGGCTGGGAGTTTTTCTCCTAAGTTTCAATGACAGAGAACCTACCAACTTGAAATTATATTAAAGCTTCCACTGAGCTTGAGTCAGTGACTGTCTATTTGTGGTAAAGAATCACTTTACACGCCTGATGTTGACATTACTAAACTGCCTTAACAAAGTAAGATAAACACTGGATTTGCTTATGCTTACTTTAGTCTATAGTTTTAAAGTTTCGGCCAACTTCCCCAAATAAGTCCTACAAATTTCCCTTCAACACTGCAATTTCAGGTCAACTAGAGGTTAGCTTAAGCTGATAAGAACAGATGTATTTACATTCCTGAAATAAATACATATTAATCACAACAATTTCCTTAGATATGAGGTATGTCAGAAGAGAGCCAAAGTGATGCAGGAAAACTTAATTTTGGTCCCATTTATGCTAATTTCTAGGTCTCTGACCTTGGTATATTTCTTAACCCCACTAGGCCTCAGTTTCATCATATGTAAAATAAGAAGGCTGCCCCAGATAAACTCTACGGCTGTTAAAAAATTTTAAACTCCAAACTTAAGCAAATTTATCTGAATTTTAGAGAATGAACACAATTATAGATACTTAAGCACTGGAATAACTAAATTGGCTTATTACAGCAAGATGCAATGGTACTGAAAACCGTTCACTTTGGCTAAAAATGTGATTCGACTTTAATAAGAGTGCTACCCAGCTAGTAAGCAAATACCTGCACATTGAAAATATTTTTACAGCAAGCATAAACAGTTTGACAGTAATTTGTATCATTCTCACGGGAAAATAACTTCTCCGATCTCATCTTTCTAGCCTATGTAGCAGTGCCAATTTATAGGCATATAAAATTCGAAATCTCTTCTGTGCATCAATTATAACTTACGCAGCTCCCTGAGCAGCATTTAAAAAGCAAAGAAGTGCAAACAATATTCTGCTTGCTGACATAGTAAGAAATTTAGCTAGCATAGCTTTAGAACTTCACAATTTAACTGCAATCAAATATCCCCTTTTCAAGAAAGGAAAAAGATGAGGGCAGTATCTTAAGTTTAAAACTCCATCCCTGAAATTATCTAATTACCCAAGGAGAAGGAATGCTAGGCTGGAAACCTGGCCAATAATATTTTTCTTGCTATCAATGTACTAGAAGCCATACAATCCTACATTATATTTTTTGAAAGGAATGTATTTAAAATCATAGATATACATATCTAAGTGACACACAAGGAGAAAATGTAACACAGCATAAATAACAGACAGCGAACGTTAAAGCCTTTCCTGCTTGCACTATACAGGAAGACAAAAGATTAATGTACTAAAGGAAACTGAAGAAAGACTTAAATATCAATTAGAACTTAAGTTAGACAGAAATAAGAATTTTCTGAATGGTCTACTCAGAATTTGTATCTATGTCTATGAGTAACTATTAGAGTCTTTGGGAGGGAGAGTAGGTAATGGAATTTTATGAAACCTTTTCTAAAACAGCAGACAGTTTTGATCAACAGTGACAGCTTTGGTTGGCTATGTCAAAGGATATTCTGATTGACATTTACATATAATTTTCATCATGTTACCAGACCTATGTTACAGTTTGTGCATGGGAGACAATGGATCCTTTTCAAGCTAAATGAGTTCCCAGAAGCAACTTGAAAACCTTTCCTTAGTCCATGTATGTTCTTCTACCTTCCTGAGAAATGAAACCAATTAAGACAAAACACCTGTATATCCTCACAGTGCAAAGAGCCCGAAGTAGTCAACAAAAGTTCTCAAAGCCCACAAGTGTAACAATCCTATTTCACAACTCCTCAATTTTAGATTGCTCTGATGGGATTGGGCTTTAGAGAATGTCTCTAGAGCAAGCATGCGCACCTATGAGAGGTACAGAGGTAAGGAGTTTCGGTCAGCTGTAGAGCAGAGACAATCCTAGAGTCCCTGCTAACAGCACATGGCTTAACTAAAATCCAGAGCATAATTTAGCCTCCAATTTGATCAGTTTAAAAATCAGGTAGAAAAAAATTGGGCCCTTAGGCTAGAACCTGGTATATGAGATATCAGCTCAAGGGCATATTTTCTTAGAAACTGTTTTGGAGGTTTATAGGTAAAACTAGATTAGGTTCACTCATTTCTCTCTCTATTCATTTAAGAGCCAATTTCTTTTGTTAAACCACTAAGCATTTTTTAAAAAATTCTGTCTGCTAAAGAAATAAATCTGAAATTCCATCCAATTCAAATCAGACTATTTTTACTTCAGATTAAAAATTGTTTCGATAACATTCTAGACAGCTGAGACCCTAGGAGAAACTTGAAGTTTATACTTTTGACCACAGTCATAGGTTTATTTCATATATACGTGACTATATCATTAATTCTGAGAACAAATACAGCATGGATCAGTTGCAAGCCTACTTTCTAAAAGAAGGATAAGATGAAAATGCTTAATGTCTTTACCATTAAGGCATAATATTTTAGAGAACCAGGTTTAGTCTGTCCTTCAGTTCACTGAGAGACGCTGAAGAGAGGATTATAAACATCACCCAGATTCCATTTCAAGTCACCAGAAGCCTTGGGGTATCTAAAATCTTAAATCAACACAATCTTGGTCCTGACCTCACGTCTCTGTAGTATGTTTTGTTGTTGTTCTTCGGCTTGTGCCAATACGAATAACGAGAAAGACACAAATAGAAAATTTAAGATGTCATTTTTGGCTAAGAAAGTAATTATACATTTGGAAGAGTCAGACATTTGTCTTTGCAGAAGTAGCTTTCAAACTGCCATCATCACTGCAGCACTAAGGCTGTGTGAGGCTACAGTGACCAACTCCGATGCTTGACAACAAGATGACTAATAGCGAACTGCTGCCACTGTCTGTCCAAACTACAGTGCAAAGGAAAACAGGGCAGAAAAGCTGTGGAGGCACGAAGGGGTGGGCATCTAGATTCTCTTTTGAAAACTGCCATCAACACTCACTCAACTCACCTAAGTAAAATGCAGAGTCAGCATAACTCTCAGGACTTCGAGTTTCAAAGGAAGGTAACTGACACGGAATCCTCAGGGACAGGGAGGTGCTTAGCATTAGGAAGACGATGACGAAAGAGGTGCTTAGAAATATAAAACTAGAAAGGATAAAATTCTGTAGCAAGCCACTGTTTCAAAAAATAAAAACTCAAAATTTGTTAAATCGATTTTTAAAATTCTATCTCAGAAAACTATGTTCAGTACAACATGAACTAAAGATCACAGCTCTTAGCTTTTTAAAATAACTTTTCTAACGCCAACTCCTTTTAATGAAATCAATCTAATAAAACAAGCATGGATTAAAAACTCATTCTTAAATATGCTATGTATAAAATCATCCAAACATTGAAAATGTTTGAATAACAAGCCCAACTGAGATTTTTAATTCTCAATTGCAAATTTTCATGAACAATTTTTTCTCCTTTCTCAACTTATTCATTATTAAGAATTTCTCCATAACCTTCCAATAACCAGAAAATCTAACCATCATTCAGTCATACTTTCTTGCTTTCACTGGATTTTTATCTATTATGAGTGGTGGGTAATGTTTCACGCTTTTCATTTCTGGCATTGTTTCCCCCAGTAACAGTCAGTTGTGCTACTAAAGGTTCTTTAGTCAACTAGCCTGTGTCAGCTTCACTGCTAAAAATACTATTACAATCAGAAAGAAAGCCATGAACCAGATGGAGTGAAAGGGTTAGTATACCAAGAATAATTTATCACTTTATTATAGCCTGCCCTGTGGCATAAAGAAGCTCTATGATAAAAAAAACGAAAACAAAAAAACCAAGAAAGCTTCCCTTAACACAGTACTTGTCTGATGACTTGTCATGATAGCTGATTAAAATACCAAAAGCAACAAGAGTCTACAAAGCACAGTTAAAAATTATGTGAAGATCCATAGCACAATTTTTTTCAAAGCACTTTAAAATTTTAATGAGATATAGATCGTGCAACACTAGCTAAAGAAAGTAACTGGGATACACCGGGGAGTACTGCTTCCAACGTATATTTCAGCAGATAATGCCAACTGTGAAGAAAATAAACTTTTCAATATTATATAACTTCAGCAGAAACATCTGGATATTTAAACATTTGTGCCATAAAAACAAGCTCAACCAAGTCCAATTATTACATTTACGTTCATGGTATTGTAGGAATTCATTTCCCAGCCAGCTATTTAAATGAAATTTTCTGGCTGATGTGATTTTTAAGTAGATGTGATACCAAGAGCTACAGAGAACTGCATTCTCAGAGAACTGCATCAAACAGATTGATTTTAAAATGCACTCCAGTCTTGATTATTGTTAGCAGAAAATCTGAATTTAAGTATTTTCTTTCAACTGTAAGCAATCAATCTACCTATATTGCATCCTGACGGAACACATGAGTTAAGAAAGAGAAAACCAAAAGAAAGGGTCGTTTAGCAGTGTCTTTTCACAAAATAGGATTTTACCAATTTGTTCTGTGGTTGTATATGCTGTCAGGTATTATGAAATCAGTGCAATGTATTCACTGGTTGTCAGTCACAGGATGACAGTATTGTAAATTAAGGGGTTGCATCTTCAAGCAGAGTTGCATACACATATTTCGAAGGAATCCATTTGCGGGCCGATTTATGCTCTTAAAATAGACAACCTACCACTATCTGTTGAAAAGTCTCACAGGTATGAAATTGTCTAATTGAATATCATTTTCCTTTATAATCAAAGTAGGCTCCCGTTTAGCTTCAATCACTTTGCAGTCTTAACCTTAATATTTTCTATACAGTGAAAAGGAGTCAAAAGACTTCACGAACAGTTTTGAGTAACATTACTTATTTAAATATGTCTCTACTGAGATGAAAATTACTGAATAAAAATATGTCACGGTAGTTGTATAACTCCTGACAATATATTAATAGCATTCCTTAAAGCAGTAATTCATTATCATGATAGATTGCTAAAATCTATTCTAAAACCTAACTAGAACAAAGATTTTTCAAAATAAGTGAAAATAATTATTGGCAGGTACACTAAGATCTTTTAAATTTAAAATTACATTTAATTACCATTTGTTGGATAGTTTTTTAAAGAAGCTGTTGCATAATCTTTTAACTGAACGATGCTTTTTAATCATGTGTGTGTGCATGTGTATTTATATGTGTGTGTGTATGTTAGTCGCTCAGTCATTTCTGACTCTTTGTGACCCCATGGACTGTAGCCCACCAGGTTCCTCTGTCCATGTGATTTTCCAGGCAAGAGTACTGGAGGGGGTAGCCATTCCCCTCCTCCAGGGGCGATCTTCCCTACCCAGGGATCGAACCCAGGTCTCCTGCATTGCAAGCAGATTCTTTACCATCTGAGCCACCAAGGAAGCCTTTAATCACATATGCATAATAAATCTCATAAAAATGACCAGGCAAGGTAAGAATTGATAAAAGTTCTGATAAGTCCATGTAAACAATTTTATACTTCATAATTTTTAATTTAAATAGCAATATTTTAATAGGAGAAAATTGTTTTAAAGGAAGGATATTTATACATAAACTATTTTTATGTTCCATTTGTCATACATTATTATATACCCATGAACATATAATAAATATAACTGACATTTAATATTTAATTTTTATCATAGGTAAGAAAAGAAACACTAAAAAGGTTTTGTGAAGTCAAAACTGAGACTCAGAACAGGAAAGAAATGCGAGGAAGAACAATTTCTTTCTCTTTATACATGGGAAATCGCCATTCTAACATACGAATCACAAACCTTAAAACTGGCAGAAAAATCACATATCTTAGTAATCAAGAAGCTATAGGTGGGAGTGAAAAGAAACAAGACACTCATAAATATTTGGCCACAGTCATATAATTTTGAGGGAGGCCTTTGAAACTACAATGAAATGATTGTTTCAGTGTCATTAGGCACATGCATGGGATGTCGAGGGTTGATATTACATGTGGATTCAATTCACATGAATGAAGAAAGAAAAAAAAAAAAAATTAGCTATCTGTCCAAGATTTTTACTCTAGGTGGTAAGATGTAAAAACTCAGAACAACTTCATTTGTAAGGACTACTTTTCTGCATACTGAAAATTTCTTAAACCAATTATTTTCTATTGCTACTTTAGAGGCACATTTATTAACCACTAGGGTTTAAACTGTTCAACAAAACCCACTTTAAAACCCCACCGTATTTTTTTAAACTTTATATAGACTGTCAATTGTGTTCCAACTACATAATAAGATTTATGCACTCAAAGATGGCCACAGCCATGGTAGCCAGGTGTGCAGAGGGTAGGACAGCTTTGACCTAACCTGAAAGACTAACTTTAAAGTCACAGTCCTCGTTTTTAATATATTTCCTATTTAGAACTTGATTCCAAAAAATAAAAGTAGAATAAGCAGTATTTTTCATTACTCTAGATTTTTCAAGTCTATTTTAGCAAATAGAAATTTTAGCAAAACAGCACAACTCAAGAGACATACTATCCATATAAATCTTGTAGTTCTTGACCCTGCTACTGAAATAAATAACATATTTCAAACAGGAAAAGGAACAATTTTACAGGTCTAGGTCTACTCCTGTTTTATGTCTATTCTGACACAAACTTCTTGATTCAAGTTACTTCTGACACCACTAAATTATTAGTTACTGGTTACATTAAAAGGTTCCTTGAGTATCTAATGAATCTTAAATAATAAATGTGTGTCTTTGACTATTCACCACTGGAAGTTCTGAATTATATTATAAATAAGTCTAGGACTATTTGGTAATGATATTTTGCTTTAGGAGTGATCTGTGAAAGATTTGCAAGCAACCCAAAAATTCAGGTACCACAATCACAGATGAAGAGACCCCCAGAGTCCTCGTTAAGAAGGTGACTATAAAGGATTTAAAGCTGTAGTGAGGCAACTCACTGCAACTCGCACAGGGCATTATTGGTCTTAATAATGAGAATCCATACCTTTCAAGGAAAACCCTAATAAAACATTCCATTAGGGAAAAAAAGTGGGGCAAGAAGATATCCTCCTTATAAGCTAATCACCGGTATGAATCCCTTTAGATTCCCAGAGAAGCAAGAGACCACATTTTCATCAAAATATAAATTGTTATCACAGAGGGAATTTAGAACACTGACTAGCTAGTTAAAAAATAATATTATAATATTTGTTATAATTATGAATGCCAACTATTACATAGCTATAATAATTATGTTTTCATTAAACCTTCAATTTTCTCTTACAATATCTAAAATTATCTCAATAAATATCAAGGCTGAATTTAAGGAATTTTTTCATGGAATCCTTTTAGTTACTTAGAGTACAATTATTTCATATTACCTTTGACTGAAGGAAATCTCTTTTAAGAAAAGGAAGAGTCTAAACAGTTTACACATAGCCTTGAAAACTATCTCATATATAGTCAATGACCGCGATAGACGGAAATCTGTGTACTGCTACTAATGTTAAACACAAAACAGTTGAAAATCCTAATTAGCTAACACACTAGTGAAGAAACTTTTTTGCTTCATGAAATACGTTGTGTCTATAACAAATATTCAAAGGCTATCTAAATGACTTTCTCCCTTTAAGAATTATTTCCAAAGGACTTCATATTGTAATTGATTTGATCTGCAAGTTTAAAAAGCTTACTTTTCAGTAGCCTTTCATCCAAGTAAACAATGATCTACAAAATACCTTTACCTTCATTACTCTTTCCTTTTGACAATATGCAACTGTTTAACAATGATGTTCTTATAGCACAAACGGTAAGCTGATGTCCCAGGCCAGCCTGTGTAAGCATTACCAAAAGCGTTTAAGTTTACATTGCTGGGCCTCACACACATAATCTATAATCTCAACTGTGAACAGAACATCTCCATCTAGATGTCCTGGATTAGTTTACCTCACAGTCAGCACACACACATGGAACCAAGAGAAAGGAATGTTATATGCACACTAACGGCTGCCTACAGTATTGTTACAAGCGGGAAAAATCAGAAATAAATAAAGTTTCCCTTCAAAGAGGGAAACGTCAACGATGAAGTAAATTGTGGTAAACATGCACTCAGAGGCACATTTGGCAGCAAACTAGTGACGAATATGATCACTCTGAAGAGTCTAGAGGAATATGCAGGCAAAATCTGGTGAAACTATAAGCACTATGATAATTAAAAAGCATCTGTTACTGAGAGTAAAGAGTTAGGGTGCAAACATTTAAAATTCTGAAACTTTTAAAGTAAATTTTAAATTTCTCCCATAAACTATATCCTCTCTGAAGTATCCTCTGCCTGTCCATGTGTAAAAATGTTTACACTAAATCTGGTTCTTTCTTTGGAGGGTTAGCAACCAGCACTATGTCTAGGGGAAGTGGACACCTGCCCTCGATTTTACTGCACTATATTTTAACATTTCCGAATAGTTCATTTTAAATTCTATCGCTGAGTTTGTCTTATTTACTAATAACAATAATAAGCTATTTGAAATTATAAGAGAAATCTAAAATTTCTATTTTATTTTCTCTATTCACTCCCTCTCCCACACATTCATTCAGAGGACAAATGAACAGCCCATTCTGAAGAAGGAAAGGTAAGGTCCCTGAGAGCAACACTGAATTCCCAGTGTCAACCACAGTGTCAGAAACTCAGAGAGCAGGTAGAGATTTACTGGGAGACAGGAGGAAAGAAAGAAATGGAGGGGTCATGGGAAGGGAAGGGAAAGGAGGTGGTCAATACACAGCAAGTGAAAATAAGTGAAGCGAAAGGAACAGGATGTGAATAAGAAAGAGGGAAGAAATGCTTAAGTTTTAGAGTCAAACAGGTCAGCTTGAATTCTTTCTGACCAACTGAAAATCCTGAATACACTTACATTTTTATGTTCCCTTTTCCTCATCAGTTAAAATGTGACTCAAATGAGTTGGCATCTGTAGAAGGTTTAGTAGAAGTCCAACACGTAGTACGTACTCAGTACCTACTTGCTGTCTTATTGATGCCTCAATATACAGTGAAGAATACGTATTTTTAAATCACTGTTAATGTTCTAATACCATAAAGTAGTATTACTGCCAGGAAAGTATGGCTGAACATTGGCTGCCCTTATTAGCTCTTCTGAAGATATATAATCATCATTTAGAAAAGCCCAAAGATCTAACTTCATTTTTTCCAAAAACGGCAAAGAACAATAAATAGCAATTCTTAAGTCCAATGCCAAGCAATTCTAGCATTTGTTACATGACCATAATAGTCCAGTGAGGGAAATTATATGGAAGAAAGAAAAAAATTCTTGTATTTCATCTGAGAATCAGAGTTGGGAGCAAATACATGAACAAATACGTGATAATAAATACAGAAAACATATCAGCAGAGTCAAAGAGTGAATCTCTTTTGATTGTTTTGAGAAATCATTTTATGATGAAAATAACTCCCTCTTAAATTTGTCTTATTTTTTATTTCATAATTCAATACATCAGGTTTTCTTAAAACAGGGTGTACTTCTATGTCTACCCATAAATTTAAAACTAACAGACAGATGTAATTTCAGAAAATGACCAATAAAAAAAACACAACTAATTTTCCCCTCAGACCACAAAGCTGAACCAGAGCCACTCTTTCTAAGATAATAGTAGAGCTCTCTTTCCAAGGAGTGCCTGGCACAGTGCAGTGAAGAAAAAAAAAGCAATTGTATCCACAGAGGCACCACAGGAGATGAACACTGTGGCAAGAGTAAATACTGGAAGTTCTCCATGAAGGCGCAGATTTTAAAAGCATCCATATGTGTAAAACGTGTACTGCACTGATGGATCCATTGATTCCCAACCCTAATTCCGACAGCATCTTGGCTCCTGAAGTCACCCACAGGTTGGCAGCTTCTTCCGCAGAAATCCTCAGGTTCCTTACCTTCCACTCCTGCTATACCTTAAGCCTCCACTGCACTTCCTTTTCTTTCTCGTTCTTATTGACAGAAAAAGCTGTCATGAATTTAGAAATGAGTTTTAAGAATTTACATTTTAATAATCACAGCGTTATATAAGTTTATCTTTGTTACTATATGTTTAGATAGAAAGCATTGGTGCTCTCCCTTTTGGTCCAAAATAATACTTTGTGATCAGTAACTTACAACTTAAAAAGATTGGCAACCACCTAATATATCCATATACTTAGTGGCAGCTTCAGATTTTCATTAAAAAAGGGGTTTGGGAGTGTCAATCAGATGTGAGGAGCAGTGTCTCTGGAAATCATCTCACCGGGGTTTTTATACAAATGAGGCGTAGTTTTTGCACCCTATCTGTTCATGCAGCCTATGGAGGGAGAAAGCTGCTAGTGGTTCTGAGCAGAGAGAAAGATCCCCACAAACCACTCTCTCCTTGACACAGCTCCTTCTCATGGTTGGGAGGGTGGTTTCAATGCGGAGGAGAAACAAAGGTGGGAGTCGAGAGAACACTTATAGACAGTGTGCTCTTTTTGTGCCTGGTAACTTTACCCTGACATTCAAGAGGGTGAGAATTACACAAGCACCTGGATCTTGGCGAGAAAATGCACTTGGTCAACTTCACACATCCCTGAGATTCAAACCGTGTCTGCAAGAGACTCAGTCCTCTGCTAATGCCTGAAGCACCCTCAGCAGTGAACAAGCCTACATGTTTCTCCCCCCGATCTCCTTCACAATACTTTACACTGCTAAAAATTTCGTTTCCACTAAACAGCAAGGAACTTGGGCTACACGTGAAATTTTGAGAAAGTCAGAGACAGGAAGTGGGTAAGAAGGTCTTTATTTCAAAAGGTTAACATTCGCATTTGGCATTTCCTTTTCTTCTCAATTTTGGATTTGGGATTTGGGGGTTCAGGGGTAGAAAAATAAGATGGTTATTTCCTCTCTAATCAATCATTCTAATCTCTATAATAAGTTGAACATCTCTGATCTATCAGAAAAAGAAATATTTCAGGAGGCAGAAGGGTGGAGGGAAAAAAGTTCTAAAATAGTCACCTCTTCTCTCAAACCATCCAGCTGTCAGCGCCTCCAACACAGTTAGTACTTTGTAGGCACAGCAAAGATAAGGGGTATTTCAATCATCAATGAGCAACGACAGCTGCTATTTCCAAACAGGGGAGAAAAAGGTAAGACTAGTTCTGAAGACAACATTTTGTTTTCATCTCTAAATGTATATATGTATACACTGTATACATATGTACACATGTATACATCTCTAAATGTATACATGTGTGCTGTGTATCAGTAAAAGAAAAATACTGTTAATATTGTTAAGTTAAACAATCTCTTAGATTTGGAAATGGAAAGACCCTCCTTTATCTATTAATGCGCTTAACTCTAGAATTAATTCAAATTACTTCTGGCTAATGTTTCTTGCCTGGAGAATCCCATGGACAGAGGAGCCCGGCGGGCTATAGTCCACAGGGTTGTAAAGGGTCCAACAGGACTAAAGCTACAGCACAACGTTTTTGAATCACTCATTTCCTCTAAGTTTCATTCATTCTCACAAAAAGGTAAATGGGTTTTTAAGCTTGCTAAATGTAAAAAGAAAACAAAAGTATTCATATATCAGATCCAAAACCACTAAGCTGCAGTGATAGCAAGTTTCAGTAACATGTTTCTTGGTATGCTGTAATCAAGTTTAAACAGTGGTATTTCTGGTCCTAAAGTGGGTTGTGCATATAAGGACGAGTTTTTCTTGCCCAGACAAGCAATATGGAATGAAGGACTATAGTCAAAGAAGTAGCTGCAAGGACTGCAGCAGCCAGTCTACACACACACACCACGTAGAATTTAACAGCACTTTGCTCACAGCAGATATATAAGGACATACACACATACACACAGCAATATATAAAACTAACCCCTCAGAAAAATGTTTATAATGATACTAAATTTGCACTGTTAATAGAGCCCAACTGGTGAAAATTTAGAGGACTTGGTAATTCTAGAAGTTTCTGTGAGTAGCTATTAGAAATGTGGTTCAAACTCAGAGGGAGTTTGAAACTTCTCATGCTTCTAAATTAGTCTGAAAAAAGTTATTTTGATCACTTCACTTTTTCTTAATATAGCACAAAAAGAAAATATAATGAATCCAGGATTTTGAAATCAGGTTTTAAGTTACTATTTTAAAGTTATAACTTTAGATAGCTAGACAGACATAAAGAAAGAAAAGGTCACATTTACTTTAAATTCCAAGAAACTAATTTTGTTGATCAGATAACATGACCCACTCTTTTAAATAAAAAATAAAATTTAAAACTAGTCATCATAAATTTTGTATCGTAAAAAGTTGCCATCAACTGAAATTCTCTGTGAACAAAATACATCCCTTTCATGATGAAAATTGTAACGCTAAATCATGAAGTATGGAAAAACCTTGAAACGTCTGTCATGTTTAAAGAAGGATGGTGTTACTCACTGTAACTTCTTAAAAGTGAATTTATCTCACTCTGTCTACAGACACTGGTTACCTGCATGTCACATGCTGGAGCTAGGGCGGTTTTTGCGGCAGGAGACCATGAGGACTAGCCGCCGCTCTATGTTGCGTTACGTGGAGTAGCCTCCTCGCTGCACTTTGTCTTCATTCTGGGGCACGTGGCCCCTTATCACCCACGTTCATAAAACCAGGAACACCACCCATGACTTCCGTGTGTTTCAAAACTGGCATGATCACCTGCTGGCAATCACGCGTGAGAGTAAGGTGGCATGCCTCCTCTGAAAAAGCTGCTCTAGATGGTAACTACACATTGATGAGAGTATTTAATTATCCCGGGCTTATCACTGCCCAGCAATTATCTGCTTCAGAAAACGCACTATGCTTGTGAATTAACTATCTGCAGTGAAAGTCATGAAATCAGTTTGATAATCAAAATTTCTGGATAGGTATATTATCAGTACCCCTGTCTTCCTGATAATAAATAGTCTAACATGACCACTTAAACATTTATTTCAAAAAGTATCTGTTGAATAATATGAAACTTCAAATGATGGGAGAAGAGTATTTCGGTTAACTTAGGATCAATGAAAACTGGATAAGCTGCCAGGAAATAACACTGTGTATGGCTAGAACTACTGCTAATTTGGGCACAACACTTCTAAGATAAAAACTCACAGCTATTAAAGCTATTCATAATGGCTTACTACTTGAATTTTAAGTTACTTTCTCTTATTTTTCTAGGACTTTTGTGCCTATTTTTTTTTTTGTCACTTCCCATAAAAGTTCTCAGGACTAGGGTGTTTAGAATGCAAAGATAACTTAAAGACCCAAAATCAAAAGGGCAACGAGACTGTTGGCAAGATAATGCATTGTTAAGGAACTTGTCCAGAGTTATTTAAAAAATAATAATAATAAGAAGAAGACTCTAGCTAACCGGGGGAAAGCGTCTTATGAGCAACAGTGAGAACATGTCCGCAAGAGACGACATGGTTCAGACCGCAAACATCGAGGCATTACTGACGTTTATAGAAAACCTTTACTTTTTTCCCATTGTCTCTGTCTGCTGGCATGTCAGGCAAATTTTTCATTGGCTTTACTCTAAATATGTATTATCCATAAAACTTAAGCACAGAGGGTAAAAGAGAAAATTTTAAAACTCTCAATTTTTCGTCTTGCAGTAATTTTGGTAAAAGATTTTGTGTGGGCTTTTGGACCACACGCAATTTCATGCTTCCCGCCTATTTCACTGCTTAGAATAACCGGGCTTGACATGAGACAGAAAGTAAAACCCCTCTTCTTGAACTGCAGAGGGAAACTGCATCGGTGAGGGGCAGAGAGAAATGACAGCGCGTCACAGATGGGGTTTAACCTCCGGCTCTCTCGCTCACAGCCTTTACCCTGAGGGAGTAACGAATCACGTGTGCGCTTACTATTTCATCTGTGCCTTTATTATTTGCTTGCTGCTTATTTATTGTCTCGTTTGTGCCGGGACACTGGAGACACCAAGACTCAGTCCCTTCGTTCACAGAGCTCAGAAGTGTGCGGGAAAAGCCATGAAATTCTGTGACGGCTGCTCTATGGATAAGGCATGGGGAAAGGCTGCTTGAACCAGCAGGCAAAGGGAACCAGGCTGTCCAGCTAAAAGGGAGAAAAGACCTTCAGGGCAAATTCTACGGAGAGGGCTACACACGAGCTAGACTCTGAGGTGAGAAGTGCCTCAGATTTACTAATTCACAGGGAATGAGCATTTCTCTCTTTTCAAGGGACATCATTCATCAAAGGAAAAGCTTCTGTTCTTAAATGACCAATTTAGAAGTCTTTAATATGTAGAACAAGTGATCTGACTGAAATACAGAAGCTTCCAGGCATAAAATAGGCACTAGAAGAATTAAAATCACATCATACTTAGAGTGTGTGTGTGTTAGTGTGTGCGCGTGTGTGTGGTGGAGAAAGTGGGAGGGAAGGGCATGTAGAGTTAACGTTTCGAGTTTAAGTAACTGGGGATATTCCCAAGCAGAAAACAGTAGATAAGAAACAAACTACATCCATTTAGCAACTGAGATGTAACACTTGCTAAATCTAGAATTGATAAAAAGATTGACTCTATACTGTCATCTACAAATTTGAACGTATGGAATCTGACACCTGTCTGATACCATCCTAGGTTCACAGCACCTCCAGATTCAGTTTTAATCAACATTTTTTGAGTTTTCATCACTGGGCTGCTGAGTTCTGCTGGAAGAAGTACAACAACCGTGTGGACTGGTGCCACTACAAATTTACGGTTTCCAAGCTTGCAAAACCACTCAGCAATTCTGCATTCTGCTGGTCAGCTCCTTCTGCCCCTTCCCACAGCAGCTTTCCAAAGTTTAGCTCCATCCCCAGGGCCCTGCCCAATTCCCTCATTGCCTAGGGCTTTCATCTCAGAACTAGTTAGGCTTCAAAGAACAATTAGGGGCCATGAAGCATGCATTCATTCAACTGCTAATATTTCACAAACCCTGAGAATGTTTAATCAGCATCCCCCCTCTACTCAGAGCTAGAAATCTCTCTCTCTCCTTCTCAAGGTTAATTCCTCCTGACACTCCCTCAAGCCTAACCACGTCCCCTGAATTCCTCAGACCTCCCTCCGCGAACTTGCCCCTCCTCTCACCTCTCTCTCATCTCGTTTGACTCAGAGTCCCAACAAGTTCAAATCCCACCCACCTTAAAAAAAGCAGACAGAACTCCTCAATCTACTGTACTCTGGGTTTTCCCCCCAACCACTTGGCTAAAACAGCTTTCCCTAAAGCCAGCATGAGCCTCACAAATGCTAAGTCCACAGGTCCCTCCTCAGTCCTCAACTTCACAACTATGTCTAAGGCACCTGACACCTCCTTCTAGAAATTTCTTTGGCTTCAAGTAACAACAACTTCGCCTATTTTTCTGACTCGCCTCTCTCCTTTCCTTTGGAGTTTCATCTTTCTCTGCCCATGCTTTATCCATGGTGTTTGCTGAGGTGACCTTACACCGCAGCAATCGTAGGAGAGGGTATTCACACCCACAGCTGTAACAGCTGCCAACTAGTACGGACATCTTCCAAAACCTGGCTCAGATTTCTCACCCAAGTTCTCCCCTCTAGATTCAATGGCGAGGTATATATAAACTCAAAAATATCCCACAAAATTCAAGATTACTTACCTTATTCAGTGAAAGGCACTATCCAATTAAATCCACAAGAAACCTGAGCCATCCCTTTTTCCACTGCCCACGTCAGACCAGATGGCAAGACTCACTGATGACATCTCCTAATCTGGAAGCTTACCTCCCATAATACTTTCTCCCCACTCCCGCCTTCAGTCTGGGCGTCATCTTCTCCTACCTGGACCACACAGACTGTCTCCCTTTTGCCAATTTTCCTGAACCCTGATCTTGAACTTTTCCTATTTGCCCTCGCGTGGAAATGTGATGATGTCCCTTCTCAAGTCAGTTTTCCTCAGGACAGGCCCTGCCTACCTCTCCTGTTTCTTCTTCCAGGTCTCATGCTCTCATAGCAATGAACTATCCTGTTCCTCCAGACGCGGTGTCACCTCCTGGGATCTACTCTGGCAGAATGCTAAAGCACTCGACAAGGTTCCACTCAGCTTCCGGGTGACAGGCCCCTTCTGTCTTAAACAATCCTCAGGTTACGACTCCCCACCCACTCCCCTGACACACACGCAGCCCTGGCATTTTCTCACCTTCCTTTTCCTTTTGTCGTAATGACCACGATGACTATAGTTCTTTCCACACCACCTTCTGATCTGCTTGTCAGTTCTTCTGTGAGCAGAGCTGCCCAGGTTTCCTCAGGGGCTTTGTCACTCCAGAGTCTCAGCTAACACTCCAGCCATTGTAGAAGCCAATCAGTATTTTCTCGGTGAAACGGGGGAGACTGGTCTATTCCTCCTTCCAATCACTCTTCTCCTTCTACACAACGAGATGAGATCTATTTCTAAAAACAGACCTGCACAGGTTACGCCTCCAATTAATCTGAAGCAATGGGAAACCTCTGAAGGAATCGCCAAACACCTCAAGATGGCATCCAAGCCACTACATGACCTGCTTCAACCTTCCCTTCACCACAATCACCCTCAAATCAGACCTCCCCGCAGTATCAGACTATTTCTCGTTTTTACACCTCCTGGCCTGTACACATAGGTACTACACTCCTCCAGGGGCTGTATGGGAAAATCCCCCTCGTCCTGCAAGTCATCATGCCTGTATGAAAAAAAGCAGTTCGTGTGTAGGCCTCACACCTCCACGAAACATTTCTGACCTCTCCACTCACCCCAGGCTGAGCTGATTCATCTGCCATCGTTAACACAGCTTTATAGTTTCCATTTACCTCACACTATATGTGTTTCAAAGTGTGCTTCATCCTATGAGAATGGCAGCTACTTCAGAGCAGGAACAGTTACATTTACTTTCAAATCTCGTGACACATAAAAGCCTACGTTTCAAGTGCTAGCAGGATAAGTAAGAAGACGAGCCAAGCATGTACAAATACAAACACACAAACGTCCTGGCTTGCTCTGGTCGGCATCGCTGTGTCTGCACTTCAAATACTCTCTCCCTCTATTCTCACCACTCTCGCACTGGCACTTCAGAAACTATAGGAAGCTACACTCTAATTATAATTATTTTGAATTCAATGTTTTGCTTCCCCTGTAATCTTTTTTGCAAACAGTAATTTTTCAAAGACTATTTTGGGAATTTTTCCCCACTCCTTCCAGCAAAAGGAGATTCTTATAAGGTGTTTAATGAGCTAAATCTGCACAGACCCAAAATGATAACAGTAAATGGTGAATCAGTTGGGCTTGAATTTCCATACTTTCCTTATTATTTCCTTAAATCAACTCAAAGCAACAGCACGCTGGCATTCACAAGAGCATCTCTGTCCAAAAATGCTGTCTGTTTATAAATACATATCAGTTTGTTAACAGAATTTTTCCCTGAAGCCTACATAAGTAATATTAATAAACAATACTAATCACTGCATCTAGAAACTAGTTGGAAACAAAGAACACAATAAGGAAGAAAATGTTGATGAGCAATTGGACAGGATTTTTTTAAACTGTAAAAAGTCCTTACATGACGGATTCCAATGCTTAAGGAAGAAACGTATGATGTTACAGATACGTGTAGAATTATTCAACTATTAAAAACATTCTTCAATAAAATAAAATGAACACAGATTACTAACATGCTTTACCAGAAGAACAGGATTCACATATAATTGAAAAAGTATGTATGATAAAGTGTTAGTTGCTCAGTTGTGTCTGATTCTTTGCGACTTTTGTGAGGCTCCTCTGTCCATGGGACTTCCCAGGCAAGAATACTGGAGTGGGTAGCCATTCCCTTCTCCAGGGGATCTTCCCGACCCAGGTCGAACCCAGGTCTTGTACATTTCAGGCAGTCTTTACGGTCTGAGCCGCTAGGGAAGGGAACATGCTATTCATGTACTCATTCATTGCTGCAGCATCTTATAAAGAATCTGAGTGCCACCCCAGGCATCGCTTCATGCCTACACTGCTTACAACAGACATTCACTCACAATGGAACACTCAGCTTTCTGACTACATTGTGCTCTCTCCTGCCTCTGCTTCTACCAACATCTGCATCTACAACACCTCCATCCTTATTTATGTATGTGAAGATCTGATTATATTTTGAAGCCCAGACAGCTCTAACAAGGTCACATCCAATAAGCCTCCACTGGGCTTCTTAACTGAAGTGAACTGTTCATCATACCTGTAACCTTGCATTTTTTTTATGAAAAGAAAAAAAAAGTAAGGTTCCTTTCTTAGATGGATACGCCCACCTGGGTGCTTCTGAAATTTACCTCCATGTGAATGTGGGAGAAAATTCCATTTTGGCAGGAAAAGTACAGCTCACATTCTTAAATTCTTTAACTTCTGTTCCAGGAAGCTGGTAAAGAGACCTTGATTTTTCTTAAAAATCTTAAGCTAGTAGACAAAAACCTAAGACTGAAAAATTATAGACAGATGTTATAACATCTCTTCATCTGTGGCTTTCAGAAAATATCCTAGCAATGTGAGTCTCTAAACTGAGCAGAACCAAGGATGTGTGACAGCCCTGGAAACCTTTCAGGTTCTGTAATTCTCTGATATAACGGACACACTCAGATACAATTAAAAGGCATCAAAAATTAAAGGTTTTTTTCTATTTGAATCATTTCTCAAACAAAGGAGGAAACTCTACCTCATTAGATTAATGTAATCCAGTATACCTGATTATACTCTAACGCCCTCAAAAGGTAACACATGTGTTATTAAACAGAGTGATTCTTTAAAGGTGTTTAATAAGCTAATCCTATATGAACTCAAAATGACACAATAAATGTGAAATCATTTTGGCTCAAATTTATGTTCTCTCATGCATATATATATACACACACACACACACACACATATATATGTATATTAGAATTATTTCTAATGTAAAAAGGTCCTTATTTAATCATTTGTTAACTGGAGAAAGCAATTTCCCACAGCTAAAACTATTTTAAAATCTGATATAAGAATACAATTATATTAAAATGCAATAATACATGAATTTGGCCACTTGCCAAGGATAGATATGGACTTTTGCAGATTTCTCTTTTAAAGATGTACCGAGCATTCCAACATTTCTAATCATTTGATAGTCAATTGCTGTAGGCAAACAACTGTACCCAGCAATTCTCTACTGCCAATATATTTTAAACTATTTCATAAACATTGCTCATACAGTATGTCTAATAGATTTTGCATACTTTTTCTTATCAGAAACTTTTTAAACATATATAATCTACTGAAATTCTCAAACTAAATTAAATCATAATAGGAATGAAACTGACAAAATCTTTTAGTTGGCCTGTTTTACCCGGAAAAACTGGGAAAATGGAATTCATGGCTCTGAATCTCCATATATATTGAAAATAAACATGCTAATATTTAAGTAATTTAGTTAAACTCTCAGACAATAATTTTAAGAAGTTTCCATATTTAAAAATGCAAATATGACAGAAAACTACAGTAACATTTTAAACCCATTGTTTTGGAATTAGGCACTTTTACTCTAAACCCACCAGAACCTAGAAATTAATGTCATTAAATAGACAAAACAGTGTCTTAAATTATCAGTTTCATGAAAGTTTCTTTTAATAGAAAAACTGGACACAATTATTTCTATACTTTGATAAATTCTAATTTAGAGCACTTGTCAAAGATAAATTGAGAAACATGATTTATGATTTAAAAATATGCATGAAGTTTACTTGACAAATCATTTTCTAATACTGTTATTGTGTGATGTGAAAATCGCTGTCATAGGGAGACAGAACTTTGAAATTCCATATAAGCCAACTTCAGGCAGGTCAAAACAAGTTTCATTTTAATGCCTCACCAAACCAGCTTACTTAAAATTTTCCCTAAATAAACACCTACTGGATGATGCTGAAAATGACGCTCCAATATTTTGGCCACCCACAGAGCCAATTCATTGGAAAAGACCCTGATGCTGGGAAAGATTGGGGGCAAGAGGAGAAGGGGACGACAGAGGATGAGATGGTTGGATGGCATCACCGACTCAATGGACATGAGTCTGAGAAAACTCAGGGAGATGGTGAAGGACAAGGGAGCCTGGCGTGGGCCAGTTCATGGAGACACAAAGAGTTGGACACGACTGAGCGACTGAACAACTCCATTAAGCTCATCAGTTTCCTTCATTTTCCCACTTACTTCATTTACTAACACAAAAGTTAAGAAGTATCTTACAATGTTTATTACTGTGAGGAAGTCAAGGATATGAAAGGGGTTATATGTAAAGTGACAATCAGATAAAAAGAATTACTTTTAAAAAAAAGAAGTCAGTTTTAAAGAGTTATTTAATGAAGAACTTCCGGTGTCTATTAGTTTCAAAAGAGCATTTTTAAAGGACAGAGAAAAAACTCTTATAGAATAAAACGCTATATCTCTGTTGCCTTAAAAAATTTTCTTACAATTTGAAGACAATTACTATCAACATTGAAAGAGAAATGCACAAAGATAGTAGTAGTAAGAATAAGCCATTAAGCCTCTTATCACCAAAGTAATCAGAATCTTAGAATCTGAATTAAATTGTCACCTCTTTGGCACAAAAACAGGGATTTACAAATTCCATTTAAACGAGGATTATTTTAATTTACACCCTTTAAGATAACTTTTTTCTAGTAGTCATGTATGGATGTGAGAGTTGGACTATAAAGAAGGCTGAGTGCCAAAGAGTTGATGCTTTTGAACTGTGGTGTTGGAGAAGACTCTTGAGAGTCCCTCGGACTGCAAGGAGATCCAACCAGTCTATCCCAAAGATCAGTCCTGAATGTTCACTGGAAGGACTGATGCTGAAGCTGAAACTCCAATCCTGATGCGAAGAACTGACTCCTTAGAAAATACCCTGATGCTGGGAAAGATTGAAGGCAGGAGGAGAAGGGGACGACAGAGGATGAGATGGTTGGATGGCATCACCAACTCGAATGACATGAGTTTCAGCAAACTCTGGGAGTTGCTGATGGACAGGGAGGCCTGGCGTGCTGCAGTCCATGGGGTCACAAAGAGTCGGACACAACTGAGCGACTCAACTGATGATAACTGTGAGTTACTTTCTGTTTCTTTATCACTGTAGTATGACTTAGTAATAGGAGTTCCCCTCTTCCAGCACAGCTCCCGGTAGGCCATGCCTCATCCTCCAGTCCAAGAGGCTAGGACAATGTACCTCACTGCCTTAGACAAGGAAATCTCAGGAAAACAAAAATCAAACCCTTCTTTAAGTTTCATAAACCCAGGCTTTTGAGTTGTAATAATATGGTTTTTAAACTTCAAAATGCATAAAGGTTGTAGTTAAATGGTTCACAACATCAATCAAGAATCTAGAAAACTATTGAAGAGTCAGTCATTCCTCCTACCTCCAAGACTAGCATTTCCCCACAATAAGATGAAGCATGAAATAGGAGTAGAAAAAATATCTGCTAGGGCAACAACCTTAAAATTGAAATTTTAAGAACTTGAATGAAAACTTATGACAAACATAGATGGTGTATTAAAAAGCAGAGACATTGCTTTGCCAACAAAGGTCCATCTAGTCAAGGCTATGGTTTTTCCAGTAGTCATGCATGGATGTGAGAGTTGGACCATAAAGAAGGCTGAGTGCTGAAGAACTGATGCTTTTGAACCGTGGTGTTGGAGAAGATTCTTGAGGGTCCCTTGGACTGCAAGGACATCAAAACAGTCCATCCTAAAAACAAAATCAGTCTTGAATATTCATTGGAAGGACTGAGACTGAGGCTGAAGTTCTAATACTTTGGCCACCTGATGCGAAGAGCTGACTCCTTAGAAAAGACCCTGAGGCTGGGAAGGATTGAGGGCAGGAGGAGAAGGGGACGACAGAGGATGAGATGGTTGGATGGCATCACCAACTCAGTGGACATGAGTCTGTGCAAGCTCCAGGAGTTGGTGATGGACAGGGAGGCCTGGCGTGCTGCAGTCCACGGGGTCACAGAGAGTCGGACACGACCGAGCGCCTGAGCAACAGCAGCAGCAAGGCTCCAGCACTCTCCTTCTAACTTCCTACACCCTCTCTCCTCGGTCAGTTGAAAGTACTGTTTTTAGAGAAAACTGACAAAAATATAATTTTGATAACCACTCTTCACAAAAAAATGAAAAAAACACTTACATTCTTACTTTCCAAAAATAAATTGCAAACATTCATAATTTATCAAATTATATTTTTCATTTATGCTTCCTGGAGCTATTTTCTTACTGATATTCCTCTTTGGCATTATCAAACTATTTACATCTTTTAAAGGCTTATTTCTATTTTTTTCATAGTGTATACATGCTTTTAACTAATTTTATCAATCTGCAATTATGGTGCTGTTAAAGTTTTTTCTTCTTTCTAAAAGAATTTTCCTTAAAATCTATGATCCCAGTCTTTATTTTTCTTTTAAGTACCTTTCTGTTCTGTTCATTATGTGCTTTCTTAAAATTTAATTGAATTTTAAAAGGAAATATTATTCAGCAACTCAAATTCAAATAAACATGCTTTCAATTTTATAATGGTTTCATTGGTGCAATGCTGCTGCTGCCGCTGCTAAGGCACTTCAGTCTTGTCCGACTCTGTGCGACCCCATAGACGGCAGCCCCCCAGGCTCCGCCGTCCCTGGGATTCTCCAGGCAAGAACACCGGAGTGGGTTGCCATTGCCTTCTCCAATGCACGAAAGTGAAAGTGAAGCCGCTCAGTCGTGTCTGACTCTCAGCAACCCCATGGACTGCAGCCTACAGGGCTCCTCCATCCATGGGATTTTCCAGGCAAGAGGACTGGAGTGGGTTCCCATTGCCTTCTTCGTTGGTGCAATGACAGCAAATCAAATGGATATATTAATTGTAATATTTTTAACTCAAATGACTACTACTACTCAGAAATTATTTGACATACAAACAAGTTCACCTCCAATTGGAGGAACACTTTTAAAAATAAGAGGTTTCTTTTAAACTTACAAATAAAGAAATTGGACACAAATACAGATAAATCAAAGGTAAAAGATACACATAAAACCTTGTAGTGAGCCTTGATACTACCTAAAATTATTAAAACATATCTTAGAAAATAAAAGCACTTGATTTTACTTTCAAATTAAAAAGTGAGTGCTCGCTTCGGCAGCACATATACTAAAATTGGAACGATACAGAGAAGATTAGCATGGCCCCTGCGCAAGGATGACACGCAAATTCGTGAAGCGTTTCATATTTTTTTTAAAAAAAAAAGAAAAAAGAAAAAAGAAAAAGTGAAATAACACGTATTTGTGAAATTGGGAAATATTTTAGATACAAAAATATAAGTATCAATTCACATGATTATTTAGAAGAAATACCGGTTTTCATTTTTCTATAAGACTGCGTGAGTATTCTATTGGAGCAAGCCTCTGAGAGAACAGCAAATTAATTCATTTTCATGCCTCAAATTGTTACAGCTGCGTGAGTGCTCAGTCACTCAGTTGTTCATGTCCGACTCTTTGTGACCCAATGGACCACATCCCGCCACGCTGCTCTGTCCGCGGGCTTCTCCAGGCAAGAACACCGGAGTGGGTTGCCACGCCCTCCTCCAGGGGATCTTACCCACCCAGGGATTGAACCCACATCTACTGCATTGCAGATGGATTCTTTACCACTGAGCCACCAGAAAAGCCCAAATTCTTACACTATTAAACCTCACTTGTCTTAACTATATTCTTTACAATTTAAAGGAAATTGATATTGAGACCAAGAAATTCCAGACAGATCTGAGGAAATTATTCAGAATCTAGCACAGACAGATAAAGAGAAGCAAATATGAAGGAGAGGTTAGGCAATACTGAGTAGGAGATACAGTAGAGGAAACAACATTATACATAATCAGAATTCCAGAATTCTACACAGCAGATCAGAGAGGGGACTTTTTCAGTCAGAAAATGGAAAACATTTTTGAACTAATGAAAGCCCCAATCTTCAGATCTAAAAAGTCTAATAAATTATACTCACAATAATAAAAAGAAATCCACAGCTTGATAAATCGTCATGAAACCACACAATACTAACGACAACGAAAAGATGTCAAAATCCACCAGAAAGTAAAGACTGCGATCCACAAAGGAACAGTAATTAGACATAAAATCACTTCCCAACAATCACAGAGGATGCCAAGAGATGATAAAACAAATCTTCACTGAGTTGGGAGAAAACAACGTGTAAATCAGAATTTCATACTCATCCAAACAATCTTTCAAAGAACAAAGACAAAATAAAGACATATTCAAAAAAAACAAAACCTGGAAGAACCTCTCATTAAAGAAAATTCTAAATACCTTGGAGGAGTAAAAAAATGATCCCAGTTGGAGGAGAGAAATGTAAAATGAAATGATACGAAAAAGTGTAGGTAAACATATGGGTAAATATAAATAAACATCAATTGTATAAAACAATAATTTCTGATGTGAAAAGGGAAAGGTAAGTTTAACCAAACAGTACATATTCATTAACTTTAATATTTTGTTAAGTATTTATCTTAAAATAGAGAGAGGAACCACTGAGAAAACAAACACAGGGCATATAAGTTCCAAATAGATTAAAAAAGAAAAATGAATCAGTGAACTCAAAGGAGGAAAAAATTAATATGGGGAGAAGGGTTAGGAGAGTGAAATAGATATAAAATGTAATAACTTGGTCCAAAAATCCAATATATATTAGAAATCACACAGATGTCATGTAGTAGTCATATATGGACATGTATACATGTCCAGTGGTCATGTATGGATGTGAGAGTTGGACTATAAAGAAAGCTGAGCGCCAAAGAATGGATACTTTTGAACTGTGGTGCTGGAGAACATTCTTGAGAGGCCCTTGGACTGCAGGGAGATCCAACCAGTCCATCCTAAAGGAAATCAGTCCTGAATATTCACTGGACAGACTGATGCTGAAGCTGAAATTCCAATACTTTGTCTACCTGATGTGAAGAACTGACTCATTTGAAAAGACTTGAAGGTGGGAGGAGAAGGGGACAACAGAGGATGAGGTGGTCGGATGACATCACCGATTCAATGGACATGAGTGTGAGTAAACACTGGAAGTTGGTGATGGACAGGGAGGCCTCATGTGCTGTGGTCCGTGGGGTCACAGAGAGCTGGACATGACGGAGTGACTGAACTAACTGACTGAAGCTCTGCAGCTACAATTAAACTATTTACAGTAAAAGAAAGTCAATGTCTGATATTAATACCAGACAAAAAAATACCTGAAATCAAAAATATTAACAGAGAAAAAGAGGGTCATGATAGAGTAATAAACCATTCTCAACAGAAAAATTCAGAAATTCTAAACTTGTAAGAACCCAGTAAGAGAGCCTAAGGCAATAGTTAAGCAGCAACAGAGAAGGAAAAAAGTGTCATCACTGACAAATGCTGTGACTGTCTATGCAGAAAACCCCAAAGAATTTACAAACAAATAAGAGAAGATAACAAAGTGGTTGGATACAAAAATCAACATTAAAAGTTCATTTTATTTCTATATACTAGCAAGAGTCAGAAATTTAAAAAAAAAAATTTACAATAGCAATACCATATCTAAGAATGATAAAACATGTACTAGTTCTTGATGAAGAAAATTATAAAATCTTATTGTAAGGCCTTAAAAGGCCTAAATAAATGGAAAACCATGGTACCTAATCCAGAAAATGCAAATTAAAACTACAATGATATTTCTTTTTAAATCTCACTAGTGGTCTCTCAACTGTGTCTGACTCTGTGCGACCCCATGGACTGTAGCCCACCACACTCCTCTGCCCATGGAATTTTCCAGGCAAGAATACTGGAGTGGGTAGCCATGCTTCTCCAAGAGATCTTCCCTACCCAGGGATCAAACCTGGGTCTCCTGCACTGCAGGCAGATTCTTTACCATCTGAGTGAGCAACAATTAAGAAGCTGGTCTCACAGGCATTTGTGAGAATATGGAACACAGAAACTCTGATTCACTTCTATTTTGAGTGTAAATTTATTTGAACACTTTTGAAAAGTTTGATATTCCAGTTGGAAATGGAACATGCACAATCCTACATACAATTCACCTGTCACACTCCTAGGTATATACTCTCAAGAAACTTTTGCACATGTGCTTAGGAGACATGTATAAGAATATTCATTTATTTGAGCAGCATTGCAGCAGCATGATAACAGCCCCAAACTGGAAATGATCCAAATATACTACAAAATAAAATAGATAAATTATGTTAGGCTCATTCAATCAAATCCTAAACAGCAAACTCCCAACTCCATCCAAAATGGATGGATCTCAAAAAATAATTTTGAGTGAAAGAATCAAATCATAGGGGAATGTATACAGTATGATTTCATCTATATAAAGAAATAAATATAGACTGATCTAAGTTATTCATATAGGATTACATATATAGGTGATAAACCTATGATAAAATGTGCAAGACTAAGAATGTGCTGAAGAAGACTCTGAAAAACTGAATATCCTCATGCAAAGATGACAGATTAACATCTCAGGGAGGGGTCTCAATGGGCAAACGGGTAAATTACTTAATCCTCTACACTACTATAAATAATTTTGATAACTACCACCAAGTAGCAGATGGTGATACAGATTCTGAAGAAAGCACAGAATATGAAAATATGAAAATGGACCACCACAGTATTATTACTATTATTATATATGCACTGTACTTAATCGCTCAGTCATGTCCAACTCTTTGTGACCCCATGGACAGTAGCACACCAGGCTCCTCTGTCCATGGGAATTGTCCAGGCAGGAATATTGCAGCGGGTTGCCATGCCCTCCTCCAGGGGATCTTCCAAACCCATGCATCTAACCTAGGGCTCCCGCATTGCAGGCAGATTCTTTACTGTCTGAGCCACCATGAAGTTCTAACAAAGTGTCAGTCACTGGGCTGTGTTAAGACACTATCATGCCTCATGACTCATAAGTAAAAGCAGGGGTTTCTCACTTCATTCATGATAAAACCACATTTTGGGTCAATTTCTCCAGGTTACACTGTACATGGTAAATGACAGGGTTCTACTTATGTGACCTCAAAGCCTGTTCTTCCCCCACCACTGTCTTGGGGGACATACCGCAGTACAGTCTGCAGGATGACAGTGATTTATAGACACACCCTATCTCATTCAACTAGCCATAAATTCCCTATGGGTAGGATCTAGAGCTGATTCATCATCCTTCAAAGTACACATTCAATTAAAGAATACCTGAATTACACACGGAATAAACACTTTAATTTCTCTAGCTTGTAACAGATTATTTGAGGGGGTGTGTAGGAGGCATACTGAAATAAAGGACTGCTGAGTTACACAGTCCATGCTCAGACTCCATCGTGTCACCACCAAGCTGAACCCATCAGCGCCTTGGCGTAAGTCACATAACAATGTACAGACCACAGGTTTTAATGGAAAAGGGGGAGACTTGTATTAAATAGCCAAAACAGTAAAACAACTAAATAATACTTATCACTATATGCAAACATTGAGAGATACTGTCATTTGAAAAATGACTTAGCTGAAGATAGTATTTGGCACTCAGTCTTCATTACCCTGATTTTTATCCATTTGGATTACTTAAATATAAGTAGATCTTACATTCAAGCTTCCTCAGTTTCCACTTTGAAGTGCATTAAGCATGTGTAAAGCTTAAGAGAGGTGGGCTCCAGTCCTAGTTCCCTTGACTGCCCACGACGCACGGCAAGGGTAGCAGCGTTAATCGTGGACTCGTGGGGCAGCCCATGGTAGCAGCTGCAGTTTGGCGTTCCATCCGGGGACCCTGGTGTCACAGCCCACGCTCTTTGTACTTTCAGAAAGTCACACTCATTCCTCCTCATTTTAAATCCAAGTTAATTTTCCATTAATTTATTATGAATAGAAAACAGTAGCCCTAACTTTAAGATATCACAGATTCTCAGTTTTCTTATGTACCATGTGCCTTGTGCTTAAAAAAGCAGTCTTTTTCACCTTGTTCGTTTTTCTCTAATGCATAAAAGAGAGAAAAATGCTGGCAGCAAACTCTTGGGAGATTCCCCCTAATCCTATCCCCTTAACTTTCAACCTTGTATATAGTTAGGGATCTGATGTTTCTCTTTAATGTGTAATTTTGAAAAATTTCAAACATGCTGAAAGGAAGAGTAGAATGTATACCTATAAATCCCCTCACCTAGAATTATCACTTATTAACATTTTACCACGTTTGTTATATTGCTCTCTCAATACAGTTTTTTCTTTGTAGAATCTTTTGAAACTCCGGTTGCAAAATAACATTTTATCTATAAATACTTCAAAGAACTGGAAAATTCTCCTATTAAATTATAGTATCATTATCACACCCAAGAAACTTAACTTTGATACAAGCATTTTTTTCTTATACACTCTATCTCCACTAGTCCCATTCATGTTCTTAACAGATGTTTTTTTCAACCCAGGATTCAATGAGGAATTCAAGCTTTGCATTTAATTGTCATGTTCCTTTACCCTTTGCTTATGCCTCTATCACACTGACACTTTTTAAGAAAGAATCCATACAAATTGTCCCACAGGATGTCCTGTAATCTTGATGTGTCTAATTACTGTTTTGCGGTTAATTTCAGATTCAGGATTTTTGTAAAGAATACTACAGGAGATACTATAATTCCCACAGGGCCACATCTGAAAGTACATAATCTCTATTTTCCTCACTACTGGTGGTTCTGATTGATAACTTGGTTAAGATAATGTCTGTTGGATTTCAATATTGTAAAGGTACTTTTTACTCTTCATAATTAATAATCTTTGATGTTATAAAATTATTTTTTCCCCTACAACTTTTCGCTCAGTAATTGTAGCATCACTGGTGAATCTGAGAACCTTGGTTTTTATGTGGCTCATCACTCCCTATGATTGCTATATTAACCTAACTCTCCTCGGAAAGCTTATCTAAAGAACATACCAAAAGGCTTTTTCATGAAGCCTATAGTTTTAACTGGGCTTCCCTGGTGGCGCAATAGTAAAGAATCTGTCTGCAATGCAGCAGACACAGGTTTGATCCCTGGGTTGGGAAGATCCCCTGGAGGAAACAGTAACATATGCCAGTCCAGTACTCTCACCTGGGAAATCCCATGGAAATCCCATGGATGGAGGAAAATGCCGGGTTACAGTCCATAGGGCTGCGAAACAGTCGGAGACGACTTAGCAACTAAACAAAAAAACAATAACAAAAAGTTTCAGCATAAATTTGCTGACGTTCTTAGTGTAAAGAGTCCCTTTTTCCCTCTTTCTAAATCTTTTGAATTTTCTTTGAACAAGAGGTTCAAATATAGTGTTTTACATACTAGTCACCTCATGGCTCATACCGGACAAAAACTGCTTGCCTTACTTTCTATAAAAAGAAAAAAAAGTCATCAAAATAAAAGTAGGACTAAATTTAGCCCATCGAGCCCAGTTGTCTCATTGGTTAATAAGGAAAATCTTCTTTGCTTCACAAAATTACAGGACAATCTGTCAATCAAACTCTTAGCTTGTCTCCTAAAAGATCTGTTACTGGGTTGTCTGTTATATCACCAGTGTTCTGTATTGGCTGTGGATCTTACTTTATCAGCTCTAATGAAGCAAGCTACATAGGAAGGTGAGATAAGGTTTCTATCAAAATCTTAATTCCCAAATCAGAAGTCAAGAGGGCAATCCTAGGAAGAGCATAGCCATCTGAAGACACCTAAAAGAAACATTTCTAAGACAGATAATTATAACAGGAGAACTTTTTGAAAAAGTAACTGTGACTTAGGCTCAAATGTTACACATAAAAATCAAAATTGATCTTTCTTTTATGCAAAATGGAAAAGGAATTTAAATAAGAACATCTATGTGTCCACTCACATTTTTTCCTCTATGAAAAACCTGGCAGACTTTTAAAGTAAGTGATCTAGGGATGAGCAATATGCATTAATGCCTCCAGTAATGAATACAGTACAGTATGCTCGAATGACATTCTTTCTCCTCAGGAACTTTAATATCAAAGGTTAAAACAAAATGTTTGACTTAAATGATGCATTGTTCCACAGTAAATGCTAAATGGCCAGCAGAAACCACAGTGAATAAGGAAATCTAGTCTCAACTTTGCCACTACGATCAGTTTCCTCATCCATGAAAAAAGAGATTAGACTAGATGAGTTCTAAAGATTTTATATTCACAATCATCTATGAACCTGAACACATAGGTGACTAAGATTAAAAAAAAAAAGCAGATACTAAAATAACTACTGTATTCCTTCCGAAGTTTAAACCAGATGCACAAAACTTAAAGGGGCACCAAAAACACTTAATGATCAAGATCATTAAGCGTTTGGTGCAATATATAAAAAAAAAAATTATTGCAAGAACCCATGATGAACAAAAAATTAAATTTTTAAACAAAGGCAGTCACTGTGTTTGTTTATGACCCTGTACTAGCGGTGCGACAGATCATTTCCAACCAGTTCCCAATTCATGAGGCTGTTCACCGTCAAGAAGGGTTATGAGGGTTGAGCACGGTGTCCAACAGACTAGGCAATATACTTTACAAACAGTCATAATTTTTTTAGAGTTTTTATCAACTTTTTCCACTTGATACAAAATATGAAAGGATATTTTGATAAGCGTACACAGGGACACATTTTAAACATTTTTCTGTAGCTCTAATGGGGCTCACTGGATTTCAGAATTCATTCTTCCAATCGGTAAAGCACCAAAACGTTGAAAATAAATGCCTCTGCTCTAGGCTTCAGTGTCACAGAGATGAAGAGTCAGTCTGACAAAGAAGTAGAACGAAATAAAGAGCAGCACAGAGACAAAACAAAAATCCGAGATTCAGGGAGAGGAGAGCTTCCTCTGTTGGCGTAAAAAGGATGAGGAAAAGGGACAGAGTGGAAGTGGTATCTGTTTAAGACCGTTTTATAAAATCCAAAATGTTCCAACACCCTTGACACTGCCATCTATTGCATCCTACCTGGGTGTCCAGGACCGAGTCATCTTCTTCTCTCCGGCAGGGTTCCCTTCTCCGAGCCGTGTGGGAACCCCGGCACAGCCTGGAGTCACACGGTCAAGTCCGACTGGTAGGCCAGGGAGACGCCAGGGCAAGACCGACAACAAGTGATTTCACCTGCTGTTCTTCATCTTCCGCCAAATGAACGATGCGAACACTCAATATGGGAGACAAAATTAACTTCAAAATGGAAGGGAGACAGACAAGAGAAAGGGATAACAAACACAGTGGGGTAAATCCAAGAGATGGAAGAAGAAAAGGGTGCAGAAAGCATTACAGACAACCTCGAAGATGAAAGGAGAGAGCGGGGGGAAAGACAGAAAAACACCTACCTCTGCTTTACTGACTTGCTAAAGCCTTTGACTGTGTGGATCCCAACAAACTGTGGAAAATTCTTAAAGAGATGGGCATACCAGACCACCCGATCTGCCTCCTGAGACATCTGTATGCAGGTCAAGAAGCAACAGTTAGAAGCAAACATGGAACAACTGACTGGTTCCAAACAGGGAAGGAGTACGACAAGGCTGTATATTGTCACCCTGCTTATTTAACTTATATGCAGAGTACATCATGAGAAACGCTGGGCTGGAAGAAGCACAAGCTGGAATCAAGATTGCTGGGAGAAATATCAATAACCTCAGATATGCAGATGACACCACCCTTATGGCAGAAAGTGAAGGAGAATTGAGAGCCTCTTGATGAAAGTGAAAGAGGAAAGTGAAAAAGTTGGCTTAAAGCTCAACGTTCGGAAAACGAAGATCATGGCATCTGGTCCCATCACTTCATGGCAAATATAGTGGAAACAGTGGAAACAGTGTCAGACTTTATTTTTCTGGGCTCCAAAATCACTGCAGATGGTGACTACACCATGAAATTAAAAGACACTTATCATTGGAAGGAAAGTTATGACCAAACTAGACAGCATATTAAAAAGCAGAGACATTACTTTTCCAACAAAGGTCTGTCTAGTCAAAGCTATAGTTTTTCCAGTGGTCATGTATTGATGTGAGAGGTGGACTATAAAGAAAGCTGAGTGCTGAAGAATTGATGCTTTTGAACTGTGGTGTTGGAGAAGACTCTTGAGAGTCCCTTGAACAGCAAGGAGATCCAACCAGTTCATCCTAAAGGAAATCTGTCCTGAATATTCATTGGAAGGACTGATGCTGAAGCTGAAGCTCCAATACTTTGGCCACCTGATGCGAAGAGCTGACTCATTTGAAAAGACCCTGATGCTGGGAAAGATTGAAGGCAGGAGGAGAAGGGGACGACAGAGGATGAGATCGCTGGCGATAGAAAAAAAAGAAGACAAGGGACGACAATAAAAAAGATGAAAAAAAGTTAGTAAAAAAATTTACCCAATTTAAATTCACCACTTTCTTCTAAGTACTTACCAATAAATTAACAAACTAATATTTATGGCTTGTTGTTGTTGTTCAGTCGCTAAGCCAGTCAAACTCTTTGCAATCCCATGAAATGCAGCACGCCAGGCTTCCCTGTCCTTCACTACATCCTGGAATCCACCCAAACCCATGTCTATTGAGTTGGTGATGCCATACAACCTTCTCATCCTCTGTCGTCCCCTTCTCCTCCTGCCCTCAATCTTTCCCAGCATCAAGATTTTTTCCAGTGAATATTCATGGCAAACTAATTGAATTATTTTGTAACAAAGAAATAAACATACACACACAGATTCAAATACATACACACACTTTGAAGATGTCTTCAAGTGAAGTTTCTCAGACTGAGAAAGATAAGACATATAAAGCAGGTTTCTACAGCTATTGATTGTTTCCAGTTAGAGACAGACTCACACAAGCTTCAGTCTTGGCCTCCAGAATTAGCCCTTGAGTCACCTGGCTTCTGTGGGTTTGAACAATGAAGCCCATCCTGACTGGTGGATTCCAGAAATGTTCCATAGAATTTATCTTGACTTTTGATGAACCTACAGGTGAGCCTTCCTAGTCTCCCTACTTCCAGGTTTATAAATTCATTATTTGTAAATAAACATATATCATTAGAACTCAGGTATAAATTTGTCCTAAAATAAGTTCTAATTTAGAATATAAAAAAAAAAAAAAAACTTCCTTAACAAATCCATCTTGCAAAACATATCTTATGCTATCAGATTATTTTTATTAATAATTGTAATTACCATCTTTCCTTCTCTGCATTTAGCTTATTTCTTTTTTGCAGTGTATTCCTGGTCATACAGTTATTTTTTTGATTATTTATTTCTTTATCTGGTTGTGCTGGACTTAGTTGGGACATGTGGGGTCGTTTCGTTGCAGCATGTGGGATCTAGCTGCCTGACCAGGGATTGAGCCCAGGCCCCCTACACTGGGGGTGTATTAAACTGCATTGTGTTTTAAATTGAACTTACAGTATATCCAAATTGCAGAATTCTGGGAGATAGTCTGGACAACCAGAGGATTACAAATCCAGAAGGTACCTTTTGCCAAAAAAGGGGCACCAATTAAAATTCTATGAAAGCAAAAATTGCTCAGTTGTGTCCGACTCTTTGCAACCCCTGGACTGTAGCCTGTCAGGCTCCTCTATCCACGGGATTCTCCAGACAAGAATACTGGAGTGGGGTGTGGTTCCCTTATCCAGGCCGATCTTTCCAACCCAGGGATGGAGCCCAGGTCTCCTGCATTGCAGGCAGATTCGTTTTTGTCTGAGCCACTAGAAGTAGCTTATGGATAGTTCTCATTAACCACATACAGTCTAATCTATTATAAACTACTAAAATTTAGGGTAAATATTTGCCTTGACCCTAATAAGGGATTGATTTTTGCTTCTCTTGACTTACAATAAGCATGATACCATGCTATAGTTATTCATCTATTAATCTGTCTTTCTTCTTATTGATGCCAATGAGCAACTTAAGACAAGAGATCATATTATTTATTTACCTTTTTGTGCCCAGCACCAATCAGAACATATTAGGTGCTCAAACATATACATACATATTTGAGTTCAAACAATTAAGCAACAGGACAAAATTGATTTCATATATTATAAAGTGTAATATATTTAATCTAGGAACAAAATTTATGTACTTGATATCAAAAAATAACTTCTGGAGAAATGTACATTAATGTCATTCTGGTTACAAAGTCCTACTTGTATAACCTAAACACACTATACTAAAGTACAAAAAAAGAATAATTGCATTTTTCACAACTTGGGGATTTAAAAATTTCTGGAGTAGAGAAAGCATCAAAGCTTGCTGGTAGCATATTGCTCTAAATCAACCCCTATACTTTATTTTTGCTTACTTGGAGGAATTTTAAATGTGTATTATTAAAACACTTAGTATCAGCAAATTTTCACCTGCTCATAAAACAGGTATTAACAATCATTTAATATATGTGTCTAAAATGGAGTTTTTCTTAAAATATACTTCTAGCTTTACACATCAAAACACACAAACAAGGACAGCAGCACTTCTGCTCTCATCTTTATTTCCAAAAATAATAATTTGATTCTAATGCACGTTGGCTTTTGTGCATGACAAACACCCCCCAAAAAAGAAGAAAATTAAAACAGTGGGGACCAGCATAACCAGTTATACAAAGGACTAAAATGACAATGTATTAAACAATATAATTCCGTTTTTAAGCGTTCGTGAAATGATCTGTTATTTAAATTAAAAAACAAGAGTTTCAATAAATTTATTTTATATCAAAACGTAAGAATGAGATCTAGCTGTTACATATGCAAATATCCACCATCTGATTATGCATCATGTAGTATTCGATTTTTCACTTCATGCACTCCTACAAATGGCACTAAACTAACTGGGAAAAAAAAGAATAAGCTAAGAACATACAAATGTGAGACAATTAAGGGAATTTTTTAAAAAATAAGTAAGTTAAGGGTGAAGATTTTTTTCAAAAGATTTTTCCATCCCAAATAATTCATTTTGCAGTACCATTTAGAGTCATTAAAATACATTCCATCAACAAATATTCTAAAATTCTAAATGACTACTATAAAGTATGCTTTACATAGATCAAGTCATGGAAATATGACCAAGTACCTCTTCAAGGAAGGTTATTAGCTTTTTTAAGAGAAAATGCAACAAAATCAAGTGTGACACTTCTTCATCTGAGACATCATGTTAGCTGTGTTCTATAGAGTTTTAGGAATAGTCTATGAATATCCAAATAACCAGTGAATTCAACTTTGATTTTTTTTAAAAAACAAAACTAAAGGCATAGATGTATTATTAGTTTCACTACACCACACACAAAATAAATCATATAACAACGCTGAGAAGAGCTTTAATATGGCTACATGAGAAAAAGAAAAGATAAAAGAAAAAAAACTCTGAAAGCCAATAAATCCATACCTGATAGGACTCAAAACAAAAGTGAAATTCAGTTTAGCCTTTTAAATGTTCAGTGTTAAGTAATATTGATGCACCAATTATCTCTATAAATCACTCTTCAACCTTAATTACCCAAAGGTAACTTTCCTTTAATACTTGTTGCCTTTGTGTTTCACTTAATATAACTGCTTTTTAAAAAAAGGGGAGTGGTTAGAGAAAGTTTACAGAAAAAGCAAGAAGATTTTTTAAAATTATGATCAAATATATGAATACATAGAATACAATAAAAGGAAATAAAAGTCAAAATCTTTTTTAAATTTACCATTATTTTCAAATGGTGTGACTGTCTTCCTTTAAGAGCCCAGAGAATCAACTATAAAACTATTAGAAACTATATAATCAGAAGTATGGTCAGTTATAAAATTTACATACAAAAGTATATTTAAAGTGTACAAAAACGTATACTCTTATTGACCAGTAATAGCCAGTTAGAAAAGATCAAACTGATATCATTAAATTGATATCATCAAATTGATATCATACAACAATAAAATTACTAAATATATAAAACTAAATTAATATGAAATACATAGGACCTATAATAAGAAAACTGTAAACCTCAAAAAAGGAAAGGTTTAAATAGGAAGTGCTAGGAGAGAAACAGATTTAAAGGACTAGATCTGATAGACAGAGTGCCTGATGAAATACGGATGGAGGTTCGTGACATTGTACAGGAGACAGGAATCAAGACCATCCCCAAGAAAAAGAAATGCAAAAAAGCAAAATAGCTGTCTGAGGAGGCCTTGCAAATAGCTGTGAAAAGATGGGAAACAAAAAGCAAGGGAGAAAAGGAAAGATATACCCATTTGAATGTAGAGTTCCAAAGAATAGCAAGGAGAGATAAGAAAGCCTTCCTCAGTGATCAGTGCAAAGAAATAGAGGAAAACAATAGAATGGGAAAGACTAGAGATCTTTTCAAGAAAATTAGAGATACCAAGGGAACATTTCATGCAAAGATGGGCTCAATAAAGGACAGAAATGGTATGGACCTAACAGAAGCAGAAGATATTAAGAAGAGGTGGCAAGAATATACAGAAGAATTGTACAAAAAATATCTTCACGACCCAGACAATCACAATACTGTGATCACTCACCTAGAGGCAGACATCCTGGAATGTGAAGTCAAGTGGGCCTTAGGAAGCATCAATATGAACAAAGCTAGTGGAGGTGATGGAATTCCAGTTGAGCTATTTCAAATCCTCAAAGATGACGCTGTGAAAGTGGTGCACTCAATATGTCAGCAAGATTGGAAACCTCAGCAGTGGCCACAGGACTGGAAAAGGTCAGTTTTCATTCCAATCCCAAAGAAAGGCAATGCCAAAGAATGCTCAAACTACCACACAATTGCACTCATCTCACATGCTAGTAAAGTAATGCTTAAAATTCTCCAAGCTGGGCCTCAGCAATAAGTGAGCTGTGAACTTCCAGATGTTCAAGTTGGTTTTAGAAAAGGCAGAGGAACCAGAGATCGAATGGATGGATCATCAAAAAAGCAAGAGAGTACCAGAAAAACATCTATTTCTGCTTTATTGACTATGTCAAAGCCTTTGACTGTGTGGATCACAATAAACTGTGGAAAATTCTTAAAGAGATGGGAATACCAGACCACCTGACCTGCCTCTTGAGAAATCTGTACGCAGGTCAGGAAGCAACAGTTAGAACTGGACATGGAACAACAGACTGGTTCCAAGCAGGAAAAGGAGTACGTCAAGGCTGTACATTGTCACCCTGCTTATTTAACTTATATGCGGAGTACATCATGAGAAATGCTGGGCTGGAGGAAGCACAAGCTGGAATCAAGATTGCCAGGAGAAATATTAATAACCTCAGATATGCAGATGACACCACCCATATGGCAGAAAGTGAAGAAGAACTAAAGAGCCTCTTGATCAAAGTGAAAGTGGAGAGTGAAAAAGTTGGCTTAAAGCTCAACCTTCAGAAAACTAAGATCATGGCATCTGGTCCCATCACTTCATGGCAAATAGATGGGGAAACCGTGGAAACAGTGGCTGACTTTCATTTTTCTGGGCTCCAAAATCACTGCAGATGGTGACTGCAGCCATGAAATTAAAAGACACTTACTCCTTGGAAGGAAAGTTATGACCAACCTAGATAGCATATTAAAAAGCAGAGTCATTACTTTGCCAACAAAGTTCCATCTAGTCAAGGCTATGGTTTTTCCAGTGGTCATGTATGGATGTGAGAGGTGGACTATAAACAAAGCTGAGCGCCAAAGAATTGATGCTTTTGAACTGTGGTGTTGGAGAAGACTCTTGAGAGTCCCCTGAACTTCAAGGTGATCCAACCAGTCCATCCTAAAGGAGATCAGTCCTGGGTGTTCATTGGAAGGACTGATTTTGAAGCTGAAACGCCAATACTTTGGCCACCTGATGCGAAGAGCTGACTCACCGGAAAAGACCCTAATGCTGGAAAAGATTGAGGGCAGGAGGAGAAGGGGACGACAGAGGATGAGATGGTTGGATGGCATCACCGACTCGATGGACATGGGTTTGGGTGGACTCCGGGAGTTGGTGATGGACAGGGAGGCCTGGCGTGCTGCAGTTCATGGGGTCGCAAAGAGTCAGACAGGACTGAGCGACTGAACTGAACTGACTGATGTTTTATACTAAAGATACCAAATTTCCACAAATAAAACTGTGGCTATAAAGCAGTAACAACCAACTCCTAACGGTGTGTGTGTCCACATGCACACACATAGCTTATTAGGATCACTGGCATCACTGTCCAAACATTAGTAAGTAGGGAAACTGGGGAGAAAGAACAGAGCCAGGGGCTATCCAAGCGGACATACAGACCAAGGATCATAAAATCAATTCAATCCAAGATGTGATTTCCAGAGGGTCAGGAAAAAAGTTACTTCGAAGAAGAGTGGAATGTCCCAGTCCCGGTGTGACTTAGAGCGAGGCAGGCTTGACGGGGTGAGTAATGCAATTAACTACGACATATTCAGATTCAGGAATTCAAGACAATAGCTTCTAAGAGCTAAAGCAAGAGGAGAGCTATGATAAGTCTACTCGGTTCCACATTTTCTCTCGGATGTAGAATACTGAAAGAGGCAAAGACAGCTAAGGGGAGTTTCATAGGCCTCAAGGCAAACCTTGAACCTTAATGGAACAAGGAAAAACAAATCAAGATAGCAGGGAGGTCCCTAGCAAGTAAATGGTGGTATTTCAATTAATGATCCCATCTTTCAGATTTACAGAGTCTTAGAGAATAAGGATAACAACTTCCTCGGCTAACATCACAGACAATTGCTCTAAACAGAGAAGTGTACTCTGGAGTATTAAGTTGTAGGTATGTTCTCAGGGCTTTCACAAGTCAAGGCCAGACAAACTCAAATTTCCCACCCACCCCCCTTCTTCTTGATTCAAAACACTACGCAACTTTATTAACAAAAAAAAAAAAAATAGAAACTACTAAGGCAAAAGGATTACCTAAGATAACATTTCAGATCTGCAAAAGCCTGGTGATATGTGAAACACCCTGCTCAGCATATAAAGATGTATTGAGAAGGGTTCCAACTTTTCATAAGGGGTGAAATTAACACAAATATTTCATTTTCAATCATGTTTTCCTAACATAGTGAATCCATAATGTTAAGAATCCTTAAATGCTACACAGATATAAAAGTGAAACCCGCAAAGATAGGAAAATAGCAATGATAAATCAGCTCAGGTCCCAGGATTATTTTCTCATTAGGACAGTAAAAGTTTCTAGGTTTTTCCTGCATATAAAATAAAACATGATAGCAATGAGAATTTCAGTTAAATAGTATATCCCTGTTAGTCACTGAAAAATGTTAGAAAACCTACATCACAACAGGTTATTTTGTCAAATAATTAGAAATAAAAGGATCAACGGTAAATGGGAGGGCCTATTCCTACTAACAATGACGGTCAGGTTTCACAAAATCCAAGTCCTACAATCCATGATGAGACGCAGTGAAAGGACGCTCAGTTAATATAAGTCACTTGCAATCATCTCTCTCTGCAGCACCAAAGGCCTTTAAAAGAGTGAGTGTACCGTAATATCAAAATTAGATTTATACATCCTAGAAGGCGGGTCACACACTGATGAACAGCATTAAACTGACATAATGGCTCTTAGTGGTTATAAATGCAGCTTTTTCCGACTTTAATTGGCAATGACTAGACTGACCTTTTCTGTATAACTGTAACTACAGTACAGTAATTAGACCAACCACTACTTCTGAAGTACAGAAGAGAGGAAGAAAGCTCTCAGTCAACCAGCCTTGAAAACGCAGAGTAAAACTGGGTTGGCATTCTATTGGGGGGAAAATGAGGCACCAATAAGAAAAGCAGTTTCCCATAGATGGCATCCTATGTTGATGTCTGCACTGAAGATGAAAACACCAGAGGAAAGGCCATTCTGTCTACCGAGAGGCAGGGCCCCACTGGAGATAAACCCAGCCCGCAGGCTGCCGTCCACCGCGCGGCCAGGCTGCAGCCACGGGCCCCACACACCTCCTCTGTGCAGGCCTCTCCCGGGTGGGCACGGCGGGTCCCACACCTCCTCTGTGCAGGCCTCTCCCCCGATGGCCCGGGCCTTCTCCCCACACCGCCGGGGGAGGCCAGTGCGCCTGGAGTCCCTTGATGCAAAAGCAGCCCGGCGGCCGGAGGCCGGGCCCTCTTCCAGGGCAGGAGAAGTGGTCTCACGACAGCTGCGCCCTCGGGGAGAGGAGCCTGGAGAAGGCTGCGCCCCGGTCCCACCCGCCGGGCCCCACTGGCCTGACTTTCCGGGGAGCACGTCCCGGGGGAGCAGGGAGACCACCTCGCGCCCCGGGGGCCCCTGGGGAAGGGCTGCCCCGGAGCCCAGCGCGGAGCCTGAGAGCCCACGGCCTGGGAAGAGCCCTCTGGGGTCGGAGCGCCTGTTGAAGCCTCTCCCTGAAGCCTCGGGCAACTTTCCTACCACCGTGCAGCCCCCTCCCAAGCCCAGCACCAAAGGGGAGAAAAGAAACACTTTTTGCAGAAAAAAATAACAGCAACAACTAAAAAAGCTGTAGTGTATACTTGAAGCTGGAGAGGCTGCATCTTACGCGTTCTCACCACGCACGCACTACAGGGCTCACGACGTGAGGTTGTCAATGTGTTAGTTAACTGGATTCTGGTGATTTTTTCACAGGATACATGTTTATTAAATCATCACATTGTACACTTTAAATATACATGATTTTTCTTTGACAATTACATCTCAATAAAGCTGGAAAAGGTTTCAAACATTAAAAAAAAAGTCCTAAAAACAAGTTTGAAAGTAAAAAATTAAAAAAAAAAAGGAATTAAGATGTGACTTGGTATTACCGGGGACACACGGAGGGAAGCAGGAGCAGAGATCTAAACACAATCACGTCAAAGTCCCTGATTGTGGCCCCTGCAGGCATGCCCTCCTCAGAAAGTGAACTCGCTCAGTCATGTCCGACTCTTTGGGACCCCATGGACTGTAGCCCGCCAGGCTCCTCTCCGTCCATGGGGATTCTCCAGGCAAGGGCACTGGAGTGGGTTGCCATGCCCTCGTCCAGGGGATCTTCCTGACCCAGGGATGGATCCCAGGTCCCCTGCATTGCAGGCAGACGCTTTACCCTCTGAGCCACCAGGGAAGCTCACGCCTTCCTAGGCCCGCATAATTCAGCAGGAAGGTAGGAGTCTGGACAGGGCCCTAAAGGAACAACAGTGGCCAGTCCTCCCAGAAGACCCTTGGCAAAGGCTGGAAAGGAAGTGGAGCCTACCCTTTTGCCCACCCCATCCCTGGGTCTCAGGTGAAGGTCATCAGCCCCTATGCGTTTTGCCTCCAAGGTGGGAGGCACCAGGTCCCTGAAGGACAGGTGGGAGATTTCTTTTTCAGGAACCCAGATTGCACTGATCACCTCTCTGCGCGACCCTGGGGGGAGAATCCTGGCATGTTGAAAAGAAAAAAAAAAAAAGACCAGTGCAAACTGAACCAGTGGGCGAGTTCTTATCATGAGTCACCACCCACTAGCGTCCCCAGGCATCCACACAGGTCAGCCTCTCTCCCGGGAGCTGCCATAGTTGGCAGTCATACACTGGGCAATTACAAGTCAACTCGGCACCCAGAATTATTTTCTCATTTGGACAGGAAAAGTTTACTCATCCCCCAATATGTAAAACGGAATATAATTGCAGGAGGGATTTTAGTTAAATGATCTCACTTCTATCCCTGTTATTTACTGAAAATAAGTTGGAAAATATACATGAGAGCCAGGGACCACCATCTTTCATCAGTAGAGCAATGAGATTTGGTATTAATATATAAACAGTAGGTAAAGGAAGTCACTGTACAATATGTAAACTTCCAGATTACTCACAAGTGCAATGTACGGTAATTAAAAACTACCTGCTCATGCACATTGGAGGACACACAGCCCCTCGATTACAGGAACAGCGAACAGGGTCTCAGCGCGTGTTCAGCAAAGGGCACAGAACTGATGCAAGTGAAAAGCAGCAGAAGCATATACAGTCACCTAGAAACCCCTCGGCTGTGTTAGAGGCAAGTACTGCTAAGTATCAACCCCGCAAAGGCAAGGACACAAAGGTTCTGCTCACTGTCCTACCCCAGACGTCCCGTCATGGTAAGTGTCTGACAAATACCTGGCCACTGAATAAATGATAAATAATCAAAAACATACTCTGGAATTTTCTCTCACCGATTCTTGGATCACACAACAGTTACTTCTTTCTTATAGTGTTGATCAGACATAAAAGAAACATGTGAATACTGCTTCTCTACAGAGTTCACTTGGGATAGAAAAATTATATTTTATTTATGTGACAATCGGCAAGTTAATCTCTCATGCCTTGATTTCCTCATTTGAAAAAAAATGGTGCCTACCTCACAGGGTTGTCAAAATTTTACCATATGTAAAGCACTTAAAACAGTGGCTAGCAGAGTCGATGCTCTATGTAAGCGTCAGCAGTTTCTGCTATGATTCTGAAATGACATGCAGGGAGGTTTTCAGAATCTTACGGCTATTCACTAGTCTTATTAGCCTCTCACCACCTCCAAAAGGCAGAGACCATTTCTTATTCAGCTATGCCTTGCCAGGACTAAGTTCAGTGCCTGGCACACAATCAGTGATCAAAAAAAAAAAGGCGGGGGGGAATACAGATTACATTGAATTAAACATTAATATTATCCTACTGCTATGTTCTCGTCTAGACTGAAAAACAGTCATCTAGGCACATTATGATTCAGAACATGAATCTCCAACACAGTAAACACAACTGTGACAAGCATCCTCCTTTAACGCTTGATATTTCTAATTAAGGGACAGCTACAATGAAAGAGCTTAAAAATGTTTCCTTTTTGCCAGGGTCCAGCAGAGTCGACCTTTATTCCTTTATATTCCTCCTGACCATTTATTTGTCATTCAAAAAGCAAACTCTCCATCCTTTAAATGTATTATTGTGACATCAATGGCAAGGAAGGCAGATAAGAAGGTTCAACGGACAATCAAGTATTAGGAAACGGGCTAAGAAGTCAACAATGCAGGACATTGAAATATTTTTACAAATCTGTGCTGATGATTTGGAAAATGTGTTTAGCATTACAAGCACACTTGTGTGCTAAATAATATGTTAGAATTCTAAGGAAGTGTGGATCTGTTTTATTTATAAATTTAAAATTTCCCACCTAACTGCCATAATTCACCCTGAAATATTTCTCCCTTTGGTTTCAGAAAACTAAAGTCTCAATTGATACCTTGATGCAACATGCTGGGTCATCAATAATCTGGCAATAAACTATTTTTCTCTGGCAATAAACCCAGTTTCTCTTCTAACATTTGTAAGCAGTAAGTGATAGTTAAGAATGAACTTTCCCCTGAGTACCTGGAAATAAGACTATCCTCTAAATTAAGCTATAAAATTGATCCGTATAGAACAAATTAGCAAAGATAACGGTCAAAACAGCTCCCAGGCCAAAGCAAGAATTTGACATCACATCATCACAATGACATCCACAGAAAGTTATAATTCAGATAAAAGGGTGGCCATGTAATTTATCATCCAACTATGACATTAAGCCAGACATGAGCCAAGACTGTGCTGCACCCATTCAGACATAACATTCACTCTAATCACAAGAGGAGCTGGAAAAAGGAGCACAAAACCGGAGAGCAAGTGCTGGCGCCGCTCTTCCGAGGGTCGTCACTGGTGCTGCCCTTCCTGCTTCAGCACTAGGCCTCCCTTTGGTCACTGATGATGTTTTGGTCCATGCCTGTGCTTATGGTGTAGCTTCCTGCTGCTCTTTAACCTGATTACAAAACTTCTCATTTGTGTCTGTCTTGTTTCTTCAGATATATGGTGGGTCTCTTGGATCACTGGGATACTTGTGTCTCAAACCCCACATTCCAGCATTGTACACTGTAAACTGCAGATGGAAATCAAATGCTCACTGATCGGTAGCAATAATAATTAGTATTACAGCAGGCATGTACTGAGTAGTTACGTATGTGCCAGAAACTGTCCTAACTGCTTTATATGTACAATCACTTTTAAATCAGACAAAAACATTATGGAGTAAGTATTACTGTAACCTTCATTTACAGATGGGAAAACAAGGCAGAGGGAGGCTAAGTAACTTGCCTAGTGACAAACGGGTAGGAAGTGGCAGAGTCAGGATTCAAATCCAGACTGTCTGGCTCCAGACATAACTACTATGCTACACTGTTTCTTAGTGCAAAACATACATGCTTAAATAATTTATTCAATTATAATTCCACAGGACTGGAAAAGGTCAGTTTTCCTTCCAATCTCAAAGAAAGGCAATGCCAAAGAATGTTCAAACTACCACACAATTGTACTCATCTCACACACTAGTAAAGTAATGCTCAAAATTCTCCAAGCCAGGCTTCAGCAATATGTGAACTGTGAACTTCCAAATATTCAAGCTGGATTTAGAAACGGTAGAGGAACCAGAGATCAAATTGGATCTGTTGGATCATAGAAAAAGCAAGAGGGTTCCAGAAAAACAACTAATTCTGCTTTATTGACTATGCCAAAGTCTTCTGACTGTGTGGAACACAACAAACTGTGGAAAATTCTTCAAGAGAAGGGAATACCAGACCACCTGACCTGCCTCCTGAGAAATCTGTATGCAGGTCAAGAAGCAACAGTTAGAACTGCACATAGAACAACAGACTGGTTCCAAATCAGGAAAGGAGTACATCAAAGCTGTATATTGTCACCCTGCTTATTTAACTTATATGCAGACTACATCATGAGAAATAATGGGCTGGATAAGGCACAAGCTGGAATCAAGATTGCCTGGAGAAATATCAGTAACCTCAGATATGCAGATGACACCACCCTTATGGCAGAAAGTGAAGAAGAACTAAAGAGCCTCTTGATGAAAGGGAAAGAGGAGAGTGAAAAAGCTAGCTGAAAACTCAACATTCAAAAAACAAGATCATGGCATCCAGTCCCATCACTTCATGGCAAATAGATGGGGAAATAATGCAAACAGTGACAGATTTTATTTTCCTGAGCTCCAAAATCACTGCTGATGGTGATTGCAGCCATAAAATTAAGACTCTTACTCCTTGGAAGGAAAGTTATGACCAATCTAGACAGCATAGTAAAAAGCAGAGACATTGCTGACAGAGGTCCATCTAGTCAAAGCTATGGTTTTTCCGATAGTCACATATGGATGTGAGAGTTGGACTATAAAGAAAGCTGAGCGCTGAAGAATTGATGCTTTTGAACTGTGGTGTTGGAGAAGACTCTTGAGAGTCCTTTGGACTGCAAGGAGATCCAACCAGTCCATCCTAAAGGAGATCAGTCGTGGGTGTTCATTGGAAGGACTAATGTTGAAGCTGAAACTCCAGTACTTCGGCCACCTGATGGGAAGAACTGACTCATTGGAAAAGACCCTGATGCTGGGAAAGATTGAAGGTGGGAGGAGAAGGGGATGACAGGGGATGAGATGGTTGGATGGCATCACCGACTCAATGGGCATGAGTTTGAGTAAACTCTGGGAGTTGGTGATGGACAGGGAGGCCTGGCGTGCTGTGGTCCATGGGGTCGAACAGTCGGACATGACTGATTGACTGAACTAAAGCTGAAATAATTTATTATAAGTTTTTCAGTTATTAAACATTAGAGTTATTTTAAAATGCACCGAAGTAGGTGATGATTACATCCAGAGTCGGCACAGGTATGGAGAAACAGATACTCCCCTCTAGGGACACAGTTGTATGTTGATATACTCTATGAGGAATGAGAAAGATATGCAAAAGTTTATATGTACATTTATCCTTACATGCAGAAATTCCATTTCAAGATTTTAACCCTAAGTAGACAAAAGTTAAAAGTATCCAAATACATAGATAAAAGAATATTCATCATACTGGAAATTATTAGAATGTCTATCAATAAGAGATTAGTTAAGCACAATATGTTAAAACCCTACCATAAATTCATGAGAAATGGTGACAGAGATATGTATTTATCAAAATAAAAATAAATGCATAGTATATTGTTGACATAAATACAGAGAGCAAAACAGCACACACAATGTAATTCCAGAAGGAGGTGGTGGGAGGACATGGACATATGTGCGTCTCTAAAAATACGTCCACCAAAATGTCAACAACGTAAGTGATTAGATAGTGAGATTTTAGGTATCTCCACTTAAAAAAAAAAATTACTAAAAACCTCCTTGTGTACGTGCTGTTATTCTTACAAACGGGCATCAAAGAAATACAAGAGCACATAACCTAAGAGATACTCCAGTTCCTTTCCAGGCCGCGAAAGAAAGCAAGCACTGATGGCAAATAAGTGGCTACAATGGAAGGTGAGGGGCAAGCTCAGCAAAGTGCACCCGAGGATCCTGAGAGCCAAGGGGAGCCAGTTCCCGCCGCAGCCTCAGCACAAGCTCGCTGCGTGGACCTGGCCAAGGGCGACCCTGGGGCCACAGGAGGCATTCTCAGCAGGCTTCCGAACCCCAAGGGTCTGTGGTTACAATGTGTGAAAGAGCAGGAGGAAACAGGGTAACTCCTCACTCTGTTGCCAGTCACGGGCGGATTATTCTCCAGTCTCTCAGGACACGTTAGTCCGCTTGTACAAGACGTGAAATACCAAAGGCCAGAAAATGAGAACAGTAATGAAAACCCCTACACACACTCAGGCACTCATTACTGGCAACAGGATTATTCCTCAGAGACTAGGACAGAACACTCACCTAAGGATGGAGCCCACGGGAGACCCCTCACTATCCCAGTAAAAGCTCATTCCCAGAGTTGACAGTGCTCTTGTAAGATTTCACTCCTTTACAGATAAAAAACTACAATATGAACCAGTTGACACTGTGGTATTTTTATTTCTACTGACAAAAATCTCAGGAAAAAAGTAAAGTGAGACCTTGATGTTGCATTTCACTGTTACTCAGATACATCAATAATCAAATCTGGAGAGCTGCCAATAAAAATAGAATAAACATCATTAGCATTTTAACAAACCTGCAAGCCAGAGGGCTGGAAAAACACAGCAAGACAGAGCAAAGGGAAATGAGCGTGTTCAGTGCCTTCCCTCCAGCGGTTCGCTCCCGGCAGTCCGCCGTGTCCTCCCCACACAAGCTCCAGGGACATGTCGCTGTATTTTAAGGCCTCTCATAGAGCTGCCCAAGCCCTAAAGTTCTGGGATATGCTGTAGTCTTTTTTTTTTTTTTAAACTGAGAATAAATAACCTAATTTTTAAAATACTTTTGGAAAGCGCTGATCTTTTAGTTATAAGCAGCATCTTGAATGTCAGATAGCCAGAATGTGATTTAATATGTTAACCAAATAGGTTCAGATGAGAGATGAAGGAAAAAGTGGTAAGATGATGGGAAGAAAAAAAAGAAAGAAAGAATATGCATGCATATGTAACAGATGAAGAGCCAACAGCGTATAGGTAGATGGCTGAATTAGAGTCCTTTGAAACTACTTCCAAATCAGATCCTAGGATTCATGGAAGGTATCAAACACAGAATTACACATAAACATGCAAAGTAAACAGCTAATTTCCTTAATTTTCAGTCATTATATTTCCTCAACTGAAATAGAAATTAGAAATTGAAAGCCCTGCTTCCTGAGATATTTTGAATTTCATTTAATTCCATTATTCCATGATGTATGTGTGAGTATATGTACATGTGTAGAAAATCTTAAAGTATATTTTTAAAAAGTATAACATTAAAATACATTTGGATGAAAACTGCAAGTGAAAAACTTTCACAGAGGTACAGTAGCTATGTATTAAGGTATTTTATTTTATGGTAACATAAGTAGGAATCACTGTTTAAAAAAAAAAAACAAACTCCATTACTTAACCCATTTAATCTGAAAATAGAGATGTTTATGAAAATATACAAAAACGAATATACACTAAATGCCTTATTTTCTTCAGATAATTATGAACACTTCAGTGTCATCACACCATAAGCAATAAATAACCTTCAAGAATCTGCTAGTGTCTTTAAAACGTTTGATTGAAGACCTTTGCTGTCAATTTGCAGGGAACCATAAGGCTACAATGGTGATAAAGCATCGATGATGGATGATACCACCCAAGCCACCATTCTAATAATGAACTAATGGTTCATACTCAAGGTGCTTTTGAAACATGGTTAAGCCTCCAAACATTTCACTACGGTAGGTTCCCATTATCCCAGTCTTATAAAAGAGAACTGGAATAAGTTTACCAAGGCTATATAAGAATGACAATGATAGAGTCTGGAGCAACAACAACAACAACCCCCACAGTCCTCCGCGAGCCCTATTCATCAGTGCTGCAGAGGAGACTTTCAGAGTAATTTATTTCACTGCTCTGCGTCTCACTGCCCTTCTCTGGTAGCCACTGGCAAGTGTTTGACAAAATGTCACTGCCCAAAAAACTCCTTCCAATGCCATGTATTATAAAATGAATATGTCAAGAATCAGATGAAAATGTCATCAGTGACACTGACGACAATAAAAGAAAATATTCTACAGACCTAAGGAATGGAAGAAGATCTACGTTACCGGGGAAAACTGAGAGAATGTCACCAATGACCACATCAACAAAAGAATAAAAGAGATCACAGCTTTAAGTATTTAAATTCTGGGAACCAAATGCTCTGTAATGGGTCAGAAAGGGAAAAAGACTCCTTCTACAAGGGTTTCTGGGAAAGCTACAACGTCTCATTTAGAGACCATCTCATCATTCCTGGTGGAGACAGAGGCAACATGCCTAAGCATCTGTGAGAGCTCTTCAGCACTGAATCCCTAAGTCACTGGGTTTCTAATTTGCACGTTAAAATGAATGACATAATTTGTGAACGCCAAAAGCAGTCACATCAAATTACATAGAAATTTAATTTGAACAAAAATTTCCTCCACGTAGCCTTTAAAATATCAAGTCAAAAGTTGTCAATTTTCCTACGCTAAAGTCTTTGGAAGGTATGTTTCACTTGTACAAATACTGGGAATCAAACAACCCAGTTCAGTGTGTCTACTCTTTTGAAATTAAAAAAAGTCATTTCAATTTAAAAAAAAAATACTTTTACACTAAGACTGAGTATTTATTTTAAATGGACTTAGCTTGCAAATGTGATTCCTAAAATAAATGATCGCAGCTTGATACTGCTGATTAGAATACATCTTGGGTATATTCTGGAATTTTTACCTGTATATGATTAGCACTTTTAAATAACAGCTTTAATAGGACTTTCAAAATAACGTGTGTATTTTTGATTACCTGCCTGAGGATGAAATGCACTGAAGATTAACTACAGTCCAGGTTTAAACCTAGACATTTTCTTCCACCCAAATGCTTACAGGACACTATTCTCCCAACAATGAAATGAAACCAATGCCAATTAACACTAACAACATGGAGAGCACATGTTAGGACTTCCTGCTGCCCTGAATTACCATTCCAGGGTCTCCCCGCCCTGTACTCGCAAGCCCATCAGTGTGCATCACCACAGACTCTCAATTCTTTTACCTGAGAACAGTGTGCACTGCACAAGCTATTTAGAGGACTGAAATAGAGGATACAACTAACAGTGGCAAGTTAGTAAAGACAAATGTAACCATTCAAACGAAACATTAGAAAGATACTGTCAGTGGGGAAAGCATACAAGCAGCAACAGGAGTGTAAAGTTATCCTGAGCCTGTCTCTTTTAAAACAGCTATATTTTCAAAACAGGAGGCCAGCATCAAGTAGCCAACAGTGTTTGTTTGTGTGGATGTCTACACATCTGTCGGAGTCTGCCCGGTGACACTTCATACTTTTCCCCTCTAACAAGCTTCACTGTTACATGTTACATTTGTACTTGGAGATGACCGCCAAAAGCCATCACCAAAAAGAAAAAAAAAACAAAGCTCCTCTATAACTTAACAATGCTGTTTTGGTAGTGGGAATAAATTTGTAAAAGAAAAATCTTGGAAATAAGAAGAAGATGGACAACTATGTAAAGCTACAAATTATTAAACCTTCGTAATTTCAATAAGAACATGGTATGCAAAATATTAACTGTATGATAAGTAATATATATTTCTTTGAAGATACTTATCCAACAAATGTCTATAAATCTGCAGGAAAAAAATGTTACAGAAAACTCTTCTGTTTTGTTTCATTTTTTAAACTCCTTGTAAGTTTAATGAAGAAAGCCAGGGTATTGTCATGACATATTTTGTCATCCCTTTTCCAAATAAATTGCTGCCACAAGGATATCATGTTTCTTCCAGATTTCTCTCCTCTTGCCTTCACTCAGTTTTTTTAATTCAGCAAGGTTAACATGTTGTCAGACTAAACTTGTATCCATGAACCTCTCACATACACCACCACTCTGATAGAGAAGTCAGTTTGTGCCTCTTTAACTCTTCAGTTACATTTATAAAGCATTTTTAAAGGTTAAGTCTACACTCATTACATGAACTTGACTATTTTGACTTATTTTGATTTGCTCTATTTCTTGACCAATACGAATAGTTCATTTTCTTTTTCTTTTACCTTGAACACTAGCTCATGCTCAGTAGGTTTATTTGTATTGCCATTTAATCAACCAACACACATTTACTAAACTTCTGGTTTATTAAACTTCGAGGACTATGGAAAAAACAAAATTTCCAGATACAGTTTTTAATTCCTATGAGGTTATCAGTGTCACATTCTAAGAAATTTACAACCCATCTGAGTATAAATTAAAACTAAAAGAAAAAAATTCAACCTACTCTCTCTCCCCAAATGCACGATTCTCCAGGTACATATTCACACAAAACAAAATATTCATCTCTCTCTGTGTAATACAACAAAACATCAAAATACTAAAACATACTGGTAACTTGCTAATGAAAAAAAAAAGATTAATCAAAACCAAAAGTAAGAACCGAGTTTAAATTCAAGTTAAAAGGAAAACAAATGGAAATTACATTTCCCAAATGAAACAACTTCTCAAAATACCATAATAAATCACAGAGGGAAATGTTTCCAGGCTTTATTTAACAGGCAGTAAAACCCTAAGGCAGGTTTGATTACTGTGCTGCTATAGTAAATGGTAAGGTGAGCTACAGTATACATATCAAAACCACCTACTAGTCTTAACTAGTTTATTGATGCATGGTCTTTAAGGTGATAGTTAAAATTAAAAGTAAAAGCGTTTAAAACATGAAAAGACTCTCACTTCTATTTGTGGAATTTTTTGTGGTATTTTTGTCATAGGTGTTAGTACCATTATTGACTATATGCCATAGCAGTTATGTCCTTTCAAGACTTATTATTAAAAAACACAGATGTTAAACACAAACATAACAGTGATTAAGTTTCAGCCAAAATTCTCCTAAGAGGCGGACTCCTCCTTTCCACTTCTCCTTAACTTGACAATAGGGTAGAAAAGGCTCTATTCTGAATAATATGAAACACGGAAAACTGTTTTAAATATTTGTAAAATCAAGGCCCTATACTTATGTACTTTTAAGTTTGTATTCACACTATACCTTTCGGAAGACCTGTCTTTTTCCCCTGGCATTTTTTTTAGATGAATACTCAAAATTAAACAGTAACACTAGGAACTTCAAATGGATGCTATTTTATTGTGATTTTATTTAATCAATGATATTTATTTTATTACAATGCAATTTAGCTAGCACTTATATTCAACAGACTCTATTGGTAGGTTTAGCTGCTTATCGCAACCACATGTATTTTAAAACTTAGAATAAGCTTTCGTGGGAAGTTTGATAGATGGGACCAAGGTCAGGGAGATCTGCATTCAGTCCTGACTGTAGCTGTGATTGTCAGCAAGATCTTTTACCTCTCTGAGTTTTTTTTTTTAACCTCACCTATAAAATAGAGCATAATGACACCTATAGGGCTTCCCCTGGTGGCTCATATCCTCTGGAGAAGGGCATGGAACCAACTCTAGTACTCTTGCCTGGAGAATCCCATGGACAGAGGAACCTGGTGGCCTACAGTCCATGGGGTCGCAAAGAGTCAGACAGGACTAAACTGACTTAGCATGCACGCATGCAATGATATCTATGTCACAGAGTTGATGTGATAATTAATAGGATAATGAATAAAACACTCTTGGCATCTTGCCTAACTTACTATAAAATTTCAACATAGATCAGCTACAAAATCACTGTCTGAGTAACAAACCACACCAAAACTTCGTAGCTTAACAAAACCACCCTTATCTGCTCATGGGTCCCTGGACCAGCAATTTGGACTGGGCCCAGCAGCACAGTCCTGCTGGTTTTATTCACAGGGCTGTAGGAATCAAAAGTTCTGAGTGAGGCTGGATGGTCTGACCTGGCCTCATGGACACGTCTGACAGATGACTCTGGCTGTTGGCTAGACCTCTATCTCCAGGCGATCTCTCATTCTCAGAGAGATTACTCTGGACTTCCTCAGGCAGGGCAGCTTCCAGAAAGGCAAGAACAAAAGTTACAAGGCCTCTTGAAGCCAAACCTTGGAAGCCCTCCCACAAAATTTCCACTGCATCCTCTTGGTTAGAGCAAGTCACAAAGCCAGGGCAGGTGCAAGGGGATAGAGAAAGATGCCCTCTTGACGTAAGGACAGCCCATCGTATTGCACACAGGCATGCACACAGGGGTGGGTGGAAGGTGTGGCTATAGTCCGCAATCTCCTAAAGCCTGAAAAATAGTTGCCAACTTTTATAACACCTATGCCATCTTTCTACTATAAATACCTGCAGAATTCATGTTTTAAAACCAAAAAGAAGAACTGGCTTGAGCTTTCCCCAATCTAGAGAACACTGTTCTGTTGCTTCAATGACAGACTTAAAAGAAGACCAACATCCAGACCTAGCGACTGATACCATCATTTAGATTTCTTGGTTTTTCTGTGTTCTAAGAATCCTCAACATTTTTCTATTTAATCTAATCAGTATATTTATTTTCATCTGATTTGATATTTTAACCTTCAGCATGTAGTTTTCTAGTCAAACAATTCACAACGAATAGAATCACCAAGAAATCTGGATCAGTATGCTGTACTTCTAGAAACTATGACATTTTATTTTAAAAAGTAAAGAAAAACATATCATTGTAAAAACTGAATATCCTTTTGTTCTTCTCCATGAAAATGATCATCAGAGAAAAATAGTTTTGTGGTACAGTTCATCACCGAGGCTTTAGAGATCGATTCATACAGATTTAAGCAGAAATAAAGAAAATGATCTTTATATCCACTAACAAGCAAAAAGTAGAATGCCAAAGCAAAACGTGAAATTTAATTTATTGTATCAAATCTAATTTTAATGACTATCTTTTTAATTTTTTGTCACAGCTACAGAAAGTCACAAAATGATAAATGCTACCAAAACTTCCTTTGACATGACTGTCTCTAAAAGATTCATTTCAAGAGCCACAGTCCTTAATACAATACAATACAATCTGCTTTGGGTAACTTCATGGGGCAGGATATGCCACTAAACACAGTGCGTGATAAGAACTGCTCCTTAAGGCGAGAAATGAAGGAAATAGCTACTTGCTGTTTGACAACATGGTGAACAGAGACATGGTTTGGGGAATGGTTAATCTCCTAAACTTGACATTTTTTAGCTGAGGTTTCAGTTACAACATGGCTTCATAAACAAACAGTTGGAAACTCAAGTTGTTTTCAGTTTTAGACAAATTGGTGCTGCCAAAATTATAATACTCAATAAAGGAAAACTTTGAAAATGGATGGATGCCTAATCTGGTTTTTAAGACTTCAAAAATCCTGATTACGTTATGAGAAGCCACACAGGAAGCCAAACACACACCTGTCCAAAGAGAATACCACCATCCGGCGCCGTCTCTGGGGGTCAGGCGCGTCCCCCTATGTAAACAAGCCTCCGAGGTGTGCACTATGGAAACTAGATAATTTTACTCGATAATTACTGATTAAAGATAACCCTGTGCTACTGTTTCTGGAAAGATAATCTACTCAATTTATTTTTAAAGGAAGTCTTGTGGGTCTAACATATTCCCATTTTGCTTTAATTATCTCAAAGTCCTACATGAGTGACAGATCTACTATATAGGTTCATATGGAATAGTTACCATTTTTGAAAAATAGTGACAATTCTAACATTCTTTCATTATATTGCTTACTAATCTTAATTGCCATGATTTCAAAAGACAGTTCCAAAGTGCATCTTGAACAAACAGAAAAGCAATTAGCCTAAATTAATTGCTTTGCTGATGTGATTTGCAGTAGGGATGCTTGGCGGTTTTGCTACTCCTGCCAGTGCTTTCATAAGTTGATGTTCTGATGATTTTTTAGCCTATTTTTGCACCAGAGCAATTAACCAGATAATTGTTCTAATGTGAACCTGCCCTTAATCAGTATGTTTACGTTCATACTAACAATTAACCAATATTATACATTTAAAGAGCAGCACTTAAAAGTGCTACAGGAAGAATTACGAAAAAACTTGCAACACTTTTCTCATACAGCCATACTCTTCTCACCAAGAAACGGAAAAAAAGCTGTAACTGTATCCTCTGCCTCTTTTCAATGAATACAAGATATCATTACATATGAAGAGCAAAGTTTCTGGGTCTTCATTTAAAAGTATTCCAAAGACGGTATTCAAAAGACACAGCCAACGGTTCAACATTAAAACCTATGAGGAAGGCACGGCAACCCACTCCAGTATTCTTGCCTGGAGAGTCCCCACGGACAGAGGAGCCTGCAAAGAGTCGGCCATGACTAAGCACAGGGCACACTGTCCAAAAAACGAAGCTACTGCTTTCAGATAAAAAGTATGCAATACACAAAGCAAGCTCTCTCTGAATCCAGACAGGGACAGTAGGCCCTTACTTTATTAAGTATCAATTTAATTCAGAAATAAATAAAATTTGGGAGAAAAAGGTCATGTGAACCAATTGCCTGGATTTTAACCAGAGTTCAAGCCAGATTTAAAAACAAACTTACACATCCTACAAAAGCAGCATTTATAATTCCCTCAACACATTGGTATTAAATTACTTCTCTGAGCTGGGCTCTATGCGAGGTACCCCGGGCTGAGGTTGGGGCAGAGGGCCAAAGACAAAGATGCAGGTTCCCCTTACAAGGAGAGATTCATAAGCAAAGCATTACACAGCCACACAGTGTCATGTGCCGCCAGTCGACCTACGTGGTATGGTTCAGCCAACAGCAATGTGATGCAGCACGCATTACAACCACCATTATTATTTCCTCTTTTCCTTAACAATAAAGGAGTTCGCATTCATTTTAAGGAAAATTATTGGCAGTGCAACTAGAACTGTTAATGAAACAAGCCTCATTAACTTCTGAACTTCAGTAAGCAAGTAGTTATTTTATACTACCTTAAATCAAATATGTTATCAGTTGAGGGATGATACACATAAAACCTTTCCGTCCTCATGAAGCAGAAGGTCCAAGCTGAACGCACTCCGTCATTCTCCATGCCGTCAGGTCTTCTTCTTTAATTTCTAAAAGGACCGTCACACAGAGAATGGCCCAGCCACAGACATGTCAAGTCTGCCAGTTTTAATTATTACCAGTCAAGTTCCAGCAATTTTTCCTCTGGTTAAACATGTGTGTACCTATCTTCCAAGATATCTCTTTACGCCACTGTTCATAAAATATTTTAGGCTGAAGCAAAATCTCTTGCACAAAATTAATAACTAATCACAGGAGATATTTATCATCTCAAGCCTTTTACAAGGAAATTGTCAGATTTAATCACCTTTCTCATATTTTCACTATTTACTGGGCTTCATTTATCATACATTTTAAAATTTTGACAACAGTGAGTTATTTCAATTACCATTTCTGGTTGGGGATTAAGAATAAGACAACTCCTCGGGGAAGAGGAGGCAGGGCAGGAAGTCATGTATTTGTCTGAAGAGTCAATAAACTGTTATCACTTTCATCAATAGATGGAGACTCTGTTCACTGCTGGCAATTTTAAAATGGCTTTGAGATGAGGAAGCCTCCCAGTGCGCAGCAGTGCATTCTTCATCATATAAATTGTGTCCAGCCTTTCCCATAATTTGATCATGAACTCCAATTTCATAGCCTATAAAACATGGTTTTTAATCCCACAAACTAACTGCTTAATATATACATTCACTCATCTTTATATTGCCTTAAAAACACAGAATCAGTAGCAATATTTAAAGAGCACATCCAGGAATACCAATAATATGATACTATAAAAGCTCTATTATTATTACTTACAAAAATGTTTACTTATACATTTTCATCGCTCACTAGGAACCAAAGACAAAGTGGAAATTAAAAATTACCATTATATGTTGGAACTAACATAAAAATTGACATTATTCCACAAGACACAATAATGTGAATATGGAGAATCAATAAGATAAATTCATCCACATCAAATCCAGCTTCCATCTTATCTTCAGAATTAGAGTTAAATATCAAAGCTGGCTGACACAGATAAGATATAGATGATCTTATATAGATTTTTCTTTCAAGTGACTGCACAAGGTTAAATGCTTTAGTGCTATATATTAATTAATATTTCCTTTAAGTGATACTCAGTAATTAGAATTACTCAAAGAACCTATATCAGCACTGACATCCAATATCATCACATACCAAACAATGAGAGAGTGCCTTTAATTTGAATTCCATCTGAGGGTAAATGTACGTATCATTTCATCAGAAAAACTTTCCCTTCTGTGGAAAAAGATCATCAGCTATTTGAAAAATCACATATACTGTACAGATTAGTTATGGCAGTTATTTTTTTTACCAAAGGTACTGAAACCTTCAATGAAGTTAACTTCCTTCTTTTTAACTCAGTAATACTTACTCAAAGAATATAGCACATAGTATTCTCCTTTACTTTGCGATGATTAATTTATTACAACTGACAGAGAGCATCTATTGAAAATAAAATATTTGTAAAAATAAATGTGCATCATCACATGCTTAAATAAATATCCTAAATTCATCTTGAAATTCTTTTTGGTATCAAATATGAGCCAGATGTGGTTTTAGACATAAAAATGAGCAACACTTTCTACTTTTCCCCAATAAAATTAGAAAGAAATGAAGAGCATTTGTAAATGGCATTGTTGGGGAAAAAATGTTTTTGTCACAAAATTTATATGTTTTTAAAATCTATAGGTCTTAGTCAAACAAAGCTAGTGGAAATGATGGAATTCCAGCTGAGCTATTTCAAATCTAAAAGATGATGCTGTTAAAAGTGCTGCACTCAATATTCCAGCAAATTTGGAAAACTCAACAGTGGCCACAGGACTGGAAAAGGTCAGTTTTCATTCCAATCCCAAAGAAAGGCAATGCCAAAGAATGCTCAAACTACTGCACAATTGCACTTGTTTCACATGCTAGTAAACTAATGCTCAAAACCCTTCAAGCTAGGGTCCAATAGTACAAGAATGTCCATACGGACAGGCTGGATTTAGAAAAGACAGAGGAACAAGAGATCAAATTGCCAACATCTGTTGGATCATAGAAGAAGCAAGGGGATTCCAGAAAAAGCTTTGCTTCATTGACTACACTAGGCCTTTCACTGTGTAGATCACATATGGAAAATTCTTCAAGAGATGGGAATACCAGACCACCTGACCCGCCTCCTGAGAAATCTCTATGCAGGTCAGGAAGCAACAGTTAGAACTGGACATGGAACAACAGACTGGTTCCAAATCAGGAAAGGAATATGTCAGCTGTATATTGTCACTCTGCTTATTTGACTTCTATGCAGAGTACATCATGATATATGCCGGACTGGAAGAAGCACAAGCTGGAATCAAGATTTCCCAGAGAAATATCAATAACCTCAGAAAAGCAAATGACACCACCGTTATGGCAGAACTCAAAGAGGAACTAAACAGCCTCTTGATGAAGGTGAAAGAGGAAGGTGAATAAGTTGGCTTAAAATTCAACATTCAGAAAACTATCATCATGCCATCTGGTTCCATCACTTCATGGCAAACAGATGGGGGAACAATGGAAACAGCGACTGACTTTATTTTCTTGGGCTCCAAAATCACTGCAGATGGTGACTGCACCATGAAATTAAAAGACACTGGCTCCTTAGAGAAAAGCTATGACCAACCTAGACAGCATATTAAAAAGCACAGACATTACTTTGCCAACAAAGGTCCGTATATTCAAAACTACGGCTTTTCCGGTAATCATGTATGGTTGTAAGAGTTGGACCATAAAGAAGGCTGAGCACATCAGAACTGATGCTTTCGAACTGTTGTACTGGAGAAGACTCTTGAGAGTCCCTTGGACTGCAAGGAGAACCAACCAGTCCATCCTAAAGGAAATCAGTCCTGAATATTCATTGGAAGGACTGATGCTGAAACTGAAACTCCAATCCTTTGGCCACCTGATGAAAAGAACTGACTCACTGGAAAAGACCCTGGTGCTGGGAAAGATTGAGGGCAGGAGGAGAAGCAGACGACACAAGATGAGATGGTTGGATGGCATCACCGACTCAACGGACATGAGTTTGAGCAAGCTCCAGGAGATGGTGATGGACAGGGAGGCCTGGTGTGCTGCGGTCCATGGGCACAAAGAGACGGATGTGACTGAATGACTGAACAACAACAGGTCTTATCCGAAACTCTCACTTCTCAGATATCCCATAAGGAAAAGAAAAGGGAACACTCTACTGACATTCAGAATGATCAAGCGTAGTCTGAGGTAGGATGACCACATAATTTGCCATCCAAAGCAGGACATGCAGATCGCAGAAGGGGCGGCAGCAGCACAAACAGGAACCTGACGGCACCCCAAAACAACAGGGAGGGGCTGAGACTGCCCTGAGCAACCCAGGACACAGGGCAGGAGGCCTGAGGCAGGCAGTGTTGGCAGACAGTGCGCCCCTCGCGGTTAGAGCTGGGGCTTTGGAGACACGGAAAAACGGGCTCCAAATTTGTTTCCACCAGTTAGGAGTTGAGAGTGATCTAATCTTCCTGGACCTTAATCCCTTAATTTAAATGAGGCTAATTTCTTCTTCAGAGTTGTAGAGATTAAATGAAACAAGGGTGTAAACATTTTGCACACTGTGTGGCACAGACTGTAATGCTGCTGCTGCTGCTGCTGCTAAGTCCCTTCAGTCGTGTCCGACTCTGTGCGACCCCAAAGACGGCAGCCCCCCAGGCTCCCCCGTCCCTGGGATTCTCCAGGCAAGAGTACTGGAGTGGGGTCAGATTGTAATAAATGGTAGCTATTATTACCTGTTATTATTAACCTTGGTTCAAAAACAAAAGAGAGAAAATATTATACCCTCCAACCTCAGAAGCACTACCAAAAGCAAGCATGGTTTTAAAGAGAGGGTCTAATGGATAGGATGCCAGAGACATCATTTTTAAAGATGGTCAGGGGACCTGAGGGCTTTCCAGGTGGCACCACTAGTAAAGAACCCGCTTGCCAATGCACGAGACACAAGAGACGTGGGTTCGCTCCCTGGGTCGGGAAGATCCCCTGAGGGAGGGCATAGCAACCCCCTCCAGTATTCTTTCCTGGAGAATCCCCATGAACAGAGGAGACTGGCAGGCTACAGTCCTAGGGTCCCAAAGAGTCAGACACGACTGAAGTGACTTAGCACCCAGGCACGCACAGGAGACTGGAAGAGCACTCACCCAGCATCGTTCTCTTCTCCTAGGGATGGCCTTACAGATAACTGTGACTGCAAAAGGGGGTCAGAACGAAGCCAGCCTCAAACAAGTGTCACTAGTGCAGAAAGGCACCATTCTGTCCCTGCAATTCACCCAGGACTCAGTAAAATAACACTCATTTAAAAAAATCTGAATACATACAGAACGTACTCAAACCTACGCAGTAAAATTAGAGAAATAAATAAACTTCAGTTTTAGTAAAAGTCTACCCAGCCAGCCCAGCCACATTATTAGGCACCAAAGGTGTGCAGACAGGCTGCTCCGCAGTCTCTGCAGGCAGGAGAGCCCTGCTCGAAGGACCACCGCGGAGCCGCTTCGATGGGCACCGCTAGTTTTACTGCCTCTTTATCTCCAAGTTTTCGTGCTTTTATAGGAGAAAACTGTTCAAACTTCACACTCAGTACTCCAAGGTGAAAAGTATTTCTCTCCTCCAGACCACTTAACTTTAATAGAAAACAAAACATTCTCCAACTCAAATTCAACTATGCCTGCTGAATTTAATGGATAGGTTTGTCCCCCGCTTGGGCAATCTTTAAACCTCCGTCTCTAGGAGAATTAAGTAATATTAGGGGATTGAAATGAAATAAAATTCTAAGTCCACTGTGACATGACATTCACAGGAAGATGGTAGATTATCCACCCGGTCCTAGAACACTTATAAAAACAATATATAGCATATGTTCACAAAACAATTCTTGGAAATAAAACACAATGGGCACTCGGCAAATATTTTATATCGCCAACACCTGCTCAAATCCTCTCTGAACTTTATTTCTAAATGTCACCATTTTTTATTGAATCAACGGAAATTTGAAAGAAGAAACAGAATAAACATCCAGAGAAGATCAAGGGAGTTAGAAAAATCTTTATAGAAAGCCTCATTGAGTTTTACATGAGCCAGGGTGCTGTCAGTCTCCCTGAAAGGGGCAGTGGAGTACCTGTCACCCCACGACTTCAATCTCAGTGTGCCTAAAGGACTAAAAAGGGCTCCGTGCAGAAAAAGAAAAGAGAAAGAGTGGCCTTAAGGCCTTTCTAAATTTTATAAACAAAGGAATCGTGAATCAAATACTAAGTACTGCAAATAAATGCACTTTGAATCACAGACTTGAAGTTGGAGGTAGTTTAGTATACTAGTTCAACTCTATTATTCAGGAAACTGTTTATAACACTCCTGTTTGAACTGTAAGTGGGAATGAGTTCTCTATTTTGGAAGTCAGTCAATGAAAACCAAGGTTTTAACTTATTTTGAGCCGAATTCTGTCTCCCTCTGTAACTTCAACCTGTTTGCCAAGGTTCTGAGGTCTGAAATAAGAAAGAACTAATTTAGGTAAACTAATTAACTCTATTATCTGTTAATGTATTTTATCAGATTCAATTATAAAAGAACCATTTGATTTAAAAAGAGAAATCTTTACCTAAAAATCTTTACATTCTGAATTTCAATAAGGGAGAATTCAATTTGTAGACTAGGAGGGGACAAGTGATATTATAAAATAGATCATGCTGGGTGGGAATAATGGACAAATTGAAGACTGGCCGATGAGAAAAGCCCATTACTCGTCGTGCAAAGATCGCTGACATGAGAAAATGTGGGTCCAATGTTGCTAGAGCTGCAACTTTCCCAAAAGAAGGTCCAAATTCAGATTTTTACGTGAACGACCCAATTTTTTAAAGTTGGCAACTTACTCAATTTTTTAAATATTGTATGGGCCAAACAAAACAGCATTGTGGACTGGACTCAACTCCGGCTGGCCAATTTGCTATTTCAAAATGTTGTTATTTAAAAGTCTACTTAATGAGAAAACATTTATAGTTACCATTCCAAACACCAGTACATATAAAGAGAAACAGTAACACACTGCAAATGTTATTTTATACTTAAAAGAAACTGGTCCCAACAATCTCAGATTTAAAACTCCTCAAATTTTAGGATGTTCACTGATGCAATAGTCCCCTTTACATAAATATAAGACTCATGCAGCAAATTAACTCCTTAAAGAAAGTGTCCTCAGTTATCTGTGTTCAACAAATTTAATACATTCAATTTTGTTTTAAACTGCAAATTCAAAGAATAAATCTCTAGCTAGGTAAGAACGATTTAGTTTTTTACAAAAGCATGCAGCTTCTGGACTCTAAACCAAACATAAAAAAAGAAAGAAAGAAAACAGTGAAGACCGAATTGAATGTGAAATAACAAAACAATTATATCAAATACAAGTAAACGTTCCAATAAACTCCCAGTCAGAGAGAGTACAGGAGAAATAATAACCATATATTTAATTTAAATCATCAGTAGAAATAGTCAGTGTCCTCTTTTCATAAACCACTTGGATTTTATTTGTATTCAAAAGCAATGGTAAATGTCAAATGACTACTAGACCATCCTTTTGAACACAAGAGAATATCACGCTGTTTAACTCTCTAAATACAAAAAGTGCTTTTTAAAAAACAAAGATAAAGAACAGCATGTCTTAGTCACACAGATCAATACAAGAGCCACACAATGCTAAAAGATTCCATGCACTTAACAGTAAAGACCTTGAGTTACTAAATATTTTAAAATTTTGAACTTCAAAAATATTTATTGTTAAAACCTTTTAAAATCCAAGATAAATCTTATATCTAAAGATATGAGAAGAGTATCAAACTTTATCTTCATGTGAAGAATTCATTATTAAAGCTAGCAGCATTAAACATAGATACTTTTCATAGGCATTAGATATAAAATAGTATCTAAAGGTTCTATTGGAGAAATATCAATAACCTCAGATATGCAGATGACACCACCCTTATGGCAGAAAGTGAAGAAGAACTAAAGAGCCTCTTGATGAAAGTGAAAGAGGAGAGTGAAAAAGTTGGCTTAAAGCTCAACATTCAGAAAACTAAGATCATGGCATCTGGTCCCATCACTTCATGGGAAATAGATGGGGAAACAGTGGAAACAGCGGCAGACTTTATTTTTTTGGGCTCCAGAATCACTGCTGATGGTGACTGCAGCCATGAAATTAAAAGACGCTTACTCCTTGGAAGGAAGGTTATGGCCAACCTAGATAGCATATTTAAAAGCAGAGACATTACTTTGCCAACAAAAGTCCGTCTAGTCAAGGCTATGGTTTTTCCAGTGGTCATGTATGGATGTGAGAGTTGGACTATAAAGAAAGCTGAGTGCCAAAGAATTGATGCTTTTGAACTGTGGTGTTGGAGAAGACTCTTGAGAGTCCCTTGGACTGCAAAGAGATCCAATCAATCCATCCTAAAGGAGATCAATCCTGGGTGTTCACTGGAAGGTCTGATGTTGAAGCTGAAACTCCAATACTTTGGCCACCTGATGTGAAGAGTTGACTCATTGGAAAAGACCCTGATGCTGGGTAGGATTGGGGGCAGGAGGAGAAGGGGACGACAGAGGATGAGATGGCTGGGTGGCATCACTGACTCGATGGACACGGGTTTGGGTAGACTCCGGGAGTAGGTGATGGACAGGGAGGCCTGGCATGCTGCAGTTCATGGGGTCACAAAGAGTCGGACACGACTGAGCGGCTGAACTGAACTGAACTGAACTGAAAGGTTCTATTATAACATTATGAAAGAAAATAATGAGACCAGTTTGTAAGAATGTTACGTATAAATGTCAATTGTGTGTGAATTCCAACTATGAAATGGAAATTGACTCATTAGCCATTTGCTTTTTCTTGTTTGTCCCCATCCAATTTTTACTGCAGTAAAGATGGAAAAAACACATCCAATTGGAAAAGCCAAAGAAAAATTAAATGGGCTAAATTTAATAGGAATAGTATGACCTTCAGCAGAACAAAAGATGTTGAAAGGATTAAAGGAGAACACTTGTAAAGTGCCTATCAATTACCTGGATAATAAAGGTTACTTTCCCTCCCTCTATCCTTACAAGGCTCACTATTATCTCACTCATTAAGTCTTATGTCACCTAAAGAGGAAAACCTTTGGGATCAGCAGGAACTCAGTGCCCCACAGTCTGAGGCACAGCACCAAGTCTTTAGTAGGGGGTTAATAAATGCTTCCTGATTTACTAGAGGATAATAATAATGAATAAATGTAAAACAGACACTAATTGATAGGCTAAATGCATTAGTGCATTCCAGGGTCCTCCAAGGGAAAGGTTACTAACCCATCCGGGCTAAGTGCTGAAATTATAATTAAGTCTGACGGGAAGGCCTAGATTTATACCAATATAATTACAAATATTACTTAGCTTAGTGATAGAGTATGGCAAGAACAATGAGCTGACTAATTTAGACGGCACTGCAAAGTGGGTTTTCCTGTTTGAAACTCCTATTACAGTACACAGGAGAAGTGCAAGTAGTGTAATTAAAACCTAAAAGAGTCTGATCTTTAAAACCCTACTGCTCAACCTCATTAAAATGCATGTTTTCTCAATTAATTCAAACTTTTCCATTAAAAACATAAAAATACACTTTCATTCCTTGCAAATAAATCTCTACAGTACAGCATTTAGGATCAAACACCAAATAATCATTATAGTTAAATAGGAAAAGGAAAAAAAAAAACCCACTGAAACATTATGGAAAGATATTTGAGTAGATGGAACCTAACAAAGGGAAGGAAAGGCAAGGTGAAGGCTGCTCTTTTGTTCATGTCAATACGCAGTAATGGCTACATAAGCATTTGAAGCGCCAGAGGAGGAGAAATCCTTGAGTATCGCTGTGTAAATGATACAAATCTAAGCAGAAGCAAAACCTGTTTACTGAGCAGATAAGCCTTCTGATCATGCATGGACTGCATCTTACTCACCTCTGTAGGCTCCAAGGACTGAGTCTTCTCAATCGTTTTCAGATCCATTTTGTGGCACAGTTTTCACCTTTCAGTCTGAAGCTTTACTAAGAAGCTTACCTGAATTAAGCTAATGCTAAACACCTAAACCCACGGGATGATGTCTTTCATGCACTTTTTTTTTATCAGTTGTTACGGAAAACATTTAAAAGATCATTTTAAAACTTGTCACATAATTGATCATGTAGAAGAATGTACATTATAGAAAAGAATTTAACTTTTTAAATGTTCATCAATTTTCTTCAGATTTTGATACACCTCACACAGTGACTATTATTCAGAAACAATAAACACCTTTTAGAAATGATGACCATGGACCAATTCTGGATTAGTAAATTTTTCAAGAAAAACGTTACTAAGAAAGAGCCAAGTCAAAAGCTATCACACATAATTTAAAGGGTAATTCTGGTAATTTATAGGAATGTCACCAGAATTTGCTATTCTTGGCAAAAATGGAGTCTACATGATTTTACTGTTAAAAGGATAAAAGGAAATTAAAAGTGAAAGGGGGAAATGTCTTAAATTTAAAGCATTATCTGACATAAACTTTGTAAATCACTGCTCTATTTTACAAAAAACATTTAAGTCTAAATAAGTTCTAATTTTACCTGAAATAGTGCTTTCTATTTTGAAAGCAAAATATTTTTGGCAGCCTTTTTTAAAACTTACTTATTCTTGAAAAGCTACTGAGCAAGAATCTTATCCCATGCCTATATTTAAGAACCCACCTAAACTAATCAGCAGTAGGACTCCCTGGTGGCTCAGATGGTAAAGAATCCATCTGCAATGCAGGAGACCTGGGTTCGATTCCTGGGTCAGGAAGATGACCTGGAGGAGGGCGTGGCAACCCACTCCAGTGTTCTTGCCTGGAGAATCCCATGGACAGAGGAGCCTGGTGGGCTACAGTCCACAGGGTCACAGAGTCAGACAAGCACAGAGCAGTGGTACTCTGCACTTGTTTTCATTACAAAGAAGTCTGTTTTCAAGGGTTCTTGCATTTTTTTTCCTCTCATGCAATATTTCAGAAAAAAACTGACCTATCAATTATCACTGTTTATTTTTAAAACTAGCCATTTTACACATCTTTACACTACGTATTAAACTATCCATTACATGACTTTAACGTTCAAAACAAATTCTATTTATACAGAAAACAAAATGTCATCCTAGAGAAAAGATCTGAATGCATAATGTTTGAAATAGTTTCTCAGAACCATTTTCCTTGATAAATGAACAGCTAAATCAACCACAAAAAGTTGCAAAAATATTAAAGTGACAAATAAACAATACGTCTTGGATGAGTGACAAAGATTCAATAGACTTCTGTTGTTATAACTGTTTAGGCAAACATATGAATCTTAGCACATAAACTTTGCTGCAAATATAAGCAAGTGTGCGTCACTCAGTTGTGTCCGACTGTTTGCAACCCCGTGGACTGTAGCCCACCAGACTCCTCTGTCCATGGAGTTCTCCAGGCAAGAATACTAGAGTGGGTAGCCATTTCCTACTCCAGGGCATCTTGCACACCCAGGGATTGAATCTAGGTCTCCTACATTTCAGGTAGATTCTTTACTGTCCGAGCCATTAGGGAAGCCCCAAAACTGGATGGGTTAAAAGTATACTTGTAAATGTTTTTCAGAACTTAGAAATATCTATTTTAAAAGTCACGGCTATATCACATTTTCCTGAGAGCAGACATGCCTTGTTATAATGATAATCGGTACTTGGTGCACAGAACACATGCTTCCCTCTGAACGTGTCTTTGCGATGTTACGGCAGTTACCTGTCGTTAATGACCCAGTTCAGGCAGAGGTTGAGAGAGCTAAGATTTCTGCACCTCTTGACAATTTCCATCACGGTTTCATTATCCAGTTCAGTGATATGACGTAGGTCCAAGCTGGAAAGGTTTCTTAGCTAATGAGATAGATAAAACAAAAGATGAGAAAGATCAATACTACATCCTCAAAAACTATTAACAACAGTTGATTACAGAATATCACTGCACTAAATAATAGACTAGGGTCTAGAATCTTTAAACTAAATGGTTACATAATATTTTAATAATAAGAAATGAGTCAGAAATCTAAGATGAACAAATGAATGGCAACAAACATTAAAATCAAGCAGATTTTATTGAGGTGTCATAAAAATCAAAAGTTAGCATTCTAATATGTGGGAAGGCTGTTAAGTTGATCACATTAATTACCTACAATTTGACAGGACTATTTTCTTTAACATTGATTTCAGATATTTATCTTCATGATAATACCATTTTTGTATAGGTTTTATTTTTTTTAAATGATAAAATATGAGCAAATTGTTAATTCAGAGATATCTTGGTGATATTTTATCAAGGTGGATAAAGATGGCAGGCTCTTAATTATCTTCTTCAAATAAACTATATCTCAAATAAGCTATTTTTGCTTAATAACTTGCAAAGAATTAATCTGGATGCATGTGGTAGACCGAATAACACCACTCCTAAGGATATCTATGCCCTCATATGCCACCTTATATGGCAAAAGAGATTTTGCAGATATGATTTAAGTTAAGGATGCTGAGATAAGGTGCCAGTCCTGGATTATTCACAGCAACAGAGAACCTCTCCCAGCTAAAGTCCGAGATGTGACAGAAGAAGAGGAAGGTCGTTTAAACTGTGAAAGGGGTTACACCTGCCTTCTCCGGCTTTGCTTCTGGAGGAAGAGGGCCAGGGGCCAAGGAGCGCGGGCAGCTTCTAGAGCTGCTGGCAAGAAGTCGGGACCTCAGACCTACCAACTTAAGGAACCAAATTTCCTCAAAAACCTGAAGGGACGAGAAAAACGTCTCTCAATTTCCCAGAAAGGAGCACAGGCCAGATGATTCTAGTCTGATGAGATCTGTGTTGATCTCCTGAGCAGTAAACCATGAGGTAACAGATCTGTGCTGTTTTAAGCCACTGTGTGTGTGGTCATTTCTTACGGCTGCAGAGAACCAGCAGCGGGCACCTCCAGCACCATCAGGGAGCCCTCCAGGGCAGGTCAGTCTGCCCGAGGCCGCCCTCAAGTCCTTCTGCAGAGGGAGCAGGTGATTCCTGATTTGAGGGCATAGCCTGACGGCCAAAGGCCTCAGAACAGTGAGTCAGGTGTGCTTCAAACCCAGGAGAAGATGCTGGTATCCCCGCTGCTGCAGGACAAAGCACAAGGAATAGTCTATGGAGAACTTTCTGCAGTGACCGACTGCACTTAATAATGGCTTCAAAGGTAAACTTTTCTTATGTACATTTTACCAGAGTAGAAAAACGACTTCCTCCAGCAGTACACAGTGAGAGGGCACCATCAAGCTCTGTAATAAAGAAAGCCTGACTTGTGCCAGTTGGGTCCCCTTAAACTAGGGAAGGTAACTGAGGTTTGAATAACTTATTAAAGTGCTGATAACAGGGAGACATGATAGCAAACCTATTTTTCGGACTGAGGAAAATCCAAAGACATCGTCTAGAGTGAAGAGGACGGAAAGAAGTCACAATTCCAGAAACTATCCACATGTGGTGAAACTCTAATTCTAGTTGACTGACTCCTAAGCTTTCAGATCTCCTGCCTCCAGGCCCACTCCTCTGGCGAGGTGGGTCACATGGTGACACCAGGCCACTGGGGCTGACACTGCCCTGGATTTATTCTCCGTAAATGAAGCATTTTTTCTCTTCCAATGGAGCACAAACTCAAACATGAAGAAGAGAGTTACTTTGGTTCTCACATGCCAGCTCTCTATTGAGATCTTCAAGAGTATTTTGCCCTTGGATTCAATTCAGGCCCATTTTTTCATGAGCTGACAGTCGCTGACATCGCTCGTGAAGCCCTCCCTGTGCCCACAGTGGCCAGTTCACCCTGAAATGTGACAGAAGCCAAAGTGGTTCCGGGAGGCTGAGCCCTGGTCACCGGCCACAGTATGGGATGCGTCCGGAGCACCTCTGCGGGCAGACAGCTCTGTCAGACCCATCACACTGCTGGCCTTGCTATGGGGATTTCATAACAGTGCCCTCCAGCGTTTCATAAAAAGCTACCCAACAGAATCCTTCATAGTCTGAAACAAATACTTACATTTAGAAAACTGACATTTTAATTAAACTGACTTTTCTTACAAATTCACTGGTAGTCTTGGGTTACACAAATCACAGAGGATTTGAATAAGCGAAGCCATACAACCAAGATCTTTGAAGGGCTTTGTTCCCATTTTTAAACAGTTTAGTAAGGGATTTGAAAAGAAACCCACGTCAGAATGTAGACTGTAGGTAAATCAACTTTCAGTTTAATACCGCTTTTATTGAGGAAAAAAATATTATTTATAGTCAATTCAGGTTAAAGGCTAAAATTAGTCCATGACTGTATGGCTGTGTATGTACTTAAGAACATGAGACATTAAAATGCTACCTAGGAAACACAGTCTTGGAGGATTATAACAAGACCGCAAATGGCTTCCAAACTTTAATCCTCTGGAAAAGTACGAACAGAGACGAAGCCCTCAGTTGTGCAGGTTGACTAGAGCGGGCGAAGCAACGGACGGGGGCTCAGAGCGCCCCTGGCGAGGGCGGGGGGGCGGGGGGGGGTGGGTGTCCCGCTGGTTCAGACCAGCGAGGATAATCTACGTGAAGCCAGCTGGAGGTGATAACTTTTGCGAAGGATAAAAACTTCTGTATAGTTAACCACGTTCAAATGTCAACTAGTCCCTAAATTACTTCCCGCCAGCGCTGCAGATGTTGGCGTCACTGGGACCGGGTTTCAGAGCAATCAGTTGCAATCTTTAGGGAGCAACGTCAAGGTTAAGACAGGCCGCCCGGGCGGTGGATCGGCAGCACACACTCATCTGCCAGTCACCGGTCAGGCTGCCAAGATGGGGACTGCAGGGGGTAGGTACCAAAGGCACGGGGCAGAGAGGGGGCCCGAGAGAGGCTGTTATGAGAAAACCTACTGGGAACCACGAGGGGGACACGGAGAAAGGGAGGGAGCTGCAGTGCGGGTCGTGCATGGCAAAACTACACCCAAGAGTAAAGACACAGAGACTGTTGGGAACGGGCAGGGGCAGAGAGGGCATTCCTACCCCTGGGCAAAGGAAGGCCTCCACTTCTTGATGGGTTCTACATTTAGAGGAGAACTTGGTTGTCCAAGGGGGAGGAGGAGGGGCATCTGTTCTGCTCATCAGCTAGGCTGAACCTCAGTTTGGTTGGTTACGGCTGGCACTCGAGAGCAGAGATGGTAATAAAAGCTAAGTAAGTCACACTGAGGACATCAGGGAAATCCTTCCCAGCGCCTCACAGAACTGAGACCCTCAGGCTGAAAGCTTTTCATTGCCTGAGAGCCCGGCAGGCACAAGAACAATTTCCAGTCCTAACCATGAAAAGGAGACGTCCAAGGCCCGGGATGCTCATCGCATCCGCAGCGGCTCCCACGTGGACTCTCGGGCCCCTCTAGGCATCCTTCCGACTCTTACTCACATTGCTCTGCAGGATCTTCACTTTGTTTCCAAGTCCGAGGCTAGCCGGGCCTCCTGCCCTTCTCCTGCTGGATCTGACATCTCTCACCATTTTACTCGCACTCTGTCTTGCTTTCCAGGACAAAAAAGCAGTGAGTAAAGCTCACTGCTTCTCCTTAGAGCTCTGTGCCACATTACCAGTCACAGAAATACTGTTTAAGTAACTTTGACCATATCTCCCACCTTCTCTGAAACTTTCAGGAAACAGAAACCATTTCAACTGCGGAAAGGAATTCCAGAGCGTGTATATCAAAGCCCTTCACTGTCCATCCCTACCATTCACGGATAGGTTAGGTTAAAATAGCTCAAGTCTCCTTCTCCGAGTTTCCAGAAGTCATTCCCATTGTCCTCAGAGAGCTGGACTCATTATTTAAAACTGAGCTCACTTCCTGATTACTTCAGAGAGAAGAAAAATTAGTGAGTCTCAGAAATACAATACACCTGTCTTAACACAAATTACTAACTAGGCAGCCCCCAACGGAACTATGCCCTTTACACAGAAACCGACTGCCAACAGCTGCCCAGGGAGCAGGGGAACAGACTTTCCTTCCTGCTGCAGCTACTGGGAGTGCCCTTTGTCTGCTCCAGCTACCTCACCTTCCCTTCACCCTCCCTAGCTCCTCTCCTACCAGCCCCCGGGCTGTGCTACTCGTGACCAATCTCTCATTGCAAACATATGACATCTGATCCTAATGCTTGAGCCAATCCAAATCTGCATCTCTGCTACAGCAGTGATGGTTCACTCTCATTCATTCATTCACACTTAGTGAACTCACACTTTAGTGAGCACGTGGTTCCAACCTTGGTGCACGTTACGATCATATGGGGAAACTTTTAAAAGATGCTAATGACCATCACTACTTCTGAAAAAGATACCCAGTTGATCCATTCTAAACAGGGAACCACTTCCCTAGTGCAGAGCAAGTCATATTTAAATCCAGTTACTGAAAGTGAAGAAGAACTAAAGATCCTCTTGATGAAAGTGAAAGAGGAGAGTGAAAAAGTTGGCTTAAAACTCAACATTCAGAAAACTAAGATCATGGCATCCGGTCCCATCACTTCATGGCAGATAGATAGGGAAATCGTGGAAACAGTGGCTGACTTTACTTTTTGGGTTCCAAAATCACTGCAGATGGTGATTGCAGCCATGAAATTAAAAGACGCTTACTCCTTGGAAGGAAAGTTATGACCAACCTAGACAGCATATTAAAAAGCAGAGACATTACTTTGTCAACAAAGGTCCATCTAGTCAAGGCTATGGTTTTTCCAGTGGTCATGTATGGATGTGAGAGTTGGACTATAAAGAAAGCTGAGCACTGAAGAATTGATGCTTTTGAACTGTGGTGTTGGAGAAGACTCTTGAGAGTCCCTTGGACTGCAAGGAGATCCAACCAGTCCATCCTAAAGGAGATCAGTCCTGGGTGTTCATTGGAAGGACTGATGTTGAAGCTGAAACTCCAATACTTTGGCCACCTGATGTGAAGAGCTGACTCATTTGAAAAGACCCGGATGTTAGGAAAGATTGAGGGCAGGAAGAGAAGGAGATGACAGACAATGAGATGGTTAGATGGCATTACCGACTCAATGGACATGAGTTTGGGTAAACTCCGGGAGTTGGTGATGGACAGGGAGGCCTGGCGTGCTGCGGTTCTAAGAGTCGGACATGACGGAGTGACTGAACTGAACTGAACTGAAAGGGTATTCCCTAGTGGCTCAATGGGTAAAGAGTCTGCCTGCAATGCGGGAGAGTTGTGTTCGATCCCTGGACTGGGAAGATCCCCTGGAGAATGAAATAGCAACCCACTCCAGTATTCTTGCCTGGAGAATTTCGTGGACAGAGGAGCCTGGTGGGCTACAGTCCATGGGGTCGCAAAGAGTCAGACACAACTGAGTGACTAACACTTGCACTTTCACTGAAAGTGTAAAAATAATAAAGCTCAGCCTCTTTAATCAGTCAAAAAAGAACACTGAAAATATTATTCATATAATCAGTAACTATTAGGCACCTATTATATGCCAGAAAACATTCCAGCTGCTACAAATACAGCAGTGAACAAAACAGATAAAAATCCCTATACATAGCTTGCTTGTATTATTAGTTGGAAGAGGATGGTGGGAACAATAAATACACAAATTATCTACTATGCTAACAGGTGCTAAGTATATACTATAGAGAAAAAGAGAAAGGCAAGGTAGACGGGGAACAGTGGAAGGAGGAAGATGGAGTGTGATTTTAAACACGCAGTCAAGGACAGCCTCACTGTCAAGATACACGAGCAGAAGTTTGAAGGAGGTGAAGGTGCAAACAAAACCATCCTGCTGTCTGCGGCAAGAGCTAGTGCAAAGGCCCTGCGATGGGAACTGGTCGAAGATTTCAGAGCATTAGTAAGGAGCCAGAGCTCCTGGAGCAGAGGGAGCAGACGGGACACAAACAAGGGAGTGAAGAAAGAAAGACTGTATGGCGTCTTGCAGATCAAAGATAAGAATTTCATGTTCTGCTCTGCAGAATCCGGGGACTCAGTGGGTTTTAAGCAGGTATGTGACACGATCTAACTTACACTTTGACTGGTTGTTCTAGCCCCTGTGTGAGTCTCAGACTAGAAGCAAAGGAGCAGAGAGGCTGTAATGGACTAATGAAGTCAGGCAGTAGCAGGGACCTGGCCACAGTGACGGCCCCTGGAGGCGGTACACAGTGACCAGCTTCTGGGTATATTTGGAATTAGAATCGACAGAATTTTCTGACAACTGAGTTATGAAGCACGAGAGAAAAAGTAAGAATCAGAGATGACACCAAGGCTTTTGGTTTGAGCAACTGGAAGGTATGATTGCAATTAATTAAGATGCTTTGGGGAAGGTAGGGAGAGAGTTTGGTTTTGAAAATGCTACCTTTGAGATGCCTGAATATCCGAGGAGAGATGTCAAATAGATGTGGGGCTCATCAGCACACAGACAGCATTTACACTTCTAAATTTTATATGTAAAAGTCTTACTTATTCATCAATGCGCTAAGTTCATTAGGTTGGCTAGGTACAAGCATACCAGGCCTTTCAATTTATAGTGAGTAAAAAAATATTAATTAATTGATTAAACTACTGTGTGGGCATATATACTCAGAGTAATAAAAAAAACAATAGATAGCAGGCCTGCATGATTGTAAAAACAAAGCATCAGCAGCATATTGTCCCAAGTCACCCGGAGCAGTTACCAGACTGGCTTCATTTCCTATCAAAGCACAGCTCAGCCTCACAGCCCCAGCATACACCCTCTGTAAAACCTCCCAGGATTCATAGTTGGAGACTCTGCCCTTTGTACACCCACCGACGCAGCTCATTCTCCCACCACAGCCTGAAACACACTGCTTTATAATTTAGTCTAATTAAGTATATGTTTCCCCCACTAGAGTCACAGGCAAGCTAATGCAGGTCAGGGCCCATGTCTTATGCACGTCTGAGTCAGCAGTTGCCTCACACAGAACTAGGTGCATCAAGCAAAACTATTAAATGTCTATACTGCGGAATGAGCTTGAAGTCAGGATCAAAACTTTAAAAATAACTTCATGGGTTCAGGCTTCCATAAACCAGGATTCTGTTCTTGTAACTGTATCAAACGCAGGGTCTGCAGCTCTGAAGCTACGTGTTTCTAAAAGTGATATATCCAAACATAAAGTTCACTAATATGTAAGCATTACATTAAAAAAAAATTCTCATTCCACACAATCAAAGGTTATCTTAGAACAAGAAGCATCATCTCTTTTCATATTTGTTCTTGAAATGAAGAACATTTAAGTAGTGTCTGTAATTTGACAGAGTTTTGATATGTATGGCAGGAATTTTGAGTAGTTCACCCAAAATTTTAATCACTGCTGCAGAGACGTGCCTTTGTTAATTGCATCCCTGCTTCTCCGAACAGACTCAGAACGGATCGGCTCCTCCTCTTCCAGTCTGGCAGGCAGCACACTCTCTAATTGACTTTTTCCCTAGGACTTTTCTTTCCACCAAACCCCTTTCTTTTCTCCATAGACGATTTCTAGAGCTCATGACAAACCACAGACAGCACCTGAAGTCAGCAGCCCTAAGAAGCCCTGTCAGTCTTTCAGTCTGCAGGTGCTAGGAAACAGACTTTCTCCTCAATTAAAAAATAAAATATTCATACTGCTTCACTTAAATAAGAAAAAAAAAGCAAAGCTTAAATGAATGAAGGGCAAATTACATCGAACAGGAAGCAAGCGAGGGGAGATCACCTCATCTGACGGGCGGGCTGTGCGCGTCTCTTTCATTTTCTCAAACCAAGCTCACAGATCTTCTCTTTTTTTCATGGGATTTTTAACCCATTTCAGTCGCTTGCATCCACGTATCATACTACTTCAATGTGCCAAAAGTTTTGGAAATATATTCCAAATAAAAGTTTTACAATCTTATTTTTAAAAGTAGTAATCGAAATGTCATTAGCCCAGGACAGAAGCTTATCACATCTATGCCAAGTGACCTGTACACTGACTTCCTGATATTACACTATTAAAGCCAAAGAGCCAGATTCCATTCTTTATTGTTAAATGTGTGAAACTGTAAAGCAAAGAAATGACAATAACAGTGTTTAACTAAAAAACACTCGAGCATCTATTGCCATTTTCTGGCATTCAAAAAAGTTACAGACATGGCATACCTACTCTCTAAAAGGCAGTATCTTTCTTTCTTTCTTTCTGATTTAGGATATGTAACTGATTGCTTTCTTCCTGGTTCAGAATATTCATCTTCACATGGAAAATCTCTTGGGCTTACACTCTCATCTCTTAGCCTCAGAATAAAGTCAAAGTTCAGAGTGAAAAGTGCCCCAAACTTAATTTCAGGCATTCGTTCTTCTAATCTGTGACCAAGTCCTATTCAGAGAGCGTGAGCCCAGAGTCCTGGTACCCGGGACGATGGCCACCAACTCAACCACTGCTCCTTTTCCCACCTTCCATAAACTGGAGACAGAGTTCCTAACACGTGGAGTAAGAGCGTGCGGCTTTGTCAGTAGGCACCGACAGCTTTTCTCTGGGGCTCACCCAGAGGTCTGGGGCACCCTGAGTCATTCGGGGAACACAGCTAACCCAGGCATTCCTCGGCAGCCCGCACACCGCTCAGCCTCCAAGCCGTCTGTATGAGGAGAAACATCCCCACATGTATACGCACCTCCTCCCCTACCCTCTCTCCTCAAATACCCCCTTCAGAGGGAAAACCAGTCTGATATTAACAATCGAAAAATGAATCAATCCGATCACCCCTACTAAGTGAGAAAGAAAAATATCAGGATGCACATTAGGAGAAAATACTATTTCTTCTGCAGTCTTCATTTCTGGCATTGTACTTGATTTCATTATTCATGGTATCATCTAACTGCCAAAATCACCTGTAATAATAAAAGAATGAACATTCTCTAAGGAAAATCTTAGAAAACTCAAACTTTCTAAAGAGCATGTGAGGATTCACACTCAAAATCCAAGTCAGGAAGTCAACAAACATTGATTCAAGTCCCATTTGTTGTACTTAGTTTTACCTTTGTCCTAAAAAAAAAAAAAGTTATAAGAAGCAACAGCATTTGGTTTACATGTATTTAAACTTGGAATTGACAAATCATACTCAATGTTAAGAGCCAGAAGTGAATGATCTAAAATTCTAGGTTAATGACTATGCTATAGGCAGTATAGTGAAGGTGAAAGTCGCTCAGTTACATCCAGCTCTTTGCGACCCCATGGACTATACAGTCCATGGGATTCTCCAGGCCAGAATACTGGAGTGGGGAGCCTTTCCCTTCTCCAGGGGACCTTCCCAACTAGGGATGGAACCAGGTCTCCCCCACTGCAGGCGGATTCTTTCCAGCTGAGCCACCAGGGAAGCCCTGTATATCAGTTAACAATAAGAAATGCACTCGGAAATAAGGCCTTTACGAGGTTCTCCTTGATACTAGATAACACAGAACATGAAACTATCATTAGATAATGCAAATTTTTCAAAAATGAAGCACAGAAATTATACAACTTTGATTTATATATTAAAGCACTACCTTCTGATACAAGGAACTAATTCTGCTCTCTCAACCACTTTCTTCCATCTTTGAGCTGAAAAGGTAACTGAGATGAAGTTTTAAACAGCAGTATCTAGTATACAGCTAAATTTAAGCTTCAAAATTAAGATTCACTTCAATATTATGCAATTTGGGTCACTTGTACTTTCTTACATCAACAAAAAGCATGACCAAGATCTAAAAATTAAAAAATAAACAGAAGTACTGATATGGTATATTCACTGGAAGGACTGATGGTAAAGCTGAAGTACCAATACTTGGGCTACCTGATGCGAAGAGCTGACTCATTTGAAAAGACCCTGATGCTGGGAAAAACTGAAGGCAGGAAGAGAAGGGGACGACAGAGGATGAGATGGTTGGATGGCATCACCGACTCAATGGAGATGACTTTGGGTAAACTTTGGGAGTCGGTGATGGACAGGGAGGCCTGGCGTGCTGCAGTCCATGGGGTCACAACGAGTCAGACATGACTGAGCAACTAAACAACAACAACTGATATGGTAATAGGTTATTTTTTTATTGTCAGTCAAAACCATCCAACATATAACTTCAATTAACTGGTAACTAATAAAAACTTAAATAACCAGTTCACAACAACTGACTTACTTAGTAAAATATTACTCTTTACATTTGCCTCTGTGAACTGGCACATATTACAGCACTGAGAAACATTTAAATTTTACCCTTCCTAGGAACATAGGCTTCCCAGGTAGCTCAGTGGTAAAGAATGTGCCTGCCAATGCAGGAGACGCAGGTTCGATCCCTGAGTCAGGAAGATCCCCTGGAGAAGGAAATGGCAACCCACTCCAGTATTCCTGCCTGGAAAATTCCATGCAGAGAGGAACCTGGCGGGCTACAGCCCATGGGGTCACAAAGAGTCAGACATGACTGAGCACGCACACAGAGCAAAAGGCACGTGTATGAAAACTCTCTTCTTATAACCAAGCATTTGGCCCTCTATCCTATTCTTGAGAATCACCAAGAATTGTAGCTTCATTATTCCTAACTGTCACACAGCTAGCTGTTTCTATCTATCCAGTTTTAGCTTATCTAGATCCAAGACAAGAGTAGGGCTAGAGATAGTCTAAAGAATAAAAGCGAAAGTCACTGAGTCGTGTCCAACTCTTTGCAACCCCATGGACTGTCCATGGGATTCTCCAGGCCAGAACACTGGAGTGTGTAGCCTTTCCCTTCTCCAGGAGATCTTCCCAACCCAGGGATCCAACCCAGGTCTCCCGCATTGCAGGTGGATTCTTTACCATCTGAGCCACAAGGGAAGCCCAAGAATACTGGAGTGGGTAGCCTGTCCCTTCTCCAGCGGATCTTCCCACCCAGGAATCGAACTGGGGTCTCCTATGTTGCAGGCAGATTCTTTACCAACTGAGCTATGAGGGAAGCTCCAGTCTAATTTAAATGTTCTATAATGTGCAATTCTCTGCTTTGTGCTTTGATCTCATTGTTACAAGATTCTTAGAGGGGAGATAAACATCAGTTCTATTCTCTTAAATGTGCTCTCACATAAGAAACCCTGAATGATGCAAATAGAAATATGTTCTAGTATCTTACCAGGAAAACAAATCCCTATAAGCATTTATTCAATTACATGAAGGGAATTTCATTTTTTAAAAAATGGCTACCCTGCTGAAGTAGAAGCTGAGAAGAGAGGCTAATGTAAGCCACAGATTTTCCAACAGCAGGAGGCCACGAGCACCCCAAGGCTAGAGAGACACAAAAGAAGACTCGGTGTTCATGAAAACCGCATGCCTGTCTTCCAGTGCAAGCTGGGGCTGCGGGAGGTCTGTCCAGGGCTGGAAGCCCGGAGGAGAAGCCTGTTGCCAGAAATGCAACCTGAGACAGAGAAGGAGGGAAAGAAATACCAGAGGGACTCCCTCTCTTTGGCCTCCCTGCCTCCCACAAACGCAGCCCGCAGAGAGAAGCCCTGTGACACAGAAGAGGAGGCCTGCGGAGAAGAAAGGATAGGAGGGCGAACAGACCCACGACCAGCGAAGCAGAGGAGAGAAAGCAGAAGGGCGGGCCAGCTTCCCAACGAAAGGCAACAGTCAGTCAAACGGGAGCTCATGATGACAGCCCAGAGCAAGGACGGACTCCCAGAGGATGCCCCGCGCCTTGCCTGGGAGACCCAGGGTGCTAACAGACTTTGCTTTCCCCTCTGAGCCAGATGAAAGCGGAAAAGTATCCTGAGCTGCTTTTGGCTTCCTCAGGCACAGGGGTATTGTTCCATATTTAAAGATCCAAGATTGATAGCCAATTGCATGTCGAAAAGTACCTCTGGTCGAACATAATAACCAAGCATTTCCACTAGTGAATATAACAGAGAAAGCTCCAGCGGGCAGCTTTTTTCGTGGAGAAACACGTGGATAGCCTATCATCCCACTGGGAGACAATCGGTTGTAAGGAAGTCTACAGTAGGGAAGCGGCGATGCTCCTGACGGTTTTGCAAATACACTGTGATGAACAGCTTTTGTGTAACTACCTGTGATACCTCTGGGCTGGAGAGCAAACATATGAGGAGCTCAATTGCCTTTAGTCAGTGGACGCTACTGGACTCCCTTACTGGGCCAGCATGCCGGGAGAAGAGGGAGCTTGCAAACAAACTCTATTCCAAACATTATTACGGGAAATAACAAGTAATATTATGTAGGCCCAAATAAATATTGCAGTTCCAAGCTGAAATTTTTGAACACACACCTTCTACGTTTGACTAATAGAGAGTTACCATGGAAATGAATTCCCTGTTTTCAAAGACGGTGACTTCAATAAAGATGCAACATAATTTATCTTTCCCTCAGCATCCAGGAGCCCCTTAGGCCATCATTATTAACACTGCACAATGTTAAACAAAATTGTAAAGAAAAATATGATTATTTGGATTCTCTATGATAAATGATTGACACAGTGTGTGTTTGTATATAAGTGAATATATAATATTGCACATATGTAGGTACTTCCCTGTGGCTAACAGGAGCTGCCCAGGTGCAGTAGAAACAGTGTTTAAATAAGATAGCTGAATTAGTTGACAATAAAACACCACTAAATATTTCATAAATGTTCAAAACTTTCTTTTCTCCAGTCACTAATTTGTGTCCAACTTTTTGAGACCCCATGGACTGCAGCACACCAGGCTTCCCTGTCCTTCACTACCTCCAGGAGGTTGCTCAAAATTATGTCCATTAAGTCAGTGATGCTATCTAGCCATCTCATCCTCTGTCATCCCCTTCTGCTTTTGCCTTCTATCTTTCCCAGCATCAGGGTCTCTGCCAGTGAGTTGCTCTTCACATCAGGCGGCCAAAGTACTGGAGCTTCAGCTTCAGCATCAGCCCTTCCGATGAGTATTCATGGCTGATTTCCCTTAGGATTGACTGGTGTGATCTCCTTAAGTCCAAAGGACTCAAAACTATTAAGTGAATATAACTGTCAATGTTGTAATCAATTGAATATGTTTTCAAATTAACCAGACTCTAACTGTAATTCTCAATAAATGTTTATTTTAAATTAATAAATGATAAATGAATCATTTTGCTGTATAACTGAAACTAACTGAACATTGTAAATTAACTATACTTCAATAAAAAGTAATTAATAAATGAGATCTACTTACTTTCCTTCCCTCAGTAGTATATTTCCTCATTTAAGTTTCATTACAATTTATTCTTATCAAGCCCCAGATCTCGTTCTCTAATTCAGGTAGTCTGTTCTGTCGACTTAGAGACATGACCCCATCCATGCCTGATATCGTTATGTATTTATATATAAACCACAAGACTGAATGAAGCAGACTCACACTGATCCTTAAATAAATTTCTGTTACTACACAGTGTGAATGAATCTGAAAGTCAAAAAGAGCATGAAAGCAGTATCTCCTAATATCTTTCTTGGATAAAGACTGACCTCATGTGTTAGAGACCAGATAAATAAAGATGAAACCCTTGCCTACAGAAGTACTCTGTATTTATAAACTACAAGTGTGTGAAAAAAACGCGGGGAGTGAACTGAGGGTGACATATGCAAAGAGAAACGACACAGAAAGTGTGAGCCAAGACCCAAGGACGGGCCTCCCAAGAGAGCCCGCCGCCCCCATTCAGTGTGTATACATCCACAATGAAGCCTGAGCAGCCATCCTACCAGAGGACAGAGGCCACAGAGACATGCATCTGTTCATTTTACTTGTTAGGACTTTCACAAACTGAGTCATTTGAAAGATGAACTCATTTATTTTACTAGCGTCACACTGACACATGCGCTATGGCAGCTGCTGGAATGAAAATGTAGCACAAACAGACATTATAACTAGAGTAAGGGTAATAGAGATAGAAAATATGAAAAGAGTAGCCTCACTGAACAGACATCAGTGACTTAGTAGAATGAAAAAAGTAAAGGTGATAAAATGCTACCGTTTATGTAGACACTGCCTATACTAATTTGAAAAATAAAAATCAAAGGCACTAATTTGTGTAATAACAATAAGATATATAACATACCTTACACGAGTCAGAATGGCCATCATTAAGAAGTCTACAAATAACAAATGCTGCAGAGGGTATAGAGAAAAGAGGACCCCCTATACTGCTGGGGGGAATGTAAATTAGTACAACCGCTATGGAAAACAGTACAGAGGTTCCTTAAAAACAAAAAGTGAAGCTGCCATATGATCCAGCAATCCCACTCCTGGGCATGTATCTGGAGAACAATATAACTCAAAATGATACCTGCATCCCGATGTTCATAGCAACACTATTCACAATAACCAAGACAGACAAACAACCGAAATGTTCAATGACAAATGAATGGACAAAGAAGGTGCAGTATACACATACATGTGCGCGCGTGCTCAGCCACTTCACAAGTGTCCAACTCTTTGTGACTCCATGGACGACACCCCATCAGGCTCCTGTGTTCAGGCGATACTCCTGCAAGAACACTGGAGTGGGTTGCCAGGCCCTCCTCCGGGGATCTTCCCGGCTCAGGGATCAAATCCCCGTCTCCTGTGTCTCCTGGACTGCAGGTGGATTCTTCACCACTGAGCCGCTGGGGAAGCCTTATACACACACACACACACACACACACACACACACACACTGTAATATTATACAAAAGAATGAAATAATGCCACTACAACAACATGGATGTAACTAGAGATTATTATCACACCAAGTGAAGTAAGTCAGAAATAAAGACAAATATCATACGATATCATTTATATGTGGAATATAAAATACGACACAAATGAGCTTTTATGTAAAAGAAAGAGAATCACAGACATAGAGAACAGGCTTGTGGTTGTCAATGCGGAGGCAGGGATGGGGTCGTGAACTGGGAGTGTGAAATCAGCAGACATAAACACTACACACAGAACGGACAAGCAACAAGGTCCTATTGTACAGCACAGAGAACGATATTCGATGCTCTGTGATAAACCATAATGCAAAAGAGTATTTCTTAAAAAGAATACATATATATGTGTAACTGAATCACTCTGCAGTGTACTGGAAATTAACACAATAGTGTAAATCCATTCTATTTCAATAAAAAAACTTTAAACGAGGTACAATGGCATATTTCTCTGATTCAGTGCATTGTTATGGTAGGAATTTTTTGAAAATTTAAAATATTATTTTAGCTGTTCAGTGGGTTAAAGGGGAGAAAACAAACCCATGAAGAGCAGACAGCTATGCATCTTAATATTCTGAACTGGCACTCAGGTAGAAAGAAGGGTCATAAAGCTTTTAACTGAGATTTACTTTCATGAAAATCATTTTACATTTTTATTTTGATAAAAGAACATGAGTGGATTAGGACTAAAGAGTTAGAAGGAGGTTTTGTATGTAATAATGAACATTTTACAATTACTTATTTATACTATTTTCAAATGCTGCTTTAGTATGTGCCAAACACGCTTCCTCTACAGCCCGAGAGACAGGAGGGTGCTATTATTATCCTCATTTTACAGTAGAGAAAACTGAGGCTAAGAGACTAGGTGAATTGCCAAAGTCTTCCGATCAGCACTTACACTATCAGCTTTGATGGCAGCAATAAGTGGCTTCCTGTCCCTTGTAAACTTCTAAGAAAAAAATCTATTACTAGATCACACCAGGCCGTGAAGAGAGACCCCAAAGTAAGAGAAACTCAGGTAAGACGGTGGGCACCGAGAGAGGGGTCAGGGGACAGACAGGCTGAAATTACAGTCACAGAAAACTAGCCAATCTGATCACATGGACCACAGCTTGTCTAACTTGATGAAACTAGACCATGCCGTGTGGGGCCATCCAAGACGGACGGGTCATGGTGGAGAGGTCTGACAGAATGTGGTCCACTGGAGAAGGGCATGGCAAACCACTTCAGTATTCTTGCCTTGAGAACCCCATGAACAGGATGAAAAGGCAAAAAGATAGGACACTGAAAGAGGAACTCCCCAGGTCAGTAAGTGCCCAATATGCTACTGGAAATCAGTGGAGAAATAACTCTAGAAAGAATGAAGAGATGGAGCCAAAGCAAAAACAACACCCAGTTGTGAACGTGACTGGTGATAGAAGCAAAGTCTGATGCTGTAAAGACCAATATTGCACAGGAACCTGGAATGTTAGGTCCATGAATCAAGGCAAATTGGAAGTGGACAAACAGGAGATGGCAAGAGTGAACATTGACATTCTAGCAATCAGCGAACTAAGATGGACTGGAATGGGTGAATTTAACTCAGATGACCATTATATCTACTGCTGTGGGCAGGAATCCCTTAGAAGAAATGGAGTAGCCATCATAGTTAACAAAAGAGTCCGAAATGCAGTACTTGGATGCAATCTCAAAAACGATAGAATGATCTCTGTTCATTTCCAAGGCAAACCATTCAATATCACGGTAATTTAAGTCTATGCCCTGACCACTAATGCTGAAGAAGCTGAAGTTGAACAGTTCTATGAAGACCTACAAGACCTTTTAGAACTAACACCCAAAAAAGATGTCCTTTTCATTGTAGGGAACTGGAATGCAAAAGTAGGAAGTCAGGAAACACCTGGCATAACAGGCAAATTTGGCCTTGGAGTACAGAATGAAGCAGGGCAAAGGCTAACAGAGTTTTGCCAAGAGAATGCACTGGTCATACCAAGCACCCTCTTCCAACAACACAAGAGAAGACTCTACACATGGACATCACCAGATGCTCAACAATGAAATCAGATTGATTATATTCTTTGCAGCCAAAGATGGAGAAGCTCTATACGGTCAGCAAAAACAAGACTGGGAGCTGACTGTGGCTCAGATCATGACCTCCTTATTGCCAAATTCAGACTGAAATTGAAGAAAGTGGAGAAAACCACTAGACCATTCAGGTATGACCTAAATCAAATCCTTTATGACTATACAGTAGAAGTGAGAAATAGATTTAAAGGACTAGATCTGATAGAATGCCTGATGAACAATGGGTGGAGGTTCGTGACATTGTACAGGAGACAGGAATCAAGACCATCCCCAAGAAAAAGAAATGCAAAAAAGCAAAATGGCTGTCTGAGGAAGCCTTACAAATAGCTGTGAAATGACGAGAAGCGAAAAGCAAAGGAGAAAAGGAAAGACATTCCCATTTGAATGCAGAGTTCCAAAAATACAAGGAGAGATAACAAACCCTTCCTCGGTGATCAACGCAAAGAAACAGAGGAAAACAATAGAATGGGAAAGACTAGAGATCTTTTCAAGCAAATTAGAGATACCAAGGGAAGATTTCATGCAAAGATGGGCTCAATAAAGGACAGAAATGGTATGGACCTAACAGAAGCAGAAGATATTAAGAAGAGGTGGCAAGAATACACAGAAGAATTGTACAAAACAGATCTTCACAACCCAGACAATCACGATGGTGTGATCACTCACCTAGAGCCAGACATCCTGGAATGTGAAGTCAACTGGGCCTTAGGAAGCATCACTACAAACAAAGCTAGTGGAGGTGATGGAATTCCAGTTGAGCTATTTCAAATCCTGAAAGATGACTCTGTGAAAGTGCTGCACTCAATATGCCAGCAAATTTGGAAAACTCGGCAGTGGCCATAGGACTGGAAAAGGTCAGTTTTCATTCCAATCCCAAAGAAAGGCAATGCCAAAGAATGCTCAAACTACCGCACAATTGCACTCATCTAACACGCTAGTAAAGTAATGCTTAAAATTCTCCAAGCCAGGCTTCAGCAATACGTGAACCATGAACTTCCAGATGTTCAAGCTGGTTTTAGAAAAGGCAGAGGAACCAGAGATCAAATTGCCAACATCCGCTGGATCATTGAAAAAGCAAGAGAGTACCAGAAAAGCATCTACTTCTGCTTTACTGACTATGCCAAAGCCTTTGACTGTGTGGATCACAATAAACTGTGGAAAATCCTGAAAGAGATGGGCATACCAGACCACCTGACCTGCCTCTTGGGAAACCTGTCAGGAAGCAACATTCAGGTCAGGAAGCAACAGTTTGAACTGGACATGGAACAACAGACTTGTTCCAAATAGGAAAAGGAGTATGTCAAGGCTGTATATTGTCACCCTGCTTATTTAACTTACATGCAGAGTACATCATGAGAAATGCTGGGCTGGAAGAAGCACAAGCTAGAATCAAGATTGCTGGGAGAAATATCAATAACCTCAGATATGCAGATGACACCATCCTTATGGTAGAAAGTGAAGAAGAACTAAAGAGCCTCTTGATGAAAGTGAAAGAGGAGACTGAAAAAGTTGGCTTAAAGCTCAACATTCAGAAAACTAAGATCATGGCATTCGGTCCCATCACTTCATGGCAGATAGATGGGGAAAGAGTTTTTTGGGTTCCAAAATCACTGCAGATAGTGACTGCAGCCATGAAATTAAAAGACGCTTACTCCTTGGAAGGAAAGTTATGACCAACCTAGAAAGCATATTAAAAAGCAGGGACATTACTTTGTCAACAAAGGTCCGTCTAGTCAAGGCTATGGTTTTTCCAGTGGTCATGTAGGGATGTGAGAGTTGGACTATAAAGACCTGAGCGCCGAAGAATTGATGCTTTTGAGCTGTGGTATTGGAGAAGACTCTTGAGAGTCCCTTGGACTGCAAGGAGATCCAACCAGTCCATCCTAAAGGATATCAGTCCTGGGTATTTATTGGAAGGACTGATGTTGAAGCTGAAACTCCAATTATTTGGCCACCTGATGCAAAGAGCTGACTCACTGGAAAAGACCCTGATGCTGGGAAAGATTGAGAGCAGGAGGAGAAGGGGACAACAGGGGATGAGATGGTTGGATGGCATCATCGGCTCGATGGACATGGGTTTGGGTGGACTCAGGGAGCTGTTGATGGACAGGGAGGCCTGGTGTGCTGTGGTTCATGGGGTCGCAAAGAGTCGGACATGACTGATCGACTGAACTGAACTGAACTGAGGCCTAGAGAATCATTGCCTAAATTCTCAAAACTTGGTTTCTGGCTCAACTCTTAACTACCGAAAAGCTAAAGAGAACCAACAGCATCTTACAAACACCTCTTCAGAGTCCTCACTGGTCTACTCAACAGGGAATATTTCAGAGCTGAATGAATTCAAGAACACACTTTCCACATCTCAAAATACCACTCAAGTAGCTACAAATTAATCAGAAACAAATGAAATGATAATCTATAACTTTACAGCAATATCACCCCAAAAGCAGCAAAATAATATGTTCTATCTTTAGAATAAGACGTTCTAAACCGATCAGTTGTTTCAAAATTTAGAAGGCAAGAAAGTTCATCTTTCATTTCTAGCCTCTGAATAAACATGAAAAGGAAGATGAGAATTGAGTTAGCTGCATGGATGAACATTCTCTCACTTACTTATGTTAAATTGACTGAAAAAAATCAATTTTCTTTTTCTTTAGAAAACATTTCATATTTTCAGCCATAAGCACTTTGAAAATATGTGTTTTACAAAAAGTTCTTTAAATATGATATGGTCCAAGAAAATATCTGAATTGGGGGCATTTCTTTGGCTGCCACCTTCCAAAAAACACCTCTCCTTAAAAACGAAAACAAACAAACGTATCCACATCTGACATATCCCAAGAATTCAGTTCATGCTTCTAAACTGAAATATAACAAATATTTGGTAGAATTCACCAGTGAAGCACTCTGGGCAGGGATTATCACTGAGGGAAGGTTTTTAACAACAAAGTAATTTCTTTAAGAGAACAGAGGTATTCAGGTTATCTACTGAATATTTCTCCTTGAGTGAGCTTTGGAAATTAGCGACTTTCAAATAAATTTTCCATTTCATCTAACTTGTTGCATTTAGAGGCCTAAGGATGCTCATGACATTCCCTGTTATCCTTTAATATCTGGAGACTCTGCAGTTATGCTTCTCCTCTGAGTCACGGCATTGGCAATCTCTCCTTCGCTCTTTTAATTAGTCTGAATACAGATTTACCTAGTTTATCAAAGAACCAGTTTTGTGCTTTCATTAATATTTCTTTTTGTTTTCCATTTCACTAATATCCACTGTGATGCTTAGTATTTCCTTTCCTCTGCTTACTTTGAGGTTAATTTACTCTTCTCTTTTCAAGTTTCATAAGGTAGCGAAGCTAAGGTCGTTGACCTGAGACCTGTCTTTTTTTCGTATGTAGGTGTTTGGTGCTATCAAAGTGAGTACTTTAGCAGCATCCAAGTGAATCCGGTGTGTTGTGTCTTTATTCTGCTTCAGTTCAAAATATTAATACTTCCTCATTTCTCTTTTGATTTCTTTACTCTTGGGTTATTTAGGACCAGATAAGCAAGGGAAAGCATGCACTGAGCTCTGCGGTTTTCTAGGCAGCTCTCTCCGCTCTGGCACTCTGTCCTCCTGAGCCCTGGCCACCCCAGTCTCCATGGACTTTCTGTTCTGTGTCTACTCAGGTAGCCTGCCCAGCTTTGCCTGGGTTATCATTCCCTGTGCTACGAGCTGGAAACTCTTCCAACACCTGAGCGAAGTCCTGGGTTGGAGGAGACTAGATTTTTCCAGACACTGAACATCATTAACGTTCTCAACTTCTGAGGCAAAACAGAGACCTCAGAAGTTCTCATCCCCGCTTCCGAACCCACTGCAGCAAAGCTGACTTCATCTTCTCAACCTGTGTGTGTTCAGTGTTAGCAATTTCTGGACTCTCGTTCACACAGTCATAGCAGCTTAGAAGGAAGGCCTCCTCACCCCACTATTGCTTGATATTAGCAGAATCTGTCTGAAGACTAAGGGTGTGTCATCAACAAGTAGAGTTCAGGCAAGACGGAGAGCATCAAAGTAAAATCAAGTCCACGAGACCATAGTAATAAAATATCAGTAGTCTTTCTCTTGTTCCCAACCTTCTGTCTTCTTGCCCTTGAGTTAACAATCTAAGATGTCACAAATCCCCAATTTTCCCTTCTACCCTAGTAAGGACTTGACATTCCTTGCATTCAAGGACAGCCACTCCCAGCCCCTTCCAGGCCGATGACTCCTAATCAGAGGTCTGTCTGGCTGTAAGGAGCTCTAGAGACAGATCCTCTGTTACAGACATGTCTCTGCACAGGAGGAAAGGCAGGCACAGAGAGTTTACGGCACTTGCCTCTATTAGCAAATTCAGACTCGCAGACTGGAAAGCAGTAAGTTGGAGAGATTTTCTAAATCATATAAAATTAAATACATTTATACTGATAACTCAACACTGTGTATCTCATATCCTCTAGTCATTTATTTAAAAATTACATACAATATTGAGAAAAAGTTATTTAAAACTATATGCCATGAGGACAATAAGGGTAACACAACTTTCTAGGAACATTTATATATTTACAAACATTTTGTGAATGTGAATTACGTTTTGCGTAATGTCTTAGTATAGAAACACTGTCAGAATGCAATATTTTAACAAAAAGCTTTTATTTTGAGCTCTACCCTTGGTTTTCAAAAGCTGAAACAACAAAAATAGCTTAGCCAAAGTCACGCACGTTTAAAAGGCTATCTTGTCTTTACCTAAATCCATGAAACTAAGCGATATCATACCACAGACCAGTCTTCTCATCAAAACACTGTGCTGAGCAACAGGGATGAGCCTAAAATGCTGTGGCTCGGCTTTGACGTGAATCCAGTAGGTTCCGAGTGCTGACAGGCCAAACCCCCAATCCTGGTATAATCTTCAGAATAATCTCAGCAAACTGAGCCTTCCAAAGCTGACATTTGCTGCCGCTGCTATTTTGTCACAGAGAATAATTCTGATCTTTTAAGCACCAGTGTGCCATAATTTTTGGCCATCTCAAAATGTTCAGGGAAGCACTTACTGATCTAATAAGTCTTGTTTTGTCTTTAATGAGTACAATGTCAAGTGATCGTAAAAAGCCCACATATGGTCATTATAACACTTGTGCACGATCTGTTCGTCCACAGGCATTTCTACTCTGCACTATAAACAGCAGTAGATGATGTGATGAGAAAAACATTCATCTACGAGAATGTTCAGGCCAAGGTTATAGAAGATGAATAAAAAATTATGGTTACATACGGTCTTGGTTACACGAAGATGTTTTGATAGAGCAGTAATAGAGAATAACGTGCCTATCCTCTCTGCTGGTTTTAGGTTCTGATCTTCAAAATATAATTAAAGCTCAGCAGTCATGGAAGACACAGAATAATCAAAGGCACTGTTTCAAATACACTAGAGTGAAACAGTGATTTGACTTTTCTCCGCAAAGTTGGCTCTAATTTTCTAGCAGTTTAGCTATGGCAGCATTCTCTGGGCCTCCCAGGTGGCACAGTGGTAAAGAGCCCTCCTACCAGTGCAGAAGATGTTAGTTATGGACATTGCATCCCCGGGTCGGGAAGGTCCCCTGGAGGAGGACACAGCCACCCCCTCAGCGTGCTCGCCTGGAGAACCCCATGGCCAGAGGAGCCCGGCGGGCTGCCGTGCCCTGGGCTGCACTCACTCAGACACGACTGAGCACGCATGCAGGCACCAATCCTCTCAAGGACAGTGAAAGCATTGGTCACTCAGTTGTCTTTAACTCTGTGCGACCCCATGGACTACAGCCCGCCAGGCTCCTCTGTCCATGAAATTTTCCAGGGAAGAATACTAACTAGAGTGGGTTGCCATCTCCTTCTCTAGGGGGTCTTCCCAACCCAGATATGAAACCTGGGTCTCCTGCAATGTAGGCACATTCTTTACCATCTGAGCCACCACTTCTTTTAATCATAGTAGCTAAAGTTTACCTAGCACTTACTATGGTCCTGACACTGAGGAAAGCATCTTGCATACACTACTTCAATTATCTCATCTGTTCACTTAGGTGATTAATGGCGGAGCCAAGATTCAAACCCAAGCTGACAACAGAGCCTGGGTTCCTATCCTCTGGGCCTTATTGTCACAGTCCCAGGTAACTTATAAACATTTGCTCTTTTCCTAGGAGGAAAGAAGATTTCCCTGGTAGCTCAGCTGGTAAAGAATCTGCCTGCAATGCAGGAGACCTGGGTTTGATCCCTGGGTTGGGAAGATCCCCTGGAGAAGGGAACAGCTACCCATTCTGGTATTCTGGCCTGTATAGTCCATGGGGTTGCAAAGAGTCGGACACGACTGAGCAACTTTCACTTTCGCTAGGAGGAAAGAAAAACTATTTCCCGCTAAACTGTAAGCTTGAAGAGACATGACAAATTTTGAATAAGACACAAGTAAATTTTATAGTAGCCAGTTTTCTAAAACATGTATATAAGAATTAGTTCCTAATTATTATAGAACTCTGAAAAACAGCACAGATGATGTGTGACAAGTGAGAGATTACAAAGGAACTGATGTTTTCATTATTCCTAAAATATGAGATTTCATATATTTGGTATATAACTCTGTGAACTATGAAGTTAATTTTTGGCATACATTCACTTCTCTTTTCACCATGTATGTTCAGCTTAATCGTATGAACTGACCATATTCACTTCTTAAAAGCCAAATGCTCAGAAGATCTAATGATACGTGACCAGTGAAAACTTTCATTAAAGTATCTTCTAACACAATACACTACATTAAAATCTAAATAATTCTTGCATATATATCAGTTTCTTTAATGTATACCTTTCACAATTAGCAAATGAAAAAAGCAAAAAAGCAAGCTTCTTGTTTAAATGAATGTCCCATTTCAGAAAGGATAGATTTTGTATTGTTGACTTAAACTGATTTTATTTTTACCAAACACTACTTACACTTCTATAATGGTCTGACCAGTCCTCATTCAAGTATGTGGAACATTGCGAGGGCATTGGTATGAATGATGCTCGGAAACACCAAGGAGATGTAGCTGTGGTACCTACCTTGGTTAGATGAATGACTCCTTTAGAAGTAACCGAACAACCCATGAAGCCAACGTACTGAAGCTCAGGACAGTGCTCAGCAAATGCTTTCACCGACTGGTCCGTCACCTAGGGGAGAGCCGGGAAGAAAGTGAATCAAGATGGCTTTGTAGGATTTGACCACTGCAAATTCCCTCTCCCTTACCTTGCATCATTAATGTTTCCTTTTCCAGTGGACCATTTGAATCCATATATAGACAGGCTGCAAGATGTCCTGTGCTTTTTAAACCTGCCCTCAACCCCACATTCCCTTCTATCACCCCATGTTTGTCTACTTCTTCATGTCTCAGAGATGTCAACGCTATCTACCTCCACTTCTTCATACCTCTCTCAATAGATATGTATATATTTTGACACTTACTTCACATACTGTGAAATTCACTATTTCAAAAGGAACAGTCCAGCGGTTTTTAGCATATTCACAAGTAGTGCAACCATTACCAATATCTAACTCCACAACATGTTTCTCACCCCAAAAAGAAGCCCCATGCCCATCAGCAGTCGTACCCCAATTCCAACTCCTGCCTCCAAGTCCTGGCAGCTTTCTGTGACTATGGCTTTGCTCAGTCCAGACATATTTGATAACTGAAATTGTACAATTGTTTCCTAAGCACAACAACAGTCTCTTTATAAGGTTCCTCCCTACAAGTGTTTCTTCTAAGAAATCTGGTTCTGCCCCTCACTGCTTCAAACTTCTCAGATTTGGATGGGATGATGGTTAAATTTATGTGTCATCTTGACTACACCATAAGATGCCCAAATATTTGATTAAAAATTATTCTGGGTGTGTTCGTGAAGGTTTCTGGGTGAGATTAACATTGGAACCAGCAGACTGAATAAAGGAGATTGCCCTCCCCAAGGTGACCACTCAACCTCAGTCACATCCAGTCCATTGAAGAAATGAACAAAAAAGGTGAGTAGAAGAAACCCTGCCCTCTCTCGTTCTCCCTCCCTCCTTCTCTCATTCCCTGCCTGTCCTCAAATTCAGACACCAGTTTCCCACCTTTAGACTCAAGTTTGAACTGGAACTTACGTAATCAGCTCTCCTGATTCCTAAGCATTTAGACTCAGCCTAGAACTAGACCATCTTCTCTCCTTGGTCTCCAGATCGCCGATTCGGGGATTTCTCAGCCTTCAGCGTTACATGAACCAATTCCTTGCAATAATTTCTTTTACACACACACACACACACACACACACACACACACACACACACCCCCTCATACTAATTCTGATTCTCTGAAGAACCCTAACTAATGTGATACATATTAGAATCCCCTGAGGAATTTATTAAAACCTCAGAGTCAAAAGAGGTGTAACCCAAGAATCTGTATTTTTAACAAGCCCCTAAGTGACTCTGAGGGATGTGAAAACTTGAGGCCCCTGGTCTGCAAAGAAGTTACACTGACAGCTTTTGGCATTTCTGCATGGCCCTGCTTTAAACCAAGGGCAGACTGAAATTCCTTTTTTGTCTCCTCCAGCCTCCAAAAGCTTTCCATATATAAAATTATCTTCTTATAATTGTGCTAACATTTGCTTCACCGTTCTACAAAGTTGTAGCATATAAAAGAAGGTCCAGATATTCTCTATCATAGGGTTAATTTCAGATTCACTTTCCTCACAGTCAAGATGAAATCAACAAGTTAAACACCACTGTTAGTTTTTCAAACAGCTGTGACTTACATCTACTTTGCATTAACTTTAACATGGGTGACTCTTACTTTGTATCTCCCTTATCTATTCCGAACAGATATTGGAAAATAAAGTTATGTGGGTAGCATTAATTCTGAAACAACACAAGAACATTTTCCTAAAATAATCAAACCAACAGCATCCATGGTACATCTGATAAAAGATTAATTCTACCCTCAAAAGTAAAGTATGCTTCAGCATATTAAGACTAAGGGTGCCATTGATAAATTAAAAATGGGCCTTCCTGACACTCAGCTTTTTAAAAACATTATGTCAAGAAAGAATATTTAAGGCACTGAAATTGCCTGAAGCTTCAGTGAAAACCAATTTCTATTAAAAAAAAAATGTCGGGGGATGGCAGGAAGGAGAGGGAAACAGGTTAAATACCTATGCCATTTGGTTCAACATCCTGCCTAATCTCACTCTGACATCAGGCTTCTCCCAGATCCATCTTCAAAAGGGGGAAGAGGAATTCAGATAAGGATTAAGGACACAGGAAAGCTCAGGTCCAAGCTGTTAGAGCTTTCAGAGACAAAGTATTAAAATTGGCTTCGTGGGTCTTTTCTCTTTTAGCTCAAGGAATCAAATAAGAGCTCGGAGGAGCCTCCTGCACCAACAGCGTCCTAAGAGTCAAATAAGACTAGAGTAAGTCCCTGGAGGACAGAAACGCTCTTCGTAGGCCCATATGTGTTTGGGGATACTTAATAAAATGGTCGTGAACTTACAACAGTTGTGCAACCAACACCACAATCCAGTTTTAGAACACCTCCATCACACTGCCCTAAAAATTCCCTTTCTCCCTGATGCCCAAATGCAGTCAGTCACCGCTCCTGCCCTGAGCATTGATCTGTTTTACACATCTACAGCTGCCTTTTCTAGAAACTTCATGTAAATAGAATTCTATAATAAAGTCTTTTGTGTCCAGCTTTTTAATGTTTTGTTTGTTTGTTGTTTGAGGTTCCTCCTTGCTGTTACCTGTATCAGTAGTTGGCTCTTTTTACTGCTGGGTAGATTTGCATGGTATGACTATATTACATTTTGTTTATCCACTCACCAGTTGATAAACATTTTAATTGCTTACAGTGTGGGGCTTTGACAAATAATGCTTCTGTGATCATTCACATACAAGTCTTTGTATGGACATATATTTCATTCCTCTTGCCTAAATATCTAGGATTGGAATTACTGAGTCATATGATAAGCTTAATTTTTTAGACATTTTTAGAAGTGAGTTGTTTTCCTATTAAGTTGCAAGAGTTCTTTATGTAGCTTGAATACAAGTCCTTTATCAGAAATCTGTTTCACAAATATTTTCTTCCATTCTGTGCCTTGTCTTTTCATTTCTTGATGGTCTCAGAACTAACATTTAGGCCTGTGGTGCTCCTGGAGTTAATTTCCGTGAATAGTGTGAAGTAAGGTGAAAGGTTCATTTTGTTTGCACATGAATTGCCCTATTTGTTGAAAAGACCATCTGGAATGGTTTGATTGTGAGGGATCATACTTACTCACAGACTGTGATAAAACCAGCCAGTAAATAAGAATTCATATGCAAAGAAAAATGTGGCTCAGGGTTTGGAAGGTGGTATCGGGAAATTAGGGGGTAATGAGACCAGCTTGCAAAGCAGATTTCGACCTTTTAGTCAAAGCTGTGATGGAGAAAAAGAGAAGACGAACCTCAGATTCAATAGCGTCATCTCTACACATGACAGAGACAGAGAAGACCATCTCCTTAAGCTGGCACTCTAAAAGCCAACTGACGTTTTGATACCAGCATGGAAAGGACGCAAGTGCCTTTAGTATTACGATGAGGAAACGCATTGGTGATAAGGAAATGTTTACTGTGCCTTCAGAGTCACAAGGGCCATGAAAAGCCTCAATAATATAGACACACACAAGATTCTAATAGAGCCTCCATTGTGAATCCTAAGGGGCCTCTCTGGTTGCTGAAGCCTAAACAGATGAAAACCAGAAACACAGAAGGCAAAGGCAGAAGGGAGATATTGGTTCTCATAAGCTCTCGAGAGCGGCACTCAACCAGAAATCCTTTGAGGGTGGTTTCTCATGAGATCAAATGTGGGCACAAGAAATCTCCCCAGGAGGTAGAAATAAAAGGCCTAGAAAATCCAAAGACAAGGGGCGAATGTAATAGCCACTACGGAAGAAATGCTCATATATGATTAAAATATTCCTAACTAGAAGAAAGAGAAAAGGCGGAAGGTGAGCGGTGCAGAGGCGCTAACTCTGCTTGAAGAGTTACTGTTATAAAAGTATTATTTATATCATCGTTGATACGATGTTTCTGAACTGCTGAAGCTAGAGATTCGGTCTCTGGACACAGCTCAAAGTTTGGATTACAGGCAGCCAAAGAGCTTAAGAGAAAATAGAAAATAAAACGGCTGCATTTACTAAGTAAGGCCTTACTGCGGGCCAAGCTAAGTCCTCTCTGTAACAGGGGACCCCTCTAACAGCCTTGACAGGCAGTATCAGCCCCATTTGAGTGCTAAGACACTTCAGTCATGCCTGACCCTTTGCAAGCCTATGGACTACAGCCCGCCAGGCTCCTCTGTCCGTGGGATTCTCCAGGCAAGAGGACTGGAGCGGGGTGCCATGCGCTCCTCCAGGGCAGGTCTAGTCCCATTTTACAGGAAACTAAAATAAGACTGTCAGGGACTGACTTCTCCCAAATCAAACCACTAGCAGACGGCCAAGTGGGCTTCAACTTCGGTCTTTCAGATTTTGCAATCCATGCTCTTTAACTGATATATACTAGGCTGTGATTCATTTCATGGTGCTAATTTCACTCAAATGCAAAAGCAAATTTAAGGCCCTTCCTTTGGCCCCAGAGAAGCAGAGTGGCAGGGATCAAGGCAAAGCGGGTCTATTTTTTAAAGAATTTTCTACAGAGAAGCACTGCCCTGGATTCTTTTTTCATCTCATAAGGATAGAACAGATGTGCTGAAATGCCGTGAGAGTTTCCTGTACATCCTAAGAATCCTCCCCAAACAAGAAGGCGTAAAAGTGGGTTGTGCGTGTGTGTGTGTGTGTGCGCGCGCTCAGTTGAGTCCAGCTCTTTGCGACTCCATGGACTATAGCCCTTCAGGCTCCTCTGTTCATTGTGTTTTCCAGGCAAGAATATTGGAGTGGGTTACCATTTCCTCCTCCAGGGGATCTTCCCGACCCAGGGATTGAACCCATGTCTCCTGTGTTTTCTGCATTGCAGGTGGATTCTTTACCTGCTGAGCCTTTGGGGAAGCCCAAAAGTGGGTTGGAGTTATCTAATTCAGAGGTGATGAAGAAGCTGGATTAATGATAGTGAATTATAAAACCACATAAGTAGAAATTGATAATCCAAGAAAGCACTTTCACCTAAAAAGGATTAAAATTAAAGACTAAGAAAATATGGATGGGAAAAGCTTTTACATAAATTTCAGGACTCTAAATAAAGAGATGCAGCTTATTCTTATTTTAAGACAAAGTTTCCTTAGAACATGGGTGGAGAGATCTGTCTTTATCAGAATAAGACCGAGTCGATGAAAAGGGATTTGTAATCTGCGCTGAAAGATTAAATCTGGGGAATGACGCTAGCGCTATCAAGAGAGGAAAGGAACTTACATCATTAATTTTAAAATGTCAGGAAATCTTTGTACCTTTTCACACTTGTGATATTAAAGAATTGTTCTGAATAATCCCACATGAATGTATTAAATAATATAAGTATTTCACAACTTTGCTCAGAAAAAAGTTTTCCCTAGAGTTCACCCCAAACCTACGAACTCAGGACTTGGAAATACATACTTCTAACAAGTTCTCTTAAAGATTCTTATGGAGTCAATCCACCAACAACTCATAAGTAAATCTAACAATTAAGCAGACCTTCCAAGTATTAGTACTGAAGATGGTCCTGGGTATACGTGGCGTCATGGGGTTAACTCTTTGCCAACCCGTCCTGACACCACAGACCACCACGGTGCAGGACACGTCATCCCTCCGCACATTTTCAGCAGCTTGCACACTGAACGTCTTTCTGCCACTCTTGATTCCACAAATCTATCCTCCACCCATCAAGCCATAGCGATCTTTCAAAGTGTACAAATCACATCATGTCAGTCTGCCACTCACAATCCTCCAGCAGTACCAATTACTCAAAGGATAAAATCCAAACTCCTGTAAGCTACAAGGCCCGGCGCAATCTGCCTCCTCCCTAATTCTTCCGCCTCGTTCATCATCCCACCATCCCCTATCCAGGTCTGAAACCAAGTCTGAAGAAGTAACCAGGTTATGGAGGGGTGAATATCTGGCAGAATGGCTGTGACTTGGTACGGAAGGAATCTGTTTTATTGGTAACGTGAGACATACAGGGGTTAAAGAACTGTAAGGTCCCCTCGAGTTCCAGCCTCCCGCAGGCATGTAACTGATGGTGCCATTCATTAAAGGCTCTAAGGGAAGGGTGATAAAGGGTAAGCTGTCCTTCAAGGTCCATCAGGTAAACTGAGGACCGACTAAAGGGACACTCTGGCCTCAGGGAGGCTGCCAATGGGTTACAACTACAGCAGGGTCTTGCCCCTGTGTGAACAGCACATACCACACCGAGGGGCACCTCCGGCAGTTAGGCCGAGCCAGTCAGTAAGCGTCCACATCTGACAACGGACGAAGACATACTACGCGAAGTGCTATAATGGTAAAAGTCCCAAGTGAAGAATCTGATTTAGATAGCGAGTAAATATACATGATACTTCAGGAGTTTTAAAATGAAATACAATAAAATCTCTCCATTTATTTGGTTGAGTCTTCAAACTCCATGAAAAAATTCTTTTTCATTTTCACCTTCCTTTGCGTTTATGCATTCTGTTTTTTCACAGGTTATAAGACACTTACAATTAATGCACCCTCCTTGAAACAGTGTAACAAAAACACAGAAGAGATTCATACTATCCATATAAAAGGAAATAGCTAAATATGGAGACAAAGTACTTGGTATGGATTCGCCTTAAGAATCATTTCAGTAAGACCTTTTCACTATGCTCTTACTGTAATAAAAATTTCATATTTTTAGTGAATTTTAAAAAGAAATCTACAAGAACATTATTTAAACATAGTATTCTTTTAAACTATGGTCAGACAACATTTAGTGAGTAAATACTACGTGCCAAGTGCTGTGCTACATACCATGACTAAGACAAACTGCCTTCATGGAGCTCACAATCTAGTGAGAAGAGTAAATGTGAAATATTTATTACAAGTGTGATCACTACTTTAATCACTTGTAGTAGTCTACAAATTATTCCTTTCTATATATGAGCAATAATTACATAGCACACAAAGAAAGTTGGGTTAGTGATTAAGAATCCACCTGGCTATGTAGGAGATGCAGGTTTGATCCCTGAGTCAGGAAGACCCCCTGGAGAAGGAAATGGCAACCCACTCCAGTGTTCTTGCCCAGGAAATCCTATGGACAGAGTATCCTGGCAGGCTACCGTCCATGGGGGTCACAAAAGAGTCGTATACAACTTAGCAACTGAACAACAACACATAGAAAGAAGTCAAAACTATGACTAAAAATTATATTCAATTATACAAATAAGATTCTTCTCAAATACTGTAAGTTATTGTATGCCTGATATCATTATATGCCCAATATCATTTCAGTAGAGAGCTAAAATATGTATTGCTTTTCTAAATCATGAAAAAAAACAAGGATTATTTAAGAACTCATGTTTACTAATATAACTTTGGCTTTTAATTAGCATGATACAACTATTTCATTAAGTAAATCAGAAGCACAAGACAGTAAAATCTTTTACCATTTTATGATGAAAAATTTCAAAAACATAAAAAGGTAGAAAAAACAATAAAATAAACCTCCATTTACCAATCAACTACCTTCAATAACTATTAGCTCATTGTCAACCTTGTTTTATTAATAGCCCTATCCACCTCTAAAACATCACATTTATCAGTAAATATTTCAGTATATCTCTAAAAGATAGGATCTTTTAAAAATCAGAGCCATAATACCCTTATCATTCCAGCAAAAATGTTCATGTGAGACTTAATATGAAAAATGAACTATGTATAGTTTTATGGAGAAATAATCCAACATGGTAATTTAAAAATCTCATTAAAAATTTACAACAATTTTATAAAAACTGACCCTTTGTCAACAAGGGCACTGAGATTCATAACTAATCATTTTCTAAAAGTCTAAAATCCCATTAGCGGCCAATGAGAATCTGATCATTTGACTGCTTGTTTGACCTTGCCTGATTTTTGTTCATTCTGTCTTGCTTAATGCTAGTCTGGGTTTAGAGAAGTCAGATTGGCTGATAAAAAGAGATTTATAAGTTATGCATTAAAGTATGTGAAAGGGAAAGACACTGGTCCAGAATTAACGGCACAGATACCTGTCCCTATTAAAAAGATCTATGATGAGTTAGCTACGACCCCACCATTTCCCTCTAGTTTGCTGACCAAGTTTCTTTGACTAATACTGCTTTATTTTATTGAAATTCAATACCTGGGTAATGTAAATGAAACAGAACAATTAGTCTATTCTGCATCTGCTCACCCTGTAATTAAAGAAAGGAATAAATCTAAAAAGAAATCTCCAAACCTAACAATCATAGTTGTATTTAGCAATGATAGTTACAAGGCATTTTCTAGTATACATACACATCTGTCCACTCACCCAGTTAGATAAGCAGGTGGGTGCAAATTCCATTTCACAAATGAAGAAACACAGAAATTAAAGTGACCTGCCCCACCTTTTATGTGAGCCCAGTGCCCTCTGCATCACAACATACTCAATAATGTGCTTAAAACACAATCAAAGAATCTATATGAGTGCTACATTTGAGACCCATTAAGTAATAAATAAACATAGATGATAATAAAATCTTTGTTTCATAAACATACAACTAATTCTTTGGTCATATCACAGAAAAAATGTTTCAATTCTCTGAAACTAAAGGTTCTTCCATTCTGTCAAGCTTTATTTCATTTCTAAATATAACTTTTAAATTAACAGATATGGTTAGTTTGAGGATTCATTTCAAAGAGTATAAAGTGAAATTTATAAGAATATGACTGAAGGCTAAATTAAATCCACCAGACAGATCATTTACCAAAATTTGTGTGGATGCATCATGTGTTATGCAAGAAAACAGGGAAAAATAGAAGTAGTAAACACAACTTCAATTCTGAGTCATCTAACTTTGAATGAGGTTTCATCACAAAGGGTAAAATGAACTGAAGTCCCAGAAGGCTCACACAGAAAGAACGGTGCCGACAATAGCAGGAGAGCTACTCAGTGTTTCTAAAGGCTTGCGAAAAGCCACGGAGGAAGAGGAAAGCCACCGCGGTAAAGGTAACTTACTTAGGCCACACCATCGAGGCCTCTCCTCATCTACAAACCTGGGTGCCCTCTGCTTCCTTCTCAGCCTCTGCCTGAACACCCCCTCCCCTCCCTGACAGGGACTGTCCTCTCCCCTTCCCCCATCTCCACCTGTTCCCTTACCTCTCCCTGTCCTTCTCCTTCCTTTTCCTCGTGTTCCTTCTGAACCCTTTATGCCCACTATCACACCTTTTCTTAACTGGCTGCTCATAATATGGAACGAAGGATTTTAAATATAATTATTGTATTAATTTCAAACCAGTGATATTCAGCTTTTCCTTTATGTCTCAGAAATGTTAAGATTATCTGAAGTCACTGGACTCAGCCTGAGTTGCAACCCAGCTCCTCGTCTTCCTAGCTGTCTGACTTTAAAGGATTTATCTGTTTTCCAAAAGTGTGAAAATGAAATAGAAACCTGACAGGTCTCTTGTGAGCATCGCAAGAAAATCCCCATGTGCTGGACACGCACCACACAGTGTCCCTAACAAACAGCAGCCTCTACTCAATGCATACACATCCTTCCCCCAATTCCATGGAGCTGGCACCATGAACATTATTGTACAAAATTAACTTTTTTTTCCTATCACTGTACTTGATAAAATATATAAAGCAGTATTTAAAGATAGTCTCTGTTATGAAATGTCCCACCTACCACCAAGTCATTAGAAATAGAAATGACAATATATGAATGGTTCTATATTTGTTCACCAGGTTGAAATCATGTATTGGGAGAAAAATGTAAGTTAAATGAGACTTTCAGTTGGTAAAATATCAGTAGCAAGTTTAACTGTACACAGGTTTACCTATACTTTGTAATACATCTAAAACTGCAGATAATAAAAGGAAGCAACCCAAACAACTCTGCATTTTCTAAGGGTTTATCGACTCTATTTTTAATGTTCTCACTTGCAAATTATTTTAGTTTAACAGCACTTGGATACGACAGTACATTACTACTATTCTTACAGCTTTCGGAAAGCACAACAAAGTGTATACACCAAAACTGGGCTTTGTAATGCTCCTAAATATACAATGTGTCAGATAATAAGCAGAATAGCGAAGTTTCTTACCTGTGATTTTAAGGAACTCATCAATATATGAGAAGATTTGATTAATAAATATAATATTCTATAACAAGAAAGAACTACCTCCTCCCTAAGAGGGTGATATATAATATGCAAAAATAAAATATACAGAAGCAAGAGAACAACCTTCAAAAAGTCACTCGTGTTTGTGAAAATATTTCAGATTAAGTTTTAATATTTTAACAACAGAAAACACTTCCCAGGATGAATAAAATCTAACCAAGGTATAAAGTCCTAACAATTTGTGTTTTAATCATAAATGAAAGCCAATAATCTCTTTAAAAAAAAAAGTGTACCAACACCCTAATGTATGAATATAGAACATTTCTTACATATTCATGTTTAACATTCTTTAAACAAGAAAACCTATTATCAAAAAACAAAACCTAAAATTAGGTTATACATTTTTCATCATGTCAGACAAATACATTCATAGCTCGCTAAATGTTCTTTCTTACATTTCAAACAGCTTATAAAATCCCACCTCCTTTAATAAGGTTCCCACAATAACCAGAAGCAAGACAGCAAGTCCATCAAGCACCCTGACCTAGTCCACTTGGTCTGCACACTTACCTTCCCAAAAGAACCCATGCTAAGCAACAAGAACGTGAAGGGGGCGTTTTCCTTGTCAATTTTGGCAGAGGGGGGAAAAAAGTATGTATGTATAAATATGTTTAATTTCATTTTTCAAATTAGAAGCTCAGAAAGAGCAGAGCTCATGAGCAATGTCAACCACAGATTCATCTCTCGAGGAAAAGGGGTCAAAGGAGGTCTTTCAGTATTTTCAAAACATCCCCTCTAAGTCCAAGTCAACATATACCTTCACAGGGCCTGATAGATAGTAGCTGCTCACTACACATTTATTGAATACATGAAGGAATGAATCAAACTAGGAAAGGCAGGTACTAGAAAAACCAGTTCACTGAGGATGAAATTAGGATACTGCAGAATTTCTACTGCTAAGAAAAAGTCGGTAGTTGAGTGCCTATTTGCAAACTACAATGTAAAGGTCTTAAAGGTGTTTACACGTTTTTAACCAGAAGGAGGACTTCTAGGGATGTCTGGGCAACGGGCCCAGCAGAGAGGTGGACAGATGTGTGGCCCAGGACACTCACCGCAGCAGTAGTCACAGCAACAAAAGAACAGAAGCCTCTCAGATGTGTTAAAATAGTATAACGGCTAAATTACAGTGTATATTTTTGATAGACTGCCATGTAGCCATGAAAGATCATATCTTTTAAAATATTTGATGAAGTCAGAAAAATACAGTGTGATAAAACAGGATTACACAATTATTAAACATCATTCTGCTAAGTATACCAGCAGAGTGAAAAAACTCAGGTGAAAAAATGTTAACTGCCTCTTGCTAGTGGGGTTCTATAAGTGTGATTTTAATTTTCTTTATGTTCCTCTTATTTTCCAGAGTTCTACATCAATGTTTCCATATTCTTATGATCACAGAAAAGAAGTGCTTAAAAAAGGAAAAAACACGGTATAAGGCTTTTGAAAGTTTACTCTCTCCATGAACTTAAGGCTATTTTTCCAATAAGGAACTAGAAGATTAATTTTAGGTACATTAAAGAAATAAATATAGATAGCTTGCACAATCTCGAAAAAATAGTAATAGAAATAAAATAAAATTTACTTTTCTTTTAACCTAAATAATCTTACAACTTTAGAAATTTTAAGAAACAAAATGAAAATTTTCTTAGAATTTAGAAAAAGAGCTTATAACTTATTTCGACCTATCAAATATTAAATATACATCAGTACCATATTTCTACCTAGTCATTATTCTTCCATGCAATAAGAAGAAAATATACTATAAAACAATAAACAATACATCTAAGTACACTTTGCTTGGGTAAGCCAAAAAACCACAGGCTTTGAAAATCTGTTTCTATATTTACCCTATATATTAAAAGGTATTAAGAAACATAAAAAATACTATATAGAGTCATTTCACTAGCTTAGAATGAAAATATAGAGCAAAGAAATGTTCAACACTGAATCCATGTTCCAACACATAACTGGATAACAAACAGCATTGTACTAAAAGATACTTCCGATGTACACAAATATGAGATGCTGAGTGGAGGGATGCATCCCAGGAATTCTCAAGACCAACTGCTTTACCAACATGGTGATAATGTGCTTGCGTTACACGGCTTCTCATCTGTATTATGTTTGAAAATAATAATCAAATATACCCCAGACCTCCCTTGCATGGAATCAGAAAGCAGGGTTTCATTTGCTTTCAGTAACCTACCGAGGGGAGCAGATTCCCTACCAGCCTGACCGATGGGCACCGGCCTCAACGTTCTCCAGCCTCTGCGATGCCCAGAGCAGGACCTCGTTCTGCTCCGACGCCTGGCTCCTGGCTGCGGCTGCCCAGGCTGCTGCCCCGCTCTGGCCTCCAGCTCTGGCTCCCGCGGCCTCCCGGCTCTTCCTGCTCTCACGACTACTCCGGCGTGATTCCCTCCACCGGCCAAAGCTTCTGGTCCTGGGAGGCCGGAGTGCTGCGGGAGTGGAACCGAGGGCTCCGCCCCGGCCCTGCACCAATCCTCACCGCAGGAGCCCCAGAGCCCTCAGCGTGGGGTGCACCACCTCACAACGCCTGTCTCTCCACACTTGGTTCCTTGCGGTGCTGGTCCTCTCCTCCAACCATAGGAATCAAAACCGAGCACCAAGGCGGGGGCGCTTCCCAGGTGGCGCTAGTGGTAAAGGACCCGCCTGCCAATGCAGGCATCAGAGGAGATGCCGGTTCAATCCCTGGGTCGGGAAGATCCCCTGGAGGAGGGCATGGCAACCCACCCCGGTATTCCTAACGGGAGAATCCCATGGACAGAGGAGCCTGGCTGGACACGACTAAAACGACTTAGCATGCGCGCACCAAGGGGGTGGGTGAGGAACAGATGCCATACAGCCTGCAGCTTTGCTTACTGCCCTACCACAGACCTCTCCCTCTTTTTCGTGTTTGCAAAACATGGACATCAGGATTGGGCAAATCTAATGTGCACGAGCATGTACCTAAACAGAAAAATGGGCAGGTGGCGTCTCTACAGCTTCAGACAGTCTAGGCTTGAAGTCACGAGGACTAGACCTAAGTCACTCATTTCGCTTCCTGCCAGCTGCATACTTACCCTCTCCAAATCCCAATATTCTCATCTCAGGGACTTCAGTACCCACCCCCACTGAGTTGTGTGCGGATTAAAGAAGACAACGCGTGGAAGGAATTCATTTACTACAAACTCAATACAAATGCTTTCAAATGAATTCATTAATTTGGCAAAAAAGAGAAAACATCATATCTTAATCTGGGTGAAAACCAAGTTCTTGGACTCTCATTAAAAAAAAGAAACACTAAAGCATCAAAAGAAATATATCTTTGTTCAACGAGATTTTTGGTTTACTTAGTGGCAGAGGCTTGGTCTTTGGAAACCTTAAGCAATCTGTCCTTGCCTAACATTGCAGAGTTCATTAGATTTAGAGGAGGCACTGAAACACGGCAAAGTAAGGGCCTAACTGGGAGCCAGATTTTAATTTTAATTCAATTTACAAATGTTTATCATCAAGTACGTGAAAGCTCTGTATAGTATGTATGTGTACGCAATGGTGGTGGAGAGTGGTCTACACAGGTACCCATAATAACATGGCATAAATGCTAAAATACTTACATAAAAATTGCTTTTGTGCACTTGTGTGGGGACCAAATGGTATCCTGAAAGTCACAAAGGAGACCTTTAAAAGATCTTTTCAGGCATAGGACGTGAGGGAGGATTACTCAGAACCATAGTACAAAGGCCCAGAGACGTGAATGTACCAAATACATGGTAAGAGTGAAAACATCCAAGCATCAAAATCTGGTTCTGCCCTAGGCAGCACTGTAGCCACCTTGGAATTCTTATTTTTACCTACTCTTCTGTACCTCAGTTTTATATTCTGTAAGGATGGAGAGCAGACCATCAGCTTGGAGTCTGCCGCATGTAAGGTCATTTCCCTGGAGGATAAACAAGCACAGCTGCCTTTGTTTTATCCTGCTATCTCATTTCTTCTAACGTCAGGTTTGAAATGTTTAACATGATTTCCTTAAAAGTTAATTTATCTAAACTTTTGATATTCAAAGTTGATTTTTTTAAAGTTTTGAGCACATTTTAATTTCTACTCATGGCATTTAACATGTACTGCCTTCTAAACATCTTCAGGGGACTCGGGGCTTCCGGGGCTTTGTGTCATTCACCTACGTTAAGCTAGGAAGTGATATGATTCACATTTCCCACGTGTCAGGGATTAACATTCACACTGCATTTCTCTTCTAGTTCCAGAACAGAATGGATTAGCCTACTCTCCCGGAGAAGTACAGCAAAAAAAAAAAAAAAAAAAAAAAGGTGGGCATTACATATAAATAAAACAAACACATGAAGACTGATACTTTGGCTAGAAAAAGCAGAACAGCAGGGCTTTCCCAAGTTGCTTTTTTTATTTTTTGTTTTTTTGGCCTATGTTCACTGATGTTTCCAGATTGCTAGCTTCTCCAGCACTCAATCAGGGATGTTTGAGGCAAAAAAAATAACCACTATATTGTCCTCAGGTTCCCAGGGAAAGATCAAGAGATGTTGGAATTATCCAACAAAAATGTTAAATCACACATCATAATAATGTTCCAATAAACAAGTACAGACATTCTTGAAGCAAAATTTTTAAAATGTCTCAGAAAGATATAGAAAATATAAAAAAAAAAAAAAAATGGAAGTTTTAGAACTGAAAACAAAAATAATCCAAAAGAAAAAATGTCACTGGATGTTATCAATAGTAAAATGAAGATAAGAGAGGAAAGAGCTGGTAAATGGAAGACAGAAATTTGCGAAGTATCCAATATGAAAACAGAGAGAAAACAGACGGAGAAAAATGTAACATTCATGTCATAAGTATTCCAGGAAAAAAAAGAGAGAAAGAATGTGGAACTAAAACCGTACTCAAAGAAATAATGGTGGCAATTTCCCCAAACCTGGTTAAAAAAATAAACCTACAAATTCAAACAGATGAGTGAACCCCAAAAAGGACTAACACAAAGAATCACATGCTATAACATATCATAATCAAATTTCTAAAAACTAAAGACAAACAAATCTGGAAAGCAGCAAAATCTCTCTAAGCTGGAATTTGAAAAACAGTTCAATATTATAGCAGAATTCTCCTCAGAAACCAAGAACACTAGATGGAAATGGGACAATATTTTTCAAGTGCTGAAAGAAAAGAACTGTCAAGACAGAATTCTATACCCAGCAAAAATATCCTTCAGAAGTGACTAGGAGACCAAGATATTCATTCAAAGATGAAGAAAAACTTACAAAATTTGTTGTTGGCAGACCTACCCTAAAAAAATAGCAAGTAGTTCTTGAAAAGGAAAATAATAAAAGAAGAAGAACTCTTGGAACATTGCGAAGAAAGGAAGAGGAAGAGAAAAAAGTAAAAAAAATGGATTAATACAATAAACTTCACTCTTCCTCTTGAGTTTTCTAAATTACATTTGATACCGAAACATTCGAGCAAGGATGGACTGAGAAAAATTCAAAGCCAGGTTCAACCTATCCTGTTCTTTTCTCTTTTTCAACTAGCAAATCACTATCTGATCATTCGGCCTAGAGACCTAAGTCCTTTTTGACCCTGCACTACACGTCTAGCCGTGCTTTATCCCGGTTACTACTTTAAGAAAGGAGGATTTCTTCTCTTTCCCTGATAGGGACGCTGTGAGACAAGTCAGGAATGCATCTCATATAAGACCTCTGAACATTATTTTAACTATGACTTTTAAAAAATGATTAACAGCAAAGGCTGATTCCTATTTATAATCTGGCCAAACACTACTAAATGTACTGCTTTATTCTGTGCCAATGTGCTAATTTATAGAAACATATTGAATCCATATTAAAAAACAGTTATCATGCATATTTTATTACTTGGAGAATTCTATATTTAACTTATTCAAATAGTGAAGCTGGTTGTCTGGTAATATCTTTGTAAAGCCATGAGCTTGCATAAGCATGCAACTTACACAGACACAGAATGAAAGGGAGCACTGCACCCCTGCGTTCAGAAACGCCCTCTACTCGGGCCTCGGTCCACAGTCCACCACCCCAAGCAAGACGCCCCGAGGAGCAGTGCAGAGCTGAGAAATCAGAACATATGTGACCCATACCCTTTGAAACATGCTATTAGAGGTAACCTGCCCACAATTAGACATGCTCCTATACTAACAAAATATGAGCTCAGGGAAAGACCCCACTGGAGGCCACCACATTAGGGCAGGGAAATGGACTTCTCTTTCCTTCACCCAAAAGTAAACTCCAGCAAATGAAGAGATTGTAAAACTAGTTAGAAAAGCCTGACAACTCTCTCCTACAATTGGGAAACACATTGTTTTGCATTCAAGAAAAAAGTGACCTTATTATTTTTTAAGAACTGTTACATATCCAAGAAGCCGTATAAATCTTTTCAAATGTTTTTAAAAGGTTTAAAAGCCAGGAAATTTAGATGCTTTAGAACCATTAATGCTAACCTTGGCACTGTGACTGTTACCAATCAATTTTTTCCTTTTAGAAAGAAAGAATAATTTTGATGAATGCTATTGCAAATTACACACTAAAAACATAATTTTTCATATGAATGGGGCCGACGTCTTTTGGCACGCTTGTCACCATCAAAATATAACTGCTAATCTTCAAATATAGTTATTAACTTCAGAAAATCATTTACAAGACCGATTCTTTTTAAGGTCAATGATTACCACAGTTAATGACCAATTGGCTTTAGCCATTACTGTCCTGACCTTTACATCATGTTTTAAACTAACAAGACAATAAATAAATACTAATACCAACCTATTTTGAAGGGTATTTTTCAGTGACCATCTATACTCACTGAAAACATAATTGTTTTTGTGTTTTATATAATCACTCTGTTGATTTTTGCTTGTTTCTTTGCTGTAGCTGTGTGTTTTATCATAAAAGCAAAAATAAGGGTGGTGGGTAGAGAAACAGAAAATCAGAGATAAACTCTATCAGCATTTTTTAAAAAAATACTAGTTAGACATGCTTTAGTTTAGAAAATATAAAGGACACTGAAAAGTATCAAATGAAAAGTAAAATCCATCTTCTCCTCACTTTCATTTCCCGAAGTAATCACTCAAGTTTCTTACAAAAAAATTTTTAATGTATATGCCCTTGTACAATATATGTTCCTGTGTATTTTTCTTTCTAATTTCCTCCAACAGTTTCAAGGTTGATAAATTGTTTTGCAGCTTTTTTTTCACTTACAATATCTTGGAGATCTTCCACATCAACATGCACAGGCTTATTTCAATTATATAACTGCAAAGTATTCTATCATATGAAAATGCAAACTTATTTAACCAATCTTATATTTGCTATTTATTGTTTTGTTGTCTATTTTGCTTTGTTATTGCAAACAGTACTTCAGTGAATATCCTTGTACATATATTTTGAAAAACATGTGTAAGTTATTTCCAGTATTTCTGGGTAAGAAATATTTTCTTTTTAATTTTGAGATATTTTGCTATAGTATCTTCCAGAAACACTACACTGACTCACATGCACCTACCAGGTATCATCACCCTCTTGTTTTCACCAACCTGCAAGATACAAAAGATCTCAAGGTATTCTCACTTAGAATTCCTTAAGTATTAATAAGGAGGAAATAAATCTTCTCACGTTTATTCAGAGATAGTTGTTCTTAGCTATTATTATTTCCTTTTTTAGTTAGAACAGGAAAATCAACTCTGATCCCTTTAGTTTAGGGTCTGATAAGAGCTACTCAATAAATGCCTGATCCCTTATCAGTTGAATCAAACGACAGTTTAAAAGAAATCTTCTACAGCTACACTTTATTGCCCTGATAAAATCCAATATCTGGTTTTCAAAATTCACAAGATTTCTTGACATTGAGTAAAAAGAAGTTGGCAAGACTACAAGACAAGTAGGTTACAAACAAAAAGACATACAATGGTAAACACATCATATAGTTGCTTTCCTATAACTATATCATAGATGACTATCTACCCTGTTATACACAACACACATTTCTCCATAGTATATAAACCCTCTGAAAAGCTAAATAATATTACACCAATCCTATAAAGCAGTATTTTACAGGTTTTATTCTTTCTATAAAAAGTATACTTTATATATCCTTCTACAATTTGCTTTTCATTTAACATTGTGTTGCTGAGATGAAGCCATTGATACATGTAAACCTACTCCATTAATTTAACCACTTCCAATTGTTTAATAAACAGTGATATATTTATCAATTATATTATCAATTTATACTTAAATTATTAAACAATGTTGCAATGGACATTCTTGCATATCTCTTTGAAATATGTACAAAAGCTTCTGCAAGATACACATGTATGTGTACCCAGAAGTGAAATTGCTGAGTCCTTCTGTACAAGTGTTGGAGACAATATTAAAAAAAGAGAATTTCTAAAGTTTCTAAATCTGCACCTATCAGTTTATTACTTAGATTTCTTCCACTCTTATAATTTCATAACTGGGAGATTTTCTTGTTGCTGCTGCTGCTGCTGCTGCTGCTGCTGCTGCTGCTGCTGCTGCTGCTAAGTCGCTTCAGTCGTGTCCGACTCTGTGCGACCCCATAGACGGCAGCCCACCAGGCTCCACTGTCCCTGGGATTCTCCAGGCAAGAACACTGGAGTGGGTTGCCATTTCCTTCTCCAATGCATGAAAGGAAAAGTGAAAATGAAGTCGCTCAGCAGTGTCCGATTCTGTGCGACCCTATGGACAGCAGCGCACCAGGCTCCTCTGTTCAGGGGATTCTCCAGGCAAGAGTACTGGAGTGGGGTGCCATTTCCTTCTCCAATGCATGAAAGTGAAAAGTGAAAGTGAAGTCGCTCAGTCGTATCCGACTCTTAGCAACCCCATGTTACCAGATATAAAACTGGCTTAGGTTATACAGCATCCAGAGCAATTAAGCAAAAATGGGGAACATACTAATACATGATTGAAGAATAGCGCTTGACAGCTTACAAAATATCATAAGTACAAAGTCAACTCAGGAAGTGTTTTGTTAAATCAGAAAATCATATCGATAACAAATTTTGGAAAAACAATATTCTTAAAAAATCACTATTTTCAAACTGTTTCCAGAAATTCTGGAGCAAGTGAAACTACAAAAACTAGGAAAAGCACAGTAATATATTTTGTGTGGATTCCAGAAATCATTTCTTTTTTGACAGTTGGCAGTGCATATGACTGAGAATCCAAATACCATTTAAGTATACTATGCTACATACAGAAAGATCCATGAAACACGTATCAGACAATGCCTTGACTTGTTATGAGGGTAAAAGTCACAGAAATAACTCCAGGCCTTCAAGAGAGCTTTCCAGATACCAGATTTCCGTGTCAGCAGAGGGGCAAACACTACTTGACTCACACCGCAGCTAGGTAACATGGACTGCTGCTGTTCCTCATGTTCTAACTGGGAAATTCTCAAATCCTTTTATGCATGATGAACCTGGGCCACCATCAGATGAAGCCGTTACACTTGCATCCACGGGGGACTTCCCCAGCAGTCCAGTGGTTAAGACTCTGCTCCCAATGCAGGGTGCACGGGCTGGATTCCTGGTTGGGGAGCTAAGATTCGGCATGCCGAGCAGCACATCCAAAGAACACAAGAAAAGCAAACAAAAAACTACATTCATAAATCAGCTCAGCAAGTAAAAGCAAACCACCAAGTCAATAAAACATTCTCAGGAAAAAACATGCAAAATGGTTACTGCATGTTCGAAGCAACGTGGAAGCTAATGTAGAAAAGCAAAGCTTTCCTAACCTGTCTATGAAATTTCTCTTTAACGACAATTGACATGAATTACAGAAAGGACATTCGACTCTAAGAAAACAAGGTTTTTTTAATCTTAATTTCTGAGCCTCAGCAGGTTGTCTCTAATGGTAATCCTTGTATTTAAGCATGTGGCATGGTTCTTTAGAGATTGCTTTCAAATAGTTCATACCTGCTAGGTGTATTACTTTAAATCTTTACTAATATTTTTGCATTTGTTAAAGCATAAGCTGCCCCCTCTCCACTCACAGTCCTGTGGATTGCAGAAGCACTATCTCACCGTTCAATGGCTTCTTTCGTGTTGTATGGCTTACCAGTATCACTTCTGAAACTCTACCCACCTCTCCCTCTCCTCTCCGGCTCCCTCTCCCAGTAGGTCAGATTTTGCTACCAGCTGATACTCATCCTCCTTGCTTCTAACATCCAGCATTAACTACTGACGATAGTTACAAGTAGCAATAATTTAAGAAATATTTAGGCAAACAATAAAAATCTATAAACAAGTATCTACATGAAAGTAATAATAAATATGAAATCACTATTTCCTACAATATTGGTATCTTAGATAAATTTGTGTTTTGAATTCAAGCAAAAACTAATTAAGATATGAATGCAATTTATAGAATCTAGAACTTCCAATGTAAAGAATTTTCAAGGTTCATTACAATAAATGATTGGTCAATCAGTTCTTAAATGCCAAACTCTGCTTCTAAGAAATAGAGAAGAGTTGTAAAAAACCGCAACATATTCAAGCAGATTCCCTCAAATGAGCTTGAACTGGCTAAATTACATAGTTGGTTGTATTTCAGAGGAGACATCAATTACCAATTTTCAAAACTCTCTGACTACACACAGCTTCTTTCTGAATCCAGTGCCCACCTAAAGAGAAAGCCGTCCCTCATGCTTTCCTTCTCTCCACTGTTTAAATCACCGATGTGACTACGTCTGATGACCCAATATGAATTTTAAGTAATCATCAAGATATCCTAAAGACATCACTTATTCCCAAGGGATGAACTGAATACTAAGAGAAAATGGAAATCATAAATGCCTCTAATTATTTCTCCATCATTAATCTGTAATGTTAAAGAGCAACAGATTCCTACTTAAGTGTATTCCAAGGAAACACAACATGCTAACTTGTAGAATACGCAATCAATTAACATAAGCCATAATTTCACAAAAATATGTGTCTACTCCACAAAGGTGAGTTAAGTTAGAATGGTAAAAACAAAGGACAAAAGACAAGCCTACTCTCTGCTTTCCCCTACAGAGGGCTGTCAGAGGTACTGAATTATGCCCTTCAGAAAATCATGCAGAAACCATGAATGGACCTAGAGAGTATTACACTAAGTGAAATAAGTCAGACAGAGAAAGACGAATACCATATGATTTCACTTATATGTGGAATCTAAAAATATAAAACAAGAGATGAAACATAAAACCAGAGCCACAGATTCAGAGAACAAACTGTTGGTTGCCAGTGGGGAGGTGGGGGGGGGGGGATGGGTGAAACAGGTCAGGAATTAAGAGGTACAAACTCCCAGTTACAAAATAAGTCACAGGAATGTAAGGTACAGTACAGGGAATATAATCAATAACACTAATAATTTTGTATGCTGACAGTAACTAGACTTAATCGTGGTGACCATTTTGTAACATATAAAAATATTTATCACTATATTATAAACCTGAAAATAACATAATCTTGTAAAATCAATTACACTTCAATTTTTTTTAGAAAAGAAAACTATTCAGAATCAATGCTTATGCTAATCTTAATATCCTCCTCAAACTGGCTCATTACAAGTTACTGGTTCACATATTTATCGAAGTTGGATACTCTGCAACCTGAATACTATGTTGCTTTACACACATATCTATGATGTTAGAAATAATTTACTGTGGCTTCAGTGAGTGCACAATAAATTCATACAATGCAATGGAACAGTGTTGAGTAGCATCTCTGTCAAAGAGATTAATCAATCTGGAAGGAAATTTATATACATGTATCTCAACACACATTTGTTATTTATTCTCTAACATACTGAAATATATTTTTCTCCACAATCCTGAAAAACATTAAGACAGAGGATAACTGTGGCAGAAGATAATTATTTTATCAATAAACTAAGTTATGTTCTCGGGTCCTGAAGGCTTAACATGCGGCATATTTTGATACATACACACTGTAAAATTGATCTTAACATTTTCACTTGGTTGGTTACTACCTTTTCTGTAGATTTCATAAAATCATAAATTTAGAAAATGATACACTTTTCAATATATGCTCATTGATCCCTACACTTAGGCAGACTCAGAGGTAAATTCATAAAGGAGAAAGAACAGATTTCAGAATATTTTTCAGCAATCCAATAACAGACTTTTAATTCAGTAGCAACAGGTTTCCCTGGTTCTTAGGGATATAACAGAACTGTGTTGGGTTCATATTGAGGCTCAACCCCAATGAATCCTGAGCTTGAGTCCATGGGAAGACTGACCCAGTGCATAACATGTTTTGGTTCTACCTCCCAGGATGTCATTTCTAACATGTGAGACATGTCAATTTATTTCCACACTTTGTTCTTTTCACATATTACATTGTTTTGAATTGGTTGAAAATCAGATGATGGAGTTCTTAAAATACAAAATAATGCAACTTTTCCCATCAGCATTATCACTTTTTTCCTAAAGCCTCTTTATAGCTTGGCAATCCTAGATAAGCCACTTAGAAAAACTCACATTTAAAGATGTTACTAAAAACAGATCTCAAAGTTTTTATCTGGCAATCAGGGAGGGGCAGGAAATAATGCCTAAAACACAAAGCAGTTGTGGTGATGAAGTGAGAATCTATGTAAAAGTGCTTAGCAAAAAACAGGCACAGGAGAAGCGTGAAAAAATTTTCAGCCACAACTCTGAATACTGCCTGCTGTTGACTCTAAAAATAGCCAACTCTCTGCCCTTAGACACACCACCTCACCTCCCTACGCCTGTGTTCTCACGGGTAAACCATACTCCTGGATTCCAGCCCTTGCAGTCAGAAGAGTCTCCAACTCAAAGGACCAGTCTAGAAGGAAATCAGAGAGGACATCTGGCTCCTATCTCATATAAATATTATAAACAACCTTTAGAACATTTGCCTCTGCCGTACCATAGGTACTCAAGAAACATTTGTTCTTATATAAGTAAAATTAGAACTAAAAATAGAGCTACTAAAGAAGATATTCTGCTCCTGCAGATCGGCTTTCTCTAACCCGCCACGTATCTTCCTAGGTGAGGTCCACTCAAAAAAGTCCTGAGAAACTGTGAGAAAAGGGTCAAGACCATCAAAAGTGGAAACAGATTAAAGTCTAGAACAAAGGCAACTCTGCAAATCCATAAATGAGGCCAAGATCATTGGAAACATGAGCTGCATGATTAACCCAAGGCCTGAGGCAGAGCTCAGGCTCAGGAAGGCTCTCCCAGCTTCTTGTACCATCCTCCATGCAGGTTATTTGCATATATCTCATCTCGTGACTAGATCACAACTTCCTTGGAAGCAAGGATTACTGTCTAATTTACATTTACATTCCCTGCCATGCCTAGTATCTTGCAGATATTAAATTAATATTAGGCAAATTAATTAAGTGTGATGCCTTCTAAAGAAAATCAATGTTTATCTTGACATTCAAACAAAGCATCCGCTAAGTTAAAATCAAAATATTTATCATTAGGCTAAAGTTTGCTTTTTTTGCTTTCTTTCTTATTTTTAGCTTTCATTTTATTAAAACTATATATGCATCTGGCTTGAATTAGCAAATAACTTCAGAAGGTTTCTTTTTTTAAAAAAACAGCAGGGTCTTCTCCTCCATCCTAATTTCCCCCTTCCAAGAAGTAATAAGCATTTCCAGTTCTTTCACAAGGTAATTTTTAAATTAATACCACGCTTACGTTTCTATTTCTTGATTTCAAGTTTTAGGCCATTCTCCGTTGACTTTTCAATATGAAACAAGGGTTGAGTTCTATTTCCTCCACTCAGACCCAACATACACACAACCTTTCCTACCTAGTTATAATCTTGGTTAGATTCGTATTAGTGTTTGTATAACTGTGACTATATAAACAATATCCGGAGCCAAACCCTTTAGTGAGATACTATTACTTCTGTGAGGTTAATCGATGTCTTGGAGCTCGTGGTGGTGGTGGCTCTGTATTTTCCTTGCTTAGTTATCTAAGTATGTACTCTGACTTCAATACCAAATTCTTTGCCAGAGGAAATTTCTAGAAGTCTTGATGCTCGTTATGCCTGTTGCAGCACTTTGGCATTTTCAGGAACAGCACAAATATTTAAGCTATCTTCCCAGCGTTTCAGTCACTAACATGCTGCTTCAGTGAACAGGATTACATGAGGCCCGGGTCACAAACTGCCTGGGCTTTATATGGGCCACAGATATTTCAGATGTTACAAAACTTTATGCTAATCAGATCATCACTCAAAAGTATTAAATTGTTTTTAACATGGTATCGTGGAAACAGCTTCCTTGGTGGCCCAGCAGTAAAGAACCCTCCTGCTAGTGCAGGAGACGCAGGTTTGATCCCTGGTCAGTATGATCCTCTGGAGCAGGAGATGGTAATTCACTCCAATGTCCTTGCCTGGGAAATCCCACAGCCGGGGGAGCCTGACGGGCCACACTCAACGGGGTCGCAAGATGTGAGTTAGCAACCAGACAACAATAACAAATGGGAACAGCACAGATGTGAAGGCAGGCCGGGGAGGGAGCTCCGGCTCACTCCAACTGAGCAGGTATTAACTCCTCGGAGCCTCAGCGTCTTCATCCACAAAATAGAGATCATTGGAATATCATAAGTTGATTTCTGATTTTTCCACCTACAGGAATAATTTGATAACAAAACAACAAAAAAAAACTTGGATGCTGCTGCTGCTTAGTCGTTTCTGTCTGGACAAAAATGCCCATAAGCATTTACCCTATCAAGATAGGATACGGAATTAACTGTAACTTACCAAGGCCCTAAATGACAAAGGAAGGACTAAAGAGAGCAAGTTCAAGTCATCTGGGCCCCGATGTTCAGGAAGAACAGCAAATGACGATGATAACCGTCACTGTTATTCACTGAACACTGACTATTTAGCAGGCGCTGTTCTCCTTTAACCTTCACTGCCAGCAGCTGTGAGGCAATCTTGTCCAGTTTACAGATGAGACGCGGGGGCAGCGACAAATACCCCACCCAGGCTCACAGCTTCTCAGTGGCAGAGCCAGGATCCAGACTTGAGAGGAGTTCTGCTGCCAAAGTACCCGGATGTGCACATTCCATCATGATCTGATAGCGCCTCCCAGGAAGCTTTAAACAGCAATGTAGACAGTGGAATAATATTAAACTCATCAGAGTTTTTTTTAAACATAGGCCTATCTGTGCCTGAACTGGAGAGTTAGGAACAATCCTATAAGGGTGCATGAGTTTGTTTTGCCGAAGGTTGCAGAAGAAATTGTGCTTGCATCCATCTGCCTCTCCTCAGACCAGTCGCACCCTGACCTTGAAGACAGACCACGTTAAGGCCACTGAGGCAGGCCTGTCAGCAGCTACAAGGCGTGCTAGCTACTTCACAGGGATACGATAATAGAGAATACTATGGACTGAACCGTGCGCCACCAAAATCCATATGTTGAAACCTTAACCTCCTGTGATTACATCTGGAGGTAGTCTTTACGAAGTAATTCAAGTTAAATGAAATCACAAGGTTAGGGCCCTTATGGGATAGGACTGTGGCCTTATAAACAAGAAAAGAAAAGGACAGAGACCTCGCGCTCCTTTCCTGCCACGTGCCATGTAAGGACACAGCAAGAGTGGCAAGAACAGGGCTTTCACCAGAAAAGGAACTTGACTGGACCTTGATTTTAGGTTTTTCAGCCTCCAGAATTATGGGAAAATAAATTTCTGTTGTTGAACCCACCCAATCTATGGTATAGCCCAGCCAGACCAATACAGAGCATGACTTCAGAAGAAATTTAATAATATTAGCTCTCTCTTCTTCCTCTTTCTACCTGTTCCTACGTTGGAGCTAAAAACAGGTAGCAAAGAAGCAGTCAACTGTTGAAAAGAAAACCTAAGTGAGATTCCCACAAGAGGAACAGATTCAAGTAAAAACACAAAGTTTCTGTTTACCATTCATTAAGGAGATTACGTGGAATAGTGTAAAGCACAAGAGAGCTGGGATCAGAAAATCTGGCTTATAAAGAGCTCCTTATTTGCAGGCTGGCTTTGGCCAAGTCATTTAATCTTTCCATTTGCTCAGACATGATATGGAAGTCAAGCAATATGATCTCTAAGTTTTTTCTGCTAAAACGCTCTAGGATCCTACAGTGTAGGTGGTAGAAAACTAGTCAACAGAAGAGTCTGCTCAGGATGTATTCTCAAAGCAGTCCCACACTGAGAATGTAAAAGAAATTCCAATGACACAAGTTAGATCCCAGTAACCGAGAGAAACATAATAAAAACCTGTGATATGCTATATCCAGAGTATACATATTTCCAAGGCAGTCTATAAATCATAATGAAAGCAATTACATAATTTCCATTTAAATAACAAGTTTCTGTGATTTAAAAGTGGCAGGTTTTTCCTCCCAACAATAAGTCCTTGGCTGCTATCAGCTTTTTTCACAGCATAATTTGAATTGGAGAAAAAGAAAGCACAAACAACACTTTTTCAAGCTGTGAGATTCAGGAACTGAAGAGATTTGATCTAGGAGGGAGTCAGGTACAAAGCAAGTATGTTGGTTTAAAGAAAATACAACCTATCAGAAATGCATATCAACATTTAATACATGGGTTTGTGGCAATCCTTGGCTTAAAAGTTTCCAAATAGCAAAAACTGTGAAACTCATTTTACTATTAAAAAAATAGAATTAGGAACAGTTATCAAAAAATTCAGAGAATTCTACTGTAAAGTCATTATCTGCCACGTATGCTGGAGCACATTACACAGAGCCCCGGAACTGAGACCAGTCCTGGCTTTACATCCGCGGGTCACTGTTTACTGACTACGTCACTGTGGCCAGCAAAGTGACCTCCCTGAGCCTTACGGCTTCCTCACACGGCGTCAGTTAGAAATTAGTATGACTAACAGATGTTAAAGGGCTGCACAAAGATGTTGTGAAAAAATGGGAGAGCTTTTAGGAAGTCCAAAGGCACGCTCAATTTCCCCATGTCAAAGATGTGATAATACAAGATGTAAAAAGTACAAAGCAAAACAAAAGGTAAAAAAGAATTCCCAAAGCAAAAGAATCATATGAGGATACCAATAGTACCCTAAAAAAAATAAAAAACATTATTTCACTATCTGGTAAAATCAAACTTGGGATACCAGAGGCGGTGGAATAAAATACCATTTTTAAACTTTCTAACTTGAGACTACTAGTCTTTTAACCTCGGTGAAGATGAAACTTACTCTGTAGCTACTTATAAGGTAGTGTATTTCCTATCAAGATGGATAAACTCCCTACGGCACTGGCTCTCTCCACAAACATCAGTTCAGGAGAAACCACAGTTTAGTAAGGGAACTTAAAAAAAGAAGGAAAAAGAAAACTGCGCTGGAGTCAGTGCGCTGCAGGCAGGGTGGGGGAGTGGGCAGGCTGGAGACAGCGAAACGGACGTCACCTCGCCACGGAGACAGAGGTCAGGGCAACAGAGGTCCGGCTGTTACCACCAACAGGGTAAAGCTGAAGTTCCAGTACTTTGGCCACCTGATGTGAACTGACTCATTTGAAAAGACCCTGATGCTGGGAAAGACTGAGGGCAGGAGGAGAAGGGGACGACAGAGGATGAGATGGCTGGGTGGCATCACCGACTCGATGGACATGAGTGTGAGTAAACTCCGGGAGTTGGTGATAGACAGGGAGGCCTGGCGTGCTGCAGTCCATGGGGTGGCAAAGAGTCGGACACGACTGAGCGACTGAACTGAATTGGGTAAAGGGGGGCAGCTTAAAGGCTTTCACGAGGTGAGAGCGGAACCTTTAGCTAGTGAAGAGACAAGGAGTGATCCACAGGAAGTCAGCAGTGCCTGGAGTTCACTATGCAAGATTAATCATGACCAGAGGCTGGGCTTCAGCCTTCTCAGTTTACATTAAGAGACAGAGAGGCTATGTCCTGGGAACTAGAAAGATCTAGAAATATAGACACGCAGACGACTATAAAGAATAAACACCCACAGTTAAATAAACACAGAACCCCAAACACATTGGCTTTGCTTTCTGACAGGTGGGAAGAAAGGATGGGAGATGCGAAGTGGAGGAGAGGGCAAAGTCATGCCAGGCAACCGCTTCTACGAGCAGGCAGCGGGTAAGCGGGTTCCCTGATTGCTCCCAAGTGCTACAATCAGGCCCACAAAGAGAAGCCCGCTGCTGCTGCTGCTGCTGCTGTCCTGCAGTTAACTGAACCGCGCCCGGGGAAATGTAAGCCAGGAGGGAATGGCCACTAGGGGGGCGCCGTCTGCATCCAGCCCTGGACCAGATTTGGCTCCACCAGGCCCTGATCTTGCAGCAGGTGAGATGCACAGGCCTGCTCTAGACACCCCACCAATACGAGTATCCCACATTCTGGCACGTACACCACTGGAAACTCGGACTCCCTTAACTGTCGTTTGGAGGAGTTTTCTGTATGTGCTGAGGCAGAATGGTTAGAACTGATGTATCAATAATTTGGAAGTGGTCAAAGAGAAGATGGTAAGAGTGAACATCGACATTTTAGGAATCAGTGAACTAAAATGGACAGGAATGGGTGAATTTAACTGAAATGACCATTATATCTACTATGTGGGCAAGATCTCCATTATAAACAGAGATGGCAAAAACAACTATATGCCAAAAACAGCTCCCACCAAGGTTTGGTTTTTAGTTCGGTGGCTGCTAACAAGGTACAAAGCTGGCCGATTTGAATCACTGTGTGTCCCAGGCACGTCCCACCCTCTGGCAGGCAGAGAGTTTAGTAATGAGAAAGGAGAGCTAGAAGTTTACTGGTAGGGAGTTGGAGGCGAGAAACAGGGGAGAGGGGAAGAATAAAGAGAAATAAAGGATCTAAATGATCAATAAACCGGATAAACTGCGCATGAATAAATCATGAGTAAGTGACATTTCTATTCTCATTCTACTCCAAAGAGGCAATAATTTTAGCGGACTGGGGTGTGTGTCTATGCACACAGGCGTGTATGTGCCATGGCTTTTATACCAAACTTCACCTAGCACTTTCCCCCTTTTACTTCCAAAGCATTTTATCTCAAAGTGTAAGGTTTAAAGGCAAATCTGTAACTATGAAATGGCTCTGGTTCAACGTTATCAGAAAAGGACCAGAACTTTAGATTATATAAATTCTCATGTTTTTCTTCTGAGACGCATCAGCCACTTGGCACAATTGCAGAAAGCCTGATTCCTCACTCGTTCCCTGATAAACTGTTCAATCAGAACTATGCTGAATTTACTTTTAAGTGTCAAACTAAAAAGTTAGAATTCAACCTTTGGGGAAAAAAATGACTTTAGAGGGGAGAAATTCATCTTCTTTAAAGATATACAAACACTACTAACGAGAGGTTGATATAAATTGTTGCTTGTTATAACTCTTTCTGTAGGTTTTTAACTCAAGGACTTTGCAATTGACTGTATAAATTAAATTATCTTGGAACGTACACTTCCCTTATACTGTTATGAAAGCTTTCAGTCCTGAACTTATATGAATACTGAGAGCATTATCTAGAGATAATTCAAGACAGGAATAATCTGAAGAACTTAATAGGAAAAATGTACACAGAAAGACTTCGTCAAACTTAATTATATTGGATACAAATGAAGAGCTATGTGAACGCTTTTATTTTTTGATGAGACTTTATTTTTTAAGAATAGCTTTAGGTTCAGAGAAAAACTGACGGGGAAGTATAGATATTTCCCATATATTTCCTGCCCTCACACATATGCATAGTCTTCGCCATTATCAACATCCCCACCAGAGTATTTTGATATATGTATTTGTTACAGCTGATGAACCTACTCTGACACATCACAATCCCCCAAAGTTCTTATTTTAATTATGCTTCACAATTAGTATTGTAGCACATTCCATGTGTTTGGACAATGTGTAATGGTCTCCCCACCATTATGGTATCACAGAGAGGATCTCACTGCCCTAAGACGTCCTCTGCTCTGCCTGTTCATCCCTCTAAATCCTTTCATTTGTGAGTATTTTTCATAGCATCATGAAGCTGGTGCTCAAAAGAAGAATCTTGATTCTCCATCCTGTAGTGATCTGAGGTGAGGCAAGAATATAAAAACATGGGTACTGTATCTCCTCCTCTCTCTCCCTGCCCCTCCTCCACCACCCAGACTAACATCTCTCCAAAAAACCAAAAAGAGGACCATGTACTATCATCTCTGAATCTCTAGCACCTAAGACAAAACTACCACAAAAACAGATATTCAAAGAATAATGTTCCTGAAATCTTTTAGATGAGTTTTTTTTTCAACAAATTATTACTAGAAATACCAAGTAAAACTTTGGTACTGCCCTAAAACACAATTCTCCTTCTGTTACTACAAATATCAGTACAAAGTGGTCTGGCCATAGCCCCCTCAGTAAGAGAATAATCAGGTCCCAGCAAAATAAAGACAAAAGCAGTAACAGCAAATATCCAAAGCTGAAAGATTTCCTCAACAACTCTGAAATAAAGTTTTCAAACATACAGATTAAAACACAGAGAAGTAAACAATCTCCAAGAACCTAGAAGGCATCCAAGGGGAGGTAAAAAGAAGAGATGCCCGGCATGTTGCCATATAGATGGTGAGACTGCAAAGAAACAGCAGGGGCTCTAAGAACAAAAAGGGCACCTTGAGCACTGAGAAACTCTCAGTGTCTGCAGACATCCTACAAAGAAGCGATGACTCCTTTCCACAGGCCTACCGCCAGAAGGGCGCTCCCCCAGCACAGTTACAAATGCAGCTAAGCTGTACATTGAACCACCATTAAAATGAAAGTGAAAAGGAGTCACGCTTTAGATTATTTAAAAAACCTCATGTCCCCAAGGAAATTCATCTATTAAAACTAAAGAAACAGAGCATTCATTAGTCGTTAACCTTGAGAGTGAATGCCACTTAAAATTTCCTCTCTCAGTATTAACTTTATATAAAGTTCTGTTAACAATATTTTATTAAACTATGTCTCCCACATCCCATTTAATATTATCAGTAGGGGGAGAAACATCACATAAAAACAAAGAAGAATAGATTGCTGACACTCGGTCCTGAAGTCTGTCTATTCTCAGCACACACCCCCTGCCCTCCCCTTCTCATACCCTAGCATGCACAGGAACTCGTCTCCTTTCCACAGAATTCCATGATGAACAGAAACGACTAGTAAGTCAGTTAGTTCAGTTCAGTTCAGTCGCTCAGTCGTATTCGACTCTTTGCGACCCCATAAACTGCAGCACGCCAGGCCTCTCTGTCCATCACCAACTCCTGGGTCCACCCAAACCCGTCAACAATGTAAAACTAGAAAGCAAGGAACAGCACGGGAAAGAAAACGGCTCAGGAGAATCAGTGCCTACACCTCGCCTGGTGCTCTCCCTTTCCCTGAACCTCTGAAACGGACCGCGAAGCCCACAGCCTTCTTCCCTTCCTGTTAGAACGTCTATCGTCTCTGTTAATCCCACAGATGTCCTCGTGCTCACGTGTGGCATGTGCCTCTCCCCCCGTCACTTCACATCCAGTACTTGTTCGCAATGAGAAAACTGCAACTGAAGTAAGCGGATGGCCAGCCCATCCGTGCATTTATATGGATTCATCACAAGCATCTTCTAAGTTTCAGACCCTAAATCTGCTGGGTAAGGAGTGCTGAAATTAGGGAGAAAGTTTGCTCCAAACCCAAGATTAGTCCATGATATAAATGGGCTCTCTCGGGCTTTTTCTGTTCCCTGTCTACTCACTCAGTAATATATTAACTACAACAGAGAGGAACACACACACACACACGCACACACAGAAGAACAAAGGGAGCTAAGATAGCTGGTGAGCCCTTGACTCCTGGCCCCAAGAATTCTCTTTATTCATTACAACACAAATTCAAACTATGGAGGAAAAAATGGGAAGGTGCACCAACCCACTCACTATGAAAGATGGGCTTCTAATACAAATAAAACTCTTTTTATAGGCAATTTCTTAAGAACACATTTGTGGACTGCTACATGGTTTATGACTTGGGGCTATACCTACCAATAAATTATGCACGATAAAACCACAACTATAAAAGGACATGCTGAGAGATAGCTATAAATGCAAGGTTTCCGCATGTATCTTTCTGTGAGATATCAATATTTCATGTAGATCTTTTCATTCAGTTGGAAAAATCCTTCCAAAATTCTTCGGAGAAAAACCAATATTCTCTTTGTCAAAAACCTATTACATATATAATGAGCCTCCTAACTGTAAAAAGTCATGTTATGAATATTTTTATACATGTGTGTAAGTGTTTATAAAAATAAAATAATCTATACAGTATGGAAAAATAATTATAATTAATAAATATGAAGCACTTTCTGTGTTTGGACTTTTGCATATCTTTTTTATTAATACTTGAGGTATAATTGATATGCAACATTATATTACAGATCTAAAACATAATAATTTGATATTATTTCAGATATACAACATAATAATTTGGTATTTTTATATACTATGAAATGATCACAGTGAACAGACTGGTAAACTTTTTTCCTATGATGAACACTTTTCAGATACATTCTCTTAGCAACTTTCAAATATATAATACAGTATTACTAACTATAGTCCCCATACTGTACACTGCAACCCATTCCTTATTTTATAGGGCTTCCAAGGTGGCAAAGAACCTGCTTGCCAATGCAGGAGACATAAGAGAGGTGGGCTTCATCTCTGGGTTGGGAAGATTCCCCCGGAGAAGCGCATGGCAACCCACTCCAGGATTCCTGCCTGGAGAATCCCGTGCACAGAGGAACGGGTGGGCTATAGTCCATAGTGCCGCAAACAGTCAGACACCACTGAAGCGACTTGCACTTATGCTATAACCGGGAGTTTCTACCTTTTAACTGCCTTCACGCCACAGGTAACCACCACTTTGTCCTCTGTATCTCTGGGTTGGCTGGGTTTTTAAGATTTCACACATAAGCAAGATCATATGGTATTTGTCTTTGTCTTACTTAATATGTCATCCAGTTATTGTGAATGGCAAGATTTCCTTATTTTTTATGGCTGAATACTTTATTGCATTTATATACAGACTACATGTTCCTTATCCACTCATCCTCACATGGGCCCTTAGGCTGCTGGCCATTTGTACATTTCTATGTCTTCAGAAAAAGGCCTATTTATATCCTTTGTCCATTTTTAGCTGGACTTTTTTGATACTGAGTTGAATGTGCTCTTTATATATTTTGGATATTAACCCCTTATCAGATAGGTGATTTGCAAATATTTTTCTCCCATTAGACAGGTTGTCTTTTCATTTTGTTGATGGTTTTCTCTGCTGTGAAGCTTTTCAGTTTGATCTCCTTTTGTTTATTTTTGCTTTGGTTGCCCTGGTTTTTAGTGTCATATCCAAAGAATCATCGCCAAGACCCATATCAAGAAGATTACTGCCTATGCTTTCCAAGCTTTTCATCCATTTTGAGTTAGTTTTTGTGTACTGTGTAAGATAAGGGGTCCAGTTTTCCAAATACCATTTATTTAAGGGACTGTCCTTTCTCCATTTTATATTCTTGGCTCCTTTGTCGTAAATTAATGGACCATATGTTCCTGTGTTGTTTAGTCACTAAGTCGTATCCTACTCTTTTGCAACCCCATGGACTGTAGCCTGCCAGGCTCAGTCCATGGAACTTCCCAGGCAAGAATACTAGAATGGGTTGTCATTTTCTTCGCCAGGGGATCTTCCTGACCGAGGGATCAAACATCTGTCTCCTGCATTAGCAGGTGGTTTCTTCACCACTGAGCCACCAGGGAAGCCCAATGGACCACAGACACGCAGGTTTATTTCTGGGTTCTCTAAATTCTGTTCTATTAAATTTGTGCCTGTGTTTACGCCAACATCCTACTGATCTGACTACTACTGCTTTGTAAGATAGCTTGAAATCAGGAAGCATGATGATTCCAGCTTTGTTCTTCTTTCTCAAGATACCTAAGTTATCTAAAAATGAAACCACAAATGCCGGTACTATTATTATCCTAATTAAGGATATAAGGGAAGAACAGAAAGGTTAAATAGCTGGCCAAAGCCACACAAGGGAAGTGAGTAATTCACAATTCAAGTCCAGGTTGTGTAACCCCAAACCAGAGCTGCTCACCAGAATGAACACTGCATCCACAATCATCAATTCACTCAGAATTTATATATAAAATATACACGCAGAGAGACAGGCAGACCTTTAAGATTGCCTATCAAGAATGCTAAATGAAATGCAAATGCATACCTCACAAAGTAGATGACCATACGTCCTTCCCCATAAACTACGACGAGAGTTCTGGTTGACGGAGGTGGTGCCTATGACACAAGATTCCAACAAACCATTTGATCAAAGGAGATGGGAGGGAAGTTCAAGAGGGAGGGGACATATGTATACTTATGGCTGATTCATGTTGATGTTTGACAGAAAACAGCAAAATTCTGTAAAGCAATTATCCTTCAATTAAAAAATAATTTTTAAAAAGGTCAGGTTTTTGTTTAGGTGGAGGTGGGGGGGGTATAATTTAAATCCAAACAGTTATATGAAATCATTATTTAAAAAAAACTTTAAAAACACCTCACAATTTTCACCTTCTAGGCCGCGTGACCTATGGTGACCCTACAGAGATTTACCCTATTTTCCGTGAAATGTAGACTAGTAACAATGCCTCCCTTCTACCCACCTCTGTAGCCATTAAAGAGATCAGTGTTTCACTCGCTTTGCTCTCCGACACAGAGGGAGGCAGAGGCGTGAACTAACATCTTTGCAGCACTATTCTGTGTCCAGAACCACGCTGTTGTTGCCCAGGTGCTCAGTCACGTCCCACTCTTTGCGACCCCCTACAAAAGCTGTGAGATATTCCTTCACAACCACCATGTGGGCAAGGGATTATTCCCATTCTGCAGAAACAGAAATGAGGACAAAGGCAGGTTCATGGCTCTTGATTAGATCACCCACACATTAAGGACAGAGCCTAAATTTCAACCCCAAACTTGTCAACCCTCGTTAACCAGGGGTTCCGTAAATAGCCCAGGATGCACGCTGGAAAACACATCCTCTGACTTCCTTCTCTGGTCCAATCTTCTTCCTAACTCAGCACTCCTTGCCATTTACAATCCCAGAATTACTGTGGATGAGGACTCCATATAAAAGAGAATTTATACTGATCATCTGAATGTCGATTATCCCGTCAAAGTAATCAAGGGAAATTAATTTGAAGATATTAAAATGTAAACTTTAACACAGTATTAAAACTTGAAAACAAAAAAACAAGAAAGTAAATGTGATCCAATATAAAATTATCTTTTATGTATATGTATTCTTTAGCCAAAGACTTGAGTAAACTATCACTTGGACAGAAAACATGTCTATTTTCAAGGATGAAATGAAATGCTTAATGAATTAACTGGGTTTTGTTTTTTTTTCATATTTCCCAACTTTTTATTTCTATTTCATCACTTCATTGTGCCATAAAACTTTATAAAGTGGACATAGTAGCTTATTTTAAATATTTGAATTGCTTTGTTAGAATATGAAAACATTACTTTCAGAGATGCTATCAAATGACCTTGATGATCTACACAACATTCATTATAGACTGGTAAACATTTGTGAAAATCCTTGCTGTGATGATTGATTGCTTTCTTCTCTGCTTCAGTTACCTCAAACTAAATTGCCTGTCATTAAAATGATGACTTTTGTCAATGTAGTTTCTTAATCCTTCCTCAATCCTTTCTAGCAGTGACAATCTTAGAATAATATATTGTAAGTCTTTATGGATCAATAATGCTCACTATAAAACACTGCAATCTACCGCCAAGATTTTTATCCCCCTATTTACAATGATGTCTGACAAACTAACTAACAGTAAAATTTCTTTCTAAGGAAAAAAAAAGACATCTAACAAACAAGCCAAATACAATACTATAAACAGCATATGCCAATCTAAACAAGTTAAGAATTTTGAGTGAAGTTCAATGTTAGCAAAATGCTTTTATCCTAAAGTAGTTAATGACTGAGATGTCATCTGCAGACTACTCAAGAAAAAATTATTCAGGCCCTTACTTAGACATTTTGAAACGATTTATGGGAGGTTATTTATGTGAAAAGGCTTCTCCACAATGTCAGAAACAGAAAGCTTCCACTTAAAAACCATAAAAGACAAGCCTACATGCATACTCGGGTTAAATTTTTTCCATAGGCAATTAGAAAAGACATTTTTTAATTTATCTATATTTAGATTGTACCTTGAACATCTTCATATGGAAATTAGCTTCTAACTGCCTCTGAACACTACAATTTAAATGTTTTCACTTAAGCCAAGAATTACTTAAAATAAATGCCACTGTATATCAATGAAAGAGGCATGACACTGCTTTGTAATTGACAGTACCTCTTCTATATAATGAGTATTAACTATGTCTTTTCTAAATCTCCACGTATTTTATCACTTATTAAACTCAAATAACCTGAAATCTTTAACAGTGCTTAACTGGAAAGGCAAAGTTTCAACAAGCTAGCAGTTCACAATAATTTTCCTCCTAAACTATTTAACCACAGGATAAGAATAAACAACTTATATTTACTATCGGGCAATTTGAAAAAACATCAGATTTTATTGGATTTAGAGAATTAACGCTACATGAAATATCACTTTAAACTTTCAGTGTGGGGGGACTAGGGAATATAAACTCCATGCATGCTTTCTCAAGAAACCACTGTTGAAATCATAATTGAGGAAGTAAAAAAGGTAAAAGGAAAACATAGAAATCAGGAAACAGGGGTCTAACACAGAAAAGAGACGGAAGAAATCTAAACTGAAGCAGGGCTTACAACTCTAAGAGCAATGTCTCTAACCGAAACACACAGACACACTCACACTTTATGTTATTAGCTTCATCATACTGAAAAGAGTTTATAGTTCTGTCAGAATTCAGGGTAAGAACTAGTAACTGGTACAAAGAAAACCAAGCAAATGGGGGGGTAGTTAGTGACTCAAAAAAATTTACACCAGGGAAAAGAGTGAACACAGCACATTATATAGCTTTGTTGCAAATGTTCACAGTCATAATAATATGATAGAAATACAATGGAAGAGGAGAAGAGAGAAAAAGGAAAGCAGAATACGGTCAGAGGAAAGGAGGGAAATATGCTAAATAATAATAACAATATGCTAAATATTTTAAATAATTTTCATAGTAGAAAGACACTATGTAATTAAAACTGCGAAGACAGAAAATGGTAGTATGACTTTCAGGATATAGAGGTAAATAAAAAGGAGAAACAAGAACAAAATATTGAAAGCAAATATCTCTGTGCACCTAAGGAATGAAAAGGGAGCTGCCCATTTTTCATTCTAAGCCTAACATATTTTGACTTTTTAAATTATGTACACTTAGTTTTCTGAAATTTTTTCAATTATTGAATGAAGTGGAACCACATGAATCAACACTGACAAAATAACAAAAAGGATATTGGGGGGAAAAAAGAAAATTGCAGACTACTGATAATCATTTATACCAAGTTTAAAAACAGAAAACCAAAACAGAGAGGGAAGGGTGTAGAACTTGTTTCAAACTGGAACTCCTCTATTAACTAGCAATGACACCACATACAAATGACTTACCGGCTCTTCACCTCCATTTTTTCATATGAAAAATACGGGTAACAAAGTATCTACCTGATGATGTTATTTTGTGAATTAAGTGAGATACTGCAGGTGAAGTGGTTGATACACGTGTGTACTGAGCTGCTTGAGTCCTGTTTGATTCTTTGTGACCCCATGGACTGTAGCCCGCCAGGCTCCTCTGCCCATGCGATTCTCCAGGCAAGAACACTGGAGTGGGGGTGCCATTCCCTTCTTCAGGGGATCTTCTCAACCCAGGGATCAAACCCAGGTCTTCCACATTGCAGGCAGATTCTTCTCCAGGGGATCTTCCCAACCCAGGGATCAAACGCAGGTCTTCCACACTGCAGGCGGATTCTTCTCCAGGGGATCTTCCCAACCCAGGGATCAAACGCAGGTCTTACACATTGCAGGCAGATTCTTCTCCAGGGGATCTTCCCAACCCAGGGATCAAACCCAGGTCTTCCACAAGGCAGGCAGATTCTTCTCCAGGGGATCTTCCCAACCCAGGGATCAAACGCAGGTCTTCCACATTGCAGGCAGATTCTTCTCCAGGGGATCTTCCCAACCCAGGGATCAAACGCAGGTCTTCCACATTGCAGGCGGATTCTTCTCCAGGGGATCTTCCCAACCCAGGGATCAAACCCAGATCTTCCACACTGCAGGCAGATTCTTCTCCAGGGGGTCTTCCCAACCCAGGGATCAAACGCAGGTCTCCCACATTGCAGGCAGATTCTTCCCCAGGGGGTCTTCCCAACCCAGGGATCAAACCCAGGTCTTCCACATTGCAGGCAGATTCTCTCCAGGGGGTCTTCCCAACCCAGGGATCAAACGCAGGTCTCCCACATTGCAGGCAGATTCTTCTCCAGGGGGTCTTCCCAACCCAGGGATCAAACCCAGGTCTTCCACATTGCAGGCAGATTCTCTCCAGGGGGTCTTCCCAACCCAGGGATCAAACCCAGGTCTTCCACATTGCAGGCAGATTCTCTCCAGGAGGTCTTCCCAACCCAGGGATCAAACCCAGGTCTTCCACATTGCAGGCGGATTCTTCTCCAGGGGGTCTTCCCAACCCAGGGATCAAACGCAGGTCTTCCACATTGCAGGCAGATTCTTCTCCAGGGGATCTTCCCAACCCAGGGATCAAACGCAGGTCTTCCACATTGCAGGCGGATTCTTCTCCAGGGGATGTTCCCAACCCAGGGATCAAACGCAGGTCTCCCACATTGCAGGCAGATTCTTTACCATCTGAGCCACTAGGGAAGCCCATTTCTCTTACCTGCAAGTAAATTCCCTAAGAATTTGTACATCATTTATTTATATCTTTTTTGCAAAAGTTTTACAGAATGACAGATGTGTCTGAAGGCTTTTCCATTGAATTTTCCATTTCTGAAAGTATGTGTCTTCTACAAATCTAGTAGGAACAAGAGTTACCAAATATTGAGCACCTACAGTGAATCATGTGAGAGTTGCCTTAAGAATATTATCTTGACCCTTAAGCAACTCTGTAAGGCGATTTCTGTTATTCAGATTTTTACATAAGAGACTGGAGCCTGGAGTTTAAGACTGCAGAATCAGTATTCTGACCTGGAGAATCCCATGGACAGAGGAGCCTGACAGGCTACAGTCCACGGGGTCACAAAGAGTCGGACACGACTGAGCGACTTTCACTTCACTTCAATCAAGAGAAATGAGGGATTAAGCTTTGTGGAGACACTGGCAATTTAAACATTCTCTGAAACAGTGTATCCCGCAATGATGATGTACCAGCTTAACAGATAACATTTCTTCTTAGTGCTGCATAAAATAACAATGCTCTTAGATTCAGTGAAGTACAGGAGACAAAGGATGAAGGGAATTCTGTGTAGAATGGCAACCCACGGCACAGTACTGAAATTCTTAAGGCATGGGTGTTGGCATGTATAGTTCACGTAGGCTGGCGGGTAGCTGTATACAAAGAGGAGTCAGGAAAAAAGGGTGAAACGCAAACCACCCCATTAGTCTATTTACCTGGGTCATGAGCACGCTAGTTAATTAACTATCGCTCTGTGGGACAGGGCATAAACCTCATATGTGATGGGTCAGCTCACTCATACAGTTCTTCAAGATCATGTGGCTCTTCGTGCCCCTTACAAGTCCATATCAATTTCAAAGTTAGACTATGTAATGCTGTAAAAAACACTAGATGAGATTTTGATCAGACTTTTATTATTGAACTTATTCTATCTATTTGGAAGAAAATTTCTGTTCTTATGCTTTCCCATTCAAAAGCATAGTATCCCTCTCCATTTACTTAGCTCTTAGGTTTTTCAATGAAGTTGTATAATTTCTTCCATAAAGGTCATACACATCTTTTGTTGGATTTAGTCCTTGATATTTATTGTTGGGGATTTTTTTTTATTGCAAAGGGCACTCAAATTATGTTCTGTAAATTGACAGACTATTTAGTAATCTCAAGCATATATGATAATAAGATTAATGTTAATATGTTTAATCTTGCTTTTCTATATATTTCATGCATCATAATTTAAAATCTAACAAAACAGTTCCAAGATACACAGACTATTAACACTTCAAAAGTCCAAATAAAGGATTGTAACATAGGTAATTTCATTTAAAACAAGTGAAGCATGACTTAAACCATCCTGGAAAGAACACAGCATCCAAAAGACCCATATTCATGTATAATAGTATACAATGCTTATAAAATGTTGGGTTATTAAACACTGGATGAGATTGATTTCTGCAACCTTGAAATAAATGACAGGAGTGGTAGTGTGAAATCAAAACAATTATTCTTGCTCACTCCAGTGATTTCATTAGAGTCAACTCTCAACTGCCCACACCAACAGAGAGATACCCTGACACATGCAACAGAAAACTACAGATAACCAACCCAAGGGAGTTGAAAGTATACCCAACGATCAGGCCTCCCCCTAAATTCATCAGTATCCAGAAAGCTGGGTCATCATCTGCTCTCCTTTCCCTCAAGACAACTTCACTGACCACATGAGCCAGCTGGCGGCAGAGAAATGGCAGCAGAAATGAATTCCAGACAGTCTCCTAAGATCTGAAATGGACTATGTACAGACATGTACTCTCCCCAGATTTCTCTAATTCAAGTTCTAAAATGTCTTTATTCTCTGTGTTTAAGAGTCATTAGTAGAAAAAAAAAAAAAAATTGATGAAATGAGTTTGGAACCAGTATGCTAACTTCCAAATCTCTGTCTCTTGGGCTCCACATCTGTAGACATCCGACTGCCTACCTGAACGTTTGCTAAGCTAGAGTCCTCTGACATCCCAGACGTGACCTGTTTACTAGAGCGGTCCTCTCTCCACCAGTCTCTGCATCAGTGAGTGGCGCACCCACCTAGGAACCTGGAAGTCAGCTGATCTCCGGTACTTCAACAGGACGTTAGGGACCACAACACCCCGTTAGCCATCAAGACACGCTGGCTGCCTCTGCCTCAGTCTTCCCCCTTTCTGCTCACTGCCACGGCCTTCGTCGGGCACTCTATCTCTCCTCTAGCTACTGGAGTGATTGAGCGGTCCTTCCACCTTCATCCGCCACCGGAAAACCTTTTGAAAATGCAAGTAGGAACATGTCACTCTCCCACTCAAAAATTCTTTAATGCCTAACCAATGCTTACAGGATAAAATCCAACATTCTTAGCACAACATCCAAAGAGCTCTTATAGCCCACATTTCCAGGCAGCCTCACAGGTCCACAACCTCCTCTCTCTAGCCCTACTCTCTAAATGCCTCCACACCTCTGCACATAATGTTCCCTTAACTAAATCCCATCTTTACTTTCTATTACCAATGGGAAATATTCTTCAGCTCTTCGTAGATAAAACAAAGCATCACCATCTCACAAAGACCTTCTCTGAACCCTGAAGAAGACAAGCACTGCTCTAAAGTTTCCTTTGAATCATGACTTATTATATAGCACATATAACACTGCATTTTAATTCTCTATTAATGCCTTTCTCTTCCTAAATAACATTTAAACCAGACTCACAGCACAGTGTCAGGATTCATCAGGCACCAAAAACATCAGAATACTATGTATTTCTATCAGCTTCTTATTAATCTGAAAATATAATTATCACTGATACCTTGAAATTAAAATATTTCTGGATAGGAGTCATTACATCTTACAATAAGGAATCTGCATTATAAAATGAAATACTGCCTACCAATATGATTTGTATATAAAATTAAAATATTTTATACTAATTTTAAGTGGCTTATTCATTTTAAAATGATTAAAATTTTTCTAATCTTTAAGTGTGAAAATTGTAAATGCAATAATTAAAATCTATTTTCAAATATGGAGATGAGCATAATTTTGTTCCCAGCAAATAATTCTGGAATATTAATGTTTCTTCTAAGTTTTAATGTCCCTACTTGATTCTGAGCATACAACCTGGAAGGAACAATTTTCAATTTACTGGACAAAAAACTATAACTTCAAAACTTTGCATTTAAACTATATTCACACACAAATGTTTAATTAAATCCCCCAAATAAATTATATTTACTAGATCATCTTGTATTTTATAAGCATATGATGAAACATATAAAAATAAGCAGAAAGCCATCTGCAGTTAAATTATTCATTTTAAACTGTACACATTACTTAGAAACACTATCAACAGGATCTCATTCAGAAGTAATGTATGTCAATCATTAAGAAAAATAATTCAATGCAGACACACACAATATTAAGCAAACACAGACGGTCAATTTTATACTTATTTCTAATAGAAGCATTCGACCATTGAAGAAAATAATACATATCAATAATATTTTTTAAAACTTATGTAGTATGTATACTCAATGGTACCAGGTTGCAAAACATACAATTCAAACAGAAGATCAAATTTGTTTACTCTATTGTCTGAAATACATACATTTTATAATTCCAAGAAGTTGTAAGCTCATTTAAAATACTTTGCATTTACAATCTAAATTAATATTAACACTACTCAGTGATTCTCATTCATTATGAATGTTTTTATGAATTTTTGAGGAGAACTGTCTGATTCAGAAGCACACATCCCAACAGATGCTTTTAACCTTCATCTTATCAATGCCAAATGGTGAATAAAAATCAGTAACTGAAGAAATCAGATTTCACTATAACATTGTATATGTGTATAAAAAATACTTCCTCGACATTTCCTTATGTACCCACCTACCCTCCCTCCTCCAAAAACAAAGGAAAGAAAATAGGAAAATCTTTACTTTCAACTTGGTTGGAGGTGATGAAAAAACTCATCACATCAACAAGGATAGAAAAGCTATAAGAACAAAACATTGAATTGAAGACACTGACCATACTTACCCTATGATTAAAAAAAGAAAAAATGCCTATGCTACATCTTCATTTTTTAATTTAAAAATCTACCTAAAAAGATCAAGTGCCAATTTCTTCTTGTATTTCCAAGCAATATTTCTCTGTATCCCCATTATGATTCACAGTTAGAGTGTTTTCATGATAACATAATATAGCAACAACTCTAATAAAAGATTAAACAGTTATTTATACACATGTGCATATTCTCCAAAGTCTTAAGTATAAGGTTACTAAACTTAACACAATTCAATTCTCATTAAGAAATTTTCAAACAAAATGGTTTACATATATTCAAAGAAATATTTTAAATTAGTTATAAAATGTGGTATTTTATTGCAAAAAAAAAAGATCTTTAAGAACTATGTTTCAAATTTGTGAACTTTCTCAATTTAAAATGTATTATCTAACTAGCTTATTTCATTTTTAAAGTAAAAACTGTCAGCATTTAGTAAGTTTACTATGTATCAGGTGCTGTTCTAAGCGTATTACGTATACAAACACATTTATTTAGTGGCTGAAAAATTACACAAATTGCTCCAGGGGACAAAGCAGAAGAGCTGAACACAAGCAGTCTTGCTCCAGAATTCATACTCTTTACTATAAATTTACAGCCTCTTCAGTGCCAGCGTCTATACCTAGGCCTTGCAAGTCAAAGTTCACACAAACACACAAAACACACAGTCACTGCTTTCAAAGAGTTCATAACTATACACACATAAACCAATAACTTCTCTAGTGATGAGAGATTTCTAGTAATATGATCCAATTGCTCGAAGAGCTCAAATTGGTGTAACTAATTCTTAAAGTGGCTCAGATCATGAGCTCCTTATTGCAAAATTCAGGTTTAAATTGAAGAAAAACCACTAGGCCATTCACATATGACCTAAATCAAATCTCATATGATTATACAGTGGAAGTGAGAAATAGATTCAAGGGATTAGATCTGGTAGACAGGGCGCCTGAAGAACTAAGGACGAAGGTTCATAACTGTACAGGAGGCAGTCACCAAACCATCCCAAAGAAAAAGAAAGGCAAGAAGGCAAAGTGGATGCCTGAAGAGGCCTTACAAATAACTGATAAAAAAAGAGAAGTGAAAGGCAAAGGAGACAGGGAGAGACATACCCAACCGAATGCAGAGTTCAAGAGAATAGGAAGCAAAGAGAAGAGAGCCTTCTTAAGTGAACAATACAAAGAAATAGGAAAAAAATTTAAAACTAGAGGGAAAGACTGGAGATCTCTTCAAGAAAATTGGAGACGTCATCAGAACATTTCATCCAAAGACGGGCACAATAAAGGACAGAATCAGCAAGGACCTAACAGAAGCAGAAGAGACTAAGAAGAGGTGGCAAGAACACAGAAGAACTATACAAAAAAGATCTTCATGACCCAGCTAACCATGATGGTGTGATCACTCACCTAGAGCCAGACATACTGGAGTGTGAACTCAAGTAGGCCTTAGGAAGCATCACTATGAACAAAGCTAGTGCAGGTGATGGAATTCCAGCTGAGCTATTTCAAATCCTAAAAGAGGACGCCAGGAAAGTGCTGTATTCATTATGACAGCAAATTTGGAAAAGTCAGCAGTAGCCACAGGACTGGAAAACGTCAATCCTCATCCAAATTCCTAAAAAGGGCAGTACTAAAGAATATTCAAACCACCGGACAATTGCATTCATTTCCCATGCTAGTAAGGTCATGCTCAAAATTCTTCAAGCAAGGCTTCAGCATTACATGAACTGAGAACTTCCAGATGTGCAAAGGATTTAGAAAAGACAGAGGAACCAGAGATCAAATAGACAACATCTGTCAGACCACAGAAAAAGCAAAGGAATTTCTGAAAACCACCTACTTCTGCTTCATTGACTATGCCAAAGCCTTTGATTGTGTGGATCACAATAAGCTGTGGAAAATTCTTAAAGAGATGGGAATACCAGACGACCTTACCTGTCTCCTGAGAAACCTGTACGCAGGTCAAGAAATAGTTAGAACTAGACATGGAACAATGGACTGGTTCAATATTGGGAAAGAAGTATGGCAAAGCCATATGTTGTCAACCTGCTTATTTAACTTATATGCAGAGTACATCATGAGAAATGCCAGGCTGGATGGAATCAAGATTGCCGGGAGAAATATCAACAACCTCAGATACGCAAAGGATATCAATCTAATGGCAGAAAGTGAAAAGGAACTAAAGACCCTCTTGATGAAGGTGAAAGAGAAGAGTGAAAAAGTTGGCTTTAAAACCCAACATTCAAAAAAAATAAGATCATGGAATCCTATTCCATCACTTCATGGAAAACAGATGGGGGAAAAGTGGAAACAATGGCAGATTTTATTTTCTTGAGGTCCAAAATCACTGTGGATGGTGACTGCACCCATGAAATTAAAAGATGCTTGCTCCTTGAAAGAGAAGCTATGACAAACCTAGACAGCGCATTAAAAAGCAGAGGCATCACTTTGCCAACAGAAATTCATATAGTCAAAAGCTATGGTTTTTCCAGTGGTCATGTATGGATGTGAGAGTTGGACTATAAAGAAAGCTGAGCGCAGAAGAATTGATGTTTTTGAACTGTGGTGTTGGAGGAGAATCTTGAGAGTCCCCTGGACTGCAAGGAGATCAAACCTAAAGGAAATCAACCCTGAATATTCATTGGAATATTCACTGGAAGGACTGATGTTGAAGCTGAAGCCACCTGATGCGAAGAGTTACCTCACTGGAAAAAGACCCTGATGCAAGGAAAGATTGAAGGCAGGAGGAGAAGGGGGCAACAGAGGATGAGATGGTTGGATGGCATCACCGACTCAATGAACATGAATTTGAGTAAACTTCAGGGGATAGTGGAGGACAGGAAAGCCTGCCGTGCTGCAGTCCATGGGGTTGCAAAGAGTTTGACACAACTTGGTGACTGAACAACAAAAACAACAAAGTGACTTTTCACAAAGCAGGTGACATCTGGTTTCAAAGGGTGGGAATGCGAAGGGGAAACTCTAGAAAGGTACATCAGAAACCAACGGTAAGGTCCCAATGAATGCTGTTCTATTAGATTCAACTGTGTAAGCCACCGCGAGTGAAAGAAGGCTGTTTACTCTGTCCAGCCAAGTGTTTCCATTTAAAAAGAAAAAAGCAAAAATACTCTTTAATGTTACTGAAGACAGGTAGAAAAGAAAAGGAACTGAAGACAATAACATTAGTTAGAAACCTTCCAGAGTAGTCAGAAAGAAAATATAGGGAGAAGAACGAACGAAGCGTCATTTTCAAAGTAGAGAAACTGAATTTGATGGGAAAGATGAGAGAGAGGATCGAATTCCAAATCTCTGCACTGAGAGACCTACAAGCGGCAGCAGGAGATGGAGGCAGAAACAGCAACAGGGACTGAGGGGAACCGGGTATATTTCACGACCTCAAACAACAGAGCTGACACTACAAGTCTTCATTTTCACATTTAAAAAATGAGCTGCTTTCTGTTACCATGTATGAAATACTAATACAAGTTCCTGAAACTTGTTTTCTTTGACCCTTATTTATCCCCTTTTCTTCCTATGAATACGTCTAATACTAAGTATGGAATAACTTCTTAGAAAGTATGACCTAAAATAAAAAGACCAACCTCCCTAAAACCCAAGCGCACTGATTTATTTACTGTGCATTATTAATGCATGAAGGCTAAGACTTTGATACAGCTGCAGCACTCCCTTTGATGTCAGCAGAAGTACCCCAGCTGCCTTCTATACTTAGTCTAAATGAAAATATATTTTTAATACCTCTGAGTATCAAATGTCACTTTTGACATCTTCTGCTTTGCTCTGAGTAATACTTTACTTTCTTAACTTTGTATTAATATATATTAAAATTAACACAAATAACTATTAAAATCAATTTGCTTTATTTACGTATACTAGTTATAAGCATCCATTTCAAATGAAATAAAACATTCAATAGTCTAAATTATAAGAGATATAAAACTGCAATAAAATTAGTAATTGCTGTTTTCAATACAAGAATTCATTGTTTTTAAACTTCAACTTGTTATTAAATAAGAAAAACAAATAAAAGATGATTTCATTTTCTTAAACATTAACACACAGGGACATGCTCAGTTGCGTCTGACTCTTTCTGCCAGGCTCCTCTTTCGAGGGGATTTTTCAAGCAACAACACTGGAGTGGGCTGCCGTTTCCTCCTCCTGGGATCCTCCCGACCCAGGGATCAAACCCACGTCTCTTGTAGATTCTTTACCATTGAACCACCTGGGAAGCCAAGACATAGGTAATAACATAGGAATTGTCTAACTGACTGTCTCATTATAATTTCCACATGAGGCACATAAAATAATCATCTTCTTTAAAAAACTCCATAAATAAACCCAGCCTTAAGACCACTCACTTCCTTAAAAAAGGGTAACTTTCTAATTCAGTGGCAAAGAATAAAGTGATAAATAGTAAAGGTGGTAAAGATGCATTATTTTATAATCTATAATACGGCATTCTGGTGAATTTCATGAATATAACTTTTAGACATAAATCTATACTATGACAGCACAAATAGTGAAGAATCAATACAACGACATCAGTTTAAGACTACATGGCCATTTTAAAAGTCAAATGTCAAAAAATCCAATGTATAAACTTTATTTTAAATGTTGTACTGTGCAGAAGAAAATTACTTTGGTTACACTGCAAAAGGATTTTAAAACTAATACTGATTGCCATTCATCCATAGAAGACTTTGTTAAAAGTTTTTAAAATGTTGCTGAGATATTTCTTTTAAAAAGTAACTTTCAATACTGTAAAATCTTACACAACACAGAAGTAAACTTTTAAAATTTAGCCAGTATTCATGATAAATTAAGAAATAACTAAAGTCATTTTATACCAGTTTAAATCATGCTTTAGAATTCTCATTAATACTTAACATTTTATCCTTTTCTAGAAAGTTTTAAAACTAACAAAAAACTAAGATATTTGGCTAAAATAGAATCAGCCTATTTTTTAAATTTCAGGTTTCTATCCAGTATTATATTCTTTATTTGTAAAAACAGCTTAAGACTCAATTTTCTGGCGGATTCTAAATGTAAGGTATTCTCACCAAATATTGTTACTTATTTGAACCATGATGAAACAACTTCACTTTTGCAATACCACAAATACCCAAGTGGGGTTTATACAGATTTAATTTATGTTACATGACTAAATTTCTTTTCTTCTTTGGGAGAAGGAAACACAAAGTACTATAGAAATTTTGCAATAATACAGCATGTATGATGGAAAATGCCCTACATTTAATCTGTTCATGTAATACTCTTCTTGCTACTTAGTACAAAGGTAGGAAAAGGGCATATGGTATTTGGTTTCTAAATGTCAAAAAAAAAAAAGAATAGATGACACTGAGAGAAATTACTTTTTATATAAACTGAATTAAAAAAAGGAAGGGGTGTGGCTACTCTACTAGTGAAAGGGAGTGCAATTAAGCAGGATAAAAATGGATTTAAACTAAAATCTAAACAAAACCATTGCAAGAGGCTTATGTAAAAGTTTTATCGGGAATACCTAAAGCCTTAAGTTTTTCATTACAAAAATTAAATGCCACTGGTTACTAACCCAATAATGTTAAGAAGACATCAACTCAAATTCAGTCTGAGGTATGGGAAACAATGTAATCATAGAACATATACATTTTTAAAACAGCATTGATCAACCCAAAATACACTATGTTCCTTGATAACCTACTATCTTCCTCATACAGAATTTTAAAGTGTCAGAAGTCTTACTCTACATTCATTCTTTAATTTTTAGGCAGGTTTATTTATTCACTGTTATTAATCACTAACTAAAAGTCTAATTTAGTTCTTACATGTTTTCAAAATGAAGCAAAAATTTTAAACTGAATACTTCGGTGTTTAAAACACATATATTTATTCTTGCAGTTTATAAAATGACAGTCTCTTTTTCCACATCCACACTGAAATTCTGGCTGATTTAAAGATTAACGTTTTATATAGTGCCAGTATTTCATTAAAATACAAATATACCATATTTTCCTTCTAAGTGCCAATACTGAAACCTAATTTTTACATGAATATACATTTGAAACAGTAACCCCAACTTTAAGTTGCTATCCTAAAGCAATCTGATTTATTATAACAGTTTTTTAAATTCTCTAATAGTGTTAAAGCCACTTAGACAAGATTTCACCAAAATTTTATTTTTCTTTTAAACTGATGGCAGAGTTGGCTGTATCTTTCTGACATACAGACTAAATCCCCAATTTACAGCTACATAATTTAAAGCTCCATAAGCAAATCCACCATTTCTACTTTCCTTGTAAAAGTGAGGTTCTTACCCTCTGCCCAAGATACCATTAAGGTATACTTTGTGCATAAACAGAAATGTTTCAGACTGGTTTTCTTCATATGTATACAAGCAGTTTTACATAACAGAAATATGCACTAGAAAACAAAGACATACCTAATTTTTAGAGCCAGAAAAATGTTTAAGTTACAATATAAACATTACTGAAAAAGGAAAGTAAAACCAGCAGGTGAGCTCATTTCCACATAATCCTTCCTTTGTAAGATAAATATTCCCTACAGGTACATTTGCTGGGTTTTACTTTTTAATAGATAAAATGAATATCTATACTTTGAAATGCAAAAAAATATAAGAATTAAAATTTAAGGCCAAGTCTGCCCCTGTTCGTGATTGGCTGCTTGTCCAGTAAGACCTGGGCCCCTAGGTGTGTTATCCGCTCTGCAGGAGCTGACTGAAGCAGTGCATGTGAAACTCGGGAGGATCCAGGAGGAACTAAATAGCGTGGACACAATAACACGGTAAAGTGTCAGTCGAGAATCTGAAAAAAGGGCAGATGTCATGGAAAAACCATTAGATATTTCTTCCCAGAACATCTGAAGTGATGGGTAAATGAACCTAAACGTCCAAATGTACCCCCTACATTTAAAGTTTCAGAAAATGAATTTCTTAAAGCTCAAAAGGAATGTGTCCATTCTCACAAAGAATTCTAATTACAGTTTTGAGTCAGTATAATGTAGAATTTTTAAAGCCACAAAGATATGTATCAGTATCTCATTTTTGATTTTTAAAATACATTTTAAATGAATCATTGGTTGTGTTACTGTTTAAATTAAAAAACTTAGTGTTTAAATCTCTGATTCAAAAAACTTTTAGGGACTTAAATAAGTTTCAAAAGTTTCACTCAATTGATACTAAAGAATTCTTTCTATTGGATGAAAAAATTACAGCAAATTAAATTTCAATTCATTGGAAAATTAAAACATATTCCAGTCTAAAATGAAGGATTCTTTATAAAGAGACACACTCTTTACACTGCTTGTTCAGTGCCCCAATTTAGAGACAAGTAGATTCATGATTTTGTTTTCATGAACAATTTTGGAACTGTATAATAAATGCTTCCAAAAAGAAAGATAATGGTTTTAATTAAATGTGTGGACCAAATGATCTACTGTATTATACAGCAGTTGTTAAAAAATTAATAACTATAAAAGAACTGTTTCTTTTATACTACTTAATTATCTCCATATGGAGGTTTTTTTTCCCCTGTAAGTATGTTTAACAATGCTCTATATACAGAAGAGATGTATTAATTCTATGAAGTTTTGTTTAGTTTTATTTTGCTATGGTAGCAATTTGAGAAAACCTAGAGGGCAGCTCCTAGACCTAAAAATGACTCATTAGTATAAAATAACTCACTTAGCCTCTGTTACACAAAAACAGGCAACAAAGAGAAAAGGGAAAATAAAGATGTGTAGTTCTGGCTACATTTTCATTACCTCAAATTTTTATAAAGAAGGTCTATATGCAATTGCTTTACATACATAAGGGTAAAATTCCCCTAGTTCCAAAAAACTGATGACTCAAAATGACTTACAAAAAAGATGGTAGTTAGTAAAATGAGTATTAAAGAATATGTACATATGCTTAAAAGTTCATAGTTTAAAATACAGTCTATAGCCAGGTTATAGAAAGTAAAATGTAGTATACATATACATGAACATAATAAAAAGTAATCAACCTACTAAGGTTTTTTTTTTTTCTTTGAAATGAAATTGATTCCTGGGGTAACCACTATAGCATTTTAATTTTAGCTCTTTACTGCATTTTTGTCTACTGATTTTAAGCAAAGAAATAGATAAAACTCAGGGATCTTTGAATTCTATTATTTCCAACACTTATTAATTCTGTGACCTTTGGCTTTGTTGCTCAGTTTTCTATTACCCTGTCTTAAAATGGAGGGGGCACATAATTATATACAAAAATTAACCGATAAAAATCTATGATGAGTTTAAGAGCTTTAAAAATTCATATTAATACAGGAAATTTTAAGAACAAAACAGTTCTTTTCATGGAAAACTGTTGGCATCACTTGAATTGCAAAACAAATCTAAGCCAGCAATTTCAATAAATTTCTTTTAGCACATGATTACTACAGCTTGTCCATGACGCAAAATTCTTACATCTTTCATATGTAGGACTTGAAGTTACAATTCTAACAGGCAGAAATGTAAACACTGCATTAACTAACTACTATGTGAATGCAATGGAAATCAGTTGTAGTAAGTTTTGTATTTTTAATTGCATTACCCTAGATGCAACCCTAAGAAAACAGACAAACACTGGAGAAATAACACTTATTCTTGTATGAATTATACATAATAAGACTGCATTATTCCTGGAAAGTATGTATTAGGTATCAGTATAAATGGAGTGGGTTAATAATTAAGAGACACTATTTTTCTATTTAGGAGAACCATAAAAAATTTGGGATCCAAAAATCTTTGGCACATCAGTTCTAGAAAGATAATTTCTATGGATCTACAATTATCTATCATGTTTTTAAGTCTGCTAATAACAAAATCCAGGTATTTCTCATCCTTAGTGGTAGATACAATATTGATATAACAGGATAACTAATTTTAAGAATACCTCCTAGTAGGACAGGGAATCCAACCATTTCTCATGTCGTGATTGGAATATGACATTTCTTTGCGCCAACCCATCATAAGTCTTTCTGAAAAACATGCCACAAATTCGGACCAATCAATAAAGCAGTTGGTCAAGGCTAACTTAGATGAAAATACAGATGTCAATGTAACTAAACAAGCACATCCCAGGAAAAACAAAAGTTTACACTAAAATAGAGACAAAGATAGGGTAATGATTATCCCTATATGACTCTAAAGTCATCAGCAGTCAAAAATACTTTCATGAACACATCAATCCATTGTTAACTGAAGAGCAATTTCTCTCAAAAAGGTAGATGGAGGATTCACCTATGGTTTACAAAATAACCATTTCAAACAAAACTCCAAAATTAAAGTTGGAAACACATACTGCTTCCTGACCTTAATCAGGCTTCTAATCTTAGAAGCCTCCCAAAGTGAGTTAGCCGGAGGAAATAATCACTTTCAAATTAACCCTTCTTAAAAAGTAAATTAACTTATCATTGTTTAGGATGAAAGAAGTGCTGAAAAAATTGAGATGCTTGCAAAATATAATTCCTACATACAAAGTCTGAAAATTTTCTTCTAACTAAACAACTGCAACTAGATAATAATTTACCTCATCAAACCCTTAAACCCAATTGAACCATTAAGAAATGTTTTAATTTAAATGCTCTACCATGTTTAAATAATACTTAAGGAATAAAATGTTTGTATTTTGTGGGGTATTTTAAAACAAAAAAATTTTTTTCAGAAACTGACATATATCTTTTACATATACAGCAACAGTTTTTTTCTATATGGTAACCTACAGAATTCATAGATGTTTCATTTTTAAGAAGAATCGATGCTGAAAGACAAATCGGTGACAATTCATAGTTCAAAATAAGTTTTAATTTTATTAAAAAAAGTCACATAATTACTTCAGGCCCAAAATGTCACAACTAAGCACGCTACCAAGATTTGCATTCATTTTTTAAAAGAGAATCTAATACCTAAAGCTACAAATACCACTGCGAGAAAACAGTTGTACATGGAATTGTACAGCCTCAACCGTTACATTCAAGTACCTAGTTCAGATCCAACTACAGGTAGCAATAACACAAAATGATGAAATCTTAATATAAACACTCTCCATAAGGCTTCAGAAAGGTCACGAGATTCTCTCCTATATAAGAAACACTTCAAAACATAGTCCCTTTACTAACTGTGGCCTCTAAACTACTAGGTATAGAAGTACAGCCATACGCTGAACCATAACACATGGCTAAAGACAAAATGATCACCCAGAACATGCTTCTAGTAGGACCTCGATTACAACTGACTAGGCCACACCCACCACACACATACACATACATACATGTGCACACACACACACTACAATCAATACTACCCATTCTTTTTTCCATATTTTGGTCTTCTAATTTAAGACTAAATGCAAACAAAGGCAGGTCAAATTGCTTTATTTCACTGTGGAAAATAACTCTCAATTTAAGAGATATGAGTTTGCTCAACATAAAATATACATTTTTACTTCAACTAAAGGCTTCTCTCATTTACAATAAAGAAATTCAAAACTGAAGTGCTTTAACTATAGAAGCAACTTCTAAAGTTTGGTCCAGGGATTCTCTGCTTAGGGTATCTGCAATGTCAGAACTATTTTAATAATAATATTAACACATTAATTGTTATATCCACTCATTCTCTGAATATACAGTGAAGTTCTTCAGAAACTCTATGACCTGTGATGACGTAAGTGGATGAATGGTGGAATATACGATTGTATATTCAAATTTTCTCATTTTTTATTTCAAAGGTTGACAAAACACAAACAAAAGCTCTTTACAGTCCTAAATAATTTTAAGAGTGTAAACAAGAAGTCCATAAACCAAAGAGACTAAAAACCACTGAACAGGGACTTCCCTGGTTAAGAATTCGCCTTGCAATGCAAGGGACGTGGGTTCGATTCCTAGTCAGGGAAGATCCCACAGGCTGTGGACAACTAAGCCCAGGCACCGTAATGACTGAACTGTGAGCCCCAACTACTGAGCCCGACACCCTAGAGCCTGTGCTGTGCAACAACAGAAATCACTGCCACAAATGGCAGTACAGCACAACAAAGACCAGCCCCGCTCTCCACAGCTCAGAGAGCGCCAGGCGCAGCGGCGAAGACCCAGCACCGCCCGAGAAACACGCGCGGTGACCCGAGGAGGCCTGGTCCCCAGAAAGACTGCTCTCCGTGGAGGGCAGATCAGACACTGAGTTCCCTCCTCCATCTCTCTCACAGCCCCAAGACATCTATCTCCAGCCCTTTTAACTGTATTGTGGTTTTAAACACAGAACAATTTATCAGGAACACTAAACACTCACTTGATATAGCTATTTTAAATAAATACAAAGCAGCCACAATTACACACAAATTTATATCTACTACTTTATGCTTCTTTAATTAAATCTGTTTTTCTTCAAGTACCAGCATTCAAGAAAAACTATTTTAGTCTTAATTTGAATTATTGATTCTGCTTTAGTGACTATATTTCAGTAGTGTTATCTATTTTTATTTCATTATAACTTTTAGTAGTTAAATCTAATAGGTTAACCCCACATTTATAAACTAACCAAAGAACATTATTAGCGCTTACAATTGTTTTCATGAGAAACCACTTTCTAGATTCCGATCAAATTCATAAATAAACCTATGGAATACAATCACTTTTCAGTGAAGAGGTCCTCTAATTAACTGAAACTAAACTAGCAAGTACACACAAATACACATGTTGCTTTATTTTTCCCTTTGGGTTGCCAAGAACAAAAAATCAAGAGAAAGGAAAATCTCAACACTTACCAACACAAGAGTGAAAAGACGTGGGCACGGGAAGAGCTCTTCAACTCCTTCTCCCCAGGTGCTGCTTCTGCCTCTCACTCCGTATTTATTTCCTTACCTCATGTCTCACCCTGACACATGCTTGATAAAAAAACAATTTCCCTACCCTGTGCACAGTGAGACCTCCTGAGTCTTTCTTTATAATAAAGTAAAAAAATAAAACATTGCCATTTGAAATTGATCCTCTACTGGAGGATCTACAATAGAATTTTTCTATGAAAAAAACGATCCTTTTTTTTTTTTTCCATTTTCTAATTCCCAAGAGAAAAACTTGATCAGTTCTTAGGAAAGGTAAACTTTCTAGGCTTCAATTTCCTTCTCTGAAACATGGGGAGATAATACTACCCACCTCAAAAAGCTGTCATAAATCAACAGTCTTACAAGATGAGCCTGGAAAGAAACAGGGGGAAAGAATTTTGAGCAGGAAGAAGTGAGCGTGAATGACATGTTCTACAAACCACACGCGGACTCAGCTAAGGCAGAGTGGGTTTGCGAGGACTTGGTAGCAACAAGGCTTGCCTAGCAGAAACCAAACCAAGAGGAGTTTTGACGACCATTTTTAGAGAGTGTGGGGTTTCTGACCTATGTGAGAGGAAAAAACACTTCGGGATTTTACCCAAAATGGAGAACACAACACAAAAACAGACTGAGAAGGAGGAGGTAGGTAAGATAACGAGTTTAGCCCCAGTGAGTTTTGGCATGCTTAATCTGAACTGAAAATAATGAAGACTAAGAGAATTATCAACAGTTTCAGCAGACAGGGAGCAGCTCAGGTCAGAACTCACGCTGCTGTTAAATGGTCCTTTTTGAACTATTTAGACCAACCTCCACAGAAACATCCACACATTTATCTATTAACTTCTAAAACTAAAGTTTCTTAAAACAATATTGACCTTTACTATGTAATACATCTGATAGCTTACATTCCTATTTCAAAAAAACTGTCAAATTGGGTCCAATAAATTTATATCAAAACCCACTCCTAGAGGCTTTACTGACAGAATAATGATTTAAGGAACTCCTGCAGTACTCAGAGCAGACGCCTATATCCAGGGGCCACTAGATTTGGATTTGTAAGTCTTATTCATAGCTATGCACATAGAAGAATATATGAATTTGTGTATTGTTACAGGATGCTTTTGAGGGTTAAGTCTTCATACATTTTCATGAAAAATGTATATATAGTATATATTTATCACTGTTTTTATTCTGTGAGCACTTAAATATTCAGAGAGAATATGCCTTCCAGTGCCTCAAGTAGACCTAAAGGTTTTATGTGTGATGCTGTGAAATGAATGAGAAAGATACACTGGTGGTGAGCTGTCTGACACATATTACTCATGGATACAGGTCTCAAAGAGGCATCCTCCCTAGGTTCAGCCATTTGCTATAAAAGAGGTAGCAGAGAGCACTGTTGGTGTCACATGGCCTAGACTCTAACCTCGGCCCTGAGATTTACTAGCTTTCATCTCTGTGCTGCAGGTTTCCTCATCTGGAAAACGGAGATAATAACAGTACCTACTTCACAAGGTTAATGTGAGAACTAAAGGAATCAAAGGAATATACATGCACTGCTTCACAGAGTGCTGGACTGAAATGTTAAAAACCATTACTATTTAACTGATCCAACTAGACTCTTACTTCTTTTAAGTGAAGGGGCTGTCACTACGTGGTTTCTAAAGTATGTCATCATCCTGTGTACAGCGAATAAAGCTGACATTTTCTCCATCATAGTGTCCACAGACTGCTGAGTCATAGTATTTTAAGTGCAATTGTAAGTTCTTATATACAAAAGAACTTGAAACTTCATACTCTTCTCTAATTATCACTCGTGAGTATATAAAAACCCGAAACACTGACACTAGTAATTGCCCCTTACCATTTAATGACTATGCCTTTCTCAACAGCTGTCATTTTTCAGTACTTACACTTTCCCTAAAGTATACCTAAAAAGTGATAAGTCTGGAACCACTGACTGTCCATACCTTTCAATTATCTCTGCGTGTATCACTGTATGTAACACAGTCATATCACTAACAGTTATAGTGATGACCTCGAGCCACCAAGAAAAGGCTAATTACTTCATATATTCTCTTTAACATGATATTTTAGAAAGACTGCCTTTTTAAACTGTAATGAGTGACCTTCAGTTATCTAGTCTAAGATGTTAACTCATTTGTAGTGTAAGTAAAATCCCATTTTACTCTATAAATATCAACCTCTGATTCTGTTCAACATATGTATTTCCATTTGCTTGTAACTGATCCTTGAATGAAAGCAACTGGCCGATATGTACACAATAAGTTTTGCTGGACAAAATATTCTATGTAACAAATGACCTTTAATCTTGACCCATGGAGGTATGTTCTTTGTAATGAGTAGCTTCTATTGAGACATGTTGTTATAAAATATCAAGGAATAAAGAAAAGACTGACCATTATAAGAGTTCTAAGACCTCCAGTTTGCTTTAAGTTTTGTCTGTGTGTACGCAGTTTATTGTAAAATTATTTAAGTAGTATGTGTTATGAGAGACATAACAACAAGATATCATTTCCTAAATATCAGTTGATCAGTGAATACTGCCTTAAAAATTCATGTTCAAAGTTCTGTTTGTTCCTGTAAATTGACAGAAACACACTTTGTCCCCTTTCTACCCCATTTGCCTAAGGAAATTGCTACTGCAACTATTTCTCACTATCGTGTTTTTATTTTTTATTTTATATCAAGTAAAATTAAGGATTGAGAAAGAACATTTGTATTAACAGTAAAAGTAACAATGGTGATTGTAGTAGAAGTAAAAATAATAGGAACAGGAACAGGAACAACAACAAATAATGGTGATTTTCATTTTCTGAGTACCTAGACAGTATAGGCACTATGGAATTCCAGTTGAGCTTTTTCAAATCCTGAAAGATGATGCTGTGAAAGTGCTGCACTCAATATGTCAGCAAATGTGGAAAACTCAGCAGTGGCCACAGGACTGGAAAAGGTCAGTTTTCATTCCAATCCCAAAGAAAGGCAATGCCAAAGAATGCTCAAACTACCACACAATTGCACTCATCTCACATGCTAGTTAAGTAATGCTCAAAATTCTCCAAGCCAGGCTTCAGCAATACATGAATCATGAACTTCCAGATGTTTAAGCTGGTTTTAGAAAAGGCAGAGGAACCAGAAATCAAATTGCCAACATCCACTGGATCATCGAAAAAGCAAGTGAGGTCCAGAAAAACATCTATTTCTGCTTCATTGACTATGCCAAAGCCTTTGACTGTGTGGATCACAATAAACTGTGGAAAATTCTGAAAGAAATAGGAATACCAGACCACCTGACCTGCCTCTTGAGAAACCTGTATGCAGGTCAGGAAACAACAGTTAGAACTGGACATGGAACAACAGACTGGTTCCAAATAGGAAAAGGAGTACGTCAAGGCTGTATATTGTCACCCTGCTTATTTAACTTATATGCAGAGTACATCATGAGAAACACTGGGCTGGAAGAAACACAAGCTAGAATCAAGATTGGCAGGAGAAATATCAATAACCTCAGATATGCAGATGACACCACCCTTATGGCAGAAAGTGAAGAAGAACTAAAGAGCCTCTTGATGAAAGTGAAAGAGGAGAGTGAAAAAGTTGGCTTAAAGTTCAACATTCAGAAAACTAAGATCATGGCATCTGGTCCCATCACTTCATGGGAAATAGATGGGGAAACAGTGGAAACAGTGGCTGACTTTATTTTTCTGGGCTCCAGAATCACTGCAGACAGTGATTGCAGCCATGAAATTAAAAGACGCTTACTCCTTGGATGGAAAGTTATGACCAACCTAGACAGCATATTAAAAAGCAGAGACATTACTTTGTCAACAAAGGTCTGTCTAGTCAAGGCTATGGTTTTTCCAGTAGTCAGGTATGGATGTGAGAGTTGGACTATAAAGAAAGCTGAGCGCCAAAGAATTGATGCTTTTGAGCTGTGTTGTTGGAGAAGACTCTTGAGAGTCCCTTGGACTGCAAGGAGATCCAACTAGTCCATCCTAAAGGAGATCAGTCCTGGGAGTTCACTGGAAGGACTGATGTTGAAGCTGAAACTCCAATATTTTGGCCACCTCATGCGAAGAGTTGACTCATTGGAAAAGACCCTAATGCTGGGAAGGATTGGGGGCAGGAGGAGAAGGGGAAGACAGAGGATGAGATGGTTGGATGACATCTCCGACTCAATGGACATGGGTTTGGGTAAACTCTGGGAGTTGGTGATGGACAGGGAGGCCTGGTGATTCATGGGGTCGCAAAGAGTCAGACACGACTGAGCGACTGACCTGACTGAACTGAAGCATATTACACACACACACACACACACATATTCTCAATGAAATAATTATATGAGGAAACTATTATCGCCATTTTATGGTTCAGAGAGGTTTATGGAGCTTGCCCAAGATTACATGGCTAGTCAGCAGTGGAACAGAAATTCAAACCAACTTGGCCTCCGTGACACTACATACAACCTGACTCTTGCTAGTATGTTCTGTAGTCAAAACAGATTTTGCTTTCTAGAAATTGTAATCGAAGTATGAATCTAGTTTGGGGGGTACCTCCCTTGTGGATTATATGTAAGCAATCATTCTTAAAACTGCTTAATTACTAAAAGAATCTACACGAGTAGTGTGGCACTCTTGCTGCTATTTGGCAGTGACCTTTGTCCTCATTTCCTCCATCCTTTGCCCTTAACAGATAAGAAAACTATTTTGCTTTGAAAATGAAATAAGTAGGTAACATTAATTTTTTTGAAAACACAACTGTTCATTAACTGATTTTCAGGAATTAAAAGATGGATAACAAATGGTTTAGAACAGACACAGGGAAATGAGCACTCAGATATATTGTGTGTAAGAGTAAAAACTGACACAACCATTCATCCTGAAGTATATTCTGCCAACAGGTAGCAAATTTTTAAAAACAAATACCCCCTAGACTCCAAATTTTCACTTTGAGAATAAACTCCTAGGATATAATCAAAAAATTACAAGAAAAAAGAAGAAACTGATACAGCAATAGCTCATTAATTCAGGGATGTTTATAATAATGAGAAGGAAGAAGCAATTTAAATATGCAATAATAGTAACAGTTACACAAAACATGGCACATCAACACAATGGATTACAAAATAGCTTTTAAAAATAATAGCACAGTCCTGTAATTACTAACAGAAAAATACGTTCAAGATAATTTGGGAAAAAAAAAAAAAGGTAATTTGGAAAAAGATTAAACAAAGCAACACTTAATATGAGCCATTTTTATATTAAAATAAATATTGATATCTGCTGCCTGTATACATTAACAAGTCTAAAATGGAGTTGACCAAACTGTTACTAGTAGATTATGTAGTTGCAAAAACTCTGAAAACAAGTTTTAAGAAATACTTTTCTGTACTAAGTTCCAATCAACATGTATGATTTTCATAATAAGAAAAAGGGGCCATTTTCAAGATATTCTTGCATTTTACATCCTTTAAAAACAAAAGAATTAATCAAGATACCTATGAAGATGCATGTGCCAAGATATTCATTGAACCAGATCATAAAGAGCAAAAAACAAACAATTTAAATACCAAATAAACATACCTCCCAGCCACGAAGAACTAATATTCTACAAGACTATTTCTTGTTGTGGCATAATGTTCAAAATATATTAATCAGTGCAGCCATAAATTAAGTACAACTTTCTTGGAAAATATAAATTATGTTTGCATAAAAAAATACTGAGAACATTCACTCTGATATGAGCAGTGATTTATCTGTCTCTCTGCTCTGGATTAGGGTAATTTGTGATTTCTGCCACTTGTGCTTTGTGTTTTCCAAGCTTTCTTTGGTGAGGATGTACTGACTTTGTAATTTAAAACTAACAAAATAAAGAAATAGAAGGATTCTTCACCTCTCACCCGTTTATATTTAAGACACCAAGTTCTATATTCAACACTTCAAATGAAAACTATTCTATTTAGAATATGTACAATAGATGGCTAAAAATCACTAAAAAGTTTTTCTAAAATTGAAAATTTCTATCAAAATGCAAAGTATCAGTCTATAAATTAAATATTTAAGGTTTTTTTTTTTTTTTTTTTAAAGCAGGTGAATTTCTGTGCATTAAGGGCTACTTTTAAATAATTCTGTTTGAGGAAAATTCAAGGTCTTCCTGAGCATGACCAGGATTTTCTGAAATAGTTTTCCTATAGAAAATCAGTTTTACATTTGCAAGGTTTCACAAAACAGGTAGTCTGTGAGTGGGGTACCTTCTTTAATAGCTGCAAGAGAACTGTGAGGTTAAGAAAAAAGCACTTACCACATATCCACTTACCCTGACCCTTATATTATGACCTAATCATTCCTTGACTACCCAAGTATCTCTTCATTACAAAATGTGAAAGCTATTTTTACTCTAAGAAACCATTTTTTAAAAATTCTCTGCCCCAAATTTAACTACCTTATTTCCATTTAATGATTTCATCAGGCTATCTATATTTCTAAATGTTTAATTATGTCAGAAACTGACCACTTAAACTCTACAGCTTCAAATACATAACCTAACCGTGGTTACAAAATATATTATTTGAAATATTCTAATAAATTGGAAGAATCAAATATTAATTTCCATTAGAACTTTGAGATATTTTTAAACTATTTCAAAAAACCAATTTAGAAGCATCTGCTCACAACTGACAAATTATGTGTGTCAGGACATTTCTTCAGTCTTACTGCCGGGCCCTTCTTTAACTACCACACTAAACACCCATCACAGAAACATCACACTTTACAATTTAAGTGTCTTTGGTTTTAAACAGAAAGTTGTATGTGACTTACAAGCATCCCTTACTTACACATATGCTACACAGTCCAAGGATGAAAAGTCCACAGATGATTTTCCTTCACTATCTGCTGCTGCTGGCTGAGGTTTCACCTCCGAGCTAAACTTGTCAGCAACCTTCTTCAGGTAACTTCAGCCATGCCATGCTGGTTTTGAATAAGGCGTTAATTCCAGACCAAGTCACATAATTTAAATTTAGGACTGAAGGGGCAAAGGGAGTGAGGGTGAGATAAGTACTACTGGAATCACTGCATCTTCACCTCTGATCCCCACTGGAGAAACTCATCTACCCTTTCCTCATGTACTTTTTATCACTAATTCTCTTCACGCTCTTAGGAATGCTCCAAGGAAGTCTGAGTATTCTTCCAAATATATAAAGAAACAACTTTCAGGTTCTGGGCACCCCCAAATCCACCATTAGTATCTTTCCTTGGACTGATCCCTTCCTAGGAGTCTCTTTATTCCTTTCCCAAATCCCTATTTGTTCGGTATCTGTATAAACTCTTAGAAAACTTTTCAAAAAGATAAAGGACTTGCTCTGATGACAAGAAAAAAGGAAGAAATGCTAATACTATTTTGTGTCTTATAATTGAAGAGGAAAGAGATTCTAGTTACAAAAAGAATCTGTGGTAACAAGACGCTAATAATGAACTGTGGAAGAGAAAAAAGGAGATGAAGGCTCAATGCCAGGAAATGTTGAGTGTGCTCCAGTATTTCCAATGGAAGAGTTCTAGTCAGACCCTTTGGCTTTCAAATGAAAACACTTGTTCTCTAGACCCCAATATCCACTCCTGTACACCCAAACGGCACCTTGGATCCAGCAAGAGAAGACAGAAATACATCCTGTGAACCACCTAAAACAAGCTACTGCCCTAAAGATTTTTTTTTCCACAGAAATATTCTTATAAAGGCTGGCTGGATCCCATTATAATATCAACATTTCAGTTCAAGTAAAAGGCTACCATAGACCAGATTAGGGACCCATTACATAAAACACTCCTAGAAAGAAAATGCGTTCCTAGTTCAACTCCTAAAATACACAACCTTAAAAAACCAACTCTTAAAACATGCTCATTTGTATATCATGAACTACCTATATGTTTCTGATGCAATCAAAGCTAGTATAGCAACATTTCCATGTAGAAAAGCAATTTCCTTTCTTCTTATGTATATAAAAAAAGGATCTCCTTTTTCTAAACTTAAATATCCTCAGTAGCAGATTGCCTGATTGTAGCAGTCCAAGCCATTGCTGGAAGGCAGTCCAACAGTAGGATGAGAGTAATTTCACACGTATCTTCTATTTAAGCAGCCACACATGTTATGACACTGTCCAAATGCCAAAGTGTGAGCAAAGAGATTAACTTTTATAAACCTAAGTTTCAGCTGAAGAGTTCCTTAAAACTTGAGGGAAAAAAAGCCTGGTGTTCTAATTCTGCATTTGTTACTTCAAAAGTACAGGTAAAGTAGTAAATGTTTATCTAGCCTTTAAAATACAACCATGTAAACTTTACCACTTTGTAGAAATACAAAAGAATGACTTTTACTCCATTATTATTTGCAGATCAACTTACTTCGTCTATATAGCCTAACTCACAAATGCACCATTTTTTCAGAACCCTCTAACTAAAACGCTTCGGAATGGCCATCTCTAAGCTAACGCATAGCCATTTCAGTACTTAAAACACATTCCTTTCTGATTTTACCACAAGAATGGGAAAGACTCTGAACTCTGTGCTTCTAAGTCAGACCCAAGTTACTCATGTGAAATATAACATGAATTTAAACTTAATTAATTACAAACTCCAACTGATGATTTCTGTCCTCTTTTCAAATGAAACATTTCACTTACAGCCAAATCTCAGTTACTAAAGATCTGACTGCCCAATGTGCATGATGCTTTTATTTTTCCTTCCATCTTCCACTTTTAGTTCTTCTCATCCGTTGAACACACAGGAGAATTTTTTAAAAAAGATGATGCATAAAATCATTAGAAAAAAGAATTCATCTATTCCAGCTTTCTGCCTGATGAACAGTCCTTCCAACAATACTGATGTACACATACACCCGTCTATTCAGAGAAGCACCTGAGATCATACCAACTCTGGAGTAAGTCCTGCACGCCACTTACGTTTACTTCCAGCCTTGCGCACCTGACTGGACACATACACTTTGGGACTAGATATAACCATCTGAAAATGACAGACCAAGCATCTTCAAAAGGAAGAAATTTAAGGCCATTTAATTTGAACTGTACCTTCCACCACATAGAAGTCCATCACTGTGTTATTCGGGGAAAAATTAAAACAGAGAGACCCAATTCTGTCAGTCATCACAGCAAGGTAACTACTGCAAAATATACCCTTAGTAGCAATAGTAAACTATTCTGCTCATTAACCTTTCAGTCCGAGTTGGATAGTAGCAACAGAAAGATTAAGCATAGGTCAGTATCAGGTTTAGTGACTGTCCTCAATTGTTTATATTTATATACTATATAAGTATATTACTTCTCTACTCATTACTAAGGTAAGTTATCATTTCACTCAACAGCCTCAATGACAAAGAAGACAACATATTCTGTAAAATATGTAGGCGCATATCACCATTTACAATTCTATACATTGCAGTTATTTAATGCCTATCAGTCTTAGTCTCAAAGCATATATGAAAACCATTTCTGAATATTCAATGTTACAGTGTTCACTTTATAACAAAAGATTTAAATAGCAAAGGTGAAGACAACCTGATTTAAAAATCTGAAAATAAAATTCTTAGTAATATGAGCATCAAGAAAAATATATGCTTCGACAATCAAAATATTAAACATTAATAAATCTAATAAACAGATTAACAACTTACTATACATAAAACAGGTAAAAACAAGAATTCACTGCTTAGCACAGGGAATTATATTCAATGTCTTATAATAAAACTATAGTGGAAAATAATCTGAAAAAACAACATATATATGTGTAACTGAATCACTTCGCTGTACACCCAAAACCAATACAATATGGTAAATCAACTATACGTCAATTAAAAAAATTGCTGAATCTAGGTAAAGGGTTTGTGAGATATCTGTACTACTTTTGGAACACTTTACTTTGAAATTATTTCAAAACAAAACAATTTAAACACCTAAAATGAAGGCAAGAAACCAGATATTAAACACTGTCTTTAGTACAACCAGTATTTAAAAAGTAATCAATCAGCCTTAAATGCTAACATTTTCCATATTCTTCAGAATATAATACACCTTTATTTGTATTTAATCACAGATTTTTCATAGCCTGCCAACATCAAAATGGTTTGATCAAGATTATGTTTACAAAGACTAGATTTTTTAAGAAAAATAATTCACTGTCAAACAGCAGATTCTTAAAATTTTCCACAGGTAAATTTCAAAAATTAGTTCAATAAGTGAAATAATTTATAATTTAACATCCTATTCATATAGATGGCACATGTTGCACTCCAAACGCCATATTGATGAAATATTTACTTCAATCCTCAATTTTATTCTTAGTTTATTTCTTCCACACTATAAACTTAATTAAGATTTATACAGTGTTCAATAGATATGGTCTGTCTATACTATCTAGAAATTAAGTGTACACATACACAAAAAAAATAGTAAAAATTAACGTTCAGATTCTGAAATTACTACTTACAAGAGTAATGAAATATTTTAATCTCATTTCATTATTTTAAAATCACTGCAGTTCTAAAAGATAATTACTATATTTGTGTAACATTAATACTTTATAAGAGGCTTAAAATCTACATATTTTAGTCTCATAACATTGCATGCCAAGTAAGATAGGTATCATATTACTAATTCAATAGAAAAGTTTTATAACCTGTTATAAAATTTAAGATCACTTACTGTCTTTTTTTCATATTTTAAAAGTTTTTCCATTTTTATTTATAGCTTCATAAACAAAAAGATATTCAACAAATGCCATGTAATATATCATCATATTCACTATGTGAACTATTTCTAAAAATCAATCAAGGATGACAGATTAATTATTTTTGGAACTGATCAACTAACAAGGCTGTAAAAATGCAGTTTACAGAAAGTAAGGGGAAAATAATTGAAACTTAGGAAGAAAAATCACATATCAATATGATTACTTTATTACTGAAGTAAAAAAGTAACAAAGAGAATTCTCACATATACTTTTCAGAATCTATCTCGAGTTATGAGATCTAGAGAAGACGACAGAGAGAAAATCAGCTTGAGTGACTTATTCTCAGTTTTACTTTTTTTTAATTTGTGGTTAAAAATAGAAATATCTTAGTATTGAGATAGATCAGAGAGAGAGATCATGAAGACTCTCTCATTTATAATTTAATATTTTGTTTTTCAATAATGAGAAAATACGTAATTTATGTATAATTTTAGTAGCACTGCTATAAATTAATTATGTTCAATACACTAAATTTCAAAATATTTTTCTTATGTCAATGAACTGAAAAACACTACAAATTACCCCAAATGTGCATAATTTTAGCTAAATCTGGTAACAGTTCTCTTTTACTATTTTTCTTCCAATTATAATACAACCAAGAGACTTTTCATATTCTCCCCAAAATATGAACCTTTAAGTAACTAAGTATCAACATATGCTTATTTAATTCAGTAACATAGTCTCATAAAAACTCAAAGAATCCTCAAACACAACTTGAAATTATGCTTTCTAATATATATCACTGGGTAATTCAATTAGGATATAAATCTAGTATCTTTCAAATATTTTAAAATACGTATCTACTTAAAAACAAATTAACATGTCCTAAATCTATATAACACTTTAGATTTATAATGTTAGGAAAGTCATCTTTGATACACAAAGTACATCTAATAGGTAATCATTTTTTAAACATCCTAAAATGGGTACAGAACACAACTCGAGTCTAATCACAATGCTGCCCTGCAAACACACACACCTTGCTGATGAGGCTGTCTCAGGATATCTATTTCACAAGGGTCTTCAGCAATGTAACCTCTTTCAAAGAGGTCGACACAGATCTATCTCAAACATGATGCATTATGATCCATGAAAAATGTTATATTATGTATCCAATGAAATTCTATCGTTAAGAAAGAGTAAGACTCAGTGAAGTCCACCCTGCTTACCTGACCCTCTAAAACCTTAACAGAAGAAGCCTGGTGATGTACTAGTAAATGCCTGCTAGACAAGTACATTTTTTAAAAGGTAAACAAGAACAGAACTATAGTTGAAATATACAACATTTCTATATGGCAATATAAAATTTAAATTCTAATTTCTCATTAGATAATTCTCTATAACAATAAATTGTCACAGATTACAAATTAAACCTAAAAAAGACACTTAATAGATGATTAATAAAATCCTATCATTCAAAATGCAAGTACTAGTCATCATTCTGCTAGCAGACATTCAAAAGTTTATAAATGACTGCCTTTGAAAAAGAGCTGTAAAATTTTTAATATGAAAATGTCAAAACAAAAAGTGAGTAACATCTTCAAATTCAGAAGACAACACTTATTTTCCTGTGTTCAATGTAATCTATTCACTATTAGACAATCAACTAGTCATTTTTAAATAGTACAATAATAGCCTAATACAATAAACAAATAATGAACTAGGTAAAAGTACAGCGGAAGAGACCAAAAAATTGTATATATTGGAAATCATGTTGCTGATATTTTAGAAATCAGCAGTGATTAATTCACACCAAATTATTAAGCTATTAGAGACCTTGTAAGTTATAAACCCAGCTAATTATATAAAATATCAGTTTTAATGTCAAGCCAATATAATTTCCTCATTAGCTTCTTTAAAAACTACTTGTTAGTGTATTTATTCATATTTTCAAATCTTTATAATAATAATTTCAAATTATATATAATAGTCTCAATATCTAGTTCTATACTATGTTTCTATCAAATCCCATCAAGTTTTAAGTGGAATAGTTGGGCTGGTAAATGTTAACTTTTTTCTCATTAAATTTTCCATTATAAAGTCTTTTTCAATGTATGTAAATCTGACACATTAGTTCCCCAACAATTAAACCTATATATATTCATTTGTTAAATATCATATTCCCAAAACCTCGGACATAACTTTTAAAAAAAATCTGATACAAAGAGCACCTTTAATAATGACATTAATTTTTCTGCAACCTGCTAAAGAACATACCATAACTATTTTGGTATAAAAATTAAAATGTTATGCTGAAGGTTAACCACCTCAAGCACAGTAAGAAAACATTTCTACACATCTTAACATGACAGATTCATGAAAACAATTATACCAGTAGGTACATACTACTTACAGTCACATTAAATATATTATTCCCAAACAAAATGACTAAACATGTATTCCAAGACCTACTCAAAATGTCAGTTGTCAATCAAGCGACAGTATTGTTCAGTGTCAAAGTAACAAGAATCTTACAACTATCCATAAACAAATATGGATATTTAAATGCAAAGGCATTTAATGTATGCATCTTTAGCTGCAGATAATCACATAAGGCTTGTTTTTATTGATACTGTATTTGCCAAATGAAAGCAAATAAAATAAGATCACTAAGTAACCATAAAATTCAACACAAGCTTCTTGCCCAAAACGACTTCTATGAAACAGTGCATAAAACAATTCAGTGTCTGTGCATACAATAAAATAACAGACCAAGAGAGAGACATAAAGACTGTAAACATTTTTCCTTTCTAACAAATGAATGTTAGATTCCCTAATACAGAGGAAAAAAAAACCACGCACAAAACAAAAAGATATCCAGTATTCTTAATTATTTTAGAGCTATATCCAGTATGCTGCTGCTGCTGCTCAGTTGCTTCAGTCGTGTCCGACTCTGTGCGACCCCACAGACGGCAGCCCACCAGGCTCCTCTGTCCCTGGGATTCTCCAGGCAAGAACGCTGGAGTGGGTTTCCATTTCCTTCTGCAATGCACGCATGCATGCATGCTAAGTCGCTTCAGTCGTGTCTGACTATATCATACTCAAAAATAGAAAACAACATCCAGTAACTTACAGCATTGTGAGCAGGTTTATACCCCTTCTATGGCTTTGCTAAACAGCAGGTAGGATGTACAGATATCAAGCAAAAATATTTACCGACTTCCTATGACTATCTTAATATACTTGCAATTATGTATTAATATATTTGTGGTATGTGCTGTATGTTAATATATTTGCAATTATTTCTATTTCAATTTTTAAACAGGTCCAAAATAATCCAATATTGCTAAAAGAATAAATGCGTACTGAAAACAATGTTCTTCAATAACCAACATGCAAAAAGGACATGAAATTTAAGAACTGGAAACTAGTTTTAAAGATGGATAGCATTTGATGACTTTCACTATTTGTATATAATTCTTAAAATATTATTTTCATTCTTCTTCACCAAAACTGTGCTTAATTAAGCTTTTCTGGCACTGGATGCAAACAGAAATAGAAAAGAGAAAACAGCAGTCTAATTTCATAGGCTTGAGAGACTTACAGTACAAAGAATCACTAGCAACAAGACAAAGATACAGTGTGACTGTTCTCAAATAGTGAAACATTTAACAGTCCCATCTATGGCATTTAAAATCATAAGCCAAACAAGTGATGGTTACAAAAACAATTGTCTAACATCCATTACCTTTATGATAAGACAACTGTAATTAATAATTTAAAAGTTCTTTTAACTTTACAGCTATAAAAATCAACAGCAGAAATTATATATTCATTTAAAAAACGAATTACAGCAAATCCAAAATCAAGGCCAAACGCGGCCATGCCTGATTTGACACAGCTGGACCATTCTGCTCTGTCTACCCACCGAAAGATACAAGGTGGGGAGGGGCAGAGCTGCCTCCAGCAGTTCCGTCCTACACGTACAGACAACAAAAGAGATAGTTTTAAAAGGCATTCCACTTAGTTTTTTTCCATGTAACAGTGTAAAATTTATATAACCAATCTAATTCTTGAAAGGGATCATTCTAAGTGCAGAACAAGCAGAATTCTCAACATAAAAAAAGAAGAGAAATTCCCATAAAGACATTTTTTAAAACAGAAGATGTACTGGATATTTAAATTATTAGTGTGGCATTAAACTTATAGTGGAACAAAAACTAAGTATTCCACTTCCCGGATTAAAGCAGTCCTATTTTTGTCAGGACAAGCAATTACCATTAGGGGGAAGTTATATTTAATGAATATTAGCTGTGCACTGCCATACAGAAAGAATTAACAAATGAAAAAATTTGAATTACTAAAATTTTTCAACTGAATTTACTTCATAAGACATTTGAAATAATGTGAAGATTTTGACATTTTCTTATCAGCATTAAATTGTTATTTCCTAAATATTTTTAAATATTTTATTTAAACAAATACAAACTAATACCGAAAATAATTACTATTACCACCCCTAAAAGTTATATATTTTAAATAAAAATCAATACTCTAAAAGTAATTATTTTAATTAGATAAAATTATCTCAGAAAAAAAATGTAATTTAAATTTTTTATAATTTTCATTTTAAATTTAACAATTTATTTCTAAATGTGTCACTTCTATTAATATTATTATAAAACCAGAATAATTACGTCTAAAACCTAGGCTAGACAGTACCAAAAAGTGACCAGCAATATTTTTTCTCAAATATGTGTATCTGAAATGTGTGCAATGAAAAATAAGTCTATCAAGTATAATCTGAAATTGTGTCCTAAGGTCCAAAAGTGATCTATTGGCCTTGAGTATTATTTATCCACCATGAAAAATTACTCAATTTTGATATCCCTACTTGAAAAAAAAATTACTTTCTTTAAAAAATTTCATTCCGTCACCTCAAAAAACATTTGCAAAGATGACAATGAGATCCTCCTTCAGAACATTTGCATTGCATACCTATCTCTCTTCACTAACTGAACTTGTTTCATCTTTTTTAATCTTCAGCATTTTCCTGTTCTGTTACCTTGAGCTCTGTTCCTCTCCTTACCTTGTCTTTTACGCCCTTCTTTGTTTTTGTCTTTTCATATTTCATTCTTTTCTTTAAGCCAGCATCATATGAAGCCAAAGTGGCTTATGTCCCCAGGTCGGAGACAGCTATAAAAAATAAACTCTTACTATTTTTAAGGGGAGGAAAATAAGCTAGTTATCATCTGCGACAGCATGAGGGGATTTTAACCCACCAGACAAGCCTGTCCAATAAAACTCAGACCTGAAGCAAGTGATTAGAACTTCTCATGCACACACAGAGTTCTTGGAAAGCATCCAAAAATTTTTTTTTCATTTCTTCTCCCTTGTCGAGAAAAAAAGGACTAAAAAAATAATTGGACTATAATAATTCAATCACGTTTACAAATCTATTGAACACAAAAATGCTTTAAACAAAATCTTTATAAGCTAGGACTTTTTAAACGTTTTGACAATTTTTTACTAAACACTGACATCTGAGAGAAGCCAAAACTGTTTTCTGCTTCTCACAATTTCTGCTTGAACTAATGGAGGATCAATTACTAAATAGGTAATTTCTAGCTTATTCTAGAATGAAAATCCAACATTTTGCACTAAAAAAAAATAGCTAACGTAATTTCATAATCCTTTGAAACTTTGACTTTCAGCATATCATTATATTTGACTAGGTTATTTTCAAAGTTTTTTTTTAAAAAGATTAGCTTTACAACAACTTAACAGATAATGCTGATTTTAATTTCAGAACAATCATATAAATTCATTTCAAGAAAAAGCACAACTTTAACCCCTATTTATGCAAACAAAGTTTTGTGACAAAAATCTAAACAAATTATCACCAATTGGTTCACTTAACAAGGGTGTCCTAATATGTATTCAGTGATATATTTAATGAGTGTAATTTTCATGTTGCCTAACAGCTGTTGCTAATAAATATAATATTATTACTACTACTTATGTGGCATGTATGCACTTATTGTAATATGTTCAAATCTATAGCAATACTCACATTTAAAATCTTTAATTACTGAATATATTACCAATAAGGCCCTAAATTGAAAGAAACTGATATTGAAATGACTATGGCTAGAGATATATTCAGGACTTTATAATATTTATTCTACTTCTTTGAGGATACAAGAGTGAAGAAGGATGCTTCTTCCCAAATGCTGACCAAATTTAAATGCATGTCTTTTATTAATGCAGATTAGAAAGAATGGTCACACTCTTTCCACACTTTCTTCACATATGAAGTGGCCTCTAACTTATACAAATGCAGACTGGTATTGAATGCTATTATACAAGACTATATCTGCATACTATTGTCCTGAAAATGTTTCAATGTCTCTCCCACACACTAGGTTCTACAATTTAAGTGGTTGATGATAGTCCAGTCCATTCAGAAAGTAATTCTGCCTTTCTAACTGTAACCCAAGATTCAGAGGCCAAAAGGGGGAGGTGGGAGACTAATGCAGATAAAAAGATCATTAAAAAATAAAACTTCTGCATGGCATAAGTGCTACAGGCAAAGGCTAAAGCAAAATGACAAAAAGGAAAAAAATATTTAGAACTCCTACAAGGAATTAATAACATATATTACAAGTGCTCCAGGAACACAGGAGAGAAAGATCAGCAGCTTGGTGGCAAAATAACCCAATGATGAATAATCACAAAGAAATCCAAATGGCTTTTTAAACATATGAAAAGCTGCCCAATCAGACTCATAAAGGAATAAATACAAATTAAAACTAATTCAGATACCATTTCTTGCCTATCAAAACAGCAAAAATCGAACAGATTGACAATACACTACTAGCAAGGCTGTGGGCAATGATCACTCTCAATGCATAACCACTGCTTACATGAATGCAAAATGATACAGCCCCTAAGGAGGGGAATCCAGGAATATCTACCAGTATCATAGGTCTTGTACCCACTGAACTAGCAATCTCACTCTGACGATCTCTCCTACAAATATACTTAAACTTGTACAAAATTATAAATACATAAGTGACCTAATAATTCTGGTATTAGCAATGAGGACTATTTTTTAGAGCCATATAAACACCTGTAAAATCATTAAATATATTACTGAGGTGCTTACTGGAATAGAAGACCAAGTTTAAAACTTCAATGCCAATAAGCTTGATAAGTTTACATCTAGAAGCAGTATACTGTGAACATTGGTTGTAACCAATAATGTCCAATAAAAAATTGTGCATACCACAGATAACATCATATTCAAGAGTGAAATGAATATATATAAAAGCTTTTCTATGAAGATCAGGAACCCGGCAAAGATGTCCATTTTCTGCCACTTCTATTTAATATAGTACTGGAAGTCAGAGTCAGAGCAATATAGCAAGAAAAAGAAATTAAAAGTATCCGAATTAGAAAGAAACAAATTATCTCTGTTTGTAGAGTATATGATCTTATACATACAGTACCCTAATATTAAGCTAAAAAACAATCTATTAGAATAAATTAATTCAGTACAGCAGAGATGCACAAAATCAAAACCAAAAAAAAATCAGTTTTATTTCTCTTGACTAATAATGAAAAATCTGAAAAGGAAATTAAGAAAATAACTCTATTTATAATAGCAACAAACAGAAAATATTTAGAAATAAAGTTAACCAAGGGGTTTTAGGACTTGTATATTGAAAACTACAAAACATTGCTTAAAGAATTAAAGTTGACACAAATAAATGAAAAGACACCCTGTGTTCACAGACTGGAATATTTAAAACGTCAATACTACTCAAAGGGATATATAGGTTTAATCAAAATCCCTACATCATGTTTTGCAGAAACAGAAAAATCTATCCTAAAATGCACATGAAATTTCAAGGGACCCCCAACAGCCAAAGCAATTTTGAAAAAGAACAAAGTTGGATCTCTCACACATCTTGATTCAAAAAAATTATTATAAAGCTACAGTAATCAAAACAGTACCATCATGAAGACAGACATATAGATCAATGGAAAGAACAGAAAACCCGGCAATGAGTCCTCACTTATACAGTCAAATGATTTTCAACAATGTGGCAAGACCATTCAATGGGGGAAGGACAGTCATTTCAACAAATGGTGCTGGGAAAACTGGATACCTACATGCAAAAAAAATGAAGTTGGACCCTTGCTTTATATCATATCCAAAAGTTAACTCAAAGTAGATCAAAGACCTAAACATAAAATTAAAACTTTAAAACTCTCAGGGAAAACCATAGGGGGAAACTTTCATGACACTGGATTTGGCCGTGATTTCTTGAATATGACACCAAAAGCACTGGCAATAAAAGTAAAAATACGTAAGCTGGGCTACATCAAAATTTAAAAGTCTGTGCATCAAAGGAAACAATCAACAGGGTGAAAAAGTAACCTATTTGTTGGGAGAAAATATTTTTGAATCATATATCTGATAACATATTAATAACCAAAGAACATATAAAGAACTCCTACAGCTCAACAACAGCAAGAAAATAACCTGATTTTAAAATGAGCAAACGACTTCAACAGACATTTCTCCAAAGATATATAAATGGCCAATAAGCATATGAAAAGATGCTCATTATGGACTACAAATCAGAAGCACAATGAGATAATAAATCACATCCATTAAGATGGCTAACACCAAAAAACAAACACTGATTCCTTTAGATTCCACTTATATGAGATAAAGGAATCAAATTCATAGGGATAGAAAGTATAATGCTGGCTCCCAGGATCGGGGGGTGGCTTTGTTGCTAAACTGGTATAAAATTTCAGTTTTACAAGATGAAGAGTTCTAGAGAATGGCTGCACAACAATGTGAATGTATCTAACACTACTGATCTGTGCACTTTAAAATGGTTAAAATGGCAAATTTTATGTTAAGTATGTTTTACAATTAAAAATAAAATGATCTTTAAAAGAAGTAAAAGCTAACAGAACGCACTGCTTTCCCATGCAGAGTCACCATCAAATTCAGTCAAGCAAAAAAGTGATCAACCAAGTAGCATCATCTCTATAACCAAAACCTTATCAAAGAAGAAGAATATATGAATTCTTAACACAGAAGAAACATCCAGAAGGGTAAAATATGCTAGCATGGAACACTCAGCAAGAGGATTCAGGCAAAGATGTGGTCTTAAGAATAAGTAAAGTCCTGAAGAGTGAGTAGAATTTATTTTGGCAGAGGGAAAGAAATAGTATTCCAGAGAGGAGAAGAAACAAAGGTGACCACCATGAAAAATGAGAACAAAGGGAAAGACGAATATTAAGATGGCAGGTTCTACCTCATCATCCACAATAAAACTTTAGTCAGCTTGCAACAAAAAAACAGTAGCATTTTTGAGAAACAGAGTACATATCTTACTGATTTGTTTGAAATTGGTTTACAGGTAAACCCTAAAGGGAAGAGGGCAGCATCTGACAAATTTTGACTGCACTACTGACACAAGAATAAAGGGCCTAGAGCAAAAGGATGAGGAGCAGGACGGGGGAAGCAAGGAAGCAATCAAGCCAGAGTGAGGCCGCGGGAAGCGCAGAGCCAGGGAGAGAAGGCTAGCGGTGCACACCAGCGGGCCCAGGAGCGTGGGCTGCTCTGCCGCTCAGCTGGTACAACACTTTCAAGTCTATGAGACAAACAAAATCCATTCATTCAAAAATTACTTTTCAACAACTTCTATGCGCCTGGCATTTTCTAGGCAGAAGATATATCTATGAATAAAGCAGATCAGCTACCTACTCTGGAGTTTACACTCTAGGAGAGGAATATGATACACAAACAGTAATAAAGAAAAAACAGCTGATACTAGCCAAAAGTTTTATACAAGATAGAAAAGCAATCATCATTAAGGAGAAATGATAAACCTGACTTCCTCAAAACTAAAACCTGTTCTTCAAGGGAAAATAAAAGGAAAAGGAAAGACACAGACAAGCAAGTAACCATGATGCACATATTTGACACAAGAACTTGCACCTAAAATATACAAAGAACGTACAAATTGATAAGAAGAAATCCAAAATTTTAAAAAATTTTCGTACAGACACTTCACACAAGAAGTGAGAGTAATGGCTAACATGCACAATTAAAAGGTGCTCAACATCATTAGACATCAGGGAAAAGCAAACAAAAATCACAGTAAGATACCACCACACATCCACTCAGCCTGGCTAAAATTTAAAAATCCGACATTGCGACTGCTAGTGAGGATGCAGCACAAATGGAGCTACCAAACACCGCGGAAGGAGCATAAAACAACACAAGCACTCTGTAAAATCCTTTGGCAGTTATTCATGGAGTGAAATTTAAGCGACACAAACTACATGACCCAGCCATATCAAACCTAGGCATTCACTCAAGAGAAATGAAAACCTCTGTCCATCAAAGATTTGTTCATGGATATTCATGGCAGGTTTATATTTAATAGTTGAAAAACCGGAAACAACCCAAATGTCCATTAACAGATAAACAGATGAACAATTATTGTATGTTTATATTTTGCACCCAAAAACCAAATTAAGTACAACATAAGAGGCAGGAAACGGTAATTAACTACAAAAATGCACAACATGTACTCAGGAACTACTGTCAACAATCTTTGAACTACAAATGGATCCAGACTTAGACTGAAGATGTATCAGGAAAGAGCTAAGCAGAGTCAGAAAGAACAGGCTCCATACACACACAGTAAAAGATACTGAATCAGATCAATCCGAAAGCCGGACCGACCTCCGCACTCAGCAGTTATGAGCCAATAAATTTCTTACTGTTTAAGCAGGTTGTCTGTTACTTTCAATAAAGTGAATCATAGATGATATGATGTAGCTCATACTTAACGATTTCCATATTCCCCATTAAATAGTAGGAGGATTTAACTGCTAATGATTGGAGCTTATGGCAAAGAAAATTATAGGAATTCATGAAAAAAAGTAACAGACTACAATAACCACTGTGGATAAGTTACTAGGAGAAAAAATGTAAAAGCAGTAAGAAACGTACAAAGTTCATTTCAGTCGCTCAGTCGTGTCCGACTCTTTGCGACCCCATGAACTGCAGCACGCCAGGCCTCCCCGTACATCACCAACTCCCGGAGTCCACCCAAACCCATGTCCACTGCCTCAGTGATGCCATCCAACCATCTCATCCTCTTTCGTCCGCTTCTCCTCCTGCCTTCAATCTTTCCAGGCATCAGGGTCTTTTCCAGTGAGTCAGCTCTTCACATGAGGTGGCCAAAGTATTGGAGTTTCAGCTTCAGCATCAGTCCTTCCAGTGAACATCCAGGACTGATTTCCTTTAGGATGGACTGGTTGGATCTCCTTGCAGTCCAAGGGACTCTCAAGAGTCTTCTCCAACAACACAGCTCAAAAGCATCAATTCTTCGGTGCTCAGCTTTCTTTATAGTCCAACTCTCACATCCATACATGACCACTGGAAAACCCATAGCCTTGACTAGACGGACCTTTGTTGGCAAAGTAACGTCTCTGCTTTTTAATATGCTGTCTAGGTTGGTCATAACTTTTCATCCAAGGAGTAAGCGTCTTTTAATTTCATGGCTGCAGTCACCATCTGCAGTGATTTTGGAGCTCAGAAAAATAAAGTCAGCCACTGTTTCCACTGTTTCCCCATCTATTTCCCATGAAGTGATGGGACTGGATGCCATGATCTTATTTTTCTGAATGTTGAACTTTAAGCCAACTTTTTCACTCTCCTCTTTCACTTTCATCAAGGGCACTTTAGTTCTTCTTCACTTTCTGCCCTAAGTGTGGTGTCATCTGCATATCTGAAGTTGTTGATATTTCTCCCGGCAATCTTGATTCCAGCTTGTGCTTCCTCCAGCCCAGTGTTTCTCATGATGTGCTCTGCATATAAGTTAAATAAGTAGGGTGACAATATACAGCCTTGACGTACTCCTTTTCTTATTTGGAACCAGTCTATTGTTCCATGTCCAGTTCTAACTGTTGTTTCCTGACCTGCATACAGGTTTCTCAAGAGGCAGATCAGGTGGTCTGGTATTCCCATCTCTTTCAAAATTTTCCACAGTTTATTGTGATCCACACAGTCAAAGGCTTTGGCATAGTCAATAAAGCAGAAATAGATGTTTTCCAGAACTTGCGGCGGCTGCAACGGTGCAGAAGTGCAGCCAAGAGGAGCTACCCCATGTCCAAGGTCAGGGGCAGCAGCCAAGAGGAGCTACCTCACGTCCAGGGTAAGGAGCAGCGGCGGTGCTTTGCTGAAGCAGCCATAAAGAATACCCTACAACCAAGGTAAGAGAAACCCAGGTAAGATGGTAGGCACTGAGAGAGGGCATCAGAGGGCAGACAGACTGAAACCACAATCACAGACAACTAGCCAATCTGATCACATGAACCACAGCTTGTCTAACTCAATGAAACTAAGTCATGCTGTGTGGGGCCACCCAAGACAGACGGGTCATGGTGGAGAGGTCTGACAGAACGTGGTCCACTGGAGAAGGGCATGGCAAACCACTTCAGTATTCTTGCCTTGAGAACCCCATGAACAGGATGAAAAGGCAAAAAGATAGGACACTAAAAGAGGAACTCCCCAGGTTGGTAGGTGCCCAATATGCTACTGGAGATCAGTGGAGAAATAACTCCAGAAAGAATGAAAGGATGGAGGCAAAGCAAAAACAACACCCAGCTGTGGATGTGACTGGTGATAGAAGCAAGGTCCGATGCTGTAAAGAGCAATATTGCATAGGAACCTGGAATGTTAGGTCCATGAATCAAGGCAAATTGGAAGTGGTCAAACAGGAGATGGCAAGAGTGAACGTCGACATTCTAGGAATCAGCAAACTAAGATGGACTGGAATGCGTGAATTTAACTCAGATGACCATTATATCTACTACTGTGGGCAGGACTCCCTTAGAAGAAATGGAGTAGCCATCATGGTCAACAAAAGAGTCCAAAATGCAGTACTTGGATGCAATCTCAAAAACGACAGAATGATCTCTGTTTGTTTCCAAGGCAAACCATTCAGTATCACGGTAATCCAAGTCTATGCCCTGACCAGTAACGCTGAAGAAGCTGAACAGTTCTATGAAGACCTACAAGACCTTCTAGAACTAACACCCAAAAAAGCTGTCCTTTTCATTATAGGGGACTGAAATGCAAAAGTAGGAAGTCAGGAAACACCTGGCGTAACAGGCAAATTTGGGCTTGGAGTATAGAATGAAGCAGGGCAAAGGCTAACAGAGTTTTGCCATGAGGATGCACTGGTCATAGCAAACACCCTCTTCCAGCAACACAAGAGAAGACTCTACACATGAACATCACAGAATGTCAATGCTGAAATCAGATTGATTATATTCTTTGCAGCCAAAGATGGAGAAGCTCTATACAGTCAGCAAAAAAAAACAAAAACCAGAATGAAAAAACACAAATACTAGGGGTTAAAATAAATTGAAGCTTCCAAAAAAAAAGAAACATAAGATGAAAGACTCACTCGGCCCTATCAAATGTATAAAGCGACCAACAGTCACTTCTGCCACTTGCCAAGTTGCTCAACAACAAAAATGTTCACCACCAGCAAACTTCTGGCAATGACTCCATTCCAGGTTTCCTTTAGTCATAAAAAGAGAGAAGTGAAATGGCAGTTGGGAAGTCAACAAGAAAAGAGAGAAAGTTAAACATTTTATGAATTGCTATTTGTCAAGATGCCTTGTTGGATGATACATATACACCATCTCAATCCATGTAACTTCATCAAAGGTCCAGCAGAGTAAATGGTATCATGTCCAATTTAAATACCTGTTGTTGCTCAGTTGCTAAACTGTGTTGGGCTCTTTGCAACCCCATGGACTGCAGCATGCCAGGCTTCTAGGTCTTCACTATCTCCCAGAATTTGTTCAGACTCATGTCCATTTAACCTAAGGAAATCAAATCTTCAAGAAATTTAAATCCAAGTGCTTAAGAAATCCAGACCTTGTGAACTGGTAATTGGTAGTGATGGAGTTGAAATCAACATCAGTCTGACCCAGAAGCTATCCTGCCTCAGCCTTCTGATGAGAGCAAGCAGTAGGAGGAGGCACTGTGTCCCTCTGTCTGACCCGTGTCCCTCTGTCTGACCCGTCCCCAAGGAGAGCATCAGTTGCCGCTCAGAACACAAATGTGTCCCTCAACGATACAACAGAATGTAAGGGTATCAACGAGTTCTTAAAGCACGTTGCTTATTCTTATCCCACCTCTAAGTGTAAAACAATCTGATGTTCTCAGAAAAGTTCAACAGCAGACATGGTCACTACTTAAAAGAAAAAAAAATACTTGGCAGAGAGATGAAGGATAGTATGTAGAGAAGACATGCTACTTAGTTTGTGAAAACTATCAACAGGATATCATAAAAAGGGTACATAGGAAAATATATTCTTCTGCTAGAAAACCACTGAAATTTATAGGCATTTTCATTTCTAATGGGGAACAAAAGGAAAGAGCCACAGTATTCACCAATATTGAAGTCCGTAGAACAGAGTATGTGGGGTAGATTTTTAAACTAAAATGTATGTCTTCAGAAAACTAAACAGAACTATAATACGATCCAGCAATTCCACTGCTAGGTATTCAGTTCAGTTCACTCACTCAGTCGTGTCTGACTCTCTGTGACCCCATGGACGGCAGCACGCCAGGCCTCTCTGTCCATCACAAACTCCCAGGGTTTAGTCAAACTTATGTCCATTGAGTCGGTGATGCCATCCAACCATCTCATCGTCTGTCGTCCCTTTCTCCTCCTGCCTTCAATCTTTCCAGGCATCAGGGTCTTTTCCAGTGAGTCAGCTCTTCGCATCAGGTGGCCAAAGGATTGGAGTTTCAGCTTCAACATCAGTCCTTCCAATGAACACCCAGGACTGATCTCCTTTAGGATGGGCTGGCTGGAACTCCTCGCAGTTCAAGGGACTCTCAAGAGTCTTCAACAACACAGCTCAAAAGCATCAATTCTTTGGCATTCAGCTTTCTTTATAGTCCAACTCTCACATCCATACATGACCACTGGAAAAACCATAGCCTTGACTAGATGGACCTTTGTCGACAAACTAATGTCTCTGCGTTTTAATATGCTGTCTAGGTTGGTCATAACTTTCCTTCCAAGGAGTAAGTGTCTTTTAATTTCATGGCTGTAGTCACCATCTGCAGTGATTTTGGAGCTCAGAAAAATAAAGTCAGCCACTGTTTCCACTGTTTCCCCATCTATTTGCCATGAAGTGATGGGACCAGATGCCATGATCTTAGTTTTCTGAATGTTGAACTTTAAGCCAACCTTTTCACTCTCCTCTTTCACTTTCATCAAGAGGCTCTTTAGTTCTTCTTCACTTTCTGCCATAAGTGTGGTGTCATCTGCATATCTGAGGTTATTGATATTTCTCCCGGCAATCTTGATTCCAGCTTTTGCTTCTGCCAGCCCAGCGTTTCTCATGATGTACTCTGCATATAAATTAAACAAGCAGGGTGACAATATACAGCCTTGACATACTCCTTTTCCTATTTGGAACCAGCCTGTTATTCCATGTCCAGTTCTAACTGTTGTTTCCTGACCTGAATACAAGTTTCTCAAGAGGCAGGTCAGGTGGTCTGGTATTCCCATCTCTTTCAAAATTTTCCACAGTTTATTGTGATCCACACAGTCAAAGGCTTTGTCATAGTCAATAAAGCAGAAATAGATGTTTTTCTGGAACTCTCTTGCTTTTTTCAATGATCCGTCTGATGTTGGCAATTTGATCTCTGGTTCCTCTGCCTTTTTTAAATCCAGCTTGAACATCTGGAAGTTCACGGTTCATGTATTGCTGAAGCCCGGCTTGGAGAATTTTGAGTGTTACTTTATTAGCATGTGTGATGAGTGCAATTGTGTGGTGGTTGGCGTATTCTTTGGCATTGCCTTTCTTTGGGATTGGAATGAAAACTGACCTTTTCCAGTCCTGTGGCCACTGCTGAGTTTTCCACATTTGCTGACATATTGAGTGCAGCACTTTCACAGCATCATCTCTTAGGATTTAGCTCAACTGGAGTAGTTGAATATTTTAGGAATAGCTCAACTAGAATTCTATCACCTCCACTAGCTTTGTTCGTAGTGATGCTTTCTATGGCCCACTCTAGGATATTACTCAGCCATAAAAAGGAATGAAATTCTACCATTTGCTACAATGAGGATGGCCCCAGAGGGGCTATTTTGCTTGGCAAAATAAGACAAAGAAAGACAAATATTCTATGTTATCACTTACATGTGGAATCTAAAAATATAAACAAATGCCTATAACAAAACAGAAGCAGACTCACAAGTATAAAGAAGAATCTAGTTGTTAGCAGTGTGAAGATGGTAGAATGGATAGGACTGTGTAGGAGTATGGGATTTATGAGATACAAACTACCATGCACAGAATGAATGGGCAACAAGGATATACTGTATAGCACAGGAGATATAGCCACTGTTTGGTCATAACTTTAAAGGCAGTATATCAAGAAAAATACTGAATCACTATGTTTCTGAAATTAAAATCAACTGTACTTCAATTGTTTAAATAAAAAATTTTAAAGGAATGATAAACAAATAAAAATATATGTATACATATTTGCATGTGCATTAAAAGTTTTCCAAAATTAACCATCAGATGGATTAGCAGGAAGTTTTCATTTTCTACTTTTCTATACTGTTAGAATTTTTTAAACATGCATGAAGATTTTTTCTGACAACAGAGTTATTTAAGCCTCTTATATTTCTTAGTATTTTGTAAGATCCTCTCAAATATTCTTTTAATTACAGTTCACTTTCAATATTATTAATAGTGTAACAGATAAATGACCAAGGGAAAAGTCTCACTATTCACTTAATACAAGACCACCACTTTTACATAAACTACCTGGGATAACAGGCTTCCCAGGTGGCACTAGTGGTAAAGAACTCGTCTGCCAGTGCAGGAGACATAAGAGACGCGGGTTCTATCCCTGGGTCGGGAAGATCCCCTGGAGGAGGGCAAAGTAACCCACTCTAGTATTCTTGCCTGGGAAATCCCATGGACAGAAGGGCTTGGTGGGCTATGGTCCATAGGGCTGCAAAGAGTCAGACAGGACTGAAGCAAGTTAGTACGCTTGAGTACTTAGTACAAATGAGCAAACACCTCACAGGGATTTTCCCAAAGTCACTCAACTTAGATACAGAAACCTTATATAAACCTATAGCTCCCTAATTCAAACTTCAAAGCACTTTCCATTACACCACACTGCCTATTCAAAGACAATGGTGTTTTAAAGTTAAAATAAACGTATATAAGTACTTCAGTTTGTATTTAGGTATATCCCTCCTCTTTCCAAAAAAGGAATTGAGACAGTTCATGGAATTCCCCCTACAAGAGAAAAACAAGTAGAAACTGAAGCACTGGAAAATAAGGGTCAAAAAGGAAAAGTTATCCTATAGTAAAGAGAGAAATTCTGAGTGCTTTTAGATCAATTACTAGGTTTCTTGATTTCTAAGATATCAAAGAAAAGAGGGAAATAAGACCACAATATCGTTCATAAAATTCACAACAGTAAGTTATAAAGGAAAGCAATTGCTCAGAAATCTAGCTTTCCCCAGTACCAAGCCCAGAGAGAATATATAACTGAGGGTTCTTATGAGGGAGGACTCTGTGTGATACAGATTGCAATGTCCTTACAAATGTACTAATAATAATTAAAATAGACAGAATAATGACAAAAACTCTATTCATTAGATTTAATTTTTTAAGTATTGCTACCCATATACTACTATTACAGCTCAATGGAACAAATCTACCTTTAAGAGTAAAGTCTTCTTTAAAAGTTAACAAGTCATTTTAATGAATATACCATGTTTTATACCATATAACAGCTCCTTTAACTTTAATCTTCAAAATATTTCACCTTAGTTAGGTAACTAACTTAGAGGTTATCATCATTAGCAAATAAAATATCTAGACATCATTATTTTCATCTTGTTAAAATGTAGTTTTCAATATAAGAAAGGCTAAGAGTCCAAGCTCTGACGCAACAGCCTTGCCAGGGCGGTGTTACTGCCCTCCTCAGTGGGCTCTCCCACAGGTAAACGCAGGATGGAGAGAAGACGCTCACGCTAACTGAGTTACTTTATGGTGAGCGGGCTGGGCCTAGAGGCATAGTGCTGTGCATGTGGTCCTGCTGCTGCTGTTGTCTGGTTGCCAAGTTGTGTCCGACCCTTGGGACCCCATGGACTGTAGCCCAACAGGCTCCTCTGTCCATGCGATTTTCCAGGCAAGAATACTGGAGTGGGTTGCCATTTCTCCAGGGGATCTTCGCAACCCAGGGATCGAACCCACATCTCTTGCAACAGCAGATGGATTCTTTATCACTGAGTCACCAGGGAAGCCCATGTATGTGGTTATTACTCAATAAACACTTAATGAATGAATAAGTGAATGGGAGGAGATTGGACTTATGGAAAATAATTGATCAATGTAGTATATAACCATGAAGGAGCGAAGGAAAACATATTTTCCAGAATTACACCACTTGTAACTTTAGCACTATTAACCTATTAAATTCCAAGCTTTCAATATCATCTTCTAGGGTATAAAATGTCATTCTACCCTCTAACCTTTGCCTCTAATTTTAGCTTCTCTTCTCCTAAATATTAGATATCAATGTATTTAATATTTTTTCCAAGAAATTACCTAAATGATTGGTCTGCACTGAGAAAAACCAAAGGAACTATACCAAAACTAAACCATCCAAAACTAAACCACCATATCTTCCTGAAGCTATCTGACACTTCTAAGAAGCATGCAAGGGGTTTATTGCTCCGCCTCTTCAGGTATGCCTCATGTTACAAACCACTGAATAAACCTCAACGGGATGAACTGCATGCAGCTTCTCCAACTATAACCCTAAACACTTAATGCCAGGTGTATTTATCACTCAAGCAATCTCACTAAGATATGCTTTAGAGAGCAAAGAAAGACAAATCAACACTCAATGTGGACACCTCAGACTCCTGCATAAAGCAAAGAAGCATAATCCATTAATAAAAAAGGGGACAAAAAGCTCCCTTTTAAATGCAAATTACATTAGTTTGAAATTACTTCACTATCTTATATTATTTTGAATATACAGACACAAATATCTATTACATATGTATTTATGTATAAGCACACATACACACACACATTTGAGATCTCCATTTAGACAGAAACTCTCTCAAAGTGGAAACTGGTACAAAAATTTATTCTCTATTCCACATTGTTACAGATATGATTGGCTGTAACTTATTCAAAGGAAAAAAATCTATGTTGAAATGTGCTAATGTGATCTCCAAAAATATTTTATTAGTTAGCTCACTCAATATTTACATATCATTAAACTGATTATTCCTAGGTATACAGAAAATACCTAGGTACTGAGTATGAACTATTCCTACATATAATCAACCATATTTGCAAAAATATAAAGGCAGATATGAATATATATATATATATATATATATATATATACAAGTAGTTCTAAAATCACAGGAGGCTTCCCTGATGGTTCAGTGGTAAAGAATTCACCTGCCAATGCAGAAGACGTGATTCAGTTCCTGGGTCAGGAAGATCCCTTGGAGAAGGAAATGGCAACCCATTTCAGTATTCTTGCCTGGGAAATCTCATGGGCAAAGGAGCCTGCTGGGCTACAGTCCAAAGGGTTGCAAAGAGTCTAGACATGACTGAGCACAAAATCAAAGTCTTAAAACCAATATAAATATTTAACATAGTTTTTATTCCCCCCAAAAGTTGTTATTAAAAAGTCATAATATATCTAGCAGTCAAAGAAATTTAGTACAATCATCTTATTCTTATGAAAGTTGACAATGGTTGATTTATTAAACTACCAGTGATACTCTAAACTGGTTAGTAAAATATAAAGGTCATTTGGTAAGGTTAAAATTCACTTACCTCCATATCAAATTAGTAATTAGTTAGATAATCCTGACCAACTACCACTACCACTTAAAAAAGTTTTCTCACCTGTAAATCAAGTAACAGGAACTGCTATAATTGCAGTATATCAAAACTAAGAAAAAAATACCTCATTTTCCACACTTATGAAAACAGTTTATAAATGGAAGTTACAACATCCAAGAGACCAACATGGAGCCACTGAAACCTCAATCTAACAATCTAAAAAGAACATAAAAATACAACAGAGAATATTTTAAAATTTAGATTTAAATAGTATCAAGTTTAAGATTAGAAACATACTTTCCTTAATTTACTAAATTGTATCACTCTTAGATAATATGTTAAAATTTAGATTGTATAATGAGTCTGTAGTAAGATTTCTTAAATTTTAAAGTTTCAAAAATAGAAATAGAATATTAATTTACAAGACATTTTATTCCAAGTGAAATTAATCAAATAGAAATTTATGACACTTGACTCAATGCCAACATTAGAATTCCTAAGTCAAACTACATACTTAAAAAGGAGACCCTGAATGAAGAAAGAAGAGTTATGTTATCTAATTATCAAAAACAGACAAATATGAAGCTTTTGGCAAAGATGAGCAGATAAATTATTAGATTAAAAATAACTTTCAAAAGGCTGAGCCACTTATTTATCTTCCTGGAAAATCAATAATTTCAAGTAAATTCTCATTTGAAGACAAATGACTGCTAACTATGAGCCTGAATGAAACTCAGCAGTATTTAAAAAACCAAAAATTGAGACAGTGAAATCTAGCAGCAGTCAAAGCTTTAACCTTAATGTGAATAAAAACTGAAATTTTTAGAAATATGCCTCAACTGTCAATTTATCCATACAGAAAACTAACAGAAGATAAAAATATCATCCTCTTCCAGACTTTAGTCACATACCTACAAAGATGAAAGGGCAGAGAAAAGAACTACACATATAAAACCTCAGTGAGACTGTCTCATTAAATTTTCTTTCAAATAACTTGGTTAGAAAGGGTTACCTTAAGACAAAATACAATAATAATTTCTAATAATAGCAGTAATAATTTTCCCACTTAGGGAGAAATAGTTAATTCAATTTTTTTAAATTACTTAGTGAGGTTACTTTTGAAATGTTACCACTGAAGGGTCCTACTATGTGCCAAGCTTAGCATTTGTTATACACCATTATAATTATATAAATGTTCTGATTAGTTCTAGTTAGATGTTTGAAAGGAAGAGTTTGATGACTTCTCAGCCTGTAGTATACTATATTGAAATTTGCTTGTTCATTAATACTATCTCTAAAGAAATATTGATAACAAAGTTAGTATGGGTGAGTCTTCATATTTTATTCTACGGAGAATGACTCTATAACCTCTAGATAATGAAAGTAAAACATTTAAACATCTAAACTGCTCAAGAACTAGGATGTAAAAATCTTCTGTACTCCAGTTAAGCTTCCATTCTGACTTCTAATTCACTGTACATCAAAGAAAATCAACTTGCCCTGACACAGAAGAACTATCCCCTTCAGTGATCAGGCAGGTGCTGAGGCCAGAAAGAGCCTATTTTCCACAGCCCTTTACCTTGTTTGATCACTGGTTACTTTTGATCTGACACTGCCCTCTCTCTGGTAATGACTTCCCCCTCGCAGACCCTACCTCACATCTGTCAGAAAGAATAAAGGGCATCAAACTGAGACCTGACAACGCCTATGGGCCACGCGATGGGCTGCCAACTGGATGCTCCCCAGCTCCCACAATTTCCAATTCAGCTTCTTTTGTTCTGGTAGGTACAGGGTTAGGGTACCAATGACAGCAGAAAGGATTATGCACCAACTGTGAAACCAAGCCTTCTTGAATATGTATCTTTTATCTCTGCTTCTTCATCTTCTTAAATGCTGCAAACTTCATGGTGGTTACTATGAAATACATATTCAACAGGTGCAATAGAAAGTTTGTTTAAATCCTTTTCCAGGAGAAAACAAAGGACACAATGTATTGTAATTCAACTATAAAGCTTTAAGGAAAAAGTTTCAAACCCATGGTGTGAGATTAATAAAGGCCAGCTATCAAAGAGCATGTTAATTGTAAATGAAACCACAAAAGTTTCATGAGGACCACTACTTAGCACCATACACCACCTAAAATGGGACGGTCCCCTAAAACAATGCACATATTCAGAAAAGCAACGGTTTAGATTGTTAAACTGTGGATTCTCACACTAATTTGGTACTAATCAGTACTGAAAATAAGTTCCTCCAGTTTTGTTTAAACAATGTAGTGAGTATATGTAACTTTTCTTTAAGGCATTAATAACAATAACTTTAAATGCTAGAAATTTTAAAAATTTGGTCAAATACCACTTTGATACCATTTCACTAACAAATTTTCAACTGTCATTAGAATATTGCATGAGTTCTTATATATTAATAAATAACCTTCACACACACACACATACACTCAAACACAGCGCACGAGGCATGCAATAAAAGGATTTGCAGAAAGCAGGTCTATTAGAGGCCTTCTAAGTTCACTTTCAAAGCTAAGTCACTATTTTTATTTTAAGAAAGGAAAGGTCAGAAGGAAGTACTTGATCAACAATATAGATTTACACCTTTGAAAAAGACTGTATGTGAAATATCTCCTATACTAATACTGACCAGTAGTCAGCACTATTTTATTCTTCTTAAAAAGAAAAAAAAAAGTCTATCTTGACTGTAATCTAAAAGTATCATCAAGTATATTATTATAATGTGATGGTTTTAAATAGACTTTAATATACAAAAAAAAGATGATGCTTACATACACACTTGGACTGACTTTACAGAAGAAAGTCATCTAGGTATACCAGAAAAAGGTAGCACTTCTAAATTGAAAAGGCACAATTTAATCCACGGATAAACAATACAGCTTGCTGACCCAATACTTGCCCAATTTTTCCTTAAGTTTTCCAAATGCCACCTAATTCTCCAAGAAAATGAAGAAACAAACTCCGATATTCTAACAAGATAACTATTTATGCTTCTTTTGCTGTATTTTTCCCTAATTTTTGATTCTATAAAACTATTAGGACATATTAAAGAATCAAAAGATAATAACATATATGAAACCAATTTATGATATTTAAAAAATAAGAATAAAGTATTAAAAATTGTCAGTAGAATTTTCTGCATGGTATATCACGCTGAGAGCATGCAATGTCGATGTTCTAATTAAATGTAATGCCAGGTATGTTTGATACATTTTCTGGGTACTATGCAATCAAGATATGTATCAAATATTATACTTATCTCTTTCTAACCGCAACAATAAAAGTAAGCTCTTCTAAACAAACATAAATCAAAAATAGTCGATGAAAACCTGGCAATAGACTCAACAAATTTTCTACTCCCAAGGACTCTCCTGGAGTAACTAATTTCTAGCATAGTTTAGAAACCAAAAATAGTGAAGTAGAGCACTCGTTAAAGAAAAATACAATATTGGTCTTTTCTGCAACCTAAATTTTATGTGGCTACATAAAATAGGAAGCAATTGGAGGGTTAAAAAATAAGTAATATCAAAATAGTACATATTTCATTTGGCCTCAATTTCTCAGCTACTAAAAACCAGAAGGTACAGTCCAAGGGAAAGATTTTATCCCAATACTCTCATCTGGGTAACTCATTCTAGACCTTTAATAAGAACATGAAGAAAGACAGCAAAAAACCCCACAATATAGGTAACAGGGATAAGCAAAGTCTGCAGCAGAAATAGGAATACTCCCTACCACAGGATGTCTAGATGCACTTTCTTGACAATGCATCTTTTGATAACAACTATAAGAAAATACTTGAGAAGAAGCATCTTATCACCTGGTAACCAGATTCAAGTATAGTTTATAAAAGACCTTCTGAAAGGCACATCTTAAAAAAGAACGAAAAAGAGAAATTCTTCTCCCCTAAAGCCTAGTCACTAAAACAGTAAATGGAATTATGTCTCGTATATCTTAATACACTAACACCTCTGTGATAGCTATAAGCCAAAACTTCTCACCAGATCTAAGCAACACATCTCACTTGTTGACTGACAGCCTAGAATAGTTGAAGAATGTGTGCTCATAAATGACAGACTTAATGTATTCCCAGCATTCCACTGTCATTTAATCGTATAAAGTCTCTATTTGCTAAGTCTAATGATTTGGCTCTTTATCTCAAGCCACTATCAACTGTTGCCAATACTTGAGCACAGAGACTGAGATAGCACTTTCACATTTATATTTGAGAAATAATTTGATTTGTTCCAAATCTCTGATTTTTTAATATGTACTCCTAGAAAAAGTAAAAAAAAAAAAAAAAAAAAAAAAAGATCTAAACTACAGAGTATGTAAGTGGAAAATAACACCAGTAAAAGAATAGCAATACTAGGGATAACCTATCAACTATAAATTTTAAACCCAGAATAAATTTATTTTCAGTAATCTAGAATCTGATCCAGAAAAAAAAAAATTAACAATATGCAAATACTATTTGAGTCTCCTATTTTGAGTTTCCCTAGTGGCTGAGTGGCAAGGACTCCGCCTGCAATCCAGGAGACGTGACGGGAGCCTCAGGTTCAATCCCTGAGTCAGGAAGATCCCCTGCAGAAGGGCACGGTAACGCACGCCAGGATTCTTGCCTGGGAAATCCCATGGACAGAGGAGCCTGGTGGGTACAGTCCATGAGGTCGCTAAATAGTCATACACAACTTAGCGACTAAACAACAAAACTTTTAGCTATAATAAATTCTTCATTATCATCACTGGAATATCTGTATAAGAGTTTTTAATACTAAGCTTGCTTCAACCGGTGATTCTGTTTGAATCTGAGGAACTCCCATCATCAGCTGATGGGCCCCCAAAATCTGTGAACTAAATTTAATGTCATTAAATTAATACAATTAGTTAAATAAACATGCTGGGTAAAAAAAAAAACAAAAAAAAAAACTGATGCAATCCAAAGAAACATTCTTTGGCTATTACCGCAGTCGCTGCCTGCCCTCTGCCACACTGGCATACAGGGGAAGAAAGACACACACATGTTCACTTGTTCTTTACGGGCTTTATAATGAAGGAATACAATTCAGTAAAGTCCTTACCAAGATACCTGACAAGAAAGATACCCACAGAAGGAAAGTAGAAAAACAGATTTAAAAGAGAGAGATGGTAAGCTCTATAAAAGAATATATAATGAATAAAAATGTCTTCATTCTGCAGATTTAAAAATATGTCAAATAACATTTTAACTGTTTTTCAAGTTTGCCAAATAACTTTGGCTTTTAATTAAAGCAAATCTTTTGAATATCACTGAACAAAATAAAACCAATTTTATTAATGGTAAGAAGGTATGAGTCAATGTAATTTTGACAAGGATAAAAACTATATTCTAGTTCATCAGAACTAGAATGTTGTTAAAAAATATTATCCCAGAAAATAATCCTTGAGAACATTAATGACTTTGGCTAGATAAACTTGATACATGAAGAACAGCATCATTAATACAGTAACTAGATCAAAGAAATTTACTTACTTAAAAGTCAGAAAACCACTGGCTCTCCATCTTTAATCTATTTTTCAAGCTTTTATTTATATGCTTAAGCCCACCCACTTTTTAAAGCATGTTTCCAAAATGCTAGAAGAAATACCTTTAAAAGTATATTCAATTCAACAGTAAGCCATAAGTCACTAAACCAACATTTATTGAATGTCTATTATGTGCCAATATGTGAGTGGATGGGATAAAAAGGAAACATGATACTCTTCACCCTCGAAAGAGTTGACAATCCATCAGCAAGATACACCTGTAAACCATAATTTCAGTTACTCATGGAGAGCAATTTGACATCATCTAACAAAAATTTCAAAATGTATCTGATATCTTAGCTCCCTTTAATTACACTTCTAAAATAGAACCCAGAGAAATTCTCATAGATAAGCCAAGAGACTTGCACAAAGCTTTTACTGTTAACCTCACCTATAAAGCAAAACAATGGAAGCAATATAAGGGTCCCTGAATATGAATGGATAAACATGAGATATATACACATATAGAACACTAAAAGTTTAAAAGAAGGAATTACATATTCATTAAGCTAGATACCAAAAACAACTTAAAAGTAAATAAAGGAGATTGCAGACTGACAAACTATGTGAGACCAGAAGTTAACCATATAACATCAGATACAAACTACTTGTGACCACATACTGAGCAATACTATATTGTTGTTTGTGGTATCCATTGTTTGCTAAAGTTGTTGATTTTTTAAGCATTTTAGATCATCATAGTAGTTACCTCTAGAAAGAGACAGTGGTAACATGGGATGTAAGACAAGAAACTTCAAGTTTATTTGCTTTATTAATTCAAGAAGAAGAAACAAATTTAACAAAATGCCAACAACTGTCAATGCCTAGGTGATGGGCATATATTACAGATGTTATTACTCTTTTCAGTATTCTGAATTTTTTTAATTTCCTAAAATTAGAAAACATACAAGACTGAAATATTTGACCACATTTCAAATTAGAAATCTCAAACTACAATCCCAGTTACCAAGAGACACACAAATTTCTTAGCATGACACTCAAGAAACTTAACAACCCGGTCCCTACCCTCCTTCACAGACCCACCTATGAACACCTCCCCCACCACGATACAATTCTAATCTTACTTTGACACCCACTACTAACTAGACATTTCACATATTTTTCTGATGCCTTGTTTTTGTCAATGCTATTTCCCACAACAGCACTTTTCTCACAAAAATGTCTGCTTGCATCACAATTACCACGTCACTATGTATCAATCAAGATCCAGTTCAAATGCCACCTACTATTTATAGGACTTCCTGATTCCTCCCTGGTCTCTCACAGAAGTATTTATTTTGCGACTGGCATTTCCACAGCACTTATCACTAGAAAAGGATATCCTTTCTTTGGCAGTATAACTTTTTAAATTCCTTAACACTATTTGAGTGCCTGGCACACAGTAGGTATTCCATTTTTAACTGCACCAAATCAACATCTGAAACAGTATTAAGGAACAGAGTGAAAAGCTATCAGTTCATTAACTCACTAGAATTTTTATTAACTCTATCAGACAAAAATGAAATAGTATTTAGCTTCTAAATACAAACTTCATGAAAAATACATTATGTTTTTGAAGAGTAAAAAATGTTGCAAGAGTGCAATTCTAATAAAATTAATTATGTTTATATTTGTACAGGGTTAATATCAACATTAAACACTATCAAGAAGACACTTTTTCTCTTTGACAATTTTACTCATTTTCCTAGAAAAGAGTTCAGTATATCTCTATTAGTATTAGCAGCTCCCCCTAAAATCAGTTATCATTCTAGCTAAAGGATCTTCTGCTCATGCTAACAATTAACTTCCTCCTTTGATGGCTTACAGCACCTGTCAGTAAATCTTTTAAGAGGGATAAAGCCTTTTGGAAATTACTGCTTGGTTCAAAGGCATACAGATTTAGCTCTATCTGTGATGTATCCAGGCAATCAAAGGTTTTGAAGACAAATGCTTGGGAATCCAACAGATCTGGGTTAAAACCTTGACTCTGACATTTATCTGTTGTTACTTAATCTTTCTAGGCCTCAATTTCCTCATCTGTAAAATGGAATAAGTGAGAATTAATTATGTAAAACTACACTGTGCCTGGGTACATGATAAACACTCAATGAGATAACCACTACTAAGTCTTTTTAAATATCAAAAAGTGAAAGCAAAATTCTGAAATGTCATAACAAAAACAAGATGAAGTTTAATAACTTAATGTCACCTTCTCTAGAATGCCATATTTGTGCATCACTGTTTATTGGAAACTACCACTCCTGATGTAAGTAAATGCTTTGTCCATTCAGAGGGGAAAGGGAATGAAGACGGATATTCACCCTAGGAGACTTTGGAAGCCAAAGTGAGTACTTATAAAATGGAATCCTTCATAAATGTACATCACTTATGTCTGGGATTACAAGTAAACTCACTTCTCAAGGAGTATTTGAGGAATAAGATAACAAGAATGTAACGGGGGTATTCGAGGGGAGCAGGGACCAAATCCCTTAACATATTCACTCTAAGTTGAAAAGCAAAAGAGTCAGGAAGGGCAAAGCTTCATAGAATGCTGAATTAGTTACTGCTATTTAAACTTTGATGCAAATGCTTACCTTACTTACCCTAGTTGATGATAATATGGCTACCGGTCTATTCACTTAGCTGCTTCAAAAACCTCAAATTACAGCAAGCAACAACAAAAAAAAGAATTAAACTGTGGGTAACTCATGGCTGAAATCAGGAAACAAGTAAGGGCCACAGGCACTGCCAGCGGCCAGTTCAGACGGGCAGACTCCTGAGAGTGAGCTCTGATCGGGAGAGGAGGAGAAACTTGAACAAAGACTTCTACATTTGGAACTATACACAGCAAATTAAAAAGCAGAGACATTACTTTGCCAACAAAGGTCCATCTAGTCAAGGCTATGGTTTTTCCAGTGGTCATGTATGGATGTGAGAGTTGGACTATAAAGAAAGCTGAGCGCCGAAGAATCGATGCTTTTGAACTGTGGTGTTGGAGAAGACTCTTGAGAGTCCCTTGGACTGCATGGAGATCCAACCAGTCCATCCTAAGGGAAATCAGTCCTGAATATTCATTGGAAGGACTGATGCTGAAGCTGAAGCTCTAATACTCTGGCCACCTGATGTGAAAAGCTGACTCACTGGAAAAGACCCTGATGCTGGGAAAGACTGAAGGCAGGAGGAGAAGGGGCGACAGAGGATGAGATGGTTGGATGGCATCACTGACTCAATGGACGTGAGTTTGAGCAGGCTTTGGGAGAGTGAAGGACAGGGAGGCCTGTCATGCTGCAGTCCATGGTGCTGCAACAAGACGGACACAACTAAGCAACTGAACAACAACATTTTCTACTTCACCTCAATCCCATTTAGTCTAATCTGCCTGAGAACAAGTCTGAGGTAGTATTATATCCTTTCTACAAACAAGGAGATCAAAGTACAAAAATTAAGATAACTAACTGCATCACATGATTAAGAAACAGTTGGATCATGGGATGAATTCAGTTCAACTCAAACTTAAGTGTTTGCTTCATTCATTCCCTAAAATGCTTCCAGCCTGGAAGAAGGAAGCCAAGAGAGGTAAATTTAGATCCTACTTCATACATGTAAGCCTCCAAAGGATAACAACATTAAAAACAATGTTACAAATAATGTTAAGGCGGAGCCAACGGAAATGGTACAGAATTATAAAGCTAGTAAAATAATTCACAAAGAGGTTGAAAAAAACAAAAAGTCATAATTAACTGACAGGAAATCAAGTTTTAACCAGAAAACATTCATCATTTCCCGAAAACTTTCTAAAATCTATTCATAATATAATACTAGTTTCTTGGGTAACTCCGAAATCTATACTAGTTCATAACTCAACCCTACAAAGTAGAAGATCCTAAAAAATAAGCCAAATAAATATAACACATATATATCAACTATGCTGACCCTAAGACTTAGCATAGAGACCATTTTCAAAATCATACAATCCTAATACTTTAAGACATCAAGTTGGATAGCGAATGTAGATAATCTATCTGCTGTTGCTGCTGCTAAGTCGCTTCAGTCGTATCCGACTCTGTGTGACCCCACAGACGGCAGCCCATCAGGCTCCTCTGTCCCTGGGATTCTCCAGGCAAGAATACTGGAGTGGGTTGCCATTTCCTTCTCCAACGCATGCATGCATGCATGCTAAGTCGCTTCAGTCGTGTCCAACTCTGTGTGACCCCACCGATGGCAGCCCACCAGGCTCCTCTGTCCCTGGGATTCTCAGGGCAAGAACACTCCAAATCTACCTGACCACATCATTTTAAAATTAAATAAAAAGCTGCCGAAAGAACTTCTGTCCAAAAAGTAGAGAAGCAAATCTGGAGCAAGGAAATTAAAAAGCACAAAAAATATACTTACTGAAGTTTCTAGATCATCTATAACTATATACACAAACTAAACATGGCTTTAGAATCAATCTGTAGCCAGCACTGCACAGAACTGGTATTAATGCTACAGCCAATAGACAACAGGCAGCGGTGCACAATACGCTAGACATTCACAGTTGTATTCCTCAGATCTCTTTTCATAATCTATACATTTTATAGAAAAGCAAACTACATCCAATTTAGGTGCGCGGCACCTGTCTCATTCAAAACCTGACTAAAACAAAAACTCATTATTTGGGGGGGGGGGGGGATTTTACATCTAAGTCCTCAATTCTTTGCTTCACCATCAATCATTTGAATCCAAGAATGTCAAGTCATTGTCCTCACTTTACACCTGAATAAAGCTCCCTCTGGTAAATAAAGGATTCCTTTCCCCATTCTAAAGTCTACCTTCCTTACAGTGCCACAAATAAGATCGCTCAAATATTCTGCTACTTTGGGTAAGACAGCAAGTTCACCATGTAACACTCTAGATAAAGCTAAGCATTTCATATTCTTAAAGAAAATTTCCCTCAAATCATTTAAAAGACAAAATTAAAAATAAACCATAAATATCTGCAAAAACCATGTACAAGCATTTTATCTTTACACTTACATCAAGGACACAAAAGCTATGTCACTGAAATATACAAAGACAATGCTGCCATCTAAAGGCCAAGATATAATATTAAAAGAAGTATATACTTAGTCAAATACTCAGTGTATATAAAAGCAAACAGTTTGATATTCTAAAGTCAGCAAACTTAATACTTTAGAAAAGCATTACATTATGATTATTTTCAGGCTACATAATAAAACTCTAACACTCTTTTGAGAAGGTTCTTCTTAAGAAAATTGATAAGAGAATTAGCAAAATAATTTGGTGAATAATCAACATCTATCTGTAGAGGTAAAGTTCTGCTGGTATCCTTGCAAGCACAATATTCTCCTAAGTATCTGTATTATTTATTTGTCCTATTTAATGACATTTATTATCCCTGTCTATAATTAAATATACAGTATAATTACATATCCGCATACATATTATTTGTCATTAACCAGATTATTATTTCTACTTACCCTGTTTAAAATATTTGTTGCTAAGGAACTAATGATAACATATCTCAGAGTGAAAAAACCCAGACTACTTAAAATCGCAGCTTTGCACGTAATTCAAATATTTCTCCTTATTTTATAATTCCTAAAAATACACACAAAGTTCCTATGGGAGATGAGTTATCAACAGCATAACTGTCCAACAGAAAAAATTCAAATGATTCTCAATTTCTCTTTCTAAAAACCTTAAATTGAAAGAATTTCATTGAACTAAAATACAGGAAAAATTACTTCAAATTTGCAATGAAATCAAAATGTTTACTGAATAACACTACATAAAAAACTGATTCCTTTAGCATCTAAGTACATGATATCGTTCAAATGGACCATAATGTCAAGGACATTTGAATATAACTAGAACCTTCAAAAAACATGGTTAATTCCTTTACAAAACCACTGACCAAAATTTTTCTCTGAAACAAAGATGTTTTTGAGCATCTTCTGTATGTGGGATTTTATGCTAGGGGCAGGGTTTCAAACTGTAGATCAGTCACCTTTTGGGTGGCTAAAATGCTCTTGGAATCAGTGCCTCACAGACGTCTAAATTTCAAGAGACAGGTAAAGAAAATTGGCTTGGGTGCAGAGGCGCCACCTTTGTATTTTGTGATGTTGATTTGGGACATTAAAAGTGAACAACCAAACAAACAAGACTTTGATCAGGAAGGATTTGTTTTGCCCTTTCTAAATGTCACATTTAAATTTCATTTTATGTTGTTTTCTCTAATTAATAAAAGGTTTTCACCCTAAAGACAAATAAGAAAAGAAAAATGTTTCTCTGGTTTTGCTCAACAAGAAAACCAATATTAATCAGTCACCAAATGTTTGCATTATGTGATAAATATTAAAGCTGTCAGTTGGGATCGCCATCTTTCAATTCATCTTGAGTGTAAGGTGGAAACAGACGACAAACGCAGTCAAGGTCTCAGAAACACCACTAGCTTTCTATGGTTCCTATGAGTCCGAACACTGCACAATTTAGGGACATTGTGCCATTGAGTTCGCAAAACCACAGCCCGCAAAAAGACAAATACTAGTAACCCAATTTGCAAAAGACGTTCAGAAACCGTAAGTAGCTTTCCCAGGGACACAATGCAGGATTCAAAAATTCACTCTCTCTGACCTGGAAGACCTTACTGTATCCAGAAGAACATAAAGACTCAGGAGTGATTATTAAAATTGTATTAAATGTAAAGAGGAATAGGAAGTATTTTTATTATGTAATTTTAGAGAAATATATAATTCTATGTCGTAATAAAAGCATATACTTTTAATTCACAGTGTTTCAATCTTTTTCTTACTATAATCATTTTTTAAAAAAACAAGCATTATCTTACTTGAAGTGCTGAGGTTTCTTAGAGACTTTTCAAAACTTACCTTAATATGTGAGAGGTATTTACTAAATTTTGTAAACTAAATCTAAGGGGGGGCAACAAAAAGATCTCTTAATTTTGCAGATACAGTTAAAAAGCACATCTTCTTTGTAAATCTAATACATATTCAGGACCATCTTGCCTACATTTTAATATAGAGTATTAAGAACATCAAGAACTCTACTAATGCCTCTGTAGTGACAAATTTTTCTGTTAAAAAATTTTCCTTTTCTATATTTCATACTCATCAAATCCAAGTTAAATGAATTTGGAATATCATTCAGCTATAAAAAGGAATGAAGCTCTGAAACATGCTACAACACAAATGAACTTTGAAAAAATATGGTAAGGCAAAAAAGGCAGATAGAAAAGACCACATACTGTGTTCTGCTTATGCGAAATGTCTGGAACAGACAAATCTATGGAAACCAAACAGACCGTCAGCTGCCATGAGCTAGAAGAAGGGGGAATTAAGAGGGACAGCTAATGGATACATAGTTTCTTTATATGAAACCATTTAATAAGACCATTTAGAATCAGTGATGATGGTTGCACAACTATGTGAATATACTAAAAAATACTGAATTGTACATTTTAAAAAGGTAAATTTTATGATATGTAAAGTATATCTCAAAAAGAGAAAATTACATGGTTTTAAACATATTTATAAAACACAGTGTATATGATTATCTACACATGTGCTTAAAATATAAATTCTATGTAACACTCTAAAACCTATGTAACTACCAAGATTATCTGTCTCAATTTACTGAATCCCATTTTATGGCATACTAAGTGAAAGGCTCTATTTCACAAATGTACATCTTTTTGAATATTAAAAATTCCTAACTATCTAAAACTACTACTATCCCTAGGGGAATCAAAAGGAATGACAAGTACATACTCATGTTTGGCAGCCAAATATCATTGTTTCCATTTAATTTTTTCCACTGTCAGAGTTTAGAAAAAACACATTAGCACATGCTAATGAAGAATTTTTAACATGAAAGTACCACATACAAGCAAGCAGACACATGACTATCAAATCAAATTATAAAAATCACTGTTTTAAGAAGATTCTTACTTTGAAGTAGAATTTGCCTCTAAACCACCAAAAGAAATAAGCAGAATAAAATTAATAACACTAAGTTATAAGGAATAATAGAGTTAAATGAAAAACAAAAGGATGATAGGAAGTACTTACTAATTTGTTTTCCTGCATGTATATTCTTTGTAATTTCAAACAGCCCTTAGCTATGACGATCATGCCTTCATCTGAGATCTTGTAACACTGGCCAAAATGAATATCTTTGAGTTCTCTGCATTTCGACCCCAGCTGTAAACAAAGAGATTTTGCTGAATGCTCCAAAAATAACAAAGTCCACATATTTCCAGTGGGATTTCCAAATAATTTTTTAAACAGCTAGACAAAAGTTAAATAATTATGTATAAATTTCTCTTAAAATAGAATGCAGGCAATCTCTCATTTAAACAGTGCTGTGTAAGCCCTTTGACCTTCTAATCATTTCCTTGCTGCAACTGCCTCACACTATACATCCACTGAGATGCCTACGTTCCTTAACACTTAAAGTTCATATCTTGATTACTCTTAAGTCTTTTTATCAGTCACACTGTTAGACTGAAAAGGAACAGAGGTCCAAGGAATAAAACTAAAGTCCATGAAGGGAAACATGATACAGTGAGTGAGTGTTTCATTCATGAGATTCTATTTCTAGCTCTGACTGCCCACAAAGGTGTCCTTTTTCTCCATCGGCTCATTTATACTGTGAAAGGGAAAAGACTGAATATGCTAGAGCCAATATTCCAGTTAACACTTATTTACACACTTACTGCAAACACTAAAACAAAAGGGACTAGTGATTTCCTGATAACTTTCCTCAAGTGTACATTAAAAGGTTACAAGTATAATGTTCCCCTTAAAAAACATTAAGCACCATATAGAACAAATTACATACATTTCTTTCCAAAATCTAGAGTAGAAATTAGATAATTAGAGCAAACGATAAATAAACATTGTTTTATGAGTATTACATATGAAGAAAGTCTTCTTAGATAAAAAGCGAAAATTTAAAAATATATAAATCAAAAATTATCTAAAAAAATTACATTAAAACAAGAAACCCAGTGTTGGCAAGAGTTCAAAGTGTATAAATTATTACTAAAAATCATGGGAGGGATTATAAAATGTCAAAAAATTTATAAAATTTGCCTGAAAATTATGACTAAGCATCTAAATATTTACCAAAAAATGCAAGAAGAATGGATAACTGACTAGATATACGGCAAAGTCAACACACTAAAATGCTAGTTATACAACCTACATAGTGGGTATTCAAGTGTTAACTCTAAGATTCTTTCAAATTTTCCATATGTTTAAAATTATTCATAACAGATTATTGAAATAATTAACTAAAGGTATTTGGTAAGAGTTAGCTACAAGAAATTAGCACAAGAGTATTTTAAATAGTAAAATATAGAAAATAACTTAAAAGTTATAAATTATGATGTTTCCATAAAACTGAATATTAGGTAACCATTAAATTGAAATAATCTTGGTTCATTTCCAAGGAAAATCATTCAATATCAGATTGATCGAAGTCTCTGCTGTGAAAGTGCTGCACTCAATATGCCAGCAAATCTGGAAAACTCAGCAGTGGCCACAGGACTGGAAAAGGTCAGTTTTCATTCCAATCCCAAAGAAAGGCAATTTCAAAGAATGCTCAAACTACCGCACAATTGCACTCATCTCACAAGCTAGTAAAGTAATGCTCAAAATTCTCCAAGCCAGGCTTCAGCAAAACATGAACCGTGAATTTCCAGATGTACAAGCTGGTTTTAGAAAAAGCAGAGGAACCAGAGACCAAATTGCCAACATCCGCTGGATCATCGAGAAAGCAAGAGAGTTCCAGAAAAACATCTATTTCTGCTTTATTGACTATGCCAAAGCCTTTGACTGTGTGGATCACAATAAACTGTGGAAAATTCTGAAAGAGATGGGAATACCAGATCACCTGACCTGTCTCTTGAGAAACCTGTATGTAGGGCAGGAAGCAACAGTTAGAACTGGACGTGGAAAAACAGACTGGTTCCAAATCGGGAAAGGAGTACGACAAGGCTGTATTTTGTTACCCTGCTTATTTAACTTATATGCAGAGTACGTCATGAGAAACGCTGGGCTGGATGAAGCACAAGCTGGAATCAAGATTGTTGGGAGAAATATCAATAACCTCAGATATGCAGATGACACCACCCTTACGGCAGAAAGTGAGGAGGAACTAAAAAGCCTCTTGATGAAAGTGAAAGAGGAGAGTGAAAAGGTTGGCTTAAAGGTCAACATTCAGAAAACCAAGATCGTGACATCCAGTCCCATCACTTCACGGGAAATGGATGGGGAAACAGTGGAAACAGTGGCTGACTTTATTTTTTTGGGCTCCAGAATCACTGCAAATGGTGACTGCAGCCATGAAATTAAAAGATGCTTACTCCTTGGAAGGAAAGTTATGTCCAATCTAGACAGCATATTAAAAAGCAGAGACATTACTTTGTCAACAAAGGTCCATCTAGTCAAGGCTACGGTTTTTCCAGTAGTCATGTATGGATGTGAGAGTTGGACTATAAAGCTGAGCGCCGAGGAATTGATGCTTCTGAACTGTGTTGTTGGAGAAGACTCTTGAGAGTCGCTTGGACTGCAAGGAGATCCAACCAGTCCATCCTAAAGGAGATCAGTCCTGGGTGTTCACTGGAAGGACTAATGTTGAAGCTGCAACTCCAATCCTTTGGCCACCTGATGCGAAGAGCTGACTCACTGGAGGAAACCCTGATGCTGGGAAGGACTGGGGGCAGGAGGAGAAGGGGACAACAGAGGAAGAGATGGTTGGATGGCATCACCGAATCAATGGACATGAGTTTGGGTAAACTCCAGGAGTTGGTGATGGACAGGGAGGCCTGGCATGCTGCAATTCATGGGGTCGCAAAGAGTCGGACACGACTGAGCGACTGAACTGAACTGAACTGATGCCCCAACCACTAATGCCAAAAACCCCGAAGTTGAACAGTTACTATGCAGACCTACTAGAAGTAGGTCTAGTTACTTCTAGAAGTAACGCCAAAAAAAAGAGATGTCCTTTTCGCCACAGGGGACTGGAATGCAAAAGTAGGAAATAAAGTGATACCTGGAGTAACAGACAAATTTGGCCTTGCAGTATAAAACGAAGCAGGTCAAAGGCTAACAGAGTTTTGCCAAGACAATGCACTGGTCATAGCAAACACCCTCTTCCAACAACACAAGAGAAGACTCTACACAAGGTCATCACCAGATGGTCAACACCGAAATCAGATTGATTATATTCTTTGCAGTCAAAGATGGAGAAGCTCTATACAGTCAGCAAAATCAAGACCAGGAGCAGACTGTGGCTCAGATCATGAACTCCTTACTGCCAAATTCAGACTGAAATTGAAGAAAGTGGGGAAAACCACTAGACCATTCAGGTATGACCTAAATCAAATCCCTTATGACTATACAGTGGAAGTGAGAAGGGATTAGAACTGATAGATTCAAGGGATTAGAACTGATAGACAAAGTGCCTGAAGAACTATGGACAGAGGTTCGTGACACTGTACAAGGCTGTGATCAAAACCATCCCCAAAAAACAGAAAGGCAAAAAACAAAATAGTTGTCTGAGGAGGCCTTACATATAGCTGAGGAAAGAAGAGAAGCGCAAGGCAAAGGAGAAAGGGAAAGACAAATCCATCTGAATTCAGAATTCCAAAGAATAGCAAGGAGAGATAAGAAAGCCTTCCTCAGTGATCTATGCAAAGAAACAAAGAAAAACAAGAGAATGGGAACTAGAGATCTCTTCAAGAAAATCAGAGTTACCAGGGGAATATTCCATGCAAAGATGGGCTCAATAAAGGACAGAAACAGTACGGACAGAAGCAGAATACACAGAACTATACAAAAAAGATCTTAATGACCTGCATATCCACGATGGTGTGATCACTCACCTAGAGCCAGACATCCTGGAATGTGAACTCAAGTGAGCCTTAGGAAGCATCACTACAAACAAAACTAGTGAAGGTGATAGAATTCCAGCTGAGCTCTTTGAAATCCTAAAAGATGATGCTGTGAAAGTGTTGCACTTTTCCAAATATGCCAGCAAATTTGGAAGAATCAGCAGAGGCCACAGGACTGGAAAAGGTCAGTTTTCATTCCAATACCAAAGAAAGGCAATGCCAAAGAATGCTCAAGCTACCACACAACTGCACTCATATCACACGCTAGCAAGGTAATGCTCAAAATCCGTCAAGCTAGGCTTCAACAGTATATGATCCGAGAACTGCCAGTTGTACAAGCTATTTCGACAAGGCAGAGGAACCAGAGATCAAATTGCCAACATCCGTTGGATCATAGAAAAAGCGAGAGAATTCCAGAAAAACAGTTACTTCTGCTTCATTGACTATACTAAAGCCTTCGATCTCAGGCAGTTTTCTACACTGACTGACTAGTAATTTCTACCAGTGAATCCTAAAGGAAATCAGTCCTGAATACTTATTGAAAGGACTGATGCTAAAGCTGAAGCTCCAATACTCTGGCTATCTGATGAGAAGCAATGACTGATTGGAAAAGACCCTGATGCTGGGAAAGACTGAAGGGAGGAGGAAAAGGGGACGACAGAGGATGAGATGGTTGAATGGCATCGTCAACTAGATGGACATGAGTTGGAGCAAGCTCCAGGAGTTGGTGATGAACAGGGAAGCCTGGCGTGCTGCCGTCCATGGGGTCGCAAAGAGTCGGACATGACTGAGTGACTGAACTGAAAGCCTCTGACTTTGTGGATCACAACAAACTGTCAAGAAGTCTTAAAGAGATTGGAATACCAGACCACCTGACCTGCCTCATGCGAAACCTATAAGCAGGTCAAGAAGCAACAGTTAGAAATGGACATGGCACAACAGACTCTTCCAAATCGGGAAAGGAGTACATCAAGGCTGTATATTGTCACCCTGCTTATTTAACTTATATTCAGAGTAAATCATGAGAAAGTCTGGGCTGGATGCAGCACAAGCTGGAATCAAGATTGCTGGGAGAAATACCAATAACCTCAGATATGTAGATGGTATCACCCTATGGCAGAAAGCAAAGAGGCACTAAAGAGCCTCTTGATGAAAGTGAAAAAGGAGAGTGAAAAAGCTGGCTTAAAACTCAACCTTCAAAAAACTAAGATCATGGCATCCCATCCCATCACTTCATGGCAAACAGATGGTGAAACAATGGAAACAGCAACAGACTTTATTTTTTGGGACTCCAAAATCACTCCAGACGATAACTGCAGCCATGAAATTAAAAGACGCTTGCTCCTTGGAAGAAAAGCTATGACAAACCTAGACAGCATATTAAAAAACAAAGACATTAAATGCTGACAAAGGTCCATAGAGTCAAAGCTGTGGTTTTTCCAGTGGTCATGTATGGATGTGAGAGTTGGAATGTGAAGAAAGCTGAGCACCGAAGAATTGACGCTTTTGAACTGTGGTGTTGAAGAAGACTCTTGAGAGTCCTTTGGACTGCAAGGAGATGAAACAGTCAGTCCTAAAGCAAATCAACCCTGAATATTCATTGGAAGGACTGCTGCTGAAGCTGAAGCTCCAATACTTTGGCCACCTGATGCAAAAAGCTGACTCATTTGAAAAGACTCTGATGCTGGGAAAGATTGAAGGCAGGAGGAGAAGGGGATGACAGAGGATGAGATGGTTGGATGGCATCACCGACTCAATGGATGTAAGTTTGAACAAGCTCTGGGAGTTGGTGATGGACAGGGAGGCCTGGCATGCTGCAGTACATTGAGTCACAAAGAGTCAAGACACGACTGAGTAACTGAACAACAACAACAACAAAAATTGAAGTAAACACTTGACAAATAAAATGTAAACTGTACATGTTTTTATAACACAATTCCACTCATTATGCATATTTATGTATATACATGTGTATAGAAAGGAGATGAAATATACACCAAAGTGTTTACAGTAGTTATTTCTGATCGGTGCAATAATGGGTACTGTTCTTTTCTTTTTTACCAATCTTCTCACATCTTTTTGCAAATAAATCATTTGTAAAAAAAACTTTCAAGTTTTGTTTCAAATAAAGTAAGACAGATTCATAAAGATACACAGTTTCAACTATTTTTCTAGGAATGGTGATATACACAAGGCATGTTATTTTAATCTAGGTAACACAATAACCAAACATATATTCCACTGGAATAACTCCATGAAGACAGAGATTTCACTAATGTAGCTCTGGTGCCCGTGTCTAATAGTCAGCTAATACTTAGCAAATATTTGTTGAATGACTGAAAAGGCTGATCAGAGTTTTTCATTGTAAAGAAGTCTTTTTGAAAAATGGACAAATAAAGGGATCCATGATTACGGCCCCATGTACTACCATGTTCTATTTAATTCAACAGTTGTAAATTGGGTCCACAGGTGGAAATCAAGGATGATAGGTAAATGGATAAGGAAAAAAAAGGGTACATTTTTATTTACTTGCTGCTCTCTAATGAGCTTTAACCTCTCCTTCACTTACTAAACAGACAATCACAGTAGTTTAGCAGCATGCATAAGTCTGTAAACAACAGGAAACAAAAATAATCTCATGTAACATTACTGCTGTCGCAGATACAGCGACACAGCATGTTTCTCATCAGTTTTCATCATGTTCGTTAGATGTGCTACCAGATCTTACAATGCATTAAAGAGGCACATATATTTCTAGAACAAACATACAATGGCATGTTACTCAGACCAAAGAAAGTTGAATTGAAAGTCAGTAAGTGAAGAAAGCAGAGCAGTAATATCTTAAATCACTACCAAAACACCCAACAAGCTCACATGCGTATGGCAGTGAGGACAAGGCTGGTGTTGAAGACGCCAGGAGTCCTGAAAAGTCTACTGAAGAAGCAGTCAGCCACTCAGATCACCTCCCCACTTCTGCACAGCTTGCCCTGCCCACTCTCAGACAACAGTGAAAGACTGGAGTTCACCGAGGGCCGTGAACCACAGCGTCTTCTGACCGGGGTATGCCATGGACAGACGAGAGCAAAAGCACACTTTTGAAAATGTGGGGACGATTGTTTATACAGTGAAAATGGAGGGATTAAAAGAAATAATTCCATAAAATGTTCCAGGATGAGAGGATATGGACTTCCAGACCAAAAGGACTCACCTGTACGTCTAACCACAAATGACAAAAGTAGATCTATGCCAAGGCAAATCATCATAAAGTTTCATAACTGTGGGTATAAAAAATATTCTACAGACTGCTAGTCAGAAACAGATTTCATACAGAGGATTAAAGATGAAAATGGCATCAAACTTCTTAATGACAACACTGAAAGAAAGCAAAAGAGCAATGCCATCAAATATTGAAGGAAAATTATTTTACATCTACAATTCTATTAAGTGTGAGGGGTAGCACAGAGACATTTCCACACATGCAAATTCTCAAAAAAGATTTACGTCCCATATATTCTTACATCCCATACAGGAAGCGATCACAGTCTGTGCTCTATAAAACATGAGACTACATCAAGAGAAAGAAGGCATGACGTCTAGGTGATAGGACATCTCACAGAACAGCAAGAAGAAAACATTAAGAATAACAGTGAAGGTAAGACACTAAGATGACCATTAATGCAAAAGTATACATACAAGAAGTCCAGACTGCCGGCTGCTTTAAGAAAATAAATTTAACTAAGTATCTATATACAGATACTAAAACAGGTGGGGGGAACCTGTGGGCTCCATAACTGTTAAGATATAAAAACTAGTAAAGAAAATGAGGACAAAAGGTATTTATTCATTCCGATAAAAACGAAATTTCAAATGGAAAAAAGATAGGCACACAATTATAAAATGTAAATACTGAATATTTATTTAATCTAAATTAGAACTATTTTGATACTATGAAGGGATAGGAGATAGAAAAGGATAAGTGAACTAAATCCTCACCTTTACATAGCAAGGAAACAGCACAGATGCTCTAAAATGAATAAATCAGGAAAACACACATAGAAAAAGGCAGGAAATGCTCTTCTACTATTGCTTCCTTCCTGTGAACTCTGGTCTAACTCCTGGTCTCTACACGGATTGTTAATTAGCTTACATTAATAAGCTGAATATGTTCAGTTCATCTCTATTCTTTTTCCCCTTGAGAATAAACTGCCCACAAGGAGCAACCTACTTCTACATTGGCAGGACACTGAGGATTCAGCCTCGTGAATGATGACTGCGTCCACTGACCAAACTCTAGCATTTCCATTAACAGATGCATTTAACTTTAGTACTAAGCAACATTCCCAATCTAGTCTTTCTGTGTATTAAAGCTGATGTTTTCCTCTGGCACTATTCCAATGTCTTATTGGCAATTTATTCAAATACTGAGCAATAAAAAGACCTCAACACTTAGTGCACCAGCCAGGATTACTGAAAGATAGAACAGAATCTGGATAAAAGGAGTACCAGGTATCAAGACACTTACACATCAATGTCTGTGGACAGGGTGGCAGAGTCTCGTGTTAAAACAGGTAAGTTATACTGCTGAAAAGGTCCATCTAGTCAAAGCTATGGTTTTTCCAGTAGTCGTGTATGGATGTGAGAGTTGGACTGTGAAGAAAGCTGAGCACCAAAGAATTGATGCTTTCGAACTCTGGTGTTGGAGAAGACTCTTGAGTCCCTTGGACTGCAAGGAGATCCAACCAGTCCATCCTAAAGGAAATCTGTCCTGAATATTCATTGGAAGGACTGATGCTGAAGCTGAAACTCCAATACTTTGGCCACGTGATGCAAAGAACTAATTCATTGGAAAAGACCCTGATGCTGGGAAAGAGTGCAGGTGGGAGGAGAAGGGGACGACAGAGGATGAGATGGTTGGATGGCATCCCCAACACGATGGACATGAGTGTGGGTAAATTCCTGGAGTTGGTGATGGATAGGGAGGCCTGGTGTGCTGCAGTCCATGGGGCGGCAAAGAGTCAGACACAACTGAGCAACTGAACTGCACTGAATCCTGCTGCAGTCTGGAAGAGATGTTTAAACCAATTACATGGTGTTTTGACCTTAACAAGTAGCTCTGATGGCTTTATCTAAAAACAAGTGACTGTGACTTTCCATAGAGCAAACAGCCACATGGGCAGGCATACATACATAAGAACCATAGTGATGGTCTCAACAGATATTAGCAGCACAGGACCCTAATAACTTACGAGGGAAGAGCGTCTCAAGGGACAATCGCCATCATTCAGTCTCACTGAGGAAACTGATGTTCTATTTTAGACATCATCACCGAACATACCAGGAAAGACTGCATCGATATTGGTGTCCATCTGTACTGGTCACTGCTACCCCAAACAAATGTCCTAAAGTCAGGAACAAATTTAATCAAGAAGGTAAAAGATCTGTACTCTGAAAACTACAAAACAATGATGAAAGAAACTGAAGATGACACAAATAAATGGAAAGATAAACCATTCACGTGGACTAGAAGAATCTTGTTAAAATGACCATACTAACCAAAGCAGTCTACATATTAGTGCAATACCTATCAAAATACCAATGGCATTTTTCACAGAACTAAAACGAACAATCATGAAATTTATATGAAACCACAAAAGACTCCAAATAGTGAAAGCAATCCTTAGAAAAAAGAAAAACGCTGGAAGCATCATACTTCTTGATTTCAAACTATACTACAAAGCCATAGTAATCAAAACAGGCACAAAAGCAGGCACAGACCAATGGGACGGAATAAAGAGCCCAGAAATAAACACACACACACACACATTCGCACCTGGCCTATCCTTCAATGCTACTTGCACCTGACATGCCGAGCACAGTCCCAACTCTCGTTCTTCACCAAGTAAACGGTCTTAGGTGCCTAAGACACAGAGCCCCAGTATGTCATTCAGGAGGCTCTGAATCTTGATCAATACAAGTCCAATATCTGGTTCCCTAAGAAAGGTGCAAGTTGAATGAATAGTAATAGAAACTCTCCTCTAACTCTAATGTGTCAAGGGCACCCATCAGTCAACTCTGAAGGAAAGCATTTAATAAAAAGGGTGTTATCATTTAAATGAAGCCACCTATTAATCCATAGTTCATTTTAGCACATGACAGTAATTAGAACTATAAATAGACTAAATTAATATAAAAAGGATTATCCTTGACTTATTCTTTTCCTCTTTATAACAGTCATTTAAGATTCTTTTCCTCTTTATAATAGTCATTTAAGATTATTCACAGTTATGCTCAAGAACCTTGAGTGTTAGTCACTCAGTCATGTCCAACTCTTTGGGATCCCATGGATGTAGCCCACCAGGCTCCTCTGTCCATGGAATTCTCCAGATAAGAATACTGGAGTGGAAAGCCATTCCTTTCTCCAGGGGGTCTTTCCAACTCAGGAATCAAACCCAGGTCTCCAGAATTGCAGGCAGATTCTTTACCATCTGAGCCACCAGGGAAACCCTTAGAACTCCAAGGTATTTTTCAAAATTTTCTCTAAAATATTTGGAGATGATTTTCCCTGCATCTCAAAATTTAATTAAAAACTTGCACACCACTCTTGAGAATTTACAAAAGAGAGTGTGTTTTAACGAGTTATTTGCTGTTACTGGGCTACTTCTATAATAAAACAAACACCTTAGGAAGAGTATAATTTGACAAAGAATCTAGATAACTGAAACCACAGCACAGAATGCACTGGGATAAAAGTAAGATTAGGTTTTCCAAGGTCACAGGAAAGTTTTTCAAAACCAGCAGTAAAGACTATTTTTAAAACATGCTGCTGCTGCTGCTAAGTTGCTTCAGTCGTGTCCAACTCTGTGCGACCCCACAGACAGCAGCTCATCAGGCTCCTCCGTCCCTGGGATTCTCCAGGCAAGAATACTGGACTGGGCTGCCATTCCCTTCTCCATTTAAAACATGAGGTATGCCTTCAACAGAAGAGGGAATTTGTTCTTTCCATTATCGATATATCACCACCGTCACTATTATTCATATGCAAAAAAAAGCAGTGAAAAAAACCTAATCCATATCTTACAGCAACTTCACCCAACTACACTAAAATATTCATGTTTGTGAAATCACAAAAATAAAAATTTCATAATTTGATTCATTAGTTTCATCATTGTAGTAGAGGAACACAATGAGATATAAAAAAAGCAAAGCAAATTATTTCAAACTGCCACTCATCTGACCCACTTTCAGTTCAGTTCAGTCACTCAGTCGTGTCCGACTCTTTGCGACCCCATGAATTGCAGCACGCCAGGCCTCTCTTTCCATCACCAGCTCCCGGAGTCTACCCAAACCCATGTCCATCGAGTCAGTGATGCCATCCAACCATCTCATCCGCTGTCGTCCCCTTCTCCTCCTGCCTCCAATCCTACCCAGCATTAGGGTCTTTTCCAATGAGTCAACTCTTCGCATCAGGTGGCCAAAGTATTGGAGTTTCAGCTTCAACATCAGTCCTTCCAATGAACACCCAGGATTGATCTCCTTTAGGATGGATTGACTGGATCTCCTTCCAGTCCAAGGGACTCTTAAGAGTCTTCTCCAACAACACAGTTCAAAAGCATCAATTTTGCGGTGCTCAACTTTCTTCACCATCCAACTCTCACATCCACACATGACCATTAGAAAAACCATAGCCTTGACTAGACGGACTTTTGTTGGCAAAGTAATGTCTCTGCTTTTAAATATGCTATCTAGGTTGGCCATAACCTTCCTTCCAAGGAGTAAGTGTCTTTTAATTTCATGGCTGCAAACACCATCAGCAGTGATTTTGGAGCCCTCAAAAATAAAGTCTGACACTGTTTCCACTGTTTCCCCATCTATTTTCCATGAAGTGATGGGACCAGATGCCATGATCTTAGTTTTCTGAACATTGAGCTTTAAGCCAACTTTTTCACTCTCCTCTTTCACTTTCATCAAGAGGCTCTTTAGTTCTTCACTTTCTGCCATAAGGGTGCTGTCATCTGCATATCTGAGGTTATTGATATTTCTCCCGGCAATCTTGATTCCAGCTTGTGTTTCTTCCAGCCCAGCATTTCTCATGATGTACTCTGCATATAAGTTAAATAAGCAGGGTGACAATATACAGCCTTGACGTACTCCTTTTCCTATTTGGAACCAGTCTGTTGTTTCATGTCCAGCTCTAACTGTTGCTTCCTGACCTGCATACAGGCTTCTCAAGAGGCAGGTCAGATGGTCTGGTATTCTCATCTCTTTCAGAATTTTCCAAAGTTTAATGTGATCCGCACAGTCAAAGGCTTTGGCATAGTCAATAAAGCAGAGGTAGATGTTTTTCTGGAACTCTCTTGCTTTTTCGATGATCCAGCGGATGTTGGCAATTTGATTTCTGGTTCCTCTGCCTTTTCTAAAACCAGCTTGAACATCTGGAAGTTCACGGTTCATGTATTGCTGAAGCCTGACCCACTTTAAGGACTCAAATTTGAATCTTTTTCCTAGATTTATATTGTTTGACTTTATGAAACACTGAAAACATTATGCAAGTGAAATAAGCCAGACACAAAAGGTTAACACTGCATGAGCCCACTTACATGAGGCAGCTAGGACAGGTCCTGAAAGTACACTGATTAGAGATTAGAAGAGTCCACGATGGTTTCACAGCATAGTGAATGTACGCAATGCCACTGAACTGCACATGTAAAAGTTGTTAAAATGAAAAACTTGCTAAAATAGTAAATATTATTAAGATTCTACCAGAGTAAAAAAAAAAAAAAATCAACACATTGAAAAAACAAATGCAAGTAAAACTTGAGATTAAAAACAAAAAATAAGACAACAGGAAGTGATGTTTCTTTCCAAACCTGTTTTTTCTAATTATTTTAACATAATTACATTTGATATTAAATAAGCTGACATTTAAATGAGAAGGAAAAAGAAAGCTCATGCTATAAAAAGTAGGTTGAATCTTCTACATTCAATGAGAGCAAGCCATAAAAACATGCCAATAAATTAGTTTTCAGTAAAACATCTATTTCTGCTTTATTGACTATGCCAAAGCTTTCGACTGTGTGGATCACAATAAACTGTGGAAAATTCTGAAAGAGATGGGAATACCAGACCACCTGACCTGCCTCTTGAGAAACCTGTATGCAGGTCAGGAAGCAACAGTTAAACTGGACATGGAACAACAGACTGGTTCCAAGTAGGAAAAGGAGTATGTCAAGGCTGTATATTGTCACCCTGCTTATTTAACTTATATGCAGAGTACATCATGAGAAACGCTGGGCTAGAGGAAGCACAAGCTGGAATCAAGACTGCCAGGAGAAATATGAACAACCTCAGATATGCAGATGACACCACCCTCACAGCAGAAAGCGAAGAGGAACTAAAGAGCCTCTTGATGAAAGTGAAAGAGGAGAGTGAAAAAGTTGGCTTAAAGCTCAACATTCAGAAAACTAAGATCATGGCATCCGGTCCCATCACTTCATGGGAAATGGATGGGGAAACAGTGGAAACAGCGGCTGACTTTATTTTTGGGGGATCCAAAATCACTGCTGATGGTGATTGCAACCATGAAATTGAAAGACGCTTACTCCTTGGAAGGAAAGTTATGACCAACCTAGACAGTGTATTAAGAAGCAGACATTACTTTGCCAACAAAGGTCCATCTACTCAAAGCTATGGTTTTTCCAGTGGTCATGTATGGATGTGAGAGTTGGATGGTGAAGAAAGCTGAGCACCAAAGAACTGATGCTTTTGAACTGTGGTGTTGGAGAAGACTCTTGAGAGTCCCTTGGACTGCAAGGAGATCCAAACAGTCCTTCCTAAAGGAGATCAGTCCTGGGTGTTCACTGGAAGGACTGATGTTGAAGCTAAAACCCCAATACTTTGGCCACCTCATGCGAAGAGTTGACTCATTGGAAAAGACCCTGATGCTGGGAAGGGCTGGAGGCAGGAAGAGAAGGGGACAACAGAGGATGAGATGGCTGATGGCTTCACTGATTCAATGGACATGAGTTTGGGTAAACTCCAGGAGTTGGTGATGGACAGGGAGGCCTGGCGTGCTGTGATTCATAGGGTTGCAAAGAGTCAGACATGACTGAGCGACTGAACTGAAGACAGTATAAAATTATAAAATATTGGGAAAATCATAATCTCAAAGAAGCTGCACCCATATTCCTGTCCCACTTCAATTTTTAATTAAAACTGAAAATCAGTGGTGCCACATCATTGTTTAAATAAAATCTATCCATCCATCACATGCTCAGCCACGTCCGACTCTTTGCAATTCGACGGACTGCAGCCCACCAGCCTCCTCTGTCCATGAGATTCTCCAGGCAAGAATACTGGAGTGGGCTGCCATTTCCTCCTCCAGGGGATCTTCCCAACCCAGGGATCAAACCTGTGTCTCTGCATTGCAGGCAAATTCTTTACTGCTGAGCCATCGGTAAATCTATGTAAGTAAAATAAAGTAAAACTCTCTCTCTAATTCAAGAAAAAGGCCTTGACTCTATATCAAAAGACTCACTAAATGAATCTACAATTATATAGCACTTTTAATTAAAATGTTTATCATATATATTGATTTTGTGATTCTATCATTTAATTGAATTTCAGTTAACTGACCAAATTCCATTCTCAGGCCCATTAGGTGAGAAGACTTACACTGAATTTTAACAATGCATACCTATACCTCACTGGGTTGTGGAGATTTTTTTTAAAATAACACAATTAGAAATGCTTACTGGCACACTGAAAAGCATATAAAAGTACTAAGTAAACATCTTATACATTATAATTATTATCAATGGGTAAAGAAGGAAGCTATTAGAACACTATTCACTAGGATTCATGAGAAGGGAAATTTTTATAAGTACTATAAAGATAAATTCCCATAAAGAAGCCTTCTTGAATTTTGCGAAGCCTCCAATACTTCCAGTTACAGATGGAAAATATTTTCTATAGTCACTGAATTGTACATCCCAGCTTAAAATCCTAGATATGACCTCACATGACAAGATTCAGAAATCAACCAAAACTGAAAGAGAATATTGGCTCCATAACTTCCCAACTATGTGAACGTGGGTAAGTTACTTAACTTCCAAAAGATTCAATTTTTCATCCTGAAATACTTCAGGGAGGGCTACTGTGAAGCTTAAAGTGGATAACAAAATATGAAAGCACAAAATACAGTGCCTGTCACATAAAAAGCACTCAAAATACATTTACTTCCCATTGTCAATTGTGATGCTAATTTAGAGACAGAATGCTTAAAGCACTCTTAAACTACTTAACTATAAAACATTTTGATAAAGAATGCTTTTCGAGATCTCTATTTTCTCAGCCTCATTATAAGCAACAATTATCATTACAGGGATAAAATGAGTGATATGGCTTCCCAGGTAGCACCAGTTGGTAAAGAATCCGTCTGCCAATGTCGGAGACACAGGTACCATTACTGGGTCAGGAAGATCCCCTGGAGAAGGAAATGGCAACCCACTCCAGTCTTCTTGCCTGGAAAACTTTATGGAGAGAGGAGCCTGGCAGGCTACAGTCCGTGAGGTCACAAAGAGTCGGACACGATTAAGCAGGCACACAAGGATGCAGAGGGAAGGAAATGAGCTAAATGGGTTGAGTATGAACTCAAGACACCTCTGGATATGAATGCCAGCCCTATCACTTACTACTTTATCTCAGATACATTACTGATAGTCTCTCCGTAACAACTTACTCACCTATAAAAATGAAATAATACCAATCTCACAGAGTGGCAGTAAATCATGAAAGAAATTAAATGTATGAATATACAGTCAGAATCTATGAACAGTGACTAACACATGGCAGGGTGCCGAAGAATTGATGCTTTGGAACTGTGGTGCTAGAGAAGATTCTTGAGAGGCCTTTGGACTACCAGGATATCAAACTTGTGAATCCTAAGATAAATCGATCCTGAATATTCATTGGAAGGACTGATGCTGAAGTTGAAGCTCCAATACTTTGGCCACCGGATGGGAAGAGCCAACTCACTGGAAAAAGACCCTGATGCTGGGAAAGATTGAGGGCAGGAGGAGAAGGGGATGACAGAGGATGCGATGGTTGGGTGGCATCACCGACTCATTGGACACAATTCTGAGCAAACCCCAGGGGGACAGTAAAGGACAGGGAAGCTTGGAGTCCATGGGGTCACAAAGAGCTGGACACAACTGAGTCACTGGACAACAACACAAAGGTCACATACCTGCTTTCTTTAGCTGACTGAGCATCACTAGACCATGTAAAGATAGATTAGATGAGACTGACAGTTTCCTTTCTCTCACAGAAATTCAGTATCTAACAAGGAATGCTTCTTTTTTCCTTTATTGTGGTAAAATATGTATAACATAAAAATCGCTATTTTAACCATATTTAGGTATATAATTGAGCAACATTATTTCCATAGTGTTGTGCAACCATCCCCACTATTTCCAAAATTTTTCATCACCTCAAATAGAAACTCCCTACCCATTAAGCAATAAATACCCATTCCCTGGGCTTCCCCAGTGGCTCAGTGGTAAAGAAGCCACCTGCAATGCAGGAGATGCAGGTTTGATTCCTGGGTCAGGAAGATCCCCTGGAGGAGGGCATGGCAACTCACTCCAGTATCCTTGCCCGGAGAATCCCATGGACAGAGGAGCCTGGTGGGCTACAGTTCACAGGGTTGCAAAGAGTCAGACACAACTGAAGCCAACTGAGTTCCCATTCTCCACTTCCCCTACCCCATGAAACACTCTACCTACATCTGTCTCTATGTAAATACCCGCCTCTAGTAAGTAATATATAGGGCTTCCCTGGTGGCTCAATGGTAAACAATCTGCCTGCAATGCAGGAGACCCAGGAGACCCAGGTTCGATCCCTGGGTTGGGAAGATCCCATGGAGGCGGGCATGGCAACCCACTCCAGTCCTCTGGCCTGGAGAATCCCAAGGACAGAGGAGCCTGGCAGGCTACATAGGGTCGCACAGTCAGACATGACCGAAGCGACTAAACAGGCAGTTTACATAAGTAGAATCTTACAGTATTTGTTCCTTGTGTCCACCCTATTTAACTTGGCATGTGCTTTCAAAGTTCACTCACATGGTAACAGATACAGCATTTCATTCCATTATAAGGCCTAATAATATTTCATCACACATACATACATTTCATTCACTCATTCATCTCAATGGACACTTGGACTGTTCCTACCCTCTGGCTGTTATCAATAATGATAAATGAAAACAAGTATACAAGGATCTATTCGAGTCACTGTTTTCAATCATTTGGGGTATATATTTAGGGAAGAACTACTGGGTCATATGATAGTTCTACGTTTAATCTTTTGATGAACCACCAAATTCTTCCACAGCACACACATCACTGTTTCTGTTCCTGATCTTAGGGGGAAAGTGTTCAGCTATTCACCACTGAGTATATTAGCTGCACTTTAGTCACATATAACATTTATTATGTTGAGAAAGTACCTTTCTATTCCTATTTCATTGTGTGTTTTATCAAGGAAAGGGGTCTGACCACCAAATGCATTTTCTGAGCCAATTAAGATGATTGTGTGGGTGCTTCTTCCTTCCTTCTGGTAATGTAGTGCATTACATTCACTGATTTTTGTATGTTGAGTCATCTTTGCATTCATGGGATAAATCATACTTGGTCATAACATATAATCCTTTTAACATGCTGTTGGATGGTGTTTGCTGTATTTTGTTGAAGATTTCTGCATCTATAGCCATTAAACATATTAGTCAATAGTTGTCTTTTCTTGCAGTGTCTTTACCCGGCTTCAGAATCAGGGTAATGCTGGCCTCACAGGAATTACCAAGTGTTGCTTTATTTTAAATATTTTGAAAGAGTGTGAGAAACGGATTGGTATTATTTCTTCCTTACCTGTTAGACCAAATTCAACAGGGAAGTCATCTGATTCCAGACTTCACTTTGTTGAAAGGATTTTTACTACTGATTCAATCTCCTTGTTACAAAAATTCAGATTTTCTACTTATTCCTGCATGAGTTTTTGTAGCTTGCACATTTCTAGGAATTTACCCAGTTTCATCTAGGCTGTCCAGTTTTTGTTGTATATAGCTGTTCATAATTTTCTTATACAATCCTTTTTATTTCTACAGTTAGCAGACATTACGTCTGCTCTTAAATTTCTGATTTAGTAAGTTGAGTCTTCTTTTTCACTTAGTCAGCCTAGTTAAAGGTTTGTCGTTTTTGCTGGTATTTTCAAAGAAACCGGTTTTAGTTTCATTGATTTTCTCTGTAACTTGTCTGCTTTCTAGTTCATTTATCTGTGCTCTGATCTTTATTTCCTTCCGTCTGTTAGTTTTGGATTTAGTTTGGTCTTCTTTTTCAAGTTCCTCAGGTATAAAATTATCCACTTCAGTATTCTTACCGGGATGGACAGAGGAGCCCAGTGGGCTGCAGGCCATGGGGTGGCAAAGGGTTGGACACAACTCGGCAACTAAGCAAGCAAATCAGGTGTCCAATTACGTCCTCCAAGTGTGCAACTAAGTCACTTATTTCAGATTTTTTTTCTTTTGTAAACATAAACTTTTACACTATAAATTTTCCTCTGAACACTATTTTTGTTGCCATAATTTTGATATATTGTATCTTCACTTTCATTCAATCTATTTTCTAATTTCCCTTGTGATTTCATCAATGTCCCATTGGTTGTGTAAGAGAATATTGTTTAACTTACACATGTTTGTGTATTTTCCAGTTTTCTTTATGTTACTGATTCTTAAGATTCACGTCATTATGGTCAAAAAAGATTCTTGTATGGCTTCAATCTTCAGAAATTTATTAAAAGTTGTTTGTGATCGGAAATACAGTCTAGCATTGAGACTATTTCACGCATACTCTTTTCCTGTTAAGTGCAGTCTACTGTACGTGTCTGTCAGCTGTAACTGATTTACAGCACTGTGCAAGCCCTCCAATTTACTGTTGACCTTTTTCTGGTTGTTCTCTCCATTACTGAAAGCAGGGTATTAAAATCTCCAACTATTAATGTGAAACTGTCTTTTCCTCCCTTTAAGTCTTTCCATTTTTGCTTTATATATTTAGGAGCTGTGTTGTTTGGGTCATATGCTTGTAACTGCTGTATCTTCCTGATGAACTGAAATTTTATCAATCTATAATGACCTTCATTGTTTCCTGTAACCTTTTTACTTAAAATTTTTTTCATAATAACACAGATCCTCCTCAATTTACAATAGACTTAATTCCTGATAAACCTGTAAGTTGAAAATATTGTAAGTCAAAAGTGCATTAATATACCTAATCTACTGAACAACACAGGAGAGCCTAGCCTACCAGAAACAGGCTCAGAACACTTATGTTAGCCTATAGTTGGGCAAAACCATCTAACATGAAGCCTATTTTATAATAAACTGTTGTGTACCTTGTATAATTTCACCAAAAGTGAAAGAGAGAACAGCAGTATGGGTACAGAGTGGCTGTCAGTATGACAGCTTTTACCCTAGTGACTGTGTGGCTGACTGGGAGCCACAGCCCACTGTCACCATCCAGAAACAGGAGAGAGTGTTGCATCACATACTGCCAGCTCAGGAAAAGATGAAATTCAGAATCTGAAGGACAGCTCCTATTGAATGCATATGGCTTTCACACCATCATAAAGTCAAAAAATTATTAAGGCACAACACCATAAGCTGAGGAGCACTACAGCTTTCCTTCAGAATTTGAGTGGAATAACTCTTTCCATTTTTTTTAACTTTCAACCTCATTGTGTCAATATCTAAAAGGAATGTTTTTTAGACTTTATATGCATGGTTGATTTTTTTTTTTATTCTGCCAATCTTTGCCCTTTAATCAGAGAACTTAATCCAATTATAATTAAAGTAAATTCTGCAGTCATGAAATTAAAAGATGCCTGCTCCTTAGAAGGAAAGCTATGACAGATCTAGACAGCTTATTAAAAAGCAGAGATATCACTTTGCTGACAAAGGTCCATACAGTCAAAACTATGGTTTTTCCAGAAGTCATGTATGGATGTGAGAGCTCGACCATAAAAAAAGCTGATTATCCTAATTTTTCAAAGAAATTCTCTCCCTGGCTTTTTCCTCTCAGGCCTTGTGTGATCTAGTGCTTGATTCAGCCATAATCTTCTGCCCCAACGACTGCAGATTTTTGTGTTTGCTTACAATACCCACCCTGAATGTATTTTGAATTAGGTGAAACAAATATGAGCATCTTCCATGAGTCCTTTAAACAGCTCCCGGGCGGGTTAGGACACACAAACACAGTACACCGTGAACAAAGTCTGCTCTGCCCCCTCCGGAGCCAGGGACATATGCTGGGAGCACAGGCTGCTTCCTCCGTGTGCCTGCCAAGCTGGGGAAGGTATGAGGCACAAACAAGTAAAGTGTCACAAAGCTCTGTCACTGTTTTTAAACTGCCTCTCCCCTGCCCCCGCATTCACTCTGCTGTCAAACACTGACTGTTTTTCTGAGTTCTGGCAAAGATGGATCTAAGGATTTCTGCTTGTTTTCAAATGTTTCTGTGGAGGAATGGGGTTTGGGAGCTGTCCATTCCATCATTCTGCTGATCTTACTTTATATATTTATTTTTAAAGACCTAAAAACCCATAATAGAGCAAGATCAAAATTTACTAATGCAGCATCTATTATTTTGTACCATTTTAATCTAGGAGATGCCGTCAGTGGATATTTCTAGAAATTTCTACAGAGATCCATTAATTGGATTGAGGGGTTAAACTGTTGTAATCAAATGCAAGCAGTCACATAAAATATCAACTTAATGGATACAATTTCTTAGATTTCTTTGAATACTTGCACTACTCTGCTGTCTCTTGTTTGCTGTGACGTGCTAGATGGTAGTAAAATACTAGAAAAACATACACGGTCTACTATTCTTAATTAAATGGCTCTTTTCCCCCCTAAATATGTGATTTTAGTTTTATAGGATACATATAAATAACAGAAATATGGCAATGATAATTTTAATGGAAATAAGAATATCAGAATTTCAAGGTGATATTTCACAAAGAACAAAGAATATGGCCAAAAACAGCCTACCAGGTATTTCACCAAAAGTTTAAGAAATATTGTGAAGTGAATGCAATACTTAATATAATCCATTACAACTCCAAACTAAAATGATTTACATAACTGCTTTTATAAACTGAAGTCAAAAAACACATTCAAACAGATGGAGAGATACACAGTTACTTGGATTGGAAGAAGCAATATTGTGAAAATGACTATAGTGCCCAAAGCAATCTACAGATTCAAGGCAATCCCTATCAAACTACCAATGGTATTTTTTCACAGAACCAGAAAAAAAATAATTTCACAATTTCTCTAGAACACAAAAGACCCCTAACAGCCCAAACAATCTTGAGAAAGAAAAAAGAAGCTGGAGGCATCAATCTTCCTGACTTCCTGGCTTCCCAGGCGGTGCCAGTGGTAAAGAACCTGCCTGCCAATGCAGGAGACACAAAAGACGCAGGTTTGATCTCTGGGTCAGGAAGATCTCCTGGAAAAGGAAATGGCAATCCACTCCAGCATTCCTGCCTGGAAAACTCCATGGACAGAGGGGCCTGGAGGGCTACAGTCCACAGGGTCACAAAGAGCTGGACACAACTGACCACACAGCACGACTTCAGACTATACCACAAAGATACAGTCATCTAGACAGTATGGTACTGTCAAAAAAACAGAAATGCAGACCAATGGAACAAGACAGAAAGCCCAGAGATAAACTACACCCCTATGGGCACCTTATCTTTGACAAAGGAGGAATATACAATGGAGAATACAGTAAGAATATATAATGCAAGAATATACAATGGAGAAAAGACACCCTCTTCAATAAGTAGGGCTGGGAAAACTGGACAACTTCATCTAAAAAATGAAACTAGAACAACTCCTAACATCATACACAAAAATAACTCAAAATGGATTAAAGACTTAAATGTAAGTTCAGAAACTATAAGCTCTTAGTTTACACAGGCAGTATACTGCTTGACATGAACCACAGCAAGATCCTCTATGACCCACCTGCTACGCATGGAAATAGAAACAAAAATAAACAAGTAGGATCTAATTAAACTTAAAAGCTTTTGCACAGCAAAGGAAACGATAAACAAGTTAAAAAGATAACCTTCAGGATGGGAGAAAATAATAGCAAATGAAACAACTGACAAAGGGCTAATCTCCAAAATTTACAAGCAGCTCAGGCAGCACTAGAAAAACAAACAACCCAATCAAAAAGTGGGCAAAAGACCTAAACAGACATTATTCAAAGATATACAGATAGCTAATAAACACATGAAAAGATGCTCAACATCACTCAGTATTAGAGAACTGTGAATCAAAACTACAATGAGGTATCACCTCACACAGGTCAGAATGGCCATCATCAAAAAATCTACAAACAATAAATATTAAAGAGGGTGTGCACTCTTGTACTGTTGGTGGGAATGCAAACTGATACACCACTACGGAGAACAGTATGGAGATTCCTTACAAAACTAGGAATAAAACTACCATATGACCCAACAATCCCACTACTGGGCACATACCCTGAGGAAATCATAACTGAAGAAGACCCACAGACCCCAGTGTTCAGTGCAGCACTGTTTACAACAGCTAGAACACGGAAGCAACCTAGACGTCCATCAGCAGATGAATGGATAAAGAGGCTGTGGCACATACACACAATGGAATATTATTCAACCACTACCTTTGAGTCAGTTCGAATGATGTAGATGAACCTAGAGCCAATTATACAGAGTGAAGTAAGTCGGAAACAGAAAAACAAATGTTGTTTCAACACATATATATGGAATCTAGAAAGACGGTCCTGATGAACCTATTTGCAGGGCAGCAATGGAGACAGACACAGAGCACAGCCTTGTGGACACAGCAGGGGCAGGAGCGGGTGGGACGAAGTGAGAGCGAGCATGGGGACACACGCACTACCGTGTGCCAGCAGAGAGCCAGCGAAGACTCGCTGTCTGATGTGCGCAGCTCAAACTCGGGATTCCCTACACAACCCAGAGGGGTGGGGTGCGGTGGGGTGGGGTGGGAGGCAGGTTCAAGATTGAGGGGACATATGTACATGTTGATGTATGGCAGAAACTAACATAATACTGTAAAGCAATTATCCTCCAATTAAAAATAAAATTTTTAAAATATATATATAAAATTTTTTTAATTAGGATGAAAAAGATTTAAACTATTTTATTACTTTTATCAGATTATTTCTTCATATACAACTAGTTCATAATTCAGAAACCATAAAAATCTGAAGCAAACATCTAATCTATCATAAATTAACAGGTTTCAAAACACGTCACATTCTAGGAAAGATTTACATAATTAGTCTCAAAGCTGTAAATATTAGATGAACTCATAGTACTTAAGCGGCATACTAAATCTTGCTCCTTAAGAACTCTTTAGTTTCACTGTATTTCATCCACAAATATGACCTTATTCTACTATAAGGCACCATGCACTCTGCTCAGCTGGCACCTATTGTGTTATGTCACAGTTAAATATATAACAAAGTTAATCCATTTCTTAATAAATACATAGACTATTTTAAATGTTTCACTGTAAAGTATAATTTGCTGAGAAATTTCTAATCACAAAACAATCATACTATGTCTATAAAATTTATAGTTTACCCTAAAGATTATTTTGTTTTAATAGACTTAAGAACTGTATAAAATGCTTTGCTAGTGAGTACTCCTGTAGAGAGCAGAAACTGTTATGGCCCGATTAGCCTCTGCAGACAAAATAGGCTCCCCTATAAACTGAAGCGTTCTCAATGTGTGAATTGGATTGACAAACCCAGCACTATTTAGGACAGGTTTTCCAAACTTCCTCTAGTACTCTGAGTTTTCAGTTAATCTATATTTAATGTCTAAATTTAGGGACAGACGTTATTTTGGATTTCATCTGAGATCAGACTTAAATCTAGGACTTCACTGATATTCTGCTTTTACTAGCAAGTATTGGGACTACACCTCAATTCTGAATTTAAAAAACTGTTCTGACCAAGTTCTGAAATGGAATTATTAATAACTAATTATTTTTTTCAACCGATGTTTGCCAAGGGCGCTGTGTGGAGCGGTAAATGCGAAGCTCCTGCCCTCACGGAGAGGCTCCCTTATTCGAGGTCTAGCAGAGCACAGTCGATCGGCACGGAAAACCAGACAGATAAGGCGGTAGGGCTTCAGGGACTCCAGGCTTCAGTCCCAGGTCCACTGTCTGCCAAACATTAGCCAAGTTTCTCAATCTCTCTAAGACTTAATCTCTTCCGTTACAAAATGAAAACTAAACAAAATGAGTTCAATATCAACGACTCCCACAAAGTTACTTCAAGGGTTAAATATAAAAACACAAAAAGTGGTGCTCGCTTCGGCAGCACATATACTAAAATTGGAACGATACAGAGAAGATTAGCATGGCCCCTGCGCAAGGATGATACGCAAATTCGTGAAGCGTTCCATATTTTTCACATGTGAACCCATGGCTGATTCATGTCAATGTATGGCAAAAACCACTACAATATTGTAAAGTAATTAGCCCCCAACTAAAACAAACAAACACAAAAAGTGCCCAGTACAATAGTGGTAACATTACTAAATATTCAAAACATTCACAGATTCAGGGACTGGCACACAGAGTCTATTCAATATTCGCTCTGAGACAAGAACCTTACACACCATTTCCACAGACAGTGAATCAACCAGAAAATACATGATACTGTGTTTAAACCAACTGCTGCGCCTAATACAGCTACCATCTTTTTCTTCACTTTATCCCCCTTAACCTGGAGTTGCGTTTAAAAGATATTTTAAAATAGGTAAGCATTTCACCTAGTAACATACAAGAGGAATTAAAAGTTAATTTTTAAAAGCTCGTGCTAACCCAAACTGCATACTGTTGTTACATAAAGCAAGTGAAAGTTGCTCAGTCGTTTCCGACTCTTTGTGACCCCGTGGACTCTACAGTCCATGGAATTCTCCAGCCCAGAATACTGGGAGTGGGTAGCTGTTCCCTTCTCCAGGGGATCTTCCCAACCCAGGGATGCAGGCGGATTCTTTACCAGCTGAGCCACAAGGGAAGTCCAAGAATACTGGAGTAGATTGGCTATCCCTTCTCCAGAGGATCTTCCCGACCCAGGAATTGAACCGGGGTCTCCTGTATTGCAGGCAGATTCTTTAACAACTGAGCTATCAGGGAAGCTCCTACATAAAGCAAAATTTAGTACAAAATTTAAGTAACAAAAGAATAAGGAAATAAAATGGCTGGTCAAAGAAGTTCAGGCACTTATTAAAACACCCAAAGAAGTTAATTTGTCAATTACAGCCACAGTACTCTAGTTCATGAACCCAAATATTCATGGATACATAAAAAAATGACTTATTCTCTGAGTATTACTTTTAACATAAAAATCTTCAAAGTGATGATGCAAAAAAGCACATTAATACATGCAAAACCATTTTATAGATGCTAAAATTTACCTGTTTGAGTCCTTCATCAGTAAGTTTGTCCTGGTTGCCTACATGAACTTTCTGAAGTAAAGGACAGTGAGAGGCAACTGCAATAATAGAGGTGTCAGAAAGCTGTTTACACCTGTAAGCTGTATACCTAAGAAGTCCAGGACATTTAAATGCTAGAACACATACGCCAGTATCAGACATACTGCGACAATCAGAAATGTTGATTTCAATTATATTTTGACTTCTTGATGCAATTTTTTCCAATAATTCATCAGTGACCTATGAGAGGGGAGAAAAAAAGCAATAAGTTTAAAACTTTGCTAAAAATGGAAACTTACTATTCTTTTATTAAATTTTTTCTAATATATAACAATTAGATTATAGCATGAAAACCACAATCAAAAAGAAAAGCTTCTTAATATTAAAGCATAATAAGAGCTGTTGTATAATTTTAAAAATATATTTAGTCTTTTGTCTCCAGTTCCTAGAACAGAGCTCCTAAAGTCTTAGGAATTTCCTGAGTGATGGGAATGTCTTTTGTTTTCTTTAACTAGCCCCTTGTGACCATGCCTGAGTTTATAGTAATGGAATGACTTAAGTTGGGGCCCCTAGATAGCTTTAGGATGGAAGCTGGTCACCAGAAAGACCAGACACCATGTGATCAGAGTGCGGAAACTTCCTGTCCCTACCTCAGACTTTCTGGGAAGAGAGGACAGCTGGAGATGGGTTATAAAAATGCTTGAACAATGAGACCTGGAGGGCTTCTGAGTTGGCAAATACATTAAAGTGCTGTGAGGGTGATGTGGCTTTAGAGGACAGAGGAGCTTCATACCCTCTCCCCGAAATCTTGCCCTAGGCATCTTTTCCATTTGTCTGGTCTTGAGTTATATATCCTCCACACTAAACCAGTAAACATTAGTATTTTTCTGAGTTCTGATCACTCTAGCAAATTATCACCTTGAGCAGGGGACATGGGGAACTTCGAGTTTTAAAGATGGTCAGTCAGAAGTATAGGTGGCTCCAGACTTCCCTGGTGGCTCAGATGGTAAAGAATCTGCCTGCAATGCAGGAGACCCGGGTTCGATCCCTGGGTCGGGAAGATCCTCTGGAGAAGGGAATGGCAACCCACTCCAGTATTCTTGCCTGGAAAATCCAATGGATGGAGGAGCCTGGTGGGCTACAGTCCCCAGGATCACAGCGAGTCGGACACAACTGAGTGACTTCACTTTCACTTTCAGGACTGTGAGGGGTATATTAAGTGGGGACAGTCATGGGACTGGCCCTTAAACTGTAAGGTGTGCACTAACTCCAGGAGTTAGTGTCAGAATTGAACTGAATTGCTGGACACCGAGTTAGCGTCAGAGAATTCGTTAGCATGGAAAAAAGCACACATTTGGTGTCAGAAACACCAAATGATAATATGCTGCTGCTGCTGCTGCTAAGTCGTTACAGTCGTGTCTGACTCTCTGCGACCCCGTAGACAGCAGCCCACCAGGCTCATCCGTCCATGGGATTCTCCAGGCAAGAACACTGGAGTGGGTTGCCATTTCTTTCTCCAGTGCATGAAAGGAAAAAGTGAAAGTGAAGTCATTCAATCGTGTCCGACTCTTGGCGACCCCATGGACTGCAGCCTACCAGGCTCCTCCGTCCATGGGATTTTCCAGGCAAGCGGACTGGAGTGGGGTGCCATTGCCTTCTCCAAAATGATAATATAATGTACTAGTTTTCAATAAAAGTCTAAAAATCTATCCTTATTAGGAAAACACACTTTAATTAAACCTTTAAACTCACCAAAAACTCCCCACAAACAAAACTGTACTAAAATTTTGAGTTGGTTCTTAACCCAACAAACGGTATGTATCAGTCAACATGATGCATGAATCTTGACTTTTCACACATAATATTAGATGATACCTACCAAAGTATATAAATTTCAATTGCTTTACTACTTCTATCAGAATACATTAGCTATAATTAAGTCCACAGCTTATACAATATATTATCTTGGGTATTAGGACACCAGAGACTATATACAAAGGCCATTTAAAAAAAAAAAAAGCTTATCTCAGAAGACTCAAAGCTAAATATAAGTAATCTTAAAATTCATCTAGTGAAAAACTCACAGGACCATCTTGATTTTTTTAAACAATTTTTGAAAACCAACCTCGACACATTCCCTGCCCAATCATATTTCCAAAAAAAAGAAAACAGAGTTACCATTATTCAAGTCTTTTGAGTAAAAATAATGATGAGAGAAAATACACATGATTAAATTTAGAAAGGAAGAAGAAAAGAATTGGGGAGTGTCGAGGGGCACAAGGAGTAAGAGCCAAGGCTGAGACCACCTTTGTTTCTACTTGTTGGAAACAGAGTACCTCTTTCTCTATTTTCTCTTATTTTTTTTTAAACCTCCAAACCTAACTACCAGGAGAAGAGAAAAGCTATTCTTAGTCTGCTGCTGCTGCTAAGTCGCGTCAGTCGTGTCCGACTCTGTGCGATCCCATAGACGGCAGCCCACCAGGCTCCCCTGTCCCTGGGATTCTCCAGGCAAGAACACTGGAGTGGGTTGCCACTGCCTTCTCCGATTTTCAGTCTGAATTTGTAACAAATAGCTCTGATATTTAAGATTATCAACCCAATGGATTACTTCACATTACCTCTCTCTATACTCTCAGCCACAACTAACTAAATATTCACCATCCTCCTTGGATACAAACTTCATGAACTCAGGCAGGTAAACACTGTATAACTGTCTTGACCCTTACCAATGAGGCAGGAAAACAAAAAGGAAACTTAACAACAAATGCTCAGGAACTTGCTTATCTCGTGTACAGTACACATGTTATAGACAGACACATATGCTACCAGTGGTATGTTGGAGTTGTACCAAATCAGAGAGTCTAGAGAGTATGTACCACTTTTCAAATCAGTGACAGCGTCACGTTCTGTGACATCACACTGGTAGCTTGAAACAGGTCATGGTGAGAGTATCTGTACCACAAAAACTGGAAAATGCAACAAATCGGGGCTTTTTCTTTGTTCATTTGTTTTTGAAAGCCAGCTGTTAAAACATTCACCAGCGCATCACTACTAACAATATCACGGAAGGTTTAGAGCAGGTTTAGTACACTAATAAGATCCTATTTTTAGTGGATATTTTTTATGTTTCCAAAGCCAAGTACTGACAACCAAGGAAGAATTTAACAAGTCCAACCAACTGTTTGTAATAAGGCAATATAAACTACTTTCTTTCTTAAATGACATATAAACATACTGGGCAGCTGGGCAACAGGGAGGATTGGAAAACTCATCAAAGTGAAAATTAAAACAAAGTAAGTTATCTTATTCCATTTTGCTTCCATTTCTTCACACAAAATAACATTATAAGAGTACTATTATCAAAAGTATAATAATTATTATATTAATAGGGATAATGACAGTATCAACTCATAAGGTTGTTGATCAAATGAATATACATAAAACTCACAGAACAGTACACACATGGCAAGTCAGCAGTGCTATTTAAGTGTTTGCCGTCACTGTCTACTAATTATCTCTCCAAAAAATGAAAAGTTTAGTAACTTTTTTAAATGCAGTAAAAAAAATAATAATAATAAGGTGGGGGAAACAAAGAGGACTACAACAAATAGGATTAAGAATCGACCCAAAATTACCAATCCAAACTAAAAGATACATTCATCACAGAAACCTAGCTTCAACTTGAATTTGAAAAAAAAAATTACTAAAGCACAGAATTATAGATTTTAGTCATTTGAACTATCCTGAAAAACTACAGTGTGAAAGAAGTGATTTCTAAGAAGAAAAAAGGTATTTTTTTGAGTAGGTCAAATTGAGTGTTTTTGTAGAATCAGAATCCATACCTGTTGACGACTACTAAGATCCAGCTGCTTCCAAAACTGGAAATCTAAACAAAGGTCACGCCAGTACTTGCAAACCAATGATGCAGAAAGGCAACGTTCATCCAGAGATAAATTGGAAAATATCTGTGAATAAAAAAGGAACCACATAATATGTGTTAAACATTTTAAAGGCAATAAAAGTTTTTACCAGTTATAAAAAATTAATATTTAAAAAAAAATGTATCCCTTATATCAAGGACTCATCACAGCAAGGGAGCTGCTCCGCTATATAAGAAACCCCAAGCACACTGTCTATGAATGGCTGAGCACCAGGTTCCACACAAATGTGTGCTGTGTGACATGTGAGGGGGTGGTCATCTCCCTGGACATGAAAAATTAACTTTTTAAAACAGAAAACCATTTTAGTACAAGTGATCATTATTAAAAGAGTCACTGTTATGGACTGTCCTAAAGAGAAAGTATGATATGGGAGTAGCTAAGGTCACAACCAAGAAAGGGAAAAAAAAAACACTCAATCTACTAAAATCATGAATACAAAGAGACATTATTACCAACCTTACAAAAAAAGAAAGAATTATAGGAGAGTATTATGAACAATTGTATGCCACAAATTAGATAACCTAAACAAAACAAACTTCTAGATATACTACAAACTACAAAAAAACTGATTCAAGAAGAAATAGAAAATTTCAATATACCTATAATAAGAGAAAATGTTGAATCAGTAATCAGAAACTTCCAAAGAAGAAAGGCCAAGGACCAGATGGCCCTAATAGTGATACATTTAAAGAACAAATACAAATTCTTCTTAAATGATTCCCAAAGCTGGAGTATAAGGGAACTCTTGGTAACTCTATGAGGTTAGCATTACTCTGATACTAAAGTCAAAGACATAATAAGAAAACTATAGACCAATGTCTCTTATAAATTTAAATGCAAAAAATCCTTAAAAAGTCTATTTGGCCCTTGAACAGCATAGGGATTGGGATGCTGACCCTTTATGCAGTTGAAATCCAAGTATAACTTAGTAGTCGGCCCTCCCTATAAGCAATTCCTCACCCACAGATTGAACCAACCAAGGCTCGCGTAGTACCAGTGTTTACTATCGAAAAGAAGTCTGCGTGTAAGAAGACCTGCATATCAAACCCGTGCTGTTCCAGAGTCAGCTACAGAACCAAAGTACATCAAGCAGCACATCAAAAGGACTATACACCATGGTCAAGTGGTATTTATCCCAAGAAGGCAAAGATGGTTCAACAGGCAAAAATAAATCCATTTAACACATCACATTAATAAAATAAAGGTTTAAAAAACTCAACCATTTCAATTAAAGTAGAAAAAGCATTTGACAAAATCCAGTACCATTTCTTGACAAAAATACTCAGGAAACTAGAAATCAAAGGAAACTTCCTTAATGTGATAGACAGCATGTGTAAAAATCCTGCCATTATTATTATACTTAATGGTGAAAGACTGAATATTTTCCCCTGACATGAGGAACAAGACAAAGATTTCTGCTGTCTCCACTTCTACACAACACTGTACTACAGATTCTGGCCTGGGCAATTACATAAGGAAAAGATGAAAGGGCATTTCGATTAGAAAATTAAAATGCTCTATAGTTACAATTATCATGATCTTATATAGGAAAATTATACACAAAAAAATTTAGAGCTAATAAGCAAATCGGAGAAGGCAATGGCACACCACTCCAGTACTCTTGCCTGGAAAATCCCATGGATGGAGGAGCCTGGTAGGCTACAGTCCATGGGGTTGCTAAGAGTCGGACGCGACTGAGCGACTTCACTTTCACTTTTCCCTGTCATACACTGGAGAAGGAAATGGCAACCCGCTTCAGTGTTCTTGCCTGGAGAATCCCAGGGACGGCAGAGCCTGGTGGGCTGCCGTCTGTGGGGTCGCACAGAGTCGGACACGACTGAGGCAACTTAGCAGCAGCAGCAATAAGCAAATATTTCTACACACTATCAATGAACAATTCAGAAAGAAAATAAGGCAGGACTTCCCTGGTGGTGCAGTGGGTAAGAACCCACCCTCTGATGCAGGAGACACGGGTTTGAACCCTGATCCAGGAAGACTCCGCAGGCTGAAACGCAGCTAAGCCCGTGCACCACAACTACTCAAGACTCACTCTGGAGCCTGTGCTCTGTAAGAGAAGCCTCCACTCACTGCACCTAGAGGCAGCCTGTGCGATCATAAGGAGACGGGCACAACTGTGGGAAAGGAGAGCACTCCTATCTGCACAGCATCAGAAAACGCTTGTTCACAGTTTCCACATCTTTATATTGAAACTCTCCATTCTTTGGCTCAATGTTATATTCTCTTACAATTTGAATACTGTTTCCTTCCATTCTGTTAACATGTGTATTATAGTTTCAAGTTTTTTCCTCCTAAGTCTAATACCTGTGCTGACTCAATTTCTATTAACTGTTTTGTCTCCTCTCAGTATAGGTCACTTTTTCCCTGTCTCTTGACATGCCTCATAATTTTTCATTCAAAACCAGCCATTTTAGGTAACATATTGTAGCAACTCTGGAATTTGATTTACTTCTCTGAAATCTGTTTCAACTTTAATCTCCCTGGCCTTATATGGTAGGATCTGAAGTTTGAATGTTTGTTTGCATGTCTCTGCTCAACTTTTAATTCTTATTCACATTTCTTTAGCGTGGCTTCCCTGTGTCTACATTTGGGCAAAAAAATGCTCAAATACCTTGAGCCTGCCCTTCAATCTGTGCATGGCTTGGGAAGAGCATATTCAAGGCTTATTCTCAAGGTTGCTTTGGCCCTTGCTTTCTGCTAGATACTCTCAAGTCTCCCCAGGACATGTTCATAGTTTGAGTAAACCATGGATATGTGAAGAGCTTGTTATCCCTTTACGGGTCTCTCATTTCCAAGGTCTGCTGGTTAAATTCCTAGCTGATCCCCATCTCATCCCAACTGGTACCACAATATGAAACTTGCAAATATGTGGGTTTTAACCATTTTCATCCTACAAAGTTCATCACGTTTAGTTGACAGATACAGGTTGTTATTCATTGCCCCTAACTGAGTTACCCTCTTAAGACACCAAAACTGCTGGTTGTTGCTATTCAGTCACTGACTTGTGTCTGACTCTTTGTGACCCCATGGACTGCACAACACCAGGCTTCCCTGTCCTTCACTATCTCCCGGGGTTTGCTCTAATTCATCTCCATTGAGTCGGTGATACTATCCAACCATCTCATCCTCTGTCGTCCCCTTCTCCTCCTGCCCTCAATCTTTGCCAGCATCAGGGTCTTTTCAAATGAGTCAGCTCGTCACATCAGGTGGCCAAAGTGTTGGAGCTGGAGCCTCAGCATCAGTCCGTCTAGTGAACATTCAGGACTGATTTCCTTTAGGATTGACTGGTTTGATCTACTGCTGTTAGGGGTCTCAATTCAAGAGCGGTGTAGACTTCCACTATTCCTACCTGAAGCTCTAGTAGTTTCCTAAGAATAAATACATCTGAATTTGTTGTCTGCTTTTGGTCAATTCCCAAAGATCAAATAGTTTAGGGCAATTTTGTCCAGTTATTTACATACATACATATATGGGTATTGATATGTGTGTATATACACATATGACATGTGTGTGTGTGTGTGTGTGTGTGTATTTATATATACTGTTTTGGGGGAGGATTCATCAAACTTTTCATGCAGCCAAAACCGGAAGTTCCTCTCTGGTAGATTTTTCATGCTTGTCCTCTGCATTTCATAGACAAGAAAATAAAGATTTAGAGAAACTAGATCATTTGTTGAAGCTTAAAGGACTACATGATTTTAAAGAGCTAATTTGTCCCAAAGCCTTTGGCTGTGTGGATCACAATAAACTGTGGAAAATCCTGAAAGAGATAGGAATACCAGACCACCTGACCTGCCTCTTGAGAAACCTGTATGCAGGTCAGGAAGCAACAGTTAGAACTGGACATGGAACAACAGACTGGTTCCAAATAGGAAAAGGAGTACGTCAAGGCTGTATATTGTCACCCTGCTTATTTAACTTATATGCAGAGTACATCATGAGAAACGTTGGGCTGGATGAAGCACAAGCTGGAATCAAGATTGCTGGGAGAAATATCAGTAATCTCAGATATGCAGATGACACCACCCTTATGGCAGAAAGTGAAGAAGAACTAAAGAGCCTCTTGATGAAAGTGAAAGTGGAGAGTGAAAAAGTTGGCTTAAAGCTCAACGTTCAGAAAACTAAGATCACGGCAACTGGTCCCATCACTTCATGGCAGATAGATGGGGAAACAGTGGAAACAGTGGCTGACTTTATTTTTCTGGTCTCCAAAATCACTGCAGATGGTGACTGCAGCCATGAAATTAAAAGACACTTACTCCTTGGAAGGAAAGTTATGACCAACCTAGATAGCATATTTAAAAGCAGAGACATTACTTTGCCAACAAAGGTCCGTCTAGTCAAGGCTATGGTTTTTCCAGGAGTCATGTATGGATGTGAGAGTTGGACTATAAAGAAAGCTGAGTGCCAAAGAATTGATGCTCTTGAATTGTGGTGTTGGAGAAGACTCTTGAGAGTCCCTTGGACTGCAAGGAGATCCAACCAGTCCATCCTAAAGGACATCAGTCCTGGGTGTTCATTGGTAGGACTGATGTTGAAGCTGAAACTCCAATAATTTGGCCACCTGATGCGAAGAGCTGACTCTTTTGAAAAGACCCTGATGCTGGGAAAGATTGAGGGCAGGAGAAGAAGGGGACAACAGAGGATGAGATGGCATCATGGACTCGATGGACATGGGTTTGGGTGGACTTAGGGAGTTGGTGATGGACAGGGAGGCCTTGCATGCTGCGGTTCATGGGGTCGCAAAGAGTCGGAAACGACTGAGCGACTGAACTGAATTTGTCCCTTAGCAAACAGAAGTGGAATATGGTCACTGGAACCAAGAAACACCTTGTTTAAAATATGTGTGACTTTGGATAGTACCTTCTTTGGACCTTATTTGTTCTTTTGTAAAAGTAAGATGAATTGTCACAACAGATAATTGACTAAATCTAGGTAGATTTTACTCAGGTGAAAGGAAATTCAGTGAGTGAGTGAAGGGAAGATAACATCAGTACCAGCAAAGATGGATAAAAGTAAAAAAACAAAATTGAAGCTAAAACACCAATTCATATTTAACAGATCTCTGCATATGGTTTGTTGTAGGCAACCTATAAAACGGCCTTCAATACCCCACCTCCTTGTAGTTACACCTGCATAAATCTCTCCTCGTGAGTATAAGCGGGGTTTATTGGCTCACTTTTAATGAAAAGAGTACGGCAGAAGAGATTGGGTTAAGAAAACTGTGGCTTCTTATTTTGGGGGTTCTTGATTCTGCTGTTGCACATGATTAGCCCTCTGGAGAAGTCTCAAATGGCACGGCAAGTAACTTAAACATCTGGCCGACAGTCAAGGAGGACCTGAGGCCTGCCAACCACCATGCGAGTGAGCCTGGGTGAAAACCCTCACGGCCCGGCCGAGTGGCCCCAAGGACACCTTGAGCGTAGCCTCATGAGAGACCCTGGATCAGAGGGGCCCAGCAAAGCCATGAAAAGATTCCCGCAGAAAAGATGAAATGATAAACGTCTGTGGTCTTAAACTGCCTAACTTGTTAAACAGAAACAATTAACTAACATATGTCTTAATACACCTGCTTTTCTTACAGCCATTAAAATGCTACCTCGCCCACACCCTAACTCCTCAGAAGATAACTACTCTGCCCCAGGGTGTTTCTCTTAAGTCATTTAACAAACATCTGTGCACATGTACCTGGGCTTCTATGGGAGACACTAAGATAGGAGGTTTGTTCACTGACCTCAAAATTACATAGTCAAAGACACGTCTGCATTATCTTTGGATAAGCTGAGATTGAAGAGAAAGAGCATTTCAAAGGTTGCTTTGAAGAAAAAGAACATGAAGGACTGACCTGGAGCAACATCTTGGTAAATAAGAAAGAGGAAAAAATGACAATGAGAAAACCGAAATGGCACTCGAATCAAGCCAGGAAGTTGCTTACCTTAACACAGTCAGTTAGCAATGGCTTGAACATGACACAAGTGTAAACCAAGTAGCTGTTCTAAGGCTGCAAACGATCAAGGCATGGATCACCTTATATTTTATTGCTCACTGTCCTAATATACAGAGTTGAAAATGAGTTACTCTTTTAATCCAGGTGATCTAGCCCTGCCTCCTGAGAAACCTGTACGCAGATCAAGAAGACAGTTAGAACCAGACATGGAACAACGGACTGGTTCCAAATTGGGAAAGGAGTACGTCAAGGCTGTATATTGTCACCCTGCTTATTTAACTTATATGCAGAGTACATCGTGCAAAATGCCAGGCTGGATGAAGCATAAGCTGGAATCAAGATTGCTGGGAGAAATATCAACAACCTCAGATATGCAGATGATACCATCTTCATGGCAGAAATTGAAGAGGAACTAAAGAACCTCTTGATGAAGGTGAAAGAGGAGAGTGAAAAAGTTGGTTTAAAACTCAACATTCAGAAAACTAAGATCATGGCATCCAGTCCCATCACTTCATGGCAAATAGATGGGAAAATAGTTGTAACAGTGACAGACTTCATTTTTGGGGCTCCAAAATCACTGCAGATAGTGACTGCAGCCATGAAATTCAAAGATGCTTGTTCCTTGGAAGAAAAAGTATGACCAACCTAGATAGCACATTGAAAAGCAGACATATTTCTTTGCCAACAAAAGTCCTTCTAGTCAAAGCTGTGGTTTTTCCAGGAGTCATGTATGGATGTGAGAGCTGGACTATAAAGCAAGTTGAGCACCAAATAATTGATGCTTTTGAACTGTGGTGTTGGAGAAGACTCTAGAGAGTCCTTTGGACTGCAAGGAGATCAAACCAGTCAATCTGACAGGAAATCAATCCTGAAAACTCATTGGAAGGACTGATGCTGAAGCTTCAGGACTGTGGCCACCTAAGGTGAAGAGCTGACTCATTAGACAAGACCCTGATGCTGGGAAAGATGGAAAGTGGGAGGAGAAGGGGACAACAGAGGATGAGATGGTTGGATGGCATCACCGACTGGATGGACATGAGTTTGAGTAAGCTCTGGGAGCTGGTGATGGACAGGGAGGTCTGAGTTGCTGCAGTCCATGGGGTCGAAAAGAGTCGGACACGACTGAGTGACTGAACAACAACAAGCAGCCCTGGAAAACAAAAGAGGAAGCAAAGGACAAGCAGCTGCCTTTTATAGTATGACTTGGAAGTGGTATGCACTGCTTCTACTACTGCCCTATTACCTAATATTTAGTCCCAGCCACCCCTACCTATGAGAAGCTAAGAAACAGCCTCTGGTTAGGTGGCCATGCGCCTAGCTAGAACACGGTAGGTTCTGTTAGTAACAACAATATAAAGCGAACGATATCGGGAAACAGCAATGACTTCTAGTCAAGACCTGGGTTGAAAACGTGCTTAATATTCCTAGATCTTTAGTGGAGGATCCGGACAATGCAACTAAACTATTAACTACCAGAAAACGTAGAAGTCATATTACTGATATAATCTCAACTAACCACTACCAGGCTAATATACAAGTATTGTCAAGCCTTGAAGATTCTACTTTTGACTAAGGCATTGCTATAAGCTATCAAAACATACTTCAGACTAAAGAAACTTTCAGAGAACGAATTGTTGCTTAACATTTGGGCATACATATCCCACAGACCTTTAAAAATCAACCATGCCAACACCTATATTTGGCCATTTCTTTTTTTAATGAAGACATCTTAACTGCTATCAGACATTACTACAAGATGGAGATAAGGTTTATAAGGAAGTAGGCTGCATGCAAGTTGTAGAAGAAAAGAAGTAAATCTGTGTAGCAATTTTATATTGACTATCTCCTGTGTGTCAGTTCAACTTTTCTGGTCTTTCCAATTTTTTTCCTATGAACATCATATATTGCCTCTTTCTTAAATATCTACTTACAACAGCTTGCCAAAAGCTTGAAAGAAAAATTTACTAAATAGTCTGCTGAATAAAGCACCAGTTAGAAAAACAGAGACACAAAATATATTTCTTGTATTTTTCCTTTTTTTTTTTTTTTTTTTTTTACCTGCACTTCAAGGCTTGCAGGGATCTGAGACCCCTAGCAGGGAAGTGAACCCAGGCCCCGGGCAGTGAGAGCATGGAGTCCTGACCACTGACCTCCAGGGAATTCCCGTTCTGGTATTTTTCTAACCATACAGCCATAGGGAAGTGACAGATTCTAAAACTATTTCCCAATCTATAATTAAAATAACTTCTCATCGTTTTACCTTTAAAATTTAAAGCACAGCAAGCCAATGAAACCCCAACTAGGACTACACAGAGTGTCAGGCTATAGTCAGGTATTCACACAAGAATAAGTTTTATTCTAAAGCAAGTCACCAAATTCAATAAAACATGACTCTTTTTTAAGTATTCAAGGAGGAGACACTATGAAACGATGTGCCCTCTGACGCATCTCCAGGATTCTCTGAGCACTTCCTTGTGTTCCAGCACAAAGCAGTCTAAGCTCACCTTGTGTCTTCCCTGTCCCAACTCTGTGATCAGTCATTTCCCCAACAACGCTGATTCCTTTTCGCAGAGAATGGTATTTAGAAGCTAAGATACGGACACTAAGTATACTCACTGTTTTGGGTACTGCTGCTCAGAGATTCTCTCAGGGCAGAGTAAGGCAATGCCATCCATGAACGTACATATGCAACCCACCTCCCAACACTGCTCCTAGCTTCCCCCACCACATGGGTGCCCTGACCATGTCACCTGGGCCCCAAACTGGCCAAGACTTGGGCAAGATTCGCTATTACTAACTAAAGTAGAGTTGAGTCACAGGATTATGTTAGTTTCAGGTGTACAACATAGTGATTCAATATTTTTACAGATTATACTCCACTTGAAGTCATACAAAATAATGGCTGTATTTCCCTGTGCTGGACACTATGTGCTTATTGCTTTAAGACTCTTGATAAGCATAAAATAGGATATTTAACCAAAGGAAAATAACCTTTTAAGAAAGTATTATTTTAACAGTAAATGCTTCCATATTTGCCTTCACGTATCTTCCCTCCCATTCTCTATCATTTATAGAACCTGGTATCTTAAACTGATAAAGAACAGCTCAAGGTTAACCCCTTGACAGCTACTCATTACGAGGCACCAAAATTTATAGACTTCCCAAAATGAGAAGAAAACAAGTCTCACCTTTTGGTAGCCTGATTTAATTAAGATATCCAGGATTTCTAGGCATTCTCCAGCCAAAAGATATCTTGAACCTGACTTCCTAAGGACACTTCATTTCAGCACTGGCTAAGATCATCCCTGGAACTCCAGGGACGTACTTTCTAGAATTTATGTGGTAGCGGAACCTTAGGTCAGAGCATTCACGAAAAGCTACATTAACTTAGCTCCTCTTACCCACCACCAGTCTACATTCAAAGCTTTAAAAAGTTGGGTTACTCATTTTCTTTGACTCTCATTTTCATTGCTTTCTCATATCTGAAAAAAAACAGATCAGATACATAAGCTTTCCTCCAAAACACATTTCTCTTATAAAACTCTTCCTTGATCACTAAAGCAACCTATTGGTAATAAAGCTATAAAAATACAGATTTAATAACTACTGACACACTATCAGAGACGCATTCATGGTAAAGTGGTTTTCTAATGGTGGTGATGGATTTTGAATCTCTCACCTGGTTGACTTGGGAAAGAAATAGTCTGCTGACAGAAACCAAGGTATCTAAATATATGGCACACAAAGCCTCTAAAATTTAAATATAGATTCAAAATACCCAGTTACTCAAATAGCAACTACTTAAAAATATTCCACTGCTATCATTTGACAAAATTGTTATAGTGATTCTACTATATAAAAACCTAATCGTGATATCAGTAGGCAAGATTGCTTAAAGTTTTAAAGACAACAGGTAACAAAGACTGAACCTAGCTTATCTGATCTAAAACAAGGCATTAACCAGTTCAAGATCAAACGTAATGGGCTTAATTAAGTGTTCAATACCTAAGAAAATGCTATCCCCACAGTTGAACTTTGAAGGGCCATTCCCTGCTTCTCAAATTTCTTCTATTTAAAAACAATTCAACCCCAAAGACACAATTATAAAATTAGCTTCTGACTCATAATGGTTAGAAGTCTCCACCTGCCCTCCAATTAAGGAATTTCTTTCATAAAATATCTGAGAGAAGGTTAATCAAGCCCTTTTACACCACATGTTGAAAAGACCTCAAGACCTGGAAACAATGAGCTGAGTTCTAGCCCAGGGTCTGCCATTCACTATCTGAAATGCCCTGGGGTAATAAGCCATTTCACTTCTCCAGGCCTGCCTTTTCTCTTACATAAGGAGGAGGGAGTAACCAAATGACCTCAAAGGTCTGTTCCTGAAGTTACGTAATTACAATTTCCAGTGAAGCTCACCATTTCAAGAAAGAATTCATTTTTACATAGCTCCCAGGCGGAGAAGGGGGAGACAGAGGATGAGATGGTTGAATGGCATCACCGATTCCATGGACATGAGTTTGGGTAAACTCCAGGAGTTGGTGATGGACAGGGAGGCCTGGCATGCTGCAGTCCATGGGGTCCTAAAGAGTGGGACAGGACTGAGTGACTGAACTGAACTGAATCATACCATATTGAAATAAATACAGTATGGCATAATACTATGGGATATACACAACAACTAAAAAGGATGAAGAAAACCATATACTAACAACAAAAAACCTCCAATTCATACAGTTAATGAAAAAAATTGAAGAACATGTACATTTTGATGCCATTTGTGGAAAAGGCTATGAAGTTTTACATAGGGCTTTCTACAGTGAGCAATGTAGAGAAGGCAATGGCAACCCACTCCAGTACTCTTGCCTGGAAAATCCCATGGACAGAGGAGCCTGGTAGGCTGCAGTCCATGGGGTCACGAAGAGTTGGACATGACTGAACGACTTCACTTTTTACAATGAAGATAATATTCTGGATATGCAGAGTCCAACACGGTAGCTGCCAGCCACACATGACTACTGATCTCTGAAATACAGTTACTGTGACTGAGAAGCTGAATTTTAAATTTTATTTGATTTTAACTACTTTAAATTTAAATAGTAATCAGTTCAGTCGCTCAATAGTGTCTGACTCTTTGGGACCCCATGGACGGCAGCACTCCAGGCCTGCCTGTCCATCACCAACATCCAGAGTTTACCCAAACTCATGTCCATTGAGTCAATGATGCCATCCAACCATCTCATCCTCTGTCTTCCCCTTCTCCTCCTGCCCCCAGTCCTTCCCAGCATTAGGGTCTTTTCCAATGAGTCAGTTTTCGCATCAGGTGGCCAAAGTATTGGAGTTTCAGCTTCATCATCAGTCCTTCCAATAAATGATCAGGACTGATTTCCTTTAGAATAGATGGTTGGATCTCCTTGCTGTCCAAGGGACTCTGATATAAATAGTAATATTGATTAGAAACTACTTTACCCTACAATACAGGTCTAGAAAAAAAATCTAAACTGGTAATGGTAGTTAGTGACCTCTGGAGAGAAAACCAGATGGAGGGTAGGGGTGAACCAAGGCAAACTTTTGCTTTCTCTGCATTATGTGAACTTAAAGCAGATAATACTCACTACTTACATAAAAACAAAACTGAAAAAGATCTATTGATATTGAGTCAAAAATTTGACTGAAGCAGAGTAAAAAGAATTAAATTTTTTCTCTTTTGCTTTTACCATACCTGGGAAAAACTGAACAAGTATGGTAGTTTGAGTCAACTTCCCTAAAACCATCTTTAAATCATATTTCGGCACATCTTTCTCCCAAACTCTCTCCCCTCCACCTTCCCATTCTCTGTAACTATAGTAACTTCTGGTACAAAGGACTCAGCAGTACAATTTTTGAAGTTATGGCCCATTATCAGGGAAGTTGGGCATACTTTCTAATGGGGGTAATGGATTTCTGCCTCTATAAGCACAACCCTCTGGTACTGTTAAAACAAAACAAAAAAAAATCGTCATAGCTCCCTAAATCTTCTCTTCTTCAAGCCAAAATAGAGCCAGAAACTTTTCACCATCCAGTGGCTCTATTGTGGCTCAAAACAACTCAGGACAGGAACACTTCTTAGGAGACTTCCCTACTGGCACGGCGTATACTCACTCAGAGTCTCAACCCAGACACCTGGTCATTCTAAACCCCTGGTCATTCGCTCCTTCATTAATATTTACTGAGTGCCATTAAATACCAGGCACTGCACTTAGGGGAGGAGACAGAGCAATGAACAATATTTAAGTAGAAAGAGCCTCTGCCCTCCAAAGCTTGATCCCCAGAAGTTAATTGGGTTGCTAAACACTAAAAAACTCGAATTTCTATTCATTCTAGACAGTCCAACTCATGCTATGCTGAATACCACTGGGACCATGAAAACCACAGAGTATCTCTAGCCATGTTTCTAACACAAGTCATGGAAATCGACATTACATGTATAAATACTGCAACACAACAGGGGAAGCCCAATGAAGAATTTCCCCAAATATTCCTTAGAACAAGTTTTCAACAGTCCCTAGAAAAAAATGTGGAAAAGAACAATGTTGTAAATAAAATAAACTTATTATACTGGAACTCTCTTTATTATGAAATCATGTCCTTCCTCCTTTCTTATCTTTTATTTTTGTTTTGTATTAAAATGTCTTCTACCTCATGAAATAATGATAGTTTAGGTAGAAAGTGGGAGGTACCTGCTTTTTACTTTGTTTTTAAAGTCTTACTTACCAAATAACAAGACAGCAATCAAACCTCTATGCCAAACATTTGTTGACATTTCATTTGTCCATGATGTCCACTAAGTTAAAAGATTCAAGACCATTCCCTCTGCCATAAGAAGCAGTAATTACTCCTTCAAAAATACACTTCTGAAAGGTAAACAACTTCAGTTCAGTTCAGTCGCTCAGTCCTGTCTGACTTTGCGACCCCATGAACTGCAGCTCGCCAGGCCTCCCTGTCCATCACCAACTCCCAGAGTTTACCCAAACTCATGTCCATTGAGTCGGTGATGCCATCCAACCATCTCATCCTCTTGGACATGCAGAAAAGTTAAGCTCTCCCAGTTCTTTGCTTTGTTATTTACAAAAATATTAATATCACAGTAAAACAAATCCAAACACACAGGATTATAAATATACACAAAGTCCAATCAAAGTATGTTGTTGAGAATAAAAATTATAATTGATGACAGCTGCTTCAGTAACAGTAAAAGTAGCCAAATTCTTATCTAGGTTTTTCTAGTTAGTCTTAAATATCATCCACAGTGATAAAGGAGGTTTGTATTTATTAAGCTCCAGAAAGCTGCAGTGTGGGGGTGGGAGAGAAGAGAGAAAATGAACAGAAAAAAAACTTTTTACTACTAACTTACTACAAAGTATCACATAATTAAGTTTATCACTAGCATTGACAAAACTGCAAATTTTACTTTGTAGCTGAAAGTGGGACAAGGTTTCCACGGGACCTCTACCTCTTCCCCACTCATGTATCCCCCAACAAAAAATACACTTGTCCTTACCGTGTGGTAATGTCTGCTTTACCTAAGATAATAGAACACTGCATAAATAAAAAGGGTTTTCCAGTCGGACAGGCCTAAACTCCGCAGATCTGTGTGTGTGTGACCTTGGGCAAGTCATTCAACCCCTTCAAGCCCCACTGGACTATAAGCTCCATATGAACACACCACGTCGGCCTGACTTACTACAGTAGGCACTGGGCGCTGATACATCGGTTTCTTCTTGTGTAAGGATGTTAACAATATTTCTTTCACGGCGTCAACTGAAGGATTCGGTGAGATACTATGTATATAAAGCCCTGGCACTGTGCCTGATCATCGTGGTCAAGTGCTCGATAGATAAAAGGTAACTGTTTTTTGACATGAGCTAGCAGTTACCAAATCTGAAAGTACTGTCTGAATACTTTACAACACTAATATACAAAAGTCTTTACCCGGTTAAGCGCTAACCGCTCAAGGGATAACACACACACACACACACACACACACACACACACACACGCACACACACACACACACACACACACACACACACACACACGCAATTTCACAGAAAACCTACAGTTTCTACAACAGTCGGCTTGGGACTCTACCCGGGATTACGCGCAGCAGACCCAAGCGATTAAAAGGACCTTCATTGGACTCCAAGCCCCTGCACTTGAAATAACGGGCTGTCACGGAGCACCCCCCACCTCAGGCGTGCAGGAGAGAGGACCCCCGAGCGGGCCCGGCGGGCGGGGGGCGCGCGCAGACCCACCTTGAGCAGGATGGAGGGCGGCAGCTGGTTGATGTCCGGGGCGTCGGGGGGCGGCTCCCTGTGGCAGTCGCACGGCGGCTCGGGGCCCTCCGGACAGTCGGAGTCGCCGCACTCGTGCTGCGGCTGCCGGGCGGCCGAGGGGGCGACACCCCCAGCTCGGACCGCGTCCCCGCCGGCCTCCGCGGGGGGCCCCTCCCGGGGCGGCGGGGGAGCGCGGGGCGCGGAGCGGCGGCGGGGGGTGCTGCTCCGGGCCGCCGCCCGCAGGCCCGCCGCCGCCGCCGCCGCCGCGCGCCGCAGGCCCCCGCCGCAGCGGGGCTGCTTACAGGGGGTGCAGGCGGGGACCCCGGCCCCCTTCCGCTTGCACACCATCTCGGGGGGCGCGGGGGGGGCTCGGCCGGCGGCGCCCGGAAGGGCCGCGAGGCGGCCGGCGGCGCGGGCGGGCGCACGGGCCCCGAGCGGGCCCACAGGAGGCTCCCGGCCGGCCGCTCCCGGGCGGCGGCCGCGGCCGGCCCCAGCTCCCCGCGGCCGGGGACGGGCGGCGCGGCGGCGGCGGCGACCGAGAGCAGGAGGCGGCGCGCGGCGTCCTCGGCGGCCAGGCCCGCGCGGCGCCGCGCCGGGGGCTGTGAGGAGGCGGCCGCGCCGTAGGCCCCGAGCGGCCGCGGCGACGACAGCGGCGGCTCCTCCTCCGGGCCGGCGGGGGCGGGCGCGCCGGGGCCGTGCACGACGAGGCAGAGCATGCAGGGCCCGCGGAAGAGGCAGTCCCGGCCCCGGGGCGCCGCCGCCGCCGCCGCCTTGGCCGGGGCCCCGCGGGGCCACCTGAGGAGAGGCCGGCGGCGGCGGCGGCGCCACCAGCTGCCGCAGCGGGGCCGCTTCTGGCGCGGGCGGCGGCGCGGGTCCTTCGAGAGCAGGAGGCCCATAGGGGAGGCCCCGCGCGGGGGCCGGGCCGGGGCAGGCCGCGCGGGGGTCGGCCTCGGGCCCGCGGGCACACGCGGGCACACACACACACGGGCACACACGCCGCGCTGGGGGCTACATGCTTCTGCCCCGGGACGCCGGGAGACCACGGCGGGGCGCGAGCTCTGGGGACGCAACGGAGGGCGGCGAGCCTGCCGACCGGGCGGCCGCTCGGACCCCGGCCCTCCGCCTCAGTTGGTCAGGGCGGCGGCGGGGGAAGCGCGGGGGCCCGCCTCAGACCACTTTAACGGCGGAGCTGCCGCCGCCGGCGCGCGCCCCCGCGGCACGGCTCGGCCCGCCGGGAGCGCGCGGCCCGCTCGGGAAGGGGGCGGGGCCTCGGCGGCGCGGGGGCGCGCGGACCGCTCGGGAAGGGGGCGGGGCCTCAGCGGCGCGGGGGCGCGCGGCCCGCTCGGAAAGGGGGCGGGGCCTCGGCGGCGCGTCCCCGCGCCGCCCGCTCGGAAGGGGGCGGGGCCTCGGCGGCGCGCGCGGCTGCTCGCCCCCTGACGGCCGCTCGGCCGGGCCCGCCGCCCTCGGTGCGGGTTCACCGCCCCTGCCCCCGTCGCCCGCGGTTTCCCGGCGCCCACGCCCCCTTCGTGGGGCCGGGGGAAGCCGCCTCCGAGCCCGCAGGGTGACGTCCGTTGGCACAGCCGCGCTGACGTCGCTAGGCGCACGTTCGGGAGCCGCCATTGGCCGGGAGCCGCTCGGCGCTCTCACCGCCCGACCCGAAGGCCGAGGCCGCTGAGGAGACCCGGTCCCGCCCGAGGCCAGCCCGGGTGCCCGGCGGGCTCTGCGCTGCGTCGGCGGGAGCGTGGCCCCGGGCCGGCGAGAATGGTCCTCCCGCGAGGGACTCACGGGTGGAGCGGCTCTTCCGTGTTTCTGCGCTTCTCTGCAGACACTTGTTGCCAATGACAGACCGCCTTTCCTAAGTGCATTTCAGGATGAACGCACGTATCTGGTGATTTCAGTTCAGTCGCTCACTCGTGTCCGACTCTTTCCGACCACATGGACCGCAGCACGCAAGGCCTCCCTGTCCATCACCAACTCCCGGAGCCCACCCAAACCCATGTCCATCGAGTCGGTGATGCCATCCAACCATCTCATCCTCTGTCGTCCCCTTCTCCTCCCGCCCTCAATCTTTCCCAGCATCAGGGTCTTTTCCAGTGAGTCAGCTCTTCACATCAGGTGGCCAGAGTACTGGAGTTTCAGTTTCAACATCAGTCCTTCCAATGAATCACAGTTCAAAAGCATCAGTTCTTCTGCGCTCAGCTTTCTTTATGGTCAAACTCTCACATCCATACATGACTACTGGAAAAACCATAGCCTTGACTAGAGGGACCTTTGTTGGCAAAGTACTGTCTCTGCTTTTTAATATGCTATTTAGCTTGGTCATAGCTTTTCTTCCAAGGAGCAAGCATCTTTTAACTTCATGGCTGCAGTCACCATCTGCAGTGATTTCAGAGTCCCAAAATATGAAGCCTTTCACTGTTCCCACTGTTTCCCCATATATTTGCCATGAAGTGATGAGACCAGATGCCATAATCTTAGTTTTCTGAATGTTGAGTTTTAAGCCAACTTTTTCAGGTTATTTAGACACACAGATAAATTGTTTCTCAACCCAGTTAGTCATTCAGCATCTCAGGCCGCAAAGCTATGGAGGACTCTGTCCTCTGCAGCCATCTCTCCATCCATCACGTAGAGGACTTTTTAAAAATGACTGTTCACTGCTTGCTCAGAGACAAAGGGCCCTACGTGGACTTTGGAGACTCAGATTTCCTCAGAAAATGAGGAAATAGTCTTTGCAGACAGCCCTTTTGAAGATTTGACGGTAGTGAGACCAGAGACATAAAGCAGTAACTAGGAGCAGTATCTGGTGTTGTAGGGAGGTTAGTTTTCACAAGGGAGAAACTGGGAGCGGCTTTCACAAGGACTTGGACATGTGGATGGGAATGAGCCAGTATAAAGGAGGAGGTAGGGAAATAAAAGGAGAGAATACAACGAGGCTCTTGAGAAGATGAAATGGCGATTACCTGGGATACAGTCTTCACTGTGGTTGGAAGGAAGGAGACAAGGATAGATCAAGGATAAATGCAGATAAGTGGACATTTCTGGCAAGGCAGTAAAAGAGTTCCTTTTGGAAGGGCTCTGTTTTCAGTGGATCCTGGTTATATGCTGAAGGGTGGAAAATGGCAGGTATATTTTAAAGCTACTAAGGATAACAGAGAACTGACTGAGAAAACAGTGTTGCAACATTCAAGGCCTATCTGCATAGAGACCTTTGAGCTTTCCTGACCTTACCATCACACTGGCCAGCCTCACCCAGCCTTCACCTAACCTGCCATCAGACCTTTGCTAATAGAGGCCTCCTTATCAGGAATCACTTTTATTTTAGGTCTCCCTTTCTGAGCTTGAGCACACTGAGATGGAATTCCAAGAAATCTAGAGGCAGAGATTCATCAAAGCGTTTTACATAGGTTTCTTCCAAGGTAGAAGAATGCCCACACTGCATTCACCTGCAGATATTATCTGCACATCTTTCATCCCTCTGACTTGAAAGGACTTTCTCAGGGTCCCAGAAGAAAGGTGAGGAGTGACAGGGTTATCTGAGGCTTTTTAACAAATCCTTTGCATCTCTTCCAGGCTACACTTTGAGCAAAAGGAGAGGGTATTCTAAGCTTTTTATTTCTCTGTTTCAAAATTGTGGACCCATTAGTTGCATATGAATTAAACATACAACCCATCAATCCCACTTACAGATATTTATCCAAGAAAAATAAAAGCATACACCTACAAAAAGATTTGTACAAAAATATTCATAGCATCTTTATTCATAATAATCAAAATCTACAATCTAGATGTCCATCAGTAAAGAATGGCTAAACTGGTATACTCATTTGATAGGATACTACTCACAATCAAAGGGAGGGAGGGAAACAACATGAAGGAATCTCACAAAATTTTGGCTGTATTAGACTCTGTAATTGGAGGCCTAGAATTCCTGATTTTAACAAGGTCCCCACATGATTACTATACAGACAGCCTGGCATTATGCAGACCTATCAGAACTACACATAAAATCTAACTACAACTTCTTGTTTTCAGAGATAAGGCAAGTGACTCGGAGACTTCTGAAGTGGTTTCTGAAATTTACAGCACTGATTCTCACTCCCGCTTCCACAGCCATTCAGCCACAAGCAGGTGGCTGGTATCCCGCAGCATATAGCAGAGGGGTTCCTATGTTTTAGTAAGTATTAACTAAGCTACTACTATTGTCACCAGCAATAAATGAATTTTAGAATTCATCACTCAAAATAATAATACTGACAAGTATTTTAAGTATTCAGGAGACAGGCTTATGAACAAGAGTAACAAGTTGCAATTTAGAGACACTGGATGGCTTCGTTAGTGAAAACATGGGAAGCAGCCTGGACAACCAGCAGCTGGCCTGGAACTCTCTGCCAGGGCTTGATGTTACTGGCGTTCTCAACTGGATTTGAGTGTTCTATTGAACAAAAGCAATCTCACAAAACATCAACATTGGACATGGCCACTCTGTGTGACTACAAGAAGGAAAAAATAAGATGCCTCCATGATCATGTCCAACACAACAAACACAAGAACACTGCAAACCACAAAAATGACCTAACATTCTGCCTAATATAAATTATTATTACTGTTTCTTGAACAATTATGACCTGAGCCTTGCTTCACTCTTCCTACATTCTAGCTGCTGCTGCTGCTGCTGCTGCTAAGTCGCTTTAGTCGTGTCCGACTCTGTGCGACCCCATAGACGGCAGCTCACCAGGCTCCGCCGTCCGTGGGATTCTCCAGGCAAGAACACTGGAGTGGGTTGCCATTTCCTTCCCCAATGCATGAAAGTAAAAGTGAAAGTGAAGTCGCTCAGTCTTAGCGACCTCATGGACTGCAGCCTACCAGGCTCCTCTGTCCATGGGATTTTCCAGGCTAGAGTACTGAGTGGGTTGCCATTGCCTTCTCCAACATTCTAGCTAACAATTATTAAACTATCCAATCATAGGATAACCTCTACTTCCTGAAAGCATCCAATCCAGAGCAAAGCCGTAAACCTTCCTCAGAAATCACCAAGCACAGACCCAACCCTCCAAATCTTTTATGCCTTCTTACTGAGACTCTGCAGTTCCTCACGTGCCTTTTTGCAACAAGTCAGTAAACCCAACTTCATTTAACTGGGTGTGTTCCTGTTGGTCTTTGGCTAGAAGGCATTAACATTTGTTACCAACTTATCAAATGTTACTACTGTGTATCTAAAGTTACTCCTTCCTTATGCTGCACCTCTTATAAGGCTGTGTGTCCATTATCAATTAAACTGAAATAAAGTAAAATCACACCCTCCTTTACTTTTCCTCTTGCATGCATGCTCAGTCATGTCTTACTCTCTTCAGCCCCATGGGCTATAGCCCACCAGGCTCCTCTGTCCATGGGATTTCCCTGGAAGAATACTGGAGGGGGTTGCCAACCCCTCCTCCAGGTGATATTCCTGAGCCAATGACTGACCCCACAGCTCCTGCGTTGGCAAGAGGATTCTTTACCACTGCGCCACCTGGGAAGCCCACTTTTCCTCTTACCATGCTTTTATTTTCTTTATATTGCATTAGCGCATGTTTATTTTGTCTTTTTTTTTTTTTCTATTTTTAATCTCTCCCACTAGAGTGTAAACTCCATGAGGACTGGGACTTCGTTCAGTTTTTTAGGAAGATAATCTGGCAATCGTATAGAAAATGAACTAGAGTAGGAAGAGGCTCTTAGCAGTAAGACCAGCTAGGAATTGTTCAATGGATGGACTTTAAAAGCATGAATTAAGGCCAGCATGGTGGGGATAATGAAGTACAGGTGGGATTGAGAAACAGAGTCTTCAGGACTTAATAACTTACTTATGAATTAGGTAGAGAGAGGATGATGGACAGGGAAGAAATGAAGGGCCAGAATAGCAACTTGTACATTCATATGCCTTATTTCAGTGTAATAATGATTAATAGATTCTATAATATAGAATATTTACATATTTGAATAAAATTCAAACTTGGGGTTTATGTGAGATACTCAAATTCACACTAAAAGCCAGTATCTAAATTTAAAATGTTGAAAACTATTTTTTTAAAAAGCCTTTTATTTCTCCTTTGCTGGTATATATGTACTCACTTTGAAGTTCACATTTGCCTGTAAAAACACACCCACAGATACAAATTTTTCATGCTTGCAGTTGGTAACAATGGCTGTTTTAAATGGCCAAAACATCCTATGGCACCGATGATCTAAGTGCTGCTGCTGCTGCTGCTAAGTCGCCTCAGTCGTGTCCGACTCTGTGCGACCCCATAGACGGCAGCCCACCAGGCTCTGCCGTCCCTGGGATTCTTCAGGCAAGAATACTGGAGTGGGTTGCCATTTCCTTCTCCAGTGCATGAAAGGGAAAAGTGAAAGTGAAGTTGCTCAGTCGTATCCAACTCTTAGCAACCCCATGGACTGCAGCCTACCAGGCTCCTCTGTCCATGGGATTTTCTAGGCAACAGTACTGGAGTGGGGTGCCATTGCTTTCTCCGGATGATCGAAGTAGAGCTCAGTTAATGTACCATTGGTCTCACTGGTTGTGGTAGATGCAATGGATGACCTACAAGGACACTCTGGGGGGCAGAAGACACGGTTTTATGCATCTGGAAATCATGCAACACCCCAAGTGTTCAATAAACTTAATCCATTACTCAATTGTTTTTTTGCTGCACTACTAAAAGCCAAAGATGGAGAAACAGCCAGCTTTCAGAGAATTTCCTTCAGGAAGTGATCTGTACTCTTAAAGAGTCTGTTTCAGTTCAGTTCAGTTCAGTTCAGTGGCTGAGTCGTGTCTGAGTCTTTGTGACCCCATAGACCGCAGCACGCCAGGCCTCCCTGTCCATCACCAACTCCCAGAGCTTACTCAAACTCATGTCCATTGAGTCGGTGATGCCATCCAACCACCTGGTCCTCTGTCATCCCCTTCTCCCACCTTCCATCTTGCCCAGCATCAGGGTCTTTTCCAAGCAGCCTGTTTCAGGCACAGTATGAAAGTGCAGCGGCTGCCTCCCCTGGCCTCCCTCAGCTCACCCCATGACTGAGTCCTGCTCATCTGCAGGTCTCAGCCCAGGCACCCCTTCCCTGGAGTCACACCTCCCTGTCCATCTCCTTTACAGCAGGTGCCAGAGCAGGCAGCTGTGGGGCCTTCAGTATTTGTTGACTGTGCTTCTGTCAGAATTAAGCCTTTCTTTGTTTATCCTGAGCTTCTCTGGTGGCTCAGAGGGTAAAGCATCTGCCCGCAATGCGGGGGACCTGGGTTCGATCCCTGGGTCATGAAGATCCCCCTGGAGAAGGCAATGGCAACCCACTCCAGTACTCTTGCCTGGAAAATCCTATGGACGGAGATGAGCCTGGTGGGCTGCAGTCCATGGGGTCGCAGAGAGTCGGACACGACTGAGCGATTTCACTTTCACCTTCTTTTGTTTGTGCTTGAATCACCAGCACCTGAAGTCGCTAATCAGTTGCACTTTAAAGAGAAGTTATTCCGGGTGGCCTGATGTAATCATGGAAAATCTTTACAGACAGCCAGACGGTGGGATTCAAAGCAGCAGCGGTTGCTCTACTGTTGGCCTGGAAGACGCAGTCTCCCGTGCTGAGGAGGGCGCAGGGGCCCCATCCCATGGAATTCGGGGTTCTGCAGACAGACCTGGGAGAAGACCGTGGGCTCCAGGGAGCCTGGCCCTGCTAACGCCCCGACTCCAGCCCCCTGGGGATCTGAGGCCAGGCCAGGACCCTTGACTACAGAGCTGTGAAACAGTGTAAAAAAAAAAAAAAAGCTGCTGTTTTAAATCTCTCCATGTGTGATCATTTGTTATCGTGGGAATAGAAATGTTTCCACCCAAGAGGCCTGTGAAACTAAGCCTTCATGCAACTTAACAGGGGGAAAAGAAAGTAAAACAACCAATTATCACCCGTAACTCTCCAAAGATAATTCAGGCTCATGAAAGGAAGCAATTAACTGAGTTTAAAACAGAAAATTCTTTGTTCTCCCACTTTTATATAAGTTAATGTGGTAATTGAGGCAAATGCAGGGGCTTCTTTTCCTTTTTTTAACTTAAGATTCACACATTCATCTTTTCTTCTACCCGGTGATCAAACCCGTTCTGTGTCTCCTGCATTGCGGGCGGATTCTTAACAGCGTGAGCCACTGGGGAAGCCCTAAATGAAATCACTAAAGCACAAAGATGTTGTTCCACTTGTTGTTTGGTCACTAAGCCATGTCCGACTCTTTGCGACCCCATGGACTGTAGCCCGCCAGGCTCCTTTGTCCACGGGATTGCCCGGGCAAGCATTCTGGAGTGGGTAGCCATGCCCTTCTCCAGGAGACCTTCCCCACCCACAGACTGCACCCCTTCTCCTGCGTTGTCAGGTAGGTTCTACTGCTGTGCCTTATTCCCTCAATTCGGTGCCCAGCTCCTGTATCACAACTGATACTTTTTTACTCTCAACTGGTAAAGTAGGACCTTTAGAAAGAATTGTTACTCATGATTCCCTAACCATTTTAATGTTTTTCCCTCTTAAATTTAATAACATTTTTGTTTCTTATTATATAAATTTAAAATAGGTATATGTTTGCTCACAATAAAGAAATGACAGATAATTATAATTACTATTAAGTGACTCAGAAATGGCAAGCCACAATTCTAAATGTTGACAATTGGTGGTATCGGTATAATCAAATGTCTACACTCCAGATGTGTTTGCTGCGTTCACAAATCTTATCACTGGTGTCAAGTTGCCCCTTCGTAACCTGTTCCCTTTTCACTAAGGGTTTTATCTCTCCTTCCAGAGGTAAAGCAGTCATAACCAGGATCCACAAACTAGAGGGATTGAATGGTTTCAAGCTTTAACCCCTTCTGAGGCAGGTGGGAGACGGGAGGGTGGCCGGAGTAGTGATGTGGGGTGACTCTCACCTCTCCTCTGACTTCTATCTGACACTGCTGGCTCATTAGCCCCTGGATTATGAGATTTCTTTGTTTTATGTTGCCTCCTTAGCCAAGTGATAAGATGTTCTTTGTTGCCATTCGTGGAGTAGATACTTCTCTTTGGATGTAGAAAGGCATGATAAACTACTTTTTTTTATAATTAATTTATATTTTACTGAAAGATAATTGCTTTTTACAGAATTTTGCTGTTTTCTGTCAAACCTCAACATGAATCAGCCATAGGTGTACATATATCCCCTTCCTTTTGAAACCTCCCTCCCCTCTCCCTCCCCACCCTACCCCTGGAGGTTGATACAGAGCCCCTGTTTGAGTTTCCTGAGCCATACAGCAAATTCCCATTGGCTATCTATTTACATATGGTGATGTTAAGTTTCCACGTTACTCTTTCCATACGTCTCACCCTCTCCTCCCCTCTCCCCATGTCCATAAGTCTATTCTCTTTGTCTGCTTCTCCACTGCTGCCCTGTAAATAAATTCTTCAGTACCATTTTTCTAGATTCCGTATATATGTGTTAGACTACGGTATTTATCTTTCTCTTTCTGACTCACTTCATTCTGTATAATAGTTCTAGGTTCATCCACCTCATCAGAACTGACTCAAATGCATTCCTTTTTATGGCTGAGTAATATTCCATTGTGTATATGGACCACAACTTCTTTATCTGATAAAGTACTTTTTTAGTCATTTTTCTTTTCTAAAATATTTTTTCTTTTTTCCAAAGATAGAAAGTTAGAGTCATAGCTAAGTATGAAATAATGGAAGAAATGATTTTAGCAACTGTTCTCTTTAACCTCATAATCTACATAAATTCCCTCAACTTTCTGGAAGGACACACTTTATTGGTATACCACCTGTGTTATCCTGAGTAGCTTTGGGTTTCAATTCTGTTCTACTTGTTTTTGAATTACACATTGCTGTTTGTTGATGTTTAGTTTAGTTTTTTGTGTGTTTGTTCAGTTATGCCTACAGTATGTTGTGAAGCAAACAAATCAACCCTATTTGGAGCCCATCATTTCCCACTAATTAAATGTTAAGACTAGGGTGCAGGGATTGAGAATTATATCATCTATAACCCATTATCTATAATGTCTATATCGTCTATAATCTCTGTGAAGGCAGAGATAAACACAATCTCTTCTAAGTTTGGTTATGCAGCAATGCTTGCCATTCAGAGTCAGCTCTCACACCTCCCACCCCCACCTAACAATGGGAATGAGGAAATAGGGTCCCAGGGCCTTTCCCAGGGCTGCTCCAGGGGAATAGATCCAGAGAGCTGAGAACCACTGTTACAGGAAGCATGCTGTTCTCTGTGACTTCTTTTCCTTTCACTTTATATATTCATTACAACCTTACGTTGGAAGTAAGTGTGTGGATGTGTGTGAGTGTGTGTGTCTTGGGGAAGAATATGGGGGAAAAGGACTTCTTCCCAATTTCTACTGCTCTGCCAATGATTTCCCCTGAAAAATCAATGTATTTTCTTCCTTTTTGTAAAAACTGACATTCTTAAACATTCATGAATTTGATCTAATTGGAATAATTCAAATCTGTATTGGGTACAAATCAAAGGCATTTACTTACTGACAGGTAACAAAACTGAGATAGTGATAGGTAATGTTTTCACATGCTGTGGACTAGAGACATTCTATTTTTAAACTTAATATAGCTGTTTTCCATGTCAACCACAACATGATAAATAATAATTTCTCTATGACCAACATACTATATACATTCTTATAAATTAAAAAGTGAAAGAAGAAAATTTATTTTGAGGTCTTAAGGGTATGTCAAGTGTGTCAGAATCTTCACTGAAAAGATGCGTGGATCACACAGTCAAGTGACAAGAATAGGAACTGCAAGAAGATTTGTTATTTCACAAGAAACTTAATTCTAAGGGTCACTAACCCTAAAGCCTACTTCACATTGTATTGCCTGTGTCATGCTGTTTCGCCTACTTTCACTACCAACCAGCCTCCCCTCCCCCCAGAAATGCCTCATTTCTGACTGTGTCTTTCTACTCCAGTCTTCACCTCAGCAGTACTGAGATATGCTCCCAGAGTCTCTGCTTATAGATCAAGTTTTGGAGAATCGTCTACGGAGAAAATGAATCATTCTTTTCAGACACAGTATAAGGACTATTTGCTAAGATCAAATTGGAGAATGATTACACTGAACAGAAATTCTAAAGGGTGGGTTAATGGGGGAATAATAGTTTCTAAAGGAAAGTAGGAGCATGCAACACATTTTCTGTGAAGCCATCAGCTCTTTGACTGTGTGAGATGTGTGTAGGTGTGTGTCTCTGTGCAAGAGAGAGACAAAGAGAGATAAAGCGACTTGTGGATGCCACCATTGATAACGATTTTCAAGAAATACCTAACAATCCCTAACTTTAAATTATTTTCTTACTTTGGTAGAAAAACTCTGATTCACACAGCAGGTAAAATATATCAGGATTGGTTACATTTTGGCAGCCTTATGACTAGACTGAGACAGGTATCATGATTGGTTTATAATCTAAGCCCAAAGAAAGAAAACTTAAAAGGAGGAAACGAACAAAAAGGCAACAGAGAAATGACTTTAATGTTTTGGTGGGCTAGTGTATTTCTAATGGTACTTAGTCCAGAAACTTTCCTGACCCCTGAAAGACAGAGCTCTACACCATCATTCCTTAAGGCAATTCAAATTAACCTCATTGAGATACCACCACACCTCTACTGGAATGGCTAAAATTTAAAACATTGGCATAGTAAGTGTTGGCAAGGACGTAGAACAACTAAAACCCTCATGTACTATTGGTGGAAATGCAAAATGATAACGGTCATTTTGGAAAACATTCTGCCAGGTTTTTATGAAATTAAAGACACAATTACCATATGATCCAGCGATCTTAATCCTAAATGTTTATGAAAGAGAAATGACAACATATGTTTATATAAAAGCCTGTATGCAAATACTTATAACAACTGTATTCACTACTGTCAAAACCTGCATACAAACATTTTCCACAGGTGAAGAGATGACCTGTGGTAACTCTACACAGTGGATGAATCTTTAGCACATTACCCTAAGTGAAAAAAGGCAGACTTAAAGGCTTCATCCTGTATGATTACATTTACATGACTTTCCCCAAACAGGCACAACTACGGGGACAGAAAATAGAACAGTGATTGCCAGAACCTGGCATTGGGGGGAGGGTTTACTTCAAGGAGGCAGAATGGAACTCTGTGGGGGAGTTAAAAGTATTCTATATCTTGATCGTGGTATTGGTTACATGACCAAATGAATTCATCAAAACTCACAGAACTATCCACTAGAAAAGATGAATTTCATACTATATAAATTATATCTTAATAAACCTGAGTTTAAAAAGAAAGGAATATAGGACAGTAATTTATAAGGCATATAAACCAGACTTTTCAAAATTCAGTTGTCACTTTTAAAAAAAAGAAAAGAAAGTGGGTATCCAAACTAAACATAAAGAGACTGAAAAAGCAAAAATACCAAATGAAATATATGAACCTAGAATGGATTCTAGTTTAAAATAATGTAACAAAACAACCAAGATAATTATCTTTGTACAATTGGGGATATTTGAATATGGACTGGATATTAGATAATACTACATAATTATTTTCAATTCTCTTAGGCATTAAAAGAATATTAAGATTACATATGTTTGTTAAGGAGATGTATGTTAAAAGATTTAAGGTGAAATGTCATGGTATTTATAACTTACTTTCAAATGGTGCTGCAAAAAAGGCAGGAAGGAGACATGAGAAATGCTGATCATTATTGAAACCAGCTGGAAGAATCTGTGGGCATAATGTACTTACCACATAATGTCTTTTCAGTGTAGTGCTAAAACTCTGATATAGAACATCACCTTTATTATATATCAAATGCCCATGAGTGTTATGAGTAAAAGGAAAATTGTAGGCAAATATGTATCACACAATTCAAGGTTTTAGAATACATATGGGATTAGTGTATTTACATCTATCTTTATCAACTCCTAAATAATTTGGTGATGATACACATCATATTGTTAATAGTGGTACCCACTGGTAAATGAAGTACAAAATTAGAACTCAAGTGGAAATTTCATTTAATACTCTACAGTTAATGCTTTATATCCTTGAAAAGGTTTTTGGATGATTTTTACTTTTCTTATAGTAAAAGACTCAAGGTGAAAAGGAAGTCATCTAAAACTTTATCATTTTCAATCCTTAGTCTCATATCTTTACAATGAGACCAAAATTCTTCCCCAAAGACTTTTGATTCTTTCTAAAATCAAATCCTCTTTAAATGAATTTCTACAATAGTTCACTTCTACATTTGAAGGCAATTCCAAAGAAGAATTTTGAGAAACATTCGCAAGAAAAACAGCATGATTCAGAAAAGTATCTGCAGTTCATGGATAATACAAGCAATTCCCAATGTAACAGAGTAATTAAAAATTCATAAATTGTTACTAATCTTTAGTGATGAAAAATTATAAAAGTAGGACCTTTATCACCTCTATTTTTAAAAGCTGTAGAAATGTTACTAAGGTTTGTTTTTTTTTTTTTTCTAATTTGTATTTTATATAAGAGCATAGTGGCTTCACCTGCAATGCAGGAGACCCAGGTTTAATCCCTGGGGAGGGAAGATCCCCTGGGGAGGGAAATGGCAACCCACTCCAGTATTCTTGCTTGGGAAATCCTCCATCGAGAGGAGCCTGGTGGGCTACAGTCCATGGGGTGACAAAGAGTTGCACATGACTGAGCATCTTAGTACGTTTTTATGTATATAGTTGGTTAACAATGTTGTGTTAGTTTATTAAGGTTTTTATTTAATCAATGAATGTTGCTGGAAGTGCATAACACATTTTTCCCACAGCAACAATGTTAAAAGTGTTAAAAGACACGAAGATCAGATTGGAAAAGTTTATTCCACTCAAATGTGACTGAACTATAGTAGTAACAGTAGGCCTCAATAAACACTTGTAGTGTAAGAGAATAAGTGAATAGATGAATCAGTATTAAGGACCAGGATGTTCTCTAGATCATGACCTCTCAGAGGAAGGAACTGGTCTTCCATATTCATGTTTGTATCCCCAACACTCTGCCACACAGTTGGTGATTAGCAGATGTTGACTGGATAATCCAAGAGCTCTTCTCTTTTCCTCTGGGTGTAAACTGGATGTTCACAATTTTATGTTTGTCCTAACCTATTATTAAGGGATATATTTTTGTAAGACAAAATCATGAACCTTGTACAAATATAAAATAGACATGTGTTAAAGAATGCTTTAACTCAATTATTGAGGAAACTAGAAAACTGTAAAAAGCCAGTTTAAGGAGATTCTGAAGATAAGACACAAATAATGGCAATCAGGAATACTGAAATAAATTTAACAGATGAAAAAATGGTCAAAATTCACAGGGAAGTTATTAATTTCTTCTTCACCAGCAAAACTCATTAGCATTATTAGCAGTTGACTACAAGTAGGGAGTGGCAGCATTACTCAGAGGGAGTGCAGGTCACAAATCGTGACCAGCAGGGGCCAGACCACACCGGCATTGCACAGCTCACCTCTAACAGTTTTTCTTTTGTTATTTCAAAGTCTTCCATGACTTTTCCTTGCAGTCTCCTCTCCTTGTAATAAGGATAATTCCAAAGGGTATTCTTAATCACACACACACAGAGACGGGTTTTCTCAGGTTTGGCCTGATTGTCTGTGTAGGTGAAGCGAGGGCAGGAATCAGCAAACGATCGCAGTCCAAGGCCTGACTCTCCAAACCTCCTGCAAGTTAGGAATGGTTTTCACATTTTTAAACAGTTGAAAAAAACCACCAGAGATAAATAATTTGTTATGGCATAAAAATTATATGCAAACCAGATTTCAGTCTCCACAGCTAAAAACCCACTGGAATACAGCCACCTGCTTTTAGTGACATGTCTGTTGCTGCTTCCTGGATACACTGGCAGAATTGAGAAATGTCACAGAGAACACGGCTCACAAAACAAGACCAGGACAGGGTGAAGCAGCTGAGGAACATCCCATGGGCACAAGATTTAAGACGGCACCAAAAACTAAGTGATGAAGAAATGAATGAATGATACTCTGACGCATATTTTTTAAAAATCGAAAGAATACCCCCCCACAAATTGACCAAAAAGTCAAAATTTTAAATGAAGACAGGATCAGTAATATTGATGTCTTCCCTTTTTTCCCTTTAGCCTCAGGCTCCAATATGGCTTGGCAAGGAATTGCCGCATTTCACTGCACCCTGATCCTGGCCCTGTTGCAAAGCTTAAAATCTTTACTACCAGCCTTTCATAGAAAAGTTTGTGATCAAGAGTGTTAACCAACCATATAAGCTTCCTTGAGTTTGCTTTTCAGACTTAAGCACTAAGCATTAAGCCCACAAAATAAACTTCTGATTGGGAAATACTGTAAGGAATCTTGGACTAGAATCTTAAATGCTGCTGTTATTTGCTACCCTGAGGCTAAGAAATCAAGTTCCCAAACCTCTCTCCACCAGATTTCTTCTGCAGTACCTATAATAAATTTGATGATGTCCACTCTTTCTGAGGTCCTCAAAATTGGCTAAGTTTCCTAGCTTGCCAGTAAATAATATTTTCTTATCATTTGTAGGCCTGGGACTCTGAAAGGCAATTTTCCTAGGTGGGCTTAACAGGTATTGGTCCCAATGTAAAATCAACCTTCTTTTTCCATAAAAATGACCTGTCATAGCTGATTAAAAGGGCTATTCTCAAATCATAAATTCCAGGCAGTTTGTCCAATTGTATCCTGATACAAAGGCAGATAGATTCTTACTGAATGTATGCAAATAACTACATTATCGTAAAAAGCAATGAGATCATGAAAGTGTCTGAATTTGGGAGAGCAAATGAGAATCAAATACCATATAAAAATGTTTTGTTTTAACTCACAAAAGCAGTCTACTAAGTTGTATGTGTTATAGATTGCTTAGGAAGAAAGAGAAAGGGCTTCTTCATCTAGCCAAAAAATGAAACAATAACCCAGCATCAACAATATTCCAAACAAGGGGGCTCCTGAACAATGTTCCAAAAAAGCAGTCATCCTAATATCTCCCCCTCACTCCATCTAGGCCTCTGTCACTAACTTTTGCTTTGCTGGCTCTTCATCAGTCCGCTCTTGGGACTAGAAAGAGTTCTGGAAGTTCTGACTCTATTTACTGGTAAGGTCTGAACGTTAACTAAGTGGGCAAGAGTCTGGTTTAGAAATGCCAGCAGTTTGAAGCGCTTGCTATGGTCTTTTCCCACTAGTTTCTGGGCCTGTCCTTATTTGCTGAGGACACAGCCTCTGGGCTGTAACTTATAATGGAGTCCTCAGGCACGCATCCGATGACAAGCTATAGGTGATGGACAGATAGACAGACAGGTAGGCGGGCATGCTCAGTTGCCCGGTCGTGTCCACATCTTTGAGACTCTGTGGACTATAGACTGCCAGGCCCCTCTGTCCACGGCATTTCCCGGGCGAGCATACTGGAGTGGGTTGCCATTTCCTACTCCTGGGGATTTTCCCATCCTGAGTCTTTGGGTCTCCTGCACTGGCAGGTGGATTCTTTACCACTGTGTCACCTGGGAAGCCATACAGATACAAAGAAATAGGTAGGTAGATAGAGAATACAAAGACTCAGTGGCTGTGATTCAATTATTACTGTGGCTAATAACATCAGAATGAAAGAAAGGAAAACTCTCTATTGGGGTACCGTGCACACATATTTCATAAGTTTTGGTCTGATTTCCCTCTGAGAGTAAAAACCTATTATGCGCAGCAAGGGCACTGGCAAACCTCTAGGGACATTCAGTAAAGAATTAAAGCTCTGGAGCTAACCCCGAAGGCTCAGTGGTAAACAATTCAACTGCCAATGCAAGAGATGCGGGTTCCATCCCTGCTCTGGGGAGATCCCACATGCCGCGCGGTAACCAAGCCCGTGCGCCGCGACGACTGACGCCCACGGCCCGAGAGACTGCGCTCCACCGCCGGAGAGGCCCCTGCAGAGAGAGGTCGGCGGACCTCAGCTAGAGAGGAGCCTTTGCTCGCTGCAACCAGAGGCAAGCCCGCACAGCCAGGAAGACTCGGCACAGCCAAACAGAAATAAACAAAGGTTTTAACAATCAATTTCTTAGAAAAAAAAAAAAAAATACAAGCTCTGAAAGTCATCTCAATATTTGTCTTTACCAACCTACTCTAGAGAAGAGCGAACATTTCCTGTGATATGACCACTCTCCCCGTCCAAGTCTCAAAATAGGAACATCTCAAATGAACCTAATTATTTTTAGCATCTATCTATAAGATGAGAAACCAAATCATTGCGGTTTTCCCAGTAACCTTTTCCAAATGCAAAGACACATTTAGCTGTAAAGAACAACCTGATATTTTATTTTTTCTAAATTTAGCGTTTTGATTCTGGGAGAGCAACTCCGAAAGAATTGGCAGAGTATGTGTGGATGTTTAATTAAGGTAGGATCATGGGTTACTGAGCAACAATACTTGGTTACTTATTTAATCAAAATGACAATAAAAGATTTTAAAAGTAAATATGTAAGGTAACACGAATGTAAAGAACCTTAGTCCTTTCAAAAGTGAGAAGACTTTGTTCTTTTTTTTTCTTAAATAAACAAAATTATTCTGATAAGCCACAGAATCTCAACTATGTAGGCAGATAACACAAACAGAATGAACTTTCGTATTATAATTGAAGGTTATTAATCAGTGAACCAAGGAAGTAATCCATTAAAATGGAGTCATCTTTGCTAAAATTTAACATACTTCATAGCCTCTTTTCAAACTCAGGTGTTATAAAACCAAAGAAAATAAAATTTACTTTCCAAGTTTTCTCCATTATATTGTTTCATATTCTAGAATAAACTGACACTTTTCTTAAAGACCATATTAATCCATTTGAGCTTGATGGGAGAAATTTTCACATACAGAGGCGTAGGGAAGTCATTCTGGCTTATATGTGATTTGGCTTGAACTTCATGCTAACTCAAACAGCCTGTTTTATGGCCTATATCTGCTTTAACCATTAAAGACAAGAATGCAGTTAAAAATCATAATGAAATTACTGTGGTTCAGATATTCAAAATGGGGCCAGCTGGCCACTGTGGGTGTGGTTTCAGATCCATTCCTGCATCAGTGAGAACTTGAATTTTCTGAACTATATCAGTCTCAAGGACACCGTTAGCCATTCTCAAAACAATACCTGCTAGCATCTGGCAGCTGCAATCTTATGGTCTGGATGTCTCCCCTTGTAACTAGGCAACCATTTTGGACCCTTGCTTAACACATACCCTGGTGCCTGTGTGCTAAGTCGCTTCAGTCGTGTCTGACTCTTTGTGACCCCATGGACTGTATGTAGCCCACCAGGCTCCTCTGTCCATGGGCTTCCCCAAGCAAGAATACTGGACTGGATTGCCCCTCCTCCAGGGGACCTTCCCCACCCAGGGATTGAACTCACATCACTGGTGGATTCTTTACCACAGAGCCAGCTGGGAAGCCAACAAGCACACTTACTTTCTGCCAGCTCCAATCCTAATTCTTTTTTTTTTTTTCCAATCCTAATTCTTAACAAACAATTTATGTAATTCTGTGAGTTTTGCCTTTAAAAGCCTCCCCCATTTTGTAGTCCAGAGGAACACAACTCAAAAGCTTCTTAAGTCTGTGTTTCCCAGGCTATGGTCCTCAGTTTAGCTCAAATGAAACTCTGTTCTATTCCTGTTGTAGACTGGTTTACTGATTTCTTCTGTCAACAAGCTGCTATAACAGAAGACCACACAGTGGGCAGCTTAAACAGTAACCATTTATTTCTCACAATTCTGCAGGCCAGGAGGTCCAAGATCAAGGTCCTGCAGACTCAGTGTCTGGTGAGAGCCCCGCTTCTTGGTTCATGGATGGCTGAGTCTTACTGTGTCCTCTTAGGACTGGAAGCTGGTAAGAGGGTTCTCTGGGGTCTGTTTTGTAAGAACACTAGTATCCTTCATGAGGGCTCTGCTCTCCTGACCTAAGCACCTCCAAAAAGCTCCACTTCCTAACACAACATATTGGGGACTGGTTCAACATATGAATTTTTAAGAGGACACAAACATTCAGTCTATAGCAAGGACAGAGCCCTAAAGCTTGTTCCAGGGGTGCATGAAGTAAAAACTATTTTCATAATAATATTAAAATGTTTTTTGCCTTTCTCATTCTCATTTCATTTTCTCACAAGTGTACAGTACAGATGCTATGGAATGTGTAATATTACAACCGATTACATGCAAAAGGAGACATGAGACTCCAGCTTTTTTCTGGTAAGCCAGGCATTTAAGAGATTTCCAGAAACACAATACAATTTTCATATTTTTTGGCTTTAGAAAATATATTTTTCATAAAAATATATTATTATTTTAATATGCATTGGGTTCCTATGGCTTCCCTCATAGCTCAGTTGGTAAAGAATCTGCGTGCAATGCAGGAGACCCAGGTTCAATCCCTGGGTCAGGAAGATACCCTGGAGAAGGAAATGGTAACCCTCTCCAGGACTCTTGCCTGGAGAATCTCATGGACAGAGGATCCTGGTGGGCTACAGTCCATGGGGTCACAAGAGTCAGACACGACTTAGCGACTAAACCACTACCACCACCTATGACATTGCTGCTTTCCAATGATCAAAAGATATTTTTTATATTTCTCATACAAACAGAAGCTCTCTGCAGTCCTCAATCATTCTCAAATGTAAAGGAGTCCAGAGAGTAAAAAAAAAAAAAAAAATTTATTTCAAAGGGAAAAACCCTACTCTTGCTTTGATGAACAAAAGCACACTCACAATTTTATTTCTCTGTCACTCTTGCTCCTATTATGGTTTCAACTACACCTAACAATTTTAACTTTTAACTAAGTAACTTTTATTTCACAGAAAAGATGATGGCCTGGAGGTGAAGGAATTACAAATTCTTTGAATTTAGAGCATCTAAACCATCAGCTGCTCCAGAAAGAAACATTATCTATACTTAAGCAGATATTCCTGAAAACACAACTGCCATTGACCCTTCTGGGAGATTTTCCTGTTTGAAGGAGACTGGCCTTTCGCCCCAGGCAGTGCAAATTCAGCTACTCATTAGCATCTTGATGCCCAGTAGAACTTTCCATACTTTCCACTGAAGCCCTAAACCTGCCTCTTTTTTTGTTAAGTTGGTATATAAACCTTTGCCTCCAGTGGTTCAGTGAGTTACTCATTACTCTGTGAGCCTGGTATATTTAAATAAACCTTGTTTTTTTCTCCTGTTTGTCAGTTAATTCACAAGCCCCCAATGAATTGAACCTAAATGGATAAAGGAAAAGTTTTCTTCCCCCAAAGGATCAATTATTGAACTGGATATCATCCACAAGCGCTTGAGCAAACTAGCCTGTGATGCACAGAAGTTTCTACAGCAATACACGTCTCTTTTACCCCTCTTAAGATGGCAAAAATGAGCATATTCATTAACATGACTGAAAGATACAGCCTTTCTGTAGCATATAAAATAAGAAGAAAAGTTAATAAACCTCAAACTTTGCTTCTAATTTACTTAGAATTATCCTGGTATTCAGGGATTATCTATTAGATAGCTCAAATTAATAACAGTACAAGGTTTTAAAGTACCTAAACGTCTTGATTTATCTTAAATCTGACATAATAAAACATAATTGCTGTTGAAATTAAAAGTTTGTCAGAATACCAGGACATGGAAACAACTTAAGTGCCTTAACAACAGATGATTATATTAAGAAGATGTGGTATATAGGGGCTTCCCTGGTGGCTCAGACAGTAAAGAATCTGCCTGCAATGCAGGAGACCTGGGTTCGACCCCTCGGTTGGAAAGATCCCCTGGAGAAGGGAATGGCTATCCACTCCAGTATTCATGCCTCTAGAATTCCATAGACAGAGTAACCTGGCAGGCTACAGTCCATGGAGTTACAAAGAGTAGGACACAACTGAGCAATTAACACACTTTCTTTTCTTCTTTCCATATGTATCTATAATAGAATATTACTCAAATGTAAAAAGGAATAAAAAACTGCCACTTGCAGCAATGTGGATGAAACTAGATAGTGAGATAAGTCAGAAAGAGGAAGACAAATACTATATAATGTCATTTATTCATGGAATCTAAAAGATAATACAAATGAATACATATGCAAAACAGAAGCAGACTCACAGATGTAGAAGACAAATCTGTGGTTACCAAGGGGAGAAGGAATGGAGGGGGAGGGACAGATTAAGGGTATGGGATTAACAAATACACACTACTGAGTATAACATAGATAAGCCGCAAAGATCCACTATACAGCACAGGGGAGGAGGAGGGCCAGATTAAGGGCATGCGATTAACAAATACACACTACTGAGTATAACATAGATAAGCAGCAAAGATCCACTATACAGCACAGGAATTATACCCATTACTTTGTAATAACCTACATAATGGAATATAATCTGCAAAATACTGAATCACTATGCTGTACACCTAAAACTAACACCATATGGTAAATGAACTATACTTCAATAGAATAAATAAAATAAAAGCAACTATCTTTTACAAAGTTTATCAGAATAGTGACTTAATTTAACAAAATTTACATTTTCCACAGTCCTAAACATTGCGTAAGAGCAATGTCAGTTTATTTGATCAATAAACCTATAACAAAAGGGAAATAAATCCAAGTAAAGTAAAATGTCCAGGAAGGGGTCTAGAATTTGCTACTGCAGCACAGAAGTTATTTTGAACAGAAGGCATTTGAGTGCCTGAAATCCCTTATCTGCCTTAAAGCAGAGCCTCCGAAAGAACTCAGAAGAACTTATTGGCCATAACTCCCCTCCCAGGGAGCAACCAGGGAAGACTGAGCCATCACCTGAAGTGAGAAGACTCCACTCCACCCCGAAACAGACACTGCGACAGACTCTGTCTCCCCCGCAACCCACTTATCTTTCCAAAGAGTCATGTCTTTCTCCACAAATGCTCTTCTGTTTGGCTCCTGTCCTTTTGAAGTGGTATACAAGCCTCAAATTCTAATCACCCCCTGAGTCCCATTTTTCTGTGAAATTCTCAGTTACATATATGTAGGTAAATACCTAAAACTTCATCTTTTCTCTTGCTAGTCTGTCTTTTGTCAATTTAATTTGAAGCACCCAAATCTTGAACCTAAGAATGTAGAGGAAAAGTTTTTATTCCATGGCATGCATTTATATTATTCTCAACTCTGAGAAATCAAAGAGAAGACAGTGTTCTTTTTTTAACCAAAATTATTTGGCTGTTCTCTTTTATCCAAGATTCACCTAAATTATGTACATTTAAATTCTTAAAATGTTTGACCTTCACTCTTTCTGTAGGATAGATTTATTTTTAAGTACAAGACTTTCAAAATACTGGATATTTAATTTATTTTCTGCATACAATTTATGTAAACTCTTAGTTCTCTACAAACCAATCAGAATAAAGTTATTTAAGTAACTTTATTAACTAGTATATTAATATTATCCAAAGATAGGAAAAACTTCTATAGTTACAAACCAAGAGGTTAAGGCCTTTCTTCCCTTATGGCTCAGACAGTAAAGGATCTGCCTGCAACTCAGGAGACCTAGGTTCAATTCCTGGGTTGGGAAGATGCCCTGGAGAAGGGAATGGCTACCCACTCCAGTATTCTTGCCTGGAGAATCCCATGGACACAGGAGCCTGGAGAGCTACCGTCCATGGGGCTGCAAACAGTCGGACACAACTGAGTGACTATCACTTTCAAAGGCCTTTTTGAATTATAAACACACACACACACATATACATATAGAAAGAGAAAGAGATACAGTGAGTACTCATAAATCCAGTTCTATAGCTTCAGCCACAAGTTAAGATTAAACAAAGAAACATAAAAACTCAGAGATCTATATAAGTTTGCATCAACAGTGGGAAAAGTCAACCAAGACTAAAGTTCTGGTATTGCTTGGTATTTGTCTCTTGGAGCCATAGCCAAGGTGCTGAGGCTACCTCTCAGGTCTGTGTTCCCTGGCTCTGCCAAGTAAAGCCACTGGGCATGTTCGAGGATGATCTCTTTAATTGTTAAAATTTAAACCTTTTTAAAAAGGAAAATTATAGCTGTTGATCAAATATAAAATGAATATATGTCAAAGATATTTTTAAAATGTGTTAATTAATGGTATAACTAGGAAGGTGTTGAAAAAAACAAGTCAGAAGAGATTTCAAAGAGCAAACAAAGACACATGCAATCAGATGGGCTAAAATGAATTTGGCAACAGATGCCAAACTGGCCAATATTCCCAACACGGTAATCAATTACATCCTCACTCGCAAAAACTAGTTTGTGTTTCTACGCACAAGAATTATTTGTATTTGTGGGAGAGGAAAAACATTTTCCTTGATACTCTGAAGTGTCCTTGGCTGGGTCTGAAAATTAAACTGACGAAGATATGAACAAGGGAAAAGCATGTGAGTTTATTTAAGTTTTATCTGACACGAGAGTCTTCATAAGGAAATGAAGAACTAAAGAAATGGTTAAACCTGAACATTTTCACGCGAGGCCTGACAAGGTGTGGACGGTCATGGAGAAAGACTGTGGGACCAAAGGGATGAGGCTGTGGTTCACGGTTCACTTGCTAAGTCGTCTCTGACTCTTGCGACCCCGTGGACTGCAGCACATCAGGCTGCGTGTCCTTCACCATCTCTCAGAGTTTGCTCAGACTCAGGTCCATCGAGTCGGTGATGCCTTCCAAAACGTTCTTCCATCTTGGAGATAAGGTTGACCCTTTCTTCCGGGTGTGGGAAGAGGACTTCTCATAGGACGGTCCTATGACTGCTTCAGGGGAGAAGGGTAAGGAAGGGGAGGGGAAGGAAGTGTCAGAGATGTCCTCTTGCTTCTGTAGTTTTCTCAGACTCCTGCAGGTTCAAATGGTCAATGCTCCAAGGTGCCATACGTTGGAAGAGCGTGTCCTAAGCCCCATCATACTACCTTTTCCTTCAGTGGACAGTGAGAATGTATCTCTGAGATCATGAAAGATGTGCACAACCAGGAGGCTTGGACGGCATAACACCTAACCTTCCACAGAACACTCAGTAATCTTTTTTTTCCCATTTTTCAAAGTCTTCCACAACTCCTCCTGACACGATTTTTTTCCAGCTCTCAGCATGCCCCTTCCCTCCATCCTCACAAAGGCAGCCTAATGAGACCTGCCCTTTCCCTTTGTATTTCCCCTCCCTCATCACAAGTCCGTTCACCTTTGGCTCCATCTACTTCATCTCCATTAACGTTGAGAAAAAGCACTAATTTATTAAATATGACAATTTATAGCAAGACGCTATCAGCCCTTTACACCTTATCTTCTCAAAGGTGTGGGTACACCAACAGCAATAGTAAAGATGCTTGTTGTCCTAAATGAGATCTCTAACTGAAGGTATTTTTAATGCGTAGCAAAATACAGTAAAAATTCTTTAGACTGTTTATAGGGAATAAGTTTTTGATGTGAGGCAAACAGGCAGTCCAGCTCTAGTCGTTCTTGATCTTCAGATCTTCTATTTTCATAGACAAGCCACAGCAGAGATCATATGAAATCCAGCCACCAGGGAAACCAACAGGGGTCGGCAGCAGCCTGGATGTACAGGTGGGTCTTGTATAAGTGGCAGGCTTCCCTGGTGGCTCAAGGTAAAGAATCCACCTACAATGCAGGAGGCGCAGGAGACATGGGTTCGATCCCTGGGTTGGGAAGATCCCCTAGAGGAGGAAATGGCAATCCATTTCAGCACTGGAGAACCCCAGGGACAGAGGAGCCTGGCAGGCTACAGTCCTTGAGGTGCCAAAGAGCTGGATGCGACTGAGCACGCATGCACTTGCATAAGTGGCATGTTTTGAAATCTGTAACCATCTGTTTTTTGAAGGGAACAATAATCATTGGGTAAATGACTAAGCTCTAATCATTTAAAATCATTTTGTTCATGTAAATCAACTTATAGTGACAAAATGCTGTGAGTAATGTGTTTTCCATTTTGCAAAAAGTGGGAGAATTGTTATGAAGTACTTTATTTACTTGAGCTTCCCTGGTGGCTCAGCTGGTAAAGAATCTGCCTGCAATGCAGGAGACCCCAGTTCAATTCCTGGATCAGGAAGATGCCCTGGAGAAGGGATAGGCTACCCACTGCAGTATTCTTGGGCTTCCCTTGTGGCTCAGATGGTAAAGAATCCGCCTGCAATGTGGGACCTGGGCTCGATCCTTGGGTTGGGAAGGTCCCCTGGAGGAGGGCATGGTAACCCACTCCAGTATTCTTGCCTGGAGAATCCCCATGGACAGAGGAGCCTGGTGGACTAAAATCCATGGGGTCACAAAGAGTCAGACAGAACTGAGTGACTAAGCACAGCACAGCACTTTATTTACTTAAAACAAAAGTAGATACTGCAATACAGTGATTTAGATCATTTAAATTTGGTGATGTTTCCTATTTTTATTACGAAGAGTTGAAACAGTTAAAGCTCTACAGTTACAGGCTTTAATGTTATCTTTATTTTCACATTTCTTCCATCTCATGCAGTTTTTAACACTGTGGAATTTATTGAAACTTACTACACATGCATATTTTGAGTTATTGAAATATTTTCTCCTGCAAATAATGGTGATGAAAGATTCTTTGCTTGACCAAACTTTAGTCAGGCTCCTGAATCTTCTCCTAGGTCCACCCATGAATTTCCCTGTAAAATCTAATTTTATCAAGAACCCTGCTAAGTCACTTTAACCAGAGTCCTTCACCCTAGATAGCTGATCACCCAGGATAACTGATCAGGTTGCTTATCCCCTCCAACAGCCTCTGTCACTCAGTCGTGTCCAGCTCTTTGCAACCCCATGGACTGTAGCCCACCAGGCTCCTCTGCCCATGGGGATTATCCAGGCAGAAATACTGGAGTGGGTTGCATGCCCTCCTCTAGGGGAATCTTCCCAACCCAGGTCTCCCACATTGCAGGTAGATTCTTTACCATCTGAGCCACCAGGAAAGCCCAACACCCCCTACCACCCCCCAGATGAGTCTGTATACCCTTGCCTGTCTTCAGCAAAAATTTGATTAGGTTAATTTTTTCCCATTAACCTCCTGATCCCTGATTTTTTTCTGTTAGTAATTTCCCATCCACTGACATCCCACCCTGCTCCTTGACTATACATTTCCATTTTCCTATGATCCCTGGTGGCTCAGACAGTAAAGAAGCCACCTGCAATGCGGGAGACCTGGGTTTGATCACTGGGTTGGGAAGACCCCCTGGAGAAGGGAATGGCAACCCACTCCAGTATACTTGCCTGGAGAATCCCCAGGGACAGAGGAGCCTGGTGGGCTACAGTCCATGGGGTCACAAAGAGGTAGACACGACTGAGAGGCTAATCCCAAATCCCGACTAAGCCCAGATTTGAGCCCAATCTCTTTCCCCCACTGTAAAATCCCATTGAAGCGGTTCCTATGCCTAACTCTGTGGTCCTGAATGAAGTCTGTCTAACCATCTCGAACAAATGCCAATGCAAAATTTTAAACAATGGTTTAGAGAAAAACTCCGTGAGGAAAATTATGTCACGGGGGACCAGAGTGGGCTCATGTCTAACACTCAGAAATGAATTGTCTGAGGAGACACAAGTGCTGAAAAAGCAAGAGACCTTAGTAGGAGGGGCGCCCTGGGGGAGAGCAGCAGGGTGAGGGAACCCAGGAGGACTGCTGACACGTGGTTCACAGTCTGGGTTTTGTGATGATGAGATTAGTTTCCGGGTGGTCTTTGGCCAACCATTCTGACCCAGAGCCCTTCCTGGTGGCGCACGCATTCCTCAGTCAAGATGGATGCCAGAGAGAAGGATTCTGGGAGGTGGTCGGCCGCGTGAAGTCTCCTTCTGACCTTTCCCGAACTCTTCTGATTGGTGGCGGCTTGTTAGTTTCCCTATTCCTTACCAGGACCTCTAAATGTAAAATAACTCATGCAAATGGTTACCATGGTGCCTGGCCAGGGTGGGAGGTTTCAGTCAGTGTGTTTCCGCCAACAGTATCTTGGAAAAGATTCTTATTATTCTTTTTTGGGAGAAAACAATCAATAAAAATTTATGTTCATTTTAGCATCTCTTCAGTCCTTACTTTTATGATCACCAAACAGAATTCAAGTTCTCATTTTCCTTTCTCTGAGTTAAGTTTCTAAGAACACTGTGAGGAAGTACCAAAAGTATAAGTCAAAACGTAGGATGGCAAATTTTTGTCATTTTACTGTCACTTTCATCTGACAGGAACTAATGATTCATCCTGGCTGGGTGGAAATGTCACACACGATATATACCATTGCCCAGATCCTTTAAACGAGCCTCAAACGTTGCAAGAGATCAGTTCTATCTTAGAAAAACATTAAAAACATGTTTCCCTTCTTTGTACTTTGGGTAAAAATCTTAAGACACAGAGCAAATTTTGAAGTTGGATATAACAAGATTCCCTCACTTATTAGAAGAGCCACTGATTGCGGGGTGGGGAGGAGTAAACAATTAGCTATGAAATGAGACAGAATAAAAGTGCTGAGGTCAGCAGTGAGAGAACTCCTTTGAGAGGCCAGACAAAAAGGATCAGCTAATCCTGACGCAGGAGGCAGTGAGGTCTTTGGGAAGGCGTCACAGAATAGGGCAACTTCCCTGGTGGCTCAGAGGGTAAAGTGTCTGCCTACAATGCAGGAGATCAGGGTTCGATCCCTGGGTTGGGAAGATCCCCCTGGAGAAGGAAATGGTAACCCACTCCAGTATTCTGGCCTGGAGAATCCCATGGACGGAGGAGCCTGGTGGGCTACAGTCCACGGGGTCACAAAGAGTCGGACAGGACCGAGCGACTTCACTTTCACAGAATAGGGCAGCTGAACGGGTTTTCAAGAATGCAAATGAGGATGCCAACAACTAGCATTTGCTGGTCAGGTGCGCTTCAGTGCTGCTTGCGGTGGTCTGAGGCTGCGCTTCAGTGCTGCTTGCGGTGGTCTGAGGCTAGAAGGAAAGGTTTTGGAAAGGTGATTTGAGTCTAGGTTATGCAAAGTCTTCAGTTACACCCAGGGAAACCAACAATAGATATGCATACCTTGGCAGGTCTTGACTGGCAAAAAAAAAAAAAAAAAAAACCAGACAAAAATCACCTCACCCTCTATCTTACATCCTTCTTTCTTCTCAACTTATTAATAGCTCTTTCATGATATCTCAGGCAGCTCAGGTAGGCAACTGCCTACCCAAGTCTTTCCAGTGAGTTTAGCTGCCCTTCAAAAATGCTGTTGTCCCCAGTAACAAAAGAGAAAAAATACACAATATTGCTACTGTATCAACCCCCATTCCTTTACATAAGAGTAGGAAAAGGTTTTTTGGTTGTTTTGTGGTGGTGGTTGAATGTGGTGTCAGAATTTTCAAGGGAGGTTTCAGTTACCTCTTAGAAAAATATTACTTTTTTAACCCAAAACTCACTCAGGCTCCTTGTCTTTCAAGATTCTGGTTTATATTCCACGTTCAGTCAGTGCTTCAGTTAGTGAGTACTTCCCCCACGACTCCAACAACAGGGCACGCATTTGCAAGCGGGCACACAAACTTTTTTTTTCTCTATCCCACACTTCTTTGGGGTGGTAAGAGTGCATTTTATCAGCCCACTCGGCTTTTCAAATCCCTCAGATGGAGATAGGATTCATTAACATGTGAATGACTGCTATCTCTTATCTAAACCCTTCCTGCTAGACAAAAAAAAAGTCGATTTGAATCCGATAATTCTTTAATTGAGCTTCCTCCAGGACATTTAAAAAGATGCTAAGTAATGTGGATTCTACCACTAATTCTTAGGAGATCAACGCTTCACAATTCTCACTTATCTCCTCTATTTGCATTCTGTCTCCAGGCCAACTTTCGGTTTTGGGCAAATCCCACTCATTTCCCTGTCTTATTTCCATAGCAGATTGTTAGAAAAGCTATGTCAGCATTTTCTGCCTTGAAGAGTTTCAATAAGGCATACTTGCATATTGCAAAACACCACCCGCATATTGGTTTTCCATTCGGTAATCCTTAAACTCACAGAACCACTAGGTAGTTGCCTAAGAAAGTGAGAGTTAAGGCAAATGACTTCTCTGGGAGTCAGTATTCTTAAATGTTAAAAAAGTCCACACCACAGACCCCTTTCACGGCTAACAGACAATGTGAGAGGCCCTCCTGATACACATCCTGCCAGTGCGTGATCACTGCTGTTCTGCTCCAGCCCAGCTAGCTGGCGACTCGTCTTTCATTTACCACTAACTCTAGAATCTGCCTGCAGTGCAGGAGACCCGAGTTCAATACCTGGATCGGGATGATCCCCTGGAGGAGGAAATGGCAACCCACTCTAGTACTCTTGCCTGGGAAATCCCATGGACTGAGGAGCCTGGTGGGCTCGAGTCCATGGGGTTGCAAAGAGTCAGCGACTGAGTGACTAGCACACTACAACTAGCTTCTCTCAGTGTCCACAGCTATATCAGGTTTATAAAGTCTGGCCAACAGTGGTTTCATTTCATCTGCAAATATCTTCTGAATTCCAAGGCGTTTGACTCACTTTTTTCTTTTCTGCCCTAAATCCTTTCATTAACGAAGCAGGATACTCCATGAGTGCATGCATGTGTTCTGCCAATGGAACTTGCAGTACTTTAAATATGAATCTCTCTTGGATGTAGAAACTCACACATCCATTTCAGGGGGTCATGTATTCAGTCAACAAACACTCTTGAGCATCTACTCTGAGCTGTACTTCTAAACTACAGTGTTGAGTAAAACTGTCTTAAACTTCCTGCTCTCAAGGGGCTTATATTTTAGCAAATAAGAGTACATTAATGAAAGCCTCTTGGTGAGATAACATTTGAACAGAATGAAAAATGCAACTAGCAAGTAGGTTATGCTGATACCTGTGTGTGGGGGTGTGTGGAGGGGGGAGGTCCAGTCCAAAGGCTCTGAGTTAGGAGTCCCACAACAGAAGTTCAGTTCAGTTGTTCAGTTGTGTCCGACTCTTTGCGACCCCAGGGACTGCAGCACGCCAAGCCTCCCTGTCCATCACCAACTCGGAGCTTGCTCAAACTCATGTCCATTGAGTCAGTGACACCATCCAGCCATCTCATCCTCTGTCGTCTCCTTCTCCTCTGCCTTCAATCTTTCCCAGCATCAGGGTCTTTGAGCAGAGAGCCAGAGTAACTGAATCAGAGTGACTGAAGGCAGAGTGTAGCAGAAACTGCAGAGGTAGGGAAGGATAATGTCAAGAATGACCCTCTTGACCATGATAATGACTTTGGACTTAATTCTGAATGATATAGAAAACCACTAGATGGAATTCTATTTCAAACCATCCTTTTCCGGTCTTTTAAAAGCAATGTGAAAAGTCAACTCAGTCCGTACACTACTTTATTTTGACCTGGAGCATAATCTTAGCTGTATGAAAATTATCTGATGTAGAGAACAAAAACATTTGTACAGGACCAGATAGCAAATATTTTTGACATTTCTGTCTATGCAGTTTTTGTTGCAACTACTCAACCTTGTCACTTCAGTGTATAAGCAAGCTGTGGCCAAAAGAATGTACCTGTGTTCCAATAAAATTTTATTTATGGACTTTGAAATTTGAATTTCATGTAGTTTTTCTTATAATAAAACATTATTTTTCTCTGATTTTTTCAACAGTTTAAAAATTTAACCATTCTTAGCTTAGGGGCCATATAAAACATGCATTGGACCCAATTTGGCACACAGGTTATAGTTTGCCAAACTTTATCTAAACTATAACTACTGTTGACTAAAAAAGATGCAAAACTTGAGAGTTGCAAACTAAGTTTTATTTGGGACAAAATGAGGACTGCGTTTTGAGATTACTTAGATGAAACCTCAAAAACGACAAAATGATCTCTGTTTGTTTCCAAGGCAAATCATTCAATATCACAGTAATACAAGTCTAGGCCCCAACCAGTAGTGCTGAAGAAGCTGAAGTTGAATGACTCTATGAAGACCTACAAAACCCTCTAGAACTAACACCCCAAAATATGTCCTTTTCATTATAGGGGACAGGAATGCAAAAGTAGAAAGTCAAGAGATAACCTGAAGTAACAGGCAAATTTGGCCTTGAAGTACAAAACGAAGCAGGTCAAAAGCTAACAGAGTTTTGCCAAGAGAACGCACTGGTCATAGCAAACACCCTCTTCCAACAACACAAGAGAAGGCTCTACACATGGACATCACCAGATGGTCAATATCAAAATCAGATTGATTATAGTCTTTGCAGCCAAAGATGGAGAAGCTCTATACAGTCAGCAAAAACAAGACTGGGATCTGACTGTGGCTCAGATCATGAACTCCTTACTGCCAAATTCAGACTGAAATTGAAGAAAGTAGGAAAACCACTAGACCATTAAGGTATGACCTCAATCAGATCCCTTACAATTATACAGTGGAAGTGAGAAATACATTCAAGGGATTAGATCTGATAGAGTGCCTGAAGAACTATGGATAGAGGTTCATGACATCGTATAGGAGACAGGGATCAAGACCACCCCCAATAAAAAGAAATGCAAAAAGGCAAAATGGTTGTCTGAGACAGCCTTACAAATAGCTGAGAAGAGAAGAGCAGTGAAAGGCAAAGGAAAAAAGGAAAGATATACCCATTTGAATGCAGAGTTCCAAAGAAAGCAAGGAGAGATAAGAAAGCCTTCCTCAGTGATCAGCACAAAGAAATAGAGGAAAATAATAGAATGGGAAAGACTAAAGATATCTTCAAGAAAATTAGAGATACCAAGGGAACATCTCATGCAAAGATAGGCACAATAAAGGACAGACATGATATGGTCCTAACAGAAGCAGATGAAGAAGAAGTGGCAGGAATACACAGAAGAACTATACAAAAAAGATCTTCATGACCCAGATAATCACAATGGTGTGATCACTCACCTAGAACCAGACATCCTGGAATGCAAAGCCACGTGGGCCTCAGGAAGCATCACTTCGAACAAGCTAGTGGAGGTGATGGAATTCCAGTTGAGCTATTTCAAATCCTAAAAGATGATGCTATGAAAGTGCTGCACTCAATATGTCAGCAAATCTGGAAAACTCAGTAGTGGTCACAGGACTGGAAAAGGTCAGTTTTCATTCCAATCCCAGAGAAAGGCAATGCCAAAGAATGTTAAAACTACCACACAAGTGCACTTATCTCACACACTATCAAAGTAATGCTCAAAATTCTCCAAGCCACGCTTCAACAGTACGTGAACCGTGAACTTCCAGATGTTCAAGCTGGATTTAGGAAAGCCAGAGGAACCAGAGATCATCCGTTGGATGATCGACATCTGTTGGATCATTGAAAATGCAAAAGACTTCCAGAAAAACATCTATTTCTGCTTTATTGACTATACCAAAGCCTTTGACTTTGTGGACAACAACAAAATCTGGAAAATTCTGAAAGAGATGGGAATACCAGACCACCTGACCTGCCTCTTGAGAAATCTGTATGCAGGTCAGGAAGCAACAGTTAGAACTGGACATGGAACAACAGACTGGTTCCAGATAGAAAAGGAGTACATCAAGGCTGTATATTGTCACCCTGCTTATTTAACTTATATGCAGAGTACGTCATGAGAAACACTGGGCTGGAGGAAGCACAAGCCGGAATCAAGATTGCCGGGAGAAATAGCAATAATCTCAGATATGCAGATGATACCACCCTTATGGCAGAAAGTGAAGAAGAACTAAAGAACCTCTTGATGAAAGTGAAAGAGGAGAGTGAAAAAGTTGGCTTAAAACTCAACATTCAGAAAACTAAGATCATGGCATCCGGTCCCATCACTTCATGGCAGATAGATGGGGAAACAATGAAAACAGTAAGAGACTTTACTTTGGGGTGGGGGTGGGGCTCTAAAATCCCTGCAGATGGTGACTACAGCCATGAAATTAAAAGACACTTGCTCCTTGGAAGAAAAGCTATGACCAACCAAGGCAGCATATTAAAAAGCAGAGACATTACTTTGCCAGCAAAGGTCCGTCTAGTCAAAGCTATGGTTTTCCGGTGGTCATGTATGGATGTGACTTCAGTTCAGTTCAGTTATTCAGTCGTGTCTGACTTTTTGTGACCCCATGGACTGCAGCACGCCAGGTTTCCCTATCCGTTACCATTCCTGGAGCTTACTCAAACTCATGTCCATTGGGTCGGTGATGCCATCCAACCATCTCATCCTCTGTTGTCCCCCTTTCCTCCCACCTTCAATCCTTCCCAGCATCAGGGTCTTTTCCAATGAGTCAGTTCTTTGCATCAGGTGGCCAAAGTATTGGATTTTCAGCTTCAGCATTAGTCCTTCCAATGAATATTCAGAACTGATTTCCTTGAGGATGGACTGGTTCGATCTCCTTGCAGTCCAAGGGACTCTCAAGAGTCTTCTCTAACACCACAGTTCAAAAACATCAATTCTTTGGCGCTCAGCTTTCTTTATAGTCCAACTCTGCCTGGGAAGCAGTACCAGTTAGCTCTGAGAGACTATTCCAAAGATGTAGTGGAGGAAGGTCGATATATAAGATTTCAGTGAAGGGGGATTTCAATGCAATCAAGTGTTTACTTTACAAGAGGTTTTCTGCTAGTCCTGAGAATCTGATGTCATCATGAAGGGATTTAGTGCCTTTCTAGATAGGAGATGCAAGGATTAGGATCATAAAATCTGTTCCTGAAAATTTCCAACTATCAAAGACCTGTCCCACCAGACTCCCTGGAGCACAGAGGGCCTCACTCCACCCTGAGCTCCCTCAGGGGGTGTGGAGGGTCAGCAGCCGCAGTGGCACAGGGTTCAGTCTCCACAGAGGCAGAGGGCAAATGCACTTGTTCAGTTGCTGGCAATGCTTTTGGCACGTGCCAATTTGTAGTTGACATCACTACAAAGCTGCTCAGTTGTGTCCAACTCTTTGCGATCCCTGAAGCCCACCAGGCTCCTCTGTCCATGGAATTCTCCAGGTAGGAATACTGGAGTGAGTTGCCATTTCCTTCTCCAGGGGGATCTTCCTGACCCAGGAAGATTGAACCTGGGTCTCCTGCATTGCAGGCAGATTCTTTACCATCTGAGCCACCAGGGATGCCCAAATCAACAATACTCCAATAAAATTAAAATTAAAAAAATACACAAACATTTCCTGAAATTTTAAGTGAATACAATCTGTAGTCTTTGTGGTTGGAAGAAATAAGATCCTATGTAAAATGGAGGACAAAATAGCTTTTTGTCAGTAATCTGAAAAAGACACCTATATTTTAATAGCTTAGAAATAAAATATAAAGTATATCCAGAAATAAAGATTTAAAGAATCTAAAACCAGAGTGGATCTTAAGTGTAGGAAAAGGATGATAATCATTATTGAGTAATTTCTGGGACAATGTACAAGTACTCAGTTCAGTTCAGTTCAGTTGCTCAGTCGTGTCCGACTCTTTGCGGCCCCATGAACCACAGCACGCCAGGCCTCCCTGTCCATCACCAACTCCCGGAATTTACCCAAACTCATGTCCATTAAGTCGGTGATGCCATCCAGCAATCTCATCCTCTGTTGTCCCCTTCTCCTCCTGCCCTCAATCCTTCCCAGCATCAGGGTCTTTTCCAATGAGTCAGCTCTTCACATGAGGTGGCCAAAGTATTGGAGTTTCAGCTTCAACATCAGTCCTTCCAATGTACTAGCACCTTCCAAAATATGTTTTACAATCAGCTCCATGATATCCAAAGTTTCTTTAAACAGGATGAATGATTTTAGTTCATTAATATAAAGTCTGAAATAGAGTTAAGGTTTAAAGGATAACAATAGGCATGCATAGCCACGATGATACCTGAAAACTTTCCAAAGTGTGCACTTACACAAATAGTTGTAATTGATGTCACCATTTTTGTGTACTTTTTCCTAAAATTGATCTGCCTGAAATGCTTCACTCCCCAGTGGTATGAGACAATGGCATACCTGTCTCCCACCCCTATTCCAGATCTCTCCACAGTGCTTGGCTCATACCTTTGAAAGCAAAACAAGTAAGTATCAAAGCTTTTGTTCAAGTAACTCTCTTACAATGATTAAACAAAGCACAGGTATCTTATATACATTTCTATTAAAAGTGAAGTTTAGCCTGAGAAATAGGGTGTTAGGCCTATGTTGGAACATTAAATTCACAACAGGGTAGAAAGCATAGGTAATGATGCTTATTCCTTTAAATATAAATCAAATGGTTTGTGAGGCTACCAAAATGATTATACATACACTGGATAACACCCACAGATAAAAGTGCAGTATCACTTCTTCAGGTGAGCTATGCTTATTCAGCAAGGTGCATGTACGCTAAGTCACTTCAGCCGTGTCTGACTCTTTGCGACCCTATGGTTTGCCAGGCTTTGCCAGGCTTGGCAGGCTTCTCTGTCCATGGAATTCTCCAGGCAAGAATACAGGAGGGGGTTGCCAGGCCCTCCTCCAGGGGAGCTTCCTGACCACAGGCCAGGGATTGAACTTGTGTCTCTTGCATATCTTGCATTGGCAGGTGGGTTCTTTACCACTAGCGCCACCTGGGAAGCCCATTCAGCAGGGTAGTCAAGACCTATTTCATCAAAATGTATTTTAAAATATTGATTCCAATTATAATCAATCATTCTAGTTCAAATTATAAGATATATAATATTTGGACCATCTATTAATAAGAAGGCTTTCCAGGTTGCACCAAGGTAAAGAATCCACTTGCCAATGCAGGAGTCACAGGAGACGTGGGTTCAGTCCCTGAGTTGGGAAGATCCCTGGTACAGGAAACAGCAACCTGCTCTAGTATTCTTGCCTGGAGAATTCCATGGACAGTAAAGCCTGGCGGGCTACAGTCCAGCTACAAAGAGTCAGACATGATTGAGTATGTACACGTGAGCACGATTAACAAGAAACAAACTTATTCATATGTATGATAAAATTTTAGTGATTTTAAAAATGAGCAGTAGGAAGCCATCAAAAAGAATGAAATAATGCCAGTTGCAGCAACATGGATAGACCTAGAGTTTGTCATACTGATTGAAGTAAGTCAGAGAAGGAGAAATATCATATGACATCCCTTACACGTGGAATCTAAAAAGAAATGGTATGAATGAACTTACTTTTTTACTCTATTTACATAGAGAACAAACTTCTGGTTGCCAGGGGAAGGGTGAAGGTAAGGGGTAGTTTGAGAGTTTGGGATGGACAGGTACACACTGCTATATTTAAAATGGACAACCAACAAGGACCTACTGTATATAGTACAGGGAACTCTGCTCAATGTTATGTGGCAGCCTGGATGGGACAGGAGTTCGAGGGAGAATGGACACGTGTATATACATGTATGGCTGAGTCCCTTTTCTGATCACCTAAAACTATCACAGCATTTTTAATCTGCTACACTTAAATACAAAGGTTTTTTTTTTTTTTTTTTTTTTTTAATGAGCAGTAGGGTACACAGATTTTCATACTCAGTTTAAAGGATAAGTGAACAAAAATGAAGACAACTGCCCTAGAGAATGGAGAGGGGCACTTGGGTCCTGCAGGGAAACCAAGAGGACAGAGGAAGTTGGGAGGCCTTGGGGAATTTGCGGGCAGCACAGAAAGGATGCTGAGGAATCCACACACACACACATACACTTTACAGTTTTCCCAAAGAACAGCCCTGGGGCTGCCTACAAAATCTACCCCTTTCCCTCGCCTCCGTTTGTGAATAAGGAAGAGGAAGCAGCTTTACTGGCGCTTCTGAGGGCAAAGAAAAGTTGAGGAGTAGATAGTTTGACTGATTCCAGGGGGAAATGGGCTGATGGTACCTGGCCCTGGGATGATTCAAGGCAGGTGAATACTGGTTTGATATGTGAGAATAAGACAAAGAGGTGGTTGGGTTTATAGATTTGGGACTGGTTGGCTTGTCTATGAAGGACATGCTTCCAGCCCAGTCTTTGCTGTCTCTAAGAACTGGTTATCCCTGGGAGGGGCAGTCTCTTCCCAGACAGCAAGCTTTGTAACATGTCAGAACAACATAAAAGAAAATTAAAAAAACTTTAATGATTAATACAGATTATCTGTCCATATCTTTTGTTCACTTTTAAATTGAGTCATTTGCCTTCTCACTGAACTGCAAGAATATGTAACTGCGGGACCAGCCCAAACTGCATCTGCTCTATCAATGACAAGATACTTACTCGTTTTTCAGATGACAGAACAGAAACCACAGGTCATGCAGCTGAAGCATGCACAGAGGAGAAAATTTTGACCTCAAATAACACTGGAACCAAAATTTATTCCCCCCAACTTCCGAAATAGAGCCAAATGACCGGCCATGACCAGAACCTGGACACTGGAGCCCTGTCACAAAGGAAGGGCCCTCTGTCCAGGGAGACTCCATGTTGAAGCCCCTTTACAGGATCTTGCTATAAATGGCCATGTTCCAAAGTCCTTCAACGGAAACCCGCCTATTGGGAGCCGTTCTGGAACTACTGCCAGATGATAAATTCACGGCACCACTCAAGAAGAAACTGCACAGCGGTTTCTCTCCAGGATCGGAACCTTCACTCCTTCCTGTTTCTATGCTTCTGTTGTGGCTAACTCTGTTTCATTCTTTGATGGCTGGAGTTGTAGGGTCTTCCATGACGAGGTCACGAGAGTCCAGGGAAAAGAAAAATGATCCCTTGCTCCAGAGAAACATTCCAAAAATGATTAAACCTACTGGGGCCCCTGGCTGGTGGGTCCCTAACACTCAGCCAGGGAATAAGGCCATGATCATTTGGAAAACAAGCCCTAAGCCTATTGTGACCTGGCCTCATGAGGAGATTATTATTGATGACTGGAAAACTTGGGTCATATATCAGGGAAAATTGCAGAAACTAAGCCAACTGCCTTTTCTCATAAAGACTGAGACACTAGAGATATTTGTGCCCCTTAGAATCTAAGTGTAAACAGAAAGAAATATGTGCATTGTATTGTAAATGGTTTCAAGGTAAACTGCAAAAGACTTGTCCCTGCCAGAAATAGTCTTGTGGTATGTGGGTAGATGGTAAATAAACCACCACTGACAATGGCTGTACTATGAGAAACTCTTGACCTTAGATGCCGCTACGGTGCTTATTTGCTGAAGCAAGATGCTGTATTCCCTGCAGTAGCAGGCTGCACAGAAATAAGTAGATGGAATAACATGATTCATAGACCATGTTTTAGTAGAATAAAAATAGGTTTCAGGGTAAACATGTAAGCAAAATGTGACAAAGGACTAGGAAAAAACTTTTAACACATCTTAGAATCAGGGGATGTTGATCTGAATGGAAAAATATTGTAAGAGTCATTACGTAGAAAAACATGTGCTATATAAGTAGAAACTAAAAGCAATAAAGATTATGGTCCTTGGACCATCAAAAAACTCCGTGTCTTTCTTTCCTCTTGACGACGCCATTCATCCCTTGGGTACTCCTGGACCTGTTGGAGCATGACTCTGGTACCCGCCCTGCCAGCTTTTCCACATACCAATCTATTCCCCATCACTCATTAAATTTCACCCTGGATCCTGGATCAGACACAGATTTGAGAGCTTCCTGTTTCCTTGCAATGCCAATCCACCAATAAAGCTTTTTCTTTTCTGAAAAGGTAGTGCCATAGTATTGGCTTCTGTGCATGACAGGATATAAGTTCAAGCTTGGTAAAAAGTTCTTTGCAAATTTGGGGCAGTAGTCCTTTATCAGACTTGTGTTTTACAGATATTTTCTTCCAAGCTATGGCAAGTCTTTTTGCTAATGGTTGGACAGTTCTTAAAGAAGACACATTCAAAGTGTGTTTGTCTTGTCTTGTGTTCAGCTGTGTCCAGCTCTTTGCAACTCTGTGGACTGTAGCCCGCCAGGCTCCTCTGTCCACGGGATTCTCCAGGCAAGAATACTGGTGTGAGTTGCCATGCCCTCCTCCAGAGGATCTTCCTGACCCAGGGATTGAACCCACATGTCTTAGGTCTCCTGTACTGGCAGGTAGGTTCTTTACCACTAGCACCACCTGGGAAGCCCACTACAGCATAATCAAGGGTAATCAATGGGTGGAGCTTGTTTGATATTTTTCATTTCTACCAATTAGTAGCCACCCTCCGGTCAGTTTTTTGAATATCTGGACTTGGTGGCTTCTCCTCTGAATGCCCCGCTATGTGCTAAGTCATGTTTGACACTTTTATGTATACTATCAAATTTAATTCTCTCCAATTCTTAGTAGTAGACACAGGTCCCTCTTTAGCAGATAAAGGAAATGTGGTTGAAAAAGAGCAGGCAAATCGACTACAAATATGCGGTTATTTGGTGACAGTGACACAAAACTTGAGCTCTGTATTCCGACCCTAAAAACCACATTCTTTCATCTACCCCTCAGTTTCACAATAGCGAGGCAGCACCAGCTTGAGTCAACATTTATGGCATGATGTCATTCTTCATGAGAGAAGACCATCGCGTGTCCTGAGGTTCTCAGGAAGAACTGGGTATTTGAAGCAGAAAAGAAGGCTACAATTTTATGCAAAATTCCCTCAATAATTAATTCCCCAGTGCCTTTAAGCTTTGCTGAAGCAGATTTCTTACAAGAAGTCAGAGACTGTCAAAGCTGAAAGAGAAGAAATGAGCTCCAGAAAATTTTCATGTTTAAGAAACTCACCTTCATTTTTAAATTCAGGTACCAGGAGGAGGAAAAAAAAAAAAAACTTCATTAAAAACCCTTTCGTGGCTCAGAAGGTAGGGAGTCCGCCTGCAATGCAGGAGACCCGGGTTCAATCCCTGGGTTGAGAAGATTTCCTGGAGAAGGGAATGGCTACCCACTCTAGTATTCTTGCCCGGAGAATCCCATGAACTGAGGAGCCTGGCAGGCTGTAGTCCATGGGGTCACAAAGAGTCAGACATGACTGAGAGACTAACATTAGCCCAGAGTGGGGGATAAAACTCTATTAAGTAGAAGAGAAAGAAGCAGATTCAAGGGTAGCCTCCTAAAGTACTTCCAAGAGGCTCATCTGAAATTTTCAGCTTCTCTCTGGTCAGGCTGTCAAGAAAGCTCATAGGGAGAAAGAAAACAATCAAATAACTTTGAAGCTTCTCATTTAGAAAAATCCACTAAAGTCTTTAAGAATCTAAAATTGGCAAAGAAAGAATAACTTGTTTTTTTAATTCTCCTTAAAATTATTCCAGAACCCCTAAAATCTTCACAAGGGCTCTTTAGAGCCTTTAAAGTGAAAATGAAGAAACTGGTAGAACTCCTTCTTTTTAATTATGCTTTTTGGTGGTGGTTTTTTTTTTTTTTTTTTTTTTTTGGCTGCACCGAATCCACCATAGAGGATCTTAGTTCCCCAACCAAGGATCTAACCCATGCCCCCTTCAGTGAAAACACAGAGTCTTAACCACTGGACACCAGGGAAATCCTGGTAGAACTTATGTAAAACCATACAGTCCTAGGTTTTTGAGACTATGAGGAAATAACAATATTGGTGGAGGAAAATAAGCTCCATGAAAACTCTTAAGAAAAGAAAATTAAAAGTGCCAACTGCAAAATAAAGAAATAAATACAGATGACAGAATAATTTTATGAGTAAATTTACATAAAAATTTTCTGAGATATTTGAGGACAGAGATTACAGCAATCTGAATTTTTTTAGGCTAGCCTCCTGGAAGTGTAAGAGAAATCAGAGTTGGCATGACATGAGAAAAAAGCTCACAGAAGTAATTACCTTAGGTAAGAGAAAGAAAGAAAGGGGGACGGAGGGACAAGGGAGGCATACTGAAGAAATTGCTTCTACACAATGTTAGATTTTCTAAATCTACTCTAATATTTAAAGCACCAAGCAAACGCACCCTCCTCACCCTTCTCTGGTTTTATTATCTGCTCCTCTCCTTATTCTTCAGGCTTTGGGATTGCAACTGCTCTCCACTTGCCCTAAACCTTGTTGTTGTCATTGATTAGTCACTAAGTTCCCAGGCAAGAATACTGGAGTGGGCTGCTATTTCCTTATCCAGGGGATCTTCCTCACCCAGGGATCGAACTTGTGTCTCCTCCATTGGCTGATGGATTCTTTACCATTGAGCCACCAGGGAAGCCTGCCCTAAACCTTACCGACATCATAAATTCTCATCAAACTACCCAGATTAAAGATACCATCTGTTTCAGTTGGGGCACTGACGAATATCACCTCCACCTTTTAATACTTAAAAACAAAAGAAACACCATACACTTTCCACTTACCTTATTTGCAAGAATGCAAACGTGAATTAGTTTCCACCAATGAGATGAAGCATCCTGAGATTTGTGTTTGGTGCTGATTTATCCAGGGAAGTAGGCGGGGCACAGGGTACTCACTTTGCTGTTATGGATTATTGCAGAGAGGTTTCCCAGGTGGCTCAGTGGTAAAGAATCTGTCTGCCAATGGGGACACAGGAGATGCGAGTTTGACCCCTGGATCAGGAAGATCTCCTGGAGAAGGAGACAGCAACCCACTCCAGTATTCTTGCCTGGGAAATCCCATGGACAGAGGAGCATGGCGGGCTAGAGTCCATGGGTTAGCAAAAGAGTTGGACATACCTGAGTGACTGAGCAGGCACTCATTGTCGCAGAGAGAGTGTTCAGTGAAGTTCACCCAGGAAAGCAGAACCACTCTGAGTATATGGAACTGAGAACCTCCAGATGTTCAAGCTGGATTTAGAAAAGGCAGAGGAACAAGGGATCAAATTGTCAACATCTGTTGGATCACTGAAAAAGCAAGCCAGTTCCAAAAAAACATCTACTTCTGCTTTATTGACTATGCCAAAGCCTTTGACTGTGTGGCTCACAACAAACTGTTGAAAATCCTTCAAGAGATGAAAAGACCAGACCACCTTACCTGCCTCCTGAGAAATCTGTATGCAGGTCAAGAAGCAACAGTTAGAACCATACTTGGAACAATGGACTGGTTCCAAACTGGGAAAGGAGTACGTCAAGGCTGTATATTGTCACCCTGCATATTTAATTTCTATGCAGAGTACATCATGCAAAATGCTGGGCAGGATGAAGCACAAGCTGGAATCAAGATTGCCAGGAGAAATATCAACAACCTCAGATATGCACATGACACCACCCTTATGGCAGAAAGTGAAGAAGAACTGAAGAGCCTCTTGATGAAAGTGAAAGAGGAGAGGGAAAAAGCTGGTTTAAAACTCAACATTCAGAAAACTAAGATCATGGCATCTGGTCCCATCACTTCATGGCAAATAGATGGGGAAACAATGGAAACAGATTTTATTTTCTTGGGCTCCAAAATCACTGCAGACGGTGACTGAAGCCATGAAATTAAAAGACACTTGCTCCTTGGAAGAAAAGCTATGACACCTAGACAACATAATAAAAATGCAGAGACATTACTCTGCCGACAAAGGTCCATCTAGTCAAAGCTATGGTTTTTCCAATAGTCATGTAAGGATGGAGAGTTGGACTATAAAGAAAGCTGAGCACTGAAGAATTGATGCTTTTAAACTGTGGTGCTGGAGAAGACTCCTGAGAGTCCCTTGGACTGCGAGGAGATCCAACCAGTCCATCCTAAAGGAAATCAGTACTGAATATTCATTGGAAGAACTGATGCTGAAGCTGAAGCTCCAATACTTTGGCCACCTGACGCGAAGAGCTGACTCACTGGAAAAGACCCTGATGCTGGGAAAGCTTGAGGGCGGGAGGAGAAGGGGGACAACAGAGGATGAGATGGTTGGGTGGTATCACCCACTGGATGGACATGAGTTTGAGCAAGCTCCGGGAGTTGGTGATGGACAGGGAGGCCTGGCGTCTGCAGTCCACGAGGTTGCAAAGGGTTGGACACGACTGAGCGACTGAACTGACTGAACTGACAGGAATTGGACAAGGGCTGGGGCAGTAAAGTTGGAGAGGAGGAGTTGGGGGAGACGGGTGCGTCAGGGGAAAGGGCACAGGCCGGACAGAGTGGGCGCGGGGGGCAGCCCGCCCACCCACGGCTGTCGCAGTCCCCTGAGGGCTAGCGTCCGAGTCTTCGGAAGGCCGCTCCCGCCCCCTGGCTGTCCCCTCTGAGGTGCAGCGGGGCGCGGCCGCCGTGCTGTTGGTCAGAGCTGCCAGCTGTCGGGAAGAGAGGGGAGCGGGGTCTACAAGGAAAGGATGCCCACAAGCCGAACTTGTTAGCCTTCTGCGTCCGTATCACTGCGCCTCTCACCGCAGTGACCTTCGGGGGGGCGACTGCAGCTTCACTTCCGGGTCACCTCTCACCCGGACCTAGATTCCCTTCCCGCAGTCCCTCAGGGAGCTTTGGGGTGTGCGTCTCCGCTAAGGATCACCAGAGGGCGCTGGTCAGACAAGCGCGAGGCCAAAGCCGCGCCACACCGAAGCCCCGCCGTCTTTGCTGGCTGTCCTCGCAGGTGCGGTGTCCGCTGCAGCCGGGCGGTCCGCGCATCCGGGGGCGTTTGGGGAGTCTCTATGAGACGTTCTCCTGTGGCCTCAGTGAGAGTCGCTCAGTCGTGTCCGACTCCTTACGACCCCATGAACTCCACAGTCCATGGAATTCTCCAGAACACTGGAGTGGGCAGCCTTTCCCTTCTCCAGGGGATCTTCCCAACCCAGGGACTGAACCCAGGTCTCCCCGCATTGCAGGCGGATTCTTTACCATCTGAGCCACCAGGGAAGCCCAAGAATACTGGAGTGGATAGACTGTCCCTTCTCCAGTGGCTATGCCTGGCCCAGGAATTGAACCCAGGTCTCCCGCACTGCAGGCGGATTCTTTACCAGCTGAGCCGTGAGGGAAGCCCCCTCAGGGTTGTGCCAAATTGTGGCAGCCGGTACCAAACATCACCTGGACTGTCGTGTAGACTTCACCATCCTTACTATCTGAGCCAGGGCAGCTGGAGAGTTTTGTTTGCAGGCGCCACGTCTTTCTTGACATGGAGAGGAAAGCACGCTAGAATATAGTGACCAGGTGTGGTCAGAAAATCTTCCTAAAGTGATATTTTATCAGTTCTACCAGGAACTAAATTCTTAACCCCTACTGGAAGCTCCCTGAGAACAGGCACTTGGAATCCTTTATCAACTAAGCATGATTATTCTTTTCAGAAGAAAAAGAAATCCTCTGAGAAACGAAGTGTGAGTTGCATAAGTTGTAAATGGAAGGTTTGACTTTATAATCTGCCTTGTAAAGAGATTTATCACAAAATTTTGTGTTTTCCCCTCTGAATTGTGTTTTTATGTAAAATATTTTATAATTAATGTAAAGTATACAAGACGCAATGGACATGAGTTTGAGCAAGCTACGGGAGTTGGTGGTAGACAGGAAGCCTGGCGTACTGCAGTCCAGGGGGTCGCAAAGGGTCGGACACAACTGAGCAATTGAACTGATACAAGAGTGTGTAACATGTATTATACAAAGTAGAAAGAATAAAATCTCACTCTTTTAAAGGAGTAATTCATTCAGCAAATGTAGCAGATATGCATAAAATGCATAAAAATATACTTATTCATTCATCTCTCCACTTTCTCCTCATTTGCTAGCCTTTTTTTTAACACCTCTTTTTCCAGCTTAAATTAAAAGGTTTATCATTTCAACGATGCCTTTGCTGATTCCCTAAACTGCTGTGCCTTTTCTCTTTCGTTCCATGTCTAGCAAAACCTTACCCTGGACGAACCCACCTCTCTGCTGTTCACGTCCGCACCAGCATGCCTGGACCTTGATGGAAGTCACACATCCGAGAAGACTGGTGATCACTGGACTCAATCCTAAGCCTGGATTTATCTGAGCAGTTCACTCTGGTCTCACACATCCGAGAAGACTGGTGATCACTGGACTCAATCCTAAGCCTGGATTTATCTGAGCAGTTCACTCTGGTCTCACACATCTGAGAAGACTGGTGATCACTGGACTCAATCCTAAGCCTGGATTTATCTGAGCAGTTCACTCTGGTCTCACAAAGCAATTCCGTTCCCTCCCGCCACTGGAGGTTTACTTGCTGACCAGGACTAAGATCCCTCAGTGCCTCTTCCCCTCTCTCAGGCAAAGAAGTGAAGAGTCACTGTAGGTGATAACCTCAGCGGACTGGAAACTGCCTATAGAAGGTGCACATGACCTCACAGGTTCAGGGAATGAGGGACGGGAACCAGTTCTGTCTGCTCCATCTGGGATGAGTGAGGTGGTGAGAAAATACCTTAGGGAAAAGGCAATAATCTGACCTTTCATGTTTCAAGAATTAAAAATAAAAACTCTGCTTGCTCTGTGGATTATTTTCTGGTGAAAGGCAGACATAGGTTTGACATTATGCTGCTGCTAAGTCGCTTCAGGCCTGTCTGACTCTGCGACCCTACGGCCCGTCAGGCTTCTCTGTCCGTGGGATTCTCCAGGCAAGAACACTGGAGTGGGTTGCCATGCCCTCCTCCAGGGGATATTCCAGACCTAGGGATCAAACCCGCCTCTCTTAAGTCTCCTGCACTGGCAGGCAGGTTCTTTACCATTAGTGCCACCTGGGGAGTGCCCTTTGACATCACGAAGAAGTCAAAACCAGAAACCAGTCCCACCCCAGAACTTCTGACCCAACAGGGACTGAGATGTACCTGTGTATTTAAAAAAAAAAAAAAATGGAAAGAGTTGAGCACTAAGAGCTATTCTTTGAGGACCCCAAGAGTGGGACTAACTTGGCTGAGACAGCACTGAGGATCACCCTTTCAGAGGACAATGTGCCCCTAACAGGGGTCTGTGTCAGGATTAGATGAATTATATGGACTTAGAAAAATCTTTCTATTTTGAAATAATTCTAGACTTATAGCAGAGTTGCAAAAATTGAACAGACAATTCCCATTTGCCCTTCACTCAGCTTTCCCTAAAGTTAACAACAGTTTCCATAATCTTAATAGAATTACTGAAACCAGGAAATTAACACAGAAACAGTATACTGGCTGATCTACAGAGCTTATTCAAATCTGCTCAGTGTTCTTATCAGCATCCCTTCCCCAGGCCAGGATCCTGCTCGGGATGCCACCCTGCATTTAGTTCACGCTTCCTTCACCTCCTCTGTCTGTCACATGTCCTCAGTCCTCCTTGGTCTTTCTGAATCTTGACACTTTTGAAGTACTCTTACTAGCCAGTTATTTTTTTAGAATCTCCCTCAATTTAGGTTTGTCTGGTATTTTATCGTGCACAATTGGATGGAAATTGCATATTTTTGGCCAAAAAAAACTCACAAAAGTGAAGATGTTCTTATCAGTGCTTCCTATCATGAACTACAACGATGTCCCATTGCTGGAGAGGACATTAACCTTGATCCCTTGGTTAAAGTGGTGTTGGCAGAGTTTTTTCAATGTGGCCTTTTGATTTTTTTATTTTCAATTAATAAAGATCTTGCTGGGAGATTCTTTGAGACTCATTTTGGCATCCATGGATGGCTCTCTCCTGACACTTTTTTGCTATACTTACCTAATGGTGATCTGCTTTTGGCCTCATCTGTATGAACTGATTTTCAGTAATCTCTTGGGTTGCAGTGGAGGCTACTGATGTGAGCAGACAAATCTTGTTGCAGTTCTGTTCCTGCATAGAGGTGGAGGCCGGAGTGGCCTCCTTTTGACCTTTTGGAGACTGCGAATACTTGGAGAGTTCTGTAGAAGGATGGAGATTCAAGAGGGAGATAATTGGACTTCCTGCTAAGAAAGCAGCTGGGAACCTGAATAATTAAATCAAACGAATAAGATATTAATCATATTTATACATGATTTTGTAGAGCAGTTTATTCCAGTTAATTAATTTCTATCTGTGGTATAATGATCCCTTTATTTTTTAATACAAAATCTGATTTTATTTTTAATGATCCCTTTAAATCTGTAGGTTTAGATAAGCCTCTACTTACTGAAAGTTTTAAAAAATTGTTTATGTTCTATAGAGTCTGTCCTTTTATTTGTACCAGTTCTTTATAGCCTGAGTTTTTATTGTCTTTCTTCTCTATCTAATTATCTTTTCTTTCTCAATTACCTTGATCCATTTTTTCTTCTGCATTTTTGGACATCTTAAATATATCTCAATGCTATTTGTTCATTTTTCTGTAGGGTAAATTTTGCTCCAAATGAATTTGAGATTCAGCAATATTATCTCCCTCCTAAAAAACTGAACTCTGTAGAGGGAATTTCTAATAATGTACTTTCACAGCCTTGAGAAATTTCATAGAAATAGCACCTGGAAAAACAACATATATCAAGAAACTGTGTTGATGATTATTTTTCATGTTTTTCTTAGAATAATAGCCCTGTTACAGACCCCAAGGTCAGACCCAGAAGGGAGAATGACTGGGATCATGAAAGCATGTACCTTGGAACACCAGGTCGGCACTAGGTATGAACACTGCTGGTTGTTCCTGAGACTATTCCAGAAGGGAATGGCCTGGGGTAAAAACAAGCAGATCTGGACTATGTCAGTGTAGTGTCTTGGGAAAGATATATCAAAGAAAGTCTTGTAGTCTACAATCAGGAATAAAAGCTGGACTCAGAGTGGACTCTGCACCTCAGTCCACTGAGGCTACAGGTGCCCTGACCATTGCACCAGATTTCCTGTTCTGTTTCCATTCTTGTTGCTCACTCCCAGATCTTTAGGGCAACAGAACTCTGCTATTTTTCTTTTATTCTCATATTTCAATTTTCTCTTTCATTATTAAACACTATTTTCTAATTTTTTTTCCTAATTTTTATTTGCAAGAGTAAACTTTGTTTAGGGTATGCTGTTTGATGCTGGTGTTTGATTTCTTTTTCTCTTTTATAGATATTATTAAAGATTGTATCTTTGTCTCTTTTATTCTGAACTTTGAATCAGAATAATTTATTTGAGGTTATTATTTGCCTAGAAATACCACCTATGGTTTCTCACTGAGTTATTTTCCTATTTCTCTGGGCACTGTTTGAGTCTTTAGAGCCTAAAGATGAAATGTTATTGGTTTGTATTCTCTGTTCATTTTTTGTAGCTGCACGAGACGAATAGGGAGGAAGCTATGTCTACAGGTACCTGTATTCAGGGAAATTGACCTCTGCTTTCCCTTTCTTCATAATTCTGTTCACACTCCTGCACCTGAGGCTACATGAATGGAGACAGTGATACTTCCTAACCAATTGTGAAGACATTTTACTTTAGTGTGTTTTTCTCTTCTCTTTAGGATGAGTGAACCACTTTCGGGAACAGTCATCATATATTTTGTCTCATGTGTGTACGTGTATGTGGCTACACCTACATCTCCACACTTATCTGCCTTTACTTGCCACTATCACTCAAGATCAAGATAGTTGTCCCAGCAAAAGACTTTTACAGACATTTCTCCAAAGAAGACATACCAACGACCAATAAACACATGAACAGATGTTCTACATTGCTCATTTTTAGAGAAATACAAATCAAAACCACAATGAGATATCACCTTGCACCAGTCAGAATGGCCATCATCAAAAAATCTACAAACAAAAAGTCCTGGAGAGGGGGTGGAGAAAAGGGGACCCTCTTCCACTGTTGGTGGGAATGTAAATTGATACAGCCACTATGGAGAACAGTATGGAGATTCCTTAAAAAACTAAGAATAAAACTACCATATGACCCAGCAATCCCACTACTAGGCATATACCCTAAGGGAACCAAAACTGAGAAAGAAACAGGTACCCCATTGTTCACTGCAGCTCTATTTACAATAGCTAGGGCATGGAAGCAACCTAGATGTCCTTTGACAGATGGATGGATAAACAAGCTGTGGTACATATATACAGTGGAATATTACTCAGTCATAAAAAGGAATACATTTGAGTCAGTCTAATGAGGTGGATGAACCTAGAGCCTATTACACAGAGTGAAGTAAGTCAGAAACAGAAAAACAAATATCATATACTAACGCTTATAGATGGAATCTAGAAAGATGGTACTGATGAACCTGTTTGCAGAGCAGCAGTGGAGACACAGACATTGAGAACAGACTTATGGACACGGCTGAGGGCAGGGGAGGAAGAGGGTGTGGGATGTACGGAGAGAGTAACATGGAAACGTACACTGCCATATGTAAAACAGACAGCCAACGGGAATCTGCTGTACGACTCAGAAAACTCAACCAGGGGCTCAGTAACAACCTAGAGGGGTGGGATGGGGAGGGAAGGGGGAGTGATGTCCAAGTGGAAAAGGGTAAACCTATGACTGATTCATGTTGATGTAGAAACCGACACAATACTGTAAAGCAATTATCATTCAATTAAAAATAAATAAGAAAAAAAAAAGCTAGCAGTCCAGGAATTATTCCCATTCCTTCTCCATTTAGTGAGGGGTCAAGGAGAACAGCTCTCCTGCTGGCTGTCTCTTGCACTTGGAATGTGGGCTAAAGGGCTTCAGAGCCCAAACTCCATGGCGTTTTCCCAGTGTGCCCCTGTCATCAGTTCTAGCCCTGACACTCCCATGTTGGACAGCGTGAGACAAGCTTCTTACAATGTCTTGCCCTGCATGCTTGTCCTTCACTCTCTGCTCCTGCCATTTACACTCACCCTGATCTAAATTGAATTATTCTTCATTGGTGCCTCGCAAAGTTTACAGACAAGATTAGACATGTCCCCTTAGTTCAGTGTTGATAATATTGTCTTTAGCTTTTCTTTTTTTTTGCTGTGGTTGTGAGTTAGTCACTAAATTGTGTCTGACTCTTGTGACCTCATGGACTATAACCTGCCAGGCTCCTCTGTCCATGGGATTCCCCAGGCAGGAATACTGGAATGGGTTGCCATGCTCTCCTCCAGGGTATCTTCCCAACCCAGGGATTGAACCCGGGTCTCCTGCATTGCAGGGAGTTTCTTTACCGACTGAGCCACCAGGGAAGTCTTTGTGTGGGTGTGTGTGCTGTTATATATGCACATACATATGTATATATTTGGTTTTGATGTCTTTTAAATTGATTTGTGGGAGGAATCATCTGCAAAATCCCTATACATTTCTAGAATTCTGAATCCATACATATTTTGTAACCTAAAAACAATGAAACAAGATAAACCGAGCTGTCATTTTTTTGTGTGTGCGTTTTTGGAATTCAAAATATCCCCTAATTGATTTTCGTTGTACACAAATCCCTTATGACTTTTGTAACCTTCTACAAGTTTTCTGTAAATTTTGGGCTTCCCAGGTGGCCACTAGTGGTAAAGACCCTGCCTGCCAATGCAGGAGACATAAGAGATGCGGGTTCAATCCCTGGGTCAAGAACATGTCCTGGAGAAGGAAATGGCAGCCCACTCCAGTATTCTCGCCTGGAGAATCCCATGGACAGAGGAGCCCGGCAGGCTACAGTCCATGGGGTCTCAAAGAGTCGGACATGACTGAAGCGATTGAGCACAAGTTTTACCTCAAAACAACTTTTGAAGTTCATAAAAAAATGAAAGTACTCACTGAAACGTTTTTTATTTTTGTTTCTTTGTTTAATAAAAAGGAGCCTTAAAACCCCAATGAAATAATTCCAAGGGCATGGTTGTATGTAATGAATCTATGTGATCACTAGATGTCACTCTTGCTTCATGCTTTATTGCAACCAACAGCTAGAAAACATAATGCAATGCGGGTTTTCAAGTGGTAAAGTATTTTTATCAGCAGGGAAGCCTTATACCCTCTAATTAAGCAACAAGACTTAAAAGGAAGTTCATTTTTGATAGCAGGAAGACAAAAAAATGTACTTGGCTTTACCAAAAGGAAGAGGTAATTCTTTAAAACGCACGTCACCTAAAGAATGAAGGAGTTATCTTAGGTTGCTCTTAATTATACACTGGCTTTATTAAGTTGACATACACTATGACTACGTCATACTTTTAATTTATGTCAGTAAAGTTACAATAAAAATGTAAAGGGTTATTTTCTCCTAAGTTTTAGCAGAACGGAGGAAGTTTAAGGTAGGTACAAACTAAAAATTATTATGTTTTGAATTGTCCCGTTAAAGAAAGGAAAGTGTTAACTTTTTCAAAGGTCACTCTTTTTAAGATAGGTAAGGTCATTTAATTTCATAAATACTGTATGAAACCTGTCTTAAGGTTTTGCACACTTAAAAATTTAAGGTCAATACTTTAACTTGCATTTCACTTTTAACACTTATCGTGTACTTACTAGATACCAGGCAGTATTGAAAGCACTTTTTACGTTTTAACTCACTTCCTCCTCTCAATAAACCTATGAGGTCAATACTCATCATTTCGTTTTTAGAAGTGACCAAAATAAGCCTCAAAGGAGTTCAATAAAGTACTCAAGTTCTTGTTTTTCAAACCCATGAAGTCTGGTTCCAGGCTCTACTGCTATGCCATCCAATAAACTTTTATACACCAATAAACTTAGAACTTTTTAGATGTTAAACTACCAAAGAATATACAGTAGTTAGCCATTTCAGAGTAGTTTTACAAGCTTGGTTATACATCAGAAAGTTATAGTCCCTCAGTTTACGTCTTCCCTACTCACTTTCAGAGCTAACATTTCCAGTAGGGAACAAACTTAAACATTATCCAGCAGCTAGAAGAATATGTACAAATGTGTGTGTGTGTGTGTGTGCGTGTGTGTGTGTGTGCATATACATATATATTTAAAACAAAACTATTAAGACTCTACATTAAGATGCTGACTGGAATAAAATGATGCATATAACTTCATTCCTTCCCCAAACCATGCTAAAACTTCATGCAAGGTTTTTCCTCCTCCCAGTTTAATTGAGATATAATTGACATACAGCATTGTATTAGTTAAGCTGTACAACATAATGATTTGACATATGTATATATTGCAAAATGATCACCACAGTAACTTTAGGTTAAAATCAATCACCTCATATAGCTACAAATTTTGTTTCTTGTGGTGAAAACTAAGATCCACTTTCTTAGCAACTTTAAAACAGATCATCTATAGTATTAACCATAGTCACCATGCTGAATATGACATCCTCAGTACTCATTCATCTTATAACTGGGAGGTGTTTTTTACGTTTCGACCACAGACAAGGTATACTTTAAAAAGTCGGGACTTCCCTGGTGGTCCAGTGGCTAAGACTCGGTGCTCCCAACGCAGGGGGCCCAGGTTCCAGCCCTGGTCAGGGAACTAGGTCCCACATGCCACAACTAAGTGCTGTGACTGAAGAGCCTGAGTGCCACAATTAAGGCCTGGTGCAGCCAAAATAAATAAATACTGTTCTTAAAAAGTCAAAAATTGTCAGCATGGTCCCAAGGTGAGAGGTGAAAACACCAACACCATGTTGTAAGGTGAAAAGTGGATTGCTGAGTAAAGCAACTAGAAGCCCAGCTGTTGTGCTAATAGCTGAGAGACTGAGGATGAACACAATTCACAGTTTATTCCAGAGTCTTGTGAAGGCTCAGGAACTGTTAGTCCCAGGCACATCTGGGACTGGATGTGAAGTGGGTTTGATATGCGTGTGTGTGTTGGGGTCAAGCTATAATGAAGAGTACAGGGTAAATACAGTCCGTGGGAATCCAAGGCAAAAGGAGAAGGGGGCGGCAGAGAGGGAGATGGCTAGATGGCATCACCGACTCAATGGACATGAATTTGAGCAAACTCCGGAAGATGGTGGAGGACAAAGGAGCCTGGCATGCTACAGTTCATGGATGTCACACAGAGTCGGACACAAATTAGTGGCTGAACAACAACAGCGACAATAATAACGTAAATGTCTTTTGAGATATGACTAGACTTTAAAATTCCCTCCTCTTCTCCATGCCTCTGGCCAACTGCCCACTGTCCATCCAGGCAGGAAGATGGAGGTTTATCTCTGGAGAAAGTAAAACAGCATCTCTGTACAGCGAGTGATAGCAGAGAGAATTCATCCACGTTGAGGGAACACGGGTACAAAGCCAAAATCAGGGGGAATAAGTGACCATATACTTAACTGAATGCTGAATGCAGAGACCCCCATCCTTCACTGAGCTTCCGAAACAGTCAACTAGACTCTTGCCCTCCAGTCAGCGTCAGAAGACTCTTATAAGCTACAGTCAGGCCAAAAGGAAATCCCTAAATATATCAACATCAAATGGCCCATCCAGATAAACCGAAAGACAACCTCAGAGTGGACAGGCCTCATTCACAGACGAAGTGTTCCTAGGTAGCTTTCCAGGTCTCCACACTGAAGGACAGAAAGCCAAGGACTTCCAGGCACATGAGGAAAGCCAGCGCAGAAAACAGGACTTCCAGGGAAGAGACAGAAATGGTCAAGAACCACAGGAAAAAGAGGCTCAACATCACTAGTCATTAGGGAAGTGCTAACCAAAACCCCGAGATATGACTTCACCCTTACTAGAATGGCTGTAATATTTTGTTTTAAGATGGTAAATAACAAGTGTTTGTGGGGGGAGTGCGCAGTTTCCTCGGTTCTGTCTCGTCACAACAAAAATTTGAAGCGATGGACCAGTGTTACAGCTCCGTGTTACAGCTCAGTTTTGTTTAGAAAGTAAAGGAAAATACATCCTCAAAGCGTGAGGGCATGCTGACCCAAAAGACGCGAACAGAAGAGACACACCCCCCATCCTTTGCTCCTCTTTTTATATGTTTTTCCTCCCCTCTGGGCCTGCCCTATGTAAATTGGGCAGCCAGGAGGGCTGTTTGTTCTACCTGAGGCCCTCACTCTGGTCCTCGGACCTTCCTTTGCTCTATTTTCACAGGGCTTTTCCCTTCCTTGTCTTTTAGCCACCGCCATTCTGGACTCCTGTTTCCTATTCTAACTACCAACATGTTGAGGAGAACATCTGCCCCTTAAGAGAAGCAGAGCTGCTCCTTTCCACAGACTTCATAATCTCTGAGTGCACACAGCTAGCATTCTCGTACCACTTCTACAAAAGCCAGCATGTCCAAACCAGATGAGGTAGTCCCCTCCCTTGAACCTAGGCTGGCTTAGGAGCCTTGCTTAATTAATAGAATGCAGTCATCATGGTATTATGCAATTCCGAAGTCTAACTCCTAAGCAGTCCTACAGCTTCCACCCGTCTTTTCTGTTGCTAAATTCCTTGTGCTCTTGGAATATACCTTTTTTAAAAATCTCAATGCAGTCCCATAATCTGGACACTGCACTGAGCATAACCATCACCACTTATGGAAAAATAAATTTATCAAGCAAATGAGCAATGCTAGAAAAAAATGTTTCAGCTATTTCAGAAAATCTGAGACACACAGGTAGAACACATTAGGTAGTCCAGAAGGACTCCTGGCTGGCAACACTGTAAAACCAATTTTCTTTATTTCACACTATTAGACTTTTAAATTTGGAACCCTTAATCCAAATGCGTTGTATTTTTTAAACTGTTTTGAAGGCTGCACTTGAATTTTAGTTTTTTTGTTTGTTTGTTTGGCTTTTTGCTGTGTATGTCTGTGTGTTTTTTGATTCAACTTAGGGACTTGATTAATGGCATTCCATTTAGAAAGTAACCAAGGCTTTACTAATCTGAAATAATCAGAGATGGAGTTTTCTCTTTTTCTCTCTCTCACTCTTTCTTTCTTTGTCTTATCTCACTTACTCTTTCACTTAATGCATTTAATCAATTGTTTCTGTAAAAATGGGGAAACACAAATAAGCCTTGAAAGGCTTTTGAAAATGAAAAATTGAAAAAAGAGAAGTAACAAGGCTGCCCAGAGGCTGGTGGTAGTTCGAAATTTTTGCTAAGTGCAAAAGATGTTTTTCTGCTTTTCAGACACACCAATATTTAGGAGACATCCTCTCAACCACCCCCAGTCTCCACCTCCTACCCCGGCCACCCCCCACCCCCCACACAAACTCTCTCTCTCTCCCCTGCCCTGCGATGCTCTTTTAACCACTTCTCCAGAGCAGTCTTTCTCAGGTGGAACCCTTCCCTCCTTCAGCTGTCTTACCACCACCACCTTAGGACACCTATTCTCTAGGAAAAAGAGAGACACACCTAGAAGCCCTAGCAAATTCATTTTGGGTGCATTTCCATTTCTAAAGTTTTTCAATTAAAATGTCCTCTACAGGATGCCTGTTCAGAGAAAGTTCCTGAAGCCCCCAACAGTGAGGGACCAGCATTTATCCAGAAGTGACAGGACCAGAGAGCAGAGGTCCCAGCGGGAAGCTATCCTTGTGTAAATGTGCCTGCGTGACAGCCCTCCTTGCAGGACAGATGACTAGTCAGTGACTTCTTAATCAGCCTGTCTCTAGCAATAATAATCTAATCACTGGTCACCTAATTAAAAATGAAAGAAATTAGTGTCTTTTCCAAATCTGAGCTTCTAGCGTCCCAGGTTGCAGACTGTCATGAAGCCAAGGGCTGTCAGCTATTTGCTCGTCACGTCACAGATGGGCAGATCCTTGGGAGGGGCCTCATGCTCTCCTCCGTGATTTGGTTATCTTGCCATCATTCAGCTCATGCATTGATCTGGACGACCTGCTGCAATAGGCCCCTGCTCATGTATTCATTCATTCACCAGTACGCTAGGGGATATATTCTGGGGATAGAAAGAGGAACAGGACACTTGTTCAGCATCTGGCAGATCTCTCTATGGAGGAAACAGATATATTTAGCTATGATACAATTCGATCAAGCCGTAATACAGAAAACAAATAGAAACATTAGTGCATATTATGGAAGAGGCAAAATGGTGCTCCACTGGATAGAATTTAAGATTTTTTAAGAATTTAAAGAAATAAATTTAAGAATTTGGGATTATTTATTCAGGACATGTGGCTCTCAAGTTACCAAAGGCTCCACCATATCCTAATTTTTTAAACTTAGTCCATTTCCTTCATGCACGTGACCTTCTTGGTCCTTGTTAAGCACTTGAGTTTCAGATGCTGATGTACAGATAGGTCTGTCAAGCAGACATCTGCCATTAGATGTGGTCTGAAAATTTAAGTATTGCTCTTTCAAATGAGTTTTAAAGAAAATTATGTGTGATGTGTTGGAAAAAAATTCTTAATCACACATTTCTCAGGTAGGGAAAAAAAAAACACCTCACCAGCTATCTGTGCCCTATAGCAGGGAAAGCAACCACATTTTAAAACAAGCCAATCAATAGTATCTTGATGTGCTTCCATTTTAGTTGTCTTCATTGCCATCATCGGAGGGGAGATTCATTCTCTTTGGGGTCAAGGCTCATCCTTTTTCATTTTTATTTTTAATTTTCTGTTTACTGGGGTATATTAATACGTGCTTTACAGTGCTGCATGGCTTTCTTTTAAAAATATCTTTTATAGCTTTTTAATGATTTTATTTATTTAGTGACTTTTGGCTGTGCGGGGTCTCCCTTGCTGTGCGGGCTCTTCTCTGGTCCCTGTATGTGGGCTTCTCATCGCGGTGCCTTCTCTTGCTGCAGAGCACAGGCTCCACTGCTCCCAGGCTTCAGGCGCTGTGGCTCCCAGGACTTAGGGCGCAGGCTCAAGCGTCTTGGCGCACAGGCTTCCTTGCTCCGAGTCATGTGGGATCTTCCCAGATCAGGGATGGAACCCGGGTCTCGTGCATTGGCCGGCAGATTCTTTGCCACTGAGCCACCAGGGAAGCTGCTGTGCTAGTTTCTGCAGGACCGGAAGTGGTCAGCTCTATGTATACATACACGCCCCTTCCTCTTGGGTCTCCTTCCCACCTCCCACCCACCCATCAAGGTCATCACACAGTATGGAGCTGCTCACTCGGCCGCTTCCTCTCTACGCCCTGCTTCTCTTCAGACAGTGTTGGGATGAGGGAGGCCTTTCCTGACTCTGGAAGAGACGGGGGAGAAGTCCCCTCACAGTCACTGCTGGCCCTCCTGTCCAGTGGCTGCACGGCTCTCCCTAGTGACTGGCCATTCGTGCCCTAGTCAGGCACAGGCAACCCTGGTGAGTGCACGGCCACAGTCATGTGCTCCTGGCTCCAAAGTGTCCACTCCTGGAGCCTCCTTCTCCTGACCTCAGTGCCTGCTCATGGATAGCCAGCACTCTCAGCACTTTTAGGCTACACTAAGGCACCAAAAACTTTCAGTTTAGTCACTCAGTCGTGTTCGACTCTTTGTGACCCCATGGACTGCAGCATGCCAGGCCTCCCTGTCCATCACCAACTCCCGGAGTTTACTCAAATTCATGTCCATCGAGTCGGTGATGCCATTCAACCATCTCATCCTCTGTCGTCCCCTTCTTCTCCCGCCTTCAATCTTTCCCAGCATCAGGGTCTTTTCCAATGAGTCAGCTCTTCGCATCAGGTGGCCAAAGTATTGGAATTTCAGCTTCAGCATCAGTCCTTCCAATGAATATTCAGGACTGATTTCCTTCAGGATGGACTGGTTGGATCTCCTTGCAGTCCAAGGGACTCTCAAGAGTCTTCTTCAACACCACAGTTCAAAAGCATCAATTCTTTGGCACTCAGCTTTCTTTATGGTCCAACTCTCACATCCATACATGACTATTGGAAAAACCATAGCTTTGACTAGACGGACCTTTGTTGACAAAGTAATGTCTCTGCTTTTTAATATGCTGTCTAGGTTGGTCATAACTGTCCTTCCAAGGAGTAAGCGTCTTTTAACTTCATGGCTGCAGTCACCATCTGCAGTGATTTTGGAGCCCCCAAAAATGAAGTCTGTCACTGTTTGCACTGTTTCCTCATCTATTTACCATGAAGTGATGGGACCGGATGCCATGATCTTAGTTTTCCGAATGTTGAACTTTAAGCCAGCTTTTTCACTCTCCTTTTTCCTTTTTCATCAAACTTTAAATTCACCAAAACTCATGAATAGACTGTTGTGTTAATTGTACCAAGATCGGAGAACATAGCTTATGCAACATTAGTTACTTGAAATTTCCTGGAACTTGCCCTAAGACCTTGTTTGTGATCAATTTTAGTAAATATTCAATGTGCAGTTGAGAAGAATATGCTTCTCTAATGGTTGAGTCTAGTCTGGTGTTACATCCATTTTTAATATCTCACAGTTTCTGTAAGTCAGAAATCCAGGCGTGGGTTCTCTGCTTAGGGTTTCACAAAATTAAAATTGACGTATACAGCAGCAGGGTTCTCATCAGCAGCTCACGGTCTTCTTCCAAGCTCATTGGGTTGCTAGTAGAATTCAGTTGCTTGCAGTTGTAGAACTGCGTTTCTCAGCTGAGACCCTCAGGCCTCATTTTCTTACTGGGTCCTGGCCCAGGTTTGCTCTCGGCTCCTAAAGCCCACTCTGTCTCTAGCCCTGTGGTTTCACACATGGTGTGTGTGTTAGTCGCTCAGTCGTGGCTAACCCTTTGCTGTCCTATACACTGTCATCCAACGGGCTCCTCCGTCCATGGAAATTATCTCGGCCAGAATACTGGGGTGGGTAGCCTTTCCCTTCTCCAGGGGATCTTCCCAACCCAGGGATCGAACCCAGGTCTCCCGCATTGCAGGCGGATTCTTTACCAGCTGAGCCACCAGGGAAGCCCAAGAATACTGGAGTGGGTAGCCTAGCCCTTCTCCAGCGGATCTTCCCGCCCCAGGAATCAACTGGAGTCTCCTGCGTTGCAGGCGGATTCTTTGCCAACCGAGCTATTTTAATCTTTAATATAGTTGTGCTGATTGTGAATTTACCTATTTCTTCTTGTAGTTCCATCTTTTTCCTTTTTCTACTTTATTTTCAGAACATTTTATTAGATGCATGCAGCATAGAATTATATTGACCCTCTTTAACTCTAATAATAGTTTTTGTCTTAAAATCTATTCTGTTTGGTATTAATATAGAATGCTGAACTTTCATCTTGTTAGTATTTGCCATATGTTATTACTATATACTAATATATATATATTAATCTCCACTCTGTACATTTTATTTTGGGTGTGTATCAGTTATCTCTAGAGAGGAGAATGGCTACCCACTCAAGTATTCTTACCTGGAGAATCCTATGGGATATAGGAGCCTGGCAGGCTACATTCTCTGGGGTCGCAAAGAGTTGGACGTGACTGAGCAACTAACACACACACACACATCATTTATCTATTGCTGCTTATTATACTGTTCCAAAATTTAGAAGTTATTATGGCAACCACCTGCCTTGCTCGTGATTCTGCGGTTCAGCAAAGTGAACTGAACTCAGGCAAGGGGCTCTTCTACAGGTCTTACCTAGGATTATTCATGTGGCTGCAAGTCATCTGGTAATTTGACAGGAGCTCGATGTTTTAAAACATCCTCACAGATTTGGTGGTTGGTATCAGCATTGACTAAGCCACTCTCCTATTTACTAGTCTCCTATTTTTGAGGCAGATGCCTGGGCTTTGTGTCGTATGTGAAGGTGAAGACTGAGAGAAGAAGCTGAAAACCCCTTGAGAACCAGGCTTGGAAACCCACGGGTTCCTTCTCTAGATCTCCCACTATGCTCGGTCATCCTGGCTGGGAGCATCTGGAGGGTGTGTTGCCTCAGTGTGAAACTTTTGAAGGTTTAGACACGTCAGGTCAGTCAATAATCCTCCTCACAGTAGGTTCTTAGAGGGGTGGGTGTGAGCAGTGCTCCTTCATGGCCACTACATAGATATGGTTAAATGCAATAAAAAAAAAAATCCTTCAGACATCTGCTATCAAGGAGAAATCCTGTTATCGAATCCTATTTTGTGTTTTCAACGGCTGTGTTTTCCTCTCATATGTATCATAAAGTGAAAGTGAAAGTGAAGTCGCTCAGTCGTGTCTGACTCTGCGATCCTGTGGACTGTAGCCCACCAGCTCCTCCGTCCATGGGATTCTCCAGGCAAGAATACTGGAGTGGGTTGCCATTTCCTTCTCCAGGGGATCTTCCTGATCCAGGGATCGAACCCAGTTCTCCCATATTGCAGGCAGACGCTTTAACCTCTGAACCACCAGGGAAGCCCATATGTATAATATAAAGCATTTAAAACATGAAACAATGAAGATATACCTAATAGATATAGATTCACTATTAAAAACCAATTGCTTTAACCATTGGTCAATTGACTCACACAGAAACAATAAATTTGTTTCCTGATTTTTTGAAAAATTCAAGTACTTTTAAACCACTAGCTCTAAATAGCTATCATCAAGACAATGTAATTATGTAGTAAAGATCTTAAAAGACATTAAAACAGCAATTAACTCCTGCTTATTAACTCTATTTCTCAGCTTCAGGGTGTAGTCTGCAGAGAAACATTCATTCGTATTCTCTCCTTTCTGCAGCAGAGTTCATTGGCTCTCCATGTTTGTCTTTCCTTTTTCTTCAGCTGCATGGTATGTGGAATCTTAGCTCCCGGACTAAGGCTCGAACCCATGGCCCCTGCATTGGAAAGCTGGAGTCTTAACCACGGGCGCTCCAGGGAAGTCTTTCTTCAGTTTTTCTCTGGGCATATGGCTACCACTAATGGGCTTTCCAGGTGGCTCAGACAGTAAAGAATGTGGGAGACCTGGGTTCAATCCCTGGGTCGGGAAGATCTCCTGGAGAAGGGAATGGCAACTGGCTCCAGTATTCTTGCCTGGAGAATTCCATGGACAGAGAAGCCTGGCGGGCTACCGTCCACGGGTCGCAAACAGTCGGACGTGACTGAGCGACTATTGCTATCAATGAAGCTAGTTGTACAACTAAGTTCCGGAAAATGGGCTATTTATGAAAAGTGGTGTATGTGACTTCCAGAAGTGTCTGTGAAGAGAAGATAACAGCCATCTCCTCCTCCTTTCCTCTTTCCTATTGGCTTAATGGAGACAAGAGGTGGAGCCAGAGCCGCCATTTTAAACCATCAGGTGGCACGACAGGGCTGACAGCTGCAAGACTGAAAAAACCTTAGGCTAGCCTTCCAACTCTAGGCCATCGGTCCGGGCATTTAGATGAGAGGAAAATGAAATTCTCTCCTGCTCAAGGCATTGTTATTTGGGGGTTTCTATTACTAGATGCTAAAGTTAATCCTAAACATCTTTCATATCTTTGATTGCTTTTGCTCCCAGTTTTAGCCCAGCAATTGTTATATTACCTGACAGTAACACAACTCAAAGAGGCAGCCACCCAGCAGGAGAAATATGATGGGCCTTCCCCAGCTGAAAAGATGTGAGTTGAAATTAAGGACAAAACTCACATCTGTCATACAACAGACAGTCTATGAATATTAATATTTGTTGAATGAGTTAATTCATTAATTAATGAGTTAAGCAATGGCAGGGGGCTGCCATGTTTTTGCACCCAATGTCATAACTCTTTAGAAGATTCCCTCCTTCCTACAGCAGTTAGCTAACTCCTACTGGTCTCCCAAGATCTCGCTTCAATGGGACTTTTCTGTCATGCTCTCTCAGGGTTTCCTGGTTGGGTGATTCCTCCATTCCTGTCTGTACATATCTCTCTGCCTCCTTCCCACCTCTCTCTCTTATTATCTCATCATACTGAAACTACAGACTTCTTTATTCATGTTCTTCACACCCAACACGATGTCTGGAAGGATGGAGGAGAAGCAAAGAAAGAATACTTCTATACATGGAAAAAGTCATATAGGACTTTCCTCTGAAGATTTAGGAACTGGATTAGTCAGTGTTCTGCAGAGAAACAGAACCAACAGGATGTGTGTGTATGTGTGTGTGTGTGTGTGTGTACATATACACATATAAAGAGAGAGATTTATTTTAAGGAATTGGCTTATGCCATTGTGAGAGCTGGCAAGTCTGAAATCTGCAAGACAGGCTGGCAGGCTGGAAACTCAGGGGAGAGTGGATGTTGCAGTCTCAAGTCTCAGGGTGATCTACTAGCAGAATTCCTTCTTCCTTAGGGAGATCTCAGTCTTTTCCTTTAATGCCTTCACCTCACTGGAGAGGCCCACCCACATTATGGAAGGTAATCTGCTTTACTCATAGTCTATTGGTTTAACTGTTAGTTCTACCTAAAAAATATCTTCACTGCAACATCTACATTAGTGTTTGGCCAGCAACTGGGGTACCAGGGCCTAGCCAACTTGACACCAAAAAATTAACCATCACAGGAACCATAAAGATAAGTGAGTTTATTTAATAATTTTATGTTTAAATATTACTGTTTAGATGACTTCTGCCAGGAAAGCTACATTAATTATTGAGTGTTGTAGCAGGTCATTAGGAAACCAGAAAAAAAAAAAAAACAATTGATTATGATAAATGAGAGAGAAGATCCTATAGAAAACAATTAGAAATATAATCAGATCTATTTAGCAACTTCAAATTCATTATTACTGTGTGCACGGTTAAAGAAAGTTCACTCCCACAGAGGATTTGCTATGTAACAAAATTAAGCTGAGCTTATGTGAACCAAAATCTCTGGGAGGAAAACAAGAATGCACACATCAGCAATATTCACTAAAGGTTAAAAGATTTTTTGCTATTATTAATCAAGAATTTAAATATCCCAAAGATACAATATTTCTTTCTTCAGGACAGGATGTCCAATTCATAGCCCAGATGAAAACTATGTAGAAAGCAGGAATGGAGGAAGTGGTCCCTGGTACACACTGCTCTAAATGAATGGCTGCAGTGTGCAACGCTGTAAATTCAACTTCTCTTGCTGTTTCTGCGCTAAAGGGTACTCAGCTGGTCCAAAAGAATTGAAGCAACTTCTAAAAGTAGGCCAACTAATTTATAGGCAATAGCTTTCCTATCAGGAAAACTGGATCAATAAGTAATGTGCATTTATTTCCAAGAAACCTGGCAGTGCTTTGCTCACTGAAAAGTGAGCAGGAATGAAGTCAATCAGAAAGGTCTTTTTTTCTGAGAGTGGAATGAGGCCAGGAAACACCTCTTTCTGAACAAGGAGGTGTATGAAGTGGCATCCAAGGAGGCAGACAGGAGAGAAGAACACGTGGCAGGAGAAGCCTGACGGACCTTTCTTAGCCTGGCAGATGGAGGCTAAGCTCTTGGGTCAAAGTCAAGGCCAACACCAAGAAAGAAAAACCAGTCTTCTCTGGCATTTCAGCTACTTCATCCCCTCTTTGATTCATTCATCCCCAGTCCTCCATTTATGCAGCTGTAGTGTGGTTTATGAAGAACTGGATAAACTGCATGTGGTTTAGAGATGGAAAGAAGGTCCATGGTTGGTAGGGGCAGGAATGAGGCTGGGTCTACCTCTAGATGCGTCATATGATGGGGATCTTTGTGGAGCTAAAAAGAGCTCTGCATCTTGATTGTGGTATTGGTTGCACGAATCTATGCATGGGATAGAATTGCACAGGAGTTTCTACAGACAGACACGCAGTAGGCTATGAGAACAGGACCTTGTCTGCCTTGTTCTATAGTAACCGTGTATAGTTCTTCATGAATAATTACATAAACTACGTGTAGTTCATGAAGAACTACATAACTACTACCCGAGGTGCCCATGACAGAGCCTTTGCTCCTGCCCAGCCCGCATCTGCACAGCCTGTCTGAGGCTGCCAGCGCACAGTTCCCACTCGTGGTGCCCGTGGCTTCTCAGCCGTCTCTCCTGAGGCCTGGGTGAATGCTCACAGGTGCAGGAACATGTGCAGGCCTCTAAAGGGCCTTCTAACGAACAGGCCCAGGAGGTGTCTGATGAATGCCCCAGCCTTCCCACCCTTACAGTGGACTGAGGCCTAGTGCGATCCCAGTGCTGACCTGCCCATTGCTGGTCATAAATTTTATTGACTTTTCTTCCTCCTCTGTCTCTCTTCCCTGCCCCCACCTTCCCAGGATTGCCTAGGCCTGTGATTACTTCCCTAGTAACCAGATAGTCTTCCATTTAGAGAGTAAACCAAGCTAAGACAGCAGGGAACAAGGCAGACAAGGTCCTGTTCTCATAGCTTACCGCTTCTCTGTCTGTAGAAACTCCTATGCGATTTTACCCCATACACAGATTTGTGTAACCAACACCGCAATTAAGATGCAGAGCTCTTTTTAGCTCCACAAAGATTCCCGTCATATGGCTCATCTAGAGTTGGACCCACCCTCATTCCTGCCCCCTACCAACCACTGATCTGCTTTCTGTCTCTATAGTTTGGTCATTTTAAGAATGGTACAAGGGACTTCCCTGGTGGTCCAGTGGTTAAGAATCCACTTTGCGATGCAGGCGACTCAGGTTCTATCCCTGGTCTGGGAACTGAGATCCCACATGCTATGGGACAATTAAGCCCGTGAGCTGAAACTACTGACCCCACACACCACAACCCGAAAGTCCACATGCTGTAAGATCCCACGCGATGCAGCTAAGACCCGACACAGCCAAGTAAATTAACTAACTAAAAAAGAAAAGAATGCACGCTACAACTATCTAGCGTGCAACCATTCGAGACTGGCATCATTCACTAAGCATAATGACCTTTCCATTCATTCAAGTTGTTTGCAAATCAATAATTTGTTCCTTTTTATTGCTGAGTAGTATTCCATTATATCTGGAAAAAGAAATGGCAACCCACTCCAATATTCTTACCTGGGAAATCGAATGGACAGAGGAGCCTGGCAGGCTATACAGTCCATGGGGTCACAGAGTCAGACCCGACTGAGCACACACACGATATATTCCATTATACGAATAAACCAGAGTTTGTTAACCATTCATTTATTCATTTGGACTGTTTACTATTTTGACATTGGAAATAAAGGTGTTTTGAGCATTCATATACATAACTTTGTGTGAATGTTAAGCTTTCATTTCTTGGGCTAAGGGCCCAGGGATGTGACTACTGGGTTGTGTGGCAGATGCATGCTTAATTTATAATAAACTGCAAAATTATTTTCCAGAGTGGCTGTACCATTTTACATTCTCACCAGTAATTTATGAATAATGCAATTTCTCTGCATACTTTTTAGTATTTGGTATTATCAATGGTATTCACCATTTAAAAAATTTCACACATTCTGACAGGTGTGTAATATCTAATTGTGACTTTAATTTGCATTTCCCTCACAGTTAATGATGTTGAACAGCTTTTCATGTGTTTATTAACCATTCATATTTCATCTTTGATAAAAAGTCTCTTTGTGCCTTTTACGTATTTTCTAATTGGATCTCTTTTTTTGCAGTTAAGATATGAGAATTCTTTATATATTCTAGATAAAATTCCTTCAGATATGTGAGTTGCAACTATTTTTCTCTGATCTGAAGATTGTCTTTTCATCTTCTTAGGAGAGCATTTCACAGAGCAAATGTTTTCGTTTTTGATCAAGTCCAGTTTATCGTTTTTTCTTTTATGCTCTTCTTATGTGTTTTTCAGTGCTCGTATATTAGAGAAATTCATCTTATGAGTGGCAGGTGTGTTGGAAGCACTTTTCACCTTTTTACATTAGTTTATTCATGGTAACTTGTTCCATGTCCAAGTTTCTGTTTGTGTAGTCTAATTCTCCATCATTTTAATTAATGTGTTTTGCCCTATGGTTTTCCTAAACTCTCTGCTTCTTTTTAAATTTGTTATTCTTTTGGCTTCTCTCATACACTCTCTGATTTTGTTCAGCTGTCTGAAGATGTGTCTACAAAAAATTCTGAATTATTCACATTTTAATACACTTTTTTTTATCCCTCTGTAGATTTTTTTTCAACTGATCTCATGTTTTCTTACATCTTCAGTAATCATCTCCAGCTTTGACTTATATTTCTAAATCCAGACTACCCTTCCACCATCTCAAGCTCAAGTGTCCCCAGAGGAAATGTTTATTTTTCCCACTTTGGTTAAGAACACTTCCATCATCCTAGGCTAGAAACTGCAGCATTACATTAACCTTTTTCCTTTCTCTTATAACACAGGTCAGTAGTCACCAATTCCTACTGATTTTATTTTGTAGGATCTTTTAAATCTTCTTTTCCCCTTTCAGACTGTTGTGTGCGTGCATGCTCAGTTGCTCAGTTGTGTCCAGCTCTTAGTGACCCCACGAACTGTAGCCCACCAGGCTTCTATATTCATGGGATTATCCCACCAAGAATACTGAATTGGTTTTCCATTTCCTCCTCCAGGGGATCTTCCTGATCCAGGGATTGAAGCTGTGTCTCTTATATCTCTTGCCTTGGCAGGTGGATTCTTTACCTCTGCACCTATAGTTACCACGAATTCGAGATGGAATACTTGCCTCCTAGCTGGTATTCTCCATATCTTCTCTCTTTCAGTCCATTCTGTACATTATCCTCAGTGCTGTCTTCCTGTTACAGAGTGCAAATACATCATTCTCCTGCTCAAAATTCTGCAATAAAAGGGAGAGGTAAAAAGATATAATGTTAAGGATGAAAAATTATATATAATTACAGGTAAGTGAGAGTCTAAAACTTTTATAGAAGAATATTATATGCAACTCTACGGCAATGAATTTGAAAATCTAGGAGTAATGGTTTTCCTGGAAGAATATAAATTATCAAAATTTAATATAAAACTTGAATAGGCCAATAATCATGAAAGGGAAGCCAAAGATTTACCAGTTGAAAAGGTAACAGACCTAGCGTTATTACAGAGGTGGAGGAAAAAGCCCTAAGGAACACATACGCTAATGAATTCGTCCCCCACTATGAAAGAACGTTTGCAGAATCAGCTGTAAACAGGTCGATTTAATAGAGCAGAGGTTGAGCCAAGCGAAGCAGGGAATGAAATTGGTCAGGTTACTCTCTTTCTTTCAAATTATTTACATATATATATATATATAATTATTCTCCCCCACAAATTGAAATAGATTTTTTGTGTTTTGTATTATTTTTGTGCTCTGGAAACCTCAAGATGGCAGCGTTTTACTTTGAAAGAAGGTGTTCGGTGCTTTTCTGTTCCTAACAGCACCCAGGAGTCAGGCTGTCGCTAGCAGGAGGGGAAGGAGACAAGGTGGGAAATGTGTTTCGAAATATTCTGACCTCTTACACTCTCCCCTAATTTACTATCCACAAAAAATCCTGTAAAATGACAGTTCAGGTAAGTAGTGTCTCTATAGTCATTATCAAAACAGGTGTTTTATTCTAGCTCCATTTGTACTATTCTAGCTACATAGCTGACTTCTGTTCCCAACACACCACTTGTGCAGAAACTTTTTATTTTTAATCTTGGAATTAGGCAGCAGAGAGGAATACTATAATAGAGCATTAGTGTCGGCCTTTGCTCGAGCTACTGAAACGCCCTTCCTCTTGTCTCTCTGAGTCTCTCTTCCAAACTTCACATCTTGTCCCTCTCCTGTTCCCGGCTACCCAATGGCTTCCCATTGCAACTAAGGAAACCCAGTCTCCTCACCATGACCCACATGCTCTAGAGGGTCTGGCCCTTCCCAGTTCTCGGTTCCTTTGTGTCATATTTTAGATTCCACATAAAAGTGATCTCATATGGTGTTTGTCTTTCTGACTTCCTTCATGTAGTATGATAATCTCCAGTTGTATTCATCTTGCTGCCAGTGTTAGTATTTCATTCTTTTTTATACCACTGTATATGCATCTTCTTTATCCATTCCTCCGTCAATGTTTCATGCCTTGGATATTGTGGATAGTGTTGCTATGAACATAGGGAGGCAGGTATCTTTTTGAATTACAGTTTTGAACAGATATATGACTAGGAGTGGGATTACTGGATCATATGCTAATTCTATTTTTAGTTTTCTGAGGAACCGCCATACTGTGTTCCATTATGGCAGCACCAAATCACATTCCCAACAGTGCAGGAGCGTTCCCTTTTCTGTGGAATTAATTCTTAAATTAAGTTGATTTTTATGAGAAATTATGCAAGTTACCAAAGAGAACTTTTCACCTATGTCAAAAGAGTATCTGCATGACTAATCATGGGTGATATTTTATCTGCAAAACAATTCTAAGGCATATAATATTTAGGCTGTTAAAAAAAAGAGCAAATAATTAACATGTAAATTCAATTACGGCCATCCCCATTACAGTTCTTTTTAGGGAATAGAAATATTCTGTGTCCTCGGTTTATAAATATCTAGAAGCAAGCGGGTGGAAGGAGAAGTTGTGAAAAGTTCTTAATAGATAAAAAGCAATTCATTAAACATTATTCCTAGTTATAATCTTTGATTCAGTTTTGCAACTACATAGAATACCAAAATTAAAAATATAATACAATGTTTAAAAAATTTTCTATATTGAAAATAGTAAGATAACTTCCTAAACCTTTTTCTGGTAAAAAAAAACAACTTTAAGCTAAAATATATTATTAAATATCTTCTTCTAAGTAGAATCAGGAATTAGAAGAAGCAAGGCTTGTTTTTTCATAGCAACTTACTGAGTGTCCTCCCTGTCATTTTTCTAAATTCTCATTAGCTTAATTCTTATTATTTTAAATAATAATTTTAATTTGATCCTTTTGTTCACATTACTATAACTAATGATAATAGCTATACCTATTAAGTGTTTTACAATGTGATAGGCAGTACACCTGGGCTTCCCAGGTGGTGCTAGTGGTGAAGAACCTGCCTGCCAATGCAAGACATGTTAGAGACATGGGTTCGATCCCTGGGTCGGGAAGATTCTCTGCAAAGGGGAATGCCTACCCACTCCATTATTCTTGCATGGAGAATCCCATGGACAGAGGAGCCTGGCAGGCTGCAGTGTATTGGGTGGCAAAGAGTCAGACATGACTTAAGTGATTTAGCATGCATGGAAGCAAGCAGTTATACCTAGCATATTCAAATTACTTAATTAATACTCATGGGTTAGCCTTGGAACCCAGTCATGATTTATAATACATCTTCAATGGAAAAATAGATACCAACTTTAAAAGCACTGACTTACAAATGAAATTTTTTAATACAATGTATTTATAAGAAGAGAACTCCCTGAATTGGGTGACTGCAACTTCTAATGAATGGAAATCTATGCAGCATGACAAACTGAGTTAAATCAGAATGACCTTTGTGTGCAGGAAAATGTAGAAACTCTTTTGTATTTTATTTCCAAATAGAATTCTTGGCATTTGAAGGTATTACTGCTGATAACATCGCTTTCTGCATATTTTCAAAGCCACAAAGTCTGACGAATGCACGACTTGCAGTTACTTTCACAGTAAGAATCATCCATGTGAATTCAGTCTGTTGATTATGGGGCGGCAAAGTACTTTAGTAGCGATGCCTCTCTACCCTCTGCACTAAAGGTTGCCTTTGCCCAAATAGCCGCCCCTCTCAGGCTGCCACAGCTGGCTGGTATTCTACTGCTGCTTGTACACATCTGCACAGATTCGATTCAGTGAGACCTTGTTGATGTTCTTTGGCTCGCTCTTGCCTTAACTCACCAGAGGATAGTTCACTGTAGGAGAGACATTTTGATGGAGACTCCCACAGCTCCTCAAAATGTTATGGTAAGATGGCAACTTATTCTTCTGGCGTGCCAGGCTGAATATAATGGACATCTGTGGTTTATTCTGTTCAGCATCTGTTTTCCTATATTGAGGTAAAACCATTCTTTTTGGGGGGAAGCACACTCTTCCATTGATGTGGCCTGTGATTCAGCTGGGGCTGAACCTTCTTTTGAAGCCAGTGGTTGGTACATGACAGATGAGACCATTATATGCCCTGGCCAGAGAGACTAGTTCAGAGACAAACCTGTGACCCAAGCATGCAAGTCGGAACCATAAGCGTCAGTTTAGAACTTTCTGTTAGAAACATTGGGAAAGAGAAACTCTCATTGCTTTCTGGGACTGCTAGGCCTTCTAATAATCATTTTGCTACCCCTTGAAGTCAGCCTGAGGATGAAAGCAACGTGGGGTGTGTGCCAAATGGGAAGCGGAGAACATACACACTACATTGTTTGGGCACCCAGATCTAGCTTCAGCTGAAGCCGGTGGTGAACCCTTAAAACTATGTTAGCTTAAGTTAGTTGAGTTGGTTTCTGCCCTTTGCAATGAAAAGAATCCTGAATAACACAATGGGAGTGACCACAAACTGAATCTCATGAGCAGTTGTATGGCTGTATTTGCCTCTGTAAGGAAGTACTGTTACACTGAGGACTTCAGCTAATAAGGAGGAGCCCACAAAATTAGGGCTTCCCTGGTGGCTCAGCTGGTAAAGAATCTGCCTGCAATGCAGGAGACCTGGGTTCGACCCCTGGGTCGGGAAGATCCCCTGGAGAAGGGAAAGGCTACCCACTCCAGTATTCTGGCCTGGAGAATTCCATGGACCGACTGTATAGTCCATGCGGTCGCAAAGAGTCAGACACGACTGAGCAACTTTCACTTTCTTTCCACAAAATCAGCTGTTGCCATGTTCCTGAAGATCAGCAACTGCATTGCAGGATCCTGGTGCTGTGTTTTGGAATTCTGCTCTACTGTCCTTTATTCTTTTTGTCAAACTGGCATGGCACAGAGCTATAATCAGCCAGTGCTGATAATCACCGCAGGTGCTCTATCATCTTGTCAACTCCATAATTTTGAAATAAATCTTAGTATTTGGTTGAAAAGTACAGTAATTAATAAAAAGAAGAGTTCCTATGTGATGAATAGTTTTTTGAATTTAGGTTTTGCTCCCCAGATCATGGTCAGTTTACTGACCTCCCACCCACAGTTACTTCATATTTAAAATAGGAATAATATTAACCTTGCCTGAAAGTGCAGGTCACTCAGTAGTGTCCGACTCTTTGCGACCCCATGGTCTATACAGTTCATGGAATTCTCCAGGCCAGAATACTGGAGCGGGTAGCCTTTCCCTTCACCGTGGGAACTTCCCAATCCAGGGATCGAATCCAGGTCTCCCTCATTGCAGGCAGATTCTTTACCAGCTGAGTCACCAGGGAAGCCCCAAAGTACTGGAGTGGGTAGCCTATCCCTTCTACAGTGGATCTTCCTGACCCAGGAATAGAACTGGGGTCTCCTGCATTGCAGGTGGATTCCTTACCAGCTGAGCTACCAGGGAAACCCTAATCTTGCCTAATAGGGCTTAAAAAGAAAATTAAATGGATTAATGTAGGTCATAAGCTTGTAATAGTGCTTGGGTATGAGAAGTACTCAAAATGCTTTAATATTAGGCATCACAACCTATGGCCAAAGAATAGGTCCTTGGATTCTCACATCATGATACCATCCTTATTGTTTTCTTTCTTTTTTAAAATATTTATTTATTTGGCTATCCCGTGTCTTAGCTGAAGGACGCGGGATCTTTGATCTTCCTTGCAGCATGTAGAATCTTTCTAGTTGCGGCCTGGGAACTCTTAGCTGCAGCATCTGTGATCTGATTCCCTGACCAGGGACTGCACTCGGGCCCCCTGCACTGGGAGCAAGGAGTCTTAGCCACGGGACCACCAGGGAAGCCCCTCCTTGTTTTTTTCTTCAGTCACATTTGGACACGGTCTGACAGCCCAAGGTACAAACACAAGACTCTGCGCTAGACTTTAGCATATTTTCAGTTTCTTGTAGGTTAATGGTTAATACAGAAAAGCAACAAAGTATGACTGCTGCATCAGGATTTTACTCAGCCTTAAAGAAATCTCCATTTTTATGTGTTCACTTAGGATACTTGGTATGATATGAAATCAATGAGAAGAGAACTCTGTTGGCAAGAACTCTGCCTAGTAAAAAAAAAAAGACATTTTCTTAGACCACATATGCCTTTAAACATTGTTACTTAAATTTTTGTTATTTCCTGGCAAAGAGAGTATTCTAGCATTACAAGGGAGACATTGTAGTTGTACAATAGTCTTCATTTAGCTCCCCTGAAGCACATATTATAGATGCCTGGTGTAAGTACAACCACATGTTGTAATGGGAAATGAAGTAAAGGATGTAACATCTGAAATTGGTCAGAAAATCAGAGAAAGTTAGGCTTTTTGGCACATTTTTAAGCCATTCTCTTTTGGCTTCTATACAATATGAGCTTCTATTACAGAAACAAAATTATTAGAAAGTGGAAGTACAGCAGTAAGATGATTTAGTGAGGGCCTTTTTGACTGAGGTAATTGATCTCAGTTTCAAGTAAACAATTACCACATCTCTCAATTTCTGGCTGCTTTTAACACTTTTTCTGCCTCCTTTATTGTCAGACTGTCAGCTCTCAAATATTACAGCGGTCAGAATGCCTGAGTCTAGAAGATACCCCTTTTAATTTCTTGCTTCTAATCTGCAATGAAGAGAGGGGTTAGATTTTCTCTAAAGTAAGAGTGAACAGCCTCTAAGTGAGAGTCAATTTTCTCATGGAGAATTGAATAATCTTAGCATACGGGTTTGTGGTTTTTTCCCCCTCTGGATATTCAAAGGTTCCTTGTTGCTTACTTCTATGTTTTCTCAACCATGTCCAGATGAGGACATGACCTTTGGTTAAGTGCTTTTATAACTAATTTAAAATTTCAGGGACTTTTTTATATAGCTAAGCTCTGCACTTATGCATAATTTATTTTCCCTTTCTTACTACCTTGTTCATGACCTTTCAATGAGGGTGTTCAATGTCGAGAGGGACCAATCCATATTCTATATTTTGCATTAGCTGTTCTTCTAAATTGACCCCCTCTTCTTTCTGTAGCCAGTACAAGACAATCATTGGCCTTATCATTGTTTCCTGAATATCCCTTGCTTGATCTTGCACTTATGCAATATTTAAATAGTTGCTTTGAGTTAAGGCACATTTTCTTACCTGTCTCTACCCTCATGTTTCCAAAGTCTCACAGTCTATTGTTTCCACGACTCTAACTCTGGCCCACCTGAATCACTCCCCGTTCAAACTGTCTATAAGTGTTCGGTTGTCCCCATGCATTGCAGAGCTGGTCAAATACTGTCAATTATTGTTCTGTGTTGGGGAGAATGCATGCTTATAACCTCTAACCATGTTATTATCTGCTCTGAGCAGTTGAATGCTCTTTATTCAGTATAGAGAAGAAAAGAATATTATTAATGTCTCTTTTTATATTCTTCCTATCATCTTGTCTTGTGTCTGGTAGAAAAGAAATGACATTATTCAGTCAGGGATGATGGAGTAACACAAGAAGGCTAGAGATCTGAGCACAACTGTTGGCCTTTCTTTGTATATGTCATGGTTTCTCCAGGCACAAGCCTTCTTTGTTTAAAGGGGTCGATGCTCTCATGCTACGTGGCAGTGGGCAGGGAAAGTGACTCCTCAGTCTTTCACATACACCCGTGCGGAGATTTACAGGAAACTTGGCCTCAGAAACTAGTTGCATACCCAAAAGCTGAGAGATAAGGGCCATCTGTAGACAGAAGGTGATTTCAGGGCATTGTTTTCAGATAGAAGATTTCTTGTTTCAAGTATATGGTCCAGATATATGACTAATAGAGCTCTCTGATCATGAATGTCTCATTTTTCCAACTATTAAAAAAACATTTTTTTATAATCCTCTCTCTGTTTTATCAAAGGAAATATTTTCCAATATGTTTTTCTCTGTTATGAATCCACTTTAATGGAAAATCTGCTCTGTTTATTTTTGTACATTTTAGGTTATTTTACTCTTGTTCTAATCACTTGTCAATGAGTCACAGAAATCCTTTGGGTTTTCCTGACCTAAATTCCAAATGTTCTCTTCAAAAAATCTCATAAAATGGCAAACACTTATTAGGAATGAATAAAATCTTTCTTAGAAATAAAATTTATATCATTAATTGGGTAAGCCATCAGAGTCCCTGCTTAATTATTCATGGAACCCAGCGAAAGACTCAAAGTTATCTGGGGTGTTTGGTTACAACACAATGCTAATTACATAAGGTCAGAAGAGCCTCATTTCAGCCCAAGTGGTTTTATGCTGATGAAATTTCTGTTCTAAATATGTACAGTATTTTTTTTAGTGTAGACTGTGATTTCAATGAGTCACCTGCTCTGTAAGGAAGAAAACTGAGTGGCAACCTCACCATTGTGAGTGAAGTTTCAAAGGGAGGAGCTCACATTTCTGTGGATGCAGGGTCAATGTCAAACCAGAGTCATTTATTTCTAAACAATGTCAGAAATTAAACATCCATATAATGCTGTGTTCCAGCCTGTGTTGACCCAGCACCTTTCTCTTCCTGATGCTATAGCTAGCTTACAACATGACACAAAGCAACAACTGGCCATACTTCCTCACCTGTGCGCCCACACCCTTCCTCAAAGATGTTTATAAAGGAGGGGTGATTACAGAGCTAACTCACTACACAAAGCCGACACATGTAACACACGAAAAGCTTTTGATTGCCAGATAAATGCTTTCTCAGTTGCACTCACATTGAATGGCAAGTAGTGAGTCCCAAGAGTGACTAATTACAGATCTGAATTCCCAGTGGATTCGGTAAGGCTGTACCCTGGGCTCCACCTGTTTTAATAGAGGCATGCATTTGAATTAGGTAGAATTTCTTATGTGCTCATTACTACAAACTTACATTTCATGACTCAAAAGGGAATATGATTAGTATAAACTACATTTTATATTTTAAATACACTAAATAACAGTATAACCCTGGAGTCTGACATTCTTGAAATTTTATACAGAGATTTCTGATATTTTCTCACTTGTTCCCCACCACTTTCTTGTGTGTAACATGTTCCTTTGTAAGTTTTCAGTGGAGACATGAAAGTTTGAAGGAAAACTGTTACAAAGGAGTAAAGGATTAAAAAACAATCCAAATCTTTATGCTGTTATACTTAGAAGCAACTTTTAGGATCCTGTTATCGCATGGGTGTCTGGTGGAGAATTACTGTTTCTAACTGTAGTGTTTCGATCATTTATGCTGTAACTTCCTACTCTCCAGTGTCATCACTTCCTACTCTGCTTGTCCAGGTGCCCATTTATTCTTTGGCTATTGAGGATCATGGCTCAACAATCATAGAGTAGGCCAAGCTTCTCATAATATTAACTTTCACTGTGGTTACACATTAGTGAAAGCTCTCTCATGGAAAATTTGTATGCCTTGTTAAGAAAAGGATCTAACTGCAAAAGCTTATTCTTTCAATAATTTCGGGTGTCTTTTTTTTTTGTCTGCACCGCACAGCATGTGGATTCCCCTGACCAGGGACTGAATCTGTGTCCCCCCTGCAGTGGAAATGTGGAGTCTTAACTACTGGACCACCAGGGAAGTCCTCAGGTGTCTGTTTGATATTAATTATTGCACTAAAATTTTCAAACCAATTTTTCAATAAGTAATACATGCACATAGAGTTTTAAAAATTACATACAGTGAAAAATAAGCCTCCTTCTTACTCATCTTTAGGGCAACCACTGATACGAATATTTTTTTGTATCCTGCTAGAGATACCCTATGCATATACACACACATGAAAAAAATCCATCCACTTTTATATACACATGGCTGCATAATATATTACATCTTTACACTTTGCCTTTTCTTATACCAATATATCTTGGCGATCTCTACATTCAGCTATTTTATTGGTTTTTATGATGATATGGCCCTCCATCACAATTCTTGAAAAGGATTGACCTTTTAAGATATATTTAAAATAAAAAGATGGCAATCAGCATACATGATGGGTTGCTTTCCTATTTCAGTTTAGAATATTTTTGTACAAGAAACTCAATGCAACATGTTTGCTTGTGCAAATGACATGCAAATAGAATGTGGTTTCCAGTACTGGCACTTTTAGTGAAGTGACTTCTGATATGTTATTTAAACTCTCTGAGTATGAGTCTTTTCATTTGTAAAATGAGGTAGTATATCTCAAAGGATTGTTGGGAAGATTAAATAAACTAGTGAGTATGACACACTTTAGCTCATTATATGGCACATAGCGCTGTATGCAGAATGTTAGCATCTGTATTTATCTGTACATCTATACCTGTACCTATGTTTACATCTATACATGTCTACGTCATGTCTACAAGAAGGCTCATATCTCTACTGTATGGAATTGAAATCAAGATGACTACCTCATAAATCCCCCACGACTGCATCCTTTTTCTGTTTTCTATTTTTCTTCATAGCAGTTATTGACGTGAATGATACAGCACGTGACATTATATTGTATGTGTGTGTGTGCGCTCAGTCACTCAGTCATGTCCTACTCTTCATGACCCCATGGACTGTAGCCCGCCAGGCTCCTCTGTCTATGTGATTTCCCAGGCAAGGATACTGGAGTGGGTAACCATTTCCTCTTCCACAGGATCTTCCTGACCCAGGGATCAAACACCTGTCTCTTGCATCTATGGGGATTCTTTTCCTCTGTGGTATTGGGAAGCCCTTGTAGTAATATATTTACCTACCATCTGTTTGTCTCCACTAGAATATAAGCTCCAAGAGAAAAAAGACCTTCTTGTCTATCTTATTTACCACTTCATCCTACAGAGCCTAGAACTGTGCTTGAAATGTTGAATGAAAGAATACATTTTATAAATACTTGTTGAATATTTATATTAAATCATACATTGTGTTTGATCTTACAATTAAAGTGTACTTTGAATATTTAGTATGAATCTTATTAAATATGGTACATTCTATGTGATAGTATCTCAGAAAAAGAGCAATATGATATGATGTGCATGACATGCATTATCAGAGCTCCTGGTCAAATAAAATAATTAGTATTGCTAGAATCAGACTGCAGCAGGTGAAGGGGATCTGAGTGATCATGGGTCAGATTCCTCAATTAATGAGTAAAGAGAATTTAGCCTGAGGGGTAAAGCTTGAATTAAAAAATGGGATCTCCTGACTCAGGCACTTTCTATCAGATTAATTTGCCTCTCAAACACCTATTCTGTATTCAACTCTGTAAAAATCACTGTGGGAATCTAGAGGTACATGTCAAGACTTCAGGGACCTTGTTTGAAAAGATGTGTGAACTATTGGAGAACACCAGGAGATAACACAGTTCTAAAGACCACAATATGCAGTAAAATAACTCAGAACTAGTCAAGGAAAGGCATCATGGGAGCCACAGATCTTCAGTCAGGCTGTGAAAAATGACTTAATTTGGAAGGGAAGTTTGGGAGAAATATTACAGATGAGCAAAATATGTGGAAATGAGCACGAGTGTTTATGAATCAGAGAGAAGGAAAGCAGATGGCACACTGCAGAAGTACATGGTGGGCAGGCGGTGAGAAATACTGCTGGACAGGGAGTGTGGGGAAAGGAAAACCAAAGGCCCTCATAACACTCATTTCTCTGTGATGTGAGAGCTGAGGCTTTTTATTTTAATGGTGAAGGAGCTGGAAAGAAATGGAAGGATTTAAAGAGAAAATTGAAGTGTTGAAAGTGGTACTTCAGGCCAGCAGTGAAGGTGATGATGTGCTGAAATATTTAGGTGGGATTTAGGGCAGCCAGAGCTGCTGCAAGGGAAATATCATTTTCCTCTTGAACACTTTGGTGCTTGAAGCCCTCACGTGCCAATCACGAGACTGGATGCTGTTAACTTCTCTTCATCACTGTCACGCCTCTACTTTCTAATACTGCACTCCCTCAAGTAACTCTGGCAAAGCCTTCTCTGAACTTGCCAAGCTGTGGACTATACTTTCTCCTTTGTATAGCTGGGCATTTCATCTCAGTTACTATTTGTTGTAGTTGTTTAGTAGCTAAGTTGTGTCCAGCCCTTTTGCGACCCCATGAACAGTAGTCCTCCAGGCTCCTCTGTCCATGGGATTTCCCAGGCAAGAATGCTGGAGTGGGTTGCCATTTCCTTTCCAAGGGATCTTCCTAACCCAGCAATTGAACCCGTGTCTCCTGCATTGGTGGGCGGGTTCTTTACCACGGATCCACCTGGAAAGCCCCAGTTACTAGTTATCACATGCTAAATGGGATGTTTACCAGCTTTACTCAGAACTTTTTTTAGTTTGTATAGGGGCTGACTCATGACTTAATACAGTACCTGACAGCAGGCTGGGCTTTGTAAAACTTCACTGAATCGTTGCATACTTCCCCACCTGAAGTCCTTCCATTCAGTCGCCTGCTCCATGGCTTATGCTTGAACCACACTGGATCCCACTGAAATACTAAATCCCTGGACATCCTATCACTTTGTTCTCATACTGCCTTACTCCGTAGAATCCTGCCCCTTAATCCAGCCATCGTCTCTCAGGTTAGCAGCCTTGTCCTGGCTTCACTTCCTTCCTTCTGGCAAAGATTTGTGACACATACGCACCGTTTACTCTGGTCCCTTCTTTTCACTGTAGCCTCCATGGAGAAGAACCACTCAGTCAGGTTGCTATGGAACTTTCACAGATCTGTGACCTCCAAATGTATGCTAGTCTTTCACGTTGCCTGGAATTTGTCCTAATTCTCCTAAGTAGCTGTCTTTCTCTATCACTTTGGCAACCATTTCAAGCCTTTATTACTCTCCTCATATCTTTCAACCTACCGTGACTCTCAAGAAAGGATCTCATCTCCTGCTTTATGGAGAAAATAGAATCAGTCAGGCAGAAATCTCTTCAATTTTCCCCGAGATACCGAGTGATTCAGTTGTGTCTGTGTGCAGATAATCGCTCCGCCCCTTCCCATCGTTTCCACATTTCTGCCCTATGTGAAATAGCACCTTTTACCACTGGTGTTTCAATATCCAGCCTGCTCCATTTGTCACCTACTTGGAGGCAAAGTTTGAGTTTTTTCTGTCTTTAGCACATCACCCACAGTAGAAACTCAATAAATGCTTAATGTTAAAAAATGTATATATGTGATGGATGAAACTAGAGACTCTACTGATGGGGGCATTCATTGAGAAGTAAAAGATACTATTAGAAGAGGTATTTTCAGTTATGAAAGACGATAATTTTAATTTTCCACTAATGGTAGCTTTCTGGGAAGGATAGATGGGACCAGATATTTCTGAATAAGAAAAGATTTGAATTCAAAGAGGACACTGGAAAATGTGGAGAGGAAACAGGTCAGATTCAGGGAGAATGACAAGCCTTGAAGCAAGGCCCTCAAATTTTGTTTTGTTACATGAGACCTGGTCATAGTCTGCTTTGCATGAGGGCTGAAGGACAGAACTACAAACAGTACTATCAGAAGGTACAACACATATTATCAGTTCAATTCTAGTGAGGCTGAAATGGTGTAGAGACACAGTTTTAATAATAAAATTGGTAAAATCTTATGGAAGACTCAGGGGAGAAGGAAAGCTTACCTGAATCATGAATTATTCACGCTTCAGTGGAGAACAATGAGGCAGAACCTTGGCTTTTATTACTGCTTCTGATACGAAGTGATTAGTTTTAATTTTAGATGATTGCACATGCTTATGTAACACACCAAATTCTATTTGATATTAACTTTTCTGTTTTGACCATTCCAATTTGAAACGATTTACTTGAGGTTATGGAATTGTTTCTTCCTAATGAATGCATTAGAATTGAACATTAAGATATACAGAAGACTTCTCCCCAGTCCTCAGAGTTAATCAAATAAAGTAATTTTTGCCTCTGATGCAGAACCAGAGACACATGGATCTTTGAACTGAAATTAGATTAAACCGACACAGTCATCTGAAGAACAGAAATATATATACCCTTTGCTAATATTTATTACAAGAGAGCATTCTTATTTTCTGCTGTTGATTGTAGAAGCGCTAGCTGTGGTGTGTGCTAAGTCACTTCAGTTGTGCCGGACTCTTTGTGATCCTGTGGACTGGAGCACACCAGGCTCCTCTGTCAATGGGGTTCTCCAAGGCAAGAATACTGGAGTGGGTTGCCATTTCCTTCTCCAGGAGATCTTCCCAACCCAGGGATCGAACCCGAGTCTCTTACGTCTCCTACATTGGCAGGCGAGTTCTTTACCACTAGCACTCTCCGGGAAGCCCTGTCTGTACCATGACTGAAGTCACAAGTTGAGTTTCTAAGTTAGCAAGGTTGTTCAGCTATTTCCCCACAACCAAGAATATTGGCTATGTAATGCTAAACAGAAGCAATTTAATATTAGAGTTGTGCACCATAGTAATCACGTGAATTCAGCCAGAGATTTCCTGTTTGATTTTTGTGGATCGATATTTGAACAGGGTTTTTTTTAATTCTGAATTTGTTTGGTTATCTTGCATGTTCTGCATCTCTTCAGGTTAGAGGGAGGGATAGTTGTGGATCCCTTCTAAAGCTTGCTTTCAATCTCTTGACACTTTGATGTATTAATATTTTAAAGTAGACTTACTTATATTATTGTTCAGTTCAGTTCAGTTCAGTCGCTCAGTCGTGTCCGACTCTTTGCGACTCCATGAACCGCAGCACGCCAGGCCTCCCTGTCCATCACCAACTCCCGGAGTCCACCCAAACCCACGTCCATCGAGTCAGTGATGCAATCCGACCATCTCATCCTCTGTTGTCCCCTTTCTCCTCCTGCCCTCAATCTTTCCCAGCATCAGGGTCTTTTCCAATGAGTCAGCTCTTCTCATCAGTGGCCAAAGTATTGGAGTTTCAGCTTCAACATCAGTCCTTCCAATGAACACCCAGGACTGATCTCCTTTAGGATGGACTGGTTGGATCTCCTTGCAGTCCAAGGGACTCTCAAGAGTCTTCTCCATCACCACAGTTCAAAAGCATCAATTCTGTGCTCAGCTTTCATTATAGTCCAACTCTCACATCCATACATGACCACTGGAAAAACCATAGCCTTGACTAGACGGACCTTAGTTGACAAAGTCGTGTCTCTGCTTTTTAATATGCTGTCTAGGTTGGTCATAACTTTCCTTCCAAGGAGTAAGCGTCTTTTAATTTCATGGCTGCAGTCACCATCTGCAGTGATTTTGGAGCCTTAAAAAATAAAGTCAGCCACTGTTTCTCCATCTATTTGCCGTGAAGTGATGGGACCAGATGCCATGGTCTTAGTTTTCTGAATGTTGAGCTTTAAGCCAACTTCTTCACTCTCCTCGTTCACTTTCATCAAGAGGCTCTTTAGTTCCTCTTCACTTTCTCCCATAAGAGTGGTGTCATCTGCATATCTGAGGTTATTGATATTTCTCCCAGCAATCTTGATTCCACCTATGCTTCTTCCAGCCCAGCGTTTCTCATGATGTACTCTGCATATAAGTTAAGTAAGCAGGGTGACAATATACAGCCTTGACGTACTCCTTTTCCTATTTGGAACCAGTCTGTTGTTCCATGTCCAGTTCTAACTGTTGTTTCCTGACCTGCATACAGGTTTCTCAAGAGGCAGGTCAGGTGGTCTGGTATTCTCATCTCTTTCAGAATTTTCCACAGTTTATTGTGATTCACACAGTCAAAGGCTTTGGCATAGTCAATAAAGCAGAAATAGATGTTTTCCTGGAACTCTCATGCTTTTTTGATGATCCAGCAGATGTTGGCAATTTGATCTCTGGTTCCTCTGCCTTTTCTAGAACCAGCTTGAACATCTGGAAGTTCATGGTTCACGTATTGCTGAAGTCTGGCTTGGAGAATTTTGAGTATTACTTTACTAGCGTGTGAGATGAGTGCAATTGTGTGGTAGTTTGAGCATTCTTTGGCATTGCCTTTCTTTGGGATTGGAACGAAAACTGATCTTTTCCAGTCCTGTGGCCATTGCTGAGTTTTCCATATTTGCTGGCATATTGAGTGCAGCACTTTCACAGCATCATCTTTCAGGATTTGAAATAGCTCAACTGGAATTCCATCACCTCCACTAGCTTTGTTCGTAGTGATGCTTCCTAAGGCCTACTTGACTTCACATTCCAGGATGTCTGGCTCTAGGTGAGTGATCACACCATCGTGATTAACTGGGTCATGAAGATCTTTTTTATACAGTTTTTCTGTGTATTCTTGCCACCTGTTCTTAATATCTTCTGCTTCTGTCAGGTCCATACCATTTCTGTCCTTTATTGAGCCCATCTTTGCATGAAATGTTCCCCTGGTATCTCTAATTTTCTTGAAGAGATCTCTAGTCGTTCCCATTCTATTGTTATCCTCTATTTCTTTGCAGTGATTTCTGTGAAAGGGTTTCTTATCTCTCCTTGCTATTCTTCGGAACTCTGCATTCAAATGGGAATATCTTTCCTTTTCTCCTTTGCTTTATGCTTCTCTTCTTTTCACAGCTATTTGTAAGGCCTCCTCAGACAGCCATTTTGCTTTTTTGCATTTCTTTTTCCTGGGTATGGTCTTAATCGCTGTCTTTTGTACAATGTCATGAACCTCTGTTCATAGTTCATCAGGCACTTTGTCTATCTGATCTAGTCCCTTAAATCTATTTGTCACTTCCACTGTATAATCATAAGGGATTTGATTTAGGTCATATCTGAATGGTCTAGTGGTTTTCCCCACTTTCTTCAATTTAAGCCTGAATTTGGCAATAAGGAGTTCATGATTTGAGCCACAGTCAGCTCCTGGGCTTCCTCCAGTCAAAGGCTTTGGCATAGTCAATAAAGTTAACCAGTCCTAAAAGATAGTGACTGAAGCAGAGAAAATGGACATTCTTTCTGTGATATCATAAATTCTACTGCTATAGGGAAAGCCAAGAGAATGGCTGCAATAATTTAAAAGGCAACTGGGTAGCAACTTCCCTGGTGGTCTAATGCTTAAGATTCCAGGCTCCAATGCAGGGAGCCTGGGTTTAATCCCTGGTCAGGGAACTGGATCCCATATGCCACAACTAAAAGATCTCACGTAGCACAACTAAGACACTGCACAGCTAAATACATACATAATTTTTTTTAAAAAGAGACAATGGGGTGATTTATTTTTTTTCAGTTAGCCAAAAGTTATCAGCGGAACTTTAACATTAAAAATGTTGGTTTTAGTGTTAAGGAGATGATAACTTAATCTTACGATCAACAAAATTTAGATTATCTGACAGTTAGAAAACAACAACCCTAAATGTCTTTAAACCTCTAGTCGTCACAGACTGTGCAAACAGCCCTCAGAAAGAAATGAGTCTCCTGAAGTGTGTTATTTTAAGAATTCTTCTGATGGCCTGAATTTGAAGAAAAGTTTTAGCTTTTCATTTTGAAATGTGGAGGGACTTAAAATATCTTAGATTTCAGAAAATTATCTTTTCTCACCTTGACATTATGCACTTTGAAATAAAAATATAAGTTTTGCTCAGACAGTAGTTATAGAAATAATCACATCCCCAAACTTATGTTGTCCAGGCTGGGATCATGTGTTACGTTGTTTACCATTTTTCCCCTAAAATAACAGGAAACCCAGACCTTAATATTTGGAGAGAATTGTCATAACCTAATCGTATTTTTACTTTGAATAGAGATAAAATTGATTTAGGAAATCACAGATGTAACACTCTCCCCCAGATTATAAGGATGAAGGTTCAGCCCCAAAGACTCTGTCAAGCGATATTTCTCAGTCCTTTTTGATAGAGGACAAGAAACAGCCACCTATAGTGACACAGAGGCTGCTTTGAGTTGCCTGCAGCCCAGTTCTAGCCACCGTGGCAGGTCCTACTGTTTTCAGTAGGTGTTTCCTCTTTGGCCATTTTGAGTGCATTTTCTCACAGCTCAGAGTAGAAAGGTGTCCCCTCCTTCCTGTCTCAAGAGTTCCTGTGGTAATATCCCTTCCTCAGGCCGTGTGAAAAGCAATGGCTTTCCACAATCAGAAGACCCGGAAGGTCTCCCACCTGCTTAGCCGCACCTAGATGAGCTGGCCTTTGTCGTCACACAATCCCCACTCCCCACATTCCCCTCCCCCACATTCTGGAAAAGCAAGCCCATCGGAAGATGAAGGAAGATGAATGACCGCTGGAATACTGACCCTGAAAGGCTGATGCACGCTGAAGACTTGGACTGGATCAAAAGGGGAGGGGTATTTACACGTATGGCTGATTAACTTTTGCTGTACAGTAGAAACTAACACAACCTCGTAAACTAACTATACTCCAATAAAAATTATTTAAAAAGAAAAAAAGAAGTTAATTTTAAAAATAAAGCTATTTTTGTGAACATGGGGGAAAAAGACATTGGGTCAGATCATTCTGTGGCCCTTCCCTTTATCTTTAGCACTTTCCTCCTCCACCTTCTCACATCTCACTAAAATTGAGCAACTCTTCTTCTGGAAAAGTAAACCAGGAAAATGTCAGAAAGCACCATATTTTTCTGAAGCTTTAAGAACTCACTGTGAGTTCAAGTTCGGGTTTTAGAGGGAAGATGTAAAAACTAGAGTGGAGGGATGTGATTGTGATAAACACACACAGTGTTCAGTGGGTTTCGGTTAAAAGTTACTTTTTCGAAAAATATCCTCGGTTTTTATACCTGGAGAGAAATCCTTCCTGCCTAGATAGAAGAGTTTGATACTGACAGCAAATCTACAAACTGTGAGGTCTGCAAGCACACAAGTGCTGACAGGGATGGGCGGCTGCGGCATCTTGGATGTCTACCAAGCAGAGGCTCTGGGAGGGTTGGTCAAGCCAAGAAGAGCAGCCACACTCTCAGAACTACTTTGGGAGAAATAGCACTTTAATGATGTCTCATAATGTTTCAAGTCTAAAATACTACATTCTCTCCATACTCTGAAGAAAAAAAAAATCTCAGTTTTGAATTTGCATGGCATAGAAAATAAAACCACAGGCATAGGCAACACCTATGTCTTATACAAGGTAGAGAAGGTTTGTGATGGACACAATCCACTAGTTCATTCATTTTATAAAGATATATTGGGCATCGAGAATTATTTGCCAAGCATTGTTAATTAATAAATAATTAAGACATTATTCCTCTCAAAGAGGGATGCAGATGAAGAAAGATGGACATGTCATTAAATAATTAATTTACTACACAAAAAATTTAAATTACAAAAAAAAAAGGATCTCAGAAGAGATCTGAAAACACAAGCAGCCATTACGAGAGAAGAAATATGAAAAGTTGTCAAAAAGCAACCCCTCAAGCATCATCAGATCCAGATGTTCTCACAGGAGAATTCTATTTAGTTCCTAAAAGACAGATAATTCCAGTGCTATGTAAATTGTTACAGAACACATGAAACAAATTAAGCTTCCAAATTCTTTTCATAAAGTGAGAAAATAGAAATACCAGAACCCAAATATGACAACAAAAAACCAAAAAGGAATTAAAAGTAAATGACAGATCAGTCTTTCTTATGAGTATCCATGTAATAAATCTAAATAAGACATTAACAAACAAGACTCAGCAGCACATTAAAAAGATAATAAACCACAGCCAAGTGACATTTTATCCAGAAGTGCACGAAAAATTCAACACCAGAAAAAGCTATTAACATAACTTACCATATTAATAAGCCAAAATGGAAAATCACATGATCATCTTTGCACATGCTGAAAATGTATTTAATAATGCTCAACATTTATTCTTCATAAAGAATCTATAAATAAAGCAGGAATCAGTAGATATACTTTCTCATGTTAAAGATGAATCCACCCTCAAATCATTTAAGATTGTACTGAAAATGGCCCTTAGAGTGATGAGCAAGATAAAATGTCATGGCTAACTCACATTGTGCCAAAAGTTCTGGTTAACACCATTAGACAAGACCAAGAAATAAAATGAATCCACATTGGTAAAAGGAGGTGTAAGTATTATTATTTTTAGATGATAAAATTATATACATGAATGAAATAAGAGAACCAACTAAAACAGTATGTAAACACTGAGAAAATTCAGTAAGGCATCAGAGTACAAAGTTATATAGAAATATATAATCTTTGTAGATACAAAGAACAGGCAACATTGAGAAACCCAACTACTGGTATAGGCTCAGCATTTCCAGTAATATACCACTGAGATTTTTCTTTATTATGTGACTATACCTTAGAGGTGAGTTAACCAAGGTCATTATTGTTCTTTTGTAGGTAATCATAATTTCTGTCTGGTAGCTTCTAGAATTTTCTCTGCAATTTTGATGTTCGCAGCTTCACTGTGATGTGGTTAGACGTGCACTGGTTTTACTCTTCTCATTTTGGCATGTCCTTTTTATTTTCGACTTCATGTCTCCTTGCAATTGGAGACTCTAAGTCATTTTTTATTTAAATATCGCCTCTTCCCATTCTCTCTACCCCTCTACTCCTGAATCTTCAGTTGGCTGTGTGTTGCACCTGATCTTTCCAGTCTCCGGGTCTCCATGTCTCACTCATGTTTTCGATCTTTTTATCTTGTTTTGGCATTCTAAGTGTGTTCCCTAGATTTGTTTCCCAATTCAATAACTCATTTTCGGCTGTATTTAGGCCACTGTTCAACTTGTGCTTTGAGGCTTAACATTTTTTTAAATTGAGCTTACTTATAAAAGTAAATTTTTTAAGTGAAATTTTAATATACTTGAGGTGGAGAAGGAATATTGAACTATCATACTGACCAGAAGTCTATAAACAGTTTTTTATATGAACAATTATTCATGATTGCATTAATTTATGTTTAACCATTTCCTGTTTTTGACTACTGAGCTTCTTTCAAATCTCTGCTAATGTAAATAATTTTGAAGTGAATATCTTTATGCACAAGCGATTTTGTTTCATTTTAGATTATTTTCTTAGAAGGGACTGAAGCAAAAGTATGCCTGGCTTTAATGCTCTCAATGTTTATTGTCAAAGAGTCTTTAAGGAGACAATAAAATGACAGCCTAGATCAAAGTGACAGACTCTGTCACTTAAGCAGCACTGGTTACTTTAATTTCATTTAATTTTTTGCTGATTTAAAGAATGAAGGCAATATCTTCATTTAAGAATTCGCATTTATTGGATTACTGGTAGGGACATAAGGACTGAACATTTCTCCAAGCTTGTTTACTGGCTGTATTGACTCTTTGAGGATTGTCTCTTTGTGCATTTTGCACTTCATTTATTAGAATCTTGGGCTTCCTTGGTGGCTCAGATGATAAAGCGTCTGCCTGCAATGTGGGAGACCTGGGTTCGATCCCTATGTCGGGAAGATCCCCTGGAGAAGGAAATGGCAACCCACTCTAGTACTCTTGCCTGGAAAATCCCATGGACGGAGGAGCCTGGTAGGCTACAGTCCATGGGGTCACAAAGAGTTGGACACGACTGAGCGACTTCAATTTCCTTTCTTTCTTCCTTTATTAGAATCTTGCTGTTTTTCTTCTTGATGTGTTTTACCCCACTTATGTTGTTGTTGAGTGGATCAGTCAAGCCCAACTCTTTGCAACCCCATGGACTATAGCTCCCCATCTGCCAGGCTCCCTTGTCCATGGGATTCTCCAGGCCAGAATACTGGAGTGGGTTGTCATTCCCTTCTCCAGCGGGTCTTCCCAACCCAGGTATTGAACCCTCTTCTCCTGCATGGCAGGTGGATTCTTTACCGCTGAACCACTGAGGAAGCCCTACTCTGTCCATGATACCAGTATAAACCTCTCCTTAGACATGTGGCAGTTTTCTCCTAGCTTATGACTTTATTAATCTATAAATTGTCACAAATACATCTATTTTCCTTGAAATAAAATCCCTTCTTCATTTTATTTATCTAAGTTTTGGCCACACCCTACAGGATGTGGGATCTCAGATCCCCGACCAGGGATCGAATCCACATCCCCAGTATCCCCCTTTCTTTAAAAAAAATTGTTTGCTTGGCTGGGTCAGCTCTCAGTTGCGTCACGCAAGATCTTTTGTTGAAGTGCACTGACTCCCCGGTTGTGCCATATGGACCTATTTGGCATGTGGGGGTCTTAGTTCCCTCGCCAGGGATCAAACCCACACCCCCTGCACTGCGAGGTGGATTCTTAAGCACTGCACCATCAAAGAAATCCTGGGAGGCAGAGTCTTAACCATTGGACCTCAAGCAAGTCCCCTTGTTCATTTTAGTCAGCTTAATACTGAGAATGCATTTTCTTCATGGAAATACAATAGGAACCAAAGCTCTGATTTCAGCTCCATGCGATTCAAAATGGCCTGTAGTGTGGTCCCTCCAAGGAGTGAGGGTTACAGGGGTGATGGCCTCTCGATAAAGCTACAGTGCTACCGGGTGGGGCACGTAGGGGCTGTCCAAGTGAAAGAACCATGGCCAACACAGTACGGAGTTACTACAAGATCGGCACACAATCAAGCTAGCTTCAACAGCTCACTTCTAAAGTACATTCACGTACTCGAGAGAAATTCCCGAAGAAATTATTAGACATGCTGAATAACCTGCCAATAGTTAGGTTTCAAAATGTAAACCATGGAAATGTGTATACTGTGGCTGAGTCATTGTCCCTTTTCAAGTAATATGGGCTGAATTATGAAATATGCAGTTAGTCTAGTTCTAAGAGTGACTGCATAGACTCAGAGATTTGGGAGATATATTCAAGCAGGTGTTATGAAATTTGTGACTATCATCTTGCCATTTGCAACCACATGGATGGACCTTGAGGGTATTATGCTAAGTGAAATAAGTCAGATGGAGAAAGACAAGTACTGTATGATTTCACTCATACATGTAAATATGACAAACAAACAAAACAAAAATAAACCCACAGATACAGAGAACAGATCAGTTGTTATCAGCGGGGAAACGGGGCCTTGGGAGGAAAGGCTGAATGGTAAAGGGGGTTAACTGTGTGGTGATGAATGGAGACTAGACTTTCGATGGTGAGTGTATATATATATATACACACACTTCTGTAGTGTATACAGAAGTCAAATTCTGTTATACACATGAAACAATGTCATAAGCCAAAGTTACCTCAGGGAAAAAAACTGTAAATATATATATAGTGTTAGAGATTAAACAGGGGTTGTAATTAGGAAAACATATCATGTGTAATAATCAATATTATTCAACTTGGAGCTAATTGGCCCCAAAAGAGCCAAGCCTGAATCAATGCCAAATGACTGAAATTGAACTGGCCATGGCCAACACGGCTAATACAATCAGTAAATCCAAAAGGGGAAGAGTGCTCTCCCTGAATGGAGGTAAAAATTGCATCTTTAAATGTAGGTTCCACTAGATCCTCTGCAAATGGCAAGCCACTCTACTGTTCTTGCCTGGGAAATCCCATGAACAGAGGAGCCTAACAGGCTACAGCCCATGGGGTCGCAAAAGAGTTGAACATGACCGAGCAACTAAACTACCCACCACCTCTCTTCCAATTCCAGTAGAATTGCTTAGATTTAGCCTCAAGGGTAGGTTTTTGTTTTTAAACTATAAATGTAAATCCAATTGTCTGTGGGGTTTCTAGCCTTTCTGCCCAGAGCAGGGCAACCCAGAACTCATCTTTTGCTACTGTACCTGAGTCTCTGCTCTCTGGAGGTCCCTCGCTCTGCCGGAAACCCCTCGTGACCTTCTCTAGACCCTACTCAGCCCCTTTATCCGATTTCATGGACAACGGTAATCAAAAGAAACCAGAGCCCCGTCCCCAGGCCTTTCATTTCTGAAAGCTAACTGAAGCGATGAATTATATTTCAGACTTCCTACACAGAGCTACAGGATTTATTTTCCACTACTTGGCTTCCACGTCTCAATAAAAGCAGTTACGCTAACCATGGTAATCAGCTCTTTTCACTAGCAATAAAGCACAAATGCCACAGGTTTGAGTTCATTTTTAAAAGAAGCACAATTTAAAAACCTTCAGAACCTTGATGCCTGGAGCTGTGTGGTATAATGACCTCTCCTTTCAAATCAACATTAGACCCGGATTGTATTTCCAAGTGGAAAGGCTGCTGGGCCAGAAAAAGTGACCTTTGGCTGAGTGACTACTTGTTACTTGGTCAGCTTTAGGGCTGCCTGCCATTAGGAAGAACCACCAAGTAATAAACTATTTCCAGCCTGCACTTATCTACCCCCTACAGGGCACTTTCTGGGGAAGAAAGAAAAACAATTGATTTTCTCTATTCGATAGTCATCATCTCATACTTAGGTCATCTAACTGCCCAGTATCACTTATGTTCAATTCTCAGGGTACCTTATATAACAAGGGTGGTAGGGGGGTTGTTTTGGGACAGATTTAAAAAGCCTGGAGCTTTTTTGTATGGCATAAACTAATACCTAGAGCCGTAGACAGGTGAGGTGCAGAGAAAAGGAACCCAGAAAGAGGTTTTCTTGTCCTAAAAGATTTCATTTGAACTAAGCTATCAAAGGAATGTCTAAATGCTCTCCCCATCCACTGAACCATTTTTATTCTAATGAATTAAGAATCATCTTGAATTCTGGAAATTACTTTGGGAAAAAAAGCAAATTCACTTAATCTCTCCAAATCTTGGTTTTCATATCTGAAAAACAGTAAGTTCTTTTTGCCTCTGCAATTGTCTAATTTTAGGAAGTAGATTTGCACACATCCCCCCAGTTGGAAGTTTCAACATACTATAGCCACAGGTGAAGTGCTTGATAGCAAGTTGTTCAGAATGGTGCACACAGACCCAACTGTAGGGTTTACTGATCTAAAGGCTTCAAGGCAAACTTTTCAATAATGGAACATATTATGTCCTCCCTGATCATTTATAGCTCTTATGCCTTGGGATACCAATTCTTATGGCAGTACCCAGAACACCTAAAATCATGCACACTATGCTTTAACATGACCATGAATATACTTGAGGCAAAGATACTGAGTCGGTCATTTTAAAAAAGTTACACTAGTCTACATTTGCTAGAACAGTTGCCTAACAGCATGTCTTGACTGCCTGGTTAATGTCCTGGCTTTGGTAAACCGTAGTCGTTTGTACCACCTTCACCATTAGAAAGTCCGTGGTGCCAGTGATGATGCAGTATATAGCGCAGTGATTTGCACTGGAAAGTGGGTTCTGCCCGTTACTTAGCTGTGAGATGAAGGCAAGTTACTGAACTCTCTAAGGGTCTTTCCTCATTTGTAAAATGGGTACTTAGCTGTGAGATGAAGGCAAGTTACTGAACTCTCTAAGGGTCTTTCCTCATTTGTAAAATGGGTAAAACAATACTTCCTAGCTCACAGGCTGTTAATGGGATTAAATAAGGTAATATGTTTAAAATGCTTGGCTCAGTGCCCATCTCATGATAAATGATTGATAAGCAGCAAGTATTACTGTAATAGCAGTTATTTAAAAGACTTTTACAGCCTGAACCCACAGGGCATCTCAGGCCAAGCTAATTATTGTAGTCCTCATCCTGAGAGCACTGGGAAGTCACTAGATGGTTCTAATCTAGGGAGAGATTGACACATTCTCTGGCATTTTTACATACTACAGTGTAGAGTATAATGAGAGTGAATACTGAAGGCCACAGAGGAGCTACTGCAGGAGTCCCTACAGAAGATGTGAGTGCTGTGGCCAGAGGTGTCATCCTCCGGGATTTGATGCACTGGATGTCATGGACACACTTGCTCCTTGGAAGAACCTAGACAGCATATTAAAAAGTAGAGACATTACTTTGTCAACAAAGGTCTGTCTAGTCAAGGCTATGGTTTTTCCAGTGGTCATGTATGGATGTGAGAGTTGGACTATAAAGGAAGCGGAGCACAGAAGAATTGATGCTTTTGAACTGTGGTGTTGGAGAAGACTCTTGAGAGTCCCCTGGACTGCAAGGAGATCCAACCAGTCCATCCTAAAGAAAATCAGTCCTGAATATTCATTGGAAGAACTGATGCTGAAGCTGAAATTCCAATACTTTGGCCACCTGATGCTAAGAGCTGAGTCTGGAAAAGACCCTGATGCTGGGAAAGATTGAAGGTAGGAGGAGAAGGGGACGGCAGAGGATGAGATGGTTGGATGGCATCACCAACTCAATGGACATGAGTTTGAGTAAACTCCGTGAGTTGGTGATGGACAGGGAGGCCTGGTGTGCTGTGGTCCATGGGGTCACGAAGAGTTGGACACGACTGAGTGACTCAACTGAGCTGAACTGAAGGTTTGGGGGCCTGCACAGCAGGGAGGAGAGAAAGGGGCGGAGGCTGTAGGGTGGAGTTGTTCACAGGGTCAGCAGGCCTCAGCCTCTCTCTTGGTTCCCCTTTGCACCCCCACCTCCCCATGGAACCTACTTCCCCTGAGTTTTTGCCAGAAAGACCAGAATTCCCCTCTCACTGCCACACCATCCTCGGATTGTCCTGTCTTTGCTTTATTTAATCTGTGAACAGGCGCTCCTCCTTTTTATCTTTCAGAAATTTCTCAAAATATAACGTGGGCTTATTTCTTTACTGACATGTTACTGAGGTCTAAGAAGAAAGAGGAAATAAGTATATGTTATGAATTCGCTGCTTGAACCACAAATTCCAATTTGTATCTTCAAATGTATAATAAATATATCATAAGTGAATAGTGAAGTTGCTCAGTTGTGTTTGATTCTTTCAGACCCCATGGACTGTAGCCCACCAGGTTCATCCCTCCATGGGATTTTCCAGGCAAGAGTACTGGAGTTGGTTGCCATTTCCTTCTCCAGGGGATCTTTCTGACCCAAGTATCAAACCCGGGTCTCCCACATTGCAGGCAGACGTTTTACCATCTGAGCCACCAGGGAAATCCATAAATATATCATATTTTTGTAGAAAGTTAACTGTCTAAGATATTTTGAATCTCTTAGTAATCGACAGTGGCATTTAGATTTGGAGGTTTTGGCCCAAGATAGCGTTTCTTGCTCTGAAAGCAAGCTGAGCAAACCATATTGTATAAGCTTCACTGGCCTAGTCTTTCAGGTGAGTTTAAACATGGCGTTCAAATAAGTGCCTCTTTGATTTCCCTGATGGAGCGGTTGAGAACCCTCCTGCCAAGGCAGGGGACAGGGGCTTAACTGCTGGTCTGGGAAGATGCCACATGCTTTGGGGAAACTAAGCCCAAGCACCACAACTACTGAGTCCACGCGGTCTAGCACCCATGCTCCACAACAAGGGAAGTCACTGCAGTGAGAAGCCAGCTCACGCAATGAAGAGTGGCCCCGGCCCCGTGCAACCAGGGAAAGGCTGAGTGCAGCAAGGAAGACCCAGTGCAGCCAGAAATCAATCAATCCATCAACCATAAAACGCTAACTAAGCACCCAACTGTAAACACTCATCAGGCCCAGTCTTGGATAAAATAGGAAACTTCACAGGAAGCAAAAGGATAGGAGAACATGGAAGAGGATGATGAACTCCTGAGTCAGCTAGTAGAACTTCCTGTATCAGAGGAGGGAACACATTTTTCAGCAAACATTTAATTTCCATTTGAACATCACTATTGAGCTTACCATCATCACTTCTTTAGGGAATGGTGCCTCTTTCCGATTGCAATTACCTCCAGGAATATTTTCCTAGTATCAGTTTGAGTTTGCCCTTTGCTCTTGTTTTGCTGTTCTTCAGGTCTCTTCGGTCTAAAGTCTGCTTTCCTCTTAGGTTAGCCACTATTTTTAAAAGTGGTTTTCTACCTGAAATGTCATCTCTTTCATCTAAATAAATTCAGATCTCCTGAGCTTTTTCTGGTAGTTCCTTTCCAATATCAGCACCTTTTCGGGTTTGTTTCTAGAATTTAAGGTTCTTTTACCATTTCATCTCTTCAATTCAATTTTCACATAATGGATAAGTCAATCTTTTATCCAAATGCAAAATACCACCCTAACCATTAGGTGGTGAAACCCCTTTCATCACTTTAAAATCACAATTGGGTAAACTTTTCTTTGCCAGATGCATACCCTGTATTCAATAATGCTTATAACAGGTCTCCTGGGGTGGGCTCCTAAGGCCGTTTTGAGAATCCTATGCCATTCACTGCCGTATATGAACTCTCTCTGTGCTTTTCAACCCATAGATTCTGCAAGTGTTACCTTATTAACTGATAAAACCCATAGCTATTCATGCAAACCCTGACCCCAATCATTCATTCACTCTACACTAATTATGTGTCAAACACTGTGATGGGCACTATGAGACAAGAGTGAATTAAAAGCAATATAGTAGGGAGAAAATTTCAATCATGATATAAGTGCTATGAAAGAAAATCATGAGATTAACTCTGACGGGAAGAGAGGTGCTCAGGAGCTTGCTCGGGATCAGAGACGCTATATACAAATACATCTATTTGTGTGCTTGTGTGAAAGTGATATTGAAGAAGTATCTGGGACTTAAACAGCAATAGCTTTTTTTTTTTTTTTTTAATGTGCTCACTAGTCATTTGAATGCCTTCTTTGGAGGAATGCTTTCCCTGTTGGCTCAGATGGTAAGGAATCCACCTACAGTGCGACCTGGGGTCGATACCCAACTTGGGAAGATCTCCTGGAGAAGGGAATGGCTACCCACTCTAGTACACTTGCCTGGGGAATTCCATGGACAGAGGAGCCTGGTCGGCTAGTCCATGGAATTTCAGAGTCAGACATGACTGAGCAACTAACACTTATACTTTTCTTTTGGAGAAATGTCTATTTAGATCCTTTGCCCATTTTTAATTGGTTTGTCTTTTTGTTATTAAGTTGTAAAGTTCTAATAGGAAATGGGCTTCCCTCATAGCTCAATCAAGAAAGAATCTGCCTGCAATGCAGGAGACCCAAGTTCGATTTCTGGGTTGGGAAGATCCCCTGGAGAAGGAAATGGCAACCCACTCCAGTATTCTTGCCTGGAGAATCCCATGGACAGAGGAGCCTGGCAGACTACAGTCCATGGGGGCACAAGAATCGGACACGACTTAGCGACTAAACTACTACTACTAATAGGAATAGTTTTAATTCCAAATTACTGGGCAACATTTTGAAAAGGAGCTCATCTTCATTTCAGAAAAGATTCCAATCTGTAAATCCTAAGATGTTTTTACAAGTCTTCCAGTACTGCAAGGATTTATGGCAGGTAGTTATTCTTTGATTTGATTCCTTTAAGGTTTTCACATGAAGTCAAATGATCAATTCTAAAAAGAAGAGAATCTCACTTTAATTCAAAGCAATAGTCAAACAGCTAAAGCTTAGTAAGCCCTACAATTTTGCTATTTCCCATACAACAATTTTCCTTGGATTCTTAAAACTGTTTTGGAATTGTGTTTAACTATATCTATTTCCATTTTTCATTCCTTTGAACTTGGTTAGACTCATTGAGTTTTATAATTATACCATTTATACCACTCTTGGGTCATGGGCAATTTTGATTCATGTCAAATTAACTCACATTTGATTAATGTCAAATACATTCAAGGTTATTAATGAGAACTCATACTTAGGATTTATAAAGTATTTTCTACATACAAAGCACTCTTCAGATTCAGATAGTAACTAATTATACTTTACAAAATACCTGAAAGATAGATTTATTACTAATAATATCTGTCCTGATGTCAAACTCCATGAGGCACCCACTTGACATAAATGTCTAATGTGATATAAATTAATTGAGAAGAAACTTTGCTTTTCAACTTGCAGGCAACTGTTTATCCAGATATCACATCACTAATCTCTTGGTAGATTTTTTTTTCAAAAGTGATACATCAAAATTTTACTAAAGCTTGATAAATTATACCTTGTCTTAGTAAAGGAACTTTTAATAAAAATCTGCCCAGTGGTATTTGATTTCAAGATTTCAAGGAAGGGGAAATTTTTTTTTTTTTTTAGTTTGAAGGTAAATGTCTCGAGAAATGATTAACCTATTTAAAGCATTTTGAATTTCAAGTGGATTATCTGAATACATAACGGTGGAATAAGCTCAGTGATTACTAAGGATAAAGGGAATGCTAAGGATCACAAGAATTGAGTTCTAATTGAAAGTCTGACACAAGTATTTCTGGGATGCTCGGGCAGGTCTCCTAACCTGTTATTTACTTACACAATCATGGGATCACTCATTTCATAAAATGGTAGATAGTAGTCTGAATGGGGTCCCAATTAGCAATCATTGGTCCACACAACTTTTTTTTTCTTTAATTTGAGCTAGTTTGCAACATGTTTAAAAAGGCAGATTACATATACAAATTCATATTTCTAAATTCTCTTGAAAAAAATCAGATGATCTGGCAATAGTGGTCCATATCCTTGAGTGACACTTGTGTGGGGGTACGTAGCTGCCCCACTGCTAAACAGAGCCAGGCCTATCTTAGGTCACTCGTTTATTTCACTTGCCTAGCTTTTGTACTCACTTCTGCTAAGTCGCTTCAGTCGTGTCCGACTCTGTGCGACCCCATAGACAGCAGCCCACCAGGCTCCCCTGTCCCTGGGATTCTCCAGGCAAGAACAATGGAGTGGGTTGCCATTTCCTTCTCCATGTACTCACTTCAGTGTGTGCCAAAAAAAAGTGCGATTTTTTAGGGCATTTTTTCCCCCTAAAGCATCTGTGGTATCTGTGGCAGGATTCCAAGATGGCCCAGGGAAATTCCACCTTGCCCTGGTGTACAGTGTAATCCCTGTATAATCCCCCTTCTCAAGTGTGGTCTGAACCTGTAAATATAATGAATGACACCCTCATGATTATGTTATATGGCAAGAGATATTACAGACACAAGGTCCCTAAACGGTTGACTGTGACTTAATCAAAAGGAGAAGGCCTGGGTGGGCTAACCCTAGTCAGGTAAACTCTGAAAGAGTCAAGAAACAACAGCAAATACTTCCCTATGCATCTTAGAGAAGCCGCTAGTCATGCTGTGAACTGCCTACACACAGGTGTCCCTAGAAGCCAAGGTTCTGAGACCCACACCTGCGGGAAACCGAACTCTGCCAACAACCTGAATGAATGTGGGAAGAGGACCCCAAACATCAGATGAGACCCTCATCACTAGTTAACACCTTCATTTCAGCTTGGTGAATCCCTGAGCATAGGACCCTGCTAATTCATATCCAGAATCTTGACCCAGAGAAACAGAGAAAACAAAGGTGCTTTATTTTAAGCTGTTAATTTTGTGGTAATTTTTTAATGCAGCAATGGAAAAGTAATATAGTCTCTATAAAGGAAATACATGTTTAACATCAAGGAATATGCCAAGAAATTTAACTGTCTAATGTATGACATATATTTTGTTTAAATAGGCTATGAGTCTAAAGGAAGGACATGAAGAGAGGTGGACTCTTAGAGTTTCAAAACAACTTTGGATGTATGATAGAACTGAGCAAATGAATTAATATACTGATGCTGGGCACGTGGGTTTCCAGTGAGGAAGAAGGGATATATAAATATGGACTATGGATTTCCAAACTCATCGATATGGTTGCCACATTCCTGTTCTTCTCCCGCTCGTGGCAGACCAAAGGGAAAAAGTGAGTGTTTGTTGCTTGGCCATGTCCTGCTTTTTGCAATACCATGGATTGTAGCCTGCCAGTCTCCTCAGTCCGTGGAATTCTCCAGGCAAGAATACTGGAGTGGGCAGCCATTACTTCTCCCAGGGGATCGTCCCGACCCAGGGATTGAACCTGGGTCTTCTGCATCACAGGCGGATTCTTTCTCTTCTGAAGGGAAGCCCAAACTGAGACCAAATCTTATCTTAAATACAATGCTGTATGCACTGCAAGGTGTGAACACTGGGAGACAAGGATCACCACAGGCCACCTTGGAAGCTGGCACGACTATCATAAAGCATGTGTATATGTACATGGATATATGTGCATGCGTATGTTTATTTCTGTGTATGTATATTTTATAGCACTGTCTGCAGAAAGGGTCAAGAGGAAAAGACATGCTAGCAGCAATCAGTGTACCTAGTATCCAGATTTTTATCTTTAATATCAGTTTCACTAAAAACAACGAAGTCTTCTCAGAGAAATAACTGATTCCAGGATTGAGGCAGGGTAGTTAGAAGATGATATGGGATCACCATGCTATTCTAGAAACTAAAGAAGTACTCAAAACCATGATAGAGGCATGTCACAAACACACAGAAGCCAGCTGAAGGAATTTCCACTTGCAAATAAGTAAAATAGTGTCTTAATAATGCGTTTCCCACGTGGCTCAGTGGTAAATAACCCACCTGACAATTTAGGAGCCACAGGAGACAAAGGTTCCATCCCTGGGTTGGGAAGATCCCCTGGAGGAGGAAATGGCAACCCATTCCACTATTCTTGCCGAGATAATTCTATGGACAGAGAAGCCTGGCGGTTTACATACAATTCATGGGGTTGCAAAGAGTCGGACACAACCAAGCACAAATGAGTTTTAAATCATTGGAAAAATATGTACTCATGAAATTTTACTGGTGATGGATAGAGGGATGACTTCTCTTGCTTAAAACTGAATGACTAGGCCTCTCTGGTACATGTACAGAGAGTGCTGGATTCAGGAAGTCAGCATTTACAACCGTAATGGTAAAGACTGGATTATACAAGAATCATCAATGCATGGTAAACCTAGAAGAGAAGAGCGGGATATTTGCTCTATCTTAAAGTAGCTCCGCATAGACTGCTTATTGGTTGCAACTGAGGGAAACACCCCAGAAGTTACAGACTGGAGAAGTTAGGCAGCACTTGAACCAGGCATTCAATGGCATCCAGTCCCATCACTTCATGGGGAATAGATAGGGAAACAGTGCAAACAATGGCTGACTTTATTTTGGGGGGCTCCAAAATCACTGCAGATGGTGATTGCAGCCATGAAATTAAAAGACGCTTACTCCTTGGAAGGAAAGTTATGACCAACCTAGACAGCATATTAAAAAGCAGAGACATTACTTTGCCGACAAAGGTCCGTTTAGTCAAGGCTGTGGTTTTTCCAGTAGTCATGTATGGATGTGAGAGTTGGACGATGAAGAAAGCTGAGCGCTGAAGAATTGATGCTTTTGAACTGTGGTGTTGGAGAAGACTCTTGAGAGTCCCTTGGACTGCAAGGAGATCCAACCAGTCCATCCTAAAGGAGATCAGTCCTGGGTGTTCACTGGAAAGACTGATGTTGAAGATGAAACTCCAATACTTTGGCCACCTGATGCTAAGAGCTGACTGATTGGAAAAGACCCTGATGCTGGGAAAGATTGAGGGCAGGAGGAGAAGGGGACGACAGAGGATGAGATGGCTGGATGGCATCACTGACTCAATGGACATGGGTTTGGGTGGACTCTGGGAGTTGGTGATGGACAGGGAGGCCTGGCATGCTGTGGTTCATGGGGTCGCAAAGAGTTGGACACAACTGAGTGACTGAACTGAACTGAACCAGGTGATCAAAACTGGCATTGTCCATGAGGGAAAAATGCATGTTGTGTGCTTAGATGACATATTCTAAGAAGAATTCAACATCTTTGTCCTGTGCAAACCTCCACCCAAGAATGCAAAACTTTAAGTAAGAGAATATACTGGACAAGCACAAGAGGAAGAAACTTCTAGAGAGATGTGTGTGCATGTATGCTTGACTCTTTGTGACCCCATGAACAGTAGCTCACCACCTGCCAGGCTCCTCTATCCATGAGATTTTCCAGGCAAGAATACAAGAGGGGGGGGTGCCATTTTCTACTCCAGGGGGTCTTTCTGACCCATGGACTGACCCCACATCTCCTGCAACTCTTGCATTAGCAGGTGGGCTCTTCACCATTATGCTCCCTGGGGAGCCAGGCTCTAGAGAGATAACTTTCTTTAAAAATGTCATGTTGTGGAAAAAAAAAAAAGGCTATGGAAATGGTTCAGATTAAAAGAGGTTAGAGGCATGACAGTTAAATGCAATTATCCAACACTAGAGTCAGCCTGTGTTGGAGGAGGAAAAAGTGCTGTAGGTCAGCTGGCAAAATGAAATATGGGCAATAGCTTACATAAAAGTATTGTGGTGGGAAAAATCGGTCTTTTAATGTTGGCTAGAAATTGGTTTGCAGCTAGATTCACCTCTCCTCAATGTATGACTTCTGTGCCATGTAGAAAGTGAAATGTGACCACTACAAAATCTCCTGTCACCCCTAATAGAATGAAAGATTTAAATAATTTCCCTAAGCATATATCTTACCACCATGGGGTAATCAAGACCATTGCTACATGTGGTCTGATTTTTTTCAGCTACTTTAATGGTCAGTGTTGGCACAGTCAATCAGACTAGCTGTTCAGCCCTGCCATTTGATAATTAACTGCCAAAACCTGTTTTGATTATTTTCAGAGTGTTGGATGCCTGCTGAATATAAAATGAGACATGACACCAACCCAGCAAGCTGGTGGTCTTAATGCCAACACTGTCTTTTCTTGTGTCCTATAGCTTCTGTTTAGGGCATTCTATCAAAGACATTCTTCAAAAAAATAAGTGATATTTCAGCAAATATAGAATTTAACTAGAATTTGAACAACCACATTCTTTACTGGAATTTCTTAGAGTAATGGAATTAATATTGAAAGAGACTGTATAATTACCTACCACAATTTTTACCTCTTGAGTAGTTTTTTAGCAATTACCTTTTTACCAACAAAGGCAACTCAGGAACACAGTCACAAAAAATCATCACACAGCACAAAACAAAACAAGTTGCTGGAGCTTTCACATAACTGTACCCCATACATTGACTGTCTCTCCTGCTGCTGCTGCTAAGTCGCTTCAGTCGTGTCCAACTCTGTGCGACCCCATAGACGGCAGCCCACCAGGCTCCCCCGTCCCTGGGATTCTCCAGGCAAGAATACTGGAGTGCGCTGCCATTTCCTTCTCCAGTGCATGAAACTGAAAAGTGAAAGTGAAGTCGTTCAGTCGTGTCCGACTCTTCGCGACCCCATGGACTGCAGCCCACCAGGCTCTTCCGTCCTTGGGATTTTCCAGGCAAGAGTACTGGAGCGGGGTGCCATCGCCTTCTCCAGACTGTCTCTCTTACTGAGTCCTTAAAGCAAGATTAGATCACCCTGTGTACCCAGTTAGTCCAGTCTGCAAGAATTACTCGAAAAGACAGAAATTAATAGACATGTTTTAAAACATTTATCCTTTTATTTTGGAAACAACACATTCACTCCAATACTCAAAATGTTCAAAAAGCCATATGGTGAAAAGTTCTCCTTGAACCCTTCTTCTCAAGCCACTCCGTTTCCCTTGCTGGGAAATCAATGATATGAGTTTCTGGTATGTCTTTCCAGGCGTATTTTGTGCCTATACAAGCAAATCTTAATATACATTGTCTCCCTCCTGTGTGAATGATGGCATATTGCACACACTGTCCTTCATTCTATTTTTTTCTCACCTGTAGTAGATCTTGGAGATACTTCCACAGCAACTCATAAAGAACATTACCGTTCTTTTCTGGGGTTAAGAATATGTAACTGTATGACTGTACCATTATTTAATCAGTCTACTACCGGTAGATATGTAGATTGCTTTCTATCTTCTGCTCTTGTGAGCAATACTGCTACAAATACCCTTGTCTATGTGTCAGTTTGGACAGATGAGAGAGTATAGCCAAGAAACATTTTAGTTTTTATTATTTATTTAGTGGAGTTGTTTTGGATATTGCTGCTGTTGTTCAGTCACTCAGTTGTGTCTGACTCTTTGCAACCCCATGGACTGCAGCATGCCAGGCCTCCCTGTCCATCACTGTCTCCCGGAGTTTGTAGACTCATGTGCATTGAATCGGTGATGCCATCGAACCATCTCATCCTCTGCCGCCCCTTATGCTGCCTTTGCGGTCACCATCTGCAGTGATTTTGTTTTGGATAATGATATCAAAAGTTTCTTTTCATAGAAAAACAGAAAATAACATTTTTCTTCCTGGCTGGACTGTATATTTTAACACCAGCTTACTCATACTCTTCTCTGATGAAGTGAGACATTCTGTAGTAAGTGCTATGAAGGGAGTCTTGAAGAATGTTCATTTTAGATGGCCCCAGAATGACGATTCACCCCCCTACTTTTGCAGCAAAGATCTAGGGATGTTCCACTCTACTCACATTTGCTACTAATTATTTTAGGGTCTCTGATGTGTTTGGGCTTCAGGGATGTTCCACTAAGCCTGGGAAATTGCATGGACAGAGGAGCCTGGCAGGCTACAGTCCATGGGGCCTGATGCAACTGAATGACTGAGCATGCAAGATGCATTGAAAATAATATAGACACTTTTCTTGTTTGAGTCAATGATTCATTCAAATGCTTACTTCCTCTGAGTACTCTGAAGGTCCTAAGTGATTGTCCATTGAAACTTCTCTCCAAATACAGCACTGAGAACCTGGGGCAGCAACACCCAAGCAAATGATCTCAAGGCTAAACATGCAGCATCAAAAAGACTTTTCTAAGATATCTTAATTTTAAAAGGCATTTACAAAGTTTGGCCCTAGTCCACACCTGATAGCTATTAAGAGTGATATCAGAACAAATGCCATCCAGTCATAATTTCAAAATGGTGCAACTGCATGTTGTCTTCCTGTTTCAACTTCATTTTTAACAGAAAATCTTCACACTCAACATGGATTTTAGAAATACTTAACTTTGTATCAGGTTGGTAGCCCATGAGAATCACAGGTGGGGAACATAAAAGCTCCAAAGTCAGGCAGTGCAAGTAAACTGTCTTCCAGCCTAGATTTGATCAGTTCTGAATTTGGGCTTTGGCCAAACCCCTGGGGAATGATGAAGAAAATGTACTAATTTTGTAAATTTTGCCTGTTCACATAGTAAACACATTGAAGACTCCTTTCTTGTATAGCATTATTCTAAACTGTCGTTATGAGGGATATCCTTTGTATAAGACATTTACAAATGTCTCATCCTTTGTATACGGTGAAGTCAAAATCAAGACGGCAGCGATTAAGAGAATAACTGGAAGCCACAATGTCCCTGAGGATTTCTACTGACGAGGAAAAAGCTTCACCTGCTGTGCAAGAACAGCAACCCACCCCAGTACTCTTGCCTAGAGAATCCTGTGGACAGAGGAGCCTGGTGGGCTGCCGTCTATGGGGTCGCACAGAGTTGGACAGGACTGAAGCGACTTAGCAGCAGCAGCAGCTGTGAAAGAGGTTCACTTCTCTCTTTTCATAATAAGGAGAATGTGAAACAGTGGGAGAGAGAAATCCTCTATTCAACCCCAGGACAAGAATAGATTCTCATGGTTGATATTCAAATATGTGCTCTGCATGCGTGCTCTGAAGAGCTCAGAGCATCTTGCAAGCTTCAGTAGGAATAGCACACACATCAGCTTTTTTGAGGCTAGTTCAGAATTCCAAAATAACCAACTCATCTCCGATGGTCAAACTGATCAAGAACTAGGACTCAGCAAAATACAAAAGCAGGCAATGCTTTTCATTTCTGCCTTCCTTTTCTGTATCCTGTTCCACACTGTTAACATTCACAAGCCAGCCCAAAGCACTGAGCTTTCCTTAGTCCCACTTCTAAAACTCCCGTTCTTGTCTCCACCCTGAAGAGGCAATAGGAGCGAAGAAAACCCTGAATGTATAAATGAGTTTTTACAGTCCTGACTCTATAAAGAAGTAGACGTCAGATTACACGTTGATCTTACATCTCAGTGGTCTCTAAGCATCCCAGAGTATCAGTATTCTGTATTTTATATTAAAGTATAAATGACTGACAACCAGGCGTGTTAATTTACCCCACAGCAAGAGAAGCGAAAAGCAAAGGAGAAAAGGAAAGATACACCTATTTGAATGCAGAGTTCCAAAGAATAGCAAGGAGAGATAAGAAAGCCTTCCTAAGTGATCAATGCAAAGAAACAGAGGAAAACAATAGAGTGGGAAAGACGAGAGATTTCTTCAAGAAAATTAGAGATACCAAGGGAACATTTCATGCAAAGATGAGTTCAATAAAGGACAGAAATGGTATGGACGTAACAGAAGCAGAAGATATTAAGAAGAGGTGGCAAGAATACACAGAAGAACTATACAAAAAAGATCTTCATGACCCAAATAATCACGATGGTGTGATCACTCACCTAGAGCCAGACATCATGGAATGTGAAGTCAAGTGGGCCTTAGGAAGCATCACTACGAACAAAGCTAGTGCAGGTGATGGAATTCCAGTTGAGCTATTTCAAATCCTAAAAGATGAGGCTGTGAAAGTGCTGCACTCAATATGCCAGCAAATTTGGAAAACTCAGCAGTGGCCACAGGACTGGAAAAGGTCAGTTTTCATTCCAATCCCAAAGAAAGACAATGTCCAAGAATGCTCAAATTACCACACAATTGCACTCATCTCACATGCCAGTAAAGTAATGCTCGAAATTCTCCAAGCCAGACTTCAGCAATACGTGAACCATGAACTTCCAGATGTTCAAGCTGGTTTTAGAAAAGGCAGAGGAACCAGAGATCAAATTACCAACATCCACTGGATCATCGAAAAAGGAAGAGAGTTCCAGAAAAACATCTATTTTTGCTTTATTGACTATGCCAAAGCCTTTGACTGTGTGAATCACAATAAACTGTGGAAAATTCTGAAAGAGATGGGAATACCAGACCACCTGACCTGCCTCTTGAGAAACCTGTAAGCAGGTCAGGAAGCAACAGTTAGAACTGGACATGGAACAACAGACTGGTTCCAAATAGGAAAAGGAGTACGTCAAGGCTGTATATTGTCACCCTGCTTATTTAACTTATATGCAGAGTACATCACGAGAAATGCTGGGCTGGAGGAAGCACAAGCTGGAATCAAGATTGCTGGGAGAAATATCAATAACCTCAGATATGCAGATGACACCACCCTTATGGCAGAAAGTGAAGAAGAACTAAAGAGCCTCTTGATGAAAGTGAAAGAGGAGAGTGAAGAAGTTGGCTTAAAGCTCAACATTCAGAAAACTAAGATCATGGCATCCGGTCCCATCACTTCACAGCAAATAGATGGGGAAACAGTGCAAACAGTGGCTGACTTTATTTTTTTGGGCTCCACAATCACTGTAGATGGTGATTGCAGCCATGAAATTAAAAGACGCTTACTCCTTGGAAGGAAAGTTATGACCAACCTAGACAGCATATTAAAAAGCAGAGACATTACTTTGACAACAAAGGTCTGTCTAGTCAAGGCTATGGTTCTTCCAGTGGTCATGTATGGATGTGAGAGTTGGATGGTGAAGAAAGCTGAGCACAGAAGAATTGATGCTTTTGAACTGTGGTGTTGGAGAAGACTCTTGAGAGTCCCTTGGACTGCAAGGAGATCCAACCAGTCCATCCTAAAGGAGATTAGTCCTGGGTGTTCGTTGGAAGGACTGATGTTGAAGCTGAAACTCCAATACTTTGGCTACTTGATGCGAAGAGCTTACTTATTTGAAAAGACCCTGATGCTGGGAAAGATTGAGGGCAGGAGGAGAAGGGGACGACAGAGGATGAGATGGTTGGGTGGCATCACCGACTCAATGAACATGAGTTTGGGTAAACTCCGGGAGTTGGTGATGGACAGGGAGGCCTGGCGTGCTGCAGTCTATGGGGTGGCAAAGAGTTGGACACGACTCAGAACTGAACTGAAGTAAGTTCAAATCCTGAACATAGAAATCTCCCCTCTCTCTCAGCCTTTGTGTTGGAATTGGGAGAAGAGCAGGATCACAGAGGCTTGCAGGAAGAAGGGTGATGAGAAGAGACTATCAGAGGTGATACTGGATGATTCTACTGTTTTTGCTTCTTCTAAAGAGACCAAAAAAAACTGGAGGTGGCTAGACCTGTGTTATAATGGGTATATATGGCTTACATGTTGCCAGGCTAAAAATAAAATATTGGCCCAGATTTCTCTAGGTCTGGTATTTCTTTACTCCTTTACTGATACTCTAGTTACCTTTCACTTATCAAAACCACCTGAAGAGCTGGCATAATACCACACATACAGAACAATGGGATAGAACATAGGGCCCAGAAGTAAACCCTTGCAAATACTGTCAAGTGATTTTTTAAGCAGGGTGGCAAGATTGTTCAATGAAGCAAAGGACAGTCCTATCAACAAATAGTGCTGGAAAAAACTGAATATCCATATGCAACAGAATGAAGGTGGGCCCTTACCTTACATGCAAAAATTAATTCAATAAATATTGGTTGAATAAAGACAAAAACATTGGTTGAATGAAGTTTTTTTTTTTTTTTCTTTCTCACTTTGCTTAGTGGGAGAAAGAGAAATTAAATTCTGAATTCAGTAGAGTGTTAGAAAAAGGGACAGTCAGTAATTATTCATCATGTTGAAGTACTCAGAACCAGCAGCTGTAAGAAAAAGGTTTTTGATGACAACTGATTTAATTCTGAAATACTTTTTCTAGGATAGAAGTTCTCAGTCCTGGCTAAACACTAAAATAATCTGGGCCAATTGAAAAAATTACAGATGTCCAGGTCCTACCTGAGAACAACTGAACTGGTTTGCAGGCATCACAGTGCTTTATGATTACTCCAGGAGGTTGTATGTACAGTGAAGTTTCTAGGAGCAATAAGTCTCCCAGAGATAAGTTCAAACAAGTTAGAAGGCAATTATTAATACAACATGGAGAATTACCAGAGAAATATTAAGCTATGTTATCAAAACAATTTAGAATTTATTATTGGAAAAGATATCGTTATCCTTTTCAGACAGTACTCATTTCCTTGTTTTTCTTCTTTCCCATGAGTTAATTGAAGTAACTGCCCTTATGTGCAATTCCACCCCATTTCCCGAGTCCATACCAGTGGGAGGTAGTAACAATGTTCAGAGTCCTCCACCATCACGTGGTGAGGCTTGTGCTTTCGGTCAAGTTACGGCTATAGCACCCTTCCTATTCAACACAGCCTGGACTTCAGTCATTGTAGCTGATGTTCAGTTCTTACTATATGCTAGGATGCTGTTCTCAGTGCTTTATTATGTATCGATAATAAATTTCACAACAATGCCATGAGTTAGGTGCTACTGTCATGCCTGTTTTACATATACGAAAATTCAGCTTTACAGAAGTAAAGTTAGTAAGCTGTGGACGGAGGAGACCAAGCCAAGCCTCTGCATGTCTCCGACTCACTCTCTTCACTTGCCAAGTGCAAAGGCCCTTCACCCTTTGCTGCTGAGCCATTCCCCAAATTAACAATTTATGTGTTTATTTCACAGAAGTAGCCAAGCCAATTATGCAAAAACATTAATATTTACTAAATGCTCATTCTGTGCTCTGCACTGTTGCAAAGCACTTTTGCATTTGACTTTCACAATAACTCTATTCGTTAATGTTGAAGTGGATTGCCATTTCTTTCTCCAGGGGATCTTCCCAACCCAGGGATCGAACCCGGGTCTCCTACATTGCAGGCAGATTCTTTAACAACTGAGCTGCCAGGGAAGCCCCCAATGTGATAATTAGTCCTGTTTCACAGGTAATGAAACAACGACACACAGAGAGAGAAAATAACGAGCCCAAGTCACAGAGGAGTAAGGCCTGGACTCAAAATCAGGACTCTGACTCTTTAGCACACTGTGCTCTATGCCTCTTAAGGAAAATGTTAAATATATCTTTGTGATTTAGAAATTCTAATAAAGAGTTACAGCCTGAGGTTTTGTTTTTCTTTCAGGTAGACTTTGAAAATACAGGATTTGTGATATGAGTTTATCTGTATTTCTGGAAACATAAAATCAAAGCATCTTTGGTGGCAGTTCCCTTCACTGCAAAAGAAGAATCTTAAAAAATTTCTTCAAAGAACTTTTCAACTTAGAGTCAGTGGTGCTCCGTGGACCACTCTTACTGGCTCCAGGTCTGATTACCTGTATCTCTTCTCAACTCAGCAGTCTTTGTCACACTGGTGGCTTGGAATCAGCCATGGTGTGCGAATTTACACCATAGAAATTGTTGAATGTTACAAACCAGAATATTTCCCCTGCAAAGGGCCAGCTGCTAAACAGTTATCAGCACATTACTGTCTAAAGTAATAAAATAGGGACAAGTGTCTTAATATTTTAGTAATTTAAAATGAAAGAGAATGCTGCTCTTTTAGGAAATTATTAGCATTATGTTTCTTTTTCACAGGCATTTTGCTTTTAGGAAATTGAAAAGTGAAATTAAGTTTTTCAGGTGTCATCAAATGTCAAATGCTTTTTATCTGTTAACTTAGTTCCGCCTCAGAGGACATACTGAAAGTGGGTTTACTCCCACTTACTTGTTTTGTGTTTTGGCCATCCTGGGCTTTCTCTGGTTTCGGCGAGCAGGCTTCCCGGTGTGGTGGCTTCTCTACTCGGGGGGCCTGGGCTCTCCACGGATGTGAGATCTTCCCAAGCCAGGGATTGAACTGGCACTGCAAGGAGGATCCTTAACCACTGGACCACCAAGGAAGCCCCTACCTTTACTTTTTTCGATAGATATACCACTTGGTAATGATTTCATCTTACAAATTCAAGTACATACCAGAACATTAATTTTCTAATTCCTCTTGCCTTTTCTTAGATTTATATAACTGAATAATAGTGCTTCAGATGTTCTGCCTCAAAAGGAATAAATGTGAAACATCTGAAAAGGTCTATAATAGACATGACTGAATCCTTGCTTTTGAAGACAAGTACTTTATATGTCTATTAATAGTCATATTTGAGTTTTAGAGTAATTCTCCCCCTTGCCGTTTAACAAAATGGAGCGTTTTATCAAATTTATGTGACTTTTCAAATATTCAGTGTATCCAGTATACACGCAGTTGCATATACACTGTGTGGGACCCATTCTTTCTGAATATCTCCTTCAGCACTACCGCCTCATCACTCCCTGCCCCCTGAAGATTTAGGGTTCATCCATCTGCAGTGTCAGGGCTGGGAACTGTAGTTAAGAGCTGGAGTTTGTTACTTTGAGGAAGATACCTCACCCTGCTGACATCGGAGAGACAATTCCACAGGAGAAAGCTGAGGTTCAAGGACATTGAGAGAAGAGTTGAAGGGGGGGTCGTGTAGAGCTAGGAGTTCAGAGCCAGGTTTGTGAAGTCAGGAGATAGCAAGGTAATTGTCCAAACATCAGTAGGGGATCTGTCTGGGGGGTTATTTTACAAACATGGTTCAAGATGTGGTGAAAGCCCTGATCCAATGCTATATTCTCCCACTAGAAAGACACTTCACTGAAGGCAGGGTCTTTGTCTGGCTCTTGCTTATACCTCCAGCATCTGGAACTCTGCCTGCCATATAGTGGACAATCATAAATACTGAGTATTCATAAATATTTGTGCAATAAGTGAATGGACAGGTATGTGCATCATTATGTCGTGAAGTACATGAAAAAAACTTGTAAAGAAACTCCCATCTGGTTGGGTTGTCATTTTATTCCTTTAGAACCTGTTTACTTCAAATGTGCTAAAGGGAAAAAAAATACTTTTTTTCTTCTTCAAAATTATAACATCTTTGCCCCAAAGCGTCTATGATACATTATTTCTTCAAGATGCTATCACAAAAGGATTAAATCATAAAATAAAGTGGAGAAATGATGAGTCAAACAGAAATGAAAAGGATTCTTTGATGCTGGACTTCTCACAGCTCTTAACACGTTGCAATCATGTAGGGTCTACAGAAAGGAAAGAGCAAATGGGATTTTCCAGAATCGATGTGCCATGGAGCACTTTTATACAGAGAAACTTGGACCAAGTATTTCAAGGAAAAAAATTTAGAAATTCTTGTCTAGATGTTTTATGACCAAACCAGGTTGGTTTTGCCCAATGTGTAACAAGCCAAAATGCTGAGATGCCAGGATTTTCAGCAGAGGGTTAATTCACAAGGCAGACAAGCAAGGAAACAGAAAAACAAGTCTTAGAACCACCGTCCAAAGGCCAGGGGCTTGGGGTATTTATGGATAAGGAATAAAGCAGCGTGCGGTCTGAGGCCTGAGGAGTCTGGGGAGTGTGGGGAAAGGTGATTGGGAAAAGGTGCGGTAGTCACTGCCCTGAGCGGATGTAACTAAGTTATATGGGCCTCTTGCGGGTACAGACATGGAGGTGTTTAGCATTGGAGAAGGAAATGGCAACCCACTCCAGTGTTCTTGCCTGGAGAATCCCAGGGACTGGGGAGCCTGGTGGGCTACCATCTGTGGGGTCGCACAGAGTCGGACACGACTGAAGCGGCTTAGCAGCAGCAGCAGCAGCAGCATCTGAGGGTGGCGCTTTCGGCCTTCCAACATCAAAACGTCACCAAGCCACCAAACAGACACACACAGGATCACTCAGAGGGTCGGTGGTCCTAACCAGTCTTAACCAGCTCAGCTCGAACTAGACCCAGCTGACCCCAAGTTCATGGGAAACAGCTCTGGCAAACATCTTAATATTTCAGTTACATGCTGATTGGAGGACACGCAAATCTTTTTTTTTGGCCGTACTCAGAGGCATTTAGGATCTCACTTCCCAGGCCAGAGATTGAACTGCACCTCTGGCCTTGAGAGTACAGTTTCAACCCCTGGACCACCAGTAAAGTCCCCATGCCAGTCTTTTGTGGCAACAATTAAACTTTTTGTGAAGGCGTGTGAAACGGGTTTGACTGATAACTACCCACAGTTTCAGTTTCCACAATTTCACTCTATCTAAATTCAACACAAGTAAAGTCTCTTTCATGATCTGAATTTTTCTTGATCTGTTCCATACTCCATCAAAATATGTGATTTTAACCCATTTTCACCAGAGTCTGCCAGAGAACTGACTAGTCTGATAAATTATATTGAGGTAAAATGTTAGGCCTTTTGAGGTAAAATGAGCCTCTTGATGAAAGTGAAAGAGGAGAGTGAAAAAGTTGGCTTAAAGCCGAAGAACTGATGCTTCTGAGCTATGATGTTGGAGGAGACTCTTGAGAGTCCCTTGGACTGCAAGGAGATCCAACCAGTCCATCCTAAAGGAAATCAGTCCTGGGTGTTCATTGGAAGGACTGATGTTGAAGCTGAAACTCCAGTACTTTGGCCACTTGATGCGAAGAACTGATTCACTGGAAAAGACCCTGATGCTGGGAAAGATTGAAGGCAGGAGAAGGGGACAACAGAGGATGAGATGGTTGGATGGCATCACCGACTCGATGGACATGAGTTTGAGTAAACTCCAGGAGCTGGTGATGGACGGGGAGGCCTGGTGTGCTGCGGTTCACGGGGTTGCAAAGAGTCGGACACGACTGAGCGACTGAATTGAACTGAACTGAAAATGTGAGGACCCAATAAGTGCTTTCTTACTTTCCCAGGCTACCTTGGCATTGAAAAGAAGTTTTAGGTAGCCCCAGCTCGAGTCAGCCAATTCAGAGTTTCAATGGAAGCAGAAACAGGGCTGAGGATAACAAACAGTTTGGTTTGGAAGCATAAGGGTTTTTTGTTTTTTGTTTTTTTAATCTTACATTGTGGCCATGTGGCCTGTAGGATCTCAGTTCTCTGATCAGGGATCAAACCCATACCTCCTACAGTGAATCTTAACCACTGGACCACCTGAGAAGACCCCTGGAAGCACGAGGTTTTTGATAACCCTTCAAATTAGATCCTGTACGGACCACGTCCTCTCCCTACACAAACAGCAAGCTGATTATGTTCCCTGCTATGAAACCGATTTGCATGGAAGTCTCTTTCTTCTGCATAGAGACAAATATCAGAGATAAGTATCAGTCAGACAACCAACTATCCCAATTTTTCCAAGACTAATGGGTTTTCTGGGACATGGCCTTTCAGGTCTAAGGCCAGGAAGGTTCTAGGCAATCATGACAAGGTGGTTATCCCCACAAAGCAGTCACTTCACAAACTGAAATGACTCTCTAGGTCTTTAAAATGTCTGGAATCAGAAACTTCAATGTGAACCACATATACTATTTTTCATTGAATTACAAAAGTGCATTTATGAGTTTGTTTGCTTACGGTAAAGGACAAAAGTTCAGGAAAAAAATACGCAGTCTTCTCTCTTGGTCATTTTAAACTTTATCGTGTCATTGGTGGGAGGCCAGCCTCTTCATCTTCCCACTCTCCTTTCCTTTTTGACCTTTTCACTGCTTTTTTGTTGTTGTTGCAAGAGCACTAGAAGGGGCACTGAAGCTGGTGGGAAAGCTCAGCTCTGTGGGTTGAGGCTACTCCTGGTGTTCTGACCCTGCTTTTTCCTCACTCACCAGTCCCTCCAACCTTTTGAATGAAGTGCATCCGGGCATTCTATTAATTTTTACTCATTTTTCTTATGTTTTTTATCTTGTTTGCTTTCCTAGTGTTATTTTCTAATTTTCTGTGAGAAATAAGAATGATATCCAACATTTACTCCATCATGAACTGTGCTATATAGACTTTGAATACATTTATTTTATCTAATTTTCATAAAATCTTTAGGTGAAAAAATAATTTATCCCCATTTTACCAATGAGACAGGTGAAGTAACTTTGAGGTTATACTTGATAGATAGCAAAGCTAGGATGCCAATCTGGGTTATCTGAGTCTGAACCAGTATTGCTAAATTTGCTTTTAGCTGCACTGTCTCTGTAGTTTTCCAAGGTTTGAAAGAAACCTAATGAGACTTTGCCACACTAGGCTGCCATCACCAGGTGAGATGGGTCTGGATCTTAAAAACTCTTATCAGTCAGACTGTCAGGTATTTTTATTACATAAAGATTTATTTCTATAGGTGATTCCCTCTTTTCTCTCTGGCTGTTCCTTTTTAGTCTGTTCGCATACTTTGCCTCTAACCAATTCCTCAAATCTCATTCCTAGCCCTCTCCTCTTTTCATCTTTACTCTGTCCTTAGGTCAGCTGATCTATGCCCACGTCTCACAAATTTACATCTTTTACCTGCCTTCATCCTGAATGCTGCAAAAGCTCCTCATATCAAACATACTCTGAATCAAACTAAAGGAACTCCTCACTGTGCTCACTTTCTTGACCTGAAAAGCCTGTTTTTTTCCAGCATTCTCCATGTTAAAGCCACTATATCATCTGGTTATGCAAGCTGGAAACCTGGGAGTAATCTTCATTATCTCCTCATCTTATCCATGACAAGCACAACTAGTCTCTCTTGGGCAGTTGATAAAATCTCCTAATTGATAATACCCACATCCATTCTGGCTTTCTTACATTTGTTTTTAGTATTATAGCCGGAGAAATCTTTTTAAAAAACGTATCTGGTCATGTTAGTATGATTATTCCCCTACCTGTCTCTTTAGCCTCATTTCATACTAAAATCATCCATCTACATTAGTCAGGGTTCCAGCAAAAATTACATGGTATAATCAAGCTGGATATTGTAAAGAGTTTAATAAAGATAGAGGGCAGTGTTTATGGACTATGGGGCTACTAGTAAGAGGTAAAAGGACCACCCAATGCCAGAGGGGCAAGAGTGGGAGAATTATCATAATGAGGAGATGGTAACTGATTAGAAATATCACCTGGCTGGAGTTGGGGCCTCCGGTAGAGGGATGCAGATCCTCTGTGACTCCCTGTCAGGGAGGGTGCTGGGGAAATCAACGATCAGATGCATTCTCTCTACCCTCTGGTCCCAGCCCAGGGCCTCTCTCATTGGTTGCACTCACCTTAAAGTCAAGGGTCCAAAAGTGGCCGTTGTGGCAGTGACTCAGCCTCCAGGGGCCAGAGCAGAGCAGAGCAGTATCGACTGGGGGAGAGGCAAATGAAGATGGGGAGAATGCTTACTAAGTCAGGAGTTTCAAATGCAGGAAGAGTATCAAAGCAAAACAAAGACTAACTCACATAGACAATGGAGAGATAATCATAACCTCCAAACTGAAACCTCACTTGGAATACCGCTCTATTTGTTGTGCTGTTTATAGCTTTTATTACACAGAATTTTTACAGAGCTCCATTGGCGGTGACCAGAGTTATTCTTGGTTTACTGTCATCACTGAAACCCCCTTTTACTAGACAATAGGCCCCTCCTCATACTTGAGTTAATCAATTCAATTCAGAAATGTTCTCTCACTAAACCTGTTTAACCATTTTGGAGACTGTCCTGCTTTTTTTGTTTTTGCCTTACATTTTTAAAAAAACACTCTACTAATTGCCTCTGAAAGATTTCCCTCTCTTATTACCCTAACAAAGGAAATGTCTGCTAGTTTTTTAACCTCTTAGGCATATATTGTTATTCTCTATTTAAAAACTATTAAAAATGCATTTATGTAAACAAAAATTATCATATGAATATATTAACACTGAAACAAAGTGAGTCGTTTGAAGAAACTGACACACTTTAAAAAAAAAAATTCTAGCAGGTGTTTCATAAATATCTGTCAGCTATTTAAACTGTAAGATTCTTATGGGAGCTGACGGTATGCTTGTGCTGACTGCCATATATTTAGAATATTTAGGAAATACTTTAGAGACTTTTACTTCCAGAAATTTAGCAAATTTGATATTTTGAAAAACTCTCTGCTGTATAAAGTAAAATAAACATATTTTAAATGTGTAAATGAGCTCACAATAAAACAATGAAAATCTGCCAGTGTCAAAAATGAAGAAAGCGATAAAACCTGATGGTGGTGATGCCTACAGGCTGCCCTGGGGCATCTCAAGTCCTGAGGAATCTGGAAGCTAGGCTGTAAACAGGACCTGAAATTAGGCATGGGACGCTTATCAGGTGTGGTGTTGGAACTGACACCCCTGTAGAAAGCCCAGACTCTCAAAAAGTCAGTATTTTTCTTTCTAGAAGAGGATACTATATAAAGCTTTAAAATAATAAAAACTTAACATTAGATATTTTGAGGGGATATAAAATAATACCAGATTCTGGTTATGGGAGGAGGACAGGAATGGGCGTGAAGGAGGCAAACACAGTGAAGGGCACACATAGGCTTCTAGTATATTTGCAATGTTTTATATCTTGAGGGATGTCCGAATGAGTTTGTTATATTACTTCTTGTATTTGTGAAATATTTTAGAATGAAAAACCGTAAAGAAAAAATGAGGCCACTAAGTAGTATGTGTCTGTATGTGTGTGCACAGGTATGTGTATAGGACTTCTAGAAGGATGTACATTTAAATACAGAGTAAGGTAAATAGCAGAAGAATTCATAGCATGATAACACAATTTAAAATATGCAACACAATAATAAACAATGGGATGTAATATATAGCATAAGGAATATGATCAATAATACCGTAGTAACTTTATATGGGGACAGATGGTTTGTAGGCTTATTGTGGTGATCATTTAATAATATATGCAAATGTCAAATCACTATGTTGTATACCTGAAACTAACATAATATTGCACATCAAGTTTATTTCAATTGATAATTAAAAAAAAACATGCAACGTAAAACTACTGTTACTCAAAGATGCATATCCATATAATTACCAAAAAATATGAGATAGATAAACACCAAACTAAGCCCAGTGATTACACTGCAGGGGAGAGTGGGGAAGTCTCCTAGGGAGGGCCACACTAGGTGAATTCAACACTGTTGGCAATATATTGTCACTTAAGCTGGTAATAGTACATAGGTATTAGTTATGTTCTTCATTCCCCTTTTGTAATTTGTTAAATTTAAAATGAAATACATTGGTATTGTAATCTTTTGAATAGCAGCTATTCATTCCTAAGGTCCTGAAGAAGTGCTGGTGGTCTGATAACCTTAGAAAGTGAACTCTTCTCCAAGAATTGTATTTTTTAATTTTTTTCTAATTCAGTGATGTATTTTATTAATAGTATTTATTGAATTTCTACTATGTTGCAGGCCCTATTCCAGGCATTGGTGATAACATATATGATTAAAACTGACAGAAACTATATTCTCCTGCATATCAGATTCAGATAACATCAAGGAAATTGCTAGGTATTTTCTCTTATCTGCTGTTAGTGGGGTTGGTAGATGGGTTGGTAGAGGGTGTGGAAGGTTCTTTGGGATTCAGTTCTGAAAATGCTGTACATCCTCAAATAAATCTAAAAATTTTGATTGGATCCTGTATCAGTATGTGATAAAGTGCACCTATAATTACTACATTACACACTATTGGGGTAGACTCATTCGATAGGCCTGGAGGAAAACTGTATTGGAATTAAATTGGACAGTATGATGGTATTTTTTATTTATAAAAGGAGATATTCTTGATATTATTGTGGTTTAGACTATCTTAGAAAACAACCAGAAATCTGCTTCTGACCCTGTGAAGCCAGCATTCAGCATTCTCATTCTTAAGTATTAATTATAGTTTCTTTGCATATCAATCATATCATTAAGCGATTATAACATTTTTTTTAAGGAGTAGAGAGTCATGCCTTCTCTGAAGGATAAAAGTCAGTCTATCTGCCTGTCACCTCACAAACCACCCAAAACTCAATCCCTTACAACAAGAGTCATTTCATTAAGCTCGAAATCTTCAGATCGGGAATGTTAACGAGGCAGTTCTCCGGCCTCCCAGGGCGCTGACTGGGGTCGCTCGGTTGTATCCATTTGGTGGCCGTCTAGTCTGGAGGGTCCAAGAGGGGCTCGTTCACAGGTCTGGGCCTCACTTGCGCTGACTGACGTCTGGGCCCGGGGTCCCCTTTCCCTCCCGTCGTTTCCGGGCTTCCCACGTGCCCTTTGCACAGGGTGGCTGAACGTCCCACCCGGGGCTCAGGCTCTAAGGAGTGTCCCCAGCGCGGGCAGGGAAAGCCCCCAGGTCCGCAAGGCCTCGACCCAGACTCAGTCCGGCGCAGTGTCACCACTGCTAAGCCCTGGAGTCGGCCCCGCAAGGGGCCTCCCGCCCAGGGGCGCTCCAGCCCGCAGGAGGCCAAGCTCGGCTCAGGAGCAGAGGTGTGAGAAGATCCCCACGGAGAAGACAGTGGAACCCACTCCGGTCTTCCCGCCGGGAAATGCTCTGGCCAGAGGACCCGGCGGGCTGCAGCCCACGGGGCCGCCAAGAGCGACAGCACTTGGCGACCGAGCACGCAGGCCTGCACTTAAGCTCTGCACAGACGGCACACTCCCCAAAAGCCGCCCATGGGGCTGCTCTGGCAGGTGCCTGTCCTCCGGAAACGAAGGGGCAGAGCTCTCACCGTCAGGCGCACCGCGCTCCCGCTCCGCGCTGCTCCTCCCGCTGCGGACCTAAGCGCCCGGCGCCGCGCCTCCGCCCAGCGCTCCCCCGCCGCCATCTTGAATCTCAGTGCGGCGCTTGCGCGCACGCGCCGTGGAGCTGCGGCGTCAGGAGCAGCCCTTCGACGTCCGGAGCTCTCGTCTGACGGAGAAGGCGATGGGGCCCACTCCAGTCCTCTTGCCTGGAGAGTCCCACGGACGGAGGAGCCAGGTAGGCTGCAGTCCCTGGGGTCGCGACTGAGCGACTTCACTTCCATGCACTGGAGAAGGAAATGGCAACCCACTCCAGCGTTCTTGCCTGGAGAATCCCAGGGACGGCGGAGCCTGGTGGACTGCCGTCTGTGGGGTCGCACAGAGCCGGACACGACTGAAGCGACTTGGCAGCAGCAGCAGCAGTTCTAGTCTTTAGAGAAAAGTGCAAGGCCTCCATGCGCAGCACCCTGTGAGCGAGTGAAACTGGGCCAAGCCCAAAGGAAAGAAAGGTTCAGTCAGTTCAGTTCAGTCACTCAGTTGTGTCGGTTCTCTGCGACCCCATGGACTGCAGCACGCCAGGCCTCCCTGTCCATCACCAGCTCCCGGAGTTTACTCAAACTCATGTCCATCCAGTCGGTGATGCCATCCAAGCATCTCACCCTCTGTCGTCCCCTTCTCCCGCCTTCAGTCTTTCCCAGCATCAGGATCTTTTCCAATGAGTCCGTTCTTCCCATCAGGTGGCCAAAGTATTGGGGTTTCAGCTTCAGCATCAGTCTTTCCAATGAATATCCAGGACTGATCTCCTTTAGGATTGACTGGCTTGATCTCCTTGCAGTCCAGGGGACTCTCAAGAGTCTTCTCCAGCACCACAGTTCAAAAGCATCAGGACTTTATTTTATTATCCAGGCTCTATTTTTATTTCCCAAGAATTGCTAATGGTGACAAATCCCTCTTCAGTCTTTTGTCCCGCTCCTTCATTCTGGAGGGGCTCTGAGGGGTGAGGTTCCTCTTCTGAAACTCTTTCCTGCTGAGTCTGGGCATCATCCTAACCCTGGGTGGAGGAGCAGGACTTCTCCCAGCCGCCTCTAAGTGTAGGTGATGTCACCAGGCCTCAGGGCTGACGGTTCATTCCCCTGAGCGACTACCATTTGTCTAACCTTTTGAAGACAAAGGACGACAGGCCATTTAAGATACATGGCCCAAAAATTAGCAAGAGAAAAGTGGTCGTGTGTCCGTGTTTTCCTAAAAATGAAGGTATCATGTCTTTAGTCTGTTGGCACAAGTGTGCCCTGATGTTGAGGCTCACTGCCGTGACCTGAGTCTCCCTGGTCACACTTGTTTTCCTGGAAGAGAAACTTCAGGTCAGAGAGAAATAGTCAAACAGCACTGTGACTGCAGGTTGTCTCTTTGGCGGCTGGGGCTTGGGGCCCTCTTCGCTCAGGTGTGATGTGCCCATGGAGTGATCCCTGCAGCCTCAGGGCAGCTTGGGTGGTTAGGATCACCCAGTGGGATCCACTCTACTTTGCGGGGAGTGGGTCTTTCGGGCTGCTGGTTTTCCAAGTTTTATGTGCACCCAGTGTCCTGGCCTGAAGGGTTGGAGAGCCAGGTCAGTGGGTGCAGACAGCACCTGGTTACCATATTTTTGAAAAAGATTTATTTATTCACTTTTGACTGTGCTGGGTCTTCGGTGTTGTGCGGGCTTTCTCTAGCTGCGGAGTGCGGGGGCTAGCAGGATGGCAGGATTTAGCGTGTGACCGGTTTTTATGGCGGCCACTGTGTTGTCTAAAAGCATAGCCTGAACTTGAATTGACCTTCCAGGGGACGGACATTCCTTTCCCTTAGAACTTACTAAAACCTGAACTTGGCAGAGTCTATATAGTGATTGGCTGACCAGATGCTAACCGTTCAGCTTCCTTAACAGGGTGGTAGCAGCTCTTCTGCCCATAGGAAAGGAGGTCATCCTTAGCAGTTTGATCTGATTTTTTAGAGAAATAAGCCAGAGTAAGAGGTACCGGTGAGAGATACTTGTCTGAAGAAATACTTGTTCTCATGGGTCCTGTAGTCTGTTGCAAGGTAACAACAAATGGGTAAATGATTAAGTAATTACAAAACGTGACAGATTTGGCAGGGAGTGAAAATCCATCAGTAATCAAGAAAGACTATGGAGTGGACATTTAATCAGATTACCTGAGTGTTACTAAGGAGTCGAGATGGTAAGGAAGCACATTCTAGAAAGAGACAGAAGTGCCAAGTTGAAGGAGCAGGATAAAAGTCAGTGCATTTGGAGCAGTGTGGATGATGGGCGAGTTGTAGGAAATGAACATGGAGGGGGAGGTAGATCACGGGGGGCCTTGAAAGCCATGGTAAGGAGTTTGGGTTTTATTTGGAGTGGGAGAGGAAGCCCAGAAAGGGATTTAATTCAGAAGAGTGACATACCTTGATTGATGTTATAAAAATACCTCTCCGGCTCTGTGGAGGAGAGGGAAGGGATGGACTATGAGAGCACAGTAATGAAAGGAAGGAGACCATGGATTGGGAATGGTAAGTGTCTGTGTGCGCGTGCGCGTGCGCGTGCGCGCGTGTGTGTTTGTGTGTGTGTGTCCACCCTGCTGAAAACTGAAGGCCAGGTGTTCGTGGTGGAGATGAAAACAGCAGATAGATTCAAGAGCTATTTAGGAGATACCATCAATAGGGCTGCATGAAGGATCTGAAGGGGAACAGAGGAAGAGGAAGGCCTCAGCGGGGAGTCTAGGCTTCTGGTAACTGGGATCCTGCTGTTATCCCAACCTGCCTTGTCATCCAAACCAGGACAGAATGTTTATTTAGATCATTATTTTCACTCATCTCAGCTTGCTTTTGAGACTGAGACTTCTCTGTCACCATGTGGCTTCTATAAATGCTACCAGCAGCGAGCACAGAAAAGTTCAAAGACACTAAATATAATTTCAAAGTGCCTTTCAATTCACTAAGGGGAAAAGGGGGAAGTGCTTCCTAACCCTTTTCACTGTCAGCATATTTAGCCCAGTCAGGTAACACAAGCTTTCCCCCCACGTGAGTGTCACAGTGCATCTCTGAAAAGCAGCTAAGCTGATCATGAAAATGAAATTGAGAGACTCAAGCTCTGTGGGAAACTGACTCGTTCTCCCAGCCTGCCACAGAAACAGCTCTGAGATACCTCACTTCTGCTCCCCTAGGTTTATTTTGTCAGATAAAGGGACATTGAGTGATCACAGCTCTAGCTTGGTTCTATCATGACCGACCTTAATCAATTATGGCCTCAGATCTGGACCAAACAAGGTACCTGAAGAAAATATGAGTGAATGATTTTCTGGGCAAACATTTACAACTCTTCAGATTGTAGTTTACCATTCCAGCCTGAGTGGAAGGTAGTTTTGACACCAGAATAAAAATGTGGTTTATTGATGTGAGGAGTGACAGACAGGCACTCTCTGAAGACACAGCAATAGAGGGAAATAAATGTGCTCTATTAACCAGAAATTGTGGTCTCTGGCAAGGAAATGCCCTGGGTTCAAATTTTCAGGCCTGTTTGGTTTCACTGTTTAGCTGTTTGCTAATCTTCCTTGTGTAAAAATTTCCAGGCTCATGTGAGAAACTTGTACAAGTCAATTTCAAGATGAGAACCAGGGTCTTCCCTGGCAGTCCAGAGTTAAGACTTCACCTTCCAATGCAGAGGGTGTGGGTTCCATCCCTGGTTGGAGAGCTAAGGTCCCACATGTCTTACAGCCAAAAAATCAAAACAGAAAACAGAAACACCATCATAAAAAATTCAATAAAGACTTTAAAAATGGCCCACGTTAAAAAAAAAATCTTAAGAAAGATGAGAATCAAAGCACTTTAGTAATAATAATAAAAAAAAATCTCTGATTCTTATCTCCAACAAGTAAATTTTGCTTCAGCAGAACTGCTTCCCTCACTCTTCACACCCAGCAGTGTTTTGTATACAATGTGCAGCAAGGGGTTTTAAAATTACATCTGAATCAGTCTGTGCTGTGTGTGCTAAGTCGCCTCAGTCGCGTCCGACTCTTTGAGACCCCATGGACTGTAGCCCACCAGGCTCCTCCATCCATGGGATTCTCCAGGCAGGAATATTGGAGTGGGTTGCCATGCCCTCCTCCATGGGATCTTCCCCAACCAGGGATTGAACCCACATCTCTTATGTCTCCTACACTGGCAGGTGGGTTCTTTACCACTAGTGCCACCTGGGAAGCCCACAAATCAGTCTAAATGTGCCCAAAAAATATGAATTTACAGTCAGTACCTTCTGCTCTATTTCCACCAGCCTAAGAGTTGTAGAGACTTAAATGTTTGGACTAAATATCCCCCACTCAGGGCCACCCTGTGGGAGGACTCCAGTGGATACTATTCACATCGCATTCCCTTTGAAGCCTGCATCTTGGGCAGTGCCAAGAGGTGCCATGCACATGCTCCTCCGAGCTGTGGAATGAAGCAAACTTCTATGCTCCTTCATCCGAACCCATCTCATGCACCTATTAAATGCCTCTTTCCCACCTGTGAGATGGTCTGTGGTACCTAGAGAATGGCTTCTGGGCATCTAGGGCTTACCAGGCTACCGAATTTTCCCTCTGCCCTGATGGCACATACTACTTATAACTGGGCTTTTGCTTTGGTTTCTTAAAGTGTTTTGTCCTGCTGGTACTAGAATCCTTCCCCAAATCCTACCCAGCACTTTTCATTCTCTTCTCTAGGGGACTGAAATCTATTCTTTATAAACATCCTTTATGCTTTACCCCAACATTTGGCTCTGATCTTGTCCCACCAAGCTAAGTTTGCTTTAGTCTACTCCAGACATTCTAGTAAAACTCATCTGCTGTGTCTAACCCAGATCAAGTCCAAGTGTGTTTGACCCCCTAAAACATTGTGACTTGTCCTGCTGTGGAATCAAGACCAGCCTTGATCCTGCCATCTTGGACTTATTCCCTTCTTCTTACAAGATCACTTTTAAGGGCAACACAGATGACATTATCCCATTGTAGATCCATATTTGTGGACCTTTCATTGTGGGCCGGGTTATAAATTACTTCAAGAGTCTCTGACAACAAAGTTTTAAATTTAGTCCATGAAATATGTCAATAAATACCATATTCTTTCTACTTTTTTTATATATATGAAAAGCTCAAAATATTTAGAAGATTAATTCCCAAGCATCAGATCTTCTTACCCTGAGTCAGGGAATGACACACTGTAATTCTCTCCTACCCATCCAAACCCCGTTATCTTTTCACCCCACATAACCCTTAGAAGTTTGGACAAAAGGAGGAAGTTAGATCTAAGAGATGGAAGCCACAGAGTAGCTGCAATGGTTGTTTTCCTTTGTTATGAGTAAGATGCAATCTGTCCTTGTCTTTCCAAAGAGACTCATAAAACTCTGGATGTAATGAGTTTTGTTCTGAGAAATAAACCAAAAATTGATGTTAGGATTTTTTTTTTTTTAGTGCTATACTCCAATGAGTCAAAGAAAATAATGGGTTGAATATTTATAAATACTGTAATGTGACTTAGTTATGCTATTATAATTTGGACACAGATTTAAGACACATGAAATCCCTGTGCTCCCTCGTGGCTGTCCAGGGGTGACATCACTTATTATGAGGTTGAGAGGGAGTATCTCAAAGAATGTAATGGAAAAATCCTAAATGCACATGTAATTGGTTATGAATTCCAGAAAGTTCACTGTGTTTATACCAGGAACACTGACTGCATCTTTTAGGAATCAGGAGTCTATTGCTGTGACCACAAAACTGTCTGTGTAAGATCCTATTCCTCCCACTTATGGACCCATATTTCGTTGATTAGGGCCCCAGATGGAAGCACAGGGAGCTTCAGGCATTGCCTTTTTGAGAAGAGTGGGAAGTGGGGCATCTAGGGGCACAGGATAAAATGCCACTCCTTGTCTCTGATAACCTCTCCCCACTTTCAGAGTGAGGGGATTGGGATGAATGACCAAAGACTGTTTCTCTGGTTCTGTGCAGTAGCCACCTGTGTACTGGCTTAGTGAAAAGCACCCTATTTTGACATGGGACTCACTGGCCACCATTGGCTTAAAGTGCCTTAATCTCCCTGAGTCTGTTTCCTCACGTGCAAATGGGATAAAAATACCTACCTCTCAAGAATCATTGTGAAAACTGAAGATGATAAATAACTATTATTTTCATGTTTCCCGCAGAGTAGAAATTCATAGCCAATAATAGCTATTGTAAGTATGTATAATCATTATTATTTTCTTATCATCTCCCACTTCTATCACTTCCTCCTAAGAATTCCTTGCAGTGATAGCTGAGTCCTGGAAAACGTTCTTTTTCTTGCTTTTTCTAGGAGTGACCTAGGTACTGAGGCAGAGATATTGCCCAGTATCTCTCCCTAGGTTGCTGAGAATTCCTCAGCCTTATTCACATCGTCAGTCAGTTCAGTCGCTCAGTTGTGTCCGATTGTTTGCGACCCCATGAACTGCAGCACGCCAGGCCTCTCTGTCCATCACCAACCCCCGGAGTCCACCCAAACCCATGTCCATCAAGTCGGTGATGCCATCCAACCATCTCATCCTCTGTCGTCCCCTTCTCCTCCCACCCCCAATCCTACCCAGCATTAGGGTCTTTTCCAATGAGTCAACTCTTCGCATGAGGTGGCCAAAGTATTGGAGTTTCAGCCTCAACATCAGACCTTCCAATGAACACCCAGGATTGATCTCTTTTAGGATGGATTGACAGGATCTCCTTGCAGTCCAAGGGACTCTCAAGAGTCTTCTCTTTTGAACACCACAGTTCAAAAGCGTCAATTCTTCGGCGCTCAGCTTTCTTCACCGTCCAACTCTCACATCCATACATGACCACTGGAAAAACCATAGCCTTGACTAGACGGACTTTTGTTGGCAAAGTAATGTCTCTGCTTTTAAATATGCTATCTAGGTTGGCCATAACCTTTCTTCCAAGGAGTAAGCGTCTTTTAATTTCATGGCTGCAATCACCATCAGCAGTGATTCTGGAGCCCCAAAAAATAAAGTCTGACACTGTTTGCACTGTTTCCCCATCTATTTCCCATGAAGTGATGGGACCAGATGCCATGATCTTAGTTTTCTGAACATTGCGCTTTAAGCCAACTTTTTCACTCTCCTCTTTCACCTTCATCAAGAGGCTCTTTAGTTCTTCTTCACTTTCTGCCATAAGGGTCGTAGAAGTTGCCTTATTCAGAACCTGAACATGCAGAAGCTGTCTTTGTGGGGTCCCCTCTTCTGTGCTCAGAGAGCCCCAGAGACAGTCTGTATCCCCACTTTACCAGTTGAAATCTAGCCGTTGGAATGATGCACAGCATCTGTTCATGGGAGGCTTAGTCAATGTTGTCTGAATAAAGGAACTTCTTTGTTTGTGTATCAAAAATGGTCAGACAGTTATTTCTAATGTTGAATGCCTTTCCCACCATAATCATAGACTTATCCATGACTATAGATTTAAAAAGTATATACTACTGAAGTCTGTAGAAATGTAACTTTTTCATTCTTCATGATTGAATTCAGCTGACTCAGGGCCTCACCCTATCCCCACTCACCATTTCTTCAGATGGTGGGAAAAATAATTTTGACCTTGCAAATTAAGGATAATTTAGACACATTTGGTTTAAAAATTAGTCTCTCAGTTAATTGGGTTCAGTTCAGGATTTAGAGTCAGTCACACAATTCGAAGTTTACAGCCTTTCTTTCCATCCTCCCCATGGTCCTGGGACACGGGGAGGATATATACGTCACTTGTGGTGGGGCAGTGTATGTGGTCTACCGTCTGGCCTCAGCTCTTTGCCAACCTCCACCGGCTCCTTTGAGACCAGCCTTTGTAGCACTTCGTCTGCTGCTGACTACCTGGTCACATTTAGTTGGGGGGCCTGGACAGGCAATGATGCCGATGCTGCCGTTTCAGCGAGAGCCTCTGGTGACCAGATCCATCTTCTGCATCCTCTTCTCCCCACCTGGGGCCTCTGCGTCGTCAGGTCTTCTCTCTGTCTAAACGCGCCGCTGTCCCCTTCCCACCCACCCATCCTGAGACAATGCCAGCGGCGAAGTCTCCTTCTGCAGTTCCAGACAGGAAGTGGGACAGAAATCGCTTCCTTCTTCAGGCTACTCCCAAGCCACCTGGGATTTTCACAGTCTTCCTTACGCTGAGGATCAGGGGATGGGGGACATGACTGGTTGTGATTCTGACAGCTCTTCCTTCCATCCTCCTTGCTACAAGAAACCCAATTATATTCAGGGTAGCAAAGTGATTAGTACAATATTTACCTTTTCAGACTTCCTTTCGCTGGGGATGGCAATAGGATATAAGTGAAAATTACTGGGTAGGTTTCTCAAAAGTTACTGTTGCCAAGAAAAAGAAGAGAAAAAGCCTCTAGCCTTTGCCTTTCCCCTTTCTTGCTGATTAGTATGTGCGTGTGATGCCAGGAAGTAGAGCAGCCATCTTGCAGCCAGCAAGACACGTACTGGCGGTAGTAAGAAGCTAGGAAGAGGCCTCGGTGGCTGAGGACCCTTGATGATTGAGTACAGATGGAACTACTTATCTATGCACTTATCTTTAACCATTTTCCCCTCCAACAACCACTTGTTAGAGGGGAAAAAAGAAAGCCCTCTTTACTTACACCTCTGTGATCAGATTACTTGAGGTAAAAACAGAAGAAATTGTGTGACTTGAGCACCATATTTACCCTAGTCTTGCTGACCGTAAATATACCTCTACCTGCACCTCCCAGATTAGCGAGGGTTTTTATTGCCCCGCTACATGTCAGGAAACTGCTATTACATCACGGCGGGGAAATAAAACTTCTCTGGATTCCTTAGTGCTGTCATAAAAAGCCTGAGCCTCCGGAGACCCAGAAATGTAAATGATACAAAGATAGAGAATATTGGCTCCTTTCCCCCGACACGTTTTCACATACCGTAAGGATTAGATCTGTAGCCATTTGTTTCCCTGATGACGCAGCTAATTGCTCTGATCTGAAAGGATAATAAAACTTTCTTATCTCTCCCCAAACCAAACATCCGGAGATAAGCACCCAGGTTGGCTCCTAGGAATATATCTGTAAAAAGACATGAAGCCAGAGACCTCCGTAGGTGGAACACTCTAGGCTGGCTGACTCCTGGAGAGATTCGATTTACAATCCAGACGGTTAGGGTAAAAACCTAGCATCTTTTCCATCTCCGTTGGAAAACAACAATAGGTTTTTCCCCGCCTTTCTTCTGTTATTTTGGGAGGCAAGTGGAGGCAGCTTCTCTCCTGAGCGTAAACAGAAAATCCATTATTCTTCAACCCCCGCCCCCCAACACAGCTGAAAAGGCTCCATGGCTCTCATCAAAAAGCCTGTGGTTCTAGATGTGAGGGACTCGTGCTGCAGAGTTATTCTGATTGTTGATCTGGTTGTGTCAGTAAAGAGCTCTCCTCTGGCGCACATGCTTCCTGCCTCTGCAGTGTTCGCATATAAAAGGTAAGGAACTGTGCAAGTGGCATAACACATCACAGTTCTTGAGAAAACAATTGTGTCTTTATCCTTCCTATTTGTGGTCCCTTTTAAAACCTTGATTTCTGACTCCCCATAAGTTCGGGCTCATTTAAAACTACAACTCCTTACTGGCTGTAAACAACCTGACTCACACTGTTGTGTGTAATGGACTTGACGAACTTAATGAGGAAGGCCAAATGGGAACATATAAACTTTTGTCTTTGCTGTGTTCTTCCGTCACTCTGAAGAGGGCCTTTGGAGAAGTAATCTTATAGGACTAAAATACAGGTAATAAAATACTTCAAAATACTAACCTGGTGAACCTTTTTGAACTAGCTACACTGACATTATCATATTACAGATGCTGCAGTCTTTCATGATGTAACTCATTGTCAGGCTCCTCCAGAACCACAGTAGCAGTACCTCTGCTGACCTTCCTGTTCATTTCACACTGGGCCGTTTCCCTCTGTCTCTTTTCTCAACGTTTTTTCTGCCTGGACGTGAGAGTTTGCATCTTGGGGTGGTGAATGTGTGCCCGTCAACGTCTTTTTTTTTGCTTCAGATTTGGGTTAAGTGGCCAAAAATTCTTTGATCTTTTTCCATTGATGGGGCTTGTTTATTTTCCTTCCCTCTCAATTTATCCACCACCTGTGATGGTGACCAAGAGAATACAGCAGAAATGACGCTGCACTGGCTTCTGGGCTGCCTCTACTTCTTCTTTGTGGGAAGCGCTCCTGAGCCACCACGTAAGCAGCTCAGTTACTGTGCAGAAAACGTGATGTGGAGAGCACAAGGGGCCCAGGCAAGCTGAGGCCTCCAACCTCCTTGTCAAGGCATTGAGCCTATGAGATAGGTCATCCTGAACCTTGCACACCAGCCCATCCTCCAGCCAAATACCTGAGCGACTCCAGTGGGTGCCACGTGGAGCAGAAGAATTTGGTACCTGAACCCTCTATTAATTCCTGACCCCCAAATTATGAAATATAGTTAAGTTGGCTATTGTTTTTAGCTGCTAATATGAGGGGAACTTGTTACACGGCAAGGATAACCAGAGCACCCCAGTTCATTGCCATCCTTCCTCTTTGTTGCCTCTGTCACTAGCATCTAAGACAGCCTCATAGCTTCCCCAACTTTGATTTTACCCAAATGTTATTTATTATGATAACAGTGGTTCAAAGAATATAGAAAGTTAATTGCTAGACAAATTGCTTGATAGACTAGAATGTGGATTGTAATCATTGTGTTTGGGTGTCTTCAGGATTCAGGTCTGTCTTCTACATGGTGAGACAATGTATTCACTCAGAAGTAGAGTTTTTAAAAGCTCTAATCAACATTATAATTACTTATGCTCATGGAAGTATTGGTATTAATGAGCCCTATGCAGCCTCAAGGTTTGACTTTCTTTTCCATTCAGATCTGTCAGAATTCATAAAGTGCAACCTGAATTAACGCAAAGAAATATATCTAACCTGCAGTGATGTAATTAGTGTCCAAAAACTTAGAGGAAAAAAATAACATGTAAAAATATTCAAAGCAGAATCAAGTTTGAAATTCTGTGTTTCTCGGGTATTAGAGAGATGAGAAAAGAAAAGGTGAAAAGGTTGCAATCGTTTGCACAGTCATGCCGTTTCGATTTTTCTTCTAAGATTTTAGAACCTTTCTTCCTTCAAGGTTCTTTTTTTTTCACTGGAGCCCATCCACATTGTGTTGTAGACAAACACTTGCCTATGGCATTGTGTTTACTCGTCATTCTGCTTGTTCTCTGTGATGACTTGATTTTTATTTTTTAAAGATAATCATTCACTGTTCTTTTAGAAGAAACTAGTTATTTTATTTTGCTTGTTTATTTTTCTTTTTTGGATCATACAGCATGTGAGGTCCTAGTTCCCCCACTAGGGATTGAACCCGTGCTCTTGCAGTGGAAGTGTGGAGTATTAACCACTGGAACGCCAGGGAAGTCCCTCTCCATGCTCATTTTAATTTAAAGGAAGTCACAAAGGGATCCAACACCCATTTTTTCTAAGAAACCATTTAAAACACTTCCCATATTAGGAGAAGGGACAGTTGACCTTTCCTAATTTTTATGTTGGCATGTCTTCATTCTGGAGATATTGAAGACAGATAGAGAAATAACAGTGCTGTATTGCGTCTTTTGCTGCATGTGTTTCTTCTGGATGTCAAAGACAGACATAGGGGATATGAAGAGAGAGGGAACAGAGGGAAGAGAGAAATGAAAGTATACGTGTCTGACTCGCCAACATGACTGAAAAACTTCCTTGAGGAGAAGTGTCATTATTCTCTCTCATTCATCTCCCCAGAAGTGCCTAGCAGAGTACCCTGTAACAGCAGAAACTCAGTTTCTCCCTAATGTGACAGAAGGAAGCAAAGGTACCACAGTAAAGGAGGCTTTATATTAAACAACATCATGACAAATTGTGAGCCCAAAATCAGTAAGCTATTTTTAAAAGATCTAGAAATATTTTGGAGCGAATTTCCTCAACTTTATAGATGAAAAAAAAAAAAGTCAAAGAGGTCTTATCTTCTGTGAATAATATGTTGGAGCTGAAATTTGGGCCTCCTGAAATTAGCTTCACTTTCCAAAAAGTGTCCTTAAAAGGAATTGTCTTGGGAGATGTTCTAGGAAAAATAAAAGTTTCTTTAATAAAAGAAGCTGGAAGAGGGAGTTCCCTGGTGAACTTGTGGTTCAATCACTGGTTGGGATACTGAGATTCCACAACCCACTTGATGTGGTCAAAATAAATAAACACAATTAAAAAAGAAGGTAAGAAGAGTTTTGTATTATCCTCTTTACCCCACTTCACAATGTATATTATCCTATTAAAATTTTTGAAAAGTCCTACAGTAAGTAAATTTATTTCACTGATTAACTCAGAACTTCCCATATTTGATCATGGATCTCTGCCAATATCATGCCTAGGAGTTTTAAGAAATAAAGCTCTATACTTTGTTGTCCCGGAAGAATTAGAAATATATAAACTGACATTAGCCTTGAAAGCAGTGGTCAAAGGCTCAGTGGGAACTGAACTCTATCCTAGAGGTTCCCAAGTACTGTCCAATGAGTATGGCTGAATGAAAATCACAAAAGAAACTTATGAGCATGCAACCTTTTTGATTTTATATCCCCAAATATGACTCTCCAGATCTGTATGCAGCTCAGGAATGTGTATTTGCAAAGTTCTGTAAGGCTGTGAACTACTGCTCATCTAGAGTTGTTCAGTAGCTCAGTCATGTCCAACTCTCTGTGACCCCATGGACTGCATGTGGCTGGCCAGGCTTCCATGTCCTTCACTATCTCCTGGAGCTTGCTCAAACTCATGCCCATTAAATCAGTGATGCCATTCAACCATCTCATCCTCTGATGCCCCCTTCTCCTGCCCTCATTCTTTGCCAGCATCAAGGTCTTTTCAATGAGTCAGCTCTTCACATCAGGTAGCAAGGGTATTGGAGCTTCAGCTTTAGCATCAGTCCTTCCAATGATTATCCAGAGTTGATTCCCTTTAGGATTGACTGGTTTGATCTCCTTGTTGTTCAAGAGGCTCTCAAGAGTCCTCTCCGGCAGTTTGAAAGCATAAATTCTTCAGTGCTTAGCCTTCTTTATGGTCCAACTCTCACATCCATACCGTTTTTACTGGAAAAACCATAGCTTTGACTATACGGACCTTTGTTGGCAAAGTAATGTCTCTGCTTTTTAATGCATTTTCTAGGTTGGTCATAGATTTTCTTCCAAGGAGCAAGCATCTTTTAATTTCATGGCTGCAGTCACCATCCGCAGTGACTGGAGCCCTAGAAAATAAAGTCTGTTACTGTTTCCATTGCTTCCCCATCTATTTGCCATGAAGTGATGGGACCAGATGCCATGATCTTGGTGTTTCGAATGTTGAGTTTTAAGCCAGCTTTTTCACTCTCCTCTTTTACTTTCATGAAGAGGCATTTTAGTTCCTCTTCTCTTTCTGCCATCAGGGTGGTGTCATCTCCATATCTGAGGTTATTGATATTTCTCCCAGCAACCTTGATTCCAGCTTGAGTTTCATCCAGCCCAGAATTTCATATGAGTACTCTGCATGTAAGTTAAATAAACACAGTGACAATATACAGCCTTGATGTACTCCTTTCTCAATTTGAAATCAGTCCATTGCTTCATGTCCAGTTCTGACTGTTGCTTCCTGACCTGCATACAGGTTTCTCAGGAGGCAGGTCAGGTGGTCTGGTCTTCCCATCTCTTGAAGAATTTTCCACAGTTTGTTGTGATCCACAGAGTCAAAGACTTTAGCGTAGTCAATGAAGCAGAAGTAGATGTTTTTTTGAAATTCTCTTGCTTTTTCTATGATCCAGTGGATGTTGGCAATTTGGTCTCTGGCTCCTTTACCTTTCTAGAACTTACTTTGAAAAAGGTTGCAAGTTACCTGATGTTCCGTCAGCACATATTAAGGCAATGTAAAATGTGTTCCATCTTGGACTTATGTTTCCTATGATCCCAGTCTTTGAGGAACTTGACATGGAGATAGTTGCACATGTGTAACAGGGGAAAATGCAAGATTATCTAAAATAAATTGCAGGTTATTAGGTTGTGAATGCAGACATCTATATGGTTACAAAGAAAGAGAGACTCTTCATGGAGTCTTCAGGATTTAGGTGGAAAGCTGAATTTTGGACCTATAAAGAAACAATATATTTTGAATTATGTGGTATTATGGGTTGAATAATGTCCCCCCTTTCAAATGAATATGTTGAATTCCTAACCCCCAGGACCTCAGAATGTGACCTGATTTGGAATAGGGTTGGTTGTTGTAGATATTAATATAATTAGTTAAGATGAGGTCATTCAATCAAATACGACTGGTGTTATTAAAAAAAAAAAAAGGAAATGTGGACACAGACACGTGCCCAAAGCCAGTGCCATATGAAGATGAAGGAAGGGTCAGGGTGTCTCTCCTACAAGCTGAGAAATGTAAGATTGCCGGCAAACGTAAGAAGCTAGGTGAGAGGAATGGAACAGAGTCTTCCTCATAACCCTCAGGAGAAAACAATCCCAACAACTCACTCTCAGCCTTCCAGCCTCCAGAACTGTGAGACAGAACATTTCTGTTGTTTGAGCCACCTAATTTGTGGTACTTTATTATTACAGCCCTGGGGCTTCCCAGGTGGTGCAGTGGTAATATACTGGCCAATACAGGAGATGTGGATTCGATCCCTGGGTTGGGAAGATCCCGCAAAGTAGCAAAGGGGAACCCACTCCAGTATTCCTACCTGGGAAATCCAAGGAGAGAGGAGTCTGGCAGGCTACAATCCATGGGATTGCAAAGAGTTGGACAAAACTGAGTAACTGAACATGCATTATTACAGCCCTAGCAAATTAATACTCTGAGACAGGAGTTACCATAAGCCACGAAGTTACCTTCTTGCTCCTGTGTCTCCACAACTTCCAGAGTCCCCCAAACTCTGATGCCTTCCACCCTACCACTTCCATAGCACTTCATTAGCAACTATCAGTGGATAAGAAGTTAGGAAAGTTGTTGGTAATGATAACAAACTGTCCACCTCTTTGCTCTTCCTCTACAATCCTCCAGTAATATTATATTAATAAAAGCAAACATGGCCTTTCAGACTCATCATTATTATTATGCATCACTATTAGTAATAATAGTAATGAAGAAGCTATCTTGATTATACACAGCTAAGAAGCTTAGATTTTGCTTCTTATTACTTTTTTTCCCTAAACACACTTAGAAGTTGAGCTCAGGGTAGGAGAGAAGCACAGATTTTCAATGACACAGTTATCAAATCACTTAGCATAACAACCTGATTCTGAAACCAGTTTCCTTGACTTCCAGCTTACACACAAGACAAGTCTAATGGTTGTAGAAGGTGCAATTCCTCTACAGAGCCTAAAATAATTTTATTTCATAAACAAAACATGGCTGTCATTGGGGGTGTTGGCAAGTATTCCGTTTCTTCTCTTCCCAGACATATATAGAATTGCATCTCCCCTCTCCCAAGATATTAGTTTCATTAGTTTCCCAAGTGGCACAGTGGTAAAGAATCTGCTTCTCGATGCAGGAGACATAGGTTCAATCCTTGGGTTGGGAAGATGCCCTGGAGAAGGAAATGGCAACCCACTCCAGTATTCTTGCCTGGAGAATCCCCATGGACAGAGGAGCCTGGCGGGTACAGTCCATGGGATTGCAAAGAATCAGACATGACTGACCACCAGCACACACGTCTCCTAAGATGGTTATGACCATATGACTTGGTATGACCAGTGAAATATAAGGTTCAGTGCGTAGCCCGTCATGTTTGCTTTCCTCTGTCTTGGCGAGTGGTGGACAGAGCCTAAGGTGATCCCCAAAGACCTCTGCGTCTTGGAATTCCTGTCCTTGTGCAGTCCTTTTAAGTATAAGCTGGTCTGATGACTCAGTACTAACCAGTAGAATATTACAAAGGTGATGGGACGTCATTTCCATTATTATATAACATAAGATTGTAAGTCCTGTCTTGGAAGCACATTCTTGTCCTTGTGGGCTTTACTGAAGCAAGGTGCCATATTTTGAGTTGCCTGTGGTGAGGCCCACATGGTAAGAAACAGAGGTCCCCATGCCACAACCGACAAGGTACTGATTCTTGCCAACTACATGAACTTAGAAGTGAATCTTTCACCAGTCAAACATTCAGATGAGACTCCTAGCCCTAAAATCTTGGTTAAAGCCCTGTGAGAGACCGTAAATCCAAGGACCCAGCTAAGTGATACCTAGATTTCTGGCCTACAGAATCTGTAAGATAATAGTGTGTGTTGTTTTCAGCTGCTAATTTGTGATAATCTGGTACACAGCAACAGAGGAGTAGTTGGCAATTGCGGCAGCGCAGAGATATAATCTGCTCTCAGCTAGGTCTTAGCTGACCTAATGAACAAGTAGTATGATTGAAAAATAAAGCTATGATATTTAAAGCCACTATGATTCTGGAGTTGTTACTACAGCATAGATTAGCCTATCCCAACTGCATCATAACGCAGTCTTTTGCTCTCCCCACCTGGCTACCAGATTTTTTAAATAAAGAAAAAAAATCCAGCTATATTAGTTACCTCGAGTTATGTAGAAAACGGAATTTTACATGGAATCAAACTTAGTTAAAAAATTGTCCCCCTAAATCAATATCAAGCTATAATTATCTCTGTCTTTCCCCGCTACTGGTTTTAAAATATGACCTTATCAAAGTTAAGACATATTCAGATCTCATATTTAACATGCAAATATCCTGATACAAAGTGCTAATATCCTGCCAACTTTCATAATGAAAAGTGAAAGTGAAAGTCGCCCAGTCATGTCCGACTCTTTGACTCCAGAATAGTTGCCTCAAAAATGAAAACAGCTAGTTTTATTCCTGTTGAAAATAACAACAACCCGGCATCTAGCTCTAGTTTGATGATGCGCCTTTCTGACATTTCGGGTTTAGCAGGAGGTTAATTAGACACAATTGCAACACTGCTGTGCTGCCCTAGGGCACAACACAAAGGGCCAATTTGGAGGCAACTGTATCTTAGAAACCCTGGGAGATACCAGCTTGAAATTTCCAGCAGGTTTAAAACAGAATCTTCTTTACAAATTTAGTGGCTTTATTGGAACCTTAGGTCTGTGGCATAAACCTTAATTGGGCTAAAGTTTCCATTGCAGTGATCTGCTCAAGGACATAATGAAAAGTCAACGTTCTGATGTGTTTATCTACTTCCTGGCTCCAAGGCACAATTGGAAATGCTAATATCCAGATGCCCTTCTCCATAAAGAAACCGGGGGCTTTTTATTTGAGTTATAGAGTGCAGGTTTTTCTGTACCCCAAACTAACTCAGTTAGAAAGTGAGTATAAAAGAGACAGCCAGCTGCTTAGCTCTCTGTATAACAAGAGGAAGAGGTGATCGACCCCAGGATTGCGGGCATTTCCTGGGGAGGCAGGCAAGACTTAGGCTCTACCTCCAGTCCCTGGTTCCCTCAGACCCCAGCTCAGGAGGCCCTTGTTCTTCCCCCGGCCAAAGCTGCCTTCCTTCAAGACTCTGCTCAGGTCAGATCACTTCTCCCCCTAAAAACTCAGCTCATTGGAGGAGACAGGCCTGCATTTTGGTCCTTGACCCCCTCACTTACTAGTTTACATGGATTTTATCAAATTATTTTCCCTCTGTAAACTTCAGTTTCCTCAAATGGAAATAGTCACTCAGAGGTGGTAAAGAAAACTGGGTGAAACAGTAAGTGGAAATTCCTTGGCCCAGGGCTGGGCACTTTGTTAACTTTTTTATACCACTCATTCTGCTTAGCAGCTAATTACAGTTGGCCTTGAAATACCTGAAAAAGAGTTAAACCAGTCACATTCCTCAGCTAGATCCTTGGTTTTATAAAATCAATGACTAGTTCTCATTATTCTTTATAGTCAGTGCAACATCTAACACACAGTGACAGGTGGCTATGTTGTGAAAATGGTGAATGCATTCACTGTGCAGGGACCTGTCACAGTGTCTTGCCCTCAAGTGACGTAAAGCATTGAATGAACTTGGGACACACAGTAGAGGGGTCACAGTAGTGCAAATTTTGGTGACTTTGCAGGAATATGATAATCTCACTGATCTGAATTATAAATATGACCACTTAAAATGAATAACTTGTGTTTTCAAGATTTCTGGTCAAGAAACATTGTTTGCTGAGCTTTGTAAAGAGTCATTTGATTTGTCTCTATAGGGATGCTTTCAGGCATATTCTTGTATTAATTAAGTGTATTTTTCAGAGATTTTCAGCAGTACATGCCCCCCTGTATTCAGACATGAAAGACAAGATCCTCTATACATATTCAACCATTTGGAGAGGAGATTTGAACTTCTCAGGGGAAGGTAAATTTGTGGCACCAAAGTCTCAGATGCTTGAGGCTGTTTTATCTTCCAAGGAGAAATGCTCACATTGGCCTCTTTTGTGGAATATACAAAGGACTACACAAGTCTATGAGACTTCTAAGACCCAGAGACATTGCCCTGAATCTGGAATAAACTCTTTAGTATGTAGCTAAGCAGGACTAGTGAATAATACAAGTATTCTCATTTATCTCATTGTTGCATTAAAAACCTTTGGAAACAGAATTCTAATTATACAGAGAAACCTAAAGACAGCTTCACCACCAGGAATTTCTGTCAGCCTGCAGCTGCCCTGAGTCTCTGCTTAGCCAGCCTTATCTCTTGAGGATAAAATGGGTGAGTGGCAGAAAGCAGGCCTGTTCCGTGGCAGTCTAAACAGGTGATAGATTTTACCTAAAGGCACAAATTGGATAGGCATGTGATTCCTCCCCTGTTTTGCCCTCTGTGAGTGGTATATTTGCCCTAAAGTTTCACCGAAACTGTCAATTTTAGTTTCAAAATGTATTTTAGTACCAGTTACTTAGCAGCAAACATGTTTCCAAGAGAAACAACTTGTGGTTCCATGTTTTAACCACATCTCTCTGTTTCCATTTCTCAGTTACACTCTTGCCTTTTCCAAAGGATCTGCAGGCATGTTACCTCCTGTCTGACACTCCAGTCTCTGGTGAGGTGACGTGAAGTCTGCACACACACACCGCTCAGCATGGAAACACTGCTCAGGGTGTATATTTATGATTGCCACTGTGTCTTCACAGGGTGTTGTATTGTACCTATGATGCTGTATGTTGTCATTGTGGATTTTTAAATATGCTAATCTTGACTTGAGAAGTTTATTAGTGAATACATTAGGTGGTCATATTATATATCATTAGGACAATTGTATTTCATTAGGACATATTACATATCATTAAGTCATATTATATATCATTAGTTGTTATCAAAAATGATAACGGCTATGCTGGATCTTACAGCAGTGAAGATTTTCTACATTGTTCCATTAGTTAGGACACAGGCTAAACCGAGCTAACAAAGAGATCCTGAATAATGTAACTTAAATTAGAAGTTTCCTTCCTTTTCATGTAACATCTCAGAAGTAAGCAATCTGTGCCCCACATGCTCAACCAAAGACCACAGTACCGTGTTGGCCCAAGGATCCTTACCAGGCAACTTCCATCTCTACACCCAAGGCAGCTGCTCTTGCTGTTGCCATTTCCCCGTTGTTGAGGTGAGGAGGCACCGAGGGCGCCCGAGGAGAGCGGCTTCTCTTCACGGACACGAGCAGAGGTTCCCACGTTCCTTATGCTCTCCTCCCGGTGACCTGCATCCCAGTTGGCCTCATGGAGCCACAGCACAAGCTGAGAAGTGCAGTCTCCAGCCAGTCCGTGATGTGCCGAGCCAAAACTGAGGGCATTTTTTAAAGTAAAAGGAACAAAGGAGAATGAATCTGAGGGAAAATTAGCACTATCTTTTAAATTCCCGTCAACATTAACCAGAATGGAGCAAGAAAAGAACAGACCCACGTGGACGGCCAGGAGCGGCCACTCATCTTTGTTGCACAATTTCTCTCTGACGTTTGTATCCAGTAACGTTTGATGATCGTTAAGACACACCTTTCTGGTCTCTGTCTAACCTTGATGACATCTATGGAATCACTGGACCCACCACATAAAACGTCAGCTCTAGGAAGGATAGGAATAAGAGGCCTACTTTGACCCGAACCTTACGTTCCGCTATTCTTCAAGAGTTGCTAGACGTCCTGCGCAGTTTGGCAGTCACCAGCCCAGCGATAGACCTTGTGAGCCCCAGATGTGGGGACCAATGCTCCATGTCCCACTTTGTGGACGCCCAACTTGTGGAGAGCAAAAAGAGGTGATCAGCAGACACTGACAGACGGCACTGACCCAGAACGCCTCAGCAATAATAATAACAGCAGTAGTAGACCTTGAACGTGCATGTGTTTGTCAGGTACACGCAATATTCGGTTTAGAATCTTTTGGTTTTACTAACTGATGAAACTGATAAAAGAAGTTACCCTATCTAGGGCTAAAACCATGTTCTACTTTCATGAAGCATAAATAACATCAGCCAACTGATCAGTGTATAAAATTCCCTTTCTTCTTGTTAAAATAGAATTTTGCATAGTTTAAATGTAAAGCTCAAAGCCTCAGTTTATCTAGTTCAGAGTTCTTTTTTTTTTTTTTTTTGAGGATAACTGCTTCTAATATTGTGGTTGTCTCTGCTGTATATCAACATGAATCAGTCATAATTATATATATCTCCTCCTGCTTTCACCTCCCTGCCCCTCCCATTCCACCCTTCTTGGTCATCACAGAGTGCCAGGCTGGGCTCCCTGTGTTATGTAGCAGCTTCCTGCTAGCTATCTGTTTTAAACATGATAGAGTCTATATGGCAATGCTACTTTCTCCTAGCCTTTCTACTAATGTCTGTTGATCAATCTCCTTTTGTTCTCCATGTGTTGGTTCTCCATAAAGTGGGACATGTAGCATTGGTCCCCACACCATGGGGTTCATAAGGGCTATCGCTGGGCTGATGACTGCCAAGTTATGCAGGGAATCTAACAACTCTTGATATTGGAAAGTAAGGTTCGAGTCTTAAGTAGGCCTCTTCTTTCTATTTTTTCTAGAGCTGATATTTTATGTGGCAGATTCAATGATTCCATAGATGTCATCAGTGTTAGACAGAGACCAGAAATATGTGTCTTAATTGATCATCAAACATTTCTAGATGTAGTGTCAGAAAGGACACTTATGTGTCCACAAGTTCTTTCTCTATGTCTGTGTCTCCATTTCCTCTCTGTACACAGGTTCATCAGTACTGTTTTTCTAGATTCCATATATGTATGCATTAATATGCGATACTCATTTTTCTCTTTCTGACTTACTTCACTCTGTATAACAGTCTCTAGGTTCATGCACCTCACTACAACTGACTCAGATTTGTTCCTTTTTATGGCTGTAGCTCAGGGTCCTGTGGTTCCCAAACTAGTAGATGATGGAACAGCCTTCTGACAGCAAAAAATTAATAATTAAAATGATGGTTAAAATTTGTGCACAAAACTTATTGAAAAAATATGTATTTTTAAAATGTAACTACGAAGAAAAGTAAATAATTCTAAATACATTTCTAGAATTGCATTTTATGCAATTCCTAAAGAATAATGCATACGAATATAAGACTTTTTCCACTATAGATCCAGAATCATATTTTTATCACTGTACAGGGCAAAGCATATTTGTAGTTCAGAAGAGGGTAGATATTTATATAGATATCATATCACTTATGATTGCATGTAACAGAATCCTTGGCTAGTTATTTCTGTATGTTTGATAAAACATCCTATGATCTATTTAGTAAAATTCTCCCCCAAAATGGGAAAGAGGATAAAATTTTTAAGTATGATTACAGAACTAACATAGTAAAGACTCCAAAGTAAAAAAAAAAAAAAGGCATTGCTTGTTTTGACTCAAAATCATAATATAGAGATTGCTTCATTATAAATAACTTTTATAATATTAATGAAAATTAATATTAAACCACTCCTTTCTTTCAAATAAACTTGGATGAATTGAAATATATAATGTCATGAATTAAAATTTAGCCACATACTGCAGATCCTTAGGAGAAAAGATTGTGTGATGAAGATAAGAAATTTCCAATTTTCAGATTGCTTTTCGTTCTTCTTGCTGTTAAAATGAAAAAATGTCATTGACTTTATACTTCTGGCTTCCTCTTATCCTCCTATATGGTTAAGAATTTCAGAGACTAAAAGATCTGGTTGATTGATTTTTATAATAAGAATCGAGTCAAATCCAATTAGGGTGGCCTTCAAGGACTAACTCAGTTCTATGCTTATACTAGAATTCAGCTTCAGCTTGTAAAATAGCAAACTAAACAAGCATATTGTCTGGGACTTAGGGAAATTTAAAGGCCATAGAGATCTCCATTGTGATGTTATATTGAAAACTGGGACTCAGCTGGGAGCCAAAACAGTGAAGCCTTGTGGAAGGGCCAGTAGGTTAATGGAGAGGCACCAGAGAAAGGCAAGAGCTCAGAACGGGAGCTAGGCACAAAAGCTCTGATAATTGATGACATCTGTCGCAGGCAGTTTGCACGCTGAGCAAGAAGGGTAAGGCAGAGGAGAGTTAGAAGACGCATGTTGCTTTCATGAGATGGAAAGAAAAGTATTCTGTGCCAGACAGGTCAGATTTAGAGGCATTTTCATACTGCCTGCAATACAAGAGACCGGAGTTCAATCCCTAGGGGAGAAGATCCCCCAGAGAAGGAAATGGCAACCCACTGCGGGATTCTTGCCTAGAGAATTCCATGGACTGGGGAGTGCAGTGGGCTACAGTCCATGGGTCACAAAGAGTCAGACACAACTGAGCGACTGACACTTTCACTGTTGCTGTTAAGTGCACTTTGTTCCTCCTAACTGCATGTATGGTTGACAATTTTAAGTGCTTTTTTTGAATATCTAATCTTTCTAGATGTTATAAAATACCTGATACATATTAAAAGTAGAAGTAATGATTCATCACATTTTGTAAGTATATTTTTGTTAAAATTCATATGAAATGTTTTTTGAGAGGAATAGCCAAAAACATGCCTTTAAGCAGTAAACCGGGATGGCAGAGGAGAAGGAGCTAGAGAGCCCTATGCCAGGGGGTTTATATCAATGCAAGAACTTACACTGTCTCTTGTGTTCCTGTGTTTGACTGTGTGCATAATGGGCAAATGCATATTGTGTGCATAAGGGACAAATGAGTCCTAATTGACAACATCTAGCCTTTCTAGACGTTCAAGAGGTTGCAGTGTATGAAAAGAAGTTGAGTTAGTAAACTGGTAAATTTGGTGCATTTTGTACAAAAATTTCTGGGAAAAGATCATCTGAAAATTTGAGCATTATAGACCCCTAGACTGATAGAGGGATGAGAGGAGGGAAGGGTTTTAAGAATATTCACATTTTGAAGACACTTTCAGATTATAGCTGTGGCTACATGTGTGTAGTTTATTCAAGACTGTGGATATATGTGTATGTATATATATGCTTTTATATATATATGCACACACAGACACACACACATATATATATGCTTTTTTTGTTCAGTCACTCAGTTGTGTCCGACTCTTTGTGACCTCATGGACTGTAGCATGCCAGGCTTCCCTGTCTTTCACTATCTCCCAGAGTTTGCTCAGACTCAAGGCAGGAGGAGAAGGGCCTTCTGTCGGATGTCGGATGGCATCACCGACTCAATGGACATGAGTTTGAGTAAACTCCAGAAGTTGGTGAAGGACAGGGAGGCATGGCGTGCTGCAGTCCATGGGGTCACAAAGAGTCGGACATGACTGAGCGACTGAACTGATTGACTGGTTGGATCTCCTTGCAGTCCAAGGGACTCTCAAGAATCTTCTCCAGCACCACAGTTTGAAAGCATCAGTTTTTCAGTGCTCAGCCTTCTTTATGGTCCAACTCTCACATCCATACATGACTACTGGTAAAACCATAGCTTTGACTAGATGGACCTTTGTTGGCAAAGCGATGTCTCTGCTTTTTAGTACATTGTCTAGGTTTGTCATGACTTTTCTTCCAAGCAGCAAGCATCTTTTAATTTCATGAATGCAGTCACCATCCTCAGTGATTTTGGAGCCCAAGAAAATAAAATATATCACAGTTTCCATTGTTTCCCTATTTGCCATTTGCCATGAAATAATGGGACCTGATGCCGTGATCTTTGTTTTTTGAATGTTGAGTTTTAAAAAGCCAGCTTTTTCACTCTCCTCTTTCACCTTCATCAAGAGGCTGTTTAGTTCCTCTTCGCTTTCTGGATGAAGCTCAAGCTGGAATCAGGATTGCCGGGAGAAATATCAATAACCTCAGATATGCAGATGACACCACCCTAATTGCAGAAAGTGGATATATATATAGTGGAGAAATTAAGTCCTTATTTGAAACATTTAGTCTATCAATAATTTAGAAATGCCTGATGTATGTAAAATGTAGAGGTAGGAAAATACACTTTGTAAATATCTTTTTTTGCTAAAATTCATAGGAAATATTGTCTTTGGAGACTAGAATTATTAAATCCCCTCTGTGAGCAATATATTATTATCTGTAGTTTTCATTGGTTTGCAGGAAGTGGGAGGAAAAAAATTGCAAAATGTTATAGGTTAATGTGTTCACATTTGAAAAATGAGTCCTGATTTTGCAACATCTAATCTCTGGTTGGTAAAGAAGTTGCCAGTATATGACAAAGTATTTAGTAATATTAGTACATATCATACACTTTGTGTTGAAATTCATAGGAAAGCTTGTCCTCTGTAAATGACTCTCAGATATTAATTTGTCTGAATTCACCTCCAAGCCTTACACACATCCGCACTTGTCCACTGGATTGGTGGTGAGGAATAGGAAACGAGGAAGGAATGGTTTAAGGCTCGAATGGTCGTATTTGAAAGGTACCTCAGATTATCACCGTTATTGTGCCCAGTTGTGTCTGACTCTGCAGCCCCATGGACTATAGCTCACCAGGCTCCTCTATCCATGGAATTTTCTAGGCAACAATACCAGAGTGGGTAGCCATTCTGTTCTCCAAGGGATCTTCCTAACCAGAGATCAAACCCACATCTCTTACATCTCCTGCATTGGCACGGGGATTCTTCACCTGGAAAACCCCTGTAATCAGCAATTTTATTTAGCAGTGCTGTGTACATAGTGGACAAGTAAATTCTTATAGCTAGGATTTCCAGATATTTAGAAGTGCTCAATGTATTTAAAAGTAGAAGCAATAAGTAATGCTTTTTGTAAATAGTGTTTAAAAATTGATGGAAAAAATCAATGGGAAATTCATTTTTCTTTGGAAAGATGAAATTGCTACACCACCTCGATGAACACTGTACTGTTCTTTGTACTTGTTCACTGGATTGAGGAGGCAGGAAGGAAGACATTCCAAAAGGTGTTTTGTTAATGTGTACTAGAAAATGTCAGCTTATCCATATGGTACATTTAACCTAACTTTGCTGTATGGTTATCTTTACCTGCCTATCTATGCTTTGGTCACTAACCCTGATTCCTTTTCAGAATCAGCTTCTCTGTTTTCATGTCAGGCGCCTCAGGAAGTTCAGGTGACTCCTCTAGCCAGTCGGAACTTGTGTCCCCTAATGTGTAGTTATTGGTTCAGAGATGCACACACAGGCTATCAGAGCCAGTGAAATATAATAAGACTATTTGCTGGGTATGCACAGGAAAAGGCAATTTTTTTTTTTTTTTTTTTTTTTGCTGTTAGACTTAAACCTGGAAGGTTGTTGGTGTGAAATTATTGTTGCCGTCTTATCGCCATCTGGCAGCTAAGAGTGAAGAAATGGGAAAGCCTCAGTCACAGAAAACAGGAGACACACTGGGTCCCGATGACGCTGTTCCATTTTCTTAATTCAGCCATTTCTGAAGCCAGATCCACACTGGGACCCATCAGATACGTGAAGCAATAAATCCTTATGTGCTGGGATACTTTTGGTTGAATTTTCCAAAACTTGCAACCAAGAGAGTTATGAAGATGAGCTGAACAGCATGATACTTTGTTAGGAAATAAAAAGCCAACTGGTGTGCTTTCTCTCTCGTCCTTACTCCTGAAAAGGAGGTCAACACAGTGTTTTTGAAAATCTGAGCGCATCTCTCAGGGGTAAGTTAAGTGTTTTTCCATTTCAGGCTCACTGAAGAGACCAGACCTCAAACAACAATGATCCTTTCTTATTTCTCTTGGTTTCTGTGCGTGGGAATGACTCAGCGCTGCTCCACAGTGTTCAAGGGCGGAAATCTCCCGAAAACGTCGTCATTCACAGGTCTCTCTGTTGATCCTGGCTGTTGGCTGATTGCAGGGCAAAACACCCACATGTGGCCTCTCTGTGTGACTCGAGCTTGCTCATAACATTGCGGCTGAGTTCCAATGGCAGGTGTCCTGAGACAGAGACCAAACAGAGTCACAGAGCGTTACTTCCGCCACATTTTGTTAGAAGTTAAGTAGTGCCTGCTTTCAAGGAGAGAGGAATTAGATCTCATCTTTGAAAAGAGGAGGGTCAAAAGATTTGTAGACATATTTTGAAACTACCACAGATGATAAGGGGAAAAAGAAGAGTTCCCTTAACACGAGGGAAAACTGTGACAGTGTATTTTTCTGACAGATAATTCCTTCCAGATTCCTCATTGTGTGCATTTAGGTATGCTTAGGGGAATTATGTAGGTTTCTCTATCTGCTTTTCCGTGCATTTTCCAAAGTGGCCTGTTGGGAATACTATGCAGCTATTATGATTTTCTGAAAGATTCTGGTTTCTGTATTATTCCCCACTTACAGAATCAGGACTCCTTGGAGAAATGGTTGTTTCTAGGTGTAGGGCACATAAAGAACAAGCTGTTTTGCCAAAAAGCAAATCAGTACGATACTCAGTAACGATTAATGGAAGTGTATTTAAAGAATACAAAAACCAGCCTTAAAGGGTTCCTGTTGAAATTTGAGACTTTAATGAAAGAAGGATAGTTATTATTTATGGTTGAAAAAGTTGAATAAATGAACCTTCATGAGGTTTGTTGGGTGCACACAAGAATAGGTGTGTTTTTGACACTGGCTATTAAGAAAAGGATGTGTGAGGCAGCTCAACGGTTGACAGGCTGATGAGGTAATCAGTGAGCCAAAGTGAAAATTAGATAGATCACCTAGAAAGAAGCCCAGCAAAGCTCTGACTTGTACAGTACACCAAAAGGAAATAAAGGATACTGTATAAGTTGGAAAACTTCCCACCAATGCCCACTGGGTAAAGAACATAGTTCAAATTTGTGTTCAGCCCATGTATATTCAAAATTTACATTTTAAAAGAAAATGTTATTCCTTTTTGATATTTACAAATTTTGGAAAAGTGACTCATGCCCATCAAAAATGTGCATATAGGATTTTGAATTCCCGGCTGGTCCAATGGTTAGGACTCTGTACTTCCACTGAGGAGGCGCAGGTTTGATCCCTAGTTGGGGCACAAAGACCCTACATGCCATGCAGCACTGCTGAAAAAGAAAAAAAATGTGTATATAGGATTTATGAAGGCCAAGGCTGATTCTGAGTATGGTATGTTTCTCTCAGAAACTACTGCATGCAGGGTGACAGGATCTGGCTACTTATGCGTAAAGTCACTTAACTGCAAGTTACAGTGAAGCAGTGTAACCTCAGGAATAATCTGGATGCCCAAGCATACCGTAAATGTGGAGCACTGGAGCTTTCAGATGTAAGAACTTGGATAATTGCTCTCCTGCCCCAGAAACAGTGGAAAACATTTTGAAAAGAGATTCAAGCTAATTGTCTGTAGTCTGACTTATGCATTCTTTTTATTTGTTCCCTCGGAGCTCCAAGGAGCTCAGCTTCCCCATAGTCCTGTAGACCACTTCACGGTCCCCAAGGCATCCATGGATGACGAGAGAGCAACCAGAGAGGACTCTGACCCAGGCGAAGTTCACCTGGTCACTGAAGGAACACAGGCAGAGGCTCTGTCTGTATCCCACAGCATCCTAGGTCTACAGTGTCTAGGACAGAGTGCGGGCTCAGTTTTGTGTTAAATTGAACACTTGGTATTAAACTCAGTCTAATTATTGAAAACAACAGCAAAACTGCACTAACTCACAGACTATCAGGCTGAGACCATTTTCCTTGTGAGGTCACAACCCCCTTCAAGAGAAGACAACCAAGATTTCAAATCTAACCTCTCTGTTTTTCAAACTCCTCTCCGGTTCTTGACATCCCAGGGCAAAGTCTACATGTCCATTATGGTCAGGAAAGATGATGCTAAACCAGAGTGCCCAGAGATCCAATCTGAAGGGCTATTATTCAAACTATTAAATCACAGTGACTCATAGCTTTGCATTGCCTGTTTAAAGGGAAGGATGAACTTTGAAGCTGAGAAAAGCAATCAGCCTGAGTGTAAAAACCACGCAGATGGCAAAGATGTTGACAGTAAGCTTGTCACGACACCTACAGACTCACATTCATCTCGGAGGGAAGTGTGGACCCATGGTGAATTCGAATGTAACTTCCCATCACTTAGCAACTTCAACATGCTTCCTCAACGTGGAGGAAGGAAGAACTTCCAACTAAAAATCTTTCTGTATTAAAATTAAAAAGACTGGTAAACCTTTCCAGGGAAGCCAAGGGTCCTAGAGTTGGCCCAATAGTGGGATAAAGATTTGATTGTGAATGGAAAAGACTGAGGTGCAAAATCAGGGAGTAAGAAAATCTGAGAGAATTATTATTCCTTGATGTATGAAATGGTATGTAGCAACGTCCAGAAAACTGGTCCATCCTTGAGCAGAGTTTTACTTCCACACACTAGAAATTCCAAAATATACTCACTGTGAAACAGAATTAATCCTCTACTGAAAATCAGGGTAAAAACTATCCTTTGGGAATGACTCAGAGAATAATTTTTTTCAAAATGTTAAACCTACAAACTGAAGCTATCACAATCCATTTTGTAAGTGAGAAGAACTTTAGGGAAAAGGGTTTTGAATTATCACTAGGATAACTGTGTCAAGAAATCTAGTTTAAGGAGATATTAGAGAACAGCCAGCCAGTCCTTTCCTTTAGGCTCATCATTCTATCCTTATAAACCCACCCACCCCTTTCTGTCATTTTTCCTTCTAAATAAATTCTAACCCCTGAAAATCCAGTTTGTCTGGAATAAGCAGTTTGGTCAAACACTCTGAGCTATTCAGTTCAGTTCGGTCGCTCAGTCATGTCTGACTCTTTGTGACACCATGGACTGCAGCACGCCAGGCTTCCCTGTCCTTTACCATCCCAAACTTGCTTGCTCAAACTCACGTCCATTGAGTCGGTGATGCCATCCAACCATCTCATCCTCTGTCATCCCCTTCTCCTCCTGCCTTCAGTCTTTCCCAGCATCAGGGTCTTTTCCAATGAGTCGGCTAATTAGAATCTATTATGATTAAAAGCTTAGTAATAATTGAAGTAAGTGAGCTAAGAAAGAAGAATAAACAATTCTAGTACCATCCACACTTATCTGAATCTAATTTCCTATAACTGGGTTAAGGTTAACTGAAAAGAAAGCTAAAACCAAAATTAGTTTTAGGGAATAGATCATTTTAGTGAAGCACTTTCCAAATATATGATCGCAAAAGAAGGGTCCTCGTTATGGATGAATCGTACCCAAGTTTTAAAATCCGGCTTTTAGAAGCACATTCCTCTGCCAAAGATGGGAGACCAGTCATTGTTCGGTTCTGTCTTTCATACCAGTCAGGACACAGGCTGTGTGCCATCAACTCTCTGTGACCTCAGTTCTCTCGCTTAAAATCTTGAATTCTGGTTCATGTTCAGCCATGCTGTTGAAAAATAAATGTTAGGATATTAGTTTTATTTATTTTTTTGTTTATTTTTCTATTTTTTGGTTGCACCGTGCAGCCTGTGGGATCTTAGTCCCTTGACCAGAGATCAAACCCGTGACCCCTGCAGTGGAAGTGTGGAGACTCCCCACCGGGGAAGTCCCAGAATAATGGTTTTAATCCTTTCATTACAGATCTTTCATCTTTTGAGATTTTTGTTCTTGTTTTATCTAAAGACTATTTTTCAGGATTTGTCTAATCAGAAACTTATTTGGGAAATAAATTTTAACAAATGGAACAAACATCAGGCAAGTGGGGAGGACAGCCATGTCTTTAAAGGTCTAATCATAGAAGACTTACCAAATTTTATGTCAGTCACACAATGGAATACTATGCAGTCATTTTAAATGATCCATATGTATGTTTATTGACATTGAAAAGATTTTTCATACTATATGATTAAGTGAAAAAAAAGTTACAAAACAGAAGATAATACTAGCTCTCATCAGGTTTGCATGACTACTAATTTCAGTAACTTAGCCATGTCAGTCCGATTAAAGGAGGATTATTTTAGCTACAAAGAGATTCATATGAATTTACAGAAATACAAACCATAGTACCACAGGATATCATGAAAACAGGTGCAGACTTCAGATATATAATGACCACATGGAAAGTACAAATTGACCAAGTGCTTCTTTAAATTATTTCATTCTGTTTTCCACCTTAGCTTGGTTTTACTGAAAATTTTTAATAATTGTCTTTCATTCAAAGCTTTTTTAAAAACTTAAAAATGGAAAATTATAGCTCAGATTGAGAAAACTAATAGTGCTCTTCCTTATATCAGGATATTTTTAAAAATTTATTTATTTTTTATTGAAGGATAATTGCTTTACAGACTTTTGTTGTTTTCTGTCAAACCTCAACATGAATCAGCCATAGGTATACATATATCCCTTCCCTTTTGAACCTCCCACCCATCTCCCTCCCCATCAGGATATTTTTAATGTGCTCGTAATTTGTATTTACCTTTTTCAAACTTTTGCTTTGCACATTCTCAATGATATTTTTACAGTATTGAAAGTTAAATATCTTTAGAAATGTAATAACATTATTTGTTGAGAAACTGCCATGTGTTAGGCACTGTGTTGATGTTAGTTCTCTTTTTAAATGTATTTATTCAATTCTATGTGTCTTTGTTCTGGATCCCGGTTATTGGTTAATGTAATAGCTGTACAGACTGTCTAGAGATCAATACAGAGTCTTCCTGAGGATTACATTCCACTGGGGAAGATATGGTGATAAATATATAATGTAATTTGAGAAACTAAATTTTGTTTTTTAAAAATAAGCAAGAAACACTTTATTAAATACTACTGCAATAGGAAAGTGATGAAACACATGGTTCATTTTAAAACCATCAAAGTAACATCAATCTTTTTTATACAGTGTAACTTGAAAAAAACTTAGTAAACTAACTTTTAAATCTCTTGTATTAACAACAACAAAAAAAGCCAGAAGTCTATACTGGATAAAAGAAAAAGGGAGAGAAAGAAATAGGGAGAGAGACCTTCTTTTCCACCTTGGGAGGGACAATAGTACCATTCTTCACTCTGAAAATTGCAATGAAAGACTAAAGAGTAAACACTTACTAAGTCTTCTTAGGAGAAAATATAGTTTATCCCAAGTTCAGGGAAATTTCTTAATTAGAGAAGAATATCAGCTAATAAATGTAGAAAGAATAAGTGAATTTAAAAATAACACCATTTGAAAGAATGTTCCAGATAAAAATAGTCAATGTGTGCTAAAATCATGAGATGAAAGACTGTGAGCACCAGAATATTTGAAGGGTCCTAAAATATCATCCTGTGGATTATTTGCTAACTGCAAAGGAAGTAACACGTATTCCTGATGGAGAGATCTGGGAATCATCAGCTTACCCGAGAAATCAAACAGCGTCACTAACAATGGAGGAAACTTGGCACTTTGTGCCTCCTAAAGTGGTGCACTCTGAGGAGCATGGTGTAACCTACAGAATGTTCTTGCCAAATACATTTACCTTAGTCTACTTAAACTTTCAACCTTATCATTAATACATAGGATATAGTTTTAGAAGAGGAGTAAGACATCAAGAAGAAGGGATCAAACAAATCCAAAATATGATAAAGCGTTATTCTATAAGGTGACTGGTTTAATTTCTTAGAAAGCAAAGAGAAACAGAGAGCAGAGGCCTAAACATACACACACATATAGACACTATAAAAGACAGTTGGATAAATTTAATGTGGAGCAACATTAAGGTGATATCATGGTAGTGTTAGCATTTTTCTTAGGTGTGATGGTGGCATTATGGTTCTGTAGGAGAATGTCATCACTAGAGTCACCCACTTACGCTGATTGAGGGTATTGGTTTGCCCAGGACTGGAGGGGTTCTCACGACACAGTCAGTCACCTTAAAAACCAGGAAAATCCGGGCAAATAAGGATGAACTTATCACCCTATACCCTCCAAGGAATTTGGGGGTGAAGTGACATGATATCTGCAACTGATTTTCAAATGGCTTCACAAAATATATATGCACATATACATATATAGAGATAGATAAAACAAATTATGGTAATATGTTAACAGTTATCTGAGTAGTGTGCACATGATTATCATACTATTCTTTCACTATTCATTAATCTATTTCACTTCTTTTATATTTTCAGAGTGACTGAACTGACAGATTCTTTCACCTTGTATGTATGCTTGAAATTTTATGTAATAAAATGTTGGAGGAAACACGCTTAGATAATGAAAATAGTTCAAATATGAAACCAGACAGGATTCAAGTTTTATTAGAACCTGAAACTAAACTTATTAGAAAAAATATTAGAAACTAGAAACCCATTAGAAGCTGAAAATATAATAGATGCGAATAGATTAATAGGGGAATTGAAAGACATTAAGGAAATATTCCAGAAAGTAGAGAAGAACAAAAAACAGAAAATAAGAAATCAAAATAAAGATAAAATTAGAATATTAATTTAGTAAGTCTTAATGTTCAAACTGGAGTTTCAGAAAGGAAAAAGAAAAATAGAAAGGAAGAAATAATCAACAAATTGAGGAGGGAACTCCTGGAATTGCACAAGTTAGTTTCCAGACTGAAAGGGTGCACCACGTGTGCAGTGTATATGGATGAAAAGAGATCTGCGGTGATGTGCACCCCTGTGAAATTTCAAGGCACAGGACACGAAGAGAAAGAGAAAAAGACACTGGCCAAATATTAAACAAGTTGGAATCAGAAAACTTCAGGATTCTCACCAGCAACCTTGGAAGCTTGGAGGTGGCAGAGTAATGCCTTAAAGAAAATGGTCCAAATTCACATATCTGTTCCCAGCCAATCAATGTGTAAGACCTACGTAAGGTGTCTTCAGACAGGCAAGTTCCCCAAAATATCCCCTCTCATTTCTGTGTTTTCAGGGATCTTGGAGATTAAGTCAGGAAAGAGGAAAACATAGAGGAGAGGGACCAGGAGAGCCGATGGACTAGAAGACAAAAGGAATGCCAGGATGATGGAGAAAGGAGATCCCGGGATAAGAGCTGTGCATCAACCTGGACAGCCGCCACTCCAGGCTGGTCATGGCAGAAGTTTCCGTAAGGTCTTTCTTTAGAAGGCTAAGATGGAGGTAATGCTGATGAGCCTGACAGCACTGAGAGGAACTTTTGAAAAGAGTGGATGTTTGTGTGTGTTTAACTGACCCACTTTGCTTTACAGCAGAGACTAACACAGCACTTTAACTCAGCCGTGTTGTTCAGCCACTAATTCATGTCTGACTCTTTGTGACCCCATGGACTGCAGCCTGCCAGGTTCCTCGGTCCTCCACAACAAAATCAACTATTCGTGTAAAATAGTAAAAAACGACCTACTGAGACATAGGGTGCTCTTCCTAAAAAAAAGGAAAAAATATAAAATGGCGATGTAAGCAAAGACACACACATCCAAGCATAAAAGGATCTAAATGTTCAAGAAATACATCACGTTATTTCCAGGGGAAAACAAAGACATGTTGCTGAAAGCAGGAGCATGGCAGGTGCAAAAGCGAACAAGGAACAGAACAGATGTGTGATCCGTTTTTAAGAAGCAGGTGTGATTTGGGTGAGCATCATACGGTTGTTCTTATGTCAGCAGATTAAAAAGTTGGCAGATTAAAAAGTTGTGGTGCAGCTATTGAAAGAGAAAACTTACAAGCTACCAGAGCACAGAAGAACCGTGTCTCACAGAAAGCTGGATCTGCATAGGGGCAGGCAGAACTCACCAGAACGACTCCCAAGGTGGAGAGAGGGAGAGTGCTGCCTAACTGATGAGTGTAGGTGCCAATGGGTCATTGTATCTGAGCCTGCAAATCTTGTTTACAAAATTAATTCAAAACAGGCTCGAATAAGAATCTAGTTATACTAAAAATGGTTGGGTGATTATAAACAATCTGCAATGATTAATGATTGCATAATTAACTCTAGGGCAATGTGTAGTGGACTGTTGCAAAGGTCCATGTTAGGTCTGGTCTAGTTTAATGCCTTTAATGAACTGGAAAAGGAAGTGAATAGAATTTATAGATGCTCCTCAATTTTCCACCGAGTTCATGGCCCTAAATAGAAGGTTTTCTTGGCATGGTGTGGATGGCACTCAGTCTGGTATAGAAAAGGATGGATTACAATCTCGAGTCCTTCACCCTTGAATGCTTGCCTTATATATTACAATTAGCATTCTTTTCACCTGGCCCATTTTGCAAGCCCTGGCTTTCTCTAAACCATTTTTCCTCTGATTCCCTTTACTATCCTTTCTGCTGAAAGAACATGTGAAACGGCTCTCCCCTGTCCTACATGTCAGGTACTATTACTCTCTCAGGGTCGGAATTCCTGCCCTGGTCTCTTCTATGCATTTAGCATACAGGCCCACTATAAACTGAGTTCAAATCTGACCACCTGTGAGTTGGACCAGTCAACTTGGATAGGTATATAAATGTTGTATGTGTTGTTTGATTTAATACTTACATGCCCTTTTCAAAGTCTGATTCTTTAAGATCTCTCCCTTAAATCATGGGCTAACCTATGCTGTGTTATCTCTTGATGAGACATTCTGCACTTCACTATCCAGCTAGGAAGCTTCATCATTCCCTGTGAAGTTGTGCTCTCTCAGGGTTTACACATTAGTTCCCTAAGAGAGGTTGCTAACTTGATTCCACTCTCTCTCTGCATCTGATGGCTTCTTTAAAAAATCTATTTCATCAAAATGTTCTAGTCATTTGAAGGCAGTGAAAACTGCCTTGGTTATCCATGCTTTGGGTATTCAGGTGGGGAGAGAATCCATTAACAATGCAGAGGCATTATTACAGCCTTTGCTGTGCATACATTACAGCCAGAAATTTCAACCAAAATCAACTTCTTCACAGTGGATAAACACAGTGGGAGCAGTAGTATTTGAGAATGAGTTGAACCGCAAATAAAATAACCCAAAGTTACAGAAAAAAATATCCAACTATATGCTATTAACCAAGATACAAGCTGAAAATGACACAAGAAATTTAAAAAAAGAAAAGTACAGATATTCTAGACAAAGGCTATAAAAGAAAACAAAAGTGACAGTAGATGTGAAAGATAAAAGGTATTAAAAGAGAGAGTGATGTTTAAATTTAGCAGACATCATTATTCACCATCTCCTCGTAACAGTCAAGGAATTTTATGCATCTGAAAAAATAGGTTTGAAATACGCTGACAATCACCGATATGTAAATTTATCATTATGTTTACAAAGAAAAGTTAAAAAAAACAATTTTAATAGAAGATGTCAACTTACTCCTCTCATAAATAGTTGACAAAGTAGAAGAAAAGTAAGCAATCCTTTTAAATCACAAAGTCAGCAAGCACGGTCTGATAGCCATACAAAGAAGTGTGACCCCACAACCTGAGGACAGTGTAGCACATACTCCACCAGATATAAAACAATGTGGGTATTGTTTAGCAATCAGAATAGGGCAGTATTTGAGGGGCCATTTGCAAATGTATCTATAGAACAGATTAGAGGGTTCTAAAGCAAATCTAAGTATATAGGAGATTGTAGTGTAAGATAAAGGAAATATTTCAAATACGTGAGAAAAGAATAGATTATTTAGTAATAGTTGGATTGACTAGTTACCCATTTGAAAAAAGAAAAAGGGCCTATGATGACTCTGTACACCAAAAGAAATTCCTATGATTAAGGGATTATTTACATAAAATAAAAACCTACAGAAGTATTACACCTAAAACAATGTCAGGATTATGTAATGAATTCTGAAAACTCATCAAGAAAAAGACAAGCATTCAAACATTAAAATGTACAAAGAATAAGACACAGAAGAAAATATATAAATAACTAATAAAGGTAATTTAAAAATGGTTCACTTCTTTATATATGAGAACAAAGCATATAAAATAAATAGGTGTAATTTGTTCTCTATCTTATTTTCAAAATGAGGACACTATCTGCTGAGGGCAAGGGTGTAAGGGAAGCAGGTATTCTCTTGCATTCTTGGTGAACAGTGACCAAGCCTTTACTAGAAAACAGTTTTGTAGCATCTAGTAAAGTCTTTTGATTTTACCTATGACCTAGAAAGTTCACTCTCAGATATCTACCCTGGGAAAGCACAAATGTGCACAATCATGGAACAATAACATTGCTTGGAACATTATTTTTGGTAGTGAAAACTACTACTGAATGGTTTCTTACTCATGTTGTCCATAAGTAAATGTACATCAAATAGGTTATATGGTCCATGCATTACTATGAAATAGGACAAAGTTTAAAACAGTGAGATAAATCATAGGGCAAGCTTCCCACGATACATCATAAATTGAAAAAAGCAAATTAAACTATGACACATTGTTATTTACCTTCAGTTTTGTAAAGCATAAAGAAAACAACTCTAGATATTTTTATGTGTTCCTACATCAGTATCGTATACTTATAAATCAATTTTTGTTGTTGTTCACTCGCTCAGTCGTGTCCAACTCTTTGCGACCCCATAGACTGCAGCATGTCAGGCTTCCCTATCCTTCACCATATCCTGGAGCTAGATCAGACTTATGTCCATTAACGGTGATGCCATCCAACCATCTCATCCTCTGTCGTCCCCTTCTTCTCCTGCCCTCAATCTTTCCCAGCGTCAGGGTCTTTTCCAATGAATCAGCTCTTCGCATCAGGTGGCCAAAGGATTGGAGTTTCAGCTTCAGCATCAGTCCTTCCAATGAACACCCAGGACTGATCTCCTTTAGGATGGACTGGTTGGATCTCCTTGCAGTCCAAGGGACTCCATATCAATACATATATAAATTTTAAAAATCCAGAAAGATACACACAGAACTGTTAAGAGCACTTGGTTGTCTGTGGACGCTGGATTGGAATTTGGGGGGAGTGGTGAGGATTATGATCTTCACTTTATATTCTTCTGTACTGTCTGTTTTTAATAAGGGGACTATATTTGCAATTTCCGTGTAAAAAATTGATAGTAAAATATTTAAAGAAGAGCACTTCTGTAAACAGTCTATATTTCCCCTTAGGGGTTAATTTTAGTTTAGCCCCTAACATGTACAGAGCAAAATACACACTGCCTTCCTAATTAATTAATACTCAAGTGAGTAAAATTAAGAGAAGGTGTTATTAATTTTTTTCTATCTCGTTACTGAGAATTAAAATAGTGACCAAGGAATTCCTCCCAGAGACTGCATATACTTGCTGAGGAAAAGCTCTGGAAGACTGGGCTGCAAGTTCCCATGGGCTCTGATGGGTGCGAGGTGGGAGGATGGAAAGGGGACAGATGGGAGCAGGGGAGAGGGTGAACTGTGCACCGAACCTGCAGGTCAGGAGCCATCTAGACCTTACTTACGCTGTCCAAAGGCATTTGTTTTTCATACTGATTCGAGAATCTACCACCTGTGTAAGCATGACCCCACTTAAGGGGCTCTGAGACCAATTCCCAACCGCATTAGTATGACACCAGTTTAGCAGAGTCTGGAGAAATGCATATTTGAAATGACAGGCAGCAGGCAGCTGAGTATTTCTTTATTACTCTTTTAAGTCATTTGCATGTGAATCTGATCAAGAAAATCTTAGGCCCCAAATCAGTTCCCATTTATTTATTGAGAACCAACCATGTGCTGAGCCCTGGACCAAGTGCTTTCACATACATAGTGCATTTATTCCTCAAAACAACACACACATTATCAAGTGTGAAAAATAACTGTGCTTATTGCTTTTGAAACATGAAATCAGTCTGAGGATACACAAAAACAGTTTAGAATCCTCTTCCTTCCTCTATTACACTCAGAAATTTGATGATTATCTTAAAGGTTGAACGGTTTTAATGATAAGACATCAGCATTTAGAGCTTATTTTTGTCCCCCCTTCCTACCTTTTTAAAAAGACTAAATCAGTAGTGCTCAAATTTTAGAATTACTATTTAAAGTTGCATACACAAACCATTTTAGAAAATTTCAAAGACTATTTTGACTACAGGGATTTCCTTTTTTTTCTTTTTGAGTCTGTTCACTTGTAGAAGTTTGTCGGTTCCTAGCTTCAACTGCCAAGTGCTGGGGGCAGCCCGTGCTGCTTCAGGGAATCTTAAAGGAAAGAACCTCAGGACAAATGGTCCCAGCAGCTGCTAGGGGCTTGCCCCAATATTCCACAGTACAAAGGATTCCTAACTTACACAAACATGTTAGAACTCTATGCTAAGGGAATATGTATAATCTAAAGACATGGGATCAAGTCTCATATTTTTAAGTTCAGAAACTCCTACACTTATGTACAGTTTAGATTTCCAAGTTCGATCAGTTCACTTCAGTCGCTCAGTCGTGTTCAACGCTTTGTGACCCCATGGACTGCAGCACGCCAGGCCTCCCTGTCCATCACCAACTCTCGGAGTTTACTCAAACTCATGTCCATCGAGTTGGTGATACCATCCAACCATCTCATCCTCTGTCTTCTCCTCCTGCCCTCAATCTTTCCCAGCATCAGTCTTTTCAAATGAGTCAGCTCTTCCCATCAGGTGGCCAAAGTATTGAAGTTTCAGCTTCAACATCAGTCCTTCAATGAACACCCAGGACTGATCTCCTTTAGGATGGACTGGTTGGATCTCCTTGCAGTCCAAGGGACTCTCAAGAGTCTTCTCCAACACCACAGTTCAAAAGCATCAATTCTTCTGTGCTCAGCTTTCTTTATAGTCCAACTCTCACATCCATACATGACTACTGGAAAAACCATAGCTTTGGCTAGACGGACCTTTGTTGGAAAAGTAATCCCTCTGCTTTTTAATATGCTGTCTAGGATGGTCATAACTTTCCTTCCAAGGACCAAGTGTCTTTTAATTTCATGGCAGCAGTCACCATCTGCAGTGATTTTGGAGTCCAAAAAGTCTGTCACTGTTTCCATTGTTTCCCCATCTGTTTGCTTTGAAGTGATGGGACCGGATGCCATGATCTTAGTTTTCTGAATGTTGAGTTTTAAGCCTATTTTTTCACTCTCCTCTTTCACTTTCATCAAGAGGCTCTTTAGTTCTTCTTCACTTTCTGCCATAAGGGTGGTGTCATTTGCATATCTGAGATTATTGATATTTCTCCCGGCAATCTTGATTCCAGCTTGTGCTCCATCCAGCCCAGAATTTCGTATGATATACTCTGCATATAAGTTAAATAAGCAGGGTGATAATATACAGCCTTGACATACTCCTTTCCCGATTTGAAACCAGTCTGTTGTTCCATGTCCAGTTCTAACTGTTGCTTCTTGATCTGCATACAGATTTCTTAGGAGGCAGGTGAGGTGGTCTGGTATTCCCATCTCTTGAAGAATTTTCCACAGTTTGTTGTGGTCCACACAGTCAAAGGCTTTGGCATAGTCAATAAAGTAGAAGTAGATGTTTTTTGGAGCTCTCTCGCTTTTTTGATGATCCAGCGGATGTTGGCAATTTGATCTCTGGTTCCTCTGCCTTTTCTAAATCCAGCTTGAACATCTGGAAGTTCACGGTTCACATACTGTTGAAGCCTGGCTTGGAAAATTTTGAGAATTACTTTGCTAGCATGTGAGACGAATGCAATTGTGTGGTAGTTTGAACTTTCTTTGGCATTACCTTTCTTTGGGATTGGAATGAAACCTGACCTTTTCTAGTCCTGTGGCCACATCTGAGTTTTCCAAATTTGCTGGCTTATTGAGTGCAGCACTTTCACAGCATCATCTTTTAGGATTTGAAATAGCTCAACTAGAATTCCGTCACCTTCACTAGCTTTGTTCGTAGTGATGCTTCCTAAGGCCCACTTGACTTCACATTCCAGGATGTCTGGCTCTAGGTGAGTGATCACACCATCGTGATTATCTGGGTCATGAAGATCTTTTTTGTACAGTTTTTCTGTGTATTCTTGCCACCTCTTCTTAATATCTTCTGCTTCTGTTAGGTCCATACCATTTCTGTCCTTTATCGAGCCCATCTTTGCATGAAGTATTCTCTTGGTATCTCTAATTTTCTTGAAGAGATCTCTAGTCTTTCCCACTCTATTGTTTTCGTCTATTTCTTTGCACTGATCACTGAGGAAGGCTTTCTTATCTCTCCTTGCTATTCTCTGGAACTCTGCATTCAAATGGGAATATCTTTCCTTTTCTCCTTTGCCTTTCTCTTCTCTTCTTTTCGCAGCTATTTGTTAGGCCTCATCAGACAACCATTTTGCCATTTTGCATTTCTCTTTCGTGACGATGGTCTTGATCCCTGCCTCCTGTACAGTGTCACAAATCTCCATCCATAGTTCTTCAGGCACTCTGTCTATCTGATCTAATCCCTTGAATCTATTTGTCACTTCCACTGTATAATCGTAAGGGATTTGATTTAGGTCATACCTGAATGGTCTAATGGTTATCCCTACTTTCTTCAATTTCAGTCTGAATTTGGCAATAAGGAGTTCATGATTGGAGCCACAGTCAGCTCCTGGTCTTATTTTTGCTGACTATACAGAGCTTCTCCATCTTTGGCTGCGAAGAATATAATCAATGATTTTTATTGACCATCTGGTGATGTCCATGTGTAGTCTTGTGTTGTTTGAAGAGGGTGTTTGCTATGAACAGTGCATTCTCTTGACAAAAACTCTGTTAGCCTTTGCCCTGCTTCATTCTGTACTCCAAGGCCAAACTTGCCTGTTACTCCAGGTATCTCTTGAATTCCTACTTTTGCATTTCAGTCCCCTATAATGAAAAGGACATCTTTTGGGGGTGTTAGTTCTAGAAGGTCTTGTAGGTCTTGATAGAACTGTTCAACTTCAGCTTCTGGTTGGGACATAGACTTGAATTATTGTGATATTGAACGGTTTGCCTTGGAAATGAACAGAGATCATTCTGTTGTTTTTGAGACTGCACCAAACTACTGCATTTCGGACTCTTGTTGACTATGATGGTTACTCCATTTCTTCTAAGGGATTCTTGCCCACATTAGTATATATAATGGTCATCTGAGTTCAATTTGAGTTAATTCCAAGTTTGATCCTAAGTCCATTTATCTATAAAGACAACATGTCTATGGACAATGTATGAGTATTTGTGTAGGGACAATTACTTTGGTTTCCATTATAAACATGCACTGTTTTTCTAAACACAGTGAATACTATTATGTTTTTGCACTTAGGGAATTTGACAGGGTTTGTAATCGATATGGAAACAGAGCACAAATATGACAAACTTGCCAACAATCAACACTGTGTCAGCAGACAACTGCTGACCCCGTTTATCTACAGAGGGGCTGATCTGACACTCTTGCACAAGCATGCAACTTAGCTTCATCTCTCCAAATCCCTAAGTGAAAGTTGGCCTGTAGAGAAGCTTCTGTTTTACTGTCTTTATTCCCAATACTCGTATCTCCAACACATCATGTCAAAGCAAATTTGGTCAGTTAAATACAGGGAAGGAGGAAAATCTCATACCCTTAATTACCTTTCCTTGAATTCCTTGGCTACTGAGATATTTACACAATGCAACTATTGTTCTTTATCTATCACCTGAACCCCTGTTACCACCCAAGAGTACAGTGCAGAAATGGCAAACTGAACTACTTTATTATAACTCGTTCACTGTCTGTCTCTCCAAATAGAATATTTCTTAAAGGCAGAGATTTCATCTTTGTTGTCCATCTCTGTACCCCCATGCAAAGCAGGATGTCCAGTGTCCATGCAATAAAGAAAGAATGGAAAGGAAAAAGGGAGGAAGAAAGAGGAGAAGGAAAAATAGGAGCAAGAGTGGAAGAAATTAACTGATTTTTTACGTGAATTATTACAGTCCTAATCTAGCAACTACGTTTCCTATTATACTTTTATATGACCAAAATGTATTGGTTTGACAAATGATGCAAGAGAATGCAGTTCTCTGCACACAGATTTTATTTTCAATAAGCTTTTAATCTCTCAAGTCAGTTGTCACCCTTATGAAAAAAAAGCTTTTTAGAATTTTCTTCCTCTCCTACAAATGATCTTGCATTGTAAGCCAAGATAACTGCTAGAAAATCCTCTTGAATAGCCTGATGATCTTTAGTTCAAGTAAAGAACGGAAAATGTGCATGTGGCTAGGTGGGTAGGGTGTGTGACATAAATCAGAAACTAGTACAACTGAACTGATGCCCACAAGTGATGGATAAGAACAGAATGGAAGGAATAGGGGAGGAGTGAGACCTTTTGAGCATATCTTTTAATGTAAGTCTTACCTTTGAATCAAATCAGTGTTCTATATATTTAAACTAGTATAGTTATAACAAAAAGGAGAGGAAAAAACCTAAAATGGGATATAAACAGAAACAAGTGAACCTAAAATTTTTCTTATCAAATTTGCAAGATGAACACAAAAATGCATCAGTTCAAGGAACATCTGAACACAGTCTATTATACGTACACAGTATATGTGCTCAGAACTACAAAGAAATCTGGGATTTTACTTAGCTGGTTTATTATTGGTAGTAGTATAAGTATGGTGGCTCAGATGGTAAAGAAGCTGTCTGTAATGCAGGAGACCCAGTGTGATCCCCGGGTCAGGAAGATCCCCTGGAGAAGGATTCTAAAATGATTTTATTTTTATTATAGAATAGAGCAAATGAGTTCTCACTGTGGGAGTGAAAACACCATAAGAAATGGAGGTGGTGTTGAAATGGAATAGACAATATCCATATGAATTGATGATTAAGAAAAAGAACCTCATATTTCTTCACTTTGTCACTGAAATGGTCTAGAAATAATGATGCATGTGGCAATGAGCACATTTAGTGCTCAGGTTTCTCACTGCTACTGCTACCCAGTAAAAGGAACCAAATGTCCATGGGGAAACATGTGACTCCAGGCCTCAGGCAACGAAAACACAAAGCAAGCCTGGAAGATCTTATGCTAGAAGGAGAATGCTCAAGGCCAAATGACAAGTTGAGAAAAAGTCACAAGAGCCAGCTTGAGGACATCATACTGGCCAAATTTGGAATTTGGGACAACTTGAGCATCAGAAAGAATAACTGTGAAAGACAAGACATTGAATTTTAAAAATAGAGTGAGCTTCTGGCTTCCCCTGAGGATCTGGAAAGTTAGAAAAAGCACCATTCCCATCCTAGGGACAGGCAAAGGCTATATATTGTATAACCGTTTTCTTCAACCCATCTAAGAGCTAAGTGCATCCAACCATCATGAAATCTGAGTTAAAATTAGATGCCTTCAAGAAGAGAGAGAGAATGAGCCCCAGTTTGCCTGAGGCAGGGCACCAAGGGAGACGGAGGTGGGAAGACTTCAGGTCTCTTCTAATGAATTGCCAAAAGATGAGTGTGGGCGAGCACAAGAACACAGGCCCCTGGGTGCCTCTCACACAGGACGCAGTAGCACTTCCAGCTTCACTCACAGACCCCCGGGGGCCGTGGGTGGAGAGAGCAGATAGCCTCCCTCCTGGGGCAGCTGGAAAGAGAGGGGCAACCATCCCTCAGGAGAACTGGCTCTTGAAACAGACAAATAAATTTCATGGCATTTGGGAGACAATTGAGCACATTTGAATACAGAATTTACATAAGAAACAATTTTTTTCAATATGATAGTAGAATTGCGGTTACGTAGTACTTAAATGTGGTTCATGTCCTTGTCCTTAGGAGATACACACTAAAGAATTCAGAAGTCGAGTATAGTAATGTCTACAGCTTTTAATTGGCATAAATAAAATGTGTGTGTATGTGAATAGAGAGAGGAGGAGAGAGGGAGAGAAAACAATTGCAGCGAAATTTTAATAACTAGTGGATATAGATATAGAGTATATGTGTGTCCAACTGTGGGCTTCCCAAGTGGCACCATTGGAAAAGAATATAGGAAAGATATAAGAATATCTGCCTGCCAATATAGGAAACGCCAGAGACACGAGTTTGATCCCTGAGTCAGGAAGATCCCCTGGAGGAGGGTGTGGCAACCCACTCCAGTATCCTTGCCTGGAGAATCCCATGGGCAAAGGAGCCTGGCAGGCTACAGTCCATGGTGTCACAAAGATTCCAACATGACTGAAGCTGCTTAGCACACATGTATGTCCAATTGTATTGATAATCTTTCAAATTTTCTGTGTGTGCGTGGTATGCTCAGTCATGTCCAACTATATGCGACCCCGTGCACTGCAGACCACCAGGCTCCTCTGTCCATGGGATTCTCCAGGCGAGGATACTGGAGTGGGTTGCCATTACCTTCTCTAAGGGATCTTCCTGACCCAGGGATCAAACCCGAGTCTCTGGCGTCTCTTGCATTGGCAGGCAGATTCTTTACTACTAGCACCACTTGGGAAGCCTTTTTGTGTAGGGTGTAGCAAACACTCGATTTCAGGTGTTATTTGAGTTTTAAAACTTTTTTACTGAAGTATAACAGTTATAACAGATGTATAACATTTATACAGAGGTGTAAACAAATTGTGAGTGCACAGTTGGATGCATATTTACATGCATATTATATGAGCACATCATATAATCAGCACCCAGATATAGACACCCTGCGTTCCTACATATAAGCCCACATATAAAGCAAAGATGTGTGTACTGTGTAGACCCTATGCTTTGAGTCAACAGAATGCATGGGGGTAATAGTTATACACATGATACAGAAAGAAGATAAACACAACTTTCTCTGCCTGTTTGGGTAGTACATGTAGATACTAACGTGAGACCTACCTGTTACCATTGGCTAATTGGCCACATGTACAAACACAGAAACTCCAGTACTTTGGCCACCTGATGTGAAGAACCGACTCATTTGAAAAGACCCTGATGCTGGGAAAGATTATGGGCAGGAGGAGAAGGGGACGACAGAGGATGAGATGGTTGGATGGCATCACTGACTCAATGGACTTGAGTTTGAATAAACTCTGGGAGTTGGTGATGGACAGGGAGGCCTGGCGTGCTGCAGTCCATGGGGTCACAAAGAGTCAGACACGACTGAGCAACTGAACTGAACTGAGCAAAGAGAGACACAGGAGAAAGAACACCAATAACTAAATATCCTAAAAGGTGAAAAAATACTTAAATTTTTTTATTGGAGTATAGTTGATTTACAATGTTGTATTAGTTTCAGGTGTACAGCAAAGTGAATCCGTTATTCTTATACATATATCCACTCTTTTGTTTAGATTCGTTTCCCATCTGAGTCATTACAGAGTATTGAGTGGAGTTCCCTGTGCTATGAAGTAGGTCCTGATTAATTATCTATTTTATACATAGTAGTGTGTATATGTCAATTCCAATCCCCCAGTTTATCCCTTGTCCCCTTACCCCCTGGTAATCGTAAGTTTTGTTAGAAAACAATACTTTTTGACAAGCTTATTTTATTGATTTCAGTATGGCAATTTTTTTTTGGTGACCAGTGAAGTTGAGTGCATTTTCATATGTCTGTTGGCCATTTGGACATTCTCTGTTCAAGTAACATTTTGTATTGTCTGTGTTTTTCTTAATGACTTCCTTTACACAACATGTTTCTAAGTCTTTGGCTGGATATCTGTATCACAAATATCTTTCCTCACACCATGAGCTGTAGTTTTACTCCTGTAATGGCATCTTTTGATGCACAGTTCTTAATCTTATAGTCCAATTTATCGATTTTTCTCAACATACTTAAATGCCTTGTGTGTCTTGTTAAAGATTTTTTTTTTTGCCTGTGCCACAGTCATGAAGATATTCTCCTGTTTTTTTCTTCTAAAACATTAACCTTTCACCAATTAGAATCTGCAACCCACTTAGAATTTATTTTTATATATATCCTTAGGGGGATACAGATTCTTTTGTTTTTCTGTACAGACATCCAATTTACCCGGCACTAATTGCTGAAAAGATAATTCTTTCCCCCACTGCACTGCATTGTTATTTCTGTGATGAATAATTTCTAGAGAGCTAATGTACAGCATGGTGAATACCATTAACAATACTGCATTGTATAGTTGAAATTTGCTTGTGTTCTCACCACAAAAAAGGTGAGGACCGTTTTTGTGGTGAGGTGATGGATAAGCTATTACGTTGATTGTGGTAATCATTTAACTGTGTATACATATTTCAAAAGGTCAAATTGTGTACCTTAAATGTATACAAACTTCATTTGTCGATTGTACCTCAATGAAGCTATTAAAATACATAACGATCCTAGATAGTAGATACCATTCAAGTAAAATCCACTGATACATATTAATCCTAACTCTCCATTCTGAGTCTAATCATTTCACATCACAGGGTAGACAAGGAAAATAATGATGGAAAAAATAGAAAGAAATTAGAGTTCTCAGGGTTCACATGAAACTTGCTAAAATCAGACCACTTTGAAATTCCAATCAACCTGTTTCCCTTTCCTTCTTTTTGTTCCTTTGCACTCACGATGAAAGGAAACGGAAGTAGAGCCTTGTCCGAGCTCTCGCGCTTGTTATGCAGGTCCTGGCTGCTGTCAGCGTCTCTGAGGAGCAGCCCTCGTTCCCAGCTGTTCTGTATTACTGTGGTCTGCATGTATTCGCTCTGTCTTTCTCCTGATTTTCACATCCCACTTGCAGCTCGTGGTGTATCATTTCAGTGCTGTCTTTAGTGACAAATGAGTGTTCAACCTCCTCTCTCTTCATGAGAATGTTATAGTTTCTAAAGCTCAAGAAGTGCCATAATATCTTTGTGAAACTGATAATAATACTGTCAAATGTGTGGAAAATTTCTCTGGACAAAGGAATAAAGAGAATAAATCTGTGTCAACAGGCTTCTCTGTCCATTAGAATGAGAATTTCATGCCAGCCACATTTAAAATCTTGTATGATATTAATACTAATCAGTGTTTATTAACATTCAGACATGTTCACAACTGTTGTAGCAGCTGAGTGCCTGTAAGTTAAATTGATTTTAGTCCTTAGATACCCATTAACAGCCCTGCTTCCCATTTTGGTAATGGAGTACAGTTGTTTGGTGGGGTGTTTATGAAATGACATCTATTTGATTTATAAGTAACCTTGACTAGGAAATCTGTGTGTGTGAGAATGTAAATGATCACCTCCCCCACTTTGATTGCCACATTGCAGCTGTGCGATCCCATTTCCAAACCATTAGAGACCAAAAAGATCTGGAAATACAACAAATACTAAGTTAGACTCTCAGCCTAGAGCAGATACATTAAGGGAAATAGCTTTTGGATTTGCTTTTAAGGGTCTCAACCATGAGCCCACAAAGGAGACTCTGTGTTGATGTACTGAAGAGACCTTGGGAGGTTTTCTGATTTCAAAAGAAGACAATTTTTTGAATTTTGGCTCAGTATGCTAGCCACTTATTCTCAGACACATTTTAACCCTAAAAAAACTTGAGTCTGACATGTCTCATATTGACTTGAAATGTTCAATCAAAGCAAACTCCAGAGTTATAGAGAGAAGAAAATACCACTCCATGGTTTGCTGCCCAAATGGAACTCAAGAGTCATTTCAGAGATTTGCTGGAACCAACCTGGTTGCAGGGTCTTGACACCTCCCTCATTCTCTGAAGAAGTGTGTACAGAAGGAAAACAGCGACTGACAGACTGTCCTGCTTTCTGATATTCCCTTCTGAGCACATTTATTTAAAGAATTTTTCTTTCTCTTGGAAGAGCGTGAGGGTATTGGCCAAGAAAAGATAGCTCCAAGGACTCTTGTCCTCTGTGTGCTTGCTGACTGGCTCAGTCACATCTGACTCTGCAACCCATGGACTGTAGCCCACCAGGCTCCTCTGTCTCTGGGATTATCCAGGCAAGAATACTGGAGTGGGTGTCCATCTCCTCCTCCAGGGGATCTACAGAGGGATAAAGAGTCAGGCCAACATCCCAACACAAGCCCACTTTTAGTTTATAGCTACCTGCTTCCTGAATTTTAGCTTGAGAAGTGCATCAGTTTTATTTTAATCACAGCAGAAATCCCAACAACGTTTTGTACTTCAATGTCTCATTATTCAAGGTTGAATGACAATGTCCCTTATGCAGGTATTGGAAAGCAAGTTTATAGATATGCCTACAGATTTTTCAGGGAGATTCTTTAAGTACCAGAGTCTTCTTTGTGCAACACGAAAGGCGGCTGTTTGTATGGCAGGAAGGTTATCTGAATGTTGACATTCTGAGAATCTCTATTTTAATCTACAGGCGAAAACACTCTGTTTCCACAGACTGTAAAAAACTTTTTCAGGGAGTTTTATGAAAAAATCCAAATAAATGACTATAGAATTAAGTAGGAAATGTAAAAACTTGCAAGTCACATTTGGGATAATATATATAATAGCAAACATGGCAACAAATGGGAGGTAAGAAAATAAGCAAGAGAGAAGTACAACAACATGCATGTACTAGGAAGAGGTCCAGAGGGTTATCTTCAAGAAAGGACCAGACAAAATGCTTTCTCGGGGGAAGAATGGAGTTATTAGCTGTTGGGATTGGGGAAAGTTGATCTAAAATAATATGATAACAACAACAATGAAACCCAAATCTATTTCACGGATAATTTTTATGAATTTCCATCCTTGATTCTTGTCTACTCTACCATATAACACCCACCTCACATGCCCTATACTTTAAAAACTGAGCAATACCGAAGTGAAAGGTTTACATATTCTTCAAGTATGTTCTGCTTTATTGACTATGCCAAAGCCTTTGACTGTGTAGATCACAATAAACTGTGGAAAATTCTGAAAGAGATGGGAATACCAGACCACCCGACCTGCCTCTTAAGAAACCTGTATGCAGGTCAGGAAACAACAGTTAGAAATGGACGTGGAACAACAGACTGGTTCCAAATAGGAAAAGGAGTACGTCAAGGTTGTATATTGTCACCCTGCTTATTTAACGTATATGCAGAGCACATCATGAGAAACGCTGGGCTGGAAGAAACACAAGCTGGAATCAAGATTGCTGGGAGAAATATCAATAACCTCAGATATGCAGATGACACCACCGTTATGGCAGAAAGTGAAGAAGAACTAAAGAGCCTCTTGATGAAAGTGAAAGAAGAGAGTAAAAATTTGGCTTAAAGCTCAACGTTCAGAAAACTAAGATCATGGCATCCAGTCCCATCACTTCATGGCAAATAGATGGTGAAACAGTGGAAACAGTGTCAGAGTTTATTTTTTTGGGCTCCAAAATCACTGCAGATGGTGATTGCAGCCATGAAATTAAAAGACGCTTACTCCTTGGAAGGAAAGTTATGACCAACATAGACAGCTATTAAAAAGCAGAGGTATTACTTTTCCAACAAAGGTCCAGCTAGTCAAAGCTATGGTTTTTCCAGTAGTCATGTATGGATGTGAGAGTTGGACTATAAAGAAAGCTGAGCACCGAAGAATTGATGCTTTTGAACTGTGCTGTTGGAGAAGACTCTTGAGAGTCACTTGGACTGCAAGGAGATCCAACCAGTCCATCCTAAAGGAGATCAGTCCTGGATGTTCATTGGAAGGACTGATGTTGAAGCTGAAACTCCAATACTTTGGCCACCTGATGCGAAGAGCTGACTCATTTGAAAAGACCCTGATGCTGGGAGAGATTGAGGGCAGGAGGAGAAGGGGACAACAGAGGATGAGATGTTGGATGGTATCACCAACTTGATGGACATGAGTTTTGGTGGACTCTGGGAGTTGGTGATGAACAGGGAGGCCTGGCGTGCTGCAGTCCATGGGGTCACAAAGAGTCGGACAGGACTGAGCAACTGAACTGAACTGAACTGAACAAGTTTGTTCATGGTAGTTGTCTTTGCTCTTTCCCTATCCTCCCTTGTCTAACTCTCTGCTTCCACCAGATTAACATCTTGGCTTTGCAACCTTCAACTTCAGTCCTGCCTTTGACCCTTTGTCTGCCCTTCTGTTGAAGGGAGTCTGCTGTCCTGCTTTGTCCCTTCACTCTAAATTCTCTGGACAAACCCTCAGACCAACACATTGTGAAGTGCCAAGCCAGCCAAACCACCATTCACTTCCCATCAGAGGTCCTGAGTTGACAACCAAGTCTAAGGCCAATGATTTCTTTACATAATAAGCTTACCAGCCAGGCCACAAGACACAGGCAAAATTTTTCTGTGGGATGTATGTGTGTATTTTCTTGTCTGGTTTTGTTTGTTGGTTGGTTGGTATTTGATTTTTGGAAGGGTGAATTTTGATGAGGGAGAAATTATATGGATTGTTCTGGAATGTAACTTTAGTAGTTTTTAGAGGGATCTGATCACATTTTTCCTAGGATTGATGCTTTACTCTGCTGAAAATTCCCATGATTGTGCTAATAAGAAAAGGGAAGAGAGGGCTGTGAAAGTGAACATACGGGAGGGAAATTCTATGACTTAGGGTATGAATAATTTGCTCTCCAAAGGCATAATAGTTCCACATAGTTCTTGCTCTAAAAAATGAGCAGGCTCAAGGTAGGAAAGGGTTGCTGAAATCTACTTTCTGCAAGTCATATACCCCAAATTGAAATATGTATTTATAAGAGTATAGAGTCAGGTCAAATTTGAGTTCACTCACTCTGTGTAGAAACCTGGGCAGTCTAGATACTGTCAGCCTCAATATCCTTACCGGAAAATATGGAAACAATAATTTCTATCTAATAGGGTTTACTAGAACTGTCTGAGATAATGTACGTGAAATTCCCTTTCACTGAAGTCTAGCCCTAAATAGGCACGCGGTGCATACTTGTTTCCCTTCCTTTCACCATCTTCGTGGATGCCAAATAAGAAGTCACTTGTTGTTGTTGTTCAGTTGCTAAATTGTGTCCAACTCTTTGTGACCCCATGGACTGCAGCTCTCCAGGTTCCTCTGTCCTCCACTGTCTCCCGTTGTTTCAAACTCGAGTCGGTGATGCTATAAAGAAGCGAAGGCATTTTAATGTATTGCTCCCATTCTTGTGGGGATAACAGTCGTCTGACTACACTAGAATGAATTTGTTGTACACTTTCACTGACTTGTTTCCTGTTGAAGTGAAAGTGAAGTGAAATTTGCTCAGTTGTGTCCGACTCTTTGCAACCTGTACAGTCCGTGGAATTCTCCAGGCCAGAATATTGGAGTAGGTATAGCCTTTCCCTTCTCTAAGGGATCTTCCCAACCCAGGGATCAAACTCAGGTCTCCCACATTGCAGGCAGATTCTTTACCAGCTGAGCCACAAGGGAAGCCCAAAAATACCGAGTGGGTAGCCTTATCCCTTCTCTAGGGGATCCGATCCAGGAATTGAAACGGGGTCTCCTGCATTGCAGGTGGATTCTTTACCAACTGAGCTATCAGGGAAGCCCTTGTTTCCTGTTAGGTGTCTTTAATAATTAGCATTTCGCCCTCCAAATACATGCATTACATAAACTAAAGTTTTCTTTAAGCTGCATGTAATAAAATGAACAGATCTTAAAAACGTGCTCTGAATATACCTAAGAGCACTGTTCGACAGAGAAGGGCGGCAATAGCAGGAAGTATTCTGCTGGAATGAGCAAAGAGAAGTCTGGCTGAAGCTAGCTGACAGGTCACCAAGCTTTGCAGCTCCTTCCCTGCTTAAGGCTCCCAGATCTTCTACACCTACTGTCACAGGGGACGTCCCAGTTGTGAGCGGTCCTTGTTTGTTCCCAGAGCGCACAGCGAATTGCTGAGCCTGTGTTCTGTCTCTGGCCTATACTCTAAGCTTGATGCATTGAACTTCCCGAATGCAGTCTGCTCTCTTGGTTGCTTTTGACAATTACGATTTTATAGCCTGAAGTCATCTGTTTGAGGGAGGGAGCGCAGCTCGGGGTAACCTCTGCCGTGATTGGTGGGACGGGCTTTCAGCCTCCATAATAACGCGCAGCAGCTGCCGAAGAGCATCTCCGCCTAAGTGACACCACGTCGGAAGCGGAGAACTGGCTTCCACAGGAATTGTACAGTCATTTGTAGGATTGAATTTCCCATTTGGAGGGAGGCAGATGACATTTTTATCTAAAAACAATTTAGCTTGCGTTCTTTGGTGAGGAGGTGCGAGATCTACCAGCAGAATACAAAGCAGGTGATGAAAAGAGGGAAAAGATCTGGCTGTATGGAAATGAAGCAAAACAATAAAGCAAGGAATTTACATCCACCTGTTTTTTTGCACAGTGATAACACAATAACCGTTTCTGCCCTTGAATGCTTATTCCCTTAAATGGACTCCTCGTCAGGGCTCATAATAAAAAGAGAACAGCCAAAAGTTTTTTGTATTTGTATTTATCACCACGTGGTCGAATTGCTGGGCATTTGAGCATCTTGGGGACTGCTTGTCTGGGAGACAGGTGGTGCCAGTGGTAAGTAACCTGCCTGCCAATACATCAGACATAAAAGACGCGCGTTTGATCCCTGGGTGGAGAAGATCTCCTGGAGAAGGAAATGGCAACCCACTCCAGTATTCTTGCCTGGAGAATCCCATGGACGGAGGAGCCTGGCAGGCTATAGTCTATAGGCTTGCAAAGAGTCGGACACGACTGAAGCAACTTAGCACACAGTAACTTATCTTCCATTGAAGTTTTATTCCCCTTTAGTTGCTTTCTTTAAATCAATACAGTAAAGCCTAAAATGTGTTGTCATTGCTTTTTAACCTTTATTCCATTGTATTGTCCTGCCTCTTCCAAGCGATTCAAGATCTGAATAGTATTTTCTTGTGTGTTTGGCTTCTGCCTAATCCTAAAAGACAGATAAATTAAATGCTATGCTAATAGAGTAGGGTGACTCTTTAACTACATGATATCAGATCAGGATTTAGAAAATAAACCTGAGTGTATGCTTTAGCAATGGTTCCATGATAAGACAATAAGGTGGCTCTGGACAAATCTGGTGTCTGAATGAACAAGTGGTCTCTTCTTGATGTTGGTTGATGGCTTGCTCCCTGCTTTTTTACTGCAGGCTTGATTTCTTCTGGAGGCAAGCGTTGGGAATGTAGTTCTCCACACCTCCTCTGCCTCCAACTTCCCAATATATACGTGATCTCTCCAAAAAACAAAAAACAAAAAAACAACCTTTTAAAAATATTTTTAAATATTTATTTATTTATTTGGCTGAACTCGGTCTTAGCTGTGGCACATAGAATCTTTAGTTGCAGCAGGCAGGACCTAGTTCCCTAACCAGGGATCACTCCCGGGCCCCTGCGTTGGGAAGCAAAGTCTTAGCTACTGGACTGCCAGGGAAGTCCCTCCAACCCTTTTTTTTTCAAAACTCCCTTCTAGGATGGTCATGACAAGAATTGGATAGTCTTTGCCGTATTCTTAATTAAAGCAGAAATTTCCATGGATTCTCAGGATCTCAGTGGTAAGGTGTAGAAACACAGTTCCAACTATTTAAAGAAGAAATGAATTAGCTTATAAAACACACCATGGAAGAGCTGGGATCTGATCCCAGGGATGATTGGTTGTAGGACTCAAAAGCTGAACACAACAGTCTCTCTCTGTGTGTCTTTTCAAGTTCCTTCTCTGCTTCTTTCCGTATGTCAGCTTCGGTCTTCCAGGCCAGCTGTCCTCACAAGGTTGTGAGGATGGCCAGATGTAGGTTTAGATCGTGGTAACTTTCTGACCCAATATGAACGAGAGCTCTGCCCTGCCACCTCCAGGAAAATCTTGAGGGATGATATAAACTATAAATGCTCTCATTGGCTTGACATAGATCACAAACTATCCCACAGTTAGTGTGGCCCAGAGGAAGTGATCAAAGATTTGACCAACCTGGGCAAGTGCCCACTTTTCCTGATAGAACTCTGCCGGCCTCTACAGAGTTATGTGGTTGAAATGAGAGAAGAACACTTCCCAAAAGAAGGGGAGGGGGTGCTGTCCTAGGCAGACCCAATAATGCCTGTCCACTAAAGATGGCAATGCTGGCAAAGGAACCGTTTGTTTGGTGGTGAAATCGACAAGTCGTGTAGTAACTGCAGACCCACCTGCTATAGACCTTCAGTCAGTGCTATTGAATAGATAAGTTAGTCTTGAGTTCTCAGCTTTAGAAACAGATTTTACTCATTTCTTTGTCTAGATATTTCTGTTTAACCTGTCTTATCCCTATTGTCAATCTGGGGTTCTTCTACCTAACTTCTCAAGGGACCTGATGACTTTTTCACGAGTAAAGCTAGCAGTCTGTCAGGCCATTTACTTCCCTCGATCCTTTTGAAATTTGAAATAGTGTTTCCTTCTCAATCTTTGCTATCCCTCAGCCTCATCTCCTGGCTCCTGATTGAACTTAGTGGCTTCTATAGCCACAGTCACGGTGGTTTCCTAAAAGAATCATCCTGTCACCTAGATGCAAGATTTATTTAAGGTGTGTAAACACCATTGGCAAAAGTATAATCACACACACAGTCTATATTCAGGAACCTAGACTGTTCCTTCCATGGGGATCCCCCATTATTGTAACCCCCTGATGTGCTGTTGGTGACAAGTGCAGAGTGAATCCTGGCATACCAGGAGACAGTGTGGGTTCAGTCCCAGACCACCATAATGAAGTGAATATTGCAACAAACCATATCATGGGAATTTTTTGATTTCCAAGTGGGTGTATAAAAGTTATGTTTATACCGTAGTGTAGACTATAGTATCTGTGTTAAGTCACTTCAGTTGTGCCTGACTCTTTGCGACTCTATGGACTGTAGCCCGCCATGCTCCTCTATGCACTGGATTCTCCAGGCAAGAATACTGAAGTGGGTTGCTATACCCTCCTCCAGGGGATCTTCCCAACCCAGGGATTGAATCCATGTCTCTTTTATCTTCTGCATTGGCAGGTGGGTTCTTTATCACCAGCACCACCTGGGAAGCCCTGCATACTATAGTATGTACATACCTTAATTAAAAAATACTTCATTGCTAAAAAAAGGCTAACCATCATCCAGCCTTTTGTGAACTATAATCTTTTTACAATAGTAACATCACAAATCACCATAACAGACTTAATAATAATAAAAAGATTTGAAATATTGTAAGAATTGCCAAACTGTGACACAGTAAGAAAATGCTGTTGGAAAAAATGGCACCAATAGAGTTACTCGAGAGAGAATTGCTACAAACCTCCAATTTGTAAAAAAACTCGGTATCTGCAAAGCACAATAAAGCAAAGTGCAATAAAATGAGGTGCAGCTACACTTCCCAAGTCCTCTCTCTAACCAGCAATAAATGTGGAAAATCCTGAAGCCAGTCTCTTGAGTGGTTCCTCATTGAACTCTCTTGCCAGCTGATTGCCTTATTACAATCAACCATGTGGAACACAGACAGGAGTTCCTGAAGAGTGAGCTTTAGTTGACTATAAATAACCAGGAAGCAAATGTCCACTGGAAGCACCAGGAGGATTAGCTTGGCAACTAGTGTAACAGAGAAGAAATAGAAAGGGATAATTGCTTCCTTCTTCTTGGTACGAATACAGAGAAATGGAACAATCTCTCAATGTCTGAGAAATAAGAAAGTGCATTCTTCTGAAAAACAAGGCAATAAAATTATGTATTGCTTTGGAAGAAAAGTAGGCTCAGAATCATACCATTGTGCAGCATAACTACAAATAAGAAACTCAGATAATTTCAAATAGAAGCACATGGTCACAGCATTACCACCATGAATCCTCTGAGACAGACACAAGAATCTAAACCATTGATTCTGGCAACACTTGTATGACTCTCCATTACAGCAAAGTTACTGAAGTGGAAATGTGGACTGCCATTTTGCAAAAAGGATAATCTCAAAAACATGGCCATCTTGAGAGCGAGAACATGAAGACATTGGACTCTCTATTTCTCATCTATCATTGCTAGATTTCTCAGAGTTCACAAAAACAAAACAAGATGCTTGGTTAACATTTACTGAGTTGGAAAAAAATAAGTATCTCCTATCTGGTATGTCAGATTAGTCATTGAGAAAAATGCAAATTAAAACAGCTTGTGAGGAAAATATGATGCTCTGCAAAAATATCTAGCAAGTTTAAAAAGGAAAGTGGTAGAGGATAAAAGGAAGCTCATGATATTAAGAACAGCTGATGTGACTTCTCCAAAAATATCTATCAGAAACTTGTATGCAGTGGGCTTCATAACTTACCACTGAAAATGTCAGTCTCTCTTATTAGTTGAATAATGGGCACTCAGAGTTAATTTCAAACACTCAGTCTTTATTCCTTGTGATTTTTTTTTAAAGGAAAATACATTTCAAGAGAACATTATGAAGATTAAAACTCAAGAAAATTTTAAATGTCAGAACAAATAAACTATTTATTTATGATATTAAGGATATTCTTCCCAAAATAAGTCACATTTTAAATGCAAACATATTGTGTTTCTCTTATCAATAAGAGATGGGTGTGAATCCCAAGATTCATGGCTAGAGGATGACATAGTGAGAATTGGTATTTCCTTAGATAATTCACAATCATCAAAAATAAATTGTAAACAGGAATCAAATTTTAAAAAAAGAGATAGAAGCAATGACTTTGAACTGACCACAGTCCCAGAGAGGTGATAGATGTGGCCGAAGCTGGAGCGCTAACAGAAAGACAGTGGCAGAAGGGGTCACATGTTGTCCTGGGGCGTTCGATCCAGGGCCCACACATTTTGGTGGTGTGAAGAAAGATCACGAGTTGATTTCAGAAGTATGAAATCATGGAACATTTACCCTTGAGGAAGCCCTTCAGTGAGCCCTGCCCTTCCATCTGATATGCAGAGGGTGGGCTGGGGGACTAGCTTAAAGTCACAGCATCTTTCCAGCTCTTTCAGTCTGAAGACAACTTTCAGGTGAGTTTCTCTAGTCTCACAATCACAAACACAAAATCGTTGAGGCCCTTGTCCCTGGAAAAGAAGCATAGGTTAAATTTCATCTTTTTAAGTCTCCATTTTCTGTCTTATAAAAAGCAGCTTCATATTTGCAATACAGAATATATGTATTCTAGGGAAGTCCAAAGGGACAGAGCTTTTTTATTTGACTTGCATTTTGGATCCACCCACTTGCCACCTGGCGAATCTTAGAATTCGAGAAGGTTTGCAATGAAAAGGCCTAAGGAGTGCTAGTGGTAAAGAACTTGCCTGCCAATGCAGGAGACATGAGACTCAGTTTCGATCCCTGGGTTGGAAAGATCACCTGGAGGAGGGCATGGCAACCCACTCCAGTGTTCTTACCTAGAGGACCCCATGGACAGAGAAGCCTGGTGGGCTACAGTCCATGGGGTCGCAAAGAGTCAGACACGACTGACGTGACTGCCCACGCACGCATGCCCTGCTTAGAAAGAGCAGGTGCTCTCAGCTGCAGGAGTCTCAGAGGAAGCGATGGGGTGGCGGAGGGGCCAGCTGTCCTGACCACTACCCTGACACTGCTGCAGGAGTCTCAGAGGAAGTGATGGGGTGGCGGAGGGGCCAGCTGTCCTGACCACCACCCTAACACTGCTTCACTGCCCCTACTTCGTCTGTAGCTCTCGGTTTCTTCCTCAGCAAGAAAAACAGAGACAAAGAGAAATCAGAAGCTCTCATAGTGACATAATACACAAAGCCTTTTAATTATGTGACAGTTTTGCCAATAATCTGTAGTATCTATTTGGGAAAACCATCTTCAGGTCGACAAATCACTAGTCCAGCCCTCTCATTTATAAATGACCATTACTCATGGGCTGTTCGGGAACTACGCTTTAAGAAGCACCTGTGGCAAATGGTTCTTTCATTCATGCATTCATTCACAAATATGTACTGAGAAGTGACTCTGCCAGAAACGGCTAGATATGGGGAGAGAGAAATCCCTTCCCTTGGAGGCTGACAGTCCAGTCAGAAAGACGGACGTACATTAAACACAAGTGTGTTTCCATGTTACGACTGCTATGCTACAACTGCTGTAAAGTACAATATAATAATTTAGCACAGTGGTTAATTGACACACTGCCAGGGGAGGCTTCTCCCTTCTGGTACTTCTGAAAAATGACTTAATCTCTCTGAGCTTCAGTTTCCTCCTTTTTAAGCTGTAAATAAAAGTTAGTTTTTATGGCATACGTTGTTAGGAAGGTTAACTGAGATAAAACATGTAAACACAACTGGCATATAGTAGGTGCTCATAAATGTTAGCCATTGTTACTGTTCTTTCTATAGTAGAAATGAAAAACCTGTTTTATTTGGCTTGTGGAGGTCTAAAGATGCTTTCCATCACTTCCTGGCAAATAGATGGGAAAATAGTGGAAACAGTGACAGACGTTATGTTTTGGGGCTCCAAAATCACTGCAGATGGTGACTGCAGCCATGAAATTAAAAGATACTTGCTCCTTGGAAGAAAAGCTATGACCAACCTAGACAGCATATTAAAAAGCAGAGATATTACTTTGCTAACAAAGGTCTGTCTAGTCAAAGCTACGGTTTTTCCAGTTGTCATGTATGAATGTGAGAGTTAGACTATAAAGAAACCTGAGTGCTGAAGAATTGATACTTTTGAACTGTGGTGTTGGAGAAGACTCTTGGGAGTCCCTTGGACTGCAAGGAGATCCAACCAGTCCACCCTAAAGGAGATCAGTCCTGAATGTTCATTGGAAGGACTGATGCTGAAGCTGAAGCTCCAATGCTTTGGCCACCTGATGCAAAGAACTGACCCATTTGAAAAGATCCTGATACTGGGAAAGACTGAAGGTGGGAGGAGAAGGGGACAACAGAGGATGAGACGGTTGGATGGCATCACCGACTCAAAGGACGTGAGTTTGGGTAAGCTCCCGGAGTTGGTGATGGACCTGCTGCAGTGCATGGGGTCACAAAGAGTTGGACACGACAGAGCAACTGAACTTCATGGAAAGGCTTTCCTCTGGCTGAGTCTTGAAAATAAATTAAATTTCTGCCAGTTAATTGTGGGGAGGAATAGATTCTGGTAAAAGTTAAATGAGTAGAATGCTAAGAGCCGGGCCCAGCCTGACACATTGGAGAATCGCCCGGCCACAGGGAGTAGCCAGTGTTCAGGATACAGGCCTGGCTGTCCCCACACAGGGCCCAGACAGGGACAGGGGCCAAAATGCTACGAGGACTTAGTTCTGTCCTCCTCTGCTTCCCCTGGGCCAGCCAGTTCTTTGCCTTGGCCTTAAGTTTCTTATTTGGAAATTAAAGTTATAAAAGTAGAGGACTGCTACCATTGCTCCTAGCTCCAAAATGGTAAGGGTTTATCTTAGGATCTAATAAAGTCAAACCAGAAGGTTTATGTTGCATACTGGCCAAAACCAAGTGAGTGTTCTGAGTTAGGAGGCTGCTTAAGAAAGGTATGGGTACTTCTGTCACCAAACCAAACTTGGGTCTATTTGCCTGATGTGCAGCAAAGTCAATTGACTGACATCCATTTTTGGTGAAATAAAGAAGAGTATTTAGTGCAAGTTGTCCAAAGTGGGACCAAGCAAGGAGAACGAAGAGCTCATGCTCAAAAGACATGAACTTTCTCTGATGGCTTTTGCAAGCATGCATGCTGAGTTGCTTCAGTCATGTCTGACTCTTTGTAACCCTATGGACTGGAGCCCGCAAGGCTCCTCTGTCCATGGGATTCTCCAGGCAAGAATACTGGAGTGGGTTGCCATGCCCTCCTCCAGGGGATCTTCCCGACGCAGGGATCAAACCCTAGTCTCTGGTATCTCCTGCATTGGCAGGCAAGTTTTTGTTTTGTTTTGTTTTTACCATTAGCACCACCTGGGAAGCCTGATGGCTTTGGGGGAAGGGTTTTTAAAGACAAAGTGAGGGAGAGGGTCACAGCTTGATCAGTTTGTGCATGACTCTCTGATTGGTTGATGATGAGGTCTCAGTCCCACCATTATCAATTCTCAGGCACCAGCTGTTCTGGGGGCTGCGTGCTCATGGTCATCATGCAGTTAGCTCCTTCCACCTGGCGGGGGTTTTAGTGTCTACAAAACGACTCAAGGATATGGCTCAGGATATTATCTATAGTCCTTGAGGAGGAACCAAAGGCCCTTGACTTTGTCTTAGGTCTCAGTTCAGGTCAGTCGCTCAGTCGTGTCCTACTTTTGCGACCCCATGGGCTGCAGCATGCCAGGCCTCCCTGTCCATCACCAACTCCCGGAGTTTACTCAAACTCATGGCCATCGAGTCAGTGATGCTATCCAGCCATCTCATCCTCTGTTGTCCCCTTCTCCTCCTGCCTTCAATCTTTCCCAGCATCAGGGTCTTTTCCAATGAGTTAGTTCTTCGCATCAGGTGTCTTACGACTAGACTATTATTATTTTTTGTCTTGCTTGACTGTTTTCCTCTGTTTCTGCATTTTCTCACCTCTCTGATTAAATTTGCTCTCTGGCACTGGGGGAAGGCCTAGGAGGCTAGAGCTTTCCTACAAATGAGAGGCAGACATGGGACCTGGCGGGTGAGGGAGTCTGTCTCCAGGAAAGCGCCTCAGGAAGCTGCTCGGTTTCTCCTCACAGAAGTGTGTGCGGTGACGCGGGGGATTGTGGGAAAGGGGCACAGACTCCTGAGCGGCCGCTGAAGGAGAGGGTCAGCTCCCTGAAAGCGAGGGCTGACACAACTCAAGGACAGGGCACTGCTGCCTTTCGGACTTGTGAACTCGTTCAGTTTCCACTACAAGTTATTCACCTGTTTCTACTTTTGTCATTATGTAATTTCTCAATCAATGGATGGGAAAGATCTGCTATTATAACGTGGGGATCAGAAAACATGTTTAACCTGTTAAAGGATCTTAAGTGTGAAAACCCTGAGAATCACTAGACCCTGATAAGTTGCTATGAATTGACTTTTACCTGAAAGCTAAAAGCTAATCCACACAACCTGAAACATTATATAAAATATATATATATAAAGAAAGTAAAATGATACCAAGGCAAATACAATGATATTAAGGGAAAGTGAAATAAGATAGAAATGGAGAAATCCTCTGAAGAATGAATGCAGTCTTTCTTGGAGTTTTCCTGTATCAGAAATCTGGTACTGAAGATACTGATAATGTGGGAAGGATCATGGACTTCCCATAACCCACCCATCACTCACCTGAGTTTGAAAGTTCCCAACAAGACAATTTACATAAAAGATATTTGTATGGCAGAAACCACCACCAGACCAGGTTAGTCCTCACTGGTGCTGACTGGTGTGATGGTGAAAGCTTTTCATGTTTTCAGAAGCCCAGATGAGCTCCATGTTTGAAGACAGGGTTCATTCATCATGGAAGCTACCCCAGGAAGGGTGTTAGACATAGGCCAGAGTCAAAGACAGCTCTCTACTCTGATGCAGGGGTATTATTGTCTGTCCATTAGGCACATCTCAGAATATTCACATCGATGGTGTTTTAGGAAGTTGAGGCTCCAACCTAAGGGAATGCAGTGCAGTAGTGGGGAACTGGGGTCTGGAAGAGACAAATGTGTGAAACTTCTTACAGCTGTAGCTGGCACAGAGATCACAGGCACCCTTCAGTCTATCCGTAGGGTTCAAACCATGACTTGATATGTGGTCTGCATTTACAAAGGGCATGGTTTCCCCCAACACTCTCGCTCATCAGTACTCCTCTCACAGGTCCCTTCAACACATGCAAAGGTAACTCAATAGCAATATTTTTATATTTGAGGTAACTTTCTCACTTCTACTTGTATAAATAATTCAAGAGCTCTTACTTTAATTTTTTTGGTTTTCCTATCTTAGAAAAATCTTCTATTTATGTTAGGAGCATTGGGGAAGGCTAATTGTTTATGGTTCTGGCTGTATCAAAATCCTAAACCAAAAATTTGGTGGTGTTCTTCCCTTGAAGTTGTCACAGCTCCCATATTTGGTTATCTACAGGGTCTCAGAAACAAATCTTGCCTTATTTTAATGTCATTTAGATGCTTCAAGGGTAACAGGAAGCAAGTGGATGCAGTCTGTTGCCTTGTGGGCTTTGTACTTGTTAAGATGAAAAGACAGCAAAGATGAGATGAGAGGAAAAAGCAGAGCTCCCTACGATGACCAGCACTATTACAATATAATATTGCAGCACAAGGTCACTGCACCACTACTCTCAGCCAGAGTCCTGGAGAAAATGTTCCAGAAAAAAGGAGATGGGCCCATGTAGGACACACACAATTTGCATATATTATTTCGTTTGATCTTCACACTAACCCCTACTGATTTGTAAATGAGAAATCTTGTGTTTCAAGAGATGAAGCAACTTGTTCAAAGAGCTAAGAAGTGACAGTGCCAAGATTAAAATCTTGCTATAATTTCAGGCTCAGAAGAGAGGACTTATTGAGAGTAAAAATTTATTGCCCTTGCACGTACAAGAAGTTTTGCTGTTAAAATTAATTTTGTGTAGTGGTTTTCCAAATACATTCTTAGAGAAACTACTGCTCTGAAGTTTTAGTGGTTCTTCAGTAGTTCTAGGATATTTTATTTTAACTTCATTCGTGAAATAGAGTTCTATTTTAATAAAATACATGGGTTATATACCAACACCTAGGAAACCATGAAATTATTCATTTGACTTATTATTGGTTAATTTCATAAGTAAATGTTACAAATTAGGACTTGCAAAAACAAGGGAATTCTATTAAGAAAAAAAAAATTGTTTTTCTACAGTTGGAATTTTTTCACCATCTCATTTCTCTGCTTCTCTTTTCAGCAATATCTATTGAAAGAATTACTATTTTTTCTTACATCTCCTAAACCTCCATGTTACCTTCAACCCACTGTAGTCGGGGTTCAATCCCATCCACTTCACAGAAGCCTACCCTAGCCTGTGCCAACACTGCCTTGGCCAAATTAACCCAGACAAATTTGGGGGTTTTTTTGCTCTGATTTTTATGTGACCTCTCAGAAACGTTCAATATAGATGACAGCTCCATTTGCCAAACTTCTCTCACTTCCCCTCATGTCTTCCAGGATGCCACATTCGTCTGGTTTCCCTTCTTCCCTGACGTCCCTCGTAGTGTCCAGGACTGCATCTTCTACCTTAATTTGGCCCCTAAATATTGAGGAGATCAGCACTCTCCCCTCTGCTCCTCCCAGTAACCTTCTCTTCTTAGGCTGTCTAATCCAGTCTCAAGGGCTTACATACTACCTACATGCTGGTGACTGTTAACTGGAAGCACAGGCTGGACTAGAAATATCAGAAACCTCAGACATGCAGGTGAGACCACCCTTATGGCAGAAAGTGAAGAGGAACAAAAGAGCCTCTTGATGAAAGTGAAAGAGGAGAGTGAAAATGTTGGCTTAAAACTCAGCATTCAGAAAACTAAGATCATGGCATCCGGTCCCATCGCTTCATGGCAAATAGATGGGAAACAATGGAAACAGTGGCTGACTTTGTTTTCTTGGGCTCCAAAATCACTGCAAATGGTGACTGCAGCCATGAAATTAAAAGACACTTGCTCCTTGGAAGAAAAGCTATGACCAACCTAGACAGCATATTAAAAAGCAGAGACATTACTTTGTCAACAAATGTCCGTCTAGTCAAAGCTATGGTTCCAGTGGTCATGTATGGATGTGAGAGTTGGACTGTAAAGAAAGCTGAGCACTGAAGAATTGATGCCTTTGAACTGTGGTGTTAGAGAAGACTTGAGAGTCCCCTGGACTTCAAGGAGATCCAACCAGTCCATCCTAAAGGAAGTCAGCCTTGAATATTGGAAGGACTGATGCTGAAGCTGAAACTCCAATACTTTGGTCACCTGATGCAAAGAACTGATTCATTTGAAAAGACCCTGATGCTGGGAAAGATTGAAGGTGGGAGAAGAAGGGGATGACAGAGGATGAGATGATTGGATGGCATCACCAACTCAATGGATATGAATTTGGGTAAACTCAGGAGTTGGTGATGGACAGGGAGGCCTGGCATGCTGCAGTCCATGGGGTCACAAAGAGTTGGACAGGACTGAGCAACTGAACTGAACTGAACAGTTAACTAAACTAGTTTCACTTTGCCAAAGCCCTAACATGACAAAATTTGCAGCAAAGAGAGGATGTATTTGCAAGCCGGTCAAGCAAGGAGAGCGGAGAGACCTCAGATCTGCCTCTCCAAAAGCAATGGGCTGAGAGTAATTACAGGATAAAGAATAAAGAAGCAGGCATGGGGAACGTGGGGAAAGGTGATTGGGAAGAGGCGTGGTGATTATCCTGCACAGACATAGCTAGCTCCAGGTCTCTGCAGGCACTCAGCACGCTCTGGGGGTGGAGCTTTGGCTCTCTGATGTCACAAAAGCCACCAGGTGGACACTTGGGCTGGCCCAGTTGGAGAGGTGGTGGTTCTAACCGGTCTTCACCAGCTCAGCTGGAACAAGACACAGCTGACTACAGATACCTTATTGCTTAGTTACCTGCAGCTTGGGGGACATGCAAGTCTTTTGAAGACAACCTTGGTTAGTGAGGTCAGGTGAAATGGATTTGACTAATGATCACCCATGGTTTCATTCCTAACCCTAACATTCAGTTTCAGATTCACATTCAGTTGCTCACTGCATCTCTCCACAGTCTAACTGATGTCATATTTAAGATGTCTAGGGCAAAGCTCTTGAACTTCCCTTCTCAATCTAGTACTTATCTGTTCTTCCCCACCTTGGGAAATGACCTCACCATCTATCCAGCTGCTCGGACTAGAATCACGGGAGTCACCCTTGACCCTGTTCCTTAACGTCCTGCGTCCCACTTACCTGACTTACCCGACTTACCCTGAGTCTCTCCGCCTCTCTCCAGCTTTGTTGCTGCCATTTTAGTCCAAATAACTGTCATTTCTCCTGGGTTCGTGCCCCAGGCTCCTACTTCCTCTCTTTCCCCCTTCCCAAAAAATGAGATCTTTATACCAAACTCAGAGTTTCTCGACTAGAGCAGTACTGACATTCTAGGCTGTCGGTTTGTTTGTTGTGGGGGCCACCCCAGGTATCACAGGGTGTTTAGCAGGATCCCTGGCCTCTGCCCACTAGATGTCAGTAGCACTTTCCAGTTGTGACAGCCAGAAATGCCTCCAGACAGTGGTAAAGGTCCCCTGGGGGACAAAATCGCCCCCAGTTAAGAATTACTGCCATAGCCAAAGCAATTTTATTCAGAAAAATGAATCACAGATTATGATAATAAATATTAAGATAAAATCATAGAAAATAATGTCACCTCCCTACTTTAAACCCTCTGGTGACTCCCTAAGTCTTCCGCATGTCCATGAAGGCTCTGCATGATCTAGCTCTGCCAATTTCTCTGACTTTAAAGCTCCCAGTGGCTTTACTGCTATTCCTCCTGTAAAGTAAGCTCATTCTCACACAGGACATTGCCCTTGGTTTTCTTTCTGTTTAGGATCCTTCTCCCCTAACGTCCTGACTTCTGCGTGACTTCTCTCTGCACATAATGGACCTAGCTGCTCTGCACTTATCTCACTAGGCTGGCTTCCTGTCCCGTTTACATTTCCACATCGCCTTTCTTCACAGCATCTCCAGGCATCTGAAATGACCTTCTGTCGATGTTTCCTTGTCTGTCTCTCCAACTATAGTATGAGCTCTGTGAAGGGAAGCTCCTAGTCTGTGACACACCATCACCACATCTCCAGTGCTTGCAATAGCACTGGGCACACAGTAGACACTCGAGAAATATTCATTGATTTTTAAAAGTCTTCCTGTCTTGACTTCACATACTGAAAGGATTACACGTGAAACTTCGCTGTGTAAACATTAAAAAAAAAAAAGTATTTTTTTTTTTTTTACTAGACTAGGATGTCCATCACACAGAGCTCAAATGAATTCCTGTGTCGACACCATGTGTTTTAGGTGACAAACGTGAGAAATACCCCTTTTGTAAGGAAAGGCTGCTAGCGTGATCGGATAGTGACTGGAGCCCTAATGCCAATAAACAAAGTTTGGCCAAGTCCACACCGCAAAACTCTTCCTAAGTGACCTAAGCTGTGCAGAAACCCGTCCCCAGAGGTGAAGTCCTAATGAATCTATCTCCTGTGCCAAAGAGCCTTCTGCTTGATATAAGCTTTGTCAGGGGAGTGAGATATTCACGTTTTAATGTCTGCGGATTATGGTAATGTGCTTGACTATATTGATCTGTTCAGCATTCTGTACTTGCTTTGGCCACCAACCAAGAACTCCAAGAGAAGGAAGTGTCCAGATGGTCATAACACAACTGTGAAAAGGGGTCAAAGCAGCAGCACATCAGTGTTACTCATAAAACATCAGACACCACGTTCTGACACCTCCCTTAAGCCGCAAGCCTAATGGGAAGGTGCTTCTTGGGCTGCATGAATCCCGCCGCTGGCAGAAATCATGTGTGTGACGTGAATGAGCACTCCTCAGCTGGCCTGCAGTCTGGAGGGACGGAGCAGTGGCTCTCCATGGGGGAGCCCTTGGACTCGGCCATCCGGGCAAGGACCTCAGAAGTACTGCATGTGGGGGTCATGCAGACGGGGGAGCAGAGAACCCTCAGGGTCCCGGAGGGCTGGCCGAAGGCCCAGGGCAAAAAGCAGCGGAGTGGGGAGCACTCGGGCTGGGAATCTGGGCAGTTGGGGCTCAGCCCCCGCTCGGCCGCTTGCTGATAACTTTTCACATGTATGCCTGCCTGCGGATTACTTTATTTCCCTATGCTGTCCTTTTTTCACCTCTAAAATGAGGTGACATTCTTCTTTCTCCTCTCATAAGATGGAAGGAGCATAAAACATGCTAATGTAAACTCCCTGTGCCAGGAAGGGCGAGTCAGAGTTCCTCCTCCTCCTTCTCACCATCCTTCCAGGCTCAGGCACGTCTCCTCTGATCCGGACTCCACCTGCCTTCACTACCTGACCTTGAAATCAGCAAAGGCCTTATGAGACAAGCCCACACTCACCCTTCTGTTCTCGGCAGCTTCTGCCAGCTGCCTCGGAGAAAAGATGAGCACGTGTGAGCTGCTGACCTTGAGCTGCCCTCTCTTCTGTGAAGGTGATCGAAGGCTTGGCAGGACGGAGCACTTGGGGGAGCGTCTGCACCCACCACCCCAAACCGCCAGCCGGCAGGAGAAGGGCAGGGGACAGCAGACCCCTAGCCTGCTAGGCTGCTCGTCACAGATGCCCCTGACGCTTCACAGCTACCGAGTTTGAGAGTTTAGCAGAAACTGAGAGCATGATAAATAAAAAGGACTGTGCTCGCCTTTAATAAAGCAAACAGACCAAGGAGCCATTCATTTACCGTATGAAGGATTTGTTTTCCAGGGCAATCATGCAAAAAGGCTTAGCCTATCTCGCAGATGAAAAACTGGCCTGACCCTATCCTGCCCAGCTGACTGAACTTTGCAAACAGGGCTTTCAAAGTGCTCTTTTTCAATTAATGTTTTAATATTTTGAGGCTTTTCATGGAAATTATAGCTCTAGCTGTTCAAGATGACTTCAGTGACTGCCTGATTTACACATGCACCCAAGCAATGCCAATGGCCTTTGCAAATTAGATTTTTAAAATAATTCACACGGTGGCTTTTTAATGTACTCAAGTGCTTCCCATATGCTGCCTTCTAGCCTCATTCTGAAGCACAGATATTTCAGAGCATAGTGCACATTTCAACCCTTTTTTTTTTCATACCTTTCCCTTTTAGATAGCTTCAACGCTGCTTTCATTGATCAGAATAATGAAAAGAGAACCACAGGGCTCAAGATGAGATGTCAGTCATCAAGGCTGCTTTCATGTTGAGTCTCAGATCATCACCAAATCTTCAGCCCTCTCTCATCACATAGCGTCGGTTTTGTTGCCACAGCTCCTTGCTGTTTTGATCCACTGTACATTTGTGGCCAAGGTCTTCTTCTTAAGACATTGCTGTTAGCACTTTATTCCCTGCTCAAGAAATAAAAGCACCTTGCTGCCTCCAGTCTAAACTTTGAATTCCCTTTACTGGCTTTTTTGCCCCTTTAAAAACAAAAATAGACTTTCTTTTTAGAGTACTTTTTAAGAGGAGAGCAAAGCTGAGCAGAAAGTGAAGAGTTCCCATATATTCCTTCCCCCGACACCACCCTGACACACAACCTCCCTCATTATCAGCCTCCTGGACTAGAGTGGTACATTTGTTACAATTGATGAGCCTGCATTGATACATCATTATCATCCAAAGTCCTTAGCTTACGTTAGGGCTAACTCTTGGTGTGATATTTTGGGTTTTGACAGATGTACAGTGACCTGTCCCTACCCCTGTGGTCCATACAGAAGGTTTCACTCCCCTCACTCCTCTGTGCTCTGCCTGTCCATCCCTCTTTCTTCTCTGACCCCTGGCACCCATCGATCTTCTTGCTGTCTCCATAGTTTTGCCTTTTCCAGAATGCCATATTGTTGGATTCCTACAATACACAGCCATTTCAGATGGGCTTTTTTCACTTAGTAATATACATTTAAGGTTCCCCCATGGCTTTCCATTCTTTTTAGTATTGAATACTACCCCACTGTCTGGATGTCCCAAAGTTTGTTTTTCTCTGCACCTACTGAAGGGATTCCCATCTGCTTCCAGGTTTCAGCAATTATGAATAAAGCTGCAATAAACATTCGAGTGCAGGTTTTTGTGTGGACACAATTTTCATCTCCTTTGGGTAAATCCCAAGAAGTGCGATTGCTGGATTGTATGGTAAGAATGTGTTCAGTTTTGTAAGAAGCTGTAGAATTATCTTCCATAGTGGCAACTCCTTATTGCGTTCCACTAGCAACGAATCGGAGTTCCTATTGCTTCACTTGCTTGCCAGCATTTGGTGTAGCCAGTGTTTTGGATTTTTGCCATTCTATAAGTGTTGCAGCCTGACTTTTACATCCTGATTCACTTTACCTTGTCTTCTCCAAACGTGTCTGCGGTTTTTCCAAACAAGAACATCCTACTGTTGTGCAGCTTGTGTTCCAACTGATCCCCCGCCGGCCTTGGTTCCAGGTCTGTGCCCTTGTTTTTCCTCACGTGAAAGCCTGCCACCTTCTGGGTCAAACCATGCTGTGCTCTTCTCTGCGGGATCTTCTTGATGATACCAGACATCATTTCTCTTCCCTTGCCGTGAACATCTCTAAAGACATGCTTGTCAACCCAAGAGATACTGCAGACTAGGTTCCATCCCTAGAGATTCTGACGTTACTGAACTATGAGCAAGGACCTTTAAAAGTCCTCCCAATGACTCTAGATGTGCTCCCAAAGTCAAGAATCAAACACTAGGACTTACAGTCTTCACCAGATGATCCAGTACCTTGTATGATCAGGTTCTCTGGAGGAAGGACTCAGCACTTAGGGAGCTTTAAAAAAAAAACTAAACTGAGCACCACAGGCATTCTACCTTACAACTTGCTCCACATGTGTTTTATCTACTCAACTAGATCCCCAGTTAATATTTGGGGTTTCAAAGATTCACAATTAATATTTGGGGTTTCTACTTTTTGATTGCTGATCCCAACCCACCGCCTATTCCTAAAACACATCATAATACAGAATACACAGCAGAAATTCAGTTCAGTTCAGTTCAGTCGCTCAGTCATGTCCAACTCTTTGTGACCCCGTGGACTGCAGCACACCAGGCCTTCCTGTCCATCACCAACTCCCGGAGTTTACACAAATTCATGTCCATTGAATTGGTGATGCCATCCGACCATCTCATCCTCTGTCATCCCCTTTTCCTCCAGCCCCCAATCCTTCCCAGCATCAGGGTCTTTTCCAGTGAGTCAGCTCTTCGCATCAGGTGGCCAAAGTATTGGAGTTTCAGCTTCAACATCAGTCCTTCCAATGAACACCCAGGACTGATCTCCTTTAGGATGGACTTGTTGGATCTCCTTGCAGTCCAAGGGACTCTAAGAGTCTTCTCCAACACTGCAGTTCAAAAGCATCAATTCTTTGGCACTCAGTTTCTTTATGGTCCAGCTGTCACATCCATACATGACTACTGGAAAAACCATAGCTTTGACTAGATGGACCTTTGTTGGCAAAGTAATGTCTCTGCTTTTATATGCTGTCTAGGTTGGTCATAGCTTTTCTTCCAAGGAGCAAGCATCTTTTAATTTCATGGCTGCAACAGAAATTAATAATAAGTAAATATCTAAGTAGGTAAATAAGTAAGTCTAGGCAGCCTGTTTGATTTTATCAGTTGTTTAGGTCCAAGGATTATAGGCAAGATCATATGTTTCAATATCAAATAGGTTATCTATGAAATTACTATCCCTTGACCAAAGGCTAAAAACGTACCCTCCGCTACGTGCTTGATAAACGTGCCATCTCTTAAAGCACAGATGAGCTGAGTGAGTGTTGAGCTTTACCCCAACAGTGGACGGTCTGTCACACCATTGAAGAAAAGAAAAATGTCAGTAAGAAATGAGGAAAAGAAGCAGTCACTACAGATCTTTTGTGTTGAGGATTTTGCTGATTCTTGTTTCATGGTTTTGCATGATGGCATCATTACCACTTGCTGGCTTAAAAAAAAAGACTGTCAACCAGATAACAAATGTTGCCTGCTGCCCCTCTGAGTTGAGCCTCTAGATTTTTCTTACCAACTTCACTGCATCCTGAAAATAAGATTCAGACCTTGAGAAATCAGTTTTCTTCATTCCTTTCCCAGGCACAAAGCATATCAGGAAAAACCCACTGATGGTCCGTCTTCCCATGGGATGAGTCCCTCCCAGTCAATGATGTTCATAATTAGTCCATCGACTCAGTTGTCTGCTGGAGTGGTTGAACTTTGCCTTCCCTAAAATTCACCTCTTTTAACGTTTTCTGCTCACTGTGGTGCTGCTGTAATAAGAAAGCAGTGAGAATGTTTAAAATGATGTTAAAGTGAACTTTAAGCCCATCAAAATGCAGAAGCCAGGGTCTGGTTCAGAAAGTTGACTGAAAACCTGTGTTTATTTTTTCCTCCTCCATGTCCCAAAGAAATGACGGTCAAGGTACCCAGAGAGGGGTAAATGATGGTAACATGTGACACTCCTCCATTCTTCTACCCTTTCAGAAAAATTTCCTTCAAGTAGCCTTTAAACAGTTTTCTAAAATGTGTTGATAATGTCCCTGATACCATAAGGACGTGGAAATCCTGCCCTTCCTTTATTATTTATACACTCTTCTAGACAATGTAGCCATAAACATCAGAGATAAATCAGGAGCTGCATCATCTTGGATGGGCCAAGCTTGGGAATATCTGCCATGCCCAAAGCCCTTTTCAGAAGTGATCTTTCCCAAAATCTCAGTGTTGCATGTGCTGTCCAACCCAATTTAGGAGGGCCAACAGGTGAGTTTTTCCTAGAAAGATCCCTCTCAAGAGTTCTGAATTTAAGGCATTAGATTGAACCATCCATTTTGGGAATTAAGTGAAATACCCAAGGAGAGAAAGTAAGACATCAAAGTCATGAATAATCAGGAGTAATGAGAGACAATAAATAGAAGCCATGTAAAAGAGGAGAGATTGCTGGGAAACAGCAGGAGTAGGAAAAGCAGAAATAATAAGTAGATAAAGGCCAATAGAATCAAGACAGGGCTTTGGGGAATCCTTTTTAAGGAGGACAGCCTTGGTCAGCATGCTTTTCGGTCTTTTAACCTTTCGTGAAAATAACAGTCCCATATGCTAAAAATATCAGTGCAGGAAGATGGGAAAAAAGCATAGACCACCTGAAGTTCCTTTTCTAAGCTACTTACTAAGGAAAACACAACCTCCCTGATTTTTTTCTGCTAAACTATAAAGAAGCTCTTCAAGTATTTGTAGCCTATGGCAGTGAAGAAATACAGGGGGTAAGGTCTGGATTTCAGCCCTAGGATTCCTTTTGAATTCAATGTCTGATTCCATAGGTTGTGTTTATAAGACATAAAAGTAACTATTTTAACTTGTGGGGTGAAAAGGGAGTCTTTGACACCACGAAGACAAGAGACTCAAGGATTTTTCTTGTTTCAGCTCTTCAGTTAGCGTTTATAGGAAGAGCCCGTCTTCTGCCAGACTGCAGTGTCATTATTTTCGTCTTCCATAGAGGAGCCATAAATCACTTAGAGGATAAACTGGCAGGTGTTATATAAACACTGAATACAACTGAACATTCCTTTCAAACAGTGTCATGGTAAAACCCACAAGGCTCAAAGAATGCCCTGTACTCTGAAGAAGAAAGCAATACAGTAGCCTCAGAAATACTGACATTGCTAGTGAAGTAAATCTACAGTATTGACTTTGAGAAGGAAAAACCAAAAACTGAAACAAAACAAAACAACAAGAAAGTCCATCTTGAAAAGGAAGCGGCCAATGTCGAAGTAAATAAAATGTCTCCCTGTAGCCAGAAGTACTGCTGCTTCCCACAGGTTTAAAGTGCTTTTGTGCCGCAAAATTATAGTTTACTGTCACTTGTGTGATTAAGGAAGTACAGTGGAAATGCCTATCCATCTTCTGGAATAGGTAAGAAGTAGAAAGGATAAAAGCTATTTCCTGTTGTTCTTAGGACTTCAAGTCAGCTCTCTGCAACAAATGTTAGCTTCATTTTACACAGGAAACCCTTCATTTTCCTAGTCTCTTTGATCCAAGTCACACTGGTTTATTGAGCAACTAGTATGGGCCACTGGTGAAAGATGCCAAATCCTTAATGACAAAGAAGCCTCGGTGTGGAGAGTGGGATTCAAACGGGAGCAAGAGTCTATGTGGCTACCGGGCAGAAAAGACACGAGATGGGGAATAACAACTGAAACAGACCTAAAAAGACTGGGCAGGTGGAGATGGCAACAGGCTCTGTTCCATGTTGAAAGAACAGCAGAAGCCTGAGCATATGAAATCATTAGGCTCTGAGACAAGAGCAAGTAGTTTGGCATAATTGTAGAGGGGCACGCGGAGACACTTGAAAGAGTGGACGAAGGCTGTATTAGAATCCTTTAGGTTCAGGATTCCGTAAGCTCAGAAATACAAGAGTTGGCCCACTTCACTGGAAAGTCAAGGGTGCTCTGGCTTCGATCAAAGCTGGATCCAGGGACTCCCACCTTGCCCTGTAAATGTCACCTCTTTTCTCCCTGTTGGTTTCATTATCACGTGTTACTTGTTAACTCCTGGCAGCTTCGATCTCTTATCATACCAATTCTAGCAGTCTCAACAGAAAACGAGCTTCTTTTTCTCAACTATTCAGCCAAGACTCAGAATAGAGATTCTTTGATCTGGTTTAGATCATTTCTGCCTCTCCCTGAACCAGTTGCTGTGTCTTATGTCCACTCCTGGAGCCAAGAAGAGGGATCAGTGCCAGTCAATTCATATGGACAAGGGAATGAGTCCCCATAAGGAATCTTAAAGACACTGCCAAAACAAGAGCTGGCTTCTGGGAAGGAAAAACAGCAAGTTTTTCTTTTTGGGGGGCTCTGAAACCAAACTGAAGAATATGCACTTGATTCAGCCATGGAGAGTCATCAAACATTTTAATGCAGAGAACCAGAATAATGAAAGCTATTCCAGAATGATCTGGTCCCAAGATGAAGGAAAAAAATAAGAGAGTTGAGAGATAAGAGGCTCTCTTATCAATAATCTTATCAATAATCATTTCTGAAAAAGAAAATGAGGGTCCAAACTAGAATTGTAGTCCTAATGTGAAGGTGATGGATTAGAGATGGAAGTTGCCTCAACTTGGTTATCAGCTAAATTCTGTGGAAGAGAAAGAAAATGAGTCATCAAAGATGACTGTTGTTTGCAAACCTGGTCAACTGGAGAAATAGGGAGTTAGGAGGAGTAGTTTGGGGGTGAAATTAGTTGAGCTTGGCAGTACTGAGTTTGAGGATAGGTGATGCTCCCAGTGGAGATTTTCATCAGGCAGTTGGAAAGGGAAGTCAGTACAATCCACAAGCAGAGCCAGGTCCATACAGGTCAAGAGGAAACAGCAAGGTCATCCCAGGAGACAGTAATGTAGGCACAGGGAAAGAGCGATCCTGGGGCAGAGAATGACCATTCGAGTTGGTTTCTATGTTTATACCCATCGGTTGTGTGACGGTCCCAGCAGGCACTGAAGAGCAAGCAAGAGCCTGCGATTTCGCCCAGGTGGTCTCAATAGGTAAGAGAGGTAAGGAAAGCGTACAGGGAAGATGGTGTGATCAGCTGATTTTTTTCTTGATCTCTTCCCTAATAATTGAAAGTTCTCATTTCTTCCTTCTGCTGTCTTACTTTTTCACTCCTCATGTATATTCTGACTCTCCAGAGCTGTTAGCAGGTCTGCATAATCCTTCTATTCCCAAGTCTCTAGTTAACTGTTCTCAAAATAACTCCTCTGTGGATTATCGGCTCCTCCCATCTCTGTCACATTCATTCCAACAGTTCTTGTGAAAGAATTTAGCGCAGGACTAAGATCTTTGCTCTGGATCAGAGTCACCATGTGACTGTGGCCAAATTATTGGTCTTCTGAAACCTCCATTTCCTCACCTGAAAAAAAATAGTAACCATACCTACTTTATAGGGTTGCTATGAAGATTAAGTAAAATACGTGTGGTGCAGAAGCAATAATGGTGTGTTTAACGTACCCAGTTGTATGTCCTAGTGGAAAATAATTTGCAAGGCAGGAGTCTTAATCTGGATAAGAACTCCATCCTCCTGCTCTTGAATTGTTTTCTCCACTCCTCACCGTGCCCTCCTCCATGATCCCCTCCCGGAAGCACATGGACAAGTTCAGTCTGAGATCCCCGCAGACAGCCCTCATCTGCATGGGTCACAGAACCTCAACAGATGGAGGATGGTGACCTCCTTCATCTTCACCATGAGCACGGTGAGGCTGCTGGCATGGCAGAGACTCTCATGGCCCTGGGTGTGCAGGGGCAGAGGAGGGAAGGGAGCTTCCAAGCCTCTGAGCTGCTATCTCCTCCTTCACAAACCAAAATACCACTAACATTAGTTCCAAAGTGAGGACCTAGGGGTAAGTGGTGTGTGGAGGTGTGTTGTCACCAGAGATATGTAGGCGAGAGGCTGGCATGTTCTAGTAAAGTGGAAAGGAGCAGGACAGGGTTATGAGCACAGACCAGCAGGTGAGCTGAGAAGACAGGTGATGAGAAGGAAACGGCACCATGTGGGAGAGATGCAAAAGGCAAGGCAAGGTTGCCAAGGCCAAGTGTCGTGCCCTTTTCTTCAGGCTTGAGGCCAGCCTCCAGCCTCTTACTGTGCGGAGGGTGGGGGAGAATCTGCAGGGTTAATAAGCCCAGGAATATCTAGTTTAGAAAACTAGCTTTGTGAGGTTTTCTACTTTGTTCATTTGCTACTGATTAGAGTCAAGAGCCTGGACTTCCCTGGTTGCTCAGGGGTAAAGAATCCGCCGGCCAAGGCAGGAGACACGGGTTTGATCCCTGATCTAGGAAGATCCCACCTGCCATGGAGCAACGAAGCCCATGTACCACAACACTTGAGCTCTAGAGCGTAGGAACTGCAAGTACTGAGCCCACCTGCCCTAGAGCTGTATTCGTCAACAAGAGAAGCCGCCACAACGCAAAGCCTGGGCATGGCAGCTAGAGAGTGGCCCCCACTCTCTGCAACCAGAGCAAAGCCCACGTGAAACAATGAAGACCCAGAGCAGTGCAAATAAATTTTAAAATAAATAAAATAATTTTTAAAAAGAGCATCAGTTCAGTTCAGTCGCTCAGTCGTATTTGACTCTTTGAGATCCCATGAACTGTAGCATGCCAGGCTCCCTGTCCATCACCAACTCCCGGAGCCCACCCAAACCCATGTCCATCAAGTCAGTGATGCCATCCAACCATCTCATCCTCTGTCGTCCCCTTCTCCTCCTGCCCTCAATCTTTCCCAGCATCAGAGTCTTTTCAAATGAGTCAGCTTTTCCCATCAGGTGGCCAAAGTATTAGAGTTTCAGCTTCAACATCAGTCCTACCAATGAACACCCAGGACTGATTTCCTTTAGGATGGACTGGTTGGATCTCCCTGCAGTCCAAGGGACTCTCAAGAGTCTTCTCCAACAGCAAGGTTCAAAAGTATCAATTCTTTGGTGCTCAGCTTTCTTTATAGTCCAACTCACACATCCATACGTGACTGCTGGAAAAACCATAGCTTTGACTAGACGGACCTTTGTTGATAAAGTAATGTCTCCGCTTTTTAATATACACCTTCCTTATCTTTATGTATTGTGGTATCCCACCGAAAGAGTGAAGCAGGAGGACGTGGAGAGCCAGCCCAGGTGGCCCCGGAGGATACAGGAGGCCTGTGTGTGCCGCAGGTGGGGCCATGCACAGCACCGCGGATCCCTCGTTCCCACAGCGGGACTGGGCCAGCACCAAGAGCATATGTAGGAACGAGCCCTTAATGAATCATGCTATTTTGAAAGGGCCCTTCATCCATCAGGCTGACCGAAAATAAATACAACCATCACATTCGGAAGCCTGAAGAAAGCCCTTCTCTTTGGCACTAGGATTACAGCTGGAGCTGACATGGCACAGAATGCAGTGATTTATGCAGCAGGGAGATGACTGGCTGTGGGGCAACAGGGAGATTTTCTTCTGCAGGAATTTCTGTCGTGGCCTTTCCTGACCCTTCGCTCTGGTGATTGAAATTTAAAAGTAAAATGAATGCCTTTTTCATGAGTTATTGAGTTTTCTTCTCCTGCACTTAGCATAACTTGTTACTTGGGGGAAAAAAAGGATAAAGGGCTCTGTTCAGTCAAATGTCTGAATTAATGATCTCCCTTAGCGTCTTGGATTTAAATGGTAGATTTGAGAATGCAGAGAACCTGGGTGTTTCCAATGAGACATACAGCTTTATTAGAGCTTGTAATAGAAAGAGGAGCTAATCAGCAAAATGGTGATGAAATCCCAGTGAGGATGATGGCCTCAGTTTAGAAGTGATTTTAAGCAGTTCCGGTGAATGCCAGAGGGCCTCTCTGCTCATGTTGACCTGGTTTCAGGAAACTGATTCACAAAAACACAAACCCTGACCTTACCAAAGGGGAGTGGTAAGAAAGAGGGTGAAGTGTGTTTACTTTAGATTTGCCAAAATAAATCTAGTGATTTAACCAAAAAAAAAAATGAGCATCAGTTAGAGCTGGGGGCAGAGAAGGCCAAAAGGAACCATATGATGGATCTCTATTTCCCTGAAATTGCTTTAACGTTTAAATCAAAAGTTTTCAAGATATTTTTACAATAGCATTTGGCATGACAGGAAGTCAGGGAGAAAGGATGTATGGTGTACTACAATGGACAAAACACCAGGACCATCCTGTGGGTTGTCATTGTTTCCTTCTAGACAGACGTGTTCCCTGAAGCCATCAGCACCTGTGATAAGACAGCTTTGAGAGAGTGAGGCTTGAACAGCTGAGACAAGCAGCGTAACGCAGAGAACAGCGTCTGACCGGAACCGGGACAGCTTCAACCTGGCTGGCTGCTGAGACAGCCTGCACCCGAGCAGCCCCACAGGAAGGGTCAGGGAGAGGTGCTGAGAGGGAGGCTTCCTGAGAGCCTTCCACCCACCAAGCCTGCCTGTCAGGGGTCAAGTGCCAGAGGACTAAACACAGGAACGAGGCACTTAGTATTGGATGCGTGAGAAAAACTTGTATGATGCAAAAATGCAGTATCACACCCAGGCAGAAATCTCACGGTTAGCTTTCTGACAATCTCCGGGACCCACCGGGCCTACGAGGAACTGCCTGGCAAATCAAGATGAGGCTCCAGTATCCAATAAGCACTGATTTAGCAGCGCCTACACCCCAGGACAGGGGGCTTTGTCCGTGCAGTACACTGCCGTCACCATTCCGGACAGAACCACCACAACACTAGCAGCTACGCAAGCACTGTGCCACCAAGTTTCCGAACATTAGCTCATCAACCTAATGAAATCGATCCTATTATTCCCATTTTATGACTGAGGAAATGGTGACTTAGACTGGAAAAGCAACTTGACTAAAATCTGGCAGAGCTAAACGACAGAGAAGCAAAGATGAAGCTGAAGAGTCAGTAGGAGGCGGGCAGGGAGGTGATCAAGGGGTAGAAATGCAGAAACACGGGAGCAGATGGTCAGATGCAAGTCAGACCGCAGGCCGGGGATTGGCAGCCGTGTGAAGTCTGTACCCGGGAGTCACAGATACTGAACGCTCCTGCTGGATAGGGCTGGGCGCAAGGGCTTCTCACACTTGAATGTGTATGTGAATCACCCGGGATCATGTTCAAACTGCAGACCGATTCAACCAGTCCTGAGATTCGCATTTCTGACAGATTTCCAGGTGACATGATGCTCCCGGCTTAACGCTTCAATTTGAGTAGCAGGAATCTAGATGGGCCCGTTTGCTGGCCTAGGAACCAAGGCTCAATGGTCTATAAGGTCCACGAGGCTAAGTGAAAACAATGAAGACGATGGGCTGAGGTTGTTTTTTTCTTTTTCTATTTACTAGATTGCCGGTTTATTCTAAAAGGATGCCACTCAGAAGAGCCAGATGGAGGAGGCGCTGTCAGGACAAGGTATGGGAGAAGGGGTGCAGTTTGCACACCCTTTTCAGGTACGCCTCCCTCCCAGCACCCCCACCCAGAAGCTCTTTAAACCCCAGTTGCTGAGTGTTTATGTAGCTGACTTCATTCAGCTTGTTTCTTTTTATTATGTTGTTGTAGTCCACTTTATTTGCAACACAGTCCTATTACCACAGACCAACTATATGAATACCAGATTTCATAATAGACTAAAACGCTGGGAACCCTATGTCAGCCTCCATATTTTTTTCCAAAAAGCTGGGAACTGCAGAACTGACCCAAGCTTTCAGTTTATAGATGGGGAGACTGAAGCCTGGAGTGGAGACGTCCTTTACCAGTTACTAGAAGATGCAAGCTGAGCATCTCTTCGCCCTGAAAAGTAAAGAATAAGGCTACAGAGGTAGGTAGATTGGAATACACTGCAGAGAGCGTTACTTGTCACATTGAGAAACCTAGATTTTATCATACAGGCAAAGGCAAACTTTGCATATTCTGATAAGGAAAAGTGTTGAAAATTCTGAGTTAGGGTAACAAATCTGGCAAGAGAGCACAGCATTAAGTGCTGGAGGCTGGGAGATCAATTCAGAACCTAATGCCTTATTAGCTTGATCTATAGAATTTAAGATGCCATCAGTTATAAGAAGCATTTATGTTCCTCAAAGAAAGAAAAGTTTCTGTTAATAGAACTATGGCAAAATGATTTATCACTTTGGAGTGTTTATTTTATATGTATTAAATTGGTCTTATATGCTTATTTAGACATTACTTTTTTATTATGTATTACCCTTATGCGTTCATTAAAGTAAACCATGAGCCAGATGGCTTGGTTAAGGTCATGGCTCCCAAAATACGCACCAAGCCACCTCAAGGAGCCAGTGAACTAACGTGGGTACCGTGGGACAGTTTATATTTTCAGGGGAAACACAATAATGTTTGACATATGTTAGACATGGTACCAACTATGAGCTCAAAGTTATTCCTAAATTGAATGTGTGATCAGACTACACTTTGATGACGTTGTATTTTGTCAAGTGGGGTTATTGGCAATTGCCATGATAAAAGAAAGCCAGCCCTGAAAGAGCAACCTGGGGCAGGAAGTGGAGGGGCCAGTCGCCAAGTTGATTCCATGGTTTGAAAAGCTGTGTAGGGCCCCGAGGCACACCCATTCCATTAGTGAGTAGTCTAGCTATCTAAGAGGGAAGTTAGGAAGGTTTTTTTTAGAGCTTATTTGTGTATTTGTCCGTTTCTATTTTTGGCTGTCCTGCGTCTTTTTGCTGCACATGGACCTTCTCTAGCTGTGAGTGGGGCTCCCCTCAGTCGCAGGGCGTGGGCGTCTCATTGCGGGGCCTCTCTAGTTGCAGAGCAGAGGCTGTAGGCTGCACAGGCTTCAGCAGCTGTGGCATGAAGGCTCAGCTCAGTGGTTGGGACTCGTGGGCCCTAGAGCACTGACTCAGCAGCTGTGGTGCATGGGATGGGCTTGGTTGTTCTGAGCATGTGGAATCTTCTCGGACCAGGGATCAAACCGGTGTCCCCTGCGTTGCAAGGTGGATTCTATCTCCTGCACCATCAGGGAAACCCCAAAACTTACTTTTACAAATGGCTACCAAGTTGTTGGATCAAAAGATTTCAAAAATGAAACTGTTAGGTATTTCTTTTAGCCTAGATGTGCTATGAAAAAGAACTCAGACCCTAGAAATGTCATGAACCAATAAAGTCTGAGAATCTCTGGGTATTCCTGAAGTTTCTTCACATTCCTAATGCACCTTTCCTGGGTCACCCTCTGTTTCAAAGCAGTCTGCACCCATGTTTCATCTGTTCAGAAATATCCTCTGTGCCATGGATGCCCTGGTGACACGCCACGTTTTAAAGAATGCTCCGCTACTGTTTCTGCAATTTTAAAGCCCGTTCATTCTGAAAATATTGTTGCTGGAAAATATCCCAGTTTGTCCAATAGAAGCTTTTAAGGCAATAACCAAGACTCATATTCCTTCCTTGAATAGTCTGTTAGGAGCTAGCAGTTGACAACAATGAATTCCATTTATTTCACCAGGAAAAATATGTCAGACTGAGCTAGCATAGGCAGTGACAAATACACCACTACTGATACCTTCCTGTTAATACAGCACCTACTAAAAGCTGTAGGTGGCCATTGAGAATAAAACCTATTATAATTTCAAAGACGTTACAATGTGAAAAAGGTTCATGTATCAAGAAACCAACGAAATATAATACCTGTCTCACAATGCCATGAGAGTCGAGGTAATAATGTGAAAAGATGTGTCAGAAGCAATATTATTCTCATTAACTACCAGGAGATAATGGCCTAAGGAAAATATTGAAAAAGGGCTCCAGCGTTAGGAGGCACTGAAGTAGAATCAACAGGATTTCAAAAGTAGAACATAAACTTGCGTCGTTAGCAGCTCTCAGCTGGTGAAGACTGTCCCGTAAGTGCTTGGGGAGGTGCTTGCACCTCCATTAGAACCTCATAAGAAACGCACAGCCCACCTGATGAGTCCTTGCCCTCTTTATATCTTGTTCCAAAGTCACCGCCACAGACTCAAGTTATGTGCTCTTGACCCTGACATGTATTCACTGGTTGAATTCAGAGAGAGCCCTTGGTAAAATGAAGAAATGTCCTGCATATTTACAGAAAATCACATATATTTCATTCTTGAAAGAAGTGAAGTTTGATGAAAGTGAAAGTCGCTCAGTCGCGTCCAACTCTTTGAGACCCCATGGACTGTATAGTCCATGGAATTCTCCAGGCCAGAATACTGGAGTGGGTAGCCTTTCCCTTCGCCAAGGGATTTCCCAACCCAGGGATCGAACCCAGGTCTCCCGGATTGCAGGCGGGTTCTTTACCCGCTGAGCCACAACACGGCACAAAGTTATTACAAAATGCTGACTGTACTCCCTGTGCTGAACTCTGTGGTAGCGGCGGTGCTCTGTCGTGTCTGACTCTTTGCAACCTCACGGACTACCGCTCACCAGGTTCCTTTGTCCACGGGATTCCCCAGGCAAGAATACTGGAGAAGGTTGCCATTTCCTCCTCCTCCAGGGGATCTTCCGGATCCAGGGATCTCCTGCAACGGCAGGAAGATTCTTTCTGCGTATACTTTCTGTCCGCTTTACAGAGAGGCGGAAGCAGTTCTTTGCCATCTCTAGCCTTTCCTGGCACTAAGCAGAACCTTCTATCAGTCCCTTAAAGTGATCATTCTTTTACAGACTTTCAAGGAAGCCAGCACAGAATGGTGAGGCAGTCACAAAGTGTTTCTTGGAGTCAGAAAAATGTGCTACATTTGGATCATAAGATCTCAGATCCATGAGCCAACTTCATGCCCAATTCATGGGCTCAGGACTGGGGATGAGACAGAGCAGGCAGCTTGTATCCACTCCGCTGGTCTGGCACGAACTTTTGTTGCACCAACTGTGCATATAGAGATTCAGTGAAAGTGACCGATGTCATTTTTTATATTTCAGGCGAGAATGTCTTGCAAATATGACAGGCCTGCAGGTCAGTGGGGTCCTGGAGGTAAAATGCCTGGACTCTGGCAACCACCCATCTGGGGTGGTCTTCAGAACCGCTGCAATGCCAGCTGGGAGGAAACATTGCCCCTGGTGCAGGGAGGCGTTAGTTTTTCTGGGTATCCTCTGATACGTCTATTCACAGCAGCTCGTACAGATTCTGAAGCCCAAATTTTTTTCTGGGTGTGTTGAGATTGTACTTAGTGCTTGTGAGATAGTCAGGGGTGTGGTGGGTAACCAGGACACTGTTCCAGACTTGTTTGGTGCAGGAATAATGCACAACTCCTCTTGGTGGAATAACACCCTGCTGGAACTGTTATCAGGACCCAACCATCTAGGGAGAGAGTCAGCAGCTGCCCTTTACAGCGCTGTAACCTTTATTGGGTAACTGGGAATTTGTACCTCTTAATCCCCCCCACTTATCTCACCCCTCCTCCCACCCTTCTCCCTTCTCATCACGAGTTTGTTCTCTGTACCTACGGCTCTTGTTTCTGTTTTGTTATATTTGTTTGTTTTTTAGAGTCCACATGTAAGTGAAAGCATACAATGTTTGTCTTTCTCTGTCTGACTTAGGTTTTCCCTGGTGGCTCAGCTGGTAAAGAATCTGCCTGCAATGCAGGAGACCTGGGTTCGATCCCTGGGTTGGGAAGATCCCCTGGAGAAGGGAAGGGCTACCCCCTCCAGTATTCTGGCCTGGAGAATTCTCCATGGGGTTGCAAAGAGTCGGACACGACTGAGCAACTTTCACTTTCAGGTCCATTCAAGGTATCACAAATGGCAAAATTCATTCTTTTCTGTGACTGATATTTCTGTGTGTGTGTATGGGTACACCATATCTTCTTTATCTGTCCGTCTGTTGGTAGACACTTAGGTTGCTTCTATATCTGGGCTATTGTTAACAATGCTACTATAAACATTGGGGTGCATATATATTTTCTAATTGGTGTTTTTACTTTCTTTGTATAAATACCCAGGAATGGAATTGCTGGATCGTATGATAGTGTTATTTTTCATTTGGAGGCAAACCTCCATACTGTCTTCCATAGTGGCAGCACCAATTTACATTCCCACCAAAGGCTTCCCTTTTCTGCACATCCTCACCAACACTTACAATTTGTTTGCTTTTTGATGATAGCCAATCTGACAGGTCTGAGGTGATATCATTGTAGCTTTGAGTTACAGTTCCCTGATAATTAGTGATGTTGAACATCTTTCCTTGTACCTATTGGCCATCTGAATATTTTCTTTGGAAAAATTCCTGTTTTTCAAATTATACTGTTTGTTAACTATATGCCCTTTTTTAAAACTATATGCCCATTTAAAAATTGTATTGTTTGTTAACTATACCGTTTATTAGCCATGTGACCTTGGGTCTCTAAGCCTCCGTTTCCTCATATCATAACATAGAAATAATTGTAATATCTCCTTAGAATTGAAATGATTAAATAAGAGAAAGCGTAAACCACAGATCTTGGCTTACATTTAGTGTTTAAATGTCAAAAAGGCTAGGATAGTCTAGTTCCTTTGCCACTTCTTTCACAGAATTAGATTAGTTCCTCCTGGGAGTTTGTTCTCCTGCCTAAAATTTCATTTGGAAAAGTTTCATGAGCAGTTACTAAACAGAAGCCAGATGTGAATCGTATGTAGGGTATTTTCACTCGTTCCATCTTTACTGGTATTTCCCTGGTCTGTGCCACCATCATGTTTTTCCTGATCCAGAACTGCACCTGCCAATTAGAAACCTTGCTTCCACTCTCAGCGAGCTGGAATCTGTTCTCTGCCCATATTTCTAGATCTTCTTTGGAGTCTGTCACTGCTCAGGTTAAAATCCCCCAGCAGCTTCCCACTGCACTGAGTAAAATCCAAATCCAGCACCTAGACGTCCGCACCTGCTGTTTCAGCCCGATTCCCCCCATGCACTTACCTCTCTTCTCCACCCACTGCTGTTTCAGCCCGATTCCCCCCATGCACTTACCTCTCCTCTCCACCCACTGCTGTTTCAGCCTGATTCCCACCGTTTACTTACCTCTCCTCTCCACCCACGGTGATCTGCCTTTTGTTCTTTCAGCGTGCCACCCCATTCCCCCTGTAGGGACTTTAATGTTCCCCTACGCTTATCACTTTTCACTTTGACATTTTTCTTGTTCATTAATTTATTTGACAACCATGTCTTCTCCACTTACCCCTAGCCCCAGCCTTCAGAATCTAAACTCTGTGAGAGCAGACATTATTTTGCTCTTTGCTATTTTCCCAGTGTCTAAAGCACTATCTGGCATTTATGAGGTATTCTATAAAGAATTGCTTCATCGTGAATAAACACATACTCATTAAACATCAGCAAAATACCATTACCTGTGTACCCTTCTGGGTACACATTTCGCAGGAGACGACATTCTGTAAGCATAGAGTAGAATCCGTATCTGATAGTGAAGGACTGAGACTCTTGCCCAGATCCTGACAGACAGTTTGCACAAAGCCAAGGAAATGATGTTTCATTGTCACCTCCCTTTGTCCGAAACTGTTTTGTAACCGAAAGCTCATTGTAGGATTTTTTTCCTCTTGTATCTAGAAAGTCTTCCCGTTCTGGCTCCTGAAAGATTTTCTTGTCAGTCTGTACAGACAATGCATGTCAAACATTGCCATTCTATAGCAAGCTGAACAATTTACAATTATTTGATTCTCCTAGCATTTAACAAGTAAGCTATTCCAAAATTCCAGGCGAGGCCCTGAATAGCTATCAAAGGAGGAAACTTTATCTCCTCATGTTCATAAACACATAGGAATCTCCCTTCTCTCTTGCTCTCCCTCTCTCTCTTATTATCTCTATTTGTTATTGGTGAAGAAAATGTCAATTTACAGTTGAGATTTATTTCTTCAAATTCTTTACTCATTAATCAGGCAGAAACTGCAAGCCAAACATGTTTGTTTCATTCTGAAGGACTAGCCTCTTTTAAGCCATCAGCAATAACAGCATAGAAATCTGTCAGCGTAATAGTAGTTGTTCAAGGAAAATCTGTAACTTAATTACTGAGGAGGTGCAGCAGAAGAAAATGGTCCTCAAACTCTGAATCTATGTAAAAGAGACTGTTCAATTTATTTAAATTAAAATGTTCATTGAACAACCACTGTTACTCTCCAAGTACAACGCAGTCAGCAAGCTGGACATCCAAAGAAAGAGCTTTGGGAAAAGCGTGTAAAATGTCAAGTGCAAGGCTAGGCACACAGAAGGAGCTCAGCAAACACTGGATTTCCCCTAACTATCTTGATTTCTCCTGTGAGTCTGGGCGTGTGTCTTCAAAAGTACCGTGACTTAGCTCAACTCAGATATGTCCCCAGGTGGGCCATGGCAGAGGTGAGCCTCCCAACTTGATAGCCTGGTCTGTGCCCAGCACGGCACAGAGCTCTCATGTACATAAAATCTCCTTTCTGTCTCCATAGGTTGGTCTTTTGCTCCTGTTTGCCAAAATAGGAGATGGGAGCACTTGGAGGTTAAATAAGTTGCTTGATAATGTGTGATAGATACAGAATGCAAATTAAGTTTTGTTCATCCATAGCCATATTCATCTCACTCAGAGCACATTTATTGATCACCTGGAATTCCTGAGGCTGAGGATTCAAGCAAACAGAACATGCTCCAAATACCCAAAGAGCTTTCACTTAATGTGGTGTGATACATATAAACAAGGACCTTTGTCAGGAGCCACGATAGGCATTACTGACAAAATGGAGGCACGGCCCCAACCCCCTCTCCTCATCCCGCAGGCACGGTCCCGGGATGAAGGAGTTAGGTCTTGTGATTCTGACTTGTCCTTTCCTTCCTCCGGTTGAGTTGGCTGGAAAGAATGTTATAATCCATAACGTTAACTATTGACACTTGTTCAAGGATCTTTACAAAGAATGCTCCAGGATGAGCACGTAGGCTGCAGCCTGAGATCATGGGAAACATTGTTATCTGAAACCTGCCTGTAAGGGGAATGTTTATGGCAAAAGAAGTTTGCTGAGTTTAGGGGTTAGGAATAATTAAGAATAGTTAGAAGCTAAAAGTTTAAGGTATGTTGTAGTGTTGGCATATTTTACTATAGCTTATGGAAACTAGGTATTTTAGAGATACTAATAGCTAAAAGCCTTTTTAGGAGATGATGAGCTTAAGTTACTAGGGGATAACAGGATTTAAAGAGATAAGAAATAAACTGAGGAATGTGATATACAGCCCAGAGACAAACTTGAGTTACAATGTTATCACAAGGACACTTAAGAGGGAACTCTGAAGGACAACAATGATTTATAGAGACAGTAAATATGGGTGAGGGGAAACTGAAGATGTCATACCTCTGACCTAATGCTTTTGTAAAAGTGTAAAAGAAAACCTGATGCTTAAAATAAACATGCAGCCCAGTGCTTTGAGCAAGAGACTGCATCATTTTCGTTCGCCAACCCCGTTCATCCCTTCAGGGCGTTTCCCTGGCTTCCGGAGCTGGACTCCAGCAGACCTTTTTGAAAGTGGAAATATTATCATGGAGGTACACTTGGTAGGCTTCTCGAGTGGTTTATACCATAAAGAATCTGCCTGTAATGTGAGAGAGCCGGGTTTGAGCCCTGGGTCAGGAAGATCCCCTGGAGAGGGGAATGGCCACCCACTCCACTATTCTTGCCTGGAGAATCCCGTGGACAGAGGAGCCTGGCGGGCTACAGTCCACGGGGCCGCAAAGAGTCAGACACGACTGAGCAAGTAACACTTTCACTTTTCACTTTTTTCTCACTTGGTAGTACAAAAGAGAAAATGGCTCATTCTGCCAAGGTGGAATAGTGAAGGGATAGTGAAGACTTTGCCAGAAGATAATAACAGATGAGTTGTGAAAAACTTAATAGGAGCTCACGGGGCCACCTATGGGAAGAAGCGAGAGATGGGGGTGGTATGGGAGTGCTGTTGCATGGCTGTGGGAGCTGCAAACACCAGGTCCCCGGGACTCGAGGAACAGCAAGTCATTCAGTTGGCCTGGAACATGGGTGGTGTGACGAGGGCGGCAGGAACTGACCCTGGAGGAGGGCGCAGTGGGCAGGCAGGAGGGGATGTCAGACTAAAGAGCTCAGGTTTTACCCAAAGGTCATAGGGACCCAGCCACCGATTTCAAGCAAGAGGATGACGTCCTTAGAAAGGTATGGTCTAAAGTCCCTCAGTGGTGGTTTGGGAAAAGGTTAGAGAGAGACTTGTTCAAGGAGGCAGGAAGCCCTGAGAAGGGCCTTCTCTACCAGTCCTGGCAAGAAAGGCCCAGATCCACACAGGGGCTCAGAAACGCCCCCCCAAAGCAGCTCTGCACCCCCAGTGACAAGCACTGACTTCAAGGAACAGGAGAGCCCTGCTCTAGCCTCACGCTCCAGTTCAGCCCTCCAGTTGGATTTTGTGAAAGCCGGTGTTCCCGTGATGCTGACCTTGCAAGGGCCCTGAAATGAGCCCATCAGTCACTCCTTTGCATCAAGTTAAGGAGACCCCTATTAAAGGGAACAGCAGACACCCCAGGAGGAATGCAGCATTACAATCCACTAATGCCTGCCCTTAATTGCTTCACCAGATTAATTAGGTGGCTCCCCAGCAAGGCCCTAATCAAACGGGGACAGAACAGGTAAATGTTGATGCAGTGAGGGAGTAAATGAGGTTCAAAGCACTGGGCACAACCTGCGAAGAACAGGGCTCAGGAATCTGGGCAGAAATGGGGCCCCGAATACAAAGGAGAAGAGTCAAGGGAGAAGGAGGGGCAAGGAGCTTTAAAGACCAGAGGAGACCAGCAGGCTCATCAGGCCCACAGGCTGCCAGGAAGATGCCTTTCACCACCTGAGACAGGTTCTCTGTCCTAGAGAGACCCTCACCTGGGATGGGAATGGGGACCAATCAGTGTCACCTTTACATCCAGCCAACGCCTATAGAGCTCTGAGCAGAATACTGGATGCTTTCTATGCATTCCCTCAGTCAGCCCACACGACCATGCTATGAGCTATACTTACAGTTTCCAGGTTTCCCAGGAAACTGGGGTCAGAGATCTTAGGTAAATTGCCCACAGTCATACAACTGAGCAGCAGAGTCAAGGTTTGAGTCTAGATCCGTTTGGCTCCAGTATCTTAACTGCTAAGCCAATCTCACACCTCTCACCATCCACTCCAGCAATCACTACCTTAACTCTTCCGACTGGCGTAGGTTCCCATGGCCTGCAGAGGTGGTTTGATGTTTAGAAAGCCTTGGATGCATTTAGAAAACGCCAGCCCAGCTCCATTTGCACCCCACAAGGGCAGACTTTACTGCACCCTCACCATTACCTGGAGCTGCACTCTGTGGTGTACCAGGAGACTCATCCTCCCCGCTGTCTGAGCACCAGCGGAAGTTACTCACCAGCGAAGCTGCTGGATTCTTGCAGCAGGAAGTGATAAAACTGGAATTACAACCCAAGTCTGTTTGAACTTAGAGTAAATGCATGTCTACTCCATGACCTTCTCAGATGATGCTTGAGCTGAATTTGACCAATGGGTCATAGAGGTGCAAAAAAGTGGAAACTGTAGGCAGAGGTAATACCACAGGCAAAGGCATGTAGTGTAGGCATGATGTGGGAAAAAAAAACCCAAAATGCCTGGAGATGGGTGAGGAACTTAATATGCTGGTGGGAGAAGATGGATGGCAGGAGATGAGACTGGAAAAGGAGTTGGGAATGATGCTGGGAAAGCGATGATCTGGGAGGCATCCAGAGAAGGGACATGCCCTCATCGTTCATGAGACGATGCAGGCGTTTGAAGACTGTGTGGGAACACAGCCTGCAGTGCTGTTGGTTGGTTACTACTATGGTTTACTGAAGCCTCACAGAGGGATCATTAGAAAACAAGGCTCAAGGTGAGCGCTTAACTAGTTTACAAAGAGGCCCTTATCTCCTGCAGAGGGAGAGCATCAAGATCTGGTTGCTGAGATTGCTGAACCGTCAGTGATATTTAAGTATTCAGCCAAAGGGGGTCTGTGTGGTAAGTTAAGGGCTGAAACTGGGAAAACCTGGGACACGGAAATGGGAAATGGGAATATCTGGCTGGGTGCTTCTTTGTGGAGCCCCCTGAATTACCAGAGCTTGGAAAAGTGGCCTGACTCCCTGGAGGAAGAACTAGCAGCTCCAAGAAGGAAGATTCAGTGGAGTTCTTTTTCCCACAAAGCACCAGATAACCCCCTCAGGAACTAATTCTACCTGCATGTCTGACTGCCAAGCTAATGACTAGGATTAACCCCACATAACCTGACTGAAGACTTGCTGTACCTGAGAAGGAAGGAAAGCGATTTCCATTGAAGAAGCTGCAAGAATTAGCATGTGTTACATTAATACATGAGCTGGGGATTGCCTCTGGCATTGAATTCTGCGCATACAGCACTTGATCAAGGGAGTTACAAAATAAAACTGGATAAGAAAAAATTCAGTAACCTGAGACAACTTTCTCAGGACATGGGATTTACTACCCTGGCAAGGACTCAAGGGGATGAGACAAACCTTCAGCTATGATGGCTCTTAGAAGCCTGGAAAAAACAATGCCCTAGGCTGGACAAAGTGGAAATGCCCGAGTTGCCCTTCAAATAATATAAGAGGAAATAAAAAAGCTAAAGAAACGGATGCTGGAGTAGATATGTTATTGACACTAGGAGACCTACTGCAGGATTATGTATTCTATGAGGGGCCCAAAAGATTCCAAAGCCATTGGGAATGTGCTGGTGAGAGGGGCACCAATAACATTCAGGAGTTCAGGGGTGGCCTTCTCTGCAGGCCAGGCAGATCACAGAACTGGACTCAGGATGGGAAGTAAGAGAGGCCGGTCAGTAGAACTCAGCCACTAACAGCCAGAAGGCCACAATTATCATAACAAACAGCAAGGACAGGGCGGCGGCCAAGGATGCTTGATCCAGGAAGTTGTAGAGAAAATTAAGAGAGCATGGTATCCCAAGGGGCAAAACTGACCAGTGATGCTTAATGTCTACAAGCAGAAGCAAGACCAGAGAGCACGAATAAGCTTCCTGAACAGGTAGCCTCTGTCCCAGATCACGTCTATGACTATCTGTGGGGCCTCTACGATCAGCTGTAGGAGGGAAAAAGCCTAAGCTTGGTGTGCCTATGGATCAGGTCAATATGTGGGCGGAAACTAAAAGTGGATGGCAATTGTATATAGCTATATTCAGAAATGGGCTTGTAACACAGTGGAGAGGGGACATCTTCCCAAAGAGCAAGTGATGTGTCTCATCATTAATTATTTGTGTAAGAAAAAGTGACCCTAGGCAAGAATATATATATATATATTCCTGGGCAGTGACTGATGACCTACCCAGACCATTAACCAGGAACCTAGGAGGCAAAGCACTGGAAGATTAGGGACAAGAAGTTCTGGGATAGAAGCAAACAGAGAGCAAGTTGTAGTGGGTACAAAGTACAAGGATTTTTTATTTTCCACAGTAATGCCTGGCAGAAAGTATCTACTATGGAAGAGACAGTGAACAATCAAGTAGACAAAAATGACAGTTGACATGAGCCAGCTTTCATTATTGTCACTGCAGAGTGGATATACTGACCCAGGAGCAGAGATGAACGCTACACGCGAATCTGCAACGTGTACCTATGTTTGCTAAGGCTGGTCTAGCAGCCACTGCCTCTGAATATTTAGCCCATGAACCACAGACACAAACTAGTGTTGATTCCGTGCCCTGGCATTACTCATTGAGCAAACCAAACCGTCTACTTGGCAGCAGGCGAACAGCACTGAGCCCCTTCTACTTTAGAAAGGCCGGTAGTCCACCCTCAGAGGAATCGATCCCGATTCTGGATACACATTTGCCTTTCCTCTTCACAGATGCTCAGGCAGTGTCCCTGTCTGGAGCCTTACAGAATGCTTGAGCCACAGGACAGAATCCCACGTTACATGGCATCCAATCAGGGGAACCACTTCCTGGCCAAGAACACAGTTGGTATCACCCACTGCCCCCTCCAGAATCAGCCAGCCTCACAGAATGCTGAAACAACCTACTGAAGACACAGCTGAAGCACCATCTTTAGGCCCAGCAGGATACAAGCAATGGGCTGGCATCAGAGGACCTCTAAATGTCTCAGTGGGAAGAATACATGGGGCTTCCCAGGCGGCGCTAGTGCCTGCTGATGCAGGAGACGTAAGAAATATGGGTTCGATCCCCCTGGGTCAGAAAGATCCCCTGGAGGAGGGCACGGCAGTCCACTCCAGTATTCTTGCGTGGAGAACCCCATGGACAGAGGAGACCGCTGGGCTAGAGTCCACGGGGGTCGCAAAAAGTCGGACGTGACTGAAGAGGCTTAGCACGCATGCACGCAGGAGGAATACGTACACCTGGGAACCAGGTGCAGGCACAGAAGTCGCCCCACTCACACCACTGTCAGTATCAGGGGGCTCTGCGCCTCCCCTGCCTTCGGTTCTGGACTCTGAGGGGCTGGAGGGCCTGGTCACTGATGGGGTCACACTCTTGTGGAAGGATGGCGAGGGTCCCTTGAGCTACAAGCGAGGACTGCTGCCCAACCACTCGGACGCCTCCAATCCAAGGACCAGCAAGTGAGAAGAGGAGTCAGCATCTTGGCAGAGATGATTTACCCCAACCAGCAGAAGGAAGTAGGGGCGGTACTGACAAGACGAGAGCAGGAAAGGTGTGTGCAACCAGGATGGCCCAGCTGGGTGCTCCCTGGTACTCCTTACCCAGATGTAACTGTGACTGGACGTATGCAGCAACCCTGGCCTGAGAAGGGTGTGATTTCCAATGTATCAGACCTCTCGGGGGGGAGGTTTGGGTTACACCTCTAGGCAAGCCAGCAAAGGAGGTATCTGGGAGTGAGGAGAGCTGAGAGGGGAAGGAGGGAAAGCATAGGTATCACTGAGGCCGTGAGACCGAGGGTAGCCACAGGAGGCATAGTGCATCCCACGCACCTCCCTCTTCCAAGCCTCCCTCCAGGAATAAAGGCATGGAGAAGTGAGTCTGTGCGGCATCACGGCGGTCACAGGAAGGGGATGTGCGGGTCTCCAGGCTGGTGTAAGGAACGTGGTCACTGACGGCGTCTCCCTGCCGCTTGCAGGAGCACTAGGACACGCTTCCCTCGGGTCACTTGCCCTCACTGGCTGAGCGCAGCGGGAGTGGGAGAGCCATCCAGCCCTGCTCCACGGTTTCTCCTACAGGAAGCTTCTGCTCCGTGAGGTCCCACCAGCGCAGCTGAAATTTTCTTAGAGCTTCGCTCTAGCCTGTGGCTTCTCCCATCCAACCCTTCCTTCCTGTTCTCCTTTGATGGTGTCTAGGAGCGCTCCCTGCCTACACCAGCTCCTGACCCTTCACGGGCATTTCCCTCAATGGATCTCTTGCATGTCTAATCCTGTCTTGGTGACTTTTTTTCAAAAGTCCTAAAAGATGCACCCATCATACTTTATGTTCCATGAAGGCGGGAATCATACCTGCCTTGTTTGCTACTGTATCCCCAGTGCCCTGCACCATTCCTAGGAACTGAGTTAGTCAGTGCACTTCTTAATCCTAGCAGCATGGACAGAACGGTAAGAGTGGAACCCAGGCTGGATGGAAATGGAGACAATAAGGCCAGGATACTCTTTCAGAAGTACTGGCAGTGAAAGAGAAATATTAGCAAGATGGGGGGTGATTGCAGCTAAAGGAGAAAGCACAACTGGCAGGGGTTCTTTTGGAGCTGGAAAGGCGTGGTCACGTTTATACGCTGAGGAGAAGTCCATGAAGAGGGCAAGGCTGAAGGTACTAGACGGGGAATAAGGTTAAGTAAGTGAGGAGCGGGGCTTGGATGGGAGCACAGAGCAGGAGCTGAGACGCTGAGCACGGCCTTGGGGTCTCTGGGTTTTAGTGTCATAGGAGGAAAGGTCATCCACTGAGAGAGAGAGAGGGTGGTGAGGGATGGTAGAGACCTTGAGGGGACTGCGGGAACTAGCCCTGTGGTGAACAGACACAAGAACACTCTGGGCCAGGCAGAAGGCTGACAGGAGGGGCTGTTCTGAGGCCGGAACAAGGCATCTGTAATTCCAGCCAGGGGAGGTCTTCAGCCTCCCTGGGGAGTCCCTGTGAGGAGCTGGAGACGTTAGACCACTGCAGTGATACAGGGAGGGAAAGCAACCCTGAGGAGGGCCTTGGGGCGGAAGCCAGTGAGTGAGAGGAGGCTGCTGGTGGCCGATTTTAAACAGCGATACCGAGGCCAGGCTTGGAGGAAGGAACTCACGCTGAAGGAGTAATAAACTGACCACCTTTCTTCCTTGTATCTTGTCTAATTCTCCCACGTGAAAGTATTTTCTGCCCACAGATGAAGTCCTGGAGGCTCAGAGAGGTTTGTAGAACATGCCCAATATTTTCCCTCAAAGTTCTGTGTATTGAAAAACTCACCCAAGATGTGGACTTGACTAGGATAAGAAGATATCTCTCCAAGGGAACAGAGATAATTGCACTGGCTGTGTTCAAAATGGGCTCCGGCAAGAATTTTAAGAAGTTTTGCAAATGAGATTGCTTCTAAAAACTTGTTCACTTATTACGAGGCCCCCTCATCCATTATCTGATAAAGATAATTTGAGTCAAGTAAAGAGGGAAGTTCAGAATGAAAGCAATAAAGGACTTATTTTCAAATCTGGTGACGACTATCTTCCCATAAGCTTTCTAGAGAATTTAGATTTATGGACATATGTGACTCTGCAACGGGTCTTAAAATTATAGTGCATTCCCCGTGGTGCCGTCTTTGACAGCTGGTCCCATGAAAATGTGAGACTGGACTATTAACCACACAACATCACAGATGAATGTGGGGAAAATGGTTCAGGCTGTCATTCGTTTTAATTTTTTAAGAAATTAACTAGAAGAAACATGAAAAGATTCATTATATACAGAAGAGGAAACGAAATTACTTTCCTGGTGTTTTCTTACTGGAGCTGAAAGAGATAATGCACTGAATTATGTGTAATGTATAACCACTTCATTAAGGAGAAATTTTATTAAAATAGTATTTTAAAAATCCAAAATGAATCAGATCTCTGGAAAGTTCATGAATTGTTTTTAAAAAGAAAATAGTTCAGTAGGAGTGCCAGAAAGAATTTGTGCTACAAGTTGATTCTGAACCACTGTTAATGTGCTAAGACCCTTGCTCATTGCAAGTAATACCCAGATTACAATGGATTTGTTTCTAATTTTTCATAAGTGAGTAGTTCAGAGCTTGAGACATCTTGCTGAAGAAAAAAAAAAAAAATACTGCTACAGAACCAAGATGGGTGAGACTCATATCATGGTAGGGAGTTTTAGATACCCAATCCTTTAGAGAGCTGATCCACCAAGGCTGTTGGTTTCATAAACGAAAGCATGGAGGCCCAGAGGTAACCCACGTGGAGCTGGTCCACACTGGCAGTGTCAGCCTGTGTTCTGCATCCTGTGAGGGGGCCATGGCATTTGAGAGGAAAGACACAAAGCTTAGAGAGAGTGAAAGTCGCTCAGTCGTGTCCGACTCTCTGTGACCCCGTGGACTATACAGTCCATGGAATTCTCCAGGCCAGAATACTGCAGCGGGGAGCCTTTCCCTTCTCCAGGGGATCTTCCCAACCAGGGACCGAACCCAGATCTCCTGTGTCTCCTGTATTGGCAGGAGGATTTTTTACCAGCTGAGCCACCAGGGAAGCCCTACGCATAGCTGTTGCTGTGAATCGAACACTCTCTGTACCAGGGAAGGTCTCTCACACCACTCTCGTTTTATTTCTGAGTAGCCTTTAAAATAACCAAATGAGGTCAGTCATTTGTGCTTGGAGACCCAGAAACTGATCGCTGGAAGCGCTTAATCTTTAACGTTTCCTCACCCAAATAAACCAGTCATTTGTCTCTGTCCGTGAAATAAAATTATATTGACTGACGTCTCTTCTCATTATTTTTTTTTTCTCTCCTAAGTATGTATTACACTTGATCAGAGCAATTAACTGTGATCCGATTTAGGTAGCAAGGTATTTCAAAAACCTGACAACCAATCTGAATTCCAAATCCATTGCCAAAATGTCTTCAGTGTGTACAAATATGTGCCCTGTTCAAAATCAAGGAGAAAAAAGATGAAATTCTCTTAAAGGTGGCCCAAGATGGCAGCACTGATATTCCTGCTCCTGAGAACTGCTGCTGAGTTCTTTCAGTGGGAGGTGTGCCCTGGCGTGCAGACAGGACGTGAAGGTGTCGCAGGAGCAAGTGAGCAAACAGAAATGTGCTCAGACCTCCTGTTCGATGATCTCCAAGAAGTGGAAAGAAATCAACTCAAAGTCTTTTTTTATAGATGCCAAGGTGGCTTTTTAAAGATTAGCATTCTAAATGCCAGATGGTTAATGAAGGTCACGCAGGCAACTTTCATAATTTGTCATTATGAGTTTAGCTGTGTGCCTTTATTAGGAATTGATGGATAACTTCCTATTTGGCAATATTTTAGGGAGTATTCTTCCTGTAATATGAAAGTATATAGCATAAATGCCATTTAAAATTCTTTTTTAAAAAATAGAGCTAAGAAGGCAAATGAATTGCTCAATAGCCATATTTGCCCAGCCAGATGAGATTACTTGCTTGCTTTACTTTCACCTGAAGGAGGCTTTGTGCATCTGAATCACATTTTTACTGACTTTTGAGTTCAAGAACAAAGCTGAGGAGGATAAAGCCGAAAAAACTATTAAAATGGCCTTTGCAGTACAGATTTCAGAGGCTAGAGGGCATGATTGCTTTAGCTGATCCAAAGCAAGGAAAAGCAAAATCTATTCATGTTTCTCATACAAGGACCCAGAGGGTTTAAAATTTGGATCATGAGTGCAGGCTTGTTTCTCATTAAAAATCCAAGTCAGTATCTGCAAGAAGGAGCAGCAGAATAAAATGTGCATTTTATGTGCTTGTTGTAGGTGTTTTTTGCAGAGGCCTTGGGCTTGTGAGAGTGTGTGGAGCACACTCCAAGGGGCCCTTGGTTCTCCTTATTTTCCTATCTTAGGTTTATCAAGCTGTCGGCTTGATCTCCACTTGGACTTTTTGTCCCCAAAACAGGAGTCCTCCTATCAAAGAATATGAATATATGTGTGCATGTATGTATATATAATGTACTTGTGAAGGACCTCGATGCATTTCATTAGGAAATGATGAGATTAATTCCAGGCAGTGAGATTTGACTTTACATGAAAACAGTTTCTTTTTAAAATGTATGAACCTTGATCATTTTTCTTCCAACGTGGTTAGCTAATCAGTGATATTGTGGACCTAGTGCTATTTCTACCTTTATCTGGCCTCTTTCTATTTAGGACTTTCTGGGTCTTCTTCCCCATTTTCCCTTCTTTAATGTGACAAACATCTTATTTCCCTCGTCACATACTGTATGTGAGCTCAATGCTGAGGTCACCTTCCTCTTCATTTATTATTCCCTTGTTTATGCCACCATACCTAGACGGAAGGAGAACAGTGGAGAAAGTAACTTCCACACTCATAAATTCTTCATTTCATCCTGTCTTTGCCTCACAAACCACAATTCTCATGACCACACTCAAATTTTTCTTGAATGAGAGTGGTCTTTCCCCTGTTTTTGCAGACAGGAAGCCCTCAGACAGGATATTTCTGGACTAATGAATGCCACGTACTCAAGGAAATGATGGGGGCCTGTAAGAAGTTTCTACAGAAGGGATAAATGTCTCATTAGATAAAATATGAAATGCTTTGTGAAGCACATCTTTTCACCTGCACCTCCAAAATATATTCCAGTCATCTATGTAGGCAGAATTTTGGTCCCCTTGATCTTTACTTTGTGATGTCACTCCTGTGGATATGTTACTTTACATGGCGAAATGGACTTTGCAGGTATAATTAGGGTTACTAATCAGATGACTTTAGAATAGGAAGATTACTCTGGGTTATCCTGGTAGGCCCAATGTAGTCACATGAGTTCTTTAAGGAGGAGAGATTTCTCTAGCTGTTAGCGGAAGATGACAGCAGATCGTCAAAGCGTAAGAAGGATTTGACCACTGTTGACTGGAAGATGGAGGAGAGGCCATATCAAGGAAATGGAAGCTTAGTCCTGTAAAGCCCCAGAGAACTGAATTCTGCCAACAATCTGAATGAGACAGAAAGCAGGATCTTCCCCAGAGTCTCCAGATAAGAGCCCGACACAGCTGATACCTTGATTTCTTGATTCCAGTTTGGGGAGGCCCTAAGTAGCAGACCCCGTTGAGAGAGGCTGTGCACAGGCTTCTAACCCACGGAACTGTTTGTGGTCATTCTTTGCAGCAGCAGTAAAAACTAAGACTGCTCCTTCTTGTTCTATGGGATTTAAAACTTTTGTTGTTTATAGCTGAAAAAAATCATATCTGCTTCTCAAGCTGTGGAAAATAAATCTTGAGATTAGAACTTTCCCTTCTTGACTAAGGGACTGTTGTATGTATTGGGCTACCTGCCTGCCAGCGAAGGAGACACAGGAGCCGCGGGTTTGATCCCTGGATGGGAAATATCCCCTGGAGGAGGGCACGGTAACCCACTCCAGTATTCTTGCCTAGAGAACCGATGGACAGAAGAGCCTGGCAGGCTGTGGTCCATAGGGTCACAAAGAGTCGGACACAACTGAAGCCACTTACATGCATTGTATGTATTGGCCTTTTGATAAAAGGATATGACTCTCTTTGCTTTGGCTGAATGTCTGTCAGGGACAAGACTATGTGGTTTACAGATCCTACTTCCAATCTTGAGAATAACTTTTATGTCCCAGAAAAGAATATAATAGATCAAATTGGGGAAGAAATAGTGACCATCTTTGGTGGTAAAAAGAATAGGCAAACATCATTCCAAAAAGGAAGCAGGTATGTAAGGAAACAATTCATTTTTTAATCGGACTCCAATATACAAAATAACCAGGCTTTCAGCCAGCTACAGAGCAGAAATGTTTCTATTTTTAAATCTTATGACACAAACTGAACTGTATAATAAAGAAAATTTTAAATTTTTATATGACAGCTTAATTGTTTACTTCTGAGTCTTATAAAAGGAACATTGTGCCAGACCAGTAAAATAGTCAGGGAAAACTTTATTCAAGACAATTGCAATAGGGGAGAGAAATTGAATTCAGTTCCATTGAAATGAAAAGTGGGAGGATTTTTAAATGCTGAGATGAGCTAGTGGAAAATTATGGGAGCAGTCTGTCAATGTGATTAGGCTCTCCATATTTACTGATTGTCACTTATCGAAGTTAGGTTCCTAATTTCTGCCAGAGACTAGGAGACAGGGCCTCTATCTTTCTTGATGATTAAATTTCAAAAGGATGGCTCCCTTTGTCCCTGAGAAAAACATTTCTGCGTTGTATAAAATTTACATTTCACAGAGAACAATAATTTACAACTGCAAGTTTTCTGAAGTAAGTGTTCCAGGAAAGAGATGGTCAGGAGCCTATAGTCAAGGATTCTTTGCGACCCCGTGGACTGCAGCCTGCCAGGCTCCTCTGTCCGTGGAGGTTTCCAGGCAAGAAGACTGGAGTGGGTTGCCATTTCCTTCTCTAGGGGATCTTCCCGACCTCACGGCTCCTGCCTTGCCTGCATTGGCAGGTGGATTCTTTATCGCTGGGCCACCTGGGAAGCCCATGGTCGAGAACAAGTTCCTCTAAGGCTTTGTCAAGCTGAGGGAAATATTTAGGCCATCTTGGTCAGCCCCCATTTTGCTTACCTCCAAAAATTGTAAACGCAGTCTCTTTGGAAGCTTTGCATCCCAACTCCAGGATGCGTCCCAACCCCTAGCTGCCTCTCATCAGTTGTGAGAGGACTGTCAGTTGTCCGCATGCCCAGTTCACGGTCCACTGTGCTGGCCAGCACAGCTCCTGCAAGACAGCGGCTCTCTGCTGTTCCTGTGCAGGATGTGGAGCACGAGAATGCTTGGAAGTGGCGTGTGAGCGGTCTGCCTAGCTAGCCAGGACAGTTCACTCTCTGCCCCATTCCTCATCGATCGAAATAATACATAGCCTGATGAAGAGAAAGGCAGAAGAAGAAATGAAAAGAAAGACAACAGTTAACTTCTCAAACATACTTTCCTGCTGCACATCCTAAATAGGCTGATTCAGTCAACATACACGAAAGTATTAAGATGCTAATGTCGTGCCTTCACATGCTAATTCAGGAAAACAAAGAAAGTGCATCTCATTAGCCTAAAGTCTTTAGAGTCAGTTGAACCATGCTTTCAGTGTAGTTTCTGTAGTATTCAAAGAACTTGTCAAGATTGGAGCAGTAAATTTAAATGTTAAATATATAAATTTTTTTCAATAGCACCCAATATTGGAAAACATAGCAATCATTTCTTTTTAAATATGTTTTTTACGCTCATATTTTTGAAATTTTTTGCTTGTGTGCTTTTGTTAGCTATATAAGGATTTTCACATTTTAAGATTTTTTTCTTCTTTTTTTGACCTTTCTGATAATCACATTTAGTGAAAAAAGTAAGGACAGTGTATAACATACAACACAGAATGCATCTATTTGTATAATTCTGCAAAAATAAGGTGTAGTTTTATACATCATCTCTGCATATGAGAATGAAGCCTGTGATAAAATTCTTAGAAATCATTTATGTGTTGAACATGGATCTGGTGTTCACATCAGGAAAAAGCATCGTAAGTCCAAAGAATGATTTCTGAAGAGATTGGGCGATAAAATATGAAGACTTTCATTTTTAGAAAACCTGAATAGCATGGCAGACAGGGACAAACATTCAGGTTGAACTGCTCAGTTCATGATGTTGCCATGACAACAGATCTCAGAAAAATGAAAAGTGAGAATAAAGTTGAATGAAAATTTGGGTTACCTCATTTGATTATGATCAAATCTTTAATTTTTTAAAAAGAAATTTTCCAATGGAAGGATTTCTGCAAGAATCCCTGGACGATAGCACTTAATCTCTTTGCCTCCTAAAGGTTTTTTGATGCTGCCACTGCACCCAGACTCCTGAGTCCTTCTGCTTCCTTTGACTGGAGGTTGAAAAGTGGCACACACACACAGAAAATTCATTACTTGGCAGCGCAACAGAAACAGCTTGGAATACTCCAAAAGAGAGTTTGATAAGAAAACAGAAAAGGAAAAAAAGCAATATGAAATCTCCCCAAATTATTTTTCAACAATTCCAAGGAGTGTCTGGAATTTTTTCCCAGACCTGATTGGTCTAAGAATAATACAATTTTCTTTCCCAGGGATTGGTTCAGAAATGGTATATGGCTACTTCCAGCCAGTAAGATGTGAAGGGAAGTTCTGATGGAGAGATTTGAGGACGTTTTCTTACATCTGAGACAGAGTCACAAGAAGTAATAGGCTCTCTTCTTCTTGAGGCCATTGTGAATTGTAGATGGACAACCATCTTACTTTCTTCCAGCTCTGAAGGCTGCAGAAGAGATTAATGAAACCTAGTTTTCCGATGACATTGATGAGCCACTGAATCACAGCCCTGAAACCTACCTACCTCCCCCACTGTACTTTATGTGAGATACATTTCCTTTTTCTTCAAGTAAGCTTGTATCAAGGCTTCTGGTACTTGCAGCTAAAATTGTTCTGACAAAAAGTATTTTATAAATTTTGTTGTTACAACAAACTTGGTGCATAATCTTTGTCTATCCCTCAGATTAGTTCCTAGAATAGAATCTCTGAAGAGAAAATCCTAGGTCAAAAGGTAGTAAGGTGTTTACTATTCTTCATATGTATTGCCAAATTTATTCTGAGAAAGGCCGCATCATTTTACACTCCCGTCAGCAATGTATGAGTGACTATTTCAATGTACCTTTACTAGTATCCCCTGCAGTAGGAAATGGCAACCCATTCCAGTATTCTTGCTTTGGAACCCCTTGGACAGAGGAGCCTGGCGGGCTATAGTCCGTGGGGCCGCAAAGAGTCAGACACGACTGAGCGACTGAGCAGTTACTAGTATCAAATTGTACCTTTTTAAAACTTTTATTGCTGTGATGGAAAATAATAGTGCCATGTTATGATATCAATTTGAGTCTTTGTTAACAGGGTTGAACATATTTTCACATACAGCATTGTTTAGTCACTCATGTTTAACATCTGTACCTTGTCTATGGCTGCTTTTTCTTACTGTTTTCTTAATTGAAATTTGAGGACAAGCAGTCATTTTAAAACATTGGTTATAAATACTTTTTGTCTGTTTATCATTCTAGTTTGGATGGAAAGGCATATTATTACAGGGAAGAAACTGATTTTGGCTGGTTAGTTCATAAAATGAAAAAAACCTCAAACTCACTAGAGACACAAAAACCATTTCTTCTTTAAAAGATGTTCATATCTATGGGGTGTGGGTAAATTCATTAAATAGTTTAATTTTTTTTAACCCAATTTCACATGAAATTAAATCTTTTTGATTTCTCTAATCAGTACTCAGGCTATCTAACTCCTCATTTTAAAGCTTCATTTATGACCCTTTTAGCAATATTTAGGTTTCCCTCTACTGTTTTAATAACCCACTGTGACTTTCCTCATGCAGTTGCTTTCTGTCAGAGTTTAGCAAATTTGTGATCAGCTGGAGAGAAACGGGTGTGTAGAAGAAAAAATGAGCTCTAGTAATGATACATACTCAAGACTTAAGAGCCAACACGTGTCCATTTTTATTCTGAAAGTGCCAGTTTTCAGTGTGTCTGCAACCCTGGGAAATACTGTAATGCAGTCGACATTATTGATGTGTTCAGTTACACCTTTTTATATAGGTTGGCGTAAGCTAGGTGCTCCCTTGGGAGACAAGGGGAGATGTGATGAACGATATGTACTTCCTCGTTGCCAAACTCCTCCCACGACTTTTCCTGGATCGGAAAGAAGCATGTCACCAAGTAGGGCAGCCTGCTTTGCCCAGCAGCTTTGTCAGAAGGAGAATGAGGTCACCCCTGGGTCTGGCCTGTGTGTATGTCGGTGTGCAGGAAGAGGGGTTAGCTCCTCGGTGTACAGCCGCTGGGCTACCGGCCCTTGTCTTTAAGTGTCTCTCACTCCCCTCACCCTCAAGGACCCTACAAACACACACCTGGCTCTGACAGCAGCATAGCTCCTACCTGGGCTGACGCTGTAACTCACTTTTTGACCAGGGGGTGTAGTAGAAATGGAGCTGCATAACTTCTGAGCTTAGGTAGTAAAATACCTGGTAGCTTCTTCCTGGGTCCCTGAAACGACCCAGTCTTGGGAGGGCTGGACTTCATACGAAAATTCTGACTCCCCTGAGACTGCTGTGCTGTAAGGAAGCCAAATGAACGGGATACACGGAGAGAGAGACAAATGTCTGACCAGCCTCCTAACGGCTCCAACCATCCCCATCTCAGCTGAGGCAGAAGAAAATGATATTGGATGGAAATCTGAACCTAGGTAAAGAAATAAAGCAGTAGAAATAGTAAGCATGTGCAGAAAGAATAATAATTTTTCTCATTTAAAAAATCCTTAAAAAAAGATAATTGATATTAAGCAAAACTAGTAACTGTGTTATGGAGGTTACAGAATGCACAGGAAACGTTTTTGACGATGTGACAATAATAATACGCAGTAAGAGAGGAGCAAAGCTGGAAGTGAACTTCAGCGTCGTTCTAAAGACACTTTGAACTGGTGCAATACTATTTACAGGTATATTGTGATAAGTTCAAGATGTATGTTGTAAATCCTAGAGCAAGACTTAGCAAACTGTAGACTGTGAGCCAAATCTGACCTGCCATGCCTTATAAATAAAGTTTTATTGGACCACAGCCAAACCCGTTTATTTTCATATCTGTGTGGTCCACAGAGCCTAAAAGATTTACTCCCTGGACCTAGAGAGTAAAATCTGTCAAGCTTGCCTTAGAATAACCACTGGAAAACCAACAAAACAAAGCAGTATAGCTAATAAATCAATAGTGGAGATAGAAGAGAAGCATGAAAAAATATACTTAATTCAAAGGAAGCCAGACAAAGGGGAATAAAGCAGCGATCTGTCTGCTCCAGCATGTGTAACTGAGCTCGTTATCCTTGACTGTCCTTCTGCCCCTCCAGCTGATCCTTCTCAGTCTCCTCCCCAGATCTCTCTCCCTCTTAGATGCTGATCCCTCTCTCCCTCACTAGCTTGTCTGCCGCATACATCCATCCTCCTCTCCAGACGTGCAGAACCAACTACCATCCTGAACACTCCGCGCTGGGTCTTCGGCCAAGATTTTCCCTCTGTATGGACCGCCTCCCTCCTTTCATCCCTGGGTCCCTACACCGGCTACTGCCCTGTGCCCTTGCTAACTCTGGTTAACTCTAGTCCAAGTTTGGGGATTTAACTTAGACATGATCTCACCCAGCCCCAAAGCCATCCCTCATCCCACCCCACCCACGCCCAGCCTTCTTTCTGCTATTAGGGCTCTCACTGCACTGAACTGTAATTATATGTTTACTTGATTTTCTTCTCCATGAGACTCTGATAGAGGAAGATAGTTAATTCAAAGAGAATGTATTGATTAAAACACAGGAACAAAAATATTTGTACTTAAAACTGAAAATGAAGAAAGATAACAGAAGCCAGGAATACAGTAATTTTGTTATCTATAAATAGGCACTCATGGTGGGCACTGTGTGACTGTTTGTGCTTGTGTTTATGAAAATGTAATATCCAGAAGTCTACATGCTGAGGCTGTTTCTCCATTAATATAGACATAGTGCGATCAGAAATGAAGTCCTGCATTCCCACCCAGTCCATGATAGTCAGGTTTGGTTTTCTCATTTTTGAAAACAATTAAAAAAATCTGAGACCAGCTATTTTTACTGCTCTATATGTAGGATTTTAAATTTTTATGTCATGTCTTAGAAGTGGTTATATTTTATCATTTCAAGTAAGCTTTTTTTTTTGACCTCAAAATGTATCTATATCTGTGAGCAGATATCAGTAACAAGATAATCTCATAGGGTAATTCTAATGGTAAGACTGGTGGTAACCTTTGCAAAGGACAGATACTATATGTTCTGCATTCCCGGTGTCCTAACACAAGCAAATTATCAGCGTTAACTGCAACTGAGACCTGAGAAATCACTGCAGACAAAGCAAACAGGCAGAGAATTTTACCAGGGTAACTTCGGATTCACAGAGTACAAGGTCTGGCAGTTTTAGATTAAGTTTTTGCCTGCTGAACTGTAGTAAAAAAAAAAAAAAAAAATTCCCCAAATTCCCAAGTTTGGCCACCTGTGAAAGTCGCTCAGTCGTGTCTGACTCTTTGTGACTCCATGGAATCCATGGAATTCTCCAGGCCAGAAGAGTGGAGTGGGTTGCTTTTCCCTTCTCCAAGGAATCTTCCCAACCCAGGGATCGAACCTAAGTCTCCTGCATTGCAGGCAGATTCTTTACCATCTGAGCCACAAGGGAAGCCCAAGAATATTGCAGTGGGTAGCCTTTCCCTTCTTCAGGGGATCTTCCCAACCCAGGGATCAAACCCAGGTCTCTGGCATTACAGGCAGATTCTTTACCAGCTGAGCCACCTAGATGGGTTCAAATACTGACCGTTAGATTAGAAACAAGACTTTGATTATGATGGAAATCATTTCATTTTTAAGTTGTTATTCAGTCTAATTATCCTTTGAAACACTTTTCTAGATTTAAAGAAAATATCCATGGTAATAACCACATATTAAATATATTAAATAAATATTGTAATCCCAAGCCACATTTGGATTTTTCTGCCACACTTTATTAGAAGGCCCTCCAAATTTTTTTAGAATGAAAATATATTTCCCATCAACAAGTTTTCAACTTTTCAAAGTCCGGGGATGTTTAATCGTCTTTGACCCAGCTCTGGATTTATATCAGTCTCTCTCCCTCTCTCCTTAAGGAGATGAGTTGTGGGCGCTTTCTTTCTATGAGGCAATAACTGCAGCCTCCACTAAATAAACTCAGTGGCTGAGGCATTTATAGGAGATAAACTCAAAGCTAAAAAGCTAGAGGGTTTTTTAACCTGGGATTTGATGATAACTGAGTATTTCCAGGAGTACACCCTCAAGTTAACTCTGTTGTACTGAACGGACACCTCACCCCCCTTCCCATTTTTCTTCAAGACCTTCTTCACTGACTCCCTCCACATTTAGAGGGTAAATCTAAAAATTCTGTAATTAATTTCTCATTTCTCCATAACAAATGCTTTATTTTTAAACTGCCAGTCTTTAACCTTCCTGCAAACTCAGCAATTACAAACTCAATACACAGCAATTGAAATTTTAAAAGCAAAGTGCTTTGGCCTCCTCTTCCTCTACTACGAGAAGCATAGGAAAAGCATTTATTGGCACTCATGATTTAGAACCAATTAAAAGCTGTATGAGAAGGAAGTAAACAATTTTTAAAACAGTTCTGAACTCTGAAATTGTAATTTGACTGTTTACTATCTGTGTCTATTTCAGTTCTGAAATGCAATTTGTTACCTATTATATAAAGAAAATGGGGTTTCTTAAATAAAATGGAGTCTTTGCTTGTTTATTGCTACAGGATGAAAAAGTAACTGAACAGATTTCCACCAGTTTGTATGTTTAGGGTGGTTTGATGTAACAAAAAACAAATAAAAATTAGGTCACAAGGGTATACACGCGATTCATTTTGAAAAGTCGTTAGGATGGCATTTCAATGAAACAAGACCGCATCCTCCAGAACACATGTAGACTTTCAGACTTGCAGGGGAAATTCGATCACATGTACTTACATATTCCATGTGAAAGCAGCAGTTATTTATTTGACAATGGTTAGTGATACCCCAAAGCAATGCTGGGTTGGCCCAGATAATGCTGCAAATGTTTTTTAATATGTAATTCCACCTGTAATCAATTGTACTATGGCCTTGGAAATGAATATCATTTACTAACTTTGTTTTTATATTATAAAACTTCCTTAAACTGAGAATTAAAGCTGAAAGTCAATTTATTTTATGTTACAATTTGACTAAAGCAGAAATTCACTTATTTATGAAGTGTGTGTGTTTGTTGCTTAGTTGTGTCCGACTCCTTGCAACCCCATAGACTGTAGCCCACCAGGCCCCTCCGTCTATGGGATTCTCCAGGCAAGAACACTGGAGTGGGTTGCCATTTCCTTCTCCATATTTATGAAGTCAGTTGTTCTACTACAATTAGCAAAATTTCTGGTGATTGTTCTGAATTAATTCATGTCCTGTAGCAGATGCGGTCAATGTTCCACTTATATCTCACGGGCCTAACCCAAAGGTCTCCTGTATTTCACTAGTGGTTCTCACATACACCAAAGACATCCTTCCTTAAACCCCTGCATCTCCGGCTCAGCACATGTATGCTACAGACCAGAAATGCCTGGGAATTCATCCCTTTAGGAACTATAATCAGTCAATAAAGATGAGAATTGACAGGTAAATATGCCAGCTTCCTTTCTCCTCGGTTGGTCCGTTTTGAGCTGTGTTCTACACAGTGTCTCAAAGTTCCCAAGGGGACCGACCCCACACAGGAATGTGTTTGTTAATGCACCTTCATCAGCCCCCCTCCTTTCTCCGCCTGACCTCCTCACCCTGGGCCTCCCGAGATCCCCTCTCAGATGACCTCACATACATTCGAAGCCTTGTCTCAAATTTGCTCAGAGGGGACTCCAAGCTAAGATAAATTTAAAGAGTTAGCAATTCCTTATTTTGGTGGCACTATTTTTTTTTTCTTTTTTACATCTATGGGATTTTCCAGCCAAGAATACTGGAGTGGGTTGCCATGCCCTTCTCCAGGGGATTTTCCCTGCCCAGGGATCGAACCTGCTTCTCTTATATCTCCTGCATTGGCAGGCAGGCTCTTTACCATTAGCACCTCCTGGGAAGCCCTCTGTATCTATAGAGCATCAATACTAACAGAACCTGTTTTCAAAGTATTGTGCCTTATGTCTATGGAATTAAATAATACTCTCTTTGTAGTGTACTACATATAGTGCCTAATGCAGACATACCTCGGAGACAGTGTGGGTTTGGTTCTAGACCAACGCAATAATCCAGATATTGCAATCAAACAGGTCACAAGAATTGGGGGGTTTCCCAGTATATAAGAGTTATGTTTATATAGTACTGTATATTAAGTATGCAATAGCATTATGCCTAGAAAACAATGTACCTACCTTATTTGAAAAATATTTTATTGCTAAAAAATGCTAAACATAATCTGAGCCTTCAGTGAGTTGTAATCTCTGGTAGAAGGTCTTGCTTTGATGTTGATGGCTGCTAACTGATCAGGGGGGTGGCTGCTGAAGGCTGGAGTGGTTGCAATAATTCCTTAAGAAAAGACAACGATTAAGTTAGCTTCACCTAGGCAATTTTCCTTTCACAGTATTTCTGTAGCATGCAATGCTCTTTGATAGCATCTTACCCACAGCAGAACTTCCACATTTGGAGTCAATCCTCGCAAACCCTGCTACTGTTTTATCAACTAGGTTTAAGTAATATAATCCTTTGTTATCACTTCAACAGTCTTCACAGCATGTTTACCAGGAGTAGATTCCATCTCAAGAAGCTCCTTCCATAAGAAGGAAGCTCTCATTCATTAAAGTTTTATCATAAGGTTGCAGTGATTCATTTGTAGCTTCAGGCTCCACTTTTAATTCTAGTTCTCATGCTCTTTCTATCACATTTGCAGTTACTTCTTCCACTGAAATCTTGAACCCCTCAATGTCATCCAAGAGGGTTGAAACTGACTTCTTCCAAACTCCTGTTAATATTGATGTTTTGACCTCTTCCCAGGAATCACAAAATGTTTTTCATGGCATATAAAATGGTGAATTCTTTCCAGAAGGTTTTCAGTTAGATTTGCTTAGATCCATACGAAGAATCACTGTTGATGGCAGCTATACCATTATAAAACATATTTCTTAAATAATGAGGCTTGAAATTCAGAATTACTCCTTGATTCATGGGCCTCAGAATGGAAGTTGTGTTAGCAGGCATGAAAACAGCAAAAATCTCACTGTGCATCTCCATCAGAGCTCTTGTGTGGCCAGGTGACCATTGTCCATGGGCAGTCCTACTTTGAAAAGAATTTTTTTTCCTGAGCAGTAGATCTCAAATGTGGGCTTAAAATATTCAGGAAACCGTGTTGTCTGCAGAGGTCTTGTCATTCAGCCTTTCCCCCCCATTTATGGAGCGCAGGCAGAGTAGCTTTAGCATAATTCTTAAGGACTCTAGAATTGGGGGAAGGTAAAACAAGCATGGTCTTCAGCTGCAAGTCATCAGCTGCTGTAGCCCCTAACAAGAGAGTCAGCCTATCCTTGAAAACTTTGAAGTCAGGCATTAACTTCTCCTCTCCAGCTATGAAAGCCCGAGATGGCATCTTCCTCCAAGAGAAGGCTGTTTTGTTTACATGGAAAACCTACTGTTTGGTGTAGACACTTTCATTCGTTATCTTGGGCAGATCTTCTGAAGAGCCAGCTTCTGCCACCTTCAAACTTGCCTTCCGCAGCCTCCTCACCCCTGCCAGCCTTCCCGGAATGAAGACTCAGGACCTCGCTCTGGATCAGGTTTTAGCTTATGGGAATTTTGTGGCAGTTTTGATCTTCCACCCAGACCACTAAAACTTGCTCCGCATCAACAATAAGGACCTTTTGCTTTTTTTGTTCCCCCACACCCTGCATCGTTTTCTTATTTACTGGAATAGCACGTTTCATTTCCCTCAAGAATTTTTCCTTTGCATTCACAACTTGGCTAATTGGTGTCAGAGGCCTAGTTTTGGACCTATCTTGCCCTTTGACATACTTTCCTCATCAAGCTTAACCGTTTCTCTGTTTTGATTTAAAGTGAAAGATGTAGGACTCTTTCTTTCACTTGAACACTTAGAGGCCACTGTTGGCTTCTTAATTAGCCTAATTGCAACTTATTGTGTCTTAAGGAATAGGGAGGCCCAAGGAGAAGGCGAGAGATGGGGAAACAACCAGTCAGTGGAGAAGTCAGAACACATAACATTTAAAGCTAAGTTCACTGTTGTACGTGGCTGTGGTTTGTGGTGCCCCAAAGCAATTACAACAGTGACATCAAAGATCACGGGTCACAAGTCACCATAACAAATATAATAATAACGAAAACTTTGAAATATTGCGAGAATTACCAAAATGGGACACAGAAAAACAAAGTGAGCAAATGCTATTGAAAACATGGACTTCCTCAAACCCGTGTTGCCAGAACCTTCAATGTGTAAAAAATGCAGCGTCTGCAAAGTGCAGTAAAGTGAAACACAACAAAATGAGGCATACCCACACAGACGATGCGCGCATTCTCTCTGTCGTGTCTGACTCATTGCAACCCCACGGACGATAGCCCTCCAGGCTCCTCTGTCCGCGGGGTTCCCAGGCAAGAATACTGAAGTGGCTTGCCATTTTCTTCTCCAGGGGATCTGCCTGATCCAGGGATCAAATCCTGCATTGGCAGGCGGATTCTTTAGCCAGTGAGTCACCTGGGAAGCCTATATATACAATATAGTATTTAATGATATCGTATAGTATAGTGCCTAATACATATTCAGTAAGTATTAGTTATGGTTACTTAGTTTAATAACTTCTTGTTCTGTTACTAGAAACATATAACCTATAGGTATTTATTGAACAAAAATAAATACATTTTGAAAATCACAACCTTGGCTGCCTAGACTGACTGACCAAGGACAATCCTCCTAGAGTCTCAGTGTAGGAAGGGCTCTTACAGAGTCTTTGTCTTCCTCACTGTAAAGGGTGAATGATAAACTTAGGCTTTAACACGTCACATAACAGGTGGTGAAAGTAGGGGCCCAAGCTGCCTCCGGTAGGTCTTTGAGTGCCCTCTGCTTTTTAAGTGAGCAGCAGGCAGAAGTGTTCTTCCACTGGTGTTGAGAACAGAGGCCCCAGCGTGCTCTTTTCAGCAGCACCACCCACGACCACCCGTGTGCATCCTCAATGCCCTCAAGCCCTTGCCCCAAGTTCCCCAGGCTCTTATTCCTCTGTATTCCTGATGGCAAAAAGCAGCTACTGACTCTATCTAATTTAGACTGAAAGCAAACTAAATGAACTCACCGTCAGGTTATTGGGTAGCCAGTCCATTGAGCTAAACAATGAATAGGAGCCAGCAGGGCCAACCCACAGTCAAAATCACATCCCAGTAATAGTCTGTGACCCTTGGGTAGGTGCTCATGCCTTTCTGCCAGGCTCCACCTTCCGGCAGGATGGCATGAGTGCTGGCTGCCATAAAGTATCCATCTCAGCCTATGCCCTGACCCTCACCCCACAAGGGCACAGCCAGCTGGCCAAGACTGGTTGTACACACACACCCTCCCTCCCCAAGTGCCTTAGCTGATGAGACAGGGACTATTTGCTACTCTTCAGGTTTATTCATAGGAGACAGGGCTTTTTTTTTTTTAATGATTTCTATGGGAAGTTTTTACTAATACATCTCAACAAAATCATTGACTTCGGTAGAAATTAGAACTAGGATTAAAAATACATGTAATTTCCTGCTCTTGGATTGGAAGAATTAATATTATTAAAATGGCCATACTACACAAAGCAATCTATAGATTTAATGCAATCAATATCAAAATACTCATGATCTTTTTCACAGAACTAGATCAAATAATCCTAAAATGTATATGGAGCCACAAAAGATGCAGAATTCCAAAGCAATCCTGTGGAAAAGAAACAAATTTGAAGCCATAAGCCTCCCAGGGTCCAGACAATACTAAGAGGTACAGTAATCAAAACAGAGTGATACTGGCACATAAACAGCTGTATGGGTCATGGGACAGAATAAAGAGCCCAGAAATTAACCTACACATTTATGGTCAGTTAGTTTTCAACAAAGGAGACGAGAATTACGATAGAGAAACGGCAGTCTCTTCAGCGAGTGATGCTGGGAACGCTGGAAAACTACATGTAAATCACTGAAGTTAGAACACTCCACACCATACACAAAAATAAACTCAAAATGGCTTAAAGTCCTAAATATAAGACATGACACCATAAAACTCCTGGAAGAGAACATAGGCAAAATGTTCTCTGACATATATCATAGCAATATTTTCTTGGATCGTATCCCAAGGAAAGAAAAGCAAAACTAAACAAGGGGGACCCAATTAAACTTAGAAGATTTTGCCCAGCAAAGGAAGCCATAGACATCACAAAAGACAACCTGCGGAGTGGAAGAGAATATTTGTAAACAATCCAACTGATAAGGAGTTAACATCCAAAACTGGAAGGACTGATGCTAAAGCTCAAGCTCCCATACTTTGGCCACCTGATGCAAAAAGCCGATTCATTGGAAAAGACCCTGATGCTGGGAAAGATTGAGGGCAGGAGGAGAAGGGGACGACAGAGGGTGAGATGGCTGGATGGCATCACTGACTCGATGGCCATGAGTTTGAGTAAACTCCGGGAGTTGGTGATGGACAGGGAGGCCTGAAGCCTCGTGTGCTGCTGTTCAAGGGGCAGCAAAGAGTCAGACACCACTGAGTGACTGAACAACAACAACAATCCGAAATACATAAACAGCTCATACAACTTAATACAGAAAAAACAACCCAATCAAAAAATTGGCAGAAGACCTACATAGACATTTCCCCTAAGAAGATGTACAGATAGCAATAGGCACATGAAAAGATTCTCAACATTGCTAATAAGTAGAGAAATGCAAATCAAAAGCACAGTGAAGTGTCTATCACCTTACTCCAGTCAGAATGGCCGTCACCAAAAACTCCACAAATAGTAAATGCCAGAGAGTGTGGAGAAACGTGAACCGTCCTACACTGTTGGTAGGAATGGAAATCGGTAGTGTCACTTTGGAGAACAGAATGAAGGTTCCTTAAAAAACTAGAAATTAACCATATAATCCAGCAATCCCACTCCTGGGTATTTATCAGGAAAAGATGAAGAAAACTCTAATTTGAAAACATACCTGCACCACAGTGTTCATAGACGCACCATTCACAGTAGCCAAGACATGAAAAAAAACTAAATGCCCATCAAGAGCGGAATGGATAAAGAAGTTGTGGTACATACAGAGAATAGAATAGTACTCAGCCATCAAAAGGGAGAATAAGATATTGCCATTTGCAGCAACATTGATGGACACAAAGAATATCATACTAAGTAAAGTAAGTTAGATGAAGGCAAATATAATACCACTTGTATATGAAGTCTAAACATTAATAAAAATGTATATATAAAACAGAAACAGACTTACAGACACAGAAAACAAATTTATAGTTACTGAAGGGAAAGGGGAGGGTGGAAGAATAAATTAGGAGTGTGAGATTAACAGATACAAACTACTATACATAAAATAGATAAGCAACAAGGATTTTCTAACACAGGGATCTGTATTCAATATCTTGTAATAATATATAATGGAAAATAATCCTATATATATATATGTACATATATATATATATATATATATATATAACTGATTCACTTTGCTGTACACTTGAAATTAACACAATATTGAAAATCATCTATACTTCAGTAAAATAAGTAAATAATTTCCAGCACCCCTCCAAAAGTACATGTAATTTTCACGGAGTTGAAAATTGCGTGGAGCACATAATGATAGATTGCTAAATTTACTGTAGCTGTGCTTAAAAACCTTAACACATTCACTGTTAGAGCCCTTTAAGAGGTTTTTTTCCCCTTTTGTATAACCCACAGTGGTAGGTTAATAAAGTTACAGTTGTGATTTTGATAGGATTGTATGATAGGAACAAATTATATTTAAAATATAAACTTAAAGTGTAAATTTTTTTTTTTTAATTTCTTAAGGCCACTACAAAGATACTGTGTTGTCTTGAGCTCTACTTGTTACTCCAATGTTTGGTGTGTATTTATCTATTCTAATCACCAAAGTGATTGTAAATTCCGTGAGAGCATGGGCAGCTGTACCTTGTCTTACTTTCTGGGCCCCACAGACGTCTGGTGTTCTGTAGCAGACAGTTAATGAAGGGACCGCTGGCTGACGGACTAAGTGAATACACACGTGCACTATGCATTGCTTTCCCAGTAGCGGATTCACTTTAATTTGCGGTCACTTTCTTGCTCATCCTCGTAGTAAGAACCGCTGGCATGCGGTGGAGTCTGCGGCTGTGGAACGCTTTGTGGATTTTCCTGAGGCTGGGATTCTACGTCTTGTTTGGCTACACCAAATATTAGTTCCTTTGCCTCTGCCAGACGCATATGTCATGAATTCCTGCTTAGTCATGAACAACAGAACAAATTCACAGCCTAGGAGGGCGGAAGGGCAGCCTCTGACCTTGGGCAAGGTCTTCTGCTCCTCGAAGGACCATCCTAGGAATTAAAGGAAGGAGCCGTGGCCTCTGGCAAGCACTCCAGGAATGCTAGTCCTTGCCATTGCTTCTGCCTGTGCGCCGTGTGGGTGGTAAGAATGCGACACGACTGAGCTCCTATGACCCCTCCCTGGTGTCCCGGTGCTCAGCCACACCCACTCCTGTGCTGACCTGAGCCCAGGATCGGTCAACACCGTGAATTTACTGGGGCTGGAGATTTCGGTGAGAAGCACGAACCTATAAACCCAGCTCTAATGCAGGATTTAAGCTGGAGGAATGATGGTGTTTCATTCATATCACAGAGCCAGGAGAACAAATGGAGCTGTGGGATGTTCTTCTGTATGGTTACAATGTCACACGGTTAGCATTTTTTAAAAAAATTTAATCTTTGGGGTCATAATCGAGCTACTAATGTCATTTGTATTTCAGGCAGTGTGGAATGAGTTTTTTCCCATCTCACCATGTAGAGATGTGTACAATTTTTTCATCAATTTTTATTGATAAAATAAAAGTTTGTAGTCTAAGGCAAGGAAAATTTAAACATGAAAATTTTCCCTGCCCTTTGATCTCCTCTCTCCCTTCTATGGTGCATTGTGTAACCTCATCATTTACTGGCCAAACCTCCCCATCCACAGAAATAGCTGCTCAGCCATTAAGAGCAACCTTCTCCTAGTATCAACAACGTAATTGCTTAGGAGATAACCTTTCTGCTTAATCTTGGAAGAGTCCACAGCAACACATGACCCGCTACTCCGTTTGTACACTTAGATCAGGATTGTGCCAAATGTTGATAATACGTCATTTAATGTACAGCCTTCTGTCTCAAAAAGTGTACTTTGACCCTTAACTAGCAGAACAGTTCTTAGAGCTTTCTGAGAGGCTGTTCCCAGGTTATAATCCTCAATTTGTCTTGAAAAAAATTTTCAATTTCTTTCTTAGATTGACTGATTATTAGGTTTTCTTTTAAATCAACAAACCAAAGGTAGCACCTCCTGTTTTAATTCTTAGAATTTACTGCAGAATTTAGAATTAAATTCTTAAAATTTATTCTTAGAATTTCAAAGGTGCTCAAAGACATATTTAGACTGACATGTCTTGGTGCCTTGTTTGTAATAGCAGAATGCTGTGAGAACCTACATATGATACGCACGGAACACACCAGTGTGGCAGTCGAGGACTGATGAAGTAATCTGCAGTGGGTGGCTACTGTGGAACACTGCAGTTTATGGTCAGTTAGCATTTAGCATCCATTCTTTTCCAGAAGAAGAAATTATTCTTCTCAAACTCTCTTGCGGCTAGGGTTCTTGATGAGAATTTCCTTCCACCAAGCAGTGTGTGTGTGTAAGATTTGGAAGCTGGAAGCTAGAGGAAGGCCTCCCTTGTGATGAGCTGCCAGCTCATTAGTGTTTGCAGCCAGTCTCAACATTCCAAAGTCTAGATATCAGCCTTGTCATTATCTAGAGGCCACAGCCCAGAGGCGGCAGCAGAGCCTGGTCACCAGCTTCAGGGGGATCTGAGGCCACTGTGGGCTCTAGCAGTAAAGTGAAGTGAAGTTGCTCAGTCGTGTCCAACTCTTTGCGACCCCATGGACTGTAGCCCACCAGGCTTCTACATCCATGGGATTTTCCAGGCAAGAATACTGGAGTGAGTTGCCATTTCCTTCTCCAGGGGATCTTCCTGACCCAGGGATTGAACCCAGGCCTCCCGCATTGCAGGCAGATGCTTTACCCTCTGAGCCACCAGGGAAGCCCATTCTAGCAGTAAAAACAGCAGCAATCGAGCGACCCCTGCCCTTGAAATTGGTATTTGGTAGCACATTGCTGTCTTCTGCTCCTTGAGCCAGCCTACAACTTTGCTGGAGCAGCTGTGAACAGATACCCCACATCTAAGGTAAGAGAAACCCAAGTAAGACGGTAGGCGCTGAGAGAGGGCATCCGAGGGCTGACAGACTGAAACCACAATCACAGACAACTAGCCAGTCTGATCACATGGACCACAGCCTTGTCTAACTCAATGAAACTAAGCCATGCTGTGTGGGGCCACCCAAGACGGACGGGTCATGGTGGAGAGGTCTGACAGAACGTGGTCCACTGGAGAAGGGCATGGCAAACCACTTCAGTATTCTTGCCTTGAGAACCCCATGAACAGTATGAAAAGGCAAAAAGATAGGACACTGAAAGATGAACTCCCCATGTCGGTAGGTGCCCAATATGCTAATGGAGATCAGTGGAGAAATAACTACAGAAAAGAAGGGATGGAGCCAAAGCAAAAACAACACCCAGTTGTGGATGTGACTGGTGATAGAAGCAAGGTCTGATGCTGTAAAGAGCAATATTGCATAAGAACCCGGAATGTTAGGTCCATGAATCAAGGCAAATTGGAAGTGGTCAAACAGGAAATGGCAAGAGTGAACGTCGACATTCTAGGAATCAGCGAACTAAGATGGACTAGAATGGGTGAATTTAACTCAGATGACCATTATATCTACTACTGTGGGCAAGAATCCTGTAGAAGAAATGGAGTAGCCATCATAGTCAACAAAAGAGTCCGAAATGCAGTACTTGAATGCAATCTCAAAAACAACAGAATGATCTCTGTTCATTTCCAAGGCAAATCATTCAGTATCATGGTAATCCAAGTCTATGCCCCAACCAGTAACGCTGAAGAAGGTGACGTTGAATGATTCTGTGAAGACCTACAAGACCTTCTAGAACTAACACCCAAAAAAGATGTCCTTTTCATTATAGGGGACTGGAATGCAAAAGTAGGAAGTCAGGAAACCCCTGGAATAACAGGCAAATTTGGCCTTGGAGTACAGAATGAAGCAGGGCAAAGGCTAATAGAGTTTTGCCAAGAGAATGGGCTGGTCATAGCAAACACCCTCTTCCAACAACACAAGAGAAGACTCTACACGTGGACATCACCAGATGGTCAACACCGAAATCAGATTGATTATATTCTTTGCAACCAAAGATGAAGAAGCTCTATACAGTCAGCAAAAACAAGACCAGGAGCTAACTGTGGCTCAGACCATGAACTGCTTATTGCCAAATTCAGACTGAAATTGAAGAAAGTAGGGAAAACCACTAGACCATTCAGGTATGACCTAGATCAAATCCCTTATGATTATACAGTGGAAGTGACAAATAGATTTAAGGGACTAGATCTGATAGACAGAGTGCCTGATGAACTATGGACGGAGGTTCGTGACATTGTACAGGAGACAGGGATCAAGACCATCCCCCCGGAAAAGAAATGCAAAAAAGCAAAATGGCTGTCTGAAGAGGCCTTACAAATAGCTGTGAAAAGAAGAGAAGTGAAAAGCAAAGGAGAAACGGAAAGATATTCCCATCTGAATGCAGAGTTCCAAAGAATAGCAAGGAGAGATAAGAAAGCCTTCCTCAGTGATCAATGCAAAGAAATAGAGGAAAACAACAGATTGGGAAAGACTAGAGATCTCTTCAAGAAAATTAGAGATACCAAGGGAACATTTCATGCAAAGATGGGCTTGATAAAGGACAGAAATGGTATGGACCTAACAGAAGCAGAAGATACTAAGAAGAGGTTATGACCAACCTAGATACCGTATTAAAAAGCAGAGACATTACTTTGTCAACAAAGGTCTGTCTAGTCAAGGCTATGGTTTTTCCAGTAGTCACATATGGATGTGAGAGTTGGACTATAAAGAAAGCTAGCACCGAAGAATTGATGCTTTTGAACTGTGGTGTTGGAGAAGACTCTTGAGAGTCCCTTGGACTGCAAGGAGATCAAAGCAGTCCATCCTAAAGGAGATCAGTCCTGGATATTCATTGGAAGGACTGATGTTGAAGCTGAAACTCCAATACTTTGGCCACCTGATGCAAAGAACTGACTCATTGGAAAAGACCCTGATGCTTGGAAGGATTGGGGGCAGGAGGAGAAGGGGACAACAGAGGATGAGATGGCTGGGTGGCATCACCGACTCCATGGACATGAGTTTGGGTGGACTCAGGGAGCTGGTGATGGACAGGGAGGCCTGGTGTGCTGTGGTTCATGGGGTCGCAAAGAGTTGGACTCGACTGATCGACTGAACTGAACTGAACTGAACCGCACAGCTGTGTAAGTACCATGTTTAAATCCCTTCCTATCTGAAGTACTTGGATTGATTTCTGTTTCATGCCCTGAATTCTGACAGATAAAATATGATATGGATGTTAAGAAGAATTAAAATCTCTATGGCGTGTAGAACAATATTCAAGTTATAGCATTAGGCTAAAAAATAAAAGTCGAGAATAGTATGTAAGGTGTATTTTCATTCGTGTAAAAACTACATGTGTGTATATTTAGTTGTTGACCTGAAACAAATAGACAGCCATTATTTCTCCAGCAGGGACGGGTTTATTTGGGGTCAGAGAGAATCACAGTTGGGTGTCTGCAACCATGGCAAGCCACATACAAGCCCCCACCTGGCAGGGGAAAAAGAAGCCTTTTATAGCAGGGGGTGGGGGGCGCAGTGGGGGGGGGGGAAGTTGGGAGAGCTGTAATTAAACAGAGGCCATGGATTTTCATTGGCTGAATCCCTGCCAGGAAAGAAGCATCTGCTTCCTTTTGAACTCTGTTATCGTCACAAGGCGAGAGAGCTCCCCATTCTGGTCTCCATCTCTATGTAATTTCTGTTTATTACATATTCTATTTATCAATACTTTTTTGTTTATTAATATTTTTTACAACATATACACATACATTTGTTCATACATAGAAAAATTCTTGAAGTTCATATAAGAAAATGAAATCAGTAACTGCTTCTGGGAAGACAAAAGTGGAGTCTGTAATCAGAAAGAGGTCTATATTTGCTTTATATATACCCCTTAACCTGTTGACTTTTTAAAATTTTTGCTATGTTCATTAAATACATTTTTTTCGATTAAAAACATTTTTTGATTATAAGAAAGTGGCAAGTTTTGTAACAAGTTTTAAACAGAAAGGAAAAAAAAACACCAATTAACCTGCCAACCTATTATTATATGGTTTTTTGTGTATGTTTTCTCTAAACCCATCTTTATTGAATTTTTGCAACAAAATTTACACACATACTAGTTTATAGTCTGGTTTTATTTTGTTTGCGTATTTTTTGTTTTGATTTTGTTTTTCTTATTATATGTAACTCAGGAAATAAATACTTTTCATATGATGAGAAATTTCCTCAAATCATATTTCATTGGAATTAAAGTGTTATTGATTTAAGATGAACCATTACCTTATATATATAGAAAGAACTTTAAAAAACTGCCTGCTAAATTATTACACAAATGACACATGGACTTTCCCCTTCAAATGAACCAGGTATCGCTGGAAGTTAGGCAGCTTCTATCTAAAGGCAATAGGACATTTCTGACACAATGATTCTACCACTCTGATGATGGTTCTACAGAAGGCATGAGTTGGTCAGACCAACCTCTTATTACTTTGAGATTTCTTTCATCAATTTCCAGCTATTTCATGGTTTCTCTTGCCCTCTATGGCTCTGGTTGGTGTATGACAAGCTCATCGCACAGCGGCAAAACGTAACACAGCCTCCTCTTCGAGGTTGCATTGCATGACTGTGTGGAATTTCAGTCTTTCCTTTCAGTTCAGTTCAGTTCATTTCAGTCGCTCAGTCATATCCGAATCTTTGTGGCCCCATGGACTGCAGCACGCCAGGCTTCCCTGTCCCTCACTAACTCCTAGAGCTTGCTCAAACACATGTCCTTAAAGTCGGTGATGCCATCCAACCATCTCATCCTCTGTCATCCCCTTTTCCTCCTGCCTTCAATCTTTCCCAGCATCAGGGTCTTTTCAAATGAGTCAGCTCTTCGAATCAGGTGGCCAAAGTATTGGAGTTTCAGCTTCAGCATCAGTCCTTCCAATGCAAATTCAGGACTGATCTCCTTTAGGGACAAATATTTGTTTGCCATGTAAGTCCTCCTGCCCTATTAGTCTACCTTGTCCATACACGATAACTTTCATTTCCATGTTGAATCATAGTGTGATTATAAGGGACTTAAATTGGCAATTTAATTCAAATTGTGTGCTACTATAATGTACGTAGTTCAGCTGATGTGACAGTCACATGAACACTGATGGCCAGGTTTACATGTGTAAGCAACAGCAATTCTGTGATTGTAAGACACCTTAAACTGTAAGTCACAGTCTAATATCAGAGATGTGTGAAAAATATTCTCCTTAGAACAAATGAAACATTATCCTTTTGATCCTCAGAAAAGCTTTAAGTCAATTCTACTGTTCCTCAAATAAGAAAGCTGGGAATCAAAGAGGTTATCAAGATATTTAGCTATTAAAAAGCAGGTGTTTTTAAAATGTGCTCAGTCTGGCTCAGATGCCCACTGTTTTGATCAGTAAGCCACACTGTCTTCTTCTTCTAAAACTTTTTCTTTGTTGTTACATAATATTCACAATATGGCTGCTTAATATTTCTTCAAAAGGACAAATCAGAATTTAATAATGATCAAATATTAGATAATTGAATTCAGTTCATTTGCTCAGTCATGTCCGAATCTTAGCGACTCCATGGACTAGAGCGTGCCAGGCTCCTCTGTCCATGGGGATTCTCCAGAAAAGAATACTGGAGTGGGTTGCCATGCCCTCCTCCAGGGGATCTTCCCAACCCAGGGATCAAACCTAGGTCTCTTAATAAAGATTGTAAAGTGCATTTTATACATTTGTGAAGATTAGAGATGGTATATTTTAAAAAATATTGCACAGCCAAATTAGACAGCAGATTCACCTTACAAAGAATAAGCTGGTGAGTGGACAACTAGGACCTTGTGTATTACTTGGATGCCATTAAGCTTCATTAGAGGTACCCTGTGCTGCCTTAAAGCAAATGTTATTTTGCATCAACAATGAAAAGAAGTCAAATGCTTGGTGAAATATTTCCACTTGGAGGCATATATTCTCTTCTCCCTCCGCACCCCCATTGTAAAAGCAAAGGTTCCTTGAGTGAGGCACAATCACGGAGTGTACCTTTATGAGTAAATCTGCAGCTTCTCTGGTGGCTCAGACAGTGAAAAATCTGCCTGCAATGCAGAAGACCTGGGTCCAATCCCTGGGTCCGGAAGATGCCCTGGAGAAAGGAATGGCTACCCACTCCAGTATTCTTGCCTGGAGAATCCCATGGACAGAGGAGCCTGGTGGGCTACCATCCATGGGGTTGTAAAGAGCTGGACACAGCTGAGCAACTAACACTTTGACTTTGTCACTTTCCTGCACTTCAGTGGATCAAATGAATGATTCATTACTCACAGCACACTGAAGAATTAAGTTGACACGTGCTATGGACTTTCAAATAGAGTGAATAAAATGAAGAAAGATAATTGATGTTTCTAGAGCAGCACAGCTTAATGAAGTATAATAATCAGCAGGCCAGCTCATAGTGCTTCAGCACTGGTAATTCTGAAACCAGAGTGATCTTAAAATGACTTGTCAATGAAGATTTGGTTATTCTTTTTCTCATTATAAAATGAAATTATAATCCTGTTATATTAAAGGTCTTTGGATATATTTAAGTTATTGTGTGTTGCTTTAAATTTACAAAATTCTGCAGTATTTTTAAATATCTATAAAATGGCACAGTGGTAAAGAATCTGCCTGCCAATGCAGGAGACGCAGGAGACCTGGGTTCTATGCCTGGGTTGGGATGATCCGCTGGAGTAGGAAATGGCAACTCACTCCTGTATTGTTGCCCGGAAAATTCCACAGACAGGAGCCTGGTGAGCTAGAGTGTATGGGGTCACAAAGAGTCAGACACGACTGAGTGACTGAGCGCATGCGCATAGCTCTCTTGGAAAAGAAACCAAGAAACTCTTTGGTGAGAAGAACCCCCTGATGACTTTGACAGCCGCTGGGGTCATGGACTTCTTGAGGAACGGTAGGGACAGAGCTCCAAATACATGAGATCACTACCTTGGAGTTGTGAGTTTTGAGGGGGCAGAAATACTGTCATACATGTTCATTCCTTTTACAACACTGTATGGCTGCTCAATAGATGTTTGTTGGATAAACAACTTATATAGAGAAGCAGTGTTTTCCACTGTGGTGTGACATCAATGCTGAGGAAGTTCTTCACATACAGAACCTGCTGAAGTAGTAATCTTCAAGTATTTGCCTCTCCGATTCATTGTTCCACTTCCTTTGTGTTCTCCATGTGTGACACTGATTTATTAGACAAAAAAGGGAAGCACACGAAACTTGTAATTCACCTTTTCTCTTGACGTGTAATTAGCTAGGATTTATAAGACGCGAGAGGCTGTGATGGCTGAGAGTGGGAGCGTGTACAGGGCCGGTTTTGTTTGACTAAGCTTGGAATTATAGTCATTCGGTTTCATTGATATATTATGTATCTGATATATTTTTATTTCAAAACGGCCAATGATCTTCTAAAAGCTTAGATGTATTATTCTAGTCCTATTCTGGAATAGAGATCTGATTTTAACTGTTTTTCCACCATAATTTTGGGGATCATACCAGTTGAAGTTAACATAAAGTTTTAAAGTATGTATAAAGTATAAGGTATGTATAAAGTATAAAGTTCAAAGTATGAATTGACTTTCATCTTTATTTTGTTGAGATAATTTTACTATTGTGCTACTATTCAAAATTATACTGTCAAAAGAATAACATTTTAGATGAACTAAATGAATCTTATACAAAATATATATTAAAATTTGTATTAAACTAGACCTTAAAACTATTTGTACTGTTTTACAATACATTGCAAGCAAACTTTTATCAAATAATAGTTTTGCGTAAGATGGAATTTGATTTTTAAGATTAGCTGTCCTTTATACAGGAAGAAATATTTTCCCACTAAATTTAGCAGGCTACGTTTGAGAGCAAAAAGCGCCTATGGTAGGGAAATGGATCACAAAGTAACTAATTTTTCCTTATTTGGAAAAAAATCTAATTGGCTTGCCAAATGAAATATGAGAGATTTTTAAGTTTTATTCTAAACTTAAAAGTGTCTCAGTTTCTATGTTGTAAAGAACAGAGGACATCCAACCTCACCCTGAACTGTCTTCTACCTTATAGTTCTTGGGCTTCTATGTCTTGTGAAAAACCTCTGTAACAGCATTTAGATCAGATACTTTCTTCAAGTCCTATATTTTATCATGTCAACCGGTTAAGGTTAAAATGAGCAGCTGAACTCTTGTTCAAAGCATCACTTTGTCTCATCTGTACTGTAGCAAAGCACTCTTTTTATACCTTTTTAACCAGAAATAGTAGATATTTGCTCCATACCTAGCAATTTTCCTTGGCTTCCTATTTAATTAGATTTTCAAATTGGAGCTTTACCTGTAATTATCACCATTATTATTGCTATTGTTAGTCTTTTGTAAGTACAGCTTGTGTTCTGCTGACCCTCTTTCCTCCTGGCTAGTTAGATGTACGAGGATTATGCTGTAGCCTTTACCACCCTTCTCTTATTTACTTGTCCTGATTATTTGAAGAGCATTTATTGTGTTCTATGATTTAATAATGGTGACTTTTATAGTAAAGGGTTTTTTAAGAAACACATTTTAATAGCATAAAATATGCAAGTTGAAGGAAGTAAAAATGCAATAAAAACAAGAAAGACATATGAAAAGAAAGAAGCAAAGTTTAAGTTAGCTGAATGGTGGTCTTCTGTTTAGGAAATTCCATATCTTTCTTATGAGACCTGAGATAAATCTTCTTGATTTTTGCTTATGATGGGGAGGAAAAATGGCTTTTAGTTACCTATTCCATTACGTATTCACCAGGAATCTGGGCATTAGTTTTCATTCTACATTTTTACCACTATCCTCAGAGAAATTGTTTTGTTTCCAGTGATTGCAGTGGTCCCTGTCTTTGGAGAGTTGCTGATCCAAGGTTAAACTTTACATTCCCTCAACCTTCTTACAAATGTTTCATTAAATGGCACCTGTCTGTGCTTAAATAACAGGTAGCAGAGCTATCAGGGAGAGAAGCTAGGAGGGTAGCAGACATAAGTATCTTTGTTTTTTCTGTGCTGCAGGGACAGGGTGACCTGGAAGACAGTCACAGGCTTGTTAATGAGCATAAACAAGCCCTACAGGAAGACTCAGATTGTAGAACCCAGATCATAATGTTTGGTTCAAAGCATACCAGGCTTTGTGGTTGGGATGCAGAAATAAATGAGATGCTTTGCCTCACGAAACTTGTCTAAGATTCTTTCTTCCTATGAGGATAGGAAAGACCTCTGGAATTGAGGCCTCTCTATTGGAATAATGTAGTGGACACATCTCAGAATGAGAAAGGTAAGACTTTGTGTGACACAGAATTTTTGGAAAAAAAAAAAAATAAAATTTTTAGCAATCAATACTACTCATCTCCAAGCTGTTACTACTAGACTTATCAAATAGCTGGTATGCTACTGCCATCTTTATATCCTTGACATTTCATTTCTTAACCTCTTGAGATCATCCAGCTTCCTCACTCCTCTGAAACTATAATACATTCTGATCACTTAACTGAAACTACATTCTGAGAGAACGTAATCTCCTGATTGTTAATGGCAAAATATTGACAGAACAGCAAGGTAGTTAGTATAATGAGCTTTGAAATCAGTGCTAGTTGCTCGATCATGTCCGACTCTTTGCGACCCCATGTAGCCCACCAGGCTCCTCTGTTCATAAGGATTCTTCTCCAGGCAAGAATAATGGAGTGGGTTGCAGTTCCCTTCTCTAGGGGATCTTCCCAAAACAAGGATTGAACCCAGGTCTGCCTGCATTGCAGGAAGATTCTTTACCATATGGACCACCAGGGATGCCATGTAAACTACATTCTAAGAGGACATAATTCCCGTATTGTTAATTTAATGGTAAAATGTAGGCAGAATAGCATGGCAGTTAGTAGGATGAGCTTTGAAGTCAGAAAACCTGGGTTAAAATTCTGATTCCATTACATACTAACTAGGTCTGTGACTTTGAGGAAGCATTTTTTAGAACCTTATCTGAGAAATCAGGATAATAAAATTTATCTCATAAGATTACCACAAGGGTTGAGAGAAAATGTGTAAAGAACCTATCATAGGCAAAACACCGAAGTGACACTCAACACCCTCATGATTAATTTTTAAAAGGCTTTTTACACTCTTTATTTCACCTGACATTTCTATTTGCTGTTGTTCAGTCACTAAGTCGTGTCTGACTCTGTGACCTCATGGACTGTAGCACATCAGGATTCCCTGTCCTTCACTATCTTCCAGAGTTTGCTAAAACTAATGTCTGTTGAGTCAGTAATGCCAACCAACCATCTCATCCTCCGTCGTCCCCTTCTCCTCCTGCCCTCACTCTTTCCTATCATCAGGGTCTTTTCAAATGAGTCAGCCCTTCGAATCAGGTGACCACAGTATTGGAGTTTCAGCATCAGTTATTTCAATGAATATTCATGGTTTCCTTTAGGATGGACTGGTTGGATCTCCTTGCAGTCCAAGGGACTCTCAAGAGTCTTCTCCAACACCGCAGGAAAAGCATCAATTCTTCAGTCAGTGCTCAGCCTTTTTTATTGTCCAGCTCTCACATCTGTACATGACTACTGGAAAAACCATAGCTTTGACTATATGGATCTTGTTGGCAAAGTGATGTCTCTGCTTTTTAATATGCTTTCTAGGCTTGTCATAGCTTTTTTTCCAAGGAGCAAGCATTTTTTTTTTTAATTTCATGGCTGCAGTCATTCTCTGCAGTGATTTTGGAGTCCAAGAAAATAAAATCTATCACTGTTTCTACTTTTTCCCCTTCTATTTGCCATGAAACGATGGGACCACATGCCATGATCTTCATTTTTTGAATGTTGAGTTTTAAGCCAGCTTTTTCATTCTCCTCTTTCACTTTCATCAAGAGGCTCTTTAGTTACTCTTCCCTTTCTGCCATAAGGGTGGTGTCATCTGCATATCTGAGGTTATTGATATTTCTCCTGCCAATCTTGATTCTAGCTTGTGATTCATTCATCCCTGCATTTCACATGATGTACTCTGCATAGAAGTTTAATAAGTAGGGTGACAATATACAGCCTTGCCGTACTCCTTCCTGATTTGGAACCAGTCTGTTGTTCCGTGTCCAGTTCTAACTTTGCTGTGATCCACACAGTCAAAAGCTTTAGCATAATCAATGAAGCAGAAGTAAATGTTTTTCTGGAATTCTTTTGCCTTTTCTATGATCCGATAGATGTTGGCAATTTGCTCTCTGGTTCCTCTGCCTTTTCTAAATCGAGCTTGAACATCTGGAAGTTCTCATACTGCTGAAGCCTAGCTTGAAGGATTTTGAGATTACTTTGCTAGCATGTGAGAGGAGTGCAATTGTGCGGTAGTTTGAGCATTCTTGGCATTGCCTTTCTTTGGGACTGGAATGAAAACTGACATTTTCCAGTCCTGTGGCCACTGCTGAGTTTTCCAGATTTGCTGGCATATTGAGTGCAGCACTTTCACAGCATCATCTTTTAGGATTTGAAATAGCACAGCTGGAGTTCCATCACCTCCACTAGCTTTGTATGTAGTGATGCTTCCTAAGGCCCACTTGACTTAACACTCCAGGATGTCTGGCTCTAGGTGAGTGATCACACCATCATTGTTATCCTACATACTAAAAATGTTTTCTTTCTTCTTCTAGGGCACAAACCTTATACAGTCCTTAATGTTCAATCCTTGTAGTGTTCTTCTTTATTCCGTAAGAAGCTATTATCACTCTTTACCCAAAGGGAGGCAGGGAGTGACTTGTAAAGGGATTGTACCACTTTGAGAAAAGAAGTGACCCTCAGCCAACCCAAGACAACCTTGTAGTAGCTGGAGTAGTCAATGTTACCCTGCTCTCACTCTCCTCCTTCTCCTTGGTCTACTACTGGGCCGCTTATTGGCTAAGAGAGCCTGAAATCATGGGAAGCCATGGATGTAGTGTGTCTAGTCTATACTTCAACATACATTCCATATGAATACTGACAAGTTTTCAAATTGGTTTGATGCAAATTAGTTGTTCTACCGAGACTGTCTTTGATATGTTCTATGGGAAACACAGCTTTGATTTTATGAATGCCTGAGCCTTCTACACAGAACATATGCAATTAGAAAAAAATACAGCTAGAATGAAGGAATGATCACATCAAAGAATCTGTTATTTTACAAAATTTCACTCTCTTATTTCTCACTGATAAAGTTGGTTGGATATATACAAGCAGGCCTGTCCCACAAGGGGCATTTGGCAATATCTGGGGTCATATTTATTTGCCATACTGATGGATGAGGGTGGGTGCTACTAGCAGTTCACGTGTTTAATGATTAGAGAAGCCAAGGCTGCCTCTAAACAGCCTATAGTGCACAGGCCGTGTGCCGTGTTTAGTCACTCAGTCGTGTCCGACTCTTTGCGACCCCCTGGACTGTAGCCAACCAGGCTCCTCTTTCCATGGGTATTCTCCTGGCAAGAATACTGGAATGGGTGGCTATTTCTTTCTCCAGGGGATCTTCCTGACCCGGGGAACAAACCCAGGTCTCCTGCATTGCTGGAGGATTCTTTACCATCTGAACCACTAGGGAAGCCCAGTGCACCGGCTAGTTCCTGACAATAAAGAATTACCTGACCCCAAACCAAATTATTAACAGTGCCAGGGTTGAGATACTCGTCTAGTGGAAACTAAAGATACCAACAGCTCTAATGAACTTACTAAAGACTTTTGTCTCTATAAGTTTAGTATATGAAAAAAGGTAAAATGTTCTTTTAAAACATATATATGGATATAATTTATACTGAATATACATATATGACACATGCTTATAAAGTAATGAAACCACTCTGATAGCATGTGAAATTAATTGCCAACGTTTCAACAATGATGTACCATTTACAAAAGTCCTTCTCAACACTCCCTCCCTGGCAATATTATCTATCCCCACAGCCTCAAATTGCATCTCTATTATTATGACTTTCACATATTTATCTCCAGCCCAGGCTGCAATATGTTACCGCATGCTGACTTTCTGTCCTCAGTATTTCCTCTGTCACTCTCGCTGCCCTCATACCACTGTGTTAGTTTGGCCTTATCCTTGCTTCCTGGATTACTACGTGACCTCATTGTCCAAGATCACACCATCCTGCGGCTATAAAAGAAGGTAAACACCTTTTTCTTAGTACACAAACTATAATAGTCTCAATTCTGACTCACCCCCAGAAATTATCTCGCCAAATTATCTGCCAGCTGCTTCTCAGATCTCCCAGGGTTCTGCCATGTGGTCTCCTGAACAGGTCCACAGGTTCTCGCCCTTACTGAGGTTTGAATGCTGCTGTGTCTTCCTTAAGATCACACTGATGATTCGGTTGGGCATGGCTGTCTGCAGACTGGTCTGAAGGAGGAGGTATACTGTTCACCCCTTTGTGTCTCTTTCTGCAGCACAGGAAGAGCATTTCCTGAATCCCTCGTGGTGTACAGTCCAGACTGTCAGTTTTGACAAATTTTTATGTATACTTAGGGATTTTAAAAAAGGATATAGAATGAGGTAGTTACAACTTGCTCAGGGCCAGAATTGCTTTCAATTCAATTCAATCAGTCCCTTCCAAACTGTTTCTGCTACCAGAAAAAGGGTAGTTTCCCCCTCATTTGAATTTAAATTCTTTGTGACAAAACTTCACCACACCCCTTACATGGAAGGATATGACCCAGTCCCCCAAAATAATACCATCAGAATAGTGTCAATTTCAGTTCATTTGTCAGAGCCCGGATAATTCAATCTTAAAATAATCTCTCATGGGCCATCAACAACCCAGTGAAGTTCTTTGGCTGCACCAACCTTATTCTAGTTTATTTTCAGTCTCATGAAACATTTAAAATCTCGGTATCAGTCTCACAAAGAATCACCTGGTTATGACCAAGATGACTTTCCAACCAGTCTGCTTCTTCTGGTCCAGTTTCCTCCTTCCCTGCTGCCTGTGTTCCTCAGAAATGCAGATCTGATCACTTCCTCACTTAAGACGCGGCCGTAGTGACCCCCACAGGCCTCAGGACTGCCTCTGCTGATCTCTCCAGCCCCATCCCTTCTCCTTTCCCCACCTAATCACTATGCTTAAGTTCAGACACTCAGAGTTCCTACAAATCCCCGACCTTGGATTCTCTCTCCTGCCTCTGCCTTTGCTGTTTTCTAGGCCAGGAATGCTTTTCACCCTGTCATCAGGAGGCCATATCTTATTCATCCTCCACGATGCAACCCAGTTACCGCTCTTCCAGGAACCCTCTCTTTGCCCATCCCCAGGTCTGGACCACACTGTTCTCCTGTCTGACATAGCTCTCATCACACTGCACTGAAATGGTTTGTGTCCTCCACAGACATGGAGCACCCTAAAGGCAGAGGAAACGGTGTTGCCCTCTGTATTTTCCGGCACCTGGCACAGGGCATGTAAACGCTCAGTTAAGTTTAATGGATGTTGACTCAGTATTTTCACTTGATCTTCTTAACAACACTGCGGAGCTAGTAATATTTCCAACAGTGCTGGAGGAAAGCAGTGAATCTATTTAATTTAAGACTAAGATGAAAATAACCATGAAAATTACGGTTACAGAATATAATATGAAGTTTATGAATCTTGACAATGTAGAAATAATACAATTAAAAAAGAGGAAAGGAGAAGTGGGTATAAAGATGGGATGTGTGTAAGCTGTTGATTTGCTGTGTTACAGATGAAGTTATAAAGGTAGGTTTTAAAGCTGACAGATCAAGTAATCATTGTACACCACATTTCGAGATATAAAAGCAAACATTAGAAAAAACAGAAAAATAATGCAGTTAATTGGAATTAGGTTTTAGAGGGTAGGAAGTAGAAACTGGATACTAACATACTTTATTCTCTATTTCTTTTTAAAAAATAGGTATTAATATACGTAATAAATTTTAAAAAAATATACATATTTATATCACCACTATTTTTTACGTATATTAATACCTATTTTTTAAAAAGAAATAGAGAATAAAGTATGTTATATAAAGTTATGGTAACTTTTAGCTTAAAGCAACTGAGAGTACTAATTTTTTTCACATATTCAGGAGAAACACATGTACAAAATATGAAATACAAATATAAAGGTATATGGAGCATATTTAGTAAAAAATAAAAGCTAGAAAACAGAAGGGATATCTATCATATCAATAAATTTACCTGTGAAAACAAAATGACTCTCAAAAGGATTGTAAAACAAAATCTGATTAAATGCTATTATAAGATATATTCCTAATACAAGCTATTTTAAAATATTAAGCATTAAAAGTACAGAAGCAAGTCACAGAGTGAAACATAAATAAGATGGAGAAAATACTTGCTATCAAATATTAAGAAGACCGAAGGAAAACAATAGAAGAGCAGGCCAGAGGCTTGAGCAGACATTGTTAAGGATCGCATTTCTCATGAACACGTGGAAAGGGGCTCTGCCTCACTGCTGATCAGGAATTAAAGCTGCTACAGGGAGGCGGCAGCGGGTTATTAAAAGATATAGACTATAGTTCCCTGTGCTGTACGGTAGGGCCTCGTTGTTAACCCACTTTGTATATAGGAGTGTGTGTCTGTTCATCTCAAAGTCCTAATTTATCCCTCCCTCACCTTTCTGTTTTTTCAACCATAAGTTTATTTACTGTGTCTGTTTTATAAGTAAGTTTACTTGTATCATTTTTTAAAGAATCCACATATAAATGATATTTGTGATATTTGGCTTTGTCTGACTTACTTCATGCAGTGTGATATTCTTCAAGTTAAAAAAAAAAAGAAATTAATGCTGCAACAAACCCACCAGAATGGCTAAATATTAAAAAGACTAAAAAAAACCCAAATGTCAGTGAGGATATAGAGTAATGGGAAGTCTTATACACTGTTGGTGGGGGTACAAACTGATAGAACCACTTTGGAAGACAACTTGTTACACCATTAGGTTGAAGAGTGTGTCCTCCATGAAGCAGCCATTCAGTTTCTAGATATATACTCATCAGAAATGTGGACATACATGTACCAGCAGACATGTATAAGAATGCTCATTGGCCAAAATCCAGAAACAATTAAATGTTTGTCAAGGGTAACGATGAATTTACACCATGTAAAACAATACAACAGTGCAAATAAATGCATTATAGTGTTAGCAATGACACAGATATATCTCATGGACATAACGCTGCTCTAAAGAGACTACACACTGAAGGGTTACTGTGTGATTCCATCTATATAACTTCGCAATGACACAGATATATCTCATGGACATAACGCTGCTCTAAAGAGACTACACACTGAAGGGTTACTGTGTGATTCCATCTATATAACTTCGCAATGACACAGATATATCTCATGGACATAACGCTGCTCTAAAGAGACTACACACTGAAGGGTTACTGTGTGATTCCATCTATATAACTTCGCAATGACACAGATAATCAAGCATAAGCTGCTCTAAAAGACTCACACTGAATGCTTCAAAAACAAGCATAGACTCAATACTTACTTACATAGTAAAAGAATGACAAGAAGTAACTACGTGATACTCCCATAAATTTCAGGAACGGACTACACTTAAGGAGAGGAAGCTGGCTGGGAATGGGCACGGAAGTAGGGGTGCTCCTTGAGTTTTGCCAGTCATCTGCCTCTTTACCTGAGCTGATTACACGATGTCAAATTGTAGTCATTCATTAATCTGCATGTTTATATTTTATGCAATGTTCTATATATGCTTAACAATAACAAACTTTTAAAATATGTAACAGATTCCAAATCTTCCCTTGAATTTTTTAAATAGCCTTTGAGAGATGTTAATAAGTTTTTAGTGTAAGAATGCTTTTAAAAATCTTTTGAAAAGAAAAAATATAGAAGAGGGTACAATGACAATAATCATCAAATGCATTATATCTGTGCATGAAAACTTTATCAAGATCACTCATTTGGCAATTCACTCCTCTCAAAGACTATAAGTTCTAATGCTTTTCTCATGATGCCACTAAAGCTTTGCTTTGAGATAACTTTGGCTTTATTCATTCAAAGTCACCTTTTAAATTTTGAACAATAACAAACTCATGAGTTATAAAGAAGGCATATTTTAAGATGAGAAAAAATTCCTGACTCTGGTGGCACTACTGCAGAGTTTAATAAAGAATTTTAAAAAATCGAATGTTTTAAAAATTTCTAGTATTCATTTGATGTTAACTATTTTTAAAGCAAAATATGAAAAGCAAAAAGAAAAACATTTACAGGAATTTCCTGGTGGTCCAGTGGTTAGGACTCAGAGCTTTCACTGCCAGAGCCTGGGTTCAATCCCTGGTCAGGGAACTAAGGTTCCCCACGAGCCACAGGTGCAGACAAAAAAAAAAAATTGAAAAGCATTTACTATTGATTTTTTAATAGTTGGTAGACAGGTGTCAAGAAAATGATTAACATTACATTATATACTGTATCATATGATTATATAAATTAACTGATTTTGTCCCCCTGGGGATATTTGGCAATGTCTGGAGACATTTTTGCTAGTCATGCAAAAGTGGGTGAAAGTGATGCTGTTCAACACCTTAAAAGAGACAGAGAAGCCCTGCCTTCCCTTCTCCGCCCAAACAAAGAATTATCTGGCCCAAATATCAATAACTCTGAGGCTGAAAAAAACTCTTGAAAAAGTGAATCAAGAGAAAAAAAGGTATCGCATATTGTTAAGCAAAAAGGACGATAACAAAAGGTTAAACTTAAGTATATAAAGCTGAGCGCGGAAGAACTGATGCTTTTGAACGTGGTGTTGGAGAAGACTCTTGAGAGTCCCTTGGACTGCAAGAAGATCCAATCAGTCCATCCTAAAGGAGATCAGTCCTGGGTGTTCATTGGAAGGACTGATGTTGAAGCTGAAACTCCAGTATTTTGGCCACCTGATGCGAAGAGCTGACTCATTTGAAAAGACCCTGATGCTGGGAAAGATTGAAGGCAGGAGGAGAAGGGGACGACAGAGGATGAGATGGTTGAATGGCATCACCGACCTAATGGACATGAGTTTGGGTAAATTCCAGGAGTCGGTGATGGACAGGGAGGCCTGGCGTGCCTGTGGTTCATGGGGTCGCGAAGAGTTGGACACAACTGAGCGGCTGAACTGAAACTTAAGTGTGATTCCATTTTTGTTAAGAAAAAGTGTGATTGTCTGTGTATGTAATGTGTGCACAGTATATTTACACAGTGCATAAAGCTGTCAGCAGTGTTTGGCCCTGAATGATGAAATCATGGATGAATTGTGTTTCCTTCTGCTTTGTTTTACTTTGCTTACCTGGAATTTCTAATTTTTCCTATGGATCATTATATTACTTGAACAAGAAAAAAAATACAAATTTTGGTTTTTACCAAAGACAGACTCAGTCTCTTTGTCAGTGGGGAAGTTTAATTAGTGAGTGGAGAATAATACAAACAACTAGTCATAATATAATGTGATAATCGTGTCTTGGACATATTCACTGGATACTGTGGAAAACAGAGGAGGAACAGTTAGCTACACTAGCTTATACCACCTAGTATTAACATCCTATAGTATTACGACTATGCCGTCTTACGATTAGATCTCTTTTAGTTCACAAATAAAACAATACATTTTCTAATCATCAACAGAAAAGACCAAAAAAAGCAATGGTTATGAACACAGAGATGACGCCTAAAGTAGAATTATGGTGCTGTGAGCAGCAATAAGCAAAGGAAATTAAAGAATAAGATATATACACAACATCCAGTTGGGCAAGAAAGTAGGTGGTGGGATGAGGTGAGTCAGCCTCCATCCTGGAAGTCTCAGATGGTTCTGGAACTCCTGGCTGGCTTCTGGGGTGGAGGACTAGGAGGTGAAAGGTTCCGGAGTGGGAAAAAAAGGAATCCAGGCACAGTGAACAATTTATATGCTGGACTGGGATAGAATTCTCACACATAAAAAGTGTGCCTATATTCAATAATTGCAACTATATAGAATAGTATTGTTCTATTGTGCTAGCAAACAGTAGTTAAAGGATAAACATATTCTGGAGTTAGGGAAATATTTCAGATACCAGGAATCAGTGTCCTAATAAGAACACAACTGCTTCATAATGTGCAATGCTTTGAACAGCTTTTAGATTAGAAAATTGAGATAAAGACTAGAGTCCAAAAGAAGTCAACATCAACTGAAGCAAACAGTGAAAGATGGAGCCGAGCAAAAGTTGGAATTGAATAGGGTTCTTTTAACAGAGAACGAGGTCAGTATGCAGGCTGATGGAATTTGACTTTGAAGGCAATGAGAAACCACAGATGATAGGATACTGTTTTCTTCAGCTTTTCAAATACATATTGTTTTGATCCTACAGGAGAAAGAAACTGCATGGTGCTCTAGTCTAAGTAAAAACCGATCAGGACCAAAATTAGCTGCCAGCTTCATCGCCTTTTACCACGGGGAAGGGATAGACATGAAGAAAGAGCAAACGTGAGTCAAGCCCACTGTTGGTGCTTTGCAAACCCTTCCAGCGTCAGCCCTCACGTGTACTCTTCCCTGGGCGTGCAATACTAGCAGAATCTGGCTGATTCTTCCTCATCTTTCAGCTCTCTTCCCCATCTCCACCTCCTTCCCATAGGCATCTCCCTTCTATAAATCGTCAACGCTATAATTAAAATTATGTGTTTGGGGGGTTCATTATTTAGAATCTGTTTCCGTTTCCTCTTTCATATGGAGAAAGGCATGGCAACCTACTCCAGTCTTCTTGCCTGGAGAACCTCATGGACAGAGGAGCCTTGTGGGCTACAGTCCACAGGGTCGCAAAGAGTCCGGACACGGCTGAGTGACTAACAACACTTCCTCTTTCATATTCCAACCGCTCCTCTTCGAATCACCTGCAGAAGGGCGCGGGCCCTGACAGTTCTCAGCGAGGGGTGAGCGTTCTCACCTCGCAGCACTGCGGGCGCCTTGCAGTCCCGACCGCTGCACCGCACGCCCCCTCCAAGCACTGACTGAGCGAAGTGCGTTTCCGCGTTGAGCGGGTAACAGCACCAGGCCCACAGGGGCTCAAGAAATGAACCGCACTGACTCGAGTCCGCCTCTGTTAGCTCGGTTCTTTCTCACAAAGCCGCTAAGGAGGGAACGCGGTACTGAGGGGCCTAGAAAGCTCGAGAAGGCTCAGCACGAGGGGGGCACGCCCGGCCCGCGAGCCCGGGGCCTCGGTTGCCCCAGGCGGCGGCCCACAGGCGCGCCTCCGCCCGCCGGCCCGCCGCAGACGAAGCCCGTCTCCGCGGCTGGAGGAGGCTCGGCGCGGAGGCTGCGGGGGCCTAACCGGCGGACCCCGACTCTGCAGAGGGAGCCGCCCCGGCTGGGCGTCGCCACCCGACGGGAGGACTCGGGGCCAGCGCCCCCGAGCGAAACACGGCCCGCGTCTTCCAGCCCCGGAGGCGGGCGGCGCAGCTCGGGACCCCGGCCCGGCGCCGGCGGCCCGCGGCCGCTCTAGGACGCCGGAGGCACCGCCTCTCCGTGGCTGGGGCCGGGCCGACCCCGCCGGGACCGCCCACTTTCGGGCGTGTGTCGACCCGGGTCGTGCGTGAGACGCAGGCCCGGGGGCTAATGCTCCTGAGAGCGCGCGGGGATAGGAGTTGGAGGAAGGTTGGAAGAGCCGAACGCTCCGGCCGGTGCTCTGCTTCCACGGTCTGGCTGTCTCTGGAAAATCTCTGATTTCTGAAAATCTCAGAGAACAACCGTGGTCAGTTTTAGCGCACAATTCCACCTCTCTTTGCTGCGTGGGGAAAAAAAAAAATCCTAGTGTTTATTAGTTTGTCTTTATTACTTTCAAATGACTTCTTCTGCATGTCTTTGTTTCTAATTCTGCTAAAGAAGCTCCATGTGGAGGAAGCAGATGAAAGGAGCCCCTCACAGCGATAGCATAAGCACTGGGCAGAAAATGGGATCAGGACCCCCCCCCCCCATCTACAACTAACAACGTTCTTTTTTATAAGTACCAAGGAAAGGGGGAAAAAATTATATCATTAGAACCTCAAACATTAAAGATGAGAAGTTCACAGAGCCGAAAGTACTGAAAGCGTGTCTCAGATCCTATTTGAAACTTGGCTTACTCTGTATGAGATTAAAGGAAAAGGGGGAAATGAAGTGGTTGGTATATGTATTTATCAGTGTATGCTTCAGTTGAGATCAGTCCCTCAGTCGTGTCCGACTCTTTGTGACCCCATGAACCGCAGCACACCAGGCCTCCCTGTCCATCACCAACTCCTGGAGTCCACCCAAACCCATGTCCATTGAGTCGGTGATGCCATCCAACCATCTCATCCTATGTCGTCCCCTTCTCCTCCTGCCTTCAATCTTTCCTAGCATCAGGGTCTTGTCAAATGAGTCAGCTCTTCGCATCAGGTGGCCAAATTATTGGAGTTTCAGCTTCAACATCAGTCCTTCCACGAACACCCAGGACTGATCTCCTTTAGGATGGACTGCTTGGATCTCCTTGCAGTCCAAGGGACTCTTAAGAGTCTTCTCCAACACCACAGTTCAAAAGCATCAATTCTTCGGCCCTCAGCTTCCTTTATGGTCCAACTCTCACATCCATACATGACCACTGGAAAAACCATAGCCTTGACTGGATCTTTGTTGGCAAAGTAATGTCTCTGGTTTTTAATATGCTGTCTAGTTTGGTCATAACTTTCCTTCCAAGGAGTAAGCGTCTTTTTAATTTCATGGCTACAGTCACCATCTGCAGTGATTTTGGAGCCCCCAAAAATAAAGTCTGACACTGTTTCCACTGTTTCCCCATCTATTTCCCATGAAGAGATGGGACCAGATGCCTTGATGGACATCTGGAAGTATTTGTGGTGACATTATACAGTCTTGATCTGGAAGTATTGCTGAAGCCTGGCTTGGAGAATTTTGAGCATTACTTTACTAGTGTGTGAGATGAGTGCAATTGTGCGGTAGTTTGAACATTCTTTCGCATTGCCTTTCTTTGGGACTGGAATGAAAACTGACCTTTTCCAGTCCTGTAGCCACTGCTGAGTTTTCCAGATTTGCTGGCATATTGAGTGTAGCACTTTCACAGCATCATCTTTTAGGATTTGAAATAGCTCAACTGGAATTCCATCACCTCCACTTGGAATCAACTTTGGTTGATAAGTGTACGCTTATCAACCAAAAATAAGTCTTCTATGACAGTTTTTTGAAGAAACATGCACCGATTTCTAAATATTCTGCGATTAGAAGCCTTTCTACATCATGAAGGCAGTTTAGAGGATTATAGCAAAATGGTGAGGAGTGACTCCTTTCATACCCTTATTCTTCATTCAAAAGGCTTCTGTCAATAACCTAGGTCTTTGAAAATAAGCCTAATTCCACTTATTTTCACATCAGTACTCTAATAAATACCAATCCCGAAGTCAAATATTTCTTCGTGTTTAGATAGATACAGGTAGATATATTCTTGCCTGGATCAACAAAAAGGTATAGATTACTTAACTAAACAGCAAAAAAAAAAACCCAATAAAGTTGTTTCCTTTGACTAGTTAAGAACTCTAAGGAATTCAGTTTCATGTGGAAAATCTTAGAGCTATTTCAGAATACTTACTAACGAGCTTATTGTAGTATCCATTTTAAGAAACTGTCTTGGCAATCTTTTATTTTTAGTGGCTCCCTCTGATAACCTCATTTTATTGCTGTGAGCATAATGATGTTCTTTAGTATATTCAAGAGAGTTTTGATGTTGGAATATACAATGACTCAAGTTTCACTCTAGCAGCTTGAAAGAGTGATAATGAGGTGATCTCTTTTTTTACATTTGTACTCCCCTTCCAGGTGTATAATTTCATTTAAAAGTTGATATTGTCCTTCTAGATTTTTTATTCAATAATGAAATGCAAAGCAATGATTGTTCCCCTAAGAACAACTTGAAGTTTTCTGAGAGTTATGATAAGGACTTTGCTGTGAACTCTGAAGGTACCATTTGGGAATTTAACACAATATGCTTCAAAGTCAGATAAAAAGGAAGGTTCTGCATTAAAATGTGCGGATGAAAATCTATAATCTGGCACTAAATCAGCTGAGACATAGTGGGTGGCACATAAAATTGCACGAAGAAAGTGAAGATTCTGATTGCCTGTAGCTTTTATGGGTAGGGGTCAACTCCTGCTTAAATTGTAGGAAGAATGACTCAGACTACAAAGACGACAGGAAGAGGGATGTTTGAAGATGAGAATCTCAAGTAAGTAAAATGCTAAAAATAACAGTAAGAGTAGCTAGCGCTTGTAAACATTCATTAAATACCAGGAGCCGTGATAAGCATCTCATGTGTGTGATGCCACTTAATCCTCACAACAACACTGTGAAGTTGGCACTATTGCTGTCCTCATTTTGACAAGTGAGAGAACAAGATTTAGGTAAATAATTTACCTGAGGCCACAAAGCTGGGAAATCATGGAACAGGTTCTCAAACCGAGGTTTATTGTGCTTTTAGAGCAATAAAGAGATTTTTTTTTTAATTTTATTTTGTGTTGGGTTATAGCTGATTAACAAACAATGTTGTGATAGTTTCAAGTGAACAATGAAGGGACTCAGCTATACATATACATGTATCCATTCTCCCCGCAAACTCTCCTCCTGTCCAGGCTGCCACATAACATGGAGCAGAGTTCCATGTGTGTACAGAAAGTCATTGTTGGTTATCCACTTTAAATGAGGCAGTATGTACATGTCCATCTCAAACTCTCTGACTATTCCTCTCCCCTAAACTACACCCCCCCACCAGCAACCATAAGCTCGTTCTTGAAGTCTGTGAGTCTCTTCCTGTTTGTTAATTTCTTTTTAGACTCCACATTTAAGGGATGTCATAAGATATTTCTCCTTCTCTGACTTACTTCACTCAATATGACACTCTCTAGGTCCATCCATATTTCTGAAAATGGCATTATTTCATTCTTTTTCATGGCTGAGTAATATTCCATTGTAGATATGTATCACTTCTTCTTTATCCATCACCCTATTGATGGACATTTATATTGCTTACATGTCTTGACTATTGTAAACAGTGCTGCTATGAACACTGCAGTGCAAATATCTTTACGGATCATGTTTTTCTCCAGATATATGCCCAGGAATAGAACTAACACCCAAAAAAGATGTCCTTTTCATTATAGGCGACTGGAATGCAAAAGTAGGAAGTCAAGAAACACCTGGCGTAACAGGCAAATTTGGCCTTGGAGAACAGAATGAAGCAGGGCAAAGGCTAATAGAGTTTTGCCAAGAGAACGCACTGGTCATAGCAAACACCCTCTTCCAACAACACAAGAGAAGACTCTACACATGGACATCACCAGATGGTCAACACCGAAATCAGATTGATTATGTTCTTTGCAGCCAAAGATGGAGAAGCTCTATACAGTCAGCAAAAATAAGACCGGGAGCGGACTGTGGCTCAGATCATGAACTGCTTATTGTCAAATTCAGACTTAAATTGAAGAAAGTAGGGAAAACCGCTAGTCCATTCAGATATGACCTAGATCAAATCCCTTATGAGTATACAGTAGAAGTGACAAATAGATTTAAGGGACTAGATCTGATAGACAGAGTGCCTGATGAACTGTGGACAGAGGTTCGTGACATTGTACAGGAGACAGGGATCAAGACCATCCCCATGGAAAAGAAATGCAAAAAAGCAAAATGGCTGTCTGAGGAGGCCTTACAGATAGCTGGGAAGAGAAGAGAAGCGAAAAGCAAAGGAGAAACGGAAAGATATTCCCATCTGAATGCAGAGTTCCAAAGAATAGCAAGGAGAGATAAGAAAGCCTTCCTCGGCTATCAGTGCAAAGAAATAGAGGAAAACAACAGATTGGGAAAGACTAGAGATCTCTTCAAGAAAATTAGAGATACCAAGGGAACATTTCATGCAAAGATGGGCTTGATGAAGGACAGAAATGGTATGGACCTAACAGAAGCAGAAGATATTAAGAAGAGGTGGCAAAAATACACGGAAGAACTGTACAAAAGATATCTTCACGACCCAGATAATCACGATGGTGTGATCACTCACCTAGAGCCAAACATCCTGACATGTGAAGTCAAGTGGGCCTTAGAAAGCATCACTACGAACAAAGCTAGTGGAGGTGATGGAATTCCAGTTGAGCTATTTCAAATCCTAAAAGATGATGCTGTGAAAGTGCTGCACTCAATATGCCAGCAAATTTGGAAAACTCAGCAGTGGCCACACGACTGGAAAAGGTCAGTTTTCGTTCCAATCCCAAAGAAAGGCAATGCTAAAGAATGCTCAAACTATCGCACAATTGCAGTCATCTCACATGCTAGTAAAGTAATGCTCAAAATTCTCCAAGCCAGGCTTCAGCAATACGTGAACCATGAACCTTCCAGATGTTCAAGCTGGTTTTAGAAAAGGCAGAGGAACCAGAGATCAAATTGCCAACATCTGCTGGATCATCGAAAAAGCAAGAGAGTACCAGAAAAACATCTATTTCTGCTTTATTGACTATGCCAAAGCCTTTGACTATGTGGATCACAATAAACTGTGGAAAGTTCTGAAAGAGATGGGAATACCAGACCATCTGACCTGTCTCTTGAGAAACCTATATGCAGGTCAGGAAGCAACAGTTAGAACTGGACATGGAACAACAGACTGGTTCCAAATAGGAAAAGGAGTACGTCAAGGCTGTACATCGTCACCCTGCTTATTTAACTTATATGCAGAGTACATCATGAGAAATGCTGGGCTGGAAGAAACACAAGCTGGAATCAAGATTGCTAGGAGAAATATCAATAACCTCAGATATGAAGATGACACCACCCTTATGGCAGAAAGTGAAGGAGAACTAAAGAGCCTCTTGATGAAAGTGAAAGAGGAGAGTGAAAAATTTGGCTTAAAGCTCAACGTTAAAAAAACTAAGATCATGGCATCCGGTCCCATCACTTCATGGGAAATAGATGGGGAAACAGTGGAAACAGTGTCAGACTTTATTTTGGGGGGCTCCAAAATCACTGCTGATGGTGATTGCAGCCATGAAATTAAAAGACACTTACTCCTTGGAAGGAAGGTTATGGCCAACCTAGATAGCATATTTAAAAGCAGAGACATTACTTTGCCAACAAAAGTCCACGTAGTCAAGGCTATGGTTTTTCCAGTGGTCATGTATGGATGTGAGAGTTGGACCATAAAGAAAGCTGAGGGCCGAAGAATTGATGCTTTTGAGCTGTGCTGTTGGAGAAGCCTCTTGAGAGTCCCTTGGACTGGAAGGAGATCCAATCAATCCATCCTAAAGGAGATCAATCCTGGGTGTTCATTGGAAGGACTGATGTATGACTCTTTTCTTCTTCTTGTGTTAGCCTCTGCAAACAAATATCTAAGCATATAACAAATTTCTATTGGAACCCAGTACTGCATATGAAAACATTCTCTAACAAGAACCTTATGATTATACAGTGGAAGTGACAAATAGATTCAAGGGATTAGATCTCATAGACAAAGTGCCTGAAGAACTATGGATGGAGGTTTATAACATTATACAGGAGGCAGCAATCAAAACCATCCCCAAGAAAAAGGAATGCAAAATGGTTATCTGAGGAGGTCTTACAAATGGCTGAGAAAATAAGAGAAGCAAAAGGCAAAGGAGAAAAGGAAAAATACACCCATCTGAATGCAGAGTTCCAAGGAATAGCAAGGAGAGATAAGAAAGCCTTTTTACGTGAACAATGCAAAGATGTAGAGTAAAATAATAGAATGGGAAAGACTAGAGATCTCTTCAAGAAAATTACAGATACCAAGGAAACATTTCATGCAAAGTTGGGCACAATAAAGGACAACAACAGTATGGACCCCAGGGGCTGTAGAGCACCTCTCCCCTCTGTCCATGGGGATTCTCCAGGCAGGAATACTGGAGCGGGTTGCCATGCCCTCCTCCAGGGGATCTTCCCAACCCAGGAATTGAATTGGGGTCTCCTGCATTCAGGCAGACTCTTTACCAGCTGAGCTACCAGGGAAGCCCAATAAGGGATTAGTCTCCAAAACTTACAAATAGCTCATGACATTTCACAGCATCAAAACAAACGACCAACACTAAAAAAATGGGCAGCAGACCTAAATGGACAGCTCTCCAAAAAAGACATGCGGATGGCAAACAGGAACACGAAAAGACGTTTACCATCACTAATTATTAGAGAAATGCAAGTCAAAGCTACAATAAGTTATACCTTACACCAGCCAGAATGGCTATCATCAAAAATTCCACAAACAATAAATGCTGGAGAAGGTGTTGAGAGAAGCAAACCCTCCTACACTGTTGGTAGGAATGTAAATGGGTACAGCTACTATGGAGAACAGTATGGAGGTTCCCTAAAAAACTAAAAATAAGGCTACCATATGACCCTGCAATCCCACTTCTGGGCATGATAAGTAAATTAGTCCCTCAGTTGTGTCTGACTCTTTGAGACCCCTAGCCTGCCAGGCTTCTCTGTCTATGGGATTCTGCAGGCAAGAATAGTGGAGTAGGTAGCCATTCCCTTTTCCAGGGAATCCTCTCAACCCACAGATTGAACCTGGGTGTCCTGCATTGCAGGTAGATTCTTTGCCATCTGAGCCATCAGGGAAGCCATCAGTTCGATTCAGTCACTCAGTCATGTCTGACTCTTTGCGACCCCATGAATTGCAGCACGCCAGGCCTCTCTGTCCATCACCAACTCCCAGAGTCTACCCAAACCCATGTCCATTGAGTCAGTGATACCATCCAACCACCTCAGCTATATCCCAATACAATATAAAAAGTTGATCAGTATGGACCTAACAGAAGCAGAAGAGATTAAGAAGAAGTGGCAAGAATACACAGAAGAACTATACAAAAAAGATCTTCAGTAGCTGGATAGCCATGATGGTGTGATCACTCACCTAGAGCCAGACATCCTGGAATTCAAAGTCAAGTGGTCCTTAGGAAGCATCACTACAAACAAAGCTAGTGGGGGTGATAGAATTCCAGCTCAGCTATTTAAAATCCTAAAAGATGATGCTGTGAAAGTGCTGCATTCAATATGCCAGCAAATTTGGAAAACTCAGCAGTGGCCACAGGACTGGAAAAGTTCAGTTTTCATTCCAATCTCAAAGAAGGACAGTACCAAAGAATGTTCATGCTGCTGCTGCTAAGTCGCTTCAGTCGTGTCCAACTCTGTGTGACCCCATAGATGGCAGCCCACCAGGCTCTGCCATCCCCGGGATTCTCCAGGCAAGAATACTGGAGTGGGTTGCCATTTCCTTCTCCAGTGCATGAAAGGGAAAAGTGAAAGTGAAGTTGCTCAGTCGTGTCCGACTCTTAGCGACCCTATGGACTGTAGCCTACCAGGCTCTTCCATCCATGGGATTTTCCAGGCAAGAGTACTGGAGTGGGGTGCCATTGCCTTCTCCGAAGAGTGTTCATAGTACTGTACAATTGCACTCATTTCACATACTAGCAAGGTAATGCTCAAAATCTTTCAAGTTAGGCTTCAGCAGTATGTGAACAGCAGTATGAGAACTTCCAGATGTTCTGGCTGGATTTAGAAAAGGCAGAGGAACCAGAGATCAAATTGCCAACATCCGTTGGATCATCGAAAAAGCAAGAGAATTCCAGAAAAACATCTACTTCTGCTTGATTGACTTCACTAAAACCTTTGACTGTGTGGATCACCATAAACCGGAAAATTCTTCAAGAGATGGGAATACCAGACCACCTGACCTGCCTCCTGAGAAACCTGTATGCAGGTCAGGAAGCAACAGTTAGAACTGGACAAGGAGCAACAGACTGGTTCCAAATAGGAAAAGGAGTACGTCAAGGCTGTATATTGTCACCCTGCTTATTTAACTTATATGCAGAGTACATCATGCAAAATGCTGGACTGGATGAAGCACAAGCTGGGATCAAGATTGCCAGGAGAAATATCGATAACCTCAGATATGCAGATGACACCACCTGTATGGCAGAAAGTGAAGAGGAACTAAAATGCCTCTTGATGAAGGTAAAAAATGAGAGTGAAAAAGCTGGCTTAAAACTCAACATTCAAAAAATGAAGATCATGGCATCTGGTCCCATCACTTCATGGCAAATAGATGGGGAAAGAAGAGAAACAGTGTCAGACTTTATTTTTTTGGGATCCAAAATCACAGATGGTGACTGCAGCTGTGAAATTAAGAGACACTTGCTCTTTGGATGGAAAGCTATGACAAACCCAGACAGTGTATTAAAAAGCAGAGACATTACTTTGCTGACAAAAGTCCGTCTAGTCAAGGCTATGCTTTTTCCAGTAGTCGTGTATTGATGTGAGAGCTGGACAGTAAAAAAGGTTGAGCACTGAAGAACTGATGCTTTTGAACTGTGGTGCTGGAGAAGGCTCTTGAGAGTCCCTTGGACTGAAAGGAGATCCAACCAGTCAATCCTGAAGGAGTCAACCCTGAATATTTATTGGAAGGATTGATGCTGAAGGTGAAGCTCCGATACTTTGGACTCCTGATGTGAAGAGCCAACTCACTGGAAAAGACCCTGATGCTGGAAAGATTGAAGGCAGGAGGAGAAGGGGACGACAGAGGACAAGATGATTGTATGGCATCACCGACTCAATGGACATGAGTTTGAGCAAACTCTGGGAAATAGTAGACAGGGAAGGCTGGTGTGCTGCAGTCCATGGGGTCACAAAGAGTTGGACTGAGTGACTGAACAACAACATTTGATATTCAGAGGCCCTGCTGAGAGAAGAAAACAGTACAACCTTCACCTCCAGGCCCCTTTGGGCTTGTGAGTAGTTCACTCAGGGTTGGGGAAGAGGAGATGAACTATAAATTTATCAGTGAGTAAATGCAATTTATAACTGCTACAAGAAAAACAATTTCTATGTATTTTATGCCACTGGTAATGGACTAAGTATTAAAGACTTCTTACTAAATTTGGACATTGATTAATATCATTAGATAGGCAACAAAATCTCAGGCTCACTCTGCAAGGAAAGGATTATTTTAAGAATGCCTTTTTATATCAATCAAACTGTGCTCATTAAAGCAGGGAAAAAATGTTAAAGGTGCTAAAATAAAAGGCTGTTTTCCCCACCTTTCTTCTGCAGCCTCTTTTTCTTTCTCTGTCTCTATTGAGATATACTAGATAGAATCTTTAATTTTAAATTATTTTACCATTCATCTTTCTATGCTGTGTTAGCAATTTTAAATGCAAACATAAGAGCATTTAACTTATATAATCACCAAAAACTACAGAATTCATATTACATAGTTCATATATGAGTGTGTATTTCATTCTTACCGGAACAGTGTAAACTACACAAAACTAACTCAGTTTTTTTTTTTTCTAACTCGGGTTTTAAAAGTGCACTTTTTGATGTTTGCACATCTATCAGCTCTCTCTAGCTTTTGCTCACTAACGCGTAAGAAAGGACAAAAAAGGGAATATGTCCTCATTTTATGTCGTCGGTTCTCACATGTCACGTGTCCTCACAGGTCATCATTTTTATATGAGCAGTTGGCCAATCGGAGAAGGCAGTGGCACCCCACTCCAGTCCTCTTGCCTGGAGAATCCCATGGACGGAGGAGCCTGGTAGGCTACAGTCCTGGGGTGGCTAAGAGTCAGACACGACTAAAGCGACTTAGCAGCAGGAGCAGTTGGCCAATACAGGCAGGAACACAGATAAAGCATGTGGTAGGATTCCTTACAGGTTCACGTTTCTAAGGATGACGTTGCCTTCTTTCTGCATTTGAAGCAAGTTCTATTTGGATGCAAAGCTTGGCCTCTCCGGGTTGTCGGTGTCCCTGGTAACCCAGTGCTAGATGTAACACACTGGCCTTGTGCACACTTTGGGTGGGCTGAGCTCGCATGCACTGTGGGTCCACAGGAAGGCGGTGCTCCGGAGGCACTGGGCGTACTACTGAGGACAGTGGCAGGGAACAGTGCAAACACATATCGTGCGTATCTTCTCCGTTCACATGCACATTCCGTTGTTCCTTCAGACTAGACTTACAAAGCACAAGTTCAAAGATAAAATTACCAAGCATTCCAAGACTGCCACAAGGGAGCGTTAAATGAAGGACAGGGCCTCCTGAGTGTGGGCACCTGTGCCAGGATTCACCGGTGCTCGCTTTGCTGGATGGGCCCACCCTTCCCTTAATGACTACATATTTGGAAAGCCCTGTTTATCATAAGCCTCTGGTCTTAAAATATTTGGGGGATATATCAATGCTACGTACTTTCCTGGATTCCTAGGATAGTGCTGCCTGGGATACTAATTTATTATGGGCTCCTTGTTTGGTTCATAGCACTAATTCTAGGCCTAGCAAAGAGGCTGCATTTAAATTTACCAAATCATGACCTTTTGACAAATTCAGTTAGGCTAAATGGCCTCTAGAAGAGACCAAAGCTTCTGATTTTCAAAGAAAATAATAATACAGTAGTATATTTGGCAAAAACCAAAACTGAAGGGAATTGCTATTTCAACAAAATAGATAAAATATATGACTTAGAGTTTTCCCATTTTCTTAACTTTCTATAACTATATACTTAGACAAATACATATTCACGAATCCATATAAGACTACATATACTTACAGAATATACTTTGCCAGACCTGCCCTCCTTAGATATAACCTCCCTAAGGCTAATATATAATGTGACCAATTTGAAATCTGTAAGGTGATGCCATCCATCCAGAGTACTTGTTATTTCAGTCAATAAAGTTTCATTTCATTCCATTGGAACATATTGCAGTATATCAAGTGTCTGGCAAATACATTTAGGTTTTCAGCTTAAAAAGAGACCAGAATATAAGAGTGTATTTATTAGTGTATATTGTTTTACAGAAAAGTAATGATGGCTGAGAAATGTTCATTCATTCATTCCCTAGTGGTCTAGACATATGAATTCTAGTTCATCTGGTCTTTGAATTTTTCACAGAGATAAGATTTGAGTTGAGCCTGAAAGAATGAAAAGCATGTCTTTAAAATCAGAGCATCACATGCTGCCTACATGCCCTTCATCAGATGTGTGATCTGAGAATACTTTCTGTGGCTTGTCTTCTCCTTCTCCTGCCCTCGCTTTCATCGATCAATTGTTCCCTAATTTTAATCAAGCCCAACTTACCAATATTTTCCTTCCACGTGTAGTGCTTTTGGTGTTTTATTGAAGCACTCTTCTTAACTGAAGATCACAAAGATTTTTCTCCTGCTTTTTTTTTTCCATTTTATATTTAGGGCTTTGGCTCATTTTGAGTTAGTTTTTTGTGTAAGGTGAGAGATATGGATAAAAAAAAAAAAAGCCACCAGAAAATCTTTTTCAGGTCAGTGTCCAAGAGTTACAGCATTACTTGTTGAAAAGACAATTCCTCTCTCTACTGAATTGTCTTTGCATGTTTTCCAGTAGTCAACTAATCATATTTACATGGGTATATTTTTGGTTTCTTTATCCATTCCATTGATCTGTATATCTATGTTTTCAGATACCTCACTCTCTTGCTTATAACAAGTCTTACAATCAGATCATAATAGTCCTTTGACTTTGTTCTTTCTTTTCAAAACAACAATCCAGTTTCAAATGGGCAAAAGCTTTGAACAGATACTTCACCAAAGAAGATACGTGGATGGCAAATAAGCACATGAAAAGATGCTCAACATTACTAGTCCATAGGGAAATATAAATTAAATCCACAACAAGATACCACTATACACCTATCAGAATGAGAAAACAAACCACTAATCCTCATCCCCCTCCTCAGAAAAAGACTTGACAATACCAAGTGTGGGTGAAAGTGAGGAAACAGTGGACCTATCGTGCATCACCGGTGGGAATGTAAAACCGTGTGGCCGGATCGGGAAGAGTTTGGTGGTTTCCTAGAAACGCGCACTGAGCACGCGGCGCGGTGGTCTCACTCTCATGTATTTTCCCAAGCGAAATAAGCCTTTGTATTCACACCGTAAAACCTCTGTGTGAATGTTTATGGTAACTTTTTCCATAATAGCTGAAAATTGCAAAACAAAACCCAAATGTCCCTCAGCTGGGAAACTGATGAACAATGACATACTACGCTGCAATAAAATGGAAAAAGCTACTAACGCATGCTGTAACATAGATGAGTCTCAAACGCATTATTCTAAGTGGAGATGTCAGACTCAATGCTGCATATTCTTAGGCTGCATTTCTATGACATTTCGGAAAAGGCAAAACTATAGAGATGAAGAACAGATCAGGGGCTGTGTGAGGGTAGGACTGACTACAAAGGGGTAACATAAAGAGGCTCTGTGTGAGGTGGGTGGGTGGTTGGGTGTGGGTGTGAGGGCAGGGAGGTTTGGAACTGCTCTGCATCTTGATCAGAGTAGTGGTTCCATGGCTATGCAATGCTCGATTTTGCATAGCCATGGTACACCAAAACAGTGACTATTACTGTATATAAATTAAAAATAAAGTAAACTACATGTGGAGTCATAACCTATTCCATCGGTGAAGGTGAATGGGGAGAGTTAACAGTGAGGTGGGAAGAAGTGTGGATAGTCAAATTGCTTGTGGATTTGCCAAGGCTGAAGTCGAGCTTAGGAAACTAGATTTGCTTGCAAGCGAAAGCATTTGATTGTGAAAACATCAAAATGAAAAGGATGGTTAGGTGGCTTACTCAGTTGACAATGTGTGTGGAGAACCCTAGGGAAGCAGACAAAGAAATCAATTAAGAACTGATAAGGACTCCCCAAGGGTAAAAAAAACTTATATCTGAAAAGGAATTTATTTACTGAAAATTCATTATTTACTCTATCTCAATTACCATAAGAATCAGTGAAGATAGAATTACTATGTGCAATTAATAGGTATAGGAATGCAGGCTCAGAATGGCTAAGGATTTTGTTTAAGTTCATAGTATACTGTGAAGTATAGATCTGAAGCTAAGACCTGAATCTTGGCTGTTTGATTCTTGCCAGTTCTCTTTGTTTTCTCACTTTTTATTCATTCCCTTCCTAGCCTTATCTCTTTAGACGGTCTGCAGGTTTTCTTGCTTACTGTCTGTATCTCCGACTTGCATTCAGGTGAAGAGGCTTGTCCCTGCAGTTTCCTGTCATATCCTCAGAGCTTCTCACGGTGTTTGACAAGCCATAGGTGCTCAGGATATATCCGAGTGAATAACCATCCAAGTTAGAAACCAGATTATGAAGGCATGATTCCTTTAACCACGTCTGCTATATGCAGTGATAGAGACAGGTGTTCCTTGCCCTGTGCTTTATCCTGAAAGTGTTTCTCCCTCAATCGTGCCCGACTCTTTGTGACCCCAGGAACTGTACCCCCAAAGCTCCTCCGTCCATGGGATTCTCCAGGCAGGAATACTGGAGTGAGCTGCCATTCCCTTCTCCGGGGGATCTTCCGACGCAGGAATTGAACCCGAGTCTCCCGCATTACAGGCAGATTCTTTACCATCTGAGCTACCAGCTCTTCATTCTCGTTGTTCTTAAATCTGGCTGTGTGACAGAGTCACCGACATGTTCTTCTTAATGTTTATGTTTATCAAAGCAATGCAAGTAAAACGATGGCCCAAGATCCCTAACATAAAGGAGCCTCTACCCCTAACCATTGTCCCTCTCCAGTCCCATCCTCAGCCCCATACTTGAACTCTGCTTCTTCACACTGGACTGTACCCGTGCAAGCGTGAGGCAGACTTTCAATACCCTGTCTTGATTTTTCAGAATTAGCAACTATATGCTGACTTCCTACTAGTAAAGAAGAAGATTTAGTTCTCTCAAATTATTTCCACTCAAGAGTTTCCTTCACTCTATTCCTACAGTATTGCAAGAATTACAGTATTGTAATTTTTTCTTAAATCAACATTTAATGTTTAGAGTAGGATGATTATGTAATTATCTTTTTAGGCTGAGTCACATGTACACTATGGTTACATTTTTTAATGTAAAGTTTTTTTTAATAAAGTTATGTTCCTGTGGCTCACAATTGCTTCATATCTTTATGCCTACTCTTTAAGTCATCTCCAAATTGTGCCATAATGTAATACATCTCTTCCAGTAGTAAAATGCGTCAGTTATCTACTGATCCTGTTACTGTTTTCATTTTTTGCAGACATCAGTTCTCTAGACTTCCATTCTCTTGCCTCAGTCTATACTGGCTGCTTTTTAGGTCTCTCATATAGTTATTATCCTGGAAATTTCCTTCATCATCATTCTGGGAATTTTCTTTTCCTTTCTCCAATATTGATCCATGTCTTCATCTCTCTTTTTCAGTCCCTCTTTTTGGTGGGAAACATTTTCAAGTGTCTTCCTAATAAAACATTCCTTTTGAGGAAAACTTTCTGAGATCTTATATATCTGAGGATGCCTTTATTATGCTCTTAGACTTGATTGATGGTTGAGTTTATAGGAAATTGTAAATTGTAAGTAATAGCCCTTTGGAATCTGAAGAGATTGCTCTCTTTTCTTCTAGCTTCAGGTTTTACTGTTGAAAAGCCCAATGTCACCCTCTATTACCATGTCTGATCTCTTGTCTGCAATCTGTTTGTTATTCTATTTGAAGCATTTAGGGAATTCTCTTTATCTCTGCTGTTCTGATATTTCAGGATTAAGTGCTTTTCTGTGAATCTTTTTCATTTATTTTTCAGGCACTCGCTAGATCCATTTCAACGTGGAAACACACTTCTCTTAGTTCTGGGGCAGCGCCTTTCTGTGATGGTCCCACCTGCCCTCCACCCTCCTCCCCGTCTCCTTTTGTAACTGCTGTGGTTACCTGTACAACTTCCTGTATTGATCCTGAATTTTCTTTTATCTCATATTTTCAAACGTCTTTTCGCTTTTCTCTTGAAACTTCTCAACTTCATTTTATCATTTACTACCAAGTTAAGACTTTTTATTTTTTTAATTTCCAAAAGTTCATTTCTTTCCTCTGAATATTTCTTTTTTAAAAAGCATCCTCTTTTTATTCATGGAATTTCTTTCTTTAATGGTATTGCTCATAGTTCTGAAATGTTCTTCTGCTCTTACCGTTGGTTTTGTTCAACTCTTCCTCACCTCTTCTGGTAATTTTTGTTTGTTTGTTTTAGTGTCTGATTTTCATGACTGTGGTTTCTTCAAAAGTGTGGTAATTCTCAACGTCTCCTCATATTTAAGAGTGAGAGAAGTTAATCGCATTACTGGAACTTGTGGATTGACAGACTTCACTTTTGATGTGATTAGGCAATGAATCTGAAGGTTGGAAGATTCTCCTCTCCCTAGAATATGCGTAAAAGTATTTTTCCATGGACAAGTCAGTTTCCCTAGAAAGTGTTGACTTAAAAAACAAAACAGCCAGCTATATTACCAGCAAAATAAGTTTATTTGGGAATAGTTGTCGTGGTGGTTTAGCTGCTAAGTCAAGTTCGACTCCTGCAATCCCATGGACTCTAGCCCTCTGAGGAGGCTCCTCTGTCCATGGGATTTCCCAGGCGAGAATACTGTACTGCGTTGCCGTTCCTTTCTCCAGGGCATCTTCCCAACCCGGAGATTTAACCCGAGTCTCCTGGTTGCAGGCAGATTCCTTACCGCTGAGCCACCTAGGAAGCACCTATTTGGGAATAGTGGATGAGTGCTCAATTGCTCAGTCACTTTCAACTCTTTTGCAACCCATGGACTGCAGCATGCCAGGCTTCACTCTCCGTCACTGTCTCCCAGAGTTTGCTCATATTAATGTCCACTGAGTCGGTGATGCTATCCGCCCATCTCATTCTCTGCTGCCTGCTTCTCCTTTTGCCTTCAATCTTTCCCAGCATCAGCGTTTTTTCCAATGAGTTGGCTCTTTGCATCAGATGGTCAAAGTATTGGAGCTTCAGCTTCAGCATCAGTCCCTCCAAGGAATATCCAGTGTTGATTTCCTTTGGGATGGACTGGCTTGATTTCCTGGCAGTCCAAGGGACTCAGCAGTCTCCTCCAACACCACAATTGAAAAGCATCAATTCTTCGGCACTCAGACTTCTTCATGGTCCAGTTCTCACAGCATACATGACTGCTGGAAAAACCCTAGCTTTGACTATATGGACCTTTGTCAACAAAATGATGTCTCTGCTTTTTAATATGCCATCTAGGTTTGTCATAGCTTTCCTTCCAAGGAGCAAGTGTTTTTTAATTTCATGGCTGCAGTCACCATCTGCAGTGATTTTTGAGCCCAAGGGGAAAAAAATCTCCCTGCTTCCACTTTTTCCCCTTCTATTTGTCATGAAGTAATGGGATCAGATACCAGGATCTTTGTTTTTTTTTTTTTTACTGTTGAGTTTCAAGCCAGCTTTTTCACTCTCCTCTTTCATCCTCATCAAGAGGCTCTTTAGTTCTTCTCAATTTCTGCCATAAGGGTGGTGTCACCCGCATATCTGAGGTTATTGATATTTCTCCTGGCAATCTAGATTCCAGCTTGTGATTCATCCAGCCTGGCATTTCACATGATGTACTCTGCATATAAGTTAAGTAAGCAGGGTGACAAAATACAGCCTTGACATACTCCTTTCCCGATTTGGAACCAGTCTGTTGAACCAGTCCGTCTGGTTCTAGCTGTTTCTTCTTGACCTGCATACAGGTTTCTCAGGAGGCAGGTAAGGTAGTCTGGTATTCCCGTCCCCTTAAGAATTTTCCACAGTTTCTTTGATTTACACAGTCAAAGGCTTTAGCATAGTCAATGAAGCAGAAGTAGATGTTTTTCTGAAACTCCCTTACTTTCTCCATGATCCAACAAATATTGGCAATTCGATCTCTGCTTTCTCTGCCTCTTTGAAACCCAGGTTGTATATCTAGAAGTTCTCGGTTCACATACTGCTGAACTCTGCTTGAAGGATTTGAGGATTACCCTCCTAGTATATGAAAGGGGCACAATTGTATAGCAGTTAGAACATTCTTTGGTATTGTCCTTTCTTTGGGATTGGAATGAAAACTGACTTTTTCCAGTCCTGTGGTCCCTGCTGAGTTTTCTGACTTTGCTGACATATTGAGTACAGCACTTTAACAACATCATCTTTTTGGATTTTAAATACCTCAACTGGAATTCTGTCAGTTCCACTAGCTTTGTTTGCAGTAATGCTTCCTAAGGCCTGCTTGACTTCACACTCCAGCCTGTTTGGCTCTAGGTGAGTGACCACACCATGATTATTATCCAGGTCATTAAGACCTTTTTTGTACAGTTCTTCTGTGTTTTCTTGCCACCTCTTCTTAATCTCTCCTGCTTCTGTTAGGTCCTTGCTGTTTCTGTCCTTTATCATGCTCATCCTTGCATGAAACGTTCCCTTGATACCTCAAATTTTCTAAAGAGATCTCTAGGTTTTCCCATTCTATTGTTGTCCTCTATTTCTTTGCACTGTTCATTGAAGAAGGCCTTCTTCCTCTCTTGCCTGTCTCTGGAACTCTGCTTTCAGTTGGGTGTATCTTCCCCTTTCTCCCTTGCCTTTCCCTTCTCTTCTTTTCTCAGCTATTTTGTAAAACCTCCTCAGACAACCACTTTGCCTTCTTGCATGTCTTTCTGTTTGGGATAATTTTGGTCACTGCCTCGTGTACAATGTTACAAACTTCTCTCCATAGCTCTTCAGGCGCTCTGTCTACCCGATCTAATCCCTTGAATTTATTCGTTACCTCCAATATATAGGGGATTTGATTTAGGCCATACCTGAATGGCCTACTGTTTTCCCTACTTTCTTCAATTTAAGCCTGAATTTTGCAATAAGGAGATCATGATCTCAGCCACATTCAGCTCCAGGTCTTATTTTTGCTGACTGTATGGAGCCTCTCCATTTTTGGCTGCAAAGAACACTCTTGTTGTTGTTGTTCAGTCGCTCAGTCATGTCCAACTCTTTGTCACCCCATGGACTGCAGCACACCAGGTTTTCTTGTCCTTCACCATCTCCCGGAGCTTGCTCCAACTCATGTCCATCAAGTCGGTGATGACATGCAACCATCTTATCCTCTGTTGTCCCCTCCTCTTGCCTTCAATCCTTCCCAGCATCAGGGACTTTTCAAATGAGTCAGTTCTTCACATCAGGTGGCCAAAGTATTGGAGCTTCAACTTTAGCATCAGTCCTTCCAATGAATATTCAGGACTGATTTCCTTTATTATTGACCTGTTTGATCTCCTTGCTGTCCAAGGGACTCTCAAGAGTCTTCTGCAACACCACAGTTCAAAAGCATCAATTCTTCGGCACTCAGTGTACTTTATGGTCCAACTCTCACATCCATACATGACTCCTGGAAAAACCATAGCCTTGACTAGATGGACCTTTGTCAGCAAAGTAATCTCTCTGCTTTTTAATATGCTGTCTGGGTTGGTCATAGCTTTTCTTCCAAGGAGCAAACATCTTTTAATTTCATGGCTGCAGTCACCATCTGAAGTGAACTTGGAGCCCCCCAAAATAAAGCCTGTCACTAGTTCCATTGTTTCCCCATCTATTTTCATGAAGTGATGGGACCAGATGCCAGATCTTCATTTTTTGAATGTTGAGTTTTAAGCCAGCTTTTTCACTCTCCTTTTTTACCTTCATCAAGAGGCTCTTTAGTTCTCTTCACTTTCTGCCAAAAAGGTGGTATCATCTGCATATCTGAGGTTACTGATCTTTCTCCTGGCAATCTTGATTCCAGCTTGTGCTTCATCCAGCCTGGCATTTCACACTGATCAAACATGGTCCACTGGAGAAGGGAATGGCAAACCAATTCAGCATTCTTGCCTTGAGAACCCCCATGAACAGTATGAAAAGGCAAAAAGATATGACATGAAAGATGAACCCCCCAGGTTGGTAGGTGCCCAATATGCTACAGGAGAAGAGTGAAGAAATAGCTCCAGCAGCAATGAAGAGGCTGAGCCAAAGTGGAAACAACACCCAGCTGTGGATGTGTCTCGTGGTAAAAGTAAAGTCCGATGCTGTAAAGGGCAATATTGCATAAGAACCTGGAATGTTAGGTCCATGAATGAAGGTAAATTGGAAGTGGTCAAACAGGAGATGGCAAGAGTGAACATTGACATTTTAGGAATCAGTGAACTAAAATGGACTGGAATGGGTGAATTTAAGTTAGATGACCATTATATCTACCACTGTGGGCAAGAATCCCTTAGAAGAAATGGACTAGCTTTCACAGTCAACAAAAGAGTCAGGCTAGATGAAGCAAAGAACACAGTCAATCTGATTTTCGTATTGACCATCCAGTGATTTCTCTGTTGAGTCTGGCATCTCTTTGGTTGTTTAAAAAGGGTGTTTGCTATAATCTGCTTGTTTTCTTGACAGAACTGTTAAACTTTGCCCTGCTTCATTTTGTACTCCAAGGTCAAAGTTTCCCGTTATTCTGGGTATCTCTTGACTTCCTACTTTTACATTCCAATCCTTTATGAGGAAGAGAACATCTTTTTTGGTGTTAGTTCTAGAATGTGTTTAGGTCTTCACAGAACCAGTCAACTTCAGCTTCTTCAGCTTAGTGGTTGGGGTATAGACTTGGATTACTCTGAGGTTAAATGGTTTGCCTTGGAAATGAACTGAGATCTTTCTGTCATTTTTGAGGTTGCCCCCAATTACTGCATTTTGGACTCTTTTGTTGACTATGAAGGCTACTTCATTTCTTTTAAGGGATTCTTGCCCACAGTAGTAGATATAATGGTTGTTTGAATTAAATTCTCCCATTCCCATGCATTTTATTTTACTGATCCTTAGGTTGTCGATGTTCGATTTTTCCATCTCCTGGAAGATTCTTCCCTCTCCTCTCCACATCCAATTTACCTTGGTTCATAGACCTAACATTCCAGGTTCATATACAATGTTTTTATAGCATTGGACTTTTCTTTCACCACCAGACACATCCCCAACTGAGTGCTGTTTCTGCCTTGGCCCAGCCCCTCCATTCTTTCTGGAGCTGTTAGTAATTGCCCCCTGCTCTTCCCCGGTAGCACACTGGACACCTTCTGACCTAGGGGGCTAATCTTCTAGTGTCATATCTTTTTGTCTTTTCATACTGTTCATGGAGTTTTCACGGTAGATTTGTAAAACAAAACCACATAGCCATTTTAAAAGAAACTGAAATTTAGAAAGCAAAAACAAAAATAAAAAATATCAAAAGAAAGTTTCACATAGACATGACCCCTAGTGATAGTATTCATTCAAGAGAGCAATTTAAAAATCAAAGAAATTTGTATGCACTGAAAACAGAAACTGAATTATGTGTAGCATAAAGCTAGGTATGATTTCCATATTGCATGCCTCAAGTCTCTTCATTTTAGGAGTGGTATGTGCAAGCTGTCAGGTATCAATTGTGGATTAGAGAAAGTACAAAGCAAAGGAGTTGGTGAACAGGAGGAAAAGAGGCGATACAGATTTAGGGAAAAGAGGGAAGGATAGATGTGGAGGCCACGGAACTAAGATGACACGTGGCCAAAATTTCTCTTAAAGACGATTATGAGAAGTGATTACACAGGTAAATGGGGGTGGGAGGGTGGTGACCTAGTGTAAGGAAAAAATTTTTAATCATTTTTTACCACCTAAGGTTCAACATCAATGTTATTGTGTTCATTTGTTCAGGTAAGTAATGCTACTAGAACAGTGAAAAGTTGGTACTTGGGACAATGGACTATACAGCAAAAACTCATCTATAGCTAGGGAAGACTGTGGCATTTCTGAAGTCACTGCAGTACCTGGTATAGATCTAAATTTTAATGACAGAAGGTGCATCTTCTAAGTCTTATGCTAACAACTTCAACTGAGATACATATCCCTTCAGGCCCTTTGTGGGTGTCTAGTATTTTATGGATCCCATAGATCATCAAGACAGGAAATTATTTTCCTTTATTCTTCTGCAATCTCCCTACATTTACAAGATGTAAGGAAATTTGCACAGCAATCAAGTGAAACAAAGTGTTTGCTAAATGTGTTGCAATGCACAGTGATAATTATAACAGAGGGAACATTTTAAATGGATTTCCTATACTTGTTTTTTTGAGTTTCAAAAATGTAGCATAGATTTTTGCCACATTCATTTACTTCAAGTATATTCATTCTAAATTGCATTTCTTAGCACAGTGCTTGGCATATGGCAGGCAGTTTCTAAGTTGGAGTGAACAGGTGAGAACTGAGAGAAGTGTTGAAGAACTAGGAAGATTCTTAATCTTTTCAGAGATCTGAGTTCCTTAAAACACACACACACGCAGACACAAAGACACAGTGTATAGCAAACAGTTCTATTTTTCACACCAGACTTTTACTTAAAGCTACCTTCTGCAAATACATAATCACAAATTCAACAAACCCATCTTTCCAGGTACAGATTTTTCTTGTATAAGGATAGAGGTATTCTAAGTTTCTTGGAGAAGATGTCCCCAAAGTTGTATTTTGCCTTTGTCTAACCATTTCACGCATAAACATTCATCAATTTCTTTCATATGGATTTGACATATACCACAGAATTTCATATTCACAGAAAAATTTATACTTTAAGAGGTTTATTCACGTATCTTTAGTTTGTGCAGTGAACAGTCATTACAAAACACCAAATATTACTTTTATTATTTCTGACTGTATTAAAATGTATTTTTAGTTTTAGTGATGTTATTACCCAATGTGACATCTTTTTCAAGAACAAATAAAAAACTAGAAACTAATTACTTTCTTTAACTTATAGTCTCAATATTTTGGGCATAGGTATTTTGGGGAGAATATAATTAAAAACAAAATGTTCTCCCGACTCAGAAATTCTCTCCACAAAGGTAGTGGAAAAATAAAACACTTTTCTTCTAGGATAAGCATTAGACCAGAATGTGATGGGCAATGCAGGCAACCCACAAAGAGACTGCAAAGACAGCAGTCATCCTTTTACATAGCCCAGCAGATACAACCTATTACTTACGTTTTCAAGTTAAACAATAACTAGTCATCAAGTAATAGGCCTTGATAACAAGGCACATATAATTCATCTTACCTTTATTTCATAATTGGGATGACCACCAGTGTTAGCTAATAAGTATTATCCACAGGAAAAACAAATGTTTCATTTTTATGACAGAAGGTAGTTTTGCAATTTGGGAAAATTTGCCCAAGAAGTTTGGCTCCTACCTTCCCACAGAAACTGGGAGAGAGGGGACTTCGCTCTCTCTCTCCCATCTGTTTAACTGAGGTATAACTGACATGTACTATTACACTAGCTTGAGATGTACAACATAATTCCTTATTTGTACATATTTTTAAGTGATCACCACAATAAGTGTAGTTAACATCCATTATATATTAGTTACACAATTTTTTTCTTATGAAGAGAACTTTTTAAGATCTACTTTTTTAGCAACTTTCAAATATACAATACAGTATTATTAACTGCAGTCATCATGATATCTATTACATCCCCATTATTCATTTTGTGCCTTTTGACCACTTTCACACATTCACCCACCTCTCACCCCTTGCCTCTGCCAACCACCCATTGTGTTCTCTGCATCTGTGACCTATGAGTTATTTTACTTTTTAACTCTGTGTATAAGGGAGATTACATGGCATTTGTACTTCTCTGTCTGACTTATTTCACTAAGCATAATGCCCTCAAGGTCTATCCATGTTTTTGAAATGGCAAGATTTCATTTCTTTTAGGCTGAATAATATTTTATCCTGTATATGTATGTATACCACAACATCTTTACCCATTCATGGGCACTATTTTTCTTGATATTTGCATTTCAAAGAGAGAGTTCCCAGGTCCTTAAGAAAGACATTCCTGGGATATAAAGCTAACAAAACAAAATGACTAAGACCTATCCAGTCTTCAAAATAATTTGTATACATTTCAAAGCAATGAAAAGGCATACAACAATTACCAATTTTCTTTTTTTTCTTTTTTTTTTCTTTTAATAAATTTATTTATTTTAGTTGGGGGCTAATTACTGTACAATATTGTAGTGGTTTTTGCCATACATTGATTGACATGAATCAGCCATGGGTTTACATGTGTGCCCCATCCCGAACCCTCCTCCCACCTCCCTCCCCATCCCATCCCTCTGGGTCATCCCATTGCCCCAGCCCTGAGCATTTGTCTCATGCATCGAACCTGGAATGGTGTTCTGTTTCACATATGATAATATACATGTTTCAATGCTATTCTCTCAGAACGTCCCACCCTCACCTTCTCCTTCAGAGTCCATAAGACTGTTCTATGCATCTGTGTCTCTTATTCTGTCTCACATATAGGGTTATCGTTACCATCTTTCAAATTCCATATATATGCATTAGTATACTGTATTAATTACCAATTTTCTAAGGCAAATACTCTAAGAAACAGAAATACCTTCTAGCTTCAGTAAGGTGAATTAAGCTACTTTTTAAAAGTTTCTGTCTTTACATTTTGATTCTAATTGGTTATGTGTAATCTTCATAATTTTGCTTAACCTTTCTCAAATATAGAATAATTTAAGAATAAAATAAAAGCTCTTTTAGTCTTAAAAAAATACAAATAAACAAAACCCCCAAAAGACAATAGAAAAAAAAATTTTTTGTCTTCACAGCACATTTTGGTTTCTTAACAGAGTACTCCATGTAAAGTCTAAAATTTGTTTTTCTATGTGTAGGGCTGTTCATTACAGTAAAATAAGGAACTATTTAGAAGTGATCAACTATGAACTGATTTTTCACCGTTCTCTGGTTCCCATGTAATACAGAAATTTTGGAGGGGGAGGTGGAGTTTGGGTTGACCTTAAAATTTGCTCCAGAAAAAGAATGTGGTTCAGCCAATGCAATGTACTATACAATGCATTAAAGAGCATTACAGAAACACACCCCAGAACAGTGACTAATAACGCCTGTCACACAGTTACAGGTCACCCAGGTGTCTTTGTTCAGCTCCAATTACTCATTTTCCACTAAGTTCTTTTGGTGAAGCGTGCCTCAGAGGTGGAGCAAACCAGCTTCAGTTCTTCCTTCATTCCAGATTCTGGAAGAAGTGAGAATTTACAACATAAAACTATTTACAGAACTGCTGTGCGCTTTTTAACAGCATCCATCACATTCACTCAGAGTGATCCAAGTCTATGCCCTGACCAGTGTGCTGAAGAAGCTGAAGCTGAACGGTTCTATGAAGACCTTCTAGATCTAACACCCCAAAAAGATGTCATTTTCATTATAGGGGACTGGAATGCAAAAGTAGGAAGTCTCAAGAAATACCTGGAGTAACAGGCAAATTTGGCCTTAGAGTACAGAATGAAGCAGGGCAAAGGCTAATAGAGTTCTGCCAAGAGAACGCACTGGTCATAGCAAACACCCTTTTCCAACAACACAGTAGAAGACTGTATACAGGGACATCACCATATGATCAACACTGAAATCAGATTGATTATATTCTTTGCAGCCAAAGATGGAGAAGCTCTATAGAGTCAGCAAAAACAAGACCAGGAGCTGACTGTGGCTCAGACCATGAACTCCTTATTGCCAAATTCAGACTTAAACTGAAGAAAGTGGGGAAAACCACTAGACCATTCAGGTATGACCTAAGTCAAATCCCTTATGATTATACAGTGGAAGTGAGAAATAGATTTAAAGGACTAGATCTGATACACAGAGTGCCTGAAGAACAATGGACGGAGGTTCAGGACATTGTACAAGAGACAGGGATCAAGACCATCCCCAAGAAAAAGAAATGCAAAAAGGCAAAAAGGTTGTCTGAGGAAGCCTTACAAATAGCTATGAAAAGAAGCGAAAGGCAAAGGAGAAAAGGAAAGATATCCCCATTTGAATGCAGAGTTCCAAAGAATAGCAAGGAGAGATAAGAAAGCCTTCCTCGGTGATCAATGCAAAGAAATAGAGGGAAAAAATACAACAGGGAAGACTAGAGATCTCTTCAAGAAAATTAGAGATACCAAGGGAGCATTTCACGCAAAGATGGGCACAATAAGGGACAGGAATGGTGTGAACCTAACAGAAGCAGAAGATATTAAGAAGAGGTGACAAGAATTCACAGAAGAAGTATACTAGAAAGATCTTCATGACCCAGATAATCACGATGGTGTGATCACTCAGAGCCAGACATCCTGGAATGCAAAGTCAAGCAGGCTTTATGAAGCATCACTACGAACAAAGCTAGTGGAGGTGATGGAATTCTAGTTGAGCTATTTCAAATCTTAAAAGATGATGCTGTAAAAGTGCTGCACTCAATATGCCAGCAAATTTGGAAAACTCAGCAGTGGCCACAGGACTGGAAAAGGTGTTTTCATTCCAATCCCAAGGAAAGGCAATGCCAAAGAATGCTCAAACTATCGCACAATTGCATTCATCTCACATGTTAGCAAAGTAATGCTCAAAATTCTCCACACCAGGCTTCAACAGTACGTGAACGGTGAACTTTCAGATGTTCAATTGGATTTAGAAAAGGTAGAGGAACCAGAGATCAAATTTCCAAACATCCAACATCCGTTGGATCATTGAAAAAGTGAGGAGTTCCAGAAAAACACCTACTTCTTTATTGACTATGCTAAAGCCTTTGACTGTGTGGATCACAGCCTTTGACTGTGTGGATCACAACAAACTGTGGAAAATTCAAGAGACGGGACTACCAGACCACCTGGCCTGCCTCCTGAGAAATCTGTATGCAGGTCAAGAAGCAACAGTTAGAACTGGACATGGAACAACAGACTGGTTCCAAATCGGGAAAGGAGTACGTCAAGGCTGTATATTGTCACCCTGCGTTATTTAACTTACATGCAGAGAACATCATGCGAAATTCTTGGCTGGATGAAGCAGAAGCTGGAATCAAGACTGCTGGGAGAAATAATCAATAACCTCAGATATGCAGATGACACCACCCTTATGGCAGAAAGTGAAGAAGAACTAAAGAGCCTCTTGATGAAAGTGAAAGAGGAGAGTGAAAAAGTTGGCTTAAAGCTCAACATTCAGAAAAGTAAGATCATGGCATCCGGTCCCATCACTTCATGGCAAATAGATGGGGAAACAGTGGAAACAGTGGCTGACTTTATTTTTCTGGGCTCCAAAATCACTGCAGATGGTGACTGCAGCCATGAAATTAAAAGACACTTACTCTTTGGGAGAAAAGTTATGACCAACCTAGACAGCATATTAAAAAGCAGAGACATTACTTTGCCAACAAAGGTCCGTCTAGTCAAAGCTATGGTTTTTCCAGTAGTCACGTATGGATGTGAGAGTTGGACTATAAAGAAAGCTGAGCGCCGAAGAATTGATGCTTTTGAACTGTGGTGTTGGAGAAGACTCTTAAGAGTCCCTTGGACTGCAAGGAGATGCAACCAGTCCTTCCTAACGGAAATCAGTCCTGGGTGTTCATTGAAGGACTGATGTTGAAGCTGAAACTCCAATAATTTGGCCACCTGATGCGAAGAGCTGACTCACTGGAAAAGACCCCGATGCTGGGAAAGATTGAGGGCAGGAGGAGAAGGGGACAGCAGAGGATGAGATGACTGGATGGCATCATCGACTGGATGGAGAATGTGAGTTTGGGTGGACTCCGGGAGTTGCTGATGGAAGGACGCCTGGTGTGCTGCGGTCCATGGGATCACAAATAGACGAACACGACTGAGCGACTGGACTGAGCTGAAGTGACTGAACTGCAGCGATCACAGCGAGAGCACCTCGTGTCTTGCCTTTTTTAAAACAGGGTCTCGGGTACAGGGAATTACAGGAATGAGAAGGAGCTCCCGTCTTTGTGTCCATTTCAGCCGAAAACTAGCTGAAGAGAATGAAGGCTACAATAGCTGCAAGTGAAACACGCGAAGTGAGGAAGGGGCGAGGCGCGCGCTCCGGGTGGAGGGTCCGCGCCCCAAAGCTGCCTCAGCCTCCGGCGTCGCCCGCGGGCGCCCTCAGCGTTGCAGTCACGCCCCCGCACCCACGCCCCGGATTCCCGCCCGGCCGCCGAGCCGTCGCGCAGGCCCTTCCAGGCGGCCCCGGCTGGTCGCCTCCGGCCCGGCCGCTTCCCGGCCGCGGGCGGGCGAGCCTCCCCGAGCTTCCTGTGACGACGCCGGCCGCCGGCCGCCGCTGCCCGCCCGCCCGGCCGGCCTGGAGCCGGGGCCGCGCCCCGCCCCCCGGGAGCTGGTGGGGGAGGGCCGGGGTCGCGCGGCAGCGCCCGCCCCCGGCCGGCGCCCATTGGCCGGCAACTCGCGGGCGCCCGGAGACCGGAGCGCCGCCTGATTGGCCGCGAGGGCCCGTGACGGCGGCGCCCATTGGCTGGGGCGGCCCCCGTGACGCGGGGTGGCGAAGGGCTCCCGCGTCCGAGGGGCTCCCGCTTGTCAGGTTCTAGGTAGGTGAGTTCCGCGCCGCCCGCGGCGGGCGCTGTTGCCCAGGGCAACGCGGGGAGGTGGGGGGGAAAGCGGGGGAGGCCGGCCGAGAGCTGGGCCCCGCTCCGCGCCCGCCGAGAGGCGCCCGGGGCTCCGTCCCCGCCCTCAGCCGCCGCCGCCGCGTCCCGTGCCCGGCGGCGGGGGGGGTCTCCGCTGCGTCCCGCGCCCGCGGCGGCGCGCCCCTGCTCGGGCCTCGGGCCGCGCGCCCGCCTGACTGGGCGAGGCCCGCGCTCCTCACCGCCCGCGACTGGACGCTGAGGGGGCGCGTGCCGGCGGCCCCGGGCTGAGGCGGCGGGCGAGGCGGCGGCTGAGGCGGGCCGGCGGCCCCGGGCTGAGGCGGCGGGCGAGGCGGGCCGGCGGCCCAGCCCGCTCGCCGGGTGCGGGACTGCGGGTGCCGGGCGGTGCCGGAGCGGCGCGGGCGCCGCCCATCGCGCCCGCACCCCCTCGTCTCCGCGGAATCCTCGCCCGGCCCCGCGGCTGCGGCGGGCACCCCAGCCCGTCTTGGCGCCGCGGCCTCTCGGAGCCGCCCGCCCCCATCGTCCACGCCCCTCCCTCCTCGGCCCGCACTGCCCCTCCGGAGGCGGACGAGGTGCGAAGCTGGCTCCGCCGGGTCTGCGCCCTCCGTGCCTTTTAGGGCTGGGGGGGTGTCTGGAGGCGCCTCGGGGCCCCGCGTGCTTCGTCTCCCACATTCAGTATCCACCCTCCGAAACACGCTGCCTGGGTTGGTGTTGGTAGGGTGCTCCGTTTTGCACAAATTAACTGTGAAGTCGTCGCTTTTTACTTTTGTGCATTTATGATTTTGACAGGCAGTGCAGTGTAGCCCACCATGTATTAATTTCGTAAGGCTGGCACTTTCATTTTCGTTTGCCTTTGGGCTAAAATGCCTTAGTCTTTTAAATTTGGAAGACACTGTATATATATTCGTAGCAGTTCCACTGTCATTGACATAAATTACTCTGAAGGTGTGGTGCTAATTTTTTTCTTTCTCCAGATGTTTTAAAGTACTAAATTGTCAAATGGAGTCAGCGATGTAAAAGTCTAATAGAGAAATCACTAAGAATAGACCAAAACTGTTTCAGTGATTAAAGACTAGAAAGTATGTTTCAAGTTAGGGAATAGGGACTTGAATTTTCCAAAGTGTAGTGCTTGCCCTGAGCAGTGTTGTAGCCCTGCTCTATCTGCCTATATGGGCTTTAGGAAAACGTGTATGTGAAGAGCCAGGCGTTTTATCGGTCAGTGCAAAGGAAGACTCGTGTGTGTTTTGTAGTCTGGGAAGGCTTTTCTGCTAGTTCTCTTGAGGCAAGAGAACTATTTTCAAAGGGAGTAGATAGGCATACTTGGAAACTTTTTTCCAGTTCCTTCCGCGAAGGACCTTTGCAGAAGATCTGTTTCTCTTCATTACATATATACCATGTAAAATTATTTAGGGTCGGGTTAATTCAGCTTCTGCACTGTTTCAAAGTTTGATGTCAGTAGTTGAAGAAATAAGTCAGGCTTTTGGTAGACCTGTCCCTTTTCATTTCATCTTCAGCTATTAATGTAGCTATAACTCTGGTCTGTGAACATTTCACATTTGCCTTTCCCCCCCCCCCTCCAGTATTTCACGTTGAAAAATTTCAAACAACGCAGGCAAGTTCAGTTGTGTGGTGAATACTCACCGCCTACACAACAATAATAGAAACACTGTTACATGGTATATACTAAGGAACAGAAGAACTGAAATGATCAAGCTTGAAAACCAGAATAAATATGTATTATACCAAAATACTGTGAAGTGCTTGTTTCCGTTTGTGATGGAAATAGTGTTTATAAAAACCATAGTAATTGAATTCCGTGAGACTATTATAAAGCATTCATCATCTTTGTAAATCAAGGCCTTAAGTTAATTGTATTTTGGTAATCAGAAAAAAAAGGAAATCTAATGAACTTGTTATACAAATAAAAGTTTTGTTTTGAAATTGAACTTGTGTTAAAAGATTATACTTTTGTACTTGATTTTTAAATGAGCATGTTTTGCAGACGAGTTGAAGGGACTATCAATTATTCACTGTTTTGGTAACATACTTAATAAGTTGAATCAACCTTATGTATGTTGTTTTGGAATAAGAATGTTTTTGTAGTGGAAAAAGAAAGCTTACAGACATGAACTTTTTTAATATAACTTTTCCATGGAAAAGGAAGTAATTTAGAGAGATTGAAATTAATTTTGGTAGTACTCAAAGCTATCTTGCATGTTATTTCATGGTGTTGCTAAAGGAATATTTTAATACAAAACTTCAATTTATGATAAAAAATAAGAAATGGGTACAAATTCATGTATGTGTATATTATATTTATAATTTTCCCATACTTAGGAAGTTCCTGCCCTTATTTAAGTATGTGAATCCTGCTTTTCAGTTTTTTTTTGTTGTTAAGTCGCTAAGTCGTGCCCGACCCCTCTTTGCTACCCCATGGACTGCAGCATACCAGGCCTCCCTGTCCCACACTGTCTCCTGGAGTTGGCCGAAGTTCATGATCTTTGAATTGGTGATGCTAACAAGCCATCTCATCCTCTGCCACCTTCTTCTCCTTTTGCCTTCAGTCTTTGCCAGCATCAGGGTCTTTTCCAGTGAGTTGGCTGTTCATATCACATGGCTAAAGTATTTCAATTTTAGTATGCCCAAAATCTGTTTTTCATACTTAACAATATTTCATTCTTAAATATTGAAATTGAGCTATGCCTCAGAATTTATAGATCTTTGGATTACCTCATTATTGTTTTTCCATATCTCATTTGACTTTGGCATGCTTATGTATCGTTAATTTTTCATGCCATGCCGTTGGGAAATAAAAGGGAACAAGCAGGTCATAGTTCTGGAACTTTGGAAAGAATAAAATATTGAGATATTTTTTAATCAAAGCTCCAAGTTTTCCCCTCCATCTCCTTCAACTATTTTTTATTACAAAAGTTAAATACTTTAAAATCAATTCAGAAAACTACAGAAGAAAAATAATTCCATGATAGTTAATGTTTTGGAAAATAACTGAAACTCTTGTTTCTTCTGTAACACTCGACCAATCTTTGCAGTTTTATGGTCTTCATTGCAGTATGTCAGCACTTACATCTAAACTTGGAGGAGTTCCTGAACTTGAGACTCAGTTAGCCTGAATTAGAAGAGGGCTCCAAGATCTGGAGAAAAAATGGAAAAGAATCAATAGAGAGCAGATTAGAGTCAGAACAAAAGAAGCAGACCCAAGCAGTTACCCACTTTTTCTTTTTTCTTAAGTATAAATATAGTCCTAGTTAACCATATGAAACTGCTGTATAACTGACAAAATATGAAGCCTTTCAAGTTTTTTCTTTGGAATTCAGAATGTCTAAGTAAGGTGACGTTTACTTACTGCCTGTCTACAGAAATTTTTGAATTTTTCTGTTTTGGAGAGATACTTCATGTTTGGCTTTAAAAATTTAATGTCATGCATAACTTGGAATTATTTCCTAAATATTCATTTATACTTATCAAACTATGACTAATTTTTAGCCTTATAAGTTACCACTGCTCACTATAAGCTTAATATTGCCTTCTCCTTCAGAAGGTTTTGATTAAAAGACTGTAGAGTTGAATGTATGTGTTTCTTGTGAGATTGCAGAGTATAGTGAAAAGAAAACTCTTATTTTGGAGCCAGATAATCTGGGTTTCAGTCAGAAATTAGGATTTTCTTTTGTGGGATCTTGAGCAAGTTTTTAAAAATCTCTTCAAACCATAGTTTCTTTTTTTTTTTATTTTTTAAAACTTTCTAATTCTGTATTGGGATATAGCTGATCAACAATGTTGTGATAGTTTCAGGTGAACAGTGAAGGGTCTCAGCCCTGCATATACATGTATCCATTCTCCCCTAAACACCCCTTCCAGCCAGGCTGCCGCACAGTTGAACAGAGTTCCATGTACTATACAATAAGTTCTTGTTGTAAATCATAGTTTCTTCATCTGTAAAATGGGGATGATATTAATAAAATTGCCTCGTAAGGTTGTCATGAAGAAGTGAGACAATTGAGGTAAAATGCCTAAATGTAGGGAGCACTCAGCTTTTACATTCAGTTCCTTTCATGGTAGCTTTTGTTTTATCTCTTCAGGTATTACTGTGTTTATTCTACCATCCTAAAAGTCTGCAAGTTTTAGACTTTGGAAATTAAAATAATGTACATTAAATTGAAATTGAAAGGCATTTGCATTTGTACCAACCAAATAATAGAAGTATCTCAGCGGGGTTTTTTTTTTAATAGTTCTTGGCTTATTGTATCTCAGTAGTGATAATCAGAAATTGACCTTAAATGGTTTTTACCTCAAAATATGTCCAGTTCGTCTGAATTCCTGAATTATTTTTCTTTCACATTAGATTATCATCTGTTGTTGGATGGTTTCCCTACATTCCTTTCAACCACAAATATTTGCCTAAAAGTAGTACAGAAAAACTAAATGTTACCTTCTTAAATCTCTAATGCACCCCACCACTTTAAACTACATTTACTTAATCTGTTTAAAACTTTGTTTTCAAATGTAATAATACACAAAACTCGTAATTGAGTGTTTTCTGTCTCCTACAGAAATGTCTCCTCCAATCTCCTATAGGATTATTTTTTAGGGAGCAATATTTTACAGATATCCCTGTTTCAAAATGTGTTTTTAAGGTATGGGATTTTGATTCTTAAAGATGCAATTAGAATTAAATACACAGACCATCCTGTAGTTTTTGGGTGTTATGACAAACTCTGATGAACTGAGTAGAGAGATAAGATTTGAACCAAACAGTCCTTACTGTCTCATCAGCAGGAAAACAAAGATTTTGTGATTTAAGTCAGTGATTCTCAATGTCTTCCCCCACCCCAGTACAAGATATGTACATGTGTGACGTATTCTAACGTGTAGTTTGCTAGTCTGCCCTCTGTAATTCCATCTTATCGGCTCCCACTCCAGGAAGCATAGCAGAATGCAAGTGACTGAGAATGACACTACTATAGGGCTAAACTTGAATCTACTCTTATTGAGGAAAGTGGGTCATTAAAAAAGCTAAGTAGCTGTTATTAGTAACAAATACTTGAGACACACCTTACAGTACTATCATCGAGGCCCAAGTTATTTCTGCCTTTTCCTGAAATGAATGCTCTTCACTTTTTATTATCAGTTTTGTAATGCTACGGAAGAAGAGATTACTAATTTTATGTAATTGATAATGAAGAGCCTTACATTTTTAAGAGTAACTGATGATGAACATTTAAAAATATTTGACTAACAGCACCATGGTCTTTATAGTAAATAACATTACTATAGAGAAATTGAAATTAGTTTTCCAATATAAGTTATTTTGCTTACAGAAAGTGTATTTCCATAGTGGGACAAATGGTTTTAGGAAAAGGGGAAACTCTTAATGGTAGAATATTTATATTCTAGGTGTTTAGTATAAATGATGTTCTTTACATTCGCTCAGTCAGAAAAAATTTCTTTAAAATTACATTTTGTGAGTGAAATTGCTCTTAAATAGTTCATCCTACATAGAAGTAGTATGTATAATATATAAGTTGAAGTAAAGATTTAGAAAAATTATATTCATTAGATCTTTGGCATTCAGTTCAGTTCAGTTGCTCAGTCGTGTCCAACTCTTTGTGACCCCATGAACTGCAGCACGCCAGGCCTCCCTGTCCATCACCAACTCCCGGAGTCCACCCAAACCCATGTCCATCGAGTCGGTGATGCCATCCAACCATCTCATCCTCTGTCGTCCCCTTCTCTTCTCGCCCCCAATCCTACCCAGCATCAGGGTCTTTTCCAATGAGTCAACCCTTCGCATGAGGTGGCCAAAGTATTGGAGTTTCAGCTTCAACATCAGACCTTTGGCATTAGCAAGTGGTATTTCTTGAAATCTTTGCAGACCTAGGATATAATTACCTTCATAAAATGCAGTCAGATTTAATTGAAAAATTCAGACCCTTAATAATTCTGCAAACAGAACTCCAGTCCTCAAAGATGTTAAACAGTTTTTTTTTTTTTTGCTTCTAAAATGAAGGCTGGATGACTTTACATGACGTTATTAGTGTACATGCAAAGTTTCTTCTTCTTGGCTTTTTTTGTCTGTGGGTTTGTAGACCAGAAGAGTGTTTCTGGCTTAGTCGCAAAGCTTGCCTCACTGTCACTGTCACAAAGTTGAAGAGTCAGTCCTCGGTCACCGTAGTGCTTGCTGCTTGCTGCTGTTTCTTGGTGATATTTGGCAGCAGTCGGACACTCAGGAGTCTGTGTCCCTTCTACTCTCTGAATGTCTTCAGCTTGGGAGGATTTCCCAAGCTTTTCCTGTCAGGTGTTGGGGCTTTTTGTTAATTTCACATTCTGCAAACAAAAATGCATTTGACTCTTCTACCAATGTTCAGTTTTGGCAACAAATGCGTCAGTAGCCACCCTAGCAGCCACACTATTACTTCATGAGAATGCTTATACGGTGTTCCGACTTTCTCTTGAATTATATTTCCTTCAGAATCACATACTTTCTGTATACATTCTTATACAGATTAGCCATCATTTTAACTTTCATTGGGGATTTAAAATTTTGCTTTGGTAGGAGCAAAAGAAACATTTTAAGCATTACCTTTTTGTTTGTTTTAGTGTAGTTTGTGGTGTCTGGTGGAATTTCTAATGATTCTGATCCAGTCACTGTTGTATTTTGTTATCCATTCTGAATTTGTTCCAAATTTATATATTCTGACTAATAGCATCACTTCGTCAAGCCTCTTTACTTTCTATACATTGAATATGTTGGCAGTAGAAGAGTAATTAAAGGGAACTGAACAATGCAGTTGTGTCAGATAATTTTTAATGGCAAATAACTTGATAAATCATTATCCCTACTATTTATAAATGATTATGTTGGACAAAGTATAAGAATTTTCGTGTAGACTTATATGTAATAGAGTTTTTTGCGAAGCAGGAGACTGATTTCTTTCTCTTACCAATAGTTACGTAGATGTATGTATGTATATATATGTATGTATATGGGCTTCCCAGGTGGCTCAGTGGGTAAAGAATCTGCCTGCAATGCAGGAGATGCAGGAGACATGAGTTTAATCTCTGGGTCAGGAAGATCCCCTGAAGGAGGAAATGGCAGCCCACTCTGTTATTCTTGCCTGGAGTGTTCTTGCCTTGTCCATGGACCGAGGAGCCTGCCTAGTGGGCTACAGTCCATAGGGTTAGGGAGAGATGAACATGACTGAAGCCGCTGAGTATGCATGCACGCACATATATATTGTATTATAATTATTTTCATGTGTAACCCTTTATCCCCTCCTCAACATTTTAACCTCAAAGTAAGAAGCAGTTTCTGTCTGTAAAAGTTTTTGAGTACATTGCATGGATTCAGATACTGTTACGAGCAAGGGGCACTGGCATTTCTCTAGTACTTGCTAAAAATGTTAGACTTTTCTATGCATTTGTTTTGATTTTTGTCACAACCTTGTAGATGGGATAGCTTGTATTTTCATTTTGTGATCTGGAACCAATCTTATGTCACATCCAAGGAGATTTTGCAATAAAGTGATACCTGTGATTTAAATTTAGGTCTTTCATATAAATGATAAAAGCAAAAATATAGCTAGCCATTAGCCGTCCTGGATTTAACAGCAATGTCATCTACTTGGGAGTGCCTCAGAGTTCATGTTGAAATATCTGAAGTGTTACTGAAATAATCTCCTCTTATTGGAAGTGAGACCCTGAGATATGCACGACCCCATCCAACCGCCCAGTGTCCACATGTCACCTTGACTTTGTTCTCAGTTTGAAGTTATCCTGTATAATAACTTTTGTCAAGTGATAAAATGTTGCTTTGTTGTAAAAAATTTATTGAAAAGGAAAGCAACTGCCAGAAGTGAAGGAAAAGTGGAGGCATAAGAAAGTGGTAGATCATAGCCAGAGAATAGACATTTTTCAATATGTTTAAAAATAGAATGGTGAATCCAGTGAATCTGGAGATGAATCAGCATACTTCTAGGGAAACAAAAGTTGACTTGTGAAACATCATTATTTAATGTTCCAGCTCTGTCAGAAATTCTCATAGTTTTTAGATTTTTTGAAAATGTCAGGGGTCTTATATTCATAAATTCTATCCTGTTTCCCTTCTCTCTCATACTCAACAATAATATTGAAAGAGATTTGACTCTAAGTAGCTGCTCCTTTTTACAAGTTAATGTCATTCTGACAAATATCTTAAAATACGAACATGAATAATTGTGTCTCACTTACAAGATGATTTGGGTGTCCTTTTCTGAGTTTTACAGTTAATTATAACAGAATAGTCGCTAGTCTGTGGTGATGGCCTTTTTCTAAGGTTCTGACCTATTATTATTTTGGATCTGATTTGCCCCAGGATTGAAGTGGCTTAGCTTAGAGACACTTGCTGTTACATGTCCGTACAGCAGTTTACACTGTAAAAATAATGCAGAAATGTTCTGTGTTGTACAGGAGGCAGGTTGTTGCAGGAATGGGACAGAAAGCGGGAAGTTGTGGGATTCTTTCTTTTTGGTTGTTTAACAAATGCTATATTCACTTCAGGTAAGGTCTTACTTTTTGGCTACAGGTGACTTTAAAGCACAGAGAAGTTTTATACTGTTTTCCTGAGAAAGAGTAGATGTGCAAAGAGTGTTAGCACTAGACCCACTTAGGATTGCATCTGTGCTGCCAGTGATTAGTTGTATGAATTTAGGCAAATAATTTAATTCTTGGACACCAAGGAGTCCAACCAGTCCATGCTAAAGGAAATCAGTTCTCAGTATTCATTGGGAGGACTGATGCTGAAGCTGAAGCTGCAATACTTTGACCACCTGATGTAAAGAACTGAGTCATTTGAAAAGACCCTGATGCTGGGAAAGATTGAGGCGGGAGGAGAAGGGGACGACAGAGGAGATGGTTGGATGGCATCACCGATTCGATGGACATGAGTTTGAGTAAACTCCGGGAGTTGGTGATGGACAGAGAGGCCTGGCATGCTGCGGTCCATGGGGTTGCAGTCGGATATGATTGAGCGACTAAACTGAACTGAACTGAATTTAATGTTTATCGCTTCAGGTTTTGTTTTTTTTTTTTTTTTTCGGTGTGAAAACTAACACCACTTTTGTCTGATAACTGGTAACTGATACTAGATTTTTTTAATACCTTTCAGTTGCATGAGACCAAAACCCCATTCACAGTATCTTAGGGCACTGGGGCCTGGAGGAGTGGACTCTCTTCAGGTATGGATGGATTTCGGGGCTCAAACGATGACCTCAGCAAACTCAGTGGCTCTCTCTCGTGTTAGATATGCTTTCAGGTAGAAATTTTCCTTTTGGCGCTCCCTGTTGGCTTACACTGTTTCAGTTTAGCAAGCCCAGCCTGGACAGCACTTTTCCTACTTGTAATTTTAGCAAAGGCCCTGGGATTGCATTTCATTGAATGAGTTGGGTCATTTTTTCATCCCTGAGCCTGTGGTCAGGGCAATTAGCATGTGCTGATAGCCCAGATCTGAATCAGGTATGAACTACTGGAACTGAGACTAGGAAGCGTGGTCAGTCCCGTGGTTAGCCAGGTAGATGGAGAGTCCAGGTGGGAGGTTCACTGAAGCAGGAGGAACGTCCTGTGACCATGGGAAGAGGGAGTGGATGCTAGACCGGCGTGACGAAACGACTTTCACTGTAATCTTCCCAGCGTGCCTCTGTGTCCTCCCTTATATAGAAACCTCTGAAAAAATGCCCACCCCAAATGTGATGCAGTGTTTCTCTTACAACTTCCAATGCGTTTGCCACTTGAGCCCCAACAGAGGAAGACAGCTCAAAGACTCGTTTAATTACTGCGTAAGTCTAGGATCATTGGGTGATTTCTCTCAATTCTGTTTGAAAAGACAGCCTTAGGGTCAAGGAACCTATGGTTAAGTCATAAATATAACTGGTTATAATAAAGCCAGCGTTCAGTGATAGAAGAAGAATAATGTAAGGGCAGTAAAAACTCTGAATTGGAAAAGAGAAAAAGGGGAAGGAACCCACGGAGATTTGCCGGTTCACGCTGTGTACCTATTTCATTGGTCAGGGGTGGCACGAACTCTTTGCCTTAGCAATGGAATAAGATTTTTGGTTAGCCAACATGTCTATCCGTTTTTCTTCCCCCCTGGGAAGGTCGTTGTGTTTCCTCCTGGTCACGGCCAAGATGGATGTTGAGAAGAATGCCCTTACTGGGGACTGCGTGGCTTCAGGAGTTGTTTGGCTGTTGAGGAGAGGTTGGAGTCCAGGGAGACATTTTGAGGGTTGGGCAGTAACAAACCTTTGTTGAGTTTCTTTGGCAATACAACTTTCTTGTGAATTTAGTAAGTTTTTGATTTATTTGTATTTGATCAACTTCTCCCAAGTTCCCAAAGCCCAAATCCTAGTCTTTGAATCAAACTGTTGCCTGGTATGTCTCTAAACAACTTTGCCACCCTAACCCAGTGAGTGGGTCTCCAATAGGGGGGCCTTTTTTTTTTTACCCTATAGGGACCTTTAGCGATGTCTGCAGACATTGTCACAGTAGGGGGTAGTGGGGTGAGTAGGCAGGTGTTGGTGGGGTGGAGAGGCAGTGCCCCAGGGTACTGATAAACATCCTGCAATGCATTGAACAGCCTCCCACAAAGAATTTCCCAGTTCAGTTTGTCAGTAGTAATGAGATTTGAAATCAAGCAAATCCTAGGCTTCTCAACCTTCTTCTTGGCCTCCATCTCTAGGCCTTTCCTAGCAACTTCTTGAAGTAACAGTGCACAACTAATTTGTCCCTGCTCCCAGGTTGTTAATATATCTTTCACTAGGATGCTTGTTTTTCTGGAACTCTCTTGCTTTTTTGATGATCCAGCGGATGTTGGCAATTTGATCTCTGGTTCCTCTGCCTTTTCTAAAACCAGCTTGAACATCTGGAAGTTCACGGTTCATGTATTGTTGAAGCCTGGCTTGGAGAATTTTGAGCATTTCTTTGCTAGCATGTGAGATGAGTCCAATTGTGCAGTAGTTTGAATGTTCTTTGGCATTGCCTTTCTTTGGGGATGGAATGAAAACTGACCTTTTCCAGTCCTGTAGCCACTGCTGAGTTTTCCAAATTTGCTGGCATATTGAGTGCAGCACTTTCACAGCATCATCTTTTAGGATTTGAAATAACTCAACTGGAATTCCATCACCTCTGCTAGCTTTGTTCGTAGTAATACTTCTCTATTTCTGCTTTATTGACTATGCCAAAACCTTTGACTGTGTGGATCACAATAAACTGTGGAAAATTCTGAAAGGGTTGGGAATACCAGACTACCTGACCTGCCTCCTGAGAAACCTGTATGCAGGTCAGGAAGCAACAGTTGGAACTGGACATGGAACAACAGACTGGTTCCAAATAGGAAAAGAAGTACGTCAAGGCTGTATATTGTCACTCTGCTTATTTAACTTATATGCAGAGTACATCATGAGAAACGCTGGGCTGGATGAAGCACAAGCTGGAATCAAGATTGCCAGGAGAAATAATCAATAACCTCAGATATGCAGATGACACCACCCTTGTGGTAGAAAGTGAACAACTAAAGAGCCTCATGAAGAAAGGGAAAATGGAGAGTGAAAAAGTTGGCTTAAAGCTCAACATTCAGAAAACTAAGATCATGGCATCCGGTCCCATCACTTCATGGCAAATAGATGGGGAAACAGTGGAAACAGTGGCTGACTTTATTTTTCTGGGCTCCAAAATCACTGCAGATGGTGACTGCAGCCATGAAATTAAAAGACACTTACTCCTTGGAAGGAAAGTTATGACCAACCTAGATAGCATATTAAAAAGCAGAGGCATTACTTTCCCAACAAAAGTCCATCTTGTCAACGGACGGTTTGGTTTTGGTTATGGTTTTTCCAGTAGTCATGTATGGATGTGAGTTCAGTTTAGTTGCTCAGTCGTGTCCAACTCTTTCTTTTGAGAGTTGGACTGTAAAGAAAGCTGAGCGCCAAAGAATTGATGCTTTTGAACTGTGGTGTTGGAGAAGACTCTTGAGAGTCTTTTGGACAGCAAGGAGATCCAGTCAATCCATCCTAAAGGAAATCAGTCCTGAATATTCATTAGAAGGACTGATGTTGAAGCTGAAACTCCAATACTTTGGCCACCTGATGCAAAGAGCTGACTCACTGGAAAAGACCCTGATGCTGGGAGAGATTGAGGGCAGGAGGAGAAGGGGGCGACAGAGGATGAGATGGTTGGATGGCATCACCGACTCAATGGACATGAGTTTGGATAGACTCCAGGAGTTGGTGATAGTCAGTGAGGCCTGGCGTGCTGTGGTCCATGGGGTCTCAAAGAGTTGGACACGACTGAGCGACTGAACTGAACTAAGGATGCTTGTGGCCTGGAGCACCATGGTTTCCCCACCTTTTATTTTATGTGGTTAACAACATGAATTTTAGCTTAGGGATATTTGATTTTCAACATTGTAAATTGCAAGATTATCAGCCATCTTGGATTTGCGGTGAAAGACTGAAAATGTTTTCCTTTTATTAAGACTTCACTCAAAAATGTGCTGCTTTTTTGAAGGGCCTTACTGAAGACTGTGGCCTAGTAGTCAATAAAGCAATATCCTGGCGTTTTTAGTAAGTGTCCTACTGTTCCATTCTTAGTAGGCCAGCAGTCTGATTTTCAAGAGCTGCGAGTTTACTAGATGTTTTGCTGATCATGGATCAGTCACTTCTTACCCTGGAATAGAGGGGTAGCCTTCTGTTTTGTGTGTGTGTGTGTGTGTGTGTGTGTGTGTGTAGAAAAATGCATGACACACAGCTTAGGAGCCTCCCAGCAAATGTTTGTTGAGTGAAATAATAAGTAAGCCTTGTAGCTCAGTTGGTAAAGAATCTGCCTACAGTGCAGGAGACCTGGATTCAGTTCCTGGGTCAGGAAGATCCCCTGGAGAAGGAAATGGGAACCCACTCCAGTGTTCTTGCCTGGAGAATCCCCACGGACTGTAGCCTGCCAGGCTCCTCTGTCCATGGGGTTGCAAGAGTCATGAGGTTGCACGACTTAGCGACTGAACCACCAAAAGTAGTTTGTTACCTAATGTTACTAAGTGTAAAACACTAATGGGGCTGAGAACACCCTACAGAGGGAGAGAGATGACTCACTGAGTGGATCTGAGGGGAGAGGGGGAAAGAGTCTTTTGATTTATTAACCTAGAATATTGGTCAATATGAGTAAAAAATATGATGTAACATAAGAAATATAAGTTAAGAAAAGGATGTAAAGTAAATGTCTTCCAGGCAAGGGAAGGAAAGGACTTTATTTCTCTAAAGCTCATTGGAGGTCCCTATCTTTAGGGAGTTACTATGTCTATTTCTGAGTCTATCTGTTATACAGGTATCCTGGGAGTATCTTTTCCTTAGGAGACTCTGAGCAGGGACTTGAGAGTTGTTTCCCAGCAGTAACTCCGAATTCCAGCAGGTACAACTGAACTCCCCTGAAGTGAAGGTGTGATTAAATCTAGAGACAAATGTTTGCAGAGTTTTCATCGCTCTTGTCATCTCTCCGTGCTTCTTTGGGTTGGCTCACTGTCAAGTAGGAACTCACTGTCTTCTTTTAGTTTAGCAATCTCGGCTGAAAGTTGTCTTTCCGGTTAGTTCGTATAGAAGTTTTCGATTGAGTCTTACTGGTCCAGTAGGTCACATGCTCATCCCTGAACTACTGCTTGGGGCAAGGAATATGCTGATGTTTCAGACCTGGATGCCTGTTCCACCTGCAGCTAATTCCAAGAACTTCTGTTCATTCCGGGAACTTAAGAGTGGGAGTGATCAGTGCCACCCAGACTGCAGTGACTGACAACCGGGAAGGATAGTTCAGCAGAAGAAAATGGTGAAACGCTGCCGCCAAAAGAAAGGGGGCTTCCCAGGCGGCACCACTGGTAAAGAATATACCTGCCAGCGCGGGAGATGCAGAGACGCGGGTTCAATCCCCGGGTCGGGAAGATCCTCTGGAGGAGATGACAGCCTGCTCCATTGTTGTCCCCTGGGAAATTCCATGGACGGAGGAGCCTGGCGGGCTGCACTCCATTGGGCTGCAAAGAGTTGGACACAGCCGAGCCCAGTGCAGTGCAAAAGAAAGGAAGCGAGGACAACACAGGTCTATCTCACACCCGTGCAGCTTTCGCTTTTTAAAGAAGTGTATTTATTTACTTTCGGCCGTGCTGGGTCTTGGTTGCGGTGGGCTTTTTTCTGGCTGTGGCGAGTGGGAGCTACTCTTCATTGCATTGCTTGGGCTTCTCATTGCCGTGGCTTCTCTCGTTATGAAGTGTGGGCTCTGGAGTGCAGGGGCACAGTGGTTTCAGCTCCTGGGCTTTAGGGCACAGGCTCAATAGTTGTGAAACCCGGGATTGGTTGCCCCGTGGTATATGGGATCTTCTTGGACCAGGGATCGAACCTGTGTCTCCTGCATTGGCAGGTGGATTCTTAACCACTGAGCCACCAGGGAAGCCTGCAGCTTCCTTTTTTAAAGACTTAGGCCCTTATTGTATATTATTATATTGTGTAATAATATATTGTGTATATATTATTCCTATCTGATCTATTTTTCACCTGACGTCATGTCATGAACAAGAAATTTTCTTCGAAAACATGATTTTAAATGAATATAAAGTGAAATCTGAATTCCTTGCCTAATTTTAGATATTTGGCTTTTCAGAATTAGATTTTGGTTTATCAGAATTGGGACATTCCTGATTAGAGAAGTAGGAGAAGTAAAGGTTAGAAAGAGAAGTAGGACCAGGACTAGGGTGAGGCAAGAGAGATGCTGGGGCCCAAAGTGGACGTCGGTGCTCCCTTTTAGGGTCATGCAGCTGATGGGTGGCGCTTGAAGGACCCTGAGAATTAGTGTCTCTCTGTTTTGCAGCCTGGGTCTCTCTCCCATCTCAGCCTCGTCCTCTCACAAAGGGAAGCACGTTCAGGGAATAGGAACTATGTTTGGTTGTGAGTGTGAGTTAGAGATGGTAGCCTGCACAGTTGACCCAGTTGGTGGAGATGATTCAGGTGAACTAGAAAGTAATTACACACATTTTCACTTGTCTGTAGAAACCTTTGCTGGGCTCTGATAAGGATAATAATACCTTTGAAGTAATACAAGGAATGTAAGTTTTATTCATGGGTTTGAACAAGGAAATGTTCCATTTAGAGATACTACCCTGAAAGCTGTTACTTATTTTTTAACCTAAACTATTTCAAGTGGAAAATATGACTGTTTCATTAAATAATATTGAATTTTTATTGAATAATAAAGATTTTAGAAAAGACTTGAGTTAAGAGAGTGATGCATAAGTAACAAACGGGTACTTTCACTAACTTCCTTAAGCAAAACGTTTGCCACTTCTCAATGTCACATGCGAAGTCCCAGTTGAACAGTTGTCTTTTGTGTTCTTAAGTCTTTAAAAGTCATGTTTCTTTATCACAATGAGAGACTAGAATATGGAATTCTAGACAGTTCTCAAGTTCCTTTGCTGATCGAGAAGCTGAAAAGATTTTAAAATTAAATGAATTGCCCAGTAATTTTGAAGTCTGTGTTTGAAGTGGAATCAGATGACATATGTAATGTGTACACTTAGGTACACATTCACTACAGTTTTGTTTCTTGGAAATCTATGAGTAATACTGTTTACTGTAATATTGAAGGTTAGGCTGAAGATACTCTATTGAAAGCAGTTTAAGAGAGAAGTCATGATTAAAATTGTCATACTTAAATACCATTTTAATCAATACCAAGTATTGATTTTATCATTTAATGTTGCAACTCTTGTTAAATCCTTGCTTTACACCAAGTGTACAAATCAGAGCAAGTCGTAATTCACCTTGGAATTTCGTCCATTCGGTAGTCACTTGGTCGGTGGCTGTAATGTTACAGGTATTGTGTAGGATGCTGACTGTATGTGTGGGATGCTGATAATAATCCCCGCTCTTCATTTTATCACAGTTTAGTGGAAGGAGAGGAATGTAGTAATGCTTTCATTGTATGTAGATGTCCAACCCATTCGAGCCTTGAGAACCTTGCCACATCTGGGAGTGAAATGCTTATCTAGGGGCAAAGAAGGAATGCTTTTTGAAGTGGGTAAAGAGCTTAGATGAGTAGGAGGCTTGGAAGATACTCCTGATGTACTGTGTTTGGTTAGTTTCCTCACCAGGAAGAAAGGAGTAATGTTATTTATTGGTTGAAGTATATATGCTAGCCGATCAGTTGTGTCTGACTCTTTGTGACCCCATGGACTATAGCCTTCCAGGATCCTCTGTCCATGGGATTCTCCAGGCAAGGATACTGGAGTGGGTTGCCATTCCCTTCTCCAGGGGATCTTCCTCATGCAGGGATCAAACTCGGGTCTCCTCTACTGGGGCAGACTCTTTACTCTCTGAGCCAAGGTTGGGGATGTTTATTGGTAACATCTATATGTTTCACGTGATTTATGTGAAAGTGAAGGAAGCAGGAGAGATGACAGGATATAGAATAGGCAAACAAAAAAGAGAAGCTTGATAGGAAAGAGTTCATTATAAACCAAGAAGTCAAGGTTAGAAATACGGAGGCATGAGACAAAAAATGAGAAACTGTGATAGGGGTGTAAACCTCAGATTTCATCATCAGTGATGAAGTCAGTGGCCAAGGAACATCTTAGAGCTCCTAGCTTCAAGGATTGAGAGAAGAGCCAGTGCTGGAGCCTTGCTTTGGCATACTGAATCATGTTAGACCGGGGAAGTAGGTGTTTGCCAGGAGCATCCTTCCCAAGCCTTCTCAGCCTTTGACTAAGTTTTTCTTACACAGTTATTTCTTGGTGAAGTGAAATGAAGTCACTCAGTCATGTCCAGCTCTTTGTGACCCCATGGACTGTAGCCTGTAGCAGGCTTCTCTGTCCATGGGATTTTTCAGGCAAGAGTACCGGAGTGAGTTGCTATGTTAGGCTGTAATGTCTTAACATATTATATATAAATATTTAAAATTTTGCTTCTTCTAATATGTTTCAAACTTGAAATTTGTCTTATGCTGTGAAAATAGAATTACCTTTTCAAAACTGAAGATACAGGTTGAGGAGAAGATAAAATGCTTTACTCACGGGAAAAGTTGTGGAAAGAAAGGGCAGAGAGTGGACAAGCTGGGTAAGCACGAGATCCTGATTTTTAACGTGGTGAGCGCGGTGAGCCGTAGGAGCCCACCATACTCCATGTGGCCACTGTTTAGCTTTCTGTCTGTAGGGAGCAGTTCTGACTCATTGAATCTCTTCTCGCAGCTCATGTTTTCTGCATAGACCTATGGTCATTCCCTGCACGTTTTCTCAAGTGTCTTCCTCACCCCTAACGCATTGTCCTTCAACATGATCTGCTACTTTAGCTAAGATATGACCAGCAACGAATAGTAGTAAGGTAGGATTCCTCTACTCTTCTTAGTAAATTACTAAATATATATACATATATATACACACACATACATGTGTATATACATATATATATATTTATTTATTTATTTTTTCTCTCTCTCAAACTGAAGCGGTTTTGGCTTGTCTTAATTTTGTGCCGTTCTTTATGTTAGATTATTCTCCTGCCTAGGCAAGCTGCGATCATTTTATGTTTGTGTTACTTATTTTTTTGCTTGGCATTTATCCTGAATTCTATTGATATTTATGATGTAATTACTCTTTTTTTTTCAGCTAACACAATCAGCAGAAGCCCAATCTCTTTCCTGACCTGTGTGCCCACCAGTCCCATATTTTCGACTACGTGGCACCAAACTCAATGTATTTTATTTTTCTTCTCAAAGACTTACTTCTCTTTCTGGTTTTTGTATTTCTACCAATAGCATTAGTAGTCCATTATTTTAACATAGTCCTATATCCATTTACTGTTTTATTCATTCATTTAATGTACAGTCATGGACTTCTATTTAAGGATTGGAGAATTTCTTGATTCTGGGGATATATTGATGGATAAATTGGATATCCTGTCTTTATAGCTTATATTCTTGAGGTTGTTGGTGGTGGCGCTGGTGGTTTAGTCACTAAGTCATGTCAGACAATTGCGACTTCATGCACTGTAGCCTGCCAGGCTCCTCTGTCCATGGAATTTTCCAGGCAAGAATACTGGAATGGGTTGCTATTTCCTTCTCCAGGGGATCTTCCCGACCCAGGGATTGAACCCACATCTCCTGCATTACAGGCAGATTCTTTACTGCTGAGACACCAGGGAAGCCCATATTCTAGAAATTGGGACAAGTAAAAAAATAAACTGACAAAATAATTATGAATTGCAGTAAATATTTTTTGAAGGGAAGCAAATGACTTGGAGATACGGTCTCAGGAGCTACTTCAGATAGCGTGGTCACAGAAAGCTCCTCTGAGGAGTTGGTAATAAAGGGGAAACCTATATATGAGAAGGAGTTGTTTCAAGGAGGCTGGGTGTGGGAGGGGCGGTGGTGGTGATAGTTTTGGTGGTGGAAGCGTTCTCATTAGAAGCAACAGAGGAGTGAAATAAGTCAGACAGACAGAGGTGCTGTGCGTTCTCGCTTTTTTATGCAGAATCTTAAAAAGCTGAACTCATAGAAGTAGAGTGGAATTGTAGTTGCCAGAGGCTGAGAAGTGGGGGAAATAGGGAGATGCTGGTCAGAGTACAAACTCCTAGTTATAAGATGAGTAAGTTCTGGGGATCTCATGCAGAACATGGTGACTTTAATGAAAAATTTTGTATGCTTGAAAGTTTTTAAGAGAGTAGATTTGAAATATTATGACCCCTGCAACACACACAGTTGTAATTACATGAAGGTATGGCGATGTTAACCAACCTTGTGAAAATCATCACAGTATATACATGCATCTAATTATCACATTATATACATTAAACTTGCATATGTTGTATGCCAATAATATTTCAATAAAGCTGAGTGGATAAAAAAACAAAAGGAATAGTGGATACAGAACTTTGAAGGAGGAAAGAGCTTGGTGAGTTTGAGAAACAGAAAAAACTTTAGTGTGGCTGACATAGTGGAAGAGACCAAGATAGGTAGGAAGAAGTTACGGAAATATTCAGAGTTTTGAAGGGTTTGGCATGTCGTTTGTTTTGTCCTTAAATGATATCATCATTCTAGCTACTCTGAGAGGAAAGGACTGAGTGGGCTGAAGGTAAAAGCTGACAATTTTAGGAGCTACGGGGAGAGAGAGTGGTGCCCTGGTGCTGGCAACAAGAGGGAGATGGATGAATTTGAGATTCCTTTTTTTTTTGTAAAATATCTATGGGTATTTTTGGTGTGGAAAGAGACAACATACTCAAGGATGACTCTTGGGATGACCCTGAGGGATGGGATGGGGAGGGAGGTGGGAGAGGGGTTCAGGATGGGGAACACATGTACGCCCATGGCTGATTCATGTTAATGTATGGCAAAACCGCTACAATATTCTAAAGTAATTAGCCTCCAATTTAAAAAAAAAAGGATGACTCCATGGTTTTTGGGTACTGAGCAACCATGCGGATGCTAGCATCAGGTATAGAATCTTTTTAGTTTATTATCTTTCCCATTATCTCAAGGATTAGTTGTTTTTCCAAAAGGGAAATTAATTATAATGCTACAAATAACATTAGTGCTGGAAATAAAAGCATCTGACAGATTTATTACATGTACTAATTAATACTTTGTTTTGTTTTACTTGTGGCTCAAACTGACATAGTTTTTAATTCAGTAAAAATTGAATAGATATTAAAGTAGATCTTTCCAATTTTACTTATTTTTATAAGGTATAAGTTTTATAAGTTATAAGTTAATTAGTCATATCTATCTTTTTTTTTTTTTTTTGCTGAAGAAGTTTTACAATATTTTCAAACGACAGGAGTTAACATTTATTGTTTGTGTTCTATGTGCCAAGCATTTGGCTAGCTGTTTTAAATGCTTTTTTTGACAGCCCTGTGTGATTTTCTTCTGCACATCTGGTTATCTTTTGAATTTTGAAGTAGTTGAATAATGGGATTTTGTAGCTGGAAGGATAGCTTACAGGTCATCCACTCCCCCTCTTTTACCTTCGCTGAGACCTCAGGAGGGCCCGTGACCCGCCCAGGATCACACTGCCTGTGTTTGCTGACACTAGTGCTGCTTTCACCTCTGACGCTTCCATCCAGCTGGCAGCCTCTCATGCTCTTTCGCCCCTATAGTGTTCCATCCTGAAAATATTCAGTGCTTCAGACGAAAATGCCAGTGCTGGACAGTGGACGCCCGTGCCACCGTTGATCTGTGCCCACTCACTGTTAGCATTTGCTACATTGTCTCTTTCTATATATTTATGTATTTTAAAAGCCATTTGAAAATATACTAAATATATATCTTACATTATATTACAGTCTATAAAATAAGCATGTGTTTCCTAAGAATATGGATAATTTTTTGCATGATTATAATGTCAGTATTTATTTAACAAAATTAGCATTAGTTTAAGAATATGTTTAATGTAATGTTTCATATACAAATCTCCCTAGTTGTTCCTGAACTTTTTTTTTTGAGTTTTTTAGATTCAAAATTCAGTTGGGTTTCATGAATTGCATTTGAGTCTTATCTCTTTATTCTCTTAATCTTGAACAGTCCCCACCTTTTTTGTTTTTCATGATTTATCTATATTTTCTTTTACAATATGTAGTTTATGTATATTTAATATCTTTCTTGAGACTTCCCTGGTTTCATGGAACATTATTCATTCAAAGTTTATTTGCAATTTACTTTTTCCTTCTAATTGTCTAAGGTTGCTGGAGATAAAATTGTTTATTCTGACTTTTTCTTTTTTTAATCATTCCAGCTTTAAATATACATTTGCTGAGGTTTTTACATTTGGTTGCATTAAGTTAAAGATAAAAAAAAAGAGAACTAGGAGATTGATGTTGTTTTCAACCCACTGGTATACATGTGTGTGCGCTAAGTCGCTTCAGTCGTGTCTGACTCATTGTGGCCCCGTTGACTGTAGCTTTGCAGGCTCCTCTGTCTGTATGATGCCCCAGACAAGAACACTGGAGTGGGTTGCCATGCCCTCCTCCAGGGGATCTTCTGGACCCAGGGATCAAACCTGTGTCTCTTACATCTCCTATATTGGCAGGTGGGCACCAGCTGGCAATTAAATTCACTTAAAACAACAGAAATCTGCAGGAATTACTCCCCCACCCACCATGGCCCACTCCCACCTCCTAACCAGTTGTTTTTCCTTAGGAATATGTATGTAATTGCTGTGGACATTATAAGGCTGTAGCAGCCTACGTTTTCATCTTTGAAAAATGCACAGTTTCAAGTGGAAAGTAGACTGAGATGCAAATAATACATAAGCAAGTGCGCAGAGACCGACGGAGCCAAGTGCAGCAAGCAGAGCCCTCGGCACCCGCTCTCTCTGCTGCTTGCGCAGGACTGGCCTTCGGTCGGTGTTGTCTTCCTTCCTTCCCTGCTGGCTTTTGAGTTTCACAGACTTGGTTGGTTTTCTCTAAGAATTACATGGCATTTAGGAACAAGTGGAGATTTGGGGGGAGAAGTAGGAGGTAAGATTTTAGCAGTATTTTCCGAGTGGGGAGAGTCATACTTTGGTTGAGGAGAAAGGAGGACGCGCCAGTGAGGAAGGCAGTGCTCTGAACCTTCTGGGGCTGACTCTGAGGGCTGTTCCTTCCTTTTGCTTCAGCCGGGATGCCCTCCTGCTTCTGTGCTTTTACTGTCCTCTGTGCAGAGATTCCTTAGAGCAGTCACTGTTTGATGTTAGAGTGCTTCCTTTCTCCTAGTAAACTTCCTGAGGCTGCGGCCAGACCTTTCCTTATCTCTGTGCTCAGGGCCTCACTCAGTGTCTGGCGTGTTGTAGACATTTTAAAAGTACTTATTGGATGAAGAAATGCATGGATGAAAGTCTTTTATTGAGACACCAAACAAAAAGACAGATTCCTTTCCTAGGCAACCATGGTAACGGTTCAACCTGCAGTTTAGACCAGTTTACCATTGAGGTGTTGAAATTAGAGCTAGAATTGGTTCAGATAAAACATGAAAAAAATAAGGGACTAGGGAAGGGTGAGACTTGGATTTGGAACAGGGATGAAATTGTTCAGTGGAAACCGGAAACGTTCTGTGAGAGAAAGTATGTTTTATTTCTCCCTACATTGTAACTCTCTTTGAAAGGAAAAAAAATTGGCCTTAACGTGAAAATTGAACTCTTTTATAATAATTGATCATTTAGGAAAAAGTCAAGAGGTACTTAGATAACGTATTTTTAAAACTTAGGACATACAGATCTGTATGCCGTGTGGCCACACTTGATCGTTTTAACCTTTTGTTCCCGTTTTCCTTTAGATTGGCCGTGGTTCACACGCAGGGTCTCCGCTTTCCCGGCTGCTGTCTTTGCCTGTGTTCAGACTTGCGTTCAGAAAGGGGCCCTCTTCCGTCGCTTGCTCTTCCATATTCTGTCTTGTGTGGTGCTCTCTCTCTCTCATGATTTCCTAGCAATGACTGCTGTTTAATGTCTCTCCAAAGCCTTGCCTGTTACTTTATCCCTTCTAATCTTCACAACAACCCTGCAAACTCAGTGATACTGTCTCTATTTTAAAGATCTTTTAGGAGGTTAATTAAAATGCACAGTTACCCAGCTATGACATGTTAGAGTTAGGATTTCAACCCAGGAGTGTTTCCAAAGCCGCCTCCTACGCATAACTTTGCAGAGAGACGTGTGTGTACTTGTGCTCCTTTCATGACTATTCCTCAAGGCTTGCCAGGGGTTTTCTTTTCTTTCTAAATTAACAATAGTTTTACTAGCTTTAATGAGATATATTTCACATGCAGCATTGTATGAGTTTAAGGTGTGAATCATGACACACATATGATTGTGAAATGATGTTTTCTTTTTAATAAAGGTTTTTTCAGTGCTCTGCTCGGCTGTCTTCCCTTTCTCTTGCCATTGTAGCACTTTGTACCTCAGGCTTTCATATTCTGTGAGGGCTTCGCTGATGGTCTCTGGATGTATCCCCATTGAGCTTATGACCCATCTGTGTTTGTGAACCGGTTTAATCTCATAGCGTTTGTCTGTTTCCCTGTTTGTTAGCCCTAGTAGGTGCTGAGCTTCTTGAGACTAGGGGCTATAGTTTTATGCATTTTGATATTCCTGGTACTGAGGAATATGCCGGCAAATAGGTCCAGCTCTTTTGTGACCGCTTGGACTGTAGCCCTCCAGCCTCCTCTGTCCATGGGATTTCCCAGGCAAGAATACTGGAGTGGATTTCCATTTCCTTCCCCAGGGGACCTTCCTGACTCAGGGATCAAACCTGCGTCCTGCTTGGTGGTGGATTCTTTACCGCAGAGCCAGGCTTCCCTGCATTTGTTCTTAATACATTGTAAATTGTTTGAAGGCAGTAATCCAGGATTTTATTTCTCTTTGAAATAAATCCCTAACAGTATCACTCCCATGATTACTCAATAAATACCTGTTGGTTTAGGTTAAAACACAAAAAAATCTGTTAATAATCCTGCTCTGCCCAAATAATTTTAAATATCAATATTTCAAATATGTTTTTAAAGTTAAAAAAATAGTTAATTTCAAAGCGAACATGTTGTTCATCTGTCTATAACCTCAGACAGAATTTATTCAGTATTCTTTCTTAATGAAACATCTTTGTCTATTAACGCTGTTCCAATAGGCGGTCTGCTAATTTAGTGCAGTTTCAGTTGGATGCACTGACATGTATACACTACCATGTGTAAAAAATAGATAGCTAGCAGAAAGCTGCTGTGTCACACGGGGAGCTCAGCTCCTGCTCTGGTGACCTAAGGGTTGGGCGGAGTGGGAGGAGGCTCGGAAGGGAGGGGCTATATGTAGCTGATTCACCTTGTATGGCAGAAGCTAACAAAATTGTAAAGAAGTTATACTCCAACTAAAAAAACCAGGAAACAATTAGACAAGTTTAAAAGCCAGCCAAAAAAAACCCTTTTATTTTAACTTAATTTAAAGCGACACTTTGAAATAAGGAAAGTGGAGGAGGAGTTTTAGTTACCATATCTGAAAGGCAGTCAAGGTCAGTATATATTAACTGGCAATGAATGATGTTGTCTTTGTAGTTAGCCTCTGGTGACTGTTCATTTCTGCCTGCTTAACTGCTTCTGAAAAAGCACCTCGTTTTGTATTCATGTGAGGTCAGTTTTTTGGTTTGTAACTGTGGTTATTACTTGCACACTCGGTGGCTTTTTGTGACCTTTTTTCTGTCTTACTACAAGCAGCTTAAAATTCTGCTTAGATGGTCACTGTTTCTTGACTTTGTCAGTATTGAAGCATATAAAAGGTAAGAAATATGTTAAGTAATTATTTTTGTTCTTTGGTTAATGGTTTTATAGTCTTTATCAATGAACAAACATATTCTGATAAAGTAACTTGAACCATAAACTGACTTGATGAGTTTTGTTAATTAAGGATTATAAATTCAAACTCTATTAAATTTCTTCTAGCTTGTGAAAATCTGTCTTGGGGGAAGAATGAAAGGCTTCCTGTTTCTTTACACAGCTTTTATTCACTTATCTTTTGATTTTTCTAAATAAGCATATCTTCTATGGTATATTTGAATTTTTTTAAATGTTAAAAAAGGAAATATTTTTGACTACAATATACAATCTGTGTTAAAATAAATTCCCCTTACTTGAAAGGAAGTATTAAATACAGATTAAAGTTTCCTTATGCTATATAAAAACATTATTTTCATGTGTGTATTTGGAGGATGTAAAAAAAAAAAAATTGCCAGTTGTGAAGCCAAAAGTTGAAAATCAAGAGACATTTTAGAACATATACTTAACACATATCCTTATAAAATATACCATTGAAATTCTGTTGTCCTGCCAAAGAAACTAGGTATCTGTTTCATAATTTGCTGTTTAATAATGTCAGTTTTTGCTAAGCAGTATGTACTTATAGATGTATTTTATACAGAATGAAATTCTAATTTCTGAAAATATATCAATTTTTAATGGTTCTTTTAAAGTTTTTAATCACTATGGTGAATTGAGAATTCAAGATAACTTACTTGATCCTAAATGCCAAACTGAATACCATTAAATAAGAAAGATTTAAGTAAATCTAAATAGTAGTTTTTTAGGATCTTTATTAGTTTTACCTTTTAAAAAGATGGTATTTTAAAATAAACATCTTTGCTAATAGCATGCATGTCCTTTTGTACAGTACTCTATTTCTGCCTGATTTGTGCTTGGAGGAGGTTTAGTTGCTAAGCTGTGTCCGACTCTTGTGACACCCTGACTGTAGCTGCCAGGCTCCTCTGTCCATGGGATTCTCCAGGCATGGATACTGCAGGGGGTTGCCATTTCCTTCTCCATGGGATCTTCCCAACCCAGATAGCGAACCTGAGTCTTCTGCCTTGCAGGTAGATTCTTTCCTGACTGAGCTACCAGGGTAGCCCGATTTGTGCTTAGTATCCACTAAATTATAGAAATGTTTGTTTTAAAATCTCATTTATAAATGTTTTAAAAAATGAATTCGCTCTTGCAATTATTTGATAAATTGAGTGCCTATTGCATATGGGTAGTAATATTAGCCCCAGTGATAGAAAGGTGAAAATCTGTAACATTCTTATTTTCATGTAGATCATAGTATGATGGGAGAGATACACCTGAACAAATAATTATACTATGAGAAGTGTTATATTAATCACATGTGCATACATGGTCCCTGAGAGCTGAGAAAAAGGAACACCTAAGTTGTCCTGGGTAGTGATGGTTGTACGGATGGTCAGAGAAGGTTTCACAGAGAAAATGGCTTTACAGTTTAGTTGTTGGTAATTCTCCAGGTGGACAAGGGACAAAAACATTTAGATTGAAGGAACAACATCTCCAAAGGCATAGAGGTATGATCATGAGACATTCAAGGGACCATAGGTAGTAAGTTGTGGTGCTGTTTTTGAGGGTGGAAGGTGGTCTGAGACCATCTTGGATTACCAGACAAAGGGGTTTGAATTCTAACCTATAGATCAGGGTTGTAAATGTAATACCTAGTATTACAAGTAATGGTAGAATTAATATCTAGAATCACTGAGTGTCCTAAAGAATTAAGAGGGCTAAATGGGGATTGTAGGGCGTGCGGAGATGCACGTATAAGGCGGGGAGACTCAACCAGTTCATGTACCAGATTTTATTGTGTACTATGCAAGGCACTGTTTCAGGTACTGAAGAGCTTAGTAGGGGAAGCTGCTGCTGCTGCTAAGTCGCTTCAGAACAGAGTAATTCCTTGCCCGGTTGGAACTTAGATTACAAATAAGTCTGTATTATACTCCCAACTGCGCTCTGTCTCTCTTTGTAATTTTTGTCTGCAACATGACTGTATAACTTCCTTATAATTTTTTTCGGCTGCTTTGTGGTTGACGTAGGCAGCTCTGCCCTATCACTTGTGGAAGAAAGTAACATGCTTTCTCCATGTTATTGTTCTTCTTCCAACCGATAATTTGAGGTCTGGGCATTACTTTTTTTAAAACTGAAATTTCTTTGGAGGTAATTGTAGATTAATATGCAATCATGTGAAATAACAATCCCTTTACATTTGGTCTCATTTCCCCTGTTAGTAAAATTTAGTAAAACTGTGACAACCAGCATATTAACATTGACATAATCCACTGATCTTATTCATATATTTCTCCAGTTTTAATTGTACTCCGTTGCTGTGTGTATATTAAGCTCTGTAATATTTTATTACCAGTCTAGATTCACGTATCTGGCACTACCACCAAGATACTGAAGAGTTCCAACACTACTTCTAGTATCCTTGGTATTCTCCTTCTATAACCATGCTTACTCCCTTTTCTACTCTGCAGACTCTAAAGCTGGCAACCCCTAATCTGTCCTTTTCCCAAAATTTTTCACTTCAAGAATATTATATAAATGGAATCATACAGTATATAACTTTGTCGGGTTGACTTTTTTCATTCATCAGGATTGCTAGAGATTCATCCAAGTTGTCTGTGTCAAGAGATTGTTCCATTTAATGTGGATAGTATTCCATGGTATGCATTCACCTGTTGAAGGATCTCTGTGCTGATTCCAGCTTTTGGCTTTTACAAATAAAGCTGCTGTGAACATTTGAGTACAGGTTTTTGTGTGAATGTGTGTTTTCATTTCTATGCATAAATGTCCAAGAGTGCAATGCAATGGCTGAATCATAAGGTGCTGAATGTTTAGTTTTATCAGAAACTGGAGTGGCTGTACCATTTATTGTCTACTGACCAGTAGCAAACGAATGACCCAGTTTTTCCATATTCAGACAAGCGTCTGGTCTTGTCATATTTTATTTTAGCCACTCTGATAGGTATGCAGTGGCATCTCATTGTGGTTCTAACTGCGTTTCCCCAGTGGCTGATTTATGTTGGACACTGTTTCATGCGTTCATTTGCCATTTTCATATCCTCTTCTGTGAAATGTCTGTTGCCTTCTCCTTTTCTGGTTGGATTGTTGTTGTTTTTAAATGTTAAATTTTGAGAGATGTTATGAATTCTGGGTACTAGTTCTCTGACAGATACGTGGTTTGCAACCTTGTCTCCCAGTCTGTGGGCTGTCTTTTTGTTATCTTCACATGTACTCGCACAGGGCAACCTTCTTACTTTTGATGAGCCCAGTTTATCGTTGTTTTCCTTTTTTGGATTGTGTGTTTTGTTTGAAGTCTAAGAACTCTGCCTCGGTTGAGATGCTGAGGATTTTGCTTCTGGTTTCTCTTTTCTAGAAGTTTTGCAGTTTTATGTTTAGGTTTATGATTCTTTTGAATTAATTTTTGTGTGTCGTGTTAGGTCAGGGTTCATTTTTTCCCTTTTATTTAGTCTGTAGTTATCTAATTGCTTCAGTGTCATTTATTGAAAAGGCTGGTTTTCTTTTGTTGACTTGCTTCTGGACCTTTGTCAAAAAACAGTTGAACGTATTTGTGTGGGTCTATTTCCAGGTTCTCTTTTTGGTTCTATTGATCTGCTGTCTGTCCTCTGCTGATACCACACTGTCTGGATTTCTGATTCATGAAGATACACATATTTCTCTGAATACTCTTTCAGCCCTACTTTCTCCTCTTCTTTTGGAACTCAAGATGATACAAATGTTGGGTCATTTTTTTAAGACTTTAGAATATTACTTGTTTTTTGGCTGCGTGGCTATGGGATCTCAGTCTCCCACCAGAGATTGAACCCTCACCCTCTGCGGTGCAGCTGTGGAGTCTTAGCCACTGCAGTGCTAGGGAAGGTCCCCAAATGTTGGGTCCTTGTTATTGTCCCACAGGCCCCCAAGGCTTTATTATTATTTTGTTTGTTTTCTCTCTTTGTCTGGATTGACTGAACTCTGCTCCTCTGTTCTTGCACTCACTGCACCCTCTGCTGTCTACTCCCGAGCCCATCCAGTGAGGCGGTTTATCTTCCTTACTGCATTTGTAATTTCTGTGATGTCCGTATATTTTTAAAATTTCTTCTATTTTTTTGCTTAGATTTCCTATTTTTACAGTTGTTTTAAGGGAATTTATAACTGTTGTTATGTATTTGTTTTAAGAGAATTTATAACGGATTGTGGAAGTGTTTCTTTGGTGTTTGATTTAAAAATCCTCTCCTGCTGATTCCAACATCTGATTCATCTTGATGTTGGTATTAGTTGTTTGTCTTGTTTCAATTGATTTTTTTTCTTGGCTCTTGATAGGACACGTGAGTTTCAACTGAAGCTTCAGTGTTTTGTCTATTACGTTAGGAGACTCTGGGGCCTATTTCAGTCTTTTATTTTTACAGGCAGTCCATGACTGTTTAGATTTAGCACGCAGTCCTTGGCCTGTTCTTGCGGGCTGAAAAAGACTCCGTTTTCAGAGTCTGTGCTGTTATCTTGGTTTGCTTGATCTGGTGTCACTAGGGCTCCCGCTAGGCCTTGCTGGTGCTGCTTGAGGGAGTAGAAGACGTTTTCTGGGCTGAGCTGCTGACTGTTGTCGGTTAGGGAAGGGGTGAGATCGGGTTTCCTCCCCGTGCCCCTCGCTGCCCTGCCGTGTCCGGGCCGGCAGCAGGCGCTTCCTGGACGGGACCTCCTGCTGCAGCGCAGCCCTCGGGCCGGTCCGAGCTCCAGCCGCGGTGTTCCTGGGGGCAGGAGAGCCTGGGGCCTGCGGGCGGAGCTGCGGCCGGTGCTCGCTAGTTCTTTCCGCCGCGTTCCGTTTCTCTCGGCGGAAGGGGGATCTCGGGCCCTGGTGGGAAGGAGGCTGCATCCCCTGGCTGCTTATCTTTGGGGAGGCTTTCTGTCTGTCTCCTTTGCTGGTGGCGTCTGGCTGGCCCGATGTGGCCGGAGGGACCCCCGTGGGGTCCGGGGAGCTGGCCTTCCCCGACGGCCTTTCGTTCCCAGACTAGCGGGTGGGCAGCCAGGGATGGACGACCTTCTGCGGGGCGAGGGGAGCCCAGGAGACCCTACCTCTGCCTCTGCGCTGGTCTTCCAGTCCTGGGGCCAAAGTAGTTGACCTCTTTTCCCCGACTTTGCAGAGTTCTTCTGTGGTTGTCCCTTTTGCTCTTTCCAGTGTTGGCCGTTGGGTTTTGTGGGGTGGACCTGGGAAAAATGGCCTCTGCCGTGTTAGCTGGATCACAAGCTAGGTTTTACTTGTGCGCGCTCCGTTGCTCAGTTATGTCCAGCTCTTTGCAGCCTGTGGACTATAGCTCACTACACTCCTCTGTCCATGGGATTAAAAGGTCTTACTTTTAATTTTGGCTTATTTGTGTATGAGCATGGTGATCGAGGGGTGGGGAGGTATTGGCTGGGACTGAGTTTGGCCTTGTCCGGAGCCCTGAGAGACACTCTCTCTCGTGCAAGTCCACTAACCATCCTGCACTCCTGGGTTTCATTTCATCCACCAGTTCTTCACAGAGCCCTGGAAAATGGCAAGGCAAGGCTGCCTTCCCTGCGTTTCCTGAAGTCCTCTCTTGGTCCAGGGAAGCTTCCTTCTTTTCTTGCTTTTTCCCTTGGTGGGCCTATTCGGTCTCTGCTGCCTCTTTTCATGTTGGCGTATCCAGTGTGACTTCTCAGGATTGTGTTACTTCTTCCTCCTCCTCAGGATATCTTCTGGAAGTTGGGTAGTTTGGGGCACATTTGCATGCTGCCTAGAGTGCCGGAACTTCCCCTTTCCCCTTTGGAGCTGTAGTGGAACTTGCGGCGTGAAGTTGTGCTCCTTTACTTGCTGACGGCGTGTTTACAGTTTTGTGCTTTTCCTTAACAATTTTTTGTTCTTTCTGTTGGTTATTGGTGGTAGGAGCTCTCGAAGTACTTCTTTTACAGTAAATGGCTTTACCTGAAAATTCTCGTAATGACTTTCTGCAGTTTTCAGATCTCTCTCTGACATTTGACATTGCTAACAGCTTCTTTTTTGAAATCTCAGTGTCTGTAACTGTCAAACCTCTTTTATTCTTCTGCTTACCTAATTTCTACCCTTTGCTTTTTCCTCCAGTTCCTCCACTGGCAGATTCTCATCGGCTTTGTCCTTAACGCTCTGCTTTTCTGTCAACATTCACTCTTAGTTTTATCACTTTTAAGCAATTGACTCTCAGATTCATATCTTTCAACCTTGATGCTTTACCTAAGCATTTATTTCCTCCTGAAATGAATGTGTTTTTTTTAAAGTAGCTCCATATTCTCGTTGTTCCATTTCTATTGATGTTATCTGCATTTCTTATAAAAGCCTTAAACTTGTCTTGTATCATCTGTCTCTTCCTTAAGTCCATTTACTAGGTCAAGCCTCTCTTTACCTCTCACTGACATTGTCAATGATAGACCCTCATTTCTCAAGCTGTATAGCTATAACGACTTATTAGTTTTCCTTCTTATGTCTTTTTTTTAATATTTTTGCTCTCATCAATCTATTTTATACCTAGCTTCCATATTAAAATCTATATTTCTCTCTTTTAATTAACTAACATATAGAAAAGTACACAAATCACAGATGCTCAGCTTTATGAAATTTTTCAAATTGAACACTCTTGTATAACTAGCACCAGCAAGTTAATCATTTACTGCATCACATTCATGACTTTGTCATTTTGCCTTAACACCAATTAACTAAAGGAGTTTGAGCCTTATTAGTTTCCTTCACTTTAGAATAGCAAGAGATAAATTGGCATGCCACTGTTTGCCACATATAGCTTGATTTTGGAGACATTTCTTTTTTACTTCACCCCTATTAACTTATTTTCACTATATTGCTTCCTGAAATACACTTCCTTTTTGATCTTTCATAATCTAAATCACGGTTATTCAAATCTTAGCTCATATCTTGCCATTTCTAAGAAACTTCCCTGGGTTATTCCACCTTTCATTAGTTTTTGCTTTTTCTCATCAAACAGTTTTTGTTGTTGTTCAGTTGCTCAGCTGTGTCCGACTCTCTGCTACCCCATGACTGCAGCACGCCAGGCTTCCCTGTCCTTTACTGTCACCCACAGTAAGCTCAAACTCATGTCCATTGAATCGGTGATACCATCAACCATCTCATCCTCTGTCATCCCCTTCTCCTCCTGCCCTCAATCTTTCCCAGCATTAGGGTCTTTTCTAATGAGTCGGCTCTTCGCATGAGGTGGCCAAAGTATTGGAGTTTCAGCTTCATCATCAGTCCTTCAATGAACACTCAGGACTGATCTCCTTTAGGATGGACTGGTTGGATCTCCTTGCAGTCCAAGGGACTCTCAAGAGTCTTCTCCAACACCACAGTTCAAAAGCGTCAATTCTTTGGCACTCAGCTTTCTTTATAGTCCAACTCTCACATCTATACATGACCACTGGAAAAACCATAGCCTTGACTAGATGGACCTTTGTTGGCAAAGTTATGTCTCTGCGTTTTAGTATGCTGTCTAAGTTTGTCATGGGTTTCCCTTGTGGCTTAGCTGGTAAAGAATCTACTTGCAATGTGGGAGACTTGGGTTCAATCCCTGGGTTGGGAAGATCCCCTGGAGGAGGGAACAGCTACCCACTCCAGTATTCTGGCCTGGAGCATTCCATGGACTGGATAGTCCATGGGGTCGCAAAGAGTCGGACACGACTGAGGGACTTTCACTTTCACTAGGTTTATCATAGCTTTTTATCCAAGGCGCAAGCATCTTTTAATTTTGTGACGGTCACCATCTGTAGATATTTTGGATCCCAAAATATAAAGTCTGTCACTGTATTTTTTCCCCATCTATTTGCCATGAAGTGTTGGCACCAGTTGTCATAATCTTATTTTTTTGAATGTGAAGTTTTAAGCCAACTTTTTCACTCTCCTTTTTCACCCTTGTCAAGAGACTCTTCAGTTCCTCTTCACTTTCTGCCTTTAGGGTAGTGTCATCTGCATATCTGAGGTTACTGGTATTACTCTCAGCAATCTTGATTCCAGGTTGTACTTCATCCAGCCCAGCATTTCTCATGATGTACTCTGCATATAAGTTAAATAAGCAGGGTGACAATATATTGCCTTGATGTACTCCTTTCCCAATTTTGAACCAATCCATTTTTCTATGTCCATTTCTAACTGCTGCTTCTTGACCTGCATACAAGTTTCTCAGGAGGCATGTAAGGTGGCCAGGTATTCCCATCACTTTTAAGAATTTTTCACAGTTCGTTGTGATCCACACAGTCAAAGGCTTTAGTGTAGTCAGTGAAGCAGAAGTAGAAGTTTTTCTGGAATTCCCGTTCTGTGATCTGCTGGATGTTGGCAATTTGATCTCTGTTTCCTCTGCCTTTTCTAAACCCACCTTATACATCTGGAAGTTCTTGGTTCTTGTACTGTTGATGCCTAGCTCGAAGAATTCTTGAAAAAATTCTTTAATTCGTTAATTTTTGAATATCATTATGTTCACTTAAAACAAAATTCAAATGTTCAGAAAGGTGTATAATGAAGTCTCCTTTCATTCCTGTGTGTCAGCCACTGTATGTTCCTCTAGAAATATTTCATGCACTTACAAGTAAATTTAATTTCTATTTTTCTGCTTTCTTTTTATGCACTGTAAACAAACCTAGTTCTGTACCTTACTTTTTTCTAGTAATAGCTCTTGATGATAGTTCAGATCAATACACAGATTTTCTCATTTTTTATGGTAAGGCTGAATGGTACTCCACTGAATGAATATGCCACGATCACATCTGCCACATATAGTTGTGAAGAATGAATCCTGAACAAATTCACATGGACTAGATTTGAATGGTACTCCTTAGGATTTCTCAGTTACAATCAACTGTATCAGCTTTGATTGTAATTTATGTAGTCAATTCCTTTTAATTAATATTTCCAATTTTTAAAAAAATTCTAGACACTACTGAATTGCATACATTGTTTGACATCTATGGAATAATTATCTGTGGGATGCTGTTCCCTTTAATTCCTAAACCGTTTATCATCTCTACTAATTTAATAATTAGATATAATCAGTTAATTATGGAGTTGTTTATAAAATTTTTTATTTGTCATTCTTTCAGGAATGGTACCATATATTAAATTATTTTATATTTGCCCTGACCTAGAATATTGGTGTACATAAGCAAGCCCTTAGAGTGGGCTGGAGTGTTTCTCAGCTGCCAGATTGTTTCCATTTTTATTTATCTAAGCTCTTCATCTTTCTTTTGAAATTCCTAATAATGAGAGAAAAAAAATTATTGTCAAAGCTTAGACCACAGCTAGATGCATTTAGAAGCAGAAGTGATATTTATTCTAAGTTACAGAATAAAATGAACCACAGTCTCAGAAATAGTTTCTTAAAAAAGCAAAATGTTTCACCTTTCTTTGTCTGGGAAAAAATGTTTCCTTATTCTTCCATTGAAAACCTAGTATGAGATAGAGTATGTATTCACTGAGACTTAGTTGAGCTATATGTAAAATAACAGAAACATTTTCTTTTTTATCAAAATTTTCTTTTGATACAGTTTATCAAAGCACATTTTTTAAGCTACTGCCTACAAAGTGAAAAGACTGGAATTATCCTGTAATGCGCTTAGTTGCACAGTCATGTCCAACTCTTCGTGACCCCATGGACTGTAGCCCCCCAGGCTCCTCTGTCCATGGGGATTCTCCAGGCAAGAATACTGGACTGGGTTGCCATGCCCTCCTCCAGGGGATCTTCCAAACCCAGGGATCGAACCCATGTCTCCCGCATTGCAAACAGATTCTTTACTGTCTGAGCCACCAGGGAAGCCCATGAATACTGAATTGGGTAGCCTATCCCTTCTTCAGGAGATCTTCCCAACCCAGGAATCAAACTGGGGTACTCCTGCATTGCAGGCAGATTCTTTACCAACTGAGCTACCAGGGAAGCACCTGGAATTATCCTACTTGATATTAAAGTGAATAAGTCATTTATTTGTATTGACTTATTTATGTTAAGGTCCATTTACTGTCCTGGTTGCTACTTTGGAAACCTTGATGGAGTGCATTTTCCCACCATCTTTCCCTCCTACCCCCCACTTGTTTGATCATAAAACTGAACAGTTTTCAGTTGGGAAAAAATTGAAATTTGCTTCCTATTTGGAAAACTCACAGTTTTACCATCATTTTAAATGGTATCACTGAAGTTAGATAAAATCTCATTTTTCTGATTAGCCTAGAGGATTTCAGCTCAATTAAATTGACTTCTGATATGAGCCAGACCTAAAAATTAAAGATGTGTTTTCTTTATTTCTTTTAACTGACCCTGAAACATTCACTGCCTGAAATTCCAGGAGGCTGGAGGGGAAAATAAATTCTATTATAGTTCTTAGGATTTATATCAAACAAACAGGAATAGATTTGGGGTAATTTTCTGATAATTGACCTTTGAGCTTAGTCACTCAGTCGTGTCCGACTCTTTGCGACCCAATGGACTGTAACCTGCCAGGCCCCTTTGTCCATGGGGATTCTCCAGGCAAGAATACTGGAGTGGGTTGCCACTCCTCCAGGGGATCTTCCAAACCCAGAGATTGAACCCAGGCTTCCCACATTGCAGGCAGATTCTTTACCATCTGGACACCAGGGAAGCCCAAGAATACTCCAGTGGGTAGCCTATCCCTTCTCCAGGGGATCTTCCCGACCCAGGAATTGAACCCAGGTTTCCTGCATTGCAGGCGGATTCTTTACTAGCTGATCTACCAGGGGAGCGCATGAACTCTTTCACATTTCCTAATTAATGCGGTGTTAACCAAGACACAGACTCCTCAGTGGTGATTGCTTCTGTGGAAGAGCGTCCTTATGGAGCGTTCTTAAGCCATCAGGGAAGCCCCACTGACCTTTAGATGATTATAAGTTATGCTCTAGTGATTTTTTAAACAACTTTGAGATGTATGCTGAAGAATTCACCCATTTAAATTGTACAGTTTAGTGGCTTTTATTGTTCACAGAGGTGTGCAACCATTGCCACAATCAATTTTGGAGCACTCTCCTCACCCCAAAAGGAAACCCATTACCCATTAGCAGTCACCCTTCATTTCTTCCCACATTTGCCAGCTTTAGTCAAATACTAATCTGATTTATGTCTCTAAAGGTAGATGTTGGACATTTCATATAAGAAGACAGTACAACATGTCAGTCTTTTGTGTTTGATTTCTTCACATAGAATGTTTGCAAGGTTTATCCATGCCATACCTTGTATCAATTCCTTTTCATTGTCAAATAATATTTCCTTGTATAGTTGTATTATGTTTCATTTATCCATTCATCAGTTGATGGACATTTGGCGGATATTCATATACAAGTTTTTGTGTGGGCATATGTTTTTATTTCTCTTGAGTATATGCGTAAGAGTGGAATTTCTTGGTCATATATGATAACTCTGTGTTTAATTTTTGAGAAAGTACCTATTTTAAATTTATACCACCAATATATGATGGTTCTGATTTCTTCACAGTCTCCAACATTTGATATTATCTTCTTATTATAGACATCTTAGTGATATGAAATGATATCTCATTGTGGTTTTGATTGGTATTTTCCTAATGGCCAGTGATACTGAACATCTTTTCATGAGCTTAGTGGACATCTATAAATTTTATTTGGAGAAATGTCTAGTCATATCTGTCTTTTGCCCATTTTAATTAGCTTGTCATGTTGTTACTGAGTTTAAGAAATCTTTGTATAATCCAGATAGATACTCCTTATCAGATACGTAATTTGTAACTGTTTTCTCCCATTCTGTGGCATCGTCACTTACTTGATGTTGGCCTTTGAAGTATAGAAGTTTTTAATTTTGATCAAACCAAATTTATATATTTTTATTTTGTTTCTTGTACTTTGGTGTCATATTTAGAAGCCATTGTCTGAGCCAAGGTCACAGATTTACTAGTTTATTTTTTTCTGAGAGTTTTACAGTTTTAGCTCTATTTGAATCTGTGATTTCTTCCGAGTTAATTTTTTTGTATACGGTCTAAGGAGGCATCTTGCTGAAGTCTTTTGCAGGTGGAATTCCATCGTCCCAGCATCTGTAGCAGAGAAGACTTTTTTCTCTGCGTCGCATCCATGTGGCACTGAACTCTGAGTCCTCCGACTTTGTTCTTTTTCTTCATGCTGTTGTGGTTGTTCGTTTGGTCAACTCTTCTGGCTCCCTTGCATTTCTAAGTAAATTTTAGGATTAGTTTATCAATTTCTGCAAAAAAAAAAAAGCTAGCTTAGGTTTTACTATGGATTGAGTTAAGTGTGTAGATCAAATTGAACAGGATTGCCTCTTTAACAATATTAAGAGTATTGGATCTGTTGACATGATTGGATCTGTTGACATGATTCTTTCCATTTATTTAGGGTTTCTTTGAATTTTTCAACAATGTTTTATAATTCTAAGAGTAAAGTTTTGTATTTATTTTGCAAAATTTATTCCTAAATATTTTATTCTTTTTGATGCTGTTGTAAATGAAATTGTTTTTAAATTTTATTTTCAGATTGGTCATTGCTAGAGTATAGAAATACAGGTGATATTTGTATATTGATCTTGTACCCTGTAATATTACTGAGCTCACTTATTAGTTCTAATACTCATAAAATTGCACTTCTTAGGATTTTCTAGATACAGTGTCATATCATCTGTAAATAAATATAGTTTTATTTCTTCCTTCCCAATTTCAATGGAAATTGTTTCATTTCCTTCATTGTACTGACTAGAACAAGGTTGAATCGAAGTGCTGACATTGGACATTCTCATCTTGTTCCTGATCTTTGGGGGAAAACATTCAATTATAGTGATTTTTTTTTTTTTTCCACACAAAAAAAATGGGCCATAACTTTGCTTTGGAGATTAATTTCCTTTTGATTTAAGATTCTTTTCCTTTTGTTTACATACACAGATATGTGCTGATTAGAAGGCTCAGTTGTGCAGTGTGGAGGATAAGACAGTGCCTTACAAAAATGGGGTTTGGGAGTGACCTGAAGAATTCACACGAAGCTGTGTTAAAATTGCAAGACTGGGAATTACGGTTACTGGAAACAGTGAAGAAATTCATGGCCCTGAGAATAAAAAGTGATAAAGAATATGCATCTACTTTACAGAACCTTTGTAATCAAGTTGATAAGGAAAGTACTGTCCAAATGAATTATGTCAGCAATGTATCCCAGGTAAGAAGAATAATTTCATCATTTATCATCTATAACATCATAATTGTCCTTAAAGCAAATAGATCATACTATTGAATAAGCACACCTAAGTCAGCATTCTGAAGCAGTGGTTCCAAAATCTTGTTGGCTATCAGAATTGGATGGGGAAAGTTTCAGAAACTGTAAAATTTGGGTCCCTCTCCCAATATTCTGGGTCATTAGGTCTGAAATTTTTGAGCTTTGAAATCTTTTTTTCCCCAATAGATGTCCAGATTATTCTAATAATTAGTCAGGTTTGAGAACCCTTCTTGCAAATTTTATTTTCTGAAGTACCCTACTTCCTTGGGTCCCTTGAGCCCTCCTGTTTTATCCTTTTGGCACAAACTTTATAACTCACCTTCCCTGAATTCTTCTGTGAGTCATCAGTATAGTCACATGGAATATTTTAACGTGTGGGTGTTCTTTGCTGTCATTTCATTACTAAAATGCTAATATGCTGATGATTTAATGACACATGAAATTCTTTGAATAAACAATATGGTTTTTTAACTTAAAGATTACATTATTATTATTCATCTTATAAAATATATAAAATTAAAAATTAAGGGCTATAAAAATAAAGGTGAATATTGCACTGCTCATTATCCTTTGAAGGCATTAAAGATGAAATATTACACACCTTAATAGTTCTTGGATTTTTGCTGTATATTTCCATTGTCTTGCTTCACATTTCACTGTATTTATTCAAAGTTGAGAAAATTTTATTTTACTTCAGAAAGTTAGAATTTGTGTGTTTCTTCCACTCATGAGTCTTAAGATTTGAGTAAATTGTAGAGGAAACTCTGTTTCTTATGGGGAATGTGTGTGTGGTGTGTGTGATCTGGTAAGGATCTTTGATTTTGCTGAGAACTCCTAGTGTTAATATCTTTAACTTCCTTTCCTGGGCCAGTTGCTGCTGCTAAGTCGCTTCAGTCGTGTCCGACTCTGTGCGACCCCATAGACGGCAGCCCACCAGGCTCCCCCATCCCTGGGATTCTCCAGGCAAGAACTCTGGAGTGGGTTGCCATTTCCTTCCCCAATGCATGAAAGTAAAAGTGAAAGTGAAGTCGCTCAGTCTTAGCGACCCCATGGACTGCAGCCTACCAGGCTCCTCCGTCCATGGGATTTTCCAGGCTAGAGTACTGGAGTGGGGTGCCATTGCCTTCTCCATCCTGGGCCAGTGAGGTTCCCCAAAGAACATTTCTCTAGTTTCTAGTCTGAAGGTAGGGTTGCCGGATGTAGCAAATTAAAATATAGATCACCAGTTAAATTTGTATGCAGTAATTGAGTGTGTGTGTTTAGTTGCTCAGTCGTGTCCGACTCTTTGTGACCCCATAGACTGTAGCCTGCCAGGCTCCTCTGTCCATGGGATTCTCCAGGCAAGAATACTGGAGTGGGTTGCCATTTCCTCCTCCAGGGATGCATACACTAAAGACTATCTTTCATCTGATATTCAAATTTAACTGGTGTCCTGTATTTTGTTTGACAAAATTCCCTCTGTTATGGGAATATGTAGAGAGAGTAGGTTGAGTGTTCAGAGAGTCATGTTTTAGTTAATCCTGGTTTTGGTAAGCTGCCTGGTGTCTCTGCGGCCAGAGGCTCTCTGGTTAATTTTGTCTGCTTGTTTTTGTCTGCTCTGGGGGAGGAATGGTTGCCTGTCTGCGGGCTGAGCAATGGGCGCTAGAATTCTGGCTGTTCCTTGTATAGCCTGCACCGATCCTCCTGTTTCAGCGCCTCTCCTTTCCCTCCATTCAGCTTTCTCCAGTTCTCCGGCTTTCCTGGAGTTATCTGACCCTGTAGGTTGGTCTTTTCTTCTCCCTACCCCTGGAGTCTTATCGAGATATAATTGACATACATTGGTGAATAGATTTAAGGTTTATAGCGTGATGGTTTATGTATGTTCTGAAATGATTACTGCAATAGATTGTAACTCTTTGCAAGCCCATGGACTAATACAGCTCCATGGACTTCTCCAGGCCAGAATACTGGAGTGGGGAGCCTTTCCCTTCTCCAGGGGATCTTCCCAACCCAGGGATGGGACCCAGGTCTCCCACATTGCAGGTGGATTCTTTATCTGCTGACCCACAAGGAAAGCCCCATTGAAAAGGAAAGAAACAGTGTCTCCTCTGGATAGGAGCTCTCAGAATGTACTCACTTAACGGCTCTCCGTCTCATGCATCAGCGCGAGCCGTGGTTGCCATGCTGCACCACCCCTGGCGCTTCCTTGTCTTATTGCTAGAAGTTTGTCCTCTTTGACCCCTTTCCTCCAGTTCCCCCTCCTGTCACATGGCCTTTTCTTCTTGACCGCTACTTTGCAGAACATTTGTGTTTCAGCTTTTCCTGATGCTGATCAGTTACCCCTTACCTGCTTTTTATTATATTTTCTAACATTTTTATTGGCATGTCTTATCTGTGATTGTTGCCTTTTCTATCTTCTTTGTTATTGTAAATTTATACTTTAACTGTCTTGTATTTTAGTGGGATTTTGGAAAGGAGTGGAAAAATAGCCATATGTTTTATTTACTATGTTTAACTGGAATTATATTCTTTAGAAAAGTAAGGTACTGGAAGGAACAAGAGATAGGACTAATGGGTAAGAAGATGCAGGATTTGTGAGGTCAGGACAAAGGAGGAATCATCAATGTGCATGTTGAAGTGTCAGGTATTTAGGTGAGGGGTAGATGGAGACAAATGCCAAAATGATGAAAAAGGGCAGGAGAACAGGGGCATGGAAAAGGGGGCTAGGGAAGGGTGGTAGGTGGAGAGGAGGTGGTTTAAGTGGGTAGTGTTACCTTTCGAAGAGGAAATGTTGAGAGATAACAGTTGAACAATGGTTGGAAACCCAAAGAAAAACAAGGAGTATGTTAGCTTTTCCTCTTAATGCTGAAAATGCATCATTTATTCTACCTAAAAGTAAAGTTCAATATATCAATATTTTCTTTAGAGCATTGTGTTTTTCGTGTTACGTCTAAAACAAAATCTTTGCCTGATCCAAAGTGTTTTCTTCTGTGTTTGCATCTGGACGTTTTATACTTTTAAGCTTTTATATTTATGTCTATGATCCATTTTTAGTTAAGTTTTGTATATGGGACAAGTTATAAAGTCATTTTGTTTTGTTAACGGATATCCATTTATTCCATCAACATTTTTAGAAAGGATTAAGCTTTCTTTACTGAATTACTGTTTCATTTTGTTGAAAATCAGTTGACCATAATGAGTGAGTCTGTTTCTACACACTTGACCTGTTCCATTCACTCCTTTGTCTACCATGCCACCAGTAACACTATTTTGATTACTGTGACTTTCTAGTAATCTCAAAGTTAGATAGTGTAATTTCTCCTTGTGCTTTTTTCCCCAAAATTGTTTTGACTATTTTAATTCCTGTGCATTTCCATATGTATTTTAGAACAACTCATCAATTTTTTTAAAAAGAGGCTACTGAATTTTTATTGGAATGCGTTAAATATATATATATATATATAGGTAAATTTAGGGAAAATGTATATCTTAACAGTATTGGAGCTTTACAACACACCATATTGTATTGGAGTTTTATATATTCACCATAAACATGGTGTATCTTCTTTTTCTGAATAATCTTACAGTTTTCAGTGTATAGACCTTTCAGATTTATGTGTATTTCATATTTTGGGATGTTCCTATAAGTAGCATTTTTCCTAATTTTCCATTTTCCACTGTTCATTGTTATTATATATGTCAATCTCGTAATGTAAACTTTGCAAAACATACTTATTTGCCCTTTCCTTGTAGATTCCATTGAATTTTCTACACAGATGATTATATTATCTGTAAACAGAGAGAATTTTAGTTTTTTTCCAATTTGGATATCTTTTATTTATTTTTCGTGCCTTCTAACAATAGCTAAAACCCCCAGTGCAAAATTCAATAGAAGTATTGACAGCAGAGGAGAAGGCAATGGCACCCCACTCCAGTCCTCTTGCCTGGAAAATCCCGTGGACGGAGGAGCCTGGTGGGCTACAGTCCATGGGGTCGCTGGGAGTCGGACACGACTGAGCGACTTCACTTTCACTTTTTCCTTTCATGCACTGGAGAAGGAAATGGCAACCCACCCCAGTGTTCTTGCCTGGAGAATCCCAGGGATGGGGGAGCCTGGTGGGCTGCCGTCTATGGGGTCGCACAGAGTCAGACACGACTGAAGCGATTTAGCAGCAGCAGCAGCAGCAGCAGCATTGACAGCAGACATCTATGTCTTGTTCCTGATTTTAGGGGAAAAGCATTGTCTTTCAGTATTAGTTATGATGTTAACTTGGGTAGGTATTTTCTATATGCTTGTGAAAATTCCCTTCTATTCCTGCCTAGCTAAGACTTTTTTCATTAACATTGGATTTTGTCAACTGGTCTGTGTTCTGCTTAGATGATTACGTTGTTTTTTCTGTTCAGTTTGATAATATGTTGAAATGTATTCATTGATTTTTCAGGTGTTTGAAACATTTGAAAATTGCTAAAAGAAAAAAGAACAACAAAATGCGACTTGTATTCCTACATTAAATCCCACTTCATCTTTTTGTATTATCCCTTTCTTATATCACTGGATTCAGTTTGCTAAAAATTAATTTTTGGAGAATTTTTTTTATCAGTGTTGCTGAGGGATTTTGATCTAGAGTCCCTTTTCTTTTAGTATTGTCTGGTTTTGGTATCAGAGTAATGCCGGCTTCATCATACAAGTTGGCAAGTATTTTCTCTTCTTCAATTTTCTGAAGAAGTTTATGTAGAATTGGTTTTATTTCTTGCTTAGATGTTTGATAGTATTCACCAGTGAAATAATCTTGGTCTAGAGTTTTCTTTGGGAGAAGGTTTTTAGTTATAAACTTAATTTTTAAAATAGAGAGCTATTCAGATTATCTGTTTCTTCTTGAGTGAACTTTGGTGTCTTTCGGGAATTTGTTCCTTTTTTTTCTAAGTTGTCCATTAATTTTTAGTGTTGTTTATTATTTTGCCTTATTGTCATTTTCCTGCTTGGTGAATCTGTAGTGGTCTTATCTCTTTCATTCCTGACATTGGTAATTTATGTCTTTTTTTTTCCCCCTGATCAGACTGGCTAGAGAGTGGTCAGTTTTACTGATGGTGTCTGGGAACCAGTTTTTGATTTCATTCATTGTCTCTGTTGATATTCTGTTTTCTAGTGCATTGATTTCTGCTCTGAAATCTATTAATTTTTTCCCGTTTAATCTGGGCTTCCTTTTCTCTTCCCTGAATTAATAAAGTAGAAGTTGAGATTAAGACCATCTTCTTCCGTAGTGTTCGTTTTCTCTGAGTACTGTTTTAGCTGCATTTCAAAAAATTCTCTTATGTTTGTTTTCATTTTTTTCAGTTCACAATACACTTTAGTTTCACTTTTGATTTCTCCTTTGACCCATGTAGTCTTTTAAAAGCTTATTATTTAATTTCCAAGAAGTTTTTTCTTTCAAGAGGTATTTTTGTTATTTATTTCAAATTCAGCTCCATTGTTTTCCAAGATCTAATTTTACACGACTTGAATCCCTTTAAATGTACGGATACTCGTTTCATGGCCCAGAGTGTGGTCTGTCTGGGTGGCGCTGTCACGTGCCCTGTATGCTCGGCTCTTGTTGCGGTGTTCTACAAACGAGAGTTAGCGCAGGATGGTTGAGAGTAGTTTCTTGACTCATTTCTGTCTTCCTGTTCTATCAGTTATTGAGAGGGGGTGTTGCAGTCTTTGATTATAACTGTGACTATGTGTTTCTCCGTGCTGTTTGGTCAGTTTTTATTTCATATCTTTTGAATCTCTGTTACAAACTACGTAGTTGTTTAGAGTTGTTCCCTTTTTTGACAAATGAGTTAACCTTTTTCCCTTCCTCCCTTCCTCCCTTCCTACCTCTTTTCCTTGTTAGGATAGTTTTTTTGTTTGTTTTAATTCCGGTAAAACTGGTGTACACTATAAAGTGATCATTACAGTGTCTGGTTATCACCCGTCACCATATAATTGACCCCTTCACCCTCTTCACTAGCACCCGAGCCCTCTTTCCTTTTGACAACCCCAGTCTGTTACTGCGAGCTTTGTTTTCTTTGTTCATGTGTCTTGTTTTTTTAGATTCCACATTTAAGCGAAATCGTACGGTGTTGGTCTTTCTCTGACTGACTTATTTCACTTTGCATAATAGCCCCCCAGCCCATCCATGTTGTCGTAAATGGCAGCATTTTCTTCTTTTTTATGACTGAGAAGTACTCTGTTTTGTATATGTACACATCTTCTTTATCTCTTCATCCCTGATGGACACTTAGGTGATTTCCATGTCTGACTGTTTTAAGCAGTGTTACAGGGAACATAAGGGTGCATGTATCTCTTTTAGTTAGTGTATTTCCATGTCTGACTGTTCTAAGCAGTGTTACAGGGAACATAAGGGTGCATGTATCTCTTTTAGTTAGTGTATTTCCATGTCTGACTGTTTTAAGCAGTGTTACAGGGAACATAAGGGTGCATGTATCTCTTTTAGTTAGTGTATTTCCATGTCTGACTGTTTTAAGCAGTGTTACAGGGAATAATAAGGGTGCATGTATCTCTTTTTAGTTAGTGTATTTCCATGTCTGACTGTTTTTTAAGCAGTGTTACAGGGAACATAAGGGTGCATGTATCTCTTTTAGTTAGTGTATTTCCATGTCTGACTGTTTTAAGCAGTGTTACAGGGAACATAAGGGTGCATGTATCTCTTTTAGTTAGTGTATTTCCATGTCTGACTGTTTTAAGCAGTGTTACAGGGAACATAAGGGTGCATGTATCTCTTTTAGTTAGTGTATTTCCATGTCTGACTGTTTTAAGCAGTGTTACAGGGAACATAAGGGTGCATGTATCTCTTTTAGTTAGTGTATTTCCATGTCTGACTGTTTTAAGCAGTGTTACAGGGAACATAAGGGTGCATGTATCTCTTTTAGTTAGTGTTTTGTTTACTTTAGATAACTATCCAGAAGTGGAATAACTAGATCATATGGTTCTAGTACCATATGAGGTATGTTATTAATTATTTGAGGAACTTTCATATTGTTTTACATAGTGGCTGCACTAAATTACATTCTCACTCACAGTGTGTAAGAGTTCCTCTTTCTCTTAAAAATTTGCAATACTTGTCTTTTTGATAATGGCCATTCTGACAAATTGTGCTGATATCTCATTGTGACTTTGATTTGCATTTCCCTGATAGTTGGTGATGATGAGCATCTTGTTATGTGCCTCTGCCTACTTTAGACTTGGATTTTGTTGTTGTTGTTTAGTTGTATGAATTCTTTATATGTTCTAGATATTAGTGCTTTATTGGATGTATGATTTGCAAACATCTTCTATTCTGTAGGTTGACTTTTGGTTTGGTTGATGGTTTCCTTTGTTGCACTGAAGCTTTTTGATGTAGTCTTGTTTATTTTTGCCTTTGTTGCCATTACCTTTGAATCAGATCCAAAAATATCTCTAAGAGTGATGAACAGGAACATAGTGACTATGTGTTCCTCTAGGAGTTTCATGGTTTCTGATCTTACATTCAAGTCTTTGATCCATTTTGAGTTGATTTTTGTGTATGGTGTAAGATAGTAATCCAGTTTTATTCTCTTGCATGTGACTGTTGGGTTTTCCCAGTACTATTTATCAAAGAGATTGCCCTTTCCCATTGCATATTCTTGCCTGCTTTGTTGTAAATTCAGTTTAGTTCAGTTGCACAGTTGTGTCCGACTCTTTGCGACCCTCCCTGTCCGTCGCCAGCTCCCGGAGCTTACTCAAACTCATGTCCATCAAGTTGGTGATGCCATCCAACCATCTCATCCTCTGTCATCCCCTTCTCCTCCTGCCTTCAATCTTTCCCAGCATCAGGGTCGTTTCTGATGAGACAGTTCTTCGTATCAGGTGGCCAAAGTATTGGAGCTTCAGCTTCAGCATCAGTCCTTCCAATGAATATTCTGTATTGGTCTCCTTTAGGATGGACTGGTTGGATCTCCTTGCAGTCCAAGGGACTCTCAAGAGTCTTCACCAACACCACAGTTCAAAAGCATCAATTCTTTGGTGCTCAGCTTTCTTTATAGTCCAACTCTCACATGCATACATGACTACTGGAAAAACCACAGCTTTGACTAAATGGACCTTTGTTGGCAAAGTAATGTCTCTGCTTTTTAATATGCTGTCTAGATTGGTCATAACTTTTCTTCCAAGAAGCAGGCGTCTTTTAATTTCATGGCTGCAGTCACCATCTGCAGTGATTTTGGAGCCCAAGAAAATAAAGTCTGTCACTCTTTCCATTGTTTCCCCATCTATTTGCCATGAAGTGATGGGACCAGATACTAGGATCTTAGTTTTCTGAATGTTGAGTTTTAAGCCAGCTTTTTCATCCTTCCTATTTCACTTTCATCAAGAGGCTCTTCAGTTCCTCTTTGCTTTCTGCCATAAGGGTGGTGTCATCTGCGTATCTGAGGTTATTGATATTTTTCCTGGCAATCTTGTAAATTAGTTGCCCGTTTATGTGTGGGTTAATTTCTGGGCTCTTTATTCTGTTCCGTTGATCTCTGTGTCTTACGCCAGCATCATACTGTTTTCATTAGTATAGTTTGAAATCAGGGAGCATGATACCTACAGCTTTGTTCATTTCTCCCTTCCTTCCTTCCTTCCTCAAGATTGCTTTGGCTATTTGGGGACTTTGATCCCATACAAATTTTAGAATTATTTATTCTAGTCTGTGCAAAATGCCATTAGAATTTTGATAGAAATTGCTTGATATCATTTCAAGCAGTTTATTGAGACTTGTTTTGTGTTCCAGCCTGTGGTCCAGCATGAGAATGCTCCACGTGTCCTTGAGGAGAATGTGTGTTCTGCTGCTTTGTGCTGGAATGTTCTGTATATTTCTCTCAAACCAATCAGGTCTAATGCTTCATTTCAAGCTGTTATTTCCTTATTGATTTTCTGTGTGGATGTCTATCCGTTGATGTAAATGGGGTTGTCTGCAACAATTATTGCATTGCTGTCAAATTTTGCATTTAGATCTGTTAATAGTTGCCTTATATATTTAATTGTCCCTATGTTAGGTATGTAAATATTTACAAATGTTATATCCTCTTGTTGAATCGGCCCCTTTATATTATGCAGTGATCTTCTTTGTCTTCTGTTACGTTTTGTTTTAATGTCTGTTGTGTCTAATGTTAAGTACAGCTGTACAAGCTTTCTTTTCATTTCTCTTTGCACGGAATGCCTTTCTCCATCCCTCTGCTTTCAGTCTTTGTGTCCTTAAACCTGGATTAAGTCTCTTCTTGGTAACATATAAGTTAGTCTTTTATTTTTTAATTTTTAAAAATTTATCCATTCAGCCAACCTGGATCTGTTAACTGGATACTTTCGTCCAATTACATTGATAGTAAATATTAACAGGTATGTAGTTATTAACAGGTGTGTGCTTATGTCGTTCTGTTGCTTGTTTTCTGGCTGTTTTGTCATTTCTCTCTGTTCCTTTCTTCATCTCTTGCTTGTTTCTCTTGTGGTTTGATGAATTTCTTTAGTGTTATGTTTAGATTCCACTCTCATCTTTTGTGTATCTACTGTATATATATATATTTTTGTGGTTACCATGAGGTTTACATATAATGATCTATATATATAGCAGTCTAGTTTAAGTTGGTAGCAACTTAAATTTGAACACATTCTGAAAACTTGCATTTTTATTCCCCTCAGTCATGTTTTATGTTTCTGATGTCATATTTTACATCTTTTTGTGTATCCTTTAACTAATTATGTAGTTTTAATTAATTTTACTACTTTTTCTTTTAACCTTCTTACCAGTGGTTGTGGTTAATCTACTATTTTTACCATATATTTGCTCTTACTGGTGAGGTTTTTACTCTGATATGTTTCTCATTGGTTAGTGCCACTTCTTTTCAGCTTAAAGAAGACCCACTAACATTTCTTGTGAGCTTTGTTAAGTGGTGATGAACTCTTTTGCACTGTTGTTTAGTCACTAAGTCGTATCCTGTCGGGCTCCTCTGTCCATGGGATTTCCCAGGCAAGAATACTGGAATGGGTTGCCATTTCCTCCTCCAGGGGACCTTCCTGACTCTTTTCGAACCCACATCTCCTGCATTGGAGATGCGTTCTTTACCACTGAGCCACCAGGGAAGCCTGATGAACTCCTTTAGCTTTTGCTTAGAAGACTTTTTCTTAAATCTCCCCTTCAATTCTGAATGACAGCGTGTGCTTGGTTGCAGGTTTCCCCTGTCATCACTAAGTATGTTGTGTTATCCCTTTGGACTTGCAGAGTTTCTCCTGGAAAATAAGCAGATGGTCTTGTGGGAGTTCCTGTTTATACAACAAGTTGTTTTTCTCTTGCAGCTTTTAAGATTCTCTCTTTATCTTTACCTTTTTTGATGTTTTGATTTATTGTGTTCATCTTATTTGGCACTTTCTTTGCTTCCTGGATCTGAATGTTTTCTTCCCCAAATTGTGGGAGTTTATGGTCACTATTTTTTCAAATAATTTTTCTTCCCCTCTTCTCTCTTCTCCCTCTGGGGCGCTATAACGTGAATGTCATTCTGCTTGATGTAGGCTCATAGGTCTCTTGTTATCTTCACTTTTTAAAATTCTCGTTTCTTTTTGCTGCGTGCCTGGGTGAGTGGAGCTGCGCTTCCCGGTTGCTGTTTTGTTATTCTAGTTTATCTGGTCGGCTGTTGAACCCCTCTAGTGTATTTCTAGTTTATCTGGTCGGCTGTTGAACCCGTCTAGTGTGTTTCTCAGTTCAGTTATTGTGTTCTTTGGTTCTGTGGCCTCCGTGTAATGTTTTAAAATACTTTTATCTATCCATTATAACTCTCACTGTGTTCATCCATTCTTCTTTGGAGTTCAGTAAGCATCTCTTTAACTCTGTATCACACATTTTAGTCATATCTGTTATATTAAGGTTTTTCTCTGAGGTTTCATCTTACTTGTTTGGTTGGAATATATTCCTGGTTTTTTTTTTCTTTTTTTTGCTTGACTCTGTAATTGTTTCTGTGTATTAGATAAAAAAGCTCATTTTCCCAGTCTTGAAGAACGAGGCCTCATGTAAGAGATGGCTGTGCTCATTCAAACGTGGTCCAGCTCTTGATCGTCTCTGGGTCCTATGTGCTTGTCTAAGTAGCCTGATTTATTCTCGATAGCTCTCACTTGTGGAGAGTGTGCCAAGACCTGTCAGCGTTCTAAAGGGAGTGCTGTCAGTCAACACCTAGATTCAGGCTGATTGGAAGCCTGTTTCTCAGACAATAGCTTTTGAAGTAATCAGATAGATGTATGAAGTCTTACGGGACAACAACTGTATACCCTGCCGACCTCCAGACCAAGTTCCAGAGGTGTCCCCTTGGGAGCAGTTGGAAGAATTGGGGTTTCAGATGAATCCACGTGCTTCTTTCTGGGAGGTACCAGAATGCTGTAGTGAGGATGCAGCAGGGTACGCAGATGCTGTTTCCTTGCTTATGCTCCCAAAGAACCTATATAGCCTTTAGGTGTATTGCAGACATGAAGCCTACCGTTCAGGTTGAAGTCTGGGACGATTAATGGGGTCTTTTTCTTTTTTTTTTTTTTAAATAAATTTATTTATTTTAGTTGGGGGCTAATTACTTTACAATGTGCAGACCGGGGATGTTTCCCTTTGCTCTTTATGTAGTGTCCTGGGTGTCATATTCTGCCCAGAACTGTCTTTCTGACTGATAAGAGTCCCGTGGGGCCAGGAGCAAAAGCTCCTCTGGCCCCTAGAACCGGGCAGTCAGGAAGACTCCTTGTGTAGGCTGTTCTTGGAGAGCATTAGGCGGCTGTGTGCAAGTGCTGGGAAGGGGCGTGCCCCTGATTTAGGGAGGCCGGAAGGAGGGGGCAGGGGCATGTCTGCAGTGTTCCCCATCACGGGGGTGGAGTGGTGGAAATGGGGTATGCCCCCCGATTTAGGGAGTCCTGTGGTGAGCACTGTGGGTGAGGCAGGCTCTTGGCTCTAGACGGATGGTGTGCTGGCCCGCTTGCAGCAGCAACGTGGGGTCACAGTGCTGAAAACCAGGAGGAAAAACCCCAGTTAATCTGTCCCTCCAGCAGACGAGCAGCCAAATCTCCTTCTGGTGCAATCCAGTCACTTTTCAAACTTGCCTCTGTGCTGGTTCCTGCAACCAGTGAATCTGCACCTGAACCCCTTCGTAGGAGGATCTCAGATCTACACAGCGCCCCCTCCCCACCCCCAGATGTAAGCCCCATTGGTTTCTAAAGCCAGATATTTGGGGGCCTTGTCTCTCTGGCTCAGGTCCAAAGGGTTGGGGTGCCCAATGTGGGGCACAAACCCTTTGATCATTAAAGACAGACTCTGGGCATGTGAGATGCCTCACAGCTGTGTGTCACTACACTGGGGGATGGGATTTTAGATTCACTATGCATCTTGCTATGGTCTCTTTATCCCTTATTGTGGAGCAGCCCATTCAGCTAGTTTACAGTTCTTCTTACTTGGAATTATTACATGTGTTATATGTTGCCAAATTAAGACTTAAATTGAAAAAAGTAGGGAAAACCACTAGACCACTCAAGTATGACCTAAATCAAATCCCTTATGATTATACAGTGAAAGTGAGAAATAGATTTAAGGGACTAGATCTGATAGACAGAGTGCCTAATGAACTATGGACAGAGGTTCATGACATTGTAAAGGAGACAGGGATCAAGACCATCCCCAAGAAAAAGAAACGCAAAAAAGGCAAAATGGTTGGCTGAGGAGGCCTTACAAATAGTTATGAAAAGAAGAGAAGCGAAAAGCAAAGGAGAAAAGGAAAGATAAACCCATGTGAATGCAGAGTTCCAAAGAATAGCAAGGAGAGATAAGAAAGCCTTCCTCAGTGATCAATGCAAAGAAATAGAGGAAAACAGTAGAATGGGGAAGACTAGAGATCTCTTCAGGAAAATTAGAGATACCAAGGGAACATTTCACACAAAGATGTGCTCATGATAAAGGACAGAAATTGTAGGGACCCAACAGAAGCAGAAGATATTAAGAAGAGGTGGCAAAAATACACGGAACAACTGTACAAAAAAGATCTTCATGACCCAGATAATCACGATGGTGTGATCACTCACCTAGAGCCAGACATCCTGTAATGTGAAGTCAAGTGGACCTTAGGAAGCATCACTACAAACAAAGCTAGTGAAGGTGATGGAATTCCAGTTGAGCTATTTCAAATCCTCAAAGATGATGCTGTGAAAGTACTGCACTCAATATACCAGCAAATTTGGAAACTCAGCAGTGATCACAGGCCTGGAAAAGGTCAGTTTTCATTCCTATCCCAAACAAAGGGCAAAGAATGCTCAAACTACTGCACAATTGCACTCATCTCACATGCTAGCAAAGTAATGCTCAAAATCTTCCAACCCAATCTTCAACAGTATGTGAACCGTGAACTTTCAGATATTCAAGCTAGATTTAGAAAAGGCAGAGGAACTGGAGATCACATTGGCAACTTCCGTTGGATAATTGAAAAAGTGAGAGAGTTCCAGAAAAACATCTGTTTCTGCTTTATTGACTATGCCAAAGCCTTTGACTTTGTGGATCACCACAAACTGTGGAAAATTCTTCAAGAGATGGGAATACCAAATCACCTGACCTGCCTCCTAAGAAATCTGTATGCAGGTCAGAAAGCAACAGTTAGAACTGGACATGGAACAACAGACTGGTTCCAATAGGAAAAGGAGTACGTCAAGGCTGTATATTGTCACCCTACTTATTTAACTTATATGCAGACTACATCATGAGAAATTCTGGGCTGGAGGAAGCACAAGCTGGAATGGAGATTGCCGGGAGAAATATCAATAACCTCAGATATGCAGATGACACCACCCTTATGGCAGAAAGTGAAGAAGAACTAAAGAGCCTTTTGATGAAAGTGAAAGAGGAGAGTGAAAAAGTTTGGCTTAGAGCTCAACATTCAGAAAACTAAGATCATGGCATCCAGTCCCATCACTTCATGGCAAATAGATGGGGCAGCAGTGGAAACAGTGGCTGACTTTAGTTTTCTGGGCTCCAAGATCACTACAGTTGGTGATTGCAGCCATGAAATTAAAAGACGCTTACTCCTTGGAAGGAAAGTTATGACCAACCTAGACAGCATATTAAAAAGCGGAGACATTACTTTGCCAACAAAGGTCCCTCTAGTCAAGGCTATGGTTTTTCCAGGGGTCATATATGGATGTGAGAGTTGGATGGTGAAGAAAGCTGAGCACCGAAGAATTGATGCTTTTGAACTGTGGGGTTGGAGAAGACTCTTGAGAGTCGCTTGGACTGCAAGGAGATCCAACCAGTCCATCCTAAAGGAGATCAGTCCTGGGTGTTCATTGGAAGGACTGATGTTGAAGCTGAAACTCCAACACTTTGGCCACCTGATGCGAAGAGCTGACTCATTTGAAGAGACCCTGATGCTGGGAAAGATTGAAGACGGGAGGAGAGGGGACGACAGAGGATGAGATGGTTGGATGACATCACCGACTCAATGGTCGTAAGTTTGAGTAAACTCTGGGAGTTGGTGATGGACAGGGAGGCCTGGCGTGCTGCAGTCCATGGGGTCTCAAAGAGTTGGACACAACTTGAGTGACTGAACTGAATTGAAGGAACTAGCATGGGAGATGAGTCCAATTGTCTGATGGTTAGCATATTCTTTGGTACCGCCCTTCTTGGGAATTGGGATGAGGATTGACCTCATCCCAATTCTTTAAGACACATTTCTGAAAATTTCTAGGTCATTTCTGGGTCAAAGTGTAAATGTCTTTGTAGTGTTGCTATATATTGTCAATATAAATTTAAATTTCCCTTATAGCCATTGTACCATTTTGTGTATCTAGCAGGAATACGTGAAACTACCAGCTTCTACTCGATCTAGGCAAGAGAGTATGTTGTCAAACTTATGAATTTTTATTCATCTGGTAGGTACAAATGATAGCTAGTGTAAATTTTTATTTCTCTAATTTTGCATGAAATTTAACATCTCTCCATATTTTGACAGCTATTTTAGTTTGAATACTTGGTTTATTCTATGCTAATGTGAATTTTACTTTGTGTTTCTTTATTTACGTAAAATTACACCTGCCATAAATTAAAGACATCCTAATGGGAAAGGAGAAAGTCAAGTTGCCTCTGTTTGTGGAGGACATGATATTATATATAGAGAATAATGAAAATAATACCAAGAAACTAGTAGAACTAATAGGCGAATTTAGTAAAATATATTTTGTTTCTATACACTAATGATGAACTATTTGAAAAAGAAAGATAGTAATCCCATGTACAATATCATAAAAATTAAAATCCTTGATAACAAATTTGACCAAAAAGTGAAAGACCTGTACACTGAAAATTATAAGACACTGATGAAAGGAACTGAAGAAGACACAAAGAGTGGAAAGGCTTTCTGTGCTAATGGGATGGGATCGTTAGTATCTGCAACATGTCCTTACTGCTAGAAGCCATCTATTGATTTAATGCAATTTCTATCAAAACTCCAGTGGCATTTTTCTCAGAAACAGAAAAAGAAGCCTAACATTCACGTGGAATCACAAAGACCCCAAATAGCCAAAATAATTCTGAGAAAGTAGAGCAAATCTAGATGCATCATACTTCCTGATTTTAAAATTTGTTGCCAAGCTGTGATAATCAAAACAGTATGGTACTGGCTTAGAACCAGACACCTAGCTCAATGGAACAGAATTGATAGCCCAGAAATAAACCCAGGAGTATATGGTCAACTAAAATTTGACAAGGAAGCCAAGAATGGTCTTTTGCAAAAGAATGAAATATGATTCACACCACTCGTAAAAATTAACTGAATGGACAAAAAGCTTAAATGTAAGACCTGAAACTGCAAAGCTACGAGAAGAAAACATAGGAATAAAAAAATCTTGACATTGTTCTTGGCAGTGGTGTTTGAAAAAGACACAAAACTCAAGCAACAAAAGCATTTATGAAAAGCTTCTATGTAGCAAGAAAGTATCAGCAAAATGAATAGGCCACCAGCAGAATGGGAGAAAATATTTACAAAAAGTCTATTTGATAAGGAGTTAATATGTAAGGAAGTCACTTTACTCAAGAGGAAAAATCAAGTCATCCAATTAAAAAATCGTCGTGTCCATATGACATACTCCCTTTGTCTCTCCCTTTTAATCTATATCAAGTTAAAAAAAAAACTGTAATTCAGCAAACGTGCCTCTGTCCAAAGCACTTCGATGCTGGAGAATTCCTCATGTCTGTCCACCTAAAGGCAGGCGTCTTGGAATACACGGAGATGCTGAGGGGGAACACGGTAGGCGGTGCTGTGATCCGAGAGCCCTGGCTGCAGTCTGAGCCGTAGCCCCAGAGAGCCCGGTGGTGTCAGGGGCTCGGCAGAGACAGCAGAGCTCCCAGAGACAGCAGCAGGGACCGTGTAGCCCGCAGCCGCATCTGTGCAGCTTCGGGAGTGCCCACCAGTCCTGCCCTCCCCTCTGTACCCACAGTGGCAGGACCTGTGTAGCCCAGTCACTGTAGAGACACCTGGACCCCGGCTTCCCTCCCCACACCCCCACCCACCAGTGGCAGCAGACCGTGCCACCCAGGAGACTCTGAAAGTGCCAGAGGCACCTGACCTCCTGGTTTCCCAGGGGATGGTCCCGTTGACTCCAGCAGTATGAAAGCATCAGTAACCCTGCAGGCACAGACAGTTACATCTGGCGGACTGGGTAGTACCTGTCACTTGGGTGGTGGAAAGTGGAAAGTGCCAACTCTCAAATACACCAGAGGCAGCTCAGGTGGGACAAGCCGGAAGCTTGTGCTCTTGTGCCCCCTACTATGAGACAGCTGTCATGAAGAAATGTGGGGGGCTACGAGGAAACGCAGAAAGGCAGTTCTGTGAGCTCAGGAATAGAGTTAAAGAACAGAGGCAATACTTTACCGCAGAGATTGAAACTCTAAGAAAGAACCAAACAAATTCTGAAGTTAAATCAATAAAGGAGATGAATTCTCTCGAAAAAATTGGAAGTTGAGCAGACTATATGGAAGAGAGAACTAGCAAGTCCAAAGACAGAAATCTAGAAATGGTACAGTTAGAAGAGGAGAGAGCTTTAAGATCTTAAATTCTGTGAGAAATATCCATTTCTATTAGGATGGGCGACATTAGAATACTGGCTATCCCACATGGAGAAGAGAGGGAAATGGGAGCAGAGAGTTTAATTAAAGAAATAACAACTGAGAACTTCCCCAACCTGGGGAAGGAATTGGTTACACAAAGCTAAGAGAACCTCAATGCAAAGTGACCTTCTCCAAGACACATTATTGATGCTTTTTGAACTGTGGTGTTGGAGAAGACTCTTGAGAGTCTATTGGACTGCAATGAGATCCAACCAGTCCATCCTAAAAGAGATCAGTCCTGGGTGTTCATTGGAAGGACTGATGCTGAAGCTGAAACTCCAAAACTTTGGCCACCTGATGCGAAGAGCTTACTCATTTGAAAAGACCCTGATGCTGGGAAAGATTGAAGGTGGGAGGAGAAGGGGATGACAGAGGATGAGATGGTTGGATGGCATCACCAACTCAGTGGGCATGAGTTTGAACAAGCTTCTGGAGTTGGTGATGGACAGGGAGGCCTGGCATGCTGCAGTCCATGGGGTAGCAGAGTCAGACATGACTGAACTGAACTGAAGACCCATTATATTAAAATTCTCCAAAGTAAATGCAAAAAAAACAAAACAACCCCCCCCCCCAACAATGTTAAAGGCATCTAGGGAAAAAAAGGATGGTAACCTTCAAAAGAACCCACATTCGACCATCAGCAGATTGCTCAGCAGAAACTCTACATACCTGGAGAGAAAGGGATAAGATACTCAAAATACTGAAATATGAAAAGTGTCAGCCAATAATACTACACTCAGCAGAGTTATTCCTCAAATATGAAGGAGAAATAAAGTCTTTCCTAGAGTTCATTACCACTAAACCTGGTTTATAAGAAATGTTGAAAGGAGCTCTTCTCCTAAAACAAAAAGGCAGAATGCGCGAAAGTATAACTAAGGTGATAAATAGAATCAGGAAATTGCAACCCTATCAAAATACATTGTAAAACATTCAATTATTGGATAAAGGTTGGGGGGGAAACAGTAAGAAATAAAACAAAATAAAACTATGGCTACTTCAATTTGGTAATACACACAACATCAAAGGGATAATTTGAGACAACAAAATACAAAAGTGGGAGGAGGAAAGGAAGGGGCCCATGTAAGCAAGTGAAGGTAAGAGCTATCCCGGAGACAAAAGGGCTGTTTTATCTATGCGACATTTTATACAAACCTCATGGTAAACACAAATCTAGAGCAGAGAGATGAAAAAAAATTTTTTTTTTTTTTTTAAGGAAACTGAGAAAAATCTCATGGAAAATCACCAAACTAAAGTGGCAGACAGAAAAACCAGGAAAAAGAAATAATGGAGATATAGAGCAACCAGGAAACAAAAGACGGCAGTGCTAAGTGTAGGTGAACCTTCAGCTAGACTCACTAGTAAAAAAGAGAAAACTGGTAATGAAAACCGGAAATGAAAGAAGAGAAATAGCAGTGCATACCACAGAAATACAGTGGATATAAGAGAATTTTATGGACTGCTATATACTAACGGATTGGACAACCTAGAGGCAATGGACAGTTTTTTCAATCATACCGTACAATCTTCCAACGTTGAATCATAAAGAAAAAGCAAATGTGAATAAACAGATCAACAGGAAGAAGATTGAGACAGTAATAAAAAATATCCCAAAAAACAAAGTCCAGAACCAGCCTGGTTCACTGTTAATTCTACCAAACATTCAAATTCTCCTCAAATTCTCCCAAAAAATTGAAGAGGAGAGAATGCCTCAACTCATTTTATGAGGCTGACATTACTTGAATCTGCAAATCAGACAGGAAACTACCAAGAAAATTACAGGGTATATCTCTGATGAGCATAGATGCAAAAGTCCTCAACAAAATATTAGTAAACCAAATAAGCAATACAGTTCACCCTTGAAAGCACAGGTTTTGAACTTCATGGATCCACTTATAATGGCTTTTTCCCCTATAGTGAAGACAGCACTATATGGTATACAGTTGGCTGAATCCATGGGTGTGGAACCATGGATATGGAGGGCCAACTATGGGACTTGAGTATCTGGCAGGGTTTGGTATCCGTGGCATATCTTAGAACCAATCTCCTTTGGATCCTGCAATTGTACATTAAGAGGACCATACACCACAATCAAGTGTGATTTATTCCAGGGATGCAAAGATGGTTTGACACCCACAAATCAATCAATGTGATTCATCCCATTAACAAAATAATGGATTAAAATCATATGATCATTTCAATTGATGCAACAGAACATTTGACAAGTCTCAGAACATGGTAAAAACTCTCAATAAAATGTGTATAGAAGGAACGTACCTCAGTATAATAAAGGGCATATACGACAAATCCACAGTTTCCCTGGTGGCTCAGCTGGTAGAGAATCCACCTGCAATATGGAAGACCTGGGTTTGATCCCTGGGTTAGGAAGATCCCCTGGAGAAAGGAAAGGCCACCTATTCTAGTATTCTGGCCTGAAGAATTCTATGGAGTTGCAAAGAGTTGGACACGACTGACTGACTTTCACTTTCATGACAAATCCACAGCTTATAGTCAAAGGTGAAAAAGATCCTAAGATCAGGAACAAGAGGATGATGTCCACTCTCACACTTTTATTCAACAAAGTATCGGAAGTCCAAACCATAGCCATCAGACAAGAACAAGAAATAAAAAGCATCCGAATTAGAAAGGAAGAAGTAAATCCATCACTGTTTGTGAATCCCGTGGTGTTATATATAGGAAACCCTAAAGACTCCATTAAAAAAAAAAACTGTTAGAAGTAATTAATGAATACAATAAAGTTTCTGGGTACAAAGTCAATGTAAAACAAAATTTTTTGTGTGTTCCGATATGCTAACAACCAACTCGCAGGATAGGAAGTTTAAGGAGTCCCATTTAAATTGAAACAAAAAGAATTACTGAGGGAGTAAATTTAATCTAGGATGTGAAAGATGAATGTACACTGAAAACTGTAAGATGTGAATTGAAAAAGAATTTTAATCTGACACACAAAGAAATGGAAAGAATATTCTATGCTCATGGACTGGAAATAATTAGATTGTTTAAATGTTCCTATTAGATAAAATGATGTATGGATTCAATGTGATTTCCATGTAAAACCTATCAACATCACCCAGGGCTTTCCTGGTGGCTCAGTGGTAAAGAATCCACCTGCCGCTGCAGGAGATGTGGGTTCAATCCCTGGCTGGAGAGAATTCCTTGGAGAAGGAAATGGCGATCCACTCCTGAATTCTGGCTTGGAAAACCCCACGAACAGGGGTACCTGGTGGGGTATAGTCCTGGGTGTCGCAAAACAGTTGGGACATGATTTAGCAACTAAACAGTAAACAACAACAAATCAAATTCTCAATGATATGTTTCACAGAAATATAAAAAAATCTTGTAATTTGTATGGGAACCAAAAAGACCACCCTGAATAACTAGAATAATCCTGAGAAGAGAGAGCAAAAACTGGAGGCATCACACTCCCTGACCTCAAGTTATATCACAAAGCTATTATAATTAAAACAGCATTGTATTGGCAGAAAATCAGACACATAGATCAGTGAAAAAGAATTGTGAGCCCAGAAATCCACACAAATACATATTATAATTTAATTTGTGACAGAGGAGCAAAGAAAGTACAATGGAGAAAGAATATTCTCAACAAATTGTGTCGGGGGGGATAAATGGATAGTCACATGCAAAAGAATGAAACTAGATCACTGTCCTCTGCCATATAAAAAGAATCAACTCAAACATCTATTAAAGACTTGAATATAAGACCTGAAACCATAAAATTCGTGTAGCAGACATAGTATACTTTTTATCAGTCGTACCAGTATTCTCAAAAAACCAAAACCAACAAACAAAATCCAATTGAGACTAAAAATTAAACGCCTTCTGTCCCCATCAGCAAAATGAAAAGACAGCCTACCAACTGGGGGAGAAGATGTTTTTGCGAATCATGTATCTGTTGAGAGACTAACATCCAAAATATATGAAGGGACTCGTACAACAACTCAACAGCAAGTGAAATAAGTCAGCTGAAGAAAAATAAACGAGATTTTACTTCTTAAATGGAATACTTTTAAAAAGAAAAAAAAGAAAACCCCAACTCAAATGAGCAAAACTAAATGTAAACCAAAAGTAAACACATAAATACAGAGTACAGAGTAGTGGTTATCAGAGGGGAAGGGGGCTGGGGCGAGGTTTGAAATGGGTGAGGGGGGTTGACTGTATGGTGACAGATGGAAAGTCAACCTTTGTTGGTGAGCACACTGCCAGAGAATATAGAAATGGAAATAGAATAGTGTGTGAAGTGAAAAGTGAAAGTCGCTCAGGCTTGTGTCCCAACTCTTTGCGACCCCATGGACTATAGAGTCCATGGGATTCTCCAGGCCAGAATGCTGGAGTGGGTAGCCCTTTCCCTTCTCCAGGGGATCTTCCCAAACCCCAGGGGTTGAAAACCCAGGTATCCTGCATTGCAGGCGGATTCTTTACCAGCTGAGCCACAAGGGAAAACCCAGAATATTGTTATACATGAAACTTATATAATGTTATAAACCCAGCAAGAAAAAGAAAAAGGGAACTTAAAAACTCAAGAGCAAATAATCAAACAATCCATCTAAGAAATGGGCAGAGGATTTGAATAAACATTTTTTCTAAAGAATACAATAGAAGAAGTCGTAAACTGAGTACATGGTTACTTGGAAAAAAGTGTACAGATTCCTCAAAAAAATTAAAAACTACCGTATAATCCAGCAATTTCCACTTCTGAGTATATGTTTGAGAGAAATGAAATTACTGTCTTGAAGAGATATGTGTGCCCTCAGGTTCATTGCATTATTTATAATAGCCAAGATATGGAAGTAACTTCAGCATCCATCAGTGGATGAATGGATGAAGAAAATATGGTATATTGTACTATATATACACATTGAAATACTATTCAATCATAGAAAAGAAAGGAAATCCTGCCTTTTGTGACAACATATTTTCTTGAGGTCATTACACTAAGTGAAATAAGTCAGACAAAGACAAATAATCCGTGTTTTTTCAGTTACATGTGAAAAACTAAAACCCAGACTCATGGAAACAGAACGGAATGGTAGTTGCCATGAGCTGGGCTGGGTGGTAGAAGAAATGAGTAGATGTTGATCAAAGGCTGTGAACTTCCAGCTCTAGGGTATGTACAGCATGGTGGCTGTAATTAGCAGTATTGTATTACTTGAAAGTTGTTAGAGTCGATCTTAAATTATCACTGCAGGAAAAAAGGTAATTACATAAGAGGATAGAAGTATTAACTGACCTCGTTGTGGTAATCAATGTACAATATGTGTGTGTAACTAATTATCATGTTTTCTACCTAAAAGTTGCATATGATGTAGCTTACTAATGTCTCAATAAAGCTGAAAAAAGTAAAAATAAAAGTATATGTGTAAAATTGAAAGATAAGAACAATATGATTATCTCAATAGATGCAGCAAAAGCCTTTGACAAAATTCAACATCCATTTATGATAAAAACTCTCCAGAAAGCAGGAATAGAAGGAACATACCTCAACATAGTAAAAGCTATATATGACAAACCCACAGCAAACATTATCCTCAATGGTGAAAAACTGAAAGCATTTCCCCTAAAGTCAGGAACAAGGCAAGGACGCCCACTTTCACCACTACTATTCAACATAGTTTTGGAAGTACAGTTTTTGGCCACAGCAATCAGAGCGGAAAAAGAAATAAAAGGAATACAGATAGGAAAAGAAGAAGTAAAACTCTCACTGTTTGCAGATGACATGATCCTCTACATAGAAAACCCTAAAGATTCTACCAGAAAACTACTAGAGCTAATCAATGAATATAGTAATGTTGCAGGATACAAAATTAACACACAGAAATCCCTTGCATTCCTATACACCAATAATGAGAAAACAGAAAGAGAAATTAAGGAAACAATACCATTCACCATTGCAACAAAAAGAATAAAATACTTAGGAATATTTCTACCTAAAGAAACAAAAGACTTATATATAGAAAACTATAAAGCACTGATGAAAGAAATCAAAGAGGACACAAACAGATGGAGAAATATACGGTGTTCATGGATTGGAAGAATTAATATAGTGAAAATGAGTATACTACCCAAAGCAATCTATAGATTCAATGCAATCCCTATCAAGCTACCAATGATATTTTTCACAGAACTAGAACAAATCATTTCACAATTTGTATGGAAGTATAAGAAACCTCGAATAGCCAAAGCAATCTTGAGAAAGAAGAATGGAACTGGAGGAATCAACCTGCCTGACTTCAAGCTCTACTACAAAGCCACAGTCATCAAGACAGTGTGGTACTGGCACAAGGATAGAAATATAGATCAATGGAACAAAATAGAAAGCCCAGAGATAAACCCACGCACCTATGGGCACCTTATCTTCGACAAAGGAGGCAAGAGTATACAATGGAGAAAAAGACAATCTCTTTAACAAGTGGTGCTGGGGAAAACTGGTCAACCACTTGTAAAAGAATGAAACTAGAACACTTCCTAACACCATACACAAAAAATAAACTCAAAATGGATTAAAGATCTAAATGTAAGACCAGAAACTATAAAAACTCCTAGAGGGAAAACATAGGCAAAACACTCTCCGACATAAATCACAGCAGGATCCTCCATGACCCACCCCCCAGAATATTGGAAATAAAAGCAAAAATAAAACACATGGGACCTAATTAAAATTAAAAAGCTTTTGCACAACAAAGGAAACTATAAGCAAGGTGAAAAGACAGCCTTCAGAATGGGAGAAAATAATAGCAAACGAAGCAACAGACAAACAATTAATCTCAAAAAATATACAAGCAACTCCTGCAGCTGAATTCCAGAAAAATAAACGACCCAATCAAAACATGGGCGAAAGAACTAAACAGACATTTCTCCAAAGAAGACATACAGATGGCTAACAAACACATGAAAAGATGCTCAACATCACTCATTATTAGAGAAATGCAAATCAAAACCACAATGAGGTACCATTACACACCAGTCAGAATGGCCGCTATCCAAAAGTCTACAAGCAATAAATGCTGGAGAGGGTGTGGAGAAAAGGGAACCCTCTTGCACTGTTGGTGGGAATGCAAACTAGTACAGCCACTATGGAGAACAGTGTGGAGATTCCTTAAAAACTGGGAATAGAACTGCCATATGACCCAGCAATCCCACTGCTAGGCATATACACCGAGGAAACCAGAATTGAAAGAGATGCGTGTACCCCAATGTTCATCGCAGCACTGTTTACAATAGCCAGGACATGGAAGCAACCTAGATGTCCATCGGCAGACGAATGGATAAGGAAGCTGTGGTACATATACACAATGGAATATTACTCAGCCATTAAAAAGAATACATTTGAATCGGTTCTATTGAGATGGGTGAAACTGGAGCCCATTATACAGAGTGAAGTGAGCCAGAAAGAAAAGCACCAATACAGTATACTAATGCATGTATATGGAATTTGAAAGATGGTAATGGTAACCCCATATGTGAGACAGAATAAGAGACACAGATGCATAGAACAGTCCTGTGGACTCTGAGGGAGAAGGTGAGGGTTGGACGTTCTGGGACAATAACATTGAAACATGTATATTGTCATATGTGAAGCAGAACACCATTCCATGTTCTATGCATGGGACGGATGCTCAGGGATGGAGCGTTGGGATGACACAGAGGGATGGGAGGGGGAGGGAGGTGGGAGGAGGGTTTTGGGGGGGGGAGCACATGTGAATCCATGGCTGATTCATGTCGATGTATGGCAAAGACTACTACAATATTGTAAAGTAATTAGCCCCCAACTAAAATAAAATATATATATATATATATAACGAAAAAAAAAAAAAGTATATGTGTAGAATATAGTCAACTTTCTTGTGAAATAGTATAGCGATACAGATTAATTATCAACATATTTGAAGGGAGATATTAAGCTTACCTTTTAAACATGAAATGGCTTGAAATATTGACAATATTCCATGTTCTGTGTGGGCATTAAAAGTAACCAAAAATGCTCTTTGAGGAGCCAGTAATAAGCCAGCCTTATTACTTAATAGTCACACTTCCATGCATATGCCTACTACAGTACTACACTGTCTGAGGTTGGTTAAATTTGAGGATTTGGCACTGCGCATAGTGAGGGCCAACTGTAAAGTTATATGAAAATTTTCAACCCAATTGAGGGTTGGTACCCTCAACCTCCAAGTTGTTAAAGAATTCAAGTAACTTATGTAACTAGAGTTCCAACTTTCTTTGTATCTTAAGGCAGTAATTCCTAAGCCTAAGTAGAGAGTCAGTTCTGCTGTGACACTGGATTTAAGAACATGAATTTGTTCCTGTGCAGTTGATATATTAGGGAGCAATTTGAGCATAATGGGTTTTACAGTTGCTTATGCACAAACCTGGAAGAAACTAGATGAAAACTGCATCTCTGAACTGAGCTGCTTAGGAATATATAAAACACACACATACCCTGCTCATTTACAGGCTACCTTGTTTACTCCTTGTGTTATGGGGAGTATCCACTTACATGTGATACTGCAATTTTCTGTCCAAATCAGATAACTCTTTCTATTACTTTACAATAACTGACAAGCTGCACCCCTTGTGACACCTGCTTTGATGAGCAAGCTTCTTTTCAAGGTAATGTCATGTCATAGGACGCCCACACCCTAGAGGTTGGAGCTTCCCTGGTAGCTCAGCTGGTAAAGAATCCATCTGCAATGTTGGAGACCCCAGTTCGATTCCTGAGTTGGGAAGATCCCCTGGAGAAGGGATAGGCTACCCACTGCAGTGTTCTTGGGCTTCCTTGGTGGCTCAGACGGTAAAGAATCCCCCTGTAACGTGGGAGACCTGGGTTCAATCCCTGGGTTGGGAAGATCCCCTGGGGGAGGGCTTGGCAACCCACTCCTGTATTCTTGCCTGGAGAATCCCCATGGACAGAGGAGCCTGGCGGGCTACAGTCCATGGGGTCGCAAAGAGTGGGACATGACTAAGCACACAGCACAGCCACTCTTGAGGAGACCAAAATCCAAGGATACCCAAGTTCTTTTATAAAATGGTATAGTGTTTGCATATAACCTACTGTGTATCCTCCTGTTTACTTTAAATCATCTCCAGATTACTTACAGCGCCTAATATACTGTAAATGCTGTTTAAATAGTTGCTGGTGTACAGTAAATTGAAGTTTTGCCTTTGGGGACTTTGTGGAGCTTTTTTTTTTCCTGAGTATTTTTGATCTGAGATTGATTGAATCTGTGAATGTGGAACCTGCCATTATGGAGGACCGACTCTTTACATCTCAGTTATTTAGTGCAAGTAAGATCATGTAAAGTTTTTATTGTTCTATCTTTTTTTAATCTTAAAAAAGTTATGGTCAATTTATATCCATGAAGAAGTTTTTGAGTATTGTACCTTTAACAGTGATTGCCCATAAGGTCTTTGTTTTTTACTGTGTGATTTTTGCACATCGTAGTGATTTAGAGACACAAATGTTTTGTTACAGCAGAACTTGTACATTAGAGTTACTTGGAGAGCTTTAAAATACTGATGCCGAGACCCCATTCCAAACCTATTAAATCAGAGTCTCTGGTCATGGGATTCAAGAATTGGTATTTTTAAAAGGCTGTTGTGTGATTCTTATTGTAGAGCTTATTGCAGAGCTGGCATGGGAAAACTGGGAAAGTTAAAAAAAAATACAGAAAGGTAGGCTCTTCAGAATGGAAACTACCTAAGGTTTCCCTTGCACTTGCAATTCAGTCTTTCAAAAGCTCAGTTTTAGGGAAATTTCATGGCTTGTCTTCTAAGTTTCTGTATCACACAAGAATTCAGAGATTTCAAAAACGTCCTTGTTTTGTAATGGGCAAACTCTGAACAAAAAGTGTTGTTTCAGAGAAACATTTAGTTTGAATTATTGTGCAAAGAAACTGTGCATTCCTCTTTATGTATTTTTGTGTTGTATTTAGAAGTATTCAAGCAAGAAGAAGGCAAGCAAGTAGTTGGAAGATATACTTTGTAGAGAAAAGCTATTTACGACAACTATTATTTAGGTATTTTTCAAGCTTGAGTCATTTTGTTGATTATTTTCAATGCTTACTGTAATTATAGCTCTGGTAGTAGTTTATTCTTTGACTCAGTGTCCCAGAATAAGTATTTTTTGGTATAATGAACTCAGAACACTTAAAGTACTACCTGTTTGTGGGATACTCATTTATCTCACCGCATACCTGTTAGTTCAGAGGTGGAAAGCATGCTTTTCTAAAAGACAGAAAAAATTTCCCATATGTAGTTTTCTGTTTTCAAAAAATTGAGTACAGTGTTTCCTTTTTTTTATATTGTGCATTCATTCTAGTATAACCAACAGTGTTTACCTCTGTTGGCTTCTCAAGAGTAAAATGGGCGTTTTAGGAGCTAGGCTCGTTGATTTAGAAAGCTGGGATGGTATGTAATGTACGCAGCTGGTCTCCTTTGGGGAGGGGAGGGGATGTAAGGGAGATTAAAATTCATGTAAACTGAATCATTATTTATCTTTTTTTACTGTGAAATAAGAGAATCTAGGAATTATTTTTGGTCACAAAACAATGTGACCAAATATAAATATAAAATAAAATATAAAATAATCACATTTAGAAATTCAGAAAATCTTTTGAAATAATGCATTTCCCAAGTGGTGCTAGTGGTAAAGAACCTGCCTGCCAATGCAGGAGATGTAATAGACTCTCGGGTTTGATCACTGGGTCAGGAAGATCCCCTGGAGGAGGGCATGGCAACCCACTCCAGTATTCTTGCCTGGAGAATCCCATGGACAGAGGAGCCTGGTGAGCTGCGATCGATAGGGTCACGAAGAGTTGGACACAACTGAACCAACTTAGCATGCACGCATGTAAAAAACAGTATTGTATGAGATAATATTAGTATTCTTTAATATATGAATTGATATTCTGAAAAATGTTCTAGATATTGAAAGTCCCAAACCAGTCATTTTGTTTTCCTGGAGCATAAAGAAATGTATACTACGCGTGTGTCCATCTTAAAGTGCTGTTTCTAATTATTCAGTGTGGTATTGGGGCTGGTTGGGTAAAATAATTATTTTTTAATTATTTTGCTTAGGGGGACTTGAAGTGTGGTCCGTTATTCTAATTAGAAACTTAAATATGGTGAGACTTCTCTTCTGTTTTCACCTTGGTTTCTTCTAGCAGAGTGTGTCATACCAAGCGTGACTCACTAATCTTGGCCTGCAAGGGCTTCTTCACGTTAGCTGTTTGTGACTCATGCTGAAAGTAGGGGGTCTGCAGGGAGTTGGCAGCTGTTCCCCATGGCTCTTAAGCTTGTAACTGAATGATAAAGTACTAAATACAGATTAATGTGATATGTAACCGGTTTGTAAGGTACTCTCATCAGTTTATCGTAGGTAATTATTCTCAAAGTAATTTTTATTACTTTGATGCAAGAGTCTTTAGGTCCTCATCCTTCTGTATCCTCCAGATATCTTAGGCTGTATTAGGTCCAGGCCACTAAGAGGTGGATTTGGGTTGAAGTTGAACTCTCCCATTCGTTAGCTGTATGATCTTAATTAAGTAATTAAGATTACTTAATGTCTCTGATACTACTTATAAGATGAAGATATGTGTTTCAGGTTATTGATATAAGGGGTAAGTAAGAGGCAATCTATGGATATATCAGAGGTAGATAATGTTAAAGAGGAAGAGGAAAAGGCTGTCTAGACAAGTAAGGTCAGCTTTAATAGGGGTGGAGTTGGGGAGAAGTAATGGAGAATGTAGAACTCACCGCTTGGGTCTTTATTACAGAGAATGCAAGAAAAGAAAACAGCATTTATTTGATAGAGCTTCAGAGAAAGGGAGTATCCTAAGTATACAGCCTGATTCATGCCATCTGGGAATAAATGCAGAGTTTTAATTTTTTCTTTAACCTCAGAAGTCTATTTGAGGGGTTTTAAAAAAGATTAGATTGAGAAGTAGCTGGAAGAACTGGTTGGACTGAGGAAGTAAAGAGTGGTTTCTGTGAAATATTTTGAACTGAAAGAGCCGTTCGAGGAAATTTTGAGGATGCAGGAACTAGGAAATGGCAGAACTGCTTCTCTGGAACGTGGCTGGGGAACGGAGAACGAGAATGGGGTGCAGCAGGGTGGAGGACAGGAGTGTCACACAGAAATGGGGGGGGGGGCACACGTCTCCGTACTGTAATTTACTATTTCCTCTAAAATTTCCAAACAGGCCATCCCTGTAGTAACAAAGGTCCGCTAGAGCTGGATCAACAAAGGAGTCCTGTGCACATGAGCCACAGAGCTCAGTGAGTTTGTAAGGCTGATGAGGGAAGTAGCTAAGCAGAGAATGGTCACCGGGTGTTGGAGCTGGAAGGGACTGCGGGGATCTTGAATCCAACCCCTAACTTTTGGTAGGACAGACTGCTGAGCTGATGTCATTTGCTTCTGAAGGACAGAGGTGACTCTGGTCAGTTATCTCTGTTCCTCAGAAGAACAACAAGGGTGACCTTTAAGTCCAAGAAGAGCAAAAGCAATTGAGGGGCACTGAGTCTAGAAAACTGGGAGAAGTATTAGAGAAGAAAAGGTAATTCAGTTTCCTTTGTAGCCTGTATCTGTGCTTAGACATTTTTTTTTTTTTTTTTTTAAGCTGTGCCAGTGGCATGAGGGATCTTAGTTCCCTCACAGTTCCTGACTTGGTTCCCTGAACCCCTGCCCTCTGCGTTGGGAGCTCGGAGTCTTAATCACTGGACTGCCAGGGAAGTTCCTGCTTAGACGTTTAGACTTGCTCTTTTTCAATAGTAGTAGCAGTATTCTAGTAGTGCTGTGGTTTCCTTATTGCTGAGGTCGGGTGACGAGTGAGCTGACGTGGGTCAGCATATTTGGGACCCGTCTTTAGAACCCAGATACTGACTTTGATTGTGTTGATTATTTTGATTCTATTTTATTTTAAAATGTTTAATAATTTTTTTGCCTATATAGTATTTTTATTCAGGATTTGTTTTGATTATGTTAAATGTTTGATAATCTGAGAATTTATACTACTTGAATAACAGGATCTTCAAAGTTTTAGCCCTTCCATTGTTATAAAAGGTGGGCTTCCCTTTGTAGCTCAGTCAGTAAAGAATCTGCCTGCAATGCAGGGACCCCAGTTTGATCCCTGGATTGGGAAGATCCCTGGAGAAGGAAATGGCAACCCACTCCAGTATTCTTGCCTGGAGAATCCCATGGAGAGAGAAACCTGGCGGGCTACAGTCCATGGGGTCTCAAGAGTCAGACACGACTTAGCAACTAAACCACCACCTATTAAACAGAGAAACTGAAATTCCCCTGATGTTAGAGGATGTATTTAACTCAGATGACCCATTTCTTGCTGACTCACTAAGTAAACTCAGTCCTTTGGTTCTTTAAAAATATCTACCAGATGAGATCATATCTGTAGACATTTCTGGATACTGGGATATAAACCATGCAGAGAAGGAGACTAGTCAATACCTGCTCTGTTTACAGGGAAACAAATTTTAAATGCTGTAAGAAAAAAAGATATCCAGAAACTCATCAGAATAAATTATACAATTGATGGTTTTATATATGTAATCAGTTTATGGAAATTATTATATTGTCATTATAAAACATTTAAGTATCCCAAGGCTGCTGACTCAGATATGGTTCTGATTGTTGTTGTTCAGTCACTAAGTCGTGTTTGACTCTTTGTGACCCGATGGACTGCAGCACACTGGGATGGACAGGGGTCCTTCACTATACCCTGGAGCTTGCTCAAACTCATGTCCATTGAGTCGGTGATGCCATCCAACCGTCTCATCCTCTGTCATCCCCTTCTCTTCCTGCCCTCAGTCTTTCCCAGCATCAGGATCTTTTCCAGTGAGTTAATTCTTCGAATCAGGTGGCCAAAGTATTGGAGCTTCAGCTCCAGCATAAGTCCTTCCAGTGAATATTCAAGGTTGATTTCCTTTAGGATGGACTGGTTGGATCTCCTGGCTGTCCAGGGGACTCTCAAGAGTCTTCTCCAACACCACAGTTCAAAAGCATCAATTCTTCAGCACTCAGCTTTCTTTAGAGTCCAACTCTCACATCCATACATGACTACTGGAAACACCTTCAGTTCAGGTCAGTTCAGTATCTCCGTCGTGTCCAACCCTTTGTGGCTCTGTGGATTGCAGCACGCCAGACCTCCCTGTCCATCACCAACTCTCGGAGTTTACTCAAACTCACGTCTATTGAGTTTTAGATGATGATGCCGTCTAACCATCTCATCTTTTGTTGTCCCTTTCTCCTCCCGCTTTGACTGTATGGACCTTTGTTGGCAAAGTGATGTTTCTGCTTTTTAATACACTGTGTAGGTTTGTCATAGCTTTCCTTCAAGGAGCAAGCATATTTTAATTTCAAGGCTGCAGTCACTGTCCACAGTGACTTTTGAGCCCAAGAAAATAAAATCTGTCATGGTTCCCATTGTTTCCCCATCTGTTTGCCATGAAGTGTTGGGACTGGATGCCATGATCTTAGCTTTTGAATGCTGAGTTTTATGACAGCCTTTTCACTCCCCTCTTTTACCCTCATCAAGAAGTTTTAATTCCTCTTCACTTTCTGTCATTAGAGTGGTATCAACTGCATATCTGAGGTTGTTGATATTTCTCCCGGCAATCTTGATTCCAGCTTGTGCTTCATCCAGCCTGGCATTTCACATGATGTACTCTGCATATAAATTAAATCATCAGGGTGACAATATATAGCCTTGATGTATTCCTCTCACTATTTTGAACCAGTCCACTGTTCCATGTCCAGTTCTAACTGTTGCTTCATGACCTGCATACAGGTTTCTCAGGAGACAGGTAAGGTGGCCTGGTATTCCCATCTCTTTAAGAATTTTCCACAATTTATTTTGATCCACAGAGTCAAAGACTTTAGCGTAGTCAATGAAGCAGAAGTAGATGTTTTTGGAATTCCCTTGCTTTTTCTATGATCCAGTGGATGTTGGCAATTTGATCTCCAATTCCTCTGCCTTTCCTAAGCCCAGCTTGTACATCTGGATGTTCTCAGTTCGCATACTGTTAAAGCCTAGCTAGAAGGATTTTGAGCATAATCTTGCTAGCATGTGAAATGAATGCAATTGTACAGTACTTTGAACATTCTTTGGCATTGCCTTTCTTTGAGATTGGAATGCAAACTGACCTTTCCAGTCCTGTGGCCACCGCTGAGTTTTTCAAATTTGCTGGCATATTAGTGCAGCACTTTCACAGCATCATCTTTTAGGATTTGAAATAGCTCAACTGGAATTCCATCACCTCCACCAGCTTTGTTTGTAGTGATGCTTTCTAAGGCCCACTTGGCTTCCCACTCCAGGTTGTGTGGCTCCAGGTGAGTGATCACACCATCATGGTTATCTGGGTCATTAAGACCTTTTTTGTATAGCTCTTCTTTGTACTCTTGCCACCTCTTCCTGATATCTCCAAGTTCTCCTAGGTCTTTGCCATTTCTGTCCTTTTGGTGCCCATCTTTGCAGAGATACTCCCTGGTACCCCCCGTTTTCATGAGGAGATCCCTAGTCTTCCCCATTCTGGTGTGCCCCTCTCTCCCTGCACTGCTCATGTAAGTAGGTGTCCTTGTCTCCCCTTGCCGCTCTCTGGACCCGCACACAGCTGGGTGTATCTCTCCCTCCCCCTCCCCTCTGCTTCCCTTTTCTCAGCCGTTTGTCAGGCCCCTCAGACAGCCGTTTGTCTTCTCCCATTTCTTTTTCTTTTGGAGTTTTGGTCGCCGCCCCCTGTACAATGTTGGGAACCTCTGTCCATAGTTCTTCAGGCACTGTCTACCTGATATAATCCGTTGAATCCATTCGTCACATCCACTTTATCATCATAAGGGATTTGATTTAGGTCATACCTGAATGGTCTAGTGGTTTTCCAACTTTTTTCAGTTTGAGCCTGAATTTTGCAGTAAGTTGCTCATGATATGAGCCACAGTCAGCTTCTGGTTGGGTTATCCTTTTAAAGACAATTTTTTGTTTTTTTTTGGCATTTTCTGTACGTGAAAGTTGTTAGTATTTTAACATCTAACGTTAGGTGAACGCTTAGCTCTGTGCAGTGCTTCGTTTAGGCCTTGGAACAACCTATGTGGTGATAGATTTTCCCCCATTTCATAGTTAAAGAAACTGAGACTCAGATTAAATTACTGAAGTCCATGCAATGAATAAAATAACTGAAATCCAGAACTGTCTGACTCCAAAGAATTTGATTTCATTTTGGCAAAACATTGCTTCTTTTTTAAAAAACTTTAAGTTTTATAATGGGGTATAAGCATTTAACAATGTTGTGATAGTTTCGGGTGGACAGCAGAGGGACTTGGCCGTACATACACATACATCCATTTCCCCCAGCTCTGTTTTTAGTTCTTTAGGGAACGTCCATACTGTTCCCCACAGTGGCTCTGCCAGTTTACATTCCTACCACCAGTACAGAGGGTTTCCTTCTCTCCACACCCTCTTTAGCAATTTTTTTTTTTTTTGATGCATATGCTCTCGTAAGACGTTTATTTATCTTACAGAAATAACTTTGAATTCTTATAAACTGTTCTGAAGTTTGGCTTTTTTACTTAGTTGTGTATTTTGGGCTTTCTCTATATCATTTCACTTGCAGTTACTTTACTTTTTTTATGACTGCATATCCTTTTAAAACTCACTTCTTTAATTTTTTATTGCATGCTTTTTGCTCTTAAAACTGTGCTAAATATCCTTGTAAAAATCTGAATCCTTGTGCAAATATGTTTTGTGAGCCAAATTCTAAGAAGTAGAATTTCTGGGTATAAAGTTTGCCCACTTAGAATTTTAATATCTCGTTGCCAAATTTGTTTTTCAGTAATTTAATATTTCCACTACCAGCATGAGAGAACCTGTTATCCTACACTCTTACCTATAGAATGTGATTGTTTAGTTTTGTTAACCTGATACCTGAGAAATAATAATTTCAAATGGCTTCATTTGTATTTTTTGTTATTAAAAAGGGAAACCTTTTCCTTTCAAATCATTATTTTCTTCAGAGGCATCTGAGAAACAATGTTAAATAGCATTGTTCATATTAAACAGCCTGGTTTGTGTTTGACTTATATGGGAATACTTCTATATTTCACTATTAAGTACTCATTTTTGAAATGTTTCAAAACTGATTATAAGATACGTTGGTTCAGTCGCTCAGTCTTGTCTGACTTTGTGACTGCATGAACTGCAGCATGCCACGCCTCCCTGTCCATCACCAACTCCCAGAGTCTACTCAAACTCATGTCCATTGAGTCGGTGATGCCATCCAACCATCTCATCCTCTGTCGTCTCCTTCTCTTCCTGCCTTCAATCTTTCCCAGCATCAGGATCTTTTCCAGTGAGTCAGTTCTTCACATCAGGTGGCCCAAAGTATTGGAGTTTCAGCTTCAACATCAGTCCTTCCAGTGAACACCCAGAACTGATCTCCTTTAGGATGGACTTGTTGGATCTCAGGAGTCTTCTCCAGCACCACAGTTCAAAAGCATCAATTCTTCGGTGCTCAGCTTTCTTTGGGGCTTCTTTGTAGCTCAGTTGGTAAAGCATATGCCTGAAATGTGAGAGACCTGGGTTCAGTTCCTGGGTCGGGAAGATCCCCTGGGGAAGGAAACGCCAACCCACTCCAGGATTCTTGCCCAGAGAATCCCATGGACAGAGGACCCTGGCGGGCTGCAGTTCATAGGATCGCAAAGAGTTGGACATGACTTAGTGCTATCTTTCTTCTTTCTCACATCCATATATGACTACTGGTAAAACCATAGCTTTGACTAGACAGACCTTTGTCAGCAAAGTGATGTGTCTGCTTTTTATAACGCTGTCTAGGTTTGTCATAGCTTTCCTTCCAAGAAGCAAGCATCTTTTAATTTCATGGCTGCAGCCACCATCTGCGGTGTTTTTGGAGCCCAAGAAGATAAAATCTGTCACTGCTTCCTCTTTTTCACCTTCTATTTTCCATGGAGTGATGGGACCAGATGCCATGATCTTAGTTTTTTGAATGTTGAGTTTTAAACCAGCTCTTTCACTCTCCTCTTTCACCCTCATCAAGAAGCTCATTAGTTCCTCTTTTCTTTCTGCCATTAGAGTGGTATCTGTGCATATCTGAGGCTATTGATATTTCTCCTGGCCATCTTGATTCCAGCTAATGATTCATCCAGCCCAGCATTTTGCATGAGGTACTGTGCATAGAAGTTAAATGAGCACGGCCAGAGTATTGGAGTGGGCAGCCTTTCCCTCCTCCAGGGGATCTTTCCAACTGAGGGATTGAACCCAGGTCTCCCACAGTGCAGGCAGATTCTCTACCAGCTGAGCCACAAGGGAAGCCCAAGAATACTGGAGTGGGCAGCCTTTCCCTCCTCCAGGGGATCTTTCCAACTCAGGGATTGAACTAGGTTCTCCTCAATTGCAGGTGGATTTTTTACCAACTGAGCTATGAGGAAAGCCCCACACTTTTTTAGAGGTATTTTATTGATAATTGGCTAATGATAACCATGTATTACATGGTTATTGGCCTCTTTGAATTTTCTCTCTGTAAGAGTTGGGATTCAGTTACGAAAACAAGATTTATACCAGGTACTTCAATAAACAGGATTTAATTGGGGGAAATATGTTCAAAGGTTTTTGAAGATCTAGGAGCAAACAGAGGAAGGTGAGACAACTCAGAGATGAGTAACCCATGGAACCTCTGCCATCTGGAAGCCACAAAGGGCCAAGGAAGGCCCATTACAGTCAGCAAGAGAGAGACAGGGAGAGATCTGATGGAGAGAGACATGTCCAGGTTTCCCTTCTTCCCTCCTCTCAGTCTTGTGCCAGGACCTCCCGTTGCACAACAAAACCAAACGCCAGTTAGCAGGGGACGCCTGGGAAACACAGTTTGCAGAGATCAGGTTCCAGCCGGTGAAGGACTGAAACTGTGCCTGTGAGCAGAAAATGGAGTGATCTGTGTGCTGTCTCTTGAAACGTCAGTTTTACTAACCTGCGTTTATCTTTAAAAGAAATAAAGGAGCCACTTCATTTATTTTCAGATTCTTCTCATAGTTTTTGTAATTTCATCCTAACTTTTTTTTGGCCTGTGCATTTTGTAGAAATGATTTAATTTTTTCCTTTAAAAAATTCTGATTTTTTTCCTTTAATTGAACGAAGCTAGATAATGGAATTAGTATGACCTATTTCTATTTTTGAGAAAATTTATGCAGATTTTTATAGTCCAATATTATCTAATTTTTAAAAATATTCTTCTAAAATAGACATTTTCTAGACCTGTAGTGTGTAGAGTTTTATATATGATGATAAATCAAACATATTAATTACTAAATTTCTTATTCAGATACTCTGTATGATTTATTTTTTTGGTTTAGTCTATCATAAGTAGAGACGAGTGTATTTAATTCTCTTACCACTTTTGATTTATCGTTGCATTCCCTCATTCTTGCTTTTTGTCTGGATGCGCTGGTTTCTAGAATGAAAGCAGTCACAGTGGCTCTGTATCAATTGTGAGTGAGGTTCTTTGGCATCATACTTTGCCCTTCCTTGTTTTATATTTTGTATCTAAAATTCAGTTTTAGATCATTTGAATATAATGACTGTTGAATTTTATTGTTCATATTTTTTTGGAGGGACTTCCCTACCATTTTTTGTTATTGTTGTATGTTTTTTTACTTTACTGATATTTCTTACTTATGGTGTACAATGAAATCTTTCCTCCTCTGGTTTGATAATAATTTTCCTTCTTGTAGATGTTAAACAGATAATATTTTTATGTACTGCTAACAGATGTTATTATTTTTACTTTGCAATTTATTTTTATTTTGAATAATTAAAATTTTTTATGTTTTCTTTCCTTTTTTAGTGGACAATGTTAGCTTTCTTTAAAAATTATTTTTGTAATAGAGGAAGCCTGCAAAGTCTGCCTTTTTAAACATTCACTTGTTTAATTTTTGAAGCTTAAGAATTATAAGCTTAAATCTGTCTCTCTTTATTTATAAACTTTCTAGTTAATGCTGTCTGTTGACTTATATATAAAAGGTTAAGAAATGAATGTACTTATTCTTCTTATCAGTCTCTCGCTCTTGATTTTTGTTAGTATCCTTTGGGATTTTTGTCTAGTTTATTATAGTTAAATTATTCCTACTTTCACATTTTTGTAGCTCTTCTCTGAAAAGTTAATATACTTATATTCTATTTTGTAAACTTAACCACAGTAGTTTTATTTTCAAGTTCTATTATTCTTTGCCTATGATTAAATTTTTGTAAAATTGAACCAGATATTTTTACTTTTTTTACATTTCTTACTCTATCTGTAGCTTTCAGCATCAGTGACTCTGACTGCTGGTAAAATTCCATTATGAGGAACATTATTAATCATTTAAGCAGGATTCTGTATAATAAGGCAATTTGAATGTCTGCAGATGGCCTGCAGATGAGATGATTATTTTGTTTATTAGGTTATACGGAATTATCTTCCATAAATTATCCTAATCAACAAATATTTTATGCTTTGGCCAGTGCTATGCCAGAACTAAAGAGCCATGTCTGCAAAGTGCTCTATTAGTTTTATTATAAATGTTGAAATGCATCCTTTTTCCTTTGTCTCTTTTTCAGCCGTCTGTTACCATTTTACTCATATCTCTTTATAGCAAACGTTCCAGCCATGTGTCTAATTCTCTTTACACCCAACATTTTCCTGCCCACTTACTCATTCCTTTTAGGCCAGTACTTCTTACTGCATTAAGTGCTGCTCTGATCCCTCTGTTGTTTTATCGGTTGAAGATAGACCTGTTAAGTTTTCCTTCCCCATCATAATTGGCATTGCTTCATGCTATCCAACCCAGGGATCGAACCCAGGTCTCCCACCCCACTCCAGTATTCTGGCCTAGAGAATTCAATGGGCTATATATAGTCCATGGAGTCGCAAAGAGTAGGACACGACTGAGCGACTTTCACTCACTCACTCTTGCTATCTAATTCCAGTTTGAAACAATTTAAAAAAAATCTTTTAGTGGCATATTTTCACTTCATGGTTTTATATCACCATTAATACATAAAATAGTGAACAAGGAGACACAGTACTAACCCTCATGGAGATTCCATTGTAGTTGGGGAGATCTTAAAAAAAAACAAACCAAATATACACACAAATAAATAGTGATTTTAAGTGCTCAGATAGAGAATAGCAACGATGTGACCTGCATGAGATTTAGCTGATTCCTAATGGAAGAGATGGATCTGGCCATGTGAAAGAGAGGATAAGCTCCCAGGAAGAGAGAATGTTCAGGAAACTTCAGAAGACCAACACTCGTAGAATTTATTTAGCTGGACAGAAGATGGCAGAACAGAAACTGAATGGGTAGACAGAGGATACATAATTTGAGACACTTTAGGTCTTAGAAGGAAGTTTGGATTTTCCTTTAAATGGAAAGGAAAGCCTGTATACGGTTTTATGCAGGAGAATGGCAGTTTCTTTTGCTGCTTTAAGGGGAATGGTGTGGAAAGGAGCATCAGCAGAAGAGAGGACACCAATTAGGTCTAAACCAGAGACAATCAAAACTTCCAAAAGGGGTGGCAGTGAATATGAAGAGAAGTGGGTGGATTTGTGGTAGACTTTGGAGGGAGAGTCAGAAGGACTTTCTGATGGATTGTTCATGTTCAAGGGTTGCTTCAGCTTCAGAAGAGCAGAGATTTTTTTACGAAGAGAGGGAGTATTTATTAGCCTTACTAGGTTGTTAGTAGTGGGATCGAGCAGATTTTTGTTAAAGATACAAGATAAATGGAAAGTTCTGATAAAACGTATAAGGAGTTTTCTAATCACAGAGCAGGAGTTCTTGACAGTACAGGATTCTATAGATTGTGTCCTGGGTCAAAATGGAAAATATTGAGGTCACTATGGCTTTGACAGTTGGGGTGGTAATATATTCCTTGGGAGGTTTTGACTTTCCACAGTAACTACAGTGAACAGGGCTATTAGACAGGATGAGATGTGCTGTCCAGCGAGGTGGAGGGTAATCTGACCTTTAACGTTAGCTTCTAAGAAGACTTCTCCCTAGGCTGCAAGGACTCCTACATAGAAACACAAAAATTTATTGCTACAAAGCACTTAGAGAATATTTGTTTTTTGAAGATAGAGGATATTTGTTTTTTGAGAAAGAAATTGATGCTTCTCACTTTATTTTTGGTAGCCTTAACATTCTGTACATGCTATATAGAATGTTTTCCTAACACTGTATTTTTTAGAGTGAAAATAGCAAATGAAAAAGACAGAGCTACGAGAGTTACTAGGGCAGTTTAGGTTATATTTTTAATCCACATTTGTACAGTTTTTTGTTTTCATCTTTCTTAAATTTTATATTTTAATGGAAGAGCCACATCAGTTTTAAATGGCTTTATGGAATCAAGAGCATCTTAGTACTCAGGGTTTTGAATTTGAAAGTAAATATGATGAGTTCCTAGGCTACCTGTCTTATTTTGTGTTTGTAAAAGCAACAAAATTTTACAACTAAAAATGACCTTTTTCCCTAAAGAATGTCCTCAAAGATTACTTTTTTTAAAAGAACATATACTGCAGTGTATCAAACACAAGGATACCCAGGTAGACCCTGGAGAGTTCTGACTGTGACTAAGAGTTTGCTTCCTTTAGGCTACCCTTTTGATTTAGATACTTGTTAAATTTTGTTTTAGGATTACCTTGGAATACTAACAGTAATGAAATTAATTCTGTTCATTTACAGATCAAAAGTAATAGTGTAGAAGAATTACTTTTGAGAAATATCCAAACATACCTTGTCTATTTTTTTTTTTTTGTATCTTTAATATGGATCCTCTCTGACCAAACTAAACTTGTTTCTGAATAAGATTTTGAAGACCTATAGTGAAGAGCGTTCTTCTGTTGCTTTTTCCCCCACTACTTATATGCTAGAAAGTCTAGTAACAAAAGACTTGTTCTTCCAGCGGTATCTATACGCCCACTTGTCCCAAACCCAGGATTATGTGTGTCTGCTGTTGAAGCAATGTGTTAAGCTAGAAAAACCATGGAAAACTAATGGTTTATAACTAATTTATTAAGAGAAGATAAAAGATAGAAATCTAGAGAATTCAATTATTTAAGACTTAGGCAGCAAAAGGAGAGCAGGTATAAAGACTGAGAAGGAATTTGTAGGAAGGGAGGAAGGCAGGTCAGTAAGTTGGAAGAAAAGAGGCCATAGAAACCAAAAAGGAGAGTTTCGGGAAGCAGTGAGTCAGTAGGATCAGATGCCGCCGAGAAACAGGTTAGAATGGAGATGGGTACGGTTCTGTTGCATTTGACTGTTAGGAAGTGGCTCCCTTACTGAGGCAATAGCAAAGTGTGGGCAGAAGAATATATCAGAGTGTTGGGAAACAAACAAGCAGTGGTGAAGTGAAGACTGCAGGAGTGGATTCCCCACGAGTCCCTCAGTCCTGGCCGGGTATTCTGCACAGTCTCTGCTTACTGAATTTTGAAGCAGTTGTACTTGAATTTAAAGATGTTAGATACAAAACATTCATATAGCTTATTGCATAATTGCCAGAAACCTGTTATTTTTATATTAATGTAATAATTTGTGTAAAACTAAATGTTTAAAGCTCTTGAACACAGCTAAATGGAAACCTCTAATACAAATGCTAATTTTATTTCTTATTTTTCAAAAAGTCTTGGCTACTTATGATTCAGCAGACGGAACAGCTTAGCAGGATCATGAAGACGCATGCAGAGGACCTGAATTCTGGGCCCTTACACAGGCTCACCATGATGATCAAGGACAAGCAGCAGGTGAAGAAGAGTTACATAGGTGTCCATCAGCAGATAGAGGCAGAGATGATCAAGGTTTGTCTTTCCACTCTGGAATTCTTTCTGTTGTGTGATTTTTAAATTCACTGAAATGCTGTATCCTACTTGAGTTTAAAAAATGTTTAGTCACTATTTCCTGGTAAAAAATAGATTTCAATGTCTCTAATAAGTACTAGCTTATTTTTATTGAATATAAAACATTATTGATTATAAGATATGTGATTATATATTCGCATGAAAGAAATGCTGCCAAAATAAATTAGGATACTTCTAAATTTTCTTCACAACCAGTGTCTGTCCCTTCTGCCTAACTTTTTACAGTGGTTTTAACTGTGAAAATTTGCAAGTGTACAGAAGAAGAGAGAATAATTAAATGAACTCCCATTGACCCATCCATCTGCCTAGTCAGTATTTTGGTTGGTTTTTACATCTGTACTCGCACCTACCTTTCTTCTACACTGGATAATTTTATAGAAATTTCAAGTTGTTTTTTTAAATTTTCTCTTTAACAAAACTGTGTTATCATTAACTCACCTAAAAATAAAGATAATTCCTTAATACTATTAATTATCCTGATTGTGCTCAAATGATCGTTCAATGTTTTTTTTTTTTGCAGTTGGTCCATTTGAATCATGAGCCAAACCTGGCTTATACATTGCATTTAAATAATTTCTTTTAATCTCTAGGTTCCTGACTTTTAAAATGCTATGCATTTTTGAAAGAAACTGGGTAATTTACTCAATAGAATTGAATTCTTTCATTTTGGATTTTGCTGTTAGCATCTTGTGATGCAGTTTCACGTATTCCCTTATCTTTCAATTTTCCAGCAAACTGGAAGTTAGCTACAGAGGCTTGATGATAGTCTTGCTGTTTATTTTGGCCTGGTATAGATTTCCTGTTGTTTCATAACAAGAGGTATATATTGTCTGCTAATAGGTTCCAGTGTTGTCAGCCTGGTCAATCTATTAAAAATTTTCTTTTCAGCCTTTTACCTCATGAAACACTTGATGTCCCCTGCTTAGATCCATTAGTTCAGTGGAGGTTGTAAAATGACAATATTTTACTTCTGTCATTCCTAATGCAATTGTTAGCTGGAATTTTCAATAAAAATTTTTCCCGTATCAGCTCTTTGGTTGCTGTGAGGTACAGATCATGTAAGAAAGGTAGGGTAAATACTTGCTTTTAGACATTAATTTGCCAGTTTGTGAACAGTGAATTGGTTCTTTAGCAGCTTCAGAAGTTAAGACTTCCATTTTCCAATCCAGCATGTAAGAAGCTTGGAAGTTGTCACTCCATCCTAACAGCAAATAAAAATCTGAACAAACTGAAAAATCAGCCACTCTTCTTAGATCCAGTAGAGAAGATGGGTCACAGAGCAGAATGACTGTCGCCCAAGCTGGAGAGACGGACAAGGGAACATGGATAGTCACAACTAATCAGAGCAACATCAGACTTGAGAGCAAGTGTTAGGTGTAGAAAAACCTGAACTAGAACTGACACACTCTGGACGCCCTGATGGTTAAAAACTCCTGGAGGACCCACTCGTTGAGGGGCCTTCACACTTGAGAATTTTACCTCCCGAATCCCTGCCAGTTTCTCCCAGTGAATATAGAGGGAAAAAGAAACTCTCATGATCTCGGCAGTGGAAGAGGACGGGGACCACTTTGACATAGGTTAGAGCATTCTGTTCTTAGCAAGGTCTGTCCTCAGAAGAAACTGTTCAGCTAGAGCCCACTTTGACATAGGTTAGAGCATTCTGTTCTTAGCAAGGTCTGTCCTCAGAAGAAACTGTTCAGCTAGAGCCTGACTGATCTGAGGAAAGGGAAACAACTGTATGTTGTCTAAAGAAACCCTCTTTATATATAAAGACACACAGATGAATAGTAAATGGATGCTGAAAGATATACCATACTGACCCTAATCAAAAGAAAGTGGGAGTAGCTATATTAACGTCAGATAAGACAGACTTCAAAGCGAGGACATTTATCAGGGATAAAGAGAGTTACATAGTGTTCAAGGGGTCAGTTCTCCAGGAAGACAGTACAATCCTTAATGTACATGTGCTTAAGAGCATAGCATGAAAATATTGGTAGAACTGCAAAAACTGTTAAAATTGCAGGGAGAAATGAGTGGACCTCCATGACAGCTGGAGCTTTCGGTACCCTTCCCCCGCCCCAATCAGAAATGGACAGATGCAGCAGACAGAAAGTGAGTAACGACAGAGTGAACTTAATAATACCATTAGTCAGCTAGACATAGTGAACATCTGTTGACTACTTCACGCAAAAACAGGGGAATACACGTTCTTCTCAAGCTTATATTGCACAATTCAGCAAGATATTCCACATTCTAGGTCATAAGCTACATCAAAATATATTTGAAAGAATAGAATTGATACAGTAAGATAGCCAGAAAATCCTCAAATACTTGGAGATTAAACGGCACACTTCTAAATAACCCATGGACCAAGGAAGAAATCTCAAGAAAAATTTAAAAATATTTTGAACTAAATGAAACTGAAAAGAAAACTTATCAAAATGTGTGGGGTAAAGCAAAAGCAGTGCTTAGAGGGAAATTTATAGCATGGACTGCATTTGCTAGAAAAGAAGAAAGATCTAAAATCAATCATCCAGGCTTCTACCTTAGGGCAATAGAAAAAGGAGCAAATTGAATCCAGAGTACACAGAAGAAAAGAAATAATGAAAACTAGAGTAGAACTCAGTGAAAATGAAAACATGAAACTAATTGAGAAAAGTCAACAAAACTAAAATCTGATTCTTCGAGAAGGTGAATAAAATCAACAAGTCTCTAGCCATACTAACAAAAAAATCAGTGTGGGTACAAATTACTAATATCAGAAGTGAAAGAGGAGACATCACTATATATCCCATGGATATTAAAAGGATAATGAAAGAATACTCTTTAATCAACCCTATGTCCATAAATTTGATAAGCTGGGAGAAATGGCAGAGTGCCTTGAAGTACACAGTCGGCTAAAACTCACATAAGACAAGATAGACAATCTGAACCGGCATGTATCTATTTAAGTAATTGAATCGATCATTAATAACTGTGAAAACCAGAAAGCACCAGGCCCAGACGCCTTCACTGGTGAATTCTGTCAAACATTTTAAGGAGGACATTGCACCACGTTTCCACAAACCTACCTCAGAAAAAGAAACAGAGACTTACTAATTCCGTTCTATGATGCTAATGTTCTCTAACACCAAAAGCAGACAAAGATGTTAGCAAACTATAGACCGATGTCTTTCATGAACATAGATGCAAAAATCCTTGAACTATTAAGAAATTAAATCCAACAGTGTAGAAAAAGAACTTACATACCTTGACTAAGTGGAGTTTATTTCAGGTGTGAAAGTCTGGTTCAATATTTGAAAATCAATTAATGGAATCCGTTATATCAACAAACTAAAAAGAAAAATTACATGAGCATATGAATAGATGCAGAGAAAGCATTTGACAAAATCTACCACCAATTGGTGATTAAAAACGCTCAGTAAACTAGGAATAAAGGTGAACTTCCTCAACTTGATAAAGGATATCTACAAAAAACTTCCAGCTAACATCATACGTAAATGTGAGAAACATGTAATTTTCCCACTAAGATCAGAGCAAGACATGGATGTCCCCCCCTTGCCACTGCTTGTTAAAATAAATCCTGTCAATCTTAGCTAATGAAACAAGACCAGGACAAGAAATCAAATGTATACAGATTGGGAATGAATGTCATTATTTACAAATGACATGATTGTTTATGGAGATAATCCAAGACAATCAACCAAAAACTCTGGAAACAAACAATCAGTTATAGCAAGTTTGCAGGAAATGACAACCCACTCCGGTATTCGTGCCAGGAAAATCCCATGGACAGAGGAGGCTTGCGGGCTACAGTGCATGGGGTCACAAAGAGTCAGACACAACTGAGCGACTTCACTTTGCAGAATACAGTGTTAGCATACAAAAGTCAACCACTTCCCTATGTATTAACAATAAACAGATGGGATATGAAATTAAAAGCACAGTACCATCTACATTAACCTCAAAAATGAAATACTGAGGTATAAATCTAACAAAGTATGTACACGATCTATAGGAGAACAATGACAGAGGTCTGATAAAGAAATCAAAGAAGAAATAATTGTTATCCTGTGTCCTTAATATTGTCAAGATATCAGTTTTTCCCATTTTGCACTATATATTTAATACACATCCCAATCAAAATCCCAGCAAATGCCAGACTGATTCTAAAATTCACATGGAGTAGCAAAAGACCCAGAATAGGTGACGGAATATTGGAGAACAAAATTGGAAGACCGGCATTATGTGACTTCCAGATTTATTATAAAGACGCAGTAATCAAGAGAGTTTGGCGTTTGTGAAAGAAAATAAACAGATAAACAAATAGATCAGTGAAACAGAATCTAGAGAGTCCAGAAGTAGATCCGCATAAATATAGTTGACTGAATTTTGAAAAAAAGGGGCAAAGTCAGCACAGGGGAGAACAGTTAATATTTTCAACAAATGGCACTGGAACAGGGACAAAAAAACAAATGTGCAAATAATGAATCTATACACAGACTTTACACCAGTCACAAAAATTAACTCCAAGTGGATCACAGACCTAAATGTAAAATTTAAAACTGTAAAACACCTAGAGGATAAATAGAACACCCAGATAACCTTAGGCATGGAGATGATGTTTTGTATACAACACCAAAGGCATCCATGAGAAATGATTGATAAGCTGGAATTCATAAAAATTTAAGACTTCTGGTCTCTTTTCTGTCCTTCCTTTCTGTCTCTCTTTCTTTAAAAAACTGTCTATTTTTGGCTGTACCATACAGCTTGTGGGATGTTAGTTCCCTAACCAGGGATTGAACCCAGACCCTCAGCAGTGAGAGCACAGAGTCCTGACCACAGGACTGCCAGGGAACTTCCTCCTTTCTTTCTTTTGTAAAAAATTATAACGCTACAGAAATGTATGTGATATGTGTGGCATACAGCAAAGGAACAACATGAGTTTTTCATTCCGAGAAATTTTACTTATATTGGATGTGAGTCAAAGTACGAAGCTGTGACTCTAGTCTCAAAGGGTGTGGCATCTTTATTACAGAATTTAGGGGAAAGTAACGGAATTGACTGTGTGGATCACAACAAACTGTGGAAAATTCTGAAAGAGATGGGAATACCAGACCACCTGACCTGCCTCTTGAGAAATCTGTATGCATGTCAGGAAGCAACAGTTAGAACTAGACATGGAACAGCAGACTGGTTCCAAATAGGGAAAGGAGTATGTCAAGGCTGTATACTGTCACCCTCCTTATTTAACTTATATGCGGAGTACATCATGAGAAATGCTGGGCTGGAGGAAACACAAGCTGGAATCAAGAGTGCCAGGAGAAATACCAATCACCTCAGATATGCAGATGACACCACCCTTATGGCAGAAAGTGAAGAAGAACTAAAAGAGCCTCTTGATGAAAGTGAAAGAGGAGAGTGGAAAAGTTGGCTTAAAGCTCAACATTCAGAAAACTAAGATCATGGCATCTGGTCCTATCACTTCATGGCAAATAGATGGGAAACGGTGGCAGACTTTCTTTTTCTGGGCTCCAAAATCACTGTAGATGGTGATTGCAGCCATGAAATAAAAAAGACGCTTTTTCCTTGGAAGGAAAGTTATGACCAACCTAGACAGCATGTTAAAAAGCAAAGACATTACTTTGTCAACAAAGGTCCGTCTAGTCAAGGCTATGGTTTTTCCGGTGGTCATGTATGGATGTGAGAGTTGGACTATAAAGAAAGCTGAGCGCCGAAGAATTGATGCTTTTGAACTGTGGTGTTGGAGAAGACTCTTGAGAGTCCCTTGAACTGCAAGTAGATCCAACTAGTCCATCCTAAGTGAGATCGGTCCGGGTGTTCATTGGAAGGACTGATGTTGAAGCTGAAACTCCAATCCTTTGGCCACCTGATGCGAAGAGTTGACTCATTTGAAAAGACCCTGATGCTGGAAAGATTGAAGGCAGGAGGAGAAGGGGACGACAGAGGATGAGACGGTTGGATGGCATCACCGACTCAATGGACATGAGTTTGAGTAAACTCCAGGAGTTGGTGATAAACAGGGAGGCCTGGCGTGCTGCAGTCCATGGGGTCACAAGGAGTCAAACACAACTGAGCAACTGAACTGAACTGAACTGAAGAGCATTGAAAGTGAAACTCAGTAGGGTCTCAAGCACACTCTGGGTAGTCTATTAGCAAGTATAAACTATATAATGACTTCATAAATTTAAAAGAAACAATGAACTGAAAGCAGCTTGATATGCAAGATAAAATGAACCAGATTGGCAAAATTTTCAGACAGGTTTCAACAACAGACATGAATGGGATACATTAGTTTAAAGGTTCGCAAAATGGAAAAACGTTCAATTCCCTGAGACCAGAGCAGTAAACTGCGATGGGCACTCATGTAGATGGAAGTGTCCATATTTCTTGCCTGGTCCAAATATATATTTATACACACACACACACACACACACAGACACACACACACATTCTCTTCGAAAACAAAACCAGACTAAACCCACTTCTACAAAACACAATATCAAAGGAATGAGAAGATGAACTGTAAACTGGGAGAAAAAGTTTGCAAAGACATTTGATAAAGGACTGTTATCTAAAACACAGAAAGAACTCTAATATAAAATCTACAAAAAAAGAAGCAACCTTATGAAAAAGTAAACACGTCACCAAAGAAGATATACAGATGGCAAATAACCAGATACAAATTTGTTCAAATTTTATGCCATCAGGGAAATGCAAATGAAAGGAATAATGAGATGCCGCTGCTCCAGATTAGAATGCCCCAAATCCAGAACACTGACGACATCAAATACTGGTGGGGTTATGGAGCAACAGGAACTCGCATTCATTGCTGGTGGGATTGCAAAATAATTCAGCCACTTTGGAAGACAGTTTGGTTGTGTTTTACAAAAATAAAAATAGTCTTACCGTAGGTTCCAAAAATTGAGCTCCTTGGTATTTATCCAAAGGAGTTGAGAACATATGTCTACCCTAAAGCCCACACATAGCAGTTTATAACAGCTTTATTCATAATTGTCAAAACTTAGATGCAACCAAGATGCCTTTTAGTAATGAATGGATAAACCCGTGGTGCATCCAGACAATGAAATATTACTCAGCGCTCAAAGGAAATGAGCTACCAAGAAAGATATGGAGGAACCTTAAATGTATATTACCAAGTGAAAGAAAGTGAAAGTGAAAATGTTCATTGCTCAATTGTGTCTGACTCTCTGCAACCCCGTGGCCTGCAGCCTGCCAGGCTCCTTTGTCCATGGGATTCTCCAGGCAGGAATACTGGAGTGGGTTGCCATTCCCTTCTCCAGGGGATCTTCCCGACCCAGGGAGTGAACCCAGGCCCCCCACAATGTAGGCAAATTCTTTACCATTTGAGCCACCAGGGAAGCCCACTAAGTAAAGGAAGCCAATCTGAAAAATGTATATGATTCTAGCTATGTGGTATTCTTGAAAAGTCCTATCTATATCTGTATCATGGGCTTTCCTGGTGGCTCAGTCTGTAAAGAATCCGCCTGCAATGCAGAAGACGGAGGTTCGATCCCTGGGTCGGGAAGATCCCCTGGAGAAGGAAATGGTGACCCACTCCAGTATTCTTGCCTGGAAAATTCCATGGACAGAGAAACCGGGTGGGCTACAGTCCATGGGGTCGCAAGAGTTGGACGTGACTTAATGACTAAATGCTGAACGATATCTATATATTATGGGGCTTCCCAGGTGGAGCCAGGGGTAAAGAACCCTCCTGCCAGTGCAGGAGATATAAGAGATGCGGGTTCGATCCCTGGGTTGCGAGGATCTCCTGGAAGAGGGCACGGCAACCCACTCTAATGTTCTTGCCTGGAGAATCCCACGGACAGAGGTGCCTGGTGGGCTACAATTCATAGAGTCGCAGAGAGTTGGACACGACTGAAGCGACTTGGTGCATATCTATCAGAGTTGGCATTTTTCTTCACTTATACAGCGCCACCTCCATGCCGTCAAGAACCTTGGTGATGCAGAGTTTGTTTAAAGTAGGCTCTGGGACTTTCTTCCAAGTTGCTTATGTCCCTTTAGCAAGTTTTTAATGCTGCTGATTTCTTAACTCTTCTCAAAAGTCTTATTAGATGTTTTTAAGATACCATCTAAAATTCTCAATTTTTTCTTGAATGCTTTTTATGGCTGACTGCAGAGTCCAGGACTTGGATTTGCCAGGCCTTTCTGTAGAAATAATAACCAAGTTAACGTGTGCATGCAGTGACCACCCACTGTCATGAATGCTGCCTGGTCAACATTAATAAGATGAGTCTTTTCAGAGATGTTACAGTGCAAAAAATAAATTCATATTAGAACTGATGGATTATGACAACTCGGAGTTATTCTGTGTAATTAAAATCAGAGTTTTAAATTAGCTTTTTTATTAGAGAAAATATTTCTGTACATAGCAGTAAATTATTGGCCTTTAAATTTTAGGTAATGACAGCAGTAGTTTATGATTTGCTCTTCTTTTTAAGAAATGGTTTTCTTTTTTTCATATGCCTTTGAGTTTATCACCAATTTCTAAGCTAATTTTAGTTTATTGTTTATAATTGTATATTAAAGAGCAGTTCTGACTCCTAAGCAGTAAGACATGCATCAGTTAATGCTTTGAAATTTAAGTTCTTGACAGATGTAACTTTAAGCATTTAAAAATCTTTTTGCATTTCTTTTTTTTTTCTTTTTGACAGGTTACAAAGACAGAATTAGAGAAATTGAAAACCAGCTATAGACAATTAATAAAAGAAATGAACTCTGCCAAAGAGAAATATAAAGAAGCTGTAGCTAAAGGTATGGCACAGTTAGGAGCAATGTTTATTGTGGTGACTTTTATTTTTGTCATTTGAAAGTTATCTTTATAAGTGGTGGAATGAATCCACTTAGACTGATTAACATATAGGTATATTAAAATAAGCCTAAATAGACAAATTATCAAACTGAATAATGTCTTCTTTTTGAGGTGAAAACTATTTTTGAGTAGTTCATATTAAATAGAATTATATAGTACTTGTGATAGGGTGCAAAGAATGTTTAAAATATTCCCTCAGCCTTCAGATTTACTTACTGAATTAACATTAAATAAGAAAAATAAAGTCATATTTGTTTAGAAGCCTTTATTGATCCTCTTTTTACCTGTATTTAAGTACCATTAAAACACAAGTCATTTTATAGCTTAGTTTTGCTTTTATAGCTTGATTTTATTGTCCTAAAATTTTCATAATATGGTTTGGAAGTAAATGGAAAGAGAAATGTTATGTTTTTAACGGAGATTTCTGGTTATAGTTGTAAATGTGACAAAACAGTCTTCATATTTAGATTTATTTTAATTACAAAAGTTTTTTTTTTCTGGTTATATATGAACATTATTAGTAACTCTTTTGGAGAAGGAAATGGCAGCTGAGTCCAGCATTCTTGCCTGGATAGTTCTATGGACAGAGGAGCCTGGTGGCCTGCAGTCCTTGTGGGCTGCAGTCAGGCACAGCTGAGCTGCTGAACAACAAGCAGATGTAAAAGAGTTTTATTATTTAACTTATCTTTCTCTTTTATTAATGCATTCTCTCTTTGTCTTCCACTTGTGTATTTTTCTGTTGTGTTGTTGAGGAAAATGAGGTAAATAGCTCCTGTGTTTGGATATAGTTTGCACAGTGAGAATGGGGTGTTTTTGTTGCTATTCCCAATAGACCAGAAGAGAGACGGATTTGAAGCAGCGTTCCCCGCTCTCCCTTCTCTCTTTCCGGCCTTTCTGCCTCCCTTTCCCCCCTCCTCCTGCTGTTTCCTGCTTCCCTCCTCTCCTCCCTTCTCTGACCCTCCCCTCCTCTCCTCCCTTCTCCCCCTTGCCCTCCCATCTCCCAGTATTCCCTAAAGCATTTTTTTGGCGTCTCTTTCTCACCCTGTCTCTACCCCTCCCACATTTTTTTTTTCATATTTCTGCTTCTTGCAGGGTTTCTGCTGCTTTCTTAGTGAAGATGAATTAATATTCACAGTTTGCTTATTTTTACTTATTTTTCTTGTGCCTTAACCGACATTTTGAGACCCTGATCTCTTTTTAATGCAAATTTATCTTTTAAAATGCTTTTGTAGTTAAGTTATATAAGTTCTTTAAGTGAAGAAAACAAGAAGTGCAATAGTGGAAAAATCAGCCAGACTTTGGAGTCAGTCTTGGATGTAAGTTCCAATGTTGTATGATTGTTTCATAATTTTCAGATTTCATATACCTAAGTAGTATTCCCTTTTTGTTTTAAAGGGTGCTTTATATAATCAAGAAATATTTACTGAGCATTATTTGATATCTTTAAGTTGTTGAGATTCAAACATTCAAGGAACTTAACATTCCTAGTTGATGTTCTAACTTGGGAACTTCAAGTCTTCTCCTTTTTCAAAATTTAGTCTTTGCTAAGCCATCAAGAGTAATTTAAAACTAGTTTTGTACGTTGAGCATTACTACTCAGTCTGTGAAAGAGTAAGTTTTATAAAGTTTATTACCTAATGCTTGGCTAGCATTCTTAAATTTCCTGTAATGTAAATATCCATGTTTGAATTCACCCAGAGCAGGCGATGACTTAATTCATTTACACTGTAATCCATCTGTGTGAAGTATGTCACACGAGGTCTGTATCTGTTGAAGAATGATTGATTAGGAAAAGAAATACATTATTACTCCCAAGTCTTTGATACCTGCTTTTAATGATAGTTTATTTTTGTTTGAAAAATGAAATCTAATTCAGGTATCATGAATTTTAAATAGTTCATGTACCTAAGATTTATATTATCAAAGATTATTCACAGGTAATAATTGTTCTTTATTACTTTTGGTAGAGATAAAACACCATTTATTGTTAGTAATAAGAAGGAAACTAGAAAATCTGAAGATTTTGATTGATCTTAAGCAGTATATTATTTGACGGAGTCTCCTGTTAGAATATGTGAGCTGATTTGTTAATGTATTTCCTTTCTAAGGTGTTAGTGATGTGCTCCTGTCTTCAAGAATTTGATTGCTCTCATTAGATCAATTTATAATGTGTAAGTTCTTGTGTAACTATGTAAGTGCATGAGACATACGTAAATTTCCCTTTTTTATAATCACAGCTGTCTTTATACTCATGTTTATATGGAAAAGTATAAAACTATACTTTTGAAAACCTGGTTTTCAAACTGCTTCTACATTTATCATGGAAATAGGGATTGTTTGTGTGTGTGTGAGGTTATTTACTCTTATAAGGATGACATGTGGGCAGATTCTTCCAGCATTTACAGGTTTTATGTCAGAGCCATAGTTTATCTGGGGAGGCCCCACCAGGCCATTTCTGGAATGGGCTCTAGGAGCTGCTGGGGCACTGGCATTTAGAGTCCTTACTTTAGGAATTGGGAGGTCTTGGGAAAGCTACTTGAAAACTCAGTCCAGCACATAGGCTCCACCCTGAGAAGACAAGCTCTGGAGGAGATAGCACCTGGCAATAGTTCCTGTAGTAAGTGAGGGTTAAATTCTGGGTTTGGTGGAGAATTGGTATAGAATCCAGGATTCAGTGACTACACCTGGAGGTTCAGCAACAGTAGTAGATCAGCAGGCAGCCTGGGTGCAGACTGACATTCCAGACTCCTGACCCTGCTCTGTGAATCACACAAAATACTTTTCAGTTTTCAGTGTTAGAATTTATATCAAAGGAACACTGATTTATGTTATCTAATGTAAAGTATATAGCATTCATTTGTAATATTAATAGAGCATCATTTTTGTTGGGCTTCCCTGATAGCTTAGCTGGAAAAGAATCCGCCAGTAATGTGGGAGACCTGGGTGCGATCCCTGGGTTGGGAAGACCCCCTGGAGAAGGGAAAGGCTACCCACTCCAGTATTCTGGCCCAGAGAATTCCAGTATTCTTTCTGGCCACGGAGTTGCAAAGAGTCGGACACGACTGAGTGACTTTCACTTTCATTTTAGTTAATTTTTTTTTTCTTTTGCAATATATCCTAAATATCAAATTCATGTTGTTCTCTTCTATGTTGCGGGAACAAATATTTGTCTTAAGTTAACTTGGACTAATTTGGACAGTAGTCTGTTGGTTTTTATTTATAACATGTATGCTGAGAACAACCAAACTAATTTTAGCTTACTGAACTGAGGGAACACCAGACCACCTGACCTGCCTCTTGAGAAACCTGTATGCAGGTCAGGAAGCAACAGTTAGAACTGGACATGGAACAACAGACTGGTTCCAAATAGGAAAAGGAGTACATCAAGGCTGTATATTGTCACCCTGCTTATTTAACTTATATGCAGAGTACATCATGAGAAACACTGGGCTGGAGGAAGCACAAGCTGGAATCAAGATTGCCGGGAAAAATATCAGTAACCTCAGATATGCAGATGACACCACCTTTATGGCAGAAAGTGAAGGAGAATTAAAAAGCCTCTTGATGAAAGTGAAAGAGGAGAGTGAAAAAGTTGGCTTAAAGCTCAACATTCAGAAAACTAAGATCATGGCATCTGGTCCCATCACTTCATGGCAGATAGATGGGGAAACAGTGGAAACGGTGGCTGATTTTATTTTGGGGGGCTCCAAAATCACTGCAGATGGTGATTGCAGCCATGAAATTAAAAGACACTTGCTCCTTGGAAGGAAAGTCATGACCAATCTAGACGGCATATTAAAAAGCAAAGACATTACTTTGTCAACAAACGTCCATTTAGTCAAGGCTGTGGTTTTACCAGTAGTCATGTATGGATATGAGAGTTGGACTATAAAGGAAGCTGAGCACCGAAGAATTGATGCTTTTGAACTGTGGTGTTGGAGAAGACTCTTGAGAGTCCCTTGGACTGCAAGGAGATCCAACCAGTCCATCCTAAAGGAGACCAATCCAGACTATTCATTGGAAGGACTGATGCTGAAGCTGAAGCTCTAGTACTTTGGCCACCTCATGAGAAGAGTTGACTCATTGGAAATGACCCTGATGCTGGGAAGGATTGCGGGCAGGAGGAGAAGGAGATGACAGAGGATGAGATAGTTGGATGGCATCACTGACTCGACGGACATGAGTTTGGGTGGACTCCAGGAATTGGTGATGGACAGGGAGGCCTGGCGTGCTGCGGTTCATGGGGTCGCAAAGAGTCGGACACGACTGAGCGACTGAACTGATACTGAACTGAGGTTAATAATTTAGGATGTTTCTTGATAGCATGGAATAGTGAGTTCTTGAATGCAAAATACTCAGGTTTTCCTTTCCTATTGCATATTATTCTGAATACTTTTAGTTGGTTAAACACATGACTAGTTTTGCCATAAAACAATTTTGTCATTCCATAAAGCTTGTATCCAAACTAAGGTTCTGACATAATGGCTGCAAGTGGAAAAACTTGCTGTCGCATCATCTCTTTTTAAAATACTTTTTAATATTAATCTTTTTTAATATTTTGAACTTCTTTTTTTATATTGGAGTATAGCCCGTTAACTACATAACGATATTTTCAGGTGGTCATATCATCTTTATAAAGAGTCAATAACTATTCAGGAGGACTCCCACAGGATCATATTAGCTGTGAACAAAGAGTTTTCCTTTTCAATCTAGAGGGGTTTTTTTTTTCTTTTTCTTTCCTAACTTTCCTAGCTAGAATCTCCAGTATAGTGTTGAATAGAAGAAGAAAGAGCAAACATGTTTACCTTGCTGCTGATCTTACTGGGGAAGACTTTCATCATAAGGATGAAGTTAACTATAGTTTTTCAAAGATTTTTCTTTCTGTTGGCTTGAATAAGTTCATTTTCATTCCTGCTTAGTAATGGAAGTTCAGTTCAGTTCAGTCACTCACTCGTGTCCGACTCTTTGCGACCCCATGAATCACAGCACGCCAGGCCTCCCTGTCCATCACCAACTCCCGGAGTCTACCCAAACCCATGTCCATTGGGTTGGTGATACCATCCAACCATCTCATCCTCTGTCGTCCCCTTCTCCTCTTGCCCCCAATCCTTCCCAGCATTAGGGTCTTTTCCAATGAGTCAACTCTTCGCATGAGGTGGCCAAAGTATTGGAGTTTCAGCTTCAACATCAGACCTTCCAATGAACACCCAGGACTGATCTCCTTTAGGATGGACTGGTTGGATCTCCTTGCAGTCCAAGGGACTCTCAAGAGTCTTCTCCAACACCACAGTTCAAAAGCATCAATTCTTCGGTGCTCAGCTTTCTTCACCATCCAACTCTCACATCCATACATGACCACTGGAAAAACCATAGCCTTGACTAGTAATGGAAGTTAGATTTTGTCAAATGATTTTTCTGTGTCTGTGGAGATGTGTATTTCTTTTTCTTTTAGTTTGATATATGAGTTGTTTTGATTGATTTTCATGTTTTTCAAATACTATACCAACCTCGCATCCTGGGGATAAACTCCTCTTGGCTATTATATATTGTTATTTTCGATGTTATTTGATATGATTGGCTAAGTTTTTATGAATTTTCATATTTGTCTTTGTTTCTTTTAATAGCTAGTCTCATTTTGGTGTAATTTTAATACTTGTCCTCCACTTGATTTCCCCCCTGTTCAATTTTGTAGAAATCCTTGTGTTCAATTCATAATATTTCTTAAATATTGGTAGAATTCACTTGTGAAGCCATGTGGGTCTGCTTGCTTTATTTTTTCTTTTTAGCTAGAATGTTTAGACTAAATTCGGTTTCTTTAGTTGATATCAGCTGTTCGTTCATCTTTTTCTCTGAGTTTTAGTAGGTTGTATCTTTCAAGGGCTTGTTCATTCGTTTGTTAAATTTACTGGTACTAAGTTGTTCAGAACACGCCCTTTTTCACCCTTGTATAGAATCTGTGGTGACGTTTTCTTTCTCATTTTTGTTACTGACACTTCGTGTCTTCTCTTTTTTACCTACTCTTTCTGGCCAGAGGTTTATTGGTTTCATTAATCTTCTCAAAGGTCAGCTTTAGGCTTTATTTTGTTTCTGTTTTTCTGTTTTCTTTGTAATTGATTTATGCTCTAATTTTTGTTTCTTTTCTTCTTGTGCTTGCTTTAGGCTTTGCTTACACCAGTTTGTCTAAGTTATTTTTTAAATGTGAAAACTAAGATCATTGATTTGAGACCTATCTTTCCTAATACAGGCATTTAGTGCTATGAATTTCCCTAAGTACTGTTTTAGCAACATTCCATAAATGAGTATGTGTTATGCCATCGTTTTTCTTTAGTTCAAAATACTTTAAGTATTTCCTTTTTTTTTTTTTCCCTTTGATCCACAGGTTATTTAGAAATGTATTAAGTTTCCTAAAAGTTTTGACATTTAAAAAAGTCTCTATTTATGATTTATAATTTAATTTCATTTGTTCTGAGTATTTTTTTATGATTTTATTGCTTTTACACTTAAGAATATATATTATAAGGTCCATGGTTGGTTTATCTTGGTAAATGCTTCATGTGTGCTTTGTAAGAATATGTTTTCTGCTGCTGTTGTTGGTTGCAGTGGTCTATACTGTTAGCTTGGGCCAGTTGGTTGATAGTATTATTAAACATTTTTGTGTTCTTACTGATATTCTCTTTACTTGTTCTATCAGTTATTGAGAGAGGGCAGTTGAAATGTCCTATGTGATTGTGTTTGTCTGTTTCTTCTCATAGTTTTGTCAGTTTTTTGCTTAATGCATTTTGAAACTCTTGCTATTGATTGTAAAAAGCAGTCATGATTGTTGTTTTCTCTTAATGCTCTGACCTTTCTCTCATATGCTGCTAAGTCTCTTCATTCATGTCCGCCTCTGGGTGACCCCATAGACGGCAGCCCACCAGGCTCCTCCGTCCACGGGATTCTCCAGGCAAGAACACTAGAGTGGGTTGCCATTGCCTTCTCCAATGCATGCATGCATGCTAAGTTGCTTCAGTCATGTCCGACTCTGTGCGACCCCATGGATAGCAGCCCACCAGGCTCTTCTGTCCACAGGATTCTCCAGGCAAGAGTACTGGAGTGGGGTGCCATTTCCTTCTCCATTCTCTCATATGAAATGACCTTTATTATTGCTGGTATTATTCTTTTCTGTGTTATCTGTTCTGATGTTAATATTAGATATTTTGATTAATGTTTACATGGTAGTTTTTTTATCCTTTCACTTCAACATTTTTTAGTCTTTATATTTGAAGTGCATTGCTTATAAGCATCATATAATTAGATCTTGCTATTCTATCTTGATAATCTCTACATTTTAATTGTGATAGTTAGACTATAATGTGATTGATTTTGACAGTGTTAGGTTTAAATTTGTCATCTTGCGGTTTTTTTCCCCTTTGTTTCATCTGTTCTTTATTCTACTTTTCCTTTTTTCTTCCGTCTTTTGAATTAATTGAAAAAATTTCTTAAGATTACCTTTGTTGTCATGTCTCCTTTGTTGTCTTATTAGCTATAACTTTCTGTTTTGTTATTTTATCTTTATTTTACCATGGTATACCTTCAAGTGACGTTATATCCCCTTGTGTATAACAAGGAATCCTGACACTGGTATGGTTCCTGTATTTGTGCTATTGTTGTGATATACTTTACTTTTGCATATGTTTTTAACTTTATACTATATTGTTAATATTTCTGATCAGTCAGATATCTTCAAAATTATAATAAAGCATCTTATATATTTATCCATATAGTTATCTTTTGTAGAATTCTTTATTCCATCTGATATCATTTACTTGTTCATTTAAGAAGGCCTTCTTTTCTCTCCGTGCTTTCTCTGAAACTCTACATTCAGTTGAGTAATCTTTCCCTTACTCCCTTGCCTTTTGCTTCTCTTCTTTTCTCAGCTATTTGTAAAGCTTCTCTGATAAACCAGTTTGCCTTCTTGCATTTTGTTTTCTTCAGGATAGTTTTGGTTACTGCCTCCTCTGCAGTGTTAGGAATCTCTGTCCATAGTTTGCCAGACACTCTGTCTCCCAGATCTAAACCCTTAAATCTGTCATCACCTTCACTCTATAATCATAAGAGATTTGATTCAGGTCATGCCTGAATGGGCTAGTGGTTTTCTCTACTTCAGTTTAAGCCTGAATTTTGCAATAAGGAGCTATGATCTGGGCCACACTCAGTTCCAGGTCTTGGTTGCACTGACTGTATAGAGCTTCTCCGTCTTAGACTGCAAAGAATATAATCAATCGATTATACCCAACTGAATGTAGAGTTCCAGAAAACAGCAAGGAGAGATAAGAAGGCTTTCTTAAATGAACATTGCAAAGAAGTAGAGGAAAACAATAGAATGGAAAGACTAGAGATCTCTTCAAGAAAATTGGAGATACCATGAGAACAGTTCATGCAAAGACGGACATGAGAAAGGACAGAAACAGCAAGGACCTAACAGAAGCTGGAGAGGTTAAGAGGAGGTAGCAACACTATGGAGAACTATACAAAAAAAGGTCTTAATGACTGGGACAACCACAATGGTGTAGTCACTCATCTAGAGCCAGGCATCCTGGAATGTGAAGTCAAGTGGGCCTTAGGAATCATTACTACCAACAAAGCTAGTGGAGGTGATGAAATTCCAGCTGAGCTATTTCAAATCCTGAATGATGATCTGTTAAAGTGTTGCACTCAATATGTCATCGAATTTGGAAAACTCAGCAGTGGCCACAGGATCGGAAAATGTCAGTTTTCATTACAGTTTCAAAGAAAGACAATGCCAAAGAATGTTCAAACTACCATAAACTGCGCTCTTTTCACACGCTAGCAAGGTAATGCTCAAAATCTTCAAGCTAGGCTTCAGCGGTATGTGAACCGAGAACTTCCAGATGTACAAGCTGAGATCAAATTGCAAACATTCATTGGATCATAGAGAAAGCAAGGGAATTCCAGCAAAACATCTACTTCTGCTTGATTGACTACACTAAAGCTTTTGACCATGTGGATCACGACAAACTGGAAGATTCTTAAAAAGATGGGAGTATCAGGTCATCTTACCTGTCTCTTGAGAAACCTGTATGTGGGTCAAGAAGCAACAGTTAGAACCAGACATAGAACAGTTGACTGCTTCCAAATTGGGAAAAGAGTATGTCAAGGCTGTATATTGTCATCTTAACCATTTAACTTCTATACAGAGTACAGCATGTGAAATGCAGGGCTGGATGAAGCACAGTTGGAATCAAGATTGCTGGGAGAACTGTCAACAACCTCAGATATGCAGATGATACCACTGTATTGGCAGAAAGCAAAGTAACTAAAGAGCCTCTTGATGAAGGTGAAAGAGGAAAGTGACAAAGCTCACTTAAAACTCAACATTCAAAAACTGAAGATCATGGCAACTGGTCCCATCACTTTGTGGCAAATAGATAGGGAAAAAGTAGAAACAGTAGCAGATTTGATTTTCTTGGTTCTCTGAAGGAGAAATCTGTTGTAACCATTTTCTTTATGGCTGTACATGTTTTGTATTTCTTTGGCAGCTTTTAGGATTTCCTTTTATTTATTATTGATTTCGAGGAATTTTATTCTGATATTCCTTTATGTAATTTTTTTCTCTGCTTGTGTTTATGGGTTTTGAGCTTCTTGTATCTGAAAGTTTGCAATTTTTATCAAATTTGGAAAGCTTTCAGCCGTTATTTCTTCGCGTATATTTTCTGTCTGTGTTTCTCTCTCGTTTCCTTTGGCGACTCCAGTACGCGGACCTCATGCTGTTTGTACTTGCTTGCAGCCTTCCGATGGTCTGTTTACTTCCCCGCCTTGTCCTGTTTTGCTTCTGCTTCATTTTGGTTAGTTTGTATGGTTATGTCTACAGGTTTACTGATCTTATCTTCTGCAGTGTCTAACCTGCTTTTAATCTCATGCACTGTATTTTTCATCTCAAGTATTACAGATTTGCCTGAATATAATTATGATTTGGGTCTTTTCTTCAGTCTTCCATATATCTACTTGACACATTCACCTAAATTTTAGTCTTGGTGGACTTTATCATTCCTTCTTATTTGTTTGGAAGGTTGTATGAGTTTATTCATTGCCAGATTTTGTTTGTTTGTTTCACTATAATCTTCACTTGTTTATATTGTAGAAAATATGCATCATCTTTATCTGTATACTTAAATGCACATCCTTGTTCATATGCCATGTTAGTACCTTTTTCAAAGTTAAAAAATGCTTTTAAAGAGGAAATGCATGCTAATTTTATAAAATACAAGGAATGCTATATAGTAGTGAATTAAGTGAATTTAAATATGATTTTCCTTTGAAGTTTTAGTTTGCTCGAAGATACACTGAAATATCGGAAAAGATATTCAAAGCAACTGCTTCACAGCTGTGTATTCTGATGGCTAGAATTACACTAATGGTTTTATATTTACCAAGCCTCAAAATACCCACAAAGACATTTGTGGGGCTTCTCTTACACGGGTGGAAGTCTCAGTGCTTCTGCTTTATGCACATCATATTCAGAAAAGACAGGATGAACTCTTCCACATTATACATGCCCATACCAGTCAGTCTAGAGAAGCTTGCGAGGAACATTCTTCATCAGCTTTTATAACAAGAGAGAGAGGAAACAAACTCTTTTTCAAATTCTTTTCTTCTCTATGAGAAACAGAGAGGAAAACTAAAGGATTGGTAAAATGCCTGATTATCTACAAGCCCTCATTTACCCAAAGTAGACAGAGTATGAACGTGTCTACTGCTTGAGCTGTGGGGGATTAGTTGGAAGTCTCACTCAAAAGTAAAATTTTCTGTAATGGGAAAGTAGATTTTCTTAAATTGCCTTTTCATGCGTTATGAATGGTTCTGTGATACATTATAGCCAATTAAAAGTGATTGGATCCATTGAGTTGTCTCTTTGGAGTACTTTAATTATGAAAACCAGTTTGAAATGAGTCCAGACTTGAGGCAGATGGTTAAATTTGTGTTTAAATAAATCTAAATCTTAAAAATGAATGAAACTTAGGATAAGCTCTTTTAGTTGATTTCCTTGAGTCCACTAAGAATGGCAGCTGACTTTCTTATTTGATAACCTCTAAATATTGGGGATTTAAAAAATTCAGAATCATGTATGAATGATGTATGGAGGTCCTCTAGGAAAATACTCTGAAATTCAAATTACCTCTCAGTTCAACATATGGAAGAAATGTGTTTTGAATACAGAATTTACTAAAGACAAAAATAGAGTTCAGGCTGTGTTGTTGGTTATTGGTCTATTGAAATGAGCTGAAAGTGGGAGGTTTTTCTCTTTTTTTGGATCTACTTATTTATATATATTAGCAGCTAACTTATGGCATGAATGCTTTTCAGTGTTTGGAGCTTAATATGATAGGAATTTTACAAAGTCATAAGGAATAATGGCACTCTTAATTATTAATCTAATTTACATTGGGTTAAAGCTGTATAAATTGGAATGACAGTTGTAATATTTCCCTCAGATGCTGAGATATTATGTGGGATAGGATATGCTACATGATTCACTTATATTCTACAGATAACTTCCTGAAATAATATGAAAGTACAATAATTTGATTTGTCCCTACTTTGCTTAGTTTTATTAAGTAAGTAAAGCTAAGTTTCATATACAACAAGATTAAGAGAAGTTATATTCTTTTGCTGATTTTCCTCTATATTTTGTAGGTGAGCTCCTTAACAATATTAGTTTTGGACTTGATTACTAGAAAGATGATATAAACAGATGCAGAAGGTAAAATTGTAATCTTTCCCTAACTTTTAATTTTAAAAAAATTATTTAAGTTTACTTAAAAAAAATAAGAACTATATCAATTTGTGCATTTTCTTGTTATATATCAGACACTGTTATTTGTATAAGTGATATTGTAGATAACGGAGCACATGGAAATCCCTGCCTCTTGGAGCTTACATTTTAGAGCAGAAGCTAGCTAATTAGTAAAATAAAGAAATGGAACATATAGTATGTTAGGTGATAAAAGATGTGATGGAGAGAGCCTGGTAGGTAGATAGGATGCAGAGGATGATCAAGTTAGATGTCACAGAGAAAAACATTTAAATGAAGGGGGAACATGTGGTTATCTGTACTCCAGAGAGAGGGAAAAGTGGAAGCAAAGTCCCTGAAATGGGATCATGTCTGGAGTATTTGAGAAGTAGCATGGATGCCTGTGTGGCTGGAACTGAGGGGTTGGTAAAGGAAAGGTGTGGAGGTGTGAGATGAGAATGGAGAGGAAGAATGATGGTAGGTGAAAGAGGAGGCACAGATTATGTGGGATCTTGCTACGGCTTCCCTGGTAGCTCAGCTGGTAACTAACCCGCCTGCAATGCAGGAGACCCCAGTTCGATTCCTGGGTCGGGAAGATCCACCGGAGAAGGGATAGGCTACCCACTCCAGTATTCTCGGGCTTCCCTGGTGGCTCAGCTGGTAAAGGATCCACCTGTAATGCGGGAGACCTGGGTTGGGAAGGTCCCCTGGAGAAGGGAAAGGCTACCCACTCCAGTATTCTGGCCTAGAGAATTCCACGGACTGTTTAGTTCATGGGGTCGCAAAGAGCTGGACACGACTGAGTGACTTTCACTTTCACTCTGCTAGTGAAAGTCATTGGAGGGTTTGAGCAAAGGAACGACATAAACTTAAGTTTTAAGAGAAGAATTCTGGTAGCTTTGTTGAGAATAATATGAGTGGTTGGGGAGGGATGGAAGTAATATTACTTCTAGGCTACTGGAGTAATCCAGGCGAGGGCTCATGCTTTCTTGGACCTGGCTGGTAGCAGCAGAGGTGATGAGAAGGGGTCAAATTCTGGGCATATATACACCATTGATTCTTGTTATTTGTGGTAGTTATATTCTGTGAAATCAATGTGAATACTAAATTAGCATTAGCTGATTACTGAATCATTGCCCTGGGTGAGGATAACATAAGAAATTGGATCCCTTTAAGCAGGGTCACAGCATTTTTGACAATTGATCAACATATCACTTTATTTTTTGGTGCTTCTGTTTAAAGACACCTTCTTTAATGTATATTGTTGACTCATTAACATTAAACTCACAGCTAGTAGTGTTGTAATTCATGACTCAACAGAGCTGAGTGCTTGGGGATCATTTTAAACAGCAAAATTACCAGTAAAAGGGTACTTTTTTTTCCTGTTGTGTAAGCGCACCCGCTTTGAAACACACATATTCGAACGGGTTTTTTTCTGTCATTGAGACTTTTTATGTCTAGGCTAAATAACTGAATTTTTAGATAGAATGAATGGTTAGATACTTTTGAGCTTTAATGAGTTTTTACAACTTTCTATTTTTAATTTTGACATTATTCCAGAACAACAGAAATTTTGAAAGATTAATACAAAGAATTCTCATATATACTTCAGCTGTATTCTACAAATATTAATGTTTTAGCAGCTTTATCCTTTCCTCTGTCTCTGTACACGAGAAGGAAGCTGAGAACCGGTCCCTCTGTCTCTGTGACATGTTCCTGTTATTTACTGAACACTTATCTTCTGGCTTATCTCATAGTTTTCCTGTTCTAGGGTTTGCTTCATTTCTCCAAGGATCCGTAGCTTTCACTTAGTGGAAAATGATATTTAAAAACCCATATTTGGCCCTGAGTGTGCTCATTGCTACCGGGATGTCTTTGTTCGCGGTCCTTTCAGTCAACAGAGATGGGAAATAAGCAAGTGCACACACATACACGCATACATCCGTGCCTACCTCTGTATCTGTTGCTCTGTCTGTATTGAAACTGGAGCATTCACACTGATGCTTCTAATTCTACGCAGACACCAAACAGTTCATTCTGTCTTTTCCTGTTTACATATTTGTAATCTCCTTCTTTGACAGTGAGAAAGCTGGCTGCTATTATTAACAGTCTGGTTATCTGTTCAGTCCTAAAAGGTGATTTCAGAATCGCTAACTTATGCCTCTGAAGAACAGAAACCTACTGACTGTAGTTCAGGATTTGTTTAGAGCTCCTTTTGCCTTTTGTCTTCCACTGTGGTCAGAGATTGTTTACACAGTTACTTGGATTAATCTTTTTATTCCCCACTCTTCACGTTACAAACTGGGAAATACAGCTTGGTTCTTGTTTCTTGTTGTTCAGTTGCTCAGTCATTCTGACTCTGGAAGCATGCCAGGCCTCCCTGTCCTGCACCATCTCCTGGAGATTGCTCAAACGCATGTCCATTACGTCGGTGATGCCATCTCATCCTCTGTCGTCCCCTTCTCCTCCTGCCCTCAGTCTTTCCCAGCATCAGGGTGACTTCCAATGAGTTGGTCCTTCACATCAGGTGGCTGAAGTTTTGGAGCTTCACCTTCAGCATTTGTCCCTCTAAAGAATATTCAGGGTTGATTTCCTCTAGGATTGATTAGTTTGATCTCCGTGCAGTTGAAAGGACTCTCAAGAGTCGTCTGTAGCACCACTTTTGTTTCTGTTGTATCCCATTTTAAGTTGCTTTTCCTCTCTTACCCTAGTTGACTTTCTTTATTTATTTTGCTGATGGTTAGACAGTAATGGTTCCAGAAGTCAGGACTGTATAGAACTATATACTTAGAGAACTGTATCTTCCTCATTTCTCTTTGTTTCTTATACAAAAACTGTAGTATTATGATACGCTTTTTCATTTTGATTTTCCACCTGACATTATGTCCTGAAAGATGACAATATTTCGGTTTGTAGATTTCTTTGTTACTCTTTTTAACTGCCGCAGAGCTCTTCATTGTAAGCTATCCAAGCACTTTCCTGTGTGTGGGTACAACCATTAATAAACTTTTACATCAAGTTTTTTTAAAATAATTGAAGCAATATCTTTATTTTTGAAGCAATGTCTTAAGTATAAACTTCTAGAAGTCTGAATGTAGGGTAACAATATAACCGTGTGTGTAGTTTTGTTAGGTATTGCCACATTTCCTTCTATAAAAATTATACCAATTTACATTTTCACCAACTATGTATAAGAGTGTCGGTTTCTCCACATCGTTATCAGAACAGTGTTTGTTAATTTGATAAGTAATTTTAATTTACATTTCTTCTACTATGAGTGAGGTTGACCATCTTTTCATAGCTTTAAAGGACATTTAAAAGTAATTTTTAGTGAATTCTTTTGCCCATTTTTAAAAATTGAAGTTCGATTTTTTCCCCTGGTAATTTCTGGAAGGGGAACACATGTACACCCATGGTGGATTCATGTCAATGTGTGGCAAAACAAACACAATATTGTAAACTTAAAAAATAGAAAATAAACTAATTAAAAAAAATAAAGATATATTGCAGTGAATAGCCCTTTTTCTGTTATACATGGACACACATTTTCTGTGAGTTTGTTGGTTGTTGTTTGACTTTGTTTGTAGTCTTTTTTCCGACAAATGACGATATTCTAGCTACTCATAAATAAACTGAGAAATAAGCTGTCCTTTGTCTCTGTCCCAAGAGTCTTGTGTCTTTTGCCCACATCCATGAAACTGAGGCAGCCCAGCTTTTTAGCTTGCCGAGTAGGGTACAATCTCATGCCTTTTATTTTCGTGGCGAAAGTATGTGTCCTTTTATTTTTATTTGTTTTTCTGTAGGAGTTTTTCTTTTTTCCTTTTTCAGAGTACTTTCATCTTAACCATTTCTCCTTCTGAAGAATCACCTTTCAACACTGCCTCCCTTGTCTTTCACGTGACTTTACAGTCCCTCCCTTGAGGTCAGTTCTGTGGTCAACCATTACACTTTCTCAATATTTTCACAGGTAGGGTAGACCTCCTTATTCTGATGGTGGTTTTAGATGAGTCTTAGGCATACTGCTGGCTCTTGTATGCCTCTCATTTCTCGTCACTGCATTTTTCTTTTTATTTCCCTTTTTTCCGCCCCAAACAGTCTTTGTGTCCATGAAGGCTTGCAGTGGGAGGGTGCAAGATCATTTTCAAAGATTTGATGTTTGTTTTTCTACTCACTGCAAATTTAAACTTGGAACATTCTCTCTATACTGAGGGTGCAGGTTTTATTTGTTTTTGTTCTTTATTATGTTTTTAGATAATATGTGGGAGATGCAGAATTATGCTGCTGCCCCTACTGTAGCTACTCAGAATCCCCCCATTCATAGCGTTGTTATTTTGGAATATAGATTTGACCATGAAATACCATTCAGTTTATAGGTTATTAAAAGACTCTGGGTCAACTGAATCTAGTAGTCGCTATGTACAAGGAAATGATATTGCACAGAGATAGGGGGCTTGCTTTTTAAAGGTATTTTATATTGAATTTTAAAGTATCACTATTTTATTTCCTTGAACAGTTTAAAACCTGTAATGCATTTCAATACATATTTCTTGATTGATACATAAAATTTTGTTATACTAGTATGGATGCATCTCTTATATTTTTTAATAGTTTGTAGGAGCATATAATCAAAAAGGTTGTTTTCAGCTCTCCGAATGTTGTCTTCTTTGTTATTAACTGTGTGTTTGACAATTTTCTGCCATTTAATTTCCATCACAACCCAGTGGATTGAGTAGGGCAGACAATTTAACTCCCAGGATTAAAAATTAGAAGCTGAAATTTATATTAAATGACTTGCTTGGGTTGTACAGCTAATCAAAGGAGAAACCGAGATGAAAAGTGACTTCTTACCTTTGTTATTGTCAGAGCATCGCTGAGTAACATAGATAGTGTATTCACTGTTCCCACCTAGCATACTTGAACTTCAGCTTCTGTGAGACAAAAGCACATGCAGACATTTGGGCCAGGTAACTTGTGAGTTAAGATGAATTCCTGTTCATGTTCTTCTTACTCAGAGTAGTGAGTATTGTATGGTTGAGGAGGAATGTTTTGAAAGAAAGGAAAAATGTGAGGTGATAAAATGTTTATCTATCCACATCAAAGCAGAGACTGCCTGCAGCACTTTACTCTTGGAAAATAGTCACTCTCCTTTGTTACCCGGAGGCTTTACATCGTAATATTTAACAAATAGTAAATGGCTCAGAGGTTTTTAATAAAAATTACTTGACTTTCTAGACTAACTTAATGACTAGTCTAGCCTGTCTCCTGTAAATGTCAAACATCCATAATTGAGTTTTGCTAGCTTATAATATTGTTTGTGGCATGACATGTTGTATACACACTCTGTTATTACAAACATTAAATGGATTTGTCAACAAGTGTAGGAAAAAGAATTGTAATTTAATCTCTTTGTGAAATTTGTTATGTGGAGGAGGAAAAATTGGATGTTTACCTCCCTGTTAATTGACACATAGAATGACTCCATGCCCTGCTTCGGTGCTTGTTGTCATTAAAAAAAATAAAAGCATACGTCAACAGAGGTGCGATTCTGTGTCTGTCATTAGAATTTATTTATAGTGTGTAGTTCACATTAACTTTAAGCTAAGGTATGGTTATTTAAGTTAGGAAAGTATAATCTTGATCTGAGATAGTCTGAACTAAAATGCTATGCAGCAGGAATCTTGGTGCATAGTTTTTTGTAATATATTTTGTTAACTGAATAGAATTAAAAAAAATTTAGTTACAACTGGTTTTCACACAGTATTACTATTTCTTGAATTTACTTACATAGTCTCTTTGGAACCCTAAATATTTTTTAAAAGAAATCAAGTAAAAGTACAGTAGACTCTTTTCAAATCATGGCATGTTTTTGAAGTTTTTGAAACTTTTTATTAATATCTACAAGGGAGGAAGTACAGGGTGCATACAAAAGTAAAACCAAGTGCACAAGTGTCTATGAGCATCATTTTAGTTCAGTCGCTCAGTCGTGTCCAACTCTTTGTGACCCCATGAATCACTAGGCCTCCTTGTCCATCACCAGCTCCCAGAGTTTACCCAAACCCATGTCCATCGAGTTGGTGATGCCATCCAACCATCTCATCCTCTGTCGTCCCCTTCTCCTCCTGCCCCCAATCCTTCCCAGCATCAGGGTCTTTTCCAATGAGTCAACTCTTCTCATGAGGTGGCCAAAGTCTTGGAGTTTCAGCTTCAGCATCAGTCCTTCCAATGAACACCCAGGACTGATCTCCTTTCAGATAGACTGGTTGGATCTCCTTGCAGTCCAAGGGACTCTCAAGAGTCTTCTCCAACACCACAGCTCAAAAGCATCAATTCTGCGGTGCTCAGCTTTCTTCACCATGCAACTCTCACATCCATACATGACCACTGGAAAAACCATGGCCTTGACTAGACGGACTTTGTTGGCAAAGTAATGTCTCTGCTTTTAAATATACTATCTAGGTTGGTCATAACCTTCCTTCCAAGGAGTAGCGTCTTTTAATTTCATGGCTGCAGTCACCATCAGCAGTGATTTTGGAGCCCCAAAAAATAAAGTCTGACACTGTTTCCACTGTTTCTCCATCTACTTCCCATGAAGTGATGGGACCAGATGCCATGATCTTAGTTTTCTGAACGTTGAGCTTTAAGCCAACTTTTTCACTCTCCTCTTTCACTTTCATCAAGAGGCTCTTTAGTTCTTCACTTTCTGCCATAAGGGTGGTGTCATCTGCATATCTGAGGTTATTGATATTTCTCCTGGCAATCTTGATTCCAGCTTGTGCAATCAATTGTGTATGAGCATGCTGCTGCTGCTGCTAAGTCGCTTCAGTCGTGTCTGACTCTGTGCGACCCCATAGACGGCAGCCCACCAGGCTCCCCCATCCCTGGGATTCTCCAGGCAAGAACACTGGGGTGGGTTGCCATTTCCTTCACCAGTGCATGAAAGGGAAAAGTGAAAGTGAAGTCGCTCAGTCGTGTCCGACTCTTAGCGACCCCATGGACTGAAGCCTGCCAGGCTCCTCCGTCCATGGAATTTTCCAGGCAAGAGGACTGGAGTGGGGTGCCATTGCCTTCTCCTGTGTATGAGCATAGAGGACAGCAAACTAACCAAAGAGCCCTGCTAAGACATTCCCCTGATTTATTTCAGTTTTAGACCTGAAGCGATTTTAAAAGAAATTTTCATTTTATGTATTATTACTATTATTTTAGTATAATGGATTCTGCCTTTGGTGTTTTCAAGGCTTTAATTGTTCTCTGAATCTGCAGACGGCTGCTGGTAAGCCGTTTATAGACTTTGGCTATGACAGCCTTCTTCAGATTGTCGGTCATACACTGTATCTGATAAAGAGAAGAAAATCAGCTGGGAAGTTCTTAAGTTTTCTAATATTGTTTGGATTATAAAATCTTACTGAGCCAAGTGTGGCGTGTTCCGTGAATCATTTCTACACCAACTAGAAAGACAGATGGGTCGTGTGCAGCTTAAAAATCTGTGCAAATAGGAGGACAGATGGGTGGCTTGAATGGTTTAAATGTCTCCATGAAAATGTTTGTGTGGAAAGCTTAACTCCTGAAGTTACACTAAAAAAAAAAATCTAAGTAATTAATTGGGAATAATAGAGTTTATACAAAAAAAACAATGTTTTCTAAGGAGGGAAATAAAATATGGAATTCATTGAATTTGCTAGTTATAATTTTAAACTTACAATAAAAATCAACAAACTTTAAACTTACAGTAAAAATCAACAAACTTTAAACTTACAATCAACTTAAAAATCAACAAATTAGAATACAGTTAGAATACAATTAGAATACAGTCCTCAAATAGTGCTGCCTTGTTTTCTGATTATGAACATGTGGACTCTAAAAGACTTCTTTATTACTTGGAGTTAATTTAACTGCCTAACTGTATGTGAAATTTTGACATGTCTGTTGTCAGAATTTGTTAAATACTAAGGAAGAGCACCATAAACCTGCTTAAAAATGATGAAACCAAACCAAACCAAACCCAAACAGAAGCAACTCTAAGAAAAGGACCTTAGAAAAAAGCTGCTCTGGCAATTTCTGCAGCAAATATTCATGGACTTCCACCGCAGCAGGTGTTCAGGCATTAATGTGACTTAGCTCGCAGCTGAAAGATTTGTTCCTGTTTGATTGGGTATACAGTTTGGATCTTGGGTGACAGCTTCATATGTGAGTCTCTGCCTAAGTTGTGTGGGTTGGGAGAAAAGGGGGTTGTTATTTTAGAGGAAGGCTGAAGGACTGACCATAGATGTATCAATTGTACTGGCTTTTGGAGACTTTTTTGGAAATGTATTTCTGAAAGAAAGTTGTTAAGTAGCAGTGTTTATGGGCAAATTATTTATACAGAGTATTCGATGAAGAAATGGTTAAAGTAACTGAACGTGTAAGCAGATGTGTTCCTAAGAATGTTTAAAATCATTTGTGATTATTATTATTGAAGTGTCTTATTAATTGCTAAGTTAAAAAAATTAATCTTCATGTCATGCAGACTAAGTTACAACCACTTTAGAAATTTATATTAACAGAGGACAAAAATTTATTGGTTTCTGAATGAACATTTTTAAAAATTCAAAATTCAGATGATAGAATTTTTTTAAAAAAATCACAGCATCCTTCTTAATAAGGGTAAGAATTTTTTTAATGAGTTTCTTATTTCAGTTATATATTTAAAATTTTATATGATTATTTACTAGTTCATGGCATATAATATATTACCCTGTGTGTTGTAATCAAAAAGTAAGAAAAGTTACTTCTTTGATAACTAGTGTTATCTTTTTCTGATCCCTTCAGATCAGAACTGAATTAATATACTTGCTCCTATACTCCTACTGTAGTATTAGGACCTCTTTCCAGTCAGCTATGAAAGGGCTTAGGAAAGACACTCTTGTGATTAAATTATTTGATCATCAACGAGTGCTTTATGTTATAAAGTGAAATGGGTTATCCAGGGCAGTATTTGGTGAATTATTTGGATAATTATTAAAATATCCTCATGTGCACGAACAAGCTAATGTCTGTAACTGGAGAAGTTAAGCTGCGCTGTCTGTAGCTCCCCTGGAGGAGTCAGCAGTGGTTATAGGGTTTGGAAACACTGGAATTTGTTGGTAATAGAGACATGCTAGTTTGCTGGAAGGATTTGTTTGCTTTTTCACCAGCTGAATGTGGTTCCTTTCCTTCAGAAGTAGCAAAGTGATGAGAAAGACAAAATTGTTCAATTCTGTTGGTCTGCCTGCGGAGGTCTGATGTCTCCTCTCTTTGCAAAAACTCTGGGTTGTTGTCTGCTTTTGGCCCTGGGCTGGGGACTTTCTCCAACAGGAGATACTTTTCAGACTCCTGTCTATAGGGAATACCCAAGTGGGTGCTGAGCCTAAACAGAGTGGAAGCTGAGAAAAGCCTCTGGTGTCAAAAATTCTCAACATAAGATTTATTTTGGGGGAAGGATTCATTTGGTGAGCTCTCCTTGGATAGAGGGCAAAATTTTTATAAAGTCTAAATAATTGACAAGAAATATTTGCTCTGTTCGCTTCAAAAATTGAAGATCTGATTAAAAATTTCATTTGTTTATATAGACATTCATTTATATTGCCAACCTGTAAATATTTTCTGAATGATTTTAGTAAGGGAATCATAAAATTTTTTAATTTATTACATTATCATCTTCTAGACTTCTTCTGTGTCAAGTCTAAATTTCTCTGCTTGATTTTCAAGTCATTCACAACCTAAAATTGTCCCAGATACACACCTTATTTCCTTCATTTCCTCAAAACTTGTTGCTGCTGCTGCTAAGTCGCGTCAGTCGTGTCCGACTCTGTGCGACCCCACAGACGGCAGCCCACCAGGCTCCCCCGTCCCTGGGATTCTCCAGGCAAGAACACTGGAGTGGGTTGCCATTTCCTTCTCCAGTGCACAAAAGGGAAAAGTGAAAGTGAAGTCGCTCAGTCGTGTCCGACTCTTCGCGACCCCAGGGACTGCAGCCCACCAGGCTCCTCCATCCATGGGATTTTCCAGGCAAGAGGACTGGGGTGGGGCGCCATTGCCTTCTCCTATCTTTGCACTATTTCTGTGCTTGCCTATGTAGCTTTGCTTATTCTCTCCATGTTTTCACTCAATATTCCAAATCACCAGACCATGGTCTGTATGTCAGAGACTCTGTTTTGCCAAATGCTGAATTCCCAATGTCTAGCACAGTTCTTGGGGGTGAACAGTTAATGATATCTATTGAATGAAAGGAAGGAAGAAATGGAGAAAGAGAAAGGGAGATGAAGGAACTATTGTCTCTCCTGTCTTTCTTATACCTTTCCAGACTTGCCTTATCTTTTAAGGTCTGTTTTCTCCACAGAGTCTCCTCTGAATTCCCTGGTCTTTATTGACATCTGAAATGTAGACCTTCAAATTTAACATTATTTACAAACTTTCTTGTTTTGTTGGTTATACAATTTCATGTGCACTGTCATTCCAATTTGGTGTGAGCTCCTTGAAGATGAGAAGGAGCATGTATCTGTACAGTTTTTCCAAAAAATTATACATTGACCTTTATTCACCAGACATCTCCTGCAGGGTACACTTGCTTCAGAGCATCCTTTGTACAAAGTACTGACAAATAAACATAGTATGTGTTCAGTAGCCTTTTGATTATTCATAAAATGTATGAGATAACATGAATTAGTGGTAACTCAGTTTGCATGTGGTGAAGATAGAACTTTTAAAATTATCTCTTAACTTGATTCAACTTTTTTTTTTTCAGGGAAAGAAACTGAAAAGGCTAAGGAACGTTATGACAAAGCCACAATGAAGCTCCATGTGCTGCATAATCAGTATGTTCTGGCACTGAAAGGCGCACAGCTCCATCAGAATCAGTATTACGACACTACACTTCCTCTGCTCCTCGATTCCTTACAGAAGATGCAAGAAGAAATGATAAAAGCACTGTAAGATTCATTTCCCATTCGATATAAAAGCCCTTCCTGAAATGATTGTAGCATTGCTTTTTCCTCCTAGGTCAAAGTTTCGTATAAAATTTGTCTTTGTTCTGTAAGCTGCATCACTGGACTAGCTCGGAGGGCGTTTCAGACCTTTTCTCCCGTGGTCCTTCTTGACTTTCCTGTCTGGTGTCCCTGCATCTTATGCTCGCTCACTCTTCTTTTTGTATGTTTTTGTTTTGCTCCAGTTAGCTGGAAATTTAAATGAAAAAAAAATCATTATTTTGATAAACATTAAGAAGTGGATATCTATCTGTAGACCATTGAAGGTTTAAATCTTGAGCATCTGATAAGCCCAATGGAAATAATTTATTTATTTATATATTTGCCTGCTTCGAGTTGTATGAGATTACAGTGAACAAATGTTGATTGAAATTGTCTGTATGCAAAGCACACTGGTGCTTGGGGATGTAGAGGTGAGTAGGGCACAATTTTTGCCTTCAAAGAACTAACAGTGTTGGTTAGTAATTCAAATGCATACATGTTTACCATACATATCAATTCAGTACACCACCCTTTGGTAGACCTCATCTCATTATTAATGCTGCTGAGTCCCCATAAGGATAAAATGATTTTAGTCAACTTGAATATGTCAACGTTTAAGGGTATTGATAAAATAGTGAAATGCCTACTTAAAATATGTAATTAGTTATGTCTTCTTTACATATTATTGACTTATAAACATTTCCTTTCCTACTTTCATTTTATGAATCAATGTTTTCTCAAACTCCCCATATGAATTTTCAATAACAGTATCTTCACCGTCATGAGAACCTCATTTAAAGACATTTAATGATTTCACAGGTGTATTATCTTTCCTGTCTAGTAAATTTTTTTAGATCTAGCATTTAAAAATATAATATCACTAAAATTAAATCCTTTTTCACAAGTACTCATTCATATAACATTAGGAGAATTCTTCCTTTTTTCCCCAGTTTGTCTTAAAGATGAGTGTTAACGTCATAGCCACTTACTGTATTGCTTTATAAGGATTATCTGCAGAGGCTCCTTTACATTCATATCATCCAGTACTTTCAACTCTGAAGGCCCCAAGGATATTTACTAAATCTGAATTAAATTTTTCTACCTCCCTTTTTTCTTTCAATTGTCTCTATCAGGTGATTTCTGTAATCATTCAAAATTAGCATTCCCTGAAGCAGTTTGAATTTTTTTGTTTTTTTACCCAAATAGTATTTCACTATTCAAAATAAAATAAAAGAATTCTTCAAAATAAGAGAGATTTTGTAAGGATTCCTTTTTGTGAGTGATGATTTTGAGAAAGAAAAACAGGGTCTTATATTTATTTGGGTACATGTAGGACAAACATGTCTGTCCACACTTTTTAAGGCTACTAATGAACAATTGTGTATTTTTACAGCATAGCATTATCAAGTTGAGGATTAGGGTCTTTGCAACAGAATAGTTTTCTTTTTGTACTTACTACATTAGGCTAGTAACTGTTATGATCATTTTTGCTACTGACTGGAGGTCAGAAGAGATTGAAAGGTCATTGGAGATATAAGCCAGATAAACTGAGCATAATATGGAAAAGGACAGAGGCCCTGGAGCAAGAGAAGACCCAGGAGGTAGGGCTTGTGAGGAGGCCGCCCACGCTGAGAGCCACAGTTCGTGTGACGGGGTCAGCGTGTCTGTGGTACGGTTTAGAAATAGAAAGTGATCAGTTCAGGCTTACATTTTTGTATGTTAGATAGATGTTGAAAAATGTAATGTAGATCATTTGCAATTATTGTATTACATCAAATGTAAATTGTTAATTCGTACATGTTTATAATCTGTTTACTTCACTATCCAGGTAAATGAAGTAAGGTGGTGCATGGAGCCACCGTCGGTAACACCGGCGTCACATTCCTCATTTTCATCATGTTAAATCCTTTCTGGGCCTGTGTTTCCCTGATAAAACTTTAAAATGTTGTCACATTTTCTTCTTTTCAGAAAAGGTATATTTGATGAATACAGCCAGATAACTAGTCTTGTTACAGAGGAAATAGTGAACGTTCATAAAGAGATTCAAATGTCGGTTGAGCAGATAGACCCTAGCACAGAATACAACAATTTCATAGATGTTCACAGGTATGTAGACACTTTCTTTCTTCTTTGAGTATTTTTGACAGTATTATTTTTTGCTATGTATTATTTCATGAATTAAAAAAAGAAATATTGATGAACTTTGTTAGGACATAGGCTGTTTCATATTAATTTGTATGTTTTTAGTTATTTTCAAAGTCGTTTCTCAGTGACTATAACTATTGATATTTAATTTATATTATGATCTTTAAAAGTTTTTCGATTGTTATTACATCATTGCTTAAACCCACATTTAGTGCATGAAGTAGTATTTTCTTTTTAACAGTTATGTAATAACAATAACCCTATTGTTTCCTGTGTTACACTCTATAGTGATGCTACATTGATTATGTCTTCATGTATGCATCTTCTTATTTTATATTAATTATCATTGAGGAAGGAATAAAGCAGATTAATATCTGTATTTGACAAATGAGGAAACTAAGCTGAAATTGCTTGACTGGATCTTTGAGGCCTAAGGTTTACTTTGATTTATACTATTTATTTTTGCTTTGCTTTGTTAACATAATTTTAAATGAGAGCAAATATTCTTCCTTTAGTGAATATGAAGACATTTTATGATAGGGTATTCATATTGATCAAAATTATTTGGCATGCTTTACTAGAACAACGGCTGCTAAGGAGCAAGAAATTGAGTTTGATACTTCCTTACTAGAAGAAAATGAAAATCTACAGGCAAATGAGATTATGTGGAATAATTTAACAGCAGAAAGTTTGCAAGTAATGTAAGTATTTAGAAAATCTGAAGCTTAAATATTAGTGTTATTATTTATAGTTTAACTTTATCAGATTTAAAATTCCAATTTTTGTTTTCTTGAAAGTAATGAAAAGTAATTAAAAATGAACTGATTTTTGTTTGGTCAAAGTGAAATGTTTTGAGAAATATGTTAACTTTACCCATTATCATCACTAATTTTGGTAATTCTGAAAACAAAAATTCTGTGTGATGTTGCATTGATTTGCCCAATTATTAATGACATAAGAATATTAGAATAATGTTTTATTTTTTCCAAAATTTATATACTTTTTAACCCTATTTCATCCTCTAAGTGGCAGACATATTTGGAAATGAGGACAATGAGTATTAGTGATAAAAAGAGACTTACAGATGTCAAAAGCATTTAGTATAAAAATTTAATTTTGAGTTTTCTCTTTAACCAGAACTGTCTTCTGTTATAGACTGTGATAACATAGACTATTGTAGACTGTTATAGACTATTACAACTGTTATAGACTATTATTTGACCTTGGAGTACAGAATGAAGCAGGGAAAAGGCTAATAATAGTTTTGCCAAGAGAATGCACTGGTCATAGCAAACACCCTCTTCCAACAACACAAGAGAAGACTCTATACATGGACATCACCAGATGGTTGATAATGAAATCAGATTGATTATATTCTTTGTAGCCAGAGATGGAGAAACTCTATACAGTCAGCAAAAACAAGACTGGGAGCTGAGTGTGGCTCAGATCATGACCTCCTTATTGCCAAATTCAGACTGAAATTGAAGAAAGTAGGGAAAACCAGGAGACCATTCAGGTATGACCTAAATCAAATCCCTTAGATTAAACAGTGGAAGTGACAAATAGATTCAAGGGATTAGATCTGATAGAGTGTACGATGAGCTGTGGACGGGGGTTCATGACCTTGTACAGGAGGCAGTGATCAAGACCATCTCTAAGAAAAAGAACTGCAAAAAGGCAAAATGGTTGTCTGAGGAAGCCTTACAAATAGCTGTGAAAAGAAGAAAAGCTAAAGGCAAAGGAGAAAAAGAAAGGTATACTCATTTGAATGCAGAGTTCCAAAGAATAGCAAGGAGAGATAAAAAAGCCTTTCTCAGTGATCAGTGCAAAGAAGTAGAGGAAAACAATAGAATGGGAAAGTCAAGAGATCTCTTCAAGAAAATTAGAGATACAAAGGGAACATTTCATGCAAAGATGGGCTCAATAAAGGACAGAAATGGTATGGACCTGACAGAAGCAGAAGATACTAAGAAGAGGCAGCAAGAATACACAGGAGAACTGTACAAAAAAGATCTTCACGACCCAGATAATCATGATGCTGTGATCACTCACCTAGAGCCACACATCCTGGAATGTGAAGTCAAGTGGGCCTTGGAAAGCATCACTACGAACAAAACTAGTGGAGGTGATGGAATTCCAGTTGAGCTATTTCAAATCCTGAAAGATGATGCTATGAAAGTGCTGCACTCAAAGTGCTGCACTCAATATGCCAGCAATCTGGAAAACTCAGCAGTGGCCACAGGACTGGAAAAGGTCAGTTTTCATTCCAATTCCAAAAAAAGGCAATGCCAAAGAATGCTCAAACTACCACACAATTGCACTCATCTCACACGCTAGTAAAGTAATGCTCAAAATTCTCCACGCCAGGCTTCAACAGTACGTGAACCATGAACTTCCAGATGTTCAAGCTGGATTTAGAAAAGGCAGAGGAACCAGAGATCAAATTGCCAACATCCGATGGATCATCGAAAAAGCAAGAGAGTTCCAGAAAAACATCTACTTCTGCTTTATTGAATATGCCAAAGCCTTTGACTGTGTGGATATCAACGAACTGTGGAAAATTCTTCAAGAGATGGGATTAACAGACCACCTGACCTGCCTCTTGAGAAACCTGTATGCAGGTCAAGAAGTGAGAGTTAGAACTGGACGTGGAACAATAGACTGGTTCCAAATGGGAAAAGGAGTACATCAAGGCTGTATATTGTCACCCTACTTTTTTAACTTATATGCAGAGTACATCATGAGAAACGCTGGGCTGGAGGAAGCACAAGCTGGAATCAAGATTGCCGGGAGAAATATCAATAACCTCAGATATGCAGATGACACCACCGTTATGGCAGAAAGTGAAGAACTGAAGAGCCTCTTGATGAAAGTGAAAGAGGAGAGTGAAAAAGTTGGCTTGAAATTCAACATTTAGAAAACTAAGATCATGGCATCTGGTCCCATCACTTCATGGCAAATAGATGGAGAAACAATGGAAACAGTGACAGACTGTTTTTTTTTTGGGGGGGGGGCTCCAAAATCACTGCTGATGGTGATTGCAGCCATGAAATTAAAAGAGGCTTGCTCCTTGGAAGAAAAGTTATGACCAACCTAGATAGCATATTAAAAAGCAGAGACATTACTGTGTCTGTCTAGTCAAAGCTATGGTTTTTCTAGTAGTCATGGATAGATGTGAGAGTTGGACTCTAAAGAAAGCTGAACACCAAACGAAGAATGATGCTTTTAAACTCTGGTGTTGGAGAAGACTCTTGAGAGTCCCTTGGACTGCAAGGAGATCCAACCAGTCCATCCTAAGGGAAATCAGTCCTGAATATTCTTTGGAAGGACTGATGCTGAAGCTGAAACTCCAATACTTCGGCCACCTGTTGCGAAGGTCTGACTCACTGGAAAAGACCCTGATGCTGGGAAAGACTGAAGGCAGGAGGAGAAGGGGACGACAGAGGATGAGATAGTTGGATGGCATCACCGACTCAATGGTCATGAGTCTGAGTAAACTCTGGGAGTTGGTGATGGACAGGGAGGCCTGGCGTGCTGCAGTCAATCGAGTTAGAGTCACAAAGAGTCAGACACTGCTGAGTAACTGAACTGAACTGACAGACTATTATATCAGTTTCTTTTCCACTTTTTGTTACTACTGCATAAAATTTTAAAAGGGTTTTGAGAAATGTTAATTTTTTTCTTTTCAAACATTAGAAAACATGATTAAGGCATTCTTCCTTTAAATTTAGGACTTCCCTGGTGGCTCTGTAGTAAAGAATCTGCCTGCCGATGCAGGAGACATGGGTTCAATTCCTGGGTCAGAAAGATCCTGTGGAGAAGGAAATGGCAACCCACTCCATTATTCTCCCCTGGGAAATCTCATGGACAGAGAAGCCTTGCAGGCTTCAGTCTGTGGGGTTACAAAGAGTCAGACGTTACTTGGTGACTAAACAACAACAGCAACAAAGATATTTAATCTGCCTCCTGATTTTATTCAGGAGTGACACAAAGAAATTGTTGATAATTGTTGTATGTACCTATCCCTGTGTGAAAACTACAGCTGGAAGTTTTCTCATTTCCTCTTCAGTTTTGGACATGTTATAGCATTTGATTAATGAAATTTTACCTCAAAAGATTCAGCAAAAAATGCCTATCTAATATAATCAAAAAGTCTCCCTTCTACTGTTCAGTAATGTAGTATTTACAAATAATTAACTAAGTGGTAGGATCCTGGGACTAGCTCTTGGTAAGGGTTAATGTCTTTCAAGTTGGCCAGACGGGGTTGAAGAAGCTAACAAATAATACTTGTTGAATTACCTTGTTCAAGATGAAGGCTTAACAGTTATGGTGGACAGACCACTGATGAGAGGAATGGTGGAATGGGTGAACCCTGCACTAGTGTGGGCCTTTCCAAAAAGGTGTAATATGGTTCTTGAAGAATCTATTCCTCCAGGTTTGATACCTTTCACAGGAGACGCACTTTGACTTTGTGTTACAGTGCCAGCTATCTCTAAATCAGTGGTTCTCACCTAGGCAGTTGTTCTCAAGGGACATTTGACAATGTCTGAGACATTTTCATTTATCAGATGGTAAGGTAGAGACCATGCGTGCTGATAATCATCCTGCAGTTCACAGGACAGCCTCCTACAGCAAAGAATTATCTGGCAAAAATGTCACTAACGCTGAGGTTGAAGATCTTAACTCTTAACAATAGAGTTGAATGCATGTCACAAAATGGATGGTAGAGTTTCTCAATTCTTGTGCAGTGATAAATTCCATTCCTTAATTCCTGTGCTGCTTGGTAAAGGAACATGACATAAATTACTGTTGTTTTTTTAAACCATTATATGGCCCCATCAAGATATATTTACTATGTGTTTAAGGTTGCAAGGTTTAATACTTTCAAGAAGTTTAGGCTATAATTGATCAATTTATTTTAATACACCAAGAAAGAATGAACGTATAGATATTGGAGTGTTATGTGGTAAAACTAAAAATTGCTAACTGTTATAAGCATATATAAAGTAAGAGATTTTGTGGCCAAAGAAGAATTTGTTTTATTGCTTTTTAGGGTATAATTAGAGCTAAAGCTAGTTATACTCATAAATCATTATTTCTTAATTATGGTGATGAAGCAGTGAACAAAAATTCAATAAATTAGAGATAATAAATCTTTGATAATGTGATAGAAGATTTAATTGCTTACATCTTACTGAGGTAGAGCTTTAGCTACATTTCAGTGAACAGTGTCTAAATTCAGGTTATGAGTTTAGGATTAGACTATCCTCAAGAATTTTATTCCAAGAATGAGTTATTCAGTGTGCCTATAGGCATTGTTAAAATAATTCAATTCCATTAAAAAATATGTATGTATGTATATGTGTTTATATATGTATATATTTTAATGTAATGCAAGATGAAAGATTTATTAAAGATTTACTGAGCATGGCCCCACACACCAGAACAAGACCGTTTCCCCCTCAGTCAGTCTCTCCCATCAGGAAGCTTTCATAAGCCTCTTATCCTTCTCCATCACAGGACAGACAGACTGAAAACCACAGTCACAGAAAACTAACCAGTCTAATCATAGGGATTACAGCCGTGTCTAACTCAATGAAACTATAAGCCATGCCGTGTATGGCCACCCAAGACGGATGGGTCATGGTGGAGAGTTCTGACAAAACGTGGTCCACTGGAGAAGGGAATGGCAAACCACTTTAGTATTCTTGCCTTGAGAACCCCATGGATAGTATGAAAAGGCAAAAAGATAGGACACTGAAAGATGAACTCCCCAGGTCGGTAGGTGCCCAATTTGATACTGGACATCAGTGTAGCGCTAACTCCAGAAAGAATGAAGGGATGGAACCAAAGTAACAATACCTAGTTGTGGATGGGACTGGTGATAGAAGCATGGTCCAAAGTTGTAAACAGCGATATTGCATAGGAACCTGGAATGTTAGGTCCATGAATCAAGGCAAATTGGAAGTGGTCAAATAGGAGATGCCAAGAGTGAACGTTGACATTTTAGGAATCAGCGAATTAAAATGGACTGGAGTGGGCGAATTTAACTCAGATGACCATTATATCTACTACTGTGGGCAAGAATCCCTTAGAAGAAATGGAGAAGCCATCACAGTCAACAAAAGAGTCCTAAATGCAGTACTTGGATGCAGTCTCAAAAATGACAGAATGATCTCTGTTCATTTCTAAGGCAAACCATTCAGTATCACGGTAATCCAAGTCTATGCCCTGACCAGGAATGCTGAAGAAGCTGAACGGTTCTCTGAAGACCAACAAGACCTTCTAGAACTAACAACCAAAAAAGATGTCCTTTTCATTATAGGGGACTGGAATGCAAAAGTAGGAAGTCAAGAAACATTTGGAGTAACAGGAAAGTTTGGCCTTGGAGTACAGAATGAAGCAGGGCCAAGGCTAATAGAGTTTTGCCAAGAGAACGCAGTGGTCATAGCAAACACCCTCTTCCAACAGCACGAGAGAAGACTCTACACATGGACATCACCAGATGGTCAACACTGAAATCAGGTTGATTATATTCTTTGCAGCCAAAGATGGAGACGCTCTATACAGTCAGCAAAAACAAGACTGGGAGCTGACTGTGGCTCAGATCATGAACTCTTTATTGCCACATTCAGATTTGAATTGAAGAAAGTAGGGAAAACCACTAGACCATTCAGGTATGACCTAAATCAAATCCCTAACGGTTATACAGTGGAAGTGACAAATAGATTTAAGGGACTAGACCTGATAGACAGAGTGCCTGGTGAGCTATGGACAGAGGTTCGTGACATTGTACAGGAGACAGGGATCAAGACCATCCCCAAGAAAAAGAAATGCAAAAAGGCAAAATGGTTGTCTGAAGAGGCCTTACAAATAGATGTGGAAAGGAGAAGTGAAAGGAAAGGAGAAAAGCAAAGATATAGTCATTTGAATGCAGAGTTCCAAAGAGTAGCAAGGAGAGATCAAAAAGCCTTCCTCAGCGATCGGTGCAAAGAAATAGAGGAAAACAATAGAATGGGAAAGACTAGAGATCTCTTCACGAAAATTAGAGATACCAAGGGAACATTTCATGCAAAGATGGGCTCAATAAAGGACAGAAATGGCATGGACCTAACATAAAAGTGAAAGTAAAGTGAAGTCTCCCAGTCGTATCCAACTCTTTGCAACCCCATGGAGTGTAGCCTACCAGGCTCCTCCGTCCATGGGATTTTCCAGGCAAGAATACTGGAGTTACTTGCCATTTCCTTCTGTAGGAGATCTTCCTGACCCAGGGATCGAACCCAGGTCTCCTACATTGTAGGTAGATGCTTTACTGTCAGAGCCACCAGGGAAGTCCACTAGGGACGTACCAAAAGCAGAAGATATTAAGAAGAGGTGGCAAGAATACACAGAAGAACTGTACAAAACAGATCTTCATGACCCAGATAATCACGATGGTGTGATCACTCACCTAGAGCCAGACATTCTGGAATGCGAAGTCAGTTGGGCCTTAGGAAGCATCACTACAAACAAAGCTAGTGGATTTGATGGAATTTTCCATTGAGCTATTTCAAATCCTAAAAGATGAGGCTGTGAAAGTGCTGCACTCAATATGCCAGCAAATTTGGAAAACTCAGCCACGGCCACAAGACTGGAAAATGTCAGTTTTCATTCCAATCCCAAAGAAAGGCAATGCCAAAGAATGTTCAAACTACCACACAGTTACACTAATCTCACACGCTAGTAAAGCAATGCTCAAAATTCTCCAAGCCAGGCTTCAACAGTACGTGAATCAAGAACTTCTAGATGTTCAAGCTGGATTTAGAAAAGGCAGAGGAACCAGAGATCAAATTTCCAACATCTGCTGGATCATCGGAAAAGTGAGAGAGTTCCAGAAAAACATCTGCTTTTGCTTTGCTGACTATGCCAAAGCCTTTGACTGTGTAGATCACAACAAACTGTTGAAAATTCTTCAAGAGATGGGAAAACCAGACCACGTGACCTGTCTCCTGAAAAGTCTGTGTGCAGGTCAAGAAGCAACAGTTAGAACTGGACATAGAACAACAAAGTGATGTGAAGTCACTCAGTCGTGTCTGACTCTTTGCGACCCCATGGACTGTAACCTACCAGGTTCCTCCGTCCATGCGATTTTCCAGGCAAGCATACTGGATTGGGTTGCCATTCCTTCTCTAGAGATAGAATAACAGACTGGTTCCAAATCGGGAAAGGAGTATGTCAAGGCTGTATATTGTCACCCTGCGTATTTACCTTACATGCAGAGTACATCATGAGAAATGCTGGGCTGGAAGAAGCACAAACTGGATTCAAGATTGCCAGGAGAAATATCAATAACCTCAGATATGCAGATGACACCACCCTTATGGCAGAAAGTGAAGGAGAATTGAGAGCCTCTTGATGAAAGTGAAAGAGGAGAGTGAAAAAGTTGGCTTAAAACTCGGCATTCAGAAAACTAAGATCATGGCATCCGGTCCTACTACCGGATGGGAGAACAATGGAAACAATGAGAGACTTTATTTTGGGGGGGCTCCAAAATCACTGCAGATGGTGACTTCACCCATGAAATTAAAAGACGCTTACTCCTTGGACAAAAAGTTACGACCAACCTAGACAGCATTTTGCCGACAGAGGTCCGTCTAGTCAAAGCTATGGTTTGTCCAGTAGTCATGTATGGATGTGTGAGTTGGACTATAAAAAAAGCTGAGTGCCAAGGAATTGATGCTTTTGAACTGTGTGTTGGAGAAGACTCTTGAGAGTTCCTTGGACTGCAAGGCTATCCACCAGTCCATCCTTAAGGAAATCAGTCCTGAATGTTCATTGGAAGGACTGATGGTGAAGCTGAAACTCCAATACTTTGGCCACCTGATGCTAAGAACTAACTCAATGGAAAAGACCTTGATGCTGGGAAAGACTGAAGGCAGGAGGAGAAGGGGACGACAGAAGATGAGATGGTTGGATGGCATCACCGACTCAATGGACATGAGTTTGAGTAAACTCTGGGAGTTGGTGATGGACTGGGAGGCCTGACGTGCTGCAGTCCGTGGGGCCGCAAAGAGTCAGACACGACTGAGCGACTGAACTGAGCTGAACTGAAGATGAAAATTTTTTTTTTTAGCATAATATTAGTGTATTAAATTTAAACTTAGATCCTTTCTCCTGAGACATCTATTTGCTAATTTTGTTGTTTGTGTTAGAATATTATATCCAATAAAAAGTGAATGAAACAAATGAATAGTTTCTGAAAAAATAAATACAAATTACCTGGAATCCTGTGGCAAATAAAGAAATATAAATTTTTTAAAAAGAAGTTAGTTCACCTACCCAGTTGGCAAGGATTAAATAATTTGATCATACTCAGTGTTTTGTGGCTTATGGAGAAATAAGCCTTCTTATAAATTCGTGGCAGAAATGTAAAGAAGTATAACCTTTTTGGAGAGTAGTTGTCAATATATATCAAAATTCAAATTGCAGATACCTTTTAATGTAGAAATTCGTCTCCTACAACTTCAGCATACAAGTATTGAAAGATATTATAAGCTTAACACAATGAGTTGATTGAGTCTGAATCCTGACAATATGGCTTATTACCTTTGTGAAAATAGACGTATTATTTAATCCTTTTATGCGTCATTTTCCTTGAAATATAAAATGGCAATAATAATGGCACCCAAGTCATCGTGTTGTTAGAATAGCACGTGCATGAGTGAAGGAGCATGGTAATTCTATGTACTGTTTTCTTTCTGAAGTATACTTGATTTACAATATTATATCAGTTCAGTTCAGTCACTTAGTCATGTCTGACTCTTTGCGACCCCATGGACTGCTGCACGCCAGGCCTCCCTGTCTATCACCAACACCCGGAGTTTACTCAAACTCATGTCTATCGAGTTGATGATGCCATCCAACCATCTCATCCTCTGTCATCCCCTTCTCCTTCCACCTTCAGTCTTTCAGGGTCTTTTCAAATGAGTCAACTCTTCGCATGAGGTGGCCAAAGTATTGGGGTTTCAGCTTCAACATCAGTCCTTCCAGTGAACACCCAGGACTGATCTCCTTTAGGATGGATTGATTGGATCTCCTCGCAGTCCAAGGGACTCGCAAGAGTCTTCTCCAACCCACAGTTCAAAAGCATCAATTCTTCGGTGCTCAGATCTCTTTATACTATATAGTGATTTATAACTTTTAAAGGTTATACTCCATTTAATTATTATCTTATATTGGCTATATTTCCTATGTTGTATAATATATTTTTGTAGCTGATTTTATGAATAACAGTTAGTACCTTTTAATCCCCAACGCCTATGGTTCTCCCTTTCCTCTTCTGTTGCCCTGCTTATAACCACTAATTAGTTCTCTATATCTGTAAATCTGTTTGTTTTTTGTTATATTCACTAGTTATGTTTTTTGGAGTCCACATGTAAGGGGTATCATACAGTATTTGTCTTTCCCTGTCTAATTATTTCAGATGAAAATACCCTCCAGGTCCATCCATGCTGTTGCAAATGGCTGCATTTCATCCTTTTTTTGTTTTTGGCTGAGTAGTATTCCATTGTGTATATGTGCTACATTTTTTTTAATCCATTCATCTTTAAAGGACACTTAGGTTGTTTCTGTCTTTGTCAATTGCCAGTCATGTGGCTGTGAACACTGGTGTACATGTATGTTTTTCAAATTAGCATTTTCATTTTTTCTGATATATACCCAAATGTGTAATTGCTAGGTCATATGATAGTGCCAAGCTTCCTAGGTGGCGCTACTGGTAAAGAAGTCACCTACCAATGCAGGAGATGTAAGAAACGTGTGTTCAGTCCGTGAGTTGGAAAGATCCCCTGGAGGTAGGCATGGCAACCCGCTTCAGTATTCATGCCTGGAGAATCCCACAGACAGAGGAACCTGGTGGGCTGCAGTCCATAGGGTCACAAAGAGTCAGAGATGGCTGAAGCAACTCAGCATACACATGATAGTTCTGTTTTTAGTTTTTTGAGAAACCCTCATTCTCTTTTCCACGGGGGTTGTACCAGTTGACGTTCCCACCAGCAGTGTGCAGTGTACGTGAGCTCCCTTTTTCCACGTGCTTGCTCACGTTTGTCTTTGTGTTGTTTTGATAATAGCCGTTCTGAAAGTTGTGAGATCCACATCTTATTGTGGTTTTCATATCCATTTCCTTGATGATTATTGATGTTGAACATCTTTTCATGTGTCTGTTGGGCATTTGAATGTCCCCTTTGGAAAAATGTCTGTTTAGGTCTCTGCCCGTTTTTTTTTTTTTTTTTTTTTTTGTCAAGTTGTTTGATTTTTTTTTTTTGAATTGTATGTAGTATTGAGAAGTGTTGAACATTAACCCCTTATTGGTCATATCTTTTACAAATATTTTCTCCCATTTAGTAGTCTTTTTGTTCTGTCAGTTTCCTTTGCCATGCAATAACTTTCAAGTTTAATTAGGTCCCATTTGTTACATTTTGTTTTTATTTCCTTTTCTTTAGGATACAGACCCAAAGCAGTATTGTTGTGATTTATGTGGATGAGTGTTCTATGCTTTTCTGTATGAGTTTTATCATTTCAGATTTTACATTTAGATCTTTAATCCATTTTGAGTGTGTTTTTGTGTATAGTGTGTTCAGTTTAGTCACTCAGTCATGTCCAGCTCTTTGCGACGCCATTGACTGCAGCACACCAGGCCTCCCTGTCCATCACCAACTCCTAGAGTTTATTCAAACTCATGTCCATTGAGTCGGTGATGCCATCCAACCATCTCACCCTCTGTCATCCCCTTTTCCTCCTGCCCTCAGTCTTTCCTAGCTTCAGAGTCCTTTCAATTGAGTCAGTTCTTTGCATCAGGTGGCCAAAGGATTGGAGTTTCAGCTTCAACATCAGTCCTTCCAGTGATCTCCTTTAGGATGGACTGGTTGGATCTCCTTGCAGTCCAAGGGACTGTCCAGAGTCTTCTCCAACACCAAAGTTCAAAAGCATCAATTCTTTGGCACTCAGCTTTCTTTATAATCCAACTCTCACATCCGTCCATGACTACTGGAAAAACCATAGCTTTGACTAGACAGACTTTTGTTTGCAAAGTAATGTCCCTGCTTTTTAATATGCTGTCTAGGTTGGTCATAACTTTTCTTCCAAGGTGCAAGCGTCTTTTCATTTCATGGCTTCAATCACCATCTGCAGTGATTTTGGAACCCCCCAAAAATAAAGCCTGTCACTGTTTCCACTTGTTTCCCCATCTATTTACTATGAAGTGATGGGACCAAATGCCATGATCTTAGTTTTCTGAATGCTGAGTTTTAAGCCAACTTCTTCACTCTTGTCTTTCAATTTCATCAAGAGGCTATACACAAAAAATTGTTGTTTTCCCAGCACCAATTGAAGTGATTGTCTTTTCTCCCTAGTATAGTTTTGCATCTTTTGTCACAGATTACCTGACCATAAGTGTGTGGATTTGTTTCTGGGCTCTCTATTCCTTTCCATCAATGTATGAGTCTGTTTTTGTAACAGTACCGCACTGTTTTCATTACTGTAGCTTTGTAGGGTAGTCTAAAGTCAGAGAGCTTGATTCCTCCAGCTCTGTGCTATTTGGGGCTGTTTTATTGTTGGTTTTTCTTCTAGTTTTTAATGCTTGGGGTGGTTTTATACATTAAGGACTCTGAGCACAATTCTTAGGTTTTTCAGGGGCTTTTGGAAATCCCTGACATCTGAAAAATTTTTGTTTGTTCAAAAATATGACAAGAAAACTATTGCAAAGTGTAACATGACCGTCATTAATTATTAAATTGGGTGTACACCAAAACATTTCAAACAATTTGTAGGTCACACACTTTGGATGAAAGCCCAAGACTGTAAAGTTCTCAAAGTACTCCCTTCATTTTGGCAAAACACCGGGAATACCCTGAATATTCATCAGTAAGGAATTGGTTAAATGAATTATGGTAGGGCTATAGTAATCCCACAATTTTTCCATGATTCAGGCTTTAAATAGAATAAGATAGGCTTATATATATGCTTGTATGGAAAGATCACCAGAGAATATTATAGAGAGGTAAAACAGGTCAAAGAATAATATTTATGGAATGAGTATTAATAAATAAAAATCCTTGTAGGTTTGTATATATATGGAAACTATTTTGGAATGGAGATGAATTGATGAGTTATATAGGGAAGCATGTTGGGGCCAATATTTATAATCATTTTAAATAAATATGGTATTATTTCACATATTTTTGCAGTTTTATTTGAAAACTTATGTTAGTTCTCTGGAATATAAGCTAAATATTTTCCTTCCCATCATGTCACTTCTTATCCTTTCACTAAGCGTTTGTTCATTAGTAACATTGCTTTAGGGCTTTCAGTGGTAAATAATCCACCTGCCAAACAGGAGATGTGACTTTGATCCCTGGATTGGGAGGATACCCTGGAGAAGGAAATGGCAACTCACTGCAGTATTCTTGCCTGGAAAATCCCATGGACAGAGAAGCCTGGTGGGCTATAGTCCATGGGTCACAAAAGAATTGGACATGATTTAGTGCCTAAATAACAACAGCAGCTTTGCTTTGTATAGTTTTATAATAGATCACTCTCCAAGCTCTTTTTCAAAATGCTAATATTTCATGGCCCCTCTTCCCTGTGTTCTACATTTTTTCTTGTCCCGTGTAGGAGCTCTGATGCGTTAATAAGGGGTGGTATTAAAGAAAACTTCAGGAATGTTTTTCTTTTTGTTTTGCATTCCTTTATGTTTAAGTGATCAGTGACCCTATCCTTTGTGAAAGGTTACATTAGTTTCAAAGTGAGAATCATTAATTTTTGACTTCTGGAGGATTTTTCTGTAAATAGGAGTCATACTGGCTATCTGTCAGACTGCTGATTAGTAGTGACTATGAAACAAAGAAAAAATTGGACTGCATTTCTCTTGGATTCTTCAGAATTCTTGGCTAGATGTCAGAAGTTGCAGATGATTTATGAACATCTTTGTTGAATGAGTGAGTGAATGGAGATAGTTTTATGGAGATTTCGGGGAGTTTCTCAGTAGCAGTTCTCGTCTCTGGTTTCATATTAGGATCACTTAGGGAGCCTTAAAAAATACTAATGTCTGGGATCTGACCCAAACCAGTTAAATCAGATTTTCTGAGGGTTAGATCCTGGTATTGGAATTTTTTGTAAACTTTCCAGATGATTTTAGTCTGTGGAAAGAATTGAAAATCTGCCATAAGCCCACTAAAACTGTTTTTAGAAATACATGTTTTACTTTCTGGGGGGAGGGTGTGTGCAGGTTTTCAGAGGGTTTCTCAACCCAAAATGCCTGAGGACTGCTCCACTTGACTATCTTTCATATTTAAAGGTGTCTTTTTTTGTTAAACTTTTCTAGTGAAGCTGTATTCCTCAGATTTATAGTATTATTGGTGAAAATTAGCATTTTTCACGGTGGTCTAGCTGGAGTTTTAACATGTTGGATAGGATGATTGCTTTACCATGCTGTGTTGGTATCTTTCATACAACAGTGTGAATCTGGGGATTTCTTTTTGACTCTTCTTTTGATCTGCCATCCTTCTGGTCTAGTCTTGACTGGTAAAGTATTTGAAGTTTAAAGAGATACTCTTTTCCTGAGGTTATCTTTTTCACTTTGCTAATCATAAAAAGACACCCATTAAGTTTTCTTATTTTAGATTCCTAAATATAACATAAAAATTATTGTTTTCATGAGCAACACTCATAAATTTAATAGTTTAGGTTGCTCTTTATTGTATCATGTAGAGGTTTCTCAAATAAATATGTGGGATTCTGAGATTATTACACAATTAGTATTTACATCCAGAACAAAATTATACAGTGTTATTCCTTGCCCCCTTTTCAGATCTGATGGAAATCTAATAACATAATATTAAATGGCAAAGTTAGTTCATTTATCTGTGTAAATATGTGCCACAAAACATTTTTATCATACTCATTATTTGTCTATCAACTGTAGTTATAAAGGTAATATCACTCCAGTATTCTTGCCAGGAAAATCCCATGGACAGAGATCCTGGTGGGCCACAGTACATAGGGTTGTGAAGACTTTGGCTCAACTGAGTATAATATCACCCCTGCCTCCCACCCCCCCGCCCCAGCATGTATGGAGAGAGAGAGGAATTCATCTCAGCTATTTGTACGTTGTTTGTTTATCTCCTGTATGTTGGAAATGTTTTTGAATGGTAGATTGCCATGTGGGGGAGGGCTGATTCTCAGCCTCTGACAAATTCTAGCACCTGATTGTGCACATGCCACCACACATGCATTCAGGTTGCCTCACCTTCAGGCTTGAATCTGAGACTGCTTCCTTTGTCTCTGTCATCTGCAGCCTCTTTGCTTCCCCTCCACCACCCCTTTCACATCTACCTCATTTTTGGATCTCTCTTCTTGGCCAAAGGCTGAAAGAGAATACTAAACTTTTTGTTTAAGATTATATATGTAAATATTTCCTCTCATCTAATCACTATTTAAATGACTAATTTGGGATTAATTTAGTTCATCAAAATAACTTGAAAAAGTCAAGTCTGTAAAAGTATGAACATTAGAAGAATATATTTAAGTGTCTGTTGTGTGGATTTTGGCACTTTGGATCGATGAGGCATTGACTTGTGATCCGTTGCAAACTTAAAGTAGGGTAATTGGAGTTATGAATCCATAGTTTAAGCTAGGCAAGTTACGGATAGCAAGTTACTCCAAAATATGAACATAACATGTCTGCCAAAAGAGGAAGTTTTGTTAATTTTACTAGAATGGTGGAGAGCAAAGGTCCTCTACCGTTCTGTTGAGTCAATTTTCTAGTTTCAAATGAGGTCTCCTTTTCATAAGTTGTTACTACCTAACAGTAGGAAATATATTTGAGTTCTAGAAGATTGTGTTAAATGTCTAGTTGTATATTCTAAAGTAAAACCCAATCTCAGGTCTCATGTTTCCCCGATCATTTAAAAAAATTTTAAAGTCAAAATGTGTTTAGCTTTTACAGTGAAATATAAATAAGATCTCTTAATTGAAAAGTGGTAGTTCTCTTCATGGGAAAGTGATTATTTTGGATTTTTTGAGCTGTGAATGAGCAAACTATAGCCTATAGGTCACATCCAGTTAGCCACGTATCTTGTGCAGTCTATGAGCTAACAGTGCTTTTTACATTTTCAAATGGTTAAAAAATCAAAAGAAGAACTATATTTTGTGATACATGAAAGTTATATGAAACTTAAACATCAGAGAACATAAGTTGTGTTGGAACACAGCCACGCTCGTCCTTTGCCTGTTGTCTGTGGGTGGGTTCCGGCTGCAGTGCAGAGTTGAGCAGATGAGACAGAGACCATATATGGCATCCTCATCACTTCACACCGCTGCTCGGCTCACCGCAGATCACAGCGACGTGGTTGTGATTCAACAGTGTTTTGCATGCCACACATATCACTGGACTACAGCATTTATTTCCTTTTTATTATCAGTCCATCATGTCATGTCAAAACAAGAAGAGAAGAGAAAATGGATTTTGGTTGTCACACTTGAAGACACAATAGAGTGTGGATTATTCTGTTACTGAATTAGATGACAAAGCATTGTGTTCATCATGCACTGGCACCATGGCTGTGCTAGAATAGTGTATGTTGACATTACTAGATTCAATGCTCATCTCAGTATTACCGACACACAGGTAGCAAGAGTCAAGAAAAATTATAAAAGTTAAATTGAAATACTTCATCACAGCAGACTTTCTTCAGAAAAATAAGATATGAATGAGGATAAAACCAAATGAAAATAAGTTTCTGGGTGATTTATTTGTTAGCCAAGCAGGGAAAGCCATTTATCAGTGGTAATTTAATTAAATAGTGTTTTAAAGAATAACTGAAGAAATATGTTCAGAGGAAATAAGTTTATTATCATTACATTTTCAGTAAGAACATTTGCTCGAGGGGTTGAGAGCTTTGGGAGCGACATCATTAGTTAATTAATAAAAACCATGACAAATTATTCACAGTGGTTTTCCCTGGCTCTTGACGAGTCATCAGATAGGATCAAAACTACACAGTTTTTTACTTGAGAAATCAAACCACGTTTGAAGCAATTGAAGGATGACTTTCAGTGAATGTCCTGTATGGATCATCTACAAACAGGAATATTTTCAGTGAAGCTGAGAAAACACTAACCCAGTATAGACTGAGGAGAAGGCAATGGCACCCCACTCCAGTCCTCTTGCCTGGAAAATCCCGTGGACGGAGGAGCCTGGTAGGCTACAGTCCATGGGGTCGCGAAGAGTCGGACACAACTGAGCGACTTCCCTTTCACTTTTCCCTTTCATGCACTGGAGAAGGAAATGGCAACCCACTCCAGTGTTCTTGCCTGGAGGATCCCAGGGACGGAGGAGCCTGGTGGGCTGCCGTCTATGGGGTCGCACAGAGTCGGACATGGTTGAAGTGACTTAGCAGCAGCGGTATAGACTGAAGTGGAATCTGTTACGATGTATTACAACTAATGGTGTTAAGAATATATGTGGATCAAAAAGAGGTTTAGTTGAACAAAGACCTGTATGCGGGTCAAGAAGCCACAGTTAGAATCCTGTATGGAACAGCTGATTGGTTCAGGATTGAGAAAGAAGTACGACAGGGCTGTCTGCCGTCACCTTGTTTATTTAACCTGTACACTGAGCGCATCCTGAGACATGCTGGGCTGGGTGAGTTACAAGCAGGAATCAAGACAGGCTGGAGAAATATTGACAGCCTCAGATAGGTGGATGATACCACTCTAACGGCAGAAAATGAAGTAGAACTAAAGATCCTCTTGATGAGGGTGAAGGAGGAGAGTGAAAAAGCTGGCTTAAAACTAAATATTCAAAAAACTGAGGTCATGGCATTTGGCCCCATTTCTTCATGGCAAATAGAAGGGGAAAAGAGGGAAGTAGTGACAGATTTGCTCCTCTTGGGCTCTGAAATCAATGCAGATGGTGACTGCAGCCATGAAGTCTGAAGACGATTGCTTCTGACAAAGCAAATGACAAACCTAGACAGGAAAGCTATGACAAACCTAGACAGCGTATTGAAAAGTAGAGACGTTACTCTGCCAACAAAGGTCTGTATAGTCAAGGCTGTGATCTTCCCATTGGTCATGTATGGTTGTGAAAGCTGGACCTTTAAGAAGGCAGAGCACTAAAAAATTGATGCCTTCGAACTGTGGTGCTGGAGAAGACTCCTGAGAATCCCTTGGACATCAAGGAGATCAAACCAGTCAATCTTAAGGGAAATCAACCCTGAATACTCATTGGAAGGACTGATGCTGAAGCTGAAGCCCCAGTATTTTGGTCATCTGAAGCAAACAGCAACTCATTGCATAAGACCCTGCTGCTGGGAAAGATTGAGGGCAGAAGGAGAAGAGGGTATCAGAGGATGTGACTGCTGAATGGCGTCACCGATACAGTGGACATGAACTTGGGCAGACTTCGGGAGATGGGGAGGGACAGGAAGGCCTGGTGTACTGCAGTCCATGGGGTCGCAAAGAATTGGACATGATGAGGCAACTGAACAACAATAGCAAATAAGGGTTCTCAAAAAAGTTATATCAGGCAACTGTAACCTTTATTGCATTTGGGTTTTTATTAATCCAAATGTCACAATTAATGTGACAGTATTAGGAATTTTTAATTTATATATTTTTAGAAAGTTGGATCTCTTTAGAAGTGCTCTAAGATTTAAATAATGATAGAAAATGGTTTGATGATATACAAAGTATTGTCATGAGTACTGAAAACTTGTTATCATACACAATAATTGCTTTAGGCTTTTGTATCTTTAAATATACATAATAGTCGTATGAGGAGGCCTTACAAATGGCTAAGAAAAGAAGAGAAGTGAAAGGCAAAGGAGAAAGGGAAAGATATACCCAATTGAATGCAGAGTTCCATAGAATAACAAGGAGATATAAGAAAGCCATCTTAAGTCAACAGTGCAAAGAAATAGAGGAAAACAAGAATGAGAAAGACTAAAGATCTCTTTAAGAAAATTGGAGACACCAAGGAAGCATTTCATGCAAAGACGGGCACAATAAAGGACAGAAATGGTATGGACCTAACAGAAGCAGAAGAGATTAAGAGGAGGTGGGAAGAATACCATCTGAGCCAACAGGAAAGATCCCCTGGAGGAGGGAATGGCAACCTGCTTCAGTATACTTGCCTGGAGAATCCCATGGACAGAGGAGCCTGGCGGGCTACTGTCCAAAGGGTTGCAAAGTGGCGGACATGACTGAAGCGACTTAGCATGGCAAGAATACACAGAAGAGCTATACAAAAAAGATCTTAATGACCAGGACAACCATGATGGTGTGGTCATTCACCTAGAGCCAGACATCTTGGAGTGTGAAGTCAAGTGGGCCTTAGGAAGCATCACTAAGAACAAAGCCAGTGGAAGTGATGGAATTCCAGCTGAGCTATTTCAGATCCTAGAAGATGATGCTGTTAATGTGCCACACTCAATATGTCAGCAAAATTCCAAAATTCGGAAAACTCATTAGTGGTCACAGGACTGGAAAAGGTCAATTTCATTCCAATCCCAAGGAAAGACAGTGCCAAAGAATGTTCAAACTACTGTGCAATTGCACTTATTTCACATGCTAGCAATATTATGCTCAAAATGCTTCAAGCTAGGCTTCAGCAGTACGTGAACCAAGAACTTCCAGAAGTACAGGCTGGGTTTAGAAAAGACAGAGGAACCTGAGATTAATTGCCAACATCCACTGGATCATAGAATGAGCAAGGGAATTCCAGAAAAACATCTGCTTCATTGATTACACTAAAGCCTTGACTGTGTGGATCACAACAAACTGTGGAAAATTCTTAAAGAGATGAGACTTTACCTGTCTGCTGAGAAACCTGTATGCAGGTGAAGAAGCAACAGTTAGAATCAGACATGGAACAACAGACTAGTTCAAAATTGGGAAAGGAGTTTGTCAAAGCTGTATATTGTCACCCTGCTTATTAACTTCTATGTAGAATACACCGTGTGAAATGCCAGGCTGGATAAATTGCAAGCTGGAATCAAGATAGCTGGGAGAAATATCAACAACCTCAGATATGCAGATGATACCACGCTCATGGCAGAAGGTGGAAGGGAACCAAGGAGCCTCTTGATGAGGGTGAAAGCGGAGAGTGAAAAGACTGGCTTAAAACTCAGCATTCAAAAAGTGGGGATAATGATATCCAGTCCCAATACTTCATGGCAAATAGATGGGTAAAAAGTGGAAACAGTGGCAGCTTTTATTTTCTTGGTTTCCAGAATCACTGCGGACAGTGACTGCAGCCATGGAATTAAAGGATTCTTGCTGCTTGGAAGGAAAGCTGTGACAAACGTAGAGTGCCTATTATAAAGCTGAGATATCACTTTTCAGACCAAGGTCCGTACAGTCAATGCTATGGTTTTTCCAGTACTCCTGTGAGAGCTGGTTCATAAAAAGGCTGAGCGCCGAAGAATTGATGCTTGTGAGCTGTCAATTGATGCTTGTGATGCTTGTGAGGTGCTGGAGAAGACTCTTGAGAGTCCCTTGGACTGCAAGGAGATCCAACCAGTCCATCCTAAAGGAAATCAGTCCTGAATATTCATTGGAAGGATGAATGATGCTGAAGCTCCAGGACTTTGGCCACCTGATGCAAGGAGTGGACTTGCTGGAAATGACGCTGATGCTGGGAAAGATTGAGGGCAGGAGGAGAAGGGGGCGACAGAGTATGAGATAGTTGTATGGCATCACTGACTCAATGGACATGAGTTTGAGCAAATTCCAGGAGATTGTGAAGGACAAGGAAGTCTGGCATGCTGCAGTGCATGGGGTTGAAAGAGTCAGATAGGATTTAGCGACTGAACAATGATGAACAGCAATCTTTAAATACAACTAAATCTTTAAAAATCATCTATATATAACCTGTATCTACTAGAATGCTTTTCTCTTAATCCATTCTACTGCAAGTGGGAAAAAGGCAAAATGCTTTCCCTATATAATTCTATTCTTCTAAATCATTTGTCTTTTCTAGTTTGAATTTGCAGCCATGGATCTGTAGAGACTGAGAAATATTAAGAAGTTTTGACTTCAAAGGGTTACCTTTGCTCGACTTTTTTTTTTTAATTTAAGAAGATTTTGCTTAAAGCTTGGCCATGTTTTGTTTGTGCCAAGGCTGTAAAAGATTAAGGCCTCAAGAAGCACCACTATTTTCTTCACATGATCAAGAGCTGGAAAAAGTAATGTTAGCTAATATTATCATTCCTCTTCCTCTGATCTCCCTTTTCTTACTCTATCTCCTTTCTTTTTCCAACCTTCATTGCTTAGTGAAACAGGTAGTAAATTCTAGGTGACATAACAGACCTGCCAGAGAACAGAAGTATTGTTAGCTCTTCTGGGACTTTGTTTTAACTTCTAGGATCTTTCCAACTGTTTAAAGAATCTAATAAGTGGTGGTAGGATTCTTTCGAACTGTGGTGTTGGAGAAGACTCTTGAGAGTCCCTTGGACAGCAGGGAGTTCAAACCAGTCAGTCCTAAAGGAAATCAGTCCTGAATATACATTGGAATGACTGATGCTGAAACTCCGATACTTTGGCCACCTGATGCAAACAGCTGACTCATTGGAAAAGACCCTGATGCTGGGAAAGATTGAGGGCATAAGAAGAGGGCAACAAAGGGTGAGGTGGTTGGATGGTATCACCGATTCAGTGGACATGAACTTGGGCAGAGTCCGGGAGATAGTGAGGGGCAGGGAGATGGCGTGCTGCAGTCCACGGGGTTGCAAAGACTTGGTGACTGAACAACAACAGCAACAACAGTTTTCTTTCTCTTTCTGGGTTAAAGTTCTAGCACAGATCAGACATTTGAAAAGAGGAGTAATCATGAGTACCACCTCATTCTTCCCACAAATGAGCGTACTCCAAAAGTTAGCATGTACAAAACTTCAAATATAATTCCTCATTGAAAGCCTAAGGGATATTTTTCAGAAGGCTGAATGATTGCTAAAGGAAGTGAGAGTATTAGCAGATTTGGATTTTAGTATACTTAGTTAGAATTCACATGTGCCAGTGACCTCTTATAAATAGAATTAGGCTGTATCAGGTGGTTTAAACAGTGGATCAGGACTCTCTGGCTTTCATCTTATTCCTCCGTTCTTACCCCGTTTCCAAGTAAAAAGAGGGCGGTACTACAATTAGTTAGGGCAAACATGATGTTCACCACAATCAAATGTCTTCCCTTGAATTTTTCTAAATCACAAATATGAAGAAATCAGTAACAAAACTCCTCAGGTTTTGACTTGTTGTGATATTAGTAGTGTTATGTCACATCAAGTCAGGATGCATGTGTGTGTATAGAAATTTTTTATTTTATTTGTGTCAAGGATAGCAATGACATGCAAGCTTATATTTATTTCTCTTGAACTGAAGTTTTTCACATTTCCAAAAAGTTAACGTTCTTGGAAATGACATTGTTGTAAAGGGAAAAACAACTTTCAGTTATGAATAACTCATGTACTTTTAATGTAAAATTCTTACAATATTTCTTTACTTGTCCTTAACTGGGAAAAATATATAAATAGTACAACCTATTCTTAAGTTTTATTTAAAATACATTCAGTCTGACCCCTGCCTTGGGAGCAGTGTTTATTTTTGCATCCAATGTTAACAAAACATCCTTCCAAAAAGGTAGAAGACAAAATTTAGTTACTTTTCAGAAAAATATTTCTTGATATCAGTAGTAAAATTGATTAATAGTACATAATTACATTTATAGGAAACATACTATGCTTAAAAATCCATACTAGAAACTTTAAAAATATGTATCATAGTTACATGGACCCTTTAAGTTAGATATCAAATTTATTTCCATTTTATTAGAGGAGAAAACGGAAGTCTAGAAAAGCCAGGTAAATACTGAACCCAAAGGTGTCTGCTTCTAGACCTGGTGTCTCTTTTACTAGAGTGAAGAACTTTACAGAATGCAGCAGAGACGTGTAGAGTTGCCAACACAAATGATTTTGTTACTCGGAGGTGGAAGGTAAAGTGATTAGCTTGATGGCAAAATGTTTACATGAAAAGAATCAGTCCTGTATTAATGACGTCTATGCAGAGAGCTAAAGCTTCCTTCACTGGAGTGTGGTCATGGATCGGTTTAGCTGTCGTAGTGGGTAAAAGCTGTAAACTGTGCTGTTCCCACATTGAGGTAACTCTTTGGTTTCTCTTTCTAGATAATTCAGAAGGATAGGAATCAGGAGAGCCTTGGGAGTTCTTAGGAAATTGCAGAAAAGGCTTAATGGGTGCGATTCTAACGAGCGAACCGAGCTGGGTGCCTACTGTGTGAAAGACACAGCTGGGTGTAGAGCTGAGCGGTGAAGAGGACAGCGTGCTGCCTGCATCTACAGATGGGTGGGCTAGGCATTTATTTCAGGGTGGAGCAGAGGATGTGGGACAGTGCAAACTGAGAAGAAACAGGGACAGAAACACTAACAGTCAAAGAGAGGAAAGAAGGGGAAGAAAAGAGAGGGTCGGGGGGGGAAAATGGTCGATGTTTCTTCTCCCAGCATCTAAGTTCCCTGAAGCCAAACCTGTTTATTGGTGCACCCCTGGTGTCCAACAGTGTGCCTGACACAAGGAAAGGGTTCAGTAAACCCCTGGTTTAAATGAATGAATGAGGAATTGAAAAGAGGGGTGAGTGAAAAACTGAGCAGGAAGAGCACTGGGAAAGGTATAGGAGAGAGAAGCGCTCAGAGAGGGAGAGCTTTCTCTCTGCTTCCTCTCTGGGGCAGCATGGCCAGGGCAGTGCGGGCGAAGCTGGTCCTTACTCCCTCCAGACTGGGCTGGGGACAGGCACAGACGTAGGGCCTGTGTTCCAGACTTCCACGAGGGTGAAATGAGATCATATATACATCAGAGTTTTATAAAGAGCAAAGCGTTATGTGTGTTATTAAAATATTATTTGTAGTTGTTAATAAGTAACTTGAAGTCAGAAGTTGAAGTGTAGATTTCTTGAGAATGACCTCAGATTTTAATATAGTAACTTTCTGTGTCTAGTAGTCAGGGTATGAACTGTTCCACCGAACTGCATTTTCCAGTTAACCCAACCTTGTATTGCTATCGAATTCAACAAAATAATTTTACTAGATTTGATGTGCGTCTGTTATAAATATATGTATATTCTTAATGAAAAATACTTTAAATTTAATTTTTCTCTTATGATTCTGGATCATTTTTATAAGCATCATTGATTATGTTTTGTATAATAATGCCCTCAGAAACCTGTTGAGGTTTATTATGTTGCTTAACTCTAAACATGGATGAGGTAACCTGAATTACTGTATTTTGAGTTCTTATCATGTTTCATGGTTTTTCTGCCTCTTCTGTCTCTATTACCTATTATTTAATAGCATAAATTCAAATTCATTTTTGTTATGAGATTTGGATATAATATAGATAAACACAGAGTAAAATATGAGAGACTTTTTTGTCCAAAAGTGAAAGTCACTCATTCGTGTCCAACTCTGTGACCCCATGGCTATATAGTCCATGGAATTCTCCAGACCAGAATGCTGGAATGGGTAGCCTTTCCCTTCTCCAGGGGATCTAGGGATCGAACCCAGGTCTCCTGCATTGCAGGCTGATTCTTTATCAGCTGAGCCACCAGGGAAGCCCTAAAATACTGGAGGGGTAGCCTATCCCTTCTCCAGTGGATCTACTCAACCCAGGAATCGAACCGGGGTCTCCTGCATTGCAGGCGGATTCTTTACCGATTGAGCTACTAGGGAAGCCCTTTTGTCCTTAAATCACCCCCTCTTCTAATACCGTACCCCTCAGAGTGATGATGAAAGTTTGGTTTGTAGTAATCTGTTTCTTCTCCACGCATAAATATATAATAGTGTATTACTTTGCTCTGGCTGCCATGATAAAATACCATGGATGGGCGGATTAAACAATAACTATTTATTTCACATTGTTCTGGGTGTTACAAGTTCCAGATCAAGGTAATGGCCAGTTTGGGTCCTGGCGAGAGGCTTTTCCTGCTTGTAGACTGCTGCCTTCTTGTGTACTCACATGACTTCCGCTTCATCTGGGCTCCAGGGGAGAGCAAAACTCTCCTCTGAGGACCTTAGTCCCAGCATGAGGGCCCACCTTCATGAGCTCCTCTAACCCTAGTTACCTCCTGAAGTCCCCTCTCCAGGTATCATCACTGGGGGTTAGAATTCCAAAATATGAATTTTAAGGGAACGCCATTCAGTCAGGAGCACATATACACATCCATTTATTTCAGTATAAATGGAGCCATGCTGTATGTATCTTTTTGCCTCATGCCTGTTAATGTAAGTTATGCCTTGGAAGAACCTTTCATGTGTTGGAAGAACCATGCCTTGGAAGAAACTCATTCTTTTTAATGACTATTCTGTTTCTTTAAAGTTTTTTATTTTATCTTTAATTGGAGGATAATTGCAGTGTTGTGATGATTCCTGCCATACATCAGCATGAATCAGCCTTGAGTATAGACATGCGCCTCCCTCTGAAGCCTCCCGCCCACCAGCCACCCCTCTAGGCTGTCACAGAGCCCCAGCTTTGGCTTCTCTGGGTGATACGGCAGATTCTCACTGGCTGTCTGTTTTACAGATGGCAGTGTGTATATGTCATCGTTACTCTCTCAAATCAGGTTAAAATTTATTCAGAACACATGTACACCCATGGTGGATTCATGTCACTGAATGGCAAAACAAATACAATATTGTAAAGTTAAAAAATAGATAAACTAATTAAAAAATAAATAAATAAAACTCAGAAACTAACAAAACTAAAAAAAAAAAAATTATTCGGCTATTCCCCTGTTGATGAACAATTAAATATTTTCTAGTTGTTTTATAAACATTGTAGTACAAACATCTTCATGTGGACTAATTGTGAGCACATGTAAAGTATATTGATAAGACAGATTTTTAGATGGTCAAAGGGTATTCTCATTTGAAATTTGAGAGACAGTTCCAAGTTGACCTCTAAAAAAATTCGAGTCAGTTTTGTCACGTCAACAGAGTATGTGTCTTCCTTCTTTCCTCTCTCCTTCCTACCTTCCTGCCCCTCTCATTCTTTCTACAGTTTTGAGAATACTGTGTATTATCAGTCGTTTTCCTGCTTGTCAATTTTAGTAGGTGAAAAATAATTTACTGTTTGTTTAATCTGAAGGTTTTAAATTGTGGTTCAGGTTGTAAATATCTCCGTGTGCTTATTGATCACTCGGGGTTTTCTTGAACTTCCAGTTGTGTTTTTTGTTCATTGTAGATTGACTTTTTTCTAAGAGTTTTACTACATGAGCTTTTGCTTGTAACTTCCATTGCAAATATTTCTTTTTTTTTTAATTTTTTAATTTATTTTTATTTTTATTTTTATTTTTTTTAAAATAAATTTATTTATCATTGCAAATATTTCTTCATGGTTTGACTTTTACTTTTGACTTTACCATCTCTTTAAATTAAATTCAAATTTTCATATACTTGGGTTATTTAGTATTTTGTATAGTTTGGGTTTCCTGTCTTGCTTTAAAAGGCTGAAAGAGAATAAAAATTTTAATTTGATATGATAGCTGTGTGTGTATATTTTATGATTATAACGGTTTTATTTTTTGTTTTTTTAGTTGAGCTATAGTTGATTCAAAATACTGTGTTAGTTTCAGGTATATAGCAAAGTGATTCAGTTATACATGTGTATTTATCTTTTTTCAGATTTGTTTCCAATGTATATTATTATAGGCTATTAAATACAATTGCCTGTGCCATGCAAGAAATCCTTGTTGTTTATCTGTTTTATATACAGTAATATGTATCTGTTAATGGTATACTCCTAATTTGTTTCTCCCCTCTCTGTCACATTTGATAACCATAAATTCGTTTTCTCTCAGTCTGTTTCTGTATTGAAAAATAAGTTCATTTGTATTATTTCTTAGATTCCAGTTGTGTGTTTTTGTGGTAGAAATATTTCTATTCAGGACCAGATGCATTTTATGTAAGCAAAAAATGTCTGATCTATGGGTACAAACTAATTTTATACATACTAATTTCAAATCTATATAGACAGTACCTCCAAAACATTATTGCAACATGTGAAAACAGAAATAGCTTATATTAATTTAAATTACCATGTGACTGAGCCTTACTTTCTTTAAGGATAACAATATATATCTCATAGCTTGTTGTGAGAATTAAATGAGATAACATATGCAAATAATACTAGATGTTATTTGCTCAAGTGTCAGTTAAGTACCATTCATTATTTACACATAAGTGTATTTCATCTTCAAAACAATGCACTGAAGCAGGTGTTACAGTACCCAAAATATGAATGAGAAAATACACTCAGTGAGCTTAAGCGAGTTTCATAGGATCTCAGATAAAAAATGGTAAAGCCAGAATATAAATACACGTTAGTCTGAAAACAAAAATCACGGTTATTTCACCATACACTCTTCCTGGGAGAATTCCAAGTATTTTTTCTTTAGTCCTTTTCTCTTTCTCCATTTCCTGTTTTTCTCTTTTGCTATTTGATGAATAAAACCCTCTAAAACAGACTGCCCAAGAGTACTCACTGTGATTATTGAAATGTTCTTTTCTCTGTCCAAAGAGGTAGCCATTAGCCATATGTGTCTGTTCAGTGCTTGAAATGTGGCTAATGCAGCTGAGGAATTGAAATTTTATCTGTATTTAATTTAAATTAAACTACATGTGGCTACTGTTTTGGACATTGCAGCCTTAGGTGTATGATTGCTTTTTTTGCTATGTATAAAGTGAGCGTAATTAATGTGTTGACTGATAATGAGGAAACTTCGTTCTAGGTTGAGAACTTTAGCAGAAGAACTAATGCAGACACAGCAGATGCTTTTAAACAAGGAGGAAGCTGTCCTGGAGCTAGAGAAGAGGATTGAGGAGTCTTCTAAGACCTGTGAAAAGAAGTCTGAGTGAGTAAAAAAGGAGTAATTTGAAGAAAGAAAGTTTAGTTGATGTAATTTTACAGAAATACTTCATTTACATGGAATTAGAGACATAAAATTTCTGGAAGTTGAAATTTCACGTGTAAAAATATGAAAGTGTGTATGGTTGAGGTTACTTTCGAGGACTCTAGAGGAATGATTTTGTGTTTTTATCTGTATAATGTTACCCATCATTTGTCTCAGTGTTTTAGTGGTTTGAATTATTTTCTGAACAGCACTGTTAAATGGTGGCCCATTCCAGTATTGTGGGCTGGAGAATCCCATGGACAGAGCAACCTGGCAGGCTACTGTCCGTAGGGTCACAAAGAGTTGGATATGACTGAAGCGCCTTAGCACAGCACAAATCAAAATCCAGCATATTCACTGTGAATTCCTTGTCTTTACCATCTGAGCCACCAGGGAAGCCCCTAAGAAAATGTGAGACCAGTATAGTCTAGAAACTGGCTTCTGCCGGGTTGGGAGGAAGCAAGTAGACCCGTGAGAAAAGAGTCGCCGCTTCACCTGTCCTGAGATTCGCTCTGCCGCTGTCTTAGTGCTGCTTTTTGTGTTGGTGTCTGAAGCAGGAAACATTTTCATGGATCCTCTGACTCATTTTGCTGTACTCTTGTGTTTACTGATTTCAATAGTTACTTTTTCTCTTGTTTTCAGATTAAATTTTGACCTGAAATTTAAAATTTCTAGTCTGACTTTGGACATTGTTTGCCTCTTCAACAAGGGTTACTGGTATGGTCTCTCTAATCCCTGACTAGAACATATACATTTCTTGCTATCGTACTTTTACAATTGGCTTGATTTGTCAAGACTTCCAAGGAAATTGTGATGTGTAACATTCAGATATTTTCCATGTCTCTCAGATCTCTGATCCTGTTATATGCCTGATCAGAGTCAACACATGGATGTCTCCTAAAGTGAAAGTGAAGTTGCTCAGTCGTGTCCGACTATTTGCGACCCCGTGGACTGTAGACTATCAGGCTCCTCCGTCCATGGGAGAAGAAATTAAAATCATCAGGTGGCGAATGCCTCATTTTTGTGATTACATATCTAAATTCTCCACATTTGTACTCATTCTCTTTCCTTACTTTCATAAAGGATCTGCTCCTTGTCCTATTTCTTGTCCCTACTTTATATCTCATCATTTCTTACTTTCCCTGAAATTTCACATTGTTTTATATATTATGTTACCTTTTCTTCTCAACTGTGTCCTGTGCTCACTTTTTAAATATTTGTAAGTCCCAACTCCCCAAAATAATCTCTGCCTCTCTGCCCGGCCTAGATGACCCTCTTTAATCTCAGTTTCTCTCTCACTTGCTGTCTTTGCCTTCCCTTCTCTTGTCAAGCTCGCTCGAAGAGTGCTAATGGGCACTCATTTCCTCGACTCTCACTTAGTACTTAACCCACGGATACCTGGTTTCTGCCCCAGCATTACTGAACTAGATGCTCAATGACCTTTTTGTTGTTCAGTCGCTCAGTTGTGTCCAACTCTTTGTGACCCCATGGACTGCAGCACGCCAGGCTTCCCTGTCCTTCACCATCTCTCAGAGTTTGATCAAACGCATGTCCGTTAGGTCGGTGATGCCATCCAACCATCTCATCCTCTATCGTCCCCTTCACCGCCCGCCCTCAATCTTGCCCAGCTTCAGGGTCTCTTCCAGTTGTGTCGGCTCTTCGCATCACGTGGCCAAAGTATTAGAGCTTCGGCTTCAGCATCAGTCCTTCCAACAAATATTCAGGGTTGATCTCCTTTAGGATTGACTGGTTTGATCTCCTTGATCTTCCTCCTCCATCAAGAGGCTCTTTAGTTCCTCCTCACTTTCTGCCATAAGCATGGTGTCATCTGCATATCTGAGGTTATTGAAATTTCTCCTGACAATCTTGATTCCAGCTTGTGCTTCTTCCAGCCCAGCGTTTCTCATAATGTACTCTGCATATAAATTAATAAAGCAGGGTGATAATATACAGCCTTGACATACTCCTTTCCCAATTTTGAACTAGTCCGTTGTTCTATGTACAGTTCTAACTGTTTCTTCTTGACCTATGTGTAGATTTTTCTGGAGGCAGGTAAGGTGGTCTGGAATTCCCTTTCCTTTAAGAATTTTCCACAGTTTGTTGTGATCTACACAGTCAGAGGCTTTAGTGTAGTCAGTGATGAAGAAGTAAATGTTTTTCTGGAACTCTCTAGCTTTTTCTATGATCCAACAGATGTTGGCAGTTTGATCTCTGGTTCTTTTGCTTTTTCTAAATCAGCTTGTACATCTGGAAGTTCTTGGTTCACATACTTTTGAAGCCTGGCTTGAAGGAATTTGAGCATTACTTTGCTAGCATGTGAGATGAGTGCAATTGTGTGGTAGTTTGAGAATTCTTTGGCATTGCCTTTCTTTGGGATTGGAATGAAAACTGACCTTTTCCAGTCCTGTGGCCACTGCTGAGTTCTCCAAATTTGCCAGCATATTGAGTGCAGCACTTTAACAGCATCATCTTTTAGGATTTTAAATAATTTAACTGGAATTCCATCACCTCCACTGGCTTTGTTTGTAGTAATGCTTCCTAAGGCCCACTTGACTTCACACTCCAAGATGTCTGGCTCTAGGTGAATGAAGAGTTCCAGAGAATAGCAAGGAGAGACAAGAAAGCCTTTTAAAGAGAACAGTGTGAAGAAATAGAGAAAAACAAGAGAATGGGAAAGACTAGAGATCTCTTCAAGAAAATTAAAGCTACCAAGGGAACATTTCATGCAAAGATAGGGACAATGAAGGACAGATACGGTGTGGGCCTAACAGAAGCAGAAGACATGAAGAAGAGGTGGCAAGAATACAGAGAAGAACTATACAGAAAAGATCAGTGACCTTTCAGCTAAATTCAGTTCAGTTGCTCAGTTGTGTCCTACTCTTTGCAACCCCAAGGACTGCAGCACGCCACGCTTCCCTGTCTATCGCCAACTCCTGGAGGTTGCTCAAACTCATGCCCATTGAGTCAGTGATGCCATCCAACCATCTCATCTGTTGTCCTCTTCTCCTCCTGCCTTCAATCTTTCCCAGCATCAGGGTCTTTTCCAGTGAGTCAGCTCTTTGCATCAGGTGGCCAAAGTATTAGAATTTCAGCTTCAGCATCAGTCCTTCTAATGAATATTCAGGACTGATTTCCTTTAGGATTGACTGGTTTGGTCTCTTTGCTGTCCAAGGGACTCTCATGATTCTTTTCTAGCACCATGGTTCAAAAGCATCGATCCTTCCAAACTCAGCCATCTTTATGGTCCAGCTCTCACATCTGTACATGACTACTGGAAAAACCATAGCCTTAACTAGATGGACCTTTGTTGGAAAGTAATGCTGTCTAGGTTGGTCATAACTTTTCCTCCAAGGAGTAAGTGTCTTTTAATTTCACGACTGCAGGCACCATCTACAGTGATTTTGTAGCCCAAGAAAATAAAGTCTCTCACTGTTTCCATTGTTTCCCCATCTATTTGCTATGAAGTGATGGGACCAGTTGCCATGATCTTCGTTTTTTCAATGTTGTTTTTGAAGTCAGCTTTTTCACTGTCCTCTTTCAGAAGAAAGCATAGTTCCTCTATGCTTTCGGCCATAAGCGTGGTGTTATCTGCATATCTAAGGTTATTGATATTTCTCCCGGCAGTCTTGAATCCAGCTTGTGCTTCATCCAGCCCAGTGTTTCTCATGATGTACTCTGCATATAAGTTAAATAAGCAAGGTGACAATATATAGCCTTTCCAGTATACAGTGTAAAGGCCGACAGTACTCAATGACAATATATACATCGCTAAATTTTGCGACTATCTTACTTGACCTCCTCAAAGTATCTTTGTTGACTTCTTTTCCCTTGGCTTTTGTGAACCAAGATACCAAATCTTCCTTCTCCCTTTCTGGCTGCTCTTTCTTTATAAACTCGTTCTTTCCCGCTTGGCCAGTGTGTTTTGGAGTTACCCACGGCGTGGTCCTAGGCTGTGCCACTCTCCTTCCTGCACTCTGCCCCTGGGTGATCCCCTGAAGATGACTCGTGCTTGTTACTCTAGCTCAGATTTCCTCTTGGAACTCGATGCCTATGTAATCGGTTACTTACTTGACATGCCTCCTTGGATGTCTTAGTAGTACCCTACATTTCTCATGTCTAAGACTGAATTAAAAATCCCCTAAATACAATCTAACCCAGCCCAACCTAGTTCACTTTTAGTGTTTTTTTTTTTCAATTTCAGTGAATAGCAACACCATCTATTCTATCATGCAACTCAGGTTAGTAGGAGCCTACCTCTCCCACTTAATGAAAGTGAAAGTGAAGTCGCTCAGTCGTGTCTGACTCTGCAACGCCATGACTGTAGCCCATCAGGCTCCTGCGTCCATGGGATTTTCCAGGCAAGAGTACCCGAGTGGCTTGCCATTTCCTTCTCCACTCCCACTTAATACTGTGGCTCTTATTACAACTTGGTATTAAATGTCATATTGAAATTGATGAGCCTTTTAAAGGTGAGAACAGGAAAATATGAGTTACTCTGGATATTCCTTTAATAAATCTGAAAATTTTCAGTATTGAATCAGGATTAGATTTTCTTTGGATTATAAAAATAAATTTTATCAACCACTGCACATATGAAATTAAAAATATAATTATCTTTTGTTTTTCTTTATTTGCAACTAAATCTCTGCACATGTCTACAGATGACTAAGTAGTTCTACTTTTTACAGTTTTGTAAATGTACACATTGTAAATGACTTTTGTTTTAAAATTTGTTAGATATAAAGAAATACAGTAGGACCCTCTCACCAGCATGTCTGGCTATATATTATTGGAGGAGACAATCCTTAAGGGTTATCTTAAGCTAGAATTTGTGAGATTCTTTGATTTTTTTGGTATGTTTTCTTGACTCATATCTTCAGTTCTCTCTTCATCTGCATAATCAGGGTGATCCACATTCCTCCACCTGTTAATATTTATCAGGAGATGGGAATGAAATGGGAGGAGAGGAGGCTTCAAGGGTGATGGATGTATGGGAACAACACCTCTTGAGTTCTCACTCTGTTTCCATATTATGCTGGATATTTTATATATATTAATTCACTTTAATGTTATCTTCACTATGCTCTCCGTGTAATTATGTGGGTTTTACATTTAAGACTTAGAGAATTTAGATAACTTAAAATCACACACCTAGGAAGGGATAGAAAATGCATGAGTTCCTGACTCCGAAGTTTCTGTCTGATCACAGCAATTGCTTGATCTCATGATTTTAGTAATGTTCTTAGGAGAGTAAGTTAGAAGGAATAAGTATGTCTAGCAGTTCAGCAAATGAGTCCGATTTAACCCAAGTTCTGCTTGCACCCTGTTATCATGCAGTTTTTATTGTTAACTTCAGGGCATAATCTTGAAAATGTTAAGTATATTTATATAACTAAGTAGTCATTGTGAAATCTCATTAATTTAGACATTGGTAGGGTTGAAGTTTGTCTTTGAACTATATGTTAAAATAATTTGCAAAACAAACAGTCTGAAATGAATTCTAGGGTAAATGTTTGCATTTCATCTTCTGAATATTTATTAAACATTTCTATATATGTGTGTGTGTGTGTGTGTGTGTGTGTGTGTGTGTGTGTGTGTGTATATATATATATATATATATATATATAATCTGTTGATGTTTAGTCACTAAATTGTGTCCGACTCTTTTGTGACCCCCATGGACTGTAGCCTGCCAGCTTCCTCTATCCATGGAAATTTCCAGGCAGGAATACTGGAGTGGATTGCCATTTCCTTCTCCAGGGGCTCTTTTAGACCCAAGGCTCAAACCTGCCTCTCCTGCATTACAGGCGGATTCTTTACTGCTGAGCCACCAGGGAAGCCCTATATATATGTCTACAGATACTTATTTAAATATATGATTAAAAGCAATTTTCATCTAATTTCAAAGGTTTATTTTTACTCCAGAACTTTTTTAACTTCAAATATCATGTTAGTTAAAAGTAATAAAACAATGAAATAAAACTACATTTTCCCCAATACCAAAAATATCCTATATAATATATTTGCCTTCTTAAATTATCTCTAAATTAATGAAATTATGTGAATTTTTACTTATTAGAAATAGCACTCATGTTCTTATGAAAGTATAACATATGAGAGACTAATGTTAAAACCTTTGAATTTAGATTTGGCATAAGTTTCTCCAAAACATAATAACAGTGAAAAAATAAACTACATGAAAAATCATTTGATAACTTTGATTCTTATAATTGAATTATGTAAAGTGAAAAATGAACTTAAAGAATGGTTTTTATGTGACATTAAATTCACACTAAGAAACACAGATTTTTGGCTTATATAAATAATACAGGGTTTAGTTGAAATATAGCTATTCCAAATTTTTATTTAAAGAAATAAGGTGAAAGAAATAAAACCAACTTTTTGAAATGGTATAATTTAATACAACACAAAGTGTCACTCGAGTATACATATCTTTACTTATTACTTCCAAAACATATTTATTCAAGTGGAAGTAATATTCATTTTTTTCCTGATTTATGATCCTTGACTACTATATTAGAAAATAGTTTATGGGAAAATATACCATTTGATTTATGACTCATTGGCATAAAGAACTGGTAATGTTGCTACTCGTTTTAATGCTTGATTCGACTCAGAGAAAGTGAATGATAATTCAGTTTTGTATTGTTATGTACCATTATCACCTGGTACTTAAAAATACTTTACACATTATAAAATCATAACTTTTAGAGTCATGTGAAATCTACAGAGATCATTTGATCATCTAATCTTTCAAATTATGTGATATCTGAGGGCCCAGAAATTTTCAGAGACTTGCAAAGATTCACATCTAGCTTATAGTGAAGGTAATACTTGAACCATCTGGAGTATTGTTCTGGTTTGCAAATTCAGGTATCTGTTGTTTGTTTTTGTCTCAGAATGTTTCAGTTATGTCCACTAGGTGCTGTGAATGCAGTGAAACGTAAGACACATACGGGCACATGGCTATGAAGCTCACACGTTTGTAGAGTAGACCAATACAAAATGAGAAATTAACAATTGTGACAGTTACTGTGAAACAAGGAGTTCAGGTGGAAGAGTAACAGAGGAGCACTCCCTTAACGCAGGTGATCAGGGGTCTTCTAGGAAATGCCACTCTTGCTGAGACCTAAGGGTAGAAGGGCTTCTCTGGTGGCTCAGATGGTAAAGAATCTGCCTGCGGTGTGGGAGACCTGGGTTTGATTTCTGGCTCGGGAAGATCCCCTGGAGAAGGAAATGGCTACCCACTCCAGTATTCTTGCCTGGGTAATCCCACGGACAGGGGAGCCTTGTGGGCTACAGTCCATGGGATTGCAAAGAGTTGGACATGACTGAGCATCTAACGCTTTCACTTTCAGGACAGAAGGTGTCCTCCAAGTGAAGAGTGCGTGGAAAGAGTAGTCAGAAATAGGGAGTGAACAGCACACGCATAAGTCCTGATCCCTTCCCTGTTTCAGATTTATTTATAGCTTCCTGTGCATCTTGTTTTATACAGTCATGCATTTATTATAATTAATTTATTGAAATAGGTATAGGTTTTTTGCTGAATGGTGTTGTAAGCATATAAAATTGTATAGTGATTACAGCAATATTTTTTAAAAAGTAATTATTAATAATAAGATGATAATGTATTTGAAATGGTCATTATACATAGAGCTCAGTGAACTTAATTGGATGAAGGTAATATTGCTCCTTAATTTCCTGATCAGATGTATTAACTAAAAAAGTTTGGACTAGAGCTATATAATAGGGCATATACTCCCCATAATCTCATTGTTCTTAAAAACAGCTAAATTAAAAGCCAGGATACTTATCTATTTACTTACTTATTTATTAAATTAAATTTTTATTTTATATTGAAATAGAGTTGATTTATAATGTGTTAGTCTCAGGTGTACAGCAAAGTGATTCATTTATCTGTATATATATATATATATATCCATTCTGTTTCAGATTATTTTCTTATGTAGGTTATTACGGAATATTGAGTCGAGTTCCCTGTGCATTTATTTCACTTTGTATGATAATCCCTAGGTCCAACTACATTGCTACAAATGGCAGTATTTCATTCTTTTTATGGCTGCATAGTATTCCATTTTATGTAGTTCCTATTCTTGGTATTAGGATAGTGTCTCAAAATGTTCAAGTGATTGCTTATATGACACAATAGATATTTAGAACTCCTGAAGAAGAATTAAAAAAGGCCTGTTTGTAAAAGAGATTATTTAGGAACCCAAGGTATATGAGATAATAAAAACCTCACATTACAACAGGAAACACCAATAGCAGTGAAACTTTTTTTTTCTCTTTTTGCTTGCATCGTGTGGCTTGTGGCATGTCAGTTCTCCAACCACGGGTTGAACCTAGGCCATGACAGTGAAAGTGCTGAACCCTAACCACTAGACTCACAGGGAACTCCCAGTGATATGTATTTTTAAATTAATTTTTAATGGAGATAATTACCATTGGAGAAAGAAATGGCAACCTACTCCAGTATTCTTGCCTAGAGAATCCCATGGACAGAGAAGCCTGGTGGGCTACAGTCCATAAGTTTGTAGAAAGTCGGATATGACTAAGCGACTATCACTCACTCATGTAGTTGGAAGAATCAGTGAAGAAAGATCCCATAAACCCTATGCCAATGCAGGAGACGTAAGAGACACAGCTTTGATCCATGGGTCGAGAAGATCCCCTGGAGGAGCAACCCACTCCAGTATTCTTGCCTGGAGAACCCCATGGCCAGAGGAGTCTGGCAGGCTACAGTCCCTAGGGTCACAAAGAATCAGACATGACTGAAGCGACTTAGCATGCATGTACATACCCTTATACATTCCCATTAGCAATGTGTTAGTGATAATTTCTCCTCGTCTTCACCAGCACTTGATGCTGTCATTACTTTTTATCTGAGCCATTCTGTTAAATCTGTACTGATATATCATTTTTAAAATTTAAGACTCTTTTAGAGGAGTTTAAATTTCACAGCAAAACTGAGGGGAACGTACAGAGATTTCTGATATCCCTCTGCCCCCATGATACATAGTCTCCCACATTATCAGCACCGCCTACCAGAGCATCAGGTTTGCTACAGTTGATGAATCTAGAATGACACATAGTTACCATTCTAAGTCTGTAGTCTGCATTTGGTTTCCCTCTTGGTGTTGTACGTTCTGTGGGTTTGAATTCGTGTACAGTGACGTATGCCCATCATTATGGTGTCACTTAGGGCCTTTTTTACTAAGATATTCTGCGCTCCCCACATTCATGCATCCCTCCACCCCCACAACTGCTGGTGCCATGAGCTTTTACTGTCTCTATATAGTTTTGCCTTGTACAGAATGTCACACAGTTGGAATCATGCATTATGTAGCCTTTCAGATTGGCTTCTTTCGCTTAATAATGTGCTTTTAAGAGTCCTCCGTGCCTTCAGTGGTCTAGTCGTTTGTTTCCTCTGAGTCGTGAAAAGTGTTCCCTTGCGGAGTTATCCTTTCTTCTGATGACTGACATATTGGTTGCTTCCCAGTTTTGGCAATTATGAATAAAGCTGCTGCAAATATCCATGTGTGGGCTTTTATGTGAGCATAAGTTTTCAACTCCTTTGGGTAAATACCAAGGAATACGATTGCCGGATCACGTGGTAAAAGTATGCTTAGTTTGCAAGAAACTGCCAGTCTGTCTTCCAGAGTGTCAGTAATTCCAGCCCACATCTTCACCAGCATTTGGGGCTGTCAGTGTCCTGGGGTTTGGCCTTTCTCATAAGTGAATAATACTATCTCATTGTTGTTTCATTTTGCATTGTCCTGATGGCATATAATGTGAAGCATTTTCTCATATGCTTATTTGTCACCTGTATATCTTCTTTGGTAAGGTATCTGTTAAGGCCTTTAGCTCATGTTTTCTTATTATTGATATTTAAGAGATCTTTGTATATGTTGGATAACAGTCCTTTATCAGATATGTCTTTTGTAAATCTTTTTTTCCTAGTCTGTGGCTTACCTTCTCATGTTTTTGATCAGTTTCTTAAATTGATGTGTAATTGATTTACAATTGTATTAATTTCTCCTGTACAGCAAAGTGATTTAGTTATACATAAATATACTTTTAAAAAATGTTCTTTTCCATGATGGTTTGTCACAGAGTATCGAATATAGTTCTCTATGTTATGCAGTAGGACCATGTTGCCTATGATCGCTTCTATGATTTTTAGGCATCTTGTTTTACATTTAAGTCTTTAGGCCATTTTAAGTTTATTTCCTGTGTGGTGAGCATGTTGTAACTTCATCGATTTACATGCACTGTCCAACTTTCCCAGCAGCATTTGCTGAAGAGACTGTCTTTTTCCAAACTGTCTGTAATCTATTATTAACTTGCTTTCACCAGTGCCTGGCACAGTTCTTTCAGATACTAATATACTAAATATGACAGCATTTTCAAGATGTTTCTCACCACTGCTACCTGTTTTCTTGTGGCTTTAAGATGGGCAAATTAATTTGAAATTCCTATTAGGGACAGCCTTGAAGCATAAAAAAATCATGATAAGGTAACATGTGGCCTCTGTAGTGCTCTAAAGGAGGAATGAAGAGGTCTGCTGTTTTTTAAAGTGTATATTGGAAAGATTTGAGGACTTACACTTATTCGTTTAGTCCTTGCCAGAAATACTTGCCCTAGCTCTGAGCACACAATCCTCACAGTAGGCACACAGCTTGCTTCCAACTGTCACCTTGATTTGATTTATTCTTCTCTAGGCACAGATCTGATTTTAGCTATATTCCATTTGAGATTTGAAATAAATTGTGATTCTGCTTCAGTCATATTAATTCATTTTAGGCTGTACATTTCTGGACCAAAATGTCTGTACTTTGTGAGGTAGACGGTTTAGCTGTAAAATAAAATGAGTGCCGTAGATCGTAATGATTTGAGAGCATTTTGAGTTTGGTGTTTGCTTCCAAACGCTGCCTTCAATTTTGTTAATGCTAACGCTTAACAGCTACTGTGATGGCTCAACATCTGTTCAGTTTCATGATTCTCATAGTTCTGAGAGACTCTTATAAAGAGGAGAATTAAGGAAGGAACATAATCTACGTATATATAGTGTACAATTTCCTTCAGAGTCTTTGTTTCTTAAAGTAGTTGAAATAACACATTAAATGTGTTCTCTTTTAGCATTGTACTTCTGCTAAGCCAAAAACAGACACTTGAAGAGCTAAAACAGTCAGTCCAGCAGCTGAGATGCACTGAGGCAAAGTTTACAGCACAGAAAGAATTGCTGGAGCAAAAAGTGCAAGAAAATGATGGGAAAGAGCCACCTCCAGTAGTCAATTATGAAGAAGATGCACGATCCGTTACATCTATGGTAAGCCAAAGAGTAAACAAATGAGGAAGTTGAAAGAGTTGTATATAGGTAATAAGTGAATACAAAAATTAACTTTGGTTGCTATAACAAGTTATTACTCTTGTTAATACGCAGGTCCTATTAAACTTGTGTGTAAATGCAAAATAAACTTGTCGGTCACCTCAGGTCACCTGGAGAGCACTTTCAGAGACCACCTGTAGAGTCAGAGGGAAAAAGCTCTTCTCTTGCCTTTAAATCTGAAAACAAAGACTGCAATTGTTTTTATTCCTGGGATACAGCAGGAAGGTAGGGTGTTATTCTTAAGGTAGAAATAAGAAAAGACATTTATTAAGTTTCTTATTAAGAAGCAGGCGTTTATCTGAGATTGATGATGTTTTTCTTGTTTTCACAAAACAAAACATTGATTTTGCTTAAAAATATGTTTTCTTACAAATATCTTTTAACTACAATAAACACATTTAAATCTAGCAACTAGTAATTCAACTTTATTTTGTGTAGATTTATTAACTGTTTGAGAACGCTTAGTGTAAATTCTTTTTCTCTCTTCCCCTTCCTTCCCTCCTCCTTTCACCTTATGTTGGTGGTTTCTATTAAGGGACGGTTTTGACACCCATGAGTCATTTGGAAATGTCTCCAGACATGTTTGATTTTCACAGCTGGTGGATGCTCTTGGTATCTAGTTGATAGAGGCCAGTGATGCTGCTAAATATCATACAGTGCCCATCACAGCCCCGCTCTTCTTATTCCCAACAAAAAAATACACAACCTCAAATATTAACAGTGCCAGGGTTGAAAAAGCCTGAGCTGTGTCCTTGGTTTTTTCTATGAGTAACTGGATGCGGCCCATAAGTAGAACTGTTATAGTTAATGATACCATAGATGATATTTGAATAATTTTTAGTTTATGTTATTCTAAATAGTACAATTTAATTGTCAAATGAATTCATAGGAAATGTCTCCATAGGAAAAAAGATTGCATTTGGAATTTCCAATTCCAGGTAAATCTGGATATGAATATGAAATGTTTAAGTTATTGTGATTATTGCAATTTTTTAAATGAATTGAGCCATAGTGATCTGTGCAGTACATCGTGAATTATAATTCTTTGCTTTCCTTTATTGTTCTACCAGATAATAAGGATCTTATTGTAAAGACCAAGGACCCTACTAGGTTAATTTTCTTACTTCATGATTTTTGGTAACTATCTGGTATATGTCTTTTTTTTTCCAGAGAAACTTCTGAAGGTTATTCTTTTGCTTGGCTTTCAAACCTTAGCAAAGCTTTTATTCTCTGAGTGTGGCTTTAAAATATTTCCTTGTCCCTATGTGGCTGTGGAAATGGTTACTTCATAGCCTGATTTAGTGGTAGATTGTCACTAAATCATAGCATATCCCCATTTTATAACTACAACTAAAATCTAGAGTTTGCAATTTAAAATATAATAGTTCATTAAGTGTTTCATTAAGAACTCATAATCCTTTAGAGTTTTATCTTTGATAATCATTGAAAAAGAGGTTTTTCAATAAATGAATAAATAGTGTTTTAAGGAGAGTATATAATACAGTTTATGATCCCAAGTGGCACTAGTGGTAAAAACCCTCCTGCCAGGGCAGGAGAAACAAGAGATGTGGTTGGATCCCTGGGTTGGGAAGATCCCCTAGAGGAGGGCATGGAAACCCCCTCCAGTATTCTTGCCTGGAGAATCCCTTGGACAGAGGAGCCTGACCAGCAGTGGTCCATAGGGTCGCAAAGAGTTGGACATGGCTGAAACACGACATAATACAGTTTAAGAGACTAACCTGCTTTCTGGTACTTTCAGACCTTCTCTTGTACCTGTTTATTAAATGATGATACTGTCTTATGAGCTTTTAGAAAGTGATACCAGGTGTTTCATTTTATTCAATTTATTTTAAATAGCTGAAATGCTGTTTGTTTCTATACATCTTATCTATTCATTGAAGCAATGCCTTTAGTAAGTCTTTAAGGAATTTACAAAGAAATGCTGTGTGTAGTTTAAAGTAATAAAGTAACATTTTATAAATCAAACACGACATTCCACCAATTGATGCCAATTAATGAGGTTCTACAGTATGTTTTATAAAACAAGGAAAAACTATTTTCAGTTCGTAGTTCTTACAACTAAATAATACTCCCACATATATCAGTGAAATTTTTGCACAATTCCACCTTTCAGTAATAATTAAAATATAACTTTTCATTTTATTCAAAAAGTCAAAATATTAAAACTATAAATGGTTTTTCCCCAAATGTCTGTTTAAGCATTATGAGTAATTTTACCAAAATGCTTGAAATTCAGATAAGCAGGCTCATTGGTTTTTCCTCTTTATAAATTCTATCTTTATAAATAATATCTTTGTATTTCAACAAGGGAAATTTAGTTGAGTATTGGAAGAATTTCAACAAGGAAAATTTAGTTGAATATTGGAAGAATTGGAAGAACTAAAAATTAAACCATAATATAGTGAAAAATAGTAAAGCTTGGCCTAAATATTATTTAAGAGTAAATATTAACTATTCTGTGCTGTACTTGGTCTCTCAGTTGTGTCCGACTGTTTGTGACCCCATGGACTGTAGCCCACCAGGCTCCTCTGTCCATGGGATTCTCCAGGCAAGAAAACCGGAGTGGGTTGCCATGCCCTCCTCCAGAGAATCATCTCAACCCAGGGATCAAACCTGGGTCTCCCACATTGCAGGTGGATTCTTTACCATCTGAGTTACCAGGGAAGCCCAAGAATATTGGAGTGAATAGCCTGTTCCTTCTGCAGAGGATCTTCCCAACCCAGGAATTGAACCAGGGTCTCCTGCATTGCAGGTGGATTCTTTACTAGCTGAGCTACCAGGGAAGCCCGTTAACTATTCTACATTTCTTAATTAATGGCGGTGTTAACCAAGACACAGACTCCTCAGTGGTGATTGCTTCTGTGGAAGAGCGTCCTTAAGCAATTGTGCTGCTGAGGTGGGCCGTGGCTTGTATATTCCTAGAAAAATTCCAAGGTGATTCAGATATCATGGTTAGAAGTCTCGTTAGACTCTTAGATGTATTGATGTTTATTTCAACTTTGTAATTTTATGAGAATTAAGGCCCATCTGTTAATTTACAGAAATCTAAAAAATCGTGTAGGCAAGTAATATAAACATCTTTGCCAGGAAAGCAAGAGTGAAGGTTGTTCAGTTGTGTCCAACTCTTTGTGACCCCATGGAACGTAGCCCGCCAGGCTCCTCTGTCCATGTAATTTTCCAGGCAAGAACACTGGAGCAGGTAGCCATTCCCTTCTCCAGGAGATCTTCCCGACCCAGAGGTTGAACCCGATTCTCCTTCACTGCAGGCAGATTCTTTACCGTCTGAGCCCCAGGGAAGCCCGTGAGATTTCCTGTGGATTAAGTCTGGGGTATGAGAGAGAGGAGCCAAGGAGAATTTTAAGGTTTTGAGGAGGAGCCCTAGAGGAATAGAATTTGTTTCAAATGCATGGAAAGGCCACACAGGGTAGCCTTGATGAGGCAGAGCAAGGGTCCTGTTTGTCCAAAAAAGAAAGAAAGGAAAATGAAAAACACCCAATCAGTGTAGAAATTTGGTAGTTCCAGAGCATGTTTTGGACTGGAGATGCACATTTGAGAGTTGCTGGCATCAAATGGTATTTAACAGTATTTGACCGTAGAAGGTCACCAAGTGAAAGAAGGTAGAGAAGAAAAGGGAAGCAAGGCTGGACTCTGGGGCACTGCAAGTTAGATCTGGACAAGGAGGGGTCAGCAAGAAACTGAGGAGGAATGGCCAGTGAGGTAGTAGAGAGTCAGGAGAGTTTGGGGTCCTCGAAATACGTCCCGAGGAGAAATGAGTTCTGTAACTTGAGACCTGCCAGGTTAGGGCACTTTGACTGCAGGACTCTACTCAACTTTCTGTGTCAGATGCCCAAGAGGAGAACTGTAGCACAGGATGCTCTCTCTCTGGAAATACGGCCCCATCCTTTCTCAGTCCTTCTTCAGAGTGTCCTCAAGGGAGCACTGTGCAATGGAAACTGTACTTGGAGAAGTGAATTAGGAGACAAATCCTTCCTTATCTAATTGAGTTATTGACTGATTAAATGTGCTGTTAATGCTAAAGGCATTTTGAGTTGTTTAAATGCTCTATGGACCCAAGGGTTGTTTTATCTTATTGTTCCATTTTAGTTCTGCAGGCAGAAGAATCTGCCTTTTGGGGCAGAGTAGAAGGGTAAACTCTTTGTTGGCTGCCCTTGGATAATGATGGCAATACCAAGATTTCTAGTCCCTGACTAAAAATTGCTGGACTTTACTCTCTCGCTGTCTCTCTCCCAATTTGTTAAAGAGTTTTACATGTTTCTTTTTAGCTATCTGGTTGTAGAACATAGTAAGTTTTCAACCAGTGTCTGTTGAACTGAGGAATTGTATTTCCTTTTCAATCCAGAGTAATCTAATTATTTTACTTTATAGCAGTGTGTACATTAGGCCAAATATAATAATTTTTATTCAATCTCCTTTATATGTCAAATATATCTAGAATTGATGGCACCGTGGAATGAGTTCTTTCTAAATGTGTTTAGCTAATACTGCAAGAAAATCACCTTTACTTGGATGTTTCTGAAGTTGTACATTTTAAGCCCTTTTACTAGAGTAATGCACAATATAAATTTATCTTCTCTATGCATTTTATTGATTTATGCTTAATTGAACAGCACTGTGAATAAAATCCTGTTTTACATTTCAACCAACAAAATACCTTGTTTGTTGACTAAATATTGTCTGGCATTATGATTCAATGGTAATTCGTTCTACCATAATGTTCAGTGTATTTTCAGTTTTATAGTTAGTCACTAAATTGGAATGATATCAATTGAGATGTCATATTGACAACATTATTGAAGCTGTATCTGTTTTCGTCATCAGGTATGTTTTCTTTCGTTAAACGTATAAGGTAAATGTTAATTCCAAGCCTTACTATCAAATGGGCTGAGAGAAGTACCAGACTAAGAATAGGAGACCTGAGCTGAGCTTTGCCTCTGTTGTGGAACTCTTGGGAGGTTACTTAACCTTTCTGAGGCTTTTTTTTTCCCATAAAAGGAGGAAATGTGTACCCAACTTGTCTGCCAGGATTTCTGTGACGCTGAAATGAGATTATGTAAAGTACATTATGTTTTATGAAATACTGTTAAAACACGTTTCTATTTCACTATTTTCTAATAATGTACCTTAGTTCACATTTAAATTAATTTGTTAGATACTTACTGAGTTCTTAATTATGCATTGTGGATATTTCTGTTGAATTATCTTTTGTATTTCTTATTTATGAAGGCAAAAATTGTAATTAATGTCTCTGAATATGTAGAACATATGCACGCACAGGGGTCTAAGTGTCCTTTTGTTAGTCCTCCGTTCCCTCCAGAAGCATTGTATGCAAATATAAACATGAATTTATATTACATGTTTTCTGCTCTTCTGACATAAATGGTAAAGCATATAACAATACTGTTCTGTTTACTTTTCTGCTTAATATATTTTAAGTATCATTTACAACAGTGAATATGCACTTCTTTTTTCATTTATTTGTTCAACAAATAAGTATTTATTTCATGTCAGATATCAGGTACCATTTTAAGTTCTGAGGATGCAGTAGTGAACAAAATAAACATTTTTTTTTTCTTCTCATGGGCCTTTCACTCTGAAGGAGACAGACATAAATTTATATATATATATATAGTCAGGTGGTGGTAAGTACTTTGGAGAAAAATGAAACAGGAAGGAAGAAGAGGGTGCTGGGAGGTGTTTTATATGGATGGTGGTTGCATGAGGCTTCACTGATCAAGTGGCGTTTATACAGAGATCTGACATAACCAAGGAGCAAATGATGAGACTGCCCGGGGTGAGAATATTTCAGGCTGTGGGAAAAGCAGTGGAAAGGCTCTGATGCAGGAGTTTACTTCTTGTGTTGGTGGAACAACGCCAGGGAAGGCAGTGTGCTTGGAACAGAATGTGAGGAGCAGGAAGTGGGGTCAGAGAAGTAGCAGCGTTTAGATCGTACAGTCATGCAGACCATTGTGAGGACTTGGATGCGGACTCTTCGAGAAGTAAGATTCTAAGCAAAGAATGACACATTTACATGGTTTACAATATTTTGTTATTATTAAGACAGCTTTGGTGAAGTCCTACACTTTTTCTATGTATATAAATGGAGATTATATGTAAGATACATTTTAGAGGGTTTTGTGCAGTTTATATAGGTTTAGATTTTACTCTAAAAATAATTTAAAAGTTTCTTAATCTGAGAACAATGTAAGTTATAGATAGTAATTACTATATTAATATTGACTTTAGTATTTCAGTTTTATAGATTAATAAATTCTTGCTTTCAGCTTTCCTTTGGCATGGATTTTTATCATGCTGAGCTTTCAGTAGCTTACTAGATTTTTAAATTATTAAATTCTCCACTGGATCTGATACTTAAAGTGTATTTAGACATACATGCTTTATGTTTATTTGATGGACAAATTTTTAATTTATGAAACAAAGATGTTAGGAGGTGATAATGATTACATTATAAAAAATTTTTGATTTTTTCCAAATGATTCAGGTCAAGATTCCTTAACATCCTAACCATAGGGGAACCACCAGTCAAAACCACAATGAGATATCACCTTACTCTGATCAGAATGGCCGTTATCAAAAGAACAATAGATAACAGTTTTTGGCAAGGATGTGAATGGGCAGGAATGCTTCGGCACTGTTGGTGGGAATGTAAATTGTTTAAGCCCCTATGGAAAACGGCATGGAGGTTCCTCAAAAAATTAAAAATAGAACTGCCACACAATTCAGTAATTCCATTTCTGTGTGTTTATTCCAAAGGAAATGAAAACGCTAATTTGAAAAGATAGTCTGCATCCCCATGTTCCTACCAGCTTCCCAGGTGGCACTCGTGGTAAAGAATCCGCCTGCCCATGCAGGAGACAGAGGTTCAATCCCTGGGTCGGGAAGATCCCCTGGAGAAGGGGTGGCAGCCCACTCCAGTGTTCTTGCCTGGAGAACCCCACGGACAGAGGAGCCTGGCGGGCTGCCATGGGGTCGCAAGGAGTCGGACATGACTGAGCGACTTCCCATGTAGCACACAGGGTAGAGGAAAACGTGGAAGTTTGAGTCAGACTGTCATGACTTTCATTGTGTTGAAGTAGGTTTTTACCTCCCCCGCACCTTAGCTCAGCTTCTTCGTCTGTACAGTGTGGTCAGTAACACGCCCTTGGTAGGGTTGTTATCAGGACTACATGAGTGACGCAAAGGCGACAGCTTTGTAGAGCCCTGGACATGCTTAGAAAGGTGTTTACTGCGCAGTCGGTGTCTATCCCCTTTCTTGTCCTTCTTCTCTCATTTTCCTCTTTTCTTCTGTGTCTTGCACTTTTGTCCCTGTTTCTCCTCTTTCTTCTTTTGCCTTCTTATTAAACACAATCAAACGACTTGCATGAATATTTATTGTGTGCCATGGATGGAGACATCCTAAAGTAAAACAAAGTCCATACTGAAAAATCTACATTCAGCAGGCAGAAAGTTGTAATGAATAATTGATTAACAAGAAAACATCAGAGTTAAGGGCTACGATGAAATTGATCATCAATATTCCTCAGATTTTAGCCTTCACCCCAAGGCCTTCTTTTCTTTGTAATTATGTTATCTGTGGGCTTTGTTACCTCCTGTCATGGTTTAAACATTAACTTATGACCCCCATATCTACATGTCCAAAAAAATTAGGAATACTGAAATATTACTCCAGGTAAACATAAAAAATGAAAGCAGAGAAGTTAAGTGCATTATGCAGATTCACACAAAAAGGTTAAATTAATACAGATTTTAATTTATTGACAATTTAATTATTCATACACTAATTAGATTTCATTTTTGTGTGTTTTTTTGGACTGTTTACTTATAGACGTAGTGTTAACTGACATTCTCTGTTATTTAAAATTGTAAAAAACTAGACTATTTTATAGTAGTTTAATGCAGATACATTACTTGAAAAGACAGAGGTGAGATCTCATCATATGAAGAACAGAAAAGACTTTTACATACATGGCTAATTTGTTATAATAATTGTGAATAATAAAATTGCTAACAGTTTCTATTGATAATGAATACAGTTCTTCCTTTTCTTCCATAATACATTATTAGTCTTTTTTTTTTTTTTTTTTTTGCACCCATTAAAAATAGATCAATCAAAAGCAACTACTTGGCATATAAACCTTTACATATCATGTTTAGGACATTCTTGTAAATTTTAAAAATTATCTAATTTCCTTCAACCTGAAAAAAGTTATTTCAGTCTCTACAACTTATTTCCTAATTCCTGTATTAAGTTGAATAGTATTTGTCCTAAAGTTCATGTGAGAATATATCATCTTTTGACTTGAGTTGTAGGCAGACAGTTGACCTTGCATGTGGTAAGGAATTCATATATTTTTATCTCCAAAACCTTTCATCTTAAATTTTGAAAATTATTTTATGACATATTAATTTCTTTAATTTAATTGAAAGGTTTAATAAAGAGGATATGTGAATATTATGATTGATTGCTTCATTTGGTACCTAATGATATAGTTTTAAATCCTCATAAATTTTCTCTTTTGTTATAGTATTCTGTAGACAGTTATTTCTCAGTATTAATATTTAAAAGATTAAGACTCAAGTTAAGTTTTAAAATCATTGTTTTATTGCAAACCCCAGGCAAATTATAAGATATTGAACTAAGGAAGATTTTCTATGTCAGAATATATCTAGAGATCTTTTAGAGTAGAGGCTAATTCTTGTAGATACATTCTCAGAATTGCTTAAAAATTATTTAATCCTTGGAAGGAGAAATAACTCTATCAGAAAGAAATCATTTATACTTCTGCTGTGTATTTACTATGTAGTGGATGTTACAGGGGCTACAAGAGAAGATAAACAAACTCAGATTTTATCTGGCTTCATTTTGAAACCTGAGTGTTTCTTCCACGGACGACACTGCCCCCTTCCTTTCTCGTTTACGAACAAGCCGTAATTAGCTGTAATGCTTGCTGTGAAAGTGTTGTGTCCTTCAGGTGTTTTGGGGTTGAAAAAAATTTGAGGACTATTGGGCAAAGAATTCTGTCTTATAGAGATCTTTTAAAATTCTGAATTCCTCTAGTGAAAGTAGCATAGTAAGCATTGTGAGATAATAAAATGTACCTCAAATCAAGGCTTGGGGGGCTAAACAGAGCGGCAGTTACCCTGAAAGTGGGTGGTGCTAGCATGTGACAAGATCCTTTGGATGAAGTCCTAATATAGATAGGTAAGCTAGAGAATGGGTGTGGTGTTAGAAAGGAAACTCAGAAATTGTTGGAGATGAATTTAGTTTCTTTCATAATTTTGTCTTTAAGCCTGTCCCTTTCCTTTTTCAGAAGTAGTTAGGTTGAGAGAGGTGGGGAAAAAATTAGGATAGAGGAGAAAGCTAAAGGAAAAGGTCTTAAAATGTTGGAAAGGAGAACTGACCTCTTTTTCTGTGATTTAACCAGAAATGGTAGAGGGCCACAGGTGGAAACACATGGACTTAGCAAGAGCAAGGAGAATGTGGGGTAGGTGGGTCAGAAAGGTGAGAGAGGTGGCTGGTTCAGAGGTCAGTGAGCGAAGGACTAAGAACAGGGTTGGTCAAACAGGATCGGGTTGGGGAGGGAAAGAAGATAAGAAAGGTAAAGAACAGGAGGGAAACAAAATACAGAAATAAGAGGTAAGAAAGGAAAGAGTAGAAGGGGACTCGGAAAAAGGAGATGGCAGAGGACAGTGCACTCATTTAAAATAAAATAAAAATATTTATTGAACCAAGCTAAGGGTGTCAACATTTTTACTTTGTAGTTCAGAAATACCTAATATATAGATACGATTTGTGGTTCCAATACTTGGTAAACTTCATTCTTACATTTTCAAGTTTTACATCAAGAGCCAAATTATAATGAATGATTCCCAAAGGTTTTTATTGGATGGTATTTAATAAGAAAAAATAAAATGGAAAATTTTAATGTTTACCCATGAGCAGAAATAATTTAGTTCCAAATAATTAGTTCCCCCAAGGAGAAATCTGTAATCTATTGGTACACCGTATAAGTGAGAATAGACTTCCATTATACCTATAGCTACTTTGATTTGCTATTACTTATATCATGGGTATTTGATATAGCTTATGTTAACAGTGTTTAATTGTTACAGATATGTATACTTTTGATATTGTGAGCCTTTTTCAATTTTGTTATTTATAAAATATTTATAGTCTTTGCATGTATTAGTCTCTAATACAGGTAAATTATTAGCAAAGAAGACTGTTAGATAACTCTTTATGTTCACTCATGGTTGGATGACATAAGATGAAATTCAAATCAGCGTGAAAATTCTTACTGAGATCCTTTGTTGTCCTCCCTTTGTGCATATAGAAAATACATGGACTTTTTTTTTAGTTTATATCACATTTGATCATGTTTTCAATAATTTAATTGCTGAGTTTACAACTAATAAAAATTAACTGAACATGGGATCCTACATTTTGATCAGGTAGTATTTTCTAATATGATGTAGCGAGTATTTTATATCGTCTTTTATTTGTGTAATTGTCTTAGCGTATTAAAAATGGATTTAATTAGGTTCTTTGTCAGTCTCTTTTGGTCCTAATGAAGACCCTTGAGATTGCTTATCTTTGATTGGTGTACCTGGTGGTGTAGAGATGCTGTCGGTACGAGCATGTTGATTCTTCCTCTTCGGCGTTTCTTTAACTCACTAAGAGAAAGTTCCTTTGTACTTTCTAGCATTTCATGACAGCATCCAATTTAGAAGTCTCATTATAATTTAGTGGTCACATGTTATAATCTGAAAATTGTGCTGAGGAGTTAAATTATATGTTTTGAAAGATAGACCGTGCTTTTAAAGTGATGAAATAATTTGTGTAGATACTTAAGATATTTGGTATGTGAGGAGTAAGACAAGCATGGACTAGCCATGCTGTGAACAGAACGCTGGTCTGTTGTTTTCTGAAGGGATTTGAAAGCCTGATTTAGTTTTTGTTTGCCATTCCTTATAGAACTTCTTGGACAGTTTTTAGGGACACTGCCTCTTTCCCGTCTCCCAGTGTCAGAGTCAGAGACAGCTTGGCTTCCGGCTCAGTGGCTGCACAGTGTGACTGGGGATTAGAATGCCAAAAAGCAAAGAACCCAGGGAAATCTTCCCGTGTCCTCTCCTGTTTCTGCCGAGCTCCTCAGCTGATTGACAAGAAGTGAGAAAGAGCTGGTGCTTGGAGCTTCAGCTGTCTCACTTCTAAAAACGTCAGCCTAGTAGAATGACCATGTCTAGGGATCTGAAAATTGCAGAGACAATGATGTCACCAACGTTAGATAATGAAGTTTTGCTTTAAATTGTTTGGCAAAAAGACCGTTAACTTCGGGAATTGGTCGTCTTCGCATTACAAGGCTTTGTGTATAGATAACAAATTTACTTGTGTATATACTTGTGTCATTCTCTCATTCAATTCCTGCCTGAGTCCTCAGAGTAGTTGAGTAGCTAGTGATAATGACATTCAGAAAAATAGAAATAAATAAAATCAGAACCAGACAAAATGGAGGTTTTAACAGGGTATTAAGACTGGAGGAAAAACTGTGGAGATTATAACATGCTTAGTTACTACAGTACAGCTATTATTTTGTCTCTAAGCTTCCCAAAGGCCAAAGTGAAAAAGAAGATAAAGTTAGTAGTTACTGTTAAATAAAAGAAAGCGGTCGCATTGCAGGGGAAGCAGCGCTTTCTGCTCTATTTAGCTCTAATAGAATTTCTTACTGGAGGCATTAACATTGACTTTTGCTGTGACAGTGCCTCTGACGCTATCACTACAGCTCACGCTGGAAGGAGATTCATAAAACCATCTCTTTCAGAATCTAGAATCCCTCTATGGAAGTGGAGGCTGTAACAACAGAATCAGTCCATGGATGTCTAAAAATACAGCTGTCTATAAATTGAGTCTATCCGGGAATATAATCTTGATTTAGAATAATGCATGAGCTGTATGTACTTCTAATGATTCTTAGTACCATTTTCCTCAGCTGCAGTTAGGTTATGCAGTGAATGATTATTTTCCCTGGAAAAAGTTTTCAACTGCAGGTATCCTATACTTGTTTGCACGTAGATCTGTAAGGTCAGAAGGATTTACTAGTAGATTAGCTTATGTTTAAAAATTGTTGAAGACCTATATATTCTTGGAAAGTTACTGGAAATATTTTATATGTTTAAAATAATTTTTATATGTTGGTGAAAACAAAGCTCCCATAAAATTACCTTAAGCGTGTCCTTTGTTAGGGCTATAAACTATTACTGATGATTTAAAAGGAAATTGTCAACGTTAAACTTCCATTTTTACTTGCAATGTTCATGATAAATTGATGTCTCCCTGTTTACTAGGTGATCATTCTTAATTTAACTTGGTAGATTTTTTTTATTGGCTTTATGTATAATCACTCTATAGATTTTAAAGATAAGTAAAGAATTCTGAAAATCTTGCTGTTATTTGAAATGTTCCATCTTGGAGGATTTTTCTGAACAGATTTTTTAGTGTTTATTACAATTCAAAATTTGAAATTTCCTGAAAGATTATTCTTTTAGAGACAGTGGATTTGATTCACTAACATTTGGCCAATTAAAGCCTCATATATTAGGTTGCTCTAATCTGTTACTTCAGGAAAATTACCAAAAGAAACTGATTGCTAGACATAAAATATTGTCACTGGCAAACAACCGTCCAAGGAAGGAGTGATTCCTGCCTCACAAATGAGAACATTGTAACTTGGAGAGATTAAGGAATTTGATCAGAATCAAAGTGGCAGATTCAAGCTCAGAATTTTCTGTCTAAATTCTCAGCATCGTCGCCTGTTTACAAAGCCAGCAGACTTGTAGTCAGAGAGAATTTAGTTCAGATCCTCTCTATGCTATTCAAGATATGACCATATGCAAAGTCACACAGCCTTTCTGAGGTAAATATCCTTACTTGTAAAATGTACCAGGTCATAGAAATCTCATAGAATTGTTTTGAAAATTAATGAGGTAATGTTTTAAAAAATGTTTAGCACAGTACCTGGCATATAGCTAATAAAAGATAGCTATAAAGAGAGAAAAGCTACCATGATGTTTTCTAAATGTGATTTTCCAGTATATTCATGTTGGAAGCTATATTCTACATAAACGTGTTCTAAATTTTTTTCGTAGTGTAATACCTAAAGATAAGAAATTACCAGCAGGTGGAGCTCAGTGTCAGAGAAACCAAATTTCTGAAATTGAGCTATTTTTTAACCATATGTTTTAAAAATAAAATAAATGCATACAGTTTTGAAATTTATACGTGAAGGTTTTCTATTTTTAGCATGCCTGCCAAAAGTCATCACCCCGCCACCTGGTTCTTGAATGTGTAAAAATAGTGCTTTGGTTATTCATATCCTTTAAAATGCTTTGTTATTTCTGGTGTTATATAATGAGTGACAGTTATTTGCATAAAGACGATGTACTTAAAGTGAACTTTGTTTAAGAGACTGACTTAGAATTTGATCATTTCATTCATATTGGGACTGATAATCTCATCTTTTATTGGTCAAACCTCTCAAACCTGCCACTGTCACAGTATTCCAATTCTTAGTGAATGGTGTCACCTTTAATCAGCTGCTAAAGCCAAAAAGCGTGGGAGTCACCTGTGTGTTCACACTTTCAGAAATCTCACATCCACTCTATCTAAGTTCTCATGGTGCTGCCTCCAAAACACATCCCATACCTGACGTCTTGTCAGCTTCTTCACTTTGATCACCCTAAGAACGCGCACTGTAAGGTGTGGCCTGACTTGCTTCTGTGTCCTTGCCTCCCACACTTTTATTTTCTGTGCTGTAGCTGAGTGACCTCCTTGTGGTCTTGTGTCTTCTCAGTAAGCTGAAGCTGCATGAGCTGTCCCTGCCTACCTCCCCCGAGCAGAGCCGCCCTCTCCTTCTCACCCCCTGCTGTCTGGCCTTTCCGATTTTATTTGCCCTTTGAGCGGGTCAAGCTGCTTCCCATCTCAGGGTCTTTCTGTTTCCTCCCTTTTTTAGAGGAAGAGCTCTTTCTCTAGTTCTTCATATTCCTGACTGCCTTCTTTTCATCATTTCAACTCAAATGTCATTCTTTTGAGATACCTCTCCGACTACTCTAGATATAATAGGCTCTTTGAATACCTCTCTACACCTTGCCGTGATTATTTATCTTATCACGCTTTTCCATCTCTTACATAGCACTTATAGTATCTTTGCTGCTACTACTACTATTCTGTTGGCTAACATTTACTATGTGGTAGGTTATGTGGTAGGTTTTTTCTAGGGCTTTCCAGGTGACACTGTGTGAGAATCACTCAGTCATGTCTGACTCTTTGGGACCCCATGGACTCTACAGTCCATGGAATTCTCCAGGCCAGAATACTGGAGTGGGTAGCCTTTCCCTTCTCCAGGGGATCTTCCCATCCCACGGATCAAACCCAGGTCTCCCGCATTGCGGGCGGATTCTTTACCAGCCAAGCCACCAGGGAAGCCCCGAGGTGGCACTAGTGGTGAAGAACCCGCCTGCCAGTGCAGGAGACATAAGAGACTCAGGTTCGATTCCCAGGTCAGCAAGATCCCCTGGAGGAGTGCATGGCAACCCACTCCAGCGTTCCTGCCTGGAGAATCCCATGGACAGAGGAGCCTGGTGGGCTATGGTCCTTAGGATCGCAGAGAGTCAGACATGACTGAAGCGACTTAGCATGCACGCACAAGTTTCTTCTATGCGTTTCTATGCATTAAATACTTTAAAATGTGTATTTATATGTTATTAATTCATTTAGTTATGGAATTTTATTATGTACGTATCTATGATTTTGGTGTCTATTTTCTTCCCTATAGTCCCTGCTGGACCCCCAAACTGTAGCTCCACAAAGACAGCCACTTTCATTGTGTTTACTGTCAATTCCGTGGCCTTGAGCAGTACTTGGCAAATAGAGGAGACTTAGTACATATTTTTTGAATATTGGGCAGGCTCTTAGAATTCATAATAATAAATAGAATCATCAAATATTTAAGTAAAAAAATATTCTAGGGGAAAGGGAATAGTTTCTAAGGAAGAAATCATGCCTAACTGATAATTCTTAGTGTTCTTTTATATGAAAGTAATAGAGAACAGCAAATCATCTACTTAGGTTTTAGGAAAGACTTGGCAATGGTCTTTACTAAAGATTACTACATATTAAGTCACCACTGGGTGGGAAATATACTTTTAGCATTGGCCCAAGAAAAGGTTTAAACTCAGAAATCAGAGGGTAGGAATAAATAGGTATTTCTTTAACTGGAAAATGTAAAAAATCAAGGTGTTGTTGATCAGTTACTCAGTCACGTCCAACTCTTTGTGACACTATGGACTGCAGTATGCCAGGCTCCTGAGTCCCTTACTATCTCCCAGGGTTTGCTCAAATTCATGTCCATTTAGTTGGTGATGCTATTTAACTATCTCATCCTCTGCCGCCCCATTTTCCTCCTGCCCTCAGTCTTTCTCAGCGACAGAGTCTTTTTCCAATGAGTCAGCTCTTTGCATCAGTTAGCCAACAGCATTGGAGCTTCAGCTTTAGCATCAAGCCTTCCAGTGAATATTCAGGGTTGATTTCCATTAAGATTGACTGGTTTGGTTTCCTGGCAGTCCAAGGGACTCTCAAAAATCTTCTCCAGCACCACAATTTGAAAGCATCAATTCTTTAGCTCTCAGCCTTCTTTATGGTCCAACTCTCACATCTATACACGACTACTGGAAAAACCAGGGCTTTGACCATACAGACCTTTCTTGACAAAGTGATATCTCTGTTTTTTAATATGCTGTCTATGTTTGTCATAGCTTTTCTTCCAAGGAGCGAGTGTCTTTGAATTTCCGGGCTGCAGTCACCGCCTGCAGTGGTTCTGGAGCCCAGGAAATAAAGTCTGTCACTGCTTCCATTGTTTCCCCTTCTGTCTGCCATGAAGTGATGGGACCGGATGCCATGATCTTAGTTTCCTGAATGTTGAGTTTTAAGCCAGCTTTTTCACTCTCCTCTTTCACTCGCATCAGGAAGCTCTTTAGTTCCTCTTCACTTTCTGCCATTAGAATGGTATTACCGTACCTAGCTATTAATAATTCTACCTGTTACAGGTTGAATTGTTTCTGCAAAAAGATATGTTGAAATCCCAATACCCGGTTCTTGTGAATATGGCTTTAATTGGAAATAGTGTCTGTAGATGTAATCAAGTTAAGATGAGGTTATTAGAGTAGGTTCTGATTCAGTATGACTGGTGCCCTTAAGAGTAGATCAGACCGACATGTAGGGCATATAGCCACGTGGAGATGGAGGCAGAGCTTGGAGTTATGCTGCTCCAAGCAGAGGATTGACTGGGCTCCCAGAAGCTACAAGAGCAAGGAAGGTTACTTCCTTGCAGGTTTTGGGGAGCATGACCTTGCCAGAACCTTGATTTCAGACTTACGGCCTCTAGAATTGTGAGAAAATAGATTTCTTTTCCTTTAAGCCACCCAGTTTGTGATATTTTGTTGACCGCAGACCTCGGACACTGATACAACATCCATTGTGCTTATTATCCTTATAGGTGACCTGAAAGACTACCTAGTGAGCTTTCTTGTTATTGTTTAGTTGCTAAGTCGTGTCTGACTCTTTTGTGACCCCATGGACTGTAGCCTGCTAGTCTCCTCTGTCCATGGGATTTCCCAGGCAAGAATACTGGAGTGGGTTGCCTTTTCCTTCTCCAGAGGATCTTCCTGACCCAGGGGTCAAACCCACATCTCCTGTGTCTCCTGCATTGATAGGCGGGATTCTTTACTACTGAGCCACCAGGAATGTCCAGTGAAGTATCTAGATGACATAAAATGTTTCTAATTGTGAAGATGAAAAGTAATGGGTACAGATGATCACAGGAGAAATAACTGAATTAACTTTTTTTCTGTGCTAGACCAAGAGGCAAGAAATCTAGCTTCTCTAGACTTTATATTCCTTGACTGTGAACATTAATTTTGATTTATTTTATCTCCAAGATTGTTTTAAGATTTAAAGTTTTGTGATTTTATGAGCCTGTGAATTTATATGCCAAGCATCTTGTAAATGCTCAGTGAATATTGAAACAATAAATAAAACCTACAGGAAATAAAGAAAGGTAGGAAAATACAAGTAAATCTTTGTAGGTGTAAAACTACAAGTTATATTTTTTAAATGGTCTAGGGAAAAAGTGAGGCAAAGGAAAGAATATTAAGAATCAAAATTCATTGTTTCTTGAGCGTGTCATCATATAGCAAAAAGAAAATTAATGAATTGCTAATACACCCTTTGAGGCTCTATTTTGGCAACAGAATACTTTCAGTGAGGTGGAGCAGAGATTTAACCTAAGAAGCGTAGTATAAGTTAATTGTATAGATTTTTGGAGTAGGGTTGCTTGGACTTGAATTCTGAGTTAACCACATATTGACTGTACGACTCAAGGCAAGTCAGTTAACCTTTCTGTGCCTCCGTTTTTTCTTCTATAAACTAAGGTTTGTGATAGAACCTGTCTCATAATGTTATCATGGGGTATTAAGTGAGATTTCAGTTCAGTTCAGTCTCTCAGTTGTGTCCACCTCTTTGCGACCCCATGAATCGCAGCACGCCAGGCCTCCCTGTCCATCACCAACTCCCAGAATTTACTCAAACTCATGTCCATCAAGTCTGTGATGCCATCCAACCACCTCATCCTCTGTCGTCCCCTTCTCCTTCCGCCTTCAATCTTTTCCAACATCAGGGTCTTTTCAAATGAGTCAGCTCTTTGCATCAGGTGGCCAAAGTATTGGAGTTTCAGCTTCAGTATCAGTCCTTCCAATGAACACCCAGGACTGATCTCCTTTAGGATGGACCGGTTGGATCTCCTTGCAGTCCAGGGGACTCTCAAGAGTCTTCTCCAACACCACAGTTCAAAAGCATCACTTCTTTGGTGCTCAGCTTTCCTTACAATCCAACTCTTACATCCATACGTGACTACTGGAAAAACCATAGCCTTGACTAGATGGACATTTGTTGGCAAAGTAATGCCTCTGGTTTTTAATATGCTGTCTAGGTTGGTCATAGCTTTTCTTCCAAAGAGCAGGTGTCTTTTAGTTTCATGGCTGCAGTCACCATCTGCACTGATTTTGGAGCTCAAGAAAATAAAGTCTGTCACTGTTTCCTTTGTTTCCCCATCTATTTGCCATGAAGTGATGGGATCAGATGCCATGATCTTAGTTGTTTGAATGTTGAGTTTTAAGCCAGCTTTTTCATTCTTCCTGTTTCACTTTCATCAGGAGGCTCTTCAGTTCCTGTTCGCTTTCTGCCATAAGGGTGGTGTCATCTGCTTATCTGAGGTTATTGATACTTCTCCCGGCAATGTTGATTACAGCTTGTGCTGAAATAATCCACCTAGAATGTTTTAAAGAAGGTCTGGCTTATAAAAAGCTCCCCATCCTATGTTGTCTATTGTTGTTATTCATTAATTGTAACATTTTATTAACTTATTTTCAAAATATAAGATGAGACTTTTCCCTAATGGGCATGATATAAAAATGAATGATTGTTATGACAGCAAAATCAGATTGTGTATGTGTTTAGACTCGAGCAATACAGGAAATTATACAGCAGGTACATCTTATTTTTGTTTTTTTGCTTTTTTAAGTGCATGGAATTGGAAAAGGAAGCAAAGCGTTTAAAGAAAGAGACTTCAATGTCAGAATTGTGAGCTAGGAAAGTTTTATTGAGTAAGACTTTTGTATAATTGGTTTCTCTTGCCTTTTTTGTATTTTTTCTTATTTGTTTTAAAAAAACGTTTCTTGAACTTTGGCCCATTTTAAAGAATGTTCTGCAGAGTATCTGAATATGTTATCTGGCATCTAGTAGAAGCACAGTGCCTTCTTTTAAAGAAATGAATGAATGGAACAAGGGTTTATGTAGCAGTGAACAAATTATTATAAAACAGATTAACAAAATAGGAGTCTTATTTTAAAATTAAACATTTATGGTGTTAAGTATCCTGAACATGATATTGCTCCTCCAGCCCTTTCACCTCATTGTTTGTTGTTAAGCTCAACACATTTCTGTATGGATATCTTTAGTTTTTATTTAGACCTTAAAGATTATTTTTGTGTGTAGTTTAGATTCTTTCTCTTTGAATCAGATGAATTATAAAGCATTGGACAACTATCCCTTCTTGAAATCAGTTAAAATGCACTGGGTTGAGAAAGGCTTTTTAAGAAGGCTTTTTGCAAGATTTTTGTTTCAAGAAGTGCTTGAAAGTTTGGTCTGTTCTCGGAGATCTCAAGATCCAAGTTTCTAAAGCAGATGACTTCTACAGGTTGTACAGAGAGGAGACAGGTATTTTTATTTAGAAAGGTCAACTGCAGCATGGGTTGGTTTCTGGAATAGTGGGTCTTCACAGTCTGTGGCCCGGCAGAGCAGTACCATTCGTGGCATGTGTGAGTCCCTCTCCTCCGGGGGCCGAGTGTCAGCCTTCCGTGCCAACAGGGGGAGGCAGTGCCCAGCAGCGGAGCCCCGTGGGCCTGCCCTGGCTGCCGGCTCCCAGGGAGTCCAAGAGAAAGTGCCTCCTGCGAGCCCTCTCCCGGCCCTCGGCGGAGGCTCGCGATGGAGAGCAGCCGTGGGTGCTCGCGGTGTGAGGGCAGGCCGGAGGCTGCCCGTGACCCGCAGCCCTGCGAGAGCTGCAGGCCCCGGGACGGCTCCGAGGCCTCCCGCCCGTCCACCTCGGAGGTCAGGAGGGAGCAGGTAAGGCGGCCTGGGGCGTCCCCTCCACCCCGGGGGCACAGAGGGCAGAGGCAGGCGTCCCGGGAGGGCCTGCCAGCCGGTGCCAGGCTGCGCCGTGTGCTGTGTCTGTCTCCTCTCAGGCCTGAGGGAAGCCGTGCTCTCCGCGGTCCCACAGCCTCGAGGGGGCGGAGGGGGCCGCTCTGTCAGCCGTCTGAGGGCAGGCAGCGCTCGGTGGGCAGGGGCAGGCGCCCCGGGAGGGCCTGCCAGCCGGTGCCAGGCTGCGCCGTGTGCCGTGTCTGTCTCCTCTCAGACCTGAGGGAAGCCGTGCTCTCCGCGGTCCCACAGCCTCGGGGCGGAGGGGGCCGCTCTGTCAGCCGTCTGAGGGGAGGCAGCGCTCGGTGGGCAGAGGCAGAGGTCCGGGGAGGGCCTGCCAGCCGGTGCCAGGCTGCGCCGTGTGCCGTGTCTGCTTCCTCTCAGGCTCCTCTCAGGCCTGAGGGAAGCCGCGCTCTCTGCGGTCCACAGCCTGGGGCGGAGGGGGCCGCTCCGTCAGCCGTCTGAGGGCAGGCAGCGTCGGTTTCACGTCTGTGGCCGGGGTTACGGTTTCATCTCCAGGTTTGTTTCTTTACTGGCTGGTGAGCCCAGTTTGACCCTCTTGGTTTCAATTTCTGTCAGCAAAGGGAAATACTGTTTTTCTCGGATGGTATTAAATGATCATGGCACCTGGTAAAGCTTTTCACTGTGATATGTAGCTGTATAGTTCAGTACTACTTTAATCCGTTACTGTGTTTTAATTCAGTTGTCTGGAACACGTTAATATTTTAGGATTTTAGTGCCTGTCATTTCTATAAATTATAAGAATGGGGTCCCATCTTAAATTTGTTAGTTAACACTTATGTTTACGTGCTCTTTTGCAGTTTAAATTGAATCGCCTGCCTCGCGCAAGTCGCTCAGTTAATGACCCTGTATTTTAGGCTGTCATTCTTCTAGATTCGCTAGATTAAGAAAAGTAAATTCTGGCCTTCAGATAAGAATGGGAAATGTCCGAAAAGAACATTCGATGATTATGTAGCTTCATATATTTTTTCTTTATATTTGAAGAGAATTTAATAGACATACAATTCCTGTTTTAATGTTACAAAATTCGTAGTTAAGTTATGGTGTTCTGAATACTAGTGTCTTATAGTCACTGGGTAAGTACCATTCATAAGAATCATTTCTTATATTTGTAAGTTTTATGTTACTTTGATTTAAGGAGTCATAAAAATGTTAGAGGATGTAGAATCTATTGGTGTCATCCTGTCTAATCTATCATTTTATATATAACAATGTCTCTGAAGACCGAGATAATTAGTGACTCATGTAGCTAGCTAGTGACTTGTACAACTGTAATTTTCTGTAGCTTTAGAATAAAGTCTTGCTTCCCTTTCACTTTTCTCTTCCTAATATATTTTATGATCCTTATTTGATATTTTTCTGTACTTCTACTTTTTGTGTATCTCATTACTGTTTTTGCAGAACAAACTTACGCTCTGTATTTCTTGTTCTTGAAATTGTGTTTAATCCTCTCAATTTTTTTCTTTTGTGTCAGCTCTGCTGCATATTTTCAAAATAAAGTGGAAAAGATTAAAGTTTTATTATTAACTATTATATAAATTTCTACATCATTCTGCATTACTCCTACATTATCCTAAGGTGCATAGAATAAGAGTTTTTGTGTTGGTGGCTATCAGGCACCATCCTCAGGGAGATACTATGTATAGTTAGACACACCATTTTCAAATAGATATTTATTGAGCTCTCATACCTGTGGACTTCCATCTATAACTATGATGATTTGTTTTTGGTTATTAGCTAATGCTGGCCTAAATATAATGGGGCTTTTAGACTTATGATAAATCTATACTTTTAAGCATTTAAACAATTTATTGTCAGTCTGGTTTAGTTGAATGCTACTACATCCACTCAGAAACACACATATTCAGGTTCATTTATTTTAGCTTCTGTGATGATTCCATACCTGAATTGATCAAAGGAGGCTTCTGTAGTCTTATGAAGTCACATGTGTGCTGTGCTGTGCTGAGTCGCTCGGTCATGTCTGACTCTTTTTGACCCCGTGGACTGTAGCCTTCCAGACTCCTCTGTCCATGGGATTCTCCAGGCAAGAATAATGGAGTGAGTTGCCATGCCCTCCTCCAGGGGATCTTCCCTACCCAGGGATAGAACCCAGGTCTCCCGCTTTGCAGGCGGATTCTTCACCGTCTGAACCATCAGGAAGGGCCAAGTAAACTGGAGTGGGTAGCCTGTCACTTATTCAGGGGATCTTTCCAACCCAGGAATTGAACCAGGGTCTCTTGCATTGCAGGCAGATCTTTACCAGCTGAGCTACCAGGGAAGCCCACAGAGTCACTGTTTATCCTTATTTCATAGGGATATTCTGACCTCTTTCATCTTTACTCTCTGTTACTAGTTTATGATGTTTTCAGTGAATCCTTATCACTGTAAGATATATACTAAGTAATGAGGGCTAATTTGAAGCAGGAGCCGTTCTTTTCACTGAAAACTCAGATTCTGGTGAGAGGTGCAAGCCTACTTCATCTCCTTTTGCTAAGCTTTGCCCCCATGCCGCTTTCCCTAGCCATCGTCTCCCTCTCTCGGTTAGTATGTCATATTAGCTCTGTATTATATATGGCACATTTGCTCTTTGCCTTATTTTCACTTCCCTAAAGCATCCTCATACAGCTCTGTGCTGTGCCCTCTGGAATCTCTTTCTGGTAAGTACGCTTCCTTCTCAAGAGATTCATCCTCTCATGTCAGTATAACTCACGTTAAGGAATGTTCACAAGTACTGCTGTTTTTATTCTTTCACTTTATGTGAAAGCCTCTGTGCTGTCAAGGCTTTTGGGCTTTAGTTGCATATATATTTACTTCTTCTCTGAAGTAATTTTTTTCATTAATTACTGAATTCTTTTATGTTTTTGGTCATTCCTATTCATTTATCAAAGAATAAGTTCTGTGGTTCGTTGTCTCTTTTTCTGCCCATAGCCATTTGGGATGACTTTAGCATTCATGTGTAAGTTCCATCCAAAATCGTAGTTTCTATGTTCATCAATCTAAAAATAGTACTGATTGAGGTCTGGTAGCTGGTAAGCAAGTTTGGGTCAAGAGTCTTTTTCTTAAAGATGGAAGAGGGCTCCTTGACCCTTGTTCCTCTCGAGTTTCTGGCATCAACTCTGGACTGCTTACTTTATAGACTTCTTGTTTTATGAGAAACACAAAACCTGATTTGGTTAGCTTTAGACGTATTTTTGAATGCAGTTCTGAGTGGAAGATTAAAATTTTAGTGAAAATAGAAAATGTAACACAGCATAAAGCTGCTATTTTTATTGTTATTATTTGCTTATGTATTTGTATGTTTGAGAAGGTGCTAGCTTCCACAGGAGCTTTTGTGGCACTCAGATTATTAAAGTAGAAGAATTTTAATGCATCAATAGATGTTATTGATTCTAATATTAAAGAATCTGGCTATCACATTTATTTTTATAAATACCTCTATTTTGAAAGCATGGTAATTTATCTCACCCCAACCTCCCTAGTTTTTTGTTGAATTATTAGGAAGACTTAATTGCCTCTGTAGCTTTACAGCATATTACATAATGTTTTAAAGTTATATACATATTTTAATGTTTGGTGATATGATAATATGAATGAAAGTAGTTTGGTGAGGACAAAAGCAAAGATTTAAAGACTCTATGGGCTTTTACATATATTAAGGGAAAACAGGGTCATTATACATATTTCAGATTGTCCTTGCTAATTTTATAGTTTTAGGTTATTGCTTTATATGATCAATTTCTAATTAATTTCTGAACAAGATTTATTTTAGGTATGGATGATGTGATTTTTATGGCATCTGCCTTGAAAGTATACACCTATTAAGACTAATTTTGCTTGTTTCTTAAGAGGATGAGAGAGAGTGGCAGTGGTATCAAGTATGGTCAAAATTGTAAAATAAATCCAAAGGAAGAATGATAGTTGAATACTTTAGACTCTGTAGCTAGTCATTTAGCCAAATAATCCCTAGAATCTTTACAGTTTACTCTTTATAATGCTTTTCTGTGTATTAAAAATATTATTTATATAAAACTTTATTCTGATTAAGAAACATACCTGTACATATCTGAGAACATTGGATATATGTTGAAAATTTATCCCAAAGTACTCTAGTACCCCAGAGGTTACAGATGAAAGAGAAATGGTATGAAATGTTTTTTAGTTTTTTTTACTCAATCACAGCAGGTGGATCATTGAAAAAGCAAGAGAGTTCCAGAAAAACATCTATTTCTGCTTTATTGACTATGCCAAAGCCTTTGACTGTGTGGATCACAATAAACTGTGGAAAATTCTGAAAGAGATGGGAATACCAGACCACCTGACCTGTCTCTTGAGAAACCTGTATGCAGGTCAGGAAGCAACAGTTAGAACTGGACATGGAACAACAGACTGGTTCCAAATAGGAAAAGGAGTACGTCAAGGCTGTACATTGTCACCCTGCTTATTTAACTTATATGCAGAGTACATCATGAGAAACGCTGGGCTGGAAGAAACACAAGCTGGAATCAAGATTGCCGGGAGAAATATCAATAACCTCAGATATGCAGATGACACCACCCTTATGGCAGAAAGTGAAGAAGAACTAAAGAGCCTCTTGATGAAGGTGAAAGAGGAGAGTGAAAAAGTTGGCTTAAAGCTCAACGTTCAGAAAACTAAGATCATGGCATCTGGTCCCATCACTTCATGGGAAATAGATGGGGAAACAGTGGAAACAGTGTCAGACTTTATTTTTTGGGGCTCCAGAATCACTGCTGCTGGTGACTGCAGCCATGAAATTAAAAGACGCTTACTCCTTGGAAGGAAGGTTATGGCCAACCTAGATAGCATATTTAAAAGCAGAGACATTACTTTGCCAACAAAGGTCCATCTAGTCAAGGCTTTGGTTTTTCCAGTGGTCATGTATAGATGTGAGAGTTGGACGGTGAAGAAGACTGACCGCCGAAGAATTGATGCTTTTGAACTGTGGTGTTGGAGAAGACTCTTGAGAGTCCCTTGGACTGCAAGGAGATCCAATCAATCCATCCTAAAAGAGATCAATCCTGGGTGTTCATTGGAAGGTCTGATGTTGAAGCTGAAACTCCAATACTTTGGCCACCTCATGCGAAGGGTTGACTCATTGGAGAAGACCCTAATGCTGGGTAGGATTGGGGGCAGGAGGAGAAGGGGACGACAGAGGATGAGATGGTTGGATGGCATCACCGACTCGATGGATGGGTTTGGGTAGACTCCGGGAGTTGGTGATGGACAGAGAGGCCTGGCGTGCTGCAATTCATGGGGTCGCAAAGAGTCGGACACGACTGAGCGACTGAATTGAACTGAACTGAAGTATTTCTACATTTCTAATTTTATAAAGGTATATATCCTTCAGTAATTAGTAAAGTCCACGTCTGTTGTTTTGTTTGTGGTAGCAAGAAAGCATTGGCTACCTTAAAGCTTCTTCCTCTCCCTGTACCCACTCCCCCCCGCCACCCAAATCTTGAATTAAGAAAGCACACGAAAGTAGATTGCTCTGTTCCAGGATATGTTGCGCTGATCAATCTAAGTGGTGATGGGACCAAGAGAAAATATTTCATCAAATAAAGCTAAACCTTATAAGTCAATTCTTGTCATAACCAGAAGTTTCTAGGTAGAATCTAGACATCATTTGAACTACTATTCACTGGAATTCTGGAAATCTTTGGTTACATGGTTTATCTATTGCATTATTCACCAATGGAAGGTTAGCTTTTGTGTTTCATTTATAGTAACAGAAATAAGATACACAGGCAGCTTATGGAACTGAGCTTGTAAAGATTATAGCTGCTTTTTTTTTAAACTAAAGGGGAGGTCACCAAGAATGGCTGGCCAGAGAGAAATGAAGACTTCTGACTTGCTTATCAGGGGCTCTCTATCAATGAGGAGAACAGCGATAGAGTAAAGAACAGTTATACAAAGTGGTAGGAAAACTATGACTCACTTTAAAATTATGATTTGCTACTTAATCACAAATCTATGCTATTATTCATCTTTGAAATAAACATAGAATGCTTATTACAAACATGAAAATTTTGAGCTCCACACTTAAATGACTGTTCATATAAGCATTAACATCTAACAGATTTTGAATCAATGTTAATGTTTATATTTCATCAATTATTATAGACTTTTCTGTCAAAGGCAGAGAAGCAAGTATGGTTTTTAGGGGGTGCTCAGTGGGCAGGAAACACCACGACTGACCGGCTCTGTGGAGTGAGTGACAGGGAGAGAGAGGTGGGGTGGAGGATGGCCCCTGACAGGTGACTGCGGTCGTCCTGGCTCCGTCCACCTAGTGCCCCAAGCAGGGGGACCACCAGGCCGTGGGAGGACTGAGTTCAGTGTGGGACGTTCACAGCCTGAGGTGTCCTGAACTTCTTGTCGAGATGAGCAGCCGCAGTTTGGGATGTCCTTCTGAAGCTGGAGATGAAGACTTGAAAATGGCCAATGTAATTAAAGAGGAAGAGAAAAAAAAAAAAGAAAGTAGGGTAATTTGAAAGATAGAAGAACAAAGGAGTAGACAGATCAGTGGAGAGATAGATAAGGCTGAAAAGCCTTCTGTGGCTTTGGCAGCTTTAGAGGTTCTCATGAGCTCAGAGGGAACATACGTGCTGTGGAGTGGGCAGGAAGAAGGTTGGGTTGCAGTAGACCCAGGAGTGAATGGGTGAAGAAGTGGGGTTTCAGCTGAGGAAACTGTTTCAGAATATTTAGGGATAAGATGTATTCCAAATTGGGTTCAGACTGAGGGACTTTAGACACTTAATTGGGCTTCCCTGGTAGCTCAGACAGTAGAGAATCTGCCTGCAGTGCTGAAGACCTGGGTTAGATCCCTGGATTGGGAAGATTCCCTTGGAGAGGCAAATGGCAACCCGCTCCAGTATTCTTATCTGGAGAATCCTGTGCACAAAGCAGCCTGGCAGGCTACAGTCCACAGGGTCGCAGAGTCGGACACGACTGAGCGACTTCCACTTTACCTCCCTGAGTCTGAGTTTCCTAAGAAAAGGTTGGCGATTTGAATCTGAAACACAGGAGACAGTTTTGTCTTGATTACAACAAAATCAGTGAACCTTCCACAGGAGCAGGAGTTTGTTTGTTTGTTTGTGTTTTCACCACCTCACTGAGAGCTCCCTAGAGCTTGCAGTACTATCTGGAACATTGTAGTTGGTCAGCAAACATTGTCTAAAAAATGAGAGTGATCACACAGGAAGATGGTGCAGTTTGAGGAGAAGGCTCAGACCAGAAGCTCGGGGAACCTGAGGTGGGTGGGGCAAATAAGGCTCACAGTACAGACAGGAGTGACAAGAGGGAGAGGAAACAAGAGTCACCCAAGGAAGCATTTCAGGAAAGGAGCCACCAGTGAGATGCAGAGGCTGGGAGATCTTAGATTCCTTTTCTGTGCTATGTTGCCAACCAGTACTTTTTTACTGGCTTCAGAAAAGACCTGGATTTAGCTTCCATTGGTCAGAAGTCCAGGCCTGGCCCGACTCCTTGCTCAGGATTCCATTAAAGTCAGATTGTTTGCTGGCTATAGTCTCACCTGAAGCTTGCGGGTCCACCTCAAACTCCTGAGGTTGTGGCAAAAGTCAGTTCCTTGCATTTGAGGATTGAGGTCCTGATTTGCGTGCTGGCTTTCACCAGGGGGCTACTTTTATCTCTCAGAGGCCACCAGAATACCTTGCTATATAATCCCCTCTGGCAGTGGAGGACCTTCTTCACAATGAGTCTCTGTTAAGCTTTAAATCTCTGCCTTCAGGAAGAGGCCAGTCTCTTTCAAGGGCTCACCTGATTGGGTCAGGCACATTCAGAATATTCTCCCTTTTTAAAAATCAACTGTGTGATATAACCTGATCGTGGGAGCAAACTCCACCATGTTCACCGTCCTGGTGATCATGCAGGATGAGCACACCAAGGGGTGGGAATTTCAGGCCGTTTGAGAAGTCTGCCTTCCCCAGGGCTCAAGGAAAGTGAAAGCTGAATAGAGAGCAGGAGATATGGCAATCCCTTTTTCCGGGATGGTAGTAAAAACTGGAAAGACTATCCAAATTTAAGGCATGCAAGTAAGGCATCCAGGTGGTGGCACTACTGGTAAAGAACCCGCCAGCCAATGCCAGAGACATAAGAGATGTGGGTTTGACCCCTGGGTCGGGAAGATCCTGTGGAGGAGAAAATGGCAACCCACTCCAGGATTCTTGCCTGGAGAATCCCATGGACAGAGGAGCCTGGCGGGCTACAGTCCATAAGGTCACAGAATCACACATGACTTCAGCGACTTAACATACATGGTTTCACGCTTAAAAGCAAGTAGGAAAACATCCAATTTCTCCATGGATCATTCTCTCTGTGACTTCTACTCTGAAACAAGAAGTAGGAGAAAAAAATATTCTATTTGGATTTCACAGATGAATGTAAGTTCACAAAATAAAGATCAAATGCTTTACTTAGAAATAATCTTTGAACTTTCTACTCTTGTTTAGAAGCAGTTGTAAAGAAGTTATTTTCATGATTTTTCAAAGTATTGTAGATTAGAAAGAACAAATGGTAAATATACCGAGTGCAGGCGTGGCGTGGCAAGGGACCGGGGGAGGAACAGAATCAGGCATTGTCAGTAGCAAGAAGTGACAACCCATATTTTAACATCACTAGAGGAATCTGGGGGTGGGGGGAAAGGCCTGAAATTCAGATGGAAGAAGGTCTGAAACAGTTATCTTGTAGTTTTGACTTAGCAAGATATGGCCAGATTATGTTCAACATAATCTGTGATAGGAACACAGAAATATAAATTTGCTTTGTGAAGGTAGTCTTTTTTTCAAAATATGGTCTAATGAGGCACCTCATTAGTGCCATTTAGTTCTAAAGTAAGTTATTTTTTTTTTTAATTCTTAATTTCTACTGAAGTTTAAAGATACTGTAATTCGCTATTTGATTTTATTTTGTACCTTTTAAGACTTAAGACTATTTGTGGGTAAGCTTTTGAATCTTTATATGATTCTTAGAGCCCTGAAGCTGATTTTTAAAAATTCTAGACATTAACCTTTCGGTTCTGTAAATTATCTTGTTGCTACCCAATCATTGTGGGGAAGAGATCAAATGATGTGATTGAGATTACAAGATTGAATGTAAGAATTAGTATTCTGGATGAGAACTTACTATTGCCCTTGCAAAAGTTGCTTAACCACTCCAAACTTTGGCTTTTTAATATACGAAGTGAGGCTAACAGGGGCTGCTATATGGTGTTATAGACGATTAGATGTACAGAAGACTGCATGGGCAGACTGCATGGTGCTTGGCACATAATTAGTGCTCAGTACATGTTACCTACTGTCAGTGTTAGAGCCATTTTCAGAGCATGTCAGTATATTCTCCACAGTGACCTCAAGCAGTGTATTACAGCTGTCCTCTTTAACATGGCCCCTAAAATTTTAGCAGTAGTGATGTTATTCTCAGTTTTATTCAAGTATTTGACAGTACTTAAAATCATTTGGCTTCTCATTGAACTAGTTTGGAATGTAATGGAATTTATAGGCACTGAATGAAGCATTTCTGACATGTGGATCCAGCCTTTCCTGTATCTGTATTCAAAGGGCTCTCTCCTATCTTAGTTTTTATCTTTAGTGGAAAAAAATAGATAATTTTATCTGTCTGATGTTTCATAGTTTTAGGTCATGTCTAACATTTTGCCATTCCAGTCCCCAATGCCTGTGTGTGTGTGTGTGTGTGTGTGTGTGTGTGTGTGTGTGTGTGTGTGCGCATGAGTGTATGTTCTTATTAACAGCATTCTTTAGTCTTATAATTATTTTAAAATTTTACTGGTCTTTTTATGTTTTTGTTACATTCCTGAGATATGGTATTCGAGATAGTGCATCTTTTGGGGTGTAAGTGAACAATAGTTTTATACTGAATGTTCTAAATTTGAATGCAGTCGTTGTTTCCATGTAACGTTTCTACTTTAATGTCATTAGAGCATTTTCTCCTCACCTCACACTAAATTTCTGGCTGAGTGGCCAGTGCCCAGCGTTGGTTGACTTTGTGGATGTAATCTAAGCCAGGTGTTACAGTGGAAAAGGGAGCTGGCTTTGTCATCACACGTGTGTCATGAGTGGAGCCGTCTCACTGCTGGTCTCCGTTTTTCTCAACTATCATGAAGTGAAAGGTTTGAAGTAGAGAAATAGCTAGCTTGGCAGATTCCTTCTAATGCCATTTGTATGTAAACCATGAAAAAGATCTGATAGAATAAAGACTATGGCCCAGTAATTGTATATTTATTTCCAGTGTTAATCTTTTTACTATATGCCCTATATGCATAAACTGCGATTGATCAACTTATTTTTTTGATTAGTGGTTGGTTGCCTTTGAAATTCCTTTTTTCTTTGCTGGTGCCTTATTATTGGAAACAGTACTGGATCCAAAAATGTGAAAACCGCGTGTGCTAATTAGTGTGAAAATAGATGCTAGCAAAGCAAATAAAAAGTTAGCTACTGTTCCAGCTCCCGCACTAGAAATGAGTAAAAAGGTCCTGTGGCCTTGCTGCTGCTGAGCTGTGCATATTGCTGTATAGTTTCTGGAGTAATCAGGGTTCCTGTTGGGAAGAAATGTCTTTGAGACTGCAGCTATACTTCTAATAGTGCATTTGAGGGCACAGTGTTGTTTTGGTCTGAAATAAGTGTCTAAAACCTGGAGTGGAAAGAAGTAACAATAAAAATGCATGTATGCACATTTTAATCTCACTGTATAGAATTTATGAGACTAATGCAATTTTTGGACCAGTTTTCCTGATTAATAGAATTCCTGTAAGCTTGATTTTTTTGTTGTGTTTTTGATGTTTAGGGCAGCTGATGATCACTTTACGAGGTAAATATTCAGTGACTCTTTGTCAGCTGTGCATCAGTTTCCTAGGACTGCTATACAAATTACCACAAACTTGGTGGCTTAGAAACCACATGGATTTAATCTCTCACAGTTCTAGAGGCAGAAGTTATAAACCAAGTCCCCAGAGTTGGTTCCTTCTGAGTGAGGATGCCTCCCTCCAAGCTGCTGTTGGGTAGCTGCTGGCAAACCCTGGCATTTCTTGACCTATGGGCACATCGTGCCAGTCTCTGTCCCCTTCTTCACACCACCTTTCCTTCTCTGTCGTTTCCTCTCCCGTTTGTCTTGTAAGGAAGCTTATCTTTGGATTCGGGACCCGCATGGACAATCCAGGTCGATTTCGTTCTGAGGTCCTTGATTATATCTGCAGAAACTCCGTTTCCAAGAAGGGTCCCATTTATAGGTTCTGGGTGGATAGATCTTTGGCTGGGTGGGGGGGTGGGGCAGGGGGTGCACATCCAGCCCATTACAGCTGTGTATGTATTCTCTTTAATTGTCAAAATTTTCAAAAGTTGAAGCTTTGGTTGTGGGCAAGACCCTTAACTTTGAGAGAAGCTGGTTCTTTTGGCCTTTTATTCAAATATTTTTTGAATACCTATTCTGTAAGCCCCAGAAATATTAAATAAATGACCCAAGGTCATGTGGTCAAGTAGCTGAAATGTTAATCCAGCTTTGATACTGATGTTTTGCTCTTAATCACTGTGCTGTTATGTCTGTCTGGAGTCGTTTTTGCCAGCCCTTGACCTCGTGCTTCCCGAGAACTCTTTTCCAAATCCCTCAAAAAGAAATGTTGTTTAAATTTTGGTCAATAAATGTCTACTAAATTGCGACAAAGATACAATAAACAGAGTTTTCTGGCCTCAAAATACAGATGAAGACACTTGATTCTAGTTCTGGTTTTGACTTTAACTTAGACTTGAACCAGAAACATCCTTGAGCTTCTGGTGAAACAAAGTTACTTTTATGGTATCTCCCAGTTGGGAATGTTATGGCTGTTTTTTAAAAGATTTTTCTCTAATTATGCCTGTAGACGTTTGGAAGTAGAATGCCTTTGCATATTAGAGTGTGTACTTTTATGAGATAGAACTTTTCCTGTGTTTTGATTATGACAGCAGCAGCATATTTATTTGACTCGTTATTGGATGCTAGGAACTTTGCTTAGTCCCTTCTGTGCCACATTTAATCCTTATAGTAACGCTGGTAGACGAACTATTATTATTCCTAATAGGCAGTACTATTATTATTCTCAACTTATAGAGAAGGAAACTGATGAAGAGTTGGGCACCTTGTCCAAAGTCATGTGGATTGGAAGTAGGGAGCTCACATTTGAACCCCATTCAGCCTGACTGTGGAACCTGTCCTCTTAACATCTGCTTCTATCGCCTCTGTTGCAGCTTCTGTAATGTAAGTGGCGTGATAGGAGTTGCACATTGTGGTCCATGGGCCGCGTCTGGCCCGCTGTCTCTGTTTGGGTGGCCTGTGAGCTAAGTGTTGTTTTTATTTATTTCTCATTGATGATTGGTTTACAGTACTGATTTGCTTTCTGTCACGCGTCAGCGTGAGTTAACCGTAGGTATGCCCCCTCCCTCCTGAGTCTCCCTCCCACCCCTCCGGGTTATCCCAGGGGGCCCGTTTGAGTCCCCTGGTCCCACAGCAGCCCCGCCTGGGCTGGCTGCTTTCACGTGTTTGTGTATATGCTTCCGTGCTGCTCTCCCCGTTCGTCTCACCTTCTCCCTCTTCTCCAAAACGATTGAAAAAATATCAAAAGGAGGACTACTTCATCGTATGTAAAATTTACAGGAGATTCAGGTTTCAGAGTCTGTGAATAAACTGTTATTGGAACACAGGCTTGCTAATTTTTTTGGCATGTTGTCTGTAGCTGCTTTCATAATACAGTGCTACATACATCGGCCTTATTGGGTAGTGATGACAGATACCATTTGGGCCAGGAACCTAAAATATTTCCTGTCTAGCCCTTTACAGAAAAACGTGCCAGCCAATATAATATCTCTGATAATTATTATTTTTACCTTTTTACTGCTTTTATGGCAAAAACGTTAAGAACTTCTTTTTAGGTTTCTTTTTCGAAAAGGCAGGTTTTAAATAAAGTTTTAGATTTTTAACATTAATTTGTAATATTATATGCCATAATAAATATTTGTCAGTAGTCAGGGAATGGTAATAAATATTTGCATGCTAAGTTGCTTCAGTCATGTTTGACTCTGTACAACTGTATGGATTGTAGCCTTCCAGGCCCCTTTGTCCATGGGGTTCTCCAGACAAGAATACTGGAGTGGATTGCCATGTCCTCCTCCAGGGGATCTTCCCGACACAGGGATTGAACCTACATCTCTTAGGTCTCTTGGATCAGCAGGCAGGTTCTTTACCACTAGCGCCACCTGGGAAGCCCCAATAAATATATAGGAAATTATATAATTGGGAATTGTATGTATAAATATATTTGTAGGCATGTTAGTAATAGTTTGTAAATTATCATAGATTATTATGTCAGCTTCATAATGCAGTGTCTAAAATTATAGTCAATATTTTTATACTTGAGGTAATTGAAGGTAGTAGAATATCCCTTGTTATTTTGATGACTTGTCTTTAATTATTTATATTTGAGATGCACTTCCTCTCTAGCACAGAGGGCTTCCCTGGTGGTTCAGATGGAAGATAATCTGCCTGCAATGCAGGAGACCTGGGTTCAATCCCTGCATCAGGAAGATCCTCTGGAGAAGGGAATGGCAACTCACTCCAGTAGTTTGAGAAGATTCGTATTCTTCACTGGTATACCTAGCTTATGCTTAGTATGAAGAAAGTGAAAATATTGTTTAAATCTCAAGTGAAACTTGTATTTGTTTAAGTGTGATGAATGTACTTGAATAGCCCAGTTAGCTCATCAAGAATAGGCATCCTATACAGATTTCTCAGTTAAATCTGCACCAAATGTCTTAAAAATAAGAGAAGTACATGTTGCAATTCTTGTGAAATTACATTCTTGTATGTATCTATCAGATGATTCTTAATGAGCTGGTACCTGCCTGTTGAAGGCAGAAGTATGAAATTGTAATAGTTGTCGTCCAGATAGCCACATGAGATTTAATCCACGTACTTGTACCATTCTTTTTCTGTCCTGGTTTATATGAGCATTATTTATATAAAAGGAAAACTGGTTAAGAAAGCATTGCCTTTATGCTCTTAAGTATTCTGGTTTGTATTAGGCCAGATGATTAGAGTCACATCTGTGTCACCTGTTTTGTTTCATTTATCTCTCTTTGTCATGCATTTCAAAATAATGAGTTCTTGTTGATTTTTTACACCTAATATTATCTGAGTAGTATTGCTTTTTGTTAAAGTTACAAGAATTTAAGGATAACCTCTATAATCAAAGTTATTTTATAGCAGATTTGAATCTTTCAAAACACAGGTTTATTTAAATTTAGTTTTTCAAGAATCTTTACCCGTGAGATGATTCAGTGTGCTTGAGTACTTTGCTGGTTGAATTGTGTTCATTGGCTGATGTAGTTTTTATTATACTTTCTACTTATTCACTCTTGTGTAAAAGCCTTAAAATAATGAGAAATATGTATAATGTGCCAGCCAGTATTGAATTTATGTATTTTGATTTTTCTTTAAAATCTTTTTCAGATTATGGTATTTTTATAATTCAAATGAATGGACTTCTGAAGAATAATTTTTACAAGTAAACATAAGTAAATGGCAGCAGCAGCAGCAGAATAAATATCTGTATACATTAAATTGTAGAGAGCCAGTTAAAACATGTTGTTCTGGTACAGAGATTATTACTTTATATAATAGCTTTGGAACTTTCTATCTCAGAAGACCATTATAAAACCCATTTCAATGAAAGATTTTAGAGACAATTTCTTATGTTAACCTTTGCAAAATAATTGTTAGAATTTATAATAATGTAGTTATTAGCTTATATCAATGCATTAAGATACTATAATACAAGTTTTAATTGAAGCTCAAAGTGTAATAACTTATTTTAAGCCAGAAAAGTAAGTATGAATTTTCTTAAGTCAGAAAAAGAACTTAAGTATACTGAATTTCATGTTAGGAATTTGGACAAGCCAGGTATAAGAAAGAGACTTAAGGCATCTACTTGAATTAAAACTTTCCATCCAAAGAGAGATAAGAAATTGAAGATGACCAAGAAAAAGAATTTCAAAAGAGTTATAGATAACTCTTGGTTTAGTTTAGAATCAGCCCTTGATTATTCACTTTGTAAGTTTTTTATGGAATCATTTCTCTTTGTCGCATAACTAAATATCATGGTGCTATGTGGAGATAACCCTATTAAGATTCCATAGAAATATACCAGTGAATCTGAGAATGTGTGTATTTTTATTCTTTGACCACTTTTAAATGCTAGTACAGACATTACGCATGCCTCAGTCAAATGTTTGCTAGCAAAATGTTAGCAAATATTCCCTATCTGTAACAAAGAGAAAATCATAGTACCTATCTGATAAAGTTGTTGTGAGGATTATATGAGTTAATATATGTAAGGCTTTTTAAAAAAGTTTGTTTGAAAGTTTATATTAATATTAGCTTTTATTATATTTACTTTAATGACCACCATCCTTATTATAATTCCATTAATGAGTATATTTAAACATATCTTGATTTGTTTATTACTGTTTCGAAGACTTTGGATTTAAAAAATATATCCGTATAAAATGGTCAAACATTTATCCTGCCTTTTCTATATGAACTATTACCAGATAATAATAATGGTTAACCAAATATTTGATGAGGGGATGCATGTTTTTACAGAAGCATCCCAAGTAATAAATGGGAAACGAATGATAGCATTTGAACACCACCATTGACAATGCCCTGTGACCTGGTAGATGTAAATGCTGAGCATGAGTCCCTGCTAATACCGCAAGAGAGAACCAGACGTTATTTCCTGGTACATGCCACCATGCTCTCACTGAAGGTGCTGAATCCAAGTCTGATCTAGCCTCTGATCCCAGCTGCTAATTTGTACACAGAGGACAGAGGACATGCTGGACCGCACCTGGAGTATGAAATCATGCAAACCCACGCTGTGGAACCCTGAATCAAATGGTTGGGTCTTTAAACAGCTAAATTGCAAGTAAAATATAGGGACAGAGAGAGAACTTATCGATTAAAAGGTGCTTAAAGATACCTTAAATAAAATTTAAAAAATGCCCCAAACCAAAACTGTCTTGTCTAGGGATGCACACCAAAGACTAAAAATAATGCAAGTGAGTGATTTATTATGGACAGCATGATAGTGGTAACTTCGGAGGGAGGCATACAGGTGGTTGTGACTGGGGCATGTCACCTGGAAGCCTTCTGCAGTATTTAGCAACGTTCTGTTTTTTGACTTGGGTGATGATTACAAGGGCATATATATTTCTTGTGTTTGATTTTCAGTTTTTTAATGGTAAAAAAAAAAGCTAAGATAGTTTAACTGTCCTAATTAAAATACTTGGAAATTCTCTCGTCTATCCACCAAATCTAACTTACGTAGTAAAATTGATAGAGAATACATTTACTGAGTCACCAGATTTCATGTATGTGTGTGACTGTGTTGTGCATGTGTATACTCGTGTGTGTGTGTGTGTGTGTGTGTATGTGTGTGTGTGTGTATTCTCTGACAGGCACTGTTCTGATTTTCTATTCCTATGTAACAGATCACTGCAAAATTTAAAGGCTTAAAACACCCAGTCATTTTATTTGCTCATGAATCTCTGTTTGGGAAGAATTGACTGCTGAAGGTCTCTCTTCCATGTGCCATAACTGGAACAGATGCCATCATAACTGGACTAGACGCCTTCAGATCCACTTCCTAAGTGGTTCACTCCCATGATTTGCAGTTTGGGTGCTGCTGGCTCCAGGCTCAACTGAGCTCTGTTTATCTCCTTGTGGGTCTGTCTGTGGGTTGCTTGAGGTTTGTTACAGCTTGAGGTGGCCAGGTTCCAGAGTATGTGTTCCGAGAAAACCAGAAGGAAGCTGGTTGTGGGACCTGGGCTCAGAAGTCATGTCCTGTCCCTTTCACCATAGTCACATACTCACCCAGAGTCAAGAGGAGAGGACATATGCCCCACTTGTCAAGGAAAGCGGAGTCAGAGTCTTTATGGTGAGAAGGGCGCGTGTGATAGAGATATAGTTGGGGCCATTTTGGGAAGTTCAGTATGCCACACGCACTGTCTCACCGTTGTATACAGAGCTGAGTGCGATTAAGTCCTTGTCTGCAAGGAGCTCAGAGCTGAGTGAAAGACAAGTTAACAGATCATCATGACAAGAGTATGGTGAGTTTGATGAGAGTAAAGCCTGGGTACCATCAGAGAACATAAGACGATGCTCTAGATCTGGAGCACCAGATCTCAAGGTGAAGGTCTGCTTTGTGTCTGAAGAAGCAGCAAGAGATGGACAGGCCAGAAGACAGAAAATTGGAATAGTTTTTCAGGAAAAGGGAGAAGCATCATATATTACTTGGGTAAGATAAAATATGGTGTGTTCTAAATCTTCAGTATTTATATATGACCATATTGTAGATGTGAAAAGTTAAGTGGAGACAAAGGAGATTGGATAAGTATGTCAGAGCTTATAGTGTGGAAAAACCTTTGTGTGTGAATTGGGGTTTTATTGTGACCGTAGCGCGGCAGCCATTCACGATAGTAAGCTGCAGGGTGAATTGATCTGGCTTATCTTTTCACAGAAAGGACTCTGGGGGTTTTGTAGCGAACAGGAGCAAAGAACTATCCAGGCCAGGAAGACTGGTGCCAAACTAAATCGTATCAGGGAGTACTGAAAGAAAGGGGCCGGTGTTTAAATCTGTATTTGTTTTTTGTCTGTGCTGCGCAGTGTGCAGGATCTTGGTTCCTCGACCAGGGATTGAACTTGTGTCCCCTGAAGTGGAGGCATGGATTTGTAACCCCTGGACTGCCAAGGAGTCCCTTGGGCCAGTTTTGCAGATATTTTATAGATACAAACTTTGGAATTTGGTAGCTGATTGGATATGGATATGAGGGAGGAGTGCCAAGATTGCCCCCCAGAGTTCTGCCTTGGGAGTTCTGTCATTGTCGGTGCTTCCCTTGAAAGATGAGGGGCGTAGGAACAGAAGTACAACAGATGGGACTGGGTGAGGGATGGTGAGTGCTGGCTGGAGGTCAGGCCTGCCAATGTGGCTTTCGGGAACACTCAGCGTGCAGTTTATAAGTGAAGTGATGGAGATAACTGTGTTTGATTGTGGGGCAGGAGAGGAGGGCCACAGAGGGTCATGTTGAGTGCCCGGTGTTGAGGGCCAGGCGGCGACAAGGGATGGGTAATAGGGGCTTTCTAGGCGGTGCGTTGGGGAAGAATCTGCCTGCCAATACGGGAGACACATCGGGGAGGGCTGGGAAGATCCCCTGCAGAAGGAAGTGGCAAGCCACTCCAGTGCTCTTGCCTGGGAAACTGCATGAACTGAGGAGCCTGGTGGGCTACAGTCCATGGGGTCACAGAGTCAGACATGACTGAGCACATGTCAGACAGACAGACAGAGACACACACACGAGAATGAGGTGGATCAACCAGACAGACAGAGTAACCTGGCAGGCCACAGTCCATGGGGTCACAGGGGGTCAGACGTGACTGAGCACATGTCAGACAGACAGACAGACAGACAGACAGACACACACACAGACACACACATGAGAATGAGGTGCGTCAACCAGACAGACAGGGAGAAAACCAAGAGACGGTGTTGCGGAACCTAGGAGAGAGAGGGGCGTCGTCAGAAGGGAAAGTCACAGTGCCCCAGAGGTCTGGCAACACGGAGGTCGTATGGGGGAGCGAGTAACAGTTCAGTGACGTGTGGGGCAAGTGGATAACAGGGGACATGGGGAAGTGGTCATATGGTTGATTTTTTTTCCTTTTTCTATCCGCACTTTCAGGTGGCTGAGTTTCAGAGGGAAGGAAGACGTAGCATAGTGATCTGTGGAAAATGCAAGTGTGTTTTAGTTGTACCACTGGCCCAGTGTTGAGGTTGATCATTGTGGATATCATGGATCTTTCATCCATTGATAGAGTCCTTTCTAATTATCTGCTGTCCTTATATAATTTTCCTCCATTAACTCATCTGCTTTATTTTATCACATGAAGCAAGAAGAACGTAGGCTGGAGTACTTTGCATAAAGCTTTCGTGTTGCTTCTGGTGGGTTATTTCATTGTCTGTATTTTATTTTTTAATGAGAGGAAAATTCCAAACACCTTTTTAAAATTAAAAACTTTTTAGTGAGATAATATTTTTTCTTTATCCTTTGACAGAGAGAATTATTGTTTAATTAAGATTCATCCTTTATTGAATTATTTCTTTCGGTATTATTTAAATGAATATATTATGTATCCGTCAGTCAGTTCTATAAATACTATTGAGTAGTACTGATAAAAATTGGGTTTTTGATTGGAATAAAGTATAGCTATGCAAAAGTATTCTGAATTGGAAATAATGCAAATTAATTGTGCAGTTTCAGTTACTTCTATGGCCAAGGAAATCATTGATATTTTAGTCTTATATTGAAGATTAGAAAAAGCAATACCTGTCTTCTTTCAGCTTCATATCTGTTAGAGATAAAGTTCTTTATGCTCTTTGAATTTTAAATATGAATTGTGAGCTTATCATGAATTAAGCGGGTTTAAAATGCTTTCTCAGGGGTAAATTTTATCTTCTGAGAAGCTTGTTTAAATATGGCTAAATGGCATTTTGAGGCTCTGGAAAAATTTTTGCTGTGTCTAAGGCCATGAAAGTATGATTAGAGTCAAACACGCCTATACAGTATTATTCTAGTTCTCTTGAATACACACACACACACACACACACACACACATATACACACATATACATATATATGTATTTCTGCTGAGCTTGCTATGTGCCTTTGAGCGTAGCTATTCATGTTAAATTAGACCTAGATAGACTGTATGGAGAAGGCAATGGCACCCCACTCCAGTACTCTTGCCTGGAAAATCCCATGGACGGAGGAGCCTGGTGAGCTGCCGTCTGTGGGGTCACACAGAGTTGGACACGACTGAAGCAACTTAGCAGCAGCAGCAGCAGCAGCAGCAGATAGACTGTAAACCACTTCCTCTTTTCTTATGCGTCCTGAGAAGTTGTGAATTTATCTAAGTACTACCAGACTTTATATATTTATATCAGCTTTCCTCCCCTTTTATAGGAAAATTTTCTTCTCTATAAACTATTTTGAATCTCAGATAAAACACATTGAAGCTACTTATAAGGTAGGAAGTTAATGCTTGGCAAGGAGAAAATATTTCGAATATATATCTTGAAATAGGAATGCCAGTTTGACTAAGAAATGAAGATAGTGAAGAACAATCAAGGTACCTTTAAAAGCTGTGCTTTCTAATATATGTAGGTCATGCAAACCTAGGGAAGTTTAGTCAAGACGGTTGACATTCACTTTGGCCATTATTTTAATAAAATACAACCTCTCAATTTTTAGGGCTGCCACTTCCAATTGAACCAATCACTTTTTGCCTCTAGTTGTATATTGAGATAGATAGAATATAATCAGAGCCAAAAAAATGTTGTGGGGTGAAAAATTCATCAGGAATAAAAATTTAAACACCATGCATAACTTTTCAGGTGCTTTTATTAGAATCTTCATGAAGTTTTGCTCTGAATGAGGTAACTGTAGGCAACCTTCCTGGAGTGGTTTTTTTTTTTTTTTTTTTGAAGGCTCAGTCAACTCTGTATTCAGTGCTATAGAGGTTTTTCCTCAAGCTGCTAGTATTTCTGGACTATACTTTCTTTGTCATAATCTTGTCTATGAGCATTTCCAGTAGGTATAAATTAAGGTATTCTCTATAAAGACAGAGATAGACAATGCTAGTTATAAAATCCATGGAGAACTCAGTAGGAATAAGGGGATTTATGGGATGTTCAGATTCTCATATCTCTAAACTTTTTCTCCAATGTAATAATTTTGCTTAGTAAAAATATAATTTTAATTATTTAGAATTATTGTACCATTATGTACATTGTGTTCATATATACCATTATGTACTTTAGTAACTTTGTGAGACCGTTGGTACGGTTAGTTGGTGAATACCCACTCTTATTTTTCAAATGAGAAATTGTGGCTTGTACGGTGATACCTAATCAGAGTTCTTCCTGATTTACAAGTATGATATTTGGAGTTACACATTGAGTATTCTAGGCTAGTAGTTTGGTGTCTCTTTTTTCTTATTGATTCTGCTCTGCCTATTGCCTAGAGGTGAAACAGTGAATGAATTTCTGAAAATACCAGTAAATGTAATGAGTGCTTTATTTATTGAAACAGATTAATGCCTGTTACTTAGGAATAGAGACTTGGTCCCGAGATGTCTGGCTGACGTAGATAACCCTTTTAGGGATTCTTTTTCTTTTGTGAAGGGCACACAGTAGCTGGAGCAGAGAGTGTGGTTAAGGGAAGAGTTCATCCTCTCCTCTCTGCATTTCTCTCTTCTTCCCCCTCTCTCTCCTCCTAACTCTTCTTGTTTTCCTATGAGAGCAACTTAAATATGAAAGTCCATGGGGCAGTGCATCACAGGGAGATCTGTTTCAGGTTTTTTAAAGATGTCAAGTCCTTGGGAGGGCAGGAAGGCAGGAGGTACAAGTAGCATGGTCATCCTTGGTGGGAGAGAGACAGCTCCGTGTTCCACCAGGGGAAGGGACTCGAGTGGGAGGGAAGGAGTAGGTTTGTGGCTGTGAGAGGGGACAGTGAAGGGGTTCCTGCCCTGTAGTTTCTTTCTTAAGAAGCAGGGGAGGGTAGATCAAGGTGGTTTTAGACATGCGGGAAGTAGGAAAGGGTTGACAGTGGAAGTGGGAGAGTTAAGAAGTGCGTTGATCAGCGAAATGTCATCATATGTCAGATATCTAGGGCCCATTTGAAGTGGTAATCACGTGATTCTCTCAGCAGTGGTGGGTTGCCGAAGGTTAGCTCAGAGAGAGCAGAAAGTTAGGTCTATCCATGGTAGGGATTTGCTGTGTGGGGACGACTAAGAGGCAGGAGAGCAAGGGAGTTTAGAATACGGCAAGTGTCGGTGAAATGGTGTGTCATGGTAACCCCAGTTAGAAAAAGAGGGGAAAGAGAAGGTGGTGCATTGGAAGAGATTAGGAGACTCAACCTCAGGGCTTCAGGGAGGTTGGGCAATGGTTTTAGGGGACTAGTTAAAAGCAGACTAGGTGCTTGTGACCAGAAAGAGACAAACTGGGATTAGTTAATTCGGCCCTGTTATATGTGAGGATGATGCCCAGGAAAAAGCCGTGACTGATGTCAAGTGGAGGAGAATGTTTTCTCTCCTACTGCCTTTAATGAAATCCTCATGACATCATTTCTTGAGGTGAAGTTTGTAGACTAATATATCCTCCAAAAAAAGTACATTATTGAGGCTCTGAGACATGTTGCATTTAAGAAATTTGCTTAAATTTGTTTAACTGAGAAGTTCTAAAATCTATGCAATTATTACATTACTATATTTTGCAATATAATATCTATTGATAACCATCTATACTAGGGTTTTCACCAACACGTTGGGCAGTTACTTTGTGTGTCATGTGCTGAAACTGTTCAACTAATGGGAATCGGTAAGAAGGATCACCACAGCAGAGTAAATGTTTATTTTGCAAAGAATTTTTACATTTATGTTAATGTATTTCAATATTGAAATATTCATTTTCCTGTTAGAAGTTAACATATGTCCAAAACATTAAAAATGTTAGTGCAGTATTTTGTTAGTGACAATTGTGATAGTTGTAATTATTTGTTAGTAATCTTTAATTACTCATGGATATTCTAAGAAAGCCTACTGTATTCATTCCATAATAGCAGTCAACTATGACAGATTAGTTAAAGCAAAAAAGGGGGTTTGTCCCCTCAGATTTCTGGATATGGCCAGAAACTCAAAACCGTGTCGTCAAGCATTTGCCTTCATTTCTCAGCTGTCCCTTTTATCACGTCGACTTCATTCTCAGGCGGGTGGTACCAGCAGTGCTGTAGGTGTTTTGTCTCAGGGGGGCTGGGGGTGAGACAGATGCTTAGAACCTAATTTACTTCTTTCTAAAACAGGTTTCCCAGTTGGATTTTATTTGCTGATAATGGAGGTGTAACATTATATATACCACATTTGTTTTTTTAAAATTTATCATTTTCTGTTTTTTAAGTCAGGATTTTCTTTTGAGTCCTGCTGTTTCGGATTCCATTCTAATAAAATCTTGACTGAGGCCTTGAAACTTGAAATGTTCTCAGTTCCAGTTACAAAAAGAGCTCTGAACAGATAAGAGGATTATTGATACATGTGCAGTATGAGACTATCAAACAGTATGTTTGCATTCATGAAACTTCTCAGATAAAGTTGGAAACTTAAAATGTTTACAAAAATGAAATATGTTACATAGTAGTCTTTATAGTATCCTTGTGAGGTCTGCAGCAAATACAAGACCAATCAAGTTCATCTCCCTTACCTCCCAAAAGCAATCAACAAAAGAAAACCAAAACAGAATAGCAATCAAAAATTTGAGAAGTCTGGACGTTAACCCTTCAAATAATTTTCTGAGAAATGTAGTCTTTAAAGGACTTTTGTGATAATTGACTGCTTTAGAAAATAGTAGTTAAATTCAAGTCTGTAACTTTTGATAAATGAATGACTTCTTTGTCGTACTGAAGACCCTTAGAGGATGTCTTTTTATTTTCTTGCTTTGTGAATAAAGATAAATAAAATTATGACTAGTAGGTTACTTATCAGGCTTCCCCGGTGGCTCAGCTGGTAAAGGATCTGCCTGCAGTGCGGGAGACCTGGGTTCAATCCCTGGGTTGGGAAGATCCCCTGGAGAAGGGAAAGGCTACCCGTTCCAGTACTGTGGCCTGGAGAATTCCATGGACTATACAGTCCATGGGGTCGCAACGAGTCGGACACGACTGAGCAACTTTCACTTTCACATAACTTTCACTGGTTACTTATCAGAGAATAAGGTACAAAGTAATAGTTAAAAAAAGACTCATCAGAGATCTAAGGACAGAAAGAAACCTAAATGAACCAAAGTCCAGAAAGTGACAAGCTTTCTTAGGAAAAAAAGAGACGTGTGATTTCCTCCATCCTTGGTGGAGCTGTGTGATAAGAAGAAAGTCCCATTGAAAGCAGTAAGGAGAAATCAACTGAACAAGCTTTAAACAAACGGGTGATAGCAGTGTGGAGGCTGGCGGGCCAGATTAGGATCTGGGGGCGTCCCCCCCCCCGCAGAGAGAGGCCACGTCTGTTCTGCTCACGTCCTCACTGAGTTCAGCGGGAATCAGAGATGGACACTTGAGAAAGACACTCCGAACCACACCCTCCTCACGTGTGAGAACGTGGTGCAGTGTTGTCTGAGGACAGGGTGGGGTGGGCTGGCTGCTTGAGGCTAGGGGCAGGAGGACTGAGCCCTCTGGGTGTTTACTGACAAAAGAACGTAGGCGCGCTCTCTCAGATGGATTCTCTGCAGGGAATCGTTGCGGGCAGTGGCCTTCTGAAGGCCACAGAGAAGAGGTTGGGTCTTCACAGAGTGGGGAGCAGTGGCCTTCTGAAGGCTAGAGAAGAGGTAGAAAGTTCTCCCAGATATGTAAAGTAGCAGGTGAGCCTGGGGAGGAAACAGAGCTCCCCAGGGCCTGCCTTCTGCCCCCACACCCCCTCCAAAGAGCCTGCTGGAATCTTGCCACGGTTCAGATTCCACCCGGAGCTGAAGAAAAACTTCATCTAGCCCAAAATATTTGAAGCTGGTGATGAATTAATTCAGACCAAAACAGTAGCAGAGGACAAGCCCAGCTTATTAACTACAACCCCAATTCTAGCATCCTGAAAGAAAAGGAGTATGTGTACCTCTTTCTTGAGGTAAATATATAGAATTCAGATCCTACTTTTTTTTTTTTCTTTATAGAAGCCATCTGTTAAACAAAGATTGTATGGCCACTAAGAAGTAAGAAATGTGACCCACAGCTCAGAAAATAAGCAGACTTAGAGATGGCCCTGGTATTGGCATTATCAGTGTCTTTAATATACCTTATGAAAATGCTTAGGGGGTCTAAGAAAAGATATAGAAAAGATATACAATGTGTATGAAAAGATGGAGCAGTTCAGCAGCAATGTGGATGCTATAAAAATGGAAATCCTAGGCTGAAAAATTTATCAGAACTGAGAAATTCATTAGCTGGACTTGTCAGTAGACTGGACACAGGAAAATTACAGTGAGCTGTGAAGACAGGTTGATAGAAAGTATTTAGAATGAAGCAAAAAGATAAAAATATACAACCGAGTATTTGAGATCATGAGGTAATATCAGAAGGACTAACATACATGTATAATAATTAGAATTTAAGAAAGGAGAGAGAGAGATGGGAGTAGAAACGCATTTGAACCGACAATGTTTGTGTTTTCCAACACTTTCAGTCCAGATATGTAACAGACCCCAAGAAGAATAGTTAAAAGAAAAATTGACATGTACTTATATCCTAGTTGGTTAGAATGCAATCAGGTAAAAAAGAAGCATTATGTATAGGGGAATAATGACATGAATTCTAGCTGACTTCATACCGGAAACAATGGAGACCAGAATGCAAAGTGCTGGAAGAAAAGAAAAAAAAAAGCCTCGACTTGATTTCTATCTCCAGTGAAAGTATCCTTAAAAAATGAAGGCAAGCAGCATTTTACAATCACTGGGATGTTTAGAATCAGAAAAACAGAAATAACAAGTATTGGCGAGGATGTGAAAAATTTAGAAGCCTCATACGTTGTTGGTTGAAATGTAAAATGGGTCAACCAGTTTGGCAGTTCCTCTGAAAGTTAAATGTAGACTTGTCATCAGTTCAGTCAGTTCAGTCACTCAGTCGTGTCCGACTCTCTGCAACCTGATGAACTGCAGCACGCCAGGCCTCCCTGTCCATCACCAACTCCCGGAGTCCACCCAAACCCATGTCCATCAAGTCGATGATGCCATTCAACCATCTCATCCTCTGTCGTCCCCTTCTCCTCCTGCCCTCAATCCTTCCCAGCATCAGGGTCTTTTCCAGTGAGTCAGCTCTTTGCATCAGGGGGCCAAAGTATTGGAGTTTCAGCTTCAACATCAGTCCTTCCAATGAACACCCAGGGCTGATCTCCTTTACGATGGACTGGTTGAGGCTGCCACATGACCCAGCAATTCCATTCCTAGAGAAATCCCCGGAAGAGTTGAAAACAGATAGTCAAGTATGTATGTATGAATGTTCATTACAGCACTATTCACAGCATCCAAAAGATGGGAACTGCCCACATGTCCTTGTCAGCGTTAGTAAAGCCCAAATAATGACAGCTAATGTTTGTAAGCTTTCACTGTGACACGGGAGGGAGAGGGGAGGAGAGAAGGGAAACGGGAGGCAGAGAGGGAAGGGGAAGGAGAGAGAAGGAAGCCGCTGGGAGAGGCGCCTACGGCATGGCTGATGACAAAGGGATGGTTTTGGCCTGATCAAAGCAGTTTGTTAAACATAATAATGAGCTCGGGAGTTGGTGAGCGTGAGGCTGAAGTTGGTAAAGTGCCTTGATTACTAGACATAGGGACCTCTAATGAAGTAACTCTTTCATTCTCCACATATTCTATACATTATAACATATATGTTTTATAATTTATTAGCTTAACCAAAGGGGATAAATGTATGGTCTTATTATTATGTCTCAATTATTTTAATAGCAGAATTTCTGTTAAAATGTCTTGATAGTTTAATTCATAATAGTGTACTTTTTTATATTACTGAAATGCATAGTGGCTTACTGAGCAAAATCTATCAGTATGTAAATTGAGTCAGTGAGGTCCTCAAAAGGAAACTGGTTGGTGTGCATCTTGCACTTCTGGATACCTTATAAAAAGAATTATAATACATATTTGTTCCTACATTTGAGAAAAGCTCCATGGAACACGAATTATGTTTAGATGTTGAACAAAAAGGGAGCTGATTATAGCCTGATGCTTGGGATTTGTTTCCCTAGAGAAGTCATCTTATTTCAGAAGATGCAGAGTCAAGAAAGCAGGCAGTATGATAGGAAGTTTTACAACCTAGGTTTCACTGAACTCCATTCTATTATACCATAAATTTCTTCAGCATTGTTATTTTAAGACAAAATCTTAATTATTCAAGCGTTCCTTTTGTGCATTTAGTTTCCTATTTCATTATTTCAAAAAGTAAAAATGCTTGACTTAGCAAGGGCATTGTCTTTCTGTTTTGGGGGCTTCCCTTGTGGCTCAGCTGGTAAAGATTCCACCTGTAATGCAGGAGACCTGAGTTTGACCCTTGGGTTGGGAAGATCCCCTGGAGAAGGGAAAGGCTACCCACTCCAGTAATCTGGCCTGGAAAATTCCATGGACTGTATAGTCCATGGAGTCGCAAAGAGTCTGACATGACTGAGCAGCTTTCACTATCACTGTCTTTCCTTTAGTAAATATTCTTAATATGCAGGTATCCAAGAAAAACAGTATGATGAACAAGTTTCCCAGGCAGTGAATACTTCTAAAATGATTTGTCTTCTGTAAGAACCCAATTGCTAGAATAAATCATTTAGAAACTGTTTTAATGCTTAAATTCTGTACTGTGATGGGAGTAGAAACTGTGTATCCTTCATTCTTTTCAGCAGATCAACATCTGCAAAAAACTAAGGTATTTTTTTATTTATAAATGCATTCCTTTTATGAAGGACTTACCGATATTTGAAGTGTTTCATTTATATTATGGAGTTATCAACAGTTTAGAATTTTTTTTAGAGACAATCTTCTCTAGCATTGTAATTTCCCTGCAGCCATTCCTCACAAAATCACTCCAAATTTCATGGCTGCTTTGCATAAGAAGTCCCAAAGATATTTGGCACACAGCCTGGAGGTTGAGAGTGAATATTGTGACTATTATCTTTTTCTTGAATCTTACTGTCTGCTGATTGGAATGAACATCTGACTGTTGCTACAGGGACAAATCATCACTTTCATTGTTTCTCCTAAGAATGTCATTTGATTGAGTTTCTTTACAGAAGTCTGTGAGAAATAACACATGGTTATGCCTCAGTGAGCTATTAGTAACCGAGGAGTGTTCTGGTGTCACCTCTCTCCAGAGTTCTTTGCCCCTCCCCGGCTGGGGACAAGTTCTGAGGGCGCCCTCAGGCAGGGCGTGACTGAGTCCCCCAAGGGGAGTGGCTCTGGTTGCCAGGCTGGTACAGTGAGAACGTCCTTAGTGATCAGTGCAGTGCAGATGACTGGGGGGTTGAACAACGGTCACAGAATATTCGAGATGAAAATTTTTGTCTAGTCTTGATGTTCTAGTCTAATTTTAATTTAATTCTAATTTCTAGTCTAGTTCTAATTTTTGTTCTAGTCTTGGTGTTCTCCTGTTTGCTGATGTGGAAGCCTAAGAGCCAGAGTAGTTAAGTGGTTTGCCCAAATTTACACTGCTTTTCTCTTCTGACATCAAGAATCTTATCCTTTCTACCTTACTGCCTCCTTTAAGAGGCTTGCTTTGAGACCTGTTACGTGCTTTTTGGTTAAAGTTGTTAATTTGTAATTTACTTTGGCATCTATATAGACTCTCATTTGGAAGAGCTGTTAATTTTTATCAGTCACTCCAGTTAGCAAAACCTCAATACTTGCCTTTAATATCTTTGCCTTTGGACAGGAGATGAAGGTAACTTGAGAGCCTCTTTTAGTATAATTTGAGACTTTCAGTGAAGAGTGATTTGGAAACTGGATAAGTTTGCTTTTACTTGAACTGTAATGAAGATATTATTTCTTTCAGAATATTTTGAAAGATTTATCATAGATAGGCTTTTAATTATTATGGAAGTCTATTAGTTATTTTATATATATATGTATATATATTGAGAGATATTGAGAAGCTCTGCTTTAATTTTAATGTAATGAAAAGCTGTTCTTAAATGAGATGTGAAACTGATACTGCATCTGTTCTTTCAAGATAGCGTTATAGCTGTGCTACAGAATTTTTATAGGCTACTCATCATAATGTTATTTCATAACATCATATGTTACTTCATCACATTGCCTCTCCTTTCCCTCCTTCACTGGCCCGCAGCTGTCTCCACTCTGAGAGACTTTTAGCCACAACTGATCCCTGTTTATCTGGAGAAATCTCTTTACCTTGTTAAATCATCACCAGCCTTGGCAGGCTGACAGGCAAAATTAGACGCTTTGTCCGTGGTAATTGAAGAGAAGCTTTTTAATTTTAATTTTTAAAGTAGCCATTTAATTCATTAATACAGTAATCAGCATCATCTGATGTATTGTTAGGTGGATTATTTAAAGTTGATATGTAATGCTACATTGACCAGAAATTCTTTTGGTAAAAGAATTTCATGTTTTATTTGTGGAAATCTGGGCACCAGGTGAGCTGACACTGGTTAAAATGTTTTATAAACTCTGTTCGCGTTTGATTATTCCTGTATAAAACTTAAAGTCTATTTATTGCTCCTAATAATACATTTTTTTTAAGATTACGTTATTTGAAGAGTGTCTTTAAATGAAAGGGTTCTTTCTCTGATCATATTCCTTTGAATACAGACTATATTATGCTTTGTAACTTGATATAAGGGAAGCGATTTTTTTTATTCCACACCTGGACCTATCTACTAGGCTTACCTAGTTCGTAATAGCTTTTTAAGAAAATGTTTCTTTAGTATTATTAAGGGGCTTGGGGAGAAATTGTTCTCTTTACTTTTGTAGGGTTTCATGCCCAAGATGTAGCTTGAGGAGAGTTATTTTTACCATGACAGTGAATATTGCTATAAACATAAGCAAGTAAAATACTAATACTTAAATTTCTCCATTGAATTTTCTACTTTCCTGAATAACCTCCCATGTAATTTTCGGTTCTGTTCTCATAGTACTCCTACATTGGGATTCTACTCACTTTAATATTTTAAGAGCATTGACTCAATTGTTCTCCTAAGATTATTTTGAAGTATTAGTAGGCATATGTTTGTAGAATAATAAAAACCAATAGTACCACAACTCATAGAATGACAGCAAGTACCTGGCAATAAGCAAGTGGAGAGAGACAAAGGTTAAATTCCAGGAAATATGATGTTTACCAGGTAGCATGTGACGAAAAATATTTACTATATAAAGAGACATACTATACTCTAGGTATTGGAGACAAAGTGTCAATTGAAAAAAAAAAAAAAAGACACACGACCTAAAGCTTGGGAATTATGTTTGATTGATGGGCTTGTTGAGGCCTTAAGCCCAGGACACAGCCCCTCAGATAGGTCTCGAGAGATTGCGCCAAGGAGGTGAGGGAGGAGTCATAACAGATGGAATTTTTGCAACCAGCCAGGTAGTTGGAACATCAATAGATTACTGCTGATTAAAGTAAATCAGGCATCTAAAGTTAATGAATTTAGTACTTTTCTGTATGTGGGAATATGCAGGAGTCTAGCTCACTAAAATCATCCCTTTGATGTACACCTTAAGTATCTAGGGCCAGTATCCATTTTTTTCTGCATCCTGAATCCTCTCGGGGAGCAGTTGAAGCAGCTGCAGGGCTGATGGCTTGATGCCACGACATCCTTTGTTTACTGATGTGGCAGGAAACAGTGTTTATCTATGAGAGGAAACAGAAGATGTTATTTGTGGCCTGCTCTAGTTATTTTTCCACTGACAAGTAAAACCGAGCATCACTGCTGTTGGAAGACATGGAAAAGCAGAACTTGGCAATATGATACCTTGTTCTTTGTCTGCTGCTACCAGTTGAGCTGTAGTTGTTACTGGAACATTAGTCAGTGCTTTTATCACCCTCACACGTGCTTTGCAGTCATCCTTCTCACCTCCAGGCCCTCAGTTTCGCTTTCCTTCCTTCTCTTCTTTCCTATCCCATCACCTGTGTTTGTAGAATGGATCTAAGGATTCGAAATTTTGAGGAAGAGTTTCCTTCCGTTGTGGTCTGTGATCCGCAGAAGAGCATCCAGTAGCAGACAGTAGCCTGGACGTGCTCCCCGAGTAGTGGAGCTGCCGCCCCTGCCCGCTTGGCTTACCTCCTCCTGTTCCTTTGTGGTCATCCTCATCGCGTCAGGCTCTGGGAAACCTCCATGCTGCTCAAGTGAAATTCACGGTTTAGAAAGACGTTCCATGCAGTTCTCCTCCTGTCCCCTCCACTCCCTTTTTTTCCTTGAAAATCCCTCACAACCATCAGAAATTTTCTGTTAGACTGATTCCTTCTAGTTTGTGTCTTTTTTTCCCCCACTGTGTACTAATGCTTGTGTTTCTGTGGGTTTTCTTTGCATTTCTTGTTTTCTCTTATCTCATCAATTTGTATTTCTTATTTTTTCCCAAATCATGATATTTATTGAGCGTACAGGCAAATAAAATGCTGCAGAATTCATGTGCATTTGATTAGTTACCACTTGTAACGTTAGGAAACCTGCATTTTATTTAGTTGCAAGACAGAGTGAGTGGACTTAAGCTGCGGATAAATGCCTGATTACCTAGCGTAGCTGTGTATCTACCCGATAGTTTACTACTGCTGATGATTTCTTTCTTCATCTCTCCAGGAAAGGAAGGAGAGGCTGTCAAGATTTGAGTCTATTCGTCACTCAATTGCTGGAATCATTAGGTCTCCAAAATCTGCACTGGGCTCTTCAGTAAGTACAATGAACTCTATACATTACTGAAAATAGTCATTGTCTAGCTTTTTTCTGGTATATCAATGAATATCATGTAAATTAGTATTTATCAATGGAAAGGTAAGTAGACAATTTAACTTTATGTGTGCATGTGAATCTGTGTGTATATTAATGATATCTGTATAGTAAGACCCAGTGATATAGGGAGGAAAGGAATAAATTTGAATTGTGGACTTTGTGTACTACATATACATACTTACAGTGTTTTGTGTACTTTGTAGCATTATTTGAAGAAAACTATAAATATAATTCTTTTACAGTGAAACATTTTTATAATAGGGATTATTATATATGTATTTAAAAAATGTATCAGTTTATATGTGTTCATATTTTTAAGAATGTTTTAATTAGAAAATTAAAGTCCATTTGAAATTTGGGCTTGGCACATCATGGTAATGTATAGAATATTCACTACTCCTAGTAATAGCAGCTATAGCCAAGCAAGATAAAAAAATATTCTTATTCCATTTATATATAAAAGTATAAAGTATTTTTTTACTTCATTACCTATAAAACTGAGTCATCAGCGTTTTTATTCTAGCCATGCCTCACTCACAGTGCAGAGCTTTATAATGTCTTATTGAATGATGGTTGAGACAATATTCAGTACAAACTAATTATATGCTCCCCCCATCTTGCCAAGTTTCTACAATCTAGTATCTTAATATTATTTCTTATTCTTTAAAAGTTTAGCTAAAACAATGTGACCTATTCATATGTTAAAAAAAAAAAAGTACTTCCCAGCCTTAGATTAGTTCAATGTTCATTCACATTTTGGATATATTTGCTATAGTTCCTTTTTAATATGTGGCTTTCCTGGTGCCTCGGTGGTAAAGAATCCACCTGCCAAGCAGGAGACACAGGTTTGATCCCCGGGTCGGGAAGATCCTCTGGAGGAGGAAATGGCAGCCCCCTCCAGTGTTCCTGCCTGGGAAATCCCATGGACAGAGGAGCCTGGTGGGCTCCAGTCCACGGGGTCGCAAAGAGTTGGACACCAGCTAATGACTAAGCACACATGCTTTTTAATATGTTAGACATATTCCCATATTTATTCCACTCAGGCAACAATCTTTTATACACAATGTGACAAGGCATCAGGTATTTTAATTAAAAAAAAAAAAGAAGAAAAGTATATTTTCCATAAAAGAGATTTTCGCCTTATCTTTTAACCTTTGATGCTGCCATTGTCACTTCAGCGTTCAGAAGTATTCCACAGGAGAAAACTAACGCAGACCATCTCGTGTGGCGTTAAGTGGCAAAGGAAAACAAAAGTTATGTGTGAGAGCCACATGACAGAGTACGCCTCGTTCAGGTCTTACCTCCCACTCTTGTTTTCTTAAGTTTACAACTTTACAGAGAAATAGTTGTTCGTACTGGCACCCCACTCCAGTCCTCTTGCCAGGAAAATCCCACGGACGGAGGAGCCTGGTGGGCTGCAGTCCGTGGGGTCGTGAAGAGTCGGACACGACTGGGCGACTTCACTTTCACTTTTCCCTTTCATGCACTGCAGAAGGAAATGGCAACCACTCCAGTGTTCTTGCCTGGAGAATCCCGGGGATGGCAGAGCCTGGTGCGCTGCCGTCTATGGGGTCGCACAGAGTCAGACACCACTGAAGTGACTTAGCAGCAGCAGCAGCAGCAGCAGTAGTTCATAAGACTTGGTTTATTATGATTTGACAAAGTAAAGCATAGGAGACTTGATTAAGAATTCATGAGAAGTTTCAGAGACTCTATGAGGAGAGTGTTTTGATCATTTTTATTAGAAGAAAAGGGCTTCCCTGGTGGCTCAGATGATGAGGAATCCGCTTGCAAATGCAGGAGACCTCGACTTGATCCCTGGGTTGGGAAGATCCTCTGGAGGAGGGCATGGCAACCCACTCCAGGATTCCTGCCTGGAGAATTCCATGGATGAAGAAGCCTGGTGGGCTACAGTCCACGGGGTCACAGAGAGTCGGGCATGACTGAGTGAGTAAGCACAGCACGTTAGAAGAAGAAACAGTTCTTACAAGGAGATATTTAAAGTGTTTTTAAAAAGAGAAACAAATACAGTTCTTGAAACGATGTATTTGAATACCTCAGTGAGCTGTTTATGAAATTATTTAACATTAAATCAATGAAACACAGGGCATAATTAACTTGGCATTAACTCACCTTTATTTTACTTAGGTCAGAGGTCTTTGTATCGGCAATTAATAGCTGTTTATTGATGAGCTGATTTATGAAAAGTATCCCCCGCCATTTTTTTCTTCCTGTGTGGTGTGAAAGATCAAGCTTGACTTGAGTAAAATGTCTTAAATACTTGAGAGCCAAGGCTCATTATCAGTTCATTTCCTGCAGCTTTATTCTTAGATGGAAAGGTAGGAGAGTGGAATGTAGAGCTTAAAAGTTTACCTAGTGACAGAAAAATAAGAATTTTTTTGACTGTGGGTGTATGTGCGAAGTAGCTTCAGTTGTGTCCAACTCTCGGCAACCTCATGGACTGTAGCCCACCGAGCTCTCTGCCATGCGATTTCCCTGGCAAGAATGTTGGACTGGGTTGCTGTTTCCTTCTGCATTGACTGTGGGTGTGGGGTAACATTTCCAATGTTTATTTTTTCCTGTACAATTTGGGCTGCCTGAGAATCTTGTGCTTTTAAGACATGACTAGAAGTGCAGCAGTGGCCTCTGAGACTTCATGCGGCCTGTGATCCTTCAAAGTTCATTGTTATGGAAACGTCAGCTTTTGGCTCTAGTGAAAGTGAAAGTCGTTCAGTCCTGTCCGACTCTTTGGGATCCCCTGGACTATACAGTCCACAGGATTCTCCAGGCCAGAATACTGGAGTGGGTAGCCTTTCCCTTCTCCAGGGGATCTTCCCAACACATGGGTTGAACCCAGGTCTCCTGCATTTCAGGAGGGTTTTTTACTAGCTGAGCCACCAGGGAAGCCCAAGAATACTGGAGTGGGTAGCCTATCCCTTCTCCAGGGGATCTTCCCAACCCAGGAATCAAACCGGGGTCTCCTGCATTGCAGGCAGAGACCTTTTGGCTCTAGCCAGAGCCTATTTTGATAAATCAGGGTTGATCAGAGGATGAAAAAGGTTTTTCTTTGCTTTAAAGACACATTGATTTACATCTAGAAACAAAGGAGAAATCTTGTTTGCTCATTAAGATGAAGTTGTGTGGGGTTAGCACTCCTAAAAGTACGTCAGATATAGTGTACACAGTCTTCATAATTAATTGATATAAATCATAGCTTTTTAAATGCCCTAAGATATTTACATGTTTTTTCTCCACTTAAAAGTGGTATTTACCTTATTCTTAAGTAAAATTACTAAATTGGCAGTGATTGATATAGGTTAAAATTTGGTGTTTGCTAGCTGCTTTTATCTGAAATGAAGTGCCTTTCCCACAAAGCATGTACCTCATTCATATATACATTTTAATAAAATTATCAACATCTTTGAAGCTATGAAATGCCCGTTTCACTTAAGTAGATTTCCCTCTGCAATCGAGAATTTAGGGAATCTTCAGTTCCTCTCCCATTTGGCCACATTTTTATCTTCATGATTAAGGCAGTCATTATATCCATGAGTCAAGTGCCCTTTGACATTTCCTGGTTTGTTGAGAAATCTCATGAACTAAACAGACTGCGATAGTCGTACTTTGTGACAATGTGGTACACTATGAATAAAGGTAGAGAACTGTTTCTGTAAGGTGTTAAATATCCTATTTACTTGAAGAAGATTTTCCCCTCCACTACACAGATAACTGATTCACTTAATGTGAATGTGAAGGCTTCAGGTAGTATGATAATCTAGGATAAATAAAATTTAGAGGCTATTTAATTGTAATTAAAATTTTTTCTGACATAATTTAATATTTTTGAGTATTCTAGTTTGGTAAAAGTAGTGTAGAAGAAGGAAAATTTTTAATTACTGTAAATGATTTTTTCTTTATAAAAACCTTTTTAAAAACTCTGCCAAAATGGAAAACTTAAGCCAATTTAAATTATTTTATTGGGATATACTTCACACAGTGCACAACTCACCATTGCAGCGTATACACATGGTGGGTTTAGTATATTCATTGTTGTACAACCATCACCATTATGTAAGTATAGAACCTTTCAGTCTCCCTAATAACACACTCCATTCCTATTAGCAGTTGGTCTTAATTTCCCCCCTTTTCAATTTTCTGGTAATCACTCATCTATTCTTGATACTGTGCGTTTGCCATTTCTGGACATTTCACATAAGTAGAGTCATACAATATGTGACCTTTTTCTGTCTGGCTTCTTTCACTTGGTGTAATATTTTCTTGATTCATCCATGTTGTAGCATTTATTGGTACTTCATTCCTTTTATGAGTGAATAATGTTCCCTTGTGTGGATTTATCTGACATTGTTTACCTATTCATCAGCTGATGGACATTTGGGTTGTTCTACTTTTGGGCTATTATAAATAAAGCCACAGTGAACATTCACAAACAAGTTTTTATGTGGATGTATGTTTTCAGTTCTTTCAGTTATATACCAAGGAATTGCTGGGTCATGTGGTGATTCTGTGTTTAATTTTTGAGGGACTACCAAACTGTTTTCCACAGTGTTCACAGCATTTTGCATTCGCACCAGCAAAGCATATTATTTATGAGTGTTCCAATTTCTCTACAATCTCAACACTTTTTATTTTTCCGTTTTTTAAAAATTATGGGCATCCTAGTGGATATGAAATGGTATCTCACTGTAGTTTTATTTGCATTTTCCTGACAATTGATGATGTTCAGTATCTTTTGATGTGATTTGTGATCACTTGTATATATGCTTTGGAGATATGACTATTCATATCCATTATGTATGTTTTAATTGGTGATTTTCCTTCATTGTTGAGTTATGAGTTCCTTATATATTCTGAATGTAAGCTCCTTATCATTATTTGAAAAATTTTTTTCCTCATTTTTGGAATTGTCTTAACACACAGAAGTTTTTGATTTTGAGAAAGTCCATTTATCCAATTTTCTTTCATTGCACATACTTTTGGTGCCATATCTAAAAAACATTGTCTCGTGCAAAGTCATGCAAACTTTCACCTGTGTTTCCTTCTCGAGTTCTTTAGTTTTACTTTTACATGTAGGTCTTTGATCCATTTACATTGCAAGTTAATATTTGTATGTGGTATGAGGTAGATGTTCAAATTGTTTTTTAATGTGTGGAAGCATATTTAATTTAAAATCTAAAAGCAGCAACTATGAAATCACTGGTTTTTTACTCAAACATATAAAAATTGGGAGCTTAGAGCATAATTTTAGATAAAATAAAACTTAATTGCATTATACACAGGGAAATGGATTAATCATGATATTATTTCCATTGAACTTCTCATAGCTACTTATTTTGCCATTTTTTACACTGTGGCTGAAATGTAGATCTCTTTGTGAAGAGAGAAATGTTAAAAATCTTAAAATTAACATTTTTCTAGATTCTGTTGACATCTAGGTTTTTAAAATTTTTGAATTACTTTGAACTTGATTGAAAATAAAAATATTGAAAAATAATGATGTGCATCCATAATATATAATGATATACTAAGTAAGATTTGCTTGTTTGCTTCTGTTTAGAAAATAAGCAAATTATGGTTCAACTGTGTTTGTTGTACATTGGTTGTCATGTTGGTATTATAATGCTGGGCTTTCACCACTGGCATAAGGGAATATAGTTATTTTCATTCATAACATAATAAACTGCTTGTGTTTTTTAGTGTTTTTCTTCAAGTCCAACAGGAAAACCTTGTACTTCCTCTGACAAGGGATGTTGTTAAGTTCAACTTAGATATTATGTATTTTAAGCCTTGGTTGTCTTCCTTTATCCTTAAGGACTTAATATTTATTTATTTAGCCCAGACAGTAACATGTAGAAAAATGAGAAATAGGAAAAATAAAAATTAAACTGCTTACATCATATCACTGCCCATAAATAGATTGAATTCTCCAATATAGTTAGTCATGTTCAAGAAAACTAAATAATATTCTCAAAATTACAAGTTTTGAATCACTAGTATTATACATAATTTTCAAGAAGAGCTTATCAAGCTTTATTTTCTATAATTTCAGTACATAGAGAGTGTGTGCTAAGTCGCTTCAGTCATGCCTGACTCTGTGTGACCCCATGGACTGTAGCCCACCAGGCTCCTCTGTTCATGGGATTCTCCAGGCCAGAGTACTGGGGTTGTTGCCATGCCCTCCTCCGCGGGATCGTCCTGACCCAGGGACTGACCCCAGGCTCCTCTGTCCATGGGATTCTCCAGGCCAGAGTACTGGGGTGGCTGCCATGCCCTCCTCCGGGGAATCGTCCTGACCCAGGGACTGACCCCAGGCTCCTCTGTCTATGGGATTCTCCAGGCCAGAGTACTGGGGTGGTTGCCATGCCCTCCTCCAGGGGGTCTTCCTGAACTAGGGACTGACCCCAGGCTCCTCTGTCCATGGGATTCTCCAGGCCAGAGTACTGGGGTGGCTGCCATGCCCTCCTCCGGGGGATCTTCCTGACCCAGGGACTGACCCCAGGCTCCTCTGTCCATGGGATTCTCCAGGCCAGAGTACTGGGGTGGTTGCCATGCCCTCCTCTGGGGGATCGTCCTGACCCAGGGACTGACCCCAGGCTCCTCTGTCCATGGGATTCTCCAGGCCAGAGTACTGGAGTGGCTGCCATGCCCTCCTCCGGGGGATCGTCCTGACCCAGGGACTGAACCCAGGCTCCTCTGTCCATGGGATTCTCCAGGCCAGAGTACTGGGGTGGTTGCCATGCCCTCCTCCGGGGGATCGTCCTGACCCAGGGACTGACCCCAAGTCTCTTCTGTTGCCTGTACTGGCAGGTGGATTCTTCACCACTAGTGCCACTTAGGAAGCCGCATAGAGAGTAAGATCTTTTATATGTTTGCTCCGATGCTTACAACATTTGACCCACATCATGTCAGAATGACACTATGTTCTGTACAGGCAATCCCAACTTGATGATAAATTTTCAAGTTTACTGAGCTGTGATTTCATACTGATTCATTAGAATGATCTGGTAATAGTTTTAGTTGAGATGTGTAGTATAGCATTTGCACTGAAGACAGTTAATGGACTGAATGTTGTTACTGATGCATATGGTACATTTTATCTGTAACATTGTATGAGCTTCAGGTCAGGATGTTTGATTTTGAAAAAATAAAGCTGTAGAAAAAAATGGCAATATGATGAGATGACAGAGAATGAATGAGAGTCACAGGCACAGCCGGAAAAAGTACATGGATAAAAATAATAACGAGAAAAGAGAGTGATTACTAATGAAAAGAAGTTGAGTAAAGGAACTAAAGAAGCAGGGAAGAAAGAGCCAACTCAGAAGAAATCAGAACGTATTGGAGAAGTATGAGGCCAAAAATGAATGACCTCTTTAAAAAATATGTTTTGCTAGAGATAGGGTCTCTTATTAGAGATCCTGGAAGGTGCACAAATAGGTGTCAAGGAAGTGGGAACATGGAAGTAAGGTGACATTCAAGTCTGAGTAAGTTGTGTATCTTTGGGGAAGAATTGTGTAAGAATGTGAATCTGATCAGCATGTAATTCTGCCTAGTCATTATGATAATCATAGTTGCATTTTACCTAAACACTGAACAAACTCAAAGCCTCAAAAGTACAAAAATTGTTAATTAAGGAATTTGTTGATAAGAGTTTTGCTTCTAGTTCCCTAGTGGAAAATGAACATTAAGTAAAGTATGCTTTTAATAGAAATAACAGATATCAATGCATGAGAAAAAAGATCAATTCTACTTTATTGCTAAAAAAAAAATAGAATTTGTCAATTTACAGGTAGGCCTTTGTGCCTGTTAAAGATGGAAACACTGCTTTGCATCCTGTTTGTTAGCATGAATGCAAACAATCATGAAGATGAAATATCCAGAGTACTTACATTGTTGCCCTTTCATAGAAAGGGGCTTTGACTGCCATCAGTCAGATTCCTATTCAGTAGGCCAGTATTTCCCACTTTTTGCAAGTGTTTGGTGATTCTCTTCTGTTTGTATGACATTTGATTCTTAATCTCCCCTAAAATCTCCCAGTGAAATATAGGTCTAAAATTAAAGGATTCATTATGGAATTTTTTAGAAATGTTTAAAATCCTATGAGTTACTTGTAGACACTGTAGTATATTATTACACTCGGTTTGAAATAATTCTTTACTTAAATTGTTAAACTAATAACTAAATTTATATAAGAATGTAGAAGAGAATTATGTTCACTTTTATGTTTATTAAAAATTCGTAAAAACTTTATATTAGTCTTGAAATTTTATTTAGCTTGTTTCAAACTCATTGAGAGGTTTACTTGCATATTTTCCATGCTATTATATTTTAGTTTTTTTTTTTTTTTAACGATTTCTTATTTGGGTGCTTAATTTGAGTAAAATCCAGACATTGATTTTTTTAAAAACCATTGTTGTCTTTGCCTCTAATAAGGAGCTAATCTTGTGCTCAAATGTTTGAGATAAAAGCATACAAATATTCATTAAATTCTTGGTAATTAGTCTTAATTAGACTAAGAGAAAAAAAATAGCCTCATTCTTAAGTCTAGAAAAAATTTTTCATTTTCTTGGGCTGACTCCTCATTGCATCTTCATTTAAACCAGTCTTTTTTATTACACTAAGTTCAGTATGTTTTTGCTGGAATATTCTTTGAGAATAAAGTCTAGGGAAAATAGGTAAATAGCTAGTCTAGTCAATCAAGAAAGCTTGTCTTATTATGTATAACTTGTTAATTATGCTATATTACTGCACATATGAAAACGGAAACTTCATCTTCCCCATGTCTTTGACAAAAATTTTAGATAACAAGGAAAAATCTTTTCCTACTTAGTCTGAAAAAGTTGTGATGTTTGAAGTAAAAAGCTTCCTTTCATTTTTGGTGTCTTTATGAAAGCCTTTGAAATGCTGGATTTCATTGCTGGCACGTCCTTCTGCTACTATCAAGCTTGCACAGCTGTATTAGAATTTAATTGAAAGCACATTAATAAAAACGTTTTTTCCCAATGTTTCCAGGGAAATTCCTGAAAGACTTGATAGACGCAGTCAGGGGCTGTGCACAGCCTTTTCCTGTGTATGCGTGTCTCACATGTACACACATATATACCCATAGTGACTTCAGCCTGCATTCTCTGACGGTATTGTCTAGGGCCAGGAATGGCAGATGGCTAAGCTTTCCCTCCTACTCAAAAGACCTTATGAAACAAAAAAACTGAAGTATAATCCCTATAAGATAACATTGTAAGTTCCTTCCTATTTATTTCTCTTTTTAAAACAAACAAACTTAGATGTTTCAGAATGATTTTTTCCCCCAAATGTACTCCTCACCTTCAAACCCTTAAATGAATTTCTGTGTTAGCTGAGCTTTTGTATCTCAAACGCCCTTCTGACATAATGGATTCCCCAGGCTCTCTGTTGTCCCAGTTCTAAATCAATCAACCTTTTGGAGGATAGGTTCATAGGGGATGAAATCAAGCACATGATATCCTTGTTTGTGATGCTTTTCTATTATGTAGACCTTTTTAAAAAGAGATAATAATAAAAACAAGGTTTTTTTGCCTAGAAGTGACACTGAATTTCTTACTATATTGATTCTTTTCAGAGGAAAAAATCAATAAAACACTCGTCATTGGCAAGACTTGAAAATATTTCTATAACAGTAAAAATTTTAGTGTTTTCTATATTGAAATCCGTTGTGACAAAATTTTAGAGAAGAAATATTTCATCATTCTGACCACCTACTTTAAGAATTATAAACTGTTAGTATACACAAAAATTAATTTTGTATGGATTATGCATTTGTTTTAAAAAATAATTATTTTTATTTCATAGTTGTGGCTAGTTCTTTATATAATTCAATTGTAAACCCATTTGGGGAATACAGTTTAAGTTGTTTTGAAAGTAAAATGTTTGTCTTAATTAGTACTTAAAAAAGAAAAGGCTTATTCAGCTTATAAGCAATTTCTGTGCACAGATGCATCATATATATATTTAAAGAATTAATATCATGGTGGCAGGGCTTCTCTGGTGGCTCAGATGATAAAGACTCTGCCCACAGTGCGCAAGACCTGGGTTCAATCCCTGGTTCAGGAAGATCCCCTGAAGTAGGAAATGGCAACCCACTGCGGTGTTCTTGCCTGGAGAATCCCATGGACAGAGGAGCCTAGTGGGCTGTAGTCCATGGGGTCGCACAGAGCTGGACACGACTGAGCCACTAACACTCACACTCGCATCGTGGCAGAAGTAGGGACCAGACTGGGTACTCTTCTTTGAATTCTGTTTGGGATTCCTCAGTTTTTTAAGTCAGTAGGATGGGCTTTGGCTAATATAAAACAGAACTTTGACCAGTAAGTTTTAGGCCTCTTCAAGTGATACAACTTGAGGGCTTCCCTCATAGCTCAGTCAGTAAAGAATCTGCCTGCAATGCAGGAGATCCAGGTTTGATTCCTGGGTTGAGAAGATCTCCTGGAGAAAGAAATGGCAATCCACTCCAGTGTTTCAGCCACCTGATGCAAAGAACTAACTCATTTGAAAAGACCCTGATGCTGGGAAAGATTGAAGGTGGGAGGGGATGAGATGGTTGGATGGCATCACTGACTCAATGGACATGAGTTTGAGTAAACTCCAGGTGTTGGTGATGGACAGGGAAACCTGGTGTGCTGCAGTCCATGGGGTCACAAAGAGTCAGACACGACTGAGCAACTGAACTGAACTGATTCTTGCCTAGAAAATCCCATGGACACAGGAGCCTGGTGGTCTACGGTCTATGGGGTCTCAAGAGTCGGACATGACTTGGCGAGTAAACCACCGAGTGATAGAAACAGTGCAGGCTCTCTTCAAACTAGTTCTCATTTGCCAGAAAGGTGCCCAGGCCTTACCTATAAAGGGTTCTTATGACCTGAGGCAATTTAGTTTCTGTGGGTGATAAATATAAACAACCAAATAACGTTTTACTTGTAACCAGAAGATGTATGTTTTCATCTGTTATTAATTAGAAACATTTCAAGGAGACATGACCAGCTCTGAGCTATCTCTCTTTGTGTCAGCACTTGGCCTCCAGAATAACAGATAGCCTGCTTCCTGCTGTGCTCTGGGCTTATATCCACCCGTTTCTGTCGTGTGTTTGTCCTTGCATGTGGGTGGCCTCACTGATGCTATTTCAGCTCAGCCTTTGTCTGCCATTGCTGTGTAGGATCAGGACCAGCCACGTGGCAGAGGTAATGGCTAAGGAAGTCAGAGGAACAAGGATGAGAAGGCAGAACAACAAGGCAGCACCAGATGAAGCCTTAGACAGTGTTCCTAGAGCCCGTGACGTGGGCAGCCATGTGATCAAGAGTTAATTCCATAAAAATGTATAATTCAACTTTTAATTAAAGTTGTTTATGATAAGTTTCTCTGATAATACTCTCATTTCATCATAATTCTCTGATTGAAGATTTTTAAATATATGTACTCTAGGATATGGTGACTAAGACTGTACGTGCTAACTCTAAATGCTAATGTTGTGTGTACCTATGTCTGATAGAAAAAACAAATAATGTTGCAGTATTTAAGGATATGTATTAAGCTTCAGCATCAGTGCTCCAGGAGGTATTAAGAAATTATGAAAATGCCAGATTTTTCAGATAACTTTTAATCAGTCAAATAGGGAAGAACAAAAAAAAAAATAGGGAAGAACATAGGTAAGAAGTATTTATAATTGCTATTAGTTTTACCAGAAAAAAATTGCTATCTTCTCTAATTTAATGTTTTTTTTTTCCCACATTTCCTCAAGTTCTGTGATCCGATCCCCGTAACTGAGAAACCTCTGGCAGAACAGGACTGGTACCATGGTGCAATTCCCAGAATAGAAGCGCAAGACCTGTTAAAACAGCAAGGAGACTTCTTGGTCCGAGAGAGTCATGGGAAACCTGGTGAATATGTCCTTTCTGTATTTTCTGATGGACAAAGGAGACACTTTATCATACAATATGTTGATGTACGTTTCCAATTTAGTTTATATGTATATGTTGATGTAGTTAATTGAGGTATATTTGTAATAAAATGATAAATGATTTGTGGTAAATGCCTATAACATTAACTTTACCACTTAATTTTTTAAAAAATTCTTTAAATTCAGTGCTCCAAAATGCACTGAAATGTTCATCTTTTAAAGGAAATATGCATTTTAAAATATTAAGTTAAAAATAGTTACAATTTGCATCACCTTTAAATGCATTTATATTTAATATTTTAAGTTAACTTTGAATGTTTATGATCCTTTAAATTAAAAATGAAATATGTGATTATTACAATTTTTTTCTAGAGAAACTTAATTATGATTTTTATGCTCTTGAATTAGCCCTAGAAATTGCAAAAAAAGTTGCCACAAGATTTTTAAGAATGATTTTATTAAATAATAATGAAATATCTTAATGAATGAGACAGTGATAGTTGAATTGGTTTTATGATTCATTGAGGATTAAGGATTTTTTTTTCATTTAAGTATAAGCTTTTATTTGGTGTTAATGAATAGCAAATAGAAATTTAGGAAGAATTTTAAAAGTGGTCAAGTCACATTGCTTGTTATACTGATTTATTTATTGACGTTTAAGTATTGTAAACTGTTTCCTTTTTTTGTTGCATTCTTTATTAACCACTAAATAGATGAAGACTGATTTCAAAATTCTTTAATTTTATCCACTGAAAAATTTTAAACTTTTTGGCATAGGAAGGAATTAATGCTTCTGTTTGTCATTTTTTAACCTCATCATTTCAAACAGCATGCGTTTTCAAGCTGGCTGCCTATAGGATTTCAGTAAACATCTGGGCACTAGCGTGACACTAAGTATTTAGGAGAAGATTGAACCATTATCATTAGATGAATTTCAGAGGGTTTTAGGAACATATAAGTTCAAGTTCATACATAGTTCATATACATATAAATTCATCTAATGATAATACATTGCATTTTATTTATATGTTACATAGATATAATTCTGAGGTGAAATTCACATATCATAAAAATAACCATTTAAAAGTGACATTTAGTATAGTCACATCTAAGAATTATACTTAAAGGAAAATAGATGCTGTTCAGATGGGTTAGTTCAGTTCAGTCACTCAGTCATGTCCGACTCTTTGCGACCCCAAGAACCGCAGCACGCCAGGCCTCCCTGTCCATCACCAACTTCCAGAGTCTACCCAAACTCATGTCCATTGAGTCGGTGATGCCATCCAGCCATCTCATCCTCTGCCGTCCCTTTCTCCTCCTGCCCTCAATCCTTCCCAGCATCAGGGTCTTTTCCAATGAGTCAGCTCTTCACATCAGGTGGCCAAAGTATTGGGGTTTCAGCTTCAACATCAGTCCTTCCAAAGAACACCCAGGACTCATCTCCTTTAGGATGGACGGGTTGGATCTCCTTGCAGTCCAAGGGACTCTCAAGAGTCTTCTCCAACACCACAGTTCAAAAGCATCAATTCTTCGGCACTCAGCTTTCTTTATAGTCCAACTCTCACATCCATACATGACCACTGGAAAAACTGTAGCCTTGACTAGACGGACCTTTGTTAACAAAGTGATGTCTCTGCTTTTTAATATGCTGTCTAGGTTGGTCATAACTTTCCTTCCAAGGAGTAAGTGTCTTTTAATTTCATGGCTGCAATCACCATTTGCAGTGATTTTGGAGCCCCCCAAAATCAAGTCAGCCACTGTTTCCACTGTTTCCCCATCTATCTGCCATGAAGTGATGGGACTGGATGCCATGATCTTAGTTTTCTGAATGTTGAGCTTTAAGCCAACCTTTTCACTCTCCTCTTTCGCTTTCATCAAGAGGCTCTTTGTTCTTCACTTTCTGCCATAAGGGTGGTGCCATCTGCATATCTGAGGTTATTGATATTTCTCCCAGCAATCTTGATTCCAGCTTGTGCTTCCTCCAGCCCAGCGTTTCTCGTGATGTACTCTGCATATAAGTTAAATAAGCAGGGTGATAATATACAGCCTTGACGTATTCCTTTTCCTAATCTGGAACCAGTCTGTTGTTCCATGTCCAGTTCTAACTGTTGCTTCCTGACCTACAATACAGGTTTCTCAAGAGACAGGTCAGGTGGTCTGGTATTCCCATCTCTTTCGGAATTTTCCACGGTTTATTGTGATCCACACAGTCAAAGGCTTTGGCATAGTCAATAAAGCAAAAATAGATGTTTTTCTGGAACTCTCTTGCTTTTTCGATGATCCAGCGGATGTTGGCAATTTGATCTCTGATTCCTCTGCCTTTTCTAAAACCAGCTTGAACATCTGGAAGTTCATGGTTCATGTATTGCTGAAGTCTGGCTTGGAGAATTTTGAGCAATACTTTACTAGCGTGTGTATATTTATTAAATATTAAATATAGCGTGTGTATATTTTAAGTGTATATTATGTGAATTTTGCATGGTATTCAGATCTCAACTTGATGATTATAATTGCCTACTCTCATACATCCAACTTACTGTTTCTAATAGTATGTCGTTCCTTATTTCCTTGGCAAACTGTTTTATAATTTGTATCTACCTTTAAATTATGGGTGTATTGATAGGTACCCTTCCTTATTACAACCTGTGCCCATGTTGGCAATATTTGTAAAATGGTATGAGAATTTAGAAGGAAAGAGGGTAGATAAAGATTGAACTAACTACAACTTATGTGAATGTTTCCTTCTATTTTCTAAGCTCTAGAAGTTACTATTTTGAAATTTGTCATACATTAAGACTGAAATATTTCTTTTATTACCTATTAAAGTTTAAAATGTAACCACAAGAATTTAAATTAGTTTTTTTCAGAAACAAAATGGAAAGGGCCCACTTGGAAATGATCACTTGTTTTTAATCTTTCCATTTTGTTTTAAGTAACTAAAGTGAACAGCATTATATAGTCTAAAAATGAGACACTGTTACAAGTTCACATTTAAAGACTTTATTTGGCTCCTTCTGACATTGAGGTTTTGCAGAGATCTCTGTTAAAGAAGACAGTACCTATGTTTCTGTAAATGCCTCCAGTTTTCCACCGCCTAATTTTATTTAATTTGCCCTCCTTATATAATGTTGAGTTCTTCAGTCATAAGTGTTACGAGGTGAAATAGACTACTGGGAGAAATTTTAATTCTTTTTCTTTTTATGTAGGTGATTCTTACTTGGTCTAAAATTATTCCATTTCCTTCCTCATATACCTGTTTTCTGGAAGGGGTTTATAAATTGGGGAAGGCATTACCAGATATTTATTATATTGCCTATTGGAATATTATTCCAATCAATGAATTTATAATCCATTATTAGAATATACAAGCTGTATGTAAATGAGGGGACAGGTGTCCTCAGAGAGGAAAATATAAAAGCATATAGGATTTTAGAAAATGGAAAAATGTCAAGTAGTAGACCAATGAAAACTTGGGTTTCAAGCCCAGATATGTACTTAATAAGCTCTGTGGTTTGGGATGTAATGGGGTAACAGCTGATACAGTGACTGTGAGAGTCAGAGAGTGAATATATTCTTATTAAGTGGTGTGCAGATCATTGGGCATTTTTACCATTGTTTGAACACTTTATTATAAGAGAAAACGTACTTTGTATGGAATATCGATGTAATTGGAAAAGTTAATTTAAAAGTTCTTTTTGGTTCCTGTTGAGATTTATTTGTGAAATTTAAATAGTAGTGTAAGTATTATTTTAGAAATCATATATTTAAGTTCGAGGCATTCATGGATCACAAATAATGTTATTTTTAGTAACATTGTCTCTGTCAACTAGAGTCTAGTGTGACAGTTAGTTTGAAGCTTTATTTTTGTATGCCTATCAGTTACTTTACAACATGGTGTGAAACTGCGTGCAGTGAACATTATGACTGACCTACATGGATGCAGATACTTCCAATTTTTACCTTTCTTACTATACTAGCAAAGAATGTCTGTTGTTTTAGCTAGTTCAAGCAGGGACAACTGTACTTCTTATTGGATGTTAATATACTAAGCATATCTAAGTATTTGAATCTCAGTGTAATTCTAGTGTTACTTGCTGGCCTATTCCATAGTTATTAACCTGTTTATGATGTTTAATGCACCTAAAACTGTTTATCTTGTGTAATAAACATTGGTAGATTTTCATAGATTCAAATAGCATTGTTACATTTAATATGTTAATGTATAATCAAATCCTTGCTTTTATATAAGATAAACAAAAATATGTGATAAAGAATTTCAGAGAAAACTTTTATGCTGTTATTAATAAGAATGTACGAATTCAGATTTCTCTGTTTTATTTATCTGACACATTTGCTAAAAACACATTTTGGTAAAGTATCGTGTTATTCATGTTTGCAGGGTAGGAAGTTTCCATGTTGGCAAGGTAGGAAGGTGAAATTAAAAGTACATGGCCTACTGCTTGGTGAGCTTAATACCTAGTAGGTGAGACATTAGTAGAATTTATGAACAGAGAAACATTAAAGATGCAGAATTAGGGATGACTGAACCAAACATTTGAATTAACATCTGATGATGAATTGAAAAATAGCTACATAATAAATATTTTAAAATAAAACTTGGGGGAAAGTCCTCTGTGTAATTGCATATCATTTTTTGTTTCTTCATGCATTTCAATCAGGAAGTACTAGTTGGAGCGAGTATTCTGTAGGACCCTGGGATGTGGGCCAATCAAACAAAAATAACACAGAAGTAGAGGCTGTGAGCAGTAACGGTGAAATTAGGTATCTCAGCATGTTACATCATCAGTTCATTCAACAAGTACTTATTGGATGTCTGTCATGTGCTGAGTTCCACTTTGAACTGATGGATGTAGTCTCTGAATGTACCAGACAAGTTTGCCTTGTTTCGTTGCCACAGCCTCTAGGCTCTTTGAACTACCTTTTAAATCCGTGCTATGGGTCTTCAGGTAGACTAAGTGAAAGTAAATACAGATCCACAGTTTGTTTGGATGACAGGCAATTCCAAGTTTGTAGCCTTGTCCTTGTACGCTTAAGATTCTTTTAACTGTTTCACTACCCAGCCATTCAAGGATTCAAGAGAAGGCAATACATACCTTGAAGTCAAAATGAAACCATCATGAGATAAACCATTTTCTGTGCCCCAGGCACACAAATAGGGACTTAGGAGACTTCCTCCTTGACAGTGAAACAAAGCCATTCCAAACCCTGATTAATTAATTTCTAGGAAATACTAATTGAATGAGTGCTTTTTTAAGGCCCAGACATATTATGATGGAGCTTACATAGTGGGGAGAATTCACGGTCATTTGTAAATCGGATACAATATATGTATTTATAAACCATAGTAAATGCTATAAAGATACACAGTGCTATGAAAGCTTTTAATTGGAAAACTTAAGGAAGTTAACATTTGAGACAACATCTGAGGAATGAATAAAAGTTAACTAGGAAATGCCGTGCCAGGATCACTTTAATATTATTCCTCAGGTTCCCCAACAACCTTTCCTGTTTACTGGTTTAACTGGTAATATGTTACAACTAGTCAATGTGCTGTTTTTATTTGAGAAAATTAAAATGTATGTTTTATGTTTTTAGATTTGGGTATTATCCCATAAAGGAGTGTTTTAGCATTTTGCTTTTATTCAGCTTATTCATCTTAGCCTGTTTGAGAAATGATTTTCCCTCTTTCCTTTTTATTTTTTTCTGAAGCATGCTTATCCTCAGTTTTTTTTTCAGATCTCCTCAGGCATAATATTTCAAATTAACATTCACTGAATCTCCTTCTCATTTTAATGTGCTTATGCTGTTCTGTCTGACTTCCTTGCATAATAATAGTCTTCTGGAAATATGTGTAGCAACAAAATCTGATTCTGCTTTTTATGTGTTTTTCATCAGTACGCATGATTGATTCTTAAGTTACACAGTGATGAATCAGGAATGAATTCTGGATATTGTGAATGTTTTAAAAACAAAAGTAATGCATACTCTTAGTAAAAATTCAGAAATATGTATCACGGAATGTGTGCTTCACAGTAACACCCTCTTATAATCACAGGGAATATTTTTTGAGATTTAAAAAATATCTAATTGTATGTATCTGTGTAATTCTTATTTTATAAAATTGAGTCATAGCGTATTTTTATTTATGCTTATTTTTTAATGACGTATTACTTGATTTTTTTAAATGTAATACAAATGACAATCAACAAAATTTTGTCAGAATTTGTGGAAATTTATTCTCTGCTACTGTTTTTATTGCTTCTTCACATAGAGATCATTAGTAGCTCCAAAAAGAAATCCTTATTTAAAAATGAATATGAATTCTCTCAGTCACATTATCATTGCTGCTAAGTCGCTTCAGTCGTGTCCGACTCTGTGCGACCCCATGGACGGCAGCCCACCAGGCTCCTCCGTCCCTGGGATTCTCCAGGCAAGAACACTGGAGCGGGTTGCCATTGCCTTCTCCGACATGATCATTAAGGCCGCATTAATGGTCACATTATTATTAAAGTAGAAAAACTTTAAAAAGAGTCCACCTATATGTGAACCCAACCTCTTAGCTGAATTATAATACATTTACACAGATTCGTACAAAGTCAAATGTAATATTTGGAATTTTGAGTGTATCAAGAAACAAGTCTTTAACATTTTTTGAATGTACTTTTCAGTTTTTTTAAATAGAAGTATAAATCATCTTCCAATATTACATTTGTTTCAGGTATATATCAGTGATTTGATATTTTTACACACTACAAAATGATCACCATGATAAGTCTAGATGTGATCTGTCACTATAAGGTTATTACAATCTATTGACTATATTCCTTGTGCTATTCAATATGTCCCATGACTTCCTGGTTGTATAGCTAGAAATTTGTACCTCTTAATCTCCCTTACCTGTTTCTTTCATCCCTCTACCGTCTTCCCCTCTGGCAAAGACCACTTTGTTCTCTGTATCTGTGAGTCTGTTTCTATTTTGTTATTTTTGTTTCTTAGATTCCATGTATAATATTGTCTTTCTCTGACTTACTTCACTTAGCATGAAATCCTCTAGGTCCATCCGTGTTGTCGCAAATGGTGAGGTTTCATTCTTCTTTATATCCAATTAATATTCCAGTGTGTTTGTGTGCATATCTTCTTTCTTATCCATTCATCTATTGATGGATACTTAGGTTGATTTTATATCTTGGCTATTGTAAATAATGCTATAATAAACATAGGGATGCATATATCTTTTCTAAGTAGTGTTTTTATTTTCTTTGGAAAAATACCACATTGTAGAATTGCAGGATCATACTCTACTTCTTCCCAGGTGGCACTAGTGGCAAAGAACCTGCCTACCAACGCAGGAGACGTAAGAGACAAGGGTTCGATCCCTGGATCGGGAAGATCCCCTGGAGGAGGCCATGGCACCCCACTCCAGTATTCTTGCCTGGAGAAGCCCATGGATGGAGGAGACTATAGTCCATGGGGTCGCACAGAGGCAGACATTCCTGAGCACACACTGTAGATCCAGATTTAGTTTCTTGAGGAAATGTTATACTGTTTTCTATAGTGACTGCACCCATTTACCTTCCCACCGACAGTGCATGAGGGTTCTGTGAACGTACTGTTCTTCACCATAGTTGCTTAGATGAACTTTGTGAGCAACCAGCCTTGGCATTATTTTTAGATTCTTTATCTTCATCTTTGAGAAAGGGAGTTAATTGGTTTTGCACTGTGTTAGGACTCAGGGCATCCCTGATGTCAGACGGATGGCTTTAAACAAGTCATTGCCAGGAATCAGTTTCTCCTTTCAGGCCATGAAGGTACTGCTGCTTGTGTTACTCCCTGTATTACTCCATCAGGATTACTGTGTCACGGGCAGAAAGCTACCTTTAGATTAACAACTAGATATGTTCTTTAGAATGGGAAGCTGAAAATTCCCATTATTGTATTCACTATTTCTCTAGTTATAAGACATATATAAGAAATTTATATAAGGTCTTATGACACTAGTGGCTAATGTGAAATTTCGTTTTCTCTGTCAGCTTCACCACGTTATTACATTTGATTAAACACTCTCCTGTTTGACCACATCCAGTTCACCTTGACTCATGGACCTAACATCCCAGGTTTCTATGAAATATTGTTCTTTACAGCATTGGACTTGACTTTCACCACCAGACACGTCCACGACTGAGTGTCATTTCTGCTTTGGCCAGTCACATGGTTCTTTCTGGAGCTGTTAGTAATTGCCCTCTGCTCTTCCCCAGCATATTGGACACCTTCTGATTTGGGGGGCTCATCTTCTGGTGTCACATCTTTACTGAACATTGACGTCTTAGGAATCAGTGAACTAAAATGAGTGGGGATGAGCAAATTTAATTCAGATGACCACTGTGGGCAAGAATTCCTTAGAAGAAATGGAGTAGCCTTCATAGTAAACAGGAGTCCAAAATGCAATATCTAGGTGCAATCTCAGAAACAACAGAACGATCTCAGTTCGTTTCCAAGGCAAACAGTCCAACATCACAGTAGTCAGAGTCCCTGTCCACTGATGCTGAAGAAGCTGAAGTTGACCTGGTTCTAAGAAGACCTACAGACCTTCTAGAACTAACCAAAAAAAGGTGTCCTTTTCATCACAGGGTACTGGGATGCAGAAGTAGGAAGTCAAGAGATACCCGGAGTAACAGGCAAGTTTGGCTTTGGAGTACAAAATGAAGCAGGGCAAAGGCTAACAGGGTTTTGCCAAGAGAACGCAGTGGTCATAGCAAACACCCTCTTCCAAAAACACTAATGACAGCTCTACACATGGACATCACCAGATGGTCAATATGGAAATCAGGGTGATTATATTCTTTGCAGCTGAAGATGGAGAAGCTCTACAGCAGGAAAAACAAGACCTGGAGCTGAGTGTGAGATCATGAACTCCTTATTGCCAAATTCAGACTGAAATTGAAGAAAGTAGGGAAGCCATAGGCCATTCAGGTATGACCTAAATCCAATCCCTTATGGTTATACAGTGGAAGTGACAAATAGATACAACGGGTTAGATCTGATGGACAGAGTGCCTGAAGAACTGTGCATGGAAGTTCATAACATTGTACAGGAGGCAGTGATCAAAACTATCCCCAAGAAAAAAGAAATGCAAGAGGGCAAAGTGGTTGTCTGAGCAGCCCTTACAAATAGCTGAGAAAAGAAGAGAAGCGAAAAACAAGGGAGAAAGGGAAAGATATTCCCATTTGAACGCAGAGTTCCAGAGAGAGCAAGGAGGAATAAGGCCTTTTTAATGAGCAATGTAAAGAAATAAAGGAAAACAACAGACTGGAAAAGATTGGAGATCTTTTCAAGAAAATTGGAGATACCAAGGGAACATTTCATGCAGGATAGACATGATAGAGGACAAAATTGGTAAGGATCTAACAGAAACAGAAGAGATTACGAACATGTGGCAAGAATACACAGAAGTATAGAAGAAAGGTCTTTAATGACCCAGATAACCAAGATGGTGTGGTCACTCACCTAGAGCCAGACATCCTGGAGTGTGAAGTCAAGTGGGCCTTAGGAAGCACTACTATGAACAGAGCTAGTAGAGGTGATGGAATTCAGGTTGAGAGACTTAAAATCCTAAAAGATGATGCTGTTAAAGTGCTGCACCTAATATGTTATCAAATTTGGAAAGCTTAGCAATAACCACAGCCCTGGAAGTGGTCAGTTTCATTCAAATCCCAAAGAAGGGCGATGGCAAAGAATGTTCAGACTACCATATAATTGTGCTCATTTCACACTGCAGGAAGGTTTGCACCAAATCCCCTTCAAGATAGGCTTCACCTGTGCATGAACCAAGAACTTTCAGATGTATAAGCTGCATTTACAAAAAGCAGAGGAACCAGAGATCAAATTGCCATCATTCGTTGGATCATAGAGAAAGCAAGGGAATTCCAGAAAAACATCTACTTTTGCTTCATTCACTAAAAGAAAGCCTTTGACTGTGTGGATCACAACAAACTGTGGAAAATTCTTAAAGAGATGGGAATACGAAACCCTGTTACCTGCCTCCTGTGAAACCTGTTTGCAGGTCAAGAAACAACAGTTAGAACTGGACATAGAACAACAGACTGGTTCCAAATTGGGAATGGAGTATGTCAAGGCTGTATATTGTCACCCTGCTTATTTAACTTCTATGCAGAGCACAGCATGAGAAATGCTAGGCTCGATGAATCAGAAATTGGAATCAAGATTGCTGGGAAAATATCAGCAACTTCAGATATGTGGATGATACCACTCTAATGGCAGATAGTGAAGAGGAACTAAAGAGCCTCTTGATGAGGGTGAAAGAGGAGAGTGAAAAAGCTGGCTTAACTTTCTTAACATTCTTAACATCTTAACATTCACAAAATCTATATCTTGACATCTTGTTCGACAACTTCCAATTTGCCTTGCTTGATTCATGGACCTGAAATTCCAGGTTCCTATTCAGTGTTGCTCTTTATAGGATCGTACTTTGCTTCTATCACCAGTCACATCCACAACTGGGTGTTGTTTTTGCTTTGGCTGCATCTCTTCATTCTTTCTGGAGTTATTTCTCAACTGATCTCCAGTAGCAAACTGGGCACCTACCGACCTCGGAGTTCATCTTTCAGGGTCCTATCATTTTGCCATATTGTTCATGGGGTTCTCAAGGCAAGAATGCTGAAGTGGTTTGCCATTCCCTTCTCCAGTGGACCACATTTTGTCAGAACTCTCCACCATGACCTGGAATGTTAGGTCCATGAATCAAGGCAAATTGGAAGTGGTCAAACAGGAGCGCAAGAGTATATGTTGACATTTTAGGAATCAGCAAACTAAAATGGGCTGGAATGGGTAAATTTAACTCAGATGACCATTATATCTACTACTGTGGGCAAGAATCCCTTAGAAGAAATGGAGTAGCCCTCATAGTCAACAAAAGAGTCCGAAATGCAGTACTTGGATGCAATCTCAAAAATGACAGAATGATCTCTGTTCATTTCCAAGGCAAATCATTCAGTATCACAGTAATCCAAGTCTATGCCCCGACCAGTAACGCTGAAGAAGCCGAAGTTGAATGGTTCTATGAAGACCTACAAGACCTTATAGAACTAACAACTCAAAAAGATGTCATTTTCATTATAGGGGACTGGAATGCAAAAATAGGAAGTCAAAAAATACCTGGAGTAACAGGCAAATTTGGCCTTGGAGTACAGAATGAAGCAGGGCAAAGGCTAATAGAGTTTTGCCAAGAGAACGCAGTGGTCACAGCAAACACCCTCTTCCAACAACACAAGAGAAAACCCTACACATGGACATCACCAGATGGCCAACACCACAATCGGATTGATTATATTATTTGCAGTCAAAGATGGAGAAGCTCTATATACTCAGCAAAAACAAGACTGGGAGCTAACTGTGGTGCTGATCGTGAACTCCTTATTGCCAAATTCAGACTTAAATTGAAGAAAGTAGGGACAACACTAGACCATTCAGGTATGACCGTAATCAAATCCCTTACGATTATACAGTGGAAGTGAGAAATAGGTTTAAGGAACTAGATCTGATAGAGTACCTGAACAATTATGGACGGAGATTCATGACATTGTACAGGAGGCAGTGATCAAGACCATCCTCAAAAAAAAGAAAGGCAAAAAGAAATTCAAAAAGGCAAAGTGGTTGTCTGAGGAGGCCTTACAAATAGCTGTGAAAAGAAGAGAAGTGAAAGGCAAAGGGGAAAAGGAAAGATATAAACATTTGAATGCAGAGTTCCAAAGAATAGCAAGGAGAGATAAGAAAGCCTTCCTCAGTGATCAATGCAAAGAAATAGAGGAAAACATCTACTTCTGCTTTATTGGCTATGACAAAGCCTTTGACTGTGTGGACCACAACAAACTGTGGAAAATCCTGAAAGAGATGGGAATACCAGGCCACCTGACCTGCCTCTTGAGAAACCTGTATGCAGATCAGGAAGCAACAGTTAGAACTGGACATGGAACCACAGACTGGCTCCAAATAGGAAAAGGAGCACGTCAAGGCTATATATTGTCACCCTGCTTATTTAACTTATATGCAGAGTACATCATGAGAAACACTAGGCTGGATGAAGCAGAAGCTGGAAACGAGATTGCCCAGAGAAATATCAATAACCTCAGATATGTAGATGACACCATCCTTATGGCAGAAAGTGAAGAAGAACTAAACAGCCTCTTGATTAAAGTGAACGAGGAGAGTGAAAAAATTGGCTTAAAGCTCAACATCCAAAAAACAAAGATCATGGCATCTGGTCCCATCACTTCATGGCAGATAGATGGGGAAACAGTGACCAACTTTATTTTGGGGGCTCTAAAATCACTGCAGATGGTGACTGCAGCCATGAAATTAAAAGATGCTTGCTCCTTGGTAGAAAAGTTATGACCAACTTGAACAGCATATTAAAAAACAGAGACATTACTTTGCCAACAAGGGTCCGTCTAGTCAAAGCTATGTTTTTCCAGTGGTCATGTATGGATGTGAGAGTTGGACTATAAAGAAAGCTGAGTGCCGAAGAATTGATGCTTTTGAACTGTGGTGTTGGAGAAGACTCTTGAGAGTGCCTTGGACTGCAAGGAGATCCAACCAGTCCACCCTAAAGGAGATCAGTCTTGAATATTCTTTGGAAGGACTGATGCTGAAGCTGAAACTCCAATCCTTTGGCAACCTGATGTGAAGAACTGACTCCTTGGAAAAGAACATGATGCTGGGAGAGATTGAAGGCGGGAGGAGAAGGGGATGACAGAGGATGAGATGGTTGGATGGCATCACAAAATCAATGAGCACGAGTTTAAGCAAACTCCGGGAGTTGGTGATGGACATGGAGGCCTGGTGTGCTGCAGTCCATGGGGTTGCAAAGAGTCGGACACGACTCAGTGACTGAACTGAGTGAATTTTATATTGTACAAATGGAGTTTGATGTTTTTTTTTTATCCTTTAACTGTGAAAATACCTTCCAGTAATGTAAATAATACCCGATTTGGAGAATTATGAAATTTCTTGTTTCTTACCATAGGATTTTCTTAAATGGAACGTGTTTGTATCTGTATTTATGCACATGTACATGTGAGCTCTTTGTGAATAATCAGATGGGAGCCTTTGTTACACAACACTGTATCGTAGTGCTCTTTTCATTGAAAAATAGCCCCAAGAAGATTTTTTTTTTTTTTGCTAAATTTATTGCCATCAGTTCATTCATAAGATTACCAATGGATGTCCCTTTTTGAAGTCATAGGAAAGAGGTCTTGACCGTTTGGGAAAATGTTACTAACTTGATGTGTTGAAATCATAAGTGTGAAGATGTGATTATGCTGATACTTACAGATTTGTCTCTGCTGCATTTTCTCTATCAAGTGTATGTGGATGACTGTATAGTTTTTTTTTTTTTGACCATGTGGTTTGATGAAAGAATAATACATAAATAACCCAAGTACAGAAAAATCAATTCATACTGTATTGATGAAAGGGAAATAAATGGTCATAAGATGCATTCTTAAAATATTATTATATTGGATATACTTCCACAGACTTTTGACATTATTTTTGATCTTGAAAGCTTTATCATATGAAACGTATATTCAAACATATGTACAGATATTTCTTGTTCCTTAAATATATCCTGTGTTTTATTTCCTTTGGTTATCATTTTAGCAAAATGCATTCCAGGTCTGTAAATTTTTCTTTTCTTCTGTTTTGTTTTTTTTTTTTTTCCTTTTTAACAGTCTGAATTACATTTAGTCATTAATGAAAATTAGTTTCTTGATGCAAAGATTAGTTTTTAGCATGTTGCAATATCATTTATCTTTATTTTTACCGTCAACCATTTTTAAGTGTATTGTAATTCAGTGGTGTTAAGGATCTTCACGTGGTTGTACAACAATAGATTTTCTTGAATGGAACTTTATTGATGAATGTAGTGTTGCTTAAGCAATGTCTTCATGATTATTCTACTTTATTGTTCTTTCTCCAGAATATGTATCGTTTTGAAGGCACTGGGTTTTCAAATATTCCTCAACTTATAGACCATCACTATACAACAAAACAGGTCATCACTAAGAAATCAGGTGTAATTCTGCTGAATCCTATTCCTAAGGTAGGTGCTTACATTCACTTTTTTTTAACAAAAGAAAAAAGAAAAGACTGTTTTGTGAGTTATTTCCCACACTAAATAAAGTTCTTAGGTTATTTATAAGTTTGGAAACAAGTATAGTTAGAGCATGGAATTTCCTTGGTCTTACTTGGACGGCAGATGCGTTGTCTTTTTCCAGTGTCTGCAAGGTCACAGACGGCCTGTCGCTCTTCCTCTTCCTTCGTAGTGTTTCCTGAAAGACTTGAGGCTTTTCCTTCACACTGTAAGGTTCAGACTTTAAAAGGTTTCGTTTATAAAAGATTCCGAGATGTAGATGTCAAAGAAAATGTCCAGCAGTTAAGAGTTAACTAGAATTTTACTTTTTGATGTTAAGTGTATGATTTATTGTAAGACATTGGAATTTTTAAAAACTGCACTACTCTTCTCAAGGGCAGTAGATCCTAGCTTCACTGTAGAGTCAGGTAGCTGGGTAAGAGATTGTTCTAGGTCAAGGTTAATATTTGAAGATTTGAGGTTTGCATATTTAGGGATGACTTTTAATATGAAGCAAGTGTTATTTCCAAGAATGCTAGTGTATAATCTAAATTAACCTAAAATTTTAAAAATTTAAAAAGCAGTTGTTATTTTTCCTTTGTTAGCCTGGAACATAGTGTCTGTGTTTGTACTTGTATTATATATCTGTTACTTACTCTTTATTTTAACATTCCACTTACAGAAGATTTTAACAGTCAGTTGCTAAACATTAATTTGGTGGCTAAAGAATTGTCCTTTTTGCATAATTTTCTAGACTTACGAGTTTGGCTCATTCTTTGTTAGTGTTTTTCCATTCACTTTTGTTTTACATTTTAATTGCAGAAAACCCTATAAAAATTCTCCTTTAGTCTGGAACAGGTTGTCATATTTTTTCTCTAGTTAAAAAAAGGTCTATTAATGTTTCATCTTTCATCGATGAATAACTGCTATCTGTTCTCATGGCTTTATTTACTATTACTACATCAGTAACTTGCAAATTTATGTTTCCAGCTCAGATATATATCTTTCCCAAATCTAAAATTTTTCTACTTTTCACCTAAAACTGAATTTATAACATTTAACTACAAAATTTGTTCTTCCTTTATAGTAAATGGTATCACCAAATACCCAGCTGCTCAAACCATAAATCTAGGGGTCCTTTGACAGCTCTTCATCACTGCCCTGCTCCAGCACTTAAGTGACAGGAATTTTGTATACTTAATTGTACATGTGAAAGTGTGAACTCAATTCCAGTATATCCCAATATAAAGTTCAATGTGGTGAAGATACCGCATTTTGGCCATGTTAGGTTAATGAGATACACTTGGATTTTCAGAGATACTGATATTGTCAAATGATTTTGACTCATTTCATAAGCCAACCTAGTGTTTGCATTGTCTACTTGCTTAGCCAAGTCTAAATTGAGAGACCAAAGCCCTAAAAAAGGCACAAAAAAGTGCTTATCTGGCCCTGGGTAGGAATATGTAAGTAAAGCTATATCCCGCATAATATGAAATATTCTGTGAAACGATCATAGATTAGTAGAGTAGATGCTCTGCACTGTTACATTGCCAGTTATTCTCTTCTCTCAAACCCCCAGCTCTGGCTGTGGAGCCGATTATCCCAGCATTTTATAGCCTTAGTTATGAAAATAGCTGCGCTGAAAGCTGTAAAAGATTAAGGAGCTACATATGATTGTTTTATGAGGTAGAATTTGAAGTTAATCTAGTTGACTGTTAATCTGATCTAAAGTACTGATACTTGAAATATGCAAGTTATTATCTCAATTTATGGTAAATATTATTATGCATTTGATTTAAAGAATCATACCACTCTTTTAAAAGAAAATCACAAAACAGGGTTATGAGCAGATAATTTTCAATCATGAGTGGGGAACAAATTGATATGGATTTTGTTATGCTGGTCTTATCTGTTATGTATCTTCTTTTGGAAAGTTATTTGTTGTCTTATAAATGGAACCTCTTTCCTGATTTAATTTGTGTAAGAAGTTAATGTCTTTGACCATATAATGTGCTATAAAACATCTAATTTCCATCTTGCCAGACTTCATTTTTAGGCTGCATAAAGAATGCTGTTTTGGGCTCAGTATGATTTCTGTTTATAGCACCTTATGCCTCTCTCCATTTGTTTCTCTCTTACTCGTGAGAATAGACGTGTACATCATACGCCTGAGTAGAGGACACAGTGACCAAGGTAATTGCTCTCTTACTCCCAGAGGTACACGAAACTAGACAGCGTGAGTTAGAGAAATTAACTTTCTCATGGTGATGCAGGGAACCGCTGTCCCACCCGCCCATCCCTCACTCTGCCCTGCTGACATTTCCTCCTCTGCCTCCCACAGCCTGTCAGAGGTATGGGCGTGAGGGAGGCGTCCCACACAGGATGCTGATCATAGTCATCATCGCTGTATTAGCGGCACGGTGGGATGCACAGGGCCTGCTCTTTCCTCAGTTCAGACTCTGTTCAGATGTCACTTCATCAGGGAGGGCTTTTTTGACTGCTGCGTGTGAAATAACACCTTACCCCCTCATCTCTCTCTCTTCTCCTCAATTTCTCTTTGTTACAGTCCTGTTTGCCTGACATCATACTGTAGGATGTATAGTTTGAACCTTGGGTTGAGAAGACCCCCCTGGAGAAGGGAAAGGCCACCCACTCCAGTATTTTTGCCTGGAGAATCCTCATGGACTGAGGAGCCTGGTGGGCTACGGTCCATGGGATCCCAAAGAGTTGGACACGACTAAGCGTACACATTGTAGAAGGCAATGTGGCACAATCTATAAAAATTGTAAAATGTGTCTAACTTTGACTTAGCAATATGACTTCTGCAACTTACCCTTTAGTTATATGTGTGTATGTATGAAATGATGTCTGTCTAAGGTTATTCACTGCAGCGTTTATAATATCAGGAAATTGGAAATAATTCAAATATTCTTTAATAGGAGTCTGGTTAAATCAATTATTGTACCCCATCCAATGTAATACCGTGAATGAGAAAGCATCTCTATACTGGTTGGAGAGAGTCCCAAGAGACAGAAGCAGTGTTTCTGAAACCTTTTTTCTCATAATGCATAGAAATTGTATATTATATTGAGACCCAGGACATACCGAGTTGGAAATGTTGGTATGGATGTTTGTTCACAATTGAGAGAGATTTTATGAAACTTTTTATGTTTCTTAATGTGATGCATTCTATTAAGAATGCATCCAAAAAGTCAACATCCAAAAAGTTGATTTTATGAATCTCAATTTGAAAAATATTTGTATAAAGGATTTTTAAAGTAACAATGTGTGAATTTAGAAGAACTTACAGCCTAGGAATGATTCACAGAGAAATGTGGACTTGAAGTAGGTCTTGCGGATAGGCCGAAAGACTAGGGAAAATGTTTGGGGTAATGGTAAGGGACTGGAGGGGGGCGTGGCAGCCCACTCCAGGATTCTCGCCTGGAGAAACCCATGGACAGAGGAGCCTGGGGGGCCACAGTCCATGGGGTTGCACAGAGTCAGACATGACTGAAGTGACTGAGCACGCACGCACGCATGCATGGTAAGGGAATTATCTAAAACATGGGAAATTCCCAGACTTATTTTAAGGAAGGCAAGATCAGTTGCCTTGACAGAAGCAGATGATTTAAAAAGATGAGTAATCTGAAAAGTTCAGTTTTGAGAGCTTTGAATACCACAATTAGGATTTATCTATGGAAATGCCATTCCACTGCAGGTTTATAAGCAAGGGTGGGATGTGAACTAAACATAACCAAAGTGTAGCTAGTGATACCTTACTAAATACTGAAGCCTGTCCAGTCTTTTGGAGAAGGAAATGGCAACCCACTCCAGTAATCTTGCCTGGAGAATTCAGAGGAGCCTGGTGGGCTGCAGTCCATGGGATCACAAAGAGTCAGGCATGTCTGAGCAACTATCACTTATCCAGCCTTTTAAATTATTTATTGGCACATTTAAAAAACAGAAAGAAATCAATTTTGATTTTACTGTGTTTCACAAAGAACTTGTGTAGCCATATCCAAATTATATTTCAGTGAATAGTGTTAAAATATACATAGAAAAAATATCAATACCAGGAAAAAATAATTAATAGTAGAAATTTAACAATAGTAAATAAAATACAAAAGGCAGTTTTGTTTTGTTGTTAAATATAAAAGCCTAGAGATTCTTGTTAGAGTAGTCCACTAAAATCAAAGAATGAAGAACTAGGTGAAATTTGAAGATTATATAGTCCATCCCCTGTTATTTTAAAAGTGAGGTAATAATCTCTAAGGCAAGTGGCTCATGCTCAAAGTCACAGAATAACTAAATGTTAAAGTCAAATTTCCAGGTTCCTTTCAGTAAAAATGTATTTCTTATTAAATTGCATGTTGTTGGTCTCATCATTGTACATTTTATTTGAAAGAAAATACAGTTTAGCTTGTATCCAGCTCACAGGAAGACTGGCATATGTAACCACAAATTTAAATTTTCAAAATAAGATTACATAACCAAAATAACAGTTATAGTCTCTGGAAGAACAAATGTTTGGAACAGACACGAGTAATGAAATTATTAACAGGATGGTCAATCGAGGAAGAAAATTACTTGTTCACCAAATTATTACATGAAAGGATGTAAGAATTAGCTTCATTTTTATTGATCTGTTTTATTGTACACAGAGCATATCACCTAAGCCATACAATAAAATTTTATCTTCATTTTACAAAATACCAACAATTAATTGTCTATATTTGTTTAAAATAGTGAAGATTTACATATGTTTTGCTACTTGCTCAAATCAAACATCTAGTAAATGATAGGTGATTTGAATGTGGTGTTGTCTGATTAGAAGTTTAATCTTAAATTGTTGTAGTTGTTGATGCTTGAGATAAAATAACTTGAATTAAGAAAAGAGGATATTTTATGTATTTTAATGAAACATTTTTTTTTTAACAAGCAAAATGTAGTTTCTTAAAGACCTATAATAATTTCCGTGTTGAGCTTGAAATTTAGCTATAAGTCATTGTAGAAAAAGTTAACTAGTGTCATGGTTAGAGAGGAGGAAGGATATTAATTTGTTTAAAGCAAAGTTTTACTACCAATAAGTTCTAAAGGAAATTTCTCCCTTGGGATTTTAGATATAGCAATGTCCTTAAAAACGTTTCTGCAAAACTTTAAGGACAGATTTCATAGATTGTTGCTTTTAGTGTCCTTTCATAATAGCCAAAGGCATAATATTAAGTTGTATTTTATACAATATAATGAAACACATTCTGCATTGAAATTTTTTGTCTGTTTTCAATTTTTACTGAATAGAATAATAGAATTCTAGGATCCAGATTTATAGTCAAAATAGTAATAAAATTATCATTAAATACAGTAGAAATTTAAACAAGTACCAGAATACCAGAAGATCACACATATGATATTTAAAAATCTCTCTCTCAATTATATACCTGAACAGTTTAAATTTAGCCAAGTTGGTAGAAAATCCACACACTGAGTACAAAATATCTTAACATGGAATGAAGTATTGTTGAAGTGTTGTTTTCATTCATACTTTGCCCTTAATGGGAAAAAAAAAAGCGCCCTCAATATGTTGCCAATAATTGATCATTCAAAATTTTGTAAATTATCTTTTCCGGATAATTTAATGGAGATTACCACTTCTTTTACTGTCTTACTTTTCAAATCTTGAACTTAGACACTGAGAAACTTATTTAATTGTTCTGAAACCCTAGAATGCAATGGATTTAAGGTAGTGAGATCTGGAAAGCAAAGTAAGTCTCTACCAAGAAGACGACAATGCCATTCTGATGCAGAGTATTTTTTTTAATTAATTGATTTTAACTGGAGGATAATTGCTTTGCGGTGTTGTGCTGGTCTTTGCCATGCATCAGCATGAATCGGCCACAGGTGTACATTGTCCCCCTCCCGCACCCCTCCGCACCCATCCCGCTGGGCTGTCCCAGAGCACCAGCTTCGGGTGCCCTGCTTCTTGCGTGGGACCTGCACCGGCCATCTCTTTCACACATGGTAATACACGTTTCAGTGCTCTTCTCTCAAATCATCCCACTGTCGCCTTCTCCCACCGAGTCCAAAAGTCTGTTCTTTACATCTGTCTCGATGCAGACTCTTCTTAACGTTGGTACTTGTCTGCTTCAAAGCCGTAGAGACGTGGTCGGCAGGGCAGGAGGGACGGATGAGGCGGTCAGGAGGGAGGGAGGTGAGCTGGTAAGGAGGCTGTGGCAGAGACAGACGGGGCCTGCTCTGCCTCCGTGCCGGGTTAGTCTCTTGAGTCACACATTCCCTTTTCCTATAACCACTCTCTGCCCTGTGCCCCTGGAGCCTGCAGCCCACGGAAACTTCTGAGGTAGAAAACCCCTGAGGATGGTCTGTCATTTCCGCTTTACTGTTAGTCAATTTTAGTTAATATGTATATTTACTAGTCCATCCATAACTGCTCCCTTATAAGTAAAATGAGGGCTTCCCTGGTGGCTCAGCTGGTAAAGAATCCGCCTGCAATGCGGGAGGCCTGGGTTGGATCCCTGGGTTGGGAAGATCCCCTGGAGGAGGGGAAGGCTACCCGTTCCAGTATTCTGGTGCGGAGAATCCCATGGACTGTATAGGCCATGGGGTCGCAAAGAGTCGGACACGCCTGAGCGACTCGCCCTTCCCTTCCCTAGTCCCTGAACATGTCCTCCTCCTCCGGGCTCGCCCCTCGCTGTGCAGCGGTCCTGGTGCTCACGTACCGTCTGCTGTCACTGCCCATCTGTAGTGACATCCCCACGCGACAGTAGGCTCCTTGAGAGCAAGGAGGATGGTTTACTCATCCTTTACGTATCTTACACCACCTGATGCATCATTCACTAAATACCTGTTGTTATTTTTGAGAAAATCTGGACACTTAATGCTTGATAAATATTTGAAAAAATCTTATAACTTAAAGATATTAATACTCTGTTTTTATAGTAAATAAAAAATGTTAGCATGGTTTAGATTTATGAAAGAGATTCCTTTGGGAATGACACGCTTCATTTCAGTTCCTTTTGTATAATAGCTTTTTCGTTACATTTTTCATTTCCTTCTTATATTGCTTTGTATTAGAAGTTGCTTTTTCATGTAGTTATTTTTCTCTTGTAAATTTCATAAATACTTTTAAGGACAGATGGGAAGTATTTTTAATGTTCTCTTATTTAGTTTATATGTATTTTATACTACCGTGAACTGTATATGATTGGTTCCATAAAATTCACTGGACACCTTAATGAGATTTCTCTCTGATATTAACTTTAAAATAGTGAAGCAATCTTGTATAATATTTAGTATTTCTTGTTTGCAAATTATTGTCCTGTATAAAACCATTTCAGAAGTGAAATGAAACACAAGAATTGACGTTGCTTACTCTCACTTTTTTAAAAAACTACTTATCATTCTTTGCCATATTAGCTAAATTAGTGCTCCCTTCTGCTAAGTTGTCCTTGAGGGGAACAATTTAATTGTGCCACAAAAGACTTGTCCCACATCCTACTTTACAATGACTAAATATGCATGCCAAGAATTTTAATGACTTCAAAATAATAGGATTTAAATTAGAAAGACCAAGGACGTTAAAAAGATATCTTCAAGTGATTTTTTAAAATGGAAAGCCTTGTTCATATATAAGCCTTAGAGAAAATGAAACTTTAAGGTTTTCTTTCTGTTACTTATATAACAACTGGCATACAGTAAAACTATACCAAAAATTAAGGTCTTATAAGAGAAATACCCATGCTGGGAAATAATAATCTAGTGGACATCCTTGACTCTTGACTGATAACTATTTAATGAGAAACAGACTTAAGATCAACAAAGATCAGTTATAATTTAGAAGTTATAACGTACAAGATCATATAATACATATAATATTACAAATATATACAAAATATAATACAAAGATCAGTTATGATTTGTAATATAAGTTATAACAAAGATCAGTTGTAATATCTATTTCTCTTTGTAATAAAAGACCGTCATGTTCAAATCATGGCCCTCACTGTTTTGTGGTTTATCATTGGAAATATTTTGTAATGGTGAATTCCAGAGGTGTGATTTTACTAATACTTTCTAGTGATGCAGTGTTCTCTTTTAAATAATAAATCTGTGCCTTTTTTTGCCCCTACAATCGTTTCAGTTGGTGACTAAAAGAGTAATTTTTTAGTGTCTGTAACACTGGACTGTGAGAGAGTCAATAGAGTTTTAAAAGTCTTCTCTAGAAATAACTTCTAAAAACAACTCCTCCATTCCTCTTGCCATCTTGAAAGTAGGGTTTTGGGAAGGTCATCGGTGTTCATCTAAAGTAAATAGGTCAAACTTTTCTAGGAATTCACAGGTTTTAAGCATGTCTCTGTTTCTTTAATTAGCATTTAGTAAATGTGTATTGTGTCTATCTTATAATAGAAATTATATTAGCTACTGGTTTATCCCCAAAGAAATTAGAGTCTGGTTGGGAAGACAGACAAGTAAGTAAAAATTATGACTGAGGTGCTAAACCTTATTCTAGAGGAAATCTGTGGTCTTTTTAGAGGACGTAAGAAGGCCCTCTTCCCTTGACAGTCCGGGGAACGCTTCCCAGAGTTGTGCGGGGTGACTGAGAGAGTGCTGTGAGGAGCCTGGGAACACAGTGTCTGAAGCAGAGTGGCTGAGCTTGGGGTGAGAGATTCTGTGCAATAGCTGAAGATTCAAGAATTCCAGTTTATACACCTGGAGTGGAGGATATAGCAGCAGTCAGGGAGGAGGGGGAGAATAAGTATGGTAGGCAAAATAATGCCTCCCCACGTGTGTCTGAGTCCCAATCCCCAGAACCTGTGCATGTGTTCTGTCACAGAGCCAAAGGGACTCTGCAGATACGATGATGTCCAGCATCTTGAGATGAAGAAATTATTCTGTATTATCCAGGCGGGCCCAGTGTCATCACAGAGATTCTCCTAAGTGAGAGAGGGAGCAGGAGAGTCAGAGACAGACAGAGAAGTGAGACTCTAAAAGTATTATTTGGAGGCATGTGTCTAAGTGCCAAGGCAGGCAGGCAGTCTCTGGGGACTGGAAAAGGCAAGGAAAAGATTCTCCTCTGGAGTTTCCAGAAGGAACGGAGCTCTGCCAGCACCTTGATTTCAGCCCCAGGAAGCCCCTTTCAGGTTTCTGAGCTCCAGAATTGCAGGATAAGTTTGTCTTGCTTTAAGCCACTGTGTTTATGATCATTTTTTAACATCAAATTAGGAAACTAACAGAGAAAGTAAGCTTGGAGAGGTAAAAGGTGCCAAGCAGTCACTGCTTCCTGCTGGAGGATTTGGTCTCTGGTCTCGGGGGCCATACGGCGCTTTGAATTGTTTTATTGTGGGAAAATATCAAGATCAGATAGATCACGTGCTTCACTGTTGAAACATGTTAGTGAGTGATTGACAGATGGGATTTCAAAGTTGGAATGCATGTAAAACGTAGGGATGGGATTTAAAGAAAGACGGGATGTTTGTGGAGGCATTGAGGATTGGGTGAAACTGCAGATGAGTAGCTTAGTTACACTTCAGAGGCAACAAGACTTGTCCAAGAACGTGGGTGAGAGAGAGGTTTCAGGGATTATTTAGGTTTGTAATTTCAGCCACTTGGGAATGGTGTCATAGACCGAGAGCTGGTCATAAACGAGATTTAGGGAAATTTCAGGCGTGTTGAGTGCGAAGTGTATGTGACACTTCCAAACAGACGGTCCCGAAGGAGAGGGATGTACATATTTAGAATTTCGGAGCAGTCTCAGAGATGCAGATCCAGCCAGGAAGTCACTAACATGTAGAGACGGTGCCTGAAGGCATAGAGAAGATGAGCAGGCACACGCGCGGAGAGCCTCTGCCACTGGCCAGAGGTGGAGGACGGGGAGTCCAGACTCGCCGGGCCCGGCCTCCCGCCACGCCTGCTGCCCTCTGTCACTTCACATCTGTATTGCTGAAATGCATTTACCTGTCTTTCCTTCAGGATCCTTTTTTCTTTCCTCTTTTCACTAGATTTATCTTTCTAAAAATAACATTTTATCATATAAGTCTCCTAGTTTAAACAGCTGTGATATATATATATTTTTCCTTTTGTGAATCAGTGCAGGGTTATGAGTCTGTTTAGGATTATCTCTAGTTTAATCCTTGTTCCTCTGCATGATTTAGCACCTTCTTCTTTGCTTCTGTTTTTCCCCTTTCCTCTGTCCTCCCTTTGGAAACCATATGTGAGAATATAGACCCTTAAAGTCAATGTGTGTAAGCGTGGACTCACTGTACTGAGTCTCTCCTTCATTCCCCCCATGGCCCTGCTTCTCACTCTTGGTTTTCTTAACACCATCCAATCAGACTTGTAAGATACAAAAAAATTAATTGGAATATTCATCTAATCCTTGTTTTCCCTCAGTCTTCACAGTTAATGAGTCATGAGTTCCTGAAACTTTCAGTTCAGTTCAGTCGCTCAGTTGTGTCCAACTCTCTGCGACCCCATGGACTGCAGCACGCCAGGCCTCCCTGTCCATCACCAATTCCCAGAGCTTTCTCAAACCCATGTCCATTGAGTCAGTGATGCCATCCAGCCATCTCATCCTCTGTCGTCCCCTTCTCCTCCTGCCCTCAATCTTTCCCAGCATCAGGGTCTTTTCTAATGAGTCAGTTCTTCACATCAGGTGGCCAAAGTGTTGGGGTTTCAGCTTTAGCATCAGTCCTTCCAATGAATATTCATTGAAGCTTTAGCCTCATAAATGACTTCCCAGGCTCCTTCCTCCTGTGCCGCCTCTTGCTGCTGCTACCTTAGCTCAGGCAGACGTGGAGATGGGTCTGAACATGCTGGTGAAGGGCCCTTTGCTTCATATGCTTGCTAGTCCTTTGCCCTATTGCCAGGGTTAGATTTTTGGGATACCTCTGTAATAGCTAGTCATGTCTGGGAGATGCTTCAAATACTCGCAGGAATCTGCGTCTCCTGTCGCTCGAGGGGAAGCACCCTAGCATGCAAGGACTTTTGTGACCCGGCTCCTTTCAGCCTTTCCAGCTGCTTTCCCCTCCAGTCCTTCTCGTGTCTGGAACCCCTGTCACTTCTCAGAATGGGATCTGCAGCCTCCAGCCTTTCCATCTGTGTACCTGGCACACATTTGAGTGTCATTTTCTTTTGAAGCCTTTCTTCACCCCGCCAGTTCAAATCAGGTTCACCTTTCCCTGGGCTTCCTTAGAATTCTGCACAAGCCATGATAATGGCACTTATTTTGTAGCATTTCACTTATTTTAATTTCTACATACTTCAGGTAGTGGATCTGTGAAGTCATGGACTGTATTGATTCCTTTTTGTCTTCTTTGAGCCTTGTTTAATGGTGACTTATAAAAGGCCCTAAATAAATATGAATTGAAAGAATACTTTAAAGAGCATAGGATAGCATGAACTCATAGATGCTGTTGTGTACAAGATGTCCAGAAATATCTAGGTGTTAATAGGAATGTTATAATTAATAAACTGGGTGATGGTCTGGTCCTTGTTCAGTGTCTGTAGTAGTACCTAGATGACTTGGACTGTAACACCAATAACCACCTTCAAGAAAGAGGCACTGAAACTAGAAAAGACCCAGACTGGGAGAACTGTAGGGATTGCTACAGTGTTGGAAATGTTATACAGCTACCAGTAATTAAGGAAACAATTATTGCTCAGTGTTTCAGTGGTTTTTTATCTGTGTCATCCTCTCAGGATGTATTCATAGAAACTGGAGTAAATTTCTAGGCTGTTAAAAGAGTGTGCAGATTATTCCCAGCTACCACAGATCATGTGAATCAAAGTATTTTCTAAGATATTTTGGAGAAGCCCACATCACTGATTTAATTGATAGCAAGTTGTATTTTCTTATTAACCCCTTAAAAATTCTAGTTTGGAGTTAGGGGCAATAAAGCAATGTTCTTCCCTTTAAGATTTTTCCTGATTATTTCCTGGAGCTGATTAGGCAAGAAAGGGCTGTTCAGAGGCTGATTTAGGTTGACACCTGCTCCATCAAATGTATGTTCACTGATTCTTTTTCTTAAAATACCAGAGGCAACACACTTGATCTCCTTGAGACCCAATTTCTGTCTCTACCTGCTCTGCAGTGCGGTTGTAAAGACACGGTGGGGAAAGCACTCTGTAAATTCTCGAGTACTTAAAAAGTCACACATTAATATATGTAGTGTGTATTAATGCATGTAGTGTGCAATGAGGTTATGGCTAACTAGGTTGGAAGGTTTAAAATCCATAGACTTGGGAAAAGGTACTATCCATCAAGATATCTGGATACTAGTAATCGTTTTCATTATAATTTATACTTCCTTAATATTCATTAGGTTCCTATTACAGAAATGTAAGTTTGACCCAGATATATTAAACAGATATCCTTGCAATCTGGGACAAAAGACAGGGAAGACTGTGTATCATTGTGTGGGTAATAGATTGAAATAATGAGTTATACTGAATGCATTCTGAAAATAGAAAAGAAACTAGATATATTTCACTGGTGAGATCTCTCATTTAATAACCTAAAAGACAATAGTGGAGAAACACATGGAAGTCAAAGTTATTAAAATGGAGAAGTAGAACAGTAGTTGGAAAATAAAGAATTTAGAAAGGCTGTGTTTTTAATTTATAGGTGGTATATTTCATATTTATGTATTAAGGCATATTTCACATATGTATTTAGTCAAATATTATATATGGTCAAATCTAAGAGTTCAAGAAATGTTATATAATATTATGTTGAGTGAAGAGGACATAATTTTTAAAAATTATTTTAAAAAGTAATCCATGTTGTAATATCCCTTTCTTATCTAAATATATCACTAACTGTGGTATAAAAATCCTAATTCTATTAATGCTGGATATAATGCAATATTACTTCCCTCCACTACTTTTAAAAAATAATTCATAGTACGGGCTAATTTTGCTATGTCAACTAAGTGGCCATGAAAACTATTATGTCCTGTTTTGATAACGTCTCTGTTCCAATTCCTCTGTCTAATAGAAACCATTCAAGACAAAATACTTTTAATACTATTTCTCTAATGCTGTTTCACCTGAAATATATAAAAGTGTCAAGAATTAATGTATTTGAAGTTGTTTTCAAATTGGTTGATTATTTAGGCATTTTGGCAGGAACATAGGATATACCTGGAGGTCACAGTGAAGACACTGTGCCTGTGGGCTTGGACTAATAAGAAAACGTGGATTTCCAAACCCCCACGCTGAGCACACTAATTATTGTCCCCAGATTCCCTTAGTCCTCAAGTGGTCGTTAAATATCCACAGTGGGTCTTACTGATTGATACGAAGAAGCAAAGAAACCAGTGAACGCTGGCCTCACATTTGGTTGCACAAACATGCTCCCTAATAAAGCCTCTTGCCATTTGTTCACACTGTAGTGAAAACTGGATGTTGGTTTCTATTGGGTAGGGTTTTTTAGAGAAGTTTTTCTGGAAGGGATTTAGGTCATCATTTGAAGTAAATGGATAGAATAGCCTGTTATACTTCATCATTGTGTCAAAGGCACTAAAGAGTAGCTGGAGTAGTTTTTTTGTTCATAATTGAAGCTTGATTTGTTTTAGTTTACTTCCATTGTTTAATAATTATGGTAAACATTAAAAAGAGCTATAATATTTAGTGGCTTATTGATTTATGCATACCGTACTTCATTTGGAGACTCTTACAAATATATGGTTAATAAAACAGACTAAAAATTAGCTGATGATGACACTAGAGTGAAGAGAAAAAAAGCGTAATTAACATGTTTAATCGGGAAATAATTGTTATATAGAAATGTTTATGAGACTTTGTGAGTTAATAAACAACAAAAGTAGGAAAAAAGGAAGCTACTCAGGAGAACAAAAATCCATGGTTCTGAAATCTGAGAGAAAGCGCCTGGAAAGTCTTCACATGGAAGGGTTGCTGTCCAGTCGCTCAGTCCTGTCCGACTCTTTGTGGCCCCGTGGCCTGCAGCCTGCCAGGCTCCTCTGTCCATCACTGTCTCCCAGTCTGCTCACGCTCACGCCCGTTGAGTCGGTGGTGCTGTCCCTCCGTCCCACCCTCCACCTCCCCTTCTCCTCCTGCCCTCAGTCTCTCCCAGCATTGGGGCCTTTTCCAGTGAGTCAGCTCTTCATATTGATATGTACTTTGTATTAATACTTGTGCATGCTCTAACTCAGGTGTTGGTCTAAGTGCTTTTCTCATTATCAGGAAAACCCTTTGAGGCGGTATTATTATTTTCCCACTTTTGTAGATAAGGGAAGTGAAGCACCGAGAAGTTAGGTAATTTTCTCAAGAACATTTAGGTATTAAGTGTAAGTATGGTAGATCTTGGATTCCAACCCAAGCAACTTGCCTTGCTCTTAAACACTATGCTGTACTGCCTTTCCAAGTGGTGTACAGAAGACAGTACCTGTAATTCCATCTGTGTAGTAAGTATACTGACTTTTGTGTGATTGTTCTCACACAAAAAAGCTGTGTCACACTGTAAAGCTGTCAGTGATGCTAATTAAGGACCAGTGAAACTGAGTTAATTTAAGAAATGTCAGTACTTTCCATTCTTAGTTGTAAATCTCCCTGAAGTTTACCCCCTAGACCTGTGATTTTTGAAAGTGCATTCTCTGGATCAGTAGTATCAACATTCCCTGGGAACTCCTTAGAAATGCAAATTTCCTGGCCTCATCCCAGACCTACAGACTCAAAAAGTCTGGAGTGGGGCCAGGCTCTTTTAACAAGTCCTTTAGGGCTTCCCAGGTTGCTCAGATGGTAAAAAATCTGCCTGCAGTACAGGAGACTTGGTTTTAATCCCTGGGTCGGGAAGATCCCCTGGAGGAGGGCACAGCAGCCCACTCCAGTATTCTTGCCTGGAGAATCCCATGGACAAAGGAGCCTGGTGAGCTACAGTCCATGGGGTCACAAATAGGCAGGACTGAGCAACCAACACTTTCACTTTCACTGTAGGTGATTCTGATGGTCCCTAAAGTATAAGCACCATTAATTTAGATCAGTTAATAAGAGCTATCCTGAACCTATAAATTCTCTTAATTACTTTATGTCTGTAATTTAGACAGGGAGAATATAGGAGGAATTTGAAATAATGATATATGTATTCTACCTTTGGAAATAAGAGAAGAAATCACATTTATCAAGTAATAGGCTGATAATTATTTGAGGTATAAGCAATGACCTCTTTAAACTTTAATCATCTTAAATATCCTAATGATCAAGAATCAGTGAAGCAGAAATGCCTATTTTATGACTTTTTGGAGAAGTTGATGTTCCAAAATTGATTTTCGCAGCCTCATCAGAATTCACAAGAAAGATGTCTAAAGTGATATTCTGCATGAGCACTGTATCCTTTTGGTCTTCTTTTTATGAGCTGTATATTCACTGTAATTCTGAAATGATTGTAAGACAGAAGGTGATAAAGTTCATCTACTTAAATTACAGTTTTTAACCCTGTGTTTGGTTAGTTGCAATGTGGTGAAGAAAGCTAAACTGTCACAATGATTTTTTCAGAGAAATGTCCTTTGACCTCTAGGCAAAATCAGATACCCTGCTACACATTTTAAATTTCCTCCTCAGCATTTTCCGTTTTTTGTAATTATACATTTACTAGTTGACCCTGTTTAAGCCTCATTCCCTTACCCATAAAGTGGTAATAATCTTACCTTTCTGGTTCTATTATCTCAAATGAGATAACTTGCTTAGAAAACTGGTAGTTGTTTGGTACTACTAATATAATACCACTGCTACCCAGGAAGCCCCAGGAGGGCGTGTGCTATTGCGTCCTGTAGCACTTCTTAACTGTAAAGTATTTGTTGACTGGGTTGATGGACTGAATGACTCTAACTTTATGAGATGCCACGGCAGTGTGAGGTTATGTACAGCACCGGTATCAGTTTTAGAGATCGTTGAGCCTCATGCTTAGCATTTCTGGTGAAGGAGTCACTGGCACAAAATTTGAAGACTGATAGCGTCTTTAACCAAGACTTACAGGTAGACGAGGACATAGCACGTTCTCCCTGTCTTACTGCTTCTCTGCTTCCTCAAAACCCCTATTCTCTTACTTTCTTCTCTGCTTGTTAAAATCTCTTGGTGCTTTCAGTCTAAACCAAGTTGAAATCTAATGATGTTTTGAAATTGAGTTGGTTTTTGGAAGAAATCTGGACAGCTGATTCATAGTATTCTTGATATTTTCATCATATTTTTATCATATCTACTTCATTCATAAATATGAAATATATGCAAAGTAGTAAATTAACTTTTGGCCTCTCATGACGGTGAAATTTTTGACAGGGAAGTCATGGTTAGCAGTTGCGTCAGCACACGGAGCAGATGAATGGCGTTTCTAAGCCGTGTGGAACTCCTAGGATCAGGGCAGAGGAAACAGTGGCGTTACTCTTCAGGAGACTGTCAGTAAAATTTGATTTTAAGCACTTCAGAGTTTTATTTGTAACATTGAGGTCACAGAAGAGCAAAAGAATCAGCAGAATTTAAGAAGAGCCAGAAGATAAATGGTGGTTTAAAAAATTACAAGTCTTACTGTATCAGCTAGAGTGTCTTACCCAGGTCCTTCTTCCAAGAAAGGAGAGAATCGTGAGACGGTTCAAGAAGCCCGCTCAGGGCTCGCTCAGCCGGGAGCACAGGCGCACTCACGTGTCTTCCCACTCCCCTGTCAGCTCTTCCCTCCTTTCTCTGCGTGCTCAGCCTCTTTCATGTAGTCAGCGTTAGTGACTGAGCACCTGCTGTGCAGCTGGCGCTGGCATTGCAGGGGGAAGCACAGGAGCCGTGACGCCTGCTCTCTGGAGTGTGTGCCCTCTGTGACGTGATTTTTCAGGAAGACCCTCTTAAGCCAGCTAATCCTCCTGGTACTTTTCTGTCTTCTCCTTTGCTTACCTTCCTGATCCTGAATACCTTTGCAGAAGTGAAAACCTAGAGGAGTTCCTAGAACTCAGAATCTTACCTTTCCTATGTCTCAAACTTCTCTTTGTGGAGAATAAAAGTTAATGAAGGCAAAGGTCTGGAGGCATGTGGGAAAAGGAATTGGGAATATACTCACCAGGTTTCCAGAAACTACTCAGTTAATCGAGTTAGAAATAACTTGGTTGTTGTTGTTCACTTGCTAAGTCGAGTCTGACTTCACATCCCTATGGACTGCAGAAAGCCAGACTTCCCTGTCCTTCACCTTTTCCTGGAGTTTGCTCAAACTCGTAGAAATAAAAAAATTGAATAATACATCCCGCCCAAACCAGCTAATGATATGCACAAGTGTAAGTATCTTTAGGGTCTAAAACTGAAAAATATAAAATTAAATGTCCATTGAAAGAGAAATGGATAAGGAAGATGTGGTATAAACACACACACACACCCCCACACACACACACACACCACACCACACACACACACACACACACACACACACACACACACACACACACACACACACACACACACTGGAATATTAATCTGCCAGAAAAAAGAATGTGATAATGCCATTTGCAACAACATGGATGGACCTAGAGACGATCATACTGAGTGAAGTAAGTCAGACAGAGAAAGACAAATATCATATGATATTCCTTATGTGTGGAAAAAAAAATGATATAAAGGAACTTATTTAAAAAAAGAAACAGAATCACACATGTAGAAAACAAACGTATGATTAGCAGGAGGGATGGCATAAATTGGGAGGTTGCGTTGACATATATACACCACTAGACACAAAATAGGTGAGTAAGGAGCACCTACCATATGACACAGGAAACGCGACTCAGTGCTCTGTAATGACCTATATGTGAAATGAATCTAACCAGCAGGTATATGTATAACTGATCCACTCTGCTGTAGCTGAACGCTAACACAACATTGTATATCAACTATCCTTCAATAAAAATTAAAAATCAAAATAAAATTTTTATTGAGATATACTTGCTTAATACAATATTTACAGGTATTCAATGTGACTCAATGTTTTAAATATGATAGTCCATGTATAGTTATTATAAAATATTGGCTGTATTAACTGTTGTACAATGTATCTTTGTGGCTTATTTTTCTGATGGTTTGTACCTCTCGATACCCCACCTGTATATTGCCCTTCTCCCTGCCGCTCCGTACTGATGACCAGGAGTTTGTTCTCAATATCTCTGTGTTTGTTTCTCTTTCGTTACGTTCAGTAGTTTGTTGTATCTTTTAGAGTCTACGTAGGAGTGATGTCATACAGCATTTGTTTTCCTCTGTTTGATTTATTTCACTTAGTATAATACCCTCCAAGTCCATCCATGTAGTTGCAAATGGTGAAATCTCTTTTCTTTTTTATGACTGAGTAATATTGCCTTGTGTGTGTATGCACATCTTCTTGATCCATTTATCTGCTAATGGACACTTAGGTGCTTCCATATCTTGAAAATTGTAACCCATGCTGCTGTGAGCATCAGAGTGCGCGTGTCTTTTCGAATTACTGTTGTTATTTTACATATGTACACTCAGGAGTGGAGTTGCTGACTCGTGTGGTAATTCTGCTCTTTGTTTGGCTGCATCAGATCTTAGTTGCAGCAAGTGGGGTCTTTAGCTGAGGCATGTGGGATATAGTTCCCTGACCAGAGACTGAACCCAGCCCCCTGCATTGGGAGTTCAGAGTCTGAGTCTGAACCCGGGCCCCCTGCATTGGGAGTTTGGAGCCTGAGTCTGAACCCGGGCCCCCTGCATTGGGCGTTCGGAGTCTGAGATTGAACCCGGGCCCCCTGCATTGGGGGTTCGGAGTCTGAGACTGAACCCGGGCCCCCTGCATTGGGGGTTCAGAGTCTGAGTCTGAACCCGGGCCCCCTGCGTTGGGGACTCGGAGTCTGAAACTGAACCCGGGCCCCCTGCATTTGGGGTTCGGAGTCTGAGCCTGAACCCGGGCCCCCTGCATTGGGGGTTCAGAGTCTGAGACTGAACCCAGGCCCCTGCATTGGGGGTTTGGAGTCTGAGGCTGAACCCGGGCCCCCTGCATTTGCGGTTCAGAGTCTGAGACTGGTATATATCTGAACTTGGTATATCTTTCCATCAGTCCTTCAGTTTCTTTCGTTAGTGTCTTAAAAAGTATAAAATTTGAATGAAGGATTAACTAAGCATATTTGAAAATACAGAAAAAAAATCTGGGAGATGAAGTTGTTCTTAACTGAAGACATTATGCTGTACAGTGAATAAATGCCAGTCAGTAGTTATTTCTCTACATTCTTCATAGTTGGATTTCATTGAGTTTTATGCTCATGTCTGTTCCTTACACTTAAAAACACACAGATGTAATCGATTACTCTTTATGTAAAAATATATGGGAAAATATGATAAAGAATGTATCTAAAATCAGTTGGAAAGGGGATTTCCTCTCAATCACTGGCAGTGAGATAGACTAGTTAGTTTAGTAAAGCAACAAGTTAGACACTGCTTGTTACAATGTTATATGTTTAGAATTGGTTAGGATTACCTATAGGCCTTCCCAGGGAGTGCCAGTGGTCAAGAACCTGCCTGCCAACACCGGAGATGCAAGAGACACGGGTTCACTTCCTGCCTTGGGAAGATCACCTGGAGAAGGAAATGGCAACCCACTCCAGTATTCCTGCCTGGAGAATCCCATGGACAGAGGAGCCTGGTGGGCTACAGTCCATAGGGTTGCAAAGAATCGGACACGACTGAAACGACTTAGCATGCCCGCGACAGGTAGGCATTTAATACATTTCTGTTCATTTGAATAAGAACATTTGTACTCTATTCACCAATGTTTGTTTTAGTTATTTGCAAACACTCATATTGTCCTTATAGTCAGCCTAGGACAAGATGTATATTGTATAATTTTGTATTCTTAATGTGCCTTGTACTTGCTAAGAGTTCAATACATGTTTCTTTTAAGAATTCATTAGGTAATTTGGGCCACACCACAGATACAATCCACTTAATTTTTTTCTACTGAAAACATACAAAGTAAGCTGCTTCTTAACATTAATCTATGTCCGTAAAAGCCAAAAAATATTTTTTAAAAACAATTAGCTAAGTCATGAAATAAAACGTTGATGAATCTGAAACCATGCTAATACTTATAGGATTCTTTTTGTGGTTAGTCAAGTTAAGCAATATTAGAAGGAAAACATATGACTTCTCATTTATATTCCACTTGTGTAGATAAATATTGTAATCATAATGTAAAAAGCATGGTTGATAAATGATTTGATGAAGTTTAAAAATGCCAAAACTAAATTCTGTGAAGAGTATTATGAATGGCATCTTGATTTATACATAGTAATACATTTCAACTTAGAAAATTGTGGTGATGCTTGCTACAGTAGTAGGGTACGCATGTACGTATGTGTGGGTGCCTGCATCCTACTTGCCCACTTACAGTTCAGAGAAACAAACGAAAAGGGATGGAGATTTGAAAAAATATTGCAAATGAAGAGAGAATGAAAGAAATGGAGGTGAGGATAACAGAAAGTGAGTTAATACCTTATGAGTATCTCAGAGGTGTCAGTATTTTCGGTGTTTGAAAGAGATGACATGGGTGATAGTGTCAGCAGAGCCATGTAGAGCCATGGACGGAGAAGGCGATGGCACCCCACTCCAGTCCTCTTGCCTGGAAAGCCCCATAGATGGAGGAGCCTCGTAGGCTGCAGTCCATGGGGTCGCACAGAGTCGGCATGACTGAGCGGCTTCACTTTCACTTTTCCCTTTCATGCACTGGAGAAGGCAATGGCAACCCACTCCAGTGTTCTTGCCTGGAGATTCCCAGGGACAGGGGAGCCTGGTGGGCTGCCATCTATGGGGTCGCAGAGAGTCGGACACGACTGAAGCGACTTAGCAGCAGCAGCAGCAGGGCCGTGGAAAATACCTCTATGTAAGGCTGGAAATAAGGGAGAAAATGATGAGAGTTATTACTCAGTGAAATAGAGAGCTGAGTCATTTTCTTGAGCATCTGTGAAATAAAGCTTAGATAAAACTGGGCAATACAGAAACCCTCTACCCAAGTATACTGTAGAGCTGTTCATTTTAGACAGTCATTCATGATTTGTCATACTGACAACTACTAAAATAGTCTCAGTACACTACACTTAACATTAAAATATGTACCGAACTTATGTGGCGTGAAATAAAGCTTTTTGAAAATGTATTCGCACGTGCATAGGTATATACATATATACGAAAAGATATATCTTATACAAGGTAGTCTTGTTTATAATGAGACAGAAGGAATGTTATTAGCAATACAGTGTATTGGTGAAAATGTCAGTGTGGAACTCAGTACCCAGGTTGCACTCCCTGTGCACACACATACACACTCACCTGTATTTCACCTGGATTCTAGTTTATCATTGAAGGAGTTGATTGGATTATTACATAGTTTAATTGTTCTAGTTACTAGCAAGGTAAATGAAAAAAGCATAGGCATATTTTTTAATCCTCAATGATTATAAATAATGAGTTATCATGTTTCCTAGAAAATAAACTTAATTTAAAACTCAAATTAATGAAAAATTATTGATTTTGTTATCTGTATAGGACTATAAAATTTAATGAAAAGATATATATTTAATCAAAATAAAACACTTTTCAAATAGATGGACCAACTTTAATATCTTATTTTTTAAAAGATATATATGGTTTTTAGGATTGTCATTTATACCACATTTTTGCAAAATTTGTCATCTCAAACAGATGAACAGTTTTTTTGTACCTCGAGATCTCCTCCTTTACTCGTTTTTATTCAATATTTTTATTAAGTGCTGATCTCTCTCTCTCTGTGTTTTTAGCACTTGCTATTTTACTGAGGAAGAGCTCTCTAAGCATTTCAAGCCCTCAAGCTATGTAGCTCAGCCACAGAAATGCATGAAATCGTCTCAAAGTTTTCTCTTCCTCTGGCTCATCTAGTTCCTTTTCCCCACCGTATAGCTCAAATTCAAGATGAGGATGTTCTTCTGATGATAAATAGCTGAATGATGTATATTGTCCCCCCAGTTCATCCTTATCTGTCTTTGTATTGAAAGTTTAATGTCAAACTTGAGACCAGTTTTGAAGGTGAATGAAAGGAGAGGAACTTTGAGCTTGTATCTAACATTTAATCATCATTCTGTGTCCCCTGCATGCTGGGGAGGCTTGATGAATGTTGATCAATAGTGATAACAAATAAGGTAAATTGAGGTAAAGCTATACCCAGCAAGAGGCTTACAGATCTGCCAACAGATGCCAGAATCCTTAAGAAGTAAAATCTAGTCTCTGGTAAAATAAAAAGGAACAAAGAGTCAGTGAAAGGTCCCCTGGCCATAAAGGCAGGGTTTTCCTCTCTCTCCCTCTTTTTTCGTACCCTTTCCTAGTCACACATTTTCTCTGTGAATTCCCTTGTGGGCCCAAGTCAAGGCACACACACACAGAATTAACCAGAAAATGCATCCTTGCTATGAGTTTTTATGTTTTGCATCTCTTCCCAGTCTGCCTGCCACTGGTAACTTTTCAGTGTCCTCAGATCATTGGTTTATGTATTTGGTCCAGAGTTTTAGTTGAAAGCAGTAGAAAAAATAGATGATAGTGAGATCACTTCATCTTATTTGTTACTGGAAGTCTCTACTCAAATTGCTTTTTAATTGATTTATATACATTTAATTCTTGAAAAAGATTCTAGAGAATTCTTTGTAGGTTCTTTTTTTATTAGTTTGGTAATATGAATTATTTGAAACATGAAAAACTACAGAGAATAAAATAGTATGTACCCATATCCAAACTCATTTAAAATTTTTTTCTGACATTTTACCGTACTTACTTAATTTTTAAGAAGTAAGAATTAAAACAGTATGGATAAATCTGAAGCCATCCTTGATTCTGCTACTTTTTAGTCTCCTTGCTCCCTTCTTAATCTGTCTTCCCTTATATTTTTATGCTACAATTATTCTATGCTTTTTGTACTAGCCAAGTACAGTATTTTTTTGTTTTACATTTGTTACATGTTTTTCAATATTTATAAAGCTCTATCAGTCTGCAACTTGCTTTCTGTACTAAACATTTTAAAAAGTTATGTTTGCCTGTGTTAATGCTGTTGCTGTTGTTCAGTCACTAAGCCATGTCCAGCTCTTTTGTGACCCCATGCACTGGAGCCCGCCAGGCTCCTCTGTCCATGAGATTTCCCAGGCAGGAATACTGAAGTGGGTTGCCATTTCCTTCTCCAAGTGATCTTCCCGACCCAGGGATCTAACCCACGTTTCCTGCATTGGCAGGTGGGTTCTTTACTGCTAAACCACCTGGGAAGCCCATTAATAGTTTAGCTTAGGTTTATTTATTTTAACTGGTTTTAATTTTTTAATCATTTAAAAATTTTAGGGATGTAACACAATTCATATATTTTCTTGTTAATAAATATTCAATTTTTTAAAATTTGTTTTTAGTTATCACTGACATAAATAATGAATAAAGAACATCCTTTATGTAGATGTGAGGTATGTGTGTGAGTTTCTCTTATTCAGTTCAGTTCAGTCGCTCAGTCGTGTCCGACTCTTTGCGACCTCATGGACCACAGCATGCCAGGCCTCCCTGTCCATCACCAACTCCCGGAGTTTACTCAAACTCATGTCCATTGAGTCGGTGATGCCATCCAGCCATCTCATCCTCTGTTGTCCCCTTCCCGCCCTGCCCTCAATCTTACCCAGCATCAGGGTCTTTTCAAAAGAGTCAGTTCTTCACCTCAGGTGGCCAAAGTATTGGAGTTTCAGCTTCAACATCAGTCCTTCAATGAACACCCAGGACAGATTTCCTTTAGGATGGACTGGTTGGATCTCCTTGCAGTCCAGAGACTCTCCAGAGTCTTCTCCAACCCCACAGTTCAAAAGCATCAGTTTTTCTTCTCTTATTATTTATACCTAAAAAGTGGAGTGGCAAGTTGAAAGGGTATACACGTCTCTAATTTTGTTGGATGTTGCTGAATTGCTTCCTGATGTGTTTGTACCAATTTATGCTCCTATCAATAGAGTAAAAATGTTTCCATTTCCCTACATCTCTGCCATATTTATTATTTTTTGGTATCCTGATATATTCTGATATATATATTGTGCTATTCTCCGGGAGTTGGTGATGGACTGGGAAGCCTGGCTTGCTGCAGTCCATGGGATTGCAAAGAGTTGGACATGACTGAGCGACTGAACTGATTCTGATAGATATAATTTCAATTATATCCCACCATCACAAGAGAGATTGAAAATCTTTTTCTGTGTGTATTATCTATTCTGGTTTCCACTTTTGTGCATTGTATATTTGCTGTTTCAAGCTGAGGTCCTGGATCTATTTTTAGTTCCTTTCACTAAGGAGAAGGAAGTTACTTTAGTGTAACTGTTCAATTCCAGACACATAACATAGGAGCACAGCAGGTGCAGCATTAATTCCATTTACTGCTTTGTGTCTGTGCTCGTGGAAAGTGTTTATTTTGTCTGTGAGTCCAGCACAGCCTTTTTGACTGTTTTTATATTTTACCTGTCACTTGTGTGTGTTTGAGGCGGGGGTCATGTTTTAAAGTATGAATTCACTCTTTCATCTTGTCTCTTTCTTTTCATAAAAGTGGTGAATAAACTGTATAAGTTGACATTTTATCTAAATTGGCTTGAGATGAAAACACAAGTATAAGATCAATAAATGTAAATTAAAATGTAAAACTGTGTATCAAAAAGCATCATAATAGAATTGGAAAGTTGTTTGAAACAGATATGAGCAAGAATTCATTTATTTAATATATAGAGACCATTTATTCCAAGTAAAGGAGATTCTCCCTCTAGTAGAAAAATTGACAAAGGAAAAGAACAATTCACACACACTCACACAAGAAACTGAAAACGTGAAAAATGTTTCACCCATGCATTTAAAGAAATATAAATTAAGACACAATTCCCTCTGTCTTTGCCTAGCAAATTGACAAATAATAGAAAATAAAAGATGTCATAGCTGATGAATGTATGAGGAAATGAACACTCATTCTCTGCTGATGAAAATGTAAACTGTGCTTTTTCTAGATGACATTTGCACATTCTGTGTCTAATGCTGTGCTGTGCAGTACTACACAGCCAGTAGCCACGTTGGCTGTTTAAGTCAGATATTTATTTCTTCAGTCTAACTCGCCACGTTTTAAGTGCTTAATAGACATACAGCTTGTTGCTGTTTAGTCGCTAAGTCGTGTCCAAGTCTTGCAACCCCATGGACTGCCGTCCACCAGACTTCCCTGTCCATGGGATTTCCCAGGCAAGAATACTAGAGTGGGTTACCACTTCCTTCTCCAGGACATCTTCCTGAACCAGAATTGAACCCATGTCTGCTACCTTGGCAGGTGGCTTCTTTACCACTGAGCCATCGGGAAAGCTCAGACATACTGCTAGTGGCCGCATATTGCACACAGCAGATGCAGAATTTCCATAATCACAGGATGTTTTACTGGATGTCACTTATTGTTAATTTCAAAATATTCACATCCTTTTACCCCAATAACCCTATGCCTACTTCTAGGGATGTAGTCTAAAGAATTACCAGAAGTTTAAGGATCATCATCAAAGCACTGAAAAACAGTAGTAAAATTTTGGAAATAATTCAGATGTCTGCAAAAAGGAACAGATAAATGATTATAAAGTCATGTATGAGGATATTATAAAGCCTATTAAAATATGTTAAATATGTTAAATGTCATGGAAATGTGCTCATAATATACTGTTAACTGAGCAAACAGGCAATAGACATTGTTTATAGCAATAGCATGGTAGTGTTGCAAATTTTTGGTAATATTTTATATCAGACACACAAGCCCACTCATATATTATTTTCATCATCACAAAAATTAAAAAATCAAAAGTATGTTGGTTTGGGATCTGCCTGGTTTTGAACCTGATGAAGCAGTTAGTAATTGTGGTCATTTGAGGTGGTTAGTTTCATTTGAAATTTAGTGTTACTTGGTATATTTATATGTTTAGGTATCACACTGTATATGTGTAGGTGATATATCTTTGTAAAGATGAGTGAAAAATTGTAATTTTAAGTTTCTTGAATAAATCTACTTTTATATTATTTTCTGATAATAATATAGCCTAAATAAAGTGATTCTTATGTTTTATATGGTGGTAAAATCTTATCTACCTCACCTTACTTATTAAGATTATTAAAGCAGTGTATTAATTCTAAGTAAGTTTGTAGAGAAAAACTTTGGTAAAATTTTTTTTAAGTTATTTGTTTTAAAAGTTTACTTAACTTAGGTACTGAATAAAATTAAAATACTATGGAATCTATCCTTTGTATATTCTGATGTGCTAAGCAAATATCATTATTATTGGAAAAGGTATAGATAACAGTTTTGTTTTCTATAATAGGTTATTTGGAAAATTGAGAAATGATGTTTAATTTCACTTTATTTAGCATTTAAAAGGTGGTTTTAATTACGTGGTCTACTGATACTCATTCAATGGGGTTTGTGAAGTAACACTTCACATTCTAAAATGCTTGAGCTGTTATTGACATTATATCAGTATAGTAGTCCCGTTGTGTTTTCATTCAAAATAGTAAGAGACAGCGGTCTTTGCAGTGTCATTTCATCTTGCAAAGCCCCTTTACATGGTTTTAATCATTCCTATGGAGAGATACTTTATAAACAGAAAAATTAATCCTTTTGAGCATGCATTCTAATGACTTAGACAAATGCGTATGGTTATATAACTTCACCCACAATCAAATTCCAACACCCTCCAAAATTCTCTTGTGTTCTTTTCCAGTCAACCTAGCTCTTTAAAACTTATTAAGAATATCATATGAAAGAAATCATACAGTGTGTATCCTTCTAAGTTTGACCTTCACTGAGCAAAGGACGAATGCGTTTCTTCCATATTGTGGCACAGGCCAGAAGTTTTCTCCTTTTTATTCCTGAGCAGCAGTCTGTTCTATGGCTATACTACAGTCTGTTTTCCGTTCTTCAGTTGAAAGGCATTTCCAGGATTTTGATGATTATTAACCTAATTGCTGTAAGCATTCATATTCAGGTTTTTGTGTGAACATGTTTTCATTTCTCGAGTATATGCCTGTGAATGGGACCAGTGGTTTTTCTGATAAATGTATGTCACCAGACATTGTACCTCCTGGTGCCTGGGTCTTCCAGCTTCTCAGCTTCCAAAACAATGAGAAATAAATAGCTGTTTGCTGTTTAAACCACCTAGTCTCTGCTATATTCTCAGAGCAGCCTGAACTAAGATACTGCTCACCTTTGTCCCGAGTCTTTGCACCTCCCTTGGGCCTTTGATACCTTGGTTTTCTCTATTTTAAAAAAAGAAAACAAAAACAAAGCATTTTTCATTTCTCTTGCAGCCTTTTCCTAAGCTGCTGCATCCCTATCTTAACCCATCATGGACACCAGCTTCCGTTCAACCAGTCTTGCTCTGCAGTCTTATAAAAGAGCTCCTGTCTGTCTTATAAAGTAACTTAGAAGACTAGTCCGGTTTTCTGTCGGATTTTCTCCTCAGCTGCTCATTTGAAACCTCCTGAGAAAGTCGTCTGCCCTGTCCCCCTTACTGACACTGAACTCTCAAGTAGCTGAGATGAGTTCTCTTTACTTGCTTCAGTGACCTCTTCTTAGCCCCCAGCCTGTTTGAAAACCTCTGCTACTTCTTGAAAATTGTGTCTTTTAGTAGAAACCATCTTCTGCCTTTGCTTTTTGCTTCTTCCTAGATGCAGCCCTCTGTTGGTTCTCATTCGGTTAATGACATAAAACACTATCCCAGACTTAGCACCTTGAGGCCGCGTTTTGGTGCCCCTCAGGGTTCTGCACAGCTCTGCGGACTGAAGCTGGGCACACTCATTTGTTACATTTGTTTGCTGTCAGCTGACAAGGTAAGGGGCGGGCCCAGCCGACAGCGTCAGTGATGGTCTTTAATCCCAGGCTTCTTCCTGTAGTATCACCGTGATCTTGGCATACTGTTTGAAGATAGTAAAAACCAAAACCTCAAGGCTTCTTGAGGTCTAGACTTTGTAATTTGCACAGAACCACTTCTGTCACAATCTGTTGTTCTAAGTAAGTATTAAAGCAGGCCAGGATTCAAGGTAAGGAGGAAACTCCATGTCTGGTGGGGAGAAAAAGTAGTTACTCTTCGAAATGGCATATATACGTGTGTGTGGATATGAAGCAGTCTACTGCAGTCCTTGACTTGTGCAACTCTCTCTGGTTTCTCCCTAACTCTTCGTTTCTATCCCTCTTGAGACGTTCTGTGCTGCCCCTCCCCTACGAGCCTCGTGAGCTTTTGACCAGTAGTTAGAGTTGTCTCCAAGGATGAACCACTGAACCTGGGTGTCCCAGATTAAAATAGCACAAAAGAGAATTCATTCTCTTCACCTCTGATCCTATGCTCTTGTCTCTTTCCCTGATTTATGTCGTCACGGTGACCCATGGAGTTAGCATCTGTACAGATAAGCATTCTAGGTTTGGGAGCTCTCTTCCCTTACCTCCCAAACAGAGCTGCTCACGTAGTTCTGCTGACTGTAAGTTTAAACAGCTGATTACTCTTATTTTCTACAACAAGCTCTTATTAGGATTCACATATTAAGAGAATATAAAGTATTCCCTTTACTTGACTATTATTTTTACAATGTTTTGAAGTTTTGAACATTTGGGTTCTGGCACAAATGAAATGAATTTATTTTCAAAAATGAGAGATGGACACGCAAAAATACAACAGAAGTTAATCCTCCTCTTTTTCTATGCTCTTGCCACTTGGTTCATAATGCTAATATTACACTTGATTGACTTTACTATTCTGACAATGTCTGTGATGGTGAGCTTCTAGAAGGTGGAGATCATACGTTAATATATGCCTGTCACGCTATATTGTTGTTGTTTAGACGCTCAGTCATGCCCTACTCTTTGCGACCCTGTGAACTGCAGCCCACCGGGCTTCCCTGTCCATGGGATTTCCCAGGCAACAATACTGGAATCGGTTTCCATTTCCTTCTCCAGGAGATCGTCTCAACTCAGAGATCAAACCTATGTCTCCTGAGTCTCCTGCATTAGCAGGTGATTTGATACATTTATATATTGCAGTATGATTACCACTGTAGCATTGGATGCCTATCACATCACATAATTATAACTCCCTTTTTTTGCAGTGGAAACGATTAAGGTCTGGTTTCTTAACAACTTTGGCATTTATATGAAACAGTATTGTTGACTGTAGTCACTGTTCTGTGCGTAGCTCCCCAGGACAGATTTATGTGCTGGTTCCAGTTTTGTACCCTTTTTTTCATCTTTTCAACGTAAGAGCTTTTTTTTTTTAAAGCAATAACTTTGCTTCTATAATATGATTTCCAGAAAGTGATTCCAAAAGTTGCCTTCTTTGAGACCTGTGTGGTGTTTCTGTGTGATGTTGCTTTGATGGCACGTTAGCAGTATGCATAGAGCTTGAAATTGGAAAGATTGTTCAAAGAGATACTGTTATGTCTCATGGGGCATTAAATGTAAACGTGTGGATGATAAGAACTGCAACAATTTCCTTTAGATTATGAATTTATTTCTTCCTCTGCTTTTGTCAGAATGGAAAGGGAAGAAATAAAGGCAAATGCTCGAAAGTCGAGGAGAATATGATAAACAATAGAGAAAAGTGAAAACTACCCGAATCTTGCTTCACAGATGTAAGATGACAGAAGTGAAGGACAGCAGGAGAAGGCTCTCTCTCTGCTCACTTAGCTCCCTGGTTTCTCACACTGCTGAACGTGGAAAGTGGAACTGCCTGTTGCTAGAAACGGTGAAGTCTTAGATGCCTTTTCTGACATTAGTGTTACCTTTGTTTTTAAAGTAATCTTTTTAAATGTTGGCTTTTAAAGAACATTTTGTTCTAAATGTCTCTGTAGGTGTTAACGTGAAAGCATGATATTTATGTTTCCAGAAATAATGTCAGACTCAATCTAGTTATAAGAAGAAGTTGTTCTTGTGTTTGACAGTTGCATGAATTTTAACTCTTGTATGTGTGATTTCATAAGCTCCCTGGTTCTAACACGGAGCAAGGCAGCGTTTTTATCAAAGCAACATCTGCTAGCCCCTTTGCAGTCAACAGAGTGGAATCATCATTTCCATTTAAAGTTTTTGCTATTCAAGCCTTTTAAAACTGGGCTGAATCAGTTTCCTGTGATTGCTGAGACAAAGGACATAGTAAGATTTTCATGCTGTATTAGTAAATATATATTCACACATAATATTACTCATTTCTGGATCCTCTGCAATAGCAATTCACATGAAAATATAAAACATTTCCATACAATATCAATTTTAATTCTTTTAGCTTGGTCCAAAAAAAATTCATTTATCTTTTATTCTGTTGACTAATTCTGGAGGAATATACTATATTACTGACCTTAACTTTATTATAGCTATTTTATTTACGTTAACATATGTCCTTTTTTGCAATGGATAGATCTTTTAACTGAAATGTAATGGACCTGTAACATTGTGTAACCTTTAGGTGTACAGTGTGTTGACTTGATGCATTTATATATTACAGTATGATGACCACTGCAGCATGGATGCCTGTCACATCACAGAATTGTAACTCCCTTTTTTTGTGGTGGAAACGGTTAAGGTCTAGTTTCTTAGCAGCTTTGGTGTTTATATGAAACAGTATAGTTGACTGTAGTCACTGTTCTGTGCATAGCTCCCCAGGACTGATTTATCTGCTGGTTCTAGTTTTGTATCCTTAAACAAGGCACCTTCAGTTCTCCCAAACACCAGCCTCTGGTGACCACCTTTCGGTATCTGTCTTTTTGAATTGACTTTTTTTTAGATTTCACATATAAATGACAATAAACAGTATTTGTCGTTGTCTAGTATTTGTCATTCTCTAACCTGTCTCAGTATAATGCCCTCAGAGTCCATTTATCTTGCTGGCAAATGGGAAGACTTCCTTCTTTTTGTGACTGAATACTGTTCCATTGGATAAATATACACGACAACTTCTTTATCCAGTCACCCTCATTGGCTACCTGAGTTGTTTTAATGAGTTGTCCATTGTAAATAATGCTGCTGCCAACAATGGGTCACTTGTATCTTCTCGAGGTAGTGGTTTTATTTCCTTCAGGTGGATACACCCAGAAGTAGGATTGCTGGATCGCATCATATTCTGTTTTTAATTTAAGGAACCTCCATTCTGTTTTCCATAGTGACTGAACCCATTTACATTTCCACCAACAGTATATGCGAGTTTCCTTGTCTCTACATCCTACCACACTGGTCACGTCTTCTCTTCTTTATGATGGCCAATCTAATGGGTGTGAAGTGATGTCTCCTGGTGGTTTTGTTTGCATTTCCCTGGTGACTAGAAATCCTGAGGATCAGTTTCGTGTACCTGTGGGCTGCATGGACATCTTCTTTGGAAAAAAGTCCTCATAGCTCCTCTGCCCATTTTTTAAAATTTAAATTCTTTGGGTTTTTTTGTGACTGAGTTTTAGTAATTCTTTATATATTTTGGATATTAAACCCCTTATCTAATATATGGTCTGCAATTTTTTTTTCCCATTTCACAGGTTGCCTTTTATTTTCTTAAATTTATTTTGTTGTGAAGAAGATTTTTAGTTTGATGTAGTCCCACTTGTTGTTTTGGCTTTTACTACCTGTGCTTTTGGTTGTCTTATCCAAAAATTCAGAGGACCCACAGAAATTATTTGCATTGACTAGAAAGCATCAGTAAGAATCATTAAAGGTAATCCTTTTGCTTTATCCTGCCCATTTAAAAGCATGCTTGTCTTCATATTGAGCATTTAAAGGTTTAGGACTGATAATCAGTTTTAACTTTTTATTTTGATTTGGGGTTGAGCCTATTAACAGTGTTGTGCTAGCTTCAGGTAAACAGCAGAGGAACTCAGCCATACGTATACCTATATCCAGATAATCAATTTTTTATGATGTTGATGTAGAGTTAAAATAATACCATATCATTGGAATTATACATACAGAGAACTCTAGATAACCAAGGTTTTTATACCCCTTTTCCCTATTATCTGTTTGCCTTTTTACAATTTTCAATATAGTTTGGCAGTGAAGAATATGGATGTGAGTATCCAATACCTGAATCCTGATGCTGCAGATATGTAGGATGGGTCAATTTATCCATGAAAACTTAAGTTTCCTCATCTATAAGTGAAATTTATGACTGCCTGTTAGGTTTTACAGATTTAAATAGATGCCATGTGTGTATAATCATATAAATCATATACATGTAAAAATTACAGTGTCTGGCATAGAGTAATCTTTTAAAATGTCAGCTAATTCCCACTGCATTTTAAAGGATTCACTATGTTCTCTAAGCAAAATACGAGCTTTTCGAAGGGCTCAAGTTGTAGAGCTGCATTTCCCTCACACTGTTTTCCGATCATCTTTACCAACCCCTTGGTTGGATAAACAGTAAGGAAAAATGCAAAACAAAAATGTGAAAGTTTGATAACCAGTTGGGTAATACCACTGTTAAATCCTGGGCTTCCCAGGTGGTACTAGTGGTGAAGAACCTGCCTGCCAATGCCAGGAGACGTAAGAGATGAGGGTTCAATCCCTGGGTTGGGAAGATCCCCTGGAGGAGTGTATGGCAACCCACTCCAGTATTCTCGCCTGAAGAATCCCGTGGACAGAGGAGCCTGGCGGGCTACCGTATATACTGTCAGGGCGAGTCGGACATGACTGAAACAATGTAGCATGCACGCATTTTAAACCATATGACTTTGAGAAACTGCTTGTCTTAACACAAAAGGTTGAAATGGCATAGCTGGTTCATGCAAATCACAGCTGTCATCCAACACCAAAGTATTATAATAATTCAAAAGATAATGCAGAAAGTGAAAGTGTTAGATACTCGGTCATGTCCAACTCTTTTGCAACCCCATGGACTATAGCCTGCCAGGCTCCTCTGTCCATGAAACATTGCAGGCAAGAATACTAGAGTAGGTATCCATTCCTTCTCCAGTGGATCTTCCCAACACAGGGATCATATCCAGGTCTCCTGCAATGCAGGTGAATTCTTTACCATCTGAGCCACCAGGAAAGCCCAAAGCAGAAATCAGGCACAAATGTAGTATTCTTTTTCCTCTTGGGGCTTGTGCCCGTGATGTACACTTTCAAAAGCTTCCCTTTCATCACAGGAGGGTAAGTTTTGGATTAACACAATCAAAAGTTTCAAGCAGTGTATGGTTTGGGGATTCTGTTCTTTCAGTCCATTAATTCCACACACAAAATTCTTACGTAACTACTTCTGTTCTCTAGTCATGCACTCATAATTATTGGTTATTATAGATAAACCTATCTAGAAGACCAGGTGAAGACCTTAACTTTATAGATAAGCCCTCCCTGGTAACTTTCTCCTAGGTTTATCAGAGCAGTTCAATTCAGTCGCTCACTCGTGTCCGACTCTTTGCGACCCCATGGACTGCAGCACACCAGGCCTCCCTGTCCATCACCAACTCCCGGATTCTACCCAAACCCATGTCCGTCGAGTCAGTGATGCCATCCAACCATCTCATCCTCTGTCATCCTAGGTTTATACCAAAGTAGTAGTATTAATAGTGTCAAAGTGTGATCAACAGACCAGCAGCATCAACTCTACCTGGAAACTTAGTAGATATACAAATTCTTGGGTCCTGTGCCAGATCTGCTAATGAGAAAGTCTTGGGGTGAGACCTGTCAATCTTACAAAGTCCTCCACATGATTCTGATGCAGGCTGAGGTTTGAAAACCAGTCTGTCCGTAACTTTACCAGAAAGTCTGGTGGAGGTCATTCATTCCTCCTGGAGTTCTTCCTGTAGTGCCAGGGAAGATGTGAGTCACAAAGCTGATAACTCTTTCCTACCCAAACTTAACTTATACCTATACATATAAAAACAGCTACAAAGCTACTTCTGTAAATTTCTAAGACTCATGTAAAGAATTCTGATAATGATTTACGCTTCTTATCATCAGGATAATTTTGGAGAACAAACAATTCTAACTGCTGTGCTGCCTTCCTAAAAACGCTTTAAGATGTATTTCTGCTGGGGACTTCCCTGGTGGCCCAGTGGTTACGACTCTGTGCTCCCAATGCAGAGGACCTGGGTGCTGTCCCTGGTTGGGGACTAGATCCCACATGCTGCAACTAAGACTTGGCACAGCCAAACAAATAAATATCTAAAAAAAAGTATTTCTTTTGGGTTTGACTTAGGTAACTTTTCCACCAATACAAAATGGGTCTCACTACTTGGCAGTCAAATTGTTTTTTTAGCAAATTTGGCCTACCTACCACCAACCGCGTCCACCAGATTTGGCTCTTAATTATTGTCTCTACAAAATTCCATTTCCATAGGTTGATATCTGCTAACATTGGAAACGTTCTTAAGTTCTGAAGGCAGTTTTTAAAATGGATTGCCAGAGTTGTTTTTAGCAAGAGTAGTATTTGTGGAATAAGTTTACTTAGAAATTGTGTTTTAAGAATCAGTTATATTACTTTATAGTCATAAATAATGTAGCATATATTTGGTCATGTCTCTGGTCTCTACCACAGTGTAGAAATACTCTGAGTCAAATGGCATTTTTAGTACCTTCATAACATAAAGACTGTCATGGTCTTAGTATACCAGTAGCCTAGAACTAAGGAATCATTCTACCGTTATTCTCCTTTTTTTCTTTCCCATAAATTTATTCAGTTTATTCAAAGAAATTTATATAACTCAAACTGCATTAAGTCAAACTACCTGTTTCATTCACTGTATTTCTTTCATAAGAAATCATTTGATTTTCTGATTGTTAATATAAGCAGTCTATAATCAAAATGAAATTCAAAGAAGAAAATTATTACTATTCAAACCCTAGAGATAGCTTCTGTTGATTAGGTTCTTTCCTTTCAATCTGTTGTTTTTTTTTTTTAATTCGAATTATTTTCAGTATTTTGCTTAACATATTGAGTAAAATGATTGTAGTGTAGCTACTTTAATATGTCTGTGTCATACATGCCAAAATATTTCACACCCACCTCATGATTAGAGTCAAAGAAATGAATGACTTTTTGTTCTACACGGTGCTATTTATTACCAGTATAATTAACAAACTTAGGTTTTTAGCTGGTATGCAGGAGAATTGTAAAATTAAATTTTGGCAAACCATCTGCCTTTTTAAAGTTTTCTTTGACCTGAATGACAGTAACATCAGGGGCTTTAATATTGGATTCTCTCTTGTGGAATTTTCTTGAATCTTTCATCTTGAAATCAAGAAACTTAGTTTCTATGAAGAAATACAATTTAATACAAAATGCATAGTATAGTGGTATGTTTAAATAATTAACAAGTCATTTAATGAAAACTTGACTTACAAGCAGAACTTGCTTTTTGGTTTTAGTTTCCAACAATTTGTGAAAAGAATGCTCTGATATGGTATTCTGCATATGCTGAATATAAAATATATTAGAATATTTTCTTAAAGTAAACTTTTTTATTGGCTAGTTTCTTCCTACCTATTGCTGTTGTTGTTCAGCTGCTAAGTTATGTTTGATGCTTTGCGGCCCCATGAACTGCAACATGCCAGGCTTCCCTGTCCTTCATTATCTCCCAGAGTCTGCTCAAACTTATGTTCATTGAGTTGGTGATGCCATCCAACCATCTCACCCTCTGTCGTCCCCCTTTCCATTAGTCTTTAGTTTGTAATGAGAGATTTCTCAGTATTTATCTCAATTTTTTATAAAATTACTAAGGCTTTAGAATAACATATATGTCATCTTATAAAGTAGTAATAGATAACTTTAACTAAACTGTAGATCTTACACAGATAAGATTAGTTGAAGTGCAAATGCTCACTTTTCTTAGATTTGATAAGCTGTTTGTAGTGGTTGTTTAGTCACTATGTTGTGTGTCCCTTTGCATCCCCATGGATTGTAGCCCACAGGCTCCTCTGTCCATGGGATTCCCAGCAAGAATACTGCAATGGGTTGCTGTTTTCCTTCTTCCCAGCCCAGGGATCAAACCCACGTTTCTTGAATTGGCAGGCAGATTCTTTATCCCTGAGCCACCAGGGAAGTTCAGATTTGGTAGGTGTTTATTTGCAAACATGACCTTTTTGAAACATTTTTTCTAAAAGTTGTTGTATTTTTCCTGTTATCATTGTAAGAACTATAATCCAGCAAGTATTTACTAAATAGCAATGACGTATGTGTCAGACATTACAAGCCAGACAAAGCTCCTATAAGCAGGCAGCTTACCTTTTAGAGGGAGGAGATACAGAAAAGTAGGCTTCCCAAGGTGGTGCTAGTGGTGAAGAACTTGTGTGCCAACGCAGCAGACGCGAGAGACGCGAGCTCTGTCCCTGGGTTGGAAAGACCCCATGGAGAAGGTCATGGCAGCCCACTCTGGTGTTCCTGCCTGGAGAATCTCTCGAGCAGAGGAGCCTGATGGGCCACGGTCCATGGGGTTGCAAAGAGCCGGACACGACTGAAATGACTTAGCTCACATGCACACATGCATACAGAAAGTAAACAGATGAGTTGAAAGAATTATAGTTTCATGTTGCTAAGAAGGAAACAGGTGAGCTGGTGAGATCCTTAGACCCAGAAAGACTTGACATAGCCGCTTCTGGGGCTCTTCATGGCTCTCCGCCAGGTGTGCTCTGCCTGCCGTTGGGGAGCTCGTAGTCCCCGGGATGTGGACCGCGGGACCACACGGGGTTGGTAGACGGAATGTGGACCGTGGGACCACACGGGGTTGGTAGATGGAATGTGGACCGTGGGACCACATGGAGTTGGTAGACGGAATGTGGACCGTGGGACGACACGGGGTTGGTAGATTCCCTTTCGGGGCCTTGAGGACTTCAGATACCCAACCCCACCAGCCCTGGACCCGCCTCCACGGCCCATCCAGGCCCACGCTGTCACGGGTAGACCCTCTGCAGAGTGACCGACAGGTGCCTGTTGATGGCACACACAGACGCAGCTGGGATGCTCAGAAGGGGGTGTCCACAGTGTGTGCACGCCAGGCTCCCCGAGAAGTGCGATGGATCACGAGTGGGACGAGAGGCAGCAAACTTGGAGAATAAGGCTGGGATCAAGCTTTTCTCACAGAACCCAATGTTTTCTTCTTAAAGTAAGCCTTTTTAATGGGCATCTTTTTACCACGTTCCACATATTAGTGGAGGCACATTTGTCAGAGGAATATAATAGAACAAGTTTTGTGTAACAGTCTGTTAATACAATAAATAGCTTTTACATACTTAGATCTAGTGATACTGAGTCCTCAAAATGTCAATGACATAATATAGAAATAGTATACTATCATTTGAAGTCCGTTTTAGATTGGATGGTCAGATAAAGTTTCTCTGAAAAGATAGTTTGACTCAAAGACTTGGAACATGAAATGTGTTAACTATGGAAAAAGTTACAGAGATGAGTAAGTTCTAGGTAGAGTGACTTTGCAGTACAAATGTACAGAGTTCAAAATCAACAATAACCAGAGACATAGTCTGTGTAAAGAACATAAGAAAGTCCTCAAAACAGGGAGTGGAATAAGGTCAGTGTACAGAACTGCAGCACCCAGATCTTGTCCTACTATACTGTGGGAGAGAGTCTGGATTTCATTCTAATACCAGTGTGACGTCATTGGAGATTTTTAATAAAAGGGAAGGCAGTTCTTAATTACGTTTTTTTAAAAGATTATTTACAACTCTCTCCTATATTTAGAATATTTATGAGGTAAGGATGGAAGCAAGAAATCAGGCTAAAAGCAGCTTACAGTGCTCTCGGGGAGGAATGATGTTTACTTGGTCTTCAGTGGTGGGACTCGAAATGGACAGAAGGTAGATGTGTTATCTCTTGGAAGTAGACGCAACATGTCCTAGTGGGTTGTCAATGGGAGACGAGGCAGAGAAAAGACTCCAGAACGACTCCTAAGATTTTTGGTTTGAGGAACTGGTTAGCTCGTCAGCACTGAAATGGGGAACGGTGTGAGAACACAGTTTTTGGAGAGAAGAGGAGAGTTCTGTTATGAACATGGTTGGTTTGAGACAGGATCACACGTTCAGATACAGAAGTCAAGTATATAATTGTGGGTCCAAGTCGAGAACCCAAAGGATCAGCATGGACTCCATTTCTTGGACATGCCATGCTCTCCCCATGACTTAGAGCCTTATGTTCCAGCTGTGCCTTCTGTCTGGGATATCGTTTCCTTGTGTCTGCCTGGTCTCAGACTCAGTTTAAATGCCAGTCTGTTTAAATAGCTATCTCCACTTTATTCATTATCTCAGTATTGTTGGTGCTTTTTAATTTACTTTGTAATTTGCAAACGTGTTTTCACTTTTTCCTGCTCTAAAGAAGAGAGGCTGGCTTCTGTCACCTTCTTTAGCCAGTGCTGAGCACAGTGACGGTCACTTAACAGATACTCGATAAATGCTTGTTGAGGGAAGGAAAGTCCGAACAGGATCATGGTTTGCTTAAGAGAGGAGTCGAGGTGCTTGAGGTAGATGAGTGTGAGAGATGATGGACTGCCCTTTCCCCAGATGTTTGAGGGGTTCTGGGTAAGGAGAATGGTTAGTGTTTGGTAAACGCTTCCTGTGTGTCAGGCACTGTGCTGAGCTCTTTGAAAATCTCATTTAGTATTTAGAGCCACTCTGTACGGTAGCTGCTGTTCTTGCCTTCACCGTGAGGTAGGGAGATGGGGCTCCAGGAGGGGAGGTCGCTGACGGAGTACCGCACAGCCGTGGGTAAAGCCCACGCAGTTTGGCTCCACGGCGTCCTGGCTCCACCAGCACAGAGCACAGAGGGCTCGGGCTGCAGTGACTTAGATTGCCACGTTTCTGGAGCCTTTGGACCCTTTGAGGAAGGTCCTGATCAATCCCATGGAATTGTCCTCAACCCCACTCAGCCCCCCTTGACCAGTGTCTGGATCAGAAGTCACTCCACTGACCCCCACCCCCATCACCCTGAGAAGAGGGCCAGAGGCACCCCTTGCATGTCTCTTGCCTGTGAGGCTGCCGCCCTCCACGCAGACTGGGCACGGGCCCCCGAGTGCAGGCTCTGACCCACTCCTCTCAGACATGCCTCCTCCTGCTCAGGGGGCACCGGGGAGAGAGCCAGACCCTCCTGAGAGGGACTCATCTCAGTGGCCAGGGTGTGGGGTGGGGAGGAGCAAGGTAGGGGCTAAGATTACACGGAAAGAGCTGGAAGTGTTCTCTTTTGTTCTCTAGGGATGAGGGCACCGCACAGCCCGCTTCTCCTGTTCTCTCTGGATAACGGACTCCAAGAGCAGACTCTCTACTCTGCTGTCGTTTTAACGGACCCCTGTCCCTTTCACAGTGTGTTTCCTAAACTCAGTTCCGTCAGCAAAAGGGATAATTATCCATGACATAATGATGGTATTAATGGGTGAAGAATAAGGTGTGTCTTGCAGGAATTTGATAGACCACGTTGAACCTGCATATTGTTCTAGCTGGTTATTTTTGGTCATTTAGTTTCCAGAACGTGGAAAGGGTCTGTATCAGCATTTGTCTTTACTTGTTCCAGCTGCACATCTCCCTTTGGAAGGTGACTTTGGCTCTGAGAGTTTTTGTCAAGAAAAATGAGGTGTTCTAAGGTTCAGATGAAAAATGAGTTGGAAAATATTAATGTGTACAGAAAATTATACAACCTTTCTTCAATTAATAGTATACTAATAGCCCTTATGGCAGAAAGTGAAGAAGAACTAAAGAGCCTCTTGATGAAAGTGAAAGAGGAGAGTGAAAAAGTTGGCTTAAAGCTCAACGTTCAGAAAACTAAGATCATGGCATCTGGTCCCATCACTTCATGGGAAATAGATGGGGAAACAGTGGAAACAGTGTCAGACTTTATTTTGGGGGGCTCCAAAATCACTGCTGATGGTGATTGCAGCCATGAAATTAAAAGACGCTTACTCCTTCGAAGGAAGGTTATGGCCAACCTAGACAGCATATGTAAAAGCAGAGACATTACTTTGCCAGCAAAAGTCCGTCTAGTCAAGGCTATGGTTTTTCCAGTGGTCATGTATGGATGTGAGAGTTGGACGGTGAAGAAAGCTGAGCGCCAAAGAATTGATGCTTTTGAACTGTGGTGTTGGAGAAGACTCTTGAGAGTCCCTTGGACTGCAAGGAGATCCAGTCAATCCATCCTAAAAGAGATCAATCCTAGGTGTTCATTGGAAGGACTGATGTTGAAGCTGAAACTCCAGTACTTTGGCCACCTGATGCGAAGAGTTGACTCATTGTAAAAGACCCTAATGCTGGGCAGGAGGAGAAGGGGACGACAGAGGATGAGATGGTTGGATGGCATCACTGACTCGATGGACATGGGTTTGGGTAGACTCCGGGAGTTGGTGATGGACAGAGAGGCCTGGCGTGCTGCAATTCATGGGGTCGCAAAGAGTCGGACACAACTGAGCGACTGAACTGAACTGAACTGAATAGGAACAGAAGTTTCTAAGTAGGGAATTTGAGTAGACATGGATTAAAAATAAGAATTAAGTTTCCCTTTGAAAGGCAAAAGTACACCATACACGTAGAGAAAGTATTTATGAAACCTGCAGATACAATCATGAAATATTTGCTAAGGTGATAAATAGAAGTCTTTCCCAAATAAGAACCGTTTGGGAGCAAAGAACTTTTGAATTATTTAGCATTAATTTGTAGAGTATTTAAACAGGTATTCAATTACTAAAAGCTACTCAGGCGGAGTCCATAGTGGCAGACTTCTTTGCATACTTGTCAGTGAGGATTTTTATTCTAAAGCAACCCTGATAACTTTAATGACACAGCTGATCAAATTCTGAGTAATCCTTGGACTCTAAAAATACGCTGTGGCTGTGACTGTGAGTGGAACAAATGTGCTAAGCAGGTAATGAAGCAGACTGACTGAAAAGCTGTGTCGAAGAGAGAAGTAGAGAGAGCAATTACTTCTCAGTATGAACAGCAGAAAAATTACAGACTCTGACAATCATTTTATGTTCTTTATTGTGGCATTTTGTTAATTATTCCTCCTAAAGATTATAGTTGGGCTTGTGGCTTCAAAATAAAAGCTCTGAAGTGTCATGTTGTCATTATGTTCAGAAATTTATGTGCTTTAGGTGTTCAGTTGTAAATTGTAAATCTAAATTGTGGTTAGGTTTTTTTTTTTAAGTCTGTGTTTTTTGCATTAAAAAAAATCCATTATCCTGGATGATTACTTCCATCCACTTGACCATGGGATGGGTAAAGCTTATGTTTTCACTGTTTTGGGTAACTAAATTCTTGAGTTGGACCTGTAATAATTGGCTCTTGCTTGGGAATAGGTTGTATTACTGTATTAGTGAGTTGTCCTGTAATTGGTTAAGGTAGAAGTCATTACTAAAAAAAAATGTGAAAGTGAAAATGTAGCTTTAAAATTTATCTCTTCTCCACCCTTATGGAAGAACTCCTTTTATTGAATTTTGAATATGGGAAGGATATGGGAATAGCTAAGATTGTTTGCAGTATCCCTGGTTGTATTTTAGGTGGGTTTTCGTCCTGGAGAACTGACTATTCATTTAAAGCATGCTCTTGATCACTGAGTTATCTGCTTAATCTAATTTCAAACAGGTCCCTGTATCCCTGTAAAGCTCTTTGAAAGGATAACTGTAGGAAGAAATGTACAGCCATCGCAGAGCAGTTTGGCAGGGATTAATTGGCATAGCAAGTAACGACCATCTGCAGCCCGTGGCAGAACCAGGAAGCCCAGTTAGGCCCCCCGGCCCAGGCAGGCAGCAGCTGGTGGTCTTCCACAGGAGAGCAAGGGGCAAGTGGCTTATTCGTTACCTTGCTCACCTCGTTTAAAATGGCTGCTTTGTGAAGCCAAAGTAATTCTCTCCAACTCAGGTTTTAAAGTTTTCAAGCTGTCATTGTTTCTTATTTACAGCTATTTTTATAGCTTATGCCTTCTCTTACACCTATTCATGTGCAAAGATGAAGGATTGCAAAAGCCTAGTGTTTTCCTGAAGTGGAAAATATTATTGGTATGACTTAATTTGTTCTTGTTTTTTATTTCTTTAAACTTTATAGAAAAATTGATAGAGTTACTATGAGAAAATGGAACTTTTGTCGTATCTCCTCTAGTCGGAATAAGTGGTCTGAAGACTGAAGGTCATTATTATAGGTTATAGATTATATTAAAATTTTACAAAATTGATTCATAATTTTGCCAGCCGTGTGGTCATTTACTTAATTGCAACTTAAAAATTTTATTGTGGCTTTATTTTTTGATCCCAAAACTGTGAATGTGCAAAGTGTAAGGCTTTAAATTAGATTATAATGTAGTCAATTCAGTGAATGAAGAGCAATCTGTGATTGCATTACATAGCAATTGTTTGCTGGAAATGAAGTATATGAAACGAAGTCAGAAATCTTGTAGAACTAGAATTTGAAATAGAACATACAACCCATTGTGTTTCAGTTAATTAAAACTGATAATTGCATGATGGGCTTCCCTGGTAGCTCAGCTGGTAAAGAATCTGCCTTCAGGGAGAGCTGGGTTCGATCCCTGGGTTGGGAAGATCCCCTGGAGAAGGGAACGGCTGCCCACTCCAGTGTTCTGGCCTGGAGAGTCCCATGGACTATTAGTTCATGGGGTCACAAAGAGTTGAACAAACTGACTTACACTGCATGACAGTCAATCTCTGAACCTGAAAGAGTCTATGCGTTGCTTTAAATATATTGCTCTGTCTTGGGTGGCAGCATGATTTGTTAGAAAGGACATAGCCTGCAGCATCAGAAAGCCGTGAGTTCCAACACTTTTTCTGCCACTTGCTGCCTGAGGAACCTAGCTCTCAGAACCTGAAAGCCCCCAGAGTGTCTTGATAGCTCGGCTACCACCCACTAGTTCATGCTTTCATTGGAAAGTCTTACATGACTTAATAGGAAGTTATACTCAAGGCCAAGATTTATTATAACAGAGTGTACAAGTGAGACGGGAGGAGCAGCAAAGGAGCGGTCAAGTTCAGGATTTCTTGCCCTGTTCATGGGCATGTCTTTCCACCTACAAACTGCAGAGATATACTCAGGAAGAGATATACTCAGAGGTATACTCAGAGATATCCTCTGAGTCTTGGAGTCCAGAATTCTCCGAGAGAGCGGACCACATACCTGCTCCGTGACCAGCCATGGTAAGGACCTCAAGCCAGACACCAGATGCACAGCACGACTCCAGGTTTACTTTAAACAACCCCACAGCGTGTTTGCCTTGACCTGCCATCTCAGGCACGTGGACTGACATTACTCGGTAACATCTGAACGCTGCAGAAGTTCTCAGCTTTGACTAAGAGTATGCAATCCAGATAAGCAGGGACCAGGTGAAAGGACGTGCTTAAAGAGCATTAACTCTTTCCTCACACGGAGTTGAATGAACGCTGAAGGGGAATTGTCCCATGAGTTACTTTTCCTATGTCTCGCCTATCCTAACATTCTGCTGTCTGTAGTGTCTGGGGTGCACAAAACAAGTCATTGAGGAGCAGAGAGAAAGGATTACAACTCTGTTTATATTTATTCCTGATCGCATCCTTTTAGTTTTCATTCATCCAAGAGTCTTGATTTTTTTTTCTTTACTCTTAAAAGATAGTTTTGTCACCTGTAGTGGCAATGGACAGTTCTTTTCTTTCAACATTTGAAAAATTGTGCTACCTCCTTCTGAACTCCATAGCTTCAGAGGAGAAATCTGCCTTTGAATCTAGACTTTTTCTTTATTGTTAATTTTCAGAAGTGTAATTTTATGTCTTAGTTGAACTGATTACTTTGGGTTTATCCTATGTAAATTTGTTTCAGCTTCTTGAATTTGTAGATTTGTGTCTTTGAGCAAATTTGGAAAATTTTCAACCATTATTTGTTTCAGTAATTCTGCAGCATGACGCACACTGTCTGCCTCTCCCCTTCTTGTGAGACTCTCTGATACAAAGCTTGGGCCTTCTGTATTGTCCCATGCGTCTCCAAGGCTCTGTTCCTTTTTAAAAGCGTTTTTCTTTGTTTAAAGTGAGTAAATTCTGTCCGTCTGTGCCCAAATCCAGTGACTCTGTCATCTTCATTTTACCATCAGCTCATTCAGTCACTTTATTTTTGTTACTGAATTCTTTTAGTACTATGATTTTCACTTCTCTCGTTTATAACTTCTGTTTCCGTTGCTGAGTTAATCTGTTTTTATTTCGAGAGAGTTTGATTGTTGAAGCATCCTTGTAGCTGCTTTAAATTCTTGTGAGATGATCCCAGCATCTGATCTGTCCCACTGCTGCTGTCAGCTGACTGTCTTTTCTCATTCGGATTGTGATTTCCTTGGTTGTGGGTATGATGGGTGATTTTGTGTTGTACTCTGAACATTTTATTTTGTTAGGAGACTCTGGGTCCTATTTAAATCTTTTGTTTTACAGGCAGTCACCTGGTTTAGGTTTGGCATATAAGACCTGGCTTGCTTTTGCAGGCTGTGGTTTAAGCAACCGTTTAATTCTTGGAGCCTTTGTGGTATGACTGCTTGCTGGTTTACCTGGTTTCCACCTGCTCCTTTCCCTGTGCTGGACCGGAGTGTCGGGTACGTAGGCTGTGTGCTGCTTGGTTAGCTGAACTCCGCTGCCTGTAGGGAACAGAGAGCCCTTTGCAGGCTGGGTGCCAGCTGCCTGTGTCTGGGAAGGAGAGGGAAATCTTAGCTCTGTGGGGACAAAGGCTTCCCAGGCTAGGCTGCATTTCCCTCACCAGCAGCCTCACTGCCTTGGTAACTCTTGGCCTGGGAGAGAAGTATCAGGTCTCTGGGACCAAAGACTTTGCAGTCTTGGCTGCTGCTGTTCTAGGGTCCCTCGTGCCCTTGCTTTCTGAGCCGCCCCCGCACTTCTTGGCAGGGCAGGGAGTCTCAGCCCCAGTGGGAAAGAGAGGGTTGGCCCTGACTGCTCATATCCGCCGAGCTCCCCGCCGGCCCCTCGCAGGCGGTGCTGGATTCACCTGATGCTGGGCAGGGCAGACAAGGGTCCCGGAGGGGAGTGGGCCTCCCTGCGCTGTCTTCTGTTGCCGCTCTGAGAGTCCAGCCTCCTTTGTTGTTTGGAGGACATCCTGCTGCGACTGTGTCCCCATCCCTGGGGTCCATGTAGCTCACCTTCCTCTTAAACCTCCCTTCAGAGTTCTTCATCGTCTCTTCCTTATTTCCTGGTTTATAGTTGTGCTTAATGAAAAGGAGCAGGGACAACTATATTTACACTATTTGCCCAGTGATTGCATCGCATTAAAAAAAATGAGTGATGAAAGTTTAGAGACAGTTGGGTATAAGAGTCAGTGAATAGTAGATTGCTTGGTACTTAAAGCTCTCCATGGTTCAGTCAGAAAGTATGTCTCTAGTTTTTCTACCCTATACTACTGCCTTTAAAAACTTCTGGGGTGTACGATATTGGTGTGAGGGCTTCCCTGGTGGCTCAGTAGTAAAGAATCTGCCTGCCAATGCAGGAGACACGGGTCAGGAAGATCCCCTGGAGAAGGAAACGGCAACCCATTCCAGTGCTCTTTCCTGGAAGACCCCATGGACAGAGGAGCCTGGTGGGCTGTAGTCCAGGGGGTCTCAAAAGGGTTGGACACGACTTAGTGACTAAACAACACAGTATTGGTGTATTCACCCTTTTTAGACAATCCGTACTTTTCCCTGTGTATTTACTGAAGTTTTTTTCTCCTTTTAGTGTGTCAGATTTATAACCCTGTTCAAGACTTTTCTTTTTACTTCTTTCATGAATTTTTTTTCCCCTAAGTTCTCAAATACAATATGGATTACTTTTTCTGACTTTTAACATCTGTTACTCATGTGACACTTTAACATTTTGAACAGAGTGTACTCTAAAAGTTTATTCTTTGGAGATGAACTTTCCTAGAGAAGCAGTGCTTGCAATGACATTTGGATTCTTAAATTTATTGGTCATGTATTTAGTTTGGGTTGTAACTACCTTTTCATAAGGGTCTAATAGAATATACCCTTATGTTTTGAGTCTGTCTTGAAATTCCAGAGCTATATATCTCCCTACCCTTTTATCTCTTCCCCTCCAGTGTAGCTGTAACGTTGAGTTCCATAGGAGTGATGACTTTTATGGCTTATGTCAGAGACTACTGCTTGGTATACTAGGAGAAATTTTGGGGGGAATGGAATTAGAAAAACAGACCATCTAGTTTCTAGAAGAAGAAAGTATCAGTGGAATGATGACAATCATCAGCTACATGTAAAGAAACTTCGGGATCCCTGACCAACCCCTGTGTTTCACTCCTGCACAGGTACGCATGCCTTCTGTGCTTTTTTTCACCCCAAATAAGCTTCCATTTAACCTTTATCCTTTCAAGGAGCATAGGAAGTAGCAAGCACTGTAAGCAACTTCTGAACACCTAAAGCAAGAACTTGATGGTTTTCATAGTTTAGTAGCTTAGAGGAAGTTAAGGAAAAGTTACCCTGAGAAATCTGAGAAACCTTTCTACCTCTTCTGTGAAGCCTTTTTAATGCATCTTTATATAGACCACATGTATCTTAGTGTTCTAGCTCAGACTGTTCATACTTCTGACTCTTTATTCTCCATATGCTTATATTAAAGCCTTTGAGAACAGGAACTGTGTTTAACTTACCTTTGAATTCACATATCTTTGAATTTCTAGTGCAGCTCAGTGTGTGTGTGTGTGTGTGTGTGTGTGTGTGTGTGTGTGTGTGTGAGTGTGTGTGTGTGTGTGTGTGAGTGTGTGTGAGTGTGTGTGTGTGAGTGAGTGTGTGAGTGTGTGTGAGTGTGCGTGCATAAATATAAACTTAGGATGGATTCAGAGCCAGGCTGAGTTGTATCTCAGCTTCCATTGTTCCCCCAACACGCTATTTCACTGTTTTGGCTTTGTTTTAGTACGTTGCCACAGCCTGGTGTGTTCCAGACTGTTCTGTATCTTCTTGTGTATTATGTTGTGTCTCAAAGCGAGTCCTGGAAAAATCTTTCCTGGTAGTCCCTTTGACTGTGTAGAGTCCATTCACGTGTGTTATGTGAAACAGACCAAGCCTGTTGCCTGCTCATGTTAGAAGTCCTACTTTCTTCCAGAAGAGTATGCTCACCTCTTGTTAGTTTACCGTGGTCGTGGCAGTGTGTTCTACTTTTCACTCTTCTGTGCCCCGTTTATTTGCATTCCTTTCAGAAAAAGAAAGGAAAGCAAAAAAAAAAAAAAAAAAATGAATCTCAAGACAATTTTTTTTGCAATTCCGGGACCAGAATGGATGGAGTTAGAAGCTTTAGTCCATAATGAATCTATTGAATAAACTTCCATGTTTCTTTTATACGAATTTCTGTGATTTAAATGCTTTCTCTGATATTTACTGTGAAATGTTTCATTGTAAGAAAGATTGACATATAAAAATTCACTCTAATATAAGGAATAAATTTAGAAATTACCTGATGGCTTAGCTATGAATTTTAACCTTGTTTCAGAGAAAAAAATTACCTTTGATTCACTCTGTGAAGCATTTTAATCAATATTGCTATTTTATGTTTCAGCATCTGCTTCTACTTTTGTCTGTATTGACTAATTTATTTCTGAAAGCCAAAGGTTTTCTGAGAAATAAGAAACAAGGTTTGAGTTACCAAATAGAATGGTCACGGTATTCTGCTTTAGAATATGGTGCTAAAATTAGAGTGACTCTTAATGGACCTTTTAATCTCTGTTGCTTTACTTAAATATTATTCTTATATTTACTTTAAAATATTGTGTAAAACACAGACAGTAAGCCTGGTTAGTTAAATTCGTTTCTTACAACTGATTTTACGTATGAATTATTCATATTTTCTTACAGGATTACCATTTTCCCTAGAACTGTGTGATTTACAAGGATTGATGACATTCACAGATAAGAAATTTGGCCTCAAGATACATCATTCCTAAGAATATGACATTAGGATATTTAATTTTTCAAATTTCGGTTTATTTTTAGGCAACTTTAAGTGTCCTAAGTACTTAAAGAATTCAGTGTTAAAAATTATTCTTGGAAGATTTTTTTTTAGATATCAGGAGTGTTTTCTAGCAATGTTTGTCATTGTAATTACTATGTCTCTTTGATAAGACTTAAATTATCTATTTAGAAATACAGAGGTATTAGGTGCATTCTGATGGCTTTTTGGGTGAAAAAGTCATTTTATCCTGATTGTACTGATCTTAACGCATATGAAGGCTACAGGGATGACTGCCAGAGCCCGTTGGGATAGTTTCTTCTCCCAAGTGATGAGACACCTCCTCTCTTAGTGATGAGGGTGGATCCCAGATGCACACTGTGTCATAAATCTCCTAGTGAAAGATCTCCTAGTGGAGACCGTGGAAGCACAGGTATGTGCTGTATTACAGAAAGGTTCAAGGGGATGTCACTAAAAAGACACTAAGAATTACATTAATATAATAAGTAAATATTGAGACAAAACCCCCAATGTTAATGATCTGTTAACTATATTGAATATTTGTCTAGCTTACCTCAGTCATCTAGTTGTTTAGCTTACCTGTTAACTTAGAATTGCCCATTTCTTTTTTGTCTTTAATAAAGTAGGTATAACCGGTGTTACCTTTTGAAATGTAAACAAATTTGTTTTTACATTCAGTGAGTAGTAGATTTTGCGAACAAACACATACATGGGGGAGATTTAAAGACAGAGTAACAGCTCAGTGCTCTGTTAAAGGTGGGATTTGGCGCGGATAGGAGGGCAGGAAGTCCTGGAGGAGAGGCCTCCTTTAGGACGGTGAGTCTCTGGGAGGGTCGGGACATGGAGGAGAGGCCTCCTTTAGGACGGGGAGTCTCTGGGACGGTCGGGACATGCAGGAGAGGCCTCCTTTAGGACAGTGAGTCTCTGGGAGGGTCGGGACATACAGGAGAGGCCTCCTTTAGGACGGTGAGTCTCCGGGAGGGTCGGGACACATGGATGATACAGCGCTGCAGTGCAGTGCCTGTCTTGTGGGAACCTTATTCACATGACCCTTGAAATTCACTGCAGGACTTTTTCTCTTCATTGCCTTCTGTTCACGGGTTTGAAAACTGGGGATTCGTGAAATATTAAAATCCCAACAAGTAGTGCTGGGAAAGCTGGACAGTTACGTGTAAAACAATGAAATTAGACCATTCCCTCACATCATGTACAAAAATAAAGACCTAAAGGTAAGACATGGCACCACAGAACTTTTAGAAGAGAACATAGGCCAAATACTCTTTGACACAAATTGTAGAAATATTTAGCTCATTCTCTCAAGGCAAAAGAAATAAAAGCAAAACCAAATAAGTGGAACCTAATGAAACTTGAAAGCTTTTGCTCAACAAAGGAAATCATTAACTAATCCAAAAGGCAACCTATGGAATGGGAGACATTATTTGTAAATGATTCCACCCACAGAGGATTAATGTCTAAAATATAGACCACTCATACACTCACTATCAAAAATACAAGCAGGCCAATCAAAAAATGGGCAGAAAAGCTAAATAGACATTTTTTTCCAATGATGACACAGGCACGTGAAGAGCTGCTTGACTTTTCCAGTTATCAGCAAAATGCAGATCAAACCAGCAGGGAGACAGCACCTCACTCCAGTTAGGAAGGCTGTTGTCAGAAAGTCTGCAGGTGTCAGGGCTGGTGCACTGGGAGGCCCGGAGGGATGGGGTGGGGAGGGAGGGGGGTTCTGGAGGGGAACACATGTCCACCCATGGCGGATTCATGTCAGTGTATGGCAAAACCAATACAATATTGTAAAGTAAAAAAATAGATAAATAAAAAAAAAAGTCTACAAATAATAAATGTTGGAGAGGATGTGGAAAACAGGGAACCCTTGTACATTGTTGGTTGGAATGTTGTTTGGTGCTGCCATTATGGAAAACAGTATGAAGGACCTTAAAAAACTTAGAGTTACCATATGATCCAGAAGGTCCACTCCTGAGCATATGTCCTGAAAAAACAAAAACTCTAACTCAAAACAACACATGCACCCCTGTGTTCATAACAGTGCTGTTTACAGTAGCCAGGACATACAGACCTTTCAGGTGCCCATCAGCAGATGATTGGCATACGAAGTGGTTTAGATACAGAGTAGAATGTTAGTCACAAAAAGACGGAAATATTAGCTTTTGCTGCAGGGTTGGTGAACACAGAATATTATGCTTAGTGAAACAATTCAGAGAAAGACAAATATCACACGGTATCCCTTATGTGTGAAACCGAGAAAAAAGACGCAAATGAATGTAAACACAACACGGAAGCTGACTCCCAGACAGACAGTGAATTCACATGACCGAGCTGGGGGGGCCACACTAGGGGGTGGACTAACAGACACAAACTACTATCCATGAAACAGGCAGGCAGCCGGGTTTACTTATGGCACAAGGAGCTATACCCAGTGCTTTTCTGTATAATCTGCACTGTGCTGTATACCTGAAACTAACACAATATTGTAAATCAACTATATTTCAGTAAAAAATCCAGTGCTAGACTCATTTACCTGTATAGTTTAGGAACATTTTTGCTCTCCTGTGTCAGAGAGGAATTTCGATATAAATATTTGATACTACAAAAATGAAAATAACTCTAATAATTAAAAGATAAGCAACCGATAGAAAAAATTATTCTACACTGTTATTTCTTACATTCTAGTCTTGTATCTACTTGTAATGCAGTGATTTACTGATTTTTTTTAATGTGCCACTAAAGCACTGATATATCATTAGAGTAATAATTATGCAATTCATGCTTATTATTAATAGTCCTAAAGCTCTTTATTATGATAAACTGCGTTAATGAAGTTTATCCATGGTTTATTTTTTTTTTAATCATTAAGAAATAGTTTTCAAATTGGAACTTGGCATTATTTGCCTAACACAATTATGGGGACCACAAGATTTTCAGGAACAGAATACAAATAATCTTCACACATCCTAAAACTTTGACTGAGAAATGTTGCTATGACAACCGTCTTTTAAAACTGTACTTAAGGCTACCCATGAAAATAAATGATGAGCTACACTCTCAATGTAGACTTCTAAATTGGCACTTGGACAACAACTTATAATTCAACTAGATGAGCAAGCTGTAATCAATCTTATTGCCATAGAGGAGGTGTGTAAATTTTATGCAAAGTGTGCTTTAGGCAGAATTCTCATATCTCTTAGCTGAGTTGCCTCAATGATTCAGTTGTCAGAAGTGCTTCATTGACCTTCCTGTTGTATAATTCAAATGAAAAAACTTTTTGGAATTGATTATATTAAATATAACAGTTAAAGCTCTCAGTGAGACCTTCGAAAAGTTTTACCTCTAGGGTAGTTCCGCAGTGTGGTGTGAATTGGCTCTTTGATAACATAGCATTCATTTATCATATACTGTAATAAATATTTAAGATTTTAAAAATTAATGGTACTTATTCATGTTATAAATAGTATATTCTTAATTTGACTCTTCTTTTTAATTACCTGATATGATATACTTATAGGTATCATTTAGACTCAGAAAATTATTATACTACTGAGTTTTAGTTTTATGTAATTTTCTTTACAACACTGAAGAGACCAGTGAAATCAAAACAGAATCTGTTGGAACAGTAGGCCAAAAGACAGAAGACTGAAGTTCTTAACTCTGAAACTTAGTACCTGTGTGATCACAGTCAGAATTTTATATTCTCAAGGCTTCGGTTGTCAGTGTGAAGTGGAGATGATACATTCAATCTAATGGGGGTTCTTCTGAGATTTAGCAAGCAAGTGTGTCTGGGAGCATGTTAAAAACGTGTCCCCAGCTTTTCTTTATAGAAGTTTGGTTTTCAGACGAGTGGTAATACTCACTTGCCTTTGCTTGTACTACGTGTGACTGCATGCTCAGTCGCTCAGTCGCCTACGACTCTGTGCGACCCCGTGGACTGCAGCCCGCCAGGCCCCTCTGTCCATGGGAGTCTCCAGGCAGGAACACTGGAGCCAGTTGCCATTTTCCCCTGCAGGGGATCTTCCTGACCCAGGGATCCTGTGTGTCTTGCATTGGTAGGTGGGTTCTTTACCACTGGTGCCACCTGGGAAGCCCCCTTGCCTGTACTGTGGGCTGACTTTAAAACTGCTCTTAGGCAGTTTTAAAAATATTCTGATAAGTTGACAAAACCCAGAAATTCTTTTTTTTTTTTTTTTTTGGGCCGTGCCACAAGGCTTGTGGGATCTTATTTCCTGATGGGATCGAAGCTGGGACCTTGACAGTGAAATCACCAAGTCGTAACCACTAGATCACCAGGGAATTCCCCAGAAATTCACAGTTTAAAAAATGTATTAAGGTCTTAGAGTTTCCTTCCATTCCCTCCTTTAAAAATGAGTTGTCCAATTTAGGCCAAATAATTTGATGAAAATTTTTTTTTTCGTTTTCAGAGGTAACTGACAAATGGAGGAAGTATGAGTTGCATTCACCAGAGTCATGAAGTGTCAGTGCTTATGAATTAACGCAGGAAACCCTAATGTCAAGAACATTTGAACAGTCTAAATCAAGTATTTTATAGCTTTTGCATCAGGGAAATTTAATCATTAGTTTTGAATGTAGGTTTGTAGATGTATTGGTGATAAATCACTAGCAAGGAGATGAAACAAAACTGTTAACTCTATTCAATACAATTTTGATGCATAATTTTATGTCTTTTATTTCTATTGACTTATATTTTGGTACAGCTTTCCTTTTCATTCAGTACTAGTAAATCTGTGAAACCAAGGAAGACACTGCTACTCGTGTTTCTTGGAGACAGTCTGCGTCCATTGCTCTGATTCTTCTCCACATTCAAGAAGGTTGCACAAATGTACTTGCCCCTCTGTAGGAAGCAGAGCAAAGATAAAGATAAGAATATGGGGTATAATCTCCGTGTGTGCTCAGTCGTGTCTGGCTCTTTACGATCCCATAGATTGTAGCCCACCAGGCTCCTCTGTCCATGGGGTTTTTCTGGAAAAAAGACTGGAGTGGGTGCCATGCCTTTCTCCAGGGATCATCCTAACCCAGAGATCGAACCCACATCCCCGCATTGCAGGCGGATTCTTTGCTTTTGAGCCACCAGGGCAGCCCTGTAATCTCTGTAGAACATAGCAAGTCTGGGACAGCTGCTGAGCAGTGAGCTGCAGCTCTTTCTGGCGGTCCTTCCGAGTGTGACTTGCTTTCCTGTGGAGCGAAGGGGAGAAGAGCGGTCAGTAAAGATGGTGGGCAAGTCAAGGACGCAGTCTCCTTCAGCAGCTCTCCTTTCTGCAAACGCCATGTTACTCAGTGTCTCTATTCCCTGCCTTACCTTTGAATTACCTTCTGATGGAGTTTCTGCCTGTTGGCTTTCTCTTTTCCCCAACGATCAAGTTCTAGAAGGGTTGGACCTCCTTTGTTACCATATTCATCATCGCCTGGGTCAGAGGCGTAGTGTTTGGTGACGCTTTAGTGCCATGGTGTATCTCAAGTTCCTTGCCTTTCTCAACCATTCAGCAGCCCCAGTAGGAGTATTTCATTTATTTTGGGAGGGAGGGGTTGGATCGTTCCCCTCATCAGGGTGTGTGTCAAGTGCTGCTGCCTTTTTCCAGTTTGACAGATTGGAGTTTGCCCCTCTGTCCATATTTCTGCGAAATTGCAGCTATCAAATTGTCACTGGATTTCCGTTGGGTATTTTGTCCCTCCCTTTTACAGACAGACTCACAAATCTAAATTCTGAGGCTCTAGGCACCTTCCTTTTGATCTTTGTTTTCAGCTAAAACAGATTAAGAGCAGTCTTACTCTTACCGGACTCCTCCTCAGTGATTTGCTTATCCATTTAGTCCTCTCCCAGTTTTGTCCTGTCCCCAACTAATGTGCTTTTCTGCCCATCAGTAGAAAGGTTATTCTCGTGCCTTCAAACCAGGGGTGACCCTCTAGGTAACAGCCATTCTGGAAGCATTCCAGATCCCCTTTCTCCTGTTACACCCGTAAAGAGGACAGTAGCACCCCTCACCTTGAAGCCCAGGTAAACCACGGCCATTATTTAAGTTATAGTGTTAGGGACCCTTTCCCAGACAGAGGCTCTTCCAGGCATTTCTTTTTTCTGATTGATGAATAGTTGATTTACAATGTTGTGTTGGTTTCTGGTGTACAGCAAATTAATTCTGTATACAATAAGACTTTTTATTTATCTGTTTTGTATATAATAATTTATATTTGCTGATTCCATACTCCTACTTAATTTATCCCTCCCTACCTCTTCGCCCCTTTGGTAACCATAAGTTATTTTCTGTGTCTGTGAATCTGTTTCTGTTTTGTAAATGAGTTCATTTGCATCATTTTTTGAGGTTCCACATATAAGTGATATCATATGATATTTGTCTTTCTCTGTTTGGCTTCACTTCATATGATAATTTCTAGGCTTATCTATGTGGCAGCAAATGGCTCTATTTCATTTGTTTTTATGGCTGAGTGATAATCCATTGAGTGTGTGTGTGTCTATATATACACAGCACATCACCTTCATCCATTCATCTGCCCATGGACCTGTAGGTTGTTTCTGTGTCTTGGCTGTTGTAAGCAGAAGGCGCTTGATTCTAATGATATGAAGTGGCATCTTATTGTGGTTTGTTTTTGTATGTTACTGACTGATGATGTTAAACATCTTTTGATGTGCTTATTGTCTATTTGTCCATCCTCTTTTGTTAAGTATTCTACCTAATTTCTTAAAGTTGGGTTGTTTGTCGTCTTTTTGAGATATGCATTCTCTGTGTTACATAGAAATGATCTGTCATTTATATGTGTTTCAAAAAATGTTCTTCCAGATTGTAGTTGGACTTTTCCATTTTTTTTTAACGAGATTTTGGGGAAGCACATGTCTCTAATTAGATGAATTCCATTTTTTTTTTTAATGTGCTTTTTGTCTCCTAAGGAATTGGTCCTGAAGATGTTCTCCTGTGTTTTCTTTCAGGACCTTTATAGTTCTGGTTTTATACTTGGGTTGAAAGACTTGTCATGGAGGCAGAAAACTTTGCTCTATCCTTCTAGATTCTCTGGCTAGTCTAAGATTTAAGTTGACACAAGACACATTAACAGGAGAAAAAAAAAATCAAATCTAATTTTGTACATATAGGAACCCCATAGACATGAGAAGTTTAGAGTTAGGAATCTAAAAGATGTATATGCCATCCTGAGCTAAGGCATGTATAGGAGTCCGAGGCTTCAGAGACGAAGAGGGTGATTCTCAGAAAAGAAGAGCAGGTGTTTAGTAATTGGATGTTTGCCCTGTCATTCAGATGGGTCATAAAATGTTATTTCTGGTAATGACTGTTACTGTGGGCACATCACCATATTTCAATTCTTAAGAGGGAGGTAAAATTTACCCTTGAGTCCGCAGGGTCTCCATTGTCTTTAGTTCAGAATAACCCAAATGCCAGAGTAGCACATCTTGAAGAGGCCTGTTAGGAACCCTTGCAGATCATCCGTGTAAACTGTTCTTTCAAAACAATCATTGTTGTTCCTTCTGTTGACCTATCAGAGGGGGGTGGCTGGGGACAGAGTATTCAGAAGGTAAAATAACTTCAAAATGGTTGTCCAGGACATTTTAAAGTTATGGTTGGGGTGAGTTTTTACTTCAAGATGTTTGACTACTTGTTGAAATTGGTCCTATAGATCACAGTTATATTTTAGTCTATGTGAAAGTGCTACACTCAATATGTCAGCAAATTTGGAAAACTCAGTAGTGGCCACAGGACTGGAACAGGTAAGTTTTCATACCAATCCCAAAGAAAGGCAATGCCAAAGAATGTTCAAACTACTACACAATTGCACTCATCTCACATGCTAGTAAAGTAATGCTTAAAATTCTCCAAGCCAGGCTTCAGCAATACATGAACTGTGAACTTCCAGATGTTCACGATGGTTTTAGAAAAGACAGAGGAACCAAAGATCAAATTGCCAACATCTGCTGGATTATCAAAAAAGCAAGAGAGTTCCAGAAAAACATCTATTTCTGTTTTATTGATGATGCCAAAGCCTTTGACTGTGTGGATCACAATAAACTGTGGAAAATTCTGAAAGAGATGGGAATACCAGACCACCTGACCTGCCTCTTGAGAAACCTATATGCAGGTCAGGAAGCAATAGCTAGAACTGGACATGGAACAACAGACTGGTTCCAAATAGGAAAAGGAGTACGTCAAGGCTGGATATTGTCACCCTGCTTATTGAACTTCTATGCAGAGTACATCATGAGAAACGCTGGGCTGGAGGAAGCACAAGCTGGAATCAAGATTGCCAGGAGAAATATCAGTAACCTCAGATATGCAGATGACACCACCCTTATGGCAGAAAGTGAAGAAGAACTAAAGAGCCTCTTGATGAAAGTGAAAGAGGAGAGTGAAAAAGTTGGCTTAAAGCTGAACATTCAGAAAACTAAGATCATGGCATCTGGTCCCATCACTTCATGGGAAATAGATGGGGAAACAGTGGAAACAGTGGCTGAGTTTATTTTTCTGGGCTCCAAATGACTGTAGATGGTGATTGCAGCCATGAAATTAAAAGATGCTTACTCCTTGGAAGGAAAGTTATCACCAACCTAGACAGCATATTAAAAAGCAGAGACATTACTTTGTCAACAAAGCTCCGTTTAGTCAAGGCTATGGTTTTTCCAGTGGTCATGTATGGATGTGAGAGTTGGATGATGAAGAAAGCTGAGCGCTGAAGAATTGATGCTTTTGAACTGTGGTGTTGGAGAAGGCTCTTGAGAGTCCCTTGGACTGCAAGGAGATCCAAGCAGTCCATCCTAAAGGAGGTCAATCCTGGGTGTTCACTGGAAAGACTGATGTTGAAGCTGAAACTCCAATACTTTGGCCACCTGATGCGAAGAGCTGACTCATTGGAAAAGACCCTGATGTTGGGAAAGATTGAAGGCAGGAGGAGAAGGGGACGACAGAGGATGAGATGGTTGGATGGCATCACCGACTCAATGGACATGAGTTTGGGTAAACTCCAGGAGTTGGTGATGGACAGGGAGGCCTGGCGTGCTGAGATTCATGGGGTCGCAAAGAGTCAGACATGACTGAGTGACTGAACTGAATGGGGGAATACTATGCTTTAATGCAAACTTTTTAAAAGAAAGAATAAAGATATCACTCCAGAGTTTTTCTTTCTTCACATTCCCCTCCCTCCTTTCCCCAGTCTGTCTGCTGTCGCGTTTCTTCCTTTTTTAATTTATATGTCTTTCTACCATTGCAGCATTGTGCACTCTCATAGCTGAGACTTTTTAGATGGTAAAATATTCCCTAAGTAGTAATTAGTTCTTGAGATCAGGTAGTGGGGTGTTCTTTTATGATGACCTGTTTGCGTCATTGGTCTTGTGTACCTTGATGATACTGTAATTGACGTTTGTTGCTTTATTATGCTATAGAAAATTACTTGGGAAAGATGTAGAACTATATTCACTCTAATAGGCAGCCATAACTCATGACCAGCTGTGGAAAAATTAGATCTTAGGAATGTGGTTTGGGTAGAAAAATAACTCTGTATGATGAAGTGAGGATTGGAAATTTCATGTTGCAAAATGAAATTTCCTCGTGTACTGATGACACAACATTCTGAAATGACAAATAACAGCATAGCCTGAGCTTTATGGTGGAGGAAAGTGTATGCTACGTTCTAGTTACAGGGATACCATCATTTTGAAGGCTGAGAACTCTGATAAAAGTTTGCTATAATGTAGATCTTAAAGTTCTGTTGTGTAGTAACACTTCTTAACTCTGTTTTATAACCTCTTGAGGTTACAACTTCTTCATGACTGTTGATTGAATGGTATGAATGAAATATCCCTTAGGTCTATTTGCCATGGCCTCAAATGCATCTTACAGCAACTGCGTTTCTCACTTAAGCTAAAAAACCGTTCTTTCTTTTTGCCATAGGATAAGAAGTGGGTTCTCAATCACGAAGATGTCACTTTGGGAGAATTACTGGGCAAGGTATGTAATCCACTGAGCTGAATAACCAGGAGTCTTCATAGGGATTGTGAACGCTGTGATTCTTCATTTTCTTCAAAGCCTTTCTAATATTCTTGCACCAGCAAGGTACATTCGCATGTGAACCTAGAACAACACAGTGCTGTATGTGTTACAAATACTGTGATGTTCATGGGAAAAGAAGTGTGAAAATCTGTGAAAAGTTTAAGGATTACCTTGACTTTTTTAAAAATAGTATATTGTAAATTTTCCTCTGAAAGGATTAAAAGCCTCAATAATTTTTATTACATTGTAGTAAAACCAAAACTAGTGAGCTGAGATTTGGAAAGAAACTGTGAGGTTATAAAAATATAAACACCTAATAGTCTTATTCCATTTGTTTCTGGTTACACATGATAGTTCAGAAAAAATGCAGTACTGCTCTTAGGGATCTCAGGATGTATATAGAATCACAGTGTGTGACAACACGGGACATGTTATTTCAATCAGAAGATGATGTGAACAGGACACATGTTTCAATACATCCATTCTGTAGCTAGCTCTGTTGGTGGTCAGAAGAGGTAGCTATATATGATAAAAGTCAGTTTCTTTCAAACTGGTTGGAAATTTCTTCCAACGCAGGCAATATGAAGGTATATTATATCTAATAATAACGGCACATATTTAATAATCAAATGGTTTATTTGGACATTTATTGTTTATTTATAATAGAGTTCCAATAGACAAGCATTAACTTCTTTATCGATGGCTTAATTAGTGAAGTTTGAATTGAGTTGGGGTTCATAATACAATGGCAAAAATGGTGTAAAATACAGATAGGGAAAACTGTTGCTCATACACTTCTGAGTGATCAGTACTAGAATTTAAGGCTCAGCATTTCAAGTAAAGAAATAAATGATTATTCATTACTTTTCTTGATTTGAATGTAAAGTTGATGAATTGACAGATTTCCCCTGTGTTTTAGCTTGGTATGTGTTGAGAAAGTGAATCCCTGTTGAAACAATCTACTTTGCAGAATTCTTATTATTTTAAAAATATTTTCCCAAATAGAAGTACTAAATTGCTATTAGGAAACAGGTTCTATTGATTGCTAATACTTATTTAGTAAGTAAATTCTAAAGAATTTCAAAATAAAGTAATTTCTATGAATATACAATTAAATAAAAAGTTATAAGATTAAACCAGTTACTGAAAAAATGTGTCGAGAATGGCAGATTTTTCAGTACTAAGAAAAGATGTTTTCAGTTAAAGAGAGATATTTCAGTTATTTTTATGTTTAGTCTAATATGTGATACTTGATACTTCACATATTAGGAATTTTATCCTTTAGGTCCTTACTTAGTAAGGTTATTTAAAAGAATAATTATTTTCAACGACAAGGCAGTAGCATATACCAGTTTTAATAAATTTAATCATTTTAATAAACACTTCAACTTTAGAGACATGTATGGCTTAATTTCAGGCTTACTGGTGACTCAGATGGTAAAGAATCTGCCAGCAATGCTGGAGACCCAGGTTCGATTCCTAGGTAGGGAAGATCCCCTGGAGGAGGGCAGGGCGACCCACTCCAGTATTCTTGCCTGGAGAATCCCCATGGACAGAGGAGCCTGGTGGGCTACAGTCTGTGGGGTCTCAAAGAGTTGGACACGACTAAGTGACTAAGCACATGGCTTAATTTCAGCAAATATTTCTGAATTGAAAATTGTTATTAAATATTTTCATTACCTGTTCTGAGTATTTATCATACACTGAAAAAGCATGAGAAAAAAGAGAATTAGCCTATACTTACATACTTTGGGATTTAGTAGTAACATAAGATTGATATGGTAACTGTAACTTTTACTGAGCACCGTATTTCTTGAGATTGTGCTTGATAGTTGGTATTCAAAAATATTAATTCCTCAAATATTTATTGAATGCCTACTGTATGCCAGGCACTCTCCAAGGAACTTGCAATACATCCATGAACAAAGTAGACAGATATCCTTGCCCTTATGAAGCTCATATTCTATCTAGCAGGGAAAGGCAGACAAAAATAAACTTAGTAAATAGGTAAACTTCATAACGTTAAAAGTGTTAATCCTGTGAAAACATAAGGAACTTACAGTGCTGTGCTGTTGGTTGGAGTTGCGATTTTTAATAGGGGAATCCAGATAAGCCTTATCAAAATTGTTACTTTCCGATAAAAACCTGGCAAGAAGGGATTTAGCCACATGGTCAAATGAGGAAAAGGATTTTAGGCAGAGGGAATACCATGCAAATTACATTTGATGCGCGGGAGAGGCAGTTTGTTGTAGCTGCGTAGGCAAGAAAAGAACAGACTGAGACCACAGTGGCTGAGGTGGTACAGATCGTGTAGAGCCATGCTGATCAGTGTAATTACATTGGCTTTAAATATGTGTGAAAGGGTAAGCTGGGGGATGACTGTGCCTGGAGGAGTGAGATGATCATACCCTCTACAGAGTTCACTCTGGCTCCCGTGTTGAGAATAGGCTGGGAAGGTTACAAAGCTCTTGTCCTTACCTAACTAAAGATGGTGGTTGCCGGTCAGATCAGAGAAGCGGCCGTGGAGATGGGGGAATGTGGTGGGTTCTGGATTCGTTTTTACGGTTGACCCAACTGAATATCCTGACGGACTCTATGTGGAGCATGAGACATAGAGGGCAGTCGGCTTAGGTATAGCAGGTTTTGGGGACTGAGATTAGGGGTTTTGCATGTAAATATTAAGATTTGTCTGTTAGACTTCCCAGGGGAGATGTTGAGAAAACAGTTGGGTATTAAGTCTGAAGTTTAGCAAAGAGGTGTGGGTCAAATTACAGATTCGGTAGTTGTCACTTACTTGGTGGTTTCCTTCCATGAGTTCAACAATGGAGCGAGTCTAGGCAGTAGAGGAGAGGAGAGAGAGCTTGAGCCCTGGTCACTTCAAAATCAAGAGGCTGCAGTGAAGAGAAGCAGGAAGACTGAGGCTGAGAAAGAGAAATCTCCAGGAAGGCAGAAAACCGGGAGAGAGGATGCCTTAGAAGCCAAGAGAAAAAAGTATTTGAAGGAGTGATCAGCGGCGGCATCTGCTGAGGAGAGGTCGCATGAGACGATGACTGAGGATCACTGAATTTAGCAATGGAGAGATTCCTGGTGGCTTGACTGAGCGCTTTCTGTGGCAGGTTTCATGTGGAAGCCAAGCTGGAATATATGTAAGGGAGAGTGGGAGGAGAGGAAGTAGGGATAGCAAGGATGCAACTCTGAAGTTTTGCTGTGAAGGAAGCAGAGACGGTGGCGGTTTCAGAAGAAATGGTTTGTGTGCTGTTGGTTAACCTGAGAAAAGCAGCATGCTGGTTTGAAGCTGGGAATGATGTCGTGAAAAATTCATGGTTTTTGAAGGAGATGAGAATTGCTGAAATAATGTCATCAAGTAGACAAGAGGGAATGGAATTTAGTTTACAATGGAGGACTGACTTTAATAGAAGCACAGCTCATCTTGTAACAGCGAGGAAGATTGGCAGGAGGGTCCGTATGGACCTGAGAGTTGGAAACTACTTCAGTTTTCTCAGTAAATTGGGAAGCAAGATTATTAGCTGAGAATGAGGTTGTACGGGAGGTACGGGATCTTTAAGAAGAGAGTCGAAGGGCAAGGAGAAGTTAATTAGAATGAGAGTGTTCCTGGTCTAGGGGATTGTATAATAATTATTGAGCAGTATGAAGGACCCCCTACAGGTGTGTGTTCTGAAAGTGAAACTAGTCAACATCGGTGTGGATTTTCTCCATCCACACGAACTGTATTAGTCCAGAGTAGGCCATGCCACATTTGGTGTGGGTTGTGGATTTGACAAGGGGGTTCTATAAATTCAGAGAAACAAAGAAGCTGGGAGTGTACGGTAGACAGTAATTATGAGCCATGGAATTTAAGCCGATTAAGGAAGAAACCGAGGATGTTAAGGGGTTATGGACAATAAAAAGTATTAGGATCTAAAGATTTGGAGGTTCCTATAGGGTCAAATAAACGACAGAAATGGTAGGTACCTAACAGAAGCAGAAGATATTAAGAAGAGGTGGCAAGAATACACAGAAGAACTGTACAAAAAAGATCTTCACGACCCAGACAATCACAATGGTGTGATCACTCACCTAGAGCCAGACATCCTGGAATGTGAAGTCAAGTGGGCCTTAGGAAGCATCACTACAAACAAAGCTAGTGAAGGTGATGGAGTTCCAGCTGAGCTATTTCAAATCCTAAAAGATGATGCTGTGAAAGTGCTGCACTCAATGTGTCAGCAAATTTGGAAAACTCCGCAGTGGCCACAGGACTGGAAAAGGTCAGTTTTCATTTCAATCCCAAAGAAAGGCAATGCCAAAGAATGCTCAAACTACCACACAATTGCACTCATCTCACACATTAGTAAAGTAATGCCCAAATTCTCGAAGCCAGGCTTCAGCAATACGTGAACCGTGAAATTCCAGATGTTCAAGCTGATTTTAGAAAAGGCAGAGGAACCAGAGATCAAATTGCCAACATCTCCTGGATCATTGAAAAGGCAAGAGAGTTCCAGAGAAACATCTATTTCTGCTTTATGGACTATGCCAAAGCCTTTGACTGTGTGGATCACAATAAACTGTGGAAAATTCTGAAAGAGATGGGAATACCAGACCACCTGACCTGCCTCTTGAGAAACCTGTATGCAGATCAGGAAGCAGCAGTTAGAACTGGACATGGAACAATAGACTGGTTCCAGATAGGAAAAGGAGTACGTCAAGGCTGGATATTGTCACCCTGCTTATTGAACTTATATGCAGAGTACATCATGAGAAACGCTGGGCTGGAGGAAGCACAAGCTGGAATCAAGATTGCTGGGAGAAATATCAACAACCTCAGGTATGCAGATGATATCACCCTTATGGCAGAAAGCGAAGAGGAACTAAAGAGCATCTTGATGAAGGTGAAAAAGGAGAGTGAAAAAGCTGGCTTATAACTCAACATTCAGAAAACTAAGATCATGCATCCCATCCCATCACTTCATGGCAAGTGATGGGGAACAGTGCAAACAGTGGCTGACTTTATTTTTGGGGGCTCCAAATCACTGCAGATGCTGATTGCAGCCATGAAATTAAAAGACACTTGCTCCTTGGTAGGAAAGTTAAGACCAACCTAGACAGCATATTAAAAAGCAGAGACATTACTTTGTCAACAAAGGTCTGTCTAGTCAAGGCTCTGGTTTTTCCAGTGGTCATGTATGGATGTGAGAGTTGGACGGTGAAGAAAGCTGAGCGCCGAAGAATTGATGCTTTTGAACTGTGGTGTTGGAGAAGACTCTTGAGAGTCCCTTGGACTGCAAGGAGATCCAACCAGTCCATCCTAAAGGAGATCAATCCTGGGTGTTCATTGGAAGGACTGATGTTGAAGCTGAAACTCCGATACTTTGGCCACCTGATGCGAAGAGCTGACTCATTGGAAAAGACCCTGGTACTGGGAACTATTGAGGGTGGGAGGAGAAGGGGATGACAGACGATGAGATGGTTGGATGGCATCACTGACTCAATGGACATGAGTTTGGTAAACTCTGGGAGTTGGTGATGGACAGTCCTGGGGTGCTGCAGTTCATGGGGTGTCAAAGAGTCAGACATGACTGAGCGACTGAACTGAACTGAACTGAACTGAACTGATAGGGTCAAAGAATTTTCAGCCTGGATACTAGAGGAAGTAAGCTAGAAAAATAAAAGCCAGCCAGAAGATGAGATAAATAAAATAGACGTTATCGAGGAGTGGAATTATTGGTGATGGCAAAGTTTAAGATTTGAACCTAGAAAATAGGTTGGAACGCAGATCAATGGAGGAGAGATGGTCACAAAACAGAGTTTGAAGTGTTGGAAGGATCCTTAAATGTCTGTTGAAATTTCCAAGTATTAAGACCGGAGTAACACCTGACACCGTGATTCAGGGGCTCAAATAGTCAACAAATGAGGGAAAATATTTTCAAATGCAGTAGCTGCTAGCCAGGGTATTGGGTATGTAATCAAATGATAAAGTTTCAAAACTAGGTGTTTTTAGGAAGACAGTAGAGAAAACATTTTAAAAGCAGTGACAGACAGCTAGTGGAATCCTATATTCTGTCTCCAGGGCCCTGGGAGAAGGTCTGGTGTGTGTGTACAGGGGACTGAAAGGAAATCACAATTTTAGAAGCCAAAAGAAACTCACCCACCATTTGAGTGTTCTCAAGTGAGAGTGAGGTTTCTATTAGAGCAAGAAGGTGAAGAGCATGACCAAAGAATGCTGCTGCTAAGTCACTTTAGTCGTGTCCGACTCTGTGCGACCCCATAGACGGCAGCCCACCAGGCTCCGCCGTCCCTGGGATTCTCCAGGCAAGAACACTGGAGTGGGTTGCCATTTCCTTCTCCAGTGCATGAAAGGGAAAAGTGAAAGTGAAGTCGCTCAGTCGTGTCCGACTCTTCCTGACCCCACAGACTGTAGCCTGCCAGGCTCCTCCGTCCATGGGATTTTCCAGGCAAGAGTACTGGAGTGGGGTGCCATTGCCTTCTCCGGACCAAAGAATAGGTCAAGATAAAATTTTAATGATGGACCAGAAGTTCCCAAAGACCCGATGGAGGCTGGGGATAGGAGAGGAATAGCTGGAGATGGCGGGAGTCGTGGGCTTGGAGCCAGCAGTAGAGGCGAAGCTGTGCCTGCTAGGTGGTAGGGAGCAGTGGGTGTCCTATCCTTTTCCCTGACCTCTTTGGATGAAGAAGAGGTGGTCTGTGATGCAGTCTTTTTCTCAGTGTTTGAGGTTCTTCCCTTGATCACTGTTAATAGAGTTGAAGTCTTCTGAGTGAAGGTTGTTAAATGAATGTTTAAAGTTTTCAAATGCTTGCTATGCGCCAGGACCTGTACATCCCTATAGGACAGAGACCAGTAGAGATGGACCAAGGGCCAGTGGGATGACAAGTGTTCAGGAAGGACAGAAATAATCTGGGGAAGGTCAGGAAGGTCTTCATACAGGAGGGGCAGAAGAAACGCACTTCTAGATTAGTTAGCTTGTGCTTTGATTAGAAGTAGAGGGGAAGAGTGTAGAAGGTAGAGCACATATTTTGAAATCCCAGTCTGAATTTAGGATACATGTGGCAGTCAAAAGCTGCGAGAGGGAGCCAGACAGAGGCTGAGAGAGTAACGGCCCTGCAGGGATAGATGTTGAGGAAGGCAGGAGTGTTTTCTTGCAGCGATTAATCTGGCAGTGCTGTGGTGGATGGGTTGAAGGGCTGAGGAACTGATGGTGCGATCAGCTGAGGTGAGCAAGCTGCATGCGTTGCGAGGAGGAAGACAGTTTCTGGAGGGAGAATCCGAACGCTTGTAGAGAGAATGATCGTCCTGGTAATTTAGTCAGCAAGCGTTTTCTAATGAATTAAATGTTAAGTCTTAGGCAAGACGAATTTTAAGTGTTTCAGAATCATTCAGGTAAATAAAGGCCTAGAAGTAATCATGTATACTAACACCTTCTACCAGGTCTATTTCTGATATAATAAATGATGTGATGGTTGTGGGAAGGAAAAAAACCCTCGAATAACATGGAAGGATGTAAAGCTCAACTTTTTATGTTTCTAGCTTATGATGAATGTGTACTGTGTTGAATTTATTGGATGTTTACTTTTCATGTAAGGGTAATCAGTCATTGTTTTCCATAAATATTTGAGTTGAATATTAGATTTAATAGTAATGCCATTCATTACTTAAATACTGAAGTATGCTTAATATTAAATAAAATAAATGTTGTTTTAAGCAAACAGCAATTATCTAATAATGAACTTATTAAAATCAGTATTTTAGTAATTTTCAATTATTAGGAACATTTAAAATTTATATACCGTGGACTATTAAGAATTCTGTTGATCTTAGAACTCATGCTCATTGCTTATCAGTCCCCTCGTTGAGTTACTCCTTGCTCAGCAGCGGTAGCATTAAAGCTATTTATAATGCTTGGTTAGTACAGTTACAGCTACGTAAAAAGTGCATATGCGTACAGAGAAAGACTCAGAGAGAATGCTTCAAGATAGCTGTCGTGTTAGCTTTATAGATCTTCTCTGTCTTATTTTTTTTTTCGTACTTATAAGAGCCACTTCAAACGAGAAATAAGGCATTTTAAATCAGAATATGTTCAAGCCATAGAGTAAGGCTCGGAGCTCAGACATCTGGCAGAGGTGACCCCGCCTTCCCTGGCCCGGCCCTTCCTCTGCCTGGGTTCCGTCGCCCTGCCCTGGGCTCTGCCTCGCGCTCTTCTCCGCTGAGCCCTGGCCGTGTGCATCGGCGCCACCAGTCACTTCACAGCGCCACGCCTTTACCTTTAAGCGCTAACGGGGACTTTTTAACCTGTTGATACCAAAATGTAGAGCTCGAAGGTAAAGGGGACTAGGCGGAGGGAAACTTAGGTACTTCTGACAGTGTTAGTCTTTCCTTTTACACTATTTCAGTTTTTTCCCATTTGCTTTTCAATGCCCCTAAGCCTCAGTCTCCCGAATGGCTGGAGTGTTGGGTAGTATATTTAAAGTTGGAGAATTAGAAAGGGCAGCATGTCCAGTCTTTATTTCTGCTTGAAACTGAATAAAGCTAACAGAGTACTCTAACTCAAAACTCATCATTACATGCTTGCCTGGAATTTTGCAAAGACCTATGTGACTGTCTTACACACTAAACAATAAATATATTTGTATTTTCAGGGAAATTTTGGTGAAGTATTTAAGGGCATATTAAAGGATAAAACTGCTGTTGCTGTTAAAACATGTAAAGAAGATCTTCCTCAGGAACTGAAAATAAAATTCTTACAAGAAGCCAAGTGAGTTTTCTAAAATAACGTTAATATGTACTACTCAAAAGTGATTCATTAAAATGTAAGTTTGAAGGTATCGTAAGTTATGATTTGGTGAATTAGCAGGAGGTACTTTCAGAGTCTTCAAAAGTAGGCACTTCAAAAGTAGGCAGTCGGAAAACAAATAGTTTCTCTTTTGAAGTGAGATTCTAGGTCGTTTAGCAGTTAAAATCAAAAGAGCCAGATGCTAAGAACAGTGAATATTCTTCAAGTTTTTAAAAAAACATTGCTGTATTTCTTGCTCCTATCACATATGCATATACACATATGTGTATGTGTAGTGTTGTGATTGACCTTATAATAAAAATAGTCTGTGTTCTCCGAATAAAATGCTTAATGTAAATGTACCTTGAGGATTGAATGACATCTTCCTTACTCTCCTTAGATATTATGGCCTGATTGTTCCCAGCTGTCAGCGTTCTCTTCTTGGAATCTCAGATTTCTTCTTCAGCTCAGTGTCTGACTTTGTTCCAAAATTTACAGTGTTTCTTTTCTAATTGATCTTCTAGAATGATTGTCTTCCCCTTTTTCTGTTTTAGCTAAAATGTAATGTTGCAGCTTGCCAGCCCTATATTGCAAATAGTTAAAACTATTCTGTTAGTTGTAAAATCTAGTATATACAACAAAACACAAAAACAAACAGAAAGGGGCTTTGGACAGAGAACGGACATACGGATGGGAGATGTTCGGATGAGGAGGTGGGTGGCTGGGAGGGAGAGAAGAAGGGTGTGCGGGTCCATGGATTGGTGGTGTGAAGGGAAGGAGGAAAAGAGGGGTGTGTGTGTGGGTGTGTTACCTCCTTCATGGCATTGTATATGAAAGCAAAGCTTCGTAAAGTGTGTGGAAGAACAGAGGACGTGGCAGTGAGGGAACTAAAGCCCATGGAGTGGAGCACCCTGATGCCATTTCTCCATGTAAACAACAGATATTTATGGCAACGTATTAAGCCAGTTGTGCACATTTATTACATATTATCGATGGAATAAAGTTGCAAGCATTTTTCATATATATTATCAGCAATTCAGAAAAAATATTCTATAATGGATTTAAAAGCATCCTATTACAATGGAAATTCATGGGCTTATTATTTTAGTTATCCATAGATATCTTAAAATATCTTGCTTTCTAATTTGTGAATGTTTTATTGAAATATAGAGTTTAATTTCTTCTTCTAATGTGAGACTATGAAATTTTCTGTTAAAAATGACAGTTATATCCATGCAAGCTCTCAAGTATCTTTTAATTAGAAGATAGACCTATATATTTAAATATTTAATGTCATTTGGGTTCGTCCTGGCTGTTTTGTAGAATTTCTTTATTAAGCAATTTGCAACCTAAGAAGTGGCATTTTGGATTAAAGTCAATCATTCTAACTCCTTTCTATGTCATCATCGAAACTGCAAACTCAGTTATTAAAGTATTGTTTTATCTCTAGAATTCTTCCTCGTCTGTCTCCATTTGTTAATAAACATTGTACATTTTCAATTTATGCCATGCTTTCTTAGAGCTCTCTCTGCTTTAGTTGTACATGTGCAGCACATATATAAACTATTTCATCTTTCTCCAGATGAAGTTATTTTCTGCATTCTCCTAGGAAAGAACCTGTGTTTTTTCAAATATGAGTAAATGTATAACTATGTCAACAGGATAATATGGAATATCATTTGATAACAGAGATCATCAGGGCAGACAGGCCTGTAAGGGGATCTAATCTATTTGTAACTCATGCTTGGAGTCCTGTGGATGAGTCTTTGCTATTTTTATAGCCCTCTGAAATTCTGCCTTTGTCCAAACCAAAACTTCCTTGCTTTAACTTAAGTCTAGTGTTACTCATCGTTTAACTTTCTGCCAGGCTTCTCAAAACTTTTGAGTTTATACTATTTGAAATTGACCATGATTGTCAAGTAGGTATTATGAAATCTAAATATGAAGTGATTACTCTATAGCATTTACCAATATGAATTGTTCTTAAATTTATCTGTTTCAAGTGAATTGTGTACATAAAACAAAACTAAACAAAAAGATGCTGCCCTCACAGCTTACAGGTTTGATCCACTAACACTCTTCAGCTTTCGTGAGGGCATCGAAAAGCAGATGCTCTGAAAGGGGTTCTACATATTTTGGACTGAGTAAGATATTCAGATTTAGCATGGTTGTTAGTTATTCAGAGTGGATACTCGTTTTTAAATGAATATATAATTAAAAGCTGACTCATTCATATCTATTTTTCCAAGTTTTATGAAAACTTGTATACATCCCATTTATCATAATTTGTCTTCGTATTTAAGTTTTAAACATTGTGAATTCTCTTTGTGCATACTACACTTGATCATAAATTAATGCTTACTGCTTAAATGGTGACTCTTCGTATATTTCTCTCATCCAGAATTCTCAAGCAGTATGATCACCCCAATATCGTCAAGCTTATAGGCGTCTGCACACAGCGCCAGCCTATCTACATCATTATGGAGCTGGTTCCAGGTAATACCGTCTCAGCGGTCTCCTCGATGGCACTTTACTGTCGCTCTGCTGCTTTTACATATTGTCTCTCTGATTTCTCCCTGTGAAGCTCCCCGTGATTCCTTTGACATTTTCCTCATGGTGAAGAGCCTGTGCATGTACTCGTTGTTCCTATAGTCTCTAATATTTGCTGTTTTCTAGAAAATGTCAAGCAGCATTTTTAAGAGGAGATATATTATTACATTGCAGTTACTCATGGAATTTAGTTATTATAATGTTTCTGTGAGAAAGACTATTTAGAAAAGTTGTCTACTTAGTTCGACTCTATAGTAATGATGGTGCTTTAGTTCACTGATGTCGTTTCACACGTGCATCACCACTCCTCCTCTTGTTAAGCTGCACATAGTGATACCGTAATGCTTTGGGTCACAAACTTTGAACTTCTTTAATATGTGGACAAAAAAAGGTAATCTCTCTAGGAATTTATCCTTGTATTTCTTTCTGGTGACTTTTAATACTGCCAGGTATTTTGGTTAACTACTTTTGCCAACAAACAAGGATAACATCAAACTTATATCATATATCTTTATTTTTATTATATTGATGCATCTTTCTGTTGTAGAAAATATAATCAGAGGCAAAATATAATCTTTATAAGATTTACAAATACAGTATTTAATAACTGATAAGGATTTGCTTTGTTACCTTAACTGTTTACTCATTTTAAAAGAAGAAACTTAAAGGAATATGAAAAATATTTCCAACTTTGAATATACGTCACATAAACCTGGTATTGTTGATTGCCCACTGAAAACTTTCCACATAACCCTGTCATAATTTAAGGACAGTCGGTGCAATGTTACCTTGCTGGTTTGATTGCCATTGGAATATCTCTTTACCACCGTGTAACTGCAAGATTCCTGATTACAGTCATTTTCCTTCTCAAGATGGCAATGGGTATCTGCGTGGTTTACATTGCTTGTGATTAGACCTCAGAGCGGCTTTCATACAGTTGTGAAAAATAGACTACAGTCTAAAATTTTAAAAACAGTTGCATCGCCTATAATTATACCTAAAATAGTATGTTTAAGTATTATGAATACATAAAACATTTACATAATGCAGATGATGCCCCCAGATAATAAGGGATGTCACTGAAAAAGTTAGATTTGAGAGGTGGGGCAGACTGCATGAGGAGAAGTGATTTGGTGTTCCTGCAACTGACTGAAGGAGCATGGTGACAGACCCCTGATGGAGGTCCAAATTGAATAAAACAAAAGATAGCTTTGGAAGAGAGCCAGGGAAGTGTTTATCTAGACATTAAATAGTAACCTTTGTTGATATTTTTAAATGATTAAGAATAATAAACTTCATTAGAAAATTCAAACTGTAATGAAGGCAGAAAATTAAAAATAAAAAGCTCCTACTCAACAATCTAATCTTAATCCAAAGCAAACTATGTTTGGTTTTTCGTGGTTTTTCCCCCTGGAAAATGTTTAATATAGAATACCATGATTTTATGCAAATATTTTAATTATTTAAAATCATAAAACTTTCCTTTTTCTCTAATATAACATGGTTTCATTGTTTCCTATTCATCCATATAGTTCTACCTTTTCTTTATAATGGCTACAGAATATTCCATTATTTGGTTTTATATAATTTAAATGGGCCTTCTATTGATGGACACTTTGGTTGTTTCCAGATTTTATTACTTTTTTTTTCTTTTTTAAACAGTGTTCAACTTGGGTCTGAGTTTATGTGCATCTTGATTTATGGAAAGTGTATTAGCTTTCTGTTTATGCACAACAAATGATCATAGCTTAGCAGCTTTAAATAGCATCCGTTTATCACCTCACAGTTGTGTAGGTTAGAAGTCCAGGCAGGCGTGACTGAGTTCTCTGCTCAGGGTCTCACAAAGCCAAAAATGAGGATATCTAACTGAGTTCTTGTCTGGAGGCACTGGGAAGAATCACTGCCAAACTCCTCCTGGGTGGTGGCAGAGTCTCATCTCTTGCAGTTGAGAAATGGCCCAAGGTTCCCTTTCTTTTCTCGCTGTGAGCCAAGGGCATCTCCCAGCTCTTTACGGGTTTCGCTTTCTTTGATCTTCAGACCCAGTGTGTCACATCTTTCAGATGCTTTGAATTCCTCTAACTTGCTCTACGGTTTTTTGTTTCGTTCTATTTTGTTTTTTCAAAAAAGCTGAGAGAAAACTCTGCTGTTTTGAAAGGTTCTGTGATTAGAACAGGTTCACCTGGCCAAGCTGCCTATCTTAGGGCAGCTGTGCTACATGACAAAATATAATTATGGGAGTGGTATCTAACCGTGTTCACATGTTCCAGGGGTTGGGGTGGGACATTACTGGGATGCCGTCTTCACGTTCTGCCTACCCCAGTGGACTTGGCTAAACTTTCTTGAAGGTCCATTGCAGTGTGGGATGTGAAACCACACTGAACTTTTCATACTCTGTTACATTAGTTCAGTTGGTTGATCTTTTAAGATGAATGCATGATTTTTGTAGCATCATGCTTTGTCATTTCTCATTTGGAAAATACCAAGTGACCAAACAGTGACATAATTCATTATGCAGTATCGAAAGATCACGTTCATTAATGCCATCCCTAATCTCACTGGAAGAGTAATAGGAAGTGTCAATTTCTTGACAGCAAGTATGTGTTTTTCAAAATTTTAATTTGCATTAGAAAACTGGAATGTTGTCCCTGGCAACAAAAACAGACAGTTTTTTGCCTTGAAGTGTTGGACTTAACTTCACTCAGTCTTAAGAGAATGTCAAATGTCTAATATTTAATAGCTGTAATTTTTCAATCTTTTTGAAAACATTTATTGACATGTAATTAACATACACTATACATACATACATATATATATATAAAAAAATACTGACATGTATACACTTGTGAAACCGTCACCACAATCAAAGTGATGAACACACCTCATCTTCAGATTTTTCTCATGCCCTTTTAGTCCCTTCCTCCTCCCGCTCTCACCTCCTGTCCCAGTCCACCACTGATCTACTTTCTGTGACTGTATATTAGTTGGCATTTCTTAGAATTTAATACAAATGGAACCATACAGTCTGTGCTCCTCTTTTCTTGTTTGGGTCTAGCTTGTTGCATTCAGCATAATTTTGAGATCTGTCCATGTTGTAATGGTTTTCAGAAGTTCACCTTTTTATTGCTGAGTAGGACTGCATTATATGAGTATATCCCATTTGTTATCAACTATTGATAGACTTTTGCATTGTTTCCTGTTTACGGCTACTGCAGAGTAACCTGCTGTGAACATTTATGTACAAGTCTTTGTACTGACATGTGCTGTCATTTTTCTGCTGAAAATTTACCTAGGAATGGAATAAGTGAATTATATAGAATGTACATGTTTAAAATTTTAAGAAGTTGCTAAATTGCTTTCTAAAGTCATTATACTAGTTGACATTGCTAACTGCAGTTTCTCTACATTTTCATCAACACTTTGTATGCTCAATCTTTAGACATTATAATTTTATGTTGACGTGTCTTACTGTGGTTTTAATTTGCTTTCCTAACTGACTAATGATTTGAGCATCTTGTCATGTGTTAATTTGCCATTCATAATCTTCTTTGAAGTATCTATTTAAATAATTTGCCCACTTTTTAAAAATTTGGGTTGTTGAAATTGGGGCCTCCCAGGTGGCAACCGTGGGAAGGAACCTGCCTGCCATTGCAGGAGCTGCAGGAGACGCGGGTTCAATCCCTGGGTGGGGAGGATCCCCTGCCTGGAGAGTCCCATGGACAGAGGAGCCTGGCGGGCTACAGTCTGTGGGGTCACAAGAGTGGGCCATGACTCAGCGACTAGACAATGACAGCAAAGAGTCAGACACAACTGGACATGATTGAGCGCCCGAGCACATGGCCACTGAGCCACGATTCTTTATATATTCTGGGTACAAGCCCTTTGTCAGATGTATAATTACCAAATATTTTCTCTCAATTTGACTTGTTTTTTCATTCTCTTAACAGTGTCTTTTAAAAAGCAGATTTTTTTAAATTTCAGAGTTTTTTTTTTTTTCTTTACAGGTCATGTTTTTAATGGTAAATCTAGGAAATCTTTGAATCCCAGATGACACACTTTTTCTCCTATGTTTACTTATGCGATTTTTATAGTTTTAGGATTTAGAACTTATACTTTGGTCTGTGCTTTATTTCATGTAATCATGAGGAATGGTTTGAAGTTCATATTTTTGGCAAGTAGATATCCAGTTGGTCCAGCATCACTACTCTTCTTTCCCTCCTGATTTTTCCACCTTCCTTTTAAAATATATTTATGTGTAATTATATTTCTGGATTATGGGCATCCCTGGTGGCTCAGACGGTGAAGAATCGGCCTGCAGTGCAGGAAGCATGGGTTCAGTCCCTGGGTCGGGAAGATCCCTTCGAGAAGGGAATGGCAGCCCACTCCAGTATTCTTGCCTGGAGAATTCCATGGACAGAGGAGCCGGGTGGGCTACCGTCCATGGGATCCCAAAGAGTCAGACATAGGACTGAGCGACTAACATGCACGCATATTTCTGGACTCTTAATTTCTGTCAGTCTTTCTGTTTGTTGTAATGCCAATACTACACTGTCTTGACCACTTGTAGTTTTATAGTAAGTCTTGTATCAGGTATGTTAGTTGTCCAACTTTCTTCTGGTTTAGAATTGTTTTGGCTATTACAGGTCCTTTGCATTTCACTATCAATTTTATGGTTAGTATTTCAGTTTCTATATAAAGGGTTGCTAAGATTTAGTTTAGGGTTAAATTGAATCTATAGAGCAGTTTGGGGTGAACAGGCTTCTTAACAATATTGAGTCTTCTGACCCCTCTACATGGTATATCTTTCTAGTAAGATAGATCTTTAATTTCCGCTGCAAGGTTTTGTAGAGTTTAATATATAGAACTTTCCATCTTTTGTCAGACTTCTCTCTGAGTATTTGGTTTTCTGAGGTGCTATTGTAAGTGATTTTTTAAAAAATAAATATATCCACTATGGAAGTCATAATATATATGTGAATAACACTGTCAGTCAGTTTGATGTATTGACCTTTATAGGACCCTCGACACAACATCACCAAGATATACATTCTTTTCAACTACATAGAGAATGTTTATCAAAATAGACCGTAGCCTGGGCCATGAAACAAAACTCAATACATTTATATGAATTTAAGTTCTGTTGGCTTCCCAGGTGGTGCTAGTGTTACCTGCCTGCCAATGTAGGAGACATAAGAGATGCAGATTCGATGCCTGGGTGGGGAAGATCCCCTGGAAGGGAATGGCAACCCACTCCAGTGTTGCCTGGAGAATTCCATGGACAGAGGAGTCTGGCGAGCCACAGTCCCTGGGGGCGCAAAGAGTGAGACAGCATGAGCAACTAACACACATACACACACGTAAATTCTATGAACACAACAGAAATAAAGTAGAACTCAAGGATAGAACAATTTCTGAAAAATGTCTAAATATCTGGAAAGTACGCAATGCATAGCTGAATGACCAGTGAGTCAGAGGGGAACTTAGAAAGTATTTTGAACTAAATAGGAAAAAAGAATCTCAGTATTTATGTGATTTATATGATACCTTTTAAGCAGTGCTTAGGGACGTAAATCTAGCACTAAATACATGTATTAGAAAAGAAGGAGGAACTCAAAATTATGATCTGACTTCTACCTTAAGTGCCAATTAACTCAAAATGTTTATGTAAAAGAAAGGAAAAATATAAATGGAAGAAGAAATCAATAAAATCCCTTGAAATTAATGAAACTGATAAAACCTCTATATAAACTCTTAAAAAAGATGCAAATTACCAATATCGAGAAAGAGGTGACCTCATTACAGATTCTACATAATTAAAAAGATATCCATAATATTTCCTTAATCACTATATAAAGAAATTCAACAGCTTAGATGAAATGGAAAAATTTTCTGAGAAACAAAAACTACCAAATCTCATTCAACCTTCATAACCCCATATCTTTTATAGAATTGGTCACTATGAAACCATCCTTCAAAGAAAACTCCAAGCCTATATCACTTCGCTGGTGAATTATACCAAAGTTTTAAGAAGAAACACTGGCTCTACATAAATTCTTAGAAATGAAAAGGAGAGACTACTTTTCAACTCATTGAGAGCATTGCTACCTGATTCTATAGCTAGGCAGAAATATTACAGGAAAAGAAAACCACAGACTGTATGTCATTATTACATATTTAAATTCTGAGCACAATTTTAATGAAGCAAATGAAGCCATAGACAAATACATCATGATCAAGTGGAGTTTATCCTAGGACTACCAGCTGATTTAACCTTCAAATAGCAATCAATATAATTCAGATTAATATCATTTAAAATTATATAGTCATTTCAGTAAATGAAGAAAAATCACCTGAGAAAATCCTTTGTTCATTCCTGATAAGAATTTTCTGAAAATGAGGAATAAAAGAGAACGTCTTCACCATGAGTGACTTCTGAGAAAGACCTACAGATAACATTATCCTTAATGGCAAATGTCTGAATGCTTTGCTCATTTATATCAGAAATAAGACAGATTTGCCTACATTTACCAGTTAAACATTGTACTCGGTATTCTAGCTTCCAGGACAATACAGCAAAAAATAAAGCAAGAAAAAGTAAAAATCATCCTTTAATATGTTTATGGTATTTTTCACCTCTGCCACAATACTTCTCTGTCAGTGTTTGAAATTAAAATTATACCTACTATACTACTATAAAAGGCAGTATAGCATTCTATGGTAAAACCACAACAGCTCTTAAAAATAAATGATTTTTTTTTGTTTTAAACATATTAAAATAAATATAATAAATCATCTTCAGTGATTTTTCTCTTCAGACACAGCTTTGAAATCTCTTGTATTAAGCCAGTTATAATCTAACATTCTGATGTCATGAAACCTGGGCCAGAGTAGCAAGTTCAAAACAGTAAGCTCATAATTTTGACATTGTTGTCTTCAATAGATTGTTGTTTAAGTCTAATGCATCTTTTCCTTTCTCATCAGTCAACACATTTACATACAGAATATAAAGGCAAATACCATAAGATTCCTTGTAAAAAATATTTCCACTATAAGATGAAAAGCTGATAAATACATAGTTATAAAAAGCTTAGGAAAGATTCATCCCAGGTATGCAAGCCAGTTTCAACATTTGAGAATTCATTAAAGTAATTCATCACAGTAGGCTAGAAGAAAAATCAAGTGATCATATAGATAGATGCGGACAAAGCTTTTAACAAAATTTAACATTCATTATGATAAAGATTTTAAAAAGTCAGTAAACCTAAGGATCTTGCTCAGTTTGTTTTTTTTTTAAAAAAATCTATAAAAACCCTACAGCTAACATTATACTTAATGGTAAGAGACTTGAAGCTCTCCTACTAAGATCAGAAAGCCAGGCATGGATGCCTCTCTGACCATTCCTTTCCAACATCTTACTCAAACTCCTGGCTAATATAAAACAAAAGGACTCAACAGGGGCCCTGTATCAACCTAGAGGGGTGGGATGGGGAGGGGAGATGGGAGGAGGTTCAAAAGGGAGGGGATATATGTGTACCTATGGCTGATTCATGTTGAGGTTTGACAGAAAACAGCAAACTTCTGTAAAACAGTTATCCTTCAATAAAAGAAAAAAAAAGACAAAAGGAAACAAAAGTTATACTGATGGAGAAGGAAGAAATAAAACTTTGTTTGCAGAAGACAGTTTGGTGGTTTTTATAAAAGTAAACATACTTTTACCATGCAGTCCGTCAATCACATTCTTTAGAATTTACACAAAGGAGTTTAAAACTTATATCCACACAAAAACCTGCACAAAGATGTTTATAGTAGTTTCATTCGTAATGTCAAAACTTGGAAGCAGCCAAGATGCTCTGCACTAGGTGAGTGGGTAACCTGTGGTACATCCAAACAATGAAATATAAATCAGAGCGTGAAAGAAATAAAATAGCAAGCCATGAAAATTCCTAGAGGGAACATATACATTACTACATAAAGGAAGCCTGTCTGAAAAGGCTATATACTTTTATGATTCCAACTCCAGGCATTTTGAAAAAGGGAAAAGTATGGAGAGCGTTCAAACAAATTTCAGCTGAGAATTGCAGAAGAGAGAGGCATGAACAGACATAGCACTGAGGGTTTTTCAGGCTATTTGAGCTGCCATGTATGACGTAACAGTAGATACATGCCATTCTATGTTTCTCCAAACAGATAGAACATACATTACCAAGAATGAACCCTGATGTGAAGTATGGACTTTGGGTGATAATGATGTCAGTATAGGTTCATCAGTTGTAACAAATGTAACAAATTCTAGCAAGGGATTTGATAATACAGGAGGCGCTCTCTTGTTCAGTTCAGTTCAGTCGCTCAGTCGTGTCCGACTCTGCGACCCCATGGACTGCAGCACGCCAGGCCTCCCTGTCCATCACCAACTCACAGAGCTTACTCAAACTCATGTCCTTCGAGTCGGTGACGCCATCCAACCATCTCATCCTCTGTCGTCCCCTTCTCCTCCCACCTTCAATCTTTCCCAGCATCAGGGTCTTTTCCAGTGAGTCAGTTCCTCTCATCAGGTGGCCAAAGTATTGGAGTTTCAGCTCAACTGAGCAACTGAACTGACTGACTGAACTGCTGAGCTGATAATATATGCTAGATAGTATGCTAGTATAGATGAACCTCAAAAACTCGATGCTAGTTAGAGCAAGTCCAGTACAAAAGACTACATGTTGTATAATTCTATTTCTATGAAATGCCCAGAAAAGGCATAGATAAAGAAGGAAGATTCGTGAATTCCTGCGCCTGGGGGTTTAGGTGGGTATTGACTGTATACAGGCAAAAGAGATCTTTCTGGAGGGATGAAAATGTTAAAATCTGGATTGCACTGACAATCGCGCACCTCTGTAAATTTGTCAAACTCACTAAGTTGTACATGAAGATGCACCACTCTTGAAAAGGCTCAAGAGCCAGGCATTTTGATCAGAAGCTTGTAAATTGTATTGTCTTGTTCAGTCTACTGAACTCTTCACTTTCTTCCCTTAGTTTCCTGTCCTGTGAAGGAAGAACAGCAGAGCTGCTGTAAGAGCTAATAAACTGTTTGTTCTGTGTGTGTATACCAAACACACATAGACACTTTATACGCACACGCGCACACACACACACACACACACACACACAGTCCCGACCCAGGGATTGAACCTGTGTCTCCCGGCTGCATCTGCTGCACTGGTAGGCGGATTCTTGATCACTTGTGCCACTTGGGAAGCCCTTGTGTGTGTGTGTGTGTGTGTGTGTGTGTGTGTGTGTGTGTGTGTGTGTGTGTGTGTGTGTGTGTGTGTATGCACATAGACATAATTTATATTTATATATATAATCTTGAGACGTTGGCTCCATGGTTCAGGGCTCCCCGGGTGGCTCAAACGGTGGAGAATCTGCCTGCAATGCTGGAGACCTGGGTTTGATCCATGGGTCGGGAAGATCCCCTGGAGAAGGGCATGGCCACCCACTCCAGTATTCTTGCCTGGAGAATTCCATGGACAGAGGAGCCTGGCGGACTACAGTCTATGGATTCGCAAAGAGTTGGACACGACTGAGCGACTAACACTGCTACTGTATAGTCTTAGAATGGTTGTGTTACGCTCAGTCATGTTCGGCTCTTTGCGAGCCCGTGGACTGTGCCCGCCAGGCTCCTCTGTCCGTGGCATCCTCCAGGCCAGAACGCTGCAGTGGGTTGTTTACCCGTTATAATTGCTCTGTGTATTCTCATCATCATGTTCTAGTTTTTAGTGTTATTATTTCATAACTGGCCAATAGAAGAAAGTGACCAATTAAAACGACTCCTATAATCTGGCAGAACTTTAACCTATCCTTGGAACTTGCCCCTGCCCTGCCCTCTAACCCTAACCCTAGATTTCTTCAGCCAAGTGTGACGTGACAGCAAATTGGGAAACATAATGTTTGTGTTTAATTCTCCCCTTTCCACCACCGTAAATGACTTTCCACCACAACGTAAGTGTGTATGTTTTTAGTGTTTACCTTCAGGGGTCTTTCTTTCCGTCTATCTAAAACTAAAGTTGCTGGGTTAAATGGCTTTTAAATTTTAGCTCTGATCTATAATATTTTAATTAAGAAATTTTTTCTTTGAAACATCTAATAACAAACAATTAGATTATTCAAAACAGTGTCTTTCTGTCCTTTCCTTATTTTACAAAAGGCATGATGGGGAAATAACCAACTAGTTTTCATTCTTATTAAAGTAGCATAACAATACACAGTCTTTTATATTTACATGGTATTTATAGTTGTCAAAGCACTTTAATTAACGTCATGTCATTTGCTTTTCCAGTCAGTATTGTTATCTCCATTTACAAATAAATTAAATGAGGTTCAGAGGGCTTAGAGTGACTTGTCAGCGTCAGTAAATAGCAAGTGGGAAAATAGCGCTCTGTTTTCTCTCATGTCATTCAACTTATAAGTGGGTCAAAGTATATAATCCTTCTATGAATGGAAAGTATAAATGAAAATTTAAACAGAATGTCTATGCAAGAGATACTCCGTGGGCAAATACATGAATCCCTGTTCCATAATTTCTCAACCTTGTGCACAGGTAAATAAATAGTTCATTACAGTAAACAGGAAGATTTTTGTTTGAGTTCCTTTTTTCTCTACTGGGAATCAAGCTGTGGAGAGAAGATCTGGAGGACTGGTGGGTTAAAAGCAAGATTCAATAACTGCTTGGTGTCTTAGATGCAGGCCATTTCAGAAATGTATTATGCAGAGATTTAATATGCTCCTGCTCTCGTCAGATAACTGAGCCCTTTGGAAACATAAATCTGAAATATATTTCAACCGGAGGAATGTTTGAGGAGATTATAAGCATTTGAAAATTCAGGTTTAGAGTGAGTACTCCAAGATTATCCTGTCTTCATTTGAATCATCTCTTGAATTACAAACACTGCGTTTCTTGCTTGCTTATAGGTTGCTGGATAAATAAAATCAAACAAAAGACAATTCTAAATGGTACTGGGAAATACTGAAAACAAAACAAACTCGAATATGCTAAAAGATGATCCGACTCTATTTTGCGAACAAGTTGTTTTTTACTTAGAGACCCAAGTGAAGAAAAAGATGAGAGGATTTTTTTTAAATGACAAGTCACAACTTAAAGGAATGTTTGTGGTCTGGGCAGCTGCCATTTCTTTTCACATCCATAGTTATATTAAGGCTGCCGTAAGATACCTTGATGAATAAGAAACCAAGCACCGTAACCTCTAATGACAATGTTAGGTACACACCCTGGGTGGAGGTAATTAATTTTAGCAAGACTTAACCATCAGTCTCTAGTCTTGTACTAGATCTTGCTAACAGCTTCTCCTTTCGGACCTGGATGTTCTCACTGAGCTGAGAAGTTCCTGGAACTAATTGAATGTTATATTTTCTGGTCCATTCCTCAGCTCATACAGATCCATGCCTTTGGCAGTCCTCAAACTTATCTGTATTTTAAAATGACTTATGGCTTTGGAGTTTTTAGAATTACTGAGGGATTTTAACTGAGTTTTATACATCATCAAAACATCTCACCTCTATAACAAATTTGAAAAAAAATTGAGCTCGTGTAGAGATTCTAGCTTAGCAATTTGGACATTATTATTTATATTGTCCTCATAAATGTCTTTAAGCCTTTCAGTGGAAATCTTTCCATTATCATAATTTTTTCTATTAATTACTCATTTCATTTGTAATTTCTAGGGTAAGTTTGCTAATTGTAGCCGGAAGGTTAACTTCTTTTAAAAAATAATTATTTTTCCAATTCATATTGAACTTTTATAAATATTTTTATGTGATTCACACAGAATCAGTTTGACATATGACATCCCAACCATAGACTGGTTACTATGGTAGTCACTGGAGACAAGGGTTCTTCTGATAACGAGCCCCAATACTTTGGCTCTGGGTCTTTGCCTGGCATCTGTTTCTTTCCCTCACTATAAATACAGAAAGGGTGCATTCTGCCAACAAAACATGAAGGAACATGGCTCCTGGCATGCAGTAAAAGAGCCCTCAAAATCTGAACTGGCATCTAACCTTACATAGATTTAACCTGTCCCCCATCATACAGTCCATTGCCAGTTATTTAACAATATCACTTCATAGCAGTAAATTTTGAGTTCAAGGAAAAGGACAAACAGTAATTCTCAGATTAATATGTTGTGCTAAAAATGATAAGACATGTCAACTCAGTGGCTGTCTTTTATGTTGCCAATAAATTACTAACTTTAAGGGTTTTATTACTTTGTTGTTTGGAGATGTTGATAGAAAACCATTTTAAAGCAGATTTTGTATGATTCTAAATGAGTTATTATAAATTAGCATGTTGTAAAGCTCCATTTGGAAGAATGGGTAACTTTTTTATGTTAACCAATATTATAACATCTAAACTGAGATGCTGGTCTTTATTTTATAATTCAAGTCTATTGCATTAATGAAAAGCAAAATAAATGCACTTAACTGACATTTTCCGTCGCAGATAATACTTTTGGTATAATGTAAAATATTTCCGAAACATTTTAAAAAGATAGCATCTTTAAATTGATATTTCTTTCTCAGTCAAATGATATATTTTTCATTTGCTGCCTAATATCCCAAAGCAAATGCAGATGGACTAGTTTAAACTGGCCATTTCTCCAGACACTAAAGACACTAATATATTTTGAAGTTAGTTGCTTTATTTAATTTATGCACAACTTAAATTGATAACCTGGTGGTGCTCCACACATGTGATATTAGCATTTTTCTGGGTGTTTTGGGGTAGACCACACCCTTCTAACAGTGCATATTCTTTCTGAGAGGTTGGGCTAAACGCTAGAAACGTTAACCCAGAGGAAAGCTATGAGAAATGAAATTTAAAATATAACAGTTGTTGCTGTGTCCCCCCTTGAGTGGCTGTAAACAGTGCCCAGGGATTGTCTTTTGTATAATGAGCAAAGGTTGGTGTGTTTTAACAAACACTAAGTTTCCATGGTGCATTTGAGCCACTGATCCATGGTCTATATCTGAGCAATATTACTCATGTTTTTTTATGTTCTGAGTGTCTGAAGGCACCTATACCTGTAAAGTGTCTCCTGCAAGGAGGCAGATAGCTTAGTGAGCAGGACAAAGCATGTTCTGAAGCATATTTTCACTTTTAGATCCTGTTTTGAAAATGTCTTTATGATAATTGAAGTTCTGTAATGAATAAAGGAAAATAAGAGTTACGAACATATATGCATCCTTCCACATATAAAATACTGATAAGTTTTAGTTGTGTTATTGTTTTTAAGTTGTTGTTACTGTACATGGAAAAGGCTTAAAAATCTTGCTAAAAGAGTTCAAAGTAATATTATACATGATAAAATTTTCTTTATTGCTGAAAGCTTACTGCATTTGTTACAAATCTTAGAAGTATGAACAGGGCTAGTTAAACTGTGGTGAATTTAGCTGAAATAAAAATTTTTACATATAATGTTTTGGGTTTTGATAAATAAATAGATTTTCCTCAGTTTTCTACTCAGGTATATGACTCTGACAGTGCCTATGAGCTTGGAATTTTCATATTATCAGAATTATAAGAATAGATATTAAAACAATGGCGAGCACAGAATATTTCCAAGATTAAAAGACAACTGAAAATCAGTTGAATCAAAGTTCTTAAAAAATACTTACTTTACATATGATAGAAGTTGAAAAGTTAATATGTTGAAATTTTTCTATTTGTAGTGCAGTACCATAAATGTCCAAGCTATTTTATGTAAAAGCTAAACTTCTCTTGTCAGCATTAGCCCAAGATATTGTAATGTTCACTTCTTTTTTTATGTATAAAGTTTACCCCTTTCTAGTTGTAAGTTATTTATATTCCTGTTTAGTTGTAAATTACATGTGTATTCAGAAATCATGCACAAACTCTGGACTCTTCCTAAATTTGTGGATGAAATGAAAACTTTACCCATTAATACTTGAGAAGATATGCCACGCTACTCAGATATAGCAGTATTTTTTAAGTAGCTGCTCCTGCTGCTGCTGCTGCTGCTGCTGCTGCTAAGCCAAGTCAGTCGTATCCAACTTTTGTGCGACCCCATAGACAGCAGCCCACCAGGCTCCGCCATCCCTGGGATTCTCCAGGCAAGAGCACTGGAGTGGGTTTTCATTGCCTTCTTCTTTTAAGTAGAATATTATTTTAAAAGTATTTAAGGCTAGATATTCTGTTAGATTATTCAGCCATTTGCTCAGTTTCTGAGTGCCCCCCATGTATGCCACATACAAAAGACCCCACAAAAAACAAAGCTTCCAGCTTTCCTGCACCCTGTGTTCTGGAGGGGGAAGAAATGTGTTACATGAGTAAAGCATATATAGTGTGTTAAATGGTGTGAAAAAACAAAGCATGGAGGGAAGAGGATAACACTGCTGGTGTGGGCACAGGTTGGCGTGTTTGGCCCGGGAAGGCCTCAATAGGAGTGGAGAAAAATGAGTAAAGTGCCGGTGGAAGTGAGGGAACACGCTGTGTGGACGCCTGGAAGATGAGCCTCCAGGCTTCATGGAGAAGCAGAAAGAGCAGGGTGGGTGAAGTCAGGGTGACGGGGTATAGTAGGAGGTGAGGTTAGGGAAGGGACGGAGTTCAAGCCCTGCAGGGCCTGGTAGATGAGAAGAGTGAGGTATTGCCTCTTAAGGAGCCACCTTGCAGTGATTGCCCTCACCTAGACATGCTCTGGGTTCCTGCTGCCCTTCCCAGCTTTCCGGGGAAATAACGCAAAGAGAGCTGCATCTTGACGGCCAGTTCCTTGGAAGACACTGAGTATCTTTTAGGCTCTCGAGACCTAAGAGTCTGGGTTATGTTGTCTCCAGTGGACAGGAATGTGTATCTTTTTGCCTTTTCCTCTCATTTCCTTCAGAAATTTGAATAAATTTTTGAGAATTTAAATCAATCTTCTACGTGCTAAATGCTGATTTTATGAGCAGCCACGTTAATTCCATATGAAAATCTGTTATGCATTTGTTTATTTTCTCGTTTCGTCACTAGTCTTCTGGTCATATTTAATATCTCTCTTTTCATTTAGATGCTCCTTTTTTCTGTTTTTTGATTTTCAGTTGCTGTATAACATAACACTTTTTCACAGATTCAGCTTGAGGGATTGCACATTATATTAAGTGTTGCATAGCTTCTTGTCATTTAAAATGTGAAAGTAATATTAGGAGCTGTCATTATAATCAGGTTTTGTATGTGTGGGACTTTTCTGCTCTTTTCTGTATAACTCAAGTTGATTGTCATTGTTGCCTGTTTATGGGCATGAATTTCAATTCCAGAAAGAATATTATTCAGTACCTGACACAGCTGTGCCTCAGACTGAGCACTTAATAAATACACGTAGAAAATGTAACCTTTGCTGGAAAAAAAGTTCTCCTAAATTCTGTGTCAAACTTGAGAAAACAGTATCACATTTGACATTATCTGCATTCAAAATGAAAGGCTTTATATAACAAGCTGGGAGAGATTTAAAAAGTGACTTTATAGCATCTTTAATAATTTTGCATCTTACAGGAGTACATGTATTCCATATTTTCTGTTTTTTAACATATGTTTTTATCTTTTTTTTTTCCTTCTCTTACATGTTAGTCTGTGGATTAGTATTGAGAGCATTTTTGAAGATCTTTGATAAGACTTTCAAATGAATTTGTCTTCCAAGATATTACTTGGTACTAGCAAGTGGTATTCAGTATTTCCCATCTTGGCTGCTAAAATTAAGAAAAAAATCCTTTCTATGTTTTAACATCTGTCATTTGTTGAATAAAATAAAAGTCTTGGATACCTATCTTTGCCTTTTTTAAAAACATTTTTTTAAAGTGCTTTTTAAAAATGAAGGATGGGTAATCATATATTAAAAATTTGTAAGTGTTGAAGAACTGATACTACTTCTGAGAGTCATATTTGTATTATTCAGTTCTTTTTAGAGTGGAATTTATAAGCTAATGAGGCTGTAATTTGAAGGAGTTTTATTATTCTGTCAAAGATATTCTAAGCCAGTCAATTTAGATAAAAAATAAATACAGAAATAACTTTTTTTGAAACGTATCACCCTGTTCTTAAGTGACTTCAAAACTTAGAAATATGCCCCTTTTTAAAAGAGGTATTTTTCTTTCTTTGCATGCTTTTTAAACTTATTGTTTTGAGATTTGGGTTAATTACTTTATTTGATTAATACTTAGCATCAGTTGCGTTCCATATACCATATACATTGGTGGAAAATATAACTGATTTCTTCCGTCATGAAATTCAGTGTAGTGGGAGAGACATATGTTTAAACGGGAATCTCAAATTTATTATTGCAAACTTTACTGTTAAGAGTGTTGCTCAGAGAGATAGTCACAGGTAGCACCTAATTTATTTTAGAGTCTTAGGAAACATCTCTAGAAGGTGACTTTTGTGTTAAGATGAAACAGTAAAAATAATCTCCCTTTGCGCAGGGCTGGGGAAAAGGACGGAGAACTGCCGATGCAGAGTTGTGGGTGGGGGTGGCTTTTGTGTTTGAGGAAGGGGAAGAGTGCCGTGACCTGGGCAGGTCGCCTGGGAGAGATGCTTAAGGTGAGGTTGAAAGACAGGAGAGGTGAACTGGTGAAGGGTCTCATAGGTCAGGGGGATCAGTTTTTATTTCCAACATAATTATGATTCAGGCATTTGACTTTTTTTAAAAAGTTTTACTTTCAAAGAGCACATAGGAAACGCAATAAAAAACCATTTTTCTGTCCCTGCCTCCCCTTTCCCTATGGAATTCTTATGTGTGGAATCTAGAAAAATGACGCAGATGAATGACCCAGACGTAGAGACCCAGACGGAGAGAACAGACGTTTGGATAGCAGAGGGGGAGGAGGGGTGGGATGAATCGGGAGATTGGTGCGTGAAACAGATGACTAGTGAGAGCCTGGTGCACAGCACAGGGGACTCTACTCACTGCTCTGTGATGAGCCAAATGGGAAGGAAATCCAAACAAGAGGAGATGTGTGTGTGTGTATCACTGATTCACTTTGCTGTACAGCAGAAACTAAGGCAACGTTGTAAAACGACTGTAATAAAAGTTAATTTAAAAAAGAACGTGGCACAGTGCTTAACACATTCTGAGTTTTCAGTAAATATTCAGTTCACTTCAGTCACTCACTCGTGTCCGACTCTTTGCGACCCCATGGATTTCAGCACGCCAGGCCTCCCTGTCCATCACCAACTCCCAGAGTTTACTCAAACACATGTCCATTGAGTTGGTGATGCCATCCAACCATCTCATCCTCTGTCGTCCCCTTTTCCTCCTGCGTTCAGTCTTTCCCAGCATCAGGGGCTTTTTCTAGCAAGTCAATTTTTCGCATCAGGTGGCCAAAGTGTTGGAGCTTCAGCTTCAGCATCAGTCCTTCCAATGAATACCCAGGACTGATTTCCTTTAGGATTGACTGGTTGGATCTCCTTGCAGTCCAAGGAGTCCAAGCTAATAATAAATATTAGCTGCTACTAAAGTAATCTGAGCTGAGGAGCAACATGAAGTATAGATTGGATTTTCAGTTCAGTGAGCTATCAGATTACTATCAGGCCCCGCTACTCAGAGTAAACAATATCCAGCCTTTGAAAACCATCAATAGTTTTAAAGCTTGAGTAGTTATCTATTTTGGCCTAGATTGTTTAATCAAAATGTTAATTAATTAAAAATTAATCTGAAGCATGCGTTTCTTTGTCTTCCTACTAGAGCATTCCCTGGTGGCTTAGCAGTAAAGAATCTGCCTGCAATGCAGGAGACATGGATTTGATCCTTTGGTTAGGAAGATCCCTGGAGAAGGGAATGGCAACCCACTCCAGTATTCTTGCCTGGAGAATCCTATGGACAGAGGAGCCTGGAAGTACAGTCCATGGGGTCGCAGAGAGTAGACCATGACTGAGCGACTAAACCGCCACCACCGCCTGGCTGTGATGTGGATGGTCTGGAGACAGGAACAGGAGGAGGAAACGATGGAATTCTAATAGAAAAGAATGCTCTTACTGTGTAGGTCAGCAAGTTCTTTCTTGAGTTTTAACACATAAAACCTTTAGATTTTTGGAGTCCATGCAAACAGAATTTCAAATAGCAGTAGACCAAACATTTTGTCTAATGTCAGCCATAAATAAAGAAGGAAATATGAATTCTGAGATAAAATATGAAGCATTTGTAATAGGAAAGAGTTTTAAATGCAGTTCATGCAGAATCACAGTTCACAGACTCAGAAATGCATAATGAGAGATAGACAAATCACCGTTAGAAGACTACCTGATACTCAGGAGGTGGTTTGGAGGACAAGTAACCTTTGGAGAGCTCAAAACCTGTCTGAGGTGCATAGTAGCGAACAGAATAACAATTTCTCAAATGTGTCGGATGTATAAAAAACCAGAGTATATAAGACAAGCTTAGATGATAAAATAATTTGGCTGAACTGTCTCCACCCCCTGAGTGTACTGAAGATAGATTTATGAGCAGTGTAATTTTAATAGTCGAGGTGGGAAATGATTAAGCTATGAAGAGTAGTTTTTAAGTCCAAGTTAGGATAGGTTCTGGCAGTATCCCAGGGAAAATGACAAGGTTTTTGCCAAAAGGAAAGATGATATTGATGTGAAGGATCTTTCAAAATGTTCTTGGATTTCCAAAGCAGTGTTGAGGTATGCGTGCTCTCCATCTCATAAAGATAAACCATATGGGTTTTTCGTTTGAACAATAATCTAGGTTGCTAAGGAAATAAAAAATTTTTACTATGATAAATTAAATATTTGACCTATTTTGCTTCATTTTTTAGGCAACTAAAAGTTTCATTGTTGAATTAGCATTGAAGTTATTTTGTATAATCCATAGGCAGGTAAAACTATTGAACAAGTCCAAGAAAATGCCTCCCAACACTTCTAACAGTAAAGTTGACCATAAATATTAATAAACTTGGGGTTTGTGTGCTCTCCTTTTGAGTGTCAGTTGGGCTCATTGACAGCCTATTTTTCAGATCTATTACATTACAGATTAAATGAAATGCCGTACGTGCATGCTCAGTCATGTCCGACTCTGTACGATCCCCTGGACTGTAGCCCGCCAGGCTCCTCTATCCATGGAATTTTCCAGGCATTAACACTGGAGTGGGTAGCCTTTTCCTTCTCCAGGGGATCTGCCTGACCCAGGGATCGAACCCAGGTCTCCCACATTGCAAGCAGATTCTTTCCCTTCTGCACCACCAGGGGTTCAGTGTTTGCAAATCTTTATTTACTGTGCTAAGTATTTGCTAATATTAACACAGAACTTCATTTAAAAAATATGATTCTCAAAGGAGAAACAAAGACAAAATTAATGAATTGATGACTTGCTCTTAGTATTCCCTATGTATAATGATACATCTTATATATCAAAATGAATTTTTATCTGAAACAGGTATTGTTAATTTAATGAAAATCAGATTTTAGGCATAAGAATTCCACATACATAATTTCGTTTTCTTATTATTTCCTGTGTATTCTCTGTGTGCGCCGCCCCTAAATCTTCCCGTCTGCCTGTCATATCAGCATTCAACATTTCTTGTTTTTCTTTGCCTGGTCTTGCTCTCCCCCTGCCTTTTCTCCTGACCCAGGAATCGAACTGGGGTCGCCTGCATTGCAGGCAGATTCTTTACCAACAGAGCTACCGAGGAAGTGTCATTGAGAAATAATTGACATGTAATCACTGTATAAGTTTAAAGCCTACAGCATTATGGTTTGATTTACCTATATTGTAAAATAATTACCACAGTAGGTTCAGCTAACATCCATCCTCTCCTATAGAGACCATTTAAAAAAGAAGGAAAAATTGCTTTCCTTGTGATGAGAACTCTTAGGATTAACTCCTTTAACAACTTTGCTATATATCACGCAGCAGTGTTAGCAATAGTCACCATGTTGTGGATTACATCCTTGGTACTAATTTGTCTTATAAGTTGAAGTTTGTGTCTTTTGACCTTTAAATTCCTTTCCTCTGTGTTTCCAACTTCTGGTGACCTCAAATCTGACCTCTTTTTCTATGAGCTGTTTGTTTTTTGTAGACTCCACATAAGCAAGAACATATACTCTTTGTCTTGCTATGTCTGACTTATTTCAGTTGGCGTAGTACCTTCAAGCCCCATCCAGATTGTTGCAAATGGTAGGATTTCCTTGTTTTTAGATGGCTGAGTAATTTTTCATTGTGTGTGTGCATATGTTTTTACACACACACACACATACACTGAAACTTGATGCTTTATTCACCCATCCATTGATGGACACTTGGGTTGTTTCCATGTCTTAGCTCTTGTAAACAAGGCTGATATGAATGTGGAGTAGAGATATCTTTTCAAGCTAGTGCTCTTGTTCCCTTTGTATATATTTTCAGAAGGGAAATTGCTAGATGATAAAGTAGCTTTATTTATGATTTTTATAGTATCCTCCATGCTGTTTTCCATAGTGGTTATTCCAGTTCACAGTTCCTCCCACAGGGCATAGAGGTTCCCTTTCTCCACATCTATGCCAGCCATTGTTATCTCTTGTTTTTCTGATGATGGACATTCTAACAGTCCTAAGATACTACCTTATTGTGGTTGTGATTTGCATTTCTCTAATGACGTGTGATATTGAGCATCTTTTCATGTACTTGTTGACTTTTTATACAGCTTCTTTGGAGAGATGTCTATTCAAGTGCTTTGCAGATTTCTTCATTGTGTTATTTGGGTTTTATTTCTATTGAGTTATGTGAGTTCTTTATACTTATGGAGGTCATTAAACTCTTTATCAGATACATGGTTTGCAAGTATTTTTTTCACATCCTATAGGTTTTATTTTCACTTTGTTAATGGTTTCTTTTGCTGTGCAGGAGCCTTTTCATGTGATGTAGGCCCACTTGTTTATTTTTTGTTGTCTTCATTGTGCTTTAGGTATTATATCCAAAAAATCATTACCGAGACCCACAGCAAGAAGCTTTATTCCTGTGTTTTCATCTAAGGAGTGTCATGGTTTAGATCTTCCAGTTAACTCTTTATCCATTTTTTTTCTACTTCTATAAAAAAAAAATTAGTAAAGTACTGCTCAAAATTCTCCAAGCCAGGGTTCAGAAATACGTGAACTGTGAACTTCCAGACGTTCAAGCTGGTTTTAGAAAAAGCAGAGGAACCAGAGATCAAATTGCCAACATCCGCTGGATCATCGAAAAAGCAAGAGAGTTCCAGAAAAACATCTATTTCTGCTTTATTGATGATGCCAAAGCCTTTGACTGTGTGGATCACAATAAACTGTGGAAAATTCTGAAAGAGATGGGAATACCAGACCACCTGACCTGCCTCTTGAGAAACCTGTATGCAGGTCAGAAAGCAACAGTTAGAACTGGACATGGAACAACAGACTGGTTCCAAATAGGAAAAGGAGTACGTCAAGGCTGTATATTGTCACCCTGCTTATTTAACTTATATGCAGAGTACATCATGAGAAACACTGGGCTGGAGGAAGCACAAGCTGGAATCAAGATTGCTGGGAGAAATATCAATAACCTCAGGTATGCAGATGATATCACCCTTAGGGCAGAAAGCAAAGAGGAACTATAGTGCATCTTGATGAAGGTGAAAAAGGAGAGTGAAAAAGCTGGCTTAAACCTCAACATTGAAAAAACTAAGATCATGGCATCCCATCCCATCACTTCATGGCTAACAGATGGTGGAACAATGGAAACAGCAACAGACTTTATTTTTTCGGACTCCAAAATCACTGCAGATGATAACTGCAGCCATGAAATTAAAAGACCCTTGCTCCTTGGAAGAAAAGCTGAAAGTCAGATAAACCATGTTCTGGTTATAGAAGGAAGACTTATCCATGTAGATACCAGAACCCCTAAGCAAAATTGTGGCTTGAGGATACTGCAGCCAGGCAAGAAAATGATACCCTGAAAAGGTTATAGTTACCCCAGAGAAATCTGTTCAAGACAGAAAATGTCCTGTCGGATCAGATCCTGCAGGTTTTTCGGGTGTCCTTTCCCCTGTGTGAACTGCCCTGTACTGTGCTGTCAGATACTATAGCTCAGTTAAGTTCAGTTGCTCAGTCATGTCCAACTCTTTGAGACCCCATGGACTGCAGCACAGCAGGCCTCCCTGTCCATCACCAACTCTCGGAGCTTGCTCAAACTCATGTCCATCGAGTCGGTGATGCCATCCAACCATCTCATCCTCTGTCATCCCCTTCTCCTCCCGCCTTCAATCTTTCCCAGCATCAGGGTCTTTTCTAATGAGTCAGCTCTTCGCATCAGGTGGCCAAAGTATTGGAGTTTCAGCTTCAGCGTCAGTCCTTCCAATGAACACCCAGGACTGATCTCCTTTAGGATGGACTGGTTGGATCTCCTTGCAGTCCAAGGGACTCTCAAGAGTCTTCTCCAACACCACAGTTCAAAACCATCAATTCTTCTGCGCTCAGCTTTCTTTATAGTCCAACTCTCACATCCATACATGACTACTGGAAAAACCATAGCTTTGACTAGACAGACCTTTGTTGGCAAAGTAATGTCTCTGCTTTTTAATATACTGTCTATGTCAGAGACGTCCCTGGTGGCTCAGACAGTAAAGCGTCTGTCTACAATGAGGGAGACCTGGGTTCAATCCCTGGGTGGGGAAGATCTCCTGGAGAAGGAAATGGCAATCCACTCCAGTATTCTTGCCTGAAAAATCCCATGGACAGAGGAGCCTGGTAGGCTACAGTCCATGGGGTCGCAAAGAGTCAGACATGACTGAGCGACTTCACTCACTCACTCACTCTAGGTTGGTCATAACTTTTCTTCCAAGGAGTAAGCGTCTTTTAATTTGATGGCTGCAATCACCATCTGCAGTGATGTTGGAGCCCAAAAAAATAAAGTCTGTTGTTGTTTCCACTTTTTCCTCATCTGTTTGGCATGAAGTGAAGGGACCAGATGCTATGGTCTTAGTTTTCTGACTGTTGAGTTTTAAGCCAACTTTTTAACTCTCCTCTTTCACTTTCATCAAGAGGCTCTTTAGTTCTTCTTCACTTTCTGCCATAAGGGTGGTGTCGTCTGCATATCTGAGATTATTGATATCTCTCCTGGCAATCTTGATTCCGGCTTGTGCTTCATCCAGCCCAGCGTTTCTCATGATGTACTCTGCATATAAGTTCAATAAGCAGGGTGACAATATACAGCCTTGACGTGCTCCTTTTCCTATTTGGAACCAGTCTGTTGTTCCATGTCCAGTTCTAGCTGTTGTTTCCTGACCTGCATACAGATTTCTCAGGAGGCAGGTCAGGTGGTCTGGTATTGCCATCTCTTGAAGAATTTTCCACAATTTGTTGTGATCCACAGAGTCAAAGGCTTTAGTGTAGTCATTGAAGCAGAAGTAGTTGTTTTTTCTGGAATTCTCTTGGTTGTTTTGTGATCCAGTGTATGATGGCAATTTGATCTCTGGTTCCTCTGTCTGTTTTAAATCCAGCTTGAACATCTGAAAGTTCTCAGTTCATGTACTGTTGAAGCCTGTCTTAGAAAATTTTTAGCATTACTTTACTAGCGTGTGGTAGTTCAATAAACCTGTCTTTTTTGATAAATAGCCATTATTTTTTGTTCTTAAATACATTGATAGAATATAAACCAAAGTGAAAAAAAAAACCCCAGTCATACATGGCATTTTCCCTCTGCCATGTTGCTCACTGAGCTTTTTCTCATGTAATAAAATGAAAATAATATCCAATAAGAGTTGACCAGCAATAACTGGAAGAAAATCCTCATGTATCTAAATCTTTTGTTGGTTTCTCTGTGACATTTAACCCATCACTTTAATGAAGATAGTTTTAATTGCCTGTTTGCACATCATGTTCTTCTAAGTGAGTTACCTACTGGGCTGTGCCTTCTGGGAGTTGATGATAAAAGACCTGGAAAACTTCTTGTGAGTAGTTGCGAAAAGGTCACATAGATAATAACTTAACAAAAGATCTATTTAAAATTAATGAAATATTGCTGTTTGTAAAAGTGCAGTTATATGGATTGGGAGGAATAGAGGCTGCATTATTCATTTTAAATTGGTGACACTGGTAAAGGTCAACTTTTGTTGAATAAGGAAAATGCTTAAGGATTTTACATCTGAATCATGTGTGCGAAGTAGCTGGGAAAGAATAAGGCAGGATGATTCCATTTTCTTGTAGAATTCAGTATCAAAAAAACAAAATCCTCACTAATTCCAAAGTGAACAACTAAGTGCTTGGGTTAAAGCACTAACAGTGGAGGTCAGATGATGGAGGCGAGGACGTAGATTATCCATTGGATGTGCAGAGTGAAGTGTGCAAGGAAACAGTTACTCAGATTGCCTGGGTCAGATTTTGGAGAAGCCCTGGCACTGATGCTTGGGATGGGGAGTGTCAGGAGTCGGGGAGAGCGGCTGGAGAGCTGCAGCCTCATCCGCAGGCCACACACAGATGACAGGGCCCCAGCCCTGGCCCAGCGGGCAGAGTGGACGGCTGCTGTGCAAGTAAGATAGGACTGCAGGCAGCGTGTCCAGAGCAGAGCATGTTAACAGACCCGGAGACGGTGACTGAATATACTCGTTTTCTATTGCACTGCACCTCGGGGGGTCTAGACTGGAATTTTGAGGTCCATCTAACCCAAACCCCTTTATGTAATAGATGGAACCCAAAGAAATCAAGCAGTTTGCCTAAGTTCCTACAACTAATTACAAAGTTGGAATGAGAAGATAGTCTGCCAACTTATGTAGTAAAACTCTATTAAAGTTAATCTTAAAGATGTATAGAAAATGTTTTCCTTTTCCTTTAGATGACTGAAATTTTACTGCATGCATGGTTCTTATCTCCTTCCTGAAACTACTTATCCTAAGAGAAACATTTAAGTCAAATGACTTTAATGTATCTTTTTTTACCCACTTAGATTTGAGAACATTCAGTGTAATTGAGAACCCATTTCATGATGATCTGAATTAGGAGGAATATCAGTTTATGGCCAAACATCCTTGTGCTTCTAGAGAATGATAATTATTTGTAGCGCAGACTTATATTCTACTAGAAAAACTCCAAATAAGGAATTAATGTTTATTTTATATCCAAAATCAAGCTTAAAGAAAAAAGACGATCGATATTTTTGACATCAGAGTGAACCCAATTTAGTTTTTCCCTCTCAGCAGTTACCCAGGAGAAAGCTTCAATTATTCATCATCAGTCGTGCCAGTTTAGTGCAAAATATTCAGCCACATGAAAATAGAAACAAACCCATGCAGAAATGGGAGTCTTGGTTCTGTGGATGTTCACGTCCCATGAGCCCTTAGTTTCAACGTCTGTCTCCCTTCTGACAGAAGTACAGGTGGTTCTTCTGTTTTCCCCTCCTTGGAACCCCACTCCATCTTTCACAGCGATACTGACTGGCTGAATCTTTCTCTGGTCCCACAAGTCAGATCTCACTGTGCATTTCGGAACCATTACTACATATTACTTGTGTATATATTTAGCTGCTGTTTCACCGCATCTTTTGTTTTCCCTTTTGGCCTGCTCTGGATCTTAGTTGCCACACTCGGGATCTTAAATCTTCCTTGCGCGCAGGCTCTGGCTGTGGAATGATAACCCTTAGCTGGTCGTTTTTGCATGTGGAATCTAGCTCCCAGACCAGGGGTCAAACCCAGGTCCCCTGTATTGAGACTGCAGAGTCTTAGCCATGGGATCACCAGAGAAGCCCCAACTGTGTCTCTAGTTTTTTTTTCCCTAATTTTTTAATCTTCCTCATTAGTTTGAGAACTGCTGGGAGAGAGAGTACCCATTAATCTTTAGTAGACCTTGAAGTTCTTTGAACACTGCTCTCCCCTGTATCCTTCCTTGAGAGAACTCTGCCTGCTGTGTCACGAGGCCTTCTGTAGGGTAGCTGCACAAGTCCTTGTCTGGGTCTCCTGAGAGGCAGTACCCTGTGCGGCCCGCCAGGCGGCCGCCACTGCCCCGTCACCTGTGGAAGACGGACTGCAAGGAGATCCAACCAGTCCATCCTAAAGGAGCTCAACCGTGAATGTGCACTGGAAGGACGGAAGCTGAAGCTCCAGTACTTTGGCCACCTGATGCGAACAGCCAGCTCATTGGAAAAGACCCTGATGCTGGGAATGACTGAAGGCAGGAGGAGAAGGGGATGACAGAGGATGAGATGGTTGGATGGCATCACCGACTCAATGGACATGAGTTTGAGCAAGCTCTGGGAGTTGGTGATGGACAGGGGGCCCTGGCGTGCTGCGGTTCATGGGGTCACAAAGAGTCCGACACAACTGAGTGACTGAATAGCAACAGCATTAGAATGTCAACAGTCTTATTCTGCATGTTTACCTAAGATAGATCAAGTTAAGCCAGCTTAATCTGCTACAAAGTCATCATCCTAGGAAATTCTGATCCCTCTAAAACCCCTTGTCCAATAGGAGTAATCATCTTTTTTTATCATTGACCGCTCATCATTGTAGAAATATGTCACACTCATCACAGGTACTCACTTGGTATTTGTTTTAAATACTAAATGGTAAGCAACGTAGCTTTTCTGTTCTAAGCAAAGAGGGAGATACATTTTATTGATGCAGATATTTGAAGCTGGAAGAGACAGTGTTACCTCACACACAAGCATTTCTCTTTCTACTTTTGAAGAAATAATTTAGACACAATATCCTGGCACACAAAATAGCACCCTTGCTTGAAACCTGAAGTTAAATGAGAAATAAAGTTCTTATTTCATTTTTTTTTTAAGAAGCTCTTTACATATTTGAAAGAAGCTTTGATATCACCTCGGGTCACAAAGAGTTGGACACGACTGAGGGACTTTCTCTTCACTTTTTTGATATCACCTCAAAATTTTTTTGTCAGATTATTAGAACGAGTTCAGTTCCCTTTTTGTGCTACATGTAACATGTTCTTTTTGTCTTCATCCAAATTTTTGCCAAAAATTTTGAAAAATGAGAGCATTAAGCATAGAATTCCAAGTCATGCTTGATCACTTCCTAAAAAATTTCCATCACATCTTAAATCTAGATTCCATGGCTGTCATCGTTCAGCCTACAAATCCATTTGGCTATAATTCTGTCTAGTTCACTTCATTTCAACCTAGTGATTATAATGATGAGTTAAATGGCTTGCTGAAATATTGTTGCATTATATCTATGACCTTCCTCTGATCTACTTTTTTAGAGTATTGGAAATCTAGTAAGCTTATTATTAAGGTCTATTACAAGAAACTTTTGCACTGATCTCCTGCATTCCCACTCACCTTACTGGGTACGCCAAGAATGCAGGGCCCTGACTGCTCATTTCCTGGGCCATTTCTCTGCGGTGTGTTTGTAGTAAACAGCTTCTAGGGATAGGCAGTGTCTCCCTCTCAGACAGAGAGCAGTCTTGCTTTGCTGTTCAATCGCTAAGTCGTGTCTGACTCTTTATGACCCCATGGACTGCAGCACATCACGCTCTTCTGTCCTTCATTATCTCCCAGAGTTTGCTTAAATTCCTATCTGTCGAATCGGTGATGCTATCTAACTATCTCATCCTCCGTTGTCCCCTTCTCCTCCCGCCTTTGATATTTTATCATCTGTGTGCGTGCCAAGTCATTTCAGTTGTGTCCGACTCTTTGTGACCGCTTGGACTGTAGCTTGCCCGTCTCCTGTGTCCTTGGGATTCTCCAGGCAAGAATGAGTGAGTTGCCATTTCCTACTTCAGAGGTTTCTCCCGACCCGAGGATCAGACCTGCATCTCTTACGTCACCTGCATTGGCATGCAGGTTCTTTACCACTTGCACCACCTGTGAACCCCCAAATACCACTTGTGATTGTTCGGTCACTGAGTCATGTCTGACTCTCTGTGACTCCATGGACTACAGCACACCAAGCTTCCCTGTCCTTACTCAAGCTCATGTCCACTGAGTCGGTGATGCCATCCAACCATCTCATCCTCTACGGCCCCCTTTTCCTCCTGCCCTCAGTCTTTCCCATCCTCAGGATCTTTGCCAATAAGTCGGCTATTTGCATCTGGTGGTCAGAGTATTGGAGCTTCAGCATCAGCATCAGTCCTTTCAATGAATAATCAGAGTTGATTTCCTTTGGAATTGACTGGTTTGAGCTCCTTGCAGTCCAAAGGACTCTCAAGAGTCCTCCAACACCACAGTTCAAGAGCATCAATTCTCCGGTGCTCAGCTTTCTATATAGTCCAACTGTCACATCCATACATGACTACTGGGAAAACCATAGCTTTGACTAGACAGACCTTTGTCGGCAAAGGGATGTCTCTGCTTTTTAATATGCTGTCTAGGTTTGCATAGCTTTTCTTCCAAAGAACAAGCATCTTTTAATTTCATGGCTGCAGTCACCATCCACAGTGATTTTTTGGAGCCCAAGAAAAGAAGATTTGTCACTGTTTCCATTGTTTCCCCATCTATTTGCCTTAAAGTGATGGGACCAGATGCCATAATCTTCATTTTCTGTAAAATATCTAGCCTATGATAAGTTCAGTTTCTAAAAATATTGTTAGCTTTTGTAAACATTTTTTCCCTTATGAAATTTAAATGTACTTTTGAGTTGGTCTTTTTATCCCACATCTCTTTAAAAATCTAAGGAAACTTGAATTGATGCCTCTCTCTTTTTTCTCTGCAGGTTTTCCTGTAGTAGATAGATACATCAAAATAAGCATTCTTTTGAATTTTTTATTTAGAAAAAAATGCCTTTGTAGCATCTAAGTATGTAAAGGGTATTCCAGGAGCCAACCTCTTAATACACTTGATCGTCCTGTCCATTCTTATCTTTATATCAAAGGCAGCTTTCAAGGGCATAGCAGGCCACGAAATAGACAAGTGGGTTGTTTGGCTTGAAAGCAGGGGGAGACAGTGGGGTTTCTTTGTCTTGGTGGCAGATGGTGGTTTGTGGATAGGGAAGATACCAGGGGTTTATGATCTCACTCTTCGTATGTTTTTTTTGTGTAAATATGTGTGTCAGCCTTAGCACTTAAAATTAATTGGTGAATTTACCTTTCCAGCTTCCTCCTTGAACATTAAAAAATAGCACTATTGAGCCCTCATGCAAAAAAGAAAACACAGTGAATAGTAAAATCTTGGTTGAAAGTAACCAAGGCAATCATGAGAACCTTTAAATGAGAGGGACTATAGCTGTATGAAATACTGAATAATATCTTAAAACTGGAGTCAGCGAGCTGTTTCTATAAAGGGAGATAGTAAGATGTTCAGGCATTGAGGGCTGTCCAGTCTCTGGCCATCCACAGCTGCCCCGTCATAGCTCGAAAGCATCTGTAGACAGCATTAAAGGAATGAGTGTGGTGGTTTTCCAGTAAAACTTCATTTACAAAAGCAGGCATGGGTCTGATTTTGGCCTCTTCAGGCCACAGTTTGCAGGCAGGCATGTGCCTTAGAATTTCAGTTATAATATATCACCAAAATTACCACCTTAAAAGTAAAAATCAAGTGAGTTCAGCTCTCTCCTCCATAGTGTAATAAAGCTGATTATCTCCAGAGTGCTTTCTGGAAGCCGACATTCTGAAGGTCTGTGAAACCTGACTCTGCATCTGTCTTGGCGGGTCACATAACGTCTAGCAAGATTATGGCTGCTGCCCCTTGAACCAGCAAGTGAAAAGTACTGTTAAATGCACTCTTTTATTTCAGAGAACTGTTTTCATGACCATTAGAGAGTTACATTCTTAGAGATCGTCTGCAAAGGAGAAATGCCAGAGGCCCTGGTAGCCTGCAGTGCTGGCAGAGCGTGGTTATTAAGGAACCTCATCTGAAAAGATGGATGTCATGCATTAATCTAAACTGGGAAAAGCGCGCTCTCCGTGCTGCCTTTGGCTCAGCTGAACTGCCCAGGGAGCGAGCTCTTCAGCGGGCGCCGCTTTAGGAAGAGGAGCATGGTGTCAGAAAAGCCGTGTGTCCTCCAAGCCACTTTCAGCCTTGCAGCGTTGCGTAAACGTTTCTCCTCTGTCCTCACAGACTGATCCGTGTCCAGCTTATCACCGAGTCTTTTCAGATCTAGCACTGTGGTCTGTGTGTGTGGGTGTGTGATGATTCTTGGAATAAGCCCTCATCGCCCCGATTAACAACCACCGCATTCTCCTGTCTGATCTCTCTTTCTGTGAAAGCCGCCTTTCCTGCATGTGCCCGTCATGTGGCAGTCAGTATCGGCAGCTTCAGCGTCTGCACCGACCCTGTCTTCGTGTTTTGACTCACCTCCTATTACACAAGGTCTATTCTGTGTCTCACAGAGCACAAATTAAGTCAGTACTCATTGTTACGATTGTCATATAAATTTATACCCGGCTGAGTTTTGATGGGCTGGCCCACAGCCAGAAATCTATTTAAAGAGAGGAAAAGATGAAAAGTTTGTTTTTTAATAACAACTCTGAACAGACATAAATGGATCCTCCATAATAGCTGTCTATAATTTAATCCTTGAGCCTATTTTAAATGTGTAAGTGAACACAACAAAACCAAACTTCTCTGGAGTAAATTGATATCCTAAAAAACAAGGGAAATGAATTATGCGTTTTGTGTATCACTAGGGGCTGGTGTCTCTTCATTTAATAACCTTTAAATTTATTTGAATATAAATTAAGATCTCTACATGATTCAGTGACAGAAAGTCATTAGTGGTATAGCCTTGATGATCCCTTTTCTCTAATGACAAATTGATAAATTAGTATTCTTGTTTACATAATAATCTCTACAAATTTGTTTAATATGATCAGTTCCTCAGAGTCCCATTAATACTGAAAGAACAGGTAGCATCAGATTTTCGTAGCACAGAGGAAGAAACCTTTGAGAAAGAGCTGTTAAGAATAAGACAGTCTTCTATTCTCTTACTTTATGTTGGCTGTAAACACAATAAAGCACTTCTATTTATTATTTCCTACTTGTTCCAGACATTCAATATATCAATATATAGTATCTTTTTAATTCTCAGTATCTTTTAATACAGTTATTATTTTATCCATAAACAATCTTTGAGTGGCTAGTATGGGAGTTATATCAAAAAAAATTATAGAGCTTTTAAATGTTCACTCAATTCAAAAATCTAGAAGAAAGTCATTCTTGAGGCAGCATTTGATCCAGTGGCTCAAAGGTGCCTCCAAAAACTCTTCTCTTTCCTCCGCTCTTCCTTCTGTCCATGGTGACAGCTTCATCCCAAGGCTGCCCGTCTTTGTGGTACTACATGCTGTCCTATATGCTTCCACTTGACAAAAAGCTTCTTTTTGGTACTTCTCTTAAAAAGTTTCTTTCATTCATCCTTTAAAAGTTATCTCCTGTATCTCAATGGCCTGAATTAAACAGTGTACCTACCCCTGAGTCTGGCTTCCCTGGTGGCTCGGATGGTAAAGAATTCACCTGCAATGTGGGAGACCTGGGTTCCATCTTTGGGCTGGGAAGATCCCCATGGAGGAGGAAATGGCAACCCACTCCACTATTCTAGCCTGGAGAATCCTGTGGAAAGAGGATCCTGGCCACCTACAGTCCTTGAGGTCCCAGAGTCGGACATGACTGAGCCACCAAGCGCACATCCCTGAATCAGTCACTTGGAAATGGGACTCCGTTGATATCAGGTTAAGCAAATCTAAAATCTCCTTTAGTGCTGAGACAAGATAAATACCCTCCAAAATGGGAGAAAGGCAGTGAGGTGAGTGAGGACAACCAGCCCTTGCTACAACTGCTCCTGGTTTTATATGCAAAATAACTTCAACAAAAAGAGTAAGTTATACTAGTGTTTATTGTGTGTACCATATGCTGGGTAGACATTCGCTTTGTGGTTTCAATACATTTTAGTCTTCAAAACCACCTTGAGAAATAAAAGGAATTAATCCTTATGTTGTAAGGAAGGTTAGAGATTGAACAGTCTACCCCAGGTTACATAGCTAATCAGACCTAGATTGGTGTGGCCTAACTATCCATGCTGTTTTCACCATGTGATGCTGTATCATTAGTAAACTAGAAGTTGTTTATAAAAACATTCTAAGAATTGCCTTAGAAATTCATCACTGAAGAAACCTCGAAAATAATCCATCCTGTCTTGGCTTCGTATGCGGTATATCCATACAGAAATAAGCCTTGGTAAGACAGAGTTACAAAAGAGGAGTTATTATCTCATTTTACACATTTTTGAGCACCACCATCTTACTGCAGTGGTCAGGTGGGGTACTCTAGGCTACATGCATACACACATATGCAAACATGTATGCGCATGTGCTGCGTGTATGGTTATTGGATAGATCACGCGTTCTAAGAGGCTCTTTAAGTGGCGCAGTGAAAATGACAGAAGATTCTCCAGACAAGGACACTGGAGGGGTCGCCGTGCACCCCTCCAAGGGGTCTGCCCAGCACGGGAATCGAACCTGCGTCGCTTATGCTCCTGCATTGGCGGGCAGGTTCTTTACCACTGGCACCACCTGGGAAGCCTCTGTTGGTCTACAGTCTTATCTGCTAAGAATTGCTTCTTTGAAAATTATTTTTTAAAATGATGCAGTTTGTAAGGCAGTGGTGTTACAGAAGCAGCTTATCAAGATGAGCTCAGAGTCTTAAATGTACTAAGTTTTATTTTGGAATCTAAAGAATTTTATGGCCTCTGTCAGGTGCCATTGATGAGATTCAATGTTATCCTTTTTTAAACACTAATTTTTAGCAAGTGCTTGAAAAGCATAGTTCCCACCGTTGGAGAGGAGCTAAGGAAAAAATGACTAAAATTAATAAAACATTTCATATGTAGATTGTCATCCTGGGTAGCTTATGAGCTACATGGCGGAGACTGTTTTTCACATTATGTACTCATTGATCCAAGAGTGCTTCTTGAAGTATTGTTCCATGCTGGACATCCTGTGGTGTTTGCTGAGATTAGCCTACTGACTAGAGGTGCGGTTCTCTTCACTGGGTTTACAGGTTGGGCTGGGGGTTAAGGAAGATTATGTGAAAGTCTAAATTTAAAAAGGGCAGGAGGCAGAAGGAAAAGTGATGAATATGAGCTATTTTTGGAAAGAAAAAATATTAGGATTCCACAGAACACTGAGGTTATGTCATATGCTGCTTTAATCAAATTCCAGGAAAGATTTTTTTCGTTTGAAAGTTATTCCATAGCTTAAACAAAATGCTATGTGATTTCAAAATTAGAAGGGCGCACTTCCTCTAAACTGGGCCAGGGTATCAATAAATGTATCTAACAGTATATGAGAATATTGGTCCAGGAAGTAACTTGAACTAAATATTGATTTAATTATTGATTTAATGTCCATTTTAATAGACATTTTTTGCCTATTAAAGTTGAAAAATTAGTGGTTAATTTTGCTGTTTACTGTTGCATTTAGGTTTTTGGGGTTTTTTTTTTTTCCCCAAGAAAATCAAGTCAAGCTTGATAGAAGCTATTTCAGTAATGTTCTTAGTAATAAGTTTGATATTCTCTTTGGAAGAACAGAAAAAAGTAAATAATCTGACACCATTAGGATTACTTTTGAAGCATACAGCTTATTGATTTTGTAAATAGTCCACCTAAATTTGTGTAATGCTTGATTTATGAATAGGGGAAAGAGATTAGAAGAAGAACTTTCTAAGGAGAGTTAGGCCAGTGTTTGTTTTCTTGAGACTCTCATTAAAGAAAAAGCCATTTAATCTTCACCTCTAGAGTTGCTCTATTTAAGGAGGCTAGATCCCTGGTGAAGAGTATCAAAAACATCAGGAAATGACAATTAAAATGCTAATCCCTCTTGCAAAACTCGGCTTAATGTCTGACGTTCTAATGGAAAGAAAAAGTAGGAATGACCGTTTTCAGAGAACGTTCATTCACTGTGTTTTGACTAGGTTTGTTTTACTTTGTTTAACAAGTGCAGCACATTAAAATGTCCATTAGCAAGAAAGAGGAGCCAAGCTTTACCCTTTAGTGCCGTGCTCTTAGTGACTGTGGTCTAAGGCTGCCCTGCTTAGTGTGCTTGTCACTGGCCGTATGTAGCTCCTGGGCTCTTGAGTTTTGAAATGTGTGCTTCTAAAAGCTGAACTTTGAATTTCACATAATTTTGAATGATTTAGATTTAAAAAATTAATTTCCAGTACTATGGTTCAGTTATTGAAAAGATTTAAGTATAACATTTCTGGAACCTAGGTATGTGAATCTAGTAACCATGAATTTGATGAAATCTAAATACAGATCAAATATTTCTGATGGAAATTTGCATCTAAATTGAGATGTCCCATAAATGTAAAATACACAACATGTTTTAAAGAGTTAAGATGATAAAATGTAAAATATTTTCACCATAATTTTATAATAGTGCATGTTGATTTAATAATGTTTTATACATAATGGAGCTAAAGAAAATATGTATTACTTAAGTCACATTCACCTTTTCATTGTTGTTACTTTTAAAAATGTGGCTACCAGTATATTTGAAATTGCTAAGTGGCTTGCATTATGCTTCTTTTGGAACATGCTGGTTTGAGGAGTTTCTCTAAGATATCACTAGAATCCATTTGATGTATGAAAATGCAGTCTGGCTCAGCAGCTAAATCTTATCAAAATCGTAGCCTTTTTTTTTTTTCTGTTGGACTCTATTTGTCATGGTGTTAGTAATCTCAATTTTTTAAGCAATCACTGAATCTGGTAACTAACTCAATATCATTTACTTTTTTATTTAACTCATAATAATTATAATCTTTTATTTGGTATTAGAGACAAAAAGATTTCTTAGAAAATTTTAACCAGGCAAATTGGTGAGAAATTGTAACCGAGGAAAAAGAATGACTGAATATTATTATGTGTTGAGTAATACACAGTGTGAAGCCCTTGAAGTATTTAAACTGCATCTGAGAAAATTCATAGTGTCTGCTTTCTAATAAGATGTGTCCTTTTCATGTTTTCTTTTATCTTAAGGGAGCAGAAAGTATGGCTGAATGTGTAGTGCTGTCTGTTCTGGAAGGTGTATCCAGCAGGTGATAAATACGACTTTCATCATGATCTTCTCTTGTTGTCCATTCTTCTAGGAGGTGATTTCCTCACGTTTCTGAGAAAGAGGAAGGATGATATAAAACTCAAACAATTAGTGAAATTTTCATTAGATGTTGCTTCTGGTATGTCCTATCTCGAGAGTAAAAACTGTATACACAGGTAAGGAGAATATTTTTAAAACATTTTCCAGTTCTGTTAATAGGATATTAGAAAACTGATGTATTTGCTATCATAAAGCAATGAATTTTCTTTCACAACATGTATTTCTTGTTGGTTTTCATATTTTGTGTGAAAGTATTATTTGACATTTTATAGAAACATTTGTTTTCTGTCTTCCTGAAGTAACTCCTTATTAGACAATTATTTACTAACTAAAACTTATTATAATCATGAATAGCATAGTGATAAGATGTGCCTCAAGTTAATCATATAAGCAGCTATAATCTTCTAACTGAATAATATTGTTTCATGTGTTATTCCCCCTTTTTAAAGAAATTACTTATAAAGTTATGGAAAATCTTAATAGTAAAATAATTCATGACTGTGTATGTAGCCAAGGATAAAAAGATTTTAGCACACTAGTTATTTCAAAGGAGATTTTAGCAAACTTGCTCTAATCATATTAAGACCAGCAATTGGTCTTAATGCTTTATAGATTGTGGTTTTAGTTGCTTATAGCTGAAAGTATTTTTTTCTTTTTTTTGCTAAATGTGAATACAAATTAAGATCTCTTGAAGGATTCATGTCAGAGCCTAAATATAGCTGTGTATATACATGAAATAAGGTTTAGAATGTGATGCAGTTTTTATCTGCTGGAAGCAGCCCATGATACTGTTTAATGTGGGGAGGGTTCATTGTCAGATGAAACCATTATGTACTTTAAGCTGGTTGGTTATTGAGATGTATTTTTCCCTCATGTGTTTCACCAAATAGCCTTGGACCTAATATTCTGGTGAGGTTGTACAGTGTAGAACTGCAGCAGAACAAAGTTATATTCACCTGAAATATACGTTTATTTGATCTCAATGAACATTTTTGACTTAATGCCCCCCCCGTTTTCCTTAGTGTTCAGTTTTATTCTGAAACTAAAATTATAGCTTATGTTTCAGATATGATTCAACAATCACATGTGTTTCAAAATGCGTTTCAGTAGGGATATTCAGTTCAGTTCAGTCTCTCGGTCATGTCCTACTCTTTGCGACCCCATGGGGTGCAGCACACCAGGCCTCCCTGTCCATCACCAACTCCTGGAGTCTACTCAAACTCATGTCCATTGAGTCGGTGATGCCACCCAGCCATCTCATAGGGATATTATATTTCTGTAAATTAAGACAACGAAAACTAAGCCACTATCATATTCCTGTCTTACTTTCTATGAATAGTGACTGTATTTACTTTCGATAAATGTAGATTGAATCACAATGTAATAGATATTTGAAAAGACTTTAAAAAATTGGTTTTGAACAAGAACTGTGTAATCATTTTGTTCCTTTACGTTAAAAGTAACAGGAAAGGATTGCCCTTTATTTAGAGAAAACCTGTAATGTTGATTGCTCAGGTGTTAAAGTTACTTTGGGTATCAAATGCTCTACTGTAGTTTTTATTCTGTCTCAGGTTTTTTTTGAACTGCTAGACTATCTGTGACTTTAAACCATAATAAATGGCCATTCTTGAAACCGCTGTATTGTCAGTTCCAGTAACACCCTTTAATTGCTGGTGTGTTGTGGTTGAGGGAACTGCTGATTCAGTTTCTTGCTGCTTTGTAGTGATTGCTTTTTTTGCAGATGGGTGACTGTATTTTTTTTAAGTGCTTCTATCATCAGAATTGAAACCATTCTAAATTGCTGATGCAGTTAACTTTTAAAAATTTATCCCACTTACAAAGTCGTAACATTATCTGCTATAATTTTTATTTTCTCCTTTTGCTTAAAAATGTTCATGCATTTACAAATTTTTGAAAGTCAGCCTATGCTTGAACACATATCGTAGAAGACTGTACATAGTCCTGTACCGTTTGCCTGTGAGGAAGGCTCCTAATGGGACATCTTGAACGATGTTGCTGAGAGCAGGTTTGACAAATAGGTTTCAGTGATTGGTCACAGCTGTCTGTGTGGTGCATCGAGAAGGATTCCAGGGTCAGTGACAGAGTCCAGTGATTGATTAGTCACATCTGTTAGGGTGCTCACAAGCATTAACACGAAAACCCCAAATTTGTCAACTGTCAGATAGAATATCTTTGTCTTTAGTTTCATAAATACATATTGGGTATGATTTTTTACTAGCTATATTATAGCAACATGTAATATTTTTCTATACTCACTTTGACTGATAACCTTCTAAACTATCTACTATTCTTCTCTTGTTAATCATGATTACTGGATGACTTTTATGATATCTCTAGCCAGTGGTCTTTTGTTCCTCTTCACACTTATGTATATGATCTTTTGGATGAATTCAGTGTTTGTTTTTTTTTTCATTTTAGTATCTCACCAATACATGATGCTATATTGAGAAAGTAAATCATTCTTTCTGCTGAATTTTTCGTGGAAGTGACTTGTGCTATAGAACTGTGTTCTTCTATGTCTAATTCTGTGGTAGCAGTAGTTGCAGTGGAGTTTTAATTTATTTATCTTTAATAGATATACTCAAAACATGCATTTTTTCTCCAAAAAAATAATATATATATTTATTTAGTATAAATATAGCATAAATATATAAATATAACATATATAGTATACACTACAGTGAAGAGTATTTTTCCTCATTGGAAAAATTTTAGTGAGTTATTTCAAAATTCAATTAAAATTTCTAAAGTGTAATTGAAAGTTTCCTTTCAATTTTTCAAGAAATGAAGAAAGACACCAAGCTCCAGTCTTGACATCCCAAAGTATATATAATACATGTCCATGAATTCTAAAGTGTTTGTCCTACAAATCAAAGCAAAATATTAAAATGCTTTAAATTTTATATGAAGTTATAAATTTATCCTGTTCACGGATTAGAGGTCGCTGGAATTCAGAACCTGAAAATATTTTTAATTGTGTCTCCCCAAAATAGTATCTTCACTTTGGTGGGGGATGCATTTCTTTACTTGAGCTTTGTTTTGTTCTGATTACCGTGAGAAAAGCAGAGCAGTGTTTCACTGTAGATAAAAAGGTATGACCTTTAAAAGGGAGAGAAGCAATTGCATAAAGAAATGGCCTGCTTTTGGAAAATGTTGTTGTAATTTCCATTTCACTTCCAGAAGTGTTCTCTTGATACACTAAGTTTCTAAGTGAAACCATTTCTGTTTATAGTTAGAGTGTTGGATATTTTGGATTTCAGTTTGGGTGAAATCAACCCCGTTTACTTTATAATTATTGAGTAAGCCAATGTGAATTTTTTTTTCTTCCTTTTACTTCATACAAATATTTGAAGTACACTGACAAACTTTGAGAGGGGATGTTACTTACAATGGCATTAGATTGCTAGGTGTCACTCTATTTAAAAGTATTAGACCTGATTATTCTGAGTGTTAAGTGGGTTGAGGGTTGACCTTATACTAGATTTAAATGGTAATGACATTTGAGGTTTATTGCTGATGAGTTCTACTGCAAGATTTATTTTTATTTGGGTCTATTTTTAAGCACTGGTTCTGTGCCGTGTTCTTTGTCAGTGAAAAGTAAAGGAGGATAAACTCCTGAATGCCGTGTATTCGAGAAAAAGACCATGCTCTGTTGGGAGTGTTGGAAGCATTTCTTAATTTCATGATATTGTACATCACTGTCAATGCCAGAAAAGGTGTTTTGGAAAGCATACTATAGAATATGGTTTCTTTTTCTGTTTTAAATCTTACACTGATTCCTCTTCATTTCCGATTACTCTACCACAATGATTTTTTTTGTTATGAAGTAAGATTAACAACTCTACAAATTAAAGTATAAAGACTACAAATATTTTATTGTTTCGTAAAGGTTTTGCTTATCCACTGAGAACAGTGATGTTTCTGGTACTTCATAAACATGTGCGGGAGCCTATTCTGTACCAGGGTGATAACAACATGAGAATCATGGTCCCTGACTTCAGATGGACGTAACAGAAAATAATGCAAAGAGATACTCAGCTTAGTGACAACATGTACAAAATACCATAGGAGTAATATCAAGAAGGTCTGATATGATGTGTCATTGCGGGAGCTATGGTGGGGAGTAATTGGGAAGTTTTGCGGAGGATATTGTTTGATACTTGATGGATGGGTTTATCACTGAATGCAAGGGGAAAGAATATTCTTACTGAAGGAAAGTTGAAAACAAAGTTTTGTATTTCATGAGAAGGCGTGATTAAATCCTGAAGTACAGAGAAATTGATATCAAAATGAGAAGTCCAGGGAGCATTGGGGTGAGCCAGATAAGCAGGGCCTTTCTTACCCAGGGCTGTGTGATGCCATTTAATTTGGCTAAACCTGGGAATGTCTAGCCCTACGTTCAGATGATTTTAAGATGGTTAAAAGTCTCTAGTTTTTAATTGAAAAAGGAAAGTAATTTCAAAAAAATTTATAAAACCTTGAAAAACGTATAATCTTGTGAAAAGGTGTGGATATGAGACCAATTTTATTTGTAAGTTTCAATGGGAAAACAAAATAAGGAAAGCTAAGATTGCCAGAAAGGAACATATTACATTTCCCTTAAATATGTTCCAGAAGAAGATTATTTCATCTCATGGCTCTGATAGGGTAGGCACGCATCCTTGTTAAGATAAACGTGAGATGTCACCTCCTATTTTCGTTTTCTGTGATTTCATATTTTACGAAGATTTGGTGTGACAGTGACCATTTATGTTTTTCCCTTTCTTGAGAGTTCTTCTTTATGGTTTTAAATGCAACTGATTACCTGATATCTGAGCTCTTCCTAAGGTTCTAATGTACTGGAAGAGCATAATTGTGTGCAATACATCTTCATATTTTCTTTAATCTCTTCTATGTCTCATGATCTGCCATATATATAATAAGGAAAATCTTAAGATCACTTTACAGATTAAGGAATTGAGGCCCAGAAAGGTTAAGCAGAGGCCACCTAGAGAATTAGTGGCAGGGCCGCAGTTGGGTCTTAGATGTGTGGCTGCGTCCTGACACGTTCCTCCTCCAGTGTTCTGTCTCTGTCAGGTATTCATGATCCTAACAGCTGACATTTACTGATTACTGAATACTAGGTATTATGCTAATCAAGTGTTTTAGATGCAATGTATAGAACATAAACTTCAGGAGGACAGTCATTTTCAGCTCTGTTATTTGCTCTTCGATTCCAAAAGGCTAGAACAGTGCTTGGTACTTAAAGGAGAATGAGTGAGTCCTGAAGGCAACAGTAGGCACTGTTGTTGGGCCCGTTGTAACACGAGAACTGTGGTTAGGAAGGTTGAGTGTCTTGCCTAAGATCATGTGAGAAGAACGTGGTGGACCCTGGGAGTCGGGTTTGAGAGCCCCAACTCTGAATCACGACACTGGACTCGCCTGCTCTGCGCAAGCCGTGCATCTTCTGACCAATCAGGAAATTCAGGGCAGAAGGTGGTGTTTGGTGTGATGGCTCAGCTTATGATCAACATCTGGTTTCTTTATGATCACAAGCAAAACAGAAGAGGATGCTGAAGCCTGGGAAACATAATTTTAGAAAGGCGTAACAAGATTTTTCTGTTGTTTTTAATGAACAGTTGCTGAAATGCAGCAGTATTTTGTTATTGCTTCTCCATTTAATTAGAGCTTGAAAATTTGTTTTTTTCTTTTTATACGCGATTGTTTAGATACCCCCTTCTGCTTTATCTGTTAATTAAAAACACAAGATTAGCATAGAAATGTGATAATCTCAGTTGACTAAGCATTTATGACTGATTTTCTTGTTCTAACATCTGATTACAATTTTGAATATATTAAGCTGTACTTTTATTTTTAGCTTCTAAAGCCATTTTGCTACAGTACAAAGAGGAACGCTCAGTAATTTTAAATGTCTCAGAAATATATAGTCCTCTCTACTTTAACCTTTTTTTTTTAATCTAGTGCGGCTTGGTATTCACAAGAACACCTTTCTAAAATTTACTTATCTTGCTACTTTATTCAGTGTCAGAATTTCCTATTGCTGGTTTCATTCATTTTCATTAAGGGATTTTTTTTACCTTAAGTCACATGTATGTTTACTGGAATGAAAAAGACCTTCTCTTCTACTGGAATCAATTAACAAATTGGCTTGAGTTAATGTACCAGAGTATCCATCTGCCTTCTTGAAAAACAGAAATGGGGGAATTTGGATAGCAGGTCATAGGAAAAATGAGTTTTGATTTATGGTTACTAGTAGGAAAGATGTACCATATGTAGGATACTATTCAGGAATTCTGCTCAATCCAATAAACAGAATAAAAGTCCTCGAGAGGAAGCAGAGGAGTACTTGAGTGTTTTCCTGGTTTAGCGAGGGCTAGCCTAGTGGGGGGGAGCTGGCTTACACCTCATTCTCTATCATTTCTGATTTTTCTTCACTTAATTGCGATAAGTACATTCCTGATTCAGAATGTCTGAAGTGATCTTTTACTTTCAGTTCAGTTCAGTCGCTCAGTCGTGTCCGACTCTTTGCGACCCCATGGACTGCTGCACGCCAGGCCTCCCTGTCCATCACCAACTCCCAGAGTTTACCAAACTCATGTCCATGGAGTCGGTGATGCCACCCAACCATCTCATCCTCTGTTGTCCCCTTCTCCTCCTGCCTTCAGTCTTTCCCAGCAAATGCAAATAGGTGGGTCACCGTTTTCTCTTATGGCCTTTTTGATTATGAAGAACAGAAACTGCTGAAGCTAGTTTAAGCAATAGGAAGTGTATTAGAAGAAAATAGAGTTATCTCATGAAACTGAACCGACAGGAAGTTCAGCCAGCTCTGGGCGTCACTGCAGTTAGGAACTGGGAAGCAGTCAGGAGCCAGAGCCTCGTCTCTCTCTGTTTGCTCTCTGTTCACTCGGTCTTCCACTGTTTCTTCTTGCTGTGTTGCTGCTTCGTTTCCCTCTTGCTCTGAAGACTGCGTTTCTCTGTCCTATCTTCAGAGGTCGTTCCAGTGACATCCAGGTTACCACCTTCCAAGCCCCACATCTGCGGATAATGAATTAGTCTCTGAGGTCTGGTTTCAGATTCTTGGCAGTAAGAATTGACTGACTCAGCTTATATTAAGTGTTTATGCTGTGCCTAGTCGCTCTGTCATATCCGACTCTTCCAGACGCCATGAACTGTAGCCCACCAGGCTCTTCTGTCCATGGGGATTCTCCAGGCAAGAACACTGGAGTGGGTTGCCATGCCCTCCTCCAGGGGATCTTCCCAACCCAGGGATCGAACCTTGGTCTCCCACATTGCAGGTGGATTCTTCACCGTCTGAGCCACCAGGAATGCCTATACTAGGTGTTTATCCCGTTTTTAATCAATAACATGGTTAGACAGAGAAAAGTAGGCAGTTGATGTTTACATAGATTTACAGGAGCCAGTTACTGTGTTGTTCTCTGTCCATGGAATTTTCCAGGCAAGAATTCTGGAGCGGGTAGCTGTTTCCTTCTCCTGGGGATCTTCCATGGAAGATCCAGGAAGTGAACCTGGTTCTCCCACATTGCAGGCAGATTCTTTACGTTCTGAGCCACTTAGGATGGTATAATTCTTGGAGGATGGAGCCTGGACTAAGCAGCCTTCCAAAAAGAATGGCTGCCGTGCATTCATTGAGTGCTTCCTGTTTGGCGAGTACATTCATTATCTTATTTAGTCCTCATACTTCTATGGCCATTTATCTCTACCCAGAGTAGGAAAAATTGAGGCATCAAAGTATCATAAGTATCTTGTCCAATGTCCTACAACTGATGAGTGGAGGATCTGAGTCTAGATCAAGTGAATGACAAAGCCTAGGAAACTAAGCAGAACGCTTCAACTATGTGTTAGCTATAATTTCCTGTTTCTTCCCTTTGTGAATATGATCAGCCATGTGGGCACCTCTCACAAGGAAACCATTTAATAAACGGTGATTTAGAGAAAGCCTCGCTGTAGGGATGAGAGACTCCGTTATGAGGCTTTGTTCCATCTTTCCTGGGGTGATTCATCCCCACACAGTTCCATGGCACCGGGCTGGTGGGTTCATTCCTCCCTGCAGACTGTCCATGCAGTCTCCTTGACTCCTAGCTCACAACACAGCCATGCAACAGACAGGAGATTAAGCCCAGAACTGCGCAGCTGGGTTCATGATTACCCCAGGAATTTGGGTAACCGTTGGTTGAATTAATTTTCTGATGTAAAACCTAGTTTACGCTAGAGTAGCTAGCTTTTCCTAATTATTCTGGTCAAGTAGAAATTCTGGCCTTTGAGGAATGCATCAGAACACAGATGACATAGAGACAAGCTTAACCTGCTTGCTTGCTTTTTCGTTCTCCTTGTTTTTGGGGGTTTTGGGTTTGTTTCCTGTTCTCTGGCCTCCAAGGCAGGATCAGAGCAATCAACATATGGAGCTAGAGGACTCAGGCCTGAGCCACTCGCTGGGCGTGACTCGCCTCCCTGATACTGAGAATTACTAGGGGCTTTGACTCGCCTCCCTAATACTGAGAATTACTAGGGGCTCTGTCCAATTACTATCTCCCTAATACTGAGGATAACTAGGGGCTCTGTCCAATCTCTACACTTAACTTTTTTATTTGATAAAATACAGAAGCACAACGAGAAGCCCTTTTCATTCCCAGATTTCCTTTTCAAGTGTCGCTGTGCCAGTCTGATTGTCTCCTTCTGCATTGCCAGCTAGTCTGCAAGCTTTGAGAGCCATTCGACAGCTTCAGCACAGTGGTTAAGACCACAGGTTTGGCGCCAGAATGCTCGGAGTTTGAACCCTGGCTCTACAGCACATCAGCTGTATGACTTTGGACCCCTACCCCGCCCCCACCCTCGCATTCCCTGTAACCTTTACTCTGCTTTATTTTTCATCGGTCCTTATATGACCTGACATTTATCTGTATCTACATGTGCACCTAGGTGTCTGTAAATACATGAATAAGTGTCATGGTGGTGCGTGTCTGTGTGCACTTCAGCCTCAGTGCTGTGTGTGGGCTGTGACCCCACACAGCCCGCCAGGCTCCTCTGTCCATGCGATTTCCCAGGCAGGAATACTGGAGTGGGCAGCCATTTCCTTCTCCAGGGGAGCTTCATGACCCAGGGATCCAACCCGTGTCTCCTGAGTCTCCTGCATTGGCAACTGGATTCTTTACCACTGAGCTACCAGGGAAGCCCACATAGACATATATAAATACAATGAATACCGGTTTACTTTTTATTTTGTACCTCGACTAGAGTGTAAGCTCCGTGAGGATAGAGGCTTTTGTCTTGTTCATTCCTTGATGCAGAGAATAGTTACCAGCATCTAGTTTTGGTGTTCAGTGAAAGTTTGTTGAGTGGATGATGGTTACAGTTACTGTACTCCTGTCTCTTCTGATATAAAATGAGGACAGTAATATTCCACATGACGTGCTGATCAGGGTTAGACGGGGCAAGGCTGCTTGAGTGAAAAGGGGTCTCTCTAGGACCTCCAGTAAGAAACATCCCCACAGAACTCCCAGAGATCACAACTTAGCAGAAAGGGACCACTCATGTCCATACCATCGGATGGACATACCGCTTGGATTCGGTTGTCTATTTAGCCAAGGGTACAGAAACTTTGGAAAAGGGTGGCCACGTAAAGCAAAGCAAATGCAGAATATCTCAGTGCACCTGACCATGGTTTCCAGACTTTCTAATGATGACACAGTCTGCACAGGATAGGGCCTTATTGAATCTGAGCAGCTCATTTTCTTGCTAATGCTGTGATGTGGCGCTTACGACACCGTTCACGGAGTACTTACACATCTGGGTGATTTTGCTTAATGTGATGTTTTAAACATTGGGCTCTATTGGTTCTTGTTGTCAACAGGCTGCATCCTCATGCTGAGGAAAAAACGAAACGAAACCCTAGATATCTCCAGTCAGGTACCTCTGTCTGCAGCCCATTTCTCCACAATTTGCTGCCTCACTCTCCTTACCCTTTTAGCTGTGTGTTTCCAACCTGGGTGTGTTTGCGCCAGACCCTCGTTAGATGCTATGGCTAGCGCAGTGCAGCGGAGGGTAATAATTCTCCCTCTCCCTCCTAGATTCTTGACTGAGACCTCCCTGTAACGGAAGACACATTAACAGGAGAATAACAGACGTTTAATAACAAGTCCACCTCCTGTGTGTGTGGGAGATACCCAGGAAAACTGAGTAACGACCCCAGATAGCCCAAGCCACCCCCTTAAATACCACCACCAGCTAAAGACAAAAGGAAGATGTTGGGAATGCAGGGAGACCAGCTATGTAAAGTTACCAGGAAAAGCACAGTCAACAAGGGTAAGGTAGTTATGCAGACTTTTTTAAATCCCTGTCTTCTCCATTGGTAAGAGTTTTCAGAAATTTAGTCATTCCTTTCTTCCTGGTACAGAAAGGGAGAAGTGAAGTGAAGTGAACGTTCCTCGGTCGTGTCCGACTCTTTGCGACTCCGTGAACTATACAGTCCATGGAATTCTCCAGGCAGAATACTGGAGTGGGTAGCCGTTCCCTTCTGCAGGGGACCTTCCCAACCTAGGGATCGAACCCAGGTCTCCTGCATTGCAGGCGGACTCTTTATCAGCTGAGCCACCAGGGAAGCAGAGAGGAACCCTTACAAATGGAAATTTCCCTTCTAAATGTAAATGCGTCTCACAAAATGGTAAGTACTTAGTTTTCAGAGCTGCTTCTGCGTCTGCTCAAATAATCAGCTCAAAATAATCTTAAAGTGTAAAAGGCATATTTTGAGGTGGCAAATTCTGCTCCCTTTAGTGGTGAATAAACAAAACTCTCCCTTTACGGAGCTCACAAAAGTGAGGGGAAGCAGATAATAAATGCATTTAAAGAAGAATAAGCAAGTGAATATAAGATATTCCACACGCTGATAAATGTTATAGGGAGTCATAAAATAGGATAAAAGGGAATGGGAAGGTGGGACAGGCACTGTTTCATATAGTCTGTAAGAGAAGACCCAGAAGAGAGAGAGAGGAGTGAGCCCTGTGAATATCAGTGGGAAGAACTTCCCTAGCAATGGGTGTAGCAAGTACAAATGGCCCTGAGACAGGCGCGTGTCAGTGTGTCCAAAGAAGTCCAACAAGGGAGACAGAAAGTGAGGGTGGAGGGTACTAACCTCTAAGCAGCCCAATCAGGCAGATCTTGTAAATCACTGAAACGCTTTAGTCTGCATGAGACGGGGGCCGTTGAAAACTGACTTGATCTGCCCCAGGTGTTTGAAGGATTAGTTAGAATTCTGTTTTAGAAATAACCTCTCAGGGGCCAAGTGCAGACACGAGAAGACAAATGAGCTGTTGCAGTAATGGAAATTAGAGATGGCAGGAAGGCAGTGGTGGGGAGCAAGAGGCGTGGCCCGTTCTGGGGGAATGGTGAAGGCAGAGTTGGCTGGATTTGCTACTTGTTACATTAGACATCGGGCTTCCCTGTTAGCTCAGCTAGTAAAGAATTCGCCTGCAATGCAGGAGACCCCAGTTCACTTCCTGGGTTGGGAAGATGCCCTGAATTAAGGGATAGGCTACCCACTCCAGTTTATTTGGCCTTTCCTGGTGGTTCAGACGGTAAAGAATCCACCTGCAATGCGGGAGACCTGGGTTCGATCCCTGGGTGGGGGAGATCCCTGGAGGATGGCGTAGCAACCCACTCCAGTATTCCTGCCTGGAGAATCCCCATGGACAGAGGAGCCTGGTGGGTTACAGTCCATGGGATCGCAAAGAGTCGGACACAACTAAGCACACAGCACATATTAGACATTACGTGTAAGTGAAATAAAGAGTGAAAGATGATTTCATGTCTTCACAGACATCAAATGATGATCTGCCTGTATTATTTTCCTCATAAATTCAGGTTCCTGTAAGACACTCTCCAATGTTTTATTTCCTGTAATTCTAGAAATTCAAATATGAATCCTTCAAACAATTATAAGCCAAATAAACACACAGCTCGTAGTTTTTTGTTTTTTTTTTTTTTTCCCTACTGGGAGCTTCCTAAATGCTGAGAACTGTGCCAGTGACGGAGCCAAGAGGATGCAGAGTGCCGCTCCTTCTGGCATCCTCGCTTTCCCACACTGACTTTATATTTCTTCTGATGGAAGAAAATGAAGGAAGGTAACCTCAAGAGCTCATCTGCAGTTCTTCCATTTAATCGGACATATGTTTTCCAAATAAGATACAGATCTTTTAAGAAGGGTATCCTACGTCAGATAGTATCCTATGTCACAGACCCACTGATTTAAAGAGATAATTAAAATTAAATGTATGCAAACTCTATAGAGGGTTACATTTTCACCCAGGGTTCTGGTTTTATGACTTGTAAGTGAAAATAATTGTTACTTACCTAACCTAATAACTCGGTAATGTTGCCAGTTAGTGATGCCAGTGGTTTATGTCTGATTCTTGGAGGTTTGACGTCATCTGTAGAGCTACAGTGACACAAGAGCAGAGATGTCATTCACTTGCTATTTTTTTAGTAAACAAAGGTCATTTCCTTCTAATGTAAGGTTATGACTTCTATGATAATTAATATTAAGTTTTTATAAAATAGCTTAGAGATAGTAGTATCTGTTTTTGGCTGATGGACAGAGGAGCCTGGCGGGCTACAGTCCATAGGGTCACAAAGAATCCGACACGCCTGAAGTGACTTAACAGACACACTCACACACTTACTTATACTTCATATGAATAGGTATTCTTATTACTATAGAAAAGAAACACTTGCCTATTTTGTGTTCTCAAACTGATTTTTTAATGCTGGACATTTTTTATTGCGTAGTTAGATTTCCTTTTTTTGTGGGGAAGGAAATAGTGCAAATTTTCTATACACATTTTTCACAGGGTGCGTTTCAAATGGTAGAAGTGTGATAAATATCTGCTATATGAATGAATGAATATGTGGCTAAATTAGTGAATAAATGAAATAGGCCTCTAATCGGCTGTACAAAGTACCAATCAAATGCCATTAGATGACTAAGGACTTTCTGGGAAAATAATCCTAAACTGTTTCACCCTTAAATGTTAATCTTCTGTTTTTATTTTCCACTGATTGATTTCTTTAAATGAGATAAACGAAGAAGTAATTGTTGTGATATTAACCAGTATATGTCATGCAAACAGACCAAAATTCCTCTTCTGCAGTGAGTCAGAATGAAGGTTTTAGGGTGCTGAGAGCGTCTTTTTGAATTGTGTGAACGTGAACGTCTCAGAAGTTTAGTGAGACGGTGTCAGTGGTCCTCTCCGGACATTGTCAACCTCCAAGAGTCGCAGCAGGTGACTGCTACCCTGTTTCAACCCACTTTCCTCTAACAGTAGGTATTTGTTATATTGACTCTGTCCTATTGCAGACAATGATCAGGACATAAGAAAGCAGCAGTAGTTTATAACATGCTGGAAAGTATTAATTTTTAACAGTGTGCTTCAGAATAATTGGGCAGCAAACATCAGACATGTTGTTATGTATTAGAGAGTCATTAGGCATGTATTTCTTTTAGCCTCTTTCCTTAGGCGCCCTCTGCCCCTTCACTGTGTAAATCACTAGAGAATGTGAACAGTATGGCTGGAATAGTGCTGAGGTAGGTAGTTCTTTGCCGTTTAAGACAGTTTGTAATGAGTAACTTTAATTCTCAGGGAGCAGTATTTCTCCCTTCATTCTTAAAATTCCCATTATGCTGCTTTAAAATTAGGAGTCTATTTACACATAAGGTAATGAAGGAATAAAATTGAAATAATTATGTCTGCTATTTGAGATGTTCTAAAACCCAAGGCAGGACATAAACATATGGCATGATACACAAATATCTGTAAACCTCTTTGTAACCGAATGAAAGCGTAGTTGGTATGTAATTTAAAATTTATTTTTTATCACATTGTGCCATATTATAAATATTTAAGACTGTTTTTTCAAATATATTATCTAAAAGAAAGAAAATTATAATTTTCGTATCATGTTTATACTTAAATGCGTGTCCTAGCAGAAACAATTATTGGGGTTTCTATATTTTTGCTTTATGATATCATGTAAAGATACCTGGTGAAATTCCTCAATTTATTCATAATTTCTAAAGCCTCTCCATATCCACACACTAAATTAATCAGAAACCGTGTATTGAATACCTTCTTTGTACAAGTTCTCTGTTTAATCATGCTCCCTACTCTGAAGGAAAATGAGAAAATTAAAGATAAAGAGTGCATTGTGGGAAGGGAGTAGACAAGACACAATGATAGGGTTTGCAAAGACCTTTGATAGTAGGGATTTAAAAAAGAGCACACAGCAGTCTAAATTGCGAGAGCCACCTCACAAACATTGGGGTAAATTGTTGAATTTCTTTTATGTGACCAGCTGTATTAAAAATAAGCTTAATTCCCAAGAGATTTGCAAACTGACTTTTGACTGTATTTGGCAGAACTTAGAAATGTTTTACCCCCCCCCCCGCCCAAATTAATTGAAGAATACTTTATCCACTTACTTTGTGAGTATCTGGGTATTGAAAAGCAGACACAGGCAAGTGTTCCACAATGTTAGTTCAACTGAAGTCATCACATGTTTACTTAAGTACTTTCTACATGTAAGCACATTGTTGGTGTTTGGAATAAATAAGTTGAGCAAATCAGATAGGGTCTGTGTCCTCCAGGAGCTTACAGTCTAGTGAGTGAGCCATACATTAACAGATAGTCATGTGAGAATGCATTTTAAAGTGGAATATGATCCTATCCTGAGGCCATGGAAGGCATCTTTGAAGAAATGACGTTTGGACCGAAAGTTGAATACCTAAAGGAAGATGGGAGAGAAGAGAAGAAGCCGTCAGTGGGAGAGAGGGGCTTGCAGGCTGGAAGCAGGACGGCCTTTCAGGGCAGTGAGAGGCAGTCAGACTGGGAGCAGGTGAAATGCCGGGTGCGACGAGACTGGAGACGTCGCGGGGCAGACCCTGTGAGGTGGGCCCTCCCAGGGAGGTCTGTGCGGCGTCTGAGAGCAGGGAGGCCACTGTAGGGCTTTGAGGAGGAGAGATCCCACGCGTGTTCCGCGCAGGGGCTCTGGCTGTGGTGTGTGGGGAATCAGTGGCAGGAAGGGGCGCTTTCAAGGGAGCCAGTATCAGGACGTCTTCCGTGCTTCTTGCTTGTCTGGTTGGATGACAGGTCTCTCTTCTCGAAATACTGGAAGATGAGCAGGGCTTTTTGGTTTGCTTGGTTGGGGTGTGGGGGAGGGATGGGCCGGGATTGTGGATGACAAAGGAAGTTTATCTTGAGGCATGTGACTCTGACGTGCCTGTGAGGTATTTGTGAAGCCGCTGAAAAGGCAGGTGAGTGTTTAAAAGTAGAGCTGAAGAGAAAGGTCTGATGTGGAGCTAACCATGTGGAAATGATGAGAGCAAAATGAATGAATTAAGTGGATTTGTCAATCACTGAAACTTTGAATTACTCATGGATAAGTGAAAGAAATATGAGTGTAAGGAAAGAATATGTCTGACTTTTTAAACTACATATATATGTAATATATATATATATATATATAAGCTATCAGGTCATTTTGCCTGTAGGTTTCTTAAGTTCAGTGATAATATTTATTTTTGGCTGTGCTGGGTCTTTGCTGCCGTGCAGGGGCTTCCTCTGGTTGCGGGGAGCGGGGCCACCCTCCGATGCCGTGGCGGGCTTCTCGCGGTGGCCTCGCTTACGCTGGGCGCTGGGCTGCGGTAGCTGCGGTGAATGGGCTCAGCTGCTCCACAGCACGTGGAATCTTCCCAGACCAGGAGTCAAACCCGCATCCCCTGCGTTGGCAGGAGGATTCTTATCCGCTGTACTGACAGGGAAGTTCCCCGAGCTTTTTTATTGTTAAATGAGGAGGCAATTTCAGTATCACTTTTGACGGCAGTATCCAGTGTTTGTCATTTCTAGTACTACTAATCTAGTTTGACAGTAAAATAACTCTAGAATAATGTTTGTTTATTTAGCTTATTTGCTTACTTAAAGATTCACTTTGAGAGTTAAGTGTTTCCTTTAAAAGCCTTAATATACCTTGTTTCATCTTGGATAACTTCATAGTACCACAAATAACAGTGATGACTGGAAAATGGGAAATGGGAAGCATATTTTCATTGTATTCAGAAATGTCCCGAACGCTGTACAAATAAACTATCAGCCAAAAGATTTTTATAAAAGCACCGTTCACAGAAAGAAACCTATTTCCTTTGGAGAGTTTTTTCCTCTGGGAAGAAAACCAGGAGCATAACTGACTTTGCTTCTTGGGAGTCTTGCTATCTGGCCAGTAGAGCTCACTGTAGTGTTTGAAATAATGTAACATTGAGCAATGTGAACACAGATTACAGCTTTGTGAGAGTGAAAATCGCTCAGTCGTGTCCGACTCTTTGTGACCCCTTGGACTCTACAGTCCATGGGATTCTTCGGGCCAGAATACTGGAGTAGGTAGCCTTTCCCTTCTCCAGGGGATCTTCCCAACCCAGGGATCAAACCCAGGTCTGCCGCACTGCGGGCGGGTTCTTTACCCGCTGAGCCGCCCGGGAAGCTTTGCGCTGCTCTTAAATGACTGGGGCTTAACAGTGGCGACACGGAGACTGTCTCTTGTTATTTTCACATCTCAAGGCGTGTTTATTGGTTCACCTGAAATAAAGGCATTTCCCTAGTTTTCTATGACTAGAAAAATAAATTTAAAGAGAAATTATCTTGTGAAAAAAGTGTATTATATCTAGATTTTCTCCCTCTGCTAAGGGAGGGTTAGTAACTACTTCACAGTCAGCACCATATGAGAGATAAGAAAACCTGTGAGTAAACTAAGTGGGAACTCAAATGATACGTAGTGGTGAGTGGCTGTCAGTTACAGAGGAAGACACAGCTGTTCACCAAGTCACTTTAGGAAAGAAAACAAAGATGGATGAACACATAGGTGTCTTAAAATTGTCAGTAAAAAAAGTTTGAATGAGGTGAAAGCAGACGGTGCTCATCATTCTGCGTCTCGAACGTGGTCTCTGTGCAGCCACAGGAAAGGACAAAGGTGCGGTCCTCAGCCATAGTGGTCGGAGGTCACGTTTCCCGTTGGCAGCGGCCTCCCCTGAGCTGCTCCAAACTGACTGCTGAGCGAGGTCACTGCTCAGAGCTGTTTGACTGCAGATTTTCATATTTACTTTTTTCAAGGCTTTATTTATTTAGAAGAAAAATACTAAAACAGAAAAAAAAAAAAAACGTTTTATGGGATAGCTGTTAGTTTTCATTATAAAACCAAGGAGCTAGCTTTCCCCCATCGTGTTTATAGCTCCCTCCTTTAGAGCTGAATGGAAGCCATTCCAGTCCTAATACCCAGTGTGTGGATATTACTTAAAAAGGACCGTCCCCTGCAGCAGGGCGGCCGCGGTTTTCAGCTGCACTCATTCCTCCTGTCCGTGCCCGGCTGGGAGGAGCAGGCAGGCAGCTCTCCGATCCGATGTCTCAGATAGGATACTTCCCCTGCAGAGCGTGAAACCTGCGCACTTTCGCAGATATCGGTGCCCATTTCATTCATCTGCCTTTCCCCATCCATCTGCCTGTCCAACTGGCTTTTCCAGTGCCTAGATTTTGAAAAGAGATAAGAATAGATTTCTGTCGCTGCTGAATCGAAAGCCAGCCTGGCGGCACTGGAACGCGCTGTGTCTTCCTCGATCCTTGTTAACAGTTGCAGAGTTAATCGTGGGCTGGGGGCGGGGATGGGGCCTTTTAGATCGTTGCTACAGAAAAGTGGTTTTTACTCCTGCCTGCCTGAGCTCTAGCATCTTCTGCCTGTGTACCTGTGACTTAGATGCACCAGGAGTCCTCAACTGCAGGAGGAGAGGGAACCAAAAAGAAAAAAAAAGGTGTATTTTACATCTTTTTCTCACGTTTCTTAGCAACAGGAAATTTCCGGAAGCTTTCTTTTAAAGACTTCTAATGGAATTTTTATTTACACTGGGTCTTCACTGTTGAGGAGGAAAAGCACCGGCTCTTTTTCCGCTTGCTGAGAGGAGGGCTGCTCTCGGTGTGGTGGGCGGGCTTCTCCCTGCAGCGCCTTCTCTGCTTGGGGAGCGCAGGCTGTGGGGCACACGGCCCTCAGTAACTGCGGCCCCAGGCTCTAGAGCACTGGCTCGGTAATTGTGGTGCGGGGTTTAGTTACTTCCAGGCATGTGGGATCTTCCTGGACCAGGGATTGAATGCCTGTCTCCTGCACCGGTTTCCCCTGGGGTCTTCCCTGGTAGCTCAGCTGGTAAAGAGTCTGCCTGCAACGCAGGAGATCCCGGTTCAACTCCTAGATGGGAAAGATCCGCTGGAGAAAGGATAGGCTGCCCGTTCCAGTATTCTTGGTCTTCCCTAGTGGCTCAAATGGTAAAGAATCTGCCTGCAATGGGGGAGACCTGGGTTCAATCCCTAGGTTAGGACGATCCCCTGGAGAAGGGAAAGGGTACCCACTCCAGTATTCTGGCCTGGAGAATTCCATGAACAGAGGAGCCTGGCGGGCTACAGTCCATGGGGTCGCAAAGAGTCGGACACGACTGAGCAACTTTCACTTCACTCCTGCATTGGCAGGTGGATTCTTTACCACTGAGCCACTAGGGAAGTCCCAGGAAATGTCTTCTATTACAAGATGACAGGGTTTGAGAACCACTGCTTTCAAACAGTATCTGTTGAAGGAAATCTCTTTTTACCTATTGGGGCATCGAAAGTTTACTTAAATTTTTTATTTTGAAGCTCTTCTCTTGGAATTACTCACTTCTTCATTGGAAGTTGTTTAAATATGGTTGCTTTAAACTGACACACACGCCAGCAAACTGTGACTGTCTTAAGGGGTGAAACTGGACTTCATTTGTGTGAAGGCCTCACTCCCGACAGTAGCACAGTGCCTGGCACATAGGACAGCTGAGTGCTGTGTGTATTAAAGAATCTAATGTAGATTATTAGTTAAGAATCTTAAAATTTTTGCACCACAAAATATATTCAATTTTTAAAAATACTGTTTTATAATGATAAAAAAGTAAATTTCCCTCGTAGTATACTCAAAATGTTATCTATGCTAATTATTTAATATGCAAAAGAAAAGCCATGGGAAATAAATAGTGGGTAAAGCGAGACATCAGCTTAGAAAAGGATATAGTCAGAGCCATAAGAATGGCACGTCTAAGGTAGTGTTGCCCTTACACTGTCTCAGTGCACGTGGTAATGATGTTTCGTGCTGAAGGACGTTCTTCGAATGGAAGACTTTAGAGGCAGTGATGAGTACTTGTTTCCCTGCCCACTGCGTTCATGTTTCTCCCTTGAAGGGACAGGGACTTGTCATGGGATAGATCCCATAAGCCATGCCTTTTGTAACTTACCATGAATACAGACAGTGACCATGGCCCACCCAGGACTAAGTTCATATCACCGATTTCTTTTAAGGTTCCCAATAACAATTATTAAGTTTTTCATGTGCTACTTTCGAATTGTACAACACTGTGCTTAGTCACTCAGTTGTGTCCGGCTCTTTGTGACCCAGTGGACTGTAGCCCGCCAGGCTCCTCTGCCCATGGGATTCCCCAGGCAGGAATACTGGAGTGGGTTGCCATGCTCTCCTCCAGGGGATCTTCCCAACCCAGGGCTCCTGCATTGCAGGTGGATTCTTTACTATCTGAGCCACCAGGGAAGCCCACAGAAATAAGCTAAGCTTTGTGAAAGTGATATTCTGTGACTGGTTCTATCTTCCTCATTTTTTATATACTGATATCCAGACCTCATTGCCTATAAAAGTGTCTGTAGTACTGTGCACAGGATTGTAACTTGAAATTTTAGGGAATAATAAAAGGATCAGACAGACAGGTCTGAATCCTCGCTCTGGAACTGTTTATTTAGGCCGGATCGTATTCTAGGCTTTCCGGGTCATCTCCACCCCAGCTGCTCAACTCTGCCATCAGAGCGCAAAAGCAGCTACGGAAAATATGGAGACAAAACGGTTTCAGTAAAACTTTGGCTTGTGGATGAAACATTTAAAAAGGGCTTCATCACTCTTCCCAGCCTTTCTCTTTCTTCCCTTTGAGACCAGCCTCAGATCCTCCTCCCGCATCAGCTTCTCGCGCTTCTCTTTGCCCCGGGGGCTGTTCTGTATGCTGATGTCTCCCAAAGTGAATGTCTTGCTTCTCCAACCACACTGTTCACTGTAGTTCATTGTTTGATTGTTCCCTTCCTTCCTTCTTTACGCCTTCCCTTCTTGCCATCCTTTCTCCTTCTGCCGCCTCAGTTCTTAGTAGATGAGCCAGTAGATATTTGTTGCAAAAAGTGAGTTTAACTCAGAGCTGTCAGTATAAAAGATATTATAAAAGTAATTACTCTATTTTAGTGTCTCAGGCCCTAACATAATAACCATTCAGTGCTTGTTTATTGCTAATGAAGATCTTACATTTTTCTTTAACAGATTCAATAAATTATACTCTTAACATATAAGACTAGGGAGACCAATTAGTCAAAATATTAGAGAGGCCTAAACTGTTGGAGTCTCCCTGGTGGATCAGATGGTAAAGAATCCACCTGCAATGCAGGAGACCCGGGTTCAATCCCTGGGTTGGTAAGATCCCCTGAAGAAGGGAAAAGCTACCCACTCCAGTATTCTTGTCTGGAAAATTCCATGGACAGAGGAGCCGGCCGGCTGTAGTCTGTGGGGCCTCAAAGAGTCAGACACGACTGACCAAGTAACACTTACACTTTCAAACTGTAGTAGATAAGGAAAAAATGGAAAATGAAAGATAATTTATTGACAGGAGTCAATTATCTTATTCCCAAGTTGAATACAGATGTTTTCCAAGTAATACTGTCATGATACTAACCTGGGCAGTCATAAGTAGAAAATGGCTTACACACGCATAGCAAAATAAGTGGCACAGTAGCTCTACAGCTTGTAGCTCAGCCAGCAAAGAATCCGCCTGCAATGCGGGAGACCTGGGTTCGATCCCTGGGTTGGGAAGATCCCCTGGAGAAGGGAAAGGCTGCCCACTCCAGTATTCTGGCCTGGAGAATTCCAAGGACTGTATAGTCCATGGGGTCGCAGAGTCAGACACGACTGAGCGACTTTCACTTCACTATCTCTACATCTTGGAGTTTTGTGAGATTCACTTATAATAATGGTTTTCTTATCTTCAGGTTTTTCACCCTAAGATTATGAAAACAGTCCAAGTTATTTTCAGACCCCTCAATAAGTAAGGCTTGTTAGTACTCCACCAGACAGATTTTACAGGGGCTTTTGCCAGGAAAAACTCCACTATCCTTTTGGAAGGATTAGTATTTTCAGCTTCTGCTGACTTCTTGCACTTTGCAATATTTTTATTCTTAGATTTTGTAGTTAGAGGCTTTATCTTTATACCTCAAAATGCTAAGACTATATCATGTAAAAATATGACTATCAATTCTTCCCTTTTTCTTCCTTCTCCTGTTTCCTTTTTCAAGCCATGTTGGTCTACTCTGTGCAATCATACTCTCTTAGTTCTGTTAGGGAATTCTAACATGAATAAGAGACTCCCTCAGAAGGAGTTTTTCACATTACAGAACATAAAAGACATGCATATACAATCAGACAGTGACATGGAAAATGATGAGCCACAGAAGTAAGATAAAGGACTCTGAATTGGGGAAACGTGACTTTCGTTAGGTCAGATGATGGAGCAAGAGAGAATGTGTGAGGACTCTGTGTGTTACTGGTCTCAGACTGATGGTACTGATGTCCCGAAGAGGGTCGCCACACTCCCCAAAATGCTTCACCTACACTTAGAGAGATGGAGACCTCGGAAATACGGGGTTACCAGTTTTCTTTGCTGATAGATGTTGACAAACAATGTCATTGCTGCCAACTATAGATATCAGCTATGATGGAATTGTACTTTTAGCTTTGGTAGAAGCATTGAGTGCTCCTCTTTCTTCATTGCTGTGAAAATCTCTCAGTCGTGTCCAACTCTTTGCGACCCCATAGACTTTACAGTCCATGGGATTCTCCAGGCCAGAATACTGGAGTGGGTAGCCTTTCCCTTCTCCAGGGGATCTCCCCCACCCAGGGATGGAACCCAGGTCTCCCTCACTGCCGGAGGGTTCTTTACCAGCTGAGCCACCAGGGGAGCCCCGTTTCTTCGTAGCTTTTCTCTTTTCCATTTGCAAGGAGAATGCTCTGTCAGATGATCAGAAACCAAACGACACTGCCAACAACAGATGACTTTATTTCTGTTTGCAAGTACAATTTGACAATTCATTTGGGTAAAATGGGAAGAAATTAAATCACTCTTCCAGTTCTATGGCATATCTGATGAATTAAATCAAATCTGAACCAAGTTGTTTAAGATGTTGCAGTTTTGCCTTATTCTGAGAAACAAATGGATATTCACATTCTGCTTGTGCTGATGGCCTTGACTGTGGGCTGCCACCGTATTCCATGATGATGATTTCTGACGCAGCCTGTCGTCATTCACATAGAACATGTGCATTGCATTTTGTCTTTGGGATGTCACTGTAAGTAAAGACAAACACTCAGTTTGAGTGAAGATAAATGGCATTTTAAGCATAATATCATGTTCCACGTCTTCCTCTTCTATGAATGAAAATTATCTAGCAGTTTAGAGGAAGGGCTTAAGGGAAGTAAATAATGAAAGTCTAAGTCTAGTCTAAGTCGCTTCAGTCGTGTCCGACTCTGTGCGACCCCATAGACGGCAGCCCACCAGGCTCCCCCGTCCCTGGGATTCTCCAGGCAAGAACACTGGAGTGGGTTGCCATTTCCTTCCCCAGTGCATGAAAGGGAAAAGTGAAAGTGAAGTCGCTCAGTCGTGTCTGACTCTTAGCAACCCCATGGACCGTAGCCTACCAGGCTCCTCCGTCCATGGGATTTTCCAGGCAAGAGTACTGGAGTGGGGTGCCATTGCCTTCTCCCAAATAATGAAAAAGTACATCTATATGTGATCATGCGTTTTGAAAATGTCAGAACGGAAGATGAATGGAATTTTCAGGTTTATGATAAAAGCTTTAGCTGCCTTTTGCCAATATACGTCAGAACTCATGGATGAGAACCTACTGTGAGACAGTCTGTCCAAGCGTTTAGGTTTCCGTTTCATCTACCATATGGGATTTTACTTTTATTTTAAGGAACTTTGTTGATGGTATTGATTCTTTCTCAGGTGTAATATGTTAACTCCATTATGCTTATAATGTTACAAATGCGGAAAAGTTTTTTGCTCCAGGATAACTTCCTAGAATGGTAAAGGTCATCCATTAAATGCTAAGCTCGTTTCTCTGTACACACATGAGATCACTGTATGAAATTCTGCATGCTTTTAATGTATACCTTAAAATGCCACAAGTTCATGCCAAGCAAAGAAATATCAAGCTCTTATAAATATGGATATTGTTGTATACTCAGGTAGGGGTAACTTTACATTTATCACTTTGTGAATTTAAAATGTCAGTGATGGTAAACCATATGTAAGATGAGGTTCCTGGGAGTAGGACGCCTGCATTTTTGTAATAATTAGCTCTAAATTATTCTGATATCCTTCCTCAGTAGTGAAATGTAGTGATAGCTCTGCCTCCCGGTCATTTAGCAAGGGACTTTGCATCAAGTCGTAATCACCAAATGTTTATTGACTAAATGATAATATGATCATGTAAATAAAAATTATTTATAGATGGTAAACTGTACAAATAGGTAATGTTATTATTTTTATTGTCTAGGATCAGACCTAGAAGCTATTTTGTTGAAATAAAAATCAAGTATTATGTACTCCTTGTGGAGTAAATGTCCCCAAGTATACCTGACATAGTTCTTAAACCCATGAGGAATATCTTTTAAATATTTTCTCGTTTTCTTTGCTTAATAACATTGCATTCACATTTACTTTTTAAATTAAAAGCTGCATAATCGTTTTGTAGCGTATGTAAAAATTGAAGTTTTAATACTTGGGCCAGCGAATGCTAGGCAGAAGAAGGTTAATTGACATTTTTATCATGGCTTGTTTTAGCTGAAGAATATTTTAATTTCTCAGTCATCTCAGACTATCTCAGTCAGTATCTCTTTAAGTCTGTAAATTACTCTTGTGGGCTTATGTTAGCAGTGATACTGACCAGAAACATTTCAAAGGAACAGAAAACTAGGTGCTTGGCAGTTTGCTTTATCCTTGTTACAATAACCAATTTGAAAGCTTTGAGAAACAAAACGCACCGGGAAGTCATTAGCAGTGTTTTTCCATTCAGTGGCTTGTGCAAAGACCAGTACCTCATACAGAGTATGAGCAGTCTGCGCCCTGGTGAAACGGAAGACGTTTTTCATTAGAAGCCTGTGTAAATTCCTAGAAATCACTCTGTTGGATTCTCCTCCCTTCCTCTGTATTCAGAAAGGCATCATTTGTCCTGAGAAGCATGACACCTGTCAGCTGTAAGGTTTGGTCTGTCCTTTCTTACAGACATCTTTATTAGTAGTTTTTCTTTACTACCTTCCTTGATGGACAGCAGCCTTCAACTGACATTTCAAAACCGTGACTCTAACCCAATTACTGAACCTCTTGTGAGGGAAAAACACTTAATAGAAAAAAAATATAAGACAAGAAATGTGAGGTTTCCTTTTAAGCCAAGTTGACTACCACTCACTAGGGAAGGTCTTAAGGCAATTTTTTTCTTTCAGTGAACTTACTGTTCTCAAGATCCTGGTAATTCAGGAGATAAATATTTAGAATTATTGGCTGTACTTCCCCCTTATATACATTAGAACCATATATATAATACAGTGGATTCAAATGATTTGTGAAAAAAAAAATGATTTGTGAACCACTGTTTGGATAAATATATATCCATAAAGTAAGAGTCACTGTGAAAATAAGGGATTTAAACATAAGTTTACACAAATTATTTTATGGAAGAAGTTTACCAAGTTTTTCTTAGATGTGAATATATTCAAAGGTTGTAAAAACATCTGCAACCAAGTTCATTATCTCCTCCTACCACAGACATATCTTTTAAATAGCATAACACACCCCACCCCAAACTTGTATATAGTCTGTAAAATTGGGATAATCATAGTACTTAAAAGATTTTGGTGAAACTTGTGTTTAGCACACCACCTGAAATATTCTGGTCACTCCATCAATGTGAGTTAGTATTAGTGGTAATAGTATTGGTTTTGAAATGTTAAAGTAGCAGACAGGAAGAACTCTTATTTTGCTTGTACCTCTTGATGTACTACTGCTAAAAATCATTTGTTTTGTATTATAAATCGTCTCATAGGAGGCTTTGTCACTTGAGAGGTAGGAGCTTTAGGGTAACAGCTCCCACGCGTTGTCCTTATGATGCTTGTTCCTATCATCTACAGGACTCCTTGTTCTTCTGGCTCGCCGGAAAGGATGAGACGGTGAGGGCTCAGCCTGCCACATCCCAGGTGGCTCATTCATTTCGTAGTGCTCAGAAACTCATATCTGCAGCTGTTGTTTTTATCCTGATGCAGCCAGTAATTTACCCAGTTCCAGAAACCATACTTTCAGTCTGAGAGACTCCCTGACCTTTATTGAATTCTCTATGGGCAACTACAGTTATCTGCCTGGAAATAATTGCTGTTGTTACCTTTAAAACACAGAAAAATACCTCTAGACATCCACCGTGTGGTCTCGGACAGCTAATTGAGTCCAGAGGGGACTTGCTGCCCCCTCTCTTGCACCCAGTTGTCTGGCATCCGGGCCTCAGTGTGCGTGCGCTGAGGTCAGGCCCGTGCAGGTCCCCGCACTTGGTGGATCTTGAAGTCTAGCCTCCGTACCTCCCGGAAGGGCTGGGCAACAGCAGTGATGCTCCCTGCTTGTATCCTCTGCTTACTTACCTTATTCCTTATATATGGAGCTACCACACAGAAGGTGCTTGAAAAATAGAGGTTGAGATCTTAATTTCAACAGTGTACCCATCAAAACCCAAGCATGGTCCAGGAAAATTTTCTAAGTCAACATAATTGGATACTTTTCATTTTCAATAAAAGGATTGATTAATGAGTAAGAATTTATTGCCTGTTCACAGCTACGAGCTTACAGCGACTAGAGCAAACCTCCTCGGGCCTGATCTCTACTTTCTTTCATTTTGCACACATTTACTGGAATATTTATTTTGTGCAAAGCATTGTATTAGGTACCAGCTGTATAACTCCTTGGAATTATGTAGTTTATAATCAGGTAGGGACGGCAGTAAAAAGGTGGCCACATAATTAGGTTTTCACTGGTTGTGACAAAAGCTGTGATGGGAGCAGACAGGGCGCAGTGATGAGCATACACTGTGAGAAGTGGGTGGGAAGACCTTCTTACCTGGGAGACCAGGGGACGCCACTGAGAACCCTTCACTCTGGTGAGAACGGAAGGGGTTAGCCGCGTGACGACTCGGGGACCGGTGCCCAGGCTCTGTCCTGGAAGGTCACTAGGGGGTCCACCAGCCAGCGGAAGAGACTGCAGTAGCCTCTAACCCTTGCACATACTTCCAACACAGAGACCTGTTAACAACCCCTGAATTCTTACCTGGCAAAAGTCCAAGATTACTTTTTACCAGGTTTTAAATGTTTGTTGGCATGTATTGTATGCGGTTCCATCTAATCTTGATTTATCTTTCAATATAGTCACTTTGGGGAAATAAGGAAGGCTCTGTCATACATCTGTATTGAATGCCAGTACAAAATTTCAAATATAGATCATTTTAAGGTTATCTGCCTTTGGGGATTATCTCTGCTGCTATTTTATTACAATACATAATAAAGAGTTGTGTATATATTGTGTGTTCATTGTACCTAAAATAATAACAAATTATTAATATTAATCCATACAAAGTATGCTGTTAAAAATGAAAACTAAAGCTTTTGTTTGTAAAGATTGCTGTTTTAAGAAAAATATTCCTAATTAACCATATTGGAAGTCATAAAAAGTGAAAATATCCTTCATGTTTTTATGTTCAAACTTAATTTTTACATTTCGCTAGGGACCCGGAATCAGCTAGTACTTTCAAAAGTAGGCCCCTGAAATCAATACATATATTCTCTAAATAATAATTGTTATTTCATAGTAGTATTAAAATGCTAATTTAGGTTCTTGATAATGTTTTTCTCCTTGTCTCATTTTCAACATTTGCTCTTTACCTATAGTATACAGAAACTATTAAATGCCATGTTAGTCATTCATTATTCATTGCATAAATAAGTCTCTGCTGTGTACAAGGAACTGTGCTACATGCCAAAGGAATAGCCGGTGCTGAAATAATTCATGCGTGATACCAATGTATGCAGTTATTTGCTGGAGTATACTGAATATATATTCTCGCATTAGGTGACTGCAAAACAAGCAGATTCTTCATGCATCCACTGTTGCCATAAATTTTTAATCATTTTATAACTTATATGTCACTATGTTATGAAGGGTCATTACCAGCAGGAAGAAATACAGTTCTTATATATACCAGGCGTTTTATCTCTTTTTTTTTTTTTTTTCCGTACTGCTTCATCCATGTTTGGTTTTAACTTTTCCCAGTTTTATTGAAAGCTGTAAATCAGAAATTATATAAGCCTCTGATTTAGCATTTAAATTGATCATCATGTGTATAGTCTGCAGTGGAGCAATGCAGACAATGCTACATAGAGAGGTGAATCAGGCATACAGGTCTGAAGTATGTGGGTAGCAATGTGATAAAATAATAAATTCACATATTATGCAAATAAAATGGGTTGTAATTTTTGTCTTCATACCTAGAACATGCATTTAATATGCTTCATATTAAAATTGAGTGTTTTGGTTTGGAAACTTTATGTAAAATGACTCTAAAGTATATATAGAACGATAAATATGCCAAAATAATAAAGAAAGCATTATAAAAGCAAAAAGGATGAAGAAGTTTCCCAGTTGTATGTTAAAATATTTTATAAACCTATAATAATTAAAACAGTAAGTATGGGCATAAATAAACATAAAATATTGGTGAAAATAGAATATAATGTCAAGAATTAGACTACAGTATAAAGTATAGAGATTTAGAGTACAATAAATGTGATACTGTAAATTAGTAGAAACACCTTTATTTAAATAAATGGTCCTGAACCAATTAGCTAACTATCAGTGCTAGGGCTATGATGACAGCAGAGGATTAAGGTTAAATACTTACACTTTATTTTATTATAAAATCAGCTCCACATGGAGAATCTGAATAGTCTGCTAAAGTTAAATAATTATAATTGGAAATACAGAAAATTTGTAACTTAAAAATGGAATGCTCCAAATATATACCTTAATATTCTCATTAATTCCTCTAAAACCTTGGATAACTATATATACTAACTTGTTTATTTTTTGCTTGTTCTATTTAATGCTAAAAAAGGATATATTAAAGTTCTGTATTATTTAGTAATTTTATCAAGACCTCTTTGAATTTCAAGACTCTCTGCCCTTTATTCCTCTGTTGTGTACTTCCACATAGCAATCAACCAATCACTGTTACCTGGAAACCTGGAAGACAAGGTTTGAAATGGGTGTGGTAAACTAAATCTGAATATTCCATAATGTATAAAGAGCTCTTAAAAGGTAACAAAGAAGCAAACAGGAAACTGACGAGAGGGCATGAACAGGCAGTTAGTTTAGAATATGAACAAGGTCATTAATTTCTAATAAACATTCGAAAATGAAATGTAAATTTAAAACAATGAAATACCATTCTGCTATCAGATTGGTAGTGATTTTTTAAATCTTTCATTCCTATTATAAATTAGTAGAGAAAAACACATCCTCATATGGAAGAGGTATACATTTGTGCAAGTTTTTTAGATTCAAATTATTAAAATGTAGTTAACATCTGTAAAAATGCATACCCTTTGACACAGCTTTTTACTTCTTAAGAATTTGCCTCAAGGCAGTAATTAAAGAAGACATTTAAAAAGTTTTGAAAACTATAATGTTTTGGGTTGTCTATCATGTCGTCGTATGTAACAGCACATTTTAGGAAACGTCCTAAATCTCCACATAAATGAGACCCTATTTATACTATTAATAGACAGTCACAGTACTAAATAAAGTATGATTTTATTTTATAAAAATACATTTGTATTAACGTATTTTTGCATATCCTTGCCTAAAAAATTCCATGGACAGAGGAGCCTGGCAGGCTACAGTCCTTGGGGTCACAGAGAGTCAGACACGACTGAGGACTCATGCTCACACACACACATTTATATACATAAGTGTACTTTAGGACATATAGCAGTGTATTAATAATTGTGGATAGCCTTTCTTTTTTACACTTTATCTCTGCTTTCAAAATGATTGAGTGGACGTACTTTACAGTTAAAGAAAAAAGCCATCTTCATATTTTAAAAATGATGAAGATGATTAAAGATTTTATACCTTAGTAAATAACACAGTTAAAATATATTTGCTCATTTAAAAACTGGACATTTAATATGAACATATATTTGGTGATCTTTAATTGATTTTTTTTTTTAATTTTTTGCTTAAGAGAGATCAGTTTTCCCCTGAGAAGGCTTTTTTGTATTCCTTCCTCTCTTTACCGTACTATCCTAGCACTTATCAAAGATGAAAAGCTATAGTCCTCTGTTAATTTATGTTTCTTTTATTAAGCATGTCCAATAAACATGTAATATGAAAAAAATGTAAAAGGTGAAATTGATTTCAGTAGTATAGCTTATTAACTTCACATATTAAAACATTTCATTTTAACATGTAATTAATATGAAACTTGTTATTGAGTTATTTTGCATTCTTCTGCTGTGCAGATTTTCAGAATCCTGTGTGTATTTTATAGTGAAAGCACATCTCCGTTTGGACTGTTTCAGATGTCACGTGTAGCTAGTGGCCGCCTTACTGACCGGCACAGCGTTAGACTGTTCATTAGACTGTCAAGTTCCCCGAGGACCAAGTGTCTCTCTTATTATCGTATCTCCAGTGCCTAATAATTGTCTAGAACTTAGTAAGCACTTTTAATATTTGAATTAGCTTCTGCAGAGTTTTTTTGTTTGGGGGGGGGTTGCTATTCCTACCTCCGTAGTGGGGCTTCCCTCGTGGCTCAGACAGTTAAGAGTCTGCCGGCAATGCAGAAGACCGCAGGTTCAATCCCTGGGTCGGGAAGATGCCCTGGAGCTCTTTCGTGCTTTTCACTTACATGCCCATCTCCTGCATCTAAGTGTGTGCTCCTCAAGAGAGCAGCCATGTTTTATTCAGCATTATATGCCTGACACAGTAGATGTTCCGTATTATCAGAAGGAAATTGGAGAAGAGAGAATACTAATTTTTTATTTCAAAGAACTTGTTTTTTTCTGGTACTTGACTCTCTTGAAATATATGTTAAATCTCACAAGGTCAAATAGAATTATATAGCACTTAGCACTAATAGTAAAGTAAAGTAGAAGTCGCTCAGTCATGTCCAACTCTTTGCAACCCCCTGGACTGCAACCTGACAGGCTCCTCTGTCCATGGAATTCTCCAGGCAAGAGTACTGTGTTGTTGCCAGTGGGTTGCCCTGCCCTTCTCCAGAGGATCTTCCCAACCCAGGGATTGAACCCAGGTCTCCTGCACTGCAGGGGGATTCTTTACCATCTGAGCCACCTGGGAAGACCAAGCACTTAGCACTAGAAATTGAACAACCTCAACTGTTCATTTTTTGAGTCTTTAGATGATTAAGCCACCAAAATGGCTGATTTCTGATTTTCTTTTTTAAGATCCCTATCGGTTGGAGCTTCAGTAACCTTACTTAATATAACTGTCCTGTATTTGACTAAATTTTATAGCCACAGGGTGCGCCCTGTCAATCCTGATAATCTCTTGCAGTAACATAAGGCTTCCTCCTGTGACCCTAAATGGAGATGGACAATAGTTGGTCAGCAGTAACCATATAGTGAGCTTTCCACTAGTAATATTACTTATTCTATTTTCCTTCAGCTTTTTCCGAATTATCAAACACTAACTTTTAAAAGTTTACATCATAGAATTTTTAAGGCATATTTTTCTAATAGAAAAGATGAGATCATAATGTGTTTATTTATTGGGTCTGTGAGAGGTCATTCCCCACATAAATAACGTTATTAGTGACACTAGTGAATACTTTTACCTTGTCAGTAATAATAACTGAGCAGCCATCAAGTGCCAGTATGGTGTTAGTCGCTAAGAGCGAGAAAACACTCTAAATGTGTGCTCTGACGTGCTCTTACTAACTGCTTTATTTTAGGTAGAAGCCTGGGGATCATTGTGGAGCCATGTCAGCGTCAACATATAATAATCGACTGCTGTTATAATTATCACTAATACCGTTATTAAGTTTTCTTTGAAGAATCAACAAAACATGCTGCTGTCAATATTCAAAAATAAATGCTGTTAATCTTTAGAAATTTAAAAAGTACCAATAACCTGAAAATAAAACCAAAACATGCACCTGGTGGTAAGCCAGGATGGCACGTTTGGAATATGGACTTTGAGCTCTCGGTCTCTCCTCATAGGAAAGATGCAGCAAGCTACGGAAATTCCCGAAAGAAAGGACAGCTGAAATAAGCCCTGTGCAGATAAACGGCCACCTCGGGAAGCAGTCGTCTGTTCACTCATGTAGTCTGTTGAGCGCTCTATCGTGTGTCGGGCACCATTCTAGGAGCTGGGGATGTGTCAGAGAACCAAACAAAACTGCCCACCTTCCAGTGCTTCTAGTGAAATTCATGCTTTAACCTTAACCCTGACAGGCTCTGCTATAAGGCCACACTGAGAGAGGAGTAACCCAGGAAGAGGGGGAGCCGGGAGAGGAGGTCACCTCTTAAACTGTCCCAGGACAGAAGGCCATCAGGCCAAAGTCCAGCACCTTGCGTCTGAGGACGCTAGCGCCCTGAAGTCCAGTTCAGGTTGAAATTGATACCCGAGAGCCCTGTGGGTCTGTGAGGAGCGCCAGGCTGTGGGGCATCCAGTGCGAGCTGGGAGGTGGACAGGGGACGGGCTGTCCTTCCTGGAAAAGAGCGCTGACCGCTCCGAGGGAAGCCCAGATGGCAGCTCCTGCCGGAGGGGACTGCCGGGTCCCTGAGCCACAGCTGGCGGAAGTCAGAGATCAACTCCAGGCTCCTCTGAGTAGCGAGCTGAAATAAAAACACAAGCAGGAGTGGAACCTGACTGCGTGGTGGCTGCCGGACGGGCCGGGAGAGCAGGGTGGGGGCCTGTGTGTGGGGAAGCCTGCTGCAGCCTCGCCAGAGCGCGTTTGCTCCCGTGCGGTTTCTAAATGATTCTTATCTACCGTGTGTGAGTCACTGCATAGGATGTGTACATCCTATGTGTATTTGAGTTGGAAATCATTCATACTGGAAATTTCAGTTTTATTAAAGAGAAAATATCAGTGTGTTTGGGGGGGAAAGGTTGCCCAGCTTGATACAATTCATTCTGCAGCAGTAGCAAAAACAATCAAAGTACCAGCCAAGACTATTGTCAGCTGTTTCAAGACTTACTTACTTCTAAATATGGATAAATGATGATAGTTTGGTGACTTTGGCTGTTCTACTAGAAAACTTCTTAAAGAATAGTAAAGGCAACACTTTTAACAAATGTGTTTATAGACAGTTTTTAACTGGGGCAGTTTTGATACTGTATAATGATCAAGGTCTTTAAAACGATTACTAATATATCGCAGATAAAAAGAAGGTGCATGTTATCTTCAGTTTGACTGTTTGAAAAACTGAGGCAAGCTCTGGTCAAGGAAAAATGACACCGTCTCTGTCTTCTGCATTTGTCTAATGGTCGTTCCTTGATCCAGGTTTATGCACCCAAACTGCATTCAGTATACTCCCGTGAGTCAGCTAGTTTTTCTAGGGTGCCTGCTCTTTTCAGCAGTCTTGTAAGGGCTATAAACAAAATTCAGTATAAAAAGTTGCATCAAAAGTAGCCCATAGTCACTCTTAAAAATATATTTCAACTCTGATACTTGTCCTTAAAGACTAGTACTTTAATCACAGATGTTATTTTTACCTCTGATTAATAATTAAACCCTTAATTAATAATGATAGCTAAAAGATTAGACTAAAACATCAGAAACAATTTTTCCCTTCCTAAGTTGTTATGGTAAATAAATAACTTTTCTATCTTTAAGGAAGTGTATTAGCTTGTGACTATCTCATTTCTCTCATTTAGAAAAATAAATGTTTCCTGTAGTTTGTCTTCTTGGGAAATTGAAACATGATTTCAAATGGTTAACCTGTCATGCAGAAGAATTTGATATTATAATTATAGATGGACTGTTTGAGGGGCTTTGAGCAAGGGAAATAAGATGAAATTTATTGGGGACACTGAACTACAGACTCTCTGGTTCATCATGCGCTTATAGGTAGGACACAACAGAAGTGTTCTCCAGAATTACCCGCAGCCCTCTCACTCCAGCCCTGACTCACCCCTGTCTGTTTGTAAACTGGGCCTTCACTGTCCCCTGGACTTTTGCTGACCCCTTGCTGCTTCTGATGCCTGCTGCCACTGCAGGCTGGAGTTCTAATAACCAGCACTCAGCAGTGGATAAGAAAGCAAAGAGAGTCTTCCTAAAGCTCTCCTTCACAGCCATGCTTTCTTTTGCTTGTCCTGGGCCATCCCAGATTTACTTACGAAGCATGCTGATTAAGACTGGATGTGAGCTAGCTTAAGAAGCATAAGGGATGAAAAAGGAACACATACATTAAAAGGGTGTTTTCACTTGGTACCTTTCGGCCCTGTGGTTTCTGCTGTTGTAAAGTTTTGTTCGTTTGGTCGCCCTGATCTTCCCTGTTGAGGGAGGGCTTTCTCTAGTTGCGGGGAGCGGGCGCTGCTCTTCACGGCAGCGCACCGGCTTCTCGTTGCGGAGCACAGGCTCCAGGCACGTGAGCGTTAGGAGCTGCAGCGCACAGGCTCAGCAGTTGTGGCGCCTGGGCGCGGTTGCCCCGCAGCACGTGGAATCCTCCTGGACCAGGGATCGAACCCGTGTCCCCTGCACTGGCAGGCGGCTTCTTATCCACTCTACCAGGAGGGAAGACTGGGTCTGTGCTTTTTGAAATGTCCTCAAGTATGAGTGGGCTTCCAAGGTGGCTCAGTGGTAAAGAATCGGCCTGCCAGTTCAGGAGATGGAGGAGTCCTTAGTCCGATCCCTGGGTCGGGAAGATCTCCTGGAGGAGGAAATGGCAACCCACTCCAGAATTCTTGCATGGGAAACCCCGTGGACAGAGGAGCCTTGCGGGCTGCAGTCCATGAGGTCACAAAGAGTCAGACACGACTGAGCGACTGAGCATGCAAGTATGAATAGCACATACATACCACATACAAAATAAATTTGAAATGTTTCTCACAGTTATTCTCTAAGTCATACTCTTTTGAAAGACAATCTTGAGAGTAATGATAGCGATTACCTTTATTTAGGTTGTTATAGCTTACAAATTACTCTCATAAACAGATTCTCATTTGATCCTCTTAGAAACCAAGGCAGATAATTATCACCATTTTATAGGTGAAAGAACAGAGGTTTAATGAGCATGCATATGCTTTCAGAGCTTCAATCTAGGACTCCTAACCTTCACATCTGTCCTTTCATCCCTGCATTGCAAAATCTGTTTACATCGATAAATTTAATAAATCAAGAGTGTTTTATTAAAACTGGATAATAGTTCAAACACATGAGTCTCCAGTCCAAGCATTAACTTACTTTTGTTGTGTTTGTATAAAGCAAATAGCCTCTCAACTCTGATTATTACTAAGGCAACCTGTAGTATTTTTATGGTCATAAAAGTAATTTTGATGTTGTCAATATGAAGTGAAGAAGCCTCATCCTCACATAACAGTCAGGTGATAAGAGGCTTTGCAATTTATCTGTATAATCTCATGCTGTAGCTTAAATTTTCCAAAGTCTCTTGGTTTCTTTGAGAGGAAGTATTTTTGAATTGTGTCTTAATTGAAACAGTAGCTTTTATAAACTGATTACCTGGTGAGTTCAGTCGGCTCCGTGAGAGTGGGGGGCATAGAGAAGGAAGCCTCCAACCTAGAGCCAGTTCCGAAGGCCTCAGAGCTCCGCTCTCGGCTTCCGGGAAGAGAGTGGTGGGGGGTGGCATCAGAGGCCCCACTCTCCTCGACGGTGGCCAGGTGGGGGGTGCCCGCCCCGCGCCCTCGCTGACCCCCCAAGGCTGAGCCGAGGCTGGGCAGTTCTGCCGTGTTTGTTCCTGACCGGCTCTCATGCCGGGCCTCTGCATCTCTGTTCAAGTGTCTCTGGAGCCTCTGCGAAGTCGCCAACCTTGGTCTGACCTTTAGGAATTCGGGGAAATAGAAGAGGAGGCTAAGGCTTGCTTCCAGTGATAGGGAACAGAGCCACGGGGGAACCCTAGACAGTGTTCCATCTCGTTAGTCTCTAAATCCATCTCTACGAAAATCCATCCCGTTAGTCACACACTGATCTAACAAGCCTTCCATCCAGAGGTGCCATAAACAGGGAGCCATAGACAGGGAAATCTGTGGTGGTAAGAGGCTGAGCTTGCTGAGAGCTGCTCCTTATAGCGCCCTGGTGGCCTCAGCCCTGTGAGCAAAGGAGCAAATAAGGGCACCAAAACCGATTTTCGATTCCGCTCTAGTCTTTAGGGCCTAAGGTTTCCGTCAGGCCTGATCCTCGTCTTTTTCTCGGAAACTTGGCCCCCACCCAACTTGGGACAGACGTCCCACCCTCCTTCAGTGCCATCCTGCAGACGCCCTAGGCCTTCCGCCCAGCCCCAGCCCCGGCCCGAGGCACCGATGCCCTCTTCCTGGTGCCAGCAGTCCAGCCCAGGCCAGGAGGTTCCCTTTCACAGTGACACCGGAGGGACTTCTGCCTTGGGCGTGTAGGAGAGGGTGTCACGCGTGGGGCTGGAGCGAAGGATGGTCAGGAAAGGGGGGTGGGGAGAAGAGCGCCTGCTCTCGGTTTAACGGAAGAGGGAAATACTTCGTCTCCTTGAGTTGCCCATGGGATACTGGCAGGTCTTCAGGAGGTTTCACAATTCATACTGTTCACTGTGGATTCTCTTGCGTGTTTCCTGTAGTGGGCATTTCCTGTAGAGACATTATTTATTGTTTCTTGTAGAGACAGCAAATGGAAGAGAGATTCTGTGAAACCATGTTAACTAAAAGCCTCACTAGACTTGGCTACTATCTCCAGAACTTCTGTTTTTCTTGTTTGAAGCAGTACTGCTACCTCAAAAATTCCTCGTTCCTCCCAGTCTTTTACGATACAGTTAGCTCTCCCTGAGTTTCCATCTGATGTTTCGCAGCTGGGGACTATGAAGTCACTTCCCCTCTCTGAACAGTTAGGAGACTATTCTGGTTGTGTCAGAAAGCAGTGAGGGCATGTCCTGTGACACATGTGATAGTGTGATCACCAAGGGAGGGTTGAATTCAAGAGTGTTTTCCAGATGTAGAGTAATTATAAATTATTGAAATGATAGAGTGAAGGAAAGGGAAGCATCAAAGAAGATTTCTAGTATACGTTTCTAATGTGAGTAGGGGGCCCGTGGCAATCCATGAACCAAGACAGGGACTAAGAGTCGGGAGCAGATTGAGGGGCGGGTGGTAAAGACTGACGTTTTTTGAGATGGAAATATCTGTAGGCCATCCAGGAAGAGGAATCTTGAAGGCTCCTGCTGAAGTAGTGGAGTGGGAGATAGGAAACTGGGATGCTGGCATCAGCATCCACTGATGCCTTCATGTGATCATTAAAGCCATGAAAGAGAATAAGAATTATGCAATCACACAAAGCCGTGAAAGAGAATAAGACAGCCCAAGGGGAGAGAAGAGAAGCAGGCCTGGGCCAGAGCCACGTTTGAGAATAGGAAGAGGAGCCGTTGAAAGACTCCAAAAGAGTACAGGGGCCGGACGGACCGAGGGGGGCATAGACGGGCCTTGGGCCTTTTCTGTAATAATCAACACCTTCCTCATCTCCCACAGCCACCTTCCTGGGTCTCTATCTTGTTGCCAACAAAGCAAAAGATTCCCTCTCCCACCCTGTACCCCAAAAGGACAGGGCCCCTGTCTTCTCATAACTTAGGGACCCTAGTAAAGGACAGGAAAATTGTTCCTGTTGAACAACCGAATGTTCCTATTGAATGCTCCTTTACCAAGGGAGCATTTTTAAGGAAACCAAGCTTGACCATCACTTCAGATGTCAGAAGTGTTGTGTTTGTGTTTTTTCTCTTGTTCCATTTCTTCCCGGTAAGATTTAGAGGTTTTCTGGTTAAATCAATATCAAACTTGAAGTAACATATGCCCTGGTTGAAAGCAAGCCCTCCCCCTTCATTTTTTCCTGGCTAGGATGTGTAGATATGGGAACACACATTTTGCTGACATGTCCTGAAGCTTGGTATTTTGATAAATTGACCTGGGAACAAGAACTGATGGAAAACTTCTCCCTTTTACAGTGGCCGAGGTAAGTGTCAGTTAGAAGGATGGACAGCCAGGTAGCTGACGGGATCTGCACAGAGCCAGATGGACTGCAATAAAAGCGTGAATCACAGAGAGAACACTGCCGTCAGTTACCAGCTGACTGGCGAGTATGTTATTGAATCATATCAGAAATAAAGGACAAAACTTTTTTCTCTGACTCCCCGAAAAAGCTCAAATTGCAAATACCTTTAGTGCCTAGTAAGCAAAACAATGCTGCCTTATGTAATGTGAAATATTATTGTAGACAATGAAAATGCTTAGTTTTTTTTTTTTTTTGCTGTTAGAAGATTAAGCCTATTTTTATCCTGTGAACACAAAAACTGTATTCACATTACATAAAAAAGGAATGTATTATTTTAGTGGCTCTTAATAGTGATTCATATAAACCCTTAAATAGACAACAAATGGGTTAAAGTAGAGCAGAATTATACCTATAATAAAATCACATTTCCCTTCCACTGTATTGGATAATTACACAGACACAGATGAAGAAATAGTGCAAAACACATCCTTTCTGAAGCAATATTAGAGGCTTCTTGAACTAGCAGCTTACCACACATTAATCATAAGGTTGGTTCATTTCATGCTCATATTGGCCAAATTTTTCACATAAATCCCATGGGAAAGAATTTGGCTGTCATTTGTAAGATGCATATCATCTTATGGTATTGTTACTTGGGGCACAGAAATATTGAAAAATAGTGTTATGAACTAGAAAATATATCTTTTTAAAAATTATCATCAGAAAGCTATTGATGAATTTTTTGAGAGAGCAGAGGAGAAAAATGACTAAATGCTAAACCCACTGAGATGGTTTTGGTGTTTGATGCTGCCCCTTATGAAAGTGTCATACCTCAAATGCGTTTTCCTTTAACACCCCTGTTAATGTTAGAAAAAGATTAAAGCCTTCTGTCCTATAACTGGAGACATGAAGAATCCACAGAAAGTGCCTTTCACCATCTGAGCCGTCTGATCACAGGGACGGGCGGAGGGAAAGGGTGTCCGTGATGGAGACATCGTCTGAGCCGTCTGATCACGGGGACGGACGGGGGGAAAGGGTGTCCGTGGTGGAGACAGACCTTCTTATCGTTTACCCAAGTGGGGAGCCTGAGAGCACGGCCTTCTCAGCTCATTCCTGCTCCAGCTCACGTCAGCCTCCCTGGACCCGCGACAGCACCTCCTCTTCCCCGTCTCCTGAGCGTGTTATGTTTAGAGACTTGGAAGCATTTGTAGGAGCTGGCAGCTGCCTCCCTGTGAGTCCCTGTAACAGTCTACACTGAAGTATAAGCCGGCAAAGAGGCCTCGCTAGGTCAGCATCTGCAGAGGGCACAGTGGCCTCTCTTGTCTCATGTTCCTAACATAATGAGTTCTCCGTGGCCCTGGATAGGACCTCTTTCATGAGTATTAAAGAAAAAAGAAAAGAGGACTTCTCATATTTTGAAAGTATAAATTAAACTTCCTTTCTCCATTTTCGCACAAGCCATGTTAATGATATCCTGTTTCATCACGAGTATCTGAAGTATTTATTAAGAATAAGAAAAATTCACAGAAATTTCAGGTCATAACATAATTGCAGATAAAGATAACATTTTTTTCCTCTGCTTCACTAACCTGAAAAGCCATCAGAAGTACTGCAGATCGACTGCAAATATCACCCATACTCCAGTCATCACAAAGGACAGAAAAGTTTCACCTTCTGTATCAGTTAGGGCAAGCTAGGTTATGCTGCAGTAACAAACAACATGAGAATCTTAGGGACTTAAAACAGCCGAATGGATTTCTCACCGCAGTCCGTCACGGATCAGAAAAGGAGCTCTGCTCACAGGCGTCACCCAGAGACAGAGCTGGAGTCTCTTGGTTCTACCGTCACAGGAGCAAGAACTTGCGAAGTCGTGAACTGGCTCTTAAAGTTGTTCCTAGACATGACAGTCTTCAGTGCTCGAGTTTACTGACTAGATCAAGTCGCGTGGCAATGCGTGAGCTCCACGTGGTAAGCATGCATAGTCCTCCTGCTGGGAGGAACGCTATATATTTGTGCACAATAGTACAGCTACCGCACGGGCAGTTCTACCTGCTATGCCAGTAGAGTGTAGCTTCCTGAAAAGTTTGCCTGGTTTCTTGTGGTTTTAAAAGCCACCAGCTTAGGAGTCTAGACACACATCAGGTGGACGAGGCCTTGGACTTCATGGAATGCTCTCTCCACTATGGCTACCAGAGCATGGGTTCCAAGGATTTCTTGGTCCTAATTCGTTAGCACCAGTGAAATTTCCATGAAAAGTGTCACTCCCACCATGGACTTCACATAGTAGCTTTAGGCCGAGGGAATAAAAGCAGTAACAGGCACCTCTGATAGGAGACTGAAAATAGAAGGAGGGCACAAGAGGCTACTATAGAACCCTGTGTACTGTCTGTTAGGGACTTGATGGGATTTTTTCAGTAGGAACAGCTTTTTACATGCGTTTTAGAAAACGTTGAATGAGTTGTGAGTGAACCACAGTAGAGCATTTGAAAACTCAGTTCCGCTTCTTCGTTTGCTTGCCTCTTAATCATCTGACCCCAGCTCCCTTCTCTGGTGTTTGTATTACTTAGATTATACGCATGGCAAGTGTGGGTGTCTTGTTTGATGGTGAGTCACTGAGCAGGTGTGAGAATTAGACAAATAAGGAGGCTTCAGTCCGGGACATTTTCATAAAAGTGGTAGAACTTTAGGGACTACAAAATGGCTTGGAATTTTTAAATGACAAGAACTATACTTAAGGGAAATAAAAAGAATGGCATGCCTTCGTGGAGCATTTATTAAACAATGGCTATAGTACAGACTGTGCGAGGTGTCAGGGATCCAAAGAAGAGTGAGAAATGATCTTCCCTTGAAAGGCATTCAGAAGCATACTGAGTGCACAGTATCGATGGGGGAACTGGAGGGGGATTTATTCAAAGGCATCTGAAGGCAAATTCATCTAATAAAAGTTGTCAGCTGAAGATGGGCTAGAGAATACGGAGGAGTTAAGCAGCAGACTTGTAAGTGACTGTTCATTATATATTGGCTCTGAGCTCCTTTTGTGCTTCATGTTGGCCTCTCCTGTGCGATCTAGTGTTTTGTGTGAAAATGTGGGGACCATAGAGTGTTAGGACTGTAGAGTGTGTTCTGGCAGTCAGTACTGAGGCAGCCGGACTGTTCTGCCCCCAGTGTTAGAGAGGCTGACAGGCAGACAGTGCCAGGGGTGTGTGTTGCTGTTGCAGCTCTTCTGTCACTAAAGATGGGCTGTGATCACCTGAGGACAGAGCGGCACTTGGGCGTCACTTCTGGCCTCTCTGATTTAGGCAAGAGCCCAGCTACGCTGAGTGATCTGCTCCTGTTTCATTAAGGAGGAGTTCAGGGTCGCTGAGAAGCACCAGCAGCTCTGTCATCTGATTGAGGAACTCGGACGGTTCACGTCAGCGTTTGCAGCCGTCTTGGGCTCATCAGGAAGGGCTGTATCAGAGAACCACACCGCTCGGACCAGGTCCACCCCTGGGGAACGCAGAGAAAAGAGCTTGCTCTGTGCAATAGCATGCTTGACTGTAGACACGTAAATTTAGCTGTCTTCTTGCCAACCTGAAAAATAGATTGCCTCATCAGTCTTCTGAGTATTGAGTGAAAGAACCAGCAAAAACCTTTCGGGAAAATAGGAGCCCTAACTAGGGTCCAGTGTGAATACATTTTCCTTTACCTTATTTTAACCTCCCTTTAAGTTTCCTTTAACTTGCCTTTCCTTTAAGTTACTTTTCATCTCAGACCTTTCTACCAGCCTGACTGCCACTCACACTTCAAAATTCTAAGATCTCCTCCCCTTCTCAGCCATCACCTCCTCAGACGCCTTCCTGTCAACCCTGTTAAAATCACCTCCTCCTCTCCCCTTACACTGTATTCCTACCTGCTCCTTTTCCCTAGTAACAGAGACAACCATCAGCAATTGTATTACGTAATTACTTGCTTATTGTCTGTGTGTCAAACTAATCTGTAAGCTCCATGAGGAAAGGAATGTATCCTATTTACTGTTGTATCTCAATAAATATTTGTTGAATTTTCAAAGCTGTTCAGTTCAGTTCAGTCGCTCATTCGTGTCCGACTCTTTGCGACCCCATGGACTGCAGCACGCCAGGCCTCCCTGTCCATCACCAACTCCCTGAGTCCACCCAAACTCATGTCCATTGAGTCGGTGATGCCATCCAACCATCTCACCTCTGTCGTCCCCTTCTCCTCCCGCCTTCAATCTTTCCCAGCATCAGGGTCTTTTCAAATGAGTCAGCTTTTCGCATCAGGTGGCCAAAATATTGGAGTTTCAGCTTCAGCATCAGTCCTTCCAATGAATATTCAGGACTGACTTCCTTTAGGATGGACTGGTTAGATCTCCTTGCAGTCCAAGGGACTCTCAAAAGAGTCTTCTCCAACACCACAGTTCAAAAGCATCAATTCTTCTGCACTCAGCTTTCTTTATAATCCAACTCTCACATCCATACATGACCACTGGGAAAACCATAGCCCTGACTAGACGGACCTTTGTTGGCAAAGTAATGTCTCTGCTTTTTAATATACTGTCTAGGTTGGCCATAACTTTCCTTCCAAGGAGTAAGTGTCTTTTAATTTCATGGCTGCAGTCACCATCTGCAGTGATTTTGGAGCCCAAAAAAATAAAATCAGCCACTGTTTCCACTGTTTCCCCATCTATTTCCCATGAAGTGATGGGACCAGATGTCATGATCTTAGTTTTCTGAATGTTGAGCTTTAAGCCAACTTTTTCACTCTCCTCTTTCACTTTCATCAAGAGGCTCTTTAGTTCCTCTTCACTTTCTGCCATAAGGGTGGTGTCATCTGCATATCTGAGGTTATTGATATTTCTTCCAGCAATCTTGATTCCAGCTTGTGCTTCCTCCAGCCCAGTGTTTCTCATGATGTACTCTGCATATAAGTTCAATAAGCAGGGTGACAATACACAGCCTTGACGTACTCCTTTTCCTATTTGGAACCAGTCTGTTGTTCCATGTCCAGTTCTGACTGTTGCTTCCTGACCTGCATTCAAAGCCACTGCTTACCATAAATGCATGATATAGGAAGACATAGTTTTCTTGGGGAAGGCAGTTCGTATAGATGGAGTAGAGAGCTGTCTAAGCCTTGAATCTCTTCTTCTCTGCCCTTTTTTTCCCCTGATACTTTTCCTTCTACCATTTTTTACTGATAATTGTTTTTATGAGAGTGAACAGAAAGTGAAAGTGAAGTCTGTCAGTCATGTCCGACTCTGCGACCCCATGGACTGTAGCCCACCAGGCTCTTCCGTCCGTGGGATTTTCCAGGCAAAAATACTGGAGTGGGTTGCCATTTTCTTCTCTAGGGTATCTTCCCGACCCAGGGATTGAACCCGGGTCTCCCGCATTGCAGGCAGACGTGTTACCATCTGAGCCACCAGGGAAGAGTAGTATTAAAATATTGCTAATTTTAGAATTGAACATCAGAGTAGTTCCCTGTGTCTCAGAGGCTGTGGAGGTCCTTTATAAAATGGAAAGGGTAAATATTCCTTCTCTGCTGGTGAGGCCTCTGACTAGCTGTGGGCTTCCTCAGAGACTCAAGCCTTCCGTGTGCAGTGAGGAATTCGGAGGGAATTCTTCCAGGGCCTTCCGCTCTGTAGCATGCTAATTGTGATTACCTACATCTTGGTGATCTTTTCTCACCTTAGTTATACCCTTAAAAGTGGGAATATCTGAGAAATGGAATTTGTTTGTATGTTTGTTTATTTGGTGGTTCTGTTTTGGTTTGGTTTGTTTTTCCTGCTGAGCTAGCCAGAACAGGAAGGTTGTTTATCAGTGGGGTTTTTTTAAAAGGTCTTGGTTTCCAGGGATCAGACCCAGGCCCCAGCAGGGCAAGTGCCAAGTGCTAACTGCTGGGCCATCAGGGAGCTGCCCAGGAAAGCCTTTTAAGGACCTGGTCCCTTTCCCTTCATTCCTGGAATCATGAAGGCCAGAGGGCTGCTGCTAAACATCGTATGGGTGTGACAAGGACACAGAGTGTTTCAGGAGCTTACTGCATCCGTAGAGTGAGAGAGGAAGTGTAACGAATATGGGAACAAATGTGAATACCTTTTGTATTCATTCTAATTCCACATTAAGAAAACTGGAGAATATGAGAATAAATATATTGAGTTTGTAACAGTGTCTCTTTAATTCTTCTATGAGTAATCTTCAAGTTGTGAAGAGACAAGTCTGTTGTTTTTATTCATCAGATCTCCTTTTCCTGGTATATTTTTTCAGGAAGCTCAAATAATCTGAGCAGGATTGTTTATTGATTGAAAACCTAACAACTTTCACTGTTATGTTTCTTGCAGACAGGAGTACCCATTTGGGTTGATAATGTGCAGCAAACCCAGCTACAGCAAGCTCTGCCTAACAAAAGTCGGTTTTTCCCTTCACTGTAAACTTGCTAACAGCTCCAGTGTTGCATATGCATATATCGCTAACTACCCGGTGTGTCCCAGAGAACAAGGTGACCCTCACACCAGCTTGCACAGTCAAAACAGGAACTTGACTCTCTCCCCAAAGGAATTGTTCTCTTTGAAATCTACAGCAGACATTTTCCTCCTAGAGCTTTACTGCAGTGACATGAGGAAGGAAAAGTGAAAGTGTTAGTAGCTCAGCCCTGTTCAGCTCTACATTCCCATGGACCTTTACTCGCCAGACTCCTCTGTCCATGGGATTCTCCAGGCAAGAATACTGGAGTGGGTTGCCATTCCCTTCTCCAGGGGATCTTCCCAACCCAGGGATCGAACCCACGTCTCCTGCATTGCAGGAAGATTTTTTACCATCTGAGTCACTGTATGAAAAAAAAAATTTTTTTAACATCCTGGTAAGGAAACAAGATGTTTAAAATTATTTTTCATATGATTTTATGAAGCTGAATTTACCTTCAAATAATGTGCTTCAGTGCTTTACATCTGCTTTACAGATATGTTCTTGCCTGAGTTGTAAAGCATTCTCCTCACCCCTCCTTAAATCACTCATTTATGCTTTGTAGTACGTGGCATCAGCCGGTACTTGGTATCTTTCCAGGGAGGCAGACCCAGTGGCTGGCAACATCTAACATTCAGAATCAAAATAATGTTTTCCAGGGGATCTTTATTCAAGTGAGGTAGAATATTTTCTGAGATTATTCTGAGGTTGGGTTTTTTTTTTTTTTGGAGATTTGTGGAAGAGAGAGGCTGTATACATAGAGAATGTTGTTATTGGAACTTTATTATTGTCACATTGATGCTGCATTTCTCAAGAAATGTATGTTAATGTGTTTCTGCCTGCTTTTTTTTTTTTAAGGCCTGGAGTAAATGGGCTGAAGTTATTTGGCTGCCTGCAAAATAGACCTTACAGTTTATAAACTGTATATTATTATGTTTAAAAAAACAGTAATAATCTCTCAGAACTTTGTATAAATAACAGAGAGATAGAGAAACTTAGGTGATTTACATCTCAGTATTTACTTTTTAATATATGTACAGGTAACATGCCAGGAAAGCAGTGACGAACTATATGATATGTTCCCCAGGAAAATTAAAAGCACTTTTTCATCATAATTATATGTCCGTAAACAACAAAAGAGGGAGTCTGGTATATATTTTCAGCAAAAATACCTTTAGTTTTCAGCGCTTTTCCAGTTTTAAAATATTTTTTAGCCATGAAGTAAAGACTTAGGTCCAGCCCCTTCCCATCTCAGAAACAAAAGCAGAAAACTCCTGATATAATCCAGCTGGCAGTAGAGAGATTACATATCTGTATCCCAAGGCTGCTGACATGAGTAGTGTGGTGTTGACTGCTCATCTCCCCATGCCTATAGCGTATCTATCTATATTGCCTATAGCGTATCTATCTATATTGCCTATAGCGTATCTATCTGTATTGCCTATAGCGTATCTATCTGTATTGCCTATAGCGTATCTATCTGTATTGCCTATAGCGTATCTATCTATATTGCCTATAGCGTATCTATCTGTATTGCCTATAGCGTATCTATCTGTATTGCCTATAGCGTATCTATCTATATTGCCTATAGCGTATCTATCTGTGTATATCTCTTCTTTCATTTTCATAATGGTTTCATTTGGCTTGTGTTTTTACCTTTCTACATGCAGTAACATTTCCTTATATGTCAGAATTTCTAAACTATGCTTTTGTGACATTTATCCATGTATCCAACCTGTACAAAGAACCTATGATTTGTAAGACATCGTGTATAATTATGTGTGCTTCAGAAAGACACAAAGTCCTTCCCCACCCGCATGTCACAGAGGAAGTAGTGGCGGAGTGAGCGGCCGCGTTTAAAGGGTGCTCCACATGGCGAGTGTGGCATTGGCAGAGCCCTGCTCACCATGTTGTGTGCGTCATTATCTCAGAACTGGTGGGCCGGGAAGAAGCGCAAAGGAGACTGCTTTAAAAGCAGAGAGAAGTCTTAGAAAATGTATCAGAGGGTTCAGTAGTGTGATAAAGGAGCAACGGATTCAGTTAATGTGATAAAGGAGCAACTAAGACACAGTTGATGTTTTATTTTAAACACCGAGAATATAATTGAGACCAAAATGTTGGGAAAATATATATGAGACAGATGACAGTTTTTACTCATAAAGACTATTTATAAATGAATAAAGAGTAAACAACTCAATGGAAACATTGGTAAAGCAATGAAAGGCAATTGAAAATGACGAAAAGGTTATTCACAGAAAAATGATGATACAAATGCCCCTCCAAAATCAGAGATTTTAACACATGTACACATGTAAAGTTTTAACATATTTGAATAAATGTTGAAGTCCCATAGTCACAAAAAATGCAAGTTAAAAATGAATATCATTTTCTCTTGCGCATTGGAAAGAATTGAAAAGAATGCTGCGAATCTGTGTGAATGAGGATATGGAAAAGCAGACATGAGTACGGCCCTGGTGGGAGTGAAACTGCACAGCCTCTTTGGGTCATAACTTTAGAATATGTCCCTGAAGTTATGCAAGTTTGTTTGCTTCCTCCCAGATATTTCACTTCCAAGAATATATTCTGTGAAACCAGCTACAGAAGAGCAAGAGGATGTTGTGACCACAAGTTCCTTGCAACCTTATTCATGATAGCCCAAAAAGGAAGGGAAAGATCTGGAAAAAAAACCTAAAATGCCCAACGATCTAGTGTTAGTTATACAAATTATGCCCATTAATGGAACAGAAATGCTGACATTAGATTTTTTTAATGTTGTATATATTTATATGGTTAAGCATAGTAGGGGCACCTCTTATGTAACTTGAGCGCCAGAATCTGTAATAGCTCCTTTACCCAACATGCAATTCATCAGCAACTCCAGCTATCCAGACCACAGTTAAGAGTGGGAAGTAATCCATGAAAGATCTCTAAAGTCTAAATAAATTCCATAAAATCCCCAGCATAGGAACTCCCACACTTTTGAAATGGGAGTTTTCCTTTGGAACATCTTTATTTTTTTAACTTTAGACATAAGCCTCTCAAGTTTGTTTTTCACGTTCTCACAGAGTTGAATTAGCAAATGAGAAAAGGCCGTGGCAAGAGTGTAGACCAGGGAGAGAAGAAATAGGTGCTTTGAGAAAACAGACGAGACAGGAGAAGAAGGAATCAGTATTCTCAAAGCAGCAGATAGCGTGTGAGAAGACACCTACTTCCTTTTTAACAGTTTTTAAAAAAATTTTATTTTATGTTGGAGTATAGTTGTGTTACTTTCAGCAAAGTGATTTGAAAAACTACTTACTTTTCAAGTCTCACTCAGGCATCACTCTCTTTTACCAAAGTTTAGTCATTGTTATTAATAGTGATTACCAGTAAGTCATGGATGCCAGAGAGAGGTTCTTTTTAGTGTGCATAGAAATGTAAGAGTGTGTACCTCATTTTAGAAGATTCTTCATTAAAAGTGGTTAAAACTGTTTAAAGAGCTTTTTCAAAGGATTATTAACCCTTAGTTATTTGGGTATTTTCCTTATGTTAAATACTTATATCCTTGGCCAGGCCACTCAAAATGAGGCTTTACTGTGTGTGTATTCTCACAAAGCAGGAGACCACTTGCAACATGATTTGATGGTTGGGATCATATATACTAGAGTAGCAATGAGTGTGCAAAATAGTCTTGAGGATGCTGAGAATTAGAAATATTATAAAAATAAGATTTTTATAGAGACTTGCATTTTAACCTGTAAGTAAATTATAATATTATTTTGGAGAATATAATATTACCAAATTTACCCCTTGTGATAAATTACCACCTAACCACATTCAATCAGAATCTCAGGTCAAAAAGGTTACTCAGGGCACTGTCCTTTTTTCTGTTATATTAAAAAATACAGAAATGCAAAATCAGGTTATAAAAATAGTGACGTCATTTTTGTATCCAGACTGTCTCTGTGATCATATGTGTAACTTCATATAGATAATGAAAAAGTCAAACTTGCGGCCTCCTTAATGTGGGGGTCTCACCAAGAGCTCTCCTGCTCCTCCACTGACCACCAGCCCAAAGCACAAACAAGACGTGACGTGTGTGTGTGTGCGCACGCGCCTGTGTGCTCAGGCGTGTCCAACTCTGCGACCCCATGGACTGTAGCACGCCAGGCTCCTCTGTCCGTGGGGTTTCCAGGCAAGAATACTGGACTGGGCTGTCATTTTCTACTCCACGGGATCTTCCCAGACCAGGGATCGAACCTGGTTTGATCACATCTCCAGCATCCCCCGCAGTGGCAGGAGAATTCTTTATGACTGAGCCACCTGGGAAGTCCTAAGGTGTGACGGAGGTCACTTGTGATGGGGGTAAGGAGGAAGAGGGGATGGAGGAAAGGCTTGGGCATGAGACCCCCAGATCTGGATGTCCACAGTCTCATCCCTGAGACTGAGCATCTGAGAACAAAGGGACCTGATCAGCTGGTGCACCAGGTCCTCTCACTTACGGCGCCTTCCTCTGAACCCACCGTTCCCGGTAAACTTCTCTTGCATCCCACTGGCTTCAAGTACACTTTCACTTCCCCCGGAGCATCCTTTACGCATCCCACCCTGTAACTTCTTTCAGACTCCAGTTAGACCTCGTGTCGCTTAGCAAGGGCTATTTCTCTACCAATTCTTGGTTACTTGCCTTTCTTCGTACCCTATCACAGCACTCACTGCACTAAATTATGATCGCTTATCTAGTTATCTCTCTCCCCAGTAAGCTTGAAGGACAGTGCTCTAGAATGCAAGTACTACCTGCAGTTATCTAGGAAGTAGAAAACTAGCAAACGAACTCGTAGAGCACCGTGGACGCCAGCCAGCTGGCTCGTTTCTCTTGTTTTTGGCCGCACCACGTGGCTTGCAAGGTCTTCGTCCCCAACCAGGGATGGAACCCACGTGCCCTGTAGTGGGAGCAGGGAGTCCTAACCCGTAGACGCCCAGGGAATTCCCAGTTAGCTCGCTGGTTCTTCAGAGAAAAAAATAGAACAATAAAGTCCATTTTCAGGCCCTAGAATTCTATATATCTTTGAAGTGATACTTGTTTTAATCACTGTCATTAGTACTCTCCATGCATATAAATTTACCTAGAAGCTATTAAAAATGATGTTTCGGGTGTCTTTGCTCTTTTGTTATTATTAGAACAATCTGTAATGTATTTGTGACGTTTTACTCGTTACACCTTGAAGTAGAGCCCACTGCAGATTCCTCACACTTATCTCTGAGTCATTGAACAGAGAATTATAACGGAAAGATTTCAAGATCATCAAAATGACATTTTACAGAATGGCTATTATACTGGGAATAAGTGATGGACTCTATAAAATCATGAATTATAGACAAGTATTTGGAAAAGCTTAAATCTTCAGCTGTTTGTTGTTTTCCCTTTGAAAATGGGAAAATAGTCTAAAATGTCCCTTCAGGACAGAAAATTGTTATAATTCGTTGGGTGATGCTTTCCTGCTGCGCTATACATTTTTGATGGAGGTTTGACACATTGTTTAAAGGACATTTTTGTCTATATTTGTCTTTTCTATTTTTGCCTGTTAGGAGATCCATGGACAGAGGAGCCTGGTGGGCTGCAGTCCATAGGGTCACAAAGATTTGAACTCGACTGAGCATCTGAGCGTTAGTGGTCATGTTTTTTCACAGACCATGTTGAGACATAAGAACTAGAATCTTAAGTTTCAATTCAGTCAAACTGAATATATGGTAAAACTGCTAAGTTCAGCTTTAAAATTAGGTTGTCTGTTTTATACTGAATTATCACTTCAAAGACCACAATAAGGACTCTTACTTAACAGAAGAAAAAAATGTGGATTGGTAAACTTACAAACTGGTACAAAAGCTATTTGTTGTTTTCAGTCACCAAGTCATCTCCAACTCTGCATCCCTACAAACTGCAGCATGCCAGGCTCCTCTGTCCTCCACTATCTCCTGGAGTCAAACTCACGTCCATTGAGCCAGTGACGCTATCTAACCATCTCATCCTCTGTCACCCCCTTCTCCTCCCGCCTTCAGTCTTGCCCAGCATCAGGGTCTTTTCCAATGAGTTGGCTCTCCACATCAGGTGATCAAAGTGTTGGAGCTTCAGCATCAGTCCTTCCAATGAATATTCAGGGTTGATATCCTTTAGAATTGACTGGTTTGATCTCCTTATAGTCCAGGGGACTCTCAAGAGAGACTTCTTCAGCACCATGTTTGAAAGCATCAATTCTTTGGCACTCAGCCTTCTTTATAGTCCAACTCTCACATCCATAGATGACTACTGGAAAAACCATAGCTTTGACTAGATGGACCTTTGTCGGCAAAGAGATGTCTCTGCTTTTCAATACGCTATCTAGGTTCCTCACAGCTTTTCTTCTAAGGAAAGCATCTTTTAATTTGATAGCTGTAGTCAAATCTGCAGCGATTTTGGAGCCCAAGAAGATAAAATCTGTCATGATTTTCATTTTTCCCCATCTATTGACCATGAAGTGATGGGACTGGATGCTATGATCTTAGTTTTTTGAATGTTCAGTTGTAACCCAGCTTTTTCACTCTCCTCTTTCACCTTCATCAGGAGGCTCTTTAGATCTTCTTCGTTTTCTGCCATTAAAGAGGTATCATCAGCATGACTGAGGTTGTTGATACTTCTCCCGTAACCTTGATTCCAGCTCATGATTCATCCAGCCTGGCATTTGCGTGATATACTCTGTGTAGAAGTTAAATAAGCAGGTGACAACATACAGCCTTGACGTACTCCTTTCCCTATTTAGAACCAGTCTGTTGTTCCATGTCCACTTCTAACTGTTGCTTCTTGACCTACATACAGGTTTCTCAGAAGGTAGGTAAGGTGGTCTGGTATTCCCACCTCTTGAATTTTCCACAGTTTGTTGTGATCCACACAGTCAAAGGCTTTCTTGTAGTGAATGAAGCAGAAGTAGATGTTTTTCTGGAATTTCCTTGCTTTCTCTATGATCCAGTGGATGTTGGCAATTTGATCTCTGGTTCCGCTGCCTTTTCTAAAACCAGCTTGAACATCTGAAAGTTCATGGTTCACGTATTGTTGAAGCTTAGGTTGAAGGATTTTGAGCATTACCTTGCTAGCATGTGAAATAAGCGCAGTTGCATGGTAGTTTGAACATTATTTGACACTGCCTTTCTTTGGGTTTGGAGAAAAAAATGACATTTTCCAGCCCTGTGGCCATTGCTGAGTTTTCCAAATTTGCTGGCATATTGAGTGCAGCACTTTAACAGCATCATCTTTTAGGATGAAATAGCTCAGCTGGAATTCCATCACCTCTGCTAGCTTTGTTCATAGTGATGCTTCCTAAGGCCCACTTGACTTCGAACTCCAGGATGTCTGGCTCTAGGTGAGTGATCACACCATCGTGATTATCTCGGTCTTGAAGATCTCTTTTGTACAGTTCTTCTGTGTGTTCTTGTCACCTCTTCTTTATCTGTTCTGCTGCTGTTGCGTCCTTGCTGTTTCTGTCCTTTATTGTACCCATCATTGTATGAAATATTCCCTTGTTATGTCTAATTTGCTTGAAGAGATCTCTAGTCTTTCCCATTCTGTTGTTTTCCTCTATTTCTTTGCACTGATCACTGAGGAGGGCTTTCTTATCTCTCCTTGCTATTCTCTGGAATTCTGCATTCAGATGGGTATATCTTTCCTTTTCTCCTCTGCCTTTGACTTCTGTTCTTTTCTCAGCTATTTGTAAGGCCTCTTCAGACAGCCATTTTGCCTTCTTGCGTTTTTTTTCCCCTTTGGGTTGGTTTTGGTCACCTGTACAATGTCATGAACCTCCATCCACAGCTCTTCAGGCGCTCTGTCTACCAGGTCTGTCACCTGCACTGTTTAATCATAAGGGATTTCATTTAGATCATACCTGCATGGTGTGTAGTGGTTTTCCCTACTTTCTGCAATTTAAGCCTGAATTTTGCCATATGGTGCTCCTGATCTGAGCCACAGTCAGCTCCCGGTCCTATTTTTGCTGTATAGGACTTGTATAGAGCTGTATAGCTGTATAGACTAGCTGTATAGCTGTATATACTTGCTGTATAGCTTGTATAGAGCTTCGCCATCTTTGGCTGCAAAGAATATAATCAGTCTGATTTCAGTACTGACCATCAGGTGATGTCCATGTGTAGAGTCGTCTCTTATGTTGTTGGAAGAGGGTGTCTGCTATGACCAGTGCGTTTTCTTCGCAAAACTCTGTTAACCTTTTCCTGCTTTATTTTGTACTTCAAGGCCAAACTACTTTTACTCCAGATATCCTTTGTGTTTTGCATTCCAATGCCCTATGGAGAAAAGGACATCTTTTTTTAGTGTTAGTTCTAGAAAGTCTTGTAAGTCGCCATAGAACCAGTCAATTTCAGCTTCTTCAGCATTAGTGGTGAGGGGTGTAGACTTGGATCACTGTGATGTTGAATAGTTTGCCTTGGAAATAAACCAAGATCATTCTATCATTTTTGAGATTGCACCCAAGTACTGAATTTCGGACTCTTTTTTGTTGACTATGAGGGCTACTCCATCTCTTCTAAGGAATTCTTGCCCACATAGTAGGTTTAATGGTCATCTGAATTAAATTTACCCATTCATGTTCATTTTAGTTCACTGATTTCTAAGATGGTGATGTTCACTCTTGCCATCTCCTGCTTGACCACATCCAGTTTACCTTGATTCATGGGCCTAACCTTCCAGGCTCCTATGCAGTACTGTTCTTTACAGCATCGGGCTTTGCTCTCACCCCCAGACATACCCACAGCTGGGCATGGTTCCCGCTCTGCCCCGGCCCCTTCACTCCTACTGGAGCTCTCTCTCTGCTCGTCCCCCGTAGCTGTTGGACCCCCGCTGACCTGGGGGTCTCGTCTTCTTCTGTCATATTGTTTTCCCTTTCATACTGCTCATGGGGTTCTCAAGGCAAGACTGGGAAAGCTATAGACACACATTTACCCGGGGTAGAAGATGAAAAAGTACGCAGAGTTAGAAAACATATCAAGGGTGTGTCTTTTCTATTTTGCTTTCACTAGTAGGAGGTACTTGCCTTCATTGATGTATTAAGGCATTTCTGTAGCAAAAATTAGTGAACTTGATCCCAGAAGAAATTTCTCCAGCAAAGAAACCTTTATAAATTCGTGTTTTCATTACTTTAACAGCTGTCATCTTCTGTCAGAAAAGTTACAATAACTGTGGTCAATGCATAACCTGACATCCGCTCAAACCATGTTTCATATTTCTGATGTTTCAGAGACAGTTCGATGGGCATGTTTACAGACATTCGGAAAGATTTTCCCGGTCTCATCCCAAATTGATTTCTAAAATCAGAAAGCAAATGGTTGCATAATTTTAGCTCCTTATAAAGTGTCTTCCAAGTTATGGTTTACTGTGATGCCTCCTGTTCTGAGGAGAGATCAGTATAAGAACTGTCAGTTTGTAGAGCTTTTCTGAAACTTTGGGGCAACCATAGTTGAAGATAGTCAAGATCATTTATCCTAGGACCTGAACACATGAGTTTAGTTCCAATGTGCTATCTTTCACCTTAGAAAATCACTTCAGCTCTCAGAGCCTCGAAAATTCAGGTCTCAGCCCCAAAGTTCTGTGTACAGTTTGACTGGAAGCAGCAGAACGCATCAGCTGGCACAGGAGCAGTGAAGGAGCCTCTTCTCAGCGATCTTCCTTGCTGACAGCAGCAGATGTTTCCTCTAGTCACGGTCTCATATTTAAGTGTCTCTAGGTTTACAGAAACTATCAAGGATACTGACACTTATATTTGCGCAAAGTGGAAAAATCACAGACTCTTGGAACGTTAGGTAGGTCCAGCCTGCTTAAGAGTTTAGTTCTTAGAAGTCTCCCACTTGGAACCAGAAAACAGGTGTAACAGCTGTTTGGTCATCATACACCTTCTCATCAGGGATGTCTGTATAACATTTCTGAACCTTGACCAGAGGTATGAAAACTGAGGGAACAGGAAGAAGCCTCCGGAGGTTGTACCATATCTGTCTTGCTGCTCGAGGGCGTCACCATGCGTGTGTGCTGCAGGGGACTATTACATGCAAGGTGACCTTTACAGTAAAAAAGGCGAAGGCTGTGAATTGATTTCTGTGTTGCATATGACTGGGGAAGATAAAATAAATAATAAAAATGGAAGGAGGAGAGAAATCTTTTTATAGTAAATAAAAAATAAGCAAAATCCATGTCCATAAGATGAAAATGGTAAAGTGAGTAGGTTTAAGAATACAGGGAATAGAAACTCGTATCCATTAGCACCTCCTGTCCATATTTAGGGCTTCCCTGGTGACTCAGACAGTAAAGAATCTGCCTGCAATGCAGGAGATCCGGGTTCAATCCCTGGGTTGGGAAGATCCCCTGGAGGAGGGCATGGCAACCCACTCTGGTGTTCTTGCCGTGAGGATCCCCACAGACAGAGGAACCTGGTAGGCTACAGTCCATGGGGTCGAAAGAGTCAGACACAACTGAGCAACTAACACACACTATTCATATTTAGAAAAGAAAGGAAAGAATAATAGTTTAAGACATCATTCTTCCTTAGATATGTTTACGTCAGACTTTAGAAGGTCATTTTCATGATTTTCAGAGAAAGGAAAAGTACTATTCAACATCTGTATTACTTTCCAGTTGCTGTTGTAGCATCACCACAAACTTATTGACTTAATACAACACAAGTGTCTTCTCTTAGAGTTCTGAAGGTTCGAAGTTCAAAGTGGGTCTCGCGGACTGCAGGCAAGGTGGTAGCAGGGCTGCACTCCCCCTGGGCCATCCCGGGGGGAGCCTGCTTCCTGGGCCGTCCTAGGGGAGAGCCTGCTTCCTTGCCTTTGCCAGGTTCCTGAGGCCGCCCGCACTCCCCCGGGCCCTCCCTGGGAGAGCCTGCTTCCTTGCCTTTGCCAGGTTCCTGAGGCCGCCCACGTTAAGAGTTCACGGCCCCCTCTCAGTCTTCAAAGTGCATCACTCCAACTCTGCTTTTAGTATTTTATCTCATTCCCTTTTTCTGAATGGCCCTACTGCCTCCTTCTCATAAGGCTGTGATTACACTGGGCCTCACCAGATAATCTGGGATAAAGTTCCCAGCTCACCACGAAAGGTAACATTCATAGGTTTCAGGGTTTAAGACAAAGATATCTTTGGGAATAAGAGATGACTAAATTATTCGTATTTTATCATCTTAAAATCCTAAAGGGAAAAAAATGATTCAATTGGATCAGGAACCCTATGCTGTATTAGCTAGGAAAGGTTAAACTATGCTGCAGTAATATAGAAATACTACATCTCAAGGGCTTACTGCCTAAAAGAGTATTTCTTACTGACGGGACATCTGTCGCAAGTCCTGTACCTGTGGAGCAGCCCCCTTCCCAGCAGTGACCTGGGGATCAGGGTGGTTTCAGCTCATGCCTCCACCATTGCAGGGGGCACTGTGGTCACCAGGGCGAGAGGAGAGCTGGGTGGCCGGAGGGGAGCTTTTCACTGCCTGAGCCCAAAGGTGACATGTGCCACACATTCCCTTCTCATGTGGCCCACCTAGCTGTAAGGAGGCTAAGAAGGCAGGCTTCCACATGTCCAGGAATGAAAGAGCCAGATACTGATGTGTTAATATCTTAAGTTACTGATATGTTCCTGCCTAAGATATTTTCTAGTGAGAAACTCTGTAAAAACAGCCTCAGCAGGTTAAAAATTAAAATGAGCTGAAGCTATTGAAAATATGAAACATAATCAAAATAAAAACCTGGATTTTTGGTGGAGGGTAATGCTCGGCTAGGGAGAATAGAGCCAGTTCTTGAATGACATGGGATCGCTTTCGCAAGTGACCGGGCAAGTTAGGAGAGAACAGAAAAGGAGCCAACGTTGCTGAGAGGTCCTCCCAGTCCAGCAGTGACAAGAAAGTGTCAACACAGCTGCTTAGAATGAGTGTTCTGGCTGAGGTGAATTGCAGCCCAGGATACAAAGAAAACCCAGCAGTGAGAGGACTGAAACTGTTGGCGGTGATGTAAAGACTCACAGAGAACCGATGATGTGCCGAGACACTATAGAATCTGCAAAGACTATCTTGATTATTCAAATGCGTGAAGACTTAGATGACTTTGTACCAGTGAGCTCGATGATGCCCTCTTGAAAATGCGCAAATGGATCCTTAAATAGATTGTGAGACCACAGAAAGGAGAGAGATGGTAAGAGGAACAGCATGAACTCGTCGAGAACTCATCTTTTTGTTCATCTTTTGAGAGTATCCATATGCCAGTAATGGTAAAGCATCCGCCTACAATGCGGGAGACCTGGGTTCGATCCCTGGGTCGGGAAGATCCCCTGGACAAGGAAATGGCAACCCACTCCAGTATTCATGCCTGGAGAATCCCGTGGACCGAGGAGCCTGGTGGGCTACAGTCCATGGGGTTGCAAAGAGTCAGACACGACTGATTTATGTTTCATATATGCCAGTAGACTAAGGACAGCGTGATTGTAAGTGGATCTCATCAAGGTGTCTGACAAAATTTCTCACGATATCCCTGTGGGACAGATAAGGAAAAGAGTTCTCATCAATCCTGTAGTTAAGATTTGTAACAAGTGAGTAACAGGAGAAAGTAAAAAAAAATAATAATCCAAAGAAATAAACTAGAGCCAAATCATGAAAATCCTTATACGCTGTTTTAAGGGATTCGGACTTTTTCTTGAGGGCAGTTTGGGTTCATGAAATAAGGTTTGCCTTGCAGAAATATCACTCCTCTGCAGTGTAGGGAACAGACTGAAAGAAAGTAATACTAGAGAGGAGCCAGAAGGCGACAGGGGTGGACCAAACTAAGGGAATCACAGAGTGACTAGTTGATGAGTTTAAAAGGTCTTAAGTTGGCAGGATGGGCAGGGTTTTTTCATTAATAGAATGTAAGGGCAGAAACACAGTGAAACATCGAACATGGCACTCTTGAGTATGACTGGGGTGTCTTGCCTGGATGTGGGTACCATTCTTTGTCAGAGGAACACAGAAGGGACCCACTTGCGTCATGATGGACTTTAGGTTTCTGAAGGGTAGTAAAATGGCGATGTCTGCAGGCACATGGGGTAGCTCTGGAGCAAAGGAGTATGCAGGCTGCAGACCCAGATCTAGGAGTCACAAGGGTGGAGGTGGTGATCAGAGGTGGAACAGTGCAGACCGTCCAGAGAGCGCCTCTGGACTGAGAAGGGAAGCTCCTGGGACCACACCTGGGGGAACGTTAATGCAGAAGGGTTTGAGGGCAGAAGAGATGGAGACGGTATCATTGAAGGTGGTCTGGTGTCTTAGAAGCTAAAGGGCGAGCTTCCAAGAGAGGAACACGTGCGGGGAGAGGACAGCCTGTGAGTGTGCAGCACGTAGCCACCCAGAGGCACGCGCATGTTCAGTAAGGCAGCAGGGCGAACACATGTCCCCACGGGCCCAGGGACGGGTGAGGTCGTGGGGACGAGGGAGAGATGGGGGGGGCTGCAGCGGGGTGAGGGCTCGGAGGCACGGCTTTACGTCCAGGTGCTGATGATGAGAGTCAGACAGGAGGAAGCAGGACATGCTAATAATAGGTCAGTGTACTAAACAGACCCAGCCACTTATTTCTCAGAGGCCATTTAACCCAAAATAGCATGCTGTCTTGAAAACTGCTAAGTTACATGGATTTCATGCTGGTTGCATTGTTTGGAAGCTGGTGTAGCTGTTTACTCCCTCCACAAGCCACTCGAGCCTGTGGACTTAATATTTTTCAATGAATTGAAAATATATACACAGTTAGATTGAATCAAGTCTTTATTATCTTCCAAGAGACACTGTTGTGTTTTTAAATCTGCTGGCTGTTCAGTGTTATAACCGATTTTCTTAGTGACTTTTCTGTGAAAACGCGTTAAAATGCAGTTTACTTGCTGTCATCAGCAACAGGGGAAGGCCGTAAAATCTCCACTGTTCTAAATTCCACTCCCCTCAATCTCCCGTGCCTGGACTGTATATATTTTTAAACCATTTATCTTCTTGTTGGACTTTTCTGCAAAAGTATATGCTGCTAGTGGTTTTATTTGATCACTGGCAATGAGTTCTGACATGTTTTCTGATATTGAGCATTAAAAGCGGTTCCCTAGTGAGTCAGCCTCTGCACTCCAGTGCTGTTAACTTTGATAGACTTCCTGTTATGAGAATAAGCTCCAAAAATAATCAACTTATTTTCCTTAGTGAATCTCCATTTTTGTGAAATTTCATTATTTGTGAAGTTGTAGGTTTTAGTTTGCCTACCCAGAACTTCACTAGTTTAAATTTAGCTTCTGAATTTAAGTAACATCTGAATTTTTGGGTTTTGGGGATTTTCATGCATTAGTTCAGCAGACGTGTGTCAAGGATGACTCTGAGGCGTGTACCTGAATGTTGAGGTGCCAAGCTCTCATCAGCGGCTCTGCACAGAGCTGGCATTACGGAAGAGTCAGACAAGTAACTGGCACCCCACTCCAGTCCTCTTGCCTGGAAAATCCCATGGACGGAGGAGCCTGGTAGGCTGCAGTCCATGGGGTCGCACAGAGTCGGACACGACTGAAGCAACTTAGCAGCAGCAGCAGCAGCAGACAAGTAAGTCTGTGGTTAGCTTTCAGTGAGACACACAGTGAACTGTGCTATGGCACACAATCAGGAAAGACTTTTCAAAGGTAACAGTCCTTGATTACATTTTGAAGAATGAGTAGGATTTAGCTAGATGAAAACGGGAGGGAAGAAAAAAATCTTGTTTTAAAAAATACTCTATTTTGTAGGAAGAGTCTGAGGGTCTGTGAAATAAATGAAGTGGAAAATGGCGGCAGGGAGAAGGCTTCACTTTAGAATTAATCTCCTAGAGGTATGGCCTCTCTCCTCTCCTCGGTCCACCATCTAGTCTCGCTTCAGTATTCTCGTAAAATCAAGCTCTGTCCATGATACCACTCTTGAGGAGATCTTGAGTGGTTCAACTCTGCCTTCGGATAACGTTCAGACTTGAGAACTAGTCTTCATGGACTTCGGGCCTCCTGGTTCTCCTCAAAAACCCCAGTGCTCACCGTCCCCTGAAGCCACCGCACTTTTCCACATCTACGTCCTTGTTTAGATTGTTCCTTCTGCTTAGAATAATCTTCGTTTCCTTCCCTTTAGAAGCCTTTGCATCCTAAAAAGTTAAAATATCTCAAAAAAATGATACATCCATGCAGTAAAAAGTCATTAAAAATAATCCTGTGGGACGAAAATTATGAAAAGATTTTTTAATATATTAATAGCAAAAACAAATAGGATACACTGCAGTATGTTTAATCACAGTTTTAAGAAATGAGTATGCAAAACTAAGGACTTCAGTGTATCAACATGATGTGAACAGTTACTGCCTCTGGCTTGTTGGATAATGGCTGCTCTTTTTCCCCCTTTTCAGTCCAGTCTATATTTTCCATTTTTTTCCTAAAAGTATACATGTGGTGCTTTTGCAGTAGGAAACAAAGTGATAGATGGTATTTTCAACATTTTTAATAGTTTTTTTAAACCCTACTCTTTCCTCAAGAGTTTCAACTCATTATTTCCATCTTAGATTCTTCTGTGGTCCACCAATCAGAAATAATATTTACCTTATCTCTACTACCATTTTGACCTTCTTACATAATAGCATACCACATTCTATGTTATATTTTAATTATGTGCTGCAGGTCCCACAGTAACCAACTGGCATTATGAACAGAAATCACTACTTGCTGAATGAATGAACGAATGCTTATGGGAATTCAAAGAAGAACCGTTAATTTCTATACAGAACATAAAATCTTACTGGGGAGATGATACACATAGTCAAGAAAAATATAAGTTAGATTATAAGACACTAAGGACGATAATGTGGAATGTGGGGTAGAGTCAGTGATGGAGGGATTTTTATAAGATTTTTATAAGATGTCAAAAGAATCCTGTTTGCCAAAATGAGATTCAGGGATCATGGCTGAGATAGGTGCCAAAAGAAAGCAGTTTTATTTGGAAACATACTTCGGTGACATTTGAAGGTCAAATTATGAGTGCAGAGTCATGGACTGGAGTCTGTGAAGAGCCCCAGCCCACCCTGCCCAAGCCTGTCCTACTGGCTCTGAGCAAAAATAGAATGTGACTGCGGTAATCTCCAAAGCAGATCATCTGCGCTGACAACAGGCCATTGACTAGTTTTAATTTACCTGCCTATTGAAATTCTATTTCGCTAGCAATGGTTATTAAAGTGACAAAGAAAAGGACTGCATCTTTGTTTTTTTCTTTTTTTTGGTCCCAACTTGAATTTTATAAGAGCATCTGCTGAGAGGAAAGAAAATGAACTCAAGGCATCTTTCTGTCTCAAATATTTGGAGATACGGTGGAATGCTATTCATGCTTACTATTTTCAGGTATCATACAGTAAGAAATAAGGCGTCTCATATAGATTTCTCCCCCTACAATTAAAAGTTAGCCTGTGGAGCTGCACGGGTGTCTCTTAGGGATTCAGTCAGAAACCAGACTCAGAGATGCAGACCACATGGGAGGAAGCGGTGAGGAATCGGATGACAGGGCTGAGAAGAGATTCGTGCAGAATCCTGACCGCCAGGTAGCCCTGCTGCTTTCTGAATGCAGAGCTGGTTCAGTCAGTCTTCCCTCAGCTCCTCTCCATGTTGGTGTCCTAATAACTTTCCTAGAAAGAATATTACAGACGTAATTGCAAAGAGTCTTTGTAAATGGTTCATGAGAAAGAGAATCCTATTATGGAAGCTTCCAGTCATAACTGGCTGTGCAAGATACTAGTCCATCATATACATCTTATTCCTTACTTCAGGTAGTCATAACCGAGAGCTGTTAGATTTCAGTTCCCTGTCCTAAGTAAATTGATGCATCAAAATCCTATTTCACAGTGCCCCCTTCTCTGTCTCGGCATTTTGTTTCCGTTTCTGTCGCCTGTGTTTTGTCTCATTTTGAGATGAAGAGCAGGCTTAGCTTGGCAGCCCTGGACAGCATCCCCCATGCTTCTCTGTGTCTCCTTTCGGAAGCAGGATGTCAACTGTCCGGGTCACAGCTGAAGGGAGACAAACCTTTGGGACCAGACCAGTTGTGTGACTCGATAAAAACACTCTGAGAATTTTTCTATCTAGATTCTGAATTTGAGCTAAAAGTAGACCTCAGCAGCTTAACTCTCTTGGGAATCTCACAGGCTCATGGGTGCAGCATATGGGAATTTGGGGGGAAACCACACCTTGATGTATTATTTTGTTTTTCCCCCACTCTCAGCGTGATTGCCTTTTTCAAACTCTCTTCAGCATACACTAAAGGCTGTGGGGGGACTAGCATACATAAACATCAAGTGCAGAAGTCAGGAGCAAAGTAAGTGCAAAAGATTAAAATTAGGACTAATGGCTTAGTGGAAAGTGTGACACTGATATGGTGAATGTATTCCTCTTTCAGCTTCACTGTTTGCCGAGTGTTCATTGTTTGTTTAATTATCATTTATTAATGCTTTCTCTAGGATGCTTTTTTAAAACTTTTTAATTTTGAGGCCATAACAATATTAAATGAATTTATTAAATATTTTCAATCGTTTAAAAAAAAAAGTATGTACTTTTTCAGGAATGCCTTGCTCTCAAGTTATTTTTGTACTGTTAGTATCTTTTGCAAAATATGAAGTAATAAAAAATATGTAACTGATGAGTTATATTACACCTAATAGTACAACAATATCTAAGCTATGAGTTCTAGTTTTTACCTTCTTTGGTAAGAATTTGGCATTTTAAGCTCTTAAAGGAAAATAAAGGAATTTCATTTGGGTATTAATGTAGACAACACCATTTTTATGAGATAATATCCTTAAAATAGGCTACCCTGGTGGCTCAGCAGTAAAGAACACTCAATACAGGAGATGCAGATTCAGTCCCCGGGTTGGAAAGATCCCCTGAAAGAGGAAATGGCAACCCACTCCAGTATTTTGCCTGAAAGATCCCAGGGACAGAGGAGCCTGGTAGGCTACAGTCCATCGGGTTGCAAAACAGTCAGACATGACTTAGCGACTAAACAACAATCCTTAAAGTGATACAGAGTTTACTGAATTTTCATTTGGCTCTTTTACCAAAAAAAGACCACAATAGAGACTATAAGTGCCGTAGAGACCAGTTAGCTGCTCAGCATTAGAAAAAGTCACTTAAGAGCCACAAACTCTACTCCAAGCCTTGCTCCTTCACTAACAAATACTGGGCAAACACGGATGCTGTTCCTGTGAAAATGACTGAACAAAAATCTCACCAAGATAGCAAAGAAAGCAGAACACTTACCCTCAGAAGCGTTTTCACGGATTAAGGAGAGACAGCGTTTTAATAGATTTATTTGCTTGGTTTAACTTAAAAAATTACTTGACTGTATGGTCCCTTAATTATTTTGAAATCCCGTATAAAGACATCCCAAAGTAACATGCTGTCCCAAGTTCTTTATTAATAATAACACCATTAACTTTAAAATGATGAAGTACACCTGTAAGTACCTAAGATGCCCTACATATTTTTAATTATCTTTATGGTGATATAAAGACAAGAAAAGGCACCAGTTTTGAGGGTACAGTTTGACGAGTCTCACCCAGTGCGTACAGGCCTGCTGCCGGCAGAGCGCTCCCATCACCGCCGGATGCAGGCCGCTCCTCCCACCCCGAGCCTGAGAGCTGCTCAGCCTCTTTCCCTGTAGCTGATCCTTCCCTAAAACTTCAGGAAATATATTTAATGTAGACTTCAGGTATATATTTAACATATACTAGTCTTTTGTCCTAGCTTTCTTCACCAAAAACATAACGCCGTTGAAGTCCATCCGCGTTGCGTATAGTTTTTGCCTTTTAAATTCCGAGTCGTGTTCCATTTTATGTTACAGTTTGTTTTTCCAGTTACCAGTTTGATGGACATACGGATTATTTCCACTTGGGGGCTATTATAAACAAAGGTGCTATGAATATTCATATACATCTTTGTGTGAATATGTTTTTGTCTTTCTTGGGTAAATATCTAGAAGTCAAATGACTGGGTTGTATGGAAAAAATTCTAAGACACTGTCAAACCGTGTTCCAAGTTCCGTTCTGTTTTGCATGCTCACCACCTATGCACGGCGGTTGCACTTTACCCCTACAGTAAGTAACAGCTGTTACCGCTAGTCCTTTTATTGTTTTTCTGGTAGGAATGCAGTGCTATCTCGTTCCCAGTTTGATTTTTATTTTACTTTCCTAAGGACTGATGATGCTGAGCCTCTTTTCCTGTGCTTATTTGCCATTCGTGTGTCTTCTGTGAAGCAGCTGTTCAAATCTCTTGCCCATTTTTTTTGTTGATCAAGCTTTTGTCTTTACAAGCATTTGTTATTTTTTGGAAAGAAATTCCTTTATCAGACAGAAATTTTTCAATTTTTTTCCTCTCAGTGTGTGGCTTGCTGTTTCCTTGGTCTTCTCTCCAAGAGACGTTTCTCATTCTCGACCTGCCCGAGTCCTGCCCCTGTCCGTGCCGACAGGGGCCCTCTCTCACCCTCTCCGTTGCTGCTTTACCTGCTTACCTGCCTGTTTCTGGCTCTGCACACCTTCCGGTCAGAACGCAGCCTGTTGTCTGCTGGGGACTCCCAGTTCCAGTCCTATCCCATCTCTTCCTGGAGGTCAAAATACAATGGAAATCCCTTTTTAAGTGTCTGCCTTTTCCTGTTCCTCTGACTTTTCAGTACCAAGAATATTTCCTTAGGTGTCCTATACATAGCTCTTTCATGACACCTTTTAGGAAAAAATCTCAAAAAATTTTTATTTGCCTGGCGAAATGTGAAGGTTCAGATGTACATAGGGCTTGAAATAACCCCTAAAAGTTTTTAGACAACAAATATTTAAATTCGGCTAGAACTTAGTACAAAGCTCAGAAAACCCCATTATGCTAATTTGATAGCACTGGAAAAGTTCTTTAGTTGCTCCTGTGTGTAGGGATAAGATTGAGAGATGTTTTTTCCCTGGCTTACGTCAAACACAGCTTTTGTATCTGGATAATTGCCCTGGCAAATCTGCAATCTCTTAGCAAGGCTCTCTTCGAGCCTGCAGCATTTCGGGGCACCCTGTCTTCTCCTCTGCACCCATCCTGCCCTCTAGCCCTCTGCCGTCTCTCCGACAGCATGGCTTGTTACTGAGACGCTCCTTGAGGACAGAACCTGTCTTTTTCTGACATTGCCCAGGACTTGCCACATATTTGGTGCCCAGGAAATGTTTGCTGCATCAGTCATCTGACCCTTGAACATTCCCCGATGACAAATCGTATCATCCGCCTCTATGCCGACATCCTAAAAATTCCTATGCACAGAAATTCCGCTATTTCATCTGTTAAATAATTTGGACCCACTTTCTCCAGTTTTGTCTTATTTTTCTTAATAACACAGTCAACTAAAATGTTTACCCACTGACTGGCACTGGTACACCATTGGCATTTTATTAAACCACATAGATACTTTTGAGTTTTTAGTTAACATCTTTTCTCTGAGTGTGGCCTTTATCTTTCTGCCACATATCCTTTGGACCAGGAAGACTTTGTCTTTGAATCATCTTCCTGAACCATTATTAGTTCAGCATGAGAGGAATTATTTTCGTTATTGCTGGAGAGAATGTTGGTATGGCAAATTTTGCAGAAAAAAACTTTGGCATATTGGTGTAAAAATAAACATCTACTCTTCCACTACCATCAGAAAAAAGAACAAATTTATTTTTAGTATATAAAATTCAATTTTAAAGAAAATATTCTTTTGAAAAAATAGCTGCCACTTAGTATATTCTTTGATAATCTGACATAAGTATAATCAAGAACATGGATAATAAAACCTTTATAGAATAGTTTGGTTGCCTGGTATGATTTTAGATAATAACTTTATTGTTTAGCACATGGCAATTTAATGAAATTTACGTCTCTATTTTACAGCTAATGTAATGGATTAGAGAAACATTAAGAAAATAAAACTGTCTGCATAATAGTTGAGATTTGCCTGTTATTATATTAATAGAATCAGCCACCAAAAGAACTAAACTGCAGAAAACCTAAGCTATTTATTATAGCTTTGAAAATAATCGTGATAATTGGTTCTGAGATTCCAGCCGTAAAGGCCTCGTGAAGGTTTGCCCATTCTTTCTCAGAGACAGGCTTGTCCCCGATAAGGCGCCCCCGGAGGCCCTGAAGAGCCGGCCTCAGTAAGCGGAGAGTGAGACAGACACAGCTCCTCCACAGAATGACTTCACTCCCGGTTAAGAGTCAGACCACACAGCGGTACAGTGTGGGATTCCATAATTACTCTGATTGTTTCCGCACGGATTGAGTTTGAATGCCCTCTTTCCCATTAGTGAGAGAATTATTAAAATACTCCATTTCCTTTCCCGAGGTTTCAGCGGCTGTTTGCCTGGAAAGCAGGTCCGCTGGTCCCTGTCTGATAATTGCTTCTGATCCCACCTGCCTGCCTCTCTGATTCCGCTGACGTTTCACCTGCCGCCGGCTTTAGACGTTGCCCTCTTGTAGGCCCGGTCTATGTTCACGTGGAATTGTGCTGCTTTTGTTTTGTACCTTTGCTCATAATACGTCTGGGTTTCCTGTTGTTTTCCCTCTTTGATGCATTTCCCCTTTGGGATCAGTAATGTGTCATTTTGGAGAATTCTACCCTTTTAGAAATACAGTTCTTTTTATTCTTGTTGCTGCTCTTTTTCTGCTTTCTGGTGGCAGTATTGCCACAACTGATTGTGACTCAGCCGTTTAAAGAATCCGCCTACGATGCAGGAGACCTGGGTTCGATCCCTGGGTTGGGAAGATCCCCTGGAGAAGGGAAGGGCTACCCCTCCAGTGTCCTGGCCTGGAGAATTCCGTGGACTGTCTAGTCCGTGGGGCCGTAAAGAGTCGACCACGACTGAGCGGCTCTCCCTGCGCTTCCCTCTCACGTGCAGTCTTACACCTGAGCGTTTCACGCCGTAGTCCTCTCCTCTCGCGGGAGCAGGCCGACGCCTTCAGCACTGTTCATCCTAGCCGCCCCCTCCTCCTCCCTTCCGCTTAGCGTGTTGAAGGGGTCTAGGGCTCTTTTTTAACAGAATGGATCAACAGTTATGGTGATACAATCATAGCCCTCAGGTCTGCTCCTGCTGTTTTTTTCACACCGCGTCTTCCTCTTTCATGGATCCCTTTTTTGCATTATGTCAAATATGTCTTTGAGTAATGTATCCTATTTGATAATGCATCATTTATCTAGTCTGTGCCAAAGGAACCTAACTTTCATAAGGACGTAAATTTGTGTGTCTTGTCATTGTTTTGCCTAGAAGCTGCTAAGTCGCGTCAGTCGTGTCCGACTCTGTGCGACCCCACAGACGGCAGCCCACCAGGCTCCCCCGTCCCTGGGATGGAAGTGTGTCTCTCAGTGCACTAGCTTCCACGTGCCAGATACCATATTTTTCTTCTGTTATACCCCGTTGGAAGTGACTGGTCGTAAAGAGATGGACCAGGTGGAGCCCTCTGGGAGTGTCATTTTCTGGACACAGAGCAGCTGCGTCTGGAAGAGACACTCGTCAAATAGTCGCCTGGCAGTCATAAGTGCAAAAAAAGCTTGAAAGGGAAAAATTCAGCGCATAAAAGCTCTGTGGCCCATAAAAAGCTAGATGAGAAAACAAGTTCAAAGCGGAGGATCAGGAGCCGAGCCAGGAGGAATGTCTGCGCCAGTAAGAAGGGGCCTGCCGCAGCGCTCTCCAGGTGTGGATGAGAAGCTGCAGGGAGCAGCTGTAGGCCTTTCCTAAACAGCGAGCTTTCCTCTCTGGTCTCCTGTCCTCACCTCTTGCCTTGCTGTTGAGCTGTCATTCTCAGTGCTAATAAATGCTTCATAAACCCGCTGTTCCCATTGTCTAATGCTACATCAAATACCATCCCAACACAGTGGCTTAGAACAGCATTTCTTACTTTTTTGTTTCGTCAGTTCGGGTCGGTAGTCTGGGCTGGCTCAGCTGAATGGTTTTCTGCTTTTCTCCCTGGGGGTCACTCATGCACCTAACCTCAGACACCTAACAGTTTGACCGGGACTGGAGGGTTAACATGGCCTCACTCACACAGCCGGGGCCTTCTTGCCACTGGAGGCTGCGCCCCTCTCTCTTTAGATGGCGTCTTGCCCAGGCTTTTTTCCACAGGATCAGGAGTGTTCTGGGAAGACTAAAGTGGATGCTGCAAGGCCTCTTAAGGTGTAAACTTCATCCTCCAAAACTTCATAATACTACTTCTGCACGTTCTGCCCGTCACAGTCACAGGTTAGCCTAGATACAAGGGATGAAGAAGGACAAAATATTATGGCCATGATTTCATACCCCATCCGAGAGCCCTCCTAATTTTCAACCTTGTCGCCTCCAATATGTAATGTGTGTACTTGCATAGCTATTTCTTGTAACACTGAGTTTCCCGAGAGAAGGAATTGGGTTATCTTTACCTGCAGTGCACAGCAGAAGACCCAGTGCCTGTTAATGCCTTAGTGAAGAGGGGGTGAACCGTTGGTGGGCTGGCTGGTTGACAGGTACCATACAGTGCGTGGATGGCTACTCCTTTTTGTGTACATTTTATAGCTAGATTCTGAGGTTAATGGAAGAGTGGTGACTGCAGCCATGAAATTAAAAGCCACTTGCTCTTTGGAAGAACAGTTATGACCAACCTAGACAACATATTAAAAATCAGAGACATTACTTTGCCAGCAAAGGTCCGTCTAGTCAAAGCTGTGGTTTTTCCAGTGGTCATGTACGGATGTGAGAGTTGTACAATAAGGAAAGCTGAGCGCCGAAGAATTGATGCTTTTGAACTGTGGTGTTGGAGAAGACTCTTGAGAGTCCCTTGGACTGCAAGGAGATCCAACCAGTCCATCCTAAAGGAGATTGACTGAGTGTTCATTAGAAGGACTGCTGTTGAAGCTGAAACTCCAATACTTTGGCCACCTGATGGGAAGAACTGACTCATTTGAAAAGACCCTGATGCTGGGAAAGATTGAAGGCAAGAGGAGAAAGGGACGACAGAGGATGAGATGGTTGGATGGCATTACCGACTCAATGGACATGAGTTTGAGCAAGCTCCAGGAGTTGGTGATGGACAGGGAGGCCTGATGTGCTGCAGTCCATGGGGTCACAGAGAGTCGGACACAACTGAGTGACTGAACTGAACTATAGCTAGATTCTAGGAGTAATGGAACAGTAGTTTTAAAAGTACAAAGTAAAATAGAAGTATGTCTTTTTGATATAGAGCAGAAGTTTTTGTATGTATCAAGCAGTAACTGTAGAATGCTGGGTTGTTAGAACCTAGAAACTAGACTCAGTAGTGTTTCCTTAACCAGTTCCCAGATCAAATAACCAGAAATTATTTCTTCTCTTTTCTGTACCATCATTGTTATCACAAAGGTTGGGTGTCATAGTCTTAAGATATATATTAGTCTTGTGGCATGCATTTAGTGTCAGATTAGTGAACATTTGCACCAGAGTAACAAGATCTTAATAAGGCAGTCTGTTTGCAAATGCAGCTTCTAATTCCTTTGCTTTAAATACTTTAAATAATCTGAAAGGCTCAACTATTACTTGATGTCAGCTAAGATTCAACTGATGGCACTAAAAGAACAATTTGGTATTTGATGGAATTGTAAAATCCTGTTTCCTAGTTAAGTTTCCTCGTAGGTGACTGTTTTACGTGTAATGTCACCAAGGTTCAGCGACAGCCACCTTAATTTGCTCCCTTGCCGTGCACTGTCGTGAATGCTGTCAAAGCAACTGTCATGTTTTCCTCTCGTGGTCTGGAGATGACTATAATTTGCAAAAATATGTGGACTGATAGACCTTACACATATATAAATTATTATTTTGTCCACTTTGAGTCTTTCAGACACTTTTGTTTTATTTAACTGCGGTGTGCAAGTTGGTAAATGCAGATTTCATTAAGAGACCAAAGCTAATATTTGCTTAGACAAGTAATCCTTCAAGAATGCAAAATGCAGATTTTGTGTGGATTACTGCCAAGAATCATGGAACGAGTAATAACTAATCATAGGAGGACATTTGGTGAATCTTTTAAAACCTTTCACCTTGTAGAAGTATACGAGAAAAGTAGTTACGTGTATGAAACAAGTCAATATAATACCACAGAAATGAAGTCTTATCAAACATAATACAGCATTAAAAATGGGCTAAGATACAGCAAGCTCTCCTGACTATGAGAAGAAAATACAGAGAGACACAAAAGAAATTGAATTTCAGATCTTTGTTTCCAGATAAAAATGAATTATTATAAAATAGACCTCATTCATAAGTTTAGCTCTCCTTATTTGGATTTCATATAGTGAAAGCAATCATAGGACTGAAGGAAAGTTTATAATAAAAGTCACCTGGGATATCACTTCATAAACCTAGAAAACAGCATTAGAAATTGAAATGGGAATGATGAGAACGGCATTTGAAAGGAATGTAAATGGGAGGCAAGGAAAGAATTGTTGAAATACATGAAAGGAAGTCATTACTTCTCTTGAATTCCTATAAATACAGAAAAGTGTGCTCCATTACCAGGGCTGGTGCCACAGCAGACGTGATGAGCTGTTTCCCCTCCACACTCAGGCCGGGCTGTGGTAAGGACACTCCGTGTTCGTACGCCAGGTGTGGCCGCCTTCCTGCTTGACTGAGAGTGCGGCCTGAGGGGCTTCCGAGCATCAGCAGATCGGAGCGGCTGTGCAGTCTGACCGACAGCTGCGTCTGGGTGGAAGAAGCGGGGACAGGGCACTTGGGGGACACGGTCCATACGGACTGTCTCGGCCACGTGCGAAGCCTGTGGCCTTCCCTGCATGGAGAAGATACTGCTGCAGAGCGTTCACCATCTGCGGATGGTTCGGTGTCTACATCGAGCTGCATTCCACCGTGATTAGAGTGTGCGAGTTCATTAGTATCTGGACACTTTGCAGACCGTAAAAATTTAAATGGTCTTGACGCACCTTGTGCCTCACAGATTATACACAGTTGCTCTTCTTCTCTCCATGCCTCTTGCGTCTGAATTTAGGTGCCAGTGCGAGTCCATGCGCCATGCAGTGAAAGCGTAAACAATAACAAATGGTTTGGGAAGAGTCGCTCTGTGCCTTTATACAGGACAGGGAACAGGTTAGCAAGATAACACATAGTGCAGTCCTCTCAACATAGGCGATATCCTGGAGCCTAAGCACTGAACAGGGGCTCTGTGTCATCAAGTCTCAGGAACAAGATGGCAGAAACCTATCTACTCAGGGACCGCCAAGTTTTGTCAAGATGAAAACAGTCGTTCAAAGGAACCAAAAGGATACTCAGCATTGAGGAATACTGGAAGCACACAGGCTTTGGAGCCAGACAGATTCCACACTCAGCTGCTTGTCGGCTGTATCTCCTCGAGCAAGTTATTTAATCTCTGTGCCTTGGTTTCTTTATCAGTACAATAGTGTCAGTCGTGTCCAACTCTGTGCGACCCTGTGGACTGCAGCCCACCAGGCTCCTCTGTCCATGGGCTTCTCCAGGCAAGAATACTGGAGTGGGTTGCCATGCCCTCCTCTAGGGGATCTTCACAACCCAGGAATCAAACCCAGGTCTCCCACATTGCAGGTGGATTCTTTACCACCTGAGCCACCAGGAAGTCCTGCTGATACCTTCATTTAAGATAGAGGTACCTACACTTACATAGCAGTTAGGGGTAATAGGTTAAGCTCCCTGTATCATGCCTGTCACATGCTAGGTGCTAAATAAGTGGTCACTCTTAAAGTGTGTTTTCTTGATTCAAGCGTGTAACTTGTAACTAGCCCTCCCAGCTTACTTCCATTCATCAGCATTGGTGTTCACACTTGTGATGGAAAGTAGGAAACCCTTCACTAGGACAGCTGAGCAGCGCCGTGTGGCTCGTTCACCCAGCCAGTCACAGGGAGACAGTGCCTTTAACCAGCGCTTGCAGCACCTCAGAGTGGAAAGGACCATACGCTGGCTACCGAGTGCTGGACCGTGGACCACTGGCTCCTCCAAGCTACTGCCAGTGTCCAGGTGCACATCCAGCTTTGTTTGAGACAAAATAATACATATGTATATATCCATATGCAGTACTATTTTACCGTTGTGATTAATGGAATACAAGCTTGTTTCAAAACATTTTTGAATCCTTAGGAGCTTTTTCATTATATTGTGTTTTCTCTGTCAGCCGTTGTGAAAATACAACTCTCACATCAGGGTAAATGTGGTACAGACAGGTCATAAAATTGTTGCATATTATGTGGAAGACCTTATGCTCAAGAAAGTCAAGAACTGGTGCTCTGATTCCCGAGGCCCAGGAAAATGATCTGTGGGCTACTTGTTTACATGGCTTGTTAAGGAAAACCCTGGTGATAACCCAGGTCTCCAACTCCTGGTCCAGAACTCCCAACCGAGGAGGTGTTCTCACTGTTGCTCCTGGAAAAGTCTGAAATGTATTTCATGTTCAGATCAGTACTCATGAGAAGCTGAGTATTGACAGAAAATTAATTGTTTGAAAAAGATTTAGAACAGTACCTGACAAATATAAAACATGCAACAAATGGTTGCTATTATCTTGATGACTATCCAGTAAGGAGTGGTTTTGTCACTTTTTTCTATCTGTTGCTCAGAGGAATTAAATGCATCCAAGTGTAGCATTGTAGGTTTTATCATTAGTCACTCAAGTAAATAGCTTATTTCTCCTACTCTGAGAACAGGTGTGGGTGGATGTTTTTAAAATCTCCCTTCCAGAAGTCTCTTAGGAGCAGAGGCTGTTGCCATCAGTACTGAGACTAAGTGTGGAGGGCAGGTATCTCTTGGCCTTTACTGTGCAAGCTTAGGACAGCTGTTTTGTTGTTGGATTCCCCACTGGGCTGTGGTATGTTTCTGTGAACTAAACAGATTTTCAGTATTTACTTTCCATCAATGTTTTTTAATTTGTCTTCCCCACTACCTACCATGCCCCATCTCTTCTTGACCAGACTCTTTTTTTTATTAATAGGTTCACTTTTAGTTCAGTATTTATTTATAATTCGTAGTAGTCTCTAGAGATTTGTTATCTAACATCATCATGTGGCTCTCAAGAGATAGCAGAAAGTGGTGAATAAGAGCTACTTAGTTCTGACTATACAGACAGAGGTTCATAAAACCATAAACCATCACAGTACTTAAAGACAAAGGTTTTTTTGGGTAAATTGAGGACTAAAGCAGGCGTCATCACGGTGTGTTTGTGGTTCTGGCTTTGTTTTCAGCATCCGTATCTGTGGTATGAGTTCCCTCTCTTTAGCTAACTATCCTGGAGTTATCTATAAGCTACATGAAAGAATATGCCAAGTCCATACTTGCGTGTGTCCAGCTAGGATTCTCTTACAGGGAGTTGCTGACGGAAAGGAGAGGAAAGAGCCAGAAGGAAGCCTGTGTACGTGTGCCCCCCCGCGTCCATTTTGGTGAACGCAGGTGGCTTCCGGGGCCTCCGTGAGTGGCTCTCCTGCAGCCAGCTCTCAGGGAGCACTTTCAGGGCCCAGCTCGCCGGCCGCGGCCTCGTCAGAGGAGTCACCAGAACCTCTGTCTCTCCACAGACGGCCCAGGGCTGCGTTTCCCCAGCGCACGCAGCCTCCCGGGCTGACCCTGCTCTGCTCTTGAGAGAAGGTCACCTGCTTGAGCAGAAACTCCCTGGAGCGAGCCCTGGACAGCTTCTTTAGAGGCTGCATCTGCACTCCCCGGGGGCACAGTGTAAAGAACCCGCCTGCCAGTGCGGGAAACCTAAGGGAGGCTCGAAGGTTCCATCCCCGGGTGGGGAAGGTCCCCGGAGGAGGGCCTGGCCACCCACTCCAGTGTTCCTGCTGGAGAATCCCGTGGGCAGAGGAGCCTGGCGGGCTGCACTCCACGGGGTCACACAGAGTCGGACACAACTGAGCGTCTCAGCAGCAGCAGGCTGATGTTCCCTGCACACTCATACTCACCGGTGCCGGGGCTGCCCGCCCCCGGGAGCCCACCGCGCCCGGGCCAGCTCTCCGCAGCTGCTCTCTGCTCAGGGTCGGAGCAGGTCTGCGCCGCCATCTGTGAGGTTCTGTGCTGCGCCGCCGCGCTCAGGCCTGTCCACTCTGCACCCCGTAGCCTGTACCTGCCAGGCTCCTCTGTCCACACAGGTTCTCTATGACGTCTGTCAATTATCTACTGGAGTACTTTATGCAAAGATGTGATTGAAAAGTCTCATGTGCCTCCCTCCCCACAGGTAGCATGTTTGCACTTTTGCAGAGGCTTTAAGCAGATGAAGCGCTTCAGATCCCGAGGCCTCTAAGTGTCCCGCGGGCAGCGGGCCAGGGGTTTCAGGAGCCCCGCGGCTTTCACCGCACCAGCCCGCAGGGCACTGGGGCAGGCCTTGGCAGAGAGACACAGCCCAGCCTCCCCCTCCACACCTGTCTGCATGCACGGAAGCAGCGCCTTCCTGCCTGCCTCCCAGAGGTCTGTGGCACTCAACGGTTTTTCAAAGGAGCAGAAAAAGCACAGTTCAGTAGTGGGTCTAATGTCCCCAGTTTTGCAGCTGGGGCTTCCTTTGGCCTCTTCTTTCAGAGCTAAGTGCCCCACTAGTGACAGGGCAGAGAGCTCGCTAAGGGACAGGCGGGAAGTGTGATGGAGGAAGCTGCGAGGGGAAGGGAGGTTGAGGAACAAGGTGGTGAGTGGAAAACCGGGAGTGAAGTCACAGGTGCGCCTGAAAATGAGGCATGGAGAGCTTCACCTCACATGGATTTCATTCAAAGGAAGAGAAGGTGATTCAGAGGTGGAAAGACGCACCGTGGGATCTGCAGAAGGGTGTGGCTGCTCACTGCTCTCTTGTCTCATCTCTGGTCCCATCACTGTGGGCTCAATAGTGGCAGGTGTGACATGGTCCCCGAGGGGCCCGCTCTGTGGCCAAGGACACGCCACAGCGCCCCGCCTCCCTCTCCCGGTCGGCTCGGTCAGGGGATAGTTCGTCTCTGTTGTCGTGTGTGAAACTTTGTAACAAAAACCAGGCCATCCCACTTTCCTTCCATCAGGACACTCGTGTGTCAGTTTCAAAGCATGTGCTGACATTAGGCTTCTTCGAAAACAGGTTTTTCAGGTTTCTCCCCCCACCCCAGCTTTTGAGAGGGGAGAATGGAGTGTCACTTCCTTTCTTAGAGGTAATCAACCTTAACTCTTCGGTTGTTTAAAGTTTGGAAGTTGTAGCCACTGGCTGCGGGTTACAGGGTGTGTGATGGGATTACATTCTGGAAGAGAAGCGCGAGGTGTGTTGAGAGACATGACGGCGGGGGCCAGCATGGCAGGCTCTGAGGCCGGGCTTCAGTAGCCCCCCGCTAACCATGCAGGCGGGTCACTTCACCCTCCAGCCTTCAGGTTCATCTCCTGTATAAACACAGACGTCCTCAGTACCGTAACTAGAAGAATTAAGTGGCTTTTATGAAAGGAGCTTAACATAGTACCTGACATTTAGCAAATGCCACATAAATTGTTGCTGTTAGGAGAACTAAATTGAATGGCTTCTATGTTTACATAAATAGAAAGGTGGTCAAACAGTTGTTCCAATTAGAAGGGAGGAGAAGGCAGTTATTCTCCTATACACGGTTTCTGCGACTAAAATTCAGGTTTTACTGCTGTTTTCCAATTGCTCTGCTAAACAGTTTACATAATTTTCACACAATCTTTGGCGGATACTCTTATCGTTCCTACTTTACAGATGAGAAAACTGAGGCTAAGCGTAAGTAAATTTCTAAAGGTCCAAGAGCTAGTGAATCATCGATGTAATGTTTCAGAATTGCTGCTTTCAAGTACTCCTCTATAATGCTCCCCGAATGTGCTTGCAGCCATCACTCACACGTATGCTGTGCAGTAATACAACAGGAGAACTCTGTTCTGTAGCAGAACCTAATAAGGCAGATGAAGCCAGCTTCCTTTATCCCCCACCCCTGGGCTATTGGCTTTCGGCCACGTGTTAGAATGAGGAAATCTCCGGTGTTCTCCTCCTAAGTGCTGAGTTATTTGTGACACAGTTTTATCCAGACCAGGGCCTTCCCTAGTGGCTCAGTGGTAAAGAATCTACCAGCCAATGCAAGAGACACGGGTTCAATCCCTGGGTTGGGAAGATCCCCTGGAGAAGGAAATGGCAACCTACTCCAGTATTCTTGCCTGGGAAATCCTTTGGACAGAGGAGCCTGGCGGGCTGTAGTCCCTGGGGTCGCAACGAGTTGGACATGACTTAGCGACTAAACAGTAACAATTATTCAGACCCAGTGGGAAAAGAAGCAAATATTTCTTAACTCCTTTCGTACATGAGGGATTAATCTTAGCTGCAAGTAGTGAATGACATTTGGGATAAAGCAGCCGGCAGAGGAGAACACTGGCCCAGCCTCCTGGTTGTCCCTGGTTCATCACAGTATTTGCTCTGAGAAGCAGCATCGCTCCAGAGCAGGCGGCTCACTGTTGTAATTTCCAGAGAGCAAAGAAAATGCGCTCGTCTCCAGTGCCTACTGGCACTGGATCTCCTGTAAATGTTCTCTGTGCTCATCTCGTCCTTAATTAGCCTGTCCATACTGTGTACAACTTGTAAGAGACCCTTGGTATACAGTTAAAAGTTTGAATCTTCAAATAAGATTACACAGCAGACCTAAGTGGAACATCTCCATGTCCTTTTGGCAGCCAGCAGCATTCACTGCGCTGTTCCTCTGCACCTGGTAAGATCAAGTTATTTCCCATCAGTTCAGTTCAGTTCAGTCACTCAGTCGTGTCCAACTCTGCGACCCCGTGGACTGCAGCACGCCAGGCCTCCCTGTCCATCACCAACTCCGGGAGTTTACTCAAACTCATGTCCATTGAGTCGGTGATGCCATCCAACCATCTCATCTTCTGTCGTCCCCTTCTCCTCCCACCTTCAATCTTTCCCAGCGTCACGGTTACCTTCTGTGAACACCACGCCAGCCTGTTAGGCGACTCCCGTCTCTCACACTGACTTGTTCTCCAGCAGTTTCATGTGGGGAGAGGCAGGGAGCATGAGTCTCCTGCTGTGTCTGACTTGGGGGTAGGCAGCTGGGAGCTAAATAAAGAAGTGAACAGAGAGGAGAGAAGGGGCAGAGGTGTGTGTCTGCCTTATCTCCCAAATTAGATTGTCAGCTTCTCAGCCCAGAGACCGTATCTGTGGTCCTATCTCCTTTAATACTTCTTAGACTACTAGGCAAAGGGTGAGTGTGCAGTGCATGCTTGCTGCCTAAAGGCCTGAGGCTTTATTTTAATTCTTGGAGTGTGCCCAGAGATGCCATTCCATTCACTTGAACTTCATGCAACCCCCAGAAGGTAATTTTCTGTAAACATTACTGAAATGTTATTTACGTTGAGTTGACGGTGTCTCTAAATGAGTTTTAGCTTGGTCCTTCATAGAACTGAAATCCTCATTTCAGAGGACAAACCCTGTGCCAGGGCTGCAGTGAAGGTAGCGTACGTTGTTGTACAGCCCGGGCATTATTCTGAGGAGGGTCTCTCACCGAAGCCCTGTAAATGACTGAAAAGCTACACTGAATTAAAGCTCGTTCTGACCATGAGAAATGGCGTTTGGCCCCGAGGGGGCGTCACCCGGTCCCCTGGCCAGGACTGGGAGGTGCGCCCTGCGGTCCATCGTACCTCTGCCAGTTAGGTGACCACACGTCTGTGATCCATTTCAGGACCCGCTGTTCTGCTCCAGTGATCTGTAATATATCTGTTTTCCTTACCTGTACTGATGATAATATCTTTCTAGTGATATTTAGAATCAGGTTAGGTAAGTCCTTCAACTTTATACTTCTTTCTTAAAATTACTTTGATTATTCTGAAACTGCATTTCCATATCCACATTTTAAAAAAATTTTATTGTAGTATAGTTGATTTATAATGTTGTGTAAGTTTCAGGTGTACAGCAAAGTGATTTAGTTATATATATACATATATATCTACTCTTTTTTAGATTCCTTTCCCAAGGACACTCAAATAAGTCACAGAGCTGTTATTCATTCAGGCTACCTAGGCCATAGGTAGAACGTGGCATTCCTAAGCACACAGAATTTACCTTTATAGAAAAGTTCCTTCCTACAGATTAGAATGAACCAGCATTTCACTACCACTCACTTTGTCTAACAACAAACCAGACTCCCTCACTCTTCCACAGAACTGGGAAGCGAATCGGCAATTTAATTTTAACCTTGGGCTTCTCCATTGTGAGACTAGATCTAATGAATAAAGCTAATCTTACCAAGTTAGTAAGGTAGAAGATGTCACATTCCTTTCTGAGAGTCTTTAGGTGCTGCTGCTGCTGCTGCTAAATCGCTTCAGTCGTGTCCGACTCTGTGCAAGCGGCACATTTCGCATTCTCTCTGCACATGCCCCAGTCATACCATCGTACCCACCGCTCTTCTGAGATTACGCTTGTCGATGCCTCATTAAACCCCACGTTGCTGAATCTAATGGCCACAGCTCCGCTGCTGGTCCCCTTCCTGCCTCACTTGCTCCTTCAGTCCTTCTCTAAATCATGGAGTGCTCTGGAGCACAGTCCTTGAATCCTCCTTCCTCTCTAGATGGCAGCCCACCAGGCTCCCCCATCCCTGGGATTCTCCAGGCAAGAACACTGGAGTGGATTGCCATTTCCTTCTCCAATGCATGAAAGGAAAAGTGAAAGTGAAGTCGCTCCATCGTGTCCGACTCTTAGCTACCCCAGAGACTGCAGCCTACCTGGCTCCTCCGTCCATGGGATTTTCCAGGCAAGAGGACCGGAGTGGGGTGCCATCGCCTTCTCCCTTTAGGTGCTACTGCCCAACTTTCCTACAAAGACTACAAGGCTAATTTAACTCCCTGAGGAAATACCGTATTACCAGTCAGCTATTGCTAAAGTCAGTGCTGAAGGTACTTCCTGTGTTACAAGACCAATTGTATAAATTAGACTACAATTTTTTAGAAGTCTTGAATCATGTTGGATGTGTAGACGTGCATTCCAAAGATAAATATATAAAACCATCTCAGCTGAAAGAGAATTAGGTTGTTGGTCATTCCTCAAGAGAAAAGAGTTACAAAGGAAAGCCCAGAACTATTGACCTACCTTCAGCAGGGATCACGCCCAGGATAAAGCAGCATGTGTGTATTCCTCCAGCAGACCTTCACTGAGCACCTACTAGTGCCCAGTACTATTCTGGGCACTGGGGTATAGCTCTGAACAGCACGCCACCTCTTCACAAAGGCTTCACACCTGCAGTGTCCACTTTTCCCTGCCTGCATTAGTTTACCCTCTAGACAGTATTATTACTGTCTGCATAAGTTAGAGGAAGACCCCCTTTGACCTGAAACGCTCTCTAGCTGCCCCCTCATTTCTTGATACGCCTTTATAGAGAACTTACTCAAGAGTGTCTAAACCTGCCTGTCTCCATTTCTTTTTCGCATTCTCTCTGCACATGCCCCAGTCATACCATCGTACCCACCGCTCTTCTGAGATTACGCTTGTCGATGCCTCATTAAACCCCACGTTGCTGAATCTAATGGCCAGCTCATCGTCCTCACCTTGCTCGTCGTCTTAGTAGTAGCTGACAGTTACTGTCTGATTCCTCCTCGAAAAGCCCTCCTTGCTTGGCTTCCAGGACACAGCTCCGCTGCTGGTCCCCTTCCTGCCTCACTTGCTCCTTCAGTCCTTCTCTAAATCATGGAGTGCTCTGGAGCACAGTCCTTGAATCCTCCTTCCTCTCTACGCGCACTCTCTAGGTGAAACCATTCCCCAGTCCCATAGCCTCAGATGTCACCTGAGAGGGGACAGCTCCAAGACCTCTCTTCTGACCTCCAGACTAATACACCCAACTGCCTACCCAACATCTCAAACTCAGTATGTCCAATGCCAGACTCCCCACCTGCAATACTGGGTTAGTTTTGACTGCATGTAACACACACACACACACACACACACACACACACACACACACACGCAATATCCCCAAAAAAGAAAAAAACTAAGAGACAAAAATTGCTTATATGACATAGGAATTTCTCTCACACATTTAAAGGAAACAGTCTAGGCCTACAAAGGTAGGCCGCCCAGATCGCGTACGGCAGGCGCACTTATCATGAGGGACCTGGGCCCCCTGCCCCTTGTTGCTTCTCCAGCTTTAGTGTGCTTCCTCTTTTTGTCGGTGGGAGAGAGAGATGTAATGGTCCTTCCCCTGTAAAAGAAACTTGCTAGAAACCCTAGACAACTCTTCTGCTTGCAGCTCACTGGCCGGAACTTAGACCATGGCCAGACTCACTACGGGGATGTTGGGACGAATAGCAGTTTTTAGCTGAATGACAATGTATTCAGCTAAAACTGGGGGGAGGTGCTGAAAAAGAGGATTGGATGGACAGTGGGGAGCTGCTAGCTGCGTCTGCCTCACTCTGTGAATCTGGCTCTGCCCCAGCTCCCCGTTCCCTTGTCAGCTGCATCCTCCCAGTCGCTTGGGCCAAATGCCTTGGGCCAGCCACGGCTCTTTTTCTCTCCCAGTCTGCATCCAGTCCAGCAGCAAATCCTCCTGATTGTACTTTCAGAATAGATCCTGAATCTGGTAGCTCTGACCACCTCCACCACCCTCATCTTAGTGCAGGCTGTCATCGCCTCTGCTGGGCTTTGGAAATCAGCTGCTTACAGGGCTCTCGGTTCTGCCAGTCCACTCTCCACACAGTAGCACATCATCCCTCAAAACTTAAGTCACGCTGTGTCAATCCTGTGTGCAGAACTCCGCTTACCTCCTAGCTGATAAAATCCAAGGGGCTTAGTATTAAAAGGCCATGCATCACTTGGTCCTGGCTCACCCTGATTAAATCTGTCTTCTCACTTACTCAGTCCACTCCAGCTCTGCAGCTTCCTTGATGTTCCTTGAATATACCAGGTATGGGCCAATTTTAGGGCCTTTGTATCTATAAATATTCTTCCTTCTACCCTGAATGCTCTTCACCTAGATATCCCCATGGCTTGCTCCTTAGCTTCTTTCAGGTCTTTGATCAAATATCACATTATCAAAGAGACCTTTCCTAACAATCCATCTAAAATAGGATTCCCTCTTGAAAATCTTTTTCCCTTTATATAACTCTTTTTCTTTTAACACTCAACATTGCTTGACCTTTCTTCTGATATTCTGTGTGTGTATATGCTCATATACTTTATCTATATGTCTATATATAACCATTTATATAACATGTATGAATTTGATTATTGAACACCTTCCCCACAAGAACTAGAGTACAGACTTGGTCTCTTTTGTTAACCACCATCTTCCTATTAGTTAAGGGAGGTCAAGATAGAGTTCGCTGAGGACAGAAATGTAATGGGTACTTCCCCTTTCTTTTAAAGAAGCTAAACAGTTCTTCTGCTCATATCTCATTGGCCAGTAGATTATGGCTGGAGCTAGCTGCAGGGGAGGTTGGCAAGTCTAACAGTTTGAGCTAAGAATGAATGAAGAGGAGCCAGCTATGCAAAAGTCTAGAAGGCGAGCACTCCCAGGCAAAAGGAATAGAGAAGTGCAAAACCCTACTGTGGAAATAAGCTTGTCATGTAGAGGGGAGTTGTCCTATGTTTGGGGACAAAACGTAGTTGGGTGTGGCTGGAATAAGCAATTATGGAGAGACCGGAACACAGGAGGGGCTTCCCAGGTGGCTCAGTGGTAAAGAACCCCCCTGCCAATGCAGGAGACGAAAGAGGCTCAGGTTCGATCCCTGGGTCGGGAAGATCCCCTGGATGAGGGCATGGCAACCCACTGCAGTATTCTTGCCTGGAGAATCCCACGGACAGAGGAGGCTGGTGGGCTACAGCCCATGGGGTCACAAGGAGTCAGACACGAATGAAGCAGTCTTGTCAATTTAGTACACACGCAGAACAAGGTGAGCGACAGAGGCAGGGCAGATCGCCAGGGAGGGTTTTGCGTATCCCAGATGCAAAAAGAAAAAGAAAAGGCCCCAGCCTCTTTGGTACCTCAGCCATTCTGCAACCTTTGGGGAATTCCAGGGGAACACTGCCAAAGGCACATGCAGCTATTTAAGTAACTGAAAGCGAGGAAAATTTAAACGGTGAGTTTCCCTATCGCACCCGTCCTGTGTTGAGTAGTCACACGTGGTCCGTGCTGCCCACCAGCCGACACACACGGGCCCGCGGGGCCGCATACGCCCTCGTCCCAGAAAGTTCTGTGAGTGCAGCTCTGGGGCAGCCAGTCGGAAGAGAAGTAGTGCCGAGTCTGCTTAGTCTCTCCTGTGACTTTTCTCTTAACCCTAGAATCAGTGCTTTCTGTTTAAGTGGAAATGATGCCTGTGGTGCCTAGATTAGCATGTGGCCCGTCGCATATGCACATGTTCTCGTGGTGATTTTCACCTGTGACAGAGAAGATGGGAAAGACTGGTAAATCATATGCATTCTTAACCTCATTATGAGCACACTGCAGATGTGAAAATGCAACGTGTGGAAGTCATCAATGTGAAAGAGGCTTTCAGTTTGTTGTAATAGCCGTTTGCTGTGTCTTACTGTAACCTAGGGATCTTGCTGCAAGAAACTGCCTGGTAGGTGAAAATAACGTGCTGAAAATCAGTGACTTTGGAATGTCTCGTCAAGAGGACGGTGGCGTGTACTCATCTTCTGGCCTGAAGCAGATCCCCATTAAGTGGACGGCACCAGAAGCTCTTAATTATGGTAAGAGGAGACCCTTCCTTTCTGGTGGTCAGAACAGACCCCATCAACACGAAACATTCACCAGCAAAGTCCCAGGGCAGGGCAGAGCACAAGCGAGAATCAGCTGAGGGGCAGCATACAGGATGTGTGAGTGTTCAGACTCGGCACACTTGAGTACACACTTAACTCAGCGATTTTATGGGTCCGATTTCTGTGTGTAAGACTGCTAGATTTAAAAGATCAATACAGGTACAAGCACTGTTAAGTATGATGTGCATCTGAGAGTTTCTGTTGTGATCCAAGAAAAAGATTATTCCTATTTTAATAGATTAGACCCAGAGTAAAAGTGTTGTGTGGCTCTGGACCATTTCCTTTGAATGCCTTATATTTGGTCCAATAACCTCACCTGATGTTAGGTTCCTAAAATACTAAGTCTGTAGTTTCTCACTCTGAAAAACTGACATGGTTTCTTAGCATCTCAGTCTCTGGAACTTGTATAAATCTTTTGGGAAGAGGCAGATGGAATATGTGTGGGTACATATCTGAATCACTTTGCTGTACACCTGAAACGGACAGGACTCGACTACCCTCCAATATGGAATAAAAACCAAATTTAAAAAATATCACAAAATTTTTCTTTGTTAATTTAAAGTGAAAGTACTTCATCATGAAAAATTAATAGAAAGTATTTGCAAAAGTCTTACTGCCTAAATTAAAGACAGGTAATTTAGAAAAAGCTTTGTGGTAAAGTTCATGTGACATGAAACTGACCGTTGTAAAGTGAACAGTTTAGGGATGTTTAGTGCCTTCTCAGTGCTGCACAGATACTGCCTCTGTCTACTTCCAAGACGTCTTCCTCACTCCAGAATAAAACCGTACACCCGTATTAAGAAGGTACTCCCCCAACCGCTGGCAACCACAGACCTGCTTTTGGTTGCTATGTATATACCTATTCTGCCTATTTCATATGAAGAAATGGAATCATAATATGTGACCATTGGTGTGTGACTTCTTTCACCTAGCATAAGGTTTTCAAGTTCAACCATGTTACAGCATGTATCATTATTTTACTCCTTTTTATGGCTTAATAATATTCTAGTGTATCTATCTACCACAATTTATTTATCCGTTCATCCACTGATGTGTATTTGAGCAGTGTTTACCTTTTGGCTGTTGTGAATAGTGCTGCTTTAAACATGTGTATACTAGGATTTATTTGTGTACCTATTTTCAGTTAATTCTGAGTACACGTACACACTAGGGAATATGGTGATTCTGTGCTTAAGTGTTTGAGGAACCACCGAATGTGATTCAGATCAAGCTTTGGAAGATAATTGTTTTGGAAGTGAGTTGAGATGGATCCGGACACCACAACCTGCTTTGTATTTTGCATGTCAGCAATGCTATGGAATAGATACATGCAGGTAGTTGTCATTGTAAGAAATTGACTAAGCTGTTCTAGTTTCCAACAATGCAGTTTTTTAACTTAACACTTCAGGGATACTAAGCCTCACCCTTAGTCTGTCTTCCCATGTGCTGGCAAGAGAAGTTATGGTAAGCTTTGAGGAATTCCACCACTCCTCAAAATCCAGAGAACATGGCAGTCCTGCGATTTTCCACAGTGATTCTTCTCTGGGGTGGTTATTACTCTGAGGCTATATTCCTAAGGAGAACAATCACAAGATGAAAGAAAGGACTGTAATCTTTTTTAACAGAGACATTTTCTTAGATAACGAAACATTGCTAAGCGCCTTCTTGTTGATTCTTAACAGCAGCCCTGTGAGGGGGCCAGTGCTGGGCTAGGGAGCCTTAAACACTTATCAGTAAAATCCACTCTCTAGAATGCGCTCTTAATCCTGTTTGCCAGATTCTCTATATTACATTGCCTTTAAAAATCTCTCTTACTGCTAAGCAATTATGCCAGTAAAATTCTGCCTTTTAATCAGAGCGTATTTTAGTTGAATTTCAAGCTGAGTAAAGTATTTACCAAATACTTGAATTCAAAATTCTAATTCCAATATCTGTAAGAGCCAGACCTAAATTCAGCATGTCATAGAATAAAGACATGCTTCCCTGGTGGCTCAAATGGTAAAGAATCTGTGTGTAATGCTGGAGACCTGGATTTGACCTGGGTTGGGAAGATCCCCTGGAGGAGGGCATGGCAAGAATACTCCAGTATTCTTGCCTGGGGAATCCGCATGGACACAGGAGCCTGGTGGGCTGCAGTCCATGGGATCACAGAGAGTCGGACGTGACTGAGCGACTAAGCACAGCACAGATGAAGATCTTTGATGGGCAGTAAGGGACTGCTTTGGGCAGTCTTTCATGTTAATTTTATAAAATGCTGAACAACACACCCTCTCATCATACACACAAACTGAAAGTGGCTTAAAGACTTAAACCTAAGTCTTTAAGACACCATACAACTCCTAGAAAAGATCATAGGAGAAACATTCTCTGACATAAATCATACCCGTGTTTTCTAAGGCCAGTCTCCCAAGGCAATAGAAATAAAAGCAAAACTAAGCAAATGGGACCTGATCAAACGTAGAAGCTTCTGCACAGCAAAGGAGACTGAAAACCACACGAGAACACAGCCTGCAGAGTGGCCGGAGGTGTCTGGAGACGACGCGGTCACAGAGGCTGCACTTCAGAGGCGTGCAGGCGGTCCCCACAGCCCAGCAACAGACAGACAGCCCGATAGACACTTCCCAAGCAGTGCACGCAACCCAGCAACAGATACACAACCCGATAGACACTTCCCAAGCAGTGCATGCAGCCCAGCAACAGATATACAACAGAAGCGTGCAGGCAATCCATACAACCCAGCAACAGCTACACAACAGAAGTATGCAAGCAGTTCACACAACTCAATAACAGACAGACAGCCCGATAGACACTTCCCAAGCAGTGCATGCAACCTGGCAACAGATACACAACAGAAGCGTGCGGGCAGTCCATACAACCCAGCAACAGATAGACAGCCCAATAGACACTTCCCCAAAGGAGAAAAACAAATGACCAACAGGCACGTGAAAAGATGCTCCACAGCACTAATCATCAGAGAAACGCAGAGCGGAACCACGATGAGGACCGCCTGACAGCAGCCAGAATGGCCGTCACTGACAAGTCTACAGATAAACGTGGGAGAGGGCATGGGGGAGGGAAGCACTGCTGGTGGGAACAGAATTGGGCACGGCCACCGTGGGAAATGAGGTGGGGGTTCCTCAGAAAAGCAGAGGCAGGATCACCATGTGACCAGCCAGCCTACCCCTGGGCACACAACCAGACAGAATTCCAACTCAGAAAGGTGCATGCACCCCTGTGTTCACAGCAGCAGTGTTTACAATAGCCAAGGCATGGAAACAGCCTGATGTCCATCAGCAGATGGATGGACACAGAAGATGGGGGACACATACACAGTGGACTAAAAAAGAAGGAAATGATGCCATTTCCATAACATGGGTGCACCCGGAGATGATCATACTAAGTGAAGTAAGAAAGAGAAAGACAGGTACCATATGATATCATTTATATGTGGCATCTAAAATATGATACAGGTGAACCTGTCTGTTAGAATCATAGACATAGAGAACCAACTAGTAGTTGCCAAGCAGAAGGGAGTTGGGGTTAACAGATATAAGCTTTTACATACAGAATGGATAAACAACGTCCTATTTTGTAGCACAGAGAATATTCAATGTCCTATGGTAAACCATAATGGAAAAGAATATTTTAAAAAAATGTATGTACAGGTATAACTGAATCATGTTGCTGTACAGCAAAAATTAACACAATACTTTAAGTCAACTATACCTCAGTAATAATATTGATAAAAAGTTTAAAATCAGAGCAGTTGAGATGAGGGAGAGATTTCTAACAGGATGAGAAGGAAGCCAGGGGTATTTATTACCCCATCCAGTGAGGGAGTCCCTGAGTGTGTACACATGTCACAGCAAACTGGGAAAACGTTTTAGTTCTCCCAGAATAAAATTACTGAAGATTGGCTCTAAATCCTAGCATTTTTTTTAACAAGAGAAAATATATTTTATGAAAGTCTTATTTGGTGTTCTACATGGAGATGTAATGTGAAGCATGGCTGCTATCATTAATACTATATTGTATATCTGAAAGTTGCTAAAAGAGTAGATCCTTAAAGTTCTCATCACAAGAAAAAAAATGCTGTGACAGTGGATGAAGTGTGTGATAGTGTTAACTAGACCTACTGTGATTATTTTGCAATACATTCAAATAGTGAAACATCATGCTGTGCAACTGAAATTTCATATAATGTTATATGTCAATTATACAGCAATAAGAAATGCTAATCAATTCCTTAAAATAATCCAGTTAAAAGCAGATTCAAAAATCAGGGTCACAGAGTTAGGTTATAAGCTTTCACTTCCAGAGTGTGATCTCTCTATACATCACAAGTGGCCATTCTTGATCTCTTCCCAGATATTGTCTTACAAAAAGGCATTGTGTTCTCTGTGCCTTACACGTCCTTGAAGAGTTAATTAGTCTTAACTTGTGGCCATTGAATGACTTTCATAAAAAGTTTTGAATCACTGGATGTCAGGCATGAAAAAAGTGGATGTACAGACAAGGCAACTGATCTTTGTACTGACTCGCATAGTGAATGTCCATAATTACTGTCTAGTAAGAAGGAAGCCAGTTCACACAGCTGGAGACTGTGATCCCCAAGTACACTCCAAACTCGGATGTCAGGGTGGTTAGCATAGCACTATTGTGCTATTTCCTTGTACTGTTTGCAAGAAAGAGAAAAGGCCATCCTACTCAAGTTAGCAAGACATTTTTAGAGGCTAAGCATTTATAAATCCTGGAATGGCAGAAGTATGTTGGAAAATTTTGGAAACTCATAGCCTTTTTGCTTCTGCTCCTTGATGTCACATTCATTCCAGAAGGTATCTTTGTTTGGCTTTTATCTCTGTGTTTGTCTAGAAGATTACCAAGGGGAAAAAACAAAACCAAGAACTTAGCTTATGTAATTCAGTAAAACAGGTGCACCGAGATATTTTGACAAAACAAGGCACCATGTAATTTAAAGAACTTGTTTAATCAGCAAGCTATGTTAATTTCTACTCTATTCAAAACACAGAAAAAATGAATTTTGCACAAATGAAACTGTCAGTGGAGAAAATGAGACCTTTAGGCGTGTAAGAATATCTGGAAACAGTGATGAGTTAAAAAAAACCTGAAGTTAAGAAACTTTCCCTATTGCTCTGACTTTGTAATTTCACTAGAAAGAAACTGAATGCAGGCAGAAAACAGAGTTACGTAACTCCCAGCTTATTTAATCTCCTAGGCACTGATGTATACAAATTTATATCTTTTTTATATAAACCATCCATCTCATTTAGAGGCCACAGAAAGAGTAAGCTTGCATACGGAGTGAGTATGTATGCTTGGTGGGGGAAATGTGATTTGGAAGGTGGCTTGGTTAAACTAACAACCTGAACACTGTTCATTTAATTGGTGTATTACTCCTCCTGGAAAGCAAAACTAATCAAGAGAATAAGATCCCTAATTGTTGAGTTCCTGGTAAGTTTAAACATGTGACTGACATAGACATACACAACCAGAAATTGTCACCTGCTTACCCAGTGAGCTGGCTGTGATCTGTCCGCCCTCCAGGGAGATACAGCTCTGAGAGTGACGTGTGGAGCTTCGGCATCCTGCTCTGGGAGACCTTCAGCCTGGGGGTCTGCCCCTACCCCGGAATGACAAACCAGCAGGCCCGGGAGCAGGTGGAAAGAGGTGAGCGCGAGACACCGGGTAGCGGCGCTCACGGCCGTCGGGGCAGGCTGAGGCAGAGGAAGGCGGTGCTGTTTGGGTGCGTGATAGACAGAAGTGTGTGTGTGTTTCGTCACTCAGTCGTGTCCGACTCTTAGCGACCCCATGGCCTATAGCCCACCAAGCTCCTCTGTCCATGGGATTTCAAAGTCAAGAACACTGGTTGGGTTGCCGTTTCCTTCTCCAGGGGGTCTTCCCGACCCAGGGATCGAAGCCAGGTCTCCTGCTTGGCAGGTGGATTCTTTATCACGAGCTATCAGCGAAGCCCACTAGAAAGAGGTGTTGGCACATCTACTTTTGAACCTTAAGGATGGTGTGGATGTTACACAACAAAAACCAACCACGAAGACTGTGAAACATCCCAGCGCCTTGGAGATAGAAGGCTCTAGGCTCTTCTTCCGCTGCCTTTGCCTCGTGTGACATCTGCAAGGCTGTGCCATTCACTGTCTCCCGGGGAAACAGTTAAGAGGCTGAGGAACAGTACCTATTTTTTATTCTATGCCAAATAAATATCGTTAATGTCCCTATAATTGAAAGGCAGTTAGACTTCAGGAAGAAGTTGACAGTCTCGTAACAGTTCTAAAGAGACCCCATGGTATCCTCAGGTCAAAGGCAGGCCTCAGCCTGTGATGGTGACACCCTCACGGGGGCCTGTGTGTCCACAGCTGTCAACACAGTGCCAGCGCCCTGGCTGCAGGCCCCTCCACGGGGGCAGGGCTGTAGGGTTGGGGGCAGGAGGGTGACTCGCCTGCGTCCTTCCTAACCCTGAGGACCATGCGGACAAGCACGCGTCCCACCCAGCACCCTGCTGGGACTCTGCCCGGTGACCGAATTAAAGGTTCTTCTCATCTGTCGAGGAGTATGACTTGTAGTCATGCTTATTTCACTTTTGAGGTCATGTTTCTAAACCCTCATCCTCTCTTCACCTTCAGAAACCTGAGCTGAAGAGGTGCTTAAAAAAAAAAAAACTGTCCATAGCATCTAAAAGCCAATACTTAGAGCAGCTAAAACACACACTATTGTATGTGATGTTCGTCACATCAGGCTTTGTTCATTGGTCACAAACACAAAATGGGTTCGTGGAACTGGAGGGTGATGATGTTGCTCTAAAATATTAAAACCTGCGTCACTTACAGGGAAAAAAATCAGCCTGCCCTAAAATGGCATTTTTGTTTCTGTTAACCGACAACATACGGTCCTAAAAACTGCAAACTGAGCGATGCCCTGTGTGAACAGTGGTATCTTGTTATCCGCATCGTAAATTCTCTGTTCTTTTGTGTCTCCAGGATACCGAATGTCAGCCCCTCAGCACTGTCCAGAGGACATTTTTAAAATTATGATGAAGTGTTGGGATTATAAACCTGAAAACCGCCCCAAGTTCAGTGAACTTCAGAAGGAGCTTGCTGCCATCAAGAAGAAGATCACATAGTGACCGAGCAGCGTGGACGCGGCCTCTACTCCCGCAGAGTAATTCTGTTCTCCTTGTTAACCATGAGTGTATACCATGTTGTGTGCAACTGTCTTCTAAGGTTACTTTTTTTATTAATTGTTTTTTAAATATGTGCTGTTTAAAAAAAAAAAAGTCAAAGGCAAATGCATTGAAGAAGCAGTCCTTGCACGGGCGTTCTTCGCTCACCCCAGCGGTCCAGCCACGTCCTGCTGTGTGAGCAGACAAGCACAGGCTCCAGTGTGCGGGGAGCCTGCCTGTCTGCCCCACACTGGGACCACTGGGTCTGCAGAGGCGCTTTCCTTCAGGCCCGGCTCCCAGCTGCCGTCCCAGGCTGCGGACCCCACTCCGTCCGTGGGCTGCCCTGGGCACGCGTGCTTGCGAGGCACGTTCCGACCAAAGCCGGTTTCTGCGCCACCAGAGCAAGAGTGTGTGTGTAAACATCATTTCACACTGAGAACTGTTCAGACCTCCCAGGGGGTTTCTCTCCAGAAATAAGCACAGGAACCCTCACGTTTCCTCCTCCGAGTAAGCCTGTTGTTTGCCTCCTGTTTTGTCGGAGATAGTGGCTGGAGTCTCCTCACAGAGCTGTGAGTTGAGGCCGCGGCTTTTAGAGACCGTTTTAGATGGCTGTGTCCTGTGACAGCAAGACCCAGTTTGGAACAGAGTGGTCTGGAGAAGGGGCAGCTAGAGTAGTCATCACAGAGAAGGGAAGGAAGACAGAAAATCTGCCTTCTTACCAGGGTTACGCCTTTACACACACACACACACACTTACTTTATGATCTGAATTCATGAAAAAGGTTCTGAGAAGTGTTTTCAGGAGTTCTTAGATACAGCCTTCTTGGCAACCAAAAATTGTTTAGGGAAACTCCAGTGCACAAGTCCACAGAGGTCACGGCACGCTTTGAAGCACCTTCATTTGAGAGGAGACATCTCGGGATTCAGTTCCTTTCATTCGTGCCAGTTTCCAGGGCTGTCAGAACCGAATGGTCCTAGTTTATAAACACAGTCATGTGTGTACACCCGGGGGCACGTGTGCACGCTCACCCCCCACACACAGATAATACCAAGAAGCCAGGCAGGTGTGAATGGAGTAAACGGCTCAGAAGTCAGATGAGCATTATTAAGGAGAAGGCTGCAGAGGCGGCCCTCCTTTGTCCACTCTCGCGTTCACTGACTTTCACACCGCTGCCTGGAAATTCTTACTGTTAGCTGACAGGTATATGAGCACACTTTGGAGATGCATCACGTGGAGAGAGCGCTGCCGAGTTCAAACTAGGATTCTCTTGAGCTGAATCTTAGCCGCATCCAGGGAGCTTACCCCATGCTCAGTATATAGTTGCCTCAGGAAACACGTGTGTGTAAGAGACGGTCACACTCAGGGGTAAATGTGGCTGGGAGCTTTTAGCAAGTGCTCCGGCCTGTGTCCAAACGCACAGCAGTAATGATTTGGTCTACATTCAGTGCAGGAGCTTATGGGATGGACATGCCTCCTGCCCCATCTACCTGTTTGCTGCCTAGGAATATCACTGCCCACAGCTCCCAGCCAGGACTGCTTTCAAGAGCATACGGAGTAATGCGGAAGAGAAAAATGGCTGTGTGTATGCAAGTTTCATACACATTTAACGATTACCACATCCAGACTCAAACGAAAGCATGATAAACTTGCCCTCAAAAATAAGGCAATATACAAAGCAACTTCTTTTAAAATCAGCATTGTTTCCGTTCTGTCAAATATTATGAGTAAATGAAACCTTGTTTTGATGGCATAAACTGTGGTAAATCACAGCACAGACTCAAGATAAGACCTCTCGTATACAGTCACTTGCCAGCTTTCAAAAGCGAGAATAAAATAGGGAATTTCTGCCCTTTGCTAGTGCTTCCAAGTGCACTTCTGTAGCATTCTTTATTTAAAAAAAAAAACAGCCTCCTGCCACTTAGCAGCCCCAAAACTTAGCTCTCAGCAAAGAGAGAGAATGAAGGTTTGGGCTTTAATTTTGTGAACAAGACCTGAAGCTTAATCTTCGCATTCTGGTGGAAAGAACGAACACGGCTTTGAAATTTCACTCATCCAGGCCGTTAGAATTTACAATTCACATCATAATTCTATGCTTAAATTAAAGAAGCTTTTCATAACATCGTGACATCTGCAGCATTTAAATTCTATCTTATTCTGTGTCCCAAAGCAGGCTGTGGTATAGTTCAGGATTAATAACTTCTTTCAGGGTCATATCAGTTGTATAGAATATTCAGTTTAATATAGGCACATGCATTAAGAAAAACTTATGCAGACCATTTTTTTTTACCATTAATTTTGTTGTTCTGGAAGCGTAAGTTATTCATGCCTTCTGTCACTGATAATTATTGGAATTATGTACTTTAGGAGGCTAATCCATACCCAAAAAGCTCACATGCAAATACTCTTCTGAATTTGCAAGTTGATTTAGAGAAAGAAGGCTTCAGAAACATGCAAAATAGTATGACTTGTTCAATAAGAAAACAGTGGTAACCCAAACTGCTACTGGTCTGAATGTAATTCAGCCAGGTCACAAATCTTTGTGTTGTGAATGGGTTTTTCAAGTGTTGCATCTCATCTCCTGTTCAGTTGCTGTCGTAATTCCTTAAATTTATGACTACAGAGTAGGGGGCAGGTGAGCCCAGGCAGCCGGACCCTCGCCTGCGTTTTTCTGTCTTGAGTCACCAAGGAACCTGTATGAGAAAGAGACACGTAGGTCATCATTCTTCAAGGAAAGAAATCTTTTATTGTCAGGTAGGCATTTATCAACACAAGAAACCTAAAATTATTTGTATTCCACGTAACCTAAGGTTACTTCCCAAAGCCAACATACTCTTTCTCTTCTAGGAAATATTAATAAAGGGTGAATAGGTCTCGTTTAGGTGCTCAAACCCAAAGGTTTCATTTCAGTCCATCCTGTCACTAGGTCCCCAGTGAAAGTCTCGTGTAAGCATTTCTCTTTTATTTCTCAAATTTAATAGTCAATATAGTTCTTCATCCATAATCCACCATTTTATCATAATACTGTATTATTGAAACCTCTTACTGGCATTATCAGTGTAGAACATGAGTCTAACTGTTTCAGCCAGTTTTCAGTGCATATTTCACAACTTTTTTCATTTGAGGGTTGTTTTTAAAAGAAAAGAAAATGTTCAGTCATTGAGATAGTCTTCATCCTTTAAACCACAATATGATTTTCTTGTGTATGTTAAACTCATGTTTCAGTTGTGCCATATAGTCTTACATAAAGTTTGGCTAATACCACTAAAACAGCTATAGCTTCACAACACTGGTGTGACAGGCGTCATGAAGAAAGTGTTTTCACTATGTGCCGCACACTGAGGACGTTACAGAGGGATAAACATAAAAATGGCAGCACAGAGATACACGTCAAGGTCGTCCTTCAGTTACCTCGGGCCCACCGCCTCCTGGCTCATCCTGGTGAGTCTCCAGGCGCCCCAGAGACGCCCCTGGAGCCCTTCCTGAGCGTGCCCTGTGCACAGTGTTCTGTGACTGGGTGTCCTCTGAAGGGAGAGCAGTTGATATTTTCTAAAAAGGAGTTGTTTGCCTTAACCTTCCTTTTACATATGCATACTCCCCCATCACAAGATTGGTACTTTAGATGTTTCCTATCAACAGAATTGACTGTCCATAAACACTATTGTGAGTCACATAAAGACGGATTTTTGTATTTAGGAGGTCACAGCCCTCACTCAAACAGAATAAATGCAAAATATAAAAGACAACAAAGGGGCAGATAATTGCAAAAGACACGGTTTCTTTATGTATTAATATGTTAATTAAATGAAAAAGATTTTATACGAAAATGAGTTTATATTACATTTCCATTATACTATTAAGTTAGCATGAAAGTTTACCATTAAAATAAAGTGTTACCTCTTTTATTACTAACTCTGATTTGCTTATAAATACCAGAAAAAATTTTATTAAATATTTTAGTTTTATTTATTTTCTCTCTTTTGAGTTTCATATCAAGTCTGAATACTGTATTATTTGGGAGGATCCAAAACCACATCTTAATTTCTGCCAAAGAAAATATTCTGATTTAGAAGTCAGGATTTCAAGTACCACGATTACCTACTTGAAGGAGCTACTGGTACAGCCGCAGAGTCCCATAAAATTCTCCTTTAGAAGACGATGCTATAATACAGAAGGTGTATGAACTGTATGTCTGAGTCATAATTCAATTTAAGGGAATATTTATTACCCCTTTAAAACCATCCTACTGCCTCATGCTGATGCAAAGGTTACATCCTGAATTGTCAAGTGTAGACATTAAAACTCACTTAGCTGCCTAGTAAGGACTGAGATTCTTAGGTAGGAGAAAAACCCTACTGTACTGAATTCCTAATCACTTTAAATTGTGGAGAAGTGATGAGCGTAGGCTTCAGCACCTCTGCTAATAACACTCTGAGGCGAACGTGTGCAAAGGAGGAAGAGGAAAGACTCCTCCACGGCAGGAAGATGCAGCCCCTACGGAGACTGTCGGGGAGTTAAAGTGGAACCAAGACTCTGACGGTGTCACTGGGGGGCCTGGGGAGGGCAGGCCCAGCAGGTCAGACCCTTCCCTGCGGAAAGTTTAGCAGAAGCAGAGAGGTCACCTGCCGGCGTGGGGCCTTCGTGCGGGCACGCCAACCCCTCTCCTGTCCCCGGGGCGCGGTCTCCCGGCCCTTGCTCCGAGCCGATGCTGTGCTGGCTGACACGCGCTCACGGTCTGGCCGGCTCGCAGGTTTGGCCACATGTGTTCAGACTCAACAGAGACTACTCAAAGTCTCTCTGTGTGTGAGTTAGTGATCCTGTTTCCTAAACTCAATTGCTGATTACTCACACCTTACTAGAAATCTGGTTGCAGCGGGGCTGATCTTCTAGAAGGGAGAGCATGCTGAGATCAACACTGCTTCGCCTTTTAGCGGATGTTAACTCACGGGCTCCGAGAGGCACCCCAGGGCGACCTTCCTGGGATGAGCTCTGCTCTGGGAAAGCGTGCGGTCCAGCAGGGCAGGAGGAAAATGACCAGTTGAATAGCAGTGCTCCTTGTCTTTACACTGGTGGCATGGGAGGGAAAGCAATCAGGGCACCGCCCTAAAGCCCGTCTCTGCACAGCCTGGCCAGCAAGGCCAGACACGGAAGACAGAGCAGAGATACCCAGGAAGGAAGACCGAAGGGCAGAAAGGGCGACGCAGAGAACCAGCGCGGTGACTCACGGGCTCACCCGCCAGCAGTGAGGGACGGTGAGCCCTCAAAAGGGAGTTTTGAGGTGCTTCCCGCTGTATGTTATTAAACTTACACAGCACATCTCAAGTCCCTGCAACATGTCTTAAAGGACACCGAGTCAGCCGTTGATCTGATTTTCTCTGCGTTCCCTGTACTCTCAAGAGGAAGCCACTGTTGAATGGTTCTCCTGCAAGATGGCAGATGCAACAGTGGTTCAGCCCACTTCTTAAGCAGTGAGGAGCTGAAGGTGGCGCACGTGTCTGAGGGGTCAGCGCTGGAGGAGAACTGCAGTGAGAGGGCCCACTTTGTGTTTTATGCAAGGAAAGATCCCTCATGGGGGTCGCCTGCTTGCAGTGTAAACAGATTCCGCTTCCCTCCTTGCCAGCAGGCTTGTAGGAGCTTCCAAAGAAGAACATTTAGGAGTCACTAAAAAGATTCAGATCTTGAATTCAGACATTACCTTCCCAAACGTTACTGCTGAAATCGGAAGATGTGAGTGTTCTACGGAGGAATGAAATGTTCTCAGTAATGGTAATGACCCCGGTAGCAGAAATTTGTAATGTTTTCCCTCCGCCTTATTCATTCAGGAGCTTTTTCTCAACATCTGCCATGGCAGGTTCAAGGAACCCTGCTGGGCGCTGGTTCGTCTGTTTTCTTTCTTTTTTTTCTTTCTGGTTGGTGCTGATTGTTTCTCTCTTAACGAAACAGAAGAGCCTTTTCTCATCAGCTTTTATCAGTGTCTTCACCGGCCTAGACCGAAGAGCTTCTCGGGCGCTCAGGGCGCCTCCCAGGCTGCCACCCACCAGGCCGACTGTGCACGCGCTGCGAGAGGCCCGGGGCAGAGGCAGCTGGAGCACAGAGGCCAGGTCACGGTCTCTGGAGGACACAGGCGACTGGGCGGCGTGTGCGGCACCGCTCTCAGCGGAGGCTCTGGGGAGACCGTCCCAGGACGGGAGGACCGCCGTGGGCCGGCGCGCCCGGGGAGGCAGCCTGCTGACTTTCCCGAGGAAGCTCGTTAGGTGACTAACGCCGCCAGAGAAATGGCAAAACACTAACGGCTATTTTCAACCTCTGGAGATTTTCGATCTTCCCACTCCACTCGTCCCTGCCAGTAAGTTTTATTGTTTCCTTCACTCCCCTCTTGTCAGCAGATGTCTGAAAGCACTTCAGTTGTACAATGTCAAAGAGTTGTTCCATTGCTTCAGGAAAGAGGGTAGCAAGTATGAAGACTCCAGTTTAGAATAAGGCATCCACCTAGAGATTCAGACCCCAAAGCGCCATTGTGTTGAAACCAAGCTCTCCTCTCCAGGTTCTCCCGGAGCAGTACCCTTCCTCCAAAGCCACACATCACTGTCCTGTCTGTGACAGCATCTTAGAATGAGCACCTTGCAGAATCTCTCCAAAGCAGATTCTAAAATGACACACTAAGAAATCAGATTTCAACAATTAAAGCGATAGCAGGAGCACTGTTTTCATCTCTGTGCTCAGTTAAAACACCCATGAGAAAACTGGAGCCGTCCAGGGAGTTCATCTTATCAGCAGCTCGAGTCTTATTTTGAAAGAACAGGATGGATGTCAGTGGGAAATAGCAGTGTTCTGAGCAACACAGGATGAGTATAAGATGGCCATTGAAAAATAAATCCCAATTCCCACATTAAAACAGCAAAAATCTGAGGATGAAAAATGAAGTTGTTTTCAAACTTACTAATTTTCTTCATGTCAAGTTGTACACCCTTGGGGGTTCATCTTTTGGGTTACCTGAAAGATATTTATGAAGCAAAAAACTAAATCCTCTCCCTCCAACCCCTGATACAACTTGAATTTCTAAGTGCACTGGATTCAGAAACTTAAGGGCTAAGAGGGAATCTGGCATGTTATTACTGAGATAATAACAGTAACAGATGTAACAGATAATAACAGGCAAGAGAACCATCCTGGCAGTTTTGCAAGCTCGCTAATCCATGTTTTTATTTTTTCAAACGTGGAAGACAGTGGGGTGGGACGTGGGGGGCAAAATACTATTACCTAGAAATTTTCCTTTTGCAAATAGTTTGACTTGGTAGAAATAAACTTGCTTGCCTGCTCTTAAGAAATGCCCGACTATTGTAAGCAAATGCAGGAGGCATGGTGCCCAGAGCCACGCTTAATATGGCTGTGAATGTTTTCCCCTAACCCAAAGCGTAGCAGGTCTTCTGTTTAGACGAGAGGACGCTATGGAGGCCCATTCCCTGCCAGTCTAATTGCTTTGTGGAAGACCAGTCCCAACAGAAATGAACTTCCTTGCCATGATTTCTTCTCTGATCCTAGGCCTTTCACACTTCAAATGCATAGAAAATATACATGTTTTAATGGAATTCACTATTTTTGACTTTTGTGTCAAAGAGATTGGTTCCGGAAGGTTCACCTGATTCCCCATAACAAGTGTATTTCATAATCCCCTGTGATTCTAAATCCAATCCCAGCTTATAGGTTCTGAGCATCACACCAAAATCAAAGATAAAGGGGAACTGGTACACAGGGGTTTTGGTTATTTCTGACTTATGACCAAAGTGGCCAAAAAACATGAAACTCCCTTTTGTTTGATGACCATTTCACCATGTAAAGTGTCAGCTGCCCCACGCCATCCTGAGACAGAGCCAGACTCACCATGGACCAGTGGCCGATTTCCTTCGGCATTGAGATTTCTTCCCGAAACAGCTTTACTAGTCAGAGGCGTACAGTTTTATGTTTACTATATGCTAAATATATTAAAGAGGACAGCCTGTTTAAGTAACCCGAGTGCAGCAGGGATTGGTGGTGGTGTGGGTTCTGCCGACTTTATGGTATGGTTTCTTGGTGTTTTCTCTTGGTTTGATCGGGTGAGTGCCCCGAAAGATCGGACCTCTCTGAAGTCATAGCCATACAACCACATAGGGTTAGGAAAAGCCATGTAAATGCAGGGGAATCAGGTCAAGTTGTCACAGTCCCAGGAACAGGCCTGACTTCTTTGGGGAGTGCAAGCACACGGAAGGAAGCGAAGACAAAATGTACAGACGGCCCCTAGTGCCGGCCTGCAGCGAGTGGCGGCAGAAACGTGCCTTTCTGGGCTGCTTCCGCTCCCCTTTGTTAGAAGATGCAGGTGGGATGGGTGGGGGGAAAGGGCCTGCCCTCAGCCCCCACATGGTACCGGGTACCGCGCTCCACCGGGAAGCCTCATTGCGAGCAGGGCACCCACGGTACTGCGCTCCACTGGGAAGCCTCATTGCAAGCAGGGCACTCCTGTATGGTTTCCTTTCAGCGCCAATGTTGTCAGGTTAAAGCACCCGTAATCTTCTCTTGTTATTTTAAAATAATGTATTTGTGAAGCAGATGAAAGAAACACTGGAAATAGGGTGCCTCTCATAAAGAGCTCAAGTGTAAGACACACACGCAAGGCCTTGGCTGAGTCTGTCCGGCTTTGTGAAACAAGTCTGAGAATGAATGAGATAGATATCTAGGTGGGTAGCTGTCTGGTCTTTTACCGTTTTTAATGCGGATCTGTATTTAACACTTATTTGTTAGTTTTACATTCAGAAGAAATACACTTTGGCTAACATTGTAGGATGTTTTTAAATTGTTTTCTACTTTTTTAAAACATAATTTCATCGTTTTTGTAAGCGTAGATCATTTTTGAATAGCCCTTTTTTCCTTTCCAATAGACCAATTACCGCTCATAGATCGGTGGGACTTTTTTTAACTGTATTCTTATAATAAATGTAAAATATTTGCAGCAAACTGTGCCTTGTCTTGTTTAATCTTTCCATCGTGTTTATGTTTCTCTTCCTACTCCGTATAAATATTCTCTAAGCAGAAGAAAAGGGAGGAGAGATTTCCATGGTAACTGGCCTCCTAGGGATGAATAGCGCCTGAGAAATTATTAGCTTTCAGTTTCTCTGTAATGAAGCTTATGCGTTCCGATGACAGTGGGCGTGTGTTGCTTCCAGTCCGATCACCGCTTCCTCTGTTTAGAAATCGAAACAATTGTAGTTCAAGTCCCATTTCTCTGTGTGGACTGGCTGTTTGCCAGGGTTTCTGCGGCTGTTGCTTCATGGCAGGATTTGTTTAGACATAACAAGGGGATTCAGGGGAGAAAGGTGGCTGAGAGGGATGTTTGGAAACAGACTCTGCAAGCTGCTGCTGCGTGGCGGTTACCAGCGTGCACCCTTGACCGCTCGCTTTGGGGCTGAGCGGGTCACGGAGCCAAGATGCTGGACTTCCGTTTACCCTTCAGTCGGCAAATCGATAACCTTTCTACAACGCAGGCTGTGGTATTCACACGGGTTCCCCTGCATTACACCAGGCCCTGCCCGCTCCTCGGTCTTGCATTAGCACAGCCCTCTCAGAAACCCACGTTTCCCGCTGGGGGGCAGCCGCCCCAGCTTCTTTGGCCGACGAGGCCACAGGGCCGACGCTGAGCCTCCTGCGCCCACAGCGCTCTGCGTGTTTGTGGCCCCTGGTGAATCCTTTCACCACAGCTCCTGATCGTCTGTCTGCGATGGCATTCTCATCTCCGATGGGTTTGACTTCTGACGCAACATCCGACAACCCTGCACTGTTAGACTTAAGTTGGTTAGGAACAGGTGATCCATCACCGGGGGATGTTGGCTGTAGGACGGGAGTCCCGCTCCCCAGTTCAGACTGACAGCATCTCTGAAATTCCCTGGACTTCTTAACGCCCTACCCGTCACCGTACCTCCCCCTCTGGATAACGATTTCTTCGGATGATGGTAATGTGCGAAAAAACATGGATGGAAGAATTAGTTTCTGTTCATTAAAAGCATCGGTGGTTCCTTCCGTGAGAAGCTGAGTCTCAATGAAGTGTGTTTTTTTATTCCCCAAATCTTCTATAATCGGACTGACCAACACACTCAGGCCCAACTAGCAAATACACCTCCACCAGAGGCAAAGGCATCTGGTGTCAGAGCAGACACCAGGCGGGGCCTCTGTTCTCATCCCTGGTTGGACTCTCACTAGTCTGCGAACTTGAACAAACCCCATCACTATGTAGACCACAGTTGTCTCACTTATAAAACAGGTTGGACTAAATTATTACCTGGTATTAAACTGTTTTTTTTTAATTTGGCTTCTCTGAAGGCATCCGGATTCCCTCTTCGGTATCTGGTGTGGCCTTAATGGTGGTCCCACCATGGAAGCCCCAGGGCTGATGCCGTAATCTTTCTTTATTAACCCAGTTGGAGCCTTTCTCCCAGACTGAGTCTTGAAGGACTGGAGGCACTGCTGGAGGGCACTGCTCCCAGGAAAATCTTGCTTCTAGGAAAATCTCTGGCCCCCCAGAGCACTCTGGTTTTCTCCCCTTCCCAAGCTCATTCTCTACCCTCCTGTTGATCACGGGGCCTCTGGATGGCCTCCTAGCTCATTCCCTCGCTAAGCTCCCCAGAGGGCACCTCTGTGGCCTGCAGCCCCGGATCCTGGCTGATAGAATGAGTCTCTACGGTGAGGCTTCTCCCGGCTTTGAGAGCCTGTGATCTCCCGAGTCTTCGCGGGGTCACTGTAGAATCCCAGGCCAAGTCTGCTTTCTCACTTTTACAGAGAGGCTGTCAGAATTCAGGAGTGATGAGAGGAAGGGAGATTCCCTGAAGGCTCAGCTATCTAACGCACCGATTATCCAAACTGAACCTTTTAACGTCTCCCCAGCCCTGGACATGGGTAATTCAAAATTATAAATGTTTCTTTTGCAGTCTCCCTGCGGTGACAGAGGCACCATAGGGTAGTTAAGTGATAAGGTCAATGGACTAGAACATTGAGAGGCTAATTGATCTATCACAGCAATATAAACGCCCAGAATTAATAGAAAAATAAATGTCACAGGGAGCTGAGATATTGACGCCTTTAGAGGCTATTCTCCCGTGGCCTTGTCCCACCTTCCACTAGGGCTGGGTCTTGTTCCTTGGGCAGAGGGTCTTTCCCCTCTGGAAAACACATCCAGCCTCCACACACTTCCCTGTAGACCTGGGTAGAAGTCAATGAGTGATTGAAGTCTGTTGGGTCTTTAATCCCAAGTTAACTTTCCAGGCAGCCCCCGAAAGCCTTCCCTCTGCCTGCAGTCCCCCTCTCGTCCCCTGCCAAACGTCAGGGGAAAGTATGACAGTGAAACGGCACAGCGGGACTCAAAGGAACACCCCAAGGGTGAGTGTGCCTGGGGAAAGGGCAAGAGTGGGAGAAGGCGGAGGGTTTGCTCTCACGCCCCTCGCTGGAGCACCTGGTGCAGCAGCCGCATCCCAGAACCCGGGTCTTCTCGCTCCCAGAACCACCCGCGGCGTGAGTCTTCCAGGGAACAGGGTCAGAGACAGGAGCGTCTCACCTGCTGTGTCTGAGTTACTGCCTTTAATCTCGATCAAATCAGGGGACAGGCAGCCGTCTGCCCAGCCAGGTTAACTCCTAAATTTCTTTGTAGATCAAATCCCAGTCTCTCTCCTACACTGCCCTCATGCATATGGAAGCTTAGAAATGCGAGACCAGCAGATTCACAAGGGCATCCACCCTCCCTCCGCTTCACTTCTCTCCCAGACTTCCTGCTCCCCCCATCATGCCCATCCTGTCGCTTGGTTTGAAATTGGTCCTGCATCAGATACCTTCACGGTTTACCCCAAAGCAGACATTCCAGGAAAACAATCATTGGTGTATATTAACGCATATTCCTCAAATACTAACTTGGGGAGACCAGAGTCCTCTAAAGGTTAAACATAAAGTAAAAGAGGAAAATTACAAATTTAAAAAGTCCAATTATAAAGAGCAGAGAAAGAAAGGAAGGCAAGTATCTAAATTCATTAATAGAAGAAACCGACAAGGACTCAATCTCCAAAATACACAAACAGCTCATGCAACTCTATGTCAAACAAACAACAACCCAGTCAAAAACGGCAGAAAATCTAACACAACCCTGTAAATCAACTATACGCCAATAATTTTTTTAAATGGGCAGAAAATCTAGATAGACATTTATCCAAAACACATAACAGATGGCCAAAAAGCACATGAAAGACGCTCAACATCACGCAGAGAAATACAAATGAAAACTACAATGAAGTTTTCTGATGTCAGTGCAGTCAACAAAACAGTACGGCACCAGCACAGAAACAGAAATAGAGGCCAGTGAAACAGGATGGAAAACCAGAAATGAGTCCACGCACTCGTGGCCGATTAATCTACGACCACAGCGGCCAGAGCACAGTCCTGGGAGGATGGTCTCCTCAACAAATGGTGCTGGGAAAACTGAACAGCTACATGTAAAACAAAAGAAACTAGATCATTTGTTGAGCCACGTATTTGTTAAATAAGCTCAAAATGGATTAAAGACCTAAATGTGAGACCAGACACTACAAAACTTTCCACCAGAGGAAACCTAGGCGGAACACTCTCTGACGTAAATCTCAGCCGTATCTTTTTCAATCTATATATAGGTTCCTTAAAAAACTATACACACACACACACACTATATATATATACACATATATATGTATATATATATAGTACATGGGTTCCTTAACAAACTAAAAACAGAGCTACCATGTGGCCCTACAATCCCACTGCTGGGTATGTCTGGAGAAAAACATAATCCAGAAGGATACAAGCTTCCCAGTGTTCATTGCAGCACTGTTTACAATAGCCAAGGTATGGAAGCAGCCTAAACATCAATCTACAGAGGAATGGATAAATAAGCTGTGGTACACACACACACACACACACACACACACACACACACACACACACACACACACACACCCAATGGAATATTACTCAGCCATTAAAAGGAATGAAAGAACCATTTGCAGCAATGTGGATGGACCTAAAGATTGTCATACTCAGAGAAGGAGAACTATGACATCCCTTATATGTGGAGTCTACAAAGAAATGATACAGATGAACTTACTTACAAAACAGAAAGAGACTCATAGACTTAGAAAACAAACTTACAGCTGACGGAGGGAAGGGATAGTTGGGGAGTTTGGGATGGACAGGCACACACTGCTATATTTAAAATGGACAACCAACAAGGACCTACTATACAGCACAGGGAACTCTGCTCAATGTCATGCGGCAGCCTGGATGAGAAGGGAACTGGATACACGTATATGTCTGGCCGAGTCCCTTCGCTGTTCACCGGAAATTGTCACAACATTGTTAACCGACGGGACCCCAGCACAAGATAAAGAGTTAAAAACACGAGAGACCTCCTCTCCTTATCCAGCTCTCATGAACGTATGATTAAGACTGACACGGGTTAGCTAAGACTACGCTCCCAGGCTCCCTGTGGCTACGAGCTCTCGCTAATAATTCATGGGCGGATAATCAAGGAGACAGAATCAAAAGGTTATTTGGAGGGACTGCCAAGAAGCTCTTATGATGGCGGGCAGGTGGCCGGGGAAAGCCGCTTTTCATGCTTTTTCTCCGTCTCCCTCCTAGCCGCCTGTGACCGTGAGTTAGATGGTGGCGACGGGCGGTGCGCAGGATGGGAGCGGAGGAGACCAGGGACGCCACCTCCCGCCTCCCCGGGCGGACCTGCCCCGCAACTCAGGGCGGCCTCCCCGTCTGGCAACGGCCAGTCTGCGTCCCTGGTGATGGTGGACAGTTCACAGCTTCCAAGCCGCGCCGCCTCCACCTCCCCTTGCGCCCGCCTCGAGACAAGCTCGTAAGACACCCCGGGTGCTCCCACCTTCGACCCTGGCTAGAGATGCAAAGCACGCCCGCCCCGTCTGCATGCGAGTCGTGCCCCTGGTTCTCCCCTGAACCGTCCGAGACGGAGGCCAGCCTGCTCGTGTGAGCCACGCTCTCAAGCCGTTTCAGACCTGCTGCAAACACATTCCTCCCTCTCCCAGGGACCTCAGTGACATTAATAAGAAAACTTTCCATGCCCTCAAAAAACAGCAAAAACTACCATGAGGTATCAACTCACACCAGTCAGAACGGCCGTCCTCAAAAGGTCTACAAACACTAAATGCTAGAGAGGATGAGGAGAAAAGGGGACCCTTCTACGCTGTTTCTGGATGTGTAAATTGACACAACCACCACGGAGAACAGTATGGAAGTTCCTTAAAAAAAACTGAACACATAACTGCCATGTGATCCAGCAGTTCCACTCTGGGCATATATCTGGACAAAACCGTAATTAAAAAAGGCACATGCATCCCAATGTCCACTGTAGCACTATTGACAACAGCAAGACATAGAAGCAGCCTACCTGTCCATCAACAGGGAAACGGATGAAGATGCGGGACATGTATATATATAAAGCGGACACATACACAGTGAAATATTACCCGGCCATAAAAAAGAATACAATGATGCTATTTATAGCAACAAGGATGGACTAGGAGATTAGCATATTAAGTAATGCCAGACAGGGAAAGACAAATATCATATGGTATCATTCATATGTGGAATCTAATTTTTTTAAATGATACAAATCAACTTATTTACAAAATTGAAGGAGAGTCACCAATGTCAAAAACAAACTTGTTACCAAAACAGAAATGGGATGCAGAGGGATAAATCAGGAGCCTGAGATTAACAAACATACATTATTATATATACGATAAGCAACAAGGACCGATTGCACAGGACAAGAAGCTCTACTCAATATTCTGTGACAACCTATGTGAAAAAAGAATCTAAAAAAGAATGAACATATGTACATGTGTAACTGAATCACTTTGCTGAACGCCTGGAATTAATGTTAGGCAGAAAGGTAGCCATAAGCAAAGAGGTGGTCCCATCAGCTGAACGTCCAACAGCCACCTAATCCCACCAAGGTGTTTGCCAGTCCCGCCTCAAACATGCTCCTAGTATTCCAGAACGTTCAGGGGAGTGGACAAACCCCCTTTGGCTGAATGGAAGGATTTTCCCCACTCTGGCACATGAACCCACCTATCTACCATGTCCTTAGATAACCTTTGGCAGCCACTGGCTCGTTAAATATTCATAAATATTCTATGAATGTAGATATATAATTGTAACACACTGAATTATGGGAAGGACACGCACAGTAGAGCCTCTTATACACCTACAGCTGTCAGTTAAGACTGTCAGTCAAAGACCTGGATTATGCAAAAAACTTTGCCTTAAGAATTCTACACCCCAGCCTTCCTGGACCACTGCCTTCCTTGGTCTGGCCCACCTCTCTCTTGAGGTCTTCTCTCTGCTTGCTTTTTCCTTGTCTTCGATAAACTCTCTTGCAATGGGTAAGCCCTCAGATTGTTCTTGGCATCCTTAGCAGGAACCGAGGTCCACAGAAGGGGTCTCCGGACTCTGTGCCGCTAACATTTTGGTGCCGTGACTCAGATCTGTGTAAGACAGGGACCTTCTCTACCAGTTCGTGCAGGCGCAAGAGACCACTCGTTTCTCACCTCCTCTCTTTCAATTCTCATCAGTCAGAACAGACTCTTGTTCCCAAATTCCAGCCCATCTGACCACTGTCCACACCTGAGCCCGCCTCTCGGGACCCGTATCAGAGACTGAGACAAGGCCCCGCTTTCCTACCGGACTGGCCACCAGGTGTCCGGGCCGTTCTCAGTTGGGGCCAAGCGGGAGACGTGCTCCCCAGCTCCCAGGCAGTCCTGGACCACAAGCCAGACTGCCAGCTGTGACACCAGGCTCTGTGATTGCTTCTCCAGATGGGAAACCAACTATTCGTCCACGAGGGGCCACCCTGGAGATGCATCCTCCGAAACTGGTTAAGACCCAACCCCGCCAAAGAGGGACTCACTTTCTTTTGTGATACAGTCTGGCCCCAATATCACCTTTGGATGGGGAATCCTGGCCCCTAAATGGGACTATTAATGATAACACCAGTCTCCAGTTAGATCTATTTTGAAAACAGCAGGGCAAATGGTCTGATATCTCATGTACAACTTTTCTTCCTCCTGTGGGACAACTGGGACTTTCTTACACCTATAAACTTCCCACCATTGGCACCCTGCTACCTAAGAAAACTCCCTCGATTTCAGCAGCCACATCACCATCTAGTTCTGCCCCACCACCTTACATGGGACCGCCACTACCTGTATCGGTGCAAGTCTGTCCCTTGCTGGAAGCACTGGGACATGAATTTGGGCCACAGTTAAGTCCGTAAACCCTTCTCATTAGTAGAACTAAAACAGATCAAAGGTAGGTTTTCAGATAATCTCGTTAAATATATCAAGGGATTCCAATATTTTTCTATGGCTTATGAAATGACCTAGAGAAATATTACTAAAATGCGAAACCAGACCCTCTCTGATACTGACATAGAGAGAGTTAAAAGGCAGTCAAAAAAAAAAAAATTGTTGAAGGACTCCGCCTTTCCGATACTAAACAACCCCACCAGGGAAACGGCATTCCCCAGTACCGATCCCAGGTGGGACTACGATCAGAAAGAACATCAGTGGGAAAGAACTCATTTTATCATCTGTATCAAAGCTGGCCTTAAGGCAGCCCAACATAAAGCAACAAACTACTCCCAAGTCACAGCAATCAGCCAGGAGGCTGGGGAATTCCAAGAGCTTTCCTTAACAGGCTGAGGGAAGCATTATCAGATACACCAATCTGGATCCAGACGCTGAGGAGGGGCAAGTGATAAATTAAAGATAACATTTTTAACTCAGTCAGCACCTGGCACAAATTAGGACACAGGACACAAATTACAAAAACTAATTCAAGAACCTAATGTCACCCTAGATGAAAAGCCTCCTGGGTCTTCTATAATCAACACCAAAAGGCTGAGGCCAAGGCCCCGGAGGAGGAAAGAAGGAAGGAATTCAGCCATGCCCAAAGGACGGCTGCTTCCAGTGCCAAGCGCCCCCAAGAGTGCCCTGACTCACAGTCCAAAAAGACAAATGTCACATCTATTGGGCACAGAAGCGCCCCAATCAGGATAAACCTCCTAAGACTGCTTGCGACAAAGGCCATCAATCAGCTCTTTGCCCCTCAATCCAAAGGGACTGAGGACTGGAGGCCGCTCTACAGTGACTGCGCAGGACTGAGGAGGCCCCACCCAGTCGGCCCTAAGACAACAGAGCAACATCACTGGGCTGGAGCTGAGGGTACAAACGGATGTGGTGGGTAAAGCATCTGTCTTCTTACTGCATGCCACGGCTACCCATTCTATCTTGCCTTCCTTCTCGGAACCCTTCTCCAAACAGACCTATACCATCACGGGAGCCGCAGACGAGCCACTCAGCAGGCCCACATCATACCCGCCTCTCCTGTGTCTCAGAGGGAGTTGGATTCTTCCCCAGCTTTTTACATATGCCCCCTCTGGAGGGGGCCTACTACAAAAACGGGATGCCGTTCTTTCTCTCTCCCTAGGAGAGTCACACGGACCTCGTCCAGGGGTGACCTCTGGGAAACTCTAGGAGCTCTCCTGGCTAGTGAAGACAGAAAAATCCCTCAGGCCAGACTGCTTACAACAAGTCAACCCATGGGTCTGGAACAAGGAAGTCGGAAAAAAAGCTAAAAATGCAACGCCAGTCACAATAGCTCTAAAGGACTCTCATAAATTTCCCTGAGAGACACATCCCTTTAGGCCAGAAGGTGCCAGCCCATCATATCCAAATTCCTGTTCTACCAACTCCTTATTCCCACACATTCACCTTGCAATGCCCCAATACCAGCAGTCAAGAAAAAGGACAACACTGTCTCAACCAGGATTTACAAATCATTAATGAGGCAAGAATTCCCCTACACCCGATGGTCCCCAATCCTTGCATACTTTTGTGAAAAGTACTCCCAGATAGCAGCTGGTTCTCAGTTCTGGATTTGAAAGATACTTTCTTCTTCATCCCACTGGCCCCAGAATCACAATTCTTGTTCACATTTGAATGGGAATCTCCACTACAGGCCCTTTAACAAGAGACAAGAACTATTCTACCCTCAGGATTTAAGGATACCCCCACCTTTTTGGGTAGGTGCTCGGCCAAGATTTATAAGATTTGACACTCAAGGGGGAACTTTCACACACTATGCAGATTACCTCTTGATTTGCTCCCCGACTCAACATCAGCATCTTCAACATGCCACTCGGGTTGTTAAATTTCCTGGCCAGATGGGGTTACAGGGTGTCCAAATCCAAGACTTAGCTAGTATAACAACAAGTTTCCTAACTAGGAAAAATAAGGTTCCTGGCAGGAGTAGCCTTTCAGCAGACCGTATAAAGACTATATCCAATCTATACACTCCCAGCTCCCAGGTACATGCGCTCCTGGGACTAACCCAGTATTGAAGGATTCAGATACCCAACTATAGTCTCATTTCAGCTTCTATATGAAGCCCTACAGTGCAAAGGTGATCAAAGTCCCCTTGAGTGGGGGCTATTCCTACAGCAGTTCATAGAAACATTAAAAAATCTCCTTTGCAGAGCTCCCAGCTTTAGAGCTAACCATTTCAAATTTACACTCACAAAAAAGAGGCTGTTGAGGAAAGGGTCCTCCCCCAAAAGCTAGGAGAAATCCCACAGCCAGTAGCCTGTCTTTCCCAACAGCTCGACCCCACTGCTAAGGGCTGGCCCCTGCCTTAGGGCGCTGGGAGGACTATCCCTTCCAGGTGAGGAGGGGCTTCCACCCTGAGAGCACCCTCTCTGGTTCTAACTGCCCATTGTGAACCAGATTTACTTAGCGACCAGGCCTCAGCCTGGCTTTTAGACAATAGGGTCCTCAGATATCAAATCCTTGGCTGTTTGCACGACTCTAAATCCAGCAAATCTATTGCCCAAACCAGAGGAGGAAAGTCCTAGCCAGAGTTGTTCCGAGGTCTTGACAATTCCCTTAACTGCCAGCCCCAGAACTCTGGGATCAAACTCTGGCCAATGCCGATAAGGGTCAGTTTGCCAATGGAAGCAGTTATACAGCAGAGGGAAAACGCAAGGCTGGATACACCATCGTGTTCCCCACGAGATCACTGATGCCTGAGCTGAGCCTCGGGGCTCATCCAAACGACTTACCGAACTCGCTGCACTGAGTGTTGGAATTGGCTAAAGGAAAGAGGCTCACAGTCTATACTGATGCTAAATGTGCTTCCTGACCCTACGAACCCACGCAGCCATCTCAGAAGAAACAGGAAACAACCTCCAGGAAACAACCCCGTTATATATGGCCCTGAGGTTGGTCACCTACTCTGAGCCATCCACCTGCGCACAGAGGCAACCATTGCTCATGGCAGAGGCCATCAGGGAGGCTCATCCGACATTACAGAGGGAAGCCAAGCTAAGCAGCCTGCCCCTAGAGAAGCCCCATGACAGGGGCTCTCACCCCTGCCCCACGTCACGTCCTCTGGCTGTCTCTATGGAGGAAGAAAGCGCATGGCAGCCCAGAAGTATTTCTCTCTGGACTCATCCGGATGGTACAACTCTGAGGGACTCTTCTTGTCCCAGAAGCCCCTAGTGGAAACTCACTAAGGCCTGCCATGAATTCACACATCTGGGAAGAGGTGCCCTCTCTGCCTCAGTATCTAGAGTCCTAAAAGACAAAGGACTTAAGTAATCCAGCAGGTATCCAGCTCTTATCCGACGGTTCCTACAATAACCCCCAGGAAAAGAAATGTCCCTGCTTGGTCCAGCCCATCCAATGACATGGGACTGACTTACCCTAGGGAAGACCAGAAGATGGTCACCCCAATGCCTCAGATTCCAGAAACAGCCACCCCCTAAACCAGCTCATCCAGTTTCTCAGGCAGGGACCGCTGCTAAGAGATTCTGCTGTGAGATGTTTTGCTCAGAAATGTGACTGAGCTGACATGATAACATGACCCCGAGGAAGATAACCCGCAGGTCCTACCAGCGCTTTCCTAAGGCTCAGGGACCTAAACCTGAGACACTGTTCAGCTGAATCCTGCCACACATTCCCCACCTCCAAAGGTAAGTGCCTTAGCCAGCTGGTTCCAAAGAGAGAGAGAAGTCAGAACACTCAGCAGCAGGACAGGCACCTCAGGGCAACCGACCCCCTCCCCCATGCAGGCAGCCTCACGCTCAGAGCCCTGGTCTACCAGCTGCCCGCAGCCGGGTGAGCCAGGAGGGTAAGGAACTTAGGAGAGGAGAGTATTTGGAGAGAGGAGACAGGAAGCATTTTCCTCAGGTGGGTAGCGTGCTTGTTAAGACTGATTCCTCTGAGGAAAGGCCAGGGAAGGGCAAATACATTGACCCCATAACTAGAAACTAGAGCTGTCAACAGCAGCCAAGAAAACCCTACGGATTACACTGCCACGAAAGGAGACACATCAAAGAAGAGATCAAGTTAGAGCAGCGGATTTTAAATCAGGGCTGGGCTGTCTGTCTTTATCAGCTCCCATCGCTAATGAAATCCACGTCTCTGCGGAAAGCTGGGAGGATAACACAGAAATAGAAGGGACCTCAGGAGGGGGTTGGCTACAGAAACGGTGTCCTGGGGGGAGGCGAGATGTTTAAAATTCATCAGCGAACCTGTGGGAACCACCCTGGTCTTCCGCTTCCGCTTCCTGTAGCTGAGCCTGAACCCTGCGGGGTAAACCTGGGGAAGAGAAATCACTGGTGGGAGAGAAAGGAGTTAAAGAAGGCAAACTAAGGAAGCAGTCCTTTTACACACACAGAGGGTGGCCTCAGGCACTGTGGGCAAGCTGCCCAGAGCAGTGCCAGGCTGCAGGTGGGGCCCCCGTTTGGGTCCTCTCTGTGCAGGGTCCACAGTCCTGTCCTGGGCAGGGCTGGAAAGGCCCTGGCTCTCAAGCAGGCACACACTGGTCTCGGCGGGGCCCTCCTCCCCCTACACTAGGGAACCACGAACCATCCCACGTGCAGCAGAAGAGAAGACACGTCCATCCTTGGCTCTACCGGCGAGACGCTGCTCGGCGGGGCTCAGCGGGGGGACAGCCCCAGAACACGATTCCTTATCCGGCTCCCAGGCAAGGGCACGGCTGTAGGTCCTTGGACGTGGCCACAGGGCCTTCGGGATGTAGCCAGAACATCACACAAAGGGACGGAAGAGGCCAGATGAACCCTCCTCGCCTTGCTCTGGCAAGCCTCCCTTCCCACGTCCCCAGCAGGCCAGCCCTGGGGGAAATGCTCATGGGGAAGACTGGGCCGGCAGGGTGCTTGGCCTCCAGCTTTCCTGAACCCTGGCCCTGGGCTCTAGCAGCCCGGCACTCCAATTCTTTCTTCATCTTGGCAGCCTCTTTACTAAGGAAAGTTCTGCTCTCGATTATTTTCACCTCAACGTGAATGAGACAGCGGGGTCTATTAAAAAGTGCGCGAGCTTTGGCATCAATCGATCTGAGTTCAAATCCTGATGTCACCACACACTGTGATGCCCTAAACAAATACTGTGACACAGCCTCTTCGAACCCTGGGTCATCCACCTGCAAAATCAAGACAATGCCCACCCCATCCATCAGTGTGCACTTGAATTAAGAGCAATGTGTGTAAAAGAGCCTGAGGCAGCACTTACTACCCAGAAGTGCTCCGTGAAGTGTTCCCGTCACCGTTCCTCCGCTTTCTCCAGAGACCTCCACTTCAAAATGCTCATAAACATAACGATAACTTCCAGGCAAAAATCCACTGCTTTGCAATTCGATTTTAGAATGTCTTCAGGTAGGATGAGTTTTGGTGGGCTCTGCTCCGTAAGTCTTCTAGAGCTCATTTCCTTAAGCTTCTTTATCGAACTCTGACCTGAGGGCACCTCACAAAGGGGCCTCAGGACACTCCCTGCCCCTCATTCCTTCCTCCTAAATCTCGCTCTGAAACAAGGTAGGCAGGCTGCCTTGGCCTTTGTGGAAGGCTGAGAATTGTCCTTCAACCGGCCCCCAAATTCCTATGTTAAGTTTCCAATCCCCAGGCCCTCCAAGTATGACTATATTTGGAGAAAGTATGTTTAAAGAGGCAATTAAATTAAAATGAGATTATTAGGGTGACCCCTAATCCAATTGAACTGGAGTCCTTCTAGAAAGAGGAAAGCTTGGATGTAACTATGCTTGGAGGGAGAATGCTGTGTGAACGTGAACAGAACTCGGAAGAAGCCCAGGCTGTCAGCACTTTGATCTTGGGCTTCCAGCTTCCAGAACTGTGAGACAATGCATTTCTGTTGTATTTCTGTTGTTTAAGCCACTCAGTCTGTGATGCTCTGCCATGACAGCCCCAGCAGACTAATACAATATCTATTCCCCCCTTCTTCATCTTGAAAAGAGAGTTCCTTTAGTTTTAGCTCAGTGTGTACCTGCCCAGCTAGAGACCATGCATACCAGCCTTCCTTGCAGCAAGGCTGAGCCATGTGACTAAGACTGAGCCAATGGGGTATGGGAAGTGATGTGGCAGCTTCCAGGTCCTGACTGTAAGTGAAGGCTGCTTGCACTCCACTCTTCCTTTCTTCCTGCTGGTGGGAGATGGCCACAGGCAGAGCTGCTTCCTTGGAAGGCATGAGCTAAGCTCTCCTCCAACACTAGACCTCCCTCCTCTGCACCCGGGACTTGGTGGAGAAAAACATTGCTACCTTACCTAAGCCTCTTCTGGGTATTCTGGGCTCCTTGATTGCGGCAGCTTAGCCTGCCTTTGGGCTAACTGACCGTTCTCCCTCCACCCCCAGACGCTCTAGTTCCCAGGTTCCCTGGAAATACCCGGCTGTGGGAAGCGCAGAGACAGCTAGAGCTGTGCTCACCATAGAGACTCTCAGAGATCAGCTGGATGGAGGCCCGGATTTCAGAGGGACCACAAAGACACTCTGGCTTCCCTTCCAAGGCACAGCAATCTCATCTGTGCGGTCTGCAAGTTCTTATCCAGCTTCTGTTGGTATGACCCAACCCAGATCTCCCACCCCAGGAGGTCACCTTTAACACAGGTGTGGTCTGAGTGTGTGTAGACCACGCCTGTAGTCAGATAGTCCATCCTTGTGTGATCTGAAAGTAGCCTCCTGTACCCATGTCCTCTGCTTCACCTCTAGGTGAAATAAAACTAATGTTTCAAGCGTCTAGAAGACTGGATTGTTGAATAGAGGCTTCCCAAAGGTCTCAAATCTGTGTCCTCAGTGGCACAGAAACTTTAGTCATAACAGGTAGGCCAAAAGACACACTAGAAGTTCCATTAAATAAGGAGTTACTCCCAAACAGCTTAATAAGTATACCCTAACAGCTTAAAATAACTCATATATACTGCAAGAAAAAAATATTTTTATTTTGTTCTTAAATAAATCACTATTACTTTGTAATAGGACGTGCATCTGTTGGGCATTGCACAGCTTCTCGGACCTTAGAATCAGGTTGGACTTAACCACCCCGCATTTCCTGTTCCAAACTGATTTTTATTTAACACTTGCTTTTTATTGCAGCAACCACTGAAAATCCACTGGACAGCACTGGACAGGGAAGCCTGGCATGCTGAGTTCATCGGGTCGCAAAGCAGGGTGTCGGACACGACTCAGCGACTGAGTAACAGCAACTGAAAGTCCAGCTTCACAAAGATATGATATCATCAAATAGACTAATCTGATCTAATGTTGAAAATGCAAGCTACATGGAGCTAGTAATTTACATGAGGGTAAACAGATGTTCATTCAAATTTTTAAAATATCCTGTGGGATGCCTGTGAATTTCTATGGTACTTTGCAGTGCTTCAGTGCACAGTGCGGGAACCATGGCTGGGAACTACTTATTGGAAGTCTACCTGGGTTCAAATCTTGTCGGTTCCACATCTATAAAATCTGTAAAATTATGGTGCCTACTTCATATGGGTCTTGTGAAGATTAAATGAGATGATAGGGGACTTCCTTGGTGGTTCAGTGGCTAAGAGTTCGCCTTGCAATGCAGGGAACGCAGGTTCGATCCCTCGTCCAGGAACTAAGATCCCACAAGTGGCAGACTCACTAAGCCTGCACGCCCCGACGGCCGAGCCCACGCGTCACAACTCGAGAGTCCAGGCACCTCGACGAAAGACGCCGCGTGACACCAGGAAGATCCCATCCCGCCTGCTGCTACTAAGACCCGATGCAGTAAATAAATAAGCGAGGTGATACATTTTAAAACGTCCAGCACAAGATCTGACAGAGAGAAGTCTCTTGTGTTCAGCTTCTAGTCCTACATAACAAACAGCTATGGAAACGTAGAGGCTTTAAACGATACACATCCATCACCTCACGGTTTCCATCAGGGGACGTGGCTTAGTTCGGTCCTTCGATCCAGGGGATTACCGGGCTGCAGTCTGGTGCTGGGCAGGGCACAGGATCACCAGAGACTCGGACGGGAAAAGAGTCCCTTCCGAGCCCCCTCAGGCTGGTGGCAGAATTCCCGTGCTCAGAGCTGCAGGACTGAGGTCTCTGCTTTATCACGGGCTGTTGGTCAGGGGCCGCTCTCAGCTTTTTACGGCCAGCCTCAGCTTCCGTCACGTAAGCCCCTCGCAGGCCGTCTGCGTGGCAGCGGCTCGCTTGTCCCAGGCCAGTGGGAGCATTTCTCTTTCCCGTCCTCAAAGACAGAGTCACATATAACGAAAGCTAACCTTGGGAGCGGCGTTTGCCGTGTGAAATGACCTCACTGAGAGAGGGGCCTGCCCTCACCTTCTCATCACACACTCTGCTCAGCAGAGGAAAGCCCAGGCTGCACCAGGCTCCCGGGAGGTCACTGCCAAAGGGCAGGACCTCCTTAGGTTATGTCTGCCACAGGCGTGGAAGCAGCGGCAAGCCCGCCTCTCTTCTCCAGGCTAACTATGTGCAGGAGCATCAGCGGTGGCCCCTGGGCCTCCACCCCCATGCTGACTACAGAAGACATTGGCCTTGGGAGGAGATGGGGGCTGGGGGTGCAGTGAGGCTTTGCTGTGAAGGGGGCTGGGGGTGCAGCGAGGCTTTGCTGTGAAGGGGGCTGGGTCCCATGAAGACCGGAAGATGTGACACCGAGGAGGCACGTCCGTTCCCGCTCAGCTTACCCACCTTCCACTAGCTGACTCAGCTGTTTCAGGGGAACCACGTCTGTGATGGAGGCCCTGCTCTGGCCCCGAGTGCGAATGAGGATGAAGGGAGACCCTCACGGCCCCCCCCCACGGCCCCCCCACCACAGCCCCTCCACCACGGGCCCCCACCACCACCCCGGACACAGACCACACCGCTTACGTCCATTCAGACTCCACCTGCAGCACCTTTCCCAGCCTCGTGCCTCCTCTGTGGTCAGGGAGCTGCCCCTCCTCGGCCAGAGCTGTGGTCATTCGTTTGACACAGACGTGGTCAGAAGCCCTCAGCCCTGGTGGGGAAGAGAGAGCAGTGGCAGAGGTGAGAGACGCAGAGGGAGGAGACCACAGCCGGCTCAGGTTCTGGACTCCGGGGCCCTCTCGGAGCTTGCTGCGGGAGCCCCCCAGAGCTCAGTTCCTTCACAGAGTATGGGGTGATCTGAGCCAGCGGCTGCTGAACTTCCTACGCTGAAAACCCACTGTCTTCATCCTCCCCGCATAGACATTTTGAAAAAGTCTGTCTATCCAAATCAGCTACGCAAATTAAAACACAGTCAACTGATTTCTCCCATGAAATAAGCAGTGTCGTACTTGAGTCGCTATCATTCCAAACACTGAGAAGCGACTGCTTTGGCCCACCCCGGTAGTCATGGGGCATGTGGTCGAGTGCAAGACGTTAGAAAGTGAAAGATGCTCACGGCCCCCAGGACTGCTGCTGCGGCCTCGGTGCGTGCAGGGCCCAGCCTGCCCGATATTTCCTCAAGTGGTATGTGAGCCACCGGCTAACCCTGCGGATGATTTAGGTGGTATGTCATATTTATAGGTACCTATTTATTTTAATATGCAATAATAAAACTTCGAACTAGCCCATCAAACCAGTGACACGATACCCATTTTAAATAAGCTGGGTGAAAAAAACTGTACAGAGTAAATAAGGACCAGTCCAGATGGTACACGGCTCATCAGTAACAGTCTGAGGGTCGCATGAAGATGACTGGCGTCTGGGAAACCGTGGCTTCCCTCACCCCCAGGACTCCTCACCTCCCCTTCTGCCCCCCTGCGAGGCTGTGTGACTGCACTTCCTTCCTCCGGCCGACCCCGGAGAGACCGCCCCACGTCCTCTTGGCTTCTACGAGAACCGGCCTTCAGCCACACTGGGAAAGAACCGGCCTTCAGCCACACTGGGAAAGCGGGGCTCGACTAGCCCGACAGGCTAACTGCCTCTTTGATTTCTGTGTTTTGAATTGCTGATCAGCTTTCTTACAAGACCCCTAGGTTTTTCATCCCTATAATTTGCTGTCAAATATCAGACTGCAAAGCAAAACACGACAATGGTCAGGGATGTTTTTGTCCTGAGACTTTAAAAAATAATGATGCAGTTCTCACTAAAGATCAAACGCAAGGCTGTTTCACTCCGCAGCACGTCAAGAACAGGGTTGTCTTGATGCTTCCCCCACCTCCTCTGCGTGACACATTAGGATGCTGGCTTTGAAAGCCTTTTTCTTTCTTCTTTCTATTCCCCAGCATGTTTCCTGGCAAGAAGCTGACAGTGAAAAAGTGCAAGCTTAGCCTGGAGCCCCAACGCTGGAGATCACCAGGAGGCTAAACGAGATCTCTCAGTCCGTCCGGGGGACATCCACGGGCCCCCACCCCGTCAGCTTGGCGCTGCGGACAGAGAGCCAGGGCGCGCTCTTGATTTATCTGTGCTCGCTGTGTTCCTCGGAAGCACATTTTTTACAGGGAGGAAATTGGCATTTTTATATCTCTTATGGGATACCTCCTCCCTATCTATAATGCCTTTAAGAAACCCAGATGATGAGGTAAGAAGTAAATCTTTCTTCTGGCCTTGGAGTTCCCCGAGAGAAGAATGAACTGGGCTGGCAGCGAGGCCCCCAGAGCAGCACCCTTCCCCGAGCCTGGAAGACCCGCGTGCCCAGGGCCCGACCCGCCCTGCGTCTAGGCAAGACCGGGCAGAGGGCTCGGCCCGCGGGGAGTGAGTGTGGACGGAGAGCTGTCTTGCTCAGAGGCCGACACCGAGAAAGGCATAGGGATGGGCGTACTCCACAGCCGCGCCCTCGGTACAGAGCGACACAGGCTTCTGGGTTGAGGCCAACAGGGTGGGCGCCAGGGAAGCTTCTGGCTGAGCCCTCTGAGAGGTTTCAAAGGCCTTGGCCTCTTCCGGTGGAGGGCGCCACGCGGGAAGTGCCCCGGCCTCTTCTGCCCTTGCATTGGCCCTTCTCAGATCCGCTGCCCAGCTCCAAGCTCCCTGCAGCCCTGGATTCTGTTATCCGTCTCCTAACGTGACTCAGCCCTGGGCACTCTGCTGTTTCTTTGCGGCGGTCTCCGTATCTCTCGGGGTGCCCAGAAGCCCAGCATATCTCTCGGGTGCCCAGAAGCCCAGGAAAGTGAGACAGCCCCGCAGCTCACAGAGGGACTGTTCCATAAGAGCTGACAGAAGGTGGACAAGAAAGCGTTAACACACTTTTTCCCCCCTTGGGAGCCTGTTAGTTTATATGACTGTTGGAATTTGGGGCAATATATTCACCTTATGAGGGCTTCCCTGGTGGCTCGGCTGGTAAAGAATCTGCCTGCGATGTGAGACACCTGGGTTCCATCCCTGGGTTGGGAAGATCCCCTGGAGAAGGGAAAGGCTACCCACTCCAGTATTCTGGCCTGGAGAATTCCATGGGCTGTATAGTCTGTGGGATCGTAAAGAGTCAGACATGACAAGCGATTCTCACTCACTCACTCATTCACCTTATGAAAGCTCTTTTACATCAGCTATGGCAGTAACAGCCACTGGAATTTCTCACACGAGCAAAACTCAAGTTCAATGTCAAAGTGAAGGTGAAGTCGCTCAGTCGTGTCCGACTCTTAGTGACTTCATGGACTGTAGCCCACCAGGCTCCTCTGTCCATGGGATTTTCCAGGCAAGACTACTAGAGTGGGCTGCCATTTCTTTCCCCAGGGGATCCTCCCAACCCAGGGATCGAACCTGGGTCTCCCGCATTGCAGACACGCGCTTTACCCTCTGAGCCACCAGGGAAGCCCCCAGTTTCAAGGACCTATTCTATCACCACCTCATTCATCCTCAAAGCAGTTCTAGCTCAGGACACTCTCAAGGACTTCCCGTGTTTGAGCCTCTACCAGGATGGGTGTTGACAGACAGAATTCACAGGAATTCCCCGACCTTCATGGCCACAGAGTGAAGCAACACCTTCAGATCACTGGCCCACAGATGCCAAAGGAGGGGTTGGAAGGGTCAAAGGTAGGGAGCCATGAAAGTCTGAGATTATCTTGACAGTGAAAGGCGATTCTCTTAACAACTGGGACCACAGGACAATCCTAGGCAAGCTGGGAAGTGCAGTCACCGAATCTAAGACAAAGGGACCCGGCCGGCACTGCCTCCCTACCTGGCACATTCAGGGCCCCCTTTTTGGCAGCATATTAACCCTGTGATGTTGAACCTGTACCGGCTGAGATTTAGGATGCATGGAGATGAAGAGGGGTAGGCTTCCAGAAAACACATCTAAAAGGGAAGACAGGGAAAAGGAAAATTATTGCTCGTTGGAACCAAACCCTATGGAATGGTATCGGGAATATAATTCTGGGCCAGAAATTTGACTCTGCTCAAACACAGAACCACTTTGCTATAAACTGCTTCCCGTTCATTATCTCATCAGCCCAGATTCAGCCATCTCGGGCTACTGTGCCCAGCTGGCTACAAAGGCAGTGGCCTCTCACAGGGCCCAGTGGAGCCGGCTGGTGGGCACTGGGGGGAGTAAAGCAGGTGAAGGCTGACCTGGCGCATGAGAAAACAAAGCTTGCCCAGCTGTGGGGCCACGAGTAAATGAGGCGTGTGTGCACACTCGAAACATCCCTCCAAATTTTAGTCACCTAGTCTGCATGTGGCAGGGGGCACGGCTCAAGTCTAAAATACGTGTAGGATGCAGACACTGGCTCCAGTTGGAACCATGTCCCTGGAGTACTCAGGCCTCTATTTCCTGAGGATAATCAGAGGCCTGGTAGGCAACCCTCCGGGGCCTATGGCTTGATAGATGATCAAGGAGTCATGAGCAGCATGGGAGACTGGAGAGATTTCAGACACACCTAAGTCTGTCAGTCAAATGATTCCCAACTGATAAAGTCCATTCAGAGAAGACAATTTATATGCCTTTGTCTCTTTTTAGACGGTCACTTAGAGGGGTGGGATAGGGTGGGATGGGTGAGAGGGAGGGAATGTATGTATGCTCACGGCTTATTCATGTGGTTGTATAGCAGAAACCAACACAATATGCAAAGAAATTACTTTCCAATTGGAAAACAATAAACAAACAAACATCTATATAACCTAGTTCTTCTTCTTGCCTCCTCGGAGCAGTACTCTCAGGGTTACTTGAGCTGCTGTCTTGCAGGCTTGAAGTCATAAAACTCACCCACTAAATAAAACATAACTCTCAAAAACACCAAAAAGGAATGCCAACCCCAAGGCCAGCATTACTTTGATACCAAAACCAGACAAGAATACTGCAAGAGAAAATTATAGGCCAATATTGCCAATGAAAATAGATGCAAAAATCCACAGTAAAATATTAGCAAACCAAATTCAGCAGAATTGTTGAAAAGGACACTTTTAAAAGAACCATACATCATAATCAGGTGGAATTTATTCCAGAGATAAAAAGATAGTTTGACATTTACAAACCAATCAATGTGCTTCACCATGTTAACAAAATAAAGGATAAAAACCGTATGATGATTTCAATAGATGCAGAAAACGCATTTGACTAAATTCAACGATTTATGATAAAAACTCTCAACAAAGTGGGTACCGAGGAAATGTACTTCAACATAATAAAGGCCAGATATGACAAACCCACAGCTAACTACATACTCAGTGACTGTAAGCTGAAAGCTTTTCCTCTAAGATCAGAAATGAGACAAGGATGCCCACTCTTACCACATATTAGAAATCTTGCCAGACCAATCAGACAAGAAAAACAGAGACATACAAATCAGAGACAAAGAAGTAAAACTGTCAGTATTTGCAGATGACATGACATTTTGCATAGAAAACCCTAAAGACTCAAAAAAAAACATTAGAACTAATCAAAGAATTCAGTAAAGTTGCAGCATACAAAATTAATATACAAAAATCTGTTGCACTTCTATACACCAATTAACAAACTATCCAAAAGAGAACTGGAGAAAACAATACTATTTACAATTACATCAAAAAGAATATCTAGGAATAAATTTAACCAAGGAGGTCAAAGACTTGTAAACTAAAACTATTAAATGTTGATGAAAAAAACTGAAGCAGACACAAATAAATGGAAAGATAACCATGTTCATGGATTTTAAGAATTAATAATATTAAAATGTCCCTATTACCCAAATAAATCTAGAAATTCAATACAATCAAAATTCTAATAGAATTTTTCACAGAAGCACAAACAAGCTTAAAATGTGTATGGAACCACAAAAATCCCAAGAATCCAGAGCAATCTTGAGAAGGAACAAAGCTAGAGTCATCATGCTCTCAGATTTCAAACTCACTGAAAAGCTACAGTAATCAAAAGGGTATGGTATTGACATAAAAACAGACACAGAGATCAATGGGACAGAATAGACGGCCCAGAAATAAACCCACACATATATGCCAAATTAATTTACGACAACAGAGCCAAGGATATACAATGAGGAATGAATGGTCTCCTCAGTAAACGCTGGTGGGAAAACTGGACAGCCACATGCGCGTGCAAAAATTAACTCAAAATGGGTTAATGATTTATGTGAAGACACAAACCCATAATGCTCCTAGGAAACAACACAGGCAGTCAGCTCCTTGATACAAGTCATGGTGATGATTTTTTGGATTTGACACCAAAACAAAGTAACAGAAGTAAAAAACATGTATATCAAACTAAAAAGCTTCTACAAAGCAAACGAAACCATCAAGAAAATGAAAAGGCAACCTACTGAATGGTAGAAAATATTTGCAAATCATGTACCTGATAAAGGGATAATATCCAGAATATAGAGAGAGCTCATGCAACTCAATAGCAAATAATAACGGCAGAGAATCTGAGTAGACATTTTTCCAAAGATGAAATAGACAGGGCATGTATGTGAGAAAGGGCTCAACGTTGCTAATCATCAGGGAAATGCAAATGAGGACCACAGTGAACCATCACCTCGCATCTGTCAGAAGGGCTGTTATCAGAAAGAAATCACAAATGCTGGTGAGGATGTGGGGAAAAGGAAAGGCTTGTGCACTGCCGGTGGCAATGTAAATTGCTTCAGCCCCTGTGGGGAGAAAAGCGTGGAGGTTCCTCAACAAATTAAAAATAGAACTGCCACTTCTATGTATTTATCCACTTCTGTGTATTTATCCAAAGAATACAAAAAACATTAACTCAAAAAGATGTAGGCACCCCCAAGTTCACTGCAGTATTGTTTACAATAGACAAAACATGGAAATAGTCTAAATATGCAAACTACAGATGAGTGGATCAAGAAAATGTGGTGTTTAAATACAGTGGAAAATTAGTCAGCCATAGACAAGAATGAAATCTTGTCAAGTGTGACAACGTGGCTGAACAAAGCCCTGAGGGAAAACACTGATCGCAAGATGAGTCAAACATGACCGCTTTTGCTGAGTGTGTCAGCCTCCTAACGTCATGTGACTTAAGGAATAAAGGATCCCAGCCATTCAATTGGGAGCTGGAGGGCAGTCCAGGTCCTGCCCCGAGAGAAGCCACCGGCCGCTCTGTCTAGAGAACCACTCCTCCAACTCTTCATTTGTGAGTCCAGTACCTCCTCTTTAGAATTCTCCATCCGTTCTGAAATGCTGGGACCTGAGGTTGGTATATGGCGCAGGTTCGAAATTTGGAGTCTAGTCTATTTGCAGATTATTCTCAACGATTGCTCTATATTCAGCTCATCATTCAAGTTGGCCTTGAAGCCGAGAATGATTTTCCAGCTGATGAAATAACCAGGGGCCCAGGAACTGGGAGAAGGAGGGGCGAAAAGTCTGAACATTTGTCTCCGCCTGGGAGAGCATGTGATGCCACCGCAAGATACCTCCACGGAAAGACGGAAGGAAGGAAGCCGAGGTTCACACACGGCTTTATGGTTTCTGAAGGGCTCGCCCGTGCGCCACGGCATCGGTTCTGTGGCTTTAGTCTCCGGCATGAGTTCAGAGCTCTGGTGTGGAAGGAAGAGTGCTGAGCTGGGGCCAAAGCCAAGGTCCTGCTATCGGTGAAACCGCTACCCAGAGCCGGGAGCCAGGCTCCTGAGCTGACCCCGCTGACGGTGATGACCCGTCCGCCTGCGAGGCTGCGAGGCGGTGAGCTAGTGGGAGCGGGGTCGCCCCCGCCGCTGTGGCCCTGCACTCCTTTGAGAAGACACCTTTCAGCCTTTCAGGTCCCCTGTATTCTGCAGATGAGACCAGTCAGCGAACCAGTGGGCTTCCCCGCTGGCTCAGCTGGTAAAGAGACCCCCCCGCAGTGCGGGAGACCTGGGTTCGATCCCTGGGTGGGGAAGATCCCGTGGAGGAGGGAAAGGCTCCCCACTCCAGTATTCTGGCCTGGAAAATCCCATGGACTGTACATTCCACGGGGTCACAAAGAGTCGGACATGACTGAGCGACTTGCACTTTCCCTTCACGTGTCCAAAGCCCAAGTGTGGGGTGGGAGGGAGGCTTAAGAGGGAGGGGCAAATGTGTGGATAGGACTGATAATTGTTGTACGACAGAAACTGACATTGTAAAGCAATTATCCTCCAATTAAAAAATTATAAACAACAAAAAAGCAGCCCAAGCGTGAGGACGGGAGCCCGTGCGGAGCGGGCCTTCCTGCCCGACTGCCGGGGCCCGCGCGCGATGGTGACCCTGCCATCCGCCTCCGCTCGCCCTGGGCGCCCGTGAGTAGCCAAGGGGCTGGGAGGCAAGCGGCGTCCTTCCCGACGCCGCAGCGGGCTCACAGCGCCAGCGCACCCGGCTCGGACCCCGGGCTGGGGAAGGCGCCCGGGGGCAGGGGGCCCGCGCAGGCGCTCGCCACGGGAGTCACGGACACGCAGCCGGTCAGGCCGGCCCCGGACACCGGCCCGCGTCCAGCAGCGGCCGCCTTCTCCGGGGCAGCTTTCAGGAATGCTGGCTGGAGCCCGGGGCCCCGGAACAGAGGTGTACACTGACCCGGGTCTGCCAGATGCGGCGGCCCACCCACACCCTGCCCATCAGCAAACAGCTCTGGCAGGACCGCTCAGGGGTCCAGAGGCGCAGCGGCACGCCTGACCCGGAGCCCCCCACCTCCGGGCCTTGCAGACCTCGCAGGCGTCAGGACTCCGGAGGCACGCTGCGTTATCCAGTGTCAGCCACGCCCGGGACGGGGCTCTCCGTTCAGCTCAGCTCAGCTCGGCCTGGCCAGTTTCCTTCTGCGTTTTGAAACCCTTTTGCCGGTTCTTAGAAGTCTCCGGGGACGCATAAAACAAGTACTGACCGCAGCGGCTCTTACTTCCTCCCCTTGCTCAGTTTATTGGCTTTGAGTCTGATGCTGCCGCCTCCTCTCAGACACTCACCTTTTTAAAGACGGTTTGATTTCTCTCGGTGGATCAGATTGCTCTAGGATGCTGAAGCTGAAACTCCAGTACTTTGGCCACCTGATGGGAAGAACTGACTCATTTGAAAAGACCCTGATGCTGGGAAAGATTGAGGGCAGGAGGAGAAGGGGACGACAGAGGATGAGTTGGTGGATGGCATCACCGACTCAATGGACATGAGCTTGAGTAAGCTCCGGGAGTTGGTGATGGACAGGGAGGCCTAGAGTGCTGCAGTCCATGGGGTCTCAGAGAGTCAGAAGCGACTGGGAGGCTGAACTGAACTAACTGAAGGTGCTCCAGCCAGCTCTCTGGATAGGATTTCTCCTCTGACAGCTCCAAATCAGGCCAGGATTTAGAGGGTCTCACTCTCACTCTGCCTTCAAATGTACTCTGGCCTACACCAACAGTTTGTGCTGGATGGCTGCTGTCAAGGCCTCTTCTGGAATTGCTGAGCTGCCTCAACCAGATGGTCTTGCCCGAGGTGATCTCGACAGCATTCATGAGAGTCCATTCTCCTTGTCCTTTGGGAAATGGTAATATAATCTCAGCCCAGAAAGGTGTCAGGGGACTTGCGTGGCTGTGGAATGCCACCTCACCCAAGTGGCCAGCAACATGTAGGCTTTCTTTTCCAAAGTCAAGTTGCTCTGCCAGGAAAGGGAGAGTCACTTGCATCCCTTCGCAGGGGCGTGGACATCCCAAGAACTGCCAGGGAGGAGAGGAGCTGGAAATACGCCTGAGGTTTCAGGGGGGATGGAAGCGAAAGGTGCTCGGAGACCCTGCATCCTCACCCATCACACAGATGGAAGCTGAGGCTTCTTTCCCCAGCCGCCAGGTTGCCTGGCCTGAGACGGTGAACTCACGACCAGCAGGGAAGAAATAAGCTGCAAATGGGAAGGGGGTTTCAATTTCCAAGAGCCAAATGTGGTTCGGGAAAGGCACAAATTATCCAAGCCTCCCTCGTAAACCAGTGATTTCAAGCATTTCTCCCGCCTCAGGTTTTACAAACACTGAAGAAGAAAGGACAGGGGCCATGAAGTGTGAGAGCGCCGAGGAGACTCGGTGCAGCTCAGCCGCTCAGGCGTGTCTGACCCTTTGGGACCCCATGGACTGCAGCATGCCAGGCCTCCCTGACCATCACCAGTTCCTGGAGTCTACTCAAACTCTTGTCCTTGAGTCGGTGATGCCATCCAGCCATCTCATCCTCTGGCGTCCCCTGGCGTCCCCTTCTCCTCCTGCCCCCAATCTTTCCCAGCATCAGGGTCTTTTCCAAGGAGACAGTTCTTTGCATCAGGTGGAAAGCTTCAGCTTCAGCATCAGTCCCTCCAATGACTGAGGATACCAGGTCTTGGGAATTAATTGAGGGGAGACCAGGACTCAAGGAACTAGTTCTCAAAACACTCCGGAAGGGTTCTGACCGGTTGAGCAGTGAGATGGCAGGTAGAACCTTCAGGGAGCGAAGGCCTGCCTGTTTTGAAAGCCTGCCAACCCTGAAGCTCGGGAGACTCCACCTGTTCAGTTCTGGCCCCAAAGTCTCCTCCGACAGTCGGATGGAGGAGACTCCCCCCAGGCCTGCTGTGAGGCTTCTGTGAGCAAGCATCCTGGGGACCACGGCGGCCAGCCAGGCCTCCAGCGTTCTGCTGGGGTTAAGGGTCCCGCACGTGGTTTTTGTCCCTTCGTGCCTCCTTTCCTTCCCCTCTCCGCCGCCCTCTCCCTTGCGGTGCTCCTATTGACGGGGTAATGCTCAGCCGGCAGGGTCGGGGCAGGCAGCCCTCCGCAGGCCGGCTCCTACACACAGCCTCCGGCCTGCCCCCCAGGTGCTGATCCAGCGGCTCGAGGATGGTCTCACAGCCACGGACCACGAGTCAGCTAGGGGAGAGGGCGATCCTGAGAGGACGCTGGTTTCTCCCACTCAGATAAAAATTACCATCAGTAACGGAACTGAGACTAACCTACCTAAGTCTTGCTAATCACTTAATAAGTCCTGCAGTCTTGCTCCAGACCTCCTGGGTCCCTTTAACCCCTCAGACGCACCCAGAAGCTTCCAGAAGGGGCTAGAACCTCCCTAGCTACAAATAGCTTCCTCCTCTTCCCCAGCAACCCTCTCCCTTCCATCAGCTTTGAAGACCCAGCCATCTTACCCCAGGCAGACTTGTCAGGGAAAACAGGAGGCCTCGGGGCCTCCTGCTGCCACATTTGACTCAACAACATCCTTAGGTTTCCATGAAGCATCTGCACTTGTGATTTGCCGACTTAGCCTCTTCTAGACACTGGGGTTTGCTCTCTCTCAACACTTGTCATCTCTTCTTCCAGGCTAGGGTTAGGCTAACTCTCTGGAGGATTTAAGATTTCAAAAAACAAATAAATGCCACAACTTGGTGCATTTTATCTGGTGGCTGGATGTTCCAATCGTTACTAAGCCTGGCACTGTTTTTCCCCTTAGTTGTGACCAAGCTCTGATCACCTCGATTTAGTAGGAGAATTCAGGGAGCCTTTATAATCAGTAACTTTGTTTTGTAAAGGTGGCATTTGCTAAGGAAAGTCATTTGCCTAGTCCGACTCACTCAGCCCCTGTGAGAATGCGAGCTTTCATGAAGGGAAGAAAAGCACTGGCAGACGGGGCCTCCACCCAGACTTGGGACGAAGACTTACAGGAGCGATGTGGTTTTGCATCAGGTCCCCTGGAGTGAGAAGTGCACGCTGACTCCACACGCATGTGAGCCCCTCAAGTGCCAGCTTCAAGGCAGGCTCTGCACCCCCGCCCACACATTCTTAGGTTCCCATAGACCTAAGAGCCCTGCCCGGGGCACAGGCGAGACCAGGCACCCGAGCCTCAGTGCTGTTTCTCCTGTCTGTGGCCGTGACATTCTGTGTGACTTATTCAGCTTTTGATCTTGCAGGGCCTTTGCTTTTTCTTTTTTTTTTTAAGCAACTTCCTGATTTTGTTGGTAAAAGAGGTACCTGACATGCGGCAGATCATGACCACCCCAAAGCAGTACTATCTCATGCTGTCATCTCCTTTATTATGATTAAGATACAGTTTCCAAAGCCCCAAATGCAGCAGTTTCAACAAGACAGAAGTTCATTTCTCTCCCACACGTACGTCCAGAACTAGGTGGACAGCATGAGGCCTCGGTGGGGGGAGGGAAGCGCAGGGCTCAGCCACATGGAGCTCCTGTCCCTAGGCCGCCTCATGGCTAAGGTGGCTGCCCCCGCTCCAGCTGTCACATCCACCCTCCAGTCAGAGAGAAGGAAGGAAAGTGAGGACAAGGGCAGACTCTCTTCCTGTAAAGATGCTTCTCAGAAGTGCCAGATACCATTTCTGCTACCATCTCATCCACTAGAGCTGTCACATTCTCGTGCCACCTTCAAGAGGCTAGGACACATAGTCCTTTTCAGTTTGTTTCTGGAAACCCTTCAAAATGGGGCTTCTATTATTATAGAAGAAAGAGGGATGGATACTTTGAGAGGAGCCAGCAGGGTCTGCCACACAGCCTCTCTTCCGTTCCCCTCAACACACGTATTTTTACATTTTACCACATTTAATTACTTTCAGTCTTGCTGTGAGTGCTCAGTTGTGTCTGACTCTTTGTGGCCCCACAGACTGTAGCCTACCAGGCTCCTCTGTCCATGGGATTTCTCGGCAAGAATACTGGAGTGGAGTGGGTTTCCATTTCCTTCTCCAGGGGATCTTCCCAACCAGGGAGCAAACTCTTGTCTCCTGCATCTCCTGCCTTGCAGGCAGATTCTTTACCACTGAGCCACCCGGGAAGCCGATCTTTGGTCTTACGCTGCACTCAAATCCACCCCAGAGGTTGCCAACAGACTCCAAACCTTCAGACTAATTGGATCAAAATGTCTTGAAACTTCCTCCAGTGGCTACTTTGCATTTCCTACTGAAAACCCACTGGCCTTCCTTAATCATGCAGTTGTACTAGCATCCCAGTCCTTAACTCCTTGATTGCCACAGCAGAAAAAAACACAGAGGATCCCAAATTCTTATTTTTCCATTCATCCAGGAAGAAATTATAACCACAGATGTTGTGTGTTGATAGAAGTCCTGTGGCTTTCTTTTGCAACCAAATGGTGGTGATTTTCTAACCTCTTGCTTAAGAAGAGACAGAGGGTCTCCCTTCAAACAGGAGTCACCAGAGCCGTGGCCTTGATATCTTCAGACCATCTAACAGCACTTTCATACTCTTTCCCCGGGGGAACTGCTCTTAATCATAAAAGTAACATTATAGATGGAAGCAGGGAAACAGGTAAAAGAAAAACTATGTATCATCTATAACCTCATTAGTCTCACACAGGCTCTGCTGTCGCCAGGGCAATTTCCTTCCAGCCTTTTTTCAAATGGGCATAATTTTATAAAATACACACATACATCTTTATTTGACATTATTCCCTAACCTTTTTCATATCTTTACCTTAGTTTCCAATAAGCCCATTATTTCAATAACTGCATAATGGAGTAGATAGATAGAGATATGCAACTTATGTAGCCTGTCCCTGTCATGGGCATGTAGGTTGCACCCAACTTCTTTCTTTCCCTGAGCTAATAAACAGTAAGAACTTTAACAAAGGTTCATTTCGTATTCAGAGTTACGGGGATTCAGAATCTTATTTTTTAATAGATATTTTAAAAGTAGTGTGGTTTTATTACACAAAGAATACAAATTCACATTAAAAAAAAAAGCTAACCAGAGAGCTGGGCATTAACAGCTCTCTCCCCTCGCCCACCCCCAGGGCTGTGTTTCTGTTGCTATTCTTCTGGTGACCTTCCAACGCAACTTTAAACAATATTTATGTGGCTTTAAATATTTATACCTAGGAGCTGGCGACTCCTGAATTTTTATTGTCCTCTTGAGCGAGGCTTCTATGTGCATCAAGGTCTAATGGATTCATTTTTATTTACTTTCTCCGGCTTTCTTCACATCCTCTGGCTCACACTCAACTCTCTGTCTCTTGATTCTGATGCCATTAATCGTCTGGACTCCTGACTTGCGTTTTTCTGGAATGCTACCTCAAATAACTTTTTCAAATGAATGTATGGGGGAGAGCAGGCAAACTTTACGAGTGCTTTCAGGTTAAAAAATGCACTCCAACCTACAGACACACACATACACACACACACACACACACACACACGCACACGCACACACACCCCTGATTGACAGTTTAGCTGAAAACTGAGCTCTAGGACTAAATTCCTTTTACATTCCTTTCCCCTCTGAAGATGGTCTGAAGGACAGATCTCACACTGGTGCTGAAAACCCTGATGACACTGAGATTCTTTTCCCTTTGGATCCTGGGCACTCACTTTATAGCCGGGTTTCTCAGCCTCAGCCCTACTGACATCTCGGGTCCAGTAATGCTAAGTCTGCCGTAAACTTTGTGGGGAGTTGAGCAGCGTCCCTGCCCTCGACCCACGGGGTGCAACTACGGCTGATAAGTGTGAGGAGAGGAGGCGTCCTGGGCGTCGGAGCCCGGAGGAGGGCGGCATCCGCGGCGGCAGCCGGGGCGGGGAGCTCCGCGACGCCTGAACCGGGGCTGAAAGGGGACGGGAGCGCAGCCCGCCCGAGGCTGCAGAGCGCGCTCCGGGAGGGCGAAGGGCCGCGGAGCACGCGGAGGCCTGAAGCCACGGCCCGCGCGCGGGCAACAGCTGACGCAGAGCCGCGGGCTCTGACGGCAGGAGGGGCAGCGGAGCGGAGGCCGGGGGAGGGCCGGCTCCTCGGGGCGCCGCGCCCCGGGACGAAGCTGCGCGCCGGCGGACCCTGCGTCTCCCCCGCCGCCCGCCGCGCCTTCCTCCTACCGCCCACCCGGGCTCCCCTTGCCCTCTGTGGCCGAACCGCGTGGCGGGCTCCAGGGTGGGCGAGGGGGCTCCGAGTGTGCTGGAGATGCCGTCACAAAGCGCCCCACGTCGGGGGCTTGACAAAATGTACTTCCTTTTTGTTCTGGGGCCTTGTGAGGGCAGAGAGCTCCAGCGTCTCTTCCTCTTATGAAGACGCCAGTTCTGTTGGATTAGAGCCCCACCCTTCCCCTTTATTATCTCCTACAGCCCCATCTCCAAGCACATTAAGTTCCCTACCTAAAAACAAGTTGTGTACCAAGAGCACATTCTTAAGTTCAGTTTGTGAGTCCAACCAAATTCAGGTTTCCCTGGTAGCTCAGCTGGTGAAGAATCCACCTGTGATGTGGGAGACCCCGGTTCGATTCCTGGGCCGGGAAGATCCACTGGAGAAGGGATAGTCTACCCACTCCAGTATTCTTGGGCTTCTCTCAGCTGGTAAAGAATCTGCCTGCAATGTGGGAGACCTGGGTTCCATCCCTGAGTTGGGAAGATCCCCTGGAGGAGGAAATGGCAACCCATTCCAATATTCTTGCCTGGAGAATTCCTTGGACAGAGGAGCCTGGCGGCCTGCAGTCTACAGGGTTGAAAAGAGTCGGACATGACTGAAGTGACTTAGCATGCATGCCCGCCAACCAAGTTAGCCTTGGTATCCAATTAACGCAATCAGCTGTATAGTACTATACTGCAATAGGCTTATAATACTTTTCAAATAAATAATACAAAAAACAAGCACAAAAAATATTTTTAATCTTGCAGTATAGTAAGACTAAAATGTCCAGTTAGCACAGCACAACAGCTGGTGTAGAAGGTCTGGCATCCAGCGAAGAGGCAAAAAGAATTACTGACTGGAGACGCAAGAGCTGAAGGATTGTCAGCGCCAGGAGACAGAGCAAGCTGCAATTTCACCCCCTCCTGACACTGATGGCTCACACCTTTGAATGTCTCCAACTTGAAGGTGCGTACGTAGGGGACTTACTTTTGTACAGTTACACTGGGGTTAACGCTCCAAAATATGAATTTTGCTGGGGACATGATTCAGCCTATAACAGAAAGCCTGCCACATACAGCAGTTTTCTCTGGAGGCTACCTCATTCTTAGAATTTCTCAGATGTCTTGAGCTGAAGCAGAAGGTTAGAGCCCGCGCGGCTGTGGTTAATAAGGTCCCAGGCGTTCCCATCTTGTTGCAAGGGCCCCCTTGCTAGTCTTTGCCCAGACACAGAGGCGGCCAGCACGTCCCCTGAAGCCACCATCACTTCCAAAACCCAGATCCAGAACCTCGAACATTTATAAGACGGGGAAGTGGGGAAGGGGCCACAGCTGGCCAGACCACAACCCAGGGTAGCAAAGGCCTGGAACTGAGAGCCGAAGACTTTTCTCAGAACACATTCTTCAATTTCTCTGCTGCTCACCTCTCACCTGGAGAATGATCTAATGATGCCAGTCTCACAGGGCGGTCAGCACATTAGGTAAGATGATGCATGTAAATAGCTGGCCTTTGAGAATTCATGCTTCTGGTTTTCTGGTTTGGTAAAATGAGGACTAGTTCAAGGGCTCCTACTCTCCTTGCTCCACAGGACAGAGTGCCAATAGGGAGATGCTGCCAGTTGCTAATTTCATCTTTTCTAATCATACCCCCAAGGACCTTGGAAGTATGATGGAGCCATTATATACATTGTGAGGTGGACATGGGCCAAAACGTGAACTTGTACCAAAACACCACTTCAGCTGACCTCACATTCTGACTGGTATACCATGCTAGAAAGGCCAGTTTTCATTCCAAACCCAAAGAAGGCAATGCCAAAGAATGTTCAAACTACTGCACAATTGTACTCATTTCACATGCTAGCAAGGTCATGCTCAAAATCCTCCAAGCCAGGCTTCAGCAGTACGTGAACCGTGAACTTCCAGATGTTCAAGCTGGATTTAGCAAAGGCAGAGGAACCAGAGATCAAATTGCTAACTTCCATTGAATCATAGGGCTTCCCTCATAGATCATTCAATAAAGAATCTGCCTACAATGCAGGAGACCCGGGTTCAATACCTGGGTCGGGAAGATCCCCTGGAGAAGAAAATGACAACCCACTCCAGTATACTTGCCTGGAGAATCCGGTGGACAGAGGACCCTAATGGGCTACAGTCCATGGAGTCACAAGAGTTGGACATGACTTAGCAACTAAACTACTACTACTACTGCATCATAAAAAAAGCAAGAGAGTTCCAGAAAAACATGTAATTCTGTTTCATTGACTATACTAAAGTCTTTGACTGTGTGGATCACAACAAACTGTGGAAAATTCTTAAAGAGATGGGAATACCAGATTACCTGACCTGCCTCCTGAGAAAACTGTATGAAGGTCATGAAGCAACAGAAGCAAACATGGAACAACAGACTTGTTCAAACTTGGGAAAGGAGTGCGTCAAGGCTGAATATTGTGACTGTTTATGCAAATTATATGCTGAGCACATCATGCAAAATGCCAGGCTGGATGAAGCACAAGCTAGAATCAAGATTGCCACAAGAAATGTCAATAACCTCAGATATGTAGATGACACCAACCATGTGGCAGAAAGAGAAGAGGAATTAAAGAGCCTCTTAATGAAGGTGAAAGAGGAGAGTGAAAAAGCTGGCTTAAAACTCAACATTCAAAAAACAAAGATCACGGCATCTGGTCCTATCACTTCATGGCAGATAGGAGGGGAAACAATGGAAACAGAGACAGACTATTTTGGGCTCCAAAACCACTGCAGATGGTGACTGCAGCCACGAAATAAAAAGACGCTTGCTGCTCAGAAAAATTATGAAAAACCTAGGCAGCGTATTAAAAAGCATAGACATTACTTTGCCAACAAAGGTCTGTCTAGTCAAAGCTATGGTTTTTCCAGTGGTCATGTATGGATGTGAGAGTTGGACTATAAAGAAAGCCGAGCGCTGAAGAATTGATGCTTTTGAACTGTAGTGTTGGAGGAGACTCTTGAGAGTCCCTTGGACTGCAAAGAGATCCAACGAGTCCATCCTAAAGGAGATCAGTCCTGAATATTCATTGGAAGGACTGATGCTGAAGCTGAAACTCCAATCCTTTGGCTACCTGATGAGAAGAGCTGACTCATTGGAAAAGACCCTGATGCTGGGAAAGACTGAGGGCGGAGGAGAAGGGGATGACAGAGGATGAGATGGCTGGATGGCATCACGGACTCAATGGACATGGGTTTGGGTGGCCTCCGGGAGTTGGTGATGGACAGGGAGGCCTGGCGTGCCGTGGTCCATGGGGTCGCAGAGTCGGACACGACTGAGCGACTGAACAAGACCACAGGGGCATTTAAGAGCGAAGACCCACCATCCCCTGAAGGGCTGAGCACTTTCCTCCTCTGGTGAGAGTCCGCAGGTCCCTTAGAGCAGACTAAGGGGAGGTTAGAGAAAGCTTCTGTGATTTCACCAGCAGGCCCTTCCTCCAGGTAACGCCACGCCGCTTCAGTCGGGGAGCTTCAGCTCAGCAGATCCTCTCAGGCGTGGGGACTGGGTCAGGGTCTTCAATCCTCTGCGGTGATTCTAGCTGCTTTTACTCTGAGGGACAGAGTTTCTTCAGACACACAGTTTCAGGAGTGCCTTAGTGCGCCACCCACCCAGCCTAGTTCTAGAAACTCTGTAACCCGTCAGTCGCCAATGAAGTTCCTTGAGAATCAAACCGTTCTGCCATGCCACCTGGCCGTTTGCCCGAGACAGAAACCACGGCAGCCTTGCCCCTGGCAGATACCTGCTGCCCCACACCTAAAGCAAGGGGGCTGTTTCAACAGTGGCGTCCCCCCCGTCCCGTCCCAGCCCCCGGAGGAGAGCCACCGCTGTCATGGCTCAGATCACCTAGAATCAGAGCCTGGCCGGCATTTACTTGTGAAAATAATTGGCTGCTGAGTGCTCTCAGCAGAAGGGAGGTGAGAAAAGTAGGACAGCGCTGGGGAAGGGAGCCAAGCCAGGGGCCCAGCCCGGTGCCCAGTGTAAAGCACGGACCGTGCCACCGAGCCGGAGGCAAGGCGACCTGCCTCAGGTCTTCTGTGTCTGTCAGTCTCTGGCCTCTGAGTGCTTAAGAGAGCAACAGGAGTGCTGCAGTCTCAGCCGAATGGCTTCTGTTTCAAGTGAGTGACAGTCGCTCAGTCCATGTCCGACTCTTTGCGAGTCTATACAGTCCATGGGATCCTCCAGGCCAGAAGACTGGAGTGGGTATCATTCCCTTCTCCAGGGGACCTTACCAACCCAGGAATCGAACCCAGCTCTCCCGCATTGGGTGGATTCTTTACCAGCTGCGCCACAAGAGGCTTCCATTTTGTGGATGGGAATTCTACGGAGAAGGCGGTAGCCCATGCTTAGAGCAGCTGGCAACAGAGGGGATGTAGCACCTCTGTCACAGGACCCACCACGCAGTCATTCCTTCCCCCGATTTTGCTCAATACTGTGGTGAAGGACGTGTCCTCTGGATCTTTCAGGGGACACAGGGGCAAGGAAACCAGTGCCACATGCTTGAGTTACTGTAATAGTTCTTCCTGTATCCCCGAGTCTTTGAAATCCTTCTTCTGCATGACCCCAAGAACTTCTGGCATCACCCCTTTGCTTACCGTAGACCTAGACCACTACCCTAAATGGCTGGAAGGGAGGGAGGAAATGACTGTAGAAAGGGCTCAGACCCAGCGTAGTGTATGGCAAGTTCAAGGATGTGGAAGAAGTTCAAGTGACCCGGTGAGGGAGGAAAGGGCAAAGACAAGCTAGAGAGGTAGGTGGAGGCCATCTGGGGGCGCAGTTAAGGAGCTGGGCTTTATACAGCAGCAAGGGTGCTGAGCGTGCAAACAGCATGATCACTCTCTGCCTTCAGAACATTTCACTCTGGTTTATCTGTCAAGACAGGGATGGACTGAAGGGCAGCAACCATGGTCAAGGGGCAGACGGTCCGGATGCTGTTGCGGTCATCCGTGCAACACATGACAGGATATTGGACTTGGGAGTTAGTGTTGGCCATGGGGAGAGCAATCAGATCCAAGAGATTGTTAGCAGGGTATTTTTCGAACTACGGGTCTTGACTGATTAATGAGCGTAAATTTACATAGTGAGTCACGACTAGAATTGTTTTCCTGAAATAGAGCTAAGTAAAAGCTACCAGAGGGGAGCTTTACTCACCCCATGCTCCTGGGCAGTTCCCATGTAGCCACGAGGTATAAATGTTAATAAACTCTTTTTTTGTCTCTGTAAACAAATAAATAGAGAAATAAATAAAAACAAAAGCTGCCCGAGGACTTTGCATCTAAGAAGGGTCAGTAGTGCCCCCTGAAATGGTTGTTTCAGGCACGTGTGTGAGAGACTGTGTTTCCTGGTGTGCTGAGCTGCCGCGTAGAGCGCATTTCTTCTTGCAGGCTACACGGAGGGTTTGAGACCGCAGAGTAGGAACAAGACCTACAGAATCTGATGACTGGTGGGCTGGGTGGACCGAGGGAGGGGCAGGAGGTGGGGGTGATGCCCCGTTTTCAGGCACCGAGGTGGGGATGCCCGCTGCAGGGTGAGGAGATGGGGTAAACCATGGTGGATGGACTGATACAGGCTGCAAACTGTGTGGGGATGAGGGCCCTTGGGAGGCACTGTGCTCCCCAAAGAGGCCTCCTGGCAGAGCAAGCCGGCTACCCTGCAGCCATTCCTGCCCTTCAGGGAAGGCATCGGCGCCGTCCCGGACCTGGGACTGGACCTCGGCCCCTGCCCAGGGCATCCCACGCCCATCGGGGCTCTGCAAGGGAGGCCGCCTGTGGAGCCGGGCCGGGATTTGGGCCTCCTAACTCACAGCCTTTCCGGGGGTGGTGGATGACCCCCGCGCAAGTCGCCCCAGGCGGCGGCGGCAACGTGTGCATCGCGCTGACACGTGTCTGCCCTGCGGCGCTGCCCACCTCCTCCTCTTGCGCCTTTGCTGGTTGCCTTTGTCGGCTTCTCCCAGCGGGAGCTGCTCTCCATCAGTCGGAACCAATGGCCCGTTGGGATAAACAATCCCCCCTCCCAGCCCGCCGAGAGAAGGGGTTTCATGCCTGGGCACCCTCCCGGCTCTCTGCAGCCACCACCCGGGGGCGGCCGGCCCCCCGCCCCTCCCACACACGCCCTGCCTGCGCTGCAGACCCCCGCCTCCAGGCACTCATCTCCCACCTGAGGCTTATGGTTCCTCCGCAGAATTCAGATCTCTGCCTTTAAGGGATCAGAACTGCCCGACTTCTAGTCCTAATAGAAACAGTATCTGCTTTTTTGTGGTTAGCACTTCATGTATCCATTAAATCTTTTCATTAAATCTTTCTTTAGGAAACACATGCTTAATGCCTGCCTTATAGAGACAAGATATTTCCAAAACAGTTTTGCATAGATTATCTCAGAAAAGTTAACCGCCTAAGGTTATGGGAAGAGGTTCTAAGGCCAGGCTGCCCAGGAATCAGCTCTGCTTGGCTACTATTATTAGTGACTTCCCTGGTGGCTCAGACGGTACAGCGTCTGCCTACAATGCAGGAGACCCAGGGTCGATCCCTGGGTTGGGACGACCCCCTGGAGAAGGCAATGGCACCCCATTCCAGTACTCTTGCCTGGAAAATCCCATGGATGGAGGAACCTGGTAGGCTACAGTCCATGGGGTCGAAAAGAGTCCGACACGACTGAGCGACTTCACCTTCACTTTCACTTTCAGAGCTGTGGGCAAGTCGATCACTTATTTCTGTAAAAGGAGGACTATATGGGTGACATCCTCATAGGAGTGATATGAGAACTAAAAGAACTAATAGCTGCCTTACAACACTGCCTGGAACATGGTAGGTGCTCTTGTAAGTGATTGCCAGGCTCCTCTGTCCATGGAATTCTCCAGGCAAGAATACTAGAGTGGGTAGTCATTCCCTTCTCCAGGGGACCTTTCCGACTCAGAGATCGAACCCAGATCTCCTGCACTGCAGGCGGATTCTTTACCATTTAAGTCACCAGGGAAGCCCCTTGTAAGGGATACCTATTAGTTATTATCATCATCATCTACACCATCATCATTACTATGTTCTTCAGCATTTGAGTAATCCTGTGGGAGAAGGGCTTCCCTGGTGGACCAGCTGGTAAAAGAATCTGCCTGCAATGCAGGAGACCCCAGCTTGATTCCTGGGTCAGGAAGATCCCCTGGAGAAGGGAAAGGCTACTCACTCCAGTATTCTTGGGCTTCCCTTGTGGCTCAGCTGGTAAAGAATCTGCATGCAATGCGGGAGACCTGGGTTCGATCCTTGGGTTGGGAAGATCCCCTGGAGAAGGGAATAGCAATCCAGTCCAGTACCCTGGCCTGGAGAATTCCATGGACTATAGAGTCCATGGGGTCACAAAGCGTCGACACGACTGAGTGACTTTCTCTTTCACTACAGGAGAGAAGAGTAGACGTTATTCCACGCATTTTCTAGATGGATAAACTGAGCCTCAAAACTGTGAAGATGTTAAGTGACTCACAGCCCTGATGTCAGCAAGTGTGTCCCAGTCCCAAGCCCTGTGCTCTTTCTACCTCCATAAACCTATAGCATTTAGAAGGCTCTTTTACTCACTGACTGCAGTTGTCAGAAAGCTTTCAGCGTTCAACACTGCCAACATGGTTTGCCCACCCCCTCTGTGCACCGTCTCCTCCTGTGGACAGCGTGGGGCACCCACACCCTGACGAGCTCTCCCGGGGGCGTCTCCAGCAACACGGCTCCCAAAGGCTGCTCCCGCCACTCACAGAGGGGCGGGGGCCACCACTGCCGTTCCTGCAGGGGCTCCTGGGCTACCTGGGAGCAAGCACGCCCCAGAAAAGGTGGCCGTCCAGTAAGCTGCAAGTCGTTTCCCAGGGAGCTGGTGATACAGGCAGCTGAGGGTGTTAACATGAGCTCTCACCTTCCCGCGGCAGCGAGGGAGAGGGCATGACCTCTGCCTTCCACTCTGCCAGAGGCGGGGCAGCGTGGGCCCAGGCGGGTCTTCCATGGGGAGCTTCTGAGCAAGGCCCACCGGACACGAGACTTCAGGCCCGCTCCGCCCCAGGGGGCCTGCTCCCAGCTCCCGAGAGTCACCTTGACAGCTTACAGTGAACGGCGTTGGATGGGTGATCTCTAAAGAAGATGTACCTTCGGGACCAAGGGCCAGGCTTGCTCACTCAGGCACTTTTCTGCAGCAGAATTTTATTAAAGGGAGAAAAGGCACAGAGGAAGCTGCTGACACAGACATCAGAAGGGGCACGGAGAGTCCCCCCTCGCTAGTGTTAGCGAGGGACTTATATACTTTTTAAATTAGTTATTACAATAAATCAAAAGAATGTCTCAAGTTTGTAAAGATCCTACCAGACCCACTCCCATAATTTACATTTTGAGATAAGAGGATTAGTCAGAAGGTTTTCAGGAAGGAGAAACTGTCCTCAAGCTGGATACACTGTTGTTATATAATCCTTAGTACAGAGTTTAAACTGAGTTGTTTATCGTGTAATCATCAGTTCCGGGCCTAAAGAAAACAACGTTTTATGTGGGTATGACTAAGGAACGTAGAGAAACAAAAAGATGTTTGTCTTTTCCTCCTCCTTGAGAATTCCAGATCCCTACCTCTGCTTTGAGAGCCCCAGACCCCTTTCTCCTCCTCGGGGACCCCAGACTCCCTATCAACCTGCCTAGGAATTGACTCTCAGCCTTGTCTGGACAGACGGCCCAGTCTGCCCCACTGCACGTCCCCCAGGCCCCCACTGCTGCCTCCTTCCCTCTCCATTCTCTCGCGGACAGACTTCTAGTTCTCCGACAGCCAGACTAGCTTCCTGAGGGCTGTCTGGGGCCAGCACCTGTGGTTCTGCATCCTGACTGATGTCACCCCTTTGCCTACCCCAGCCCCAGGTCCAGTGGGCTTCCTCAGTCCTCTCAGAGGTCGTAGCCGCTCTTCAAGGGTGTACCCGCCTGCATGTGCTCAACACTGCCAGCCCACTGAGCTGGCTTCTGCCCCTGGCTTCCCTCTGCTGCTACCAGCCGTCCACTTCCTTTCAAGCCTGTCTCCTGAGTGACAGAGCTCATCAGTCTCCACGAGCCCACGGCACAGGCACTAACGCAGCTGCCTGCCTACTGACAACAGCTGGAGGAGATACATGAGGCTTCTGTTACGGGGTGGAAGGACGTTCATGTCAACAGAGATGCCCCAGATTTTACGCTAGCAGAGGAGTGCATGCCGGTATTGGGAGCTGGAGTGAAAACACCGATCTGTACTTACAACATGCATCTCCCTGTTTTTTATACACATTCTTCCGACAAAATTTTGTCTCATGCTACAAGAATCCTGAATATGCCCAAAGAAAAATAGCAGCACCCCAAGAGAGAGTCAGAGCCTCGCTGCTACTAGCACTCCGCCTGGGACACGCTCATTCAATATGCTCATGGTCATGGGCCGGGAAGGCAGAGGCTCCTTCACGAGGCACGAAAACGCGTGACAAGGCTCAGGGGCTCACATCCAGGCTCCTCAGGGTCAGGGGGATGCCTCAGGGCTCCTGCTTTTTTGCTGAAGGAGGCTGGAAGAGAGCAGCATCTGGGAGGTGACCGCTCAGCTCTTCTGCATCTCATTCCTCCCTGCAGCTTTGGTGGATGGGGCTGGGAGGGGGGGTGACTGCGGACTCAGAACTCAAGAGGACGCAGAGCTTTCCGGCCCAGGAACTTTCAAGCCTGTCTTCTGGCTACATTCAGATAAGGAGGTGCTTTAGGGAACTAAGAGCTCTGCGTGCAATATGCTTGGTTGTGGTTGGAATGAAACCCACAAAGAAACAACCTAGTAATGTTGCCCCAGATTTCAGTTCAGTTCAGTCGCTCAGTCGTGTCTGACTCTTTGCGACCTGATGGACTGCAGCACGCCAGGCCTCCCTGTCCATCACCAACTCCCGGAGTTTACTCAAACTCATGCCCATGAGTTGGTGATGCCATCCAGACATCTCATCCTCTGTCGTCCCCTTCTCCTCCTGCCCTCAATCTTTGCCAGCATCAGGGTCTTTTCCAATGAGTCAGCTCTTCACATCAGGTGGCCAAAGTATTGGAGTTTCAGCTTCAACATTAGTCCTTCCAGTGAATATTACTACTGATCTCCTTTAGGATGGACTGGTGGGATCTCCTTGCAGTTCAAGGGACTCTCAAGAGTCTTCTCCAACACCACAGTCCAAAAGCATCAATTCTTCTGTGCTCAGCTTTCTTTAACCAACTCTCACATCCATACATGACTACTGGTAAAATCATAGCCTTGACTAGATAGACCTTTGTTGGCAAAGTAATGTCTCTACTTTTTAATATGCAGTCTAGTTTGGTCATAGCTTTTCTTCCAAGGAGCAACCTCTTGTCACTTCATGGCTGCAGTCACCATCTGCAGTGATTTTAGCCCAGATTTAACCTGTTTATTTTTTGCCATATCCACCCTAATCCTTCTATTAAAACAAAATGGTATTGTTTTTGGTTTTATCAACCTTGGACCTGCCTCTGTTCTCTGGACCAGACTCAGCTGATTCTGATCTTCCTAAGATGAGCTGGAAGTCACAGGACACGGACAGATGCTGTCAGGGTGCTTTCCCCACTTCACTCTGTCAGGTGAGTGTCTGCAGGGCCCCCAGCATCCTGCCTTCCCCGTCAGGCCCCCCAGGACTGGGGCTGTGGCAGCGGGTGGGCCGTGGAGGGACAGACCGGGGCTGCTCACCTGCAGCCAGCTCAGTGCAGGCGCTGGGCGAAGGCCGCTTTCCCTGGCGCCCTCCGGTCTCAGCCATGGGCCCACAAGCACGCTCAGGGAAACCGAGGGCCGCTCGTGTGCCCTGTTCTTTCACGGGAACATAAATAAGTGTTGACGATTTCTATCCCAGGGGTGCCAGGAGGGACTTCACAGATGCTACCTCTGTCCACCCACCTTACAGTGAGGCACCCTGTCCTCAGGGAAGAGGTGCATAGGCCTGGGTTTCTTTTGCTTCCAGAAGGAGAGAATCCCCAGGGTGTCAATCTTGGCAGCATAAGAGGCGCCTCAGGTCCCCATGGAGGGACTGTGGGACGTGGCGTACTGGAACGAGAGGTTTCTCCATGCAAGAAAGTTTTCTCCTTCCTGAGTCCTTTGCCTCCAGCAGGACTCACTTTAGAATTGAACACGGAGCCACAGATCTGAGCTGATGCTTCGGAGTAACACAGTGTTGAATTCGGCCATACCAGGTTCAAAGGGGAGAGGCACCCTTTGCCTGGAGCAGAAATTCTGTGCTTTCAGGTTCCCTGGTTTCCTGAATGACTGCAGAAGCTCCAGATTTATAGACACGGTCTCTGCCTCCGCAGTCCCTCCCTTAGCTGGTTTTGGCCGCTTGCTGAGGACCAGAAGCAAAATTACATTTTAAAACCAGCCATTAGTTTATGGATGCTGAGAAGATTTGTTAATCAAGTCAGACTTTTTCCTTTCTTGATCAATGCCAACCTGGCTTATCCTGAGAATGGACATTTACCCAATGACCCGCCTTCTAATCGCAGCCTCCACGTCCTGTAACAATTCAGCTTGTTTCATTGAATAGGTAGCAGCTATTAAGCTGGCATGTGGGCTCTTGCAGAACAGATTTAATCTGGCCTGCATGTGATTAAAGCCCTCACCAAAGCCAGGGCCAGGTGTGCCTTTGTGACTTAGAGGGCCCTCAGGAGTCATCGCAGCATGACAAGTAGCAAGGCCCTGCATGGTGAAATCGAAGCTACAAGTCCTCTCTCTAGTTTTTGGAGCCTCCCACATGTACGATGGGACAAATATGTCCTAGAAACACCAAATTCCCGGTCCTCATCTCCTTGAGAAAAATTTCTGGAAGTGCACTTCTCAGCTGAAAGGGGTAATTCCTTACACATCTGATGATTTGTTGATTGCAGAACAACCACAAAAATCATAATATAACTATCACCAAAAAATAACAGTGGGAAAATACTGAGTTCCCTTTGTAAATTTAGATTTCATAAAAGGTAAATTTCTTAAGAATCACAATATGATTCCATAATAATTTTATAGGAACCTTTAAAACAATTCCTATGTCTTCAAGCATTTGTGTTCCTAAAATTTACTTAATAAATCTCTCATATTTAAAAAAAAATGTTTAATTAAAATGGAACTGTAGACTGCAATTCATTCACAGAGAGTAATCACTTCCCCTGTCCTTGGGGATTAAATGATGATGCTAAAGGCTTTCTAATTACCAAGGGGAAAAAAAATCTGTTGTCTGTGTCATTAGCTTTCACCTCAACCTTGCAAAAGGAGAAAATGCAATTAATTCATTTGCAATAAGAATCCTGAAATTCTAAGTAGAAAGCCAAAAATATATCCAATATTTTATTGGGTGTAGGTGATGTACAATGTAAATATAAATTATTTATAAATGGATTGCACTGTATTTGCAACAAGGAACACTGGACTGCTCGTCCAGGACCATGCAAACGAGGAAGGAGGTAACTGAGCATAAGATGCCTGAGAAGCCAGCGGGGAGAGTTGGTGTCAGGATTTCTGCCTCAACTCCACATGAACTACCTAGGAAGCTGTGCAAAGGGAGCTGAGACCCAAAATATGTGCTCAAAAATGTTGAAATACAAAATATTAAAACATACAAAAATATTTTTTGAAGTCTGCTCTCTTGCTCCAGAGAAGAGAATCAGGTCCACTGCTGTGGAATCATGGTTTGAGTCTTATTGAGGCAACATGTGAGTTGGAGTCAGATGAAATGCCTGCACTTCCTTATCTGAAACCAGAAATAACAACACACCAAGATTGTTTATAAAATCACAATATGACAATATTCTTTACAAAAAAAATCGAGTAACAATTACAGTTTTCTTTCTGTAAGTCCATACTGTACAACAAAGTAGAGGCAAATATAAAGGCAATGTGCTGTGCTTAGTCACTCAGTCGTGTCCGACTCCCTGTGACCCCATGGGCTGCAGCCCGCCAGGCTCCTCTGTCCATGGGATTTTCTAGCAAGAACACTGGAGTGGGTTGCCATGCCCCCTCCAGGGGATCTTCCCGACCCAGGGGTTGAACCCAGGTCTCCTGCATTGAAGGCGGATTCTTTACTGACTGAGCCACCAGGGAGTCCATAAAGGCAAAAATAAAAACAAACTCTGAGGAACTAAATTGTGGAATTTATAGATTTTACCTTCCTAAGTCAGTCATACTGCTCTGAGATAAACTACCCTAAAACAACAGACGCTGGAACCCGGAGCTTCACAGAACAGGCACTGCCACACTTTTGGAGCTACTTTTCAAATTTCCGAAATCCACCCTGTCCTGCTTGGACGTGGTGTGAAGAACATTCTCGATGGCACCGTCTTTAGTAGACTGTCTCTAGGGTCTGTGCACAACACTCTGCTTTTCCTTCCTTCCTGGCCCTTCACGATTGCCTTAGCCCTGGTTGCACCTTCCCTTCTGACAAGGGCATTTGCTTGAAGACAAAAATCACTAGGGCCAAGCACCTTGGCTTTTCTCAGGGGACACGTCGCTTTCTGAAGGAGCAGAATCGCCTTGTCCTTCCGAGTCTGACACGGTCTCTGCTATGAAGCCCCAGGAGGTGCTATTTCAAGGTGGAAAGCACCTCCGAACTGGGTGGGAGTGGGAACATTTGAGTGCTTGCCTCAGCTGTCCTGAGTCCCCCAGATTGGCATTTAGCTCAGGGCCTCAAATGGAAATAGCCCTGTTTGTGGTGATGACGCTAAGAAAGAGTAAAGGTGATTGTTCAAGGGTCTCCTGATAAGGAGGCATTGGAGCCAGCTTCCCCTGGCTTTGTCAGGTCACAGAGTAGGTGCCCAGGCCTGGCTCTAGTAGGAGCTCCAAGTGCTGCCTTCGTGAGTCTACCGTGCAGAAGAGCTGCCCTTTTATTGCCACTTCTGACAAGAGTCTCTCAGGGTCAGACCGGGACACCTAGGTACCAGGGCTCCTAGGACTAGGGTGGAAATAGACCCAGGCTCGTCTGCTCCGCAGCATTTGAAATCGGTTCTTCACAACAAAGTTCCGGTGTCCAGTGGGCATGGGAGTCTTCTTACTGTTCCTGTTCTTCCTCCTGCAGCGGCCCTCTCCCGTTTCCTGCCCCAACTCCACTCCAGTTTGCTTCCCCCGCCAAACTCAGCTTCCGTAGACTCTGCTCCCTTCAAGCAGGCCCCGAAGAATTGATGCTTTTGAACTGTGGTGCTGGAGAAGGCTCTTGAGAGTCCCTTGGACTGCAAGGAGATCCAACCAGTCCATCCTAAAGGAGATCGTCCTGGGTGTGTTCATTGGATGGACTGATGCTGAAGCTGAAACTCCAATCCTTTGGCCACCTGATGCAAAGAGCTGACTCATTGGAAAAGACCCTGATGCTGGGAAAGATTGAGGGCAGTAGGAGAAGGGGACGACGGAGGATGAGATGGTTGGATGGCATCACCGACTCGATGGACATGGGTTTGGGTAGACTCAGGGAGTTGGTGATGGACAGGGAGGCCTGGCGGGCTGCGGTTCATGGGGTCGCAGAGAGTCGGACACAACTGAGCGACTGAACTGAACTGAACTGAAGAGAAGAGAGAAGGAGGCAAGATGGTGGAGGAGCAGGTGGACGTGGAGTCCGTCCTCTCCATGGACGCACCAGGAATACGTCTCCAGATGCAGAAGGTATCGCAGAACACCCACTGAGAGCGAGCGGGAGTCCCTGACCTCCAGAAAGGAGTATATAGATCCGTGCAGGGCCCCGCAGGACCTGGGGGAACTGACGCAGGGGTCGGATCCCCATGTGGGGCAGGCGTTTAGGACAGCGGGGAGGCGGGGGGAGTTGAGAGTGCAGCAGCTGACCTGTGACCCTGGCTGGACCGAGAACCACATGACAGTCCTTGCCTTAGCCCTGTGCACCTGGCACAGGGACACCAGGCCCCAAGGGGGCGTGGCGGCGGGGGAGCAGCCCCAGCGTGAGGTCTGCTGCTGACTGTGCAAGAGAAGAGAGAGAGGCCTGAGGGGACGTGAGGGGGGAGATCTCGGCAGGGAATATGCCTGTGCAGGAGAACCATGGAGGCAAGGTCACAGGCTGAGTCACGGGCAGAGGGTAGAGCCATCGCCATAGCCCCCCTTTCCCAACACGCCAGCGCGGCAGCTGACCAGCAGAGACCCCAGAGAGGGGCCCTGTACGTGCTTGCGGCGCCAAGCACTAGGAAAGGAGCCCAGCCGGGGGTGGGTTTGAGCGCTGCTGCACCAACAAATACTGCCTGGGAGGCCTTCTGAATGCAGCTGGCAGAGGCTCGAGAGAAGACTCTAACGGTGCCCCAGCTCCCGGGCCCGAGGCGGCCAGGCTTCCTGTGACGAAAGCGGCCGTGCCACCCCCATCCTTGACCCCACGGGGCAGAGCTGCCAGGGGCTAGAGAAAACCCTAAGAGACCGCATCCCTGTGCCCATGGCCACCAGCTCCCCTGCATACCTGGTGCTGCCCAGGCCCTGTAATCCACACAGCTGTGCCACCTCTACACCCGGTCCTCCCCACGGCAGACCCAAGGCCTCCAGGGCAGCCTCTCCACTGTGGAAAACAGGACAGAGATTCTTTAAAAACTACCATGTGTGCGTGCTAAGTCGCTTCAGTCGTGTTTGACTCTTTGCGACCCTATGGACTGTAGCCCACCAGGCTCCTCTGTCCATGGGATTCTCCAGGCAGGAACACTGGAGTGGGTTGCCATGCCCCCCTCCAGGGGATCTTCCCAACCCATGGATCCAACCTGCATCTCATATCTCCTGCATTGGCAGGTGGGATCTTTACCTGCATCTCATATCTCCTGCATTGGTGGGTGGGTTCTTTATCACTAGAGCCAATTGGGAAGCCAAAAACTACCATATGACCCAACAATCCCAATATGGGACACATACACTGAGAAAACCACAATTCAAAAAGACACATGTACCCCATTGTTCACTGCAGCACTATTTACAATAGCCAGGACGTGGAAGCAACCTAGATGTCCATCGACAGATGAATGGATAAGGAAGCTGTGGTACATATACACAATGGAATATTACTCAGCCATAAAAAGGGACACATTTGAGTCAGTGCTAATGAGGTGGATGAACCTGGGGCTTATTATACATAGCAAAGTAAGTCAGAAAAAGAAAAACAAATATTGTTTATTAATGCATACATATATAGAATCTAGAAAGATGGTACTGATGATCCTATCTGCAGGGCAGTTGTGGAGATGCAGACACAGAGAACAGACTTATGGGCACGGGATGGGTAGGAAGGAGAAGGTGGGATGGAGACTCGCACATGGCCATATGTAAAGCAGGGAGACGATGGGGATTCGCTGCCTGACTCAGGGAACTCAAAGCAGCGTGGTGACAACCCAGGGGTGGGAGGGGTGAGCAGTGGGAGCGAGGCTCCGGAGGGAGGAGACAGTGTATGCCTGTGGCTGATTCATGCTGATGTGGGGCAGAAACCCATGCAATACTGTAGAGAAAATATCCTCCAAATAAAATATATAATTTTTTTTTTAAAAAAGGGGAGAGAAACATTTGCGATTTTCTATTCCAGGGATTTCATTTTACCATGAAGAAATCAAGGGTCAGACAAATTACATGATTTGCCCAAAGGCACAGAGTTGGTAAGTAATATTTATGATAGTTAGTACTTGACTCCTGTGCACCAGACACTGTTAAGTGATTTACAGCCGTCACTTCAGCTTTACGACGACCTGTGATGTAAGGACTTGAGCTGTATCCACTTGACTAGGCTACAGTCGAGCATTAGATGATCAAACGCTAATCTAGGTCCTGCAATGAAAACATTTGGAGATTTAATTAAATTCTGCAATCAGTTGATTTTGGTAAAGGAGACTGTCTTGGCAAAGCTGGATGGGTTTAAAAGCAAAGGCTTCTGCAGCTGCGCATGTGAAGCATTTTGTTGGAGATAAGATTCTGAGCCCCAACTCAGCTGTAGGAGCCTGGGGAGGGGGTTCCCTCCCCCTCCCTGCTCAACTGAGAGCAAGGGTGCCAGGCTTTCATCAGAGAGGGTAATACTTTCCCCTGCAGTTTGGGGGCTGGAGGAAGTCACAGTGGACTGGCTCGTAAGTCTGCCTGTTCCATTTAAAGGGCAAAATATGACTTCTCCGCTGGGGGGAGGAGCGGGGAGGGGCGGCTGCAAAGGAAAAGTCTAACCCCATGGTGCCTGACCCCCGACCTCCCAGGAGCCAGCTGTGATTCTTGGGCAGAGGCACCTTCAGCCCCGCCCAAGAGGGCCACCTGGAGAGGCAGGGGACGACAGAGGATGAGATGGCTGGATGGCATCACCAACTCGAAGGACATGGGTTTAAGTAAACTCCGGGAGTTGGTGATGGACAGGGAGGCCTGGCATGCTGCTGTCCATGGGGTCGCAGAGTCGGACAAGACTGAGCGACTGAACTGGACTGGACTGGACTGGACCGGCAGAGCTCCCTCGGGGTAAAGAAACTACAGGAACCACCGACGTTCAAGACACACCATGAGAGTGAGTTACCCCCCTTCAGGGGGCTGCCGGGAGGGTCCCAGACACAGGGGGCTTTGGGGAGGGAGGGTCTGTAGGCCCTGAAGAGTCAGCAGTAATACGTGCTGGGCCTCGTGTGAAACGGTGACCCTCATCACAGAGCCACAGGGGAGACCTCTCCTCACCCGAGAAGGGGGGATGCAGAGAAGAGCTCTTTCAGGGAGGAAGGCCAGTCAGACCCCGTCTGCTTTCTGCTCGGAGCGTCCTGTCAGGGGGATGCCTCGATTTTAAACCAAGGTCACAGCTGGATTGTTCAGGGACTGGGCTCTTAGTCTCTACATAATTCCTGTGCAGAAACTTAGACGGCGTGGGGGATTTGTCTGACGTGAGTGTGCCCAGGGAAGTCAGGTGATGTCCTGCTCCAGGGAAGGAACTGGCCCTACCGAATAAACTTAAATGGAAACAAAAATAAAGTGTTTGTGATTTTAATACAGCGAGACCCTTGTCTGAGACAAGTCTGCTCCATGTACTCTTTGCATACGTTGCCACATTTCCGTAAAGTTTGACACCTCGATGCCCCAGAATCGGATGCCTTCTTCCCCAGAGAGTACAGCAGTGTTTCATCTCTTTGAGGGTTCTTTGCCGTCTTCGATTCGGCTGCAGAGTCAGATTCTGTTTCTTTCTTTGAAGTGACTCATTATCTTAGGAGTGACTCTGTTGATTGTCATTATGAAGGGAGAAAAAATGCAAGCAAACAACCTAGCCTTGTTTACCCTCCTCCTTCTGACAGGGCATCAGTCTTCCCCAGTTCCTCAGCTGTCAGACTTCTCAACCACTGCTACACTTCAGCCTCCTCATTCCCAGCATTATTTCCGGCCCCCAGTCCTGAAAGCAGTGCTTCTCCACTCAGCAGGAACCGGCCCCACGGTGGGTCTTAACACACACTGCGTTCACTCTGTTCCGTGAGGAGTAAGAGAGTGGGAGATGTTTGTTTTTTAACTCACATGTATGTAGAGGGAGATTTTTATGTAACTATACTCAGGCACTGGAGAAGGGAATGGCCGCCCACTCCAGCGCTCCAGCCTGCAGAGTGGGGCTGCCGAGAGGCAGGGATGACTGAGCGCCACACTCCAGCACAGACGACTCTGAAGGCACGAAGGCTGCTCCCAGAGCTGTAACCGTGGACAAACTGTCGAGGCACGCCTCAGACGCGCGGGCCTCGCCTCCCTCGGAGCCTGTTTTGCCTTCTCCCTTGTCCTCTCTCTCCTCCTGCTCCCTCTCCTACAGCAAGCCTCTGTCCTGCTGTGAGAAGTCTTTCCTCTCCTCTCCGGAAGAAGCCTCCTGCCCGTCTCCAGTGACGACGCACCCCTCTGCTGACCACGTTTCACAGGGGCCCTTGCTGAGAAGGGGGAGCCCCCTTCGCATCCAGATAGGGAGACAGTAGCAAACGTGTGAACTCACGAAGTGGGCAGAGTGGCGGCCAGACCGGGGATCCTGGATCTGCAGTGAGCACTGCTTCAGACAGCTGCCCTCCCTCACCTTCCGAAGGCCTGGAAAAAAGGGAGGCAAAGCAAAGCAAACCCCAAATCCAACAGGAAGCCAAATCAGTTCAGTTCAGTCACTCAGTCGTGTCCGACTCTTTGCGACCCCATGAACTGCAGCACGCCAGGCCTCCCTGTCCATCACCAACTCCCGGAGTCCACCCAAACCCATGTCCATCGAGTCAGTGATGCCATCCAACCATCTCATCCTCTGTCGTCCCCTTCTCCTCCTGCCCTCAATCTTTCCAGGCATCAGGGTCTTTTCCGATGAGTCAGCTCCTCACATCAGGTGGCCAAAGGATTGGAGTTTCAGCTTCAGCACCAGTCCTTCCAATGAACACCCAGGACTGATCTCTTTTCTATTAACTCAAGCAGCAAAAGAAAGCGACTGTACAGGGTTATATATTTGGAAAAGCCTCTTCGCATTTCAAAATCGTGCCGCCTACACATATAATCAGCAAATTTGAATTTAGGTTAAATGGATAAGATGCAGCATCTGACTGAAGGGTTACAGTACGTAAGAAACACGTCTTCATTAGGAGGCCACAGCCGTATTCTCTGCTTGTTATGAGGAGACACACGGAGGTGCAGATAAGAAACGCGATGCCCAGAGCCGTCCACAGGCTCAAGTCCAGTCACCCTTCGGGAATTCCACGAAATCCTCCCAGATTGCCTCCTTTCTAGGAAAATTGCGTTGCTGTTTACACGAGCTCCTTTCTCTCCCTGATGCGTCCCTGTTGGTAATCACTGGCACAGAATATCACGTTTTCCTCCCTCGACTCAAGTCCAGGTCAGAGGCAGGCTGGAGACAAGTGACACGGTCATCCAGGACAGAAATTTCTGGCTGAGTTTCCTGGCTCACAGCAACCTGAGAAGATCCCTGACCCTAAGAAAGGTCTGCTCAGAGACCTCCCTTGACCAGAGACCCCCCTTTCCATTCATTTTGCTTTCCCAGGTTTTTCAGTCTATGCCATGAATGACCTTGCGTGGAAATCACTGCAAAGAACCTGAAAGAAGCCGATTTCTGCGTTGTTCACAGCCAATCTGGAATCACCCTGACAGATGTCATCTATCACTGAACCCAGCGTGTTTGCTTGAGGCCGCAGGCCCCCAGGGTAGACGGTGAGGGACTGGCCGTTGGGAGGGCGGAGCTGGAGCTGGGTCCCTGGTGGGCAGACCGGCTCCACTGCCCGTCGGAGGCTTTGTGGACACACGGCCTCAGGAATCTCACGAGCAGAGGGCACTCCCGTCCTGGCTCTGTAAGGCGGGGAACTGTCCAGAGAGAGAGGGGAGAGGACCCCACACCCACTCTAGAAAAGGGGCCCCCTTTACCTTCTCTCTCCAATTCCCCCGAGGTGGGAACCGACCTGGTGACTCTCCCACCGCCGTCTGGCGCCTCACCCCGCCCTAAAGTCCTCACTGTGTGTTAAGACGGGGTTACCGAGGTCTCATCTGCCCACAGGAAAGTCCACGCCACGCCCACCCCCAGCACCTGCAAAGTTCTGATCTGTCTTCCGCTCCTATAATTTTGCCGCTTTGTATCTGACTCCTTTCACTTGATAGAATGCTTGGAAGACTCATCCATGCGGTCGTACCTGTAAGGATTCCATGTCTTCTTACAGCAGAGACGCGTTTCCTGGAATGGCCATTCCACAGTTTATTGGTTTGCAGCTGATGAACAGTTTGGTTCTTCCCAGCATGGGGACATTGTGACTAACGCTGCCTTGCAGGTCTTTTAGGGGACATGTGTGTTTAGCTCTTTCTCTTGGGTAATAACTCAGGAGTACAGTTGCTGGATGATGTTAATTTTGTAAGAACTTGCTCATTAGGTCCTGAAGTGGCTGGACCAGTTAGCATTCCCATCAGCAATGTAAGAGCCCTGGTCACTTCGCATAGCTGCCAGAACAAGGTATCGTTCATTTAATCAGGTTTAGATGCATTAGTGTGTGACCTGTGGCACAGAGAAGTAAGGACGAAGACCATCTCCTTAGCTTCCTCCAGCTGAGGCAGCTTCCTCGGGGTCTCTGTGAGGGGTCTGCATGTTTGTGTCCTCCCACAGTCCCCATACTGAAACCTCAATGCCCAGTTTGGTAGTATTAGGAGGTGGTATTGAGAGGTAGAGCCCCCAGGAATGGAAACAGTGCTTGTATGAAAGAGACCCCACACAGCTCCCCAGCCCCCCTGCCCTGGAGACCTGGTGAGGAGTCGGCCGTCTGCAGCCTGCGAGCTTCGGAGCTTCACCAGACTCGGTGTGTCGGTGCTATGATCTCGACCCCCGACCTCCAAAACTGAAAGAAATAAATGCTTGGTGTTTATAAGCCACCTGGTTCGTGACCAGCTCTTTGAGGCCCTGTGGACGGTAGCCTGCCAGGCTCCTCCGTCCATGGGATTCTCCAGGCAAGAATACTGGAGTGGGTTGCCATGCCCTTCTCCAGGGGACCTTCCCCACCCAGGGACTGAACCTGGGTCTCCCGCATTGTAGGCAAATTCTTTACCATCTGAGCCCCAGGGAGGCCCGATAAGCTGCCCAGCATACAGTGATTTTGTTACAGCAGTAGAATGGACTAAGACAGGCTCTTTTCTCTCCGCTTGGGGACCTCGTTCCCACTGCTATGGGGCTCAAGATGCAGACACCTCTTTGTCCATGCCGCTGGCATCTCCCCTGCTGCCACTCCGGCCTCTCTCAGCTCGAGCACTTCCTCTCCTTGCCACCGGTGCCTGAGCAGTAGGAAGTAAACCTCAATCAGTGAAAGACGGGGAGCTGATGGATGAGCATCATGGCGTCCTCGCTGCCCTCCACCGAGGCGGACGCCTGGTGTGGGTGCCACGCTGTCCCCAGAATCCCGGCAGGGCTGTGCCTTGGCTCCCCACCACACACCCTTCAGGCCTCTTTCTCCTCCCTCTGCACATCCCCACTTCCTGCTGCCTCCTGTGTCAGCCATCAAATAACCTACTTGCATTTAAGTTTGTCTCAGGGTCAGCTACAGGAGGAACCCAAATGAAGACAGCTTTTCTCTGCGTTCTTCGGGACAGCCTTGCCCATCTGTCTAAAGCACAAACCAAATCCTTTTCAGAGGAAGCCCCGGCCGACACCAATGAGCAGAAGACAGACTCTGGCAACCTGGTACTAGGCTCCTCCGAGTCATCCACTCCTAGCCCTCTGGACTGCCTCTCATCCACCACGCTTCCAGGAGACTTCAGGTCTAGTTGTTTATAAAATTCACAGCTAAATATAATTGCACTTAAGAACATTCGCTGGGTCTGGTATGACGTGTTCACACCAAGCCAGGTAGCTTCTGAGTCTCCAACATGAGTGGCTGCGGACGGACCACATTTAGATCAAGCCATCAATGACCTTCACCATAGTGGAAGCCAAAGCAACAGTTAACATCCGTGGTATTCACGCAAGTACTTTCCTAAACCCAATAGCTGGGAATATTTTACCTAATGGACTGGTGGAATGCTTTAAGAAAATTAGAAAAGAGTCTTGCAATGAGAGTCAGTCTAGTATTAGATCAAACTTACTCTGAAGGATCCACTTTAGGAGCCCAGGGCACTTTTCATACAGCTCCACCAGTCTGCTCAGACACGACCTGAGCCCTCACTACCCACACACTGTGTCACAGGGTTCTCAATGCCCTGGATTCTTGCTCCAGCCTTTGGTCCATCACAAATAACGTAATTTACTTATTTACTAAGCTCACGGCTTATTGTCCATCAACTCCCAAGCCTCACCATGAGGGTAAGGGTGTTTGCCTCTTCATGTCTCTTCCAATTACTGGGAAAATGCCGAACACATTGTTGTTCAGTCGCTCAGTCGTGTCCAACTCTGCCCTGGACTGCAGCATGCCAGGCCTCCCTGTCCATCATCAACTCCCGGAGTCCACCCAAACCCATGTCCATCGAATTGGTGATGCCATCCAGCCATCTCATCCTGTGTCATCCCCTTCTCCTCCTGCCCTTAATCTTTCCCAGCATCAGGGTCTTCTCAAATGAGTCAGCTCTTCTCATCAGGTGGCCAAAGTATTGGAGTTTCAGCTTCAACATCAGTCCTTCCAATGAATCTTCAGGACTGTTCTCCTTTAGGATGGACTGGCTGGATCTCCTTGCAGTCCAAGGGACTCTCAAGAGTCTTCCCCAACACCACAGTTCAAAAGCATCAATTCTTCGGCACTCAGCTTTCTTTATGGTCCAACTCTCACATCCATACATGACTCCTGGAAAAACCACAGCTTTGACTAGATGGATGAATAAATGAATGAAAGTGAGGTGATTATAAAGAAGTAAACATGTATTAATTATCAGCAAGTTTCAGCTGGTTGTCTCTGCTTTTTCAGAGAAAATGTCTACAGCTCTATTTCCTACCTTCATGCTTTTTTTGTATCTCAGTGGGAAATTGGACCTTAGAAAAGAGATTTGAGAGGTTCAATACCCAGCAGCCGTAATGCTGCCCAAGGACCGGGTGGTGGGCAGCTTTGGAAAGGAGTTGGAGGGTAGGGGGTCAGGAGATGGTGCAGGGGGCAGGCCCAGCCTCACACACGGGGCCACACAGGAGGTGACCCGTTCGACACGGACCCTTGGTTTTCTGGTAGAAAGGCCCTCTCGGGGACGTTCTCTGGGGCTGCAGCATTTCCCTTGAGCTGCGGTGGGCTTCAGTCCCGCTCGCGGAGTGAGCAGGAAGGCAGGAGACTTTGCAACCTCCTTCAGTCCAGAGGACAGCCAGTCTGGGGAAGGGTGAGCCGCCGGAAGCGAGCCTGCGCTACGGTACCGACAAGCGCTCATCCAGGATCTGCCCTCGCCCCTCAGCGCTCTGGGCTGGAGACCCCAGTCTCAGCTGCCCAGAAACCGCACAGGGCAGGGGGGTGGGCCAGCCTTCCTGCAGCGGCTCGTCCGTGCCAGGCCTGGGTTGGGTCGTGGGAAACACCAGACGCAGCATTGCCTCGAGAGGCTTCTCCCAGAGGGAGAGGACAGGTGTGCACGCAGACGACCAGTGCGCAGCCCACGACACGCGACAGCGGGCTCAGGCTGAGCGCTGAGAGCCTGCTTCCAGCTGGGAGAACCAGGGACGCTTTCGCGGAGGAGCCGAGGCTACGCTGGAACAGGAGAGGAGGCAGGATCTCAGGGGGTTACCGGGAAGTCCCTTCCTGGCAGAGGAGACCGCAGGAGACGGGGAGACACTGGGAAGGGAAACTAAGGCAGACCTTCCATCCAGCAAGCTACGCGGCATCCTTCAGGAGCAAAACAGGGGAATAAGGGCAGGGAGGAAAGTCATGTTTAAACTGGGGGAGATCCGGAGTCCAGTCTCAGGGCTGAGCTTTATTCTGGGAGCAATGACAAGTCATGGGCTGTTTCTCAGCAGGGGTTTAAGTGGACAGAGGCAGTCCTCCCTTAGATCCTGAGAAGGAAGACTAAAAGCAACCCGCTGGGAAGGAGGCTACACCACTCTGGACTGTTCTTGGCTCCAGCTACCGTGACAGAGATCAGAAGGCAATAGGGAACATTACAGAAGCCCAGGTGACCGCTCTCTGCCCCAGGGTCACAAAGCCCAGGCCTTTCTCCCGACCTCTCTGCGGCACGTGGCCACAGGTCACAGGGATGCAGAACGTACCTCTAGGCCCTGGAGAAACGGCCCTCATGGATCTGAAATTTATCTTCAGTAAATAGATTTTCTACCTCAAACTGTTTCTGCCAGCCTGCCAATTTCTTTTTCTGGCTTTACATTAAGTCAAATTGTTGTTGTTTTAAATACAACCTTTAAAAGGAGACGTAATAGACACGCAGAGTGAAAAATAGCAGAAGGGATCTGTAGATCATCCTTCTAAAAGCCGTGACATGGAGCAGTCACATCCATTTCAGAATCCCGGTCACACAGGCGTCATTGAACGTCTGATTAGACTGTCCTCCTCAAGAAATAAATCTAGGTGGTGACGGTCCTGTGGCTCTCTGTGTGTGTCACTGTGATGATGGTCCTGTGGCTCTCTGTGGGGTGATGGTCCTGCACTCTCTGTGTGTGTCACCGTGGTGACACCGTGGGCCTGACTTCTTCAGGGGTTTCAGGGCACAAGGAGAAAAACCGCTTTAAAAATAACTCGCTGTCATTTTTCAATTTCCAGATAAAACTGGTTACTTGGCTCAGAAAGTACTGCGCAAGAGATAAATCATTTCTAAGGAACATTGAGCTACTATTAAATTTTTTCTTTATGTGATAGACATTCTGACTTTAAAGATAAATATATACTTTACAGATTAAAGTACAGGAGAAGCATTTGTTCTCCCAATGTTGACAAGAAAACACACTGAAAGGAGCGTGCCATCTGTCCCCTGCTGTGTGTTGGTATGCCCATGCCTTTGTGCACCTACACGCCTCGACGTACGTCACGTATTAATAACAGACAGGGTGACAGATGCTCCCGTTTCTGCAGCTTTCGGAAAAATTTAACAGATTGGATTTAGCTGTTCTGTGATTATACTGTCTCATGTTGAGCAACCACCATGGACTGAGGCTGTTCTCCGAGGAGCCGGAGCGAAGCGCCAACGGTGACTTTCTACATGGCCTAAGGGCACCAGCCGTGCAGCCGGAAAGCCAGGAAGTCTGTCAGCTCAGGCGCTGTAACAGGATACCACAGGCCGGCGGCCCGGTGGCGTGTAAACAGGAGGAATTTCCTTCTCACCATTCTTGGAGGCTGGAGAGCCTGAGATCAGGGCTCTGGCGGATTTGAGTCTGGAAGGAACCCATTTCCTGGCTCATAAACAGCCTCGTATCGCCGTGTCCTCATGGAGTGGAAGCGGGGGAGAGAGCTCGGTGGGATTTATTTTATAAGGCCGCCGATTCCACTGGCAAGGGCCCCACCTCCTGGCCTCAGCACCTCCCAACGCCCTCATCTCCAAGTACCAATGCTAGGATTAGGTTTCAACATATGAGTCTGGGGGAGAGAGATATAACCATTTAGCCTGTAGAGAAGGCATAGTAGTTTGCTTGGCTTCCTTAACTTTTTTGTTCCCTCTTCTATGAAAACCAATCTGGCCTTAAAAGGCATCTTTATTTTTTTAATTTCTATAGATTTTGACTAACAAACATGTGCAGAAATACCTTCATTCTTAATTAAAAATAAAATATCGTGTGTGTCTGTGGCATGCTCACACACACACACACACACACACACACACACACACACACACACACACACCGATGTTGAGATTGCCTTTTCCTTAAAGATTTTTACCTAAAATTCACAGAACCAACCCAGTACTCGAGGCAAGAATCCAATTTGAATGTGCAGAAATGCTTCATTCTCCATTATACACAAACACACACAAGGGTGCTAAGATTGCCTTTTTCCTTAAAGACTTTTAGCTACAGTTCTCAGATCAGAACCATCCCAGGACTTGAGGTAAAATCCAGTTTCAGTGTGCCTTCAATCAGTCTTCACATCTGTTTCAGTAACTCCCCTCAATTCTACTCACACACATCTTTGTCTTTTACAGTATGTCTTTGGAGTATTTTCAACTAGTTGAAAAGCAAAGCTAAAAAGCTGTATTGTTTTAATACAATTACCAGGCAGAAGCACAGGCTATGTCTATTGTTGAAAATTTATAGACCTGGTTTGACAACTTTGCCTCTCCACAATGTGGAGGAAATATTTCACAATGTGTTATGGGATTCAGGCTCATCATGTAGCATTAAAGCATTTATTAGCTTACACTGACGGTTCTCTGTTTACAGCAATCATAGTTTTATTTTCCTTTTAGTATAAACACCTCTGATGAGGTGTAATGTATCCTGCAGTTAAGGGTGATATTTCCCTGCTTCTCTTCCACCTTGTCTGACCTTTTACGCATTTGCTGAATCCTTTTGTGCTGTGGAACTTGAACAGCCCTTCCTGCGGCATGATGAATCCAATCAACGGTGTGTCCTGGAGGAGAGGGAAGCACTGACGTTCCAGGAAAGGGCAAGGAACGAAGGAGCTCAGGCCAGCGGAGGTGTGTGTGTCACTGGGAATATTGTGCAAGAGACTGATGGCCTCAACAAGAGTGGCCTCCAGGGGACCACGTTCCAAACACTCGCACCTCTCCAGGCAGTGTCCGAAGAGTCTAGAAGCTCTGGCACGTGAAGACTAAAGAAGGTACTGAGGGGCCTTCTCTACTCCCCACGCCCCCATCACAATGGCCAGTGGGAAACGAGGGAGAAAACTGGTCTTGAGCTGTTCCTGGGAACAGAGTCAGGATCAGAGTGGGAGAGGCAGGAGGGGCTGATGCTCGCCTTCCAGCGTTAGGGCGTAGCCTGGGCCTGGATCTGTCCTCTGGAGGGAACTCCACGGCACTGACATTTCCATGGGGAACCCCAGACCTTCTTCTCTGCTGGAGGCTGAAGTCGGCCCAGACCAGCAGTTCTTGATGCTGACCCTGCTTTAGAAACATTTAAAGACATTGTTTCAAACTAAAGATTCCTGGGCCCTAAACCAGACTTACTCATCAGAATACCCAAGGGCTAGGCCCTAAATATTTGTCCTTTTATAAACTCCCCAGGTGGTTCAGATGTGCAGCCAACATTGGGAGCTACTCATAACAACACTAAGATGCCATTCCAAACCAAACTTCCACTCAAACAGCCACAACACTACAATAGCAGTGACAATAATAATCGCTTTGTCATCAGATACCTGCCTTTCTTTCCCTGCCTAAATTTTGCTCTCCTTGGTTGTGGATCAGTCAGGATCTCTCCAAGGGGTGGCAGACTGACAATGTGCACATACCCCCTTCCAAGTAATACTTCAGCTCAGTTCAGTCGCTCAGTCGTGTCAGATTCTTTGCAACCCCGTGGACTGCAGCACGCCAGGCCTCCCTGTCCATCACCAACTCCCGGAGTCCACCCAAACCCATGCATCGAGTCGGTGATGCCATCCAACCATCTCATCCTCTGTCATCCCCTTCTCCCGCCTTCAATCCTTCCCACTGTCAGGGTAGGAGGGGCAAAATTGCATTTAGAATCAAACCCCATACCTGCCAGAGATGCTCAGAAGTAATATTTATTTGCGAAAAAATCTTGTATTTCCCATAATATGAATAAAGGCATGAAATGAAGCAGGAAGGTATTTTTTAGGGAATTGTATGCTGTTAACCTACAGTCATCTGAAAGTTTATTTTCTTATAGACGGTAAACAGCTGGCCTCAGTTCCTCCTGAGAATAGTGCAAGACGAACGAGTTTGCCTTAGACACGAAGGCACACACCTTTTCACTGAAGGTCCTCACACCTGGAATATGTTTCTGAGAGTACACGCATCCCTTGTAGGAATTTCTGGAAACCATGTGGGTTCCTGTGTGCTCATGAGGACTGCGTTTTGTTTTCCAGTCAGAGGCTCTTCCAGCCCTAAACCATGTGTTAACTTTAAGCCCCCAGTGTACCTGCAGTTTTGCTTGCTTTTTCAGGTAGAGCTTAGTGTCTCTCTGGGAGAAGGTGAGTCTGCATCTGAGGGGGCTGTAACCAGCGGCGGGGCCCAGGGCCTGGCTTTAATTTTCCCAAGCTTTACTTCCATTGTTTCTCTTTGAAACCAGGGCGCAACAAGGTGACTGGACTTTTGTAATTGCTTTTTATTCATTTATTATCTTAACTCTCTTTTTCATGATCAGAGAATTAAATTTGTTTGATTGGTTCAAGGATCTTATCATCAATGCCTAGAACCTTGGCTGAATGAACAAATCAGCAAAATGATTCATTTGAAAGCTGGGAGATCAGCGGCCAACTTATGGGTGCTTCTTACTTTCCCCGCACAGACTCAGCTTGCACTAGGTTGGCCTGGCCGAACACAAGGTCCCCTCTCCTCCGGGGAGTGAAACCCCGGAACCCTGACGCCCACAGTGATGAGCATGTTGGAGCTGTGGTCTGTGAGCTGTACTTGCTTGGGGAGAGGTCACTTGGTGGACGTCATTAGCCAAAGGACACTGAATACCATCCTGCAGGAAGCCAGGAAGGTGGTAGGGAAACGTGAGTGGTGAGCAAAGTGAGGAAGGGCTGTTCACTATGCAAAATATCTGGGTTCTCCATGGCAGTGTCCAAGAAGCTCTATGCTGCGAAATCAGGGAAGTGTCTGCTGAGTTAGGGTCCGTGGAGAACAATTTCCCAGGGCAACCAGTAAGATGTCTTTTCATCTCCTTATTTGGCTTTTGCTTTTGCCTTTATCAGTAACGTACTCCTCTTGGGACACATCAATGAAAACTATTTTACTGCCTCTTCCTATAGGAATTCTGATTTATTAAGCCTACCTTGGCCATTTCTAGGGCTGTATTTGATAGAGAAGACCCTGTCTTCATGAGAGTTAGTGCAAGGTGGTTCCTGAAAGCCAGGAGGGGGATGATTTGGACAGGCCGTTGCAGGTAACCTGTCCTCCTGGGGAGCTGCCAACTGGCCTTGACCACGCCAGCTCATAGTATCTCTGGATCCAACAGTCTACAGTTCACACTTAAGCAAGAAACAGTGGAGTGAATGTCTTATAATTTTTTAACCTAGAATTTCTTTTGCCACCCACCACCTAAACATGACAGACCAAATCTTCTGAAGAGTTTTCAACACCCACAGCCTGGCAACTCAGAATAGGAAAAAAATCATGTACAATATACACTTTAAAAGTATTTTTAGTTTCTTCCATGAAGTGACATTTTATTTTACTCTTCTTAAAAACATTTAACTGTCAGCGATGGCTCATGTCTGCTAAATTCTGCAATTTCTCTCAACAACCTGCTTAGTTCTTCGAGACAATGGAGAGCTTTATCGTAACTTGTTTGCCCAAGTTACACAGGCGCAGAGCCATTTGGTGTGATTGTGAAACAGTGGAGGTTTACCAAGGGAGATGATAGGATCTGCCCCCCCCCAAACCAAAAAGAGCCCCAGTCCTTCTCTAGAATAGGATACAGTCATTCACATCTATCTGACGTGGTATCAGTGTCCTTGGGGAAGAAATGGCAGATACAGAGCTGATAATTTGAGGGTTGTTTTTTTTAATGGACCATTCACAACGGTGTGGGCAGGGTAATGGGAGCCAGTAGAGACATTTGCAGGACCAGCAACAGCAGGGAGGCACAACCCTGGCCTTAGATGGATGAGCAGTCACAGGGCCCCAGAAAGAGCAGCTGTACAAAAAGAACTTCCTAGTCCAGACCTCACTGCCTTTCCCCCAGTGGCTCCCATCAGCTAAACTCGTCAGAAGCCAGATAAGGACCCTGTTGATTTAGCCTCCTAGATCTCAGAGCAGGATGGAGAAAGATGGACAAGAGATTCCAGGGCAAATGAAAGAAATGCAGGAAATGGGGATTAGAGAGGCAGAGGTGACCGACAAAATGCTCCAGTTTATCTCTGTGTTCATTCTTTCATTCATCAGGCAGACATCGTTAAGCACCTTCTATAGATTCCCAAGCACCTTGGACACACTGGTGGAGTGATAAATACTTCCTTCTCTCTGGGAGCTCAGCTCCAAGCAGTAGCACTGAAAAGAGTCAGAGGATGGATGGTCAGCAGGGGCCCTGAGGGAAGGGCATGGGTGGGAGGATAAGAGGGTTTTTAATAGACCTTCTCCAGTAGTCAAGCACAGATGTGAGAGTTCCAGTAGTCAAGCACAGATGTGAGAGCTGACCAAAAAGAAGGCTGAGCACTGAAGAATTGATGCTTTCGAACTGTGGTGTTGGAGAAGACTCTTGAGAGTCCCTTGGACTGCAAGGAGATCCAACCAGTCCATCCTAAAGGAGATGAGTCCTGAGTGTTCATTGGAAGGACTGATGTTGAAGCTGAAACTCCAATACTTTGGCCACCTGATGCGAAGAGCTGACTCAGTGGAAAAGACCCTGATGCTGGGAAGGATCGAGGGCAGGAGGAGAAGGGGACGGCAGGATCAGATGGCTGGACGGCATCACCGACTCGATGGACATGGTTTGAGCAAGCTCCGGGGTATAGTGAAGGACAGAGGAGCCTGGTGGGCTGCAGTCCATGGGGCCGCAGAGTTGGGAATGACTGAGAGGCTGGGCAACCCCAGGACTTGGGCTGGGCTGGGGAGGGGTAGTCCTGAAGCCCTCAGTCCCCACTTCAGCACCTCTGGGTAACAAGCTGACCTAGTAACGTCTCAGTGAATCCCAGGACTATACAAAACTAAATACATATACTGCTTTTTATTGAGTACTTGTACTGTGTCAGGCATTTGACATATAATATCTCACTGAAGCCTTATGATGGCATTGCTGAGATAGATGTTACTTTCCACATTTTATGGATGATGCTAATGAAACTCCAAGAGGTAGCATGTCCTAAGATAACACATCTAGTGCCCGAGAAGATGGGGTTCAAAGCCAAGCGTTTCCGACATCGAACTCTGAGCTGCTAACCTTGAATACTAATGACAGAAAAGGACTTGGCCATGGTGTCTGACCTGGGTTAAATGATTCTCTTGATAACACCCCCGGGTGTTCTCAGATGACTAGCAGCTAGAACCGCTTCCCTATTTTAAGAAGCTGCTTGACTTGTAAAACAGTATGAGCTGCCTGCGTTTCGTGTGCACTGGCTTACAGAGGCGCTCTCTATGCAACACCGGTTTAAGGCCCTCCAATGACACTTCACTGTGCTTGGAACTAACTCCACGAGCTGTGTGAACAGTGGTCTAGCCTCTCCCACATCTGACTGGATCTCTGACCAACCACCCTTTTCTCACCTTGCTCCAGCCACGGTGGTTTTCCTTCTGGTCTTTGAGTCAGTTATGCAATTCCCACCATGGTTGCTGTTCTAAACCTTCCCTCTGTCTAGAATCCTTGCCCCACAAGTCTTCACAGACAAGTTTCTTTTCTTACTCTCTCTCAATAGAAATGTTCAAGAGTCCTTTCTGACCATGTCCCGTAACGGCCCCCAATCAACCTCTGAAACATCGCCCTTCTCCTCGAGTAATGGAAATAAAAACCAAAATAAAGAAATGGGACCCAATAAACTCAAAAGCTTTTGCAGAGGAAAGGAAACCATAATCAAAGTGAGAAGACAACCCACAGAATGGGAGGAAACATTTGCAAATAATGGCGGCAACAAAGGATTAACTTACAAAGTATACAGACAGCCCATGTGACTCAATATCGAATAAACAAACAATCCAATCAAAAAATGGGCAGAAGATTTAAATGGACATTTCTCCAAAGAAGATGCATATGGCCAGGAGACACATGAAAAGATGTTCGGCATTGCTAATTACTTAGAGAAACGAAAAGAAAGTGGAAAGAAAGCGAAATGAAACCAAAACCACAATGAGATACCACCTCACACCAGTCAGAATGGCCATCATCAAAAAACGTGCAAACAATGAATGCTGGAGATGGTGTGGAGACGGAACCAGGTAACCCGCTTACACTGTCTGTAGGAATGTAAACTGGTACAGCCACTACTGAGTACAGCACAGAAGTTATTTAAAACACTAAAAACAGAGCTACAGTATGATACAGCAACATCCCTCCGGGGCTTATGTCTGGAGAAAACCATGACTCAAAAGGGTACACGCAACCCAGTGTTCACTGCAGTGCTGGTTAAATAGCTAAGACAAGGAAGCATCCTAAACATCCACTGACAGAAGAGCAGATACAGAAGACGTGGTACGTATATACAATAGACTATTGCCCAGCCATTAAAAAGAAGGAAATAATGCCATTTGCCGCAACATGGATGAATCTAGAGATTATCATATTAAGTGATGAACTATGGACAGAGGTTTGTGACATTGTTCAGGAGACAGATATCAAGACCATCCCCAGGAAAAAGAAATGCAAAAAAGCAAAATGGCTGTCTGAGGAGGCCTTACAAATAGCTGTGAAAAGAAGAGAAGCGAAAAGCAAAGGAGAAAAGGAAAGATATTCCCGTTTGAATGCAGAGTTCCAAAGAATAGCAAGGAGATATAAGAAAGCCTTCCCCAGCGATCAATGCAAAGAAATAGAGGAAAACAACAGACTGGGAAAGACTAGAGATCTCTTCAGGAAAATTAGAGATACCAAGGGAACATTTCATGCAAAGATGGGCTCAATAAAGGACAGAAATGGTATGGACCTAACAGAAGCAGGAGATATTAGGAAGAGGTGTCAAGAATACACAGAAGAACTGTACAAAAAAAAGATTTTCATGACCCAGATAACCACGATGGTGTGATCACTCACCTGGAGCCAGACATCCTGGAATGTGAAGTCAAGTGGGCCTTAGAAAGCATCACTATGAACAAAGCTAGTGGAGGTGATGGAGTTCCAGTTGAGCTATTGCAAATCCTGAAAGATGATGCTGTGAAAGTGCTGCACTCGATATGCCGGCAAATTTGGAAAACTCAGCAGTGGCCACAGGCCTGGAAAAGGTCAGTTTTCATTCCAGTCCCAAAGAAAAGCAATGCCAAAGAATGCTCAAACTACTTCACAGTTGCACTCGTCTCACACACTAATAAAGTAATGCTCAAAATTCTCCAAGCCAGGCTTCAGCAATACGTGAACTGTGAACTTCCAGATGTTCAAGCTGGTTTTAGAAAAGGCAGAGGAACCAGAGATCAAATTGCCAACATGCGCTGGACCATTGAAAAAGCAAGAGAGTTCCAGAAAAACATCTATTTCTGCTTCATTGACTATGCAAAAGCCTTTGACTGTGTGGATCACAGAAACCTGTATGCAGGTCAGGAAGCAACAGTTAGAACTGGACATGGAACAACAGACTGGTTCCAAATAGGAAAAAGAGCATATTAAAAAGCAGAGGCATTACTTTGCCAACAAAGGTCCGTCTAGTCAAGGCTATGGTTTTTCCAGTGGTCATGTATGGATGTGAGAGTTGGACTGTGAAGAAAGGTGAGCACCAAAGAATTGATGCTTTTGAACTGTGGTGTTGGAGACGACTCTTGAGAGTCCCTTAGACTGCAAGGAGATCCAATCAGTCCATCCTAAAGGATATCAATCCTGGGTGTTCATTGGAGGGACTGATGTTGAAGCTGAAACTCCAATCCTTTGGCCACCTCATGCGAAGAGCTGACTCATTGGAAAAGACCCTGAAGCTGGGAAAGATTGAGGGCAGGAGAAGAAGGGGACGACAGAGGATGAGATGGTTGTATGGCATCACCGACTCAATGGACATGGGTTTGGGTAAACTCCGGGAGTTGGTGATGGACAGGGAGGCCTGGGGTGCTGCGGTTCATGGGGTCGCAAAGAGTCGGACATGACTCAGTGACTGAACTGAACTGAAGTCAGATAGAGACAAATATTTGACATCACTTATTTGCAGACTCTTTAAAAATAGAAATGAACTTATTTACAAAGCAGAAACAGACTCACACACAGACTTAGAAAACAAACATATGTTTACCAAATGGGAAAGGTGAGGGGGGCATAAATTAGGAGTTTGAGATTAACATACATACTCGACTCCACTTAAAACAGGTAACAAGGACCTACTGCATAGCACAGGGAACTTACTCAGTACTCTGTAATAACCTAAATGGGAAAAGTATCTGAAAAGAACAGGCATGTGTATATGTGTAACTGAATCACTTTATTGTACATCTGAAACTAACACCACTCTGTTAATCAGCTATGCTCAATGTAAATGCATACACGCTCAGCTGCTCAGTCGTGTCCGACTCTTTGTGACCCCATGGACTGTGGCCCACCAGTCTCCTCTGTCCATGGGATTCTCCAGGCAGGAATACTGGAGTGGGTTGCCATTTCCTTCTCCAGGGGATCTTCCTGACCCAGGGATCAAACCCATGTCTCCTGGGTCTCCTGCACTGCAGGCAGATTCTTTACCACTGAGCCACCAGGGATAAAAAATAGAATTTAAAAAAGAAACCTCTGCAATATTTAAAAAAATTTTTTAAAATAAATAAAACTTCACCTTGTCTTCTATAGCACTGATCACTACATATTATTTCCTGTCTGTTTACTCTCCACCCTCATGAGGGCTACAAACTTTCAACATCTTATGCAACTCACCTATCTTTTAGGTATTATTTCTCCTTAAATTTCAAGATGAGAAGAGTAGGCTTTAGGGATGCCCAAGACTTGCCAGCCACAGAGCAGGACCACAGCACAGACCTTCTGACTCCAAGCCTACTGGCCTTTCAAACCACCACTGCTGCTGGTCAGAGTTATGGCTCTGCGTATGAGGCCCCTGAGGGCAGTGGCTTAAGAAAAACTGTTTTTTCTCCACATTCTTGTAGAACTCAGTGTCTCTGCCAGGTGGAAGGTGTAGCTTCCATCTGTGGATCCAGGCTGCCTCTTCCAGTCATGGCCGTTTCTGAGCCGGCAGAGAGGGGAGGAGGGGGAAGGGAGGGGCTGCGGGCCCGGTGACCGCTTTGCTGCCCGCAGAGCTGCGCCGGAGATGGCTGCGGGGCGGGGGGTGCCCGCTCAGCTCTGGGGGAGCTCCGGGACTGAGAGCAAGAAGGGAGAACTAGATGCAGGGGACGATAAGCAGACTTTAGGCCTTAGAACAATCATGGTAGACAGAGATTAGTATCATTTCCCTTTTACTTATGGAGAAACCGGGGCTTAAAGAGGTCAGAGATCACACCATCAGTCAGAAAAAGGGCAGGACTCACAACAAGATTCCATTTTAGTTCCCTGTTGAACATTTTTGTCTGCCTGTCTGTCTGTCTCCTTCTCTTTCTCAGATCAGTTCAGTAGCTCAGTCGTGTCTGACCCTTTGCAACCCCATGGACTGCAGCACGCCAGGCCTCCCTGTCCATCACCAACTCCCAGAGTTTACTCCAACTCATCTCCATTGAGTCAGTGATGCCATCCAACCATCTCATTCCCTGTCATCCCCTTCTCCTCCTGCCTTCAATCTTTCCCAGCATCAGAGTCTTTTCAAATGAGTCACTTCTTCCCATCAGGTGGCCAAAGTATTGGAGTTTCAGGTTCAACATCAGTCTTTCTAATGAACACCCAGGACTGATCTCCTTTAGGATGGATTGGTTGGATCTCGTTGCAGTCCAAGGGACTCTCAAGAGTCGTCTCCAACACCACAGTTCAAAGCATCAATTCTTCAGCACTCAGCTTTCTGTATAGTCCAACTCTCACATCCATACATGACCACTGGAAAAACCATAGCCTTGACTAGACGGACCTTTGTTGGCAAAGTAATATCTCTGCTTTTTAATATGCTATCTACGTTGGTCATAACTTTCCTTTCAAGGAGTAAGTGTCTTTTAATTTCATGGCTACAATCACCATCTGCAGTGATTTTGGAGCCCCCCAAAATAAAATCTCTCACTGTTTCCACTGTTTCCACATCTATTTGCCATGAAGTGATGGGACCAGATGCCATGATCTTAGTTTTCTGAATGTTGAGCTTTAAGCCAACTTTTTCACTCTCCTCTTTCACTTTCATCAAGAGGCTCTTTAGTTCTTCTTCACTTTCTGCCATAAGGGTGGTGTCATCTGCATATCTGAGGTTATTGATCTTTCTCCCGGCAATCTTGATTCCAGCTTGTGCTTCTTCCAGCCCAGCGTTTCTCATGATGTACTCTGCATATAAGTTCAATAAGCAGGGTGACAATATACAGCCTTGACGTACTCCTTTTCCTACTTGGAACCAGTCTGTTGTTCCACGTCCAGTTCTAACTGTTGCTTCCTGACCTACATACAGATTTCTCAGGAGGCAGGTCAGGTGGTCTGGTATTCCCATCTCTAAGAATTTTCCACAGTTTGCTGTGATCCACACAGTCAAAGGCTTTGGCATAGTCAATAAAGCAGAAGTAGATGTTTTTCTGGAACTCTCTTGCTTTTTCGATGATCCAGCAGATGCTGGCAATTTGATCTCTGGTTCCTCTGCCTTTTCTAAACCCTTTTCTACATGTAAATCTCTCTCTCACACACATCCACACCCAGAGCTCAGTTTCCCGGGCTTAGATAAGGGGTATCTATTTTCACACTTGGAATGTCCTGCAGCTTTGGTCTCTCAGAAAGACCTCGACCAATGAGGAAGGAAGTGAGGTGAGTATCCGGGGGCCCGGGACCCTGTCCAGACTCTGACAGCAAAGCCTGCCTCCTGGAGAAGCTGTCCCTGGGTGCAGCATGCACTGATGCGCCGAGACCTGGGTCCCAGGTGGAGGGCCTGAGTATGCACTGGGATCTCTGTAAGAATGAGAAGCAGGGGCCCCTGCTTCCTGAGCAACAGGAGCAAACAGGCCAACAGCAGCCACAGGGCCACATGTCCTTGTGGACTGGGACAACCCCTGTGCACAGCTGCTGTCCTGGTGTCTGTATGAAAGGCACCCCTCTCACAAGTGCCCCAGTTTGGACAAATCATGGGCTTTCCTGATGGTAAAGAAGGCTTAGATGGTAAAGAAGCTGCCTGAAGTGCAGGAGACCTGGGTTCAATCCCTAGGTCCGGAAGATTCCCTTGCGAGGTGAAACACTACCCACTCCAGTATTCTTGCCTGGAGAATCCCATGGACAGAGGAGCCTCCGGGCTACAGTCCATGGGGGTCACAAAAAGTTGGACATGACAGAGCAGTAACACTTTGGATAAATTATACAGTCACCGTACCAATAGCCCTACTTTACCATTGGTACTCAGCCTTAAAAGTGTCGGAGGAGAAACTATGAACAGCTAACAAAGAAGAGACATGCCTAAATCTGAGTCCTAAAGTTAATAGCCATGGTTACATCCCAATAAGAAATTGATCAACTGTTCAAATTAACAGTAATTCCATGCTGCTGAATAAACCCAAACAATCTAATTATAAAGGTTAATTTTATAATGCTTTCTTAGATCAATTACTGAACAGAGTAAAAATGTCTTGGAGGATATTTTATGCTGCAGAATCATTAATGATTAAAAGGTCTAGGAACAGAAACACGTATAGTTACAAATTATTGAAACCACATAGGACTTTATGAAATTCTATCTAGGAGAGGCATTCAATAAATAATCCAGAATTCATCTATTTCATGTCCATGCCCTTTGGTTTCAATGACATTCCCATTTTTCAAAACAATATTGAGTTACACTGCACATGCAGTTTCAGAGAAGTTCTTCCAGTTAATCAAAATTTACTCAATTTGTAGCACAACTTTATTCCCCAGAGGTCATCACTGACACTCCATGTCTATGAACCTGACCAAAAAATCCTAGAAGGAGAGCTGCAGAATGACAGTTCTCAAGAAACTTTGTGACTTGGAATCAGAAAGATGTAAAGATCAAGACATAAAAGAAGTTTATGCTTTGTGAGGTTAGAACGAAATACCGGATACGTTCATAGTCTAAGGATAACGAATAAGAGAAAGAAAACAGCAATTTAAAATGAACTCACATAAAATAGGGACCAACATTTCATAGTAAATGATGAGAACAAAGCAAGTTCCCACAGGATTCAGGGAAATTAAGAGCCGTGCCGATTTTGGTATAACTTTCCAACAAGATTGTACTTCAGCATACACTGTATTTCATTTGATTCTTGATTTTTCACAATACCAGTGCAAAGAGGATCATTTAACAAAAACGTGTTAAATGGCCTCTCCGAGGGTTCCTTACACCCTTTCACATCCAAACGTTTACTTGGGTGCTTATTAGCTGGTCAGCCTTCTGGGCTGCCTCTCCTCTCAGCTGTCAATCAGTCGGACTGCAACAGGGAGTCATTTGTCAAAGTCCTGTTAGCACACGTGACTGAGCAATTCTCACTTCTATCAACCTCCTGAAATCTTGCATCTTTCAGAAGATGTGCATTTTCACTTTGCAATCTACGTGCACTGTATTAACAGCACATTGTTGGATGTTCTGTACTCTGGAGTCTGAAAAACAGACATTTCTATGATTGGTGGGAATCAACATTAAATGTAGCAGAATGTTTGAATGGGGACTTTCTGCTCAGGTTCATAGACATGGAGTGTCAGTAATGTCCTCTGGGGAATAAAATTGTTGTGCTACAAAGTGAGTAAATTTTGGTTAACTGGGAAGAACTTCTCTGAAACTCCATGTTGAAGGGAGAGCAACTTTATGACTGTCAGGCCCATCAGGTAACAGTTCTCTTTTAAGTCCCCACACCAACTGTGCAGTAGCAGGGCCTTAGATAATGAATTCTGGGGGTGGCCAGGACTCCCTAGAATTTCAGGTTCAAGTCCTGAGTCCATCAACTTGTGCTATGGTCTTGAGCAAGTCACTTTATTTCAATGACCCTCCAAGCTCAAGAAACCCAGATCCACTTTTGGGGATCCCAGGAGTCCTGCACACATGTTCTAATGCGCATGTTCTCAGGGGTCTGCTGAGATGTCTCCTCAAAAACATTCAAACCGTCAATTGTGAGGTTTCTTGCATGATCTCCAAAGCTGCTTCCAGCACTCACAACCTCTGATTTCTGACTTTCTCTGGGCCAAACTATCTGTGAGGAATATAATTAAGCCAGAGGGTGGGGGTGTGAAGGGGACCTGTTATCTGTAATCAGTACTGAAATGTGGGTAGGTAATCCATCTGTTCCAGCCAATCTACCTCCCAGCAACCTCTTGAAACTTGTGAGAAGCTAAATATTTTCAAGTTTGCTGTTTCAGGAGAGGCAGAACGCTGTATAGAAGATTTAATGATGCTTGTGGAAGTCATTAGAGAAACACTGGGCACTCGGCTGAGTCTATTTCTAAGGGTTTGAAACATCATTAATAACTATCTTCATGTATTACTAATTATGACAAAAATCACTGCAAATATCAGAACCAGACAGATAGAAAATGACATATAACATCTGATGTGGACAGAGCAAGTAGGTTTTCTGAACTGGCCTTTAATACAGTTATTCCAAACCTTGACATCATCATAGCTAAAACTTCGTTACTTACTAAGTGCTAATTTTATATTTAAAACTCTATAAAGATGATCTCAACATGATATTCCTGTAACAGCAAATACAAGGGGAAAACAGGAAACTGCTTTGACGACATCAGTTTCACTTTTAAACCTCTTTAGAATCTCCTTTGTTGGACTCAAAGAATCTGTGTCTTATTTGTTTATCTATTCATCAGAAATAAAAGGGACTCAGGATGCGGAAATTTGGTATGATACTACTGAACCAGTGTAAGCTTGAACTCATAAAATCTTAAATGATAATACTCAGTAGTGGATGGGCTAAAGCCCAGGATTGTAGGAAAATAGCTTATATATTTTTACTTAGCATTCATAAGCAAACAGAGTCTGTCTCATTGTAAGAAAAACTTATGAGAAACCTGAAAAAGGTTATAGGGACTGAGTCGGTTATCGTGAGAAGCTGGGATACAGAAACCAAGAAAGCGGTTTACCGTCTACTTTCTCAGCCATAGAAAGATTTCAATTTTTAAAGGGCTCTGGGAAAACAAATATGTTGGACTCCAAACCAAAGCATGCTTCCTTACAGATACGAAAATACATATGAACAAAATGATTGAATGTGTATGGAGAAACAAAGCATTGCTTACTAATTCAAGTACGTGCCAGGATTTATATTCAAATTGAGTAGAAATATTGGGAAACTGACAATAGGAAGGAATTATTTTTCCACCGCCAAACGGCCAAGAGCTTATTCAGATCACAGGTTTCCAAACACTGCGCCATGGTGAAAGTCAGTCAGGAGTTTCAGAAGAGACGTGTAGGTTTCTGTGGCCACACGTGCAGGCAGCGTGCCAAGGGGACGTTTCGGACCTCCGTCTCCCTAGCGTCCGTCTCCCCTTCTTCCTTGCACTCGCCCGTGTTCCACTGGGGCCCGCCTCTCCCCACGCTCAGCCTACGCAGCTCCATTGGGGCTCCAGCCGCGACCTTGAGCTCAGACCCCGGACTCGGGCCTGGCCAGTTTCAGCGCCACTTCCTTCAGGCCACAGTGACGGCAAGAGGAACGGGTGTGACCAGGCTGGCTGCGGTACTGTCAAACCTCTGGGCTGTGGGGAGGCTACCGAAAAGACCTCTCCCCATTCAGACAAGTACGGGACGAGGTCGCTGCTGTAGTGACTGTGCCAGGCACCGCCTGGAGGAGCCAGAGGGTGACATGCCCCGTCCAAGCCCCAGACCTCACTCTGCACCGCACATCGCGTTCAGTGGTCCTGTCTCTGAGACCCTGTCTAGTCTGGAACCGTTTCCCCGTCTTTCTCTGACTGTTCTGACCTTGAACCTTTGGAAGATGACGGTCAGCTATCTTTGGAGGGCTTCTCAACGTGGGTTTTCCTGATTTGCTTTGTGGTTGGGTCACGTTGTGCATTTTCAGTGAGGCTATCACAGGGGTTCCTCCGAAGGCCTCGCATCAGGTGGCACAGGATCTCGATTTGTCTCAGGACGGGTGGTGTCTGCTCACTTTGGCCACGTGAATGAGGCGGTGTCTGCCGGGTGTTTCCACTGCAAAGCTGCCGTTCTCCCTCCTGCAGTAAGCGTTTTGGGGAGAAGTACTTTGAAATTATGTAATGATACTATTTTTAATCACACTCTCACTTCTTTGTCTCTCTGATTTATAGTTTCCTGTTTTCTTTAATGGGTTACAGTCTTTCACGAGCGTTGTTTATTCTGATGCGCAGGCCGCCCTCCGCCTGGCCAGTGGGGGCCACTGTTTGCGTCTTTGTGACCTGCAACCATCATTCTCTGATCACTTGCTTTTCCGACTCAAGCTGTTTCAGGCTCACCCTGTACTTCCCTAGCCCAACTCTAGGATCAGCCATTTCCCCGGCAAGCCCTGCTCTCTTTTAGTGGCAGATGGCTTTTAGAGACCAAGATCTGGGTATCAGGATTATCATTGCTTCTGGCATCTCACTGGACGGAGGCAGGAGATGTGTGTGTGTATGCACACACACACACAAATGCACTGACATCCGCATTTCCGAATCTGTGTATACAGAAAACCACGGATTCACACTGACCTATCCAAATCCAATCAGTACCAGAGTTGATTCTACTTTTCTTCCTCTCCACATTTGCAACTCCCTTCCCGAGAGGAAAACAGTCTGGATTCCATATCAGCAGTATATGCAGCTCTGGTATCAGCCTCCCTGGATGTAAGGGATCGCCTGTCTCTGCAGCACCGGGGACACCCTCCCCTCTCTTGGTGGGCTCTGCCCCGACCCAGGGCCATCCCCGCGTGGACGCCCTCCTCACCCGGCTTGGCCCCGGGGGCTCCCCGGCAGACGCCCCTCAACTTGGGCTCCGACCGCCCTTCTCTGCAGGCCCCTCCGCTCCTGCGGGCCCTGCCCTGGTCTGGCCGCACTGGGCCTGGCTGAGACGCCTCCCGCCTCCTCTGCCGCCCTTCTCCGCAGGTCCCCCTGCTCCTGCAGGCCCTGCCCTGGTCTGGCTGCACTCGGCCTGGCTGAGACGCCTCCCACCTCCTCTGCTGCCCTTCTCCGCAGGTCCCCCTGCTCCTGCAGGCCCTGCCCTGGTCTGGCCGCACTGGGCCTGGCTGAGACGCCTCCCGCCTCCTCGGCCGCCACGCCCACTTGGGCCTCAGGGAGCCTTCCTCATCCTCCACAAAGTGCAGACCAGGGAGCAAAGAGGAAGACGGGAGATTTCGAGTTTTTAAAGGAAACTTTTCACGCTTTAAAAAATTGCTTTCTTACTGAAAAGTGAACCATCCTTTTTTGATTGGAAAGAAAGAAAAGAAGGAAGTTTTGAGGGTTTCCAGTAAGTGGTCTGGTCCTCTCTTAAGCTTTTGCTGACGGTAATGGATGAAGGGATGACGGATGGCTTTAAAGAAGCAATACATACCATCTATGGCTCAGTGGTAGGGAATCCTCCTGCCAGGGCAGGAGACACAAGAGGCCCGGGTTCAGTCCCTGGGTCAGGAAGATCCCCTGGAGAAGGAAATGGCAACCCGCTCCAGTAGTCCTGCCTGGGAATCCCATGGACAGAGGAGCCTGGGGTCTACCGTCCATAGGCAGCGAAGACTCAGACATGACTGGGCATGCTTCTCAAAGAAGCAGATCCCACCATAAAGCATTTCCCCTTCACGGGCAAGGGAGACAACAGTTCCTAGGCAACCACCACCCCAGCCCAGCCTGGGGGAGCCTCAGCCTGGTTCTCCAGCCCACTGCACCTCATAGAGGACCCTGCAGAGGGCCTCCCGGCCCCCGGCTCTGGCCTCCTTGGCTGCCTGGCACCTGGACCCTCAAACATACTTTTCCCTTGCTACAGGAGAGATCGTGTTCTGGGAGGCTTCATAATTTATCTTCAAAGCTCTGAAAATAAATGTGGGCCTTGTATTCAGTGTGCTACTTAATGGAACCCCTACTGTTTAAGAGAGTGGGTTATTAGTGACTTGATTATTATTCATGAATTCTGTGAAAATCCGGATGATCATTTTATCCTGGACAGGAATTACAAACGATTATACAGGAAAGCGTGAGTGTTTTTAATAGCTCAGTGTGCCTTGTTCACACACACGGGAGGTGAGGGACGCTTGCATTCACGCGCCGGCGGCTGAGATTTACCAGAACGAGGGCCTCCTGACACCGCGCGGCTCGGCTGGACCCCAGGCCGCGCACCGGGCCCTGCTCCGCGAGGGGACCCAAGAAACAGCAGTGGCGAGGGGGTTCACGCGAGAGCCCCGAGCCCCCAGAAAGGCCTCTGGGTCTTAGAAAACATGCTTGCTCATGCTTTACGTTCCTGGAAAGGACTGGGGAAATTCTTGCCCCTACGGAAGACACCTTCCCATTTCGAGGTGAAATAGGGCCTCCTGCCGGGACAGCAGAGGGCTGACCGCACCCTCAGTCTGAGGCCCGGAAGCCGCGGGCTCACGACTGGGTATTTCTGGGCGCTGTAGCCAAATAGAGAAGTAAGGAATGCTAAAACCGTGTGGCCAGCCTTAGGACTCCAGAGTCTGATGCTTTCTGTTTTCTTGAGATCAAGAATCAAAGTGAAGTGTGTCCTCAGCGGCCAGTCCTAGCCATGGAAGGCAGGCCTCCAACCGGAGGGAAAGCAAATAGCGGTCCTATGACAGGACAGCCTGCTTAGAAGACAATATTCTAAGGAAAAATTATTAAATTATAAATAGAAATCTCTAAAGAAAGGTCTGAGGATGACAACACTATGTTCACTGAGTCTTTGAACACACACACACACACACACACACACACACACAGAGACACTCACATGACATAATCCCAGGGGATTCATTCTGCTTTAAGAAATAATGCAGGTCACAGAAATCCCTGTGGCTTCCCCTTGAGGGTTTTTGCCTAGAAAATTATTTTGCTCTAAACTTTAGTGAGTATGAGGATTATGCGGGAATTTGCTTATAATGCTAATTCCATAGCTCCGTCCCCAAAGGCTGTTTTAAATGATACAAAAAGCATACTCTGAGGAACAACAAATTAGAGAGAAAAGAGCGAGGGTGTCACGGGAGACAAGCCTGCTTGGGGTGACTCAGCCGTGACTCAGGCTGCAGATCGCTGGAGAAAGGCAAGGGCTGAGCCTCCCTCGGAAAGAAAGCATTTATTAAATTATACTCAAGTAATATCACTACAGTACATTCGGTTTTTCAAAAAGCAACGAGAAATATAATAATCCAATTATTCTAACATATTATTTATTGTCACTTTATTCCCATTCCTTTTTCAGACCCAGATTTTCCTCAGTTATTACCACAAGATATGCATTTATAAAATGGTGTTGCCTCCTCTTCTATTTCACAGAAGTCTTATTCTATGTCTCCAGCTGGCCTCCCTGACATAATGGCAAAGTGCTCCATCTTGGTTTATTAACTGGTTTAACGATGATTTACTTTCATCATGTCCTTCTTACATTTAGTGAACATGTGGTTGGCTTCCAGTCTTGCTGTGTTGAATACCTTCATCCTGTAACCCTCGGCATTTTGCATTAACGCTTAAGGTGGACGTCCTTCTTTCTCGTGTTTTAACCATGAATACACCTCTCCCATCATCTCCCCTCAGGTCGGGCCCAGGCACAGATTCAGCCTATGGGCCTTCGGAGCACAGCAGCTGAGGGCTAGGAAGCCAAGAACTTTCAAAATCTACTGAAGGACATCAAGAAGGAAGGGGGTTTCTTTCTGTGCTGTTGTCCAAGTGTCTGGAACAACCATAAAAACAAAACAACAAAATTCCAGGCCTCTTACGGGCCTCAGAGAAGAGCTTATAAGCTTTTGGGAGTGGAAAGGAAGCAGAAAAATGAAACATAAAGTGCATCCTGAGGAGCTGGTTCAAGGCGGCAACTCACCAAGATCCTGAACTCACCTCCTCCCACGGGCGCACCGAATCTACAGCTACGCGCGGAACAGTTTCCTCTGGAAAAGGTCTGAAAGCTAGCAGAGGCACCCCTACACGTGCGGAAAATGAGAAAAAGGCCTCAGTGAAGTGGGTCAGAGAGGCTGAGACAACAAACTCGCCACGAGCCCCGTCCCCAGCTCAGGGACCCGCAAGTGGGTAGAAAGAAAGAAAGTGACGTCGCTCAGTTGTGTCCGACTCTCTGCGACCCCGTGGACTGTCACCCGCCAGGCTCCTCCGTCCTTGGGATTTCCCAGGCCAGAATACTGGAGTGGGTTGCCTTTCCTTCTCCAGGGGATCTTCCCGACCCAGGGATCAGACCCAGATCTCCCACATGGCAGGCTGACGCTTTACCATCTGAGCCCCCAGGGAAGTCGCAAGTGGGGAGAGGACTCACAAATCCAGACCTTCTCCCTGAGAAGTGAGATATTTATACCTCGTATCAGACGCCTCAGTTTTTAAGACAAATGCCTGACAGATGAGCCCCTAAAGTATCTGACCAGTGGGGCTCGTTTCCATAAGAACCAAACAGCTGCCCTGAACTGAGAAACGCCTCCTGAAGGGCTCGTGGGCAGCGTCACCCACCCCGGGGCCAGGGCAGAAGCAGCCACATGGCATGTGCCCAGACCTCAGGTGAAAGAGACGCATCGGCCAGCCTTAAAGCGTTCGGCAGAGCAGCAGGGGCCTGCTGGGGTGCTCTCTGGGGATGGAGGGCTTGGCGGGGCCATTTTCGCACTCTCCGTTGGCCTTGTTAAAGCCAGCAGGCACTACTATTTTCATTTCACTCTAGACCTGTACTTCTCCTCAGCGGGTGCCGTCTTTATCCTCCGACCGACAGAAATTCTCCTGCTGCGTCTCCCAAAGGTGGGCGCTCACACACATCCCAGTTCCCACACCTAGTGCCTCAGTGTTTGCAGCAGCAGCCCAGGGGATGGCCTTTCATCACCAGGCTCTGGAGGCCAGGGGATCCCGCATTCCTGGGCACAAGGTGACTGGAACAATCAGAGAGACAGTTCTTGACAGACCACCACTTCCTCCAAGGTAGAGCCGACTAAAATGGACCCCCAGCCCCTCTAGGAAAGAGGCCTATTTGCTTATCCTGGAGCTCCAGCCTGAGGGGTGGGCTTCAGGTGTGGTAGACTTCTAGGGGCTTGGGGAAGTGCTCCCAGGGGCTCGGGGACATGCTCCCCAGGGGATCGGGGAAGTGCTTCCCAGGGGCTCGGGGCTGTGCTGCCAGGGGCTTGCGGATGTGCTCCCAGGGGCTCAGGGAAGTGCTCCCAGGGGCTCTGGGAAGTGCTCCCAGGGGCTCCGGGACATGCACCCCAGGGGCTTGGGGACATGCTTCCAGGGAACACGGGCTGGAGGACAGCATGTTTGAGCTTCCCCTCTGCCTCACAACACCTTGCTGGTACCTCCCAGAAAAGAGCTTAGAGATCACCTAAGGCCCTGATTCCTATAATGATCATTTAGGAGACACGCCAGAACACCTGCTCTGGTGGCCAGTAGGGCTTAACCACTGCAGTTCCACAGGACTCATATTTGCATAATGTATTTACACACTTTAAAGTTGCCTGAAGCTGTGGCATCCAATCAGCCTGCATCTAGGTGCTGTGATTCCACCTCTCAGGACACTGACAGGTCTTGGAACACGCTCAAAAACTGAGAGCTAGTCAAAAATAAAATAGGCTACTTGGACAATCTCAAAGGTTCAAGGGAACCAAGAGCTAGGACAAGGGTGACTAAGGTTCACCTCTGACACAAGGCCACTCCTGCATGACTGGGAAAGGGGGCTGTTTCATCTACTATAGAGAAACAGAGAGCCAAGAAAAATGAGAAAACTCAGGAATGTGTTCCAAAGGAAGAATAAGATAAACTCTCAGGAAACAAAATTAAAAGGAGACAAGCAATCTGCCTGGTAAAGAGTTCTAAGTCGTGGTCATCACGTTGTTCACTACAGTTGAAAGAAGAATGGATGGACACAGTGAGAACTTCAGCTGAGAGACAGAAGATATGTGAAAGTACCAAACAGACATCACAGACCTGAACAACACACTAACTGGGCTGAGAGATGCAATAGACAGGGGTTCAACAGAGGACTAGACGAAGCAGAATAACGGATCACTCAACTTGAAGACAGGGCAATGGAACTCACCCAATCAGAATGGCAAAGAATGTTTAAAAAGTGAGGATAACTTAAGGGATGTATGGAACAACATCAAGCAGATGTTGTTGGAACAACATCAAACGTTTGCTTTATAGGACTCCCAGTAAGAGAAGAGAGAAAGGTGTAAAAAAATCACCTGAAGAAATAGTGGCTGAAAATCTCCCTTATCTGGGGAAGGAAACAGACATCCTGATCCAGAAAGCCTCAAGACCCAACTAAGATGAACCCAAAGAGGCCCAAGACACATCATAATTAACATGTCAAAGGTCAAAGACAAGAAGAGAATCTAAAAGCTGCAAGAGGAAAGCAACTTGCTATGCGCAAGGGAATTCCCATAAGACTATTAGCAGATTTTTCAGCAGAAACTTGGCAGGCCAGAGGCATAATATTAATATATTTCAAGGGCTAAAAGGAAAAAACTTCCAACCAAGAATACTCTGTCTCGCAAAGTTATTATTCAGAACTGAAGGACAGATTAAGAGTTTCAGACACGCAAAAGTTCATCATCACTAAACTGACCTTAAAAGAAATGTTAAAGTACCTCTCTAAGCTGAGAAATTAATAGGAAGAAAACGTGTGAGAGTAGAAATCTGACCGGTAAGAGTAAATATATAGTGAAGGTAGTAGATCAATCACCTGTAAAGCTTGTATAAAAATGAAAAGACACAGTAAAAAATAACCAAAACTATGGCTTCCCTGGTGGCTCAGCGATAAAGAACCCACCTGCCGTGCAGGGGCTGCAGGTTCGATCCCTGGGTCGGGAAGATCCCCTGGAGCGGGGCATGGCAACTCACTCCGGTGTTCCTGCCTGGAGAATCCCATGGACAGCGGAGCCGGTTGGGCTATAGGCCACAGGGTCACAAAGAGTTGGACACGACTGAAGTGACAGCCTACATGCACACACAATGTTTATTTAAGGGATAGATAAAAAGATAAAAATTTGACATAAAAAATACCAAATGTGGTAGGGGAAGAGAACAGTGTAGAGCTTTAGAACATGTTCAAACTCGAGTTGTTACCAACTTAAAATATTCTGCTATAAATACACGTGGTTATATGTAAGCCTCATGGTAACCACTAAGCAAAAGTACATAGTAAATGCACACAACATAATGAGAAAGGAAGCTAAGCACAGCACTAACGAGAGTCATCATCCAAAGAGGAGGAGCAATATGAGAATGAAGGGCCGGAGAGGAGCTGCAAAACCACTGGAAAACCATTTTAACCATAAGCATACATCTATTAATAATTATATTTTAAAATGTATTAAATTCTTCAATCAAAAGACATCGAGTGGCTGCATGGATTTAAAAAATAAAACTCATCTATATGCTTCCTATAAGAGACTCATATCAGATGTGAGGACATAACACAGACTAAAAGTGAAGACATAGAAAAAGACATTCCGTGAAAATGGAAAGCAACAGAAAGCTGGGGTGGCATACTTATATTTAACAAAATAGACTTGAAAACAAAGACTGTGATCACAGACAAAGGCGGGCATTACATACTATAAAGGGGTTAAGCCAACAATGATTGACACTTAAAAATATTTGAAAACGATACGGCATTTGAAAATATTTATGCCTCCAACATAGGAGCACTTAAATATATAAAGCAAATATTAATAGACCTAAAGGGAGAAATAGACAGCAATACAATAATAGTAAGGGACTTTAATACCCCACTTACACCAATGAATAGGTGTCAGCCTTAAATGACACAGTAGACTTAATAGATATATACAGAATATTTCACCCAAAAGAAGCAGAATACATATTCTTCTCAAGCGCACATGAGATTCTCCAGGATAGAGCATATGTTTGGTCACAAAACAAATCTTAATACATTTAAGAAGGCTAAAGTCATAACAAACATCTTTTCTGATCACAGTGATACGAAACCAGAAATCAATCACAAGACAAAACTGGAAATTCCACAAACATGTGGAGATTAAACATGATACTGAGCAACCAGTGTGTCAGTGGAGAAATCAAAAGAGAAATCAAAAAACACCTTCAGAAAAATGAAAACAAAAACACGACATACCAAAATTTACAGGATGCAGCAAAAGCAGTCTTGAAAGAGTTCATACTGGTAAGTATGCACCTCAAGAAGTAAAAGTAATCTCAAACAAACTTCACATCTCAAGTAACCAAGAAAAAAACAAAAAAGAACAAAATTAGTAGAAGGAAGGAAATAAGAGAGTAAAAACAAATGAAATAAGGACTAAAAAGAGAAAAGAAAAGATGAAGTAAATTAAGAACTAGTTCTTTGAAAGATATAAAACTTTAGCTGGACTCATCGAAAAAAAAAAAGACAAGATTCAAATAAAGTCACAAAACAAACAAGAGATGTTACAACAGACACCACAGATATACAAAGGATCATAAAGAGACATCTACAAATAATTATATGCCAACAGATTCGACAACATAGAAAAAATGGACAACTTTCCAGAAACATGTAACCTTCCAAGACTGAATTATGAAAAATGGAAAACCTCAACAGAATAATTCAGTTCAGTCACTCAGCCGTGTCTGACTTTTTGCGACTCCAGGGACTGCAGCATGCCAGGCCTCCCTGTCCCTCACCAAGCTCCATCCTGGGGCTTGATCAGACTCAGGTCCATTGAGTCGGTGATGCCATACAACCATCTCATCCTCTGTCTTCCCTTCTCCTCCTGCCTTCAATCTTTCCCAGCATCAGGGTCTTTTCAAATGAGTCAGTTCTTCACATCAGGTGGCTGAAGTATCAGAGCTTCAGCTTCAGCATCAGTCCTTCCAATGAATATTCAGGACCGATCTTTAGGATGGACTGGTTGGATCTCCTTGCAGACCAAGGGACTCTCAAGAGTCTTCTCCAACACCACGGTTCAAAAGCATCAATTCTTTGGCACTCAGCTTTCTTTATAGTCCAACTCTCACATCCATACATGACCACTGGAAAAACCATACCTTTGACTAGATGGACCTTTTTGGCAAAGTAATGTCTCCGCTTTTTAATATGCTGTCTAGGTTGGTCATAACTTTTCTTCCAAGGAGTAAGCATCTTTTAATTTCATGGCTACAGTCATGGTAACTGCAGTGATTTTGGAGCTCAGGAAGATAAAGTCTCTCACTGTTTCTATTGTTTCCCCATCTATTTGCCATGAAGTGATGGGACCGGATACCATGATCTTAGTGTTTTGAATGTTGAATTTTAAACCAGCTTTTTCACGCTCCTCTTTCACCTTCTTCAAGAGGCTCTTCCGTTCCTCTTCACTTTCTGCCATAAGGGTGGTGTCATCTGCATACCTGAGATTATTGATATTTCTCCCTGAAATCTTGATTCCAGCTTGTGCTTCATACAGTGTGACATTTCACATGATGTACTCTGCATATAAGTTAAATAAGCAGAGTGACAATATACAGCCTTGACGTCTTCCTTTTCCTATTTGGAACCAGTCTGTTGTTCCATGTCCAGTTCTAACTGTTGCTTCTTGACCTGCATACAGGTTTCTCAAGAGGCAGGTCAGGTGGTCTGGTTTTCCCATCTCTTGAAGAATTTTCCACAGTTTGTTGTGATCCACACAGTCAAAGGCTTTGGCATAGTCAATGAAGCAGAAATAGATGTTTTTATGGAATTCCCTTGCTTTTTCTATGATCCAATGCATGTTGCAATTTCATCTCTAGTTCCTCTGCCTTTTCTAAATTCAGCTTGAACATCTGGAAGCTCATGGTTCACATATTGCTGAAGCCTGGCTTGGAGAATTTTGAGCATTACTTTACTAGCGTGTGAGATGAGTGCAATTGTGTGGTAGTTTGAACATTTTTGGCATTGCTTTTCTTTGGGACTGGAATGAAAACTGACCTTTTCCAGTCCTGTGGCCACTGCTGAGTTTTCCAAATTTGCTGGCATATTGAGTGCAGCAGTTTCACTGCATCATCTTTTTGGACATGAAATAGCTCAACTGGAATTCCATCACCTCCACTAGCTTTGTTCGTAGTGATGCTTCCTAAGGCCCACTTGACATTCCAGGGTGTCTGATTCTAGGTGAGTGATCACACCATCGTGGTTATCTGGGTCATTAGGACCTTTTTTGTACAGTTCTGTGTATTCTTGCCACCTCTTCTTATTATCTTCTGCTTCTGTTAGGTTCATACCCTTTCTGTCCTTTATTGTGCCCATCTTTGCATGAAATGTTCCCTTGTATTTCTAATTTTCTTGAAGAGATCTCTAGTCTTTTCCAATTCTCCTGTTTTCCTTTATTTCTTTGCATTGATCACTTAGGAAGGCTTTCTTATCTCTCCTTGTTATGCTTGGTAACTCTGCATTCAGATGGGTATATCTTTCCTCTTCTCCTTTGCCTTTCACTTCTCTTCTTTTCTCAGCTATTTGTAAGGATTCCTAAGACAAGCATTTTGACCTTTTTGCATTTCTTATTCTTGGGGATGGTTTTGATCACTGCCTCCAGTACAGTGTTACGCACCTCCAACCGTAGTTCTTCAGGCACTCTATCAGATCTAATCCCTTGAATATTTGTTACTTCCACTGTAGAATCATAAGGGATTTGATTTAAGTCATACCTGAATGGTTTAATGGTTTTCCCTACTTTCTTCAATTTAAGTCTGAATTTTGCAATAAGGAGTTCATGATCTGAGCCGTAGTCAGCTCCTGGTCTTGTTTTTGCTGACTGTATAGAGCTACTTTATCTTCCGCTTCAAAGAATCAATCTGATTTTGGTATTGACCATCTGGTGATGTCCATGTGTAGAGTTCTCTTGTGCTGTTGGACGTGGGTGTTTGCTATGACCAGTGCGTTCTCTTGGCAAAAAGAGAACATTTAAAAGGCTCTGTTAGCCTTTGCCCTGCTTCATTCTGTACTCCAAGGCCAAATTTGCCTGTTACTCCAGGTGTTTCCTGACTTCCTGCTTTTGCATTCCAGTCCCCTATAATGAAAAGGACATCTTTTTTGGGTGCTAGTTCTAGAAGCTCCTGTAGGTCTTCACAGAACTGTTCAACTTCAGCTTCTTCAGCGTTACTGGTTGGGGCATAGACTTGGATTACTGTGATACTGAATGGTTTGCCTTGGAAACGAACAGAGATCATTCTGTCGTTGTTGAGATTGCATCCAAGTACTGCATTTTGGACTCTTTTGTTGACCATGATGGCTACTCCATTTCTTCTAAGGGATTCTTGCCCACAGTAGTAGATACAATGGTCATCTGAGTTAAATTCACCCATTCCAGTCCATCTTAGTTCGCTGATTCCTAGAATGTCGATGTTCGCTCTTGCCATCTCCTGTTTGACCACTTCCAATTTGCCCTGATTCGTGGACCTAACATTCCAGGTTCCTATGCAATATTGCTCTTTACAGCATCGGACCTTGCTTCCATCACCAGTCACATCCACAGCTGGGTATTGTTACTTTGGCTCCATCCCTTCATTCTTTCTGGAGTTAGTTCTACACTGATGTCCAGTAGCAGCATATTGGGCACCTTCTGACCTGGGGAGCTCATCTTTCAGTGTCCTATCTTTTTCCCTTTTCATACTGTTAATGGGGTTTTCAAGGCAAGAACACTGAAGTGGTTTGCCATGCCCTTCTCCAGTGGACCACATTTTGTCAGACCTCTCCACCATGACCTGTCCGTCTTGGGTGGCCCCATATGGCATGGCTTAGTTTCATTGAGTTAGGCAAGGCTGTGGTCCATGTGATCAGATTGGTTAGTTTTCTGTGATTGTGGTTTTCAGTCTGTCTGCCCTCTGATGGAGGATAAGAGGCTTATGGAAGCTTCCTGATGGGAGAGACTGACTGAGGGGGAAAGTAGGTCTTGTTTTGATGGGCGGGACCATGCTCAGTAAGCCTTTAATCCAATTTTCTGTTGATGGGCGGGGCTGTGTTCTTTCACCTGAGGGTAAACTATGGTGGAAAGAATGAAGGTAATGGTGACCTCCTTCAAAGGGTCACAGGCACACACTGCTGCTCTGAATGCCCCCAGCCCTGCCGCAGGCCCCGCTGCCCCCTGCCTCCACTGGAGACCTCTGGACACTCCCGGGCAAGTCTGGGCCAGTCTCTTGTGGGGTCACTGCTCCTTTCTCCTGGGTCCTGGTGCATAAGGTTGTTTGTGCCCTCCAGGAGTCTGTTTCCCTAGTCCTGTGGAAGTTCTGGCAGCTCTATGGTGAGGTTAACAGCGACCTCCTCCAAGAGGGCTTATGCCATACCCAGGTCTGCTGCACCCAGAGCCCCTGCACCTGTGGCAGGCCACTGCTGACCCACACCTCCTCAGGGGACAGAGACAGTTCTGTCTCAGTCTCTGTGGGGTAAACAAGGTATGTTTGAGCCCTCTGAGCGTCTCTGGTGGATATGGGGTTTGATTCTAAACGTTGGATTAGGTTTGATTCTCCTACCGTTTCAGGTAGGAGACTATAAATTGATTTAATATGTTTAGGCTCTTCTTAGCCTCTTTGGGCTTATTCTCTGTGATTATTAATAATTACCAACTTGAGTAGTTTTTCCTAAAAATGCTAGGTTAGGCTATTGAACTTGCAGGTCAGTCTATTCAGAGTCTAAGGGACCTTAACATCCCCCTTATGTCAGCTGAAATTTACTTCCTTGATGCCCACCTTGAGTGCTAACTCACTGACCTGTGCAAGAAGCAGCAGAACAAGGCACTGACGAGCACTGGGCTGGAATCCCGACTCACTTCCTCACCAGCCATGTGACCCTCAGCCACTACTTAACCTTTTGATGCCTTTGGAGATTTAAGTCTACGTCTACAATTTTTGGTCCTCCAGCATGGTGAGCAAAACTTACGCAGTATTTTTGGTTACTCAGCCAGCAGGAAGCCAGTGACTCAGAATTGCCTGCTTTCTGTTCCATTTTCTGGGGAAAAACAAACTGGATGCCTATGTGTAAATGCCTGAGAGCACAGGGAGGAGGGGAAGGTGATACAACACAGCATGGGGAAGAAGGTGAGACACTGTCATGCTTGGCTTCTATTACAGCCGGCTTGATCTCTGGAGAAAAGCTCTTCCCAGCTTCCTGGACTGTGAGGTATCATGACTTTCTGGGGGCCATCAGGCATACAACCTCCTTCTTTATAAGATCTTCAACTTATAAACACAGTAACGGAGCTCCACGTCGTTGGGGAATGGAGGAGTTGCTGGAAGTGGGTCACCTTGCAGGGCTCAGCACGTGTTAGTCTTTCTCCCTGCTTTGGTTGGTTCTCACTTGGATCATCACAAAAAAGCCCTATGAGCCAGGCATACCCCGGGCCAAGGTGAACCCCTTCCATACGTGAATTCGGCTGCTTTGGGGAAAACACGTAGCCGAGTCTCCTCAGTATGAGACACTCGGGGCGGCCAGGGAGACTGGTGATCTTGTTCATAGTGCTAGAGGAGGCACCTGGTAAACATTTATTAAACAGACAGCAGGTCAAGATACAGAGTTCATTTGTTGGATTTGATGAAAGTGTTTCCACAGATTCAGGGAGGTTGCCAGGCTATGTCTAATATATTATTTTTATAAGGCAACTAATTTTTACAAAAAAACTTAAAACATCTTCTTTCAGGTGCTATTTACTCAAGCAGATGTGGGCCACAGTCACAGTCCACTTGTGATTCATCATCCAGTTTAGGTGAGTGCTTGCTTTCCAGACAAGGTGGATTTTTTACGCTCCCCATTTCTACCCTCATCTGCCTGAAATGTGAATTTGAACTAAAATGAAAACTCTGACGTTCTTTCGTGGCTCCAAACCAAAGGTACTGCAGTGCCAGGAACGAAGGCTCCTTGGTCCAGACCAAGAGGAGGTACTTGTGGAGGCCAAAGGCCGATCAGCATGACGGTAGGTAGGGCTGCTGCTGCTGCTGCTGAGTCGCTTCAGTCGTGTCCGACTCTGTGCGACCCTATAGACGGCAGCCCACCAGGCTCCGCCGTCCCTAGGATTCTCCAGGCAAGAATACTGCAGTGGTAGGGAGGCCCCTTACAAATACCTGTTGTAACATCTGAGGTCTTTTAACGAGAAAACGGGAATAAAGTAGACAAGAGAACTAGGGCACAGATTAAATGCCTGGAAAGAATTTAAAATATCACTTAAGGACTAAAATCAAAAGGAAACCCTGTGTCATACATTTGTTCTTACTGATTGCAAGTGTGATGGCAAATGCCCACGGCTTCTGAGGCAAGGACTCCAGAGGCCTGAAAAGAGCAGGGCTTGTCACTTATATGCAGATGTCTGCACTAGTGAGGTCTCACTGGCTGAAGAGACAAGAGGATGCTACATACCTCTCGGGCTAGAGACAGCCTCCACAGAATAACTTCAGGATTCCTCCAAATTAGGCAAAGGGAGGAAGTTCTCATAGATTTTAATGGTGACTAAGAAACTTCACCAAGTAGGACATTAGAACTTTGGTCAGCTTAAGGCAAAAATGTCTCTCTGTAACAATTTAGCAAAGTATAATGAAAAGGAAAAACTAACAAAGTATTTTTCAGAATTTTAAACAGGACTCCTTTCCCGTTTTAAAAACTCAGACTACGTTTCAACTTGGTTAAATACTCACACTGACCACACTGTTCCTACCCAGGAAGGTGGCATGAACCACCCAGAGCCCTGGGGTTTCTGCTTTGGAACCAGGACTCAATTTTTTCATTTGTGAAAGTTGTGACAACATAAACTACTCTGCAGACTCATTATGAAGATTAGCTAAAACAAAGAGCCTAAGACAATGTCTAATATTTCAGTTCAGTCGCTCTTCGTGTCTGATTCTTTGCGACCCCATGAATTGCAGCATGCCAGGCCTCTCTGTCTGTCACCAACTCCCGGAGTCTACCCAAACCCATGTCCATCGAGTAAGTGATGCCATCCAACCATCTCATCCTCTGTCATCCCCTTCTCCTCCTGCCCCCCAATCCTATGCAGCATTAGTGTCTTTTCCAATGAGTCAACTCTTCGCATGAGTTGGCCAAAGGACTGGAGTTTCAGCTTCAACACCAGTCCTTCCAATGAACACCCAGGACTGATCTCCTTTAGGATGGACTGGTTGGATCTCCTTGTAGTCCAAGGGACTCTCAAGAGTCTTCTCCAACACCACAGTTCAAAAGCATCAATTCTGCAGCACTCAGCTTTCTTCACCATCCAACTCTCACATCCATACATGACCAATGGAAAAACCACAGCCTTGACTACATGTACTTTTGTTGGCAAAGTAATCTCTGCTTTTAAATATGCTATCTAGGTTGGCCACAACCTTCCTTCCAAGGAGTAAGCGTCTTTTAATTTCACGGCTACAATCACCATCAGCAGTGATTTTGGAGCCCCCCAGAATAAAGTCTGACACTGTTTCCCCATCTATTTGCCATGAAGTGATGGGACCAGATGCCATGATCTTAGTTTTCTGAACGTTGAGCTTTAAGCCAACTTTTTCACTCTTTCACTTTCATCAAGAGGCTCTTTAGTTCTTCTTCACTTTCTGCCATAAGGGTAGTGTCATCTGCATATCTGAGGTTATTGATATTTCTCCCGGCAATCTTGATTCCAGCTTGTGCTTATTCCACCCCAGCACTTCTCATGATGTACTCTGCACATAAGTTACATAAGCAGGGTGACAATATACAGCCTTGACGTACTCCTTTTCCTATTTGGAACCAGCCTGTTGTTCCATGTCCAGTTCTAACTGTTGCTTCCTGACCTGCATACAGGTTTCTCAAGAGACAGGTCTAATATTTAGTACTTTGTAAATGCACACTATTCTTAGAATGAAAAAATGCATTTTTCTCAATGAACCTGAAGAAGAATCGCTGTTTTATAGTCAGAGAAAAAGAAATCATGGTGGCTTACTGAATCTGACAGCAAATGGCTAAGATGCAGTATTTTTCCCTGCATTAGACCTCCTCCCGCTAATATTCACTAAAGAACTGCATATGATTATAAATTAGAAAATGGAATAAACTGCCATATCTAGGCATGTTCGGTTAAGTCGCTCAGTCGTGTCCAACTCTTTGCAACCCCAGATCTAGGCATGTAGCCTTTTAGTAGAACTGACATTCATTAAATTTTCTTTCTTTTGATTTAATAAAATTCCCATGTCAAATTCTTTCAGCTCCTAAGAAAGTGATTAAGATGCTTTTAAGATTTTTAGCTAAAATGTTCATCAATCCTAAAAGGCAGTGCTAACATCAAACAAAGATAGAAAGCAATTGTATTTCCCCCTCACTCTGCACATCAACAAAGAAAATTTTTTCAAACCTTTACCCAGGCACAAACAGTAGTACTGAACCTTTAATTCCGAGTCCTTACTTTATAGAGAAAACAGAAGCAGAGTGATTAAGTGACTTGTTAAGGTCACATTACTTTAAGTATCGTTAATTTTTGAGAGAAATAAGGTAGACTCCAAGAATTAGAAAAATGAGGTTGACATTGGTCACATCAAATTCTAGGGAAGGTTAACAGATGGCATGTGAGCAGTTAAAAAAAGGAGGTAGCATGCTTTCACTAAGAGTGAAGCATTTCCAGGTAACTTCATTTGCTTTCTTGATTTAATATACTAGCAAGATTAGGCTACTTCCATAGTGCTTGTCAACCAAACAGGACGAAGCTTCTTATTCTTTCAGTGTCCTTTTAGGAAATACAAGCATCTAAGAGACTAGTAGTTGCTTCAACAACTGTACCCAAAGTACGGACTGGTGGGTCAAAGTAATCTAGAGGGCCGTCTACAGTGGCATTCTGAAGAGGGCCTGTATTTCATCCTGTTTTGTTCAGTATTTATCTGTAACCTGGACAAAGCCTCTAAACACCAAAGGCATGCTTCATCAAAATTGGGACTGACATAGGCTGGGAGAAGAACCAGAGTTCACGCAGACCTTTACAAGTTGATTTTAGTAAGGATGAATGTAGTCCTTCAACTAGGTTAATGAGAAATTGTGTAGGTAAGTATTAGGAACCAGCCTGGCTTACCAGCAACAGCCTGAGGTTTAGCAAAAGACAATAATGTGATACGCGTGCCTAAAAATGACGGTAATGACAATGATAATGTCAACATATACTAGTCCTAACGGTCATATGAGAATCACCTTGATGATGGCAGTAACGCTTCTGGATCCTGCTTTAGTCAGACCACAGGGCTGTGTTTAGTTCTAAGCAACGCATTATACGTGAGAGACTGAAACAGTCAATGCCAGTGGTCTAGAATAGGTATCATGCAAGATCTGAGAAAAGTATGAATCCTGAGGGGAGACATGAAGAGGTGGCCATGTAGAAGGACCAAGACGGTTCTGCCTAGCTTCACATGTGTGCTATTTATAGGAGCGTGTGGGTGACACTTCTGTAATAATGAAATCCAACCCTTGTGGGGTGCTGAATGGCTCGACCTCTGCAAGTCCATCAACCACCTCTGTATAGCCGAGTTCTCTTTTAGCCTCTTCCTTCTTAGATCACAGTGGAAGGACTATAAAATCATGTGCTCAGGAACCTATTCCAGACTTCCTGTTAAGACCTGTGTTCTTTGCTATTAACACTAAATCCTCGAGGAGGTTACGTTATAGAAGTGATATGACTACACAATTAAATGTTAGAAATGAGCACTGAGTATATCCTGTTTATTGTGTATGATTTACACGAAAAATGATGGTCTGGGGTTGTACAACAATAAACCAATCATTACATTTAGACCTGGGCTTTTGAAAAGCTTGCATTCCATTTTAACAGTTCACATATATTTAACAACTTATATATAAATCCAGATCACAAATAATCTTAAAGAGTTAGTTAGCTTAGAGATAAACAAGAAACACAAAAGAAAACCACATAGATTTACCTTTAAATATCAGCATTCATATTACAAGAAAGATGAAAATGTTTTAAAAAAATAATTAGGTCAAGTCACTTAACATATAATAGAGAAATAAGAGAAACAATATTTTAATTAATACTAATACTTCTAACTTACCATCATATATTCTTTACTTTTTCAAAATTTAGTTGCCTTGACTTGTCAGCCTCAGATTATATCAGCTTGTTACAATGACAACTCTAAAACCTCCATTTTTTTTACAGAATTTTTAAGCCAACTCTTATTGAACTTTTCTCCTTCACAGCAGCTGTTTATAGATAGCAGGGAGCCAAGAATGAAGGGCGGAAACAGATGGAAAGCAAAAAGTACAACAGCTATCTTAAGTTCAGCTCTCAACACTGCTGGTTGAATTTGGAACCAAAACCTCTTAACAACTGGCAGATAACAGCTAAATCTTAATAGGCAAAGAAGAAATATTTTCTTTCTGACGGCTGCTATCTAGAAGAAAACCAAGGTCCCATTATACTGCCTAAATATAATGTGTGGCTTATTACAGAGAAAACTGTAACAATGTCAGTTTAACCAGTAAGTGTCATAACTGAGCATTATCACTTAAAGGAAACAAACAGTAAGAACAAAAATCACACTAACCACAAAGTTCCACAATACACACGTGAGAATTAGCTTTACTCTGATTTGACCCCTTGACACTAACTGATTATCAATGAAATACGGTATGGAAAGATCACAGAGTAGAAAACAAGCAAACATTAGTTTATACAACAGTGACTATATACATCAGAAGGAAAACATGCTACCTAATGCAACATTAAGGCCTGAATGTAAGCATTTCCAAAGTCACAGATGCCCCAAAGAACCTCTAAATTACAAAGTCACCACATTACATGCATGCAATGTTTAGTTTTGTTTTATCCATAAAAGGATACACAGTATTTTACTGTAAATACCAGACACATTTACAATATATGCAAAAATTAGAATGCAAGTTTTATGCTCCTTATATTTAAGCCTCAAATGTGCCAACAGTGAAAAGTCATTTATTTTTAAGAATGGAGAAAAGAGATGGAATCTAAATACTCAGAGAAATTATACAAATAAAACGTAAACTTTGCATTTGGGAAGCCATATAAACATTCCTTTTTATGTGTCCAAACTAAATTATCAATGTACTACTTGGATGGATCTACACTCACTATGTGCTTTACTAATTTACTTGCTCAAATGTGGCATTCTGAGACCCATCATCTTTCTCCGGTCTTGGTACCTGAAGCATCTGGAAGTTAAACGTCATGTCCGTGTTGACATACACTTGACTACTGGGTGGGGCCACCTAAACAGAAAACTGTGCAGTCCTAGCTGGTTACGTAATTACAGAGATGACTCTGCGGTCAGGCTTCCCATTTAAAAAAAGAAAATGTGAGGAAAGCTGATTTCCTCTCTTGTGTAAAAGCTTGTGAACAAGTCTCTTTCAGAGGATAAATTTGAGGTCAGCATCTTTTGTCTTTTATAGAAAGGAAATTAATACCAGAGCTGTGTTACCATTCAGTTCTGTTCACACAGTTACTAGGGAATCATACAATCTATTCCTTTTTCATCCACAGCTTCCTTTGACGCTATTTTAATTCTGGGTGAATAGTTTTACCAAAATATATTAGTGCAAAGAAACAAAGGCTGATAATGCAATATGAATAATCTCTGTCCAGCAATACTTTAAAATAATAAATTATAACAGAGGAAGGTTTAGATATGTTGTAAAAAGGTGTGGTCAAATCTGTCCTGTACTCCATCAATTTGATATTTTATACAAGATAGTACAATTAACTTTCTAGTTTTTTTAAGGATTCAGATTTTCCTTTGGGATACAACAGAATGAGAGTTTTAAAACACTTCATGCTTTTTTTTTTTTCAGACTTTCCAAAATATTACAGAGTCAAAATTACCTTTAACTATATCCAATATTTATTACACAAATGTGCCATGAGTGTTCTGGACCTTCAAGTATAACTTTAGACAAACAGAAAGGATTTCATAATGCCATCTAATTCGTCTCACTGTACCAAGCACTGAGCACAGGAGATTGTTCATATTCTTTATTAACTTCACTTTAAGCACATCCACCAGTTCAAATATAATAATTAACTTTCTACCTAACCATTTCAAGGAGACTACAATTAAGATATAAACACTTTGTAATGCTCTAGCCAGAAGTTTTGTTTGGCATTCTAAAAAGTCTTAATTTGAAAGAGTAGATACCTTCTTACAAAACCACTCAGTATTATGAACCAAGAGGTTTTGATGAAGCAAGAGCAAAGGGACCAAAGAAAAAGCATGCTTTAGAATTCCTTTTTATTTCCAACGAAACCAAATTTTACTACTGTTGTGGTCACAATCTTCACATTTGATGCAAATAGGAAAGCTTAATTATAATCACTTAGTGGCAGTACTCCAGACAAAACCAATATGTGTGCCACATAGATGATTATTTCTTCTGGAGAGAATTAACTGATAAGCTTGACTTTACAACTAATAACATGTTCAACTAAAGAATATGGATGCACTACTTCAACATTCAGCTTGAAAACGTTTAGTACTTTTTGCAAACCTAAACTTAAGTTTAGAAAGGTTAATATGCTCTTTCTAAACTATGGCATAGACTATATATAGCATTTTTAATATATTTATATATAATTATTTGCACATCAGATTTAGAAGGAATCTGCAGCTTTACTCTGATAGACCGATCTCATTCAAGTGGGAAGGTTCAGGGGGCTTCTGCAGCACTGTCACTGTCAGGGGGGGCGTCATGATCAGGCTCAGAGGAAGCAGCTGCGGGCGTTTCCATCACAGCAGGTGGGAAGTGACGGCGGCACACGGGGCAGGTCCCGGACTGGAGGGAGAAAAAAAGCACGTTCGAAGCTGACAAACGGAAAGGTCTGAATTGCTACCAAGTGTCAGAACAGTAGCATTATCCTAAACAAGTCAAATAATGTAAAACAAACTCCACCCACAAAACACAGAGAAGCGGAAGTCTGAGGCGATTTCCCCTTATCCCAATCAGACTCTATATTTCTTTGAGGGGAACAATGTCTCCTCATCAGTTCTGTGTGTTATAGGTCACTCATCTTTCCTTTAGCGAGTACTAACTGAGCATCTGCTATACTCTCCACTTAGCACTGGTGCTACAAGGGTGAGCTTACGAGTCACAGGGCATGTCCTCCCCTGAAGTGAATTATTATGAATCTATGATGTATGTATTAAGAGAAACGGAGACTTAGTTAATTCACGTCTTTATTACGTCAAATCATCCCCCTAGGATCTTCCGCACATGCAGTAAAGCCCCCCCCCCCCCAAGTGTGGTGCACATATGTCAAAGGAGATGGACCGCAGCCCTTCTTTATGAGCCACGTACTTCCTTTCCAGAAAGTCAGGAAGAGTTAGGTGCCTCCTGAGTAACAGAACAAATCAGTGAGGACAGTGGAACAGGGAAAGCGGTTAGACTGGGAGTGCATGATTTTAGGACCAATGGCAGATCACAGAGACTGTCATGTGGGGACAGATGATCCCCTCACAATTCTCCCTCCCAGAGATCTCCCTGATAGAAACCTGGCTGAAGAAATCATGCTGTTGAAGGCGACAAAGATATGCATCTTGGGAACCTTCTCCCCAGGGCAAACGCTTCACAATACGCTGCTTCCTGACAGGAGACAGACTAAAGACACTACGACCTTGGGCTAAAGCAAAATCACTGACAATTTAAGACTGTGCGACATAAGTAAATTTACAATACAAGAATTTAACTCAGCAAACAGGTACTGTGCACTTGCCATAAAGATGGAGCCAAAAGAGCAACATCTGAGAGTCAATAGAGGAGTACAGTCTCAACCAAGCACATTCTAGCCGTGGAACCTTGCACGGGTGACAATTACTGGGCAATGAGAGCAAAGATACCAATGCTCCAGAGTTGTTATCAGGATTAAGGGGGAAAACGCACACGAATCATCTAGGAGTGACACAGAGCAGGCACAGACAACACGAGACCCTTCTTGAGGCTCTGATACTATTGTGGAAATTTAAAGAAAGGGGAGGCTAAGAATAGAAAAGCTGGAATTTAAGCTGGACTCCCTAGAACCTCTATTTTTACAGTAAGGAGATGATCATACCAGGACATGAGAAAAGAAAATCATACCAAGACATGAGAGGAGTAAATCTGAAGGACAGACTAGATCCCAGAAGGCCTTGAAAGCCCAGACAGGAACTTTAGATATTACAAAGGAATAATGAACATTCTGCACTGGATTTGAAAGATATTAACTAGAATTTTGACAGAGCTGAAGTGGAAGTAGAAGGGGAGCAAAACCAAAGCAAAAAGAAGGAAAGAAAAGGGAGGAAGGAGAGGGCAGAAGGAGGAGAGGGGAGATGCAAGGAAGCGGTTATGGAGGAGACACAGAGCCGTATCCGTACGCAGCCAAGCTGGGAAAGCGATTTGGGAGCCTCCACTGAACTGCATGTCAATATCCTTTATGCAAGAATAGAGTTCACTGAGATTTAAAGAATACTTTATTAAGTAATTCAAATCTACTTAAAAATTATTGGGTAAACATTAAAAAACAGTATATAAAAATGTGAATCAGAGGTACTTGGTAGGTTATTAAATATTTATCATACACATTTTTACTTTATATTTTAAATATTTTATTGAAGTATAGTTGATTTAGAATGTTGTGTTAATTTCTACTGTATGGCAAAGTGATTCAGTCATATATGTATTCTTTCTCATATTCTTTTCCATTATGGTTTATCACAGGATATTGACTATAGTTGCCTGTGCTATACAGTGAGACCTTGCTGTTTATCCTCATTTTTAGAGATACCGTCTCATATTAGCAGAACATCTGTATAATGCTACAGTACTCTGAGTAGTCCCAAAGACTTCTTGGCTTAAGATATTTTTGAAAACATCAAATTTCAGAGATACAATCAAAGATCTAACTAGCTTTATCCTAACATCATTTTCTTACATTGATTTTTAGAAAATCTTAGTAAGTTAAAGGGATTCCCTGACGGCTCAGATAGTAAAGAATCTGCCTGCAATACAGGAGAACCAGGTTCAATCCCTGGGTCAGGAAGATCCCCTGGAGAAGGGACAGGCTACCCACTCCAGTGTTCCTGCCTGGGAAATCCTATGGACAGAGGAGCCTGGCAGGCTACAGTCCGTGAGGTCACAGAGAGACGAATATGACCTGAGAGACTCACACTCTCACACCTTAGTAAGGTAAAGTAGCTTGGTATTATCATTAATCTGTAATCATTAAAAGGTAACCAATTTTAAACACTAAATTAAAAAATATTTTGAATACGTAGCTAAGTACAACTTTTAAACACTAAATTAAAAAATATTTTGAGTACGTAGCTAAGTACAACAGGCTTAAAAGACACTACTATCATCATTAGCTTGTAGGAGAAACTATTAAAATATTAATTCTAAAAAAGTAAATGTGCAACTCACCTTTTGTAGCCAAATTGAGACACAAGGTTTGTGAAAGAAATGGTGACAGGGTAGCTCGGTGGCTATGTCGTCCTTAATGTACTCGCTGCAGCAGATGGGGCAGCACTGCTCCTGACCAATAGCTGAAAACAAGTAACGGGATTTATCAGTCCCATAAAGTGCAATTTAATAAAACTGAAATCCAACACATTAACTCATAGGTGATAACTACAGAAGATGAAAGAACCAGAACTTGATCAATTAACTGGCAAATGTATCTCTGCTTAACGCATGACAATCTGGAATTTAATAAACACTGCCTTTGTAGAAAAGCTGACTGGAGAACATTTGTCCCAACCTATCAATTGATAAATTTAAAGATTCCACTAGGTAAGTTTGTCAGAACGAAGTTTCACAGAAAACCTAGTGAAAGTTTCTGACAGTATTTCTATTCTATGTGCACGGGTAGCATACTTGAATATGCAACATGTCATCTGACACGTCTATTAGAGATAAACTTTGCCCTTACCAGCGTGATCTTCAAGAACAAGGGTCTCTGGAAGACCATCAATGCTCTCCTTACTGGCTGGGGGATTGGCCACTTCAACATCCACTGCAAGAGACTCTAAGTGTGCCAGGGCAGTCTGAAAATGGAAAGTCACATCACTTTGTTGGATACACTTTTTAAGCAGCAACGAAAGCCATGCTCAAAGGTGTCATCTAAAGTCACATCCAGCGTTAGCCCTCTTCCTGTTGGTTTCTTTTGCTTCGGTTCCTCCACTAAACCAAAAATATCATAAACATACGGAAAAAAAGAAATAAACAAACCTATTTCTCACAAGTACAACAAAAGTCTCTTTTGTCTCAATAACCATCTATTTGACCATCATACTTGTATTTTCAAAACAGTGGTTACCTCTTCTAACTTGTGAGTTTCCGTGTGAGATCAATCACATCAAAGAAGGTAATATTTTGGATAGGTTCAACTCGTTAAAGTAAAATATGGCCAAGGTTACAAGATGTTCAAGGTAGGGAAGCAAATAATGCGTTCCTGAATGGCAACATCTACTCCTGGCATGGAGTCAGTGCACCCACGTCACCAAGGCCACAAGCACTGGCACAGCTTGTTTTACTGCACTTGGCAGATACTGCATTTTTTACAAACCAAAGATTTCTGGCAGCCCTGCCTCAAACAAATCTATCAATGCCACTTTTTCCAACAGCATTTCTCATCTCATGTCTCTGTGTCACATTTTAGTAATTTTCACATTTCAAACTTTTTGATTATTATTTATTATGATGATCTGAGATCAGTGAACTTTGCTGTTACTACTGTGACTCACTGAAGGCTAAGATAATGGTCAGTATTTTTTAGCAATGAAGTGTTCTTAAATTCAGGTATATACATTTTTTTAGACATACTGTTTCTGCACACTTAATACAGTATGCTGCTGCTGCTGCTAGGTCACTTCAGTCGTGTCCGACTCTGTGCGACCCCATAGATGGTAGCCCACCAGGCTCCGCTGTCCCTGGGATTCTCCAGGCAAGAATACTGGAGTGGGTTGCCATTTCCTTCTCCAGTGCATGAAAGTGAAAAGTGAAAGTGAAGTCGCTCAGTCCTATCTGACTCTTAGCGACCCCATGGACTGCAGCCTACCAGGCTCCTCCATCCATGGGAGTTTCCAGGCAAGAGTACTGGAGTGGGGTGCCATTGCCTTCTCTGTAATACAGTATAGTATAAACATAACTTTTATACGCACTGAGAAATCCAAAATTCATGTGACTCACTTCACTGTAGTGCTCTTGAACTAAATCTGTAACCTCACTGAGATATGCCCATACTCCCAGTTGTCTGGGTTGTGAACTTTAATTAGGGACCCAAATGTCTGGAAAAAGTCACTATTCTAAGAAGGACAAGAAGATCAGCAGATCTTATGACCACCTAGTAAGAGTCAGCCTCATCCTTTTGTGGCTTGATTAGCTAGCTCTTTTCACTACAATTAAATTAGAAATGCAGACAGGACCTATACTCACAAGATCTAAAAGGCAGAAACAAACCAAATATCTACTGATGAATGTATGAACAAACTGGTTAGTAAAGGTAAGTATATTGTCAAATTCAGAATACTCTGATACTGTAATATGGTAGTATATCAACCATTTTACTGAGTATTAAGGTTAAAGGATAAGAGTATTAAAAATAAGTATACTACAATAACTTGCTAATGAATACTCAATACACAAAGAGAAACTGTGCCATGAAAAACCTAAGGGGGGAATAAAAGGGCAGAGCTGTTTGCATGCAAATGAAGCTGTTACCAGCAAAAAGTAAGCTATTAAGATGTCTTATGTAAACCTCACAGAAATCATAGAGCAAAAATCTACATTAGGTTTTTGTGTAGATAATACATCTACATTATCTACACAAAAGATAATGAAAATCAAGTCAAAAGAAGACAACAGGAGAGGGAGAAAGGAACAAGGGAACTACAAAACAGCCAGACAATAATGAGAACGAACTATTAACTTCTTACCAGTCTCCAATCAAAAGGCATACAGTGGCAAAAGGAGAAAAAGAAGACCCAACTAACTACACGCTACCTACAAGAGACTCGCTGCAGCCTCCACTGTTTGTATGTGCCACACTGTTCCAGCTTTACTGGGATATAATCGGCATGCAACGCTGTGTGGGTTTAAGGTGGACCATAGGGCTTCCCAGGTGGTGCTAGTGGGAGAGTCCCTGGAAACACACAGGCTCAAAGTGAAGGGATGGAAAAAGATACTCTATTCAAGAGAAACCAACGAGCACGGGCAGCTATGCTTCCATTAGATAAAAGAAACTTTAAGCCAAAAACTGTCACAAGAGGCAAAGATGATTATTACATAAAGAATCAACTCATCAAGAGGATGCAACAATCATAAAAAATATGTACTGAATAACAGAGAACCTAAGCATAGTAAGCAAGTAAAAACAGATCCAAAGTGAGATTAGACAACAATAAGGTAGTATCGGGAGTTCAAGAACTCCCTTTCAACAACAGATACAGTACTCAGACAGAAAACAAAAAGGAAACACTGGACTTGGACTCTAGGTAAAACAGACCTAACAGACAGATGGAGAACATTCCACAAAGCAGCAGCAGAACATACATTCTTCCTGAATGCACACGAACAGTCTTCAGGTTAGACCGTATCACAAAACAAGTCTTGACAAATTTGATAAGACTGAAGTCACACCAACTATAGTTTCTGACCAAAATGGCAAGAAATTAAAAATCAACAGGAAGAAATTAGAAAATTCATAACTATGTGGAAATTAAACAAAACATTTCTGAACAACCAACAGGTTGTCCACATGTTCAATATGCCAAAACTTACAGGATGAAGCAAAAGCTGATCTGAGAGGGAAGTTTACAACAAAGAAAGTCTACATTAAAAAAAAAAAAGGAATTACTCAGGCAACCTAACTTTACACATTAAAATTTGTATAGAACCACAAAAGACCCTGATTATGAATAGCCAAAGCAAATAACCAAGCTGAAGGCATCACATTTCCTGATTTCAAACTATAGTGATTAAAACAGTATGGAACTGGTATAAATAGACACACATACCAATGGAACAGAATCAAGAACCCAGAAATAAACCCTGGAAAATACAAGACCTGATAAAGGAGCCAGGAATACTCAATGGGGAAAAGACAATCTCTTCAATAAATGGTACTGGGAAGACTGAAAAATCACATGCAGACGGATAATCACATGCATAAAACTGAACCCCTGAGAAGAATCGATGACTGAACTGTGGTGCTCGAGAAGACTCTTGAGAGTCCTGTGCACTGCAAGGAATTCAAACCAGTCCATCCTAAGGGAAATCAACCCTGAACATTCGTTGGAAGGGTTGATGCTGAAGCTCCAGTACTCTGGCCACTGATGTGAAGAGCCGACTCACTGGAAAAGACCCTGATGCTGGGAAAGATTGAAGGCGGGAGGAGAAGGGGACAACAGAGGATGAGATGGTTGGATGGCATCATCGGCTCGATGGACATGAGTTTGAACAAGCTTCGGGAGATGGTGAAGGACAGGGAAGCCTGGTGTGCTGCAGTCCACAGGGTTGTAAAAAGTTAGACACGACTGAGTGACTGAACAACAACAACCTTACACCATTCACAAAAATTTAACTTGACACGGAATAAAGACTTACACGTAAGACCTGAAACAGCAAACTCCAGGGAAAAAACACTGAACAAAAGTTCCTTAACACTGGTCTTGTCAATGATTTTCTGGATGTGACAACAAAAGCAAAAACGGTAGGGGGAAGGAAGGACTATATTAAACTCAAAAGCTTCTGCACAGGAAAAGAAACAATAAAATGAAAAGCCAAGTTATAAATTCCAAGAAAATATTTACTGATCATGTATTTAATAAGGGATCAATATTTAAACATAAGAAAACAGTTACAAAAGAAACATTAAAAAATGTTTCATTTTTTAATGAGGTTGATGTATGGCAGAAACCAACATGCTATTGTAAAGCAGTATCCTTCAATTAAAAACACCTTTCAAAAAATGAGCAGAGGAACTGAACAGACATTTCCCCGAAGACACGTAAAAGGTCAACAGATATTAACAGATGCTCAATATCACTGATCATCAGGGAAACGCATCAAAACCACAATGAGGTACCACCTCACGTCTGTTATGGTTGCACATCTGATCATGGTTATCATGAAAAAAGGCAAGAAAAAAAGTGTTGGCAGAGCTGTGGAGATAAGGGACCCTCATGCACTACTGGTGGGAATGTTAATTGACGCAGCCACCATGGAAAACAGTCGAAAAGCGCCCCCCCCACCCCCAACCACATTAAAAACAGAGCTATTGTATGGTCCAACAATCGTGCTTCCTGGTAGTTACCTATAAGAAATAAGATTAGGATCCTGAAGAGATATCTGTACTGCCAGGTCCACTGCGGTATTGCTCACATCAGCCAATATACAGCATCCGCTCATGAACAGATAGATAAAGATGTGTTGTGTGTATATATACACACACACACATACATACACACACACACACACACACACACACACACACACACACAGTGAAATATTACTCAGCCATGAGAAAAATGGAAATTCTGCCATTTGTGACAGCATGGATCAACCTTGAGGGCATTAGGCCAAGTGGAACAAGCCAGACAATGAAACACAAATACTGTATAACATAACTTGTATGTAAAATCTAAAAAAGGTGAATTTATAGAAAAAGAGAGAAGAGTGGTGGTTGCCAGAGACTAGGGATTGGAGAAAACGGGCAGTTACTGGTCAAAGGGCACAAACTTCCAGTTATAAGTAAGTCCTGGGGCTTCAAGGTAGCAAAGTGATTATAGATGACCATACTGCATTATATACCTGAAATAGGTAAGGAAGCAAATCTTCAATGTTCTCACCATTAGACAGAAATGGTCGTTATATGAGGTGATGGAGGTTAGCAACCCTGTTGTGATAATCACTGCACGATATGTAAGTGTATCAAATCAACATACTGTACGCCTTGTATGCTTGGGGGCTGAGTCACTTCAGTCGTTCAGACCCTGTGTGGCCCCATGGACTGCAGCCCGCCAGGCTCCTCTGTCCATGGGACTCTCCAGGCAAGGATACGGGAGTGGGTTGCCATGCCCTTCTCCAGCGACCATCCCGACCCAGGAACTTTACCACTAGCACCACCTGGGAAGCCTTACGGCCCACCTTAAAGCCACACCATGTTACATGTCAATTATACCCCAATAAAGCTGGAACAATGTGGTACATACAAACAATGGCGTATAATTCAGCCTTGAAAAAGAAGGGAATTCTGACATACGCTAAAACAAGAATGAACACTGAAGGCATTATGCTAGGTCAAACAGGTCAATCACAGAAGGATAAGTACTGTATCCCTGATACGAGGTACCTGAAGTATTAAAATTCACAGGACAGGCAGTGGAATGAAGGCTGCCACAGAATGAGAAGAGGAGGGATGTGGTTATTGTTTATGTACTTACTGCCCCTTAACTATATACTTAAAAATGGTTAGAATGGTCAATTTTACATTATATAACTGTTACCACAATACAAAATAAACTAGGCTTTCTAGGTAGGAATAGGGTTCTGCCTGATGGTTAACACTGTGTTGTATTGGATGGCAAACATAGTCTTTTGTATACTCCTCATAATCTAGCCTAGGTATTTCAGCAACCATCTTTCCAAAAAGAATTTGAGAAGACTTATAACAGAGTATAGGGCCAAGGCCAAAGCAAAGTCAGGACTGAAAAAAGAAAAAGCAAAGAAAGGTTTGTTGTAAAAGTTAATAAACACAGTTAACACTGAAAACCACGTTTGACTCTGGATTTGCAGACAGATATTGCAAAAAGAAGTGCCAGTAACAGAATCATTGCCTCTCAGCTCCAAATTCACCTTTCATTTCCATTCTGTGAAAACAGACCTGGGCCTTTTAAATATTCTTCCTTTGTCTTAGGCTCAGTCAGCAGAGGGTGCTGGAGAGACGAGGAGGAAAGGACTGCCGCTTAGTTCTGGTGGGCTTGCCCCCAGCAGGGAGGAAGATTTCCTGTCTCTATCCCTATCTTGGCTTCTGCACCACAGGGCTGCTTCTGCCCCGGCTCCTCCAGTGAGAGGCTTCTCCGGCACCTGGCTCCAGAAGCAGACACACTCTCCCCAGTGCCTCACAGCTGCATGGCAAGGTGGCCAGCAGCTTCCCCTGGCACTCAGCTTGGGTGGTTTTATAGTAGGAGTGCCTCCAGTTAGTCACTTCCCTGTGAACAGCTTCTTGAGCACTCCAAAGCCAGATTTTTGCCAAAAACCAGAGAGCAGATTTCCAGCAAGTTCTGCCAGCCTAGCAGTACAAACACTTCTCTAAGAACCATGGTTGCGTCCTCTGCAACACCGTCTGGATCTTAACCCTGGAGGCAGAGAGGTAGAGTGCTCCGTCTCAGCCCAGGGCTATCCCTCAAATCTGCTATTCCTTTACTCTTCAGAATTCACTTTCCTCAGGCCTTCCAGGTGGCACAGTGGTAAAGAATCTGCCTGCCAACACAAGAGACACAGAAGAAGCGGGTTCGATCCCTGGGTCAGGAAGATCCCCTGGAGAAAGGAAGGGCAACCCACCCCAGTATTCTTGCCCGGAGAATCCCATGGACGGAGGAGCCTGGCGGGCTGCAGTCCACGGGGTCACACAGAGTCGGAAACAACCAAGCAGGCACACATGCAGCCTAACTGTGGTTAGTAATTCTTATCCTGCTCAACTTACTGCTTTCTCTCTTGTGACTGAGCCCAGACTGACACAGAACTGCTCAGGCATGACTCCATGCAGAAACAATGGGACTGGGGTGGCGGGATCCTGGGCTTGAGCGCAGTGCTGAGCTCTATCCCAACTTGAGTGGGATGCTCTCAAGGCACAGGCTGCAGTGGCATCAAGACTAAACTGTGGTGGAGTGCACCCAAGTGCCAACTGAAGCACGTCTTGGGAACCCAGGTGGCTGTGATGTGTGACGGATCCTTCTCAGTGTCACTGCTGGCTTACAAGGAGAAAAGGACACACCTGGGCCCACTAACTTTCCAAGGGAAGCACAGTATGAGAACCAGAGTGTGCCCATGATAGCCCTGGAAAAAAATTTGTTTCTGAAAATCAAACATACATTTTAAATTAATTCTAAGTCTTGTCAAGTTTCTCAAAAATTGTACCACTGACTGGTTAAAAAACAGGATTCTAAAACTCAGAATGAGGATATGTGGTTGAATTCAGATGTAACTGATTCGAATCCCCATGTCACTCTGAGTCTCCTATACTAGTAGGAGCGGCTGACCATCCACTAACGCCTTTCCTCTACTTGAAAATCCTGGGATAACTGCGGATAGAGTGCCCATCGCTTAGTACTTCTAATCCCAACAGTAAAGTTACCAGAGAGCAGCCAGAAAAGGCAGGATGACTGAGGACACAAGACTCCTGAGAAAAGTAGGTTTGGGTCTCACCACCAAGTAAAGAATCCTAACCAGGCAGATCCTTGCTGAAGACAGAAAATAAGAGAAAAGGACACTAGCTATCAGTTACAGCCTGAGACCACACACAGCAACGAGGACTAGAAGCTTTGCAGACTTTCTATCTGCTGGTTATATGTAGAGGTTTATCTGCATCTACTAAACATTTTTTCCATCCTTCCCATTTTTAGTTTATACAGCAGTCAACTTTACAATTAGATCTTTACGTAAAAGAACATTCAGTATGACTGACTTAACTTGTGGAGTCATTAACATAGCCAGCAATGAACGCCATGACTCTTGGGGCTCTTCATCTGCTCATCGGGGGAAAGAGAGAAAACTTCTGCTGTATCTTGTTAGACAGAAACCTAACTGTTGTGTACTGGATGGGAGTTCAAATGTTTGTTGAAAGGGGTATACAGAACCCAAGCAGTCAAAAATATATGGACTGTTCCAGTGACCAATTATCATTTCTCAGATCTAAATTCACTACTTTTATAAGCTCTGTGAAAATGGATTTTGGCTGTTTAAATATTTTCACTCTTGATAGCTATCACGATGTCAAGCTCTGTTCACAGAGAACGGTGAACAGACGGTACAGCAGGGAAAGGGCTCTGCTCCTGATCCTCCTGAGAAGCCCGACCAGCTTCTGTGGCACAAACAGCCTTCTCCAGCAGCAGATTCCTGCAGTGCACACAGCTTCTCTAGCACCCAGCTCTTGAAGGGCGCAAGGCCAGCAGGCTTCCCCAGCCCCCACCACGGACACAGCGTTCCAGTCAGACATCATCTTCCAAGGCTGATCTTCAGCAAGTTCTGCCAGCCGAGGACCGCAGTGACTTCTCTGCTATTCACTGAGCCACAGCTATGCCATTCCCACCAAGGTATGGATCCCAGCCACAGAGTAGAGTGTGAACTCTTCCTAAGGTGGTCCCGGGTGGTGGCTGCTCCTTGGGTGTGCTTTTTCTATATTCTTTAGAACGACCTTTGTTACTCAATACTCCCTTTTCATTCTAATCCCTTGTTATAGTGATTTTTACATATATTGAAATTTCAGGTATTTATTAGCACCACCAATATGCAGTCATCAAAAAGGAATAATGAACCCATTGACACAAACATGTATTAAAGCATAGTTAACCTGGAATAAACTCCCCAAATGGATCTTCCCATAAATAGCATCCCTTCTTTTTGTTTATGTGTGGCACAGATGAGTTCTCTTTACATTAAAACTTTCCCATAAAGAGATAGGGAAATGGAAAGTAAGAGCCTGTTACTTGTCCCTTCTTTCTCATGAATAACTACAGCTGCAATCATGAATGTCCTTCAATTCCCGATGTACTTCTGAAGGTAAACGCTGCAATAACTCATCTGTAAATTTCAATATATGTAAAAATAATTTATTGTCTTGGCACTTACACATATTTAAGATGATCTGGGGTCACTTATAAGCAACAAGTGTAAGAAAGACCACTTTATAGCCACTGGTACAAAAATCCATTAATATCTGTCTACACCTTAGTACAATATATATTCAAACGTTAGTGTTAAGTGTCAGAAAGATAACTAGATGGCCTCAACAGCCTTAAAGCAGCACAATCCTTTGTCAGCACAGAATCTAGTTTCTAAAGAATGAAATAATTCATTTTTTAAAGAATGAAGACTTATACCAAATGGTTTATTATGGACTCTGAATGATCACTAATTCAGATTTGTTAGATGATCACCACTTGGCTTTCTGATCATCTGAAGGCATCTTTGACTTCAGCCGCTCACTGAGAGCTCATGGCGGCACCAGGCATTTTGCTAAGCACAACATTTTGTCATTCCCATTTTGTAGATGAGCATCTACGCCTTCCAGAGGTTACATCAACTATCCAAGGTCACACTGCCTAAAAGAATCACTCTAACTCAAAAGTCTATGTGTTTATCTCAATTACTATCTTTCTAAGGCCTACACCCCAGTGTATATGAAGTGTTCTGTAAATATGTAAGGATTTTGCTCGGGGCTTATGGGTATGGAGAGTCTTAAGAGACTAAATTTCAATTAACTTTCTTATGTAATCTTTCTTCAAAGCAATCTGCCTAACAATGCACCTCCAATCACAGTATCATGCTGGCTCTCCTACTCCACATTCCTTTTTTATACTCACTTTTCCACTTTATAAATAAAAGCATACTTCTTTCCCATTCAGAGGGGCAATCTGAAATACTGGGGTCAAACTGAACTATAATGACTGAATAACAAACCTTTGTGGATGACTTCCAATTCTCCACTTTCAAAAAAAAAAAACTGAAGGAGGCTCTCAACAAGTTTTGGGGATTCTGGCAAATACCTCAGAAGAGTTCAGTAACTATGCTATGATAAACTCCTTCCATCCCAACCAACTGATTTATCTGAATAAGGTTTCTCAACCTTCATTCATAAAGATGAAAAGTAGAAATAAAGTTCATGCTGACTTATGTCTCATTCTATAAATAAATAAAATTCACTCAATCAGGAAGGAAAAAAAAGCCTCTATGTCATTAGGAGATGCATTTCCAATAAAAGTTTGCTTCCTGCTTAAGTAATTATATATAAAATTTGTATATAAGTTTGTTCTTGATCAATAGACACTGCAAACAACTTTAACTCAATCTACACCAGTTTTTTTTTTACATTTAAATTTCTGAAGATATTTCTACTGCAAACTGATATAATAGGTTAAATAATATTATTTAGGTTTTATGCTAAAAATTTTTAGATGTCAATGTCAAGATGTACAAAGGAATACTTAAATTTTGGGGAGACTAAGTAAAAAGTTTTAATATCACTGTTTCAAACAGTTAAAATCTTAAGTATTTTGCCCTATTTCTCACTCAAATCTGAGAAAGATATGAGGCAAACGTTTATTGCCAATATTAATATATTGGCCAATAGCTACTACACAAAAAGAAAGGTCAGTCTCAGTTCAGTCGCTCAGTCATGTCCGACTCTTTGCGACCCCATGAATCGCAGCACGCCAGGCCTCCCTGTCCATCACCAACTCTTGGAGTCTACCCAAACTCATGTGCATCGAGTTAGTGATGCCTTCCAACCATCTCATCCTGTCGTCCCCTTCTCCTCCTGCTCACAATCCTTCCCAGCATTAGGGTTTTTTCCAATGAGTCAAGTCTTCGCATGAGGTGGCCAAAGTATTGGAGTTTCAGCTTCAACATCAGTCCTTCCAATGACCACCCAGGACTGATCTCCTTTACGATGGACTGGTTGGATCTCCTTGCAGTCCAAGGGACTCTCAAGAGTCTTCTCCAACACCACAGTTCAAAAGCATCAATTCTTCGGCGCTCAGCTTTCTTCACCGTCCAACTCTCACATCCATACATGACCAATGGAAAAACCATAGCCTTGACTAGATGGACTTTTGTTGGCAAAGCAGTGTCTCTGCTTTTAAATATGCTATCTAGGCTGGTCATAACCTTCCTTCCAAGGAGTAAGCGTCTTTTAATTTTATGGCTGCAATCACCATCAGCAGTGATTTTGGAGCCCCCCCAAAAAAAGTCTGACACTGTTTCCCCATCTATTTCCCATGAAGTGATGGGACCAGATGCCATGATCTTAGTTTTCTGAATGTTCAGCTTTAAGCCAACTTTTTCATCCTCCTCTTTCACTTTCATCAAGAGGCTCTTTAGTTCTTCTTCACTTTCTGCCACAAGTGTGGTGTCATCTGCATATCTGAGGTTATTGATATTTCTCCCAGCAATCTTGATTCCAGCTTGTGCTTCTTCCAGCCCAGTGTTTCTCATGATATACTCTGCAAATAAGTTAAATAAGCAGGGTGACAATATACAGCCTTGACGTACTCCTCTCCCTATTTGGAACCAGTCTGTTGTTCCATGTCCAGTTCTAACTGTTGCTTCCTGACCTGCATACAGGTTTCTCAAGAGGCAGATCAGGTGGTCTGGTATTCCCATGTCTTTCAGAATTTTCCACAGTTTATTGTGACCCACACAGCCAAAGGCTTTGGCGTAGTCAATAAAGCAGAAATAGACGTTTTTCTGTAACTCTCTTGCTTTTTCGATGATCCATCGGATGTTGGCAATTTGATCTCTGGTTCCTCTGCCTTTTCTAAAACCAGCTTGAACATCTGGAAGGTTCATGGTTCACGTATTGCTGAAGCCTGGCCTGGAGAATTTTGAGCATTACTTTACTAGTGTGTGAGATGAGTACAGTTGTGCTGTAGTTTGAGCATTCTTTGGCATTGCCTTTCTTTGGGATTGGGATGAAAACTGACCTTTTCCAGTCCTGTGGCCACTGCTGAGTTTTCCAGATTTGCTGGCATATTGAGTGCAGCACTTTCATAGCATCATCTTTCAGGATTTGAAATAACTCAACTGAAATTTCATCACCTCCACTAGCTTTGTTCGTAGTGATGCTTTCTAAGGCCCACTTGACTTCACATTCCAGGATGTCTGGCTCTAGGTGAGTGATCACACCATCGTGATTATCTGGGTCGTGAAGATCTTTTTTGTACAGTTCTTCTGTGTATTCTTGCCACCTCTTCTTAACATCTTCTGCTTCTGTTAGGTCCATACCATTTCTGTCCTTTATCGAGCCCATCTTTGCATGAAATGTTCCCTTGGTATCTCTAATTTTCTTGAAGAGATCTCTAGTCTTTCCCAATCTGTTGTTTTCCTCTATTTCTTTGCATTGGTCGCTGAGGAAGGCTTTCTTATCTCTCCTTGCTATTCTTTGGAACTCTGCATTCAGATGGGAATATCTTTCCTTTTCTCCTTTGCTTTTTTTTTTTTAATTTTTTTTTTATTTTTATTTTTTTCTTTTTCTCTCCTTTGCTTTTTGCTTCTCTTCTCTTCCCAGCTATCTGTAAGGCCTCCTCAGACAGCCATTTTGCTTTTCTGCATTTCTTTTCCATGGGGATGGTCTTGATCCCTGTCTCCTGTACAATGTCCTGAACCTCTGTCCATAGTTCATCAGGCACTCTGTCTATCAGATCTAGTCCCTTAAATCTATTTGTCACTTCCACTGTATAATCATAAGGGATTTGATTTAGGTCATACCTGAATGGTCTAGTGGTTTTCCCTACTTTCTTCAATTTAAGGCTGAATTTGGCAATAAGGAGTTCATGATCTGAGCCACAGTCAGCTCCCGGTCTTGTTTTTGCTGACTGTATAGAGCTTCTCTATCTTTGGCTGCAAAGAATATAATCAGTCTGATTTCAGTGTTGACCATCTGGTGATGTCCATGTGTAGACTTTTCTCTTGTGTTGTTGGAAGAGGGTGTTTGTTATGACCAGTGCGTTCTCTTGGCAAAACTCTATTAGCCTTTGCCCTGCTTCATTCTGTACTCCAAGGCCAAATGTGCCTGTTACGCCAGGTGTTTCGTGACTTCCTACTTTTGCATTCCAGTCCCCTATCATGAAAAGGACATCTTTTTTTGGAAAAATAACAGAAATGAAAACAACTACTGCCAACAAGACAGGGCTGCTAAAAAAAAACCAAAAAACAAAGCACTCAGTTTGTCTTATGATTCATACTTGCTTTTCACTTATTTACAAAATGTTAGTGTTAAATCTAAAAGGAAAAATCCTGAACTATAGATTATTTCAGTTCATTTTTCAAAATGATTAAGTAAGTACATGTTAGACCTAGAAAAATAAAGATTTCTAGAGACTGACAGGAAGAAGGAACTGTACTGGTTCTCCAGGAGTGAAACATGTCTCAATCAAATCCAAATAAAATAAAGCTGAGCACTAAATCTGAAGAAGCGGTTATGCTGTGGGGAAGGGCAACATTTAAGGCCGTTAACCTGAAACAGGGGGACGGAGGGGTAAGAAGGACTGAGAGTGGGCAGCCACGGGGCTCCCGGAGAGCAGAGGGCGGCAGTGAGTCTCAGCTCCCTGGACGTGCCATGTTCCTGCCTCTTGTCTCTACCACTGGGCTAGTGCCTTTACCCAGTAGGACCTCTCCTGACAAGTCTCTCTGGCTCTTCTTTCAAGATGCCAAACATCACATTTCTCATTAAGAGCAAATAATAGAATTTTTAATTTTCAAAACCTCTTTCTAAAGATATTACCACACTGTAGGAGATCATAAACCACAAGCATAACGGGAAAACACTATCTAAGCACTGCAAAACCAGACTCTAACACTGATGTATTCCATGTGGTCACTTAAAATTTCTTTAACTCAAGGAAGTTACTAATCTTTAATTTTTATATATTCTATTTCTGATGCAGGTTATCATGCTGTACCAGTTTTCTGTGTCAGAATTTGGGAAGGCAAGTTATATAACCTGGGAAAAGTCCTAAGAATATATAATTCTGTCTCATGATGTGCTTTTCTTTTAGTATATAGTATTTTTTCCCCTTCCAGTTTTACTGCAATATAATTGATATACTGCTGCTGCTGCTAAGTCGCTTCAGTCGTGTCCGACTCTGTGACCCCATAGATGGCAGCCCACCAGGCTCCCCCGTCGCTGGGATTCTCCTGAGATTCTCCAGGCAAAAACAATGGAGTCGGTTGCCATTTCCTTCTCCAACGCATGAAAGTAAAAAGTGAAAGTGAAGTCGCTCAGTCACGTCTGACTCTTTGCAACCCCATGGACTACAGCCCACCAGGCGGCTCTGTCCATGGGATTTTCCAGGCAAGAGTACTGCAGTGGGATGCCATTGCCTTCTCCAGTAATTGATATATAGTACCATGTAAATTTGATGTATATAGCATGATGATTTGACACAGATTACATTATGAAACCATTATCCCAACAAGTCTAGTCAACACCCATCATCTCAACAGATGAAAAATTAAAGAAACAGAAAAAAATTATTTCCTTATGATGAGAAATCTTAAGATTTACCCTCTTAACAATTTTCACATATAATGTTAATATACAGCAGTGTTAACTATATTTATCATGTTGTACATCACATCTCCAGTAGTTATTTATCGTATGTCTGGGAGTTTATGCTTCTGACTGCCTTCATCCAATTCCCCCTTCCCTGCAACCCCTTGCCTCTAGTAACCACAAACCTCATCTCTTTTCCTGAGTTTGTTTGTTCTCAATGCATAATTGACCTACAACAGTGTATTAGTTCATTAGTGCACTACTAACATAGTGATTGGGTATTTCTATACATTTCAAAACGATCACCATGATACATAATATTCCTGCTGTGACCACTTTGAGAAAAACATACGATATAGTGAGTAACTCAGAGCAATGATCTCCATGGGAGATAACACTCGCCTCAGTGAGGCCAAAGCAGAGCTGACCTGTGTGTGCACACATGCACGTGGGTGTGTGCATATGTAGGTAAACAGGTCTGTCTCTTTCTGTTACCTACTTTACAAATCTAATCTCATGAGATTTCAAGATAAGATATCCTTATAGTGTTCCTGAAAGTTCTCTCATTTCTTTTTGTTCTTTAACTTTTGACTAATTCATGTTATTACCACTCCTCCACTGGAAATCACTATGGAGATAGTGATTAAAAGACTTCTTAACAAGGACATTCACTGGCGCAATGCAAGTTCCCAAACACGAAAAAGCTTGGGCTTTCGACCACAGGCAAACACAATTTTGAAGAAGCTGTTTGTGTTTTGGTCAAACAAAGCAAAGAAGGCAAGACAAATAGGCACCAAATGTGCCATGTTTATGAACCTGTGTACGTGTGTGTGGGGATGAGGGGGAGTAAATTTTCCAACTGCATTAAGCAGCTAGATAGATTCAGAAGCCATACAAACCAAAACAGGGAAGTAATTTGAAATGTATCTTTAGATATCTTTAATTTTATTTAACAAATATACTTGTGTGTATGTGTGTAAAAAATATTCAGATTCACAGACCTGTATAATTCATTAGAGGAAGTGTATTTCCTAAATGTAAACAAAACGAATACTATATTCTGCTGTAGATACTGGAAGATACTATAATTTTAGGCAAATGGGCAGGATGTCAAGTGTAATTTATATACACACACTGTACTTCTACTCGGTAATTGCTATTATATTGGCAAGAAAATTATTCACCTTTTCTTAAAAGTAGGTTAGAAAAATCTTTAATTTTTATCACTGTGCATCCCACCAACCATATATGGGTACCAGAGCACTAAAATACCTCCATAGCCTGGGCTAAGCGTTCTTCTAGCGCCATGTACGTGAGGAACTGAGGATCCACGTAAGAAATAGCTTCAGCCACTCCTAGTCCATCTGCGAAGCCATCAAACAAGCTGGGGGAAAAAGTACAACCGTGATTTGGGAAACCTTTACAGTGAAGACATAATTATATACTAACATACTGACAAGTCAATAAACATGCAAGCAGAAAGCCTTAAAATATTTTAACATAATCTTACGGGGTGAGGGCAAGAAGAACCCGACAGAAAGTTAAATGCTAGGTGTAAGGAGTTAAGATACCATTCTCATCCCTAACAGGCTGCCACACTCACTGCACAAAGTTTGTAGGAAAATTCTCTACTGTTTCTAGTTCTAGTTCTGGGAACTATGTATGGCTGGGATAAAGGTAATATTTTTTCTCTACTAATTCTTTCCCAAGTCTTTCCCCTTTATTTTGGTTTCCAATTTAAATTTTGGTGAGAACATGATAAGAATTACTCCATCTATTTTAATTCTATCATTGGTCAAAGCCTCTTTTTCTTCTCTTACCTTGTACTGCTTAATCACTCTGGGCTGAAGAATACTTCCTCAAGTTTTTCTCATTAATTTCTCTCTATTTTTCTAAGGACTAGGGTTTCTCCCTTACCGTTCAGTTTGAAAAAGACTGAGCTCCTAACTGCTCACTTCTATTACTCTGAAGGGCTATAAGCCACTTGAAGAAAATATTATGTCTTAATCTGGTTCTCATCTCTTCCCCTACACCTTTATATATACACAGATTCCTCCCTTTTCTCTCGTCCTGGAAATACTAAGTACTTCAAGATTCAGAAAACATAAGATCTCCTCAGTCATCTGTCTAAATCTTGTTCTGTTGGAATTCCATCCCTTCGATTATCCTTCCTGCAGATAATTCCTAGGCCTCTACCTAATTCCAAACTCTCTCTTGAGTTCTTAACCTATATTTTTACTTTCCTGTGGGGCACTTTACCTCAATGAACTCCTACCACCTCAAATTCAACATCTCCAAAACTGGGCTTATTTTGTCTAAAGACAAGCTTCTATTGACCTACGCACTCCTATCAGAAACTGAGTATCATAGTCAATAACACCCAGTTACTTATGCTAGCTCAAAATAGTTATGATGTGCCTCTGTGCCTCCATTAAAATTACAAATCTACTGCCCAGAGATCTCAAGTATTTCTATGAAGAATATATTGAAGCTTAGTAGTATCTAGAAATCAGCAGATATCATATAGTACAAAAGGAACAGGCATTTTCATACAATGGCAGATTTTAGAATTAGAATTAAAACTTATCTGACCTCCTTTGCAATATTAACTCCTTCATCTATCAGTGAGATATAGGGCAGAGACGAAGAATCTTGGAGTCAGACAGATAGGACTTTAACGTCACACTTAACTGAATTATTGTTAAACAATATGAAATTTTTATTTGGTTGTTACTGTTTATCTATAAAACAAATTAAATGAGTAAGGGCACACAGGTGCTGTGCAGAGATGGCACTAGATCAGGCACTCAGGACGCAGCAGAACCACTCCCTCCGGGCAGGAAACATACTGCTTTCCAACAGGTGCATGCGGGATAGGAGAGCCCTCATTGCAAGCTTGAAATATATGAATTAGATGCGCTAGTTCTGCCTGCTGAAACAACACAAACTCTACCACTTTTCTCTTTCAAGTGATGAGGGTCAACTATCCCCTAATAATTCTTTTCTTGTCTAAGCTAAACAAATCTAGACACTCAGAGCATAATTTGGTTGTAATCTGGTAACTGAAGAATGATCAGTGAACATTAAAAATTCCAGTATTGTTCATTGGGTAAACACCATGGTAATACCTGTCTCAGAGAAGAAGCACCAAAGGACACAAAAACCAGTAGTTTGAGAGGAAACAGGTTACTTCCCACTCGATGCTTATTTAATTATAAAGGTAAAAATGGCAACTGTACACTGATGAAATCTGAAGGATAAGGCCTTCACCAAGTGATCAGACTAGCATCATCACGGGACAATGCGACACCACATGCCTTCTGATGTGCACTAAGAACAGAACACTGCTTCTATGGTTTGCCTGCTAAAAATGTGTAACTCAAATCTAATTATGTCATCAGACAAAATTAACCTAAGAGTCATTCTACAAAATAAATGGCCTGTACTTTTAAAAATACCAAATTCATAAAAAAGAAAGACTGAGGAAATGTTTCAGATTAAAAGAAACGAAAGAAAACATGTTAACTAATGTATCTTGGACTGCATCAGAAAAAAATTTCTCTAATGGCACTAGTGGGACAATTATAGATATTTGAATAGGTCTGTAGATTAGAATAGTACTTGTATCAGTGTTGATTTTCTGATTTTTACAATTTTACTGTATTATATAAGAAAATGTTACCGTTTTAATGAAATTCATTCTAGGTGATTTATAAGTAAAGAGGCAATCATGTTTGCAACTTACTAAATGCGTCAGAAAAAATATAAATAAAGGAAAGCATGGCAACATCAATGTGGTAAATGTTAATATTTACAGAACCTTAATCGGAGAAGGCAATGGCACCCCACTCCAGTCCTCTTGCCTGGAAAATCCCATGGACGGAGGAGCCTGGTAGGCTGCAGTCCATGGAGTCGCTAAGAGTCGGACACGACTGAGCGACTTCACTTTCACTTTTCATTTTCATGCACTGGAGAAGGAAATGGCAACCCACTCCCGTGTTCTTGCCTGGAGAATCCCAGGGACGGGGGAGCCTGGTGGGCTGCCGTCTATGGGGTCGCACAGAGTCGGACACGACTGAAGTGACTTAGCAGCAATGAAAGGTATATGGGAATTTTCTGTACTGTTGTTTGCCATTTTTTCTGTAAGTCTGAAATAACTTCAAGAGTTTTAAAAATTCTACTCTTAAACCATGATTATAGCCATAAAGAATTAATTTCTCACAATCTAATTAGGTTAATTATTATCACCCCAATTTATGAGGTTGATAATTATTAAAAAATAATAATCGTAACCCAATTTATAACCAAGAGAAAGCTTAAACTGTTATCAAAGAATAAATAAATGGTACATTTGGGATGTGTCTAAATCTACAATCTATGTTTTCTCCACATCAACCCCCACCACACAAATCCATGAAACAGTCGCTGGTTGTCCTATAGCACTTCTGTGACAATGAAAACCAACAAACAAGCAAACTTTTGATAGAGGATTTTTTCCCTTTCCCTTTCCCTTTAAGCTAAAATAAAAAAAAAACAAAGGCTTTAATTTTTTTTGTATGCAGTGGCAAAACTGAAAAAAAAAAAAGCTTTCAGTTTTGGAGTTACATAAGAATTGCCGCTGTTCACCATGGCTATTCCTTTAAGATGCCAAAATGACATGCTATTTTAATGTGAAAATCAAACTGTATTTTTACCTTATCAACATTTAGCTACTACCACATAAATCGAACAGAATACCATCAAAGCAAATGAGATGTTGCCATATTTAGACAAAATTCAGAACAGTAACTTTAAAAATTTTGTCTTAAAAATCAAGGCTAAATTGTTTTCCATATTAAAAAAAACAAACTACTTTGAAGCTTCACAACTTGGGTAGCAATTAGTAATATCTTTGCTATCTTAATACAACAGCCATATCCAGAACAATCATCAATGAATTAATTACAAGCTTTCAAATTTAAGTTAAAATTCATTCAATAAAGACCTCAATCATTTCTTCAAATTTTTATGGGAAACCTTTTTTGAAGGTTATTTAGAAATATATATATCAAGATCTTAAAAAATATCACGTTAGTGATACCATCTCTTACTAATCTGTCCTAAAGAAACAACCTGATGTACAGATCAAGTTTCATGGGTGAAAACTTTACTGCACTATTTCAATAAGGAAATAAACAAGTAAATCTTAGTGCTTCTGTAGGATGGAGCATTTATATAACATTTCTCATATGAAACCGTTAAGTGTCTCCCAACATGCACAGATGATGCTGAATAGACAATTCTGCTAAGCACTGTCAGAAATGACTTTGCATAATGTCATCAGGAAAACAGTCAGAATTAACAAGCTCAGGAACAGGGGGGTGGGCAGACCTGAAGGAGGGAAGAAACAAAATGGGTATTCAAGGTCCCCAAGACAAGACTAGGGGAGGCCACTGACTCCATGACGTTTGGGAAGACAGGAAACAGGTCTCAGAAGAGAGCCTTTAGGATGGATTACAAACTGTCTGTGGCTGTGAGGAAACCCCACTTCTACTTCTGTGACAGGGTCACTAAGGTCTGCTCTGACTCTTCCCCTGGGGAGTGAGAAAGGATCAGTAAGGAGAATCATGGAGATGCTGCGTTTCATGTCTGGAACAATTTAGAGAAATACAAGGAAAAAACATTTAGAAAGAGAGACTGAAGACACAAAGGAGGCCTTAAAAATATATTATCAGGGGTCTCAGTTTTCTTTACCTTTATTTTTCTAAATTTTCTGTAATGGAATTTTAACTGGAAAAACAAGACAAATTCTTAAAAATATATCTGTGCAGAGATGAAAATAAGGGTAGTATCAAGCCATAATTTTTTTCCATAAAAAGTAACAAAAACAGAGTAGCTGGAATAAACATTCTCTCTACATCTCAGTAATTATTCCAGAGGGCTCTGCACACTTGAAAAAAAAGTCTAAGTTTATAAACCAAAATAGTTAAATTCTGATCATTCTATCACAAGCAGTAACAATCCTGTAATTCATTGAATGTGTATGTTCCTTTTATTTGAAGCTCACTATTCTTTGCAGCATGAAGTAAACTTCATCCATTCAACATCTCTGGGAAGGTACAATTAAAATCTGTATTTTGCAAATACAGAAGGAAAACCATAGTCTTGATTCTTCTGATTCCATCATAGGTTTCGAAATTCTTCAAGTAGTATTCATCATGGACTTTACAGGATTATATTAAGTGCTATATTAAGGGGATCAGGACACACAATATATATTTGTCATTAAAAGTCAGAGACCTCAAACAAGTATGGAAATAACTAGGATATAAGGTCAGCACCTGCAGAGTTAATGGTCAAGGAAGGAAGAGCAATGACTAGAATAAGAAAGCGCGTGTAGGAAGCAATATCTGAAATGAGCTTGGAAGGAGAGGAAGACTGACAGGTGAGAAAAACTGAAACATTTCTTAGGTACCAGAGACCCAGTTTTCGCAGTTTAGAGTCACGAACGAACTCGAGTCCGTGATGAGAGCGCGGTGAGCGCGCGGCTGCGTACCTCCAGTCCACGTCCAAGTCCTCGCTCACGCTGGAGTCATCCTCGAGATTATTGTTGCCGTCCAACATGAAGGCTTCCGGCTGCGCGAGCTCGTGGGCGGGCTCATTCCCGTCATCACTGCTGCTTTCATTGACCTCACTGTACTGCAACCAAGGAATTTCTCCCTCTTCCAAGGATGTTTGTTCCCTAATACAAACATTTTCACGGAAGAAAAAATACTCTTTTCAAACATATTGTACATTGTTTCTTTAACGAGCTCTCTTTAGTGCGCGTGGACACTTGATTTGAATTCTCAATTCTTGGTAGCTACATGATTCTAAAAAATCTGCCTCTTTAAATGTAAAACCATTTTAAAGGGAAGCAAATTTGTCATAGGGTCTATATGTATAAAGAAATGGCTCCTAATTACCTAAGAATCTGTTATTTGATATACATTATCTATACTCTCACTATTTTCTTTTTGCAGGAGAAAAATAAGAAACACTCACCCTAGGAATTCTGAACCGTTCAGTCCCGATCTTGAGTGGTTCCCCTCAGCTACACTAAGGCCCCTCCGCAGAGCAGGAGCCTGCCCCCGGCACACCCCCCGGCCGCTCTCTCCCCTCCAGGAGCTTGTGGCGCTCAGCCTGGTGGACACTCCCTCCACCTGAGACGCGCTGTCACCAGATCCACCCGCTGCCACTCCCCTGCCTGGTTCTCAGGTCAGAGGCAATGTCACTTGCTTAAGGGAAGTCTGTCTTGACCAGTCATTTTAAGCAGCTCACCAGTCATTGCTGACATATCATTCTGCTTATTTTCCTTCTAGACCTTCCCTTTACTTATCATTTTCTTGTTTACTATTAGTCATTCTTCCACTAGAAAATAAGCTAAGAGAAACAGGGATAGACAAACCAATGACACAGACAAAGAAAATAAGAAAAATGAAAGTATTTCAAAATAACAGGGGAGAAGACCACTTGATAAATGACGCTGAGCCAACGGGGTATCCATGTTGGGGGGAACAGTACATTTTCATGTCATTATTCACCCTTAAATAAAGTCCAGATCTAGTCTATAAAAATGCATGTCTGCCTTTAATACCTCTAAAAAAACAAGTACTAGAAGAACCACAAGAGAAATTTTCACAAAAATCTGTGTCATTCTAAATATGATACAATATTTTGAAGCCAAAGATAAATTGATTGCTATATTTCACAACATATACATTAAAGAAAACACCCATGGAAAAGTCAAAACACCAAAAACTTGGACACAAAGACCAAACTGAGAAAAATTAATAATTATAATATATAAGAAAAAACAGCATTGCAAGGCTGCAAACACTGAACAAAAGCTACTTTCAAATTTACAAATAAGGCAATTATACTGGTAGAATTTTCTTACTCATTTTATTTGACAAGAAAATACCTTTTAGTATACCGAAGGGAGGTTAAATAATACAGTCTCAGCAAAGGTTCATTTTAGTTTGGGTTTAAGATGAGAAATAATGTTATACAACAATATATGGATCTCAACTTGAAGAAAACTAATTAGAACTCTATTCATTCTAATGTGCAAATTTAACTTTAGGGATAAAAACATCTGTGATGTAGACAATACCCACATACAAGAATCAGCACATTTTAAATGCAGAGAGACTACCTCCTTCTATACCTAAGTCCATGCATGTTTCCTTCATTTCTGCTCAACTACACTCCAGAGTAACATGTTTATGCGATTTAGCCTAATGAAACGAGAGAAACGAGCACGCCCAACCACGCCTGTTTTGTGGACCTTCCAATGTCTAAGACATGAAGACAGTAGCTGCTTTCTTGTGCATAATTCAGTTTCAGTAAAATCAAGCCTCAAACAGCTTTGAAATACAAATCAAACTAAAAATCCCTGCGCAGCGGATCTCTCTTCACAGCGTTCTGAGTACGGGCACAGTCTCCTCTAACTCTTCTGGGATTCACTTGCCTCCTCCTAGACTGGCAACTTCTCAAGGGCATAAAACGTTGCTGTCTCTCGTCATTACCCTGGAGGAGGGCATGGCGACCCACTGCAGCGTTCCTGCCTGGAGAATCCCACGGACGGGGAGCCTGGTGGACTTCTGTCCACGACTGAGCCCAGCGCACTCATCATTAGAGTGCTCACTGGCACCCTGTCAAATCCTGGAGGTCCTCTTCCTGACCTCTGGATCATCTTCTCAAGAACCTCACTTACCTGCGCTCTAATTATCACTCAGTTACTTTCTCCTTGAACCTTCTACAAGCAAAACAATCATGCTTCTGGGTTTTTAGAGGTGAGGGCAACCCTTTTCTAGGCCCAAAATCCACTTGGAATCTCTTCCCTTTTGTAAAGAACTGGGTATCTCCGTTTTCTCACCTTCAATTCCCTTTATCTTTTAATTCTTTTTTTCAAATGTAAAATATATACAACCTATTTTATACAGTATATTATACTGAACAATCATAGACAAACCACCCAAGTCAGGAACTAGAGTATCACCGCTGACCAGCATACACCTTGTGTTCTACAGTTTCTCTGTCCCCTTGGCCCGACACTCCAGAGCAAAGTACCATCGTGCTGATGCTGTTTTCATTCCACTGCTTTTTGAAAGATGTTTTCACTATGTTTCTATACTTTAACAAGATATTTACCACTGCCTGTTTTTAAACTTTATGAAATAGGTATGATCCACATTTTCCCAGGAATGGTTATTCTCACTCAGCATTCTATCTTTAAGATTCATCCATGTTTCTGCACGTAACTATGGCTCATTCATTACCACTGCTGTGTAATACTCTATGTATAAATACACTAACTTTTCTTATTAATTAATAATTGGGTAATATCCACCTCCACAAGCAGTGTGTAAGAATGACTCACATCCTCCACAACACCTGACGCTGCTAATACAACAGGTGATTGAAAGAAGACTCCTTGCGATCCCTTGTTTTTAATATTTTTTATTTTTTGGCTGCACCAAAGAGCATGTGGGGTCTTAGCTCCCTGATTAGGGGTTGAATCCGCACTCCCTGCATTAGAAGCAGAGTCCTAACCACCAGACCACCAGGGAAGTTCCCCTCTTTGTGTTCTTAATGTACACTCCCTGATTACTAATGATCTAAGCACCTTTTAATACTGTTATTCACCGTTGGTATTTCCTCTTCAGTCAATTATCTGCTCAAGGTTTTGATCATTTTACAATCAGACTAGGTTTTGCTTACTAATTTCTAGCTCACTATACACTCTGCACATTAAGACTGTATACTGTCAGTACAGTTTCCTAATTTGGTTCTCTTCTTTCCTATCTTTGTTATCTTTTATTATTCTCCCATCCTACCATGCTAAGACTTCCTCCTCAATGGCCACAGAAACAGTACACTTGTCTTGCTCCTGATCTTAAGGGGGAAGTTTTTTTTAATGCTTCTTTATTGAAAATTATTTCTATTTTTTTAGATAGGTTTTATGAGGGCAAGGAAATTCTGTTCTGATCTTAGTTTCTGAATTTTTATCACGATGAGATGCTGAACATTACAAGTGATTTTTTTTCCCCACAGAAAAAAATATCTACAGAATCTGTCATTTGAATTTTCTCCTGTATTTTGCTAATATGGTGATAACATTTATAGGTATTCTACATAAAACTACTTTTACACACCTGGAATAAACTCAAATTGGTAACTGAGTTTTATCTGTTAAAAAAACACACTTAACAAATTCAGATTTCCAATAATTCTGTTTAAGAGTTTGATGTATACTTTAATGAATTAAATAAGCTTATAATTTTCTTCACATACTCTTTTGGTACTAGGGTTATACTGGCTTTATTTGAATGACTTGGAGAAATAGTTCTTTTCTCATTCTCTTGAAGAGTAGTGTGATATGACCTTTGAAAGTTTAGAGGGAATTTAAGAGAATTCAGCTCTAAAACCATTTGGATCAGTTGTTTTCTCCATGGAAAGATTATAAGCCACTGATTACGTATCTGTAATAGTTATCATATTATTTAGGGTAGTGAGTGTTGATGAGTTCTATTTTTCTAGGAATTTGTCAACTTCTAAGTTTTCAAATGTACTGATCCTAAGTTCACAGTATTCTTGGTCCATACGGCCTTCGCTGGTTTTGCAGCTCTGTCCACTTTCGTATTCCCATATCACTCATCTGTGTCACCTTTACTTTCCTGTTCACTATCAAATGGAATGTCTTCTTGTTCTTAACTTTTCAGAGTATCAGCTTCTGGCTTCTTTGATTCTCTCTACTGTTACTGTTTTCTAATTTTATTGACTTTTGTTCTTATCTTCTCTAACTCTGATTCTTATCTCCTTACCTTAGTTTATTTATTCTAACATTCCTTTTCTATTTTTTAAGTTAAATGCATACCTACTCCATCTTTAGCTTTTGTTTTTTTTCTAACATAAGTATTTATAAAGATAAATTTACCTGTAAATATCAATTTCACTATAATCCCACAGTTTTTGATTGGTGGTATTTTCATTATCATTGAGTTGTATGCTTTTTAAACTTCTAGTATGATTTCTTTGTCCTACTGGTTTTATAGAAGGACGGATAATTTCAAATGCAAAGGGTTTTTTTTATATATATACACACACACACATATATATTATTTACTTATAAAATTAATTGCATTATGGTCAGAGAAAGTGGTCTGCAGGATACTGATTCTTTGAAATGTGTTAATCTGTGCTTTGCAGTCTATAGCACATGTTCACTTTTTGTGTGTTTTTGTATCCCACAGCATGCAGTGTTCATTAAACCATGTTTAAATGAGTTGCTCAAATCTTCAATTTTTTGTATCCATGAATCAGAAATTCGGAAAGGTATTTAAAATTTTTGTAATGTGACAGAAAATCTGTCAATATTCTCTAGTTCGATTAAATTTTGATTTATATATTTTGAGTCTATTTTATTAGGTACATTCAAGTTTAAAACTGCTACATTTTACTGGAAAATTGGACTTATTATGTAGTGACCTTCACCCTCCCCAATAATGCTTTTCTGTCTTTAAGTCTACTTTGCTAATGCTAGTATGATTAGTCCATTTTCTTTTAGTTAGTATTTCCCTGAAATATCATTTTCTGTCCTTTAACTTTCAATCTTTTTGTATGCTAATGCTTTAAGTGTGGGTTTTGTTAAACAACATTTAAATTAAGTTTAAGTTAAACAACATTTAACTTAAAAAATCTAACTGATTTGAAACTTTATTTTTCACAAGCGGAGAGTAAACAGTTTATATTTATTACAGAACTTTTTCTTACGTGCTGCTTTTATCTCTAGTTTTCTTCCATGTTTTAATGCTTTTTCTTCCTTTCTTTACTGTTATTTGGATTGACTTTAAATGTTATTTTTCCATGTTTCAAGTTTCTTGTTTCCTTGTCTACAGGTTTCTAACACATATACTCTGTATTTATTCTTATAATAGCTATCCTTAAAATTTTATCATACAAATTTAGCTTATGTCAAAAGGTAACTTTCAGACCTCTCCCAAACTATACACTTCAACTGAGATCTCTTCCCATCAACTGAAATACTACCGCTGTACAACGTATTAGTTCTGTCCCTCTCACCAACTGACTTCTATTTTTTTAAATCAAATTTCTGGATTTTTTATTGCAGGCTGCTGATGCAAGCACTAGATGACTTCCAGAGGTGTTTCTGTTTGTCCTCATGTATCTGTACATCTAACTACAATTCAGGACACTTCCCTTAAACTTATAAGCTAAATATCCACGTGCCTCCTGCCATCTACAGTGCATGTCTAACCCGCACTTAAAATTCCAAAAAGGAGTTTCTATTTCCCAGTTCTCTCCCAAGGCTTCCTCTTCTTAGTCAATGACACGAACGTCCACCTAATGCGCAAACAGAATACACAGTCATAACTTACTGATTTCTCCCTCATCTCACCCCCAATTCACTCTAATATTTATAACTCAAAAACAGTCCCAAGCTTGCTTACCTTTTAAAATTCTCACTACCAGCTATCCCCTCACAGCCCGACTCACTCTTATCTTCTTTTTTACTTCAGTCCCTTTCCAATTCAATCTCCATGAAGCTGTTTGATCTTTCAAAATTAAATGTGTTAAATCAGTTAATTCTCCACATTTAAAACCTCACTGCTCTCTGAATAACTCCAGCTGCTGTATGTTCTTCAGAGTCTGGTTCCTCCCCACTTCCTCTCATATTACTTTTTCTCACTCATCTGCTTCAGCCCCACTACCTTCTGACATGCCAAGCTCTTTCCGTTTCACACTATCTCTGCTCTCATCTTTCTACTGCCTAGAAAGCTCTCGCTCAACTAATTGCTAATTCTCATTTTATAGAACTCAGTTCAAAAGTCAATTCCTAAGAGAAGTCCTCCCTGACTACTCTAATTAATATAAGCTCCTATCAGTTGCTTTATTAATTTGTGTTTTATTCCCTTCACCGTAATTATCAATTTGTAATTTACAATGATTTCTATCTTATATATTGCCTGCCACTCCCACCATCACATAAACTTCAGGAAGGAACTTTGTCTTCTTCACTGATATAATCCCAGGATCCAGTACAATGCTTGGCACATATTGCATGCTCAGTAAATATTTGTTGCATGATAGTTACATACGAAAAATTACATATGAAATTTTTCATGAATTACATACAAAAAATTTAATACTTAGTAAACTAACTGAAGGCAGGAGGAGAAGGGGACGACAGAGGATGAGATGGTTGGATGGCATCACTGACTCAATGGACATGAGTTTGAGTAAACTTGGGGAGTTGGTGATGGACAGGGAGGCCTGGCGTGCTGCGGTCCATGGGGTCGCAGAGTCGGACACGACTGAGCGAATGAACTGAACTGAAACTAACTAATAATAATTAAAGATGATCAAACATAAAGGTAGGAAGAGGGGAAAAAAAATGCCACCTCAACCTACCACTATCAAAACCATTTGTTTGTAAATTTCTTTCTTTACAAATTTTCTAATGTTTTTTATTTCCAGATTTTCTTATAGAATTAATCTCAAGCTGGAAATTTATATTTTTTGAGAAGTAAAAATTTGATGTTTGTACAAGTTGAAATAGTTTTTTCTGAAGAAAATATATTAAAAAAAATAGATTTCACAAGACTAAATTAGAACCAACCAATTATCATCATAAAGAAATTTTAATTATCAAAGAAATACTCCCTCAAAACAAAACACCAAGCCTGAAAGGTTTCACAAACAAATACTAACAGCCTTTAAAGGAATAAGAAGCTATTTAAATACCAAAAGATACAATGTATATAAATATACATATATTTATATACTCTTTTAGCAAAGTGAGTATCAAACTTATCAAGACCAAAAAAAAAAAAAAACAACCCCCACAAATAAAGAAAATTCACACAGCTCTCAATATAAAAATCCTATGTAAAATGCCAGCAAAAAGAATCTAGCAGCTCATTAAAACAACAATAAACCATGCCTGTGTGATCATGCTAGGTTAATTATAAGAAGTAAGGGTAGTTGAATATTAGAAAATCGAGTAACAGAATAACTGCTCATGATTACTAGGCCAAAAGCAAAAAATCATTATGTCATTTCCATTGGTGCTAACAAGACTTGAAAATTCAACAAACGCTCTTACCAGAAACCCATAAAATACAAAATGGGGAAAATTTCTTTAATGTGATTTAAAACAAAAAAAATTCTTTGTGTAGGAGTGTATATGTATGAAATCAACCTAAACAGCAGAGTCTCTCTTACCCGAGAAACACTAGTGGAGCAAGAGCTGGTAAACTACGGCCCACAGCTTATTTCCAGCCTGCCACCTGTTTTTAGAAAACAATCTTACTGGAAGACAGCTACACCCATTCATTTACGTATTACCTATGGCTACTTTTACACCGCAACAGAAGAACTGAGTAGCTCCAATAGAGACTGACACACAAAGCTGAAAATATTTACTATCTAGCCCTTCACAGTATAAACTTGACAAGCTCTGCACTCGAGCATTCCTGTTAAAGTCAGGAAAACACCAAGATATTTAACATCAACCCACTAATTGGAGATATCATCCAATGCAATCAGACGGCAAGAGTAAAACTTCAACTTCTAAACTGCCTGCATTCCCAAGAACAAATCACTGATTCCCCTCTGCTTGTCACTATCTCCACTGAAGAGCAACGGGAGCTTTGATTCACTCACACCTGACTAAACCAAAATGATCTTCTAAATGTCCACGGTTTCTTTTAATAAGCAGAATGGCAACACAAAGTGTACTTCAAGAGAAGACACTGTAATTATCAGTATTTTCAAGTTACTTGTTCTTTGGAAAATAACCAAAAGCGTAACAAAATTCAGCAGGATCTCCTGGTCCTACACAAGGCTTGTAAATGTGATCAACAGCACACCCAACATTTGGATGTGATGCGTTAACACTTCACGCAATGCACATAAAAATCACAAATGTTACTATTAACATACCCTTCCTGAAGAGACAATTCTTGGTTTTCTTCTTCAGGACCACTGCTGTCACTCTGTAGCTCAGGTTCATTCTCATCTTTTCCTGGAAGAGTCTCCCAGCTTTCATCGCTCGAGGACTGATCTTTTTCCGTACCAGAAAATCGATGAGGCAAAGAAGCAGACCATTCTCCATCACTGCATTCTGAACTGCAAATTTAGAACAGAAAAAACTGTCATTACAAGTGTATTTATCATTCAGAGTGTTAACCAGGCATTATGGCAGAGAACGGACTACTAATGCTCTACATGTTTCATCAGGAGCTGATTCAATTTTAACACATTTTAAAATAAGTACAGAGACAAATATTCAGCAGAATGTAACATTTTCAAATGAATATATTATATGGAAAGTTATGAAATTATCAATTTATTTTTTCTTCATTAAAGTAACTAATTCCATGGTGCTTAGACATAGGTTCTTTATATTTTAGACATATTCTAAACAAAATTCTAAGTAATTTATTCAGTAATCACAATTTAAATGCTATCTGGAACATATAATAAGAGTTATTACTCACCCAACCTATCCACCACAGCTTTCTAGTTACCTACTGACAACTGATATCATATCTTCTATGAACAAATTTTCACTATTACCATGTTTAAAAAGCTTACCTATTTTTTTCTCTTCCTTTTACAAAAAACACTTTGCAAATGGACAGAGATTCAAATTCATACAAAACAGCACTGACAAATCTTTACTGAAGTCCTTTGGTAGGACCATGAACACAAGATAAATCTCAACAGAATATTTAGATAAGGAATAAAATAAGTGATAAAAGGGGTAATGAAAAAATTTCAGAAAAATTACTTTAAGTTACATGTGTTTTTGAAACATGTATATTGTCATATGTGAAGCGGAACACCATTCCATGTTCTATGCATGGGACGGATGCTCAGGGATGGAGCGTTGGGATGACCCAGAGGGATGGGAGGGGGAGGGAGGTGGGAGGAGGGTTCGGGAGGGGGAGCACATGTGAACCCATGGCTGATTCATGTCAATGTATGGCAGAAACTACTACAATATTGTAAAGTAAAAAATTAAGAAAAAAGTAAAAAAAATAAAATAAAATAAAAACCACAAACCAGTCAATCCCAAAACAAAACAAAACAAAAAAAAGTTGCGTGTGTTTAACCGGTTCATTTGGTCGCCTTCAACAACCTGCAAAGCATGAGCCTTCTTATATTCGCCGTTGTTTGGTCACTAAGTCGTGACTGACTCTTTCGCAACCCCATGGACGTGGCCCGCCAAGGTTCCTCTGTCCATGGGTTTTCCCAGGAAAGATATTGGAGTGGGTTGCAATTTCCTTCTCCAGGGGATCTCTCTGACCCAGGGATCGAACCTGTGTCTCCCGTATTGGTAGGTGGATTCTTTACCACCAAGCCCCCAGGGAAGCCACATCTTATATTACCAAAAGCTACAATATTACTTAACAGTGTTGAATACAAATCAATAAATGCTCTTTCCAGTCATATCAATTATTCTGGTCAAGAATTTCCTTAAAGATTACCTTTTTTGCACTGACTTTTAAGAAAACAAAAAATAACAAATTTTATGTTTTTGAAAGGAAGTGATCATTGGTATTGTCTTCTTCTACAGGCAGATGAACCCAAGAGATCAAGATGCAATTAACAAAGAGCAGCACTAATTGGAGCTCTGAGAAATTAACAAGGTAAAGAAATAAAATCAACTTCCACTTTTCAGAAAATAATGAGCAGCACGACACAAACATCCTGGAGAAGGACCAGAGCAAAGCCCTGGCACAGCAAGTAACAGGTGTGCCTTCACCGGGTATGAGCCAAAACTGCTTCTATTCTGTAAAATCCTCTGTGATCCGAAGAATAATCTAAGATCAAGTAAATCATTTTCAGACTTGTATCAGTGTCAAAATCTAACAAAGAAACAGTTTTAAAGGAGCTTATTGAATTCACTTTCCTTGACTATGAAGCTTCTTAAATTTATTGCTAAATTACCAACTCCAATTTTGGTATGTCTTTAAGAAGCAGGGTAAGATTTCTACATTACTTTGTGGCAATTTTTAACACACTTGCTTAAAAGCAAACTTCATTATTAAGCATTTCTCTCAGAGTAAGATCCTGTCCAGAAAGATAATATATGCAACTTCTTAACTTTTATGAATGAAATAACTGACGGAATACCTCTAAATTTCTACATAAAAAGGATGTCTATGATCAACTATCAATATATTTAAGACGCTTATGTCGAGGACGTGCAAACTATACACCTCATTAGCCAAATCTGGCCCTGCTGTCTGTTTTATTTTTTAATGGTATGTGAGCCAAAAATGGTTTTTATATTTGATTTTGCCTCTTAGTCAGCAAAACCTAAAATATTTAATATCTGACCCTTTAAGAAAGTTTGTAGATGCCTGGCCTACATCATTGCTACTCATTATATGTAACACTCACCTGTAAGTAGGTAACTTTTAAATATATATCCCCAGCCCTGACCACCACACTAAGCTTTCATAACCACTAACTGCCCACCAAATATTTTTTAGATTTTCACATTCCTTTTAAAAATTATATATTTATAACAAAATTCATCTGCTATTTAAGTCCCTTTCTTGATTTTCTATCTGCTAATGGTATTATTCTGCCCGTAAGCTGGATAGATCTCTGACTCTTCACAAACTCCCCACAAGTCCTCTCTTACTTTGCATTTTTTCTATTCAATGGCTCTTATATTCCAGCTCCCTTTTCTCCTAAAAAACTCTGGCTCAAGTGTTTTCTCCAAACCTAGACTTGAGACAATCAATTATTAACTGGTGTCCCTAAATTTAATCCCAACTCGCTCAACTCAATTAAAAAACATATTCTGAGTATTCCTACCACTTCAATTTATATGAAACAGTACATTTATAATGTTACTCCAAAAATATTACATTCTATAATAAAATATTACAAATAATAGATTTATATTAAAATATAGAACTTCAACAGTTCCTCTCCACTAAGGCTCTGTTTCACAAATGTAAGCCATCTGCCTACAGCCCTCACAATTCTTGGCACAGCTGTCCATTAACATTGTGCCTTAGGGTAACGCAGTTGAGAACCCAAGTTCTGGAGTCAGTTGGCCTGGATGTGAATTCACCAGTTATTAGCTGTGGAAAAGTTATTTAATGTCTTTGTGCCTTTACTACATCACCTATCAGAAGAATATAATACTAGTATCCACTATCACACTGAGTTTATTTGAGGAGTAAATGGGTTAATATATAGAAAACATTCTAACAGAGCCTGGTAAATAGTAAGTCATCAGCAACTACTAACAAATCATTTTTTTAAACAATACTTTTTTTTGTTACCTAAATACATTTTAGTTATCTCCTAAGCAATATTCATAAAGTTCCAAATTTGATGTGCCAGCTATTTTTTTTTTCTGATTCACATCAAAATAAATATATGATAAAAATTAGGAAAACTTGTCTCTGTGCCAATGTATTTTAGCCATTCAAAATACACTGTATTTACTACAATCTGATCCCAGTTATGAGTACATTCTCGTATCTAACACCTTCCTTCCAATCTGCTCCATTCCAAATACTGTCCCTCAAACATGAATTTCCGTCACAACTATTGCTCCCGCCAGCACGAGTCTTTTCACAGTCACCTCACCTTCCTCTTTCATTTCAGGACGACCCCTACAGCACTGTTTCTTTGGTTTTTCAACTAATTCAGAGACTAGCCTTCTTATTCGTTTAGTCTGAACCACTGAAGTGCAGCTGCTTCTTTAGCATTGCATTTAAAGGTATTTTTCATAAGTGTAGAACAGTTTCTTCTACCAGAAAAGCATCCAAGGAGATTTGCTTGTTTGTGAAGTATCTGTAAGCTCTAAGAAGTTAACTAAGACTGTATTATCAAATGATTTTAAATAGTGAATTTTCAGCGATATCAGTTTATTTAAAAAGGACAAACAATCCTCTTTAGCGTATGGTCTCCAGAAATTAATACACATTCATAATATAAATGGCAGAAAGCAGTGTATCAAAAATTTCCTATTAATATTTCATTCTGAACATTATTACCTATGACAAATTCCCCAATTTAATGTCTATTACTAATTTGTAGCTCTAAATATCCAAACTGGTTCAGAGGGCTAGTCAAAGGAAATTTCACTATGATTAACATTTTTTACTACAAAAAGCAAAAAACCTACCATAGATGATTTCTTTACTGAAGAAACAAGATACTATATTTAACATCGGGTGAAGGTCCATCTATGATATATGACAGCCTTTCCCACCCTGACGGTGGAACACTATGATGGCAAGAGCAGGTGCTGAAGTCTAACCGAGTCAGCTTAGGGTCTGCTCAGGACTTACAGTACAAGCCTGGACAATGAGCTCACTTTTCCTCATCTGTAAAACGAGGATATGAACGTTTACCTAGAGATCTCTTCAAGAAAATTAGAGATACCAAGGGAACATTTCATGCAAAGACGGGCTCAATAAAGCACAGAAATGGTATGGACCTAACAGAAGCAGAAGATATTAAGAAGAGGTGTCAAGAATACACAGAAGAACTATACAAAAAAGATTTTCACGACCTAGATAATCACGATGGTGTGATCACTCACCTAGAGCCAGACATCATGGAATGTGAAGTCAAGTGGGCCTTAGGAAGCATCACTACAAACAAAGCTAGTGCAGGTGATGGAATTCCAGTTGAGCTATTTCAAATCCTCAAAGGTGACACTGTGAAAGTGCTACACTCAATATGCCAGCAAATTTGGAAAACTCAGCAGTGGCCACAGGACTGGAAAAGTTCAGTTTTCATTCCAATCCCAAAGAAAGGCAATGTCAAAGAATGCTCAAACTACTGCACAATTGCACTCATCTCACACGCTAGTAAAGTAATGCTCAAAATTCTCCAAGCCAGGCTTCAGCAATACGTGAACCGTGAACTTCCAGATGTTCAAGCTGGTTTTAGAAAAGGCAGAGGAACCAGAGATCAAATTGCCAACATCCGATGGATCATCGAAAAAGCAAGAGAGTTCCAGAAAAACATCTATTTCTGCTTTATTGACTATGCCAAAGCCTTTGACTGTGTGGATCACAATAAACTGTGGAAAATTCTGAAAGAGATGGGAATACCAGACCATCTGACCTGCCTCTTGAGAAATCTGTATGCAGGTCAGGAAGCAACAGTTAGAACTGGACATGGAACAACAGACTGGTTCCAAATAGGAAAACGAGTATGTCAAGGCTGTATATTGTCACCCTGATTATTGAACTTATATGCAGAGTACATTAAGAGAAACACTGGGGTGGAGGAAGCACAAGCTGGAATCAAGATTGCTGGGAGAAATATCAATAACCTCAGATACGCAGATGACACCACCCTTATGGCAGAAAGTGAAGAGGAACTAAAAAGCCTCTTGATGAAAGTGAAAGAGGAGAGTGAAAAAGTTGGCTTAAAGCTGTGAAAAAGTTGGCTTAAAGCTCAACATTCAGAAAACTAAGATCATGGCATCTGGTCCCATCACTTCATGGGAAATAGATGGGGAAACCGTGGAAACAGTGGCTGACTTTATTTTTTGGGCTCCAAAATCACTGCTGATGGTGACTGCAGCCATGAAATTAAAAGACACTTACTCCCTGGAAGGAAAGTTATGACCAATCTAGATAGCATATTAAAAAGCAGAGACGTTACTTTTCCAACAAAGGTCCGTCTAGTCAAGGCTATGATTTTTCCAGTAGTTTGTATGGATTTGAGAGTTGGACTGTGAGGAAAGCTGAGCACCGAAGAATTGATGCTTTTGAACTGTGGTGCTGGAGAAGACTCTTGAGAGACCCTTGGACTGCAAGGAGATCCAACCAGTCCATCCTAAAGGAGATCAGTCCTGGGTGTTCAGTGGAAGGACTGATGCTGCGCTGAGCTCCAATCCTTTGGCCACCTTATGTGAAGAGCTGACTCATCTGAAAAGACCCTGATGCTAGGAGAGATTGAGGGCAGGAGGAGAAGGGGACGGACAGAGGATGAGATGGTTGGATGGCATCACCGACTCCATGGACATGAGTTTGGGTAAACTCTAGGAGTTGGTGATGGACAGGGAGGCCTGGCGTGCTTCGATTCATGGGATTGCAGAGTCGGACATGACTGAGCGGCTGAACTGAATGTTTCCCTTTCAAGTCTACAGTGATGTTTAAATGAATAACAGATAAAATGTTCTGCACAATTTTCAGAAAATGGCAAACATTTAATAAAGTGGTAGTTACTTCTTTCATTGTATAACCTAACTGCTTAGAAATTTCAATAGCATTTCCTGCCAGCATACCACCATTTTCCTCCTTTCTCTACCAAAGAAAATCTATTCAATATCTTCTGGTTTGTCTTATTGAATAGACAAACTGAGAGTATTATCAGTCTCCTGGTCACCTGACAGCTTTATACCAGAGGTCAGCAAATTATGCAGAGAAGGCAATGGCACCCCATTCCAGTACTCTTGCCTGGAAAATCCCATGCAAGGGGGCGCCTGGTAGGCTGCAGTCCATGTGGTTGCAAAGAGTCGGACACGACTGAGTGACTTCACTTTCAAGCACTGGAGAAGGAAATGGCAACCCACTCCAGTGTTCTTGCCTGGAGAATCCCAGGGATGCCGGAGCCTGGTGGGCTGCCGTCTATGGGGTCACACAGAGTCGGACACGACTGAAGCGACTTAGCAGCAGCAGCAGCAAATTATGCTCAGGTGCATAAGCAAAATCTGCTCATTTGTTTTTTAGTGCCCTGGAAGCTAAGGGTGTTTTTTGCATTTTAAAAAGCTCACGTAAGTATTCACATAATATCCTCAATTTTGCCTTTTGGTCCACAGAGCTTAAAATATTTACTATCTGGTTGATCTTAAAAAAAAAAAAAAAAAAAAAAAAAAGTTTGCAGATCCCAAAGAAGACGTAGCAAAGAAGCACCCAACATAAATCAGTGGAAGAGAAACCGTGGAGCAGAAAAGGGTGAGCAAACAGATCGATGGCAGTACTGAAGTCAGAGAACATGGGTACAGAGTAAAAAATCAATCAGCTATGGAAACTAGAGAATATGGAAATAATAAAGGGAATTAAGATTTTGAGGCATTTAGTAAGAGTGGATAGTGAAACAGAAGAAGCAGTGGATGTGAAACACTTATTCTGAAAACTCAGCAGTGGAAAACATAAACAGGCAAGTAATTAAAAGAGGAAGCAAGATCAATGAATGTTGCCCCCAGGATTTAGAAAAATCGAAGGAACCTAGGGGTAAAGACAATAAATAAGCAAGGTATCAGACACAACTGCTAAAGAAAAACTTCCTGAAGAAACTTAAAACAGGAGCCAATACCAACGTATTATGTTAGTATGCTAATATGTATTCTTATGGCGGAGAGGAAAACAAGATGGATCACATTCTACTATTTCAGTATCTCCAGGAAAGTAGACATAGTTTATCAACTGAGTGACATGACGATAAGGAACTAAAAGAAAAAAGATTTAAAAATAATTTTTCAAGGAGATCAAGCAACAGAACAAATAGGACACAAATTAATCTCGGACTAGTGAGGACTCATTTGTTCTTGATTATAAAAGCACGTGAGTTTAACAGTTTAAATTTCTCAAAGTAAAAACTAAAATACCACTGTGTGTTTCACATGGTCTTTCACTAGTACTGTCTTCCATTAGCATTTAGAACTATATTCAAAAGCAGAAAACTACAACTTACTCAAATACTACACTCTTTACAGATTTAACTGTGAACCAAGAAATGTTTTTCATATAAATGAAATTATATGTGGTTTCTGTTGCTGTTCATTGCTCAGTCGCTCAGTCGTGTCAGACTCTTTGCCACCCCATGGACTGCAGCATGCCAGGCTTCCCTGTCCTTCACTACCTCCCAGAGTTTCCTCAAACTCATGTCTATTGTTGATGATGCCATTCAACCACCTCACCTACTGCTACCCTCTTCTCCCCCTGCCTTCAATCTTTCCCAGCATCACGGTCTTTTCCAATGAGTCAGTTCTTCACATCAGGTGGCCAAAGTACTGGAGCTTTAGTTTCAGCATCAGTCCTTACAATGGATATTTAGGGTTGATTTCCTTTACGATTGACTGGTTGGATTTCCCTGCAGTCCAAGGGACTCTCAAGTCTTCTCCAGCACAATTCGAAAGCATCAATTCTTTCATGCTCAGCCTTCTTTATAGTCCAACTCTCACATCCGTACATGATTAATGGAAAAACCACAGCTTTTGACTACTATATGGACCTTCATCAGCAAAGTAATGTCTCAGCTTTTTAAAACATCACCTAGGTGTGTCGTAGCTTTTCTTCCAAGGAGTGTCTTTGAATTTCATGGCTGCAGACACTGTCCTCAGTGATTCTGGAGCCCAAGAAAATAAAGCCTCTCACTGCTTCCACTTTTTCCTCATCTATTTGCCATGAAGTGATGGGATCGGATGTCATGATCTTAGTTTTCTGAATGTTGAGTTTTAAATCAGCTTTTCTACTCTCGTCTTCCACCTTCATCAAGAGGCTCTATAGTTCCTCTTTGCTTTCTGCCGTTAAGGGTGGTGTCATCTGCATCTCTGAGGTTACTGATAATTGTCCCAGCAATCTTGATTCCAGCTGTGCTTCCTCCAGACTGGCATTTGGCATGATGTACTCTGCATGTAAGTGGTTTTTCCGTAATAATTCAAAAAAGACACATGCATCCCAATGCTCATGGCTGCACTCTTTACAACAGCCAGGACACAGGGGCAACCTGCCGTCCATCAGCAGGTGAGTGGGTAAAGAAGCTGTGGTACGTATATACGGTGGAATACTACTCACCCATAAAAAGGAACATAGTTGAGTCCGTTGAATTGAGGTGGATGAACCTAGAGCCTATTATGCACAGTGAAGCAAGTCAGAAAGAGAAAAGCAATATATAAAAGCACAGATATATGGAATCTAGAAAACTGGGACTGATGAACCTGTTTGCACAGCAGGAACAGAGATGCAAGCACAGAGAACAGACTTGTGGACACAGCGGCGCAAGGAGAAAGTGGGACAGACTGAGAGAGTAGCACTGAAATATACAGACACTGAAAGAGTCATTTCCTAGGCAGGTGGATAAGAAATCTAAGAGTCCCAAGGAGAGAGGGGTCTGAAATTCTCAAGGAGGAACAAAGGACAAACTTTTTTTTTCTTTTCCCTCTACATTCCTTAGGATTATGTAACAATAATGTATCCTGCTTGAGGACAGTCTCTGGAAAAGACCTTGTGGCTAATCCTGTTATCTTAAAGTATAAATTATGGGAGTAGGTCTAGTGAGGTCTTTACAACCTCCAGACATTCTTTTGATTCAGTGTAATAACTAATTAGAGTATGTAATTCCATTGCTAACACTAGCAAGGGGGTACTCTTTCTGCCCCCTTCTGATGCCTATGTCAGAAGCTTTCTCTATCTCCTTTATACTTTAATAAAACTTTAATACACAAAAGCTCTGAGCAATCAAGCCTCCTCTCTGGCCCCAGATTGAATTCTTCTCCTCCGGAGGCCAAGAATCCCGGCGTCTTTTCGTGGTTCAGCAACAACCTTTCAACACTTAGTGGGCAGGTGCTGTAGAACGAAGGGAATTCACGCTTGGTGCTCTGTGCCCATCTAGAGGGGTGCGGTGGAGGTGGTGAGGAGGAGGCTCAAGAGGGAGCAGATATAAGTATACTTACAGCTGATTCACATCTATTGTACAGCAGAAACCAGCACAACATTAAAAGCAATTATCCTCCAATTAAAAAAAATTTATATATGTTTTCTAGACAAGATACCTTATGTACAAATCCTAGTTAGAAATAAAAAGTAAAATCAGCCAAAATCAACCGGTGAGTCCCTAAATCTCACAAGGAATTGATTTGTCTATCTTCTCTGATATTTATATATTTATGTCACCCCCCAAAATGCAACTATATAGAAGCTTAGGGAAGAATCAAATTTTAGATAGTGTTCTTATCTGACCAGCTGTGGATCAAAAACACTATTCGAATTTTATAGAAAATACTCTGGAAGGAAATTATATTAAAAAGTATGGTGTTGGAGAAAACTCTTGAGAGTCCCTTGGACTGCAAGGAGATCCAACCAGTCCATCCATTTCCTAAAGGAAATCAGTCCTGAATATTCATTGGAAGGACTGATGCTGAAGCTGAAACTCCAATACTCTGACCACCTGATGTGAAGAACTGACTCATCTGAAAAGACCCTGATGCTGGGAAAGATTGAAGGCGGGAGGAGAAGGGGACAACAGAGGATGAGATGGTTGGATGGCATCACGGACTCAATGGACATGAGTTTGAGTAAACTCCAAGAGTTGGTGATGGACAGGGAGGCCTGGAGTGCTGCAGTCCATGGGGTCACAAAGAGTCAGACACGACTGAGTGACTGAACTGATTATATAATTCTTGGCATTCTCAAAATACTATACTACACAGAATCTAAGCAGTTTGGGGCTTTTTACTAGTACTAACACTGAACTATATTGTGATAAAATGATATAACAGAAGTTGTTCAAATCTATAAGTCTGCTTAATTTAGTAAATAAGACCCAAATGGTTAGGCTTTTTTCTTTTTTCGGCCACATCTTGTGGCTTGTGGGAGCTCAGTCTCCAGAGCAGGGATTAAGCCCCGACCCTTGGCAGTTAGTGTGGAGTCAGAGCCACTGGACTGCCAAGGAGTCCCTAGTTTTTCTTTTTGAATTGTGTCTGCCTTTTACAACTTTCTGGTCTTTTCCCTAGGCATGCCTGAGGAACAAAGTTATTTATCCCCGATTTATTCCTTCTAAACTATGAACTTGGAAACAAGATAAAAAGTTTTGCTAAAATATTAAGAGTGTGTGCTTAGAGATCTTTGCTTCGACTGTTCATAGATACTTTACTTGCTGGGAGATAGTATGATCAGAAGAGCTTTCTTCACAGCTTCCAACTAACACATAGGAGAGGAAAGGAGCTTCATCTGGCCTCACGGTCACTATCTGAATATTCTGTCTTTCTCATACGGCTGGTGAAGATCAAAGCAACAGGGAACATTATTATTTGTATTTACAGAGTACCTGGAACAAAATGTGACCTTTAGGAGGATTTCAATAAATTCTTTTTAAATAAATCAAATAAAAATCAACTATAATTAATATTCCTTTCATTCTCCCAAAGTCATCAGCAACAAAAAGTTGTCCTGACATGTTTACATTAGGTAAGGTAAGGTTTCTTACATTTTAAGCAAAGGTAAGGCCTAGGGACAGAAAAACTCTGAAACAAAAACTTAAGTGCTGTAAGAAGTGGTCAGGAGATGGCACATCTATTTTCAGAACAATTAGGCCCAAGGCTAAAATCTGCTGCAATGGCCGAAAGGCTCTTTTAAAAACTCAAGACCTTGTCCTCAAACAGTTATTAACATTCTCAGGGTGTATTTCAAAAGAGGTGGGTATGAACCTTAGCTCTTTGGTCTAATTCCAAGTCTGATAATTATATGCTGCCTATTAAAATTCCCCTTGCAGTTCTAATTTAATAAGGTGGTGTTCAGCTCCTGTCAAACAGCTCAGAGCAACTCCACCAGCTGCAATGCTTATCCCATAAAGTATAATGTTTCAGATGTGATTAAATGATCATTTAGAATTTTTCAGGGAAGCAAACATACAGTCTTTAAAATATTTTCCACTTATAAAGAATAAACTATATATTTTTAAGTGGCCAAAAAAATCCTATACCTTAAAATGTCACAGTAAATTTTAGTTTATTTTCTTGATAAAAGAGTTCTACTTGTAGCTATTATAATATTAACATGATGAAAAACTCTTCAAGTATATCATCTTTAAGTTTTATAAAGCAGAGAAAATACAAAAACCCTGCAGACTCAAAACTATCCTTTTTCTTGTGGTTGGCAAATAGCATAAATATTTCAGCAACTTCATTAAATGACATTAGGCTTGACTACAAAATGCAAACTAAGGAGGTTTTTATTTTTGATTAATGTGTCTATAGTGGAGAAAGCATAGCCAAGCTAAATGATTTTCTTCAAAAAAGCAAAAATGTGGTAAAAAAGTACACCAATCTTATACTTTCAAATCATAAGATATCTAGGATTATTAAGTTGCTTTTAATACTAATCTAAAGGTCTAACAGAGGTTCACAATCCAATCCAAAAACCTTAGGGCTGAGTATGTTTCAGAATTTAGAATTTCAACCGCCCCTCCTCAAGATTTAGAAATACTACTTAACATTATCAGTAAAGTCTAAGTCAGCACCCAGAAATCAAATGTTTTCATATTTCTGCAGTAAAATGTATGAATACTTGAAAAAGGGCCTAATTTTAGTTCAGATCTAGATCTGCAATCAAGTAAGTTAATACTAGTCAGGTTTTGAGGTAAATTTCTGTTTGTAGAACTTTATGGATTTTGGATAAAAGACTGTGCACCTAAACTGAAAAAGCAGAAGTCAGTCAGGCACAAGTTCTTAACTTCAAGATAACAGTAGAAATATTTCAATTGTTTCTACAAGTTACATGTGCTTTATTACAGAAGCTTAATTCATACATCCCAAAAAAATCAAAACAATTTTATTAATTTTATGATGTGAAAGAAAAAATATAAAATGCATTCACATTCACAAGGATAAATTTCTTCCTTTGCAGAACTTTCTGGTTAAAAAAAAAAAAACTATTTCTTTACGTTGCTAAAATCTTGAAATTGCACTGCAACTGAGCATTGCAAGGGTTCCCACAAGCTTAAAAGAACAGACAGAAGTCTAGACTCTAGGGTACTGAAAAGTCAGCAGCTGGACAAAAAAATTCTCCATTTCTCTGTTCTTTCTGTTATCTTACAGTATGGGGAAAAAAGCATCTATGTAAGAGGAATTAGAATGCATTGTATAAGAAAAGTTATATGTTCTCTTCAAAACAGTAAATTACAGTGGTGAAGAATAGAGAGCTTGGAGTTGGTAAGTAGACAATCAAACTCCAGGTCCACCTTTTATTAGCTTTGTGACCTTAGGAAGTTAGTAAATACTCTTATGCCTCAGTTTCATCTACAAATGTGGAAAATAACAAATGTACCACATAAAGTTAGTAATGAAAACTAAATGCTAAATAAAAATTAATAAAAAATAAACTGATAGGAACAGCAACAGGAAGAATGAACAGGTGATATTAATAAATACTGGCAAAGTTAATGCAATATTATCAACCAAAACTTCCTCGATCTTAACCACATTTTAAACCCAGACTGGCTTAACATAAGAAATTTCTAAAAATACAACAAATGTTTATCTTGCATTTTATCATTATTAACTGAAATACCATGAATTGAAATAATTAGTATCGCTATCCTTTTATAATAATGAATAGTTATTACCTGAAGTTTTAAGTTCCATAAACTACTGAAACACCTCAGAAAGAGTTTCTATGAAAAATTAACCAGTATGCATGGTTAGCAACTGGTAAACAAAAATATTTGATAAGCCAAAATAGCTAATTCCATGACCATATCAGAGAGCCCATCCGCCAAACATAAATGGTACTAGAAAATAAACCACTTTGCTCACTACACAATCTCACAAAGCACCACACAGAACTTACCTATCTTCATCTTTATCATACAGCTGGTAATAATCTCCACAGCCATTCCAAAATGTGCCATCCACAACCTCCTGCCTCACTGTGGCTCCATTTTCTGTTGCTAGTTGGTTATCGTCTGTTTCCCTCTGTGTAACTCTTGCGAAGGGCAGATCCAAGAACATACAATCATGTTCTCCGTCATACTCATCACATTTTATTAAGAGGTCATCTGAGCCATTTTCCTCAACTTCCAAAGCCTCTCTCCACCTCTGAACACTTCTTTGTTTGGCCTCATGTCTATTAAACCCTGTTTCTTGGTCCACCTGGCTTGAACTTATCACTCTCCTAACTTTGGGCCTCACCACCTGCTCAGGAGAACTTCCCTGGTTTCTGCCCCTATCATTGGTGTTTTGTTCACTGCAAATATGCCTGGGAGCACAGGCTGAATCTTCAGCTGAATTTTCTCTTTGTCTCTCCTGGCTAGGATTATTTTGTTGTTTCTTTCTAACCACTTCATCTTCAGAAGAGGACATTTGAAATTCCTGGTTGTTTGGATTGACAAACTCAGTATTATCAGAAGAACTTTTCACTAAAGGTGCTGAATCTACCTCTTCAAACTCATCTCTTAATTCACAGTTGAAAGAGGGAACTGTTGGTGAAAGACCAGTGTATGCCTCTACCTCTCCATTTTCCAACTCAAATACTGTATTGCCCAGTGCTACCTGATAGCTACCACCTTCCACAACGTCTGCAGAGAGCTGAAGATGGTCATTATCCTCTCCACGTCTGCCATCTGGATCGCAAGAGTCAGTATGAACCAATGTAACTCCATTTTGGACACTTAAAGCATTACAAACTCCTGGAGTATATTCTCCCTCAGAGTGACTGTGAAGATCTGTACTGCTTCCTAAGGTCTCCCTGCCTTCCTCGCTATGATGTACTGCAGCGAAGGATGGAGTGCTCTCAACGGTTTGATTCAATGCTGTATCACAAATGGGAATTTCTGCTTCACTTTTTTCAAATAAAGGGTCACTGGGTAAAGATGAATGAGCTTGATCCAGTGGACTGGAACCTTCACAGAGAACAAAAGAAAACATTCAGAGGGGCTAATTTAGATAGCATTTAATAATGACTCTCTAACTAGAAACCATACCAGTTATTACCTATTTGAGAATACGAGTGAATTTCTCTGACTGGTGCTTCTACACTCCCTAACTTAACCGGCAGGGCAGACTGGTTACCCTGTGAGTTCATCTATGCCATGTACAGCCTCTCAATATCCTCTCTCTTGGACATCTTCTGTAGGTTTTTCACCTAAATCCTAACACTTAAAACGTTCTATACAAAATATTTAAAAGAGAGACTAATGAGAGACCTGAGAGAAGTCATAGGGCAATCAATGTACTCTTCCAGTTGCTGGAATGGGCAATTCAAACAAATTATTTTATTACATGTAGATTTCTTTAAATTGTTTATAATAGACATAAGAACAGATAACAGATCTAACACAAATGAGACTCTACTGTGTTCTATGTCAATTCAGAAGATTATATCTTAGTCACTAGATACACGATATTAAATTTCTATCCCCAAAATGAACTGTTGTAATATATCTACAATGAGTTAACTTCAGTTATGTTACAGCTATGACTGAAAAACAACAACAAAGTCAATATATTGATTCTCTTTGTCATAGCTTCTAAGAACTATGAGACAAGAGTAAAATGCTATATACCCTACAAATTACTTGCAGCACAACTATCTTTTACACTAATGTAGAACTAAAAAAAATAAAGACACCAAGACCTGTTGAAACAAAATTTTATAAATTATAAATTAACTAAAGGTAAGTCTTGTCATATCACAAAAAGGCTTCTTTAGCGAATGACCTTAGCTAATAATTCATATTCTTATACATAAATGACAGAAAAGAAAAACCCCTAGAATTACTAAGTTTGCTCAAGATAAGAGGAAACTGACATTCTAGTCCAAAAACATGCAGTCATAGTACATGGCTTGTTGTTATCATTTACTTGCTAAGTGTGACCAACTCTTTTGCAACCCCGTGGATTGCAGCCCACCAGGCTCCTCTATCCATGGGATTTCCCAGGCAAGAATACTGGAGTGGGTTGCCATTTCCTACTCCAGATCTTCCCAACCCAGGGATCAAACCCGCCTCTCCACACTGGCAGGCAGATTCTTTACCACTGAGCCACCTGGGAAGCCACAGTACATAGATACCTGCAAAATGCTTTTTGAGTAATGAATAGTTAAGGAATTTTAATTAAGTGACTATTACTTGACATTTGTATTTTATATAATGATTCTAAAAATATCAAATCAACCAAGGTAAATTATTTAGAGATACAAATAAAACCAAACAACAACTACAAAAAGCTGTTTAAATGCAATATGCAGGGGAGAATATACTCAGTGCACATTAAAAAAATTTTTTTTTTCCTTGAACACTTCCTCTGGCGAAATGATGTGACAATGTAATCAGTGCAATGACAATGCAGTTACAGGTTAACAACTGACCGTATTTTATTTTCTTCTATATATATACCATTAAGTTCAATAGAAAATTTTAAAATAGAAATTCTTGATAGGAAATGTACAGCATTTATACTCAAGACACAAATAAAATCCACTTACTATTTCAAGCATCATAAGATCAAGTCTCACATCACTATTAACAGTTTTTAAATAATTCCAGGCCACATACCTGAGGAATTTTCTTTTGGAACATCATCCAGTTCCAACACTTCATAGTCATCACCAGCCCGACCTAAGCTTCTTTCATGCCTGGTCATACACGGCTTGAAACTGACATATGCATGTCTTCTGCCGTATCTCCTGCCCGTAACTGTCTGATACCCTCCTGCTGGTCTGGGCCAGGCGGCCTTGCTCGAGTCTTGATCCATCGCTGAAAAACAGAGTCAAAACTAAGAGGCACAGCAATGGCTTTCGCTGTGCATCTGGGGCAGTGTTTCAACACACAAGCTACTATCTGTCAAATCACATGCCACTGAACACCAAGGGCCCCTTACTAGTAATACAAAACACACCTGAGAAGTAAGCATGAAATACTACTTTATGAGGCTTATGTGACCCCCTTCATCCGTCCCCCAAATATCTGTTCTTGGCTCCTTTAAGGTATTACAGATTTTTATAACATAACCTACCCCAAATTTTTTCCACATGCCAAATTACTATACTGTAAAAGCTGCTAAAGGATTGGAGAATGATCCTTCAAATTATCTAAGTATCTTAGATAAGTATAACTGCTCAACACAAATTTGCTGAGTGAATTACTCGCATATGATATGATGGTTTCAATTACATTAAAAGTGAATAAATTTCAGTCAAGTTGTTGTTCAGTTGTTCAGTTGTGTCCAACTCTTTGTGACCCCACAGACTGCAACACGCCAGGCTTCCCTGTCCTTCACTATTTCACAGAGTTTGCTCACACTCATGTCCATCGACTCAGTGATGCCATCCCACCATCTTGTCCTCTATCGTCCCCTTCTCCTCCCACCTTCAAACTTTCCAAGCATCAGGGTCTTTTCTAATGAGTTGGCTCTTCATATCAACTGGCCAAAGTATTAGAGATTCAGTTTGAGCATCACTCCTTCCAATGAATATTCAGGACTGATTTCCTTTAGGATGGACTGGTTGGATCTCCTTGCAGTCCAAGGGACTCTCAAGAGTCTTCTCTAACACCACACTTCAAAAGCACCAGTTCTTCGGTGCTCAGCCTTCTTTATAGTCCAACTCTCATATCCACACATGATTACTGGAAAAACCACAGCTTTGACTATAGGACCTTTGTCAGCAAAGTAATGTTTCTGCTATTTAATATGCTGTCTAGGTTTCTCACAAGTTATTTCTTTAATGGTATCTGTACTACTACAAAGAACCAACTGGACCACAATAAAACATATCCCAAAGATTAGGCTCAAGTAAAACTCTCCAAAAGACAACAGTGGTGAGCCAAGTGAAACTTTTCAAAACTACCAATGTTATACACATGGTAAGAAACGCCAAAACATCTGAACAACTTAAGTACTGAGTTCTGAGGCCTAAGGGATATATAACAGCAAAGATTAGCATCTTTTACTAAGTAGGACATTATCTCACATCGACATATACAATAAGTTTGCTTAGTCAACTGAATTTTACATCTAATACGCAGAACTAATAAAGTATTTCCTCACAGTATATGGAATAGTCAGTAAATGAAACAGTTACATATTTCTGTTTTAGTGCATTAAAATAAAAAATATAATTGCTTCTAAGCACAAATTCCAATCCAAAAGAAAGGCAATGCCACAGAATGCTCAAACTACTGCACAACTGTACTCATCTCACACACTAGTAAAGTAATGCTCAAAATTCTCCAAGCCAGGCTTCAGCAATACGTAATCCGTGAACTTCCAGATGTTCAAGCTGGATTTAGAAAACGCAGAGGAACCAGAGATCAAATTGCCAACATCTGCTGGATCATCGAAAAAGCAACAGAGTTCCAGAAAAACATCTACTTCTGCTTTACTGACTATGCCAAAGCCTTTGACTGTGTGAATCACAATAAACTGTGGAAAATTCTGAAAGAGATGGGAATACAAGACCACCTGACCTGCCTCCTGAGAAATCTATATGCAGGTCAGGAAGAAACAGTTAGAACTGGATATGGAACAACAGACTGGTTCCAAATCGGGAAAGAAGTACGTCAGAGCTGTATATTGTCACCCTGCTTGTTTAACTTATATGCAGAGTACATCATGTGAAATGCTGGGCTGGAAGAAGCACAAGCTGGAATCAAGATTGCCAGGAGAAAGATCAATAACCTCAGATATGCAGATGACACCACCCTTATGGCAGAAAGTGAAGAAGAACTAAAGAGCCTCTTGATGAAAGTGAAAGAGGAGAGTGAAAAAGTTGGCTTAAAGCTGAACATTCAGAAAACTAAGATCATGGCATCTGGTCCCATCACTTGATGGCAAATAGATGGGGAAACAGTGGGAACAGTGTCAGACTTTATTTTTTGGGGCTACAAAATTACTGTGGATGATGACTGCAACCATGAAATTAAAAGACGTTTACTCCTTGGAAGGAAAATTATGACCAACCTAGATAGCATATTAAAAAGCAGAGACATTCCTTTGCCAACAAAGGTCCATCTAGTCAAGCCTATGGTTTTACCAGCAGTCATGTATGGATGTGAGAGTTGGACTATAAAGCAAGCTGAGCGCCGAAGAACTGATGCTTCTGAACTGTGGTGTTGGAGAACACTCTTGAGAGTCTCTTGGACTGCAAGGAGATCCAACCAGTCCATCCTAAAGGAGATCAGTCCTGGGTGTTCATTGGAAGGACTGATGCTGAAGCTGAAACTCCAATACTCTGCCCACCTGATGCGAAGAGCTGGCTCATTTGAAAAGACCCTGATGCTGGGAAAGATTGAGGGTGGGAGGAGAAGGGGACAACAGAGGATGAGATGGTTGAATAGCATCACCGACTCAATGGACATGGGTTTGGGTGGACTCCGGGAGTTGGTGATGGACAGGGAGGCCTGGCATGCTGCGGTCCATGGGGTCGTGAAGAATCAGACATGACTAAGTGACTGAACTATAGCACAAAGAAAAACGCCCATGTATTAATAACATATAATACCAAGTGTTGCATTGTTACTTCATCCCTTCACAAACCTGATGAGGTGGATACTGTATTTTATTTTGGAAATTAAAAAATTAGAGTTAAATGGATTATTTAAGTGTCCTGTCCAATGACCCAGGATGACTCCAGAATATTCATCAGAAAGACTGATGCAGAAGCTGAAACTCCAATACTTTGGCCACCTGATGCAAAGAACTGACTCATTGGAAAAGACCCTGATGCTGGGAAAGATTGAGGGCAGGAGGAGAAGGGGACAACAGAGGATGAGATGGTTGGATGGCATCACCGACTCAATGGACATGAGTTTGAGCAGGCTCTGGGAGTCGGTGATGGACAGCGAGGCCTAGCGTGCTGCAGCCATGGGGTCACAAAGAGTTAGATGCAACTGAACTGAACTGATGACTCCAGAACCAGTACCTTTAACAACACCTCCAAAAAAAATAGTCTCCAAACTGTAAACCACAACAGATGACAAGGGGGTAGGAAAAGAAAATATAACAATTTCTATTTATATTCATTTTCACACCAAAAATTAGAAATTAAGCTTTATAAATATTCAATATATGGATTGAAACTGGCCTTAAATAGAGCAAGATTAAACATCATATACAGTACTCAAGGAGTCCAGAGGGGAGAATATGAAGTCCTCAATCTAGAGTAAGTAACACAGACTTTGCTTACCTGCTGGCTCTTTTTCAGAATACTGTGACATATATGGCAGTTTCCGTGTGCCCAGTTCAGTGGAATTATGGATGTGATTTAGTTTTTACTCACACAATGGATAAGCTGCAGAAGATTCCTACAAAGAAACCACAGATGAAACACAACATTAATAAAACAGAAGCACAAAATAAAATGGCAAAACTAATACTTCTAGTGAAGTTCTTAGCTTGCCAATAACAACACAAAAGCATACACTGGATTTGATAATGCAATCCAAAAAAATCTCAAAACTATGAAGATGTCTATTTGAAAACATTTAGATATCCTCTTGGAAAACCTTGCCTTAAGTATATATCATCCTTAAGAAAGACAATGATGATAACACACAAATAATTTATAAGTACATAAGCAAATATATTAGGAGAAGTGTTGATTGGGGAATGTGACCAAACTTATGTTATATAGTACTTTGGGCATCTGCTACAAACTATGCTACCTTTGTTTCTCCATAAAACACTGAAGTTCCCTTAGCCCTGCCACTGTTAAAAGAAGTTAACCCTAAGAACACAAACTTCATTTAAAAAATGTATAATGGCTTATACCAATAAGTGTAAAAAATGATATATTGACTATTCTTTAGAATAGGCAATTGACCAGATATTTTAATCCCAAAGAAGAACCTATTCTAAGTCAAGAAAACTAAAATTTACCACGTAACATATAAAAACTTCATGTTTTGAAATTAATCCATTTATTTAGTATTTTAAAAGTTACAACCTGTACTTTTTTTAAAGTTTGGCAAGAGCTTAGCTTATTATTTAAACACCTTCACACCTGAGCTACTGCTAACTCCCCACCACCAACTTAAAGTTACTAGAAGATGACAGCTCTGAAAATTAGTTTAAATCTATATGCTATCTGTCTAGCCATACAGCTAGCTATAAATTAACACACAGAAAAGTATACATATACATTCTCCCATATAAATTATAAACCCAGCAATAGGCTGTTTAATGCTCTAATATTGCTGAATCAAGTCAGATTGTTAATAATAGCTAAAAGATAAAGGAATATAAAAAAAAAAAATCCTGCCATACTGGCAAAAATACAAGCTCTGATTAATAGTTTTAATAATAAGAAAAATAATCTGCAATAACTTGAATCTTCACAGATTCACAGTACAGTACATGGCAGACTTAAAGGATGGCCATGGATTTAAGTTCATGGATATTTTATCCAAAGCCTTTTCTTTGAAATAAGGCAATATTCCGGGCACTATTTTCAGTGCTGAGGATGGATATAAAAATGAACAAAATAGACAAATACTCCCGCCATCTTAAGCCGTCCTAAAACTGCAGTATGGGGTACAGACACTAAACAAAACAAACAAGAAATAAATGTCAGACAGCACACGTGCGCGCGCGCTCAGGGGTGCCAGTCTTCTCGCAGCCCCACAGACGGCAGCCCCCCAGGCTCCTCCGTCCACAGGACTTTTCCAGGCAAGGATACTGGAGTAGGCCGCCATTTCCTCCTCCAGGGAGATCTTTCCCATCCAGGGATTGAACCTGTGTCTCCTACATCTCCTGCATTGGCAGGTGGATTCTTGACCACTGAGCCACTTGGGAAGCTATGAAAACACTGACAAGAGATCACAGTGGTTTGGACCAGGGTAAAAACAGAGGGTTTGTTAGAGATGGCCTCTAAAATTAAGAGGTCAGGGAAAAAGAAATACCAGGAAAACCAACCAGTGAGAGAGGCAGGTAAGAGAAAGAAAAAACTCTAGTAGGAGTGTGCATACCAATGAAAAAAGCACTTCAGACCAGAGAACTCATCCACAGTGCCAAACTGTTGCTAAAAGAGAAGGGTGGCAAGGATCTGTAACTGACCCTAGACCTAGCAACAGGGAAGGTACTGGAGCTCTTGACAATGGCGTCTTTGGTAGAACGGTAGATACAGAAGCCTCATCACAATATGCCATTGAGAGAGAGGTGTTAAGAGTACAGAAATCATGAAATCTCCCTGTTTCTTGATCATATTTCTTTTCAACATAAATCCATTTCTTTCTAAAAGATTCTTTTTGGAGCCCTCCAACATCCTGATAAAAACCGAGTCTACTTGCTTTCAAGATCCGACTACTTCTGGGCTATCTTCTGGTTGTGTTTTGAATTAGGTCCCCTGATTTGAAACCCACGTTCTCCCCTCTTTTCTTCGTTTCAGGAACAGGGGTGTGTTTGTTTTGTCTTTATTAGAAGAGTCTCAAATAATTGTTTTAGGAATTTTATGTAAGTAGGTAAAAGTTGAGTCTTTCCATAACAAAATATTTCATCTTTCCACCACTCTTGACTTATGTTCATAACAAAATCATTTTTCCAATCTCTAAAAGGCACTGCTTTCTAAGCATCCCATGTTGCTGTTAAGAAACTGTCCTGTCAGTTTCTCATTCTTTTGTAAGTAAAGCAATTTTTCTCTCTGGAGTAACTAGGGTTTTCTCTCAAGAAATGGTGTTCTGTATTTCACAAGGACTTTCTTTGGCCATTTAAAAAATTTCTATTGCATAGCACTAGTAGGGTTGCTTTCAAGACTCACAACATTTTCTCAAAGTTATTCCTTTTTCTTTCCTTATTTTCTCTGTATTTGGCCCACAGAGTTTAATTCTTTGTCTCTAAATTTTTCTTTCTCATTTTCAATGTACAGAATGAAAAATTTCATGTACTTTTTCATTTCTGGCTTTCTACTATTTTCTACAATGTTTCAGATTTCTTGCGTTTCTTGTTCCCTGTTACTTCTATCATCATTGTCATTTTCAATCGTGGTTCTTGTCTTATGAATAAAATGTAAACTAGAATCTCTCTGTAGATATCAATTATCTCTATTTTATCTAGGCCAGCTATATAGATAAGCTCTACAACAGTGCTCCTCATTCCTATCTCTGAAGTATAAAAGAGAAAAGAACGAACAGGGAGGAGAGAGGGAGAGAGGATGAACAATAAAAACCATAATCTTAAAATGATTAATTCATCAGTGGCAGATGTGTATGTAAAGTTTATTGGGAACATTCGGTCTCTTGAGTTTTCTCTAAAGAAATGTTTCCTTGGCTAGTACTATTCATCTAATAACATATGATTCCTCTCTACTTGCGACAATTATTCATTTCAAATTCTTACGAGTTTTCACATACTTCTTCCTAATTGCAAAAACAAAACCAAAACAAAAAAACCATACAAATGTGCTGTTGTCTAAGAATTAAAGGAATTAATCAGGGAAGTATTAATTCTGGATCTTCCAATTATTAACTTGGGTGTCATCATTTTACCCCTTAACTAGGATAATATGCCAGCAGCTCTAGATAGGTAATGGGAACAGCCTTCAAAAGAATACAAGGCAAAGCCTGAATATGGGCTCTACCCTCCCACGGCAGAGCTGAAAGAGTGAAGTTAAAGGCAAAGACCTTGCTTTAAGTGTGTTCCGTCTATTGAGTGAACCGTGTCAGTATGATGTCTAACATGATGATACATATTTAAACAGCAGTCAGTGAAGGGATGAATGAGTGCATGACAATCCTGGACCCCTTCTCTGATGGAAATACGGAAATATATTTATTATTCTTTTGTATTCTCCCATATTTAGCTTTACATATATTTAAGTGCCCTAGAAATGGTTCTTAAAATTTCTCTTAAAACAAACTTTTATAATTATCTAGCCCATATTTTCTTTCTGTGAAACAATTTTTTAGTCACACAAAGCTTTGTAATTATTACCACACTTAAGCTATAAATTCAAAAATAAAAACTTCGTGACAAAATAGGTTTATAACAAACTCTGACAAATGCCACCAGAAAGCAGTTTCATATATGCTGGAACCAATTACATTTAAACCTAGCTTCCTAACATTATCTCATCCTTCCATTTTCAGCTGCTAAGGCAAAGTAAATATCCCAAGAGATTAATAAAGAATCCACTATTAGCAACTTAAGCTTATACTTTAATTATGCCTGACACATATTATTTTTAATATATCTTAAGATTTTTCATGTTTTCTATCAACAAGCACAAATGACTGCTTATATATATTTACAACCGCAAAATATTCAGTAGACCTAACTAGTATATACATAATAAATAAAGACTAAAGTCACTTACCTCTATATATCACTGTAAGCAACTGGACATATTACTAAAACTAATTCCAGTAAATCAAGCAATCAATCACAGACTTAAAAGTTACAGGCTGCTACACAAGAGATCAAATTGACAACATATGCTGGATCATAGAAAAAGCAAGGGAATTCCACAAAAAGATGTACTTCTGCTTCGTTGACTATGCTAAAGCCTTTGTGTGGATCACAACAAACTGTGGAAAATTCTTAATGAGATGGGAATACCAGACCACATTACCTGCCTCCTGAGAAACCTGTATGCAGGTCAAGAAGCAACAGTCAGAACTGAACAAGAACAATGAACCAGTTCAAAATTCGTAAAGAAGTATATCAAGGCTGTATATTGTCACCCTGCTAATTGAACTTATTTGCAGAGTACATCGTGTGAAATGCCCGGCTAGATGAAGCACAAGCTGAAATCAAGATTGTGGGAAGAAATGTCAATAACCTCAGATATGCAGATGACACCACCCTTATGGCAGAAAGTGAAGAGGAACTTAACAGCCTCTTGATGAAGGTGATAAAGGAGAGTGAAAAAGCTGGCTTAAAACTCAACATTCAGAAAACTAAGATCACAGCATCCAGTCCCATCATTTCATGGCAAATAGATGGGGAAAATGTAGAAACAGTGTCGTATTTCATTTTCTTGAGCTCCAAAGTCACTGCAGATGGTGACTGCAGCCACCAAATTAAAAGACACTTGCTTTTTGGAAGAAAACTTATGACAAACCTAAACAGTGTATTAAAAAGCAGAGACATCACTTTGCTGACAAAAGGCTGTATAGTTAAAGCTATGGTTTTTCTAGTAGTCATGTATGGATGTGAGACTTGGACCATAACGAAGGCTGAGCACCAAAGAATTTATGTTTTCGAACTGTGGTGCTGGAGAAGACCCTGAAGCGACCCTTGGACAGCAGGGAGAGCAAACCAGTCAATTCTAAAGGAGATCAACCCAGAATATTCATTGAAAGGAATGGTGCTGAAGCTGAAGCTCCAATACTTTGGCCACCTGATGAGAAAAGCTGACTCACAGGGAAAGACTCTGATGCTGGGAAAGACTGAGGGTAAGAGGAGAAGGGGTGACAGAGGATGAAGTGGGCATGAGTTTGAGCAAACTCAGGGAGACAGTGAAGGACAGGGACGCTTGAAGTGCTGCAGTCCACGGGCTCGCACGAGTTGGGCATGACCAAGTGAATGAACACTACTACCAGAAGAAAACTTCCAAGGTATGACTAGCAAATCCTGCAAATGAACAACTTCAGAAACAATACCTAAATCAGAGAGAAGTTTTAAGGGACAACTGTTAAAACTTCTAAGATGAAATGGGTTTGCTATCCCTAGTAACAAGAGATAACCTGATGGAAGGCTATACTTGATTATCTACTACTCTTCTCTTCATTACCACTCTTCTCTGAAGATATTTGTGCAAACTATTGTAAAACAGAAACAATAAACTCAGCACTGGTACAGTGAAAATTACATTACAAAACATAACTCAAATATAAGACATATGTAATCAGAAACAATCTAAAAATTTTATAGGCAAAAAACTGTATCTTCAAATTCGGTTCTGGCAAAGCCTGTATCTCACCAAGTTTTTATAAACTTCTCATTCTGTTAAAGAAAAGTCTTGTGAAAATAATTTTTTTAAGACTATCAGTAGCAATCTTTGAGGAAAGAAGTGAAATACAACTCTCAACAAACTAGAACAATAAATAACTTTTGTGGCTTAACTTAAAGTTAATTGGCTAAGGGAGCAAAAGATTCGAGTCAAAGAAAAGTGAGATGAAAGAATAAAATATCAATTCATTAAAAAAAAAAGATGGAGAACATTCCTTAAATTTACCTCTCATTTAGATAGGAAGATCTCTGATTCATGTGTCACAAATAACAAGAATGCTGCTCAACCTACCCTCTTTTGAGATAAACAAATAATCAGCTTTAAGTACAAAAGCTGGAAAGAACTAACATAACATTGTAAATCAACTACACTTCAATTAAAAAAAAAAAAAGCTGTAGAGATTTATTTTCACGTCAATAAGCCAGAAAAAGAAAAAACCAGGGTACAGGAAACAAGAAAATAAAATATTCAATGTTATGCATACCAAAAGGTAATAAATGTCATTTGATGCTAAAAAACACATCTGATGCTAAAAAATATGCTCAGAATAATGTATCTGTGATAGATACTGAGATGTGTGCACTATCAAAAACATAAAACACAGAAAGAAATGTGGGTGAAGGTTGAGGAGATACAAAAAACTAGCAAGGCAAAATGCTGAAGCGAGACGGTCTGTACGTGGGGGATCCCTGTCCGCTAGAGACGTGTTTGGAAATCTCCACGATAAAGACTTTTAAATTATTTCCCTTTTCTTTGCAATCATTTATTGAGGGACTGTTCACATACAAAACTCTTAAGCATATGCTACAATCCAAAGAATTTTTACATATATATATCTCACTACTTACGTAGATCAAAATTATGTACCATCACTTCAGAGGGTTTTCTCTCATCCTTTCCAAGACATTGACTGCTCTCAACCCACAGGCAACCCCTCTCCTGACTTCTATTACCCCATTTAAGTGTTTCAGATTTTAAACTTCATAGAAGTGGAATCATGCACAGTAAATTCTTCTGTGTCTATTAACTTTTGCTTGACACAGTGTTTCTGAGGTTCATTCATGTTGTTATAAACATCTTTGTATGGGCTTTTTTTTTTTTTTTTTTAACTTTTCTTGAGTATACATGACCTGGAATTACTGGGTCACAGTATAGAGCTACGTTTGGCTATAACAGATCCTGACAGCTTTGTAAAGCGGCTGAAACAACTTACATTCCCACCAGCAATATACAAGAGTGTTGTTTCATATCCTTGGCAACACTTGATATTGATTCATATCCTTGGCAACACTTGATGTTGTCAGTCTCTAATTTCAGCCATCTGGTAGGGGTGGGATGGGGTGGTGCCTCATTGTGACATTTCTCTGATGAGCAACAATGTAGGGCACCTTTCCCTATGCACACTGGCCTTTTGGATATCTTCTTCTGTGAAGAACCTGCCTGCTTTCTTGCAGATTTTTTTTTTTTTTTTTTCTTGCAGATTTTAAAAGTGTGTTGCTTGCCTTTTTTCTTTTTGATTTTTAAGAGTTATACTTTCTGGATATAAGTCTTTCACCAGATTTACTTAATGTGAGTATATTCTTGTGGTCTGTGGCTTGCCTTTTCTCCTTAATGACATCTTCATGAATAGAAATTCATAACTGAGTGTAGTCTAATTTACCAACTTTATGTTTTATTTAAGAAATTTCTGTCTAATCCAAGGTGAAGATATTCTAGGTTTGCTTCTAGAACCTTTACAGATCCAGCTCAAATGAATACAGTATCAGGTAGAAATCAAGGTTCATTTTTTCCCCAAATAGTCAATATCCAATTTACCTAACACAATTTATTAAACATGTTTCTTAACTTCAGTGGAGCTTTTGTCATAATCCAAGAAACTACGTATGTGAAGGTTCCATTTCTAGACACTCAAATTCCCCCACTGGTATTTTTGTCCATCTTGTTCTAATATAATATTATTTAATTACTGTAACTTGATAGCAAGTCTTGAGACATTTACATTTTGATATAAATTTCGCAATCCATTTCATCATAATTTTTAAATTCTGGGATTTTAACTGAAATCGTATTGAACCTATAGCTCAACTTGAAGGAAACTGACATTTTAACAATAGTGAATTCCTACTATATAAAGATGAAGTATCTCTCCACATATTTAGGTATTTTAAAATGTCTCCTAGCACTGTTTTATATTCTTAGGTATCTTACATATTTTGATGCTTTTCTAAAAGTACTTTCCTAATTTTATTTTATACTTTTTGGTTGCTAGTATACAACTTACATTTTTGCAAGTTGTCGTTCTATCTTGTTAAATTCACATATTCTAAAACTTTACTGGCACTTTTAAAACTTTTTTCCATTTTTTTAAATTAACCTTTTCTAACCTGAGGGCACTGGTTAGGATTCCAATGTAGGTAAATAGAGAAAAAGATATGGGACATGAAACAAGGTTTTTCACTGAGTATTATATCAGCTGTAGCATTTTTCTGTTGTTCCTGATACTATACAGAAAACTTAACAGTTTTCTTCTATTCCTAAATTGATGAGGGTATGCTAACTGTATCAGTGAGAAAATGCTACTGGACAAGTGGCACTAATAAATTCCTCAATCTGTAAAGAAACACAGTATCCATGAAGTGCAACAAAGCCAAGCACAATAAAAACTGAAGTATGCCTGCATAAAGAATAGAGGACTCTCAAAGCACTGCTTCAGCTGCACTCAACAAGCTGTGATGTAATCTTTTTGTTATTTTTCAGATAAAAATGTTTCCTAATTTTCATCACGACTTCATTTTGATTCATGGGCTATTTAGAAATGTCTTGGTTAATTTTCAAACATTTGGAGCCTGCTGCTGCTAAGTTGCTTCAGTCGTGTCCGACTCTGTGTGACCCCATAGATGGCAGCCCACCAGGCTCCTCCGTCCCTGGGATTCTCCAGGCAAGAATAGTGGAGTGGGTTGCCATTTCCTTCTCCAATGCATGCATGCACGCATGCTAAGTCACTTCAGTCATGTCCGATTCTGTGTGACCTCATGGACCTAGTTATTTTTATGCTGCTGTTGTTGTTCAGCCACTTTTTACTTTTGTATTATGTTGAGTCTTTAAAGTGTTTAATTACTAAGTCATGTCCAACTCTTTCGTGACCCCATGGACTGTAGCCTGCCAGGCTCCTCTAAGGGATTTCCCAGGCAAGACTGAATTGTAGTTAATTTCACAGGGTTCAAAGAACATGTACTGTAAAAATTTCCATCCTGTGAAATTTGACAATACTTTTTAAGGACCACAATATTTTGACAAATATCCCATATGTGCTTGAAAAGAAAAGCATAGGCTTCAGTTGTTAGATAAAGTGTTCTATTAATGTCAATTATATCATGCTGATTAATCATGGCATTCAAATTTTCTATTTCCTTACTGATATTTTTATATATCTGTTCTATCAGTTATACCAAATGTATATTTAAAATCTCCCGTTATGAATGCATACCTATCTTTACTAATTATATTAACTTCTATATTCACAGACTATGTTATCAGGTAAACACACACTTAGGATTATTATGCTGTCTTGATAAACTGACCTATTTATTATATTTTCCTGTTTATTTCTTGCAATATTTCTTCCTTTATGTCTATTTTGAACAATATTACAACTAATACAGGCATATCAGCTTTCTTTTGGTGAGTACTTGCAAACAATACTTAAGTCTTTTTATCTTCATATTATACATGTTTTCAAAGTGTTTTTTTAAATAAATGCCTTTAAAAGTTTTTTAATCATGCAATCACTAATCAAAAGAAACATGGAGTAGCACTATCCGTATCAGAAAAGTAGTCTGCAGGAGAAACATTACCAGAGATAAAGAAGGCTACTACACAACGATAGAGGGGTCAATTCACCAAGAACTAACACTCCTAACAAATATGTGCCTAACAACGGAGGTTCAAAATACATGAAGTGAAAACGCGGGCAAGACAAAGCAGAAATAGACAAATCCACAATTACACTTGGAGACTTCAACTCTTCTCGCAATGACCAACAAAACAAGTAGACAAAACCTCAGTAAGGAAACAGAAAACCTAACAAGCATCACAAGTCACCTTGACCTAACGATTACAGAATATTTAATACAAATGATTAATTTAGTATTTAAAATGGAATGAAGACTTTATAGAATATCCTGCCCCAAAGCAGCATGACATACATTATTTTGAATTGCACATAGACATTTACCAAGACTGACCATATTCTGATTCATAAAACTTCAAAGCTCATAAGAAGAAACAGTAAAGAGTTAAAATCAGTGCAACTCAAAACTTTTTTTAAAATAATAAAATAAAAGCTGTATCTTTGGAGGAGTTAAAACAATTGATAAACCTGGAAAGGAAGTAATAAAGACAAAAGAGAGGTCACGTTGACAACATCTGGAATGAAAGAAAAGACATCACTACGGATGCCATAGCTATTAAAGGGACAATCAGAAACAACTTCATGGCAAACCCAGGTCTCCCGCCTTACAGACAGTCACTTTACCATCTGAGCCACCAGGGAAGTCAATAAAGAGACAAATTCCCTGAAATGCAAACTACTAAAACTCATATATCAGGTGACTCACATAGTCAAAGACTGAAAGTTTTTAAGACAAAATTAGGTTATCCTTACCATCCTATACCTATTAAAGTAATTAAATCCATCCTTTTTCAACAAAGAAATCTAGGCCCAGATAAGTTAGCTTGCAAACTCTGATAAACATTTATGAAAAAAATAGTAATCCTATCCAAAATTTTTTGGGAAATACAGAGGAAGAAACACTTAAGCCTGTGAGATCAGCATTATCCTGATACAAAAATATTACAGAAAAAGGTATCTTTCATGGACACTAGATACAAAAAGATACTCAACAATATTAGCAAATCTAATCTACTAACTTATGAAAATGATAATACATCATAACCAAGTGAGGTGTATCTAGAGAACGCAAGGTTGACTCAACATTTCAAAATAAATCAATGTAATTCATCTTATTAACACACCAAGGAAGATAAATCATAAGATCACCTCAATAAATAACAATTAAAACATTTGAGCACACTCAATGTCCAATCATGATTAAAAAATTCTCATCTAAGAACAGAGTAGGGACATCCTTAAACTTGATTAAAGGATTACTTTACTTAACTATAGTACGTAGTATATAATACAACCTGATAGAAGGCCCTAGTAGACTTACTAATGAAAGACTGGAAGATTTTTTCCCCTAGGATTATAAGACAAAGATATCTGTCCTCACCACTCCTGTTCAACATCACACTGGAGGTCCTAGTCAGTGCAAAAGAGGGGTGGGGGAAGGTACAGAGGTGGTTACATACAAATTGAAAACAAAAGAAACAAAAATGCTCTATATTCACAAATGATGTTAACTTTCTACATGAGAAAATGCGAAAGAATCTACAAAGAAAAAAAAGTTATTAGAATAGGTGAGTTTAGTAAGGTTGCGAGGTTCAAGGTCAGTATACAAAATCAATTGTATTTCTACATACTGTCAGTGAACAACTAGACATGGAAACTTTGGAAAATTATCATTTTCAATATTATCAGAAGTGATGAAATACCCGGATATAAATCTGACAAGAGCAATAACTTCTGTATCTTGCAACTATAAAATGTTAATGAAGGAAAATGAAGACCTTTGATTAAAACCAAAAGAGATATCTCATGTCCTTACATGATTATTCTATATTATGATGTCAATTCTTATCAAATTGATCAATGTATTCAATGTAATGTAAATTAATATCCCCTCAGTATTTTTTGTAGAAACCAACAAGTTACTTCTAAAAAATTTTATGGAAAAGCAAAGGGAACTAGAATATCCAGAATGATTTTGGAAAATAAAGTTGAAGAACTTACATTATCTGATTTTAAAACTTATTATAAAGCAACAATAATCATGAATGACAAAGTGGCACTGGAAAAATGAAAAATAACAGAGATCAAGGGGATAGTCCAGAAACACACTCACATACATGGTCAAATTGACTTTTGACTAAGTGGTGCCAGAACTGGGAAAATAAACTTGACCCTTATTTCACACCATATGCAAAAATAACTCAAAACAGATTGATACCCCTTGACATAAAAACAATAACATTTGTAGAAGAAAATGTAAAATGAAATATGCCTGACTTTGTACTGAGCAAACTTAGAACACAGAAACACAAATTATAAAAGGAAAAATTGATGAAATGAATCTAATCAAAATTAAAAGCTCCTCTGGGACAATGAAAAGGTAAGCTTCAGACTGCACTGAGTGTGTATGCATCTGCACAGGTCAAAGGACTTCTACAGAAAACTGTACAAAGAATTCCTCCAACTCAATAAGATAACCAACTCCACGTTTAAAAACGGCAAAAGATCTGAACACATACTTTACAAACGAATACACACAAATGATCCATAATAAATGATAAACCCTCAGCATCGTTAGACATCAGATAAATACAAATTTAAAATACAGTGTCATACTACTACATACCCACTAGAAGGGCTAAAATTAATCAAGTTTGATGAGAACATAGAGCAACTGGAACTGTAAAATGGGGAACAGTTTGGCAGGTTCTGAAAATAATTAAACATTCATTTACAATACAACCCAACAAATCCATTTATAAGTATTTCTAATCAAGAGAAATGAAAATATATGTTCACACATTCATGAATGAATGTTCGTAGAGCTTTATTAGTAAGAACCCCAAACTGGAGACAATCCAAATACCCATAATAGGTGAAATGGTCAATTATTGTGGTAAATCAATACACCATAAACTATTACTCAGCAACAAAAGCCATGAACCAGCTAAACATACAAACACATGGATTATCCTCAAAAACAGTGAAAGAAAAAAACATGGACAGAGAAGAATATATGTTACATAATTTATTTATATAAAATTCTAGAACAAATGAAACCCATCTAGAGTGAGAAAAAGAGGACAAACTGTTTCCCAGAGCCGAGGGTAAAGAAGTGACTTACTGAAAAAGGGCAGAAGGGAACTTTTGGGGATGAGAGAAATATCCAGTACCTTGACTGTGGTAATGAAAATATTCTACTCTTGATTGTGGTAGTGGTGACACGACTATACACATCTGTCAAAACACACTGAGCCGTACATTTTAAATCTATGTATTTTATTCTAAGTAAATTATCCTCAATAAAATTAATTCTGTAAAAAAGAGCTCTTTGGGGAAAATATTAACCAGGGAATACTGGTGATGCCCCTATACAAATACTCAAAAGGTATCAAAACATCAATTAAACTCAATACCCATTTATGATTTTTTAAAATGTCATCAGAAGTTAAAAACAACAATAAAATCACTTGGAAAGTTAAGAATACAAGAAAATCTTTTAACCTATTATACTCTCCATTTATCAGAAAGCTTCAGTAAACATCATAATTGATGCTAAAACATCAGGAACAATCCCCTTAAAGCCTAAAACACCACCAAGTTGTGAACTATCACTGCTGTTATTTAACATTATATAAAAATGTATACTAGCCAAAGTAATGAGAAAGAAAAGTGAAAGTGTTAGTCACTCAGTCCAGTCAGACTCTTTGTGACCCTAAGGACTGCAGCCCACCAGGCTCCCCTGTCCTTGGGGATTCTCCAGGCAAGAATACTGGAGTGGGTTACCATTCCCTTCTCCAGGGGATTGTCCCAACCTTGGCAACGAACCCGGTTCTCCTGCATCGCAGGCAGATTCTTTACCAGCTGAGCCACCAGCAAAGTCCTAATGTAATGAGGAAAACACAAATTATAATAAAATTTAAAAGCCACAAAACTATGAATATTTTCAGATAATCAACTCAGTAAAGTGGTTAGATACATGATAAGCAGAAAAAAATTCAAAAGCTTTGGTATAACTGGGGGGGGGGGGGGGGGCAATAAATGTTACTGAAAGTTTCCATCCACCAGAGCTGCTGCTGCTGCTGCTGCTGCTGCGTCACGTCAGTTGTGTCCGTCTCTGTGCGACCCCATAGACGGCAGCCCACCAGGCTCCCCCATCCCTGGGATTCTCCAGGCAAGAATACTGGAGTGGGTGCCATTTCCTTCTCCAGTGCATGAAAGTGAAAAGTGAAAGTGAAGTCGCTCAGTCATGTCCGACTCTTCTCCTCCCCATGGACTGCAGCCTACCAGGCTCCTCCGTCCATGGGATTTTCCAGGCAAGGGTACTGGAGTGGGGTGCCATTGCCTTCTCCCCACCAGAACGACCAACATGGAATGCCATACATGGAGTTTTATGGAATAAAACTATAAAACTTTGCTTAAGCAAGATGTGAAATAAGAGACATGGTATACATACATATCAGAGGAGAGAGATTCAGTATCACAAAGGTCAATTTGCTCCATATTAATCTAAAATTTCAATATAACCTCACTTAAAACACCTAAAGGATCTTTTATCTAATTTGCAAGTTGAGTCTAAAGTTCATTTGTAGAATGCATAAGATTAACTTCGAAAAGAGTAACAAATAGAAATGGGTATCAAAATCTAAATGCATACTGTTTTTAATCTAGCAATTCAATTTCTAGGAATCCATGCTCCAGAAATAATCACATAAAGAGGAAGTTCACTGAACAGCTGACTCTTATGATGAAGGCAGAACTAGAAGGGGAAACGGGAGGTGCACTTTTTACCTTACAGTCTTTCCATGCTGTTTGAAGTTTTAAAATTTAAGAAAATTTAAAGGATATTACTAAAAACAAGTAACTGTAAAACTTGGGTTCAAATAAAGCATTATTTGTGATAAGAAAAAGAAACTTAAATGTCTTTCAGTAAGGAAACGGTTAAGTAAATTACATCCCACTGAAATTATTTAAATATCATTTAGCTTTTAAAAAGTACCAAAGGGACTTATAATTTACAAGGGAAGATGGCCAAGATACATAATTTGGCGAAAAAAGCAAGTCATATATCAACGTGTTTAGTATATTCCCACCAAACTCTCCCAACTTTACATGTATGGATATGTGTTTAAAAGTGTCCATTAGGAAGACGTACAGTACTGTTAACTGTAGACACTGGTACAAGACTGGAGGATAAAAAGGAATGTTCACACTGTAGTTAATGGTTCATTTCCTGTACTGCTGAAGTTTTACATCTAGTTTGCATGTTTGTAACTGAATTTTAAAAATCAAAATTACTTCATATAAAAACAGTAAATTCCAGAAGACATGGGAAAAACAAGCCCAAACGTCCGATAAAAATCCTTTAAATGTTTATCTTCGTGTTTATTTATATACTCTGCAAATGACCTATAGTCTTCACCAAAAGGGGCTGCCAATGTAAAGAAATTTAACTTACCAAACAGGTCATGATAAAAAATAAGAATATATTAGGCCTTTAAAAAAACGACTTTCCCGGAAGCAGCCGACTCAACGCAGTCCCTATGCGTCTGTCAGAATAAAAAAGAGGAAAAAAAAAAAAAGCCTGGAGAGAGAAGTCTTCTCAGCAGCTCTTCCTCGCAGTGAGGAAGGCCGCCCCTCTCCCGTTCGGCGCTCAGCCCCCGGACGCGCGCAGAGCCACTGACGGGCCGTCACCGCCGAGCCAGGCCGGGGTCGGGGTCGGGGTCGGCGCTGGCCCCCCGCGCTGACGGGGGCGCCGGGGGACGCGGGACGGCCGCGGCCTGGGCGGGGGTCTGCGCGCCCGAGCCTCGGGGACGACCGCGGGGCAGGGGGGCGCCGGCCACGGGCGGCTTTCGGGGGCGCGGAGCTGCCGCAGGCGCGCGGCGTCCGACGGCTCGGCTCTAACTGGGTGCCTGACCGGGGGTGCGCGGGGTCTCCACACGGGGTGACTGAGCGGGGTGACCGGGGGTGCGCGGGGGTCCCCACACGGGGTGACCGGGGGTGCGCGGGGGTCTCCACACGGGGTGACCGGGGGTGCGCGGGGGTGGGTCCCCACACGGGGGTGACTGAGCGGGGTGACCGGGGGTGCAAGGGGGTCCCCATACGGGGTGCCTGACCGGGGGTGCGCGGGAGTCCCCACACGGGGTGACCGGGGGTGCGCGGGGGTCTCCACACGGGGTGACCGGGGGGTGCGCGGGGGTCCCCACACGGGGTGGGTGAGCGGGGGACTCCACACGGGGTGACTGAGCGGGGTGACCGGGGGTGCAAGGGGGTCCCGGGGGTCCCAAGGGTGCCCGGGGGTACGCGGGGGTCCCCACACGGGGTGACCGGGGGTCTCCACCCGCGGTGACTGAGTGGGGTGACCGGGGGTGCGCGGGGGTCCCCACACGGTGTGACCGGGGGTGCGCGGGGGTCTCCACACGGGGTGACCGGGGGTGCGCGGGGGTCTCCACCCGCGGTGACTGAGCGGGGTGACCGGGGGTGCGCGGGGGTCCTCACACGGGGTGACCGGGGGTTCGCGGGGGTCCCCACACGGGGTGACGGGGGCACGGGGGGCGGTGAGCGCGCCGGGGGAGACGCTCTCCTCACACAGCGGCGCCGAGGAAGAAAGGCAGCACTCACGGGCCCAGCCGCCAAGGACAGCGAGGGGCAGCGGCCTGCGGAGGCCCCGCGGCCGGCGCCGGAGGAGCGGCCCAGGCGGCGAGGACGGCCTCTCCCAGCCAGCGACCCCACCCACCATGGCCGGCGCGGCGGGCCGCGGACGGGCCCCGCTCGAGGGCCGGGACGGAGAGACGCCGGCGGCGGAGGCGGCAGCTTTCCCCGCCGTGACCCTCGCACTCCCGACACCGGGACCAGCCTCATTTAAACAAAAGGAAAGCAATCCCCTCACCGAGCTGAGAAGCGGCGGCTCCGGAGCGAGGACGCCGCTCGGTCCTCCACCCGCCGCCGCCGCCGCCGCCGCCTTCTTCTCCGCCTCCGACTCCTCCCCCGCCCAACGCGCAGCAGCCGGCGGCGGCGGAAACACGGGAGGCAGCGGCGCGCCCCGCCCCTTGCGCCGCGGCGCAGTCGGGGGCGGGGCGCGCTCAAGCCCCACCCCCAGCGCGGACTCGACCAATAGGCTTAACAGGCCGCTGCGGGGATAAGCCGCATGCCCAATCGGACCTGAGGAGTGGGCGCGCGTCAGTAGTTGGGACGTGGCGGAGAAGGGGAAAACACTCGTTCTGTCTGCGCCCCGCTCCCAGGTCTCGGCAGCGGGAAGCCTCGCCGATTGGCCCTAGAGCGGAAGGACAAACCCCACCCCGTCCGGCCCCGCCCCCTTTCCCTGCAGCACTGCGACGTTTGAGGGGGCGGGGCGCCGTGCCGGGCCGGGACCGCAAGGCTTTCAGTGGGTTGAGCGGGGAGGCCAGGGCGGGGTCTCTGGGGAAGGGAGGCCGTGCGGAGAACTGGAGAACGACTGGCGCAGTTAGGCTTTCGGAAATGAAGGCGCAGCGCGCGAGATGGAGGTCTCAAAATCAATCCTCAGTCAGTCTAGTAGCTCAGTCGTGTCCGCCTCTTTGCGACCCCATGGACTGAGGCGCGCCAGGCCTCCCTGTCCATCACCACCCCCCTGAGCTTGCTAGTCGGTGATGCCATCCAACCGTCTCATCCTCTGTCGTCCCCTTCTCCTCCTGCCCTCAATCTTTCCCAGCATCAGGGTCTTTTCCAATGAGTCGGTTGTTCGCATCAGGTGGCCAAAGTATTGGAGTTTCAGCTTCAGCATCAGTCCTTCCAATGAACACCCAGGACTGATCTCCTTTAGGATGAACTGGTTGGATCTCCTTGCAGTCCAAGGGACTCTCAAGAGTCTTCTCCAACACCAGTTTCCAAAATCAATCCTAACTTGACTGTAGACCTAACTGACAAGGTTAAGGTCTCCAGGCATCGTGGGTAGGCCTAGAGAAGGCAGCAGGAGGAGGAGGGGCGGGTCTCCCTCTCCCTCCCCGCCCACCTTGACCTTCCCCCTTCCCACCCCACAGTCCCACAGGCAGTCGTTTGTCTGCTCATTTCTGATTCTCTTGGGGTAGGGGCAGGTCTTATGGGGATGCCTGCCTTTCCTCTGTATAGCCATGGCCTGACCAGAGGCTTCCGGTTTGCACCTTGGGGCTGATGGCTTGTCAAGCTGGTGAGTATCAGCTCCCATCACTTGCAACCAAAATAAATAAAACAGCTATAGTCCTTGGATACCTTGCTTAATTTAAGCATGGGTAACAGTTTAGTCAGTCGTGTCGCTGATGCTGAACTGTTTCTTCGTCCTGCACGTGTTCTCTTTTCATGCTGAACCTGTCTGCTTCTGTGATTACAGTCCCGCTCTCCTCCCATCTTACCGCAGCCCCCTTCACCCCCACCACACACATGCCCAATGCCCAGGATACATTTATCTTATCTCCTGCTCGAAGAGTTAAGAGCCCCACTTGTTGCGCTGTCCCTGGCAACTGCAAAATCTCCTGCCAGTGAACCCAGACTAAATTTTTTTGCTGCTGATGACAACAAAATTATCCCAAATTTACTATAAAAGTTGAACTATGAGAATTGGCTAGACAGTTTGTGGAACAAAACTCTTAGCCCACTCATGTAGTATATTTCTTGCCAAGAAACCATTTCCTGCTTGATGTTTCTCTGCTTCACACGTGTTGCTCTAGAAGTTGAGGCTCTTTCTCCATCCAAGTCTCTTCCTCTTTGAAAAAGAACTGATACTTCAGTCACATTTCCCTTGTCTCCTTTTAGGATGTTGTATATTGATCCAATTGGATACACTAACATGTTTGTTGGGGCACGGTTTTCCAAATTTTAATCTCTTTCATATCATATCTGTGTATACATTGACAGTGGTATTTTTTTTTTAATAAATGTGTTTTTCTTTCAATTTCTTTAAGAGGGCGCCTTCGTAAATTACTGTAAATTGAAAGCCTGTATCACCTCTCCTGAGATGAAAGCAACTGAAGGAGAAGTGAACATAAAGCAAAGTTGTTAAATTCTGGGAATGAAAGAGCATTTTTCTACTAAAGTCTCTAAGCCTAAAGCCTACTCCCGGTAAAGAAAGAGAAGATTACCAAGCAGTAGAAGCATATTTTAAAAGCAAGCAGGGAAATGGCATTTTTATCATGATATAATCAAAAGGAGAGAAAAATAGAACCAAAATAGGAATCACTCGCTCACTATGTGAGTCTTTTTTTTTAAATCCTGCATGCATCTCCCAAGGCATCAGAATTGATCTATGTTACTCTTTGAGAAACACTCCATGTATTCGAGAATCAAAAGGCTACACCCTCACTATAGACCAGCTCCTGTGGAACTGTCATGGTACCTCTGGGTGCGTCATTTAGCTTGTTGATGTGTTACAATGAGCATATATTGAGGATTAAGGTCTAGTCGAAATGGACTTATCTGACATCTTGGACCCATTTGGTCATAATCTGTTTATGTTGTGTCCTCGGGTTATGTTATTCTTTTTTTCCCCCCGGGGGGAAAGTTCCCCACTACCACAAATTGTGCATCGAAGTCGAGTTTCCCACATTTAGGGAAACTGCAGGGGTCAGCACATCTGGAGTGCGATGGATGAGCCTCACTTTGGAAAATCTATCTTCGTGATCATTGTATCGCCCTGTCAGGTGAATACGGGCTCTGTCATGTTTTCAAAGGTTGTGCCATGTCCCCTTCCCCCTGTTTCAATACCTAGCATGTAGTAAGTACTAAATACTTATGTATTGTATTATATATATATATATATATATATATATAGACAAATATAGGTATATCATTTCAGTTCAGTCGCTTAGTTGTGTATGACTCTCTGTGACCCCATGGACTGCAGCATGCCAGGCCTCTCTGTCCATCACCAACTCGTGGAGCTTGCTCAAACTCATGTCCATCCAGTCAGTGATGCCATCCAACCATCTCATCCTCTGTCGTCCCCTTCTCCTCCCACCTTCAACCTTTCCCAGAATCAGGGTCTTTTCTAATGAGTCAGTTCTTCTCATCAGGTGGCCAAAGTATTGGAGTTTCAGCTTCAGCGTCAGTCCTTCCAATAAATATTCAGGACTGATTTCCTTTAGGATGGACTGTTTGGATCTCCTTGCCGTCCAAGAGATTCTCAAGAGTCTTCTTCAACACCGCAGTTCAGGTATGTATTAATGATTTACATGTATTATTGTTGATTTCAGAGGTGAGAAGCACTCCTTACAGCAATGAAATGAAGCCACCACTTTTCATTTCTACAGGATGTAATGCAGTAGTTCTTGAGGTGTGATCCCCATACCAACAGAATCAGCATTATCTTTTTTAAAATGCAAATTCTCAGGTAGGTCCAACTTCAGACCAGAATTGGAAACTCTAGGTGTAGAGTCCAGCAATCTGTATTTTAGCAAGCCTTTGAGGTGATTCTGATGCATGTAAAGTTTGAGAACCACAGATGTAATAGGAGGAGGATTGGTCAATGAGTGAGAAGACCTGAATTCAAATTATATCCTTAGAGTGACATCAGCAAAAATGGAGATGCAAGCACCTCCAAAAATTATTTTCTCCATAAAAGTGATGGGAAAACTGGCAAAATTGTCAGAGTCAACTTTTTCAGAACTCTGGAAATCAACCAAGAGCTTGCAGCAACCCAGAAAGCATTTATTCAAGAAAACAGCTTATTCTAATCCAATCTCCTCAACTCCAGCTCCACTGTTGCACTGAAAAATAGTAGCTGACAATCATGGTGAAAAGGAGCATCGTGGCAGATACCAGACAAGGTAGAATGAGGCTGGAACTCCTTCAGAGCCTATTTCCAAGAGAAGGGTCATCATTTGACCTGTCTGCTGGTTCCCCAGAAAATCTCACTTACAAGCCTGGGAAAGCTTTTTCCCCAGAAGCGTTTGTCAAAACACAAGCAAACAAACAAATACTGAGAGGGAATTGATTAATTCTGCCACACCTTAGACAGTGGAAATAGTTTGGAGCAGCAAAATTGGTTAAACAGAAAGCTTAAAAGGAAAAGCTGGAGAATGTCTGTAGGAGCTTTGTAAGCTCCAACACACATTTCATAAGAATCCAGAAACCAGCACACATGCCGAGGACTGTGATAAGCATGCATAAACTTGGCAAAGACTTGAGAAGGCCCTAAACATTCATTCTTGAGAGTCCTTGGGACTGCAAGGAGATCAAACCAGTCCATCCTAAAGGAAATCAACCCTGAATACTCATTGGAAGGACTGATGCTGAAGCCGAAGCTCCAATACTTTTGCCACCTGATGCAAAGAGCTGACTCATTGGAAAAGACCCTGATGCTGGGAAAGACTGAAGGCGGGAGGAGAAGGGGACGACAGAGAATGAGATGGTTGGATGGCATCACCGACTCAATGGACAAGAGTTTGTGCAAGCTCCAGGAGATGGTGAAGGACAGGGAAGCCTGGCGTGCTGCAGTCCACGGGGTGGCAAAGAGTCGGACATGACTGAGCGACTGAACAGAGATCAACAGAGGCTGATCCTGAGGCTTTTGCACAAGTAAGAGATGAAGACTAAGGGGAAACTGTCAACCGAGTGGCTTGGTGTTGAACCATGACCCAACACACATACACCAGATACTCAACAAACCCTGGGAGACATACTGATTCCAGGCATCTAAGGAAATCTCTGTCTAATCATTAGATAAGCACTAAGTTAACCAGACAGAATTTCAATGGCCACACACCACTGTTGATAAAAAATCTCATTTATTTTTTATTGATAAAAAAAGCTCTGAGAACTATTCTGCCCATTTGAATTCAAGGCACAGTAATGTAAGTTTTTTGAGGCAGAGGGATATGCATTAAATGACATATTATTGACAGTTTACACAATCTATATCTAAGCATCATCATGGTCCCTTACAAGTCTAGAAGCAATGTTATCTTTTAAGGAGCTGTCTTACTGATGCCAGGAAAATGTTGCTCTTTATGGTTGAGCAGGCATTTCTGCTGATGCGGGAGGCTTGGTCAATGTGTAATGTGCAGTAGAGGGGAGAGAGGAAACCAAACGGTAAAGAAAAAATGTTTTATATTTAAATGTTTCTTGTCTTGTCATAAAATATGAATTTTATTTCACAATTTCCCCCTTTTGACCATTAATCATTTGACAGAAAGCAGTAGGTGAGCAAATATTTTCTAGGGTAGTTGCTCTCCTGCCCTGGGTCTCTCATATCCCTTGATACCAAGTCCTAATAGGCTGGTTCTCTGTTTTTGTGGGGTCACACTAGCAGATGTTTGGCGAGAACTGACAGTCAATTCTACGTTGTCCACTAAGACTTAAACCAATTTTTCTCACGTGTGCATTGTGTAGGCCTATTATTTTATAGAGAACTATTGGCATAATCTATATTTTCAATAAATGTAAACACACTATCTTAGTGTAAGTAAGTGACACATAGCATAAAAGAGACTATTGTTATAAGTTCCACAAAGTGTAACTAAAATTGCCTGTAGTATCAACAACATCATTAGCAAAAACTTAAGCCAAGATTCTCCTAAACCAAAGCATTTTCCTAGTGCTTCCTCTAAACTGGGAAGAGAATTGTTCAGAGCAGAAATGTGACACTTCACACGGGTTATAAGGTTAGTTACATTTGAAGACTCATTAGGTATAAAGACACAGCAGTCAGTACATCTTACAGCACAAATTCCCCATTCAGTTGAGTTCAGTCGCTCAGTTATGTCCGACTCTTTGCGACCCCATGGGTGGCAGCATGCCCAATCCCCCCTTGGGAAGCAGCTAAAATACTGAGGGCCGTGCAGTTCTGTGAGACTGCTCTTCTCATCATGGAGACTCCCAAACTGAGAACCTAATGGGTTGATCACTATCATTCAAAGCTTGCTGAGTGAATTTTGTTAAAGCCTCTACATGAATAATATCTTCTGTTCCAAGTGAAGGAACAAATACTGCGATCAAATGATAATACTTTTGGAAAACTGATTGAGCTCAGTGTGCCTGTATTAAACACAGATTGGCAGATTGGCTGGGGCTGTTTCCAAGGTTACCTGTAGGTGACCTTGAGCCCAAGGGAAACCGATTATATATCTTCTGGGGAGAGTCAATGTCATAAACTTGTTGCAAAAATCCATTGGGGCCTGTTAGGAGCTACCCAAAATATAACACCTAATGAAAAGGAGTATTTATGGCCAGGTTGAGAATAGGTGTTATTAATTGGCTGGATCAGAAAGTCTCAGTTAAACTGGTGGATAACATAGCTTATGTGGTGCTAGAGTTTCTTTTCTTTAAAATAAAACTTTCCAAGAGCCATCCAGTTAGGGCCTGGAGAGGAAAAATCCACCCAGGCAATCGAGGAGTGATGAACATAGGTATTGGGCCATAAACAGCAATTTGATTTCTTTTTGAAACTTGCCTAAGATTGAGCACAAAGACAAAATACATTTGGTTCATAAGCACAAGTGTGAGCAACTGTCCAAGGTGTCAGCATACAGGCCTAGTCCCACATCTTGAGTTATCTGTCTGTTTCAGATATCACCATCTGCTCATCCTGGTACGGTTGCGCCTGTCTGAGTTGTAATCAGGTGTCAAAAACAGGAGTTGCAGTTCATCCAGGAGAGGCCTGGCATGGTTTCCAAGGTGGCTATAAAGAGTCTTTTACCTGATATCTTTTCCAGGATGCATCATCTCCCAGTTGCAGGTCATGGTGAATCAGATATTCATCCAAAGTTAGATTACTTTGATAAACTTCAGAAACAAACTTAGAGTGTCCGTTTAAAAACTAAACTTCACGAGCAGCTGTCTAGAAAATGAGTCTTAGCCAGTAAATACAGACCTCCATGGATAAAACTAGAATTTAATATCACTAAAACATCTTTTTTCTCTTTAAAATTACCGTTACTTCTACCAAATATGGCCAAATTAAGACTAATCTGTTTGTGAAATAAATCTGTGGTTAATTGATCACGTAGGCTTTTTAATTGCTTGTGTTGGAGCTTTTCATAAGCAATCAGATTGAACTTAAATTAAAAAAAAAAAGTCTTTCAGGGCCAGGAAAGTCACAACAGGGACGTGTTACAGGTTCTACCTGTGATATCTGTAAGTTTGAATGATAGATTTGAGTGAATTCTTCTCATCGGAGGTCCTCAAATACCTTGCTGTTCTGGTACCTGTTAGAAGTCGACCTTCCTTATATCTGAGAAAGGGCTTCCCAGGTGGTGCTACTGGTAAAGAACCTGCCTGCCAAGGCAGGGGACATAAGAGATATGGGTTCGATCCCTAGGTCAGGAAGATCCCTGGAGAAGGGCATGGCAACCCTCTCCAGTACTCTTGCCTGGAGAATCCCAGACAGAGGAGCCTGGCGGGCTGCAGTCCGAGGGTCCCAAAGAGTTGGACATGGCTAAAGAGACTTAGCACACACACACATATCTGAGAAAGCTTCTGGGAGCCTAAGAGTTTCCAAATTCTGGAGAGATCAGGTAGAGAGAAAAGATAGTTTCAATTCTACTTGTAGAGGTGTAATTTGAAGCCTTCCTTATATCTGGAAAACAGGTTAAAAAACAGTAATATTTCAGACAAAACCAAAAAATTATAACCATACTTATAGGTTCATTCAATCCTGTTTAACTAATCCCTGATCCTAATCTTCTGTTAATAGTTTTATGAAGCCATCAGCTTTTCCATCAGAATTCTTTAATTTCTTACCTAGTTCAGTGGTATGATCTGAGAGTTATCAGAAGCCTGCACTTGTCACAAAGTCCTTTCCATGAATCTACTTGAAGATAAAGAATTCTGCAAAAGCATCAAAGTATAACAGTAAATGGCTAAAGACTTTTAAAAAATCAAGCTTAAAGATCTAATTACAGTGCAATTGAAACCTGGTTACTGCTATGACATATAGCATGTGTGCACGCTCAGTCACTTGTGCCCCACTCTTTGTGACCCGGTGGACTGTAGTCCGCCAGGCTCCTCTGTCCATGGGGATTCTCCATGCAAGAGTACTGGAGTGGGTTGCCATGGCCTCCTTCAGTAGATCTTCTGGACCCAGGGATTGAACCTGTGTCTCTTACGTCTCCTGCATTGGCAGGTGGGTTACAATTTAAGATAATTACTAGAAATAAGACTAACAACATTCTACCAGCATAACAGAATTTTAGGAGTTCTATATAATTTCTATATTATTAATATTTTTATTTAAAGGATTATACTTTCTCCAAATAGGAAGGCTAAAAAGTTTGAAATTTTTACCAAAATTTAATACAATACTTGGTTCTTCACAACAGTCACAAGCTTTTTAGCTCTGGACACTCAGGTTACACAACAACCTTGTTGCATTGATTCAACCAGAACCTTCATACTTTCTCAGTGAAGAACAGGGTCAATTTTTTTCAAGAGGCCTTGCATTCCAACTCTACAGTTGAGAAACTTCTGTTACAGGACAGAATGAACCAAGCTGAGATCAGGCTGCAATCAACCTGCTCTCTGCCCTACTGCTCACAGGGCTCTGGTCCAATTCTCTCCCAATCCTGGGTCTACCATGGTCCGTTCAAAGTCTGCTTTTGCCAACAGTGACGTCCAGGATATTCTACTCAACAAGATTACGATTTAGAATTGAAGAAGCGACAATGAATTTCTCAGAATGAAAGGAGTTTATCAATACTAAACCTACCCTAAAAGATATAGTCTTCTCTAAGTGGAAAAAAAAAATGGCTACAACAAGAAGTAAGAATCTACAGGAAATGAAAAATCCCACTAGTAAAGTAAATGTATACCGAAGGCTACGAATCAACCACTTAAATAAATTAGTACAAAGACAAAAAAGTAAGATCAACAATAACTACAATAAACAGAGAAGGGATAAACATGAAGATGCAAAGTATGACATCAAAAAACACACGATGCAGGGGAGAGGAGTAAAAAATATAGATATAATAGATGTTTTCAATTCTTTTTGACCCTAAATGACTACCAGTTGAAAACAAGCAGATTTTGTTCTAGGTCAACATATTTGAATCCTTTGGTAACCACAAATCAACAACTTATAATAGATACACAAAACCATAGAAAAAGGGCCAAGCACGCCGCTAAGGAAAAACATGAAACCACAAGGAAAGAAGCTAAAAGAAATGAACAGGGAACTATAACCATAACCAGGAAACAGTTAAAAATGGCATATTTACCTATCAATAATCACTTAATTTTTTCGGGCTTTATTTGGCTGTGTCACATCTTCGTTACAGTCTGCGGGCTGTCTGTCTGCGGCGTGGCGAGGACCGGGCGCTCTTGTGGCGGGTGGGAGCTTAGCTCCCCAACCAGCCATCAAACCCATGTCCCCTGCATTGGGAGGTGGATTCTTTTTTGTTTTTCAATTCAAATTTAATTTTATTTATTTATTTTAAAAATGAAACAAAGATGAATATTTTTAATGATAAAAGCTACAGTTGACAAAGAAGATAGACAGCAGGAACCGTTAGACACCTTAGAAAAAGCAAACAAAGATACAGAAAGCGAAAATCAGAAGAAATATAAGGGAAAGGAAAAATATATTATCATCGCGAGACATATTAACATTTCTCTGAGAATAGTTTATCAAGTGCAGAAAAAATAAGAATAGCAGCATCTTGAATGATGTCATTAATAATTTAAATAAAACAGATTTATATTTAATTAACTTATATTAATCATATCCTATACAAATATATTTAAAATTTTGTAGCTTACATATTATTATCCATAGGACATTTAGAAAAACTGGCAAAAGGATAAACATTACTAAATTTCAAAAAGTTATTTTTTGTGTGTGTGATTCAGTCACACATAAACATATATGATACTTTCAAAATTATTTTTCATTATAAGTTATTACAAGATATTGACTATACTTCCCTGTGCTACATAGTAAATCACTGTTGCTTGTTATATATCTACTTTTTATAATTAAAAATCTAGCATTCCATTCATACTAAGTCAAACAAGTGGAGTCAAAATGTCATAACTTTTTTGGTTAGGCAAAAATCCATAAGTTTTCTAAAATATATATATTATACATATTATTTATATATATATATGTATACAAAAGTTTTTCTACTATGCTTGATAAAGGCTTGAGAAAAAAATTAAAAAAAGAGATGGAGAAATTGGAAAACATAAACTAAATGAAACGGGAGCACTGAATATGAAATAGAAAAAGTGAAACAAACCAGATAAAAGGAAAAGCCTCATATAGTCCAGCTGTTTCTAAACATGGCCGCTCATTAGAAACATACCTGGAGCTCTAGGGGAAAAAAAAAGCACTGGGCATTTGTATTTTTAAAGAATTCCAAAATAATTCTGGTATGCATATGGATTTTAAAAACTGATTACAGGTTTTTCAATTAAATGGTAGTTTTGGTGATATAGAGTTCTATAATTTTTCTGTTGACCAAACATGATAAAATGGTGCTAAGTAATAGTTACATAATTACAATAGTAAAAGATGTTTATCAGTTTTCACAATCAATAACCAGACCACAAAAAAGATAATTACACTTGCAGTCCATAATGGGAAGATGATTAACTTAACAGCATAAAATGGTTACATACAATGTGGGGGTCGAGCAGAATTTGTGGAAAGAGGAAGTGCGCACACATACGTGTTTTCTTCCGCTCAGTCTCTGTCTTTTGGTGGCGCATTTAATACCTCTACATTTAAGGTAATTATCGATATGTATATGATTCTCTTACCATTTTCTTAATTGCTTGGGCTTATTTTCTGTAGATCTTTTCCTTCTCTTTTCCTGCCTAGAGAAGTTTCTTTAGCATTTGTTGTAAGGCTGGTTTCATAGTGCTGAATTCTCTTAACATTTGCTTTTCTAGAAAGCTTTTCATTTCTCCAATAAATCTGAAGGAGAGCCTTGATGGGTAGAGTATTCTTGGTTGTAGGTTCTTCCCTTTAGTCAGTTCAGTCGCTCAGTCGTGTCCGACTCTTTGCGACACCATGGACTGCAACACGCCAGGCCTCCCTGTCTATCACCAGCTCCTGGAGTTTACTCAAACTCGTGTCCATTGAGTCGGTGATGCCATCCAACTATTCCAAAGGAATATTTTCCAAATATATTTGGAAATATATGTAATACATATTACATAATACATATAAATATATATGTAATACATATTATATAATATAATATGTTCAAAATATTCCAAGGAATATTTTCCTTACATCACTATATCGTGCCATTCCCTTCTGGCTTGTAGAATTTCTGTTGAGAAATCAGCTGATATCCTGATGGGAGTTCCTTTGTATGTTATTTGTCCTCTTCCCCTTGTTACTTTTAATATTTTATCTCTGGCTTTAATTTTTGTCAGTTTGATTACTCTGTGTTTTGATGTGTTCCTCCTTGGGTTTATCCTGCCTGGGACTCTCTGTGCTTCTTGGATTTGGTTGATTATTTCCTTTCCCATGTTAGGGAATTTTTCAGCTGTTATCTCTTCAGATATTTTCTCAGGGCCTCTCTCTCTTCCCCTTCTGGGACCCCTATCACGAGCACGCTGGTGTGTTTACTGTTGTCCCAGAGCCCTCCTAGGCTGCCCTCGTTTACTTTCATCCTTTTTTCTTATTCTGCTCCGTGGCACTGATTCCCAGCGTTCTGTCCAGCAGGTCATTTTTCTGTGCTCCTGCCTCAGTCTCTCTGCTATGGCTTCCTTATAATGTAGTATTCGTCTCTCTTTATTTGTCCTTTAGTTGTGGTAGGTCTCGGTAAGCATTTCTCGCATCTTCTCAATCTGTGCCTCCATTCTTTCCCCAGACCCTGAATCACACTCACTATCATTAGTGTGAATTCTTTTCCTGGGCGGTTGCCTAGCTTCACTTCATTTAGTTGTTTTTCTGGGGTTTTATCTTGTTCCTTCATCTGGGATGTCACGATCTGCTTTTTCATGGTGGTGAAATGTAATGTGGTTTTGTTTCAGTCACTGTGGGGTTGCGGTTCTTCTTGCTTCTTCTGTCTGCCGTCTGAGGGAGGCTAAGAGGCTTGTGTAAGCTTCCTGATAGGAGGGGCTGATGGTGGTGGGAAAAATTGGTTCTTACTCTGTTGGGCAGGTCTTTGCTCAGAAAAGCTTTAATCCAATTATCTGCTGATGGGTGGGGTTGACATGGGTGGTAGGTTTTGGCCTCAGGCAACCCAGCCTTTGGGTCTACAGGCACTATGGTCAGTTACTTCAAAGGAGACCTTCCCAGACAGCTGCTGCTAGTCTCCCTGTCCCTGTGGTGAGCCCCTGGTTACCCACACCTCCACAGGAGACCCTCCAACACTAGCAGGTAGGTTTGGTTCAGTTTCCTGTGGAGTCATTGCTCCTTTCCTCTGGGTCTGGGTGCATGCAAGGTTTTGTTTGTACCACCCAAGACTGGAGTTTCTGTTTCCCCAGTCCTGTGGAAGTCTTGTAAACAAATCGCACTGGCCTTCATGGTCAGATTCCCTGGGGATTTCCAGTCCCTTTGTTAGGTCCCCAGGCTGGGAAGCCTGACATGAGGTTCCAAAACTTCACAACAGTTCAGTTTAGTTCAGTTCAGTTCAGTCGCTCAGTCGTGTCTGACTCTTTGCAACCCCGTGGACGGCAGCACACCAGGCTTCCTTGTCCATCACCAACTCCTGGAGTTTACTCAAACTCATGTCCATTGAGTCGGTGATGCCATCCAACCATCTCATCCTCTGTTGTCGCCTTCTCCTCCTGCCCTCAATCCTTCCCAACATCAGGGTCTTTTCAAATGAGCCAGATCTTCACATCAGGTGGCCAAAGGATTGGAGTTTCAGCTTCAACATCAGTTCTTCCAATGAATATTCAGACTGATCTCCTTTAGGATGTACTGGTTGGATCTCCTGCAGTCCAAGGGACTCTCAAGAGTCTTCTCCAACACCACAGTTCAGAAGCATCAATTCTTCGGCACTCAGCTTTCTTTATAGTCCAACTCTCACATCCATACATGACTACTGGAAAAACCATAGCCTTGACTAGACGGACCTTTGTTGGCAAAGTAATGTCTCTGCTTTTTAATATGCTGTCTAGGTTGGCCTAGGAAAAATGCTGGGCTGGAAGAAACTCAAGCTGGAATCAAGATTGGCAGGAGAAATATCAATAACCTCAGATATGCAGATGACACCACCCTTATGGCAGAAAGTGAAGAAAAACTAAAGAGCCTCTTGATGAAAGTGAAAGTGGAGAGTGAAAAAGTTGGCTTAAAGCTCAAAATTCAGAAAACTAAGATCATGGCATCCGGTCCCATCACTTCATGGCAAATAGATGGGAAAACAGTGGAAACAGTGGCTGACTATTTTTCTGGTCTCCAAAATCACTGCAGATGGTGATTGCAGCCATGAAATTAAAAGATGCTTACTCCTTGGAAGGAAAGTTGTGACCAACCTAGACAGCATATTAAAAAGCAGAGACATTACCGACAAAGGTCCGTCTAGTCAAAGCTATGGTTTTTCCAGTAGTCATGTATGGATGTGAGAGTTGGACTATAAAGAAAGCTGAGCACCGAAGAATTGATGCTTTTGAACGTGATGTTGGAGAAGACTCTTGAGAGTCCCTTGGACTGCAAGGAGATCCAACCAGTCCATCCTAAAGGAGATCAGGCCTGGGTGTTCATTGGAAGGACTGATGTTGAAGCTGAAACTCCAATCCTTTGGCCACCTGATGTGAAGAGTTGACTCATTGGAAAAGACCCTGATGCTGGGAAGGATTGGGGGCAGGAGGAGAAGGGGACAACAGAGGATGAGATGGTTGAATGGCATCACTGACTCAATGGACATGGTTTTGGGTGGACTCTGGGAGTTGGTGATGGACAGGCAGGCCTGGCGTGCTGCAGTTAATGCCGTCACAAAGAGTCAGACACAACTGAGCGACTGAACTGAACGGAACTGAACTAGGTTGGTCATAACTTTTCTTCCAAGGAGCAAATGTCTTTTAATTTCATGGGTGCAGTAACCATCTGCAGTGATTTTGGAGCCCAGAAAAATAAAGTCTGTCACTGTTTCCAGTGTTTCCCCATCTATTTGCATGAAGTGATGGGACCAGATGCCATGACCTTAGTTTTCTGAATGTTGAGCTTTAGGCCAACTTTTCCACTCTCTTCTTTCACTTTCATCAAGAGGCTCCTTAGTTCTCTTCACTTTCTGCCATAAGGGTGGTGTCATCTGCATATCTGAGGTTATTGATATTTCTCCCAGCAATCTTGATTCCAGCTTGTGCTTCCTCCAGCCCCGTGTTTCTCATGATGTACTCTGCATATAAGTTCAATAAGCAGGGTGACAATATACAGCGTTGACGTACTCCTTTTCCTATTTGGAGACAGTCTGTTGTTCCATGTCCAGTTCTGACTGTTGCTTTCTGACCTACATACAGATTCCTCAAGAGTCAGATCAGGTGGTCTGGTATTCCCATCTCTTTCAGAATTTTCAACAGTTTGTTGTGATCCACACAGTCAAAGGCTTTGGCATAGTCAATAAAGCAGAAATAGATGTTTCCCTGGAACTCTCTTGCTTTTTCAATAATCCAGTGGATGTTGGCAATTTGATCGTTGGTTCCTCTGCCTTTTGTAAAAGCAGCTTGAACATCTGGAAGTTCACAGCTCACACACTGTTGAAGCCTGGCTTGGAGAATTTTGAGCATTACTTTACTAGCGTGTGAGATGAGTGCTGTTGTGCGGTAGTTTGAGCATTCTTTGGCATTGCCTTTCTTTGGGATTCGAATGAAAATTGACCTTTTCCAATCCTGTGGCCACTGCTGAGTTTTCCAGATTTGCTGGCATATTGAGTGTAGCACTTTCACAGCATCATCTTTTAGGATTTGAAATAGCTGCACTGGAATTCCATCTCCTCCACTAGCTTTGTTCATAGTGATGCTTCCTAAGGTCTACTTGACTTCACATTGCAGGATGTCTGGCTCTAGGTGAATGATCATACCATTGGGATTATCTGGGTTGTGAAGATGTTTTTTATATGGTTCTTACAGGTAACATCATAATGGTGAAAAGTGAAAGCTCTTTTTCCCTTAAAATTAGAAGCAAGTCAAGAATTACCTCTCTTGTCATATCTATTTAACATAGTATAAGAAGTTCACTATATACCAATGAATTTCATTCTCAGTGTGTGTTTGTAAGCCAATTTGTTCATAAGTTAAACAAAATCAGCCTAGGTACCCAGTATCACAATTGGCTATATAGTACTAAAATGTAATAGGTTTATAATACTTTTCATGCAAATAATTGATACATGAAAAACAAACACAAAAAAAAGGTCTTTAATATTATAGTATAGTACTTTGAAAAGCACAGTAGTACAGTACAACAGCTGACATATAGGGGCTGGCATCGAGGGAACAGGAGAGAAGAGTTAGTGATTGCAAGAGGGAAAGGAGGTGGGAGATGGTGGAGCTGAAGTGGTGTCAGCAACAGGAGATGAAGGACAAGCTGCAACTGCTCTCATGACTCACGTTGATGGCACGGGTTCTTGTTCCTTGCTGGATTCAACGCTATCTACCCTCTTGAAAGAATGACGTGATGTCTGGATAGCAGGTCTCTTTTCCTCATCGTAGATGACATGGTAGATCTGGACTGCATTCTGAATGGCTGCTGCAGCCTTTGTGTGCCATTCTGTGTTTGCATCCCGTGCCTCAACAGCAAAGGGGGCCTCCTCAAATAAAGAAACTCTCCTCGCCATTTCTTGTGTCATGAATCTCTCCACTGACTTTCCTTTCCCTCTTGTCTCTCTTCATCCTTTCTTTGGGACTCTAATTCCAGGTCTTCATTAGTAAACTCCTTGTGTGGCGCAGCAGGCAGTTCAATCAATTCATCCTCTTCATATCTAGCTCCAGCTTCTCACTGACTGTCCCTGAGTTGCTGAATAACTTTTTGGACTCCTCATATACCTTTTCAAATCCACGAAAATTGTGAACAAACTGTGGGGAAAGGTTCTCTCAATCATGGTGACAGCTATAACCTCACACAAAGCAAATTCAGTGTTTTTCTATGGCCTCGAATATGTTATAATCCTTTCAAAGTTGTTGCAGGGTTGTTTCTGATTCATCAATCACCTTTACTGCCAGACAAAAAGTGTGACGTGAACGACAGCTCTTGAAAGTTACTATAGCTCCCTGTCCGGTAGGTTGGATGAGTGACACAGTATCTGGGGGTAGATGCACTACTTTGATGTTGGATGGAAGTCACTCATGGATGGAAGGTGGACCAGAGGGTCGTCAAGCAGCAAAAGAATATTGAATAACCTTCTCTAAGCAATATTTCTCTTCCTCTGGAATAAAGTGGTGGAAGAACCACTCCTGGAAAATTGCCTGTGTAACCCAGGCTTCGGGGTCACTAGTCCACACAACAGGAAGGAAGCCCTTGGCTATGTTTCCAAGGGCTCTTGGGTTCTCTGAATGGTAAACTAAGGGAGGCTGCAGCTTCACGCTGCCAGGAGCATTGCCACCAAACAACAGGGCTAGCCTATCCTTTGCTGCTTTATTACCTGGCATCAACTTTTCCTCGTTACTGATGTAACTCTGGTCTGGCATCCTCTTCCAGTACGGTCCTGTCTCATCCACATTAAAAACCTGCTTGCATAAATATGTGCTTTCATGAGTAATTTCTTGAAGTGTTTCAAGAAATTCCTGGGCAGCTACCATATCAACACTCACTGCCTCACCACTTTCCTTTATGTTGTAAATGTTGGCTCCATCCTTGAACTGATGAAGCCAGCCATGGCTAGCATTGACATATGTGCCCTCTGATTCTTTGCTGTGTTTCTTCTTCAAATCTTTATAAAGCCTTTTAGCTTTCCCTTGAATCTGCATTAACCTGAGTGGAACTTGATTCTGTGCTGATCCTGCAGCCACACACTGAGAAGTTTCTCCATCTCCTCCATCACTTTTCCATGCCTCTTTGATACTATTGTAAACATCATCGGCACAATAGACTTTACATCTTGTCCTTTTTTGTTAGGATTGTGCTGATGGTGGAATGATTCATGTTATGAATGAGCGCCTCCACATCTTTGTGCCTCACTCCACTCTAAATTACTCTCACTTTTGTATCCATCGTTATTGCTTGGTACCTCTTAGAGTATATCTTTATCCCTGCTGCTTTTACACTTGCTTCTACACATCCTGGGCTTGAAATAAAGATACTATATTACCATACTCTCTATAGTACAGTCAGAGAAGGAACTGGCACCCCACTCCAGTACTCTTGCCTGGAAAATCCCATGGACGGAGGAGCCTGGTAGGCTACAGTCCATGGGGTCGCTAAGAGTCAGACACGACTGAGCAACTTCACTTTCACTTTTCACTTTCATGCACTGGAGAAGGAAATGGCAACCACTCCAGTGTTCTTGCCTGGAGAATCCTAGGGACGGCGGAGCCTGGTGGGCTGCCGTCTATGGGGTCTCACAGAGTTAGACATGACTGAAGCGACTTATCAGCAGCAGCAGCAGCTATAGTACAGTAAAGTACAAAAAACCACAACCACTTGTAGAGGATGCACTTGCCATGACAATGTATGCCAGATACTTGAATACTTATGTGACTGGATACACAAATACATGCTCATATCTTTGAAAGTTCACAACTTGAAGGTTCATATGTAGGGGACTTATTACACTGGAAGTCATAGCCACAGCAATCAGATAAGAAAAAGAAATATGAGGCATCCAAATTTGAAAGGTAGAAATAAAAGTGTCATTCATTGCAGACGACATGATAATATATACTGAAAACCCAACCAAGGGGGCAAAAGATTTATACTTTGTAAGCTATAAAACACTGATGAAGGAAATTGAAGATTATACAAGTAAGTGGAAATACATCTTATGTTCATGTTCATGGATTAGAAAAATTAATATTGTTCAAGGGTACTACTACCCAAAGCAATCTACAGATTTAATGCAATCCCTATCAAAATATCCATGACATTTTTCACAGACTTAGGCCAAATAATCCTAAAGTTTATATTGAACCGCAAAAGACTCTGAATAACCAAAGCAATCTTGAGAAAAGAGAACAAAGCTGGAAATGCCACACTTCCTGACTTCAGACTATACTACAAAGCTATAGCGATCAAAACACCATGGCACTGGCACCAAACAGACATACAGACAAATGAAATAGAATAGAGAGCCCAGAAATAAGCCCATGCACCTACTCTGTTAGTCTATGACAAAGGAGGTAAGTATTACAGTGGAGAGAAAAGAGTTCATTTACTAAGTGGTGCTAGGCAAACTGGACAGCTATATGTAAAAGAATGATATTGCAACATCTTCTCAAACCACATACAAAAATAAACTCAGTATGGATTAAAGATGTAAATATAAGAGTATAAATCATAAAATCCCTAGAAGAAAACATAGGCAGAACGTTCTTTGACATAAATTATAGCAATTTGTTGGATAAGTCTAAGGCAAAGGAAACAAAGACAGAATTAAACAAATTAGACCTAATTAAACTTAAGAACTTTTACACAGGAAAGGAAACCATTGGCACAATGGAAAGCCAACCTACTATAAGGGAGAAAATATTTGCAAATGATATGACCAATAAAGCATTACTATCCAAATATATAAATAGCTTGTATAACTCAATATCAAAAAACCCCGAGACAATCCAGTTGAAAAGTGGGCAGAAGACAAGAAAAGACATTCTTCCAAAGAAGACATACAGATGGCCAACAGGCACATGAAAAGATGCTCACCGTCACTAATCATCAGAGAAATGCAAATCAAAACCAATTGCAATAACAATTCAGGCCTGTCAGTAAGTCTAGCATCAAAAAGACTACAAATAAGAAATGTTGGAGAGGATGTAACCCTAGTATACTGTGTTTGTGGAAATGTAAACTGGTGCAGTCACTGTGGTAAGTGGTGCAGAGGTTTCTCAAAAAACTAAAAATACCACATGTGTGTGTGTGTGTGGGGGGGTGCTAAGTCACTTCAGTTGTGTCTGACTCTTGGCAACCCCATGGACTGTAGCCCAGCAGGCTCCTCTCTCCATGGGATTTCCCAGGCAAGAATACTGGAGTGGGTTGCCATGCCATCCTCCAGGAGATCTTCCCAACCCAGGGATCAAACATGCATCTCTTATGTCTCCTGCGTTGGTAGATGGGTTCCTTACCCCTGGTGCCACCTGGGAAGCCCCCAAATACCATGTGCTGTGTGCATAGTCACTCAGTCATGTCTGACTCTTCGCGAAGCCCCCAAATACCATGTGCTGTGTGCATAGTCACTCAGTCATGTCTGACTCTTCGCGAAGCCCCCAAATACCATGTGCTGTGTGCATAGTCACTCAGTCATGTCTGACTCTTCGCGACCCCATAGACTGCAGTCCGCCAGGCTCCTCTGTCCATAGGGATTCTCCAGGCAAGAATACTATAGTGGGTTGCCATGCCCTTCTCCAGGGGATCTTCCTGACCCAGAAACTGAACCCAGGTCTCCTGCAGGCAGATTCTTTACCATCTGAGCCACCAGAGATTTTCTCAAAATACCATATGATTCAGCAAATCCACTGCTGGGTATATATCCAAAGAGAGTGAAAACACAAATTCCAAAAAACACATGCAACCCAATGTTCAGAGCTGCATTATTCACAATAGCCAAGATGTGGAAGCAACTTAAGTGTCCATCAACAAATGAATGGATAAAGAAGATGTGTTGTGTATATATGCCATCCCACTGAGCACTGGATGATACAGCCTGCACTAGTATTGAACTTTGCTCTTGGCAGCTCTGCATTGGAAAACTGATTGCTCTTGTTGCCAAAAGCTTCTTCTTTGACTAGGCTGCTTTACATTACCAGCTCCTAAGTCAAAGTCCCTGAAGGGGGCATCTGATTCCCAGAGCCCAAGTCATGTGCCACTAGAGTAGGAAAGCAGGTTATCTGGCATTTTCTGCTATAATGGAAAGTTTTGCCTCCACTTAGGATTTGTATCGTAGGAAATTCCTCAAACAGCAAAGAGGTTTGCATTCTAGGTAGCCAAAAGACAGACTACATGGCCACCTCCAAGCACATAGCTGATATTCAGAACCAACATTCAGCATGACCTTTAGAAATGTGAATGCTTAAATGTGTTTAGAAAATAGATTCTTCTAATTACACTAACAGCAAAATGCAGAGATAAATAGGCTGTGAGATCTACAACACTACATCAAATGATTTCTGAATGATAAAAAATCAATGATTTAGAAGAAAGAGTTGATATGAATGGTTCAGCTTCTTAGTCAATGCAGAAATCTTTCCCCATGATCCATTTCAATACTTGTAGTATTTGAGGAGCTCATTGAAATAGGGTTTCACTCCAAATCTGACATGTTAGTAGTGTAATGTTAGAAGTTTCCTCTTTATATAGGGTGAACTTACTCTCTTATAGCATCCACTCATGAATCCCAGATCTGATGATTCTAGTTATTCAGAATAGAGTGAAGTAAAAGTTTTACTTTAACTACTGGAGTCAGACCAATATTTGATTCCTGACTTTGTTTCTTTCTAGATGGGTGACTGTTCTAATTCTTGTTCTCTACAACTGAGAAATAAGGATTATAACAGTATCTACCATAGACAGTTATTGTGAGATATAAGGCAATAATTTAGTGCATAGGTCAGTAACCAACAGAGTGAACATTCAACAAATATTAGTGATGACCATGACTGACTGCTCATGATGATGATGATGATGGTAACAGCATTTCTGAAGTTAAAAATCAGCCGCCATGGAAATACAGAATGAAATTGAAGACAACATTGAACTGTTGTGAGATTCCAGTCATAAATATATTCTACCACTGGCCAATTCCATAGTCTAAAAGCAGTTACTGTATCATTTTTTTCTGCAAAATGAAATATTTGGATTAAATTATCCTAATAAAAGAGCTTCCTTGGTAGCTCAGTCAGTATAGAAACCACCTGCGATGCAGGAGATCAGGGTTCCATCGCTGGGTTGGGAAGATCCCCTGGAGAAGGAAATGGTAACCCACTCCAGGATACTTGCCTGGGAAATCCCATGGACAGAGGAGACTGGAAGGCTACAATCCATGGGGTTGTAAGAGTCGGACATGACTTAGCAACTAAACCACAACCATCCTAATGAAATCCCTTTCAGCTCTAAATTTCTGAGATTCTGTTTACACATGCCAACTATTTTTCATACTGAACATTACCAGTTCCCTCAGCTGTACCTTGTATGAGTTAACAGGCCCATCACAGTCTTGGTTCCCTTTCCTCAGCATTTGCTTGCCAGTACTCAGACTATTAGTTTATTAGTAGACTGGTTTCTTCAGATAACTGAAATTCTTAGTCATATTCTAGAAACCGAAAAGAGAGCATAAGTGTGTGTGTGTGTGTGTGTGTGTGTGTGTGTGTGTGTGTGTGTGTGTGTGTGTATATATATATATATATATCATGTCTGACTCTTTGCGATCCCATGGGCTGTACCACGCCGGGCTTCCCTGTCCCTCACCATCTCCCAGAGTTTGCCCAAGTTAATGTTCATTGCATTGGTGATGCCATCCAGCCATCTCATCCTCTGATGCCCTCTTCTCCTTCTGCCCTCAATCTTTCCCAGCATCAGGGACTTTTCCAATGAGTTGTCTGTTTGCCTCAGATGACCAAAATACTGGTGCTTCAGCATCAGTCCTTCCAGTGAATATTCAGGATGGATTTCACTTAAGATGGACTGGTTGGATCTCCTTGCTGTCCAAGGGACTCTCAGGAGTCTTCTCCAGCACCACAGTTCAAAGGCATCAATTCTTTGGCGTCCTGCCTTCTTTACAGTCCAGCTGTCACAACCGAACGTGACCACTGGGAAGACCATAGCCTCGACTATACAGACCTTTGTTGGCACAGTAATAATGTCTCTGCTTTTCAACACACTGTCCAGGTTTGCCACAGCTTTCTTGCCAGGAAGCAATCGTCTTCTGATTTCATGGCTGCAGTCACCATCTGCAATGATTTTGGAGCCTATGTGTGTGTATGTATATATATATATATATATATATATATATATACACACATATATATATGTATATGAACAATATAAAGCTATGAACCATATGGGTTGCATTAACTCTTTATGAAAAGAAAGTAATCTTACATAAACAGAATTTGATTACCTATGTTTTAAACACAAGTCTTCTTTGTTTAGAAACACATATGTATGCTACAGATAATCTGTATGTTTGATCACATTCATCTGTAAACTCTATGAAGGCAAGAAGGCAAGATATATGTCTTTTTTTTCTCCACTGTATCCTGGCATTTAGCAAAGAATATATAAATGTACACACACATAGAGACATACTGAAAACTTGCAACATTTGTGCAACCCTAAATCTTACCTCAAAGCAAAGACATTTATCTCTTCAAGTGCTGACTTTGCTTTTGAGGAATGGTGTTATGAAGAGTTTTGAATGGTACCTCAAAAAATATGGTGCTATAATATTTTGCTAAATTAATTTAATCTAGGCTTTTCAGCCATTACCAAGCCTTTGAAAATTCAGTGCTGCCTGGAATCTATACTGCCGAAAGTTTGGAAATGTTGACTTAGCGGTGGGAAGAAGTAGCCAGAAATTGCTTTTGTAGAATACCCCCTAATTTTGTTTTGAAGAAAGACTAAGTGTGGATGAGGACACTGAGAAAGAGAGATATTTTGGGCTGCAGGGCCGTCATTATGCAGATAATATTCAGCGTTATTCAGCCATACATCTCTCTCTCCTCCAGCCCAGATGGTGAGATGACTCATCTATCCCACTGGCCAGCAAAACAAGGGAGACAGAAGAGGAGCTGTTATAATCCAGATAAAAATGGATGATGTTTCAGAAGCAAGGGGAAAATATTTCTAGGCAATGATGATGGTACATTGATAGTACTTGTTAATACTTTACATTCCTTTTCAGATTCACAGCTTGAGTCTCATACTGCTTTCAGGATTCCTGAGGAGTAGTAGTTCTGACCAGGAATTCTTTTTATCTTTGGCATAGATGTAAGTTGCAAGTATTTTTGAGCATCATTTTACTTTGGTGATTTCTCTTTGTGAAGCCTAAACATCAACCTTCAAATGTGTGACTTTTAAAATTAGTTTCTTTGAAAATCATCTGGCAATTTTATGTGGAGCACATTCTTGTCAAGGACTTGGCCAGGATGAATGTATAAATTTCTTTACTGAGTAACTGTGAAAGGATGGCCACTGGGCACAAAGAACAACGAGGCAGATAATCATGGGGTTCGAAAGACAGAAACGAATGGAACAGGATGAAGGTTGAGTGTTCTTGCCTCTTGGTCGTCATGACGAGAGGTTATGCTGAGTCGCTGTGTAGGAGTTTTTAGATATGTCATTACTGGGTAGGGAAGATCCCTGGAGAAGGGTTAGGTTACCCACTCCAGTATTCTTGGGCCGCCCTAGTGGCTCAGACAGTAAAGAATTCGCCTGCAATGTGGGAGACCTGGCTTCGCTATCTGGGTTGGGACGATCCTCTGGAGGAGGACATGGCAACTCACTCCAGTGTTCTTGCCTGGAGAAGCTCCACGGATGGAGGAGCCTGGCGGGCTACAGCCCATGGGGTCACAAAGAGTTGGACATGACTAAGCGACTAAGCACAGTACAGAAAATCATGTGTCTTGCCTCCTTCCCCCAAATATCTGAAGAAATAATTGATCTCTAGGAAATCAGACTTGACTTTCACTAAAGAGAGAATGGAAATAACTAGGTAAGATTTGTTCTTACCTAATAGTGGCATAACTACATCTTGAATCTAACTTCCTATTCCCTTTGGTCTCAGAGCCATTGACCTGAGTTTCCTTACCTACAGTTGCTATTAGTATTCTTCAATACTAAAACATATGATAGCTGCCTATGCCTTGTGACTTTGGGCAAAATCTGTCACCTGCACACTCAGGGTCAGTCCTACCAGCTAAGTCTAATTTCCCGGTGTTATCTGGGGATGGCTATTTACATGCCCCATGCTAGCCAAACGAAACTTGTTCACACCATATACACTTTCTTATGATACCACTACAATCTAGCTGACCTGCTATTATTGCTAAGAATACCTTTCCATACTACAGTTCAATTCAGTTCAGTCGCTCAGTCGTGTCCTACTCTTTGCAACCCCAGGAATCGCAGCACGCCAGGCCTCCCTGTCCATCACCAACTCCCTGAGTCCACCCAAACTCATGTCCATCGAGTCGGTGATGCCATCCAGCCATCTCATCCTCTGTCATCCCCTTCTCCTCCTGCTCCCAATCCTTCCCAGCATTAGGGTCTTTTCCAATGAGTCAACTCTTCACATTAGGTGGTCAAAGTATTGGAGTTTCAGCTTCAACATCAGTCCTTCCAATGAACACCCAGGACTGATCTCCTTTAGGATGGACTGGTTGGATCTCCTTGCAGTCCAAGTGACCCTCAAGAGTCTTCTCCAAAACCATAGTTCAAAAGCATCAATTCTTTGGCACTCAGCTTTCTTCACAGTCCAACTCTCACATCCATACATGACTACTGGAAAAACCATAGCCTTCACTAGATGGACCTTTGTTGGCAAAGTAATGTCTCTGTTTTTAACATGCTATCTAGGTTGGTCACAACTTTCCTTCAAAGGAGTAAGTGTCTTTTAATTTCATGACTGCAGTCACCATCTGCACTGATTTTGGAGCCCAAAAAAACAAAGTCTGACACTGTTTCCACTGTTTCCCCATCTATTTGCCATGAAGTGATGGGACCAGATGCCATGATCTTAGTTTTCTGAATGTTGAGCTTTAAGCCAACTTTTTCACTCTCCTCTTTCACTTTCATCAAGAGGCTCTTTAGTTCTTCTTCACTTTCTGTCATAAGGGTGGTGTCATCTGCGTATCTGAGGTTATTGATATTTCTCCCGGCAATCTTGATTCCAGCTTGTGTTTCTTCCAGCCCAGCGTTTCTCATGATGTACTCTGCATATAAGTGAAATAAGCAGGGTGACAATATACAGCCTTGACGTACTCCTTTTCCTATTTGGAACCAGTCTGTTGTTCCATGTCCAGTTCTAACTGTTGCTTCCTGACCTGCATACAGGTTTCTCAAGAGACAGATCAGGTGGTCTGGTATTCCCATCTCTTTCAGAATTTTCCACAGTTTATTGTGATCCACATAGTCAAAGGCTTTGGCATAGTCAATAAAGCAGAAATAGATGTTTTTCTGGAACTCTCTTGCTTTTTCGATGATCCAGTGGATGTTGGCAATTTGATCTCTGATTCCTCTGCCTTTTCTAAAACCAGCTTGAACATCTGGAAGTTCACGGTGCATGTATTGCTGAAGCCTGGCTTGGAGAATTTTGAGCATTACTTTACTAGCATGTGAGATGAGTGCAACTGTGCGGTAGTTTGAGCATTCTTTGGCATTGCTTTTCTTTGGGATTGGAATGAAAACTGACCTTTTCCAGGCCTGTGGCCACTGCTGAGTTTTCCAAATTTGCTGGCATATTGAGTGCAGCACTTTCATAGCATCATCTTTCAGGATTTGAAATAGCTCAACTGGATTTCCATCACCTCCACTAGCTTTGTTCGTAGTGATGCTTTCTAAGGCCCACTTGACTTCACATTCCAGGATGTCTGGCTCTAGGTGAGTGATCACACCATCGTGATTATCTGGGTCATGAAGATCTGTTTTGTACAGTTCTTCTGTGTATTCTTGCCACCTCTTCTTAATATCTCCTGCTTCTGTTAGGTCCATACCATTTCTGTCCTTTATTGAGCCCATCTTTGCATGAAATGTTCCCTTGGTATCTCCAATTTTCCTGAAGAGATCTCTAGTCTTTCCCATTCTATTGTTTTCCTTTATTTCTCTGCAATGGTCACTGAAGAAGGCTTTCTTCTCTCTCCTTGCTATTCTTTGGGACTCTGCATTCAAATGGGTATATCTCTCCTTTTCTCCTTTGCCTTTCAATTCTCTTTTCTCAGCTATTTGTAAAGCCTCCTAAGACAAGCATTTTGACTTTTTTGCCTTTATTTTCCATGGGGATGGTCTTGATCCCTGTCTCCTGTACAATGTCACAAACCTCCGTCCATAGTTCATCAGGCACTCTGTCTATCAGATCTAGTCCCTTAAATCTATTTCTCACTTCCACTGTATCATCATAAGGGATTTGATTTAGGTCATACCTGAATGGTCTAGTGGTTTTCCCTACTTTCTTCAACTTAAGTCTGAATGGCAATAAGGAGTTCATGATCTGGGCCGTGGTCAGCTCCTGGTTTTGTTTTTGCTGACTGTATAGAGCTACTTTATCTTCCACTTCAAAGAATCAATGTGATTTTGCTATTGACCATTTTGTGATGTCCATGTGTAGAGTTCTCTTGTGCTATTGGAAGAGAGTGTTTGCTATGACCAGTGCATTCTCTTGGCAAAACTCTATTAGCCTTTGCCCTGCTTCATTCTGTACTCCAAAGCCAAATTTACCTGTTACTCCAGGTGTTTCTTGACTTCCTACTTTTGCATTCCAGTCCCCTGTAATGAAAAGGACATCTTTTTTGGGTGTTAGTTCTAAAATGTCTTGTAGTTCTTCAAAGAACCGTTCAACTTCAGCTTCTTCTGTGTTACTGGTTGGGGCATAGGCTGGATTACAGTGATATTGAATGGTTTGCCTTGGAAATGAACAGAGATCATTCTGTCATTTTTGAGATTGCATCCAAGTACTGCATTTTGGACTCTTCTGTCGACCATGGTGGCTACTCCATTTCTTCTAAGGGATTCCTGCCCACAGTAGTAGATACAATGGTCACCTGAGTTAAATTCACCCATTCCAGTCCATCTTAGTTCACTGATTCCTAGAACATGACGTTCACTCTTGCCATATCCTGTTTGACCACTTCCAATTTGCCTTGATTCATGGGCCTAACATTCCAGGTTCCTATGCAATATTGCTCTTCACAGCATCTGTCCAAGGTAAGGAGCAGTGGCTGAGCTTTGCTGGAGCAGCCATGAAGAGATACCCCATGACCAAGGTAAGAGAAACCCAGGTAAGACGGTAGGCACTGAGAGAGGGCATTAGAGCGCAGACAGACTGAAACCACAATCACAGACAACTAGCCAATCTGATCACATGGACCACAGCCTTGTCTAACTCAATGAAACTAAGCCATGCTGTGTGGGGCCACCCAAGGCGGACAGGTCATGGTGGAGAGGTCTGACAGAATGTGGTCCACTGGAGACGGGCATGGCAAACCACTTCAGTATTCTTGCCTTGAGAAGCCCATGAACAGCATACTATAGTGGGCATCTCTTATTTTGCCTGCCTAACATACATTTCTTCTTCTTCTGGTAATAATGTCTGGAATTGGCCTGTGGAAGAGCCTCCTCTGACTGCATACAATCTTTGTGGGTTCATTAATCAAGCTGTTCATCCCAATTTCGGCTTAGGAGTGGATACATTGCTTATGAAAAGCCAGTCAGTGTCTATTTCTCCCTGGAATTTCAATCTTGAGCAGCATAAGAATAAAGCATAGTTAGAGCTATTCATCAAGATGGTAGTGTCTATTAAACAGATTGTCAATCATCTCCTGCTTTCTAGATATCCAGAGCTGCTGTTTCACATCCATTCCAACACAAAGTTATTCAGCTTCTCTGTAATTCTATGAGCTAAACCTTTATTCACCTAATAAATTCTCTATCTGCTTAAGTTAGAGACAATTTCTATTGCTGGTAAACAAGGAATACTGATGGTCTCTGTAGAGAGAAAAATGGCTCCTCAAAGATGTTCACAACCTAATCACCAGAATCCATGAATATATTCTGCTACGCAGCAAGGGGGAATTAGGCTTGCCGATAAAATTAAGATTGCTAATCAGCTGATTTTAATTTGAAGAGACTATTTCAATTGACCCAATGTAATCACACAGCATTAAATGGGGAAGAGGGAAGCAGAAGAATCAGAAAGAGAAGACATCTTGAGAAACACACGATCTGCCATTGCTGGCTTCACAGATAGAAAGGGACTATAAGCCAATGAATGTGTGCAGCCTCTGGGAGCCAATAGTGGGACATCATGTGGAATACTGACTAGTAGTACAACTGTCCTAAAACAAAGTCTCTATTAAAAATGAAATAAGATAAAAAAAATGGAGGGAGAGAGAAGTGAAAAGCATTAGGAAAATGGGGGGAAAAAGCAGGCAATTCCCCCAAAAAGTATAAAAATTGCCCACAAAGATGTGAAAAGTTGTTCAGTTTCACTTATGTTATATTGTTGTTGTTGGGTTGTTCAGTCACTCAGTCGTGTCTGAGTCTTTGCAACCCCATGGACTGCAGCACACCAGGCTTCCCTGTCCATCACCAACGCCCGGAGTTTATTCAAACTCATGTCCATCGAGTCGGTGATGCCATCCAACCATCTCATCCTCTGTCTTCCTCTTTTCCTCCCGCCTTCAATTTTTCCCAGCATGAGGGTCTTTTCGAATGAGTCGGCTCTTCTCATCAGGTGGCCAAAGTATTGGAGCTTCAGCTTCAGCATCAGTCCTTCCAATGAATATTCAGGATTGATTTTCTTTCAGATTGACTGGCTTGATCTCCTTGCAGCCCAAGGGACTGAGAAACTCAAATTAAAACATTACTTATCTTGTTTTTGCAGAACATCTTTCTTCTCTTGGAGTCAGTGCTCCCTTCTGTTAAAAAGTGCTCTTCTACCCCACGACATCCCTGTAGTTCAGTTAACCTGGTCAGTCATAACCACCTGATATATAGGAAGCACTGCATTAATGTCACCTAGTAAATTGTTATTTGACTTTTGGAAAAATCCATGTTTGAGAAAATTTCCGTTCATGGACAGCTTGAAATTGAAACACAGTTCCTTCCTAGGCCTTGGAGATTGGAAGGAGGGTCACAGTGACCGCAGTGGGCATTACGGAGGCAGCAGCACTTGTATCAGGGTCCTCTCCCAGGTCAGGCCCAGGATACATGACACACTGTTAGGTAGAGAGGTCCCCGGAGTCTGCCCTGCCTTCCTTACTCAGGTGATTGATGTCTCCCACACTGGCCGCCACAGTGACGATTTTGATTTGGTATTAGTTTGACTTCTAGGCCAGACATCAGCAAACTATTTAGACTCTCTCTCTCTCTCATATACTTCCACGTGGAGACACACACACACACACACACACACACACACACACACACACACACACACACTGTTCACCATAAAATTGAGAGTTATGAAGGTATATATGGAATCTAGAAAGATGGTACTGATGAACTTAGTTTCAGAATAGCAATGGAGACACTTTCCTGGTGGCTTAGATGGTTAAGAATCTGCCTGCAATGCAGGAGACTTGGGTTTAATCCCTGGGTGGGGAAGATCCCCTGGAGAAGGAAATGGCAACCCACTCCAGTATTCTTGCTTGGAGACTCCCATGGATAGGGGAGCCTGGTGGGCTAGAGTCCCTGGGGTCTCAAAGAGTTGAACATGACTCCACAACTAACAACAGTGGAGACGGAGACAGAGAGAGGCAGCTTACGGGTGTAGTGGGGGAAGGAGAGAGTGGGGCGAATCGAGAGAGTGGGCTGGAACCCTGCGTTAGCCTGAGTGAAACAGAGAGCCAGTGGGACCTTGCTGTATAACCCGGGGAGCTCACCCCAGTGCTCTGTGATAGCCGAGAGGGCTGGGCCGAGGTGGGAGTTGGGAGGGAGATTCAAGAGGACGGGGCATACGTGTACCCACGGCTGGTTCATGCTGATGTGCGGCAGAAACAAACACAACATTGTAAAGCAATTATCTTTCAATTAAAAGTAAATGAACTTAAAAAAGAGCAATGCAAGGAGGAACGTCTCACTTCGAGGGCTCCCGTGCCGCATTCGCCTATCCCAGGCTCTGAAAAGATGCTCATTTGCAGCAGCATCTCTTTCAGTTGATTGGACCACCTACACAGTGGTGGATGTTGAAATCCAGCTTGAGATCACTCATCCCCAATTCTTTTTTCTTAGCAAACTGTGGTTTCTTTGTTTACAGACCTTGGTTTGGTTTCTAGTATTGCAGCCATAGCTTAGTTTAGAATCAAGTATAAAATCCCCAGAAAGATCAGCGCTTGCAAGTGGGTTTAGGGTGAGGCCGCTGATAATGGTCAGTTTCTACACGTCCTGTGACACTGACTAAAGGTAAGCTGCCCAGGAGATCCGGAAGGTATCAGGATGTAAATTTATTAGCTTAGAATGATAAATAACTGTCACGAGAACTAGAAGACCCACAGCCAGAATGAAGCGTTTTTCCTTCTTACAATCAAGATTATATGAGTCAAAGTTTACCTCCACATAAAGCTCTTAATAACAGGAATTACGTAAATCAAAGGTCTGCTACTAACAGGGTTGATGTGTCCAAAACTCCATGGATATAGTTTTGCCCTAGGAACAGTAAGGTTATAAACATCATCTACACTTTACCGTTCTGAAGACCTAGAAAGTTATCCCTTTTGCAGGAGAATCTGTCCATCAAAATATGGTAATTATACTCATTTTACAGTTTGTCTTATAAAGCAACCCATTTCCTTCATTTCTAAGTTCTTGAGGGCCACCTCTATATATAGTTCTCTATTCACATTACATCTAGCTTCTGACAAGCACAGTATTTTCAACTTGTTGCCATATGGAGAAAAACATGTAAGAAATTGACAGATAATAGTTTAGAAATTTATCTTTATATTATGAAATGCAATAGACAGGTGTGAAAATGTTGAGTTACCAAGTTAAATTAGTTATAAAAGATGTATCCTTAAAATAATCACAGCAGAAGATTTTTCTTAAGTCTAAATGGCATTCAGTCCTTTCTGATCATTCATCATGTTTTCTGTAACATAATTGATTTTTAATATTTGATGCATTCATATCTTATTAACTGTATAATAGCGATCAGCATTAGATGAGGGTAAATTTGCTTCTAGAATGAGTGATTAACGGTAAAACCCTTTTGTGAAGACCATAGCGTGTATTTGAATGAAAGATCGAAACATGTTAACAATACCAAAGGAATTATGTTATCAGCTATAAACTGCTCAGATGCTGCCATCTGCACATTATTCTTCTTTCCTTACACTATTCATGTATGAGGTAGTGATACATCTCAATTATTTTTCAAATAGGCTAAGTTTAAAAATTATGAAATGTCATTAACTCATTTGCAATTTTATGTTTTGACTATTTGCCAAGTTAACTTCCTTTCTCACGTGGCCCTTATTTTAGAGCATTTGTAAAAGCTCACAATATGTTAGTTGTATGAAACAGCTTGTCTGCTGGAAGGATTCTGGGAAGGAGCGTACTGTTCCAGCTTGGTTTTGGTTCATACAGGCTAATATTCTGACTCTGGATAGGAGGCAATGCTGAAGTCAAACTAAGCTCTGCGTGTGGATAACAGGGCAACTGGGTCTGTATTTAAGCCAGTAACTTCTGCACAGCCACTCTCCACTGGAGCTGTTCTTCGGGATATTTGTCATGGTTTTGGCCCAGCATATTTGAACAAAAGTCCCAAGGTTCACAGAATTTCTGCTTTATGAAGTCTGTCTCACCAAGCTAGAATACAGAATGTCCAGTCTCTTTAGCAGTGGGGAAACAGGCATATGACCTATGCGCCCTCACCAATCACTGGCATGCGAAGCTTTGACTGGGAAGTCAACAGCTCAAGGAAGGGTGCTCCAGGGGTCCTCCTGGGCTGGCGAGGATAATGACTAAGATGACTGGCTGTGAGGGTGGCAGTGGCCGCATGGGTGAGTTTCTGGACTGGGAATGGCTTTCCTGCCATCAGTGTCAGAGCTCCTGGCACCAGTGCATAGAGAGCGTCCAGTGCTGGTAGAGCCAGTGGCAGCTTCCTGGTGGTTTATTTAGACCATTCTTGTTGGAAGCTTGGCTGCAGGAGTGGTTCTTGCCTTTACAATTCTGTAGCTTACAAAAGTGAAAGTGAAGTCACTCAGTCGTGTCCGACTCTTAGCGACCCCATGGACTGTAGCCTACCAGGCTCCTCTGTCCATGGGGTTTTCCAGGTAAGAGGACTGGAGTGGGGTGCCATTGCCTTCTCCGGTAGCTTACAAAGTAGGCTTTTAATAAACTCATTTTCTGTTTAACCCTCAGAGTCAGAGTATATAGCTACAAGTAAGAACTCTGATCATAATGTAAAACTTCTAGATATAAATCTGGAAATTTCAGGGGCCCTGATGTGAAGGTAAATTTGAAAATAAAGTTAGCATGAAAGAAAGGATGGCCGAATGGTCAAGAGTTAAAAACAGATTTGATGAGTACCTGGATCCCACCTTGCTTGAAGCTAATATGAATACCTATATGTGAAAATTGTGAAAATTGTAAAAATCGCTCAGTCGTGTCCGACTCTTTGTGACCCCATGGACTGCAGCCTGCCAGGCTCCACTGTCCATGGAATTCTCCAGGCAAGAAGACTGGAGTGGGTTGCCATTTCTTTCTCCAGTGAATACCTATGGAAGTAGATAAATCCTTTTTTTTCCTTTTTGCAAAAATCATTTTGGGTTGGATTATTTGTCATTGAAGTTGAATGCATTCTGATTAATACAGGTTCTTGATTAATATATATATTTGTGGCAGGAGTGTCAAAGAATTTATGGGTGTTTTGAGACAACCACAGTGGTACAGCTCATCAGTGACAGAGTTGAGATTCAAATCTAGGACGTGTGACTCTTACCTACCATGTCAAAAGGGATCTATTAATCGGAATATGATACACATGCTACTGTTATTCAGTCACTAAGTCATGTCCGGCTCCTCGTGACCCCATGGACTGTAGCCTCCCAGACTCAACCGTCCATGGAATTCTCCAGGCAAGAAGACTGGAGTGGGTTGCCATGTCCTCCTCCAGGGGACCCAGGGATTGAACTTCCTGACCCAGGGATTGAACTCACATCTCCTGCATTGCAGGCAGATTCTTTACCATCCAAGCCACCAGGGAAACCCCATGATACATATATATGTGCTCAAAATTATAGACATTAAAACTTACATAGGGCCTCCGTGGTGATCCAGTGGCTAAGAATCTGCCTGCCAATGCAGGGGACACGGGTTCCATCCCCGGTTCAGGAAGATCCCATGTACCGTGGGGCGACTGAGCCCGTGTCCCACACCTCCTGAGCCCACGCACGCAGAGCCTGTGCTCTGCAGCAAGAGGAGCTACCTTATAAGAAGCCCATGCACCTCGGCAAAGAGTGGCCCCTGCTCACGGCAACTAGAGAAACCCCGCATGATGCAGTGAAGACCCAGTGCAGCCAAAAATAAAAGTGAAAAAAAGACAGCAGCGATTTAAAATTTTTTTTTGGCAGCAGAATCTTTTAAACAGAAAAACTTTTTTTTTTTTTAAGTAAAGTGTTTTTAAAAGTCTGCTGCTGATGAAGGTTGGATTTGGGATGGGGTCAGGGTGCAGAGGCACTCTGTCCACTCAGCCACAGTCCAAACCCTGAAAATCCCTCAGGAATCTCAGAAAAACCGCTGGGTTTCCTCAGAGCACCAGTGTGAAACTGACTGTTTATACATGTGAAATTCAGGGACATATGAGGATATTCAACATGCAGTGTTGGTAAGAGAAGCAAATTAAAAAGCAGTATATTTTTGTTAAAACACAAGAAACCCTACCTACATATGAAAAAAATACATAGGAAAACACATGAAAATATTCATGGACTGATGGGTTTGAAAGTGGTCTTAATTTTTAAATTTTTATTTATCTGAACTTATTAAGGTTATCTTTGTATGGAGAAAATCAAGGTTTATTTTTTGTTAAGTTCAACCTTCGTAAGCTGACTTTCCCCTAAAAAAGCCCTGATCTCACTACTTTAAAATAATGTGTTGACAACATCTGACGCCAAATCAAATTAATTTTTCAAAGTTAATGGAAAACCGAGAGACGTAGTCAGTTTTGTCTATGTCTTTGATAACTGAGAAAATTACGCATTTAGCATATATTTAGCAGTCTGCTGACACTCAGGAGTATTTCAGTAGTGAACTGAACTTAGAATTCTTGGTTCTTCCCTTTCAGTCTATTGAATAGAACCCCCAAAATGGCTTTATAGCTTTTGAACTAGTCAAAAAATATTTGTCCTTTTCAAAAACATGGCATTTGAATAGACACCATGGCTTTTAGATGCAAATCGATAACTTATCTGATACAGAGACCTTACCCCCTCTCACCTCCTCTCCTATCTCCCATCTCGCTGAGATGGATGTTCAGGCCTAGTCATTGAATTGGTTCTGGTTCAGTGGCACACAAAATTAGCCTCAATGTGGCTAGCATCCTTCTAAATACATCTGCATGAAGAAGAGAAATCGTTATTGGTCCTTTGTTAGCACTACTAAAGATTTTGCCTTTTTGATTAAACACTGTAATTTTGTAAGTCATTGAAACAGATGGACTGAGAAATTAAAATTCTATTTTGTTATCCCCTCCAATATATGACATCAACATTTGTACATTTAAAGACAGCTGTCATGAGAAAAATCATGGTTTGTTTTGGAATTGTAAGGGGTCTTGGAGATCATATGGACTTGTTTTGCTGGTAAAGAAACATATGCTGCAAAAGTTGCGACTTGTCAGCATTACACAGTACAAGCAGGGCAGTCAGACTAGAAGCCAGCTCTTCTTACCTTGGCAATCATGTCATACTACTTGTTATGAGAGAGCTTCCTAAAAATTTCCACACGGGCTTGAGACCTCTGGCATTTCCAGCTGATGATTTTCTTTTTCTTATGGGAACATGGAATTATTAGCTCATGACCATTGTTTTTCAGCAAAGTATGCCAGGGTCACAGAACCTTTTTCGGGGGGGGGGGGGGGGGGGGTGGGGGGAGACTGTAGGTCTGGAGTGTGGATATGTGAGTAATATCTGTGAATCTCCTGCAATGAATTTAATTTTTCATTGAGGTCACAGTTTGCCTTGTGGAAAATAATAAAAAGGGTCAGAATATATCCTTCTTTATGAGGGGAACCCCCATAGAGGCTTGGATTTAGAACTATGAGAAGACATTTTCTGTCAATATGCTCCCCAGTTGCCAACTAAGAGAACTCAGCTCTGGGGCTCAGGAGAACTCAGGCAAGATTCTTACCATTAGACAAAGAACCAGGAGCAATTATTAATTGTTTATCCATAATTGGGAATACATAGAGAATGAAGGCAGTATGAAATGCTCTATCTGTTGGTATCTTGCTAATTCTTTCTCCTTGCAATAAGAAGCAATTTAACCCAAACAGGCGGTAAGTCCAAGTTTAGGAGACTTCTACAGCAACCCTATGACCGCTTTCTATGATTTAAAGAAGCAGTTTTATTTTCTATGACTCTCTCACCAGGTCTGTGACGTTAGCACAGCTGAGGGTGGCGAGGTCCAGAGACATGAAGCGATGGGGCGTGGTCACAGTGCTGGCTCTGCACGGGGCCCGCCCCTCAGGCCCTTAATCGTTGCTGATGCAGCTAGAGGGGTCTTACAGACATGGAGACAATCAGTTAAAAAAAACAAGATTAAACAACAGAGAAGGCGAGGGTGGGACGGTTTCAGAGAACAGCACTGAAACATGTCACTGCTGTGTGTGAAACAGACGGCCAGCGCGAGTGTGATGCGTGAAGCAGGGCACATATATACCCGTGGCTGATCCATGTTGATGTATGGCTAAAACCACCACAACATTGTAATTATCCTCCAATTAAAATCAATAAAATTAAGTTTTTTAAAAAACATTAAACACTGGAAGTATTCAGTTAAAGACAAACTTCCCATGACTGGTTCGATCCCTGGGTTGCGAAGATCCGCTGGAGAAGGGATAGGCTACCCACGCCAGTATTCTGGCCTGGAGAATTCCATGCACCGTATAGACCGTGGGGTGGCAAAGAGTCGGACACGACTGAGAAACATCCACCTTCACGCAGTCAAACTACTGTCCTCGCAGAGGCAGAGATGCTGAGTGGCTTCTTGTCATTTCGGCTTTTGGCCATGAATTTGTGACTTTGAGAGACTGTTCTATTCTCTCAGCTGAAAGAGAGCAACTGGCCTTTGACGTGCCCTTGCGGTTGATAGACTTAGAAACTGGTGCGATTAACGGAAGGGCTTCCCCTCTCTGGCGAAGCACACTTTAAGGCTCTGCTGTAAAATCTCCTGTACCACGTGGAGAGAGGCCCACAGACTCTGCAGAGCTGTCGACGAGCTCCCCACACATCGGAGGGACCTAAAGGAGGGCGCTGTGTTGGCAATGAGCAGCAGATTGAGAGGCTAGTTCGCCAGTGAGAACATTCAAATGGCTTCACTTTTATTCATTCAATTCACTCACAGACCCAGTTCTTATAGATTCTGTTTAATTTCATTCAGGTTGTGAAGTTTGCATGGATGATTTAGCAAAATAATTCCTTATTTTCAGTTAAAAACGCCTTTTATAATATTCATCCTTTCAACCAATATTCACGACAAACGTTTATTGTTAGACATTGAGCTGATCACCGTTTGCAAGTTTTGTCCCTCTTTTGTCTGTATGTCTTTCTATAGTCTCTTCCCCCGTCTACAAATATCCTTGCACAGGCACATGCATGTTCAGTTGTGTCCGACTCTTTGCAACTGCACGGACTGTAGCCCGCCAGGCTCCTCTGTCTAGCAAGAGGGGATTCTCCAGGCAAGAATATTGGGTGTGGGTGGCCATTCCCTCCTCCAGGGGGTCTTCCCGACCCAGGGACTCTTTCTCTTTCGTAGCTAAATCCTCCTTCTCCTGCAAACTCACCTCCTCGGAAAAGGCTTCTTAGTCCACAAATTGCTTTGATGCCAGTACTCTCATTCACACCCAGTATAGACAATCTTCACTGGGGAGAATATGCCGCGTGAAGACAGAAGAAGCACTTTGTAACAGGCATGCAAAGCAAGCCATGTCTGCAGGTGAGAATAAAACAAGAGCAGCCAGAGATAGCAGGAAAACCAGGAAAGACGCCAAGGACCACTGTTTCCAGACACAGAGCCTAGTGAGGCCCGTCCACTGCTGCAGAGAAGACAAGTAAACCAAGAAGTGAAAACTTCCACTGGTTTGTATTTGTGTCTGCTTCAGTGCACATAGTGGTACAGTGGTAAGGAATCCACCTGCCAAAGCAGGAGACGCAGGAGACGCGCGTTGGATTCCTGGGTTGGGAAGATCTTCCATAGAAGGAAATGGCAACCCACTTTAGTATTCTTGCCTGGAGAATCCCATGGACAGAGGAAGCTGGCAGGCTACAGTCCATGGGGTTGCGAAATAGTCACACCAACTTTAGCGACTAAATAAAATAACAACAAGGCATACACACTACACTGGAATGACTCACAAAATCTAACACAGTAGTTACCTACGGAGGATAGCAGGCTCTTGGCAGATGAAGAATATGGACAGAAGGTTCACTTTTACATTTTGCATATCTTCTAAAGTTATTGAGTTTTAAATTATGTTACTATAATACATATTCAATGTATTAAATTAACAGTTCAGTTCAGTCGCTCAGTCATGTCCAACTCTTTGACACCCCATGAACTGCAGCACGCCAGGCCTCCCTGTCCATCACCAACTCCCAGAGTCCACCCAAACCCATGTCCATCGAGTCGGTGATGCCATCCAGCCATCTCATCCTCTGTCGTCCCCTTCTCCTCCTGCCCTCAATCTTTCCCAGCATCTGGGTCTTTTCAAATGAGTCAACTCTTCACATCAGGTGGCCAAAGCATTGGAGTTTCAGCTTCAATGTCAGTCCTTCCAATGAACACCCAGGACTGATCTCCTTTAGGATAGACTGGTTCGATCTCCTTGCAGTCCAAGGGACTCTCAAGAGTCTTCTCCAACACCACAGTTCAAAAGCATCAACTCTTCGGCGCTCAGCTTCCTTTATAGGCCAACTCTCACATCCATACATGACTACTGGAAAAACCACAGCCTTGACTAGATGGACCTTTGCTGACAAAGTAATGTCTCTGCTTTTTAATATGCTATCTAGGTTGGTCATAACTTTCCTTCCAAGGAGTAAGTGTCTTTTAATTTCATGGCTGCAGTCACCATCTGCAGTGATTTTGGAGCCCAGAAAAATAAAGTCAGCCACTGTTTCCACTGTTTCCCCATCTCTCTGCCATGAAGTGATGGGACCAGATGCCATGATCTTAGTTTTCTGAATGTTGAGCTTTAAGCCAACTTTTTCACTCTCCTCTTTCACTTTCATCAAGAGGCTCTTTAGTTCTTCTTCACTTTCTGCCATAAGGGTGGTGTCATCTGCATATCTGAGGTTATTGATATTTCTCCCGGCAATCTTGATTCCAGCTTGTGCTTCTTCCAGCCCAGCGTTTCTCATAATGTGCTCTGCATATAAGTTAAATAAGCAGGGTGACAATATACAGCCTTGATGTACTCCTTTTCCTATTTGGAACCAGTCTGTTGTTCCATGTCCAGTTCTAACTGTTGCTTCCTGACCTGCATACAGATTTCTCAAGAGGCAGGTCAGATGGTCTGGTATTCCCATCTCTTTCAGAATTTTCCACAGTTTATTGTGATCCACACAGTCAAAGGCTTTGGCATAGTCGATGAAGCAGAAATAGATGTTTTTCTGGAACTCTCTTGTTTTTTCAATGATCCATCGGATGTTGGCAATTTGATCTCTGGTTCCTCTGCCTTTTCAAAAACCAGCTTGAACATCTGGAAGTTCATGGTTCACGTATTGCTGAAGCCTGGCTTGGAGAATTTTGAGCATTACTTTACTAGCATGTGAGATGAGTGCAATTGTGCTGTAGTTTGAGCATTCTTTGGCATTGCCTTTCTTTGGGATTGGAATGAAAACTGACCTTTTCCAGTCCTGTGGCCACTGCTGAGTTTTCCATATTTGCTGGCATACTGATTGCAGCATTAGACTAATTGTAACTCATTAATGTTCATAACAAATTAGCAAAATATACAAATTTCTAAAATTTTTATGTGAAATTAAAATTGAGTTTAATGGGTCAAATGATCTAATCAACGTTTGCATGAAATTTGTACAATAAATCTTTTTGCATTTGCTCATTATACTGCTTTGGAAAATAGAGGATGTTTTCCAATCCATTTGAATTGAGAATCAAAGTATACTAAAATTGTATAAGGCATTTTCCTGATTTCACAAAACTTCTGGGACCCTTTAAAGGAAGTGAAGTACATCAGAAAGACAAGATTTATGCATGACTAATGAAGGACATGGAGAAGGCAATGGCACCCCGGTCCAGTGTTCTTGCCTGGAGAATCCCAGGGATGAGGGAGCCTGGTGGGCTGCCGTCTATGGGGTCGCACAGAGTCGGACACGACTGAAGCAACGCAGCAGCAGCAGCAGCAGCAGCAGCAGCAGCAGCAGCAGCAGCAGCAGCAGCAGCCAGCAGCAATGAAGGATAAAATCCTTTTGCTCATCATGAAGTTTATCAAAGAATGAAGAATATTTGAAAATAGAACTTTCCTTTGGGGAAATGGAATAATGAAAATGCAGAATTATTCCACTTTCCAAGGACTGTCTGTCAAAGTATCAGCGTCCAAAATATGCCATCAGATAGGCTAGAAGTTTTTTTTATAAAACATGAAACACATATAAACAAGGACTCTATCATTATGGGTTTTTAGTGCTGTCTATAGAGATACTTGTTTAATGTATTGGTTACATATTATAATTTCTGTGTATTAAAGCTTTCATAATGTCTCTATGCCATTTGCCGTATTTGCTTTCTCCTTCTGTATCATACCCCCTGTGTGGGAATAGTGGGATGAAATCTAACCTGTCAGACCCTCCGTTCTGGGCTTATTTGTAGCTAAGCTGCTGCTGCTACTGCTAAGTCACTTCAGTCGTGTCCAACTCTGTGCGACCCCATAGACGGCAGCCCACCAGGCTCCTCTGTCCCTGGGATTCTCCAGGCGAGAACACTGGAGTAGGTTGCCATTTCCTTCTCCAAGAGATTGTTTTTCCCTGTTTTTAGCTGAGCAGCCTGAAACAAGTTTCAATTTATTTGTAATTCAACTAAAATTTAGAATTAGGAAATACCGTGAAGTTCAATAAAAATGATAATACCTATTGTTTTTTTAAAAATATGTAAAATACTTGTTTATATACCAAGTTTTCTCAAACTTCCAAAAGAATTTTCCAAGAATTTAATTTAAATGTTTGTTAACTTTTAAAAAATAAAACGTTCCTCTAATGGTTAAATTTCACATTTTTACCTAAGAGAAATCCTTAGGATGTGTATTATATATCAATTTAGTAAGCTTAAAAGATTATCAAGGGACATACTCCATCCTTAGAGTAGATTTTGAAGACTAGTAGCCATATATGAGTCCTTTAAGGGAGAAATGGCAATAACACAACATTTGATGCATTCTCTGTTTTAAGCACAATTATTAATATAACATTGTGTGTGTGAAACTCGCTCAGTCATGTCCTACTCTTTGCAGCCCCATGGACTATAGCCTGCCAGACTCCTCTGTCCATGGGATTCTCCAGGCAAGAATACTGGAGTGGATAGCTTTCCCTTATCCTGGGGATCTTCCCTACCCAGGGATCAAACTCAGGTCTCCCTCATTGCAGGCAGATTCTTTACTGTCTGAGCCACCAGGGAAGCCCAATATAACATTATAATTTATACTTCATTAACCATTAAGAGAAAATAAACTGATTTCCATAATTTTTCTTTTTAAGATTAACTCCCAATCAAATAATTTTTTCCACTATTTATACTGAAAATGTGTTTCTCTGATTAGGACACTTAGAACAGGCTAGGTTATCTTGCAGTGGCGAATTAATCCTGAAATCCCCATGACTCAACACAAGAGAAGTTTATTTCCTGTTCATAAAATGTTAATGCAAGAATCATAATATCTGTGTGCTGTGACTCAGGAAGTTCCCATCTTGTGGTTTTGTCATCTCAATAGGTGGCCTTAAGTGCTGTGCTAGAGGCACCTTTGACCCCAGTTACGGGCTAGTGGCCAGAATGGGCTGCATGGCCACAACTGACCACAAGGAACACTGTAAGATGCTATTTTCTGTGATGTTCAGGAAGAGAAAATGAAATAGATTACGTGAACACAAAGCACTGCCTTTGCCACAGTTTTAAGTATAAACCCTTTGAAAGTACTTTTTCTAGTACCAAATATTCTTGGAAAAGGAGAAGCTGTATGACTGAAACCAAATTAGAGCTGTTACTCATTTCTAATTCCTTGTGTTTATGATGGAAATGTTTCAACCAACCGTGTACTCACATATAACTGATGATCTAGTCCCGGGATTTGTGAACATCCCTGGTGTCTCATTGCCTTCAAGATTTAATGTCATAATTTGCTTTATTTTAATTGGATATTGCAAATGAGGAGGGACTGCAGATGTAAGAGTATATCAGTTTTTAGTATTGTCAAGCAGAGAGCATCTCTCATCGTGACTTTAGTGAAGCTTTTAAAAATATTACCATCAAAAATGGTTTGCATACCTCTGATAATAAATATGGCCTTAAAAGTTTTACTGCATTAAGCATTTGATGGAGTTGAGAACCTACATTAACAGAAATGAAATTATATCTAATAAAAATACTCTATAAATGTCACAGAGATGAATGAGGTGTTTTTATAACCCCAAATTCTCTTTCATCTGGGAGCATTTTTAACCTAAAATAAGAGCCAAAATTTCCCCAAAGTTTACGGTTTCAGGCTATTTTGAGTTTCACCAGAATGAGTATTTTTTTAAACAAAAGTTTCCCTTACAAACTTTGAAGTGCAGGCAAAGAATGTTGAAATATTTGCTGTTGGTTTGCTTTATTAATGTGAAGACATCCTGAGTACAGAAGAGAATCAATGGCCATATATCTGGCATACCTAGACTTTTCCTTGCCACGCAGGGCCCTTGGAACGGACCATATAGCTGTCATTTGAGGTCTGTGGGTTGACCTACTGCGTACAACATGAGGGTTATATATGGTAGCTGGCCTGGCAGGTCTGAGCGTTGGTATAATATTTATGAGTTTCAGCGTGGTTCCTGGACCCTTTATAGTCTCAAATAAGTAACAGGTAAAACTCTGAAAAGTAACTTCATTGTTGGAAGTGAGGCAAACTTACTTTAGCCAAAATAATAAATAAATAGGAAAACAAAGAAGCAAGAAAATACAGCTTTAAAAATTTCCATATAAGGGATTTCTTATCTCAAATTGCCATTAACAACACTGATGGCAAAATATAACTCTGAATGAGAAACACGGGAAAAAGCACATTTTGAATTTTTAGCTCCCGTTGACTAGGAAATAGCCCAAAGATAAAGATTTTTGCTTGTTAATTCCTGCTGGAAGCCTTAGTTACCAAGTCATAACTTGGATCAGGCAACTAAAAGGGATTTTTACAGAGAAGAGGAAAAAAATTTCAGAGAAACTAGCTTTCTTCTGTAAGAAAGTAGTTTTCTTCTTCCTAGTCTCAAAACATGGAGAGAAGACATATTTTTGCCACGTGCTAACATATAAGGGCTTCCTTGGTGGCTCAGAGTAAAGAATCTGCCTGCAATGTGGGGGAGCAGGGTTCGATCCCTGGGTCTGTAAGGGAGTCTCTAAGAGTCCTTAAACTTAAGGCTTACAGAGCGAATCACGGACCTTCTAGATGATGGTCCAGGTTTGTGGTCTCTTTGAAGATCAGGCACCTGTAGGAGCAATTTCAGTCATTTACCTTCTAAAATTTATAAATGTAGATGCAATTATATGTATTTCACTCCCAGGTAAAACGAGATTAGTGGTTAATAAGGCCATACCTATATTAGACATGTTCATTATTTCCATAAATAAATCCCAGGGAACATTTGAGTTATATATACATACCCAAGGGACTTCCCAGGTGGCGCTAGTGCTAAAGAATCCACATGCCAATGTAGGAGATGCAAGAGACGTGAGTCTGATCCCTGGGTCGGGAAGATCCCCTGGAGTAGGAAACGGCACCCCATTCCAGTATTCTTGCCTGGGGAAATCCATGGGCAGAGGAGCCTGGTGGGCTGTGGTCCATGGGGTCACAAAGAGTTGGACACGGCCGAGTGACTGAGCAGACACGTGTGCACACATAACCATATACCTAAACTGGCGGTTTAGTAACCGCTTTTATTATTTTGCTGTCTTCCAAAACTGTGAATTAAATAACTCCTTGAGACATCATAAAAACTAAAATGCCTCCTTTACCCAGATAAAGCCATTTGATAATCTAGGGTCCTGATAATATGCTGTAGTCAGGGTTGTTCCATAGACACCCTTGCAGCGAGCTGGTCCCTCAGTGGCTTGAGCGGAGCTCAGGGCCGGCTTTGACATCTGCGGAGTGTTGCATGTGCAGAGAATGACTTTGGCTGATCAATAATGTGGTGAGTAGGATAAGTGCCACCAGACTAGACGCTTTGGAAGGAATGAACTCATCCGTTCCCTCTTTCTTTCATCCATTCAAGAACATCTACTGAAAGCCTACTTTGCACAGGCTTGGGTATAAGTAAGACTTCATTCTCGCCTTTCAGATGGTTACAACTTAGAAGGATGAAAAGTGACGCACGCAAAGCAAATGCGGCAAGGGGTTTGAAGAAGCGAGCGAAGTTAGGATTCACGGTGAGAAAATCGGTGAGTTTCAAGAGTTCAAGCAAGGGTGCTGAGGTGGAGAGGGTTTTGTAGCCAAGGAGCCCTCTCAGGAAAGGGTTCTGAGAACTGATCTGTCATGACTCCTTGAGTGAATTTTTCACCCCAGCAGAACTGGCCACTTCCAGCTTTACCCTCCGTTGTACCAGGGACAACTTTCAGTTTAGACAACTTTAATTGTGTTGCTCTATTTTTCCCCTCGAAGCTCTGTCTTACTCATCTTTGCATCAGCACCACCCAGTGCAGTAAGTTTGGGATTTGGATTGCGGATTATTTCATCTGCAATCTAAACTGACATTGAACTAGAGGTTGTTTGGACTTTGAGGGTATGTCAGCTGTGAAAGCAGTTGAAATAATTAGGTTGCCTCCACATAGATTAATGATAACTAGGATACATTTTTTTCTACCCCAGAGTACTTTGCACAGTGCTCTGCCAGGGTATAACTTTTGTTAAATACGCACACAGTTACCTGCTAAGTTCTGGTATTCCCATCTCTTTAACAATTTTCCACAGTTTATTGTGATCCACACAGTCAAAGGCTTTGGCATAGTCAATAAAGCAGAAATAGATGTTTTTATGGAACTCTTTTGCTTTTTCGATGATCCAGTGGATGTTGACAATTTGATCTCTGGTTCCTCTGCCTTTTCTAAAACCAGCTTGAACATCTGGAAGTTCACGGTTCACGTATTGCTGAAGCCTGGCTTGGAGAATTTTGAGCATTACTTTGCTAGAGTGTGAGATGAGTGCAATTGTGCGGCAGTTTGAGCATTCTTTGGTATTGCCTTTCTTTGGGATTGGAATGAAAACTGACCTTTTCCAGTCCTGTGGCCACTGCTGAGTTTTCCAAATTTGCTGGCATGTTGAGTGTAGCACTTTCACAGCATCATCTTTTAGGATTTGCAATAGCTCAACTGGAATTCCATCACCTCCACTAGCTTTGTGCGTAGTGATGCTTCCTAAGGCCCACTTGACTTCACATTCCAGGATGTCTGGCTCTAGGTGAGTGATCACACCATTGTGTTTACCTAGGTCGTGAAGATCTTTTTTGTACACCCTGCCTCCTGAGAAATCTGTATGCAAGTCAGGAAGCAACAGTTAGAACTGGACATGGAACAACAGACTGGTTCCAAATAGGAAAAGGAGTATGTCAAGGCTGTATATTGTCACCCTACTTATTTAACTTATATGCAGAGTACATCATGAGACACGCTGGACTGGAGGAAGCACAAGCTGGAATCAAGATTGCTGGGACAAATATCAATGCAGATGACACCACCCTTATGGCAGAAAGTGAAGAAGAACTTAAGAGCCTCTTGATGAAAGGGAAAGAGGAGAGTGAAAAAGTTGGCTTAAAGCTCAACATTCAGAAAACTAAGATCATGGCATCTGGTCCCATCACTTCATGGGAAATAGATGGGGAAACAGTGGAAACAGTGTCAGACTTTATTTTTCTGGGCTCCAAAATCACTGCAGATGGTGATTGCAGCTATGAAATTAAAAGACGCTTACTCCTTGGAAGAAAAGTTATGACCAACCTAGACAGCATATTCAAAAGCAGAGACATTACTTTGCCAACAAAGGTCTGTCTAGTCAAGGCTATGGTTTTTCCAGTGGTCATGTATGGATGTGAGAGTTGGACTATAAAGAAAGCTGAGCACAGAAGAATTGATGCTTTTGAACTGTGGTGTTGGAGAAGACTCTTGAGAGTCCCTTGGACTGCAAGGAGATCCAACCAGTCCATCCTAAAGGAAATCAGTCCTGGGTGTTCATTGGAAGGACTGATGTTGAAGCTGAAACTCCAATACTTTGGCCACCTGATGCAAAGAGCTGACTCATTGTGAAGACCCTGATGATGGGAAAGATTGGGGGCAGGAGGAGAAGGGGACGACAGAGGATGAGATGGTTGGATGGCATCACTGATTCAGAGGACATGGCTTTGGGTGGACTCTGGCAACTGGTGATGGAGAGGAAGGCCTGGTATGCTGCGGTCCATTTAGTCGCAAAGAGTCAGACATGACTGAGTGACTGAACGGAACTGAACTGATGCCCAGTACCTGTGCTTACGTTACTTGGCAGCTGATGGTTGCTCTTCAAAGTAGACACAAAGGATATGAAAAAAGAGTAACAGGACACATAGCATTGGCTCTTACATATACAGAAAACATGCTCAATCTTCTTCATAATAAAAATGTGAATGAAAACTACATTGAGATGTCAGTTTTCCTCTGGTCATTGACAAACACTGGGAAACCTATTAACACAATTTTTAAGAACACGCAAGTGTAAAACTAGTACAAACTAGAACAACAGTTTCTGGAAGGCAATTTGACAATATCAGAATTACAAATGTATGTACCCTTTAACTCAGCAATTCTATTTCTAAGGATAGTATCAGTAGTCTCATATGTGGAAAACGATAAGTCAGCAAATGATGAGTCAATTATTCAATACATTAGTGTCTGTAAGACGAAAACACTGGAAACAATCTAAACATGTAGTCAATAGGTGTCTGGTTCAGTAAATAATGGAGGAAGGTATGGTGAAATATGCTTTTTTTTAAAATTGGTGGGATAATTACCAAGATATGCTAAGGGGAGATAAGAAAGGTATAGAACAATGTTGTAATTACGCTATTCTGTATGTAAAATAGGGGGAAAATAATATGTCTTTATATTTGTGTACACAGAGGATATCTTTGGACGATGACGAAAAAAAGTAGGAACGTTGATTGCCCTTGAGGAGGGGAGCTCGGTGGCTGAGAGGCAGGCACGGGAAAGACAGTTTTCACTGTGCGTTCCTACACATTTTTTAAATGCCGAATCTCATGAGTACATGGCCCACACAAAAATAAATAGCAATAAACAGGAGGCTACAATTCCTGGCAGGAAGATGCGATGTCCGAGGTCGCCTGTGTAGCTGTTACATTGCTGTGGTCACCTACAGTGACATCGGCTGGTCCTTTCCAACAGCTCTTTCAGGTCAGTGTTTTTAAAACTGTTAGTTAGCAAGTGGGCTATGAAACCAGTTTAGTGGGCTCAACTAGCATTCTGCTGCTGCTGCTAAGTCGCTCCAGTCATGTCCGACTCTGTGCGACCCCATAGACAGCGGCCCACCAGGCTCCCCCATCCCTGGGATTCTCCAGGCAAGAACACTGGGGTTGGTTGCCATTTACTTTGGCAATGAATGAAAGGAAAAGTGAAAGTGAAGTCGCTCAGTTGTATCTGACTCTTAGCGACCCCATGGACTGCAGCATACCAGGCTCCTCCATCCATGGGATTTTCCAGGCGAGAGTACTGGAGTGGGGTGCCATTGCCTTCTCCGCAACTAGCACTCAAAAATAGAAAAAGAAATAGAATGTAGAATGACAGAATAAAAAACTTCAGAGTTCATAAGCAGCAGCGAAGAGAAGTCCTAGTTGGTGAACCTTGGTTTTTTATCTGTATATGTGTTTGTGTGTGTGTGTGTGTTCTGTATATGTGTTCTGATATAACATACTTTTCTTACTCTGTTCAAAAAGGTTACAAAGCCAGCATCCTCAGAGGTGACTTTTTGTAGCCAGTCTAGATGTCCACAGTTCTTCCTGAGCAACTATTACGCTCACAGGGAAGTCTTGAGGTTCCCCCCGGTGGGGCAGGATTTTCAGACCATGGGGGTGGGCTCCCCAGCCCCACAGGCTGGTCCCTCTGTTCGTGTCTGCATCACCGGTGTGCACAGGGTCTGTTCACGCAGGCGCCAGGCTGCGTGTCTCCTCACATGAAAGCACATCCGTTTTCTTCAGAAGAGTACACCCCACCACATGAAATGCCGAGCCATCAGCAGGGCTGTTTGGAATCCACACGGGGTAACTGGGACCAAGACCCAGCCTGGAGTTCTTGGTGGATCCTGAGACGGTGACCCTGAAACAACTTCCCATCTCAGAGTGAGCCCAATGCAGCTGCACTCAGCGAGGCCCTTCTCTCCACCTCATCTCGCTCCAGTCTAGTTTCCTCAAGTTCGTGCCTGGTACTACTTCTTTCAAGGGACATCCCGAGTTCCCTCAGTCTGAGGCAGTTTCTCATGTATCTGTCATGCTCTCTTGATGGCAAATGAATGAAACAGTGCAAACTGGTGTTAAAGAGGGGGAATTAGCTTAACTGAGAAGTTCAAGAACAGGTTATATGTATAGGCTAAAAAGATACCATCAGGACTCAGTCTCTACCTCCCTCCACCCCTTGCTTTCCTCTGTTTTGGCTTAATTCTTAAATAGACCCTGCTTTCATGGTGGTAAAATAAGTTTTAGGAGATCAATGATTATATCCAGCAAGTTGAATTCCAATAGGAAGAGAAGTCCATTTTTTTTTTCATGACCCTACCATGTGTTGCAGAGATGTGGGTTTGATCTCTGGATCAGGAAGATCCCTTGGAGAAGGAAATGACAACCCACTCCAGTGTTCTTGCCTGGAAAACCCCATGGACAGAGGAGCCTGGCGGGGCTACAGTCCATGGGGTGGCAAAGAGTCGGACACGACTGAGCAACCAAGTGCACACACACACACACGCACACACACACACACACACAAACACCCTGGGTTCCAAGAGTGTGTCTCACTGGCCTAACTTGAGCCATGTGCCAACACTAAGTCAGTCGTTGCAGCTATGAGATTAGAACCCACTGATTGGCCAATCAGAGATCACTACTCACCCCGGGAGACCAGCCAGCCCAGTTGTGGAGAACAGCTGCATAGAGTTGGAAAAAGGATGGTTCCTCAAATACATATTACACTTGCTGTCACCTGAAGGGGAACAATGACAGGACAGGCAAAAACAATCAATGTCCTTGTGAAATTGATCTGGACAGCGAGAAGGCCAACTTCCTAAGTAGGCTTTTCTGTGTTAATACCTTCCCTCTGTGAGAATGAATCATTTAAGATAAAAACATCAGGGAAGTGAGATTAACATTTCAGTTATCTCATTCAATTGTTTTTCCTATTTCAGGCTTCTCCATGAAGTGTTTTCCCTTAGGATTCTATTTAGATTCCCCCACTGACCAATCTATATGAAGAACTGAATAATTTGTCAGTTTATAAAATCTATACCAATTATAAAAATATTTAATTTACTGGTTTTTTTCCCCCTGTTAATTTTGGTCAAATATTTTAATCACAAGTGAAATTTAAAATTTATAAAAGAAGACCAAAGCTCACTTTGAGGAGCATATATCTCACTCCTGCTTTTGCTCATTCCTTCTCAGGAAACAAAAAATGTTTCTAAAGAGAAACATCTTAACACATCTGGTGTGATTTTCTAGATATCCAGTTTAAGCCAAAAAAAAAGTGGTATCATCTGTTTTTTCTTTTATACGTTTTGAAACATGAGTCTCTGAAAGCTATTTCCTAACGTATGTCAATTTAACATCTGCCAGTTCCTAACTGATCGCCAGAAACAGCCACGCTGGCAGCCCCCTGCGATAGTGCCAAGGTATTTCCCATTAGAACTGTCTTCACTTTGGAGTTGTCAGCAATATCCTCCCTCCAGGGGAAGCCCATTTCCTTAACTTAAGGGAGACATGTGAGTTGGAGGCACAGAGAGGGAGGAATAAACAGTGAGATGCATTATGGTTACGTGCAGGTAGAGCAGAGAAAGGTTTCAAAAAGAAGTATCAGACAAGAAAGTCCACGCCATAGGGATGGATTGAAGCTTCTGGCAAAGCCGCACTATACCAGCTCTTAATTCCTCCTCGCTATTCAACATCAAGAGAGTTTGCAAGCAGAATTAAGATGTGTTAACTATCTCTAACGGTACCCAACCATGTCCAAAACTTCTCTTACATTTTTTCTCCTTTTTAATCCTTTGATGGAATTTAAAGTGCATCAGTGAGCTTCTGTTTCTGTCTGAGAATTCATAATAGAATGATACTTTGACATTTATTTTGAAAGAGGTAGTCTAAGGGCCAGTCCTGGGAGAGATCAATGTTTTTACCTGCTTCAAGATAATCTGGTGCTGAATTTAGCAGTTCAACAATTTCCAGACCTAGCAATTCAGGGGCCTCCAAATGATTAATGCCATTTGTCCTCTTTAATAGACTCTCCCACCCTCATAACATTATTGCATTTTGTTTCATTGGATGTGAAAGGAGAGGTACCACTGTGGGCTCCTCAAGTTCCAGGCTATCTGTGTTTCATTACTGCTATATTCTAAAGGTCACAGTCAGTGCTTACATAGTCAGCGTAGAATGAATGAATCAATCTCGTCCTGAAATTCTGAGATCCAACACTTTCTTTTAGAGTCTTCAAATTCAGGCGTCTTGAATAGTCTTATATAAATCATAATACCATAAAGTCGACTTTGATAAAGAAGAAATAAGTTCTAAGGCTTGGACTTCCACAGGGAAACTTCAATGATACGTTCTCTCTAAACAAATTTGGGAACTTACATGTATTCTCCACCAAACACCACTTACGTAAGTGGCCACTCAAAAACATTTTTAATATAGTGTGGGGGTTGTGGAAAGAGAAGGAGCTTTGGCGACTGATGGAGCTGAAATATTGGATTCACTCCTTACAAAGTTATTTAACCTCTACTTCCCTATCTTCAAAATGGGCAGAACAATATTACCATCCAAGGCTGTTGTAATAAACTGAGCACAATAACAAAAAAATGCTTAGTCAAGTGCATGGTATTTGTGGTCACTTGAGACAGCTTATTAAAAATCAAAGTCATCATTTTGCTGACAAAGGTCCATCTAGTCAAAGCTGTGGTTTTTCAAGTGGTCATGTACTAATGTGAGAGTTGGACTATAAAGAAAGCTGAGCGCCTAAGAATTGATGATTTTGAACTGTGGTGTTGGAGAAGACTATTGAGAGTCCCTTGGACTGCAAGGAGATCCACTCAGTCCATCCTAAAGAAGATCAGTCCTGAATATTATTGGAAGGACTGATGCTGAAGCTGCAATAATTTGGCCACCTGATGTGAAGAACTGACTCATTTGAAAAGACCCTGATGCTGGGAAAGATTGAGGGCAGGAGGAGAAGGGGGCAGCAGAAGATGAGATGGTTGTATGGCATCACTGACTCAATGGACAAGAATTTGAGCCAGCTCAGAGAGATAGTAAAGAAGAGTGAAGACTAGTGTGCTGCAGTCCATGGAGTCCCAAAGAGTTGGATACCACTGAGCAACTGAACAGCAGCAAAAGTAAGTGGTAGTCACTATAATCCTTATTAGAACCGCTCCTGCTATCAGCTGTTCTGATATTATATAGCTGAGAATATATAAATGTTATATGTAAGCCCAAACTTTATGACTTGGTAAGTCAAAGACAAACTCTGCCCAGTGCTATGCTCATCAGTGTTGCAGAATGGGAAATGGTGTTCCTTTTTCTGTCATATCTTCAGCAGTAGGACCTAGCTAATAGAAGATGGCTGGTAAAAGACATGCCATGAGACTGTGTGGTTGACCAAGGCAGCATTAATGGTAATGGGAGAAGAGACGTGCTTATAATTCAAACCATGCTTTCCCTGCTGGAACGACATCTCCCCAGCCTAGGACATGCTGTACGACATGCACAAGTTTGCGTTTGCATTTTGTAAATCACAGTCAGAGACCGAGCGGGACAGTCTCAGGTCGCTTCCTCATGTGATCAGAGCGGGTTTCCAAGGGAGCCCTCCCTGCCTCTCCCTTCATTCCTCCTTTCTCCCTGAAGACGTGCCAGGCACCGGGCATACAAGGAACACTTATAGTTGGTTGGACAGCAGACAAAAGGGATTCCAATATCTTTTCTATTTTGAGCTACTCAGGAAAAGACGAAATCCATTGTGTGAAAAGTTTAGTGCTGTAAAAATACACACTCTTGAGTCACTAAAGAAATGCCATGAGTTATGTCTTTAAAACTTTTTGATGCATGAGAAGATTAAGCATAAATAATTCCAATTTCAACATCAGAGTCTGTTTACTGAAATCTTTTTTAAACAGTTGCCATAATCCTCCCTAACAAAACGGATGGAGTGCAAAAGGAATGAGTTGATAAAAGTTATTTATTCAAAATTACTTAACAATGTGACCTAAAAGTAACTGTAAACGTGGTACTTCTACCCAGCTATTAGGCTCATGCTTTTCCAGCAATAGTTTATCTCCAAAGTTATTGATTAAAGTGACAATTTGCTTAGGAGTTTACCTACTTTTAGAGAAAAAAGAGGCCTTCATATGCTACATTGTAAGACTAAATAAAGTGTTTAAATGCAATCTATATATAGCATAATTCTAGCCAACATTTTAAATAGATATATCACTTGTTTATAGATAATATATATTGATTTCCCTGAAATAAAAGAATTCTCCCTTGAGACTTATTTTTGGGATTACACATTCTCATAAAAATGACCTCTTCAGAACACTGATTAGACTTACAGTACAGCACAGGAGATTATATTCAACTAACCTTTAATTGAAAAAGAACAAAATGTATAACTAAATCATTTTTCTGTATACCTGAAACTAACACAATATTGTAAATCAACTATACCTCAGTAAATAATTTAATAAAACAACAATAATTTATTATTGCCTTATTAGTTGCTCTCAAATCTGCAACAAGGGTAAGACCCAGCAGTGTCCGCTTTTCTCCGCTTCCCCTGGCGTCAACCAAGACGGCTCAGTCACCTTGAGCACTCAGTCACACTGCCAGTGCTGGCTGCTGGCTGAGAGCTTAGCTGGGTTGTTGGTTGGGGGCGGGGGGTGCTTTGTCCCTCCCCACGTGAATCTCTTTGCAGGGTTTCTTGGGTTTCATCACAGCCCAGACGCTGAGTAACAAAAAGGATTGTTCCGAGAGACCTGGGAGGAAATGGCAAGACTTTTTATGAGCTGGCCTCACGAGTCTCAGTAAGACACCTTCGCCACATTGATCAAGCAAGGCACTAAGACTTTTGAGATTCAAGGAGAGGACGGAGTCTCTTAATGGAAGGAGTAACAAAGATTTTGAAGATATTTTTAATCTACGGTGTCTTGTCTTTATCCAAGTTCTGCTGAATCTATTCTGAAGTGTGTTAGTCACTCAGTCGTGTCCTACTCTGTGCAACCCCATGGACTATAGCCCACCAGGCTCCTCTATCCATGGGATTCTCCAGGCAAGAATACTGGAGTGGGTTGCCGTTTCCTTCTCCAGGGGATCTTCCCAACCCAGAGTCAAACCTGCCTCTCTTAGGTCTCCTGCATTGGCAGGCGGGCTCCTTACCATCCTCACCACCTGGGAAGCCCTTTAGGACTGTGACCCTCAGTAATGATGCCAATCTCACGATGGAAAGGGACCTGTGTTACCACAGATCCTTATATGGAAAGGTTTCCAGGAAAGCACTGTGGACAGAAACAAGGACAGTCTGTACTGTTCCAGAAAGTGAATACAATACAACTACAGATTTGAGGGAACATCGAAATGCATCCTGCAGCCAAATGCTGCATAAGGGCACCAGACAAGTGAAGATTCTAACAGAACTTGGGGCAGAATGCTAAACGGAACTGGACACATTGCTCCCTAACCCCCCTTTCTTTATGTCTCTAGAGGGGGCTGATTGTTTTCCTCAATCCTGTGACAGAAAGAACTGGAGAGGACAGGAAGAGCAAGAACAATTTGAGTCTTAATTTTCAATAAATGATTACCGAACTTCATCAAGACCAATTGAAGGAGATGGATCAAGAGGGCAGAATAGGAGGACACAGAACTCACCTCAAAAATAGATCTACTTATGGAACAACTGTCACTGAAATCTAAACTGGAAACTGGCTGAAAGGCTCCTGTACAAACGAGGCTGTAAGAAACATCCACAAGGAATAGGGTGGGAAGGGAAGAGAGGTGATCCCGCCAGGACGTCTGCCCCAGGAGGGGACTTGGAAGGAAAGGGAAATCACACAGCAGGAGACCCAGCCCAGGGAGGGAGCGGTTTGAGCCAAACAGTGGGCACATGATTCCTGGGGTTTCACTGAGGGAAGATGAGTATTTGGAACCCTCCCCTTGGTATTTGGGAGGGTTCTGGGACTAACAGGAGGGCCCAGGGGAGGCCTAGACTCTGCCCTGACTTGTCCTTGAGGCAGAGCATGCCGGGCAGGCTGCCAGGGGTCCTGTGCCAGCCCCAGTGTGTGCCCCTCCTAAGCTGGGCAAGTGCTCCAGCCCCGCCTACTTCACATCACAGCTCAGCCCTGGGCTGAGGGCTACAGCATCTTGGGGGGAGCTTGGCCAGGGGACGCAGAGGTGGCTGAGACCTGGGGAGGCTTCCAGGGAGGCAGGGGCAGCCATCGCTGGTGCTGACGCAGGGAGGGCGGACGGTTGCGCTTTCTGCAGACAGTCCAGGCCACGTACACGCTGGGAGGCTGTGTGGGGCCCATGTCCCTCAGTGCAGGGGCAGCAGAGGCCTGAGGAAGTGATCATTCGTGAGCAGCAAAGGAGACTCCAGCCTCAACCCGTGTGTGAGCAGGGCAGGGGCAGCCACTGCTGGCGCTTGCATGGGTGAAACATTGGAGCCCCTCTGGACCTCTGTCTGTGGATGGCCCACAACAACCCTCACCCCTTAACCAGCCAGGAGCTGTGCACACCCTTCTCGCTTCAATATTGCTTCCTCAGGGGCAAGGGCACTGCTGCTGGGGGAGGGGAGAACATGCATTTGAAAGTATCGGGGGAGTGTGTAATTTCCTCCGGTCTGTCTCATCACAACAAAAATTTAAAGTGACGGACCAGTGTTACAGCCCTCAGAAGGACCAGTGTTACAGCTCAGTTTTATTTCAAAAATAAAGGAAAATACATCCTCGAGGTGTGAGGGAATGCTGACCCAAAAGACGCAAAGAGAGGAGAGAGGTCCCAGCCCAATTTGGGCTCCTCTTTTTAAGTACTTGCTCCCTCCTGCCCCTGGGCTTGCCCTGTGTAAGCTGGGCTACCCAGGAGTGCTGATTGTTTTACTTGAAGTCCTCACTCTGGTCGTTGGAACTTCCTTTGTTCTATTTTTGCAGGCTTTTCCCTTCCTTATCTTTTAGCCACTGCCATTTTGGACTCCTTTTTCCTATTCTAACTACCTAACAAAAGGAACAGAGCTGGATCGAAACTGACCCTCAGAGATTCTGTTCCAACAAGTTGGGATCAGACCCTACCCCCGGTGTAGCAGTCATGGCCACCGAGCAGTGGACAAACCCGGATCCACACATGGCTTCAGCCTTAGCCCATCGCCAGCCTCACCTTCCACCAAGATGATAGATGCCAGTAAACCCTGACCAAAGATATGACTTATTTTCAAGTCAAATCCAGCTCTCCCACCAAAGGTACTGGGGAATGAGAAGGGTACAAGGGTACTCCCACATAAAGAGAACCCCTCAAGGCCACAACAGGTAACTGTTTTACCTAAATTCAGAAAGACAGAAAGTTAAGCAAAATGAGAAGACAAAGAACTGATCTCAAGTGAATGCTCAACAGAAAACTCCTGAAAAAAAATGAATAATGAAACAGAAATACACAGTTTACTACATAAAGAATTCAAAGCATTAGTAATAAGGATGCTAAATAAATTACAGGAAAGATAGATGAACACAGTGAGAATTTTATCAGGGAATGAGAGACTATAAAGAACTAATTTCAGAAATAAAGATAAGAGAAGCAGTTAGAACTAAAGAATACAATAAATACATGAAAATACAAGCTGAAATAAAAACAAACTAGACGGTATTAATAGCTGACTAAGGCTTCCCCGATGGCTCAGCAGGTAAAGAATCTGCCTGCAATGCAGGAGACACAGAAGATGCGGGTTCGATCCCTGGGTTGGAAAGATCCTGTGGAGAAGGAAAGGGCAACCCATTCCAGTATTCTTGCCTGAAAAATCCCATGAACAGAGGAGCCTGGCAGGCTATAGTCCAAAGTCTTATGAAGCGTCAGATATGACTAAGCATGCAGGCAGGGCAAGTGATAAAGAAGAATGCACGTGGTCTGGACTATAGAATAATGAAAATCACTGAATCAGAATAGCAAAAGGAAAACAAATTAAAAAATAGGTACATTCAAAGCAATCCATAATAGCAAACACATAAATATTGCATTATAGAAGTCCCAAAAGAAGAGAGAGAGAAGGTTATCAACCATGTATTTGGTTGAACTATGGCTAAAACTCCCCAAATCTGAAGAATCACATACACACACACACACACACACACACACACACACACACACACACACACACACACTCACACATATGTATATGCTGCTGCTGCTGCTGCTATGTCGCTTCAGTCGTGTCTGACTCTGTGCGACCCCATAGATAGCAGCCCACCAGGCTCCTCTATCCCCGGAATTCTCCAGGCAAGAATACCAAGTTGGAAGCCATTCCCTTCTCCAGAGGATCTTTCTGACCCAGGGATCAAACCTGGGTCTCCTGCACTGCAGGCAAATGCTTTACCATCTGAACCACCAAGGAAGCCTATAAAGATATATACACCTACATATAGATAAATATGTATCTCCAGGTACAAGAAGCACATAGGATCCAAAATAAGATGACCACAAACAGACCCACAGCGAGGTATGTTACAACTAAATGACAAGAGTTACAGAGAGAATTCTAAAGGCGGCGAGAGAAAAACAAACGGTCATACACAAGGGGCCCCCATAAGGCTATCAGCTAATTTTTCTGCAGAAACTTTCCAAGAGTAAAGAGACTGTCATGACATATTCCAAGTGCTAAAGGGAACAGTATACAATTCACGACACTCAACCCACAGGATTATCACTGAGAACTGAACGATGATATAGAACTTCTCAAGCAAGCAAAAACTAAAAGGGGTCATCAATAGTGTGTTTAATGTTTTCCAAATTTTTGTTTTTATGAAATATGTTGCTTTTATAATATTTATTTTGAAGTGAAATTTCTGGGTAGTAGAAGATGAGAATCTTGACATTTACTTGATATTCACAAGTTGTCCTAGAAAATAATGACCAACTTACATTCCACCAGGATGTAAATTGAATGCATAGGAGGTACAGTTTCTACACATTATCACAAAACTTAGAGCTAACAGATTTTTAAACTTTCACCAGTTTGACAAGCAACTTTCTGTAGTTTTAATTTGCATTCCCTTAACAACAGTGACCCGGGTTTGATCCCTGGGTTGGAAAGATCCCCTGGAGAAGGTAATGACAACCCACTCCAGTATTTTGTCTGAGAAATCCCTTGGACAGAGGAGCCTGGCAGGCTGTAGTCCATGGAGTTGCAAAGAGTTGGACACAACTTAGCAACAAAACCACAATAACAGTGCATTTAAACATCTTTTCCTAAGTTAATTGGCTGCTCAGGTTTCCTACTCTGTAAGTTGTTATACTTACATAGGATTGTTTATTTTTAAAAAATTTATCTTCAGAAGAATATATGCATTTGTGTATGCATTGCAAATATCTCAGTTCAGGGCTTTTCTTTCCTCTTTCTTTGTGCTATCTTTCAATGCACAGAAGTTAATATGGGAAAACTTATCACATTTTGTCTTGTGCTCTTTGCATTCTATTTAAAAAGGAAACTTCCTTATCCTAGGTTCTTAGTCATCCTGGAATTTATCCCATTCATATAAAATAAAATTTTTATTTTATTATGATTTACTATTTTCCAATATGAATTTTCTCTTCTTTGATTTCTGGACACCACCATGGATTTTTAAAAATTGGATTTCTATTTTGTTCCATTAGTCATGTAAGGCAAGTTACTCCCAAATGGTCCTTCTTCAAACTGAACAGACTATGTATCAAGTCATGTATTATAATAAGCAGATTTTGTATCAGTTTGTTAACTGAAACAAATAATTGCATTAGTATTTTGATTGAAACTGTATGTATTGATAATATATAGATCAACCTGCAGAAACTGACATCTTTATCTTATTTAGTTTTTCCATCCATGAACATTGTATATTTCATCATTTTTTTAAGGACTTTTTAATGCTGTTTAATAATGCTTGATAATTTTCTGTATAAAGGCCTTGCACATCTGTTCTTAGCATTATTCCTAAGTACTTTATAGTCTTTGTACCTGTTGTGAATGGGATTAACTCATGTATTAAGTTTTCCAGTTGGTTATTGTGAATATACACATAACCATGTTAGTGGTTTTTGTTCGTTCATCTTGAGAAGAAAGATTTCACTAGCATAACTTTTTATAAAAGAAATAAATTTGACATTCATTCCAACTCAGCTAAAATCATGGTTGTCTGGAGATGAGTTAGTAATGACCTGCATTGGAGTGCTAAAACATTACAGGTCTTTGGCTTCAAGATCATTACATTATATTGGACCCAGTTTGGTAAGACTTAATGACCCCATCTAGTGGCAGTTTGAAATTCTAAGTGAGCTGGAAAAAGCACTTAAAGATTTTATTCGATCGCTATTTTTGTTTAAAGAATTATAATAGCAACAATATCCTTGCTGTAAATGTCAAGAAATAACAAAGATTAATTTGACACTAAAAACTAATTACGCTTGTAGTCTTGTGTTGCTGATTTTAAGATTAGAATGAGGTAGGCTTACAGGGAAAATTATGCGCAACCTCCCATGCTGGAGCCAAATTGTATATGTGGGGATTAATTTTCAGGACTGCTATTCAGGGAATTATCATAGGTCATGTTCACATAATGTTTTAAAAATGACATTAACAACCACTGGCTAGTGTCAATCCATACGACCTTCATATAACCTGATGCTCAGATTCTAACCCATAAAAGGACTATTTTTATAGTGAAGGATCCTTTCAAGTGAGGCCTAGTTTTATATATCACTAATTAGAATTTTTCCTTTCTGTAGGACATAACGAAATTTTATGCATAATTGTACTCAATTTCAGAAAACACTGGGACAACATGCTAATCATTCAAAAAAGTATTTTAAACTCGATTTCAAGATGCATTTAGAATGGAAACATACACACAATAAGATTTTTAAAGTGTAACATTAAAATACTTGTAAAACTAAGTTTGAAGTGGGGAAGACCTTTCTAATGATAGAACCTCTAAGAGAAAAGGTTGATTAAATCCTTTTATAAAAAATGAAAACAGCACTGTCATATCTCTGGCAAAATGTTTAAAATGATGATTCTCTGTGTTAATACCGGTTAAAGACGAAAACATCAGAAACAGGCTGCCTCATATTGTCAGTGGAGAGTATGTTTGGAATAAGCTTTCTCAAGTGAGATTTGGCAAAGCTATTAAAAGCCTTTGCCCCAGAAATTATACTACCCAGAATAATTATAGGCATACAACATAGAAATAATTATAAGAATATTCTTTATAGCAGTATTTAAAATATTTTCAGATTATAAAAAATAAACGCCTGTCAGTAGGTGAATTGAGAAACTAATTAGAATATACACATAAAGTAGAATTTTATGTTACTATTAACCCTAATCCTACAAAATAACATTTGAAGATATTTGAAATATTTTCATATAATTATACAAAAGGGGAGATATTCTCAGAATAGTGTTAAATGACAAGCAGAGACTTACAAATCATTTTCATTTTCTACAAATTTTTTTATTTTTATGGAAAAACCCCCAGAATTTAAATATTCAACAGGAGTTATATTCTGAATTGCGATGTGTCCCCCACCTTATACATGTTGAAAGCTTAACCTCAGTGTGAAAATATTTGGAGATGAGACCTTTGTGAGGCAATTTAAAGTGAGAGGAGGTCATGGGGCAGCCTCCAGGAGGGCGGGGAGAAAAGCAGAGAGCTCGCTAGTTCAGTCTCTGCTCAACACATGAGGACAGAGAAAAGGCAGCCGTCCGCAGTCAGGAGGAGAGATCTCGCCAGGAACTACACTGGCCAGCGCCGTGATCTGGGACTTTCAGCTTCTAGAACTATGAGAAAATATTTGTTGTTTCAGTCACCCACTCTTTGCTATTTTGTTATGATAGCCTAAGCAGATATCATCAACCTCAGATATGCAGATGACACCACTCTAATGGCAGAAAGTGAAGAGGAACTAAAGAGCCTCTTGATGAAGGTGAAAGAGGAGAGTGAAAAAGCTGGCTTAAAGCTCAACATTCAGAAAACTAAGATCATGGCATCCGGTCCAATCACTTCCTGGGAAATAGATGGGGGAACAATGGAAACAGTGACAGACTTTCTTTTCTTGGGCTCCAAAATTACTGTGGACAGTCTCTGTAGCCATGAAATTAAAAGACGCTTGCTCCTTGGAAGAAAAGCTATGACACCTAGACAGCATATTAAAAAGCAGAGACATCACTTTGCCCACAAAGGTTGGTCTAGTCAAAACTATGGCTTTTCTAGTAGTCGTGTATGGTTACGAGAGTTGGACCATAAAGAAGGCTGAACGCTGAAGAATTGGTGCTTTTGAACTGTGGTGTTGAAGAAGACTCTTGAGAGTCCCTTGGACAGCAAGGAGATCCAACCAGTCCATCCTAAAGGAGATCAGTCCTGAATATTCATTGGAAGGACTGATGCTGAAGCTGAAACTCCAATACTTTGGCCACCTGATGCGAAGAGCTGACTCACTGGAAAAGACCCTGATGATGGTAAAGACTGAAGGTGGAAGGAGAAGGGGGCAACAGAGGATGGGATGGCTGGATCGCATCACCGACTCAATGGACATGAATTTGAGTAAACTCCGGGAGTTGGTGATGGACATGGAGGCCTGGCATGCTGCGGTCCATGGGGTTGCAGAGAGTCAGACACAACTTAGTGACTCAAAAACAACAAAGCAAATAAAATCACACGATGAGAAGTTTTCTGTATTTTTCCCCCTTTTTTTGCTTATCTATATTTCTAAATTTTCTCTAATAAACATACTATATTTATAATTTTAAAAGACGTTATAAAATATATTAAACAGTATTAGAGCATTTTCAAGGCATACAGATGGTTCAGTGAGAAACTCATCATCAGTAAAATCAGTTCTTCATCTCGTTCATATCATATTGACATATCTTCATTAATTCTCTATATACACTAATTATCTAACCTACAATTAAACTTAACAAAACAGATTGAATCCTTCTTAGCTACAAATGTTAAAGATTGATAAAGTTTCTAAATATATCACTGAAGGACAGACTTGTTTTCCTCCCATATAACTACTTTATAGTTATTATTTGGAAACACTGACCACGTCAGTCACTATTTATCCAACTAGAGTGACTAACTAGCATTCTGCCTCAGGATCACTTATCTAATTAAGGTGGAATTACACATTTTCTTGTATTATAAGGCAGTTTTTAGTTGTCTTACTCATTCACCCTGTTTCTCTCTTATGCCATCACATTTCAAAGAAACAGTTTACTCCTTTTTCTTTTGCTACAATTACATATAACTGGATACATATTATCCAACCACAGGCTTCCTTGGTGGCTCAGCTGGTAAAGAATCCGCTTGCAATGTGGGAGACCTGGGTTCAATCCCTGGGTTGGGAAGGTCCCCTGGAGAAGGGAACGGCTGCCCACTCCAGTATCATGGCCTGGAGAATCCCATGGACTGTCGAGTCCATGGGGTCGCAAAGAGTCAGACACGACTGAGCGACTTTCACTATCCAGCCATGGTTATCCAACCACTGGGTACACCATAAACCAGAGGTGAGGTCATAAGTCACTACATGGCAGCATGTGATGTCCAATACATCTACACACACACACTTTTTAGAATCAGTTTTATCTTTAGCACCTCAATATCCTACATTAATGCTGAGCACGCCAGTGAGGTAAGGAACAGAGGAAGCAGGGTACATGTTTCACGAATGGCAAGTTTTGTTTGTGGCAGCAAAGGGTCTGAACCATCCTAGGATCTGAGGGATGTGGAGTCCATCTCCAGAGAGCTGAAAAATACTTGGCAGCGGGGAATTTCTCCCCAGGGACAGAAATCCACAGTCAGTACACACAGAACACGCAAATGACTGGGCCTGTGATGTATACTCATCACTTGAGCTCCCTGCCATGTTTAAGCACTTCCTTCATATTATGATAATTTCCTGCATTATATGTCTCACCTTCCCCAGAGGAAACCGGCAAACCTGCAATCCCAGACTCCCTGCGTTAGGGGGCAGGCATGATCTAGTTTCCTCCAGCCCAGCTATCCTTGGAGACAGAGCTGGAGGGAGCAGGTGAGGAGGCAGATGCACCTAGGAATATGCATCTTTTGGTAAGCCAGCAGGTGGGAGGACCCAGTTCTGGGGGCTGGGGAGTGGCAGTGTTTCTGGAATCCCGTTCTGAGCATCTGAAGTGCCAAGTGCTAGTGTCTGGTATTTCTGCTCAGAAAAGGAGTGTTTGGCTACTGTTCATGGATGCTCAGATTTCTAGCTGGATCCTGTGGCCCCACCAGACATCCTGTGAACCGTCTAACATCCTCTCACCAGCTACTTTCTACTCAAATTTGCCAAAGTGGATTCTGGAGATTGCAGTTAAGCTCTTTGCCCAGTGTGCCACCCCAACCATAACACTCCTCTCTGCAAAACAAAACAAAACAAAGCCTACCCTGGTAAAGTTTCACTGCTCATTGTTAAATTACCACAGAGACCAACCATATTTAAAGATGTTAATATGAAAAATGTACACATAAATCAGGGCTCTTTATTTATTTACAGAGCGTTAGTAAAAAGAAATAACTTTCTGACCAAAGCCCCCTCTCTACAGTGATCAGCCAAATTCATTCTTCCTGTTTCCCTGGTTTCAGAAATAACAGGATTCAAACAGAACCTGTGAAGTTTGACAACTTCCTCATTAACACATGTTTGATCTCGGGAAAGCCTCTCCGTCATCTACTGGGTGCTTAACTGCTTATTGCTCTGTTATGCAAACATTCTGAAACTACTTCATATCACATGCAATGGTGAACAGCACAGGAAAACACCTAGGGATCAGCCCATGAATATTCTCAATGTAAACATAAATGCCAGCAGGCGAATCTGTCTGTTAGGAGCAGTGTGTACCCAGCATGGAGGAGGGAAAGGGCTCAGAGGGATCCACTGAAATGAACACGTTCCCGCATGAAAGAGCTGTCGCTAGCGAGGCCACTGCACTCGGACAAGGGATGGGCATCACACTTGAGCGGCTGAAACTGGAATCACTTTTCCAGCTTCACTGACATATATTTGACATAAAATTTTGTGCAAGTTTAAGATGTACAACACAGTGATTTGATATCCGTTTATGTTACCAAACGTGAAATTGGAATTTAAAGAGACTATGGGTACACAATAAGAATTCGATCATGTGTTAAAGTGGTTGTAGTTCACAAATAACATTCATTTTCTATTTGATGGGATACTATACCACTTAAACGTTTCTATTTTCTGAAGGTTATTTTTAGCCAAAATTTATTGGACATTTAGTAGAGGCCTATCATTAAGACTTTGCATCCCAGAACACATTTCTTTCTCCTGGCAATACAAGGCAGATACTGTCAACCCTGTTTTAGGGCCAAAGTGATTCCCAGAGAGGTTAATCACCCAAGGTAACACAGTTACTAAATGACAGAGGTAAGATACGCCCCCAGGTCTGCTAGACACCCAAACTCTCTACACTGAATTATGAAGGCTGTGCAGCAACACTGAATTAGTGCTTATGGCTTTAATAAATGTCAGAGGGAGAGTAGAAAATTGTACACACACTATGATGCAACTCTGAAACTCTATACTCACGGACAAAGGCTTGGAAGGGAGGACATGTCCTGTGCTGCTCATTTCTGTGTCCAAGAAACGAAGAGAATGAGGCACTAAGAGTTCTTAAAAGAAAAAACATTAAGAGCTTGTGTGTGTGTGTGTGTGTGTGTGTGTGTGTGTGTGTGTGTGTGTACGTACACACCATGGTATTAAGGAAAGAAGTCAGGAAACTTGAACTCCTTTACTAAACACACAGAATGCAGAGACAGATCACAGACTCTCCTCGCTATGCCGTCCGGTGCTGGGATTATTGTTTTCCCCATTATTTTTTTCAAATGTTCTTGAAAGCTGTTACACTGTTTTCAAAATTAAAAAAAAGATAAGAACAAGCAATGCACAGAAGGAGAAAGGTTCAGCCTTTCAGTGCCTGAGAAGTGCTGAGCTTGCAAAGGCTGAGGAAGCCAAGGTCGGCCCCACCCCATTGCCACCAAGGCCACTGGGAGGCTCTGCCCGAAGCTGAAGCCAAGTCTGGATCGAGAGTCCACAAGGTCACTGAGCAAACAGCTTTAAAAGGTCACTCCGTCTCGCTGACGATCAGAGACCTGCAGGAAGGTAAATATCCCTTCATTCCAGGAAGAGAAACATGTTATCCTAGGACTCTAGGGATGAACATTTCTATGACTGTTGAGAAATTGCTGGTTATTTTTTAAGTCAGTGGTTTGGCAATCTTTTAACCCATGGGGTTCGGGTCATCATGCCTTGCCAGCTAACAGACCCGATTCTGGTCCTACGTCTTTACCAAGTTCTACCAAATGAGCAGAACTTAGTACCCTCTTACCCAAGGGTAAGGGTAAACAGTGGAAAGAGAGAAATCAGGTGAAATGTCAGTGCAGCTTGGAGAAGACAGGGAAGAAAGATCAGAGGAGGCTCCCTGAAGGAGCTGTCACTGAAGTTAGGCCATGAAAAACAAAATGAATCCTTGGCGAAAGGGTGAAAAGCTTTCTAAATGGACAAGAATGAACAGAGTGCAAAGACCCAGAGGAAAGAAAGTTCAGGGCTACATTCCTCTGAAGCTTCATCTATTGATGATAACCAAAATTCTTTTTAATTTCTCAAAAACTAGGATGACAAGCCAGATGCTATGCAATCAGGTACCGACATGTGATTTGAGTTATGGTAGTTAATGTTTTTCAGTAAACATATTCAGATTTATTTGGAAGAACAGATAAAAGCCTTGAAGTACTTATGCCCTGCCATAAACGCCCGCGAGAGGATTTCTGCCACCTGTAGGTTTGCCACTTCTAGACAATCAGCCCATTTTGGGGGTTCTTTGATTCTTTACATAGAAGCCCTCCTTCCTTCTGATTTATTGCAATAGTCAAGCTAAGCATCCACAAATTCCGCTGTATCAAATCCACAGCTTAAAGCATTCCACAGGGAGAGAATGGTATTAGGAAAAGAGAATGGTAAGTATTAATACTTCATTGTAAAAACGCAAGTGGGGGAGAAAAGTGGCTTTCTTATCAATGTTCACGTTTCTGACACCTCCTCTAAAATTACGCAGCTTGTGGTACCTCTTCCCGCTCTGCCCCCCTGTTCTTGGCTTTATGATGGAATGCTTTAATTTGCTCCACATATAATATCCTAGCACCACTGTTTTCTGTAATTTATACCACATGCTGTCCACTTTCTTGTACTATTTTATTTGGTAAAGCACTTTGGATACCAGTTTATATGAAAGATGTTATTTGAAATGAAATTGTATTGCAAGTTCCATTATTATAATTTCCTTCTTGCTTGGGTCCTCCTTCATCTTACACTGTTGCCTGATGTTTGATGCAGGGCTACAATTTAAATGAAAAGAGTGTTTGGAACTGATGCACATGTATTACTTAATCTGCTGTCAGAGCAATCCACTGCCCAGCGTTCGGTTTTCAGTATCTTCCAAGATCTGCTCTGACATCCCTCTTACTTGTTTCATGGAGAAAATACGCACCGTGTACATTGTTACAAGTTCAGTGCGAATGAGCAACTTGTTTGCTTCGAGGAAATGCCTCCTAAGGTCCGACTTAGCAACAGTGCACGGTTATGGGCAGCAGGAAATTGTGTCAGATCTCACTTATTTAGGGACTATCAGCCTTGATCCTGCCTTTCTGCTCTGTTTTCATGCTGCTATTTTGCCTTTTATTCATTCCAGTGATTCACTTTGGTACTTTTAAGAGTTAAGAGGAAGAAAAATTTGAACGGGTCATTTGAATGACTTTTTGGCAGATCTTGATACAGGCTCAACAAAACAGAAGAAAAGATTACTTTGAAGACAAACGGGCCTTTTAATTTTTGTAACTTTTTATTTTATATCGGAGTATAGCTTCTTAACAGCGCTGTGCTCATTTCAGGCGCCCAGCACAGCGACTGGGACATCCTTACACATGTATCAGTTCTCCCCCAGCTCCTCTCCTGTACAGACTGTCATGAAACTCTGAGCCGAGTCCCCTGTGCTCTACAGTGGGTCCTTGTCGGTGATCCACTTTCAATACAGCCACGCAGACATGCTGATCCCAAACTTCTCACTATCCCTTCCTCCCACCCTTATCCCCCAGGAAGCAGAGCTACTACCTGAAGTCTACATATTCTCCATATTTGTGATTCTTTCTGGATTTCAATACATGTGCATCATATTTCAGGTACTTAATGAATTTTGCCTGACTCGATTTTGCTAGAAGGGCTATACCGACCCTGAATAATAAGAAAGATGACATTATTATTATTATAATTTATAAGAAGATACATTCTAGCTCTTTCTGGAGGAGAAGAGATATCTAATAGTGAGACAGCACATAAGATCTTTCCGGGTTACTCTTGTTCTGCTTCACTGCTTTAGTCTCTGACTGTTTAAGCCCATTCTGTGGCTTAAGATTGAAGGTCACCTGCCCAGTCTGACTCTCAGAGCCCTTGTGGTGCCTTTCTGGCAGTGGATATTTGTATATTATGCCCCAAACCAGAGCATGCACTCTGAGGGTGGAGAAAGGTTTTGGTTCATCTTTTATTCTTCCCATCACATATAGACAGGAGGTGTCTGGAAGTACTTTCATATCTAGATTTTTCTTTCTTTTTTATTCTAGACATTATACAATTTACCAGTACTGTTGATATGTAAATAACAATAGATTCTCCTAGGCAGTCTGAATGGAGGGAAGATAAAACTGGAAGAGGTCTTACAGAGCAACCAACCCAACCCCAGGTCTCACAGCTGGAGACCTTGAGTGGGGACCCATCTCTAACATTTACTGCCAGCATGCTGCAGGGCAGATCATTTACCAACTACAAATTTAAATTTACTCTAGTTTAAAAAAGAGAAATATTTGCTTCACACAGTTGCTGTGAACACTGAGTGAGATAATGGATACAAAACAGCTTTGAGAACCTTTACGTGCCCTGTCCGTGGCTGGTTGGGACGCGCTGCTCAGAGAAGTTGAGGGGCTACTTGGCAGTGACATTGATTGATTTTTTTTTAGCAAAATGAGCCCCTTAAATCTTCCTTGCATGATACCCATTCCATTGTTCAAAACTTCTTTATCTTATTTTCTTATTTTTCTCCCAAAGATCATTGCTACATATTTGTTATTGTTTTTTTATCCTGCCCTGTGTCTCCTACTACTAATCATTTTGCATCTTTGTTTCTTGGCATTAATTTTTACCACATGCTGCTTTTTTCCTGGTACCTGAACAACTCTCTCCCTCCCTCTAGACTCACCAACCTTCAGGAGTCTTACAAATGAGGGCTCTGAATTAAGGCAAATTTCTTTTAGTTCACCTTTTGGGAAATGGTTGAGATTCTGAGACTGTGTTTCTCTTTAAGAGAATTACTATAAAGGCAATTGTCCTGTATCATAACTCTTACTACTCTCCAATTTATAGAGCTTACTCTGCATAAGAAGAGAATCCATACTGAAAGAATCGCAAATAAACACCTAATAAAAGAAATTCAGCTCACATGAAAATACTGGAATACCAGATGGTGGAGTTTAAGTATTATTCAACTACTGTTTATCCTACCCAGTGCGCATTTTAAATTCAACATTTTTGAGAATTATTCATGGAGCCATGGTTGTATTTTACCCAGATAACAAGCTTAGTTTGGAGTGAACTACCAGAATGCACCCATAATTTCCATACTTCCTTGGTTATTGTTAATTTGGATTGCAACTATTAGTTAAAGTTGAGAGGCTTTCGAAAGCAAATCGACATCAAGCTATTGTGGACAATAATTTGTTCAGCAATCTGCAGGGAGGGGAAATCATTAAATTTTACAGGGTGGAGGAACTCACCAAAGAATGTGATGTTCCATCTGCCAAAGCTGAAAACACCACTGTTTGATGAGTGTGTTTCCTCCTCTGTAGCAGCCTGCCCACTGAGCAGGCAATTATTCTTGCTTTTATCTAATGGCTGTGGCATAACTTTTAAGTGAATGCAAAATGCAATTTTATCTTCCAATACCTCTCCATGTGAATGGATAAAAGATCAACAGAGCTGTCTCTAGCACAGCCCAGCCCCCTGTGTAGTCATGGGGCCATGTGATTGGATCGATAGGGCACACATTATGGAAAACTTAGATCACTGAGGTCCTCCCAACTCTGACTCCCACCACACATCGGTATTTTATTCACATCGGTTTAGGGAAAATGACAAGCTTTCCTGCTCTGAGTCATTAAAGAAATATTAGGAGACCTTTTAAAAGAACAACATCCATTCTAATGCTGAAAGCTAATGCTTTGACAGCTTAGAGTTTTCACCCCATGTTTAAAATTAATCTTTCGACAAAAAAGTTGCATTCAATATGACAGATCTCCAATGCCTGAAAAAGCTTTTACATGGAAAAACAGGACTTAAAAATCTTCTGATTTTTTTTTTTGGACAGGAAGTGGAATGATTAGTGGACATGATTAAGGAGGGTCAGCCCCGAGGCTCTCACGAGCACAGGGCCATCATTTGTCCAGAGGCCACGAGCAGGGGGTGTTTGACCCCACAGCCATCTGGGATGAGCTGCTTTGCTGTCACCACGTTTTCAAGTTCGTCCGCATTAAACTTAGTAAGTCCCCGGTTCTTGGAGACGGGGCTCTTTCGGCAGCCAGGGGACCTGAGGTTGGCCCTGCGGAGGGCTGCCATCGCAGGCTCCTGTCCTGCAGCTTGGTGTGGACGGACATGATGACTTAGCCAATGTGGACTCTGCCCACCGTGTGCCCAGGGCTTTCCAAGGTCCCCACGCATCCCTGTCTGGAGCCTAGGCTGGGGCCAGCATGCCGGTCATGACTGTCCCCTGGAAAGCGGTGTCTCCAGGTCCCTTAAGGCAACCTATGCAGGCAACAGGCTGCATGCCCTACCAAGGAGGCTGCTGTTTGCATCTCCTGATTTGATTGCTGGATTCTCCCAGTTTTGAGAGCAACAGAAGTTAAGAGGACTTTGCTTACAACCATCCCACAAGGCCCCGTTAACGCTCTCTGTTGGTGAACACTTAGTGTGTGCCAGGATTCGGTTCTGGGAGCCTCACATCCATGACTTCACTTAATTGCCACAATGACTCTACAAGGCATTTCTGTTTCACAGAGGAGCAAACAGCCTCAGAGGGGTTGGTAACTACTGAGCTAAAATTCCAGCTTGACACAACCTGACTTCAGGGCTCCAGTGTTTTTCTATTGTGACATACTTCCTCGAGCAAAGTAGGTGTGAAACTGTATTCGGAAGTTAAGATTTACCTTTTAAGAGTGACACCACAGAGAGGAAGCACATTTATTTTTCAAAACGCCTCCAGAAAATTTACCTTGGGTGCATCTTTACACCCAACCCCACTCTTTGGATGGCTCCTTTAATTTGCGCAGTTCTTTCTCAGCCTCAGGTTCTTCATACGTAAGCAGAATAATGAGAGCACCTACATCCTCAGTTCAGTTCAGTCGCTCGGTCGTGTCTGACTCTTTGCGACCCCATGGACCGCAGCACGCCAGGCCTCCCTGTCCAGAGGGAGGGACTGTCACTGTGATAGTCCCTCCCTCTGGACCAAAGAGTAGCCTGCTGTCTGTTTTAAAAGACTCAGATTTCCTAAATTCAGGGCTCCTCGCCCACAGTGTAACCCACTGCGTGCTCCTCATGTCGTCCTGTGGGAACTGGTCCAAGGAGATGCTGTTCCTCTGGTTTCTGCCATTTCTGGGGGTAATAAAGTCCTTTCTCTCTGACCCAAGAGTCTTATGTCTTCAACCAGCATCTATAAAACTATGGTAGGCTATTTCGTTAATTTCCAAATAGGGTAAATATCTCAAATCCTTCATAATTTTTCACATCTCATGAAGTGACAATTAAGTGAGATAATACGTGTAACTGGATTAGTCACTGGCACATAAAAGGTACTAAATATATATTGGCCATTGATGTTACTATTGCATCAGAAAAAACAATACATAATTGTTTCATTAATAATGGAGGCATTTTTGTATTTTACATTAACTAGCTTCAAATTGCTTTTTTTGGTATGATCAAACATATAATAGAAATATTTCTTCATATATGCTAAATTTAATACTGTTGGGACAATTTGAGGGTCAAATCAATTCTACAAAGACAAGATTCAAGAGATTTTTTGCATCTCACGGCTAGGAAAGTTGATATAGAAATAATTTGGAAGGCATATTTTACAATGTAACTTGAATAAAGATTTTGAAATGTTATAAGAATGCTGAAGGAAAATTAATAAAATAATTTTCAACAAGAAGCATTCAATACTCTTCCAAAGTTTAAGATTCAGAAACCCCAAAGTCCATGGCTCTTTATGAAGGAATACTGGAAATCTGACTTTTATTTCGTCTGTGAACCGTATAACTTACTGAAAATGAGGTAAGAGATACAAATAAGAATGCACCTCTGAGAACGACGGGATCTGCCTGGAATTCCTTCTATTTCTCTTCACGTTTTATCTCTTTATTTTAGCTCTGCCCTTGAATTATGGAAAAGAGAAGGGTTTTTTTTTTGTATTAATGGCAAATTGCTTTACCCTTTACGCCTTTTTGCGGGTGCTTTTGGTTCATATGCTCTGCCTTTAGCATTTCTAAGATCCTCTAAGGTGATCATAGCAGCCACCAGTCTAGTCTGGCTTTTGACTTCACTAGTAGAGTTCTCCTGTATATGGATTCCACGTGCCTTTTCTTCAAAAGTGAGTTGCTAGTGGGTAAAATTTAAGAATAAATAGGACGTTTGAATAATTTCAAAATATATTTTATTATATAAAATACTTGTTAATTACAAAGAGGAAAATAGTAGATTTGTGGTGGGGAAATTGAGCAGACACAGCCTTAACCAAGATTAATCTTGGCAATAATAAGACATATCCAGATTAGCTACCCCTGATATGACACAGTCATGATGGGCACACCACTTCTGTGACATTCCTTCTAATAATGCATAAACTCAGTCAAACCATGAGAAAACATTAAACAGACCCAAACCTGAGGGACAATCTACAAAATAACTGACCAGTACTCTTGAAAAGCCTAAATTTAATGAAAGACAACAAAGATGAAGGAACTGTCAAAGACTGGAGCGAAGGGTCCATGACAAACCAAACGCAATCTTGAATTGGACCCTGGGACACAGAAAAAAGGACACTAGTAGAAGAACTGATGCAATCTGAACACAATTTCTTGTTTCATAGCATTGTTGCTGCTGCTGCTGCTGCTAAGTCGCTTCAGTCGTGTCCGACTCTGTGTGACCCCATAGACAGCAGCCCACCAGGCTCCCCCATCCCTGGGATTCTCCAGGCAGGAACACTGGAGTAGGTTGCCATTTCCTTCTCCAATGCATGAGAGTGAAAAGGGAAAGTGAAGTTGCTCAGTTGTGTCCTACTCACAGCGACTCCATGGACTGCAGCCCACCAGGCTCCCCCGTCCCTGGGATTCTCCAGGCAGGAGAACTGGAGTGGGGGCCATTGCATTGTACTGATGGTAGTTTCTTAGTTTAGAGATCAGGACTCTTGATCTCTTCATTTGGGCTTCCTGGGGGACTCAGTGGTAAAGAACTTGCGGGAGACACGGGTTTGATCCTTGGGTCAGGAAGATCCCCAGGAAAAGGCAATGGCAACCCACTTCTGTATTTCTGCCTGGGAAATCCCATGGCCAGAGGAGCCTGGCTGGCTACAGTCCATGGGGGTGCAAAAGAGTCAGACATGACTTAGCAGCTAAACCACCACCACCACAACCACCACCGCCATCTCTTTGGTTAAGTGAGGTGTTAACATTAAGGGAAGTTGAATGAATAGTGGGAAATCTGTACTGTTTTCCAACTCTTCTCTAAGCCTAAAATTACCTAAAATAAAAAGATTTTAAAAATTTACATAGTGAGTTATTTTTTAATCATTGTGATAAACCCTAGTTTTATTTCCATGCTAGGAAAGAAAGTTAAAAGGTGAAAGAATATAACAGAGTAATCTTCATAAGTGAGGATAATTATGTAACATCATGGAGATGCAGGATGAAATGAGGTCATTTATGAAAGACATTCACTTTGCTTTGATCACTTTTAACATGTAGGTGGGTGAATAGGCATAGTCTGCCACCCAAAATAGATTTTAAGCTCTCCTACTTTTTATTTTTCCTCTGCCTAGATTATATTTTATACACACTAGATGCTCAGTGGGGTTTGTTTTGATTGTTGAGGATGATAACTGGGTGCTCTCCGCTGGCTCAGATCTCACGTGTTCTTGTTTATGGGTGCTGAATACCTGCCCTGCAGACTTTTTAGCTGCCTATTCAACACAAGTTCTGAGCTACCAATTTTTCTATATAAACTCAGGAAAAATATAGTTTTTCTTTTCCTTCCAGCTCACAATTTCTCTCAGCATTATCAAAACATATACTCAAAGAAGACTATATAACACATTTTCTTTAACTAGTGACAAGAAAAATGTCTTATTTCCATTACTCAATTATGCTGAGTGTTCTTGTCAATGAGTTAAGGGTTGAAAGGGATAGATGTAGTTTTATGTTTATAGTGATAGCTTTGAGAGGCTGCAAAAAGATGCAAATTATACTGACATTCATATAAAAGAATTCTTATTCTGCTATCATCTCCTTCAGATGTAGTTTTTCCTTGAAACCCCAACAGTTTTTCATCATTCTCATCAGAAGATATTTTTCAAGCACATTTTGTCCATGTCACTATAATGGAGATGGATAAAAACATGTAGTCAATGAGTTCAGGATCTGATAGAATTGAGACTTTAAAGTGTCCCACTAGAAACTTCAGCCTCTTTTTCCAAGACTATAATCTTAAAATACATCTTATATCAAACTGTCACTTACCTAACATTTCATCACTGAAATTTCATCCTATGGTTTCTTCCTACTCAAATGCCGCCAAAACTAAAAATTACATTATTGCCTACATATTAAAATTATATTATTAAATCCCTTCTAACATGATAGCTGGTTGAAAATCAGTTTGAATATGAAGAGCTCAGAAAAGAGGGAACACCAAGAAAGAAATAGAAATGGGGTGGATCCATTAAAAGAGGTTTAAGAATTAATGAGACAGAAGCTTACGTTTTGGGTTTTCCATTTACTAGTTGGTTGCCTTTGGGTATATTGCTTCCCATCTTTTAGGCCCTTTCCTTCATTTGTTAAAGTGGGAACAGGTAGCAAACCTCCCTGGAATACTGTCAGCCTTAAATGAGCTAAGAAACGGGAAAACCCCTCGTGTGGCACCTGAACTGGAATAAATACTGAAGGGTCTCGTGAGTGTTTTTACAACCGAGTGAAGCTTTGTCCTCGGCACATTCTGATGGCAGTACAAAACTGTAGTTAATTCAGAGACCTCAACACTAGCCACAGAGGTTCAAAGATGGTATGGGAAACATCCTTTAAGCCTATCTCTGCATGTTTGAGCCCTGAATTCAAAGCTGAGTGCCAAAAAATTGATGCTTTTGAACTGTGGTGTTGGAGAAGACTATTGAGAGTCCCTTGGACTGCAAGAAGATCCAACCAGTCCATCCCAAAGGAGATCAGTCCTGGGTGTTCATTGAAGGACTGATGTTGAAGCTGAAACTCCAATACTTTGGGCACCTGATGCGAAGAGCTGACTCGTTGGAAAAGACCCTGATGCTGGGAACGACTGAGGGCAGGAGGAGAAGCAGACAACACAGGATGAGATGGTTGGATGGCATCACTGACTCAAAGGACATGAGTTTGAATAAACTTCAGAAGTTGGTGATGGACAGGGAGGCCTGGTGTGCTGCAGTCCATGGGGTCGCAGAGTCAGACACGACTGAGCGACTGAACTGAACTGAACTGCGTGTTCGTCTTGGAGACAGTTCAGGATGGACAGGCTGCCATTACTCTGCCCGCGCAGAAGGCACAAAAACAGCCGCTCTCTCCTTTCCACCAAAGTGCGATCCTGGGTTCTTCCAGTAGTCCCCTAGGTGGGCTTGACCCGGGAGGCAGTCATGTTGGATGAAAGACAGAAGTTAGCAGCGATGGAAGAAAGTCTCTGTGCTCCCCCGCTGAGAGGGAGAGCCCCCGGTGAGTCACTAATGATGCCCTTAGTCGGAGAGGTGGCCAAGGTGAAACTCCAGGCCATTTCAGAGGCTGCACAGGTTTCTAGGGAGCAGGGCCCTATTTCCAGTGACTCTGGAGGAGATAATTGGCCTTTTATACGGATACCTGCTGTAGGTCATCTGTAGCAGCTGTGTCTGACTTCCAACCACCTCCTTCCTGGCCTGGAAAGGTGTCACTCCAGCTTTGTTTGTCCTGCTAATGCTGTGAATACCCGTCTCTGTGTTGAGAACAATTTTTGAATAGCACTTTTAGAGAGCAGTTGAAGGAAGCTCTTCTTGCAAGCCACTTTTAGAATCCAATTGGGCTGTTTTTTAGTAAAGGAGAATTTAAAATAACAGCACAAGTAATCCTTATTTTTCCCTGAGGCTGTTCACTGAGGTTTACTTTATTCATCTATGTTTATATATTTACTTCAATTTTGTCTCATTAGTGTCTGCAACGACACTAACCAGCGTGCACCTCTCTCATCGTCTGCGTGCTCTATTCTTTGGGGATTTCTTTTAATGAGTATCACCTCTGGATAATCTGAAAAAATAACCGGCAATTGGAATAAGCCGTCAGAGAAAACAGATAAACCCCACGTATCTGCCATTTGTCTCTGTGACAGGTGCTCTGCGCCCTGAATGAGGGTATAGCTGTGCTTCAAAGCCTGTTGGCAAGATACACAATCGGCGCTATTACTTCATATTGTTTTGACTCAAACAGCATCACCCAGTTTAATGACTGACCTTATTCACTGGGTATTAATACAAAACTACTTTTTCTTGAAGTTTCAGAGAATATAATAAAAGATGAACTTTTAGGAAGTGGTCTCCAAGCTCAAAAAGCTTATAATCTATGGGAGGAAGCATGATACCTGGTGAGGAGTTTACTTTCAAGAGTCAGGTTTTGTCAATTTTGAGAGCATTCAAAAATATGAAATGTGGACTGTTGGTTAAAGTGTCAGTGGAAGAGAAACTTGGTAGTAATGAGGTTTTAAAAATACACATTCTCATTTTTTTTTTTCCAGAAATTCTACCTCTGGAAATTAAAATAACTTCTAGGAATTAAAATTCTAATAACTTCTAGGAAATTAAAATAACTTCTAGGAATTAAAATTCTACCTCCACTGTAATAAATGTGCACAAAATTCATGTACAAGGTTATTCATTCCAGTGTTATTTATAAAAACAAACTATGGAAAACATTAGATAGACCTGGCAATAAATTGCTGTATATCTGTTGAACACTATGAAGCCATTAAAATGATAATGACAATAATATTTTAATGGCAAGGGGAAATATTTATAAAATGTTAATTGAAAAAAATCAGGTTACAAAACATAGAGAGTATTTCCAAATTTTTAAAACTCGTGTATGGATATATAGATTTTTAAAAACCTGGATTATATACCCAAACTTTTATGATGATTTTTAAGTGGCGGGATTAACATTGATTCTGTACATGTTTCTTTATTTTTCACAGTTTTCTGTAAAAAGCATGGATGTTGATAATCCAAAAATTAGTAACAAATTAAAAAAAAATATTTTGGCTTTTGAAGGTGATTACAGAGAAATTTAAAAAGCATTTTGGCTATATTTGGGTTGTTATGTAAAAAGCTTCATGAGATGATTACTTGGCACTATCTCCAAGTCTTATAAGTTTCCAAACAGATTATTCTACAAAAATGTATTTTACGTATTTGTTTAAATATAGGGAATATTTCCCCAAAGAAAATAGCAGTCTGAACAATCTATAAAGAAGCATCTGGGTGTTTATTCTGTAGAAATCCCTCTGCTACATGCGGTGAGGAGTACAAAATGAATGAGCAACAGCTGGGCTGTCAGGGCTTGCAGAGTTTAGCTGACTTGTCCAAGGTCACCCCTCCATGTAGGCAGAGTCTAGAACTGATGAAAGAGACATGTCTGGAGGCCAAGAATCCTTCAGTCCTACTGGTGACTCCTACTGTGTCACGAGCCTCCACTCACCATGTGGTCACTGAACGCCTTTCTTCCCAGTATGACCAGGTTGGAGACACAGAAAGGTGCGCGGAGCATCACTCAGCCCGACCTCGCTCCCCTGCATGTATCGCTCCCTGAGGCCCGTCACTGCCTGCTCCCCCGCCTCCTCCCCCTTTCCTTCTTGTTGTTTAGTCGCCAAGTCCTGTCTGTTCTTTGTGACCCCGTGGACTGCCGCACGCCAGACTTCCCTGTCCCTCACCGCCTCCCGGAGTTTGCCCGAGTTCACCTTCACTGCATCGGCGATGCCCTCCAACCATCTCATCCTCTGCTGCCCTCTTCCGCCTTCGGTCTTTCCTTTTAGGTTTCATGTTTATTAAGGTTGATCATATACAACATGTAAAGATTCCCGTAGTTGACAAGATTCGCTGTGAAATACAGCGTTGCTCCAATCCTTGTCAACTTTCTGTCCTCCCAGAATTAATCACTTTCATCTCATTGTGAGCTTCATGACTCCAGGAAGCATTCTTGCTACTTCTTGATTTTCCCGTTTCTGACATTGCTCATGGACTTCTCACTATAAAGTTCAGACTTGCATCTCTCCCCCTCTCTCTCCTTCCCTCTCCCTATATGCATAGTCTTTTCATTCCCTTTCCTCCCAGTAGATTTATATAGTAGTTTTGGTTAAATTACTATTGCATATTCACACATTATTATGACTATGTAAATTCTATTTTTAGCTGAGACATGTAGTAAATTATGAGCACTATTCCTTTCGTGAGCGATTTTGGGTTTTACCTAGATTTATAATTGTTTTCCTTTGCTTCATTTTTGATTGGTTTAATCACCATTTGACTTCTCACTCTTCAACAATTATCTGAATTTTCTCTCGAGTCTTTCTGAAAACTCCGAGTTTTCATTTTTAGCTATAATATTTTTCATTTGTAAAAGCTCTTCTTTGCAATCTATTTCTTTAGTATCCTGTTCTTGGTTTTGGTTGCATGATCGCTCATCTCTCTGTAGATACTAATGCTGTTTTGTTCTTATTTTTCAGGTTTTCTCTTTCCTGCAGAGTCTGTTGTCTCCAAGTTGCTTTAAATCTATTTGTTTTGGCCTCTGTCTTTCAAATTATATGCTGACTTCCAATATCTGATGACATTTGTCTTACCATACTTCAATAGTATTGTTGTCTTCTCATATGTTTTAATGCTTTGTAGATAATCAATTATATATGCATATATATGGTCTGCTCATGTTTGACATATATGATCTTTTCATACTTTGTAGTGTTTTCAACAGTTCACTGGCCACTTTGAGTGCAATAACAGGCCTTATAGATGGTGAATTTCATTTAGGGTGATCTGGTTGGGCTATTTACTCAAGAACTTTTGATGTCAGCATCTTTGGAACTTCCTGTTGAGTTGGTATTGTTTTCCAGAGACCTTTAATCTCTTCCCTGGATGGTTAAGGCCTGGCTACCAGCATATGGCATATCAGCATATACCACCCTTATGGCAGAAAGCAAAGAAGAATTAAAGAACTTCTTCATGAAAGTGAAAGAAGAGAGTGGAAAAAGTTGGCTTAAAGCTCAATATTCAGAAAGATAAGATCATGGCATCTGGTCCCATCACTTCATGGAAAATAGATGGGGAAACAGTGAGAGACTTTATCTTTTTGAGCTCCAAAATCACTGCAGATGGTGACTGCAGCCACGAAATTAAAAGACGTTTACTCCTTGGGAGAACAGTTATGACCAACCTAGACAGCATATTAAAAAGCAGAGACATTACTTTGCCAACAAAGGTCCATCTCGTCAAGGCTACAATTTTTCCAGTAGTCATGTATGGATGTGAGAGTTGGACTATAAAGAAAGCTGAGTGCCAAAGAATTGATGCTTTTGAACCGTGGTGTTGGAGAAGACTCTTGAGAGTCCCTTGGACAGCAAGGAGTTTCAGCCAGTCCATCCTAAAGGAAATCAGTCCTGAATATTCATTGGAAGGACTAATGCTGAAGCTGAAACTCCAATACTTTGGCCGCCTGATGCGAAGAGCTGACTCATTTGAAAAGACTTTGATGCTGGGAAAGATTGAAGGCAGGAGAAGAAGGGGACAACAGAGGATGAGATGGTTGGATGGCATCACTGACTCAAAGGACATGAGTTTGAGTAAACCCCCAGAGTTGGTGATGGACAGGGAAGCCTGGCGTGCTGCAGTCCATGGGGTCACAAAGAGTCAGACACGACTGAGTGACTGAACTGAACTGAACCAGCATATGAAGAGTGGAGTGGAAGAATGGCTAAATTTACATAATTCTTCAGTTTTCAATATAGTACTCACATCTTCAATTTTGTCTTTTTGCTCCTAGATCAGAAAACAAAACTCTTAATACTCAGTAAATATAACTGAGATCGATTCAGAAGTGTTAAACAAGATCAGAATTTGTCCAAGCATGTCTGTCTACAAATCTTGTCACATTTTAGGGAAAACTGTGGCTTAGAATTCCTAAGGGCCCAATAATAGTTTAATAAAAATAACAGAGCATCAAATAGACACATCGATTGTAATGGCTTGTATTCCAGACACATATGTGTGAGCAGCCAACTTCACATTAGATGGAAAGGATTATGGGTATTGAAGTTCTTGCTTCCTCAGTTCTTGACCCTGAGCGTCCCATCCTTTTGCAAGAAGGTGGCCCAGCAGGACACGTCACTCAAGGGCAAGCATGTCAACGAAATCGTGTTAAGACTGTCTGCACATGCAGTGTGCTCCTGCCCGTCACTCTAGGAAACTGAGAATGCTTTTTCTGACTGCATGTCCGAGATCAAGGTAAACTTTAAGTGTGAGAGTACACGTTTGTTTCTGACTCTAAAATAAAATTTAATCTCTGGCATTTTTCTATAATGGCCAAGTCCCTAAAGCATTCTGATCAACAGAACCTACCTATCCTAGAGTCCTATTTGGAAAGTAAAGACATCACAAAGTTGAGGAAAAAACATTTCTTTTCAACCACAGTAACAGGGACTTCCTTCATGTTTTGAAAGATCTTTACTTTCATTTGAATCTGAATATTGTTTCCTTTCTGATGATATCTGACATTCAAACAGGTCTTGTTAATAAAATTTAGGCCACCTTCCATTTGACTAATTAGGCATGATTAGTTCCATCAATCAGCCTTTCTAACACCTTTCCCCATAAATTAAGCTTTGGAGCTTTGAAAAATAGGAAACAATTAAATTACTGTTATTTGAAATAGATACAGCGTGTCAAACGCTGCAGTTTGGTTTATAATGGGAGCTCATTACCATCCTCATTACTGTGAATTATGGGAGTTTCCTGGCTGCCCTTCATTAACCATCTGGCTTGAAACATTGATTTGTGGTTATTTTTAGAAAAGAGCACCTGAAAACATCTACTGAAAACATTTGTTTCATCTTGTTCTACATATTTTTAAAGGCTATGAATCTTGCTGTTGTGACAATCTCGTACATTCTGGTGTATCTTCATCTTTGAGTTTTGTTCATGTATTATTTAGCCAATGGAGAGGCTAACCATGCCATCATGTCTTGATCCTATAAGCTACTCAAGAAATTGCCTAGCAAGTGTGATAGGTAAATAGAAGACAGACAAATCTAACCTTGCAGATTTTCATTCCAATTTTGTATATTTGAAAGTACATAAAGACTTTGATGTTGGAATAGTTTAAACAAAATAATAGTAAAAAACTCATTCATTAGTTTAGTCATCCAATATCTAATGAGCACTTTGTAAGGAACAGAGACTATTCCAGGTGCTGGAGATGCTGGGCAAGGCTCCTACTACGTGTAGTAGGAAAACAAAAGAAAGGACCAATAATCAAGATATGAGTATGAAGGAGATAAATTGTACTTCATAACAGAGAAAAAGTAGGGAAGGAAAGACTTTAGAAAAAGTAGAATAAGTCTCCCTGAGGATGACATGAGGATGACCGTGTGAACAACCAGTAAAAGAAGCTTCTCAGGAGAAGATGCAGTGAATCCAAAGGCATCAGTCTGTAAAGAGCTGGATGTGTTGTGAGACATAAAATCGGAATCTAGAGCACAGGTAGTGCAAACAGACTGAGGTGGGAGATGAGCCTGGAAGAGCTGGAGGACCAGAGCCTACAGGGTCATGACAAGGAGTCTCAATTTAATTATGACTTACATTTAAAAACATTATGGCTCTGATGTAGCAAATGACTCTAGGAAGGCAAGAGCTGACAGATGGTGGCCTCTCAGAAGGCGACCCTGACAGCTAAAGCAACAGCTAATGGTCATCTAGGCTAGGGTAATGACGGAGGAGACGTGGAGGGACAGATAGGTGTGTGGCTTTGGAGCTGGAACCAACATTACCTATCTATGGACTGAATGTGAATAACCAGGGAGCAAGGACACAATCTTCAATAGTTTATCATAAAATAGGCTTCGTGTTAGATGATTTTGTCCAACTGTAGGCTAATGTAAGTGTCCTGAGCACAGTTAAGGAAGTTAGGTTGAGCTATGGTTCAGTAGGTTAGGTATACTAAATGCATCTTCAACCTACAATATTTTCAGGTTATTATGGGTTTGTTGGGAGATAATCCTGTCTCAAAGGAAGATCTGTGGCACTGTATATATGGTCTTGCACATGAGCGTGAATGTATCTGCAAAAAGAGTCCTAGAGATGTGTGTGCCTTACGAATCTTTCTATATTCATTTTACGTTTTGGTAGATACTTCCAAATAGATTTCCAAAGAATTGTATCAGTTTTGATCCCCACCAACAACAGCACTTTCACCCTCATCCCCCCAATAAACCACAGAATGTTTGAGTTCTGCTTGGTCTGCTGTGTGAACATGGTGTATCACTGTGGTTTTGTCTCTTCGTTATCAGAGAGATCGAGTTTATTTTCAAGTGTTTAAAAGCCACTTGCTTCTTGAGTGTATGTAAGCTCTCAGCTCCTGTCCTTTGCCCACTTCCATTGGACTGCTGAGCTTATTTCTGTAACAAGTTCATTACTGCTTGTCCTCTCCAGCAAACCCACAGAACCGGTGATTCTGCTCACGAATGGGAAGGAGCAGGGAAGACGCTCATCCTCTCTCCCCCCGCAGTAGACTCTTATTAATAGCTTTGCTGCCAGCTTAGAGACGGTAGTGGTAATCGTGGTTTCTCCCTTGTACTCTGCACTGGGAAGCTGACACAGAATGTTTTTAATTGGGGGGAAACCAATTCTCCCTCTGCCTCCAGATCCTAAATCCTTGGCACAGAGCTGAGAAACATCCCCTTCTTACAATATCTAGGGTTTTCAGAGAAAATCCAAATGTGACCATAGTGAGAGACTTCTTTTTAGTTTCATGTACTTTGTTGCTTGACACAAACTGCAGAAGTTCTTGTGGAATTTGTTTCATGCTTGTACTTGTGCTGGGTGAACATGTGAAAATGTGTCTATGAGACAGTCTATGTAGTTATAGCTATGAGCGATAGAACACAGACATGTTTAATCAGGAGAAGAATATAATACAGCACCTCTCTCAAAATCATCCCGCAGTCCTCCCCTCCCTTGACAATATTTAGTCACCCATTCAAACACTAACATACAATTATATATATATATATGAATCAATGTTTGCCATGATTTTAAAGTAGTAATCAGAGAGCATTTTTCCTTACTGCAAAGATTAAACAAAGGAGTAAATAATGAAGATGTAATAGAAACTTCAGAGCACCTGGTTCTGGAGACCACACAATCACACATACGCAATATTTTTTCATAGCAAAACCCCTCCCAACCCCAGTTGCCATCATCGTAAATAAGTGGAACCGTCCCAGGTTTACCTAAATCCATTCCCTTTTTCCCAGACTTACTGACTGTATATGCTCTATCAGATAAATTTGTGGAGAGACTCTGAATGCGGTTGGAAAGAATGTTTATCAAAAGGTAAAAAAGTCACCTCCAGGTATTTCAAAGGTTTTCTTCAGAAATACTGTGAATAGCCAAGGGTATCTACAGTCAGACAGCCACCCTCTAAAATTTAGAGGATTGCTAAGTGTTAATTATCTTACAAGCTCTCCGTTTTACTTCTTGCCCATGTCTTACTTTTAATTAATGTTTCTCTTTGAGCTAGGAGAGCAATAATTTTCTTGGCTGTTTCTTCACTAAGAGATTTGCTATTCTTCCCAAATCTTGATATGTAGCCTTTTTTTCTGCTAAGAGAAGCCCTGGAGAAAAACAACCTACAGCATCAAACACAGGCATTCTAAGCTTTGAGATACTGTTAAAACATTGTTTAATCACAGAACCTTTCTGAGCCAGTGTTGAACCGTATTTTTCTATTTCTCTCTATGCCATGGCTATGATTCATTCATCCATTCATTCATTGATTCCTCTATTTGGTCATTTGTCTATAAATTTATCTGCCTATGCAACATCGGTTGAGTATACTTTGACTTCCAGGCACAGAGTTAGGCACTGAAACTCACAAAGTTGAACAAGACTCAGCCTGTTGGGTGTTTCATTTATAGAAGAGGCACTGGGATGAGTAAGTGTAACATTGAGTCCTTTATTCCATTTGAACCTCAAACTGGCCCTGCAAGTTAGTGCCACTGTCTGAAAGTTTGTGTCCCTCCAAAAGTCAAATGCGGAAATTCCTATCTGTTTTATTAGGAAGTCTGGAGTGTGAGAGGTGATTAGGTCTTGAGGGTGGAGCTCTCATAAATGAGATCAGTCCTCTTATAAAAGAGGCTCCGGAGATCGCCTTCATTCCTTCCTGAACATGGGAATACAAGGAGAAGTCAGACATGGAGGAGGGCCCTCGTCCAACCATGCTGGCGTCACAATCTTAGACAGTCAGTCTCCGGAACTGTAAGAAATAAATCTCTATTGTTGGTGAGCCACCTGTCCATGGCATTTTGTTGTAGCATCCTGAATGAACTAAGACAGTTCAGTGGGGGTGGATGTTGATAGTCTCACATTATAGGTGAAGAAATGGAGACTTAAATGGCAGTTAAGTAAATTATCCGGGGCCTACAAATGTAGGACCAGGACTTAACTTCAGTTCTATAATTCCAAAGCCACACTCCTCCTGGCCATGCTACACGGCGCTAAAGTCCTCCTTGAGAAACTCCCGGAGACAGCACTGAGCACCGCTGAGAAAAAGAGCTCCTTTTTCTCCCTGATGTGGCCATTTTACTGACCCTTGTCATCTGGGCCATGAGCCATGAAGTATGCTCTCAAGCTGACAAGTCCACTAAATAAACTACGACTTTATTCCTTTTGTCTCATGATAACAGAAAGACAAGCTTGTACCACGCCCCCAAGTTTCTCACACTTGTCCTTTAGCAAGAGCAAACTTAAAATCCAATTAAGACCCAGGCATGGAGGAATCAGATTCATCCCTCAAAGCAAACTAACACCTATCTTCCTGATGATGTTATCGACACACGTTTTCCTTTCCTGCAACAAGTCAAATTATCATGGTATTCCTTGCAGAGCCAAATTTTAATATATAGCAAGCCATGTTTTGATAAGCGTCAGAAAGAGATAAAGCCACGTGTGTGTCACTGGCGTAAAACAAGCTGACTGTCTACTTAGGAATAATTTGTCGAAAAGCAGAATTGAAACATGAATGGTAGGCAGGTAGACCTGGACTTAGAAGAAATACATACATTGCCACAGTGTTGTAAATGAATAACATCAGGTTTGGTAAGACTTCACTGGCCCACGCACCCCTCCTGGATGCTCAGATCTCTGCTGGGGTGATGAATGATATACCCAAAACTGGCCCAAAGGAGGCTCCCACATTCTGGCTGACACGGGTCACATGAGCCTGGCTAGACCAATAAGACTCAATTTGTGGATTTGTGTTGGGACGACAAGGAAGCTCCTTTTTCTCCCTCCCTCCCTCCCTCCCTTCCTTTTTTTTTTGTTTGACTGGAAGCTGGGAGTATATAAGTCTCCCAGAGCTTATAAAGGGGCAGAAGATGGAAAGAGCCTGTCTGAGAGTCAAGCCGATACAGAGAAAACTTGATTTAAAACATGAAGGAAAGTGAATCCTAATATCACCGTCTCAAGCAAGCCCCTAGCCATGCCCGAAGCGAGAGCTTCCTCTGCGCTGCTCTGGTCACGAAACCTGCAAACTCCTTTCGATCTGCCTCTCCCCCTCCCTTTCTGTCTCTTGCCCTCCCTTTTTTTCTTACACCAGTTTGACGCGTGTTTCTGTTACTTATTCCCAAGAGTTCTAACTGAGGAAAACAGCAGCAACAATTCTTCCCAGTGATTCTGGTTTTTTTTGTCTGAAAAGCTGTAGATTACTAGAGACAGTGGCCGTTTAGCCCCACAAATCCTTCACTGTGCAGTCCTCAAGATTCAGCCTTTTCTTCATTTTTAGTGAGCAACCGAAATAGGTTTTGGAAAAAATATAGCCTGGAATGATTTAAAATTTTCTTTCTTTTTTTTTTTTTAATTGAAGTATAGTTGATTTACAGGGCTTCCCTCATGGCTCAGAGAGTAAAGAATCTGCTTGCAATGATGGAGACCTGAGTTCGTTCTGGTCAGGAAGACCCCCTGGAGGAGGAAATGGCAACCCACTCCAGTATTATTGCCTAGAGAATTCCATGGACAGTGGAGCCTGGAGGGCTACAGTCCATAGGGTCACAAAGAGTTGGACATGACTGACTAACACATACACACACACACACAAAGTTAATTTACAGTATTGTGATAGTTTCAGGTGTATAGCATAGTGATTCAGTTTTTTGCAGATTATGTTCTACTGTAGGTTATTAAAAATATTGAATATAATTCCCTGTGCTATACAGTAAGTTCTTGCTTATCTATTTTATGTGTAGTAATTTGTATGCATTAATCCCATACTCCTAATTTGTCTCTTTTCCCTCTCTCCTTTGATAACCATGAGTTTGTTTTCTATGTCTGTGAATCTGCTGTATATAGATTCATTTTTAATATTTTTTAAGATTCTACACATAAGTGATATCATGTAGTATTCATCTTTTCCTGTCTGATATAAAATTTTATTTGTTAATGAAAAGCTAATTTTATTATGAAATCCTGAGACCAGAAACAGTTAAATGCTTGCATGGTTAATGACATTTTCTGTTGGTATAATACAATGCAATCTTTTATTTTAAAGATAATAGCCATTTAAAATGATCCAATAAACATGGTAACTGAGCTCATCATAAGGCTTTTTCTCTAGTCTCTTTCTCATTATCTCTTTAATCCTGCCAGATCGCCCTGAAAAAAAAAAACCTTGGTTTCCACGAGATTCCGTAAGCACATAGTTTTGTATGGTTTCTTTAACCTGAAAAAATAAGAATGGTTCCTAAAAGTAAAGATCTCTGGAGCCCTACATCTGAAATCCCCATGGTAGATATCATGTCTCAGTAGGTTTTTCTTCCTCTATTTATTCCTCATTCAACAACAACCATGACAACACATGATTTTTGAGGAACTGCAGACTGTGTACACACAGACAGACTAGCAAGACGCACTCTCACTGTCGGTGGCAGAGACGGGAAAGAAAACTCGGAGGGTGCTTTATTCTAAAAACCGCCATACTGCTTTAATGCTTTTATTTGAAAAGTCTAGGCCCCCAAAATTATAGATTGAATTTTTTTAAAGGACAATTAAAAAAAATTTAATTGAAGGGTAATGACTTTACAATGTTGTGTTAGCCAACACTTGTTCAGGTTTCTGCCATACAACAATGTGAAACGATGATAAACGTACGCATCTCCTCCCTCTTGAACCTCCCTCCCACCCTCCAGCCCTTCCCAGCCCTCCAGGTTGTCACGGAACACCGGGCCGAGTTCCATGTGTTACAGAGCGACTTACCACTGTCTGTCTGCATTACCGACCGTAGCGTGCATGTTTCAACGCTGCCCTCCCCATTCATCCCACCTGTTCTTCCCCTGTGGTTTCCACAGCTCTGATTTCTGTGTCTGCATCTCTATTCCTGCCCTGCAAATAAGTTCATCAGGACCACTTTTTGTGGATTCCATATATACATATATATATATATGATATTTTTTTTCTCTTTCTGACTTAATTCACTCTACATAAGAGGCTCTAGTTTCCTCACCTCAGTAGAACTAACTCAAGTTTGTTCCTTTTTAAGGCTGAGTAATAGTTCATTGTATATATGTACCACAACTTCTTTACCCATTCACATGGATTGAATTTTGAGTAAACAGTTTAAACTTGAAACTAGTTTATCAGGCAAATATGTTGACTTGTCTGGTTTTGGTACCATATAAACACAAATAAAATATATGGGCCTGGGGGGTGGGCTAAGGTTTAAAATAAAACACGAAATAAAATATAAAATAAAACATGAAGACAACTTTAATACTTTAAGTAAAAGTGAGTGTGTGTGTGTACATGCTCAGTCATGTCTGACTCTGTGCAACCCCATGGACTGTAGCCCACCAGGCTCCTTTGTCTGTGGGATTTCCCAGGCAAGGATACTGGAGGGGGTTGCCATTTCCTTCTCCAGGGGATCTTCCTGACCCAGGGATTGAACCCAGGTATCCCGCATTGGTAAGCAGGTTCTTTACCACTGAGATATCAGGGAGCCTGGAAAGTCAGCGTGTAACCGACGGCAAATGCTGAAAGAGGTTGTAAGGAAACTAACCCTTGTTCTGCTCTAACATGTTAAGCACTTTTATAATAAAAGTTTCCTTGGTTAATTCTCAGAACCTCCTATGTGACTGGTGGTATCATCCCTGCCCTGCCTCCTCCTGGCAGGCGCCATCCTCCAAGAAGTTTGGAAAGGCTGGCAGAGCCCTCTGGGTAGGCCTGGGTACACCAACCCTCTGCAAGCAGGTTTCAGGAGAGTGGGCACGGGCCATTCCCCAGCCTAGGGCTCCTGATTTTGGCGGTTTCCTTCCCAGCAGCAGTCTGATCAGCCTAAGTGGCACAGTGCAGATGCGTAACTGTACGTGACTGATTATCGCCTCTGACTCGGAGTAGCAGCAGGTCCTCCATAACAGATGCTCTCTGTGCTCAGGCAGGAGGTGACCTTTTCCTACACAATCATATTCTCTGTTGTAACAAGAAGTTTTGGCTGTCACCTAATCCCCTTTCAAACTCCCTCCCAGATAATTCTTAAGGAAACATTCATTCAATTACAAGGAATGGTTTTCTTTGTAATGTTATTATGTTAAAGCACGGATCCTATTGTCAGGGCAACCTCATGTAGGGCATAGTTTTACAGTTTTGACCTAGACCTTTTCTCCTACCTGGCCGGAGTCCTTTGCTCTCTAGATCTCCCACCTGTGGTCACAGGAACTAAAGTCCTGTCATTCTTCTGCCTCGTTCTCACCTCACTGCGTCGACGGCTCTCCCCACGCCCTGGGTGATCTGCACAGCTCCTCTCCTTTCTTAGATCAATTCCTGCTTTTTCTACTTGTTGTTGTTCAGTTGCTCAGTTGTGACCAAGTCTTTGCAACCCCACGGGCTGCAGCATGCCAGGTTCCCTGTCCTTCACCAACTCCCAGAGCTTGCTCAGACTAATGTCCCTGGAGAAGGGCACGGCAACCCCCTCCAGTGTCCTTGGCTGGAAAATTCCATGGACAGAGGAGCTTGGCGGACTACAGTCCATGGGATCGCAAAGAGTCAGACACGACTCAGCGACTAACAAACAAGTCAGTCAGCTTGGGCTGCCGTTACAACATACTAATGGTTGGTTTAAACACCCCAAACTTTATTTGTCACAGTTCTGGAGCTTGGGCTTCCCTGATAGCTCAGCTGGTAATGAATCCACCTGCAATGCAGGAGACCCCGGTTTGATTTCTGGGTTGGGAAGATTCCCTGGAGAAGGGATAGGCTACCCACTCCAGTATTCTTGGGCTTCCCTGGTGGTGCCTCAGCGGGTAAAGAATCCGCCTGCAATGCGGGAGACCTGGGTTCCATCCCTGGATTGGGAAGACCCTCTGGAGAAGGGAAAGGCTGCCCACTCCAGTATTCTGGCCTGGAGAATTCCATGGACTGTATAGTCCATGGCGTCGCAAAGAGTCGGACACGACTGAGCAACTTTCACTTTCACTTTTCTGGAGCTTGAGAAAGCCAAGATCTAGGTTTCAGCTAATCGGATTCTGTTGTGAGTTTTTCCCGGTTTGCTGACGGTGGCCTTTCAGCTGCACCCTCTAATGGCCTGTCCTCAGTGTGTGAGAACAGTGAGGGGGTGCAGGCGGTAAACAGGCCACCGATCTTAACAGATTAGGGTCCTACTCATGGGATTTCATTTAATCTTAATTACTTCCTTAAAGTTCTCATGTCCAAATATGGTCACATTGGGAGTTAGAGCTTCAGTATAAGAATTTTGGGAGGACACAATTCATCCACAGCAAGAAGACAGGAAAAAGTTTTTTCTTATGGAAAGTAGTAACTGGAACTTCCATGGGTCTTTTGTAAAAAACATCCTATCTGTAGTCGAGGATTACTAGACATGTGAGGAGGCAAGTTCGTGTGACTAGCAATCAACAGGCACAAAATCAACAAAAGTAAATAGATGATCCATGTGATTGAAGTTAGACAAAAACTTCAAAACAACTGTTCCTGGGGGCTTCTGGGTAGCTGAAGACAGTGCTGGCTGCCTCACTACTTGCCTCCTGATATTTCTTCCTCAAAGGATTCAAAACAACAAGATAGGATATGCAAATCTGCACAGAACGATGCCTTCAGCATAACTTCAAGACAGAGAACGCCAAGACTTTAAAAATGACTGTGAATTAAAAAAGAAAAATCACCACATCCCAGTGCATGGTCTCTGACACTTGCTGACCCCTGTATGACCAGCAGACTCTGCAGTAGACAAAGGCGGACTGAGAAAAACTCCAGCAAAGTGAGAAAGGGAAGCCAGCAGAGCAGCTTAAAGCTCATCCCAAACTACCATCTCAAAGTCTAAAGCCACCGTCCATGTGAAGACATCATCACGGTACCCAGGCAGAGGATAGCGTGGAAAGGGGAGTCCCTTCCCTGTGGAAAGAGTTATTTGAAGGGCATTGTTCAAAACATTATTGAAGGAGACAAAAGAGAAAGGGAAAGGAGAAACATCCTTCGTAATTGGGTCCATGAACAGAAAATGAAAGAGAAGGTAGAGACTTTAGGGCCCTACAAGATGAAAGAGAAACAAGATACTGGATGGCTTACGTTTTTCTTCCTCCTGCTACTAAAATGGAACACAATAACCCCGAAGAACACATGGATCTTGCTAAATTGCTGAAAGATGTATCCATTAAGTCAGGAATCTTACAAAACACGACAATACCATAAAAATAAAAAGAAATATCAACAAATTCATATAAAGTTGTTTCAAAAACAATCAGGAAAAATTTGTTTTACATATATCAACTGAGTAACAGCCTACCTCCCATGAGAAGCAGAAGAAATCTGTAAGTCAGCACTCCAAACAGAATCATATATACTCATCCAAGAATTTGAAGGTATAAAAAAAGCTTTGAATCAGAAATTTAAAACATAAAGGAACATAAAAGGATAAAAACTTGAAGAAATACGAAGAGTTGATTTAATTCTGGAAAGAAATGGATTAAAAAGAGAAAAAATATGATAAATAACAAGCATATAAGGTGGCCAAGGAAGAAAAGACATAAAAATCTAATAGGCATACAAGAAAGGCGGGAAAATAAATAAGAGAATAAGGTAAAAGAAAGTAAAACAATGATTAAAGAGAAAGTAATGGAAGAGAAGAAAGGCAAAGAAAAATACGAAAAGGAAAACTACCAACCAATACCCTCTTGGTATTGACGCAAAAACGCTAAATAAATATTAGCAAGCGGACTCCACATTAAGAAATACACCAAAACCAAGTGGAATTTATTCAAGGAACACAAGACTTGTTAAATATTAGGAAAAGTAAGAATGTCATATACTATCTCAACTGTGCTAAAGAACAAAAATCACATGATTATCTCTATTGATACTGAAAAGACCTATGACAAAATTAAAGCCCATGCACAATGCAAACACTAAAAAATAAGAATTATGAAATAAACAAATGGGACCTAACGCAATTACAAGAATTTTTATAGCAAAGGAAACCACAAACAAAATGAAAAGACAAACTATGGACTGGGAGGAAATATTTGTAAATGATGTGACTGGCAATGGGTTAATTTATAAAATATACAAACAGCTCATACAGTTCAATAACAAAAAAAAAAAACCCAATAAAAAATGAGCTGAAGACCTAAATAATAATTTCTCAAAAGAAGACAAACAGATGGCCAACAGGCATAGAAAAAGATGCTCAATAGTGCTAATTATTAGAGAAACGCAAATAAAAAGTACATGAGGTACCACCTCACAGCAGTCAGAATGGCCATCATCAAAAAGTCTACAAATAAAACATGTTGGAGAAAGTATGGGGAAAGGGAACTCTCCCATTCTGTTGGTGGGAATATAAACTGGTGCAACCACTATGGAAAACAGTATGGAGATTCCTCAAAAACTAGAGTTCCAAGTAATCCTGTAACCCTACTTCTAGGCATATATCCAGAGGAAACTAAAATTCAGAAAGATAAATGCACCCCAATGTTCAATGCAGCAATACTTCCAAAAGCCAGAACATGGAAACAACTTAAATGTTCCTGACAGATGAGAAGATGAAATAGATGTGTTACATACATACAATAGAACACCACTCAGCCTAAAAAAGAATGGGATGTAACAACATCATATGCAGCAACAGGGATGTAGGATGATCATACTAAGTGAAGTGAGTCAGAAAGAGAAAGACAAATACCATATGATATCACCTACATGTGGAACCCAAAATATGATACGAACGAACTTCTCACAGACATAGAGAACGGACTTGTGGTTGCTGTGGTGGAGGTATAGAGGTAGATTAGGAGTTTGGGATATTACATATGCATATTATCACATATGTATATAATTGGCTATATAAAAAGGCAAAAAGATAGGACACTGAAAGATGAACTCCCCAGGTCAGTAGGTGCCCAACATGCTACTGTTGAAGAGTGGAGAAATAACTCCAGAAAGAATGAAGAGGCAGAGCCAAAGGGAAACAATGCCCAGTTGTGGATGTAACTGGTGATGGAAGTAAAGTCCGATGCTGTAAAGGGCAATATTGCATAGGAACCTGGAATGTTAGGTCCATGAATCAAGGCAAATTGGAAGTGGTCAAACAGGAAATGGCAAGAGTGAACATGAACATTTTAGGAATCAGTGAACTAAAATGGACTGGAATGGGTGAATTTAACTCAGATGACCCTTATATCTACTACTGTGGGCAAGAATCCCTTAGAAGAAATGGAGTAGCCATCATGGTCAACAAGAGTCTGAAATGCAGTACTTGGATGCAATCTCAACAACGACAGAATGATCTCTGTTCGTTTCCAAAGCAAACCATTCAGTATCACAGTAATCCAAGTCTATGCCCCGACCAGTAATACCAAAGAAGCTGAAGTTGAACGGTTCTATGAAGACCTACAAGACCTTCTAGAACTAAAACCCAAAAAAGATGTCCTTTTCATTATAGGGGACTGCAATGCAAAAGTAGGAAGTCACGAAACACCTGGGGTAACAGGCAAATTTGGCCTTGGAGTACAGAATGAAGCTGGGCAAAGGCTAACAGAGTTTTGCCAAGATAATGCACTGGTCATAGCAAACACCCTCTTTTAACAACACAAGAGAAGACTCTACACATGGACATCACCAGATGGTCAACACTGAAATCAGATTGATTATATTCTTTGCAGCCAAAGAGGGAGAAGCTCTATACAGTCAGCAAAAACAAGACTGGGAGCTGACTGTGGCTCAGATCATGAACTCCTTACTGCCAAATTCAGACTGAAATTCAAGAAACTAGGGAAAACCACAAGACCATTCAGATATGACCTAAATCAAATCCCTTATGATTATAGAGTGGAAGTGAGAAATAGATTTAAGGGACTAGATCTGATAGACAGAGTACCTGATGAACTATGGACAAAGGTTTGTGACATTGTATAGGAGGCAGTGACCAGGACCATCCCCAAGAAAAATAAATGCAAAAAGGCAAAATGGTTGTCTGAGGAGGCCTTACAAGTAGCCGAGAAAAAAAAAAAAAAGAAACAAAAGGCAAAGAAGAACAGGAAAGATATTCCCATCTGAATGCATAGTTCCAAAGAATAGCAAGGAGTGATAAGAAAACCTTCCTCACTGATCAGTGCAAAGAAATAGAGGAAAACAACAGAATGGGAAAGACTAGAGATCTCTTCAAGAAAATGGGAGATACCAAGGGAACATTTCATGCAAAGATGGGCACAATAAAGGACAGAAATGGTAGGGACCTAACAGAAGCAGAAGATATTAAGAAGAGGTGCAAGAATGCACAGAAGAACTATAAAAAAGGATCTTCATGACCCAGATAATCACGATGGTGTGATCATTCACCTAGAGCCAGACATCCTGGAGTGGGAAGTCAAGTGGGCCTTAGGAAGCATCACTATGAACAAAGTTGGTGGAGGTGATGGAATTCCAGCTGAACTATTTCAAATTGTAAAAAATGATGCTGTGAAGGTGTTGCACTCAATATGCCAGCAAATTTGGAAAACTCAACAGTGGCCACAAGACTGGAAAAGGTCAGTTTTCATTCCAATCCCAAAGAAAGGCAATGCCAAAGAATGCTCAAACTACCACACAATTGCACTTGTCTCACAGGCTAGCAAAGTAATGCTCAAAATTCTCCAAGTCAGGTTTCAATAGTATATGAACTGAGAACTTCTAGATGCTCAATTTGGATTTAGAAAAGGCATAAGAACCAGAGATGAAATTGCCAACATCCTTTGGATCATCAAAAAAGCAAGATAATTCCAGAAAAACATTTCCTTCTGTTTCACTGACTATGTCAAAGCCTTTGACTGTGTGGATCACAATAAACTGTGGAAAATTCTTCAAGAGATGGGAATACCAGACCACCTGACCTGGTTCCTGAGAAATCTGTATGCAGGTCAGGAAGCAACAGTTAGAACTGGACATGGAACAACAGACTGGTTCCAAATTGATAAAGGAGTATGTCAAGGCTGTATATTGTCACCATGCTTATTTAATTTCTATGCAGAGTACATCATGAGAAATGCCGGGCTGGATGAAGCACAAGCTGGAATCAAGATTGCCAAGAGAAATGTCAATAACATCAGATATGCAGATGACACCACCCTTATGGCAGAAAGTGAAGAAGAACTAAAGAGCCTCTTGATGAAGTGAAAGTGGAGAGTGAAAAAGTTGGCTTAAAGCTCAACATTCAGAAAACTAAGATCACGGCATCCAGTCCCATCACTTCATGGCAAATAGATGGGGAAACAGTGGAAACAGTGGCTGACTTTATTTTTCTGGGCTCCAAAATCACTGCAGATGGTGACTGCAGCCATGAAATTAAAAGAAGCTTCCTCCTTGGAAGAAAAGTTATGACCAACCTAGACAGCATATTAAAAAGCAGAGACATTACTTTGCCAACAAAGTCCGTCTAGTCAAGGCTATGGTTTTTCCAGTGGTCATGTATGGATGTGAGAGTTGGTCTATAAAGAAAGCTGAGCGCCGAAGAATTGATGCTTTTGAACTGTGGTGATGGAGAAGACTCTTGAGAGTCCCTTGGACTGCAAGGAGATCCAACCAGTCCATCCTAAAGGAGATCAATCCTGGGTGTTCATTGGAAGGACTGATGCTGAAGCTGAAGCTCCAATACTTTGGCCACCTGATACGAGGAGCTGACTCACTGGAAAAGACCCTGATGCTGGGAAAGATTGAGGGCAGGAGGAGAAGGGGACGACAGAGGATGAGATGGTTGGATGGCATCACCGACTCGATGGACATGGGTTTGGGTGGACTTAGGGATTTAGTGATGGACAGAGAGGCCTGGCGTGCTGCGGTTCATGGGGTCGCAAAGAGTCAGTCACGACTGAGCAATTGAACTGAACTATGAACTGATATTGCTTTCCATACAAACAGCACATCATTCTTTGTCTAGATTTTTTAACCTTAAACTAACACTCTGTTTAGAGCAATGGTTAAAAGCAAAATCAAATAGCAAAGAGATAATGTTATTTCTGTCAATTTTGAGTTTATAGCCACCATTCCCTTTTTTTGACAGCCACAGGGTACCCTAGGCAATTTCCACTACTCTGGACAATCAAAATCTTAACTGGCTGACTTTACACAGGGGTCAGTTATCTCCTTAACACACTCCTCTCTCTCAGCACTAACTGCTCTTCATTACCTTCGGTTTGTGATGAGATAACTGGAGAAGATCAGGGGAAGACTGGGAACTCTGGTATTTTCATTTTGTGTGTGGGTGAAGTAAGAGTTACTCAAGTAATTACTAAGCCAGTTCAGAAGCCTTTTCTTTTCACCCACCATAGCTCACATTTGCTATAAGAACATGTGATCACCATAAACCATATGTCCTGATTATTTTGATGTAACTCTATTTAAATTTGCACTTTTTAATTTAAGGTGCTAATGTTACTTAGCCTTGTTTCCTTTCTGTAGGATAAAGAAGTAGCGTTGAATTTGAATTCTGACTCCTGTTTATTGATGTCAGGCAAATCTTTCTGAGCATTGGTTTTTCTATTTGTGAAGCTGTAATAATAATAACTGTATGTAGTGACACCTAAACCATAGTGCCAGTTACTCTTAACATGCAGTTAATCTTAGCTTAATCTATTGAAAAAAATTTAATCTTCCTTCTATAATCAGTAGGAACTCATTTTCTGCCACTATTTTTGAAAGCAACACAGAACAGGGTTTCCCAAGGTCATTTGTGTCAGTCAAGGTTGGATTTGCGATCGCACACAACAGAGACTAACGCTGGCTGGTTGGAGCAGGAAGCTGTTTAGTTAAAGGCTCTTGGATAGATCACAAAACCTCCAGGAGAGTTTGGGAATCAGGCTTGCGGGCCACATCACCAGGGGAACGAGCTGCATACCGGGCTCCACACCAAGCAGAACTCTCTGAGCTGCACCCCTGCAGGCGGCCAATGGGTCCCCCAGCGCCTCCGACCCTGGGGCAGGGAGGAGCCACCAGACCACGGAGACTGCGGTCGCTCTGCTCCTGGCCTGCCAAGACTGCGTCCTTGCAGCCCCGGATTCGACTCGTCGCCACTTTGGAATCGGGTCTCGGGCAGGCTGGTCAGCCGGGCAGGCTGGCGTCTTGAGTGTGCACACTGACCACAGGGGAGACTGGAAAAGTGTCTCTCGGGTGTTTTCCTCCTCAAGGGGGAGTTGAGTTTATACCCCAGTTTATACCCTGGGGGCCCCCACAGAGGAAAGGGGTTCAGGTACTGATGGGTCAGAAAAGTGACGAATGTGCAGCACAGGGTTTGAGGAGACGCAGCGAGCATCTGCGAGAAAGTGAGGGCAAACCCTGCGGGCAGACAAAGCGGGGGAGCCCTTCCTCACCTTTCCTCCCGCTCCCCACGCTCGATTTTACCTTCACCTCACACAAAGTATCTCATTTCTTAGGCGACTTCTCTCTCTCACTCAAGAGTGTGTGTGAGATCTTAGGAAGGGGCAATAACATTGGACTCAGGATAATCTTGAATCCTCTCTAGTTTATTAAGGAGAAAGTGAAGTGAAAGTCACTCAGTCGTGTCCAACTCTTTGCAACCCCATGGACTCTACAGTCCATGGAATTCTCCAGAATACTGGAGTGGGTAGCCTTTCGCTTCTTCAGGGGATCTTCCCAACCCAGGGATCGAACCCAAGTCTCCCACATTGCAGGCGGATTCCTTACCAGCTGAGCTACAAGGGAAGCCCAGTATTAAGGTGAAAAGGGGAATCAATTCTAAAGTTTGGCATTTGTTATTATTAGCAAATATAGTAGACTACAGTGGATTTTGAAACATTATGAGTCATGACATTATGACTAAAGCATGGTTTAGGCAAAACAGAATCAGAAAAATATGCTGAGCAAAACGTGCAGTTTGGAGCTTGCTCTGTGATCAACCGGAGAAGGCAATGGCACCCCACTCCAGTCCTCTTGCCTGGAAACTCCCATGGACGGAGAAGCCTGGTGGGCTGCAGTCCATGGGGTCGCAAAGAGTCAAACGCAACTGAGCGACTTCACTTTCACTTTTCCCTTTCATGCACTGGAGAAGGAAATGGCAACTCACCCCAGTGTTCTTGCCTGGAGAATCCCAGGGATGGCGGAGCCTGGTGGGCTGCCGTCTATGGGGTCGCACGGAGTCGGACACAACTGAAGCGACTTAGCAGCAGCAGCTCTGATCAACATCACTTTTCAGCCAAAACTCTATGGGCTTTGCTTTGTCCTCCTCCGTTTCTTTAGTTCCCGTTGAGTACAGCAGGCTATGCTGTTGCTAATATTACTTTGTTGTGGTGTCTACTCAAGCTTCCTGTATCTTTCCACATAATCTGCAATCGATTCTAAATAATTACAAATTTAAATAAAACCTTGCAACCAGCCAACATTAACTGCTGCTTTCTTCAATTACAAGGCTTCCCAAACAATTAAGTCCACAGGCTAGTTAATGTACAGTCCTTTCAATTCTAGCTGATTATGTCAATCACAAATCATTTTGTGGTGTCTGGTAGTGTTGATTTGTGAGTTGCGCCATCACCTTATTGAACTTTTATCCTGTTAATGACCCTTCTGCCACAATCCTCACATCATTCAATATAAATTAGCTGTGGCTCCATGCTCATGAATGGAGAAAAATGTGTGTGTTTGTATCTATGTATGTGTTTCTCTTCAGAAAATAATCTACTGTTTCGTTAATAGCCCAAGCGTCTCTTACTCAATGATCAAGTTGAGGGTATTGCCAGAGACTGATCAGTGCCTTTAATGCCTCGAGGGAAATCCCACCGTATGAAACTCATCATTGGCCTCCCCTCTAGAGAGACATTCATCTAAATTTAGCACGGAAGTCCCACGAGGCATCCTGTTCTCTTCAATCTGGCCCAGTTTCTCCTGGTTTTGACTTACATCCCCTCTGATAGTTTAAATTTCTCCTTCTTACTGGAATGGTTCTTGTATCTCACTCTGAGCCCCTGTTCCCAGCCACCTCCTTCCTCAGGACTCTCCTTGGGTTTTGGATGAAATGGACATTAAGCCTAACCTCCCAGCTACTGTGCTGGGATGCTCTGGACGCTGCCTGTACCGTGTTCATTATCCTTAATGGGAGACATACATGTCAAGACATCGCTCATTCCATTGACACTGCTGGTCTGGAGAAATGCGAAATGCTTCACCTCTATATTTTCCAGTCTTCCTTCTGATGGTGTTTCCAAAGTATAAGAAATGAAGAAAAGGGAATCAACAGGAGAGAAGAAGTTGGAAATTGCTTGTATAATCCATAGACTACATGTTTCAAATTCCAAATAAACAAAGGGTGGCTTAGAGACATATTTATAAAACTTAATTGTTCCAACTTGTTTTTAAAACCTTAAAATTTATTACATTTCAATATGTCAGGCACAGTGCTGGGTTATATTTGAATATATAACATAATATAGTATAATATAATATATTGCCAGTAACATAAATTATATGATATTATTAATAATATATAAACATACACACATAATTTACTTCTTACAACAACTCTATGGCACAAGGATTATGGGAAATAGTAATTATCTGGTTCAAGGTGATCAATTTGCCTGTCTGAAAAATTGGTCCTAATTTGTATTTGATGCTGATGCTTGTGCCTGAATTGCTGCTATAGGTTTTATTCTTCGAGATCCCCTAAAGGAATTAAATCATGCTAGGGGATCTCCTAGAATGGCAGTTCTGCTTCTAGTAGCAGAAAATTAGGCTAGAATCCTCCGGAGATTTGCTGGCAAAATTAGCAGCAGAGGGTATAAAAGAAGCAACTAATTCTGCTAGAAAATGAACAGAAGGGAAGTCACTAACCTTATTAGCAGCTGTGTCATTAGTCAAAACAGCAAGAATATAGGAATGAAGTTTTGAAGGCTAGTTTCTTTTAAGAGTTCTATTTAAGAGTCCCAGTTCTTATTTCAAGACCAATGGCAGGATAAAGAATAATGGTAGCAAAAGAAATTTCATCGAGGTGAAAAAGTAGAGTCATATGATTGTGCTGTTGCATAATTCTGCAAAACCTGGACATGGCTTAAGAGGAACTTTGGGCAGCGCAGTGCTGACTGCTCAGGTGCTGTACACAAGCAGTTGTCATTGTGTTCCAAGAATACTGAAAGCTTTGCGAACAGAGTCCCTGTGTGGAGGGCTGGCCTGAGTGGATAGGCTAACTGGATTCAAATGTTAAAGACATGCACCAGGGCCAGGTATTCCTCACAGAAGACAGGCGCCTTGGGTGTCCCAGCCCAGAGTCCAGAGGCCGTAAGGATGGGCACAGACCGCAGGGGCGCGTTCTGTCCGCTGACTTCTAACCACAGAGCCTACAGGATTGTGCACGGGGTCCATCAGTTCTCCTTTTATTCAGTGTAAAGTTCCAAGTCAACAAAAGCCTAGGGTTTGATAAGAAATCTACATTTCTCAAAGAAAAAAGGACCCAGAAACTATATAAGAAAAAAGATGGCCTCACACTTGACCAGTATGATAGACCTAATCTTAGACGATGACTAGATACTCCAATTTGTTTGTTTACATCGAATTTTTCCCCCTGATATGACTGACCTGAATTTTATCCCTAGCTTTCAGGGTCTCTGGTCTCTAACCAGTAAATTCTCCAAGTCTGCTTCCAATGTTAACACTCAAATTTTGTAACTGATCAAATCAGACTCATAACAACTGGGACAGTTAAAACATGTAGACATGTTAACATGAAGTCTTGTGAGGACATCAAAATATGGGACTTCCGAGTCACCAAATCTCAGGAATTTCACTTAATTTCCAACTAGATACAATTTCTGGTAATGCGAAATAGGAGCAATATGAAATTAAAAATATAATTACTTCCCCATTTCCACATTCATTGTTGAATTGATAAAATATTCATTTTTATGAACCCATATGACTGTTGATTTTTCCTGAACATAATTAAGGGTCTCAGAGTATCAGTATAGTAATTCAGGCTGAATGACAATACAGTCTCATGTGATAACTTTCAAAGGAAATTGTGGTAAAGCCACAAGCAGTGCTGGAGAGGTGAGTAAACCAGCCCCTGTCTCTTGTTCTTGGCACCACCGAGTTCAAAACTGTCAGTTCTCATCCCTCCTCTATGCTGTCTAGCTTCCTCCTGGAAAATCATGGGCTGAATCCACAACACTCTAGAAAGCTGTCCTGACAAGGAAGTCTGCCTGTTTTTCAAGCTGAAGGATGCAGACTGAACTCCCATACTGGCCTGCTGTTGGTTTCTATCTTCCCGCCTCTAGTCTTATTTTTTATTTTTATTTTTCAATAGCACCTGAATTTTCTTTGGGGAGCCATTCTTTCACAACTCTCGGCCTATGAGATTTAGGTGGTGCTGTCAGGATGGACCTGCGCCTGGCTAACCAGCAAATTCAAGCACAGTGATTCTTATCTCAGGTTACCTGGAACTCATCTGCCATTGAACTTATTGGTGATGTTACAATTCCACTTCTTAAAAGCCAAACGAATTCTAGCCCTCTTATCTCAGAGCAAAGTCCCTTGCTTTCCACACAGGCAAATTCCACTTGTGTGGCCACAGTGCCACTAAGGTCACAGCATTTTTCATAGACAATGACAGCCCCATACTTGCCTACTGTTTTGATTTTCTGAGCTCTGCTCAGGATAACACACTATTGATTTTGAAGGTCAAAAAAGCTAATTCTTAGAAAAGAACACCAAGAAATATGCAGTTAGGGCAGAGCTAATAGTGAGTGAGTGGAATGTAGGAACAACCTTTTTTTTTCCCCTCCAGAAAAGGGCAGTGAGCTTTTCCTAGGAGAAAGAAGAGAAGAAAGCTTATTCATCTATAAAAGCCCACAAGAGTACGGCGAAACGGAAATCAATGGCTGTTGTCATTGTGTACATCACAATCACTGAAGGAGAAAAAGAGCGCTGAGTGGCAGACAGATGTCTTTCTAGAGCTTCTGACTCTTCAGAGAGGTGGTACAGTGTAATGGTTAAGGTCCTGAATTTTGAGCGGTCGAATTGCCTGGTTCCAAATCCCATCACAGTCATTTACTGGCTGGGCCAACTTGAGAAAGCTTCTTACCTCCTCTGCGCCTTACTTTCTTTGTCTGCAAAGTGGAGATTAAAGCTATCACATAGGTTTTTGTTCTAAGGAATTAGTGCATACAAAAGACTAACAGCATTGCCAGGCCTATCGTAACTGCTATTTCTGTTCTTGGCAGGTAGCGCTGCGGCGGTGTCCTGTTATCGTCTGCTCTTCATACTTGCCAAGTTCAGGATCACTTCCCAGCTCTTTGACCTATATCTCCATCTCACCAAATCTCAGAGCCTTTCCTCAACTACCATATTGCGGACAGCATCGTCTCCATTCTGGAGTCTAAACCCAAAGCTTCGGATGGTCTCAAGCACTCCTCCCAATGTGATGGATCCCAGAGGGGTAACTGTGCCAGATTCCAGCCAAGGCCCAAACGAATACGTCTCCCATCACAGCCAACGGCGTGGCTTGGCAAATGTGCCGTGTGCCTCCTGTCTGTAACACGGATGAAACTGCTCCTGTGGAACCTACGCAGGGCTGATGCTGGAGTCAGTGTCAAGCCCTACAGGCAACCCTCCCGGTCTGGGGGGGGGTCAGCCTGTGTTAGTGCCTCCTTGGACGCGGATCTCCCTGGAGGGAGTGCGGGCCACACACTCCTGTTCACAGTCTCCCCAGTCTCCACCAGGGGCTGATACTGAAATACACATTTGTTAAATAAGCAAGTGGTTTAGAGATGAGAACAGCTTCCGCTTTAGGGAAGACAGCTGTGTTATTGCCTCAAGATGAGTCACTCACACGGATTACTCCCAAGAACCAGGTTTTCAGTGGGCAAAAAATTAGACCGTACCGTGTTTTTTAACTCAGTTTTTAGTTTAGATTGGAGTATAGCTGATTTATAAGTTGCAGATGAACAGCAGAGGGATTCAGTCATACATATACATATATCCATTCTTTTTCAGATTCTTTTCCCATACAGGTTATTACAGAATATTGAATAGAGTTGCCTGTGCTATATAGTGGGTCTTTGTTGATTATCTGTCTTATATATGTAGTGTGTATATGTTAATCCCAAACTCTTATTTATTATGTTGGTTTATGGGTCTCTAAAACTGCTAATCCTAGTTACTAAATTGTCCCAAGTGAAAGCTACACTTTATGTGTTTATAATAAGGTTTTCTTAGTTTTAGTCTGGCAGGCTTTTTTTATGTCATGGATCAGTGCTGCACAAAGACATATGCTTTTTCGTTTGTTTTTTAAATTTATTTATTTTTAATTGAAGGATAATCACTTTATAGTATTATGTTGGTTTCTGCCAAACATCAGCATGAATCAGCCGTAGACCCACATGTCCCCCCACCCTGACCTTCCTTCCACCTCCCTCCCCATCCCACCCTCTATTTCTTTTCATAGAAGTTCGTGTAAAAAAAAAAAGGTAAAAAATAAAGTTGCTTGAACATGGTTCAGTAACAAACCATGAAATCTTTTCGGGGGCATCCTATGAGTACTTCGATAATAGTTCTTAAGCAGTCACATTAAGAAAAACATTTTGTCTTTATGTGTTACATTTTCTTTGCTTTTAATCTGTTGGAAAATTTAGAACAACCTTTGGCAATCATAGGTTGTATTTATAAAGCTAGACTGAGGCTTCATTAATCACTGTATCATGAATTTATATTAGGTTTAGGAAATCTTGCAAACATTTATAACATTTAGTTTTTCATTAACTTGCTAGAAGGAAGTTTGTGAATAATTTGTTAGTTGAGACATCTGTGAAAACAGATCCAGTTAATTTATTAAGGGAGTAGTCGCTACAATCTCTCAGAGCAAAACCTTCTTCCCTGTTGTATTCACTAGTTCTACCCCTAGTATGTGAATGTCCAGTTTGTTGCTACAGTCTTTTCTAATTCTGGTCTTAAGTAGCCTAGTTCTACTAGGGCATTCATTTTCTTCAGCATTCAGTTTTAATGGCAGATACTTGTTAACTTTGCTCAATTTCTGTAACTCTTAGAAGTAAATCCAGTTTTATTCAGGGCAAGAGCTGATGCAGCTGGAGGGTGGGTTTTCTTGGTAAGGTACAGAGGGGCTAAGAGAGCTGCTGGGGTATGCTTGCTGTTATTCTAGGAGGCATTCCGCCTCTAAAGCAGCCCATAGCATGAGAGAAGCCATCTCACATACAGCAGCTTGTCATAAATTAAGTTGACCTCGGGACAAAAAATTATTTTTGGAGAACTTTTCTCTAAGAACAAGGCCTCCGGCTTATCAGGTAGTTAACAAAAATAACTCCTTTAATAAGTCTTGGCATCTCAAATTCAGTTTGGTTTCAAGAAATCCAGAGAAGAGCTCTGTTTACTGTATATCTGTGCCTAAGCGCAAAGCCGCAAACAAGGCAAGGACCTGCCAAATGCTCTCGTGGGGCTCACCGTGAATAATGAACAACCCAAACACAGCTAAGCGAGGCACCGCATCCATCCACGGGGCAAATATTAACGTGGACTCAGAGCTTCCCGTCTCCGGAAAACATGGACGAAAATGCAGGAACCAGAATAGCTGATGTTATGGAGCCCCAGTTTGATTTGCTACTGGTTATATAACTAAAGTGCAACGTATGCAAAACACAGTAGGATTTATCCATTCACCTGACACTTCTTTTCGCTCTTACCATATGAAAAAGTACTGCGTGAGGGCCTGAACAAGACCCAAGGCCTATCCCCAAGTTATACAGCAATTACCGGGTATAGAAAAACCATGTAGATGCTTGAAATGAGCAAATCCCATCCATGGGATTTTTCCAGGCAAGAATACTGGAGTGGGTAGCCTTTCCCTTCTCCAGGGGATCTTCCCGACCCAGAGATTGAACCCAGGTCTCCCTCATTCCAGGCAGACTCTAAGCCACCAGGGAATCCTTGGAGGGTCTGCCCAAGAAGAGCTCAAATGCATTAAAATGATAGACTTTGGTCTCCAAGAAGCCTGTTCAGCCGGTCTTGGTGGCGGAAATCCTAGCCATGGATTGTTGCCTTGGTGACACTCCTAAACACTGGCCTCTGGACTCCTGTGCACTCAGCCACAGCTTATGAGCCATATCAGCTTGCTTCCTGCTTTCTTTCCGGTCCTGGCTAACCCTGGCAAGAGCCTACACTGAGTTCCATACCATCACATCAGAGGCCATAGCACGTCTGCCTTTAGCCCAGCACCGCCAGCTGTCCTAACGCGGGGCTCAGTAAGGCGGGGTAGGACAGGCTTGCTCTGGGCCTCAGATAAGAGTTCTAACCCCCTCCTTCTCTGTTTACAGAAGCTGCGAAATCTTGGACAAAATAGTTAACCCTCCCAGGCTTTAAGGCTTCTACTTCAAGGCAGAAAAGAGTTTTTAACCTCCTCTGTTAGGAGGAGTAAACGAGGTAGTGCAGGTAAAGTGCTCAGCACGTAACTGTGCTAAGCAGGGGAGAGTTAGCATTTTCTTCTCTCTCAGACCCTCACTTTAACGAGCCAGCCTCCACACTTGCACCTGACCATTTGCCAGCTTAGCTCTTGAGTGTTCATTCCCATTTGGCAGCCTGTCTTCTCCAGGCCCTCCACGGAGAGCCCCAGGTCCCTTGCCCACTGCCAGGCAAGGAAGGGGACCATTCCCCTCATCAACAGATGATGCAGTGTCTGTGAAACATGAGGTTCCCACAGACAATTCCTGCCTCACCTGAGCACAGTGATGCTTCAGATAAAGAGATGCTGAGTACAGGGGTGAAGGGCTGAGCTTAGACCAAGACCCGTTATTCCTTGAGAGAACCCCAGAGAAGGTCAAGTGGAGAGAAGAGATTGTCCTTATTCCTTTCGGGTCTCTCTCCTATTCCTCACACCCAGGAGCAAGCGTGACGTGGTGTTTGAAGGCCACCAGGAATCCTAGGGCCAGACTGCCTGGGTTCAAGTCTTGATTCGACCATCCACTAGCTGATGACGTAGAGGGAGTTCCTTAACCTCACACCTCAGTTTCCTCAACCACAAGGCAAGGACAGTACCTACCTGATAGGGTTGTTTCAGGAGCCACTCAGTTCAGTCCTGGTAACTGCCTAGAACAAGGCTTGGGACACAGTAAACCCTATCCAAGTGTTTTTAAAATATAGCATATTTAAAATGCTAGGTATTAAAGCTGTTCCTAAACCTTGACGGGTGCGTGCGTGTACTAGCCCTTTCCTTTTACCTCAGTCAAACCCGGAGGAGCTCCACAGAAACCACCCATGAAAATCCTGAAGGCTGCTGCTGTTGCCATGTTTGGTCAAAAATCTAGAAACACAGCCTTAATGTCTGCCACCCTCTTCCATCAGAGAGTGAAGGACATGGGCTTCACGAAATTAGATGAAGTGATCTCCCTTGAATGGATTATCCAAGGCTTCTACTTGACTAAAGAAATAATGCTAGCTCTTTGTATATAAAAGCTGAAAAAAAGAAAAAAACTCTGTAGAGGAAAACTGCCATTTAACCTTGGGGCAAGCTGGATGACTGTTACTGGTAAAGGTTACACACGCTCAGACTTGGGAGCGCTCCGTCTCCCCGTGAAGAGTGTATGTTGTCATATTTGCGTCCCCCAAAGCCCTCCGCTCAGCTCCTTCTGCCGCGCAGCCGGCCCGCATCCGGGAACACGGAAGCCTGCTCCTGTTGAGTTTATCTGGCTCCTCTCGCTTAACGTCCTGACTGCGCACTCACCAGGTCCTGAGCGACACGGATGAACAAGAGACACATGGGGTAGGTTGTCCTGGAGCTTTCGATTTTGAGAATAAGAAGTGACTTTTTCTTGTTTTGTAACTCTGTCTAAACAGCTGGTAAAATAGTGCTCCCTTACATGGACATTTGATAAACTTAGACTCAAGGAGGAGCAGTTAGCAGAGAGACAGGAGAACAGGACTCTGTTAGAAATAAGGCTGTGTTTTCTTGGATAAGTGACTTACATGTCCGGAGTTTCTGATCCCTTAACTGTGTGATGTTAGGGGTGGCCTGCGTTGTCTTCAAAGGTTCCTGCCTCCTCTAAATGTCACTAAACTGTGTTTATGAAATGTTACGATAACTGCAGGCGGGTACACCAGTGTTAGCTGCCTTTTAAGGGAGGGGGTTGGAACTTAAAAATAAGATAAATTACTAAAGCATCTGTGAAAGAAGCATGAAAGTTTCTAGGACCAGTTTCATAGGTTGCTTTTGAGTTATTATAACTTCACTATTTAAGACAGCTAGTGGGGAGCTGCTGTATAGACAGGGAGCCCAACTCAGTGCCCTGCGATGGCCTAGAGGGGCGGGATGGGGCTTGGGAGGGAGGTTTGGGGGCAGGGATATGGGTATTCATGTAGCTGATTCATGTTGCTGTACAGCAGAAACCCACACAACAGTGTAAAGCAATTATACTCCAATTAAAAAATAATTCACCATTTAGATTCTTGCTTCAAACTACAAATAATAAAAAAAGAGTGAAGGTGATACCAGGCAAAGGATGGACTTAGTGTTGTGTCTTTTAAAACAACTGATAGGAAATTTTAGTTTCAACATAAGTATTTGGAGATACAGTCTCTTTTCTCCTTGAGTGAGGTAAATATATACTTATCCAAAAGTGACTACACAGGGGGTAAAATTATCCACAAAACTTAGCTCAGTGTGAGTCTGAAATAATGACTTCCATGGGCAATTAGGCTTATGAATCTAGGTTCTCTGTAAACTGTATGTTCTTGTATTTACAGTTTGATCTGTATATATTCAATGACTGATGATTAAGAGGAAAAAACATTATACAATCCATATTGCTATGATTTTAAAAAGCAGTCTGAATACCACCACAGGAAATTTTACTGCATGTGAAATGTCAGGGAAAATATTAAGTCCAGTACTTCCTTACACCAATAATTAATGTTGGGTCATACTCATACAGGCCTCTAAGATCCTAAAAGATGATTCATTAAAAATCTGCCATTTTGCAGAAGCCTAGGGAAAGTGATCTTCCCAAGGTCACTCCGTGAATTAACAGCAGAGCTGGAAATCTAACCTTTCCTTTGTGGATTAAGCCCACAGACTCTGTCCTCTGTGTGTGGAGCAAACGGACACAGATGACATCTGCTACCTATCTTTTAAAGATGCTCAGTTTAGAAAGCTCAGAATATCCTTACATTACGAGTCTTTGCTGTAGCTGTTTATCTTAGTCCAGTTGCTTATCATTAAACTAAACCTTTCGTTTACCCTTATGACCTAAACATTTATTTTAAGAGTCCCCCCTTTTCTCCTTCTTCTTTTTCTATTCCCATATTTTATATAAAAGGGCTTCCCAGGTGGCACAGTGGTAAAGAATCTGCCTGTAATGCAGGAGTTTTGGGTTCAATCCCTGAGTCGGGAGGATCCCCCGGAGTAGGAAATGGCAAGCCACTCCAGTATCCTTGCCTGGGAAATCCTGTGGATAGAGGAGCCTGCCGGGCTACAGGTCATGTGGTCACAAAGAGTCGGACACGACTGAGCGACTGAGTGCACACACTCACATCCTGTATGACGCTTACCTTTGCTCGCTTTACCTATAATCTCACTCAACTTGGTCCAGCTGTTGGTGCAGCCCTTGGAAAGCTCTACAGCATTTCCATTTAGGACACTTAGAAGGATTTTACTTTCAATTTTGAAAGCTGGCACATATGCATTTATATCTGGTATTTCTTATATCTCAGTTATTTTTGAGCTGCTATCAAAGATTTAATGTTGACTATGTTAACTTTATCTCTCTCATCCGACACTTTGAAGATAAAGTCCTTCATCCTGGGTCATCCTAGGGAACTGCACTATTAAGTCCTGGATAGAATGCTGAATATTACTTGACACACGTGTTCGATGGTGGTGACCCACTAGAGGGCACGGGCCGGTAGGGCAATAAACACAAAACGAGCGAAGGCGGAATTAAAGTTTTGATGCTACTCAGGCAAAGAAAGTTGTTCTATCAAGTTTGCACAGGTGGTTAAGTTATCAGCTTCTCTCAGTCTAAGCTGATAAAACACATTTTCTCAGAAACACTGAAGAGAGAATCCCTCTTCTTCATCTCTGCTTCTATAGGGAAAGAAAGTCATTTCCCACAACTGTGCGAACCTATATGCTTATGTCTTAGCTTCCAGCATAGGCTAATTGCTAGAAAGGAAACTTAATCTCTGAGACTGAGTTAATACGATGCTTCTAGAACTGTCAGTGTGAAAAACTGATGGCGAGGAATTCTCCCTTTGATTACGTCAGACTAGCTTATATATCATCATTGACTAAAATCATGAAAGCTGCATAAGGAAAACGTCTGAAGCCATCTGAGGGCTTCCAAGAACCTTCCCTCTGTGCTTGAGGAGCTGTGATGCTGAAGACAAAGGAAGCCAGGGAGAGCCTGACATTTGGTTGAACATTTCTCCTGAGCCATTTGCTGATTTGTTAACAATGGGTGAAACGAATAAAAACTAAGCAGAATTTCTGGCAGGCTCGCAACTCTGATGAGACAAAAATTTGAGTTTAAGCCCATCAGAGAAGAGGGCTGATAAAAACTCTATACTTTCAATGAGCCCCTATGAAGGCTTAAAGGGAAAGTGAAAGTCGCTCAGTCGTGTCCAACTCTTTGCGACCCCATGGACCATACAGTCCATGGAATCCTCCAGGCCAGAATACTGGAGTGGGTAGCCTTTCCCTTCTCCAGGGGATCTTCCCAACCCAGGGATCGAACCCAGGTCTCCTATACTGCAGGCGGATTCTTTACCAGCTGAGCCACCAGGGAAGCCCAAGAATACTGGAGTGGGTAGCCTATCCCTTCTCCAAGGCATCTTCCCAACCGAGGAATCAAACTGGGGTCTCCTGCAATGCAGACGGATTCTTTACCAACTGAGCTATCAGGGAAGCCCATGAAGGCTTAAACTTCAGGGCAACAGGAAACATACCTGCCCTCACAAAAATCGAAACCAAGATTTGAGTTATCTCAAACCCCAATTAGATTAAAATAGTCTGCCTCTAACCTAATTGCCTAACAGAAGCTGAAGTATATTCTCTCAAGGAGGAAGATGCCATCACCCAGAGCCTCAGATTATCTCTACAATCTTTCAGAAACAAGGCCTGGAATTTAATTTTAAAATTACAAGGAAAAAAATAGAAGAAAGTCTTTGCGAACTTAGGTTAGGCACAAATTCCTTAGCCACGGTAGCAAAAGCTCAGTCTATCAAGGAATAAATTGATACATCGCTTTCTCAAAACTGAAACCTTCTACTCTTTGAAAGACACTTTTAGGAGAACAAAAAGAGAAGCTATAGAATGATGGGAAATATTTGTAAATTACATCTCTGATAAAGGACTTGAATCCAGAGTATGTAAAGATCTCTCAAAACACCCAATAATAAGAGAACAAATCATTCAGTTAAAAATGAACAAACAGTTGAAAGGAGACTTCACCAAAAGCAATGTATACATGACAACCGAGCGCATGAAAAACGCTCCACATCCTTAGTTACTAAGGACGTTAAAATGTGAGTTAAGATCACAATGAGATGCTACACATTCTAGTTACAATGACAAAAAGAAAAAACGACAAAACCAAATACTTGCAAAGATGTACTAAAAGCTGCTGGTGTTCATATATTTCTGGTGGGAATGGAAAGTGGTGCAGTCAATTTGGGAAATAAAAGGGTTTCCATTCCTTGTAAGATTAAACATCCACTTAAAATAAGACCTAGCAATCCTACTCCTATTTATTTTCCCAAGACAAATAAAAATTTACATTCACACAAAGCCTGTATATGAACGTTCACAGTAACTTTATTTGTCATCACCTCAAACTGGAAGCAATCACAGAGGGCGATCTCAATGATGTCTCTCAGGAACAGACTGAAGAAGCATACAAACCTTAGCTAGATACAGATCACTTAACAACATGATTTACAAAATGGAGCTTATTGGCGTATCTAGGAAACTGCACCCCAAGCGTCAGAATATAAATAATGTCCCAGTGCTTTTGAATTATTTACAAATTGAGCTACACTGGACCATAAACATGGCTCTACAAATTTCAAATGACATAACAGTGAGAGTATTCTCTGACCACAGTGAAATGAAGCTAAAAATCTATCTAAAAAGTAGGAAGTCACCAAATGCCCCCAAATTTGGAGTTTATCTATATAAAATCTGTTGTTTAAAGAGGAGAGATCAATAAAAGTTATAATATATTTTGGACTGAAGTGTATAAATAGAATATATCAAATATGTTCTAAATATATTGTAAATATATAGCTATATTCTAGATATATTCTAAATATATCAAATAGAATATATCAAATCTTGTAGAATGCAACTTACATAAAGGGAAATTTATAGCTTTTAGTGCATATATTTCAAAGAAGGAAAGACAAAATCAATTATCTAAGCATTTGTCTCAAAAGGTAAAGAAGAGAAAACACCAGTAGAGTCACCAAAAGTAGAAGGAAAAAATAATATATAAAAGTTCAAAAATGATGAAATGGCATGAAATCCAACGAGAATAAACGAATGTAAAAACTAGTCCCTTTCAAAGTATAGTAAGAAAGATAAACCCCTGACAATAATGATGAGCGAGAAAGAGAATTCCTAACACCACTTATAGAAATGATGACATCACATAAATTCTTCATTTGTTTGAAACACATAGCAGGATAGTATTAACTTTTTGCCAACAAATTGAAAAGTCAAATAAACTAGGCAGGTTGACTGAAAAAACACAACCTTTTTCAAAAAATGATGTAAGAAGAAATAATATATGACTATCACTAAATATAAGTAATCAAATTTATATTTAAAATTCATCCCATAAAAAATTCCAGACCAAAATGGCACCATTAATGAATTCTCCTACACATTTAAGGACAAAATAATATTAATCTCATACAAACACTTCCAGAGAACAGAAAACAACAGTCAGCTTATTTTTTGAAGCCACCATAATCTTGAGAACAGAAGCCTATATGAATATTACAGAAAAGAAAAATTATACTCAATCTCTTTCATGAACATAGATGTAAAATAATTCTAAACAAAATGCTAGCAACCCAAATCCAGTGATATACAAAACAGAAACATACAGCACGGTTAATGATGTAAGTTTGGTTTAGTTATACAAGAAACAATCAGTATAATTCAATGCATTATAAGAACAAAGAAAACATTATATCTCATTGAAGAATTAAAAACATTTCATGAAATTTAATACCGCTTGGCGCAGAAGCTAGGCGGCTGCAACGGCTCGGCGCAGAAGCGTGGCCGAGAGGAGCTAGGCCGGGCTGGGGGCTGGGGGCCGGGGATGGTGGCGAGAGGAATTACCCAAGGCCCAAGGAGCAGGGGCTGCGTGGGCACAGGAGGGACGAGAGGAGTTACTCCACATTCAAGGTCAGGAGGGGCCGTCGTGAGTAGGTACCCCTTGTCCAAGGTAAGGAGCAATGGCTGCACTTTGCTGGAGCAGCCTTGAAGAAATACCCCACGTCCAAGGTAAGAGAAACCCAAGTAAGATGGCAAGTGTTGCGAGAGGGCATCAGAGGGCAGACACACTGAAACTAAAATTACAGAAAACTAGCTAATCTAATCACACGGACCACAGCCTTGTCTATCTCAATGAAACTAAGCCATGCTGTGTGGGGCCACCCAAGACGGATGGGTCATGGTGGAGAGGTCTGACAGAATGTGGTCCACTGGAGAAAGGCATGGCAAACCACTTCAGTATTCTTGCCTTGAGAACCCCATGAACAGTATGAAAAGGCAAAAAGATAGGACACTGAAGGATGAACTCCCCAGGTCAGTAGGTGCCCAATATGCTAATGGAGATCAGTGGAGAAATAACTCCAGAAAGAATGATGGGATGGAGCCAATGCAAAAACAATACCCAACTGTGGATGTGACTGGTGATAGATGCAAAGTCTGATGCTGTAAAGAGCAATATTGCATAGGAACCTGGAATGTTAGGCCCATGAATCAGGCAAATTGGAAGTGGTCAAACAGGAGATGGTAAGAGTGAACGTCGACATTCTAGGAATCAGCGAACTAAGATGGACTGGAATGGGTGAATTTAACTCAGATGACCATTATATCTACTACTGTGGGCAGGAATCCCTTAGAAGAAATGGAGTAGCCATCATAGTCAACAAAAGAGTCCAAAAGGCAGTACTTGGATGCAATCTCAACAACGACAGAATGATCTCTGTTCGTTTCCAAGGCAAACCATTCAATATCATGGTAATCCAAGTCTATGCCCCGACCAGTAATGCCGAAGAAGCTGAAGTTGAACAATTCTATGAAGACCTACAAGACCTTCTAGAACAAACACCCAAAAAAGATGTCCTTTTCATTATAGGGGACTGGAATGCAAAAGTAGGAAGTCAAGAAACACCTGGCGTAACAGGCAAGTTTGGCCTTGGAGTACAGAATGAAGCAGGGCAAAGGCTAATAGAGTTTTGCCACGAGAACGCACTGGTCATAGGAAACATCCTATTCCAACAACACAAGAGAAGACTCTACACGTGGACATCACCATATGGTCAACACCGAAATGAGATTGATTATATTCTTTGCAGCCAAAGATGGAGATGCTCTGTACAGTCAGCAAAAATAAGACTGGGAGCAGACTGTGGCTCAGATCATGAACTGCTTATTGCCAAATTCAGACTTAAATTGAAGAAAGTAGGGAAAACCACTAGACCATTCAGGTATGACCTAGATCAAATCCCTTATGAATATACAGTGGAAGTGACAAATAGATTTAAGGGACTAGACCTGATAGACAGAGTGCGTGATGAACTATGGACAGAGGTTCGTGACATTGTACAGGAGACAGGGATCAAGAAAATTCCCATGGAAAAGAAATGCAAAAAAGCAAAATGGCTGTCTGAGGAGGCCTTACAGATAGCTGGGAAGAGAAGAGAAGCGAAAAGCAAAGGAGAAAAGGAAAGCTATTCCCATCTGAATTCAGAGTCCCAAAGAATAGCAAGGAGAGATAAGAAAGCCTTCCTCAGTGATCAGTGCAAAGAAATAGAGGAAAACAATAGAATGGGAAAGACTAGAGATCTCTTCAAGAAAATTAGAGATACCAAAGGAACATTTCATGCAAAGATGGGCTCGATAAAGGACAGAAATGGTATGGACCTAACAGAAGCAGAAGATATTAAGAAGAGGTGGCAAGAATACACAGAAGAACTGTACAAAAAAGATCTTCATGACCCAGATAATCACGATGGTGTGATCATTCACCTAGAGCCAGACATCCTGGAATGTGAAGTCAAGTGGGCCTTAGAAAGCATCACTACGAACAAAGCTAGTGGAGGTGATGGAATTCCAGTTGAGCTATTTCAAATCCTCAAAGGTGATGCTGTGAAAGTGCTGCATTCGATATGCCAGCAAATTTGTAAAACTCAGCAGTAGCCACAAGACTGGAAAAGGTCAGTTTTCGTTCCAATCCCAAAGAAAGGCAATGCCAAAGAATGCTCAAACTACCGCACAATTGCACTCATCTCACATGCTAGTAAAGTAATGCTCAAAATTCTCCAAGCCAGGCTTCAGCAATACGTGAACCATGAACTTCCAGATGTTCAAGCTGGTTTTAGAAAAGGCAGAGGAACCAGAGATCAAGTTGCCAACATCCGCTGGATCATTGAAAAAACAAGAGAGTTCCAGAAAAACATCTATTTCTGCTTTATTGACTATGCCAAAGCCTTTGACTGTGTGGATCACAATAAACTGTGGAAAATTCTGAAAGAGATGGGAATACCAAACCATCTGACCTGTCTCTTGAGAAATCTGTATGCAGGTCAGGAAGCAACAGTTAGAACTGGACATGGAACAACAGACTGGTTCCAAATAGGAAAAGGAGTATGTCAAGGCTGTATACTGTCACCCTGCTTATTTAACTTATATGCAGAGTACATAATGAGAAACGCTGGGCTGGAAGAAACACAAGCTGGAATCAAGATTGCTGGGAGCAATATCAATAACCTCAGATATGCGGATGACAGCACCCTTATGGCAGAAAGTGAAGAAGAACTAAAGAGCCTCTTGATGAAGGTGAAAGAGGAGAGTGAAAAAGTTGGCTTGAAGCTCAACGTTTGGAAAACTAAGATCATGGCATCTGGTCCCATCACTTCATGGGAAATAGATGGGGAAACAGTGGAAACAGTGTCAGACTTTATATTTTTGGGCTCCAGAATCACTGCAGATGGTGATTGCAACCATGAAATTAAAAGATGCATACTCCTTGGAAGGAAGGTTATGGCCAACCTAGATAGCATATTTAAAAGCAGAGACATTACTTTGCCAACAAAAGTCCGTCTAGTCAAGGCTATGGTTTTTCCAGTTGTCATGTATGGATGTGAGAGTTGCACGGTGAAGAAAGCTGAGCGCCGTAGAATTGATACTTTTAAACTGTGGTATTGGAGAAGACTCTTGAGAGTCCCTTGGACTGCAAGGAGATCCAATCAATCCATCCTAAAAGAGATCAATCCTGGGTGTTCATTGGAAGGACTGATGTTGAAGCTGAAACTCCAATACTTTGGCCACCTCATGCGAAGAGTTGACTCATTGGAAAAGACCCTAATGCTGGGTAGGATTGGGGGCAGGAGGAGAAGGGGACGACAGAGGATGAGATGGTTGGATGGCATCACTGACTCGATGGACATGGGTTTGGGTAGACTCTGGGAGTTGGTGATGGACAGAGAGGCCTGGCGTGCTGCATTTCATGGGGTCGCAAAGAGTCAGACACGACTGAACGACTGAAATGAACTGAACTGAACTGAACACCTATTCAAGAAAAAAAAAAAAAAAAAAACTTCTCACCAAAATAGAAATAGATGGAAACTACCTTAATGGACATGGGTTTGGGTAGACTCCGGGAGTTGGTGATGGACAGAGAGGCCTGGCGTGCTGCAGTTCATGGGGTCGCAAAGAGTCGGACACGACTGAGTGACTGAACTGAACTGAACCTTAATTTGACAAAGTCTATCTATTAAAAAGGTTTCTCTGTTGGTTCCGCAATAAAGAACTGGCTGCAATGCAGGAGACTTGGTTCAGTCCTTGGGTTAGGAAGATCCCCTAGTGGAAGGAATGGCAACCCACTCCAGTATTCTTGCCTGGGGAATCCCATGGACAGAGGAGCCTGGTGGGCTACAGTCCATGGGGTCGCAAAAGAGTTGGACACGACTTAGTGACTAAACAACAGCAAATATAAGATGACCAATGCTTTGCAAGTTGGTGAATGTAAACAAATTAACCAGTTAAATACATGAAATTAAAAGCAATTTTTCTGAAATTTTTTTCGTTCACCCTTTTATCACACTTATTTCATTCTTTAATTAAATATTCTCTTGAGATTTATTTTGTGTTCATAGTCCTACATAGTCCAAAGACTTGGACGTGACTTAGTAAACAACAACATCTATTTTTAAAGCTTGTAGCTAGCTTCAGAACAAATAGTGAAAGACAAAAAGCACTCCCTTGAGGTTGAGAATGAGACCAGGACATCTGCAACCTATACTTTCATTTGACATTGTCTCAGAGGTATTAGCCTGGGAAATAAGTCAAGAAAAATAAGAAAAATATGTCAGAATTAGAAAAGATACTGTCATCATTCACAGTCATAATAGTCCAAACTTGGAGACAACTCACAAATCCATCAACAGTGGAATGGACAAATGCATCTATACAGTCAGCAAAAACAAGACTGGGAGCTGACTGTGGCTCAGATCATGAACTCCTTATTGCCAAATTCAGACTGAAATTGAAGAAAGTGGGGAAAACCACTAGACCTTTCAGGTATGACCTAAATCAAATCCCTTATGACTGACTATACAGTGGAGGTGAGAAATCGATTCAAGGGACTAGATCTGATAGACAGAGTGCCTGATGAACTATGGACAGAAGTTTGTGACATTGTACAGGAGGCAGGGATCAAGATCATCCCCAAGAAAAGAAATGCAAAACGGCAAAAATGGTTGTCTGAGGAGGGCTTACAAATACCTGAGGAAAGTAGAGAAGCTCTAAAGGCAAAGGAGAAAAGGAAAGATATTCCCATTTGAATGCAGAGTTCCAAAGAATAGCAAGGAGAGATAAGAAAGCCTTCCTCAGCGATCAGTGCAAAGAAATAGAGGAAAACAATAGAATGGGAAAGACTAGAGATCTCTTCAAGAAAATTAGAGATACCAAGGGAACATTTCATGCAAAGATGGTCTCGATAAAGGACAGAAATGGTATGGACCTAACAGAAGCAGAAGACATTAAGAAGAGGTGGCAAGAATACACAGAAGAACTGTACAAAAAAGATCTTCACAACCCAGATAATCACGATGGTGTGATCACTCACCTAGAGCCAGACATGCTGGCATGTGAAGTCAAGTGGGCCTTAGGCAGCATCACTATGAACAAAGCTAGTGGAGGTGATGGAATTCCAGTTGAGCTATTTCAAATCCTCAAAGATGACACTGTGAAAGTGCTGCATTCAATATGCCAGCAAATTTGGAAAACTCAGCAGTGGCCACAAGACTGGAAAAGGTCAGTTTTCATTCCAGTCCCAAAGAAAGGCAATGCCAAAGAATGCTCAAACTACTGCACAATTGCACTCATCTCACACACTAGTAAAGTAATGCTCAAAATTCCCCAAGCCAGGCTTCAGCAGTATATGAACTGTGAACTTCCGATGTTCAAGCTGGTTTTAGAAAAGGCAGAGATCAAATTGCCAACATCCGCTGGATCATCGAAAAAGCAAGAGAGTTCCAGAAAAACATCTATTTCTGCTTTATTGACTATGCCAAAGCCTTTGACTGTGTGGATCACAATAAACTGTGGAAAATTCTGAAAGAGATGGGAATACCAGACCACCTGACCTGTCTCTTGAGAAACCTGTAAGCAGGTCAGGAAGCAACAGTTAGAAGTGGACATGGAACAACAGACTGATTCCAAATAGGAAAAGGAGTATGTCAAGGCTGTATATCATCACCCTGCTTATTTAACTTATATGCAGAGCACATCATGAGAAACACTGGGCTGGATGTAGCAGAAGCTGGAAGCAAGATTGCCAGGAGAAATATCAATAACCTCAGATATGCAGATGACACCACCCTTATGGCAGAAAGTGAAGGACTAAAAAGCTTCTTGATGAAAGTGAAAGAGGAGAGTGAAAAAGTTGGCTTAAAGCTCCACATTCAGAAAACTAAGATCATGGCATGTGGTCTCATCACTTCATAGCAAATAGATGGGGAAACAGTGGAAACACTGGCTGACTTTATTTTTCTGAGCTCCAAAATCACTGTAGATGGTGATTGCAGCCATGAAAATCAAAGACACTTACTCCTTGGAAGGAAAGTTATGACCAACCTAGACAGCATATTCAAAAGCAGAGACATTAGTTTGTCAACAAAGGTCCGTCTAGTCAAGGCTATGGTTTTCCCAGTGGTCATGTATGGATGTGAGAGTTGGATTATAAAGAAAGCTGAGTGCAGAAGAATTGATGCTTTTGAACTGTGGTGTTGGAGACGCCTCTTGAGAGTCCCTTGGACTGCAAGGAGATCCCTCCAGTCCATCCTAAACGAAATCAGTCCTGAATATTCACTGGAAGACTGATATTGAAGCTGAAGCTCCAATACTTTGGCCACCTGATGAGAAGAGCTTACTCACTGGAAAAGACCCTGATGCTGGGAAAGATTGAGGGCTGGAGGAGAAGGGATGAGATGGTTGGATGGCATCCCCAACTCGATGGACATGAGTTTGGGTGGACTCTGGTAGTTGGTGATGGACAGGGAGGCCTGGTGTACTGTGGTTCATGGGGTTGCAAAGAGTCGGTCACGACTGAGCAACTGAACTGAACTAGTCATTTTGGATTGACCTCATTTGAACTTGATTACCTTTGTAAAGACCCTATTTCCAAATAAGGTCACATTATGGATTGACAGGTGTTAGGATTTTGACAGCATGTTTTTGGAGGGCAATTCAAATTGTACAACAAGCAGCCACCAACAAAGTGTGCTTTTTCAGCTGACATACATTAAATTCGCAGACTGCCTCGGCTAGGAACTACACTGCTCCCTAGTCCTCTGCTCTCCACGCTAGCTAGCTTTCTAGTTGTTTGCTTTGCCTCTTTTTGAGTTGGCCTAAGACTCTGCTGTATAACACATGATACCTGTACCAGCAGCATCAGGATCATCTAGGAGTTTGCCAGAAATGGAAACCTTAGGTCTCATCTCAGAACTCCTGAATCAGAATCTGCATTGTAAAAGATCCTCAGGGGATTCATATGCACTGTACTGAAGAAGGAGCTCCCCTGAGAACCATGGAGTCCTGAAACTAAAGCAGGAAATTGCCTCTTCCCTTAAACCTTGTTTAATCCTGGGAGAGACTCAGGTGTTCTCTGCAGGCTGCCTTCTGCTTTCTCCTCACCTGTTCTCCTGACTTGTCCTGACCGTGAGGACTCTGTCGGCATCATCTGGTCTGACTCATCCCTTGGTATCCGTCTTCCTCACCAGTCCTTCCCAAGTCTTTCTCCTTTCCTGGACACCCACCTTGGGCTTCTGTTCTGCTGCTGCCTAAGCCCCAGCGTGCTATAAATAATTGCAAGTCCCACTGCACCTGGAGTATGAAGAGTTACAACAAAGCAAGTCAAAGACAATCGAACAGATGTATTACCGTCTCCTCAAACGACACGAGAATGTTGGTTTCATTAGTTTCACAATGTGTATGATAGCTCTTTTCTCCGTTACTAATGTCATCCACAAAGCTAAAAACAGAAGCTGCCCACCAGCTGGCAAAGTGTATGATGTAAAGCAAAATCAAAATATTGTGATATTGGAGTCATAAAGGTACGTATTAACTATGCTGGCCCTACCTTGCATTGGACGCTCTCTGAGGCAGAAAATTAAATGGCTTTCATTTGATGAAAAAGTAACATTCCATTTAGAGGACACCATTTGTTGCAGAAGTTCATTTAGATGAAAAAAAGGTGACTGGCAGAAAAGCAATCAATAAACCATAGGAAACATGTCATTTTCATCCTATATGTAAATCTAGTTCACTAGTAAGAGGAAAAAAAGGAATACTAAATTTATTATATTTCATCGCTGTTACTTTTAATAAAAGTTTAGGCTCAATTACCAATTTTTCTTTTTTAGAAAATTACTTTGCATCATCTTGATCACTACTTACTGCATTAAGATATTACTAACCACTTATGAAAAAGATGCGTTTTTTTCTACTGCTATTTACATATGAATTTTTACATCTCATAGAGCTGATTTTTTTAAGCTAGGAATACCTATTCCCCGTTTTTTTAATCCAGTCTTTAGCAGAAAGCCAATTAATGTCTTACATTTAATGGTATGTTACCACTATCCATTTAGCTTTATTTTTAAAATCTATATACGATTCCTTTTCTTAAGGCAATTAAAAAAAATGTGATTAAATGTTTTAAATGGAGTTGTTTGCCTGAAACTTGATCAGTAACAATTCTTATTGATGCCATCCAGTTAGATTGAGATGCTAGGATTCAAACGGAAAATATTGAACAACAAATACTATCTTCCTTATATAGGACATGTCAAGCTCTTCTAGGAAATGTGTTTTTGGTTAGGCATTCTAGAAAGAAAGCATTTATGACCAGGAAAGTGCATGCACTGAAAAACAAAGCAGGTTGGATGGAGACTGACATTTCACACTGAGAAGGGCGATGATCGGCTCGGACAAGACAGAATCGGAGCTCGTGTTTCTTACTCTGCTAGTAAATCACTTCCATGGCTCTGGGCACTCAATTAACCTCCCTGGACCTCATTTTCTGTCTACACAGGTAGGCCTCTACTTACTGCAGAAAGGTGCTTTTGATATGAAATATGGAAATAAGCTAAACAGAAACAACTTGAGTAAAACAACTTTCCTATTCAATAGTCATTAAACAAACAGCTTGAAGCCCTATTTACGGGCGACACTGCTGACTTGAGGAGCTAACTCGTGATCTAAGGAATGTTGAGTTCAGTTCAGTTCAGTCGCTCAGTCGTGTCCGCCTCTTTGCGACCCCATGAACCGCAGCCCGCCAGGCCTCCAGAATCGAGCGCATGGATACTGCGGCCACAGAAGTCAGGGTCTTTCTGCTGCTTACCCAGCAGAGGCAGGCACCTGCATCCGCAGAGGGGTGCGGTGTTGTACAGAGGTCCCCTTGCTGACTCTGCCGGGCCCGGACAGGTGTCCATCTGGAGGGTGCAGAGCTGCCAGTGAGGTGGAGAGGAGGGCCGGAGACGCGATGAGGTCCCGAGCGAGGGCCGAGGAGCGACCTGATCACAGGTCACGATCTGACAACGCCCGCGCGCGAACCTCACCGCCTCTCTGCACCCCCGATTTCAGCCTACGCGGCCTCTCGGGATTATTCAGAGGAGGGTGTGAAGTCACAGGTGCGCACGGTGCCTGCTGCATAAGAGACGCCCTGCAAGGCAGCGATGCTATTTTATCATCACCACCACCATCACCATCTTATTCTTTCTTCCTTTCACCAGGATCAGGGGCTCTGGGACTGCTCGCTTCCACAACTCTACAGTTAAAGCTACACCTGGAGCCAGTGTTTCCTGGCTTACAGGATGATGGCTTTAATTAATGTTCTGTATCTCTCAAAGATAATCTCATGTTATTTGTTACCTACTGAGTCTCTCAGGCTCTCTCAGCTTTTTCCCCTCTGTTATAAGGGGAAACGTGGCCATTTTTTTCTCTGTACCCTCCATTAAAAAATATTTTCAATTTGTGACTCAGCTTCCCGTTATTGTGTCTACTGCGTGATTTTAAGGCTATTTTACCTGCTCAGTCTTGTCACGTTTTTATCTTCTTGATCTGAATTTCTTTTGGAATCACTCTTGAATCAGCTCGGGATTTTTTCTTCAGGACAGTTAAATACAATAGAGTGCAGCTTTTGTGTTTTAATTGTAACATTTAGAAATAAGACGCTTCTTGTAAAAGCTAGTGATTTAATAAAACGTTTTCATTTTATTTAAATAGTATTTGTCTGTGCCATCTTTCAGTACTTTAACTGTTAAGAGGTGATCATGAACATTTTCATTACTACTTTATTAATATAGAAAATAGCCTGTGTTCTCTTTATCTTTCTGTCCCTGCTAGATTAAGCAGAAAAAATTTGAATAAATAAGTAAAGGATTTTATGCAGGAAAAGGATTTCAGTAGTTATGTTTATTAATGGTAGAGAACTTATGAAAACCGTAAAGTGAAGCTATACCAAAGAAAAATCTAAGCAAAAAAGTCAGAGATTAATCTTCACATCATAATTATGACTTAAACACTGATACATCCAGTGGCCTTATCTGAAAGCGTGAGTACTGTTTTCTGCAGATAAGGTGCCTATAACAAACATGAATATTTATTCTGCTGTAGAATTCTGCAGTTTAAATGCAAAAAAAAAAAAAAAAAACTCCCAGGTATAATAATTTTCCTTCCAGAATCTTTTGCTCACAGGATATTTAGAGATAATTCTCTAAAAATAGTAAAATTATATGCAAAGAAGAATAAAATACTAAACTGCTGAGGAAAGACACCCCATTGAGAAAACATTTGTGAGGGTCTTGGCTGCACTTGAGGGGAAATTTTAAAATTATAGTATACAAGTGAATGATAGCTACCATAAGAATACTGAGTCACTGAGAAATGTGAGCTAAAGACAGAGAGTTTACTGGAGTTATTTACTGAAATCAGTATCACGTAGTCTTAAACATTAAGATAACCCAGGATTTGTTCATCAGGTTACAAATCATAAGGATTCTGTGACTGAAAGCATTTTTTTGTATAGTGATGGTATTAGTAGTAACAATATTAATCACAAAAACTTGGAAGGTAGTATAACTAGTTTTCAAGATACTATTTTCTATCATTCTGAAGGAATTAGGAAATCATATTATAGTCAAAATTTTCCAGAAAGAATCATGGAAACCCTCCCAAATTCAAGCGGAAGGATTACTTATCACCCAAAAAAAAGAAAGCGAAGAAGTAGATGGGGAATGCTTGCAATCCAGCCAGTGAATACTGAAAAGCCAACAACTGCTTGGAGCCCATTGCTGCTGCTGCTGCTGCTGCTAAGTCGCTTCAGTAGTGTCCGACTCTTTGCGACCCTATAGACGGCAGCCCACCAGGCTCTGTCGTCGCTGGGATTCTCCAGGCAAGAATACTGGAGCGGGTTGCCATTTCCTTCTCCAGTGCATGAAAGGGAAAAGTAAAAGTGAAGTCGCTCAGTCGTGTCCACCTCGTAGCGACTCCATGGACTGTAGCCTACACCAGGCTCCTCCGTCCACGGGATTTTTCAGGCAAGAGGACTGGAGTGGGGTGCCATTGCCTTCTCCGTGGAGCCCATTACATGATGAGAACTGACAGAGCCTCACAAAACTCCCCCAGGTGAGCGCTGTCACCGCACCCATTTTACAGGGGGAATCGGAGCGCAGAGACACTGCAACTTGCTCCACGTCACGCATCTGGTTAATGAGACTTACGCCAGTTGAATTCTGGCGGCCTGCACTCAGAACCCAGACTCTTAGATTCTGCGTAATACTATTTTCCAGAGAGCAAAATCCCAAAGTACTTTTCATTCTGAAAAAGATAAATGTTTAGATGTTGATGCACACATAAAGCATTTTCCACAACATAACTCAATTAACAGCATTAACAGTTCTATTTTAAGAAATCCCAATTCACATTAATTAGGTTTGGCTTTTTAATTTGTCTTTGTTAAAGATCTCTGGCCTGGGGTCACACTATGAATTCTGTGTACACAGCCACGAATGTTCAGACCACCTGGGAGAGAAACAAGATGCTGGGAAGTTTTCAGGCCTTGCCTAGCAGGAGTCTCCCAATATTGCCTGGGACCCAGTGGCCACAGATGGCAACTATACTACTACTCCTGTGCTTCCAAATAGGGCCAAATCCCCCTGAGATCAGGAAACTATGCAGTTACTATACCTTTAGCTGACTCAGCTTAGCTTAAATAATTAGCAAAAAATTTTTTTGGCTCAACAAGAAGTCCAAAAGTAGGAATCAGTTCAGTTCAGTTGCTCAGTCATGTCTGACTCTTTGAGACCCCATGGACTCTAGCAGGCCAGGCCTCCCTGTCTATCACCAACTCCTGGAGTTTATTCAAAGTCATGTCCTTCAAGTCGGTGATGCCATCCAATCATCTCATCCTCTGTTGTCCCCTTCTCCTCCTGCCCTCAATCTTTCCCAGCATGAGGTTCTTTTCCAATGAGTCAGCTCTTCGCATCAGGTGGCCAAAGTATTGGAGTTTCAGCTTCAACATCAGTCCTTCCAATGAACACTCAAAACTGATCTCCTTTAGGATGGACTGGTTGGATTTCCTTGCAGTCCAAGGACTCTCAAGAGTCTTCTCCAACACCACAATTCAAAAGCATCAATTCTTCGGTGCTCAGCTTTCTTTATGGTCCAACTCTCACATCCATACATGACTACTGGAAACACCATAGCTTTGACTAGATGGACAAAAGGTTAAATTCAGTGGCTCAAGATTATCATGAAGGATCCAGGCTCTTTCCATTTTGTCACTCTGCCATTCACAGTGAACTGGATTCATCCTGTCATAAGATAGGAGTTGGGGCTTTGCCAGTGGCTCAATGGTAAAGCACTCACCTGCCAATACAGTAGACATAAAAGATGTGAGCTCAATCCCTGGGTCTGGAAGATCCTCTGGAGGAGGGCACGGCAACCCACTCCAGTCTTCTTGCCTGGAGAATCCTATGGACAGAGAAGCCTGGAGGCTATAGTCCATGGGGTCACAAAGAGTCAGACACGACTGAAATTACTGAGCATGCACGCACAAGCTAGGAGTTAATGTCTAATGTCCAGAGTGGAAACCATCTTTTCTAGACCTTTTCTCATGCTTTATTACTAGGTCACCTTTCCACCCTAGGCCAGCACTGGCGAGGGTAATGGAGCTGCTGTGATTGATTGACTGAAGCCCTATAGCTGGGGACAGGTCCTCTTTCTTTAGGCATTTGGAAGAAGGATAGAAACCCAGATACCTTGCTCTGCCAACATGGTAAAGGAGAAAGGGTTGGGGATGGGCCTCCAACTGTGTGCATGTAGGAGGATCACTGCTCATTTTGAGACTGTTCACCTTTAAGTTAAACAGGAAAAAAAAAACTACCTTCAATTTCAAAAGCTATTCTTATAATATTGTCCATCTTTCTGGTTATGAGCAAGGTTCACTGTGTTTTCTACACTCAGAGACATTTGTCATGTTCCTAGCTCTAATTTAATTTTAACTTTGCAGGGAAAATATTATGCAAATAAGACACTTAGAGACAGCAAAAGCATGACACCCTGTCTAATACTTTGGTAGCTGAAGAGCGAGAGAAGAGCCTGAATTCACTGAGTAGATGGATCAAATAGCCCTTTATTGGATTGTCTTTTTTTCCTATGAAAGTTTGAATCCTTATCGCAGATAGGGACGGGAGAACGGTGGGGAAAGCTCAGAGAACTTAGGATTTCTGGTACTTCAGTCCTGGCCTGCCTCCAGTGTTCTCTCAACTGACACAGATTTCTCTCCCTGCTGGTAAAACAGGGACATTAAAAATCTACTACAGGTTTATCATGGAGTGCAAATCAGATACTGTCTATAACAGCATCTCATCACTTAGAAATACTTTCAGCTACAAGGAACAGAAAATTAAAATTCTAGTACTTGAAACAAATAGAAGCTTATTTTGTGCTTGTAACAAGACATCTGCAGGTAGGTTGGCAGGTATAGCAGCTCGACGACATCACCAGTGTCTCAGGGCCTGTTTATCTGAATATTCTAACAGAGTGGGTGTTATGCTTCAGGCTCACAGCCTCACTGCTGGGTCTCTAGATAGTCCCGAGCGACCCGAGAAGGGTGCGTGCGTTCTGTCTGTCCCCGTCTTCTCAGAACCCTCCCGGCAGACTTCACTTACATTCTACCGTCTCTAGAACTGAATGGCATGGCCGCATCTACACCGTGAAGGCTAAGCAAGTATTTGGTGTTCCGCCTCTACAGTGGGAGAGAGCCGGGCAGAAAGGAGGTTGGGTAAGGTAATCAACACTGTCTGCCACGAGCATTTTGTCAAGTGCTAACTCTGGGTCAATGCTAGTTACCAGTGTTCTGGTTGAAAGTTTCCTGAAAGTAAATCGGTCACTGAATCAGTAGATGAGAAGTAGGAAAATATATAAGAAGAGAAAGTTAAAACGCTCGTCATTTAGGATGCCTGGTTTCTCCTTTATCTCCGTGGTAAACACCACAAGGTCACCCCTGTTAGCTTTCTCACAGGAAGGCATGTCCAAAATAGGCCTCCAAGTGAAGGGCTGCAGGAAGCATGGTAGCCTGGGCGCCGTCTCCTCCTCTCACCGTCATCTTTTACAAGCGGATGAAATAATCTGCGCCCTTTCCCAGCCCCTCCCAGTGCTCGCGGTAGAACGGCACGTTGAAAGGACCTACGGCGCCTGAAACATTTCGGACTGAAGGCAGCAGCAGCAGCGCCGCGGCCTTCTCAGCAGGCGGGGCTGCGGTTCTCGGCGTCCCTCGCGTTCTTCTCCAGGGAGCCGGCGCCTGAAGTCGGGGGCGCTCGCGGTAACGGCCCAGCGCGCGGTTAAGCACCTGCAGGCAACCCCGCCCCGGGCGGACGGCGGAGGGCCAGGGGCCCAGGCGGGCAGCCGCGCTCTCCGCGACCAGCCCGCGGCCGGGGGGCAGAGCCGGCCTCACCGAGGGCCCCCGGCGCTGCAGGCTCCCCGGTCTGCGTGCAGACGGCTCTTCGGGGTCAGCGCGCGTGGCCCGCCCGCTCCAAAGGACAAAGCCGGGCCCCCCGAGGGCACTGCCACGCCGCCCCTCTGAGGGAAGCGGCTGCCTCTGCGCCATCACGGCCCCGCGCCGTCCCCTGGGGGCAGCCTTGCGGGACGCCCAAGCCCCTCCCCGGCTCTCGGCTGTGCCCCCGGTAGGAGTCGCCACGTGGGGCCGCAAGCGGCCACTGACCCACTGGGTCGTCAGGTAGGCGTGATCTGCTGCCGGGCACCTCGCCCGCGCTGTGGCCTAGTGACTGCGCCCCGCGCCCCGAGAGGAATAAACCTGCCTTCCCTCCCTCGCCAGAGCCGCCTCATCTCTGACCCGAGGACACACGAGGCCCACGGGACGGGTGAGACAGCCCTCGTGCCCCAGTTTACCCCCAAGTGCCGCGTGCGGCTGCCCCTGCCCCATCGAACTAGCGCCCGAGAACCCCACAGATGAAGCAGCTATGAAGCCGCTCGGCTACTTTCTGACAGTGGAAGGGGAGACAGGCATCTCTTTCAGGTAATAACGGTAATTTCACAAATCAAAATAAAATGTAAAACGCCAGGGCCTCACCCTTGCATTTTTATCCCTCTCCTCTCTCGCTTCATCCCCCAGAGGTGAGCAGCTTCAGGCACGGCCGGCCAGGGATGATGGGCTCGGCTCACACACAGGTGTCTGTGCCCGCACACAGGTAGGTGTCTGCGCAGAGCAGGGGCTGGCGCAGGGGGCGGTATGCACGGCCGGGGAAACTTCTAACTGTTAAAAAGAAGGGGCAACCTGTAACACGTGTAACAGCGAGTGGTAAAGCGCATTCCTGCACGCGGAGGCCTCTGGCGGGAAGCATGGAGGTTCAGATCCCAGGCTGTCACTCTGCAGCTGCGCGCCTTGGTTCCTTAACTTCCCGGGTCTTTATTTCCCACCCGTGTAGCTAGAATGGGGATAGTGCTAGTGTCTGCATCACACGGCGCTGTCAGAAGAATGAAACGGATGCTATCTGTGAGTCCTCTGTGAGCACTAGCTGTGAATATGAGCTACTGCCATCGCTCTTCCAGGAGGCTGAACGCTTACAGCAGAGTGAGTGCCAGGGTCAGAAGACCTGGGCTGTGGACTCAGTTCTGTGACAGACCACAGACTCAATGCGGGGCAGGTCATGGGACCTCCGGTTACTCATCTAATAAGGAGAAGGTTTTGGATGAATCACTTCCTACCTGATTGTTCTGAAAACTCTGGATTCTATTATATAATAGCAACCAGTGCAAAACAACCTAAAGACTTAGTTCTGAGTATTTTCTGCGAGTTTGGCTGTGGCAAAGGGGGAGGGCTCCCACATAATTGCAAGCAATTCTCGGACACCAGCAGGGTATCCGAGAATTCAACTCCATGCTGACACCATCTTCCCAGAGATAGCATCCGATTCTACAGGTTAAGGCCTCAGTCTTATAAGATGTGACTCGGTTCTATTCCCAAGCTCAGGTTGTCATCTGTACTTCTGACCAAGGCCACTCATCAGAGGTTTTATTCACTCCCTTCTCAGGTTCAATCATTTGTCTGAGAGGCTCACAGAGCTCAGGGAAACACACCTACGCTTATCAGTTCAGTAAAGATATGATAAAGAACAGAGGTGAACATCCAGTGGAAGAGATGCAAGGGATTTTGGAAGGACTGCAGAGTCTCCATGTCCTCTCTAGGCCCATACGTTTACCAACCTGGAAGCTCTCCCAACCCAAGTCTCTTTTTATAGAGATTTCATTACATAGGCAGGGTTGATTAAAATATTGATCATTGCCAACTGATTCAACCTCCAACCCCTCTCTCCCATCCAGGAAGTTAAGGTTGGGACTGCAAGTTCCAACCTTTTAATCACACGATTGTTTCCTGGTAAACCAGGCCTCATCCTTAGGTGCTTCCTAGAAGTCACATTAATTTTGTTATGTCCTTAACATAACAAAAGATACCTTTGCTGTTCTCAAGTTTCAAGAGTTTTAGAAGCTCTAGACAAAAAGCAGGAAAAGCGAAAGTGAGTGAAAATCACTCAGTCGTGTCGAACCCTTTGTGGCCCCATGGACTGTGGCTCTCCAGCTCCTCTATCCATGGAATTCTCCAGGCAAGAATACTGGAGTGGGTAGCCAATCTCCTCTTTGGGGAATCTTCCTGACCCAGGGATAGGTCTGCATTGCAGGCAGATTCTTTACCATCTGAGCCACCAGGGAGGAAGACTAAATACTAGGTATATTTCTTATTATAAATCACAATATCATAGCTACCTAAGTCTTCCCAGACTGAAATGCCTATTTTCCTTGCCCAAAGACACCTTCTAGTTATGCTTTAACCTCTAACTTTAGTTCTAACGGCTTCCCTTGTGGCTCAGCTGGTAAGGAATCTGCCTGCAATGTGGAAGACCTGCATTTGATCCCTGGGTTGGGAAGATCCCCTGGAGAAGGGAATGGGTACCCCTTCCAGTGTTCTGGCCTAGAATTCCATGGACTGTATAGTCCATGGGGTCGCGAAGAGTTGGACAGGACTGAGCGACTTTCACTTTCATTCTATCAGTGCTTTGTTGGTGTCCCCACTCCAATCCCCTGTTCTTCTGCCACCAAACTCTCCTTCAACACTTTACAACTCCTTTTCATGACCAATCATATCCTCCACTTCTTCAAGCGACCTTCCTTCAATCTTTTCATCTGCACAGGCGTTTAGCTATCGCCCTATGAAACCCCTGGGCCTACAATCGTCTTGAGTGGAGGCTGTGTCTTCTCTTCCACACCTTGCGTGGATCAACACTGCAGGCAGGGTCTGCAGCCCATTACTTCTGTCTCTCGTGTCTGATAAATGACAACGCCGGTCTCTCTGAAGCGCGTGACCGCTGGATGCAATCCTCACCCTGACTAGCTTGCTCGTCTCCCTCTCCCAATCCCAGTGGCTGTCCTGCAGCACTCTAACGTGCGTGCAGCCGGCCTGCCCAGCGCTCTGCCTCTTGGGCCTGTGACTGCCGTCTGCTCAAACGTCTTCTCTCCCGCTGAGTCACCCAGTGCCGTGTGTGCATCTTGTACATTGTCATGACCTGAAATCTTCCAAACCTCTGATTACACCATCCTACGCTTCAATCACAGCTCCTAATTTTGAAGATTGTCTGTTCATTTCCTTTCTCTGTAATTGATCGTCCACATTATCAAAACAGCCGAAGTTAACCCCTCTCCTTTCTCTTCACTCACGGGCCTTCTCCAGCTTGACCCCCTCCTAATTCAGCTTAGATATCATGGTCCACAGTTTTGTAGCCACCTGACAAAATCTCAACCCTGGATGAATTCACTACCTGCTTTTCACACCTATACTTGAGCTGCTGAGACAGCTGCAGAAAAAGAAATGACATAATCTGACAAACTAATATCAGTATAAACCCATGCTTTCTGTCAATCAGGAGAGACCAAGTTTTGTTGCAGTAACAACCAACGTGAAACAAGATGAAGCAAAGCACAACATGAACAACAAATCCCAAACCCGGATGGCTTTGACGTAAGTTTGTGGTGGAGGTGGTTTAGTTGCTAAGTCGTGTCCAACTCTTGCGACCCCATGGACAGTAGCCCCCCAGGCTCCTGTGTCGATGGGATTCTCCAGGCAAGAGTACTGGAGTGGGTTGCCATTCCCTTCTCCAGGGGATCTTCCCGATCCCTGAATGGCAACCCACTTCAAGTATTCTTGCCTGGAAAATTCCATGGACAGAGGAGCCTGGTGGGCTACAGTCCACGGGGTCGCAAAGACTCAGACACGACTGAGGGACTAACAACAACATCCTGCATCCAAGAAGCTGAGGTACAGTCTTGCCACATGCCAGGAAGGACGAGAAAGAGGCGTGAGTGCTCACGGACAGCCGTGCCCGCCACAGTCGCCACCTTCCGCCACTCTGGCATTCGTGTGTCCTTGCAGTGCACTTCCTCTCTCCACGGCGCTGATGCTGAAGTTCCCTTACCCTGTTCAGCCTCTGCCTCTGCCTCACTCTGGTGCTCACACAGCTGTGCAGGTTGCAGACAGACGAGACTAGTCCTCGGACAGTGGCTCTGAGACCCTACCATCCAGTTTCCTCATCTGTAACAGGGAGGTAGTAACCTCTGCCAAGCTTATCTCAAGGCAAAGGAAGTGTAAAAATTAACTCGCAATGTATCTGAAAGTACTTTGAATAGTCAAAGACTATATTTTATAAATGTAAATTAATATTACCATTGTTATTTCAGAATATCTAACATGCAAAAGAATGCAAAATAGGGCTGTTAGTATTGCAATGGTTTAGAATTTAAGCTCCACATGGACTGACTTTTTATGTCTGTTGAGTGAGATATTCTCAATGCACACAGTGTCCAACACATAAGAGGCTCTCAGCAAATACTAGTGAATGACATTTATAAAATATATGGGCTGATTTATAAGATAGCATCACTACTGTGAGGGGTTAAATACTTTGATCTAAGTTCATGTACTAGGACCTATTACCTAGTTCTACATAACAATTGAATATTTTCTTATCCAGTATAAAATTAGGACTGTGTGTTGGAAAGTGTAGGTGGCTGATTATCTCAAAGAAATAAAATCAAAGTCCTGTCTAAGGGCATTTTGAAAGTAAAGTTATGCTTGCTAACTTATCCATATTCTAAATGCTATTCAAATTCATATGAGTTTTATATAAGCATAATTAAATATTATCATTATCATAAATTTAAAGTGCATTATTTAACATATGTGGCAAATGTTTGCCAAAAAATGTTTTAATTATATACTACACAAGACAAACACATCATTTAAATTATGGCACGATAATTTAACAGGAAACATTCACAATTGATCTTTTTTTTTTTTTAGCAAATTGGATGCAAGTCACTATTTACTCAGCAAATTATCAATCATTTTTTAAGTTTATATAAAATAGTTCTTGTCTTCGTTTTTTTGAAGTTACATTTTATAGCAGTAGTATACAAGAGTAGATATGCAGTTACTATTTATTTGGTTTCCCTTATAAATGCACTGCTTACTAATATTTGCAAAAACAAGTATTTTTCGGTTGTTAATCTTTGAAAACATTTATAACTTTGAGCATTTTTTCTCAAGTTGCAAAATTCAAAAAGCAAGTCTATTTCTTTAGCCTTTTATTCAAAGCTTCCTTTCACATACTATGGTTCTTTCTCGGAGTGGACAGTTCAGTGATGTTTAAGGTGGCCACCGTCACGGAAGCGCCTTCCTGAGAATGACCTCCAGCAGTGACGGTCCTGAGTTGCTTGGTGTTGCCATAGCAGAGCCCTGGGCCTCACTGTGACCCTGAGCCACAGGTACTAAGTAAGCCAGGTGTACTGTGTCACCTAACGCCCAGAGCCTCAGGGCTCTCCCGCACCCCCATTCCTGCTCAGAAAGCGCTGAGATGCTCCACTGCACCTGCTGAGGGCAGCACTGCTTATCTCTTTTGACCTAATTCTCCTTATTAAATCGTGTCTTAATGTTTCCCCACCTTTAAATCTTAGGCAATATCTTGCCACTCGTCTAATAAGAGAAACAAACTAAACTCTTCATGGACACTTGATGTATATCTCCCTTCAGCAACTCAAATAATGTTTGAACATCTTATTATGCACAAGTGATATGATAGGCTCTGCTTGTCTATGAAAGGAGTTGGAATACAAATCTCAAGCACAGGCAATACATGCTCTGACGTAAATCATATCCATGTTTCCTTAGGTCAGTCTCCCAAGGCAACAGAAATAAAACAAATAGATAACTGGGACCTAACCAAACTTACGAGTTTTTGCACAGGAAAGGAAACCACAAACAAAACAAATAGACAACCCATAGAATGGGAGAAAATATTTGCAAATGACACAACTAACAAAGGCTTAATTTCCAAAATATACAGACAGCTCATACAATTCAACAACAATAAAAAAATTCCAATCTAAAAATGGGCAGAAGACCTTACTAGACATTTCTCCAAAGAAGAGATACAGATGGCCAAAAGGCACATGAAAAGATGCTCAGTATCATTAATTATTAGAGAAATGGAAATCAAAGCCACAATGAGGTACCATCTCACACTAGTCAGAATGGAAATTATTAAAAAGTCTACAAATAGCAAAATGCTGGAGAAGGTATGGAGAAAAGGGCACCCTTCTACACCATTGGTGGGAAAGTAAGTTGGTGCAGCCATCATGGAAAACAGCATGGTCATTCCTCAGAAAACTAAAAATCGAATTACCATCTGATCTAATCCCACTTCTGGGCATATATCCAGACAAAAACTGTAATTCAAAAAGATACACGCATGTCTAGATTCATAGCAGCACTATTCACAATAGCCAAGACATGGAAAAAGTCCATTGACAGGTGAATGGATAAAGATGTGGTACACATATACAATGGAATACTACTGAGCCATGAAAAAGAATGAAATAATGCCATTTGCAGCAATGTGCATGAACCTAGAGATTGTCATATTGAGTGAAGTAAGTCAGAGAGAGAAAGAAAACTATCATAGGACATTGCTTATATGTGGAATCTAAAAATAGGATACAAATGAACTTGTGTAGAGAAGTGGAGAAATAGAGTCACAGATATAGAAACAGAGTCACAGATGTAGAGACAGAGTCACAGATATAGAGACAGAGTCACAGATATAGAGACAGAGTCACAGATATGGAAACAGAGTCACAGATATGGAAACAGAGTCATAGATATAGAGACAGAGTCACAGATATAGAAACAGAGTCATAGATATAGAAACAGAGTCATAGATGTAGGGAACAAGCTTGTAGTTTCTGGGGGGAGGGGAGAGGGATAAATTGGGAGATTGGTATTGCCATATACACACTACTATACACGAAAGAGGTAGCTTATAACAATTTACTACAGAGCACAGGGAACTCTCCTCAATAGTCCATAAAGGCCTATATGGGAGAATAATCTGAAAGAGTAGGTGCATGTATAACCGATTCACTTTGCTGTACAGCTGAAACTAATACAACACTGTAAATCAACTATACTCCAACAAAACTTAAAGAAAAAGAGATCTTTAAGGATTTCTACCTATAGAATTAGACAATACACAATTGTATTAGATTTTTAAAATCTAAGTCAAGTTAACCAAAACGTAATGAGAAGGTGTTGCAGGCCAGTCCTTCTACTGGGCTGTGTGCATACATGTGTGATTAAGATTCCTTCCACGCCCTCAGGGAATTCACTGTGCTGGAGGGCAGAGCTTGCAAATCGGTGCCTGCAGGCTCACTCTGGCAAACTGCTGTAGCAGCTTTGAGACTAAACTTGAAATCGTGAGATTTTGTATAAAAACCTAAGTTTGCAGTTTCTGCAGTAAGATCATGATGTCTGGCCCTGGTAGCCCCGCCTTCCTGGTTGGTCTGGCCCTGACACTGACCACAGCCTCCCCGTTTTCTCAGAGTGTGAGCGTCCCAGTTTGCTGTGGTCGTCACCAGTCCTCCTTTCTTCCCGACACTTAAGGGTGAGTCTCAGTGCCCATTTACCAACGAGTTTGAAAAAACATAGGGAAAATTTTTTGTGTTCGAAAGGATCACATTTTAAGAAAAATGGAGGAGACAGTGTTCCACTAGAGAAGTGAAAATAACCCAATGCGTTGAATATGCAACTGGCGGACCTTCAGCACCCATTTAAGTCATCTGCTCCACCTCTTCCAGCATTTGAATGCGGGGTCTCTGTTTTAGGGGATACTGGTGTCAACTGGGAGGAAGAGACAGAAGAAATTGCATGGGGTGATAAGACACATAAAGAAGTGATAATTAGCAAATCTGGAAGGGCTTCAGTCCCTTGGCGGCACTGTGGGCAGCGTGGAAAAGGTCACTGAGAGGAAACTGATGTCTTGAACCAAGTCCTGAAGGGGGAGAGCACTGAGTGAGTATGAATGAAATAAGCAGCAGAGTGAGGTGCCGCGGAGGGCAGGGGTGAGCCGGTGATAATACTAAAGTTGCAACCTCCGATGCGTAAAGCATCATGCTTTATATGGGCTTCAGGGAGACTAATGTGAGGACCTCTATCTCACCCTTTTGGTGGCTCCTTCTCACAGCCATGATAGACCACTTTCATCATACTTTTCCAGGCTGCCCCTAAATATTAAGGCGAAAATGTAGCACCACTCCATTTTTGGATTGTGCCAGTAGGCCTTGCAGAATCATCTCAAAAGTAGGCCCAAGGTGTCGGCGTTTATCAGCCAGATGATCACGGGGCCACCCCACCATGGGCTGCATGTGTGGGTCAAGGGAGAGCTAACAAAGAGGCTGGAGGACGAGCCACAAGAAAGCTGAGCCAACTGCCCACGTGGTTCTTCTGTCTTGGAGCCTTGGGGAGCATGGTCTCGTTTATACACTTCCACTTGATTCTGGAGTGATGCCGCCCCATGCCCACTGTGGCTCAGCGAATTCAGCAACTTCCAGCTCGTGACAGGCAGCTCAGGCCGTACCGTTGCTTGAGTGCTCTGTCATTCAGTCTTTACTTGGATCCAGACTTACTCCAAGAGCTGTTTCTCAAAAGGAGAATTATTGTCTGTTGAAGAGAACATGTTTTGCTTGAAAACCCCAAAGGCTGCACTGTAATTCTCTTATCTGGCTTTGTCAGAGGCTTCATACAGCATTTCCATTTGCAGCAAGTGGCCTTCATGCACTGGTACAGAGAAGAAGGCCTTTGTCAGATTAATAGTGGCATAACTGGATGCCAGAGGATGTGTTAATTTTCTCCAGAAAAGATAGTACGTTTGAGGCAGGAGATGTAATTAGTGTCACAACCTGATTAAGTTTATGATAATGTACTGTTTTTCTCCAAACTTCATCTTTCTTCTGCACAAGACAAACAGGAGAGATTTATTGGAATGTGATAGGAATCATCACCCCTGTATCTTTCAAGACTTTGGTGATAATATTAATCTCTGAAGGTTCCCCAGGGTTGTAGTGCTATTATTAATTTCCTACTTTTAGAAAGGGGACAGTTCCAGGGGATTCCTCTTGGCCCTTCCCATCACAATTACCCTCGAGTGAACACCCAGGAAGTGAGAGTTCGACCAGTTGCCAAATATGCTTTTGGAAATTTGGGAAATAACCTCAAGGCTAGGTTTACAGACCCTCTGAGCCCTCTGGGAGAAAAACTCAAGCTCCACTTCCATTCATTATTGGCATTCCTAAGTCCCCACACTCACTGCTGGAACCTAAAATTTGCGGGTCATTTCAAAGCCAGTGTCCAAAATTCTGCAATATCTGGAGATTTTCCTTTCTCCAGAGTATATAATCATCCTGATAAATAAATGAATGCATTTCCTTTTGGGGAAAGTTAGCAGAAAATTTTATAGGACATTTTTGTTACAATCTCACTGGGTTCTTCCTCAAAGGCCCCAGCCGCCTCTTCTTTTAAGGGACCTTGTAAACTAGCTTAGACCTGAGGACTAAGTCCATGACTCTCTACTGTGAATATTTAAATCAGATACCTGTTTGCTAGATTTAATTTTTTTCCCATTTTGCAAATGAGCTAAGGATTTATTAGCCTGGCAATCCATTTTGGTCCCAGGAACACTATGATCAAAAGTCACTGCCAAAGATCTCTGTGGATGAAGTCATTCAGGTTAGAACTTTGGCCTGCTGTCCAGCACAATAATGTTGACTACCTTATTTCTCTGGTGGCTAAGTGCTGTGTCAACTGGCCTCTGCAATTCCCAGTAATCCTTCTCTTATTATTACACTTTCATGTCTAATCTGAAAAGGGACAGACACCACCGAGATTTTCAAGGATGCTGGTGCTTCCCTTACTAATATACTTTTCAATAATTTCATGATGGGATTGTCCTCTGGACTCTACTCAGGACCCTGGTTAGGGGTGGATGAGCCAGTGAAAAATGGAATACCAGTAGTTCACAGAAAGCAGTCGCAAAATAATTAGTTTTCTGGAATGAAGTGTGTGTTTGCCGGAAAAACTTTCAAGAGACTACTAACTGCTACAATAGGATTTTTAGAGGGAATAAGGACTATATGATCATAGTATCGGCTGGACCGCAAGGAGATCAAAACAGTCCATCCTAAAGGAAATCAGTCCTGAATATTCATTGGAAGGACTGATGCTGAAGCTGAAACTCCAATACTTTGGTCACCTGAGGCGAAGAACTGACTCATTGGAAAAGATCCTGATGCTGGGAAAGATTGAAGGTGAGACGAGAAGGGGACGACGGAGGATGAGATGGTTGAACGGCATCACCGACTCAATGGACATCAGTTTGGGTAAACTCCAGGAGTTGGTGACGGACAGGGAGGCCTGGCGTGCTGCAGTGCATGGGGTCGCAAAGCAATTGAACTGAACTGGTCGTCACCAGTCCCCCTGAACTGAACTGAACTGAAGGGCTGGTTTCTTCTAAATAAAAGGGTAGGACTTCCAATTCTCAGTTAAAGGCACAGAGAACCAGAGATCTAAGACTGCCCTAAAAATATCTCATAACCGTGTGGCTCGTGTATAAATATTTTTTATTCTGTAGGTTGCACAATCATAACCCAAATGGAATTCACAGACTTGCTAGGTGTCTTATGTAAAAGTTGGGAGATTGATTGAGAAGGAGCAAAAATTGAAATGAGGACATTTGGGTGGATCCCAGTGACTCTGAGACTCACCAGCTACTAAGTCCCACTGAGCTGCCCTTCCTCCCCAGCCTAAAGGTACTGACGATTCACCTTTCACAGGGATCCAGATTCTCTTCCTGGCCCAGCTCCACTACTCATTTATAACTAGGATCAGAGCCCAACAGATCCTAGGAGGATCTCAGAAACCTGAAAGACATTATTGGGAATGGGAACTAATGGTTTTAGACATGAGATGGAGAAACGTCATTTTGAGTACAGGCAAACGTATCAGCATGGGTGTAATTACCATTGATCGGCAGTACCGTAGCTATTCTCGATTCATGGTTTAGTTTGAGTGACTGGGAAGAGCCCTAAAAAGAGTTCGCTTGATTGGTTAACTGAAGTGAGAACCCAACAGTGGTCCTCATTAAAGAGAGTTTGTAAATAAGAAGACATTCAAAGAATTAAGAAGATAAAATTGTTGGCATGGATTAATCATCAGTCCTTATTCCCTCTAAACATCCTATTGTAACAGCAGTCTCTTGAAGGATTTTCTGCAAAAAACACTTCATTCCAGAAAACTATAGATAATTATTTTGGCACTGCTTTCTATAGACTACTGGTATTCCATTTTTCACTGGCAATGAAGTCTTAACTGCTTTCTAATCTAAGGAAGCCAGAGGACTAATCCAAGATTCCTGTCTTTAGGGTTCTGCATCAGGGACCTCAGGAGCCAAACACTACTTTATCAGTCAAGTTTCTGCCAAGGAAGCACTTACCTCTTCAGTTTACAGAAGAAGGCATGATTTAACATAAAGGGAATTACAAACTTACAAAATTTCTAGGAGAACTACAAGGTTCATGGAAACATACTGATGGTTTTGAAGAAATCTGGAAATCCCGGTATGACAGCAAGTGACTGGTGCTTACAGTCACATGAAGTATCAAGGTAGAAAATTAACAAGAGCTCACCCAGAAACATCTGCAAAGTTCATGTCTACTATCAACTCAGACATCTAACAGCCACTCAGGGGGAGAATAATGGCTGTCTCTTTTTTCACCTTCCAAATTTTGTGCAAGATGCCTTTTATTGGCAGAATCTAAAGGAGGCAGTGAGAGAGCTTCAGTTCAGTTCAGTCGCTCAGTTGTGACCAACTCTTTGTGACCCCATGGACTGCAGCACACCAGGCCTCCCTGTCCATCACCAACTCCTGGAGTTTACCCAAACCCATGTCCATTGAGTCGGTGATGCCATCCAACCATCTCATCCTCTGTCGTCCCCTTCTCTTCCTGCCTTCAATCTTTCCCAGCATCAGGGTCTTTTCCAATGAGTCAGCTCTTCGCAGCAGGTGGCCAAAGGACTGGAGTTTCAGCTTCAACATCAGTCCTTCCAATGAACACCCAGGACTGATCTCCTTTAGGATGAACTGGTTGGATCTCCTTGGAGTCCAAGGGACTCTCAAGAGTCTTCTCCAACACCACAGTTCAAAAGCATCAATTCTTTAGCACTCAGCTTTCTTTATAGACCAACTCTCACATCCATACATGACCACTGGAAAAACCATAGCCTTGACTAGACGGACCTTTGTGGGCAAAGTAATGTCTCTGCTTTTTAATATGCTGTCTAGGTTGGTCATAACTTTCTTTCCAAGGAGTAAGCATCTTTTAATTTCATGGCTGCAGTCACCATCTGCAGTGATTTTGGAGCCCCCCAAAATAAAGTCAGCCACTGTTTCCACTGTTTCCCCATCTATCTGCCATGAAGTGATGGGATCGGATGCCATGATCTTAGTTTTCTGAATGTTGAGCTTTAAGCCAACTGTTTCACTCTCCTCTTTCACTTTCATCAAGAGGCTCTTTAGTTCTTCTTCACTTTCTGCCATAAGGGTGGTGTCATCTGCATATCTGAGGTTATTGATATTTCTCCCGGCAATCTTGATTCCAGCTTGTGCTTCTTCCAGCCCAGCGTTTCGCATGATATACTCTGCATATAAGTTAAATAAGCAGGGTGACAATATACAGCTTTGACGTACTCCTTTTCCTATTTGGAACCAGTCTGTTGTTCCATGTCCAGTTCTAACTGTTGCTTCCTGACCTGCATACAGTTTCTCAAGAGGCAGATCAAGTGGTCTGGTATTCCTATCTCTTTCAGGATTTTCCACAGTTTATTGTGATCCACACAGTCAAAGGATTTGGCATAGTCAATAAAGCAGAAATATATGTTTTTCTGGAACTCTCTTGCTTTTTCGATGACCCATTGGATGTTGGCAATTTGATCTCTGGTTCCTCTGCCCTTTCTAAAACCAGCTTGAACATCTAGAAGTTCATGGCTCACACATTGCTGAAGCCTGGCTTGGGGAATTTTGAGCATTACTTTATTAGCCTGTGAGATGAGTGCAACTGTGCGGTAGTTTGAGCATTCTTTGGCGTTGCCTTTCTTTGGGATTGGAATGAAAACTGACCTTTTCCAGTCTTGTGGCCACTGCTGCGTTTTCCAGATTTGCTGGCATATTGAGTGCAGCACTTTCACAGTGTCATCTTTCAGGATTTGAAATAGCTCAACTGGAATTCCATCACCTCCACTGTCTTTGTTCATAGTGATGCTTCCTAAGGACCACTTGACTTCACATTCCAGGATGTCTGGCTCTAGGTGAGTGATCACACCATCATGATTGTCTGGGTTGTGAAGAACTTTTTTGTACAGTTCTTCTGTGTATTCTTGCCACCTCTTCTTAATATCTTCTGCTTCTGTTAGGTCCATACCATTTCTGTCCTTTATTGAGCCCATCTTTGCATGGAATGTTACCTTGGTATCTCTCATTTTCTTGAAGTGATCTCTAGTCTTTCCCATTCTATTGTTTTCCTCTATTTCTTTGCACTGATCGCTGAGGAAGGCTTTCTTATCTCTCCTTGCTATTCTTGGGAACTCTGCATTCAAGTGGGTACATCTTTCCTTTTCTCCTTTGCCTTTGGCTTATCTTCTATTCACAGCTATCTTCGAGGGCATAAACAGAATCTTGTACCCACCAGCACCCAGGAGAAAGGAGCAGTGACCCCGTAAGAGACTGATCCAGACTTGCCTGTGAGTGTCCAGGAGTCTCCAGCAGAGGCGTGGGTTGGTGTTGGCCTGCTGCAGGGTTGGGGGCACTGAGTGTGGCAGTGCATGTGTGGGACCTTTTGAAGGAGGTTGCCATTATCTTCATCACCTCCACCATAGTTTGGACCCAGGTAAATAACAGGGAGGGAACACAGCCCCGCCCATCAACAGAAAATTGGATTAAAGGCTTACTGAGCATGGTCCCGCCCACCAGAACAAGACCCAATTTCCCTCTCAGTCAGTCTCTCCCATCAGGAAGCTTCCATAAGCCTCTTATCCTTCTCCATCAGAGGGCAGACAGACTGAAAACTGCAATCATGGAAAACTAACCAATCTAATCACATGGACCACAGCCTTGTCTAACTCAATGAAACTATGAGCCATGCTGTGTACGGCCACCCAAGACGGACGGGTCATGGTGGAGAGGTCTGACAGAATGTGGTCCACTGGAGAAGGGACTGGCAAACCACTTCAGTGTTCTTGCCTTGAGAACCCCATGAACAAGATGAAAAGGCAAAAAGATAGGATACTGAAAGAGGAACTCCCCAGGTCAGTAGGTGCCCAGTATGCTACTGGAGATCAGTGGAGAAATAACTCCTGAAAGAATGAAGAGATGGAGCCAAAGCAAAAACAACATCCAGTTGTGGATGTGACTGGTGATGGAAGCAAAGTCCGATGCTGTAAAGAGCGATATTGCATAGGAACCTGGAATGTTAAGTCCATGAATCAAGGCAAATTGGAAGTGGTCAAACAGGAGATGACAAGAGTGAACATCGACATTCTAGGAATCAGTGAACTAAGATGGACTGGAATGGATGAATTTAAACCAGATGACCATTATATCTACTACTGTGGGCAGGAATCCCTTAGAAGAAATGGAGTAGCCATCATAGTTAACAAAAGAGTCCGAAATGCAGTACTTGGATGCAATCTCAAAAACGATAGAATGATCTCTGTTCGTTTCCAAGGCAAACCATTCAATATCATGGTAATCCAAGTCTATGCCCCAACCAGGAATGCTGAAGAAGCTGAAGTTGAATGGTTCTATGAAGACCTACAAGACCATTTATAATGTACACCCAAAAAAGATGTCCTTTTCATTAGAGGGGAATGGAATGCAAAAGTAGGAAGTCAAGAAACACCTGGCGTAACAGGCAAATTTGGCCTTGGAGTACAGAATGAAGCAGGGAAAAGGCTAATAGAGTTTTGCCAAGAGAATGCACTGGTCATAGCAAACACCCTCTTCCAACAACACAAGATACAACTCTATACATGGACATCACCAGATGGTCAACACTGAAATCAGATTGATTATATTCTTTGCAGCTCAAGATGGAGAAGCTCTATACAGTCAGCAAAAACAAGACCGGGAGCAGACTGTGGCTCAGATCATGAACTCCTTATTGCCAAACTCAGACTTAGATTGAAGAAAGTGGAGAAATCCACTAGGCCGTTCAGGTATGACCTAAATCAAATCCCTTATGATTACACAGTGGAAGTGACAAATAGATTCAAGGGATTAGATCTGATAGACAGAGTGCCTGAAGAACTATGGACAGAGGTTCTTGACATTGTACAGGAGGCAGGGATCAAGACCATCTACAAGGAGAAGAAATGCAAAAAAAAACCAATGTCTTTACTCTCATTAATTCTAATTTAATTCAAAAATATAGATGATTTTAATTGAAAGGTTATTTATGGTAACATACAATGGGGTTAATCATTTTTAAATAAATTAATCAATAACTATTTTTAAAATGTCTCAGTTTTCTTTTCAGATACAATAATTAATGGTAGATATAACTCACATAAACAAAAGATTCCTGGGGTCCTCAAGTTTTTTAATGGAAAGGTGTTCTGAGGCTAAAAAGTTTGAGAATTATTGGTTCAAAGCAATACCACTCTAAGACCAAGTGAAATGGTTTACAGAATTAGATATGTAACATAAAATGCTGAGACGCATTTGTGTATAAGTGCTTTTCTTATATTAATATATGTTGTACACATCTGTTGGCATAAAAATCTAGGATACCTTAAAGATTGCCATGACTTCTTTTAAGAAAGACAGATTGAGTCATGTTATATATACAGATTAGGTTAGAAATAGACAGACAATATAGGAGAGTGGGAAAGTACCTGACTTTGAAGCCAAATATAAACTTAAACCCCAGTTCAGTTATTTTACTCTATTATTTTATACTTTTATATTCATAGTTTTACTTAAGATCTTAGTTTTAATTTCCTTATTGTAAAACAGAAATAATAATACAGATATCATGGGAATTATTATGTTTAAGCAGAATTATGCTTAGATATTACTTGGAATATAGGCTAACATGCTTAAGAGTGCATTAAAAATTACAGGAGTTCAAACAAGATTAGTTTATTTCTATCTCTGTTAAAAGTCTAGTTGATCCAGAATAACTAGATATTTATGTCCAACACAGAGAGTCAGGCACCCAGATAGTTTTCATTGTGCTGCTTCTGCATCCCTGGGTTCTTATTCTATACGTGTGGCCAAGCTAGTTTACAGACACATCAGTATGTCACCCAGTAGAAAAAGGGCAAGAGCGAGACAAAAAAGGATAAGAAAATGTTATTTCAGTGACGCAGAAATTGCACATTGCACTGCCCACATTCTTATAAAAAGAACGTAGTTGCATGGCCACCTACCTTGCTTAAGGTAGGCTGAGAAATATTCTCAAGGTGGAAAACCAGGTGCTTGTCTGAAACTTCATTACTATTGAAGAAGGAGAGAATACACTAGAAGCCAACTATCAGTTTGCAGAAGCTAATTTTTGTTGAATACCAACTATAGCACCTGCTAATTCAGAGGTGCTCAGCAATTGGTGTCTATCTTATTATAAGAATAGTACCATAAACAAATGTTAATAAGTTAAAAGGTCTCAGAGTGGTTTCCAGAAAAGCCTTATTTTTAAGTGGAAACAGAAGCTTGGCACAAATATACATCTCTTGTCTTAATATGAAGTTTCATAGCCTTAAGTTGCTCTTCTTCCATTCTCTTGCAATGTTTGAAAATTTTACCATTAGGGTCTAATTTCTTTGAATACATGGAGAGTGAGCAATACAATGTTATTATGAGCTATTACCATCTTTCTCCTGTCTCACTCCCCACCCTTTTCCCCTGTATTCTTATAAAAGTCAAAAAGAATATATATGGAGAAGCAAGAATTTCCCACTTGGTAGGAGAAGTGAGGAAAGTAAGCACAGAAGACCAGGACCCTCTTTATCAACTCAAGGCAGGCACCTGTCAGAACAAGACAGGAGTGAGTCTGAGTGGGAAGCGGGGAGACTGTGTGGTTCTGAGCCATAGCTCAGCCCTTAGAGGGTATGTTTTAGCAAAACTATACGAGCGTTGGGCACAAATGGCCAACTGGCACAAGAAAGGATGCTCAACATCACTAATCATCGGGGAAACGCAAATCAAAACCACAATGAAATACCACCTCACCCCTGTCAGAATGGCTACTACCAGAAAGGAAACAAATAACAAGTGTTATAGAGGATGTGGGGAAAAGGGAGCTCTTGTGCAGAGTTGATAGGAATGCAAATTGCTGCAGCTACTATGGAAAACAATATGAAGGTTCCTCAAAAAATTAAAACTAGATCATAAGATCCAGCATTTCCTACTTCTGGATATTTATCCAAAGAAATGAAAATGCTAATCTAAAAAGATATATGCACCTCCATGTTCATTGTAGATTATTTATGAAAGTCCAGATATGAAAACAATTTAAGTGTCAACTGCCAGATGAATGCATAGAGAAGATGTGGTATACACACACACACGGAATATTACTCATCTATAAAAGGAGGATGAAATCTTGTCATTTGCGACCACATGGGCGCCCCCTCAGGGTATTACACTAACTGAAATAAGTCAGACAGAGAAAGGCAAATACCACATAATTTCATTTATGTGCGGAATCTAAGAAACAAAACAAATGATGAAACAAAACAGAACGCACAGACGCAGAAAACAGACTGGTGGCTGCCAGGGGCTGACGATGTCTGTGGGCAGGAGAAAAGGGGGAAGGGGCCAGGAGGTGGGAACCGATAATGAAATAAAGGCCACGAGGATGCACCGTGGCGACTACAGTTAACGATACTGCATTGCATACTTTAAAGCTGCTCAGACAGTAAACCTTAAATATCTTCATCACAAGAGAAAAGATATTTTTTATAACTTTGTATGGTGATGGATGGTAACTAGACACTGTAGTGATTTTAGCTATATATATATATATATATATATATATATATATATATATATAAAATCATTATGTTGTACACCTGAAAGTAATATAATGTTATATGTCAATTATACCTCAATTAAGAAAAAGAATATCAGGTGCTCCTGAGGGGAGAGAAGGCAACAAAAGGGGACCCTAGAGGTGCTGAAATCAAAGTAGCTATTTCACAACTTTTTTCCCAGAGACAGCCATACCTCAGAGGCTTTGCTGTAGCTACACTTAACTCGAGACAAATAAGGTGTATGAAAGCTCCCAGGGCTTCGAGCTCTTAAAAAGCTCGTGCATTTTCGGGTTCTGCAGTTATTTAATTATGGCAAGCAAGAGGGTTATAAATTCAACAACTTTGTGATTGAGATTAATGTGCTCAGAAGTTAACCCTTGCCTTCACAAGCAAATGCAAAGTGAACAGCAGACATTCAACATTAAATTAAATCTGCCTGCTTGGTGGCCTAGAACAAAACATGGCTCCTAGAATTTAACCTTTCCAATGGCTGATGCCAGAGCCAGATTAAGCGGTGGCCAGTTAGGATATTATCTAAGAGTTGAAATCTGTAAAATGTGGTAAATCATTAGTAATAATGCAACAAAATGGGCACACATGATTTTGCATTCAAGTGAAACTTCTTTCAGGAAGGTTATTCGGCTATTACAAGGAATAATTTGAATATGTTATGCAGGGTTGATGTCAACGCCAAAGACTTTGCTAAAAGTCTGTCTTCATTTAAACTGAGGCTTCAAAAGCTGAGAATAAAACAACAGGTTACAGGTTTCAAGTTGTGCTCACAGTCCAAAATAAAGCGCTAAGCCTGCATGTAAAGAAGGCTGACCAGTTTTGCAGCAGGCGCACATGTGAGGATATGAACCAGTCTGGGCTGAGAAGCTGGGGAGGGGCTGCTGTGGTGGGAAAGCTGCGGGAGCACTGGGGCCTCACACTCAGTCACGCGGGCGCGCACCACTCCTCCACCTCAAGGAAGACCTTCAGGAAAACTACTTACGAAGTTTGACTTACATCCCTGAAGTTTGTCAGCAACAGAGACTGGAAAAGCATAAAGATGAGACAGTGTGGCTGGCTTGTTACTGTCTGGCAGTTAAGCAGTCTCCGGGGAGCAGCAGGTGGGCAGAAGCCCTAGGGTGACCACGGAAACCGCTAGATTGGCTTGCCACACTTTCGGAGATTTGGCTGGTAACATGGCAGTGAGCCCCAGTGGATTCAGGAACATAGATTCTGATCACACAGCAAAGTCAAGGCCACCACAGTGTCGGTCCTCCATTCCTGTCTCCCACAGGACAGGGGTGGGGATGATTCCAAATAAGGAGGGTGATGTGGGTAGTGGCCAGTCTAACGCTAAGGAGCCACCCCTGAACTGTAGCCAGTCAGTGTTCTGGACTAACACAGCAGAGTGAAAAAGCTGGCTTAAAACTCAATATTCAGAAAACTAAGATCATGGCATCTGGTTCCATGACTTCACATCAAATAGATGGGGAAACAATGGAAACAGTGAGAGACCTTATTTTCTTAGGCTCCAAAATCACTGCAGATGGTGACTGCAGCCATGAAATTAAAAGACGCTTACTCCTTGGAAGAAAAGCTATGACGAACCCAGACAGCATCTTAAAAACCAGAGACATTACTTTGCTGACAAAGGCCCGTCTAGTCAAAGCTATAGCTCTTCCAATAGTCACGTATGGATATGAGAGTTGTACTATAAAGAAAGCTGAGTGCCAAAGAATTGATGCTTTTGAACTGTGGTGCTGGAGAAGACTCTTGAGAGTCCCTTGGACTGCAAGGAGATCCAACCAGTCCATCCTAAAGGAGATCAGTCCTGAGTGTTCATTGGAAGGACTGATGTTGAAGCTGAAACTCCAGTACTTTGGCCACCTGATGTGAAGAACTGACTCCTTGGAAAACACCCTGATGCTGGGAAGGATTGAGGGCAGGAGGAGAAGGGGATGACAGAGGATGAGATGGTTGGATGGCATCACCGACTCAATGGACATGAGTTTGAGTAAACTCCGGGAGCTGGTGATGGACAGGGAGGCCTGGTGTGCTGCAGTCCATAGGGTTGCAGAGTTGGACACAACTAAGCGGCTGAACTGAAGGAGGGAGAAGAGAAGTGGGTAGAAAGCCCTGTTCTTGGCTGAAATCAGGAAGATGGATGAGAAACAGTCTCATGGAAATTTCTCACAAGATAGGAAGGCAGATGAAAAAATGTGTTGGACAGTTCTTCACATGACTGTTTATCTCCCCTTGTTCTGGGAACCACAGGGCATTCAGCCAAAACTTGGATAAGACTGTGATCAAGCCTTGCCCGTGTGGCCTATGTGGAGAACAGGCTGTCAGGGTGCTGAAGGGAAGCTTGCCCAAGTGTGCCTTGGTATGACACATAAAAGAAAGCTGCTTTGGGAACTGCTTTGGATTTTGCCTAAAAAGACAGCTTGGAGGATGGATGAGAGTCCCAAGAGTGGAGATTAACTATGTGAAAATGACCAGGAATCATGAGATGCAAGTGGGAAGAGACTCATCCCCAAATTAAATGAATAGGCAGCTGAACATTTTCAGTATGTAAATATCAGAAAAGCATTCAGAAGCACCCAGCAGGGGAAAAGTCAGCTTTGAGCATGAAGGATGCCCAGAGACTGCACAACGTCTTATCACAACAGCAACACAGACCTTTCCTACTGCCTGTTTCTGTCTAACCCCACCCCCAGAGCAGAAGTCAGAGTCAGGCTGATTGAAACGGTAAGCTTTAAAATAAGAATAAGTCAGAGAATAAAGAGACTGATCGGGCATGCATTTTACCACCATCGGCATTCAGCTGGAAGTAGGCCAATACAGAGGAAGAGAAGCTTTCCGTTTGATTAAAGTTTGCAGCTTTGACTACTATATTGGAATAAACACTTTAATTACTGATATTGTGCTTTGACTAGAAGTTGCTGGAGGACTTTTAAAACATTGTCTACAAGTGAACATAAAAGCCAAGATTTCAATTTTCCATTGATAGGGAAAGAACTAACACACACAAAGGATTTAAGGGAACTTGAGGGAAAAAAAACCCACTGCTTTCCCTTTGTGTCTTACTGGGTTCTGCTTGTTCTGGCATCAAGACTATATCCAAGAGAATGCCTGAGTAACAGCAGATGGTGCAAAGTCGACTTTAATGCAAGGTAGGTGAACTTTTTCAGAGCTGGATGTGTAACTTTGGACAGGGATTGAATTACCCAGGGAGACTAAGCCTGCCCTCAGCCCAACCTTGTCCACCTTTCCCCCAATAATCTGCAAACAAAGAGGGAAATGATATTTAAGAAATACAGATTTGATCAAAACTACAATGAGATGTCACCTCATACCAGCCAGAAGGGCTATCATCAAAAAATCCACCAACAATAAATGTTGGAGAGGGTGTGGAAATAAGGGAACCCTCCTACACTGTTGGTGGGAATGTAAATGGGCACAACCACTATGGAGAACAGTATGGAGGTTCCCTAAAAAACTAAAAATAGGGCTACCGTATAACCCTGCAATCCCACTCCTGGGCTTATATGTAGAGAAAAACATGATCTGAAAGGATACAGGCACCCCAATATTCATGCAGCACTGTTTACAATAGTCAAGACAGGGAGGCAGCCTAAATGCCCGCTGACAAAGGAATGGATAAAGAAGATGGGGTACTCATATACAATGGAATATTACTCAGCCATCAAAAAGAATGAAATGGTGTCATGTGCACCAATATGGACGGACTAGAGAGTATCATGCTGAGTGAGGTGCGTCAGACAGAAGAGAAATGTTGTGTGATGCCCCTTATATTGGAGAAGGCAATGGCACCCCACTCCAGTCCTCTTGCCTGGAAAATTCTGAGGACGGAGGAGCCTGATGGGCTACAGTCCATGGGGTTGCGAAGAGTTGGACACAACTGAGCGACTTCACTTTAAATTTTCACTTTCATGCACTGGACAAGGAAATGGCAACCCACTCCAGTGTTCTCGCCTGGAGAATCCCAGGGACGGGGGAGCCTGGTGGGCTGCCATCTATGGGGTCGCACAGAGTCGGACACGACTGAAGTGACTTAGCAGCAGCAGCAGCCCCTTATATGTGGAGTCTAGAAAGAAATGATACAAGTGAACTTACTTACAGGGCAGAGACAGACTCACAGACTTAGACAACAAGCTTATGGCTTCCAGGGGTAAGGATGGGGGGAGGACTAGTTAGGGCTTTGGGGATGGACAGGGACGCACTGCTGTGTTTAAAATGGAAAACCAACAAGGACCTACTGTGTGGCACATGGAGCTCTGCTCAGCGTTTCCTGGTAGCCTGGATGAGAGAGGAGTTTGGGGGAGAGTGGATACATGGATGGCTGAGTCCTTTCACTGCTCACCTGAAACTGTCACTTTGTTAATCAGCTATACCCCAATACACTATTAAAAGTATGAAAAAAGAAATACAGATTTGAAGGCGTGCCAAATTATTAGTTTGTTAGCTGCAGCACATAAATTGGTCCAACACTGGACCAGGGCTTTTCCTCCGAGCTGGACAGAGAATCAGGTTGGAGGTAGCTGCGTGGAATAAGAGCCAGAGCCCATCCTTGTCCAAACCTTGCTGCCTCTATGAACAAGTCACCTGGGCTTCCAGAAACTCAGGGAATAGTGCTGCCTTCCTTGGCCGGCCACAGCTCCGATACAGAGATGGGGTATTGTCTGGGCACGTGGTATCCAGCAGGCTTCAGTGCTTTTAAAAATATGAAATGAGTGTTACACTCAGCTTCAGGTTTCATATAAAGATAGGCTGACTGCTTTGAAAAGACTATTTGTTTAAACTAAGAGAACAATTTGTTATAATCAGGCATCATTTAATGGTTCTTAGCTCTGGAAAAACTTGTGCCTCGGTAAACACTGGTAGGTGTTTCATGGCTGAATGAAAACCTGTTTTTTTTTAGTCCTGAAATCTATTTTTAGGCCACTAAAATAGTGTTTACAAGTCTCAAAAGATCTTATCATTGTCAGGATGCTTTTCTCTTCAGCCCGTATAACCAATATAACTATTCAACATTCATTTTCTAAATGCCAAGACTAATCTACCTCAGATAAAATAGAAGCTAAATATTGACACAAATTTATTGGAATATTAGAACTAAAAATAGACTTGACTCATTGGTTTGGTTCATGCAAGTGAATGCCCTAGACCAGGAATTTTCATTTATTTTTGTGACATCCATTTAATTGAGGGAATCACAAAGGGATTTCAAAATATACTCTAATTTAATTAACTTTAAAGAGACATGCCTTAACATACTCTTAGCAGAGTGCTTTGGTATAATAAAATAAAGCAAATAGAGAAGGTATCTACAGTCCTAAAGGTTGGATCTCAGTGTCTGAAACCTGTCAAGGTGGAAAGTTATCTGCCTATGGTTCCCAGAAGAGGAGAGCCAAGAGGTTCCCTCAGTAACCCTTTTCAGTAATTTATTAAATGCCTATTGGAAAAGCAGATAGTCTCCATGGCAGGTGCTTTGTCTAGTTTCCCAAGTACTGCCCAGAGGAAAATTCATATACTCCATACAAACATAATGGGGATGGGCAGACTCCTGTTTACAGTGTAATAACTCAGGGCCATCACCACACCCTTTTATCTGAGGAGGCAGGGGCACGGTGGTGACAGCTGGACAGAAGGCGGGTAGAAGGGTCCCCAGCAACCTGTGTTCAGTAAGAGTAGAGGTTTGGACAAGAGATAGGCTGGGAGCTGGGACCCTTCACCGGAGCACTCGAACCTACACAAATGTCTACCTGAGCAACAGAATAAAGAGAAACTGTAAGAGACTAAAATAACTGTGTGCGTATGAGTAATAAGACCCAACACGCCAGAAACCAGGCTATGACCCTGCACATGGCACCGCCAAGAGGGCGGACCCACCGCTCTGCCCGCCGTGGGCGGCCCTCCCCAGGGAGGGAGCAAGGGAAGCTCTGTGCGCGCTTGCTCCCTTAGCCTTGCCTGAGCTCCCCGTCCTGCCTCCGATCAGTTTATATTGGCTAAAGCACCCAAGGGCCCAAGTCAGTAACAAACACACAACAGCCATCAAAACGCACGCACCGCCACCAGAGCGACCCTCAGCAGACTCCATCCGAACGTCAGACGCTGCTACACTCTTTCAGACGCGTCCTCGATGTGAACCTGACTGCTGCTGTGTGGGCACTGTTTTCAGGCCCTGAGTCCCTGCATCATTGGTTCTGGGTCTGGACTCACTTGGATCACTCTGGACCTCCTCCTACCTGGAAACAATTACAAGGAAAGGGACCGAGTCATCTAAACTCTCTCCAAATTTAGGCTCTTTCTCCTTGTTACTGGGAGGCAATTGTAACTCACCTAATGCCTTATCACCATATTCACAGTATCTACACTGTCCCAACTGTATCTCTCTAGGAATCCTCTGAATTTCCCTTCTGAATTCTCGTTGGATGTTTATACTCTGCTCGCTGCCCCAAACCTTCACAGAGCCACTTCCTTCTGACTTCTGCAAACCCACCAAGTATGTGATGATTCGGGGGTTTTCCTGAAGACGTGTGGGCTCTAAGGAGAGAATCCCACTCACATCTCGGGGCCATCCCACGCCCTGCACAGCCCCTACCCTGCTTGCTTACCTTTTTCTCAGATTCTCCTCTAGCTGTCATTCCCAAAGCCCACCTTCCTTCCATGGGACACTCTCCCTCCTTCATGGAGTCCAGGACTAGCTCTAGAGTCCTCCATGCCTGTTCTGACTCCTTATTCTCCATGTCCCTCTCTTCTAGTAATACTGCCTCTGTCTCCCTTCCCGCACTCACTGCAGGCCGTCCCTGGAAGCCCCGCTGGAGGAGCCTCGGAGCTCTTCCGGTGTCTCAGGCGGCTGGAGCGCTCTGGAGCTGCACACCCGAGAAATCCCTGTAAGGCACTCTCCTTCCTTTCCTCGCTAACGCGTTTCCGCCGCATTCTCTCAGCTCCCCACTGACTTCCTTTCTACTTAAGCCAGTAAGGCTCCAACCAAGAGAGCCTGAGTGATACCAAAACTGTCTCTACTCTCGTCTCACTCAGTTCAGTTCAGTTCAGTCACTCAGTCGTGTCCGACTCTTTGCAACCCCAAGGACTGCAGCACGCCAGGCCTCCCTGTCCATCACCAACTCCTGGAGTTTACCCAAACCCATGTCCATCGAGTCGGTGATGCCATCCAGCCATCTCATCCTCTGTTGTCCCCTTCTCCTCCTGCCCTCAATCTTTCCCATCATCAGGGTCTTTTCCAATGAGTCAACTCTTTGCATGAGGTGGCCAAAGTATTGGAGTTTCAGCTTCAACATCAGTCCTTCCAATGAACACCCAGGACTGATCTCCTTTAGGGTGGACTGGCTGGATCTCCTTACAGTCCAAGGGACTCTCAAGAGTCTTCTGCAACACCACAGTTCAAAAGCATCACTTCTTCTTTACAGCATCAGACCTTGCTTCTATCACCAGTCACATCCACAGCTGGGTGTTGTTTTTGCTTTGTCTCCGTTTCTTTATTCTTTCTGGAGTTATTTCTCCATTGATCTCCAGTAGCATATTGGGCACCTACCAACCTGGGGAGTTCATCTTTCAGTGTCCTATCTTTTTGCCTTTTCATGCTGTTCATGGGGCTCTCAAGGCAAGAACACTGAAGTGGTTTGCCATGCCCTTCTCCAGTGGACCACGTTCTGTCAGACCTCTCCACCATGACCCGTCCGTCTTGGGTGGCCCCACATGGTGTGGCTTAGTTTCACTGACTTAGACAAGCTGTGGTTTGTGTGATCAGATTGGCTAGTTGTCTGTGATTGTGGTTTCAGTCTGTCTGCCCTCTGATGCCCTCTCTCAGTGCCTACCATCTTACCTGGGTTTCTCTTTCCTTGGACGTGGTGTATCTCTTCACAGTTGCTCCAGCAAAGTGCAGCTGCTGCTTCTTACCTTAGATGTGGGGTATCTCCTCCCGGCCGCCGTCCCTGACCTCAGGTACGAGGTAGCTCCTTCCAGCTGCCCCTGACCTCCGGTGTGGGGTAGCTCCTTCCAGCCGTCCCTGACCTTGGGCCCGGGGTAGCTCCTCCCGGCCGCCCCTGACCTCTGGCACAGGGTAGCTCCTTCCAGCCGCCCCTGACCTCGGGCCCGGGGTAGCTCCTTCCGGCCGGCCGTGACCTCGGGCCCGAGGTAGCTCCTTCCAGCCGCCCCTGACCTCTGGCCCGGGGTAGTTCCTTCTGGCCGTCCCTGACCTTGGGCCCGGGGTAGCTCCTCCCGGCCGCTGCCCCTGACCTTGGGCACGGGGTAGCTCCTCCTGGCCGCCCCTGACCTCGGCCTGGGGTAGCTCCTTCCAGCCGCCCCTGACCTCCGGCGCAGGGTAGCTCCTCTTGGCTGCGCTTGTGCACCTTACTCAGATGCCTGGCAAAAGCATTTTCTCTGGAATTCTGACAACTCCCCCCACCTCCCCCCCACTGAAGTATAGTTGATTTATAGGCTTCCCTGGTGGCTCAGTGGTAAAGAATCCACCTGTCAAGCAGGAGATGCGTGTTTGATTCCTGGGTCAGGAAAATCCCCTGGAGAAGGAAATGGCAACCCATTCCAGTGTTCTCACCCGGGAAATCTCATGGACAGCAGAGCCTGGCGGGTTATAGCCCAGGGGGTGCAAAGGGTCAGCACGATTTAGCAACTGAACAACAACAACAACAGAATTTACAACGTTAACTTCTGCTGTAGAAGAAACTGATTCGGGTATACATATATTCATATATATATCTGCCTATTTCATGTGCTTTCCATTATGGTTTATCACAGGTTATTGAAGACAGTTCCCGGTGCAGTAGGGACTTGCCGTGTATGCATTCTATATATAATAGTTTACATAGGTTAACGTCAAACTCCCAGGGAGTTTTGGGAGTCTGACAAATATTTTTTATCTTATTATATAAATATCAGGAAAATTATTACAGTTCTCAAAATTAGCACGTCTTTTCTTTTTTTTTTTTTTAAGAAGGGTAAGAGGAGGAAAAAAAGTCCCTCAACTATCATTTATGAGCTTTCCACGAGGAGAGGGAAGGAGTTAAAGTTGATATACAAACTACAGGCAAATATATTTAAAGTTACCCATAAGACTTTAGTATTCGTCCAAGGTGGGCTGAGATACGCAACTGAGAGGTATCCTAAAGGCACGATTCCCTGAATGATGGAAAGATTTTCCCGGCAGTTAAACAGCGGTTTGAACATAATTGTTCTTTTCTACTTGAGGACTCAGCCCCTCGGCACTCATTACTCTGTACAGCCTTCCCTTTTGTCATGTGATTAATCCGAACAATTTAATTGCACCTTCTTCTCAGCCAGGAAAATGCATTGTTAATATGTTAATGACTTCATTGTCCTCGATTTCTATGTAACTAGATTTCTGGGTAGAAATTATCAATCAGGTTAACTGAAAATCATGTTCAAAGAAAATATTATGCAACTCTCATCAAATGATCATCCACTTTCTTGCAAAAGTTCTAATACTAAAGCCAGGTTTTCATTTGGTCTTGCATAAAAAATACACTGAGAAACTTAACAGAATTCCAAAATTCTGGCCTGGCAAGTATCATCAAGGAACTATTTCCAAGAAAAAGAAGTGTTTAAGAAATACTTGCCCATGAGGTGTGGCTGTGCGTAAGTGGTGAGACGGTAGTTGCCAGATGAAGCAACTTATTTGTGTTTTCACATAAGGTGAAAGGCATCCTATGAAGAGAAATTATTATACGAAGTATGAGGTACTCAATAAAAATGGAAATTGGCTTGAATTATACTTCAACTTGGTCTAATATTGTGATTGATTACCTTGACTGTAACAGAACTGAGTCTTACAGAGTTAAGGCGTTCTAAAGCAGTCTATAGGTTGCCATGGAAATGCACCAAAATATATTCCAACACTACTTGGGGGCGTTTCCATTGTACCAACTGACAAGTGCCTGATGGAGAAAGACTGTCCATCGGCGGCTTACCAAAGTAGCTTTGGATTGGACCTCAGAAGAAAAGATAATTATTAATAAGAATGTATATGTTACTTGCATTTTTTCAAACTATTTAGGACACTCAAGTTTGACATTCTTCAAAAACTTATGAAGTAGGTACTATGACTGCCCTCTTTATTTAGATGAGAAAACATGGGAAAAATAGAATTGTGTGGCTAGAAAGCATTTTCAGGCCATGGTCCTTAGGCAAGATTATAATTAAGTCATCAGGAATAAAGCATCCGACATCTTATTCTGAGAAATTTCTAGCTTATTCACAACATCCTAATTAAAAAGAATTTTCCTTAATTATTCAGTCCATATCTTTCCAAGTAAAATGTAAGCACATTTGTTAACAACAATAAAGATAAGTAATAGAATTTCCATGTATGAGCACTGTGTATATGTTAAATAATCTGCTAAACTCTTCCTCCATTATATTACGTTTGTCTTACAGAGTTCTGCGAAGCAGGCCTTGTTACTGCCACTTAGGGAAGCGAAATCAGACACAGAGAGGGCAACAAATTTGCCCAAGTTCACTATTAAGTGAAAGAAGCAAATTTGAACCAGATATGATAGGCTCCTAAGCCTCCTGAGTACGTAATCATTTTGCCTCACTTTCTGTTGCCATTTTACAGTTGCATCCAAGACGCACTTGCTCTGCATTGCACAGTTATAGGCAACACATACATAACATCTTCTGAAATAGCAGTGGGCTAAAAAATAAAGGTGCTGGGGTTAGAGAGCACTGGGTTCAAACCCAGACAGAAACCAGTTTGTACTTACTGCTCTCTGATTATGGGAAGGATTTCATAAAAGTAAGTAATGAGGTCAGCCTCGGGGCTTAGTGTAGGGACTCGGAACAGGTGAGTGGTCAGCCATCCTCCCCAACTCTCACATCGAAGAATTGTTATCCTTTAAGCCACGCCTGGCCCTTCAAGTAGTAAGCCAACCCAAAATGCAAACAGTCATTCATACATTCATTCATTCATTCAACAACGCTTACTAAAGTCTTACTGTCGAACACTACCCTAGGTGCTGCTGATGTGATATTCAACAGCTCAGACCAAACTCTAGCTCTTCTAGGGCCATTTCCCTGCTAGAAACTTTCAAGGGCTCCATCTCACCTACAGGATAATACTCGCGTCCATCATCAGGGAACAGTTAGTCATTCCTGACTAAGACTCTGGAATGCAGACATTTACAATAAAGCCCATCCCCGACTTGATGGACATGAGTTTGAGTAAACTCCAGGAGTTGGCGATGGGTAGGGAGGCCTAGCGTGCTGCAGTCCATGGGGTAGCAAAGAGTCGGACATGACTGAGCGACTGAACTAAACGGAACGGAACAATAAAGTCTGGGGCACGTGGAATGTTGGGAGGAGGCAGGCAGCACAGGAGAGAGCCAGAGGAAGGCAGGAGCCTGCAGGGCTTGGCAGGACTGCGGGCTGGACTGAGGAAGTGGACTTCCGGCCCCAGCCGGTAGCTCCGCAAGCCCTCCCCTTCCGGCCGGGGCTCTCTACACCCCCGCCAGCGCCAAGAGGAAGCCTGGTGCCATGCACCCTCACCTGTGCCCCTAGGCCCGACTCAGGCCCACATACAGGAAGAGGGTCATAAACCTTCCAGGACAACGGTCCTAAGGATCTGTGCAAATTTAAGTTTCTAAGTCCAGTTTGGGTCAGATTTTTCTCTTTTGGAAATGAGGTCATCTAGATTCTTGCTACACCAAATATGGTCCAGAGACATGCAGCACTGGCTACATCTTGTTCAAAATAAAGACTCCCAGGTCTCACCCAGAGTAACTGACTCAGAGTCTGCATTCTAACAAGATCCTCAGGTGATTTATATGCACATTAATGTCTGAGATGTGCTGGCCCAGATCATTTTTATAACTGATTATAATTTTAAGACAAAATAGAAGCAACTCTAGAACGTTACACTCCAGTAGTCCCCACAGTTTTCCATAAATATCGGGGGATAAATACAAGGCCAGGGCCTCCCGTAAGCTACAACAGGATAGACTCTGAAATCCTGTAAACCTCCTTGGAAATATTGGCACCCAAGAGGAAAGGACTTTATAGCTCCTGACAAAGTTAGGAGGCTGTAGACAGAACATATTGCATTTGTCAACCTGGAAACATTAAAGCAAGTTTGTTCTTTTGGGCAATCATTTAGCAATAAGGTAAGGCTTGCCAGCTAGATATATGGGGATATTGGATTTTATGTTTCTTGTATCGAATAATATTTTTTACATTGTTTATGTCTAAATAAATCTGTCTTCTATTTTACATTGCCCTGTTGTATTGCTGCCTACAGATAAAGGGTTCAGGGAGCATAATTTGCTCTGCCCTTGGGACATGCAGCCGTACATTAAATCCCAGTCACGTGGCGACTGCAGCAGAGAATTTCAATGTGCTCTGAAAAGTTGCACAGAAATAGTGAGGGAATAAACCTCAATGAGAAGATGTGGTTTCTGATCTTGTCTATCTAGTCTGTGCCTGGCAGACACTGATTATCAGCAATATTCACACCCAAAGATGATAATTTTAAAGTAAAATGTAACTATGCTAAAAATCGCACTTACGATCTAATCCTCGAAGCAGCTGCTTTGGGACACCCATGGCTGTATGACCAGCAGCGCCTCTGTGGTTTTGATTCTTTTCTTTTTGGTATATATACAAGAACTGAACCAGTAAGCAACTGTGAACATTAAAAGAAAAAAAAAGATCAGATTAGAGCTTTAAAATTACTTAGAATATTGCAAAAGAAGTCAGGACCACTGCGAGGCAAATTAATGTAGGGCCTTCTTTGTGCTCATAAAAGAAATGGAAATATGCTCTCATTGTGAACAGACAAGATAAAATATGTCCATTTGTGTTACAGTGTTTATCCGTTAGTCTGCTTTATGATTCGATTCCATGTTTTCATTGTTCCAAAGCAATTTTCCAGATTGAATCTTAAAAGGATTATAAACCACAAAAGCCATTTTAAATTCCACATGGACTTGACACACCTACTGCAATTCTGTGCGTTTGTCTTAAAATTTTATTAAAAGTTTTGTTGACACTTTCCCTTTCACTTGTTTCTTACAATCCATTTTGTGTAAAATATTGTCAAACACTGATGGCTGTCTTATTCGATACGTTTAAAAATATACGCCAATCAGCATAATTTCAAATGTCAAAAATGCTAGAGTTTTACATTTTTTCTATACTAAAATACTACCCCAAATTGAAATCATTTGGTGATGCAACAGAAATAAGTAAAAGCTTCAGTTCAGGAAATGGTGTCTAGAGGATTTTCTTTTTTTTCTCTCCAAAGTCTCCTTCTGACGAAAGGATGGTTGTGTCTTTCTTTTCCCCTCTAAAGTAGAGCCACTGTTGACAGCACTGGGGAATTTAATGGATCAGTCTTTTCTGAGCCCCTCTGAAAGACAGTCTGTGTTCGAACTGGAAGGGGAAAATTGAAGAGTAATGAATTCTTCCATGTGGAGAAATAAGAGCAGGTATAATAGTTTTTCAACAGACCTAGAACATTTAAGCAAGTTGGCTAAGAGGGGCACTAATTTTTGAACTAAAAACTTAGCCTTTTCAAAATAAAATGAATAGCCAGTACGTCCCTCAATTATTCTCCTCTCTAGAATTCAGGCACAGGAACTCATACCTCAGTTCCTCTCCTACTGTGACTGTTTGTCCGAGTCCCCAGTGTAAGAGACCAGGCCAGGATCCCTGGGGGCTCAGCCACGTCCAGGAGGCGGGTGGGCTTTCCCGAGGAAATACAGGAGCCTCGGGGGAGTAACTTCATCGTGAAGAGACAGTGGACAGGACCTTCATGAGGAGGACTTCAGGAAGTCAGCACTGGGCGCGCGCGGCCGCTGAAGACGGGTCTCATGTGAACTGGCACACGTGCACCGCCAAACTTGTCCTCTCGCCGTCCACGGGCCGCCACCCCGTCTCTTCTGGAGGTTGGCCCAAAGCTCGCGGGGGGAGACGGCCCTTGGGGGGGACGAGGGCGCCGCGCCTCCGGCAGCGGAGCAGAGGAGCGCCCAGACGGGGGCTGCATTTATCCCCTCCAGGTAAGCCGGGGTTGGAGGATGGTGACGACAAAGCGGAACACTGGCCATGACTTCAAAGTAGCAACGAGCTAGGTCTTCTTTAAAAACAGCTTTTTGGATGTTTATTTATTGGCTGTGCTGGGTCTTCGTTGCTGCTCAGGCTTGTCTCTAGCTGCCGTGCACAAGCGTCTCGTGGCGATGGCTTCACGTGCTGCAGAGCTCAGGCCCTAGGGCGCGGGCTCAGCAGATGTGGTGGGCAGCCTTAGCTACCTCCTCCTGGCACCCGGGATCTTCCCAGAGCAGGCATCGAACCTGTATCTTGCACTGGCATGCAAATTCTTTACACTGAGCCACTAGGGAAGCCCAAGCTATGTCTCTGTAGTGGCCAAGGGTCCATGGAGCCAGTGTCAGAGACAGAAGAGGCCCTTTGAGCTTCTGTCTCATTTTAAAGCTGTAGATTTACATTTCTTACTTGCTAGCTTGTTGAACACAAAAAAGGAATAAAGCTAGATATTCAATCTGCACTCTGCAGTTCTCAAAGCCAGTATCTCATGTAGGGAGTAGGTGAGCTAGTCCACTGTGGATTCTGTTACCCTTGGGAAAAAAATAATCTTTCAGGAATAGTGTTAGTTTGTTTGTGACTTTATTGGCCTTTATTCAGCCTTTCGTGCAGAAGACAGCAGATGGTTTTAGGTATAATGGAGAAACTTGATTATTGATACAACATCTGCATATTAACATTGCTTTGAGAGTCAGACTTGGTAATAACCTGTTGTATAAAACAAAAATTTCCAGTAGAGGAGAATACACTTGTGTTCTGTTCTCCGGTCTCATCTTTTTAATTTTTAAACACCATGTTCGCATGGATTCTTGCAGCCCATGTAAGAGGGTGCCCTTCTCTGATCTTGGCAACAGACAGTCATCGGTTTCCAAACTGATACCCCAGCTATCTGACACATGCCAGAAGCTGGCTTTCATTCTGTCTTGGACTAGATCGTCCCACTTTTTCCGGCCCCTCTGATGGACGTCTTTCTCACCAGTGCTACTTGTTTTTCAGTCGCTAAGTCATGCCCGCCTCTTTGCGACCTTATGGACGACAGCACGCCAGCCTTCCCTGTCCTTCACTATCTCCCGGAGTGTGCTCAAACTCATGTCCATTGAGATGGTGATGCTATTTAACCATCTCATCCTCTACCACCAGTGCTTCTGATGGTATCCAAATAAGTCCCAGCAGACTTTACAACTGAAGTGATACTATCTGGGATAGGATTATGCAATAAAGAGTCTCTATCAAATAGGCAAAAATCAGAGCTTATTTTATACTTTGAATCTGTACCTACTAATAAGTACATTGTTTTCCTCAGATACTAATCCAGAGACATTCTTTTTATGGTTTAAAATAAAAGTTAAAATTAGAGCAGTTGTAGGAGTAACCTTTTTGCTATGTTTTCACAAAAGATAAGATTTTTCTAAAAACATGAAAAGCACAGTCAAAACATTGAACTCACTACTCACGTTCTTATACTCCCACACTATTCCCACATGCTCACCCCTTAAATCTACCCTTTCTCCACAGGACAGAACTGAGGGCACTCCTTTGCACATGCCTGGCATGGATGGTGAGAGGACCAAACGCGAGGCTCTGCTAGGGACGGGCAACTGCCTCCAGCTGGTCACACCTCACTGCCACCCCCACTGCCCGGACACCAGTGGGAGAGCTGGCACTCGCCAGCATCACAGCCCCAGGACCACTGGGAGGCCAGCCTCTGTGCACGTGGGAGGTGATGAAAAATGTTGTTCATCCACAATTAGACACTCAGGAGACCGTGTGGTTGGTATCTCCTGCATAGTTAGGAGACTTGAGGTCGCCCTGCTTTAAAGGCGGACTTTAAGAGGAAGCTGGTTCACTTAATGTAAGAAAGTCATTCTTCACCAATTAGCAATGATCTCATTTTGTTTAATGTCTGAGAACAAGATTGTGAATATTTTCCAGGAAGCAGAATCATCTCCTACAGAGTTTCCATGGTAGAAACCGTAAGAATAGACATCAATCTCACTGTCCAACTCCCAGAGGCACCTTCATGCCGCAGCCTTTTCCGAGGGAGATGGCTCTCAAAAAAGGACCTTAGTATAGGTAGCAATTTAGAGCCAGGATGAGAAGGATCTTAGAGCTTATCCGGCCTTATCCCTTATTTTACATCTGAAGAAACTGAAGTAGTATAGATGATCAAATAAGGTAATTCATGTAGATTGCTTACCATCCTAACATGTGCTCAACAAATATTAGCTATTATTACATTGGTCTGCAGTTTGCTCTTTCTTTAAATATATATCCTTAAGAATATACATCATGGAACTTTTTGGACCTATTTCATTTACTTATATGAATGCGTCACCATTTTTTAAAGCAGTTCTTAACCGATGAGCATTTATGTTATTTCTGATGTTTTAAATTTCAAACAATGTGTAATGAACATCCTTAAAGAAGTGTCTTTCCAAACCCGGGCTAGATACCTAGAAATGGGATTCCTTAATGTGTGTACTTAAGGTTTAAAAATTATTGCCAAATATTTCTCTAGGGCTATTCTGTTACTTTCTATTCCATTAACCATGTGTAGGAAGAATCCACCACAACCTTACTTGCACTGGATATAGTCAGTCAGCCATTTAAACGTTTTTTTTTCAATCCAGAGGTTAAAAACATAGTGTTGTTTTAATTTGTATTTCTACCATTATTACTGAGATTGAGGCTCTTTCCATGTATCTGCAGACGGTGCATTTTCCTATGTATTTCCTACCACACCCTTTGCTTATTTTTCTGAGGCATGGACAGAGGAGCCTGATGGGCTACAGTCTACAGGGTCACCAAGGGCCAGACACGACCGAGGGACTGAGCACAAGCTCACACCTCCTTTCTTATTCGTTCCCAGAAGCCATGCAGTCAATAAACACATATTGGGTGTCTTTATGTGCCGAATGCCCTTGTACTGGGGATGGAACAGGAACAATGACTACCATACACTGAATACTTATTGCACACCGGACAATGCTCGGTGACTCTCAGAAAAGTGCTGTGAGCTCAGTGCTCCTGCATCCCCGCTGTGCTCTTACCCTGAGACACAGAGTGGCTGCAGGATGTGCCCAGGGCCACGTAGCTTGTGAACAGCAGACCCAGAGCTTCCGCCCAGACCTGGGTAGCTCTGTTCCCGGTCCTGGGAACTCTGGATGCAGACAGACTCAGGAACTTAAGCAGGGGTGGGGGCTTGAGGAAAAGCGTTCTCCACGGTAAGGGCCTCAGTTTGCAACTGATGCTGAGAGGCATGAGGGAGTAAAGCTGAGCGCAGTCCAAGTAAGAACATTAGCTCCTTGTTAACAACGGCCACCAATGTCTCCTCCCAGTTGTGCTGTTTGAGCAGTCTGGGGGGGATTTTTGGACTATTTTTGGCAAAGATGTAAATTAAAAAACTACATCATCATGTCTATCGGTTATTTTCATCTACAGTTTCCGGATTGTTCCTTAGAAGAGCATCTCCCAAACTTAGACTTTAAAAATTTGCCTAGTTTCATTTTGATACTTTGTCACTTTTTTATGCATAGGTATTTAATTGGTATGGCATTTATTTGGGGGCTGACTCCGAAGAATCCAAATAAACCTTTTTCTAAGTAGAAATGAGTTCTGTCTCATTCACTGTCTTTATTCCTTATAGTTGCTAAGTTATTTGCTGCTTAAAGAATTTAAGGTTGAAAGAAAGGCATTGATAAAAAATTGTACCTCAAAGGATTTTGATATTGCAGTTTCTTTGAGAAGATCTTGATATGTTTTTCTACAGCTGGGCATACCACTGAGTACATGTAGGGAAGCCTAGAAATCAGCAACCAGTTGATTTCTTCTTGGGCCAATATGTTGAAGAAAAAGAATTTGGACTTTGGAATCAGACAACTTGAGTCCCTTGGACGGCAAGGAGATCCAACCAGTCCATCCTAAAGGAAATCAATCCTGAATATTCACTGGAAGGACTGATGCTGAAGCTGAAACTCCAATACTTTGGCCACCTGATGCGAAGAGCTGACTTATTGGAAAAGACCCTGATGCTGGGAAAGATTGAAGGTGGGAGGAGAAGGGGACGACAGAGGATGAGATGGCTGGATGGCATCACCGACTCAATGGACATGAGTTAAACTCCGGGAGTTGGTGATGGACAGGGAGGCCTGGCGTGCTGCAGTCCATGGGGTCGCAAAGAGCCAGACACGACTGAGCAACTGAACTGAACTGAACCTGAGTTTAAATCCTGGCTACAGAAGCCTGGCGTGCTGCTGTTCATGTGGTGGCAAAGAGTCAGAAACAACTTAGCAACTGAACAACAACATTACTCAGCAGCCAAATGACCTTCAGGATTTAACCTTTGTGTGCACGCGTGCTCAGCCACCTCAGTCGTATCCAACTCTGTGCAACACTATGGACTGGAGCCTGCCAGCCTCCTCTCTCCATGGGATTCTCCACGGCAAGAATACTGGAGTCGGTTGCCATGCCCTTCTCGAAGAGATCTTTCCGACCCAGGGATCGAACCCGTGGAGTCTCCTGCGTCTTCAGCATCATTGGCAGATTCTTTACCACTGAGCTACCTGGGAAGCCCAGAAACTCAATTTCCTTGCCTGCAAAAATAAGGTGGGGGATATCTACTTTAAGAGATAAAGATAATTAAGATAATGTGGAGGAAAAAAAAACCATTTCAGTACTTGGGTAATAACAAGCCCCTCAATAAACATTCGTTTGGTTATATTTACAATGTTGATTGTCATATTACATATAATACAGAAATATTTGTCTCCTAATCCACTCAGATGTTTTTGTCAATTAGACACAGACATTAGCTATTACACACTTAATCAAATAAATGATTTCATACACATATATCTTATTTAAGTGATAAAAAAAAATCAATACCAACTTAAAAGCTCTGGTGCTATAAACATTAGCCTCGTTGACACACATGTAACAAATGTAAGGGGGAACCCATCGGAAGAGAGGCATCGGCTAAGTGGTGAAGGAAGGAAACGAAGACCTTAGGGAAATAAAACACTTTCCAAATCATATTGTTAACGTCTACAGTAACTCCCAGGGATTCATACAAAAGCTAGATACAAATGACCATATCTCAGGCATTCAACAGACTGTACTCAAGGGTGAAGGGCTGGGTAACCTGTCAATTAAATGAAAACAGAGTAGGTTTAAAAAGAGATGATAGGACTTCCACTTTCACCCAAGATAGAGGGAGAGAGACCAGAGCCACTCTCCGCACCAAACAACCAACAAAGGGACGAAATATATGAAAGAGTGGGCTGAAAAACTCTGGGTGTTCAGTAACCAAGGACACTAATCCTTGAGAGATGGGAAGCGAAGGTGAGCCCTGAAGTTGCCCCAGATTACTGCCACGAGGGTGTTTCCAGGCTATGGCACATGGAGGGGACCCAGTGAGACTCCAGTGCCTTCCTGGAGCCGAAGAGATGCAGCTGGCCGTCCAGAGACGTCAAGGTAATCAGCGGACGCAGGAGAGGGTACCCGAGTAGAGCTGCACAGGTGGAAAGTCCAGAGATGTGGAGAGGCTCTGCCTCAGCTGAGGTGTGAGCAGGGCATGCTTGTGTAGATCTATTTGAGTTAAGAGAACCATTCAAAAAGATTAGAAGTAACAGTGTCTGGCACTCATGTAGATCTGGAAATAGTGTCTGTTCTTATTAGCCAGATTGGAAAACCTCAGAATTCATGGAGAACTAAACAAAATACACAAGAAAGTGGAGTGGAGTAGGTGGCCATTCCATTCTTCAGAGGATCTTCCCCATCCAGGGATCGAACCCAGGTCTCCTGCATTGCAAGCAGATTCTTTACCGTCTGAGCCACCAGGGAAGCCCAAGAATACTGGAGTGAGTAGCCTTTCCCTTCTCCAGCAGATCTTCCTGACCCAGGAACTGAACCAGGGTCTCCTGCATTGCAGGAGATTCTTTACCAGCTGAGCAATCATTTTGTAATGTATACAAACATGAAATGACTATGCTGTATACATGAAACTAATACAATGTTGTATATCAATTATACAATTGATATACCAGGGGGAGCCTGGTGGGCTGCCGTCTATGGGGTCGCACAGAGTCGGACACGACTGAAGTGACTTAGCAGCAGCAGCAGTATCTCCTTGTCTCAATCTATCCTGCCCATTAAAATGATTTTGTGGCTGTGTGTGTGCAATTTGGATATCATCTATCGAGTTTTTCATGAGTCAGACACCATCTAAAAAACGTAACGTGGATTAACACATTTAATCCACATAGGAACTCTATGATAGTATCAATAGTAGTATTGTCCTCATTTAAAATGAGGAAATTGAGGCATAGAGGGGCAAAGTAGTTTGTCCAACTTTGCAGATTCAGTGAGAAATGATGGGGATGGGGTCTGGATCTAGGTGTCATAATTCAAGAGCCCCACGCAGTCGATGAGAACACTGACGACACTGGACGGGGTGAGGACACGTCTGGCTGAGAGCCGGCTGACTCTGCCAAGTGAAAAACAGTCTGTTTTGTGGTCACAGAGTCCTTAAAATGTTTGTTGATTGGTGACAAGCAGTATCAAGTGAAAGAAATAGAATGGTTCATTGTAAAGCCATTCTGATGACTTGAAAAATAGCCCCCAACTCAGTGAGTACCAGCGCCAGCTCACCCAGAGGGCCGGAGTAGTCTTCCCTCTCATCTCCGCCAAAATCTGCTCCAGTTCGGAGAGGGGCCTGCAGAGTCATTGAGAAAGGTGGGCTCCTCCTGCCCTCAATCTTTACTGACCTGGAAACTTTGTTATCACGTTTGAAATTTACCCTCATATTAAAAGGACATTCCTAGTGGCTCCATTTTTCAGATGAGGAAAATGAAGGCCTAGAAAGATTAAGGAACATGGTCAAGGCTACAAGACAAACAAGAGGAAGAGAGATTTGATCCCAGAGCTGGCTGACACCAATTTCTATATTCACCCCATCGTCCTCTCCATCATCCTAAATTTCCAGCTGGAAGACCTGCCAAGTCCTAGCTCCGTAGAACTAAGGAGTCCTGTGCAACAAGATGGAGATATTTATGCCTGCCAAGATTCCCAGGCTGGAGGATTGTGAAAGACAAAGCAACTGGAGAGGCCATGGAAGTCACATTCAGAGCACAGGTGTCAGAGGGCTGCAGAGCATGGCAGAGCGGCTTTAGAGGAAGATGGGGGTGGGATGGCTGGTGGAGCAGAAGGTGGCAGGTGTCACAGCCTCCATGGAGTTTATCGTCTCTCTCTCTCACCAGATTGGAAACTCGAGAAAGCCAAACTGTCTGTCTCATTCACTGCTGTGTCCATAGTAACTAGAACAGTTACTAAAACATAGTAGGTGCTCAATAAACAGGTAGATGTGATTGCCCACTGCTCCTGGTCCCAACAATAATTCAGTAAAACCACAAAACTTGTGATGTACTCTGTGACTCTATGTCTTATGAACACTGATAAAGAGTTGGGGGTATTGCTCCTGAGTTAGACCTTTGGTTTGATGAGGACCTATTAATACGTTGTAAAATGGATACACGAGCGGAGATGGAGAATAAAAACAAGCCTGGAAATTAATAGCAGTTGTGCTGAGTCCTCAGTAACCTCCAGTTGTGAGCATGGGGATTTGAGAAAAGTTTACCAAAATCTCAGAGGGTAGAGACACTCCCAGGTGACTCCTGGAAAACCTCAAAGAGACCGTGTTCCAGACAACAACTATATTCTTCTTCATTTTAAAATACTAACCAAAATCCTTGCCCTGCATGTGCACTGGACCAAGACCAGGAGTGTCCAGCACGAGGACTAACACTGCTTTTCCTTGGGTTCTAGGTATGTTTCCCTGATGCCCACACTGGTGTTCATTCTCCAGAAGAGCTAATTCAGGCCAATTGCTGTCTAGCTCTGATCCACAGGGCTGTGTATTCAAATCCATATTGTTTCCTAGTGACCCACATGTCTTGAGCCCAAAGAATCCAGGACTATGACATAAATCCTCATTCTTCTCTGGCTTTTGTCTTGGCTCCAACAACCCTAATCGAAGGTCTCTATGCCTTCTTTTGCTGCCCACAGCCTGATTACAAAGCACTCCTAGGACTCAGGACTCCCTTTTCATATTCTTCATGCTTTCCGTGCACACACATAGCATGTGCCTGATAAACCTGGCTGACCAACAAGACCAAGGAGGTCTTGGATCACTAACTATTCAAGTCCTGTAGGAGAGTAGTGGTTTTCATACAACTTGACTCTAAGTAGGGGGATCCTGAAGGGAGGGTAGGAGATGTAAATTTCCTGAGTTAGGCCTCAGAATAACTCTTGTGCTATCAAGTTTTTTTTTTTTTTTTTCCTGTACCAAAGATTCCACTTTAACTTAAATTCAGTGAGACCTTCGTAAAAAGCAAGGCATAGAGAGATACACTCCAGAGAAGCCTAGAAACATAGTCTGTGACTTTGAGAAAGGAAAGTGAAGTCATTCCCTATTTTCTTCTTCTTATGTTCTATAGAGTAAGTCCACAGTGATGACAAGCAATAGCAATGTTAGCGAGATTAGATGTAAACAGTGAACTATTATGGACACTTGCCACGGTTATTGTGATTTGCCTGATTTTACAGTTGATATCTAATAATTAAAGAGATTCATACCCAACTGTATAGTACTGAGTATTAAGGGGAAAAAAATCACATAGAGGAAAGCAGGAAAGAGCAACTCGGTTTTCAAATTGCGGAGGCTCTTTGAGCAGGCGTGCTTTGAACAGCTAACGAGCTATGCAGAACTTACACACAGGCAGGTGCACAGTGTTGGGGATTTAGCAGTGAGCAAGATAGAAAAGAATCCTGTTTTCAAGGCTTTTGCTGGATTCCAGGTAGAGTGACAAAGTGGCAGAGGGTCTTGGGGACGATAAACTGCAGACTGCGTGGCACCCTGCTCTTCCCATTGAGGGACAGACTGGGAGGCCTCTGTCTCCAGCTTGCACATCCTTACCTTCTGTCCTGGTATCCTGTGACCACCCTGAGATGCTCTCACTCCAGTTTGCTTTTTCCTGCTCGAGTCTCTGCCTCCCCACCCCGCTCCCCTGCCTCCTTCCCTTCCCTTCATCCTTGAGACACAGCTGCTCTCCACCCGGCTCTGCTCAGCCCTCTGCCCTTTGCTTTCTGTATCTTCCCTCAGAGACCTTACTCACTGCCAAGGGGTCAACCACCACTTCTAAGCTGTTAACTCCCAAATCTTTATTTCTCCTCCTAGCCCCTCTTTCCAGCCAAGGACATATATTACCTACCCGATTTCATATTTTATTCCCACATGCTCTGTCACTTGAAGCTCAGCATGCTCCAAATTGAACTCCGCTCAAAGCAGCTCCTTTCCCAAAGTCTCTTTCTAAGTCAGCATCACTGTTCCCTTAATTCCCAGCCGTCCCTCACCCTCCATATTTAATCAGTCCTCAAGTTACACTTCCCTGATCTTCACAATTCTCTCATATACCCCACATACCCATGCTCGTTTGCCACTGCTAGAGTTCAGCATCCTTATCTGGACTATCCACATTAATTAATTAATCGCCTTGCCCTTAATTTCCTACTGCCTCCTTCTATCTTAAAATCTGCTGTCAAACTAACTTTTTTTTGACTACCCTTTTAGAATTCATCTCCTTACTCAAAACTCTTATAGTTCCTCATTACTCAATGACTAAAGTACAGCCCACTCTGGTATTCCTGCCTGCAGAATTCCATGGACACGGGAGCCTGGTGGGACACAGTCTATGGGGTCGTCAACAGTTGAACACAGCAGAGTGGCTGACACACACATGCAAAGAACAGTTCAGATGGCTCCTCGCTGAACAAATATTCACTGAGCACCTACTATGCTCCAGGTACTTGCACAGTATTGGGGGTGTAGCGGTGAGCAAGACAGAAAAGATCCCCATTTTCAAGGCTTTTGCCTTGTAGTGAGAAGTCAAGCAGTAGACAAATAAGCAAATGAACAAGACAATTTAGAGCTATGAAGGAAATGGAATGTAGTAATAGGTAGACTGAGTTGCTGGATACAGAAGGAATTGCTTTAACAAGTTGGTCAAGGTAAACCTTTAGGAAAGGAATGGCTTTGCTCACAGACTTGAATAATGAGAAGGACCTGATCATCTGGAGATGTAGGAAAAGCATTCTAAGTAGAGAGAACAGCAAGTGCAAAGGCCCTGAGGAGAGAAGGTAATTGTCCTTCTTGACCCTCAACCATGTTGACCCAAGTTAGCTTTTCAACCTAATCTCAAGTAACTCATTCACACAATACTCAGGATTACCTTACTTTCCTCCAAATAGGACTTTGCATTCCTACCTCAGTTTTTTTTTTTTTTTTTTCATTTTCCCCCTTTCATATGGAAAGCTCTCCTTTTTCCTTTCTGGAACTATTTAAATCCAGCACATCTCAGTTCAGAGGCCACCCCATCCATGAAAGCATCACAGATCATTCACAGCAAAAGTCAACCTTTCTTCCTCATTGAAATCTGACTGCATATGTTGGAACCTCCCATGTCTTACTTGCACATCCAGATAGTTCTACAGGGGGCTGCACTCCCAGAAAAGGCATTATAACTTGAAACATAAGCTGAGTCAGACCTTTCTCACTGAGACTGTGTCAGGTGATGGTTATACTCCCAGCCAGGGATCTGATGACAGGTATACAAAGAAATCGGCTTCCCTGGTGGTTCAGGCAATAAAGAATCCACCTGCAATGCAGGAGCCCTGGGTTTGATCCCTGGGTTGGGAAGATCCCCTGGAGTAAGGGAACAGCTGCTCATTGCAGTAGCCTGGAGAATTCCATGGACAGAGGAGCCTGGCAGGCTACAGTCCATGGGGTCACAAAGAGTCAGAAACAACTGAAGTGACTGACACACAAATATAAAGAAATGTTTCAAAACAGCAAAATTAAGAAATTCTAACAAATCCATGGTTTATTGGGCTTCCCTGGTAGCTCAGCTAGTAAAGAATCTGCCTACAATGCAGGAGACCCCGATTTGATTCCTGGGTCAAGAAGATCCCCTGGAGAAGGGATAGGCTACCCACTCCAGTATTCTTGGCTTCCCTGGTGGCTCAGATGGTAACGAATCTGCCTGCAGTGCGGGAGACCTGGGTCCAATCACTGGGTTGGGAAGATTCCTGGAGAGGGGCATGGCAACCCACTCCAGTATTCTTGCCTGGAGAATCCCATGGACAGAGGAGAGTGGCGGGCTACAGTCCATGGGGTCGCAGAGAGGTGGACTGAGTCACTCAGCACAGCACAATAAATCCATATTCTATCTCAGAGCTATTCAAACTTTATTTTTAAGCACCCTGAAAATATATACCTGCATTTTCCACTGTATAAAGTATAAAGGCAGGGCTGGGCTGGTCAAATCAGGGAGAGGAGGTCAGGGAGTCCCCCTGCTCAGCTTCTTTGCCTCTGAAACGCATGGGTCCTGCACCTCCACCCCCCACCTCCACTCACTGAGCCCCCGAGACCCCCGGGGGAACCCCTAGTGCTTCCAGGGCATGATTTAATAATGTCTAGTCTTACAAGATTGCTGGGAGAAATATCAATAACCTCAGATATGCGGATGACACCACCCTTATGGCGGAAAGTGAAGAAGAACTAAAGAGCCTCTTGATGAAGGTGAAAGAGGCGAGTGAAAAAGTTGGCTTAAAGCTCAACATTCAGAAAACTAAGATCATGGCATCTGGTCCCATCACTTCATGGGAAATAGATGGGGAAACAGTGGAAACAGTGGCAGACTTTATTTTTTTGGGCTCCAGAATCACTGCTGATGGTGATTGCAGCCATGAAATTAAAAGACGCTTACTCCTTGGAAGCAAGGTCATGGCCAACCTAGATAGCATATTTAAATGTAGAGACATTACTGTGCCAACAAAAGTCCATCTAGTCAAGGCTATGGTTTTTCCAGTGGTCATGTATGGATGTGAGAGTTGGACGGTGAAGAAAGCTGAGTGCCGTAGAATTGATGCTTTTGAACTGTGGTGTTGGAAAAGACTCTTGAGAGTCCCTTGGACTGCAAGGAGATCCAATCAATCCATCCTAAAAGAGATCAATCCTGGGTGTTCATTGGAAGGACTGATGTTGAAGCTGAAACTCCAATACTTTGGCCACCTCATGCAAAGAGTTGACTCATCAGAAAAGACCCTAATGCTGGGTAGGATTGGGGGCGGGAGGAGAAGGGGACGACAAAGGATGAGATGGTTGGATGGCAACACCGACTCGATGGACATGGGTTTGGGTGGACTCCGGGAGTTGGTGATGGACAGGGAGGCCTGGCGTGCTGTAATTCATGGGGTCGCAAAGAGTCGGACACGACTGTGCGACTGAACTGAACTGAACTGAACTGAGTCTTACCTAACCTACAGCAAGTGTAAATCAATTCAGGCTTTGAGGCCACTGCCATAGGGCTTTCAGAAAAGAGCTAGCCAGATTACTTATGGGACAGTTTCTGAGGTCCTGCCGGCACCCAGCTTTGTTTAGACAACTCCTCCTCTCCCTCTGAGTCTCAAGTCCACTGCCACTTATTCCTGCAGGCTTCCGCTGGCCCCAGGCCTGGGTGAGACTCTTCTGTTGATGGTTTGCGGCCGCTCTGTGCTCTCCTGACCAGAGCTCGCCGTGGAGTGTGCCTGTGTCCCTGTACAGTAGCAGGGTTTGTGGTCGCTCTGCGCTCTCCTGACCATCCGCTGGCCCCAGGCCTGGGTGAGACTCTTCCATTGATGGCTTGTGGCCGCTCTGCGCTCTCCTGACCAGAGCTCGCCGTGGAGTCTGCCTGTGTCCCTGTAAAGCAGCAGAGCGGCCTCCAGGGTTTGTGAGCTCCGTGTGAGCAGCAACGCACCCACGTGTTCACCCCAGAAGCCCCAACAATGCATGTCATGAGGTAGAGGCTCTGGTATCTGTTGAATGGATGGACAGACAGACAGATCAAGAAAGGCAGGGAGCAATACAGGATAGGAGAAGACAAGGAACAGGGCCTTGCCAGCCAGAGCCCGCCTGCAGGCACCCTGATACCAAGTGGGTAGTGAGTAACCTGCTGTATTCGGGACCGTTGTTGAGGGTCCTTCCTACCTATTTTTCTTTCCTTCTGAACTACAAGCTTATTGGGAGGTTCAATCACAGCTTACATCAAAACCCCTTTGGGGAATATTTAGTGTTTTCTCCCTAGTATCCATCTCCTTTTAACAGCCCTTTTTGGCAAGTATTTCTGGCATCCCTCATCTAGCTGCTGTCAATGGACTGACGATACTTCCAGCTCCAGTGTGCTAAGTCATTTAAGTCATGTCTGACTCTTTGTGACCCTGTAGACTGTAGCCCACAAGGCTCCTCTGTCCATGGGACTCTCTAGACAAGAATAATTGAGTGGGTGCCATTTCCTTTTCCAGGGGATCTTCCCAACCCAGGGATCGAACCCCGGTCTCCTGTGCTTCCTCACCGGCAAGTAGGTTCTTAACCACTAGGGCCACCAGATTCAGTTCAGTCCAGTCACTCAGTCATGTCCGACTCTTTGCGACCCCATGAGTCGCAGCACGCCAGGCCTCCCTGTCCATCACCAACTCCTGGAGTTTACTCAAACCCATGTCCATTGAGTCAGTGATGCCATCCAGCCATCTCATCCTTTGTCGTCCCCTTCTCCTCCAGCCTTCAATCTTTCCCAGCATCAGAGTCTTTTCCAGTGAGTCAGCTCTTCGCATCAGGTGGCCAAAGATTGGAGTTTCAGCCTCAGTGAACAGCCATGGAAACAACAGCAGCTACTCTCTGTTGATCTGTGTGTTAGGTGTCTTCCAGTGAACACCCAGGACTGATCTCCTTTAGGATGGACTGGTTGGATCTCCTTGCAGTCCAAGGGACTCTCAAGAGTGTTCTCCAACACCACAGTTCAAAAGCAGCAATTCTTCGGTGCTCAGCTTTCTTCACAGTCCAACTCTCACATCCATACGTGACCACTGGAAAAACCATAGCCTTGACTAGATGGACCTTTGTTGGCAAAGTAATGTCTCTGCTTTTGAATATGCTGTCTAGGTTGGTCATAACTTTTCTTCCAAGGAGTAAGATGTTGTACATCTTAAATATATACAAGTAGGAAAAAAGAAAATTAAAGAAAGACACCTAACACACAGATCAACAGAGAGTAGCTGCTGTTGTTTCCATGACTGCCATTTTTGTTCTCGCTCCGCAGGTTTTGGGGCTGTAGAGATACACAGCTTTGGGCTGCAGCCATCAGACCAAGGGGCTTGCCCCCCTCTGTTAGTTCTGCTTGTGCTGTTTCATTTAACCTTCATCATGACCTCTAAGGTAGTCTCTATGACAGGTTTATCCCTTTTCTATGGATGTGGACACCGAGGCTTAGAGGAGTTAAGTGATTTGTCCAAGGTCTAGAGCTAGTTAGGGGTGGATTTGAGCCCTCCACCTTCTGACACAAAGGCCAGTGTTCTTTCTACCACCCCCTCCACCTCTCCTCAAGGGAGGAAGAAGAGATTGGGCTCCAAAGGATAAGTGCTCCATATTTAGGTACTCGGAAAAAAAAACAAAAAAACAGTGGAATGAAATTCAGCACTTCTTGATTTTCATCTCTTCTTGGTATCATGTAATAAGACTCAATCCCAGGGACAAGGGCTAGTTAGCAACCAAATGTTCAGAGAACCAATAATCTAATTTTACAAAAGGGAATCAATTCCATACTTACATTTTTAGGCTGCAGATCTCAGTTTTTTAGAGCTACTCTAACCTGGCTAAGCAGAAAAGTGGACAAGTTCATGAAATTGGTGTGCAGAGGGTTTTTTCTTGTCTTTTCTTTTTCCCTTTCCTACTTTTTAACCCCAGGCTCTAGATGGATGACAATACTAATTAGGAAATGACTTCCTTTCAATTAATTGTAGATGGCCACAGTTATACTACAGGCTATAATCCACAGCTCAATATATGTACCTTGGGCCAAAATTTTATGTTCACAAATGTTCCTGTGGTGAATTGTGATTGTCCTATTTTTAAGAGCAATTGCCCTCCTGCTCTCTGTAGAATTAACCTTTTGTGAATCCACTTACAAACTGTTAGCAGGAAATTTTAATTGTGAAGAAAATTATACAGATTCTGGGCTATTTCCTGACACCCACTCCGCACACACCATACTTTGCATGGTGGGGCAGAGCCTGTATTGGAGCTCAAAGCTCTCTGCACACAGAGGGGTGAAGGCTGCCGGTGATCCAAAGGGAAGTTTGTGGTGATCCTAACCCTCCAGTGAAAGGTCTCTAGGATTTTTGCCACTGTTGTTTTGCAATTCATTATTCCTGATGTCACTGTAATGTTTCATTTTTGCAAAAGCAGGAATTGCAAAATGCTCATCCATTTCTAGGATAAGTTCTTTACCCTATGATACCCCAAGTGAAGAAAAGATTAAAGTTGCTTTCTGAAATGCAAATATAATGAAAGAAAGCACAAAAGTAATTTTTAAAATAATAATTTATAAAACAGGATATTGATAGATGCAACCTTCCAAGAATGTATATATAATCCTTTCAGCACACCATTTCTAAGGGTGATGTTGATTTGATCTATGCTTGTAGTTTGAAAGAATTAACTTTGTATAAAAAGGCAATGGGAGAGGAAGAACCCTTTCCCTGCAGTCACTTTGGGGCTTTTATTTGAAGGTAAATTGGATTATACTTAGCAACCACTTAACATACACTTTGGCCACAGTGAGAATTCTTTCCTACTCTGATACAAACCAGTGAAAGTTTATACGCAGGGTTGTGGAAACGGAAGCTTGCTGGAGAGGGTTCACAGGACACTTTATGTCATTCTCTCACCCAGAGTTTAGAACAGAATTGTCACTTCACGGTGGAGCCGGGGGAAGAGGGAGACCTGAGGAACTGTAGGCCTTCTCCCTTCTCTTCCAACGCTTATACCTGGGGGGTTGCATATTGAATGAAGCATCACATTTAGGATGAAATTCTAACACAAAAAAGTGGAACGATTTTAGCATCATCAGCTATGTTTGTCCACTGAATGCCAGCCTGTTGTACAAACTGTACAGAAAGGTCTGGGGCAATATGTCAGAAAAGGCAATCAAAAATCCATTTGTTGAGCTGTGCTCCCTGTGGCCTGTGAGCATCCCTTATCAGGGCAGCTGCTCTCTGTCACACACCTGATACTGAACGTGCAGCCGCATCTCTGTAGCCGGGGCCTGCCGTCCCATCCAAGGCAGGAAGCAGGTGGGATGGGCAGAGGGCCTTTCTTACTGGCCCGTGGACAGGTGGATCCTTTATGTCTGGTCCTGACTTCCTCCATCTTCCACTCCGGAAGAGCTGAGTGTGTCTGTGGACCAGGCACGGGGTGCAGGAATACAGCAGAGTGGCGCATCCCCAGGCAAACATTGCCAAGACTCCTTAGAGCTATTCTCGGTTCTGCACCTTAGATTAAAGTAACATCACCGCCTGCACAGAATCCACAGTGCAGCCTCTCCAGTCTGACTAACTCATTTCTATGTCTCATCGACAGGCAGGAAGACACGTGTCCAGGTTTTCGGGGAGCAGAGATCAAATTGCCAATATCCGCTGGATCATTGAAAAAGCAAGAGAGTTCCAGAAAAACATCTATTTCTGCTTTATTGACTATACCAAAGCCTTTGACTGTGTGGATCACAATAAACTGTGGAAAATTCTGAAAGAGATGGGAATACCAGACCACCTGACCTGTCTCTTGAGAAACCTGTATGCAGGTCAGGAAGCAACAGTTAGAACTGGACATGGAACAACAGATTGGTTCCAAATAGGAAAAGGAGTACGTCAAGGCTGTATATTGTCACCCTGCTTATGTAACTTATATGCAGAGTACATTATGAGAAACGCTGGGCTGGAAGAAACACAAGATGGAATCAAGATTGCCAGGAGAAATATCAATAACCTCAGATATGCGGATGACACTACCCTTATGGCGGAAAGTGAAGAAGAACTAAAGAGCCTCTTGATGAAGGTGAAAGAGGAGAGTGAAAAAGTTGGCTTAAAGCTCAACATTCAGAAAACTAAGATCATGGCATCTGGTCCCATCACTTGATGGCAAATAGATGGGGAAACAGTGGAAACAGTGTCAGACTTTATTTTTTTGGGCTCCAGAATCACTGCTGATGGTGATTGCAGCCATGAAATTAAAAGACGCTTACTCCTTGGAAGGAAGGTTATGGTCAACCTAGACAGCATATTTAAAAGCAGAGACATTACTTTGCCAACAAAAGTCCGTCTAGTCAAGGCTATGGGTTTTCCAGTGGTCATGTATGGATGTGAGAGTTGGACGGTGAAGAAAGCTGAGTGCCGAAGAATTGATGCTTTTGAACTGTGGTGTTGGAGAAGACTCTTGAGAGTCCCTTGGACTGCAAGGAGATCCAATCAATACATCCTAAAGGAGATCAGTCCTGGGTGTTCACTGGAAGGTCTGATGTTGAAGCTGAAGCTCCAATACTTTGGCCACCTCATGCGAAGAGTTGACTCATTGGAAAAGACCCTAATGCTGGGTAGGATTGGGGGCGGGAGGAGAAGGGGACAACAGAGGATGAGATGGTTGGATGGCATCACCGAACCGATGGACATGGGTTTGGGTAGACTCCGGGAGTTGGTGATGGAGGCCTGGCGTGCTGCAATTCATGGGGTCGCAAAGAGTCGGACACGACTGAGCGACTGAACTAAACTGAACTGAACTGTACTCGTCTATCCTGATAATCGTCGACAGATTCTGACACCCTTCCCCCCTCCATCTGAAGCATCTGGCTCGCCTCTTGCTTCACTTTTCAGTCGGTCTCAACACAAGATTGAGAGCAGGGAGATGCACAGGAGTTGAAGCCTGGAGGCTGCGGTGGTGGATCATCGAGTGGTCTGACCTGAGGCTGAAATCTCTTTCTAAAAGCCTTACTTACACTGTGAATGTTACACAGGCTTCTGTTTTTCCCCCAGATACTCGCCGGCTGTTTTAGCTCAACTGTATGTATCTGTACACGTGCAGTTAACAGTGACCGTCTTTGCATGTTTCTGCTGCTATTCTGTAAGTGTTCCTATATATTTTCATTTGCAGCTGTCCTATTTTCTGGCCTGTGTATTTTATTCCTCCATTAGACTTCAAACTCCTAAAAGGAAGGGGCCATGCCTTCTATTTCATTTTAATTCCCTAAATTCTCTATAAACAGGGCTTAATGGAAGCTCTTGGCTGCCTGATATGCCTTAAGAAATATCTTTGATTCTGCTGGTGCCCTGGGCTTTTCACAGGAAGCTTGTCACGTGAAAGTGCCCCTTTTGACCCTGAGCAAATCTCTTAAATCCTAGTCAGCTGCATGTTTTCCTTTCACCATAAAATTGCTGCCAAGGAGTAGTGGGGCAACATGGACCGGGCACCAGACCTCAGGTTTGACCCCACTGTTGATACTGAGGACTGCAAGGCACTCCCTGGACCCTGGTTTCCGGCTCTAGGGAAATCGTGTGTCATGAATGGCTCTGCAGACATAGATTCAACCACTCCCTTCCTCTGAAAAGAGAACAGTGTGCCTGACAGGCTTGTAAAGAAATTCTTTTTGTCCCTTTCTTGTATTCTAAAAAATAAAAACAAGGCCATCCGCAGAATGATGACATCAAAATAATACTAGGCTTGTGGATGAGCATAATGACTGCGGAGAAGATTGCAGGCAATCGAGCCTAAAGCCTTGGCTGTCTTTGCAGGCACAGCAGCGTCTTGCCCAGACTGTCTTCCTCCTCCATCCCGCCCAGGGCTTTTGAGGACGTTTAGACAGTTGGTCACTTTAGCCCCTCTTCTGATTTTTCCTCATTGTTTGCTGAGTTTGTTGTTTGCTGTTTTAGCGTTCAGACTTCTTTCATGAACTGGGATTTTCGAGGAGGAATGTGAGGGATCAAACGGAGGACAACGTTTGAAAAGCTCCTACAGTGACAGATAACGATGGCTCTGGATGAGCCAGAAGACAGAAGGAACAGAAATTGAGCCCGGGGTCTGAGGGAGATCAGCGTTCAAAGCTCAGAACAGAAAGCTGAGGTAATTGGGTCAGGCACTCAGAAACCTGACGTGGGTCACCATCGGTGCCGACGATGAGGACTCCAGGTCAGGATGCGGATGGCCTCCTGACTGATGAGGGGTGCTGGGGCTGATGCCTGTGTTTTGACCGATTATACTTTGTTACCAAAGCGGTAAATGATGGGCTCGATTGGTTATCACCTAAGTGTGGTCTAAGAAAGCAGGGCGCAGCATTCCTGTGCCTCCGACTTTGTCTTCAGATCAATCTCTTGAGCTTCATTAGCTGTTAATCCAGTGAAAAGTGATGGATACCCCAAATTTTAATTTTCTTATTTTTTAGAAGAGCTTTGCCTTCTCTCTGCAACTGACTTTCAAATTCTCCTCTTCATTTCATTGTAATTATCTCTCCCTTGTGTGTGTGCTGAGTTGCTTCAGTCGTGTCCGACTCTTTGTGACCCTGTGGACAGTAGCCCACCAGGCTCCTTTGTTCATTGGATTCTCCAGGCAAGAATATTGGAGTGGGTTGCCATTTCCTCCTCCAGGGGATTTTCCTGAACTAGGGATCAAACACACTTCTCCTGCATTGGCAGGTGGGTTCTTTACCACTAGCGCCACTTATGTGCAGTCTTGAAAGGAAATTCCATATATATTTATTAGAATCAGTTCTCCCATAAGGAGGAAATTCAAGCTTACTCCGTGTTATTCCAGAGCAGAGAGGAGTCCCTTTAAATGCTAACTCTGACTCTGCTCTCAGCCTCATTGCTCTTTCCACAGTGTGTGCTGACACTCCTCAGCCTGTCTTGAATTATCTTTTTGTTTCCATGCCTTTATGCCCTTACCTGCTTTGACACAAAGACCCATGTTTTTGCTTTCTTTTGATGCCCCTAATGCTTGAAATCATGCTGAGAATCTTTCTAATTTAATAAACAGAGAAGTATGATATATTTACCTTTATACCTGTAGCCACTCAGCTCTGTGTCACAAAGAAAATTAACTCATCTCTAAAGCCCAGGGCTTCCCAGCTGCTTCATAGCCACGCGCCCTCTGCACCGATGTGAACGCATACGTGTACACACAGGGCCTAAGGAATGAAGCCCCTGTGTGCTGCTGCAGCTGGGGTCTGGGACTTGTGAAAACGCAGCTGGGAACCCTTTCAACTCATGATGGGCTCTACTCCAAGTTTCAGCCATCACACTGCCTGTTTTAGAACACTGACTCCACTTCTAGGGAACATACAGATTCCCGCAGGAGGGAGGGGGGAAAGAAGAAGGTACAATCCTCCCATGGTCCGGAGGATACCTGCCACCGTCTCCTGAGGGATGAGTGAAAGCAGAGGAGAGAGTCAGCACTTCCTCCCTTTATTCTGAACTTACCCTCTGGCAGTGGCTAAAGTCAGTATCAAAAGTTGATTGAAAATAAAGCCGGGGAAAGAGTACAGTGACCCGCCATATCTTTGGGCTCTGTATCTTTGGAATTAAAACCAAGGGCTGAAAATACTTTTTAAAAAATTCCAGAAAGTTCCAAGAAGCAAAACTTGAATGTGCTGTATGCCTGCAACTATTTGGGCTTCCCAGGTGGGTCAGTGGTAAAGAATCTGCCTGTCATTGCAGGAGACACAAGTTTGATCACTGGCTTAGGAAGATCCCCTGGAGGAGGGAATGGCAACTCAATCCAATATTCTTGCCTGGGAAATCCCATGGACAGAGGAGCCTGGCGGGCCTTAGTCCATGGGGTCACAAAGAATTGGACATGACGTAACAATAACAACAAAAAGACAAAAGCAACTATTTACATAGCATTTGCATTGTATTACGTATTATAAACAATCTAAAGACGATTGAAAGCATACAGGATGATGTGCCTCGGTTCTCAGCAAATACTGTGCCATTTCATACAAGGGACAGGAGAGCTTTCAGATTCTGCTATCAGAGGCGGCTGTGGGACCAGTCCCCCATGGGTACCAAGGGGCCGCTGTGAAGATGGTTGAAAGAAAGCTAGCTTTGATTATTTGATATTAATAAAGACATCCCTAATCTTTTCCACTGCATTTCCATTGCAAAGACAGGTCAACCAAGAAAGGACAATTCAGTTAGTTTAAAAAGTTCCCTTCTAAGGCTTCAGCAATACGTGAACTGTGAACTTCCAGATGTTCAAGCTGCTTTTAGAAAAGGCAGAGGAATCCGAGATCAAATTGCCAACATCTGCTGGATCATCGAAAAAGCAAGAGAGTTCCAGAAAAACATCTATTTCTGCTTTATTGACTATGCCAAAGCCTTTGGCTGTGTGGATCACCACAAACTGTGGAAAATTCTTCAAGAGATGGGCATACCAGACCACCTGACCTTTCTCTTGAGAAACCTGTATGCAGGTCAGGAAGCAACAGTTAGAACTGGACATGGAACAACAGACTGGTTCCAAATAGGAAAAGGAGTACGTCAAGGCTATATATTGTCACCCTGCTTATTTAACTTATATGCAGAGTACATCATGAGAAACGCTGGGCTGGAAGAAGCACAAGATGGAATCAAGATTGCCGGGAGAAATATCAATAACCTCAGATATGCAGATGACACCACCCTTATGGCAGAAAGTGAAGAAGAACTAAAAAGCCTCTTGATGAAAGTGAGAGAGGAGAGTGAAAAAGTTGGCTTAAAGCTCAACATTCAGAAAACTAAGATCATGGCATCTGGTCTCATCACTGCATGGCAGACAGATGGGGAAACAGTGGAAACAGTGGCTGACTTTATTTTGGGGGGCTCCAAAAGCACTGCAGGTGGTGATTGCAGCCATGAAATTAAAAGACGCTTACTCCTTGGAAGGAAGGTTATGACCAACCTAGATAGCATATTAAAAAGCAGAGACATTACTTTGCCAACAAAGGTCCGTCTAGTCAAGGCTATGGTTTCTCCAGTGGTCATGTATGGATGTGAGAGTTGGATGGTAAAGAAAGTTGAGCACTGAAGAATTGATGCTTTTGAACTGTGGTGTTGGAGAAGACTCTTGAGAGTCCCTTGGACTGCAAGGAGATCCAACCAGTCTATCCTAAAAGAGATCAGTCCTGGGTGTTCATTGGAGGACTGGTTTGAAGCTGAAACTCCAATACTTTGGCTACCTGATGCGAAGAGCTGACTCACTGGAAAAGACCCTGATGCTGGGAAAGATTGAGGGCAGGAGGAGAAGGGGACGATAGAGGATGAGATGGCTGGATGGCATCATCGACTCGATGGACATGAGTTGGGTAAACTCCGGGAGTTAGTGATGGACAGGGAGGCCTGGTGTGCTGCAATTCATGGGGTCGCAAAGAGTCAGACACGACTGAGTGACTGAACTGAATTGAACTGAAGGAACACAAATTTCAAAGACATGAGAAGTAAGTAACTCCCATTCTTAAATTGCAGCACCAAAGGCAAGGCTTTTGAACAAACTCCTGCTCTTGGGAATATTCTCAGCAGAGCAAAGGACTCATCCACAAAGTGTTCCTCCTCTCCCTAATACATCTGGTTTGATTTTAGAGGGAGACATCAGAAACGGCTTATGAATGTTAATTTGCTCTGGGTTCTATAACTTTCATCTGCCTAGGTTCCTCTTTTTTTCTGGCCATGCCTAGAGTCATTGGTCAGGCATACACTCACCAGGTTTTTAGGGAACAGCAGCCAACTGGGAAGGGTGCATGTGTGTATAAACATAAAATTCAAATATTATTGTGAGCACTGAAGTTTGAAAGCATGAGGAACTGGCTCCCTGCCCTGTCATGATTTGCAGTTGGTCTGCTGATACATAAGCTTTGGTTGGAGGAAAATAAGTCCTCTAACAATAATTCTAAACATTAATTTTAAGTGCTCTCTCATAGATTTATTTAACTCCCCCAAAATACCATGCTTAAAATTAATGGTACATTTGTTTGAAAAGAATGGATACAAAAATGGTGAGAATGATACTCAAACCATGAGCTCGGAGACAGCGCTCCTGGTTACCTGTCCAGCACACCCTAGGAATGAGGAGAAGAGTGTACAGCAAAGCCACTGTCCACATTCTTCACCCCAGAACCAGAGAGATGCAAGTGCCTGAATCAAGATATACGATGACACTTTTTAAAACATAAAAGAAAGACACATTTAAAGTTACTTTCCAAAAAAACTTGCATAATAATGGCTTTGCAGGGTTTATTTTTTGAGAAATTCAGCATCTTCCCACCTATTCTTCTTGCTTTCCCAAAATAAATGTGAGTTGAGAGAATGGTTTTATTATCCTGGTTTAGGACTGACCCTCAATGGGTATCTGTGGTGGCACAGAGGGTAAAGAATCTGCCTGCAGTGCAGGAGACCCAGGTTCAATCCCTGGGTTCAGAAGAACCCCTGATGAAGGAAAGGGCTGCCCACTCCAGTATTCTTGCCTGGAGAATTTCACGGACAGAGGAGCCTGGCGGGCTACAGTCCAGGGGGTCGCAAAGACTCAGACACGACTGAGCGACTAACACATACACACATTCAGGGACAAAAATGCCCCTCATTCTTTCATTAAACAAATATTTATTGAACGCAAGTCACTGGGAAACTTCCATGATAGATGTTAAGGACACAACAGGGAGTGACTAAAAGATCCTGTCTTTGCCCCTTAAGGAATTTAGAGTCCTTCAGGAAAAAGACAGGTGAGCAGATTACTGTAATCCAGAAGGATTCAGATCATTATGATGGTTAATAAGGGGTGCTTCTATGCTCAGTTGCTTAGTCACATCCAACTCTTCATGACCCTGTGGACTGTAACCACCAGGCTCCTCTGTCCATGGGATTCTCCAGGCAAGAACACTGGAGTGGGTTGCCTTTCCCTCCTCCAGGGGATCTTCCCAACCCAGGGATCAAACCCATGTCTCCTGCAGCTTCTGCATTGCAGGCAGAATCTTTACCACGGAGTCACTGGGGAAGCCCTTTATCTAAGCCTAAATAGTTTTGAGGTCCAAACTTATTTTAGCTTACTCTTCACTGTGGAAATGGGGTCTCAAGCGTTGGTTCAGGTGTTAAAGGCAAGGCAGAACAGCTTCCTGAGAAATATCTTGATTTGGATTTCAAATATCCCTGACCTTCCACATAGAGGAAAATCTGCCTAAACACATTATTGACCAGATTTTTACAGAAACCAGTGCCTGTGACCATAAGAAGTCTGATTATTTATAGGAATGAAGTAAGAACTGACACAGACATCTTTGAGATTCTTCCATAATTGGGACCAATCCACTGGAGTATAATAAGGAGTTAGAGGAAGGCTTGACACCAAAGAAAATCTTTTGAAACAGTTGGGGTTTCAGTTGAGGCAAAGGGTAGAAGAAAGCTAACTTTAAAGTGCCAGAGCACCCCCTAAGTGAAATAAAATGCGGAGGCTCATGTTTGGAGGGGATAGAGAGAAGAAGCCCATTTTAAAAACCTAGATTGAAATAACATCTGATGTACTTATGGAACGTAAAATTTTGCTATTTTATGATTAATGATGAATTGGATAAAGGGCTTCTCCTGGGCACATCTCAGAAATGTGCTAAGAGAAACTTGGGAGACAGGTGGAATCGGTGACTTGGATGTAGGACAATCATTTCCATCCCTAATCTGAGGAAGTAGGCCTCAGTGACCAGTCCAGTAGGAAACACTGATTCTGAAAGGGCAAGGCCAGGACAAAGGTCTTAGACCTGTCAGCTTCCGTGCTTTGATACTCCTTTGCTCTTGACTTTGTTTTCCAGTGAAAAATTCTTTTTGGAAAGAAAAACAGGATGCTGGGTTTCGGCGGGCCCAGGGGCTGAGGGGCTTGCGGAGCCCCTCTCAGCCTGCAGGCAGGGGGCGAGGTCCTGCTTGAGATGCTTGCAGCCCATCCCGGAGCCCGGGCCTCAGGCAGGCGAGGGGCATACCTGCGGGGCGGGCAGAGACGGGCCGGGGGTGCTGGCCTCTCCCCAGGGGCAGCCTCGGCCGGGGGGCCAGCGCTGCGCCCACCTAGGCTCAGACACCTAGGCTTCGGAGAGGCGGGTAGACAGGTGGGATCCGCAGAGCGCTTTGCCAAGGGCTTAATGCTGACAGGTGGGGAAAGGGCCTGGGGAGCGGCTGCGCAGGAGGAAAGCGACGTGGTCAGGGAGAGGGGCGACCCTCAGGGCGGCAGCATGGACCTTATGAAGCTGACTTCTCAGACAAGCGTGCAAATCCTGGGAGCTGCTGCGGGAGCCGGGCTGCGCTAGCTCCAGCCTGCACGGTGTCCCTGTCACTGTAATTCGGTAAACCAGGCCCCATTTCGGGAGACTCAGAGTGAAACTGCATTATACTTCCGGCAGTGTTAAGGGAAACGGAGGGTTTCAACAGAATGAAGCCCAGTCGCTGCAGGTATGAGACTCCACCCTCCCTGCCAGTGGCTTTATAGCACGTACCAGCCTTCCTTTCTGCGATTACATCAGCACAAGATGAGTGTGTCTCACTCCCTGACGGAAAGGCCTTGAGGCGCCCTAAGGGAAGCACTCCAGTAACGTTTATCTTAGATGCTGACCACGCCTCAGCACTGGCTCACTGAGAGTGGTGAGCCACAGCCCCAAGCCTTCAGCCGGACCCAGAAAGAAACTTCTGTGTCCAAACTCGGCAGTGAAGAGATCAGGATGAATTGTGAGACCTGCGGGGATGGGAGAAACGTGATTACGTCCGACCGAGCCCCTCACTCCCCGTCTCAGAGAAGGCATGTCTGACCTCTGTGTCTAAAGGTCTTCTGAGACCAACCCGCCTACAGTGGTTGGAAGATGACTAGAAGGCTCTGCAGCCTCTTTCTCCTGAGAGCTGTGTGATAGAACAGGGCATCACTATTTCTCATGCTGCAACTGAGCTCTTTAAAAGTAAAACCCCCTTTTAATCTCTAAAAGAAGGGAAACAGAAGTCTTTGAGAGGCCATAAAGGAAATCCTAAGATGTACTCAGACAGAAAAATACTCCTAAGAAATGCACCTCTCAGCACTAAAACAGCACTTTCAACGTGGATGGAAAGGTGAATGGCATTTCCTCACACGGTGTTCCCCAGGAATCATGATGTTTCCAAGTTTTGCCTCCTGTAACAACTGCATCCCACAAACGTCAGGCCCAATTCACATACATCTACCGCTTATCAACCCCGTCCCCTCTGTGGGGGACTAGAGATTGACTGAGCCTTATTTCAATCGGCGCGGTCAGGGGACACGATGGTGTTTGAGATTCAGAAACAATAACCAAGCCACTGTAACCTTAAAGGAAGCTAGGAAATTGGGGTATACTGGGCGGTCATTGTCATGTCCACAAAGATTACTTGGTGTCTTTAGTTTTATTTACCAAGAAGCAGAGTTTACACTGAAATTTAGCCATCAAATATGGAATTTGATCACTAAATTTATTTCCTGTTGTTCACCTTTGGTTAGAAATACCACCTCGTACCAGCACTGTGATCTGATCAGAGGGCTGGGAAAAGCCATGTTTGTTTAACAACAACAGCTGCTGTTCTTGGATTTTGGAAACTCATCCAGCCTTAAGTCAATGTCATGGACTTTCAAGCAAGTACCTGTTTGAGTAGGTATCAGTTTGGATCTCTGCCTCACAAGCTCCTGGTCACACGCCCGAGTTGAGTAGGTATCAGTTTGGATCTCTGCCTCACAAGCTCCTGGTCACACGCCCGAGGGCCAGTTACACACTTCTCAACCACCCACTTGTTTCATCTGTAAAAAGGAAGCTACTTCCTAAGTGTGTAGAGAGGAGAAAGTCAGATAAGGTTATAGGTGCTCGTGGGTTTCCCTGGTGGCTCAGATGGTAAACAATCTGCCTGCAGTGCAGGAGACAAGGGTTCAACTCCTGGGTCGAGAAGATCCCCTGGAGAAGGGAAAGGCAACCCACTCCAGTATTCTTGCCTGGGGAATCCTGTGGACGGAGGAGCCTGGTGGGCTACAGTCTATGGGGTCACAGAGAGTTGGACACGACTGAGCGACTAACACACACACACATACACACACACACACACACACACACACAGGTGGTGGTATCAGATACTGGGTAAGTGCTCTGTAGACGGTAGGTGTTAGTAGTCGTGGTATAATGGCATCGCTATCATTCAATTCTCTGGCTAAGGGAATGTAAACCAGGCAGAAGAGGCTGGGGCTGGAACAGTTGATGTGTCTTCAGCTCTGTTCTGCTTGTTGCACTCTCTGGCAATGAAAGGGCATCAGTGAGGCTTTTGAGAGAGTGGATCCAGTTTTTTTTTCCTATATTCAACTGGTGCCCTCTTTGTTTGGTCATGAACACACTGCCACGATGAATAATGAAAATTCTATGTTTCCACTCAACTTCTGCCTCTTGGCAACCATGACCAGACTCGCCCTGCAGCTGTCATTTACAACAGGGCCCCCAGCCTGTCACTTGCGGCCACCCCGCTGTGGGGGCAGCTGCTCAAGGGCATTTCAAGCAGGAAGAAAGTGACAGAGCCAGGTGCTGCCAGGGACCCCTCCATGCAGTCAGGGCGCTGGGAAACAGTAACCCCCCCAAAAGGGTGGAGACTTCTGCTTCCAACCCACGCCAAGCAGCTAAACACAGGATCTTCCTGAGATCTCACTAATTACTACAAAGGCCCAGATAATTTACAGCGCTTGGAGACCTGCATAATTGGGAGGAAACCAGTGAAGCACAGTGATCAAGTTTCAAGGAAAGGTGATCTGTTAGGACAATCCTTTAAACCTTTCTTGTAGGAGTTAAGAATTTCTCAATGGAATTATATGGGATAATAATGCATAGCTGGGACTTATATACAACTCTGTCAGATATATAATACAGTATCTCCTTAAAGACTCCAAATTCAATAACGTAGGGGGGAAATCTGAGAATTCTTCCTCCAGCAGAATGGGAAAGATGTTCAGAAAAGCATCTTCCCATGGGTTGTTTGAGAAATACTAGTTTCTTGGACAGTCAATAGGTTTACACAAAAAGTATATCTAAATTCATCTGAATCAAAATAATAAGATAAATTAAATAATTGAATAAAATTAAATAAGTTTCTCTCTCCCCCAACACTCAGAGCTTTTAATATGTTGATATACCCTGTGTATAGCATTTTCCAAACAAGTTTAATCAGAGAGGGAGAGATTTAGAGAGAGACAGAGGGGAGTAAGGCAACTGCAGGAACGTGTTTTCTCTGGGACACACTTTGGGAAAGCACTGGAGACATAAGCATCCTGAGAACAGGGACATTTTAGTTTTCTGTATTACTCCTAGACCTCTAGCATAATGCCTGGAATGGAATAGATATTCGACAAATCATTTATTAAATGAATTAATGAATACTAAAGCAATTCTTCAAATTTATTAATAAATTCTTATACAGCAAGAAAACAGTTTCTGGTCAGGCCAAAAGAATGGTTGCTGAGATACCTCACTTGATAAAGGGCACAATCAATTTTATGGGAAAATTTAAAGTAGTTCAGAAAATAAGAAAGAAACTGATATTTCAAGGAATGAAAACATATCACATATCTAGTAAAAGAAATTATTTGAATACAGGAAATTCAACGAATTATGCTTTTGCAGATGAGTTCTGCAGGACACTGTCTTTTATCTGCTCAAGTGCTGGGACCTAAAGGCTCCCCTGGCCCCAAGGAGAGGCACCTCTGCCTCACTTCACCAGCAGTGCACCAGGGAGGTGAGGGTCCTGCTGTGATTCCCTCCTCATCTCTAGTGAATCGGTGTTGGTGGGAGGAGAGGGAACAGGATGAATGAGGAGCGTTTCTCCATCTGAACTGCCTTCTCCGGCCCTGACACACAGCGGGCCCCACCCTACACACCTGGCCACGGCGGCCCTGGCTCCAGCCTCTGTGACCCGCACAGCACTGTGCAGACCACTGGGACATCTGCCAGAGGGCAGCGTGGATAACGGCGCCCCCTCGAGGAGCTGCGAGGAGGACCCGCACATCGGCGGCTGGGCCTGGCCCCTGTCCCCGCGGAGACTGATGGGGATGCCAGAGAGGGGAGCTGACCGCTGTCCACACCTGGCAGGGCAGCTGATATCTCAGCTATCAGGGAGGAGAAGATCACACAGTTTGATAACCACCGACATTTATGCATTTATGTATTCTGAGAAGACTAGGCTGGTGAAGAATTTTTGAGAGACCAGCAAATTATCAGCATCTTCTGTTGAAGGCAAAGAAGGTGTTACTATCTAAAGTAAGATGATTAACTTGCAGTTCTTCAGTGTACAAAAACACTTTTAAATCTCTAGCAGAATATCTACAAGCAAGCAAAGTCCCTGCTTCCTATGCCAGCAGCTGCTACATTTTAAGTGCTTTCCTAGGAATTCTATGTTGCCAAAAATACAATTATTATATTTTTCAGTTACTTCAGAAAACTTTACAACAAACTGCTGCAAAATGTCAGCATCTGAAATAAGAATCTGCAAAGAAACTTGTTTCAATCACATTCATTTTGGCTGTGAGGTACAAGCTTGGTGATCCCATCTTGATAGATTGGGTTTCATTTGCCTTGTAAGCACCATGTAATTGATCTCTACAGTTGAATTCTATCACTGGAAATCTGAGCTCTGAGGGATTGGCTGTCGGGCTATTTTCTGTGTGTAAGGGAGATCTAGGCTGTGTCTTCTGGGTGAAGCTACTGTTCTGTTACATCAACTGTACATTGGCAGTGAGGACAGTCATCTCCAAAGTGATCTCATGTAATTCAGAGTAACAGGGGGCATTAGGGACTTCTAGACTTTAGACAGCCTTTAGCTTCTACTTTCTATGACTATTTTAAAATTAGAAGACTAAAGCCATTTCACAAATGTTAAAAGGTTTCTAAAAAACAGCTGTTGTTCAGTTGCTAAGTTATGTTCAACTCTTTGTGACTCCATGGAATGTAGCATGCCAGGCTTCCCTGTCTGTCCTTCACTATCTTCCAGAGTTTGTTCAAATTCACGTCCATTGAGTTGGTGATGCTATCTAATCATCTTATCCTCTACCACCCCCTTCTCCTTTTGCCTCTAATCTTTCCCAGCATCAGGGTCTTTTCCAATGAGTTAGCCCTTCACATCAGGTGGCCAAAGTATTGGAGCTTTAGCTTCAGCATCAGTCCTTCCAGTGAATATTCAGGGTCGATCTCCTCTAGGATTGATTGGTTTGATATCCTTGCAGTCCAAGGGACTCTCAAGAGTTCTCCAGCACCACAGTTTGAAAGTATCAATTCTTCAGCACTCAGTCTTCTTTATAGTCCAACTCTCACATCCAAACATGATTACTGAAAAAACCACAGCTTTGAGTATGTGGACCTTTGACAGCAAAGTGATGTCTCTGCTTAGAGACATAAACAACTGGACTATGCCAGGGCCTTAGCTGTTCTCTGGAAAGGAGAGGAAAACTCTGACTGAAGGAGTGCCTACTGTATGCTAGTAACTCTGCTTCAAATGATCACATCAATGGTCTTATTTAATAGTCAAAAATCCCTGCTATGTTATTTTCCCCATGTTCCAAGAAGGGATGCTCAGATACTAACAAATTCATTCATGCAACTTAGGTCCTATAACCCATGAATTATGTGGCAGAGCCAGCACTTGAAATCTGATCTGTCTAAAACCAAAGTCCAGGCTCTTTGCACTAAATAATCAGGAAATATTACATTAATTTGGTCAGTTTATTAAGATAATATTTGAAATGTTCTTGAGCTATTCTGTCCAACAAGAAGTTATCAGAACAGTTTACCAACTCTCTCATTATCTTTTCAGTTCAGTTCAGTTCTCAGTTGTATCCAACTCTTTGCGACTCCATGGACTGCAGCATGCAGGGCTTCCCTGTCCATCACCAACTCCCGGAATTTACTCAAACTCATGTCCATTGAGTCGGTGATGCCATCCAACCATCTCATCCTCTGTCATCCCCTTCTCCTCCCACCTTCAATCATTCCCAGCATCAGGGTCTTTTCCAAGGAGACAGTTCTTCAAATCACCTGGCCAAAGTATTGGAGTTTCAGCTTCAGCATCAGTCCTTCCAATAAATATTCAGGACTGATTTCCCTTAGGATGGACTGGTTGGATCTCCTTGCAGTCCAAGGTACTCTCAAGAGGCTTTTCTAACACCACAGTTCAAAACCATCAATTCTTCGGCACTCAGATTTCTTTATAGTCCAACTTTTTAAGATGACCAACTTTGCTGTCAAAGGTCCACATACTCTGCTTAAAAAGCAGAGACATTACTTTGCCAACAAAGGTCCGTCTAGTCAAAGCTATGGTTTTTCCAGTAGTCATGTATGGATGTGAGAGTTGGACTATAAAGAAAGCTGAGCACCAAAGAATTGATGCTTTTGAACTGTGGTGTTGGAGAAGACTCTTGAGAGTCCCTTGGACTGCAAGGAGATCCAACCAGTCCATCCTAAAGGAGATCAGTCCTGGGTGTTCATTGGAAGGACTGATGTTGAAGCTGAAACTCCAGTACTTTGGCCACCTGATGAGAAGAGCTGACTCATTGGAAAAGACCCTGATGCTGGGAAAGATTGAAGGAAGTAGGAGAAGGGGACGACAGAGGATGAGATTGTTGGATGGCATCACTGACTCGATGGACATAGGTTTGGGTGGACTTAGGGAGTTGGTGATGGACAGGGAGGCCTGGCGTGCTGTGGTTCATGGGGTCACAAAGAGTCGGACACGACTGAGCGACTGAACAGAACTGAACTAGGTTGGTCATAACTTTTCTTCCAAGGACCAAGCGTCTTTTAATTTCATGACTGCAGTCACCACCTGCAGTGATTTTGGAGCCCCCTCCCCCCCAAAAAAGTGTTTCCATTGTTTCCCCATCTATTTGCCATGAAGTGATGGGACTGGATGCCATGATCTTAGTTTTCTGAATCTTGAGCTTTAAGCCAACTTTTTCACTCTCCTCTTTCACTTTCATCAAGAGGCTCTTTAATTCTTCTTCACTTTCTGCCATAAGGGTGGTGTCATCTGCTTGTCTGAGGTTATTGATATTTCTCCAGGCAATCTTGATTCCAGCTTGTGCTTCATCCAGCCTGGTATTTTGCATGATGTACTCTGCATGTAAGTTAAACAAGCAGGGTGACAATATACAGCCTTGATGTACTCCTTTCTGGATATGGAGCCAGTCTGTTGTTCCATGTCCAGTTGTAACTATTGCTTCTTGACCTGCATACAGATTTCTCAGGAGGCAAGTAAGGTGGTCTGGTATTCCCATCACTTTAAGAATTTTTCAGTTTGTTGTGATCCACATAGTCAAAGGCTTTGGCATAGTCAATAAAGCAGAAGCAAATGTTTTTTCTGGAACTCTCTTGCTTGTTCGATGATCCAACGGATATTGGCAATTTGATCTCTGGTCCTTCTGCCCTTTCTAAAACCAGTTTTAACCTCTGGAAGTTCTCAGTTCTCATACTGTTGAAGCCTGGCTTAGAGAATTTTAAGCGTTACTTTGCTAGCATGTGAGATGAGTGCAATTGTGCAGTAGTTTGAACATTCTATGGCATTGCTTTTCTTTGGGATTGGGATGAAAACTGACCTTTTCCAGTCCTGTGGTCACTGCTGAGTTTTCCAAACTTGCTAGCATACTGAGTACAGCACTTTCACAACATCATCTTTTAGGATTTGAAATAGCTCAACTGGAATTCCATCAACTCCACTAGCTTTGTTCGTACTGATGCTTCCTAAGGCCCACTTGACTTCACATTCCAGGATGTCTGGCTCTAGGTGAGTGATCACACCATCATGGTTATCAGGGTCGTGAAGATCTTTTTTGTACAGTTCTTCTGTGCATTCTTGCCACTTCTTAATATCTTTTGCTTCTGTTAGGTCCATACCATTTCTGTCCTTTATTGTGCCCATCTTTGCATGAAATGTTCCCTTGGTATCTCTAATTTTCTTGAAGAGATCTCTAGTCTTTCCCATTCTATTGTGGGTGTTAGTGGCAAATAGATGTTGATAAACTATTGTATTGAAATATTGACACCATTAATGTCACAGTGAAACTTCACTTTCCTTTTTTTAACCATCATCTTTTCAGCTTCTGTTATAGACATGGGATCATCCTGGAGGGGATCAGGCTGAAATCCAATTACATCCATGTTTTAGGTTTTTTTTTTGGGGGGGGGGGGCGGTGGTCATTGTTCATCAAATAAAAATCTTAAACTACTGAATCTTAAGTCTTTATTAAAAAAGAATTAAATATATTGTCATTACTAACTCATTCGACCAATTTATTCATTATGAATTTACAACACTTTCTGATTACTAAACACCTTCAGGCATTACATAAACAATTTCCAATTGAGCATGCCTGGAAAATCCCATGGACAGAGGAGCCTGGTAGGCTGCAGTCCATGGGGTCGGTAAGAGTCGGACACGACTGAGCGACTTCACTTTCACTTTTCACTTTCATGCACTGGAGAAGGAAATGGCAACCCACTCCAGTGTTCTTGCTTGGAGAATCCCAGGGACAGGGGAGCCTGGTGGGCTGTCATCTATGGGGTCACACAGAGTCGGACATGACTGCAGCGACTTAGCAGCAGCAGCAGGTATTCTGACATAGTACCAAATATCACTTGTAATAATTTTCTTCCTTAGATGAGAAAAAGTGTTGTACTATCACTGAAAAGCAATCTGGAGACTCACGTTACTGCATCTAGAAAGAACTGTCTCATACCACGGTTAAAAAAATAATAAATAGGAAAGATAGAAGGTAGGGAATCCTTCCAAGATAACTTACTTTATTTTTTGAGCTGATTTTATTATCTTTACCACTGCATGTCTGTTGCTAGCTCAAAATGTGCACATTTTACCAGCCCTAGGCAGAGTCAGGAAGCAGGCTTCATGACGCCTTGGTGGTTGCCCCACTCTGCTTTGCAGGGTCTCCCTCACACTCCTTCCCAGCAAGTTTCATGCCCCCTGAACTTAACTCCTGCTCTCTGTCCAAAACACTGTTTAACGATTTTAAGGTTATATCCTCAGCAAAATGCAGACCAGTGTGATCTACTGATCCCCATTCATGGATCACCCTGTTACATCTCACAGGTAAAGATCTTTCACAAGAGGCTGGGCCTGAAAGAGTAAAGCTAAGCCGTGAGAAAGCACACTTCCTGCAGCAGCCCCTCTCCCGCAGTGGGCGCGCCCCCAGGGGTCTTTCGCAGCTCTGAATGTGCGCGGCTTGTGTTTCTAAGGAGCTCCGCGGACGTGCTTGGTAGGAGGACTTGGTTCCCCTGTCCGCACTTCTGTCGCTCTGGGCAGAAAACCAAACTACCCAGTAGTTCCCCAACTTCGACGCTACTGTCCTGGTGCTGGAAACACACTGCTAGTTTTAAACCCTTCCGGAATCTGTGCACGTGTGCGTGATTTGTCGCTCAGTCGTGTCTGACTCTCTGTGACCCCGTGGACGGTAGCCCTCCAGGCTCCTCCGTCCATGGGATTTCCCAGGCAGGAATACTGGAGTGGGTTGCCATTCCCTCCTCCAGGGGATCTTCTCAACCCAGGGATTGAACCCGCGTCTCCTGCATTAACAGGCGGATCCTTTACCACTGAGCCACCTCAGAATTTGTGAGGAGTAGTAATCCGCGCTGTTAACTATGTAAGGGAAGGGTGGATCCAGTGGGAGGTAGATTTGGTGCTGTGCTGACCCTGGAGAACTGAATGTCAAATTTTCAAGAATTTTGTGAGTCAACCGACATTACCTTGGCAACTTACTATCAGTCACAGGTGGGAACGACTCAGACAAATATACACACATCAGCTTCCCCCTTCGCCGCCCTCTGCTCTGGGGGAGCCGGGACTGGCTCGAGGCCGCGTTCCCCGCCACACGGGAAGTCCTGCGTCCGCCTCTCCTGTATCTGGTTTGTTCCCTTCTGTATCCCTTTGTGTGGTGCACGTTACATGCTCACCAGGTGTGTGTTGAATAAATGAATAAGTTGGAGACAGAAGAGATGTTCTACAGTGTGTAACATTTGTTTTGGTCTTTACTGAAATGTTAAAAAAAGAAGGTGCATGTCTATTTCCTCCTGGCCCCTCTTTGTCTGCCTCTTAGTAGTGGCTGCCTCCCCCTACTCGCTCTGTGACTTTAATTCTTGTAGCTGGGGTTCACTATTTGCCTGACTCCCGTCTCATACCCATAACCTCATCCATTTAGTTCTGTCAGATAGGTTCATGAATATCCTACAGAATGTATTCTTTAAAAGTTCGGAAGAAACAAAGATCTTCAAGTGTTTTAGTCTATTTGGCTGCTGTAACGCATTAGCATAGACTGAGCGCTCAGGAACAGCAGGAATGGGTGTCTCCTGGCTCTCCAGACTAAGTGCACAGTCAGGGCGCCAGCAGACACAGCTCTTAGGAGAGCCCGCTTCCGGGTTCACAGCCTGCCATCTCTCTGTCCTCTCACTGGCAAAAGAGCAAGGGAGCTCTCTTGGGGGTCTCTGTTATGAGGATACTAATTTTATCTATGAGGTCCCACCCTCATGACATCAGCACCTCCCAAAGGCTGCATCTCCTAAAACCATCACATTTAGGGTTCGGCTTCAATGTATGAATTTGGGCAGAAGAAAGATTCACTTCATAACATTAACTTTTCAGAAAACTTGGCTTCCGGGACAGTTTAGCCACACGATTCCTGTGTTGTTTCAGGAGGACGTGCAACTCCCAGGTTATTTGGAGTCTTCATGTATAAGCAAAAATGTTATCAGTGCTATGCCTACCTCAGGGAGTTCATGAAGAACCAAAGAAGGTGATACAAGCACTTTTTCAACCACGACAGTGGGAGACTAGAAATCTATCATAGGAAGAAAAATAGGAAAAGCACAAACCTGTGGAGACTAAACAACATTTCAGCAAAAAACTCAAAGGGTCAATGAAGAAATCAGAAAGTACCTTGAGACAAATGAAGATAAAAACACAACTTTTCAGAATCTATGGGACATAACAAAAGCATTCCCAGAGGAAAGTTTATATGATACAGCCCTTCCTCAAGAAACAAGAAAAATCTCAAATAAACACCTAACCGACTACCTAAAGGAGCTAGAAAAAAAGAAAAAACAAAGCCCAAAGTCAGCATAAGGAAGGAAATAATAAAGATCAGAGAGAAACAAATAAAATAGGGACCACAAAATAATAAAGATCGATGAAAGCAAAAGCTGGCTTTTTGGAAAGATAAACAAACTGATAAGCCTTCAGCCAGGCTCATCAAGAAAGAAAGAAAAGACCCAAATAAACAAAATAAGAAATGAGAGAGGAGAAGTAACAACTGATATCACAGAGATATAAAAATCATAAGAGAATATTATAAACAGTTACATGCAAACAAATTGGACAACTGAGAAAAAGCAGATAAATTTCTAGAACCATACAATCTTCCAAGACTAAACCAGGAAGAAATAGACAATCTGAACTAACCAATCACTAGTAGTGAAAAGGAATCTGTTAAAAAAACAACACCAAAACACACAGTTAACAAGAGTCCAGGACCAGGCATTGTCACAGAGGAATTCTACCAAACATATAAAGAAGAGTTAATACCTGTCATTCTCAAATTATTCCAAAATATTGAAGAGTAGGCAACATTTCCAAATTCATTCTGCAAGGTAAACATTACTCGATACCAAAGCCAGACAAAGATACTACAAGAAAAGAAAACTATAGGCCAATATACTGATGAATATAGATGTAAAAATTCTCAAGGAAATGCTAGCAAACCAAATTGAATAGCACGTTAAAAGACTCATATACCACAGTCAGGCAGAACTTATCCCTGGGATACAAAAGATGATTCAACACACACAAATCAATAAATGTAATATACTGTATCAACAGAATGAAAGATTAAAACTACGGTATTTTCAGCTCTATCCTGGGATATTTATATCCTGAATATAACTGGGAATATTGTCCACTCTGTATCACGTTCAAAATGCTAGTTTGTGTCAGGAGGTGTATTTGACCAGCTGCTTCAAATCCTGTATAAAAAAAGGGTCTATAAAGTTTAATAAAGAACCAAATGGAATGAAAAAAAATTTTGCTTATTTTTAATAACCAGTTAAGAATTTAAAATCTGAGCTGCCAAAAACTGGTTCCAGAAATTAGGTTTTAGTGTGTCATCAGTTCTCCCAGAAAGGATGCCAGAAATGAACATCAAATAATAAAGTCGTATCTTGCATGTTTAAGTGTTTCCATGTTTACCAAGTCACTATTTTTCATACTGATAGAATTCCTGATCCTCTCACCAGTGTTTCGGAATCAGTTTTAATTATGATAAGGAAAACTGAACACTGTGTTTAATTTCTGGCTGTTTGTCCTTCTTTCACATTTGACTTTTTGGTACTCTCTCGGATTTTTTCATGCAGAGAGTCTTACTCTTGGAAGCACGACACCAGATGAGTCTTTTTCCTTCAGACGGGCTGGTGCTAGTAGGATTCCCTGTGGTCCTCACACATAGTCTCCACACACAACAACAGGACCAAGTAAGGGGCTCTGTGAAAGCTCTGGGAACCAGATCACACAGCCAGGAGCAGCCGTCTGCACTCATTCTCCTGATGCAGCCCTTTCTCTCTGTGACAGGGCTTGAGTTCATATCAGAGGGTGGATTTCAACGGAAAAAAGATCTGCCCGCGTGGTCTTCTCAGAGTTCACTGATGTGCATCATTAATTTCAGGTTCTATATACTCAAAAAATTTTTTTAAATTGTATATTGTGACTCTTGTCAAACTGTACCTTCTGAGTAAACGTACCATAAAATATATTTTAAAGGTAATTTAAATAACCATCCTATTAGGTCTGAATTTCTGCTAGCCCTATAGGTAATCAATGTGCCACAAGACGGTCAAAGATTGTACATCTTTGAATTTTATGGCATCTCAATTTTAAAAAGTAAATTTCCACACATCAATGGTAGACTAAAAATCTGCATGTGCTCCCCTCTATAAATTGGACTCAATTTTTAAAATAGGAAAAAAAAAATCTCAGAGCAATTAATTCAGGATCTGGTGGCAGTAGGGCCTGGATCTGGGTATTTTTCTTTTCAAAACTTTTGAGGTGATTTTAATGTGAAATGAGAACTTCCAGATGTTCAAGCTGGATTTAGAAAAGCCATAGGAACCAGAGATCAAATTGCCAACATCTGCTGGATCATTGAAAAAGCAACAGAGTTCCAGAAAAACATCTACTTCTGCTTTATTGACTATGCCAAAGCCTTTGACTGTGTGGATCACAACACACTGTAGAAAATTCTTCAAGAGATGGGAATACCAGACCACCTGACCTGCCTCCTGAGAAATCTGTATGCAGGTCAAGAAGTAACAGTTACAATTGGACATGGAACAGCAGACTAGCTCCAAACTGGGAAAGGAGTTATGTCAAGGGTGTATATTGTCACCCTGCTTATTTAACTTATATGCAGAGTACATCATGAGAAACGCTGGGCTGGATGAAGCACAAGCTGGAATCAAGATTTCTGGGCGAAATACCAATAACCTCAGATATGCAGATGACACCACTCTTATGGCCGAAAGTGAAGAGGAACTAAACAGCCTCTTGATGAAAGTGAAAGAGGAGAGTGAAAAAGTTGGCTTAAAGCTCAACATTCAGAAAACTAAGATCATGGCATCCAGTCCCATCACTTCATGGCAAATAAATGGGGAACCAATGGAAACAGTGACAGACTTTATTTTAGGGGGCTCCAAAATCACTGCAGATGGTGATTGCAGCCATGAAATAAAAAGACACTTGCTCCTTGGAAGAAAAGCTATGACCAACCTAGACAGCATATTCAAAAGCAGAGACATTACTTTGCCAACAAAGGTCCGTCTAGTCAAAGCTATGGTTTTTCCAGTGGTCATGTATGGATCTGAGAGTTGGACTATAAAGAAAGCTGAGCGCCGAAGAATTGATGTTTTTGAACTGTGGTGTTGGAGAAGACTCTTGAGAGTCCCTTGGACTGCAAGGAGATCCAACCAGTCAATCCTAAAGAAATCAGTCCTGAATATTCATTGGAAGGACTGATGCTGAAGCTGAAACTCCAATACTTTGGCCACCTGATGCGAAGAGCTGACTCATTGGAAAAGACCCTGATGCTGGGAAAGATTGAGGGCAGGAGGAGAAGGGGATGACAGAGGATGAGATGGTTGGATGGCATCACCGACTCAATGGACATGAGGTTTGAGTAAACTCTGGGAGTTGGTGATGGACAGGGAGGCCTGGCGTGCTGCGGTTCATGGGGTCACAAAGAGTCAGACATGACTGAGTGACTGGAATGAACCGATAGGACAATCAAAGGTAGTTTAGGTGTAGGCTTTGGGCACTCCTACAACATCTGGGCACATCTGTGTCCGCAGTTCTCCTACATGCAACCTCTAATCATATGCTACAGAAGCTTCAATAATTCCATGCCCTTTTAAGTTTTCCACTCCTCCCCACCTAGACCTACTGAAACTTTGGTTACATATATATTTCTGAAAGGTATTTATGAAGTTGCCATGACCTCCAAATCTCTTTTCTTAGTCATCCCCGCACAATGAACTTTTGCCTTATTGTGAGATTTTTAAAAAATGCCCAAAAAGCTGAGCTTACTCTTATCCTTAATTATTTTAATATTTATTTTTAATTGGAGGATAATTGCTTTACTACTCCTGTCCTTTAAGCAGAGAGTAAAGTCAGTATTTTCACTGCAGTGTGATTAGTTTAAATCTCCCCTTTTTCTTGCTTCACTGTCAGCCACAGAAGTACTTCTTCATGACACACTTAGAACTAAGAAGGAAGTGTGCATCTCACACAGGAAGAAGTGAGCATGTTCACAGACCACAAAAAGCATAACTGGCAGTTTCCTGGGCCAACCCAGGAGTGCGGCTTGCCGTGGGAATGACAGCATAGCTTGCACCTCTTCCCTCTGAACCCTACTGGCAGAATGCTTTTCTGAAATATGACACTGATCATCTCATGTCCTTAATCAGAATTTCCCAGTGGTCTTCTGGTTGCAGGAGAAAGGGCAGCCTCCGCAGCCCACCACTAAAGAGCCTCACTCCTCAGGCCCAGAGCTCCTCGTTCCAGCCTCCCTTCCCACTGCTTCTCAGCACTGCTACTTGTAGTTTCGCCGGTGAATCCTTCCCTTCCCACCCTACACCCTTCACTGTGCTTTATTCTTGGAGCATCCTCTATCCCATTCAACCAAAATCTGAAGTGACCTTTCCTTTCCAGAAACTCTAAGACTGTGCTCCTATTAGAATAACTATGGACTTTGGACTCAGACAGATTCACTTTAAAATGCCATGACCTTCAGCAATTTCTTCGTTTTTTTAGCAAAAACAAAGAACAGTGGTAGTAATACTCTTTGGGGAGGACAGCCGAGAGTTGTGAAGACACTTAGATGACCAGCACACATTTCCTTGCCTGCGTCACTCAGATAGCACTGCTCCCTACTGCGGATTTTGAAAGCAGGTCTCACTGTTTCTGTGAGAGGACAGGGTCCTTAAAAGCAAGGGTCTTTTCTTAAGCACATTTAAATATTCTCTAACACTAACAAGAGTGTCTTGCACGTAGAAAAGCGAAAATGAAAGTGTCAGCCACTCAGTCGTATCCAGCTCTTTGTGACCCCATGGACTGTAGCCTGCCAGGCTCCTCTAGCCACAGAATTTCCCAGGCAAGAATACTGGCGTGGCTTGCCATGTCCTTCTCCCTGGCGAAATTCCTGACCCAGGGATCGAACCCATGTTTCCTGCTTGGCAGGAAGATTCTGTGCCACAGAGCCACCTGGCAAGCCCAATGCATGTAGAAAGTCATCCATAAACATATTTGATGACAGAATAAAGAAATAAAATTTCTGGCCCTCTGTTGGATAAAAGATAATGGTTTCAAGGGAAATGGGGCCTACAAGACGGCAGAGTAGAAGGGTGCATGCTCATCATGCACGCAGAGCTCCAGAGAAGAGCACGGAGAGACACGAAAGCCTTCCTCAGCGATCAGCGCAAAGAAACAGAGGAAAACAAAAGAATGGGAAAGACTAGAGATCTCTTCAAGAAAATGAGAGATACCAAGGGAACATTTCATGCAAAGATGGGCTCAATAAAGGACAGAAATAGCATGGACCTAACAGAAGCAGGAGATATTAAGAAGAGGTGGCAAGAATACACCGAACAACTGTACGAAAAAGATCTTCACAACCCAGACAATCACAATGGTGTGATCACTCACCTAGAGCCAGACATCCTGGAATGTGAAGTCAAGTGGACCTTAGGAAGCATCAGTACGAACAAAGCTAGTGGAGGTGATGGAATTCCAGTTGAGCTAGTTCAAATCCTGAAAGATGATGTTGTGAAAGTGCTGCACTCAAAATGCCAGCAAATTTGGAAAACCCAGCAGTGGCCACAAACCTGGAAAACGTCAGTTTTTATCCCAATCCCAAAGAACGACAATGCCAAAGAATGCTCAGACTACCGCACAATTGCACTCATGCTAGTAAAGTAATGCTCCAAATTCTCCAAGCCAGGCTTCAACAATATGTGAACCGTGAACTTCCAGATGTTCAAGCTGGATTTAGAAAAGGCCTCTAGAGGAACCAGAGATGAAATTGCCAACATCCGTTGGATCATCAAACAAGCAAGAGAGTTCTAGAGAAACATCTATTTCTGCTTTATTGACTATGCCAAAGTCTTTGACTGTGTAGATCACAGCAAACTTTGGAAAATTCTTCAAGAGATGGGAATACCAGACCACCTGAGCTGTCTCCTGAGAAAGCAACAGTTAGAACTGGACATGGAACAACAGACTGTTTCCATATCTGGAAAGGAGTACACCAAGACTGCATATTGTCACCCTGCTTATTTAACTTATATGCAGAGTCCATCATGAGAAATGCTGGGCTGGATGAAGCACAAGCTGGAATCAAGATTGCCGGGAGAAATATCAATAACTTCAGATAAGCAGATGACACCACCCTTATGGCAGAAAGTGAAGAAGAACTAAAGAGCCTCTTGATGAAAGTGAAAGAGGAGAGTGAAAAAGCTGGCTTAAAACTCAGCATTCAGAAAACTAAGATCATGGCATCCGGTCCCATCACTTCATGGCAAATAGATGGGGAAGCAATGGAAACAGTGGCAGACTTTATTTTTTTGGGCTCCAAAATCACTCCAGATGGTGACTGCAGCCACGAAATAAAAAGACGCTCACTCCTTGGAAGAAAAGTTATGACCAACCTAGACAGCATATTAAAAAGCAGAGACATTACTTTGTCAGCAAAGGTCCATCTAGTCAAGGCAATAATTTTTCCAGTAGTCATGTATGGATGTGAGAGTTGGACTATAAAGAAAGCTGAGTGCCGAAGAATTGATGCTTTTGAACTGTAGTGTTGGAGAAGACTCTTGAGAGTCCCTTGGACTGCAAGGAGATCCAACCAGTCCATCCTAAAGGAGATCAGTCCTGAATATTCATTGGAAGGACTGAGGCTGAAGCTGAAACTCCAATACTTTGGCCACCTGATGCGAAGAACTGACTCATTGGAAAAGACCCTGATGCTGGGAAAGATTGAGGGCAAGAGGAGAAGGGAACGACAGAGGATGAGATGGTTGGATGGCATCACTGACTCAGTTTACATGAGTTTGAGTAAACTCTGGGAGTTGGTGATGGACATGGAGGCCTGGCGTGCTGCAGTCCATGGGGTCATAGAGAGTCAGACACGACTGAGCAACTGAAGTGAACAGGAGGAAAATATGAAGAAAAGGGTCAACCTAATAAAATAGAGTGCTCTCACAAAACATTGCCATGATCAGCATTAATGATAATTATGGAAAATGCACTCACTAACTTATCCAGTCATAGCCTAGCCTGTTTAGGCTTCCTGGGCATGGACATGAGAATTTCCATTTCACAGAAAAATTGTTGGGCTTATGTTCTGCACAAAAAGGGACCCAGAATCACAGAAAAATAAATTCATTGACATTTGATGTCGTTACATTTGCAATGTGAAGAATAAAATAAGTTCTTACAGTTTCCTTTAAAACTTCTCTTTAATAACCTGTCCACCTGTGGAGTCCAGATGGCTGTGTAGCGTGTCAGTGTAAAAAATGCTTTAAATTCCATGAAAACGGGAAGGATGCACATGAAAGGGATGTTTTATGGACAGTCCAGGCAGGACATAGTGTCTCTTTCACAACAGGGACAGAAAGCAAATGTATTTGAAAAGAAGATTCAGTGTAGGGAAAGGTGGGTGCTTCACCAGGAGCAGAGCGGTTTGACAGAGAGAAGATGCCGGAAGAGTCTGTGTCCCTTCGGAGGAGACACCTTCGTCCCCTCTCAAGAGAGAAAGAACAGAGAAGTAGGTGTGATGCTTTTGAGTGTTTACTGCTAAAACTGCTGAAAAGGCACTTGTAGTCTTATTAATGCCATAAGAACAGGCTCAGTTTTATATTGCAAGGGAGGAGCGAACATGTACTGATGTTTAAGATCCATCAGGACTTGCAGGTAAATTGAGACTCTTGACAGATGACCTTGAAGCCAGGCAGCGCCACGTGGTATTTCCCCACTACCAGTAAGAGAAGGCAGTTCTGACAGCTGAGAAATGGTGACTAGATCTTGAAGTCTTCTTTTTCCTCTTAAAGGAATTTGAAATTTAAAACTTGAGACAGAGGTCACATCTTGGTTAGGATCCTCAAGAGTTTAAGGTAATACTAAGACTGCACAAACAATGACTTCTAATCATCAAGTTTCTGAGGGAAAACAAGTGATATGATTCAGTGAGAATTAAATTTAGAGCATAGTTTAACAATGCCTCATAACTTCATAAGGACAGATATTTATTCAGTTGGACCTTTATTGCCATATATAATATTGATGGAAAAATATAGGTTAACATAAAAACTCTTTAATGTAAATGCACGGTAACAGTAGCATGTTTAGTTCTCCAGCTAATTCTCTTTGGGGCAATAAATATGATGCAAATTAAACAATGGTGCATTTTATTAGCACATTCAAGACTTTTTATAATCTGGATTATTTCTTCAGGTCTTATAAAACCATTTTAAAAGAATCAAAATCACTTTTCACATTAATGATTGATTTAATAGCTAGTGGATAATCAATGACAGATTATTTTTCTGAAAACCTAGAAATAAAGCAGGAAGTAAAACTGAAGGGAAACAAAATAATGAAATTCTAGGCCCTATCACTCTCACCAAGGTACAAAACATTTAACAAGAATCAAGTCACCAGCAGTAATGACACTGTTATTCTCATTTACCAAATATGACTATTAACGCTAGAGGCTTCTTTCAGTCTCTTTCTAACCTAAGTCTATGAAATATAAATGAAGAAAAATATCTTAAAATTATTTATTATCTTATTGACAGGAAGCTTTTGCTGACACCATTTCTAAAATGGACACCCTTTTTGCAGCATAAACTATATTTCTAAATTTTACCTTATGATGTGTAAACATAGCAGACTTAGTGAAAAGACAGAATACAAAATGGGAACTCATATTTTAAGGTACGCTTTTTTTTATATTTTTCTTCAATCACATAGCTGATATGAGGCCATAATGTTTCCCTAACCAATGAAAACAGAGATGGAAGGATTTTCTATGTGTTGGAACTGATCAAAATGTATTAGTCTTTATTTCACCCTAATTATCCTCAATAAACACCTTTCTGTTTGGTCTGGAAGTTTTTTTTTTTTTCTTCTTTCTTTATCTCCCAGGTACTTTCTCTTAATTGCTTCCACATTGTAAAGAATGTGAATATCATCATGACAACTGAGAGGAAAGTTTGCCACCAGAAGTTATTCAGAATAGAATGAAATACTAACTGTCAGGCCTTCCAGCGTTGGCTGAGATTATAAAAATGTGCTGTGCCTCCCAGCTCAATCAAGATCCAAGTATTTTGGACTAATTTGTCTGCTTACATCAGGACAAAGAAGTGTTTGCTTTTATATTTTGTGTGGGCTTAGTTGAACACATTTTATAGTAGTGGTACATTGAAAGAAAGAAGGCTTAAAAGGTAATGACTTTTCATGGATGGGGAAAGTAGTGAATATTCAGTGGGAGAAGCATGTAGCCCATCTTAAAGAACACGTAGCTTCAAAAAGGTACACCAAATTAAACACGAATGGGCAAGGCTAAGAACGGTAGGGTCTGGTGTACTTTTGGGTGACAGAACTGTGAAGCTAAGCGTGCAGGGGATAATTATGGAGTGGTTCCTTTTGAGGGGCAGCACAGCCGATGGTGGGACAGGTTGTGTGGAGATGACTTTCTGGTGACCTCTGAGGGGGTCACCAGGGTGTCAGCCTCGCAATAATTCATTAGGCTGTACCCATTTACTCAGTTTTCTGTATGTGTTTCATTTTACAATGAGTAGTTAAAATTTTAAAGAACATATAGCTTTAGGTTATGAGCATAACTCTGTAAACTATAATCTGGGGCGTACTTTCTTGGACTTTAAGCAATGCCTTTACCTTTATTTGTCTCAATATTGTACACAAAGGCTTAGGGACCAAAGAGGCAGATCAAGAAGAAATGCCAAAAGGCAGGAAAAGACCAAATACTTGAAAATAAAATTTTACGTTAGAATTGCCTTTAAATACTTATTGTTCATGGTAATAATGGTATTTTTCCAAAAGGCTACATGCTGAAGCATTTATAAACCCAATAATATCTGAGAGTTGCCTCAGAAATGATCCAGTGGGGGATGAGACATGTGGAGGTGGAGTTCCAGGTGGAACCAGGGCGCCCATACGCTGATGACTGAAGCTATGTGACTGGTGTATGGGAGGTCACTACAACACTGTCTACTTTTGTGTATGTTTGAACACTTTCATAATAGAAAAGTCTTGCAAGTAAAACATATTCTAAAGTAAAAAAGTGAGAGTACACATATTTTATGAAATGCCTTAGGATACCATAGTCTTTATGAGGTTTGTAGCATTCCAATCAATATACGTACCTGAAGACGACTATTTATAAAAATTCTAACAGAGCTATCTTAAGAGATGAGCCCTTCATTTGGGACTAGTTCAAATACAAATTAATAGCTTAAAATAATTACAATCACAAGGTCTTTAACTGAAATAAGACAAATCTAGGTGTGTAAGCAAGTGGGGAGTGCGCTGTCCTGGCCTCAGAGAATCTCATCATCTCCAACTCTCAGTGAGGACGGGAAGAGAGACTTGAGCCAAGTGGACTCTGAACAGTCACAATGGGGCAGAAAACTGAATTTATTCCTCACACAACTCAGGGGAAAGTGCCAGAGGACAATGATGGTTTGTAAGGAAGCAATGGAATTCTATTTTTTTCCTCTCTGGAAATTAGTTTGTTTTCTCTTACACATTGTCATTTATTTAAAGTAAAATGTTAAAGCTATAAATAAATTTGTTATAACTTACAATCTCATATTCTTCCCATTAGAATTTTATTCATTCTTAAGCTAACAACTTATCAGTGTAAGAAAAAAATATCTTCTCCTGGATCAAAATAGTGCTCATAACCAGCTTCTTTAGCTGCCTTCCTACTTACTGCCCTCCTAAGATCAGTGTCCTCTAAAAGACAGAAAAACAGTTCACTCAGACCAATTCTTAAACAGGAAGCTTTTCAGATGAAAAAGCCCTTTACTTAAAGTATCTTTCCCAAATGTGTAAGAAACACATACAAGTCCCAGCAAACAAACAAAAAAACCTACTCTTTTTATTTGGAAATAATTTCAACTTATACAAAGATACAAGAATTTTACAGAAAAAAAACAACACTCACTTTACTCAGATTCACCTACTGTTAACATTTTACTCCAATGCTTTGTTTTTGCTTCCTTTCTATCTATCCATCCATCCATCCTGTGTATATGCATATATATGTACGGATGTGTGTATATGCATATATATATAATATTTTCATCGCCAACTTGAGGGTAACATGTGCACATCACCTTCTTTATCCCTATATACTTCAGCAATATTAATATGTTTCACAATACTAGGGACATTCTTTTACATAAATAACCACAATAGTTTCCAACTTCAGTAAATAGACAATGAAACAACTTTTGAACAAATTTACCATCCACGTGTCAATTTTACCTATTAACAAAATAACATCTTCATAGCATTCTTTTTTCCATCCAGCATGGGATCCAGTACAGAACCAAATATTGCATTTATATATCAGCCTTTCAGTGGAATATTGAAACAGGCTTTGTCTTTCATGTTATTGATTTTTTTTGAAGTATATAAGAATCTACAACAATATCTCTCACCTGGGGTTGTCTGATATTTCCTCTGATTTGATTCAGGTTATACATTACTGACCAGAATATCACATAAGGAATGTTGTGTTCTTTTCAATGGATTGTATCTAGAAGGGTATGATGTCTATTTGCCCTTCACTGGTGATGTTAATTTTGATTATGTGGAAAAGGTGCACCATTTGTTTAATAGAGAGTCATTACTTTTTTACCTTGTAACTATTAAGTAACCTGTGAGGATTTCTTGAAGACCATACAGATATCCTGCTCCCGATCAAAATTACCCCTATATTCACCATCTGTTGGTGACTCTGCCCTGGGACAATCTTTGGGAATTAATCCTCATCCAGCTCCAGTTCCCCTCCACGTTTGCCACTCTATACTCAGTGCTCTACTATAAGCAAGAGCCCTCCTTATCCCCTATCGGTTTATCTACCTATTATCAGTATGAACACATGTATTTCTATCTTGTAATTGGTTTATAATTCATCACTGTACTCAGTTATTTTGGCACTAAAATTGTATCACGTTTGGCTGGTGTTACCACCTTCAAACTGATCTCTACTGTTTTTTAAATCACTTCCTTTACTTCTGGCATGACAAAATATTATAGGTTCATCTTGCACCTATTCTGCTTCTGTCCTGTAAACAGCCCTTTCTCTAAGAAACGCTTGATCCTTACATTAAGGGATGTTAGTGATGAGAACTTTACCCCCGCTTCAGTGTAGTTATGGCATACATTTGAAACACAATTATTTGTTTATGGCAGGTGGTTTTCCATTGTAGTCTTTTCCCCCTTTTCATCTTGGTGAGATAATTTTATTTTCAATTTGTAGCACACTATTATGCTTCCACAAGTCGAAACTATGCTAAAAAGTATAATGAGAGACGTGGAACTCCTTTTCGCCTCTCTTCTACCCTACTCACTGTCCCCATTATAAGTGACCAGGTTCACCGTTCTCTGGTTCATCCTTCTGTTTTAGTTTGGGAGAGCTGCCATAACAAGATACCACGGGCTGTTTGGCTTAAGTCACAGAAATTTCTTTTCTCACAGTTCTGGAGGGTGACAGTCCAAGACCAAGGAGCCAGCAATGCTGCTTTCCTCTGAGGCCTCCAGGCTTGGCTGCCGTTTGCTGCATCCTTGTATGGACAACCAGAGCTCCTGGCCTGTCTGCGTGTCCTAACACCCTCCTCTTAGGGACACCAGTCTGACTCTTATTTGCTGTTGTTGTTTAGTCGCTAAGTATCATCCGACTCTTTGTGACCCAGTGCACCGTAGCCCCCCAGGCTCCTCTGTCCGTGGGATTTCCCAGGCAAGAACACTGGAGCGGGTTGCCATTTCCTCCTCCAGGGAGCTTCCTGACCCAGGATTGCACCCATGTCTCCTGCGCTGGCAGGCAGATTCTTTACCACTGAGCCACCAGGGAAGCCCAGCTGGCATTTTACATCAACCCTAAGAAATTCTTACACCTTACAACAAATGAAAAGAATGTCAGCAAGATGCAAAGGGAGTCTCACAAGTCCAAACACGGGGCTGGAACCCAGGCTCCCTGTTGGGCAGGCACTTACTGCACGCTAGTTTATAGCCCTTCATCAACCTGTCATCCCAAGAGCCCTCCAACAGAGCCCTCAGAAAACACAGCTTTCATCAACCCTTGGAAGTCCTTCTCTGCTCAAGTGCTTAACCCACTTTATTTTTCATGTCTCAGAGGGGACACACTCCCTCAGTACCCTGGTGTTATCCAGCACTCCGTGTGGTCAGCAGTCGCTGTAAACCAGATGTGCTTCACCTTCAGTCACTGCCTGGAATGAGCCCTTGCAAAAAGCTTGCTTCTGCTCTATCTCAGTGCAGCACCAGCCTCGAACTCCCCCAAAATGAACAAAGCTGGGTTGATGGATTTTGATTTTTTGATCTTACCACATTGTGATGGATATTATAAACAGTGGATTGCTACTAATCTAAAAAACAATGGTATTTTTTCTTAATCAGACGGTTCAGCTCTGATGGTTAATCTTCAGGCCATGTGACATTAGTGTTTCTGAGAGTGCAGTGCTCAGTCTGGAGTGGTGTGCAGGCCCTTTGATTTTAGGTCAAGCTGTATACCAAAAATATTTCCCCCACTAAAGCACCGCCATTTGTGTGAATGGATTTATAAATCCACACTGGGTTAGGGTCCACCCTAGTGGTCTCATTTTAACTCAATTACCCCCTTAAAGGTCTTATCTCCAAACACAATTTCCTTCTTAGATACTGGGGGTTAGTACTGCACCATATGAATTTTAAGGGGACACAATTCAATCAGTAATACATATCTATGCTTATTTTTGTGAAGATAAGTAGATACATAAATGCTTTCTTATTTCCCTTGTTTTTTACACAAATGGTAGCATAGCATTTAAATTTCTTTGCACTTTTCTGGCTTATTTATTTTTCAGAGGCATTTTGCAAAATATAGTTTTGAATTTTAGAATCCCTGGAGAAGGGAATGGCTACCCACTCCAGTCTTCTTGCCTGGAGAACTCCATGGACAGAGAAGCCTGGTGGGCTACAGTCCATGGGGTCACAAAGAGTTGGACACGACTGAGTGACTCACACACACACATATACACAAACACACACACACAAACCCATTATGTACCATCTGCTGCGTATGTCCAATAGACTCAAGATTCAAGAATTTTTACCATGAGTAATGACTGCATGGGTCTTAGCCTCATAGAAATTATGTTTGGCCTAGACACTGAGGAGTCATTTTGGATTTCTGGCTTATCAAGGGGTCTTGAAAAATAGTAATTTCTAGGTATAGTGACTTAATTCATTGAGGTGGATATGGAATAATTAAATAGCAAAAATTCACATGACTAGCTAGGAGGCATTTGATGTGTCAGATAAGAAAAATAACTCCTGACCAGAGTAAGAATTTTTTTTCAAGTATGAATTAGTATTTTCTCCAGACAGGCAGGGTAGTCTGAATAATCCTTCCCACTATCACAGCAAGCAAAGAGAAAAGGCATAGACATATAAAAGATCTCTCTCAAGTGCCTCCCCTTCAATCCCAATACCTAAAAGCAATTGCGCTGTAGATGCCGTTGTTGTTCTCTAGCTGCTAAATCTTGTCTGACTTTTTGAGACCCCATGGACTGCAGCACCCAGGCTCCTCAGACCTCCACTATCTCCCAGAGTTTGCTCAAACTCATGTCCACTGAGTCAGTGCTGTTATGTAACCATCTCATCCTCTGTCGTCCCCTTCTCCTCTTGATTGCAATCTTTCCCAGCATCAGCGTCTTTTCCAATGAGTCAGTTCTTCACATCAGGTGGTCAAAGTATTGGAGCTTCAGCTTCAGCATCAGTCCTTCCAGTGAACATTCAGGGTTAATTTCCTTTAGTGCTACAGTCCATGGGGTTGCAGGAGTCAGACACGACTTAGTGACTAAACCAACATTTGCCACAAAGTGATGGAACCGGATGCCATGACCTTGGTTTTTTGAATCTTGAGTTTTAAGCCAGCTTTTTTCCCTCTCCTCTTTCACTTTCATCAAGAGGCTCACTAGTTCCTCTTTGCTTTCTGCCATTCGAATGGTATCATCTGCATATCTGGGGTTGTTGATATTTCTCCCCAGCAACCTGGATTCCAGCTTGTGCTTCCTCCAGCCCAGCATTTAGTATGACACACTGCATAGAAGTTAAATAAGCAGGGTGACAATATGCAGCCCTGACGTCCTCCTTTCCCGATTTGGAACCAGCCTGTTGTTCTGGTTGCTCTGCGTCCGGTTCTAGCTGTTGCTTCCTGACCTGCACACAGATGTCTCAGGAGACAAGTAAGGTGCTCTGCTATTCCTACCTCTCTAAGGATTTTCCACAGTTTATGCTGATCCACACAGTCAGAGGCTGCAGTGTAGTCAATGAGGCAGACGTAGATCTTTTTCTGGAATTCTCTTGCTTTTCCTATGATCCAACAGATGTTGGCAATTTGATCTCTGGTTCTTCGTTTTTTGTAAATTCAGCTTGAACATCTGAGAATCCTCGGTTCCCATACGGTTGGAGCCTAGCTTCAAGGATTTTGAGCAATACCTTGCCAGCATGTGAAATGATCACAATTGTGCCGTAGTTTCAACATTCTTTGGCATTGCCTTTCTTTGGGATTGGAATGAAAACTGACCTTTTCCAGTCCTGTGGCCACTGCTGAGTTTTCCAAATTTGCTGGCATTTTGAGTGCAGCACTTTCACAGAATCATCTTTTAGGATGTGAAATAGCTCAACTGGAATTCCATCACCTCCACTAGCTTTGTTCATAGTGATGCTTCCTAAGGCCCACTTGACTTCACACTCTAGGATGCTTGGCTCCAGGTAAGTGATCACACTATTATGGTTACTTGGGTCATTAAGACCTGTTTTGTATAGCTCTTCTGTATATTCTTGCTACCTGTTCTTAATATCTTCTGCTTCTATTAGGTCTTTGCCATTTCTGTCCTCTATTGAGCCCATCTTTGCATGAAATGTTCCCCTGGTATCTCCAATTTTCTTGAAGAGATCTCTAGTCTTTCCCATTCTATTGCTTTCCTCTATTTGTTTGTATTGTTCACTGAAGAAGGCTTCCTTATCTTTCCTTGCTTTTCTTTGGAAATCTGCTTTCAATTGGGTGTATCTTTCCTTTTCTCCTTTGCCTTCAGTTTCTCTCCTTTTCTCAGCTATTTGTAAGGCCTCCTCAGACAACCATTTTACCTTTTTGCATTTCTTTTTCTTGGGGATGATTTTGGTCACTGCCTCCTGTACAATGTTAGAAACCTCCATCCATAGTTCCTCAGACATTCTGTCTACCAAATCTAATCTCTTGAATGTATTTGCCACCTTCACTGTATAATCATAAGAGGTTTGATTTAGGTCATACCTGAATGGTTTAGTGGTTTTCCCTACTTTCTTCAATCGCAGTCTGAATTTGGCAATAAGCAGTTCATGATTTGAGCCACATTTAGTTTGAGGTCTTGTTTTTGCTGACTGTATAGAGCTTCTCCATCTTTGGCTGCAAAGAATATAATCAATCTGACTTCAGTGTTGACCATCTGGTGATGTCCATGTGTAGAGTCTTCTCTTGTGTTGTTGGAAGAGAGTGTTTGCTATGACCAGTGCGTTCTCTTGGCAAAACATTGTTAGCCTTTGCCCTGCTTCATTCTGTACTCTAAGGCCATACTTGCCTATTACTCCAGGTATCTCTTGACTTTCTGCTTTTGCATTCCAATCCTCTATGATGATAAGTATATCTTTTTTGGTGTTATTTTTTGAAGGTGCTAACTCTAGAAGCAGATTAGGTTTGGTCTGTACAATAGCAAATTAGGAACTTTGGTGGCTAATGCAATAGACATAAACTTGCTCAAGACTCCATAGCTGAAGCCTGAATATACCTTATTGAAACAGAGACCGAATTTCTTGGCGGAAATTGTCTAACTGTGAAAAGTTTGCACAGGTTTTGGAATCAGACATCTGCATTTTTGTCAAGTGTCTCATGCCATCCTGCCAAATCACTTTTTCATGTTTGAAGAATCTGCTACTTATGTATAGGTCAAGTGGAAGTCAGGATCTAGATTCCCATGATGGAAGAAAAAATAAAGAAGCTGGTTTACTGTTACTGACTGAAATGTGTGCCTATAGAATTCCTGTGCTGACATCCTAACTCCAGTGTAACTATAATTGGAGATACAGTCTTTGGGAGGTAATCAAGGTTAAATGAAATCACAGGGGTAGGGCTCTAATTTAATCAGACTAGTGGCCTTATAAGAGGAGGGGGAAAGAGAGTGGCAGGGGAAGGAGAAAGAGAAAGAGAAGTCTGTGCTGGCACACAAAGAAAAGGTCATGTAAGGATATTCTGAGTTTCAGGCAGTCTGTAAGCCAGAGAGAGGGCACTCACAGAAGCTGACTTGGCCAAGTCTCCATCGTCGACTCACAGTCTCCAAACTAACAGAAGCAGACTTCTGTTTTCTGTTGTTTAAGCCACCCAGCCTACGGTAGTTTGTTACACAGCTGAGCTGACTAATACACTTCCCCAGACCCAAGCAGATGCTTTCCATTCTTAGATGCTCTCCTTCTGGAGCCAAGAATCCAGAAAAGGTACAGATGCAGAGAGCTTCTGTTGAGGCTGACAGCAGCAGTTACCGAATCCTAACCAGACCCTTCCTTTAGCATTTAAAAAATCATTTATTACATGTATTACATAAACATGACTTCACATAAATGAGAAATATAATTATATGCGTATGGTGTATCTTTTTAGATTTTTTTCTTTGCCTTTTCTGCTTGATTTCATCAACTCTCATCCAGCACACCTTCCCAGCCTTTTCCTGCCTCAGCCAATCATTTCTGGTATAAGCACTTTTCTGCAACTTGCTTTTCTCATTCAGCAATTTCTCATGAAAATCTATCCACAGTATCAGGGAGAGCATTATTCATCTTAATTAGTGGCTGAATTATACTCAACTAATTCCATTGTAATTTATTCAACCATTCTCCTTGATGGCCTGTCACTGTCTCTGTATCTTTTTCTATTATGAACAAGTGGCATGACTTGGGCTGAGCTTGAATGCCTAGCCTCCCCTTTGACCCTCTGCTTAGTTCTGAGCCTATTTCTCTGCATAATATTGTACTTTTATAAAAGGGGACACATACAGACAAACACACACACACATATATTTATATAAAATTTCTGGACGGACACACACAGATGCTGTGAGGTTGTGAGGTCTTTGATATTCTTTCAGTGACCTACTCTCTTACTTTGTGTTAACCAGAATCGGAATTACTTTGTTCACAATCCAGAACCCTAAGTGGTACACCTGGGCTCCCATCTTAGCTTCTGCAGTTTTTCACTGGGTGTCCTCTCTGAGCCCATACTTCCTGATGGAATTATAAGAAATTGGAAAATATATACAATGTGGTTGGCTCCGTGCTTGATATATACTAGGTTCCCAATATATGGTAACAAGAATCACCATTAATAACAGGAGTTACTGATAACAGGTAAAGGACTTGGATGAGGGTCAGTGGAAGACGGGAAAGAAGGTGAGCTTCCAAATGGGACCAGGCTCAAGACGTCATCAGTCCTTTAATGAGAAAGACTTGGGGTTCCTGACAGGACCAAGTGGATTTATATGCCTAATTACGTATTTATGACCCCATATTTTCATTCTCCAGTGTGGATTCAGGCATTCTTATTTTTCCCCTTCCACTGTCATCACAAGCTTTGACATTACAAGAATGCCTTGTGAAATTAACACGAACACGGAAAGGAGAGAAGTAGCAGACACATCTGATAACAGGTATTGGTCCAGAACAGGTAAAGCAAGAAGACAGCTCCTCCCACCCAAAACCTACCCTTTCCAAAAGCCACATTTAAAGCACCATTTGATGCACTCCAAAAATGTATATATCCCTTCGAATTTGCCTTTACCACGTCAGGGTATGGTCACAGCAGTTATTCCAATGAAAGGAATGTCTACATTTAGATGTCGATATTTTAAGTGGGTCATGAAATTAAATTCCCCTTCAGTAGTCAGCATCTGTTGACAGGGATGGCAGAACTTTGAGTGAGTGTAGTTAGGAAGGAGGGAAGAAGCCTTCTGTCTTTCAGATGCATATTCATGGGGAGACTCATAAAGCTCTTTGAGAAAAGTTTTATATATTTGATTCTTGGTAACTAAAGCGACTGACTGAAAGGGAACCATTAGCTTCGCAGTTTTGTTGTTAACTTAGTACTGTTAACACATGGCAACTAATGTGTTTACCATATTGTTCAGCATTTGTCTGTTTTTAGAATTATGAGATAAATTTATTTCCATTGAAAATTAGTTCCCTCACTTTTTTGACCAGATGATTTCCCTTTATTAAGTTTTCAGCTTTTTCTTCGATATAGTTGATATTTGCTATTAACTGCCTTTACAGTTTTTTAGTAAATTTTCTCTGTTTTTAACTAGTTTACCTATGGTAATTAATTCACACTCATAGCTAAAACTTTAAAGAATATGAATGTATATACTCTGAAAAGCACAAATATACCTCTCACCACAGTTTATCTCCTAGAGTCACTGTTCACAATCTCTTATGTATCCTTCCAGAAATAATTATATTTAGATATGTATTTTCCCTTTAAAAAGGTATACATATGATCCAGTATATAACTAGAATTATTTTTTACTTAATAGTTATCTTGAATACTTTTCTATATCTTGAGTATCTACATTTTATTTATCCATGCTAATTATGAGATTTCTGTAAAATATTTAAATATATGTATATTTGTACACATGTATATTTGTATACATGTTATTTTAATAGCTGATCAATACTGCATTGCACTGGATGTACTATAATTTTCAGTCTTCAATTTATCAACATTTAAGACATTTAGAAGTTCTTTGGTAGATTACTGTTTTATTGAAGTATATTTGATTTAAAGTGCTAGTTTCTGGTGTACCATAGAGCAATTCATATATATATATATATATATATATATATATATATATATATATATATATACATACATATACACACACACACATATATATATATACACACACATATATATAAAATCTTCAGTATTATATATATATAGTTATATATAATTCAGCTATATATAATCTTTTCAGATTCTTTTCCAGTATAATTTATTATAAGTATTGAATATAGTTCCCTGTGCCATACAGTAGGACCTTGTGTTTTTATATATAGTAGCTGATATCTACTAATCCAAAACACCTAATTTATCCCTCCCTGACCTTTCCTTTTCTGTAACAATGAGTTTGTTTTCTATGTCTATGAGTCTATTTATGTTTTGTAAACAAGTTCATTTGTATCAGTTTTTAGATTTCACAAATAAGAGATATCATATTTGTCTGTCTCTGACTTACTTTACTTAGTATGATAATCTCCAGTTCTATCCATGTTGCTACAAATGGCATTGTTTCATTCTTTATTTCTGAGTAACAAACATCTGCTTTATCCATTCATCTGTCGATAGACATTTCGATTGCTTCCATATCTTGGCTATTGTAAACAGTGCTGCTATGAACACTGGAGTGAATGTATCTTTTCAAATTAATTTTCTCCAGATATATACTCAGGAGTGGGATTGTTAGATCATATGGTAACTCTATTTTTTTTTTAAGTTTTAAAAATATTTTTATTTTTTGAGGAACCCCCATACTATTTTCCATAGTGGCTACACCAATTTATATTCCCACCAACAGTGTAGGACAGGTTGCCTTTTCTCCACACTCTCTCCAGCATATATTATTTGTAGACTTTTTGATGATGGCCATTCTGACTGCTGTGAGGTGGTCCCTCACTGTAGTTTTGATTTGCATTTCTCTAATGCTAAGCATCTTGTCCTGCATCTGTTGGCCATCTGCAGACCTTCTTTGAAGGAATGTCTATTTAGGTCTCTTGCCCACTTTTTGACTGGGTTTGTTTTTTGTTATTGAGTTGTATGAGCTGTTTGTATATTTTGGAAATCAAGCCCCTGCTAGTCGCATTGTTTGCAAATATATTCTTCTAGTCTGTAGGTTTCCTTTTCATTTTGTTTATTGTCCCCTTTGCTGTGCAAAAGCTTAAAAGTTTGATTAGATTCCATTTGCTTATTTTTTTTCAACTGCCTTGGGAGATGGACCTAAGAAAATACTGCTGCAACGTATGTCCGAGAATGTCTGGCCGATGTTCTTTCTATGGCATCATGTCTTGGTTAAGTCTTTAAGCCACGTGAGTTTATTTTTGTGTATGATATGAGGGAGTGTTTTAACTTCATTGATTTACGTGTGGCTGTCCAGCTTTCCCAACACCACTTGCTAACAATATTTGTCTTTTCTCTGTTGTATATTCTTGCCTCTTTTGTCAAAGATTAATTGAGGTTAGGTATGTGGATTTATTTCTGGGCCATCTATTCTGTGCCATTGATCCATAAATCTGATTTTGTGCCAATATCATGCTGCTTTGATTACTGTAGCTTTGTAATCTTGTCTGAAGTCTGGGAGGGTTATGCCTCCAGGGTTGTTCTTTTTCCTCAGGACTGGTTTGATCATTCTGGGTCTTTCCTGGTTCCATATAAATTTTACAATCATTTGTTCTAACTCTGTGAAAAAGTCATGAATAATTTGATAGGGATCATATTAAATTTGTAGATCGCTTTGAGAGTATGGTCATTTTAACAATATTAATTATTCCAATCCAAAGCATGGGGTATGCTAGATTAGTTTTAATAAAATGATGGATATCAATTAAACTTTCCATCCTGTAATTGAGTGATGGCTATCGATTGACCAGAGGAGAGACTTGAAATTCACCAATATCCAACCCATGCCAGCCTCTGTCCCAATAACAATCCATACTCTGCTTCTCTAGCAGTGTTCGATAAACCAGCCAACTAAAACAACAGCCTTCCTAGCATCACTACTCTTGTCAGCAAAACATATTTATGCTTTCATTTCTAGGTGAGAGTTTGCTATGATTTAGGAAAACTGATTATTTTGATGGCCAATTAAATAATTTTCTTTTTGATGACAATGGATGCTTACCAGAAAGGCCGTGGATCAGTAAGATCTCAGCTTAGCCTGTGTACATTGCATAACTGTCTGTGTGATTCCCATGCAAAATGCAATAATAGCAGCAAGATAATTCAAAGTGAAAAAGAGGATTCAAAAAATCTCCTACAAAAAGCTCCAAATGCCTCCCACTTATCTCATTTATTTTTGTAGAGTTTTTGGGTTTTGTTGCTCTTGAGTGTTATACATTCTTTTTAATGGAAGTTGACTTCTCACATGTCTATTAATAGATAGACTTCTCATCTGCGGTCAGCCTTCCCTTATTCTGTGGTATCGACTAGCATAAAACTGATAGTGAATATGAACAATTTTAAGTTTTCATCTCTTTCATTTTCTTAATGGTGTCAATCTCATAAATAGTCTCTTTTCATACTTTTATTCACTGCTTGTATTTATTTCTTCAGTTCAGTTCAGTCGCTCAGTCGTGTCTGACTCTTTGAGACCCCATGAATTGCAGCACACCAGGCCTCCCTGCCCATCACCAGCTCCCGGAGTCCACCCAACTCATGTCCATCGTGTCGATGATGCCATCCAGCCATCTCATCCTCTGTCGTCTGCTTCTCCCCCTGCCCTCAATCTTTCCCAGCATCAGGGTCTTTTCCAATGAGTCAGTTATTTGCATCAGGTGGCCAAAGTATTGGAGTTTCAGCTTCAACATCAGTCCTTCCAATGAACACCCAGACTGATCTCCTTTAGGATGGCCTGACTGGATCTCCTTGCAGTCCAAGGGACTCTCAAGAGTCTTCTCCAACACCACAGTTCAAAAGCACCAATTCTTCAGCGCTCAGATTTCTTTATAGTCCAACTCTCACATCCATACATGACCACTGGAAAAACCATAGCCTTGACTAGACGGACCTTTGTTGGCAAAGTAATGTCTCTGCTTTTTAATATGCTGTCTAGGTTGGTCATAACTTTCCTTCCAAGGAGTAAGCATCTTTTAATTTCATGGCTGCAATCACCATCTGCAGTGATTTTGGAGCCCAGAAAAATAAAGTCTGACATTGTTTCCACTGTTTGTCCATCTATTTCCCATGAAGTGATGGTACCAGATGCCATGATCTTAGTTTTCTGAATGTTGAGCTTTAAGCAACCTTTTTCACTCTCCTCTCTCACTTTCATCAAGAGGCTTTTTAGTTCTTCCTCACTTTCCGCCATAAGGGTGGTGTCATCTGCATATCTGAGGTTATTGATATTTCTCCCAGCAATCTTGATTCCATCTTGTGCTTCTTCCAGCCCAGCGTTTCTCATGATGTACTCTGCATATAAATTAAATAAGCAGGATGATAATATACAGCCTTGACGTACTCCTTTTCCTATTTGGAACCAGTCTGTTGTTCCATGTCCAGTTCTAACTGTTGCTTCCTGACCTGCATACAGGTTTCTCAAGAGACAGGTCAGACGGTCTGGTATTCCCATCTCTTTCAGAATTTTCCACAGTTTATTGTGATCCACACAGTCAAAGGCTTTGGCATAGTTAATAAAGCAGAAATAGATGTTTTTCTGGAACTCTCTTGCTTTTTAGATGATCCAGTGGATGTTGACAATTTGATGTCTGGTTCCTCTGCCTTGTCTAAAAGCAGCTTGAACATCTGGGAGTTCATAGTTCACGTATTGCTGAAGCCTGGCTTGGAGAATTTTGAGCATTACTTTACTAGCATGTGAGATGAGTGCAATTGTGTGGTAGTCTGAGCATTCTTTGGCATTGCCTTTCTTTGGGATTGGGATGAAAACTGACCTTTTCCAGTCCTGTGGCCACTGCTGACTTTTCCAAATTTGCTGGCATATTGAATACAGCACTTTCACTGCATCATCTTTCAGGATTTGAAATAGCTCAACTGGAATTCCATCACCTCCACTAGTTTTGTTCGTAGTCGTGCTTTCTAAGGCCCACTTGACTTCACATTCCAGGATGTTTGGCTCTAGGTGAGTGATCACACCATTGTGATTATCTGGGTCGTGAAGATCTGTTTTGTACAGTTCTTCTGTGCATTCTTGCCACTTCTTAATATCTCCTGCTTCTGTTAGGTCCATACCATTTCTGTCCTTTATTGAGCCCATCTTTGCATGAAATGTTCCCTTGGTATCTCTAATTTTCTTGAAGAGATCTCTAGTCTTTCCCATTCTATTGTTTTCCTCTATTTCTTTGCACTGATCGCTGAGGAAGGCTTTCTTATCTCTCCTTGCTATTCTTTGGAACTCTGCATTCAAATGGGAATATCTTTCCTTTTCTCCTTTGCTTTTCACTTCTCTTCTTTTCACAGCTATTTATTTGTAAGGCCTCCTCAGACAGCCATTTTGCTTTTTTGCATTTCTTTTCCATGGGGATGGTCTTGATCCCTGTCTCCTGTACAATGTCACAAACCTCCGTCCATAGTTCATCAGGCACTCTGTCTATCAGATCTAGCCCCTTAAATCTATTTGTCACTTCCACTGTATAATCATAAGGGATTTGATTTAGGTCGTACCTGAATGGGCAGATACCCCAAGATATATGTGTTACATGAACTTCTTTTCACCTTTTCTGTTACATAAATAATTCCTAATGCAGGACATTCCTGTGCCTCTTAGAATGGGCTCAGCTGTCACACATCAACAGATCAGGCATTCTCCAGCCACTTCTTTATTTTACTACCAGCTCTGAAATACACATTATCTTCTGCTTCTTGACTCTTCCTCCATTCCTCTGTGGCAACATGTGAAAACTCTTATGCTTCAGAAAAAATACACTACCAGAAATAAAACCAATATTTTAATTAGATTGATTATTAATTTTCAAGGCGTTTTCTTCTTTGCATTCTGAGCACCTTAGAACAATGGCTCTTGGTAGGCGGTTGGTGATTGCTCATTAGGGGATTTATTTGCTTTTTTGAATGGATCCCAACTGCTATATGTGCAACTGCAAAAGTATGCTTGATGATGGACAAACTTGAAAAAGAACATAGAAAAATAATGACTGATGTGTTAGGGTGAGGAGGAGTAGTAGGTACTTTGCTACCCTTTATCACTAGGTATGATTGTACTCCTGACTGAATAATACAAGTTCTGTGGGAGTTCAACTGTTACAGGCCTGTGCCTAAATTCAGAATTGCCTCTTCTTATACTAACAGCTTACTCCTTGGAAGATGCTTACTCCTTGGAAGAAAAGTTATGACCAACCTAGACAGCATATTAAAAAGCAGAGACATTACTTTGCCAACAAAGGTCCATCTAGTCAAGGCTATGGTTTTTCGAGTAGTCATGTATGGATGTGAGATTTGGAGTATAAAGAAAGCTGAGCACTGAAGAATTGATGCTTTTGAACTGTGGTGTTGGAGAAGACTCTTGAGAGTCCCTTGGACTGCAAGGAGGTCCAACCAGTCCATCCTAAAGGAGATCAGTCCTGGGTGTTCATTGGAAGGACTGATGCTGAAGCTGAAACTCCAGTACTTTGGCCACCTGATGCGAAGAGCTGACTCATTGGAAAAGACCCTGATGCTGGGAAAGATTGAGGGCAGGAGGAGAAGGGGATGACAGAGGATGCAATGGTTGGATGGCATCACCGACTCAATGGACGTGAGTTTGGGTAAACTCCGGGAGTTGGTGACGGACAGGGAGGCCTGCCGTGCTGCAGTCCATGGGGTCGCAAAGAGTTGGACACAACTGAGCGACTCAACTGACTGAACTGAACTGAACTGAACTGATCTAACAGCACGGTGTATTGTGGTCTTCCTCTGACTCACCTCAAACACTTTTTGACACAGTAAAATTCAACTGGAAAGAGCATTAAGATCAGCAGTAAGGAAAATGATTAAAAATTAAAGCCCAAATTGCTTACTCACAGTATTTAGCACCACATTTAATCCTCCTGACATCATTAGGAGGGAGGGTTACTATTGTTTCTATTTTAGAGATAAGGAATCAAAGACTCTGAGAAGTTAAATAACATGTTGGAAACGCCCACTAGCTGGAGTGTGTCTCCTGAGTCCTTACAGTAACCATAATGGAGCCTGGATAAGCAGTTCAGAACGGGGAGCTGGCAGGTACATCTATTTTGTTTCAATAGGATTAATGGGTGATTGACTATTATTCTTTGTCAAGGGTTGTGACTGTTGTCTCAGCTTTGTTTACCCAAGAGTTAGATAAATCAGAATATAACTGAAGAACAAATAGGGTGGATCCACCAGGGGAATTACTTGTATGAAAGATAAAGACATAGGCTGTGGAAGGAAAGAACAAAAGGGAAAGCAACAATAAAAGCCATGTTCTCATTCTTCATAATGGAACAGGCAAGACTGCAGGTCTGATCTAAGGCTAAGCACTCAGGACCAGAATCAGACAGCTGTTCAGACCCATAACAATCCATGGTCTGAGGCCAAAGGTATTTCAAGCAAGATCACCAATGGGCTATTTCTTACTGTCTCTGAGGCTCTGATACCACCACTTTCTAAGCCACATAACAAACCACACATGGACCAAGGGGTAGAGGGTGGGATGGGAGACACTACACTGCAGCCTTAAGAATCTTGGTTACAGGAAGCCAAAGCAAACAAACAAAAAAACCCCGAAATGACTCTACTCATGAGCGCGTGTGTAACAGCCCTCACGTCCGTCCTTGGTTCATCAGAACCTTCTTTTCCTCCTTGGCCTTTTGACTGCTCCCACAAGTCATGCCCCACTGGCTAAGGGTCACCTGTACCAGAATTTTCTAGGAGAACTTACAAGGGAGAGAAACCTTGTATCATTTTTGTTATTAAATACTGTTGTTCTAAGAAGATGGAGAGCTCTTCAAGGGCAAAGACAATATTATTTTTGCTACTCTAGTAGGACTCAGGACAATGTTGGGCATAGCACAAGCAAGTTGATAATTCCTCCTTAACCTGACACGGCTTTATTCGACAAGTGTGATCTTACTGTTAGCAACTCAAAACCTGTACAACGATCGTCGAAAGGTATAAATGAGAAGAGCCCCTCCTTCCTGGCTGTCACCAAGGACAACGCTGCTTGGAGAGGGTGAAAGTGCTTTCTGTCTCTACCTACCGATTCCCTGGGGAGCAAAGCCAAGCCTGTGATGCTGATTAACGGTGTTAATGTGCTTCTGTAGGCGGACAGGCAACTGGAGGCTTGCTTTTCACCTTCCCCCACTTCCTTAGATAGAACTCTTCTGATTTTCAGAGAGCGAGGGAGAGTCAGGGGTGCGGGCTGAAGAGAGAGACGTATTTACAGGGATGCAGACTCCACTTGGTGTACACATATCCTGTGGGAGTGTGGGAAGGACTGAACTTTGTAAGCAGACAAACACTCCTTGCTTAACCCTGTCCACCACATCAGAATAGACTAGGAACCCAGAACCGAGAAGAGATGGGACGCTGTAGGCAACGTACAGGCCTTCTTACTGGAGCCAGTAAGGTTTCATTATCAAAAATAGCCACAGCCTCTAGATCTCAGTGACCATGGGAAAACTAAAAGACCACAACACACCTGGCAGATTAGTCTTGCAGCTCTGTACTGTACACATTGCATCCCATAAACAATCCAATTTGATAATCAACCACCAGCATTTATTGTGCAAGCAAATCACTTATCTGCACAACTGTGCAGGGATGAGAGGATGCATATTTTGCAAACATCACTCAGCAGTGATGATTTTATTTGCCTGATCTTAACTGAATTTCAGATCACTTAATATTCAGCACTAACTACCACCCATGATAGGAGACAGGCCTGGCAACCCTCCAGTATTCGTGCCTGGAGGATCCTATGGACAGAATTCTATATTTTTAACAGTTTAGGTTGCTTGCTTTCTACAGAATGGTGCCAGTGGAAAATGGCCAAACAAGTCCAGATTGGAACCCTCGCCCAATGGGCCATTGGAAAACTGCATTCTGAGGTGTTTATGTAGTCTGCTTCCTGTAGTAGGGTCCACTTAATGCTTTGATTGTGAGTGGGCTGTTGCCTAAGCTATGAGAGGGCACCCAGCGAAGGATGGTTGTTTCTGAAGAGCGAACCTGCCAGGCACAGAGGCAGCGTGCACTGCGCTGGGGGCTGACCATGCGCTCATCACTGTCCAGTCTGTCTCGCTGGCTTTCCTCTAAAAGAAAGAACAGAAGTGCTGGCTGCCGTAGACGGCCTGAATCCTTGTCTGGCAGCTGCCAAGTCAAAGAGGGGAGAAAAGAGATGGGAGGTGATGCTCACTGAGCACCTCTGTGTCAGCAGACACTGCTTGCCTCACGCAATGCTCATGGGCTGACCTCAGACGTGAAGAAACCCCGGCCCAGCAATGAGGGCAGGCCTCTGTCTCCGTGTTCCAGCTCTGCTTCTCTTTCCTGACTGTTCCCAGAGAAGCTCTGCTCGTTCGGCAGCAAGATGACACCAGCTCCATCCTCACGTCCTCCCGGTTTAGCAAGCCCACGGAGGGAAGACTTCTTCCCTTGTGTACACAGCGATCCCAAGGAAGGTTCGGTTTGGGACACGCTCCATATGTCACATGTTTATGACTGAACCGGTTTCCCACTCCCCTTACCCAGGCATGGCGAGCGTGTGCAAGAGTCAGGGTGGCACAGTCCCAGTATGGAGTGGGGAAGAAGTTTCTTTAAAAAACCAAAAAAAGAAGGAGGCCACCCTTGCTAGAGAGACAAAACCTCTGTCTGTCCAAATGGCTACCTCAGCTCAATGCAATGAGGTCCTTAAAAATAATGCTGATTTGAAATGTCAGTTTGGATGTTTCCTCAAGCAGAATGGAATTGAGAATGCGAAAGGGAAAGTTAAGGGCAGTTTACCAAGTATCAGTGGACATATATATTAACATACATTTATCAGACAAGCAACATAAATCTGTCTTCTTTCATCTTTTGATGAGTCTTCTGCAGAAATGGCAGCTAGCTTTCTCTTGGATACATATGCAGTCATCTAGATTTAAAGGCATATGGTCTATCTTGGATCGCTTACAGATTGCAAGATGGCTCTGAAGCCAAACTTGCTGCTTATTTCATGCCCTGCACATTTAATTACTGCTTGATGTGAATGAAGCGTTTTATCCGAAGACATGCGCCGCTGAAATTTTAGCTGGGTTTAGTCATAAAACAGTTTTCAACAGATTGAGGCAATCTTAGAGGGAAGTTTGTGAAGAAAGTTGGCTTGAACTATCTCACTCTAAGTCATAAATGTTTTGAGTCAGTCTGAAGATTGCTGGATAAGAAGACAAATACAAGTGTTCCTAGTTTAACACTTTCCTGGAAGATTTTAAAAACCACAGCTCTTCTACTGGGGTCAATCAGTATTGGCAAATGGCTAATCATTATTAGGAGTGAGCTCTGCAAGAGAGAGGGTGTGTCCCCTAGTCACATGTTTCTTTCGGGGGTTGTTCTTTACTTTGGTGCAAACTAACTTCTTCTCCGCAGCAGAGGTTTACTTGGTTTCACTTTGGCTCAGCTTCCATGCCTTCCTGTCAGTTCAATCCTTCCTCTAGCTGGTCATCTCAGGGGGGTACTAGCCGGGGGCAGGGAAGAGGCAGTCACTGGAGAGCCTATACAGCCTGGTATCTCAGCAAATAAATCAAGAGCTTATGAGTTCTGTTGTTCTGTCTCATGGGTTGCTCTACCAATTTCAAATTATGTAAATGAAGTAAATAGCTAGGCTTAGGGTGAGGACTGAGAAAACAATGCTAGCGAACGGCCCGGCGTGGTATCTGGCGCACGGCCCTCATCTCAAGCGGCTGCCGCGTGGTTATCATCACCAGGCTCCCGCCCCCACACACTCCTCACACTGGAGCGTCTAGGATGCGGTGGAGGTGGGAGAACCACTCCTCACTCCTGGCCCTGCAAGGCTGCTCTGAGCTACCCCTTGCCTTTTCTTTCTTTATTGCCTCCCTTTGTGCCAAATAACTCTGACTTTGCAAAAAAAATTTTTTTAAATTCCTTTTTTAATTCAAGCTCTGATTCTAAGAGACAGAATAGAGAAAGCAATTTTACTGACTTGTTTAAACTCCTCCAAAGCGTGGCACACTCTCTCCGTTAGGAGTCTTCACACAGGCTGTTCCTTTGATCTTTTCCTCTTGTATTTGCGTCTTCAGATTGCTCACAATCAAGGCCTTAGTTTCGATTCCTGTCTCCTCCAGAAAGACTTCCCTGACCCTTGACCCCACATCTCCTGGCTTTTCTATGTCTCCTGGCACGTCAGACCTTCCCTCTCACTGCAGGGCTCATCCTGGTGCCTTGGCTCAGACAGACACTGTGAGTTCCAGAAAGGGCAGAGATCATGTTTGCCTCATCGGTCTGTATGGCTCATTGCACCCTCAGACACTTGATAAATGCTCCTCCTTGGAAACACACGTCAGTTCCTTTTCTAGAAGGGACCCAAAGGTCATTTACCCTTTTGTGTCTCCTCGGTTATCTGTCTCCTGGGGCAGTACTGCTCTGATGGTGGAAATGTCCCAGAGCTGCGCTGGCTCGAACAGTAGACAGCAGACACATGCCGCTACTGAGCCTTTTCGAGGTGGCTGGTGCAACTGGGGGCCTTACGTTAATGTAGTCTAAATGCAATTTTACTAGCCACTTGCTATCACATTGGCTGGCACAGTCCAAGAGCATGAGGTTTAGAAATTGTTTCGAGGAGCTGTGATTCTTAGAACTTTCACTTTTCCAGGGGATAGAATTGTCATAAAATTCGTAAGTTTGGCAGTAACATCCAAGTTTAGTTAATGTTTGGAAGTGAGTTCCCAAAGAACACACATATTGCATCATTTTTAGGGGCTGTGGGGAGCATCTCAATTTTAGGCAAAGGAGTGCTGTGCTTGGGTTAGCATGCCTGTGCTGATACCTTCTGCTGTGTGACCCTGAGCAAGTCACTTAACTTCTCTGTGTCTCAGCGACCTTACCTAGAAAATAGAGCTAATACTTTCTAACTCAAATTGTGTTAAATGAGAATGTGAGTGTCTGTGTGTGTGTGTGTGTGTGTGTGAATGAGAGAGAACAGTCCCTGGCTCATATCATACTCTCAAAAATGCTAATCACTATAGTTATTTCATTCTTCCATGTTCCTAAATCAACACGGCATTTGGATATGTGTGTGTGTGTGTGTGTGTGTGTGTGTGTGTGTGTGTGTGTGTGTGTGTGTGTGTGTGTGTACACACATCCCAACAGACCCACTAAACCTGCTTCATAATTTTTGATCAGACAGAACAAGAATGTGAGTGTAAAGTACGATGTGAAGGTTAGAGCACAAGGCTAACAGAATGTTACAATGGATCATTATTAGGGAAGATAACTCATTTTAGAAGGGTAAAATATCTTGAAATGTTATTTTAAAGGAGCAACAGTATTTCAAGCAGGGAGGAGAATTTTGGCTTGCAGGAAGGTTTCTGCAAACATTTCTATTTTCTTCTCCACTGTTGTCACCTGACAGGTTGCCCTTTTGCCATCCTCTCAACAGGCAAAATGTTCAGCGGGCGGCTGCCATGTACCATGTGCCAAGGGGAGGGAAATGAGCTGATGCAGTGGGTCTGACATTCATCCACTCAAGTTTGACTATTCGAATCAGTGTGCTCTACAAAGTCTGCATATCCACTGTGGCCCCTCAGCCCGTTAGAAACTGTGTGAGCAAGGGCAGGAGACAGGGAGACGGCTCCCGGAGCCAGCAGCTGATTTGCAAGCCTTAGGAGTCTGCATGAAAGGCAGCAGTAAAAGTCAGTCGTCAGCTCTGATATTTACAGTGAGAGGGAAGGAAGAAAGATGAGAAAGCCATGAAACGTTATTAGGGAGTCAGGCAAGTAGAGAGAGCCACTCACTATAACTCGTACCTTATTACTTGTTCTTCACTTTTTATATAAAGTTTTTTATGTGTGATGTAGATGTGGGGTCTTTTTTATGAAACAAACAAGAAACCTCCTCCGTCTGATCGATGGTGTGTGATAAGCTACGATGTTCTTTCATACAAGAAATTGAAATGAACTAACTACAAATGCAGGAAGATAAGGTCTAAAAAGCAATATAAAGTTTTCTTTATTTTCTCTGCTTTTTTATGTTAGAAATTGGGGAATCATTCTGAATTTCAAATAATCTGCCTGGTCCCAATACCAAACTACTGCATATTTTTGCAAACTTAGAGGCATTTAAAAACCATTTTGTAAAATAAATCTTATATAGAGAAAATGACACATAAAAAGTAATTCTCACATGATATTAGAATATCTAGTGAATTGTAAATAAGGAAGCATTAGTTTTATTGTCAGTACAAACAAATACAGAGCAGTAATAGGGAGTCTCAGACGCTCTGAACAATGCTGGAACTCCTGCAATGACACGGACTGGAGAGCTCTAACAGCCCTTATAGACTGTCACTATTTTAAGGGCATAAATATCTGGACTCATTGCTTGGTTTTGTATCTTTGATTTATTATTATCCTGGGGAGATTAGACTATGGTGCTTGGAGTTCTAATTGACCTTCCATACTTGAAATTATTCCCTTCTACTACCTAGCAACTAGAAAGTAGGCATGCATTTAAGGGGAAAAAATGCTCAAATACGCAGTAAACTGAAAAACACATATGTAGGAGTGAGACACGACTCAGCGACTGAACAACAACCCTTTCTTTAAATGTCTTCCTGGGTCTTTGAAAAGCATTCATTTTAGCACAAAATTGCTTCTTGGATTAGAACTAGGACCCTTTGGGAAGGCTTATAAAAGCATTCACTTTTGGAAGGCTACTGGGTTTCCAGGGTGATGAGCGAACCAGATCAGCAGTAACCATAAAATGTTAGGGTCTGAGGTCAGAGAAGCTCTGTCCACCCCTTATTTTGTATGTGAGCAGGCTGAAATCACAGAGGTTGATGGTCTTGCCCGGGCCACACATGTCAGGGTAAGGCTATTTCTAGAATGGCACCTCTTGACCTCATCTGGTTGCTCCTTTGACCACAGCACGCACCCTGGAATTTAGTAGCACCCAGCACCCCCTCCAATGCCTGGCAGTTAGTAGACTCACAATAAATGTGTACTGACTGAGTGGCCTAAGAGCCTCAATAATTTAAAATATCATTTTAAATTAGTTACAAACACTGAAATTTTCAGACAGGCTAGCCAGTTGCAACAAGATCATTTTGAACAAGAAGAGGGACTGCTGAACAATATAAACAGGAGGAAAGAATTCAACCATAGCTTGTAGTAACCAGCTAAAATGTCCCATAATGAGGGACTGGGTGAGCTGGTCACCTGTGGCCGTACCAGGAGCACGAAAGCATCCTTGGTGATGATGGAGTAAAACGCAGAATGAGATTCCTTCGCTTTCTACAGCTATTCAAATGGCAGGTGCATGTTCAGAATGGTTCCTTTAGAGAAAACGGGGTGAAATTTTGCCATCAAAAGGTCTTGAGATAACTACAGTAATGAGAATGACCACTGAGGGAAGACCATCCTTCCCTTATACTGAGTTAGAATATGGCTATTTTGAGCATTTTTATTTAAAAAAATGGAAATTTTGCTTAATTTCCATTTATCCTATTCTAAGTCTACCAACCTTGCAAAGCAGAGGCATGATTGATCTTAAAATGTCAATCTTGCACCTAAGGAGAGGAAGAAAAGATTTATTTAAAGAATAAAATGTCATAGGGGTTCTTGGGAGGAAAGCTCCTGGGTTTGGATTTTCTTTGACAGCCAGGCTTCCAAATGAGTAATTCTCCCCCTCTATACATTTTGTAGCAGATGCCCAGATGGCTATGAGTGAAGACGTCCAGACCAGCAAATGCTTCCATGTTTTAAAGTCCCATTTGGTAATTAATCTACCTGGGTGCTGACTTTCAGTAAACAGTTCTTCGTACTGAAAGAAAAACTCCTCAGGACTTTGGGGTGATGATAAAAGTCTACGCCTGGACACTCTCACCCCAATGAAAATGCGTCCACCAGGCTGCGGTTGGTGATGAAGCAGCTGGCATTTAATGCTTTTGGTTTAGTCCTGGGGGTCAGGGAGGCAAGTGAAACCCAGAGTTTGGATAGCTCACCTGACTACATTTTAAAGTATGAGTGGGTACAGAAAAATGTGAATGGATTCATCAGAAAGCCTGAAGAATTCTCAGCATCTATACACAGTCTTCACACTGAAGATTTAATATGCACATTATTCTATATTTCCAGCATCTACCAGTGTCTGCCTAGCACAAAGTAAGCATTTGATGATTATCTGTGAGAATGTTTCAGTGTTAAAACTAGAGGAAATCTCCCACTGCTTAGATGCAGATGGAAATTTATATTATTTATGAAAATGTATCATTATTTTATGACCTTTTCCGTTTAAAAAAATGAGTCTAAAGACACCTCAGATTTTACCTAAATTGGCCTCATGTTTCAGAAAGAATCTTCCTCAAATCACCTTGGATTAATGAATTCTATTTCTAAAGATGTTTAGGTGGAGAATGGCTATGTATAAAGTCCAGCGACTGCCATATTGGCTTTCTTCGTGCAAGGATGAGTAATTCCTGTTCGTCAGGTATTATTTACTTTCCAGAGGGTGGGCGAGGTTAACGGTGCCTGCTGCCATCGCTCTGAGCTAGCTGGAAAGACCCCTAGTCATCCCGACAATCTGGAAAACCAGGTCCCTCTTTTCACCCTTGCTGTCCTTACAAAGGGACAGAAGGCCAAGAGGAGAACCACTGTCACTGCCGAGCACCGGACCAGGAAAGAAGCACTCCACAGACAGCAGTGTGTGGCTCCTCTCGCTCCTGGGGAGCCTGAGCAGGGAGCCAGTCTCTCCAGGGACCAGCGGGCCGCCAGCGCTGAGAACCCGCCGTGTCTTCCCAGTGGAGGGACAGGGCAGGGGCGTGAGCAGGGACCGCGTGGAGCATGCCCCGAGACAGAGAAGCAGAGAAGGGAGGGGCTGTAGTGGCCCGAGTGTTTCATTTCAACACCATTTATATTTTTATATCCTAACCCTTACGGCAGAAAGTGAAGAGGAACTGAAGAGCCTCTTGATGAACGTGAAAGAGGACAGTGAAAAAGCTGGCTTAAAGCTCAACACTCAGAAAACTAAGGTCATGGCATCCAGTCCCATCACTTCATGGCAGATAGATGGGGAAACAATGGAAACAGTGGCTGACTTTAATTTTGGGCTCCAAAATCACTGCAGATGGTGACTGCAGCCATGAAATTAAAAGACGCTTACCAGTTATGACCAACCTAGACAGCATATTAAAAAGCAGGGACGTTACTTTGCCAACAAAGGTCCGTCTAGTCAAGGCTATGGTTTTTCCAGTGGTCATGTATGGATGTGAGAGTTGGACTATAAAGAAAGTTGATCACCGAAGAATTGATGCTTTTGAACTGTGGTGTTGGAGAAGACTCTTGAGAGTCCCTTGGACTGCAAGGAGATCCAACCAGTCCATCCTAAAGGAGATCAGTCCTGGGTGTTCATTGGAAGGACTGATGTTGAAGCTGAAACTGCAATACTTTGGTCACCTGATATGAAGAGCTGGCTCATTGGAAAAGACCCTGATGCTGGGAAAGATTGAGGGCAGGAGGAGAAGGGGGCGACAGAGGATGAGATGGTTGGATGGCATCACCGACTTGATGGACATGGGTTTGGGTGAACTCCGGGAGTTGGTGATGGACAGGGAGGCCTGGCATGCTGCGGTTCATGGGGTCGCAAAGAGTCAGACATGACTGAGCGACTGAACTGAACCGAACTGAACCCCACCAAAGGTGATGGACTAGGAACTGGGCCTTTGGAAGGTGCTTGAGTCATGAGGTTAGAGCCTTCAAGAATAGGATTAGTGCTCCAAGGAAAGAGACCCCCCAGAGCTCCCTGGCCCCTTCTGACACTCAGGGGCTCAGTGAGAAGCTTTCCTCCGGGAAGAGGGCCCTCACCTGACCATGGCGAGCTCAGATCTCCAGCCTCCAAATCTGTGAGCAATAGATTCTGCTCTTTATAAGCTACCTAGTCTATATTGTTATAGAAACTTGAACTGACTAGGACAAGACCAAACCAAGAATGTCATTACTGTTGCTTAGCTGCTCAGTCGTGTCTGACTCTTTGTGACCCCATGGACTGTACCCCGCCAGGCTCCTCTGTCCATGGGATTCTCTAGGCTAGAATACTGCAGTGGGTAGCCATTCCCTTCTCCAGGGGATCTTCCCAACCCAGGGATTGAATCTGGGTCTCTCGCACCGCAGGCAGATTCTTTACCATCTGAGCCACCAGGGAAGCCAAACTAAGAATGTTCCTAGTAAATTTTCTAAAAAAAAATAAATCCACCAGGAAGCTACCTAGTCCTGGTTTCCAGATAATACAAAGTTCATTCATTTATTTATTCATTCAACAAATAGAGCATCTCAGACCAATATTATGGATTGGCTTAGTAAATATCTCTGCTTCTTGGCAGAGAATGAAGCAAGAAAGTTACATGTGACTTTGGAGTATCCTTCTAAATAATTTCTATAGGTTACACAGTTACATGCTTATGGTCAAACACATCAAGGATAAAGGGAATATTATCAAAATAAGATCACCCTTCAAAAATTATTTAAAAGGTCTGAAAATTTTTAAATTGAAGAAATAGTCCCATGAAGTCAGGGTCTGAACATTCGGACCCTGTTGAACCAGACCCAGCAGTACCAGAACTACTATAGCTCAGAAATTCCACCCTGAGGGGTAGCATAATATATGAAACTAAAAATGCACAGGTATTTGGTTTCCCAGTGGCTGTAGGGTAATACTCTAATTTATTTGGAATCTGCCAAGGAAACAGCTCACCCTCTCATTTATGTCTCAATTCATGTTTTTGAATTTTTAATAAGTTTTATTGATTTTTCTTGACCATTTTTCTAAGACACACTGAGGAAAGTGAATTAAGTGTTTTAGAGTATTCTCTCTAAATGCCTTCCATAAAATGTAATGATACTGCTTTTTGTTTGAATAGACCTTGGATTTTCTCCCCCGCCTTGTGTCAAGGATAACGTCATGGGAACAAAAACGTTCCCACCTGGTCCTTACTTGGTATCTACATGGCTGTGAGTGAAGACATGGGCTTTATCCACAAACTGCTAGGGTCAGATTGCTGCAGACATGAATTAATAACTGCAGAACAAACATACTGCTGTTACCAGGAACCAGAGAGTTAAATCCCGGATCCAAGGCAACACCTCGAAGCAAAAGTGGTAGGCATTTGTATTTGAGTCGTGGTGGGGTTCTAAGGGGTAAGAGGGAGGGTGAGATGGAGAGATGCAGAAAGCCTCATCACAGCACGCAGTGGTTTCTCCTTAGGAGAGCCTAGTGGCTCATTGTGCCTGTCAAGTAGGCTAATGTGCCTGTAAATTTCCTCTGACAGAAAACACATACAGCAGCAGCAGCACCAGAAAACAACACAACCAAACTGTGAAAGACTGAGAGCCCAGTGCTTCCCAGGGTGATCAGAATGCAACAGAGTAAAAAATACAAGGCACTGAAAATAAACAAAGACAGGCTAGGAAGGAATGAGATCACTTTCTAAGAAAAACGCATTTATCATTTATAGGCCAAAGGAAATGCTTCTTCCACAGCCATTTTTTTTGTATATATATTTGGCAGTCTCAGTTCAAGGTCAAAAAATATCAGAGGGCAAAAGGAATATGACTCAAGATTTAAGATTTGTCGCGACTGGCTTTGTAATTGCATAAATATTAAATGTGTAGAAATAATTGTACGCACATTATCTCCACATCTCCACACATTGCTTTAATTTTTAATGTAATCTTTTATCCGCTTTTTCCTGAGCTGGCTGTGGGTCTGTGATTTGCATAGCTAGAATGATCTGGTGCCATCAATTTAGTAATGAAGTTACTCATTGAACAGAAGAGGCTTCTAAAAGATTACACAAAGCTGCAGGAAAGAAGAGTGTGGAAATGAAATTTTATGTTTCAGGTAAATGGGAAGTTTATTTTACAGCACATTTTCCCATTATAAATTTAATATGGCTACTTTAAAATAAATTTGGAAAACAGAGAAGAGAGGCAAAAAAACACCTATATTTTCATCATCCTAACAGTGTTTTACATTCTGGTCTTTCTACACTTAAGCATATATATTTTTAATATAAATGCAATCATGTTCTGTGCGTGTGTGCATGTATGTGTACATTCTGCACCTATATTTTTTCTCTTATTACTGTGATTTTCATAACTATAACTTTTATGACTGTAGAATAATAACAATAGAGGGGTCTATAATGAGACTCATGCATCAGATTTCTTGTGCCTAGCAATAGCAGAGTAGTGAAGCATCTGGCATTGGGGCCAGGTGAATCAAACACCAGCTCTGCGGTCTACCTTTGTGGATATGGACAGAGTAGTAAGGACTGTGCCTCAGTTTCCTCAGCTGTAAAATGGGCACAATAACAGTGCCTCTGCCAGAGTGTCCCTGTGAGAGTTAGATGGAGTAACCTGTGGAAAGCCGGGCTCTTTCATACAGTGAGTACCAAAACTAAGTGTTATTCAAGTCAAAAAACATGACAGTGGTTTTTTTAAAAAGCTTAAGTTGTACAAAACTGAGTTTCCTGAGACAATGCCAAAACCCTAGAAATCTCCACGTGCATTTTTCCAGTAACAACTCCCCACCTCCACCACTAATCAGATTTGATGGTTAATGCTTGCTTGCTTTGCCTCATACTTTAACATCTAAGTATACTACCCTTACAGTACAGCTTCATCTTGCCTGTATTAAACTTGATATAAATGCAATCTCTCTCTCTCTACCTGTCCCCCCCGCCTTAAATATCATTGTATTTAAGAAGTACACAGAGACTTCTCCGGTGCTCAGGTGGCTAAGACTGAGCTCCCGACGCAGAGGGCTGAGCTCCATCCCTAGTCAGGAAACCCCATCCTGCCTGCCACAGCTAGGAGCCTGCGTATGCAACTGCAGACCCTGCATGCCGCAACTGAAGACCCTGCATGCCACAACTGCAGACCCTGCGTGCCGCAACTGAAGACCCTGCATACCGCAACTGCAGACCCTGTGTGCCGCAACTGAGATCTGGCACAGTCAAATACATAAATAGCATAAATAAAAAAAAAAAAAAAGCACACAATCTAAGGCTCGGTTAGGTTGTGATTAAAAAAAGCTTTGGACAGGGAGCCAGAGAACTTGGCTTCTGGTTTAGTCTCTGTAAGATCCTGGGAAAGTTTTTTTGCTTCTCTGGGGCCTCCATGTTAAAATGTTTGGATGTGCTAAGTGTCTTTGAAGATTTAGAGTACTAAACTGCTAAGCCCTTACTCTTTGAGTATTGTGTTGGCATATGAGAAGTCAGAGCCAGGAAGAACCCAGAGAAAGGCCTGAGGCTTGCTGGAAATAAGCCTCTTCTTCTCAAAATTCAAGCCAATAACCATGCCAGCAAACAAAGGGCTATAGAAAAATGAAAGTGACGATCCCACACCACAAATAATTTTCTCATCTTTGATACACATACACTTAGATATGTAATTGGCCTTAACGTGCACAGGGACTACTTTCCCAGGATAAATCATAGTCATTAAGAGCACGTTAGGAATTTGGAGTTCAAATAAATAATCACATTATATAAGCTTTTCTGGCCAGAGACAGTTTTGAACATTTGGACCCATTCTCCCTGTGGAAGTACCTTCATTTCTCCAAACGCTGCCTGGGGTAAGGACTGCAGGTTGGCTCACTCAGCGTCCAGTCTACCGTCCTCTTAGGGCGTCTTTCGTAATGCAGAGACGGGAAGCTTAAAACATGTCCTAGGCTTTTTGTACCAAGAGCTATGGATATGAATTAGGTCTGTCAGTTAAATATACTCATGCAAGATTTAGAAAACATAAGGGAAGTTGAGGTAAGACTCCTGACCACTTACGACTATATTTCTCTTATAATTAGGTTAATGGAAACATTCTTCTAGAGCAATGTTCCATAGTTCATTACTCAACCTCCCAGCCTCCTGGAATATAAGAGGCAGTTATGGCAGCTATGAGGGCAGTAGCTTTTTGACTCTACCTTCTACCACAGGGTGATGTTCTTGAACCCCATGTTCCAGTCATTCTCAGCAGTAATAGCTCCACTAACAGGTCAACTCTGTATGTGCTGGAATTATTCATTCTTACAGGCTTTGTCTGTTAACTCACTTCTCCAACCCTGACATGGACTTTTGTGAGCACCCTCTGTTAAATACCTCCCTGCTTAAAACATTTAGAATTGTATCTGCTTGCACCAAACCCTGACTGATACACATCCTAGATATTATTTTGGAAAATCTATTCACTGTAATACAAGATGCAAAGTATTATAACTATAGAACGCTACAGCAAATAGGGGAGGGGTTCTGAAATCAGAAAAACAAAAAAGCTACACCATTTAGTAGCTATCTATCCTAAAGCAAGTTATATAACTTTTTTGTATCTAAGTTCCTACATATTCATATATATACACACACATATACATATATATAAAATAGATATCAGTATACTAATATTGTAGAGTTACGAGAATTAAAGGAAGCAACAGAAGCAAAGTATCTATGACCTTAATACGTAGCACTGAATTGTCAGTCACTTTGTAGAGCTCATTTCTTTCTTTCCCCATGTTGGATGTCCTTTAGTGATTGGGGTGATTATAAAATCATTTTGGGAGAAATTCCTTTTAAAGGACTTTTTAAAAAACCTTGTAGGAACATGAAGATTTGGCACTGATTCACAGAGACAAGACGAATAGGTTTAAACTCAGCTCAAGAGCAGACTTCTATTATGAGTACTACTGATTCACCCCAACTGGTGGCTCAGGGCTCAGATAACTGGCTAATTATTTCAACAAATACTTGTCAAGCCTCAACATTCCAAGACATCACTCATTAAGGTACAGTAGTAAATCAAAAGGTTCCTGAATTCCAGGAGCTTGCATTCTACTGGGAGAGATGGACACAAAATAACTCAATACAGAATTTCAAACAATGAAAAGCACTATGAAAAACAGGCATTCTTCCTTTCTCTTACCTTCTCAGAAGTTTATTACTTGACTCATCCCTTCTTTCAGCTTCCTCTCATGAGAGGAAAGGCACAGGGAGGTGGAAGATCCTTAGACAGGTGAGCAGTTTCAGGATGTGTGGAGACTGGAGCCCGTCACTGTCTCAAGGACGCCAACAGAAGACAGACTATGCCTGTATCAGAGACGAAGGAGTGTGTCAAGGCAGCACTAGCGCGTTGCCCCAAATCCCACGAGGTCTAAGGGGAGGGATCCAGCTGGGTGCCACATATACAGTGGTCTTCTGTCACAACCAAGAAGTATTGAACTCCTTTCATAGTGTTTGGCAAGCAATCCAGCTCTTTGTTTGGGAGAAGATGTTACTTGGTTGCTCAGAGTTGATCGCTGCAAATCCAGCTCTGAGAAATGACCCAAGTGAAGGCTGGTTTGGGCTCCACATCCTTGGTGTGCCCGGGAACAATGCGTAGAGATGCTCAGGACCCTCAGAAGGTTGCTTTTCTCAACAGGTAGAGGGGAGACGATAACTGAATCCTCCATCCTTTACAGTTTTGTGCAATCATTAACATGTTCTAAGGTTCTAGAACTTTGTCCATGGGCGAGCAGAAGGAGAAGAGGGTGTCACCGGATAAGAAGACTGGATGGCATCACCGATGCAATGGACATGAACTTGGGCAAGCTTTGGGAGATGGTGAGGGGCAGGAAGGCCTGGCGTCCTGCAGTCCAGGGGGTTGCAAAGAGTTGGACACAACTGGGCAACTGAACAAAAACGAAGAACTTTGTTTCTACTCTCTTCCAAACTTTCTCCCCAAATATGATGTATTTAGGCAACTGAAGACCTCAGATAGATTATAGAAGCAGTTGACAGAGTGACAGAGATATTTTCTAGTTATTACCAAATGTAACCTGAGGCTTCTGTTTGGATATACAGCATCTCATTTCCGGAAGCATGGTGCTGGACCCTCTTGAAACTTCACCCAGTGTCTTTTCCTATTCAAGGTGTCATTGAGTGTTCATTTTAACAAACCTACACTGCAAACACATATTTACATGGGTAGGGGAAATAAGAAAAGGGCAGAATATATGTTCACAGCCCCAAGCAACAGCCTCGATGACCATTGCGCTTGAATCCTGGGAGAAAGGGTCATTTGCGGGTCCTTCTCAGGGTCCACTTTCCTTCAGCACTCAATCCAGGGAGAGAAAATTGTAGACTTGCTCCACAACAAACCATCGTTGTCCAATTATCTATGTGGACTCCGCTCTCTACCTCCCATGGTGGTGATTGCAAATGTTCTCTACCCCATTCACACCTCTATGGAATCCATTTCCCCCCTTCCCAGAGAAATGGAAGGTATCTGGGGAATGCTCTCCTAACACGTCATGTGTTATCTCTTGAGTCCTGCAGCAAATGCTGAAAAATAGCTATTATTATCTCAATGTGATTCATTAGAAAATGGTGTTTTGGAGAATTTATGTAACATTCTCAAAGTGACAAAAGCTGTTTGTTCTGGAGAAGGAATCAGAAGAAATCTTTATGACATGGGACCTTCCTCATGTAGGCTTCTGGAAACAGGAGTAGCTCAGTTGGTAGAGAATCTGCCTGCAATGCTGGAGACCCGGGTTTGATCCCTGGGTTGCGAAGATCCCCTGGAGAAGAAAATGGCAATCCACTCCAGTATCCTTGCCTGGAACATCCCATGGACGGAGGAGCCTGGTGGGCTGCAGTCCATGGGGTCGCAAAGAGTCGGGCACAACTGAGCGACTAACACACACACATTTTTTATTTTTTGTTTTCCTATGAGGTTCCAGCCTCCTAAGCCATAGAAATGTATGCACTATAGAGACTGTTTTCTTTCACTTTTTCTAGATACATTTTCTCCTATTATAAGGGCTAGATCTGTAGCTGCCTCTTTTTCTGATGATAGACTAACTGCTATAATCCAAAGGTTTAATAAAACCTCTCTTATCTTCCCCAAAGCAAAAATTATATCCTGGGAAAGGACCCTACACTGGTTCTGAAGGTGCTGGGGAGACTGGAGGGTCATCTCTCTAGTTATTTAAATGTCAACTAGGATGAGGCCCTGGGGTTGAAGACATCTGGAGTAAGAAGGAGACCCTCTCAGGAACAGGAGAGGGACAGCTAAGCCCTTTACCTTCATAAGCAGATACAAATTATTTTTCCCTGTCCCTTGTCTACAGAGTATCTCCACTGGCTTTCTTCACTTTGTCCCGGGGTAAGGCCCAGGGCAAGTTGGGAAAGGATAGCATGCAGCTCTTACTCACTGTGGGGTAATAAGGAATCTGCCTCTGATCCAGAACACCTTGTGTGCTCACTCAGGAGCAAATGAATAAAGACAGATATGAAAACCCACAACTAGACAACTCAGAGGAGGGATAAGAATGCACATATTTCCAGACCATGAGATGAGTAGCTATTAAAAAGTACCTGGTCATAGTTGAAGAGATAGAGAGATAGTGTTTCAGTTTCCTTACATGGCACGAGTAGCAATTTGCTGGTGGACAAGACGGCTGAAGGACATTCTAAACAAAAAGAATCAAGACAAGGAATTGAGGCACAGCTTTGTCCAAGTCTTTATAAAACTGACCCTTTCTTCAAGGTGGTGCTTGACTTCTGTTTGTCACAAAACTGTCATATTCACTTTAATAGAATAAGACAGCTTACTGCCATCTTCCAGAAAATAGCTCTAATAACTATACAGATGGACAATTTAGTAATATGCATGGCGCTTCTTGGAAATGTTAAATGTGTGGTATGTACAAGCACACATAGTAGCCCTGTCTGCCTGGCCCTTTAGAGAGAGACAAGTTGTTCAACATAACTCGAGTGAAGATTGTATGTGAAAGCATGATAGGAGATAAGGCTGGACAGAAAGGCAGAGGTCAGACTCCTGGGCTTATATCCAAAAAACCCCAAATCACTGATTCCAAAAGAAACATTATCTCAATGCTCACAGCAGCATTGTTTACAATAGCCAAGGTACGGAAGTAACCTAAAGATCTACCAGCAGATGAATGGATAAAGATGTGCTACACACACACACAAAGTGAAATATGACTCAGCCACAAAAAAGAAGGAAAATTTGCCATTTGCAGCAACATGGATGGATCTGGAGGGCACTGTGCTAAGTGAAATACGTCAGACAGAGAAAGACAATTACTGTATGACATCATTTATATGTGGAATCTAAAAAATACAACATACTAGTGAGTAAAACAGAAAAGAGGATACAGATACAGAGAACAAACTAACGGTTACCTGTGGGGGGAGGGGCAACACAGGGTGGCGGATGGGAGGTACAGACTATTGGGTGTAAGATAAGCTCAAGGATGTAGTGTACAACACCGAGAATACAAACAATATTTTGAAGTAACTATAAATGGAACGTAACCTTTAAAAATAGCATTCATTTTTTTAAAAAATTAAACAAAGGCAGAGGTCAGAACTTGAAGGAACCTAGGGTCCATACTACTGTGATTAGCATCAAATGTGATGGTACTGGGAAACTACCGATGGATTTTAGGCAATAATATGAGATTGAAATCTTAAAAATTTCACAAACAGGGGATATTGGAAAAGTCATGATAATAAGAGAAGGCAGGAGACCCGTTAAGATACCGCCTGGAAGACAACAGGAGAGCAAGACAGAAAAGGATGGGGAGGAGGCTTCTTGGGTGGCTTTCTTTTGGGAGTGATCCTTTCTACTAGCCCTACCAGTGATCCCCATCACTGTATCTTCTTCTCCATTATCTCGATATTTTACTTAACTCTGCTTTTTTCTGTGTCTTCAGTCTCTCTCTACTTCACCCCTATGGCCTTCAGTTGCCCCAATATATCAAAGACTTGCTTCTTCTCACCCCTACTGTTTCACATGAGTATTTTCCCCCGAGTTATACTGGCTTAATTCACTCTTCAGACTGGGGAAATCCTACCCTTCTAAGTAACAGTGGCTAAGCTGCTCCTAAGTAACACTGCAGTAGCTAACAGAGCCACAAGGGTCACAACCGAAGCTTCTAGGTTGGCTTACCACACTTTGAGAGATCCAGCCATTAATGTGACCACAGGTAAACTGGATTCACACAGTTTGTTACTTGCACAGCAAAACAATATCAACATAGCGCTATCATCTCTAGTCCCACTGAAGGACACTGGACTGGAAGGACCCAGTGACAGAGACAGGAGCAATGGAGGATCTGCTACTGAGAAGCCATCTCAACCATAGCCATGCAGTTTCTAGACCTACACAGCTTAGAGCGGTATTTGAAGGAAGATGCAATTAAATGGAATCACAGTAATCAACTGAAATGAGAGAGAGAGACGAGAAACAGTTTGATGGCAGCTCCTCACGAGAAGGTTATCTCCCCTGGCCAAGAAGGGACTGCAGGGCATTCCACCAAGGCTCTGGTCAGACTCGGCTGTGTGGTCTACACAAAACTATGTGAAGTCAAGTGGTAGCAGAGCTGTTTCTTAGTAAGTACAACCCTGACTTTTCATGCATCCAAGAAAGAATTATTTATTATTTTCAGGAATTTAGGCCACCCATTAGATTACCTAATCAACTCTACTGATAAACTGCACGGGCTTGAACCAAACATTTTCTATTTGTCTTAGACTACTTTAGATGAGAGTGACCAAGACTTTGACTCCTGGCAGAATGATCAGACCAACTTGAACGCTAAATTGCAAACAGACTCCCAACCAGAGCTAAGCCAGCTAAGCACATCTCAGGACTACTGAGACAGACCCTGCATGCATGCTCAGTCACTTCAGTCGTGTCTGACACTCTGCGACCTTATGAACTGGCTCCTCTGTCCATGAATACTGCAGTGGGTTGCTATGCTCTCCTCCAGAGGATCTTCCTGGTCCAGGGATCAGACTTGTGCCTGTGTCTCCTGCATGAGCAGACAGAATCTTCACTCACCGAGTCACCTGGGAAGCCCGAGACAGACCTCAAAGAGCCACTGTGATGCAGGAGGTACATCACTCCACCTGCCCTGGTTTATTATCTCAGCGCAGCAATGGTGTTGGCATTTGAATGTACTTTGACTGGTCAGAAGCGATGTGGTTGTCTATAATCAGTTGCATTAGATAGTTCATACTGATTTTTGTCAGGTAAGTATAAGTCTGATGTCCACGTTGAGAAGTAGTGCCCTGCATGCATGCAAGCTAAGTCACTTCAGTTGTGTGTGACTCTGTGACTCTACGGACTGTAGCCTGCCATGCTCCTCTGTCCTTGGGACACTCCAGTCAAGAATACTGGTGTGGGTTTCCATGCCTCCCCTACTAGGGGCATAAACTGTATTAGGAGTGTTTTCGTCATTTATCAGGGCGAGTCAATTTTGTGTCCCTTGTGATGAACAAACCCCTTGGTTAAACCTAAATTATTCCTGCAGAGCAGGCTGCAGTGCTTCTGAGAACAATCTGCCTATCACAGCCAACCAGCCTAGCCTTTACAGTAAGAACTGCTACAGGTAAACTAGATTCTGCTAATAGGTTTGTAGTTCAGCAACAATGTTTTGTTGACATGGGGGTCAAGGTTTGATTTTTCAGTGTGCAAAGGAACATCTGTTAAGTATTTGGCAGTAGGGTCAGGAGACAGTGATAGATACAACAGTCAAATTCAGAGCAGTAGCTGCAGTCTGGGAAAAGCACAGAAGAGAATTTTTTCTTAGCTAGTAAACAGTACATGGGACTGAATAATCTCAGGCTGGGGCAACCACATTAGTGTCCAGAAAATTAATCTTGTCTGTCATCGTTGGTGGAAGTCATCCATCCAAAAGGTCAACAGGCTTGAGTGTAAGATCTAAGGACCAAGGAGCTGTGTCCTAAGGTCTAAGGGTCTAGGAGCTAGTTCAGAATGGGTATTCAGCTACCAGAGCATCCTGAGACACCAGGCCAGGCATTCTACATGGAAGAGTCGAGAGGTGAATGAGTCTTCCCCCCAGTTCTCAACTTCCTGGGCTTCCAGGTGTTCCTCCTCTACCAGCTGTGCCGTTGCTTTCCTTCCATAGCTATACGAGTGGTATGTCCAAGTCTGCAGCACTCACTTCCCTGTTTTTTCCAATCCAATAATTTCTAACCGACATCATTTGCTTGAATTTATCTCTCAATGTCTTTTTCCTTGTATAGCTTGTACCATCCTAGAAGCTATCCCACCCCTGAGGTGTGGGTCTTCGCAGGAACATTTTGGAGTTGCTATCTCTCATTCTTGATTATCTGATGCCCTCTAGTTCAAATAGATCTTATGAAGGTGTATTAAATACTTGCTGCTTCCTGCTTATCATCTCCAGTCAGCCTACTGTTGTCATTATGAACACCCAAATTGAACCTGTGTGATGTTTCACAGAATGTCAAGATGATCAACATTTCCGTAGGCTACAGTAAGGAGAATGGAGAGGTATACTTGTAAAGGGAAGAAGAAATCTGGCTCCATAGTTCATCTGTTTCTTTTACTTTAACCTTTGTATTCTATTGCTTTTGCTATGACAATGATGCCCATAGCCTGAAATAAACAAGATAGTCCATTCTCAAGACTCTCATCTTTAACAGTGTAACACTTTTCCATTCGCATAGAAATAAAAACTTGCAGAACAGAGAATAACATTTTCTTCTTGGGTATTTACAAGAATCTTGTGATAGGATCTACATGGACGGCTGTAAGAACAAAGGATTCTAACACCAAGAAGTCTGCAATAACCAACTGCACCTCCCCTTTTAGTATAAAAGAAGCCTGAATTCTAGAGAAAGATGGTTCTTTGCGACACTAATCCACCATCTTCTAAATGTGCTGGCTTTCTGAATAAAGTTACTATTCCTTGCTCTAATAACTTGTCTTTTGATTTATTGGCCTATTGAGCAGTGAGCAGTTCAAGCCTGGACTTAGTAATATACTGTTGGCCCTGTTAGGTAAAAGCCAGCTTTTGGTGGTTTTTACAAATAAGTATAGAGAAGACAGCATTAGTCACATCAGTAGCTATACCAAGTGCCAGGTACTGTGTTGATTAGCTCCAGTAAAAATACTGCACCTGAGGATAGTAGCCACAATTAGAATTACCTCCTGGCTAAGTTTATAATAGTCCATGGTCAATTTTTAACATCTACTTCTGCACTGGCCAAATTGGTGAGTTAAATGAGAATGATAGGTATCAGCACCTGTGCTTTTTTCAAGTCTTTTATGGTGACACTGAACAGGGAAGAACAAAGCTGACTCTATACTGATCTATTTCTTTTACTTTCACCTTTGCATTCTATTACTTCTGCTGTAAGTTAATCACTTAAGGGATGTTGCCTATAGCTTAAAGTATATATAATGGCCCATCTCAGGGATCCCAGCCTCCCATGACTGATCTTAAACTAAAATGCCTTTTTTAGCTCACAAGAAACATTCTGACCAGGCTCACCTGTAAAGATTTGCAGGAAAGAAGAAATTAACATATCTCCTCCAGAGTCTGCCCAGAACTCAGAAATATTTGCAAAAATGTATCCTCCATTTTTACTTTATCTCATCTCCTCCTCTTGCTCTGTAAAAGAAACCAGCATCCAAATCCAGGCAAGACAGTTCACTGGGACACTAATCCGCCATCCTCTAGGTCTGCTGGCTTTCTGATAAAGTCACTATTCCTTGTCTTAACACATTGTCTCTTGATTTACTGGCTTGTCATGAAGCAAGCAGCATGAGACTGGACCTGGTAACAATATTAATTGCTTTAGTGTCTTGGAAGACAGTGAAATTTCCAGGAGTACCCACTTAGCTCTTCCTACTCTATTGGCCCTCATCCCATGGATAAGAAAGTCAAAATGGGGATATGATCTGTTCTAGATCTTGGAAAATAATTACACAGTTGGTTGGCGTGTGGACCAAGTGACCTAACGACCAATTGTGAGCTGGACATGAGCTAAGACTTCATCTATCAACTAAACCAGATAAAGTCCAGCTTTAGTTGAAGTGTCACAATACTGTTGTATGTCCCCAGGAATTAGCATCAGTTCAGATCCAAGATCCAGAAAACCTCAGAAGATCTATTTCCTTTTTTCCACTGTACTACCACTCTAGTATATGGCCACACATTTTGGGGGAACAAGGTTGAGGGATCATTTACAACATGTACTGTGGCAACGGCTCAAGGTAATTCCTAAAGAGTACACAGACTCTCCTTTAATCAAGGGGTTCTGGCTTTGTCAACTGATATAGGTCTAAAAGCTGAGAGAGAATCCACTGTGGTGACTCAGGTTGGATTTTAGCTACCTGATTTAGAGCTTTTCTTATTATTAAACACCAAGTAGTATTCTCTTGGGGGGTTTCCCTGAGGACTCAGGTGGTGAAGAATCCAAATGTACAATGCAGAAGGTTCAATCCCTGGATTGGGAAGGTCCCCTGGAGGATGGTATGGCAACCCACTCCAGTATTCTTGCCTGGAAAATCCCATGGACAGAGGAGCCTGGTGGGCTATAGTCCATGGGGTCGGTAAGAGTCAGACACGACTGAAGCGACTGAGCACACATAGTATTCTACTAGGTTGCCTTTCTTTTTCCAAGGGCATCCCTGTGGGCAAAGGCATGCTGATTGCCTGTACACACCTGCTGCCCTTTCATAAGGCAGATGTAGTCACATCATCAGTGGTAGTCTGTGCTTAATTTGGGGTTTTGTTATCTCCATCATTATCAATGAGTCCACCTCAATAGTGGCATCACTGATAGTCATACATGGCCTACAGAGGGAAACATCCACAAAAATTTGCAGAGATGCGTGTCTTCCTATCACTAATGTATTTCTCAATTCTTCAGTGAGGGGAGTGTCTTCTGGGCCTTTGGGGGATGGGTATGCAGATTACATGCGATAAGTCTGGGGTAACATTTCCCTCAACTTTGGATTCCCTGCTGCACATTATGCCAGGGAAGCTCGGCATTTCAACCTCATAAACTTCAGGCAACCAATGAGTCTAAGTTTCCATCAATCAACCAAGTCAAGTATTAGAACCACCTCTAGCTACATGAGTTAACACATATAATAAAAACCATATCAATAAACTTGGCTCAGCACACCATTACATTCCCTCATCCATGGTCTAACACCTCAGAATCCATACAGACATATTTTCTCCAGGTTTCTGCCTGTATATTAGCAAAGTCTTATCATTCCTTTGCGTGTAAGTTACTTCCTCCTCCACCACAGCGTGCACCTATACCCCCAGGAACTTGCTGTAAATTGATTTTAGTTGTGACAACACTGGTAAGAGAAGGTGATGGTTTTTGAGGAGAATGTGAATTTCCTCTCAAGGCACCTGCCCCAGGTGAATTTGCAAGCAGAGGAAGCCTACCTCTTCAGAAACTGGAGGGCAACCTACTTCCAATAGTGAGAGGGGCTTGGCGTGACACGTGGGTTAAATACTGTCCGTTTTCTCTGGATCTAACCCACTCCAAGTTTTGGGATCCTGTTATTTAACAGCACTCTTAACTTTTACATAAGAAACTTAGCGTATCTGTGAATTTGACAGAAGTTGTAATGCAGTGACATGAAAATGAAAATGTTGTGTTTGATTTTCAGCAACATCATTTTGTCATTACAGTCAATGAGCTTCCTTTAGAATTGTATGAAATCTCTCTGGTTCTCCTACCATAACTTGGAACTGTGCTTATTATTTCTCTTTTTAAGCATTCAAAGGAACTAAAAAGAATACATCTCACACCACAGTCCTTATACTTACCTCACAGCCATAACAGTCCAGTGTAACTGCCACTTGGGGCCCCAAGGCACTTGGTAGTCCATCACATTCAGCCACAGGTTAATTGAGATGCCCCTAGCACTACAAAGTACCAGGCTCTTAATTCTGTCAAGGAACTCAGCACCCAGCTCAAGCCCAAGTGTCCAATCAAACTGAACTATCTCTTGAGACTATAAAAAAGCTTAATAAAAAGAACTATTAACTACCACAGGGTTTTGGAGTAATGAGAGATTCACTAGTAAGAGGAGAACCCTAGAAAATACAGAAACAGCCGCTCTAAGGAGTCAGCCTTATAAATCACCCAGGGGTTAGGAGATAGAGTTGTTAAAGACAAGCTCCCCCTGTCCTTGGCAAGGCTAAGACCCAGACCTTACTGGAGAGGGCACGGCCTGGCCCACTAAAAGGCAGAGAGACCACTGTGGTGCCATTCCTCCCGGAAAATCCGCCCTCTGGAGCTTGCTCCGAATCTTGCCTCCAGGGTGCTCAGAGTTATTCAGGAGGTCGAGTCTATTTTTAGCCCCTCTACTACAAAAATGGTTGGATGGCATCACTGACTAGATAGACATGAGTTTGAGTAAACTCCAGGAGTTGGCGATGGACAGGGAGGCCTGGCGTGCTGCAGTCCATGGGGTTGCAAAGGGTCGGACACGACTGAGCGACTGAACTGACTGAACCACAAAAAAAGAGTTGTCTAAGTGCGAGCAAACTGCTGGCCCCCGAGCAACACAGGAGCACGGCCGGAGAGCCGGGTATGCTGCCAGAGCCTTTCTGACGATACACCAAAACCTGGCAGAAAATGCGATTCTTCTCGGAACGCCTCTTCAGCCTTCTCCACGGACAAGGCTTCCGCCTCTGCTGTCAGAGGAACGCTCACTTCACAAGGCCCAGATCCATTTTCACAGTGCAGCCAAAAAGGGTGAGCTGGGCTGAGACGCAGTCGGTGCACAGCCGGCACAGGCCGGTTTCCCTCAGGTTTTGCGGCCGGGTGTCGACACCTGTCGGGGGGCTGCTGCCCTCAGGTTTGACCAGAAGTCAGGGACGCAACGGAGGCACAACGCGCAGCCCCCTTCTCCTCACGAGTTTCTGCCCACGGCCCCTCAGGCCTGGGCCTCGGGGTCAGGAGACCGGGACGACGAAAGAGAGGCGGGGAGAGAGCGCGGCGGAGGCAGTGCCTCGGCGTCGGTCCTCCCGCGCGGCCGCCCTCCCGCCGCGGCGCTCCCGGGGCCGGCGCGGGGCGGGACCGGCGCGGCGGGCGGCGCGCGCTGATTGGCCGCCGGGGCGCCCGCCCCCCGCCCGCGCGTCGGGGGGCGGGGCCTGACGCCGCCTCGGCGCCGGGGCCGCGGGGCGCCCACTGACCGCGCGGCGCTGCTCCGCCGTTGTCTCCGCGGCCGGCGCGCGGGCGCCGAGGGGCGCTGCAGAGCCGGCGTTGCCTTTCGCGGCGCCGCCGCCATCGCCGCGCGTGCGGGGCGGGCGGGCGCGGACTCGCGGCTGCGGCTGGAGCGGGCTTCTCCGGGGGAGGCTTCCCTCCTGGCCCCGTCGCCCTCCCCCGCGCGCCGCCGCCGCCCCCGCCCCCTGCGCCCCCCGGCGCTGCCGTGTCCCCGAGAGCCCGGAGGCCGGGGCGGCGGGGGCGGGAGGCCGGCCGGCGGGCGCGCACTCTGAGGAAAGTCCTGTCAGAGCCGGGCGCGCCCCGGCCCGGCGGCGGCGGCGGCGGCGGCAGGAAGGGGCTCCGCCGGCGGGCGGGGGCGGCGCCTCGGGGCGGGCCCGGCCGTCCCGGCGCTAAGTTGTGGGGCCCGGCCCCTCCCGCCTGATTTCCTTCCCCGCGGCTCCGCAGACGCGGTCCCTCGCGCGGAGCCGCCGCGCCCGCACTCCTGGGCGGAGAGAACGTGCCGGCCCGGCTCGAGAAAACTTTTGCTGCCGACCCGGTGCTCGCGACGGCGGCAGCAAGTCCGCGAGGCGACCCTGCCTGCGCCTGCCCCGCGCGCCCCGCCGGCGGCCGGCGCGGAGCTCCGCGGCCGGGGCGAGCGGGCCCCTTCCGGGCGTGAGGCGTCCCGCCCCGGGGAGGGCGGCGGGCCGGGCCGTGGGCCGAGGGCGCGTGGGGGCGCCGGAGACGAGGTGCGGAGCGCCGCCGGGACCCGCGCCCGCGGCGGAGAGGAGCGGGCGCAGGGCGAGAGCCCCGGAGCCGGGAGCCTCTGGCCGCCGCTTCCCGGAGTCCGCGCTCCGCCGGCTCCGAGCGGGGACCGTGCTCGGGCGCCGGGTCTATCGAGGAAACATGAAGTTAAGCCGGCAGTTCACCGTTTTTCGGCAGCGCTATCTTCTGCGTGGTGATCTTCTCGCTCTACCTGATGCTGGACCGGGGTCACTTGGACTACCCCAAGAGCCCGCGCCGCGAGGGCTCCTTCCCGCAGGTGAGCCCCGGGGAGTGGGGCCGCGGGGCTCCGGGAGAGTGCGGGCGGGGCCCGTAGTTATCCGCTGCTCCGCCGAGGCTCCGCTCTCAGGCAGGGCGAGGCCCGACTGGACGGGGGAGGCTCGGATCCTCCTCCCGCCCGGGCGCCGCGGCGTGCGGACGGCGGTGGCCGCGACCCGGGGAGCCGCCGCCTCCCGGGGCGCGCGGAGTTAGCAAAGTACCGGGCGGCCTGCGGTGGCGGGATCACGCCCCGGGGCCCGGGCCTGCGGGGGCGCTCACCTGCCGGCCGGGCCACCGGCGCGCTGTGCGGCTCGCTCGCGCGCAGCGCCCCCTGACAGCTGTTTGGGGAGCCCCCGGCCCGCACAGGGTTAAGCCGCCGCAGACCCCCTGCGCGACCTGGGTCGCGGAAACCGTGGAGCAGACCCCATCCGGGTGTTTTGTTTTCTAACTCCACTGTCTCCGGAGACATAAAAGTTTATTTGGTGTTGCGGACCTCCAGGATGAAAATCTGGAGGGTTGGTTTTGGTGTCGTCATTCCTCAGCTGTTACCTCGGGTTTGTTGGGCGCAGTCGGGAGAACCTGGGGAAGCGCGTGTCGTTCTCCAGCCGGAAGCTGTGGGGCGCTCCGTCTCGGGCCACGGTCACACTGTCAGAGGAACTGGGAAAACGACCCATCTTCAGTCTTTTATTTAAAGTTACTAAAAATAAGCGAACGGAACAATCGGTTCCTATTTGGGAAGATACCGCTCCGCCTATGCGATTTGTTTCAAGTTATATGCCGATGATCTGTAAGTTCTAGAAATTTTAGTAAAACTGGGTAATGTGTAGTATCCCCTGCAGTGAATGAACCTGAAGAACCCAAAACCCCAAGCTGATGCATCAGCCACTTAACAGTAGAGAAAGGTAGGACGTGAACAGGTTGGTGTTTTTTGTTTTGTTTTTTCTTTATCTTTTGTGTGACAGTGTAAATAAGCAAAGAATATTTTTTGCCTTTTCTTCTGGTGATACACTAGGACAACGGGCTTGAATTTAATGAAATTAGGCTACTAATTTTACCTGAATTATTATGAAAGTGAAAAAAGACCCCGTTGTGAATGGTGTCATCAATATGGAGCACTCAAAGTGCTTTGCAGATGAAAGATGTTAATAATCTGATTGTAAACAGATGTATCAAAAAATTTAAAAGCTTTTGTCTTTGTTATTGAAAATGCAAGTTGTGTGTCTGATGCACAGTGAGGCCAAACAACAGTAAAACATTGGAGTTTGGAACAGTCAGGTTTATTGAGGGCCATACAAGGAGATGGGTGGCTCATGTCTTAAGAGCCCCAAATTTACTCAAAGCTTTCATGAAAGCCCTTTTAAAAGCAAAAGGTGAGAGAGGGGCATGGTTAGTTGTTGCAGACTTCTTGGTGTCAAACCCTTTATTCTTGAAGCCAAGTCATGTTAAGGTAAGGATGTTCCTGTAAATCTCTTCCGTAATGAATATTATTCTCTGTCCTGACAATAAAAGGGCGAGATCCCGAGGCACAACTCACCCCACCGAGGTCCTGGTCCTGGCTAAGAGGAGGTGATCTCAGCAGGCAGTTCCCTCAGGGCCAGGTCCCCAGACCGTGCCCGCGGTCATCACTGAGGAGCCTGGCGCCCGGACCCAGCTGGCCCGCAGGCTCCTCAGGCGCCAGGACGGCGGGCCCAGGGGCCCAGGCTGCGTCCGTGCAGATGGCCGCTGCCATCAGGTCACAGAGGCAGGGATGGAGGAGACGGTCACTGCCGCCTCAGGACCTGGATCAAGGCAGTGCTGTGCTTAGTCGCTCAGTCATGTCCAAAACTCTGTGACCCCCTGGACTGTAGCCCGCCAGGCTCCTGTGTCCGTGGGGATTCCCCAGGCAGGAATACTGGAGTGGGTTGCCATGCTCTTCTCCAGGGGATCTTCCCAACCCAGGGATCAAACCTAGGGCTCCTGCTTTGCAGGCGGATTCTTTACTGCCTGAGCCACCAGGGAAGCCCAAGAATAGGAAAGCGGGTAGCCTGTCCCTTCTGCAGGGGAACTTCCCCACCCAGCAACCGAACCGGGGTGTCTGCACTGCAGGCGGGTTCTTTACCAGCTGAGCTGCCCGGGAAGCCCTGGGCCAAGGCTAGCGGTGACTCTGGGGAGGGCTCTGGAGCCTGGCAGGACATGGCTGTCAGCCTGTTGCCTGGGACCCGCAGCTCATCCACTTGCCCAAGGCCAGAGAACGGGCGGGAGGGGCCGGGGAGAAGGTCCGGATCCGCCTCTTGCCTCTCTCTCCACCTGATGACCTCCACCCTACAACCATAGGCTGAAACCCTCATTGACCGATGGTTGCCACTGGGCGGGGCCCACTGTGGTGCCAATCAATGGCTGAGCAGGACCTGTTACCTGGTAATGGCGTAGTGATGCGCAGCAATGGCTCTATTCTGAGGGCTGCAGTCGCCTTGCTCTCTACACTTTTAGGTAGTATTATAGAGAAAGTACAGTGGGATGAGCACTATGGGGTATTGTTAAATACGGAGTTTAGAGTTTGTCCAGTGCTTGTTGATGAGATTGGATGGAACAGTTTTAAAAAAGTGGGGGGAGGGGTGACACCCTGGAGTTTTAAGCCTTTCTAAAATAGGTTGTATAATTTTGGGGCTTAACTTACTGTGATTTTCACCCCAGTAGTCCCACTTTTAGAATTTTCTCCATTACAGGAAAAACCATAAAAACTGATCTTACTCAGAATGTTATCTTGAGTAATATCCTTTGGCTTGATGATCACTTTGAAATGATTTATGCAAACATCTGAGGTTGGGTTCTCTGGCAGTCTTGACATTTGACTATTTCTAAAGAAGTGAGTGACTCATTTGGTCTCTGGAAAGTCTTAGGTGAAGTTAATTCCAATATTTTAGCATCCAGCCCTAATTCTTACCAAGGGACTGAAGTTCTGCTTAGAACATAAAGCATTTAATGGAAAGTGACAGTAGCTGCCGGAAGAGAAGGCCCTCTGTGTATTTTGTTCTGTGTGCAAGGCGAGAGGGTTTGGAAAGTGGAACTTTTTATACTTAAGTTTGTCTTTCTCAGATTTTCATACTGGATTTCCAGTGCAAAAGACACCTTTGCTGATTTAGTTTTGAAGAGCCACTGAATCCCCAGGCAGGTGGACTGGATAAATGTTCTTATACCCTTGTATGTTGGATACTAGCCGATGTGTGTTAGTTTTACTTGATAGACTGCATTCACACAGCCACCACCTAGTAGGTGAGGAAGCTCAGGCACGAGGAGAGTAACTTGCCCAAAGTCACTCAGCTAAAGGCTGAGATTTCAACAGGCAGCCTTTGGAGTCTAAGCTCTCAGCCACTGTGCTGTACTGCCCCTTAGTGACCCTTTGCCTCCTGTTTATTCCTTGTAGAAAATAGAGCATGTTGTTCTGTGGCTTCTTAGCATACGACTTTTTTTTTTTTTAAGGAATTTTTATTATGAAGCCCTAATGAATGTGCTGCTGCTGCTGCTGCTTTTTCTTTTCCTTTAATGCCTTTAAAAAATTTGTTGATTTTGAAATAATTGTGGGGTCACATGCAAATATAAGTAATAATACAAAGAGATAACATGTATCCTTTAACAGTTTCCCCCAGTGGTAACATCTTCCAAAACTGTAGGGTAACACCCTGGATATTGATATCTTGATATAGTCAAGATACAGAATATTCCCATTGCCGCTAGTACCCGTTACATTGCCCATTTATAGCCACAACCACTTCCCTCCTATCCCTTCCCCTTCTAGCTCCTGGCAGCTACTCATCTGTTCCTCAATTTCTATAAGTTTGTCATTTCAAGAATGACAAGTGAAATCACATAGTGTGCAACCTTTGGGGACTGGCTTTTTCCACTCAGTGTAAATCTCTGGAGAGACATCCAGGTTGTTACATGTTTGTTCCTTATTAATTTTTGTTGATGTTGCTATCTTTTCATTTTATTTTGCTCCTTATTAGTAGTGAGTAGTCCATAGACGGAGCATAGTTTATTTAACCATTCACCTAGTTGAAAGACATCTGGATTGTTTCCAGTTTGGGATAGTTTATTTTGAATAAAGCTGCGAAGGACATTACAAACATTCACATACAGTTTTTGTGTGAACACATGTCCTAATTTCTCTGTGAAAAATGCCCAGAAATACAGTTGCTGGGTCATATGGAACAGGCATAGGGCTTCCCAGGTAGTTCAGTGGTAAAGAACCTGCCTGCCAATGCAGGAGCTGCAGGAGATGCAGGTTAAATCCCTGGGTCAGGAAGATCCCCTGGAGGAGGAAATGGCAACCCACTCCAGTATTCTTGCCTGAAAACTCCAGTATTCCTGCCTGAAAAATCCCCATGGACAGAGGTGCCTGGCGGGCTACAGTCCACGGGGTTGAAAAGAGTTGGACTCAACTGAGCACGCACACACACGTACTACACACATAAACATGTACACATTGTACAGGCGTACCTCAGAGATATTGTGGGTTCAGTTCTGGACCATTGAATGTGCTCCTTTTTATGAAACATTTAATGCTTGAGATTTGTACCTCCCCTACAATATCTTCTAGTTCCCTTGAGAGCTGAATGTTATGATGAAAACCATTATGCAGCGTAGCATCCCAGCATTTGAGTTGATTTTTATTTTTTTCACTCCTTCTAATGCCTGTGTAAACCTTAATCTGATGAGAACGCCAAAGAACGAAACTGGGTGGCACTAAATTAAATTTCTTTGATGAGTTTTGAGTATTGAATTCTTTAAAGTAGTCAGTCACTATAAATCATTTTTGGTGTCCAGTAAAATAGTTTCTCTAGAAAGGGATTGATTCGCTCTGAATTGCCCATTTTAGTTTCTTCCAGTTAACATGGAACCTTACATGGTCCATCATGTAAACAAGATATGTTTTAAAACTGTCTCCAGTTGGGAGCAGTGGATTTGCTGGTTAGTCTAGCTTTCGTTCTTTTTGCCCCCTCCCACTTGGCCCGCTCGGGTGGAAGTAAGCCCAACTCGGGATGCTCCAGTTCTCTACCCTGGAGATGGTCCTTAGAAGGCTTTCCTCTCTGTTTCTGGGAGGAATTCCTTTGAGGCCTTAAGGCAACAGTGGCTTTTGTGTGTCTATTTCAGGGTTAATAGATCTCAGCTAGAAAAATTAATAAAAATTCCACTCTGAATGAGAGGTTGACCAGGGCCTAATGCCCTGAATAATGAGGGCAATGTAAGAATTCAAGCAAATGGAAAGGAGAAACATTGTTAAGGTGTTCCTGAGATTCCTCATCACTTCCCACAAGCAGATTTCACAAGTTGCTTACTGTCTACATGGTGTGTAAGCGTATGGCCTATTCATGTCTTGTATTTGGATCTGGAGAATTAATGACTCAGGTTGTGTATAACAAATTACCGATCTTTAGTATAGCATATGATACAGGGATTCATTTTACTTCTTGAAAGTTCCGAGATTGAGATGGATGGAAAATGTAAAATTGGAGCTCAGATTTTATCTCTGTGCCCAGATAACATTTATCGGGGGACGAAGTGTGAGTGTCTTCAAGTGTCTGACAGAAAGGCACTGGTGGGGGAGACTTTTCTGCCCTTTTGTTTTTTTGACTTTGACTATGAAAACATAATACACCTGTAACAATATGCTAGAACACTTGACATCTCTACTACTTTCTGAAGAGTCAACATAGTATATGTTTAATAAAAGTTGCCCTTAGTTCCCCAGTTGCTTTTTCTTGTTTGTAAAATCTGTGACTCTTAAGAGTAATAGGTAGAGAAACGTGACCATCTCTGCTTCTCACACTCCAGCGCACTCCATTTATAAACAGCACTCGTCGCTGGGCTTCGTGCAGGTGTCTGTTAGAGAGTTTGTTTCATTTTTTGAGGTCTGTGACTTCTGGGAAGTCATGGACCTTTGACCGGACCTTTGACCGCGGTGGCATCCAGGGATCTAAGAGAAATGAGTGGAAGCACAGGAGGGCCCTGAAGGGGGTTGGTTTCCTCCTCCTCCTGAGTCCAGCAGTCCTTTAGCGCTACCTGCATGTCTCACTAAGACTCAGGGGTCTTCCTATACAGACAGACACTCAGGACTGCATCCGGCTTGAAGGCTTAAGTTTATTAATTTTAAGTCGAATTCAGTGTTTAATTTCCAGATCAGCCCTGCTATTAGGACTTAACCAAATACTTTTGCTTGGGAGATGTTGCAATCCTATTTATCTAAAAGAGATTTTCTCTGTGACTCATTAGTTAGCATTAAGGTATATCTGGGCTGTGGATAAAACATTGATTAAAATTACCACTTTTATTTGTGGTTTTTAAGTCAGCTAGTGCTCTTGGCGATAGTTGTTAAAAGTTTGGCTTTTTTTTTTGTTGGACAGACTGGACTAAGTGCTGAGATTTTCCTAAAAGGAGTAGTTCAGTAGCTGCTGCTGATTCCCTGCTTTGCTCTTAGTTTTTAAAATCCAGCAGTCTTAGTTTTCCCTTGTTGTTCCCTCATTTCCATTGCGATCTTTAAGAAAACAGGAGGATATTCAACAACTAGGATACAATCTCCAGCTGCTGGATTGTACATTCTGTCCTGGTAGCATCATCTTTTACAGTAAATGGAGGACTCGAGAGAGGAGGAGGAGCTCTAAAGCGCAAATTTTGCTTCTTTTCATAGTTGTGATTAGTAAGTTGGTTAGGAGAGGAGGTAGGCCATTTTAGCTAAAACGGGTTTCTGTTTCAGTAATAGGTGTTAATAGCAAAACTGCTATTTTTAGGGTTGAAACCATGTTTAGGTTCAAACAGGTTTGAGGGTCGATTGTACTGAAATGGAGTTCAGACCTAGTGCTTGGGCATTGCTGAATTTGCTTTATGATAGGGAAGAATTAAATAATTTGAATTGAGTAAATTCAGTCTCTTGAGGTTACAATGTACTTTTTCTGTGAGACAGTGTATTTAAGTTTAAGGTAATGTTATTTATACTTTTATGCCAACCAGTGCATAGTTGGTAGCCGGTAAATATTTTATGTTAAATTTGTAAATGTAATTATTTCTAAAGAAAGGCTCACCCTTGACGCACCCTGGTTTAGACACGCGCGTGCTCCTCCTCTTTGCTCTTGGCGTCTGTGGCTGCAGTCTTCAGTGTGGGGAGCTGTCCTACGCATCCTGGGAGGTTCAGCAGCATCCCTGGTCTTTACCCACTGTGTGCCAGAAACACCTTTCTCCAAATGTCTCCAGACATTGCTAAATGTCCTCCTGAGAAAAAATCAGCCCTTTTGAAAACCTCTTTGACTTCACTCTCACCAAAGACGTATTCTTTATGCTGATCGCACTATGTTGAAATTTTGCATTTTAGGAAAAAGTGAATAAAAGGCTCAGTTCTTTTTTTTTTTTAAATTAGAGTTGATTTACAATATTATGTTAGTTTCTTTTGTATACCAAAGTTTACTCAGCTATACATACCTCTGTGTGTGTGTGTTCTTTTACATATTCTCTTCCATTGAAGTTTGTTACAGGATATTGAATATAGTTCCCTGGGCTATACGTTAGGACTTTGTTGTTTATGCATTCTCTATATATAGTTTGCATCTGCTAGTCCCAGTCCAACCCTGCCCCCTACCTCCTTGGAAACCACAAGTCTGTTCTCTGTGTCTGTGAGTCTGTTCTGTTTCATGGTAAGTTTATGTGTGTCATATTGTAGATTGCACATATATGTGATATCATACAGTGTTTGTTTTTCTGTTTCTGACTCACTCTGTTTAGTATGATAATCTCTAGGTCTATGCATGTAGCTTCAAGCTTCATTGGCATTCTTTCTTTCTTTTTTTTATTTCTGAGTAATACTCCATTGTGTGTGTGTGTGTGTGTGTGTGTGTGTGTGTGTGTGCGCGCGTGCGTGCCACATCTTCTTTGTCTGTTCATCTGTAGATGGACATTTAGATTTTCCCTCTGTCTTAGCTATTGTAGATGGTGCTGCTGTGAACATAGGGGGCTTCCCTGGTGGCTCAGATGGTAGAGAATCCATCTGCAATGCAGGAGACCCTGGTTTGATCCCTGGGTCGGGAAGACCCCCTGGAGAAGGGCATGGCAGCCCACTCCAGCACTCTTGCCTGGAGACTCCCATGGACAGAGGAGCCTGGTGGGCTGCTGTCTGTGGGGTTGCACAGACGTGGACACGACTAAGCAGCTGACTTAGTATGGACACAGGAGTACCTGTATCTTTTCGAATTACAGTTTTGTCTGAATATATACCCAGGAATGGGATTCCAGGGTCACACGGCAGCTCTGTTTGGAGTTGTTTGAGAACCTTCCTCCTGTTCCCCATCGGGGTTGCCCCGATTTTGATTTCCAACAGCAGTGTAGGAGGGCCCCCTTTCTCATACTGTGTCCAGCATGTCTTGTTTGTAGACTTTTTAATGATGGCCGTTTTGACCAGTGTGAGGTGGTACCTCTTGTAGTTTTGATTTACGTTTCTCTAGTGATTAGGGATGTTGAGCATCTCCTCATGTGTCTATTGGCCGTCTGTATGTCTTCTTTGAAGAAGTGTCTATTTAGGTCTTCTTTTCATTTTTTGACTGTGTTTTTTTGTTGTATGAACTGTGTATATTTTGAAAATCAAGCCCTGTCAGTCTTATTGTTGGCAAATAATTTCTCCTGGTGTATAGATTGTCTTTTTGTTTATGGTTGTCTTTGTTGTGCAAAAAGCTTGTAAGTTTGATTAGGTCCATTTGTTTGTTTTTGCTTTTATTTCTGCTGCTTTGGGAAACTAAGAAGACACTGGGGCAGTTTACGTCACAGTATGTTTTGCCTGTGCTCTCTTCTGGGAGTTTTATGGTGTCATGTCTTATACTGAAATGAAAAGGCTTCTTTATAATACTCAGGGATAACTAGCTTTTTTTTTTTTTCCATGACCGAAATGTGTCCTTAACTAGATGCCCAAAATTCACTTACATTTTTAGGATTCCTCATTATAATATGTTACAGAAAATGCAAGAGTAGATTATGTTCATATGGAAGTTAAAAACGGAATATTATTATAATGAAACAATTTTTTAAAAAAAAATTGGGCACGCTTTTTATTCTGAGAAAAGCATTTGATCAAATGAGAGTAAATAAGCCATCTTTCCCTTTATGCAAGCTTAGTTAAAGGTTTAGATTTATTCCCCTTGCCTTTTAGCACAGGAAGATAAGATATATTGATTAGTAATAAGGTAGTATGAAAGGCACGTGCCAAAATAATTTGAGAGGTCTGAAACTTGCTCAGGCAAGCTATGTACTTTCTTCAGTGTATTGCTTGTTTTACTTCTTCTAATTCTGATGACTGGTAACTGCAGTTTTATTCCTTCTTGAGATGAGAAGAAGCTGCGAGGAAGCTGGAAAGTCAGTGGACGGAGACCTCCCTTCTGTTCCTGTCATCTTGCCCTGACCAGGCGTTTTAAAGACGAGGGTGGAGAGGGGGAGGAACAGAGTGAGGACCTGGGCAAGCGCTCTCCTTCCTGCCTTTCTTCCCAAGGCCTCTGGGCTTGAACTCAGGCAAAGTCAGCTGACCCTGAGCCCAGCTGGGCCTGCTGCCTGTTGCTGAAGGACCACAATGTGAGACTGATGCTTTCATGTTTAAATGGTCAAATAGTTCACCACATGGTCACGCCTGTTCCTCTGTGAATCGAATCGTCTCTGGCTGTTTTTGTGTTATAAGGGCAGAGATGAGTAGTTGGGACAAAAACAGTGTAGCCCACAAAGCCTAAGTTACTGTCTGGCCCTTTGCAGAAGTTCGCCAACTCCTGCTTTAAACTGTATTTCTTTGTTATTAACATTGGAAGCAAACAGTGTGGTTAGATCTGTTGAAGTAGACGTGGGCTAATTAAAAACAAACAAAATTCTTGTAAGCTAGTTGTTGGGTTAGCATTACTCAAACTTAGTTTGTGTTTTGAGAGTATCGTTTAAAACTCCTGTTGTCTGCATGTTTCATCGATTTTCCAGATGTCCTTGGGGAGCTTCTGTGTTATAGCATTGATATGCTTGGCATGTTTAATTTGTTTCTCTTCTACCACCTAAAGATTTCTTACTCTGGGTCTGCTCTGGGATGGAGGGTTCTGGGGCATGAACTATGCAAAATTGATCCATACTCTTGAGATGCAAACCGTGACTTTACTGCATTTTAGATTTGTTGTAATTCACAGATGGGCTGAATTCTGAGTCTAATCTGACTGCTTGGATTGCGCAAGTCCAGGTATCTTCTTCATAAGCCAGAGATCCAGTCCAGAACTTGGCAGTCATCGCTGGGACCCTGAGGAGCTGGTCAGCTTGGAGGCGAAGAACTGACTGACTTCCAGGCCATTGGCAGGGGCCCTGTGCTGGTCTGTTTATCTGGGAGTAATTAATTCCTGTTAATTTCGATCCTTCATGCTTCTTAAAGATTATGTGTGATTTTCATCGTTCCTTGTGGCACAGGCCACTCTCCCATTTACATCCTCAGAGACTTTGCTGTTACCATTAAAATGCAGTATATTTCACATGAACAAAACGGGTGTAATGCATCTCATTGAGTGATGCAACTTTTAAGTTTTTCCCCTCATTTTTAAATATATTCATTTTTCATATGTAAATAGATTTCCACACTGGCTTCCTTTGCATGTCATTGCCTTCAGAAGTCTAGAGAAATGAAATGCCTTTTGGAGAGGCAGAGCAGGTCTCAAGTGAGGCCTGATCCTACCAGTGAACCTCACTGTCCTGAATCAGGGGTCTGGAGAGCCAGGGAACCAGCTGATGGTCGTTTTCTTCTAAATACATGGTTTGTCCAGATCTGCTGGTGTTTAGCTTTGTGGTAGGAGGCAGGGAGCTCTTCCTCTCCAGAGTGCAGCTGTGCTTTGGGGCTGAAGGTGTACTTTGCAGCCTTTGCCCTCTTTTCCCTGCCGCAGGTGTGGAGGAATGTGGCATCTGTTGGTCTTGGCCTTTGTGGCAGCATTTTTACCCTTGGAGCATTCGAGGATGGAAGCTTGACAGTGTGAATCATTCTCAGAATTATTTTGTGCATAAAAAAATCCTGAATGTGCATTTTTTAAAATCCAGTGAGGTAGTCATTCTCTTAGCAGTCATCAGAATCCCAGAAAAGTCATCATATGAGAAAGTCATGAAGTTTTGGAGTTGGGCAGGCCCTTCCAGGGTAGGTAATTTAGTATTTGATTTTTAGATAAGGACACCGACGTGCAGCCGGGACCTCAGCAGTCTTTTGTTTGTGATCTGTGCCCCGTACCTCGTCTCAGCATTTTTGGGACATGCTCGCTGCCCTGTGATTCAGGGAGCTTCCTGTTGTACTGTCACCGGCATCACTTGCTGACTTGCTGTGTGTTAGGCACTGTGCGAATTGCGATTGGCATGCCAGATGTGTTCCTTGCTTTGATAGAGCTTGGTTGAGGAGACGCAACTGCCATTTGTGAGACAGTAGAGACAGTTGAGGGTTTAGTTCTTCCTTAAAACAGTCACCTTTGAGAAGTTAGAAGACTTCCTGGCACGTAGCAAATGCTCAGTAAATGCTAGTTGTTACTGATGAACATGTTTAAATAGTACATGTTAGGGGCCAGGCACTGTTGTAGGTTTTGGGTGGATAGGAACTAAGAATTAAACAAGAGTCCATGATCTTAATTTGTATTTTTAGTATAAGGGCAAGGGCCTTAGAATTCAGAACCAAGTTCATGTAGTGGCCTAGCTCAAACTGACCATAACACACAGGGAAGAGCTAGGCTTTCCTGATAGGGTAGGGCTTTGAAGGGAGAAGGAACATTCCTCTGTGAAGCATGACACCTCCGAAGGCTTGGAGTCCCAGGGGGGCCTGGCCGTGGGAGAGGGGGTGAGGGCATTGCTTTGGTTTATGACCTTTGGGACTCGTAGGATAGCTGGGAAAACACAGTGGGTAGTTTGGGATCCGTTTGTGAATTGCTCTGAGAGCCGGTGTGGGGAATTATGAGTTGGGTGGGGGTGAACCATTCAGAATTGTTGAGTATGCCAGGAAGCTGCTTGAGAGAACTAGTGTTGGAGAATTAATTTCATAGAAAATTTTAGACCTGGAAGGGAGCTAAGAGAATATTCAGTCTGAATTATTCTGGTAACACTGTGTAGGAAGACTCAGAGGCAGGAAGGCAGCTGAGAACTGGTTTGAGGTAATGCAGACATAAGGCAGTGAACCCCTGTCCCAGCGTTGAGTTGGCTGGAGTCAAGAGGCAGAGGGGAAATGTGGGCACGTTTTGTTAAAAGAAGCATCCGGGCTTCCTCACAGATTTGATAAAGGGTAAGGATAGGTGGCTTGAGTTAAAAACAGTTCTCCCACCTTTGTCCTTTGGGGCGTTTGGAGACTGCCTGTACTGTTTGCAGAAGTGGGTAGTTGGAAGGATAAGCTGGTTTGGGAAGCCAAGTTCAGTTTGGTTTGTGATGAGGTGGTTGTGCGTGGAAACAGCCAAGTGGGCTGGCATGCCAGAGGGAGAGATGGGGGAGGGAGAGGCAGGTGAGGGTCCTCAGCACCGGCGGGTGAGGGGGCAGACTTGGGACCTGGCTTTGTGAAGGGAGAGCAGAGGGCCAAGTAACATTTCTTACAGCCAGAACCCACAAGTCTTAGGTTAAGATTACTGTGTAGCAGATGTTAATAAAAGGCAGCAGCTTGTATTCAAATGGTCAGAAACCAGCTTATTGATGAGCATATCTCAGAACAGATAATGCTATCCTAAGGAAGGATTTCAAAGAAGCATTTTGGTAGGAAATGAAAAAAGGCCCATCTCATCTTTGGCCCAAATTCTGGTCTGGAATTATTTCTTCTAGGTTATAAGAACGAGAATAGATTCTGTGTGCGTGTTTGTGTTGGAGGCTGGAGGAGGGAGAGGGAGACAGAAAGGAGATCAAAGGGCCTCCCAGCTCAAGGTCGCTCTGACGATCTCAGACGCCTGCGAACACCGCCAACTACCTCTTGTTTATAGTAAAGGAGAGCCTCTCCCCTCTGACCGGTGACTGGCCCCCAAACCATTCTCACCCCAAACCGAAGAACTGTTTTGGTCCTCAGCCCAATTCTTGAAAATTTTTAGGGCCGAATGCACTGAAGATGCAAGATACTTCTTGTGGCTTTCAGGGGAGATTTAACCAGTAATTGTTTAAAAGGAAAAAAAATGAAGAACCCAAGAAATGTATGTCTCTAACTCATCTTTGGTAGCTGATGGTATGATATTTAGCAGGCTGCTGTTTTGTATTTCTGTACGTGAAATGCCTCGTGCCTCACTGTCACCTTGGTTGTGCCCACGGCGGTCATCATGCCCCTCTGCACCCTTGTAGATCAGCTGATTCAATTATTTTATTGGAGTATAGTTGATGTACAGTGTTGTGTTAATTTCTGCTGTACAGCAAAGTGATTCAGTTATACATATATATAATATTTGCACATTATTTTTCATGTTTTTTCCATGATGGCTGGTCGCAGTATGTTGAGTATAGTTCTCTATGCTATGCAGTAGGACCTTCTTGTTTATGTGTAATAATTTGCATCTGCTAATCCCAAACTCCTCATCCATCCCCCATCCCTTGGCACCCACAAGTCTGTTTGCTATCATACCGATTTTTATAAAGTCACTAGGAAAGGATTGTAAAACTTCAGAATATTTGATGCTTGTAAATAAAAGTAAGGAAATTCAGAATTTATAATAATTAAGATGGGGCTTGTCTAAACACCTGTCTCTTGTCAGTAAGGAATAGAGGGGCTTATTCAGGAAATGGTTAGTATAAATAAGATTGAAGGTAGGCTGATTATCTACTTACTACAGTCCTGCCTTCAGGAGGCTCCCCTGAACAATTTCTATGTGAAAAACTGTCTTAGACATGACAATTGCATTTATTTTAATAGGCTAATGCTGTTTAGGTTGATTTGCTTTTTCCATTATTGGCAGTTACTCTTTTTTTACATTAAAATCATGTTTCTCAAAACTACTTGTGTAAAATTATGTCAATAGAACTTTTATTAGGAGAACCTAAAATATAATATGTGCCTTTCCTTCATGGAAAATGAGTTTAGATAGTATAAATAGATCATGCATAATAACCTTTGTGTACAAAGACAGGCATACGTCAAAAAATATGAGACAGATTAACAACATAGACCAGAAGTCTTTGATGAGATAAATATATGACATATAGCCCTGGTTCTCTGGGAATTTTTGCATTCTGAAAGTGTGTCTCATGAACTTTTATGCAGGTTCTTGGGTGGGATACAATGTTGACATATTTCAGAGTGCTATATTTAAGAATAGAAATTCCATTAAAATATGCAATGTTTTAGAAGAAAAATCAGACACGACACTTTCCCTATTCACTTTCATGCATTGGAGAAGGAAATGGCAACCCACTCCAGTGTTCTTGCCTGGAGAATCCCAGGGATGGGGGATCCTGTGGGCTGCCGTCTGTGGGGTTGCACAGAGTCGGACACGACTGAAGCGACTTAGCAGCAGCAGCAGCAGAAGAAAAATCAGTGTGGTTTTTTAAAATGTTGCAAGATATAAAGAAAAGTAATGTTCCTTAGAACAGTTTGCAAAGTGTGGAATTAAAGAAGGAATTCTATTAGTCAACACCTAATTTGCTAGTGTCAATTGTAGTTATTAAATATATTTGAAAGTAATAAAATTGCACTGTATGAAAATATTTTACAGCTGAAACATTTTGTGCTATCCACAACCCCTCCTTCTCATAATCATTTTTAAAAAGATGCCTGTTTTGCAGAACTTCACTTTATACAGTGCCTTTGTGCCTAAAATGTTGCCTCAACAGGAGGTGGTTTCTGCATAGCTGCATGGGGTTGGTGTGGGTGGGGATGACTGACTGGGCTCTGATCTCAGTGAACACTGGAAACCCACCGAGGGGAAGGGGGGCTGTGTCCTAGAGCCTGTAGAGTGCTGCGGCAGCTGGAGTGCCGGCGTGCTTTTGGAGGCGGAGAGGATGGGGTCACAAAGACGGGGCCTGCTGTTTTTCTGGGTCGGGGCTGGACCCTTTGCAGGGATTCCAGCAGCTGCAGAGTGGTTGTCCGCATGCGGCCGTGACTCTTCCGGGGGCCCCCTGCAGGAAGTAAGGGCTGGTGGCCGTGGAGTCCCAGCCCCCCTTCAGAGTGACTCTGCGCTCCAGCACGCAGCCTTTGTGACTGTCGCGGCTCGGCAGGTGCGTGGTCTAGGAGGGGTGATTTCCGGGACAGAGAGAGCCTTGGCCCCCGTGTTTTGACAGGGTAGTATGTAATTAAGTATTCTTTGTGCTCACATCATGGGGGCGTTTATTTCCTTGAATGGACAAGTAGAAGCACAAAGACAGTACCTTGGAAGAGATTCAGGCATGATAAGCTCTAGGTTTGGGCAAATCATTGAGGGGTCATTAGTAATTGGTTTGTGGCTTGTTGATAGGGTTACACACATAACTGTGGCCACAGCTGTAGTTCACACCCTTTCTGGCCTCAGCAATGCACATCTTCAGGGGGAGTGGTCACTTGGGTGACTTGTCATTCAATCAAACCAAAATGCTTCCCTGTTAAGAGCCTGAGCTCTGACTACATGGGAGGGTTTTTCTGAATAGTTGAACAGCAGCTAACTGCCTTGGGCTGTGGCAGTAACGGTGAGACCCCTGCTGGAAATACTCTCTTTTACCAAATCACTGTTCTATATTCAGCTTTAATGCAGTGGTTCTTAACTGGGGATGTGTGAGAATTGCCTGGTGAGCCTTTTACAAAATGGTAAAAGGCAGATCTATGCACTCTCTCTCTGGGTAATCCCATCTGTCCCCACTGCTTTAAATTCACACTGGTACTGACCACTCAAGTTTACGCGTTCTCCTGCCGTTCAGACGTGCCTGTCTGTGTGACGCCGCCGTTGAGCTGTCTGATGGCTTCAGGACGGGACCTTTGCCCCTCTCTGTTCCTCCCCAGCCTGTCCTGTTTTCTTAGGATGCCGCCCCCATCCTCTCAGTTCCCCAGCTGCCTCAGCAAAACTAAGGGGCTGTTTTTCTTGCTTTCCTGGTGCCCCCCTTTCCCCCCGGCTCATTTGTCCTGGCAGATCCTCTCACATTCCTCCACCTCGGCCTCCTTGGCCCTGGTTACGCTGGTATTTACCTGGCAGTCACCTCTTACTCCACTGCTGCACTACAGTTCCAGAGGAGCTTTCAAATGCTTTTTGTTCTTTGATCCCAAAGCGTCCACAGTGATGATATGGGTGTTTCTTTCCTGGTAAGATATTTTTAACCATGTCTTTTCCCACCTCCTTTATGTAAAGATAATATATAATCTTGTTAGATCACAACACCCCTGGGAAAGTAGCTGATAAAGTCACATGGTCTCACCTTCCTTGCTCCATGGTATGAGCTCTCAGCTCCTTAGGCTCCCAGCCCTCCACCTCTTCTACGCGCATTTGGACAGACTTCCTTACACTGCAAGGGTAAGGATGCTTGCTGAGCTTCATATAGGTCAGCTCTCTGCCAGCTGTGTTATTATTGTTCAGTCACTCAGTCATGTCTGACTCTTTGTGATCCCTGTTTTACAGATGAGGAGACTGAGGCAGAGAGATTGTGTAATTTACCCGAGGTTCAAATTTGGCTTGGCTTTATTTTTGTCCTGTTTTATTTTCCAGCTTTATTGAGAGATAATTGACATATAGCACATAAGCTTAAGGTGTACAAGTGATCATTTGACACGTGTAGTGAAATAATATTAGTTGACATATCCATCGCCTCACATACTCACTATTTCTTTTTTATGGTGAGAAAACATACATATACAGTATCTTTAACTGTAATCATCATGCTCTACGTTAGATCACCAGAATGTATTCATCTTACAACTGGTAGTTTATCCCCTTTAGTAGCATCTCCCCATTTTCCCCTCTGCCAAGCCCTGAGTGACTACCACTCTGGGTTTCTGTGAGTTTTTAGATTCCACATATAAATGATACTATATATTGTATGTATTTCTTTGACTTACTTCACTTAGCTTAATGCCCTCAAAGTTCATCTGTATTATCATAGGTAGAGGAGTTCCTTCTTTTTTTTATGACTGAGGTGTGTGTGTGTGTTTGTACCACATTTTCTTTATCTGTTGATGGACACTTGGATTGTTCCGTTGTCTTGGCTGTTGTAAGTAATGCTGCAGTGGACATGGGGATGCAGATATTTCTTTGAGATCCTATTTTCATTTCCTTTTTATATCTACCTGGAAGTGGCATTGTTGGATCCTATAGCAGTTCTGTCTTTAATTTTTTGAGGAAACGCCATGCTGTTTTCCATAGTGACTATACCAGTTTACATTCCCACTGAGAGTGCACAAAGGTTCTCTTTTCTCTACAGCCTCACTAACACTTGTTACGTCTCGTTTTTTTGATAACATTTTACCCATTATGAGGTGATATTGTTGTTTTGATATGTGTTTCCCTGATGACTAGTGAGGCTGAGCACCTTTTTATGTACTTGTTGGCCGTCTATATGTCATCTTTGGAAAAACATCTGTTCCTCTTCCCAATTTTTAATCAGATATATATATTTTTTAAATACTGAATTGTGTGAGTTCTTTATATATTGGGTATTTATTCCTTATTAGATATATGTTTGCGAGTATTTTTTTCTTGTTCCATAGGTGCCTTTTTTGTTTTGTTGTTTGTTTCTTTTGCTGTGCAGAAACTCTTTAGTTTGATGTAGTCCAATTTATTAATTTTGCTTTAGCTGCTTGTGTTTTTGGGGTCATATCCAAAAAATTGTTGCCCAGGCTAATGTCAAACATTTTCCTTATGTTTTCTTCTAGGGGTTTTATAGTTTCATTTCTAATGTTTGAGTCCATTTCAGTGGTATAAAATAGGGGTCTAATTCAGTTCTTCTGCTTGTGGCTTTTCATTATTCTCAACATCATTTGTGGAAGAAAATGTCTTTTCCCCATTGAATATTTTTGCCTCCCTTATTAAATATTAGTTGACCATATATGTGAGGGTTTATTTCTGAGCTTCTGATTCTGTTCCATTGCCTGTGGATCACTTTTTATGCCGGTGCCATCCTGTTTTGATTGTTGTAGCTTTGTAGTACAGCCTGAAATCAGGAAATGCCAGCTTTATTTTTCTTTCTCAAGATTGCTTTGGCTTTTTTAGGTCTTTTATCATTCTATACAGATTGCAAGATTGTTCTTTCTAGTTCTGTCAAAAATGCCATTGGAATTTTGTTAGAGATTGCAGTGAATTTTGATAGGGTGGCATTGGGTAATATGGACATATTAACAATATTTGTTCTTTTGACTTATGAACAAGGAATATCTTTGCATTTATTTCCGCTCTAATATTTGTTAATTCCTTCTGCTAGCTTTGGGCTTAGTTTATTTTCCTTTCTCTATTCCTTGAGTTGTAAGGTTAAGTTGTTGGAGATCTTTCTTTTCTTTATGTTAACATTTATCACTATAAATTTCCCTTTTAGAATGGCTTTTTGCAGCATTTACTGGGTTTTTGAATGCTATGTTTCCATTTTCATTTGTGTAAAGGTATTTTTAGATTTCCCTTTGGTTTCTTCTTTGACCCATCAGTTATTCAGAAGTGTGTTATGTAATTTCCACATATTTGTGAATATTCCAGCATTCTTCCAGTTGGTTGATTTCTAGTTAGTTTCTAGTTAGATTCCATTCTGGTGGGAAAGGATACTTGATGTGATTTCAGTATTCTTAAATTTGCTGAACTTGCTTTGTGGCCTGTCATATCATCTGTGCTAGAGAGTGTTCCTCGTGTGCTCAGAAAGAATATGTGTTCTGCTACTATTTTATGAAATGTTCTATACATGTCTTAGACCCGTTTGTTCTAAAGTATGGCTCAAGACCAATGTTTTTTTGTTGATTTTCTGTCTGGATGATCTATCAGTTGTTGAAAGTAGGGTATTAAAGTCCCCCAGTTCAGTTCAGTTCAGTCGCTCAGTCATGTCCGACTCTCTGAGACCCCACGGACCACAGCACTCCGGGCTTCCTTGTCCATCACAAACTCCCAGTGTTTACTCAAACTCATGCCCATTGGGTCTGTGATGCCATCCAACCACCTCATCCTCTGTCGTCCCCTTCTCCTCCCACCTTCAAACTTTCCCAGCATCAGAATCTTTTCTAATGAGTCAGTTCTTCACATCAGGCGGCCAAAGTATTGGAGTTTCAGCTTCAGCATCAGTCCTTCCAGTGAACACCCAGGACTGATTTCCTTTAGGATGGACTGGTTGGATCTCCTTGCAGTCCAAGGGACTCTCAGGAGTCTTCTCCAACACCACAGTTCAAAAGCATCAATTCTTCAGTGCTCAGCTTTCTTCACCGTCCAACTCTCACATCCATACATGACCACTGGAGAAATCATAGCTTTGACTAGACAGACCTTTGTCGGCAAAGTATGTCTCTACTTTTTAATATGCTGTCTGCTGCTGCTGCTGCTAAGTCGCTTTAGTCGTGTCCGACTCTGTGCGACCCCGTGGATGGCAGCCCACCAGGCTCCTCTGTCCCTGGGATTCTCCAAGCAAGAACACTGGAGTGGGTTGCCATTTCCTTCTCCAATGCATGAAAGTGAAAAGTGAAAGTGAAGTCGCTCAATCGTGTCCGACTTCTCAGCGACCCCATGGACTGTAGCCTACCAGGCTCCTCCGTCCATGGGATTTTCCAGGCAAGAGTGCTGGAGTGGGGTGCCATTGCCTAGGTTGGTCATAACTTTCTTTCCAAGGAGTAAGCGTCTTTTAATTTCATGGCTGCAATCACCATCTGCGGTGATTTTGGAGCCCCAAAATAAAGTCTACCCCTGTTTCCGTTGTTTCCCCTTTTATTTGCCATGAAGTGATTGGACTGGGTGCCATGACCTTAGTTTTCTGAATGTTGAACTTTAAGCCAACTTTTTCACTCTTCTCTTTCAGTTTCACCAAGAGGCTCTTTAGTTCTTCGCTTTCTGCCATAGTGGTGCTATCATCTGCATATCTGAGTTTACTGATATTTCTCCCAGCCATCTTGATGCCAGCTTGTGCTTCATCCAGCCCAGTGTATGTCATGATGTACTCTGCAGATAAGTTAAATAAGCAGGGTGACAGTATACAGCCTTGACGTACTCCTTTCCCGATTTGGAACCAATATGTTGTTCCATGTCCAGTTCTAACTGGCTTCTGGACCTGCATATAGATTTCTCAGGAGGCAGGTCAGGTGGTCTGGTATTCCCATCTCTTTAAGAATTTTCCACAGTTTGTTGTGATCCACACAAAGGCTTTGGCATGGTCAATAAAGCAGAAGTAAATGTTTTTCTGGAAGTCTCTTGCTTTTTTGATGATCCGATGGATGCTGGCAATTTGATCTCTGGTTCCTCTGGCTTTTCTAAATCTAGCTTGAACAATAAAGTCCCCTACTGTTACTATATTATCTGTTTTTCCTTCAAGTCTGTTAATAATTGCTTTTAATATATTTTGGTGCTCCAATGTTGGGCACATATGTATTTAAGATTGTTCTATCTTCTTGACTAATTGGTTACTCTATTGATATATAGTGGCTTTTTTGTTTCTTTTTACCATTTTTGGCTTAAAGTCTATTTTGTCTGATAGAATTATACTTCAGTTTTGGTTTTTATTTGCGCAGAATATCTTTTTTTCAAAAAATTGCTAGTTTATTTATTTATTTTTTTGACCGAGTTGCAGAGCTTGTGGGATCATAGTTCGCCTGCCACGGGTCCAGCCTGGGCCGTGGCAGTGAGATCTCTGAGTCCCAACCACAGGACCACCAGGGAATTCTCCGGAATGTCTTTTTCTACCCCTGTGCTTTGAATTTGTGTGCCTCCTTAAAGCGGAAGTGAGTGTTGTGTAGGCAGTATTTAGTGAGGTCTTGCTTTTTGTCCATCCAGCCACTCTTTTTTTTTATTGGAAAATTCGACCCGTTTACATTTAGAGTAATTACTGATTGGTGAGTGCTTACTAATGTCATTCTGTCGTCTGGCTGTTGTATGCTTCCCTTGTTCTGTGTTCCTCCCCTGCTGCCCTCCTTGGTAACTTGATTTGCTGTAGGCTGTGCTTTGATTCTCTTCTCTTTATCTTTGGTGAATTTGCTGTTGCATTTTGCTTTGTGGTTACCATGAGGATGAGGCTCACATGAAACATTCTGTAGTTATAACAGTCTATTTTACCATGATAACAACTTAACTTCGATCACAGACCAAAACTTTTATCCTTTTACTCCGGCTTTTGATGTTTTGATGTCATGATTTACCTCTTTTTATAATGTATACCCACTGACAAGTTACTGTAGCTAATAGTTATTTTAATACTCTTGTTTCCTTTAACTTTTTTTTTTTAATTGGAGGTAAGACTATCGGCTACCATATTACAGTATTAGAGTATTTTGAATTTGACTATATAGTTATCTTTACCAGTGTGTTTTGCATTTTCTATGTTTTGGGGTTACTAATAAGTATGTTTTCAGCTTGCAGACTTTTTCCCAGCATTTCTCGTAAGACAGGTGTTGTGGTAGTAAGTTCCCTTTACTTTTGTTTGTCTAGGAGACTCTCTATCTCCTCTTCATTTCTGAAAGACAGCTCTGCCAGGTGAGGTGGCAGTTTTCTTCTCTCAGCACTTTACATTTTTCATCCCACTCTCTCTGGCCCTGTAAGGTATCCAAGATCCCTGCTAGGAAGTCCACCAGGAGCCTATTGGGGACGTCCCCTAAAATTTACAGGCTTTTCTTTTTCTTTGTCTGACTTTTGTCAATTTCATTATACTGTGTCTTGGTGTGGATCTCTTTAAGTTTATTTGGTGACCTGTTGGCTTCATGAACCTGCTATCCAAATCTCTCCGTTGTTTCATTTAGTAAGCTTTCTGCATCCTTCTCCTTCTCAAACTCCAATAATTTGCAGACTGGGTCTTTTATTGGTATCACACGGAACATGTAGACTTTTAGAATTCTTTCCCATTCCTTTTTTTTTTCTCCTCTGATAGGATGATTTCAATTGATCTGTCTTTGAGCTCACATATTCTTTTTTCTGCTCGGTCAAGTCTGATGTTAGAACTTTCTATTGATCATTGTATTCTTCAGCTCAAAATTTCTTGTTTGGTTCTTGCATATATTTTCCTTCTCTTCATTGAACTTCTCATTTTGTTCTTATATTGTGTTTCTGATATTCTTATGTTGCTTATCTGTGTACTCTTGTAACTCTGAGCACCTTTTGAACAATGTTTTGAATTATTTGTTGGGCAATTCCTGCATCTTTTGTTTGGGACTAGTTACTAGGAGTTTACTGTATTCCTTTGATAGAGCCACGCTTCCTTGATTCTTTGTGTTGTAGCCTAGCAAAGTTACCTGCATTTGAAGAAGCCCATGGCCTGACTTCAGTGCGTGAAGCCTTTCCCCTGTGTGCGGGGCATGCTGGAGGATGCTGTGACCCCGGGTCTTAGTGGGTCGGGGCTTCAGTGCAGCGGGGTGTGGCTGCATCAGCCTTGGGGGTAGTGTGATGTTGTTTTGGCCCAGGCCCCTGGATTCTGTAGCATTGGTGTGTGTGGTTTCTGGTGAGTGCTGCAGGTGTCTGCAGAGGGCTCCAGGGCTGTTTGAGTCCTCAGGGGCCCTCCTGGGTCCCACAGCTATGTGTCAGACCATACGGTAGTGACGGCCAGCATGGTGCCGTGCACGCATCTGGCTGTGGGGCCAGCTACAGGGACCAGGGTGGCGGCCGGGCTGGTTGCAGATGTGCGTGTAGCTGTGGGGCTCCAAGTCAGCAGCAAAGCTGGAGCCAGCTGTGGGTGCGCAGGTGGTTGCAGGCATCTGCTTATTGGTGTGTTGTGGTGACTGCTCAGTCACGCCGTGGGCATGCAGCGGAGCGCAGGTGACAGCTGCCGGGTCTGTGCCGCTGGACACGGTGGTGCCTGCAGTGACAGACGGGATGTCCTCCTGACCCACACGCCGCTGCGAGGCCTGGCTGCACAGCGTCTTCCTGGTGTGCGGAGGCAGCAGAGGCTGCTGACGGGCATCAGGTTGGCGGCATCTTGCATTGCATGGCTGGCAGCCCCAGAGGCCTGAAGTGGCTGCTGGTGTGGCTCCTGGGGTCCAGAGAGGCTGTGTGGGGAGAGCAGGAAGGTGCTTGGGGGGCCGGCGTCAGGGAGCGTGCCCGCCTGCGGGGCGAGAACCGGTGGGGTCCGCGGGGCTCCTGTGGCTGCCGTGCCGGCCAGGGGCTCCTTCGGGGCGGCTTTCTCTGGGGGACAGGCCCCGGAGCTGCTCCCACCCGGCTGTGTGACTGCTCCCGGGAGCCCGGTCTCCCTGTGGCTCGCGTCTCTATGAGTCTTTCCATGCAGTGCCCCAGAGCACTGGGGACGTTGGCCCCTTGCCCTGCTTGCCTTTCCCAGAAAGAGGAACTCTTTCCAGCTGTAGACTTCCCTCTTGGCATTGAGCAGTGCCAGCTTGGGGGCTGGGATGAGGCAGGCAAAGTGAGGCTGCTGTCCTTCTTTTTGAGTGTGGTATTCTTGAGGGTTTTTGGTTCCTCTGTGTTGCTGAGATTCTGTAAGCAGCCTCCAGGGCTCTCCCAGAACAGTTTTGTTTGTGGATAGCTGTCCACTTGTTGATCTTGGCAGGAAGAGGAGGGTGAGGGTCTTCCATGCTGCTGTTTTGGTGACGCCACTCGTTTGACTTGGTTTAGAGTCTGCTCTTAATCACAGTTGTTGTTCCCTTCAACATAATTTTAGAAAGCCAAACCTTTGTTACAGCAGTAGCAGCAGTGATATCTTCCTGAGTGTTTACTTAGTGGCAAAAGTGAAAGTGTTAGTCACTCAGTCCTGTCTGACTCTTTGTGATCCCATGGACTGTAGCCTGCCAGACCCCTCATTCCAGGGAATTCTCCAGGCAAGAATACTGGAGTGGATTCTTCTAGGGAATCTTCCTGACCCAGGGATCAAACCCGTGTCTCTTGCGTCTCCTGTATTGCAGGCAGATTCTTTACTGTCTGAGCCACCAGGGAAGCCCTTCCTTCCCCTTAGTGGCAGACTCAGTGCTAATTCATTTATACTCATTGCAAGCAATGGGTATTAGCACCATATTTTGCCTATAATGAAACTGAGGCTTCCAAAAGTTAAGTTACTTTCTCAAGGTCACAGTGCTGGTAAGTGCTGAAACTAGAATTAGAACCCAAACAGTGTGATCAGAACCCATGTACTTTAACTTTTTAGCTGAACTCGTTTTACCTTTATTTGGTAAAAGGAGTCATTAAAAATAAAAGTAATCATTATTTGCTGCTATTAAAAATAAAAATGTGCTACCCTCCCACATGGGCATGAGATGGGTGAGCGTTAGTGTCTGGTTTAAACGGGTTATCAAACGGTGCCGGTCTGTGAGTTCATGTCGCCCTGTGGGGAGGTGAGGGATGACTTGCCAGATGGTTGATTGTCTGCTGCATCCTCCTAGGCGGCAGTCTCCAGTCTTTTTTGGCACCAGGGATTGGTTCTGTGGAAGACAGTATTTCCACTGACCAAGGTTGAGGGTGTGGTTTCGGGATGATTCGGGCACCTTACACATATTGTGCCCTTTATTACTGCATCAACTCCACCTCACATCATCAGGCATTAGATTCCGGAGGTTGGGGACCCCTGGTATCTCACTGAAATGCGTGACTTCAGAGCCGCACATTTAGCCAAACCTAAATGATCACCAGAGTCACCTGTGGAGCATAAACATTGCCGTTTCTGGGGCCCTACGTGAGATTCTAGGGTAGATCCCAGGGATTTGTGCTTTTGAGCAGCCTTTACAATGAGTCTTAATGGTCACTGTTAGAGCCTGTTCACACAACAACACTCACTACAGTGACAGAATCCAAATGCAGAAAAACCTTGATGTGATGGAGTGACAGCTGACTGTAACAAAATTAGATTTAAAGGGGAAAAAAGCATCAGGTGTACACACAAGCATACAGTAGGGAAAGCTTTTTTCTTTACAATGCTGGTTATATACATGCAATATTATTTCCTGTAGAGTTCCCTTAATTATATGTTTGATTTGGTTGCGTGAAGATTCCCTATCATTAACATGGTAGGAAGGATTCTAGACTTGTCTCAGGGTTCTGTATCCAAACACCCTCAGTCACCCTCGTCAGCTGGAAATCATAGCTCATTGAGCCAGAGTTACTGACGGCTGTGAAACCTGAAAACATTTGATTGGACTGTACAGAATCCATAATCTTTGCTTTAGAAAGGAAGCCACATTTTTTGCTCTACTCCCGAGGTCATGATGGTCGCCCGGTGGCTGAATACGGATCAGGTTCTCTCTCATTTCCCAGACGGTTCATGAAGATCATCCTGTTATTCAGGGCTCCTCGTTCTTTTCTTACCTACCTTGTGGGTTACAGTGAAGGTTTTTTCTTTCTTTAAAAATTGTTAGTTTCAATTTTATTTGTATTTGTAGTGTAGGTGCCACAAAATGACAGTTACTGCTTCTTTGTCTTAGAAAAAAATGTTGCATACTTTTTTTTTAAAGTAAATATTTTCAGTTCTGTTTTGTGCCAGGCATTGTGCTCGGCATCAGAATACAGGTACAATGGTGAGTATAACAGCTGTAGTGCCTGTACTAAATATAGTGATTCATTTAGTGATGAAGATGGGGAAAAAAATACATGAATAAAATAGGCAAAAATACTGTGGAAGAAGCAAAAAAATAAGCTGGCATGAAGTATAACATGAGGAGGCCTATTTTAGAGAGGATGACTGGGGAAGACCATGCAGAGGGAACATTTGAGAAGGGGTGAAACACTGTTTAAAGAGAAAAGATGTGCAAGATCTGGGTGAGGTGGGAGGAGCTGGTTTAGGGCTGAGATGAGATAAGGGTGTGGGCTTCCCTGGTGGCTCAGACAGTAAAGAATCCACCTGCAACGTGGGAGACCTGGGTTCAATCCCTGGGGCAGGAAGATCCCCTGGAGGAGGACATGGCAACCCATTCCAGTGTTCTTGCCTGGACAAGAATCCCATGGACAGAGGAACCTGGAGGCTGCAGTCCATGGGGTCACAAAGAGTCGACACAGCTGAACGTCTAAGCGCAGCACAGCACAAGATAAGGGTATGGCTAAGTAGAAAGTGAAGAAGAACTAAAGAGCCTCTGGATGAAAGTGAAAGAGGAGAGTGAAAAAGTTGGCTTAAAACTCAACATTCAGAAAACTAAGATCACGGCATCTGGTCCCATCACTTCATGGCAAATAGATGGGGAAACAGTGGAAACAGTGTCAGACTTTATTTTCTTGGGCTCCAAAATCACTGCAGGTGGTGACTGCAGCCATGAAATAAAAAGATGATTGCTCCTTGGAGAAAAGTTATGACCAACCGAGACAGCATATTAAAAAGTAGAGACGTTACTTTGCCAACAAAGGTCTGTCTAGTCAAGGCTATGGTTTTTCCAGTGGTCATGTATGGATGTGAGAGTTGGACTATAAAGAAAGCTGAGTGCAGAAGAATTGATGCTTTTGAACTGTGGTGTTGGAGAAGACTCTTGGGAGTCCCTTGGACTGCAAGGAGATCCAACCAGTCCATCCTAAGGGAGGTCAGTCCTGGGTATTCACTGGAAGGACTGATGTTGAAGCTGAAACTCCAATACTTTGGCCACCTGATATGAAGAGCTGACTCAATGGAAAAGACCCTGATGCTGGGAAAGATTGAGGGCAGGAGGAGTAGGGGACGACAGAGGGCGAGATGGTTGGATGGCATCACGGACTCGATGGACATGAGTTTGGGTGGACTCTGGGAGTTGGTGATGGACAGAGAGGCCTGGCGTGCTGCGGTCCATGGGGTTGCAGAGAGTCGGACACGACTGAGTGACTGAACTGAAGTTGGAGGAAAGAGCGAGGTAGGGAGGTAGATATACAGGCCCTTATTGAGTCCAGTGTGAAGTGTTTCAGGTTTTTTTAAAGTACCATGAGAAAGTATCACTGGATTGAATAAAGGTATTCCATCTTAGGAGGGCGTGGATCTAGGGAATCAGTTAAGAGGCTGCTCGGACTGTAATGGAGCGCAGCCTGGGGCGGCGGGTAGTGCAGCCTCTGCTCTGCGCGCTTACCCTCTGTTCCCTGAGCAGGCCGGGATCCCGGGCCCTCGGTGGTCCTTGTCCACCATGGGTCCTGAGCTCTCCTAGGATCTGACACTGCCAAGTCTGCGTCAGCTAACCAGCCCCTCCCTTCCCGCTCTGGAAGAGGGCTGTGCCGGAACCTTTCTTTCACTTTGGGCTCTTAGCGCCTCAGCCACGCATCTCCCTGCGTAGCCCTGTAACGAGCCTGTCACTGTTCCAAGTGCCAGTGTTGCGCTCTGGCTTGGCCTCGCTCTGCAGGGCACTCGGACCTGTGGTTTTGTAACCGGCAGGGCCCTTGCAGGGAGTGGCGGCCAAGGGGAACACCACAGGTTATGTTTGGGTGGATGATGTTACGTTGAACCCTGAGAAACTGGTGACATTTGACTATTTCTAGCTTAAGAGAATGGTAATTTCATATTCTTTGACCTAATATGATGTTATATACTATTGAGGATGCGTTACTTTTAGAAGGGGAATTTGATGAAGCAGTGTTGAGGGAATTTAGCCAAAAAGAATGCCTTTGAGCAGTTGCGAGATGGGTTTAGAGATCACCAGTGGAGCGCTGGCCTTTGAAGCAGAGAGAGGAGGGCACGTCTCTTTTTCCAGTTGTAACGGGAAGGAAGAATGATGTGCAGATTCAGCCGTGCTTGAATGATCATAGTGATGCCAGTCCCGACAGCTAGTGTCTTATATGGGGCAAGTAATTGCATAATGACTTTTTAAATTTAGCAGTAGATGTACATAGACTGATTCTGTTCACAGGACAGTGTGAGTACTGATCCTGATTTGCTGGTAGTAGGCTCTGAATTGTCTCTCAAAAGTCTTTGCTATCAGTGATTGTTTTTCCTAGACTCAGTTGTTCTCTTTCCCCAGAAGCAGAATAAATCAAGCATCATGGCCTCCTTCCTGCTCCCTGACAGCACAACATTGTGCCCTCCCTCTAGAACTGATCAGCAAATCAAAGAATACAGCGGTTTGCTCACAAGTGATTTTCTTGCCCTATAGAAAATTAGCTTTTTCAATATTACCGTCAGTGTTCTTTGACATGTCAGCATAATTGAAACATTATCTATGATTTCTGTTACTTTATTAACGCAGACTGCAAGTGTATCTTTTTAAAGTAATATCACTCTTCTCTGACATATATACAGAACTATGTATATTTCAGGAATTTCAGCTGTTTGGAACAAGACTTGATTCTACTGCATATTATAGTTTAAAAAATGATTTTCACTAGCCCATTATGCTAACATATCCCCAGGCCATGATTTTCTCTATGGACTTATTATTCAGCACAGAAATCCAGGTACTGATCATTCATTGTGTCTTTAAGGCTACAGTGAACTTAAAACTCATCTTAAGTGCCTGCTGAATCCTTCATCATGAAACACCGATCACCTGTAGTGTTCATTGTGCGTAGTACTCTCATCCATGGGTTATGGGACTGGGGCCGCAGTGAGAACATTCCCCAAAGGAGCTTAATTAACTCTTTTTCAGTGTGTTCTTTTAAGCTGCAGGTAACTTGGCAATGTGCATGGCTCCAAAAAGATCTTTTCCTGAAAGTACAGAAAGATCTGGAGAAACACAGCACCTGTGAATTAATGTATACATTATCAGTGTCTGGTGAAACACACGGCATCTTTAAAAGCTCTGGGTTGGTGGTATTTTAGACTAAGGTTTTATTTTATGGAGGTGTGAAGCTTTACTGCAGGCCAGACAAGTCAACATGTTCTAATTCTGCTTGGAATCAGAGGAACTTGATTTACTGTTGTTACCTGCTGTGGTAGAAATTGTAAGTATCACTGAAGTAGGCTTGTGTCTTTGGTACTGGAAATACTCAACAGAACTCATCAGAAGTGATTTCAAAAAGCCTCAGTCTGGGGTATTCTGAGGATGAGTGAAGAAAAATTTTCCCTTATTTCACACAGCCTTTGATATAGTGCATTTCAGTTCAGTTCAGTTGCTCAGTCATGTCCGACCCTTTGCGACCCCATGGACCTCAGCACGCCAGGCCTGCCTGTCCGTTACCACCTCCCGGAGTTCACCCAAACTCATGTCCATTGAGTCAGTGATGCCATCCAACCATCTCATCCTCTGTCGTCCCCTCTTCCTCCTGCCTTCAATCTTGCCCAGCATCAGGGTCTTTTCAAATGAGTTAGCTCTTTGCATCAGGTGGCCAAAATATTTCACGTTCAACATCAGTCCTTCCAATGAACACTTAGGACTGATCTCCTTTAGGATGGACTGGTTGGATCTCCTTGCAGTCCAAGGGACTCTCAAGAGCCTTCTCCAACACCACAGTTCAAAAGCATCAATTCGGTGCTCAGCTTTCTTTATGGTCCAACTCTCACATCCATACATGACCACTGGAAAAACCATAGCCTTGACTAGACGGACCTTTGTTGGTCCATTTAGGAAAATATATATAGTCCATTTAGGAAAATATATATAGATTAGACAACTATATACCTAACTCTCAAATATTTTTAGCTTCCTCGGGTGGACTTTGGGTTATGCCAAGGGATTCCATTTGACCTTTCCACAGAGAAGCAGTCAGCCAATATGGATGTGTGTCTATAAAAAGATTTGTTCTGTAATGTTGCTCAACTGCTGACCTGCAGCCTCCACGGTTCAACTAGCTTCTCTTTGGACCCTGAGCTAGTGCTGCACTGGTCCATCACGTTTCCTTTGCTTTGCCATCTCTAGTCAAGGATTGATCCACAGTCTCTCTCTCTTCACTGAGAGAAGTGGGGCTTGTCCTGCAGGACGAGTTCTTTGTGAAGACCTTGCACTTCCTGCTTCTCTCTGCACTGGTGAACAGGCTTGAGTTCTCCCTTGTGGAGACATGGCAGCCCACCCTAGAGGTGACTGCTGCCTGAAAGGGCTACAGTTCTGACCTGTCGGGGACTGCTATTTGTGTCCTATATGTCTAAGTAGAGCGGCTCCCCTGGTGGCTCAGTCTGTAAAGAATCCCCCTGCAATGCAAGAGACTGCATGCAATGCAATAGACCAGGGTTCAGTCCGTGGGTCAGGAAGATCCCCTCAAGGCGGAAATGGCAACCCACTCCAGTGTTCTTGCCTGGGGAATGCCATGGACGGAGGAGCCTGGCGGGGTACAGTCCATGGGATCACAAGAGCCGGACACAACTCAGCAGCTCCACCATCCATCCCAGCCTGTGTCTGGGGAGAGAGGCCTGGAGAGCGTCTTTCAGGTGTGAGGAGTCTTGCTGTCTTGTGCTCCTTGTCTCTTCAGAGTCAAAGCTGTGGATGTTCGTCCCCAGTGTTGTCTCTCCCCCTCCCCTGGAAGGCACTTGCCTGCTGGTTTACTTCTCCTTTTGGCTACTTTTTTGTTATTCTGAAATATTTCCCCTGGTCCCTTCAGACTTCTCTGAGCTCTCACACAGTTTGCTGAAGTGGCCTTCTCTTGGTAGATAGCACTCTGTTGATTTTTTTTCCTCCTCTTGTTGAACTGGCCAGTACCTAGGACTAGAATTATTCTTTCTCTTGGCTTCCCCATTATAAAATCCACAACCACTCATAACAGACTAAAGAAAGTATAAATATCCATAACCAGTTTTTACCATCTTGATTACAGCTTTCTATATGTCAGTTCAGTTTAGTCGCTCAGTCATGTCTGACTCTTTGCAACCCCATGGACTGCAGCACGCCAGGCCTCCCTGTCCATCACCAACTCCCAGAGTTTACTCTAACTCATGTCCATTGAGTCGGTGATGCCATCCAACCATCTCATCCTCTGTCGTCCCCTTCTCCTCCTGCCCTCAATCTTTCCCAGCATCAGGGTCTTTTCCAATGAGTCAGCTCTTCCCTCCAAAGTATTGGAGTTTCAGCTTCAACATCAGTCCTTCCAATGAATATTCAGGACTGATTTCCTTTAGGATGGACTGGTTGGATCTCCTTGCAGTCCAAGGGACTCTCAAGAGTCTTCTCCAACACCACAGTTCAAAAGCATCAATTCTTCAATGCTCAGCTTTCTTTATAGTTCACCTCTCATATCCATACATGACCACTGGAAAAACCATAGCCTTGACTAGACGGACCTTTGTTGGCAAATAATGTCTGCTTTTTAATATGCTGTCTAGGTTAGTCATAACTTTTCTTCCAAGGAGCAATCATCTTTTTATTTCATGGCTGCAGTCACCATCTTCAGAGCACGTGACCTGCCTCTTGAGAAACCTGTATGCAGGTCAGGAAGCAACAGTTAGAACTGGACATGGAATAACAGACTGGTTCCAAATAGGAAAAGGAGGCTGTCAAGGCTGGATATTGTCACCCTGCTTATTTATTTCTGTATGTGTGTTTTATTAAAAGGTTGTCAATCATGTCATACATACAGTTTTAAAACTGTGTTTTCATCACTCTATCTTCTGAAAATGGCTTCTCAATTTTTTTCAAAAATTGTATTTCTAAATTTTTAGTGACTAAAAACGATTCATGATGTTAAATATATTGTTTGACCAGTACTTCACTTTGGGACACGTGGATATTTTTTTCTTTTCTCCTTTCTGTCTTTCTGTTATTTACTGGTGAGAGAAATTTTGTTTCTGGGTGCCCAGATTTGTTTTGCTTTCTATGTGTCTATTTTGTTAAAACCTTAACGTGGACTTTTTTGCAGTCATGGGGCAGGCTATTGCTATGGCACGCATACAATGTCACCTTGTTTGTTCATTGTAGGGAACCATATCTAATGCTCATCTGTCTTTCCAGCATGTAGCATTATGCCTGTACAGAGGGTGGTCACTAAAGCATTATTGTTGCGTTGAAGAAGTGTAGAGAGCTGTGTGACAAGCATGTAAGTACTGTGTCTGTGGGACCCAGGATATTGGGGTGAACAAGACGAAGATTGCAGCTGAAGCAGATTGCCATTTCCTCCTCCAGGGAATCTTCCCGACCCTGGGATTGAACCCTGGTCTGTCGCATTGCAGGCAGTCTCCTTTACTGACTGAACCACCAGAGAAGCCCCTTTACTTTGACATGTGTCACAGAAATAGCAGCCTCCTACAAATCAGAGGTTGAAGGGTAATTCTGTAAAGGAAAGTTTGTGTTTAGAGGTGGCAAGCCTCTACAGGTGAGGATCAATTAAAAGACACAGAAGCACACAGCATAGTGGAAGCGATCTGAACGCCCTACAGTGCGGGTGCTGGGGGAAGGCTCAGGCCAGGCTTTTTCACAATGTGCTTGATTAAAAGAGTTGACTAGATTTTTCTGTTGATGGTAGTTCTTGTTCTTCACTGGTGTTACTGATTGAAATGAAATGGTCGTTTTCAAGTTTGTACTTTTGTTCTTTTTAAGTAACTGGACTCACTTGTACCTAAATTTAAAATTTCATACCTGAATATACTATGGTATTGTACTTAGTGATTTTAGAGACCTGAAGTTCTTTTAGGACTGGGTTTGGGGTAATAGGAACTATAGGCCCACGTATTTTTAGTCTTTGTTTTGCACGTTTTAAAACACGACTAAAGAAAGGCTGCGGCCGTGGAGAAGGTTCCTTGCTGTGCACTGGCTCCAACCCTGCCAGCTGCTCGCGCCCACAGGGAGCCCACGTGGAAGAGAGTGAAGAGAAGGGCGCGTGGTCAGGACACAGTTTACAAAATGTTGTGTCTCGGTTGAGCTATCTTAGAGTTTCATATAGCTGTCTTTTTCTTTTTTATTATAGGGCCAGCTTTCAATGTTGCAAGAAAAAATAGACCATTTGGAACGTTTGCTAGCTGAGAATAATGAAATCATCTCAAATATTAGAGACTCAGTCATCAATCTCAGTGAATCTGTGGAGGATGGTACGAAAAAGTCGAAAGGCAATTTCAGCCATGGTGCTGGCGCCCCTCTTCTGCCCTCGAAACATCTGTCCCTTGCAGTTGACCCTGGAGACTGTCTGTTTGCTTCACAAAGTGGAAGTCAGAGTTCAGATGTGCAGGTAATGTATGCATTCATTAATAATCCCTGGGCTTTGATTTGTTTTTGTCTTTTTAGATGTGATTTGGTACCTTTTTATAGTTGGATTACAGTTTCTGTGTTTGTAAAATCATTTAATTGGTCACATGATTGTGGATGTTCTTTTTAGTGATAAAACTTGGTGATTCTCTGTTTCTTGTCTTTCTCTCTTTTACACTGTGTGACTATGGCCTTTTCCTCTGTGCTTCTTAGGTTTTATTTTCTATATTAGTTGAAGACCTTCAGAGGTTTAAATCTTGGCAAAGAGATTTTTTACCCCCTTCCTTTAGAGAATACAAGAAAAGCCTGACTCTTACTGTATATCTGTTATACATAAGTTTCACACAGTGTAATGTTACCTTCTTTTTACCGAATATGCCTTTGTGAGAGGTGAAGGGAAAAGTTCTAGAGTGTCCAGCATGAAGGTTGCTGTCCACCTGTGGTTAACGAGCACGTCAAGGGTGGCAAGTCTGAGTGGAGATATGCACTGATAGCCACACAAAGTGTTGAAGATTTAGTGTGAAAAGAAGAATGTAAAATATCTTGCTTATTTTATTTTGATTATGTGTTGGGTTAAAATATAGCATCAAAATTAATTTCACCTGTTTTCTTTTTTTTGGGTTTAGTCACAGCTGTATTTTAAAAATTAGTTGTGGAGTCATTTAAAAGGAAGTTGGTATATATTTCCCTAAACATGATCAGTTTTACTGTTTTCATTTAGTAGGAGATATTCTCATTCTGTTTACGATCTATAAGGCTATTCATTTTTCTGATTGATCTCCTTTCTTATAGAAGGGATTATTTATGAATTTTTAGCTTGATCCTGTTTGTATCTCTAGTATTTTTAGGTTGCTGCCCAGTAACATTTAAGGCCACTTTCAGGTAGTAATTACTGGATTTATTTATCTATTGTTTCCCACCGGGGTAGCATGATTTTATTTTCTGTACACTTGTGCATTTATTTACAGAGACCTTCCTCCGCCCCAGATTCTTTTTTTTTTTTTCATGAAACAAAGTTGAATACTTTTAATGATAAAAGGTACAATTCACAAAGAAGATAGATGACATAAATCATTAGACACCTTAACAATAAACAAACAAAGATGTATAAAGGAGAAATCAGAAGAAATATGAGGGAAAAGAAAAATATGTAATCATAATGAGATGAATTAACATTTCTTTGAGAATATCAAGTGCAGAAAAAATAAGAATGGGAGCATCTTGAATGTCATTAATAATTTAAATATAATTGATTTATATTTAATATTTTGTATTTCATACATTGTTTTTAGATGTGCATAAGACGTTTAGAAAAGCTGGCAAAAAGGTAAACACAGTTAAATTTCAGAAAGTAGAATTCTGTGTGTGTGTGATTCAGTTACACACATGTTACTTTTGAAATTATTTTCCATTATAGGTTATTACAAGAATATTGTCTATAGTTCCCTGTGTTACACAGAGAACCTTTGTTGCTTATTACATATCTATTTTTTAAAATTAGAAATCTAGCATTCTATTCATACCAAGTCAGACAAGTGGACTCAAAATGTCATAAATTTTTTAGTTAGGCAAAGATTCATAAGTTTTCTAAAATATATACATATTATTTATATATATATGTATACAAAAGCTTTTCTAATATGCTTGATAAAGGCTTGAGAAAGAACATAAAAAAGAAAAGATGGAGAAATTGGAAAACATAAACTAAATGAAATGGGAACATTGCATATAAAATAGAAAAAGTGAAACAAGCTAGATAAAACTAAAAGATTCTGATACAGTCCAGTTGTTTTTAAACAGGACTGCTCATTAGAACCATATCTGGACCTCTGGCAAAAAAGCAATACCTGGGCATTTGTACTTTTCAAAAAATGCCAAAATAATTCTGATATGCATCTAGATTTCAAAAAGTGGTTACAGGTTTTCTATTAAATGGTAGTTTTGGTGATATAGAATTCTATCTATGACTTTTCTGTTGACCAATCATGATACAATGATATTGAGTAATAGTTACATCCTCATGATAGTAAAAGATGTTTACTAGTTTTCATCATCAATAGCCAGACAAAAAATAAAAGATGATTACAGTTGCAAGCTATAATGGGAACATGATTAATCTAACAGTATAAAATAATTACATTCAAGTTAGGGGGTCAAGCAGAGTGTTGTGGTAAGTGGAAGTGCATACACATGTTTTCATCTGCTAAGCCAGTCTATGTCTTTTGATTGGTGCACTTACTCCATTTACATTTAAGGTAATTATTGATATGTAGACCAGGGTTCGATCCCTGGGTCAGGAAGATCCCCTGGAGAGAGGAGCCTGGTGAGCCACTCCAGTGTTCTTGCCTGGAGAGAGGAGCCTGGTGAGCCTCATTCCACGGGGTCACAAAGAGTTGGACACAACTGAAGCAACTTAGAATGCACGCACACATGATCCTGTTACCTTTTTCTTAATTGTTTTGGATTTATTTTCTGTAGGTAGGATTTTTTCTTCTCTTGTTTTCTGCCTAGAGAAGTTCCTTTAGCATTTGTTGTAAAGCTGCTTTGAGGGTGCTAAATTCTCTTAACTTTGCTTGTCTAGAAAGCTTTTGATTTCTCCATCAAATCTGAAGGAGAGTCTTGCTGGGTAGAGTATTCTTGGTTGTAGGTTCTTCTTGATCAGTTTAAATATGTCATGCCACTCCCTTGTGGCTTGTAGAGTTTCTGGTAAGAAATCAGCTGGTATCCTGATGGGAGTTCTCTTACATGTTCTTTGTCATTTTTCCCTTGTTGCTTTTAATATTTTATTTCTGTCTTTAATTTTTGTCAGTTTGATTACTGTGTGTCTTATGTTCTTCCTTGGGTTTATCCCGCCTGGGACTCTCTGTGCTTCATAGACTTGGTTGATTCCCGTATTAGGGAAGTTTTCAACTGTTATCTCTTCAAATATTTTCTCAGGCCCTTTCTCTCTCTCCTCCTCCTGGGACCCCTGTAATGCGAATGTTGGTGCATTGAATGTTTCCCGAGCTCTCTCAGGCTGTCCTCATTTCTTTCATTCTTTTTTCTCTAGTCTGTTCTGCAGCACTGATTCCCACCGTTCCGTCCTCCAGGTCGTTTATCTGTGCTTCTGGCTCAGTCATTCTGCTGTGGATCCCTTCTGTTGTACTACTCTCCTCTGTTTGTTCTTGGCTCCTGTGGGTCTCTGGTAAACATCATCTGCATCTTCTCATCTGCGCCTCCATTCTTTCTCCAAGATTCTGAATCATCGTCACTGTCATTATTCTGAATTCTTTTTCTGGAAGGTTGCCCACTTCATTTATTCCACTTCATTTAGTTATTTTTCTCAGTTTTTGTCTTGTCCCTTCATCTGGGACATAGCTTTCTGCTTTCTCACGGTGATTTTGTTTTAGTTGCTGTGGGATTGTGGTTCTTCTTGCTTCTTCTGTCTGCCCTCTGATGGAAGAGGCTAAGAGCCTTGTGTAAGCTTCCTGATGGGAGGGACTGGGGGTGGAAAAATCTGGGTCTTGCTCTAGTGGGCAGTGCCTTGCTCAGTAAAGCTTTAATCCAATTATCTGCTGGATTTGCACTTCCTCCCTGGTAGTCTTTTGGCCTGAGAAGACCCAGCCCTTGGGTCTACTGGCTCTGTGATTGGGTTATTGGGGACCTCCAAGAGAGTTTATGCCAAAGGGGACCTTCCCAGACAGCTGCTGCCAGTCCCCTGGTCCCTGTAGCGAGCCCTGGCTGACCCACGCCTCCACAGGAGACCCAGCAACACTAGCAGGTAGTTCTGGTTCAGTTTCCTGTGGAGCTGCTGCTCCTTTCCTCCGAGTCTTGGTGTGCGCAAGGTTTGGTTTGTGTCCTCCAAGACTGAAATCTCTGTTTCCCCCAGTCCGTGGAAGTCTTCTAATCAAATCCTGCTGGCCCTCAAGGTCAGATCCCCTGGGGATTCCCGTCCCTTTGTTGGGTCCCCATTCTGGGAAGCCTGATGTGAGGCTCTGAACCTTCCCAAGAGTGGGGAAACTTCTTTAGTATTGTTGCCCTCCAGTTTGTGCGTCCCCCACCCCGATGGGTATGGGATTCGATTTCACTGTGACTGTGCCCCTGCTGCATCTTGCTGCGCCTTCGTCTTTGTCTCTGGACGTAGCGTGCCTTCTTTTGGAGGCTCCAGCGTCCTCCTGTCGATGGTTGTGCAGCAGCTAGTTGTGGTTTTGGTGCTGTGGCAGGCGAGGATGAGCACATCTTCTGCTGCACTGTCTTGAATGGGAGGTTACCGATTTGATTTTACTAGAGAATTTTAAATTATGTATTTAGCTTGCATTATGTCGGTTTGCCAAAATGTTTGTTTGGGTATTTTATATAGCTTAGAAAACAGTCGAACAAACTTTTTGGCCAATGCAGTTTTTTCCTCCAGTAGCACTGTTCTTAGAGGGTAGCTAAGTCGCTTCAGTCGTGCCCGACTCTGTGCGACCCCATAGACGGCAGCCCACCAGGCTCTGCCATCCCTGGGATTCTCCAGGCAAGAACACTGGAGTGGTTGCCATTTCCTTCTCCAGTGCATGAAAGGGAAAAGTGAAAGTGAAGTCGCTCAGTTGTGCCCGACTCTTAGCGACCCCATGGACTGCAGCCCACCAGGCTCCTCCGTCCATGGGATTTTCCAGGCAAGAGCACTGGAGTGGGCGCCATCGCCTTCTCCTCTTAGAGGGTAGTGGTGTTGAAACCTAAGGTGAGAAAGGACTGTTGCCTTTCTTAAACTTTGAGTGTGTCACTCATATTTGCTCCAGTCTGTAAGTTGACAAAGAGCTATTTTAACATTGCCCCTCAGGCCGGAAACTGGATCTTGGTGGCAAGACCCTAAGGAGTTGGCTCTGGCCTTGCTTCAGAGTAGAAGCTTTCACTGACTCTTGGGGACAGAGAACATGATATGATCTCGAGGCCATGGCTCACTTGCTAGGCCGGAAGCTGGGACAGTGTAATTGTTTCTGCGCTGCAGCCTCATCAGCTAGTGTGTGGCCAGGTTCAGATAGGATCAGGATCCTGGGCTTTGAAGGGATATCTGTTTCTCCGAGGCTTGGCTGTGTCTAGGTTTTAATTAAGTACCTTTTAAAGGGAAACAATAAAATCTGTTTTGGAGTGGTCCTAAATCCGGGCCGGCCGGAAAGGAGTTGCAGAGCAGTCCCAGCTCAGGCAGAACGCGGCAGCAGGGCCCTGGGAGCTGCAGGGCCGGAGCGGGACCCGCAGGGGCAGCGCAGGCCGCTCTGGCTCCTCTTCCTGCTTCTCCACAGACGTTCCTCCTTATCCTTGGGGGCATTTTATTGACCTTGTAAGTTTCCAAGTGAAAGGCATGTTGTCTTCTTAAAATATTTTGTGTTCATTTTCATATAATTTGCTGTTATCTTAAAAAAATTTTTTGTAACCCATTTATGTATAAATTAGGATGTAACTTCTCAAGTAGTTTAAATTTTACCGAAGGAGGGTCGTGTTCTTTGTAACACTTAGTATCACAGAAAGTATGAAAAATAAGTCTTTAGGTTTGTTTGCCTTTGTTTTCTTGTAATATTTTTTCCCTTTTATTCCCAAATGGATTATTATTTAGAAGAAATACTACATTGGAACTTAGCAAACATTTGAACGTTTAAAAGCTGAATCTCAATTTAAAACAATTCTTCTATTTTAAACCTAGCTGACCCTGTTATAGTTTTATTTTTAGTATAAAAAAGGTAAACATACATAAGCTAAATTAAAGAATATCCATAGGTCCATTTCCATTTAGATATAGAATTTAAAATATAGGAGAGTGGTTATAAAATAAAGACAAATTATAAAATAATTTTCAGTACTCTGTTTGAAAATGCTGAAATATTTGATCATAATGAAATTTTCTGTTAGCTCTCCAGTTCCCATCATTTTCTGTTAAACTGTACTGGAAGTAAAGTAGGGGAAGAAGAATTGAATGAAGTTATTTTATATTAGGACAAAAGTGGAAAGGGGTTATTTATCAGGTTTATTATGTAGCACAATTTTAACCTTTAGTTTAACCCTTTGAATGATGGCTAAACGTGTTCTGCCTTAACCTCTTTAGTTAAGGTCTACAGAAATAGTTTCATTTTTTAAAATATGTATACAGAATACAGCAGCAAGTAGTTTTGATCAAATATGCCCAACATTAAGTTTAAATTAATAATGGCTATACATGATTAACTGAAGAAGAGAATGGCAACCCACTCCAGTATTCTTGCCTGGAGAATTCCATGGACAGAGGAGTGTGCCAAACTACAGTCCATGCGGTCATAAAGAGCTGGACACGACTTAGTAACACACACACACACGATTAAACTTAACTTTTTCTGTCTTTCTGTTTTTAGATGTTGGATGTTTACAGTCTAATTCCTTTTGACAACCCAGATGGTGGAGTTTGGAAGCAAGGCTTTGACATCACTTATGAGGCTGATGAGTGGGACACTCAGCCCCTCCACGTCTTCGTGGTACCTCATTCCCATAACGACCCAGGTAAAACTTGGGCTTCAGACGTCTAGACGCTGTTAACTCCTTGTAGGCCCAAAGTATTTTAACGAGAATCCGGCAAACCTACTTTTCAGATCTTTGAGATGTTATTCTCTGGCTTTTAACGCATTTTGAATGTCAGTGTTCTCATTTTCTCCGTTTATGGGCCATGCAGGGATAATACTCGTGCAGTATCAAATACGAACGAACACAGGAAGGTCTTAGTTTGGGGAGATGGAAAGTTACATGCATTTAAGGTACTGATAGTTCATTTTAGGTACTTCTTAAATACTGTGGGAGGGAATTATTTCATGTCCATAAACTCTGCATTAGAAAATGCAGAACGCTCGTGGTAAGGTTTGTATCTTTAAAGTATGGAAACAGCATAAAGTGGTTGAGAGCCTTGGTTTCAAGCAGGCATGAGTGTGAGTCCCAACCCCAACGGTGTTAGACAACTTTAGGCCAGAGTAAGTTTTTTCCCAGGTAGAGACAGGATAAAGTATTTACTTCATAGAGTGAAAGTTAAAGGCATGTTGCACAGCCCAAGGGTAACTGCTGTCATTACCATTAATGTTAATATGCTTTCATGTGACACCTTTTGGTATTTATTGGGGCCAGAGGTTTTTCCACCCAAGGTGAAGGAAAGTTGCTAAAGTGATGATGGGAAATGTAATTCAGTGCTTATCTTTATTGGTGTGAGGACACAGGCCGTGAGGAAATGGCCCGTGAGTGAAGTCGCAGGATTTTTGGAATGTGCTTCCAAAGACTTCTTTTGAAGGGTTTGCTTATGCTTCTCTCTGTTAGTTTTCTCAATTTCATTGTTTCTGTCAGAGGCACCATATTCATTTACTCCTTTGCCTGTTTTTACTCTCGACATTCAATTTTGTCATATTCTTTTCCACTAATTTATTTTTATGTATTTCTAAGACAGTGGAACTTGTTACTTAATGTCTGGACGTATGATTTGGTGAAGCTTTGCATGTGTGTGTTTGCCCACGCATACTGCTTTTAGATGTGAGAGATAGTCTGCAAGATAGAGCTTGGAAGCTGAAATGTTTGAATCTCTAGTATACTTCAATATTTAGTATGAGAAGAAGTGTTATATATATATGTGAAATCAATATTGTTCTGGAAATTTGTGATGAGCAGTTACTACACATCAGCTTCTGATTTGCTTTCCTTGTCTTTGGTCTTAATGTCTTCATCTAGCTCTATTTATCTCATTAACGTTTCCTCTTATGTGTTTTAAGTCATCCATCACCTCAGCAGGTAAAGAATCTGCCTGCAATGCAGGAGACACAGGAGACACAGGTTCTTTCCCTCAGTTGGGAAGATGCCCTGGAGAAGGAAATGGCAACCCACTCCAGTATTCTTGCCTGAAAAATCCTGTGAACAGAGGAGCCTGGCGAGCTATAGTACAAAGGGTCACAAAGAGTCAGACACGACTGAGCGACTAAGCATGCAAAAAAGCCTCCGCCGCGTAAAGGCTGCAGAGATTGGGGGCTGGCCTGAATGAGGTAGACCTCCAGGTGCCCTTGGGCTTGTTTATTTGTGTACCTATAAAATGGAGGCCGTGTAGGTGGCACAGCATCTCAAGCGAGATTTAGTTATAAAGTAAATGCAGAAGGTGATGAAAATCATACCTAAACAAAATTTCTTCTGCTATTTATGTACCCACTTGGGCACCAGATCAAATAGCACATTTGCATTTAAGGGACACATATGAAAGACATACTATCTTCATTTATATTTGGATTCACTCACTGAGGTGAGGTGCTTACACTTCACATATGGGGTCTGGGACTATAGGACTGCAGATTTTTTCCCTGTAAATCTCATTTACTCTGAAATATCCATTGATTGAGTGAGACGGTGGCCAAGCTGGTTTTATTATTTAAATTGTTCTCTCCTCTTTTCTCTGCCAGTCATATATAGTTTAATTCTTGTCACTTAACTGGGTTTGTGATGTGATTCCATTATGTTTCCATAATTCCGAATCCATAATAGGAGTTCCAAGGAATTCCTTATAGGTTTATAAATACACTTACCAGTGTGTTTCACAAGAGCTCCTCATGTGAACACAACTCTCCCTCCTTTCTTGTTTTTTGGAGACCTTTATCACCCGCTCCTCTCTTCCGCCACCCTCAGTCTCCACTGATCTCGTCTCTTGTTATTCTACAGTGTGGCCTCTTAACTGAAATGATAAAGTCTGTGGTTCACCAGGCGGTGTGCCAGGTGTTTCATACACAGCTAATGCTGACAGCAGCTTTCGAAGGTTAGTGCCACTATTCATGATGAAGGTGTTACCAACTTGCCAAGGTTATACAGGCAGTAAGTGGCACCAGGGTACTTCCCTGTTGGTTTACCTGGATCGGCAGAGCGGCAGAGCACATGGGTCTCTTGTTACACGCTGTCCTCATTGCCTAGCCCAATAGTTGGCATATGTCATCACTAAATATGTGTAAAGCCTTCACTAACTTGCCTCCATGCCCCTTCACAGCTTTTTCACACTGTGTGTACACACACACACAATTCATGCTTGCATATCAGCACAGATATAAACTTTTGCTTGGTCTCCTTTCTGGAGTGTAAGCTCAGTGAGGGCTTGAACTTTGCCTTATGAACCACGGGGTTAATACCTGAAATAGTAACCAGCACGTAGTACAGACTCATTCAGTTAAATAAGCTGATGAACAAAAGAATTTGATTCTGCAGACTCGGATGAGACAGTTGACTTACTCTTTGGCCTGTGCTTTTAACCACCCCCCTTCTTGTCTGCTTACTTCCATTCCTTTAAAAAATAGCTTCTTTGAAGTGCACTCCATAATTTTGAATACCAATAACATATGATATTAAGCTCTTAAAGGGCAGGGACTGTTTCTGCCTTTTAAACTTTGTTTGCGTCAAGCTTCCTGTTGCAGTTAGTATGTTGTTCTGTGAGAAGGCATGCTGAATTATTGTTCCTGACTATAATAAATGAATCTGTCTGTTGGTATCCTAGCAACCACAGTTGAATCTTTTTGTCTTAGTGAAAGATGTTGATGACCTTTACCCTCAGGCCTTTCTCCACTTGAGTCAAAAGTAATGGTGAGAAACAGACCTTTTAAAACCACAGCAACTTTTGCTGTCAAGCAGAATGCTAGAGGGAAGAGCCTGCTGACTTAATTTTCATTGCTCCTTAACAAAAATAGAATTAGATAGGCTAAAGTATTCTGTAAAACCTGAATCATTCAGATCATGAAAAACCACTCTTTCAGTAGAGGAAAAGAGATGAGTATGTACACATACATTCAAAGTTAAAGTGTGACTCTGTGATGGGAAATATTTGTATAATACTCCTAAATGAATGTGCAGTATACTTGTAAATGAAATTTATAGAGAGTTTTTCCTTTTCTGTAGCAAAAATTTAAAACGAACTTTAGTCCAGTAGTTGGTTTCATCAGTGGAGTTTTGTCTGCTGGGGCTAGAAATATTTGAAATAAATTTTTAGGAAATTCCTATATTAAGTCACCATACTTAAAAAATTCTGTTGCTGCATTTTTGTGTGTGGAGATATTTTTCTTTTTGGATTGAATTGAAAAGGTAAATTTCAATTATATTTATATATTAATAAAATTTCTAACTATGTATGGGTTTGCGTGGACTCTGGGAGTTGGTGATGGACAGGGAGGCCTGGCGTGCTGCGGTTCATGGGGTCGCAAAGAGTCGGATACAACTGAGTGACTGACTGAACTGAACTGAACTATGTCTTCTTCTAGTACACAAGGACATGTAACAATTACATGTAATATTTTGTATGGTTTACATGAGTTAAAACAAACTTGGAAAGGAATTAAGTAAATGCTGATAATTGTGTACCGTTATACTTTTGAAAAGTTTTGAATCATAGACCATGAAATCAAATGTTAGATGATTGATACACGTTCATGTTGTATTTAATAAGCTGATTAAAACACAATTACAGCACCTTTATACCTACAATCTTAATTCTTTGCTTCCTGCTAGTTAACTGTGGAAATAGTTAATTCTCCTTCGAAGGAAAAAAGGATGTAGAGAGAAGATAAGGTATATACTACAGGAAAGATCGGACAGCATATCGCTAGTTAAGCGATTTGTAAAACGAACATTGGAAAAGAACCCCCCATGTGTTAATGATTCCAAAACAGAAGGGAGACCTAGGCCCAAGGGTCACACTGGAAAATAATTTTCTTTCATTAGTTTTTACTTCTTTTGCAGAATTTTTGACTCAAATGAGTGTTTAGGATTTTCAGCCTTTTTTTTTGAAAGTTAAGAGAACGGATTTTTGCATTTAGTATTATATGATAATTTGAAATGAATTTGCTTATGTATCCTTATTCTTAAAAAGTTTGTGGAAAAGAGACGCGTGTGAGGACATCAGAGTGTAATGCTATTTCACAGCTCTTCTGTTCAAATACTGTTGAGCACAGACCAGAGAAAACAGTTCTGGTTCCCCATGGGAGAGAGAGTGAACGTCCATGCAGGCGAGAGGCGGTGGGGACGGAGCTCAGGCTGCCGGAGGAGACTGCAGGTGGATGGAGGGGTCAGGAGAAGGAGAGCTTTGTGTGTGCCAGCAGTGGGACTGCACATGCTTTTCTGTTCAGTAATTCTGGGGTCAAGTGAGTGCTGTGGTTTTGGCTACTGTACGGAAATTTGAGTTTCTGGAGCTAAGACACTATGACACTCCATGCCCGTCTTGCCTCAGGGAGTGTTGGGTATGCATTATTTAGCGTAACCTGTCCTGCAACCCTGAAAACCGGTAAATTCAAATCCCATTTACCAGGTAAGGACACTGAGGCTAGAGTAAGTGTAGTTGTTTGTTCAAAGGTAAACAGTTATAAAGTGGCGGAGGATGGTGAATTGGAGCTCAGATTTGCCTGATTCTAATCCCCATGTTCTTTCCATTTACTATACTGCCTCTTAAGATACTTTGTTTAGTTCAAATGATGCTGGTATTTCTTTTCTTCTTGCTTTATGGCATTGGCTGATTTAGCACACTTATCTGAACTTTGGTTTGTTAATAGAGTTGGCAGATTTAGCTGGGAAAAAACCAAACAGGCTGCTCATTTAAATTTTAACTTCCTATAAACAATGTATAATTCTTTACATGTGCTGCAAATATCATATATACGTACTTATACTAACCATTATTTATCTGAAGCTCAAATTGAACCTGCCATCCTGTATTTTGTCTGGCACTCTTAAATGTTAAGAAATTGTGGCATTTGTTTTTAAGAGATCTCTAGAATTGGTATATTGATATTCCTTTTTAGAGGGAAAAAAGCCTGATTATTTGGACTCTCACTAGACTGTATTCCTTAGGAGCACAAGTATCAGGTAGTGCCTGAAATGTTATTAAATCATTAAACATCTTTAAATCATTAGATCATTAAACATCTTCCAGTTACCCTATTTTGATTACTTTTGTCTGTCTTCAATCCTGCGTGCTTCAGAGCTCACCACTATGCTGACTATACAACTAATTGCTGGTACAATGGAAATTTACCATGTTCTAGGCACTGTTCTAGGTATTTGTGTGTGTGTGTGTGTGTGTGTGTGTGTGTGTGAGTGAGTTGCTCAGTCGTGTCCAATTCTTGTGACCCCATGGACTGTAGCCCTCTAGGCTCCTCCGTCCATGGGATTCTCCAGGCAAGAATACTGTAGTGGGTTGCCATTTCCTTCTCCAGGGGATCTTCCTGACCCAGGGATTGAACCCGGGTCTCCTGCATTGCGGGCGGATGCTTTACCGTTTAAGCCATGTTTTGAATCCATCAATCCTGTCAACGATTTTATGGTAAAAATCGTGTTTTCACCCGCACTTCAGATTAAGAAAGAAAACTAAACAAACTGAGACAGAAAAGAGGGTAAGTGATGTGTCTGTGGCAGGGCTGGGTTTGAGTCCGAGTCATCTGCGTCTGGAGTCAGAATTCATAACTGTTATTTAATCTTGCCTCTTGTTGGTAATACTTCTGAAACCACAAGAAGAGCTTCTAGGAAGAATGTCTTAAAGTTTTCCAAGCCAGATGTCATCTACTTTAGTATGATTAATCGTATAAAACATTTTGGTGACTGTTGCTAAAGTAGATGCCTCACTGCACTGTTACGCTGTCCTTTCTTTCTTGTGTCCTTCCTGGAACAGATGGCTTAGTCCTTAAATACTGCATTAGTACATGAGACGGTGAGCGGTGTTTCTCATTGCTACATATTTTACAACTGGAAAGTGATTGAGAAGCAGTATTTTCCAGCTTTTAAAGGATTTCCTCTAGAAACTTTGATAATTTGCCCAGTATTGGCTTGCTCATAAGGCTAAGTTAGTAGACTCCTCACATATCCTAAGAGTAATGCCTCCAAAGGAATATGCATGTCTCTCATAGATACTTTTCATTATTTCTAATGACCAAACTTTGTTTGGACAGGACTTACTAGTCCGGAAGTGTCCTCATTTGGTTCAAATAAATACTCATGGATGAAATTCTTAACACGCTGCTAAGTCGCTTCAGTCGTGTCCGACTCTGTGTGACCCCATAGACGGCAGCCCACCAGACTCCTCCATCCCTGGGATTCTCCAGGCAAGAACATGGTGGGGAAGTAATTTTAGCACAGATTTAGAAAATATTTTGGAGGGTGATCTCACAGTTGCAGGTGTCAGGTATCAAGGTGTGCAGGTCTTTTAAAGGGCATTTAGAAAAACAGTACAGAAAGAGGTCACATTTGCTGCAGGGTGAACCAAATCCCAGCTGTCCTGATAATAATGCAAATAGATTCTTGTGGTCTTGGGTAGAATTTCCAGTGACAGCATCTTACATGGGTTAAAAAAAAATGCTGTATCTCAAACAAGTTAATGGAAGTGAAGCTGATGTGTTTTAAAAACTATTGGATGATACTGAATCACCTGGCAAAAAGGTTGGGTTATTTTGGATATCTGAGTTCAAAAGCATTTAGAGGAATCAGCAGGTTTGTAGGTTTTCAAAGACTCAGCTTCATTTTTGACTCTGCTTCTACTCTCGTCTGAAAACTTAAGCCAATTACTAAATTCACTTCATTGTGCCTTCTTGGCCTCTTATTTCCCTGTGTTTGTTTCCACTGAGATGCATTACCGTATTTTAGCAGAATTATTGCTGTGGCCTCATTTCTTGTTTTTCTCCTACTTTACCATGTTAGTTTCTCCTTTACACTCACAGTACAGATATTTTTGAAAACCCAGCTCAGAAAACCGTAACTTACTTCCTTCTAAGTTGTTGGTGAGAAACAAGGATGGTTTAGAAGATTTTCAGTGATCTGATCTCACTTCTGTTTATTTGGTATCTCACCATATTCCCACTGTGTAAGGTGCAGTGAGGCCCTACCCCACTGCCTTCTGCTCCCTGAAATTGACACATAATTTCATGGCTTAGTGTCTTTCCCATCTCCTCTTGCCTCTATTTGGAACTTCCACCTTTTCCTTTTCTCTCTAACCAGATGACGTCTAATCTAAGAATCTCTCTTCTGTTCTTCTAATTGGAACTTACCATTTCTTTATTCGCACAGGATTTTGTTTATATTTCCACTGTAAAATGTTTTCATTCAACCTAGCTTTATTGCTTTGTCATTATTAGATGCTTGGTTTGTATTTGAATGAATAAACCAGAAAAGAAAGTTAATTAAAACTCTTTCACAGTTTATCAGGGGGGAAAGTAAGTTTATTTTATACTGGAAATATTGGAATTAAAATTAATCAGCATGTGAGTTATGGTAACATCAGTTAGAGTTGTTTGTAACCCCCTAAGTGTAAGATTGGATGTTGCAGTTGAATATTGAAAGGTTTGACAAGTGATGAAAGAAACTTGCTGATCATTGGTTGATATAGAATAACTTAGTTACTAAAATAAAGCAGCTTTCTTTTTTAATGAACTCTACTTATATTTTTAAATTTGAAAATATTATGTTAAAATGGAAATAACTTGAAGCATGTTGGATTTTTTTCAGTGTTTATTATCTGGATATATTTTTGACTCAGAATCTTTTTATGTTTTCTTAACAGTTGGTACCTATTTGAGTGGAATTAATGCACTCATTAAAAAGTCATTATTGTAGCAATTAAAACCATAACAATGTAACAATGATTTGAGGGGCATGCCTTCTTCCGGATGTGTATGTTTTAAATCATCTTACTAGGCTGACAGAGCCTTTGTAAATATGAAATAGAAACTTAGAGATATTGTCCAAAGATTATCAGGTTAGTATCAGGACGGTAAACTTTGTAGAGCTAATAGTATGTGGTGTCTTTGACCTTTGGTTTCATTTTCAGTTGAAGTAGTGAGTTTGCATTTTTTACTCCACATTCATTTTTTTCCCAGTCCTTTTGGCCATACAGTTCATTCATCTATCAAGTACTTACTGACCTTCTGCAGTTGTGGACTGTACCAGGTTCTAGAGGCCTGAGAACAGACTTGTTTGAAGTTCAGCTTGTAGTGTTTTTCTAGGCTCGCTTCTAAAACTTGCATGACCTGGGGCAAAAGTACATGGAGGCCCTCAAACACTATGTCTAAACGTTTAAATGGTATAAATCAAACTAATACATTGCTACATAAAATAGATCTTTTCCTGTTGCCTTAGGATAAAATAGCTCAGTGATCTGAAAGGCCAAGTGTGGGTTTAGATCGCTTGGGCTCCAATTCCGTGTTGGCACGTGCTGCTGTTGTGGGGAGAGTTAGCCTCTGGGCAGTCGGCCCTGCCGGAACCCAGGAGGGTGCTTCTTGCAGACACCCCAGTTCTCTTCCCACATCCCTACACACTGTACCTCCTAGCTACTGTCAGGCTAGTGGCCATCTGCAAGTTCACCTGTCCTGGCAGGGACGGCTTAGTAGAAGGCCCTGGGAGGCTCAAGAAGCTGGCCTGGGGATGTTCAGACATGGATTTCTGAGCCCCGGGGACTCAGAAGGGCAGGGCTGTATAGAGCAGACAGCGGGTGGGCAGGCCTCTGCCTGGTGGGTTTGTCTTGTGGAAGGGCTGTGGTCAGAGGAGGAGCAGGGAGGCCCCTGGGCCCAGTGCGCAGGGCGGGGGGCTCCTGCCCAGGCCCCTGCGTGGTCCTGCACACGCCCTCAACCAGACAGAGGAGCGCTCCTCAGACATTAAGATCCCACAGAGCCTGCAGACTTCGAAGCTAGATCAGAAGTCCACAATTTAAAACATAAATTGTATTTTGTTAGCAGACAGTTATTAGGTGTGTATTTGTTTATGCAGATTAAGAATAAGCAGTCGAGTTTTCAACTGTGTTATTTTTATATTTTAGAAATTAAAAATTTTTCTGATAAAATAGTGATAGTGACTTTGGAATTGTGATGGCTGAATAAAACTTCTAATTGTGTACTCTTTGTTTTTAACATTTCCCCACTTATTTAAAATAGTGATTAGCTATTTTATGGGTGATGATGTTGTTAGAATGAAAGAGAATAAATTGAAAGGTATTCTTACTGTGGTTCTAGCCCTGTTTCAATTTCTAAGTGTATTCAAGGGAAAGAAAAAGGCTGTGAATTGACCATTTAAGTAAATCAGTTTGCCTCCAAATGTCCCAAGATTATTAAGTCTCAACATAGAAATGTAATTTTATGTCGCAAAAATTCATCCCATGCAACTTTTTATAAAATGCTATCTTTGTGATTGGTCTCAGGTTAATATATACAGTTGGAGTTCTATAGTAATTTAGAAAAAGAAAGAGTCATTTCAGTGTAAAAGGAATACTTGATTACTCTATTGTATAAGAGCAATAAAAGCTAATTTACTGTTATATTACTCAGTATTGAAAACTGCAAGAGGCTATCTTTCTGTTCATTCTACATTAATTGTGCTGTATTGTAGTGATATTAATATCTATTATAGATGAGTTTTATGGAAGCCTTTTAAGTTGACATCTCTGAGGTTGTCTTTTGGCTCACGTAAATATCTTTGACATATTGTCTGCATGATTGTTGAAGGGCGAATGAAGTGTTGAAGGCAAAATGGATTAATCAGTCACTGTGATTCCTCTATGAACTCCCCTGATAAACTGTTCTTTGAAATGGCCTGAGTTCATCACAAAGTATAACTGATGAAAATAAGTAGTTGTATTTTAGAAAAGCCTTTAACTTATTAAACTTCATAAAGACTATTTCTTCTAAATTTGCCTCTTATGCTAGTATTTTATTATTAAATTAATTTCAGAGGCATTTCACTGTTCATAGTTCTTTTCTTTAATTGCGTTTATAAGCCAAATAATTGGGATTAATTTTGACTTTTGTTAAAATTTAAGTAGAAAGTGGTAGATGTGATGTCTTTGTTGTTCACTCACTCAGTCACGTCTGACTCCTTGCAACCCCTTGGACTGCAGCATGCCAGGCTTCCCTGTCCTTCATCATCTCCCAGAGTTTGCTCAAATTCATGTCCATTGAGATGGTGATAAAATCCAACCATATCATCCTCTGTTGTCCCCTTCTCCTCCTGCCTTCATTCTTGCCTGGCATCAGGGTCTTTTCCAATGAGTTGGCTCTTCACATCAGGTGGCCAGAGTATTGGAGCTGCAGCTTCAGCATCACTCCTTCCAATGAATATTCAGGGTTGTTTCCTTTAAGATGAACTGGTTTGATCTCCTTGCAGTCCAGGGGACTCTCCAGAGTCTTCTCCAACACCACAGTTCAAAAGCACCAATTCTTCCGCGCTCGGCTTTCTTTATAGTCCAACTCTCACATCCATACATGACCACTGGAAAAACCACAGCTTTGACTAGATGGACCTTTGTTGGTAAAGTAACGTCTCTGCTTTTTAATACGCTGTCTAGGTTGGTCATAGCTTTTCTTCCAAGGAGCAAGCATCTTTTAATTTCGTGGCTGCAGTCACCGTCCACAGTAATGTCTTAGGTACAATAATTTTGATAGAGTCATTTAGTAATTTACACAATCCTTATTGCATATATATAATATTATGGTACAGAAATCGATGTTACATACATTTGATTTCAGCTCAGTCTTGCAATATGGAGGTAGATGTGTATTAAGTATTAAGATGATATTTTATTATGATATTTTATAAAGTAGATTGTCTTCACATTGCAATCTATTTTTTGAATAGTATTAAGACTTATCTTTTCTAGTGAGATATTGGTTTGTTAGGCCTGCCTTAACAAAGTTGTTCAGATCAGGTGACTTAAAAAACAGGAAATTATTTGCTCATAGTTCTAGGGACTAAAAGTCCAAATCAAAGGTGTCTGAGGGTTTGTTTCTTCTGAGGGCCTTTTGTCTTGGCTTGTAACTGACCAGTTTTCTCCCTTTGTCTTTATGTGAGCTTCACTCTGTGTGTGTCTGTGTCCTGACTGTATCTTCTATGGGTGTACATGGTACCTTGCAGATTTGCAGGTTTGGTTTGTTAGCACTGCAATAAAATGAGTCACATGAACTTTTTCCCCAGTGCATAAAAAGTTATGTTTGCATTATATTGTATTCAAAGCGTGCAATATTGTCTAAAAAAGAAACAATTGATTAAAAGATACTTTAGTGCTTAAAAATACTAACCATCATCTGAATCTCCAGCTTGTGGTGGGTCTTGCCTGGATGTTGATGGTTGCCTCCTGATCAGGGTGGTGGTGGCTGAAGATTGGGGTGGCTATGGCAGGTTCGTAAACTACAGTGACAGTAAAGTTTGCTGCATTAATTGTCTCCTTTCAGGAATGATTGCTTTGTAGTATGCAATGCTGTTTGATAGCATTTTGCCTATAGTAAGACTTCTTTCAAAATTGGAGTCAGTCCTTTCAAACCTTTCCCCTGCTGCCTAATCAACTACATTTATGTAATACTCACCTCCTTAGTTGTTCTTTAAACAGTCTTCCCAGCATCTTCACTAGGAGTAGATTCCATCTTAAATAACCACTTTCTCTGCTCATCTGTAAGAAGCAACTCCTCACTCCTTAGGGTTTTATCAGGAAATTACAGCAACTCTGTCATCTTCAGGCTCCACTTTTTAAAAAATATATTTTTATTTTATTTATAACATTTTTTGGGCTGCCCCATGTAGCATGCAGGACCTTAGTTCCCCAACCAGGGATTGAACCTGTACCCCCTGCAGTGAAAGCATGGAGTCTTAACCACTGGACCGCCAGGGAAGTTCCCTTTGGGCTCCACTGTTAATTCTACCACATTTGCAGTGACTCACTTTGCCAAAGTCTTGAACCCCTGAAATTATTCATGAAGATTGGAGTCAATACATTCCAAAATCCTATTGCATTGATAGTTTGACCTCTTCCCATGAATTGCAGGTGTTAATAATGGCATCTAGAATGGTGAATGTTTTCCAGAAGGTTTTCAATTGATTTGTCTCTGACCATCAGAGAAATCACCATCTATGACAGCTATATAGTCTTATGAAAGGTATTTCTTAAAGCATAAGACTTGAAAGTTAAAATGAGCACTTGGTCCCTGAGCTGCTGAATGGATGTTGTATGAGTGGGCGTGAAACCAGTGTGAATGTTATGTATCGTCATCAGAGGTCCTGCATGACCAGGTGGCCGTTGCTAATAAGCAGTCCTGTTTTGAAAGGAATCATTTTTTCTGAGTAGAAGATTTCAGTAATGGACTTAAAATATTCAGTGCATCCTATTGTAAACATATGTGCTGTTATCTAAGCTTTGCTTTTCCAATTATAGAGCACAGGCAGAGTAGATCTGCATAATTCTTAAGGGCCCTCGAATTTTTGCAGTGGTAAATGAGCATTGGCTTTAACTTCAAGTCACCAGCTACCTTATCCCCTAACAAGTCAGTCAACCTGTCCTGTGAGGCTTTGAAGCCAGGCATTGGTTTCTCTTTTCTAGCTAAGAAAGTCTGAGACTGCATCTCCCTCCAATGGAATGCTCTTTCATCACATTGCAAATTTCTTGTTTAGTGCAGCCGCCCTCATTCAGGATAGCTAGATGTTTCTGGGTAACTTGCTGCAGCTTCTACGTTAGCACTTGCTGTTTCCCTTGCTGTTGCACTTTTGTGTTACGGAGATGGCTTCTTTCTTTGAACCTCATGAATCAGCCTCTACTAGCTTCAGACTTTTCTTCTTTATCTTCCTCAACTCTCTCAGCTTTCATGCAACAGGAGAGAGTTGGCCTTGGTCTAGGTTTGGCTTTGACTTAAGAGAATGTGTGACTGGTTTGATCTTCTACCCAGACCACCAAAACTTTCTCCATATTAGCAGTAAGGCTGTGTAGCTTTTTATCGTTCATGTTCATTGGAGTAGCAGTTTTCATTTCCTTTGAGAACTTTTCCTTTGCATTCATAACTTGGCTATTTCAGTGCAAGACATCTAGCTTTTGGCCATGTTGGCTTTCAACACACCTTTCTTACCAAGCTTAATCATTTCTAGCTTCTGATTAAAAGTGAGAGACATGGGACTCTTCCTTTCACTTGAACACTTAAGAGATCGTTGTAGGGCTATTAATTGGTCTGCTTTCAATTTTATTTTGTCTCAGGGAATAGGGAGGCTGGAGGAGAGGGGGAGAGGTGAAGAGTGGCCTTCAGAGCGGTCAGAACGTTCCGTTCACTGTTACAAGGTGTGGTTCGTGGCGCCCGGAGCAATGGCAGGTGTAACATCAAGATCACTGCTTAAACAGTTCATGGTAACAAATGTGATCACAATTAGCAGTTTTAAAATAGGAGAACTGCTCAAGTGTGACACATAAAATGAGCAAATGCTGTTGGAAAAATGGCGCTGATCTATTTGTTTGATAGAGGGTTGCAACAAACCTTCAATTTATAAAAAATGCAACATCTGTGAAGCAAAATAAAGCAAAGCACGATAAAGCACGTTATGTCTGTATTGGATTAGGCTCCATTCTCATGACATGATTTTATCTTCATTATATCTTTGGAGACAAGTGAAGTTGCTCAGTCACGTGCGACTCTGCGATCCCATGGACTGTAGCCTACCAGGCTCCTCCGTCCATGGAATTTTCCTGGCAAGAGTACTGGAGTGGGTTGCCATTTCCTTCTCCAGGAGAATCTTCCTGACCCGGAGATCAAACCAAGGTCTCCCGCATTGCAGGCAGATGGTTTACCTTCTGAGCCATCAGGGAAGCCCCTCTTTGGAGACATTATGTCCAAATACAGTCATATTCTGAAGTTACTGGCTGTTAGGACTTCAGTGTATGCATTCCAAGAGGACAAATCCAGCCATTAAAGGGACATAAAATGAATTCTCTGCTGATGTATTGGGTAACCAATATGTTTAAGATGTGGAGCCGTTTACTTAATAAATAAATTGTATACTTTTCAAAATTGGATGTTAGGAATCTCTTTTATTTCTCCTTTGACCCGGTTTGATTGTAGAGATGTGAAAAGGGTAAAGGCTGATGATGGTTATAATGACAGCAGCAGCCGCCATGTGATCATGTGCTGTAGTATGTACTGGGCTTCGGCCTGAGCTGCTGCTGCCGCTAAGTCACTTTAGTCGTGTCCGACTCGGTGTGACCCCATACATGGCAGCCCACCAGGCTCCACCGTCCGTGGGATTCTCCAGGCGAGAACATTGCCTTCTCCGTCAGTCTGAGCACTCGACAGTTTTTGTGTCTCAGGGGTGCTGCATGGTCAGCACGGAATTAGGGCATCTCCATTTAAGGATAGGTTGAATTTTCTTTGCTTGTCCTTGGGAATCTGGATGTAGATCCTGGCCTCAGTGCTCTGGGGCAGGGTCCGGGTTCATTCCTTTGTGAAGCAAGATAAAATTCTGTGTAAACCACTAATTACTGAGGTATTTTTGAGTTTTCTGTAGGTACAGGCTTTTTACTCAATATGGAAAAGTTGAATTATTCAGGTAGTGTTCTTTGGTGACAAACTAGCTTAAAAATGTCCCAGATCAAGAAAGTTTTTTAAAGAATATTTTAAATTATATCCTATCTGGCTCATAGCTCCAATACTCATCACTTTGTAGGTGCTCAGTAAGTAATTGTAGAATGAATAGATTTCAGTTAAAGCAAAAGGGAGAAATGCAGTCAGAGTGGCAGTGCCCATTAGAATCTCATGTTTGCGTTGTCAAAAGAGTATATTGCCTGCTCAGCCCTTGCAAGTTTTTGTTATCTGTTTTGTCAGCAAATATAGTGTGCATTGAATATTCACTTAATTGTAGACAGACAAAAGAAATAACTAGTTGGACCCTTTGTATTTTAGACCTCCCACCTGTTTGAGACTTGGAAATAATAGAACAGCAGTTTTGCCTGTCTGTACAGAAACTCCCTTCCTGTAAGATCTCACAGATAAGAGGGGCCTCTCACAGAGTACTTCTTATCTCCCAGTAGGCGGGATTGACGGTTGTGTGCGTTTTGCCCCAGCCTCTTGTCCTGTTGCTTTATTACTCGGCTGGATGGGGCTGCATTTGGAACTATAGATCTTGTTAAAAATCTTTCTTTATAGTCAAATTGTAAGTGTCTTTAGGTAAATTTTCCAGGATATTTGAGAAGTAGTAGGAAAAGGCAAAGAACTGAGTTGTTGCAATTCTTTTTTGAAAAAAAACCTTATATGGATGTGTATACATTTGTTGTTTGATTATTGTCGATTTGTTCTTCAAAAAAGTGGAATAATGAGCAGCCTTTTGGGAACTCATGCCTATTTTTGGCAGAATTCTTCTTGTTAGTATTCATAATAGTGCTGTAATTAACCTTATTGCTCTGTTTCTAGGCTTTTGATATAGTTTGTACTTGTGATTTTCTTTTTCTTAGTTTTGGGTACTTCAGTTCAGTTCAGTTCAGTCGCTCAGTCGTGTCCGACTCATTGCGACCCCATGAATCGCAGCACGCCAGGCCTCCCTGTCCATCACCAGCTCCCGGAGTTTACCCAAACTCATGTCTCTGGAGTCGGTGATGCCATCCAGCCATCTCATCCTCTGTCGTCCCCTTCTCCTCCTGCCCCCAATCCTTCCCAGCATCAGGGTCTTTTCCAATGAGTCAACTCTTTGCATGAGGTGGCCAAAGTATTGGAGTTTCAGTCTCAACATCAGTCCTTCCAATGAACACCCAGGATAATGAAGAAGAAATTTTAGATGTGGTATGAGAGAATAAATGGACTTCTCTGGTGGCTCAGCGGTCAAGAATCTGCCTGCAATGCAGGAGACCAGAGTTCAAGCCCTTGGTTGGGAAGATTCCCTGGAGGAGGACATGGCAACCTACTCTAGTATTCTTGCCTGGAGAATCCCAGGGACAGAGGAGCCTGGCGGGCTACAGTCCAGGGGGTCTCACAGAGTTGGACAGGACTGAGCAATGAAGCAGCGGCAGCACAGAAAATAAAATTTTGATTCCATATTAAAAGAATATTACCTCCAACTTGCTAATGCTGTTTGGGTTTTTTAAATTTAAAAAAATTCCTTAAATTAGAGAATAATTATAAGTAGTTGAATTAGATACTGTAATTGTTAAGTATGGATAAATGTTTTTCGGCTTTCTCATTTTTTTCATTGGTATCTGAATTTGTACCGTTTTCTGAGTCTTTATCATTTCAGTATTAGTGACTTTGAGTCTCATGTCCATTCAGTGGAATTTCATTAACTGAAAATGTTTGCTAAATTTTTAGATGTCTTTGTATGAATGAAACCCCTAAGGTTATACAAAATGCAATTGAATGTGACTGAGTTTAAATCAGACCTTTGTGATATATTTGTGTCTTAATTTAGGTTGGTTGAAGACCTTTGATGACTACTTTAGAGAGAAGACTCAGTATATTTTTAATAATATGGTCGTCAAGTTGAAAGAAGATCCACGGGGAAAATTTATGTGGTCTGAGATCTCTTACCTTTCGAAGTGGTGGGAAACTATAGATATTCAGAAGAAGGATGCTATTAAAAGGTTTGTTGTTTAAAACCATTGTTTTTTGAAATTAGGTAATATTAAATACATTAATTTTACAATGAAACAGGTGTTGACTTTTCAGAAGGTGAAAATTCTTAACTTTATAAATGAAACTTAAAAGATTTCTCCATATCCTTTTATTACCTTGATTCTGGTTCATTTCTGAAAAAGTGACCTGAAACTTCTCCATTGAAATTCTTATGTTCCAGCTTTATCCTTGCAATGGAATTACTACGTCAAAGGGGCTTAATGTTTTAAAGACTTTTTGAAGCATATAAATCAAAATGATCCCTGTAAAGGCGGTTTCAGTGTATTCTTCAGTCTTCATTTAGAAATGTACCAATTTCTCTGCGTATTAGGCAACAATGTAATTTTATCTAAAACTTATATCAATTTAAGTATTGGAAAATTTGCATTTTTGATTAGTGACAGTGTTACATGTTTTCTCATATATGCAGGCAGAACTTTAATGAACTGCTTGATCATGTGCTTTCCTTTCTGATTTCTAAGAGTATTTATGCACACATATGAACCCTTATTTTTCCTGAAGCTTTAAATTTCTTCTTAATTCTTAGTGTTTGACAAATAGACTCCAGAAGTTTTTATGGAGTCTAATGCATTAATCTGTTTTCCTGATGTTGGCTTTTCTGTCCTATTTAAGAAGTCGTACCCAACCTAGGAGGAGATCTCCCCCACCTTAGTGTTTTTAGCGCTCACTGTTATAAACCCCCGGGTTTACTCTTCAGTGTGGTGCGATGGGGGCCTCGGCTGCCTCCCTCCTCCCGCCACCCACCCGGCTTCCGGGAGTTGGAGGTTTGTCTTAGCATAAATTACTTTCTTGACTTATTTAGTGTCACATGTACAGCACTTACTGTATCACTTCCTGTGTTAAGTGCCTTACAAATGATAACTGATCATCTTTGCAGTAATCCTGTGAAGTGAGTCCAGTGACTGTCCTGATTGTACAGATGGGGTCACCCAGCTGGATGTGCCACACTGCTTACCATCCAGTCCAGCCTCAGCCCCATACGCTGTTTCCTTACACATTCATTCTTTCTACTGATTTGAAGTGCCATCTTTGTTGTATTTAAATAAGCATTGATTTCTGGGCTTTCTGACCTCTTTCATAGACTTTTCCGTCTAACTGTAATTGTTGCAAGCTTATGAGGTATTTCATTAACAGACAGTTTAAATCTTCCCATATTTTTCTTTATTGAAAAGTTCTTTTAATGAGTGACTACGTAATTTTCCCAGAGAGCTTTGAGATTAATTCTTCCTACTCTATCCCCCAAAAAAGAGGGGGAGATTTTGAGAGGTATTGACCTAAATGAAGGTAGATACCTAAATTAAAGGTGTTTTAGGGGAGAACTGGCTTTCCATTGTTATCTATCAGACATTTTTTTTTCCCCCTGATAGAATCCTTAAAATGCTTACAGGAGTGGTCAGGAAGATGTCATAAACGAGGGCTGTAGGCTCTGAGAGTCCTGCATTCACCAGGAGTAACTGCTGCCCCCGGAGGTCCACCCCCTCTTCCACACTTGCTGTGTGTGGCCACAGGGGACAGCTGTCAGGACATTCTTCCAGCTGGTCATGACAAGCTGGGATTCCAAGACGTTACATACAGTGTATTGACTTTTTAAGTTGAAGTGTTAGCAGCTAATTTAGATTAACATGCACACATACACATCCTTAGTTAAAATCAAGCTAACCACTGGTTTGCAAGTTTTCAAAAATTAAGAACTGCCCTGTAAATCTCTATGGAATTGGTGTTTGTTAGATATATAATTTTTTTTTAACTAAGTTTAAAGACAAATTTTTCTGTCTAGGTCTTATGTTGCTCCTTGAATATAAATAATGCTTTATAGTTTCTCAAATTGTTAGTTTATAACATTTTACTTAGATTGTACAGATTTTAAGATTTATTCCATCTGTAGGGTTTTTTTTTCCTTATTATTTGGTGGGACCTGATTTTTTTTCTTTATCCTGATTAGATTGACTGAAGCTCTTACTAGTTTTCGTTGGTTTTTGTACCCCCACTTGTTTCCTAAAAAACTTTTTGCATTTTACTGATATTTACTCTTGACTTTTCTGTTTTTATTTAATTCCTTCTGCCTGTTTTTTAACTAATGCTAAATGGGCCAGTTGATTTACTTGAGCAAGAAGTATTTCTCCCTATGTGTTTGCCTTTTAGCACTGCTCTTAGCTAGCATTCACATTTTTATGTGTTGTTTTGTTAATATGATATTTTTTCCTAAATCATCTGTAACTGTATTATTGTTTTCTTTTGCCATATATCTAGGTATGTATAAGTTATTATTAAATTTTTCATCTATCAGTTCAAATACTTTTCAGCTTACCTGTTTTGCTCTTACTAATTACAGTTTTCATTTTCCTATAACTCCGTTATCTAGTCATTTCTGGTCTCTCTTTGGCATATGCTTTTTAATTTTTTTGTTATATTTACTGCATTTTATGGAATTTTTTTCAAGGTCTTTTCTTCCCGTCTCACATTCAGTTATCGGTCATGTGGAGCCTGTCCTTTTCAGGCTTCGAGTGCATGGTTTTAACTGTGCTTTTTAATTACCTTTTAGTTCTGGATTCTTTATATTGTCGTGTATGTGTCCAGACGTTTTCTCTTCTTTTTTTTTAAGCTCACCCCATGAGGAATAACATGTATCCACACCTGGAATTTGTTTCCTTTCCTTTTCTAACTGAACACTGCTTGCATCTCATTCACCTGGTCTCCTTTCAGGACATGGTCTCCAAACACAGAAGTCACATCTTTCCTTTTCCTGCCCCAGGTCAGACAGCTCAGCTGTTATCTGAGCTCAGCTGGTCAGTGTGTTATTTCCCAGGGTGTTCAGTCCTTAGAGAGGGACACGAGGGTGGCTGGGTGAAAGGAAGGGGCGCAGGATGGAGGGCAGGTTGAGGCCATCCCTTGGAGCACAGGTGTGTCCCCAAGAGGCTTCCTGTCCTGTGTCACAGCCCCTGTCGAGCCTGTGGCGTGCCTTCTCATTGTTTCCGGTCCTTTGTTTAGCCTGGACTTCTGGCTTGCCCTCAGTCCTGTATGCCCACGACAGCCCCCTACGCGCCCCTCTCAGAGTCCGTCAGTGCTGCTTGCGGGCAAGAAAGCTAGCTGATATGTTGTTGTTGTTCAGTCACTCAGTTGTGCCCTACTCTTTGTGACCCCATAAACTGCAGCACACCAGGCGTCCCTGTCCTTTACCATCTCTGTGAGTTTTCTCGAACTCATGTCCAGTGAGTCAGTGATGCCATCTGACCATCTCACCCTCTGTCACTCTCTTCTCCTCTTGCCCTCAAACTTTTCCAGCATCAGAGTCTTTTCCAGAGAGTTGGCTTTTTGAATCAGGTGACCAAAGTATTGGAGCTTCAGCTTCAGAACCAGTCCTTTCAGTGAATATTCAGGACTGATTTCCTTTAGGATTGACTGGTTTCATCTCCTTGCAGTCCAAGGGACTCTCAAGAGTCTTGTCCAACACCACAGTTTGAAAGCATCAATTCTTTGGTGCTCAGCTTTCTTTATGGTCCAACTCTCACATCCATACATGACTATTGGAAAAACCATAGCTTTGACTATAGTGACCTACACTGGCAAAATGATGTTTCTGCTTTTTAATACACTGTCGAGGTTTGTCATAGCTGTTCTTCCAAGAAGCAAGTGTCTTTTGATTTCATGGCTGCAGTCACCGTCCGCATGATTTTGGAGCCCAATAAAATGAAATCTGACACTGTTTCCACATTTTCTCCATCTGTTTGCCATGAAGTGATAGGACTGGATGCCATCATCTTCGTTTTTTGAACGTTGAGTTTTAAGCCAGCTTTTTCACTCTCCTTTTTCACCTTCATCAAGAGGCTCTTTAGTTCTTCACTTTCTGCCATTAAAATGGTATCATCTGTGTATCTGAGGCTACTGATATTTCTCCTGACAATCTTGATTCCAGCTTGAGCTTCATCCAGCCCAGCATTTCGCATGATGTACTCTGCATATAAGTTAAATAAGCAGGGTGACAATATACAGCCTTGACATACTCCTTTCCCAATTTTGAACTACTCTGTTGTTCCATGTCTGGTTCTAACTGTTGCTTTTTGACAGGTTTCTCAGAAGGCAGGTCAGGTGGTCTGGTATTCCCATCTTGTTAAGAAGTTTCCACAGTTTGTTGTGATCTACACAGTCAAAGGCTTTATCGTAGTCAATGAAGCAGAAGTAGATGTTTTAGCTGATATATTTCTCCTCAAATCCTTTGTTGGAGAGCAGCGTTCCAGAAAGTATAAAAAAAAAGACATAGGTTTGCTCCCATTCTTTTGAATTCTGAGCTTATACTAAGTGGCTTTAGTGATAGAATTTTTTTTGACTGCTAGTGTAATGGTTATGCAATGGCTTGTTTTTCCCTTTTTGAAGATGAATCTATGGATTAAATGTCTGTAGCTAAATTTGCAAGCTAGCTGTTGCAGAGAAGAACCTGTTAATTCTAGCCGAGTTCTTTGTGAGCTTTTGTTGTCTCTGAAGAATACCGATTGATATGGGAATTTAACAGAAACATAGCTCAGGTGATCTTCATAATCGCTGCTGCGATGACTGGTTTGATTCTTCCTCCTGTGGTAGCAGTATGCAGCTCTAAAAGCTTTTAAAAACGAAAAATCTAGTTAACTAAAAGGAGATTCATGCAAACAACATCTAACTTCTTTATTTTATGTGACTGAAAGTAACTTAATCAAGTACAGTCATGGTTCCTACTTGTAACACATGTAACAGTGGATTTGAAAGGAACTGCCTTGTTAGAATCAGCCCATTTTCTGTCCACTGTTGTTTTATTTTGAAAATGACTGGTATGGTAACATTCTTGTTACTTTTTAAACTTTCTATTTGAATATTTTTTGGCTAAATTCAGTTTAAATACTGTGTGATATTTATAATACATAGAAATGTGGACCCTTATTCAAACAGCTGAAATGTTAGCCTTAGCATTTCCTTTGACTAGCACCCAGCATGTTACATATTCATTTTTCTTCTGGGCTCTGAGATATTGGAAAGGTTTTTACGTAGCATTTGCTTCTGCTATTGAGACCAGTGTTCAAGTGAGAAGCCCATTGAACTGTTGGAACCTAGAACAGTTTACATGTTTGCCAGTATCTTGACCAACTTCTCTGTGTGGACCTCTGATACGAAATAAGGCTCCAAATGCGTGTGTTAGATATTGTCTTCAGCACGTTTCTGGATTGCACTGCGTTGCCAAGCCTGAGTCTTTCATCTTTCTGCCATTCCCTCACATCTTTTTTTCCTAGGTTTATAGTTAAGTAAACCTTCTACCCTGTCCTAATAACTAGCTCTGCTTATTGAAATCAGAAAAATGTTTGAAGTTGCTTTCTTAAATAATACAATTGCAAACATATTGCAAACTTACATGCATTCTATATCTTGAGTTCACTAGAAAAAATAACCTTTAAAGTTCTTACACTAGCTAAATTATTATACAATTTATACAGGTCAGATTTTATGGTATTTAACCAAAGGCTGCTATAAAATTTGCAGAGCAATGAGAAGTTACAGTATGTCTTGTGATGTTCAGAGTAAATTGCAGGTTTGGATTGAGTTTAGAGCCTAAAGATACACAGCATTTCATCAAAGGAGTCAAAGCAGCGCCCGGTGTCTCAGATGAGTTTGGTTCTAGTAGTGAAGCAGAGGTGTACATGTATTTCAGAAAGTCTGTACTCCATCCCGACGCCCTCCAGTCGCGGCTCGTCTGGACCGCAGGGCTGGGCTCCCTCTCATTCAGTTCATCACTGGCTTCTGCTGACATCAGGTACGGGCAAGAGCCTGGAGTGCTCGTCAGCTGCTCTGTCTGTTGGGTACTTTTCAGTCCTCCTAGGGGACTTCTTTGCAGCGCTGACACTGACCACTCCATTCGCCTTGAAATTCTTTCCTTTGTTTGTCTTCTGTGGCCCAGAGCTCTTCTCCTGGCCCCAGGCGTGTATGGCTGAGCATTGCTTTGTCCTCCCCTCTGCCCCTTCCTACACATTCCACTCTCCCTGTGGGTGTCTGCGGGCCATGCCACACAGCTGTTTTAGTTTCCAAGTGTGTGGGCTGCTTCCAGATCTAAAGTGCCAACCTCACTTTCTCTCCTCTTCCCTCGTCAAGGGTGAGAGTAACAGCTAACACTTACTGAGTGGTTCCTCTGCTCAGTGTAGGAGGCATGTTCTCGGCAGTGCTATGTACTCGTTTAGCTGGTCCTAGGTCATGCCTGCGTGCTAAGATCCTGCATTATCCTCATTCTCCTGCTGAGGAAACCAGGGCAGAGGGGTCAGGAGTGTGCCTCGGGTCCCAGGGTATGAGCCTGCCCATGTCTCTTCTTGGCTTGCAGATGCCTCAGTGACATCCAGCGTCAAAAGGCCCCCTCCGCTGGGCACACCCTTGCTCTGGCCAGGCTCCTCCTGGCCTGCTGCCCTTCCCTCCATCACTTCTTGCCTCACACCCCACTCTAAGCCCTGTTGAACCATGTGGATGTCCACAGTCAGTTATTTTCTCCTTCTTAGGAATTTGCTCATGAGTTTAGCTGAGATTTTTTTTTTTCCCTTTTGTGCATTGGATGATCTCAATGCTGTTGATTCTTTAAGACTCAGCTGAAATACTACCTCACTGCCGAAGCCTTCCCTTATTTTCTCCATCATCTATTCAGCAAGTATTTACTGTGCTAGACTCCAGGGATACAAGAAGTGAATTAGACGTACCTGGTCCCAGCCCTCAGGGCAGGGGAGGGAAGACGATGTAATTAACACAGTATCACAATAAAGTTTTTCCTTTTGTGGAGACAAGAAGGTCTTGGAAAGCTTCCTGAAGCAAGTGGTATTCAAGTTGAAACTGGAAAGGCTATTAGAGTAGCACTCTGCCAGTAGCAGAGAGTGGGGAAAGGATTCCAGGTTATGAGAGAATTGGGATTGTGGGCTAGGGATTAGCAAGAACATGGCATATTCAAACGCCTGAAAGAAGTGTATCGGGCTGCGGCAGAGGGTGTGCGTGCAGGGGCCGAGTCCCGCGTAGTCATCAGGGAGGTGCGAGTTAAAACTACTACAGGGTGCTAGCCAATCCCCTTACAGGGCGGCGGTCAAAAGGGCTGACACCACCAAGGCTTGGGAAGAGTGTGCAGCGACGGTAACGCTTACACTGCTAGTGGGGGTGTAGAATGAGAAAGCTACTTTCTGAAAGTTGAATATCCACCAGCTTTCCAAGCCCTTCTTGCTCGCATAGGAGGAACCACTTTATTGTGATCAGTTTCCTTCCATTGTCTCCCCTCCCCTGCCCTGAGGGCTGGGACCAGGCAAGTCTAATTCTTGGGGGCTCCATTCTAGGAATTTATCCAAGAGAGATAAAAACATGTCACAAAAAAGACTTTCATAGACATTCTCATAGCAGAATCTTTTATAATGACTTCAAACTGGAAACAGTTCAAATATCCATCAACAGAATAATGAATTAAAATTTTGTGCCATATTTAAACAATGGATTACCACTTGTCAATGGAAAATAATGTTACTGAAATATACAGAAATGTGGATGAATCTAACAAACATGTTAGCAAAAGAATCCTGACAGCAAAGCATATTGTATGAGTCCGTTTTATGAAGTCTGAGAGTAGCTAAACTAATCTATTGGGATATAAATCACAAAATAAGAATATCTTTTTTTTTGTAGTTACTGTTGGGGGAATTGATTGCAAAAGGGCAGAAAGGAAATCTCTGAATAGCTTATGTCTTTTTTTCGGTAGCAACAGGTGCAATTAATGGTTATAAACACTTGTCAAAATACATCAAACTGAACACATGTATATTATGTGTTGCTATATCTCAATTATAAATACTTTAGCAAAAATGATCAGCCATAACATAATGATACATGTCTATTTATTAACATGGAAAGATGTTTATGCTATATAGTATTAAGTAAAATAAACTGGTTAAAAACTATGTCTACCGTAACCTTTTATGTATTTATAGAAAGACATTAAGAGTGAATTTTTCAACTTTATTCTTCAACCTCATGTATTTTCTGATTTATTTGAATGAGTATTTTATTGTTTTTATTTTTTTTAAATGAGAAAATGAAATAATATTTACTATACTATACAGTGAAATATTTAAAGTATATCTTATTAAAATTTTACAGAAACTATTAGTTAAACCATCTAATATGATAAGTATTCTTAAATGAATTTTCATGACTATTTTATGCTATAGTTTTGTTTGTTTTTAGTGCTTAAAAGAAATCAGGGTGGTATAGCACTTAACAGTTTCGAAAAACGTTTAATTCACATTTTAACGTAAGTCTGAACATATGAAGGGGACACGGTGAGGTAAGGTGCTGACTACTCCTGTTTCTTTGTCATCTAAGTCTTCACAGGAGGCAGCTATTGTGATCAGACATATATAATTTATAGAGAAATAGGAAAAGATATGTTCATGTACATGTGTGCAAAGACACATTCATATGTGTTATGCAAATGATAGCATGCCACACACATTGTGCTTTTTTTTGAGTGCATCTTTTTTATTGTAGTATAATGTACATAACTTAAAATTTATCATTTTAACGATTCTATGTGTGACATTTGCTGGCATTACATATATTCACATTGTCTTGCAGCATAACCATCACCCGTCTCCAGAGCTTTTTCATCATCCTAAATTGCAATGCTGTGCCTATTAAACAATAACTCCCCTTCCCCCTTCAGTCTGGCCTGGCAATCACCATTCTGCCTCTGTCTCTATCAATTTGACTCTGTAGGTGAAATCATACAATACTTGTTTTTTTGTGTCTGCCTTGCTTCACTTCGCATACTGTGTTTGAGGTTCTTCCGTGTTGAAGCATGTGTCAGCTCCCTTCTTTCCCAGGGCTGAAGAATGTTCCATTGCACGAATGTGCTGTGTCTGGTTTATGTATCCACCCGTCAGTGGACATTTGGATTGTTCTGCCTTTGGGCTATTGCAAAAATGCTGCTGTGAACATGAGTATATAAGTACAGTTCGAGTCCTTACTTTCAGTTCTTTTGTGTGTATACCCAGAAGTGGAATTGCTGGATCATGCCACAGTTCTATGTTCAATTTTTCACAGAACTCCCATACTGTTCTCCATACTAGCTGCATCATTTCACATTGCCACTAGTAGTACTTGAGGTTTCCAGCTTCTGTGCATTTCTTATCAACACCTGTTTCCTGTTTTTCTTTCCTTTCTTTTTTTTTTTATAATAGCCATCCTAATGAGTTTTGTACCATGCTTTTTAAACTGAATATATCTCAGAGAATCTTAGTCTTTGCTGTGAGTGGGCCTTCATTTAACGTCTCCTGATTAACGGCCCTGTACTTTCTTTTCTGGTCTCTTGTGAATGCGTGGAGTATATCTTTATCTTCAGTGTATACAGTTGACCCTTGATAATCCTCAGAGGATTGGTTGCAGAGCCAGCCCCAGGATACCAAAATCCTTATATAGAATTGAGTAATATTTGCATTTAACCTACACACATTTCTCCTGCATACTTGAAGCCATCTCCAGATCACTTACGATATCTAACACAATGTGAATGTCATGTTAATAGTTGCCGATAGCATGTCAGTGCCGTGTGCATAGCTGCTAGTGTGTGGCAAATTCAAAGTTTGCTTTTGGGACTTTCTGAAACCTTTTCTTTTTAAAATTTTCCTTCAGAAGTTGGTTTGATTTGTGGACACAGAACCTGCGGATATGTAGGGCTGACTGTGCAGTGGTTTTGTTTATTTCTATCTATTTTCTGACTTCATTTTAATGAGCATAGATAAAAGTATATATGCATTTTAAAATTTGATAGTTATTGCTAGTCTTAAGTAACCATACCTATTTCTAAACATCGTTGACATCACAGTATGTTGTACAACTTTTTGATCTCATTGAAGTTTTAATTTGCATTTCCTTATGAGTGACATTAAACTTCTTTTCATTTTTAGGAGCTAGTTATTTCTGAAATATCTGCTTCATATCTTTTGTTTGCATTTCTTTGGGTTTGTTGGTACTCTTTTCTGTTAGGAACACCGAGATTTAAATGGTTAGCAAAACAGATATGATTCCTGCCTTCGTGAGCCTGTAGTCTATTGGGGGACAAAAGCAGTGAACATGAAAATGTGTTATTAAATTTCATGAAAAGTGCCATGAAAAAAACTTCTGGATTTTATGAGAGATAACAATTTAGGTGGGGTTTGGGTGGAGTGTGTTGGCCAGAGAAAGTCGTAACGGATCCATTATGAGCCAGTGAGGCAAATATTGGGCGAGGATCCTGCAGACAGAGAGAGCATAGACTGCAAACTCAGAGACAGGGCATGCTCGGAGCGAAGTGAGCAGATGAGGAGAGGTGACCCAGTGGCCGTTTGTCCCTCACCTACCCTCTGAAGACGGGCACCTACAATACTCAGAAGAGGACTGTGCGTGTCCCGATTATTATCTGAGGGGTTTTAAGACAAAACTTGTTTTTACTCTCCTGTTAGATACTCCTCATGAAAGGCATACGAATCAGATAATCTGATGAGCAAATGTTTTTAAATTATTAATTGATTCATTGGGAGCCTCTATCTTTTTGAGTTTTCCATTTAACTAGTTTTTTATTTAAGAATGAATCCCTGTGTATCATCATGTGTTATTTCGCATTTCCCCAGATGTGTGATTACAAATTCAACTCGTTGTGTCATGTGAAATTAATTTGTGATTCTTTGATGCTGGCAAAATGAGGCATTGTTTGCTGCTGAGCTACCTGTAACAACTTCCCCGTCAGGGAAGAAGGCTCTTTGCGTCTGTCCTTGTATGTGTGACCCAAGTCCAAACGTGTGATGCGTTTGCCTAGAGGGAGGGGGCACTCAGGGAAAAGGGCTTGCCGCTTCCCGTGCTTGGCAAGTCAGTTCATCTGTGTGAGTTCTGTATCCTGAGCAGAGTGAGCTGTGACAGAAATGCTCAGCTTACTTTTGATCAGTGTCCTCTAAAGCTTTTTGTAACAAGCTTTCAAGCAGGGAAATTGTAGAGACAGAGAAGTACATAGTGGCTTACAGATCAGCCATTTGAAAAAGTAAACTAAGGGTGTTGTTGTTAATTGTGAAAGTCAGTGCCTGGCTTCCTATTTTCTGGACTTGGTGCACATACATGCTCCTTCCTCTGCCTCTCTTTCCTTGTCTTTTCATTTGTTTCTAGATCTCTTGTTTACTGGGAAATGTTAGAAAGAGCATTCACGCAAAGAATTAACCAGAAACCAGCAAGTGTCTTGGCAGAAATTAAGCAATAGACCCTATGAGATGGGCACATCATTTTTGATTTTGCACTTCCTTTTTTTTGAGTGATAATAGTGGTTGTTATTGGGGAATTAGATCTGGGTAATTTTGTTTCCAGTTTTATTCATCCCTTAAGTTTTATCATTAGAACGGTAGGCATTGTTCTCCTAAAAGTAGTGTAAGTGGTATGCTTGTTTGTTTGTTCAAAACAAAGAACCTTTTATTGGAGTATAGTTGACTTACAGTGTTGTGTTAGTTCCAGGAATATAGCAAAGTGATTCAGTTATGCATATATCTATGTATGAGTATGTATATTCTTTTTCAGATTCTTTTTCATTATAGGTTATTGCAAGATACACGGTTCCCTGTGCCATACAGTAGGTCCTTGTTGCTGTACTTCCCTGACAGTTGCAGAGAAATGGCTCAATTCAGGCTTGTTGAGTGTTAAGTGAATGGAAATATTACTTGGAAACACCTGTATTTGTTCTAAGTAGCTTCTTCTCTGTTTCCCGTTACTTGATTTTAAAAACTTATGAAAGTGTCAGATGTACATCTTGCAGTCTGTCTTAATTTTATTTTGTTTGGTAACAATGGCAATTTTAAATATGGTGTTTTTTGTAGGATAGCATGGCCTTTCTGCTATTGCTTATAAATATTTTTCCTAATCAGTTCCTGGAGTGTTATTTTGCAAGGCTGTCAGGACTGTGTTCTGTCCCCGTCACCACATGGTGCTGCTGGTCGCTGTGCCCCGTGAGGTCGATGGTTTCGTGTTTGTTGGGACCGTTCTGTCCGGTCACTCCTCGGATGCTTCTCCAGCGCTCCTTGCGCACGCTCTAGGATCAGGGGTGTGCGCGGCAGATCTGGGTGCTGCTGCGGTTCTCATGTGTGCCTCTGTCTTTGTTGTAACTGGTCAAGTGGCACTTTGGCTTGACACAGTGAGTATTTTATATTAAGCCTGACCTTCCTGCCTGTAAGACTGTCTGGTTTATAATCCGGTTTTCACCATTTGTACATATGGACTCACTAACCTGATTACCTGGCCAGGTGTCCACTAATTGTCACATTGCTTTGTGTCTTAATTGTCACATTGCTTATGTCTTATTCTTAAACTGAGAATCTCATTCATGCATTCCCTATTCATCTAGCAACAGAGTGCCCATTACATGCCAAGTAAGTTTCTCAGTGCTGGGCCTGGAAAAGTGACCAAAGCAGCACGTCCCGGTCCCGTCTCTCCTGGAGCTTGTATTGTAACGGTCGGTAGGACAAGGAAGGGTGGGTATCCTGGAGACTTCTGTGGCTAGGCTTATTTGAGCTGAGAAAGGAAAGACAGGAGAAAATAGATAAGAAAATTATGAAAAACAGTTAAGTGAGCAGGGGCTTTCATGCCTCCCCTATATTACAGATGGGATAGTCTTTAAAATAATCATTGTGTACAGATAAGAATTCAATCTGTAATCTCAGTAGTATCTCAGGCATCATGGGGAGGGGGAAGGGATAAAGTATTCACAAATGGAGTTGAAGAAATTTAATATGCATGATTATTTGCCTGGTTGGCTGTTTCTTGGAGCCCATTTATGCCTATGGGACAGAAAATACGTAGCAAAATAAAACTGACAGATATAGGTGAAAAATTCCATTGTCTGAGTGATTTTTTTTTCCATTTAATCTTAATAGTATTCAAATTAATTAATTTATAATTTCGATTCTCTGTTTAGGAGAAGCACAGATTTTGTTTTGGCCAATTTATTTGTGATATTTTCCCAAAGATCTGTTTACTGAAATACTGAGCTAAGGAGGTCAAGTATTTATGTTTGATGGCTAGAGATTAAATTCTTATTCATTCCTGACATCTCAGGCTTCCAAGTACCGGCCGTAGGTATAAGGGGCTGGGGCTGGTCATGGCCTCTAGAGTGTGGCTGAGTCAGGCGATCACCAGGAAAAGAGGAAGAACCAACCGGTAATGAAGTCGCGTTGGCAGGAAGAGTGGGACAAAATAGCCTCGGATTGCGTTGTGTTCTTAAAGAAATACAGTTGTTAGGAATTCCCATCTTTTTTCTTGTAAGTTCTGATGTGGGCCTGTGAGAACCTGAGGATCTGAGGTTTGACTGGATGTTTGGATTTCTTTAGATACAATAATGAGCCATCATATTCTCTGTGTGAGATTGCATTAGTTGGTGATCCCCGTGGTAACACAGATGTAATTAATACCTTTTGACTTTACACAAGGAGATCATTCATTCATTCGCTTTTAGAGATTGTGTCCTTATTCATTCTGTCATCGGTTCTGTGTTTGAAAAAACCAGATGTTTTGGTAATGCTGTAGCTTCTGTTGTATGCTTTGTAGGAAATTGTCTATTCTCCATGCCTCTGGTCTGTTTCGGCTAACTCTGGCTTCATACTTGGCTGTTAGGTTACAGGCGTTCCGTGGTATTTGTCCTTATTAGAGCTGCTCTTCCTTTTGAAATTTTACAGCATTTTCAAAACCACCTGTCACAAACTCAGAAGTCTGTGGCACTTAAGATGTTTGCTAAAGTTCTTGACATTTATACTTCCTCATGTAGTTTTTCCCCACTCCAGTACTCTTGCCTGGAGAATCCCAGGGATGGGGGAGCCTGGTGGGCTGCAGTCCATGGGGTCGCACAGAGTCGGGCACGACTGAAGCGACTTAGCAGCATGTAGTTTTTCAATTTTTTAATTAGTTGATGATTTTTTTCTTTCTCTGAGAAAGATGTAACATTTTAGTTTTCCAGGATGGGGGATCTAGTTACTTTGTATGGTGTTATGTAAAGGAGAACCCAGTGAACAGATAATAATAATGTTAGAGCTTTTCACTCAGTAATGAAACATAAACTTTATAGCCTATATTATAACTGTCTCTGGAGCAGGGTGCTTTATAGTGTCTTCTGTATTCCCAGAAGCATGTGATAGTTACTGGCTTTACCTTTATTGTTACTTTTGTAGTTCGCGTGATTAACTTATTAATGTCAGAAGTACTAAAGTAAATCCTGACTTTTCAGCATAACTATAATGAAACAAATACTGTGCTTAAAATAGCTGTCCACCAGTAAACACTCATCAAGCACGTGCTCTGAGTAAAGTACTTTGCTAGGTGCCCAGCAAGATGCAGAAATAAATGAGGCGCGGCTGTTGACTTCAGGAAGTTGCCTGGGAGGCCATATCCTTTATGAGATAGAACTTCCAGAGTTACCCATGTGGCTTTGTCTTTAGGACAGGTTACCTTAGATACTTTACCACGTGTGCTTTATCAGTGTCCCAAAGTTGAAATTCATTCACTGTTTTGTTTTGTTTTGTTTTTTAAATTAGTGTAAATACCGGTTACATTTAAAGGCTATACCTAATGTTTATGCTGTCTTACTTTTTTATTTGAGCTTTTCTTACATGTGTTAATGTAAATTCTTATCTTATTTTCTCCCTAGTTTACTAGAAAATGGTCAGTTTGAAATTGTGACAGGTGGCTGGGTAATGCCTGATGAAGCTGGGACACATTATTTTGCCTTAATTGACCAACTAATTGAAGGACATCAGTGGCTGGAAAGAAACCTGGGTATGTATCGGTGTCTTTCTCTTTCCTACAGACGGCTATGTGCTGTGTTTACTCGCTCAGTCGTGTCCGGCTCTCTGTGACCCCATGGACTCTAGCCCACCAGGCTCCTCTGTCCGTGGGGATTCTGTCCATGGGGATTCTCCAGGCAAGAATACGGGGGTGGGTTGCCATGCCCCCCTCCAGGGGATCTTCCTAAACCAGGGGTCGAACCCAGATCTCCCGCATTGCCGGCAGGTTGTTTACCATCTGAGCCACCAGGGAAGTCCAAAAATACTGGAGTGGGCCTATCCCTTCTCTAGGGGGTCTTCCCAACCCAGGAATCAAATCAGGGTCTCTTGCATTGCAGGCAGATGCTTTATCAGCTGAGATATCAGGTAAGCCCTGGTAGCTCATGTGGACTACTTTGGGCAGTTCATTTTGGGAAAGGTGTGATGGGGTCTTTTATTTTTTTAATGATTAATTTTTCTAGGACTGATTGTTACTGAATAATGTATTTTTCATTGATTTCTGTCTTTGGACCGTAAACTCAGTTACGCAGGTATAACACGGTCGCTTAGGGTCATCTACCTTGCTTCACCTATTATTTGATCAGTTTTGTTTATTAATTTTAGTATTTTTTCCTAAAAATATCCTACTGGAATTCTAATCATGTGTTAGTTAAGACTCTTGATCATAAAAGGCAAAAACCTAATTTCCCAGCTTAAGCAAAGGGGAAGAAAAGAAGGAAAGGAAAATACTAGTTTTGTCATTGAGAATTCCAGAGATAGGGTAGCTCCAGGACAGACGGGACCCAGAGGACGCAGACTGTGTTGTGTGGGTGCTGTCTCTTGGTCCTGCTTGCTTTTGCGTCTCCTCCTGGTGAGTGCGGTGGCCAGAGACAGCCAAGACGTTGGTCTTCCTAGCCTAACAAGAGGAGTCTGCATTTAATACCTTGCCTGACTGGCCCACTTTGGGTTAGATGCTTATTTCCGAGTCAGTTTGTTGTGGCCAGAGGTATAGGAGCTGAAATCACTGAGACCTGGTTAGTTTGATAGAAATGGTCTTGAGGAAAGAGAGATTTGAGGCAGTGTCAGCCTCACTTGAACCATATGAATGGGTCCTGTAAGGGGAGAAGGATCCTGAACTGATAAAATCAGTTCATACAACTCATAAGAACATGGGACTAATTGAAATCTTTGTTGATATATATTTGCATTCTGCATCATGGTATTATGGGTGGTGGCTCAGTAGTAAAAAAATGTGCCTGCCAATGCAGGAGATCCGATCCGGGTTTGATCCCTGGGTCAGGAAGATCCCCTGAAGAAGGAAATGGCAACCCACTCCAGTATTCTTGCCTGGAAAATCCAATGGACAGAGGAGTCTGGCGGGCTACGGTCCACGGGGTCACCAAAGACTTAACAACCAAAACAGCAGCAAGCAGCGTGTGTGTAATTGTGTTCAGTATTTCTCAGTGCAGTTTTGTAGTTTATAGTAAATACACATTTTTAATTGAAATTATTTCTAGATATTTTATTGTTTTAAAATATTTTAAAAATATTCTGTTAGAAATGAAACTCCCCAACCCCATTAATATTTGCTTTTTATTTTGGAATAATTTCAAATATAAGCATTGTAAGAGTACTACGAAGAACTCCCATAAAGCCCCGATCACACTCACCAGTTACGAACATTTTGACACATTTGCTTTTCTTTTTTCTCTCTCCGTATTGTTGTTGTTGTGATTCTTGGAGAGTAAGCCGCGGATACCGTCGAGTTAGCTTGGCAGGTCAGAGATTGCCCTCCTTAGAAAGGTCTTGCTTGCAGCGCTGGTCTTGGGTGGGTGTCTGAAGAGCTGAATTCTTAAATGATGAGTAACTCACTGTATTTAAACCGCTTGTAAAACCAATGTAGTATGTGATAAACACTTGTTTTCCTTCTGGGAGTCGAACCATGTTGTGAACTAGACGGAGAGTACCCCCATGACCAGACTCCAGTGAAAACCTTGGATGCAGTCTTTAGTGAGCTTCTTTGGTTGACAGCGTTTCAGGTTCTGTCACTGTGCGTTGGTGGAGTAATGAGCTCCGTCTGCGTAATTTGTCAGAGAACTCTTAGAAGCTTGGGCCTGGTTTCCTGTAGACTCTTCCCTGAGTGCCTTTTCTTTTTGCTAATTTTTCTTTGTATCTTTTCACTATAGTAAACGATAGCTGTGAGTGTGGCTACGGAAGTCTGGGGGTGGACTTAGGGACCCCCTACTTAGTGCCACTTTTCTTACATATTGAGTTGGCCAAAAATTTCCTTCAGTTTTTAAGTAAAAATAAAAGACACATTCTTTATTTTCATCAGGAACCTTACTGAACAAAGTATTCACCATTTTGTCCCACTACCTTCTGCCATTTTTCAGGCAACTTTATAACTCTGTTTTCCCAAAACTTTTTGTCTTTTTGAGCAAAGAACTGTTCCAGGTGCCTTTTTATAGTCTTCTAGGGAATTGAAACTTTTTCCATTAGGAGAATTTTGTAAAGACTGCAGTAAGTGGATTTTGTGGACTTTTTCTTTATGTTTAGCTTTTATGGATGTGTAATTTACATGCAGTGCAACATATAAATCTTCACTGTAGAGTTCTGACAGATGTATATACCCATGTAACCCTGTTGTCATCATTCTAGAAAGTTCCCTCATCACCCCCCACCCCCGCCCCGAATTTCTCCCTGCGGCCAAGTGCTCTGCGTTGCTATCACTGTAGATTACTTTCACTCATTTAAGGTATAACACCTTTGGATCTGACTTCTTTTGTTCAGGATAGCTTTTTTCACATTGTTTCATAAGTAGCTATTATCTTACATACCATAAAAGTTACTCATTTAAAGTGTACAGTAGTTTTTGGTGTTGTTACATAGTTGTGTAGCCATAACTACCATCTGTTTTAGAACTTTATCAACATCCCCAAAAGGAACCTCTTGTTCATTAATAGTCACACCCCTTTCTGACTCCTTCCTTCTCTGTCCTACGCTCAGGTGACCACTGATCGATCTCCTTAGTGGAACACACACACACGCACACACGTGCACACACGCGCGCACGCACACACGCACGCGCGCACACACGTGTGCGTGCGTGCGCGGATTTGACTCTTCTGGACATTTCACATAAATGGAATCATACAATGCGGCCTTTTGTGACTAGCTTCTTTACTTGGCATAATGTTTTCAAGGTTTATCCGTAGCATGTATCAGTGATTTGTTCCTTTTTATGACTGAATAATGTCCTCTTGTATGGATATACCATATTTGTTTATCCATTGTTTTTCCACCTTCAGCTAAGGGGCGTTTAGCTTGTTCTCCTTTTTAGCTGCTGTGCATGTCTGTGTGGCTCTTTGTGAGGACGGACGCTCTCCCGGTTGGGCTGTGTCCCTGGGAGCGGAGTCTGAGAGCGCCCCCGAGGACGCTGGCCTCCTGGCTGTGCCTCTGGCAGCGCTCCCAGTCGTCTTTGCTAAACAGTTTGGAGCCGCTTGTTTTCGGCACTGTTTTTACAGTTGGTTTTGGGATACTTTTTAAAATTATTTAGTCTTTGGTTATTAATTTCTGTTTTTATAAGTTTTATTGTATAAAACTGACCATTAGAAACTTTAAATTTGAGTTTTTAAGGTTATCTTTTGCCTAAAATATGCATTTTGTAACTGTTCTCAGACTCCTCTTAAGTTCTAATATTAGATATATTTGGATTAATAATGTTATTCATATTGCTGATGTTTTGATTTTAAGTCTGTTAGATTTGCCAGCACTTAAGTGGTATGTTTTACCCTTTTTAATGATTATTTCCTGTAACTTTTCTTACTTTTACTTTTATGTATTTTAACAATGTTATTCTTACATGAAAACACAAAATCTTTCCTGGTTTTTATTGACACATGTGCCTTCTTTTTAAATTTTGGACTTTTCTTATACTGCATTTTCCCTTAAATTTGTCACCTAGCCCCTTTTAAAAATATTTACTTATACCAAGACAAATCCTTGCAGAATACTGGGTTTCCCTCTAACTCTCTCCAAAGCTTTCACCCCTTTCATGTCAGTTTTGAACAACTCTCTCTTTCCCCTGTCGTTACATCTCAGGGACTCTTCAGTCTCTTGCGGCGAGGTTGCTCCATCCTGTGTATCGGGTGGTTTTGATTGGAGAAGATCACTGGTGATGATGAAATCTCAGACATCACTGTAACTGTTCATGTTGGTTTTTACTCTTGTTTGTAAGCTTATTCTGCCCTTGTTATTCTGGACAATATATGAAGAAGTGAAGTCGCTCAGTCATGTCTGACTCTTTGTGACCCCATGGACTGTAGCCCACCAGGCTCCTTGGTCCATGGGATTCTCCAGGCAAGAATACTGGAGTGGTTGCCATTTCCTACTCCAGGGGATCTTCCTGACCCAGGGATCGAACCCAGGTCTCCCGCATGGCAGGCAGACGCTTTACCCTCTGAGCCACCAGGGAAGCCCTGGACAATATATACTCCATTTAAAAAAAAAAAAATTTAATTGAAGGATAATTACTTTACGGTATTGTCATGGTTTTTGCCATACATCAACATGAACCATTTTATAGCTTAATTTGACTTAATTTCAAATTTGTAAAGAGTTGCATGCTAGTATTTGGGAAGGGCTCCTATGTATACTATATAATTGACTCTCCATATTCACTGGTTCTGCATCTGATGATTCAACCAACCATGAATGTAAAATAATTGAAAAAAATTTTTCTGGTAAGTTCCAAACAGCAAAACTTGAATTTGCCATGCCTGGCAGTTACTTAAATATTAGCTTGCTGCAAAAGTAATTGTGGTTTTGAATCCTGAATTTTAAATCCTTGTAACTAGGCTCAAACACATTTTTTTTTAATCAAAATAGAAACCATTACAATCAACACATTTTTGCCAGTGAGAAGTTTGTTTATTCCTGTAACATAAAACTTTGTGCCTTGAGGTGTGACAAACTCTTGGAAAGCACTTTCTGTATCCTGCTGGTTGTGGAGGCGTCTTCCCTGCTGAAAGTGGTCGTGGTGCTTGACAGAGCGGTAGTCATCTGGCGGCAGGCCAGGTGAATATGGCGGATGAGGCAAACCTTGATAGCCCGGTTTGTTCACCTTGTGAAGTGTTACTCATGTAGCATGCGGTCGGGCGTTGTTGTGGAGGAGCGCTGGGTGTTCTCTGTTGACCAGTGCGGCCACAGGCCTGGCAGGGTTTGGTGCCACTCATCGATTTGCTGAGCATACTTCTCAGAAGTAGTGGTTTTGCTGGGGTTCAGAAAGCTGTAGTGGAGCAGACCATCAGCAGTTGCACAAACAGTGACCATGACCCTTTTTTTGATGCAACTTTGGTTTTGGAAAGTGCTTTGGAACTTCTTCTCAGTCCAACCACTGAGCTGGTCTTCACCAGTTGTCATACTTTTCTTCACCCATCACAAACTGATCAAGAAATGGTTTGTTGTCGTTGTGTAGAATAAGAGAAGATGACACTTCAAAATAAAGCTTTTTTTTTGCTTTGTGGTCAGCTCATGAGTTACCCACCTACTGAGCGTTTTCACCTTCCCAGTTTGCTTCAGTGCCAAAGGACCATGGTCTGGTTGGCGTTGAGCTCTCTGGCACCTTCTCGTGCAGCTGTAAGGGGACCAGCCCTGACACCTGCTCTCGGGCGTCACTGTCAGCTTCCCATGTCTGGCCACCGCGCTCCGCATCTTCAAGGGCCTCGTGTCCTTTGCGAAGCTTGTGGAACCACTGCACTGCATGTTGATGAGCAGTTCCCAAGTCAGACGTACTGTTGATCTTGTCATCTGTCCTTGCGGCTTTATGACCCATTTTGAACTTGAACAAGAGTTCAGATTTGCTTTTTGTCTTGTACTGTTGATCTTGTGATCTGTCTCTGCGGCTTTATGACCCATTTTGAACTTGAACAAGAGTTCAGATTTGCTTTTTGTCTTGCATCATTTAAAATACGTATAAAACAAACAGCAAGTAATAAGTCATTAGCAAAAACATAAAGCAAGAAATGTGCATTAAAATAATGTGTAACAAAACCACATTTAAGAATGTATTCCAGTATCAAAAGGGCAAAGTTCAGCAATGCAAAATAGCAATTACTTTTGCACTATCTTTATAGTATTTACATTGTATTTATAAGAGTGAACATTGACATTCCAGGAATCAGCGAACTAAGATGGACTGGAATGGGTGAATTTAACTCAGATGACCATTATATCTACTACTGTGGGCAGGAATCCCTTAGAAGAAATGGAGTAGCCATCATGGTCAACAGAAGAGTCTGAAATGCAGTACTTGGATGCAGTCTCAAAAACGACAGAATGATCTCTGTTCGTTTCCAAGGCAAACCATTCAATATCACAGTAATCCAAGTCTATGCCCCGACCAGTAACAATGAAGAAGCTGAACTGGAACGGTTCTATGAAGACCTACAAGACCTTTTAGAACAAACACCCAAAAAAGATGTCCTTTTCATGATAGGGAACTGGAATGCAAAAGTAAGAAGTCAGGAAACACTTGGCATAACAGGCAAATTTGGCCTTGGAGTACAGAATGAAGCAGGGCAAAGGCTAATAGAATTTTGCCAAGAGAACGCACTGGTCATAGCAAACACCTTCTTCCAACAACACAAGAGAAGACTCTACACATGGACATCACCAGATGGTCAACACTGAAATCAGATTGATTATATTTTTTGCCGCCAAAGATGGAGAAGCTCTATACAGTCAGCAAAAACAAGACCGGGAGCAGACTGTGGCTCAGATCATGAACTCCTTATTGCCAAATTCAGCCTTAAATTGAAGAAAGTAGGGAAAATCACTAGACCATTCAGGTATGACCTAAATCACATCCCTTATGATTATACAGTGGAAGTGACAAATAGATTTAAGGGACTAGATCTGATAGACAGAATGCCTGATGAACTATGGACAGAGGTTCGTGACATTGTACAGGGGACAGGGATCAAGACCATCCCCATGGAAAAGAAATGCATAAAAGCAAAATGGCTGTCTGGGGAGGCCTTACAAATAGCTGGGAAAAGAAGAGAAGCGAAAAGCAAAGGAGAAAAGGAAAGATATTCCCATCTGAATGCAGAGTTCCAAAGAATAGCAAGGAGGGATAAGAAAACCTTCCTCAGCAATCAATGCAAAGAAATAGAGGAAAACAACAGAATGGGAAAGACTAGAGATCTCTTCAAGAAAATTAGAGATACCAATGGAACATTTCATGCAAAGATGGGCTCGATAAAGGACAGAAATGGTATGGACCTAACAGAAGCAGAAGATATTAAGAAGAGGTGCAAGAATACACAGAAGAACTGTACAAAAAAGATCTTCACGACCCAGATAATCACAATGGTGTGATCACTCACCTAGAGCCAGACAACCTGGAATGTGAAGTCAAGTGGGCCTTAGGAAGCATCACTACAAACAAAGCTAGTGGATGTGATGGAATTCCAGTTGAGCTATTTCAAATCCTGAAAGATGATGCTGTGGAAGTGCTGCACTCAATATGCCAGCAAATCTGGAAAACTCAGCAGTGGCCACAGGACTGGAAAAAGTCAGTTTTCATTCCAATCCCTAAGAAAGGCAATGCCAAAGAATGCTCAAACTACCCCACAATTGCACTCACCTCACACGCTAGTAAAGTAATGCTCAAAATTCTCCAAGCCAAGCTTCAGCAATACGTGAACTGTGAACTTTCAGATGTTCAGGCTGGTTTTAGAAAAGGCAGAGGAACCAGAGATCAAATTGCCAACATCTGCTGGATCATCAAAAAAACAAGAGAGTTCCAGAAAAACATCTATTTCTGCTTTATTGACTATGCCAAAGCCTTTGACTGTGTGGATCTCAATAAACTGTGGAAAATTCTGAAAGAGATGGGAATACCAGACCATCTGATCTGCCTCTTGAGAAACCTGTATGCAGGTCAGGAAGCAACAGTTAGAACTGGACATGGAACAACAGACTGGTTCCAAATAGGAAAAGGAGTACGTCAAGACTGTATATTGTCACCCTGCTTATTTAACTTATATGCAGAATACATCATGAGAAACGCTGGGCTGGAAGAAGCACAAGCTGGAATCAAGATTGCCGGGAGAAATATCAATAACCTCAGATATGCAGATGACACCAGCCTTATGGCAGAAAGTGAAGAAGAACTAAAGAGCCTCTTGATGAAAGTGAAGGAGGAGAGTGAAAAAGTTGGCTTAAAGCTCAATGTTCAGACAACTAAGATCATGGCATCTGGTCCCATCACTTCATGGCAAATAGATGGGGAAACAGTGGAAACAGTGTCAGACTTTATTTTGGGGGGCTCCAAAATCACTGCAGATGGTGATTGCAGCCATGAAATTAAAAGACGCTTACTCTTTGGAAGGAAAGTTACGACCAACCTAGATAGCATATTTAAAAACAGAGACATTACTTTGCCAACAAAGGTCCGTCTAGTCAAGGCTATGGTTTTTCCAGTGGTCATGTATGGATGTGAGAGTTGGACGGTGAAGAAAGCTGAGTGCCGAAGAATTGATGCTTTTGAACTGTGGTGTTGGAGAAGACTCTTGAGAGTCCCTTGGACTGCAAGGAGATCCAACCAGTCCATCCTAAAGGAGATCAGTCCTGGGTGTTCACTGGAAGGACTGATGTTGAAGCTGAAACTCCAGTACTTTGGCCACCTCATGTGAAGAGCTGACTCATTGGAAAAGACCCTGATGCTGGGTAGGATTGGGGGCAGGAGGAGAAGGGGACGACAGAGGATGAGATGGTTGGATGGCATCACTGAATCGATGGACATGGGTTTGGGTAGACTCCAGGAGTTGGTGATGGACAGGGAGGCCTGGCGTGCTGTGGTTCATGGGGTTGCAAGGAGTCGGACACGACCGAGCGGCTGAGCTGCCTGAGCCGAATTGTTTCAGGTACCGTGTGATCCGGGTCTGATGGGATCACAAGCACACCTCATTTTACTGCGCTTCACAGATGCTATGTTTTTTGTAGACTGAGGGTTTGTCACAGCCCCGTTGAGCAAGTTTGTTGCTGTCATTTTTCCAACAGCATTTGTTCACTTCGTGTCTCTGTGTCACATTTTGGTAATTCTAGCAAAGTTTCAAACTTTTCCATTGTTGTTATACTTGTTAGGGTGAGCTCCTATCAGCGATCTTTGTTATTGAGCAAGACTTGGAGAAGGCTCAGATGATGGTTAGCAATTTTAGCAATAAAGATTTACTTTGTTCTGTTTTTCTTCCAGTTTTATTGAGATATGATTGAGGTACAGAATTATTTAAGGTGTACAGCATAATGATTTGACTTACATATATCATGAAAAAATTATGTCAGTAAGTTTAGTGAACATGTCATCTCATAGAGCTAGAAAATTAAACAAAAAAAATTTTTCCTGTCATGAGAACTCTTGAGGTTTGACTCTGTTAACAACTTTCATGTATAACATATAGCAGGGGTCACTGTGTCTCATATAGCAGGGGTCACTGTGTCTCGTATAGCAGGGGTCACTGTGTCTCGTATAGCAGGGGTCACTGTGTCTCGTATAGCAGGGGTCACTGTGTCTCGTATAGCAGGGGTCACTGTGGTTCGTATAGCAGGGGTCACTGTGTCTCATATAGCGGGGGTCACTGTGTCTCGTATAGCGGGGGTCACTGTGTTTATCATGTTGTACTTGCATTGCTTTACATTTCTCGCGAGGTTGGTTAAAGTGGTGATAAACTTTCTTCTTGTTTAGTCACTAAGTCATGTCCGACTCTTGCAACCCTACATTCTGCAGCCCGCCAGGCTCCTCTGTCCATGGGATTTCGCAGGCAAGAACACTGGAGTGGGTTGCCATTTCCTCCTCCAGGGGATCTTCCTGACCCAGGGACTGAACCCGCAACTCCTGCACTGGCAGGCGTGTTCTTTACCCTTGAGCCGCAAGGGAAGCCGGCTCATTGGAAGAGACCTGATACTGGCAAAGACCGAAGGCAAGAGGAGAAGGGGCAGCAGAGATGAGATGATTAAGTAGCATCACCGACTCGATGGACGTGAATTTGAGCAAACTCCGGGAGAGAGAGGAGGACAGAGGAGCCTGGCGTACAACAGTCCCTCGGCTGGCAAAGAACTGGGCATAACTGACCAGCAGCATGACGTTCCTAGTACTTATTTATGTTATAGCTGGAAGCTTGTACCTTTTGACTACCTTCCTTCAGTCCCTTCTCCTCCCACTCTCACCTTTGGTCACCACAGATCTGGTCTCTGTGAGTTTGCTGCTTTTGAAGTATGATTGATCTGCAACGTTATGTTCCTGATATACAGCATTGTGACTCTGTGTTTCCATACATTTCAAATATGGAATCACATGCTTATTTTGCAGCTGGAGGTTTGTGCTTCTTAATCTCCCTCACCTGTTTCTTCTTGCCAGTCTCCTCCCTTCTGGAAACCACCTGTTTTTCTCTGTATCTTTGACTCTATTTCTGTTTTGTTGTTCATTTGTTTTTTAGTTTCCACATGTAAGTGAAATCATACATTGTGTGTCTTTCTCTGTCTGACTTATTTCCTGGGTCACGTGGCCTCAAGCCTGATAAATGTTGTCAAAAATGACAAGGTTTTGTTCTTTTATAACCTCAGTAGGGCTCTGTTGTATATTTGTATGCATACATACACATGGGTATGTGTGTATATGTACATATGTGGGTATGTATATGTATCCACTGATCCACTTATGGACACTTAGGTTGCTTCTGTATCTTGACTACTGTAAATAGTGCTGCTGTGAATGTGGGGGTCCATGTATCTTTTCAAATTAGTGTTTTTGGTTTTTTTAGATTAATTCCCAGGTGTAGAATTTCTGGGTCATATGGTAGTTCTCTTTAATTTTGGGGGAATTTTCTGTCCTGTTCTCTATAGTGACTGTACCAACTTACATTCCCACCAGCAGTGCAACGGTTCTCTTCTCTACATATAGTTTCTTTTAACTGAAGTATGTACAGTTTTTTAGACAATGCTCTTGTACACTTGACTATGTAAACATAACTTTTATGAGTACTGCGTAGCATTTTATTGAGATACTTTGTTGCAGTGGTCTGGAACTAAACCCTCAATATCTCTGAGGTATGCTTATATGCAATAGGATGTGTGTCATTGTGTTATTTTTCTTTCCCAGACTGTCGCCACCGTTACTCTCTGAGCCCCAGAGCACCGTGTCAGGGAGCGTGCCGTCTCCCTGTTCCCATGCAGTGGTGCTGCCCTTGATCGGTTATGGCTTAAGTGTCTTCACTGTTCTTTACATGCCCCCCCTTTGTGGGAGATACATTGAGAATAGGTAAAAATCCTCATCAAGCCTTAGTGTTTTAGTTGTAGGGCCTGTTGATGACTTTCTGACTCCACCATTCCTTCTGTAACTGTTAGTTTTGTTGTTGTTTCGTCGCTACGTCCGACTCTCTTGGGACCCCATGGACTGTAGTCCGCCAGGCTCCTCTGTCTGTGGGATTTCCCAGGAGAGAACACTGGAGTGGGTTGCCATTTCCTTCTCCAGAGGATCTTCCTGACCCAGGGATCACACCCACACCTCCTGCATTAGCGGGCGGTTCTTTACTGCTAAGCCACCAGGGAAGACCTAATTATTCGTTAGCATTTTACTAAAAGGAAGAGCTTTCTCTTTTATTTCTTCTTTGTGAGCTTGTGGGTTTTTATTTTACTCAGTGGGTTCTGGTGCAGTACCACTGTTCCTTATCTTGGTGCCCCAGGTACCCCACATTTGGCCAATGGAAGCCCCTTCCAGCTATCTCCTGGTTTATTTTGTATAATGTGTTTCCATGACTCTTTGGCCATTTCTTTGCTTTACGCCCCCAAGAATCTGTTCCAGAGTTATCTTGTACTTTCCCATTCTCAGCCCTGAAAGAAGCGGTTTCCCTGAGGTTATTTTTTATAGAGCATAGCATTTAGAGGTCAAAATCTAGGAGCAAAGTTCTGCTAATTGATACTGAAGTGTTACTGCATCTAGGCCTTCCTAGTGCAGTGAGCCAGGAAATGTGTGTGTGTACAAACACACACACACACACACACACACACACGTATATATACATATAGTTTGTTTAAATATATATGTGTGTTTGTGTGTTTATTTGTATATTTATTCCTAAGTTAGTACTACTATCTCCTATTTCAACTCAGTATCATAGGGTCCATTCTACTCTCACATTTACAGGAACTATTTTGTAGTTCCTTCTCTGAAAACATAAAACCTGGCTACTGTACCTAACTAGTATGCTCAGTCTTGGAGTTAATGAAAGTTTCAGAATTGCTAAACCTGTGCCACCACAAAAAAACCCCAAATTGCTAAATAGGTTCAAGATTTCTTTATAATTTTTTGGAGGTAAATCCTATATGTGAAATGGGCAAAATTTATGTGGCAACTTCTTTGAGTTTTGACATTTACTCTTGGTTCTCTGACAGTTCAACTTTTCCTTCTCAGTTTCCTTTGCTGGCTTCATCTTCAGTATTCTGCAGCGTTCTCTCTGTTTTATGTTATTCTGTGTGAACACCTTGCATGGTAATCTTTACAACTATAATCGGGATCAAGATTAACTCATTTGTGTAATCCTAGGCCAATGTAATCCTTTCCTAGCCTTCGGTATATGGAAAGTGCTGAATAGGTGTTTGAGTGAAAAACATGCGCAGTTAGATTACTTATGTCTATGTATACGTAGCATATAGAAGCCTTCTTTGAGAATCCTGAATAAATAAAATATTTGCCTACTGCCCAATGAATAATCTTATTTCATTAATTCTAACCTGTGCATTTATTATGTTGATTTTTTTATATGTTATCTTCTGTGAAATTGAGGTATATCTTTAGTCCTTTACCAGAATTGGTGTGAGTCAGGTGTGAAAAATTCCATTGATTCCTTCTTGATAACAAGTGCCAGCACTGGAATGTCTTAAGATTTATAATGACATAACAGCACAGTTATTTTGGCCAGTTCGACTACTGTATTATATGATGATTTGGCACTGTTGTACGATATAAAGATAGCCTGAAATCCCTTACTATTGGGGTTGGAGAGTACGAGCTGAAATGACTCAGATTAGCTTTCTGTGTTGTGTCAGAGCAAGTTGCAGGACTCTGCAGCCCCACAGACGCGGGCCTCTTAGATCCCAGAGGGCAGTGGGCTGGTGCTGTCTGCTTCTCTGGCTCCACCGACCGCAGCAGCTCTCTAGTATCCATCGGGTGTCAGCGTGCTCACTTTCACTCCAGCCGATTCACTTCCAGTGTGAGTCTCCCTGCCTGGGAGGACGGCCTGGCAGAATCCTCCTCTCCGGGGGTCTTGCAGGGAGTCTCACTAAGGGTGGTCTGGGCAGCTCTTTATCTTGGAATCCAAGAGACCAGGGAGCTCAGGTGTGTTTGAATGTGTTGTGACTTCTTCTTTTTCATTTATCAATTAAAAAATAACACTTATTTTCTTTATCAACAGGTGTGAAACCTCGGTCTGGTTGGTCTATCGACCCGTTTGGACATTCACCAACAATGGCTTATCTGCTAAAACGTGCTGGATTTTCTCACATGCTTATTCAGAGAGTTCATTATGCAGTTAAAAAACATTTTGCATTGCATAAAACACTGGAGTTTTTTTGGAGACAAAATTGGGGTATGTAGGGTTAGATGAAATTGGAAGATCTTACTTGACCTAGATATTATTTCACAGGGGTTATGACCTCTTGCTGTTCTGGGTTTTATTCAGTGTGTCAGTCTTGAGAATCAGGTTGTTTAAAGATATACATCATTATTTTTTCAGTGTAATTGTGTCAGGAGTCTTTTAAGCATTGGTAAAAATAGTTGTCTATAGAACATGGTAGATTCTTTTAAGCCTAAAGGAAGTAAACAAAATAAGAAATTAGTCTTTTGCAACTAATGCTTTCATTTGATTCTATTTTAAAATGTACCCATTTTACCGCAAAGTTGATTGCATTAGAACTGATGTTTATTTAGTCACTAAGTCATGTCCGACTTTTTTGCAACCCCATGGACTGTAGCTCTTTGGACTCTTCTGTCTATGGAATTTTCCAGGCAAGAGTCCTGGAGTGCGTTGCCATTTCCTTCTCCAGGGGATCTTCCAGACCCAGGGATTGAACCCGTGGCTCCTGCTGCGCCTCCTGCATAGCCGGCTGATCCTTCACCACTGAGTCACTGGGGCCTCCCCGCCAGGGTTTCTTCCCTTGTCTCTCCTGTCTCTGTATCTAGCTAGAATTGCGTTTTTGAACCTTCATCTTGCCCTCCTGGAACAGCTGTCCTGTTTCCTGTCACTTGTTTTCACACTGTTCTTGGTACCCAGGGGACCCGTGGATGCACGTCTCCAGCTCTGTGCTGGAGGAGGGGTGACAAGATTCAGACCTCCTGAGAGGCCTCTGCCTTTCCCAGCCCCAGGCAATTCAGAACACCTTGTCTTCTTACATACTTTTATTTAGTGAGTCCTTCTTATGGGACATGCATTGTGTTACATGCTTTATATTCACTCTCTCACTGAACCTTTGTAATTATTGTTAAGTTAGGTTCTATTATTATAGGACCTTTTAAATGGTGAAAAAGTGGAGACCATTTGCCAAAAATCATACAGGCAATAGGTACAAAGCCTCGATCTAAATCCAGTTCTGTGCTCTTCCGAAGCCTAGGCCACCTAACCTATAGCATCTACTGCCAACTGTATCAAGTTGTCAGTAAAATTTCATCTGAAAAAAGGATTTCATTATTAAGACTGTTCAGCCGTTACTGCGTTACAGCATAGTTGCTTCTCTGTGTAATCTAGACCCTCATGAAGTGTGTCCGTAGCATCGTTTGTAAATTTAGACAGTATCTTTCTCATGTGTTTTTTTCCCAAAAGGAAACATATTAACTGTATAACTTATTATTCTGGAAACTAAACCTGTAGGGAAAACAGAGCTTGTGGGGGATTGCATCTTGTATAATTTTATCAGGTGCTTAGGAGCATATTATTTTTTTTTAGAAAAAGGATTATTTATTTGAGGAAGCCCTACTTAAACTATTGCTTACATTCAAATTGCTTATAAATATCAGTTGGCATAAAATTAATACTTTTATATACTTCATACTGTGCTAAGAAGAAATATAGAAAACATCCTTGCCTGTAAAATTATAGTCTAATTTGATGAAAGACTAACACCACCAAATGCAGCAGATAAACTGAAATGTGTAAATGAGCTGCTAAATAGTATGGTGGACCTACCCGATGTATTTGGACATGTTGCTTGAAAATGATGTTTTGGAATTAAGGTGAGCTTCTTTGTTTGTTCTGATTGTTAATGAAGCAGTTGTTCTCAAATTTTTTAAATGTATGTAGTGCTTGTTTGTTTTTCTTGTTGTCTGTCTGTATTATAAAAGCAATACATTGCTGAGAATTGGAGATCTGTATGTAGAGAGGAAGAGGTATTTACAGGTCAGCATTAAAAAACAGAAAATAGCCACTTTTTAACTCTTATGAAAGCCCTCCAATCTTACTTTGTGGGAGGCTTCTGGCCTCTCGAGGGCGGTGATGTCAGCACATACTGGCACTGAGGTTTCAATTAAAAACACTTCTGTGTCGGGAACCAGTACTCGTTTTCTGTATCTTTTCTGTTTGCTTTGTTTTGATTCTTCTCTTTGCTTTTGAAAATTATTTTTACCTTTCCTCTGCCTCCAAGGAGAACAGTCAAACTGGCCCTTCATTGGTAAGGGGCCCTCTACAAACTCTCCTGAGTGCACTTATTTCTCGTCACTGCAAGACGAGTATTTCCCCAGTATTTTCACAAACCCTTCCCTCTCCATCTCTTATTCTTCAGGTTCCCCGTTTTGCTGCCTTCTTGTTTTCTTCACACCCGGGCTCTGCAGCTAATGGTCCCTCTCAGAGTCCCTGCTCCCCGAGGCAGGTGCAGATGTGGCGGGCGCTGGCAGCCAGAGGTGGCCGTACTTTGGAGGAGCTGGTTGTAATTTCTGCTCATTTATGTCCTTCCAGCTCAGCAGATGCTGCTTTAGGATGGGGCCTTTCTGTTTCCGTTGAGTTTAGATAGAAGATGTCTAGAGACTGAGATTCAAGTATCACCCTTCTGGCCGGTGGCCATTGAATGCTGCTGGGGCGTGTGTACTAGTAGTTAGAGGGGTTGTTGATTGAGGATGGAGCTTGCACTGTGTATGTGTAAAGCACTGGCATTTTGAAAGTTTGGGGATGAAATCTGTAAATTTACACAGGTCTGTCTGTTGCTCTTGGTTGTAGATCTGGGATCGGTCACAGACATTTTTTGCCATATGATGCCCTTCTACAGCTACGACATCCCCCACACTTGTGGACCCGATCCTAAAATATGCTGCCAGTTTGATTTTAAACGGCTTCCTGGAGGCAGATATGGTTGTCCCTGGGGAGTTCCTCCAGAAACAATATATCCTGGAAATCTTCAGAACAGGTATGAAAATATGCATTTTATAAGTCAGCATCTTGAACAAGTAAGCAGTAGTGGCTTGTTGCTGAAGGGTTGTATAAATGGGCGTTGGTAGCCAATATTATCCTTATTCAAGGCATTCAGTCAAACTAGATTTAAAGCAGCTGAAAAATGCCAGAGCCTTGACTGTTTGTCTTCTATGTTATAACTTAATGGAACGTGAACAATAGTAGATTAATGTACAGTGGAGAACCTATTATATACTGTTACTGTGATCTCCTTTGCCATTATTATAAAAGCCTCCTACTGTGTTTGATTGATCTCATATTCTTTTGTTGATAATAAAACTTATGGTCTCTATGGTATAAATCGGTAAGAAAAGCAACCCAATTGCAAAAACACATTTATTGAAATGGATCACATAAACAGTGTAATTATCTGTTCCCTTAATAACAATTTCAGTAATAGTGAATGCTGCCCAGCCCTGATGAATGCATGTCTTTGCATCTTTCTGATGTTTTTGACTTACTGAAAACTTTAATTAGGAATATTTATTCTTAAAAATTTTTAATTAAAAATCAGGAAATGAATTACTTGATTTTTCTTAGAAGAAAACTGTCCTAAAGATGGAAGCATCTCATTAAACCAAGCTACCTATACTTCTAATTCTGGTGCTTTTAAAAGTTTAATTTCTTCACTGTAAAATTAATGGTATGTAATACACTAAAATAAAACACAGTGTTATAATATAAGCCACTCAACTCTGCCAGAAAAATAATATAGCCTTTTAAATAAAGTAAGATTGTTGCTCTGTGCTCAATAAAATCTATTTTTAAAAAAGCATGTGTGAGGATGAAGGTATGATTTGGGTCTGCTTGCACTGAGTGAGTCCTTGTGGCCATAAAGGAAATATTCCAGTGTGGGCCTCTCACTGTGGCAGACATAAAAGTATCTTAGCATGGCAGTCTTCTTGAGGCCATGCATCCTTTATATATATCAAAATCTGGCTTTTATAGTTGTTTTGAAAAAAGCATCCCAAGATTTGGGATCTATTTGGTTTTCTTTTTTTTGGGGGGGGGGGGTTCCTGGAGCGGTGAAAACCCTGAACAGCCTGCTAGGGTCAGGCTACTTAGACATAAGAGGATAATCCAGTGCATTATGTAGCAAAAGTGCAGTGGAAAGGCACTGCCGGTGGGTTGGTCAGGGTCAGGGGATCCCCGCCTGCCTTCTCAGGAGAAAGCTGTTTGCCTCTAAGTGGGGTTTGCACGCCTCTTCTTGCTCCAGTGGTCAGGGGCACCAGGAGACCTCTTGAAGGCTAGCTCAGGGAATCCGCATGCACCCATAGGTGGTGCAAGGCCCCTCTTTTTCTTTTTTGTGTGCTGCTGAGAGTACCTGAGAACCATTCTGCGTAATCCTGTTGATGCGTCATGGAACCCTTCAGAGACTGCCGACACCGCTCCCCCACCCCCACTCAAAAACACCTGTGATCAGTCAGTTCTAGTGGTTCCGAAGGTGGCTTCCAGGCACCAGGGACATACAGATGAATGAATCGATATAATGCTTACATGGATCTTTTTGTTTTTAGCTTATAAGTCTTGAAGTCTTAGTTCTGCTGGTTATTTCCCATGCAGATGTCACTTTCCTTGTGATGTTCAGAGATCAAGCATGGACATTCCAGTTTAATGGCACTGGATTTTTTCATACCCTAAAGAGAATGATTTTTAACTATAATGTACAGGTGATACATTCCGTATGTTTAGTTTATCAGGTTTCTCTACTTTGAAGATAAAGAAATTCCATTCTTTATCAAGTTTGGTTTTAGGTCTCAGTTCAGTTCAGTCGCTCAGTCATGTCCAACTCTCTGCGACCCCATGGACTGCAGCACGCCAGGCCTCCCTGTCCATCACCAACTCCCGGAGTTTACCCAAACTCATGTCCATCAAGTCGGTGATGCCATCCAGCCATCTCATCCTCTGTCGTCCCTTTCTCCTCCTGCCCCCAATCCCTCTCAGCATCAGGGTCTTTTCCAGTGAGTCAACTCTTCACATGAGGTGGCCAAAGTATTGGAGTTTCAGCCTCAACATCATTACGCAGCCTTCCGATGAACACCTAGTACCATACAATTTGGGCTTCCCTGGTGGCTCAGATGGTAAAGAATCTGCCTGCAATGCAGGAGACCTGGGTTCAGTCCCTGGGTTGGGAAGATCCCCTGGAGGAGGACATGGCACCCCACTCCAGTATTCTTGCCTGGAGAATTCCATGGACAGAGGAGCCTGGTGGGCTGCAGTCCATGGGGTCACAAAGAGGTGGATACTGCTGAGCGACTGATACTCACTCACCGTGTATTTTATGTATGGTAGTGATTTACAGGTCAGGTGATTTGATGTTTGTTCCAGTCAAGTTGCCCTTTCTTACCTGGTAGAATAAGTGAAGAGCAAACTGCAGCTGCACATCTTTACCTGTGATGTCGGTTGCTGCATTTGTCACAAGTTTGTCGTGTATGTCGTGAGTGTCCGCTCTTCACCTGGTTGGCGGTGTGGTCCCCTGGCTGTCCCAGCACTGATACTGTCTGAGCGAGCGCTGGGGAGTCTGATGGGTGCTGTGTGGGAAAGGCACTCCGTTCGAGCCTGTGCTCGCTCTCCTCTGCCGTGTCGCACACATACACACGCGCAGCGTGCTGTATCTGGTAGTGAGCCTTGGGATGCGCTTTTATGCTGGCTGCCTGGAGGATCTAGCTGGATGCTCATTTATACTTTATCTTATATCTGTGATTTATGTACATATTTTTCCTCTTATTTCTTTAGGTCTTATACATCTTCCTAAGTGATTAATCTCATTGTATGTGTGCTTTTTAATTATAAGTAATAATTTAACATTGTTTTTTGGAAAATGTGGAATATTAGTAAATTACTAGTAAAAATTAAGTTGTATATTGAATGGTAATCTCAGGAAACTTTAAGTATTATATGTTAACGAAGAATACTATGGTTATATTTTACTCACCAAGTTATTAAATTTTTGCTAATTTAATATTTGCAGAACAATTTCAGAGACCATCAATATAAAAAGAGCATATGAGATTCTAAATTTAGTTCAGTGTTTTTTCATAGTTTCTGTAAAATGCCTCTTTCCATCGTTGTTCTTTGAGATTTCTTCTTAAATTTTTATATCGTGAATTAGAATCTACTTCTGGATAATCCTTGAAGTGAAATTTGGAATCCTGAGTAGAAAAGCATGTTTATCATCCATCACTGCTCTCTAAGCTTCGGCAGCAGAGACACGCAGGAGTCCTCAGGGCTCATCTGCTTGTTCAACTTCACTGTCAGAAGCTCTTCCTCTGACTTTGGGTTCCCAGACTTTCTCAAATGGTGCCCAGTTCAGCATCTCCCAAACGGTTTTCTACAGAGTATAAGTAAATGAAATATAGAAGCTTATCAGCACATTGTATTTAGCTGTCCTTTTGAGTCATGGGTTAGGGCCCAGAGAGACAGAAACCAAAATAGCTCATGCAATTCCTTAGCTGTATCTGTTGATCAGTATGAAGGATACTGTGACAGATACTCAGATTATTGATGGAAGACGTTAACTGAGTTGGTTTTCTTCTTTTAGAAAAGGAAATGTGGGGAACACATGTAAACCCATGGCTGATGCATGTCAATGTATGGCAAAAACGACTACAATATTGTAAAGTAATTAGCCCCCAACTAAAATAAATAAATTTATTAAAAAAAAAGAAAAGAAAAGGAAATACGGTTCTATAATTGGCTTCATTCAAAATAACTTTATGTTTAATTAGGCAATGTTATTTATTTTTTTAATTAGGCAATTTTAGCTTAAGTTAGAGAAAAGGATATTAACTCAAAGCAAGCCTCAGAGTTCATGTAGATAAGAAATCCTGTCTTCTTGGACTAAATTACTTTATGACACAGGCTATCTGGAAGTCAGTCTCTGTGACTGACCTTCAGCAGGGCACTGATGCCAGAGCTGCCATGTGACCTTTATTTCTCTAAGGATATTCCACTGAAAAGCTATGGGGTTTTTCCTTCTGATAAGAATTTATGGATATTTTAAAGGGATAGTAAAAATTAGTAGTTAAAAAACGTCTGCCTCGTAAATCATGCTAAGCTAGAATATAGGCAGAATATGTGATGCTTTATTTTACCATAACCCCCTTTGTAATGAGCAGCCACCCTGGTGTTAGTGGTACTCCTTCTCCTCTTGCAGGGCCGAGATGCTTCTGGACCAGTACCGAAAGAAGTCGAAGCTTTTCCGTACCACAGTTGTTCTGGCCCCGCTGGGAGACGATTTCCGCTACAGTGAACGCACCGAGTGGGATCATCAGTTCAAGAATTACCAGCTGCTTTTTGATTATATGAATTCTCATCCTCAGTATAATGTTAAGGTAATGAGAAAGTACTTTATCGTGATGCTGTGTTTGAAGGTGAGCCCTCATTATTAAAGGAGCTGAGACACAGCAGCCGTAGTTCTCTGTCCCGCATCCTAGGACGTCCTAGAATATGCAGTTCTTCTGTAAAAGTGTGATTCATGAAGGGGAAAATTGTCTTACATTACAGTTCCATTTCTAAAGTTATCCCTTTCCCACCACTCATTGAGGATTAAAGAGGCATGACTTTATGTGGTTGAAAACACGTACCTACTAAGTTGTGATGTTCATTTTCCAGTGATGTCCCGTTTTCCTACTAGCGCTGAAAGTTTGCTGTTTCTCTCAATCGCTTCCTGTGATTTAGTAGTGTGACTGGCAGATGCAGACACACATGTCAAGAATTTTGCAAACAAATGTCTTGTATCCAGAGACTACACTTGCATTTTTCTAAGATGAGAAGTCTTCTAAAATTAATCATTCATCTGTCATTCTTGCTGTTTTCTCCCCCTCTGGAAAATTTAAAATGCACCCTAAAGTTTTGAGAATAACGTAAACTGCCGCGCCCCCCCCCCCCCGCCCCCCGTTTCCCAGTGTCCGTGACTCAGCGTCAGTTCAAGGCCGCCCTTTTGTCTGCTGTGCCCCACTGTCATCTCACTCCCTGCAGGAGTTTGGAGCAGATCTGAGGGTGTGTATTTTTGTCTATAACCATTTCATTATGTATCTAAATGATAAGGACACTGTGGAAAAATATGATCGTAATACCATTATCACATCTGAAAGATTAACAGTAATGTCATATATCCAGACACATTCCAATTTTACTCATCTCATAAAAGCATTTTCACAGATGGGCTGCATGAGTGAGGATTTGAGCACGAGTCATGTGTTGGACCCTATATGAGAAAGGTGATTATCCTACAGGTTTATTATGTGCACATACAGAACTTTTAGACAGTAAAAATACTGTGAAAATACAATAGAGGGGAAGTGGTATTAACTGTGAGAAATAAATTCAAGCTTATTAAGGAAAATTACAAAATACTGAATAGATGAATAAGCTTAAATAAATTATCACGGTGATTCAAGATACTTAAAACTGAATTTCAACCATGTTATAAACTTTGAGTATTGAACCTGTGTTTAAATCATCCCTGTACTTTCCTCCAAGAGAAAGTGCTTCCAGGGACAGTTGATCAGAGAAGTGCATGTATATATCTCTAAATACACCTTCTTGGGGAATGGTTTTAAGGCTGCAGAAGGATCCAATGCATGACGCTGAAGAATTTAATCCTGTCTTTAGTACTTCACCTGTTTCCTCCTTTGTTTGCCCACTGGAAAAATCTTTAAAGTAGTTTGAAAAGTTAATGTATCATGTACATAGGAGTGCACAGACCATTAAGTATACAGAGGATATTTTCAAGTTTTAAAACACCCATGTAATATTAAAAAGGATAGATATACACATATATATGTATAACTGAGTCACTTTGCTGCATAGCAGACATTGGCATAACATTGTAAACCAAATATACTTCATTTGAAAGAGAAAATCAAAAGCACCATGTAACCACTATCCAACATGTAGAACATCTCTAGCCTTCCAAGTCATTACCAACTCCTACAAAAGTAACCATTGCTTTCATTTCCATTTTTTAATTTAAATTCATTTATTTTTTAATTGGAGGATAGTTGCTTTACAGCTCTATGTTGCTTTCTGCCACCCATCACATGAATTAGCCATGGGTGTGTGTGTGCCCCCTTTGTAGAATCTCCCTCCCACCTCCCACCCTGTCCCACTCTTCTAGGTTGTATCTTTGTGATTTGTGTTGCCTGTTTTTGAATTTTATGAGAAGGGAATCTTAAATATGTGTTATTTTGTGTCTCACTTTTTTCTTGCTGCACATTATGGTTTTGAGATTCATCTACTGTTATGTGTTCCATGTAACATGCATCATGTAACATTGATAAACATGCCACCATTTATCCATTCTGTTGTTGATGGACACTTGGGTTGTTTTCAGCTTTGATTGATTACGGGTAGCACTGCATTGACCGCTTTGTGCAGTGTATGTGTCTGAGTTTATGGGGGTGTAAAATGGAGTGGAGTTTTGGGGTTATCGAGTATGCACAGGTTCAACTTCAATAGATACTGTCAAATAAAATTCCAAAGTAGATCCACTGTATTGCATCCTATGACAGTTTCAACTGCTCCACTTCCTTACTCAGACTCTGTATTATGAGAACTTTTTTTTTCTTTTTATGATGGATGTGATGGTTTTATTTTGTATTTCCAGTAGTTAATGAGGTTGAGTCTCTTTTCACAAGTTTATTGCCATTTGGGTATCCTCTTTTGAGCAGTGCTAAGTCTTTTGATGATTATTTTATTAAATTGGGTCGTCTGTCTTTTTCTTAACCATTTATATTTCTCTTATGTATTTTGGATTGAGTCTTTTTTCAGATAAAAGTTATGCAAATGTTATCTCCCACTATGTAGCCTATGTTTTCTCTCTCTTAATGCCATCTTTTGATGAACAGAAATTCTTAATTTTAATTGAATCTTACGGTAGTGCTTGTTATGTTTTGTTTAAGAAACTTTATTTACCCATGGTCATGAAAATCTGTTTCTTATGAAGCTGTACTCTAGAAGTCCTGTTGTTCTACCTTCAACATTTAGGTCTATAGTATGTTTGGACTCAGTCAGTTCAGTTCCATCACTCAATCGTGTCCAACTCTTTGTGACCCCATGGACTGCAGCACATCAGGCCTCCCTGTCCGTCACCAACTGCCGGAGTTTACTCAAACCCATGTCCGTTGAGTCGGTGATGCCATCCAGCCATCTCATCCTCTGTCGTCCCCTTCTCCTCCTGCCCTCAATCTTTCCCAGCATCAGAGTCTTTTCCAATGCGTCAGCTCTTCACATCAGGTGGCCAAAGTATTGGAGTTTCAGCTTCAACATCAGTCCTTCCAATGAACACCCAGGACTGATCTCCTTTAGGATGGACTGGTTGGATCTCCTTGCAGTCCAAGGGACTCTCAAGAATCTTCTCCAACACCACAGTTCAAAAGCATCAATTCTTCAGTGCTCAGCTTTCTTCACAGTCCAACTCTCACATCCATACATGACCACTGGAAAAACCATAGCCTTGACTAGATGGACCTTTGCTGTCAAAGTAATGTCTCTGCTTTTTAATAATGTTTGGAATAGATTGTTGTATATTGTCTGAGGGGAGGGATCAAGATACTTTTTGCCCATGTGAATATCAAGCACCATTTATTGAAAAGACCATAGTTTGCCCATTTCTATGCAGTGTCATCTTTATTATTAATAATGAGTGGAAATGGATTTATGTGTGGGTCTGTGTCTAGACTGTCTACTCGCTTTTGTCCATTTGACCAGTTTCATGCTTTCAGCTTTATAACAGACCTTACCCTCTGATAGTGAGTCTTCTAGCTTTGTTCTTCTCAATGTTGCGTGGGTGGTTCTTCAGCACTCTGCCTTCCTTATGGTCCAACCCTCACATCCGTACATTGACTATTGGAAAAGCCGTAGCTTTGAGTATATGGACCTTGGTCAGCAGAGTGTTATCTCTGCTTTTTAATACGCTGTCTAGGTTTGTAATAGTTTTTCTTCCAAGGAGCAAGCGTCTTTTAATTTCATGGCTGCAGTCACTGTCTGCAGTGACTTGGGAGCCCAAGAAAATAAAATCTTTTACTGTTTCCATTTTTCCCCCTTCTGTTTGCCTTGAAGATGGGACTGGATGCCGTGACCTTCATTTTTGAACTTGAGCTTTAAGCCAGCTTTCTCACTCTCCCCTTTCACCTTCATCAAGAGCCTCTTTAGTTGCTCTTCTCTTTCTGCTGTAAGGGTGGTGTCATCTGCATATCTGAGGTTATTGATTTCTTTTATTTCAAGAATTTTTGTCCTTCAAATCCTGGCTGCTTTGAGGGCCCTTAGATACCTTCAAACATTTTTTTCTCTGTATTAAAACTTGCTTGTCTAGTTGTATCTGTTGTCTGTGAGATGTTTAAAGTTGCTTAATCAAGCTGAAAGTATAAGCGTATTTTCTTTTAATGAAAGGACAAACTAAAATAAGCAATTGGATTTAGGTGACTGAAAAACTGACATCGGACTAGCTCAGTCAGCCAGTTTGCTGTTGATCGTGACTTATTTATCAATCTGTGTAACCTTCCCTTTCATGTTGTCCTGGTAGAGGAGTTTAATATTATGTTTAAGATTATTTGTTGCCTTTTAGTGTAAAACATTTAAATCTTTTTGTTTGGTTATTTTTTGGTATCCCAGATACTTTATTTGAGCTACTAAGAGACTAGAGAAATTTACTCTAAATATTTTTTTTGGAAACTACCCTAGCATTGATAGAGGATTGTATTTCGGGCCTTGAAGTTTGTGAGGAAGCTCCTCAGGCCACTTACATCAACTTTGCTCTGGGATGCTGCCAAGAAGAAAATATTTTCATTCTGGGTAGTACCAAAAATTACCTGAAATATTTTAAAAAGGATGTACTCTGTTTTTGATATTAACTTTCTAGCATGCCACAGACCCCTAAAATTTGAAACTGAAGGTGATTTTTGTTACCTCGTAGAAATCCCTTATTATACAGATGAGGCAGTGAAAGTGAAAGTCGCTCAGTTGTGTCCGGCTGTTTGTGACCCCATGGACTATACAATCCACAGAATTCTCCAGGCCAGAATACTGCAGTGGGGAGCCGTTCCCTTCCCCAGGGGATCTTCCCCACCCAGGGACGGAACCCAGGTCTCCCGCACGGCGGGCGGGTTCCTTACCAGCTGAGCCACAGGGAAGGCCCAAGAATACTGCAGTGGGGAGCCGTTCCCTTCCCCAGGGGGTCTTCCCCTCCGAGGGACGGAACCCAGGTCTCCTGCACGGCGGGCGGGTTCCTTACCAGCTGAGCCAGGGCGGCCCCACATGGATGAGGAGGAGAGATCAGACACACCGGGTCAGTGAGTGTGTGCACTGCCCTTGTGTGTGCTTCCCCGCCCTCACCCGCACCTGCTGGGTCTGAAGTTAGTGCCTGTCCTCGTGTTTGTGACCCTCGTTTCTCGTATGTTCACACACACAGATTCTACTTCCTAGGAAGTGTATTCTGCTCCCTAGTAATGAGATTGGGGGGTGATACCTAACATTAAATATTAACTAAAGTATATTGAGAGATTGATTTGTTATTAACTCTCTGAAGTGCTTTACTTTTTAATTTGTTTCTAATTTTATTGAAATATGATTGATATATATCACTGTTTATGTTTAAGGTGTATAATAATAGCATAATGTTTTGACTTACCTATATTGTGGAATGATTACCACAATAAGGTTAGTTGGCAGCCATCATCTTGTAGATACGATCAAAAAAGAAGAAAAAATCTTTTCCTTATGATGAGAACTGTTAGGATCTACTCTCTTCACAGTTTTCGTACGTTTCGTTCAGCAGTGTTAACTGTAGACATCATGTTGTGTATATTACAGTCCTGGTACTTACTTCTCTTATCCCTGGAAGTTTGTACCTGTCAGCCACCTCTGGCCAGTTTCCTTCCCTGCCCCCTACCTCCACTCTCTTTTTCTGAGCTGTTAATTTTTGTTATATTTCACAGGTAAGTGAGGTCATATAGTATTTATCCTTCTCTTTATCTACTTAGCATAATGTCCTCTAGCAAAGTGCTTTATTTTAACAATTATTTAATTCTCTGAGCATTTTCTGGTAAGCATGTAATTATTCCTATTATATTTTAGGGGACAGGCACAAAGAGATTAACTTGCCCAAGAAAAACTGTATTTGGTGAAGCCAAGATTAGAGTAGATAATATAGTTTAAAACTGCTTTTCCTAATGGTACTGGTGACCATATTTGCGGGGCAGGAATAGAGAGAAAGACCTGGAGAAGGGACTTGTGGACACGGGGCCGGGGGCGGGGGAGGTTAACTCGAGAGGAGCCTTGACATGTACACACCACATGTGCAAGGCAGACAGCGGGTGGGGAGCTGCTGTCAGCGGGGGCCCCCGCTCTGAAGGCCTCGGGGAGGGGGCGTGTGTGTGCTCACAGCTGGTCCATCTTACTGTGCAGCAGAGGCCAGCACAGAACTGTGAGACGGCTACCCTGCAACCAAGATGGGTGTGAAAAGTTAGCTTTTAAAACACTGCTTTTCTTTAATGTAAGTGTAAGGACTTGCAATAATCATTCATTTTGCTGTTACAAAATTTATTCTGTCACAGATTATAAACACTTATATTTGTCTTACTAATATCCGGTTGATATTTTGCCTTTGCAGTGGTGGACTAACAGCCAAAACTTACACCGTTGTTTGCCAGTCGTGTTTCTAAGCATTTTACTTAGAATCCTGTTAGCCGTACCACCCACATCGTCAGGATCCAGCTTCTGTGGTGCTGTTAGTAACTGCTGGAGTGCCACTAACTGTTTTTGACTACTTTAATTATTTTTCTGCCACACTGAATCAAAATGACTCTCAATATCTGTGTGTGTATGTGTGTATGTATGTATTGGGTTGGCCAGAAAGGTCATTTGGGTTTCATTACATCTTATGGAAAAACTCGAATTAACTCATTGGCCACATACATATGTGTGTGTATATAAGATCAGAATCAAAAAAATTAGCATCTTTTAAAAAGAACACATTCCCTGTTTAATTGTCTGTTTACTTCTAGCAACACTACCTTTCAATATATGCTTATGAGGTCTTGTATAATATTTCTTTTTTTCCTTTGATTTATGGACTAGTTTGGGATCATAAAAATGGATTTGTGTGCTAGTAATTTGAGTCATTAGTCAGAAAAACCTTTTCATCTGCGCAGCCTTGCAATTCTCATCCCGTTTTCTGTTTTACTTCTATTGTGCACTGTTACCTGCTGGTAGAGAAAGTCTTTTTTTTTTTTTTAATGACCTGCTGGTCTTAAAGTTTCTCTCTTCTCCTTAGTAAGAATACAGACTGGGGAGAGGGGAGGCCAGAGGAGAATATGTGCATGTGATATGTGAAGATACTTGATAGCTAACAAAACTGTTCTTCCAGGCGCTGGGACGTGTCCTAAAATGCGTGCCTTTTATTTTTGCTGTTTTCCCTGCTTCCCAGTCATCTCTGGGTTATTCTGTAGTCTGATCCGAGCACACTTGGAGATTCTAGAAATATGTAAGGAGTTTTCAGATCCACACATTTGTTTCTCTGATTAACTCTTCTAACTGCTTACGTGTACAAGTTTTCTCTTAATTTAATTTGGGACTTGATGCAAGTAAAAGACAGTCACCAAGTGCTTCTCCCGCTGCATTTAAGTAAATCTGAGCTATATATTTATCTTAATTTGGAAGCATGCCTTAAATATTTATTAGGAACTTTTCCTTTCAGCGCTAAAAGTAATTTTAAGTTACAAATGAAAATATGAATAAGTGAAATGTAACTTTTTTTTCTTTTCCACTAGATACAGTTTGGGACTTTATCAGATTATTTTGATGCGCTGGAAAAAGAAGCTTCAGCCAGTAGTAGGAATAGCCAGTCAGTGTTCCCTGTTCTAAGTGGAGATTTTTTCACTTATGCTGACCGAGATGATCATTACTGGAGTGGCTATTTTACATCTAGACCCTTTTACAAACGAATGGACAGGATACTGGAATCCCATTTAAGGTACATTTACCTTTAGAGAACTACGTTAATTTTTTCACTTCTTTTATGTTATCATAACCTGTCTGTAGAGTTTTGCATAATATACAGCATTTATGTTGTATGTGTTAGGATGTGTTTAATCTAATTGTGAAATTTGAATGCAGTCAGAGCTATATCTTCAGAAATAATCAGATTTTTACAAGGGTTTTGCTCTTGAAGGAAAGACAGTTTATGTAATTAGGTTTTCTGGGAGTTGTACTCAATATTTTATGTTTTTCTGCTTGATTCCCTGTATTATTTGCACGCTGCAGTGGGGTGAGCAGCGTCACTGTGTGCCTGCCGGCCAGGAGCCTGGTCAGCTGGGTTACTGGAAGCGGGAGCAGGAGGCAGAGGAGCAGACAGGCTCGCAGCAGCCAGAGGCAGGCCTCAAAGTCCGTCCTCTGAGACAGGTGTATTTCATATTTGGGAGGACCGTGGGGACTCCATCGCAGTTCTTATTTTAAAACACATTTCTACAGATATGATTTTCTGCTTAAAGAAGAAAATTTAAGAGATGGGAACTGTTGGAGGCAGAATGATTGGTTGAAAAAATAAACTGATATAGAGAAGACAGAAAAACTCAATAGAAAAAACATAAAAGCACTCTATAAACCTGCATTATCCAGTTCTTTTCAGTCACTATCCAATTGCCCTTCCTGTAGTGAGAAACGCTCCATATTTCTGCACTGTTTATGCAGCATAGGAGCCACTAGCCACATGTGACTAGACCACTTGAAATGTGACCAGCGTGCCTGAGGAACTGAATTCTACATTTTATTTAATTTTAATGTACATAGCCACATGTGGCTAGTGGCTATCATAGTGGAAAGTACTGCTCTAAACAACTGAGTCTCATTATTTTTAGATGTTCAGAAACCATCCCAAGAGAATCCTGTGGCTTTTTCTATATGTGTAGCTCAGAAGAGTAATTTTCATGATGAATTCATTGTCCATTCAGTTCAAAATATGAAATCATGATGATTAATTTTCATGATGAATCTTGGTATTAAAAATAATAAGTTATATGAAACCTACCCTCTTCTATGTACTAGTGGATATTAAGTATATATTGGACAGTATTTTTCTAAAAATCATTAATTTCTTTAAGTGTTGTACTTTGGTAGAGTGGTGTGTGTGTTTATTATTTTTACTGTGTCCACAAACTAACAGTAACTTATTAAAAAAAACCCTAACCTTTGACTATTTGAGGGGATATTCATTAATGTGCCAGATGAATATATATTATTATATTTATAACAAAACAGTATTTATTTATATATTATAGAGATTTCTGCATCCTTAACCAATAGAATGTTAGTTATCTGTTATGTTATTCTAAACTATCTATGATAAGAACAGAGCAAGTACTAAATAATGTAGAAATTCTTTTGGGCCCCTGCATAATTTTTAAGTGTCAAGTATTTTTTGGTGGCAAAAAGTTATGAGTATTGGTTCAGTCTTATTTTATTGAACTTATTTAATGTGCTACTTAAGTATATTACTACTGGTAATGTATTTTGAAAATTCTCCTGCTTTAAAATAAAACAATAAACTATACAGCAATTTGAATTTCAAAATGTAATTAATTTATTTGAAACTAAGTTTATTGTGTGATGAAAATTATATTTAGTCCTCAACTCATTTGTAAAAATAGGTGTATAAAATAGAAAAGTACAAAAAAATATTCTTAAAATCCACTTTTTAATATTTTGGAATATGTATATGTACTCTTTCAGTACGTTTGCTCTGCATACGTATGCCTACATACATATAGTTTCCTTAATTCCAATATAGTGATTCTCATGCCATCAAGAAGGCTTATAACTTTAAAAAGTGGATATTAAATTTTTATCTGTTTTTAAAAAGCAGAGACTATTTAGTGTCTTCAAAAATTCAAAGGAATTCTTTTTTAAAAAGAGCAGTTTGAATCTCTTTTTTCCTGATATCGTGATACAGTTTGTGCTGCCTTGATTTTTCTCTCCATCATCCTAACGTTTGTCATAAAGATCCTTCTTATACTTTTTACTCCATCAAGCTTTGTCTCTTTTCAAAGAACTTTTTTCAGAAACCTATCCTGAACCATATCCTTGGATGAAAAAATTTTAAGGTGAAAATTATAAACCCCCATATTCTTGCTCAAAGCCATTCTTAAGCTAAAGTATTTTTATTCTTTAAAATAAGTGAGGAGTGTGTGCCTTATCGCCTCTCGGGTTACATTGCTGAATTCTCTGTAGCTGGCGTGTGCCATCACTCGGCTCTTAGACTGACTCTCGTCCCTGGGCTGTCAGGCCGCCACCCCCTTCCTCTCCTTCTCTGTTAGTCTGACACTCACGTCTCCCCACCATCTCCTCCACGGTGCGTGTGGGAGGCAGTGCCTTCTGGTGATGAAGTTCGTGGTATACGTCTACACTGCTGAGGTGAAAGGACAGAAACACTTGCCTAGTTCTTACTGCTTGCATATATTTTTTCACTGTTACATGGAAATGGACATACCTTGCTGTCAACAGATACTGACTTCTTTCCCTTACATCACTGAGACATGGTGTTCTTTTATGCTTAAGAATTTAGATGTATTAGGTACATACCTTGGTGGTTTTATAGAAATGTTTATTATCAGTATTTGTCTTATAAATTGATCATACTGAAATCATGGATTTCCTTTTTTTAAAAAGTTTGAAAATGTATCATTGATACCTCTTTTAGGTAGTAAATTAAAATGTTTGTTTTGAAATAAAAATTGATGACTGTTTTATGCAATTAGGGCTGCTGAAATTCTTTACTATTTCGCCCTGAAACAAGCTAAGCAGTACAAGATAAGTAAATTTCCTTCATCATCCCATTATGTGATGCTGACAGAAGCAAGACGAAATTTGGGACTATTTCAACATCATGATGCTATCACAGGAACTGCAAAAGATTGGGTGGTTGTGGATTATGGTACCAGGTAATGTAATTATTGAAAAGTGAACTTAAAATCTTTTTAAATTTGGGGTCATAAGCTTTTATCTTTTGATGATTTTTTTTTATTGTAATACTGAATTTTTATTGAAGGAATGCACGCTAAGTCACACCAATTTCAGAGATACATATGTCATGCCAAGAAAACATTTTCAGTTATGCTGACAACCCAAAATGCTTATCTTTGGTGAAGTTTTTAATAATCACATCTCTTATAAGTATTGCTATAGAAAAACCATCAATTTTCAAAACCATCAATTTTTTAAGAAATCTCTTGACAAACAGTACTGGCCGTCCCAATGTTTTATGGTAGTGCCTTTCTGTAAATGGAGCAGTAAAACATCGTTATAGAACTGATCCCACTTTTCCCCAAGTAGAGTGTGGTAACTGAGGCGACCTTCTTGCCCAAGGATTTGGTAGCAAGTAAATCATAGTTATAATCCAGGGCCACGCAGAGCTCCATTTCATTATATAGCTGTTTAATCCCATCCTATCATATCCATTTCTTCTTGGATACGTCATTTTTTAAGAGGGGCACCGACAAAAACAAGAAGCTTAGAAGATTAGCCAGGAAGTAGAAGAACTGAGAAAGCTCGTCATGTGTAGATGGTACAAAGCGCTGGGGTGAGAAGGGGTGGTCTGAGTGCTGGTGTCAAAGCTACCCTCAGCTCTCAGATGGTCTGTTAGATGAATGAGGGGGCAGAACCCCGTCAGTTTCCTGCTGCAGATCAGAAACAGGGACTCCTGGCTGTGGCTCGGAATGCTGGGGCACTCTGAACTGTGCTTCCCAGTGAGCTTGCCTTTGGTGACGGTGAGATCCCATCACCGTACCAGACTTGCAGCTGTCATTCGTCAGGGTCAATGTAGCGGAGATTCTGACACGGGAGGAGGGGTTTTGCCTACTGTTTGACTGTAGTTTAGATTAGTATTTCTTCCAGATTACTCTTTGGTAATATTTATAAATCATTAAAAGTCTGCTTTTCTTATAGGTTTAAACAGTGAATCTCTGAATAGACATTCTCATAGGCAGAAAGTGTACATGGCACATAACGTCATTCTTAAAAGACTGATCTACAGCTGATACCAGTAACTGTAATAGTGTTAACTGAATTTGTAGTTATAATACTTTGACTGCCTTTCAGGAAACTTGGTAACAAATATTCTGGAGACTCCATTAGTTGCCTTAAGTCTTAAAAAAATATATACAAGGTAGTACCTTAAATATCTTCTCAGTTTTCCTGTGGCAGATATATCTGGCCTTGGTCTGAGTTTGAGCTGAGCTTAAAGTGGAAGATACTTACTGGGTGATAATGATGTCATTGCTCCCACAGAAAGTGGTTTTGAAAGTAAGGTCAGATACCCCGTTTTTCTTTTCACCTGTTCCTGTTTTCTTGGTTTCTCGAGAGTCTGAAAGGGAGGCTGCTGGCAGCCAGGACGGAGCAGAGCTCCTGAGAGGACGGAGGCCTCCTCCTCCACTCACGGCTCTCTCCCTGGCCGCCCTGTTGAAAGGGATCAGGGTGCAGGTCATGGGGCTTTTGCTACAGAATATTTTGTGTCTCATGGCCTCCCCAGAAGGCCTGCCATTAGTTCCTCCGTGTATTTGGTGTTGCTTTTAACGTATAAAAGCATCCCCATAGAAAATTGTATCTTAGAGAAAAAAGACACAGTCATTCCCATTGTACCTGACATTTGTAAATCTGCTCTATCAGCCCTTCATGCGTCATTGAAAAGCCATAAACAATTATGAAGTCATTAGCACACACATTTTTAAATAGGAAATTTCAAAACACAAGTTAGAGAATTATAACTAAAGGAGCAGCTAGCATAGGGTGATTTCTTGTTCTTGGATTCTTGACTACTATTCAGATGCTGGCAGAGGTGTCCCTGTGAACACATGTACGCGTTAGGAGCTGACCTTGGCTGCTAATGACAGTGACTGGAGACTGAACGCCTCCTGCCCCCCACGTTTTCGGGCTGTGCTCGGCTGCGGCAGCCCCACAGCGCCGTCAGAGCTGCAGGCCCTGGTGGCCCTCTCCCGCCTTCTCAGGGCGATCCTCTACAGCCATGCTCTCAGCGGGGGATTGAGTGTTTATGCGATCATAAATTGGAGAGCATGTGTACATCATGGCATATTTGGAGGTTAATTCTAATTATGGCATAAAAATCATGGCATCAAAAATGAATTAGACTAGGCAGTGTTTTGCTGGATGTTTAGCTTAACAGTGAATCCTGGGACTGTGTGAAGAAGGGATGGTAATGAGGTCAGTTACAGAGAGATTAAGAATTCTGCCAGTGGCTAAACTGTAATAAAGGTAGGTAGGAGAATGAACAGAGGCTGAGAATGAGATTCCTAACGAGTTGTCTAAACTATTGAATGACAAACATGATAGCATCTCTTTAAACAGCAGCAATGGTAACAAACTGAAAACTGATTCCTCAGTGATGTTTGCTAAACTTGTTTCATAGTATCAGTTCAGTTCAGTTCAGTTCAGTCCCTCAGTCGTGTCCAACTCTTTGCAACCCCATGAACTGCAGCACGCCAGGCCTCCCTGTCCATCACCAACTCCTGGAGTTTACCCAAACCCATGTCCATCGAGTCAATGATGCCATCCAGCCATCTCATCCTCTGTCATCCCCTTCTCCTCCCGCCCCCAATCCTACCCAGCATTAGGGTCTTTTCCAATGAGTCAGCTCTTTCCATCAGGTGGCCAAAATATTGGAGTTTCAGCTTCAACATCAGTCCTTCCAGTGAACACCCAGGATTGATCTCCTTTAGGATGGATTGATTGGATCTCCTTGCAGTCCAAGGGACTCTCAAGAGTCTTCTCCAACACCACAGTTCAAAAGCATCAATTCCTCAGGGCTCAGCTTTCTTCACCGTCCAACTCTCACATCCATACATGACCACTGGAAAAACCATAGCCTTGACTACATGGACTTTTGTTGGCAAAGTAATGTCTCTGCTTTTAAATATGCTATCTAGGTTGGCCATAACCTTCCTTCCAAGGAGTAAGCGTCTTTTAATTTCATGGCTGCAATCACCATCAGCAGTGATTTTGAAGCCCCAAAAAATAAAGTCTGGCACTGTTTCCACTGTTTGCCCATCTATTTCCCATGAAGTGATGGGACCAGATGCCATGATCTTAGTTTTCTGAACGTTGAGCTTTCATAGTATGATAAGGGTATATTAGGAAATTAGAGGAAATTTTAATCCCATATTGATGAAATGTTGAGATGTATAAAATTTTGTTTTTTCCAATTTTCCCCAAACTTATTTACTGGGTTTATTAGCTTTATTTTGTTTTTGGCAAAATAGCTTTATACATCTTGAGAAAGTATTTGGGAAATGCACTATCTTCAGTGTCATCTCATAAGAAGACTACACATGTGCCTTCAGGACACCAACGTTGATTCATGGCGTCCATTCAGCTCAATTAGGGCTCCTTAAAACGCTAGTAGGAGTAAGGTTTTAGCAGGTGCAGAACATGACTTTTATTCTGTAGGCTCAGACAACCTCATAAAGATAACCATGTAGATAATAAAAGTAAACTTAGACTGAAGGAGTTGTTTTCATAACTGAATTGTGTCCATTCATATATATATATGGTCTTTTAGTCTTATGAAAACCCTTACTGTTATTTAGTAAAATATTTGAATAGAATGAGAAATTTAGCTGGATGATTGAATGCCAGTCCATAAGATCTTAATACTGTGGTTACAGATTTACTATGTAAATGGACTTAATTAGTAATTTACTGATTATGATCACTTACATCTTTGAAGTTACCTAATTCTTTTACAATTATTCTGTTCTTGAATATCTAACAAAAATATTTTAACACATAGATCCAAAATTGCTTCCTGTGTTGGGGAAAATAATATAATCACACTATAAACATATGAGGGTTGATTGAAAGCGTGACTAGAAAAGTTTCTCTACCAATTTCTCCAATATGATTTTACTTAGGGATACCTGCTCTCTAAATCTTTAAAGAAATAAAAATGGGACTTTGGAAAAAAAAAAAGAAAGGCAAGTTTTTTTTTCCTATGTATAGTGCTTCACCAATAGCTGGTAATGTTCCAAGATTATGTTAGATTTGAACTTGAATCAATCGATTCATAAGCATCTCTTGTTCCTCAGACAGAAATGCACAGTTTGAATACAGTTGAGAATTTCAGTGACAAAGAAATAGAACAAGGACAAAGACAATTTTGTTATCTGCATCTGTGAGAAACTTTTTTGTAATTCTTTTTAACAAGAACATGAAACTGAATTCAACAAAACATCTATTCGAATTCTTTAGGAATTTAAATTCTTTGAAGTGTGTATACTGATTGAATTTTCTTGTGAATGAGAGTTAATCTCATGTGGTCTTTTGTTGTTACATCAATGCTTGTTAAAGATTTTTCTAAAGTGAAACATCAACTCATTGCTATTGGCAGAATGCTTTAGAGCTATTGGGGTCATCATGCTGGCTATTGTTATTACTTAGTATGATATTCATGGAGAATATAAGTAGTGTGGATAAGTTTATGTGTTTCAACTGGGTCCAAAAAGTTTACTATTTAAATAAATCCTTACCAGTGATACCTTCTGATTAACTTTTTTCCCCTAAGTACTTCATTCAGAGTGGAGATTCATCATAGGTTTATGATAAGTTTTAGTTTGAATACAGGGTGAAGGTGATAGTGGTTTGGCCATAAATAAAACAACTGAAAATATTGTATACAGATTAGTTGATGTAGAATGTGTTAATTTCTACTGCATAGCAGTGATTCAGTTATACACGTATTTTTTTATCTTCCTTTCCATTATGGCGCATCACTGGATAGTGTATATATTTCCCTGTGCTATACAGTAGGACCTTGTTGTTTATCTATTCTGTGCATAGTAGTTTGCGTCTACTAATCCCAGACTCCCAATCCGCCCCTCCCCTCTCCCTTGGCACAACAAGTCTGATCTCTATGAAAATATTGTACACTAATGTTTGAATCACTTCTCAGATGAGTGGACGTTTTGGTTCACAGACTCTTTCACTCACTGATGAATTTGAAGAAGATAATCGGACACTCTGCACTGCTGCTCGTCCTGAAGGACAAACACTCATACAGCTCTTACTCTTCGGATACCTTCCTAGAAATGGTGAGTTAATGTCTTCTGTTTTCATAATAAAAATGAGTGATTCTTTTCTTCTTGGGTTGGGAAAGGAACTGAGAAGCTTAATAAAAAGAGACATTGAAATATAATTATTTCTTTGTATATTATTTGAAATAATTTGTATCACTTTATATAAATTACCTGTGTTCTTCTTTCCTGTGTCTCTATTTGATTTATGGTGTGTATTTTCCCATATTATCTAAGCATGAAAAGTAAAATAATGAACTTATTTCAAGGTTTGCGAAACATTCAGACTCTTAGAACACTTAAGATGATATTGTAAGCTAACTCGACTTTATACTCGTTATTTTCCTTAGCTTTAACAAACAGCTCCTTGATATGTGAACTGCCGTAAATCCTGAATCTGTTCTTGCTGGATTTCTATTCGAATGATCCTAAACTTTCTTCTGGTTTCAGCATGAGTCAGCAGTGCTCTGGGCAGTGTTGAGACCTGAGAGCAGTGCAGTGATTGAGGAGCTGAGAGAGGAGCTGTTAGCCTCGCCTCTGCACCTGGCTGCAGGGGCTGGGAGAGTTACCTTACACCCGTGAGCCCTCGTTCACTCCTCTGTGAAACGGAATGATATATGCCTTAGTTTGTTAGGACCAGATGAGTTAGTAAAACAGACCATGCCCTGAGAGGAAGGACATGGTATTGTACAGCAAGGAAGAACGGTTCAAAAATTTTTTTATTGCAATCCTCTTTACACTTCTACTTAGCAACTCAGATATTTAAAAATTGTTTTTTATTTATCAAACTTATGTTTCTAAAGATATGAAGCATGTGACACAAAGTAACATAGTAAAACTTTCTGCAGAATTGTCTCTAGAACTGTGATTTATTTGGTTACTAATTAGAACTACTCATTATGGACTCTAGTCCCTGTAACATATGCTATGCTTAAAATCTAAATACATAATACATATTCATAGATACAAGATTTGTTTACTTTGAACTTGGATGGACTTCATATAGCTGGAAAGAGCTTTGTTTTTTCTTTACTACTGTGCCCTTTTCATGTTTTATTCAAGGTATTATTACACAGCTAATTTTGAAACTTGTTTTAAAAGTAACATAAAAACTTCTGTTCATTTTTCTAGGATTTGAAACAAAGGACGCAAAGTTCTCTGCCACAAAAAAATGTAATAAGTCTGAGTGCAGAGCCAAGGTAAATAGTGTTATTTCTCATAAGCTTTGACCACTTCTGTGGCTTGACTTTTTGTATTTTCATGGTTTTGCTCTGGATCCAGCATATATTTTAAGGCAGTATTTCACTTAACCAGCTTATTAATTTAAAACAAGTGTTTTGAAGAATGGATTTTCTCCCGTGGCTGTGTCATGCGTGTGTGTGTGCTAAGTTGCTTCAGTCACGACCAACTCTTTGCGACCCCATAAAGGGTAGCCCGCCAGGTTCCTCTGTCCGTGAGATTCCCCAGGCAGGAATCCAGAGTGGGTTGCCATGCCCTCCTGCAGGGGTCTTCCCCACCCAGGATGGAACCTGTGTCTCCTGCGCTGCAGGTGGACGTTTTACCCTGGAGCCACCGCGGAAGCCCGTGGCAGCGTAATGTTCAGTGCTAACAGCTAACACAGTGCGTGGTACATGGAGAGCCAGATAACTGTGTAAGAATGGTTCTTAACAGACACTTAGTGTGAGATGGTAAATATGTAGCTTTACTAGAAAAATTACCTTATATTTGTAATATTGATTATTTTTTAGAGTATATTCTTTCTTAATTAACTTTCTATTTACTTACCTTATTTTTCATTAATCTCTGATCGTGTATTTTTAAATGGAAGAAGAAATGTAATTACTATCAGAAGATAAGTGTTTCTACAGTAAATTGTTTACTAGATAACTATCATTGTGGTTGTAAAACTGCCTCATTTTCACACTGCAAATTTATGTTTAAATGGGAAAGGTGCTCAGTCAACCTAAAAATGGGGCATTTAATTTATGGCTGCCTCTGATTTACAAAAAAATTTTATGTTTTTATTGACAATTATTTAACCAAGTGATCTATTTTTAATTGACCCCAAGTATAAATCAGTCAGTACCCAGATACACATTATCAGTTCAGTTCAGTGACTCAGTCATGTCCGACTCTTTGCGACCCCATGAACCACAGCACGCCAGGCCTCCCTGTCAATCACCAACTCCCGGAGTCCACCCAAACTCATGTCCATCGAGTCGGTGATGCCATCCAACCATCTCATCCTCTGTCGTCCCCTTCTCCTGCCCTCAATCTTTCCCAGCATTAGGGTCTTGTCCAATGAGTCAACTCTTCACATCAGGTGGCCAAAGTATTGCAGTTTCAGCTTCAACATCAGTCCTTCCAATGAACACCCAGGACTGATGTCCTTTAGGATGGACTGGTTGGATCTCCTTGCAGTCCAAGGGACTCTCAAGAGTCTTCTCCAACACCACAGTTCAGAAGCATCAATTCTTCGGCACTCAGCTTTGTGTATAGCCCAACTCTCACATCCATACATGACCACTGGAAAAACCATAGCTTTGACTAGATGGACCTTTGTTGGCAAAGTAATGTCTCTGCTTTTTAATATGCTGTCTAGTTTGGTCATAACTCTCCTTCCAAGGAGTAAGCGTCTTTTAATTTCATGGCTGCAATCACTATCTGCAGTGATTTTGGAGCCCCCAAAAATAAAGTCTGGCACTTTTTCCACTGTTTCTCCATCTATTTGACGTGAAGTGATGGGACCAGATGCCATGATCTTAGTTTTCTGAATGTTGAGCTTTAAGCAAACTTTTTCACTCTCCTCTTTCACTTTCATCAAGAGGCTCTTTAGTTCTTCTTCACTTTCTGCCATAAGGGTGGTATCATCTGCATATCTGAAGTTATTGATATTTCTCCCAGCAATCTTGATTCCAGCTTGTGCTTCCTCCAGCCCAGCGTTTCTCATGATGTACTCTGCATATAAGTTAAATGAGCAGGGTGACAATATACAGCCTTGATGTACTCCTTTTCCTATTTGGAACCAGTCTGTTGTTCCATGTCCAGTTCTAAATGTTGCTTCCTGACCTGCATACAGGTTTCTCAAGAGGCAGGTCAGGTGGTCTGGTATTCCCATCTCTTTCAGAATTTTCCACAGTTTATTGTGATCCACACAGTCAAAGGCTTTGGCATAGTCAATAAAGCAGAAATAGATGTTTTTCTGGAACTCTCTTGCTTTTTCGATGATCGAGAGGATGTTGGCAATTTGATCTCTGGTTCCTCTGCCTTTTCTAAAACCAGCTTGAACATCTGGAAGTTCACGGTTCACATATTGCTGAAGCCTGGCTTGGAGAATTTTGAGTATTACTTTACTAGCATGTTAGATGAGTGCAATTGTGCGGTAGTTTGAACATTCTTTGGCATTGCCTTTCTTTGGGATTGGAATGAAAACTGACCTTTTCCAGTTCTGTGGCCACTGCTGATTCTTCCAAATTTGCTGACATATTGAGTGCAGCACTTTCACAGCATCATCTTTTAGAATTTGAAATAGCTCAACTGGAATTCCATCACCTCCACTAGCTTTGTTCGTAGTGATGCTTAAGGCCCACTTGACTTCACATTCCAGGATGTCTGTCTGTAGGTGAATGATCTTAACTGGGTCGTGAAGATGTTTTTTGTACAGTTCTTCTGTGTATTCTTCCCACCTTATAGTTTGGTAATGTAAGTTTCTACTATCTAAATTGAGAAATTGAGTATCACCTCTTATAAATTATAGAATAAAAGACTAATTATAAAGTGTAATGCGTTATTTTAACTAGGTACACTTTATTAAAAGTATTTTAAAATAAATGGGATCAAAGTTGTTACAGAAGTTTTACAGTTGCTAGTAAAGTTGAGATTTGGTTAAACCTAGCCTCAGCCTTAGCTGACCAAAGTCCTTAGAGATTTAAAGCAGATTCAAGTCACACCTTAGAAGAAGAGTATATTTCAATAAAACTTAAGTGTCTCTACAGTGACACTGAAGAAACTTAGCATCTCTTTTGGATGGGAAAAAGAAGGGATTAATTTGAAAAGAAAATTTAACTCTTAAGTTTAGTCTTGCTAAAGTCTTAAAAGCTTTCATATAGCCAGGCCGTAGTTAGGATGAAAGGATAATGATACTGAAAGAAAAATCAGTTTTCTTTGTCTTAAGTAATGTTTTGATGAATTTGGCATTGTATGGCTATTCTTGGTATGTTGTGTCCCTAATAAACTGTGGTGTCAGTAAATCTGTTGGCTTTAGGCATAATCTTCGTATCTCTTAGCTTTGTGCTGACTCTGAGAGTGAGGTCTGTGTGCTCTCAGGGAGTCGAGCTCCGCCCCCAGCCCTGGACTTCCCATGGGCACGTGTGGCGGGCATTGGAGGGGGAGCTGTGCCCCCTGATCTCTCTCCTTCCTGGGCAGGCCTGGCTTGGCCCGCTGTATGCGGGGGTCAGCTTTCCTGATGCTAGAGGGAGAAAGGAGACAGAATTCTATCAGTTGAGGATAAATATATTTTTGAGCTTCAATAATGAACAGTTTTAATTAAAAGTAAGCATAGACTTTTTGAGTCTATTAGGAAAACAGTCACTTTTTGATATTTCATTTTATAGTTTCTGTTTAAATAGTGTTCTTCATATTAATATTATATCTTCAGAGTTCTTTTCTACCAAATGTCAATGCGACTGTTTCCATAGTTAAGTGCATTGGAAATACTTAGGATTGTCAGATTCTTATTTTTATCTTTACTGTCCTTTTTGAACTCTAGAACCTCATGAATAAAACCACTTATATTTTTGGTTTTAAATCCACTTTTTACTTGTTAGCCACAAATTATATGAGTTGTTGCTCTTTGAATAAAATCAATCAAGAATGGAGGACTGTTGATGTCCTTTAAAATGGAAGAGCTTCATAGTTTTGTTTTTCAGGTAGTAGAAGTTAGAGTAATTGTCTGTGCTTCTCAGTCTCTAAGTTGACAGTTTCAAAACAGTGGCTATAACTCAGTCTTTTATTCTTCATGAGTCTTCTGAGATGCTCTAAGGTTTAGTTTTATTTTGATTATAGGAATAATTCTAATTTGAACAACATATTATTAGTCTAAATAAAGCATGCATTCTCAATAGGGAGATGTCTTCCCCAGGAGGATAAGAATTGGTTCTTGGGCCCATGGTGATGTTGGGGTGGGGGATTAAAAAAAAAAAAACTTATTCTTTTCAAAATGCAAAGCACAGATACAGTACAGAATATTGCCTAGTAGATAAGCATTTTATATGTAGTATCAAAATTGTGTGGAGGAATGATTAGGGAAAAAATATATAAAGAGAATCTTTAAGGAGGTTGTAATGACAAAAGGTTGAGAAACTCTGATCCAAACCCATGCAGTTTAAATAATACATGTAAAATGAATTTGATCGTGATTTTGGCAGCGTTAGTTACAGCTGTAACCTGACGTGACTCCATCTGTGAGTGTGTAAAAGCAGGCCATGATTTGCTGCAAGTGACAGAGGACTTGCCAATGTGCCTAATTGAGTTCACAAGGTTATGTGAGCTGTATAGTACATACTTTCTTAGCCTTTGCTTGCATAGAAAGCATATGTAATTACAAATTAAAAGTTAGGTTACCCTGAACAAGTCATAAATTGTCTAGCCTTAATTCTTAAATACACAGAGATGTTACTGTTTCTCTTTACCTTCACAGTTGCCTAAGGAAATCAATTGTAAGAACATTTAATACAAAGATTTAACAGGATTAGGGACTGAGGATGCAGGGTGAAAGTCTGAGACAGACAATATTTCAGTCTCCTTTCAGTATTCCATCTGCTCAGGCAGGACGGGATTAAATGTTGCTACAACACAGGTCTGCAAGTCATGTGGCTTGACAGGGTATAAAGTAACTGTTTTTTTTAGTGGTGGATACTTTGAAATGCCACCAAGTATGTAATAAAAGGGCTTCCCTGGTGATTCAGTTCAGTTCAGTTCAGTCGCTCAGTCGTGTCCGACTCTTTGCGACCCCATGAATCGCTGCACGCCAGGCCTCCCTGTCCATCACCAACTCCTGGAGTTTACCCAAACTCATGTCCATCGAGTTGGTGATGCCATCCAGCCATCTCATCCTCTGTCGTCCCCTTCTCCTCCTGCCCCTAATCCTTCCCAGCATCAGGATCTTTTCCAATGAGTCAACTCTTCACATGACGTGGCCAAAGTATTGGAGTCTCAGCTTCAACTTCAGTCCTTGCAATGAACACCAGAACTGATCTCCCTTAGGATGGACTGGTTGGATCTCCTTGCAGTCCAAGGGACTCTCAAGAGTCTTCTCCAATACCACAGTTCAAAAGCATCAATTCTTCGCTGCTCAGCTTTCTTCACCATCCAACTTTCATATCCATACATGACTACTGGAAAAACCATAGCCTTGACTAGATGGACCTTTGTTGGCAAAGGAATGTCTGCTTTTTAATATGCTATCTAGGTTGGGTGGTAAAGAATCCACGGGTAGACACAAATTTGATCCTTGGGTCAGGAAGATCACCCTGAAAGAGGAAGTGGCAACCCATTACAGTATACTTGCCTGGGAGGAGATCCCATGAACAGAGGAGCCTGGTGGGCCACAGCTCGGGGGTTCACCAAGAGTCAGACAAGACTGAGTGACTGAACACCAAAGGCACAAATGTAATCAAAATCATATCGAGATGGCTTCTGTAAATCTGAAAGTTTAATTTTTTCAAGTAGATAAGTTTTTAGTTTGAAATCACTGTTACAAATTTACCTTTATATACTTCTAATTATTAGAAAGGTATTTATTAGTAAGGAGTCCTATATCTCTTTTGGCCAGAAAAAGGAAAAAAAAGGAAGTAATTAGAAAAGATACCATTAACCATGTGGAGACACAAAGGAAGTCGGTGTTTTCTAGGCTTAGGTTGCTTCAGAATATCAGCCAGATTAAAAAGGACAGGACCCCAGAGCAGGCACTCAGCACCCCACTCACTTGAAGTGTTGCCATTCACTTGTTGGAGGGCCTGGATCGAGAGCATCATTTTCTTTTTAGCTGTCTAGGTTCTGAAACACCAGAACCCACACCGACTTCTATTTTTCTTAATCCTTAAGTGTCATCAGTTGGAGAGTCTTTTGGATTTTAGCTTTGCTCATCTCTGGCATCCGTCCTCTCTTCTCTTTCTATTGCTTTTGGTTTTAACCGATCTTTTATGTTTTGCTTGAACTACCATAATAGCTTATTGTCCCTGGGCCTTTCTCTGTACCTAAATTGTTAACTATAATTCAGCTCTCTGATGAGTCTACCCAAAGTAACTCTGAAAAAATTACTTGGATAGAAATGGCAAGGCTTCAGACCTAGACTCGAAAGTCCTGGAAGGTTGTTTCCAGTACATCCGATTGGTCGAGAAGTCAGGGAGGCCGCCTGGGATATAAGGGAGGGGTTGCTCCCTGCTGCCTGATGGGAGGCGCAGGTAGGGGAGGCAGAGCGAAGGACGGCGGCGTCTTCGGAGAGGACCCAGCGCAGCTCGCCACGGCCCTCACAGTCCACATAGTTCCCACGTGCGGAATAAGATAAACGCCCCTCCTCCCAAGATGCCCAGGGTCTCATCCCGTTATGGTGTCGGTCCCACGTTTTATCTGAAGCAGGTCCAGCGTAGCTCAGTGATGTGACTGGGGGTTGGTGCTGGCTTTTTTCTGCTAGTGTAATTGTTTGAAATGTATCCCACAAGACTAAACTTGATGGTTTATTTATGTCCACCACTGTGCCTGTGGTATGATAGCATGGTAAGAATTTAATAGAGATATGTTATGATACATTTTATTATTGCTTGAAGAGAAGATTAAACTTCAGATACCACATATGCATAGAATATGGTTCACATTCTATGTGAAAATGTGGTATCCTGGTATATATTCTCCTCAATAGATTCTTTCATCTGACATTTGGAGGTTGAGTGACAGAAGACTTCCAATCCACTAAATACTAATATAAAAAAAAATAAGCAGTAATTCAATATACTTTGTTCAGCATTTAGACAACTGTTCATTTGAGATTTCAGAGTGTATAATACCATGAGACTTGACAAATTTGGCATTGCATCTCAGCATCACTGCATTCCTATAGAATTAACTTTGCTGGGATTGCATTCTTGGGGTCTCTAAAGAAGGAATGGATTCAAAAGATACACCCATATATCTGAATGCGTTTACTTTGTCGTAAGACTTTTGCTGTTGTTGACATAGACTATTTGCCTAAGTCTACATTTTGTATTTTTTAATTGGAGGAAAATTGATTTATAAAGTTGTGATGGTTTCTGCCATTGTATTTTTAATATTGTTATCAGACACGGTTATTCTGATAGTAATTTTCCACTAGTGAGATGGGATTCAAGGTTTTGGAGTATTTTCTAATTGGTCATTATGTCATAACATCAGAATATATCTAAGGAGGTACCTAACATCTCTACCAGTTATTTAAACATAAGCTTTAAGTGGAGAAACCAAAGCCTTCTTTTTTGTTTGGAATGTTGGCCTTTTCTCTGGGGGAGCTGGGACAGTGTTGACAGTGACAGTCGCATGAGGGCTGTGCGTACTGCTCACGGCTTATCCAGGGCAAGCTCCAGTCTCGTCATGCACTAGAGAGCTAGGCTAGAGATGTCTTCACGTTAGTTAGCAGAAAAATAAATGGGTACAATCAAGAAGGTTTGTATCCATTTTGAGCATTTTTGGTTTTTTTTTTCCCCCTTGGAAATGGCTGCATTTTAAAATTATCACAAGGGAATTCAAAGTGATAATAGAATACACAATTCACTAAGCTCTGACCCTGAACCCTCCAAAGGTTCTGTTATTCTGAGAGCAACCCAAAGGTCCTTTGCTTAGAAAACTAGTTTATAACTATTCTTTAATGGAGGAATTATCAATGACAGTTGTTTGATCGTGTCCAATTCTTTTGCAACTCCATAGACTGAAGGTTCCTGCCAGCCTCCTCTGTCCATGGGATTTCCCGGCAAGAATACTGGAGTGGGTTGCCATTTCCTTCTCCAGGGTATCCTCCTGACCCAGGGATTGAACCCACGTCTCCTGCATTGGCAGGTGTATTCTTTACCACTGAGCCACCAGAGGAGCCGTAACTGACAGTACTAGAGACAAAAACCTGAGCTAGTCTAAGTCTATCTGGTTATTAATTGCATAGTCTATTTATAAATTAATTTTCATTACTGGACTTGAAGGAGGAGTTCCTAAACTCTCCTCTGAGATACTCTTCTGTTTAAGTATTAATTACTTTTGGAGGGTATTTGTGTATTTTTATCTGTGATCCGAGTTGTGTTTTGTTGATGTTGACTCTTTTTAAGCCGTAGATTGAGCAGTTCTCTGATTATCCAGAAACATTTTTCAGCCTATTTGTAATCTGGAATATTTTAGAGAGGATGTTTTAACCTGAAGACTGAGTGGACTATAATACATTATACAAACAACCAAAGTTTCTTCAGGGATTGGAGATACCTTCCATGTGGTATATTTTATGTTAAAACTTCTTTGCCTAGTAGTTGAAACGGTTTGGAAACAATCATGTCTGATAAGCAAAATCAAATAACCTTGTCTAGAGTTTGCCATTCTAAATCAATCATTTACTGGCTTGCTTTTTACTTGACTTTTAAGGGAAGTAGATCTTTGAGGAGAGAAGAGGAGGAAAGACTCCACCTTTCTCACACTGTTCTCCCTACTCTTAATATTTCTATTTATTTTATTATATCAGGAATGATGAGTATTAATTCCCAAAATACTCTTTCAACCTCACATTGACTTAGATGAAATAACACTTATTATATGTTTCTTAAAAATATTGACGCTTCCATTTTATATGGTGACTGACTAGGAACCCTGAAATTGACTCTCAGGTTTTTATTGAAGCTTAGATGATGAGCAATCAAAGGAGCACCAAAACCCTGATTTGACAGTTGCCCTACTGCGGCCATCTAAGATAACTGCAAACTGCAGTGCTGGTCAAACTGGACTGAAAACGCACCTGCTCACTAACTGGTGATAAACAGAGATAAAAATAACATGCAGGCTTCTAAAAGCAGGTGTGGAGATTGATTCCTTTATGTCTACCCACGAGGCTTTGAAGGGGCTTCCCTGGGCTCAAACGGTAAAGAATCTGCCTGCAGTGTGGAAGACCCAGGTTCGATCCCTGGTTTGGGAAGATCCTCTGGAAGAGGGAATGACAACCCCCTCCAGTCTTCTTGCCTGGAGAATCCCATGGGCAGAGGAGCCTGGAGGGCTACAGTCTGTGGGGTCGCAAAGAGTCGGACATGAGTAAGCAACTAAGCACATAGCACAAGCCTTTGAAATTCTGATACAAGAGAAATGGACGAGAGGGTGCTGCTTCCTGTAGCTAGAGAGGCAGCCGTTCTTCCCTTTCATCCTCCTTGCCTCAGATGTCTATTTAAAAATCCCCGCTTAACTGACCAGCTAGACCAATGGATACTCTGTGCCCATGGCAGCCCGCCCTTACTGCTGACAGACTGCTAGCTAGCAGGCTGGGGCTTCTGTCTCGCCAGGAGTTCTCTGAACTGTGTGATTACCATTAATCAGTTACTTACGCCCAAATCACTTGTTCTTGTTACTGTTCTCTCATAATTTGATTTTTATTAAACTCATGAATTAAGTGTAAAGTTTTTTAATCATAAAGTTGAGTGCTTTGGAAATTTTCAATAAAGGTAAGTCACTGATAAATACCAAGAAGATGCCTAAGATCCCAAAAAGATTTGGGGAGAAATTGTAAAGATGTAGAAGCACTCTGTGCTCAGATTGCCTAATATTTTTGAGTATTTAAATTCCTGGCCTTCTTTAGAAAAACTAGGCTAGAAACCACAAATAATTTATCATATGTATGGTGATACAGAAAATATGACACAGAATGCCAATTAGTGGCCCCATAATCAAAGCAGAAGCCTTGCTTTTGCATCAGTAGACTGGGGCATGATACATATTTGTATGTTTTATGATGAAGTCTTTTATGGTGAAGCTCTGCAGAATGATGAATGATGGAAGATGGCCTTAAAGATATACCTCTGGCTGATTCACGTTGAGGTTTGACAAAAAACAACAAAACTCTGTAAAGCAATTATCCTTCAATTAAAAATAAGTAATATTTTTTTTAAAAAGGTATTTGTTCTACTTTAATTTTTACTTTCAAGTCAGCTTTAACCCTTTGAGTTAACAGAGCCATTGCCAGCCTTCATCACGTTGATGGTTTTCCCTGTGCCTATATTTTACAACCAATTTGGGGACTGAATCTTCCAGAAATACAGTAGGCAGGAACAAATAGGGGAACTGATGATGGAGCATTGATCTAGCGCAGTATCCACTCAAGGAGTTTGCTGCTGGTGGCAGGGGCCAGGAGAGCACCTGAGGCTGCCTGTTGAGGGAAGAGGCCCTGTGTGTGTTCAGAGCAGCAGTGCTGGGGTAGAAGACCCGGTGCTGTAGGCAGGAGAAACCAGTCAGACCGCATCTGTGCCTGTGAACTTACTTTTCACTCATTCTTTTCTCTATTCCTGCAGCTTTTTTACATTCTTCAGGCCTTAATGACAAACTGATTTATTTCCTTTATTTCTGGCTTTCCATCTCTTGCTAAAATGTTGGCTTCATGAGTGCAGGGAGCTTTTGCTTTTGAATCCCCTGGCGAATACCTGTCGCACTGTAGGTGCTCACCGAACGTTTGTGAGATAACTGACTCTGGAGAAGAGAGGAACTTTAGCCAGGACTGCAGCGAAGACCACGAGGATCTAGGTGGACGTCTATTACTATGAGGAGAAGTAAATGGGAAATTGTCATAGGAGAGCTTCTGAGAAAGCTCTGCAGAATTGTGAAAATTGGGGTAACATGAAGACTGAGAAGAACAACTTATCTTAAAATAGTTTATTACAGAGACCAGAAAAAAATTTTTTTAACTCTTTGCAATTCTCAGTTTGAGTCGTAATGCCTAAGGAGAAAGAAACAGTGGAAGGCAAAATGGCAAACGATGCTATAGCAAGGGGGGGAGGTGAGATAAGGCAAGACCGTTAGGGTGACAGGAACAGAATCTTCATTAGTGATATTTAAGAGTGAAGCTGACATGGTGAACGAGTGTATCAGTGTCAGGGAGAAAAATGAGATGCTCTTCAGGAATGCAGGGAAAAGGAGGGCAATGACAGGTATGAAGGACAAGAGTTCAACAGGAGAATCTAGGTTTTCTGTAGGAAAAATGTTAGCAGATGCAGTAATCAGAGATACAGTGAAAAGTGTTCTGAGCTGAGGAGGCCTCGCTTTGTAGATGAAAAGGGCTAAGTTCTCAGTAACATAGATGAAAGGAGAGTCACCCCTAGTGCATCTTGGTAACTTACTTCAATCAAAAGGAAAAGGACGTTTTGTAAAAGAACCCAGGCAGAAAGACAGATATTGTGCAACATGGCACAAAAGCTAGGCGGACAGGTTTCTTCTAACAAGTCTATGGAGTTTCGAAATCATTTTGTACTCAAAGTTATCTTTCATACGTGAAAGCAACAAAGAGGCATTTTAAAATACAAAAACACTATAAAACATACCACAGATATTCTTTTCTTCTTTTAAAAAGGAAATTTTAGAAATGTTCCTGCTAAACTTAACTCACCTGACTGATAAGTGAATCAAAACTAAGAAGGCATTGGAAAGAATTAGACATAGTGAAAATCCAAATCATTATTGTAAATTTGATTACCAAATTGCATTAGAATTTCCCATCTAGTTTTGGCAGAATTTTTGTAATGTAAAGGCAGTTTGCTAGTAGTAGTGTTGATCTGTGGTTTCGGACTATGTTAACGTCTGAAAGAGGTAGAGAAGCAGAGTGTGTGGAGATCTTAGAAAATAGTCATGTCGCCTTGGGAAGATTTAAAAGTTAGAAGTTTGTGGTGAGAGTGGTATTTCCTCCCCATTGTCGTCACTTACTGTCACTGCCCCTCTGGCTCTCTGAACACACAGCTCTGCTGAGAAGTCCCTGGAGGTCTAGGCCCACACGCCCGCAGGCTGTGCGGGCAGCTCCGTAGGGTCGGCCACTCACCGCCTTCCTCAGTGTGCTTAGGTGGAGTTCCTCCCTGCCTGAACTTGTTTTGTGGTCCCAAGCTCTTTGATAAAACTTTCGCATCCTCATCCAGTTCCCCAGGCCAGAAACCTGGGCCTCAACTGGAAAGTGATCACGTGTCCTAGTTGTTCATTAGTGTCCTCTTTCACTCGCAAAGCTCCATTTGTTTGGACAAGAAATGATGGGCTTACCCGGACTATTTTTGTCTCTTCACTTTCAACTTGGATCTAGACAAACACTGTGTCCTCTTGTTTATTAAATGTATCTCGATTTTGTCCATATTTATTCAGTGCCAGCTCTTTCTCCCTTTTGTGTGTCCCTGCCACATACATTTGTTTGAGGAATTAAGTAAGATTATGTATATGAGTTTCATTGTATGGGATCTAGCACTTAGTAGGCACTCAGCAAGTGTTAGCAATGATTGTAACTCTCCTGCTCAAAACCCTTCTTTTTCCCATTGCCCTAAAGAGAAATTCCCCGAGTCTTTAACTTGGCTTTTCTGTCTGCATTTTGATTTCTCTTGTATTATCTTCCATATGATACTGTAGCCTACACCATGAGCTCTAACCTTTCCAAAACTATCAGTTGTTTGACTTGCTATGTTCTGTCTTATTTACAGGTCTTTGCTACCTGGATAAAAACAAAAAATGCTTTCCACCTTGCCCCCAAACACACACATATGTACACACACACACACTTTGCTTCATTAATTTCTGATTATCTTTGAGAACTCAGCTTTGGTGTCACATCCTCTGGAACCTTTTCTGACATCCTAGAGTCGGGGCTGGGTGTCGCTCCTGTACGTTCTCACAGGAGTATGTCCTTACTCACCATTGCTTCTGTTACTACATGTATAATGTGAAGAGACTTACTATAAACCTCATGAAGGTATAGACTGAGAGTTCTTCATCATTCTAAACGTGGCACCTGGCAATCTCTCAGGAAAGGGACTTAGTAGTGTGTGCCAGGAGCATTTGGATTGGACAATGTGCTGGAAGAAATCTACCGTGCAGAAATAATCATATATAGATATGAAGAGAATTTTGGACAAGATTATGTCTCTTGGCTTTATTGTGTGAATAAATATATTTAAAGATTTCAGTGTTCATCAACAATACCTATCAATGAATTTGTCAGATAGTCTCTGTTGGGACTTTCCTGATGGCTCAGACAGTAAAGAATCTGCCTGGAATACAGGAGACCTGGGTTCGATCCCTGGGTTGGGAAGATCCCCAGAAGTAGGGAATGGCAACCCACTCCAGGATTCTTGCCTAGAGAATTTCATAGAGTACAGTCCATGGGGTCACAAAGAGTCAGACATGAAAGCGACTAATGCTTTCACTTTTCTACTTTTATTTCTGTGTTCATAAAGTTCTTTATGAAGTTTTAAAAAGATGCCAAACTTGCTTTTATTTTTTTTAATAAAAGCAGAATGGGATTGGTAAATTCTGAGGTTTTCTTTTTATGTTTTTATGAAATCTGTCTTCCGAGTCTCATGGAGGAAAGGAAGATGACTTGTTTGAATGGAACAAGTTGTGATTAGTTGAGTCAAATAAGGAAAAGTGCTTGGCTTGTAGGATATGTTTGCTGAATTGAAAACTAAAAATTGAAATGGAGGAGGTGACAATTATGAGAAAGAAGTTATGTGGAATATTTGTTAGGCAGTTACGGACTTGTTTATAAAATAAACAACCCTTTAAGGAAAAGCATGTCTATAGTGATGAATCTTTATGGAGAATTTTCTACTTTAGGAGAATTATCTCTTGCATTCAATGTTACTTTAAGTTTTTGGTACTTGTTGGCTTCCCTGTGTTACCCAGTATTATTTCTTATGTGTTTAATGAATCACTTCGGGTTGCATTCAACTGCCTACAACAAAAATCAAAGGCAGGTAATTTTTCTTAAGTACAAGTTTCGAGGTGGGTAGTCCAGGACTTGTGAGGAATCTCATGGGGTCATTAAAGAATCAGGCGTTTTTTTACCTTTCAGCTCTCTGCCATCCTAAGCCTAAAGCTGTTGTTCTTATGGTCTTCAGATTGTTCCTGCTTTTCCAGACATTGCGTCTGTGTTCCAGCCAGGAATGGGGAGGAGCAAAGGATGAAAGTTATGCCGATTGGTGATATATTAAATTGGTGATTTAATAAATTTCTGGGCTTCCCAGGTGGCGCAGTGGTAAAGAATCTGCCTGCCACTGCAGGAGACCAAGAGATGGAGGTTCGATCCCTGGGTTGGAAAAATCCCCTGGAGTAGGAAATGGCAACCCACCCCAGTGTTCTTGCCTGGAGAGTTCCATGGACAGAGGAACCTGGCAGGCTCCAGTCCATGGAGTCAAAAAGAGTTGAACATGACTGAGCCTCTGAGTGTGTGCGTGCATGTGTGCACACACACACACAGAATAACTTTCTAGGAAGCTCTACTTACTGAATTCTAGTTACAGTTTTTGTTGTCCAGAACTATGTCACATGGCCTACCCCGAGCATGGGAAATCAAATGTCTTGATCTTTTTTTTTTAAACTAGGACTGTTGTCATCCCAAGTGAAATTGGGTTTCTTTTGGCAAAGTAGAAAATGAGAAAGGCTATGGAGTAACCAGCTGGTGGTGTCCACTCATTACGTTTATCAACTAGACCACAGGGCAGCTGCCATATTTTCTGATCATTGGCTTACCCTTTCCTGCTCGCTTCAGCTCAGAGTGGATTTATGTTTTGTGTATTATACATACAGATCTGTGCTGAATAAATCAGTCCTGGGTATTAAAAGCATGTTAAAAACATGTCCCCAAGACTTTCCCAGTAGTCAGATAGAAAAATCCTATCGGGGACTTCCCTGGTGGTTCAGTGGTTAAGAGTCTGCCTTCCAAGGCAGGGGACACGGGTCATCCCCTGGTGGTGGACCGAGACCCACGTTCTGTGGGGCAACTGAGCCCTTGCACCTCAGCTCTGGAGCTGACGTGCTTAGGAGTCCAGGAGCTGCATCTGAGACCTGACACAGCCAGAACTAAACATTAAAAAAGGAGAAGTCATATCAATCACAGCTATTAAAGAAACAGAGTTTTCTGTTTATTCCAAAACTGAAACGTAATTAAATATTGCACAATTACACATTAGGAAAGAGAGGAAAGGGTGTCTCATGAAAGAAGATGTATGTCCTATTGGGATCTGGGGATTTCACATATGAAGAGAAGAGAGTGTTCTTAAACATTCAGGGTTTCTTAGTGACCTATGTAAGACCATGTCAGAACATACTTGTTCCATAGTTCAGGAGTCAGCTGTTCAGTGCCAGATTTATTTTGTGTTCCTGCCCTGTGTAGCACTGTGCTGGGATGGATGCATCTTTTCCCCCCTCTTTACTTGTTGATTCTTTCTTGCTCAGAATCTGGACAGAATCAACAAGTATTATGTAACTCACATTACTGTATAGCCTCTAAATACAAGTCCTTAATCCTTTACCTGAAATCTTCAGGGCTAGATATTTATTTGTGGATTTAGAATTTTTAAAATTTTAGGAACCTGATAGGAATACACATATGGCATATTATATAATACTTCAGAGTCTGGGGCAAAACTCATCAAATACTTTAAAATTTCTGAATATTCAAATTAAAAGGAATTATATATAGCTTAATGTCAGTTCAGTTTAAGTTTTGCCACCAAAAGAACTTTGAAAACTCTTATATAACTGTAGATTAGTGGTTTGAAGAGGGATAAAATTGTTTGACATAATTAGTGAGTCCCCCCAAAAGGTAGAAAAACCACCGTGATTCTTCCAGCTGGCATCAGATCGTTACCAACATGTTTGAATGTCTCACCTCTTCTCTGATTTTAGCCCTTTCAAAGATCTCTTGGAAAATGTCTGCCTCTCAGGAAGTCTTTGCAGTTTGAGCAGTGCTAACTCTCTGCATCTCTGTATCCCATCTCCTGATCACAGACATATTTATGTGCTGACTTGTTTCCTTCAAAGGAGACTCTACTGAGTGTTCTAGCTCCTTGATTACACTCCATGCTTCGTCATTATCAGAATTAAAAAAAAAACAACATTTCTTATTCCATTCTTGTACCTCCTGAAATAATAATTTTTGTAATTCTTACGTTAACCAGTTTAAAGTTTGATAGAATGATTTAAATAATATAGTTATTTATTATATATACATTTTTACTGTCATTTATAAGTTTGAAGACAATGTTTGTCAGTAGGCTACTGTCAGACTCACATATTGTTTCCTAAATGATTCTCCTTTGTGCTTTCAGGACATAGTATCTTAAATCATTCCTTTTATCAATTTTACATAAACTTGAAATGCTCAGATTCTTCCCAGGTCCTTATGATTAGTCTGTTTTCTTTTTTGTTCCTAGGTACAAAACTATTTTGGATTTATTAGGTTTAGATTTTATTTTGAAAAGTGATTGAACAGACTATTTTTAATAATTATTTTAAGGTTTATTTGTTTAAGGGCAATGGCAAAGTAGTTGTGTGTTCAGAGAACATTTGCTAAGTTGCTATGTTTTAATTGCCTTTTTATTGTTTATACTTTAAATCAAACTTTATTAAGTAGCTGTGTAGTACTAGTTTATTGTTGTCAGATTATCATACAGAGAATTAAGTTTACACTTAGTTGTGTTTTAGTTGTGTGATTTGTCTAATGAAACTAAAGTGATTTTGCACATTGCGTACAAGTCCTTATAATTACTTCAAGGACCACAGTCAGGAAGGTGCTGAAGGTGGAGAGAAGTAGCATGTGCCTCTGTCCGTGTAGAAGTATGATGTTATTTTGATACCTTACAAGTTAGCTTGGGGACTGTCACCTATATCTAAGGATTATAATAATTTCCAATTATGATATTTGGAAATAACTTTGTAGAATCTAAGAAAAATTTGTAAAGGAGATGAAATTGTGTCAGAGAAGAGCTAGCATTGGTTTTGGTGTGTCTGCCAGATAATGCAAGTTCTGGACGATTCTGTTCTGTTCCTGCTTGTGGCACCCAGGCTTCCTCCCGCCGTTAGCTGGAGTCAGGCGCTGTGAAAGTGCCGAGGTGGAGTCGATGTCTGGCACAAGCATGGATGGCTTCTCTAAGTGGCTTGTGTTGGGTTTGGGAGGACTGATGAGGGTGCGCGTGTGATTGCTCAGGTGCTTATTTCTCCTCGCTGCGTGCACTCCCAGTCCTCTGCCCTCTCTCTCCTCTCCCTCCCGGCGTCCGGCGTGTCCGTGAAACCATTACCCAGAGCAGTGCAGAGCACGGACCGAGAGATGCGCCTTATTTCAGTCTTCCCTTCTTCTGAGCCAGATTCTTTTTCCTTCTAAATGCAGATTAATAAGCTGTGCACTACAAGAGGAACAAGGAAAAGGATTTTAGTGAAGGTATCGTGATCCTGAAAAAGTCAGGGAGGGCTTCAAGCCCATCTTGGACTTCAGAACACTTCACAACTTTGTGGTAAAGGAAACATTTTAAATAGAGCCTTTGGACTTACTTCACCCTTATTTGGAGAGTAGCTTTATTTTATTTTTTAGGCAAGAAAATTAAATGTGAAATTGGGGTACTTTTTGAACTAAAACGTACTTGGTTTTAGATTTTGATATTTTGTAGGTGCTTAACGTAGACTCCAGGTACTGCAGGTGTTTGGATGGCGCGTGTGTTTTTCTCTGAAACGTGTTCTTTATCCCTTGTGACGTGTTCTCCTTCACTGTGAGTGATATTTTCTCTAGCGTTTTGTATCTTCAGTCGGTTCACGGTATTGTAGAGTTTCTGTTGTAGAAGCGATATTGTGTAAAAGTGTTTTGAAAAGAGAGAGTGCTTTTGTTTTGTTGTTTTCATATTTTTGCCTCTTACAAGATGGCTCACTAGCATGAAGAGATGTAGTACCAATAAAAAGTTGTTTGCTCTTCACCAGAAAACCTCACACAAGATAGATTTTCATCTATCAACAGGGAGATACAAAGTGAATACAAACATTTGCCATTTTTGTCTTTAGCAACAAAACAACCTTATTTTACTGCATTAACTTTTAAGATCTTTTTATTTGTGAAAATCAGCCTGTTTATGTACTGTGCATTCCTCCAAAGTTACGGCATTATAGTCACTGGAGGAATGAAATTTTCTTCTAGTAGATGAAAATTGCATTTTGATTGAACATCATTCCTTATGCAGTCACCCATAAATATGTCTTTTGCTGTCTTTTCAGAAAATGGCTACAGATGTGACTTCTGAATTGACAAGAAAATAGAACATCTTAATGTTTTAGGTAAAACAGATGGTGTTTTGTTTTAGGCAAAGCTGTCTCTGAGTGAGAGCAGCGTGATTGGTGCCGAGACGCTCGGGGTTGGCCACGCTATGGACGGTGTCTGCGCCTGGTTCTTTCTATTGCTTTAATATCAAAAAGTTTAGAATAGTTGGAAAGGATTATTTATCCTTTTCTTTGATTTGCTATTTTCTGTTATACAGTGGGAATAGTTGCGAGACTTTTCAACCTTATTTTGTTTTAAAAAGTTATAAAATGACGTGTCGATTCTACTTTGGTTGTGGTTTTATTCCTGCTTTTAGAGATGCTTTTCTCAGTGTAGGAAGGACTGAAATATGTAGTTGTACTTTTGAGAGTTAAAACTGTATAGTATTGAGTTGCATTTGCAGCTGTGAATCCTGGTAACATTTATGATACTAACTCTGCTTCTGTCCTGCTGGGCTTTGGGCAGGGCTCACTGTCCGAAGCCTGGAAAGAGCACAGACTTGTGAGGGGAGCGCGGGCTGGGAGTCGGAGGCTCCTGGTCCCACCTCTGTCAGCAACCAGCTCTGTGTTTTTAAGCGTTAGTTCTGTTTGCAGTGTGTCTTGAGGAAGAGGGGGCTGTGGATAATCCCTGGGCTTATATCCAACTGACATTTAGCTGTCTGTTATAATACAAATCATTTATAAAGCATTCACTTGCATAATTACTTGGAAAGGAAGTTTGGAGGTAGAAAACTCTAGAAAATAACCAAGTTGGTTCAGTAACTGGGACATAGGAGAAAGAAACTCTTTTCCAAAATACCATCAATATTGTAAGGAGACCTGGGTTCGATCCCTGGGTTGGGAAGATCCCCTGGAGAAGGGACAGCCTACCCACTCCAGTATTCTTGAGCTTCCCTGGTGGCTCAGATGGTAAAGAATCTGCCTGCAATGCAGGAGACTTGGGTTCAATCCTGGGTTGGGAAGATCCCCTGGAGAAGGGCATGGCAACCCACTCCAGTGTTCTTGCTTGGAGAATCCCATGGACAGAGGAGCTGGGCAGGCTACAGTCCATGGGCGCGCAAAGAGTCTGACATGACTGGGCAACTAAGCACACACACATTCCCACTGCCTCCTACGGAAAGAAAAAACTCCTGAGAGAGTAGCTTGTGTTTTACTTGAGCCGTTTAGAGAAGTAGGCTTCGTTTCATCCCGTTGAAGAAAGCCCGTCCACCCTAGTCCTCCCCCTGCAGATGGTTGGGGGCCGTCAGAGTAACGGCTCTTTGCTGAGGTGGGGTGGCGTGGAGCTGTCTGATAAGCAGCGTTCAGAGAGCCTTGGGGAGCTGGAGCTGGGGTAGGCCTCTGCTTCCAGCACGTGCACCCCAAGGCCCTCACCCGCTGGAGAAGGGCAGGCCACCTGCTCTACCTCTGAGAGGCCTTAGGGCCTGGCTGGTTCAGTGTGATTACTGGCTCTGCCATTTCCAGTGAGCCAGACACCAAACCAGCCTGCACATCTGTAAGATGGGCATGGTTTCAGGGTTTCATAAGCTGGCTGTAAAGCTGCACAGAGTTAGGGAAAGTGCATCCTGTGTGCCAGGCCCTGTTCTAAAGGCTCCTTAGTGCCAGCTGCTTGGGATTGTTTTATTGTTGTTGTTAGCATCTGAAAGGCGGGAGGAGAAGGGGACGACAGAGGATGAGATGGCTGGACGGCATCACCGACTCAAGGGACGTGAGTTTGGGTAAACTCCGGGAGCTGGTGATGGACAGGGAGGCCTGGCGTGCTGTGGTCCATGGGGTCACAAAGAGCTGGACACGACTGAGCAACTGAACTGAACTGAACTGACTAACATCTGAAAAACTCTGCCACTTAACAAGTCATATTTACTTTCAATTAAAAGTAGTAAAAATATTCCCTTAAGATACAGTTTTATTTTTGATTTACTGCTTTGCCTATTAGCATTATAAGCAAACTTAATTCTCTACCCAAAGTAATATCTTCTAATGCAGAACTTTCGGGAATATTTACTTAGTAATTGCATGTTATTCATCTCAAGTAAGAACTCTTATTAGTAATATCTTCTGGAGTTTTTGGGTTTAGTAAGGTATTTTCAGAAATCAAGTACTTGATTGCCAATAGCAGTTTTAGATGCTACTGTCATCTTGCTGTTTCATGAAAGGCATCTTCACACTAGCTTTGATCACCCTGCAGTCTTGTCCTTGGGTGAAGGACTTCCATGAGATTATACTTATAATATTTTTGTCCATGAATTTTAATTTATTTCTCCTAAATGTAGAAGAATTGCTGAAATAAACTTTCTTGTGTTAAGAAATTCAGGCTACATTTATGCACTACTGTATTCAAGTAAGATCCTAATTTTGATTGTTGAGATGAAGGTGTTCCATTCCTAAGTGTTGAATTATTTTTCTTCTTAAATGAGGCCAAATAATATATGTTACTGGATCAACCGAAAGCTTCCAGAAAACATGGTGTTTTATTTTTCCTCTTGCAAGTATAAATTCTATATCTGGTCATGGAAGAGAAGTGTGATTGTTATTATATAGCTTCTAGGAAAGTTTTTATGGAAAAACAGTTAAATGTCTAATTAAGAAGGCCTGTTTTATAGAAATAGAAGGATTTTTAAACTGAGAGGCCTTGGGACTTATATGAAAAAGTCTTGTGCGTATGTACGTTTCTTCAGTGAATGGTGTCTGTGTAAGGTATTCAAAGGTTAAAAAGTAAGTAGAATTTTAAAAGGTTAAGAATAACCACCTTGGTCAGTGTAAGGGGCTGTTAATCACTTGCTTTTTACGAAATTCAGGTCTGGGAGTTTTCTCCTCTGCTTCTTCGTTTTTGCTGGCTGTGTGCACTTGCTCAGGGACAGCGTGGATCTGGGCTCCTCAGACCTTGTAGCCAGCGGAGAAGGCAGGAGGGAGTCCTCCATGGGAGAGTGGTCAGAGGCCACACCCTCCAGTCTTTCCTGGGCCCCTGAGCTCTGCTCACTGCCCTCTGCCCTCCCGGCCGCCCGCCCCTTTCCAGCACTCGGGATTTTCTTCCCTGTGTACCGTGGTCTCTGTGTTGAGAAACCGGAGCTTGGCCCTCGTTTTCAGGAGGAATAGTATAACCCCGTGTGTTCGTTCCCTAGTGCTGTTTTAGCAAATAACCACACACTTGGTGTCTTGAAAAACTCGCAGATGTGTTGTCTTAAAGGTTTAGGAGCCAGAAGTTCAGAATCAGTTCCCCTTGGGTGAGCAGCGTCCGCAGGGCTTGTTCCTCGTGGAGGCTCCGAGGGACGAGTCTGGTCCCTGCCTCTCTTCTCGCTGTAGTTGGTCCCTAAGGCGTGTCCGAGGCTTTGCGGCCCCGTGGACCGTTCCATCCCCTTCTCGGGGTCCCCTGCAGTGCTTGGCCTGTGGCCCCTCCCACACACTGCCCTACCTCTGGCAGCTTCTAGAATCTCATGTCTTGCTCTGCTTTTCAAAAGCTTTCTGTTTAGATGTCTGGGCAGGTCCCCGTGTTCGGTACGTGTGCTAACGGGAAAGCCAAGTGTGGACGCGAAGCCACCTGCATACCCTTCAAGTGCTTGATGGCCTCTTTGCCCGCATGGGGAGGCTCCTCTGGGCTTTGTCCTGGGCTTCACACGGAGCTCGGCCTTTCCTGGGCTGAGGATCGGCACAACCCAGAGTGGGAAATGGCTCGAGAAGGCAGCTCTCTTCTCTGAAGTTCTCTCTTCAGCAGTTCTCCGTTGCCTTCAAGCAGACGATCACTCTATTTTATCTGGTTTCCTAGTTGGCCCATAGGAGTGAGAGCTCTTGTCATCAACTGCTTTCTCTCTCCTGGAAGTGGAAGCATCGTTTATTGTTCAGCTTCAATTTGGTGAAAGAAAAATGCTCATTTTTTCCACTTGAGTGTTTATATTTCTGTTGATTTTTAAGAACACTTTACAGATTTGCTGAATTTGATCTCCTTTTATTTTTTCATTCTTTAATCTTACTTTTTAATATAGAAAATGTTCTAAGCATTTTGTTATCAGATCTGTCGGCCTTTTACTTTATTGCTGTATTTTCTATTATGGTTAAAAAGATGTTTTGTACCACAAGCTTTACATTTATTTTTCCTACTTATTTTCTATCATTTTTTCTGTCTTTAAATTTTTTAATTCATTGAGAATTAGTGTTGGCATATTGTTTTCATGCATCTATTTAACCATATGTCTTGCCCATCTATTTGTAGAAATGTCATAAGATAGTTTTGTTTCCTTTCTCCCAAGAAGAGGATTTCAGTGGGATTTTGGTTGGCGGTGCATAAAATTCATGAATTAATTTTGGGAGAATTGTATGTTCTGCAGTATTTTAGTTTTCTCACCTAGAAAAGTATATTTCTCTTCATTTTTAGTGTCCCTCAATAAAGCTCTCTCAGCTTCTTTGTATACATTTTGCTTATTTTGTGTAAAGTGAATTTCTAGTTTGAATCCTCTCCTGATTAATTCTTACCCATCCTGACTGCCATCTTTTTGTGTGTATCACAACACACTCTGTACACAGCTTTTTCTTACCACCTGCTCTTAGAACAGGGACTGTGCGGTCACATTCATAATTTGTAGCTGCACGTAGCAGGAGGCGCCGTCTCTGCCCGTTCTGTGTTGCGTCTTACTGCAGCCGCGTGTCACGTGGTGACCTTGTGCGTGCGTGTTCTGTGTGCACCTGTTTATCTCCACTGCCTCCCACATTTATCTGAACTCGTGTTTAGGGTATCTGTAACATGTGTGGTTTTGTTAATTTCTCTCATTTAGATGTATATATGCCTTACCTAGAAAAGCATGTGAGGCGGCTCAGAGACCTGGGTTAATTAAAACATTCATCCCACCATCCATGGGATTTGCATACCAGGGTCCCTGGTCAGGACACCAGGAGGGTCTTGTAAGAGAAAGGAGAGATTTACTTGCTGTTGAGATTCTGCTCTGTGCCAGGTCTAAGCCCTGGGATTTTCCAAACATTTTATTACTTAACTCTAACCGCAAGCTTGTCTCCTGATTTTATAGATACGGATCTTAAGGCTTGGAGAAATGAAATCACTTGTCCAAAGCCTCTCAAATTACATGTGTGGTTGTTGGCTTTTGAACTTGAATGTATCTGACTCCAGAGCTTAGGAGTCACAGAACTGATTGTGATTTTTGAAGATCTAATGTATCTCAAAAAAGCTTCTTTTTTGTTTTTTAATATCTTGATTTTTATTCTGATGGCTATTATGGTAAGCATTATGTTTTAAAACTAGAAAACTAGGTGGACTATATGAATATAAGTTCATATCTAGAAATTGTAGTTTTTGGAAACAGGTAAAACTACATATTTTTGTTTTCAGAATAACTTAATGTAAAGGTTACTACTCTTCTTTGTATTATGCTCCAATGGCAGCCCACTCCAGTCCTCTTGCCTGGAAAATCCCATGAACGGAGGAGCCTGGTGGGCTACAGTCCATGGGATCACTAAGAGTTTGACACGACTGACCGACTTCACTTTCACTTTTCCCTTTCATGCACTGGGGAAGGAAATGGCAACCCCACTCCAGTGTTCCTTGCCTGGAGAATCCCAGGGACGGCAGAGCCTGGTGGGCTGCCGTCTGTGGGGTCGCACAGAGTCGGACACGACTGAAGTGACTTAGCAGCAGCAGCCACTAATGAGGCTCTTTAGAGAAGCTGAATATATTGTTTGAAGTGAATTTTTTAATATGCTGTCATTGGTTAATAATCAGACAGACTGAAGTCTAGATTTTGCTTTTATTCTTAACTTTCTCTTTGATCATGAATCTGTCATTTCCCTCATCTTTGCAGAGCGGTTGGTTACATAGTTTCTCAACCGTATCTTTTGAGGAATTAAAATAATCAAAATGAAGATGATTTGATTAAACCATAAAGCTCCACACTAGTAGGTGTTGTTCACAAATGATAAAGTCTGCTTCTGAGATTCTGGTTTTATTCATTCGTCAACTCTTTGTTGAATGTTATTTCATGCCAGGTACTACACTAGGCACATGAAGTCACAGTTATTTTTCATATAACCTGGTGTTTGTTTAATTGGTTTTAAGCTTTACTAACAGGTGACATTTTTCATTTACTTCCTTTCACCTCCGTAAATGCATGTGATATTTTTTAATGTTTTTTAAAAATATAGGTTTTTTTAATATTTTTTAATATTGTTTGAATAATGTTTTTGACTATTGTTTGAATATGTAGTAAGGTCATAAGATAAATGACCTTATGTACTCCTATATGCTCGTTGGTATATAAGATTTTTTCTATTCCATCAGTCTAGTTTATAAATTTTCTTTCACAGATGTAATGTACTGAAATGTAAATAGCTTTTTGTTCACCCTGAGCTTTCTGAAGAGAGAAGGTCTGTGGGGATCTTTGGCATCAGTGACGAATCTGTCTTCACATCAGTGAAGTTTTTCACAAGTAAATTTGGAGCTAAGGGACTCTCCACAGGAAACCCCACTTGTCAAAACGACTGTTCTGAGCATGTCCTGTGAGTCAGGTGGTTAGGATGGTTAAGAAGACGACTCTAGGAGTGAGGCTGAGCGCTGAGCCCGTTCTGGCCCCTTCAGCCGGTGGAACCTTGGCAGCTTACCTGACCTCGTGAGCCTCAGCTCTCCTGTCTGCCCAGTAAGGGGTGGAACGCTGTGTCTTGTAGGTTACAAGCCTTCGTACTGGGCTTGGCTACAGGAGACACTCTGTAAGTGGCGCCGCCGACGTCCCTCTCTCCGCGGGGCCTCTTACTTAGCAGTCCTAGAGGGGAGTCCGCCCGGTGCTAGTCATTTGTTATAGTGAGGACCCGGAGGAGCACTACGGCCTTCACACGACTCGAGTCATCTCTACAGAAGAAGGGAGGGAGTTTTAAATAGACTCCTCTTCATTAGAATCTTCAAGGACACAATCACGTTTACAGTGAAATTCTAGTTCTTCATAAAAGGATTCCCGATTTGACATGAGCAAGCAGAGGTTTCTCCTTCCCGCTTTCTCTCAGCCACGATAGATCACAGTCTCTCATTTGATCGGCAGGTAACATATGGGTGCTCTGTCTTCATGAGATGAAGGTTGTTCTTTGGACATAGAGACATAGGATAATTGCCGGTAGCCCCAAGTCATGGGGGCTGTGTGTCATAATGAGGATAGGAAGCTGGCTGTGACTTGGTGACAGGCAGATCGGAAGCAAATGCAAATATAGGAGAGATTGGGGGGAAAATAGTTCTGAGCTTGCTATGCAGTTTCTTCCAAGGTAAATAGAAATTAACGATTCCCCTTTTCAGGAATATTACTCTTCCCTTTCGTCAGTGTGGATGAAATATTATTATTTTTTAATAAGTGAGTATGATAGTTTAATATGAAACCTGTTGGTTCCATTCATAATTGATAGGTTTAAAAAGTCTCATGTTTGGAGATACTGACAGTGTAACAAATGTTTTACTACTGAACACAGTAGGGACAATGAACATTTACTCCCTGTGTGATGGTGTACTTATTTCCCACGCAGTGTAATTCGTGTATGACCATGCTCTCTCTGTTCTCTGAAGTACACATAGATGGAAGTTAGTATGTCAGGTACCTGTGTGCTGGGATGCTCCTGGGCATGCTGTGAATCTCTAATTATGTTAAAAAATTGTTTTCTTAGTGCAGCGGTATACTCATTATATACTCTACACATTTAGCTTTTGAATGGATTCCTGGCATGATAATTGCATACTCACTTAGTACAGTAGAAACATCATTATGGTCAAATACTAATTAGCTACTAACATGAAATGAAGTAGAACCGAGTTCACAGTATGTTATAAAGATCTGTTTAATACTGTACAGAATGAAATATAGGGTTAAAACTATTATTTGCTTTAAAGGTGAGTCACTTTCTTTCTTATCATAAAGAATCAGTGTTTTGGATGCTTGCTGCCTCAGTTTATTTCTTGGGTGCATTGTATTTTACTATCAGAGCCCTTATGACCAGCTCTGCATAGTGGAGCATCCAAAGATTTGCCGTGGAAATTCTGGACTCCATTCCTAGGTCGTCCTCGGGACTTGTACCGGATGAGGAGGCTGGCCTAAGCCTTCAGCCTCCACACACAGACTGCTCAGAGCTCTTCTCACACTGGCGCTTCGCCTCCGGACGCGTGGGGTTCAGTAGTCAGCTGCTCATTTCTGGGGTGCTGGTTTGCACATCTGATGCTGGACTTGAGTGATCCTGGACCGCCTTCCTTCCCTCGCGCACCCGGGGGATGTAGTACAGTCTAGTTGGTAACCCTGGACCCCCTGGCATCTGTGACTCTCCAGGTGCGAATGTGACTGGAGAACGGTCAGGAGAAACCTAAGCTCCGATAGAGGGTAGTGGGTGGGTGCAGACGGGTGGACAGATGCCTTCAGGTGAGTCTGCTCAGCACACCTCTCGGGGCGGTGCTCTGCCTCTCCTTGGGGACCGCTTCATGGATACGACGGGGTTTGGTCTCAGACTTCGGGGCTGTAGAGAGCTTGTTTTGTGTTGTCTTTTTGACTGCATGCTCCCAGTGCTCTTTTCTCAAACATGCATGGGATCTCAGTCAACGTAAATGGTGTTAGAGCTTGTCACCCTGAGGTATACTGTAAGTCTGCTGCTGCTGCTGCTGCCAAGTCGCTTTCGACTCTGTGCGACCCCATAGACGGCAGCCCACCAGGCTCCCCCGTCCCTGGGACTCTCCAGGCAAGAATACTGGAGTGGGTTGCCATTTCCTTCTCCAGTGCATGAAAGTGAAAAGTGAAAGTGAAGTCGGTCAGTCGTGTCCAACTCTTCGCAACCCCAGGGACTGCAGCCCACCAGGCTCCTCCGTCCATGGGATTTTCCAGGCAAGAGCACTGGAGTGGGGTGCCGTTGCCTTTTCCGACTGCAAGTCTAATAGGAGCTAAAGACGTTCCTATTGTCATACGTCATTACCTTTGGTATATTACAGTACTGTCTCAGTCAAAAGTGCTTCTCCTGATAATGTATAAGTCAAACACTGTATAGGTTTTATGCTACATTCTCCTTTTCCTTTATCCTTCACTTTCGTTTTGGTCACTGTATTTATTTCCTGATGAACTGTTTGCAATGCAGCTGAAATGTGCAGGACATGTGCAGGATAAAAGAGCGCTGCTCGACTCTGTGATGCAGTGAGCAGACGATGGTGGCCGGGACCGTGTTTGACCGAGTAACGGGTGAGAGGGCGGCGTGGCCGGCTGCCTGACTCTGCCCTTGCAGGTGCAGGAGTGTACAGGCATGCACGTGAAACTCCTCACTGATGAGTCAATTACGTTGTTAGTCAAGCATCCTCTTTGAAATGCTGTTTCTTTTCTTTGAAGATAATATGTTGTCAGTGTATTATAAAGTAAAATCGTAGGTCTTACGAAGAATGCATAATTCCTGAGGTCTGTGACATATAGAACATTTCTACTCACAGGCAAAGCCATGAAGCGGTGAGGACCTGATGTTATTGAGGAAACCAAGGCTGTTAAGGACTTCAACTGACAATTATTTAAATATCAAAGAATTGAGAGAGAACTTTAGGAAAAATGATTAAGACCTTGAATATTCTTAACAAATATAGTTATGTTTAAAACCATTCTGTAAAAATTAAATGTTATGTGATGGATGTGTGCTAATATAAAGTATTGTTGGAAAAATTTTGCCAAAACCCCACTTCATCCTAAGAACTGCACTTACTTGCAAATGTTGCCTAAACTTATTTTAATAGTCTTTATTTACCTTTTCTAGCTAAGTTCCAATCAATTTTTTACCACTATTTTATTATAAGATTGCAGCCTCTTATTTTAAGTGAATTTACTTCGAATGATCTTTCTTCTAGGACCAACTTTCTGGGATAATAGAGACGTGTGGCTGCATGTATAGCCATATATTTCACTGTGTGTTAGTCATCTAAAATGAATGTCAGAATTTTAATTGAAATTTATTGTGACTAAGATGCAAATGTTGAGGGATTCCCTTGTGGCTCAGCTGGTAAAGAATCTGCCTGCAATGCGGAAGACCTGGGTTTGATCCCTAGTTGGAGAAGGGAAAGTCTACCCACTCCAGTATGCTGGCCTGGAGAATTCCATGGACTGTATAGTCCATGGGGTCACAAAGAGTTGGACACGACTTAGCAACTTTCACTTTCACTTTCAAAATGCAAACAGGCAATTTATGTATTTTCTTTTTCAGATTAGGCAAGGATCAGGATATTGTATAGGGCTGCTTATCTTAGATTAATAAAACCATATGTACATAACTCATTTTATAGGACATAGAAATAACAATAATAGTTCTATCGTTGTCTTCCATTTGTATAACATTTATTCTTAGAAAGTGAATCATTGTTTCATTACCTTTTGTATTTTGTGGTATTTGTTATGATGAAAATTGCCTGTTCTCTGAAAGTTTTACTGGAATGTTTCTGAAAATTCTTCTCCTCATGTTGGCTTTGTGCTTATCTGTGAGTTGAAATCTTATGAATAATGTGAAAAAAGGACAAATATTTTGAGACCCCACTAGTAAAGCAACTGTTTTTGCAGGTATCTCGTGGTCTATAACCCTTCAGAACAAGCTCGGAGCTCTGTAGTCTCGGTCTGTGTGAGCTCGTCAGCCGCACAAGTGTCCTCCGCTTCAGGAGAGCCCGTGGAAATCCAAGTGAGCGCAGTGTGGGACACAGCGGACACGGTCTCACAGACAGCCTACGAGGTGTGTGCCGTGACAGAAGCTCGGCCGGCACGTAGTTTGTAATGTTGTTGTTGTTAAGTCGCTCGGTCACGCCCGACTCTTGGGGCCCCAGGGACAGTAGCCCGCCAGGCTCCTCTGTCCATGGGACTTCCCAGGCGAGAGTGCTGCAGGGGGCTGTCATTTCCTTCTGCAGGAGCTCTTCCTGACCTGGGAACCGAACCCAGGTCTCCTGCATTGGCAGGCAAATACGTTACCGCTGAGCCACCAGGGAAGCCCAACTGGCCAGTAAAATGACTCTAAAGGAAAATAGATCCTTTGTTTTTCAAAATAGTAATATCTTTGTTAGTATGTATATTACATAGTATTTTTAGTGCGTTATGAGTATGTATATTGTTCGTTTTTGTAAGTGTGTATATTGTAACTCTCTCCTGATGTCATGAAGTAGTCATTCCTTGTAAAATTTTGAACTTTTTTGCCTAACTCAATTTAATGAGTTGTAAGTATTGAAGGTAAATACCTCCTTCTAAATAACTGAATACTTTCAACTTTTCATTGCAAAGATGACAGTAATATCCCAAGAAAGAAAGACTTTTTAAACAAATAAGATGCTTCTTTTCTGAGATATAATTATGAAAAAAAAATGTCTGAGTTCAAGTAACAGACATTTTTGGGAAAATATCTTGAAGTAAGTAGAATTAAATTGAACCCCCATATCACTGGAAGTAGTGAGCTTCTAGAATTTGGAGTACAACTTGAATTGTATTTCTGAAGACACAGACAAAAGCTAGGGAATCTAAGAGAGAATTAAAAGCCATTGCTGGCTGCTCTTATGAATTTGTTATCCTTTAGAAACAAAAGAGACTATGATACAGGTTTTGATCAGCTTTTACCGGAAGCCCCTCACCTGAAGCTCCTGAGAGGCGGGGTCACGTCCCTTGGTGGGTGCCTCCTCCGGGCCTGTTCAGCGTCTGCTGGACCCCCAGGCATCGATGTCTGCTGTTGACTGAACTAATATGCTTGATGTCTACATTGTTACGTTTATTATTTTTTATTTTTAATGTACTGATTATCATAGTAGTGTAAAATGATTCCTAAAATCACTGTCACAGTAAACCCTTACCATCATGGAGAATTTCCCCATCTGAGCATCCATTAAGAGCACTGTAGGACAATTGAGGATGGTCACGTAATTTCATATATGGAATAAAAGCTTTAATGTCTTTGATAGTCCTACCCACTTGAATTTATTAGGTTCCCTAGATAAACAGAAATGTGAATACTCCATCCATAAGTTATAAAAAGATACTTATAGAATAATATTATATTCTCTCTTAAATATAGTAGTTTCTTATTTTTACCAGAAGTATAAATAGTTTCCTTTCAGTAGATTGCATTTCTCTTTAATAACTTCTCTCCTTTATCTTTAAAGATATCTTTTCTAGCAGAGATGCCACCATTGGGACTGAAAGTATATAAGATTTTGGAAACATCAAGTTCAAGTCCACATTTAGCCAAATATGACCTATATAATGGTAATATAGCAAATGAAGGAATTTTTAACATGAATAATATAAAAAGTGCTCAAGAAGCTATAACTCTAGAGAACTCCTTTATTAAGCTGCGCTTTGGTCAGTCTGGGCTTATGGAGGTATGTTTCAAATAGTTCTGAAATTTACAGAAGGCTGGTCACTTTTATTATAACATATGCAGATTACCTATGTAAAGTGAAAACAGTGGACCCAGATACTCTGGAGGAAAGGGTGCAGAGTTCTATGTACCTTTTCCTGCGGTCCACATGCCCGCTACAGCTCACCAGTGTGGTCTCTGAAGGTGCTGCCCCGTGGACTGCTTGTGACTAGTCCACAAGATGCGTGTGTCACTGGTGGCCATTTAGAAATGTTTATGGAAACTTTGAAAGTAATTAGACTGAGTAGATTTATGCCTGTTAAATCTAATAAAAAAATGAGTTGATATTTGTCAACTTTAATTTTATTTTAATTAATTCACTTTCATTGTACTTCACCAAAATGCTGCTCCATGCATAGTGGAAATAAAAATAAATTCACTCCTTTACTACAGAAAGTTTGAGAAGTACTGGTCTAATGTCTTAATTTGTATATCTCTTTCTTCCTTGGTGAAATATGTTCTTTTTGTTCTATTGTGGAGGTTTTAAATCCTAAGATTAAGTATAAAATTTGGAGTGTTCATCCAAGAATTGTGAATATTACAGGCTGAATGTTAATCACTTTTAAATCTATCACAAGGTAATTTTTTAAAAATTGACATATGCATGTAGCTAGATACAATAAGTTTATGTCTTAATACTGACTTATACTAAAAAAAATTTTTTTTTTTTACCTTAGGAAATGATAAATAAAGGAGATGGTAAAAGTCTTGAAGTGAAAGTACAGTTTTCATGGTATGGAACCACAAGTAAAAAGGATAAAAGTGGTGCCTACCTCTTCTTGCCCGACGGGGAAGCCAAGGTAAGAGCTGATGCTCAGAACAGTGAATAAACACATATTGAAAGAATAGTGAGGAGCATAATAAATGCATCTCAATATTATATCATCTATTAGGAACAGATGAATTAGCTCCACTCTTGTATATCATTGTTGACACTTAGCAATTTCTAGTTGAATGTCAGGTGAACAGCAATTTCTTAGTGTTGAAATTCTGTAAGGATGCTATGGTGGACAAGTGCTCTCTATGGAAAGAAGCTAGATTTGATTTAGGATTAGGGTGCTGCTGAATTGTTGCGTGCGAATGTGGCATGGCATAGATATAGACACAAAGTTCCTAGCCATGTGGGAAAAATAGAATGACCACTGAGCCATTTTTCTCCTTAACATGTAGCACTTTAAAAAACAAAAAAAGTGTTCTCCTACCTTGACTGTAAAGGAAGTATATGCAGACCTTGGCACATTTAATGCAGAAAACTGAAGAAAACAATGTTTGCCGACTGTTCCTCAAGCCCATGAAAACCTTTGCCAACGTTGTTGTATTTTTACCATATTTTATTCTCTGCATATCATTTTCCCCCATTTTTAAGTTTTACCTTCCTATGTGAATATATTTTGTTTTTTGTTGTGACAGTGCTCACAATCGAATATGCTCTTGGAAAACACAATTTTAATACACACTTTTGTGATTAAAAACTTCAGCTATAAGGTGAACGAGGTCTGAGAGTCTGATGTATTACATAGTACTGTAGTTGATAGCACTGGGTTGGATTATTGATATTTGCTAAAAGAGTAGAACTTAAGTGTTGCCACATTAAAAAAGCGTGTGTGTGTGTATTGTATCTGTGTGGAAGTAAAGAAATCCTGTTGTTGCATATGTACATTTTACATTTTCTCCCAATACTTTATTACTGTAATATTGTGATAAGCTTTCTTTGTACAGTGCTAATTATTTCCTGAGAATAATTTTCTAGAAGAGTCATTTTGTGTGCCTGGAGCCTTTTAAGGCTTTTGACATATAGATACTACTTATCTTACTTGTCTCGCTAGAAAGATACATATTCTTTTGCAGCAGTGTGTTTTTGAAAGTAGCTATCTAGCGTACTACTCTAAACTCTGAGAATTAGCCATATTAAATACTTAACCTATAATAGTAAATGAAAAATATTTTACTGTTATGATTTTTGTGATTATTAGTAAGATTATTATTAGAACTTCATAATGGTCTTATTTATCTTTCGTATTTCTTTTATGAGTGTCCTATTTAAGTTCTTGGCCATTTTTCTATTGATATGACTTGTGGGTCTGTAAAGATTTTTTATATATTATAAAATTAATCCTTTTTCCTATTTATTGAAAAATATGCCCTCAGTGTATCACTGAGTTTGTTATTTTATTTTCTGTTATAGTAGTTTTTAATTTTTGTGTAGTCAATTTTGTATTTTTTCTTTAGAGTTTCTTCCTTTGCTTTTACACTTATACAAACTTTCTCCACTTTAAGATAAATTAACTGTTCTCCATGTTTTGTTGCCTAGGGTCCTGTCTCCTGAAAAAGTTACTTTTACTCTAGAAAAGCCTGCTAACCAAAATCAAATATAGATGTTAAGGGATTGTTTAGGTCATGCTCAGGATTCTAGTTATGTGTTGTTTCTGTTTTTTTAAATCCTTGAGGAATTAAAGGTAAGCTATAGGTCGTAGTAGGCATTTCAGGATGGGCAGTGGATCCTAAATATAAGCTACATCAGTGTTTTCTCACTTAACAGCTTTTGTCATTACACATCCACTTTGTTTTGACTGACTTAAAAAAAAAATTGCTATGCTATAGAATATTATACACAGACAATTGTAATTACTATTTTATTTTAAAAAATTATTTTATGTTTAAATAACTTTAATATTAGATAGTAGGAAAAAGAGAATCACCATTTGTTTACAACGAAGAAATAAAAGAACACCAGGGAAAGAGACAGCTGGGGGCCAGGAGGGGTGGGGGCCGGACACTGCCGTCCTAGTTCCGCCTCCTCCACGACTTTCTAGCTGTGTGCTGATCAGGTGCAAGAACTTTGTTAGCTGTAAAGCATTATATTAAATTCAGAACATTTTTTTCTAATGAAAGTAATATATGGAAGAAAATTACACCCTACTGAAAATCTTGTGCTCCATTGCAAACTAGCTTTGTATGCTGCTGTTGAGCCTTCTAAGATGTGCAATACTTAAAATAAAATTCTTCCTAAGTGCTTCAGATTTCATTTCTTTACCATATAAGTTATATGTTTTATTCCCATAGTTTCTTGATTCTAGATTCTAAATAATGAAAACTAAACCAGTGGTTGCCATAGTTTTTCCAAGTTTGTAAACTGGCTTTATATTCGCTTAATTCTTTCAAGTAAAAGGGCAGTGTGTTTTATAGAGTAGTAAACCTGACTGTGATTAAACTATGTTTCTGAATCCTGCCTCCAGTTTGTTTGAGATGAATCCCTGTGGTCCTTCTAGCCACATGCTCCAAGCCCTGAACATTAGGGGACCATGGTTATAATGTTTGCCTGGGAAATGTCACTGCTGTAAAAGTATTGCTCTTTCTCATAGATAACATAGGAACTGTATAGAAAAATTTTAATTAGAAATTTTTTTGGCAGGGAGAAATGTTTGTAGATCTTCTAAACCAATCAAGTTGTAACATTTCTATTTTCAGCAGTTTTTGTCTAATGTAAAACCATATATTCAATTTTTATAGCATGTGCATAGTCTAATACCTTATAAGGTTTGGTTTTCACTTAAAATTACAAATATCACATGATACGTATTTGCCAATTTGGAAACTATAATAAACATTCCTTGGAAAAATTAAAAGCCAAAACATTTTTCTCAAACATGTGATTTCCTCCTCAGCCTTACGTTTACACAACACCGCCCTTTGTCATGGTGCAACATGGAAGGTTTTATTCGGACGTGACTTGCTTTTTTGAACACGTTACCCACAGAGTTCGACTGTACAACATAAATGGTAAGAAAGCAGAGAAATGCAGTTGTAAACAAATGTATACTGATTCTTGAAGATGACATAATCATCTGTCTAAACTTGACATCATACTCATCATATGACTTTAAATGGCAGTATTTACCCTTCGATAATCAAAAATGGTCAAACACTTAACTCCCTGCATATACACGGTTTTTTCTTCTGTATATCTTCTCTTTCTTACTGCAGTGTTTGTCATAAGTCATGAGCTCTTTTCTCAGATAGAAAAACAGTATAGTATTTTTTTATTTTAGGAAATAGAAATTATATCAAATGTGGCTTTCAATTAATGGATCACTGACCACCTTTCTCTCTCACAAACACACACAACCTGCCTCAAATATAGAATTTATTGCCATAGTGAACATTATTAGAATTAAACTTTAGAAGAAAAATATTCTATACTCATTCTGTTTGTTTACAACTCATTAGCTTATAGCATATAAAGTCAGGCAGTTTATTACTTTTAGCACAGTATTGAAGCAGCTTCTTTGTTAATCAAGCGGTAAGAAGTAGGCCTTTGATCTGTTTGGAAACTGAACTGTGATCAGCAGCACTGGTTTTTCCAAACAATTTGAATGGACCTATGGTTCCCAGTCTCAGAACTGTATAGTTCGGTGGGTTGATTTTTAATTCACTGTTTTTAGCATAGAGTACCTTTCCAACCACAATTTTAATCCTAGTAACCAGACCATTTACTATTGTATCAAATCCCTTAGTAAAGGACCTCATAAAAATGCCACTTTAAATGTTTTGCTGCTGTAAGCTAAGATGAAAAAGTTAGAAAAGGAAAATATTCTTTCCCTGAACCTGTAGACAGGTAGACAAAAAGTGTTTCGAAACAAGTAATAAAATATATGGGCAAGCACTGTTTACTTTTTGGGTATTACGGGGAAGCAAAGGCTACTCTGGGCTGCCGTGGTGGCTCAGCAGTAAAGAATCTGCCTGTCAATGCAGGAGATGTGGAATCCATCCCAGAATTGGGAACATCCTCTGAAGAAAATGGCAACCCCGTCCAGTATTCGTGCCTGGGAAATCCCATGGACAGAGGAGCCTGGCAGGCTACAGTCCATGGGGTTGTAAAAGAGTCAGACACGAATTCACAACTAAACAATAACAAAAGCCTACTGTGTTCAGGGAATTTCTTATCCAGCTAAGTTCAGTTTCCAGATTTCAGTGTCTAAATTTAACTTTGTTTTTAACTTTTTTTCAACTTCAAATCTCATCGATGCAAAAATCTAACATCAGCTCAAGTTTATCCCACCCACTGTGACATCTAGAGGCAATCTAAGGTCTGGGTATTTATTTTTTAATTATTATTTTTGTTTTGCTAATACTCCAAGTACCCAGTTAGAATTTCAGGTATGGACAGACTTCATTATGTGACTTTTTATGTGATATATTTTCAGGGTAACCCATGATTCATATGTTGAATTAAGAAGTAAAAGTTCTTCTAGATGGCAGGGAAAATCATACTAGACACTAACTTGGTGTCTTTTGCAATTATCTGCAAACACTTTGAAAACTACAAGAAAGTCTGTAGTTTTGAAATAATCTTTTAAAGCTTTTAAGTCAGAAACACTATTTTTGGCCTTCCTTTTGTACCCTTGCATAGGCCGTTGTTCAGCATTTGTGAAAGGCCTAAAATTCCATCTTCAGCTATGGCCAAAGGTTTCATCTTATGGATATGAAATAGCATGATCACACAGAAGATGTGCCTATCTACTTTTAAATTTGCTTCAAACGATTGTTTTTTAATGGGAAGGTTCTACCTTGAATACAACGTGGTGCACCCTTTGGTCCAGACCTACATGATCAAGCTTGGTTTACTGTTGCTTTTCATCAGTTATTTTGAGAAATAGGCTATGTCTCAGAGTGGGCTTCCATGCTGGCTCAGTGGTAAATACAGGAGATGCGGGTTTGATCCTGGGTCTAGAAGATCCCCTGGAGAAGGAAATGGCAACCCATTGTGGTATTCTTGCCTGGGAAATCCCATGGCCAGAGGAGCCTGGCGGGCTACAGTCCGTGGGGTCGCAAAGAGTCAGACACGACTGAGCAACTGAACAACATACCTCAGAGTAAATGCTGAAGCAGCTCATCAGAAAAGTCCAACTTCCGTATTCCAATAGGTGTGTTTGCTTAACTGCTTTTGCTTTTGTTTAATTGCACTTGTTCATCAATGCAGCTTCTGAGTTTTCTTTGGTTGTCCACAGGATCTGGGTCTCATGTCAAAGGTGAAACGTGAACTCGAGGGCCCTCTTCCCCTTCTGTGGCTGTAGCTTAGCTTGCTGTCCTGCTTCAGCAGCCAGCTGGGAAGTCCTTATTCTCCACCTCGGCCTGTTTGCTTACCCCGACAGATGCGCACTCCTCAGAACGAAGTGCTCCTCTTTCAGCCTCTCCTCCCCACGTGCTCCCCACAGAGCGGTCAGAAAGGCCCAGGGACTAATCGCCCTAAAGCAGGAGCAGGGCAGATGCCACTAACTGCCCAGCCGCCTCCCCTGCCCTCCCCAAGGCTGGCTCTGATGAGTCAGTTAAGAAATAGAGGTGGTTTTTGAACTGGGCACTTAGAGTATTAGCATAACAAAAATAATAGTTAAAAAATAAATATGCAGACCTCAGATGGCCTCTAGATGTCTCAGTGGGTGGGATAAATTGAGCTGATGTTAGATTTTTGCAGCTTGAAAGCAGGAAGCTTCAGAAGTTTGTGTGAAATGACGGATAAGTTAGATAAAATGTGACTTTAAAGTGATTCTCCAGATGAGCTTCACTGTGCTTGCTTGGACTGAACCTGAAACCAGCGTAGGTAACTATTCAAAGTGACAGATCCATCATTCTCTTTACTCGTTCAAGCCTAGAGCATTTTTTTCCCAGCAAGACTGTGGAGAAAATGGAAATATTAGCTCACCTGAAGCTCTTTCTTTCAAATTGTATTCCCTCCCACGTTTGTATTTGAGGCCCTCTTAACATATCTCTCTGTCCTGGAAAAAAAAAAAGCCTTTTCCTGGTGGCCTCTGTTCTCTCTCTCCATCTGTCCTTGTTTCATACGCTGCCGCATGAGGGCACAGGGTGTCTGGATCCTGTCTTAGTGGGTTTTAATTGAATCGCTAACCCAGGCCTGTGACTGATATGTGGAATCTTCAGGGTGCTGGACTCTCTAGGTGTTCACAATACCTGAAGAGCATTTGGTTATGTGGCGCTCAGTGTCTGTACTAAGAAATAGTTTTAAACTTCGGCCTCTTGTAGAACTTCTTGTAAACTAAGCTTCTGAATAACTGATCAAAATGCATAGACAGACTGACCTGATATTTGGTGCTACGAATATTTCAGCCAACTTCCATGCTTTTGTAAATTGACTTGGGTTTAAAATTTCTTAAGATAACACAAATATCTATTCTTGAATTTAGCTTATGGACCTGTTTTCTGGCGTAGACTGGTGCTCCCCTTTTCAATTGAGGTGCAGTTATTTGAATGAGTGTTAGTGACCAGAGCCTGTTGTCGGCGCTGAGTTCAGGATCCGAGAACAAGTCAGGGGCTGAAGGGGAGGAGACTGCTAATGTTTCATGGTTACATATTGTGACTGTTAGTTTACTAAACCACTTAATATACAAAAGGTTGTCTTACCTCTCAGCAACCAGAGTAAAGAAACAGAAAATGAGTTAATATTATGGATTGTCTTACTGAATATCTGTTACATTAAACCTTTCAAATTCTGTTTACTTGAAACATTCTTTTAAAAACCTAAGCTAATGCAAATATGAAAAAATACATTCAAATTCCTCAAAGTCTTTTTTAGTTACTCTTTGATTCTTCTCTCCATAAAGTAACTTTTGCCCAAATTAAGCTTTATCAGAAAACCAAGTCAAGGGCAGAAGTCAAGCAGCACTTCCCACATCACGTAGACTGTGGTCACTGTTGACTTTGAAACAAACTGCCTTGGAGGCCTGGGTCCGGCCTGACTTGGGTTTGCTCTTGGTGCGGTGTTTAGCTCCAGTCTCTCTATCTGTGTTCTCTCCAGATTCCGAAAATAGTAAGCGGTACAGTTTGAAGTCTCTCCTCAATATCATCTCAGCTGTAAAAACACTGTGGCTTTATTTTCATCATTGTTCAGACATTATACTCAAAAAGGTTCCTAGAAATATTGAACTAAAGGAAATCTTGTGCTCATGAGCTTTAAAAGCTCCAAAAGATCAGAGAAATTTCAGAGATTTCTAATGAAACATCATGCTTTGCCTCATAAAAGGTTAAATAAAAAACCCTTTTAATGGTGACCATAATTTAATGAAATGCCCTTTTAGAGCATTTCATGATTTCTAAAAGATTACTTTGTTTGTAGAAAATAACATTTTTCTGGAGCAACAGGTGAAAGAGGTGGGGATTAATTTTTTATAGTAGTGTAATCATCTGTCATTAAACTGCAGCTTTAAGTGCTACCAAATATGCTGCTTTAGCTTTTATCATTAAGCTTGGATTAGGAAACAGAATACGATACAAGCCCAAAGCCCTAGACCTGTGTTATAGTAATTTGATATTTTACTGTCACAAAAAATACCTATCTTGCAGTGGTATCAGTGAGTGGCATTCACTAGTTTAGTTTCATTTGTCGTCAGAGTTGTGGTTACCAGCCTTCGGCGCCCTAGCTTTCTGACATCAGCTGCTGCTTTGAAGAGTCAGTCGCTCTTGGTCACCCGTGTGTCACGCACACAGTCGCCGGCACAAGGCCCGTGTCTCAGATCTGTTATAACATGTGCCCTCCCGCAGAACTGTTCTCCTAGGCGAGTATTTGTGAGTGAGTGAGTATGTCAGTGTAAACCATGTTTAAACCCTTAGGAGAAATGTTTTAAATGCAGTACTTTGACCTGTTTTCCACCAATCATACTATAAAATTGTAGCACGTAATGAATTTTGGCAAAGAAAGTACAGAGTAGCCTGGGAGTAAAAGGTGATCAACTGCCGTCAAAACGTGTGGAAGAAAAGACTTTCATTTGGCTGAGATGACTGATAATTTTCTTCCATGGGCATATTTAGTAATCAAAGAGAGCATGCTTTAGTTTTCCTTCTGTTTTGAATGTATAATCTAAGTGGATTCATAACATGACCCTTAACTTTCAGAGAATCAAAGTGAACTTTATCCAGTTAAACATGTTAAGAGAGTTCATATTGGAAATTAAGAGACCTGAATCTAGTTTTGCCTCTAAGCAAACTAGAATAACTTTGAGTTTGTTCTGTAAGTTCTTAAGAGAGAAAGACTAGATGGTCAATTAAGTATCACCATCAAAGTGTCTTCACAAAACTACTTTCACATGAAGTTTCTTTGGTGCTTGACTCCTTGCTTCTAAATTCATTTTCTAAGGATACTTGAATCTGGGGCCTCATCCCAGGAGTCCTTCCACCTACAAACGAGGTCTCAGAGCTTCGCTGAAATTGTTTTTATTTCCATAAAAAGATTCATGAAGATATTAAAATGATTAGCAATCAATCTCTCATTTTTCCCAGGACTACATTCCATATTTAGCTTGATTTAAGAGTAAAAAGCATTAAGTAAGTTATGGCTAGGCAGACTTAGGTAATTAAAACGTTTTTGAAATATCATAATATGCAATTGACTGATTTTTTTTTTCTGTTAATTGGAACTTAAAAAAAAAATGAAATAAGTAGCTATGTGTTGAATCTGATTATTCCCTACAGGCATGAAAGGGAAGGTTATTTTAAGGGACTAGACACACATTCTGGTTACACAAATTCAGAACTCAAGGGTTACCCTGGGGGCTGTTTGACAGCAGCTGCTGCATTGAAGGCATAGCTTCTTAACAGGAAATAGCATCATCCTCCGCAAGTGTGTGTTGAGCTAAACTGAGATGAAGGGGGCCGGGATGGGACACGCAGGGGACGTGTGATGGTTCAGAGCCCAGGCCCCAGAGACAGCCCATGCCCCTCTCACTCCCAGCTTCCAAACCAGCTTTGACCTTGTGCAGGCTACCACCTACGTAGTCTTGGTTTCATTATCCTGCGAATGGTGACAATAATAGTCTTCCTCACAGTGTTGGAGGATTAACTGAGCTAATGTACTTAAAGCCAGGCACATGCTGAGTATTGTATCTCCTTAAGAGGATGTGCAGGCACGGATGAGTTACACAGTAAGTCATCGGAGGGTTGGGGAAGTTGGGGAAGATTTGATTTTAAATAATGAGCTTTTGAGATGCTTAGTCTTGGAGAAATGTCATTTGAATGGACAGAAAGGAGGAAAAGAATATCACAAAGTGTAAGTGGATTTGTTGAGATCAAATTCCCTTGTTCTTATAAGAATTTGAAGAATCTGTGTCCATTACATTTTTGTAAGTTGACATCTAGTTTTTCTTTATACATTTAAATTTTTCCAAAGGATGTTATATTTGGTACATTGTAAATATTGCCCTTTTATTTTATTTTATTTTTTAATATTGCCCTTTTAAAGTAAGCATATCCAGTGCATAGCAGTTTGATGCTAAATCATGCATTTTGAAAAGCCTGAACAAGCCCTTCTTAACAGTAAATTTCATATCATTATTTTCTCCTTGAATTCATGTTTCCATTCTACTTCCCCCACCAAATTTTACCTCAATGTAATACTTTATACTTAAGAGTCTTATTATTGGTATATATATATGTTTTAAGATTCTGTCATCCTAAAACTCAAAGTATTAAATTTCTTCTAGATTGAGTTATAAAATCATTACTAATAGTATGTAATTGATCAAAACATATAATTAACATATATATTACCATTTTGTAATTTATTTTGTAAGCTTTAATAGAAACATTTTCCTTATTGAGATGAATTGTGCCTTTTGTGCCCTAAATGTCTATGCCCTCATTGGTGAGTGTCACTTACTGCCAGAGGGAGGCAAGTTTCAGCCTTGATTTTATTCTTATCTTTTGTTCTTGTAAATTTAAGGCAAAGGAGTCTTGCAAACATAAATAAGGTGGGGATAGAAGGAATTTAGTTATGGGCATGTCATCTAATTCCTTGAATTCCTTCTGAGTTATGTTCCATAAATCACCGTGATCTATTGCCAAATATTAATCAGTTATTTTTAATGATCTACTATCTGACAGCGTTATTAGGTAACCTTCAATTTTGTTGAAAACCAACAATTGAAAACTGTGTGTTTTGCAAAAATCTTTGTTCCTAGTCATTAAAGTTCAGACAGACACCAATACTTTGTTTCTGTTCAGCCCCACGGGAGTTAGGGTGGGCAGGAGGAATGCTGCTGCCTGTGTTTTTTTTCCTTTGGTGGGTGGGGTGAGTTAGGAGAAGGAATAGTCAAAGTGTGGTTAAAGAGGAAGAATCACGTGCCTGCGTGGCAGGTCTGTGTCAGTGAAATCTGATTTTCCTCTCTAAAGGCAGCTTGGAAAAGAGCATGTTTGCAAGAACGGGAAGTAGGCTACTCCAGAGTGACCATCAGTGTAGAGGCAGACAGACCATTAGATTCCTCCAGCATTCCTCCCTGCCTGCACTAGACCAGCCCAAGCCTGTAATGCAGGTCATGAGCTGTTTATTCACCTCCTGGGAGGAAGCGAGGGTTAGTGAGACCGATTCTGTTTGGGATTTAAAAGAATGTTAGTGATGTAGGTGTCATGTTCCTCCATAATAAGGCTTCCAAGAAAGCATGTTGTTTTTTAAAATCAGTGTTTATTAGAGGGAAAAAAAGAAAAAAAGACAGCTTCCTAGTTTTGTTGTCTGTGTTTCCGTTATTAGGGCTTTTCACCCACAGCATACTTAATTGGTATAATCTTTAACCAGAATTTGCAATCTGTGTGATCAAAATGTTGCACCTTTCCTAGTATGCATTTACTTTTTGTGTCATTTTGAGAGTTCGTGAAATGAAAAGCATGAAGTATGTTGACTAGTGCCTAGCTCATGGCAAGTTGATCAGTAAGTAGTGGTAGTCATGTATCTAGTGCTTTGTGGATGAAACACACTGATGCATTGTCACTTTCTTAAATTTGAGTCTTGGAGTGAAATTTACTAAGCTTTGTATTCATGAAAGCAGATGTTAAAATTTTCACTTGTGGAGAAATAATCAATGTGAACATTTAGAGACCTGGAAATCACCAAGTACCTCAGAGGATAAATTAGATCTTGTAATGGATGACAAGTTGAGTTAGTCAACATGAAGAAAAAGGTCATCTGGTTGTGGGAATTACTGCCATTTCTTTTCTTGGTACATTCAGATAGGAGTACATTTTTTTTAAATATAGTAATGATAATATTTGCTTTAAAGAAACATCATCTCCATGCTGACCTACTAAATTTATCATCGTTGTGAGAACTGTCATGTAAATGTATGTGCCTACCTGAGCAGTATGTATGTGTTAATTATTAATAATAACCATGTGTCAATTCCCAGTTAAGTTGGATATGTTTACAAAAACAGTGTCACAAAGTAAACACACACCAGGAACATTATTTTTCAATTTTTGATCATTTAAATATGAAACAAAATACTCCCCAGATTGAAGGGGAGCTGTTCAAACTGAGAAGCCCTGGTTTTTGAGGACAGCTCTTCCTGGGCTCCTTCTGTTCTGATGGGAGGGCTCGGTCCTCTCTGCTCAGACGCAGATGTGAGAGAAGGGCTGAGGACAGCAGATTGATCGCAAAGGTCCATTTTTGCCCCAGAGCCAGCACTTTAAGGACAGTCACTGAAGACCTTGCTTTAAATCTTGGACAGGTTTCTTTTCGGGTTTATTCTGCATGATACCCTGTCTGTGTCAGATTTCTGTTGAGCTTCAGTTTGGTGGCTTAGACGCCTCTCTTAGGGCCCCCATCATCACTTCCCATTTTTCCGGGTGGGGTGGGCCAGTTGCTGTTTGCCATCTGCTCTGATGACGTGTCCTTAGCACATACTGAGTGCCACTAAATCAGATACTGAATTCTTGCTGGACTGTGAGTGAGGCTGTCTTTTGCTCTTTCTCCCAAGCTGCTGCCTCTCATTCCTGTAACTGTTTGACTGTCGTGAGAGAGGTGTCTGACTTATTAGGTATATACTGGAGGGAAAGTTTACTTTAAAAGTAATGCATTTCCTAGTTCAAAGAAGTTACTATTGTCCTATTACCAGTGTATGTGTTTACTTGCCCCCCACCCCAAACTTCCTGGTAGTGGTGAAGTTTCCATCAACTGTGTTGGCACGTTTATCTGGTAATCCTCAGAAGAAAGTATATGTAGGTATATGTATGTATTTAACTAGCAGAGGTTAGTGGTTCAGACTGTGGCTGTGTGTGTGTGCTAAGTCCCTTTAGTCACGTCTATCTTTCTGCAATCCCAAGGGCTGTAGCCCGCCAGGCTCCTCTGTCCATGGGATTCTCCAGGCAAGAATTCTGGAGTGGGTTGCCATTTCCTCCTCCAGGGGATCTTCCCGACCTAGGGATCGAACCCATATCCCTTATGTCTCCTGCCTTGGCAGGCGGGTTCTTGACCGCCAGCGCCGCTTGGGAAGCCTATAAAGCAGGGGGGAAATGGCATTTCCTTCCTCCACCCATGAAGATCATACTTGTCATAGTAAGAAAGTGAAGTTGGCTCTGATGAGGTTGTTCAATCAGAAGAGCGAGATCTACCAGAAGAGAATTTCTGTGAGCATTCTGAACGTTATATTAATGGAACCTGCAGCCCGCCTGTTAGGTATTGTTACCATATTATTATTTATGGTATACAATTTCCAGTGTATTTTTCACATAAACCTATAATGCTTAGGCCAGCGGCATTTATGATTTTGCCACAAATCCTGCATATTCAAGCTTCCTTTCTGCTTGCTGTCACCTTCTGTAAGCTCCGGGGACTCTTCTTAGCGCCTGGAAAAGAGTCTTCCTCACTGTATCTCTCCCCTCCCTGTGTTTCTGTACACAGCCCTGTGTGTCTAAAGAGGTCCTGGTCATCAGCGGGCTGACAGGTTGTGTGTGAGGAAGGGGAGAGATGAGTCATGAGTAGCAGCTGTGGGAAAGTGTCCCGGGTTCTAGGAGCCTCAGAAAGCTTCAGCTGTATGTGGCCAATCTTCCTTCTTTGACCACTTTCCTAATCGCTCTCTTTCTCAGAATATCCTGCGATATCTTTTCTACCCACTTCAATGTATTAAGTGTTCCATTATTTATAACTCCTCCCCAGCTCTGAAACAGACCTAAGGGTTCACCACGGACCTGAAGATATACTTAGGGTAGCTTGACAGATAGAAATTAGGCAATACTTTAGGCTTATCCAAAATTAAAATGTCCAGTACATCTGGGACTTCTTGAAGCTCTCCTCTGTCTGCTTTATATAGCAAAGGGCAAAATGAATCGCTCATAACAAGGGATCCTAAGAGATACCAGACTCGGTTAAAATTGACTGAAGTTCTGGGGAGCGCTCCAGATTATACTCCACAAATACTAATACGGTAATATCGGTTAAATTAATCACCTCGCTGGCTCTCCTGTCTCTTTTCCTGGAGAGATCGTGGACAGTAATACACTGTCCCTTGAACCAACAGAGTGTAAACTCCACTGCTTCTAATTTCCTGCGTGTGAAGAGAGCCTGGTGAAGAAGTAGCCCTGAATGGCCCTGCTGGGGGCGGCAGCCCAGCTGAGCGGTGGACGAGCCTGTAGTGGGCTGACCTCTTGTCCTTCAGTGTCATCTTTCCCCTCTGTGACTTCCTGCAGACTCATTTGCATGTTTTATTTCATGTACATTTATCTCATTCCATCCTCTTAGTCCTTCTACTGAGTTACATGTGATCTGAATAAACGTTTCCTATGGTCCGACTTGAAACAAAGATGGATTGTGACACGGTTCAGTGTATGCGGGACGGTAAAGATAGGAGGTCGGAAACAGGGAATGCACGTAACGTTGGAAGGGGTTCTGTATAGTGTGTTTAAGGAAAGTAGGGCAATTGTTTCTTGTTAATGTTTTGTTCAGTCGCTAAGCCGTGTCCGACGCTTTGCGACCCCATGGACTGCAACGTGCCAGAATTCCCTGTCCTTCACTCTCTCTTGCAGTTTGCGCAAACTCATGTTCGTTGAGTTGGTGATGTTACCCAACCGTCTCATCCCCTGGCACCCCCTTCCCTTCCTGCCCTCATTCTTTCCCAACATCTTAATGTAAATATTCTTTTGAATTTAGGAATAGAAGGACAGTCTGTGGAAATTTCCAATATTGTAGACATCCGAAAAGAGCATAACCGTGAGATTGCAATGAGAATTTCTTCTAGCATCAACAGCCAAAACAGATTTTATACTGATCTAAATGGATACCAGGTAATTTTCCATTAAAATGTTTAAATGATGGTTATAGTATGTACCTTTTATATATCATAATAAGCAAGTTAATTTTGGATCCTTTGAAAAAATATACTTAAGGTTGCAAATTATTTCTAAAATAAAACTGAATTTTAACAGACACTTTTAGGTTCTGTATCTAAGCAGGGTTTCAAGGATAGAACAAATATTTGCAAGACTATTTTGTAAAACATCTATTTGTAAGGATTTGTTTTTTCAAAGGAAGATTTGGTGACCATTATGCATGTTAAATACCTTGATGCTAAAATATATATGAATTTATCTAGTAGAAGGAAATATTAATGTTAATTAAGGATTGATAGAGTATACCTTTTATTTCCTCATACGGAATTGGTCGATGCGTATTTAGTTTGTTCCATATATGTTTTTAAATGTATGATTTAACAGTGGGCTCTTTTCAATTCCAGGAAATCCTTCTCTACTGATGTATGTGTGTGTGTACAATTATACATATACCTGTATGTGTCCATAGACACAGACATACAAATAAAAACATCCATCTGTCTAGAAATGTGAATAGCTGTGTTTAATCAAGGTTTTCGTGAACTAGTTTGAAATAGTAACGGGAAAACTGCTCCGTAACATTTTTTTCGGATTTTCGTTTCTCTAATTTACAAGAGCTGTTTTGATCGCTGCCGAAATCTGTGTTCGGAGTATGTGTGTGTAACAACATGTCTTTGAAATAATACTATTAAAAACATGAGCATGTCTCTGAGACATTAGCATTTTAGAAATTTCTGACTACGAATAGAAATAATTTCAGAAATGCTTTACTCTGATTTTCAACTGGAATGAGTGGAAAGGATCGTGATCATTTTCTCTTCTACAATTTCCTGCAAAAAGTTAAATTTAAGCCTTTCCAAAGGAGCGTAAAAATTGCAGCATACATTTTAAATTAACATGTTAATTCTCTTAGAGCTGTTTGGCTTGAGATGAAGCCCTGGCATTATGGGGATTCATTTTCCTTGTGTACAAAAGAAAGGCTTTTCTTAAAGTCTTACAGAAGCAATAATTTGTATATGTGGGTGTATACATGAATGAGAAAACTTAGTAAAAATGAAAATGTGAATTCTCTTTACAAAGATAGAGCACATTAATAAATAGGAAAATATTATTTTTAAGACTGTAAGCCAAATGTTTGTTCTTTTTTAGAAGAGGCCATTTCTCATGCTTTGAAAAGAACGTTACTTGGGCCAAACTAGAAATCTAGATCCACAGATGGGGAGGGTAACAGCTACATGGTTGTGACCGGTTTAGATGCCTTTTTTTTTTTAAGTATAAACTTAATTGGAGTAGAAAGATCGGGATTGGCGATTTCTTGCTTAACTAGCTTTCCTTCCTTCCTTTTTAAAAAGCATTTTACAGGTTTTTTTTTTTCCTCTACCAGGTTGTTAATTTCCTAGGGCTGTGATATAAACTGCCACAAACTGGGCGACGTAAAACAACAAAGATTTATTCCGTCACAGTTTTGGACTCTAGGAGCCAAAATGAAGGTGTAGCGAGGGCCCCCTCCGTCCGTCAGCTCTAGGAAAGGGCGGCCTTGCCTCTCTGGCTGCTGGTGGTCACGGGCCCTCCTTGGCCCTGCTTGCACTGTAAACCCGTCACCGCGGTTTCTGCCTCTGCTGTCCCGTGATCTTGTGTCTCTGCGTGTCTGTATGTCCAAATCCCCCATTTCTTGGAAGGATACCATTCATTAGATTAAATCTGCAGAGGCCACATTTCAGAATAAAATCACATTCACAGGTTCTGAGTGAACATGAATTTGGGGGACACTGTTGAGAACCAGTAAAGTGAATGACCTGCTGCAGGGTTGTTGTGAAGATTAAAGATCTTATTTGTGAAATGCCCAGTACTGTGCCCGGTGTTCATGGATACTCAGTACATGTTAACTATTATGCTTACATTGTACTTCTCCTATTCTGAGTTCCATGTTAAAGTTTCATGAGTTTAAAAGAAGACACGACATTTTTATGTGGTGTGAGTAAGATTTCTGATAACAGAGTCTCTGTTTGACATCTCTTCCTGAGGTCTGAGTGAGTCTCCTTGACCCAACCAGCTTAGTGCATTATCAGTCTCTCTCAAAAACTAAAGTTAGAGTTGTATTTCATGCATTCAGATACTAGACCAAGAAAAAATGGAATTTGGAACTGTCTACATTGAAACTAAACAAGAAGAGTAAGCATTGAATAGTTTTTAAATATAAAAATGCGTTTGATTATTACAAGATAGTATGTTAGAGGATATGGTGGTGAGATGTGTGGTATTTATTAAAACTGATTCAAGAATTATGAGAGCTATTTCTTAAAAGGGGATAGGGAGCTATTATGCTTTGCATTCATTACAAAAGCAGTATGTTAGATTTAGATGAGAAATGAATACTTAATACCTTTATAATTTGTTTTATGCAAATATGGAGAGCTAGAAGACTTGTGTTAAGGATTTTTATTCTGAATTTAAATAGTAATGCCTATTTAAAAAAATCTAGATAAGTTCTACCTTTGTCACTTAAAATTTTTCTAAGATGCTCATGATTTTTCTTTATCTTGAAAAATGTTTTAATTTCTAAGTTAGCTGTTCTGTTGGACAAGAAAGATGCTGTACCTTTTTCTGTTTGGGAAAAAAGCCATCTGTAGTCAATAGTAATGTTTTTTAGTACCTGTGTAAATATCACTGGATTTTCTTTTTTTCTTAACGATAATGGTTTGGCCTTGCAGATTCAACCTAGAATGACAATGAGCAAATTGCCTCTTCAAGCAAACGTCTACCCCATGACTACGATGGCGTACATCCAGGATGCCGAGCGCCGCCTGACTCTGCTCTCTGCGCAGTCGTTAGGTGTCTCGAGTTTGAGAAGTGGTGTGTGTTCTGTAGGCCCTCTCTGGCTCTGACTAGCCTCACTCTCCGTGTATGGTCTCTCTGTTAGGCGTGTGTCACTTGTCTTCCCCAGTCACGAGCTTTTTTCTTTTGAGAACCAGACTGTTAGTTAATTTTGAGCTTTGTGAGACTGACATCAAATAATAAATTTCCTCAATCTTCAGGTGAAAACAGACCCAAAAGTTCACAAAACGGATGATTTTTAAAGATAATTTACTTTTCCCAGTAGCCCATTGTTTGCAAAATTCTGTGATTGTTGTGACTGAATGGATATGGAAACTCAGACTCCGACTAAACTAAATTTAGATCATTTGAAGTTTAGATATTAATAAATTAACCAAGGTTGCAAAAGGGGAAAGTTACAGTTCAAACATAGGTGCTTTTCTGAATCACGTCCTCCTAGGATGCTAGCACCTGAAAGAAGGAAGGGAGTCGAGGTGACACAGACGCGGCGATAAGGAGGCGGCAGACACAGCTCTCCAGATTCCAGAACAGACTGAAGTGGGGAGAAGGGGAGAGATCGTAGACGCTGACTGTTCTTTGTGAAACTTTCTGCTGGGAGGCTTGTCCTCCATAATACCTGTTTTTAATTACGTGTCAGTTGCTCCTCTTTGCTTACATACTAAGAGTTGCCGAGACGAGCGTGTTACAGGGCTGGGCAGGTAGTAAATGAGTGTAGTTGCCTGGCATATTCATTTTATGTTGGGCACGTGCATATAAACCCACCTCCTACGTTAAGCATGTACATACATTCTGTATTCTCATACACAGAAAACTTTACTATTGATCACTTTTCTTTGTGGCCTTCATTAGACAAGATCATGAGATCATGAAGACATGAATGCAGTTATAAAAATAAAATGGCCTCACCTTGGGGATCCAGTAGATCCCCGATTTGAGTGAATTGCTGAGATTTGAGTTTTTTACTAATCAGAATGTAAAACCTGTTAGTGGGCGCTAGAGCTCTAGGCACACATGGGGACAGCCACCCCCGGTGCCTGAGGAGCACCTTCTCGACAACTGCCTTACAGAATACGCAGAAGTAGCGACAGAAAGTCTCACCCTCAGTGACAGTGTTGTGTACTGGTTACCTAACCTGGAAAGAAAGAAACCTGAGTTGGTTTGACTATGTGACATTAATAGTTACTAAAACATTTTATAAATTTTTCTTTTACTCCAAGTGATTGGTCAATACGGTAGCAAATATTAATGGATGGATAGGTGAATATATATATTTACGTGTGTGTGTGGTAGTCACTCAGTCGTGTCCAGTTCTTTGTGATCCCATGGACTGTAGCCCACCAGGCTCCTCCGTCCATGGGATTCTCCAGGCGAGAATACTGGAGTGGGTTGCCATTGCCTTCTCTAATGTATTTACGTAGTATAACTTTAATGGGGCTTTTTGGTATAATCGTAGACTTATAAATATGTCTCGGGTGATTTTCTTTTAGTTTGTAATTTCATAACCTAACTATCAGGGCTACACACCTTACACTAGAGGGGTCGGTGAATTACTGCAGAGCAACTAGAGTGAGCGAAGTCGCTCAGTCGTGTCCAACTCTGTGCGACCCCATGGACTATAGTCCACCAGGCTCCTCCGTCCATGGGATTCTCCAGGCAAGAATACTGGAGTGGGTTGCCATTTCCTTCTCCAGGAGGTCTTCCCGACCCAGGGATTGAACCCGCGTCTCCCTCATTGGAGGCAGACGCTTTAACCTCTGAGCCACAAGGGACCTCAAGAGTAACCAAATATAACAACTTTTTGAGCTAAAGGAGAAAAGACAGTTGGGAAATCACTAATACAGTATCAGAGAGGAAACGATTTACACAGTGGGTGTCCCCAAATTCTAGGGCTTCAGAGAATCTCCACACATCAAGTAACCTAAAATGTTACTTCAGATCCATTTTAGATCTGTCCTTCTGTATTTTTCTTATTACTCCATGTGTGATATATATATTTCTTAATGACCCTCATAAACATTTTTAAATTCCAAATGCTGTTGCTAAAAATTTTGGAGGACTTTACTCTCTCAATCAATATTTTTAAGTTTTACATTCATTTTGATCTCTTCTGTCCCATTTAAATTTCTTATTAGATTTTACAAAATGCTGATGAAGAAAAGGAGAAACACAGTCCTGTTTTGTGAATTTATACTAAATGCTCTGGGCTGTTATCGAAAGGAACCCCATGGTACTCTGGCTTTTATACGTCTCCGTCCCTGACTGGAGGGGAAACGTAAATCTAGACTCTGCTTTATATTTGTGAGATTCTCAATGAATAACCCTGGCCTGTTTGTTTCCTTCTTTGGTAGGTCAGATTGAAGTCATCATGGATCGGAGACTCATGCAAGACGATAATCGTGGCCTTGAGCAAGGTGTCCATGATAACAAGATTACAGCTAATTTATTTCGAATACTGCTAGAAAAAAGAAGTGTCATGAATATGGTAGGAAAAAAGCTCTCGTGTTCCACTGTTGACTGTTCTTTGCCATCCAAAAATGTGACTTGATACTCTCCTGTTTTTTGCATTTTCCAATACTGAGATGTCTTTATAATAGACTTAGCCTATATTCACAAGAAAGAGAACTTCAGTTATGTGTACCATGTAAGATTTATATTTAGGCATTTTATTTTTTATTTTGCTTATTATGTAGATATAAAATAATGTTAGGCAATCAGTTTGGATGAAATTTCCTGAAATTGCTTTGACAGAGACAAGAGTTCAGTTTAAAGACTAGAGCGTAGTCACACACTTAGGAGATTACGTTTATCAGTGAATGCGTTTGAGACTTTAGGGCCCTCGTGCTATTCTTAGACTCATCTATTGGAAGTGGATTTACTTGCCTGCTTTCTTGTTCAGTTTTCATTTCTGAAAGCAAAAATCCAGCATTCTGTGCAAAGAGTCTGGCAAAAACTCGGCTGGACATGAACTAACCTGACAACATACTTCTTCAGAAGGCAAAAAAGTTCCCCGCAGAACCCCACAGACTGCAGGCCCCCCCGCTTCAGGGGCCCTCGACCGGCCCTGTTCCTCCTGCCGCGCTCCTTGGCTCTGCACCAGCCGCCTCAGATCTCTCCTGCCCTGTGCAGCTGGGGCCCCGCCTTGTAGAGGGAACAGTCCCCGCCTCCATCTCCCTCGCAGGGGCTTCCTCGCCTCCTAGGCCGCTCCCTCCACCGTCTCATGCTCCTTCCGACCCAGTCGCCCTCCCCAGGCCCCTTCCTTAGTCACCCTCCCCGCGTCCTCCTCCCTGCCCCTCACCGCCTTTCTGTTGGCTTGTAAACACCATTCGTGTTCTTCTGTTCAAAACAAACTGACAAAACGGCCGGCCGCCTCTCCAGGCACGGCCTCCCCCCGCGCTGAGGCACAGCTGCTGGGGTGCGGCGGTGCCCTCAGCCCCTCTCGTGCTGGTGTGTCTCGGGCGGGCCATGGCCTCTGGGGTCACGCGCTCCAGTGGGCGTCGTCGGTCATCATCTTCCTCCCGCAGCAGCATCTGACACTGACCTTCGTCCCATCCTGAAACACTGCAGGCCAGGGCTCCCGTGCGCCCTTTGTACTTGGTTTTCCTCCTGCCTCCGGGACAGTTCTTTTCTGTCTCTCGGACAGCTCCTTATTCAGTCTTTAAACATTAGAGCCCTCAAGACTCAGCCCCAGGCCTTTTCCTTCCCTCGCTTTCTGTGTTATTCCTCAGCATCAGCTGGAACGGACAGATACAAACCCTCAGCTTCAGTCTCATTCTCGCCTTGAGACCCATCCATCTCGTTGCTTCCTGGCATTTCTTTCTGCATTTCCAAGGGCATCTCAAGACTGACAGACTCAGAACCGCAGTCCTGATCACCCCGTTCCAAGTGTCCCCCTCTTCGTAACCAGCGCTGCTTTCCATGCAGCCCAGAGCCCTGCGGGTCGTCTCTGGGGACGTTCTCCCCCACCTGCTTTCCCTCACAGCAGTCTTCACCAGTGCTGGGCTGTGTCGCTGCCTAAATGTTTCAAATCTATAAACTTGGTTACTTCGACAGCGCTAATTTTAGCTAGCATCATGTGGTTTCTCGGAGAAGGCAGTGGCACCCCCTCCAGTCCACTTGCCTGGAGAATCCCATGGACGGAGGAGCCCGGTGGGCTGCAGTCCATGGGGTCGCGAAGAGTCAGACATGACTGAGTGACTTCACTTTCACTTTTCCCATTCATGCATTGGAGAAGGAAATGGCAACCCACCCCGGTGTTCTTGCCTGGAGAATCCCAGGGACGGGGGAGCCTGGTGGGCTGCTGTCTATGGGGTCGCAAAGAGTCGGACACAACTGAGCGACTTCACTTTGACTTTTCACTCTCCTACATTGGAGAAGGCAATGGCAACCCACTCCAGTGTTCTTGCCTGGAGAATCCCAGGGACGGGGGAGCCTGGTGGGAGGCCATCTATGGGGTCACAGAGAGTCGGACACGACTGAAGTGACTTAGCAGCAGCAGCAGCAGCAGCATATGTTTTCTGGAGGTAGGCTATACACATCCAGTCTGCCGTCTTCTTTCTGCCCTATCTGTTCTGAACCCAGTGAGCAATAGTTTTTCAAAACCGAGTCTGTCTTCACTGTACCCTTTTTCCTGCCCCTGCCTTCTCATTGCTCCCATATAACAACCAGCTCCTGACCGTGGCCCACGGAGCCCCTGTCCCACCTTCTCATCTATCAATTCATGGTCTCCCTGTTTCTGCCCTGGGTCAGCCGGTTTCCTTTCAATCCTGAGCGCTTCTTATGCACCCAGCCCTCACAGCACCTTTGCACACACCATTCAATCTCTCTGCCCAGTGATTCTTCATAATATTAATAGTTCAGATCTGAGTCTACTTCAGCAACTTCTTTGGCTTGACCAGATTCTAACCTCCCTCAGAATCATGCACGTTTCCTTCATGTGCGTGTGTGATTATGTGATCGTTGTCTTTCTCCTCCTGTGGACCATAAACTCACTGGGCATGAGAGTTACGTCTCTGTCTGCTTCTAGGGTTGCCCGTAGCAGAGCAGACAGCCAGTGTGTGTTGTGTCCGGTGACTGAGCGGGGAGAGCACGCCACCCCGCTGTGCTGACGCGGTCACCGCTCACGGCCTCGCCACCATATGCGTGTTTTGGTCCCCCTCCCGGATGCCAGGGGCTTGTCTGCTTCACTTGCAGGTCCCCACAGGGCCTCCTTGCCTGCAGTAGGCGTTTTACAAATAAAATACTGGTTGATTTAATGAAATGGCAGCAGCTAATTAAGGCAAAGAATTCTCTCCGTATTTAGAATCTTTTAGAAAAAAGGTTTTAATATCCATTTTAGATGTCAAGATTTATACCAGTTCTTGGGATTCATGGTTTAAATCAATTACTGACAAGATAGCTTAGTTTTAGGACTAAAACAGTATATAAAAATCATTGTCTGGGTGCTGGCGGCTACTATCTTTTGCTTCTCCTGAAATGTTTCTGGCTTTGATGATTTTTCTCTCCACAGATACTAATTTACAAAACTTCTGTTAACTATAGCAATAAGAATTTTTTATGTCAGATCTATAAAGCTTTCACTTAGAAGTTAAATAATTTGCTTATTCTCATTCAGAACTCTTTGCATAGTGATTGATTTCAGTTTGATTCAAAGTTTTTATCATCCTCTCTTGGTTAAATTCTTCTTTTGCTCAACTATAGATTCTTGGGCTTAAGTCACTAGTTTCTTTTAAATAAAAAATGAACCAGAGAAGAGAAGATACATTTTAATTTCTAGTGAAATTGATTAAAATGACATTTGATTAAGAAATGTTACATATCATGTAACTTAAATTTTCTAGAAAGTGTTTTCATTTTCAACCAGACTAATGACTAAGCTGTCAATGGTAGAAATTGAGATTGGGAGACATTCCCTGGAAAGGAAGGCATTTTAGTGGGAAGCTCTGAGCCTGCTGGAGCCTCATGGTGATAATCCTGGGTGACTAAGTGGAAGCATCCTGTCCTCACATCCCTTGCAGAGGCAGTGAGAACAAGGCTGGAATGAGAAACAGTCACTGGGAGAGGTGTAGATGCCGAGCGGAGGACTGGGACCGTGTAAGGTTGACTGTCTTTCATGGTAATGATGCTCAAGGCTAAGCAGAAGAACAAAATAGAAATTGTCTCATTAGCATTGACTTTTTAGTATTTATTTCTTTGACCCTTACTTCCTACCCCCTTCCTGCTGGCAACTAGAATAATAGTAAAGGGGACATTGAACTAGAAATTACTGCAGTGGAGGTATTCGTGTGTTACAATTGGGTCCTTTTGCTTCTGGATACCAGTTCTTTACATATGAGGAGAGGAATTTTGTAGCTATCAGATGAAAATCGCAAATGGTGACTGGGCTCAGGGAAATGATAGCATGAAGGAGGTTGGTCAAATTTAAGGGGAATGCTTATGTTAGGTGACCAGAGGGTCTGGTGAACATGAGGATGGATGCCTGTCCTGCATGGGAGCCACAGCTCAGCCCCAGATGATCATTTCCACTTGAGAGTGTAGGGGCCCAGTGGGACTTCATTCCCAGTGTTTGGGGTAAAAAAGCCAGCATTCTGTTTGGAACAGTTTTTGTTACTGTAGTCATTTTGAAGATTTTAAATATGAAATCTTAGATTTTTTTGTCTTGAGAGGACTGAAAAACACTGTTTTAATACCACGTGGACCTGCCAGAACATGTCTAATAGGGTCGGTCAGTTCAGTCGCTCAGTCATATCCAGCTCTTTGCGACCCCATGGACTGCAGCACACTACGCTTCCCTGTCCATCACCAACTCCTGGAACTTGTTCAGACTCATGGCTGTCAAGTCGGTGATGTCAGACAACCATCTCATCCTCTGTCGACCCCTTCTCCTCCCGCCTTCAATCTTTCCCAGCATCAGGGTCTTTTCCAATGAGTCAGTTCTTCGCATCAGGTGGCCAAACTGTTGGAGCTTCAGCTTAAGCATCAGTTCATCCAATGAGTATTCAGGACTGATTTCCTTTCAGATTGATTGGTTTGATCTCCTTGCAGTCCAAGGAACTCTCAAGAGTCTTCTCCAGCACCACAGTTCAAAAGCATCAATTCTTCGGCGCTCAGCCTTCTTTATGGTCCAACTGTCACAACCATACATGACCACTGGACAAACCATAGCTTTGACTGGATGGACCTTTGTTGACAAACTAATGTCTCTGCTTTTTAATATGCTGTCTAGGTTAGTCATAGATTTTCTTCCAAGGAGCAAATGTCCTTTAATTTCATGGCTGCAGTTTCTATCTGCAGTGATTTTGGAGCCACCAAAAATAAAGTCTGTCACTATTTCCATTGTTTCCCCATCTATTTGTCATGAAGTGATCGGACCAGATGCCATAATCTTAGTCTTAAGCCAACTTTTTCACTCTCCTCTTTCACTTTCATCAAGAGGCTCTTTAGTTCTTCTTCACTTTCTGCCATAAGGCTGGTGTCATCTGCATATCTGAGGTTATTGATATTTCTCCAGGCAATCTTGATTCCAGCTTGTGCTTCCTCCAGCCCAGCGTTTCTCATGATGTACTCTGCATGTAAGTTAAATAAGCAGGGTGACAATATATAGCCTTGACGTACTCCTTTTCCTATTTGGAACCAGTCTGTTGTTCCATGTCCAGTTCTAACTGTTGCTTCCTGACCTGCATACAGGTTTCTCAAGAGACAGGTCAGATGGTCTGGTATTCCCATCTCTTTCAGAATTTTCCACAGTTTATTGTGATCCACACAGTCAAAGGCTTTGGCATAGTCAATAAAGCAGAAATAGATGTTTCTCTGGAACTCTCTTGCTCTTTTGATGATCCAGCAGATGTTGGCAATTTGATCTCTGGTTCCCCTGCCTTTTCTAAATCCAGCTTGAACATCTGGAAGTTCTCGGTTCACATACTGTTGAAGCCTTACTTGGAGAATTTTGAGCATTACTTTACTAGCATGTGAGATGAGTGCAATTGTGCAGTAGTTTGAGCATTCTTTGGCATTGCTTTTCTTTGGAATTGTAATGAAAACTGACCTTTTCCAGTCCTGTGGCCACTGCTGATTCTTCCAAATATGCTGATATATTGACTGCAGCACTTTCACAGCATCATCTTTTAGGATTTGAAATAGCTCAACTGGAATTCCATCACCTCCACCAGCTTTGTTCGTAGTGATGCTTCCTAAAGCCCACTCGATTTCACATTCCAGAATGTGTGGCTCTAGGTGAGTGATCACACCATCGTGGTTATATGGGTCATGAAGATCTTTTTTGTATAGTTCTTCTGTGTATTCTTGCCACCTCTTCTTAATATCTTCAGCTTCTGTTAGGTCCATACCATTTCTGTCCTTTATCGAGCCTATCTTTGCATAAAATGTTCTCTTGGTATCTGTAATCTTCTTGAAGAGATCTCTAGTCTTTCTCATTCTATTGTTTTCCTCTATTTCTCTGCATTGATCACTGAGGAAGGCTTTCTTATCTCATTGCTATTCTTTGGATCTCTGCATTCAGATCTTTCCTTTTCTCCTTTGCCTTTAGCTTATCTTATAGCTATTTGTAAGGCTTCCTCAGACAACCATTTTGCCTTTTTGCATTTCTTTTTCTTGGGATGCTCTTGATCACTGCCTCCTGTACAATGTCACGAACCTCCGTCCATAGTTCTTCAGGCACTCTGTCTATCACATCTAATCCCTTGAATCTGTTTGTCACTTCCACTATATAATCGTAAGGGATTTTAATTAGGTCATACCTGAATGGTCTAGTGGTTTTCCTTATTTTCTTCAGTTTAGGTCAGAATTTGGCAAGAAGGAGTTCATGATCTGAGCCACAGTCAGCTCCTGGTCTTGTTTTTCCTGATTGTATAGAGTTTCTCCATCTTCTACTGCAAAGAATATAATCAATGTGATTTTGGTGTTAGCCATCTGGTGATGTCTATGTGTAGAGTCATCTCTTCTGTTGTTGGAAGAGGGTGTTTTCTATGTCTAATAGGGTAACTTGGCCCATATATTGCTAGGCTTCAGCTCTACACTAAATCTTACCACTCTGTATATTTTCATTCTTTCTCTCTCCTTCTCCTTCTTTGTCTTTTTACCCCATTCTTTCTCCTACAGTAATTTTCTCTCGTTCATTTTAATTGCACTGCTTGTTAATATAGCAGTTAACAAATTAATTAATCATCCACATTGATCTGGTTCTCATCATGTCAGGTCATTATGAATAAACAAGGGTGACTAAAAAGAATGATCTCTTTCTTAATAATTTAGCAGGTTTTTATGTAGATGAAATAGAAAGCTTTGATGTTTAAGTAGCAGATAGCTCAAGTGGGCTTAATGAAGGGCACCAAGGAGCCCGGCAGGAAGTTCTGACTTATGAAATAAGGGCTTAAACCCGTTGGAGAAGATCTCAACTTAATGTGGTTTGCATCAGAATGTGCTAGAAATTCTCTTTAATCTCAGGTAGGCTGCAGAGAGAAAAAGCCAAACATATAGTCTGAAACCTCCCAACCTACAAGAAACCAAATAGTGTTTGTAGGAGTAGTGTATCATTTACTGTTACACTGGTTTATAGCTTACACAAACATGCAAAATTTCTTATAGCAAATATATTTTATAAATTTTGAGTTTATCTTCAAGGTTAAAAGATTACCTTTCTAGGAGGTTAGTCAGAATAGTGACAGCTTCACAGTTAAATACATTGTTGAGCCCCTTATTGCTGCAAAGCTGTTAAGAAGGTGTGTGAGTCATGGTGCTTCTCCTGCGTCTCTGTCTCATCCAGCCTGGCCAGTGTCCAGAAGCGTTTGTGTTCCTGGAGCTCCTGTGGCTCTGAACCACACCTCTCACACCCACTGCTCTTCCTTTCTTGCTTAGGAGGACATAAATAGCACAGTTCTTGAATGCCCAAAGTACTCACATTCACGACAGTGTATTATTTGACAAGACTCTTCCTTAACATGCTTCTGAGTCTGCATCTTTTTTTTTTATCCTGAACTAGTTAAACGGTAAGGCTTGTACTTTTACTTCCAAAGTGAGCTCTGTCTCCTCTAAAAGACTGGGAGGTGCTGAGGTGGCAGTTCCTAACACAGGTCAACAGAGCAGAGTGGGACTGACTGTGACAGTCACTTGGGGGGCTTCTAACTTTACCTTCCCAGGGTCCCTCTCCTTAGAAGTCTGATTCAGTAGATTTCGGTTCAGGTCCAAGGATCTGTGTTTTATAAAAGTTTCCCAAGCCATCCTGATGTCTAGTCAATCTGGGGGAAACACTGAAGGTCAAGAGAACTGATTTGGGTTTGGAGGAGTACTAGATATGCACATTATTACTTCTAAGGCATAGATAATCTACCAGTTAGTATCCGACCATCTCAATGAAATGTCCGAGGATTCCTCCAAGACCATAGAGCAAAGCCAGAGAGCTTTTTCTGAACATGTCTTGACCTAGAAGGGATTTAATGCCTCTGAATCTGATGAAGCAGGTGTTTTCCTTTCTGTAAGAAGCTTTTATCTTTTATTACTCAAAAGTGATTTTGTCAGCAGTCCTGACCTAGATTATGAAGTCCTTTGATCTTTGAGTACATTTAAAGCTTCTTGATGAAAATGTTCCCTCTCTGTTCATGTTACTATACAAGCTGCTTTAAATTTCAATATTGTTGAAGAATATTATTTTATATGCTTTATTTAATCTTTCCTTAAAAAAGAATGTGGAATGGATAAATTTTTAAGTTAATATTTCTACCCTAACGCTGTTTGTCAGTGTCTTAATATTGTGGTGCCTCTCTATCGCCTTAATTTCTTTCTCTGTTCACAGTCTGAATTGTAATGACACCTACAGTTTGCTGCTGGCCAGATGCTCACCAGTCTTTGCTAACACCCTCTGTTCAGTGCTAATCTGACATTCTGAATTTTAAGCTCTCTGTCTTCTATAAATCTTGTCTTTTCACACAGATAAGTTGTCAGACCTTTTATTTGAGCCATCTATTAAAAAATATGCAAAATCAGAAGATATCAGTGAAATAGTCATTTCCAAAAATATGATGTGAAACGAAAATGTCTCCCAGTGTTGTTGGTGGTCACAAGGCCTTTCTGCATATATGTTTTCCTCCCAGTGTATCCCCCAGTGTTGTTGGTGGTCACAAGGCCTTTCTGCATATATGTTTTCCTCCCAGTGTATCCCCCAGTGTTGTTGGTGGTCACAAGGCCTTTCTGCATATATGTTTTCTTCCCAGTGTATCCCCCAGTGTTGTTGGTGGTCACAAGGCCTTTCTGCAGAGCTTGTGTTTCCCTCCCAGTGCTTTTCCGGGTCTGCTTTGACGCCTTAGACGTTGTTGGTTAAGACCCCACTTAGTCACCGATTTCATTGATTGTGTCTGTCATCTACCATGTGTGTGTTCCCAAGTCCTGGTAGTGGTAGATTGACTTAATGTTTGAATGTGCTGAAATGCTTATCTGAAGCCACACACCATAGTGAAGACTAAAGTATTTTAAAATTATGCTGAATAATTGTATACCATGTAAATGTGTGATAGCTATTCTGTAACAGATATAGTAGTTCCAGTTTTTGGAATAAAGTAAAGTGAAACATCTGGCAATGATTTTACCAAATTTAAAGAAAACAGATGATCTAGATATGCTACCTCTGTTATTTTAAAGCCTTATTTATTTTGATTTTTTTTTAAATCCTATCATTGAGTTGAACATAACTTTATATATTTTATATATAGAATATATATGTATAAAGGATTTTCATATGAAGTTCTGTATATAGAACTTATAGAACACAATTTTGGATCGGCGCATAACTTCACAGGCTAGTCACATGTGTAAATGAAGCCATGAGACCATGATAGATAAAACCTGAGGGAAAAGAGACAGCATTTGATGATGCACAAGATATATGAACATCCCAATCTGTCTACTCTAAGAGTTTTGTGGTAGGTTGAGAAAGATAAAGTAATTCCTTGTCCTAGAGTGTTTGTGGGAAATGTTCTCCAGACTTAGTTTTAAAGCAGTGGAGAGGAGATGTTTCTAAACGTGGAAGTTAATGCTAAGTGGACACTGTTTGTTTTCTTCTATTGCTTAGAACTTGCTAATCTGCTGTGCATTGTCTAAGACTTATTTATAAAATATGGGGAAACCAAAGTATTAATATATTTTTATATTTCTCTCCTGTCTGAACCCTGTCTGCTGATTCAGTTAATGCTATGAGAATTGCAGGTATCTAACTCTTACACATTTTTGTTTTTTCTTGACAGGAAGAAGACCAGAAGGCAGTCAGTTACCCTTCCCTCGTTAGCCACATGACTTCTGCATTCCTGAACCACCCTGTCTTTCCAATGGCAGAGAAGGCCCCCATGCCCGCCCTGCAGCTGCTGGGCGAATTCTCTCCCTTAAGGTCGTCTCTGCCCTGTGACATCCATCTGGTTAATCTGAGGACAATACAGTCAGAGGTATATCCCCAAGTATACCTATGAAAAAATGACTTTCTGTAGTATACTTGGTACAAGGCGATGGGGATAAGAAAACTGAGTTTGCCTCTGCTTCGGGGGGTGACTAACGTCACTTTTAGGCGGCATCACTGCTCCTGTCGTTGGACCGTCGCTGTATAGTTTAGAGAATGTCCTTAGACTGAGTTTATTCTCATAAAAGTCCTGTGTGCTGAGCAGATCGCCAAGAATCAGCTTCTATTTACAGACAAAGAAGCAGAAGCTGGCCAGAGGTCACGTAATTAGTAGGTGGGAGAACAAGGAGAACAGGCCCGAACATCAGCTCTGCTGGGGTTTGCGGTTTGTTTCTGCCTATTAGCCCGTGTTTCTCCGGAGTTAGAGAGACAGAAAGCACGATGTTGAATTATTTCTGTACCAGAGGCTTTGTCCATTTGTATCTTTTCTCCTAAAAATATAAAACATCCTAAAATACTCCTAAAACTTTGCATTGAGAAACCAGCTATGTAGGAGAGGTATAAAGATATGTTAGAGGCAGTAACAAGGGAAGATTTTGTTAGCTATGGGATGTTAACTCAGATCGCTTAAGTTTACCTATATGCCTAATTTTACAGTCAGAATGCATCTGAAGAAAAAAAAGGTACGAGATTTGACATTTTTATGTTTTGATATTGCGGATTGACATACACTTAGCTGGAAAAGGTAAGTGGCTATGGATTCTGTGGGAAATATAATAAATAACCTGAGTGTGAAAAGAAGAGAGTGTTCATGTTCAAAGAAAGCATAAGAAGGGAAAATGTTTAGCTTAAGAATAAAGAACTGAAGCGTATCAAATAAACGAAGGATCAGTACGTACAAATTTGGACATTTAGTGCTTTAAAACTGGATGTCCGCAATAGGGAGCTTACGCCTGAGTGTGTAGGAGAATGCATATGACGAGTAGTAACAAATGAAGTGAATGTCAGAGGCCTGTGTGTGTCCCTCTGTGTCACAGGCACACAGCAGATCACGTGAGTGACCTTCAGGGTTTATTCCACGCCCGCTACGCGCCAGTTATCGCTAAAGACTCTAAGGGGCACAGCCGTGAACCAAACAGAGAAGAGCCCCTGCCTTTTCGAAGCTTAGATTCTAGTAAGAGGAGAAAAGTAAAGATCGAAACTAAGAGAACACACGTTAGACGGTGATGAGCATTGTTCTGAAGGAAAAAGAGGGAAGAGCAGCTTCAGAAGGTGGTTTGAGTAGGACGGCTGGGGAGGGCGTCGCGGAAGAGGAGGTTCGAGTAGGATGGCTGGGGAGGGCGTCTCGGAAAAGGTGATACTGGGGTGGGAATCTGAAGGGAGTCAGGGAACAGGAGACCTAGCAGATTTCTAGGGCTAGAGTCGTCAGGAAGTTAACGAGCGCACGGCAGGACTGAAGGCAGGAGAGGCGGTCAGAGTGAAGAGCCGTGAGGCCTGCACTTTGCTTTGATTCCCTGCTGTGTCCCCCACTGAGAGCAGAATCCATGGAACCGTTTGCTGAGCAAGAGCGTCTTGAGAGCGTTCTCTCGACTTTTGCTGTGGTCTCTGCAGGTCTGCTCTGACTCCGGAAAAGGGCACACTAGAGGTGGGCAGCCTCCTGAGGTGGCCTGTCGCTGACTCATGGGCTGCAGAGAGTGGAGCCGCCAGCCTCTGAGCCCCAGGCTGCCCCCGGGAGGGGGTGGGGGGACACGAGCAGGCGGGAGGCGCCGAGGGCTCTCGGGTCCACAGTGGCCGCTGTTCCGTAGCCTCGCTTCTCGGGGATTCTGCTGTGATGGTTTTCTGGAAGCAACACCAGCTGACTCTGCAGAGGCGATGAGTGTCAGGTTTTTCCTCCAAGCTTTCACTTGTTTTCCAGATCACCTCTTTGTCGTGGTTACCTGTTTCTTTCATTTTTCCTGCTGTTGGCTGTCTTCCTGTGATACAGATCTAATCACTTTTGTGGTTAAAGATTCCATTGCCAGGACTTTCCTGGTGTCCAGTGGTTCAGACTCTGCACTCCCAATGCAGGGGGCCCGGCTTCAGTCCCTGGGCAGAGCGCTGGATCCTGCATGCTGCACCCAAGAGCCTGCGTGTGGCAGCCAAGACCCCACAGGCCACAGCCAAGACCTATACAGCCAAAATAAATCCCACTGCCTACCAGGTTCAGCTTCCCTGGTGGCTCAGACAGGAAAGAATCTGCCTACAATGTGGGAGACCAGGGTTTGAGCCCTGGGTTGGGAAGATCCCCTGGAGAAGGGAATGGCTACCCACTCTAGTATTCTGGCCTGGAGAATGCCATGGACAGAGGAGCCTGGAGGCCTGCGGTCCGTGGGGTCACAAAGAGTCGGATGCAACTGAGCCACTAATAGTTTGACTTTCCCCAGCTTGTTCATGGCCGTGGACACTCAGGCCCCTGCAGGCTGGTCCCCATTGGCTGCAATCATGTGGCGTCCCATTGCCCTTCTCGCCTTTGGGCAGATGGACCACCTGCACCCCTACTGCATGACCGCTGACTGCTGCTGTGTATGAAATGAGCCTGATAGTAGGTACACCTGCTTTAGGTCTGGTATGAGAAACGGGTGAGATAATGCTCTGAGAGCTTTTGGAAACAGAAGCTCTTTGTAGACATACATTGTTGTCCTGATGATACTTAGAGTACATGCCAACACAGGTGCAGACCAGGGTTTTAGCAGAGGAAATAAAAAGCGATTTAACAGTCTGACCAGGAAGAATAAAGACTGAAATGCCATAGGCATAAGTTAATGCCTAACCACATGATCAGAACTAAATATTTGGGGCTGTTTTGCATTAGATATCAGTTGGTTCCAATGTCTATGTTAGTCTTTGACTCTTAGCACATATTTCTAACAGTTTAAAAACTTGCCAGGAATCTGAAGGGATTCTTTGAAGAATTACTCTCCATCCCCTAATCTCTGATAATGGGAAAGTAATCACTGAAGGTCGCTGATGTACATATTCATTCAAAGAAAAGTTAGTACTTAAAAGGTATCCAGAGTAATTCCATGATTATACTAGAAGAAGGACAAAAGTAACTCAATCCAGAAGGCAGAGCTAGACAGTTTGGATTGTGTTCTTGCTTTTGGTGTGTTGGCATCTCCCAGCATGCAATAATGTGCATTTTTCCCACTGAAACAACGTCAAGAGAGATTGGCCTCCAGGCAAGACTGGAGGTCTGCCTTGGCCCATCACTTCACAGTATTTCCATGAGAAAAGTGTCTGCAGACCTCTGTAACATCACAGGGGTGCCTCGCCCTTGCCGCCTGACGCCTTCTCCTGCAACAGGATGGAGGCCCTCTGCCGGCCTACGCGCCAGGCTGCTGTCCGCAGGCTCCGTGTTCCAGCCCTGGGCTCCCCGCTCCTGGTGGAGGAGGGCGCTGTGTGCTCGTGGGGCCTGGGGCGTCTGCTAACCCCCTGAGGTGGTTCAGCTTTTCTAGCTAAAGTCCTCAAACTCACTATGTCCAGGTCATACTGGAGAGGTTATAGAAAAGACTTCTACAGATTTCTTCATCTCTGAGATTCTGATTCTGTAGATTTGGGGTGGAGAGCTTAGGAATTAGTAATTTTTAAAAACTCTCCTAGTGATTCTAGAAATTACTGTTATCTGCATTTACTGAATTGGGAAAGTAAGGGTTAGATTAAATAATTAAAATTAAATTACCTACCAGTGAATGGCAAAATCAGGAGCCACATCCAGTCCTTCTGAACCTGGATGCTGAATGTGATCTCAGAGGGTCACATTAAGATTTCAAGACTCACTAAATCTGTTCTCAAAGTCCAGCTTTCCAGAAAAACAAATAAAACAGCAACCAAAAAGGTCCAGTTTTCAAAAATTATTCTATATTGATAGATGAGCTTGTTTTTACATAGACATATCTTGCTTTTCTAGTTTATAGTTTTTTTTTTTTAATTAACTATGTCATGTATTTGTAGTCAGATGAAGAGGAGAACAAACATCTCTTTAAACCCTGCCTCCCAGCTGTATGGCCCAGCGTGCCCCAGCCACTGTTAAGAAGGAGTTTAATGTTAGCCTTCTCATCCTGTGTGCCTGGTGTCCAACTCTCTTCTCGTCATCACTCTCTTTTCTTGCACTGTCAACAGCCTGAGTTATAAAAAGAAGCTTCTATAAAGGCTTGAAAACTAGGGAATAAGAGTACCACTCAAGGGCACTAATGGGAAAACCACATCATCAGGAAGGGAGATGACTTAGGGAGAAGAGAGCCTTGGGAGAGGATGCTGGGAGAATCTCACGGGAGGATACATCGTGCCTCAAGCTAGAATGAAAGGTTCGTCTGGAATGCTGACTTTCCAGGAATGAGGAGGAACTTGATTAAGCTGTTTAGCTAGGCTTCATGGAGCCATTCTGCCTTGATGTTTTGAACAGTGATATCTACTTCCACTCTTTCGGCAGATTGTTTTCCCTGCTTTTATATTCAAATATATTTTTATCTCGTTTATCCATAGATGTGAAGTGAAAAGTGTTAGTCACTGAGTCGTGTCCGACTCTGTGGCCCAGTGGACTGTAGGCCCCCAGGCCCCCCTGTCCATGGAATTCTCCAGATGAGGATCCTGGTGTGGGTGGCCATTTCACCATCCGAGCCCCCAGGAAAGCCCTCATTCCCAGATAGCTGTCCGTATATCTCTACTCTCTGTCTGTATGTACTACATGTAACTCTTCTGTGTGGGGTTTATTTTGATTTGTGCTTAACTCTTTCTTACAGAGAGTTACCCAGTCATTTCAACATCAGCACCGCTTACTGAATAAAGTCTTCTCTCTCAACTTTTCACCAGCCCCTCCTTTTCTTGTAAGAGGCAGTTTAAGGATTATACTTTATTTTGCCTTTCTTAAAAGAATTGATTGGTGCTTTATTGATCTCCCTAGTTTCTAGAAGGGTGAAAATGGTGGGGGAAAAATGTTCTTTGTTGTACATATCCGAGGACAACCATTCACCTTCCCCTTTCTTTCTGTCATGCTACCTTGTTGATTAAAACAGGATAACTGTTATTGACATTTTAACAAGTGCCCTGGAAAATGAATTTCCACTGGTTATATCCTGTCTCAGGACTTATAACACAGTGTCAGATTTTCTAGCCTTCCCACCTGCCCAAATGTGAGATATGAAAGTTGCTTGCTATTTTCAGAGACTGTGAGCAGTTTGGAGCCCTTTCCCCCAGGTGTTCAGCCGTGTGCATCCCCTGAGGAGGCTGGGGTCGCCCCCTCCTTGGAGAGCCCAGGCACAGTCATGGGCACAGGTGTGCCCCTGCACTGTTGAGAGTCTCCAGCCGATACGGCCTGTGAGCCTCACACGAGTGGCCCAGCTCTCACGGTCTGCAGCGTTCTCATCCACCTTGGGAAAGGAACGTTTGCCTATTCCTTTGCTCAGAAGCGACTGTCATATGTGTGTGTGATTTTCACGGTGGCCTTAAATCTTTTAAAATGGGAGGAGTGGATGGCTGGGCAGGTTGTAGATGGATAGTAATGATAATTTCTAAACCATTCTTTCTGAATGTTTTAATAAATTGTGATTTTAGCTCTGTTGGAACCGTTGATTAAATACTCCCATTTTCCAGCCTGAGATCAGAAGCTGCAAAGTCTCCTTAAGTGATCTCCTTAATTGATAACCTTTTGTTATATTAAGTCAAAAGCAATCCTCCTCCTTCCCCTCAAAGCAGTGTCTGTGAGCACCGATCCACAGCCAGAGCAAAGGCGGGAGAATGCAGCTGTGGCAGCGCAGACTTGGGGGCCAGGCCCCCTGGGTTGAGAGCGCTGCCTCCCTCGCCGCCTGCCTGTCTCAGAGCAGGCCCTGGCTCCTCCGAACGCCAGCGTCCTCACCCGTATCCAGGCGGCGCTGAGAGTGTTCGCCCCAGAGAGGCCCTGCCAGGCTCAAGTGAACTGATAGTTGTCAAGCATGTAGAATAGCGTCCGGCACGTCACACGCACTGAGTTTGAACAAGGTTCTCAACTGCGATCATTCGGTCATCAGCAGTTTGACTGTTACTAATGACGGAGTGAACATACCGTCACGATTGTTTTCATTGGAGAAGGTTGCAGTTGATTGCCGCAGTGATTTCTGACGTATCTCTGAGGCATGTTCCTTGTACAGTTCACTGCTGCTCTCTCATCGCTCAAACATGACGCACCTAAAACCGCCTCCCTCCCAGGCCTGACACCGACCGCTTTCTGTGTGCTTTGTTTAGCTCTCAGGGCAGCAACAGGAAGGGAGGCAGTATTCGTGGCCCAGTGTGCAGAAGAGGAAGCGGGCTGGCCTGGGATGGTGGCTAAGGCTCCAGGTCACACAACCAGTGAGTGGTGATGCTCGGAGGCGCACCCCAGGGGTCTGACTGCAGACCCTGCTCACTGCCTTACGCTGCCTTCTGCCTGGGACCGCACAGACAACGCTGGGAAATACCCTGCTTGCTTTTCTCTTGCCTGCTCAGTAATAATGGAACACTCGTAGAAGGGTGCATCAACCGTTGGTGAGGAACGATTATGAAAGCCAGAGTGGCATTAGCAGTGGTAACTGCTCTTTGAGTATGAGAGGGAGTGTTTTGTGATCAGTGTTCTGGGCCTTTAAATATAGCAGCGTGTCTTTATGCCACCTCGCTACTTCAGAGGGGCTGTGAGGGGGGGTGACTTCGTCCCCGCAAAGCTTTCTGCACAGGCCTGGCACACAGGAAGTGCTCAGCAGGTGTTAGCTGCAGTTACTGTTGCTGTTGCTGTGCTTGGCCCTTGATCACTGAAGGGACTCCTCCCAAGTCTCACCTGGTTCCCTGAATTTTCAGAGGGTAAATGACAGCCTCAGCCCCTTAGCTGGTTCGTGCTGGAACTAAACTTGCCTCCAGGCTAGCCTTTGCTGAGCCTGATGCCTTCACTTGCAGCCAGATCTTCCCCGGCCTTCCCCCAATCGCTGGAGAAGTTTTACAAGCCCTGCTTAGCCTAGAAGTACGGTGTGGGTTTTTCCTCTGAGATCAGTTCTACAGTGGATTTTCCTGGTAGCGCTTGGGAACATCTACACAGTGATTCAGCCTCAGTGGTGATCCGTTCTACAAAGACAGTCTGAAGCTCCCACAGCACAGTGATGGTGCAGTTTCAAAATGTATAAGTTTTCTTCCTCATGCCCGCCCCCTTTTTTGAGGTCTGAACTTTATTAATGTGTTAATGAATATAAAAACAGGTCTCTCAAAATTTGTTTACTCCCCTAGAGCATAGGCTGTGCCTACTTGAGAGTAACTCGTTTTCCTGCATACATATTCAAGTGAAAATCACAGTTTCCCTACTTTGAAAAACAGTTTTCTTGGAAATAAAATGTCTAGACAGACTTTGAAACTGAAAAACTCCTGCTTTGCCTCAGGTATTTTTGCTTGAAAACTGATACTTTCATGAATATTTGATTTTTAAAAACTTACACGAGATGAATGCCATTGAATGAATGGCAATGAATGGATTTTGATTAGTCTTTAGTCCTTGTGAAAATGATTTAGTTTTAGTTTTTAGAGAAAGCAAAACTTTTTTCCCATAAGTGGAAATTAATTTTTATGACTTTAATCTCCACTTTTGTACTGTCTGTTTACATCTCTTATCTAATTCAATGGCAGAATCCTGAAAGTATCTCCCTTCACACTTTTTTTGTCACCTTCAGTCTGCTAAAGACCTTACACAGTCATTATTCCAAGAACAAATGTTTTGCAGGAATTTTCACAATGCCTGCTTATCAGTGGTTTTTTAAGGATGGTCTAGTGAGCTAAAATGGCTAGATGCCAAGGATAATAGTGATAAGTGCTTTTGGAGTTTAATTAAGAGGCCATCTAATTTGTGAATTTGAATCAGAACTCTTAGGACTTTGATGTATAGTTGTGGACATATAATTTAGGACTATCCTGACTCTTTAGGTACAAAGCTATGATGCCAGTAAAATAAATTTGTGAATAAGAAGTTAAAAGAGAATATTGTTTAACTTGTAACTGTTATGAAAATAACCACTGTTTATTTGATGGGTGATGTTGATATAAATAATAGTTAATAATAATAATATACTAAGGTCTTTCTCTGCTCCAGACCCTGGGCTAAGTCCTTATTATGCTGCCTCTTTTTATCTCTTTTTTTATGGTAAAGGAAAAACAGTTTTGCTGAAATCAGCAGCTAGTAAATTGCAGAAGTAGGCTACAGATCTTAGGCTGTCTGACTCCCAGCCCAGATTGTGAACCTCTCATTTCTGCAATTTCTGCACTAGCACAGTTTGTCCTGCAAGCTGGGCCGCCTTATACAGTATTTTCAGCGGGTTAGCTCACAGCATGACTCTGTGAGGAGATAAGACATGCGTTAGCTCCGTTTTACACACAGGAGGCAGGTGCTCAGGGAGAATACAAGAGTGTTCCAGGGCTTCACAACTGGCATGACTGTTACCCTTCTGTACATACTAAATACAGGGCTTCACAACTGGCATGACTGTCACCCTTCTGTACATACTAAATACAGGGCTTCACAACTGGCATGACTGTCACCCTTCTGTACATACTAAATACAGGGTTTTTTATGTGCTATTTTCATGCTATTTTAGGGACTGTGAAATTGTTTGAAGTTTCATTAGGAATCTTTATCATATTACTTCAACTGGCTGTGTGTATTATGTGGTCCTGTAATGACTCAGAATCCCTAAATGACTTTTTTCTCTTTCTTCAAAAAAAATTTTTAGCAGTACCACTGCAAAATACCAGTGTAAAATGTCATAAAACAGGTTATTCCAGCCAAGAATCTGAGGTGAGGACAGATTTAAGTTGTTCAGTCACATTAAAATCAAATCAGTGTTGGGAATGCTGGCAGCTATTCAGAAAAGATGTCTTTGTAGCACATTAAAAAAATGTTATGCCATAGTAAGGTTTCCCTGGTGGCTCAAACAGTAAAGAATTCACCTGTAATGCGGGAGACCTGGGTTCGGTCCCTGGGTTGGGAAGATCCCCTGGAGAAGGGAATGGCTGCCCACTCCAGTGTTCTGGCCTGGAGGATTCGGTCTCAGGGATCACAGAGAGTCAGACACGACCGTGCCGCTTTCACTTTCAAGGTTGATCAAGAACCTCGGCACATTCATATCTGTGGTCACATAAAAAAAGGACGAGTAAATGTGTCTATACAGTCAGTGTGCATTGCTTAACTTTTCCAAAGATTTTACTAATCCATTTATTGATCATAAACATTTTATTGATCATAAACATTTGATAATAAAATTTATTAAATAGTTATAATTTTAAATGTTCAAGGACTTTAAGCAGTCAAGGCATTGTTACTTGAATTGGGTGCAAGAAATTTTACTGCAAGAAACTGTATACTGATTGCTGTAGCTGACGCCATTTTTAGTGTTTTCCTTTTTGCCTGCACAAGAAGAATAGCTTCTGTAATGTGAATTTAAATGATACATCAAGCTAATAAATGTGACTGGCTTAGCAAGTGATAAGCATAACTAATTCAATTTAAATGTTTCTTATATAAAAAGCACGAACCAATACATTAAAGATTAAAAATGTTAATGCAATTAACAAAAATTAGTATTCGGTGAAGAAGCATATTTCAATTTTAAGACGGATGATACATCATTTAGTGGCCAGATAAGGTTCAAATTCAGGCACACTTTATTCAGTCGATGGATTTATTAAGCATAAATTAAAATGAAATGCTTTATTTGAAGCAACTTTGACAAACCAGTATATAACATGTAGACAAAAGATAACCCGTGTCCTTAGGAACCATGGAGGAAACTGAGGCTTGAGTGACTTGACAGGGACTCTCAGAACGTCCCCTGAGCGCCTGGGGAGGGGCTGTCACCGGTGGGTGGGCAGGCTCAGCGCCCAGCCTGAGTGGGAGCGAACGGGCCTGAATCTACCTTCAGGTACAGTAGCACTTGTGGTCGGGGACACGGACATCGAGGGTGTGCCGTGGGGTCAGACCCCGCTCAGCGTCCCCGTGGCGTCTTTCTCTCTGCTCGTTTACAGGTGGATGGCAAGCATTCCAGTGAGGCCGCCTTGATCCTCCATAGGAAGGGGTTTGACTGCCGCTTCTCTAGCCGAGACACCGGGCTGCTGTGTTCCACGACCCAGGGAAAGGTGAGCCGAAAGCTTGGTTTTCTTGTTGATTGAGCATGCTTTGAAGTCCTTACTTTCTGCAGATAATCCTGACAAGGAGATGTTTCATTGCCTTTTCGCGGACTCGTGCACCTCAACTTCAAGTTTGTCCAAGTTTTCCCTTTTTAACAGAAGCCATGTCCCAGCGCGCAGTCTCTGCTCCTTGTCGATATCAGAATGCCCTGCAGACAGGTGCATGTTTGAAGACAGTGCCCTCATCGATTCTTAGGCCTTCCGTGTCCAACCTGCAAAGCGTCTTCTTCCCGCCCCCTCTATTCCCAGCCCTCTCAGACGGCTCAGGCATGATCCAGTTCAGTGATGGCAAACCCAGGTCCTGCAGGGGCCAAGTAACTAAAGTGGGGGCTTCCCTGGTGGCTCAGACAGTTAAGAATTCACCTGCAATGCAGGAGACCTGGCTTTGATCCCTGGGTGGGGAAGATCCCCTGGAGGAGGGCATGGCAACCCACTCCAGGATGCTTGCCTGGAGAGTCCCATGGAGAGAGGAGCCTGGCGGGCTACAGTCTGGGGTCGCGCAGAGTCGGACATGACTGAGCGGCTGACACACACACAGCATGGGGGCAGGCTTGCAGTAGGGGCAGCGGGGACGTGAGACCGGCCGGCAGGGTGACTCGGCCGAGGCCCGCGGGGCAGCTGGGCTTGGCCCCAGGCCGTTGTTTCCGGGACCGGGTCTCCTGCTTCCACGGGGTGGGCATGAGTCCACGCTGCAGACCCGCGGGCCTCGGGCTGACCCCTGGCCGCCGGCTGTACCGTCTGGCTTCTCTTCAGGCTGGCCTCTCTCGGAGGGAAGGGAGCCTCCAGCCCTATGCCTCTGGCTCTCACAGGCCAGGACCCCCAGAGACACCGGGGCTGTCTCCAGCACGCCGCCAGGTCTCCCACACCAAGTCATTTAGCTGACCCGCTCCTCACGACCTCCTAGACATGGTGTCAGACAGACTCAAGGGAGTCCGTCTGTCCTACACAGTTAGCATGTGCATAGAAGGGAAAACGATGCGGTGGAGAGGCCTGAATCTGCCTGGGTCGATAAGCGCCCCTGTTTCTTTTGCCTCACGCTGCATGTGGTTGGTGCTCAGAGGAGCCCTGATGCCTTTGTTGTCGGTTTCACTGTACTTACACTCTCCCTCATCAGTGATGATCTGAGATACTTGGTTGTGAACGTTTGTACTCAAACACTAAGGCATTGAGTCTGAAGGGGGTTAGATGATCCAGAGAGACATACTAGAAGATCCTGCCAAAAGTGAGCATAGTCTTTTCCAAACAACCTTCCTAGCCTGTAAATGACTCCCTTCCTGGGGGGCCTGGGGCCTGTCTCCCGGCTTTTCTGGTTCGGGAAGATGGTGGAGAACCACCACTGTTGGGGTGAACACTGACAGAAAGGGGGTGTAGGTGTGCTTCCAGCTCTTGGTCCGTAGGTCCTGCCTCTCACCGAGAAGGGCCTTGGGTATGATGCGTTGTTAAGCGGCTGAAAAGCGATCCGGGAGACCGCCTTCTCCTGTTGCTGGGCTCCAGTCTCGCTGCAGAGTTACCCTCTTCCTCCAGGTGTGTGGAGGGGGACGCAGTCGCCCTCCCCTTCCCCTGCGTTTTCACTGAAGGAGAACTTCAAACACACGTTTCACTCTTGTTCACACTGAATATATAGATGCACTACTTATCTTTCTTCAAAGTTATTCTAAACATGTAATCTTTGTCATTTACTCTTTAGATATTGGTCCAGAGGCTTTTTAGCCAGTTTACCGTTGTAAGTGTCATACCTTCGTCATTATCCTTGATGCACTCTCCGCTAGACGCCCGAAATATAAGTGAAATCAACTTGAGTCCCATGGAGATCAGCACATTCCGAATCCACTTGAGGTAAACCTGGCCTTCAGAGTTGGATTGGAAAGCATTGGCTTTTATATACTTCTTGGTTTTACGTGCAATAGAGAAGCACATTATTTTAGCTTCTGGCTACTGTGAGGACATGAATTCTGTGATTCTTTTTCTTAAACCAGTACAGTAGGAGAGAAAAAAGAGCCATGCTGTAAACTAGTTTTTTTGTCTTTAAGTTCCTTCCATGAACCGCTATCATCAGTATGAACTGATGCAACAAACAAGGAAGTGTCTAAAGACAGCCTCTCAACAGATTGTGTCTCAGGTGAAATGTTAACTAATTATATCTGTGTTGGGGGTTGTGAAGAGATTGTTCTGAGGATTCATGTTGCTGACCCTTTGTTAGTTTTACAAAAATACCCATTTTTACCAAAATGGAATAAAAAGCTAGTGGGTAATAGCTAATGGCCAAAATGGTTTGCAGTCATTCATACATGTTAGAAGAACTTTATGTGTTGAAATATGTGGAAAAGTGCAATCCATCAATCCTGATAATATATGTCATTCCTTTTACATGTTTTTCTACCACTCGGCCCGTCCCTTCCTACCCTTTGTACGTATTTCCAGAAATACCGGATTTGGAATCATTCAGTAGTAGACAAAGGGGCGTATTTTCATTACTTGACAACGTGGGGCAGGTGCAATTTATTCCATCGTCACTAAAGCGGAAGCAGCAGCTGTGTCGGTACCGAGGCCTCTTCCAGGCGCCGCAAGGTGCCTTTTTACACAGCTCATTGGAATACAGATGTTCTGAGAAGGGGTTTTCTATTTTTAAATTACCATATCAGAATAAATGTGCCTTATTTTTTTATAGGTCTTGTTAAATCTTTTGGTGTCCATATTACTGTTGGGGGAGGTGGGGAGGGGCTGGGGGGAGGGGCAGGTACTTTGTATGACACATAAATTGTATAATTTTTGCCTGACAATGCTGGCCACGTTCTGATCTGTTCCATTAAATTTGTGGTGATGTTACTCTAAACATGTTGACTATTTGAATGTACTGAGATGTCAGAAAACAAAACAAGGAAGAAAAATATTTTAATTAAAATATGCTGCTGCCAAGGAGACTGCAACTTGAAGCAAGGATTTTGTAACAAGCAGAACCCACATACTGTTTTCATTTCACAGGAGTTCACCATTTTGAAGAGAGAATGCTTTAAAATAGACCATTTTGAAACCCACTTATATGTAATTCATCATAATTTATCAGTAAAGAATATGTTTGTTCAATGAATTTCAAACTTTTGTACATGCTAACCTCAAAATGAAGTTCTGAACCTATGTGCCATTACAATTCTTTTGATAAAATTTATTTGGGATCATTGTTAACTTGACATTAAAATAAAACCAACATTTAGAGTATTCCATTTTAGCATAGAGAGGATTCTTGACTATGTGCATTGCTGAAAATTCTCTGTGTTAACTAATAGGTTTAGTATTATCTGACTTTAAACTTCCATTTTACCTCCAGTCATTCCAACATCTTCATATAGAAATAAAACATCATTTCTGTTTTATCATGTAGCCTGGTTATCATTTGTATTTTCAGTCAAGATGCAGCTCCTTAGATTATTGTTCCATTAAGTTCATAAACTTCTTTTGCCTTTAATTATTAAGGAAATAATACTAGTGTTGATGAAGATATTACAAGAGGGTAATTTCTTGCAATAAACATGTACTGTAAGTTTCCTTCCTTGTTTTGGGGGGATAAACAACTAAAACAAAAAACAAACTTACTTTCTGTGAACATCTACAGACGTTAGGATTGCCAGACACAAATCCCAGGAATAAGAGCAGTATTTTCATTGCATCTTAAGTGTAAAACCTTCCTGTCGGAGTTCACTGTGTTCTGTGGTTCAAGTGGTTGTACTTAATCGTTCTGGAATCTCTGATCAATTGAAATAAAAAATCTTGATGCAATAACAGTGGCTTTGCCACTGCTGGCTGGTTGAGATGGATCTGTCCTGTGTCCCGCTGGGGTCGCACTGTGTGTTGTCACCAGCTGCTCACAGGTAAAGCAGAAATTCTCTTTCACCAGCAAGTTTCAGCTTTTTATTTGTAGAATAAATCATCAGGGGAATGAAGAGAGGATGCTTTTGCTTTGGGTTGTGGTCAAGAACTGATTAAATAATTTAGTGTCCCTGGCACATGCTAGAAATCGTACACTTCAGTTGTGATCTCAGTGGCATATTTGTTTGCTTAGGTTTTATTAAATTCATTATCGCAGATGTTCAGTTGACCAAGTAGTTCATTATTTTCTCTTTTTTTTTTTTTTTTTTGAAAATTTAATTTGGGGTTATAACTGCAGTGTTTGAGAACTCAGCATCCTTGTTTTCTGCAAATACTGATTAAAACAAAATGCTGTAAAACGTGTTGTAAAACATTGTAATTACCTTCCCATGTCTTTGTTGTATTTGTGCTGAAATGTTTTCACATTCCTTTGTCTGGAAGAAAATCTTGGCTTTCATTTTGATTATGTTGCTTTCCTTGAAATCAATAGGTTTTGATATTTTCTCTTGGAAGATTTTATATCTTTTTGGGAATATGTAATATATCTAATAAAAGATAAATCTTACCATGTGTGTGGTCCTCTAGAGTAGTTCTTAAATCATATTTTGTGAACAAGGTATATTAAATGTTTTGGTGGGTAGAGTGGAGGAGTAAGGGCCTGTTTAGTCTTCTGTCATGAATGAATTGCTCCTTCTTCAGTCCATTTCTGTTGGGTTGGCCAAAAAATTTATTCATTTTTTTCCTCTAGGATAGATGGTTCTAGTAGTGCTTTATCTTTATTTAGTTGTCTTTATCTTCAAAACAGTTTTGTTAAATTGTTTGTTGGCTACTGTCATATCTGTGACTATGCCAAAGCCTCTGACTGTGTGGATCACAGTAAACTGTGGAAAATTCTGAAAGAGATGGGAATACCAGACCAGCTGACCTGTCTCTTGAGAAACCTGTATGCAGGTCAGGAAGCAACAGTTAGAACTGGACATGGAACAACAGACTGGTTCCAAAAAGGAAAAGGAGTATGTCAAGGCTGTATATTGTCACCCTGCTTATTTAAGTTATATGCAGAGTACATCATGAGAAACGCTGGGCTGGGAGAAGCACAAGCTGGAATCAAGATTGCCGGGAGAAATATCAATAACCTCAGATATGCAGATGACACCAGCCTTATGGCAGAAAGTGAAGAAGAACTAAAGAGCCTCTTGATGAAAGTGAAAGAGGAGAGTGAAAAAGTTGGCTTAAAGCTCAACATTCAGAAAGCTAAGATCATGGCATCTGGTCCCATCACTTCATGGGAAGTAGATGTGGAAACAGTGTCAGACTTTATTTTTTGGGGCTCCAAAATCACTGCAGATGGTGATTGCAGCCATGAAATTAAAAGATGCTTACTCCTTGGAAGGAAAGTTATGACCAACCTAGATAGCTTATTTAAAAGCAGAGACATTACTTTGCCAACAAAGGTCCGTCTAGTCAAGGCTATGGTTTTTCCAGTAGTCATGTATGGATGTGAGAGTTGGACGGTGAAGAAAGCTGAGCACAGAAGAATTGATGCTTTTGAACTGTGGTGTTGGAGAAGACTCTTGAGAGTCCCTTGGACTGCAAGGAGATCCAACCAGTCCATCCTAAAGGAGATCAGTCCTGGGTGTTCATTGGAAGGTCTGATGTTGAAGCTGAAACTCCAATACTTTGGCCACCTCATGTGAAGAGTTGACTCATTGGAAAAGATCCTGATGCTGGGAAGGATTGGGGGCAAGAGGAGAAGGGGACGACAGAGGATGAGATGGTTGGATGGCATCACTGACTCGGACATGGGTTTGGGTAAACTCCAGGAGTTGGTGATGGATAGGGAGGCCTGGCGTGCTGTGGTTCATGGGGTCGCAAAGAGTTGGACACGACTAAGCGACTGAACTGAACTGAACTGTCATATCAGCATGTATTTTAAAAAAAATCAATATTGGTGAATTTTTGCATAGCCATTTTAGTAATGAAGATGGAAGAAAAAGCAACATTTTGGGCATATTATGCTTTTATTCAAGAAAAGTAAAAATGCAACTGAAACACACACACAAAATATATATGCAGTATATGAAGAAGGCGTTGACTGATCTAACTTTTCAAAAGTTGTTTGCGAAGTTTCATGCTGGATGTTTCTTGCCGGACAATATTCCACAGTCATGTACACCAGTTGAAGCTGATAGCTACCGAACTGAGACATTGAGAACAATCAACGTATGCCACAGGGAGATAGCTGCAGCACTCAAAATACCCACTTCAGGCGCTGAAAATCACTGTGCCAGCTCGGTCATGTTAATCGCTCTGATGTTTGAGTTCCACATAAGTTAAGAAAAAAACCTTCTTGACCATATTTCCACATGCAATTCTCTAATGAAAAGTAATAAAAATGTTGTTTTTAAAACAAATCATTTTGGGTGTTGAAAAATAGATAGTGCACCGTGATGTGGAAGGGAAGAGATGTGAGGCGAGCAAAATGAACCACCACCAATCACACCAAAGGCCAGTCTTCATTCAAAGAAGGTGATGTTTTATATATGGTGGGATTGGAAGGGAGTCCTCTTTATGAGCTCTTGCTGGAAAATGATTAATTCCAACAAATACTGCTCCTGGTTAGACCAACTGAAAGCAGCACTCAATGAAAAGCATCCGGAATTAGCCAACAAAAAATGCATAATCTTCCCCCAGGATTGTTCAAGACCACGTGTTTCTTTGATGACCAGGCAAAAACTACAGCTTGGCTGGGAAGTTCTGATTCATCCAAGTATTTCTCCAGACCTTTGGATTTCCATCTATTTTCGTCTTTATAGAATTCTCTTAATGGAAAACATTTCAGTTCCCTGGAAGACTATCAGTTCAGTTCAGTCGCTCAGTTGTGTCCGAGTCTTTGCGACCCCATGGACTGCAGCACGCCAGGCCTCCCTGTCCATCACTAACTCCCAGAGTCTACCCAAACCCATGTCCTTTGAGTCTGTGATGCCATCCAACCATCTCATCCCTTCTCCTCCTGCCCTCAATCTTTCCCAGCATCAGGGTCTTTTCAAATGACTCAGCTCTTCACATCAGGTGGCCAAAGTATTGGAGTTTCAGCTTCAGCATCAGTCCTTCCAGTGAAGGACTGTAAACAATGGAAGACTATAAACACACTTGAAACTGTTCTTTGCTCAAAAAGGTAAAAAGTTTTGGAAAGATGAGATTATGAAATTGCCTGGAAAATGGCTGAATGTAGTAGGAAAAAAAAAACGGTAAATACATTTTTCAATAAAGTTCTTGGTGAAAATGAAAAATGTATGTTTTACTTGCACTTTAAAACCGAAGGAATTTTTTGGCCAACCCAATAGCAGGCAAATGGGAGGCAGGGGTGGTAGTGAATTTCACGTCTGGGTTTGGGGTCAGCTTTGAGGTTGGGGTTCAGGAGCCTTCCCAGCAACACTGTGCCCATGAGACCTTCTGATCCAGTGAGGAGGGGGAGGTCGTGGTCACATCCAGTATTCCAGCATGAGATGAGAGTAAGCCAAGGTGTGAAACAGAAGGTCCTTGTGAGCGGATGTGGAAGGTAAGGCCTGTTGGAAGGGTGGGGGTCTGAAGACAGTCTCCAGCCTGCCGGCCCAGGCCAGCACGCAGCTGAATGGCTTTAGGGGGATTTCCTCCAAGCCAGGAGGTGGGGGAGGGAAAGGGGTACATATTCCGGAGATACATATGTGTTAGCCAGGCAAAGAATACATGCTAACTAGGAAGTTTATACTTGTTTTGGGTGACTTACAAAGTGAAGAGACTAATCAGTTTGTAATATATATACATTGAGCTGTAAAGTCCTAGAGAAACATGAATAAAAATAGTAATTTCAATCATCAGATGATGAAAATTTTTTGGCTCCATATTATTTGATTATCAACGTGCCAAAGTCATGTGAAAGTTAAAACCGGTGAAGAATTTAGTTTAGATGGGCATATGCTTGCATTCCTCCTACAAAGCTGTGATGTGAAACCAACCAAGGGTGACTGTGACTGTCAGTGGTTGCGGGAGTGGCTGAAGAGTGGCTGTAATGGATGAGGCTCCTTCAATGTGCATTGGCTTGAGCAAAAGTAAGTGATTTATTGTCCCCAGTAACAACGTCAAGGGTAGACAGAACTCCAGATACAGCTGTAACCAACTAGAGGGTGATGTCATCCAGGATGTGGTTTTTTCTCTTTTTTGCTTTCCTCTGAATTGTTCTCATCCCAGGCAAGGACCGCATGTGTAATGGCAAGGTGGCGCCCAGCAGACCCAGACCTGTACCCAGCCGGCTTCGTGACCTCACCGGTAAGAGCACCTTCATCCGATTTTCAGCAAATGTCCCGGAATTGACGGTACTGGCGGTCAGTCATCTTGCTTATATCCTAATGATGATGACCAGGGGTAGAGTTAGGTTCAACTGAATCACGTGGACAAAACACATGAGAAATAGCCCTCCCCTTACCTCCTACCCCATAGAAACAACCAGAGAAAAGAGAGTTGGATACTAGGATACTTTGGATACTAAGCAAGCAAAACAGTGAGAAGTCCATTGCTGAGGAGAAACAAATGTGCAAATTTTAAGGAAGCAGAAAGAGTGCTTAGCTTTAATTTCAGGAAATGTTCCATAGGAGAGATAGGCTTGAAATAGTTCCTTAAAGATACATTTGCCTTCAGCAGGTAGAAATAATATGCATGTTCTCCACAAAACCAGAATAAGGAAAGATGTGACAGCAAGCCTGAAGAACCAGAAATAGCTCCTCCTGTTTGGGGCAGCGCTGTCCAATAAAACTTTTCTATGATAATGGCAAAGTTCTTTCTACATGTGCTGTCCAGTTTGGAAAAGACCCTGATGCTGGGTGGGATTGGGGGCAGGAGGAGAAGGGGATGACAGAGGATGATGTGGTTGGATGGTATCACCAACTCGATGGACATGGGTTTGGGTAGACTCCGGGAGTTGGTGATGGACAGAGAGGCCTGGTGTGCTGCAGTTCATGGGGTTGCAAAGAGTCGGACACGACTGAGCGACTGAACTGAACTGAACTGTCCAGTATGGTGGCCACATGTGGTCCACCAACATTTTAATGTGCTGAGTGCAACTAAGGAACTGAATAGCTCTTTCTAGTTGAATAGCAACGTGTGTCTAAAATATTAACACTGGTCTGCAGCATGTGGTATGTATAAGATACTGGTAGGAAAAACAACTAAAAATCCACACTGTTTGCATTTTTCGTTGATTGGGCACCTTGTGCTACAATCCTGCTCGTCAGTGTGGTCCTCAGACCGGAAGCATTGGCATTGCCTGGGAACTTGTTAGGGATGCAGAGCCTCAGGCCCCACCCCCAGACCTGCTGAATCACAATCTACATTTTGGCAAGACCCCTCCCCAGAGGATTAACATGCATGCTAAAGCACTGGCCTAGAACATGTTTCAAGAAGTCTCTCATAGCTGTTAGAAGGTCTGTTATCAAAAAGGCGAGAAATAAGTGTTGGCAAAGGATGTGGAGAGAAGGGAAGCTTCATACGCTATTTCCATTGTTCTTTGGGCTTTGCCCCTGTCCCTTCTGCTCCAGTGTTTCTGCTTTCACACCTTCCTGTAGCAGGCTTCTTGTTATTCTGCTCCAGTTCATTGTCACTTTCTCAGGAATCCCTCTGGAGCAGCCAGTTTATACTAGTCCTACCTCTACTTCTTCACTGAGTATCTTATTATCCCGCTTCTTTTCTTTTTAACGGAGCCAAGTGTGAAATGTCAGTTTGCCTTCCCCAGTGGAACTGAAGCGCTACTGAGGGCAGGAACTCCAGCTGTTTGTTCAACTTTGTATTTCCACACTTGGAACAGCAGGTGTTCAGAGAATGTGTTCAATAAATTGATGAAAATGTTTATCACCATTGGAGATTGAGACACAAAAATGGCAATTTTCAGAATAGAAGGCTGAGAAGTCCTTTACATCTTAATTGTATTGAACAATATCTTCTGTTCGTGGTATTTTCCTGCTCAAAAAACCATCAATAAGTTCCCATTACCCGAAATTAAAGTATAAATGTGTCAAGCTGCATTCCTAATTTCCCTAAAGGATGTGACCTCCTTATGAAAGATATTATACTTGCTTCACAACCAGCCACTGGCCCTCTGGCTTCTTTGCTAATAAAATCCTCATTTTATTCACATATCCGATAGTCAAGAGCCTCAGGAGCTGGATTGTAATTGGTCTAAATCAGTCACGATTTCTTTCCATTTCTTTCTTCTTTCTTTTCATTTCTTTCTTGGTGACTGATTCAAGCATTAGCTTGTGACACAGTTTTGGCCAGTGAACTGTCAGGAGGAGTCAGCTGGGGACTCCTGGGGGAGGAGTCCTCCCTCTTCAAGAGGGGAGAGCACCTCCTCTTCTTGCAGCCACGTTCAAAGGCAGCTTTGTGTAGTGTTGGTGCTGGGGCTGCTGCAGCCATTTTGAGGACCCGATAAAAAACGCGCAGAGCCTGAGTGGGTCCCTGTTGGTGCTGAGCTGCCGAGTGAACCAACTCCCACCTTCTCGTTACATGAAGTAACCACACGTTAGCATTGAAGCCCTGTGGAGTTCAGTGTTACCTTACGAAGAGCGAAAGCGTTTAACCTGACGCTCCTCCCAGCTGCCTGGGCAGCACCCTGCTGTGCAGAACAGGCGCGCGGGTGCTTGCCTGACTGAAGTCTTCAGGGCCCTTTCTCAGAACACAGCCTCCTCCTTTGTCCCTATTGCTCCCACCACCTGCACATTCGCTCAAAGTATTTCATAAACCTGTTCTTAATGATATTGCCGAGGCACTTTTTTCAGGTATAAGATGAAAAGATAACAAATGCAAGATGAATCCAGAATGTGGGTCCCAGCAAAAGGCCCAAAGGGCGCAGAGCTCCTTTGGCCCAGCGCTTGGGGTGCCCGCTCAATGCGACTCGGGCTGGCCTCTGCGCGGGGAGGTGAGGCTTGCAGATGGTGAGCAGGACCTGCCGCAGAGGGGACGTGGGCCAGGCGGCCGGGGCGGGCCTCTGTGAAGGACATCAGCTAGCTCTTCAGATCCTGGTGTTTTTCCAGTAGATTTGTCTCACTGAAGGACTGTAAGTGAATTTCTGAATCTCCAAACCAGGCGAAGAAAGGCAGTCGTGACAGTGCTGTTTTTACGTGCCTGTTTTAAGGGTCTTCCGTGGAGCCTAGCGTTCTTGGCCCCCATGCCCCACGAAGCTTTCCAAATCTTTACTCCTCAGTGTAGTCTGGAGCTCATTTTCCGGTCTCAAATCTAAATGTCAATGCTAGCAAGCAAGATGAGTCTCTAGGGTCTGGATGTGTGAAACTCTTTAACCAAACCAAATGGAACCTTCATTGGTTGGCTTTCAAAGCATGACCCGAAGTTGCAGGGAGGGCTTTGTTTTGATCCAGAACTCCCCCCTCCCCCTACCCCCGGAGCAGAAGATCAGACCACTTGCCTTCCTTGAGATGGATGTGCTTGTCAAATGCAGGATTGAAATCGTCTCGGGATGGCTGTGTGGAAGGGAGTTTTCAAAAAAGCAATTTGACTCCTTTGTTTGTTTTGTCCTCCTAATCACCAGACGGTCGACACTGAAATCAGACTGATTATGTTCTTTGCAGCCAAAGATGGAGAAGCTCTACAGTCCCCAAAAACAAGACCAGGAGCGGACTGTGGCTTAGATCATGAACTCCTTATCGCCAAATTTAGACTTAAATTGAAGAAAGTAGGGAAAACCACTAGACCATTCAGCTATGACCTAAATCACATCCCTTATGATTATACAGTGGAAGTGAGAAATAGATTTAAGGGACTAGATCTGATAGACAGAGTGCCTGATGAACTATGGACAGAGGTTCGTGACATTGTACAGGAGACAGGGATCAAGACCATCCCCATGGAAAAGAAATGCAAAAGAGCAAAATGGCTGTCTGAGGAGGCTTTACAAATAGCTGTGAAAAGAAGAGAAGCAAAAAGCAAAGGAGGAAAGGAAAGGTATTCCCACCTGAATGCAGAGTTCCAAAGAATAGCAAGGAGGGATAAGAAAGCCTTCCTCAGCGATCAATGCAAAGAAATAGAGGAAAACAACAGAATGGGAAAGACTGAAGATCTCTTCAAGAAAATTAGAGATACCAAAGGAAAATTTCATGCAAAGATAGGCTCGATAAAGGACAGAAATGGTATGGACCTAACAGAAGCAGAAGGTATTAAGAAGAGGTGGCAAGAATACACAGAAGAACTGTACAAAAAAGATCTTCATGACCCAGATAATCACGATGGTGTGATCACTCACCTAGAGCCAGACATCCTGGAATATGAAGTCAAGTGGGCCTTAGAAAGCATCACTACGAACAAAGCTAGTGGAGGTGATGGAATCCCAGTTGAGCTATTTCAAATCCTCAAAGATGATGCTGTGAAAGTGCTGCACTCGATATGCCAGCAAATCTGGAAAACTCAGCAGTGGCCACAGGACTGGAAAAGGTCAGTTTTCATCCCAATCCCAAAGAAAGGTAATGCCAAAGAATGCTCAAATTACCGCACAATTGCACTCATCTCACACGCTAGTAAAGTAATGCTCAAAATTCTCCAAGCCGGGCTTCAGCAATTCATAAACCGTGAACTTCAAGATGTTCAAGCTGGTTTTAGAAAACACAGAGGAACCAGAGATCAAATTGCCAACATCCACTAGATCATCAAAAAAGCAAGAGAGTTCCAGAAAAACATCTATTTCTGCTTTATTGACTATGCCAAAGCCTTTGACTGTGTGGATCACAATAAACTGTGGAAAATCCTGAAAGAGATGGGAATACCAGACCATCTGACTTATCTCTTGAGAAATCTGTATGCAGGTCAGGAAGCAACAGTTAGAACTGGACATGGAACAACAGACTGGTTCCAAATAGGAAAAGGAGTACGTCAAGGCTGTATATTGTCACCCTGCTTATTTAACTTATATGCAGAGTACATCACGAGAAACGGTGGGCTGGAAGAAACACAAGCTGGAATCAAGATTGCTGGGAGAAATATCAATGACCTCAGATATGCAGATGACACCACCCTTATGGCAGAAAGTGAAGAAGAACTAAAGAGCCTCTTGATGAAGGTGAAAGAGGAGAGTGAAAAAGTTGGCTTAAAGCTCAACGTTCAGAAAACTAAGATCATGGCATCCGGTCCCATCACTTCATGGCAAATAGATGGGGAAACAGTGGAAACAGTGGCTGACTTTATTTTTTTGGGCTCCAAAATCACTGCTGATGGTGATTGCAGCCATGAGATTAAAAGACGCTTACTCCTTGGAAGGAAGGTTTGACCAACCTAGATAGCATATTTAAAAGCAGAGACATTACTTTGCCAACAAAAGTCCATCTAGTCAAGGCTATGGTTTTTCCAGTAGTCATGTATGGATGTGAGAGTTGGACTATAAAGAAAGCTGAGCACTGAAGAATTGATGCTTTTGAACTGTGGTGTTGGAGAAGGCTCTTGAGAGTCCCTTGGACTGCAAGGAGATCCAACCAGTCCATCCTAAAGGAGCTCGGTCCTGGGTGTTCGTTGGAAGGACTGATGCTGAAGCTGAAACTCCAATACTTTGGCCACCTCATGCAAAGAGTTGACTCATTGGAAAAGACCCTAATGCTGGGAAGCATTGGGGGCAGAAGGAGAAGGGGACGACAGAGGATGAGATGGTTGGACGGCATCACCGACTCGATGGACATGGGTTTGGGTAAACTCCGGGAGTTGGTGATGGACAGGGAGGCCTGGCGTGCTGCGGTTCATGGGGTCGCAAAGAGTCAGACACGACTGAGCGACTGAACTGAACTGAACTGAACTGAAATGGATTTTTAAAGCGCAGTTAATATGATTAGTTTGAAGTTTAAATCTATTAAGGAAAATCTACAAATTTATCTTCACTGAATGCGTGGACTCCCTTTAATAGAACCTCACAGCAATTGGTTTTAGATTTTGCGCTGAGTTCCAATAAACATTAGTGGGAGCTGGCATTTGAGCGGGATGCCTGCTCTGGGCTCTGGGGGAGTGGGATTCTAATCGTTTTGCTCTCCTGTCTAGTGAGGGGGAGAAATCCTGCCTGGAGTTACAGGGCCATAAGGTCAGAGGCTGAGAGGGCCCCTTAATGCTGGCGGCACAAACATGAGGTACTCAGAGCCCAGGGGAAGGGCACGTGGCTTCCACCTGCAGTGCCGAGGGGAGGGGGCACGGGCGGGCGTGAGCTGAGCCGGGAGGATGGGAGTTATCACCAGCCAGACGTGGGAGGGGGCGGCTGACCCCAGCACACGCAAAACAAGAAAGCTCATGTCTGCGGGAAGCGTGGTGAGGGGAAGTCGTTGAAAGTTAGGCTGGAAGTGTTTTTGTATAATTTAAAGGCTCCTCCTACTCTTTATTTAGACTTTGAACCTACAGAAGAAAACGGAGATATGGTGGTATCCACATGCATATTGACTGGTGAGCACATTTAAGGTGAAAGGAAAGAAATATGTGTGCCCTTTTCAGGAAAACTTAATAATTGTCAATCATTGTGAAGAAAAGGAAACGTGTATCCAAATTAATTTTTTTCACTGTAGCCATGTGATATTTGATCAAGGCAGTTATGAGATGTATGTTTCTTGTGTGTGAGACCGTTGACTCCAGAACTCTATAGTGATTTTATTAGTGAAATAGTGGCATCACATCTAAGCTCAGGCGGAACGGTTGTCCAGGGGATCACAGTCACCAGCCCCTTTTGTGAGCCCACTGTCAGTCTGCTTCAGGGCTGTCTCTGGGGGTTAATTTGTCAGCTATAAACTCTGGAGTATTTGTCACCCAGCTAAGACTCAAAGGTCTAATATTTTAAAGTTTAGTTTAGTACAGCTTTGTCATTTGCGTTTTTCTTGGGCCTGTGTCACTGAAGTGTCGTGATGAGGGTTTGTAAGTCAGTAAAAGCTATGTAAGGTGAAAGACTAGTCCGTCTTATCCTGAACCCCACCCTTTTTTGAGATGAGAGGTGAGTGAGGTTTCAACAGTTGTAGCCCCAGTTCTTTCAGCTTCAACAATAGGACCAAAGCTGAGCCCTTTGGGGACATTTCAGTTTAGAAGGGAACGCAAGGGGCAAGAGGCCACAGGCAAACATGCCTGGTCTTTAAAACTGTGCACCTGGCTTCATTAAAGTCTCCAGAAATAAACCACGAAAGTGAAAGCTTTTCAGGATTTAAAAAGGAAACTACCTGTTTGAGCGCCTGGTGTCGCGGAGCCAGGAGGCTGTAGGAGCTCCAGACTTGCCGGAGCTCCAAGTAGGAGGCAGACCGTCTGTCTCGGGCCTGCAGAGTCTGGTGTTGCCGTCTGTGTGGTTGTGATAATCAGCTACCTGATGACGCTTGTAAGGCTGCAGGGGCTCGTGGCAGCCAGCAGATAATGTCAGAGGCGAGGGGAAATAAAGCAGCACTGAATGTTGAGTCCTTTTTCTCTTCCTTTTTCAGAAGGCATGACCAAAAGTAAAATATGATGATGATAAAAATACTTGCCAACACTTAATGAGTGTTATGTACCAGGCACTGTAAATCCATGGCATATTTAGGAATGCCTTACAGCCATTGTATAAAGGCTGTACTGTTATTATACCCATTTTACAGAAAAGGAAAGTGAATGCTAATGAAATTGAGTTCCAGTCTTGGTGTCTTGAGGATCTGAGAACTGTGATCCACAGGTCAAAGCTAACCTACTCCCTGTTTGTACAAATAAAGTTTTAATGGAACACAGTGATACCATTTGTTACGTATTTTTCATGGCTACTGTATGGCAGGGTTGAGTAGTTGTGACAGAGACCATATGGCTGAAAATATTTACTAATGGTCCATAAGAGAAAAAAGTAGACCTTTCATCTGTCTGCCTGTAGAGTCCACTTGATGTAGAATCCCCAGAGTTGTCACTTCAGTGAGTGTTGAGAATATTCTAATCATAAAAGAATGGAAAATGTGGCAGAAGTGCAAGGCACTCTAGGCAGCCTGATAGTCTAGACTCTGGTCTCAATTATGCAACAAGTAACATTAGGTCCTTGGAAAAGTCACTCTAACTCCTAAGAAATCTCTTTTTGCGTGATTTTCTCATTAAAGCCACACTGCCAAGCTTCCAAATTAAAAGGTTTCCCAACACTTTTTCTGGTTTACAAAAAGCTATTTTAACTGATCAAATAAAATGCATTTTTTACAGTTCTCCATGGCAACGCTCACAACTCTCGCCAAGTAACCTTTTGAAGTCCTATTTCTGCATGTTGGGGGGCCGGCACCTTTGGGTAGAAAGATGTTTCAGAATGGGAATAGCATATCTGTTTAACTCATTTCTGTTCCGTTTTTGTGAATGCTAGGGTTTCCTTCCGCTGAAACCACCTAAGCCTGAAGCTTTCTCTGGGAAGACTGAAGGCTGAATGTGAAGAGTAATATAAAAAATCCCAAAAGGATTGTGTGAACACCATTGAGTTTCAAGCTACAAATCAACACCAACAGCTCCTACACATTGTGTGCTTGCGATCAGTGTGGGGACCTATGGAACGAGAGATTCTTCCATTGAAGGACGAAGATAAGAAATCACTTTAAATCTCAGGGAATCTTAGTCTTTGGCCATCTGTGGTTAAAAATCAGTCCTGGTGTAGCTTTACCCTGGAAGATTAACAGGAAGGATTGCTTAGGAAAAAATACAGGCTGCCTTGTGATAAGTGCCTGAACTCCTGCCTTATGCAAAGAGGGTTTGATGAGAAGGTTGATGATGGGACTTATATCTTGTTCCAATAATGCAGGGCTTCCCTGGTGGCTCAGCTGGTAAAGAATCCACCTGCAATGTGGGAGACCTGGGTTGGGAAGATCCCCTGGAGAAGGGAAAGGCTACCTACTCTAGTATTCTTGCCTGGAGAATCCCATGGACTGAGGAGCTTGGCAGGCTACACTCCATAGGGTCGCAAAGAGTCAGACATGACTGAGCAACTAAGCGCGCGCGCGCACACGCACACACACACACACACACACACACACACACACACACACGAGTATTCTGGCCTGGAGAATGCCGTGGACTGTATAGTCCTTGGCGTCGCAAAGAGTCGGACACGACTGAGTGACTTTCACTTTCCAATAATGCATCGTGTTTGTTTGAAGCAAAGAATGTGTTAATCTGGTGATCCCCTCTTGACTCTTTTGTATGTAAAGTGTAAAGATTTGGAGTGGGAGTGGGAAGGAGATAATTAAATGTATATCTTTGAATTCGACCTGAGTCAAGTTTGAATCTGAAAGATGTGGTATATATATTTTAGAAAGAGAAAGATGTCAGAACTTGATGCCCACTGTTTAGGAATGAACTTCCATTCGGCTAATATCAGCTATAGCCCGTTACGTCTCAAAATGCTAAAGCACAGCATCCACTGAGACTGATCTCTTCTGATGATACAGGCTTCTGTAGTGGGTTGAAGAGAGTGGGGTGAGGGGAAGTGGTTCCCAAAAGATTTGTCCATGTCCTAACCCCTGGAGCCTGCTAATGTTACCTAAAGCAGGAAAAGGGTCTTTGAAGATGTAATTAAACAACTCGAGATGAAGTGGATTATCTGGATGGGCCCTAAATCTAATGCAAATATACTTACAAGAGACAGAATGGAAAACATAGCCAGCAGGAAGCAAAGTGACCATGGAGGCAGAGACTGGAGGGACACGGCCCCAGGCTCAGGAGTGCTGAGGCTCCCAGAGAGCAGGAGTCCCCAAGGGGTCTCCTCCAGATCCTCCGGAAGCAGCGTGACCCCGCTGACACCTTATTTCAGACTTCCGGCCTCTGAAACTGTGAGACGATACATTTCTGTTGTGTTAAGCCACACAGCTGCGGTACTTTGTTACAGAAGCCTCAGGAAGGGAATCGAGTATTCACGATACATCTATCTGATCCATCCTAATCCAGCCTGTCTGGGGATGCCCACAGGGCTTCCCCAGTCTCCCCTGGGATCCTGTTCGAGATGGAGAGGCTGTGGGATTATGCTGATTTGTGGCAGACACGGCGCTTTGCCAAAAAGAGAGGAGCACAAGACTCGCCCGGAGCCCCTTGGGCATTTGATTCATTTGTGGGATCCCTGATCCACTGGCAGTGTAGACTGGTAATAAAAACGAAAATGTGTGCAGTGACTTGCCACCATTTACCGCAGAAGGTTACTGATCTATTTCCAATCAATTTACATAAATCTCAAGATGAAAGGGTGGGATACTTGTCAATAATAAACAATACGACTGATTTTTACTTCCCAGAAACTTCTCATTTTTAAAGCACTTTTAATATGCAGGTTAATTTGCACTCTCTTGTCTCATGACACCTCTGTGAAGCAGGTCAGATAGGTATGATTATGGATCTTTCAAAGCTGTGCATCTGAAAACTGGAAAACTAATGAAGGCAGTCTGAGTGAAAGATAATTTTTTCTGTTCCAATGCCCTGCTCATTGGCTTACTTGCTAGGGATTGATTGGACTCAAAAGAGACTTGATAAATTCACAACATATTTACCTGGCTGTGTCCCTGAATAAGACTAGGAAAAAAGTTTCAAAGAAGGAAAATGGAGATTTGCGTCATCATGTACCAAACATACAGATGTAACATCTTATATAGAGTATGATAAGGGTTCCAATTCACATTGGTGGCAAAGAGGTAGATTATCCAATAAATAACATGGTCTTTATTTAGAGGAAAATAAAATTGTATATCTACCTCAAACACATAAATAATTGTCAGATTAAAGAGTTAATTGCAAAAATTAAGACTACATATAATACAGAGGTCTATTTTCATCATTTAGGATTGAAGAAGGCACGTCTATGCATGGTGAGAACTTGAGAGTTGTAAAAACAATTAGACAAATCTGATTATGCAAATTAAAAATGGTATGGCCAAGATGCCAAAAATAGTTAAAAGAAAAATAAAATAATATATAGTGGTAAATATTTGCAATATACATGTTGTTAATTAATATACTCAATGGCTCTGGAGCGGTAACTGTGGACCAGACACTAGTTGGTCCTGAGAACTAAACACTGAACAAGATAAGAATAGACCATACCTTGTGAAACATGTGATTGTGTAAGCAAGGAACCACACTGAGCAATTTAGAGTATAATAAGCATTATAGAGGTCAGGTCTGGATGCCACAAGAAAATATGGTATGCAGGAGTATCGACAGACAAGAGTTAATATTTACAGTGTGTAAATAACTTGTGGAAATCAATGAGAAAAACATTGACACAGAAAAATCAACAGATGTATACTGGAAATTCACAAATGGAGAAATGTGGTTCACCAATAAAGAAAACATCTATCCTCAGGCATAATCAAATATATGCAAACCAGAATTAGTTGTGGTGCTTTATCAGATTATCAAAGAATGAAATGAGTTGTGATGAAAACTGCTAATGATAAGATGTAGAGAAATGGGAACTCTCACCTATTTTGGTAGGAGTATTAATTGCAGAAACTCTGATGATGCATATTAACACTCACAATTTATAAACCAGTCTCGTTTCAATGTGGTATGAACCAAATGTTTGCATCTCCCCCAAATTTACAGTTGAAACCCTAACCCCCAGTGTGGTGATGTTGGGCATTTGAGAGGTAATTAGTGTTAGATTGGTCATGGGGGTGGGGCCTCCGTGATGGGATTAGTGCCCTTGGAAACAGACAGCAGAGAGCTTGCTTTTCCTCCATCCACAGACACACACCGAGGAAGGACCACAGGAGGACACATTGTCTTATAGAGTATTACTCAGCAAATGATAGAGTGACTCCTCGCATAGAGACATGGGTATATGTCTTAAGATGTTAAGTGAGAATTATAGTTCAATATATATATAACATGAGTCATTTCTGTAAATAATACATGCATGTATATGCATATACTTATAAAGTGGCTGAGTTTATTTTTTGGGCTCCAAAATCACTGCAGATGGTGATTGCAGCCATGAAATTAAAAGATGCTTACTCCTTGGAAGGAAAGTTATGGCCAACCTAGACAGCATATTAAAAAGCAGAGACATTACTTTGCCAACAAAGGTCCATCTAGTCAAGGCTATGGTTTTTCCAGTGGTCATGTATGGATGTGAGAGTTGGACAGTGAAGAAAGCTGAGTGCTGAAGAATTGATGCTTTTGAACTGTGTTGTTGGAGAAACTCTTGAGAGTCCCTTGGACTGCAAGGAGATCCAACCAGTCCATCCTAAAGGAGATCAGTCCTGGGTGTTCATTGGAAGGACTGAAGTTGAAGCTGAAACTCCAATACTTTGGCCACCTCATGCGAAGAGTTGACTCATTGGAAAAGACCCTGATGCTGGGAAAGATTGAGGGCAGGAGGAGAAGGGGACGACAGAGGATGAGATGGCTGGATGGCATCACCGACTCAATGGACATGAGTTTGGGTAGACTCCGGGAGTTGGTGATGGACAAGGAGGCCTGGCATGCTGTGGTTCATGAGGTCACAAAGAGACGGACACGACTGAGCGACTGAACTGAACTGAATAAAGCGCTACAGTGTGCCAAGTACTGTGCTATACATTTGGCATAATTTATCTCAAAAATAAATTTCATTTATCCGTACAACATTCACATGTGTTTAGGTAGTATTATTATCCCTATTTTACAGATAAATAAAAGGTCTAAGAGGTTAATTTGCCTAGTCACACAGCTAATAAGTGGTAAAACGAGTGTGAATTTGCACTCTGAATCACTGCACGGTTCATAAATGTTCAAAAAGGACAAACGCTAAGTTACTATTTTAGATTAGCGATGAGAATCAGAATAGAAATATTAGGGCCTTTAATATCTTGATATTATTTATTTTACTGGCAACAAGTGACTATTGTTAAAAATTCAAAGGTTTCTCCTATTTTGGAAGAAAAGGAACAAGTGAGGTAATTCCATGACTTTTGCGTTATCTATAAAATGGTGTTTACAGTCAATGAATCATTGATACTGTCACATCAATGCAAAATACACTGAAAATTGTCATATAGGATACTTTCTTAATTTGTTATCAGAAAACCAATTCAGTTTTAAATGAAGGAAAGAAAGCTTTAACGTCAATTATTTTCCTAAAAAATTTGCAAGAGAAGGAGAACTATAAAATGTCCAAGCCTGGGTTAACCATGGATTTCCTAAGCTTGCATTATTGAGATGGACATGATTTTCCTGCCTCGTCTCTTGACAGGCATCGTTGTGGCTTAGTAGAAATAGGTTTACGTTGAAAGTACATACCATTTAAGCTCTCAACTAGAGAGTTAAATTGGTCACCTCAGATTTTTCTGTCCCAGCTCCACCAGTCCAGAAGGAAGGCAGTTTTCTCCCACTCAGTAACACAAGCCGGCAACAGCACCATCGGGCTGGGTGTCCATCACCATGGCAACAACCATAGTCTCCCTGCCTCCTGCTGTTTCTGCTCCCATTTCCCCTCCTCAGAGCCAGACTCAGCCCCATGGCTCCCCCTCAGATGTCCTTTTGAAAAGAATAGACAAACTGTAGCAAGGAAATTGGTCCTCTCTCTTTTTCCCTCAGAGTAAGATACCACTGTGGTCCAATTTTAAAGCAATGTAACTAAATATTTCATTTCCATTCTGATAACAACACAAGATTCCCTTATTTGGTGGAAATATAAGAAGTAGGCAAGACTTTCGATACTTAGCTCTCATGGATTTTTGCTCTTTAAAGCCCTGAACTAGGGGCATTCTGATTGAAGTGACTGCAAGAGCAAAGACACAGATACAGGAAAGCTATCAGTGAATCTGGAGGTCTGTGGGGTAGCTGGCTTTGTTGAAAGAGAAGGTTGACACAGGTGAGGAATGGAAAATATGGCTATGGTACTAGATTGTGGTCAGGCTGTGATATAATGGGTACTACTGATCTCACTGGCCTCCCAGGGGACGTCATCTCTCATTGTACCAAATTTCTCTGTAATAATCTCTGTAGAGTCCTATACTCCCTATGTCTCTGTGATTCTAGCATCTTCAAGCGATCCAAACGTGTTGAAACTCAACACTATTCGGTCTTAAGCAGTTTATCATCTATGACCCTACATGCAATGGTAATACTTCCATAAATTATTATTTTAGCTCACAGTTTCCAACAAGCAGATATGTCTAAATTTTAATTTTTACAGGAATAATATTTTTGCAAATATTAAACTTACATTTTTTTCATTCCCAGAAATCATGTTGCTACGTAGCTCTGTATTTAACAAATCAATGGGCTTCACCGTGTCATGGGAGTTTGAAACAGAGAAGTCATTTCTTGGCAGTTAGTAGAAAACCATATTTTAAAAAATTCACAGCGAGATCATAGTGTTGAAATCCAGGCTCTGTTGGGGGAGATGGGGCGGGGGAAGGTGGTTTAAATTTGCCAAAATTCCCTTTACAAATAAAATGCTAAGCCTACAGAATCTGGATGACTGTATTTTATCTTAAGCCCTGGTGTAGCAAGGGCTGATATTTGCTCTAAGGGACATTTCCCCCTTAGAGAGACAGGGAAAGCCCTTCCTTTTTTGAGAGGAGATTGCTAAGAGAAGAAAGCAGAAGAAATACAAGTCATCAGATGTGAATATCTCAGCTCCCTGGCCCCTTGGGGTTTAATTGTTGGAGTACATAGCACAAACGTGTTCCAGAAGAGTGGCTTATCCTAGGATGTATTTCAGAGCACCCCCACAGTTGGCACAACACTACATCTAGCATGGTGCCAGGCTGGATTTTGGAAATGGCTGAGGAAGGTGTCTAGAGTGCTGAGCTTTAGACATCATCCCATTTCTTCATATCCTGCCATGTGCTGTATCGCTGGCAGGGGTGGGAATGAAGACCCAGTAGACCAGAGGAAGCCGAGGATGAGAAGATGTCACAGGTGTGACATTACAACTAGAGCTAAGACTGCGCCGGGGGGTGCCAGCCTGGCATCTGAAGGAGCTGGGGAAATTGTACTTCAGTGAAGAGGTTCTGGGAGAACCGACGTGCTACCCAGACCCACCTGTGGCTACTTTGTATTAGGAAGTCGATTTCCTCAATCATATGGGAGGCACACAGGGCCCCAAACACAGACCAGTCATCAAATCACAAATGTCACTTCCTTCTTATTTAAGGGTTGACTGAAAAATGCTTCCACATGAGTTCAGTTCAGTTCAGTGGCTCAGTCATGTCCGACTCTTTGCAATCCCATGGACAGCAGCACGCTAGGCCTCCCTGTCCATCACCAACTCCCGGAGTTTACTCAAACTCATGTCCATCGAGTTGGTGATGCCATCCAGCCATCTCATCCTCTGTCGTCCCCTTCTCCCACCTTCAATCTTTCCCAACATCGGGGTCTTTTCCAGTGAGTCAGTTCTTCGCATCAGGGGCCAAAGTATTGGAGTTTCAGCTTCAGCATCAGTCCTTCTAGTGAATATTCAGGGCTGATTTCCTTTAGGATGGACCGGTTGGTTGTCCACATGAGTAGACCATTCTTATTTCATCTTCCTATAGAAGAGGAAGTTAGGCTTTCAGTCCAGAGATAATTTACCTTTTCATCATTTTTGCTATAATATTTTGCTAAAATGTTTTCAAAACTTGTAGTGGAGTATAGTTGATTTACAATGTTGTGTTAGTTTTTGCTGTACAGCAAAATGAATCAGTTATTCATGAGCACATATCTATGCTTTTATAGATTCTTTTCCCATATAGGTCATTATAGAGTAGTGTCCCCTGTGCTGTATGGCGGGTCCGTATTGGCAGTGTTTTTTATATAGAGTGATGTATATACGTCAACCCCAATCTTCCCGTTTATTCCTCCCCCTTTCCCCCCTCTGGTAACCATTAGTTTGTTTTCCACCTTGATGACTCCTTTTCTGTTTTGTAAATAAGTTCATTTGTACCATTTTTTTTAATATTCCACATATAAGTGATGCCATATTATAATTGTCTTTGAGTTACTTCACTCAGTATGACAATCTCTAGGTTCATCCATGTGGCTGCAGGTGGCCTTAGTTCATGTTTTTTATGGCTGAGTCACGTCCCACCGTGTATACACACCGCGTCTTCTTTCTCCGTCTCCTCTGCTGCCGGACATTCGGGTTGCTCCCGTGTTCTGGCTCTTGTGGACAGTGCCGCAGTGGCCATCAGGGTGCATGCGTCGTTTCAGATTATGGTTTTCTGCAGACAGATGTCCAGGAGTGGGATTGCTGGATTGTACGGTAGCTCTATTTTAGTTTCTTAAGGAATGCCACGCTGTTCTCCATAATGACTGTACCAATTTATATTCCCACCAACAGTTTCTTTTAAAAGACAGTTTCCGTATTCGGAGCCCCTTGAGTTCCATTCCTATATTTTGCTAAATGCATTGCAGATTTTTCTCTGTGACTCCAGCAGATTTTCACTCTTTCCTAATTCTACCTCTCTTCCACGGAATGTTTTCTCATTTTGAGAGTTATTCTACGACTTGCTTTCACCTACCTGTTTAACTGTTTATGTACATTTCTATGTTACCATTACAATGAAAAAAACAGGACTTTTAAGGAACAGTCATAAAGTGATTTAACATTTATTTTGTGTTACAGCTGCTGCAGCAAGCCCACTCCCAGGGCTGGCTCTCTTCTGTCCCAGATAAAACTGGAGAGACGCGCCATTAACCTTTCTGGTCATAGTTAGAAAATAAAGATATTTAATCTGTAGAGCAGCCTCAATTCAAACACCTGGATTTCTAGTCAAAGCTCTGAATTGTATTCACACTTACAGTCTCTCCCTCCCCCAGCTCTGGCCTGCCGGCTGATGTGGGAAGAAGTAGGGGCGTGGTTAGCGTCATCATCCCGCAGCTTCTCCGCTCCATCCTTAGCTCCTTGACAAGAGCGAGGGCAGGCCAGGGGCCGGGAGTCTCCCTCGACTAGCCTCAATCAGGGGTAGGCGTCCAAAGCTGGCTTTGCCACAGAACGCGTTCCGGGATTTTCCGGAAGCCTCTCCTTCGCGGGCAGAGTCTCTCACTGGCTTCCTCTCACCATCCCTGGATATCTTGTGGTGCATTTCCATCTTTGAATACCACATCTTCCCCAGACATGGCCCATTTTTCCTTTAACCGCCTGGTAGGAATCCCTTTCAACCATTCCCTACCCTTGTTTTGAGAAAGTCGAAACTGGATTTGGACCGCGTGTGTGACAAGCCTCGCAGACGTAGTCCTGTGCATCATTTGGATGCAGTTTCCTCCTATTGTCTGCGAGTCCCAGCCTACACCAAGGCTGCGACCCATCCGAGTTCCCTGTTGTCTTCACCCGGAGCCAGACCGTGCAGCAGGCTGGCGGGGCGCTGTGTGCGCAGCTGCGAGCGCTCGTGCGTGCTGCTTCCTCATCTCTGGGACCTTCTCACCTCCTCCTCCACCTTCCGAGCGCCTCCTTTTGTGGAGTCAGTCCCAGAGCACCTATTTTATGCTCTTTTTCATTCTTTGATTCTGTCACTCTTCCCAGTTCATTATTCCTTTGGTGGATATTTCCTCACCTCCTAACCTACGGATTTTTAGTTTTTGCTCCCACTTTCTATTCAATTCAAGGGTCCTGTAGAAAAGGTAAGGACTGTATTTCTTAGCAAGGAAAGTTTAGGAAGTTTCTTCGATACCCTGGGCTCTTTGTCCACAGATTCCTATTTGCTTCGAGGGAACTCGTCTGCGTGTAAGAGCAGGAGAGACACTGTTGTGTGTTGGCTGCAAAGGTGAGGCATCGAGCACTGAAAAAGAACCGTGTTGTGAACTCTAGTTGTTTGTAGTATTTCCGCTCGTGTGTACTTATTTTGTTCCACTTCTTTACTCGAAGTAGAAGGGCAAATAAAAACAAACTTTAAAAAATGTCCTCGGTGAAGCAACAAGTATGGTCTTTTCAGATTAATATTTAGAAGAAAGTAACAGAAATGGGTAAAATGATGCTAAGGCATAGCTAGGAAGATGTTAAAATCAGCACGCTGTATTTTATTGTGATTGGTGATTTATTTGGCTACATGATAAAGGCTATAAGCGCTTTCCACTTTCCTCTGGATCCTAAAAGGAATGTTCCTTGCTCACATTAGACTAACATACTTTAGAAAATAATTTGAATTTAAGAAGCTAAATATTTAGAAAAATTTTGGTTAGCTTGCCTATTAAAGAGGGTTTATATATTCACCATTAGTAATTGCCAATGAGGACACTCTGAACAGCTGCCATCCAGAATTCCAAAATATCACTTGGTGTTAAATGTGCAACACGAGCCACATCGCTCCACAAAATGAAGTGCAATTTCCTCTTCAGTCAGAGAAAAGAGCAAGTTCAAGATTAGTTATGCATTAAACAGTCCATTTGGGGAGGCTAATTAGAGAGAGAAGACCTTGAAATAGAAGTCATCAGAAAAAGCTAGCAGATGAGTCTTTTCGGAGACTTCATTTGTCCTTTGTCACAGACAGGGACAGCTGTGAAAAGTGCACGTTGCCCTCATGCATAGTCTGGTTATGAGGTTCGCAGGGTTTGCTGATCCTGAGGGAAAGAACAATACTAGTTCCTGAGCCTGTCCTTAGGGGCCCTGGAGCCCGAGTGTCAGGTTTCCAAATGAGCAGAGCAGGTGTGAAAAATTACGTGCCAAAAAAATAGACACGGGCAGGAATTTACATTGTCCTCTTTTCCCCGGGACTCTATTAGGACCAAGAGTGAGCAGACCAGACGCGCTAAGATAGTCATACTTTTAACAGGAAACCTAATGTGTGAAAAAAGTGTCTGAATTCTATCCCATTTACATACACTTGGATTAGTGTAACCCTCACTCCAGCCGAATGACATGTCCCTGGAAACTGCCCCAGTTTAACATCATGTTATTCTTGGCAACATTTTCATCAAGAATAACATAGAAGTCATTCTGTATAAGTCGTATTCACTTTGGTATCAGTAGTGTGCATATTTCTAGAAAATTTAGACAATACATTTTCTTAACAAATTTGTGTCATTATCAGTATCCAGATTTCTCAATATTATCTCATAAAAGGGCAAGCAAAATGCTTTGGAGAAAAGTAACTGTGAATTGTCCATTATGAGTGGTGTCTACCTGATTTAGTGACCACTCGCATGAAATATCTCTGGGAAGACTGCGCTGGGCCTTCTTTGTAAGGAATGGACAAAATGCCCCTGGAGAAAAGACCACTATCATAAAATCATAAATTAAGAATTTTCCTCTTAGAGCCTCTTTTCTGAAGAGTTCGCAGCCCACCCTGAAACCAGATAGACCGTAAGTTCAACACTTAAACTTTATCAGTGTCAAAAACTCTCCGGTGATCTATTAAAATCTAATAGTAGAGAAACTATTTCTATTGTGAAAAAACTAGTTCTGTTCTTCACATACAAAATAGCAAGACTGAGGAAGCTCACGTCTGGTGATCACATAATGCGGTTTAATGAAAGGTCGAAGGTGCCCACTCCTCTGACTTGGGATAGCAGTGATTAAACGCCAAGAGGGCTGCTTTTAGGTCTTACTATCCACCCTTCAGGTATTCCTCTTCAAGTATTCCTCACCTTTTTGGAGGAGGTATCTTGGTCCTCTTGACCTGGGTCAGTTACTGTCAGTATATGCTGCTTACAAAAAAAAATTCTCCGAATCTCTGCAGTCTATAAGCTCATGGATGTGGAGCAGCTCATTCATTTTTAATTCCCACAACAAGAGATGGCATTCAAAACATGTAACAAACCAATGGGACCAGTAAGATAGCTTCACAGGTGATTCAAAGGGCACCCTCGAACGGACCTGGAGGTCCTGTGTGTGTCTAGCTGGAGGATCAGGGAGACGTGCGGCCATGGGGAACGCTGCAGACACTTGGGCAGTGATTATTTACCAACTTGTACTGAAAGGTTTTCATATTTTCTCAACCAATGCAGCCGAACCGGTGAGTGTTGCCTGGTTGGAAGCCCTGCTCACGACACCAGGAAGAAGAGATTAGCATTTCTCTTTTATAGTTGAGCAAGCTGAGCCTCAAGGAGGTTAAGCAGTGTTGCTGTCAGCCCTCAACTAGCAGGGGGCAGAGAGAGGGGGACCTAGAGCTCACCCCGCTCGGAAGATGCCAAAGCACAGGCTCTTTGCCCTGGCAGACTCCATGCAGCCTCTCTGTCATCCAGGCCCAGGCTTACCCAGCTCCTCAGCATCCAGGCTGATATTATAGTGTGCTTAGATGTAACCGCTGAGCCTCCCTTATTCTGTGAGGTTGGCCCTGCTGGAAAAGGCTGCCCGAAGACCCGGGAACTGAATACCTGCCCGCACCACGAGCAGCTGCAGGAGCCCACGGTACAGTCAGACCGTGTCAGACCCCGGAAGGCCGTCTCAATGCCTGTCTTTCGAATAAGCGCTAGAAGCTTGAGGGACCATCTTTTCTGGGGCTGCTTTGGGAACTGGAGCTTAAATGCACTCCTCTTAAATGTATACGTTTTTCTCTTCCTCCTCACTGAAAATCAGTCAAGTATACAAAAGAAATGAATTTTCCTTTTTCTCTGAAAAATTCCTTAAAAATGTTGCTGTTGTCTTTAAAGTTAACATGCATTCATTGTAGATGATTGAGGAAAACACTTCCTTTAAAAATTACTTACATTCTCACTGCCTGTTATTTTAGTATATTTAGTTACATACTTAGTCTTAGAACCATAGTTGTTAGCACTTTAAAGTTATTTTAACATTAGTAGTTTTTAAAAAGTTATCAATATTTTTGAAAGTTTTATGAGTTTTTTCCCCTATTTTATTGCATTATGTTTGAAATTAATGTGCTTATTCCTGTACAGATGAACACTTAGGGTATTTCCAGTTTTTCAACATTCTACACGATGCTCACAGCGTGTCAAGACTGACTGCCTGCAGAAGAAGAAAACACGAGGCAACTTAAGCATGACATGAAACGCAGGCGATGAGACCCGTAACTCACGCCACCAACAAGCCCGAGCAGGGCCGAGGCCGAGCGCCAAGCCCCGCTCCCGCCCCCGGCTCGTCTCTTCCTCCGGCCTCGTCTCTGCTTTTCTCCCGGGTCGGCATCGTTCCTTGGCAAGTCCCTTCCACATGGTTGTCCCCGACTCTTCCCACCCTGTGTTTCCCTGCATCGTGAACCTGCTGGTCTTTGATCAGAGCTGACATCGTTGGTTCTTCTGGCTCTTCAGTTCTCCAGCTCACCCTGTAGACTTGAGACCTGTTGGTCTGCACGGTAACAGGAGCCGTGATTCTCCTTGTCCCCGTCTGCGGGCGTGTGCAGGTCGATAGACCCCACTGGGTCCGCCTCTCTGCAGAGTGCTGACTAGCAGAGCGGGATCAACAGCGGGAACTCTTCTTTCTTCTCCCTAAGCCTGCCCGTTCCAGGCGGTCCTGCTCCAGAGCTCTTTCGTATCCTCCCCTTGACGGCCTCCCTGATTTCATTCTTGGAGAGCCAGGCATCGCCCACTTGAGAGTTTCACAGGGCCCTGGAATTGTTTTACAGTTTGCTCGTTCTGTTTCCACATAGACTGCCTCAGTTTCCCTGCCTGTACTGGAGGAAAAGCTCTTCCTTTCTTGAGTCCCTGCTGTGTGTAAAATACTGTCACATGTTTTATGGAAAATGGATAGGAAATATTTGTTCCTTTCTCACAAACAGGGGGAGAGTCGGATTATCATGGTCTTCTCCTCTGCCCTCCTAACCTGGTTTTCTCACTCATCTCTAGTTAGACAGTCCGCAGTATGTCTCTAAACCACGTTTTGTCCCCACACTGATGTTAGAGTGGTAACTAGGTTCTGTGACCAGCTGCAGTAAACCAGGGTGATGACTAGAAAGAGCAGGGAAATTGGCTGAGTAGCAAATTAGAGCAAGCTGTGCTGGGGCTGGTCCTTTAAGGGGGTAGGGAGCCTGCCAAGTGGGGTCAAGGCCAGAGACGGCGCTGCTGTGCCCAGCTTGGGAGTGAGGTCCGTTACGATGGAGCAGTGACAGCCGCCTCTCAGGGGATCTGCCTCGCCTTGCAGAAGCCAGCCTGCATCCTGTAAGCAATCACAAGGCCCGGGGTGCAGACCCAGGGCCGCCTCTGACCTTACGTGAGACCCTGGGCAAGGGCACTTTGCTGCTGTGGGTTAGTTCCCTCCTCCCTGGCTGGGAGATGACGCGCCTTCAGAAGGCTGGCTTCATGGCTGTGCTGGATCTTTGCCGCCCCTCAGAACCCCGTGGGTTGGTAGTTTTTTGTTTCACTTGATTCCTTTTAGTATTTATTTACTTGGCTGCACTGGGTCTTAGTTGTGGCCGTGAAATCTTCTGTCTTCGCTGTGGCGTGTGCAATCTGGTTCCTGACCAGGGAGAGAACCGGGTGCCCTGCGATGGGAGCTTAGAGTCTCAGCCCCCGGACCAGCAGGGAGGTCCTGGAGCCCACGTTTAAACGGTCCTACACTTGGGCTGGTGTTCTACTGTCACCGGCTTGGAAAATTCTTGATGATATTTGATTAAAGAGCCCAGCACTGTCATTTCGCACTGAGCCCTGAAAATTATTCAGCTGGTCCTGTGGGCTAGGTCAGTGGCTCGCCAGGATCCCTAGGGCTGTTCTATGGACTAAGGGACCCAAATCCTATCGGTGTGGAAACAGTGGGTTCACTGTTAACAGTATGGAAACAGCTGTGTTAAAAAAAAAATCTCCAAGTCTTTAGTGTGCCGATGTGCTGTGTAGCCATCCAGCAAAGGGATGTGAGAGTCATTTCCAAACTTACTTGGCCACAAAACCTGTTTCTTTGTACAAGAAGCAGGTAGTATAACAAGTATCACATAGACTGCATGTTGGGGAGTGCTGGCCTTGATGTTTGCTTAGGTGTCTGTGAACTCTGCAACCTTTACTTTTTTATTACAATGAGTTTACGTGGAGAGTGGAGTTGGGGGGTGGGAAGTAAAGCTGCAGGTAAGAGTGAGGATGGTGCTATTCGTGACCCAAGGCCCTGCTACAAGGAAGACTTAGGCTCTTCAAGGAAGCCCACACAGACCCACCGTTTTCCTCGTCTGGATCTTTGCTTATGCTGTTTTGTCTCCGTATATGCCCTGAGCTACTTCAATCCAGTAATTCTTGTCGTTTCTTTTTCTGAAATGTACTACAAATTTATCTACCCATCTCCCAGCTTCACCCTGGTATGAAGCACGCTGGCCCAAAGGGACCACCGCTGCAGTCTGCTTATCCCCCGAGCTCCAGCCCATTCTCCACATGGTGCTCCGTCCTGACCTTCTTTCCAAAGTGTAAATTGGCTTCACACCACCACTCAGCTTAAAACCCTTCAAAAGTCTTTCTACAGTTGGGAGAAAATCCAGATTCCTTCTCATGACCAATGCCTTGCAAGCCCACCTACCCCTCCAGCTCCCTCTCAAGCTGGCTGGCCCTGGAGTCCTTCTTGATAATCCCAGTTCTTTTCCTTTTTAAGAACTTTTCACTTAGGCTCACAGGATTTTGTTCATTCCAATCCCCACTTTTCAAATGGCTGGTTCTTCCTCGTGCCTCAGATCTCCCCTGAAACTCACGAAGACCTCCCCTGCCCCCTTCGCCGAAGCAGGACCCCGCCCTGCCGCAGCTCCGCCCGCCCTGGTTGACGCAGTCACCGCCTTCTGCCCGTCCAGCCCTCACAGCCAGAGCAGGCTGTGACGAGCTGTTTCCTTGCGTGTTGTCTGCTTGTTCACCAGAACGCAGGTAGCTGGAGGCCCGACATTCTGCCCCTCTTGTGTCTCCAGTTCCCGGCATGTGCCTGGCACATGACATGTGTCCAGTAAATATTTTTTGACTGAGCGCTTCCTCAGGGTCTGTATCAAATGCCAGCTCCTTGTCCATGGGGGCTTCTTCTCCCAACAGAAGCAGTGTCCCCCTCGTCTGCGCTCCTGCAGCTCCTTACCGGTGCTCCACTGCAGCTCTCCGCTTGGCCTCTCGGCATTCTTGACGGGATGACTGCCCCCTCCCAGTCCCTCAGGCTCCTGTCCTGGTGGCTTAGTGATCTTTTTATACTCCCGTTGTGTCTGGCACAGAATAGGTGCTCAATGGATTCTGATTGCGTTGATCTGAATAATTGAAAGAACTTTCAATAGAAAAGGCAACTAAAAAAAAATGTTAGAGAGGTTTATTTAAAAATAAAACCACAAAAAGCACTGGACTCCTTGCCAAAAATGGTCATGTTTCCTGGCCGTTCTAGAGGTCTTGGAGAACAGCCTAAACACCAATCTCCACGGATCCAAATCAGCTCCATTAAACGCTCCCCGGACCCGTGAGATGGATGGATTGGGAGCCAAGTCTTAACAGCTGAGAAGAGATTTCCCACCTCCAGGTGCTCCCGACCCCAGTTAACGGCCTTGCCATGGAAGCTTGCAAGGAGGAAACTCCGCTGTGGTCATGAGGACTGACCAGTGCTTCTTTTTCTGGACCTTTCAGAAGTTTCTTCTGATTGAGGAGGAAGCCTGGATATACATGCATGGGTGGGACTGCAGGGAAGACTTAGGGAGAAAGAAAGGTTTCTGTCCCGGCCAGGACACTTAACGTCAGTGCCCATTACCACTCTGAGTTCATTTCGTCGTATCTGTAAAACAGTACATGTCTCACAGTATCGCTATCGCTGTAAGTGTTAACTAGGGTAATACATGTCTTCAGTCTATATATTTTAGTAGCTGGTAAATGCAGGTTAAGCTCCTTCCTCTCCTTCCTCCCATTCCAGGTGCGAGCTCCACCTGGGACCTCTAGGATAGGCCAGTTCTTGGTGCACAGCAAGAATCTGTAGAAAGGAGAGGAGAGTGGATGATAAGTGTATGTGTGTGTGTCCATGTGGCTTGTGAATGTACATACGTCATATGAGGGAACATACGTTTGCTGTGCCTTTGGATATAGTAGGTGAACAAAGAAATGATGTGTAATTAGCATCTGTTACTTCTGCTCCCAGAAGAGAATGTTGTTGGATCTTGATCTCAGTGTGGAGACCGATGACTTGCAGGGCAAGTGTCAGTTTGGGGGAAGAAAAGTTCTGCGCTTTAATGGGACAAACAAGTGACATTTTCATACACAAGCCAGGAGTAGTAAGAATGAATTTAATCGGCGGCAGACTGACAAACAGCACGAAAATTTAGAATTTCGTGTCTAAATCCTGTCCAGTACCCAGAGTGGGGGATTTCTGCTGGTAGACGTGGAAGCCTCTCCAGGTCAGTCTTGATTCTTATGAGCAAGGGACGTGGCTACTAAACAATTATCTGTATTGGTTTTCTAGGGCTTCCTTAACAAAATGCTAGCCTAGGTGGTGTAACTAACAGAGTTTTATTTGCTCGTGGCTCTGGGGGCTGTGGGAGGAGGGTCTGTTCCCGGCTTTCTTCTTTGACTTGCTGATGGCCGTCGTCTCCCTGTATCTTCACTCCACGCCCCCTCTCTGTGGATCTGTCTCCGGGGCACCCGTCATGTTCGAGAAGCGCCCACGCTGTGTCCTCGGTTTAACTTGATTTCTCCTGTAAACATCCAGTCTCCAAATACGGTCATCTCCTGAGGTATTGGGGGTTAGGACTTCAACATTTGAATTTGAGGTGGGGCTGGGGCCTATAATTCAACTGAATTTCATGACAGTTCTGAAACTTGAAAGTGTCTGCCGAATGCTATGCTCCTACCTCAGCAAAAGAGGGGCCGAATTATATTAAGATGGTGACGTCTGCATCTCTGACAGTCAGTTCTGGACCTAGGTTTGGGAAATAGGTTACTTGGATACAGAATGTTTCTAGTAGGAGCACACTTAAGGTCCAGGATGTACTGAAAACAGTAAGATTCATTGCTGCGTGTAACTGTGATGTAACAATTCACCTATGGACCAGGTGAAGCCAGTGAATAGAGGCCCATCAAGTCATGCATTTGCTGGAGAATTAGCCCCGGAACAACCTGAGTTCAATTTTCAGGGAAGGTAACTTCTGGGTCATAATCTGTGTGCCTTTTGTATCCTACCCAACACCCATGCTCTTTCATTATAAACGGGCAGGAGAGCTAAAAAGACAACTAGAACTGAAGAACAAAGAGACCAGCCTAGGGCCCTCAGGAGCTTGTGTGCACAGGAAGACCAGCCGACGGGAGGCATGTTTGTCACGGTGACAGCCGTCAGGTAAAATAGCTTATCTCCAGGGTTTTGTTTAACTGACTTATTTTAAACTGAGTTCTATAGGCATGATGTCTTTTTGCATTTCTTTTCTAATTATAAGCTGTTGAAAATAATACATACGTTGGTTTTGCTGTTGATGAAAGCTTATTTTTAAAAGACGATAGTGAAGCAGGAGATTCATAGGGCGAAATGGCCATCTGCCCTGACATTCAACACTATCAAAGCAAACACAGCAGAACGCTGGAAATCGGACGCAACAAGTTCCAGGAGGTGCGTGTTTCAGAGGGCCCTCCCCAGCCACTTGTTTCGTTGCCGCACTAACCCGCTAACAGTTGCGTTAGTGGAAGCACTAGGGCCTTTTGTTAGATGAGACAGAGGACTTGCATCGGACGGAGACACACTCGGTCCTCGAGTGGAGACACCAGCTGATAATGGGAAGAGCACCTTTCCACTGGCTGAGTGTGGGCGCACAGGGTGCCAGGGTGCCTTTAGTGAAGGGTTTATTCCTCTTCAGCACTGAGCAGCTCGCTTCATGTAAAGACAGGACCAAGCCCTTTAAAATCTTCCCCGAGCCTAACGAATGGGTTTGAACAGGCTTATAAAAATGGCTGCAAATATTTTTCTTTGCCTGTTTCAGAGCATGCTAATCAGAAAGGCTCTTTGAAAACAATATTTTTATCTGTACCTCAAATTCATCCATACCCATTAGCTGCTTAATTAGGCGAAACAGACTTTTAGTTGCATGCCAGGGGCTTAATTTAATTTGCCTGGGATAAGCAGTTGGCCATAACTGTGAAACCCTGTGTTTTTTTAGAAATTAAACCAGAGCAGTGAAGCAAAAGCTCTTGAAATGCCGTGTGGAAACTGAAGTCCACCGCAGTTTAGATTGTGTGGAAATTCAAAGCGATGTAGCCGGCTGTACGCAGGTACGTTAGTCGCATCTTCCGGATCTTGTTTGCTTTCCAGTTTCTGCTTGTTTTGTTTTTTTTCCACTCTAGTCCTGTAGATTCTAAAGCAGAACAACTCAAGAGACGTCTGTTTGGGAAGACAAAAGAAGCTTTTTGTTTGGCTGTGGCAGGATGGGTGTTTAGTTTAAGCAAGAGCAACATACAAGTTGTCTTTATAAATCCGTAGCCTAATGGAATTTTCTCAGATTCAAAATGTAAATCCTATGAAACCCCTTTTCAGTCATCATCTAACGTGCCGAAGCGTTTCTAGATAGTGAAACACATTTAGTCTTAATGCTGAACGAAAAAAATAAAATAAAATAGCCGTGCAAGGAACTGTTCCTTTGTTTTTAATCATTGAAAGCATCCAAACTGCCCAATCTTATGAGAAGGAAAGTTAGAAGGCTGATTCTTTCTGGCATTAAAATAAGTATATTTAGGTGTGAAGCACCTCCTGGGAAAACCACACACCTCGGGGTGGTGCGGGGGGAGCCAGAAGGCCAAGTGTGCGGCTGCCCGGGCCCAGGCGGGCTCCTCCTGTGGCCCCGATCCCGATTTGGATTTGGATCTGATGCTGGCAATAGAGCTTGACTTCAGGCAGGTCACCTGACCACGCTCTCTGAGTTTCCCGGTATGAAAAGTTGCAGTGTGTGTGTGTGTGTGTGTGTGTGTGTGCGCGCGCGCGTGCGTGCGTGTGTGTGTGTGTGTGTGTGTGTGTGTGTGTGTGTGTCCCCCCAGGATTGTCATTTTCAAAGGAAAGATAAAACTGATTAATACGTATTTCAGAGCAGGAGTCCAGGGAAGAGCTGGAAGGTGAAGAGGAAGGAGAAGCGAGTTCAGAGAGGGGTGGCCGGTGAGAGCGGAGCGGGCGGCGTGGGGGGCGGGCGAGCAGGGAGGGGACCCCGGGACACTGACTCCCGTGCGGGGCCGGGAGGGGCCGGGGCGGGCACCCGCCTGTGCCGATGGCCGCGCCCGCGCGGCGCAGGGCCGAGTGGCCGGGCTGAGCGGATAGACGGAGGAGAGGCCGCAGACCGCACCGGCGTTCGTGCCCAGCGCAGCTCCGCGTGCTGGGCGCCCCCGACAGGGAGAGGGCCGGGGCACGTCCGCCAGGAGGGAAGCCTCCCCGGGAGCTCTCAGTGGAGGACTTACCGCTGCTCCCAGGTGAGCTGCCGAACGGAGTCAACGTGAGCTATGCTGAGAAACGAACCAAAGATGGATTTCAGGCAACTTTCTGGAAAACACAGTCTGGTGATCAGATCCACTGGACTGTGAACTAGCCTTTCAGTGGGAAGGGGAGGGGTGCCGTCATTGAAGATATTTAAAGCAAGAGCATCTAAAGCATCTGCTAGAATGTCATCCACGAGGGAAAATTCCAGACCTGGCAAGAGCTGAGTCAGCTGCTGTCTGAGAGCTCTCACATCTTTCATTCCTGATGCTGGAAAGCTGTGGTCAAATCCCTGAACGTTTTCACAAGCACGTCTGTGACTGGGACCTGTGAGACTCGACAGTCATTCCCGTGATCTCTGGGATTCGGTGCCAGCTGCGGAATTCCCTGCAGATGTGGCAAAACAGCAAAGTCCACCTTTCAGATTCATATCCTCTTTACCTCTCACTCTGGTCTTATCCTTGAGAGAATCTGAGCATCTTTTTTTAAAGGACAAGTTAGGTGCTGGTAGGGATGTAAAAAAAGGAAAAAGGAAATAATCTGCTTAAAAGAGAAAGCTTCCCACCTCCTAATTTATACTAAGGAGAGAAGAATCGGAAATGCCCAGGTTTTGGTACTATAGGTCTGGCCACTACAGGACTGTGCCCAACCCACAACAACGGCGCACTGTTACTTATGTATTTGAGCTTTGGTCCCAGCAAACGTGTAACTGCAGACCGTCTTCCTGCTGCTGTCCAGTGTGTTTCTGGCCCATCCCCTGTCTGTTTGTGAGCAGGATACACTCTGTCCTTGATGAGCCCGCCATTTAAGAAGAAATGCATCTGGAGGAGCTGGCAGAAGAGAAGGGGGAGGAGGGCTCCCTTGATAAGTCCTAACAGCCACCTGTCAGCTCTGAGTCTCTGCGCCAGGCTGGCTGGGGAACAGGCGCATCTCAAATTCATTAAAAGATGACCTTACGTCATTTCCGCAATATGCTAAACCAGTGGCTGTGACTCACCCTCCCAAGAGTGGCATTTCCACTGTGTCACTGACACACGTGCTGTGGAAAAGCAAGAAGAACCAGGGATGGAGCCTCAGAAGTTCAGAGCACAAGTCCTGCTCTGATACTGAGAGTCGCTGCTCACCTTCAGACTGGTGGCTTAACTGTGTTCTCTCAGTTTCCCAGTGAAAGAGGAAATAAATAATGCTTACCTTTCATGTGTATCTCACAGGGTTGCTTTTATTAAAGGAGGAAAAAATGGAAGCAATTAGTATATTTATTTGGGAAAATAAAGCACTTAGATCAGGAAAATTTGTCCTATCAAAGCTAACTCCTCTATTTATTTAGAAACTGGAGCTGATCCTCTTTTAATTAAACTCCAGTAATTCTTCATTTTCCATCCTGTGTTGTCTTAGTTCAGGTTGTCACAAGAAAAATACCATAGGCTGGGTGACTTTTTAAAAAAGTATTTATTTTTAATTGAAAGATAATTGCTTTACAGTGCTGTGTTGGTTTCTACCGAACACGGACATGGATCAGTGGTGGGTTTCCCCGTGGCTCCTCCTGCTTGAAATCCCTCCCACCTCTCTTCCTGTCCCACCCCGCTAGCTGTTAGGAGCCCCGGGTTGAGTTCCCTGATAGACTGGGTGACTTCAACAACAGGAATTTGCTTCTCACAGTGTAAGGGCTGACCGAGGTGTGGCAGATTCATTTCTTGGAGAGAGCCCTTCTCCCAGTTTGCAGATACACGCCTTCTTGCTGTATCTCACATGGTGGAGAGACATCATTTCTCTGCGTCTCTTATTCGGTTCAGTTCAGTTCAGGTGCTCAGTCATGTCCGACTCTCTGTGACCCCACGGACTGCAGCAGGCCAGGCCTCCCTGTCCATCACCGGCTCCCGGAGTTGGCTCCTAGTGTCTCTTATTATAAGGGCCCTAATCCTCTTCACGAGTGCTCTGCCTTTATGATTAATCACATCTCAGAGGGCCCACCTCCAACTGCCATCACACTGGGGGTTAGGGCTTCAACGTAGGACGTTGGGGAGACACAAGCATTCAGCTCATATTGTTTATGATCCATTTTCTTTTCTATACTGGATAGTATAAAAATACTCTTAATAATTCTGATCTTAAAACAAGCCACAAGGAAAAAAAACTGATCCCAAGTCTCACGTCTGCCTTCACCTACAGTCTGTTTTCACTGCTCATCTTGATGGAAGAAACTCGAGTACAGTTGGCTGTGCTTGGCTTCCCCTTCCTTGCCTTTGACTCCCTCTCCAGTTCATCCCCCTGTGTTTTGCTCTCATCACTCCTGGCCAGGTCCCCAGGCCCTGCCCTATTGCCAACTCTAGTGACCACCTTACACCTCTCATCTTTTGTCAACTCTCAGCATCATTTGACACACATTTTTACTCCTTATTTTTGAAACACACTTCACTTCTAGACAATTACAATTTTCTGATATTCATTCTGTATCCTCAACTGCTTCTCAGCCTTCACTGCTGGTCCCACCTCTCCCTTCTGACCATCTTTGTGGTACACCGGAGCTCCTGGCTCAGGTCTCTGCCTTCTCTATATCCTAAGAGGATTCCATCTAGTTTCATGTCTTTAGATGTCATGTGTATCCTACGTCTCCAGCCTCATCCCCTCCTCTGAACTGCAAAATCACAGCCTTGTTGAAATCTCCAGTGTCCAGTAAATTTCTCAAACTTAGCAGGTACCAAAATTCTACTCAGTTGTTGAGGTCAAATTAAAGGAGCCATCTTTTAATCTTTTGTTGACTTCATATCCTAGATTGTATCCATCAAAAAATCCTCTCTGTTCTTCAAATTATACCACAAATCTAACTACTCTTCAATTGCAAGAGTACTATTCTATTGTATCTCCGTCATCTGTCATTTGCACTCACACAAAAGCATCCTTATGAATCATCTTGCTCCTGCCCCAAACTGCCTCAAATCTAATCTCCGCCTGGCAGCCTCGATGGTATTTTTAAAACCCAAGTCAGATTTTATCACTTTTCATTTGAAATTCTCCATTATGCTCCTGTCATAGTCATCATTTGAAATTCTCCATTATGCTCCTGTCATAGTCATGTCATGTCCAACTCTTTGCAACCCCCATGGACTGTGGTCCACCAGGCTCCTCCATCCATGGGATTCTCCAGGCAAGAACACTGGAGTGGGTTGCTGTTTTCTCCTCCAGGGATCTTCCCGACCCAGGGATCAAACCTGCATCTCCTGCATTGATAGGTGGATTCTTTACCACTGGGCCACCTGGAAAGTCCTCTGTTCTTATCACACCTATGATACAATCAAAACTTACCATGTCCAACAAGTCCCATGTACATTGGCTTTGACCTATTTCTCTAACCTAATTTCTGTTTTTGTCCTTATTACGTACTCTCTTCTGGTCATGGGGCCTTTCCTAGGTCCTGTGAACTTGCCAGGCTTCTCTGCTCCTCAGGATTCTTGCAGTCACTCTCTCCTCTGTCTGAGGAGTCTCTTCCAGATCCTTGAAAGAGTTTGCGTAAGGACTCCCCCATCCAGCCTAGTCTTTGCCCCACCACTGTTTCACCATGATCCCTCAATCTGATTATATTTTCTTCAGAGCATTTATTAGTATCTGAAGATACATCTTTTATTTATTGCTTTTTCTTTCTTTCCTCAGTATTCCCCAATAAACGTAAATTTCCAATAGGCAAGGACCTAAAGTTTACTGTTGGATCCTCAGTGCCTAGTAAGCCCAGCCTGTAATAGGTATTCTTCTATGGTCTGAATATCTGTGTTTTTCCCCAAATTCAACTACTGATATCCTAAACCCCAAAGGTGATAGTAGTTAGTAGTTGGGGACTTTGGGAAGTGATCAGGTCATGAAGGTGGAGTTCTCATAAGTGAGATTAGTGTTCTTTTAAAACATCATTTTATTTTAGAATATAGCTGATTTACAGCAAAGTGATTCAGTTATACCCAGATTCTTTTTTTTTTTTTTTTTCAGATTCTTTTCCCATATGGGTTATTACAGAATGTTGAGTAGAGTTCCCTGGGCTATGCAGTAGGTTGATTATTTTATATATACTAGCGGGTATATGTTTATCAAAAAGATCCTAAATTACTCGCCCTCCCCGCCTCCTCCCTTTGGTGACCGTAAGTTTCTTTCTGGGGTCTGTGAGCCTGTTTCTGTTTTGTAAACAAGTCATTTGCAGTATTTTTTAGATTCTACCTACAAGTGATGTCATATGATGTTTGTCTTTCTTTCTGACTTACTTCGCTTAGTATCATAATCTCTAGGTCCATCCATGTTGTTGCAAATGGTATTATTTCATCTTTTTATGTTTGAGTAATATTCCATTGTGTATAATACACCCCATCTTCATCATCCATTCCTCTGCTGATGGACGTATAGGCTGCCTCCATGTCCTGGCTGTTGTGAATAGTGCTGCGATGAACAGCAGGAGGCATGTACCCTTTCAAACCATGATTTTCTCTGGATATATGCCCAGGAGTGGAATTGCATGAGTGCATGGTAATTCTATTTTTAGTTTTCAAAGGAACATCAGTACTGATCTTGGAGAAGGCAATGGTAACCCACTCCAGGATTCTTGCCCAGAGAATCCCGTGGGCAGAGGAGCCTGTCACAGGTGGGGTACAGTCCGTGGGATCGGAAAGAGTCGGACACGACTGGAGATCGAGCATCACACACACCATGTTGCTCTCCACAGGGCTCGTCCCGGTTTACAGCGGGAGATTAGTGTTCTTCTAAAAGAGATCCATGGGGCTCCCTCGCTCTGTGTGAGGGCATAACAGGAGGTGCTGGCTGTGAGCCAGGAAGAGGGCCTTCACGGGGATGTGATATTGCCAGCACCCCATCTCGGTCCTCCCAGCCTCCGGAACTATGAGCCATAAATTTCTGGTGTTTATATAGGCTACCTAGCCTGGGATCTTTTGTTATAGAAGCTTGAATAGATTAAGACTTGCCACATAGTGATTTTTTTGCATCTGATTAATTCACTACACCTTTTAAATTTCTTTCAAAATTGCTTTTCTGTGTTTAACTCTTGATGCATAAAGAGACCAGGTCTTCTTTATGGGATCAGAAGAAGTCTGCTGTGTTGGCTAGCTGCATTGTGTTACTCTTGATTCTCATCGTGATGCTGGGTGGCAGTTTATTTAGTGACTGACTCTTTATACCTTCTGTGTGTTTTTTTCTCCCTAAGGAGTCCTAGATATGTCAGTGTATCATAGATCACAAGGGAAATTTACCAGTTGGATCTGCTTTGAAATTGGCTTTTTGGTGAAGCTATAAAAAACAACAACTGGGTTCTTCTTTTCTGCTTGCTTTCCTGAAGCCCAGATGCATCAGCTTGAAGACCATGGTTTGAAGCAATTGGACTTGAGAATGGAGGAGAATGAGCTGGCAAGATAGGAAGCCAGGTCGGGGTGGTTCTGGCACAATGAAGAGAGAAGAATGGATCCCTTGGGCACAGACCCAGGTGCCACCTCCAGGCACAGCGGAGCGGCCAGGGGCTGGGAGGCGGGTAGCTACTGACAGCCTGGGGCAAGCTGAGGGGGTGAGTACGGGGCTGAGTCGCATAAGCAGGTGCTTACGTGCAGGACAGAGGGCCTAGTGATATGGGAGAGACTAACTCCGCTCAGCAAGTCCTGCAGAGAATTCTTTCTTGAGCACCAACCAACTCTTCATTCAACTGAATTGATTTTTTAGGAATTTATTGAGTGCCCACGTTTTGCAGTCTTTCTGATAGCTAAAATATCCATCCTATATCCTCAAAGTGCTCACTTGTGATGAGCTATTTGTCCTCAGTAAACCTATGGACAGACGTCTTTGTTAAACCAAACAAATTCGGTTTCATTTTGGAAAGATAAAGCTGATGAGAAGGTCAGGGGACTAAAGGAAGGCTTGAGTGGTTAAGGTCAGGGGACGAAAGGAAGGACCAGCAAAGAGAAGACTTGAGGAAGTAAGGTCTCTCCTCGAAAATAAAGGATTGTCGTTTTCTTCATGGTGATTTCAGTATTTAGGGCTTCATCGTGTAACTAGTGCTTCACTGTCAGAAGACGTTTCTCCTTTCCCTCTTTGGCTCACGTAGGCTCAGGAGTCTGCATGATGAAAGAGGAAAGCTTGAAGTCAGAGAGGCTCATTATTTTCCAGGACGTCTGAAAAACGTTACACAGGGGGTTTTGAATGTAGGCAAACGTGTATAAATGCCATCCTTATCTTCTTAACGCATCTCGTCTCCACTAGGACTCCTTGGAGAAGTGTGCATGACATTCTGTTTGACGTAAAATCAGCATGTGTCCCAAGTAAATCAACAACAGCTGTTTTAAACAGCAGACTGTATCCCAAAATACCATGGTGAACCCGGGAGGAGATGTGTGCAGGCCTGCGTTTCCAGAGCACCCTGACGGAGCCCAGCATCTGGATGCCGTGGCCGCGGGCGGCGGAGGCCCCGTCGGCTGAGGGCTGGTGGCCTCTTACACAGGGCGGCTGATCTCCATGGGGAGCGTTAGTGTCACGTCAGCGGTGACACCACCTCTCCGTCTGAGCTGGGGCCCGTCTACATCAGAAGACTCGTGTTTCTGTGGTTGAAGCTTTCACTCAGAATCCGGGGGACTTCTCTCCACGGACCAGACATGTGGGTTAAATCGAGTTCATTCCCTTCAATAACACTCACTCCAGTGTTCTGAAAAATACCCTGTACCTTCCTCCCTCTGAGAGTTCATGGTATAATATGGTGGGCTAATCATATTATCTGGTGTCACTAAGAAGATTGCAGTTCTGTGAAATATAAATTGTTTTAACCTTAGCACAGAGCCAGATGCATGTTCAGTCTCCTGAATCTCCTGCCGCTGGTTGGGGTTCCCTTGGCAGTTCTCGGGGTGCTGTTCAGGGCTTGCATATCAGGCCCCAGAGAGCAGGGTGGGCATTCCACCTCCAGCACCTCACCTGGCTTCTCTGGACAAGGTGTCCCTTGCCGCAAGGCTGCAAACCCAGACCTCACCTGGCAGAACCGCTCCCACGGGCTTCAGAGGGCACAGCGCGCGCGCATCTCCGGGGCTTCGGGGCGGGCGATGGTTCCTGGGAGCCTCTGTCTCACCCTGGTTTGCAGGCTTGCCGAGAGGCTCGCTCTTTTAAGAAGTGACTGAAGCTGCCCCGTTCTCATGTCTAACGGCTCCCTCCCTGTGGACATTCCGGGAAACAATGCACCTATCTGACTGACTTCAGGTTTCCCGTTCATTATATATGCTCCCATGCATCTGCAGTATTATAAGTCTCTGTGACCCTCCTACCCATCAGGGTGGTGACCTTCAAAAAACCAGAAAATAACGAGGGTTGGCATGATGCAGAGAAGCTGGAAACTTGTGCGCTGTTGGCGGCGGTGTCAGACGGGTGGTTCTGGGTGAAGCAGGCTGGCCATTCCTCAGGTATCGGGGAGAATCACTCTGTGATCGAATAACTTCACTTCTGCATATATAAACCCCAAGAATTAAAAGTAGGATCTGGAAGAGATACCTGTATGCCCATACTCGTTGCAGTATTATTCTATTATAGTAGAATATTATAATATAATATTATTATATAAATATATAATAAAATTGTTATATTATAATTGTATTATGCTATTTATCTACATAGCTAAAAGTGGAAAAACCCAAGTGCCCATCAACAAATGAATGAATATACAAAATGTGGTGTGTATATACAATGTAACATGCTACAGCATGGATCATTCAATAACCTCAGATATGCAGATGACAACACCCTTAAGGCAGAAAGAGAAGAGGAACTAAATAGGCTCTTGATGAAAGTGAAAGAGAAGAGTGAAAAAGTTGGCTTAATACTCAACATTCAGAAAACAAAGATCATAGTATCCGGTCCTATCACTTCATGGCAAATAGATGGGGAAACAGTGGAAACAGTGGCTGACTTTATTTTTGGGGGCTCCAAAATCACTGCAGATGGTGACTGCAGCCATGAAATCAAAAGATGCTTGCTCCTTGGAAGAAAAGTTATGACCAACCTAGACAGCATATTAAAAAGCAGAGACATTACTTTGCCAAAAAAGCTCTGTCTAGTCAAGGCTATGGTTTTTCCAGTAGTCATGTATGGATGTGAGAGTTGGACTATAAAGAAAGCTGAGCACCGAAGAATGATGCTTTTGAACTGTGGTGTTGGAGAGACTCTTGAGAGTCCCTTGGACTGCAAGGAGATCCAACCAGTCCATCCTAAAGGAGATCAGTCCTGGGTGTTCATTGGAAGGACTGATGCTGAAGCTGAAACTCCAATACTTTGGCCACCTGATGTGAAGAGCTGACTCATTGGAAAAGACCCTGATGCTGGGAAAGATTGAGGGCAGGAGGAGAAGGGGACGACAGAGGATGAGATGGCTGGATGGCATCACGAGTCAATGGACATGGGTTTGGGTGGACTCCGGGAGTTGGTGACAGACAGGGAGGCCTGGCACACTGTGGTTCATGGGGTCGCAAAGAGTAGGACACGACTGAGCGGCTGAACTGAACTGAAGTGAACTGACAGCATGGAAACTTGAGGACATTAACTAAGCAAAACAAGCCAGCCACATGGAGGACAAATACTGCTTGAATCTACTTATAAGGGGCACTGAGAATAGTCAAATTTACAGAAACAGAAAGTAGAATGGCAGCTGCCAGGGGCTGGAGGAAGGGGGAAATGCAGTCTTTTTGTTTAATCGATGTAAAGTTTCAGGTTTATAAGGTGAATGGAGTTCTGGAGATTGGATGCACAAGGCGAATGAGCTTAATGCTCCTGAGAAACGGCTAAGATGGTGAATTTTGTGTTATGTATATTTTATCACAACTAGAAGTAAAAAAAGATTTTTTAAAAAAGACCCTTATGACCAATCTCAGTATCTCAGGGAACTGCTTGAATTGAACTCATGCCCCACGTTCTCAGAGCATTGCACCTGCTGCGTTTGGACTGCCTGTGGCTGGCCCGCTGTCCCTGCGAGCAGCTCCAGACTGGGGTCGGACCCTCCCCAACTCCCTCACCCCACACTGATGGGCCCTGGGGACCCCTGCCGCTCTGGGCCAGGGCTTCAAACACACCTCCCCTGGCCATATACCCCCCAGAGGAGTTACTGGAAAGGCTCGGTTTCTATCACTTGTAGCAAAGCTTTCCCTGTGTAGGGAAGAGTAAAGCGTTCGGTGATCAGCCGCTCTTGGCGTCTTTTCTCTGACGTGCCTGGTGTGGCACCGGATGAAATGCTTGCGAGGCTCAAACCTCTCAAGCCACAGACACAATTTGAAAAACAAAATCACATATTTATTTTAGAATACTTACTGTTAAAAAGACGGGGAGAAAGCTTGCCAATTTCATTGCCTATTAAAAGCCTTCCAGATAGATGCAAACCATACCCACCTTCAAGGCACAGCTCAAATGCCAAACCATCCTCTGAGTCCGAAGTGATCAATAACTTCCCCTTTTGAATTCCCAAAGCATTTTATCTGAAACTCTCCTAAGATATTTTTACTTTTATCCTGGAATACAGTTGTCGATGCTCATCCGTGTTCCATATAGACTCTGTGTACCACAAGCTGACTTACTGTGGAGTGCCCCACAATGCTTGTGTATGCATGATGCATATTTGCTGAATAGGAAATATAGAACTCTTTGAAAGAGTTATGCTAACTCTGCAAAAACAAATGAATTGAAAACGGCAAAGTTTCTAGCCCTGTAGCTGCTGGTTGGTGCAGATATCTTTGGACAAGGGCTCTTTCTGGTTCTTCCAGATCAGCCTCCCTGGGCAGCTGTGACTGCGGGAAGCCCGACTCCAAGTGTGAAGCTGTTAATGAGACAAAAGCTGATTTTGCCCACTCACCCAAGCCACCATGGAATATAACTAACAAGCGTGGTCTTGACCAACATGTGAGAATTAGGGTTCACGTGCATGCTAACATTGCCAGGGAGACCTTCCAAGGGAAAAAGCAGCCACACTGAGTGGCAAACATGGTTCTTCTGGTGGCGCATGGGCGGGAAGCTGAGGCTGGACTAGGAGAATCCGACTCAACTCCTTGACGTGAACAGCAAAGGACGCGCCAGCTTCAGAACACACTTCTGTCTGCTGTGCGCTCCTGCTAACTCCTGCTGAAGGTCAGAGAAAGGACGGACTGAAAATGAAGGGGAAAGAAATTCTTACCAACGCCGCCACTTTTCCCCGGGAAGTTAATTTCTATTCGGAATCGTCTTCACAGAAGAACTTAGAACACACAATAAAATCAGCGGAAGCAGCATCCCGAGTGCTGCAGGGAGACCAACGAATATATGGGTGAATTCCTGAAGGGCCTCTATATTCCCCCTTATTAAAAAGCAGCCACACTGAGTGGCAAAAATGGTTCTTCTGGTGGCGCATGGGCGGGAAGCTGAGGCTGGACTAGGAGAATCCGACTCAACTCCTTGACGTGAACAGCAAAGGACGCGCCAGCTTCATTGCCAGGGAGACCTTCCAAGGGAAAAAGCAGCCACACTGAGTGGCAAAAATGGTTCTTCTGGTGGCGCATGGGCGGGAAGCTGCGGCTGGCCTAGGAGAATCCGACTCAACTCCTTGACGTGAACAGCAAAGGACGCGCCAGCTTCAGAACACACTTCTGTCTGCTGTGCGCTCCTGCTAACTCCTGCTGAAGGTCAGAGAAAGGACGGACTGAAAATGAAGGGGAAAGAAATTCTTACCAACGCCGCCACTTTTCCCCGGGAAGTTAATTTCTATTCGGAATCGTCTTCACAGAAGAACTTAGTGAAATCCTACAGTAAGCTCCCCAGGTTGAGCGTGGAAACACTGACGTTGGAATGCAGGTCACCCGATTGGAAACTGATTGTGAGCTCATTCAGAGCTAGAGAGCTGTACCCAGGCATGTCCTGGATCTAACGCGGGAGGACTTGACTTTCTCTGGAAGAGACAGAGGCTTCAGACCAGATTTCTGGGGAAATCCCATTTCCTCCTTTTTAATCCCTTCCCTCTCAAAATTTGATCTGATTCCTGAAAGTGAGACGGTAATCCTGGGAGGCTGTCTTCATTAATTTCTCTTTCGAGTAGCATTTAAAGAGCATCTACTACGTGCAGATGAGTTTCTCTGGAGAAACAGAATAGGGGAAATAGATACCAATATCAATATTGACATAAATATCGACAAAGACACAGACGAATATATGATTACAGAGGCTGAGAAGTCCTGTGGCCTGCTGTCTGCAAGCTGGTTGCCCAGGAAGGCCAGTGGTACCCATCCCAGGCTGAGTCTGAAGGTCTGAGCACTGGATCGCCTGGTGACCAGCGTCTCACCTCGCACGTTCGGGCAGGGCGTGACTGCAGTGTTCTTCTGCCTCTTTGCTTTGTTTGGCATCTCAGGGGGTTAGCTGATGCCCACTCACTTTGGGGAGACCATCTGCTTTCCTCCGGTTCATCAGTTACAGTGCTAATTTATTCTGGAAATCCTCTCACAGACACACCCAGAAATAATATTGAACCCGAGATCTGGGCGCATTGTGGCCCTTTCAAGTTGACATGTAAAATGAAGCATCTCAGCACGTCTCTGAGCAGGGTATGTTCATCAATATGAGCTGGGCCCTCGCCTCCGAGTGCGAAACTGCTAAAATACTTTCCCTTCCTGGGAGCCTGTGCTGGCCCTTTATTCTCCAGCCCTTGTTTGCACCTTCATCTTTGCTTTACCTCTCCTCACCAGGCAGGCCAGCCCAGCTTGGAGTATCGGGGTGAGCTGGACTCCCAAGCCCCCAGGGCTTAGCACGAGCTATTTCCTCTGAAGGGAGTGGCCTCTGTGCATTTGTGTTTCTCACTCACGTTTACCCTTGCATTTTGAGCGTAAGAGCTACCTCTTCTATTTATAAAGCCTCCCTTGATTTCTTCAAATTGGAAAGCTCCTTCTCTAATATATTCACAGCACTTTGTGTACAGACTCATAAGCTTGCTGAGAAGCATGTCTCACCTCAAAACTGTCAGCTCTTTGATTGTGCTTTTGCTGCACGTAGCCCCCTTCCGTCATCTATAGAAGTTTTGCCCACCAGTTGTCAGTGGGGGGAAGTTGGCCTTTGGGCAGGAGGTCATCCCCTGCGTTGTTCTTCAGTTGCTAAGTTGTCTCCTACTCTTTACAACCCATGGATTGTAGCACACCAGGCTCCTCCATCTGCAAACTTTCCTTTAAAAAACAACGCTAAACCCTTTGAGGATAGAGACCACATATTTTTATGTCTCTATCCCTATTACTTTTCCTGATGGGTTGATAGGTGCTCAGCACATGTTTGATGACTGAATAAACATGAAATCGAAAGTAGAAAATGGTTAATACCCGAAGAGGGGTCCTGGTGAGTGGCAGCTGTCAGTCACTGAGTGTTCATTCTGTGCTCGGGATTGTGGCATGCCTCTTATGTTCATCATCTCGCTATTTCCTGGGCTGCAGATGAGGAAACAGAATGTGGAGAGGTTAACTGACTGGCCTGGTGTGACAGGGCTGAGTGTGGCGGCGTGAGGTTGGGGCTCAGGTCTGCCTGCTTGCTCCTAACTGCCGCATGGAACTGTCCTCACTGAGACTGAGCTGACCCAGGAAAGGGAGCCTGTAACTTAGGATGCTATGGCTCTTTGTAAAAGCAGCCATCAAACCAGTGTGTGTTACTGTGAACGTGTTGCTCGTCACTTCCACGTCTGCCCTACAACCTCAGATGACGGTTTTAGGAAGAACAGAACCTTGGAGCTGAAGTAGCCCAGGGCAGGGAGTGTGTCTCCTTCAGAAGCTAGGTCCCTGTGCAGAGCACAGTGCTTAATTGATGCCAGATCAGGCTCGAATCTCCTGTGAATGTGGAAATTAACGTTCTCCACCACGAACTCTGAGGGACTTTGTCAACGTGAGATAACTCTCTTCCAAGATAATGACCGAATTTAATCTCACAGAAGCCCGATAACAGGCAATCCTCCTGCCATCCAGGAGCTGCTGGGCTGGCGTGTGATGCTGAGGGGCTGGGTGAGCTCCGGGAGTCCTGGTGTGTGTGATGGGAGGGAAGGGGAGCCCAGGCCTCTGAGAGCAGACTCAGCTCGGTAAAAGGCACATGCAGCGTGATATTTGCAGTCTTACAGGCATTTCTGAATGTATTCATTTGATTTTTTTCATACGCCTAATTGGCACTTTTTAAATTAGTTCATTTTTAATTGGAGGATAATTGCTTTACTGTGCTGTGTTGGTTTCTGCCATCCATTAGCAAGAACCAGCCACGGATACCACTGTCCCTCCCTCTGGAGCCTCCCTCCCACCTCCCACCACGCCCCTTTAGCTTGTCACAGAGCGCTGGGCTGGGCTCCCTCCGTCATCCAGCATATCCCTGCTGGCTCTGTTTTCCATATGGTGATGGATACGTTTGTTTCAATGCTACTCTCTCAATTCTTCCCATTCTGATTTTTTAACCTCTTTTTTTTTTTTAATGCTTATGTCCTTCTTTCTCAACTCCTGAGAATTGGTTTCTCCTCCTGGACAAGATAAAAGATATAACATTTCTGTTCATACTCCAGTCTAGAAACACTTGAGCCGAAACATTTACTGTCTATGACGGCCTGAGTACAGAGAAATCAGACAGTGACTGAGTTCCTAGATCCTTCTGAATTAACTTGAAAATTTTTGCTTTAATCTCACATGGACTCTGCTACAAGCTGACTTTGGACGAATTTTCTTTCCTGCTCCTCCTTCTCTATCACTGAGAGTGACCAGGATTTCCGAGGCCCACGAGGGTCCTGCTCGTTGCCCAGGGTCTGTGTGGAGGGGGAAGGGAGGACGCTTGGTGGGCTGCAGCCGCGGGCGCGTCTTTGCGGTGTGAATGGGGTTGCTGGCTGGCTGTTATGTGGGACTTTTTACCAGGGAGGTGTCGGGAAAGGGCAAATGAGCCAACGTGGTGCGGGCAGGCGCTCCCACCCCACAGCCTCCCGCGCTGGCCCGCTTTGTAGATACTGGTTCTGTAACAGCTGAGGTCACTTAGAGCGCTGTGCGTGCGTGTCCCGAGGTGACCCGCTTGCTGACGCTGCTGTGAGCGGTACCCCTGTGTGAGCTCCACCAGGGAAGCCCTGGCGGCACTGGTGCGGCACCCTGGTTACGTGCTATGAGGTCATGCCACGGCTGCCGTCCCAGCCGGGACAGAACACGCATGTCTGCAGTTCCTTTGGCTCCTCGAATCTCCTTCCAGCCTCTTGGCTCGCACTTGCCTGCCCTGGCTTCAGCAAAGAGTGTGAATAGCAGGACAGTTGGAGTCATGAACAGGGTCTATAGGACCCTTACTTTTAGACAGAGCTTCTTTGCCAAGTCTCGTTTCTAAATTTCCCAGCTCCTCTCTCAGCTGGGCCTGGCCCTCCAAGGGCACCCAAGTTGGAGCAAGCAGGCCGAGCTCTGTTGGTCATCTCTGGCACTTGCGGTCCTCTGTGGCCGTCCCTGCAGCTGTAGGAGGCTCACGGTCCTGACACTACTGAAGTGGACGGGAGCTGGATCAGGCCTTTGGCTGCCAAGGCAGGGACCCAGAGCTGACCCACACTTGGGTCTAAAGGAAGGATGCTGTGATCACGGATTGGAAGCCAGCTCCCCTCACACGGCAGGCTCCCTCGCTGAGGGGCAGGTACGCAGACATAGACAGCAGGGACGCCCAGATGGTCAGGCTCACCAGACCTCCATCGGCCGACCCCGATCACCCTGCTCTGACCTGTGAAGAGTACACGGTGCTGCATGCTCTTGATTCAGGGTGCGGATTCCAAGGGAAGGCGGCCGAGAAACCATGCCTTGAGATTTGCATTGTCACCGTTTTATTAGTTTCTTTCCTTCTAATCATCATGCAATCCAAGAGTGTATTCAAACGATTTGGGCTGGAGGAGCCCATGACATTGAGGGATGCGATATTAACACAGACTGAGAAATTAACACATGACTGAGAACAACAGAAAGGAATCTAAAAGGGCTGCAGAATTATGTGTAACCGTCTGAGAGGGCTGTGGGAGGAGACTGGAGGGCTGTGGTATGTGGCCAAGACAGGCTCCAAGAAAGAGTCGCTAAAGCTGGGTCTTAGAAAACGTGCCAGATTTGAGCTGGGGAAGGGAAGGGCATCCCAGGAGCCAAGAACAAAGGGAAGGCTGCCGGAAGTTTTGATTCAATGTTAAAGAGACTGGTCCAGATCCAAACCTTGGAGAGGCAGGCGGTGAACGTCTTTAATCATAGACTGACTTCCTGAGGGCACCCCTGTTCAAGGCAAACCAGCTGTGACTTTCTCATGTCCGGGGCCCCTCAGGCAACCCTTCAAGGTCACCACGCAGCCGTGGTGCGGGAATGCTGGGGTGCGTCCCTGAAGTCACAGTCTCACAGCATCTCTCTTAACCACGTGGTGTTTTTTCCCGCTTGTAGCCCCTTTGAAGCTGCCAAAACACAGGTGTGCTTTTGTTTTGATTACAAACTCAGAGAGAGCTGGTGGGACCTTTTGAATCCTGAGACCTGGCGCTTCTGCAGCTGCTTGGATCCTTCCAAGAGCTGAGGCCTGAGCTGCAGGCGGAGGGGAAGCTTTGACTTCAGAGGTTCAGGCGGGGGTGCCTTCTCCACTGTTGCTCACTCTGCCTTGGAAGCAGAGGCTTCTGGTCTCTTCTGCAGACGATCTCCGATGGCCTGGCCATGCCGAGCACTGGCAGGAGGTCACGGCTGCTTTCAACTGAGCATTAGCTCTAATGGGCTTGGCAGGATTTTACAACAATCAAAACAAAGCAGGTTAAAAGGTTCTGTGGAGGCGGGATGGGGTGACTGCCTGAGCCCAGATCACAGGCTGCGGCTTGCGGCCTGGGCCTGGATCCGCCCCACGGCTGGATGCCCAGGGTCTGAGCCGGATACAAACATTTTAGAGATTGAAAGAGATCAACATAATAAAAGAGAACAGATACAATTACTGGGCAGGGAAGGAGGCTTCAGCGATTTTTGTTCGTTTGTTTGGCTGGTTGTTTAAACTTATGTTGGCGTTTAGCTGATTAGCGATGTTGTGGATAGTGAAGGGACTCAGCCACACACATACATGTATCCATTCGCCTCCAAACTCCCCTCTCTTCTTTGGGCACCCCTTTGGGTCCAGCTTTCAGATACCTAAGAACAGCTATTAGAGGTCAGGGGAGACAGAACTTTGACCAGGTTGGGTAGAGAGTTTTTAATGAAACTGGGGTAACGTATAGTGTATATTCTTCTTCCTTTTTTTCAGATTTTTAAAAACCTTTTTATTTTGAGATAATTTTCAACTCAGAAGAGTCGGGAAAACAGGACAGAGAATTCCCACCCACCCAGCTTCTTCTGTTAAGGTGTTACCTAACCATAGAACAGTTATCAGAGCTAACACACTGGCACTGGTACAGGGCTATTAAGGTAACTGCAGACTTGATTCAGGTTTCACCTATTTCCCCATGAAGGTCGCTTTCGTGTTATAGGATTCGCTCTGGGTCCCGCGTCTATTTGGTCTTTGTGTCTCCCTTGGCGTCTTCAGTCCTTGGCAAGTCTTTGTTTTCTCTCGTGTTTCACGGTGTGACACTCGGGTGGAGTGCTGGTCCTGGATGTGGTGGGAAGCCCCTGATTTTGTGTTTAGCTCGTGTGTCCTCAGGGTTAGGAGGAGCTGGTGCCTTCTGTGGCAGGCATGCTGTGGGGGCGATGCCGCGTCTTGGTGATCATATTAGGGACACACATGTCAGACCATCTTTTCATACTGTTTATACAATTTTATTGGCATTTTCCCTCTGCAATTATCAGAAAGCACTAACTAGCTTTGCTGTGTTGGATGGCACCCCCTTGAGCCTGTCAGAGCACCTCCGGGAAAGGACCACAGCCCTCACCGTGGGCACCGGGCGCTGTGCACCTCTCTCCTGGGGGAGGACTGTGCTCTGGCCGAGTGGGACCTCCAGCCTGCGGGCTGCAGACGCCACCACTGCAGCGAGGCAGTCGCTCCGTCCTGACCCCGGCGGCCCACAGGCGCCCCAGGACCCCGCCGGGTCACAGGCTGGAAACGCGCTGTCCACGGCGGTGGGGTTCGCTCTCCCTTCGGCCAGAGGCCCCCTAGGCATCCCCAGCGCTTCTGGCCTCCAGCTCCACGTGCTTCTGGCAAAGACAGAGCATCGCAGAGTCTTCCCAGCGGGTGGGAGGGGCTGCTTCTGCAAGAGGTGAGCTCCAGGGCGCGGTGCCTTGCTGGGGGCCTGGATGCGACCCCCCTTCCTTGGACAGGGCCTTTCTCAGAGCTCTCTGACTGCACCCAGACTGAACAGAGAGGAGGACCGACGTTACCAAGCTGGGGTCACTGCCTGGAGCTCAAGGGAAGGCTGACCCAGCCGGGCACGGGGAAGGACCGCAAAGAGCCACCCCTGTCTCTGTCTCTGTCTCTGTCTCCATCTCCCTCCGGACTCGCAAGCCTTGGCCCCCACTCCTCACTACCTACCTGATGTTTTTTTGTTCTTCTGCTGCACCAGCCTTGGCTGTTTCTCTCAGGACATGGCAGAAAATGCCACCTCTTCCACTCCCAACTTTACAAGGATGTTTCTCAGTCAAACGTCTGAGTTGGCCCTCTCGGGGTCCATTCCAAAGTCACAGAAAAATATCTGAGCAGTTGAGATTGTCACAGGGGGTTAAAAGGGTTCAGACGGAGGATATGGTGATGGCCTGAGTTCGGATCAGAGCAGAGGCCTCTCAGCCGGGGCCAAAAGCTTCCCCAGGGCTGTATGGACATGGGGCAGCGGGGGAAGGTGGTCACAGAGAGAGGGTCATAGGATATAATGAGGTAGCTGCCTGGACCCACACGCATTAGGGCTCAGGGATATGTGTGTGTGGTCTTGTGGTTGGACCGAGACGTCCCTAAGTGTCTGCCACATCAGAGAGATAACCAGAAAGAGGAAAATTGGACACACCCTCCATCCAGAAATTTCCTTTCTTGAGGGTACTCGCCTGCTGTTCACTTCAGCAAAGTTCCTCATTAACATGGCCCTGCTGAATCCAGAGATTTGGTCCCAGATTATCTAATCATCCTCTGTCTTCCCAGAGTGGATAAATTGATATATGCTAGGGAAGCTTTGGTGAATTTACATTTCTTTTAATATGCATCGGGCACAGATGGTTACCAGGTTGTCTGAGATCCGTAAGTCGTCTTTCATCAAGGGCTGATCAAAATTTAGTGCAAGCAGGTTTAAAGGGACAAGCTTCTAGGCTTGGAAATGTGCGTATAAATACACGTGTTGCTATAGTGGCTCCACTGTTAATAAAAGAAAAATGATCCATGTCCTCTTCCGGGATAACGGAGTCTCTGAATATATTTATTTCAAGATTTAGGGGCTTGGGGGAACTAGCCACAAACCACGGAGCAACCGTTAACGAGCCTCTGCCCCTACCTGTTAAGCTTATTAACGGCCTGTTCCCTACAGTGCTATTTCCCACCTGGGGCAACACAATGGCTGCTTCGGCAACACAGCAGCTGAAACACACAGCTCATCAAAAGCATGGGGGACCTGGAAATGCAATCAGAAGACAGGTGCCGGCTGAGATTCTTGGGGCAGTGGGAGGTGGCCGGGGGGAAGGATCTGGTGCTGTCTGAGCTGAGATTTAGCTAATTAAATTTGGCTGTCCTTTAGTCTGACTGCTCGCTCCATGCAAGCCGAGGAAGTGAAACGCACCGTCCCTGCCCTCAAGGAACCTGCACGCTCATCGGGTGGGCAAGCTCCACGGAACTGAATCCATGGATTCTTCTGGGAGGCAGGTTGGGGGCAGCGATGCCGAGGCTATGTGACTAAGTGCCAAAGTCACAAAAGGAGTGGAAAGGGCTCTTAGCTGGGGCAGAGGAGCCTTCGGTTTTGCTCCCGTTCTACCACGTGACAGGGGCAGTGCTGATAATTTCCTTCGTCTCAGTTTTCCTCTGAAGAGTTTGAACTTGGTCATTGCTGAAAGAATATATTCATCAGATGCACTTTTATGAGATAGGAGTAGGGATGGACAATTGCTTAGAGGGAGGGAGCCTTCATCTGAGCATTTAGCAAAGTGTTGGCTTCAGCTCATGGAGAGAGGCGCAGGAAACCTGCGCCTGCAGAGGGCCTGGCCCGCCCTGGGCCTCGAGCCGAGCACGAGGAGTGGGCACCGGTCAGAGGCGGGGAGAAGGGCAGACTCAGCCCGGGGGTGGGCAGTGCAGAGAGCCCTGCTGGACCTAGCGCCATGCTCCTTCACGCCCGTGTCTCAGGGGCCTTCTTTAAGGTGATTTTCCCACTTTAAGGCAAGGTTCTTTCTACCAGGAGCAGCAGCAGTCTTTTTAACGTGATTTGAAGGTAAAGATAAACACCGAAAACAAAAAAGCCTTGGCTCTATGATTAATTAACGGAATCATCTCAAATTTAGAAAATTACTTCAATAAAAGCAGACACAAAATTCCATCAGCGTGCCTCCATATGTTAATTACGGCTATTTTTCCTTGTTCTTCTGTTGCCGCTATAGCCAGGTCCCATCTATCACTTGGTTTCAGGCGTCATGATCAATTGACTGTACTGTAAACAGCATGTTGTACACGTGGCAAATGATAACATCATTTAACTCGACACAGGGTAAAACATTCCCTCCTTTTTCATCCTTCCCGCTCCTCAGAAGAGAAAAAGGACAGCCTTGAATTAATTCTTTGCTTATTGAATCAAGCAAGCATTTTTTTTTTTTTCTCAGATCCTACCAGGGTAGAGAAGCAGGCCCAGCAGTTCCACCACAGAACCCGATCTGTGAGGATGGGACTCCACAAAGGACCGTCTGTACCCTAGAACACAGCACAGCGCTGGGCACTTGGTGGACACTCAACTTTCTGTATGTAACCAAATCACTGCTCCTACTTTTAGTATCTCTGAAAGGTGGTAAGTTTCACACGTGTGCGCTCAATTGCGTCCAACTTGTTGGCGACCCCATGGACTGTAGCCCACCAGACTTCTCTGTCCATGGGATCTCCCAGGCACGGACACTGGAGTGGGGTGCCATTTCCTCCTCCAGGGGATCTTCCTGATTCAGGGATAGAACGCCTGTCTCCTGAGTCTCCTGCACTGCAGGCAGCTTCTGTATTACTGTGCCACCTGGGAAGTCTCAGTATATTTTATAGAGAATTAATATGCATCAATATGCTGGGGCTTTTTCCAATGAGTCAGCTCTTTGCATCAGGTGGCCAAAGTACTGGAGTTTCAGTTTCAGCATCAGTCCTTCCAGTGAATATTCAGGGTTGATTTCCTTTAGAACTGACTGGTGTTTGATCTCCTTGCTGTCCAAGGGACTCTCAAGAGTCTTCTCCAACACCACAGTTAAAGAGCATCAATTTTTTAGCACTTAGCCTTCTTTACGGTCCAACTCTCACATCCCTACATGACTACTAGAAAAACCATAGCTTTGACTATGTAAGCCTGTGTGCTTACCAAGACTCAATTGCATTTATTTCCAAACTCATCCATCTAGTTATGCTTCAGACTATAATTATAGAATTTAAATAAGTATTACAAAACTGATGATACATATAAGGAAAGAGGTTTTTTTTTTTTCCCTATGAAAAATTAAATTGAATGTTCTGGAGAAGCTCAGTGAAGTCGAGTGCTTAAATAGTCTATGTAAAATCAGTGGGTAAGATACATGTGAATGATTGAAAAGTAAACATCTAGAACAAATGCACTTTCAACTTTGAACAAACTAAATCTGGAAATAATCGGTAATGTATGAGTTGTATGAGTGTGCTTGATACAAGGAAAACAATGTGTAACTCCAACTGGCAAACACCCACTCACAGAAAGTACACACAGTTTCGAGGGACAAGAAGTATTTAAGCCATGTATGTCTCATTTTTGAAAATGGTTTGCTGCTTTCATTAACTTTTTACACTTAACTAGTTACCTAGTCTTCCTGATTGGCAGGTAGCATAAGAAAATGAAAGTCGCTCAGTCGTGTCCGATCTTTGCGACCCCATGGACTGTCTGTGGGATTCTCCAGGCCAGAATACTGGTGTGGGTAACCTATTCCTTCTCCAGCGGATGCTCCAAACCCAGGAATCGAACTGGGGTCTCCTGCATTGCAGGTGGATTCTCTACCAACTGAGCTATCAGGCAAGCCCCAGGTAGCATAGCAGCATAGTTTTTTTTTTTTCTTTTTTCCTTTAAATTAGTAAATTCAAAAAGAATTAAGGCAGTCTGTTTTTACCATGGAAGTGTGATTGGTGGTCACGTATTTGGGGCCTGCAGTAATACAGGAATCCAGCCTAGCGCTGCAGGTGAAATGTGTCAAGGCCAGGATGCATCCCATGGAAGACAGTGATGCCTTCTGTAGCAAATCCATCTGCCATCAGCTTGTTGACTCATACATATCTCTTGCTTTTTCTCTTTCGCTCATGTTTTACAAAATGTTTTATTTTGAAAAAAATCCGAAATTTATAGGAAGATGCAAGTATAATGTAATGAAATGTCCTTATACCGTTTACCTAGATTCACCAGTGTTAACACTTTGCAGTCTCGTCTTTGCTTTTTTCTTTCTATATGCTCCACCACTCCTATGAGGGCTTCTTTCACCGCTCAGCTGGTAAAGAATCCGCCCACAATGCGGGAGACCTGGGCTCGATCCCTGGGTTGGGAAGATCCCCTGGAGAAGGGAATGGCTACCCACTCCAGTATTCTGGCCTGGATAGTCCCATGGACCCCATGGGGTCACAGAGAGTCAGACATGACTGAGCGACTTGCACTTTCACCCCATGTACATACTTCTTTTTCTCCTCTTCCTTCTTGTTAAACTCGTTAAATGATCTGAAATGCCATGACTTTTACCCCTAAATAATTCTGTGTGTTTCCCTTAAAAACAAAAATTTTTACATACCTGTGATGGAATGATCAGTTCAGGAAACTTAACACTGATACAATAGTATTCTTTAATATGTAGTTCATGTTTAGATCTCATCTCAATAATATCTCTTGTACATACTTTTTGTTCGTTCAGGATCAAATCTTGGCTCACCTGTTGTTCTCTTTAATCTCTTTTAATCTGGAATAGTTCCTCATCCTTAGCTGTCCTTCATGGCACTGGCCTTTTGAAAGAGTACCTGGCCAGTTTGTTTTGTAAATGCTCGTTGATATGTGTTTGTCTGACTCTTTCCTCATAATTACTTTCAGGTTATGCATGTTTGGAAGGAATACTACACAAGGGATGCTGGGTCCACCTTAAGGCATCATATCAGGAGGCATCCATTTACAAAGGTAACATCCATTTGTCTCTTTGTTGACGATGTGAGCTTGTACTGTGTGGTTATCAGGCATCGGTTATAAAGTTACCACTTTCTTCTTTGTAATTTGTATTTGGAAAGTACGGCAATACCCTGGTTTTCATCAAACGTTTACCCCATTGTTTTACCATCCTTTGATGAGTCTGAGTCAGCTATTACTAGGATGGGTGCTAAATGCAGTCCCTGACTCTACCTCCCTGAGTCTACCTCCCTGAGTCTACCTCCCTGACTCTACCTCCCTAACTAACTCTACCTCCCTGACTCTACCTCCCTGACTCTCCCTCCCTAACTCTCCCTAACTAACTCTACCTCCCTGACTCTACCTCCCTGACTCTCCCTCCCTAACTCTCCCTAACTAACTCTACCTCCCTAACTAACTCTCCCTCCCTAACTAACTCTCCCTCCCTAACTAACTCTCCCTCCCTAACTCTCCCTCCCTAACTAACTCTACCTCCCCAACTCTACCTCCCTAACTAACTCTACCTCCCTAACTCTACCTCCCTAACTCTACCTCCCTAACTCTACCTCCCTAACTAACTCTACCTCCCTAACTCTACCTCCCTAACTCCGAATGGAGGAATCCAGCAATTTCCTACAAGCTAGAGGCAGGGATGGGGAAGAACACTGTGTACTCCCTTTGCACCCCTGCTTGGCCCATGAAGGAACATAGGTCCCTTAATCTGTTCAGTTTGCCCACAGGTCGCCTCTAGTCTTGGGGACCTTGGATGCGTGGATGGCCTTCCCTCCTCCTGCCTTAAGGCACCTTACAGTTTGTCAGTGTTTTAAACCCCTTTGCTTCCCATCCTTCTGTTTCTGCCATTTCCTGTGTCCAGCCTCAAAACACGAAGCTCAGTCACTTCCTGCTCAATCCACTCTTGTTTCGCTGAATGGAATAGGTGTGTGGAGGGGGTGGAGGGGGAAGGGGGAGTTGTGAGAGCGTCGAGTCGTGAGGGTGAAGATGGGGCGGGAGAAAAGCGCCTCAGAGGTCTGTGCTGAGTGAGGTATCTAACAGCAGCCCCAGTCAGACGTCTTACGCGATAAAGATTAATGTCTCGGTAGCTTGGTGTCTCTCTTTAGTACCTGCGGTGTTAGATGAGTGTCTCTCCCCTCCCCAGGCTTGAGATAGTTCTTTGGCTTTATTCAGTGCCTACATGTACCAGTGCCTTCCTTGGTTTGCCTTTTACATCTCGCAGTAACCGTATGTCATAGGTACTATTGTTAGAGTCTCAGTTCCCACAGGAGGAATCGGATGCCTAGGAGAGCTTGGCCTCAGATCCCGTGGCTGGTTACCAAGGCAGTTCATTTCCAGGGGCCATCGCTTTGGCCACCCTGTTTGTGAGATGTCAGAAAAATAGGTGGCAGAAAGCTCATGCTCACACGTACACGCACAGAATTATCTTCTGGCTCTCCAGCTAGAGTCGACTGATTAAATTCTGAGCAAAATTATGCTTCCCAATGCAGTAATTTGGTGACGTGGCTTCCCCCTGACGAGTGGCAGCTCGTCTCAAGTCGCAGTTGATTCTCATGAGAAGTAACCGTGGCGGAGCTGACAGATGGCAGCTGGGCAGCCAGGAAGGAATCGACAGAGACTCCTGAGTGATTGCAGCGAGCGCCTCACACGTCTTGCCCCCGAGAGGGAAGGTGCCCGGACACTGAAGCCTGAGAAAAATCCTGCAAGGTGTTCCAGTCACCTCACTCGACAAAACAATTCTACTTTTGTGAGTCTGCCCTTACTCCAAGATCAGGGTGAGTGGTGCTCTGGGCCTCCCAGGTGGCTCTAGTGGTAAAGAACCCGCCTGCCAGTGCAGAAGACACACAAGACACAGGTTCGATCCCTGGGCCAGGAAGATCCCCCGGAAGAGGCATGGCAACCCACTCCGGTATTCTTGTCTGGAGAATCCCATGGACAGAGGAGCCTGGCGGGCTACAGTCGACGGGGTCACAAAGAGTCGGGCACAAATGAAGTGACTTAGCACACACACAAGGTGGTCTGGGGAAAGTCACGTCACCTCAGCTGCAAAATGAGGAAGCAGAATGCAGTGATCTCTCAAAGGTCCCCGCTCGTTTCGTGAACCTAAGCATGAGTTGTTATTGTAATCATCCAAGTTCTAGAATATCAATCACGGCACTCTTTCTGTGACACAAACATGACCTACACTGAAGTTAACCCTGCTGTTCGAATCGCAGTACGATTCTTTAAGGCAGGTTCTCCTAATTAGTTCCTGGAGCTGACCCTTTCGGTGCCTAAACTCTCCCAGGACGGGGAAGAGCTCAGATCATTACCATACTCAGAAGACAGACACCTCACCTCAGGAAAATGTTAACGGGCAGCATTAATTGGAAGTAGAGGTTGGGCTGGGTCCTGCAGATCCAGGGAGCCTTGCAGGACCCTGCAGATAGAGCTCATGTTTCCAGGGCTGGGTGCTGTGCCCGCGGGTGCCCAGCGCCCCGGCCTGGTGCCCCTCCGGCCCTTGTTCTCAGCCCCTCTCCCCCTCTCTCTGGTGGTTTGCTCTGCATCCCTTCTACACGTTTCTAGCGTGAGCGGCCCAGGGACGGAGGGGACTGGTGGGCTACAGTCTGTGGGGCTGCAAAGAGTCGGACACGACTAAGCAACTCACACACACACACAGTGTCAGCATTAAGGTTCAGTGACGCAAACGAAAGAGAACAAGACTGGCACACACACACACACACACACACACACACACACACACACACACAGTGTCAGGATTAAGGTGGGCTACAGTCTGTGGGGTTGCAAAGAGTCGGACATGACTAAGCAACACACACACACACAGTGTCAGCATTAAGGTTCAGTGACGCAAACGAAAGAGAACAAGACTGGCACACACACACACACACACACACACACACACACACACACTAAGCAACACACACACACACACACACACACAGTGTCAGGATTAAGGTGGGCTACAGTCTGTGGGGTTGCAAAGAGTCGGACATGACTAAGCAACACACACACACACAGTGTCAGCATTAAGGTTCAGTGACGCAAACGAAAGAGAACAAGACTGGCACACACACACACACACACACACACACACACACACACACACACTAAGCAAGCAACTCACACACACACACACACACACAGTGTCAGGATTAAGGTGGGCTACAGTCTGTGGGGCTGCAAAGAGTTGGACACGACTAAGCAACACACACACACACACACAGTGTCAGCATTAAGGTTCAGTGACGCAAACGAAGGAGAGCAAGACCCACAGAAACAGGGACTTCCAAGGAAGTGATAACGACACATCAACCTGAAAATCCTTCACGAACAAGGCTGCCTCCCCCGCTAGAGCTGCACATCATACATGAGGGGCCTCCTTCCCCGGGTCTCTCTTGGTGAGGTCAACTCAGCACAGAAAATGCAGCGAGTATCCTAGCGCAACTTCAGCTCTACCCTTGCTTTGATGTCTTTCGTTCCCACTTGAAAATTCCGCTGGTCTACCGTATTTGACTTCTTTTTGTTGGCTGCCTTACGTTCTGTATAGAACAAGAGGGATTCAAACAAGCATGAGCAATTTGTCTGACGGTGAGAAGCCGTCCGTGTGTTTCACTTGTCCATAGTGAGAGTCAGCACTTGCTTGGGGTGTAGCCTCTGCCAGACACCGAGGAAGCGTGTCACATACACCGACTCAGTGCTCACACCCCACGCTGAGGGTGACTCCCATGATTGCCCCTTCCCCACCTTTTGACGGGGGGAATGGAAACCTAGAGAAAAGAAGCAACACTAGCAAAGTTACGCATTTAACAAAACGCGGACCCGGGACTCGGACCCCGGTCCCCGAGCGCCAGCCCCAGGCCTGCGGCTGCTGTGCAATGCCGCCCGGGCCCCGGCCTGGGTGTCGGGGGGAGAGCGCGTGCGGACAGGGCCCCGCTGCCCTGCAGAGAGACTGCGCGCAGCCCGTCCTCAGGAACCAGGCCACACAGGGTTCAGTACAACCCAGTCAGTTTCCTAAACCGCAGGAGATCCTGCTAGACATTCGAGCTTTGACATGCATTGCTGATTTTGATTTTGCAAAAGGCTTTTCCACAATGTCTGCTGGCCTCTTCCGGGAATCCCAAACCCTGATGAGAAACATGCCGCCTCTCCCAGCCTGTCTCTGGCATTTAGGGCATCTTTCATCGCCGTCTCCTTTATCTCCTGTGGCCGCTCCTGCTCACAGCTCCAGCCTTTCTACCTGATAGGCAGTAGCTTATCTGCATCCAAGGCAGTGCCCGCTGAGCTTGTCTCAGCCTCAGACTCGTTTGGCCCTTTGGCTCGAGAGCAAAGCCCACTGGCTCAGAGGCCTGGGTCGAGTGGTTTTTGCTTCCTGCGTCTCTGAGGACGGCTGCTGACGAGTTTCCTTGAGATGTCGGTTTACTGAAGCGAGTCTGCACAGGCTAAAAATCTGTGAGTTAAGTTTTATTAGGGGATTTTCCCGAGGACTGTGGCCTGGACGTCAGCCTCTCATGTAGCTCTGAGGAAGTGCCCTAAAGAGAGGAGCCGGGACATATAGTTTTTTAACAGGAAAAAAAAAAAAAAAAAACATGGAATTGAAGAGCAAAAGACTGCTGCTAATCACGGAGAGCAGAGGTCTCAAGTTAATGACTTCAGAGTGTTCCGTCTTCCTCCTTCCTGAATTCCCCTCCTATTAGGCATTCTGTGCTTTGATACTGGCCCTAGTGGTGAAGCTGCATGTCGAAGGAATAATGCCAATGAGCCTGGGGTCTTGCATCTTCTCAAAAGTTGAGAAGCACTGAAATCAGAATGCCCAGGTTAGGAGGAAGAGAGGCAAATGTTCCTTTGAAATTTAGTCGTTGACCTCAAACTCTCCTCGGCCCAGCCGACAGAACCAGCAGTGGTTTTCAACTGTTCTTTGCTTGAACCCTGAGTGCATTTTAGTTACAAGTTGGAGAGGAAAAGGACGCACACGTACATGTTGCATTGCTTTCATGCTGTTTGTACAGAGAGAATAAGTTTGTTAGCACTTACATCATAACCAAGAGATGGCCTGGGGCCTCCATGTTTGGTGGAAGGCTACTTCTTTGTTTGCAAATTGTTAAAAGTCAATTTTCAAATTTTCTGAGCTTCAGTTTCCTGATCCTAGAGAACAGAAATAATAGTATCTCATAGAATTTTTATGAGAATAACTGGGTCAACATGTATAAGTGCAAACACCTGGAAGAGTGCAGGAAACTCAGCAGGGAGCCCTGAAGTTTCTTTCAGGACCAAGTCTTTCCACCTGGGGTAGGCTGAGGCTGGATGGTACCTAGCTGCTGCTGAAGCAAATTCTTGACAGCGAAACAGGGCAGAGAAATAAGTGAAAAGGAGAGCTAGCGGGCAAAGGAGGAAACGGATAGAAGTAATTCTGCCACGAGACACAGGAATGCTGAATTTAGACAGAGCATGGAAATTATTTCCACTCGGGGGACATCATCATGGCCCCGGGATCCTCCAGGGCGCGTCTGAGATCTCCCGGTGTATTTCATATCCTGAGGCTTTTGATGCTCTCCTATGCTCCAGCCCTTCTCTCGTGTTCTTTTGAAGCAAACTCAGCTTCCTCTGCAAACATGGCATTTTCTGTGGAAAGGCTTGTGAGTTCTCTGGGGTTTCAGTCTCCAGTAACAGACAAAAATTAATCTGAAAAGAAAAAGTGGCAGATTGCCGTGCTGGCAAGACCAGCAGAAAAGTTGGTCCAGACGCAACCGTTCTGAGGCGGTTGGTTTCAGCTGGTTAAACGTGAATTACAGTTGAGAGGCCGGTATCCTGCAGACGCAAGGAATAGAGGCCTGGACTCAGCCACATTTTTCCCTTGTTCTGTGACCCACTTGCTACCTCACCTGGAATGTAAATAACTACAGGAGAAGTTACATCTTTAACGTGCTTTTACTTACCCACCTTCCTCATTTTCATTATGGAAAATACGCTCTGTGTTTCTGCTGCCCCAGCTCATCCACTGTTCTGCCTGCTTCATTTGCTCATATTTCTCCAGCCTTCTGTCCTCCTCACCCTTTTTGGCTTGTAATTTTATCATGTTAAGATTCCATTGGATGAATTTTTCTGAAACTTAACATAATTACTCTCCAAATATTAGAATTCATTTGCTTCAAATTTATGAAATATTAATCTTTGTATGCATCTGGGACGACTTCTTCTATATGAAAATTAAGGAAGAGAGAAATTATAGGGTCAAAGTCATGGGGTTTTTAAAGTTATGCAGATTGAAGAGCTAAGAAGCTGTTTTAAAAAACTGCTGTCAGTTCACAACTGTTGTTTCTTTCCATGATGATTTTGATAATTAGTAAACACTCATTAAGTATAAACAACACAATAATCCATGCCTTACTCTGTAAGATATGCTGGTCTAGCCAGTATATAAATTAATCCGTATTTTTCAGTATAAAACTTCTGTTTTCTTCTAGACGCCATACTGTTGGTATAGGCTGACTCGGGTACGTTTCAGATTTCTCGCGGTCTGATGTTTTCCTGCGAGTCTTGATAGTCCCTTTTCTTGTTCATCATTGTCCTCAAGTTATTTTAAAGTCTAGGCCGGCAGCAGGAAGGGAGGAAATTTCTCCCTTTAGAAACTCCTTAAGTGGTCTCGGGTGGGCTACACTTCTGGTACCCGCAGCATGTTTCTACACCACTCGTGGAGAAGATGGTTTCCTTTTAAGAAGAATGATTTTTATACCCCATCAGCTTCTTAGGATGAGCATTGTAAGACTGGGTGGAAATCTCGGGATGGGTTTCCGTGAGTGGGTCTCAGGGAGCGTGGTGCTCTGTGCCTCGGCGGGAAGAGCTCTGGTCCATCATGAGGGCTCCCAGGCTCTGGGGTTCTCTCTGAACTTGTCATTGGGGCAGAGAAGCGTTGCTCCTGCCGGGAACCGCCTCTGAATTGCCCTCCTCCTCCTCTGCTGAGTGGAAAAGCGCTGGTCGAGCGAGCAGACCCCCCAGAAGCGAGCTCGGTGCCCAGACAGGGAGGGCATCTCTGAGAGCAAGACACCCTGAAGCCCAGGTCCCGCGCTAGGACCCAGCGGAGCCTGGCCAAATTTTCTACTAATTTTCTTTGGGAAATGTGCCATTTAAGTTCTCGCCCTGTCAGACAGTGAGAGGAAACAATGCTAGTTTTGAGCTCAGACAATTTTTGGCCAAGACAAACGCGTTTAGGGTTGATTTTGGTGATTTCTGCCACGTCAGTAGCATTTTCACCGACATTGTGAACTTCTCTGGTTTAAACACCCTCAGTTTGTTGATGATTCTAGTAGAGTAATTTCTAGAGTTTTCCCTCTGGTTACCCTCCTCCACATCCTCAGGCTTGTTGGTCTTGTCTGGAATGTAGGTAGGGAGCCAACATTTTTCTTGAAATGCTGTGTCTGTGTTAACGTGATAGTCTGTGTCATTCGGCATGGCTAGCCCACCTTCTAACAGTATGGTATACTCATGTGACCAGGGTAATATTACTGGGAGAGTCCAGGGTCAAATTCCCCCGCACCCCGACAGGTCATGCATGCTTGCTCAGTTGTGTCCGATTCTTTGTGACCCCATGGACTGTTGCCCACCAGGCTCCTCTGTCCATAGAATTTTCCAGACAAGAATACTGGAGTGGGTTGCCATTTCCTGCACCAGGGGATCCTCCTGACCCTGGGATCACAGTCACGTCTCGCGCGTTGGCAGGTGGGTTTTTCACCACTAAGCCACCTGGGAAGCCTGGCACATGATATTATTTGCTTATAATAAAGCTGTTGTCCGCTGTGACCTTGGGAGTTACCGCCAGGACAAGCTCAGCTCTCTACTCTCAACTCGTAGAATTGCCTTGCCTTTTTTTTAAAAATTTATTTGAGTATAGAACCGTACATCTATACTACTTCAGATGAATCTAGTTTAAGTCTAAGGAAGGCTTTATTTAGTGTATGATGTCCCCGGAAGGTGCTTACAAGATGCTTGTTAACAAAGTGCTTAATATACGCTTTTTAAACAATGAGGCGGTCACGGAGACTGTCCGCTGTTGTTGGAAGCGGCTTTAATTCTTCTCAACCTTGTATTTTCCTTTTCACTCTGTTGTAAATTTCCTGAAGTTGTCAGTATAGAAATCTATTTCTCTTTCATCTCCTTACTTGCCTTAATGAAAAACCAGAATTTCTCTCTAATGGTCTTAGTGCTACATTTTAAAGGAAAGGAGAGAGAAGAGAGGGAAGCGTGCATTGCCCGATTGAATAATACATGTTTTCTGTTCTCCCGATAGTTTATTATTTGGGAGCTGGGCTCTCGTATCTTTCCTATACAGACAGAAACAGCGTAGGGTAAATCAGAACGATTAGTATGCAAGGGGCTGATTCCGGGATGTTCCCCATAGCTTGTCCTTTCAACGTGTCTTCCTTTGACACCTTCACCCTGGGTATCCTGGCAACAGAGTATTTCACAGAAACAAACGTCCCATAGACCGTGTTTGCCGAATTTCATCAGAATCATAAAAGGACCGTCTCACTGAAGCATTTACGGAAGACAGTAATTTAGAAAAACAGCAAGGCGACGACTGAAAAGCCCTTGATCCAAATGTGACTGACAGGGAGGGAAACCCCAGACCAAGGATGGTGTCTTTGGGTCGTGTAATTTCTCAACCATTTGTAGGAAGGCGGGAAAGTGAAAAAGAGATGATTTGTGGGCTAAACGGGGAAGCAAACCAACATGAATGCACTGTAGTAAGAAATCCCTAAGAGGACCCGTGTATGCAACGTGGGGTGCGTGTCTCTATGGAAACCGAGATGCGTCTGTGCTCCTGTGAAGGGACCTCTCCAGGGCTCCGATTGCTCGGGTGGAGAAGCCGACAGGGTGCTTAGGGTGGCACACTGCCTCTTCCCAGGCCTTTGGGACCCAGTCACTTTGTATTCATGTGCATGGGCCCTTTCAGGGAGTTGGGGAGTTCTGATCCACGTAATGCATTGAGAATGCTGTCGTTGGTCGCCTTGGGGCTGTAGCAGTTCAGCTAAAGCTCCGCCCCCAGCCTCCTGCCCCTTCCTCTAGGCGCGGGGAGAAGGAGGGCACAGTGGATGTGAGTGTGGTCAGCATAACCTGTCTCCCTAGTTTTTCAGACTAGTCCTCGCCATGCCGTGTCGCCTCTGTGACCACAGGGACCGTGGGGCTTAATGCACTTGGTGCCTGGACTGTCTGCCCTTCCTGAGGGCAAAAGTTAGGTGATGGTATCTTACTGCAAGGCTGATGTCTTTGCTGAACAGAAGTCAAGGCTCACAGGGAGGGGAGGACTTGAGGGGTGAGAAGCTCCTGAAGGAACCGGAATTCAAGCAGGCTCTGCACTAGCATGGATGAATGCTGATGGTGAGCTGTGCCTTGCGTTCAGTCGTGTCCCACTCTTTGCAGCCCCAGGGACTGCAGCCCTCCAGGCCCCTCTGTCCGGGGACATTTGTCCAGTCCAAGAAGCACCTACTGTGCCTGCCTTTCACCACCCGCCTCCCCCGGGTCTCAGAGGCGCTGCTGACGGCTGTCTATGTGCTGTAGGGGCTCTTCTCATCCCCAAGTCCCGTCCAGACCACAGCTGATTGGACCAGGGTCAGACCCCTGACCCTGCGGGTCTAGTCACAGTCTCTTACCTGGGAATTTGGAAATGAAATTCAGCAATGCTGGTGTTCAGCTGGCTGTTTGAACTTGGGGCCTTTAGGTTTGGAGGACTGACTTCTGTGGGCATGCGAAAGCAGAGACAGACAAGACACAGCCGCACAGCAGAACTAGGTGAGAGGCCCAAGAGAGGGAGAGAGTCTTCTTGATTCTGGCTGACTGCCTAATTCCAGTTTCTTCTGGAACTTCTTTGCAAGACCTACGCACAAGACCCGTTTGGCCTAGAGTAGATTTTAATAGTGGTGTCAGTCACTCAGTCGTGTTCGGTTCTTTGCAACCCCGTGGACTGTAGCCCGCCAGGCTCCTCTGGGCTTGGAATTCTCCAGGCAAGCACACTGGGGTGGGTTGCTGTTTCCTTCTCCAGGGGAACTTCCCAATACAGGGATTGAACCCAAGTATCCTGCACTGCAAGCAGATACTTTACTGTCTGAGCTACAGGGAAGTCCTGGAATAGATTTTACTTAATTATACAAGTTTTAAAAAGCCTTGACCAAAACAACCTGATTAAAGAAAGGTTCAAAACTGGAGTCCAGGCCTCCTGTCCACAGGTAAGCATCTTGCCTGTGTTCCTAGACCTGTGAGCCGGGCTCCAGGCTGCAGAGGGAGGCCCACTTTCCTTTGGCAGTTCCCCTCTGTCCTGTTGGGACCAGGGCCTGAGGGGCCTGCCCTGCAGCCCTTTGGCCCAAACTGGTCCGTCTGCTGGTGCCCAGGCTCATTCTCGGCAGGCTGGAGCAGAAGGTGGTGCTGGGCCCTCTGTACGAGCCGTCCGAACCGTGGGTCTGAAACACCTTTGCCTTCCTGACCCCTGCAGGCCCTCTGAGTGTCTCGGGTCAGCCTCCGGGGGTGCGGATGGTGCCTGGGGCCCCTCTGGAAGGGTCCCTGGAGAGTCACTGGAGGGGAGGAGCCCAGACAGGCCCTCCCTCACTGCTCTCAGATGCCAGCCCTGGTTTGGCTACTGTACGCCCCTGGGACAAGGCCAAGATGCCACTCTGAGCGAGGCTAATTGTGGGGGGCGGGAGGGACACGGGAGGGAACCCGAGCTTCTGATCGTGTCTGCAGGTTTGTGTCACCCTGCTGTGGGAGGACCCCTCTCTCCAGGACGGGGCAGACGGCAGGCTTTTGGCATGAATGAAATTCGGGTAGTGGTCCATGTTTGATCTCTGCACAACAGAGCTTCCTGCATAATTGATGGCTTCAGAATGGGCAGTCATACATTTCTGGGCAGAGGGAAAAAAAAAAAGCTAACGTGTTCTTGTGAAGCCATGAATACTATTAGTGGGAGAAATGGTGCTTGAGAAGCTCCTGACCATGCCCATACTGATAAACAGAGTCTAAATGCTGCTGATTGTACTTGAAATGCTTTCTTTGGGGCCTAAGTTGGCGGCTAAAATTCAGGGGCTGGCTGCAGTCTCCCACAGGGCACGAAGCCGGGTGAAGACGCAAAGCTCCAGTTCTTCGGTGACCACTGTCACAGCGACGCTCTTCTTCGTTCTAAGGATGGGACAAGTTCTGTTGGCAGAGGCCAGTGTGCTACTAGGGAGAGCCAGGGCACATCAATGTCAAGAGGGCAGAGTCCTTGAAATTATTGTCAAGTTTCCTTGTCTGTACTTTACCTCCCTTTCAAATACATTCAGGCACACACAGACACACACTCGCGTTCATTGTTCATGCACGCACAGCACTGCAGTAGTCCCTGTGATGAAATGCATCTTCAAGCTAATATTAGGACCAGAAGGAGCTTTCGAGTCTGCGCAAGTCATCTATTTCTGCGTTACAAGTTGCCCCCAAGTGTAGCAGCTGAAAAGAGCATTGATTATCTCTCAGTTTGTGGATCAAGGAACCAGCCTGGCCTGGGGCCTCTGACTCAACATGTCCCATGGAGCTGCAACCACGGTGTCCACGAGGCCGCCAGCCTCTCAAGTCAGGGCCGGCTCGAGGCCTCCACGCTTTCCTCAGCCAGTTACCGAGAGAGGGAAAACTCGGAGCGGAACTCTGGGTCCTGTGCCCGCTCCCAAACCAGACGGAGGGCGGGGAGTCCTCATCCTCAGCCAGGTCCCCATCCGCAATCCGCATCATCCGCAACCAGGGGACCTGCGCCCCTCGGCTCACTCGTAAGCCTGGTGGCAAGTCTCCTCACGGGCTGCTCCAGAGACTCGGGTCCTTCTGCAAGGGCTCCGTAGAGATGCTCCCGGTATGGCCGGTGGTTGCCCTTGGAGTAAGGGAGTGAGAACCCAGGAGGTCAAGAGGAGGGACACCCAAGGTGGAGCCACCGAAGCTCAAAAGGGACCTCCCATCGCCTCCACTGCGTCCTCTCCTCTAGAAGGGGGTCGCTCCCTCCAGCCCGCAGTCACGGGGAGGGGGTCGCACCAGGGCACAGGTAGGAGGCACCTGTGGGGAAGGGGGCGTCAGCGAAGGGTCTTCGGAAACTCTCCTGTGAAGCGAGCCCGTCCAACCCCGGCTCTGCCCTGCTTGACGACCTCCGGCTCGGGAGGCTTCGTGGCTTCTGTGGCAGCCCTCCCGTTCCACTTGCAGAACCTCCGTAGAGCGTTCGTACGGGGAGCATGTCCCGTCCGCAGCTTCCCAGCTCCCCTCTGCGTTCTGGCTCTTTCCCCTTGGAGGCTCCCTCTCCCCCACCTTCAGTCTAGTGTCAAAGGGGGCACAGGATCCGGACCTTTAGCCAGAACTTTCTCTCTCTTGTAATTGGTTAAGGAGAGGATGTAGGCCTCAAGCTGACCCTGAGATCTCTCTTTACCATTCCTGTGGAACTTCTCGCCTCTCTATCCTTAACACTTCAACGTGTTGTCAAGGGCTCTTTATAATAATTCTTCTGAGGCCCCCTCTCTGGCTGCCCAGACACTCTGCTGCAACCACAGGGAACTGGAGGTGCTCAGGGATTTATCTTCCTCTTATTTTTTTTTTTTTTGTTTTTGACCTGTTAAAAAAACTTGTTGGTTAGCATTTTTTAATAATCAAGTATTTTTAAATTGAGGTATGTACATTGATTTTAGACATAATACCTCTGCACACTTAATAGTCTACAGTATAGTATAAACATAACTTTTATATGCATTGGGATGCCAAAAAAAGTGTGTGCCTCCTTTAATGTGATACTTGCTTTATTACAGTGGTTTGAAACCAAACCTGCACTGTCTCTGAGGTGTGCCTGCACTGGTGTACTTACATTAGAAAGGTGAATGAGATGTAGCAGATAAAAAAGCGACAAGATGGACACAGAGACTGGAAAACTAAAGCTGTAAGTCTAGGAATCCAAGGGTCTGTGGCAGCAGCTAGAAGCGGGCCGTGGGGAGGGCTCTATTCTAGAGACTCCAAGAGGAACCAGTGCTACTGACACCTTAATTTTGGACTCTCGCCCTCCGAATTATGAAGGGGTGCACTTCTGTTGTTTCTGTTGTTTCTGGTGAGCTGTTAGGGCAGTTCTGGAAAATTAATATTGAGATATAATTTCACAGAATCTCAAATGTTCACATCAGTGCTTTCGAGTCTGTACACAGGTGTGTGCAACTGTCCTCGGTCATTTGCACCACCTCAGGTAGGAACACCGTATCCTCTGGCCATCACTCTCTCTCCCACTAATCCCCTCCCCATCCCCGAGCAATTGCTCATCAACTTTCTCTCTTTCTAAACTTTCCTATTCTGGACGTTTCATATAAGTGGAATCATATATGGTATCTTGTGACCAGATGCTATCACTCAGCATGAAGGTTTCAAGGCTCATCCACGTTGTGGCATTTACCAGTGTTTCATTCATTTTTGTGAAAAAATAATAGTCCATTGTGTTGCCTATTAGCTCATCAAATGGTGGGCATTGGGTTGTTTCCACATTTTGGCAACAATGAATAATGCTGTTAGAATAATCCATGTACATGTTTTTTGTTGACATATTTTCATTTTGAGTATATACCTAGGATCAGAATTGACTGGATCACAGGTAACTCTTAACTGTTTGAAGAACTAGCAATGTTTTTTCTTTTCCAAACAAAATATGTTTGGAAACATATTTCCAAAGTGGCTGTACACCATTGTATATTCCCACCATTAGTGTAGGAGGGATCTGATTTCTCCACATCTTCACCAATACTTGTTATTTTCACACTTTTTGATTCTAGCCATTCTAGTGAGTGTGAAATGATATCTTCTTATGGTTTTAACTTATATTTTCTTGATGACTAATGATGTGTACTGGATACCAGTAGGCATCCGGTCCCATCACTTGATGGCAAATAGATGAGGAAACAGTGGAAACAGTGACAGATCTTATTTTCTAGGGCTCCAAAATCACTGCAGATCATGATTGCAATCATGAAATTAAAAGATGATTGCTCCTTGGAAGAAAAGATGTGACCAACCCGTACAGCATATTAAAAAACAGAGACATTACTTTGCCAACAAAAGTCCATATAATCAAGGCTATGGTTTTTCCAGTGGTCATGTATGGATGTGAGAGTTGGACTATAAGGAAAGCTGATGCTTTTGGACTGTGGTGTTGGAGAAGACTCTTGAGAGTCCCTTGGACTGCAGGGAGATCCAACCAGTCAATCCTAAAGGAGATCAGTCCTGGGTGTTCATTGGAAGGACTGATGCTGAAGCTGAAACTCCCAATACTCTGGCCACCTGATGCGAAGAGCTGACTCATTTGAAGAGACCCTGATGCTGGGAAAGATTGAGGGCAGGAGGAGAAGGGGACGACAGAGGATGAGATGGCTGGATGGCATCACCAAGTCAGTGGACCTGAGTTTGAGTAAACTCTGGGAGTTGGTGATGGACAGGGAGTGCTGGCGTGCTGCAGTCCATGGGGTCGCAAAGAGTCAGACATGACTGAGAGACTAAACTGAATGATGTGGAACATTTTTTTGTGCTTATTGGCTATTTGCATATCTTCCTTGAATAAATGTCTTCATTTTGTTTATTTTTAAATTGGGTTCACCCACCCTGTGGACCAATAAGTTTTTGGTGTGAGAACATGAAAGCTGTGTTTCCTTACATTGAGGTACCTTGAGATGTGACTTTCTCTTGAGTTCCTCTGCAGAAGCAGATAGAAGTCAACACTATCTGGGACTTCTGCCTTCTTCCCCTTCTGATCATACCCCTCTGGTAGAATGAGGTCACTTGTCTTGAGAACCAGCTGCCTTCTGTTCCTTCCCAGGCGGTATGCTTGCCTCATTCCTTCACTGCCTTCATCTACGTGAATCTGGGTCAGCTTGTGACTACTTTGTCAACACAGTACGGCAGCATTGATGCTGACCACTTTTGGACCTAGACTTAAGCAAGTTCTGCATTCTCTCAAACAATTAATGCAAGAAATCCAAGTGGTGGTTATAATCTTATCCAGCATTTCAAAGTTTTTCAGACCAATCTTACTATACTGTAAAACAGTTTTTTCTCATCAAAACCATGCTGATGGAAATGTTTCATCGTGCATTTGTCCAAACACATAGAATACACAACATCGAGAGTGAGCCCTGAGGGAAAGTGTTGACTAGGATCGTTGTGATGTGTCGATGCAGGGACATCGGTGATCACAGATGCGCCCCTCTGCTGAGGGACGTTGACAATGGGGGCTAGCAATGGGGGCACCGGGGAGGAAACGGAACCTCTCTGGGCTTTTCTTCCGATTTTGCTGTGAACCTAAAACTTCACCTGGAAATTATCTTGAAAACCAAATAAGATGATAAAAATCACTAATACGCTTCTTAGTGATAAAGACCGCTACCATTTTGATCTATATCCCTGCCGTTTTGCCTGTGCTAATAAATCCATATCTAGTCATCATTTGTCTCCCAATCAGTTTATCTTTACATAGTTTACAAAGCATGTCTGGCTTGATTTATGTGCATTTTTTCGAACTCGGTCAAGTTTCTGACCAGGGTCGTTATTCTCCCGGTCTCAGAAGCCTAAGACACTCTGACATGGTATTAGAAGGTGTTGGAGCTTAAGGGGTATAAATTAAGAAAGCCTGTAAGATGGGATTGTGGAACAGCAAGTGGGAAGAGGAGACATGATCTCCCTCTTCAGCAAAAGGAAAATCTCTGACTCTTAGAAAGCCCAGTGTTTCCACCTTTTATTGATCAAAATGGGAGTTTTTCATCTTCCACAGGCGCATTTTTGTTAGGAGGAAGGAGTGGGTGAGGGACAAAGGACTTCTCCCCATGACAGCAGTTACTCAGTGAATGCCCCTTTTCCTAAAACTCTGCAGATTTAGATGATGGAACTTTAAGATAATGAGTTCTGCTTCAGGTGGCACAGGCTGAAATAAAATCACAGAAGATGATTCTCAAACGTTCACCGCAAGTCCTAGGGGTTAGTTGCATGGATGGGAACGGGGGTGGCAGGGACCGTGGTGACTGCTGGATGCCTGGTGAGAGGTCCGTGAAGGTGGCCAGCCAGTCCACCCACAGCACGTCCTAAGTGAGGCCCACCAGTCATCTGTAGCTCTAGTTACTCAAAATGTTAGATAAACATCTGCTCTGTTAGGATGGTGAGAGTGTGGGCTCAAACTGGAGGAAAAGGATATACTGACAAGAGCTAACTTATTGTAGCTATGAAGAATCAACAGAAAATTGATTCCAAATACATATGCAGTGGAAATCTGCACAAAATCCAAAAAAAAAAAATCACTTTTTCCACTTTCTCGCAACACAATAAATAGATAGCAAATGAATTAAAGGTAAAGAATCATTTGGAACGCAGTGGTTACCTCCTCCCTTGTGGATATTGAAAATGTCTCTCATTGCATCCAAACATGGAAGAGTGGAGGCCTGGGGCTCTCCACGAAGCATCTGTTTTCCCCACTGCTCTCTTCTGGCAGGAGAAGGCTGGCCTCTCCTTGGTGGAGGCTTGCTTGCCGAGGCTTGCCAACACGCCCTGCAAGGCCATGTCTGCTTGATGGCAGGTGTCATATTTCATACGTTCTCACAACTTACTGTGTCCAAGTTTCCTGCCATTAATCACCAAGCCTGCCATCTTCACATTTAAGAAATATAATCTAATGAATTTACATCCACTAAAACAGACCCCTTTTCCTGGCTGCTGTAGTGCTGGAAAGGGAATGTGTATTTCTGGCAAGTCGTCTGTTCAAATGCAGTCCCACCAAGAAAGGATAACCGTCCTAGTTCTAGTATCAACTTTTTTTTTTCAGAGCACTTTTGCAAATCTGTGGTTGTTGGAGCATTGACTTTATTAGGTAGTAATCATTGACCTTGGTTGATTTCCCAAGCTGAATTAAGGCTGACGACTAGTTGGCAGACTGGGTATTGTGACAAATGCCCTAACCATGCTGGTTTACAAGTAATGTTACCATTTGGATAAAACAAAGTTTAAAGGCCCTTATGTGCAAAGATAACAGATGCATGTCAGAAAATGGTAAAATGAAGTTATTTATTAAATATATAGCTCTTTCTATAGAATAAATTCCAGTAATATTAGAACTTATTGGTTATAAGCTAGGGGTAATAAAAGGGATAGCTGTGTGGTTCTTTACTTTATTGTTATTACGTGTCATTTAAATACTCACAAAATATTTGCCATGCTATGTTAATTAAGGTAGTTATTAGCAAGGATTATAAAGTCCTAAATAAGGCTGTGGAGACAAAGAGGAGAGGAAAGATCTGAAGGACATTTCCAACGGAGAATCCCTGGGAAAGTGATTCCGTGTACGGGAGGAGGGAGTTGGCTGGCTATGGGCTTTTGCTTTGGGGAGACATTAGCTGAGTTCTGGGGATGCTTGATTCAAGGTGTCTACATGAAGTGAATAAAATGAAACATGGACCGCTTAACCCGGCAAGCCTTGGTAAGTTAAGGTGTCTGTTTGAAGAGGCCTCCTCTCCCCCACAGATAAGCAGGAGCCTGCAGCCAGCTTTGGCTGTGATATCCTAATATCTGCCTAGACCTGACCTGTGTCTGAGCAGGTCAAGGGCGGAAGTCTGGGGGAAGCACATGAGAAGTCAGGAGGGTGGTCTAAAGCTGTGTGTGAGCCCCATTCTATAGACTCCATGGGAGGAACAAATGTCACTTTTTTGGAGCCGAGTTGATTATGCTAGTAAAGTAATGCTCAAAATTCTCCAAGCCAGGCTTCAGCAATACGTGAACCATGAACTTCCAGATGTTCAAGCTGGTTTTAGAAAAAGCAGAGGAACCAGAGATCAAATTCCCAATATCTGCTGGATCATCAAAAAAGCAAGAGAGTTCCAGAAAAACATCTATTTCTGCTTTATTGACTATGCCAAAGCCTTTGACTGTGTGGATCACAATAAACTGTGGAAAATTCTGAAAGAGATGGGAATACCAGACCATCTGACCTGTCTCTTGAGAAACCTGTATGCAGGTCAGGAAGCAACAGTTAGAACTGGACATGGAACAACAGACTGGTTCCAAATAGGAAAAGGAGTACGTCAAGGCTGTATATTGTCACCCTGCTTATTTAACTTATATGCAGAGTACATCATGAGAAACGCTGGGCTGGAAGAAACAAGCTGGAATCAAGACTTCCGGGAGAAATACCAATAACCTCAGGTATGCAGATGACAACACCCTTATGGCAGAAAGTGAAGAAGAACTAAAGAGCCTCTTGATGAAGGTGAAAGAGGAGAGTGAAAAAGTTGGCTTAAAGCTCAACATTCGGAAAACTAAGATCATGGCATCTGGTCCCATCACTTCATGGGAAATAGATGGGGAAACAGTGGGAACAGTGTCAGACTTTATTTTTTGGGGCTCCAGAATCACTGCAGATGGTGATTGCAGCCATGAAATTAAAAGACGCTTACTCCTTGAAAGGAAGGTTATGGCCAACCTAGACAGCATATTTAAAAGCAGAGACATTACTTTGCCAACAAAATCCATCTAGTCAAGAATATGGTTTTTCCAGTGGTCACGTATGGATGTGAGAGTTGGATGGTGAAGAAAGCTGAGCGCCACAGAATTGATGCGTTTGAACTGTGGTGTTGGAGAAGACTCTTGAGAGTCCCTTGGACTGCAAGGAGATCCAATCAATCCATCCTAAAAGAGATCAGTCCTGGGTGTTCATTGGAAGGACTGATGTTGAAGCTGAAACTCCAATACTTTGGCCACCTCATGCGAAGGGTTGACTCATTGGAAAAGACCCTAATGCTGGGTAGGATTGGGGGCGGGAGGAGAAGGGGATGACAGAGGATGAGATGGTTGGATGGCATCACCGACTCGATGGACGTGGGTTTGGGTGGACTCTGGGAGTTGGTGATGGACAGAGAGGCCTGGCGTGCTGCAATTCATTGGGTCGCAAAGAGTTGGACACAACTGAGCGACTGAACTGAACCGAACTGAACTGATTATGACTCTGAGTGCCCGCTTCCTGCTCAATTAGGAGCACATTCCCCCTCTGTCACTGGGTCTCCTCCTTTCTCTTGGGACTGAACCAATGCCTGGGGTGGAGGGCAGGTTTATAGGACGTCCGCAAAACCCCCACAGTCTCCGTAAGTCAAGCGTGTTCACTGCTGGCATCATCACCATCCAAACTCTTGCTGTCTCTGACACGTGGTGGTTTTCTGCCCCCACATCACAGGGCTGCGGGCAGCTCTGATGGAGCCAAGACTGTCTGGGGCAAGGGCCCCACCCTTGGGTGCCACGGCCCCCTCTCACTCCGAGGTCTCTGGGCCCCCCTGCACTGCCGTGGGGTGGGACCAGGGGGCTCTCCCGTTTCCCCGGGCCCTTGAGCTGTCTCCCCTCCCCAGCCCAGGAGACCCCTGCTGCCCTCACGCCTTCTGTGAGCCCCTCCACTTCTCCCCATGGCCCTCTCCTCCGCAGGGGTTCGGGGTAAAGGAGACACAAAGAAGACAGTCTGGCAGGCTTCCTGTTCTGCCCTCTCTAGCACCCCTGCCCTGAGGCAGTGAACCAGAGAGCTGGCTGTGGGCTTTGATGAGGGAAGGGACGGGGGAAAGCGCAGGGGGGACGTTGACTTAATACCTCAACACGTGATGTAGGTGCTTCAGTCCTGAGCCTGAAGGTGCTAGGCAGAGAGGGAAATTCTAGGTTTTGAAGACAATGCGGTAAAAAGCCCGGTAAGCCCACAGATTGCAGGCTTGGAGAATTAAAAGGGAGATGGAGCCTGAAAGAGTCCCCTCTGCTAGGGTGGAAGTGTCTAACTAGCACGTCTCTTCACAGGATGTTCAGGGCTCCATGGAAATAGGGGCGTGGAAGCAGCATGAATGTTTCTTTCTGTGTTTCCCTTTGAAAAAGCCAACAGAGGAAAGGTTTCTCCTCAAAAGGAAGTTGGGTTTACCCTACTTTCTGCAGATCGATTGATGTGCCCTTGCATGTCTGCTTCCTGGTACGCCCTGCCCCTCCCAGGCCCTGGAATTCAACGACCTCCTAACCTGGCACGAGGCAGAGCTGGAAGGAGGGTCTGAGCGGAAGGGGATATCAGTTGATCCACTGCTGGGCTGGTCTTGGTTATTGATTAACTTACGGAGCACAGCGGACACAGCCCATGGTGCTCTTTCAAAGTAAATCAGTATTCCGGACACCGAAGGGGACAAGGAGGTGTGAGGGTATTGCAGAGACAGGCTGAGAAAAGATCAAACCACAGAAGGTCGGGTACCACCATGAGGTTTCGGGCAGAAGAGGGGAGACTTTTTGTGGAAGAATGTAGGCAGCTGGGGAAAGACATCAAAGGAGATGATCTGTTTATAATTCCCTCTTCCGACGGGGCCTGCGTCTTTGAGTCTGCCCAGAAAAGATCAAGGAGGAAAGAGCTGGGAGGGGGGACAGTGGCGGCTTAGTCGGCCCCCGTGTGATGGAGAGACGGCATGAACGGCTGCTGAACTGAGCTGCGGGTGCCGCTCTGACCTGGATGTGACTCTGGTGGGCTGCAAGGTGGCAGGGGTCCCGGGGGTGGTGCTCCCTCTCTCCGCCGGGAGTGACGGGAGCTAGTAGCATCACCGAGGGCGGGATGTCTGCATGTGGCCAGGGCCGCTGGCTGAGTGTGGAGCCAAGAGCAGCTGGGCCACTGTCGTGACTGAGAGCAGAGGAGAGGAACCTGCCGGTCGCCGGCAGTCAGTGTCCCTCCTGGGCCGTGATTGTCTTCCCCGGGACGTGATGATACGCTTACGCATTTGCAAGCATTGACTGAGCCTCTGTCTGTTCACTTATTCAGCCATCTGTTTGTTTCCTGGGTAGTGAGGATATGGGTGTAGAAATGAAGTCTCTGCCTCCACGGAGGACCCTAACACTGTCAGCTCCTGAGCAGCGGCAGGAGGCAAAAGAAGCAGAGTGAGTAGACGGGATGCTGGAAGAGCAGCTTCAGAGGGAGCAGTGGGGAAGGCTTCCTGAGGAGGCCCTCTGAGTAGCCTCCACCAAGGCTCAGCTGTGCGGCTCCCTGCGCTCCCACTCAAACAAGGGTGCTGAGCGCAGGGGCCTCTCCACACACGGTCTCCCAGACGGAACGGTAGGTGCAGGGTCTCTGCACCGATGACCACGTGAAGCTGGGTGAAGCCCGATAGAAAAGGAAGAAAAATGTAGGCCTTATTTTATTGCCCAGGCTCTACTTTTATTTCCCGAGGATCGTTAATGGTGACAAATCCCTCCTCTGTCTTTTGTCCTGCTCCTCATTCTGAGTGGCTGCAAGGGTGAGCTTCCTCCTCTGAAACTCTTTCCTGCTGAGTCTGGGCGCTGTCCTGGCCCGGGCGGAGTAGCAGGCCTTCTCCCAGCCGCCTTTAAGCATGGGTGATGTCACCAGGCCTCAGGGTCAACGGCTCCTGCCCTTGAGCGATCACCATTTGTATAACCTTTTGGGCTTCTCTGGTGGCTTAGACGGTAAAGAATCTGCTGGCAATGCAGGAGATGCCAGAGACCCGGGTTCGATCCCTGGGTCTGGAAGGTCCCCTGGAGAAGGGAATGCTACCCACTCCAGTATTCTTGCCTGGAGAATCCCATGCAGAGAGGAGCCTGGTAGGCTGCAGTCCATGGGGTCGCAAAGAGTCAGGCACGACTGAGCGACTGAACAACAACAGCAACCATGGCTTCCATGTAGTCATGCTCCGGGGGCCCGTCTTTCTAGGCTTTAGCACCGCACAGGTTTTTATGGCAGCCGCTGTCTGAAAGCATGGCTTGAACTTGAATCGACCTTTGAGGGGATAGACGTTCCCTTCCCTTAGAACGCACTAAAGCCTGAACCAGGTATGGGGACCGTACAGTGATTGGCTGGCCAAACGTTGACCTTTTAGCCTCCTTTAGTGGGGGTGGGGGGGGGATGTGGGTGTGGCTCAGTCATGTCTGACTCTTTCCCACCCGGTGAACTGCAGCACGCCAGGCTCCTCTGTCCATGGGATTCTCCAGGCAAGAATATGGGAGTGGGTAGCCTGTCCCTTCTCCAGTGGCTCTGCCTGACCCAGGAATCAGACCAGGGTCTCCTGCTCTGCAGGCAGGCTCTTTACCAGCTGAGCCACCAGGGAGGTGTAGGCACAGCCCTTTGGCACCGGTGCCTTGTCCTGAAATGCCAGGTGTGCCAGGCCTCCACGCCCAGCACCCTGTGAGCCGGTGAAACCCGACCAAACTCCAATGAGAGAAAGGTTAGACTTTATTACCCAGATTCCATTCTCCCCTCGCGGAATTTGTTAACGGGCTTGGCTGATGTCACATCCATTCAGCGACGGCATGATTGGAGTGTCACAGTCAGCCATAGCAAAGCGCTCCTAGTTTTTCTTTTCTGTAGATGAAAAGGTTTTGAGTTTTGAAGACTTGCAGGACAAATAGAACTCTGACTTATCTTTCATACTATTTTATATTGCTACCGGTTGCACTTTGTCCTTTCTCATAGGAAGTATTCTAAAAAGTCAAGAGGCATCAAAATATTGATTTCTTTTTAGCCTATGTGAGTAATATTTGCATCTAATTATTTTAAAATACATAAAATTAAATGAATACCCATAATTATTTGATTTAATCACTAATTAAGGTTTCATGCAAACACTACTTGAGTACATCTGTGAAACAGGTACTGGGCTACAGTCTGGACCCAAAAGATAAATAAGCCAAAGTCCTTTTTCCTAATGAGTTCATAATTCAGTGGGAAAGATAACGTAATTACAAACCAGTTTGACAAATTCTCTGCTGGAAGGAAGCCCAAGGTCTTGAAGCGGCGAGTGAGAAGGGACGCCTGGAACTGATGGGGATGCGCCCAGGGAGCTCTGGGCGTGCTGCTGGCAAAGCTGCAGGCAGAGGGCAGTCAGAGGGGGCGCCCTGCAGGGGAACCAGGGCTCCGGAGGGCGTGGAGGGCTCCGGAGGGTGTGGAGGGCTCTCAGAGGGCATGGAGGGCTCCGGAGGGTGTGGAGGGCTCCGGGGCTCCGGGGCCGGAGGGCTGGCGCGCAGGCTGCGCGCAGGGCCAGCGCCGCAGCGAGGTGCCTGGGGGTCCCACGCGGACCAGCAGAGCTCTGTCATCCAGCGCAGGCTTCTCCACGCTCACCGCACCCCTCCTCCTCCAGCCATCTGCCCTCCTTTCGGGGGTACCCTGCTCACTCCATACGTATTCCAACCTGCGAACCCTGTTTTCACAAGCCCCAATCCTTTCTGCCTTTCCTAGCCTCTTACGGTGTTTGAACTTTTTCTGACTTTTCACTACCTGTCTCAACTTCTGCCTCTTCCAAGAAGACCTCTTTACACCTGCTCAGAGATCTTTCCCGGCTCTGAATTGATTTTGTCCTCCAAAGCAACACCCCTAAGAATCTAGTTACTCTATCTCTTGTTTCCTTCAAGCTGAATTGGCATTTCCACTCATTCGTGAATTTGGTAATGGTGCTGCCCCTTTGTGATTTTAATTTGTCTCGCTTAGCGGAAGGCGTGATGAGCACTCTTGGCAAGTACAGTAATTTGATAAATATTAACTGGACACTCTCTGCAAGGCCGCTGATTGTAATCTTGGGTCCCTAGTTTCTTGCATCACTTGGTAATAAAATGGGCAATTTTTATTTCTCTTACACAAACTTGTCCTGTGACCTTATCCTGGAAATTAAGAAAAATCAATTAGCTCTGCGCATATCACATATATGTCGCTGAAACGCACTACAGAGTAGAAAGAGCAGCTCCTAGAGTAGTATAGTATAATGCTGTCCATGTGACTTTAATATGTTTATATGCACAACTATATATTAATATATTTTAATAGGCCTTTGTGTGTATGTTAAAGAATAAAACATGGACCGGAAGTACACACAAGCAATTTATGCTAATGGATGTCTCTGCATTGGGAGAAGATAGTCAAAGAAAATCGCAATGCAGTATACTTTTATTTTACAAGAGAAAAAACCCAGTGTGTGTGAGATAAAATGCTTAGCAATAGTTAGTGGTGTTGTTCTAACAGTTATTAATAACATGTTGTCGGATTGTTTGTTGTGTTCCTTATATTTTTGTCTTCTTGAATTTTTTTTCTCAAACATCTAAACACACATGCACACACAGAAGTTTGTGTGTGTGTTCAAGAGCTGGAACATTCAGGAGCAAAGGAGACAAGAACGATGGAGAGAGAGCTTGAACAGCTTAGTTATTGTGAGTAGAAAACGTTTCTTGTAAAATATTCAAGCCCCTGCTATTTGCCATTATAGCTCCTTGTAGATCAGGAGACAAGTCTAGTAGAAATAAATTCTGTGGCCTCTGCACGGTCTTTGGTTCACTGTAGGCTTCCTGAGACAGTCTGGGCTCTGCCCTGGAGGGCTTCGGCGAACTCTCATAAATGAACTGAAGCTTGCTCCCTGCCTTTTCTGAACTAAATGATTTCAGGTGAGGTTAATGGGCGTTAGTTATGCCAGTAGGTGGACTATATGGGGCTTGAATTTTAATGCCTGAGCTCCTGCCATTCTAAGGTCACTACTAACTCAGGAGAGGTACAAATAGGTAGACAGCACCAAAGTGCTGATGGTTAGCATCCCCGTAAAGGCCAGGAGGCTGGGAGAGGCCGGGGCCCAGCAGTGACCTAGAGCTGGAAGACCCGGACACGGCCAACCCACAGGATCCGAACTGTGCTCACTTAAAGTTCCAGCCGTGGAAAATCTGAAATGAACACACTGAGCTGATTTAACACGATTGTGTGGCCTTACCACCAAGTTCAGCCTGAGGACATGATAAAGAGACTGTTGATTCCACGAAGGACAGCCCAGTTGTTTTAATACTAACTCACAGGGAAGTTCCTTTTGAAATCCCTGGTCTGCCCTAGGTTCCTAAGAAAAGGTCTTGAGGTAGACATTTTAGAATCCTTTGAAATTCTGTACATGTGTATATGTATGTATGCAAACACACAGGTATGCATACATGTACGCATAAACAGATAGACCCAAACACATATAAGTGATTTGTATACATAGATCATGATAATATACAAGTAAACCTTATATATATATAAACAATAGGTTGTATGTATGTCATTCTTGTTGTTCAGTTACTCAGTCTTGTCTGACTCTTTGCGACCCCATGAACCACAGAACTCCAGGCCTCCCTGTCCATCACCAACACCCGGAGTCCACCCAAACCCATGTCTATCGAGTCGGTGATGCCATCCAGCCATCTCATCCTCCGTCGTCCCCTTCTCCTTCTGCCCTCAATCTTTACCAGCATCAGGGTCTTTTCAAATGAATCAGCTGTTCGCATCAGGTGGCCAAAGTATTGGAGTTTCAGCTTCAGCATCCAATGGACTGATCTCCTTTACGATGGACTGGATGAATCTCCTTGAAGTCCAAGGGACTCTCAAGGGTCTTCTCCAACACCACAGTTGAATATAGATCCCAACAAATCAGTACCTAGGATCAATAAATGTATAGTGAATTGAGTGAACATAATGAATAGGAAAAAAGTAAGATTTTACTCTTAAATGTCTTCTACTTGATGGAGATTTGTTAACCTTCCTGAACTGGACTGAAGTTTCAGGATGAACAGTAACAGCTGGGCCAGCTGGGCGTTTTGGGGTCGAAGGGGAAAGATAGGGAATGGCAAGTCTCCCCTGTTTGGGGGTGGGGCATGTTCCCTCCTGTTCTGCTGGTGGGGGTGTGGCTGTTATTCTAGGCTTAAGGCATCGCTGCTGTGTGTGAGGCACTGTACTAGGCGCTTGATGAAGCTCTGCTTACATAACCCTTACTTGGAGACCTGCTGGGTGCCAACATCCTCATTTTCAGACAGTTTAGACTAAGTAGCTTTGCTCAGGGGCTGTAACTGGTAAGTGGCCGAGCTGGGGTTTGAACTTCGCTCCGGTTGGCCCAGCGCCCGCTTTAGCCATCAGCAGAGAGGAGGGTGCTTCTGATCATGCTCAGCAGCAGACAGGAGGAACTTTCTCTCCTGTCAAAGCCTGGGGGCGGCTTGGACTACAAGAAGCAGGTTCCATGAAGATGACTCCCCAGCAGCTGTGAGGACCATGCAGCACGCACCGACCACCGAAGGAACCTGGGCCTGGAGTCTGTGGACACACGATCAAATCCCACACCTGCTGCTTCGTGGTTTTGCAGGCTTGGGAGACTTACTTACCCTCACCCCTCCTCTTTCTGGAGCTCTAGAATGAGGGAGGAGAGCAGTGTCTGCCTCGCAGAGTTAGTGCTGTTGCTGTTTAGTCTCTAAGTTGTGTCCCACTCTTTTGAGACCCCATGACTGTAGCCCGCCAGGCTCCTCTGTCCATGGGATTATCCCGGCAAGAACACTGGAGGGGGTTGCCATCTCCTCCTGCACGGGATCTTCCTGACCCAGGGATGGGACCCGGGTCTCCTGCATTGGCAGGTGGATTCTTCACTGCTGGGCCACCTGGGAAGCCCACAGCTGGTGTTTGTGCTGGGACTAAACTGCAGGGAGCAATTATTATTGAAAACATGAATTATGCGGTCTGTCGGACATTGAACCCAGACAGAAGACAATGTCCAGTGAGTGGTCTGGTAGACGGACGCCACAGCTCCCAGGCCAGCGGCACAGGGGTGGGCTCTGGACATGGACTCCCCTTTGCTGTGGACGGGGTGGGAAGACCCCGGGCAGAGCACAGAGCTGCCTCCACCGTATTTTGTGATGTGGTTTATCCCCAGGACACCGGAGGGGGCTTGGGCAGACTGGCAGGCCGCTGGATGGATGGCTCTCTGGCTCTGGGCCGCAGTCAGCCTGCGGACAGCTCTCCATTTTGGTCCCGTCTCTCATGTTCGCCAAAGGGACCCATTCCCTTGCATGCTGGCATGATTTTTAAAATGTTTAGCAATACTATTTATGAATACAAAAATAGTAGATATTTCATACCATATGCAGGAAAAATATACACAATTGGAGGATCGTTATTGACTATATTTTTTAAAAAATGTTTGTATTTTGTACTGGGATACAGTCGATTAACAGTATTGTGATAGTTTCAGTGAACAGTGAAGGGACTCAGCCACACATATACGTGAATCCATTCTCCTCCAAACTCCCCTCCCATCCAGGCTGCTGGGTAACATTGAGCAGAGTGCCCTGTGCTATACAGTAGGTCCTTGTTTGTTATCTATTTTAAACATATATGCTGGCATATTCTAAGGACAGAATTTTCTCCCTGAATGAATGGTTTGCTTCCTCTTTGAATGAGAATTTTCATTGCCAAGGGGAGCTCATACATACACTTACTAACGTGGATAAGACTTAGAGAAGAGAGATGGCAGAAATGATCAGCTTTAATAGCTAACATGTATTTAGCACTTACTTTGTGCCAGGCGCTGTTTTAAATGCCTTACATGGAGCAGTCTTTAAATACTTTAATTCTTACAATAACACAGGTTGATACTAGTGTTATCTCAGTTTATGGTTGGAGAAGCTGGCACTGAGTATTTAGACTTGTTGCCCAGAGTCACAGTTCGCGAGTGGCAGAGCTTGGATTTAAACTCTGGCAGTCCAGCGCCAAAGGTCTTGCATGGCTGGAGGCAATAATTGGTATTTACAGCCCTGCAGGCTTCATATCGTGGTGACAGAGTTGTGTATAAAGCAAAATGGCAGCTAGCAGAAAGAGCCCCTCTAACTCAGCGGCTCAAAGGCTTTGTTACTCAGAGTTAAAGTCATGCTTCTCAGGACTGTGTCACTGGTATCTGATTTCAGAGCAGTTAGGTAGCAGCAGGGGTTCTAATCCATATTTACTGAAATCAAATTAAACGTCTGCTCATTTTGTGATCTTGGAAACGTACCTTTCCCTCATGACACGCCCCGTGGGTGCAGTGTTGTGGCAAGACCGCACAGTACGCCGTCCGCGTCGGCTGCGCGCAGGCCTGCGTTTGTGACGGTGGTTTATGGGAACCCGCCTCCCGGGTCCGACGCAGGCATCCTCCTCCCGTTTCCTTTATGCTCTGCGTGTCGCTTGCTTTCCTTTCATACTTCCTTGCTTGTAACAGAGAGTATTTTTTGGTTCAAATGGCTAGGTAGCCCAAGACTTTCCAGGCCCTGGGAGTTCTGGAATGTGCTAATTCTTTCCAGTTAGAGAGAAACCAGTAGCAAGGTAATACGTACTCAGGAGGACACGCAGATATTGCATTTTGTTCTGCTTGTTGTGATCATCTACCCTCCTGAAGACAGGATCCAGTGATGTCTGGGTATCAGCTCCTTTTCTTTCTCATCTTAGATGCCATGGTGGCACTGGGTTGCATTCTGAATGTGCTGCAAGCTTCGTGTACCAGTGTACACGTGGGGCCTGTGTCCCAAAATCGAGCAGTGCCTCCTCACGTAAAGAGCACCCCCTGGCCGTTTCCTGCTGAGTCTCTTCGGTTCTTCTGTTACTTCTTCCCCTCGTCCCTCTTTGTCCTTTCTCTGGGGCTCAATTCCCGGCACATCTTGGCAATACCGGTTGTATCACCGCTGCTTTTATGCTTGCTTCTGGACATCCTGGGTTTGAAGTGAGGATACTGTACTTCTGTCCCCTATACAGCACTGTACCGCGAAGTTTACAAAAGCACAGCCACTTGTAGAGGAAGCACGCGTGTGACAGTGTGCACCGGACACACGAACTAGCTTATGTGGTCGGACATGTGAATCCACATCCACGTCTTTCAAAGTCTGCAACTTGAAGGTTTGTTTGCAGGGAACTTACTGTACGCCATCTGTTATTAGGCAAATCTGAATCATGGAGCTTCACTCATTTGGATCACACATCATGAACTTATGATCTCTGGACCTGACTTTCCCCACCGGGGAGAAGGCCTTGCTGAAGGTAGAGACAGGTCCAGACTTAGGCAAAACGGTGGTGTTGGTGACCTCTCAGTGTTGCTCCTTCCCAACCCGCGTCACCCTTTCCTGCAATGATGCCACCTCTCTCTGGGGGGTCAAGTCTATGCCTCCACCTTCCTCCTCCCCTCACATGTGGGGCTTGTGAAATATTTTGATAAAGTCACTTGCAGTGATATGCAATTGATTGGTAAGAGTTCATTATGTTTTCATTATATTCTGGGACATTTGTCTTTTAATAGAACTAAAGTCTTGATCCAAACGAATAAATGCACTCTAGAAGTATGGAACTGGTCAAGCAAGAATAGTTTTGAGATTGAGTATTTCTTTCTGGTACCCGTGAACACATAAATGGCCGCTTTTACTGCTTATTGAGAGGTTAACCTTGCCAATTAAATGTTCACTTGCTGAGAAAAATAAACTATGTGCCAAGTCTTTTGTTAACTTTTAAAGGCAAACAGTGAGAGTAATTATAAATGGGTTTTAGCTACAGTGTATCAGTATGGTCTGGTAATGCATGTGCTTATAAAAATGAGTGAAACTTATTTTACATATAAACTTAATATTTAAATGCACAATTCCACAATTTGAATTTTACACTACTCTGGAGAATAACAATAAGGCTATAAAGGGCTGTATAGATCCATGTTTCCAAATGTGGTCCCTGTACCGGAAGCATTAGCATCATTCGGGACCTTGATAGAAAAGTACCTTCTCAGGCCCCTCCTGAGAAGCGCCACAGCTAGAACCCTGGAGCTGAGCCCAGAAGTCTGTGTTTTAAGAAGCTTGCTGGCTCATTTTGATGCACTCTAAAGTTGGAGAGCCAGGGTTGTGGATGATTGTATTTGAACTCATCCTAATTCGTAGATGAGTGAATTGAGGCCCAGAAAGATTCAGAGGCTGAGCGGAGCTGCTGATTTTTAGCGCAGTGCTCTTTTAACCAGCCTAAGATAAGTCGCTCTGGCTAATCAGTTGGAATGAGTGAGGTTTGCTGCAGCGTCTTTGATTGACAGGACAGTCAAATCACCGCTTGATTGTGTGACTTTCCTCTCCTAAGGCTCAGGGGTGAGACTTGAACAACTTCAATCTCTTGGAGCCTCTCAGGGATCAGGCTGCTCCATATTCACTCTCTTTAAAAAGATCAGCATTCATTTTCCTTTAAAGTTGGGGTTAGTCTGCCTGAGTTGCATACTAATCAGGTGAATGAATTCATTACCAACAGCTAGATTAAGTTTTGCAGCTGTTCCGCCGGGGGATCTAGTAAAGGGACCAGCATGAAAATCCTCTACTGATCAAGGCAGTCTGGAAAATGCAGTCCTGCGTGGTGAGTAGCATTCAGAAATACTGAAATGAAGTGAAAAATTAAAATGGCTTTTGCCTAAACACACGGGGAAGGGGGAAACCCCGGGGCGCCACCAAACAGACATCAGGGCTGTGGGCTGCACATGCTTTTCTGTCTTTTCCACCGGCTCACCTCAAGGGGATGCCGCGTGGGCTGCAGGGCTGAGAATTCACATGCAGGACTTCACGGCGCTGCATAAATGTTAGGACAGATACTGATGCTTGTGTCTCTAGCAACCTCGCTTATCCATTTATCTCGAAATCACGACCTCTAAATGACATGGTATCTGGAACGGATTTCTCCGACCTGCTCTCCTCGGTATAGAGATGTCAACGTGCACATCCATTCATCCTCTCTCTCCTGAATGCAGCCATTTATCTGCTGTGTGCCAGGACTGCTCTGGGATTGCTGTTCCTCATTTTTTGGCCTTTTATTCTTGAATGAATAATTTTTGTCTTCTGTTTTCTCCTATACTTATTGGAAAGTAGCACATTCTGTTTCTTTTAGTGGTTATCCTAGAAATTTCACCAAATATATTTAAATTATTGAAGTCTAAAGTTAACCAACACCTTGACCCTCCTCCCAGTAATACAAGTTCCTTTCAAAGTTTCATTCCATTTATCCCCTCTTGAATTTTGTTATTATGGTGTATTTTTAAGTCTGCTTAAAAACAAAAACAACATTATTACTATTGTCTCATATTAATTAATAGTAGTTCACTTTGTTCCATTCTGCATTTCAGATCTTGCGTCTGGAATTACTGTCCTTTAGTTGGTGCTAGGTATATAAATGGCTTTATTTTTACTTCATTTTTTTAATTGAAGTGTAATTGACTTAGAAAATTATATCAGTTTCAAGTATTTGTTGTTGTTCAATCGCCCAGTCATGTCCGACTCTTGGCTACCCAGTTTCAAGCATACGATGTAGCAATTCAATACACGCTACAAAATGATCACCATGATAAATCTAGTCACTTCGTTCTTGAAAGACATTTCACAGGGTATAGACTTTCAGGTTGGCAAGTGGTTCTTTTTAGTACTTTGAAGGCTTTATTCCACTATTTCCAGGATTCAGCGGATGTGTTGAGAAATCGGCTGTCTAGCTTATTCCTTTGCATATGACCTGACTTTTTTTTCTGGCTTAGATTTTTTTCTCTTTGCCAATTTTCAGCGATTTTAATATAATGTACTTTTTAAAGTTAATTTTAGTCTACTTGAGATGCAGTAGGTTTCTTGAATATCTGGATTACTATCTCTTATTAGCCCCTGAAAAATTTCAGATACAAGCATACTTCATGTTCCTGAGCTTTGCTTTACTTTACTTTGCAGATATTGCATTTTTACAGATTGAAGATATACGGCAACCCTACATTTAGCAAGTTTATTGGAGCCATTTTTCCAGTAGCATCTGCTCACTTTGTGTCTCTGTTACATTTTGGCAATTCTTACAGTATTTCAAACTTTTTCATTATTATTGTATTTGTTATGGTGATCTGTGATCAGTGAACTTTTTTACTACTATGACTCATTGAAATCTTAGATAATGGTTAGCATTTTTTAGCAAAAAAATATTTTTTAGTTCAGGCATGTATTCAGCAGTAAAGAATCTGCCTGCCAATGCAGGAGACAAAAGATACATTGGTTTGATCCCTGGGTCAAGAAGATCCCCTGGAGTAGGAAGTGGCACTCTACTCCAGTATTCTTGCCTGGAAAATTCCACAGCCGGAGGAACCTGACAGGCTGCAGTCCAAGGGGCCACAAAGAGTCAGACACGACCGAGCAACTGCACACGTCACTTTTTTTTAAGACATACTGCTATTGCATACTCAAGACTACAGCATAATAGAAACACAACTCTCACCGGCTCTGGGAAACCACAGAGTTTGTGTGACGCACTTTATTGCAGTGTTTGCTTCATTGTGTTGGGCTGGAACTTAACCCACAATGTCTCCAAGCTGTGCCCACATCAGCATTTCAAATACGGCTCTGACCCGTGCTGCCTCTTCTTTCATTGTAGTTCTTCAATATTTACCTTATTATTATTGTATTTCCTCCATCCTTTACCCCCTTTTCTGTATTTTCTGCCTCTTTTTCCCTCTTGATGCCAAATTCAGGATCATTTATCCTGTCTTTTTTCCCAAATATAAGGTGGGCATTCAGTGATTCTTAGTTGCATGAAATGAAATATTGAACTTAAGAAAAGTTCTTACTATGTGAGAATAGCCTTCTGTGAGGTATACAACTTGAAAAAACCTTGACCTGATATAAGCCTTTCAATATTATGTTATAAAAACTGAGGCCTGTAGGATAAATGACTTACTCAAGGTCATAGCACTTGGTAGTAGAATATCTGGCCCCAGAACTCAGGCCTGACTTTAAATCCATTCTTCTTTCCACTTCACCACAAAATTTCTCATTCAAATCCAAAATATTGTAATATGCATAATGACAATATGGATACAGCTTTTCTCTGTTTTCACTTATGAGGAATTACACTGTTATTTACAAAACAATCTGTTTCCTCTCAATGACCAGTGAGAACTAAGCAATATTAGGTGATGTAGGATAGGACCAGGAAGTCCTAAGAGCTCATCAAAGCGGGTTTTGGTGGCTTTCAGTAAGACAGTGACTTACTAGTAGAAAGCCCTCGGGTGAGTAAAGAGAGCATCTCCTCATTCATTAGTCTGGCGAAACCCACCCCGAAGTGTAACAGGAAAAAGAGTAGATGAGAATGAAGTCTCGTCTACACTAATGTGACGGAGAACTTTTAGAGAAAGATAAGGACTTATGCCTGAATAATTAGCCCTAAGACATGAGTCCTTTATCACAATTCTAAGAGCACTTGTCTGTTAAAAATAGATGCTTTTACATGGGTGACAACAAAACTGAAATTAGTTAAACAGTATCTATGAATGCAATCTGTGGGAAGACACAGATTACGGGAAAAAGTGGAAACACAGAGAATATATAAAATAAGCCCAAAGGCATGCAACAGGGTGTATGTATGTGAATGAGTGCAGTGGAGCTAGAGGAGTGAGGGGGAAATTAATTTTTGTCAGTTATTTTGAAAAACTACCAAACAGTAGTGTTGATATATGAATAGATCAATGTAATCTCCTAAAGGACTTTTATGAACATTTGGACTAACTTAAGCAAGTATCCTACAGTGCAGTTTTGAGAAATAGTTTGTATCTTTTCACTTTTGGCTGTTTGAATGTTTCTGAAAATTACATTTACTCATATACTTGCTTATTTCTCCCCAATTGTGTCATTTCCAATACAAAATTGCTGTTGTTATTCAGTCAGTATCATGTCCAATTGTTTGCAACCCCATGGACTGAAGCACACCAGGATTTCCAGTCCTTCACTATCGTCTGGAGTTTGCTCAAACCCATGTCCATTGAGTCGGTGATGCCATCCAAGCATCTCATCCCCTGTCGTCCCCTTCTCCTCCTGCCTTCAATCTTTCCCAGCATCAGGGTCTTTTCCAATGAATTGGCTCTTTGCATCAAGTGGCCAAACTACTGGAGCTTCAGATTCAGCATTAGTACTTTCAATGAATATTCAGGGTTGATTTCCTTTAGGATGGACTGGTTTGATCTTCTTGCAGTCCAAGGCATTTGCAAGAGTCTTCTCCAACACCGTGGTTCAAAAGCATCAATTCTTCGGCGCTCAGCATTCTTTATGGTCTAACTCTCACATCCATACATGACTACTGGAAAAACCATAGCTTTGACTATATGGGCCTTTGTCAGCAAAATGATATCTCTGCTTTTTAATACAGTATCTTGGTTTGTCATAGCTTTTCTTCCAAGGAGCAAGCATCTTTTAATTTCATGGTTGCAGTCACTATCTGCAGGGATTTTGGACCCCAAGAAAATAAAGTCAGCCACTGTTTCCACTGTTTCCCCATCTATTTGCCATGAAGTGGTGGGACCGGATGCCATGATCTTAATTTTTTGAATGTTGAGTTTTAAGCCAGCTTTGTCACTCTCCTCTTTTACTCTCATCGAGAGGCTCTTTGGTTCCTCTTCCTCGTCTTCACTTTCTGCCATTAGGGTGGTTTATGGGATGAGAAAAAGAATAAAATATATTAAACTCCTTGTAGTCACTTGGTCACACTTCTCTCCATCCCTGGCTTTGAAGCAATAATCATTTCCATATGCCTGTTGCGTTCCTCCCAACTGCCTCTTATAGAAAATTGCTTCACACAATAACACATATGATGATAGATACGGAGAGAAACAATTATTTCATGTTCTTCTCCCACCACCCTTATTTTCATCCTTTGTCTCCATCAGGGTAAACTCACTAGTCCCAAGTCTCAGCATAACATGCCTCTAAGCGCAGCTTTCCAGAGAGGAGGGCCACCCCCTGTGTATAGAGCAAAGAAGGATGGCTGCATCGCCTGAGTCTATGGGGAAGGAGACCGCATCCAAGCCTAAGGCACCAGCTACTGGCCATGTGCTTCCTGCCTGTAACCTCAGAGTGACAAAGTGAAGGATGCAGACTAACTACCCCCTCCTTCCCTTCACTCCACAAAGAGTGTCGTCATACCTGTAACCCCAGAGTGACAAAGTGAAGGATGCAGACTAACATACCCCCTCCTTCCCTTCACTCCACAAAGAGTGTCGTCATACCTGTAACCCCAGAGTGACAAAGTGAAGGATGCAGACTAACATACCCCCTCCTTCCCTTCACTCCATAAAGAGTGTCGTCATACCTGTAACCCCAGAGTGACAAAGTGAAGGATGCAGACTAACTGCCCCCTCCTTCCCCTCACTCCATAAAGAGTGCCGTCATACCTGTAACCCCAGAGTGACAAAGTGAAGGATGCAGACTAACTGCCCCCTCCTTCCCCTCACTCCATAAAGAGTGCCGTCATACCTGCAAGTGATCTGATCTGACACTCTCTCTGAGACCATCTCTTCTCAAGCAGCCATCTGCATTCAAGCCATCTGTCTGCTTCTCTTGCTTATTAGTCTCGTCCCTGAGAAACCAATTGTAGTATCTGCTAATCCTTCAAGGCCACGAAATAGTATTGATAAGAAATTGGAAAGGATGACATTTTGTTGCACATAGTCTGCATCCTTACAGTGCAAAACAAAGCACTGAAAATTTAATTTCTCTCAGGATAGAAAGTCAAGCAAGAACATTCATCCCTCAATGTGTATTTTTTTTTTCTGTCTCCTCCTTTTTTTTTCGGTTAGTTGGTTGAAATTTAATTTATTTTGTGTCCTGAAACTGATTAGGGTAAATTTTTTTGTCCTAATTTTTCTTCTTTGCTTGCTTGTCATGACTGATGTGCATAAAGAGGCAATTATTCACCCAAACCATTCAACCCTAATGTTTTTTCCAAATTTCAGTTTTAATCCAGGGGGAGTTTTAGAATTAGCAGCATAGAAAGAGCACTGGTTGATTTGTCAGACATCCTAACGTCAGGACTCAAGATTTGAAGTTTGGATAGGTTATTTGACATAATTTACTTTGTTAGATATAATTTAAAGATAATAATGTCTTTTTTATTGAACTCTAGTTGGTTTGCATTATTAGCTTCAGGTGTACAACATAGTGATTCAATATTTTTATAAATTATACTCCATTTAAAATTATTACAGAATAATGGCTATAGTTCACTGTGCTGTACAGCATGCCCTTGTTACTTATTTTACACCCGGTTGTTTGTGCCTCTTAGTTCCCTAAGCACCTCTCGCCTCTCCTCCCTCACTCTCCCTGCTGATAACTGCCGGTTCTCTGTATCTGTGAGTCTGTTTCCTTTTTGTTTTTACCATTTTTTTTTATTTTTTTGATTCCATAGACAAGTGATAATACAGAATGCTCTTTGCCTTTTCCTGTCTGGCTTATTTCACTAAGCACAACATTCTGCAGGTCCGTCCGTGTTATCGCACACGGCAGAGTCTCACGGACTAGTCATGTTCTGTTGTGTGTAAACCGCACCTTCTTTACCCGTTCAGCAGTCGATCGGCACTTAGACTGCTTCCGTACCTTGGCTGCTGCAGATAATGATGCTAACACTGAGCTGTGTGTCTTTTCAAATTAGTGTTTTTCTTTCCTTTGAATCTATACCCAACAGTAGAATTGCTGGATCATATGGCAGCTCTATTTTCAGTTTTTTTGAAGAACCTCCGTGTTGTTTTCCGCAGCGGCTGCACCGATTTTCATTTCCAACAACGGTGCACGAGGGTTCTCTTTCCTCCGCATCCTCTCCAGCGTCTGATACTTGCAGACGCTTTGACGATAGCTGTTCTGACAGGTGTGCGGTGGTGTCTTGTGGTTTTGATTTGCGTTTCTGTAACGACTCGTGGTGTTGAGCATGTTTTCATGTGCTTGGCGACCATCTGTGTATTTTCTTTGGAAAACTGCCTATTCAGGCCTTCTGCTTGTTTTTTAAGTAGTTTCTTTGTTTTCTGATGTTGAGCTGTTTGTATATTTTGGATATTAACCCTCTACTGGTCGTATCATTTGCAACTACTCAGTAGGTTGCCTTTCACGTCAATGGTTTCCTTTGTTGCGCAAGAGCTTTTATATTTAAGTCCCATTTGTTTATGCTTGTCTTTTGCCCTAGGAGACAGGCCTCCCCCCGCCACCCAAATATTGCTGCCATTTATGGCAGACTTTTCTGATTAGTTCTCTTCCAGGAGTTTTATGGTTTCAAGTTTTATATTTAGATCTTTAATCTGTTTTGAGCTTATTTTAGTTTATGGTGTGAGGAAATACTGGTTTGCATGCAGCAGTCTAGTTCTCTCAGCATCACTTACTGAAGAGACTGTCTCTGCTCCGTTGTTCACTCTTGCCTCCTTTGCCGTAGAGTAACTGACCATGAGTTTACGGGTTTATTTCTGGGCTCTGTTCTCTGTTTCTTTGATCTGTCTGTTTTAAACCTCATCATCTTCTAAAAATAACCCATAAAGTTGCTTCAAAAGACGAAATAATTCATTAATTCATTCATTCAATTATCTGCCTACCCCTCTATCTATCCAACCAATAATCCATTCTTTTGAAAAATATATATTACAAACTTACACCAGGAAGCGCGAATAAGGCAGCAAATAAAGCAGAAAATGTCTGTCCTCATAAAGGTTAATTTCTAGCAGGGAAAAATAAATAGGTTATAATAATTAAGCCACATAGTAGGCCAGGTGATCATAGGTGTCATGGAGAGAAGCCAGGTGGGGAGGCGGGTTATGGAGCCAGGGTTTGAAACTGAAAGAAAAGGAGGTCTTCACAGAGGAGGTGACGTCTGAGCAAAGTCCTCAAGGAGGCGAGAGAGTGAGTCATGTGGGAATCTTGGGGAAAGGCGTTTTAGCCAAGGAGAGAGCAGGTAGAAAATCCCTGAGCCAGGAACCAGCCTGCACAGTCAAGGAGAAACCAGGAAGCCGGTGAGGCTAAAGCATCTTGAGGAAGGGCAGGGGGGAAGGTCAGATCGAAGAATACGGGGTGATGGTGAGCAAACACGGGGGCTGCCGCCACGAGGGGCTGGTGTCCCGTCAGGGCGCCACGGACACCAGAGAAAAGGGGGCAGAGACGAGGCACCAGCTGACATGGGTTTAATGCTGTGGGAAAACAAGCAGCCTTGCGGTGGAGAGGACGCAGCAGGAAGGGCAGAAAGAGAGACTAGTAAAGAGTCGGGCCATCATCTGGGCCAGGCTCGTGGGAGTAAGGCGGTGAGACTAGTAAAGGGACTAGTAAAGAGGCGGTGCCATCATCTGGGTCAGGCTTGTGGGAGTAAGGCGGTGAGACTAGTAAAGGGACTAGTAAAGAGTCGGGCCATCATCTGGGCCAGGCTCGTAGAGGTAAGGCGGTGAGACTAGTAAAGAGACTAGTAAAGAGTCGGGCCATCATCTGGGCCAGGCTCGTGGGAGTAAGGCAGTGAGACTAGTAAAGGGACTAGTAAAGAGGCGGTGCCATCATCTGGGCCAGGCTCGTAGAGGTAAGGTGGTGAGACTAGTAAAGAGACTAGTAAAGAGTCGGGCCATCATCTAGGCCAGGCTCATAGAGGTAAGGCGGTGAGACTAGTAAAGAGACTAGTAAAGAGGCGGTGCCATCATCTGGGCCAGGCTCGTGAGAGTAAGGTGGTGAGACTAGTAAAGAAACTAGTAAAGAGGCAGTGCCATCATCTGGGCCAGGCTCGTGGGAGTAAGGTGGTGAGACTAGTAAAAGGACTAGTAAAGAGTCGGGCCATCATCTGGGCCAGGCTTGTAGCAGTAAGGTGGTGAGAAGTGGTAAATTCTGAGATGTTCTGAGAGTCGGGTCAGATTGATTGGCTTTGTAGGAAGAAAAGAGTGAAATGAAGGATGCTGATCGGATTTGGCCTGCGGAGTCTGACCAGTGGAGCTTCTGTATGCTGACATGGTAGGACGGGACCGACTGGGACGGGCCAGCTGGCGGGGAAGGTGACGGGACCGACTGGGGATGGGCCAGTTTGGCGGGGAAGGTGAGGAGGCAGGCAGGGGATGGGTTGGAAGAGAGCCCACCAGGAGGTAGCCCACACTGTGCTCCTGGGGCTGGGAAGCAGGTGATGGGCTGGCCGGTCGGCCGGCCACCCTGGCTGGAAGGTTCTCTCCTCTTGTGGAGGGCGATGGGCAGGCAGAAGGGGACCAGCCTCGGCTGAAGACACAGTGCGGTTCTCACTCGGAACTCTCCCCGGGGTAAAGGTAAGAGGCCCTCTCTCTATATGACTTGAACTGGCTTGCACTTCCTCAGTCTCGAGACCAGGCACAGTCAGCTTCACACCCCATCCGCTTACAACCCTTCCTGAACACCGTGAGTGGTAAGACTGGAAGGGACCTCCATGGTCCTGTCCACACTTGAAATCCACACTTTGATGGCTATGTGATTGTATACCTCTTTGAAAAAGAAAGTTTCAGGTGAAATCAAATCCTTTTGCTGATGTCCCAGTCCCTCATCATTTTGCTCGGTACATTTTTGCCTTTTTTTTTTTTTTTCGCCTGAAGCTAGACATTGTGCGTGTGAAGCTTTGTTCTCACCACCATGCTAACACAGACAAGACATTCTTTTGCCACCATGCACAATTATCAGTGATTTGATCAACAGTCCCATGAGTTCTCAGAACTATGTCTTTCCAAAACTGGAAATGAAATTTAGGGGTATCAAGAAGAATTGTTATGGCAGTTTAAAATCAATATCTAAGATTACAATGAACACCGATGAGAACTAAAATAATTGTGCTGAGGTGGTAGACTGTACGTATTTTCTTTTTTCCCAGTGTTTTTGTTATTATAAAATATACAGGAAAGAACCATAGACATAGTTAGTTCTATATTGAATTGATATAGAGTGTTGAAACATTTGATTTTAAAAATATCCTTGTTTTGAACAACATTACAAAGTTAGTATACTGTGTGTTTGTGCTACATGCCAGTTCTTTGTGCTGTAATATAATTGCTTTGCGATATTGTGTTGGCTTCTGCTGCACAACGAAGTGAATCAGCTATATGTATACATACATCCCTTCCTTCTTGGACTGCCTTCCATGCTCACCCCCATCCCAGCACCCCAGGTCATCCCAGAGCATCAGGTTGGGCTCCCTGTGGCATGCAGCAGGCCCCACTAGGGCTGAGCTCCCTGTGATATACAGCAGGCCCCACTAGGGCTGAGCTCCCTGTGGTATACAGCAGGCCCCACTAGGGCTGAGCTCCCTGTGATATACAGCAGGCCCCACTAGGGCTGGGCTCCCTGTGGTATACAGCAGGTCCCACTAGGGCTGAGCTCCCTGTGGTATACAGCAGGTCCCACTAGGCCTGGGCTCCCTATAGTATACAGCAGGCCCCCACAAGGCCTGGGCTCCCTGTGGTATACAGCAGGTCCCACTAGGCCTGGGCTCCCTGTGGCATGCAGCAGGTCCCACTGGCTGGCTGCTTTACACATGGTGATGCGTATACGGCAATCCCAGTCTCCCGAATGGTCTCACCAGCCCCTTGCTGCCCTGCGTCCGCATATTCATTCTTTATGTCTGCGTCTCTCTTCCTGCTTGAGTGCCCTGCTCAGCCCAGTCCCCTCCGTGGAGAAGCTGGGATGCCCAGGGCGGGGAAAGCACGGGGCCAGTCCTTGAAGCAAATGGAAACAGAAGTTGGATGATACGGACTCCTGAGGCTGGAGCGTGAGGGGTCATTTTCCATTTTGGAGTACAGGTTTGGAAGATATTCTTTCTGAGCAATCATTTCGTTTCCTGAAACCTCCAGGAAGAAGATGAGGAGTGAAACTTGGGCAGGAGGAGGAATCCAAATGCATCTTCTTAGTTTTCTAGGGAAATGTTGTATGGGTTCTGGGGCCTAGACTTAGGGAGTTTCTGTGTCTCTACAAGATGCTTAGATGGGACTTTGGCTTTGTCGGCTTGGAGCACGGCGGGCCCGCTGAGGAGACGGAGACCATGGTGCTGGCCAGCCAAGGGCTGCCCAGGCTCTCGGGGAGCAAGAGCGATGGAGCACTCAGCCCTGTCTGTCTGCATACAGGGGCTCCTTTACTCTGTGCGCCAGACCCAGTTCCTGAGAAGAATGGTCCTCCTCCTCTGCAAAGTGGTTTTGTAAGAAATGGCATTCACAGACTCTGTCTCTCTGGCCTAACTGGTGGGCCTGTGAACAAAGCTTGTATAATCAGGACTCTTCCCTGAAGCTGGGAGGGAGAATCCTCTATTTCCCTCTGGACTGTGAGCTGCAAATAGATGACTTCAAAGTTGCCAGATTCCCCCAGAACGTGGAGTACTGCTGAGAGAATGGAGGCAGGAGCCAAGATGACAAATGAGCAGACGTGGAGTGCCTGGGATGGGAGGTGGTAAGGTAAGGCGGGGAGACTGAGATGGGAGGCAGTAAGGTAAGGCGGAGAGAGGGCAGGCTTTGCCCTGTGTAGCCCCTGTGTTCCTGGGCCACTCCGCTCCTGCACGCCTGGGACACCACTCGGACCTTTTCCCTGCTTTTCAGTAGATCGTCCTTTACAAAAATACAACTAGAATTTTAAGTTGATGTTTCCTTTGAGTTTGGTTTCTTTTATTGCAAACCATATAAAGTAGACTGGCACAGGGAAATGCATACCTTTTCTAAAAGTCGTGGTCCGTCTTTCCAACATTCACAAGCAGGCAGGTGGGAGAGAGACGGGGCGCGTGGCTAGAGGGCTTCTGCGGTGATTGTTTCTTTTCCTGTCCCCCCCTCCACCCACCTTCCCTTCTCCCTTCCCTGCCTGCCCGCCCACTCTCTTTTCCTAAAATTGAGAGTAAGAGGGTAGACGTGGATGAAGAATCAGGAAAGGTAATTAACTGAATTAATCACTGGAATCACTACCTATCTAGTGTCCAATTTAAGTAGGGATTCAATGTAGTCAAAACAGCTGGGAGAGGAAGAAAGCTAATGTTAACCTGTCCTTGTTACCTCTCCAGCATAGGAGAGACCCTCTGTCTCTGCTACCTTGTCTAGTGCCTATGAGTGGAGAAGGCAATGGCACCCCCTCCAGTGTTCCTGCCTGGAGAATCCAGGGATGGGAGAGCCTGCTGGGCTGCCGTCTATGGGGTCGCACAGAGTCGGACACGACTGAGTGACTTCACTTTCACTTTTCACTTTCATGCACTGGAGAAGGAAATGGCAACCCACTCCAGTGTTCTTGTCTGGAGAATCCCAGGGACAGGGGAGCCTGGTGGGCTGCCGTCTATGGGGTCGCACAGAGTCGGACACGACTGTAGTGACTTAGCCGCAGCAGCAGCAGTATCTGTGAGAGTCTTTTAAAAGCAGTTGTGTCCATTGCATGTTCTTTATGGCCATTCTGTACTGACTGCCATCATCGGCTAGGCCCAGAATGAGCCGTGTTGCTGGAAGGGCCTTGATGGAGTGCTCTAGTGAGGTCATCTGGCCCCATCTCTGAGTCAGGCCCCTTGGGTCCCGTAACACCTATTACAAAGAAAGCCGGGGAGAGGCGCTCCCTGGAGGTGTGTGGTGCTCCCTACTCTTTCCGCTCAGCCCCCATCATTCTTAGGCTTACTTTGCAGACTCTGGAACTGGAGGCTCGTATTATGGCAGCAATCTTAAAAGAGAAAGTGTTTCCACGTGAGTATAAACAGAAGTCCTGGAACTGAGTCTTATTCATTCCATGCAATTGCAAAACCAGTTAAAGATCATACAATAGATCCCTGGAGTCAAATCATGCTGATGCTTCATACTGACTGTGTGACCTCAGATATGTTCATGACTTCTCTGAACCTCAGAAATGGCCAGCAAAGCCAAAGCCGGGTGACCTTTTTAGCTGGGTCACCAGCTAAAATTTGGTGCCGTGATCTACTATCAGAAAACTAAATTTGTATAACCTGACTTGTTTACTATGTTTTTTTAGAGGTCCTAGAAGTCAACACTTTGGTTCAAAAACTGCAGTCTACTTAACTCAGGATATGTAGTGCCTTAACCTTCATGCTTAACTCACATGGATTGTGGTGGTATTTATCCTTACATTGCCTTTGAAACTTGATTTTAGCAGTAGCTGAGGCAATCTTATTGAAAAGCAAAGGTTATGGTCACTCAACTTTTGCTTGAAAAACATCCCTCTGATGTTTTCTTTCTAAGTAGAAAGAAGCTTTTACTAATTCATTCTAAACTTTTTGCCTTTCATCAAAATCCTGAAATTTTTGTATAATTATAGAGTCTCATGAATGTTTTTAATATTGTTTTCATATTGTGCACAAGTTTTAAAGAATCACTGACTTTTCTTTCAGCTAAAAACATTTAAAACACCATGCAGAGTTGAGGGAGAGGGAAGTTCAAACAGAAATTGTCTGCAAATCAAACCTGGCTCTTATAACACTTTGTTGTGACATCTGAAAACAAGCAAAGAGGTAACACAAGGAATGAGGAAGGAACGAGCCTGGCCACAGATGAGAGCCCAGATGAGAATTCCCGATTTCTGGGGCAGGCGTCGCTACCTCTGTCATCCTCCTCACTGTGTGAGTCTTGCTCATGAGGTGTGGGTTAACTAGACGTGTTCACTGCCCCACAGCACGACAGACTCTGAAGAGGCATTATGTCCAAGTATTCTAATTCCCAAGTCCAGTCAGGGCCCTTTGTATGCCATCATCTGCAATGCACCGTGCGGGAGGTGGCGTGAGACAGTGGGGCCCGGGAGACCTGAGGTTTTACTCCTTCGTCCCCGGAGGTGACCTCAGAAAGGCACTTCACCTACGTGAGTCTGAGGTTCTGGGTCTGAAAGATGAGGAGACTGACAGCTACCTCTTAAGAAACCTGTCGTTTCAATGGAAGGAATATAGGAGAGCACCCAGCAAAGGAACCCAAAGGAAATTACTTCCCTGGGTTTTCTTTAGAATCTTCCCTCTTACTCACTCTAAGTTGATTTGCTAATGAAAAGCATGAGCAATTGTCTGAGTTTATTCAGGAAAAAGAAACAAATAAGTGAATAGAAGGTCAAACAACAAGATGCCGCTACCCTTTTCTCATGAGACTTCCGCTCCTGCCATTACATGAAGGGTCCTTAATGTTGCAGAGAAGGGCTGGGTGGAGTTCAGGCGGCTCACAGGGGTCTGCGTGTGGAGCCAGGGGAGAGAGAAAGCTTATTACTGCAGGAGTTTCACTTGGGGCCCTTCGGGGCCCACACGCGCGTGCTTTGTGTCGAATAGCCTCCTGCCAGTTCCCTAAGCTTTATTGAACATCTTTTGCTGACCTTTTCCTCTCTCCACACCTAGAGGCCATATTCTGTGTGCTTTCCCCCTCCAGCCCAGGCTTGTGAGCCAGCCATCTGCTGAAACCCCACCCCGAGTGCTCAGAACCCATGGCGCTCACAGGACTGCCCCCAGGACGCGCGGTTTCAGGAGGGCCTTTGGGGAATCATCCCTGCAGTCATCTCTCTGTCAGCACGGTAGGTGCCGATCTTTGACAGTTAGCTGATACACACTTCTGACTGTGCTGCCCACCTCTTAAATAAAATCCTAAAATCCATTAGTGCGTTAAACAAATGATCTCAGGAGGTGGCGGAGATACTAGTAGCATCTGGCTTATTCAGATTGTATTCAAAGTAAAAAAATGGGCGCAGGTTGTCCAGACGCCGCTCCAGTTTTATAAGCTGCTGTAACATCACCGAGTGAGAGAAAGATGGCAGTTTCAGTCTCATCATTAAATATGTCGTATTCAGACCTAGAAACATGTCTAGATTTCATTTCAAAACATGAAACAGGTATGGATGGTAACACAGAACAGTGTTCCCACGGTAAAAAGGACTGCACAAATCAATATTTATCCTGCACTTTATGGGGCTTCAATGTCCATTGTGTGGAAGCTGGGTAGTGAAGGAGTTAAAGTTGGGAGGGAGGAAATTTTAATTACTTTTCTTTCAGTAAAACTAGAGAAGCCTTTATAGAGAAGGTAGATGTGTATAAATCCTTAGAAAATAAAGCGTGGCCAAGAGCTTTTAAAAATTAGAAAAAAATGTTGATGCAATCGTCTTTCGGTGCATCTTACAGGAGCTGGACACGACTTAGTGACTGAACCACCAGCACCACTGTTGAAAGAAGTTGAAAGAAGATAAAGTGAAGTGAAGTGAAGTCGCTCAGTCGTGTCCGATTCTTTGCGACCCCATGCACTGTAGCCTACCAGGCTCCTTGGTCCATGACGTTTTCCAGGCAAGAGTACTGGGGTGGGTTGCCATTTCCTTCTCCAGGGGATCTTCCCGACCCAGGGATTGAACCTAGATCGCTTGCATTGTAGGCAGACGCTTTTACCGTCTGAGCCACCAGGGAAGATAGAAGTGTCTTAATTGAGTCGCTAACGCTAAGCAGAATTCCAGAGAGAGCATCTAGCTTCCACTTTGCTTAAAATCTAGTGGGAGCCAGTCTCCCTTACTGAGACAGTGCAAGGTCTTCCTTCCTGATATGACACCTTATGGGTTCTCAGAGCAGAGAACACCTAAACTGGAGTACAGACCTCTGTTAACTGAAACGCCCCGGAAAACGGCCACCCCTGAAAGTCTGACCGCACCCATTACACTAAAGCAAGGCCTAGCCACTATTCTTAAGTTGAAGTGTGATTAAAGAGATCCTCCTTTTGACTTTTCTTTCACACAAATTTCATCTCACATTTATAGTTCATTCTGCCTTAATTTCCCCCGTTATGTCAAAATTTTTCAAATGCCTGTGTCTTAGATTTCTCTTTAATTTCTCCCATTCCTTCGCTATTACCATGGTATTTCTTTTTTTCTCAGATATCGCTCCCATTTGGCACTAGTCTTTTAAAATCTATGCATAAGAACCTTATATCCATGGGAACAATGATCTGCATTCAAATCTTCTCATATTTTTACTTCTTTATAAGACTGTAAAAGAAGATTTCTCTTTGCACTCCCCCATCACAATGCAGATCCGCTTCTCATGTGGACAACACGGCCTCTCCTTTAGTTTTTCCAAGTTCAATCAATTGTGTCGATCAGTTGTTAAGTCATGTCTGACTCTTTGTGACCCCATGGACAGCAGCACGCCAGGCCTCCCTGTCCATCACCATCTCCTGGAGTTTACCCAAACTCATGTCCATTGAGTCGGTGATGCCATCCAACCATCGCATCCTCTGTCGTCCCCTTCTCCTCCTGCCCCCAATCCTTCCCAGCATCAGGGTCTTTTCAAATGAGTCAGTTCTTCGCATGAGGGGGCCAAAGTATTGGAGTTTCAGCTTCAGCATCGGTCCTTTCATTGAATATTCAAGGTTGATTCCCTTTTGCATTGACAGGTGTGATCTCCTTGCAGTCCAAGGGACTCTCAAGAGTCTTCCCCAACAACCACAATTCGAAAGCATCAATTCTTTGGTGCTCAGCCTTCTTTATGGTCCAACTCTCACATCTGTACACGACTAGAAGGAAAAATCCTAACTTTGATTGTATGGTCCTTTGTCAGCAAAGGGGTATCTCTGCTTTTTAATACACTGTCTATGTTTGTCTTAGCTTTTCTTCCAAGGAGCAAGATTTTGATTTCATGGCTGCAGTCACCAACCACAGTGATTTTGGAGCCCAAGAAAATAAAGTCTGTCACTATTTCCATTGTTCCCCCATCTATTTGCCATGAAGTGATGGGACCAGATGCCTTGATCTTAGTTTTTTGAATGTTGAGTTTTAAGCCAACTTTTCACTCTCCTCTTTCACCTTCATCAAGAAACCCTTTCGTTCCTCTTCACTTGCTGCCATTAGGGTGGTATCACGTGCATATTTGAGGTTGTTGATATTTCTCCCAGCAATCTTGATTCCAGCTTGTGATTCACTGAGCCTGGCATTTCACATGATGTACTCTGCATAGAAGTTAAATAAGCAGGGTGACAATATACAGCCTTGGGGAACTCCTTTCCCAATTTTGAACCAGTTCATTGTTTCATGTCCGGTTCCAAATGTTGCTTCTTGACCTGCATACAGGTTTCCCAGGAGACAGGTTAGGTGGTCTGGTATTCTTATCTCTTTAAGAATTTTCCAGTTTGTTGTGATCCACACAGTCAAAATCTTTAGTGTAGTCAAGGAAGCAGAAGTAGATGTTTTTCTGAAATTCTCTTGCATTTAAAACTGGAATTGTATAACACAAAGATGAATGGCAAAATCCATCCAATAATTTGAGTTTTTAACTTCTCATTACTTAGAATGATATTAAATGGAAAACAAAATGTCATAACAAGTCAAGAGTGTATAAGAAAGGTTTCCTTTAATGCCAGTTTTTTCCCTGTACTTTGAATAAGGGCCTCTCAATTTCATTTTGCCCTGTAAGTTATATACTTGGTCCCGGTTCTGTCTTTAGACAATCATGATGGCTTCTGAGTGATTTGGATAGAACCCTAGTTGCCGCCTACAGCTTCCTCAGCATCTGTAATGACTAGATATTCCGGGTTCATCTTGAACATTTCTGTCCCAGACTTGAAATCACACATTTCTCTGAGAAGTTCTGGATCCGTTGAAGTTGAAGTTAGCGTTTGAGACCACAGTCTGGGCACGAGACGTGCTGACTGCAGTGTGGCTGTTGTGTCTGTATCATGACAGGAGACGATACTAGGAAACACTCTTTTCTTTTCCCCTTCTTACTGAGATTTACCCATGTAGTTGCTAGTAGTTGAAGTTTATTTTTGTTGCCATCTCATCTTTTATTCTGTGACAATATCAAAATGTCTGTCTATTCCATCATTGGGAGACATTCAGATTGCTTCCATTTTTGGCTATTGTATGCAGTGTTGTTGAGAATATTCTTGTACTTATCTGTTAGTGAAGGTGTGTACCATAGTGAAGTGTGTACCATTTCTGTTGGGTATACACTTAATGGTGCAGCTGTTGGATATGTTGATATTTAGCTTTAATAGGTACTGGAACTAATTACCAAAGGGATTGGAATACTTATGCTCCCACCCACAGATATGAGAAGACTAGTTCTCTACTTATTTACCACTGCTTGGTACATTTTAGCAATTGTACTGGATTTATGTGATATTACGTCATTGGTGGTAATTTATACTTCCCTGATGATGAATAAAAAGGAGATTGTTTAATATGCTTATTAAATATTTAGATATCTTCTTTTGTTGAACTCCTCACTCTCTGTCTCTATCTCCCCCTATAGGGGGGAGATAATTCGTAAAAGTCTTATATTCTTCAGGACTGTCTTTATATTGCAGGTTTTTTTGCATTTTCCTATAAGTTTAGGATGTAGAAATGAATTTTCTGTTAGTTTTGCAACTACATCTTTTTTTTGAGATAATTGACAAATTTTTATTCGGCCACATGATTGAATAATTTAGAATTTTAGTTTCACCATAAAGTTTGCTTGCTGTCATATGTTCATTTAAATGATCAAGCAGTTCCTAAGATTTGCTTGCCACACTTTCACAAGTTTGATCGGGGAAAGGGCCAGAATGGATGTAGAAGGTTTATTACTTGGTACGTGTTACATCAGTTCTCTTAGCTTCCCCTCCCGAACTTCCGTGGGAAGGAGGCCTGGGGCATGTTGCCCACACAGGTCTGTGTCGCAGCTGAGCACCACTGAGTATTAGAAACACCTAATCTCGTAAGAGGCTGCTGCAAACCTGCCCACTCTCCCCTCAAGAGAGAAATTGGGTTTATTATCCAGGAATGTCAGCAGATGGCTCCAGAGAGGGGAGTCTCTGCATCTATCCAGAAGCACGCATTATCTCTTGCTTCTGAGGCCTTTGATATTCAAACTTACCCCCTTTCTTAGAAAGCCTAGACCTTGCAGAAATGAAAATATAAAAGGAGGATTTTCTTCAAACTTATGTAAATTCACTTCAGAACTCTTCAGAATTGTTTTGGATTTTTCGTTAGCTAATTCATTGAATTTTCTATATACACAACCATGTCTTCTGTGAATAATGGTGGTTTTATTTTTGTTTCCAACCTTTGAATCTTTGATTTCATCTTCTTGTCTCACTGCTTTGCTTGGGACCGCCAACCAGTGTTGGACAAAAATAGTGTTAGGGAGTCTTCTGGCTTATTCCTCACTTCAGGGAGAAAGTGCTCATCATGGATGATATCAGACTGCTGGAGACAACTTAGATGAGGGAAGTTCTCTTTTATTTCTAATTTGCTAACGGTTTTTAAAAGATAATAAATGGGTATTGAATTCTTGTCAAATGCTTTTTTGGCCTCTGTTTACATATAATTGTACATCTCTACTTTTTAGCTATTAGTATGGGACATTATACTGATAGATTAAAAAACTTTTTAATGGGAGGATAACTGCTTTGCAATGTTGTGCTGGTTTCTGCTGTACAACAGCATGAATCAGCTATAAATATACATGTGTCCCCTCCATCTGGAGGCTCCACCCCCCCGCCCCGTCCACCCTCTAGGTCATCACGGACCACCGAGCTGAGCTCCCTGTGTTACAGAGCGGCTGCCCCCAGCTCTCTCTGTTTCACATACGCTGTGTATAGATGTCACTGCTGCTCTTGTAGTTTGTCTCACCTGGCTCTTCTCCCACCTGCCGTGTGCACAGCTCGGTTCTGTACATCTGTATCTCTGTCCTGCCCTGAAAATATTAAGGAATACATATGGATAATTTGAAAGCATTTACTGTTTCTCTCCTTTGAAAGTATTTTACAATACTGGCATTAGGTCTTTAAATACTTGAAGAAATTCACCTGGAAATGCATCCTGACTTGGGGTATATTTTATGTTCAGTTCAGTTCAGTTGCTCAGTCATCTCCGACTCTTTGCGACCCCATGAACTGCAGCACGCAGGCCTCCCTGTCCATCACCAACACCCAGAGTCCAACCAAACCCATGTCCATCGAGTCAGTGATGCCATCCAGCCATCTCATCCTCTGTTGTCCCCTCTCCTCCTACCCCTAATCCTTCCCAGCATCAGGGTCTTTTCAAATGAGTCAGCTCTTCGAATCAGGTAGCCAAAGTACTGGAGTTTCAGCTTCAACATCAGTCCTTGCAATGAACACCAAGGACTGATCTTCTTTAGGATGGACTGGTTGGACCTCCTTGCAGTCCAAGGGACTCTCAAGAGTCTTCTCCAACACCACACTTCAAAAGCATCAATTCTTCGGCACTCAGCTTTCTTTATAGTCCAACTCTCACATCCATACATGACCACTGGAAAAACCATAGCCTTGACTAGATGGACCTTTGTTGGCAAAGTAATGTCTCTGCTTTTTAATATGCTGTCTAGGTTGGTCATAACTTTCCTTCCAAGGAGTAAGCATCTTTTAATTTCATGGCTGCAGTCACCATCTGCAGTGATTTTGGAGCCCCCAAAAATAAAGTCAGCCACTGTTTCCATTGTTTCCCCATCTATTTGCCATGAAGTGATGGGACCAGATGCCATGATCTTAGTTTTCTGAATGTTGAGCTTTAAGCCAACTTTTTCACTCTCCTCTTTCACTTTCATCAAGAGACTCTTTAGTTCTTCTTCACTTTCTACCATAAGGGTAGTGTCATCTGCATATCTGAGGTTATTGATATTTTCCCGGCTATCTTGATTCCAGCTTCTGTTTCTTCTAGCCCAGCGTTTCTCATGATGTACTCTGCATATACATTCAATAAGCAGGGTGGCAATATACAGCCTTGATGTACTCCTTTTCCTATTTGGAACCAGTCGGTTGTTCCATGTCCACTTCTAAGTGTTGCGTCCTGACCTGCATACAGGTTTCTCAAGAGGCAGGTCAGGTGGTCTGGTATTCCCATCTCTTTCAGAATTTTCCACAGTTTATTGTGATCCACACAGTCCACAGAGGCGTAGTCAATAAAGCAGAAATAGATGTTTATTTGGAACTCTCTTGCTTTTTCGATGATCCATCGGATGTTGGCAATTTGATCTCTGATTCTTCTGCCTTTTCTAAAACCAGCTTGAACATCTGGAAGTTCACGGTTCATGTATTGCTGAAGCCTGGCTTGGAGAATTTTAAGCATTACTTTACTAGTGTGTGAGATGAGTGCAATTGTGCGGTAGTTTGAGCATTATTTGGCATTGCCTTTCTTTGGATTAGATTGAAAACTAACTTTTTCCAGTCTTGTGGCCACTGCTGAGTTTTCCAAATTTGCTGGCATATTGAGTGCAGCACTTTCAAAGCATCATCTTTCAGGATTTGAAATAGCTCAACTGGAATTCCATCACCTCCACTAGCTTTGTTCGTAGTGATGCTTCCTAAGGACCACTTGACTTCACATTCCAGAATGTCTGGCTCTAGGTGAGTGATCACACCATCGTGATTATCTGGGTCATGAAGATCTTTTTTGTACAGTTCTTCTGTGTATTCTTGCCACATCTTCTTAATATCTTCTGCTTCTGTTAGGTCCATACCATTTCTGTCCTTTATCGAGCCCATCTTTGCATGAAATATTCCCTTGGTATCTCTCATTTTCTTGAAGAGATCTCTAGTCTTTCCCATTCTGTTGTTTTCCTCTATTTCTCTGCACTGATCGCTGAGGAAGGCTTTCTTATCTCTCCTTGCTATTCTTTAGAACTCTGCATTCAGATGGGTGTATCTTTCCTTTTCTCATTTGCTTTTCGCTTCCCTTCCTTTTTCGGCTCTTTGTAAGGCCTCCTCAGGCAGCCATATTTTGTGTGGGAAGGTTTAAATAATTAATTTTATTATTTTAATAGATTGCAAACTATTCAGAATTTAGTTTTTTGATTTCATCAGTTCTCTTTTTCAAGGAAATTGTTCCTTTTATCTGTATTTTAAAATTCATTGAATTTTGAACTTATCTTTACTGTGCTCTTCTATTTTCTCTGGAGTTGATTTGCTTTATTTTATTTAGCTTTTTGAATTGAAAAATCAGATTGTTGATTTTTTTCAGTCTTTTCCAATCTATCTTTTGAAGATTGTACCTTTTCTTTTTGGCACTGTTTTAGTTACATCCTGCAGGTTTAAAATTTGGATGTCGTATCTTCATAACTTTTAAAGTCTGTCTCGTGTCTTTCGTGCTCTGTTGGAGGAGGTCATCTAGAGGACGTGACAGCACATTGACCTGTGAGCTGGATCCCGGCAACTGCAGGTTCCTCATCTCCTGCCTGTTGTTGGAATGTACTTTCCACTCACCATTCCCCACAGCAGGAAGGAACCAGTTTCAAGGGTGCAGCCTTGAGAGAGCTGGGTGCTGTTGAGACCATCTGGATGGTATGTGACTGAGCTCAAGGTCTCCAGATAAACTTGAAGATTCTTGTGGGCAGGACGGAGGTCTACTCATTTTTAGCAGCTGCCCAAGACAACTCTCCCATGTACATTTCCTTGCTTATTTAACCTGCCACCTGCCAGTCGGGAGTGGCCTGCCTCTTTGGTTTCTGCTTGCCCTCTGTATACTGTTCATCCTGTCCATGGGGCTCTCAAGGGAAGGGTGCTGAAGTGGTTTGCTGTACCCTGCTCCAGTGGACCACATTCTGTCAGACCTCTCCACCGTGACCTGTCCTTCTTGGGTGGCCCTACAAGGCGTGGCTCCTAGTTTCATTGAGTTAGACAAGGCTGTGGTCCATGTGATCAGACTGGCTAGTTTTCTGTGACTGTGGTTTCAGTCTGCCTGCCCTCTGATGCTCTCTCTCAGAGCCTATCATCTTACTGGGGTTTCTCTTACCTTGGACGTGGGGTAGCTCCTTCTGGCTGCTCCTTCCTGCCACCACCTGACCTGCCTCTTGAGAAACCTGTATGCAGGTCAGAAAGCAACAGTTAGAACTGGACATGGAACAACAGACTGGTTCCAAATAGTAAAAGGACTACATCAAGGCTGTATATTGTCACCCTGCTTATGTAACTTATATGCAGAGTACATCATGAGAAACACTGGGCTGGAAGAAACACAAGCTGGAATCAAGATTGCTGGGAGAAATATCAATAACCTCAGATATGCAGATGACACCACCTTTATGGCAGAAATTGAAGAGGAACTAAAGAGCCTCTTGATGAAAGTGAAAGAGGAGAGTGAAAAAGTTGGCTTAAAGCTCAACATTCAGAAAACTAAGATCATGGCACCTGGTCCCATCATTTCACAGCAAATAGATGGGAAAACAGTGGAAACAGTGGCTGACTTTATTTTTTTGGGCTCCAAAATCACTACAGATGGTGATTTCAGCCATGAAATTAAAAGATGCTTACTCCTTGGAAGGAAAGTTATGACCAACCTAGACAGCATATTATAAAGCAGAGACATTACTTTGGCAACAAAGGCCCGTCTAGCCAAGGATATGGTTTTTCCAGTGGTCATGTATGGATGTGAGAGTTGGACGGTGAAGAAAGCTGAGTGCCGAAGAATTGATTCTTTTGAAGTGTGGTGTTGGAGAAGACTCTTGAGAGTCCCTTGGACTGCAAGGAGGTCCAACCAGTCCATCCTAAAGGAGATCAGTCCTGAGCGTTCATTGGAAGGACTGATGTTGAAGGTGAAACTCCAATACTTTGGCTACCTGATGCGAAGAGCTGACTCATTGGAAAAGACCCTGATGCTGGGAAAGATTGAGGGCAGGAGGAGAAGGGGATGACAGAGGATGAGATGGTTGGATGGCATCACCGACTCAATGGACATGGGTTTGGGTGGCCTCCAGGAGTTGATGATGGACAGGGAGGCCTGGCCTGCTGCGGTTCATGGGGTCACAAAGAGTCGGAGATGACTGAGCAACTGAACTGAAATGAACTGCCCTCTGTATATGAGTATATGAGGCCTACTTTGCAAACAGTTTCCTTCTCTATTTATGGATATTTACAGGTGTGCTGCTTCGTTTTCAAAAAATGGGGGCTTTGCTATTTATCTTCATGTGATTTATTTCAAACGTCTTAAATTCATGTCTGCTTTGATCTTTATGGTCAGAAAAAATTCTCTGAAATTATTGAAATCCTTTTTTGTTTGTTGAGATATGTTTTATGAGGCAGCATATGACCTATGTTTGTACGTATTTCATCTGTGCATCACAACCATTCGCAACATCTGTACCATTCCCTTGTTGGATTCAGTGATCTATGTATATTGATGAGGTCAGTTATATTAATTATGTTTCTCAATGTCCTCACTGACGTTTTTAGCTGCTTGTTTTACCAGGTATTAGGATTCTATAACTATCTATTTCTCCTTTATTTGGTAGTTTTCTCCAGATGTCAACCTTTCATCGATAGCCAAGCTGTCAATAGATGTTTTGAAGCTATGTTTTTGAATGAACACAGTCCCAGACTGTTTTTCCTTCCTGGTATGTTGGGTCCTTTATCGTTACAAAACGTCCCTTTAGTCTCTGACGGTGTCTGGCCTTAAAATTTTGTCTGTCTGACTCTGTGTTAAGGTTTCCATGGTGTATCTTTGGCCATCCTATGCTTTCAACCTTTCTCTAGCCTTATATTTTGATTTTTTACTTAAAGCAACTCAGAGTTAAACATTGTATTTTAAAATATTGGATGACAGGAAATCCTTAGCGGTTGAGAGGGTAGGACGTAGTGCTTCCACTATGGGGGCACAGGGTAGTCACTCACTGATCAGGGAACCAAAATCCCACAAGCTGCACAGTGTGAACGAACAAACAAAATTCAATGATAATCTTGATTTTTAAATGTTAGTATTTAATCCTTTTATGCTTGCATAATTACATATACATTTGGGTTTAAAGTATTTGACCCCTCTGCTTTGTATTTCTGTAAATTTTTAAAATCCTCTCTTACTGAATCAATCAAATGTATTTTTATTATTCCTTCTCCCATCTCTATTGTTTAATTATTTCTTTGTTTTCAATTATAGAGACTAACGCATGCATATTCATTTTGCTAAAAGCTGATGTTGCTTTATAACTTTCTTAAGATTCTAGAATCTTTAAGCGCTTTCAGCGAATTCACCCTTTCTTTCTGTAGTGTTTGTCATTTTAAGTCTGGATAGATTTTAATTCCCACAGAACAGTTTATCGTTTGACAGTTAACAGTCGTCTGTATTCATCCACACTTTTACTTCTTTCCTTGTCCTCCCGCTTTTTTTTCTCTTCTGTGGTTTCATGTGTTTGACAAATTCTTTTAACTATTTTTGGTGATAATTTTTTAAGTTTGTAATAAGATGTATTTATTTTGCTTCAATTTTGAATACTGTTTCCAAATACAGAATTCTCGGTTGACAGAATGTCATTCTTTCGTTTTCTGGCTTTCATTATTTCTGTTGAAAATTAGCATTAATCTTTTAGACAAAAGCTGTGAAGATAAAATGTCGCCTGTTTGAATAGTTCATATTTTTTCTTTGTCTTTGCTTTTTTCAGCACATCTTTAGTAACTAGCCTAGGTTTTTTTTAAAAAATTATTTTCAAAAGAATTTTTATTTTCTTTCCCATCCCTTCTCCTGCTAAAGATATGATCTTTGAAGAATTTTGAGTATAAAAGCTTAGATCTCTGGGTTTGGTGCTTAATTTGTGGGTAGGTTTGTAAAATTTCTAATTTTTAAAAAAATTGTTATTACAGACTTTTAAAAAACTTAGTTATAAGTATTGGTAATATATATTTTCTTTACAAAATTACTTTGTCTGAATTTTCAAATTTGTTGCCAAAATGTCCTTAACATTCCCTCCCTCCCTCCTTGCATCCTTTTCTGTCTTTCTCTCTCCTGTTTCCTTCCTTTTGTCCTTTCTTTTCTGTGTAGCGCAGTGACATGATTATTATTTTAAAATACATTTTATAAATGATTTCTACGAGTTTATTTTGGAAGGGAAGACCATGTAATTTTAGCAGTCCTAATGACTTTGTAACCATGTAGCTAAAATAAACAAGTTGCCTTAAAAGAGAAATGCAAATCAAAGCCCAAATGAGATAACACCTCACTCTTATAAGAATGTTTATTATCAAAAGGAGAACAAATAATAAGTGTTGGTGAGGATACTGAGAAAAGATAACCCTTATGCACTCTTGGTGGGAATGTGAGTTGGTGCTGCCACTATGGAAAACAGTTCAGAGATTCCCCTCCAAAATAAGAATAGAACTATTAATACTGTATGATCCAGCAACTCCACTGCTGGGTATTTATCTGAAGAAAATGAAAACACTAATTTGAAACACTCCTGTGTTCATTGCAGGTTTATTTATAATAGCTGAGATATGGGTACAACCTAAGGGCCCATCAGTAGATGAATGGATAAATAGGATGTGGTTGGTGTGTGTGTGAAATCTTGCTATTTGTGAAAACGTGGATGGGCCTGGAGGGCATTATTGTAAATGACCTAAGTCAGAGAAAGCGAATACTGTGTGATTTCACTTACATGTGGAATCTTAAAACAACAGGTGAAACATAACAAACAGAAACAGAGGAACGGATACAAAGAACAAACAGTTGGTTGCCATAGGGGACGGGAGGGGAGAAAAGAAATAGGTGACGAAGATGAAAAGGTACAGATTTCTGGTTTCAAAATAAATGCGTCACAGGTATGAAATGACACTGTAAGGATCATAGTCGATAACCACGTAATCTTTGTGTGGTGAAGTTATCTAAACTTGCTGTGGTGGTCAGCTTGAAATGTATGGAAATATCAAATCACTATGTTGTGTAAGAGAAGCATAGTGTTGGAGGTCAATTATTTTTCAAATACAAAACTCATACGCAAAAAAATCAGATTTGTTGTTACCAGAGGTGGTGGGGACTGGCGGGAGGAATTGGATGAAGGCAATCAAAAGGCACAGACTTCCAGTACTTGCCTCTAAATTTTCGTTTGGATGACGGATTATGTTATGTTTTATTTGTCTTCCTTTGAAGAGTTTGACAGGAAGTGAGCTTTTATGTAATCCTGATTCTTAGGATTGTTCTTTAAGCTTTTAAAGTGTATATGGAAGAACTTTTTTTCTAGGGCTGCTTTAGTCTATGTCTGGAGTGACATCTCTGGACTCTCTATTGAATGTCTTGGGTGATCAACCAGGTCTTTTCACTTTAACTGGCCAGGTTTCAAACATCTCCCAGACCTGGGATCTGAGAATTGTTAAACTTACTGCTTTCAGGCAGTTGTTCTTTACCCAGCTTTCGGTTACCCATTGGATGTCTTTCCCAAAACGTGAACATATTGACAGGCAGACTAGAGGACATCTCTGTGGATATCTGGAGATAGCTCTGTGTACAACTTTCTTTTCTGCTCCACAAATCCCACTGCTCCAGCCTCCACAAACCCGCCTGTTCCCTCAACCCAGCAGGACCACCAGGCTTGCTTAGGTTCCCTTTTCCTGCATCACAGATTGAAAAAGGCCTTTAGGAAGAAAGCTAGTTGTATTGCAAAGCTTCCCACACTTTGCTTACCTTTTCTCAAAGATCGCAGTCAGGTCATCTGCTGTTCAGTCTCTGCGTGCAATTACTTTATATGTTTTGTTCAGTTTCTGAGTTTATGGAGGGAGGCAAGGCTGAGGTCAAGTTCTCTGTCGTGGATGGAAGCAGAAGCGTGAGGCAATATAGGTACAAATTAACTGCACGTTAACTTTCCCTTGAATTCGGGAGAGGAATTCTGTTATTCTGTTATATTCTTCAAGGATACTTAGAATGTATTCCAAATTTGATACAATAATGTATGCAGTTTTATATAACATAAAGGTCAAATTCCTGAATGATGATCCCTTGCATCTAAAAACTTCAAGGACACACAAAATAGTATTCTGTCTTCAGTGAATGACAGTAAAAACTTTTTTCACAGTCAATCAATGTTTAGCAATAGAACAGTTATCGATTGAACTCACTAAGCATTTTCCTGAAAAAACTATCAAAGAATTGACAAAACTCGAAGCCTGTTAAAAATATACATGTACAACCCGGAGAACAGATGGAATCAATAAGCAGAATTTAGAAATAATTTTTAAAATCCTTGGTGAATGTTTTTGTCAAGTTTCAGGAATGCCAATCATCCTCTCTAAATCACAGTAATATTGAATGTAAAATAAAATCTGGTTTCCATATCTTTTCTATCTGATATGACACATTGTAGTTATCGTGCCATTTACAAAAACAAGCATACTATTAAATAAATTGAATTAGTCATCCAGAGAGCATTTACCTATTTCCTCACATACTGAAGTAGAGAAAGAAGAGATAGACATGAAGCAGGAGGCTGGGTTTTTCTAGATCAGTGTGGATCTGTCATGTAATTAAATGCGGATAGACCTACATACACAGAAGCCTGTCAACACTGTTCCTGGTTATCTGGCTGACTTTAAGGCTATTGAGTATTTTTGTCTCTTCACTATCTTCCCTCCAGCCCTGCCGGGGGCTTCCTGTCTTACTGAGACTAATGATTGAAGATGCTTCTTAAACTGACATGATGTTGGGAATTGTTGGAGCTAAGTGGTGGTTTCATGGGGTTCGTTTCCTGTCTTCCTGAGTATCAGCCTTTTGGTCTTCCTTTCTCCCCTTTACCTTGTGGCAACAGCTTTTCGAGGCTTTTTCTTACTGCCCCGAGACGTCTGCATCCCCTTGGCTTCGTGGCCCTTTCATCTACAGACTGGATCGCTTTTGTCTCACTTATCTTTGGTGGCACTCCCTGTCCTTTCCTCTCGTCCACCTTCCCTTAGTCACTCTGACCTTAGCATGTGCTTCTCCACGAGCTCCTTGCCCATCCTCACAGTCCATCCCTCTTCGCACTTCCTGTGTGGACTCCTGACCTGCCGCCGTTAACAAAGCTGGTAACAGATCTGCCTTCGGACCCCTCTGTCCTGGCCGGGTCCATCTTCAGAGCTGCCTGGTTTCCTTGCGTCTGACTGGTCTTCTGAGACTCACTGAGGAAGATCTCCACTGCATCCTGTGCTCCCTGGCTGTAACCGGATCCTCGCCACTGTTTGGTAGACCGTTTACGCATCTTTTTGACTGGCAACTGCAACCAGATACCTTGCCACAGATTGCCTCACTGCCGGAAGATGACTTATCGCTCACTTTAAAGGTATCAAGGTAAATAAACATAAACTCCCCCAGCTCCCCTTTCCCTTTGTAAAATTTTCTTTGCTGTTTTCCATTTTCTGGTCTCTCTGCATGGCTGTGGCAATGGCCCTTCTTGTTTTCAAAATAAGCCCTCCCTGTAAGGCTCGTCTTTGCAATCCTCAACCCCCCTCTTTTAATCCAGAGCCTGTCTGAAGGCTTTCGTCTCTCTGTATCTTTGCTTCTCGAAAGTTTGCTGCGTGCTTAGGACGTCTGCTCTCTCCCTGAGCCCTGAGCCCTTCAGCCCGCAGCCATCTACGGGGCACTCGGGTATCTCATCTAGGAACCCACGGTTGCCTTTCGGTTTTATCACTGTTGCTCTTCACTCTCTCTCCGAACTTCTTTTCCTTTTGTTTCTGTAGTGGCTGACTCTTCCCTGGCCTCATGAAGGAGTAAACAAAGGCTGAGCTGAATACTGAGCGGGTAAGCCGAACATGGCCAGGATGGACGAGGCTGATGTGCTCACGACCGACTGGGGCTTGGAGATGGGGACTCCTATCAGGCCTGGAAGGTCCTTCACTAAGGTGGATGTCAACCCAGAGCACGTGAAGGAAGGATTATAACTGGAGTGTGGAGCCGATGAGTTAGAGCTGGGGAGGCGTCATTATAGCGATAGCACTTGGAATCGATGTCGCGGGAGACAGCCCTGAGTGCCGGCTTCGCCCTGGCTGGTGCTGGAGCACCGCCCATGTGAGCTGGCAGGGGCCTGATGCACGGGTAGGGGGGGACGGTTTTAAAGCCTCAGTGCTTTCCTGAGACTGTCATAGGCAGATTTCAGACAGCTCCTCTTTATGCTTTCCTCATGGAATGCCTTGATGTGGTCTAGTACCTTCTAAAAAAAATTGTCACCAAATAAGTCCTTTCGCCCTCTCAGTTAATTCGGGCGCTGGCTGTGCAGGGTGTCAAACTTCTATCACTACCTGGTCTTCTTCTCTGCTTTTGACTGAGTGGACGGAGCATGGGTTTATATATTATTTACAAGATAACCAGGAGAGGCTGAGGGGCACGCTGAGGGTCCATTGCAGGGAGTTTGTGATAGGTACGACTAGCTCAGAGGATTCTCTCCACGACTGCTCAGTGGGGGAGGCTGTGTGAGTCGAGGAGACTCGGCCAGGAAGGTTGTCACCCGTCAGTGACCTGGCGGTGCTGGGAGAATGAGAGGGATTGGATCAGGTGGCTAATGGGCTCCCAGTGGGGTTTGTTCTGCAACACTTCCTGTGTTCTTTTTTTGGCAAAGCATGTAAGTAGAGTTGAGGGCCTGATTCGCTCAGCTTCATTCAGTTCAGTTCAGTCTCTCAGTCGTGCCCGACTCTCTGCGACCCCATGGAATGCAGCACGCCAGTCCTCCCTGTCCATCACCAACTCCCGGAGTTCACTCAAACTCATGTCCATCGAGTCGGTGATGCCATCCAACCATCTCATCCTCTGTCGTCCTCTTCTCCTCCCGCCCCCAATCCTTCCCAGCATCAGGGTCTTTTCAAATGAGTCAGTTGTTCCCATCAGGTGGCCAAAGGGTTGGAGTTTCAGCTTCAGCATCAGTCCTTCCAATGAGTATTCAGGACTGATTTCCTTTAGGATGGGCTGGTTGGATCTCCTTGCAGTCCAAGGGACTCTCAAGAGTCTTCTCCAACACCACAGTTCAAAAGATAGATACTCAGCTTCTTAGATACACAAATCTGGCCTCTTGCTCATTGGTTGGAACTAACATTTCCTAATTGGGAAGGTACATGGATCTGACTCCTTCACCCTTTATCCGTGGTGGTGGTTTAGTTGCTAAGTCGTGTCCGACTCTTGTGATGCCATGGACTATAGCCTCCCAGGCTCCCCTGTCCTTGGGGATTCTTTAGGCAAGAATACTGGAGTGGGTTGCCACTTCCTTCTCCAGAGAATCTTCCCGACCCAGAAATAGAACTCAGGTCTCCTGCAATGCAGGCAGATTCTTTACTGACTGAGCTGCGAGGGAAGCCCCATGCTTTATCCATGGCAGCATTTAAATTGACAGATGTGTTTCTGTATATGTGTGTGTCACGATTTTTTTCAACTTATTGCTGGCATTTTTCTGTATTACTTTCGTGCTTTTTGATAGCAATACCTGTGATTTCCTTATTCAGGTAAGCTTTTCCGTAGCTTAGACACAGTGACCTTGGTGCTCCATTGAGCAGTCATTCTGAACTTGGTCTGTGTGTGACTGCACCGTGGCTCCATCAGAGCTAAAGAAAAGAACATGGCTCCCAAGTGGATCACTAGATGCACCTCCGTTGTTGAGTTTTCAGTCATTCAGAGTTTTCAGGTAAGTCTTTATTTTCTTAGTAGGACTATTGTGTTGCTCCACTACACACCACAATAAATAACTAGATGACTGTTTCATTGCCCAGGGCTGTCCAGTGGTCCCGATGGGTTATTTTATGCACTTGTGTTAATTGTAGTCATTGCTGGTAGTGCTGTAGGTTCTCCTCTCGCTCTCCCTTTCCGTTCCCCTGCATTAATTTGATTACCCAAGGTGGCTTTGTTGAGAGTACTGTGTACAAAAAGGTATATTATTAGCAGTAGTTTTAAAAATCATTTGCAAGAAAATTGCCATGTCAATGCCCCATAATCATGTTGACTACTTCTGTTCTTTGCAAAATCCTCTTTATTCCCTTAGAAACGTCATACTATAAAGAACTTTTGCTCTAAATGGAAGTATGAGCTGGTGTGCATCCTAACGGGGCCCCCTCCAGGGTAAGGGCATTACATCCGTCACAAAGGGGATTGTGCGTTTAACAGTCATGAGAAAAGGACCCATACTTCATGTCAGAGTTGTGCTATAGTCTTTTTATTTTAAGTGTTTCCTTCTCTTCAGGAGAACTGAAGCTGGTTTTGAAACTAGAAAGGCATTTTCAAGGACAATTTTTTTTGTCAAAAAGAAAATCTTTCTTCCCTAATCTCTTCAAGAGCTGCCTCTGTCAGTTTTGCTGTTCTGAGTCTTTATTGTTTTCCTCTGTCCACTCCTGCCCTCTCAGTGCCCTTGAGGCGTCTGTCCTTTAAGTCACACAGTGCGGCCCCAAGCCTCCTACTCTTTCGCTCATGTGATAGGAGCTGAAAGCTCGCAGTGGGAACGTTTTCCTTTCCCGGGCGGCCTTTGGGTATCAGCACAGAAGTCACGATAATGTACCAAGTGGGGATGAGTTGATGAAATTTCCTTCACCACTGCCATTTGGGCAGGCTCTCCAAGAACCGCTGGGGATGGGGGAAAGCAATTTTTCCCCAGATCAGAAGTCCATATCGAGTGAAATAAATGTCTGTGGTTTTGGAGAGTAGAAGCCAAGGGGATTTTAATGTCTCAAGGTGGCCGACAGTTTGTCCCTCGTGGGAAATTGCAGTCTTGATGCTTTTATAATGATCACATGATAACTCACATTTATTGAACTCCTATTATGGTCCAGGTCTATATATGAAAGTGAATTTGAGTCTATAACTCAAATACGCAAACATATTTCTTTTTTCACTGAGGTGACAATTCACGTATCACAAAATCCACCCTTTGGAAGGGTTCAAGGTGGTTGAGTTTTAACATATTCACAAAGTTGTGCAACCATCACCACTGTTTAATTCCAGAAGGTTCCTTCCTTCCCCTGCAAGTCAGATGCCCATTGGCAGTCACCCCTTGTCTCCCCTACTCCCCAGACCCTGGTGTCCACGGTCCTACTTTCTGTCTCTGGATTTGCCTATTTTAGGTACTTTATATAAATTGGTCAAGAAATATATGAAATCTTGTGTCTGACTTCCTTAAGTTAGCATATGTTCATAACATGAATCAGTACTTCATTTTTATGGCCAAATAATATTCCATTGTATGGATATATCACATTTAATTCATTCACTGGTTAGTGGACATTTGGATGGTTTCTACATTTTGGCTATTATGGAAAATGCTGCTATAAATTTATTTATTTTTTTGCTATAAAAATTTGTGTACGATTTTTTCAACATTCATGTTACATATGCTTTCATTTCTCTTGGGTGAAATGGAATTTCCGGGCCATATGGTAACTACGTTATAACTTTTCAAGAAACTGCCAAACTGTTTTCCAAAGCAGCATTTACTTTCTCATCAACAATATGTGAAGGTTCCAATTTTCCCATGTTCTCAGCAACACATTATTACCTTTCATATTATAACTATTCTAATGGGTGTGAAATGCGACTTCTCATTGTGGTTCTGCTTTGTCTCTGATCATCTACAAGTGAACGTACTTTCTATTTTAAGCTTCCATCCTGCTAGGCTTGAACTCAGGGATTTTCGGTGTTTTCACCTGAAGTCACGGCAGGATCCTAGGAGGCTTACCTGGAACCTGGGTGTTGGTGGGTCGGGAAGAGAGCTGACTGGCCCCTGAATTACCCGCTGCTGGGCGCCCAGCAGCTTTGCCCACATGGCCAGTGTGTGCAGCGTCCTCCCCCGCTCTTGGCGGGGTGCTATAGGGCCCCGTCTGCGTGGGGGCACTGTGCGGCCAGACACTGCTCTGCTCTGCCTTGACCCTAGGGTGCGGTTGGGTCCCAGTTCACCTTGCCCAGCACCCTAGGAGCTATCATCCTTTAATCCCGAGGGAATCTAGCCTGAGGCAAATCTTTCTTTCTCCCACCCTCAACTGTGGGGATTAAGACTGTGGAAACAAAAGCCACGAGGCAAATGCTTTACAAGGAAATGAACTGGTGTCTGCCACACTGTGTGCTTCCCCCTGGCCAGTGTTCACAGAACCGCTCCTGCCTGTGTAGGGGGAAAACTAAGAATCTCAGGGTAGGATGGGCCCTCATCTGTCTTCTTTTAGCTGCTGCTGCACAGGTAGCTACTGAACCCCTAGAATGAGGGGGGTAGACAGCTAAAGGTACCATCTCAAAATGTTACCTAGTCATACATGCTTTTTCCAACTGAACTCTTAAAACCTTGGGACAGGGATTATTAGCCCCATTTTCAGATGGAGAAGCTGAGGCTCTGAGAGATTAAGTAGCATATTTGCAGATAATAGATACTGGTTGAAATAACTGAACTTATCCAGGATTGTACAGTTGCTAAGTAATAAAACTGGGAATCACGCTCTAAAACCCAAACTCTCCTCTTGACCTCACTATTTAAAGGGGACTGATAGTTTGGCTCCAAACTGTTACAGGTTGACTGCTTGCAACCTGACACTGAATTCTACCACTAAATTTCCTAGATGGAATTATTTCTTCTCTTTCATACTGAAAAAAGATAATCAATTGCATTATAAACATGAATCTAAGGCTTCTTGTGTGCTCTGCAAGTCAGGAAAAGTGTGAATGTAAGTGTGTGTGTGTGGATGCCATGGAATGCACTCTTAAAAATCCCCTTTGAGCAAACTTTGCCCTGGGGGCTTGATTTGCAGAAGGCTCAGTTGGAGCCAATGTTAGGAGGGGTTGAATGTGGCAGGGGTATGATTGTCCTTCCAAGGGGAGTGGCCTTCCTGGTCCCAGGAGTTTAGGATGTTAGACTTTTTTGGGACCTTTACCTCTTTCTGTGCCAGTAGTTGGCCCACTGTACTTGGCTCAGAAATTGCGTTCTCTGCTCAGCATTTACCTTGTCCTCAGGGAGGCCAGATCACATCAGCGAGCGTGTGAATTTGCCTTTTGCAGGAGACATCTTCTCTTCTAAAACTTTAATCTCATGTGGTCCCAAAGGTCTAACTCTGCCTGCGTTTCATCAAAATGTGCCCCTCCAAGTGTTACCAACAGTCATTCACACCTGCTGTCAATTCAGCTAAAGTGACCAGGAGTGTATTTTTATCCTGAGAAACTTTTTCTTGCAGCATGGGAAAAAATTTTTTTTTCTTAATTAACAAAATTTTAAATTCCTTGGAGCTGACTAGCTTTTGGGTTGATTTTCTAAAAGTGAAGCTTATGTTGGTCAAATGATGAACGCTAACATTCACAGAAAACTTCATTGCAAAGCAGGCAGGGACCAATGCTTTGTGTGTATGACCTCGTTTAGCATCACAGTAGGAGCTCTTGGATGTAGGCATTGTTACTATGCAGTTTTACAGGCGAGGACATTGAGGGTTGGCAGTGCTAAGTGATTCTTCCCAGTTTACGTGGTTAATAAGTGGTGGGACTAGAAATTTGACCCAGGAGTTTCTGCCTCTAAAATGCTCTCCAGTTGGCTGTGGATTCCTTTCATGCTTGCCTCTGAGATCTCAGGCACATTAGAACACCGCCTCCGGCTGCTGCTGCTGCTGCTGCTGCTGTGTCGCTTCAGTCGTGTCCGACTCTGTGCCACCCTATAGACGGCAGCCCACCAGGCTCCCCCGTCCCTGGGATTTTCCAGGCAAGAGTACTGCAGTGGGGTGCCATTGCCTTCTCCCACCACCTCCGGAAATGAGTGCATTTCCCAGTGGATGACTGGGTGGAGCGGAGGAGGTATGGAATCTTATTGAGAGGATGTCAGATATGTGCCCATTAGTTACGGAGTAAATGTGCCCTCCCCCACCACCTCGCTCCCAATTTGCATGTTAAAATCCTAACTATCAGTGCGAGGGCATCAGGAGGGGGAGCCTTCTGAAGGTGCTTTGGTCTAGATGAGGTCATAGAAAGAAGCCCCAGTGATAGGTTAATGCGCTGAAAAGCAGAGGAAGAGACTCCAGAGGGCTCCACGCTCTCCGTGTGAGGGAACAGGGAGAAGGTATCCATTTGCAAACCTTTACCAAGGGTCATGATCTTAGATGTCCCAGCCTCCAGAAACATTTATAGAAATAAATGTTTGCTGTTTAAGTTGCTCTATTTTGTTACAGCAGCCTATGCTGACTCAGACAGCACCCTACCTTAAAATATCACCAGCCCCAAACTCTTACCTTCCCAAGAAATCTCTTAGGATTATATTCTTTGGGGCCAAAAGGCTTTGGAGTCCAAGAGTTCCGCTTTCCACATGTATTTGTGTGTGTGTTTATCTGAAAGACCAGCATGTCTTTAGCCATTTCTAGCCAGCCAGCTGCCATTTGAGCAGGAATGGATTTTTGAACCAGTGCTGAAGAAATGGAATGCAGATGGACTCACCTTCTGGGGTGAGAGGAGGATGCAGTGAAGGGTGTGCGAGGGTCGCGGTAATGTGTGCTCTGCAGGAGGCTCCCTCCCTGCTGCTAACTTATCTTTGATACAGAGAGTCACAACGGCATTCTGAGGCCTGAAAGAAATAGGGAGATTTTACAGATGCGTTAGGAAGAAAGGTCACCTGGCTTGCAGGGATGAAAGTGGCGTCTGTCACGAGTGCCGTGGTTCAAGCCTCAGCGGAGAGGCAGTTTGGGAAAGGCCGTCTAATTAGGTGTCGTTGTCTTGTCAACATTTCCCTGTTTTAGCATCTTCTTTTCACCCACCCCATCAACAGACTTAGTTCTCCGACTTTCAGAAAAGTCCTCCGTGGGCTACAGATTTCTTTCCCTTTTCTGTTATTCTGGGGCGTCCCAAGATCCTTGTCTCACTGCTTTCTTCTCTTCGGACTTCTCACCCCTCGGGAGTGGGCGTCTGCCTTCAGCGCGACACTAAGACGGGTTTCACTGGGAACAGTAGGAAACGGAGCACAAGAAGCTCAGCTGTCTTGTCTGAGGACGTTTTCCTGCTGGTGCTACTGAGCCGTCTGCAGCGTCTGGCCCTGAGGACGGGGCCTTCTCTCTGGACAGTCTCTCCCCCTCAGACACCGCTGTAATACTCTGCTCCTCTCCCCCGTTCTCCTTCTTCACTTGGGCTGCTGTACCCAAGGGCCACACACGGGGTGGTCCCATAAACGTGCTGTCTCACCGCTCTAGTCGCTGAAAGTCCACAGCAAGGCGCCCGTGTCCCAGGCTGGCTCCTCCCGAGAGCTGGGGGAAGAATCTGTTCTCCTTGGCTCGTGGACAACAGCTTTTACTGTGTCCCTGCACATGTGTCCTCTCTATGCGTTTCTTTGCCTGCGTCCAAATTTCCCCTTTTTAGGAGGACTACAGTCATATGGCGTCAGGGGCTGGACCACGTGTTAACCTGAACACCCCTGTCTGTAAATGAGGTCCCACTCTGGGGTACTGGCATAGCACTGCGGCATGTCTCTTTTTGGAGACACATGATTCAGCCCGTAGCACTCAACACACCTGTTTCACTTTCTGTCATTCACCTGACGCTGAGCTAGGAGTTGGTAGTTTAGACATAAAATTACCCAATGCCCACCTTCAGAAGGACTCAGAGTCCAGTGGGTGGACCAGCCCAGTCCTTGACTGTGTCTTGGGCCCAACAAGGTGGGAGTTAGCACAACCTTCTGGATAGATCCACAGCCTAGCCCTGGAGATTCTCAAGAGTGAAAGCAAAAGACTGAGAAATCCTGGGAGAGGGAGTGTCATTGGGAGAGAAGGAACCGGAAATGACAGGCGAAGGTAGAGACAGGCCAGGTTCACAGTCAGGAAGAGTCTGCTTGTGTACTCTGCTGCAGTACTGCCTGGAATGGCTAAAGGGTGCTTCCTCCTGCAGTAGTGGGATGGAAAAGCATCTCCATACCAGCCCCAGTTCGGCGGTGGAGGGGACTGAGGGATGATCATCTGGGAGAGAGGTGGGGTTAGCAGCGGGCAACCACAGCTGCAGGCCCACTCTAAGCACTTCCTTCTTTGGTCTCCTCATGCTCTCAGGTCTGGGGAGCTGTATCCGAAAGGCAAAAGCTTTCAGAGATGAGCGGTGTGTGGGCCTGAAGAATGGAGAGCAGCTTTCTCAGGCTCAGAACCGCTCTGATAAGCAGAAAACCTGAGGGGTGATCAGACCCAGACCGTGAACACACAGAGCGTGAAAGTATTAGTAGCTCAGTCATGTCCGACTCTACGACCCCGTGGACTGCAGCCCCCCCCAGGCTCCTCCGTCCGTGGAACTCTCCAGGCAGGAATACTGGAGTGGGTGGCCCTTCCCTTCTCCAGGGGATCTTCCTGACCCAGGGATTGAACCCAGGTCTCCTGCATTGCAGGCAGATTCTTTACTGCCTGAGCCACCACAGAAGCCCACTCATAACCAATCAAGATAGCCAAACCTCCAGGGAAAAAGTCACAGTCCAAGTAACTACATAGTAACAGGATATTCAAGCAGAAGGACAAAATAGCCAAGATGGGAGCAGAATGAATGGAACAGAGATTAATAATATAAAATAATTGATAATAAATGGTAAAATAATAAGTGATAATTCCCTTTAAGGAGATTAGAGAAGATACTGTGCTATGAAGCAGGAACAAGCATGTTTGCTTATAGAAACCTGGCTGTATGTCAGTATGGGAATGGGAAAGTCAAGTGTGATCAAGAATGCCATATGCAGGCAGGAGGCCACAAATTTGATGTAAAGTACCAATTTGATTCTCATGGAAAGGAAAGAATTAAGTGGAAAAAGTCAGAAATTAAAAAGATTTTAATACAAAAATATTTACGCAAACTAAAAGCTCACATATTCATAAAACAAGACGTATGAATATAAGCAGATATAGGAATATATATCAAACTCATCACATGATCACGTGCTGGGCAGTTGCTGGGAATGCGAATAGGGATTCCGCAAAGGGGTGAGCAGTGAAGAGGAGGACTCCTCTCTCCGCCTTTCTTCTGCCTCTCTGACCGAACCTTCCTAGGTCTCTGACCTGCTTCCTTTCCCTCTTACCAGCGCTTACATATCGACGTTCACATCATCGACTCTTCTCCAACTGCTTGGCAAGCATTTCACCACCCCCAGGATGCCAGCAATAACCTGTTGCCCTGCCAGCGTCTCCAGCTTTCTCCCGTCCCTCACCTCGGGTCTTGTCATGCACACGTGGGCCAGTTTCCCCACCCTCAGTCCTCAAAGGCAACCAGCCCAGCTCCAAGCGCCTGACCTCGCAGAGAACAAGGTCTACAGACGTGGTGGCCAGAAGCCTGTTTTGGTTTCCGAGCTTCTCAAGTTGTCTGTAGTTTCAGATGTCGTTCAGCTCAGTTCAGTCGCTCAGTCACGTCCGACTCTTTGTGACCCCATGGACTGCAGCACACCAGGCCTCTCTGTCCATCACCAACCCCCTGAGCTTGCTAGTCGGTGATGCCATCCAACCATCTCATCCTCTGTCGTCCGCTTCTCCTCCTGCCCTCAATCTTTCCCAGCATCAGGGTCTTTTCAAATGAGTCAGCTCTTTGCATCAGGTGGCCAAAGTATTGGAGTTTCAGCTTCAGCATCAGTCCTTTCAATGAATAATCAGGACCAATTTCCTTTAGGATGGACTGGTTGGATAAAACTTGATTTGAGAATGAGATTTTTATAAAAAGTTTAGGACTTACACCTTCCAGTTCTTTCCATAACTTCACAAAGGGGGAAGCTGCGAGTCAGTCATAATCACAGAGTTGGTAGGAGATTGAGATCTTGAGCCCCTGATTCTCAATATGTGCTCTGTTCCCCTGGCGCCCGACCTTTCCCAGCTTTTGACACCCTTGTTCTTTTCCTACATTTATCATTATTCCATAGATGACAAGTGACAGGAAACTATCCAAACTGGCTTAAGCGGAGTAAGATTATGTCTAACCCTGCTCATCCCAGATCTACTAATGCATATCCTCGTAGCCCAGCATCTTCCAACACCTTTCCAGGAGAAGATCCTTCTTCCTGATCAGGACAAAAATCCACCCGCCCCCTCTCATGCTCTTCTACGTCCAGTGTGTGGGGGGCGTGCATGTTTTTGGACCAGTCATCGTAGCCAAATGACACAAATGCTCTGGCTGCCTGGGAAGGGATCTGTGCCCGCTTCTGGGACCGCGCCGTGGGCCGGGCCTCAGCGCCTGTCACGGTGGTCTTGAGTGAAAGAGAGGTTGCGTCCGAAGGAAAAGCGAGGGAAGAGGAGTGTTCACTGGGGAGGCACAGACAACAGAAGCCCTCCTCACTCCCGAGAGGCAGCTTAACCGCAGAAGAACTGTACGCTTCAGAGGAGACAGTCCTGTGCCTTAAAAGATCTGGGCCAGTTTCGGGTGTACGACAGGACAACTCACTGCCGGAGACGTCCAGCCCACCTCGCCCTCTGCCCCCTTGCCGGCCACAGGTCTTTGCTCCTGTGTGCCCACCGATCTCCCTTCTTTTCTTTCAACCCAAGACTGAGATGTTTAGAAGCGTAAACTCATTTTCTAAATGAGCATCTAAACTGCAGAATGGACTGGGAAGACAGGTAACATTTTAGGTGATTTTATATTGCCAACAATTTCCCCTGGGAAAATCAGTGCTGCGTTATCATTTGAGTTGAGTATTGTATGTTTGAGAGTCTCCAGGAATATAGCATTTCCCGGCTGACTGCTAAGTGGGGTAAGCCATGGGGATGCTAGGTCCCAAGTGCCCAGGCTTTCTTTTCCATTCCTAGTGTAATTCTATGGAAGACACTGGCCTCCAAGTCTCTAAAGACCCCAGCCCAGACTTGGAAATTGCACCTCTCCCCTTGGGCCATCATCACAATTAAAATGACTTGAAGCACTCCAGTGACAGTTTAGAAATTCAGTCTTTAGGGAAAGAGGAGCAGACACTTCCCTTGAAGGGTCCTTATTTGTAGAATTTTCTCTGCCTGCCCTGATTGCAAAACTGAGGTGAGGAAAAACCTTCTTTTTATTATGGTGAGTTTCTGATGCTAATATATGGCAGTCAAGGTTGTTTGCAATCTATTAAACATGATGCTGCACTGTCTCCCTGAAGAGTCTGTAGCACCAAGAAAGCACAGTTTCACAAATCTAATAAACAGCTAAACAAATACATGCCTTCGCACACTGATACCACTTGAAATCTCTGTATTTTCATATGTTTGCTCCATACTATTGCAAAGGCAGCTATTTGTACTTACTTGTGCATGAGTAATTCCTCCAGTTCCCTCGAAAGGAGAGCCAAAGGCAGACACTGGCTGCTTCTCTGCAGTCTCTATGTGTACACAGGGATCTATAAATATGAATGCTCTTACTTTCCGAGTTTGAAAATAAAACAACCAAATATTATTTGAATGACACCGGCCTTGCTTTTAATTCACAGCAGCTCTCTGGAAAACATGCTAAGGAAACAACGGCAGCAGCCACGTGTTTCTTCGGAAACATCGGTGTGATTAGCCCTTTCAAGAAGAGACAAACTGTGCTGGAAACCCAACCTGAAATACAGTGAAGCCAAACACCTACTTGCAGTGATGCAGTTTTGGGGGTGGGGGGACTGTTTTTTCCTCTTGCTTTGCCTTCCTGGTAAGACATGATTTTGTGCCTTTATTCCTCATTCAGTGATCATAATGGTCTTGGCATAAATTTTGCCCAGTGGGGGAAACACCTCCTCTCTGGGTACTCCTTGTTGTTTTTGAGGATGTTCGTGGAAAGAACCAAACCAGTGTTTTCCTTAGAGGGCTACCTGGAAAGTGAGGGGTCCCTTCCGGGCCAGGCTCCAGACAAACGTTTCTATTTCCTCTCCCCCACCCCCCTCAGTGACTTTGAACCCCTCTCCCCCCCATTTGCAATCTCTTCCTGTTCAAGAAAAAGATGCTGTAAGAAAGGGTTTCAAAGTAAAGAGAGGTCTGTGAGGTACCTGGGAAGGCTTTAGGGGAGAGTGCTTGAAAGAGTTGAGCTAGGACTCTTAATTGATGCTTTTGAACTGTGGTGTTGGAGAAGACTCTTGAGAGTCCCTTGGACTGCAAGGAGATCCAACCAGTCCACCCTAAAGGAGATCAGTCCTGGGTGTTCATTGGAAGGACCGATGCTGAAGCTGAAACTCCAATACTTTGGCCACCTGATGCAAAGAGCTGACTCATTTGAAAAGATCCTGATGCTGGGAAAGATTGAAGGTGGGAGGAGAAGGGGACGACAGAGGATAAGATGGTTGGATGGCATCACCGACTCAATGGACACGGGGTTGGGTGCACTCTGGGAGTTGGTGATGGACAGGGAGGCCTGGCGTGCTGCGCTTCATGGGGTCTCAGAGTCGGACACGACTCAGCGATTGAACTGAACTAAACTGAGAACTCTTAGCTTTGGGGGAGCTTTTGCCTTAAAAGCTTTGGCTGTGGATGGAAATTTTTGTCCCCAGTGAAATGAGTTCCTCTTTGAGCAAGTAGGGGGAACTGTTTGTGTTTTGGGAGTCTTTTTCCCAGGGGAAGAGACCAGAAGAATGAATAAGAGCATAACAAACAGAGCTGGGGTTTCCAGGGGCCTGCTCCAGGGCTCTGGGGGGGCTCTGGAGTTAGGGGCTAAAACACCTCATTTTGCACCTGATTGAATGACTGACTGAGGGAAGAGCCGCCCAGGCTGATTGGAGGAAATCTCACTTCACTTCCTGCTTTGCCCCTGGAGCATAAAAGGAGCTAACTGCAAGGATGCCAAATTATACTGAAGTCCCATTTCAGCATCTTGGTACCAATACTACAAAATAACACGGCTGATCCTACTGGTATGTTCATGTCTATCTGTTGTTTCAGTTTCCTCATGAGGGCTCATATCCTGTTATGGCCATGAAAGAGGAAAAGCAAACCAGTGGGAGCATTTGTACTGCACTTTGACTTCTAGGAAAACGTCCATTTGACGTTTCCTTTGTTATAAGTTTTCCTAGAACTGTGAACGTGTCGCAACATTTTAAATGAAACATTATGTATGGAATGTGTCTCCAGACGTAGGTTGCCGTGAATGGTAATTTTTGTTTCCTCTGGAAATGATAATAGGCGTTGATAAGCCACCCTTCCTTGTCCCTTAGTAACTTTTGAGGCACTTCACCACCAAGTCTTGGAATAACTGACCGTGGTTTACCAGGACTTCAGCGCTGGGCACCGCATGGCTGGCAGTCTCCCCTGCGCTCTGGTTCTAACTGCCGCGCCGTCTGTCAGCGCTGGGCACTGCAGGGCTGGCAGACTCCCCTGCGCTCTCGTCCTAGCCGCCGTCGGCACCTGCAGTCTGCCGTGCTTCCTCCTGCCTCTGGGAATCCTCCTGTGCTCTCTCCCCAGCCTGGAAACGCCTAGCCCCACTGTTCATGCAATAAACCTCTGCTCGCCTTTCAGACTTCACCTGGAACTTCAGATCCTGAACTTCAGATCCAACAGGAGAGGCTGGTTCCTTTGTTACTTATGCCCTTAACACTCCGTCCACCTTTTGACCCTCCTCTTATATTTATAGTTATTTTTTTTTGCGTTATTTTTGTCATTAAAACACAAGCTTCATGAGGGCAGGCGCTATACATGTATTTTTTCTTTTTTCTTCTTTGCAGCTATCAGCACTAGATTTGGCACATGATAGTCAATAAATGTTTGTTGGAAAAACAACATGCCTGTGACAAGATCAAGTGTTTATGTAAAATTTTTAGTAAAAAGCCTTTTGTTCTGTTTCCTCAAAAAAAAAAAAAAAAGATGTCCACGTAGGATTCTGCATCATTTATGTTCGAGAGTTAGGGGGTGAGAAAAAGGTGAGCAGATATAACAAATTAAAAACCATGGTGTCATTTTCAGTGTAATTGCCTCAAAATAGGCTCCATTTTATTCCAAGAAGAATTCTCCTGATTGCTCGGGGTGCTTCCTAGTAGTTCTAAGACCATAATCGTGAGCCTAATAATAAAATATTTCAAAACTGGGCTTTGGCTTTGCAGCGGTCCTTCAGTCTGGGCTGTGCTGGAAACACTGACCTTATCTCCCTGCTGTCCCCGCTGTCTTTAGTCCCCGGGACATTTGGTTGGGTCCAGATATAGCCGTCCAGAGGTTTTGATTGGCCCGACAGTGAAGCTTAGACTGAGAGCAAAGTTCTTAGTCCCTGTGATTCGATCACAATGAATGACTCCAAACTCCCATATGAAGCCCACAGTATGAACCAATCAGGTTTAAGGAAACCCTCTGCGTCAACTCCTGGGACGCAGGCAGGGAGAAGCTGGCGCCCAGGCGGACCTGCAGGTCTGCCCCGCGAGCGGCTTTACTCTGACCTCATCTGCAACAGCGAGCACCCTCTTCACCCTTTGGAATCAAGACGTCCCTTTTTCTGGGTAAAGGTTTTCCCAGCTGCAAATTCGTTTCGCTCTTGCTTTAAGCTCAGCTCTTCCCGAAGTCTTTGCTCTACACTCTCAGCGTCATCAGAGCTTTGCATTAGTACTGCGGTTTTATTTTCAACCACTGAATTTCTTGCATTCTAATCAGCACTTAAACATTATTTTGTCAATATTTTCGCTTTTAAAATGTTTTTGAAGCATGTAGTCTATATATGTAGCCTTAAATCTCCGCAGATGTGGTCACACTGAAGCAGATAGCATTTTTGAATGGAAAGTTATACCTTTGAAAATGTATATAGGCAAGAATGCTTTGATCTAGTTGAGGATAAGCATTTTAATAACTTCCTGGGATGGTGAGAAAATTTATAAAAATAGTAACCCTCCCTTTTCATCCCCACCCCCTGCCTCCTCTTCTCCATCCGAGCTGATCTTAGTGTTAATGGCTACAGAAAGAGTGAGGTCTGGGACTAGTTTATGATAATATCATCATCTTTGCTGCATCTACTGAACTTGCTCAGAGAAGTTAGAATCTTATCCTAAGAAAATACACTTTCAGACAAGCATTTGTTTATCAGCAAAGCTCTCATTAGAAATAAAACTCATGTGTAAACCCTAAAGGGCTTCCCGGTGGTGCTAGTGGTAAAGAACCTGCCTGCCAGTACAGGAGACAGAAGAGAAGTACAAAGCATTGAACAAAATGTCTTGTACGCTCATATATTTCTGAACTTGTTATAGGCACTGGAGCCTTCTGATGGATTGAACTGTCATCTGGAGCCCATGTTGTTTTTTAATCCTGAGCGTTGATCAAGCATTGACTGTACACCAGGCATCGTTCTAAGTTCTGGAAGGTTACAAAGCGTGTGACACATTCCTTGCTCCAGGAGTTCATTGTTTATAATCCACCCTGTGAGCCCAGGTCACGGGAATGTGAAATGAGGTCACACAGGGCAAAGTTCCTCATACTACTTCCCTGGGTCCCTCTAACGGGCATTATGGCATTTTAAGAGATGAGAACATTTTGGTTTATAATTGGAAATACAGGCATGAGGACTATCTCCAAGTGAAGGCATTAAGTTGACGGCAACTTGTTTGGTCTTTGCTTCAAGTCTCCTGTTGTTTCTGTCTCAGGAGCCTCTCTGAATTAGCTCATATCACCGCAGTTTTGGTGACAGAGGATGAGATGGTTGGATGGCATCAGCAACTCAATGGACGTGAGTCTGAGCAAACTCCGGGAGATGGTGAAGGTCAGAAAAGCCTGGAGTACTGCGGTCCGTGGGGTCGTGAAGAGTCAGACACGACTTAGCAACTGAACAACACAACCACACAGTTTTATCTGGGTATTTACTTCCCCCCCTTTTTTTTCTCATTTTAATCATGACAGAGGAAGGACCAAGTGCATCCAGAGTGCAGAGGTAGTTCCTTAGCATAAAAAGGTTGATTTAAAACTGAAACTCAAGATTTTTAAAGAAAGGAAGATATTTTTGGCTTATGAAAAATTCAGTTTGCGTAAAGCTTTCTGGAGTTAAGCATTTGTACAAATTTGGCAGTGTCGGGGTTTGTTTATTTACCCGTTGTGTTTTTCCAGAAATGATTTTAAGCAGGCTACAATGGTACATGAAATACTCCAAAATAACGTGGGTTAAAGTGGGATAAGAAGTAAAATCGGGGTGAGCACAGAGTGGGTTTAGAATAAGCCCAGAGACAGATGCTAGTGAGACGCCACACACCTGTCGGTACTCGAGTCTATTCCTGACACCGAAGCGGCACAGAGTAAATGATAATTGGCTTTGAAAAAACATGTATGTAATTACCATCTCTTCCTGATTTACTGAGCTGAGGTCCTCCTCAGGGGTAACTGAGTTGACAGATTATTTTCTGCTTTCTGTCAAACTGTTCAGGAGATTGGAAGCTCCTTGGGACGGCAGCTTGCTTTTCTTTATCACTGTGGCATCTGACAGAGTGTGGAGCACACACTGGGTGCTGAATAAACACTGGTTGGTTGGCTGAGTAAATGAGGGAGTTAAGGAATGTCAATCAGGTGATCTGCCAAGTTGGGGCAAGCATGAATGGTTTTGCTTAGATTTTTAATGTTTTTGTTTTGACTGTGACTAAGCGGGATTCTTGGACTCCACTGTATTTTAATTTATAGTATTATAACTGGACTAAAGATAGGCTTGTGAATTGAAGTAAAAATATTCCTAAACATCACTTGGCAGTTAATATATACCATTAGTTCTTTTAAAATAAAAATTTAATGCATATGAGAAACATTTTAATATCTCTTAATTAAAAAAGATGTAGAGCTAGTTTACAATAGCCAAAGTTTTAAAGAGGCTCTAAAAAGCTTGTTTCACATTTTCTAGAATGTGGAATTGGAAGGACATTCCCAGAATTCCTCATAATTTCCCTTTCCCATCTTTGTTCTGCAGATGAACAGATAGACCAGATAGTTGATATTTCTCTTTCAAGTTTTTGCAACATGGTGATGGCAAAGTTTAGGGGGGCTCTGAGTAATTGGGCTTCCCTTGAGGCTCAGCTGGTAAACAATCTCCTGCAGTGTGGGAGACCTGGGTTCGCTCCCTGGGTTGGGAAGATCTCCTGGAGAAGGGAAAGGCTACCCACTCCAGTGTTCTGATCTGGTGAATTCCATGGAGTGTATAGTCCATTGGGTCGCAAAGAGTTGGCCGTGACTGCGTGACTTTCACTTCAGTTCTGAGTAATTACTAATTTTAAGGCTAGGGATTGTTCCCTTTGATCAAACTGTAGCCAGAACACCATTTCTTTATAACCCTTTGGTCAAGCGATAAGGTTATCTCAGACATAGACCTGAATAAAACATTAGGAATTGCTTGAGGCCATAGTAGAAAGGTAAGGATCTATGTAATTGTGTTTGGCAAATTTTCAGTGGTGATATATCAAGATTTTAATTTGCTTGGTGATAGATCTGTTCACACATAAGGTATATCTGGCTTGACTTTGTTGTGATTTACTACTGCTGCTGATCACTTTGATTCAATAGCTGATGTCTTTACAGAAATTCAGAAACAGGTGATTGTGATTCAGCAGTGTCTCCAGCATCTAATTTGGTATGCAAGGAGATCATGTATCATATTTATAGGAACTTTGTTATGTTCATGATTGGGTGAATATTTTCCCTGGGCAATGTCTTAAAGTTTACCAGGGAAATTACTGTGTATTCAGACCACATATATGAAAGTATGTAATTCTGAATTCAGATTTCTCCCCCTGCACTTGGTCTTTCTGGAGCATCTTAGTCTTTGAGAAGCAAAACATTGAATAGCGTTTTCTCTATAAATTCTCAGTTTTGTTTCCCAGCATCCCAGTGGAGGGAAGTAATGGTTTAAGTGTTTGGAAGCCATGGTAAGCGAAAATCTTCTTGGCACCTTGGGAGAGGGGCCAATAGGACTCTGAGTGAGGCCTGAATGATGCTGCTGGATGTTGGGATACAGAGCTGGTTTATTCTCCTGGGTCTGTAGGCCTTGTTCTTGCTTCAGGGCTGTGAACAAGATGCTAAAATATATTGCTGATCCTTTGTCTCAGGGAGCTTAAACTGATTTCAGGCTTAAACTTGATTTAAGCACATAACACCTGAAAATATTTTTATCCTCTTCACTCCAGGCTGGATTTGAACTACTGACTTAGAGGTGAAGTGTTCTACAGCCTGGATCCAAATCCCTGGAGTCAGGTAAGCTCCTTCTCATGGATTTTTTTTTTTAAATTGTGCTGGGTTCAAAAAAGTGATGGTAAATGGTCTGGAGGAAAAATATGGTGATGTTGCTACTGTTGGCAGCGATGGCAATATTGATGGAATATGGTCTGTCCAAAGTTATCCTATGCTATCAAAATAAAAAGCATAAATTACCCAGTACACCACACAAAAAAGACAACAGGTAGGCACAGTCTACACAAAGAAGAGACAGTGTGGCTATACACCTCTGCGCAGAAGAAGCGGGGAAGTGTTTCTAAAGAGGCTCGTCAGCACCGCGGTTCATAAACGTGTGCTCAACGGGCAGTCTAGTCGCCTTGTTTGTAGTGGTAGGATATGCTGGTTCCCTTCACATTATTTACCCATCCACTGAGTTTGCAGCAGACAGTGAGACTGCATTTCAAACCTGAGGGCTTCTTGTCTTCGCTCTGCTTCTGCCTCCATGACAAGTGTTTTATTTTCACTTCTGTCTGGATTCCTATTTTGTTCAGTCAGTTGTCTGTCTCTGCAGAGTTCACAAGTTTCATTGAAGACTCTGAGAATGTTTTTTAAACCCTTCAGTTAAAATAGATCTTCAAAAATCAACTAGTTATGTTCTATATTCCTTCATGAGTGAATAAGACAAACTGGATGCAATTTTGTGACTTCTTACTGTGCACTGGAATACATTGATTTACCTCTGTATATATCATTAGAGGGTAAAGCTTCTGCCTGCAATGCGGGAGACCCGAGTTCAATCCCTGGGTCGGGAAGATCCCCTGGAGAAGGGAATGGCACTCCACTCCAGTATTCTTGCCTGGAGAATCCCATGGGCAGAGGAGCCTGGTAAGCTACAGTCCATGAGGTTGCAAAGAGTTGGACACAACTGAGCGACCTCACTTTCCTCATTAGTATATATCCACAAGTTATAGTCACTTGGTTAGAAGGGTAAGGTAGACCTAGTAATTCATTCATTAATTCTTTTATATAATCGGGAATTTATTGAGCACTGATGTGTCAGGCATTGGGCTGGGTTCCAGGCATAAAAAATATAAAAAAAGCACCATCCTTATCTTCTAGAAGCTTCTACATGTTCCCTTCTGGTGGAAGCTTGCAAAATCTAATACTGTAAAGTCAATGTGTACAAAGTATAGATGGGAAAGCAGGGAAGAGTAGTTAAAGTCTGCTTGGACTTTAACAAGAATAGGAAAAGTTTCAAAAATGAGCAAGAATTTAAGAGGTGAAAAGAAAATTGTTTTCCAAGGTGGTTGAAGGAGGATATTGGAGCATTATTACTGCTGTTCTATAGATGAGGAAACTGAGGTTAACGCTAAAACACTTCTCAAGGTCACAAGCCTACTGGATAAGATTTCAGGTACCTGGACTGAGATGTTTCATTCTTTTTCCATTAAACCCCACTACCTCAAGCAACAACCCATTTGAATCTTTCAAATCTTCATAACTGTGTAAAAGCAAGAGGTTTATATGTTCATCTTGCTTGAGTAGGAGAAGGAATTCAAAGTCTTAGGGAGAGAGACAGAAATCCAACTTGTATTTGTAGTTTTTACTTTGTATTTTGACTGATCTATAAGCCGTATTTAATAATGTCTTCATCTTAAGTGCATAACTTGATGAATTTTTACAAAGTGGACATGTCCATAATCAAGAATTAGAGCACTGTATAAACTCCTCCACAGTCTTCTTCAAGTCATTGGTTAGTAACTATACAACCTATAAATTAACCAGTATTCTATCTTCTCTACAAACAAGTTAGTTTAACGTATTTTTGGTTTTATAGAAATAAAATCACATAATATATGCTCTTTTGTTTCTGGCTTTTCCCCTCAACATTATGTCTGTGAAATTCACCCAAGTCACAGCTTGTAGTAGTAATTTTACTTATTACTGTACTAATAATATGCCATTATAGGAATATAGCACATTTATTTATTCTCTTGTCTATGAATGTTTGGGTTGTTTTCTGTTTGGGTCTCTTATGAAATAAAGCTTTTTAAGAACATTGTGTACATGACTTAGGTACACATTTGGTATCAGTTCAGTTCAGTCGCTCAGCTGTGTCCAACTCTTTGCAACCCCATGAATCACAGCACACCAGACCTCCCTGTCCATCACCAACTCCCGGAGTTTACTCAAACTCATGTCCATTGAGTCAGTGATGCCATCCAACCATCTCATCCTCTGTCGTCCCCTTCTCCTCCTGCCCTCAATCTTTCCCAGCATCAGGGTCTTTTCAAATGAGTCAGCTCATCATGTTAGGTGGCCAAAGTATTGGAGTTTCAGCCTCAGCATCAGTCCTTCCAATGAACACCCAGGACTGATCTCCTTTAGGATGTACTGGTTGGATCTCCTTGCAGTCCAAGGGACTCTCAAGAGTCTTCTCCAACACCAGAGTTCAAAAGCATCAATTCTTCAGCCCTCAGCTTTCTTTATAGTCCAACTCTCACATCCATACATGACTACTGGAAAACCATAGCCTTGACTAGATGGACTTTTGTTGGCAAAGTAATGTCTCTGCTTTTGAATTTGCTGTCTAGGTTGGTCATAACTTTCCTCCCAAGGAGTAAGTGTCTTTTAATTTCAATCACCATCTGCAGTGATTTTGGAGCCCAAAAAGTTAAAGTCAGCCACTGTTTCCCCATCTATTTCCCGTGAAGTGATGGGACTGGATGCCATGATCTTAGTTTTCTGAACATTGAGCTTTAAGCCAACTTTTTCACTCTCCTCTTTCACGTTCATCCAGAGGCTCTTGAGTTTTTCTTCACTTTCTGCCATAAAGGTGGTGTCATCTGCATATCTGAGGTTATTGATATTTTCCCGGCAACCTTGATTCCAGCTTGTGCTTCCTCTAGCCCAGCGTTTCTCATGATGTACTCTGCATATAAGTTAAATAAGCAGGGTGACAATATACAGCCTTGATGTACTCCTTTTCCTATTTGGAACCAGTCTGTTGTTCCATGTCCAGTTCTAAATGTTGCTTCCTGACCTGCATACAGGTTTCTCAAGAGGCAGGTCAGGTGGTCTGGTATTCCCATCTCTTTCAGAATTTTCCACAGTTTATTGTGATATGTACATATTTCTGTTGAGTATACCCCTAGGAGAAGAATTTCTTGTTCACAGAATTTGTATACATCCAGCTTCGATAGTTACTGCCATGTGGTTTTCAATACAGTCCAATTTTGCATTATCTTTAATTATGACTAGTAATTTTCTCGGGTCTTGTTTAGTACATCTTTGCTTGCCCCAAGCAAAGATTAAGATGTTCTTGGTATATTTTTCTAGAATTGTTTTTTCATCTTTCACATATATATCCACAATCTATCTGGAGTAGATTTTTGTGTATGATGTATAGTGGGATGAAGTTGTATTTTCCTGCCCTGTGTGTGCAGTTGATCTGGTACTATTTACTGAAAAGCCCATCTTTTTCCTGCTCTATTATAGTAGTACTTTAGTCAAAAATCCGGAGATCACACACGTATGATTCTAATGCTCAGTTATCCGTTCTGTCTCACTGGTACCCAATTGTCTATCTGTGTGCTAAGACAATGCTTCCTTAATTGCTGAGTCTTTATAGTGCCTTAATATCTGCTACTATAAAGCTTCTCATTCTGTTCTTCTTCAAGATAGTCTTCCTGTTCTTGGCTCTTGCCATTTCTACAAATAAAGTTGGAATTTTAATTGGGATTATACTGAATCAGTTTGGGAAAAAATGAAGTTTATAATAATGATTATTCCAATCCATAAATGTGAAACATCCTTCTATGTATTTAAGTGTTAAGTTTCTTTCAGTGTGCTTTTTATTTTTCTGTACAACAGTTTTACCCATTTTTCCTTTAATTTATTTTGAGGCATTTGATGATGTTTTTATGCTATTGTACAAGTTCTGACTTAAAAAACCTTCCTAATTACATGCTGCTATTATATATAATTTACTGATTCTTAATATTGAGTTTATATTGGGAAACATTGTTAAATTCATTACTTTGTTGGCTTTTGTTTAAGAAGTTTACAATGCACATAATTACATCATCAGTGAATAAAAACAGTTTTCTTTCTTCCTGCTATAGACTGGATGTTTGTATCTCTCCCTCTAAAAATTCATACACTAAAGCCTAACCCTTAATGGGATAGTATTAATAGTGGGAAGGGGCCCTTGAGCAGGTAATGAGGTCACGAGGGCGGGCCTCCGTGAATGGGGTCAGGGCCCTTGTGAAAGAGGCCCCAGGGAGCGCCGTCCACATTCTGCCCAGAGAGGACCAGGCGGCAGCCCTCACCAAATGCCAGCTCCCCCAGTTTAAGGTTTGGACTTTCAGCCTCCAGAACCGTGACAAATAGTTTACTGTTTATAAGCCACCCAGCCGGTGGTGATCTGTTATTGCAGCCCAGAGACTGAGACACTGCAAGACTTACACGTTCTATTTTTATTCCCTGTTTCACTGCCTAGCGCCTCCAGTGAATGACACAGTCAGGAATAACTGACATCCTTGTTTTGCCCCGATCTTAGGCAGGAAGAGAGTTTTTAATGTATCAGTACAGAAACCTCCTATTACACGTGACATTTATTGTGGAAGGCTTCGGTAATCTATAATCAGATTAAAGAGGCTGCTTTCTCTCTCCAGCTTGCTAAGGGAAGAGTGTCTACTAGGCAGATGAATCATCCCTTCTTCTGGGAGGAGCAGATGAAAAGTTGGCAACAAGTTCTGGAGATGTTATTCTAGTACAGCTCCCTCCTGGCCGCGGGCACACACGGGAACAGGGGGTTTGCCCATAATGCACAAGCATAGAAGAGAGGAGAGAGGCCTACGCAGGCATCGACAAGGAATTCCTCCTCTTTCTTTTTCTTCCCTGAGTCACATTTCTCCTTCCATCAGCCTCTCAACTGGTCTGATCCCTCCCAACATTCTTGTAGTTTTTTTCCCCCTGATTTTCACTATAGATGGCAGTTCCTCTGTGCCCTGGATAAAATGAATTGAGAAGCAGTCTTCTAGTCTATTCACTGTCCCTGTTGGTTGGAAGACCACCTCTAATTTGCTGGGTGGTGACCAGTGACCAGCTGAGCCAGTACTGTCCCGTGGGCCCCTGCAGCCTGTGCCCTTTGACCTCATGTCCTTGGCAGTGCGCTGGTCTTCACCGCTCCCCTCTGGACTGTGTCCCAGCCCCTCACATTTTCTAAGAGCAGCTGTTCTGTTGGAGTCTCCGTGATTAACCAAGTATCAAGCCGTTCCCCAGGAACCTTCTAGAACTGCCTCTCAGGAGACATCTGATGGATCTCTGCTTCACAGATGGTTTATCAGCACATCAAGTAATAACTTGCTCTTCTGTCTCCACTCTCCTGGGTACATTTTAGAGGGAAAAAACCTCCAGGTCATATGATAGGTGTTTCATTTTTGTTAAGACAAGCACCTGGCCATGAATCTTTATCCTATTAGCTGTGTGCTGAACCAGCCTATCACTGGTTCACTTTGAGAGTCTGTAACTCCACATTTGCTTTAGCTCTCTTACAAAAGCTCGAGATTATTTATTTTCTCTGTGTATATTCTTGGCATATTTCTGCCTAGAGGAAGAGCAAAATCAATAAGTCCTACAGTTTTATTAAGTTTCTCAAAGAGCAGGATATCTGGTCTGTTGGCTGGAGTTGGTTAATCACCATCCTGTATGAATCCATTTTGGGATGGTGGTTTTTCCTGCACGTTTTTCAGTTGACATTAGTAATAGTGTTGGCTAACTTGAAAACCCCATTTAAAGAATAATTGTTGCTCCTGGCTACATATCAATGCATCTTAGAGTACCTCAAAGCTGCCAAAGATAAAGAACACTTTCCTACACAAACATTCTGTCTTTTTAGCCTGCCACGCACTATCGTACAATCTCTCTTCTGTTTCCTGTGGGTCTAATTGTGGCAATCTTAGCTCCCACTTTAGGATTTATGGGTTTGATCTCAGGCTAGTCAATCCTAAAGGAAATCAACCCTGAACACTCATTGGAAGGATTGCTGCAACTCCAATACTTTGGCCACCTGATGTGAAGAGTCAGCTCGTTGGAAAAGACCCTGATGCAGGGAAAGATGGAAGGCAAAAAGAGAAGAGAGTGGCAGAGGATGGGATGGTTGGATGGCATCACTGACTCCACGGACGTGAATTTGAACAAACTCTGGGAGACAGTGGAGGACAGAGGAGCCCGTGGGGCTGCAAAGAGTCAGACATGACTGAGCGACTGAACAACCATAGCAACTAGCTGCCACTTAGCCTGCTCTGCAACAGGTGTCAAGGGCGATCACATGACATTTACTCGCTTTCGGTCTAATATAGGGATTCTGTATGAGATGCTCGGGGTAAAACTAAGCAGGTGGCCCCCCGGTTACTGTGCTCTGTGGGAGGAGAGCAGCCGCTTGCACAAAGCCCGCGGCCGTGGCTGCGCTTTGCCGGAGCCGTTCTCCCCGCAGCCAGTCAGCTGCTTCCCCCTCTCATCTCCGTGGCCATTCTGAACATTCACAGCTGTCCAGATTCATTCCTCTGCTCCATTTCCTCCTGCTCTCAGCACGTATACTCACCTTTTTATTCATTAAGAAAAATAAGGAATCACTCCCTCCACAATCCAAAACCACCTACAAAGTGGATTTCCACCAAGGGTCGTGCTTTCCCAGCCTTTCTTCTTGCTCACTGCCAAAGTCGGACTCATCTGTCTGCTGCCTGCCTTGGAGTTGGCTGTGTGACTTGGCCGAGACCCTGGGCCATCGGGCATCTACTTGGTGTTCTGCTTGCTCCCTTCAAATACGCAGATGTTCTTTAAAAAAAGGTCCTCTGACCCCATATCTCCCTCTAGCTACTGTTGGATGTCTCTTAACCTTTGCAACCAAACTTCTTGAAGAGCCATTCACATTCCCGGTTCCCTTCCTCACCAGCCATTTACGGCTCCTCCTACAATTTGTCCCCTGTCCCCAGAACGGCAATGGAACTATTTCCACCAATCAACGTCATGGTATTAAATCCACTGGGTCTTTCTTCCTCCTTGTGATTATCTCAGGATGCAGCAACTTCCTCTTTCTGAAAGTTCCCTTCTATGGCTTTCCCAACAGTTTTCCTCTGGTTTCCCTCTGGTGTCTGCGGCCCCTCGCCCTGGTCCCCGTGATTGGCTCTCTTTTCTCATGATCCCTCTAAAGTGGCAGGGTTCCCCGAGGTCTCTTCCCAAGTGTGTGTCTGTGTGTTTCTACACTGAGCTCCACAACCCCTCATGCCTCTACTAGACAGCTCAGTTCTTTCTGCAGAGCTGCAGGCTCTCATTCGCTTGAATATCTCTTAGTCACCGGAAGTCAGTACATGCTCCAAACGTGTCTCATGGTCCTTGTTCTAAGCAGACGGCTTCCGCACTTAAAGAGTAGTGCCCAGAGGCCAGGAGAAGACCTAACTCATTCTGCATTTTCCATCTTAGCCTGTACGGCTTTGCCTGTTTTATCTCCTGGACATCGCAGAAATCTCTCCCTTCTCTCTGTCATTATTTGTATCACCAACTGCCCATATGGGATTTCCAGGTGGTCTTCTCAAATTTCCTCAGTTTGACCTCAATAAACCTAATACACTTAACATTACTAAAATGATGCTTCTGAAATGTGGATCCATGCTGATTTCATTAAACCTTCTCTGTAGATTTGATGAAAGTCTAATAAAAATTATGTCTTCTTCTAAAAAACATGCGTTTAAAAATGTTATTCTAGAGTAGATATAGAATAGCAAAGAGCTAAGAATAGCTGGGACATTTGTGAAGATTAGGGTGGAAAGAATTGATGCTTTTGAACTGTGATGTTGGAGAAGACTCTTAAGAGTCCCTTGGACTGCAAGGAGATCCAACCAGTCCATCCTAAAGGAGATCAGTCCTGGGTGTTCATTGGAAAGATTGATGTTGAAGCTGAAACTCCAATACTTTGGCCACCTGATGCAAAGAGATGACTCATTTGAAAAGACCCTGATGCCGGGAAAGATTGAGGGCAGGAGGAGAAGGGGATGACAGAGGATGAGATGGTTGGATGGCATCACTGACTCAATGGACATGGGTCTGGGTGGACTCCAGGAGTTGGTGATGGACAGGGAGGCCTGGCATGCTGCGATTCATGGTGTCTCAAAGAGTTGGACATGATTGAGTGACTGAACTGAACTGAACTGACTTGCTTTAATGATGCCAAGCTTGTTTTGAAAGCTTTAATCAAGGCAGTGTGCTACTGCCTCATAGGTAGACAAACCAATCAACAATACCCAGGAAACCCACTTATAAATAGAACTCTGATATTTGACAGAGGACTGTCTCTTAGAGCAAAATAGGGGAAACAGAAATTACTCAGTATTTTAAGTAGGAGGAATTTAAAACAGGAAAAAGAGTTATGCGAATTACTGAAGGGCTAGAAGTACAAAGGTTTTGGATACTGAGTGCATCACCTTTATAGTTCACTGCTACAGCCATCCAGAGGGTCAGAAATATCTGGCTGCTACCCAGAGGTCAGCAAACTGCGACACACCTTAACATCTCCAAACTGTAACCCCAAGACAGGTGACTAGCGTAGAAATTCTGAGCCCAACTGCTCCTAAAGTAAAACAACATTGAACTTCCTGCCTCCCTGCACCTGCGTTTCCTCTGCTGTGGTTGCTGGAATGAATTGCTTCACCCTCCCTACTGTTCTCCAAGTTTTTTTTTTTTTTTTTTTATAAAAGTGCATTTCTCTGACTGCATCTAAACCACATCTCACACCTTGCTGGCAAAGAAGTTTGGAAAATTCAATTCCTAGGTTTCTAGCTTTTGTGATAAAGGGAGAGCAAAAAGGGGAAATCAATGAGTGCCATGGGCCACAGAAAACATCTAGCCAGGGTGCATCGAAGATCAATGGAGAAAAAGAAGAACTGCTCAATAAACACTGCTGAGGCAACTGGACATCCATTCCAGAAACGGAAACTGAATTCCTGCCTCATACTACACACTAGAGTCAACTTAAGGAGATAAGAACTTAAGGAAGAAAACACAGAAGAATATTTTTTCTGGTTTTGGGGTAGAGAAGGTTTTGATAAACAAGGTACAAAAAGTTCTAACCATAAATAAATGATTGATTAATTTTAATATGGCTTTCCTAGTAGCTCAGATGGTAAAGCATCTGCCTGCAATGCAGGAGACCTGGGTTCGATCCCTGGGTTAGGAAGATCCCCTGGAGAAGGAAATGGCCACCCACTCTAGTATTTTTGCCTGGAGAATGCCATGGACAGAGGACATATTAAATTAATAACTTCTGTTCACCAAAAAATACCATAAAGAAAATGAAAAGATGACACATAGCAGAACATATTTATCACATGAGTAACCAACAAAAGTTTAATACCCAGATAATTTAAATAAAACACGTATACCAATCGATGCATGCTAAGTCACCTCAGTCATGTCCAGGTTTGTATAGCCCGCCAGGCCCCTCTGTCCATGGGACTTCCCAGGCAAAAATACTGGAGTGGGCTGTCATTTCCTTCTCCAGGGGATCTTCCCAACCTGGGGATCTTCCCAGGGATTGGACCTGTGTCTCTTATGTCGCTTGCCTTGGCAGGCCAGTTCTCTACCACTAGCATTACCAATCAATGGGAACAACATATGTGCAAACAAAATAGAAAAATAGGCAAATGACATATAAGTGTATGACCAATAACCATAAAAATGTGTTCAATCTCTTCAGCCATCAGGGCAATATGAATGATAATCAAATTGAAATATTATTATATTGGTGCATATTAACAAGTAAATATTGTCATCGTGACTTTTCCTTCTCATCCAGGATATCTTTGGGAGCTTTACCTCCTAAATACATCCTAAAGCGGTTTTGCTTTTTTTTCTCTCTTTTCACTTTCACCGCTTTAGTTCACCAGGTCTTGGAGAAGATATGGATCAAAGGATCCTTACATAGTGGTTTTGGAAAGGTAAGTGAGAAAATCACTTTGGAAAACAAGTTGGGATTATTTTGGAAATCTGAACATGGAAACACACTATAACTTAATAATCCATACCTAATTTACATCTAAAATATAAAATGATTTGTATTCTAAGATGTTCAGCTTATTTTAATTTTTAGCGATTTTTGTACATGTGCCCAGAAGGCAGGCTCCTAGAAAACAGTTTGTAATAGCCAAGATCTAGAAGTTTTAAAAATCCACTATCAAGAGGTGGCTATATAAATTGTTTTTTTTATATATCCACAGTATTCTCAGTCACTTATGAATCTTAGAAATCTGGTATTGAGTAAAAGAGAAGTTGTAAAAGACCCTAAACAGTATGACACTATTAAGATTATGCTCAGGCACACAAATTAAGCACCATTTTAAGATATAAACATTTAATAAAGCTGTTTATTAAAGGAAAAGAAAAGATAAACACGAAATTCAAAACAGTGCTTTCTCTCTGGTTTATTGAGAAGGGGATGAGATAAGGTAGAGGAGAAGCACATAGGCAAATGCAGCTTATTCATAATGTGTTCATTGAATAATACACTCAAGAACATTATATGTATTGTTATGCTTACAACATAAATGTTAACTTCTTTTGTGTCAGTCATTGTATTAAAAATTTTTTAAAAAGATCTGTAGTCTAAGATGGTCAGTTTGTTTTAAGAGTAAGACTATCTTTTAATATTTATTTCATTCTTGATGTTTAACAAATGCATCATGATATTTAAAAAAGCTGCTTCCTGGCTGCTGTCATCTATCTATCCCCCACGTGGCCACCCGGTTGTTAAAAATATTCATTTTTACCTCAATGCTGGAATGGCTTACTGCCCACCCAAATAGAAAGCAGTGTACTTAAAGCAAATAAGTCAGAAAAAATATCTGATTTACCAAACGGGGGGGGGGAAATGTGACACTCACTGAAAAGCGCCTGGGGATTTAATGTGCTAACAGCCAGCAGGGAAAGAAACCTGTGAAAATGACAAAGGAGAGTCAGGGTCAGTCGTTATGGGTCTTTGGTTTTCTTTTGAAATCTTAGTACCGCTCACTGTTGGAGGTAGAGGGGAAAAGCCAAACGAAAGAAAAGAGGAGATGGCTCAGCGCCCCTCTGCTTAGTCCTGCGTTATCTCCCTTTCCCTGTGCTTTAGGCTTCACCCTCGGGCCCTCTTCTCTTCAGGTCTCCGGTCTCTCTGCCCGTTCAGCCCGCCTTCTGCCACGTTCCCGGTCTCCCCGGAAAGCGAACTCCACTCCGGGGCCCCAAGCGGGGCCTGCCTCACGCCGCTGTGCCTTGGCCGAGCCTGGCGGCACCTCCTGGAAATGCTTTCCGTCCCAGCTTTCCCACTGACCCCTCACTAGGAGGCTGTGCTTGACGCTTTAGTGTGAGGAATCCCTTAGTCTGTTCCGGTATACCTTTCCGGTGTCTCTCTCACACCCCCATGAAGTTAATTTTCTTATCTTTCCTATTAGACCGTAAGCTCTTTGAGATCAAAGATTACATCCTTTCTTTAAATAATTCTACCACTGCTATAAAGGGTGTGTGCTTAGTCGCTCAGTCGTGTCCGACTCTTTGTGACCCCTTGGACTGTAGTCCGCCAGGCTCCTCTGTCCATGGAATTCTCCAGGCCAGAATACTGGAGTGGGTAGCCTTTCCCTTCTCCAGGGGATCTTCCTAACCCAGGGACTGAACCCAGGTCTTCCGCACTGTGGGCTTCCCTGATAGCTCAGTTGGTAAAGAATCTGCCTGCCATGTAGGAGACTGCAGTTTGATTCCTGGGTCAGGAAGATCCCCTGGAGAAGGAATAGGCTACCCATTCCTGTATTCTTGGGCTTCCCTGGTGGCTCAGATGGTAAAGAATCGCCTGCATTGCAGGAGACCTGGGTTCGCTCCCTGAGTTGGGATGATCCCCTGGAGAAAGGAAAGGCTACCCACTCCAGTATTCTGGCCCAGAGAATTGCATGGGCGGTATAGTCCATGGGGTCACAAAGAGTCAGACACAAGTGAGCAACTTTTACTTTCACTCCTGTATTGCAGGCAGATTCTTTGCCATCTGAGCCACCAGGGAAGCCCAAGAATACTGGAGTGGGTAGCCTATCCCTTCTCCAGGGGATCTTCCCGACCCAGGAATCGAACCGGGGTCTCCTGTATTGCAGGCGGATTCTTTACCAGCTGAGCTGTACTTGTCAGTAATGTTAACGGAATTGATATGCATGGGGAAGGTAATATTTTGAGTCTGAATTCCTTCACGGCCTCACCCTTTCCCCTGCTGTTCTTCCCCAGGGCTGGGGTGTTCCTCCCCCTCACCTCCCCAAGTTAACTCGTCACTCGCTTCCTGAGGAATCTCCTTTGCTCTCTCTCTGAATAGATGGCTTTCCTCCTTGAGTGCTCCTTCACAGCACCATTTATCACTCTCATTGTAGGTATGCGTTTGTGTCAGTTTGTATAATCCCTTGAAGAGCGTTCGCCTCTGCAGCCAGACTGTATGAGTACAGGGAGCATTTCTGCTTCTGTCCATTACTGTTCTACTGCCGTATGGCATTGTGTCGATTTCAGTAAACGTCTGCTGACCGACGGACTGACTAAATGGATGCCTGAGCCATCAGCACGGCTAGAGTTCAGGACCCAGGAGTGGACTTGCAGGGGCTTCCCAGCCCACCCTGGCACCTGAGTGCCTCTGTGTGGGCGGCATGGCCTGCTCCCAGGTTCCCTCAAGCCCCTGCCAGAGGGATGTAGGTGGGGAGTCAGTCTGGCATTCCTTTCTGTCACCGCCCTGCCCTCCTGGCTCACGGAGCTCTGCCTGAGTCTGGAGGAGGGAAGGTTTACAGGCGCAAACTGAAGCTCTCCTTTTCACGAGGGAAGCTCAGATGTGTAAGATACACTGTTTTGTGGCCTGGTTGGCAGATCTCCCCCAAAATGGACAGAAGTTGGGAATCCACCCGTCCCTGTAGAATCCAGCATGGTGCTTTTGGTGCAAGATGACCGAAAGAGGATTGGCTTTTGACATCAGGGGCAGTGTAGACAGCCAGGCCTTTCTTTCTGGGACTTTTCTGGAGGCAGGCATTCAGAATAGAGAGGAGCGTGGGTGAGAAAAACGTGTCCACTCCCCTGAGACAGTGTGAGGTCAGAATAACCGGGAAACTCAAGGAACCCTGCTGTCTGCATGAGGAGTCCAGAGCAGTGAAACGGGAAGGTTTAAACAACTCTATTTGGGTCCCTTTCTATCGCCTGGAAATTCAAGATGTGTCATTGTAGGTCTCAATGTTTCCAGGTAAGAACCCGCTTCTGAGTTATTTAAAGTTTTACCCTGGGTATAATCTCTAGTCTCAATCTTTAGTGATGTGTTTTACTGGCCAATTTATATAGTTTATAGTCTGACTTGTAAAAAGAGCCCTTTAGCTTGACCATCTGGAAGTGGTACGAATTATTGATGCTAATTACTTCTCTTCTGTATTCTGTTTTTGTGACCCTCTCAGTTTTCAGCCTTTGGTGATACATATGACCATCATTAATATTTCATGTTACATGAGATGGCCTCTAGGTCTTCATTAAGTGAGCTTATATTGCCAAATGAATATGCTAATCTGGGAGACCAAAGGCATTTATTGCTTCAACCCTTTTGCCTGAACTTGGTTATATTTTGTATAATTTCTTCACATTCCACCTACTTTTTCTTAAACCTTTAATTACTCTGGAATCAATCTTTATGATCTATGAGGAACCTGACATCTGTAGACTTTCCTTTGCATGAGAACTTCAGTTCCCAGTGACAATGGCTACATCCTTCAAAGATGCTAACACTCTATTAGATGCAGGAGAGGCAGCCTGGACAGATGGAGGCCACGCATTGCACGTAAGGGGAGCTCGAATCTGTTTCTGGATCTGCCGCTGGCTCCCTGGACCTCACATGTTTTCTCTGTGCAATTAAGGTGATGAGAGGAACATTATTAAGCAAGAATAGACCAGTACTCAGTTTTGGAAGGTTGGTTGAGGAAGACGTTGCTATAACTCAACGCACACACACCCCACCCCAGCACACACAGGGTGGGAAAGACTTGTTGTGTATCAGCAGGTGGAAGAAGAGGCTGTGTCCCAGAGCTAGAGAACTGCTCCAGGGCCAAGGAGTCCAGGGAAAGCTTACCTTGTGGTCCTCTCCTCCAACTTCTGCCTGCAAGAAAAAAATCTTGTTCAACCTAATTCTCCACATCCCTTCTTTCCCTCTCTGTCACTGGCCTTTCCTCCTTTTGCTGTTGTGCGGTCTCCCAGTCGTGACCAACTCTATTGCAACCCCTTGGACTGTAGCCCGAGAGGCTTCTGTGGCTCTGGGATTCTCCAGGCAAGAATACTGGTGTGTGATGCCATTCCCTTCCCCAGGGGATCTTGCCAACCTGGGGACTGAACAGGCATCTCGTGCATTGCAGGCAGATTCTCTACCACCGAGCCACCTGTGAAGACTGCTTTTCTCCTTTGACGTGTCTTGAATAGGACAGTTTATGCTCCCTGACTTTCCAGCTACACCTTAGATTTCTCTTTTCTCACATATCTGAACTTTGCAGGCTCAGGCAGTTTGGATAAGGCTTGTTCCGGTTTAGTCCACAAAGGTCCTTGTGACTGCCTTAATTAGCTTCTTTTTTAGTTCTCAGAGGCCAGCAAGCTTGCCACCTACCGTCAGGAAATTCCATCTAGTAGCAGACTCTCTTTCATTGGTCCTTTCCTGAGTCTCTCAGTCTAGAGTTTCATGAAGAGGACCACTCACGTTCCTTAACACTGAGACTCCGAGGCCTCATCGGGGAGTCCAGTCCCATCACAGGCCTGTGATTCTTCCTATTCCAGTTCAACCCACTGCTCAACCACGGATTGGGAGGCTTATTTAGTCCCCGCATCTGAAGATAAACGTTAACTATAGTTCACACTGGAGAAGGGATATTTTCCTTCTCACCAGCCCTGTTCTTGAGAAACCGTGTTCTCTGGTTATTATTCAATGGAGGACTGGATTTTACATAGTCCATCTTGCATCTGGAGGCCTCAGCCAAGTCTCACAGTTGGGTCTGGTTAAATCGTGTTAATTTTAAGCTTCTCTCTGACGGGAGATCTACTGGTACTTTATTTTTACCCATTTCTTTATTATTGACTTTCTATCATCTAATATTTTTCTTCACAATAAATGAAAACATGATATCAATACTGTTTTGTAACCAGCTTGGATTTTCACATAGATACCATTTCATTCCAACAATTTTCTGTGTCATTTATCACAGTACTCCACTGACTGTGATTTCCATACTTGTTTATAAAATTTTTGATTGTTGATCATTTAAGTGTTAGTACTGTTCACACATGTAATTTGAGTACCCAGTGACTACTTTACTGTGGTTGGTCATTTAGATTACCATATTATTTTGTGTTTGTTTAACTTCTCATCAAAAATTCAGAGCTATTTCATTCAGAACTGCTCAAGAGCCTCAACTATTTATTTATTTACTAGCTTCACCATGCAGCATGTGGGATTTTAGTTCCTTGACTAGGGTTTGAACCCATGCCCCCTGCATTGGAAGGCAGAGTCTTAACCACTTGACTGCTGGGGAAGTCCTCTAGTGCCTCTACTTTTAAATACAGAACGGGGATTCTTTTCTCTTCTTCAGTCCAGTTGCTCAGTTGTGTCTGACTCTTTGCGACCTCAAGGACTGAAGCATACCAGGCCTCCCTGTCCATCACCAACTCCCGGAGTTTACTCAGACTCATGTCCATTGAGTCAGTGATGCCATCCAGCCATCTCATCCTCTGTCATCCCCTTCTCCTCCTGCCTTCAATCTTTCCCAGCTTCAGGGTCTTTTCAAATGAAGTCAGCTCTTCACATCAGGTGGCTGAAGTTTTGGAATTTCAGCTTCAGCATCAGTCCTTCCAATGAATACTCAGGACTGATTTCCTTTAGGATGGACTGGTTGGATCTCCTTGTAGTCCAAGGGACTCTCAAGAGTCTTCTCCAACACCACAGTTCAAAAGCATCAATTCTTCGGTGCTCAGCTTTCTCTATAGTCCAACTCTCACATCCATACATGACTACTGGGAAAACCATAGCTTCGACTAGACATACCTTTGTTGGCAAAGTAATGTCTCTGCTTTTTAATATGCTGTCTAGGTTGGTCATAACTTTTCTTCCAAGGAGTAAGCGTCTTTTAATTTCATGGCTGCAGTCTCCATCTGCAGTGACTTGGTCACCTCCATAAGAGAGAAGTCTATAAATAGCTAAAGATTTCCAGGGAGTCTGAGTTCTGACCTATCTCATAGGGATCAGGATGATAATATAGGGTGTTTCTTTTTTTTAGTATTCCTCAGTTTCTCATTCTAGAAATATGGTGTATAAAATAAATATTTCTGCAAATAGGGGACACATCCATTGTCTTAGTTTCCTAGCACCACAGACTTACAAGCTTAAAACAATAGGAATTTACTCTCTAACAGTTCTGGGGGTGATGTCCAGAATCAATGTGTTGGTCGGGTGGTTCCTACTGGAGGCTCTGAGGAGCCTCTCTCCAGGCTTGTGGTTCTTACTGGTCATTCTTGTGGCATTTCGTGTAGGGTTATTATTGTATTCTCTCTGTCTGTCTTCACACAGAGGCATTCTCCTCTGTGTCCAAAGTTCTCTCTTCTCATAAGGACACCGGTCAAATTGCATTTAGGGTTTACCTTAATCCTGTGTGACTTCCTCTTCACTTGATGACATCTGTAAAACCCTTATTTCCTACTAAGGCCATATTCACAGGTTTTGGATGGACACAAGTTTTGAGGCTTCCTTGGTAGCGTAGATGGTAAAGCATCTCCCTGCAGTGTGGGAGACCTGGGTTCGGTCCCTGGGTCAGGAAGATCCCCTGGAGAAGAAACTGGCAGCCCACTCCAGTATTCTTGCCTCGAAAATCCCATGCGCAGAGGAGCCTGGCAGGCTGCAGGGGTAGCAAAGAGTGGGACATGACTGAGCAGCTAACACTTGCTTGTAAGTTTCAAGGGAACACTATTCAATCCAGAGTGCTAACCAAGCAGGACACTTTCACTTGACTTCTCTTCTTAGGGACGGGGCAGGGGGAAGATTTTACTTCTCCCAGTTTGGGATGGATGCCTCATATAGGAGCAGACTTGGATGCAAGTCAGAGAAAACCCAAAGAACATTTTTTTCGTATTCTCCCTCTTTGTATGTGACGAGGAGTCCAGAGACAGATGGCCCAGGAAGGTACCGTGGTTCCCAGTGCCAGCTGGGCGCCATCACTCCTCGTCTCCCGGCTCTGTCACCCTTGAAGCGTGGATTTTGACCTTAAGCTTGCTGCCTCAAGGACACAAGATGACAACTTCAGCGTCACACTTGGGCAAAGGTCCACGCAAGCTGGTGGCTCCTTCTGACCGAGCATTCCCACCAGTCCTGTCCTGCACCTTCCGCTTAGACCTTGTTGTCTGGAAACAGCCTATGTGCCAGGGATGGGGGTAGATTTTTTATTTCTTTTTAGTTTTTCGTTTGTTTCTTTGCTTTTAGCAGGACATATTATTGCGTTGGAACAAGTGAAGTCGCATTTCCTAAGGAAAGAGGGAGAATAGATATCGCAAGAGCCAGCTAGGACTGTCTGCAAAATCTCCCCAGATTTATCAGAGCCATGACCCTGGTCCTCAGTGAGGATTTGTTTTAAGCGGCCAGTCAGTGTGTGTGTGTTTGTACGGGCTCGTGATGTGGACCTAATGACTGACTTTTTCACTCCTGGCCAAAAATGCTTCTACCTGCTATCAAACAAAATCTCATTTTAGAAGCTTCAGCAACTCTCAGGCTCTAATGGCTTCCTTATGAGGCTTGCGTTTTGTGAAAATATATCACTTGCTCAAAACTATGGAGCTAAAGTACTTTTGCAAAGTATTTCTAGTAAAGGCATATTTCATTTTCTTATTTTTTAAACTTTTTATATTGTATTGGGATATAGCTGAGGTGGTTGGATGGTATCACTGACTCAATGGACATGAGTTTGAGTAAACTCTGGGAGTTGGTGATGGACAGGGAGGCCTGGCGTGCTGCAGTTATGGGGTCACAAAGAGTTGGACATGACTGAGCGACTGAACTGAACTGAACTGAATAGCTGATTAACAGTGTTGTGATAGTTTCAGATGAACAGGGAAGGGGACTCAGCCACCCCTATACATGTATCCATTCTTACCCAAACTCCCCTCCCATCCAGGCTGCCACATAACATTGTGCAGAGTTCCCTGTGCCAACAGATGTAGATTTTATGATAGATTTTAGTCAGCTCCTGTTATTGAACTTTGAAGTTCTGATATATGAATATTTCATATCAATTTTCTTCCATTTAACTTCTAATTGGATGACTTTAAACGGTTCCCACAGTCCTATGAGACTTAGTTTTACTGCATAAAGCTGAGATGTTTAGAGAGAGAGTTTGTTCAGACTGATGTCAGCCTGCATAGGATACACTGGATTGCGCTATGCTCAGCGTAATGGCATGTGATTTTAACTAGACCAAGAAGTGATGACAAGGTATCAACTGGTAGGCAATATGAGAGTGAAAGGGAGAGATCATTCAGTAGGTTTTCTTCTGCAGCTTCCCCCTTTTTGTCCCCATGTACCTGGCTTCCCTTCCCCATTATTACCATTTTATTTAACCCTAAAATTAGCCCAAAGTTCCCACTATTGATGATTCTTTGAGACAGATTAAAAAATATCAGCCTTGGCCACCAGCTGCGTTTTGTCTCCTTCTCTCTTTGCCTCCACTTTGATTCTGACTCAACCCTCTGACCCCGTGCATCAGACACGGGCTCTGGCTTCCAGCAGACACTTGGCTTTTCTGTATCTCTTTTCTTGCTGCTACACTAACTGGGCTGGCTGTTCTGGGAGGAAGGGTAGCCCTCACGGGAGGGAAAGCTGGAAGGATGGTGGAGTTGGAGGGGGTGGAGGCAGGGGCGGGAGAAAGAAGACAGAGCAGCGTCTGGACAGAAAGGTTTATTGCGTTTCACAGCCCCACGCTCGAAGCACCAGTTAGAGTGTTTCTGAGATCATCACTCAATTCAGGGTTCTAGTTCTCAGCTAGCATGTTCAGCCACATATTGCGATACTAGGGATGTTAGGCCCACCTCACATTTTAGTCCTGGATGGTTCCTCCTGCCCCTGGGAATTAAAGTGGATAGTGCATCCCACGTGCAGCACAGCCTTCTCCATCTTCCTTCTCTGCGCGCTGGGAGCCCGGCTCCCCCGCGCACCCGTGGCTTGCCCGTCTCTTATTCTTTTTTTCCATCCCCCTTCCTCCCTGTCTTGCAGGAGAACAAGTGGCCCTGTGTTCCCCTCAGTGCCTTGCAGCCCAGCACTGAGATACCTCTTCCGTCCTCCCAGCCTGGAGAGACCCAGACCTCACTCTGGGCATGAGGACGGGACCCGGCGGGCGGCCCTCCGCCCAGCCCGACCTGGCTGCATGCAGGGGCCACACGGCCGCGGCAGCGGTGGGCCTGCCCGGGGCCTCCAGGGTGTGCACGCCCACACGCCCCGGCCCCTGGACTCCGCTTGTTGTCATCGGTTTCCGGACGCTCGGGAGGCTGGCGGAGGCTGCAGGCAGTTTCTGAAACCTCAGAGGAGAGGCGGCATGCGGCCCCTCTGGGCCCTGCCAGCCTCTTTTCTGGCTGGAGGGGGCTCACCTGGGCGCTGTGTGAGGGCTCAGTCGCTGGCTCCATTTCGTTCCGCAGATACTCAGTGAGAAGTTGCTTGGCATCAGACACAATGCTAAGTAAGTGAAACAAGGCCTGAAAGGTGAAAGGACCCAGACTCTCCTGGGAGCTGAAAGCCTAGTGAGGGTTGTCGTGAGCCGCGTCTCCGAGCAGCCTGGAGAGCTAACAAGAGGCGGCATCCTCTAAGCCCTGGGGTTCTAGGCAGGCCGAGGTATAGAAGGCTCATTCTGAGCGGGACAGGATCCGGGAAATTTTAGGAGGTGAAGAAAGGTAAATAGGGCCAGGGAGAAGGTGGATAAGTGTGACAGGGTGTGTTTGTGGGCGTGTGGTATGGAGGTGAGAAAAGGAATTCCAGAAGAAAGCCCAAAGAACACAAGAACCACGCTGTGGTTTCCGTCGGGTTGAATTCCACATACGCGTGTGTCTGGGTCAGTGCGGTGCCACTGAATGTCCTACCTGAGGGCTAAGATGACAGAAATGTGTTTTCCCACAGTTCTCAGCCATCAGGTCGGGCTCTGAGGGCGCGTTCTTCAGAGCTGCGGACAGCTGCCTTCTGGGCTCACGCAGGGAGAGCAAGAGAGTGCGTCCCAGCGGGAGTGACACAGCAGGGACCCAGCACCCCTCTGCTCTTTCTTCAGTGGCTTCTTAGGGTCTCAGTTACCTCCTCTGCAAAATGAGCAAGTGCGGGTTAGACTGGGCCCTTGGAGGATTCCGAAGGCGGTGTGACCCTGTCTTCTTCCTCTCCTCAGTTCCCTCCATCCCTCACCACCTCTTTTCTGCCCTCCTCTCCTTTCTTCCTTCTTTTTCTCCAAAAAAATATTTGTTGAACGCTCACAGACCTTCTGCTGGACCTTATAAGATGGGTGTTGTGACAGTCTGTCCCTCATAACGCAGCACAGATGAGCCTGTAGAAAGGACCAGGAGCTTGTGCTGCCCGGGCTGATCACCTCTCATCCATCCAGAGTTCACCAGGCCCTTTCCCCCCATCGACCACACTTTCTACTCCTCAGTCTTGCTTTTCCTGGGCCTCACACTGGGCAGAATTCAATTCTAGCCCATCAAGAAGGCAAGTGAACCTTTCTGCACATGTCGAGATTACAGACTGGGAGACACGGGGTCGCTGGGGATGGCCTGCCTGTTCACCACGTCAGAATACTCGATTTGCCTATTTGCCAGCTCTGAGAAGTCGCCCCCCACTTACCGGTTATTTGAGGCTTCCCTGGTGGTTCAGCAGTAAAGAATCTGCCTGCAATGCAGGAAATGCGGATTCAATCTCTGGGTCGGGAAGATGCCCTGGAGGAGGGCATAGCAACCCACTCCAGTGTTCTTGCTGGAGAATCCCATGAACAGAGGAGCTTGGTGGGCGACAGTTCATGGGGTTGCAAAGAGTCAGACAGGACTTAGCAACTAACCAACAATAAAAACAATCATTTGATAGCGAGTTTACGCTGACAAACATCAAATATTAAGCAAATAAAGCCTTTATGGGCCCAATGGTTAACATCACTATTAAGAAAGTACCTGCTGTGTGTGTGGTGAAGTCAGCTAGGCTCCTTTCCCTGGTGTGTCAGCCCCTTCTCTCTTCCCGGAATACTCACCTTCTAGACACAAGTGGGGAGCAGTTTCCTGTGTCTGAGGTTTCTAGGAAGTCAAGAATTTGAGCTTCTGGCATTTTGGAAATTTTTCTGAATTTCCAAGAAGAGGTGACTGTCCTGATTATTACTTCTTTTTTTTAAAATGGATTGTACTAATCAGATCAGTGCCATTTCCACCTTCATTTAGATAAACTGCTCTTGACTACCAGGAGGGCTTTGAGAATCCTGGAGTGGGTTTCTGAGCATTTTTGGCCAACAAAGTGAAAGGGCAAATCCCCATGTGCAAGATGCACACAGATTGCGCCATGCCTGTCACCTGCTCTGCGTTGTCCTCACAGGGGCAGGCCGTCTTTCCAGGCCTCTTTGTCCAGACCCCCCTCCCTGGGGAAGGGTGACTCTACACAGAGTTGGGTTTTGCTGTCGTCAATTGCCAACAGCTCATGATCAGCTGGACCTGCACCCAGGTCTGTTCTGGCCCCACCCCACCTCTTGCACTTCAGTGACTATACAAACATCGACCAAAATCATCTGCCAAATAGTTTTTGTTCAAACAGAATCTGAATATTTTTAATAATAGTAGCAATGATAATAGTATCATTTATGGAGCATTCACTATATGCTGGACCAATTTCTAAGCAGTTTGAATGTATTGGCTCTTTTAAAAATACACTAAACCAAGCTGAGAGGATATCTAATGTAGGCAGATGCTGTGTATCCGTTGAATTCAGAGAATTATTGATATTGGACTGTCTTGGAGACTCACATTCCTTTGGTCATTTTTGGTAAATTTCTTCTCTCTTCTCAGGGCAGCTGGAGGCAGACTGAGCAGCCCTCTCGCCGTCTGCTCTCGGTTCTTTTCATCTCTCGCCGTCGCTGCCCACTGACACACGGTCTCCTTAGCACCCCTGTCTTCACGAACCCTTGCAGTTCGGGACCCCATTTAGCACTAAACCTTGATCCGGCAGATCTGGAAGCGCCTCCTGCTTTGTTCTCCTGTTGTCACCTTGCCCTGACCTTGAGGTCTTTAACCTGGATGGTGTAGAAAGTGTCAGCGTCACAGCCAGCCACACAGGCGTCCGTGCGTGGGCAAGTCCAATACTTCCAGTACTCTCAGTCTCAGCTTTCTGCTCCTCCCATTTCCTGGGACCCTTGTGCATCCTCCTGGGTTGGAATTAGGGAAAGGTTGGGAGGGAAAGGAGTGCCTACACGCATTCCTGCCGACTGACATTGTCCTGTGTTGGTGTGGGCACAGTGTGGGGCACACTTCCTCCCTGTCACTGAGGTGTGTGCTGTGGACGTTCACCTTGATAATGCTAAGTGAGTCCCTCAGACAAGTTGCTTCTCATTCCTTCCTCAGCATCTAGCCATGCAGAAATGCACTTCTAGCTTCTCTATGCTAGGGTCCCTTGGCTCCTCCAAGCAGCCTTTGTAACAGGACTGAACGTAGCTTCAAGCCAGCTCTCCTCTTTGCACGGACCACTCCTGGTCCAGGGAGATCACCTATTTCTTTGTTCCATGAGACTCTAAGGAAGGACCTCCTTCTCTTCTGTTTGCAGAGTGGCTGGGTCCTTGCAGCAGCTTCCATTTACATTTGTCAGGAGGGCTTGAGACCGCAGGCTCTTTGCCCCAAGTTCTAAGAAACAAGGATTAACTTTTGGTTTTGGTTAGGGGAGGGCATGTTTAAAGCCCATTTCAATGTTTTTCAGCAAGAGAAATATACTTGTCTTAACCATTCCTCAAAATTCTCTTCTATTCCTTCTACAATTTCCACTCTTTCTCAGCTTCTTCAAGTTCTTTAATGGATTGGAGGTAGAAAGTGAAAAGTGAAAGTGTTAGTCACTCAGTTGTGTCGGACTCTTTGTGACCCCATGGACTGTAGCCTGCCAGACTCCTCTGTCCATGGGATTCTCCAGGCAAGAATACTGCAGCAGGTTGCCATTCCCTTCTCGAGGGGATCTTCCAGACCCAGGGATGGAACCTAGGTTTCCCGCATTGCAGGCAGATTCTTTACTGTTTGAACACAATCCCCAAATTAGTTCTCAGCTAACTATTTTGAAAGTCCTTGCTTTTGCTTTCTCCCAGCTCACTTTGTAATGTAAATGAGCCTGATCCCTTGATTAAGGGCCCCAGTCAAAACTGCACTGCAGTAATTCCATTTGAACATTTTGTTTTACTTACAATGAAACAGAATATTGGCAAAAGTTATGACTGATCACTTCACAGATACAATCATATAAATAGCCAACACACATATTAAAAGATGCTCAAGATAATTATGAAATCTTGGAAATAGAATTAAAGCAATTAGGTATTGTGTTTATCATATTGGTGGAATGTAAATTATTGATAACAAATAGTATTAGCGGCATCACTTGTATCATTTCCACAGGGAAATCATACATTGTTGGTGGAGCACCCATTGGCATAGTCTTTTCTGGAAAGCAATCTGTCAGTCTCCATTAAGATAAGAAATGGGCATGTTCTTTCTACACTTCTTTTTGCTAGCGGAGAGAAATATTTGCCCACGTACTTACAAAGGCAGGCCAAAGATGCGCATTGCAGCGTTGCCTGTGAGAACAAAAATGAGACAGCATGTCACTGGCAGATGAGTTATATTAGCAGTTTCCCAATCTGCCTTGAAGTCAGTGGTATGATACTGATGAGAGGAGTGTGGGTCACTTTCAGGTTATGTTTTTTTAACCAGTGCTTGTACGTTCTCCATGCTCTTCCACTTACAGGGTGAATATAATCAGAAGACCCTAAGAGATGGCTAGCAACCGGACGGAAAGAAGTTGGGTTCCCGAATGGAGGAAAGCTACCTGTCAATTTCTATCACTCTCATTGGACTGGTTGGTGAGTAAAACATCAACTTCTACCATATTTAGCCACTGACATTTTGGGATTTATTTGTTAAAGTAGCTAGTGTTACCCTAGTACAAATGATCTGTAGCAGTTAAAAAGGAGGAAATAGATTAGTATATTTTGATGTAACCATATCTCAAAGATATATTAGTGAAGAAAGCATATAATATCATGTATATTAAAGAAAATTTATATATATGTGTGTGCGTATAAGCACACAGAAGAACTTCTGGAGGGTAAACAGCAAACTAACCATAGTGACTACTTCTACAGAGGGGAGTGGGGCTGGGTATTGTGGCACGTGGAGACTTTTGCTCGTATTACTGAAATTTTTATGAGGAGAATATTTCTTGTATTACTTGTGTAATTAAAATTGTGAAAGAAATTGGATTGGCTCCCTAGGCAATTGCTTGACTTGAACTGTTCGTTTTTGTTTCTGTCCTCACTTATGTGAGGAAAATAGATAAAAGCTTTTCATCCTGCCCTGTTCACCAATATCCCATAATGAGTAGAGATTATTGGGAATAATTCCCAAATTATGGCTTTTGGCACAGTAATGAATATATCAAGAATTAAAAGCCACAGAATACACTAAAATAACTGGAGAAGACAAATGCAAATAAATCAGTTATGGCAAAAATAAATGCATGCAGATTTAGAAATACTTTGATGGGGCTATTAGTGTAGCACTACTGAGTTCATAAACATGCCTTTTAAAGAAAGCTGGGTTTACTTAACTGCTCTGATGTCACCTTTCATCCATCTGTGAAGACGAAAATTCGCATTTTAAGTTCAGTATTAGCTCAGATGGTAAAGAATCCGCATCCAATGCGGAAGACCCGGGTTCGATCCCTGGGTTGGGAAGATCCCCTGGAGGAGGGCATGGCAACCCTAGGCAACCCTAGGCTTCTTCCCTGGAGAATCTCATGGACAGGGGAGCCTGGAGTGCTACGGAACATGCGGTTGGAAAGAGTCGGACACGAGTGAGCGACTAAGTACAGCAGAGCACGTGAGCACAGGACAGCAGGAGTGGGAGCAGGTTTCCTCTCGGCACTGCTTTTGGGACCCAGTGAGTCACTGGGTATGTTTCCTGAGAGTAAGAAGCGTCCAGTCATGAATGACCCAGAAAACAGCAGTAACAAGGTGCCTTTTCCCTTGTCCACTCTGCTTTCGTGGACAGCCTCCTCCAGGCCTGCTCTGCAGGGCTCACTGACGCCACTACACCAGCCGTCATTCGTGCCTCTTTGGCTGCACCCTTGGGTTACCCGGGTGACTGCCTGTTCTCATGCCCTTTGAGGAAAAGCTGTTAGGGGCTCTTGGAGGGGCTCCGGGGCTGGGACGAACTAGTCCCTCTCCTCACACGTCTTCCCAGGCGCCGTCTTCAGACAGGCCGGGGGCACCGGGCTCCACTGCTCCCAGGGAAGAAGGCGCAGAGTTCAGTCTCATCCCTCCCTTCCCTCCTTCTCACTTCCTTCTCCTAAACGGGGTCAGATTTGACCTGAACGCTCCCTTTCTTTCCCCATTCATTTCCTATGCTCGTTTTATTCTGAAATTCCTGCTACAGCATTTAGATAAAACAGATTAAATGAACAGATAAAACAGATAAAAAAGATTCAGATACAACAGACATAGTGGTGTACCCCTGTGCTTACAGGGGACGCTAGAATGTGACTTGCCTGCCTTTGGTCTCGTTCCTTCTCTGCGCAGGTGTTTCTCAGTGTTGCAAAATACCAACCAGGTGGGATTTTAAGCAGGGAGTTTTGGGCTGGAGACTTCCCTGGTGGCTCAGACGGTAAAGCGTCTGCCTACAGTGCGGGAGACCTGGGTTCGATCCCTGGGTTGGGAAGATGCCCTGGAGAAGGAAATGGCAATCCACTCCAGTACTCTTGCCTGGAAAATCACATGGGTGGAGGAGCCTGGTGGGTTACAGTCCATGGGGTCGCAAAGAGTTGGACACGACTGAGTGACTTCACTTCACTTCACTTCGGGCTGGAAACCACGTGTTGTGCTTTGTGGACGATGAGAATCGTGCAGGCATGATGAGGGTGGTGAGGGTGGGCAGCTCCAAGGTGACTTGGGAGCCAGAGGAGCCCAGGGATGACTGGAGCCCGCTGCCCGCAGCAGCTCACCGTGCCGAGGGCCGTCTCCATCAAGAGTTGGAACCTGGCGGTAAGCGTGTCTCCATTGGATCCTGATACATTCCAGCTGGCATCAGGGTAAACATCTAAATCCTACCCCGCTGTGTGTGATTGCTTACGAGTGTGAAGAGGGATTGGGGACTCAACAGCCAGAGCGGTGGAGGGATCCAGCTCAGATGAGAGGAGGCAGGACTGTCCTTCTGGGTGTCAGGCTCTCCCTGTTGGTTGAGGGGCCTTCACTCCACTCTCTCAGTCTCCAACAGCGTGTTCACCCCTGCCGTCCCCAGCCTGGGGCTTAGTAGAGCCTGGTGTGAGCAGCACGGAGACTCTTGCACTTACTTCCTCCTGTACCTGCTCTTCTGCCATGGCTCGTCCGCCGTGGCTCGTGCACGTTGGCTTGTTCTGTGGAGAGGCTGTCCTTCATCCGGTGCCTCCCCCTTTTCCTCTTTTAGTAGAAACTCTGCTTCCCTCCCTCCCTCCACATACTGGGCTCCTTGCTTTCCAGAGCTCCTTCCAAGCCATCGGCTGATTCTGATTCTTACCATTTGAATGCTCCCAGTGATGATGCTGTAGTCTCCCACTGCCTTTGCTGGTTTCCCTTTTTAAGTAATTGTAATGTCTTGTGCAGTTCTTTCTCTTCTGCCATCTTGGGATTCAAGTTAATGTCCCTTACTCTCATCCTCCTTGACTCAGCTGAATGCTGATTTTGTCCCCATCTCCATTCAAATTTCATCCATCCCAGCTTCAGCTCAAAAACTATCCCTTCTTCACAGATTTTCCTGATCCCTGAAACAACAATTTAACCATTTTTTTCCCCTGGATGACCATATTCCTTTATCTGTACCATTTGATGTGTTTAAATTCTTTGATTTTGAATAATAAAGATTTCCCCTTGTTAAAAGTATGATATTTAAGGACAAGGACTGTGTTTTGTTCATGCTTCTATTTCTATCAACCCTACTCCAGTACCTCCTTTTGCACTTGGCATGTAGAGTACTTAATAAACGTTAATTTGGAGACTGAATGCTGACACCACCTCCTTATCATTTCCTATTACAGTGCTGCTTATCTGGATGCCATAAACTACAACCCCTAGACCTCAACAATCACAGAAGCTCCTGGGGTCACTTCCACAGTGTATTTTCTAATAATATTCAACAATAATTTAAGGCATATCTTATATATTGAGCCCTTTCCTAAATGTTGATGAAAGAGTATTCCAACTAGCCCCAAACGAAGCTACCTGTCCATCTCTAGGGCTGGGGGAGGCCCCGTCAGCTCCCCTGAACCGTGTGGCTTGACCAGGATTATAAAATCAGGAAAGAAGAAGAATGTGTGTCCACTCAGTCTCCCACTTCTTCCTTGCCTCCCTCCTGTGGCCTCCTTAGAGCGGGCTACATTGCAATTCTGAAGAAATACTATTTTGTTTAAGATCCCTCCATAGTTGTCAGCATGAAGGGCCCACTTGAGCATCTAAGGCTTTCCTGAGCTTCCTGTTTCTGACGCTTCCTCTTGCACTAAGCCGTGTACACACCTACCCCTTAATCATGGCAACCTTCTTTTAGTTCTCAAGCCTGGCATGCTATCTGGAGCATCTGTGATTTCTTCACTTTGTATTTTTTTCTTTCTAAATGGTTTCTTTTCTTCATTTTAACCTGATTTCTTAATCAGCTTGGGCTGTCCTATCAAAATACCACAGATTGAGTGGCTTCAACCACCGACATCTATTTCTCTCAGTTCTAGAAATTGGAAAGTCCAAGGTCAAGGTGTGGACAGATTCCGTTCTTGGTGAAAACTTCCTTCCCAGCTTGCAGAGAGCAGCCATCTCCCTGGATGCTCACATGACCTCTTCTATGTGTGCACTTAGAGAAAGCAAGAGAGTTCCAGAAGAACATCTGCTTCTGCTTCGCAGACTACGCTAAAGCCTTTGACTGTGTGGATCACCATAAACTGTGGAAAATTCTTCAAGAGATGGGAATAGCAGATCATCTGACCTGTTTCCTGCAAAATGTGTATGCAGGTCAAGAAGCAACAGTTAGAACTGGATATGGAACAACAGACTAGTTCCAAATTGGGAAAGAAGTACATCAAGGCTATATATTGTCACCCTGCTTATTTAACTTATATGCAGAGTACATCATGAGAAACACTGGGCTGGAGGAAGCACACGCTGGAATCAAGATTGCTGGGAGAAATATCAGTAACCTCGGATATGCAGATGATACCACGTTAATGGCAGAAAGTGAAGAGGAACTAAAGAGCCTCTTGATGAAAGTGAAAGAGGAAAGTGAGAAATCTGGCTTAAAACTTAACATTCAGAAAGCGAAGATCATGGCATCTTGTCCCATCACTTCATGGCAAGTAGATGCAGAAACAGTGGAAACAGTGAGAGACTTTATTTTCTTGGGCTCCAAAATCCCTGCAGATTGTGACTGCAGCCATGAAATTAAAAGATGCTAGCTCCTTGGAAGAAAAGCTATGAGCAACCTAGACAGCGTATTAAAAAGCAGAGACATTATTTTGCCGACAAAGGTCCTTATAGTCAAAGCTATGGTTTTTCCAGTAGTCATGTATGGATGTGAGAGTTGGACTATAAAGAAAGCTAAGTGCTGAAGAACTGATGTTTTGAACTGTGGTGTTGGAGAAGATTCTTAGAAGTCCCTTGGACAGCAAGGAGATCAAACCAGTCAATCCTAAAGGAAATCAGTCCTGAATATTCATTGGAAGGACTGATACTGAAGTTGAAACGCCAATACTTTGGTCATCTGATGAGAACTGACTCATTAGAAAAGACCCTGATGTTGGGAAAGATTGAAGGCGGGAGGAGAAGCAGATGACAGAGGATAAGATGGTTGGATGGCATCACCGACTCAATGGATATGAGTTTGAGCAAGCTCCAGGAGTTGGTGATGAACAGGGAAGCCTGGCGTGCTGCAGTCCGTGGGGTCGCAAAGAGTTAGACACGACTGAGTGACTGAACTGAACTGAGAGAGAGAACAAAGTCCGGTCTCTCTCTTCTGTTCTTATAAAGATACTAACCCCGTTGTGGGCGTTCCACCCTCATGCCCTCATTAAACGTAATTACTGCCCCAAAGCCTGGCCTCCTGATGGGGATTAGGGCTTCAAGATACACTGCAGAGACACAAAACATTCAGTCTCTAACCACTGGGAAACTCATTTTCACCCATTACACTTAGTTTAAGAATCATATATCCCGGGAACCCTGTTTTATTTAAAATTTCCTCCTGGAGATCCCCTGGAGAAGGGAATGGAACCCACTCCAGTATTCTGGCCTGCAGAACCCCACGGACAGAGGAGCCTGTTGGGCTGTAGTCTAGGGGGTCTCAGAGAGGGACACCACTGAGAGATTAACACTCTGGCCTTTTCACTTTCTCTGTTCTTACAGCATTATTTAGTTGCCTCTGTTATAGCACTTTTCACTCCTTCTGTAATGGTGAGTTTATATGTCTGCTTCCTTTGGTTTTACTCAATTTTTATGTTCACAGGCCAGCCCGGGGTCTGCCTTATGGTACGGACTTGGTGCCATAAGCTCAGCTTTAAAGAATTTAACTCTCAATACTTTTCAGTCCCCTCTGTTAAGTCCAAAGTAAATCATTGCTTTATTTACATTTTTTCACTTTTTAAGAAATGTTTACATTAGACCCGTTTATTATTTGATCATAGAATTTGGTTAAAATTTCCATTCACTTCTTTTTGGATGAACTTGCTATTTCTAGCTGGATGATTATTAATAGTTGATGTTGCTATTGAAGCACTTATAAAAGGGAATTCTATTAATTATTCATTCGCTTCTCTATCTCACTCTATTGTGATGTCCCAGAGGTAGGGTCCACGTCCTACTCATCCTTGCACAGCTGACGCCCAGCGCACGGAAGGTGCTCAGGGACTGTTTCCTGAATGAACGCGAACACCGATCCTGCTTTCCCAACTCACCCCTCACCTCTGGGCAAGGCACCGGAAGTGATCTTTCCCGCTTTCTTTAGAGCCCGCCTTCTCGGGTCCTTTAAGAAGCCCTGTTACGTAGCTTCCGCCTTCTTTCTTAACTCGGAAATGGAGACAGCAGGAGCAGGAAATGCTGTCCGCTCTTGAGCCTTCACACCATGAGCTCAACTGGAGGACGGGGCAGGTGAGTGTGAGGAGGTGTGCGGCGGCCTGAGGGGTGTCCACAGCGCCCTCCCGCCCTTAGCGTCCTCCCGCCCCGTCAGGGGCCCGGGCCGCCCTCCCTCCCGCCCTTAGCCCTCCTGCCCCTTAGCGTCCCCTGCCGCCCTTCAGGGGCCCAGGCCGCCCTCCCCGCCCTCCCGCCCCGTCAGGGGCCCAGGCCGCCCTCCTGCCCTTAGCGTCCTCCCGCCCCTTCAGGGGGCCCAGGCCGCCCTCCCGCCCTTAGCGTCCTCCCGCCCGCCCCGTCAGGGGCCCAGGCCGCCCTCCCGCCCTTAGCGTCCTCCCGCCCCGTCAGGGGCCCAGGCCGCCCTCCCGCCCTTAGCGTCCTCCCGCCCCGTCAGGGGCCCAGGCCGCCCTCCCGCCGCGTCAGGGGCCCAGGCCGCCCTCCCGCCCTTAGCGTCCTCCCGCCATGTCAGGGGCCCAGGCCGCCCCTCCCGCCGTCAGGGCCCACAGCGTCCTCCCGCCCTTTCAGGGGGCCCAGGCCGTCCTCCCGCCCCGTCAGGGGCCCAGGCCGCCCTCCCGCCCTTAGCGTCCTCCCGCCGTGTCAGGGGCCCAGGGCCGCCCTCCCGCCGTCAGGGCCCACAGCGTCCTCCCGCCCGTTCAGGGGGCCCAGGCCGCCCTCCCGCCCTTTAGCGTCCTCCCGCCATGTCAGGGGCCCAGGCCGCCCTCCCGCCCTTGGCGTCCTCCCGCCATGTCAGGGGCCCAGGCCGCCCTCCCGCCCAGGGCCCACAGCGTCCTCCCGCCGTTCAGGGGGCCCCAGGCCGTCCCGCCCTTAGCGTCCTCCCGCCATGTCAGGGGCCCAGGCCGCCCCTCCCGCCCTTGGCGTCCTCCCGCCCATGTCAGGGGCCCAGGGCCTCCCGCCGTCAGGGCCCACAGCGTCCTCCCGCCCTTTCAGGGGGCCCAGGGCCGTCCTCCCGCCCCGTCAGGGGCCCAGGCCGCCCTCCCGCCCTTAGCGCCCTCCCGCCCCGTTAGTGGGCCCCCGTCGCCCCTCCCGCCCCGTCAGGGGCCCCCGCAGCCCTCCTGCCGTCAGGGGTGCGTGCAGACCGAGCGGTCGGGCAAAGCGGAGGCGCCTGGGGGCGACGCGAGGGCGGGGCAGTCGTTGGAGGAAGGCTCTGCAGCAGGCGCTTGGCCCTTCACGCATGGTTAGGAGGCAAGGTGAGCAAACGCAGGGGCCGGATGCCATCAGAAGATGAGGGTCGAAGCGTCTGTTGCTTTCTGCTTCCATGCCTGACGGCGCGCAAGCTGTCAGTCCTAGAGCTTTGGTTTCCGTGTCTCTGGTGTGGGATGATCACACCTACAGTCATTTCTGAAATCAAATGAGGGCTATAAAATCAACTGCAAATTGTTAGGACGTTTGTCCAGTGTGTGGGGACTTACTATTGTTGCTATTATTTTACTACTGTACATCTTACCTCATCCCCAGATTTACAGTGGCAATTAAACAGTCCGCTTTGCTATATCCTGTTACTGAATTATGCTCATTACATATTTTTCAAGAAAAACAATAGCTAGTCCTCAAATAGGATTTGGAAGCACCATTTGTCACACACACACTTCACCCTAACTTTACCTGGTAATTGGGGTAACCGTCTATGTTAGCTCATTAGCTTTATTCGGAAGAAGAGCAGGCCTCTCATACCTTTAGGACAACTTGGAAGAAAGTGCCCACCAAATTCCTGTTCCTGCCCTCCCATAGAAACTGGAGACAGGGAGCTCTCCTAATGTCTGCATTTCAAAGACATGACTCCCAGGTTCTTGACAAAGATGTTTCTGGGTTATTAAGCTGACAAAAAGTTTATCTAGTTTGCGGAAGGTTTTATATCCATTGAAAAGGGAGGAGAAAGCACTTAAAATTACATTGTCTAAAGTGAATATCTAAGAAAAAGAGAAGTAATCTCATCCTTTATTTTCAACAGGGAGAATTAAACCTTTTATTTTAAATGTTTATATGCCCTATACATGGACAACTAAGAATTCCAAAGGTGGAAAAATGTTCACTTCAGAAAGACTGCACTGAAGCTTATTTTGTCTCTGTGATGTGTGAGTGCTCACTCAAATTGAGAGTTAATATTTATCTTTCCTACCCTGCACATATATTTCTATAGTACAGTTGACCCTTGAACAACACAGATTTGAACTGTGTGGGTTCACTTACATGTAGATATTTTTTCAATCAATATATACAAAAATAAACATGTAGAACATCATGTGGACGATTTATATTAAAGTGATAGTCTATCTTTACATTAGCCTTAAGTGAGTGATATTTAATGTAAGATTGAAAATATGTTAGTTTTCTTACTGTTTTATAACTTTACTTTCAGAGAAAACTTTACTTTCAGAGAAATACATTACCATACAGTATGCTTTTCTCATCACTGGAGAATCTGCATATCAGCTTGTCACAGGTAAGTGGTTTATTTTGAAAAGCAACAGTGTTTTTAATAATGTATTATAGATAATGACTGTAAAATTGTATGACATACAATTTTATAAACATTTATTCATTAGTGTATAAGCTAGGCGAATGTGAAGCAATCGTATTGATTATACTAGGCGACTGTAAAGCAATTATGTTGCTCCTCCTTTGTTATCAACCCACGAATCATTTAACCTGCAAATGTGTATGAATTTCTGGTTCACATTATCTTTTCAGTTTTGATGTCTAGTGTTAGTGACATTGAGAGTATTTTGTATCATATAAGACAATATTGATATCAGAACTGATAGTTAATCATCCTGTGAGCTGACAATATAAACTTAACGTTATCAATGAACACAGTACAGTACTGTAAATATCTTTTATGGTTTTCTGAACTTTTTAAAATCTAGTTTAGTCTAAGAATACAGTATATAAGACATATAACTTAAAACGTACATGTTAATTGACTATGTTGTCAGTAAGGCTGTTAGTAGTTAAGTTTGGGGGAGTCAAAAGTTACAGGCGGATTTTCAGCTGCACTTGGGTCGGTGTTCCTAACTGTCCTTGTTCAAATGTCAACTGCATTTCTTTTGTCTTCTGATTTCATGGTATGTTTTACTGCACCTGAATACCAGCACTCCTTACCTTCAAGAGGCTGGGGGAAGCTGGAGGGAGATATCATTGGATTGAAATGGTCCAAGTCTGAAAATTCATCGTGAAAGCAAAAAGGGCTAGAAAGGGTGGGGGTGTTTCTGGACCTGGAACTTGTCTTGACTTTGGCCTTGAGGACTGGCAAAACAGCTGATGGTGGTCATAATCACACTGTAACTTGATCATGTTTCAGCATTTTAGTCTCAGCATCTTGGAAGTTCCAGGACATGTAGGTTCTCTGTACACCTTGGCTGCCTTGATGAAGAGTTGGGTTGAGTAGAGACAGAAGCACCCTGGCCGTATGTAGAGAGGGATGAGTGTTATATCAGGGTCAGTGGCTGCCTCTGAAGATTCCCCAGATAATTAACCACACGGATATTGATCTCTCAGCATTTCCCTCTCATCTCTGCCAGCTCTCTTAGGAATATCTGAAAAGTACTTTTAACACAGACTTAAGTTTAATGAACATAAAGCAATAATAATTAATCTGGCAAAGCTTCCTTACGACATTCTGCCAAATTTTAGAACTTCTGCTACATCAGTTCAATTCAGTCGCTCAGTCGTGTCTGACTCTGCGACCCCATGGACCTCAGCACGCCGGGCCTCCCTGTCCATCACCAACTCCCAGAGTTTACTCAAACTCATGTCCATTGAGTCGGTGATGCCATCCAACCATCTCATCCTCTGTCGTCCCCTTCTCCTCCCACCTTCCATCTTTCCCAGCATCAGGGTCTTTTTCAGTGAGTCAGCTCTTCGCATCAGGTGGCCAAAGTATTGAAGTTTCAGCTACAGCAATTGGAAGGAAAATCAGTCCTTCCAATGAAATTGAGGACTGATCTCCTTTAGGATTGACTGGATGGATCTCCTTGCTGTCCAAGGGACTCTCAAGAGCCTTCTCCAACACCACAGTTCAAAAGCATCATTTCTTGGTGCTCGGCTTTCTTTATAGTTCAACTCTCACATCCATACATGACCACTAGAAAAACAATAGGTTTGACTAGACGGACCTTTGTTGGCAAAGTAATGTCTCTGCTTTTTAATATGCTGTCTAGGTTGGCCATAACTTTCCTTCCAAGGAATAAGCGTCTTTTAATTTCATGGCTGCAATCACCATCGGCAGTGATTTTGGAGCCCCCCAAAAAGAAAGTCTTTCACTGTTTCCATTGTTTCCCCATCTATTTGCCATGAAGTGATGGGACCGGATGCCATATACCTCTGTTCTATAATGGCTGAAAAAGTGAGGCCTCTTTTTATTCTACCCCCACCAAACAATGGCTTGCCTTCCTGATCTTTGGGTTTGTTTTTCCAAATCTCTGGGGTGGATAAGTTTTGCTGCCGGTAGGTAGGTATGCACCACGGCACCAGTGGGGTCATAAGGAGTGTACAGCTTGCTTCTTACCGCTTGTGATCGCCATCTTTTTCACTTTCCCCAGATGCTATTCCTTTGCTGCTCAGAGTCCGCTCTGACACGTCTGTGGTGCCCCTACTCCCAGGAATCGTCCGAGTTTCTCTCACCAGTTCTCTGACAGCCAGTCTGCTCTCCATGACACATCTCTGTCACAGCCATGCACACGTTACATGTGTTTTACTGGTACCTGTGTTTACAGTCACAGTCACCTAGAGGTGACCCTGTTGTCGAATGATACTGGAGGTCAGCAGTTTCCTCCCTCCTCCAGAAATCCTAAAGTATCTAATCACGTTTTCCTAGTTTCAACCCCGAGATGTTGGTAATTAATCTCATTATTAATAGCAATCGTGCAGAAGACAGTGATTTTCTGCTTTCTGGAGACACAGCCTCTTCTGGGTTATGGAGAAGGAAGAATCCCAGGACAAGGGGAGCCCGTTTCATACAGGGAGAGTGCAGTTTGTTACATCCACGCCGACGGTGTGCAAAGACAGACAGCGGCCAGGTTTTAAACACTCAGACAGTCGGTTATTCGGCATCATGCCACATAAACATACAGGTGATGGACTGCACTCGGGAAGCGCTGGACCACCCATCCTGGGGTTCCGGCGGGTTGCGGTGGCCTCTGCGCTCTGTGTTTGAGGAGGGCTCTCTGCTGCTGCCTCCTGGTGAGTGAAGGCATGGTGGCAGTTAGGACTCGGCCAGGAAGTTTGGGTAAACTGGGTAATTTAATCTTGGGTAAATTAATTCCTGGGGGCCTCGGTTTCTTCTTTTATAAATGGCAAGTTGAATTGATTATAAGAGCCTGTAAATATAGAGCTGTCTAATTGGCAAGAAAAATGCTCCGCACTCTGCGAATAACTTTGCATGAAGCCTTGCTTTTTTGGCTTTTTGAAGCCAAAAGCTTCTGTGAAGCTTCCATTCTGACTTCCAGTGTACTTCTGACTCACAGGTTTAGGAATTCCATGTCATCCCTATGAATTAATACACCCTTGTAGTCTTCCTGTCCCAGGGCTTAGGGGCACCTTCCTTTTTTTTTTTCCAGACACAATAAGGGTACTCTACATGAGGATAATTGAAAGCTTTTGCCCTCAACCAACAAAACAGGCTTTAATCAAAAAGTTGAACATGGAGCTTCCTCCTCAGAAGGTGAATAAATCAGGTGCAAACCGGGAAGTGGATAGGGAAGATCACAGTGGAAATTACCTCTGCTTTTCCCTGGAAGAGCAAATTGTTTAATTGACTTTGTTTCAACATAGTTCTTGTTCTGCTTTGTAGGGGTTTTTCTTATTTGCATTTTTTAAAAAAGATCGGGTTTGATGGTCTATGAGGAAGGAGACAAAGACCTTTGACTAGCACAGCTTCTGTCTTGCTGGAGGTAGAGCTATTTTTGACATTGTACTTTTTAATTACAGTGGAGACTTATACGGCCTCCCCAGCCAAAGCCGGCTATGGCCTTTCAGAAAGCAGGCAAGAGTGTAGGCAAGAAAACACGGGCATCTCAGTCTTCCCAAAGATAGAGCCTGAGAGGCTTGCATCAGGAGGAACTGCTCGAGCGAGCACTGTCTGTCCCTGTCCAGGCTTTAGCTTTTGGGGGGACTGGAAAAGACAGCGAGTCCCTCTTGTGAGAATTTTTGAGGGACACACAGGGCCTGGACAAAGCTCTGTTTACAGCTTAATCGCCCCAGGCAGCAAGGCTTTGCCTGGTGGTGATGTAAGGAGTCTCAGAGTCAAAAGGAACTGTGTTACCCAGCTGCTTTCGTTTACTCTAAAGACACCCGGCTATCGAGGCTATGCATGAATTTCTCCCATTTGCAGGAATAAAGCACAGTAACCAAAAGTCATCAATGTTTTATAAACTGTGACTAATCTCTTACATAGTCTCAGTCTCTCTCTCTCCCTCTTCAAAACTGTTTCTATTGGCTGATATTTAGTTGGTATTTTACGGTACTATTATTTTTTAAAAAATCACTTGAGACCATGGCACCCTGTGGGGTTCAGGATTGATAGGGTTGTTAGGAGAGCCTGCTCGCCCAAGCCTTTTGATTGCTTTGAAATATTTGGCTTGAAAATGGCAACAGAGAAATCTGAAGCTCTGCCTTGCAGAAGCGGCAGCGTGGTGCATTTCCAGGGTCCTCTTGGCGTTTACTGAGCTGTTGCCACCCAGAACAGTGGTGGGCTCATCAGCGCTCAGCAAATCGCCATCGCGGATGTGGCCAGGGCGGACCCAGCCAGTCTGTGTTAGTTTAATCATGCGCCATTTAGTACAAGGATGACTCTTGGATGTTTTGGCAAATTAATTTGTATCGCCCTTCCGAGAAGGGAGCGAGCAGCTGGGCCGCAGCCTGTGGGGCTGCCGGGCTCTGTCTGCTGATAAAGTCACTGCTGCCGCCGCCTCCTGTGAAAGCACAAAGCGAACTGCAAGGCGCGGGGACTCCCGGTCGCTCCCCTCCAGGCTTTGGGTTGAAGCCGTCAGCCCTCTCCTGGTTCCAAGCGTTCCTGTTGCGCTTTGTCAGCAACTTCAGGGCCGCAACCAAGCCACCATTTCCAGAAGATTCATTCTCTACAGTTTGACCACCAGCCACAGTGCCACCGTCTTTGAAATTTGATTACATCTGTCCTCCTGGATATCTGTACCACTCCTCTGTAACCTGCGCCCTCATAGCTGGCTGACATGTGGTATAACCATCATGCAAGGTTTTACGGGGCCTGGGTATTTCCTAGGTGTTGATTTAAAAAACATTACAAATTTACTCTTCTCAGGAAACATTGCCTGGGAAGGAAGGAGAGGGAGCCGCGTGGTAATATGCACACAAGCGCGTTAGAAATCCTTCCCAGTGTTCTTCATTCATTCTAATGGCCTCTGCACGAACGGCTGCTGTTTTTCCCCAAACTCGTCATCATTAAATCTCATCTTCCAGCTGAATCGTACCCCAATGGCCAGCATACACGAGCCCCTGGTTTTTAATTCTTCTAAACCATTTCCCCTCTTTGTTAGGCTGCCATTCAATATTTTAAAGAAAATTGGCCATATGTATTTTTGATGCAAAACCTCTTTTCTTTGAATTTTTTTTCCAGTTCTGCCTTTTAACCACTGCTGGAGTTCTATAGGACCCATCCTGTTCCTCTGCTTGGAGGGCAGAGGAGAGGGAGAAGCCACAAAACTTTCTTTAGCAGGAGAAAAGAAAGGCTGTGAATACACATATTTTAATAAGTTTTTAATGGCGACAGTCTTGTCTCTAGGTAGACATGATCTCATTCTACAAATGCATAAGAAAATCATACTGTTTTCTGCCTTTCAAAGGAGCTCCAGGGTGTCAGGAGTGGTGGAGGCCTGGGGTTAGTTTCAGGTATTTTGTAATGGAAATGTGTCTCCCCAGACCTTGCAGAATTGAAGTTAACAAAGATATTTAGAAAGAACAAAGTCTTTTCATATCATTTAATACTAAAATATAATTTTCAAGTATTTTGAGTGATAAATACTTCTATGACTCTCTTCATGTATAAGAGTTTAGCATTTTAATTATACGTCAAGCTCGTGTGTTTCAAGGTTTCTAAATGGTTTCAAGGATTCTATAGTCATTGGAAAGGCAGACAGGCCGGTGTTTCGTGGTGAGTCATCCCAGTAACTTTTGTGATGATGATGACAGCTAACCTGTATGGAGAAGCTGATTTGTGCTAGGTATGTTTGGGAACTTTATGTGTATTAGTATCCATAATGACCTCATTAGTAGGAACTCCGATTTCCATCCTGCATATGAGGAGACAGAGGCGCAGAGAAGCTGACTGATAAGACGGGCTCGGGGCCAAGTCGCCTGTATGTGCTGAGCACAGCCGGTGCCTGGCCGTGTAGCCTTTAATAAACGGCCAAAGAGAGCTTAGCCCGGGGCTGCCTTTGGTGGGCCGTCAGCCAGTTTGCCACCTCTGCTCAGCATTTATCTCTATTAGAAACCCAGATTGGAGCGCTGCCACCGGCTTCTGATGTCAGATAGTGTGGCTCGCAGCGACACATTAATAAGGATGGGAGACAGAATCAGAGCTTCTGGCCTATCCATGGCAGACAGACTGTGGACCCGAGGGCACCCAGCTTCTGAGCAAATTAAAGGCATTTCTGTAGAACCGTGGCTAGCAGTTTTCAAATCCAAGCCCCTGCTAGTTTGTGCCCAGTACTGTGCTAGGCGGATATTATAGAAAACATAAAAGAAGCAGAAAAAGACTTACCTGCTGTAGCGCTGCCTCCAGTCTTGTTGGGGAGATATGACAACGCGCTGGCAGTAATGAGACATGGGCACCTGTGAGGGCGGCTCAGGGTGTGCCGTTCAGATAACGGTGTCGGGGGAGCTTTGTATTGCATGATGGAGACTGGATCTCACACAAGGGAGACACGTGGCTGCTTCAACAGCCCCATCACCCACGAGCCTTGGGAAACAGAAAATGCCATCCTGCGTTTACCATCTTGAAAGCCCTGAACTACAGCATGGCTATCAGCGCTGAGTGAAGCATTGGCCTGTGACACTGTTCTGCATTGACTGTTGATTCATAGGTGTGCAGGTGAGGGCTGAGTCAGCACTGAAAGGCACAGGGTGACCTCTACAAGTGTCTCTGACACTTGCTGGAAGCTTCGGGTCTTTGCTCTTCACTGGCCCTGAAATGTCCGGGGACATGGCATGGCCCAGAGGGCTCCTTCAGTGCATAAACAGAAATTACTGTTATGTATCAGGTTCTCTGCTAGCTTTCTAAAGGTATTGCAGATTCTAGGAAGGCAAAGCGCAGAACTTCGGGTAGGGAAATCTGAGTTACAATACCAGCTGTCTCCTTAATTTATACTGAGGTGGAATGAAAGTCAACTTACTTTCCTTGGCTTCAACTTCTCTTTTGTGACTGAGGAACTGGCTACATCTGTTGTTCATAAGCTGCTCCCTGGAGTTCTGTGGTTTCTTCCTCAGGGTAGCGGGGGTTATTCTGAAAGAGTGGTTCTCAACAAGGGGCAGTTTTCTCCCCCTCATTCCCAGAGGATGTTTGGTTATGTCTGTGGAATGCATTTGCTACTGGCATCTCTCTGCTGGGTAGAGACCTAGGTGCTGCTAACATTCTACTGTGTAAGAGAGAGCTCCCATAACCAAGCATTATGTGCCTACAATGCCAACAGCACCCAGGCTGAGAAACCTTGCCATGTATGAGCCTGAACCTCTAACCCAATAACACCAAAGAACCATTTTTATTGGTACCCAATAACACCATTTTTACTGGATATAGCAGACATAAATTTGACAGGTGATAAAGAAATGTGCAAACTTTGATTTTCTTATTTCCTATAATTGAGCTTAAATTGTATCTTCTTTCCCCCACGCTGGTTCTTAGTTGATTCAGAATTTTCACTAAGATATTTCAAGGTTCTGCTCCTTTCTGTCCTTCTCTTCCTCTCCGAATACACCTCTGGGCTTGAAAAGCATCCTAGAATTTGGGGGAAGTGGATGTCTAGTTCATTGCCATCGCTGATCCTACACTCTTGTCTGCAGCCACTTTTTATTCCACATATAAGTGCTATCATATAGTATTTGTCTTTCTCTATCTGACTTATTTCACTAAGCATAATATTCTCTAGATCATCCACATTGCTGCAAACGGCAGTATTTTAAGATTTAGTTTGTTTAGAGACATTCACAGCGAACTTGAGAGGAAGGGTCGAAGAGTTCCTTATACTGCCGGCCTCTGCATGCATAGCCTCTGCTCTTACAAACAGCCTCCACCAGAGCGAGACGTTTCTTAAACTTTGTGAGCCTTCACTGATGCAGCTTCGTCGCCCAAAGTCTGTAGTTTACCTTAGGGTTTGCGCTTGGTGCCTGTCTTTGGGTTTGGACAAGCACATAGTGACATGGATCTATGATCATGGTATCATGCAGAGTGTTTTCACTGCCCACCAAGTCCTCTGCATCCCACCTGTTTATCCCTCTCTCCCCGGGAACCCCTGGCAACCACTCATCTTTGCACTGTCGCTGTAGGTTTGCCTTTTCCAGAATGTCATATAATTGGACTTATACAGCGTGTAACCTTTCCAGGTTGGCTTCTTTCACTAAGTAACATGCATTTGTAGGCCTTCTCCGTGTCTTTTCATGGCCTGATAGCTCATTTCTTTTTAGTACTGAATGGTGAAGAACCTGCCTGCTGGTGCAGGAGGCATAAGAGATGTGGGTTCGATCCCTGGGTCAGGAAGATCCCCTGGAGGAGGGCATGGCAATCCACTGAAGTATTCTTGCCTGGAGAATCCCATGGACAGAGGAGCCTGGTGGGCTACGGTTCATAGGGTCGCAAAGAGGTGGACACATAGTCTGTATTTATCTAGTCGTCTCCTGAAGGATATCTTGATTGCTTCCAAGTTGGCAGTTGTGAATAAGGTTGCTGTATAATCTGTGTACAGGTTTTTGTGTGAACTTGAGTCAACTCTAGTCGTTAGTTTTTATCTTTGCTGCCCTTTCCCTGACCTGCCCTAACCCACTAGGCCTCACAGCGTCCACAGTAGCGTGCTCCAGTCGTAACTGAACTCACGCTTTGGTTCACTTCCTCAGCTACTTGTGTTCCCATTTGAGGTTCGCTGGAAATCTTTGCACTCGCTTCCTAACCCTCTGGGGTGTGGAGCCTCAGGCTATGACTCTCAGATGCTCTCTACCTACACCTGACCTGCCGGCATTTCTGTTCACAGTTGAGGTCCCACGATGGACGGGGAGGCTTTTCTGTAAGGCTTTTTGCCTCTCCTAAGGGGATTCTGAGAAGGGGGTACATTTCTCTCTGTCTCTGAGACCAGCTCCCTTAACCTACCTAGACTTGTTTTGGCGAAGACTCCCACCAGCAGCTCAGTCTACTGTTGCCCCTGGACTGGCCACTTCTCCTCCCAGCTGGTTGAAATTTATCTCCTTTTAAGAGCGGAGAATGATGGCTATGTAATCTGGCATTGTTTTTCTAACCTTACTGTATATAGTATAAAATTAATGCTCATATTTTTATCAAAACTGCCATTTCAGTAAATGCTTTCTTCTTTCAAAATCTTTTCTCTTAAAATAGGAAAATCGTCATTTAAGCTAATGACTCTGCTATGAATTTCAAAACCCTAAGTATGAGAATTGACTTCTTTGTAACCCACTGGTGTCTGGCTTCCTCTAATGACATGGAATGCCACAGATTCAATCGGTAGTGGGTTTCAGGGTTAATAGTTATAATTTCAGTGTGCTTTAAAAATGTGATCTGCTGCTTAAAAAATAAGAGAAGGAAAGAAAGGAGGCAGGAAGGATGGGAAGCAGGAAGGGAAGAGTAGAGAAGGGTGAAAAGCCCTGGGCTGGCAGTCTCGAGTCTTATTCTCCACCGTAAGGTGATCTGTGCTTGTGAAAGGCCTGGGGCACTGTCCACTCCCGGTGCGCTCCTGGCTTACGTGTAATATTGCCCTAAAGGGCCGGGGGAGGAAAGGCCTCTGCAGTTTACGTAAGGAACCAGGGATGTCCACAAGTAACTTTCTCCTTTTAGATTCATGTCAACAGGAAAACAGGGTTGGATAACTGGAAACATTTTACATGGACATTTGGCTAAATGCTATTCATTTATTATGCCAGTCTACAGTACCAGCACTCAGTATGCCAGGAAATTTGGAAAACTCAGCAGCGGCCACAGGACTGGAAAAGGTCAGTTTTCATACCAATCCCAAAGAAAGGCAATGCCAAAAAATGCTCAAACTATCACGCAGTTGTACTCATCTCACACACTAGCAAAGTAATGCTCAAAATTCTCCAACCCACGCTTCAACAGTACATGAATCATGAACTTCCAGATGTTCAAGCTGGATTTAGAAAAGGCAGAGGAGCCAGAGATCAAATTACAAACATCCACCGGATCATCAAAAAAGCAAGAGAATTCCAGAAAAACATCTACTTCTGCTTTATTGACTATGCCAAAGCCTTTGTGTGGATCACAATAAACTGGGGAAAATTCTGAAAGAGATGGGAATACCAGACCACCTGACCTGCCTCTTGAGAAACCTGTATGCAGGTCAGGAAGCAACAGTTAGAACTGGACATGGAACAACAGACTGGTTCCAAATAGGAAAAGGAGTACTTCAAGGCTGTATATTGTCACCCTGCTTATTTAACTTACATGCAGAGTACATCATGTGAGATGCCAGACTGGATGAAGCACAAGCTGGAATCAGGATTGTAGGGAGAAATATCAATAACTTCAGATATGCAGATGACACCACCCTTAAGGCAGAAAGCGAAGAAGAACTAAAGAGCCTCTTGACAAAAGTGAAAGAGGAGAGTGAAAAAGTTGGCTTAGGACTCAAGATTCAGAAAATTAAGATCATAGCATCTGGTCCCATTACTTCATGGCAAACAGATGGGGAAACAATGGAAACAGTGACAGACCGTATTTTCTCAGGCTCCAAGATCACTGCCGATGGTGACTGCAGCCATGAAATTAAAAGACACTTGCTCCTTGGAAGAAAAGCTATGACCAACCTAGATGGCATATTAAATAGCAGAGACATTACTTTGCCAACAAAGATCCGTGTAGTCAAGGCTATGGTTTTTCTAGTAGTCATGTATGGCTGTGAGAGTTGGACTATAAAGAAAGCTGAGTGCCAAAGAATTGATGCTTTTGAAGTGTGGTGTTGGAGAAGACTCTTGAGAGTCCCTTGGACTGCAAGGAGATCCAACCAGTCCATCCTAAAGGAGATCAGTCCTGGGTGTTCATTGGAAGGACTGATGTTGAAGCTGAAACTCCAATACTTTGGCCACCTGGTGGGAAGAACTAACTCACTGGAAAAGACCCTGACGTTGGGAAAGATTGAAGGTGAGAGGAGAAGGGGACGACAGAGGATGAGATGGTTGGATGGCATCACTGACTCAATGGACATGAGTTTGAGTAAACTCTGGGAGTTGGTGACGGACAGGGAGGCCTGGCGTGCTGCAGTCCATGGAGTTGCAAAGAGTCTGACATGACTGAGTGACTGAACTGAGAGTACCAGAGTATTTGTTTCTGAACACCTAGAAATACTCAAAAGAGATAGAAAAAATGTTTCCTAAATGGGAAACATAATCTATACTCCCAGTTCAGGGATTGGGAAATCGTTTGCTTGTTCTCTTTCTCTCTCACTCTCTCTTTCTCTTTCCCTGAACCTCTCTTGTTACTATCTATCTATCTAATCTTTAGTATAGACAATAATTTCTGCTTTTTTATTTAGGAGACTAAAATTTAAATCCCTAATGGTAGGGCAAAGATTTATATGAAAAGCATTGCATGTCATTCATTCATTCAAAGAATATTTATTGAATGTGTAGTCTGTGAATAAACCCATTGACCTAGTCTCATATCTAGGAGGAGAAGGGCATGGCAACCCACTCCAGTATTCCTGCCTGGAGAATCCCATGGACGGAGGAGCCTGGTGGGCTACAGTCCACGGGATCACAAAGAGTTGGACAGGACTGTGTGAGTCAGCACAGCACGTGGAAGACTAGCTTCTAGTCCTGCTTGGGTTATTTGTGATATGATTGTGAAAGAGTCACTTCATCCTTATATGGCTCAATTACTTCATCTTTAACACTGAGGGCTGTTTCTATGCTTCTATTTTAATGGTTAGAAATATATATCTTTTTCTTCCTTGGCCATCCAGGGCATATACAAGTTTTTTTAGAATCTAATGCACATGTAAATGTAATACATATTTTTAATGCTTGAAACTGTCTATGACTAAATACTCAAACAGTTCTGTTTCACCATTGTTATCTTTTTTTAGCAAGCATTCTCTGATAAACTGCACAGCAAATAGAAATTACTGATCTAATGAATGCAAGCCACTGGCAACCCAAGAACTAAAATCCATTTTGATTACAAATAAACCTTGTGTATTTCAGATAAATTTACTATACCATGTAACTTTTTATTCAAAGCAATCTGACAAATGAGTCACTTCAGCTGAAAACAAGGTAAAGCCAATCTATTCTTCCTTTTCTTTCCATTTAATTCTGTGAGCTTGGGCAAAATTTAATCAATGCAGGGTCATGTTGAAAGCTAACACATTTATCTGATGGGTCAGCTTTCTGATTAAAGAAGGAGCATTGAACTTTTAGTCAGAACAACATTCTGGGAAATGTAGCTTTTCTGTCATGTTGCATCTGCTATTGGAGTCATTTATTATGAAATCCATTCATTTAAAGGAAGGTGTAGGTAATTAGATTTCAACTCAAAGCTTTGCTATCTGGTGGGAACTAACATTTTAAATTAAGGGGACTTTTGGAAGGACACATTTATATGGAGGTTACTACAGGGTCTCAAAAAAAAAAAAAAAACCTGCCATCACTGAACCTCGTGGCATGCTTCCAAGTGCTTCCCTGGAAGCTCTCTGTGCATGTTAATGCCCATGTTTCTGCCTCTTCTTGTCAGTTGGACTGTCCTGCTATTGATGGTGAATGAGAAGTCTCTGGGTTCACATGTTCACGTTGACCTTTGAATTAGAGTAACTTTTAAGTCTGCTATCAGCTGACTGAGTAACCAGCTTTTCCTAAAGTTCTAGTTTAAGGTAAGACTTTTCTTGCATTCTAGTCTCCAGACTGGACATGCACCTGTGGTTAAAAGTGTGCTTGTTCACCCGTGGATGAGAGGCAGAAGGGGTAGAGTGCAGGACCGATCTTGCTAGAGATCCCATTCCTGCCTTTCCCTTCGTCTGATAGATTCTTGTAATTCTGGTCCCACTGCTTGCTCTACATCGGGTAGTTACGGAATGCTGGATGAAGCGTTCAGTTACCCTCTCTTCCATCACCAGGGTATTTGATGAAGACGGTGATGGACTGAAGCAGTTTCTGTGGCTGTTAGCAGATATTAAAAGACTGGTTTAGTACTTTCTGCAAACACGGATAAGCCAGGACATTTGTCCTTTAAAAATTCACAAGGCTTTAAGATGAATAAATATATAAAAATAAGTCTGTTTTGTCCCACTGTTGCCTGAAATTTCATTTATAGAAGATAGTGTTATGGTCTTTCTGTTATTGCAGATTCAATAGGTCCCTATGCTCTAGCTGCTGTGTAGGTGAGGACCGAGATACTCCATAGACAGATGCTTCTGTTTTCCATATTCTGTCCATAAGGAGACCTCTTAATGTTTCAGTATGGAAAGTGAACACAGTCAAGGATCATCTTTTGAACTAATAAGATTGGATCTACAGAAGAATCTGACTGCAACTGTTTCCTCTTTCTGAATGTTCATTTATTCAGAAAAAGCACAGAAGAGAGTTTACGGATCATTTGATGCTTATCAGGATCTGTTTAATAAAGAGAGGCAGTTGGAGCTGCATATTTTCAGTTGTGCAAAAGGAAATTAATAAGAGATGGAGATAATTACAGCTTCCGTGGAAGGCGTCTTGCAATACAGGTAAGACTGTCTCCCGCTGAAGTTTATGCAAGCCAGAGATACTCAGCCGCTGATTGTTTGTGCTTTTGTGGAGACGCCTGACACAGTGCAGCAAAACGGGGATGTATCAAAGCAGCATCCACTCCCACAGGTCAGAGGACTCGAATACCTTGTGTTTATGTGGCACCTGGCCCCAGGGACCCCACAGGGCCGACACGCAACGTTACTCCCTGATTACATTTCACAGGCCCCTGCAGCGACCGGGTGACCACTGTGCACATCCAGCTGTAGCTGTGTACTTCAAGTGTGGAAACAGAACGGCACTTGGAAATCCAGCCCCGTGTTTGAACTCCAAGTGCAGGGCTACATGATGAATTAAGGGCAAAGAGGCTTGGGCTGGCCATCAGAAAGGGCTTTGTCTCCAGGGCACATTAGGTGTAAAACTCGGTGCAATAATAGAGTAGTCATGGCTGATAATATTTTTTAAAATGACTAGGCATTATTGATTCTTATTAAGAAATAAAGTAAGAGACCAGTTATCAAGAGAAAGATGGTCTGAACCATTGATCCAGTCTGACCACCATGCATTTCCTGTGTGTCGGTGACTCATGACGACACAGTACAAGAACTATGCCTCTTTAAATCTTTATCGTAGCACAGCTCTACTTGTGTGAGAAAACCATGACAGAGTCGGAGAAATTTGTGGTCCAGGGAGCCTCGGACACGTCCAGGCTATCTGGGAACTGGCAGACCTCCCAGCGGAGCAATTTTAACACATTTATTGAGGGCAGTGGAATACACCTCTATACCAAAGGAATGCGTATTCGGTCTTTCTCAGTGTATTTTCTGGATGTGAATATTGATGTTTTCCCTGATTGTACTATGAAGTATATGGGGTCCTCTGAACTCAGAAGAAATGTGCCCCTGATTTCCACATAGCAGGAATGTCTCCCATTTAGACAGTTATTCATAACAAACTAATGGCGTTGAAAATGGGCCCTCCTACCTGCCCTCCCTCTTGCTGTATTTCTGGGACATGAGCTAAGGGCAGTGATTCCTTCTCTTCTGTCATCAGCTTGGCCTGTTATTTATAGGTAGAATGATAATCATCTGACTTTCATATGTGAGAAACTCCAACAAAATCTTCAAGATCAAACCCAGTTGGGATACTGATTACCGTATTAATAACTTGCCAATGTATTGTCATCACCATCAGAGGGAAGGGGAGAAATGAGCACCTTTGGGTCATCAAGACAAATGTAGAGACGTTTCAGTTCCCTCCCTTCCACACTCAGAGTGAACGAGCATACGATGGATCTGAGCCGTTGGACTGAGAGACACTGGCTACTGTGACTCTTGCCTGAGCTCCAGGGTGTCGGTGGAAACCCCTGCAGTCTTCAGGTTGATTCACTGCCCACAGGGAGGGGCGTGCACTGGGGCCAGGGGACATGTCCATGTAAACCTGCTCTCCTCTTAGAATAGAGCTGCCCACAACCTGATGCCGATTGGCCCCAAGTCCACTGCCAATGAGTTCGTGTGCATTTTTACCGGACTTTTCTAAGTCTGAAGATAAGGCACAGCTGTTTCAAGGGTGTGTGGATGGGGCTTAGATCTCTGGGTTCCGTGCCCCGGGTCTGCTTCCGCGTCCCTCGCCATGTGATGAGTGGGAAAATGGAGGTGGGTGCCCTGTGAGCTGGGGGCCTCTCTCTAGCACTGACCCACACCCTGCAAAGACCAGTTGTAGGTCTGTGCAGACACGTGCCAAACAGTATCAGTCACCACCGCTGTTTCTACCAGTACCTCCCCATAGTGAATGTTAAGCTTCTGGCTCTACGAATAAAGTTTTACTTTTTCTTGACTTCTACAAAGCACTGCCCTTCTGCCTTTTTGCTAAAACCCAAAGGCCATCCTCAGATAACATCCTACTTTTTCAATCTTCTCAAACCTTTGTAGGGACAAAGAATGCCAAAGGCAGCCCACGTATACTCAGTCGTGAAAGTGACTTTGGAAATGATGGTCTGCATGAGTGGACAAGGCAGTTAGATGCCAGTGGGCATGGTTCTAATGCTCCAGGTGAAATTACATTCAGGGCTTTTGTGTGTGTAACTGATTGCCTCCCCCTCTCCCCCGGTCTACTTTATCCCTTCTTTCTCAGAAAAAGCTTTAAGACCCCCTGTTTCCCATCAATGATTTCTTTTCTTTCTCCATGGCAAGGCCCAAAATGAGCAAGACTTTGAGTGAAGTAGGCAGAGCAGCTGCCGTGGGATTAGAGGACTGAGTGTCATTTCAGAGAAGCTGGCCGGGTCTGTTCTCTTCCCGGTCTGATGCCTCTCCTAGTCTAGAGCTTAGGGGATGAGGGAACAGCCAAGGGACAAGGAGCAGAGACACGGAGAGCCTGGGAAGAGGGAAGGGGAGTCAGCAAGGAGGCGGACAGCACGGAAGGGCGGTGTCAACCATCTTGGCCTTTGATAAAATTTTAATTAAGGAGCGTCTCGGCAAAAAGAATACCTGCTTGCAAACTGTATCATAGGCATTTGGAATCATTGCTTAGGGTGGACCGTCAAAGTGAGATTAAATGGGTCGGAGGATATAAATGTTTTAAAGCACTTGATGCCTAATGTCAGACTGTAATCTGCACCACCACCAGACGTGAGGAGAGTTCCTGCTTTATTGAGCAATTATTTTTTCTTATTATTTAAAAAACTCTTTGCCTACTGGCCAAAGTATTGTCTTACTGTTTTAATTTTATTTTTTATTGTTATTAGTGATTCAAATGATCTTCCCTGATTCTATTGCCTCGTGTTCGCCTTTGAAAATTGTTCAAGGCTTGTGCTCATATATGTGTATTGGGATTTCAGCATTTTGGTTCGGTAAGCCCTCCTTTAAAATACCAATGGCACAGCTAACGTGTGTACATACAAAGTGTCACACCACAGCAAAATGTACAAAATGACAAGACGCCACAGGGCACAGCTGGTATGTGTGTGTAAGAAGTGACCGGTGTGATGTGTTTTAAACTCTGTGAAACTGTTTCGTATGTCACCCATGCATTCTTTTTTCCTTTTTATTTTAAAAAATTTTGTTTGAGATCTTACAGTGGTTAAGTGATTTAGCATGGGAATATTTTGTCCCATTGAAAAACTATTTTTAAACTCTGGTCATTTAAAATTCAACCAGAAGATGCTGTCGGTCATGAGTTGAATCTTAACTGTAGCTAATTCTAACGTGTTTTCAAATCAGCCAAATCTATTTTTAAAAACATAAATGCTGATTTGAGACTCATGTGAGACTCACAGTGATTTTCTTAACAGAAGAAAACTATCAAAGAGTTTCTGCTCTTCTGAGAAATTACAGAGAGATGTGAAGAGAGGAGGAAGTGTGTGCAAGGATTTTCCCTTCGTTCCCAGAGACGCCTAGAGACGAAAGGGCCCCGCCAGTCGGAGTCCCCGCTGCTATGGAACACTAAAGCCTTCTTTTCCTTATTTTCTGGACTGAGTTATTTCTAAGCAAGTTCTCACTTTGAAAGAATAGCATATATATCATGAGTGAAGGATGGGAGGTCGTCATAAAATGTACTTGCCTTTCAAACTACATCAAGCTTAGTGTTTTCTGGATGTTGAAGAGGTGGCTTTTTTCATTCATCTGTTCATCTGTTCAACTGGTATTTACTGAGCAGCATGCCTAAGGCGTTAAGCTGGGTACAGGGAATATAAAAACAAACCACTGAGGGCCTGCCTCGCCAGTGATGTGGGTGAGTGGGACTGACGTGACACCCTCTTCAACGGAAATGATCCGAGGGGCAAGCGAGAAATGCGCACGAGTTTGCTGGAAGGGCCCCAGACATCCGGCGTGGGGAGGGCAGTCAGGGAGCCCTGCCTTGACCAGGTGTTCAAGTGTTGCTCACATTTCCACGCGCTGGGGCGGCTGCAGCAGCTGCCCTGCCAACAGCAGGCCTTCCCTGGTGGGCATCCAGGCTCTGCCCCCCACAGGGGACCCCCTCCACGTCTGAAGTGGCAAGTGCTGTTTGCAGGTGGTCCCACTTACTTTTTCCACTTTCCATTGGAATATCATTTTTTACCCATTGAGTAGAATATGACGGTACTGAATTAGAGGTCCTGTCTGTCCTCTTAACTAAATTTGGCCCATGGTGACTGCAGCCATGAAATTAAAAGATGCTTGTTCCTTGGAAGAAAAGCTATGACCAACCTAGACAGCATATTAAAAAGCAGAGACATTACTTTGCCAACAAAGGTCCGTGTAGTCAAGGCTATGGTTTTTCCAGTGGTCATGTATGGATGTGAGAGTTGGACTATAAGGAAAGCTGAGTGCCGAAGAATTGATGCTTTTGAACTGTGGTGTTGGAGAAGACTCTTGAGAGTCCCTTGGACTGCAAGGAGATCTAACCAGTCCATCCTAAAGGAAAGCAGTCCTGATGGAAGGACTGATGCTGAAGCTGAAACTCCAGTACTCTGGCCACCTGATGCAAAGAACTGACTCATTGGAAAAGACCCTGATGCTGGGAAACATTGAGGGCAGGAGGAGAAGAGGACGACAGAGGATGAGATGGTTGGATGGCATCACCGACTCAATGGACATGAGTTTGGGTGAATTCCAGGAGGTGGTGATGGACAGGGAGGCCTGGCATGCTGTAGTCCTTGGGGTCGCAAAGAGTCAGACATGACTGAGCGACTGAACTGAACTGAATTGGAGGTCCTGTCTGTCCTCTTAACTAAATTCAGCACATGCTAAGCCTCTGTTGTTGTTTGGCTGCTAAGTCGGGTCTGACTCTTTTGTGACTCCGTGGACTGTAACCTGCCAGGCTCCCATGTCCATGGGATTTCCCAGGAACGGACCCTGGAGTGGGTGGCCACTTCCTTCTCCACTGGGCCCACTCGAGAATTTGGGTTTAAAGCAACGTGACGGAGTTCATCTCATGAGATTGTCAGTACAGTTTCTGTGTCTGGCCATGATCCCCTTTCATTTCTGAGCCTAGTTCTCTAACCTCCCAGAGGTTCTTCTTCAGAATCTTCACCTGTCTTCGGTAGGGTGAGTTGGGCTTTGGGGCTGGGTCGACATCCATGGTTTCCCGTTTCAGACCTGGGTTTGACCCTCTCCCCTCTGCTCTGTCCGTGATGCTGGCCCGAGTGAATGACATCAATGGGCTTCCCCTGTCATCTGCCTCCAGCCTGTGTTTCGGCAGAGGGGAGTCGCCGCTGGTGACCGAGGCGGGAGGAGAGGGAGGTCCCGTGTCTTGGTCCCTTCTCAGTGGAAGTCAGCGTGGGCTGCTGCGTCTCTGACTCTCAGGGCTGGGGGCTGCCCGGCTGATCATGCACAGCCCTGTGAGTACTGCAGCAAGGGGACTGGTGGAGACGGGCAAGACCCTGAGAAGTTGAAAGGGATTAAGGAAGAACAAGGCTGAGAAATTTCTACTTCTGTATTTCCCTGAGCTTCTCTAACAATGAGCTGTCCACAGAGAGATGAAGAAAGCAGCCTCCTTTACAATCGCACCAAAAAGAATAAGATACTTATGAATAAACTTGACCAAGTGCAAGTTTTATTTCACTTGATACTTAGTGCAATAAACTGGTTACTGAAGGACAAACGTTCCCTGGTTCCCCTTGTGTGAGTTATATCTAAGATAGTCAAACTCACGGAGACACTGTAGAATTGGGGCAGCCAAGGGCTGAAAGAAAGTGAAATTTCAGGTTTCCAAACTGAGTAATCGCTAGAGATCTGCTGTGTAACATTGTATGTATAGTTATCAGTACTTACTAGGCACTTGAAATTTTAGAAGACTAGTTTATAAGTGCTCTTACGGTGAAAATAAAGAAAATTTTACTTATGAGCAATAAATATATTTCATCATCTGAGGAAAAAAATACCTGTAGAGGACATTATTGGGATAAGTGGCAATCTCAAATACAGCTAGTGAATTATATAACAATATTGTATCCAAATTAGATTTCCTGACCTTGATTATTATATGGTGCTTATGTAAGAAAATGTCCTTGGTCTTGAAAAATACATATTGAAGTATTTTGAGGTAACATATATGACTTGTGCAATTTCCTCTCAAAGGGCAAATGATTCAGAAAAAAAATGTACAAGGATGTATCCACAGAGAAAAACAGAATCATAAATAATGTAAAAGGCTAACACTTGTTGATTATGGTTGAAAGTTACGTTAGAATTCTTCATGCCATTCATGTAGACTTCATCCATTTTTGTAAGTTAAATTGAAATCGACAAGTAACATAAGAAAGAAGTATACTTCCAGAAAAAGAACAGATGACCTTGTCATCGTCTGTCATTGGTAGCCTGGGAAGTAAACTTGGAGAGCAAGCGAGGAATGGATTCTTCAGGTGTTTGAGCAACTCTGATGAAATATAATCAGAGAAGACTGAATTCATGGAATTGAGTGTACTTGTTTGGAATTCAGAATATAATGTTTTGGTTAAAATACTAGGTGTGGGCATGTATAGTTTAATGAACTGGCTGATCTGAAGCTGTCCCCAAAGTTGGCTTACAGTGAGAAAGGTTAAAATGCTAGCTCTCCTCATTCCAGCATTCGGAAGAGGTAGGAGTCTGAAGCTGAAGGAAATGGGGATGTTGGAATGGATTTCTTGTGTAACCTGCTCAGCCTCTCCCAGTCGCACACTCTGCAATGACATGGTGGACACCTTCTTCCCTGAGGCATTAAGAAATCGTTGGTAAAGGAGCACATACCATCCTTGAAGGCCTCTGAATTGTTAAGTCTCTGTAGTCCATATACAACATAGGGAAACTTCAGTGAATATTTTTTTATCTCAACAGGAATACTACCACATGGAGTGGTAGAGAACAGGTGGTGATGCAATTACTACAATTAAAATCATGTTTAAAATGGTTGTTAGAAGATGTCTGACCTGCAGGAATTGCTGGCAGTGGCTCCTTAGAAATGCAGTAGGTGGGCAGCCTTATTAATAAAATCCTTCTTGAAATACATAGGCAAACACAAATGTTAGCTTGGCTGGGTTGAAAACAGTATTGAATTACTGTAAGTGGGATCTATCCATTCCTTCCAGGGCACAGCCCCAGGTTCCTTTGAATTAAGGGGAGGGAAGGTCTCTTTGAGGAGTGACTGTGTAACAAACCCACAAGCATTCTCCTACTCTTCAGAAGTCATTACCAGGATGACCGTGCGTGGGAGGGAATGGAACTCAGCTTTTCCAGGGTTTATTGAGTACCGGCTCTGAACTTGAAATCATCTCCAGAAAGTTAAAACAACACTGTTGTTCACTAGTCATTGTAAGACCTTATGGAGCTCAGACCATACGGATCCTGGAGGGTCTGTCTCAAGGTGTGTGCAGTAAGAACACAAAGCCCTGTTGTGCAGTCCCTACGTCGTGTCCGACTCTTTGCCACCCCATGGACTGCCGCACGCCAGGCTTCCCTCTCCTCCACTATCTCTTGGAGTTTACTCAACTCATGTCCATTGAGTTGGTGATGCCATCCAACCATCTCATCCTCTGTCATCCCCTTCTCCTCCTGCCTTCAATCTTTCCCAGCATCAGGGCCTTTTTTTTTTCCCAGTTGTAAAATGTGTTAAGTCACTTCAGTCGTGTCCGACTCTTTGTGACTCCATGGGCTGTAGCCTGCCAAGATCCTCTGTCCATGGAATTCTCCTGGCAAGAATGCTGGAGTGGGTTGCCATTTCCTCCTCCAGGGGATCTTCCTGGCACAGGGATTGAACCCATGTCTCTTATGATTCCTGCATTGAAGATGGGTTCTTTACCATTAGCGCCAGCTGGGAGGCCCCTAGGGTATGCTTATATGGAAGTCTCATTTCCAACAGTGTGCTCAGTAATTGGAAATAAAACTTCTGTACTGGTTTCCTGACTCGTGGATGGAGGAGAAAAAGGCAGCAGCCCAGTTGGCAGCTTTTCTGTGTGGCGTGTCGGTACCAGCAAGAGTAGACGGCTGCTGCACCACTGTCTACACAGGAGGAAATGCTGGCTAATAGGAGTCCATGTGAGCAGAGCTCTTCATAGACCATCTGGTCGTATATGTGGTGTGGAAACTCAGACCTGCACTGACTCAGAGGCAGTAGCTAAAGGGCAGGCCAACTGGTTGGGGACTTGGAAATAACAAAGTTGAAGAGCCAGTTGTAAATGTGACTGAAAGTGAGGCGTATGCATGGATCTCTTATGATGGGTGCGGCGTGTGAGACACTCATTTGTCCACATATAGCCGTCAGAAGACACTCAATGCGGAAATGAAGATGTGCTTTCCTGTGGATGCAGTTCCCCCAGCGCACCTGCTTCTATTCCAGTGAGTCCAGCTGCAGAGCATCCAGAGTAGCAGGGATAGAAGCTCTGTGCAGTTCCACACTTGTGGTCTTTCCCTCCGGTGGCCACTGCCACTCCTAGCTGTGCAAACTACTGATAGCACAGACCGGCTCCCGATAGGGCACCAGTTTCCAGGGAGGACCAGCCAGTGACCTGGCGCTGTGCTGGCTGTATCTGACCAGTCTCCAGAGAGGGAGGCAGAGCTCAGTCCTTACAGGGCTGCGGTTCGTATTCCAGGAGTGCTCAGCCTTCCCGCGCGTATCTGAGGAGCATCCTCTTCAGTCCCGGGGTACCTGGTGTGGTGCCCCCTCCGGCCAGGGGGCTCATCTTACAGCAGAGGAAGTGTGGAAACATGGGCACACCCCCGCAGCCTTGGCGTGTGTTTCCTCCCTGGGAAGTGTTGGCTCAGCAGCCTGCTGGGGCAGCCTTCTGACAGCCGGGCATCCTGCTGGGGCAGCCTTCTGACGGCCGGGTTCTGTTCCCGGCTTAGAAGACACCTTGGGAGACTGAGGTGTTGCGTGGCCGGATGTGGTGGGTCCTGAGCAAACACTTCTCTGAGCTGGTCTCTCATGTATATTCATTTCTCTGCTAGCCAGAGTCCGTGCCTTCTGGTACAAGAATGTGAGTGACCTCTCTCACGATTCCACTTCACAGCCCACTTGGGAAGCATTTGCTTCTCATATCCACAGTTTTGGCTTTGGTGGTTGGGAGGACTTAGGGACAAAAGGAGGAATCACTGCATCAGAGAGCAGTCATTGTTCTGCTTGGCACTCTGGTCATTTTGGGCTCTTTGTGGCAGAGAAGGGGGTCACTGTTTGTATGGGGTGATTACCCCAGTTACCAGGAGGGAACATGATTTATGCTACTCAGCGGGAGCCAAGAGCAGCAGGGGACCGGAGGATTTAATAGAGAATTTCTTACTTGTGTACTGAATAGGCTGTACTCAGTAGTTCTGGTCTATGGAAAACTATAGAAATGCGATTAAGATAAGACCACTGAAGTCTTAAATTTTGTAGAAAATTGGGACCACACTGCTGGGTGAAGTATTTGTCTAGCTGACGTCTTGGTGGAGATGTTAGGAACACAGGACAGGGTGGCAGAAGGTTATGATGACTGGCTGCAGCAGTTATGTTTTATTCTATTATTTTTCTTCAAATTTTTCTCTTCTTTCCCGTGATGGACACAAATGGTGATGTGAGAGCTGATTAAATTGACTGTTCTAATGCATTAACTAATGAGACATTGTGTAACCTCTATATTGGGGGCACATTACTTTTTTAAGAAAACTTTTTAAAAATTTAAACTTCACTAAGGAATAATTGGCAAGTATTTATATGTATATTTAAATTCTCCAATGTGGTGATTCAATATGCATATACATTGATTGATTACCAAAATCAGGGTAATTAACACATCTATCACTTCACATAATTAATTCCTTTATTACATGTAGTGAGAATGTTTAATACCTACTCCTAGCAATTTTCAAGTATATAAATATTATTAAGTATAGTCACCATGCATATTAGAACCCCAGAACTTATTCTTCCTATAAAGGAAAATTTATACCCTTTGACCTCATTTTTTTTTTTTAAGATTCCATATATAGGCAATACCACACAGTATTTCTTTTTCTCTGTGTAGCTTATTTGACTTAGCATAGTACTCTCTGGCTTTATCCATGTTGTTGCAGGAGGTAGACTTTCTTTTAAAGTCTTAATATTCCATTATTATGGAGTTTCCTTATCCATTCATCCATAAAAGGACAGTTATGTTATTTTCATATCTTGGATGTTGTGAATAATGCTTCAGTGAACATGGGTGTGCAGATATCCCTTTGAGATACTGATTTCAATTCCTTTAGCTATAAAACCAGAAGTGAAATTGCTGGATCATACGATAACCCTATTCTTAACTTTTGCAGAACCACCCTACTTTCCCACAGCTGACACACTTTATGTCTGGATAAAGGATAAGGTAGTTGTTGTTGATCAGTTGCCCAGTCGTGTCCAGCTCCTTGAGACCCCGTGAACTGAAGCACCCCAGGCCTCCCTGTCCTTCACCATCTCCAGAGTTTGCCCAAGTTCAAACTGATTGCATCGGTGATGCCGTCCAGCTGTCTCATCCTCTGATGCTCTCTTCTCCTTCTGCCCTCGATCTTTCCCAGATTCAGGGACTTTTCCAATGAATCATCTGTTTGCATCAGATGACCAAAATACTGGAGCTTCAGCATCTGTCCTTCCAGTGAGTATTCAGGGTTGATCTCCCTTTGGATTAACTGGTTTGATCTCCTTGCTGGCCAAGGCACTTCTCCAGCACCACAGTTCAAAGGCATCAGTTCTTTGGTGTTCTGCCTTCTTTATGGTCCAGCTCTCACAACCGTAGTTGACCACTGGGAAGACTGTAGCCTTGACTATATAGACCTTTGTTGGCAGAGTAACGTCTCTGCTTTTCAACATACTGTTTAGGTTTGTCATTGCTTTCTTGCCAAGAAGCAATCACCTTCTGAATTCATGGCTGCAGTTACTGTCTGCAGTGAATTTGGAGCCCAGGAAGAGGAAGTCTGTCACTACTTCCCTCTTTTCCCTTCTATTTGCCATGCAGTAATGGGGCTGGATGCCAGGATCTTAGATTTTTTAATATTTAGCCTTAAGCCAGCTCTTTCACTCTCTTCCTTCACCCTCATTGAGAGGCTCTTTAGTTCCTCTTTGCTTTCTGCCGTTAGAGTGGCATCACCCGCCTGTCTGAGGTTGTTGATGTGTCTCTCGCCTGTCTTTATTCCAGCCTATTCCTCATCCAGCCCGGCCTTTCTCATGACGTCCTCAGCGTATAGATTAAACAGACAGGGTGACAGGAGACAGCCATGTCATTCTACTTTCTTGATCTTGAACCGTCAGGTTTTCCATACAAGGTTCTCACTGTTGCTTCTTGACCTGCATACAGGTTTCTCGGGAGACAAGTAAATGGTCTGGTATTCCCATCTCTCAGAGAGCTTTCCACAGTTTATCATGATCCGCACAGTCAAAGGCTTCAGTGTAGTTGATGAAACAGAGATAGATGTTTTTCTGAAATTCCCTTGTTTTCTCTATGATCCAGCGAATATTAGCAATTTAATCTCTAGTTCCTCTTCCTTTTCTAAACCCAGCTTGGACATCTGGAAGTTCTTGGTTCATGTAATGCTGAAGACTAACATGCAAGATTTTAGGTATGACCCTACTAGCGTGGGAGATGAGTGCAACTGTCCGATGGTTAGCACAAACTTTGGTACTGCCCTTCTTGGGAACTGGGATGAGGATTGACCTTTTCTAGTCCTGTGGCCACTGCTGGGTCTTCAGATTTGCTGACATAATGAATGCAAAACCTTGATGGCATCCTCCTTTAGGGATTTGAATAGTTCTGGAATTTTATTGCATCCACTAGCTTTATTAGCAGCAGCGCCTCTTAAGGCCCACTTGACTTCGCACTCCAGGGTGTCTGGCTCTGGGTGACTGACCACATCATCATAGTAATCCGGTCCATTAAGATCTTTTCTATACAGTTCTTCCCATGTATTCTTTCCATCTCTCCTTAGTCTCTTCAGCATCTTCTACCATTTTTGAAACCATCCCACTTTTCTATAGCTGACACACTGCGTCTGGATAAAGAATGAGGTGGTACTGGGGTTTAAAGTCTGGCTGGCCATGCTAGACCCCTTCCGATTGCATTCCAGATCTTCTTCATCATTCTCCATACCCGTCTCTGCCTCAGAAGGCGATTCATTCCAGTTAGGTTCGGTCAGTGGGAGTCCCTGTAGGGTTGCCTCAGGCTATTTGTGTCCCTTGACCGGGAGAGGCCTCTTTTAATACCTCTGTTCTTGTGGGTTTGGTAACCCCTCTTTCTTCTTGTTACTGCACTATCCTTTGTGGTTCTTCCACATGGACCAACAGCTTTGTGAGTAGCCTTTGGACCTTCCTCGGCACATCCCACTGTGAATGTGCTGTTTGCTTCTCGAGTCCCCAGCCAGTACCACTGCTTTAGCACCCCAACACGGTGACAAATGAAATGAACCAAACTCTCAGTGTACGTTGACGCCACTCATCTATATGTTGACATTACAGTGGTAACTAACCTTTTGAATCATTAAAGGATTTCATCTGGTGAAATTTTGAGATGTGAACTGTGAGATATAAACCTATATGTTGGCCACGCAGCACAGCGTGCGGGGTCCTGGTTCCCGTGCAGAGCTTAGTTCCTCTGCATTGGCTGCAAGGAGGCTTAACCATGGCACTGCTGGGGAAGTCCCAAGATGTGAAACATTTTCTCATAACACAATATTAATATATTATTTTAGTACTAGCTTCCCTTGTGTCTCAGCTGGTAAAGAATCCACCTGCAATGCAGGAGACCTGGGTTCCATCTCTGGGTTGGGAAGATTCCCTGGAGGAGGGAAAGGCTCCCCACTCCAGTATTCGGGCCTGTAGAATTCCACAGACTGTGTAGTCCATGGGGTCGCAAAGAGTCAGACACGACTGAGTGACTTTCATTTCATTTTCATTTTTCAACCCTTTAGAAACATATATAACAGTTCAAGGGCTGAAAAAAGCCAGAATGTCCTCTGTTCTTTGGAATATGATATCAGAAGCTTGATGTACTCATTTTTCCTCATTAGGAAGTCTTTTCCATAAATCATTTAGCTCAGTATATCTTATCTTTAAGTATAGAGTATAATATATTTATTCAGTCAATGGAGATGATTTCATAGAAGCTTTGACAAATTTGGTGCATTTTAGATTGCAAGTTTGTATTTATTCATTTGTCTTTCAAATTATATACTGAACTTTTGATGTCTGGATTTTTTAGTGAATAGAAATAGCCTTATTGAGAAGTAATTTATACACTATAATGGTCACATGTTTAGGGTGCACAATTCAATGGGTTTTAGTTTGTATAGAGAGGTCTACATCTGTCAACCTTAATTTTAGAACATTTTCATTCTGCTCCAGGGAAACCTTACACTACTTTGCTTAATAGTCACTCACTGTTTTCACTCCCTGAAAGTGAAAGTGAAGTTGCTCAGTCGTGTCAGGCTCTTTGTGACCCCATGGACTGTAACCTACCAGGTTCCTTTGTCCATGGGATTTTGCAGGCAAGGACACTGGAGTGGGTTGCCATTTCCTTCTCCAGGAGATCTTCCCAACCCAGGGATTGAACCTGGGTATCCCGCATTGTAGGCAGATGCTTTACCGTCTGAGCCACCAGGGGAGTCCCTATGATACCCTTTTGCTCCCCCTAATTCTAGGCAACCACTAAACACTAAACTGCTATCCTTTTTTTTTTTTTAATCGATCTGTTGAGGTCTGGATTTTGATCTTTATTTCTATATGCTTAGTGTTTATTACAGTGTACGTTACTTAGTATCCACTCAGTGTAATAGGTTTGTTTAATAAAATGGTCATTGCTAGCTGGGTGAGGTTAGAGAAACCATGTTTGAATAATCTTCTTTCTCTGAATATCTTTGATTGGCCTACTATAGATTTGTTTCTCTGGATATGCCAAATATGAAGCCAGGAAACTGTGCTTTTATAAAGTATATATATATATTTTTATCTTCCAAATTGGGATCGCACAGCTGCGATCAGCCTGGTTTTATCACCAGGAGCATACTCTTTCACTTAAGTTCCTCCCTGCTCCCCAGAAGCTTTCTGTGACTTCACCATCATCTCTGTAATTATAGACTCAGGAAGCATGTCTTTGAAATTCAGAACTTGCTCTTCAGGTGTTCTGCTGGGACATCAAGTATTCACGTATGCTGAGGTTTATTGATGGAATCCCTCCTGTCTCCACAGCAGGTCAGGGTTGTGCAGCCGGGGTTTACGTGAAGGACCCTGGGGAATAAAGGCAGACAAACCCAAGGGCAAACCTTGAGGATGCCTGTTCCGGACACTGACCAAGACACGACCATCTGCAGCCTGCACGGCCATCTGTGGCCTGTCCCCATGGCCTGGAGGTGATGCCCGAGTCCAAGGAGCCTCAGAACTCTCATTGTTAGAATAGCAGTGTGATCGCTGACACGGCTCAGACCACTGCATTATTGACCGTGTAGTCAGATCTGCCTTCTGTTTTTAAATGATGGGGAATCAGATTAACCTTCTAGACCCTGTAAACTGGGCTACCAGACATAGTCCCTCTTAGTGACATCGTGTACTGAGTCCACATGGGTGTGTGTGTGTGAACACTTGGAGGGAAGGCATGTCATCCCATTAAATCATAACAGCCTAAGAGGCTGAGGGGCAGGCAGGCTCTGCTGTTGCTTGCCCGCAGTCCTGGTCCTGCCACTCACAGTAAACAGGCTCGCTGTGCCTCCTCACGGCAGCTCCCTAATGCTGTTTTGTTACTACAGAGTCCTGAATAAATGAAGTTCTCATTCTTCTCAGTTTTCACTTTCAGCTGTTACATTGCATCTTAAATGAAAGGGAAAGTGACAGTTGCTAGGAAGTGACACAGTCCTTTGACTTGTTTATTTTCTTCGCCTTGTGCCATTTGGGAGTTAGGTGGTGGTAGAGATTCCAGAGAGAGAGGGAAAGACAAGCATTTTTAGTCCTATTCCATTTTAAATACAATTAGATGGATAGATATTAATACTCGGAGAAAACTTAAAGACTCTGGGTATTTGCAAAAGGGGGGAAAAACAGGAATATGAAAAATCAACAAGAGGGATAAGTTGTTTCTGCTTTTAACATTTGGTCACAAGAGTTGTCAACCTGTGGTTTGTATCAGTTAGGCTTTCGGAAGCCCTTCTCATGCAATTTTGAGGGTGTGAAAGGGATGCTGCTACTCTTGCATAGAACTGATGCTGCTAACAGCTAAGTCACCTCACTCGTGTCCAACTCTGTGCGACCCCATTGATGGCAGCCCACCAGGCTCCGCCGTCCCTGGGATTCTCTTGGCAAGAACACTGGAGTCGGTTGCCATTTCCTTCTCCAATGCATGAAAGTGAAAAGTGAAAGTGAAGTCGCTCAGTCACTCTCCACTCTTAGCGACCCCATGGACTGCAGCCTACCAGGCTCCTCCATCCATGGGATTTTCCAGGCAAGAGTACTGGAGTGGGGTGCCAATGCCTTCTCCATAGAACTGATGAGTACGTTTCAAATGATCAGCCCAGTTGCTGCCTTATTTCCACCTACTGCTGTTTGCTTGGTTTGTCATGGTAGTTTCTGGTAGCCAAAAGTATTGGGATTCTTAGAAATAGGAGCGCATTTGTGTTGGGAAGGAGGAGAAAGATGCAGGGTGGTGGAGGAGAGGCTGCTGCGGTGGACTGTCGGGAAATTTTACTTTCTCTTCTGCTTTCCGGAGGCTTCTTCATTTTATGCTTTCTCCTCGTGTTCACAGAGCACAGTGGAAATCTGTGAACAGGAGCCTGTCCACGTCTTCTCTAGGGGCTTGGGGTGTCTGTGGGGGGCCAATAGAAAGAGCTGGCAGATTCTAGGGCTGGGTGCGGTCAACAATCAGGTGTGTCACAGCCAACGCGGTTCAAATTGCCTCTCAGGAAATGTCCCTGCCCGAAAAGGGGGCGCTGAGTTGGTGAGTGCCTTCCTCACACACCTGCAGACGCTGTCAGACAGTCCCGGCGCTGGGGAGGGCTCGTCCTCTGGGGCTTGCAGGGAACGGCTGTGATGTCAGCGGCCAGCAAACTCGCGTGTTACCTGTGAATGAGGCGAGAGCCACAAGTCGCTGAGCTCAAGCGAGGAAACCCTGGCATCTCCTGAGACCATGCATCCCAGACACGCTTTCTTTCTTGGCTGTGAATCGGTCACTCTGTGAAACCGTTAACTCTTCCAGGTCCCCAGAGTAAGGCAGCAGTGCTAATAGAGCCTAACATAGCCCTGTCTCCAAGGGCATGGGTATTTGGAAGGGAGAGGTTGGTTATACTTTTGTGAAATAGAACATCAAGGCTCCTCTACTGTGCTCTACCTGTTCTGTATACTTCATTTTTCACACCTTCTTTTATTGATTCAGTATTTGCTGAGAACCTATGTTATCAAGACACTGTGCTGGTCACAAGGTATACAGAGACAAATGTGATATATACAGACGGAGCTCACCACCTGCCCTCCCTGAGCTCTCAAGGACACGCCTGTTTCGTCTGTATCAAGGGTGCTTAATCTCTGCTGTGTGACTGGATGATTCCTGAAGCGGCCTTCAAAATCTTGTGTGTGTGCATGTAATACACAGAGAAAACCACAGCTTTCATCGCATTGTCAAATTGGTCCAGGGAATAAGCCTTGTGTAATTAAAAGTATCACTTCTGTTAATTTGAGTAAATATGGGGATGTATTTGATTAAATTGGCAAATTTTAGACATTAGATTATATCCACAAGCCAAAAGTTGACAAACTTTAGGACCAAAAGGACACACCAAATGGTTGTGCAGGAGTTTCTAACTTCAGCAGAGCTGAGAGAATCTTGCTTACACATTTCATCAGGCATCTGGGGCTTTGTATAAGAAGTGACTGCTCAACACATTGCACATATAAATACTGCAAAACGAAAGAATTTGATTTACCACCAGCCACTGGTCTACTTTTTACAAATCTAGATATTTTTGTTCATTGTATAACTTACTTTGACTTTTTAGTAACTAGGATGTCCTCTGAAATATGTTTTGCTACATTTTATCATTTTAGGGATGTTTATTGTTGTGACTTGTTTTAACTACTTAAAATGTCGTGCATAAATAGTCAATGTAATAATTTGGAAGAACAATTAACAAATTACTAATTGGGTAATTTGCTTTGCAAAGAATGACCATTGTTGACTTAATAGTAAAAAAAAAAAAGCTTACAACTTAACAGTATTCTATAAGTTTTATTTTACATTTTGGGGACTTTATCTTAAGTTTCAAAACAACCCTATTAGATAAGCACTACTTATCCCTGTATTAAAGACATGAAAATTGATCTTTAATTGCAAGCTACCATTTTTGAAATTATTAGCTATATTTGACTATCATGTAAGCAGAGCAGATGTGTAAAAAGTTCTCTTATTAGTAAAGTCTAAATAAAACATTTGCTGAATATTTTGTATAGGTAAATATAGATGACTTTAGAGCATGCAAAAATCATGAGTTTTTAATAGCTGTGTGAACACCGTCTTTGATTCATAAATTTGCAGTCAGTGTTCCTTTCTGAGGACATTTGCTTTTTCATGCCTTTGTTCCATTAGATCAGAACATTCCTAGATTCACCAGTTACCTAGAACAGTGTCATAGAGTAGATGGAAATTCTAATAGTATTTATAGAAAATAAGCTGTTGTCAACTGGCTCCCATTTGCCAGGCCTACACTAGGTGCTTTGCACATGTGAATATGAACTTGTAAAAACAAGCCTTTGTGGTAGGAAATATTTCTGATGAGGAAATTGGCATTCAGAAAGTTGTGAAACTTTTCTGAATTTACTCAATCCATGAGATGTCCACTTGGGATTCCAATTCAAGTGTTTTTGATTTAAAAACTCATCCCATTACCCGTGACACTCTTCTAGGAGCAAATTTGAAGGAAATACTGAAAAGTGAAGTTTACTGCTGGGACTGTCAAATTAGTTATCTGCCCACCGAGTCACATGTTCTCTTGGAGACCGATAATGGAAAGGCGGCGGTCGCTGAAACTGATAGCAACTGACAAAAGCATTGCCTGTTGCTGATTTGTTTTCCCTGTTTTCCCCAGAGGGTCGATTTGGTGGCTGCACAAGCACCATCCAAACGCAGAGGACTGTGTAGGGTCACTCGAAATTAGCAGCTCCGGCAGCTCCGCCTGGAGACGGGCAGCGTGAAGTTGGCGAGTGTCTGTGCTGCTGTTCTTTGCTTCTCCACATCATCAGCCCCAAACCATCGAAGCCTCGCTGAATTTTACCACTGCCTTCTGAGAGAATGGCTGCTTGCAGAAGTGGTGACCCTGAAGCTTCTCTCAAATGGCCTTGAATAATTTTCTGGGCTTTGGTTGAGTCAGTAATTCCACGTTTAAATCTCTGAGTATGTCCTTTAGATGATTTAGTAAGTGTTTGTGTGTGTGTGTGTGTGTGTGTGGGTAGTATTAACAAACATAGACATATGCCGTATATCAAGAGCTAACATTCCATAAATACTGAATGCCTTGGGGATGTTATATCTATGAACTCTAATCTTGATATTAAATCTATGGAGCCATTATCATCTCAGTTTCATAAATGGAGAAGCTGTCTCTCATTCCCTAGACCGAGTACAGTATTTTGGTCTATGGTGCTGCCTCAGACACTGGATGCATTGTCTGATGCAAACACAGATACATTCATGTAAACACAGTTATGAATAAGGACAGTTCAGTTCCGTTGCTCAGTCATGTCTGACTTTTTGCGACCCCATGAATTGCAGCACGCCAGGCCTCCCTGTCCATCACCAGCTCCCGGAGTTTACCCAAATCCATGTCCATCGAGTCAGTGATGCCATCCAACCATCTCATCCTCTGTCGTCCCCTTCTCCTCCTGCCCCCAATCCTTCCCAGCATTAGGGTCTTTTCCAATGAGTCAACTCTTCACATGAGGTGGCCAAAGTATTGGAGTTTCAGCTTCAACATCAGACCTTCCAATGAACACCTAGGATTGATCTCCTTTAGGATGGATTGATTAGATCTTCTTGCAGTCCAAGGGGCTCTCAAGAGTCTTCTCCAACACCACAGTTCAAAAGCATCAATTCTGCGGCGCTCAGCTTTCTTCACCGTCCAACTCTCACATCCATACATGACCACTGGAAAAACCATAGCCTTGACTAGATGGACTTTTGTTGGCAAAGTAATGTCTCTGCTTTTAAATATGCTATCTAGGTTGGCCATAACCTTCCTTCCAAGGAGTAAGCGTCTTTTAATTTCATGGCTGCAATCACCATCAGCAGTGATTTTGGAGCCCCCCAAAATAAAGTCTGACACTGTTTCCACTGTTTCCCCATCTATTTCCCATGAAGTGATGAGACCAGATGCTATGATCTTAGTTTTCTGAACGTTGAGCTTTAAGCCAACTTTTTCACTCTCCTCTTTCACTTTCATCAAGAGGCTCTTTAGTTCTTCACTTTCTGCCATAAGGGTGGTGTCATCTGCATATCTGAGGTTATTCATATTTCTCCCAGCAATCTTGATTCCAGCTTGTGTTTCTTCCAGCCCAGCGTTTCTCATGATGTACTCTGCATATAAGTTAAATAAGCAGGGTGACAATATACAGCCTTGACATACTCCTTTTCCTATTTGGAACCAGTCTGTTGTTCCATGTCCAGTTCTAACTGTTGCTTCCTGACCTGCATACAGGTTTCTCAAGAGATAGGTCAGATGGTCTGGTATTCCCAACTCTTTCAGAATTTTCCACAATTTATTGTGATCCAAACAGTCAAAGGCTTTGGCATAGTCAATAAAGCAGAAATAGATGTTTTTCTGGAACTCTCTTGCTCTTTTGATGATCCAACGGATATTGGCAATTTGATCTCTGGTTCCTCTGCATTTTCTAAAACCAGCTTGAACATCTGGAAGTTCATGGTTCACGTATTGCTGAAGCCTGGCTTGGAGAATTTTGAGCATTACTTTACTAGCGTGTGAGATGAGTGCAATTGTGCGGTAGTTTGAGCATTCTTTGGCATTGCCTTTCTTTGGGATTGGGATGAAAACTGACTTTTTCCAGTCCTGTGGCCACTGCTGAGTTTTCCAAATTTGCTGGCATATTGAGTGCAGCACTTTCACAGCATCATCTTTCAGGATCTGAAATAGCTCAACTGGAATTCCATCACCTCCACTAGCTTTGTTCATAGTGATGCTTTCTAAGGCTTACTTGACTTCACATTCCAGGATGTCTGGCTCTATTTGAGTGATCACACCATTGTGATTATCTGGGTCATGATGATCTTTTTTGTACACTTCTTCTGTGTGAGTACAGCCAAAACATCTGAATTTATGTCTCAGGCTTCCATAAGAATTCATGTAGAATGAGCAGTTGCTGTTGTTGCTTAGTCGCTCAGTCGTGTCTGACTCTTTGCGACCCCATGGACTGCAGCGCTCCATGGGAGGACTCCCTGTCCTCCACTATCTCCTGGAGTAGTTCTATATAATAAAAGTAATTTCTGTTTCTTCAGTTTATTTTTATTTAACTAGCTTGCCCGAGTCCATAGTGGATTGGACAAAAAATGTCATTGTCCAATTACAATGATTCATTTGACATAGAAAGTCAAAAAAGAGATGAATTTTTTTAATAAAAACATAACCTCTACATGACAAGTTGTTTTTGAAAAGGGCAGGAAGAATGAGGGACATTTTTGCCCTGTCATCTCTGTGGTCGCCACTGAACTGTAATGGTGCAGACGTGACAGGTACGGGCAGCTAATGCTGTGCTGCAGACGCTGTGACAGACGGATAATTACATTTCATTTCTTTGGAAAGGAAAATATGGACAACTTTTGGGTGTGAAATCAGGTAACAGAGTGAAACTTTGTCCCAAAGATCTGAGCACAGAGAAGATGTATTTGATATTGAGTGTTGGAAAGATTTTGTAAAATTCTCGCTTATACCAAGAGTACAGCTGAGGGGAAAATGCCGAGCAAGATAGGAAAGAAGAAGGTGTGCTTTAGCCTATAAGGAACAAGTGAGTTTTGTCATTAACTTTGTTCATGTCATCAGAGAGACCAGCTGCCTGATTGCATGATCACACAGCGTATGTTTGCTTTGCTCGTTCGGTTAGCTGTGGGAAGATGTCTGTTCCCAAGGCAAGCCCAGGATCCTCTGGGCTCAAAGGAGCAGGGGCTGGAGTGACAAACCCAACAGGTGCAGAGATGAGATGGGGGCAGTGTGAGGGCAGCTCGGGCGCTGAGGGTGAATCTCTCGAGCCGCCAAAAAGGGCCTCGTCCGCCTCACTTTCTGGCTTCTGTGGTCTTTCTGAATCGAGAAGGTCAATACCCAGCCCGCTGGTGGTTAGCTGGTGACCCTGTTGCTTGACCCCCATTGAGTGGACAGATACTGTTTATAGGAGGGTTAATTTGACTGTTACTTCTTGATGTGAACATTAAAACAAAACAACAGCAAGAACACCGCGCCCAAGGAGCACCTGATTTTGTTGCTGGTATCTCTGTTTGTCAAAATAGTCAACATTTGATTCCTGCAGCCTAGAGTTGGACATATAAAAAAAGAGAAGAGAAAAACATAGACTTGGTTCTTCAGGATAAATCATAATTACTACCATCACATTTAGAATCCCAGGCACAGTATCTGCAATATCTTCTTAATTTTTACAGTTCTTATGAGACAGGCATTGTCATGGAATGTCAGCTGGTTGTTGGGTGTAAGATTTGGAGCCCACCGTGCAGTGTCCATTGACAAGTGGGAACTTTTCTAAACCTCAGTTTCCTCATCTATAACATGGGGGTGCAGAGTAGCTGCCTTGTAAACATTGAAAATGGTTCAGTGCCAGTTTTTATCACAAGTTCAGAAAGGTTAAGCAGTTTATTCAAGGTCACCAAGCTAGTGTGTGGCAGAGGAGAGATTCACATATATAATTTTGGGCTGGCCCAAAAACTCTCTTTTGTTTCCTTGCTGTATCACAAATTGTATGTTTTTTTTCTTCGTCTTTAAAAATAAGACTGCTTCTTCAGAAAACCAAACCCCACATGCAGAGTCATGATAGAGACAGAGGAATGCTCCAACGGTCCAGATTAGATATCAGATGATGTATTTAACCCCAACACCAACCAAGAAAGACAGGAGAGCGGAGGGAAGCCCCTGTCTTTAGGAGTCCAGATTTAATGAACAAATCCTATCCTCAGGCACAAGGACTCATCAGAAACGGTTTAAAGGAATAACCCGGAGCAGAGTCCTCTTTGTTGTTGTTCAATTGCTCAGTCATGTCAGACTCTTTGAGACCCCATGGACCACAGAATGCCAGGCTTCCCTGTCCTTCACCATCTCCCAGAGCTTGCTCAAACTCATGTCCATCATGTCGATGATGCCATGCAACCATCTCATCCTCTGTCGTCCCCTTCTCCTCCCACCTTCAATCTTTCCCAGCATCAGGGTCTTTTCTAATTACTAAGCTCTTCTTATCTGGTGGCCAAAGTATTGGAGTTTCAGCTTCAGCATCAGTCCTTCCAATGAATATTCAGGATTGATTTCCTTTAGGATGGACTGGTTGGATCTCCTTGCAGTCCAAGGGACTCTCAAGAGTTTTCTCCAGCACCACAGTTCAAAAGCATCAATTCTTCAGTGCTCAGCCTTCTTTATGGACCAACTCTCACATCCACACATGACTACTGGAAAAACCATAGCTTTGACTTTACAGACTTTTGTTGGCAAAGTAATGTCTCTACCTTTTAATAAGCTGTCTAAGTTTGTCATTGCTTTTCTTCCAAGGAGCAAGTGTCTTTTAATTTCGTGGCTGCAGTCACTATATGCAGTGATTTTGGAGCCAAAGAAAATAAAAAGTCTCTCACTGTTTCCATTGTTTCCCCATCTATTTGCCATGAAGTGAGGGGACTGGATGCCATGATCTTCGTTTCCTTGAATGTTGAGCTTTAAGCCAACTTTTTCACTCTCCTCTTTCATCAAGAAGCTCTCTAGTTCTTCACTGTCTGCCATAAGGGTAGTGTCATCTGCGAATCTGAGGTTATTGGTATTTCTCCTGGCAATCTTGATTCCAGCTTGTGCTTCATCCAGCCCAACATTTCACATGATGAACTCTACATATAAGTTAAATAAGCAGGGTGACAATATACAGCCTTGACGTACTCTTTTCCCGATTTGGAACCAGTCTGTTTTTCCATGTCCAGATATAACTGTTGCTTCTTAACTTGCATGCAGATTTCTCAAGAGGCAGGTCAGATGGTCTGGTATTCCCATCTCATTAAGAATTTTCCACAGTGTGTTGTGATCCACACAGTCCAAGGCTTTGGCATAGTCAATAAAGCAGAAGTAAATGTTTTTCTGGAACTCTCTTGCTTTTTCGATGATCCAGCAGATGTTGGCAATTTGATCTCTGGTTCCTCTGCCTTTGCTAAATCCAGATTGTACATCTGGAAGTTCTTGGTTCATATACTGTTGAAGCCTAGTTTGGAGAATTTTGAGCATTACTTTGCTAGCATGTGAAATGAGTACAATTGTGTAGTAGTTTGAACATTCTTTGGCGTTGCCCTTCTTTGGAATTGGATTGAAAACTGACCTTTTCTAGTCCTGTAGCCACTGCAATTTTTCCAAATTTGCTGGCATATTGAAAGCAGCACTTTAACAGCATCATCTTTTAGGATTTGAAATAGTTTTGAAATAGCTCAGCTAGAATCTCATCACATCCACTGGCTTTGTTCATAGTGGACTAAGTTCATAAGAGGACTAAGAGTCGTCTTAGCCGGGCATGATCCTTAGGAGAATTAGTCTCAACTGTTACAGCTGCATCTGACAGAAACCATTTCTATCACTACCTTAGGCAAAAAAGGGGGAGTCTGTTGTAAGATGTTTGGAGTAGATAATATTCTCCTGCATAGAACTGAAAAGGGGCAGGGATACTTCTGTGCTTCAGCAATAGCTGGAACCACAATGCCTTTGGGTCATTTCCAATCGCAGATTTTCCAATCACAAAATAATCTATATTTTGGGTTTATTATTAATATTTTAAAATATAGACTTGCAGAAAACATGGCTGCTGACAGCTTGAAGTCTTGCAGCTTGTAGCTTTCATTGCCGCAGAGTCTAGATAATTTTCTCAGTTACCATTTCAGATCCCCAGGGAGAGGCCCAGGGGTTAAGGGCATGGGAACATGACAAACCCCTTAAGAATCACTTAGAGCTGGAGGAGGAGCGGCTCTCTGAAATGAAGGGTTTATAGATAGGCCACTCTCCAGCTACATCAGGAAGCTGCACAACCAGAGGCCATGCATTTTCAGAACAGGCTCACCAAAGTGTAAGCTTATGATTTGTGAGGCTTAGACATAGGCAAACATGTTTAAAATATTTGTGAAGGAAGTCTTTTTTGGAAAACTTAAAACGTCCTACTCTTCTTGAGCAAATTTTCCTAAAACACATGACCATCTAAGCTCATCTCATTTTCAGTCTCTCATTCTGCTAAATGAGTAGTAGAGTTCTATAGGAAAAAAGGGTGTTTGCAGAGTTAGGGCTTTGTCTTTTAAGGTTAATGGTAAAAAGCACAGTCAGATTCTTTTAAAACATGCTACTGCGATTTCAGATCCCAAGCTGGATTTCTCCATTAATATAGTTCTTGAAATGTTTCTATTTATTTGAAAGAACTGGCATATGACCTTCAGTTTTCTCTTTTATTTTTCTGTTTTTGTTTAATTTAATTCCCATTACTAATTACCTCTATTATGGTGGCACAGACTGATGTCTTCTGAAACCTGATTTTACCCTAAATCTGTTATATTTTTTAAAATTAGCTTTTTCCTAATGAAAGAAATGGAGCTATAATGTGGTTAGTCTCTTTTTATCTTCTTCTTAAATGTGGATATTTCCCCAAAATAAAAAGTGTCTATTTGTGTCCTTTTTCTTCACTCCTTCACTGCCCACATTTAACATGTTGCTAAGTGTGCTCGCTCGTGTAGACCCAGCTATCACCTGCCTGTGTACGGGATGTATACGTCCTTTTCTTCACTCCTTCACTGCCCATACCTAACATGTGGCTAAGCGTGTTCGCTCGTGTAGACCCAGCCATTACCTACCTGTGTACGGGATGTATATGTCCTTTTCCTTCACTCCTTCACTGTCCATATTTCACATGTTGCTAAGTGTGTTCACTCTGTAGACCCAGCCATCACCTGCCTGTGTGTGGGATGTATACGGATGCTGTAGACCGTGTCTGTGACTCTAGTCTCAGCTCTCCCCTCGTCTTTCATATTATTTCCGATCAACATCTACAGTAAACCCTTCAACACCCACAACTCAGCATGTGCAAGAGAACTCATTACCCCTCCTTGAAAACCTATCTCTTCCCAAGACTTCCTTAAAATAATAACTCAGGTCAGTCACTGAGGCTTGAGTCAGACTTTCAGTGATTCCTCCCTCACCCTACCAGTGCCAGTCAGTATCCAGCCCAGGAGTTCTGCCTCATCTTCTTCCAATTCTTAGAACCTCTACTCTGGTTCAGACCTGTATCTCCTCTTGCCTAGATTTAACACCTTTTTATTTGAAAAAGTTTACATAAATAATACAGAAAGTTCTTATTCCCTTCACTTAGCTTCCCTAACATTGACATGTCACCTAACCATGACACATTTGTCAGTAAATTAACGTCTGTACAATATCACTTACTGAGCTATAGTCTTTATTTGAATTTCACCAGTTTTCCCATGAATGTCCTTGACGTGTTCCAGGATCCACATTGCATTTAGTTACCATGAATCCTTGATTCTCAATAAGCTGTGGCACTTCCTCAGTCTTTCCTTATTTTTTATGATGTTGATGCTTTTGGAGAGTATGAGCCAATTATTTTGTAGACTGTCCGTCCGTTGTGATTTGGCCTGAGTGTGTGTTTTACTGACCCTTTGACTGACTTTGTTTCTGTCTTCTTTCTTGGTCCTATTGCACATGAAGTTATCCATCTGAAGTATGGATTTATCCACGTCTCTTCCTGCACAAAAAAGACTCTCAGGGGTGCACTAGAGGCCCACATTTGCCTGATATTCAAGGCCGTGCGTAGTCTTATCCCAAGTCACATCTCCAGACTCCTCTTGGCTGGTGCTCGCCTGGTGACCCTGAAGGCAGACTGATTGGTTTTTCCATGTTCTGTGCTGGACTCTGTGGCTCCATGTCTGCTCCTCCGCATGCCTACCCTTTGTGGTTTATATATTATTGTGTTCATGTTACGGGCAAGGAAAGCAGAGTTCTGAGAGACATACAGACTTGCCCAAGGTTAACAACTAGACTTGATACCTAGACTGTTTTCCCTCCAGAAGTCAAGTGATTTAGCCTCTACACTATACTGTAATGGAGAAGGCAATGGCATCCCACTCCAGTGTTCTTGCCTGGAGAATCCCAGGGGCGAGGGAGCCTGGTGGGCTGCTGTCTGTGGGGTCGCAGAGTCAGAACGACTGAAGCGACTTAGCAGCAGCAGCAGCAGCAGCTATACTGTAAGCTCTTCTATTAAAAACTGGGGTCTTACTCATCTTGAATTTTCTCACTGAATCCAGTACAGTGCCTTGTACACAGTATGGCTTTAATACGTGTTAGCTGAATGGATGGATCTGTAAATGCTGACTTGGAAGATAAAAATGGATAGTTGTGATTGTCAAGAATAGAGAGAGGAGTTGCTTGTATCAGCATTATGCTCTGATAAGAACTGACTGTAATGTATATTACACAGCCATCACATTATTGTGCATTGTACAACTCTAAAGAGGGTACACACCTGGCTCTCTTTCTGCATCAACTTTGGAGCTTAAATTATTTACAAAAGGCCATGTGTAAATCTACCTTTGAACCGAATCATATTCACTCCCAACACCGTCTTTGGTGTATGACTGGCAGCTGGTAACAAACAGCAAAGCTGCCATGCTGGCAAGTGGAAAGGAGGGGAAGTGAGCTTTCTGAGCAGCAAGGAGCTCTGATCTCTCTGTGCAGGCAGGGGCGAGGGGCTGCTGCGTGAGAGGCTTGCAGGGAGGGGATCTCAGTACCCCTCCAGGGAGCTGACCCTCTGACCCGCCCTGGTTTGCTAGCTTCTGTTGAAAGTAGTTTCTGGGTTACTGGCCTCAGGCCTGCAGGGACCATGAACACAGCACGTGTGTGCAATTCTGGAAGGTACTAATGTTCCCCCCAACAATTTTGACTTGTGCTTCAGTTTTCCCTCAGAGAGCACATAATATATTTTTTGGAGCTGGTTAATTCCCCAAACCTCTGGGTGCTATTGAAAAAGTGGCATTTAAGTACTCTGCTTTTAAAAGTACAGTGCATTCTCATTTTCAAACTCCTTTAGGTATCAGTGACTTGGGGCATTACGAATTCTTCTCTCTCTCTGATATATTTGAAGACTAATCAGTACCGCCAGATCAACACGGTGTTGACACTGGGTGAGAGACGGAAAGCCAAATACCTTTTACATCTTTTCAGTAAGTCACTGATTTACCTTTGCTTTATTCTATTCCCAAGGAGAACCTCGTTTGACATATTTTGGCAATGACACTTTTAGTTAACCAAAATCAAATTTTCAAAAGCAACACCTTTTCAATGGAAAAATAAAAGGGTTTAAATCTATAACTAAGTGAGGTTTGCTTTTTCACTTGAGGGAAAATAATACTTTTCTTTTTTACTTCATCTTCCTGAATTTTAGAAGCATGGACTGTTTTTATTGATAAAATGGGCAAGGTATGTTCTTTTTCAGTCTAAACATCTTCAAACTCTCGCCTACAAAGGCAAACTGCAATTGATGACTGAGTTGCTGGGTCTGTCTTACTCCAAGAACTGTAGAACAAGGGTGAGTGTGCTTCACGTTATGTCTCTTGGCAATTTCACGTTAAACTAGATCCAGTGCCACCCAATAATCCTTTCCCGAGTCTTCCTTATGAAAATTTGTCAATGCTACTGTCTGGCTTCTCTCCCACGGCTACTTTGGGGACCCGTGGAGCCACCCCCTCTTCGCTGCTCTCTGTCATCATCTCCCGTTTGGTCTTCTGCTTCTGCTCTGACTCGTTCTCAGACTCTTGTCCCATACCCCAGCCTCATCGTCCTAACAAAGTACTGTTCTAACCCACGTCACACCATTGCTTTAAACCCTCCGAAGAGTTTCATTTTGCTAAGGAGTAAGACCACAGGTTGTTTTTTTCCCCTCCAGCATTAATGAGGTATGATTGAAAAGGAAATGTTATATATATTTAAGGTGTTCAATGTGATGTTTAATATATGTATACACTGTGAAATGATTCCCCCGGTCAAGATAATTAACCTGTTTACCTTCTGTTTTGTAGTGAGAACACCTAAGATCTCCCCTCTTAGCGAATTTCAAGTGCACTCTACATGATAAACTGTGGTCTCCGTGTGCACTTTAGGTCTCCACAAGTTATTCATCTTGTAACTGAAAGCTTGCACCCTTTGACCGACGCCCTCCCGTCCCCTCACGTCTCCAGCCCCTGGCGATCCCTGTTGTGTGTTTCTGTGAGTTTGACTTTTCTAGATTTCAGACGCAGTTGAGACCCTACAGTATTTGTTTTTCTTTGTCTGGCGTATTTCTCTTAGCACCGTGCCCTCTGGTCTAGCTCCTGTTGCTGCAGATGGCAGGCTTTCCTTCTTATGGCTGCTTGTCGCATGCCTAGGTGCAGCACACTTCCTTTATCCACTTGTCCACGGATGGACACTTAGGGTATTGCCGATTATTGGCTGCTGTGAACAGTACTGCAGGAACGTGGGAGCACAGATAGCTCTTCAAGATGTTGATTTCATTTTCTTTGGATGTGAAGTGAGATTGCTGAATCGTATGGTAGTTATATTCTTAATTTTTTGAGGGAGCTCTGTTTTTTTCCTGGTCGTTGTACCAATTTACAGTCCCACCAATGGTAATCCAGTTTCTCCACATCCTGACCATCACTTGCTAATTTCTGACTTTTTGCTCCCTCGTTTGCTTCTCATCATGGTGGATTCTCCTGTTGCAGAGCGTGGCCTCTAGGTGTGCAGGCTTTGGTAGCTGCAGCTCACGGGCTCCAGAGCTCTGGCTTAGTAGTTGTGGTGAATGGCCATAGTAGCTCTGGGGCATGTGGGATCTTCTTGAACCAGGGATCAGACCCAGCTGCCCTGCATCGGTAGGCGGATTCGTAACCACTGGACCACCAGAGAGCCCCTCACTGTGGTTTTGATCTCCATGTCTCTGATTGTTAGAGTGCTGAACACCTTTTCATCTTGGCCATTTGTATGCCTTCATTTATTTATTAATTTATTAATGCACTCATTCATTTTTTAAACGGAACTATAATTGATTTACAGCGTCATATTAGTTTCAAGTGTGCAGCAAAGTGACTCAGTAATATATATGTGTGTATATATATATAAACATACACTCTTTTCAGATTATTTTCCATTATAGGTTATTATTAATACAAGATATTGAATACAGTTTGTGCTATACAGGAGATCATTATTGTTTATCTTATGTATAGTAGTGTGTATATGTTAATCCCAAACTCATAATTTATCCCTCCCTTCCCCACCCCTTCTTCTATGGAAACCGTAAGTTTATTTTCTGTATCTGTAAGTCTATTTCTGTTTTGTAAATAAGTTCATTTGTAACATTTTTTTGGATTCCACACTGTATGCCTTCTTTGAAAAAATGTCTGTTCAAATTCTTTGCCCATTTTAAAATCAGGTTATTTGTGGTTTTTGCTCTTGAGTTGTATGGGGTTTTATATATTTTAGATCTTAGCCCTCCACTGATACGTGGTTCGCAGATACTTTCTGCCATCCCACATGTTGCCGTCACATTTCGTTGATGGTCCCCTTTGCTGTGCAGAGACTTTAGTGTGATGAAGTCTCATTCGTTTACTTTCGCTTTGTTACCTATACTTTCGGTGTTACATCCAAACAATCATTGCCAAGACCAATGTTAGGAGACTTTTCCTCTGTTTTCTTCTAGCAGTTTTTCAGTTTTAATTCTTATGTTTAAGCTTTCAATTTGTTTTGAATTAATTTTTGTGTACGTGATAAGGGTCCAGTTTCATTATTTTGCATGTGTATATCCTGGTTTCCCCATACCATTTACTAAAAAGAATATCCTTCTCCCATTGACACAACTAAATTGAATATTATCCCATGTTCATGGATTGGAAAAATTAACGTTATTAAAATGTCCATATGACCCAAAGCTATCTGCAGATTCAGTGTAATTCCTATTAAAGTTCCAGTGCTGTTTTTCACAGAAGTAGGAAAATAATCCTAAAATTTGAATGGAGATGGAACATTCTAAATAGTGGGGAATAACATGTGCAAACAGGTGGGGGTAGAAAGTTGTATGAAGCCATTTTGGGTAAATTATAAAGCGCAAATGCTTAAACTCAGCTGCATTTGAAATCACAAGAACCTTTTGGAAATACTGCTGCTAAGGCCCTATCCCAGGGATTCTGATGAACCTGTCCTGAAACAGAGCTGGACATCAGGATTTTCCAAAGTTCCCCAGCTAAATTCCAATGTGCAACCAAGGGAGAAAACCACTATTCTACAGTATGGAAAACTCAGTGAAAAAAACTGTAAGTTGTAAATTGGGATCGCATGCAGGAAGAAATTGCATAGAAGACTCTGAAGACAGCTTTGTTTCATGGACAACTTGCTGTTGTTGAGTCACTAATTCATGTCTGACTCTCTGTGACCCCATGGGCTGTAGACCACCAGGATCCTCTGCCCATGGGATTTTCCAGGCAAGAATACTGGAGTGGGTTGCCGTTGCCTACTCCCAGGAATCTTCCTGACCCAGGAATTAAACCCACATGTCTTGCATTGAAGGCAGATTCTTTACTGCTGAGAAACTGGGAAGGGTTCATTAAATATATTATATATATATATATATATATATATATATATATTTTTTTTTTTTTTTTTTTTACCAAGTGGGGTATAGAATATGGTTGTTGGAAGTGATGGATGTGGAGTCTGTCTGCTTGGGTTTTGGTCCTGACTCTGCCATTTGCTTCTTCTGTGCTCTTGGGCTTCTGATTCTGCCTCAAGGGCAAGATTTCCTCATGGCATAGATCAAAACTGTAACAATGAATGTTGCCTTTCATATATGAAGTGACCCTTCTGAGCCTCTCTCTGTGGGGCCTGAACTCTGAGTTCCTTTCCTCAGGACTGCAGTTCCCAAATTTGCTCTGTTCTAGTGCACGCCACTTGCCCAATAGTGTCCTTATGACCTTCATGCATTGGCATGAGATGTTCAGCTGGGTTTCGAGGTATCATGGATAACTCTCTCATGGTACAGGTTATCTAGAGGAGAGCGCAACTGAACTGATGAACCAACCGCCTAAACTAATTATATATAACTATGTTAGCTTGCGGAGAAGGCAATGGCACTCCACTCCAGTACTCTTGCCTGGAAAATCCCATGGACGGAGGAGCCTGGTGGGCTGCAGTCCATGGGGTCGCTAAGGGTCGGACGCGACTGAGCGACTTCACTTTCATGCATTGGAGAAGGAAATGGCAACCCACTCCAGTGTTCTTGCCTGGAGAATCCCAAGGACGGGGGAGCCTGGTGGGCTGCCGTCTATGGGGTCACAGAGAGTCAGGCACGACTGAAGTGACTTAGCATGTTAGCTTGTGTTATGAAAAGACAGTAGCAATATTTACCCAATAAAGCAACAACATATTCATTACTCAGTATAAGAGCCAAAATTATTATACAGTATTCTAGGAATAAGTGTTTACACCAAAATGCTTAGAATCAAGTGGAAGAGACCAGGATAATATCTGTAAGACAAAGAAAAACATACAGTGCATAGGCTCAGTCAGCATGCAGAGATTCTGATAACACCGGCCACAGTTCTTTTTAACAAATGAGAAAGGTAGGGGTTGCTGTAAATGAAGGGGGTTTCACAAGGACGGTACAACCTGAAGGCCCCGGGAGAGGCCAAACCCTTCTCAAATGTACGGGGGTAAGAAGAACCAATAGACTTTACCATGGAAGCAATTGTCTGCTTTTCTTCTCATTTGCTTCCTTATAAGGATCCCCTCATTCTAGAAGAATGCACTTCGCTGCACACACCCCACCAGCAGGGGCTGAATGCAAATATTTTCCCTCACCTCAGGGGAGTGTTTGAAAACACTCTCTTGGAAAGAAAACCAATTTATTTGGTTGCTAATTATTTTGGCTCTGGTTTTAATGAGCCATCCACTGTAAAATATAAAGAGGATAATAAGGCTTTCTCTCTCTCTCTCTCTTTTTTTATAAAGTGATTTAGCAGCTATGGATAAGTAGCATGTATAGTTAAGATCCTGGATTCTGGTGCCAGACTGTTTGTGTTTGGGTCCCTGCTTATTAGGTGTGTGACCTTGGGCAAATTGCTCTCTATGCCCTAGAGTCCTCATCCATAAAATGAGAATAATTGCAGTACCTATCTCAAATGGTTGTCATGAGGATTAAAACAGTGATTATTATTGGTCTTGTTATTTGTTGTCACTACTGGCCTGAGATCCTGGGAAGGGATGGGCAGTGGATGGAAGAGACACGTGCGCCACTGACTCTTCCGAGTGATTCCAGGGTTACTGCCTAGGACTGTGTGTGTGTGTGTGTGTGTGTGTGTGTGTGTGTGTGTGTGTGTGTGTGTGTGTGTGTGTGTGTGTGTGTGTGTGTGTGTGTGTGTGTGTGTGTGTGTGTGTGTGTGTGTGTGTGTGTGTGTGTGTGTGTGTGTGTGTGTGTGTGTGTGTGTGTGTCTGAGGAAGAGACCAGAAATGGGGCAAAGTGCTGCCTACGACAGTGTGTGTGTGTGTGAGGGAGAGACCAGAAATGGGGTAAAGTGCTGCCTGGGCCATGTCTGGTGAGCGCACTCGAGAAGCCCTCTATCAAGAACATTGTTTGGTACCAAACAGATTTCTCCCTGGAAACCAACAGCTTTGTTTGTGTCTAGTGAAGACTCTGTTCTGCACACACCCAGGACCTAGCCAGCTGATCCTGCAGCCGCCGAGAGAGGGAAGAGCACACCTCTGCTGGTTTTATGTGTGTCTTCTCTATCACCTGGTTGTCCAACACAAGTACGGGCCACCAGTGCCACAGGAATTTGGTCTCCGTCAGATTCACCTCCAGTGTGGACAACTATCAAGTCTGCATACAATACGCCAAAAAGCTGTGGAACACCCATTTCCCTAAGGGGGCTGTGGGGACCACAGAACTGGTGTTGGGGGACTTCTTCTCAACCTGCATGTCTAGGGTACATGATGGACAAGCCCGAGGCCCCTGACCTGAAATACTGTTTAGTCACATGTCTTGTTACCGACGGCTGGGTCTGGTGATCATAGAAGCCCCCTGTTTAAAGAGCCCCTCGTTCTGTAGGAGGAGCCCCTCGGACAGGTCCTTCGGGCAGACCTGGACCACAGCGTCAGTGCCACCTGGGTGCTCACGAGACAGGCAGGAGCTCAGGTTTCCTTCCAGACCAACCGAATCCGAATCTCCCTCTCCAAGGTCCCGGGGGTCTCAGGGGCGCAAGAGAATTTGAACAACTCTCTTCCCATGGACTCAATGCGTCACGCCCCTTTTCTGGATGCTGGGAGTTGTGGAACACCATGAAAGACTGCGGTTGGTCATTTCCCAAAATTCAAGGGAACACATCCTCAGAAAGCACAGATAATGCTAATAAGCACAGCCATTACGAGTAAACCCCCTTCTCTGAGTTAGCGATCGAAGCAATAGACAAATAAACATGGACGATTCTTCGTTGTGAGTCTTTTTAACCCTCTGAGGTCTTGAAGGGAGAGATGCCTCAGGAATGTGACTTTACACTTAGGTCCTTCAGACATTTCGACCAAAGGTGAGAGTCATCAAAGTGTTTGCGGGCTCAAAGGCAAAAAGACATCAGCTCTGACGCACAGGGGCTGTGCTGACGTGGATTTTGTCCCTCTGTGCGTCCTTTCAAGGGAGAGAGCTGCTTGAGCCTTTGAACCCTGGAGACCTGCCAGTTGGAGTGGGAGAGGTGGCATTTTCCTTTAAGCGGCAGGTTCCCTTCTGTTTAGATCCTCCAGCAGCAAGGTCAGGTCCTGTTCGGAATAACTGAATGTTAATTGACTTGCTGGGAATTAACGTGCATTATCTTGTTTACACCAGTGTTCTGCTGGCAGTTTGTAAATCATTCTCTCTGGCGGGCTCTGACATGGATTTGAAGTTTGTTTCTGCTTTATAGGAGTTGGGTTAATCTCCAGCTATGCTAGAGGGTTAGAGAAATTAGATGAAATCAGAGAGGGGGCACCTCTCCCCCATACACTCCTGTATCAGGAATGATTATCATGATCGACAGAGATAGTGGAGGCTGCAGTTACCTCCAGGTAAGAAGCAGACTGGCTATATAATTAGGCTAGCATTTCCCAGGGAGAATTTTTTTGTTCTTTAGCTTTGCCAAATGTATATAGGTTCCTGCTTGTTCGAGCATCCCCTTGGCAACTAACCAACAATCACACACAAACACACACAAACACGCTTGCAGGGCACAGGCTGGCTGGGACGCTCATAAAGACCTTGCAAGGTGACCTCAGTGATTTGTATGGCTACCCCTGGCCATGGTCCATTTCTCAATGCCTTGGGCAGTCTTCCAAATACACAGCAGCTCTTTATGCAGTAATTACTTTGCCTTCTTTGAAACCCCAAGCAGGAGATACAGAGTTCCCCTACATCTTGCTCTGTCTTGGGCCCACAGTAATTGCAATCCGTCTGCTGCGTATTTTTCTTGCCACAGATGGGCTGTGTGATTTGGGGCGGGTCGCTGTGCTCGGTTTCCTTGTGTATGCAGTTAGGTGGCTGTACCTTTTAGCTCTGGTGTGGGTTTCATGCTTTTTCCTTCAGTTCTAGGAAGTAAACTGGTCGCCAGCTCCCCAGCTGCTCGTCTTGGATCTGAAGCCTTTGGCTGCCAGGCCGTCATGAGAACTGTAATGGCCTTAGAGGGGTTGTTAGGGATCGCAGATTTGCCTCTGGAAGAGGCATCTGGCCTTTGGCAAATCTCTTAGATCTTCAGTTTCCTCATCTGGAAAATGGTGATGAAGATCCTGTCTTGCTAAGCCTGCAGGGCTGTGATGAGAGTATACTGAAGGAAAAGAATCTGCCTGCAATGCAGGAGACCCAGGTTCCACCCTTGGGTGGGGAAGATCCCCTGGAGTAGGAAATGGCAACCCACTCCAGTATTCTTGCCTGGAGAATTCCATAGACAGAGGAGCCTGGTGGGCTAGAGTCCTTGGGGTTGCAAAGAGTCGGACACACCTGAGCGACTTTCACTTCACTTCCAGAAAAATACTAATCAATGCAAAGGCTGATTAATTACCAGGTTTTTCTGATCTGTCCTTTTGGCCAGGGAGCTGACATCAAGCTGGTCCTAGGCCTCGAATGTCCTCAGTCACGGCTACAGCGTAAACTCCTATAGGGATCCGATTCCTGGGCCAGCCTCAGTGTTACCCAAGCAGAGCTTCTAGGGGAAGGACTGGGCATTTGAAATGGACGTGAAGGCAGAGGTGAGAACTGGTGATCTGAGGACAAGGAAACCTCACCGTATTCTTGGTCTCAAGCCGTCACATTCCCTGTGCTTGCCAGGAGGCCCTTCTCACCGCTGCTGCCAAAGGGGTGCTGCAGACAAGGATCAAGTCTGCAGGGGGCTGTGCTGCTGTCACCTTCTTATTCAGCTCGGCACATGTCCCTCCTAGTCCTGATGCCTGTTTTCCCTTCCCGTGCATTAAGGGAAATCACCTCTGGCACAACTGTTGAAATGAACTTGCTGAGAACTGTGTATCCTTGGCGAAAGAGATCAACTTGAACTTACTTACCCTCTCTAAACCCTCTTTAAAGCACTGAGCAGGGCGCAGTGGAGCTTCCCCTGTTGCCCTTTGGGGCCCTGCGGTGTTAGGAGGTGAGAGAGAAAGGAGGAGAGAAGGCAGGGAAAGCATAGGGGAGGGCAGCAAGTCCATTTCTATCGAGACCATTTTGTTACCTCTGAGAGTCTGTTAGGAACGGACAGTGGGTTTGTGAAGTTTTCTGCCTGATAAACAGCTTTGGGATGAGAAGCTGGGGTTAATGCAAATGGCTTCAGAAGCCACAAGTCTTGGGCTTGGTCTTTCTCTCTGCTTCTGATCCCTCCCTCGTGTCAGGAAATGAACTCAGGCCGGTGTTTCAGAGCCACTGCCCCAGGCTGACGCCATTGAGAACCTCAGAGGAGGTGCGGGGTTGGGGAGGAAAAAGGAAAACACCGCTAACCAAAATCTACGACTCAAAATGAAAGAGGCAATGTAAATTCTCAGGAGGTGAACTTTTTATTTGTCTTTCTTTATTTCCCTTTAATTTGTCAGTGAAATGAGATCAGAACATCTGTCTCCTGCTAAATAGGAGCCGCGTTCTTTCAGGTAAGAATGATAAGGCTGGGGGAACGTGTTTCTGCAGACTGGCCTTAATCTGTTTCTGAGGTAATGGACTCGCACGACAGCCTCAAGCGCTGCTGTTAATAGCTTCTTACTTCTCCAGCAGAAATGCACTAGAGCTATTTGCAGATGTGTGTGCACTTTGAGGAAAAGAACAACAGACCTTCTGCAAGAGAAAGAAAGGAAAGAACAAGGCCCCTTCCTTAATCTAGCAGAAAAGAAGAAATTACCTCAGTGCATGTTCCTGCTGGTATAAATAGCAGTACTAGGGGGAAAAAGGCCTGTTTCTCCCTGACTGAAAGCCATTCAGGACAGGGAACCTGGACTCCAGCCCTTCTCTATTTCCCTGGTTACTTTAACACTGTGAGCTTTGGACTCCAGGGAGAAAGTCTAAAAATACTGCGGCCTGTTTGTTCAAAAGCAGGTAGCAAAGATGGAAGGGGCCTGCTATTGCCTAAAGGGAAAAACAGAATAGAAAATCTTCATCTTTTCATTTTTAAACCCTAAACCAAAGTCAGACCTTGGAGTATTGTTCTTTATTTTTAATAGGCAATGTGGAGACAGGGTAATACAGATTCAAATGGCACAAAAGGAAATATATTGAAAAGTTATTCTCCTTCCAACTCTGCCCACCAGGACACCAGTTCCTCTTCCCTGAGCTTCTGAATATGCATCTGATGTCAGTTTCTTGTGGATCCTTCCAGAGATGATATCCTCTGCATATCCAAGTGTGAGTGTGTGCCTGTAGTGTTTATTCACGGGCATCTTCACCGAGCTCTGACTTCCTTTTTTTAACATAAATATTTGCATTTTATATACATTCTCCTGCTCATTGTTTTTCTTTACTTAAAAAGATGTCTTAGAGACATATTAGGACATAGAGACCAGTCTTCATTTATAGAAGTACACTGAGGTATGTATCATAATTTAACCAGCTTCCTACCGGTGGGGATTTAGTGTGAGTCACTTGCTCTTGAAATGTTGGAATGGACATTGTACGTATATCTTATTGTGGAAAGTATTTTTAGAGCTTAAACTGCCATAATGTAAATTGCTTCTCACATCTCTCCTCTTCTGTGGTTGCAAATTTCTCCTAGGCTCAGCAGAAAACTTTGGCAAACTTAATTATATTTTATTTTTGAAATATTAACTGTACGTCAGAGTACAGTGCTGCTTTCTGAATGTGGGATTTCTCTCTGGTTTAGTTTAGCTGTTACCAACCTCGCCAGGAAAGACAAAAGTTGGAGCTGTGTTTCCATGTGGCCACTAGATTTGTCACTGAGCAAATATGACTCTTCTGGCTACAGTGGTGAGGTCAGCTTGAAGGCCTAAGGAAATGAATTCCAACAATGTTGAGGAACCACCTCTGACTTGGGGCTTTCTGAATGCATGGAATTTCTGCCTCTGCATTGATAAGGTCATACATATGTATGTTCCAGAACTCAGGGTTCCCCAGGGCCCTGGTTTCCAGCTCTGAATAAATAGAAACTGGAACATATTTGAGATGAGCTTGAAGGCTCTGGTAATATTGGAGGTTGTGCTTTTATTTCTTAAATGGTAGATGTGTTTGGGGAATGGATAAAGAGGATCTAGCCACGTAGTGATGAGGAGGTAATCCTTCGATCATCAGGTGCGGGGCCACGCAAAGGTACCAAGGTTGTCTTGAAGAGCTGGAGGCTTCCTGCCTCAGGGCCTCATTGCTAGGGAAGATTTGCTGTTTGATGAGGGGAAAGGACAGCGATATCGGGAGGGGAGCAGGCAGTACTGAGGTGGTGAAAAGAACACGGGTGAAGAGTTAGACGGCGCGTCCGTGGGTTCAGGCTCTGCAGGACTTTCGTCAGGACCGAGTCAGAAAGCCCAGGTCACGCTGACGGTGAAGAGGAGCGGGACCCGCTCTGCGGGGATTCGGAAGCGCCGCGCGCCCGGCCCCTCTCGCCCCACGCTCGCTCTGTCCGCGCCGGCGGACTTCAGTCACGCTCTGGAAATGGCGCGCCGGCTGCCCGCAGGGCCCGTAGCGAATCCTCCCAGGCTCAACACTAGCCGGTGGGACGGCGCCTCTTCTCTTAGGAGTTCACGTGAAAGTTCTGGAAGGGCAAGGATCTAAAACCAGGGCGCTCTGACCAAATAAGGGGGGAAACAAGTGCTTGGGGCCTCCAGGTTCAAAATGTCTGGGAGGCCTGGCGTGCTGCAGTCCATGGGGTCGCAAAGAGTTGGACACGACTGAGCGACTGAACTGAATAGAGGTAAATTATGAAGAGCGATGGTAACACAGAAGAGAGTGGTTATAATTCACTTGAGGTCATAACATCTGAATCTAGTTTGAAGCCAGATTAAACCATACCGGCACCATCGTCATCAGAAAATAGCATAGTGACTTGTGGCATAAAACCCAATGAACTTAGAAATCAGTTAACAATGAAGATTGGATTTTTTTCTCCTGAAATCTTGAAACATGGGAAAGTCTCCCTTGTGATGGATTGTGTGTTCATACCTGAAGTCAGAGGAATGAATTAGAAGACCTCTTAGAGCCTTCAGTGGTGGTTCTATGCAGTGATTTTACTCCAAATAAAAAATTGCTGCCACCTAACCATTGATGCTTATTAGAGATAAATGTATTGGTCCAGGGAACTTTTTTAAAGAATATAAACAGAATGTCATTCTCTAAATTTTGAGGGAGGGAGACAGCAACCAAAATGATCAGCAAAAAAAGTTGTATTCTCAAGCATATTCGCCTTGAGAACAGCAAAAGGTCTTATAGAGATGATCACTATAAAGCCTGTTGGAACTATTGGAACAGGAGGAAATAATCAGGGATGAAAAGATTGAGTTTTTCTATTCTACCTTCCCTTTCTAACCCAGTTCTTTTCTAAAGCAAATTCTTGGGAGACTAAATGTATTCACTTTTCCAGGGAGAGTTAATTACAGTCTTATTTAGAGCTGTGCTTTACTTCACCCTTTCAAGTTCCTTCCAGGACTATTGTAATTCAACTAAAATGCTTCAGGCATTAAATAGCGTCAGAAAGCTAAATATGCATTCTTGTTTTTAACACAAAAAAAAAAAAAAAAATGTTTCAAAGACAAGTGAAAGAGAAAAAAAAGAAAGTCTTTCCCATTTAATGTTTACTTTCGGGGAATACAAATATTTAGCATTGTTGTAATTTTCATACTGAAGATGAATGTCAGTTTACTGCAAAGATGTGAATTAATTCTTGAAGTAAAGTCTAATATGCAAAATAAAATTTTGAATACATATTGGGAAGAGCATGCTGTGCTGGGCACTGTGGAGAATATTAAAGACATAGTCACCACCTCAGGGGGCTTCTACACAAATGGGAGATGAGACTGTCGATGGAAAAAATAACAACCTATAAGCTGAGAATTACATTTTATTTGGCAGACAAAACTGAGATCTTAAGCCCAGGACACAGCATCTCAGATAACTCTAAGGGACTTCTCCAAAGAGGTAAGGGAGGAATCAGGATATATAGTAATTTTTGTAGCAAAGACAAGGTAGTCAGAACTTCAGAAGATTACTGTTAAGGAAAACCAGATATCCCAAGTTAAGGAACTTAGTGCTTTTCTCTTCTATATATGGGAAGATGCAAGAGTTGTGTCTTACTCTTTGTGACCCCGTGGACTGTAGCCCGCCAGGCTCCTCTGTCCATGGGGATTCTCCAGGCAAGAACACTTGAGTGGGTAGCCATGCCCTCCTCCAGGGATCGAACCTGGGTCTCCTGCATTGCAGGCAGTCTCTTTACTGACTGAGCTACCAAGGAAGCCCCTGTTAGGGCGCTGTCCTCCAGGGGAGCCAGTCAGCTGGTTGCACAGGACCATTTCTATCATCGCCGCACCTTGTTTGCATTGGAATAGACACTCCGGACACTGATGTCATGTTGAGAGAGTGCATAATTTCCAAGGTTCAGTCTCGCTGCAACAAAGATTTGAAATGAGGTACCAGTCTTACAGCTTGGTTACACCTCATAGTTTTATTTGGTAAGCAAAGGATGGTACACCCCCAAGGCATGAGGTCTGGCCATCCCTGAAGGAGTGGCCTCAAACCCTCGTGGGTCCCTCTTTTTATATTTTTTGTCTCCTCCCCCCAAGCCTATCCTAGCAAATCAGGGCTAGCACCCATCAGCAGTCAGGAAGGGCGTGTGTGTGTTTCCCTAGAGGGTCCCATGCCCGGTCTGCAGATTTTCCCTTTGCGCCCTTTTCGAGGACTTTTTCCTGCTTTGTCTGCCTTCTAGCCACCTCCCCTTTGGACTCCTGTTTTCTATTCTAACCACCTCACTCTGATTTGCTTTCCCTGACAGACTACCATTAAGAGCCCTAAGTCCCGTCTCATTCATGGTCGTGGGGCGTTAGTTTTTAATGTTGTGGAGCAAATTGCCACAAAATTTTTTGACTAAACAGCACACATTTATCTCACAATTTCCACGGAGCTAGGCTGTAGGCATTGCTTACCTTAGTTCTCTGCCATCTCAACAAGGCTGCAAAGTATCATCAGGCCGTGTTCTCATCTGGAGGCTCGGTTAGGGAGGAATCTGCTTCCAAACTCATTTGGCTTATTACTGGCTGTCATCTGGAGAGTGATCTCAGGTCCTAGAATTCACAGGAGGTTCCTTGCTTTGTGACCCACTCTATGGCGGTTCAACATTAGGCTAATTACTTTTAAGGCCAGTAGGAGAATCTCTCCCTCCAGTCTGTTAAGATGAATATTATAAGATGAAAGATCCTGAGAGTGATGTTCCAACACTTCTGTCATATCTGCAAAGGTAACATGGTTATAGGTTCTGGGAATTAGGATGTGGACATGTTTGGGTAGCCGTTTTTCTGTCTACCTCAGATGGCCCCAGGGCATAGAAGCCTTGGATGCTGCTAAACATCCTGCCAGAAAGAGAACAGGCACCACAACAACGAAGTGTCAACAACATGGAGTTTGAGAAGGCCTCGACTGGTAATTTGTTATTTGGCATTAAGGCGTTAGTTGAGCAATATACTGATAATGTTGATTCCCTAAAATTCTGTAAGTCTTACTACTGTTGCAGGAAAAGCACTAAAAATTGTTTTAGTCTTAAAAAAATTGAGTCCTCAGACTAGTTTTTAAGTCCAAAATTGATCATATATTAAATACTTGGAGTGTGGAAAATCTACCCCTGAATCCCAGTTGACTCATTTATAAAATGGGAACAATAACAGACTAGCTCATAGAGTTGCTGTAAGGTTGAAGAGAATTTGTATACATAAGAGATCTTTGTAAAGAGGCATCCAGAACCAAAATAAATTTTTTATTGAGATACCTGCAATTCTCTTTTGATAAAATTACATTAGGATAATACATTGTAAGACTTATAAAATTATGTCAAAATGTTTGCAGCCAGATTCTATGGATTTCTTTAACTGGCTTATTACAACTTAACATAGACATGAATACAATTTTGAAAAACAAATTAGTCACCAAATTGTTGAATTAGAAGAAAAATACTGAAAATATATCAGTTCAGTTCAGTCACTCAGTCATGTCCGACTCTGCAGTCCCATGGACTGCAGCACGCCAGGCCTCCCTGTCCATCACCAACTCCCCGAGTTCACCCAAACCCATGTCCATTGTGTTGGTGATGCCATCCAACCATCTTATCCTCTGTCGTCCCCTTCTTCCCCCACCTTCAGTCTTTCCAAGCATCAGGGTCTTTTCCAATGAGTCAGCTCTTCACATCAGGTGGCCAAAGTATTGGAGTTTCAGCTTCAACATCAGTCCTTCCAATGAACATTCAGGACTGATTTCCTTTAGGATGGATCTCCTTGCAGTCCAAGGGACTCTCAGGAGTCTTCTCCAACACTACAGTTCAAAAGCATCAATTCTTCAGTGCTCAGCTTTCTTTATAGTCCAACTCTCACATCCATACATGACTACTAGGAAAACCATAGCCTTGACTAGACGGACCTTTGTTGGCAACGTAATGTCTCTGCTTTCTAATATGCTGTCTAGATTGGTCATAACTTTTCTTCCAAGGAGAAGTGTCTTTTAATTTCATGGCTGCAGTCACCATCTGCAGTGATTTTGGAGCCCAGAAAAATAAAGTCTGCCACTGTTTCCTCTGTTTCCCCATCTATTTGCCATGAAATGATGTGACCGGATACCATGATCTTTGTTTTCTGAATGTTGAGCTTTAAGCCAACTTTTTCACTCTCCTCTTTCACTTTCATCACGAGGCTCTTTAGTTCCTCTTTGCTTTCTGCCATAAAGGTGGTGTCATCTGCATATCTGAGGTTATTGATATTTCTCCTGGCAATCTTGATTCCAGCTTGTGCTTCACCCAGCCCACCATTTCTCATGATGTACTCTGCATAGAAGTTAAATAATCAGGGTGACAATATAGAGCCTTGACGTACTCCTTTTCCTATTTAGAACCAGTGTATTGTTCCATGTCCAGTTCTAACTATTTCTTCCTGACCTGCATAAGATTTCTCAAGAGACAGGTCAGGTGGTCTGGTATTCCCATCTCTTGAAGAATTTTCCACCGTTTATTGTGAATAAAAATATATATGTGTATGTATATATGTATGTATATATAACATAGTTTCATGTATTTACTACAATTAAAAATCAGTGGTTTTTTAATCAAAATTGATGGCTTGTACAATTTTTAAATCCTTATTTCTTTTCACTTGTTAGTATTATATAGTTTTTAGCAGAATGAAAACATAGTATAATGGAGGAAAAATGCATTACTTTTCATTAGGAGAAATTGAACACATTAAGCTAGTGAAAATAGAAGGACAGCATTAATTCCAAGATGGCTGGTGAGGCAGAGCAGTGGAGGGGAGACTGCAGGTGCAGAGGATGTGTGCGCTGGAGACCCCGCTGGAGCCTGGGTGGAGTCCAGGGGCCCCGAGGCCGCACGCTGCAGGCCTCACTCCTGGCTGCCTCCACTGCAGTCCGCTTTCCGGTGTCATGATTCTAGAATAAGAATGAGACCTGGGCAAACAAAGTAGATGTTAATTAAGGGCAAATCAACTTGTCTTATAGGAGCTTCATCTTGGAAACGATGGCTTGGAGAGTTTAGGAAGGTTTGTGCAGCTTCAAGGGATCTGACAAAAGAGAAAAGACATTTAGGTTTTGTTTTAAATAAGGCTGTTCTCAGCCCACGAGCTTAGGAACCTGTGTGAACCCATAAACCCTGTTTTATCTCCCAGTGACTTGGTCGTCTTTTGGTGGGAGCAGCCTATCGTGAGTCACACAAGCACCCTGTCTCTGGAGCCCCGATGCCCTGCGCAGAGCGAGCACCCTGTCTCTGGAGCCCTGGTACCCGCGCAGAGCGAGCACCCTGTCTCTGGAGCCCCGGTGCCCCGCGCAGAGCGAGCACCCTGTCTCTGGAGCCCCAGTGCTCCGTGCAGAGCGCCGGTGAGGACTTCCACTCCGTGCTACAGTGGCCGTGCTTGGGCTTTACCGAATGGACGTACCTCAGTACCGCACATTCTAGAATTTACAGAAGTCAAGCATAGCCCAAATGCCACTCTTTCGGAAGTGAGGCAATATGCATGCATTGATAGATGCCTTCCCCTCCTGCAGATAATGGTAAAGGCATTGCTATTGTTTAGTTGCTCAGTCGTGTCTAACTCTTTGCGACCCCATGGACTGTAACCCGCAAGGCTCGTCTGTCCATGAGATTCCCAGGCAAGAATACTGGAGTATTTCCAACATTTCCTTCTGAAAGGTTGTTGCTGAACCACGAAAAGGTGCCAGGATTCTTGGCCTCCAGAGGAGAAGAATTCAGTCCGGGGCCAGAGACGAGGCTTGATCGCTCAGAGCTTTTGTGTAATAAAGTTTTATTGAAGTATAAAGGAGATAGAGAAAGCTTCTGACGTAGGCATCAGAAGGGGGCAGGAAGAGTACCCCCCTGCTAGATCCTAGCTGGATGTTATATAGTCACTGCTGCTGTTGCTGCTAAGTCGCTTCAGTCGTGTCTGACTCTGTGCGACCCCATGGACGGCAGCCCACCAGGCTCCGCCGTCCCTGGGATTCTCTAGGCAAGAACACTGGAGTGGGTTGCCATTTCCTTCTCCAATGCATGAAAGTGAAAAGTGAAAGTGAAGTCGCTCAGTCGTGTCTGACTCTTCGCGACCCCATGGACGGCAGCCCACCAGGCTCCTCCGTCCATGGGATTTTCCAGGCAAGGGTACTGGAGTGGGGTGCCATTGCCTTCTCCGTATATAGTCACTAGCAGTTTGTTAATGAAAGAAAGGAATGTCTTAAAACTCAGAATGACACCAGGCCCCTCATCCATAAAATGTATTTTGGGATAATCTTGGCACCAGACCTCATCCTGGGCCATAAAACGATTGACTCGAATCTTGTAGAAAGGCAGATTACCATACAAATAGTTTTGTTTACATAGATTAGGGGAACAGTGTCTGACTATAACATACTGGTTTGTCAAGTAGGTTCTGAGCCATTAGGTGGAATCAACTTGGAGGCAGAGTTTGGGTAAATGCATAGCACATTAACATAGCTTAAGACAAACGTTTCCCTAAGAAGAATGCATTGCTTAGCTCAAGGTTTGAGAATAGTTAACTTCAGGTGCAACCAAGTGTCATGGCAACACAGTATTTTAAGAGAAACCTCCTTTTAAATTTGTATAGAGAAGGGAAAATAAAATATATCACCAGTTTGTTTCCTCCTGCCGCTTAAGAGAGAGATAAAATGTCTGACACCTGCAGCCCATTCACTCCGTTTGGAGACCCCTGGCCTTCCTGCCTGTTACCTTCTGTCTCCTCCAGGGGATCTTCCCGACCCAGGGATTGAACCCGCATCTCCGCGTTGTCAGGCGGGTTCTTACCACGGAGCAGCCAGGGAGCCCAGGAAAAGCACAGTGACAGTGTTAACCATTTGATGCAAGGTTTTTCTCAGCAGAGTTTGTGTTTATAAGTGACCTACCTCCTCCCCCCACCTTCTCTTTTTATATAACCGTGTGTCTCTGTGTGGTCTGGCGAACTGAGTGCTGTTTTGCACCCCAATCTTGCCTGGAATATGGGAGAGGATGTGTAATTGCACCCAGGCAGTGAGACGCTGCTGACTGAGACTGAGCAGAATGGAAAGAGGGAAGAAGCTCTTTGGACTTTGAGCTTTTAATTTTCAAGAGCAAGAGTATTTCACTGTGAAGCTCAATTCCTTTGGACTTGAATGTTTTGGGGACTTAAGCTTGCAAGGAAATTTAATCTCTGATCTCTTCTCTCTGGGAATTTGATAACAGGAAGGAGTTTGTGTTCAATTTTGGTGCATCTCTACGTTGGCATTTTATTAGTGGAATATCTTTGTCTTGTCACTTAATCTCATTGCAGATTTGTGATGTTCTGTCTGGGGTACTGTTGCTGGATATAGCTCGAGAACCAAAATAGAGAAGAGAGTGAGTTTTATTTTCATTCTTGAGTACAGAAGAGAATTGATTTATTTCATGCCCCTTTCTGGTCAATTTCAGGATATGCCAGAGCCAAGTCTAAGCTGTCTACAGATTGTCCTAGGATGAGACATGAAAGCGCAGTGGTGGTCTGAGGAGGTGGTCTGTGACGCTGGGAGCGGGGCTCTGACCTGGGAGTTTGCTCTTCTCCGCAGAAAAGTCCCAGCCCCGTTCGGCCCCAGGCTTAATGATTGCGCTCAGTGGTCATGAGAAAAAAGGGCTGGAGGAAATCAGCAGCAAATACTTCTTGCTCGAGGAGGAAACACAAATAGGGTTATCTTTCTCCTTTGCTTACTCCATCTCATGGTAGAGAAGGAAGAGTTTGTTATATATTTTAGAAACAAGCCCTCTGTCTTACCCACGCCTGCTTGCTTTCTCTCAATGTGGTTTGTCCTGCCAGTCTCTCAACAGTTGCTCATAGCAAAGCTTTTAATTTTGATGAAGTCTAATTTAAATTTTTTTTCCTTTACGAGTCTTGTTTTTAGTATACTGTCTATGGGCTGGTAACCAAATTCTAGGTCATAAATATATTTCCTGTTTTCTTCTAAAAGTTTTATAATTTTTTATCTATATTTAGATCTGTAACCTATTTTGAATTAGTTTTTGTATAAAATGAGACATTCCAGTCAAAGTTCACAGGTTTTCAAGCACATTGATATGCAGTTGCTGCCATACCATTTATTGAAAAGACTATGCTTAATCATTAATTTTTTGTATCTTTGTAAAAATTGTGTTGCCATATTTGAGTGTAAATATTTCTGGACTTTCTCTTCCATTCCATTGATTTGTACAGTATCCCTTTATCAATACTATACTGTCTGGTGAGTGGTTAAATTCACTTCCTCCAGCTGTTTTCATTTGCAAAATTGTTTTAGCTATTCTCTTTGCCTTTTCATGTAAATTTTAGGATCCATTTGTTCATATCTACAAAACATTATTCTAAGATTTTTATAGATATTCCATTAAGTCTATAGGTAAATTGGGGAATTAAAGATTTCCATGTAGAGCTCCTAAACATGTTTGTTTAAGTTTATAGTATTAATATTTAATTTTTGTTACAACTATAATTAGTATCATTTTTACCTTTCCAATTATACATAGCTAGTGTGTATGATTGATTTTTATGTGCTTACCAGTTATCTTATGGGTTTTTTAAGAGCTTTCTTATAGATTCCTTGGGCTTTTCTATTAATACACAGCTTGCAGTCCTTGAGTAGGAATGTTTTTATTTCTTCCTTTCCTCTTTGGATCCTTATTTCTCTTTCATTTAAGCAGACTTTTTGACAGGCTTGTGAGGCTTGCATTATAAAATTGGACTTTGAGGCCTCCCAAGATGGTTGGACCTTGGTGAACTCCATAGGTTAGAAGGCTGAACATTTATACCTTGAGAGTAAAAGTGAGTTTAAACAGTCCTGTCCTCTCAGGGGTAGAAACTTGTTTTGAATCCTTCTAGTCTTTAATTTTTTCAGAGATTTTTTAATTTGCTAGTGCCACTACCATTGTGTCACAGGGAAAATTATTTTCTCCATGAAAAAAAATAGCATTATCCTAAGCCTCAAAATGTGCCTACAGTTTTGGATATATAGTGGGTGACATTCAACAGAAAATGTCCTAGCACACAAGAGGAGAAAATAAATGTGGCCCAAAACCCAGGAGTAGCAACATACTATAATTTAGGTGATGCATAGAATCATAGGTGATACAAATAATAGAAAAATAAGGTATAGACTAAAGTAACTGTTCAATATGCTTAAGGAAATAAGTGGTAATTTTGAAAGAGGGCTAGAAGCGTAAAAGGCACAAATTATAAATAATTTTTCTGTAACTGAAAAATATAGCATCTAAATTTAGGAATTTAGAGGATTAGTTAAAAATATTCAGAATTGAATGGGCAATGAGGAATTACAGAAGGATGTGTCCCTAATGAAGCACGCAGAGGTAGAAAGAGGGAAAATACAGAAAATAGTATGAAAGAAAAGGAGATGTGTAAAAAAAGTTCTCATATAGGTGTATACTTCTGAGGTTCCAGAAGGAGAGAAGATAGAATGGAGGCAGGAACAGTAGCAAAGAAAAAATTGTTTGGAATTTTCCATAAAAGATGAAAGACACCCAGCCACAGATTCAAGATACTATGACTCTGTTTTCATTGTTCATTGTGTCTTTCAGCTTCCACACATAAGTGAAATCATACAGCGTTTGTCTTTCTCTGTCTGGCTTATTTTACTTAGCATATGCCCTCTAGAGCCATTCATGATATTGTAAAAGGCAACTCTGCGTGTGTGTGTGTGTGAGAGAGAGAGACATCATCTTTATCCATTCATTTACTGATTGGCACTTAGGTTGCTCCCATGTCTTGGCTATTGTAAAGAACGCTGCAATGAACATGAGAATGCATAATTTTTTAGTGTTTTTTTTTCCTTTCAGTAAATAGCCAGCAGTGAAACTGTTGGGTCATGTGGAGTTGTATTTTTTAACTTTTTGAAGAACCTCCCTACTATTTTCCATAGTAGCTTCATCGATTCATAATCCCACCAACAGTGCATGACAGTTCCCTTTTCTCCACATCCTTGCCAATACTAGTTATTTGTGGTCATTTTGATAACAGCCTTTCTGACAGCTGTGAAGTAATGTTACTGTGGTTTTGATTTGCATTTCCCTGATACTTAGTGATACTGAGCATTTTTCATGTGTCTACTGGCCATATGAATGTATTCTTTGGAAAAATGTCTGTTTAGATCCTCAGCCCATTCTTTAAAGCAGATTTTTTGCTTTTCTGATGTTGAATCATATGAGTTCTTTGTATATTTTTTCAATCCACTATATATATTTTTGACATTAATTCCTCATCAGACATATCATTTGCAAATATCTTTTCCTATTAAGTAGGTGGCCTTTACAGTTTGTTGATAGTTTCCTTCACTGCGAAAAAGCTTTTTGGTTTGCTAGAGTCTCATTTGCTTATTTTTGCTTTAGTTTCCCTTACCTGAGGAGACAGATTCAAAGAAATAATTGCTAAACCAATGTCAAAGAACATATAGCCTATGTTTTCTTCTACAAGCTTTATGGTTTCAGGTCTCAATTTTTTTTTTTTTCATTGTGAGTTTATTTTTGTACATGGCATGAGAAAGCAGTCTAGATGGATTATTTTGCATGCAGTTGTCCAGTTTTTCCAACACCATTCATTGAAAAGCTTGTCTTTTCCCCACTGTGTATTCTTGCTCTGTTTGTCATAGATAAGTTGACCATTTAAGTGTGGCTTTATTTCTGGACTCTCTATCTGTGCTGTTCACTTATGTATCTGTTTTTGTGCCAGCACGATGCTGCTTCAGGCTTCCCAGGCAGTACCAGCAGTAAAGAACCTTCCTACCAATGCAGGAGACACAAGAGACATGAGTACCATCCCTGGGTCAGCAAGAACCCCTGGAGGAGGACATGGCAACCCACTCCACTGTTCTTGCCTGGAGAACCCCATGCATAGAGGAGCCTGGTGGGCTACAGTCCATGGGGTCACAAAGAGTTGGACACAACTGGAGATACTTTAGTATGCACGTACTTCTTTGGTTACTGTAGCTTTATAGTTTAGCTTGAAATCAGGGAATGTGATACCTTCAGCTTTATTCTTTTTACTCAAGATGCTTTTGGCTATTTGAGACATTTTGTGTTTTCATACCATCTTAGAATTAATTTTTCTAGTTCTGTAAAAAATACTATTGAGATTGCATTGAGTCTGTAGATTACCTTGAATACTATGGTCTTTTTCACATTAGGACTTTTTTTTAATTGGAAGATAATTGCTTTACAATGTTGTGGTGGTCTCTGCTGCTGTTGTTCAGTTGCTCAGTCGTGTCTGACTCTTTGTGGCCCGTGGACTGCATCATGTCCGACTTCCCTGTCTTTCACTATTTCCTGGAGCTTGCTCAAACTCGTGTCCACTGAGTCAGTGATGCCATCCAACCATCTCACCCTCTGTTGCCCTCTTCTCTGCTGAACATCAATGCAAAATCAGTATAACTATATATGTGTGTGTGTATATGTATATGTGTGTATATATACCCATCTCCCCTCCCTCATAGCCTTGCTTCCCACCCCATTTTTCTAGGTTGTCACAGAGCCCCAGGCTGGGCTCCCTGTTATATAACAGCTTCCCGGTAGTTACCTATTTTACACACGCCAATGCTACTTTCTCAGTTTGTCTTCGCTTCCCCTCCTGCTGTGTCCACAAGGTTATTCTCTATATCTGTGTCTCCACTCCTTCTCTATTAATAGATTCCTCAGTGCTATTTTTCTACATTCCATAAATATGCGTTAAGATACGATATTTGATTTTCCGACTTACTTCACTCAGGATAAGAGGTTCTAGGTTCATCCACCTCACTACAGCTGACTAAAATCCGTTCCTTTTTATGGCTGTGTAATATTCTGGTGTGTATATGTACTGTATTTTCTTTATGCTTCATCTGTCTATGGACATCTAGGTTGCTTCCACATCCCGACTCTTGTGAGCAGTGCTGCAGTGAACACTGGAGTACATATGTCTTCTTGAACTATGGTTTTCTCAGGGTGTATGCCCAGTAGTGGGACTGCTGAGTCATATGGTAGTTTTAGCCCTAGTTTGTTTAAAAATCTCCACATTGTTCTCCAGTGGTTGTGCTGATTTACATTCCTACCAACGGAGCAGCAGGCCCCCTTTCCTCCACCTCCTCTCCGGTATTTGTTGTTTTTCCATCATCATGATGTATCTTTCTATTTGTGTCATCTTTAACTGCTTTCATCAAAATCTTATAGTTTTCAGAGTACAAGCTCTTTAGTTAGATGTATTACTAGATATTTTATTCTTTTTGTTTTAATTTTAAATAGGATGGTTTTCTTCATTTCTTTTTCTGACTATTCATTGTTAGTATATAAAAATGTAAGATTTCTATATATTAACTTTTTATCCTGAAACTTTACTGAAGTCATTTATTCTAGTAGCTTCTTTGGTGCTGTTTTTAGGATTTTCTATAAATAGCATCATGTCATCTGCACGTGGTGACAGTGTTACTTCTTCCTTTCAATTTGACTCCGTTTATTCCTTTTTCTTGTCCATTGCTGTGACTAGAATACCCAGTACATAAACGTGCTAACAGTAGGCATTCTTGTCTTGTTTCTTATCTTAGGGGAAGTGTTTTCACCTTTTCTTTGTTGAGTATTAAGTGAGCTGTGGATTTATCTTATATAACCTTTATTATATTGAGATATGTTTCCTCTTTACCTACTAGTAGCTATAAGAGTACATCCAATTAATATCACTATATAAAGCAATAAAATCAAGTCAGCTATCATTGAAAATTGATATAGAACTAAAATACATAGCCAGAATAACATGTAATTCAAGAGAAGAAAGAAATACAGTTGCTGTTGTATCGTTCCTGAATTGGGGAAAAGAGGGAGAGTAGCAAGGTGCATGAGAATTTGGGAAGGGTAGGAGGCATTTTTAATCTAGTGAAATCACTGACAGAAGAATAAAAGACTGTACAACTATTGAGTTAATAGAAAAATGGAATACTAAAAAATAATCAATCAATCCAAAGTTAGGCAAGGAAGGAAAAAGGAACAGAGTGTGGTCAAGATAAATAGAAAAAACCTAATAAAATGTAGATTTAATTATAAATGTATCTGTCATGATACTAAGTGTAAATGAGCTACCTGATACCACCAAGAAATATAGATTGTGAGGCTAGATTAAGAGATAGCAAGCATATACTGCTTGCAAGGGATGCACATAAAATATAAGACATGGTACATTCGAAAGCAAAGAGGATGGAAAGATATATAATACAAATGCTAACAAGAAAGCTGGTCTTGCTAGATTAACATCAGACAAAGGCAAGTCAGGTAATTATTAAAGTCAGGTAATTTTATAATGATATATTAATTTCATTAGTAAGGGGTAACAATTCTAAATGCGTTTGTTGCATAAAGCAAATGTGTACAAAACTACAATGAAAAATAGACAAATCACATCCACAGTGAGATATTTTAACACACTTTTCTTCTAATATGTATTCAAGAAACAACAGCAGCCCCCCAACCCCAAAACAAAAAAAACTCTGAGACATAAAAAGGGAGGGAAGGGGAGAAAATACTTGCCAACTCAGTTTATGAAGCTGGCAGATCTTGATATCAGCACCTGACAGGGATATTAAAAGAAAAATTATAGATCAATTTCACCCTTAGAAATGGATGTAAAAGTTTTAAAATGACATGTTATCAAATCACATCAAGCGATACATAAAAGGGATAATATGCCATGACTGAGTGGGAAACAAGGTTGATACAATATGTTGGTTCAATATCATTTTGAAGGTTAAAATCAGTAAATTAAGGCATGAGTGCATAAATAAAAGATGAGGTTGAAAAAAATAAAATTTATCATTTATAGATAATGGATATATTTCTACATAAAATTTAAAATCCACTTGTAAAGTTTCGGAAAATACTTGTTGGGATTTTGATTATAAATGCATAAATTCTTAAAATCAGCTTGGAAAAAAATCATCAGCTTTACAACACTGAGAACTTCAATCTATAAAATGTTTTCTCTCTCCATTTCTTTAGAAAACATTGTATTAGTACTGTTAATTCTTGCTTTGTATATTTTAGAGACATAATTTTAGATAAATAGTTTCCTGGTGAATTGAATGTATTATTCTGAAATCTTTCTCTGTATTCCTAATAATGCTTACTCCTAATAGTCTAATTTCTCTTATACTAATCTAGCTGTATCAATTTTCCTTCAGATAGTATTTATAGGGTCTTATTTTTTCTTTTCAATTTTCTGTATATTTTAGATATCTCTTGTAATAGCATAGGATTATAATTTTCTTTATGTAATCTGGTCATATTTTTCTTATAATTGAAGCACTTAGTCTATTTATATGTAATATAATTGCTATTTATATTGAAATCTACCATTTTTCAAAGAACAGCAGGGAGAGATAAGAAAACCTTCCTAAGTGAACAATGCAAAGAAATAGAGGAAAACAATGAAATAGGAAAGACTAGCGATCTCTTCAAGAAAATTAGAAATACCAAGGGAACATTTCATGCAAAGATGAGCACAGTAAAGGACAGAAATGTTATGGATCTAATCAAAGCAGAAGATATTAAGAAGAGGTGGCAAGATACACAGAAATATACAAAATAAGTGTAAGTACATGTTAGTCGCTCAATTGTGCCCGACTCTTTGCGACGCCATGGACTGCAGCCCACCAGGCTCCTCTTCCCATGAGATTTTCCAGGCAAGGATACTGGAGTGGGTTGCCATTTCCTTCCCCAGGAAGGAAATATACAAAAAAGATCTTAATGACCCAGATAACCACGATGGTGTAATCACTCACCTAGAGCCAGACATCCTGGAATGTGAAGATGAGTGGGCTTTAGGAAGCATCAGTATGAACAAAGCTACTGGAGGTGATGGAATTCCAGTTGAGCTATTTCAGATCCTAAAAGATGATGTTGTGAAAGTGCTGCACTCAATATGCCAGCAAATTTGGAAAACTCAGCAGTGGCCATAGGACTGGAAAAGTCAGTTTTCATTCCAATCCCAAAGAAAGGCAATGCCAAGGAATGCTCAAACTACTGCACAATTGCACTCATCTCACATGCTAGCAAAGTAATGCTCAAAATTCTCCAAGCAAGGCTTCAACAGTATGTGAACCGTGAACTTTCAGATGTTCAAGCTGGATTTAGAAAAGGCAGAGGAACCAGAGATCAAAATTACCAACATACAGGGGATCGTAGAAAAAGCAAGAGAGTTCCAGAAAAATATCTACTTCTGCTTCATTGACTACACTAAAGCCTTTGACTGTGGATTACAACAAATTGTAGAAAATTCTTAAAGAGATGGGAAGACCAGACCATCTTACCTGTCTCCTGAGAAACCTGTATGCAGGACAAGAAGTAATAGTTGGAACTGGACATGGAAAAATGAAGGGTTCAAAATTGGGAAATGAGTCCATCAAGACTGTATATTGTCACCCTGCTGATTTAACTTATCTGCAGAGTACATCATGAGAAATGCTAGGCTGGATGAAGCACAAACTTGAATCACGATTGCTGAGAGAAATATCAATAACCTCAGATATGCAGATGACACCACACTTATGGCAGAAAGTGAAGAGGAATTAAAGAGCCTCTTGATGAAGGTGAAAGAGCAGAGTGAAAAAGCTGGCGTAAAACTCAACATTCAACAAACCAAGATCATGGCATCCAGTCCCACGACTTCATGGCAAATAGTTGGGGAAACAATGGAACAGTGATAGACCTTCTTTTCTTGGGCTCCAAAATTGCTGCAGTTGGTGACTGAAGCCACGAAATGAAAAGATGCTTGGTCCTTGGAAGAAAAGCTGTGACAAACCTAGTCAGCATATTAAAAAGCAGAGACATTACTTTACGACAAAAGTCCTCATAGTCAAAGCTATGGTTTTTCCAGTAGTCATGTATGGATGTGAGAGTTGAACCATGAAGAAAGTTGAGCACTGAAGAATTGATATTTTTGAACTGTGGTGTTGGAGAAGACTCTTGAGAGTCCCTTGGACTGCAGGGAGATCCAACCAGTCCATCCTAAAGGGAATCAGTCCTGAATATTCACTAGAAGGACTGATGCTGAAGCTACAATACTTTGGCCACCTGATGTGAAGAGCTGACTCATTGGAAAAGACCCTGATGCTGGGAAAGATTGAGGGCAGGAGGAGAAGGGGACGACAGAGGATGAGATGGTTGGATGGCATCACCAACTCAATGGTCATGAGTTTGGGTAAACTCCGGGAGTTGGTGATGGACAGGGAGGCCCGGGGTGCTGAAGTCCATGGGGTCGCAAAGAGTCAGACACGACTGAGCGACTGAACAACGACAACCACTTCTCAAGTACATTCACTTTGCCTTGTTTGTCCTATATCCCTATTTCTTTCTTTTCTACAGCTTTATTGAGATATAATTAACATATAACATTATGTAAGTTTAAGGGCGAAAAGCAAAGGAGAAAAGGAAAGATATTCCCGTCTGAATGCAGAGTTCCAAAGAATAGCAAGGAGAGATAAGAAAGCCTTCCTCAGTGATCAATGCAAAGAAATAGAGGAAAACAACAGATTGGGAAAGAGTAGAGATCTCTTCAAGAAAATTAGAGACACCAAAGGAACATTTCATGCAAAGATAGGCTCGATAAAGGACAGAAATGGTATGGACCTAACAGAAGCAGAAGATATTAAGAAGAGGTGACAGGAATACACAGAAGAACTGTACAAAAAAGATCTTCATGACCCAGATAATCACGATGGTATGATCTCTCACCTAGAGCCAGACATCCTGGAATGTGAAGTCAAGTGGGCCTTAGAAAGCATCACTACGAACAAAGCTAGTGGAGGTGATGGAATTCCAGTTGAGCTATTTCAAATCCTGAAAGATGATGCTGTGAAAGTGCTGCACTCGATATGCCAGCAAATTTGGAAGACTCAGCAGTGGCCACAGGACTGGAAAAGGTCAGTTTTCGTTCCAATCCCAAAGAAAGGCAATGCCAAAGAATGCTCAAAGTACTGCACAATTGCACTCATCTCACATGCTAGTAAAGTAATGCTCAAAATTCTCCAAGCCAGGCTTCAGCAATACGTGAACCGTGAACTTCCAGATGTTCAAGCTGGATTTAGAAAAGGCAGAGGAAGCAGAGATCAAATTGCCAATATCCGCTGGATCATCGAAAGAGCAGGAGAGTTCCAGAAAAACACCTACTTCTGCTTTATTGACTATGCCAAAGCCTTTGACTGTGTGGATCACAATAAACTGTGGAAAATTCTGAAAGAGATGGGAATACCAGACCACCTGACCTGCCTCTTGAGAAACCTGTATGCAGGTCAGGAAGCAACAGTTAGAACTGGACATGGAACAACAGACTGGTTCCAAATAGGAAAAGGAGTACTTCAAGGCTGTATGTTGTCACCCTGCTTATTTAACTTATATGCAGAGTACATCATGAAAAACGCTGGGCTGGAAGAAACACAAGCTGGAATCAAGATTTCTGGGAGAAATATCAATAACCTCAGATATGCAGATGACACCACCCTTATGGCAGAAAGTGAAGAAGAACTAAAGAGCCTCTTGATGAAAGTGAAAGAGGAGAGTGAAAAAGTTGGCTTAAAGCTCAACGTTCATAAAACTAAGATCATGGCATCTGGTCCCATGACTTCATGGAAAATAAATGGGGAAACAGTGGAAATAGTGTCAGACTTTATTTTTTTGGGCTCCAAAATCACTGCTAATGGTGATTGCAGCCATGAAATTAAAATACGCTTACTCCTTGGAAGGAAGGTTATGGCCAACCTAGACAGCATATTTAAAAGCAGAGACATTACTTTGCCAAAAAAAGTCCATCTAGTCTAGACTGTGGTTTTTTCCAGTGGTCATGTATGGATGTGAGATTTGGACGGTGAAGAAAGCTGAACGCCACAGAATTGATGCTTTTGAACTGTGGTGTTGGAGAAGACTCTTGAGAGTCCGTTGGACTGCAAGGAGATCCAATCAATCCATCCTAAAAGAGATCAATCCTTGGGTGTTCATTGGAAGGACTGATGCTGAAGCTGAAACTCCAATTCTTTGGCCACCTCATGAGAAGAGTTGACTCATTGGAAAAGACCGTAATGCTGGGTAGGATTGAGGGCAGGAGGAGAAGGGGACGACAGAGGATGAGATGGTTGGATGGCATCACTGACTCGATGGACATGGGTTTGGGTGGACTCTGGGAGTTGGTGATGGACAGAGAGGCCTGGCGTGCTGCAACTCATGGGGTCGCAAAGAGTCGGACACGACTGAGCGACTGAACTGAACTGAAGTTTAAGGTGGACAACATTATGATTTGATGTATTTAAATATTGAGAATTTATTACCACAATATAGTTAGCATAACTGTTTCAAACTATGTATCTGATAAGGGGTTAATACCAAAAATACACAAAGAACTTATGTAGCTTCATATCAAATAATCCCTCAAATGGTCTGATTACAAAAAAGGCAAAGGACCTGAGGACACATTTCCAAAGAAGACGCACAAGTGGCTGACAGGTACACGCAAAGGTGTTCAGCATCACTAATCATCAGGGAAGGTCCATCAAGACCCCAGTGTGCTATCCACTCATGTCTGTTAAATGGCTGCTATTGAACATATGAGATCAAAAATATTGATGAGGATGTGGAGAAAAGGGAACTCTTATGCATTGATGGTAGGAATCTAAATTGGTGCAAGCACTGTGGAAAAGAATATGGAATTTCCTCCAAAAATTAAAAAATAAAACTACCATATTACCCTGTACTGGGTAACAAATACCACTCTGAGTATTTATCTGATGAAAGGGAAAAGACACACTCGAAAAGATATGTGCACCCCCCATATTCACTACAGCATTATTTAAAATCGCCAAGATATAGAAACAACCTATGTCCTGTGATGGATGAGTGGATAAAGAAGATGTGGGGGGTGTGTGTGTGTATAATAGAATATTATTCAATTATAAAAAGAATTACACCTTGCCATTGGTGACAACGTGGATAGACATTGAGGGTATCACACTAAGTGAGACACGTCAGACAGAGAAAGACAGATACTGTGTGATTTACTGAACCAAAAACTGCATGCAAAAATGAATTTACGGATAACGTGAAACAAATTGGTGGTTCCCAGAAGTATGGGGTGGAGGATGGGCACAGCTAGTGGAATGCATGAAGGTGATCACAAGGTACAAACAGCCAGTTAAAAAAGGAAATAAGTCCTGCAGATATAATATACAGCATGGTGATGACAGTTAGCGATACTGTATTGCATAGTTGAAAGTTGCTAAGAGAGTTTATCTTAAAAGTTCTCATCACAAGAAGTAAATTTTTGTGTAATTCTGTATGGTGATGAATGTTAGCTAGATTTATTATGGTGATCATCTTGCAGTATATACAAATATTGAAGCATTCTGTACACCTGAAACTAATACAATGTTACATGTCAATTAACTCTCAATTGAAAAAAAAAAAAAGAGGGAATAGGACATAGACATGCCCAGAGGGAAGACCGTGTGAAGGAAAAACCACAGGAGGAGATGGTCACCTACAGACCAGGGAGAGCGGCCTCAGGAGGAATCATTACTGCAGACGCCTTGATCTTAGACTTGTATCTGACAGAACTGTGACAAACTAAATGTCTTTTGTTTAAGTGAGAAAAGAAAAAAGAATTACTGTGTTTTCCTTAAGGTAGCTATCAATCTACTCAAAGAATTTAAAGCTATGCCACAACTGACATATTATTAGTGTTAATTGCCAGCCACCTAACCAGAAAAAAAAAATATAGCCCTTAATGTTAGTGCAATTAACATTCTGATCCAGGAGCAGTAAGCCCATTGAGAGCCTAAGAGCAATAAATTCAGTGCAGGGACATTTCCTGCATATAAAATGACCCTTAGTATTGACCCTGAAATGAAATCAAGTTGAAAATTGATTGGGGAAGAATCAGATGGGATAGTTATAACATATTCATGATTTTATAGTTCCTAAGAAACTAGAGGTCGTTTCTCTTACCACTGTATCTCCAAAATGACAGACCCCCAGAAATATTCTAGGGCCAAGGAGAGAGGCGCCAAAGTAGGACGCATGGCTCATCGTGTCAGCATCAGTCTTCCGTGCTTTGCGTCTCATCCCCAGTCCTCATCTGTGCAAAACTGTCTGAAGGATCTCAGCACAAAAATTATCCTGTGGATTCCAGGAGGATGTATAGCTTTTTGCAGTAGTTTGGGATTCCTAGTGAAATCGCCTTGCTAACTTGACCTTGAAAGTCCTTGGGTGAGTGGACGAGAGGATGGAGGTCAAAGAAAGGAGAAGATGGAGGGACGTTCCCCCGCTGCTTCACTGCAGCGTAAGAGTACGCAAGATCGTCACAGAGCTGCCTCCTAAAGGAGAAGATGGAGGGACATTCCCCCACTGCTTCACCGCAGCGCTAAGAGTACACAAGATCCGTCACAGAGCTGCATCCTAAAGGAGAAGATGGAGGGACGTTCCCCCACTGCTTCACCGCAGCGCGTAAGAGTACGCAAGATCCGTCACAGAGCTGCCTCCTAAAGGAGAAGATGGAGGGACGTTCACCCACTGCTTCACTGCAGCGCGTAAGAGTACGCAAGATCCGTCACAGAGCTGAATCCTAAAGGAAGCTCTGATTCCTGTTAGAAACTACTCAACCAGGTTCCAGAGAGCTGAGGGAATGCATGTGTTTTGAAGTCGGCAGATGGGTGGAAATCTTCTAGCGGAAGAAGCCAGAGAGTGTCATCTTTGTCTTTGTATCACTTATGCTTGAGACACAGGAAGCACTCGGAGTCGGTGGAAAGGAAACTGATGGGGGAGGGACCATTTTTGGTAAGGTTGCCTAAAAAGTCCTCACACTAATTAAATAAAGAGAATTTAAAATAAAGATCAGGTTGGAGGTACAGTAAAATCTTTGTCCTCTGGGTTTGTATGTCTGGAAATGCATCTTTTCTGAGCAAAGGGCAGAAGTGCATCAGTTAATATATGTTTAACTGGAAATGTCAAAGCATCTTGGAGGAAAAAATGTAGATAATTTGTAGTCTTAAGAGTCTGGTTATTCTTTTGTGCTAACATTATTTATATGTAAGTAAGAGACATCACCAAGCCTGGCCTGAAAAGTGATAGGTTCAAAAGGATGTTTATAATTTGCATTGTGTGTTGATATGCCAACTATTGTCCAAATTTTCAACCAATATAAAATATCTTTAAAGTTTTCAATTGTTAGATTTGTTGGGAATGAAACTGAAGCTGGCAACACGGTAATATTATACCAGTTTTATGAGTTCTACCCAAAAGATTGGTACATATATAGCTACGCATGTTATTCTGAAAAGCTGAAATCATAGTTAATGGGCTGTATTATTACTTGACATTATTGAACTCAGTGAGTAAGTTTTTAATTAATGAAGCTGATAAAGTTACAGAAAAATGTTATGGACTCCTTTTATTTTTTAGGTCTTAAAAATATGCTTCCTGGAGTTCACATTCCACTTAAATGGACTCCTTACTTCATGAAAATGAGATGAAAAAAACATCTAAAAACTGCTTGGGCATTTAGGATATAATGGTTCCTAAATAAGAAAAAATAAATTACCAGCAGACGCTAAAAGTATATCTCTGGTTCTAACTTTTTTTTAAAGGAAATTTTATTTCCATACCCTAGAATCATGTAATCAGTTCAGTTCAGTCGCTCAGTCATGTCCAACTCTTTGCGACCCCATGAATCACAGCACGCCAGGCCTCCCTGTCCATCACCAACTCCCGGAGTTTACCCAAACCCATGTCCATCGAGTCGGTGATGCCATCCAGCCATCTCATCCTCTGTCGTCCTCTTCTCCTCCTGCCCCCAATCCTTCCCAGCATCAGGGTCTTTTCCAATGAGTCAGCTCTTTGCATCAGGTGGCCAAAGTATTGGAGTTTCAGCTTCAGCATCAGTCCTTCCAATGAACACCCAGGACTGATCTCCTTTAGGATGGACTGGTTGGATCTCCTTGCTGTCCAAGGGACTCTTAAGAGTCTTCTCCAACACCACAGCTCAAAAGCATCAATTCTGCGGTGCTCAGCTTTCTTCACAGTCCAACACTCACATCCATACATGACCACTGGAAAAACCAGAGCCTTGACTAGACAGACCTTTGTTGGCAAAGTAATGTCTCTGCTTTTCAATATGCTGTCTAGGTTGGTCATAACTTTCCTTCCAAGGAGTAAGCGTCTTTTAATTTCATGGCTGTAAACACCATCTGCAGTGATTTTGTAGCCCAAAATAATAAAGTCTGACACTGTTTCCACTGTTTCCCCATCTATTTCCCAAATTCACATGCTTGTCTTGCCTCTTTCCAAATCGGTTTCACCAACTGATGCAGGCCCTGGGGCCACCGTGGTCCACCTGCACCCCTGTGCCTGCCTGTTGGGGGCCCTGGTGGATGGAGCGATACCCGCCACGCTGAGGGTCAGGGTGAGGGCAGCTTATGTTGCACACAGTGAAGCTTCAGGATGAAGGGAGGTGGAGGAAGGTTACATGGACCATGCATTCATTTGCCAATGTCGTCTCCATAGTTGTGCATAAGGCCCAACATAGCCAAAATATTAAAGGATAATTTAATAAGAACCTTATGAATAAATGAAAGACTAAGGATGGAGGTATGTTGAGCTGACTTTAGACTTTCAGCTGAGAAAGCAAGATGTGGTCTCCATGGAATCTGATGTTTCACTATAATAAAAGTGAGACATATCCTGATTTCACCTGTTGATCAGAGTTTTCTAAACGGCAGGATTTATAAGCAGGGAGGTTAGCAAGCCTCACTCCAGAGGATCTGTCCTTCAGCCTCTTGGGGGTGGCAGTTTAGACACTAAGTTATCTTGCAAGACCACAGACTGCAGTCTGCCAGGCTCCTCTGTTCATGGGGTTTTTATGACTCTCAAAAAAAGAAAAACAGAAACCACGTGAAAGGTGGTGAGGTCCGGGATGGGAGAAGCATACTGGCAAGAGTAACTGAGGTTCCAATCTTGCCGTTCTTAAGTGTACTTTTGGTTTATTTTTCGTTTTTATTGGTATATGGCTGATTTATAATGTTGTATTACTTTTAAGTATATCTTTTAAATTCAGGTATTGTAGCACCATATAGTAACATTAAGAAAAGTGTACATGTCTTAAACATATAGTTCCATAAATGTTCACAATTCACCTGATGCAGAGAGCTGACTCATTGGAAAAGACCCTGATGCTGGGAAAGATTGAAGGCAGGAGGAGAAGGGGACGACAGAAGATGAGATGGTTGGATGGCATCATCAACTGAATAGACATGAGTGTGAGCAAACTCTGGGAGATGGTGAAGGACAGGGAAGCCTGGAGTCCATAAGGTCACAAAGAGTTGGACATGACTGAGCGACTGAACAACAAAAACAACGTATTCACCAACTGAACAAACCCAGGTGAAAATACCTCTCTCTTAACAGAGTGTTACCAGCATACCAGGAAATCCTTTTTAATCCTCTTTCTAGTAAATATTTATCCCTCTCCATCGAGGTAACCACTATCTTCATCGTGAAATAGTTTTGCTCTATTTATATGTTATAAGAATGAAATCATACAACATATACTCTTTTGTTTCTGCCTTTATTAATTTGGCTGTTCATATTCATGGGATTCACCCGTGTTATTGCATGCTGTAGTTTGTTCATTCTTTCTATATAGCAATCCGTTATTTTTATATAACACTTTTTATATATCCATTCTCTCTGGACTGTTTCCAGTAGCTTTTGGCAATTACAAATAATGTTGCTATGAACATTATTGTGAAGGCTTTTTGGTAAACCTAGGTGCACATTTCTCTTGAGTTTGTAGCTAGGAGTGAGATGTTTGGATCCTAGGTTGTGTTTGTTTATGTTGATAGACACTGTCAACTATCTCTCCAGAGAGGTTGTTTAGGTCCCCAGTGTTTGAAAGGGAATCTTCTGCAGCTTATAGCAGAGAAAATGGAGACCCAAACAAAGGCTGTGCACGAAGGCTTGTTCAATGTCTTCTGGGTGCTCGGGATCAGAAATGCAGGTGTTACAGCCAGTTGTCAGACGGGTGTGCTGTGCCGGGAAGGGCTCCACTGAGGGGCACCAGGGAAATCTAACTGAAGGGAAGACATGAGGAAGCGGCCTCCTGAATCCCGTATCCATGATAATGACACAGGCTGCAGAGGAGAGTACCCGCGGGCAGTGTCTTGGCCTAATTAGCTGTGTGGTGTATTAACTGACTCCGGCTCCCACGCAGACTGCGGCCCACGCCTCAGCCAGGGGCCTCGGAGAGCTGCTTTCCTGCCTCAGCCCTGCAGGGCTGTGGGGCAGCTCGCTAACGATCGCCATGAGCACTTTCGCAGCTAGCAGTGCGAGCTAGATCCACCCCGCTCCCGGAGAAAGAAGCAGCTTTCTCTCCCCTCGGTCTAAGACTTTGGCCCTCATATCTTTCCTTCCATGTAGGCTGTGAAGACATACCCATTCCCTTTTAGGTAAACCACCCACTTGGGAATGGTCTGCTTAGTCAATAGTCTGATGAAGAATTTATAGAGGTCTTCAGAAGCATACTTCTTAAAATATGGGTTATTGAATCTCATGCTCGTTGTGGTATGAAAATCTTTGAATGAATTTTGAAGCCGGTAAACAGTAGGAAAAGGAGAAAGTTCGCTGCATCCTTTCCTCTGGTCTTTCCCTCCCTACAGCGTTTTGTTGACCTCAGGGAGGGTGATCTGAGCTGGGGCAGTCCAGGAACGAGGGGTCTAAGCTGTGCTCTCATTAGGGGAGGCCGCGCTCTTCACGTAGGGTCACAGGCTGAGGACGCGGAGGCCCTGCAGGTGCACGGCCTCGCCGCCCTGACCTCGGCGGAGGACAAAAGGGCGCTGCGCTGCCTGTCTGACAGGCATGTCCTACAGCAGGATGCACAGGAGGGGAAATCGCCCTCCTCACTAGGAACGCTGGGGTGCAAATGCCATTTTGGCCAGCGTTGCGTCAGACTGAGCACTTCTCTGCTGGAAAAGCAACGTGTAGGGAAGGAATAAGCAGACGGCAGGAGATTCAGATTCGAGCGGCCCGGCCATGGTTAGTGTAAAGGCTTCGGCGTCAGGAAGCTCTGGGTTTTAACCCATGTTCATCCTGACTCTCCACTACTAGTCGAGTAACGTGATTAAATCGTGGAGTAGCTGTAATAATTTGTTCACTAGCCGAGTAACGGTGTAAGGCCATTTGCTTGCCTCTGAGTTGCCTTTCCGTGGCTGAGAGAATTCAGTGATACTGAGCATCAGGCGGTCACATAAAGGATATGCCCAGACGGGGGTCGGGGGTCACCGTGCACACTTGTGGGGTGCAGTGCCTGCACTGTAAAAATAATATGGAAACATAATAATCCCCACTAAAACCGGGATTATGGAGATTCTAGACCATGTCAGTAATGAAGTACTCCACCCTGCTGGGTACCCGGCCGCCGTCATCCCCACCCCGGTGTAACACTGAGCAGTTAGAAGACGTCAGCCTCTCTCATAAACGATAGTGACGTGTGTGTATTTTCTTGACGGTCCGAGAAAGGACGGAGGATAAGACAGTCTCAGCCCTGGGTCTGCACTGGTCTGTGTGGGTGCACAGAAATCAGGTTGTAGAAGGCCTCATTTCTTCTCATAAGAAGATACAGACCTCAACAGCAGGTGAGTTCCTCAGCTGTGGTACATTCACAAACTCCACAGAATCATTTCATGGCCAAAATAAATTCAATTTAAAATTATCTCTTGACAGAAACAATTTGATGTCAGTATTTACAATATTCTAAACCTTTCTTCTAAAGGAATAACATTGTTCATCTTCAATATTCTACTGAGGACAGATGGATTTTTATACCTCTCAGAAAAATAAGTCAATTAACTCAAAAAAGTATTCACTATTAAACAATTAAAATAAGCATTTGCCGAAGATAACTTTTGTCTTCCTTTTTGGATGTGATTCAAAGGCATAATTAGCTCTGAGAGGAGCTAATGTGGTTATCAGTCAGAAGAGTTCGCACATTAATCTTTTATTAGATGGACTACTCTTTCTAGCCTTGCTTCCACCCTGCAGATAGAATGTGTTTAAATAGACCCTAATGCCTGACTTTCCTTCCTTTCATTTTCAAGGATCTAGATTGCGACTTGATGTCCATAGTTTTTCTTTTCTTGAGGAGAAAGTTTAACCTTTACTGTCTGATTAATTGGCAATTCCTTTTCACCTACACAAATTCTGTAGCACAGCTAAAACACCCACTTAGTTGATGCTTTCTCCCCCTTCAGCTGCATGTGCAATGAATTGTGGAAAGAGTAAAAAATACAAATACTGAATCAAATCAAAAATCAAAAGTACTCTGCACGTTTTCTTCTTTTGTTGTAGTACTTTTCTCCTCCAGACACCGAAGGGCCGGTGTTACTCCTGCAGCTGATGTGACGCTCTGTTTTGTAGACCTCAGTCACTCACTGTCTAGTGGCTTACTTGAAGGCAGGTGTTAGACTTTATTTTTCTTCTAATAGCAAAATGAAAACGCTTTACAATCTCCAATAGACACTTGATTGTGAGAAGTGAGAATTTCCACATTTTGTGCAGACATAGCAATTTTGATAATTTATATTCATGTTGTGAAAGTTGCTCAGCCGTGTCCGACTCTTTGTGACCCCATGGACTATACAGTCTGCGGAATTCTCCCAGCCAGAATACTGGAGTGGGTAGCCTTTCCCTTCTCCAGGGGATCTTCCCAACCTAGGGATTGAACCCAGGTCTCCCGCATTGCAGGCGGATTCTCTACCAGCAGAGCCACCAAGGAACCCCAAGAATACTGGAGTGAGTAACCTATCCCTTCTCCAGGGGATCTTCTTGACCCAGGAATTGAACCGGGATCTTCTGCCCTGTAGGCAGATTCTTTACCAACCGAGCTATCAGGGAAGCCCATATTCACGTCTTCAGAGATAATTTTAACTTTCCAACACTTAGCCTCTGGGCCATTGAGACAAAATTTTTTGCTTGTCTGGACTACTCACCTTGAAAGAAAAAAAAATCCCCAAATTTGGTAGTAACCTCAAGTCTTCAGTGTTAATTTTAGTGATGTCAGTGCATTCTCAGATGCAGGCATTAGGGGCTGCAGACCCTCCTTCCTGCCCTATTCAGCCAGCTAAATGCCTATTTTAGACTCTGAGTTTAAGCCGTAACGCTGGAGGAGTGAGAATCTGAACTGGCTTTCCTGTTGTCAGCTCGTCTCACACATTTATTTCAGAGTGAAAATGTGTCACTACTTTCCCATTTAATTCAATTTTTGATATTCTCTTCCTAGAGTAGAGATTCATTTTCATCTTTGGAATATTCTAACAGGGAGAGAATAAAACATTTTGAATCGAGAATTTCTACTTGTACCTCTCAAATATTATTAAGTGGTCCAAAGTGCTTTGAAAGTGTACAACCAGACCACACATTATTAATATATTTGAAACAAAACCTGAGATGTCCACACTATGCCTCCCCCTAAAGCTTCCTTACAAATCTGGGAAGGGTATAAGCAACAAGAGCGAAAGGAGGGGAATGCTTGTGTTCCTAGAGATGCAGCTGTGCGGATAAAGGGAGAACATGGTTTGCTATGGTTCTGATGGTCTGTTCTGACGGTCCCATGCCCTGCATCCAGGATGACTGAGGATGGTAGGACATAATTTATTCTTGGCTGTTCCCTGTAAAAGTCATATGGAGGCAAGTTGCGTGCTTATTGTATCAAGCTGGAAGAAGGAAAACAAGCATGAGGAATCCTACAAAGAAGGGTTTGGGGTTTAGACTAGGTAGTGGTAAAAGCATTACTTCTCTTTCTATGGCATTGGCTAAAAAGGCCTTAGTGACTAAACCCAATTGCAAGGGAGGCTGTCAATGTACTCTCGTTGTGAAGGCAGGGAGAAGAAAACCTCGATTTTCAAACTAGCTGTTCTCCGCTATGGACCCTGAGGTGACTTTGAAAAGTTTCTGTTAGCCTTCATGCGGACCAGAAACTGTGGCAGGAAACAACAGAAGCTGGTAGAAAGTAGGAGAGCCAGGAAATGATGCCTCTGGGACCAGAGAGCTCAGAGCAGAAGCGGTAAGAAGCCGTGGGTGCAGGGTCCAGAGGACCTTGTCTTGCTGATGGATTAGACACGGGATTATAAGAGAATAGAAAACTCAAAGGTTACTGAGTTTTGACATTAGCAGGTGGTCAAAGGGTAGTGCCAGTTTTTGAGATGAGAGAGACACAGGGATAGGCAGAGATTTGTGTTTTAGGTATGAGAAATCAAGCATTCCTTTTGAATTTCCTACCAAATGTTTCAGTACTAAGAAGAGGGCTGCATAGATGAGTCTGAAAGTAAAAGAAGAAGTAAATGATGGTGATATACATGTGGAGGTCATCAGTATATATAGTGAAATTGAATCAGATTATTTAGGTAGGAAACAACCATTTTAGGATTAAGGGTTAGGGCACTGTAAGATGGGAGAAAGAGGAGTCATCAAATATAATCAGTGAACAGGGAAATGTCCATATAAATCTGATATTTATGAAGCTGACTGAAGAACGTTTTTCAAGAAAGAAAATATGTTCACTTTGTTAAATATCATTGTGTTGTATTTGATGCCTTCGAGTTGTGTTGCTGGAAAAAGACCCTTGAGGATCCTTTGGACTGCAAGGAGATCAAATCACTCAATCCGAAGGGAAATCAACCCTGAATATTCATTGGAAGAACTGATACTGAAGCTCCAATACTTTAGCCAGCTGATGCAAAGAGCCGACTCATTGGGAAAGACCCTGATGCTGGGAAAGATTGAAGACAAAAGGAGAAAAGGGCGGCAGAGGATGAGATGGTTAGATAGCATCACTGACTCAATGGACATGAATTTGAGCAAACTCTGGGAGATAGTGAAGGACAGGGAAGCCTGGTGTGCTGCAGTCCATGGGGCCACAGAGAGTCAGACCCGACTTAGCAACTGAAAAACACAACAATTGTACTGGAAGGGCAGAAAAATCAAGGCAGAAGTGACCGTTGGACTTGTCAAGATGCAGTTATTATGACTACAATTAAAGAAATTTCAATGCAGTGGTGGGATCAAAATGTATTAATAAAAGAAAATTTCTAGTGGATTGATTTCATTGAGACACCTCCTCACGAACAGCTTTCCTTGGAACCCGAGAAGGTCAAGTTTTTGATAAGCTGCAGATGGTGGATTTTCAGCAAGTCACACTAGTAAGAAACTGCAGAGACTTCTCTTTCATCCCGTGAGCCATGGATCTCAGCCCAGGAGCGACTGCTTCCTTGGGTGTTCAGCCTCAGCCTGAAGGCTGTCCCTTACATGTGCTGTTCCTCTGTCCTTTAGAGCCCTTATGCTTTTTATCAGTCATTCCTTCCTTACTCCAGTACCCTGCTACGGTCAATTCTTTTTATACGTTTTCCATTCAAATTATTATGTAATTCCTCTCTCCTGATTGGACACTAACTGAGAGAATTCTCTCCAATTTACAAAATGAAACTGGTGTCAGGAAGCAGTATTAATTTGTACAAGATCAGACAGCTAGCAGGCCAGCTAGGATCTGGATATAAGGAGTGTGAATTCAGAGCCTATACATATAACCACTGGGCAAACTGCCTCCCACAGGAAAATATAATGAATATATTGTGTTCTATGAAGTAACCAATTGAGCAATATGAAGCACTTTTTTTATTTGTTCTTAAGTTGAGGGGAAGGGTAAAGAATTTGCCTACAATGCAGCAGACACAGGTTTGATCCCTGGGTTGGGAAGATCCCCTGGAGAAGGGAATGGTAACCCACTCCAGTATTCTTGCTTGGAGAATTCCATGGACGGAGGAGCCTGGAGGGTTACAGTCCATGGGGTTGCAAAGAGTCGGATATGACCTGGTGACTAATACTTTCACTTTTCAACTTGGGGTCGACATCTAAGCCATCATGTATGTGTGTTAGAACCCTGTGAGTCCACAGCTTCCATCACATATGTTCTGAACTGCTCACTTGCTATGGTTCTTTGTCTTTCCAGTGGAGAGGCATTATTAAATCATTTAAAATCTTGACTTAGATATCAAGCTCCCTAATCATGTTAATTTATCTGCCTAAGTCATCTCTGGTTTTATTATGTAAATAAATACTTTGTGGAAAAATGTTCTGTGCATGTATTCTTTTCCACATATATATTACATAGTTATACAGGTGGCATGTAACTTTTTGAGCATTTGCTCAAATCATACTTAGAATTAACCATATAATCAGGTCACCAATGGTAAAATCTTGGAACATAGATAATGTGTTAATTGTGACTTTTTAATGTCTTATTATTATTATTTTGCATTTGTAATATGAAAAGATGCTAAATATTTAAAAGGATCAGAATGACAGGGTGAAAACTCAGATTAATTGAAGGTGATGGTTATTAAGAGACAGTGAGGATGATCCCTCTGTGTTAGGAACAAATACTCTTGATTTCATCCTCAACCTTTCTGGAACTGCTTACTGGAAAAGGTAAAAACTAGAGACTTTAGGCTTCCTCTGTTTCTTAATGTTCATTGCCCTTTATCTTTGATTTTTCCAAAACAATGAAGAAATACTGAGCTGAATATTAAGATATATTGAGTCGATTACCTCTCCCAGTTTCAAGAACAACAACAAAGAACCAAAGGAAAAAAAAAAGCCATACATAAAAAATATACAGTCTCATTCCTGTAATTTATAGCTTTGCATACCTACTCAGGAAACTGACAGGGTTTTTTTCCGACTAAAATCAAAATAACTTACTAGTTTGAAGAGAAATGACTGAATTCCGAACTTTACCACAGAAAAGAATGAATGAGTTAGCAGAGCTCCCACCTGAAAGCCAAGGAAACTCTGTACCTTCTAGTGTATAAACTGCACCTGCCTTTCCTTATTGTTTCCATCATTATACCCACAGTGTGACATCTGTTGTTTTCTGAAAAGGTTTTAATTTGTTAAAACAAATCCCCTGTCCATTTCCAAGAAGCAAGTACCTATTTTGTTCTTCCTCTCAGAGGAGGAGGATGGAAGTCAAAGCAGGAGTGCTCCTGGAGACTTGAAGGGCCCTATGGAGTGGACATCCAGATGTTCAATCTGGATTTAGAAAAGGCAGAGGAACCAGAGATCAAATTGCCAACATCCACTGGATCATCGAAAAAGCAAAAAGTAAAATATCCAGAAAAACATCTACTTTTGCTTTATTGACTATGCCAAAGCCTTTGACTGTGTGGATCACATCAAACTCGGGAAAATTCTGAAAGAGATGGGAATACAACACCACCTGACCTGCCTCCTAAGAAATCTGTATGCAGGTCAAGAAGCAACAGTTAGAACTAGACATGGAACAATAGACTGGTTCCAAATAGGAAAAGGAGTACATCAAGTCTGTATATTGTCACCCTGCTTATTTAACTTCTATGCCGAGTACATTATGAGAAATGCTGGGCTAGATGAAGCACAAGCTGGAATCAAGACTGCCCAGAGAAATGTCAATAACCTCAGATATGCAGATGACACCACACTAAAGGCACAAAGCGAAGAACTAAAGAGCCTCTTGATGAAAGTGAAAGAGGAGAGTGAAAAAGTTGGGTTAAAACTTAACATTCGGAAAACCAAGATTATGGCATCTGGACCCATCACTTCATGGCAAATAGATGGGAAAACAGTGGAAACAGTGACAGACTTTATTTTTTTTGGACTCCAAAATCACTGCTGATGGTGACTGCAGCCATGAAATTAAAAGACGCTTGCTTCTTGGAAGAAAAGTTATGACCAACCTAGACAGCATATTAAAAAGCAGAGACATTACTTTGCCAGCAAAGGTCCGTCTAGTCAAGGCTATGGTTTTTCCAGTGGTCATGTATGGATGTGAGAGTTGGACTATAAAGAAAGCTGAGTGCTGAAGAATTGATGCTTTTGAACTGTGGTGTTGGAGAAGACTCTTGAGAGTCCCTTGGACTGCAAGGAGATCCAACCAGTCCATCCCAAAGGAAATCAGTCCTGAATATTCATTGAAAGGACTGATGCTGAAGCTGAAACTCCAATATTTTGGCCATCTGATCCTAAGAGTTGACTCATTGGAAAAGACCCTGATGCTGAAAAAGATTGAAGGCAGGAGGAGAAGGGGACGACAGAGGATGAGATGGTTGGAGGGCATCACTGAGTCAATGGACATGAGTTTGAGCAACCTCTGTGAGTTGGTGATGGACAGGGAGGCCTGGTGTGCTGCAGACCATGGGTTCGCAAAGAGTTAGACACGACTGAGCGACTGACCTGACTGAACTGATGGAGTGGAGGTGTTCCCTCTGACCTTTCTACCCCTCTTTTTGTTCTTCCACAGAAAGATTCCACAAAGGCAGCTGGGAAGATTACACGAAGCAGAGCTGACTTGAGTTTCCAGGTTAGTTACATGTGATATCAGAAACGGAATTCCATGGTCAGTAGATCATCATGAATGTAACACTTGTGAATATAGTTTAAAGAGCCATTGGTTGCGTTTGTCTTTGTCAGGAGCATATGTGTTTCTGAACACCTGTTTCTATGTGGGTATGAAGTGTGTGTGAATCAGTTTATGTTTCCATAGATACAAAACGAGGTGTGCTCCAGTCAGGGGTCGCCTGTGCTGGTGGTTTTGATTGTTTTCTTCGCTGCACCCAAAGGATATTACTTTTATTCATTTTCTCATGAATTAACTCATATAAGTGATATGAGGGGTTTTTTTTCCATTTTGTCTTTTTTCAGTTAATTTTAACTTCATTATTAAGATGAATTGTAATGATGTTTAAATCCCCAGAGGCAAGCTGGCTTCATTTGATTTCTTCTTGTAGATGGAAAAAAAAAAAAAATCTGTTAGCAGTTCCAATCTTCTGTGAAATGTGCCCTGTGCTTCGTGCTTACATTTTTAATGTGCCTTTCAAAATAGAATTGATTTGCTTCTTTCTTTTAAAATATAAAACAATAAATATTTTATAAGGGAAGCAATAGGTTTTTTTTCCTTTTGGGGGTATAAGCAAACTGAAGCAGTAAAAATAATCTCACCCTATTAACCAGTTGAAAGCAAACAATGCTGTTTTTAGTCTGAGCTTCCAAAAACTGTTTCCCTCAGGATGTAACTCGTGCGGCAGGTGCTGTCTCAGGAGGTTTTGCCCTGGCACACTGTGAAGTCTGTGCTCTGCTTGGGCCTCTGTTCTCCCAAACGAGGAGGGGGCCGAGCAACACAGAGGGTCTGGAATGCGCTCAAAGGGATTCGTTCAAGTGGACAAATTATAGATGTATCGTGTCATGGTTTCTGGTGGAAGCCAAGTGCTCTTATCTGGAGAAAAATACTATGCAGCTTTCTGTGAAAGTGAAGTCATTCAGTCGTGTCTGACTCTTTGCGACCCCGTGGACTGTAGCCCACCAGGGCTCCTCCGTCCGTGGGATTCTCCAGGCAAGAGTACTGGAGTGGGTCGCCATTCCCTTCTCCAGGAGATCTTCCCAACCCAGGGATGGAACCTGGTCTCCTGCATTGCGGGCAGACGCTTTAACCTCTGAGCCACCAGGGAAGCCCTTATGCCGCTTTCTGTAATATAAGCTTATTTCATGTGAAGAAGGTGGCCACTCTTTGCCAAGCTCCCTGTTCAGGCTTTGGGAACGTAAACAGGGTTATCCGGTCACGACTCCCCGTGGTCCATAGAGCTTGTCCTCTTCAGTTCACTTCTGTAGCACGTGTGTTGAACACCTTCTGTGTTCCTTGTACTGTAGGAGATGAAAACACGTGTTAAGCACAGGCCATGCCCTCAGTGAACTTGAGGTCTATGGGAGATGTGGACCATGCGCTGTTTATCTGCCGAGAAGCAGAGAGGAGGGAGGAAGCGGAGAAGGACAGACGAGGAGGGAGGAGGTGGCGGAGTGGCGAGGCAGGGAGAGGCGTGTGAGCGAGCTGGGGGCCTGGGAGGGGAACCTGACTGGCTCTCCTCTGCAGACAGCACTGGGTGGTCCAGGAGGTGACTTTTTTCTGCAGTAGAGTTTAATCTCACCTGAATTTTAGGAAACAGGTGTTTTTGGTGGCTACTGCTTCTTCATCCTTTCTCTCTCATTAGGACCATGACTTTTGTGAACTGAAGGGGCCCCTCACCCATCCTTTTGGTAACAATCCTAAACCTGCCTTGCCAGTCTAATTATTAGCAAATTTCTCTTGCTAGATCAATGGGCATGCTTTCAAGTCTAATAAGAATGAAGGAAAAGTGTTCAAAGCTGGAGATATTTTTAGTCCTACAGAGAGATTGATTTTCTATGAGATCCTGAATTAACTAAAAAAAAAAAACTTCTTTTAAACTCCAGCTAACATTTCAAGTTTGCAACTCACCATATGAAGGAATGTTTCCTTGGATACCCCTCCATTCCCACTAATTTCTCATCATTTCTCTTGGTTGGGAACTCATTCATGCTTTCTTGGTAAATGTAACATCCTACTGTTATCAACTTTTGCTATATATATATATATATATATATATATATATATATATATATTTTTTTTTTTTTTTTTTAAGTGCAACTCAGATGCTTAAAACCATAAGTATGTATCATGATTCTGGAGGCTGGCTACACATTCTGGCGTGTAATTGATCATCTGGGGCTAAACTGGCCTCATTCAGATGCTTGGGAACTGAGCTGGGAGGGTTGGGGTCTCTCCCTGTGGCTTCTCATGTTTTGGAGGCAGTACGGGTCCCATAAGCGTACAAGGCAAGCCTGGATGCACACTTATCAAGATTCTTCTTCCATCTCATCGGCTGGTGTCCCATTAACTGAAGCAAGGCAAAAGGCCGTATTCAGATTCGAGAGTTGGAGAAAAAGGTGGCACCACTTGACAGGAGAGATGGCAGTCACATTGCAAACGGCCATGTATACACGAAGAAAGGGGAGGCCACTACCATACTCTGCTCTACCAGCTCACCCGAGAGGTCGGCGGGAGGGTGTCTCAGAGGACGGTATTAGGGGAGGGACGGTCTGGTACCTTCTTGTTGCTATTATCCTGTCACAAGGTTGTGTCCAACTCAGGGCGACCCCACAGGCTGCAGCACACCAGCTTTCCCTGCCTTTTACGATCTCCTGGAGTTTCCTCAAACTCATGTCCCCCTTGTGTCGATGATGCCGCCCAACCATTTTATCCGCTTGCCCCCTTCTCCTCTTGCCCTCAACCTTTGCCAGCTCCAGATCCTTTCCAGTGAGATGACTTTTCACATCAGGTGGCCAAAGTATTGGAGCTTCAGATACAGCATCAGTCCTTCCAATGAATATTCATGGTTGATCTCCTTTAGCATTGACGGGTTTGACCTCCTTGCAGTCCAAGGGAATCTCAAGGGTCTTCTCCAGTGCCACTATTTGAAAGCATCAATTCTTCAGACTCAGTCTTCTTTATGATCCAACTCTCACATCCATACATGACTACTGGAAAAGCCATAGCTTGGACTAGATGGACCTTTGTTGGCAAAGTAATGTCTCTGCTTTTTAATATGCTGTCTAGGTTTGTCATAGCTTTCCTTTCAAAGAGCAAGCAACCTTTAATTTCATGGCTTCAGTCACCATCTGCAGTGATTTTGGAGCCCAAGAAAATAAAAATCTGTCACTGTTTCTACTTTTTCCCCATCTATTTGCCATGAAGTGATGGGACCAGATGCCATGAACTTGGTTTGTTGAATGTTGAGTATTAGCCAGCTTTTTCACTCTCCTCTTTCACTTACATCAAGAGCCTCTTTAGTTTCTCTTCGCTTTCTGCCGTAAGGGTGGTGTCATCTGCATATCTAAGGTTATTGATATTTCTCCTGGCAATCTTGATTCCAGCTTGTGCTTCATCCAGCCCAGCGTTTCTCATGATGTACTCTGCCTAGAAGTTAAATAAGCAGGGTGACAATATATAGCCTTGACGTACTCCTTTCCTGATTTGGAACCAGTCCATTGTCCCACGTCTGGTTCTAACTGTTGCTTCTTGACCTGCATACAGATTTCTTAGGAGTCAGGTCAGGTGGTCTGGTATCCCCATCTTTTTAAAAATTTTCTACAGTCTGTTGTGATCCACATAGTCAAAGTCTTCAGCATAGTCAATGAAGCAGAAGTAGATGTTTTTCTGGAACCCCTTTGCTTTCTCTATGATCCAACAGATGTTGGCAATTTGATCCCTGATTCCTCTGCCTTTTCTAAATTCAGCTTGAACATCTGGAAGTTCTTGGTTCATGTATTGCTGAAGCTTTGCTTGAAGGGCTTTGAGCAATAAAATGGTACATTTCCTCTTGTACCATAAAGAGCACCCAGTTTGGATGGATTTCCTTGAAGCTCAGCTCCACTGCAAGTCTCTCCATTCTACACTTCCTCACTCCTTGAAGGTTTTAGAAATGGTACTAAGACCAGATGTTGACAGAGGAACTCAAGGGCAAGAGGGGGGCTCCAAAGCAAGAGTGGAGCTTAATAAAGAAAAAAATGGGCACAGGATAAGATGAGCAGACAGAAGTTGATTTCATTCTGATACTATTGCCAGAAGCAGGGCAGAGTGCCCGGAGCAAGTCTGGACCCTTAGCCTCACTGACACAAACGGCAGAGGGTTTTAAACCCTGAGGGTGAGCTAGCGGAAAAGTACTGGAGCACATTTAGTTACTCCTGAGTTTGCAAAGGTGTTTTTCTGTGACTAGGCCACCTGTGTTTGCCAACTGGCACCCACGGAAGTTGACTGCTACCCTTCATAGACACTGGGAGAGTAGGGCACTTTAACCTTCGATGTTGACTTTTCACAAGGCTTCATAAGTCCTCAAAAAAAGCATTTCCTGGGTTGTAAACCTGGCAAGAGGCTAGAAAAAGATTTACATACAATTCAAAGTGGACGAGAAAGGATTTGCAATGGCAAGTTTTCAAAAATAAATGCTCTAAGAAAAGTCAGACACCTAGAGGGAGGAAGATGACTGTCTGAAGTTTAGTTAGGCTGAGGGGATGGTTAATACCATCTTTATCAAGCTGTCCAGAAGCAAAACACCCCATTAGATACCTCTGCACAGGGTTGCCTGAGCTACACATCTTCCTCACATAATGACTAGCAGAGAGGAGGATACTTTAAACAGTTTGATATTTTAATAACTATTCCAAAAATATTTTAGAATTTTAGGAAAAAAAACTCTGTTTCTAGGTATAATTCATTTGCTTTCTATGCTGTTTTCTAATGAATAGTCAATGTCATCTGAATATTTCTCTAGGTCCCTACTATGCATCTCTGACACAGTGATGTATCTATAGTGAGTATCATTTACTGAGATACCCAGTAAAGGCCAGGTAGCTGATATGCATTCTATAGAAGAAGAATATTAGAGACATTAGATGAATTGCTTCAAGTTTAAAGATCTGCACCACACAGATAGGGGTTAGACCAAAAGATGTCTGACTACAAACGCCTTGCTGTTGTTCAGTCACGTCCAACTCTGACCCCATGAACCACGGCACGCCAGGCCTCCCTGTCCATCACCAACTCCCGGAGTTTACTCAAACCCATGTCCATTGAGTCAGTGATGCCATCCAACCATCTCATCCTCTGTTGCCCCCTTCTCCTCCCGCCTTCAGTCTTTCCCAGCATCAGGGTGTTTTCCAAGGAGTCAGCTCTTCACATCAGGTGGCTGAAGTATTGGAGTTTCAGCTTCAGCATCAGTCCTTCCAATGACTATTCAGGGTTTATTTCCTTTAGGATTGTTTTGATCTCCTAGTCCTAAAATGCCTAGGCTCAAGAACTTCTCTAACAAGCCACCCTTAGCATGAAATCTGGCCTTGGGTTACTTTAAGGGATGCTCCAACTCTATGTTAAATATTCTTTTATCTTCCTATTTCGCATTTTCCCCACAGTCTCACATCTGTGCTTCCCAAACAGCTACCCTTATGCCATCTGGTCCTCTGGCCTATCAAAACCAGATCTCAGGTAAGGTCCTGATGTCTACCTTGCAAAGGTATTGGACTGGGTATCCTTTTAATTGGGAAAATGAAATGTTGATATCCTATGAAGGGAAGTATAATGGCCAGTAGAGTGGATGAGGAAAGCATTGTTTGTTTACAGTTCTTTTTGTCTATGAACTAGTGGGGTGAGGAGAAGGAGAAGGTGCCATATCCATGGTGCCTGAAGACAGCTCAGCACACCCAGCCATGTGTAAAGCGACAGCCTTGCTAAGCTGGTTCTACAGGAAGCACTCATATGCTTTGAGAAGTTGCATTCCTATCAGTAGGAGAATATTAGCTTTTTAACTTTCTTGATATAAGGAGATTTCTTAATTAAAAGTTTCACAAGCACTGTTTTCTCCTTGTTGAAGTTGATTTCCCATCCAGTTTTAATGTTGTTAGTAGCAGGGTTATTCTTAAAACCATCCCTAAAAAATAATTAGCCACCTCCCCAGAAACTGCTAGGACATCCCCTCACGCTCTAGAAATTCTGTTCACGCCATTCTAACTGCTATGCAATTAACAGTTCACTAGATCCTGTGAGCAGTGGAGAGAATGAACAGTGAACGTGGATATAAATGTTGCTGATGCTCGTTTGTTTCAGGAATAGGAAAGGCAAGACCTAATTTGTTAGTTAGGACAGGGAAGGAAACAAGATCCTTCTCCCCTCCTTTAATGCCCCCATACGTTATTTCTGAAATAAATAGCCCATAAATTATAGGCCAGGAATAATAAAATGGTTCCGTTTTATGAATGGTGACATGGAGGAAGCACTGTAGAACTGACGACGTTCTTCTCAGTTTTGGTTAAACCATCGGAAGCTTCGCTCTCCAGGGGGCAGAGATGTTGGTTCTGCCCTAATTGTCTCAACTGGCGAGTCCGTTTGGTCCCCAGGAAGGGGGCCGGATCACAAATGTGAACACTACCCTTCTCAGCTTAAACTGAGAAAACGCTTCTCCAATGCTTTGTGAGAGGCAGAGGCCGAACGACTCACTGCCATTGCAGCCCACCTCCAAAGGCCCCAGCCACAAACATTGTTCATCTGGCATCTTCCAGGACTTTTTTTTTTTAAGCCCCAACAGTTCCCCATGTGTGGAGAATTTGGTTGCAGTGAGCTGCAAATCACTCAGTAACTTTCCTTTGGACACCTCACAAGACAGAGAAGTAGCTCAAAGGATACTGTTTTTAGAGCTTCAGTTAGGTTCATCTCCTTCAGCAGCTAGGTAAGAAAACTGTGACTAGAAATGCTCCAGAGAAGGAAAAAAGGGGCCTTCACTTACCTCTGGATGTTTCGGAACTCAGATTCTGTCTCCTGCACATTGCTGAGTCCTCTTGAGCTGGCCTTTGTGGAGACGTCACCGGGCCACGGGCGCTGAGGCTGGCCCGCAGGAGGCGCTGTCTCTGGAGAAGGCTGTTCACTCTGTCCCCTTTGGTTGGGCGCTGTGTTGCAGACTCACCGCCCTCTGCGGGCAGCTGGGGCCTTTACTCTTTGCCAGGAGACTTGCTTCAGACCTGGTTCCTTCACCACAGTGAGTTGTGCGAAACGGTGTCCAGCATGAATTAACTTCTGCTTCTGGGTGTGTGGAGGTACAGAAAGGGATATGAAACTGTGCTCTAGAAAACCCCAGATGTGCAGGCTGGAACTCAGTGTGTGACTTGACCAGCCGGGTACCATTCTTATTAGGTGACGAGAGCATCCCCAAATCCCCTGAAACTGTTGATTGTTATAGACCATCATCACAGCAGGAATGGGAGTTTCACTGAAGGACCAAGTATTTAACCTGCCGAAACATTTATTTTACATTAGCTGTTAACACTTTCCCCATCATATGCAATCCATCTGAGTAAAGGGCTTAATAGTAAAATTGATGGGCTCAACATTGCAATCAGGTCAGTAAACTGTCTGATTTACTGACACGATCCAATACTTGGGCCACCTGATCCAAAGAGCCGACTCATTGGAAAAGACCCTGATGCTGGGAAAGATCGAGGGCAGGAGAGGAAGCAGACAACAGAGGATGAGATGGCTGGATGGCATCACCGACTCAACGGACATGAGTTTGAGCAAACCCTGGGAGACGGTGATGGACAGGGAGGCCTGGTGTGCTGCGGTCCATGGGGTCGCAGAGTCAGAGACGACTGAGTGACTGACCAGCAACAAGAGCAATGTGACAGCCACACTAGGTAAAGGCAGGGGGTGAGGAAATACACTCTTATTAACTAAAAACGCTACGTGCCAATACAAAGAGACAACCACTATAAACCATTTTCATTGCCCTTTACGGCATATAGTTTAATGTGTGTGTATTCTACATTAATAGGTAGAAATATTTAACTGTGGGCAGACAAGGAAGCCTCCATCCTCTATAAGAGGGGTTTGAGGAGCAGTCTAGTGAAGGGGATGGAACGAGGTATCTGGTCTAAAGAAAGAGAAGTTCAAGAAAGAGAAGGACTTCAGTTAGGTCTTTAAAGAGTTAACAGGGAATCCATTTCTGTAGCAATGGCTGTGACTGTAGTTGAATCTCTCTGCTGTGATCCACGCAGTAAGAAATGCAGACGTAAAGTAGGGTAGGGCTTTTCTCTGATCATTGTCTTTCTTCTGTACACGTGTACACCCACGAACATGCAACTGTCATGCTCCCTGGCATGGACTACACGCCCCCTTATCTGATGTATTTAACCAGAGGAAGGGTATTATTTTGTAAGAGCAGGCTTCTAAGATAGAGGCTACATGGCTCACCACAGTCCAACATTTTATCTTCTATCAAAATAAGTCCCTTTGGGAAAGACAGAGAATCATGTTTTGTATTCCTATGTGGACCTTTTAGTGTAGTTAATTTTACCCATGAGAATTATTTTGTGAATATTTTTTATGTACAATTATTTCCCAAATGTACTGGTTTCAGCATGGCTGAGGTAATATGACTCTCATCCCAAAGAAATAGACTTTTGTCATGCAAAGCATTCTTTTGGAGTTGATGACTTTCAAGCATCTTTGATTACTGCAGTGACTCAAATACACCTTCTTTTCTCAATAACCTCTCTTTTCCCTACCAAGATGCTTATTGTACTTAACATCCTTCAGACAGAGCTTCATCCAATTCTTAAAAATCAGGACCTCTCTTCTTATCCCAGCTTATTTCTTCATCTATTCCCTTAAATCCCTCTCATTGCTCATCCATACAGACATTCTATTTACAGACATTTCTGTCTTCCACATCATTAATCTTCCGGCTCACTTTCCTCACCTTTCGAGAGACCCAAATGTATCCTGTTTCAAACTACCTACCTGGACCCCATGTTTCCCACCTGACACCATGCAAACTCTCATCTCACGTGAATTTCTTACTCTATCTTTACTTTGCCTGTAATATTAACTGTATTCTTTTATCTACCTTTTGCTCCTAAATTTGCTATGATTTGCTTTCAGCCTCCCATGCTCTTTGTAAGCTGCTCTTGAAGATTATGCACTAGCATCCAGTTGCCAATCCCAGTGGACCTTTTCCAGTTTGCAGCCCCCAGACTCCCTTGTGCGTGCTTCCTGCTCTGTGTGCTTGGTTGGTGACACCCTCCTTTCCCATGTGCCTTCCTCTGTCAGGACCGTTTATGCTTCTCCTGATCTGTCAGGTGTTGCTGAAGCCCAGGCTTCCGACTTCTGCCCAGTGTCCGTCCTAGTCTGCTTGTTTTCCTTTAGTGATATCAGCCAGCTCCACCCTCTCCTCCGTGGCTCCAAGACATCTCTTTAGGCCACACACTTCTTCATGGAGCTCTAGGTAAGCCTGCTGGGCATTTGGGAATTTAGATGTCCCAAACACTCAGTAGACTCAATATGTCCCAAATGAAATTTATTAATCCTGCCGACTAGAATTTAGACTCACTATTCTACCAGTATTTCTTTAGAAATTCAAAAGAACCAAGATTTAAAAAGAGTAATTTAGTAATTGCCTCACATCTGAGTGGTAGAAAGATACATTTTAAGTTCAGGGGCAGGACAGTGTTATCCCTGTTCCCAGTTTTTTAAGAGGACTAGACCTGATTTCTTACTATATTCAGAGAAACCCTATGACTCCTGACTTAGGATAGATATAAATCCCCAGCCTTTAGTTAAGAAACAGCATTTGTAATTCCTCCTTTGTCCTAACCTTCTCGTATCACCTCCCTCACACCTTATACTAGACCTTAGAAACAACAATCTGGTTCCTGGAGATTTTTTAGAAGTTAAATGTAAATTACCCAGAATTCTGTGTATTTGAAATGTTTGCCTATGAAAAACTGATGCAGAGTGGAGGAAGGTATCTGTTTTGCTGGAATTGCCACTTTGGAAGCACCAACAGGCACTCAGAGAATCACCGAGTTCCAGACAAACTCCTCCCTGCCCTCACTATGTAGTCATCATCCTATGTTCTCACAGTGACAGAGTTCATTTGCAATTAGTAATCAGAATAATAATTGGCATGAAGTAGTCTACAGGCATGAAAAGCAAACAATGACTAACAGTAATCATATTTGAAATATTGACAAATCCATTAATGTCACTTGCTAAAATCAACTTCACTGAAGAAGAATGCACTCAAGGTGAAGCCGTTTTAAGTATGGAGGCCAGTGAGTTTTTAGCTCATTGGGTCCCCACACTAATTAAGATAAGGAACGTTTTCACCGCACCCTCCATTTCCCTCAGGCTCCATGTGAATTTGCCAGGATTTTCATAACAAAGCACTACCAGCTGGGTGGCTTAAACAATGAAATGTACTGTCTTGCAGTTCTGGTGGCTAGGAATCTGAGATAAGGTGTTTAGAAGTGTTGGTTCCTTCTAAAGGTTGTAAAGAATCCATTTCTTGTCTCTCTCCTAGCTCCTGTCGGCTTGCCGGCGTTCTTTGGTAGGTTTTGGTTTGTAGATGAATCACCTGATCTCTGCCTTAATCTTCACATGTCATTCTCTCTGTGCCTGTGTGTCTCTGTGTCCTAATTTCCCTATTTTATCAGGACATGCGTCACAGTGTGTGAGAGTCTAATAGTCTCATCTTGACTACATTTGCAGAGACCTTATTTCCAGACAAAGTCTGACGCACTAGGGTTAAGAGCTAAATACATCTTTCGCCATCACTCCCCTTTTCCTGAGAGTGTGGCCCAATGTACCACATGAAAACAATCCCTGTTCAGTGAACAGGTTGTTCAAATCTCCCTGTCACCTGTGTCAAGAAACATTCATGGTTTCAGTTTGGTTTCCTTCATCAGCCAGCAGAGTTCAATATGTAACTGCTCGACAAGCCTGAATTATCACTGTTTCTCACGTATGCAGTCTGAGGATCTGCTGGGTTAAAAGCCCTCGTTTCCAGGGCTGATGAAGTAAAGCTTTGATAAAGGGGTGCCTTAGTGGACCCACTAAACTTGAAACTCTGACTCCTATTTGGACATTTTGGAATCCTTGTGCTGTTGAACAAGGAAAGAAAAGAATTATCCAACCGGTGGGGGAAATTCATCTTAATTTTGGTGAGCTTAATCATTATATCCCAGTGAGGGTCTGGAATTATCACTACACCAATATGGATATAAAGAAGTAGGTTTAAAATGCAGGAAACTCACCACGTCATCTTTTGATGCCTTCAAACTCAGTGATAATCAAACATTGAAAATCACAGCAATAGTAACACCAGGGAAAAGCACTGACTCTGAAGCCTCAGGATCGAAGGTCTGGGTCACCTTGCCAGGCAAGCAAATTAGACCAACTGCTGATCCAATCGAGGGCTGATGAAGGGCAAGACAATCCAGAATGAGGAGTGAAATAGCTAAGTAAAATGATGGCACATATGCGCTTGCTTTGCGCTCTGATCTTTGGGTGCGCGAGGGCAAAGCCTCCTAGAAACTGGTGAAGCCTAGAGGGTGAGGCTGACGGGGGTCACTGTCTCTCCTTTCTTCTCCACTTTCTCCCCGTCACTCTTCTTTTGTTACTTTCTGTGAACTTTTCTCTTAGGTTCTGTGCTAGTTTACATCCAGTTCCAGGTCTTCATATCAGGACTGACATATTGTTTGGAAAGATTCTGAATCTTTGTAAGTTTTTAAACTTAAATATATGAAGCGTATAGAGAATGGTATTGCAAACATCCATTATACCCACCAAGGAAAAGCTTGCCGATTCTGTTGAAGCTGTTTTTTAATGCTTCTCAGAACTGCTGTGTGCTCTGCTCAGAGATAGCTACCTGGCTGGAAGTGGTGTACGTTATCTCCATACACATGTATTCACAAATGATGTATAGCTTCACTAGTTTTAACAAATAAATATATGGTATATATTTTTCTCTCTCTCTTTTTTTTTTTTTTTGGCTCCACTATGCAGCTTGTGAGATCTTAGTTCCCAGTCAGGGATGGAAGGTGGGCCCCCTGCAGTGGAAGCATGGAGTCCTAACCACTGGACTTGCAGGGAATTTCCTGTAGTTCATTTTTTGTTCAGTGTGATTTTGAGATATGTTTTTGTTGATTTTATTTTAAAGTCCAGAGACGGGTGAGGTTTTTTTTGGGGGGGGGGGGCATTATTTCAATTTTCACCATTCTAATGTCATCAACTCTCCCTGTAACTAGAATATTTCATTCTTATTAGCAGAGGTCCTTGTGATTCTGGAACGAAAGAGATTCATAAGAGATTACTTCAGTGTAAGTCATGCATCAGAGAATGAATGACTGCTACAGAAGAAGGACTAGTTTTCTCTCCTGTGCACTACTGTGGAGCTGGGGTTCAAGACAATTCTCTTGAATTTCAGCTTTGCAAGAAAATAATTCCAGGTTAAGACCAGAAATTTCAGCAGAAGTTATTGACTCTGTTACCCAACTGCTTGCCAATAATTACTGAAGATAAATTCATTCTGCTTGCTTTTGTCTTTTTTTCCAAGAGAATTTCCCATTCTCATTGCTAGAAAGTATATTGTATTGAGAGGCAGTAAAAAAGAAAATGGATGAACAAAGCTTCATTGGGAAATAACTCTAAAATTCTTACAGAGAGCTACCACCAGTAACTGAAAAGGATCAATAAACCCACAACTAACATCAAACAACAGCACCTCTATTAAACATAACAACTATACCATGGTGCTATTGTGCGATATACTTTTTTTCATCTTAAAAGAAATTCGTGTTAAAACACAGTTTTAGAAGTCCAACAAAGTCCTTATAAACACAACTACTCTCCAGAAATTTAGAATCCATGTCAATGTTTGAGGTTTTGGTTTTTCTTCCCTAGCTTAGTACCAAAAGCAACCTCTATACCTGCTCTCATGACCTTTATTACTCTTCCAAGAAAGTCTGTTTGGGGGCCTCAGAGCAAGTGGCAACTGGTATGTTACCTTTCTCATTTATAAGCCAGTGCCCTTCTAGTTTGGTATCAGGCATTATCAAATACGTTTAGTTCTGTCACGTCATGTAGCAATGAACAATACAACTGGGGCAAATTCAGATGTAAACAAAGTGGAATGAAAGAAACTAGTGGAGTGTCATGGAGCTTTGCTTGCTTCTTTTATTTTCGTACTCTTGCACAAAGGATGCCAAGAAAAACATTCTCAGCTTCAAATGAATTGGGCTCTGGGAGTTGGAATGTTATTGATGCCATATAAAGATGGTATTTGCTTTGTGTTTAGATGTGTAGGCGTCAGCTGTCCTGTGTTTTTTAGCTCATAGATCTCTAGATGAAGAATAGTTGCATCCAAAGTTCTTCATTTGGACATGATGTAAATCATGAGACCCTTTGCATATCGCCTTCTTTCACTTAGTAATATGCATTTATGTTTCTTCCATCCCTTTTTATGGCTTGATAGCTCATTTCTTTTTAGCACAGAATAATATCCCATTGTCTGGGGGCAGCACAGTTTATTTATCTATGTACCTACAGAAGGACATCTTGATTGCTTCCAAGTTTTGGCAGTTATGGATAAGCTGCTATAAACACCTGCGTGCGGGTTTTTGTGGACATGAATTTTCAATTCCTTTGGATAAATGCCAAAAAATGTAATCACAGGATCTTATGGTAAGGGTATGTTTTGTTTTGTTTTTTTGTTAGAAACCACTCAAGTGGTTTCCAAAGTGGCTGTGCCGTCTTCCATTCTCATCAGCAGTGAACGAGAGCTCTGTGGTTCCACAGCCTCATCGGGATTTGGGGTTGCCCAGTGTTCTGGATTTTGACTCTTCTAGTAGGCATATGATTATATCTCATTTTAATTTGCATTTCCCTGATGGCATGTGACACGGAGCATCTTTTATAGGCTTGCTTGCCATCTTTTTGTAACTGTGTTGTTGTCTTGAAAGGAATCCTTATATTTTAAAACTGTTGATCTAGGCACATTTAGAACTCCTGAGCTAGGTAACACTACAAAGGTATTAGAACTAGAGACATCGCCTATGTCTCAGTTACTTAATTCATGGGTCAGGAAGGTGCCAGTGGGTGTGTGTGGAGGACGGCCGATCATGTGCCCAGGACACGCTGAGCCCTTTTGCACAGCCGTGCAAGGCTGCAGGCTCACGGTTACCTCAGCCCTCCTGGCAGCGAGGCTCTTGGCCACATGGGGGGAAGGGATACCAATCCTGCTTGTATTGGGTTGGCCAAAAAGTTCGTTCGGTTTTAAGTACAAATAAAGTACATGCTTTTTATTTTACAAAGAAATTTATTGAACAACGTAGTCACTAACTGAATGAACTTTTTGGCTAACCCAATATAATAGCATAAAGACATTCTGAAGAAGAGCATCACTGTTACCATGAGAAATGCTTATTTTCTGCCATAGAAAATTTCACTTTGAAGTTGCTAAAGGCTCCATCAGTTTTGCCTAGGGTCTGCAGGGTCTGCCCTTGCCTCTGAGAACTGGATGCTAAAAGCACGGATCTTGGCAGTGATGCCAGTGGAAGGTGGGGAGCAGAAAGTGCATATAACTTCTGAAGAGGGAGAAAGACTAGGAAGGAGCACAGATTCATAAATTTCCAGCTGAGATTGAATTTAATGATCTGAGAGGAAATCTGACTGAAAAGTAAAAGTTTTGCACCAAGCTCTAAACTCTCAGGTTTTAATGCCATCTAGTAGCATTGTGTTAGAGTAATATTCTCAAAATGTTAACGTGCATTCCTCCTCCCTTTGAGGCAGATAATAGCCAGGACCCATCGCCACCGGGAAGAAATGGAGAGCAGAAGCCGCATCAGTTTTAAGTCTCTTTCTGAATTCTGTGTGCAGAAATCCTTGGGCTTCAAGGTAGCGTGGACAAAAATATTCTCAGCAAATGTGCGCTAGGGAGCCAAAAGTTTAAGGAAAGTGGGTCCCCTCCTGAAGACTTAAAGGTAAATTCCCAGTTAAAGGGAAGGAAGGATTGGAGGGGCACTGTTGAGGTAAGGGAGCTGAGGGGTCCCCAGGAGGCGTGCTGGGGCCGTTGGGGCTGTTCACCCCTGTGTCTGGTCACGTCCAGTCTCTAGTGCTGTCCAGTGTATCTCGTCTACTCGAGGAAACAGTAGGATTGCATCTCTCAGTTCTCTTCAGACCGGGTGTGGCCTTAGGACTCACGCTGACACACGCAGTGTGAGGGGGGGTGACACGTGTGACTTTAAGGGTCGTGGTGTCCCTGGCCACCTTCCCACCGGAGTGGTTTTCGTGGGAGGAAAGATGAAGCCTGCCTCCGTCTGACCCCAAGTCCAAGGACAGGGCTTCCCTCAGAACCCGTGCAGGACGCAGAGGGATTGAGCGACTGACATCTGTTACCTTGCGCAGTTGAGATGGGAGGGATGTGTGTGTGTGTGTGTGTGTGTGTGTGTGTGTGTGTGTGTGTGTGTGTGTGTGTGTGTGTGTGATTTCATCAGGCCTTGAAAATAGAGCCTTAAGTTGCTCTCAGGAGTCTAGCTGCTGCAGGTCCCAGACTCTGAGGCCAGGTTTCCTGGGCTGGAACACCAGCTTGGCCACCGACCACGTATGCAGTCCTGGGCAAGCTAATTGTCTTTCTGTACCCGAATTCCCTTACTTGGAAGCAAAATAAATTAGACTTAAATGGGAGGAAGAATGGTTTTCTGCATAGCGCTGCTGAGGATTAAACAAGTTAACGTTTGTCTAGTGGTAAGAGCAGCTTCTGGCACACAGATAACACATAAAAGTTAGTTCCCTCTCTTTCTCACTGCGCCCTTCCCGCGTCAGGCCTTCCCTAAGAGATAATCCATGACAAAGACATGAGCAAAATATTAACCTCCAAGGATTTTAAATGGTAGCTTAATTCATTTGAAGTCTTAAAAATGTATCAAACGAGAGCCTTAATGAGAAGAACAGACGGCCCTCTTTCATCATACCTGTTTAGCTGCATTGATTGCAGTACGTCTATGCCCCTGTAAGGTAACTAGGCTTTTAATATTACCCGACTTCCAACTAACTAGTTTCATACGAGTTCCCTTCCCCAATTATGCTCTTTTTCCCCCTTCCCCAGGGAAGGGGCACCAAACGTTCAGGAAGAGAGCTAACTAATTAGCTTTTAAACTTGGTTTCATCTTCTTACCCGCAGTGAATCTAGAAACCTCTCTGTGTTATCTGGGTGAGTGCTGCAGGTTTTAAAGCTATCTTTGAATATATTCACTTGATTTTAAAGATAAAAATCTCCCTGGAACTTTTAACCACGGGCACCACTTTCGCTTTTCTGAGTGGCTGCTCTCTGAACTTGTCTGAAGCTGCTTGTTAGAGGTGGTTGGGATCTATTCCCAAAGATTCAAGTTCTGTGCTGGACCATTAAGCCTTTGAGGGCCAAGAAAAACCACAAAGGATTGCTGATGTCAGGACTGAGGGAGAACCAAGCTTTGAAATATAGGAGAGGAAAAAGCAAAGCCTCTGCGGGTATGTCATTCCCAACCAGATAAAAATACAAGCCTAATGGACAATAAAGGCGTGCTTTGCAAAGCTACTGCCAGTGGGGTGAAAAACTGAGGAGGGGAGGGTCAGAGAAAGGGGGATAAAAATCCCTACGGATTTTTAAACCTAAACCTGATGTTTAATTACAGTATCACAGCAAAATCCTTTCAGGTCCATGTCTGTGACCAAAAAGGGACAGAGGGACAAGACCACACAGGCAGACGTTTCAGAGGATCCAGGATGCAAAAGCTCTGCTCTCTGTTTAGAAGGTCTCCCCAAACCCTTGATTCTGAATCACAGGTTCCCTCTGCATGGCTCATCAAAAGATCACAAATTTCAGCTTTTCCTCCAGGTTCCTGATGAGAACATTCAACCAGAAATAAGGTCACTGGCAAAGTGATTCAGGCTTTATTGGATTCTTAAGGTTGTTTCCCAGGGATATTTATAAGAGAAATGTAATTTTGGAAAGAAAAATGTGTTGTGAATGGATGGCAATTCTTTCTGGCCCCAGATCTTTATTAAGGCAAAAGCACTGCAGCAGCACAGAAGAACTGGAGCCTCAGCTTGAACTTTGTTTCACGTAAAAATGCACCAACCACAGTATTCTGTAGAAAGACCTGCAGCTGGTAATGCCTTTAGTTGCGTGCTTTCCTGATTTACATGGGGCATTGTACACAAATATGCAGTGCCCCAGGCTTTCCTGCTTTATGGGTCTGCATACGTTGTACTGAATTTCGCTACAAGTGTTAAAATTTATGTTGAAGGTGGATCCAAGGAAAACTGACTTGAAAGAATTTCTTCAAAAGTAACAGAAGTGCTCACATTAATTGTAGTTTCTAGTAGATAAGCTGAGTAGATAAGATCATAAGACATATATTAATGACGATAATATGAACACTTTTATTAAAAAATCAATTTAGGAATTATAGATCTCAGAGAACACTATCCACTTATCATGACTTTTTGTATGGAGTTTTCTGTTTACCTCCACTCAAGAGAATTGTAATCATTCAAAGTGTCTTCAAAAACATACTGTAGGAGACATTCTATAAGTTTTCCGTAGTCTCAGTCTTGCTTTCCACACATGGGCAGGTAAAACACAGATCTTCTTCAATTGAGTCTGGTCAGGACTCTAAATAACTTCATTTTGCCTGATTCCTGTTTCATCTCAGCTCTTATTATAATTCCTTTCGGTAAGATACTGTTCCAGCTCTTGGAAAAGTTTTGCATCGTGCTTCCTTTCCTTTCATCATCCTTCATTCTTTCTTTGATCTCTTCCTTCTCCTCCTTTTCTTCATCCACTGCATTTAATGCTGCTTCTGAGGACCTTCTAACATAATAAAATTCCAGACTAAGAAGTTTCCATCTTTTCAAGTATCATTGTGGACTGTGATATAGCGTCAGTGATATGGAGGCTATTAGAGTAGATTTATGGTAAAGCGTCTGCCGACAGTGCGGGAGCCCTGGGTTCAATCCTTGGGTTGGGAAGATCTCCTGGAGAAGGAAATGGCAACCCACTCCAGTACTCTTGCCTGGAAAATCCCATGAATGGAGGAACCTGGTAGGGTACAGTCCATGGGGTTGCAAAGAGTTGGACACGACTGAGCGACTTCACTTTCACTTTATTTTGCAGAATAGATTTATTCCTCAAACAAGCTTGTAGGCGAGTGTCTGAGGTCAGTTGTGTTGGGAAATATAAAGCACACCATCTGTATCCAAAGAATTTAGAGACCAGTAGGCTGTATGCAGATCAAGAAGCAACAGTTACAACTGGACAGGGAACGACGTCCTGGTTCAAAATTAGAAATGGAGCACATTAAGGCTGTGTACTGTCACCTTGCTTGTTTAACTTATATGAGCACTACATCTTGCGAAAAGCCAGGCTGATGAATGACAAGCTGGAATCAAGATTGCTGGGAGAAATGTAAACAACCTAGACATGCAGATGACACCACTCTAATGGCAGAAAGTGAAGAGGAACTAAAGAGCCTCTTGATGAGGGTGAAAAAGCTGGCTTAAAACTCAACATTCAAAAAACTAAGATCATGGCATCCAGTCCCATCACTTCATGGCAAATAGATGGGGAAACAGTGGCAACAGTGGCTGACTTTATTTTTGAGGGGCTCCAAAATCACTGCAGATGGTGACTGAAGCCATGAAATTAAAAGACACTTGCTCCTTGGAAGGAAAGCTATGACCAACCTAGACAGCATAATAAAAAGAAGAGATATCACTTTGCTGATAAAGGTCCATATAGTCAAAGCTATGATCTTTCCAGCAGTCATGGATGGATGTGAGAGCTGGACCATAAAGAGGGTTAAGTGCTGAAGAAATGATGCTTCCAACTTGTGGTGCTGGAGAAGACTCTTGAGAGTCCTTTGGATTGGAAGGCAGTCAAACCAGTCAGTCCTAAGGGAAATTAATCCTTAATATTCATTGGAAGGACTGATGCTTTAGCTGAAGCTCCAGTACTTTGATTACTTGATGTGAAAAATCGTCTCATTGGAAAAGATCCTGATGCTGGCAAAGACTGAGGGCAAGAGGAGGAGGGGGCAAAAGAGGATAAAATGGTTGGGTGGCATCATCGACACAATGGACATGAGTTTGAGTAAACTCCCGGAGTTGGGGATGGACGGGGAGGCCTGGCGTGCTGCAGTCCATGGGGTCGCAAAGAGTCGGACACGACTTGGTGACTGAACAACAAGGTTGTAAAGATGGAAAAGTAGGAGAATAGGGTCAGTTATTCAAAATCCTTCATGACTTTCTTCCTTATAAAGAGTTACCTCACCACAGGAGTACCCCAAAGAGAGGAGAGTTTAAGAGTTTCATTTCTTTTTGTCTATTTGAAATTTCTTTGTTTCTAAACAGAAATTATCTTTCAGCAAGTGGCAGTTTATATTAAATTCATTCTATTCATAATGCATTAGAAATCTAAAATATCATGTTCTTAAATCACATTGGGAGAAATTGGAAACCAGGCATTGGATGATATGAAAATAGTACTTGAAGGAAACATCACAGTAGAGGCTCCGAATGCATGAGTCTGACCTTTCTCGCTTGACAGAGTCGACTGTAGAAGCTATCAAGTTGGGTTTACATGGTGCAACCAGAACAACAGTTTAAAAGCCAGTTGGATTTGATACTTTTCCCCCCCGAGTTTATTGTTTCAGCAAACAGACTTGTAAAAGGGTCAGGGCGGCCGAGCGATTCATGTAAAACAACTGCAGACCCATAGTGAGGTTTGGGCACGTGGCCCTTAACTTGACCCCGTGTAACTTTCACCACTTTTGATTTCCCTTTAGTTCTTTGAGATTGTTTGTGTTGCTCCCGGTACTCTGTTGATGAAGCAACTTGAAATATATTTACCACAGTAAGATAGTTTTTCTTAACCGACTTACTTTTCCAACATGGTATTTTTTTTTTTTTTCCTATCTGCTTAAAAAACCTTCTGGTTTTGATGGCTAAGCCTCTTACCCTGGCTCTCAAGGATCTGTGGGACTATGTGGTAAATATCTGGGGAAGGAGTCAGGTACTCAGCACTCACTTTTACGCCTTTTTTTTGCTTTATCCTGTTTATCAGAGGTTACAAGCCTTGGAACTACATTTTCTAGACCACTTTGACTCCTGTGTTTTAGATAGATTGACCTTTTGCCAAGCAGACACACCAACATTAAGAAAGGAGAAGCAGAAGCTATTTAATTCTTCCTCTAACTCTAGACTTTGTGCTTTACAGAGATGAGTGGTGTAATGATCTCTGTTTTCATATACTTTTCACCTGTTTTAGGTGTGGAGAAACTGTGAAGCATTATTGGTTCTGTATGATCTTAACCTCTGGACCTGAGTGCCTGACTCTGTCCAGGCCATTCTATAATTTTGTAAGCTCTTAATTTCCCATACTAGTCGATTCTTTTCACTTTAAATACATAGACTGACTTCTCTTTTTCTAGCTGAACACTGACTATAATATAAACCCTCTTCTAATGAAGTTGTCTAAGGCCAAAGACAAAATGTGGACTTATTCCATATAATGGTGGACTGTCTTGTCTCTCCTATTCTTCAGCCCATTCAAATCCATCGAGGTCAGCCTCCACACGACATTTCCTGCTCCTGAACCCCACGCTAAATCCATATTTCTTAACTCTCCCGGTGGCAGTAGCTCACAGAGAACGTTGCTCAGTTTCCATTGTGTTCCGCTTTTGTATTGTTCTTTCTTTTAAATCACATTTGTCTCTTTAGTAACCCTCTTAAAATGGTAAGCTCCAAGAGAACCAGTCTCTTTAAAATTTCTTTTCTTCTGATTCCTTCACAGAGGCAACACTGCATGATATATATAATAGAATTTAAAAAAAAATAATAAAAGAAAGGAAAAAACCCTCTGTGGTTTTCTTTTCTAATTGTGAAAGTTATATGTGCTTATTATACACACGTATGTAAGAAATTAATAAGGTGGCTTAGTGGTAAAAATTTCGCCGGCCAAGCAGAAGATGTGGGTTTGATCCCTGGGTCGGGAAGATTCTCTGGAGAAGGGCATGGCAACCCACTCCGGTATTCCCGCCTGGAGAATCCCATGGACAGAGGAGCCTGGTGGGTTATAACCCATGGGGTCACAAAGAGTCGGACTATGGGACTTGGCAACTAGACCATAAACAGTAAGAAAGTAACACGATCTATATTTTTTGGCTGTTAAAATGTCCACTCCCACGAAAGAGGGGTGGGCGGGTTTACTGACTCAGACTGGGAAGGAGCAGCTGGATGGCTGGACTCGGGGCGCAGCCCCAGGCCCCTGCTCAGGGTAGGGCCCTGCTGGGGGCGAGCCCGTCAGCGCCTGCAGCAGCAGCAGCAGCGGTAGTGTCAGCCGTTCAGTCGTGTCCGAGTCTTTGCGACCCTGTGGACTGCAGCCCGCCAGGCTCCGCTGCCCATGGGATTCCCCAGGCAAGGACACTGGAGTGGGTTGCCATTTCCTTCTCCAGGAGATCTTCCCGACCCAGGGATCGAACTCGGGTGTCCTGCGTTACAGGCAGATTCTTTACCGTTTGAGCTCCAGGGAAGACCCACAGCAGAAGTGCCCACAGTCACTGCTCTGCAGGGCCCCTGAGAACCTCCGATCGGGAAGAAAACCGAGGGCCGAAGTACAGGGCCTGAGCCCCAGGCCGGCTGGGAAAGGGGAGCAGGCCGAGGCGGAGCCTGGGGCTAGACGGTGCTCCCCGGGGGCCTCCCCAGCCTGGCTCTGGGGCCGCCTCCGCCAGAGACCCGCCGTGGGCCGGGGGCTTCCGGGCCGCCCTGGTGCGCGGGCGGCACCGACAAGCCCAGGAGCGGAGGGCAGGAAGGAGGCGTCTGGAAACAGGCACTCAGCAGGTGGTGCGCCTGTCACGGGGGCATCACTAGAGCATCCGTCGGGCACTCCGCTCCACCCAGTTTCTGCCCAGCGAGTCTGCTCCCTGCCGCTGCCACACCCGGTCTGGGGAGGTGGCCGAGCCCAGCGGGTCGGCTGTGAGGTCCCAGACCCTGGACCCCTGCCCGCCCGGCGTGCTTCCTCCTGGTCACAGGCGCCCGGTCAGGTTCCAAGAGGAGGACATAGCTTTGCACGCGGTCATCAGTAGGGAAGGCGGTGGGCACCGCTTGCCAGCTGAGGCTGTTCTTAATGTTCTAATTCAGAAAGAACCACTACTAACATACCGGTTAATAAGGATCATTTTATTCATGAGTATTTAAATATAAGTTGAATTAGGAATAGGAATAAAGTGTTGTATATCATTTTTTGTACTAACATCATGAAACATTTTGCCGTGGTTAAAAATTTCACATGAGCATTGAGATGGCTTCATAGCACTTTATTGTACACATGTGCCATCATTTTACAATTCCTCTATTCCTGAATATCGAGGTTGTTTCTAGATTTTTTACTATAAATAATGCTGCAACAAAAATAATAGCACAAAAATCTTCTTCACAAAACTATTCTCAGCATATTATTTCTTTAAGATTAAAGATATTTAGGGGTTATCTATTAAAAATGAATAGCATTATAAGTGACTTGCAGAGCACTATGAGAATTCAGAGGAGAATGCAAAGAACTCATTGGTAGAGTGTGACTTTCTTCCAATATTGATTTAGTAAGTAATAGACAAATGAGCAAATGAATGAGCAAAACAGGGCTGTTGCAAATCCATTTCTCATATGGTGCATAAACAAAACAGTCGCATGCTGGACTTAGAAATGTGCTTGCTACCAACACGTGTCATTTATATCTGCGCAGTTAGTTTTACTCTGTCTGGAACCTATTATTGATTTTGAAGCTTTGCATAAAAGGTTGATCAAAGTCTAGTACATATTAGCATTATCAAGTACAGAGTCCAGTCAAGGACATTCCTTCACCACTCATTTTAATTTAGGAACAAAGCCCTTAAGCTCAGTGAAGTCCACATGAGGGGTGACACTGAGGGCTCCCGAAAGCCAGGTCGGTGGCCCTGGGCAGGTGGTCTTCCTGGGAAGAGCAGACCGCCCGAAGGGAGAGAGGGAGGGTGGCCCCGAGGTGTGTCGATGGGCCAGCGCGGATGTTCTGTGCTAAATAGAACCATTCTGAAGCTTAGTCATCTCAGGAGTCTGCTCTGTGGACTATAACCTGGATGAGCAATATGATGAGATCATTTCTCAGTTGAAGGAGTTGCAGTGGGTAAACAAAGATAGCAATTTCCAAGTTAGCCCCTGGGCAGTCAATTCCTAGAATTGGCATTGAGCATATCAGACACTGATAGTTTCTTTTTACCATATTGGTGCTTTTAAAAATGGAAAACACATCAAGTGCCAATATAATATAGGGGAAAATAAAGGTCAAGTTTCATATAATAAAGGAAATCAATTTGTTCTGCAGACAATCCCTAGAACTTCAGCACTCAGCACGTTCAGAGGTAGCTGTGTGATGAAAAACACCAGAGAGGGAAGCTTCTTAAAAGTTACAACTAATCTGATGAGCAAGATTTCTTTGAAAAAATGTCCCAGAAGGAAATCCTGAAAGAAGCAAAACACAGCAAAAAATAATGTTGGTCCAGGTAACAAAGTTAGGGTTCACCTTGCAGAAACTTCCAGACGGTCTTCCTTTTTCTTTGGCGTGAGTGATTAATAGCTGGTTCAGCCCAGAATTTGTCATCTCACACACTGGGCCTTGGCACACTGATGTATGTGCAGCCAACACAGATCTTACTTTGGCACTGGGTCTTGATGGGAATAGTACCCGAGACAGAGCATATATTCTGTTGGTGCACCGTTCTGGGTGACCTAGGAGAGGAGACATGGTAGATCTTCCAAAATACCTGAACAGCAGGTCAAGAATGATAAGTTCACTCTTGAAGACAATAAGAGGAAGTCTTCCTTAATATGAATTAGCATGACTAATGAATTAGCATGGCACTGTTTTAAGTACTTTGCATATATTAACTCATTTAGTTCTCACAACAACCACAAAGAGAGCCCCGGTTAGGATCTCCTAAAGGTGAGGAAGCTAACTCATGGGTGGAACTGAAGGAATCTTCCCAGGTCACAGAGCCGAAGTTGCTGGGATGGGGCATAACAGCCTTTTCCTCAAAAATCTCGCCAATGACTTCCACTGCGTGTGTCAGCTTTACCAGTCTGGCTTCCAGCATCCTCTGTCTCAACCCTGTTACTACACAGCACACCCTCTCTACTCTAGGCACTCAGACGCTGTGCCATTTTCAAAATTTGTTTTGTCTTACCGTATCCACGGCTATCTGACATATTCCTTCATTCCTTCACTGCTTGGCAAGTTTCAACTTCTAAGTTCCTCTGAAATATCTCCAATTTCCAAAGTGGTCCTGGATGCCTCATTCGCAGAAGAGAATAATTTGTCTCTCCTCCATCCTCTAGTAGCCTTTCCTCCTTGCCGTGATTAGCACTTAACATGTTGTGTTATTTGTCATTTTTAATTTTAAGTGGCATTCCTTCAGAACAGGAGTTACAACAATGTGCTACTCATTTTTCAAAAGAGCCTCCACCTGAGGAAGAATGTGTGATTCAAATATGTACTTTATAGGCTTATGCTGAGTTAATAATAGCAAATAAATGGTTAGCGACATAAATAGATTACCAAACACCGGAAGAGTGGGAACATTATTAGACAAATTAGGGACAAATCATGCTTATTTACTTAAACATAATATCAGTCTTCCTTGTAGCTCAGACTGTAAGGAATCTGCCTGCAATGCAGGAGACCCAGATTCGATCCCTGGGTTGGGAAGAGGTCTCTTGGAGAAGGGAATGGCAGTCCACTTCAATATTCTTGCCTGGAGAATTTCATGGACAGAGAAGCCTGGTGGGCTACAGTCCATGGGGTCCCAAAGAGTCAGACACAACTGAGCGACTAACACTACTACTTAAGGCAATATTTGTGATTCTCATCTAATTACTTTGTTTTGTGGTTCAGTTGCTCAGTTGTGTCCAACTCTTTGCGACCCCATGGACTGTCCCCCACTATCTCCTGAAGTTTGCTCAAACTCATGTCCTCCGAGTCGATGATGCTATCTAACCATCTCATTTTCCATTGCCCCCTTTTCCTCCTGCCTTCAATCCATCCTACCACCTGGATCTTTCCCAATGAGTCGGCTCTTTATATTAGGTGGCCAAAGGATTGGAGCTTCAGCATCAGTCCTTATAATAAATATTTTTTGTAATTACTTTATATATAAAGTAATTTTGTGTATATATAATTATATACATATTATTATATAATTATTATATATATATAAATTTATTATATATATATATATAAAGTAAGGGCTTCCCTGGTGACTCAGATGGTAAAGAATCTGCCTGCAATTCAGGAGACCCAGGTTGGATCTCTGCATCAGGAAGATCCCCCAGATAAGGTAATGGCAACCCACTCCAGTGTTCTTGCCTGGAGAATTCCGTGGACAGAGGAGTCTGGTGGGCTACAGTCCATGGGGTAGGACATGACTGAGTGACTTTCACTCACTCTCATATATATATATCTAAAGTATATATGGAAGCATATATAAGGTAATTATAGACTGTATACACACACACATGCATACACGTGTGTGTGTGCATGAGTGTGTGTGTATAAAATCTGGAGTTGATAGACTGCTAGTATACTCAAGCAGAAAGTGAAGAAGAACTAAAGAGCCTCTTGATGAAAGTGAAAGAGGAGAGTGAGAAAGTTGGCTTAAAGCTCAACGTTCAGAAAACTAAGATTATGGCGTCTGGTCCCATCACTTCATGGGAAATAGATGGGGAAACAGTGGAAACAGTGGCTGACTTTATTTTTTGGGGCTCCAAAATCACTGCTGATGGTGACTGCAGCCATGAAATTAAAAGATACTTATTCCTTGGAGGGAAGGCTATGACCAACCTAGATAGCATATTTAAAAGCAGAGACATTACTTTGCCAACAAAAGTCCGTCTAGTCAAGGCTGTGGTTTTTCCACTGGTCATGTATGGATGTGAGAGTTGGACAGTGAAGAAAGCTGAGCACCGAAGAATTGATGCTTTTGAACTGTGGTGTTGGAGAAGACTCTTGAGAGTCCCTTGGACTGCAAGGAGATCCAATCAATCCATCCTAAAGGAGATCAATCCTGGGTGTTCATTGGAAGGACTGATGTTGAAGCTGAAACTCCAGTACTTTGGCCACCTCATGCGAAGAGCTGACTCATTGGAAAAGACCCTGATGCTGGGAAGGATTGGGGGCAGGAGGAGAAGGGGATGACAGAGGATGAGATGGTTGGATGGCATCACTGACTCGATGGGCATGGGTTTGGGTAGACTCCGGGAGTTGGTGATGGACAGGGAGGCCTGGCGTGCTGCGGTTCATGGGGTTGCAAAGAGTCGGACACGACTGAGCGACTGAACTGAACTGAACTGAACTCAAGATTGTGAAGATTCCTTAAAAAACTGAAAACAGAACTGCCATATGACCCGGAAATCCCACTGCTGAGCATACACACTGAGGAAACCAGAATTAAATGACATGTGTGCCCCAGTGTACCTCAGTTGATAGAGACACGTGTACCCCAGTGTTCATCGCAGCACTGTTTACAATAGCCAGGACATGGAAGCAACCTAGATGCCCATCAGCAGATGGATGGATAAGAAAGCTGTGGTACATATACACAATGGAATATTACTCAGCTATTAAAAAGAACACATTTGAATCAGTTCTAATGAGGTGGATTAAACTGGAGCCTATTATACGCAGTGAGGTAAGTCAGAAAGAAAAACACCAATCCAGTATATTAACACATATATACGAAATTTAGAAAGGCAGTATCGACGATCCTGCATGCAAGGCAGCAAAAGAGACACAGATGTAAAGAATGGTCTTTTGGACTCTGTGGGAGAAGCCGAGAGTGGGATGAGCCGAGAGGAGAGCATTGAAACATGTATATTACTATATGTGAAACAGATCGCCAGTCCAGGTTCGATGCATGAAGCAGGGCACTCAAAGCCAGTGCACTGGGATGACCCTGAGGGATGGGGTGGGGAGGGAGGTGGTAGGGGGCTCAGGATGGGGGACATATGTACACCTGTGGCTGACTCATGTCAATGTATGGCAAAACCCACCACAATATTATAAAGCAATTAACCTCCAATTAAAATAAATTAATTAAAGAAAAAAAAGCTTGGCCCCCTGAGCCCTTCTTCTCAGAATGCATTCCTCTGACTTGTACTTAGCAGCAATCTTCAGCCTTTGCTGATGCTCTCAACAGTCCGGGTCCCTGTGGTGTAGTCATTTTCCATATTGGTCACTGACTGTGAGGTCAGAGTGACAGCGGCCAGTGCAGGCCCAGCCCTCGCCCTTCTCTGCCTCCCTGGCCTCTGCTTCCCTGCACAGCTTATTTTATCCTTCAATGAATATTCGTGGACACCTCCCATGAGACATCATTGTATGTGTTTGGTACAGATATTTGAGCAAGAGAGACAGTTTCTCATCGCATGGGATGGGGGAGTGGGCTCTGGATGAGTCACACCTATTCTGAGGTCTTGGCTTCTGTACCTCTACTCTCCCGAGTCCACTCGAGTGAGATCAATGGCTAAGAGTAGGAACGTTGTTTGTGATCAATAAGTGTGAAGAGGTTAGGAGAGGGTTTAGCATGGCTGGTGAGGCAGTTAAAATGGGAGGGAAGCAGTGTGAGAGAGGCGTGCCTAGCAAGAAGAAAAGAGGGAAAACTTGTCAGAATCTAGTTAAATGAAAATGCTCATTGTTTTGAGAATGCTGCTGCTGCTGCTGCTAAGTCGCTTCATTCGTGTCTGACTCTGTGCGACCCCATAGACAGCAGCCCACCAGGCTCCACCATCCCTGTGATTCTCCAGGCAAGAACACTGGAGTGGGTTGCCATTGCCTTCTCCAATGCAGGAAAGTGAAAGTGAAGTCACTCAGTCGTGTCCGACTCGTAGCAACCCCATAGACTGCAGCCTACCAGGCTCCTCCTTCCATGGGATTTTCCAGGCAAGAGTACTGGAGTGGGGTGCCATTGCCTTCTTCGGTTTTGAGAATAAAGGCAAACAAAGTGCGGGAAGAAAAATAAATATAATAAACAGCATTTATCTTACAATGCTGTTCTAAATATTTTTCATACATTCAACTTATAAAACACTATTAGATAAACAGTAGTATTCCCATTTTACAGGGGAGAAGACTGAGGTACAAAGAAGTGATGTAAGCAAATGAGTGACAAAGATGGATTTAGCAAAGGTAGAAAAAGAGTCCTTGTTGTTAATTATTGAGTTGGCCAAAAGGTTTGTTTGGGCCTAAAAAACTATGGATGGAGGTTCGTGACATTGTATAGGATGAAGTGATCAAGACCATCCCCAAGAAAAAGAAATGCAAAAACGCAAAAATGGTTGTCTGAGGAAGCCTTACAAATAGCTGAGAAGAGAAGCTAAAGGCAAAGGAAAAAAGGAAAGAAATGCCCATTTGAATGCAGAGTTCCAAAGAATAGCAAGGGGAGATAAGAAAGCCTTCCTCAGCGATCAATGCAAAGAAATAGAGGAAAACAGTAGAATGGGAAAGACTAGAGATCTCTTCAAGAAAATTAGAGATACCAAGGGAACATTTCATGCAAAGATGGGCTCAATAAAGGACAGAAATGGTATGGACCTAACAGAAGCAGAAGATATTAAGAAGAGGTGGAAAGAATACACAGAAGAACTATACAAAAAACATCTTCATGACCCAGATAATCACGATGGTGTGATCACTCACCTAGAGCCAGACATCCTGGAATGTGAAGTCAAGTGGGCCTTAGGAAGCATCACTACGAACAAAACTAGTGGAGGTGATGGAATTCCAGTTGAGCTAGTTCAAATCCTAAAAGATGCTGCTGTGAAAGTGATGCACTCAGTATGCCAGCAAATTTGGAAAACTCAGCAGTGCCCACAGGACTGGAAAAGGTCAGTTTTCATTCCAATCCCAAAGAAAGGCAATGCCAAAGAATGCTGAAACTACCACACAATTGCACTCACATGCTAGCAAAGTAATGCTCAAAATTCTCCAAGCCAGGCTTCAACAGTCATGAACCGTGAACTTCCAGATGTTCAAGCTGAATTTAGAAAAGGCAGAGGAACCAGAGATCAAATTGCCAACATCCATTGGATCATCAAAAAAGCAAGAGGGTTCTATAAAAACATCTATTTCTGCTTTACTGACTATGCCAAAGCCTTTGACTGTGTGCATCACAACAAACTGTGGAAAATTCTTCAAGAGATGGGAATACCAGACCATCTGACCTGTCTCTTGAGAAACCTGTATGCAGGTCAGGAAGCAACAGTTAGAACTGGACATGGAACAACAGACTGGTTCCAAATCAGGAAAGGAGTATGTCAAGGCTGTATATTGTCACCCTGCTTATTTAACTTATATGCAGAGTACTTCATGGGAAATGCTGGGCTGGGTGAAGCACAAGCTGAAATTAACGATTGCCAGGAGAAATATCAATAACCTCAGATATGCAGATGACATGACCCTTTTGGTAGAAAGTAAAGAATTGAAGAGCTTCTTGATGAAAGTGAAGGAGGAGAGTGAAAAAGCTGGCTTAAAAATCAGCATTCAGAAAACTAAGATCATGGCATCCAGTCCCATCACTTCATGCCAAATAGATGGGGAAGCAGTGGAAACAGTGAGAGAATTTATTTTCTTGGGCTCCAAAATCACTGCAGATGGTGACTGCAGCCATGAAATTAAAGGAGAAAAGCTATGACCAACCTAGACAGCATGCTAAAAAGCAAAGGCATTACTTTACCAGCTAAGGTCCGTCTAGTCAAAGCTATGGTTTTTCCAGTAGTCATGTATGGATGTGAGAGTTGGACTATAAAAGAAAGCTGAGCACTGAAGAATTGATGCTTTTGAACTGTAGTGTTGGAGAAGACTCTTGAGAGTCCCTTGGACTACAAGGAGATCCAACCAGTCCACCCTAAAGGAGATCAGAGCTGGGTGTTCATTGGAAGGACTGATGTTGAAGCTGAAACTCCAATACTTTGGCCGCCTTATGAGAAGAACTGACTCACTGGCAAAGATCCTGATGCTGGGAAAGATGGAAGGTGGGAGGAGAAGGGGGTGACAGAGGATGAGATGGTTGGATGGCATCACCGACTCAATGGGCATGAGTTTCAGTAACTTTAAGAGTTGGTGATGGACTGGAGGGCTGGTGTGCTGCAGTCCATAGGGTTGCAAAGAGTCAGACACGACTGAGCGACTGAACTGAACTGAACTGATACCATCTTACGGAAAAACCCAAATGAGATTTTTGCCAAGCCAATATTAAATGACATAGTCTCTTAACAAAACACTTCTTTAAGTAAAAGCAGATGTAAATTATCTTACTGTATTACAGGAAAATCAAGAACACTTTATATGTGGTTCAGCTAAATTTTAGTTATGAGTTGATTTTCTGCAATATGTATTACTGAAATATTTCAACTTTGCTTCCTGTGTCTTTTGCTCTGCTAATATGTCTTGTAAGGAAGAGAACAAAGGAGAAAAACTAATTGCACCATTTCTTAGAGGCTTAACCACACAGTGGGCTTCCCTTGTGGCTCAGCTGGTAAAGAATCCGCCTGCAATTTAGGAGAGCTGAGTTCCATCCCTGGTTTGGGAAGATCCCCTGGAGAAGGGAAAGGCTATCCACTGCAGTATTCTGGCCTGGAGAATGCCATGGACTGTATAGACCATGGGGTTGCAAAGAGTCGGATACAACTGAGTGACTTTCACTAGCCACGCAGTACTCTTCCATTTCCTGCTGCCTTGAAAAGTTTAAAAGTTCATACCATTTGTAAAAAAGCAATTTTGTGCAGATAATTTGTAGAATTTATTAATGGAATTCTGATGGTCACTATGGTGGATTATGGGGTGGGGAGGAGTTGGTGAAGCTGAAGGTTGTCCTCACATGAATCTGGCAGTGAGGTTGGGGCATAGTAGCTGTGGTGGGGAGTTGGGGAGAGTTCCAAAGACTCTCAGCATATGGGCATTTACTGCAGCATAAATACCACTACTGAGAAAAGTCAGTCTTGTGAACGGTTTAGAAAAAGGGTCAGCCCACATCTTCTGCAGAGGTCCATGTGGTAAATACTTTAATGTTCTGGGACAAATGTTCTCAGCTTGTGGGGGCTGCTCTGCCACAATAGTGCACATGCAACTGAGGAAATGCTTGAGTGAATGAGCCTGGCCATGTTCCAACAAAACTTTATTAAAACAAACAGTGGGCCAGATTTGGCCTGAGGGCCGTAGGTTGTTGGACCTCAGTTTAGGACCATAAGTGAACAAAACATTTGCTACTGAAGAATATAGCTTGTCTGCCTGCCATTTACTGTGATTCTCTTAAAGACTGCCAAATAAAAAGATACTGGTCAGGGTTCAAGGAAAAGCTTCTCTGATTAGGATTCCTAGAAGTTCTACTCTGAAGAAAGGTATCAGGCCAGGTGCTGGAAGTCAATATAAAAAGGAGGAAGAGTGGCCTCAAGTCCAAGCAAAAGTGTCAGGAAGCAGGAAAAGAGACCGCTTTCTCCTTTGAGGCTCAGAGCCTGGGACCCGGGCTGTCGGCTGGAGGAAACAGGGAAGACACACAGCAGCGGTTCCGTGATCTAAGGCCTGAAGACCGGACCCACGGTCCTTAGAAGGAGAAACACGGAGGCCGGGAGGGAGCCTCCCCTGCCGGCTGCAGTGCCATCCGCAGTCGGTCCCAGGATCAGACAGGATGGAGGCCAGGAAAACTTATGAGCCTTAAGCATTTGGTAGAATATGAGGTTAGTGTGACTTAATTACCTTAGACACGTGTTGTGTAGATTCATTGGTCACTATATTTTTATACCTTATCTTTCTTTTAAGTATTTTCCTTGAGTTTTCTTTTAAAGCTGCTTCTGGGAAAGCTTCATTTCATCTTGCCTAGACAGACGTTTTCCTCATCTTCTCTCAGTGGTAGTGGCGTCAACAACCCTGGCCGATGTGCAGGCCCTCGGGTGTCCAGGCTGGAGTACTGCAGCAGGTTCACTGCGGGGCTGGCTGCCTCCAGCTAGAGCCTTGGATGACCGCCTCCGCTCCGTAATCTGTCTCATTGGTCGAATCTGACCGGGTCACTTCTTGCTTCAGGACTTTCAGTGGCTCCTCACTATGTACAGAAAAGAACTCAAAGTTCTTCAAGCGAAAGAGGCACCTCACTACTTTGCTTTTGTCCACTTCTCCAGAATCCCTTTGCCACTGACTACTTTGAAATTCCTATTAGAGCAACATCAAATAAGTTTCTTTCCATGCTGAGCTATTTCTTGCCTCTGTATGGTTGTTCACGCCAAGATCCTCACTTCTTGACTCGTCTGCCTGACTCTCATCCATCAGATCCCCTGGTTAAGACTCAGATCCCCTGGTTTCTCACAGTCTGTACAGATTTCTCTCATTGTGCTGAGACACTGTTTCCTTACCTGCACCCCCAGGGGACTGTGAGCTGGACCTCTACCCTTGTGTCTGTAGGACTGCTGTTGTGGTTTAGCTGCTAAGTCATGGCCAGCTCTTTGCAACCCCAGGGACTGCAGCCTGCCGGGTTCCTCTTTCCGTGGGATTCTCCAGGCAAGAGTACTGGAGTGGGTTGCCATTTCCTTCTCCAGGGGATCTTCTCGACCCAGGGGTCGAACCCACGTCTCCTGCATTGGCAGGCAGGTTCTTTCTGCTGGGCCATCAGGGAAGCATGTCCATAGCACAGGGCCTGGCATATACTCGACGTGTTTTTCGAATCAATTACAAATGAATAAGTATCTGTGATGACTAGGTGAGCAGAATGTTCTTGTGGATGAGATTCACAACAGGGAGGAAGAAAGAAGTCAAAACTTAGAGCAGAGAAAATGGATCGAGCTTGGATACTAATTGCTTTCAATCTAGGATGAGTTCTGGATAACCATAGATGCAGGATATATAAGTAAATAAAACAGCAGTCATTCCACCTAGCTTCTTCCTAATTTGTTTTTTGGAAAAAAAATGCATTTAACATAGGAGTTTGTATGTTGCAGTCTAAGGAGATTTTGGCATCTGTATTAGTCCTGAGGAACGTACCTCTGATTTTTCCTGCTTTAATTAATGCTGTTAACTTTTAATGATAACCTCTGCTCTTGGGTCTGCAGGCATTCAAAATAATGTGGGCATTTTAATGTGCAGAGAAAATATATATGGACACATTTCCAAAAGCCTAATCCTTAAGCCTTTTCTGCTTATCTGTAGCACTTATCTGTGGCTGTTGCCACGCTAGCTCATTACCATGGTGGTAAATAGCTATCCCTAAAGTTCCCTGTGTAATTCAATAAAAATATGAATAATGACTGTTTTTATCAGTTATGCCTGACATGGTGCTAAGCTCTTCACACGCGTTAGCCTGATTGGTCACGATGGCTCTACATGGGCATGGAGGCCCAAGGCCACCCAGCGGCAGAGCCGGGTTCTGACCCCAGCGCCTGCTCCTTGTCGTCAGACTCCGCCTCTGTTCTCACTGATTAATCCCTTCAGGTCCCTCTCTCTCGGGTGCCTTTAGTTCACACAGCCACTGTGGGATCTGCACACCTACGGGAAAGAGCACCGCCGGCTAATCCCAGCCCTCCACTGACTGAAGTCAGCTCCTCGTCTCAAGCTAGGCTCTCTTTCATGCAGTTTCTGGCGGCAGGCAGGTGAAAGAAAGAATTCCAGACCATTTCCTTTGTTGGGAGAGACACGTCAAGCAGGTGGGAGGAAGTGGGCTGCCTCTCTGCCGCAGTTCCATGCCACCCGCAGTCTCGTCTCTTTCCCGTAATTGCCTGCCTGGAAGGCGGAAGATGGGAAGTGCGATGTCACCCAGAGTGGACCTACTGAGGTCAGACTCCACGCCAGGGAAGAGGCTCAGGGGTCAGCGAGGCAGCCGCGCTCATGTTTAGCTTTTCTTAAAAGAACACTGTATAAGATATACAACAATAACCCACAGCTTATTTTAAAGTGCTTTCTTCTGACAGAGCTTATTAGCACATGATTAGAGTTGAAAACTGAGAAGTGAATCTTTCTTCATTTGCTGATCTGCAGTGTAAAATGCAGTCAGGTGACCTACCTAGAAGGCCTCCCAGGTGGCACTAGTGGTAAAAAAAAAAAAAACCACCTGCCAATTCAGGAGATGCCAGAGACCAGGGTTTGATCCCTGGATCGGGAAGATCCCCTGGAGTGCGGCATGGCAACCCACTCCAGTATTCCTGCCTGGAGAATCCCATGGACAGAGGAGAGTTACAGTCCATAGGGTTGCAAAGAGTCAGACACGACTGTAGTGACTTAGCACACACAAACACACACACAACTTTCCTAGAACCAACCAGGACGTAGGGTATTAAGTATCTATTAGCAGTCCAGTGTGGTTTTTGTGCTTTGGATATCAAAAAAAGTACTGAGAACAAGGTTTCAACTTAATGTGTGCAATACACAAGTGAAAATATTCATTTCAGTGCTTAAATGGCTCGTAGAAACTATGGCATTTGAGAAGACAAGTAGATGAATAACAGCTAGACCGGTTGGGCATAGTGCACGGTTGCTCTGAATGCCCACAATCTGCTTATTTTTCTAATAACGATGCAGATTTTGCTCCTGGGAATCATGCATCTCCCTACTCTAAGGCCATGTAGTTTGGGTGATGACTAAGACAGGAATGGGCATGTAACTGACTATAGTCAATGAGACTTAAAAAGAAAAAGAAATTGTGGATTGCCTGTAGCTGAAGCCAGCCTAACACATGAATCGTTCAGTTGGGTGAAACAAATTCATGTTTCCTAAGCCAGTTTGTGTTGGGTTGCTTGCTACTTGCAACCAAAAGATTCCTAACTTGGCTTTTTCTACTTCTAGGTAGAGTATGGTAGACTTCTGCTTCTAAGTAGAATGCAGTGGATGCTCCCAAGGCAACTTGACATAAAAAGATAAGCTATGAATTTCATATTTCTGAGTGCACGAGAGAGCCATAGAAGTAACAGAGGTGAGACACACTTGAGAGCGAGAAGTTTGCTGAGCCTCAGTCATGTGTCAGCCTGAGTCATCTGCAGGTGTGGGGCGTGACCCGAGGACTAGTCTTGCTGGCGCAGCAGGACTCTGCTGGGGTGAGAGTAACCACCTAAGCTTTCAGCAGTTTAACGCAACTGATGTGGCAATTTAGAAACTTGAAGGAACTCAAACACATGTTTTTTCCAGATGAGTTCTGGAGCTGCAGGCGAGCTAAGCTAAAAGCTTCATTTTAAAATGCAGAGTAAAGTATCTAGAGTTTCTTGATGCTTAGGAACTGAGATCTGGCAGTGAGAAAGCATTCATCAATTATAATATGTGTCAGGATTTCAGGACATTTGCTCGGGGGATGGATATATTGCCTGAAACTTGTAAAGAAGAGAGATGGAAACCATTCACTGCTCTGGGGCTCAGTAGACAGAATCCTATCAGGGTTCTATTTAAAAAATTCTGGGAGACTTATGCCTTTCAAGAAGTGAAAATTAGAAATGGCCTGAATAATATAAGTATTGCAATCTACTTTTGTCCATAATGAATTTCTAAATAAATTAAGACGATATTTCACTGCATTTGCTTAATTGTGGAGAGAGCACCCTATGGTGAAATATAAAATGATCTGGACCTTCTATGACTATTTTTTTTAATTGAAATATAGTTGATTTATAATATTGTGTTAGTTTCAGATATATAGCAAAAGTCATTCAGTTATATATATTCATATTATTTTCCATTATAAGTTATTACTAGATATTGAATATAGTTCCCTGTGCTATAGCGTAAACCCTTGTTGCATATCTGTTTTTGTATAGAGGTTTGTATCTGTTAATTCCTTAGTCCTAATTTGCCCCCCTCCCTATTTCCCTTAGTTATCCACAAGTTTGTTTTCTATGTCTGTGAGTCTAGTTATGTTTTATCTATAGATTCATTTGTACTTTATTTAGATTCCACATATAAGTGATCTCATATACTATTTGTCTGTCTCTGACTTAACCTCACTTAGTATGATATTCTCTAAGTCCATCTATGTTGCTGCAAATGTAATCTTTCATTCTTTTTTATGGCTAAGTGATATTCCATTATATATATATATATATTTTACATATATATACACATATATACACACATATCACTTCTTAAACCAATCATCTGTCATTGGGCACTTGAATTGTTTCTATGTCTTTGCTGTTGTAAATAGTGCTATGAACATTGGAGTGAATACATCACTTTAGATTAGAGTTTTTGTATTTTCTATATATATATCCAGGAGTGGAATTGCTTGTTCATATGGTAGCTGTGTTTTTAGTTAAAAAAGGAGCTTCCATGCTATTTTCCGTATTGGTTGTTCCAATTTACATTCCCACCAGTGGCATGGTGGTTTTCCTCTACACCCTCTCCACCATTTACTATTTGTGGACTTTTTGGTGATAGTCATTCTGACCAGTATGAGGTGATGCCTCATTGTGGTTTTGATTTGCATTTCTCGAATAATTAGCTATGTTGCGCATCTTTTCATGTGCCTATTAGCCATCTGAATATCTTCTTTGGAGAAATGTCTATTAAGGTCTTCTGCCCAAAGTTGGATTATTTGTTTCCTGGTATTGAGCTGTATAAGATGTTTGTGCATTCTAGACATTAACTACTTGTCAGTCATAGCATTCGCGAACATTTTCTCCCGTTCCATAGGCCATTTGTTCATTTTGTTGATGGTTTCTTCGCTGTGTAAAACCTTTTAAGTGTGGTTCTGTCCCACTTATTTATTTTTGCTTTTATTTCTTTCACCTTTAAAATCTGATCTAAGACAATATAGCTACGATTTATGTCCAAGAATGTTTTGCCTGTGTTCTTTTCTAGGAGTTTTATGGTGTCATGGTTTATATTTATGTCTTTGAACATTTTGAGCTTATTTTTGCATATGGTGTGAGCGAGTGTTCTAACTTCATCATTTTACAAGTAGCTGTCCAACTTTCCCAACACTATTTGTTGAAGAGATTGTCTTTTCTCCACTGTATATTCACGCCTCCTTTGTCATGGGTTGATTGACCATAGGTGTGTGGGTTTATTTCTGGGTTCATCTATTCTGTACCACTTATCTACATGCCTGTTTGTGCCAATACCATGCTGTTTTGATTACTGTAGCTTTGTAATAGTGTCTGAAATCTGGAAGGGCTGTGCCTCCAGCTTTGTTCTTTTCTCTCAGGATTGCTTTGGCAATTCGGGGTCTTTGTGGTTCTGTGTAAACTTGAGGATTTTATCTTCTAGTTCTGTGAAAAAAATAAGTCTGCCTATTTTGATAGAGATCACATTAAATCTACAGATAGGTTTGGGAGTAGGATGCCCATTAATTCTTCCAATCCAAGAACATGGAATATCTTTCCATTTTCCTGACTCATCTTCAGTTTATTTTATGAATGTTTTATAGTTTTCATATAGGACTTTACTGCCTTGGTTAAGTGTATTCCTAGGTAATTTTTTTGACATCATTTTAAATGGAGTGTTGGTTTTTTTTACTTTCTTTTCCTAATATTTCATTGCTTGCGTAAAGAAATGCAACATGTTCTGTGTATGAACCTTGTATCTGCTGCCTTTGCTGAATTTCTTCATTAGTTAGGATATATTTTGTGTGGAGTCTTGAGAGTTCTCTGTATGGAGTGTCATGTCATCTTCAGTTGATGACAGTTTCACCTCTCCCAGTTTGGATGCATTTTAGTTCCTGTCTCATCGCTGTGGCTGGAACTTGCACACTGTCTTGAGCAGGAGTGTGAGAGCGAGTGTCCGTGCCTCCTTCCTGAACGGAGCGGGAGGCTGTCAGCCTTACCACTGAGCGTTGTGTTGGCTGTGAGTCTGTCAGAAATGGCTTTTATTATATAGAGATATGTTCCCTCTGTACCTACACTGGTTAGAGTTTTTATCATGAATGAATGTTGAATCTTAGCAAATGCTCTTTTCCATTTATTGAGATAATCCTATGGTTTCATCTTTTCTTTATTAAAGTGGTATATAACATTGATTTGTGTATCTTGAACAATCTATGATCATTCTATTCATTATATCTGGCATACAATTAAAAATTAATAGCACCATGAAGAGACAAGGTAATACGACCAATGATTAAGAGACATAAAATATATGCATTCCTCTGTTGATCAAGGTAACAGAGTTAGTATACAAAGTGTTTAAAATAACTACAGGCAATATGTTAAAGAAATTAGAGGAAAGGGCCAAAAACATAAAGCGCATCTCAAAAAATAGAATAATCATCCTAGAACTAAACAATAGAAACAAAAACAAACCTGGAATTTGTCTGGATACAACAGAGCACGGATTTAGTCAAAGCAGGTCAATAGCAAAGATGCAAACTGAGACACAGATGAGAAGAAATGGAAAGAACAAATAGAGTGCAGAAGACATATGAAACACAGTTTAAAAGACCGATATACAGTATGCACCATATGTGTAAAAGGAATCCTAAAGGGAGAATGCATAATAGTACAGTAGTATTTAATAAGATAATGACTTAAAACTTTCAAAATTAAAAAAAGTAATTTTTTAATAACAAGATGTTAGACATGAACCCAATCCAAAGATGCAAGAATTTAGCAAGTCCAAAGTAGAAAAAATAATTATAAGCATATACAATTAATCTGTTAAAACAAAACCAAATGAGACTAAAAAGGAAAATAATCTTATAAGCATTCAGAGAAGAAAGCCACATTGCTTTCAAAGAAAATAAAGTTAGATTGTTAAATGACTTCCTTACAAACACAACAGAAGTCAGAAACAGTGGAGTGCTATCTTTAAAGTGCTGAATGGAAATAACTGCCACACCGGAATTATGTATTCTGAGCGGACACCCTTTAGAATAGTATGAATGTTTTCAGACAAAGACTCAGAGAAATTTTCTTCAATCAGCTTTTAGTAAAAAAAAACCAACAAAAATTTAGAATTTATCAAGCAGAAAGATTATCAAAAACAGAAGTGTAGGAAGGAATAAAAGGCGGAAAGAATAAAAGATAAACATATTGATGGATATATGAATATATGCATGTTCATCATATATGAATGTGGAATGTGGAGTTTCATTTATGTGTAGAACTAAAATGTATCACAGCAATAAAAGGGTCTTGAAGTAATAACAGTACTACAGGGTGGTAAATGTAAGAAACTGAATTGAACTGTATAATTCAAGAGTATTTTTTGTCGTATCTATGGCTACTGATAACAGAAGAGTGTAAGAATACATGATGAAAGTTAATAGAAAATGTTGAATTTGACCCCAAAGAAGTCAAGAAGAGGGAACAGTGAACAAATGGGAAAAACAGAAAATGAATAACAGAAGGTTAGATGTGAACCCAACTATTATAAGAAATTGCAACTACTTGTTGTTGGAAAGTTGCTCAGTCACGTCTGACTCTTCGTGACCCCACAGACTGTAGGACGCCAGCCTTCCTTGTCCTTCACCACCAACTCCCGTAGTTTACTCAAACTCAAGTCCATTGAGTCGGTGATGCCATCCAACCATCTCATCCTCCGTCGTCCCCTTCTCCTCCCGCCTTCAGTCTTTCACAGCATCAGTGACTTTTCCAGTGAGTCAGCTCTTTGCATCAGGAGGCCAAAGTGTTGGAGCTTCACCTTCAGCATCAGTCCTTCCAGTGAATATTCAGTGTTGACTTCCTTTAGGATGGACTGGTTTGATCTCCCTGCAGTCCAAGGGAATCTTAAGCTTCTCCAGCACCGCAATTCGAAAGCATCAGTTCTTTGGCTCTCAGCCTTCTTTATGGTCCAACTCTCACGTTGATACATGACTACTGGAAAAGCATAGCTTTGACTATACATATGGACCTTTGTTGGCCTGTAGATGTCTCTGCTTTTTAAAAACCTTACTAGGTTTGTCATAGCTTCTCTTTCAAGGAGCAGGTGTCTTTTAATTTCAAGGCTTCAGTCACCATCCACGATGATTTTGGAGCCCAAGAAAATAAAATCTGCCACTGTTTCCATTGTTTTCCCATCTGTTTGCCATGAAGTGATGGGACCAGATGCCATGATCTTAGTTTGTTGAGCTTTAAGCCAGCTTTTTCACTCTCCTCTTTCACTTTCATCAAGAGGATTTTTAGTTCCTCTTCACTTTCTGCCATAAGAGTGGTGTCATCTGCATATCTGAGGTTGTTGACGTTTCTCCTGGAAATCTTGATTTCAGCTTGTGCTTCATTCAGCCCAGCATTTTGCATGATGTACTCTGCATATAAGTTAAATAAGCAGGGTGACAATATGGTCTTGACATGCTTCTTTCCTAATTTTGAACCAGTGTTTTGTCCTATGTCCAGTTCTAACTGTTGTTTCTTGAACTACATACAAGTTTCTCTGGTATTTCCAGCATGTCATGGCTCATAGCTTGACTGAGTTATGCAAGCCCCTTTGCCATGACAATCACTGAAGGGGCATTGTATTTTACACCTAAACAGATATTATATATATATCAGTTATAGCTACTAAAGCTGGAAAGAAAATGAGAGAGAGAAAAAAATATATGATTGTCTCATGTAACCTACACTATGATTAAAAACATTAAAAGAAATTCTGACTCATCCATCAGGGAGATCCTCATGCAGGAAGTACCCTTTGATTCGGATCTGGAAGCATTATTAAAAACAGACTCAAGTGCCTGTTGCCTGAGCTACTAGGATTTTCCACTGGGGATGTTGTGAGTGGATTCCTGGTTGGACCCAAGGTCCTACAAGAAGATGGCTACTGTGGCTTCTAACTGCTGAGCCCATGGTTCACAATTTTAATAGCAAAGCAAATTATAGTTTATTGACTCCGTCATGTGACCAACTTTAAGAAAATTTCTACTTCAAAGGACTATAGCAATCACCTGTTTATTTGATGGTAGTTGTCCCAAATATACGCACTAAGAGACTCCGAACCCTGAGCTGTGCGTGTTCGCCACGTGCGGACTGTAGCGCCCCCGCTGTTGGCTCGTCCGAACAGCGAAGCGACTCGGAGGGCGCGCAGGGCGGCGGTGGCCACGCCCGCGTTTGCAGCTGCGCTTCCTCGAATCTTGCTTGCCTTGCTTATTTTATAAGCGGAACTCGGGCCCCGGTGAGCTCTGTTACTACTGCGCACAACTTCTTACACATGAGTGCAATGACCCTCTCCTCCACCGAAAGATGTCCACCAGTTATTTTTCTCATCTGTGAAGTGAGAAGGCGAAAAGTAATGTACTCACTGAATATCTATGAAAATTAAAAGAAAATTCATGTAAAACCGTGAACACAGTGACCAGTGCATACATATGTGCTCAATAAACATTAACTTATATAGTAATCCTATTCCCATTTTCCCATTTACTTTCTTATAAACAACAAAAGAAGCATAATTCTCACCATCTCAGTGTTATTGAGGACATCTTTATTTGACCCAGTAACCACTGTTTTCTCAACAAGTGTTTTCTTTGTTACACTTAGGTAAAATAAGTTGAAGGTTATTTCATCTTGCTAGCCTCCTTACCTGGTCTAACCAGCAGGGTGTTCTAAAGCACAGTGAGACTGACCACAGTAGCAAGGCTACCCGTCTACTTTAATTCAGTTAGATTTCTAACAAATAAGCACAGAATGGAAATTAGTATTTATTGCTTTCCTTTGGTGGCTACAGGCATAAAAATATGCTTTTATGGAAAAACAGTCTTCCCATGCGGCCTAGAGCTGGGTAGTTGGACAGTCATTTTGGTAGGGTTTTATGGAGTCAGGTTTCCCCATTTGCCAAGACAGTCCCCAGCCCAACAAGGAGGCAGATGTACCAACGATTGCATGTAGAGGAAACTTACCATCTTTAGTGAACTCCTTGATGTATGTTAATTTTCTCTAAACAGTTTCATTTTATACATGAACACTTGTTGGGATTTATGTGCCTAGCATTGATCCAAAGAGAGGAAATATGTTGACTTAAATTTAATCTAAGGTATAAATGTCTATCAGCTGCTAATTTCCTGAAACACTTTTTTATCTGTGGATGGTCCATGAGAGCTGATGGTAAGTACAGCGCCCGCAGGAGAGAAAACAGTGAGGTCTCTGAAGGCAGCTCCATCGTGGAGTTTCATCCAGGATCAGTCTCTGCGCTGGCGAGAATAGTGTCTCTTGAAGATTTGAGGAGCTTGAAGACATCACGTTTCTGAGTCCCGTCCCGCAGGCATTGAGTCGGTTCTCTCTTGGGCGTGGGGGGAGGGGTGGGCAGGACTCAGGCTGCGCAAGTTTGTGTGAGTCCCGTGTGATCCTTTGCACCCTCCAGTTTGAGTGTCTCTGTCTGAGTGGTCGGCCCTGTGAAAGCGTCCGCAGCCCTGGAGACGGAGGCCGTGTGTGGGCCCGCTGGGAGCAGGCACGGGGTCTCGGGCTGCCTGCTTGGGGACACGCTGTTGAGGGGGAGGCTCGAGCAACCAGTCCTCCCTCGTTGCCTCTGCTCTCCATATTTATAGCTCCCAGCATGGTTCAGTGCGGCCGCCAGCTCCTTCATCATTTTAATACTTTTTCTGGACTCTCTGCCCACTGGTAATATTTTTCTGCTCCAAACTGTTTAATTTATTAATGCTTCCCTGAAGAATGCAGCAACTGTTAGTTGCTGCACCCAGGAAAACACACACCCATGCACAAGCCATCGCATTAGAGACATGAGATGATTCATACTTGCTGTCCCTACCCTATTTGAAAGCCTAGTGTCCATGTATGTTAATATAAATGAGGACAACATCATCTGCACCCTTCCCACTATGCTTGGGGTGCAGCTGACGCTGGCCTGCGAGTGTCTTGGTGGCAGCCCCCGGGGGCTGCTCCCGGGTGCAGCTCTAGTCTTTGCTTTTGCACTAGCTGGTCTGCGCACATTCTGCACACGGCACAGCTCCATGAACCTTCGATCTTAGCTATAAACCTCTCTTTGAAGGCCCGGGGAGAGCAGGTCTTCGTGATGTTTGACTGGCTCCCTGGTTCATCTCCTTTGAGTACCCCCTTCTCAGAGCAGCGCTTTCTCTTTGTCCCTCTCAGTGGCTATCGGTTCCCTGGGAGTCACCCCGTGATGTACTGAGTTAAGCTGTGGAGGCGGTCACTCTAGCTGGGTGATTCTGAAGGCCTTGGGAAGGAGCACAGACCTCACACACCGGTCTAAGGGGGTGCCAGGCCCTCAGCAGCCAGAGGAACTCGGCAGGTGCACACAACAGTCCCTGGGACCTGCCAGAATCTGCAAACACCTCCTCAGTGCCTCAGAGGTGGAGAAGAAAATTCACATGGGAAACTTATTCTTCAGCTTCATTAGGCTGTGCCAAAGCTAACCAACTGCACACATTAGCTGCCCCCACCAGCTAGGGCCCGAGCGTCGGAGGGCAAACGGCAAGCGGCCTGGCTCATGTAGGCTTTACAAGGTTCAGAGAAACAGCAAGGTCCTAAGCCAGAAGGTGCACACAGGGTTTGCTTTGTGCACAGATGGCATTTTAAACAGGTAAACCTTTTTTCATTCTGTGGCTTTTCAAAAGGGGAGTAGACGCACATCCCGGGCAGTGGAGCTTTTGAGAATGCATATGTGTGAACAAAAAGAACTATGAATCTGCATTTCGCTCTTTGGCCAGGCCAAGGGCATCAGCCCTTCCCTGATGCCATGTGGTCAGGGCAGTAGTGACCTGTGCAGTGCCCCCCTCCGCTTCCCAGCACCCTGCCAGGTCAAACCAGTGGCCCGTGTTAATTACATGGCGTGGATAATTTGGGGAGACAGTTAATATCCTAAGCAGTGTCTGAGCATGGCCCCAAACAGCATACTCAGTTCTTCCCCATGACGTCAACAGACACTGGAAAGCTTTGAACTTTTCAAATATCATCTGGACATTTAGTAACATCTCTGCCACTCATGTCACAGCCTCCTCGACCTGCTCCCTGATGGGGCAGTTTCTTCTTTCCTAACGATAGCACGTTTGCAGAAACCACACGGTTTATTCAAGTCTGAACCAGACATACGTTTTGTACTTGATTATTTTCACTTCTTTTCAAAGCCAGTTTATAGCGTTTGGAGGGTAACTCGTGTTGTGGCTCATGTGGTGCAGAGTCTCTGCATGCGCGTGCAGAGCGGATACGCTGGCGTCTCCAGTGTAGCTGAGAGCGAGCATGTAATTGGAGCACTTGGTCTTTGCTTTTAATTGCTCCTTGCCCCTCAGTCTATCCTGTCCAGGCTCTGGAGGACAGAGATATCACTGAGAGTGTCTCCAGGGCGAGCAGATTTAGGGTGGTTACTGGAGGAGATGAAGGGAAGGCATGAAATGGAGCCACACAGAGTTCCGTTTGCCACGGAGAGATGGGGGGGCATGAGGAGGCCTGCTCTTGGGAGAGCTGCAGAGGGGACACGGACTCAGAAGCCAAGGACCGGAGACGGTCAGAGGCAGGGCCTGCAGTGAATCTCCTGAGCTGTTATTAGGTGGGGACTGGCTCTACAGAAGCAGAGAGCGCTAAGGGCCGTGGAAAGGCCGGCATGCAAAGATATGTTACCTTCTTCCAAATGCGTTTGCTGGCCATAGCTGGAAAAAAGATACGTGTACACTCAACAAAAGTTGATAAGACAAAGATATATGCCCGGTAGCCTCGGAGCAAATAGCTGGGGATTGTCAAGAGCAAGCAAAGGATCACCTTTCGGAAACAGCTGCCTACGGTAGGGACGTACATCAGACAGAGCGACAAGTCTCTCACGTGATGCCCTGCGTCCCCTGTGAATGTGACCGCTCCTGCCGCATCCTGAACTGTTTCAAGAGCACCAGCATCCTTCCCTGAATCCCCAGAAACTGACTCACCTTACCAAGCGCTGTGGACTGAATGCCTGTGTCCTCCCAAAGCTGATGTGTGGTGGTATTAGGAGGTGGAGCCTTTGGGCGGGAATTAAGTCGGGGGGCAGGTCCTCATAAAGGGGAGGAGGGATTCTGTAAGAAGAGGCCCAGGAAAGCTGGCCTGCCTCCTCTCTGTGCTCTCTGCCAAGCGGGGGTACAGTGAGAAGCTGGCTCCCTCCAGTCAGGAAGCAGGATCTCACCAGGCGCCAGAAATAGGGCACCTTGGTCTCCGATGCCCCAGCCTCCATAGCTGTGAGAAGCAGCTCGTTATAAGAGCCTAAAATGATGGACACCAGGATGATCGAGTCATCTGTAGGGTCTCTAGGCGCAGAGCAGTCTCTCCAAATGGGTACAAGCCACAGGGCCGTGGACTGGCAACCGGGTGAGAGCAGCGGCCTTTCCACCCGTCAGAGGCTGGAGTCCCTGGGCTAGAGCGCCCCTGTCGTGAGCGCTGTGTGTCTGGGACAGGCCGACGTAGGGCAGAGAAACAGACTGTTCTTAGGGAGCCATACGCCTTCCGTGAGCACAGCAGCAGTCTGTGAATATACTGGATCTAGGGCTGATGCTTCCGGTTCATAATGCATTTTCCCTTATTATTGAAAAAGATCTTTGTTTTTCCAACTAGCGTCCAAGCTTTCTTCTTTTTACTATTTAGCTGTGACCCAGTGCTGCTGGTCGTTATCGATTTACCCCTTCCTTTAACCCCTGGAGGCTGGTTTTCATCCTCATAACTATATTGAGACTGCTTTCTTGAGAGTCACCGGCATGGTCCTCTATCTTATAAAATACAGTTCTCCTTAACTGCACTATTTGACTCTTTGGAATATGTTTCAGAAACTTCTCGTTGCCTTATTTTCTATGATATGATCCTTTCTGGACTCTTGCATTTCTTTTGTGTTTTCTTTCTTCCCTCTCCTTGACTGATCATCAAAGATGATAGTTCTTTAAGATTCCTGATCTTACCCTTTGCTTGTATCTCTTTGGAAGTTCCTCTTTGACTGAAGTCATTTATTTTTGTATCTGTAACATCACTGTGAAGATGAACACTTAGAAAATAGAAGTCCACAGCATTGATTTTATAGTATAGTACAGGTCTAATACTTCAAAGTAATAGACATGTCAGTTTACCTTGAAGACAACATGCTATGATTCTTTCTTCATATCTTTCCCGTAAAGTTTTGTTCCCTCTCCCAAACCCTTCAGTCCCTGTCTTTTCAGGACTAATGCCGTATTGGACGGAGCCCTGTCGTAGGTCCCTCCCAGCCTCTGTTTTCTGCCCCTGCCTCTCTCCTGATGGGTCCCTGAACTTTGCACCATCCATCGCGTTCCTGTTCCCACTGAGTTCATCCAGGATAGCGCTCCTAGGTTAGTGCCATGCCAGGTCTGAACCTGTTGTTGGAGACGGTGTCCATGTGTTCGCTGACTGGCCTCATCCTCACCTGTACTTCACCCATCCTTTCCTCCTCCCTGCTTTCCCAAAACCATCTCTGGGCTCAGTCTTTGAAGGTGCTACCCAAGGTAGCACTTGGATGTGTTGCGGCTGACCTGGTTCCAAAGCACATGTGGGAGGGGTGTACACTGGATGGTGACTTGGGATGTGTGAGGCCTCCTGAAATAGAGCAGGTCTCAGCCTTTCCATATCTCAGTTTCCTAATCTGTGAAGTGAGCATTGTAAAAGATTTACTTTTTACATTGAAATATGGTTGGTTTATAATATTGTGTTAGTTTCAGGTATACAGCAATTCTTTCAGTTACACGTGTATACATATTTTCAGATTAGTTTCCATTATAAGTTATTATAAGACATTGCATATTATCCCCTGTGTTATAGTAAATCCTTACTTGTTTTTTTTTTTTTTAGGAGCTCTTATCTGTTAATCTCATATGCCTCATTTATCCCTACCCTCCTCCCTGTTTCCTCTGGTAACAATAAGTTTTATTTCTGCTGCTGCTGCTGCTGCTAAGTCACTTCAGTCGTGTCCGACTCTGTGCTACCCCATAGACGGCAGCCCACCAGGCTCCCCCGTCCCTGGGATTCTCCAGGCAAGAAAACTGGAGTGGGTTGCCATTGCCTTGAGTCTTTTTCTGTTTAGTATATAGATTCATTTGTATTAATTTGAATCCATGTATAAGTGATATTGTATAATATTTATCCTTCTCTGTCTGACTTCACTTAGTGTGATGTTCTTTAGGCCCATCCACGTTGCTGTAAATGGTTCATTCTTTTTTATGGCTGAGTAATATCCATTGTATACATATACACTACTCTATTTTGAGCCAGTTGTCTGCTGATGGGCACTGGGGCTGTCTCCACGTCTTGTCTGTTGTAAATAGTACTTTTATGGACATGGGATGCATGTATCTTTTCAAATCAGATTTTGTCTTTTTGAGAAATGGTGTTCCTGGATCATATGGTAGCTCAATTTTTAGTTTTTTTAAGGAAAATCCATGCTGTTTTATACAGTGATTGCACCAATTTACATTCCCACCAACACTGTAAGAGGATTCCTTTTTCTCCACACCCTCTCCAGCTTTAATTATTTGTAGACTTTTTGATGAGGCCATTCTCACTAGTGTGGGATGATACCTCATTGTACTTTTGATTTGCATTTCTCTAATAATTAGTGATGTTGAGCATCATTCCATGTCCATGTTGGCCATCTGCATATGTTCTTCGGAGAAATGTCTATTTAGAAATCCTTAATCTGCCCTAAATCGGCATATTAATACATGACTCCATGGTGTGACGATAAGGAGTGACCATGATGACCTTAATATTTCTCTTGGCTTGACAAGAGTTTAGAAAGCCTTCTTTCTGCCCCTTGGCCCAACTTCCCTCTCATCCAGGTCCTTACAAAACCGACATAACCCATGACTTCCCACCATCCCATCTCTTAAAAACTCTCTCTCCATTTAAGTCATTGGAGATAAGTTCAGATTGAATTCTGAAAAAATTGTGAAAATACTACTGTGCCATGCATTCCTACTGTGATCATTATGATCCTCCCAGCAGTATAAAGTCAGAACAGAAAATGTTCAGAAAATTCTTGATTTTTGCAAATATGGAAAGTTGGTAGTGAGGGAAGGGATCAGTTCATTTCAGTTCTGTCGGTCAGTTGTGTCCTACTCTTTGCGACCCCATGAGCTGCAGCACGCCAGGCCTCTCTGACCTTCACCAACTCCCGGAGTCCATTGAGTTGGTGATGCCATCCAGCCATCTCATCCTCTGTCATCCCCTTCTCCTCCCCCAAATCCTTCCCAGCATCAGGGTCTCTTCCAGTGAGTCAACTCTTCGCGTGAGGTGGCCAGAGTATTGGAGTTTCAGCTTCAACATCAGTCCTTGCAATGAACACCCACGACTAATCTCCTTTAGGATGGACTGCTTGGATCTCCTTGCAGTCCAAGGGACTCTTAAGAGTCTTCTCCAACACCACAGTTCAAAAGCATCAATTCTTCGGCTCTCAGCTTTCTTTGTAGCCCAACTCTCACATCCATACATGACCACTGGAAAAACCATAGCCTTGACTAGACGGACCTTTGTTGGCAAAGTAATGTCTCTGCTTTTCAATATGCTGTCTAGGTTGGTCATAACTTTCCTTCCAAGGAGTAAGTGTATTTTAATTTCACGGCGGCAGTCACCATCTGCAGTGATTTTGGAGCCCCCCAAAATAAAGTCAGCCACTGTTTCCACTGTTTCCCCATCTATCTGCCATGAAGTGATGGGACCAGATGCCATCATCTTAGTTTTCTGAATGTTGAGCTTTAAGCCAACTTTTTCACTCTCCTCTTTCACTTTCATCAAGAGGCTCTTTAGTTCTTCTTCACTTTCTGCCGTAAGGGTGGTGTCATCTGCATATCTGAGGTTATTGATATTTCTCCCAGCAATCTTGATTCCAGCTTGTGCTTCCTCCAGCCCAGTGTTTCTGATGATGTACTCTGCATAGAAGTTAAATAAGCAGGGTGACAATATATAGCCTTGACGTACTCCTTTTCCTATTTGGAACCAGTCTGTTGTTCCATGTCCAGTTCTAACTGTTGCTTCCTAACCTGCATGCAGATTTCTCAAGAGGCAGATCAGGTGGTCTGGTATTCCCATCTCTTGAAGAATTTTCCCCAGTTTCTTGTGATCCACACAGTCAAAGGCTTTGGCATAGTCAATGAAGCAGAAATAGATGTTTTTCTGGAATTCTCTTGCTTTTTCGATGATCCAGTGGATGTTGGCAATTTGATCTCTGGTTCCTCTGCCTTTTCTAAAAGAAGCTTGAACATCTGGAAGTTCACAGTTCATGTATTGCTGAAGCCTGGCTTGGAGAATTTTGAGCATTGCTTTACTAGCGTGTGAGATGAGTGCAATTGTGCAGTAGTTTGAAGATTCTTTGACACTGCCCTTCTTTGGGATTGGAATGAAAATTGACCTTTTCCAGTCCTGTGGCCACTGCTGTGTTTTCCAAATTTGCTGGCATATTGAGTGCAGCATTTTGACAACTTAATCTTTTAGAATTTGAAATAGCTCAGCAAGAATTCCATCAACTCCACTAGTTTTGTTTGTAGTGATGCTTCCTAAGGTCCACTTGAATTTGCACTCCAGGATGCCTACCTCTAGGTGAGTGTTCACACCATTATGGTTATCTGGGTCATTAAGATCTTTTTGTATAATTCTTCTATGTATTCTTTCCACCTCTTCTAATATCTTCTGGTTCTCTTACGTCTATACTGTTTCCGTCCTTTATTGAGCCTGTGTTTGAATGAAATATTCCCTTGTATCTTTAATTTTCTTGAAGAGATTTCTAGTGTTTTCCGTTCTCCTCTTTCCCCCTATTTCTTTGCATTGTTCACTTAGGAAGGTTTTCTTGTCTCTCTTTGCTATTCTTTTATTCAGATAGCTCAGCTGGTAAAGAATCTGCCTGCAATGAGGGAGACCTGGGTCAATCCCTGGGTTGGGAAGATCCCCTGGAGAAGGGAAAGTCTACCCACTCCAGTATTCTGGCCTAGAGAATTCCATGGACTGTATAGTCCATGGGGTTGCAAAGAGTTGGACCCGACTAAATGACTTTCAGTTTCACTTTTCCTTTCTCTTTGCCTTTTACTTCTCTTCTTTTCTCAGCTATTTGTATGGCCTCCTCAGACAACCACTTTGCCCTTTTGCATTTCTTTTTCTTGGGAATGTTTTTGATAACCTCCTCCTCTACAGTGTCACGAACCTCTGTCCATAGTTCTTCAGGTGCTCTGTCTATCAGATCCAATCCCCTGAATCTATTTGTCGCTTCCACTGTATAACAATAAGGGATTTGGTTTAGGTCGTACCTAAATGACCTAATGGTTTTCCCTACGTTCTTCAATTTAGGTCTCAATTTTGCAATACAGAGTTCATGATCTGAGCCACTGTCAGCTCCTGATCTTGCATTTGCTGACTGTATAGAGTTTCTCCATCTTTGGCTGCAAAGAATATAATCAGTCTGATTTCGGTGTTGACCATCTCCTGATGCCCGTGTGTAGAGTCCTCTCTTGCGTTGTTGGAGGAGGGTGTTTGCTGTGACCAGTGCGTTCTCTTCACGGAACTCTCTTAGTCTGTGCCCTGCTCCGTTTTGTTCTCCAGGGCCAACCTTGCCTGTTATTGCAGGTGTCTCTTGCAGTCCTCCTTTTGCCTTCCAGTCCCTGTGATGCCTCTGCCTCAAGGCTGTTTCCCCAAGGACAGCCTTTCTGGGGCAGCCTCAGTGTGGCAGCATCTCCCATGGCCGTAAGTTGTCTCGGACCCAGCTCCTGTCCCTGCCAGGAATGAGGAGGGTCAAGGTGATGCTCTTCCCCCAGTTACAGTCAACGGTGGAATGGTTATTCACTGGGGAAACAGAAGTCTTGTTTCCAGGCTGTGAAGTCTTCCTTCAAATTATTTGATAGATTAATTCCCAGAAGCCTGCTGGCTCGGAGCTTAGAAGTGTATGAGACTGTGGTGGTGGAGTGTGTCAGGGCCAGTGGTGGTATATTTACAGTGATGGGTTGAATCCTCAGTCATTCAATGCTAGTATTGGCTGATAATTATCCTTGCAAAAATCACAGTATAACAATATTTGGGGCTACAGAAGGTTTGGCAAAGGGCTCTAGAATGAGAGCCTGAGACAGTGCCGGGCAGACCCCACATGTGGGCAAGGGCGAGGGACAGCACTGGGCCCCCGCCCTTCCTGGGGTCTCAGAGGGACAGTGCTGGGCCCCCCGCCCTTCCCGGGGTCTCACAGGGTGAGTGGGCCCCCGCCCTTCCTGGGATCTCACAGGGTTAGTGGGCCCCCCGTCCTTCCTGGGGTCTCACAGGGACAGCGCTGGGCCCCCCGCCCTTCCTGGGGTCTCACAGGGTGAGTTAGCATCTTTGTCTTTTCACCGCCAAGGTCATAGTCAAGTTCAAAGAGATTCAGAACACAGGCTAAGAGCTGAGTCTTCACTGGGACCTGAGCTTTCTGTCTGAATCTCTTCCTATTTCTCTGCGATGAACTGGATTGACAACCCCAGCGGTGACCACTGAGGATGGTCTGTCCACCTTTAATGCACCCTCCCCACCTCTGTTTGTAGGAGCACCTATTTTTGTCAGAACAGGCCCCAGGCCAGCCATGCTTCTTGCTAGTTTTAGCTGTGTTTCCCCTTCTCCCTTCTGCCCGCCTTCCTCCTGTCTCATAACACAGGCACACATGAAATCCTCTGCAATATGCTAAATGTTTTTATACTTGGAGTTATTATCCTTATGATTCCATTGCTAAGCATATTGGCCACTACCGTTACAAGGCCAGTAACTGGGCAGTAGCCTTCTTTGTGTTGAGCTGATCCAGGTGATCCAGGTCTTGCCAATGAAAAGTAACCACGTGTGTAGAAATCCTGGGAAGTCTCTTTCTTCCCTTCTACTCTCATACTAATGCAAAATTATGGCTGTGATGGCTGGAACTCCAGCATCCTTTTTGGACCGTGATGATGAGGGCCACATCCTAGTAATCACAAAACGAGTCTGAGTCTCTGGTGACCTTGGAATTGTCATTCTAGCACAGGATTAATGACGTCCATGCTTCCTGGTTTATGTATGAGAAATAAATATTTGTTATCCCTTTCAAGTCCAGTTGTAATATTATTTTTAATCTTATAGTAACTATAGTATGCCAGCATGTGCTAACATATTGGGTTTACTTTTCTCTTGTTGTTATTTTGTGCTAAATTTCTATGGTAGCTCCTAATCTTTATACACCTTCTTCTATTTCAAATTTTCCCTTAAATAAACTTCATTGGAAACCAGTTCCAGAAACTATGCCAGGCGACTGGATAACAAAGATTAGTGATGTATTAATAATATGTCATGGGTGTGAGATATTCACTAGTCCATCCCCCTTCTAAAGAAGTACAGTTGAGTGACTTCAGGTGATTAGTACAATGCAAGTGAGCCTTGCTCTTGGCATGTAGAAAGAGTGGGCCTGGTCTCTGGCTTTGGGAAAAATTTAGCTTAGTAGGAAAGGAGGACAGAAGGGCATAAAATGATTAACATTCACAAGCATCCAGGGAGAACTAGATTTGTGCTTCTTTTCCTTTCAGGCTTATTGTTGAAAAATTAATAAGCTTCTGGAAGTCTACTGTTACAATAGAATTAGCAATGACTTCATAAGGAGCTCAACAGCTTTCAAATTGGACTCCCTCTTCCCTTCACTGGTTGGGTGCAATCCAAGAGAAAGTGAAAGTGTTAGTCACTCAATTGTGTCTGGTTCTTTGTGACCCCTTGGACTGTAGCCCACCAGGCTCCTCTGTCTATGGAATTCTCCAAGGAAGAATACTGGAGTGGACTGCCAGGCCCTCCTCCAGGGATCTTCCCAACCCAGGGATCGAACCTGGGTCTCTCACATTGCAGGCAGATTCTTTGCCTTTTGAGTCACCAGGGAAAGATGACTATAGATAGCCAGACAGCTGCAAAACAGCTTTCCTTTTCTCTTTGCAATTGTTTTAATATTTATTTCAAACAACGGTACTTTCAGTCCTTGAGTCCTATTTGAGGGTTCTAAAAACATGAGCGAAAGTAGAACAGGAGAAAATTATTTTTTCCTGCTTTCTCTAATTTAAGGCTTTTGAGATTCTTTTTTTAAGGGCTAACATGTCCAGTAAAGCTAAGCATTCTTTTATTTAATTGAAGTTTAGTTTCTTTATAACATTTTGTTAGTTTCAGGCGTGTACAGCACAGTCATCCTGTCATATATGTATATTTTTTCAGATTCTTTTCCATCATATATTATATATAATGTATTATATGTTATATACATTATATAATATATTAAATATAGTTCCCTATGCTGTACAGTAAGTGCTTGTTTATCTATTTTATACACGGTGATGTGTATCTATTTTCCCATACTCCTGATATATTGCACCAACCTAGACAGCATATTGAAAAGCAGAAACATTACTTTGTCAACAAAGGTCCATCTAGTTAAGGCTATGGTTTTTCCAGTGGTCATGTATGGATGTGAGAGTTGGACTATAAAGAAAGCTGAGCACCGAAGAATCGATGCTTTTGAACTGTGGTATTGGAGAAGACTCTTGAGAGTCCCTTGGACTGCAAGGAGATCCAACCAGTCCATCCTAAAGGAGATCGGTCCTGGATGTTCATTGGAAGCACTGATGCTGAAGCTGAAACTCCAGTCTTTGGCCACCTGATGCGAAGAGCTGACTCATATGAAAAGACCCTGATGCTAGGAAAGATTGAGGACAGGAGGAGAAGGGGACGACAGAGGATGAGATGGCTGGATGGCATCACCGACTCGATGGACATGGGTTTGGGTGGACTCTGGGAGTTGGTGATGGACAGGGAGGCCTGGCGTGCTGCGATTCATGGGGTCGCAAAGAGTTGGACACAACTGAGCGACTGAACTGACTGACTTGTTTCTTTTCCCTTTGGTAATCATCAAGTTTGTTTTCTCCATCTGTGAGTTGGTTTCTGTTTTGTGTATAGATTCATCTGTATTTGCTGCTTTTAGATTTTACATGAGTGGTACCATGTTTGTCTTTCTCTGACTTCGCTCATCGTGATACTCTCTCCGTCCATCCATGTTGCTGCAAATGGCATTATCTCATTCTCCTTATGGATAAGTAATGTTCCGCTGTATGTGCATACCACACGTTCTTTCTTTTCATCAGTGGATGCTGAGGTTGCTTCCGTGTCTGAAGCCAAGTGTTACTGATGCTACACATGGGCACTGAGTGCTGAGCCTAGAAGTATCACTGTGACGCTGACTTGTCCGTCTTCCTCGTCTTCTTACTGCTATGGCTGCTGGCTTTGATCAAGTACTGTGTGCTGGGGCTGCAGGCCTTCCGCCTTTACATGACTGATCTCTTAACCCTTCAGCCAGAACCACTGCTTTACAGATGAGGAAACTGAAGCTTGGAGACGTGAAGGAACCCATTCTAGGTCGCTCCTCCAGAAGTGTCGCCAGGGTTTGCATCCAAGCAGCGTGACTCCAGAACTCTGCTTTTAACCACAGAAGTTTATAAAATGATTCTAGCTCATACATGGAATGATCAGAACCTTGTCAGATCAGCGACTTCGGGCCCCGGGGGCAGGCTGCCTCTCCACCTTCTCCCTGTGTCATAGGAATATGGGAGGTTAAAATGTTGCAGAGAGAGAAAACTGGAAGACACGTTAATTTCAAGTTAGAACAGAGATGAGAGGCCATCTCTTCGAGTCGACCTTGGCCAGGTCTGTGATTCGCATGGCAGACTGTGTTCCATCACCACGGAAAGCGCCGGACACTCCGTCACTGACCAGCCTCTGCCCTCTGGATGCTTGCAGGAGATTTTCATGCCTCGACCTCAGGAACCATTGCTCCAAGGACGGGTGGGAGATAGGCCCTGCCTCTTCTGATGTTTTCTCCTTTCCTGGGGGACTGAGAAACAGTCTCTGCTGGCCCCTGTCCTCAGCTCTCACACCCTTGTGCCAGCTGAGAGAATGACCCTCTGAATGGAGGCCACACAATGCACGGCTTTCACTGCCACGGACGGCTGTCTGGCCGGGGGTCAGGCCGATCACACTCACAAGTAAATCAAGAAAGGCGACGGTCTCCTGTTTGCTCTTCTCTCTGCCAGGAATGATCTGTTCTTAGCTTTCAGCTCTCAGCGCAAGCGTCACCTCCTCGTCCAGGACTGCTCTGGGCAGCCGTCTTAAATTGCCCTCTGGTACCATCCCACCGTGTTTAATTTCCTTCAAAGAAAGCATTTTTATTCTATGAAATCACTAGTGATACTCATTAGTTGCAATGGTGTATCACTAGCTATAATGATATATGCTAGTTACACCCCTGGTTATAATGGTATGACTAGTGGTATATATACTAGTTGTAGTCTCCTTGAGAACAGGGGTCTTTTGCTCAACAGTACATCCTCAGCCCTAAGTTCATGCCTGGCATACAGAAGCTGGTTAATAAATGTCGGTTACTCGGGTGAACGGTCGGGCCCCATCATTTTCTTTGGACGGTACTAGCAAGAACAGTCTGTAAAATGCACGTAGAGTTGACAAAACCTGCAGATGGTTTTGACGCACACCTTCCTTTGCAACAAAGCTCAGAAATGGGGGGTTCTCTGCTCCAGCTGACAGGACCACGTGCTGCGTGCTGTGGCCAACCTGCTTTCTCCCGGGAGTCCTGGGAGGGGGCTGCTGCTTTGCCCCCACTCCTGCTCTCCCCATTCTGCCGGAGGGAAAACGGCAACCTCGTTTTGAGCTACTTGCTCTGTCTTCAACAACTGTCTTGTACTTTCTCTGTGTCAATGGCGTGTGTGCACACGTGCATGCACACACATGCGTGGAGACATCTGACACAGGTGTTTTTGTGTCTTCCCTCCAGACACATAAATCCAGTAGGAGAATGCCTGTGGCATGAGCCAGATGCTGGTCTCGGTGGGCCAAAATGTTGCCGGGCAGCTCCCTAACTGGAGCACTTCCTCACCAGACACCACCCAGGCCTGAGGGGAGGCCACCCTCAGACTCTGAAACAGGAAGGCAAAAAGAAGATAAACTTTCTTTTGCAACCCAGAGTGAAGTTCTTTGTATCAGCTACTGCCATTTTCCACCCGTCTCCATCTCTGGTGCCACCACAAGACCTAACCCGTGAAGAAACACAGGCATTTTAGGCTCCTAGTGGATTAATCCTACAAACCATCGCTTGTTCATTGTAGACCTGCAGCGCTCAGCTTCTGTGCTAATGCTCTAGGGGTACAGATGACAAGGGCTTGCACTCTGAGATCTCACATTCTGAGAGGAGCTAGAGACCAGCTCTGTTTTAACACACAGTATACTGATGAAGGCTAGGCTGGTTTTCAGCACAGTATTGTATTGTTACCTCATTGGTTCAGGTTTGTAAATCTTGTGTCCAAAAAGCAATTGTAAATTACAGGGATACTTGGAAGTCTAGATTTTTGACAGCAAGTTGCCCAGTTCTGGATACAAAGCAGAGCCTCGGGGGTAAAGCGGCAGTTTGAGTGTGGCTGTTGGTCCGTCGCTCAGTTGTATCCAGCCCGTTGAGACCCCACGGACTGCAACACACCAGGCTTCGCTGTCCTCACTGTCTCCCGGAGTTTGCTGGAGTGGGTAGCTGTTACCTTCTCCAGGGGATCTCCCTGACCCAGGGATCAAACCCAGGTCTCCTGCACTGAAGGCAGATTCTTTACTGCCTGAGCCACTAGGGAAGCCGCTTGAACACTATGGAACCCTATAGATGTTGATCTGGGCTGCTGTTTTTATTAATTGAAAGGAATGGTAGATGGGGCAGAATTTCTGTTCTAGTCTCAGGGCACATTTCAAGAAAAGGGTCACACGAGCCACTCCTAGAGTTACCATTGAATTGCTGAAGGAGATTGACCCGGAAAGTTCCCAGGGGTCCCCAGAAAAGATGACAGCTATGATGCTGTCCAGGTCACGTCTGGGAGGCCACACAGGGCTTGGACTCCCGGTGTCCTGGGCTCCCTAATTAGTTACACTGTTGCCAGACTCTCAGGAGCCCTCCCTCTGCTGGAGGCCTGGGAATCTGCCTGGTCCCGCCGCCGTTGTCTGCCTGCTTTTCTTGTTGGTCTGCCTGCTCTTTTAGTGAGCTTAAGTTTGCCCTTCTTTTGTTCATTTCCTTTTTCTGACCAGCTGCCCTGAACCTCATTCAAATGCCATGTGCGTGTTTTTGAAACCTGGCCACTTAATTCACAGAAGAGCCTTGGGAAACTTCTAGGCTTCAGGTTGTGCAGGGGTCACGTTGCTTTGAGTTTCAGCTTCCAATTGATGTTTAAAAAAAGACTGAAAAGCAGGACTCCAGCTGCACCTTCTGAGCTTCGCCAGGTGTGTTAGCAGCAGCCGGCAAGGAAAGGAGGCAGACAAATTGGAATCACATCACGGCATTTCAAATGGGTTTACTGTACTTGTACTTTGGTATTTCATAGGTGGTTATTACTGTTCATCACAATAAACTGAAAATATAAGAAGAGAGGAATCAAAAAGCCCTAGTGAAAGTGATGGATCTTATGTTCCTGAGGCCGCAAGCTGAGAGCTAGAGAACTCAGGATTCCAACAGCCTCTGCTTCAGACTGTCCTACCTACTGAGGCTTTTTAAGATCCCGTACTTTCTGCAGACCTCTTCACCCTTCCCTTTCTGAAAGAAGGAAAGAACCCAATCTGTTTTCCCAGAGCCTTACGCCTGTGAGAGAATGACTCAGCGCAGAGATATTCCAGAAATTCTCACTGTTTTGAGTCTTCGACTCGATGGACATGGGTTTGGGTAAACTCCGGGAGTTGGTGATGGACAGGGAGGCCTGGCGTGCTGCGATTCATGGGGTTGCAAAGAGTCGGACATGACTGAGCGACTGAACTGTCTGAAAAGAGGAAAGCAACATCTCAAGAGCCCTCACCCCCATTTTTTTCCAGAACACTGATGTAGTCAGCCACCCAGAAAGATTCACTGATTTATTTTGAAAATGCTTCCTGGAAGTTAGATTTTTTTTTTAAAGTCAAACCTTATTTCCCACTACCTCCTGTTGTGCACTGGGGCATATACAGGCTAAAAGCTGAAAGAAGTGGATGAAAGGAGCTTCCCTGAGTTATCCTACCAGCCGGAGCCCCATCGGTGTGTACCCCCATCGGTGTGTACCCCCGGGAGTTCCTGCTCGGCTCCTTGGGGTCTTCTGCTCCAAATTCTCACCCCTAATTTGGCCCTTGAGTACAGAGTTGTCCCTGAAGAATTATGCCATTGTTAAGAAAGATGTCATGTATGTGAGGGAATATAAAAAGTTTTAGAGGAGAAAGGTTTTCCCTTTAAGATACAGGAAGCTAGCAAGCATGGCACGTATGTTTGCAATCAAACCCTGTTCCTCACCATTTTGGGTCTCTCTTGGTTCATGATAAGGGATATTCTTTCAGTAGCGTAGTCTGTACTTCGTAACGAAACCAAGCCATGTCAAGTTGAAAGTACTTTAAGCTTTTCATTCATTTAAAACTTCATCTCAACACAGAAATTTTATTTTCCCTGAAGCTTTTCAAATTGACTTATTTTGCAGGGGGAAAAACAAACAAACCGTTTGCATGCACTAAGTTCTTTGGACTTCCCTATTGTTATTCCCTAACTGGCACATAGTCATTTCCTCTGTCAATCATAGTCTAGCCTTATTGTATTCCTTGCCGTTTTGTCTTCTCAAGTAGCCCAGCTTCATCAGCTCCTTCTCTGACATCAGGAGTTTCTGCCTTATGCTGAATATAAATTACCATGTTCTAGCTCTTTGAAAAACTAGAGTTTCAGATTTTATCTGGTTTGCTCACAGTATTAAACTTCAAGAACATACTTTCAATAGCTGAGGTCCAAAATATGATCAAATCTAAATTTGGTAAATTAACTGGCTATTAAATTCCTCATTCTGTTTTAGATTTTTTAATTTATGCATCTTACCTTGGTTATCTGTGTCACTCTAGTTTCTGTGGTTTACGCACCCCGCCTTGGTTATCCGTGTCACTCTAGATTCTGTGGTTTACGCACCCCGCCTTGGTTATCCTTGTTACTCTACCCACCTTGGTTATCCGTGTCACTCTAGATCCTGTGGTTTACGAACCCCGCCTTGATTATCGTGTTACATTCTGTGGTTTACGCACCCCGCCTTGGTTATCCGTGTTACTCTAGATTCTGTGGTTTATGCACCCCGCCTTGGTTATCCTTGTTACTCTAGATTCTGTGGTTTACGCACCCCGCCTTGATTATCTGTGTTACTCTAGATTCTGTGGTTTACGCACTCCACCTTGGTTATCCTTGTTACTCTAGATTCTGTGGTTTACGCACCCCGCCTTGGTTATCCTTGTTACTCTAGATTCTGTGGTTTACGCACCCCGCCTTGATTATCCGTGTTACTCTAGATTCTGTGGTTTACGCACTCCGCCTTGGTTATCCTTGTTACTCTAGATTCTGTGGTTTACGCACCCCGCCTTGGTTATCCTTGTTACTCTAGATTCTGTGGTTTACGCACCCCGCCTTGATTATCCGTGTTACTCTAGATTCTGTGGTTTACGCACCCCACCTTGGTTATCCGTGTTACTCATTTTTCTTCCTTCATGCTGCAAGCATGCGTCCTTGCTTAGTGTGATTACAGTGTGTCATCCTACAAATGCCTTCTTTTTTATAGACAACTGTCATTTTCCCTGGTTGGTTTGTATCACAGGGTCAAAAGAAGTCTGAGATCATTCAGATTCTCCCTGTCACGGGACTGATGCCAATTCACTCACCTCAGGCAGGTGAGACACTCTTTAACAGCATCTGCAGGGAAGGGCAGTGTACCTTAGCCTTTGTAACTTATGTCAAAGTACCAAATAAAATTTTTGTTTGACAAATATCTTCCAGTCTGATTAGCTTTGCCACTCGTTGCTCTAGTATGATTCTATGTTTACTTTGATATTTAAGACATTTCCTTAAGAGATTTAAGACAGTTTCTCTAAGAAGTATCCTGGTTTGTTTGTGTGTTTGTTTTTGGTCTTTAAATAATATCCCCACTGATTTTTCCTTCGAGTTCTTGCTGTCTGTAAACTCAAGGGGCAGAAAACCCAATTCAAACCTACTCAGAGATTTAACGTGTAATTTAAGTGAGACGAGCAGAAGTAGGGCGGCCTTGTGTGCTGTCTCAGCCGTGCACCAACCAGCCCCCAGGACTGGCTCCTCTGCGTCACCGCTCTGCTGGCCTCCTGCTGGCTCCGTTCTCCAGGTTCTCTCTTCACCTCCATAGGACCCTACGTCCATGTGCACTCGGCCTGCAGTCCCGGGGGAAACAGAGCATCTCAGTGAAACGGATTTCGATTTTCACAAGCATCATTGAGCACAGAAGTGTGAGCGAGGCTGGGTGACAGGGTGCGTTCTTTAGCCAGGATGGCGGGTAAGGACTTTCGGAAGGTGTTTTTTGAAGTCAGCCTTGAATGAGAAAACAGCCCTGAAAACATCCCAAGAACGATTGTTTCAAGCAGAATAAAGAGCATTTGAAAATGTCCTGAGACCGAAGGAGTTTGGCGTGTTCTCGGGGTGTACAGCAGGCTGGAGGGGCTGGGACTGCGGATGAGGGGTGGGAAGAGTTCGGGGAGAGGTGGCGGGTGGCGGGTTGTGGATCCCTGCAGAGCATCCTGGAAAGGGGCTGTTATTTTTATTTTGTAGGGAAAATTGCACTCCTCTCACATGCTAGTGAAGTAACGCTCAAAATTCTCCAAGCCAGGCTTCAGTAATGCGTGAACCATGAGCTTCCACATGTTCAAGCTGGTTTTACAAAAGGCAGAGGAACCAGAGATCAAATTGCCAGCATCCACTGGATCATTGAAAAAGCAAGAGAGTTCCAGAAAAACATCTATTTCTGCTTTATTGACTATGCCAAAGCCTTTGACTGTGTGGATCACAATAAACTGTGGAAAATTCTTCAAGAGATGGGAATACCAGACCACCTGACCTGCCTCTTGAGAAACCTGTATGCAGGTCAGGAAGCAACAGTTAGAACTGGACATGGAACAACAGACTGGTTCCAAACAGGAAAAGGAGTACGTCAAGGCTGTATATTGTCACCCTGACTATTTAACTTACATGCAGAGTACATCATGCGAAACGCTGGGCTGGAGGAAGCACAAGCTGGAATCAAGATTGCCATGAGAAATATCAACAACCTCAGATATGTAGATGACACCACCCTTATGGCAGAAAGCGAAGAGGAACTAAAAAGCCTCTTGATGAAAGTGAAAGAGGAGAGTGAAAAAGTTGGCATAAACTCAACATTCAGAAAACTAAGATCATGGCCTCCAGTCCCATCACTTCAAATAGATGGGGAAACAGTGGAAACAGTGGCTGACTTTATTTTTCTGGGCTCTAAAATCACTGCAGATGGTGACTGCAGCCATAAAATTAAAAGATGCTTACTCCTTGGAAGAAAAGTTATGACCAACCTAGATAGCATATTAAAAAGCAGAGACATTACTTTGCCAACAAAGGTCCGTCTAGTCAAGCCTATGGGTTTTCCAGTAGTCAGGTATGGATGTGAGAGTTGAGAGCCGAAGAATTGATGCTTTTGAACTGTGGTGTTGGAGAAGACTCTTGAGAGTCCCTTGGACTGTAAGGAGATCCAACCAGTCCATCCTAAAGGAGATCAGTCCTGGGTGTTCATTGGAAGGACTGATGCTGAAGCTGAAACTCCAATACTTTGGCCACCTTATGAGAAGAACTGACTCACTGGAAAAGATCCTGATGGTGGGAGAGATTGAGGGCAGGAGGAGAAGGGAAGACAGAGGATGAGATGGTTGGATGGCATCACTGATTTGATGGACATGGGTTTGGGTAAACTCCGGGTGTTGGTGACGGACAGGGAGGCCTGGCGTGCTGCGATTCATCGGGTCTCAAAGAGTCGGACACGACTGAGCGACTTAACTGAACTGAACTGAAAGCTGCAGGAGTGAGTTTAGCCAGGGAGGAAGCGACGTGAATCAGCTTTCGAAAGCTGAATGTGGCTGCGCTGAAGAAGATGGACTGTGGTAGCCGTGTTAGCTGGTCCTCCGCACCCCCGCCCCCCGTACTCCTCAAAGGAGAGACTGGGGCAAGAAGGCCCACCTAGTGGGTGATGGAAGGTGATCGCCGTGTGAAGGGGGAGCCAGGGAGCCTGAGGGAGAGGCCAGAGTGAAAGAAACAGCCCTCTGCAGCAATCACTCCCTCAGGGAAACCCTATGCGTGTGACTGGAGCACATGCTAACGCTGGAGTCAGCAGCCAGAACTTCCCCAGAGAGTGGGAGCTGATGGGGGAGAGGCGGCTCAGAGGGGCACTGAGGCACAATCACCAACAATGATGAGCAGATGATAGATGCTGTGAACAGCAGACCATCTTCCATTTCTCTTCCTTAATATCCATAGAAGTTTGCATCCAAATTACAGCATCTGGGCCTTACATATTAGGAATTCTTTATTTGATTCTCCTATAATATTGAGTGATGGGCTTTTGATTTTTGTTGTATTTAAATAATACACATGAAAAAGCACCGATGCAGAGCATTGATGGTAGAAAAATGTTGAAAGTAGGAACCCTGATAGCAAGTTTTAAGAAGACAGAACGTGATTAGATGGCATTATTATAGTAATTTTTGCCGAGCAATGTATTATAGAACAGGACATTTATTTAGCATTTTATGCACCTATGAAAGGAGGGTTATATTTTGAAAGCAGGACTTTAAATATTTCATATTTCTCCATTAATTTGGATCTGCATATATCATAAGATAATCTTTGAACTCATTTCAATTTCAGATTACTTTCAAAGAGCCTACCTCTTATTCTTGAAAAAAAAAAAAACAAGAGTGAACTGGGTAGACACAGGAGATGTTTTGATGCTGGAGGGCCCGACACCACAGGTGAAGATAGAGAAGTGAAACACCTGTGTGTGTGTTTGGGGATCACTAACAAGGTGAGACTCAGGAGAGGTGTGTCTGTCTTTCTCTGAAGGAGAGGGTCAGCAAGCACAGAGAAAGAACTCAAGCCAGGAAGCATTTAAAAGGATCCTACTAAAAGATAAAAAAGGAGACCCCGGACTGTGAAACAGTATTGTTGAAAGTATGTGGAGGCATTCCAGTCAAAGGGGGAAAGAGACAAGCAGTAAGGACACCCCGGGCAGACAGGAGTAACATTGCACACGTCACTCAGAGGTCAGATGGCTGAGCCACATCCTCTTGGAGTGGCGAGAGAGGAAAGAGAAGAACTTATTTGAATTTGAATCGGTGTCCAGGGGCTGTCCTGCGGGGACAGCTGTCCTCTGGAGGGCTGGTCAGTGCTTTGTGTGGAAGCCTGATTTTCTGAAATTAATTTCTTTATTCTGCCCTTATTTGGTACTTCTTTTAGTGTCTCTATTCAAGTATAAGAAACGGACATGCTGTTGTAGAAGGACATGCTTTCCTTCCTGGGGTATCTAAGATTTCCCACTCCCTCATTCATGGTCCTAAAGAATTTCATACCCCTAGGCTTAGAAGCTGTTTCTCCTTAAAAAAAAAAAAAAAAAAAAAAAAAAAGGCTGTCAAACCTCAGGTGGATTTGACAATATAATTTGTTTTCCAATATAATTCTCACTCTATGGGGGCCTGTTTGGAAAGATCCATTTCCCTGGCCCCTGATCTTCAGTAGAGTTTCCAGCCTGAAGCCGACGCCTCCAGATGTGATAGAGAAGCAATGAACATAGACACAAAACCGCAGCTGAGATTCTCAACAGAGCCAACGAAAGGAAACTCTGCATTGATTCTGTGTTTGTCGAGGTTAAAAAAAAATAACTAGTTGCTATGACAGGTAAGTCTGAGTCAAGCGAGAGGAGGTTCTGTTGTACAGGACTTGTTATTTAGGAGCCAGGTTCCTGCTTCTTATTCCTCTGTGTCTTGGGACTTCTGAGTCCTCTCCATTAAGCTGGCAGACGGGAAGAGAGCTAATATGTCATGGAGGAGAGATGGGTGGGGAGGGCCGTCAGCTACGCCTGAAAGGGATCGCATCCTTCCCCCTCGTCCTCTGCTAGCAGAGCTCAGTGCACACGACCACGTCCAGGAGCAGGAGGACTGGAGGGCCGCTGTTCCCAGGAGGGGCCCCGGCAAGCCCGCCACAGGGCTTGGCTGCTCCAGGCCGCTTCCCGTCACTCAGACCGTCCTCCAGCAGGTGGGCTGGGAGGACTAGTTCCAGATCAGAAGAGACAATTGCCAAGTTTTCAGGAATTTTGAAAACTGGTTCTTAAACACAGCCATTATTAAAAACTAAATTATACCAGCCTAGTATTTTTAAATGTTTAAACCTACTATTTAAATGTTAATTACTACTTTAAAAATAAATACTGACAACTCACCAGTTTTAAAATCATGGTATCACCTTTTTTTTTTTTCTGAACTATATTCTTGAGGTTAGTAATCTCTTCTCATTATAGGGGAATGCAAAAGTAGGAAGTCAAGAGATACCTGGAGTAACAGGCAAATTTGGCCTTGGAATACAGAATGAAGCAGGGCAAAGGCTAACAGAGTTTTGCCAAGAGAATGCACAGTTCATAGCAAACACCCTCTTCCAATAACACAAGAGAAGACTACATATGGACATAATCAGATGGTCAATACCGAAATCAGATTGATTATATTCTTTGCAGCCAAAAGATGGAAAAGCTCTATACAGTCAGCAAAAACAAGACCGGGAGCTGACTGTGGCTCAGACCATGAACTCCTTATTGCCAAATTCAGACTGAAATTGAAGAAATTAGGGAAAACCACTAGATCATTCAGGTATAACCTAAATCAAATCCCTTATGATTATACAGTGGAAGTGACAAATAGATTCAAGGGATTAGATCTGATAGATAGAGTGCCTGAAGAACTATGGATGGAGGTCCATGACATTGAATAGGAGACAGGGATCAAGACCTTCCCCAAGAAAAAAAAATGCAAAAAGGCAAAATGGTTGTCTGGGGAGGACTTACAAATAGCTGTGAATTTAAGAGAAGTGAAAGGCAAAGGAGAAAAGGAAAGATATACCCACTTGAATGCAGAGTTCCAAAGAATAGCAAGGAGAGATAAGAAAGTGAATCTCAATGACCAATGCAAAGAAATAGGGGAAAACAATAGAATGGAAAATACTAGAAATCTCTTCCAGAAAATTAGAGATACCAAGGGAACATTTCATGCAAAAATGGGCTCAAAAAAGGATAGAAATGGTATGGACCTAACAGAAGCAGAAGATATTAAGAAGAGGTGGCAAGAATACACAGAAGAACTATACAAAAAAGATCTTCATGACCCATTAGCCAAGGTGCTGTGATCTCTCACCTAGAGCCAGATACCCTGGAATGTGAGGTCAAGTGGGCCTTAGAAAGCATCACTATGAACAAAGGTAGTGGAGGTGACGGAGTTCCAGTTGAGCTATTTCAAATCCAAAAAGATGATGCTGTGAAAGTGTTGCACTCAATATGCCAGCAAATTTGTAAAACTCAGCAGTGGCCACAGGACTGGAAAAGGTCAGTTTTTATCCCAATCCCAAAGAAAGGCAATGCCAAAGAATGCTCAAACTACTGCACAATTGCACTCATCTCACACGCTAGTGAAGTAATGCTCAAAATTCTCCAAGCCAGGCTTCAGCAATATGTGAACTGTGAACTTCCAGATGTTCAAGCTGGATTTAGAAATGGCAGAGGAACCAGAGATCAAATTGCCAACATCCATTTGATCATTTAAAAAGCAAGAGAGTTCCAGAAAAACATCTATTTCTGCTTTATTGACTATGCCAAAGCCTTTGACTGTGTGGATTGCAATAAACTGTGGAAAATTCTTCAAGAGATGGGAATACCAGACCGCCTGACCTCCCTCTTGAGACATCTGTATGCAGGTCAAGAAGCAACAGTTAGAACTGGACATGGAACAACAGACTGGTTCCAAATAGGAAAAGGAGTGTGTCAAGGCTGTATATTGTCACCTTGCTTATTTAACTTATATGCAGAGTATATCATGCGAAATGCTGGGCTCTATGAAGCACAAGCTGGAATCAAGATGGCTGGGAGAAATATCGATAACCTCAGATATGCAGATGGCATCACAGTAATGGCAGAAAATGAAGAAGAACTAAAGAGCCTCTTGATGAAAGTGAGAGAGCAGAGTGAAAAAGTTGGCTTAAAACTCAGTGTTCAGAAAACTAAGATCATGGCATTGGGTCCCATCACTTCATGGGAAATAGATGGGGAAACAGTGGAAACAGTGACAGAATTTATTTTGGGGGCTCCAAAATCACTGCAGATGGTGACTGCAGCCATGAAGTTAAAAGACGCCTGTTCCTTGGAAGAAAAGCTATGACCAACCTAGACAGCATATTAAAAAGCAGAGACATTACTTTGCCAACATAGGTCCATCTAGTCAAAGCTATGGATTTTCCAGCAGTCATGTATGGATGTGAGAGTTGGACAGTGAAGAAAGCTGAGTGCCAAAGAATGGATGCTTTTGAACCGTAGTGTTGGAGAAGACTCTTGAGAGTTCCTTGGACTGCAAGGAGATCCAACCAGTTTATCCTAAAGGAAATCAGTCCTGAATATTCATTGGAAGGACTGATGCTGAAGCTGAAACTCCAATCCTTTGGCCACCTGATGCAAAGAGGTGACTCATTAGAAAAGACCCTGATTGAAGAAGAAGATGGAAGATTCTGCTGGGGAAGATTGAAGGTGGGAGGAGAAGGGGATGACAGAGGATGAGATGGTTGGATGGCATCACCCACTCAATGGGCATGAGTTTGGGTAAATCCCGGGAGTTGATGATTGACAGGGAAGCCTGGTGTACTGCAGTTGATGGGGTCACAGAGTGAGACGCAACTGAGTCACTGAACTGACTGAACCTCTAAAGTATCCGTGTGGTGGAAGCACTATAGAACATTCTGCTAGTGTGTATTGTTCCCCGAATTCACAATCATCACTTTACACTGGTAGCTTGAAATCAGCCAACATGGGAGTATATGCAGTCTGGCAGTAGGCAAATGCTATGAATCAAGAGGATGACTTATTGTTTCGTTGACTGCCTGGACTTAGGAAAATGTCAGTAATTCAGGTTAACTTAAAAAGTATCTTATGCCTACAGCCTTTACATTGTGGATAGGATAGCACTCAACTTGAGGAAATATTCTTCTAGTATTAAATACAGTTGTCTAATTTAGCAAGAAATTGTTTGCATCATTGATGAAAGAATGAAGTTAGAAATATGATAGTGCTGATTCCCAAAGAGGGTCTGGTTTAATGAGTCAAATTTGTATGTAGATGAGAAGCAGTTTAAAAGTAGTTCACACAACATATGTAGAGACAATAAATAGACTCGGTAAAATTAGTGAAATTGGGATGTGACTCCCATTGTCAAATTATGGTTAAATTGAAACTGTAGGTTGCTCAAGAGTATAAGAATTAAGCAAAAAAGTGTTTTATTCAAGTATAGTTGATTTACAATATTGTACTATTTTCAGGGTACAGAAAAGTAATTCAATTATATACATATATATGTGGATTGTTTTCCATTATAGGTTATAAAAGATACTGAATATATTTCCCTGCAGTCAATCCTTACTGCTTTTCTATGTTATGTACAGTAGCTTATATCTGTTAACCCTGTACTCCTAATTTATTCCTCCCCCATCGTTTGTAAAGGTAAGTTTGTTTTCTGTGTCTGTGAATATGTTTCTGATTTGTATATTGATTCATTTGCATTATTTTTTAAATTCCACATTTAAGTGGTATCATATACTATTTGTCTTTCTCTGTCTAACTTACTTAATTATAACATTCTCTAGGTACATCCATGTTGCTGCAAATGGCATTATTTCATTCTTTTTTATGGCTGAGTAATATTCCAGTGTGTGTGTGTGTGTGTGTGTGTGTGTGTGTGTGTGTGTGTGTGTGTGTGTATTCATATGTGTTGGTTTTTTATGAGAGTTGTTCCTTGTGTAAATATATTTTTGATGTGTTTGTCCGGGGAGGTGAGCTCCACTTCCTCCTAGTCTGCCATCTTATCTCGTTCACCTCCTCACAGCAAAACGGTTGAGAATCTATTGGCTGTAAGGAATTTGAAATAAAGAGTATTTAATATTATTGCTGTCTGTAAATTGTGGACTATACATCATTCATATGTAAAATTTAGGCTTTCCAGGTGTCACTACTGGTAAAAAATCTGCTTGCAAATGCAGGAGACACAAGAGTCACAGGTTTGATCCTTGGGTCGGGGAGATCCCCTGGAGAAGGAAATGGCCACCCACTGCAGTATTCTTGCCTGGAGAATCCCATGGATGGAGGAGCCTGGCGGGCCACCGTCCACGGGGCTGCAAAGAGTCAGACACGACTGAGCACACACACCTTAAGAACCTTGTGCTGTGCTAAGTCGCTCAGTCATGTTGGACTCTTTGGGACCCCCTGGACTGCAGCCTGCCAGGCTCCTCTGCCCATGGGATTCTCCAGGCAGGAATACTGGAGCGGATTGCCATGCCACCCTCCAGGGGATCTTCCTGACCCAGGGATGGAACCTGCATAATTTATGTCTCCTGAATTGGTCGGAAGGTTCTTTACCACCAGCGCCACCTGGGAAGCCCTCTAAGAATCTTAACTATGTAAAATTTACAATAAACGTATACAGGTATATACAGATACACATGTATTGTGTGTGCGTACACCTTTCCCCCAGAGACCTTTTGTTAAACACTGACCAGCGTAACCGCGCCCACTTCCGTTCAGTGGGTGGAATTCTCTGCACTTTTCTGCTTCTTCCCTGATCTCCCTTCCTTGCTGTTTTCCCTGTTTCCTTCCTGTCTTCCTCCTCCACCCGTCATTTGCACATCTTATTTCTTCAAATGTCACCTCAAGTGTTTTTGCTTCAGGGGTTCTTTCCTGGGTAAGTTTTCACCCTTACCTTCCCACAGTGAGTTCAAGTGTCCCTTCTTTACGTTCCCACAAATTCCTTATGGACTAAGTACTATTCTGATTCTCATGTCTAGCATTATATTACTTTTTGTATAGTTGTAACACATTTAAATATATATCGAAGGAATATATTGGTTTTAAATTCATGTAAATTATGTATGTGCATTCTTTTAAACCTTGCTTTTTTTTTTTACTCAACATTTTATGTCTGAGATATATTGAAATTGAAGGCTGTAGCTACAGTCTTATTTTCAGTCCTGAGCGACATTGCATTGTCCGGGTCCACCTCATTTTACCATCCTCTGCCCACACACAAGTAGATATTTTCCCAGTTTGTCGCTATTAAAAACTTGTCCTTTTAGGAACTCGAGCTTGACGGCGTGAGTTTTCTATGATTTTCACGTCAGTGAAGCCGAAGTTAAACTTCGTAAGATGATGCCAGCTAATCTTTCATGTTGTTTTTTCATTAATTAGTACGACTGTCAGCATTATATGCACATTCTTATTGATGTATCTTTACTCATATGTTTGAAACATTTTTCTACTAGGTTTTTTAATTGAATTTTGAAGCTTTCATCTTTGTGGTATATTTTGATAGCAAGAAGTTCCTAATTTCAGTGTAGTCACTCAGCCATTTGTTTTTATGGGTTATATACTTGTTTATGAAATTCTTTCCACCCTCAGTTTATAAGGACATCATTTTATATTTCTTCTGGAAGTTCTTAAAGCATGCTTTTCTCCTTTAAGTCTAATTTTAGATTGCTATTTTTTTCCCCAGTTCCATTTATCAAGTGATCTTTTCTTTCACTCTGATCCATCATATATCAGTGTATGCATGGGTCTGATTCAGGGCTATGTATTCTGGTGCATTGATCTTGATCTGCTTCTGCATTTATGCCATGCTGTCATAATCCTAATAATTTTTAAAAAGTCATTATGTTTATAAAAGAGAGGTTTTCTATTTTGCTATTCAGGATTGTCTTGGTTATTTGGGGCCATTTTTATTCTGCATCCATTTATAAGAAGCTTGTCAACTTCATGGAGTACCTAATGTCAGTTTCAGGGTGTATCTCATGTCAGTTTCATGGCATACCTCATGTGAGTTTCAGGGAACACCTCATGGCAGTTTCATGGAGCACCTCATGTCAATTTCATGGAGCACTTCATGTCAGTTTCATGGAGCAACTCATGTCAGTTTCATGGAGTAACTCATGTCAGGTTCATGGCATACCTTATGGCATTTTCATGGCATTTATGTCAGTTTCAGGGAGCACCTCATGTCAGTTTCAGGGAGTATCTCATGGCAGTTTCATGGCATACCTCATGTCAGTTTCGTGGAGTACCTCATGGCAGTTTCATGGCATACCTCATGTCAGTTTCGTGGAGTACCTCATGGCAGTTTCAGGGAGCACCTCATGGCAGTTTTGGGGAGTACCTCATGGCAGTTTCAGGGAGCACCTCATGGCAGTTTCAGGGAGTACCTCATGGCAGTTTCATGGAGCACCTCATTGACAACTGATGGGACTTTCACTTAATCTTTACTATAACTGTAACAAAAGTGACATCTTTAATTTATCAAGTCTTTTTCTATGTGGACATAACCTTCTTTCCTTTTCATAAGTCTGAAATGCTTACCCCATCCAGCTCAAAGCCCAGAAAGATCTGGAGAGTGTAGAAGATTTTCAGAGGCCTCATGGCCCGGGAACCCCAGATCTGAAGGACAGTTTCTCTCATGTGGGGACTGTGGGGGTGATCAGTTTTGCCCTCCATTCCTACTTATGAAGCTTGTTGCTCCTGCTGTTGGAAGTGCTGGTGCCTGCCAGCCCCCTCAGTTGCCTCACCCAAGGTCATGACACCTTCCCTGGTCTAGTGACTGTTCTATGTGGGAATGAAAGGTCCAGTTCTCTCCACCCATCTTAGGACAGTGCCAAACAGACATCCCATTTTTGGAATACCCCATGAAGCTGAAGCTTGCAATAAGTCTGTAGATGGAGGCCTACCTCTTCATCATCCCAATCCTGTTCCTTAGCTTTTCTCCTCAGATGTTATTCTCAAGAGCGTGTTCTGGTAAACCTCCCGTTGTGATCTCTGTTAGAGTCTGCTTCCTGCAGAAGTAAACCCGTGGCTTTCCCCAAAAGCTGAATTGGGGTCTAATTAAAGAACGTGTTCCACTGCCAGGTAGAGAGGCCTCAGAAGACCCACACCGTGGAGTCACTTCACTGCTCTGGATTAACGTCTGTGGTTTCTGAGTGGCACTGTATGTGGCCGTCACCCTTTTCCCTCTGTTCCACTGTAGCGTGAGTTGTCTTTCGTAGAGTGAAGGATGTGTGACCATAATCAGGTGGCATGAGGACGTTTCTTTGCTTAAATGAAACAGTCCTGCATCCTAATTGCAGTTACAGTTACATGAGTCTAGACATGTGATGATGTTTCATAAATCTAAACCTTGTTTCATGAAAAAACATGTAAAAAGTAGTGAAACCTGAATAAGGTCTGTAGTTTAGTTAATAGATTTGCACCAAAGACAGCTTCCTGTTCTGATCATTATATAGTTACTTAAGATGTTACTTGAGGAAGCTGATTAAAAGGTGCACAGGAACTCTGTACTATTTTTTGCAAAATTTCTATGTAAGTTTAAAATGATACCAGAATCAAAAGATTTATTTTTTAAGAGAAACTTTTTTGCTCATTGCTTTTAATCTCAGACTTACAGTAAACATTAATTTAAAAATTATACGAAGCTTTAAAAGTTATATACAGCATTTAAAGAGAGTAGAAGTGTTTTTCCACACTCTTAGCTACATAAAAGGAGGTGTGGGCTGATGAGTGAGAGATGCCACTGGCTGTCTCTGTCTGTCGACTGTCAGGATAAGAGAGTCGCTTCATGTCAAACACCGCACTTTGCTTCCAGCTCCTTGGCCACTGGAACTCTCCCAGGCCTCCCGTAGACTAGGATTCCTATCTCTGAACGTCCCAGAGGCCACAGATCTGGGGGCACTTGGGGATGGGAGATAGGTATAGGTGAGAAACTAGTCCTTTCCCAAACTTAGCATCATGTTTGGGAAATAGAAGATGGCCACATGAAAGGATTTGGCAGTCTCAAAGTATCACGTGAAATAACTCTAAATGAGTAGATAAGGAAATAAATATGGGGAAAGGTAGCAGAAAGAAGTGAGGAGGAAATATGAGGGAAGGGCATACTTCTAACCAAACTAGCTTTAATGATTAAACAAGGCCAATGTGGTTTTGTGGTGGATTTAGACGACTGAAAATTCTTTGCCTTCCCTCCCATCAAGGTGTTGGGTCTATCTCTTTCCTCCTTCAACCATGTGGTATGTGAATGCTTTGGTGAATGAGTGCCGTGGAGATGATGCTAGCCTTCAAGAGGACTGGCAGCTTCCTGCTCTCTTGAGGTCCTGAGCATCCTTGTAAGAAGTTTGTATATCCCATGGGAGAGACTACACAGCAATGTGAAGGGGCTGAGTGTGGCTCAGCCTCCACACGCCCCTGCCAAGGTGCTGTCCATGTGACTGAAGCTGCTCTGAACCCTGAAGATTGCTCCAATTGTCAGCTGCGTCCCACCTGGTGACCCAGGCAACACTTGAGGACAGAATCGTCTAGCTGAGCTCTGTCCGAGTTTCTGACTCACACAGTTGTGAGACGGATTTGATCAGGGAATGAAAGACCCAAAGTCAGTGATGTTTTGCAGTTAGACATACTCTGAGAAAAGCTGGGGAAGGAAGTCCGGCAGGGATGGTTAAAGAATCAGAGAAGTCACCAGGAGACCCAAAGGGAAAGAATTCCAAGAGTCTTAGTTCATTCATGCTGCTGCAACAAAATCCCACAGAATGGGTGCTTACAAAAACAGGCACTTGTTTCTCACCGTTCTGGAGGTGGAAGACCGAGCTCAAGGCACGGGCCTGGTTTTTGCCTGCTGAGGGCCCTCCCCGGCTCATGGCCGGTGCCTCCCTGCCGTGCCTTCCTGTGACGAGGAGTCTCTCTGTGCACTTGTTGACCTTATGGGAACCCTCACGGCCTCATCACCTCCCAAAGACCCGTCCTCCTAACACCGAGAACTTTGGCAGATAGGATTTCAACATATGTGTGTGTGGAGACCACAGCACTAAGGAAGGTTCTTGCTTCTGCAGCTGGGGTGCGCTGTAATCGCTGTTGGTCCCCAGGATAGGCGATGGGAAGGAAAAGCTGGATGCAAAGCAGGGGCAGACTGGAAATCTGCTGGGCCGAGTGGAATCCATGGAGACACACTGGAACTCACATCAGTCTCTCCCTGCATCTCACCTTGATGACGGGGGAGATCTGCAAACTCGGGGGCCCTTTGCTGCAGAGTTGCACAGGTAGCTGGGGAGAAATGAAAGACTTGGTGACAGGTGAAGGGCTCCAGTCTCTGCTGCTGCCTAACGTGGGGAGGTGACCCAGCAAACCAGCAGCAGAGGCCAGGAGGCTGAGAGACTCATTCTGAGCTTAATGGCTGCTACGACACCCCAGCTCCACAGCTCAGGCAGGTTCTTCTGCGGCAATGCTAACGGGAGCCGTGAGATGAAGGGAGACCTGGGAAGCCTAGTCCTAGCTTAGCTAAAATGCCAGTTTTGTTCTGTCTAAATGAAACAAAGATGAATATTTTTAATGATAAAATGTACAATTGACAAAGAAGATAAACATCATAAACCATTAGACACATACAGCAAAGAAAGATACATAAAGCAAAAATCAGAAGAAGTATAAGGGAAGAGAAAAAATATATAATCATAGTGAGACACTCTGACATTTCTCTGAGTATTTTATCAAGTGCAGAAAAGAATAGGAGCATCTTGAATGATGTCATTAATCATTTAAATATAATAGTTCTATTTATATTAATTTATAATAATCTTAGGTCCTACACAAATATATTTAAAATTTTATGTCTCATACGTTGTTGTTAGATGTCCAAACACCAGCTTTATATTTGAGTTTAATCCTTACTATTTCAGGGCTTAATGATGGTCTGTCTGGGGCTATATAGGCCTTTCAGAAGGACGGAGTAACTTGGAAACAACTTCAGCAAGACACATTTTAGAACTTAATAAATGGAAGCCAAGACAAGGAAACGAGTTAGAGGTTTTAACGAGCCAGCAGTGTAAGTGGAAATGACAGCGAGGGTCCTTGGCTGAGTCTGCCTCCCTCCTCTAAACCAAGTGGAGGAAATAGAACATTCATTCATCTCACTGTGCCTTATTTCATAGATCATTGAGAGGTTCAGAATTATTTAAACGGCTCCTTTTCCTCCGAGAGGAAGGCTTGCTGCATCACCTGTTTCCTTCCGGGCAGGACTCGGAGTTGCAGATAGCATCCTTTTCATCTCTCCTCAGGGGCCGTGATTGAGTTGGACCTTAAGTTTGAGTATTCAGTGGAGACCATGGGGCTCTCAAGTGACTCAGTGGAGAAGAGTCTGCCTGCCAATGTCGGAGACGCAGGTGACAGGGGCTTGATCCCTGGGTGGGGAAGACCCCAGAAGGAGGAAAATGGCAACCCACTCCAGTATTTTCGCCTGGAAAATTCCATGAACAGAGGAGCCTGGCAGGCTCCAGTCCATGGGGTTGCAAAGAGGCAGACGTGACTGAGCACGCATGCATTCAGTGGAGACCACGCCCTTTGATTCAGGTTAAATGTGATCCAATTCCATAAATAGCCTCTTCACACCAAAGCAGCATTATCACATACAGGTTTTCCTTGGCTTTCTAGATTCAGGGCGACCTCAGAATCTTGACTCTTCATGTTTCTTTTGAGGGCAAACTTGAGTTTGCCTCCTGTGTTGTTTTCCTGCCTAATGAATGCGTGTTTCTCGAGAGACTTTGATGTCTAGTTATTTCTCACCCAGAGCCACACTTTCACATGTCATCTGCAGGGGGCAGCTCCCAGGGCTTTACAGTGTCGCTAAATTAGGTAGGTGTGGGGACCACCGCAGCACCGAGTCTTTTCAGTTTACTGTTAAAGGGCCCTCTTTGGGAAAGGAAATGGGTGGTTTTTCATGTTTATTGGAGCTGTGATCCTATGAAGGAGAGAACAAGGTTCTCCACTTACATTATGCTATTATGGGATTGCAAATAACATACTGCATAACAGTGATTACAGCTCACTGAGTCTTTTGAGAACTCAGCTACCAGGGCTCAGTCTCTCTAAAGATGTTGGATTGCATCTATGGAGAGAGCGAGAGAAATTACTGGGTTCAGAGTGGGGGGAAGGGAACAATAGCGGGAAGACAACCTTTCTTCTTAGTGCTTTAGTGAGAACTCCAGCATTCCTAAGTCATTCCTCTGGCCAGTGGGACGACTGAAACGGACTGCCAGGTCTCGAGATCGCTGAGCTCCAACAGCTTAATGAGCACCTAGGCTAACAGCTCTGTTGAGAATTCAATTTAGAATTTTATGTAAGGTAATATCCACTTCCATGGGAATAAACATTTTTTGTCTACACATAGGATTTAGCTCTTAGGATTAAAACACAGTCATCTGTTGGGTAATTTCTTCTGAAATTTCTTGCCCAAATGAAAACAGCAGCAAAATCCAAAGCAGCCTTGCGGTGATGGTCATTAACACCTTCATTTTCCTTTCAGTTCTGAGTAGCTCTATTCTTCAGAGCAAACATAGACTGATTTGGGTCTATGCACAGGAGCACCGTAAACGCTCAGAGACACGCTGCTTTGCAGTAACGACTGCATCGCATTAAAGTCAGCTAGCATCTCCTGGCAGTAGAAATGTTACTGGATGTCCTTCTATTTGGGTTTAGCTTTTGTGACCTTTAGCAGCTAGCCAGCATGGAGGATGAGAGACAGACACGTTTTACTGAGCAGAGAGTGCTCAGGGTGAGACAGGCTGCAGAAAGCTATTGCTCTCATCACATAAATCACTTTGCCTCAGCAAGGTTGGAAAAATCTTAGTGATTCATGGGCACAAACTTTAATTTACTATTTTTCCTTGGTGCCACTGAGGGGTGGTAGGAAGAAGAAGCCTTTTTACAAGGAGCACTGTTCTTCTGTTGGGAAAAAAGGATGTGAGAGCGGACTCAGGGCTTGCTGTCACCATGGACTTGCTTGTCATCAAGGGGACTAACTATTGTAAAATCTTTGTGCATAATTGTTTGAGAAGACTTCAAGCATCATTCATTTCCTTTTGGACTGCACATATATGCTGAAACAGTAGACTGGTGTTTTGAATTGTTACGCATTCTGTTATGTCAGGATAAACTGAAGAAAATCATTTTCATGGGTATGTTGTTTCATGAGAACCCATTTTTGGGAAGTGTCTCTTGATGTCATGTGTGTGAGAGATGAAATGGGTTTGATAATCTAGTGAGCAACAAAATAGGCAGAGACAGACATGTACATTCCTGTTTTGGAGTTTGTCACAATTCTGAGGGGAGAAGTTTCAAACTTTGAAAATTGTGTAGCAAAGTGCCACCTCTTTGGACTCTCCTCTCACCCTTGTTTGCAACGTGCTAAAAAAAAAAGGCCTGAGGCATCTGGACTGTGGCTTTATTTCCGACAGTGCTGTCCGGCCCCAATCCCCAGCACTGTGGCTGGTACCTTATTAGTGTTCTTACTCCTGGATATATTTGGGGTGCAACAGAAGTCATCTCTGGCAGGAAGCAAACCCGAAGCAGACACTTTAACATCTCTTCTCATTCTACACTTGAGACGGTGGCGTCAGACATCGAAGCCGCGGGAAGTTCCTTGGAAAGTGATTTCTCAGCGTTCGCAGTGCACCGCAGGTCCTCACGCCTGCCCTTAACAGGTGTCCCTGGAGCTGTTTTGCAGATCGGCAGCCTGCTTTCACAGGGCCCTGCCTAAGGAGAGGCTCTCGAGGCAGCACTAACTCTGGCATGCTCTAGAATGCACCCAGCATCTCCAGAGCGTGAGGCACGTTGGCAGATGACATTTAGTTTATAAATCAAATAACACGTTCATTGTCTCCAAGGACCTGGAAATTAGCATGGAAATTAAATGAGTTTCAGGCCACCTCTGTTCTGCTTTGAGGAGAACAGCAGGGAATTTGAATTGTCTTCATGGGCACCAATAACGCTGTCATACAGGAATGTCCCCCCAGTGAGACGAGTGATGCACACATTGTGAAAACAGTAACAATGGTTGCAACCGGAAACGCCTGTTATTCCTTTCTCAGCACATTCACAGTCGGCCAGGCAAATCACATCAGTGGGACTTAGATCACGAACAGCGTTTCATCACATGCTCTTTTTACATGGCACAGGAGGAGGAATATTCTAGATTCAGCACCTGTACCTCGAGGCTGATATACTCAGGACAACTCAGTAGGAAAAAGTAGCTCATAAGCTTTAAAACAGGCACATTTGCCATTTTCCAGTTTTGTCTCTTTGAGTACTGTTGTTCTAGACCCATAGGTATTGTATTTGTGTAACAGGACAGTATGCTAATAATTTTTGTTTGATTTTCCAAAGTTTTTTCCCATCAGGCAGACAGCCTCTTAGTATTTTCCCACTTTAGGATGTCTTTGAAGACACCAGAGCAGAAGTCAGAGGCTGTTTCTGCCCCTTTTGTAATGCTGTAAGTTCTTTGAAGAAATGATGGTTGTATCTCAGAGGGAAGAAGGAGAAAATGGGCCTCTAGGGAGAAACTGGTGCAAACCTGCTACAGCAAAACCTAAGGGGAAGGGGAGATGCCCGACTGCAGTGGAACTCAGAACGGGATTTAAATACATACTTTGGATTAAATATATTAAATATATTTATATTATAATATATATTATAGAATATATTTTAAAATACATAGATATATATTTTGAAATATATATTAAATACATATTTTGAAATATATATATTTGAAATATATATTCTGACTATCCCCTACGCACAAGTTTATGGGATGAGACTCATACCCTCTCCTTTTGTGCGTGTGTCCTAGCCCTTATGTGGTACCCTGCGTAATAGTTTGTACAAATCACTCTGCTGGATTGTAGCTGCAAGGGTATACTAATGAGTGAGCCTCTGTCTCCGCTTCAAAGGCCCCCCTCCATGTTCTGCTTTTTGCTGAAACTCGACAGTCACGTGTCTGCTCTGCCCCCCCCAGCTCTCTGCTGGCTCTGCCAGGAGGGAAACTGGAGGCAGACGAGACGCTGGTGGAGGAGGAAGGCGCAGCTACCTCCCGCTGGCTTCACGTCCATGTCAGTGCCCCCCAGGAACACCTCCGCACCTCAGCGTGGCAGGTCGTTCTAGAAGGAGCCCTTGATGTTACACCTGCAGTTTCCCAGAGCCAGGGACACCGTGTCCCCTGAGACCCGGCTCCCGCCAGCCCGGCTTCCCTCCGTGGCGTCTGCTCCCCAGCGTCACACAGCCTTTCTGAGTGAGACCCCAGCACCTGCTGGCCGACTCCTCCTCGGGGGCCTGAGGGGCCAATCTGTGGGTCCCCACCTTCAAAGTCTAGCATCAGAAGTTCTAAACTGTTCCTCTGACCCTTCAGTTCTAGGGGCCGAATACGTGTCCTGCTACATTTGTGAGTCAAGCATTTGTTTCATTCATGATCTTTCAGTTCTTCAGGAGCTAGATGCTACTCTATACATGCCTTATATGAAACTCTCTTTGATAAAGCAGCGGGAGAATCCTCTCCAGCACAATGGGAATTGCTCTTGCATCCCTGCTTTGGCCCCTGATGTCTAGAATGATGTGTCGCACTTATATGCACCGTGACTGTTCCTTGGTTTGATTTAATTCACTGACATAATATGGCAAGAGGTTTGCAGTTAAAGCAGAGTGGTGAGGACCAGGAGATTTGAAATTTCACGAAGTCAGGTTCAAATTTTGGTTCTGCTGTTTAGTAGCTGTATTATTTTAAGTGCATTAGTGCATTCTTCCAAGCCTTAATGTTCTCATACGTGACCTGTATGTAATAAAGTGTCCACCTTATGCTGTTATGAACATCAAATGGGCCATTGAATGCAAAATTCTGAGCAACTAGCAAGTGTTCAGTACATGAAAGTTATTACCATTTTAAAAACAAAAGAAGTGAAACTTAGAAGAAAAGTGACCTTGCAAAGTGTCGAGCCTCGGGGGGACGGTGAACAAAGGGAATAAAGGGACCCCGTTAGGAAGACAGAAGAGAGCGGAGCGTGCGCTGGGAAGGCGTGGGGGAGGTGGTCAGTTAGGGGAGCGAGTGAGTGTGTGAAGCCGCCTGGGCTGGTTTTTAGTAAAGTCTGTCATCTTATAGCAAAGGATCCATAATGTGCTTCGTTTCGTCCTTTGTCCATTTAAAAATATGACAAGTCACAATGATGTTTAATTTACTCGGCTTAAGATAACTGAATTTCTGAACATCGAATTCTTTTTTCAAATTTAACTGCCTATGTTGGAATCCTTTCTAAAGGAGATTACATATTTCATTACCCTCTTTCATTCTTTTCTTTGACTTATACTTTGCTAGAGAAATGTTGCTTCCATCCTTGATAATATGTCAAACATTTCTGCTTATCTCTTCCTGAAACTGCTCCCTTTTCTTCCTGTTGAATTTAAGAGTTCATGTCCTTAAACGATCTTGTGACAGTTCTGTCACATCCTTAAATCATACTGTGAAGGCATAAAACTCTGATCTGCTCAAGCTGATGCTTGGAACCATCTCACTTTTGTGGAATGGCAGGCCACAATTTGCGTACAGGTTCACGCACGGCAGCTGGGCTGAGTGCCTGTCAGTGATCTTTTTCCTGGTGTGTCTTCTAGCACTTGTATGCTATGCTGGCCTAAATTAGTCTCTGCCCTTGCAGAGCAGGCTGGTAAGTTTGACAACAGCATCTCTTGTCTTCAGAGGAGGTCCCACATGAACCAAACCACCCAGTGCATATTGTCTTTGACAAATAAGTCAGTAAGGATGATGCTAACTTGAGCTGATCTGTAGCAGTTGCTCTGTATTATAAGTCACCATACTTCCTCTAACAGACATGCACACCGTTAGTGCTGGTCAACATGAATGTTATACAGAATGTTATACATTTTCGTCACGTTTTTCTGTTGTTTTTAAGTGTTCATGGTCTGTCTTCTCCATGTTTGCCCATCAACCCCTTCTCTCTATTAATCAGTTGTCCCCCACTGGAAAGGAAAGGAATTGTGTGTGTGTGTGATTGAGAGAAAGACACACAGAAGGAGGTGTAGTGGTCAAGCCATAAGGCTGTTAGAGCCGCCGGGGCGATAAAGATGGGTGTGAGGATGGGGAGGACTGGGCTCTGGAAGATTCAGGAGTCAGTGAACTGAAGGCCTCCTGGTTGAATGTAAGTGACTCTTGATGACTTTGGCTGGTCATTTGTGTACAAAGAATAACTTTATGTGAATGGACACAAGCAATTTAGAGGACCTAGGACAGATCAGGGTGCATTTGCCAGTTCGCCTTTTCCCGAAGACCCTCAAATTCCCTTTCCATACAGCTTTCTGCTTATGGTCTGCTAGGGATTAGAGATCTAGATAAGAAAATTATTAGACTACTGTCCCATTAAAGATACAAAAATTGTGAATGAAATTGTGGAATTGCATATGATTTAATCCACAGATGGTTTGATACATATAGTGGATTCTCATGTTCTTCCAGGAGAGTAAGGATTTTACAGTATGTCACTCTCATATATAAAAATAGTGAATTTTATTATGTATTACTATTAAAAATGTTTGTTGAACAGGACTAAGTTAGGAGTGTGAAGAATTATTACTACTTTTTTATTACTACTTTTCAAAACAAGTAAAGTATAATTTCATAATTGCTTAGAAATTTTATGTTCAAGAAGTTGTAAAATAATGGTAATGTGATCTTTCATTAGGAAAAATATATATAGTCACATGAAGAAATGGTACATTTAAAATGGTAGCCTTTATTAAGAATTTTATTTATAAATTATAGCAAACATGTGACTAAATATATAATTAGCATTAAAGTATTATACATAAACTGTAAGAGCTCTGTCCTAAACAAGGGTTTGAAATTTGACGTGTCAACTTAAACAAATCATAGGGTAAAAATCGTATTTGTGTGAAAATGATTGGGAACGTGTTTCTGGTTGAGGAGTCTTTGAGCCCCTGCTCTGAGACCACTCACTCCATCTTGTGTTGTGTCAGTTACTCAGTCGACTCTGACTATTTGACCCCATGGAGGCCCCACCAGGCTTCTCTGTCCATGGGATTTTCCAGGCAAGAACCCCGGAGCGGGTTGCCATTTTCTTCTCCAGGGAGTCTTCCTGACCCAGAGATTGAACCTGTTTCTCCTGCCCTGGCACACTGGCAGGCAGGTTCTTTACCACTGAGCCACCTGGGAATCCCTCTGAGTCCCTCTCAGTTCAGTTCAGTTCAGTTCAGTCCCTCAGTCGTGTCTGACTCTTTGCGACCCCATGAATCGCAGCATGCCAGGCCTCCCTGTCCATCACCAACTCCCGGAGTTTACCCAAACCCATGTCCATCGAGTCGGTGATGCCATCCACCCATCTCATCCTCTGTCGTCCCCTTCTCCTCCTGCCCCCAATCCTTCCCAGCATCAGGGTCTTTTCCAATCAGTCAGCTCTTCGCATGAGGTGGCCAAAGTATTGGAGTTTCAGCTTCAACATCAGTCCTTCCAATGAACACCCAGGACTGATCTCCTTTACAATGGACTGGTTGGATCTCCTTGCAGTCCAAGGGACGCTCAAGAGTCTTCTCCAACACTACAGTTCAAAAGCATCAGTTCTTCGGCGCTCAGCTTTCTTCACCGTCCAACTCTTACATCCATACATGACCAGTGGAAAAACCATAGCCTTGACTAGACGGACCTTTGTTGGCAAAGTAATGTCTCTGCTTTTAAATATGCTGTCTACGTTGGTCATAACCTTCCTTCCAAGGAGTAAGCGTCTTTTAATTTCATGGCTGCAATCGCCATAAGCAGTGATTTTGGAGCCCAAAAACATAAAGTCTGACACTGTTTCCACTGTTTCCCCATCTATTTGCCATGAAGTGATGGGACCAGATGCCATGATCTTTGTTTACTGAACGTTGAGCTTTAAGCCAACTTTTTCACTCTCTTCTCTCACTTTCATCAAGAGGCTCTTTAGTTCTTCTTCACTTTCTGCCATAAGGGTGGTGTCATCTGCATATCTGAGGTTATTGATATTTCTCCCAGCAATCTTGATTACAGCTTGTGCTTCCTCCAGCCCAGCGTTTCTCATGATGTACTCTGCATAGAAGTTAAATAAGCAGGGTGACAATATACAGCCTTGACGTACTCCTTTTCCTATTTGGAACCAGTCTCTTGTTCCACATCCAGTTCTAACTGTTGCTTCCTGACCTGCATAGAGGTTTCTCAAGAGGCAGGTCAGGTGGTCTGGTATTCCCATTTTTTGACGAATTTTCCACAGTTTATTGTGATCCACACAGTCAAAGGCTTTGGCATAGTCAATAAAGCAGAAATAGATGTTTTTCTGGAACTCTCTTGCTTTTTTGATGATCCAGCAGATGCTGGCAATTTGATCTCTGGTTCCTCTGCCTTTTCTAAAACAAGCTTGAACATCTGGAAGTTCATGGTTCATGTATTGCTGAAGCCTGGCTTGGAGAATTATGAGCATTACTTTACTAGTGTGTGAGATGAGTGCAATTGTGCGGTAGTTTGAACATTCTTTGGCATTGCCTTTCTTTGGGATTGGAATGAAAACTGCCCTTTTCCAGTCCTGTGGCCACTGCTGAGTTTTCCATATTTGCTGGCATATTGAGTGCAGCACTTAAATCAGCTTTAAAGAATTTGGTTCCCACTTCCTGGCATAGCTTAACATAATCCTTCAAACTAGCTTTTCCTTTAAAAGGGTTCATTACTTTCTTGCAATCCGTGTTAGCACTATCATAAGCCAGCAATTTTAAAATGACATCTGCCACCTCGACATTTCTAACTTGCCCACAGACTGCCTCTTGTAATCAGGCAGTAAATTTTGTATAGTTCTTCTGTGTATTCTTGCCACCTCTTCTTAATATCTTCTGCTCCTGTTAGGTCCATACCATTTCTGTCCTTTATCGAGTCCATCTTTGCATGAAATGTTCCCTTGGTATCTCTAATTTTCTTGAAGATATCTCTAGTCTTTCCCATTCTGTTGTTTTCCTCTATTTCTTTGCATTGTTCGCTGAGGAAGGCTTTCTTATCTCTCCTTGCTATTCTTTGGAACTCTGCATTCAGATGGGAATATCTTTCCTTTTCCTTTGCTTTTTGCTTCTCTTCTTTTCCCAGCTATTTGTAAGTCTTCCTCAGACAGCCATTTTTCTTTTTTGCATTTCTTTTCCATGGGGATGGTCTTGATCCCTGTCTCCTGTACAGTGTCACGAAGCTCTGTCCATAGTTCACACCTTATAAATTTCATTTCATTTTTCAGTTCATTCAGAGGACATTCCTTGGGTGTCCACCATCTGCCACACTATTCTAGCTGCAGTCGACAGAACTATTAACAAAGTAGATGTGGTTTCTGTCCTCCTGGCGTTTATATTCTTATGGAGGAGACAGAAAATAACCTCATAATCCAAGAAATATATCCTGCATTTTCAAAAAGAGATCTCCAAAAAAAGTAGAAAAAAGAAATGGAGAAGGAACACACAGGGACTGGAATGGCCCGTTGGCCATGGTGGTAAACAAAGGCCTCCTGGAGGACGCAGTGGTTGATCAGAGTCTTGAATGCAACGAGCATGTGAGCCAGGAAGCAGCCGAATCCTCCCAGATGGGGCCAGCACCCAGTCAAAGGGCCGGAGGCAGAAATAAGCCTGTTATATTCAAGGAAGAGAAAGAAGACCTTCGGCAAAGATGGCATGAGGGAAGAGAGAACGGCAGGAGGTCCACGTGGAGAGCTGTGTCCGCTCTCTAATACTATCTCTCGCCTGCACCTTGTCCCCTGAAACAGGAGCCAAATGTCTGGTCACAGCTCTGCAGTCCGGGCTGGTTCAGTTGAGTAGCTCTGCTCCTGGTGTCTGCTGGTCTGAAATGGGCTCACGTGTCTGAAGATCAGTGCTGGCTCCCGGCTGGGCTGTGTGCCGCCCGCTATAGTTTCTTTACAGGATAGTGACAGTATTCCCAGAGTATGAGTCTCAGCTCCCAACCGTCTCTCCAGCCTCTGCTTGCATCTTGTTTTCAATGTCCCAAGGACCAAAGCAGATCACAAGGTCGGGCCCAGGGTCGAGGTGGAAGGAGGAAGGGCAGGGCTTAGCATGCTGGAGGCGGGACGCTCTGAAGTCAGGAGTGTGAAAGCGGACCACGGAGGCGTGGCGGCTCGGGTGACCCCACTCCTTCTGTACCCTGACTCTCCTGTTCGGCTTTTCTTCATCGTTTGTTCTGTGGACTGCGTTTTGGTTTTCCCAAGAGTTTAGATGAAGTTCCTGCCACCACCCTCTAGCAATTAAAAATGATCCCAACCCTTCCTACATAATTCCACCACAAAATGTGGTCCTGCTTCAAGGTACCACCAGGGTAATGAGATGAGCTGTTGGATGTTAGAGGTAACCAGCCCTGGTCTCTGGGAGTGCAGTGACAGCCTACAGCCCGTGTGTGGCACATTCATGAACTCTGGTTTGCTACTTGGGAAGTCCTGAACCCCCAAATCTTCTAATATCTTACTTAAGACCCACCATTTTGAGACAGTGTAACAGCTAACACTGATTTGGATGGCACTTTATTCCTACTCAGTATTCATTATCCTCTGCTCTCCTGCTTCCTGGCACACAGACGTTGTTTGGGAGAGCATTATGCTGTCGCCAAGCAGTGAGACCTGTTAGAGCTAAGCCGGTCACAGGGAGTGCTTCCTTCACTTTCTCGGGGTTTGGGTGAACTAGGAACATCTCATTATTAGTGACCCAGCTAAGGAAGAAGTAAGAAAAGCCTGCTAGAGAGGTTCACTTCGTGGAGAGCTTTAACTTTCTTAATTGAAGGGACAAATGGCATTTGCAACATTCTTTATTATTTTTTCTGGACATAGATGTGATGCTTGGAGATGTGACAGCCATCTTGATAGAAAGAGGGAAAGATCGAGAGGTTGCCAGAGACACTGGCTTTCAAATCTATGAGTTTCTTAAAGCTGCCGGAACACATTCACGACGAACTGGGTGACTTGCAACAACAGCATTTATTCTTTCACAGTTCCGAAGGGCACCAGCCTGAAATGAGTCTGTCACATTGCCATGCCCCACTGAAGGCCCTACAGGGGGTCCTCCTTCCTACTTCAGCTTCTGGTCCCTCGGGCGATCTTGAGCGTTTCTCGGGTAGTGCACGCACCCCCAGTCCCACCCAGAGCCATGCCCCCCTGAAGGCCCTACAGGGGTCCTCCTTCCTACTTCAGCTTCTGGTCCCTCGGGGCGATCTTGAGCATTTCTTGGGTCCAGTCCCACCCAGAGCCATGCCCCCCTGAAGGCCCTACAGGGGGTCCTCCTTCCTACTTCAGCTTCTGGTCCCTCGGGGCGATCTTGAGCATTTCTTGGGTCCAGCCCCACCCAGAGCCATGCCCCCCTGAAGGCCCTACAGGGGGTCCTCCTTCCTACTTCAGCTTCTGGTCCCTCGGGCGATCTTGGGCGTTTCTCGGGTAGCACATGCATCCCCCAGTCCCACCCAGAGCCATGCCCCCCTGAAGGCCCTACAGGGGTCCTCCTTTCTACTTCAGCTTCTGGTCCCCCAGGGCGATCTTGAGCATTTCTCGGGTCCAGTCCCACCCAGAGCCATGCCCCCCTGAAGACCCTACAGGGGTCCTCCTTCCTACTTCAGCTTCTGGTCCCTCGGGCGATCTTGAGCGTTTCTCGGGTAGCACACGCATCCCCCCAGTCCTACCTGCATCTTCGCAGCACCACGGGTACTCGGCACTCTAGCCTTCTGTTCTCCTGCTGGCTGCTGTGCAAGCAAGTGCTGACATGAAGGTATCGTAAAATCAAAGGCGCTGAAATGCTAAGCTAACGCCTGAGAGACTGCTCCTCGAAACTTGTCTGCAGAGAGCTTCATGAACGGTTGCATGAGAGTTGGAGGATTTTTTTTTTTTTTTTTTTTTATTCACCGAAAACCTAACCTGTCTTGACTCGTATACTGCCTTTGATGGGTAATGGAGGGGTGAGACTTTAAATATTTATATGCTAATATTTTTCACGTGTACATCTTCTCATTTAATCATCAAAGCAACCCTGTAGGTTGATTAAATACATTCCAGCGATGCACACATAACGAATCTATGGAAGGCACGTAAAATGGGGTGTTTTCTTGTGGATTGAGGCGCTTCTTTTGTATCTGTTTGATAGGCAGGCAGACCACGGCTCGCAGAGCCCTTCGGGGGCAGGGCAGGGGCTTCAAGCTCAGGTCCGAGCCCACGGCCCTAGAGCGCTCACTCTGCTGCCTGCGAGCGAGCACCGCGTGCGTCCGTGTTCACTCACGCCCCACGTGCAGCGCGAGCTCTTTCCTCCCCGACGTCACAGGCCTCCAAGGTCTGGCTAGTACCGCTTGTGCACCTCTCTAGCAAGTGTTCCTTTTTCCTTTCTTGCTGCTGCTGCTGCTAAGTCGCTGCAGTCGTGTCCGACTCTGGGCGACCCCATAGACGGCAGCCCACCAGGCTCCCCCGTCCCCGGGATTCTCCAGGCAAGAACACTGGAGCGGGTTCCCATTTCCTTCTCCAGTGCATGAAAGTGAAAAGTGAAAGTGAAGTCGCTCCGTCGTGTCCGACTCTCCGCGACCCCATGGACTGCAGCCCGCCAGGCTCCTCCGTCCTCGGGGTTTCCCAGGTGGGAGCACTGGGGTGGGTGCCATCGCATTCTCCCTTTCCTTTCTTAGCTAGGGCAAATAGAGACATGCTCCTCATCCCAGAGGGTAATATGCCAAATGTAACCATAGTAGAGGTTGTTTTCCTGATTTTATGGAACTTTTATATATTCTGCTGGTTACAATGATGTGCAAAAACTGATTAAAAATACAATCAACTTATAGTTAAAAATACTCTACTGTTATGGTGAAAGACCAGATCTCACGTTAAATGCTCTTACTACAATAAAAAACAAAAAACAATGAGAAATTGGTTTTCTCACGAAATGTGCCGAGATATGTAAATGTACACATGCATATTGTCATAGGTTAACTGCTCTGAGTACTGAATAGATAGAATGTTTATTCTAATTACTTAGAATGTGTAGTATTTTGATTTCCAAACTGACATTGGGTGATCATCTTATTCATGGGTTAAACAGATTCCAGTGACGTACGCACAGCAAATCTATGGAAGGCACATAAAATGAGATTAGTTCATGTGCAGTGAGGTGCTTTCAGAAGGCCCATTTCATTTCAGGCCCCCTTCCAAGTTGGCTGGTTTAGCAGAGATTTTCATTCGTCCAAACTATGCCAATGATGCATTCTGATAATTTCTCTCTAAACTGCCGTACATTTTCCTTCAAACTATTCCATTTCTTGTAGCAACCATACTTCACAAAGCTTTATGTAACATCAGGTTCTTGTCCCTGAAATAAAAGTCTAGTGGATCCCCTCCTTCAGCTGGTGGGACTGAGACTCTCTGTTTTCATTTATTCAAATGACTTCCTAGTCACACAGAGGCCGCAAAGGAATCGACAGAAATACTAGCTGCTGAGCACTTTGGTGGTTTCAGCCATTGCCGATAGAAAGTGAATGGAATGCCTTTTCCTGACATAAGCCATCTACTTTTCAAATTTCCCTGTGCCCTTCCATATTCAACAAGCTGTGATTCAAAAAATAAATGTAATTTCCATGGTTATATTAAAAGTCTGCTCTAGATATTCTCATTGAATATTTTATCTTCTCTCAAGTGTGTGAATTTCAGATACAGATACATAGAGCTCTAGTCTGTGACCTCCTGTCTATACACTTGCTATTGCATTTGATAGAAATTAAAGCAGTCGGATCTGTAGCAGTCAGAGTTGATTGTAGCTCCTGATAAAGTTAGCCTTTATCAGTTTAAATCCTACTTTAAAGGACATCAGAACAACCAACTAGAATTGTAAAAATTATTAACGTTCCGAATGTTCTTACAAGGCATGAAAGAGAAACATCTTCCAAATTTCTTGATGCTTTCACCCTAACATAAGGTCCTTAAGTTGTACTTAACCTATAAGGCGCTGACAGATATTTGAAGACACTTGATGAAATGCTCACTAGCTCAGGGACGGTGAGCATGAAATTAAAAGACAAGAGACAACAGCAGTGATGAGTACCTGCTACCAAGAGAAACTCAAGTGGCTTCATGTTGCCTCCAACACCAATGTTTTCTAGCTCTGCATTCCGACAGGATGTGGATTCGGTTTTATTCCTAAGTAAAGTGAAGGTCACGGTAAGGGTAAAGGATTCCTTCCTGACTCACACAGTGCCATGGCCTTGTTTTGCCTGTTCCAGCACAAAAAGGGCCTAGTGCGGACAATTTTGGTCCTAGAACACTGCCCAAAACTACACGTACGTGCTTCATAGTAGAACCATGTACTTAAGTCATCAATAGAAAATAAAGTTGGTATTGTTCATTTATTTGAATATCTCAAAGCTCCCAGAGAGTCCAGTTTCTAAGAAAGACAATAAAATGTAGGACATCTGCTATTCACAGAAAGAAAATCATACTTTATATGATGTTAGCAAGGGCCATTAATTGGAATTTTTTTTTTAATTCAAGCTTTTATGCATGTTTTGGTACTTGATTACTGTATAAAACCTATTCCAAAACTTAGCTATTTAAAAGCAAAATAGGAGAAAATATTTACAAACTGTGTAGCTGATAGGTGGTTAATATACAAAATATATAAGGTACTCAAGTAACTCACCAGCAACTATGAGCATTCATGTTGCTGCAAATGACAATATTCCGTTCTTTTTTATAGCGGAATACTATCCACTGTATATACACTTCTTCTGAAGCCAGTTGTCTTTTGATGAGCGTTTGGGCGTTTCTATGTCTTGGCTATAGTAAATAGTGCTGCTGTTATCATTGGGATGCATGTATCTATTTGAATTAGTGTTTTCACTTAGCTTTTCACCTAGTCAAGCAGGTGAAGAAGATTGAGTGGCATTGCTGGGTCATATGGTAGCTCCAGTTTTAGTCTTCTGAGGACCTGCCATACTGTTTGTCTAGTGGCTGCACCAATGCACATTCCTGCCAACAGGGTAGGAAGGTTCCCTTTTCTCCACACCCGCTCCAGCATTTATCATTTGTAGACTTTATGATGATGGTCATTTTGACAGGTGTGAGGAGATACCTCATTGTGGTTTTGATATGCATTCTCTAATTAGTGATGTTGAGCATCTTTTCATGTTCCCATTGGCCACCTGCATATCTTCTTTGGAGAAATGTTGATGTAGGTCTTCTGCCCTTTTGTTTTATTAGGTTGCTTGTTTCTTTGATTTGTATAAACTGCTTGTATATTTTTGATATTAGCTCCTTGTTGGTTGCATCATCTGCAAATATTTTCTCCCATTCCATAGGTTTTTTTGTTCATTTTGTTGGTTTCCTCTGTTGTGTAAAAGCTTTTAAGTGTGATTAGGTCCCATTTGATTATTTTTTTTGCTTTTATTTCTTTTGCTTTGGGAGACTGATCTAAAAATATTGCTGTAATTTACATCTGAGAATGCTTGCCTATGTACTCTTCTAGAAGTTTTATGGTGTAATGTCATATATTTAAGTCTTTAAGCCATTTTGACTTTATTTTATTTATGGTTTGAGTGAATATTCTGATTTCATTGATTTACTGCCCAGCTTTCCCAGCACAACTTCCTTAAGAGACTGTGATTTCTCTACTGTATATTCTTGCCCCCTTTGTCATAGATTAACTGACTGTAGGTGTGTAAGTTTATATCTGGGCTCTCCACCCTGTTCCATTGATCTGTAGGTCTGTTTTTGTGCCGATACTGCACTGTTTTGACTACTGTAGGTTTGTAGCAAAAAGCAAAGGAGAAAACGAAAGATATTCCCAATTGAATGCAGAGTTCCAAAGACGAGTAAGGAGAGATAAGAAAGCCTTCCTCAGTGATCAGTGCAAAGAAATAGAGGAAAACAACAGAATGGGAAAGACTAGAGATCTTTTCAAGAAAATTAGAGATGCCAAGGGAAAATTTCATGCAAAGATAGGCTCGATAAAGGACAGAAATGGTATGGACCTAACAGAAGCAGAAGATATTAAGAAGAGATGGCAAGAATACACAGAAGAACTGTACAAAAAAGATCTTCACAACCCAGATAATAATGATGGTGTGATCACTCACCTAGAGCCAGACATCCTGGAATGTGAAGTCAAGTGGGCCTTAGGAAGCAGCACTACGAACAAAGCTAGTGGAGGTGATGGAATTCCAGTTGAGCTATTTCAAATCCAAAAAGATGATGCTGTGAAAGTGTTGCACTCAATATGCCAGCAAATTTGGAAAACTCAGCAGTGGCCAGAGGACTGGAAAAGGGCAGTTTTCATTCCAATCCCAAAGAAAGACAATGCCAAAGAATGCTCAAACTACTGCACAATTGCACTCATCTCACACGCTAGTAAAGTAATGCTCAAAATTCTCCAAGCCAGGCTTCAGCAATGCGTGAACTGTGAACTTCCAGATGTTCAAGCTGGTTTTAGAAAAGGCAGAAGAACCAGAAATCAAATTGCCAACATCTGCTGGATCATCAAAAAAGCAAGAGAGTTCCAGAAAAACATCTATTTCTGCTTTATTGACTATGCCAAAGCCTTTGACTGTGTGGATCACAATAAAATGTGGAAAATTCTGAAAGAGATGGGAATACCGGACCATCTGACCTGCCTCTTGAGAAACCTGTATGCAGGTCAGGAAGCAACAGTTAGAACTGGACATGGAACAACAGACTGGTTCCAAATAGGAAAAGGAGTACGTCAAGGGTGTATATTGTCATCCTGCTTATTTAACTTCTATGCAGGGTACATCATGAGAAATGCTGGGCTGGAAGAAGCACAAGCTGGAATTAAGATTGCTGGGAGAAATATCAATAACCTCAGATTTGCAGATGACACGACCCTTATGGCAGAAAGTGAAGAAGAACTAAAAAGCCTCTTGATGAAAGTGAGAGAGCAGAGTGAAAAAGTTGGCTTAAAGCTCAACGTTCAGAAAACTAAGATCATGGCATCTGGTCCCATTACTTCATGGCAGATAGATGGGGAAACAGTGGAAACAGTGTCAGACTTTATTTCTTTGGGCTCCAAAATCATTGCAGATTGGTGATTGCAGCCATGAAATTAAAAGACGCTTACTCCTTGGAAGGAAAGTTATGACCAACCTAGACATCATATTAAAAAGCAGAGACATTACTTTGCCAACAAAGGTCCGTCTAGTCAACGCTATGGTTTTTCCAGTAGTCATGTAGGGATGTGAGAGTTGAACTGTGATGAAAGCTGAGTTACGAAGAATTGATGGTTTTGAACTGTAGTGTTGGAGAAGACTCTTGAGAGTCCCTTGGACTGCAAGGATATCCAACCAGTCCATCCTAAAGGATATCAGTTCTGGGTGTTCATTGCAAGGACTGATGTTGAAGCTGAAACTCCAATACTTTGGCCACCTCATGTGAAGAGTTGACTGATTGGAAAAGACCCTGATGCTGGGAAGGATTGGGGGCAGAAGGAGAAGGGGACGACAGAGGATGAGATGGTTGGATGGCATCACTGACTCGATGGACATAGGTTTGAGTAAACTCTGCGAGTTGGTTATGGACAGGGAGGCCTGGCGTGCTGCGATTCATGGGGTTGCAAAGAGTCGGACATGACTGAGCGACTGAACTGGATTGAGCTGAAGCCTAGAAGGGTTATTCCTCCAACTTTGTTTCCTTTACTCAGGATTGGTTTGGCAATTCTAGATCTTCTGTGGTTGCATATAAACTTTAGGACTATTTGTTCTAGTTCTGTGAAAGATGCCATGGACATTTTGATAATGATAACATTAAATTTGTAAGTTGCTTTGGGTAGCATGGCCATTTTAGCAATATTAATTCTTCCTGTCCAAGATTATGGAGTATCTTTCCACCTCTTCACATTATCTTAACCTTCCTTTATCAGTGTTTTCTTGTTTTCAGCATATAGGTCTTTGACCTTCTTGGTTAAGTTTATTCCTAGGATTTTATTTTTTGTGTGTCTGGGGGAGCATCATTTTAAATGGAATTTTTTTTTTTCTCCAGGAGAGTAGATCTTTACTGTTCTCACAAAGGGGCAAGAGGGAAACACATAACTATATAAGGTGATGATGTGTTAATTATTTTCATTATGGTAATCATTTCACAATGTATACATATATTAAAACATCCATAAATATATGCAATTTTTGAAAATTATACCTCCATAAAGCTCAGAAAAGTAAAAATAAAAGAAAACAATTATTAGCTCATGAATTTGTAATTGGCCAGGATTATGTGTGGTCACTTTGCTTCCGTTCTGTGTGGTATCGGTTGGCCCAAATGATGCTGATAGATCCATTTATAAGCTGGCTTACCCACAGGATGAGCAAACTGTTTATTGCTATCAGCTGGTAGGTCAACTAGGACTGTTGTCTGAAATCCTTGATTCTTGCTCACATGGATTTGTCTGTGTAGTTTCTTGGGCATCTCAGAGCATGGGGGCTGGTTCTAAGAGGGACAAAGCAGAAAACATTTCTACTGTAATTTAACAGTCAAAGAAATCCCAGGCCAGCTAAAATTCAAGAGAGTGAAGGAATAGGCTGCATTTGATAAGAAGCTGGCATACATGCATTGTTGTTGTTCAGTCACCCAGTCATGTCCAGCACTTTGTGACCCTATGGACTGCAGAATGCCAGGTCTCCCTGTCCCTCACCATCCCCTGATGTTTGCCCAAGTTCATGTCCATGCATCAGCGATGCCATCCAGCCATCTCATCCTCTGACACCCTCTTCTGTCCTTAATCTTTCCCATCATTAGGGACTTGCATGTATAGGAAAGGAACAGATTGATAGTGGCCATCTTTGCATACAAGCCCTCACGCTGTGATGAATAGAGGACGGGAGGTTTGAAGCTAGGAATGAGTGGCATTAGACCTTTGATTTCTGGTCAGTAGAGTCTCCTGTCTTCATTTCAGGAGATTTTTGAGACTCTTTTTCAGTTACTGACTAATCATTTTCTCCTTTGTAAATGTCAGCTGCATGCTAATTTGCTTTAGTCGTGTCCGACTCTTTGTGACCCCATGAACTGTAGCCTGCCAGGCCCCTCTATCCATGGGATTCTCCAGGCAAGGATACTGGAGTGGGTTGCCATGCCCTTCTCCAGCGGATCTTTCCGACCCAGGGATTGAACCCATGTCTTTTATGTCTCCTGCATTGCCAGATGGGTCCTTCACTGCTAGCACCACATGGGAAGCCCAAATGTCAGCTACCAGTGTTTATTTGAAAGATAGAGAAGACTGATGTCCAACATAAAAGTCTATCAGACACAGAGAACACAGCTAGTTTGAAGATGGGGGCACTTGCAACTACAGTGCGGCTCTCCATTAATACCTTCTGATTTGACAGTCCTCAGGGATGCCTGAAAATCTGACTAGCTTCCTGGACTGTCATATTTTTCAACATGACTGTAACTAATATTAGTTGTCTTTTTTTGCTTGAGATTAAAAAAGAATATTTAGAAACCAAGATATGAAATAGCAATATAGGAAACACAAAAAAGCTGAGTTTGCTGGATTTTAACTCAGAGTATAGGAATAAATGCCTGTATTCACGAAAGTAATATTTCTGCCTCACTCCTTTAGAGAGTTTCCTCCGAGAGGCTGGCTTCCCTCTAGGCAAAACTAAAATAAGCATTGTGTGGTGCGGCGGCTGCTCCCAACGTCAGCCTGGGCATTTCAACCGCAACATAACATGGTTAGTAGTCTTGAGAGCGTCATGTCAAGGGTTTCAACCTTGGTAGGACTGACATTTTAGGCTGGCTAATTTTATGTTATAGAGGCTGTTCTGTGCCTTGTAGGATGATCAGCAGCATCCCTGGCCTCTTCTCACCAGATGCCAATAGTTCTCACCAGTTTTGAGAACCAAACACTGTCTCCAGACATTGCCTAATGTCCCCTGGGGTAAAATTGCCCCCAGTTGAGAACTACCAGCTTTTAAGATATTGGTAATTAGAAAAAAGTTTTTCTAAGGCAACTTTGTCCCCATAGTGTTCTTCTCTCTGCCCTTTCAAAGTTGAAGGTATCTTCATGACCTAGATTTAAATGAAAAAAGCCTTCTTCAATTTAAAATTTAAAGTTATAATTCCAAGAACTATAAAAATGGATGTGTTTGCTTATTTTTTATGCGTTTTACTCCAGTGCTATTTTTGGTGACCCCAATAAATGACTTTCGAATTTAATAATTTTAAGAAAGAAATTTATAAAATAGAAAACATAAGCAAGACTTCATGTATCATAGTGCTGGAAAGAACCTTCGCTATCTTATAGCAGCAGAACTAGAAGAGCTTTAGATTGTATGTTGTTCAAAAAATTCTTATTTACGAATAAAAAAAGCAAGGTTTAGAAAGGTCATTTGACGTGGTCACATCTTCAGGCTGAATCACAGGTAGAGTCAAAAGTAGAAGCCAGAATCTCTCAGTTTTGAGCCCAGCTCTCTTTCCACTATCCTGTGGTGCTTTTCAAGGGAGTCCTCCCTTATTATCCTCATGGCGCAGTATTTTTACATAAACATATGCTGCCGTATTTTTAGACAGGACTCTATAGCACTGTGGGTGTAATATTGAAAAGCTGCAGGAAGAAAAGAGTTAGGAAGGAATGCTTATTTTAAGGAAATTTCATGTCTGTGGAGTCTGTTATGATGAGGTTTAACTGTACTGATAAACACTGGATATATGCTTTCTGTTTCCTGCATTTGGCTATGGCAATATCTACATATGGAACTTTCTCCTCGTCTGCTCTCCCACTCTCAAAAGCCCTGAGAGACTGTTTGACGTTGGCACCATGCTCTCGGGAGTATAATTTGCTTCACCTGTTTAAGAAGCAGGCACGCCTAATTCCACAGTTTTCCCTAGGGTGACGTTCACACTGTGGCTTGACTGTGTTTTGACTGGTTTCCCGTAGAAATGAGGCCCTCGGAGCGAGATCAGAGGAGGAGCTCGGGGCAGCTGCCTTGCGGTGACGGGGAGAAGCGCTCAGAGGAGGGAAGCTGCCTTGGAGAAGTCTCCGAGCCCGAACCTTTCTTCTCCAAGGTTCTACTGTCTCTACCGTCTAGCTTCCTCCCAAACCTCTCTCTGTGTTGCTCGTTTGCTATTCCTGATGCCACAAAATGTCTTCTCTTAGTTCAGCCAATTCTTTATACATTTGGCCTTTAAAAAGTAGGATAACTCTTCTAAACAGCCATTTATTGAGGAGCAATTGACTGATGCTAGCAAGTGACTCAGGACGGGCACATCCTAAGGGAAGATGAGACACAGTCATCTTACTCTAAAGATGGGGAAATCGGGCTCAAGAAATGAAGGATGTGTCTGAAGACTCAACAATGCCAAAGATTCAGTGCTTTACACCAGACCCTGCCCTCCCAGTACTTCTTAAATGCACAGTCCTTAAGATGAACTAGAGAGGAGCAAAATGCTGGCATCTTGTCTGCTGGAAAGAGAGAACATCTGAGATGGGGGGTCAAAGGTAATTGTTTATGGTGTTGGAGGATGTAGTGGGTATTCTCCACTATCGTTTACCCTCTTCTCTTCAAATAGTGTTTTAAAAAATGTTGTTGTTGTTCAATTGCTAAATCATGTCTAACTCTTTGTGACACCATGGAATGCAGCACACCAGGCTCCTCTGACCTCTGCTATCTTTGGAGCTTACTCAAATTCACATCCATTGCATCAGTGATGCCATCCAACCATCTCGTCCTCTGTCGTCCCCTTCTCCTCCTGCCCTCAATCTTTCCCAGCATCAGGATCTTTTCCAGGGAGTCAGCTCTTCACATCAGGTAGCCCAAAGTATTGGAGCTTCAGCTTCAGCATCAGTCCTTCCAATGAATATTCAGGACTGATTTCCTTTAAGATTGACTGGCTTGATCTCCTTGCAGTCCAAGGGACTCTCAAGACTCTTCTCCAACACCACAGTTTGAAAGTATCAATTCTTCAGCACTCAGCCTTCTTCCTGGTCCAACTCTCACATCTGTACATGACTACTAGAAAGACCTTTTTAAAAAATAAATTATTTTAAAAATAGAAGGATTACATGAAACTATTGTTGTTATTCTCAAACTTAATTCAAAAATATTGGTGAGGGTCAATGCTCTAGTAGAAAAATTGGTATTCATGAATTCTCATCAGACATTTTCTTAACATCTGGCAAATGAACCACTTCAAATTGTTTGGGATATATGCTTGGATGGGTAGGTGAATGGATAGTTGGATAGATAAGCAGATAAACCATAGATAGATAGAAAACATAGGATTCCTGCTACATCATTAAGTATGTAAATCCTGCTTTTGACTGGTTGGAACTTTCTCCCTAAAGCTACATACGGCTTTCCTTATTTCTTTTTCATCTCTGGTACTTAGTCTCCTTCCTCTTTCCCCCAAGTGTAATCTGTATCTATTTCACTTGAGAAGGGATGAAGACTTTGAGTTTCTAAACTTCTTCTTTATGCCATCAAAGAATGTTGCTGAGCTCTGAGAAGGAGCAAAGGAAGGTCACGAGAGAGAGGAAGCGCCGATTCCTCTCGTCGCTGGTCCTTTGCAGGCAGTCAAAGCGACTAGATGTTTCAAGTTGTTTTATGATTATGAAACGTTTGAGTAGATAACAGAGTCTGTCTTACTGACATACTGATGTCACTGATCTGTTCTCGTTTGGTATCCATCATTGTGTTTGTTGTAACTGATAATTTATTGGTTTGAATGTAATGGTTCTTTTTTTCCGACAGCTTTGAATAGTCAGTAGTTAATATTATCTATACAAGTAGAAGACTTGTGTAGGATTGGTACCAAGAGGTTCCCAAACGTTCGTTCTCTGTGCACTCGACTCCTTTTGAATGTTCTCTGCTCTTAAGACCAGAAATAATTCTGTTTAGGTCATTCAGAATGATGTACTCTATTTTTAACAGTTTATATAAGAAAAAAATGGGTTTCAGTTGTCAGAATGCAACAAAATTGTTTGCTCGTCTTCTGAAATGATGGGGGAAAAACATTTTTAAAGATTCCTGTACATAGACATTTATCATAGCCTTATCTATAAAGAAAAAAAATGGTAAACATGAATATTCCAACACAGTAGATTAAATTGTGGTGCATCGAAACAGTGGGATGCTGTTCCATGAAAAACCAGCCTTCAAAGACTCATTAATTGAGAAAATGTTCACCCCAAGGGATGTGTGTTGCCTCCTCCGGTGAAGGGAGGCATGTGTTAACAGATTCCTCTCTGCTCTTGTGGAAAGAGCTTTCACGTGGGAGAAGGAGGTCAGTCCCCTGGCCGTTCTGCTGGAGGTGAAGTCTTGGGTCTGGCCGAAGAAAGAGGCAGTAATCAAAGGCTTCCCTGAATTTTCACACTTGCTTTTGGAACCTTTTTCTCTCTGGATTCTCTCTCTCTTAATAGTACATGGTGAGTATAGCGGTCCAGGAGAAAGAGAAAAACGAATCTGTTAGTCTAATCCTAAACCAGAGGGCCTGACATAGCCCCTTGTCACCCATCAGATGTGGTCAGATTCCCCAGAGATGGGATTCCACAAAGAAGCATAAAGCCGAGGCCTGATAGTAATAATGAGGGTAGCTGCTTTGAGGTTTGGGAAGTTTATGGTCCCCGCTGTCTCTCAATCTCACGCACAATATATTTTTACATTAGAAAAATTCAGTCTACCAAGCAGCATGCCTGATATATATGAAAAAAATACATACCAGTGGTATGATGGAAATAACAAAACATTAAGAATGCTTATCTGTAATGGAGAAAGTGTGGGTAACTTTTGTTAGATTTTCTTGAAGCTCTTCTGGGCTTTCTATAATGAACTTTTTTCGTCAGAATAATCACATGTATGTGAACTTCTACACACAAACATACATGCCGAAGGCATAAAAAAGAACGGTGAAGTATATTATTTCAAATTCTGTGGGTGTAAGTTTCAAGACAAGATCAAAAAGCATAGCTCAAATACGTGCATTGCTTATCTGAGAAAATAACACTGTGATTCTATTTGGATATCAGTGTAGATCTGTGTTCATCTGGCCGTAATTCTGTGCAGAGGGTTTATACCCTTAGAATTTCTGCACGAAGCAAAGCTCATTGTTTTGGGTCTGCCCAACAGCGCGGCCGTCCCTACAAAGGCTGTTTGCTTGCTGCTCCAGAGTGAAAAGAGTAGCTCACTGAGCAAAGAGGAAGACCTCCCTGCTCAGCTCAGCGGTCCCGGGGCCAGCGAGACCGGGAGTGGAAGCCAAAGCGTCAGGAGGGCCAGCCTTTCTCCCCGTTCCTCACCTTGGTGAAGCCAAATGAGGCCTTTTCCGTTTGATCTGTAGGGCACAGTACGGGGGTGGCGGCCATGCAGAGCAAGCAGCCTGGGCTGGTCCACTGTGGGCACGGCCACGCGTCCCGCAGTGGCTCCTTCGGGACCTGGTGCTGTTTGCAGCCAGATTCCTGGTGAGCGTGGCCTCTGTCTGCAGACTTGCCCTGCACTCCATCCTTCCTCTCCTCAGCAGTGTCTCAGTTGAGCTTCTTGTGTGATTCTGCACAGAATCCTAACCTGCTCCGTGTCCTGATGAAACGCTGAGAACGGAGAGAAAGAAAGGAATGAGGAGACTCGGACCTTTTCGTGTCTCACCCCTGAAAATTCCTGGTCTGTTCCCAGAAGCGCATGTCTAGCAGTGCCAGATACTTCTGGGCGCTCAGTAATTGTTCATGTTGGTGCTCAGAAATATCGGCGATTCTCAGGTGTCTCCAGATCAGAGAAGTTTCTGAGGTATTTGTGGAAGTTTGGATGGCGATGGGAGGGGCTTCACCCGTTCAGAGCCCACTCCAGCCTCTACAGGAGCCTCTGAAGCACCGCCAATGTGGACACGGCCAGGTTGTCCTAGCCAGCGCTGAGGCTAACGCCGGACGGTAAAAGCAGCCCCAGGAGGTACCCTGTGAACCCAGGAGACACCTAATTTAGTGAGAATCCAGGCGTGGTGACTTGAGTCCTGGACGGTCGCTTGGAACGCGCACTGCAGAAGGCAGCAGGCTGAGCTGCCCCCCACATGCCGCCCCTGGGCATGTGCCTTGCGTAATTCTCTCCCCAGGGTGTCACAGGGACTGTGGACATCCTGGTGTATCATTCCCATGGTGAGGCTATGAATCAGCTGACTTTGAGGTGATCAACAATGAAATTATCTAGATGGAGCTGACCTAATCAAATTAGCCTTCAAAGGCCGTCGGCTCTGCCCGACGGGGGATTTGAAGCGGGGGAGTGTGAGAGGGGCTACCGTGGCCACAGGGCAAGGGGCAAGGAGAGCCTGTAATAACTTAGAGTGGCTCCTGGCCAGTAGCCAGCAAGAAAACCAGCGCCTGGTCCAAGAGCTGCCGGGAGCTGAACAGCCTGAGTGCATTTGGAAGAGAGCCGCAGGCATCAGACGAGGCCCCAGGGCTAGCTGACGCCTGTCTTTCAACCTGGTGAGACCTACCTAACTCATACCCAGGCTCCTGACCTGTGAAAACTGTTCGATAATAGATTTGTATTGTTTTAAGCTGCTAGTTTTGTGGTAACATATTATAGAGCAGTAGAAAACTAATATATGCCTCAAAGTGCATTTAGTTTATGATGGAAAAACAACACTGATAATCTCCATGAAGGTGATCACCCAGCTTCTTACTCACCTTCAGTTCAAGGGGCTCATTCTCTTTCAAAGCAGCTCATTTATTTGCTAGAAAAACTTTTAATTATTAGACATTATAATCTTTTTCATAGAGGGTTGAAATTCACTCTGTGATTTCTATTCTTTGATCTCGGGTCCATGTTCTGCAGTGTCATAAAAAAAAAAAAATCCCCAAGTCTTGCATCGTATGTTAGTGTTTCAGTTATGTGAAGAATGCCAGCTTGATCTAACTAGATCTAATGTACTCTGTTTAAAAACTCAGACTCCTGGACTGCCCTTATCTGATCCTTTTCCAAATATTTCACCAACTCACGCACTCGGATTTGTCAGACACTCTCAAAACTGGAGACCCAGAACGTTGTCCAAGCTGTGGTCTTATGAGTACAGATCCTAGGCTTTCATCGCCTCTCTAATTTGGGTGTGGAGCAACTAACTAAGAATGTGATAAAATTTATTTTCAGTTAGGTGCCCTGGGAAACAATGACTTAAGAGTTTCGCTTGTAAGGTGTTTAATGGTGGGTGCTTCCAGAGACAGCACGAGCGAGGTCCCGGGGGAAACAGGTAGGCGGAGGAGATGTGGACACGCAGTGTAGGTGCAGCGGGCGCCTCAGCCTGCCCCCCAACAAGCTCTGGAACCCTGATGACTGTGCAGAGCGGACCTGAACTGAGCCAAGAGAAGGGCCTTTTATACTGCGACATCCACCAGTCACTGGTTGTAGCCGGCTCCTGGGGAGGAGGTAAATGCCAGACCATCAACCATGGCCGATTTCCAGGGAGGGACTAATCTACGGGCCTCGGGCCCTGGGGAAGGGGTGTCTCGGGGGGCCTGAGGTGGCAACCAACGAGAGTTCTTAGCGTCCGCTTCCTCTGCTCCTCGGACCCACCTGCTCCAGAGAAACGCTCCATCCCACCAGCGAGCAGCAGTTCCAGGATTCCTGTTGGTTTCACTTCCTGCGAAACTGAAGACAGGAAGTTCAGTGGCATAAACTGCAGCCTCCTGCCTCTGATACTCACCTCAGGATGCAGTTCGTACTCATTTTTGTCCTATATTGCCCAGTTTAGATCCTCCTCACCTTCAGCTAGCATCTTGGCTGGTCTAGGGTGTTTATTTGGTAAAATGACTCAAATCCTCATCACTGAAATGTTCGAGCCCCTATTCAGCCTTGCCTTTCTCAGGACGTATTTGCTGCGGGTCTCCATTTACTGGTCACACTGGGCAGAGAGTAAGAAAGAGATGCTCTGGTGTATCACCTGGAGGTCCGGCTGTCCTCCCTTCCCCCAGCTGTGAAACAGCTCACCCGCCTCATCCTCATGACTGGGCCAGTTTGCCCTGGCAGGCTGTTAACTCTCCCTTGCCTGCTTGTCTCTCAGCACGAGGAACCTGACATATCTGGGTGGCAGATATAGCTCAAAGTTTGACTTCACGCTTTCTGTGTTTCCTTGTAAACATATTTACTCTTGAGAACTAAGACCCAAGACACAAAGCTTGGGTGAGTGGGGAAAAACACCAAACATTTTCAGGTAGGTCACTGGAATAATGCTAAGCAGTTCCATTGTTTCTATCTTTTGATTCCAGGACCTATGACTCACATATTGAGGACACAGTACTTGATAATGGCGTTGATTCAAGGCATAGATTCTGTTCGGATGGATGGGTATAACAAGGTATCATAACCAACGTGGCACTTCAGTTGTGTCTTCAAAAGACCATTTGATTTCTCCATCATCCTAATGGTTTCTGAGGGCTGATATATAACACATGTTAGGATTAGTGGCTATCAGGGTTATATGCCCACTGACAAACTTCTTTTGCTATAAAGCAGGATCTTTTAGACAGATTCCATGTTAAACAAGACCCTGCTTCAGTGCATCAAAAATCTGTAAATCCTCAGATAAGCCAGCTAGCTGAGATTCAGAGAACATAAAAGGCAGCCTTATATCCAGAATATGTGTCAATTTTAGTCAAGATGAAATGCTGACTCTTCAAGTGATTCCATCAGAATGAAAGAGGTTCGATGCAATGAACTTGCCACTGGTGACTGGCTCCTTGAGAGACAGGGATACAGCACTGGTGTATAGCCGTATCAGGGGGACAGCGCTAGGCTTTGTTTCTGGCGGGTCGGACATTCGGCAGTGACAGAAACTAGATTGGCCTTCAAGAGTGAGAGTTACATGCCTAGCCTACGTTCCTGTCACTAACGTGACTGTGTTAACAAAACCTGTTACAGGTAGTGAAGAAGCTGGTAATGAATACAGGTGAAAATCAACTGGCTAAGTCGTTAAGTCTCTTCCACAGTGGATAAGATCTGTGGACGTTCACATGTGGCAGGAAGGTTTTCACCTTTGTGCCTGCTTCCACAGGATGCTCCTTTTTGACTTTCCTTGTTACAATCATCTTTTCCATCCCATCCCCAAATTAACAAACAAAGCCATTCACCTTTGTCAATAAATTAATATGTCTTAGTACATCAGGCTGTCTTCCCTGATAGCTCAGTTGGTAAAGAATCTGCCTGCAATGCAGGAGACCCTGGTTCAATCCCTGGGTTGGAAGATCCCCTGGAGAAGGGAAAGGCTACGCACTCCTGTATTCTTTCCTGGAGAATTCCATGGACTGTATAGTCCATGGGGTCGCAAAGAGTTACATTGTGCAGGGGGCAAGAGAATCAACATAGGCCAGGGTAAGACTGGAAGCATGTGCCGGTGTGAATCTCCCATGAATGCAGACCTCCTCAGGTCCTCCGTCCAGACTGGGATGGAAGATAGCTCTTTTGTCTCATCAGTGGTCGTCTACCACTGAAGCCCTGCTGGTTTGCTCTGCTAAAGATGCCAGAACCGATAAGCAGCAGCAGCAACAGAGGTCACGGCTTGGGTGAGTTAGACGTGGTCTGCTGTGCTCCAGGGCGTCACTTCCGAGGTCATGCTGGTGAAGTAATGGATATGTGATGTGGCCACCACCTGGTCTGTCTATAGGCCGTTAAGAATGGCATTAATTTCTTCAATTCGGCCTATACGCCCTGCTGTTTTCAACTTAACTATCTCGGTGGGGGATGTGGGGTGGGGAGTAGTTTCAGAGGCTTCCAATTAGCCTTCCTTCATGCTAGCTTTTACCCCACAGACTAGGAGAAAAACAGCAAACTCTCAACCACAAAGTACGCCGTGACATTCAGGGACTTGAGAAATGACCACTGAAGGGGTTTATGGACTTACTGCACCTCCTGTGAGCTGTCCCCACCCAACACTCCTTTCATTCCTTACCTGGTAAAACCCACCACAACAGGAGGGCTATGATGCCGCTTCGATTCCCCGGGTATAACTGTCAGCTTGATACTTGTTAAGCTTGTATTGAACACTTTATTTCATTAACGTATTATCTTAGTTTGGGCTGCTATAGCAAAACACCGTAAACTGGATGGCTTATAGACAAAGAGATTTAGTTTTCACAGTTTTGGAGGCGGGAAGACCGAGGTCAGGGTGCTGGTGTGACCCAGTGAGCGCTCCTCCCGGTTCCGGCGGCTGCCTTCCCCTCGTCCCTTCGCCTGGTAGAGGGCAGAGAGGAGGAGCAGGTTCCCTGGTGGCCCCTGTAAGACACTAATACCGTCCTGAGGGCCCCGCTTTTATGATGCCGTCTAATTCTAATTACCTCCCTGCCTCCTAATACCATCACACTGGGGGATAGTGTGTCGGTATATTAATGTGGTGGGAACACCAACGGTCAGTCTGTAACATGTATGGTTAAGCAAAGTCAACGGCCCTTGTTTCCTTTGGGGAAGCGTTGGGTAAATCACAGTTGTTTCTGTGCTGCCGTACAGTCCTTCCTGGGGACTGATCCTCTCCCTCAACTATCTAAACATGAGCTTACACCCAGAATTTGGCCAAGGGATCGTGAGTTTTCACTGAGGTGACTCCCTTTGGCTTCCCAATCTTCCACTTTTATTTCGAATGTATAAAGTAAACAATAACCTTATTGGCTGTTGTCTGTTTTGCTCCTAGCAATTTCACATTCCGTACTCCTCTGGGATAGGTTACCCTGGATGCCACTCTGAACATGCCCTTCATTTAAATAATTGTGTCCACCTTGCTTATGATGGATGAATGAATGTCATCATCTGACTTCTCTTGTGTTGAGATCCCTTTATCCCCCTTACTATTAGGAAATAACAGATTTTTGTGTCATCAGCTCTGAAGTATAGGAGACAGGCACAGCTGAATTTATCAACAACTTCCATTTCTTATTGTTTTCATAAACAGGCTGGATTTTTGGATATATTTTTAGGAATAACCAAAAGAATCTGCTGGTGAATTTTGAGTAGAGAATGAGAAAAAGAGAGAAATAATGATGACTACTAGATTTTTGGCTCTAACAAGGAGATTAAGATGTGCCTATTCACCCCCGCACTAGAATCCGCAAGAGTAGCAGGCTTGGTGGGAGAGGAAATTGGAGAAGCATGGAAACTTGAAGAGCTGGAATTTATTTTTTGCTGGAAGCTAAGACTTTGCATATAACCCTGCTACATTTCAGCTGCTTATTTTTTGGTCTGTCTGGTTAGCTTGGCATATGAGGAAAATAATCATCTGTCTCTAATTGGAGCTTACTTACCAAGGTTTGACTCTGAATCAAACCAACATCTGTGGTGGTAAAACATGAGAGAAAGGAAGAAGTCAAGATGCTTGGCACTCTTCCAGTTCTTCGTATTTCTCAATATTCCATATGGCTCTGTTTCTTGGGCTGCTGGAAGCAGCTGCCTTTCAGGATTTAACATCTGCATGGATTAAGAAGGAGATGGAGGGAGAAGGTACCACCACTGCCATTAAACATCATGGATTTTCAAGGAAATTAGGTAAGACACATCTCTGAAGAGCACACTCTACTGGAAATGGCTCTAATATTATTCAGGGGCTAGAAAATCTGACCTTCTCTTCCAGACTCATTAATGGGGTAGCTAGTTCTCCTTACTGCACTGTTACAGCTTCCCTGAAAGAATTAACCATCAGATTCAAATGCTAGTTTGTCAGCAAGCTTTCCCCTCACTGATTACAGGGGAGACTGAGCCAGCTGCCTCATTAAGAGTCTGGCTTTTAGATAGAGCAGATTATGTCAGAGAGCAGGAAATGGTTGCACTATTTCACAAATGGGAAAATGGGGGAGTAAGAAGAAGTTTTTGATTTTTCTAAATTCATATTGAAAAAGGCCAAAACTGTAAAAGAGGGTTACTGGTCAGTTTCTGGATCAGTTACAGGGAAATCTGTCCTGTGGCATAGAAAAATATGGAAAAGAAATTGACTAGGACAGCATTTATGTTCATTGGCATGCTGATAAAATGATGACAGTCAGATTGAAAATATGATCCTATAGGCAGAAGTAGATTTTAATGGTCTAGTTCTCCACCTCTACCCACTCCAGTATCCTTGCCTGGAAAATCCCATGGACAGAGGAGCCTGGTGGGCTGCAGTCCATGGGGTCACAAAGAGTTGGGCATGACACAAAGAAGTCAGGCACACTTCACGTGACACTTCTCCACCTCTGAAAGGCTTACTTTAGCCCATTTGTGAAGGACTACATAAGAAAAGAGGCTGGAAGCCCTTCCAACCTCCCTCAGACAAATGTTGAAAGTCGCTCAGCAATGTCTGACTCTTTGCGACCCCGTGGACTATACAGTTCATGGAATTCTCCAGGCCAGAATACTGGGTGGGTAACATTTCCTTTCTCCAGGGATCTTCCCAACTCAGGGATCAAACCCAGGTCTCCTGCATTGCTGGCAGATTCTTTACCAACTGAACTGAGGCATTTCCAATTTCTATTGAGGATACACTAATTTTATTTGCTTGTTTACTAAAGCTCTCTTTTCTGGGGTACTGGAGATTTGAGTCTCAAATTTCTTTGACACTTTGAATTCTCCTACATTTTGTGGTTTCTGGAATCATATCATGCTACTTTCTAATTTAGAAAAATTCAAGATGGAAAAGAAATTCCCCAAAGCAGTCAAACTTGGAGCTTTAAGTTATCCAAGATGGTTAGTCAAAAAGCGCCATCTCAGAGAATAAAGACCTCAGTCAGTGAATGCATTGGGAGGAGGAAATAGAGATGGCAGCTGAACACTGGGAGCTGGGGAGTTAGGGTCAGGAGAAGTCTTTCTTCATTGTGTGCAGTGCTATTTGCTTCACACACATTTTACAAACACTGTGTTACACAGTTACAGAGCAACTGGAGAGGCAGTTAAGTCAGGAAGTATAGAAATAGTCCAGTCTTTTGAAGTTTGTGGTGAGGATGGCAATAGTTGTCCAGGGATGTCTACCTCCCCATCTCCAGAATCTGTGGATATGCTACGTACACGGCAGAAGGGACATTGAAGATACAGTGAAGGTTGAGGACTTTGAGACGGGAGATTATTCTGGATTATCTGGGTGAATCCAGTCTAATCATGAGTCCTTAATGTGGAAACCTTTACAGCTGGATCAGAGAGAGCTGCTGTGATAGACGAGAGGTCAGAGCATCACTGTGCTAGCTTTGAAGATGGAAGAGAGAGGCTAGAGCCAAGAAGGCGGGTGGCTTCTAAGACCTGAGGGAGGGGAGTAGGTGGGTTCGCCCCTAGACTTCCCAGAAAGGAATACACCTTTGCACATACCCAGTGAGAACTTGTTGGATTCCTCACCTCTAGAACTGGAGATTGTAAATGTGTACTGTTTAAGCTGCTACCTTCCTGCCAGTTTGTTACAGTGGTAATAAGAACTAATGTAGATTACATCTTTAATAAAATTTACTATAACTGAAAATCCTGGACATACAAATATGCTATAGTCACCAAGACATGAAGTACAAAAACATGGGCAGATGGCCCTAGAGTAGCCATTTTTTTTTAAAAGAAAAAGAAAACTTTAAAAAATAAATTTATGTATGTGTTGTTTTTCTGATTCTAGAAATAATTTCTGTTCAGTACAGAAATTCTGGAAAGTAAATAACATTATAAATAAAAGAAGAAAATATAATGGCTTAAAACCTCAACATTCTTTGTCATTACTATCTTCATATTCTTATAATCTTACTTAAACTCTTTCCAAGTGTGAGTATGTATATGTATGTACATATATGTACATATACATACATATACATTTGTATTGTGTTCATATGTGTATATATATACACACACACACCTGAACATAAATACACATACAGAATACTTGGAATTTTATTATTTACATTGGGATTCCCAGGTGGTGCCAGTGGTAAAGAACCCTCCTGCCAATGCAAGAGACCTAAGAGATGTGGGTTCGATCCCTGGGTGTGGAAGATCCCCTGGAGGAGGGCATGGCAACCCATTCCAGGATTCATGCCTAGAGATCCCATGGACAGAGGAGTCTGGCAGGATGCAGTTCATAGGGTCAGAAAGAGTTGTACTGACTGAAGTGACTTATCACTCGCAAAGACAAAAAACCTAATTAGAACCCTTACTCTGCCATGGGAATGGTGGATCCAATTAATTGTAAAGGCTCTGTTTTCCTGACCCCCTTAAAGGATTTGTGAAGGCACTCATACACAATCTATGTAGTTACCAAGCAAGAAACTTGGCAGGCATCCTATCTATCTCTTTCCCCCTCATTCGTCATCCTCTATCCATCATTAACCTCTGCCAATGATATTGTCTTAAGACATTAAACCTATTCCTTCCTTCTCTGCTCCTACTGCCCCATCTAAGCCGTCGTCATAGTCTACCTAGACTATGTCATTGGCCTCCTACATTGTCTCATTCTGGTTCTCCAAAGCATGTCTTCTCATGCAACCAGAGTTACATTTCCAAAATACATATCAAATATTTTGCATAAAATAATTCAGTGATTTTCCATTGCTCCAATGGAAAATTTGGATTTGACCAGACTATTCTGAATTTTACCAAAAATTATTTGCATGGTGTGCCTTCTTCCTACTTATCCAGTATTTTCTTGTGTAGATGAATGCTTTGGGGTGAATTTAAAGAAATTTCAAGATTCTGGTCTCAGTCATCACTGTATATAGTAGGGAGAAATGAAAGAAAATGTTCCTATGAATTAATTTTAAGGAAATTATGGGTAGAGATGCCCCTGCTGAAAATTAGGTTCCATGTGGTGGATATTTCTCCTTTTTAAGCTAAACATTATATGGCAAACATATTTCTGTGTCATTAGAAGACTTGCCAGATGTAGGAGAGGAGAGTAGAATAGGGCTTGGAGGTAGTATGGTCCAAGGAATCCCCCCACAAAAGAGTAAATAGTAGTGGTCTGTAGAGCTTGTTAAAATAAACCCCAGGATTCCTCTGTTGATGCTGCTGCTGGGTTTCATGATAAACATTTCACTCACTGGTCCTGGGAAGTATCTCCTCTGCATGCCTCAACAAAGTGAACAAAAAATAAGCTGACCTTCATTGAGCACATGTGCTATGCCAAAAATTATGATGCTTAGAGATGACCCGAAGTACACAAGAAAAGTCAAGCCAATCTAATCTCAGTCATTCTGCAGAAGAGGAAAAGAGGTCCGTATTTAGGCATTCCTCTGAACAGAAAAACTCATGGAGAACTCGAGGAACTGGGGTAAATTTCCAGGAAGTGGGTGCCTGCCCGCTTCGGAAACGGATGGAGGAGAAGCAAAGGGTGAGGAGCAAAGGACGAGCTGCTCAGAGTCGGATACTGATGGTCTTCAGCCCATTTGCTGATGACACGTTAACTTGGTGGGTGTGGCCCTTATTATTTTCAAGTATTAGTTGGCTCCTCCCATTTTGTTCCAGGCAGATTTTGATGCTGATTATAAGCTGTGTAAAATATAATGAGATAACATTTATTGAAAGCAGGTGACAAATTTCCAAAAAAGGTCAGGGATCATAAAGTAGGAGAAAGAAAAGTAGAGAGAAGTGATGCCTATGAGATAGTTGTTTATTCTAAAGCCCCAGATGCAGCTAATGTGCCTCTTGCAGACAGTGATGATTCCAGCCTTGTAAGCATAGGGTAGTAGGGTTTAGCCAGCAGATAGGGTCTTTACACTTTAGGAGGCTGACAAGTAGACAGATTCCCATTCTGTGTTATCCACAAGTATCTCCCACTACCTCTTTCAAAATATTCGTCATACTTAATGGTTATCTGAGTAGTGTCTAATTTCTCTGTTTAATCTCCGTTAAAAACTTGATCTGGAATGTATAGTAATGCATTCTATCATGTAACACGGAGACTAGCATTTAGTAATTAAGCTCAAGAGCATTGGATGAAGGCAAGAGAATCATAAAGAAATGTGGGAGAGTTAAAATGGATTCTCTCAAACCAGACAATAAACTTTCTTTCTCAAAACACTGGCCCCTATGGACGTATAACACGCAGTCACATGAACGGTGCCGTGATTGTTGTTGTTCAGTTGCTCAGTCATGTCCGACTCTTTGTGACCCCATAGACTGCAGCACGCCAGTCTTCCCTGTCCTTCACCGTCTCCTGGAATTTGCTCAAACTCATTTCCATTGAGTGGGTGATGCCATCTAGCCATCTCATCCTCTGTCGTCCCCTTCTCCTCCCGCCTTCAATTTTTCCCAGCATCAAGGTCATTTCCAGTGACTAAGCTCTTCGCATGAGGTGGCCAAAGGATTGGAGTTTCAGCTTCAGCATCAGTCCTTCCAATGAACACCCAGGACTGATTTCCTTTAGATGGACTGGTTTGATTTCCTTGCAGTTTAAAGGACTCTCAAGAGTCTTCTCCAGCACCACAGTTCAAAAGCATCAATTCTTCAGTGCTCAGCTTTCTTTATAGTCTGACTCTCACATCCATACATGACTAGTGGAAAAACCATAGCCTTGACTAGATGGACCTTTGTTGGCAAAGTAATGTCTCTGCTTTTTAATATGCTGTCTAGGTTGGTCATAGCTTTTCCTCCAAGGAGCAGGTGTCTTTTAATTTCATGGCTGCGGTCACCACCTGCAGTAATTCTGGAGCCCAAGAAAATGAAGTCTGTCACTGCTTCCACTGTTTCCCCATCTATTTGCCATGAAGTGAGGGGACCAGATGCTATAATCTTTGTCTTTTGAATGTTGAGTTTTAGGTCAGTCTTTTCACTCTCCTCCTTCCCTTTCATCACGAGTTGTTTTAGTTCCGTTTTGCTTTCTCCCATAAGGGTGGTGTCATCTGCAAATCTGACTGGGCTTCCCTTGTGGTTCAGATGGTAAAGAGTGTGCCTGCAGTGTGGGAGAGGCAGATTCTATCCCTGGTTTGGGATGATCCCCTGGAGAAGTAAATAGCAATCCACTCCAGTATTCTTGCCTGGAAAATCTCATGGGCAGAGGAACCTGACAGGCTATAGTTCATGAGTAGCAAAGAGTCAGGCATGACTGAACGACTTCACTTTCACTTTCATCTGCATGTCTGAGGTTAGTGACATTTCTCCCAGCAATCTTGATTCCAGCTTCTGCTTCATCCAGCCCAGCATTCCACATGATGTACTCTGTATATAAATTAAATAAGCAGGGTGACAATATACAGTCTTGACGTACTCCTTTCCTAATTTTGAGCCAGTCTGTGGTCCCATGTCCAGATCTAACTGTTGCTTCCTGACCTGTATACAGGTTTCCCAGGAGGCAGGTAAGGTAGTCTGCTGTTCCCATACCTTGAAGAATTTTCCAGTTTGTTGTGATCCACACAGTCAAAGATTTTAGCACCATCAACAAAGTAGATATTTTTCTGGAGCTCTCTTGCTTTCTCTGTGATCCAACAGATGTTAGCGATTTGATGTGTCATGGTATATATAAATAATCTGCTTTGGTTGGACGTCTTGTCTATTTCCCGTAGCACTCTGCCGAGTTCTTCATCACATGTCTTTACTACTGTCACAGCCAGACTGGATTTCTGGAGTGAAATCACATACTGAAGGATGTGAACTATTAGAAATGAAGTATTGCCTTCTCTTCATGGTGTAACGGCCTTAAATACCAGCTGGATGTTTGTATCCCTCTCTCTGTTAGTCCCCACATTCAGGGATCAGTTTAAACCTGTGACTTCCCAGAAACTACTGCACATTCTAAAAGGCATTGTGCACAGACCCTCCCCATTTTTGTGCCCACCATGGGCTATCATGTGCCGATCATGCATTGTTTGTAGGCAGAACGACACCACTCCACCAGGATGTCCATGTCCTAATCCCCAAAATTTGTAACTACATTATCTTGGGTGATAAGCAGGAGTTAAGGTTATAGATGGAATTGTTTGCTAATCAGCTGACTTTAAAATAAAGAGATTATCCTGGATTATTCTGGCGAGCCTGGTGACAAAGTTCCTTCAAATGTGGAAGAAGGAGACAGAAGAGTTAGTGTTAGCATGGAAGGAAGTAAGAGAGACTCAAGCGGCCATCACTGGCTTTGAAGACAGACAAGGGCCAACAGCCAAGGAATACGGGCAGGCTCTAAAAGCTGGAGAAGGCAGGAAGGTGGATTCTCCTTCAGAGTCTCTAGAAAGAACCAGCCCAGCCAAAACAGTGATCTAATCCCAGTGAGATCCATGCTGGAATCCGAACTTTGAGAACTGTAGGATCATAAATCTGTGTTGGTTTAAGCCACCAAGTTTGCTGTGATTTATGATAGCAGCCACAGGAAGCCAGCGCAACACTCTCAGCTTCCAAGGCCCAAGCCTATCCACACATGTGCTCTCTTTGTCTAGGAAAATAACTCTTTCGCCTTCCCAGCAGCAAACGCTTAGCCAGCTGTCCATGCTGCCGTACCTTCTGCTTTATGGTTGTGCCCCTTGAGACACGAAAGAAAGAGAAATTCAGAGGAAGGGGACTGTCAGCTCTAACTAAGCTCAGAGCGCCAGTTTGGAATTTAAGCTCATCGATGTCTGACCAGCAGATCCAGTGATTTTGACAAATGCCATCTCTTGGCTGCACCCCCATGACTTTTGGCTCTTGTCCAGCACTCTGCCTCCTTTGACAGATGCCAATCAGCATATATTCTCCAAAGGAGGAAACGGTCTGTTAGCACAACTTCTTAACCTATTTCAGAAGCCCTTCTCCTTCACAGATTCTAAACTGAAAAATCTTTACATGCTTTTAGTTACAGGCAGCAGACATGGATATGGCAGATGTTCTTAAACAAGGTGATTGCTTAGCCAATGTCTATTGCATCTTTTCTGTTAACAAATCCTAAGAGGAGACCAAGCTCTGTGTGAGTCTCTGGGAAATAGATTCTTGTTTTATGGGACTCCTGTTGCAAGTCCCAGGGAACTCTAACATCAGTCATGGGAAGCCACTTCAGTGTAGGAATTTAACAAATGTACAAACTCCTGGCATAAGAACAATGCTCATGGTTCAGGTGTTCAGTCAACAGTGCCAATGTCAGATCCAGATTCAAGTAATGCTTGATGGGCACCCACGGCGCAACAGACCCTGTGCTAGGAACATTCACCTTATCTCACCAATTTTCACAACAGCCCTCACTTTACAAAGGAGAAAACTGCGGTTCATGAGGGCTAAATGCATTTCCTCCAGCTCATACAGGCTGGTAGCAGAGCCAGGATTTGAACCTTCAGCCTTTCGGTGTGGATTCAATGCTTTTTGAAATCTGTACAGTCCCAGCCTCCCACACTTAGACTCGGAGATGGAGGAGCACGGCATGAAACCAGTGCCCCCTGCAGCTTAGCTCAGTGGCCAGCATCCCAGGTCGATGCGTCCTGTCAGGCACCCTGCTCGTGGCCACCTGTCGTGGCCAACACAGAGTAAGAGGCTGTTAGCTGAAGCCACAGAGATGAAAACCCACAGCAGCCTAGGAGCAGAAAGTGTAAAAAGGGGAGATTGTGGGATTTTCAAAAAGGAATCTGGTAGTCCGAGTGCAACCCCACAGAGAGAATCACATGAGTATTTTTAATTATGGAAACATTATCTAAATAAAGGAGACTAGAATCCCAGCATTCTAGAACTAGGGGGTACCTAGGCATCATCCCATTCTATTCCTCACTTCAGAGGTGAGGAACCTAGGGGTAAGAAATATTAAGGTTCTGGCCAAACTCTTATATGAAGCAGTCATGCAGGTTGAGTTACAGCTTCTCATGAGTTAGACCAATGTTTTTATTTATGCACAATGTTATCTCGCCTGGAGAATGGTCATTTAAAATAATAGCACTTTGTAATATGGCTATATAATTTTCACATATTTTTATGGAAAAAAATGCCATTTCTTCACAATAACAGATTCTGTTAAAATGACTAAAAAATGTAATAGAGCTCCAGTGCATTTTGCAGCCTTTTAGTTTAAGATCCAGAGGTGAAAAGGAACAAGCAAGCACATATGATTTGTCTGCATGAGTGGATCTTTTGATTGTGGCTTTTCTTCAAATGAAACAATTAGGGTAAAATAATGAGTCATATACTTAAAGAGAGATTTTTACCTTTCATTGAAATATAAATCATTCCTCTTAATAATGATAAAATATCAACTGAGGAAAGCATAAAAATGTTTTTGTTTCCAAAGCAATAGAATGACCAGTAACTTTATCCCCAGTGCTTATACTTGCTACATGTGAGTGTGCCGTGAAAAAGGAAAGTCAGAATGAAAATGGAACAGCATCTACAACAGCTCAGTGCAGCCATCCATCTTCTTAAGTTGACAATGAAAATCCCTCGCCCTAGATTCCTTCATTGATCCTGATGAAGGACTCTGATGGTTTCTGATAAGAGGCAGTAAAAAAAACAAAAACCTCTGAGGAATGAAGAGAAAAACTTTACATGGTGCACAATATATACCAATTTATAGTCAATTAAACATGAATTAAATTTGAGGAAATTGACTACTGAGTGTTCCTATAATTTTGATTTGTATGTACATCAGAAGACTTCTTCTTTAGATATACTGTACCAGTTCAGTTCAGTCGCTCAGTCATGTCCGACTCTTTGTGACCCCAGGAAAAGCAACACGCCAGCTTCCGTGTCCATCACCAGCTCCTGGAGCTTGCTCAAACTCATGTTCATCAAGTCAGTGATGCCATCCAACCATCTCATTATTTGTCATCCCCTTCTCTTTCTGCCTTCAATCTTTCCCAGGATCAGGGTCTTTTCAAATGAGTCAGTTCCTCGCTCACATCAGGTGGCCAAAGTACTGGAGCTTCAGCTTCAGCATCAGTCCTTCCAATGAATATTCAGGGTTGATTTCCTTTAGGATTGAATGGTTTGATCTTCTTGCAGTTCAAGGGACTCTCAAGAGTCTTCTTAAACACCACAGTTCGAAAGCATCAATTCTTCGACGCTCAGCTCTCTTTATGGTACAAATCTCACATCCGTACATGACTACTGGAAAAACCATAGCTTTGACTATATGGACTTTTGTCAACAAAGTAACGTCTCTGCTTTTTAATATGGAGTCTAGGTCGATTATAGCTTTTCTTCCAAGGAGCAACCATCTTTTAACATCTGCAGTCACCATCTGCAGTGATTTTGGAGGCCAAGAAATTAAAGTTAGCCACTGTTTCTATTGTTTCCCAATCTATTTGCCATGAAGTGATGGGACCGGATGCCATGATGTTAGTTTTTTGAATGTTGAGCTTTAAGCCAGCTTTTTCACTCTCCTCTTTCACTTTCATCAAGAGGCTCTTCCTCTTCGCTTTCTTCCATTAGTGTGGTGTCATCTGCATATCTGAAGTTATTAATATTTTACCTGGCAATCTTGATTCTAGCCTGTGCTTCATACAGCCCAGTATTTCACATGATGTTCTGCATATAAGTTAAATAACCAGGGTGACAATATACAGTCTTGATGTACTCCTTTCCCAATTTGGAAACAGTCTGTTGTTCCATGTCCAGTTCTAACTTTTGCTTCTTGACCTGCATACAGATATTTTAGGATGTAGGTAAGGTGGTCTGGTATTCCCATCTCTTTCAGAATTTTCCACAGTTTATTGTGATCCACACAGTCAAAGGCTTTGGCATAGTCAATGATGCAGAAGTAGATGTTTTTCTGGAATTCTCTTCCTTTTCATTGATCCAGCAGATGTTGGCAATTTGATCTCTGGTTCCTTTGCCTTTTCTAAACCCAGCTTGAACATCTGGAAGTTCACGGTTCACGTACTGATGATGCCTGGCTTGGGGAATATTGAGCACTACTTTACTACTGTGTGAAATGATTGCAATTGTGTGGCAGTTTGAGCATTCTTTGGCATTGCCTTTCTTTGGGATTGGAATGAAAACTAACCTTTTCCAGTCCTGTGGCCACTGCTGAGTTTTCCAAATTTGCTGGCATATTGAGTGCAACACTTTCACAGCATCATCTTTTAGGATTTGAAATAGCTCAACTGGAATTCCATCACCTCCACTATCTTTGTAGTGATGCTTCCTAAGGCCCACTTGACTTTGCATTCCAGGATGTCTGGCTCTAGGTGAGTGATCACACCATCGTGATTATCTGGGTCGTGAAGATCTGTTTTGTACAGTTCTTCTGTGTATTCTTGCCACCTCTTCTTAATATCTTCTGCTTCTTTTAGGTCCATACCATTTCTGTCCTTTATTGAGCCCATCTTTGCATGAAATGTTCCCTTGGTATCTCTAATTTTCTTGAGGAGATCTCTACTCTTTCCCATTCTTTTGTTTTCCTCTATCTCTTTGCACTGATCACCAAAAAAAGGCTTTCTTATCTCTCCTTTTACTCCTTGGAACTCTGCATTCAGATGGGTATGTCTTTCCTTTTCTCCTTTGCCTTTCACTTCTCTTCTCAGCTATTTGTAAGGCTTCCCCAGACAACCATTTTGCCATTTTTCATTCTTTTTCTTGGGAATGATTTTGATCACGGCCACCTGTACAATGTTACAAACCTCCGTCCATAGTTCTTCTGGCACTCTGTCTATCAGATCTAATCCCTTGGCCCTATTTGTCACTTCCACTGTATAACCGTAAGGGATTTGATTAAGGGATTTGATTTAGGTCATACCTGAATCTGAACTATCAAGGATGGAAATCGGTCCTGAATATTCATTGGAAGGACTGATGCTGAAGCTGAAACACCAATACCTGGCTACTTGATGTGAAGAACTAGATCATTGGAAAAGAGCCTGATGCTGGGAAAGGTTGAGGGCAGGAGAAGGGGACGACAGAGGATGAGATGGTTGGATGGCATCACCCACTCAATGGACATGAGTTTGAGCAAGCTCCAGGAGTTGGTGATGGACAGGGAAGCCTGGCGCGCTATAGTCCATGGGGTCACAGAATCAGACACAACTGAGCAACTGAACTGAACTGAATGGTGTAGTGGTTTTCCCTACTTTCTTCAATTGAAATCTGAATTTGGCAATACGGAGCTCATAATCTGAGCCACAGTCAGCTCCTGGTCTTGTTTTTGCTGACTCTATAGAGCTTCTGCATCTTCAGCTGCGAAGAATATAATAAATCTGATTTCGGTATTAACCATCTGGTGATGTCCATGTGTAGAGTCATCTCTTGTGTGGTTGGAAGAGGGTGTTTGCTATGACCAGTGGTAAAACTCTGTTGACCTTTGGTAAAACTCTTGGTTAAACTCTGTTAGCTTTTGCCCTGCTTCCTTTTGTACACCAAGGCCAAACTTTCCTGTTACTCCAAATATCTCTTGACTTCCTACTTTTGCATTCCGGTCCCTTGTGATGAAACGTTTATCTTTTTTTGGTGTTAGTTCTAGGAGGCCTTGTTAGTCATTGTAGAACCATTTAACTTCAGCTTCTTTGGAATTAGTGGTTGGGGCATAGACTTTGTTCTTTATGACTGAATGATAAGCACAATTATATCCCCACCACAATGTTTACTGTAGTTGATGGAATTTACATGGGTGTGTGTGCACTTGAGTGAATATATGTCTGCATATTTTTACATGATTGCAAACCTGGTAAGGACTCATCTAAGTTGAAAGATGAACTAGAAAGCATGCTAGGTGTTTTGTAAAATGAGTCCTTAGGATTTGGGGTCTCAATGATCTAACGCCTAGAAGGGGAATCAGGAGTGATACTGAGAGCTGAAATTTGATTCCGAGTCAGTTGGTAAGCTAGTAATTTGTTCTCTGCTATTTACAGAAACTGTGTGATTTTTTTTTCACAGTTCCTTCAACATCCTGGTGAGGCTGCTGTTGTTTTCCATCTCATATAGGAAACAAACTAAATATGGAATGCCTAAGGGGTGCAATTATGTGAAAAAAAAAAGGGAGGTGGGAAATGATGGCTGAAGATCTGCATGCTGGAGAGTCTTAGCAGTGCCAGGTTGAAAAGGAGACCTACTTGGCAAGGACCTGTCTCGGTGGTGCCAGCACAGGAGGGCAAAACCTGAAAGTAGACAGCGGGCAAATTCTTCTCTGGGCAGTTCAGTTCACTTCGTTGATTCTTTTTTTTTGGCTGGCTCTGTTTGCTTGGCTCAAAATTTTGTTTTTATTTTGGCATCACTGATTTCTTAGGGATCTTGAGATGATTCTAAATTTAGCAGTGTAGTTTAAGATGTTTTAAGTTTAGTATAGAGAAAACACTAGAAATCTCCATGAATAAAATATGGACAAAAAGTGTTCTTCAGCCATCGGAAAGGGAAAACAGATTGTGCCTATATGTGTGTGATTATAGTCACTGTAACCATTTCTTACCTTGCTAACCACAGAGTCATAGGTTACAGCTGATACTCACCAAAACTAGAAAATATTCTACAACATCTTTATTGGGGCAGTAGTAATGTAAGAAGATTGGAAAGAAAATATCAGAAAAGTACTAATAAAAAGTAATCCAAGTGATCATCTTTTAATAAAAATAAACCATTCTGAATTTGCAACATGGTGGGAATAATGAGAATACATTTCCCATTAAAAATGTCTAAAAGAGCTGAGTATATTATAAAAACACTAATAAAAGATATTTTAGAAAGTCACATTAATTTCAGAAAAAAATTGCCTATAATAAACTCATTGATAGAGATAAAGAGAGTCACTTCATAATGAAAAGAATTAGTTCACCAAGAATATATAACAATTTAAATTTTTTATTAACTTGCTAATGCCATTTCATATCTTTAAACCCCAAAGTGACAGAATTTTAAGAGGAAATATTCAAGAGAAATATTCAAGTCTACTCTTTAACTGAGAGATATTTTTAACATACCCCTCACAGAAACCGAAAGATCAAGCAGACAAAATAAATATGTAAGAATATAGAAAAATTTTAAAATATAGCAAATAAGCTGGAAATAATAAACACTTAAGGACATTTCCACCCAACAGATACAGACAGCTCACTTTTTTCAAAAACGGGTGAAAGTGTAAACATTAGCCACACACCGCTCTGCCATTTACTGACCTTCTGTGCTTTGGGTTTGCTTTTAAACTCGGAGTCTCCGTCTCCTCACCTTTAGAATGATACTAATAGCAGTTATCCGGGAAGATTATTGGGAGGATTGCTTTAAGCAATGTATGTCAAGCACCTACTGAGGAAGTAGTATCTGTGCATTATCCTAGTACTGCCTTCACCCAAGTTTCAAAGAGGAGAACTTTCCTAAAGCTGTCCTAATGTATCAAGGATTTGTAAAATGACCTTATATTCAATTTGTCCCTAATTTTTAAGGTTTTATACAATTTTCATGTATTTTTTTTTCTGCTTCTCTCCTATGCTTTACAGTCCAACATTTAATATCAAATATTTAATTCTGAAAGTTTCTGTTCCTGGCGCTTCAGTCATCATCATTTTCCCATTCTGGACTTTCCATAGTTGTATTCTGTTTTCTGAGCATAGTAATGCCAGTTGCTGCTGGATGATAAGTGCGCTAAGGTTTTCGAGTAGTTCTAAAATTCACAAGAAGCCGTTTTATTCAGAGATCATGAATTTTTTCCCGTGTATATTTTCAGGTTTTACGAATTCCCTCAGTTGCCAAATCACATCCAGGTAGTTTGCTCAAATGCTATCACTTTTCAAAAGTATCCATAGCGATTACTTAAAGTGTTCTGTCATTTTCTGTGTTTGCTTGCTTGTTTGCAGAGTATGGATTTAACTTAGCCAGAATATCAACTCCTAGGAAGACCCACAGTTAACTTCCCTCGTATTCCTCCACAATTCTTAGCAAGTGTGAAGTATGATCAGTGCTCAATAAATATTTGTTGATCAGTAAAGGACTGACCAGACACTTTGCAGATGAGAGAAAGATCAAGGGCGGGGAAAGGGGTGAGCGAGAGTGAGAAGGTGGCGTGTGAAGGAGGTGAGGCTGAAACAGACCAGAGGCTGGATGTTTCGGGAGACCCTGTAAGTGCGGTGACGGACGGAGCGCAGATGGGCTGAGACTACGCACAGGCCATGGATGCTGTTGAGAAGGTACAGTACCAGCCAGAGCCGCGACCAGGCTGGTTTAATTTTTCGTTAACAGTGGCACGGACTATAAAATATTTATGTTCATATTCTAAATATGTATTCCTGGAGTAAATAAATAATTTACTGTTCAGGTTATAAATTATTTACTTAGTTATTCTAAATATATATATACACTATTTGCATTTTGCTGAAAGTAAAACAGGTAAACTGATGGTCTTTAAGGGGTCCTAAAAGAAAAAATAAATAAATCAAGACTTAAGCTACAAAAGGAACTGTGCTATTAAAGAGAAAGGGAGAGCAGAAGACAGCCCCAAATACATTGCCTTCCTTGTGGAAAATACCAGTTTTATCTGATAACCCCAGTGCCCGACATGAATTTTGTGGATTTTGTGTGAAATTTTTGAGCTGGGCTTCTGGATTAGAAAATTCGATATCACAAAAACTTTTTAAAAAATTACTTTATTTCCTTAAGGCTCGCCGTGACTCCAAAGCAGTAGGTAAGATACTGTCCTGTTCGGGTTGGGTGCACCATCTATCGTGGCTTTTGGGCCGGTTCATTCATTGGAATCACTCTGCCAAAGATTTCAGATCCCCAGCAATGACTTGGAGAAAAGCTTCTTCTTGAGTAACCTTGCTTTCTTCTTAAGCATATCATCTGTTGGTTGCACAAACAATTCAGACTCATTCTCTTGGCAAGCGGAATTCTGAGTCAGAGTCGTTTGGGGACACATCTGTTCCCAGTATCAAGCATGGAATCATGCCTCCTGCCTCCCACACCCAGGCCTGAATGTACCCTCAACATAGCCGGTGGGACTTAAAGTCTACGGTGATTAAGGGTGTGGATCTGCTGCACAGGATTCTCATCTCAATCCTTGAGACGAAGCCTGGACATTGAGTTAAAAAGGAATGAGTCCTCCCTGTGTGCCCACAGAACTTACTTCACGCTGCATACTAACAACATCATGGGCTCTTGAGATCTCCCTGTTTCATCTGGGTGATCTTGGGCAAGTTAACGTTTATGGGCCTCAGTTTTCTGATCTTAAAAGGGTGATAATATTGGGTTGGCCAAAACATTCATTTGAGTTTTTCCATAAAGTGTTATGGAAAAACCTGACCAACTTTTTGGTCAACCCAATAATATTACATACCTTATGGGCTTGTTATAAGGAAAGGATGAGTTAAATCACACAAAACACTGGAATAATGCTTTACATATAGTAAGTGTTCAATGAATGTTAGTTAGTATCATTGCTATTACTGATACATAAGCATTTTCTCCATTAACTTTTGAGTTTTATTTAAAAAAGCAATTTTCCTTATTAATTTTGGTAACTAGCTGGGTATTCATCATGCACGTGTGATCAGTCGTGTCTGACTCTTTTGCGACCCCATGGACTTTAGCCTGCCAGGCTCCTCTGTCCATGGGTTCTCCAGGCAAGGATACTGGAGTGGGTTGCCATTTCCTCCTCTGGGGATCTTCCTGACCCAGAGATCAAACCTACATCTCTTACATCTCCTGCATCAGCAGGCAGATTCTTTGCCACTGAGCCACCTGGGAAGCCCCAGCAAGATATTGGCCATGTCATATGATCAATAAATATTTATTAAATGAATGAATAAATGGGTATATATGAATAAATAATGAGCAAATGTCATGGGTTCAGCACTCGAGCACAGTGTGAATCCTGAATAGTTAAGAAATTTTTGTCCCAAACTTGGCTGGAAATTGAAAAGATAGTATCTGATTTCCCTATTCCATAGGCTAGAAGTCTGTAAAAATTGATGTCCTCATAAAGGAGAAAATCTTGAACTTCTTGATAACCTTCTTACATTACTTTGTTGGGTCTTGCTTACAAGCTTCCTACCAATGAACCCATATTATGGACAACAGTCTTGGGGTGATACAGTTGTGGACAGCAGGACTCTTTCCTAAGCTTGATTGCACTTACCTGGAGTCACTGTGGTTTTCCAGTCCTTCCCTGGATTATAGTAACATCACTACCAGGGAATCTCCTAGGACATGAAGTCTGATGAGAATATAGCTGGTTAGAACTTGTGGCAGTCAGTGAGGGGAAGCAATGGCAGTCCTTCTCTCTGAACTTTCTGCAGACAGCCCAAGGCCCAGATCTGGACACGCCTTAATCCAGTTGTCAACCTGTGAATGGGCAAGTGAGGTGTTGCCTGGACTAGGGCCAGTGGAAAAATCTGTTACCAGGTGCAGATCATGATGGTAGGGGAGGAGGTAGCCTATCTTATCAATAGGCAACAGCATCCTCAACTTGAGTGTCAGAGGGGAGCACGGAAGTCACCAAAAAAGAATCTGTCCTGTTAAGACTCAAAAGAGGCTTTCTAGTTCTGCTCATTTCTTCCTGTATAAGAAGGGCACTGAGAATAGTATTTACCTTAAGCTTTAATCTGCCTGAAAGTCGTTCTTGGCACTCATCCTCATCCTTTCCTTGATAGTCACTCTACCCTGGGCCTTGCCAAGTCAGGGCCATTCAATTCACCACTGGACTATCCCGAAGGGGAAGAGCGATGGACGCAATGAAGGAGAGAGAGTGAGACTCTGGTGTGACGGTAGGGACCCCCACTATGTGCAACAGTGGGTCATAAAGCTGTATCAATATTTTGATGTGAATGATCACCATATCAAAATACCCTTGCCTCAGTTCTTTTTAGCCATAAAGTTCCTAATAAGAATTTATGTGCTTCAATACATTATTAACAGAGATCGTGCTTTATGTCACTAAATTATTTGCTATCTATTTAGAGTTCAAAGTTCTCATAGCTTTTGATTTTTTTGCTGCACCATGCAAGTTGCAGGATCATAGTTCTCCAACCAGGGACCAAACCTGGGCTCTGGCTTTGGAAATGAGGAATCTTGCCTCCTGAACCACCAGGGAATTCTCTCCAAGTCCTCACAGCTTTTTGCCACCTTGTCTTTCTTGTTTTTCTCTAAAATTTATTTGATCTTTAAGAGTTAAAATATTAACAGTGCTTTCCTTTAAGACAGTGAATGATTTTTATTTTATTTTGTGTGCTTTTGTGTACTTTCTAAATATTACACAAAGAACCTCCATCACGGTAGTAATCAGAAAAGGCTATCAAAGTCATAATGGGATTGCAAAAGAAAAGCTCACAAGGCTTCCCGTGAGGCCGTCCGCTGTCTTTCTTCCACGAAAACATTCTCTCTCTGCATGTGAGTCACCAGAAATTGCTCAATGCTTTGTTGTTCTTATTTCCATCACATCTCTTTTACCTGGCCTCACCTCATCCATCACCTCTGCTTCTACTCTTACAATAGGACAGTTCACGGAGGGAAAAAGAAAGATGCTATTTGTCAGTGAAGAAGTCCAAAGTACGTCTTCCAACTTGGTAGTCTTGATAGCTGCTCCCAACACTCTACTGCACCGTTTACCCTCCCCATCTGCTCAGTTAATGTTTTGTGGCTGGACCTGGAGCTGAAAGAGGAAAGCCAGTTACCTTCTCTCATCTTCCCACCTCCGGTGCCAGCTCCAGTCTGGGTGTCAGTGATGCTGTTTCTTCCTACCATCACCAAAGTGCATCGGAAACGCTGCTCAAGCCACCATAGCAAGTTCAACCTGGTCTAGCCATTAGCTTATGGCAACCAGGTTCCTGTCTCTAATGTTTATTTCTTAACAGTTTAGAAGACAGCAAAGATGCCTCTTCTCTCCTCCTTACACTTTTCTGTTTCCACTGCTAACTCAACATCTGGGCTATGTGTTGCTTGGAGAGTGTTGCTGGCCTGGTAAGCAACTTGTCTGCCTTCTCCACCCTTGAGTCTCCCTTTGGGAATTGATCCTTGGCTTTACTGAAAGTGGCCCCCACTATATGGAGAATCTGGGTGTGGCTGGGGCTTCACCAGAACTGATTCTTCTTTCTCTCACCCTTTCTTCCTCTTCACCTTTTAGGTTGAGAACTTTGCTACATCCTTTCTCATTGAAGAATATTCACAGTGAGATTGCTGGAAACAGATTTCACAGTCAGTCTCCTAGGAAGGAGACGGACAACAGCTGCCCATTTAGAAAGGCAGAAGTTATCTGCATTAGAGACTCAGCTATTCCACACTGCAGCTCCTGGAAACCCCACTGAGAGAAGACTGTCCTGACTGTTTAATCAGTGCCTTTTCTCCTGTTAGATGTGGCATGATCAGTGGAGAGGCATCTAGCATTCTCTCTGCTGGAATAGCTTCCCCTTGTGCAACTACCTGGCTAGACTCTACCCATCCTTCAGGATTCAGTTCAAACACCTATCTTCTTGAGAACTACTTTTCCCTGCCTTAACTCCAGTAGATACTTTTCTCCATGGCCCACTTCTCTTTGGCTCCAAACATGTACAACGCCCTCTTTGTCACAGTCCTCACTAGAATGTGAGCACATTCAGGACAATGTTGTGTCTTCCTTTTCTTCTTATCCTTGATATCTAGCAGGAGCTTGCAGCACCTCGCTGTTTAGAGCAGGAGAATCAGCAATTGTGGTTTGTATGGATAAAGTTTTGTGGCTCTGATCATTCTGTTGAAGTGTCAAAGACAGAACCCAGGGTGGGGGGAAGGCCACGCTGTTTCCCAAAAATTCCTCACTGTGACTCATGTTCCCAGTTACGCAGCTACATATTTTCCTTACTGGACATACAAGCTGCCAGGAGGAACAAGTTTTCCTGAAAATGAAGTCCCTGCCCAGCCTCGGGCCTCCACAGCAAGGTCCCCATCCTGGAAAGGGCTGGACTGTGCCCTGCTCTTCATTGCCAATGATTAGCCCTTAGCATCGGATGCAACTTTCATTTTGGTCGCCTTTCTGATTCTTGTAGTGTTGGCACGAGACGAGTGGGTAAGAAAATAGTCTCTCCTGTTCCACAACAGCTTGGCAGTCACTCCCAGCTCGGGAAATCCGGAGACCATCCCAGCTCTGTCTGTGCCATGGCCTAGCTCCAAGTGTTTTAGTCTAAAAATTGAGCTCCATCCCTGTCTGAGTCAACGCAGGCACGTTGCACACACTCTTGTCGGCTTTGCGGAGAGAGTGTCCCAGAATAAGAACGCCAGCTCTCTATCAGCTCCCTGAGATCATCATCTTGTTTTTCAGAAGAAGACGGTAACAGCCAGCCAAGGACAGTGATTGCTCAAGGACACACATTTAATAGTGAAAGCAGGAGTAAAACTAGAGGCCGGGTCTCCTGACCCCATCTAGGGCTTGATCTGGCTGCCCTGGGTTGAGCTTTCTAGCCTGGATGAGTGTTCATGGCTGAGCATGAAGTGGGAAAGGAAAGAGTGAGCTTCCCCTCTACCCAAACGGAGGTGGAGACAGGGAGAATTCCACAAACACCAGCATGTGGCCTTAGGCAGCTATGCAGTCTCTCTGGGCTTCGGTTTCCTTATCTTTCAAATGAGGATGATAGCAGCCACCCGACCAACTCTTTGGAGGGTGAGGTGACATCATGTCAAACAGGGCCTGACACAGAGCCGGGCTCAGGAACGACGCTCAGTGAACAGGGTCTGCCATCATCAAGGAGCAGGCTGTCCAGCTCTGGTCCCCTCCCAGCAGCTCCAGAGAGCTTCCCAAGGTGGGGAGCAGGGGGGTGGGGGGGCAACCCACAGGCCTCCAGGCAGCAGCTCAGGACACGTGTGTGAAGGGTTGGGGAAAAATCTAGTGTGTGTGAAAACAACAAGATTCCCTGAAAGCCTAAATATTTGCACTGTTTATTCATAGCCCTTCTCCTCCTCCTCTCCCCCAGCAAAAAATTAGGAACTGACTTGAGGTATCGCCCTGGGAAGGCAGGGCCTTGCGTGTTTCAGCAGGAGGTGCCGCGTGCATAATGCATCCTGGCCTCCAAAGGGGACCTGGCTGGCTGCCCGCTCTCTGCTTCCCTCTGTATCTCCCATCATTATCCATAAAAGCCTTCATTATGGTTTGGGTCCCCTTTATTGCGTGTATAAATAAAATCTGACAAAATTGTAAGTAAATCCTTCAGTGGTAAAAGCTGAGAGGAGAGGGCAAAAATTAATTTTATGCATGAAGAATCTCATTAAGCAGCTTCACGGAAATAAAAGGAACTGGCATCGGAGACTGGTGGGGTGCGGGCTTCTCCAGATCACAGGTCCCACGGCCTTGGTGGGGGCGGGGTGTGGTGGTTGGGGGGTGGGTAGAGGGGGTCAACATGCTCCCGCTGCCCTGGTGGCACCAAAGATCATGCCTGACACCAGAGACAAGCCTTCAGGAAAGGCGTTGGTTTGGGTTTTGGAGGCAGGCAAAGCCTAGCCCCAAGGCTCCGGAGAAACAATGGCCGCAGCCAGCCCGAGCTCCTCTGCTCCTCTCTGTACGGCTTTGTTGTCACTCAGTCGCTCAATGTGTGTGACTCTTTGCGACCCCATGGACTGCAGCATGCCTGGCTTCCCTGTCCTTCCCCATCTCCCAGAGTTTGCCCAAACTCATGTCCATTGAGTCAGTGATGCCATCCAACCATCTCATCCTCTGCCCAGTGCTAATTTTACCTCCTGGAGGATGCAGGATGGCATGCAGGAGATCCAGAATTCATCTGCTAGAGATAAAAAATCTACAGTAGGTTCCAGTGCTCTGCCAGTAAGGCCCAAGCATCAATGACTAATTCCAGATTCATTCTCAATTGATGGATATTATGCACTTTTTTCACTGGGCTTTTTCTGATTTTGATGCACATTCTATGGAATCAATGATCCATTTAAGGGGTATGTTTCCCCTCCTGAAAAAGGAACTGTTGACATAAAGACAAAAGTAATGTCTTCAGTTCATCTCCTCCCACCAGCTTTCTGGTTTGAGCCATTGTATGTTCTAGTCTATGCCGTTCATCAACACAAGATGAGTTTGCTTTCAGTTCAATTCAGTCGCTCAGTCACGTCTGACTCTTTGCGACCTCATGAATCTCAGCACGCCAGGCCTCCCTGTCCATCACCAGCTCCCAGAGTCCACCCAAACCCATGTCCATTGAGTCGGTGATGCCATCCGACCATCTCATCCTCTGTCGTCCCCTTCTCCTCCTGCCCTCAATCTTTCCCAGCATCAGGGTCTTTTCCAGTGAGTCAGCTCTTCGCATCAGGTGGCCAAAGTATTGGAGTTTCAGCTTCAACATCAGTCCTTCCAATGAACACCCAAAGCTGATCTCCTTTAGGGTAGACTTGTTGGATCTCCTTGCAGTCCAAGGGGCTCTCAAGAGTCTTCTCCAACACCACAGTTCAAAAGCATCAATTCTTCATAGCTCAGCTTTCTTTACCATCCAACTCTCACATCCATACATGTCCACTGGAAAAACCATAGTGTTGACAAGACAGATTTTGTTGGCAAAGTAATGTCTCTGCTTTTTAATATGCTGTCTAGGTTGGTCATAACTTTCCTTCCAAGGAGTAAGCGTCTTTTAATTTCATGGCTGCAGTCACCATCTGCAGTGATTTTGGAGCCCCCCAAAATAAAGTCTGTCACTGTTTCCATTGTTTCCCCATCTATTTGCCATGAAGTGATGGGATCGGATGCCATAATCTTAGTTTTCTGAATGTTGAGTTTATGCCAACTTTTTCACTCCTCTTTCACCTTCATCAAGAGACTCTTTAGTTCTTCTTCACTTTCTGCCATAAGGGTGATGTCATCTGCATATCTGAGGTTATTGATATTTCTCCTGGCAATCTTGATTCCAGCTTGTGCTTCATCCCGCCCAGGATTTCTCATGATGTGCTCTGCATATAAGTTAAATAAGCAGGGTGACAATATACAGCCTTGACGTACTCCTTTTCCTATTTGGAACCAGTCTGTTGTTCCAAGTCCAGTTCTAACTGTTACTTCCTGACCAGCATACAGATTTGTCAAGAGGCAGGTCAGGTGGTCTGGTATTTCCATCTCTTTCAAAATTTTCCAGAGTTTGTGGTGATCCACACAGTCAAAGGCTTTGGCATAGTCAATAAAGCAGAAATAGATGTTTTTCTGGAACTCTCTTGCTTTTTTGATAATCCAGCAGATGTTGGCAATTTGATCTCTGGTTCTTCTGCCCTTTCTAAAACCAGCTTGAACATCTGGAAGTTCATGGTTCAAGTATTGCTGAAGTCTGGCTTGGAGAATTTTGAGCATTACTTTACTAGCGTGTGAGATGAGTGCAATTGTGCAGTAGTTTGAGCATTCTTTGGCATTGCCTTTCTTTGGAATTAGAATGAAAATTGACCTTTTCCAGTCCTGTGGCCACTGCTGAGTTTTCCAAATTTGCTGGCATATTGAGTGTAGCACTTTCACAGCATCATCTTTCAGGATTTGAAATAGCTCAACTGGAGTTCCATCACCTCCACTAGCTTTGTTCATAGTGATGCTTCCTAAGGCCCACTTGACTTCAAGCATAGATGTGAGAATTGGAGCATAAAGAAGACTGAGCACCAAAGAATTGATGCCTTTGAACTGTGGTGCTGGAGAAGACTCTTGAGAGTCCCTTGGACTGCAAGGAGATCAAACCAGTCAATCCTAAAGGAAATCAATCCTGAATATCCATTGAAAGGACTGATGCTGAAGCTGAAACTCCAATACTTTGGCCACCTGATGCGAAGAGCCAACTCATTAGTAAAGACCCTGATGCTGGGAAAGACTGAAGGCGGGAGGAGAAGGGGATGAAAGACGATGAGATGGCTGGATGGCATCACCGACTTGATGGACATGAGTTTGAGCAAGCTCTGCGAGATGGCAAAGGACAGGGAAACCTAGCATGCTGCAGTCCATGGGGTTGCAGAGAGTCAGACATGACTGAGTGACTGAACAACAACAGCCTGAAGAACAGATCAGGTTTTAAGAGAATATTGTCTTCTTATTTCCAGCGTGGTGTTTGTCTCATAAAGAATAGGCAATCAGAAATAATGCGAGCTGTGGTGGATATCAGAGAAAACAAGCAGTTGCAACAATAATAAAGACAGAAGGGGAGAGCAGTCCTCCAATAACAGTCCCTTATCGGTGCTAAACTGTCCCAGAGAAATTCCATCTGTAAATCTCTGAAACTACTGAGAAGACACTCAACATTCTGCCACTTGCCTCTCTGGTTCAGCAGGACAGAAATAGTATTTGAATAATGTGAGCAGGGAATTGAATTCAGGAGCAGCAGAAAGTTCAGACTGAGTTTGAATCCTAGTTCCATCTCTTAGCCAGTTTGAGAACCTGTGGGAAACAGGTAATCTTTCTGGCCATCAGTCTCCCCTGCGTTCCTTTGAGGATTGTGGAAAGCGAGGCAGCCTGTTCAACCAGAGGCTCTCCATAAATGACAGCTCTTCCGAGTCTTCAGGGAGCTGAGATTGGATGTGTAAGGTGAACCAGATTGTAATCTCTGGGTCTTTTCCAACCTCTTGCATCTGACGACTCCCTCATCTCACTGCATATCTTCTGTTCCATATGTCATGCCTTCGCTTTGATGAAAGTACCACAGTGATTAGAATAAAGAGCAAATACATTTGTGAAATGTCAGCCCCAGAGCATTGTTTGGATATGGCTTCCAAGTTCCTTTCCAGATTGTTTTCAAAGAATTCAATTTTCTTTCTTAACTATGCTTGCTGACCAAGGCACCTGCCTCTTTGGTCGGGAATGCCTTTGGCTTTGTACAACTCTTTATTCATCATAAGCCCCCACTTAATTGCCTTATTCTCTATTGCTGGGTTTGCCTTTTGCTTTGTCTGTGAGCAAAAAAGGTATTATTTTAGGTATTAATGCCTCATTTAAAATGAAAAAAAAAAAAACTTCTAAAATCTAACTAACTCTCATGCCTACAACTTATTAGAGAAATATCCATGACATTCTGTATAAGTTTTTTGCTGCTTTTTATGCTTGAACGAAGACTTAACACTTTGAAAAATGCTTTCTTCCTGGGTCCTTTTTCATGCTTGTCCACTTCATTGAAACATTGCTTGACAAAAGTGAAAGAGACTTAAGGGTTTTCCAAACCAGCCGTACGTCCTAACTTTTGTAGGAAGTTAGGGGAAAAAACAGCATCTTGGAACTCACCCCCAAGCACCCAGTATAGCTTGTGAATTTCTTAAATTACCCATGTGCAACTGTTTCATGAATTTGTATTTGGGGAACATTGAGCTAGTCCAAACCCCACATTTCATAGTTAAGGAATTAAGAGACAAAAGCGTAAAACAACTGTCAAGGTGGCTCAGCTGGATAATGGCAGGACAGGCTTCTGACTACCAGGGCCATTCTGAATCCCATTTACATACGGCTCCTTCAAACAGTGGGTTTTGATACCGTTTTCTCTTTGGGAATTTTAAAATGATTTCTTTAACATGTGACTGAAAGTGTAGACTCTAATGCTTATTCTAAATCATATAAAAGAACATTGCAGTATCATAATAGCAGAAAACAAACAAACAAACCCAGGTCACTGGGTAATATGCTTCCAAAAGAACCCAAGAGATTCTCAAGAGAAAATGGACAAGACTTAGGAAATTCCTTGAATGCACATCACTTATCTAACTGACTCACTGGGCCTTGAGATGACCAACCAAGCTACCTTTGCTCATTTAACCACCGCTGGTCCAAGTACTGGGGAACCTGTGCTGTGAGTGGCCACCCTTTGACACGGCTGGTTGAGCTGAGGCGGAACAAAGACACCCTCTCAGAAATCTTTAAGAAACCAGGTTATGGCAGTTGGTGGAATCTGGCGGCTCCTTCCCCTTCATTTTCCATTGCTGCCGTCTCCTCTTCAGACTGGGCCTGGGAGAAGCAGCTGGGATGGGTGGAAGCACCGTGAGTCTTCCAGTGCTTGCAGAGCAGCTGGCCTTAGGGCCCATGGTAATTCCTGACCCTGCCCTCAGACTATTTTCACACTCTCTGGGGGGCGGCAGCCCTCTCCGCTCCTCTCTGGTTTGTCTTAGCTCTCCTTTTTCATGATCATTTCAGAAATGAATTCCTTTGTATGTTTTCAAAGTTTGAACGTCTTGAGTTCCCCTGAAGAAATTTAATGTAAAGACAATTTGTTTATGAGGCCTTATTAAATTCTCAGCCTCGACTTCCTCATGGGCAAAATGGAGAGCTTAACCATTAGCAAGGTATTTGGTCACCAATACAAGTCAATAATAATAACCTGACAACTACTGAGGGCTCCATATTATTCCTAATTATTAATAATCACTCCTAATTATATTAACAATTTTGATATAGAAGTGTTTTTCTTATGAAAGATTCCAAATCCCTCTAACATATTCAAAAACAAATATGCTCAGCTTGCAGAATTTGCAGCTTTTTAATCCATGTTCCAAAAGCATCCTGTGTTAGAAGAGTATATTTCTTCAGTGTGTTTATCACAATGTGTTGTAATTAGTTGTTTTTAGGTCCTTCTCTTTACCAGGTTTTGAACTCCTCAAGGCCAAATGCCATGATGTATTCATCTCTGCATCCTTGAGAGCCTAATGCAATGCCTGGCCCATGGTAGCTGTTCAGAAAATGCTTGTTGAATGAATGAAGAAAAGGTCTCAGGCTTAAGAAGACAACGGTAGTCATGACAGCCAACACAAAACTCCCAGTTTAAGAATCATTTTTCTGTCTTTGAGTTTCAGTTTCTGAGTTACAAAGGGATGATGATCAGTTTTGTCCTCTTCCTGTCTGCCTTGTATCTCACACTGCTGTGGGTTTGAAACCTCGGCAGGGATAAGGCAAGAAGCCATCCTGTCAAACTTGGCAACTCGCTATAAATTTGAAAAACAGGTCTACTCAGTTTAAAAAAAAATAAAAAAGAGGCAATCTGGGCTTCCTCTTCTCTTCAGTGGAGTCAGAGAGCTACAACATTTTTTTCAGGCTTCATTTTACTCCCCTCTGTTATAAGAGAATAGGGAAATCAGCTTCGATGGGGATTTATTTTAAGCTGGTGCTCTACAGCGATGTGGCCATTTGCTGCAGAGGGAATTGTTTAAAAAAAAAAAAAAAAAAAAAAACCTCTGTAGAATTTAGACACACTTCTTGGACTTTTTGGTTTAATGGTGGCTCCTATGAAGGCACAACTGATCTATACATTCATCCAATAAATAATTGTTAAGGATCCAGTAAATGAAGCCAAGATTTTCCTTTACAGTTAGTTCTGAAGATAAAGCATGAGGTAAGCAGAAAAGGCCTCCTGGTCTTTGGAGCTTCAGCAGATAGATATTTAATTCTCCTTTGCCATTGTAGAGTCACCAGCTGTTGCAGATCAGCTCCTAGAATCCCTCAGGCTTCTTGTCTTCAGACCCTGTCAGGGAAGCGTGGGCTGCCTCCAAGATTCCAGGGGAGAAAAAGCAGAGGGTCGCCCGCTGTACCTCACAAGCTCCACCCTGAATGCATTCCTGCTCATCTTGCTGACTGCGAAACTGAACTCAAATAGAGCCTGCCCACTTTGATTTGCTCCTTTCTCTTAATGATTTCCAAAAGGTAACCGGAGAATAGAAAATAAAGGAACAAAAGAGGAAAAGAAGATACACCCTAAGTAGTTTTTAAATGACTCATCTGGAAAGCTTATGCACAACTGCCTGTGTGTCTGAAGGCCATTACCAGTTCCTGGAAGGATAATATCCCCACTTCCTATTCGCTGCGTTTATCTTCCCTGCTTGGCAGGAGAAAACCATTCTACTTTGCCTTGCAGGAGATCAGGGACCAATTTTCATCTCACCTGCCTTCATTCGAGCTCATACCACCACCTAGGAGGGCGCTGGGCATGTAGGGCTCAGTAAATATTTATATGCGATACTCAGGGGTGCTGTTCTCCTGTGTACCAGTGAAGACAAGACAAAGCCGCTTAAGTCAGAGAGATCTGCGGTCGTGGCGGGGGAATTCTAGGCGTCTTTAGTAGAGCAGCCCACCGCACCAGGTCAGAGTCACCTTCTCACAGTAAGTGTGACTCTTTCTAACCCAAACCAACCCTCTTGCTCTAATGTTTCCCGCTCCTGGATGACTTCTTGCGGAGCTTTGTAAAGAGTAGAATGACTCACTGGGTTCTGTCCTGACACTATGTGACCTCAGAAAAATTACTTAACTTGGTTGGACATTTATTTCTTTATCTGTGCAGCTTGGAACAGATCGTCTCTAACAATAGAATGGCTGAGGTTTTCTCTTGGAACCGATACCACTCTGTTGGCAGGTGCTGCCTGGAGCTCGGTATTTTTAAAAGTTGGGGCCACACTTTGGCTCAGTAAATGAACGCGATGTCTGTTGTCTGGGTGGAGGGATGAGTTTGCAAATTGAGGGTGGTGCACACACTAGCTGTGTTCTTATTAGGTGTGTGGCCGTGGACAAGTTACTAAGTCGGTTTCTCATCTGTAAATGAGTATAACAATATCTACTTTGCAAGGTTGAAATGAGCATTAAATACGATGATCCACATAAAGCACTTAGTACAGTGACTGGATCACGGTACACACCTAGTGAATGTTACCTGTTGCTGTTTCTGTTGTTAATGTCACATTTCAAGTATGTATACCTAAGGTCTCTTTCTCAAGGAGCTCAGTGGTAAAGAGTCCGCCTTCCAAGCAGAAGATGTGGGTTCAGTCCCTGCGTTGGGAAAATCCTCTGCAGAAGGAAATGGCAAACAACTCCCGCATTCTTGCCTGGGAAATCCCAGGACAGAGGAGCCTGGTAGGCTACTGTCCATGGGGTTGCAAAAGATATAACTGGACATGATTAGCAACTAAGACAAACGACAAACAAAAGATCTCTTTCAGCTCTGATATTTAATTAGATAAGCCAGTTCTTGATCTTGATGAAAAGTAGTGGGTCAGCCTGGGCTTCCCTGGTGGTTAAGACTGTAAGGAATCTGCCTGCAATGTAGGAAACCTGAGTTCAATCCCTGGGTTGGGAAGATCTCCTGGAGAAAGGGAATGGCTACCCACTCCTGTATTCTTACCTGGAGAATCCCATGGACAGAGGAGCCTAGTGGGCTACAGTCCATGGGGTCTCAAAGAGTTGAACATGACTGAAGTGACTTAGCACACGTTGCATCAGCCTAAGGACATGCATTGAAATATTTGATTTTGGATAATTTGTTAAGTGTCATTAGTGGTTTGACACTGGGTGTCGGGGCAATCATTCTTCATAGGAAGCTGCAAATAAGTAAATGCTATTCCTATATCAAGTGGACTTACAGGTAATAATTAGTGCAGCTGGGATTCATTCTTCTTTGTGCTTTTCATCTATATATGAATTCTATAGTTAGTCCATCCTAAAGGAGATCAGTCCTAAGTGTTCATTGGAAAGACTGACGTTGAAGCTGAAACTCCAATACTTTGGCCACTTGATGTGAAGAGTTGACTCATTTGAAAAGACCCTGATGCTGGGAAAGATTGAAGGTGGGATGAGAAGGGTATGACAGAGGATGAGATGGTTGGATGGTATCACCAACTCAATGGACATGAGTTTGCATAAACTCCAGGAGTTGGTGATGGACAGGGAGGCCTGGCGTGCTGTGGTTCATGGGGTCGCAGAGTCGGACACGACTGAGCGACTGAACTGAACTGATAGTAAATTAGAGACACTGTTGTAGACGCTGGAGATGCAGTGGTCATTGAAAGGGATAAGATTCCTGCTCTCAAACAGTTTAATTCTGGTAAGGGCAGCAAGCAAACAATAAGTAAAGAAATAAAGGGCAGCCTCAGATCGTGATGGGTGCCGTGAAGACAGTTACACAGCCCTGTGATTGTGTGTACTAGACAGTGAGTCCTCAGCAAAGGCTTCTGCGCGAACAAATACTTGAGCTGAATGCTGATTCATAAGTAGGAATCAGATAGAAGGAACAGGTGGAAGCCCCGTGTGGTTGGGGTAGAGTTAGCTGAGAGAAGAATGATAAGGGCTGAGATGGAGAGTAATGTGGGGTCTGATGGCTTGGGGCATCAGAAGTTCTGATCAGAAGTTTAGATTTCACTCCAAATATATTAAGAAGCCACTTGAATGCTGTCAGCAGGGAAGTGCTCTCTGCTTTCTTGGGGGGCAAATGGATGCTAGTGGACAAAAGCGGAATCAGTTGAATCAGTTGCCACGAATCCAGCTAAAAGCTGCAGGGGGTTGGAAGGTGAAGAGAATGGATAGATCTGAGATATGTAGCAGAGGTGGAGGTGAAAAGATCGGCTACCAAAAGTGCTTATCGTCTTATCTAGTGTGACATTTGCCCCATATCTGGAAACTTCTTTAAGGTCCCAAGTCCACTATTTCCACAAGTATTTTCCTTCATCTATAACTGTTCTGCTTGGTGTTCTGGAAGCCTGAATGAGTCAGTACAGCTTTTCTGAGCATTTGTCTTGGAAGGAAGTTTCTCCCATGCAGCTCACATACTGAGAAACTGAATCAATAGGCAGCACCAAAATAAATGTCAATGCTTGCTCTCTTGGAGGTGTTAGTATGATTTTTGTTGTTCTTCTACAGGAAATTACTTAAAGTTCACAGCGAGTGATCGGATGCCCATTAAGACACTCACTTGTTAGCGAAGGAACATGAAGGAACCGAGATTTTTAATCCAAAGTGAAAGCGAAGTGAAACAAAGAACTCTCAAAACTTGTGACATCACCCCTGCTTGACTGGCCCCGAGCGTGTGGGCTTCCTGCTTCCTACCTTCCTTTAGAACGCTAGAGATTATGTTTGTCAATTTGCAGGGACTAACTTGCCCAGAAGAAACTTTAATCCTAATACTACCTTGCAGTGCCTTGGTCTCTGCTACAATGCTTTTAAGATATCAGGTATTCCTGCCGTTCTCCAGGCAGGGTTGAGAAGTCCAGTCCCTTCGCTTCTCATGCAGATGGATGATGCAGTCCTTCCGTTACTGACCTCCCTTACTGTCACTGGCACAGCTATCTACAGACCTGTTTCTCCAGCCTACTTTGACTTTCATCACAGGCAGTTTGGCTGTTTATAAGAATGTATAATTGGAACTTTCTAGAATTGGTGAAAATGTCATACTATGACTGTTTTATATGTGACTTCTTCTACTCAGCATAAATATTTCAGATTTATCCATTTGTATATTAATAGGTCTTTTGATGGCTGAGCAGTAAGTAATTCACTGTTTCTGTGTGTGTGTGTGTGTGTGTGTGTGTGTATGTATCACACTTCATCCATTCACCATTTTGTGGACATTTGGATTGTTTCTAGTTTTAGGCTATTACCAATATATTATGAATATTTGTATATAAGTTTTTATGTCTACACATGCTTTTATTTCTCTTGAATAAATACCCAGCAATGAAATGTCAGTGTCATATTATATGGATATGCTTCATCTTTTAAGAAGCAGAAATACATTTTCCAAAGAAGTTTTACCATTTATCATTAGCTGTACATAAGACGTCCAGCTGCTCCGTGTCATCCCAAACACTCGATGTGGCCAAAAGCCAGGGTAGTCAGGCTGCCCAGCTCTGGTAACACACGTTTACAGTTCATGATCCAGTGGAAAAGAGAAATCAAACATTTCCTTTCTAATAGCATGTGTAAAACTTGGGAGATAATTCTACCAGCATGCTAATTGTCATCCTGTGATGTTCTTTACCAAGAGAGGAGAAATGTAATCATGGGAATTTCCCTCATGGCCACGGGAAATAGGGGAGGGAAAGTTCCCCAAAGCCGGGAAGAGTAGTTACCAGCGTAAGAGAGAGAAGGAATACAGGCGAGCAGAACACTAGGTGTCTCAGTGCTTCCTAGAGTCCAAGAGGTTTGAGGGAGAGAGTAGTAGCAATATCCAATAAGGTTCATAAGTGATCCACAAAGCTGACAATATAAACCTGGCTGTCTCTGTCTGTAAAGACTAACATAAGAAAGGGAAGGGTGGTTCTCAAGATGAAAGACTGAAGTAAGGACCTTGTGTGATCAACCAGAAGTGCTCAGTAGGCAGTAATATATGTTCCCAGGAATAATTCTGTGAATAATTTTCTGAGCGCAGGGATAAACCAAGACCATGGCTTTGTAGTATGCCCTGAAAGGTCGAGAGTGCCTTTTAGTTATGATTGTAGGATTCTATCAGTGGATCATTTACGTTCAGTTCAGTCTCTCAGTTGTGTCCAACTCTTTGCAACCCCATGAACCACAGCACATCAGGCCTCCCTGTTCATCACTAACTCCTGGAGTTTACCCAAACTCATGTCCATTGAGTCGGTGATGCCATCCAGCCATCTCATCCTCTGTTGTCCCCTTCTCCTCCTGCCCTCATTCTTTCCCAGCATCAGGGTCTTTTCCAGTGAGTTGGTTATTTGCATCAGGTGGCCAAAGTATTGGAGTTTCAGCTTCAGCATCAGTCCTTCCAATGAACACCCAGGACTGATCTCCTTTAAGATAGACTGGTTGGATCTCCTTGCAGTCCAAGGGACTCTCAAGAGTCTTCTCCAACACCACAGTTCAAAAATATCAATTCTTCAGCGCTCAGCTTTCTTTATAGTCTAACTCTCACATCCCTACATGACTACTGGAAAAACCATAGCCTTGACTAGATGGGCCTTTGTTGGCAAAGTAATGTCTCTGCTTTTTAATATGCTGTCTAGTTTGGTCATAGCTTGTCTTCCAAGGAGTCAGTGTCTTTCAATTTTATGGCTGCAGTCACCATCTGCAGTGATGTTGGAGCCCAGAAAAATAAAGTCTGCCACTGGTTCCATTGTTTCCCCATCTATTTGCCATGAAGTGATGGGACCAGATGCCATGATCTTAGTTTTCTGAAAGTTGAGTTTTAAGTCAACTTTTCCACTCTCCTCTCTCACCTTCATTAAGAGGCTCTTTAGTTCTTCTTCACTTTCTGCCATAAGGGTGGTATCATCTGCATATCTGAAGTTACTGATATTTCTCCTGGCAATCTTGATTCCAGCTTGTGTTTCATTCAGTCCAGTGTTTCTCCTGATGTACTCTGCATATAAGTTAAATAAGCAAAGTGACAATATACAGCCTTGATGTATTCCTTTTCCTATTTGGAACCAGTCTGTTGTTCCATGTCCAATTCTAGCTATTGCTTCCTGACCTGCATACAGATTTCTCAAGAGGCCGGTCAGGTGGTGTAGTAGTCCCATCTGTTTGAGAATTTTCCACAGTTTATTGTGATCCACACAGTCAAAGGCTTTGGCATAAAAGCATTTACATAGCATGGAAAATAATCAGTTCAAGAACTGTTTCATTACCCCCCAATTAAAGCAAGCCTAGCCCTGACATTCAGAAGGATTCTGTGTGTCATCTCTGTCTATGCCATTTTTTTACTGTTTTTAAGTCTGAAGCTCCTTCAAGAATGTGTTCAGTTCATGGTGGTATATGAAATGTTTAGTTTTCTGTGTACAATTGATGATTCCAGTGATTGCGTTAGTATGCAGATAGAAGTGTGAATTGTTAGCCTGAGGTACTGATTTGTCTCCTATTTCTATAAGCCCAATCTTTCTTTGTATTTTTGTCGTTAGTGTGAGATGACATTTTTAATGTTGCTATTAGTGACATTATATAATTATAGATCAGTGGTGCTTTACAGAAACAAAGAAATTGCATGATTGATATGGGATATTGGCATTTCTCAGGTGTTTCTGAACTTAAACCAGTTACATTGTTTCCAACGCTTATGAGATGTGAGTAATTATCTCATGAAACATATGAAATCACTGCAGTTATTAGGGAGTATTTCAGTGAAAGGTAATGCGGGTGTTTGAATTCTGAATCAAAAATAGGAAGATCACTTAAATTGCAGGGTTTTAAATGTGCTGGCTTGGCGCCGAAGTGTTGACTCTGTAGCTATACTTTACCCACCAGATTCCTCTCTCACTAAACTGCTGCAGCAGACCTGCGAGCCGGTACAAGCTTTGTCTGCAAATGTAGGCAGTTCTCCCAGTGCGTCTACTCTTTAAACCAGGCTCCTGGGCCTTGGCTTGCATTGCTCATTCTTTCTTTTCAAAAAACTCCAAGACCGTTTCTCTGTCACTTGACAGAAACACTCTTCAGTTCCAGGTGCCGTGTTGCGTGGCTGTACCAAGACCACGGGGACTGTAAGGATGAAGGCGTGTTATTTTACATAGGCTAGCTGGCCTGAGTGATTCACTCCCAGTCGTTCTTTCCGAAAGCAGAGTGGCTTCTTTGCTCTGAACTTGAAGCTGCCCTGAATGAGAACAGCAAGTTAGGTCAGAAACAGAAGCTGCTCTGCAAACGGATCTCTCCAACTGTGATTATCAGGAGACTTCTAGGGCGCTCGACAATACCTGATACCCCCCAGACTTGAATTTTCTCAGTGAACACCATCCAGTAGATCATGCAAAATTTCCATATAAAAATAACTATTATAACTTTCATACATTTCATGAACTCATTGAGGCTTCTTGCTATCTTTATGATACAATGACTCAGCTAAATACTTGCTGAGGATATCTGTGCTCAAAACTGTGGCTACAACCAAGGGAGTCTACAAAAGGTAGAAAAAGTCATTCCCTTACTGTTTAGGAGTTAAAAAAAAAAACAGGATAAAAGCAATCAGGTTAACAAGGAAGAGAGTTACTGTACTGTGAAAGTACGAGCCTTGAACTGGGATCCCAGACACCTGGGTGGATCTTCGTGCTGTGCCAGCTTTTGTGGGTGCTACCCACTCCCGTATTCCTACCTGGAGATTCCTCATGGAGAGAGGAGCCTGGAGGACTACCGTCCACGGGGCTGCAGACTCAGACACGACTGAGCGACAAACGTTTCACTTTCACTTCCAGCAAATCATGCCCCCCTCGGGACTGCACATGCCTCATGTACAAAATTAAAGGTTAGACTAACAATGGGGTGTTGGTCTCCTCATGTAATCGTGTTTCTGAAGACAGAGATGATACGAAAGGAGGCTCCTTTACATTTCTGTTCCTGTTTCATTTCTTACCTGATAGCATCCTCTATCCCGGGAGCTGGTCCTCGTCCAATCAGCGCCTATTCTGACAGTCTCCAAGTGACACAGTGACACACGTGCTACTCACTGTCTATTGCCTGGGCTGACACGTTTCGAATCTTCTGCTCCGTTTCCATCTTCATTATAGTCTGGGAAACCGCATCCTCGTCCTCAGCCTCCTCTGTCGCCAGAGGTGGCGAAGTTGTCTGAATCTGGTTAGTGAAACATAACGCAAAGTTCAGTGGAGTGACCTGGGGAAGGTTTTCTTTCCTTCTTGTGCTTCTCTCTCCCTCATATTGCTCTTTTTTTTTTTTTAATAAATTTATTTATTTTAGTTGGGGGCTAATTACTTTACAATATTGTAGTAGTTTTTGCCATACATTGACATGAATCAGCCATGCTCTTTTAAACATTCACATGGTGAGCTGGGAGCTGAGACAAGGGTCTGGTCTACTTTCATGCTGAGCCTCTGAACCTGCTAGCCACCCATTTCCAGACTTCCTGTTGTAGGAAACACACCAACAAAGAAGCCCCCTTTCATCTTACGGTGCTGAAAACTGGGTTTTATGTTACTTGTATTTTAAACAATCCTAACGGGTACAGCACACAATGAAGTAATATATGCATATAAAACTTCTTCGTTATTCTAGGATAATTGGTACTGAAAAAGGCCGCTTGATGTGAAACCATATATAGCCTGGGCATCAACATCACAGTGAATCAGGACAAAATGTTTAATTGGGATTTAATCTTGGAAAATGCAACTAAAATTGATGAAAATAATTTAATTAATACTTAACATTTACGTTATAATTATAACTTCAGGCAATAAAACCATTGTAATTTTTTTAAAACAGCTTCATAGAGGTAAAATTGGCATGTCACAGAATTTTCCCATTATGAATGTACACTTGGACAAATTTGAGTAAATTTACATAGTAGTATAATTATGCACATAATCCTGTTTTAGAACATTTTTCTCACCTTAAAATTTCCCTCATGCATATTTTTAGTCAATTTATGCTCATACCTTCAGCCCTAGACAATTGCTAATCAACTTTCTATATCTACACTGTACTGTGAAAGCCGCTCAGTTTTGTCTGACTCTGCGACTTCTTGGACTGTAGTCCCCCAGGCTCCTCTGTCCATGGGATTCTCCAATCAAGAATACTGGAGTGGGTTGCCATGCCCTCCTCCAGGGGATCGTCTCAACCCAGGGATCAAACCCAGGCCTTCCGCACTGCAGGCAGATTCTTTAGCTACTGAGCAACCAGGGAAGTCCAAAGGTGCTTGTCTGCCAAAACCCAGGACAATCTGTATCTATAGATTGGCCTTTACTAGGTATACGTAATCTTAAAATATTTGGTCTTCCTATTCTCTAGTATGGTATGCTTCTCAATTTCTATAAATTTCAAAATTTTCCTTCAGAAATATTTTATAGCTTTCAATGTACAGGTTTTACACTTTTTTGTTAAAAATTTTCAGAAGCACTTAAATCCTTTTGATGTGATTTTGAACATAATTTTCTTAATTGAACATTTGGATTTTTTTCTAGTATACAGAAATGTAATATCCACTGATCTTATATTCTGATATCTTCTTGAATTTGGTTATGGACCCTAGTGGGTTTAGGGTGAATGCTTGTGAGTATTCTGCATACAGGATCACACAGTTTTTAAGTAAATACAGTTTTACTTCTTCCCTTGGGCTGCAAAATCACTGCAGATGGTGACTGCAGCCATGAAATTAAAAGATGCTTACTCGTTGGAAGGAAAGTTGTGACCAACCTAGACAGCATATTAAAAAGCAGAGACATTACTTTATCAACAAGTCCGTCTAGCCAAGGATATGGTTTTTCCAGTGGTCATGTATGAATGTGAGAGTTGGACTATAAAGAAAGCTGAGCGCCAAAGAAATGATGCTTTTGAACTGTGGTGTTGGAGAAGACTCTTGAGAGTCTCTTGGACAGCAAGGAGATCCAACCAGTCTATCCTAAAGGAGATCAGCCTTGGGTGTTCATTGGAAGGACTGATGCTGAAGCTGAAACTCCAATGCTTTGGCCACCTAATGCGAAGAGCTGACTCATTGGAAAAGACCCTGATGCTGGGAAGGATTGGGGGCAGGAGGAGAAGGGGACGACAGAGGATGAGATGGCTGGATGGCATCACCGACTCGATGGACATGGGCTTGGGTGGACTCAGGGAGCTGGTGATGGACAGGGAGGCCTGGCGTGCTGCGGTTCATGGGGTCGCAAAGAGTTGGACACGACTAAGCGACTGGATTGATTGATTGATTTCTAAATATATGCTTATAATGCATTATATGATGTGGCCTCTGAAAATTCCCCCACTGTCATCTCTGTCTACTCTACTCTTCATTCGTCACTTCTTGATCGCACTGACCTTTCTTCCTGTAAAGCTCACCTCCTCTTAGTTCTGTCTTAGGACATGTGCACATGTGATCCCTTTTTCCCACAACATTCTTCACCCAAATGGAGAATGGCTGCCTCCTTCCATCAGTTTCACCCTTCACATCTCAAATCTAAAAGCATCACTTCAAAGCAGACGTCCCCGGCCATCCTGAGAAGGTCTGTCATCACTCTAACTGTTTCCTATCTGTATAGATAGTCTGTGAACTATCTTGTGTAGATCACTTACAGCCCCAAGACAATCTTCTGTTTTTGCTTATTTATGCTGTTCCCCAGCTCCCAGCTTGAATGTCATCTCCTTAAAGGCAGTGACCTTGTCTGTGGTTTCCACTGCTCCATCCCAGTGCCTGCCTCATGTTAGGTGATTTTTTTTTCTTTTTCTTCTTGCTGTATGATTGACAGGAGAAAAAAGGAAAAATTAAAAGCATGCAAACAAAAAATATTCAAGAGAGTGACTTTCATACATTAGTTATGGCTGTAAAATGGACTGGAAATCATCACAGGGATTAATTATTCTAAAGGGAAGACAGGACATAAGACAAAAGTAAGCTGACACATCCTGATTATGTGTTAGAGCTCTGAAACAGTTACAGGATATAGTCATTGTGTGCACTCGTGCCTGGGCCTGGGACCGTTTGTCACCCCTTGGAGCTTGAGGATGGCTGTTCAATCGCATCTGTGCAGATTCTTTTTGTGAGTTAGAGAATTAAGAGTGCAAGCGCCCCATCTGGAAGTTTCTGTGACGCTCAGACCAGCTCGTAACGTCCGGGCCTGTGGCTGGACCTCTGTTTTCCCCTCTTTCCCTGTCATCTCCTGTCTGCTCAGCCTCACCTTCGTGGGGTGAGCCGCTGTGGAGCTAGTGGCGCAGACTCAGAGCCATGGGGACCACTCTGGTGCGGGGTAGCGCTCACCACTGGGCCCACCAGATTATTCACTGGTTTCCTCGGTGTCATTGTCTTGACAAGAAACTCTGGGAATTCAGTGCACTTTTCCCCTTCAGCTAGACACCGCCAGAGTATTTGCTCTCTGGATGTGTCAGGCAGGCTCTATAATTAAATGGGTCAACATTTCTCTTTGTCAGGGTGATATAAAATAAGGGGGAAAAATGTTTGCTTTGTGAAGCCCTGCCATAAAACCTTCAGGAAGGATTACACATCATCAGGCCTTTGACTCACAAAAGAAAATGCTCTGAAAGACAAAACATGTTTAGTGTCAATTTTCAACTAAGAGAAAATTGAATGAAATGAAGTTTGACATATGGGACAGTTTTCATAAGTTGTTTCAAATGTAAGTCACAAGAAAGGTCACTTTGAGGATATGGTAAAAGATCAGATGAGATGCTTCTACTAAGTTAAATAGAGCCCAGAGCTGACTTACCTCTCTGTGCTGGCGGGCCATGCCATGGACGATGCTCAGTCAAGGAAGAGCTGGGCTCATTAATCATTCGTGATTGCAGAGGTCTTCTATAGAGAGGGAGGCTAAAACTAACTTGGAAAACACGAAGGAAGACTGTTTCTACCTTTATTTACCTAAGCCCATCTCTTGAAAACAGTCCTTTCACCAAATTCTCCCTCACCAGCAACTATCATGGATACAGCTAAAGGCATAGTGAACTATGACCACCACAGTTGCACTTCAAATCATATTAGAAATTCAGCCTGTACAATTAACACTACTATGCTGTGATGAAACACAGATTCACACAAAACCAAACACTCTAAGAATGTATTTCTCAGGAACTTTGGTCATATGTACATTTTTGGGTGTTGATAAATAAACGTGATTAAGATACAGTCTCATCAGGTAGTCATAATTGGCTAGTCTTGGTTCTAGATCCAGTATACAGCATGGAAAGTTCATGTCAGACTCATTCTTTAAAGGAGTTAGGACTTTCCAAGCCACGGTTTTTGAGCTGTGTGCTTCTTTGTGCAGTCATAGATAAACTAATTCATCTTCCTCATCGCCTCCTCCCCGACTCATGGTCTCCAGTTTCCTGATACGACAATAATATGTAGGTTTGTCTCTGTTGTCTGACAGTTGATGGAACATTAAGTAAAAAGAGATGACAAAGCCAGAAGAGTAGCTCTCACTCCTGACTCTCACCCTCACCAGAAGCGAAAAATGAGTGAATCAGTCTTCCCTTGGAGAGGGATGACTAGGAGCTAGAAAGACAAAATTCCTCCTCATATGCTGGCCATAGGAAAATAAGAGGTAGCTTTCCATTTCCTATTTGTCAGCACGTGTCACTGTCCTCTCCCCTCAGGCCTGACCCATTAGGGTAGGTGCAGTAATGACTGGGCTTCCTTTTTTGATTGAGAGCATGCCAGGCTGAGAGTCTGAGGATAATTGGCTCTGCAGGTGAGAGCAGCCTGTCAGCACAAGTAGCAGCAAGCAACACGGGCAGATTCAGAAATGGATTGGACTCTTGTCTGTGATCCCATTTCCTGGGGCTGTGCCTGTAGTACCTAGGTCAGTCCTGCCTGAGAGCTTCTGAGATAGTATTTCCATCTCCCACGTGACCCAGATGCTAACCCTTAGTGGACTGAAAGCACCAGGCCCTTTGGAACGACACGCTGATCGATTTTAATTGAAAAAGAGAAAGCACACATTTTGCATAACACGGCACAAGGTACAGCCATTAATAGAGCTGCTGGTAGGGAGGCCAGAGCAGTTCCTATATGTTTCTCTTCCAAGAAGCTTTTCCTCTTTTGACAGAGTCCACACGCTGCGAGGAATTTGCATGGAGTGGAAAGGGAGGAAGGGGCCGTTTGTCTGCTGGTCATCCAGGCAGTTAACGTGGAGAGGATGTCACATCCAGATCACACTGCCTGGTGCACCCCTTGAGGGAAATCAGGTTACTGGACAGCAGCTCTACTGTATCTATAAAGACTAAATGGCGGTGGTAGGACTTGAACCAGGTTTGCTTAGCTTGACACGACTGAGCGTGCCCGCTGCCATGCTCACATTAGTTCTAGTCATGGAAGATGACTGCAGAGCTAGGGGCCTCTTTCCCTTTGGAATCACCTTGAAGTTTCTACAAGAAATTTAATCTACTCATATAGCTTCTCTCGTTAAAAAAAAAATATTGATCAGCTGCTAATTATTTATCTAAACAATTTTTTTCCAAATACTCAGAGCTCTATCTCAACAATATTTTTCCTCTTATGAACTTGACATGTTAAAAAAAAAAGCCATTGAATTTTGATAAAAAAAAAAACAGAAAAGATTCCATCTTGACTTTTGCTTTCGGGATTTATGAAGCCCAAGCTGCTGCTTCTATTGTTGTTATTTTTTAATAACAACTTTGTTGACATATGATTCACACACAATGAAGTCTCCCCTGTAAAACTGTACAGTCCACTTGTTTTGAGTCTATTCACAGAGTTGTACAAAGAGCTGACTCATTGGAAAAGACCCTGATGCTGGGAAAGATTGAGGGCAGGAGGAGAAGGGGACGACAGGATGAGATGGTTGCATGGCATCACCGACTCAATGGACATGGGTTGGATGGACTCAGGGAGTTGGTGATGGACAGCGAGGCCTGGCATGCTGCGATTCATGGGGTCGCAAAGAGTCAGACGTGACTGAGTGACTGAGCTGAGTTGACTTGATATCCTTTGTCAAAAATCATTGACCATAGGAATAAGGGCTTACTTCTGGTATAAAATGATTTCTTGTCCCTTTATCTTCTGAAAATACCTTGATTATAGAGTATAAGTTCAAGTGTGTCTATCTTGAAAATCTAAAAACATATTCTCTGTAATAGAAATTATTTATCTCTGGTACTCAAGTCTTATTTTAGGTTGTATTCTCCTAGAAGTAAATTCTAAGACCAGAACCCAAGTGTGTGTTGCTTGTTTAGCAGTTGTAGGAAACACTGATTGAGACTGGTTCAGAAACATACAGAAGGAAAAGAAGGCAGTAAAGCTCAGCTGTTTCAAATCCAAAAAGATGATGCTGTGAAAGTGCTGCACTCAATATGCCAGCAAGTTTGGAAAACTCAGCAGTAGCCACAGGATTGGAAAAGGTCAGTTTTCATTCCAATCCCAAAGAAAGGCAATGCCAAAGAATGTTCAAATTACTGCACAATAGCACTCATCTCACACACTAGCAAAATAATGCTCAAAATTTTCCAAGCAAGCTTTAAACAGCATGTGAATTGTGAGCTTCCAGATGTTTATCTGGATTTAGAAAAGGCAGAGGAACCAAATTGCCAACATTCGCTAGATCATCAAAAAGCATGAGAGTTGCAGAAAAACATCTACTTCTGCTTTATTGACTACACCAAAGCCTTTGACTGTGTGGATCACAACAACCTGGAAAATTCTGAAAGACATGGGAATACCAGACCATGTGACCTGCCTCCTGAGAAACCTGTATGCAGATCAGGAAGCAACAGTTAGAACTGGACATGGAACAACAGACTGCTCCCAAATCGGGAAAGGAGTACGTCAAGGCTGTGTATTGTCACCCTGCTTATTTAACTCTATGCAGAGTACATCATGCGAAATGCTGGGCTGGGTGAAGCACAAGCTGGAATCAAGATTGCCAGGAGAAATATCAAAATCTTAGATATGCAGATGACACCACCCTTATGGCAGAAAGCAAAGAAGAACTAAAGAGTCTCTGATGAAAGTGAAAGAGCAAAGTGAAAAAGTTGGCATAAACTCAATATTCAGAAAACTAAGATCATGGCATCCGGTCCCATCACTTCATGGCAAATAGATAGGGAAACAATGGAAACCATAACAGACTTTATTTTCTTGGGCTCCAAAATCACTGCAGATAGTGACTGCAGGCATTAAATTAAAAGATGCGTGCTCCTTGGAAGAAAAGCTATGACTAACCTAGACAGCATATTAAAAAGCAGAGACATTACTTTGCCAACAAAGGTCCATCTAGTCAAGACTGGTTTTTCTAGTAGTCACGTATGGATGGGAGAGTTGGACTATAAAGAAAGCTGAGTTGCAAAGAATTGGTGCTTTTGAACTGTGGTGTTGGGGAAGACTCTTGAGAGTCCCTTGGATAGCAAGGAGATCAAATCAGTCAATCCTAAAGGAAATTAATCCTGAATGTTCATTGGAAGGACTGATGAAGCTGAAACTCCAATACTTTGGCCACCTTTTGTGAAGAACTGAGTCATTAGAAAAGACCCTGATTCTGGGAAAGATTGAAGGCAGGAGGAGAAGGGGACGACAGAGGATGAGATTGCTGAATGGCATCACCAACTCGATGGACATGAGTTTGAGCAAACTCCAGGAGTTAGTGATGGACAGGGAAGCCTGGCGTGCTGCAGTTTATGGAGTCACAAAAAGTCAGACACAATTGATTAACTGAACTGAACTGAATTGAATTTGGTTGCAAGTGGCAAAAACTACCTTCTTAAACAAAGGAGAACTGTACTGGTTCATAGAATTGGACTATGGAAAGAGGAGGGGGCAGCTGACCTTTGAAACAACTGAAATTGGGACCTCAGTTACAATGAGGATTTTTTTCTCTACTTTGTGGCTTTTTTATCTTCAACTCATCTAAGCAGAAGGAGCATAGTTTTCTGCTATTCTTGGCTCACTTTCTTTTAGCTGCACATTTGGAAAGAAATGAGCACTTCTCTGGCAACTGCAATTTAAAACATTCCCAGGGAGCAACACAATTTGGCTTACTTTGATAACATATCCTATGTTGACCATTCTGTCCTGAAGGATGTTGCTCTGACCTAGTTCATGGTCACTCCCTATTTCCAGAAGGTAGAATCTGTTATCATATCAAGAGGAGTAATGATGGGAAGGGGGGCTTGCCAGGTGGCGCTAGTGGTAAAGAACCCGCCTGCCAATGCAGAAGACAAGAGACGCAGGCTCAACTCCTGGATGGGAAAATCACCTGGAGGACAAAATGCAACCCACTCCAGGATTCTTGCCTGGAGAATCCCAGGGACAGAGAGCCTGGTGGGTACAGTCCACAGGGTCGCAGAGTTGAACACAACTTAGCACAATGATGGGAAGAAGTAAAGTACCATTTCCCCCACAGTGTCCCTCATAGTTTCCCCCACAGACAATCTCTCCCATCAGGAAGCTTCCATAAGGATGTTAACCTTATCCCTCAGAGGGCCGACAGAATGAAAACCACAATCACAGAAAACTAATCAAATTGATCACCTGGACCACAGCCTTGTCTAACTCAGTGAAACTATGAGCCATGCCACGTCAAACCACCCAAGATGGGTCATGGTGGAGAGTTCTGACTAAACGTGGTCCACTAGAGAAGGGAATGGCAAACAACTTCAGTATTCTTGCTTTGAGAAACCCATGAACAGTATGAAAAGGCAAATAGATATGACGCGGAAAGATGAACTCCCAAGGTCGGTAGATGCCTAATAGGATACTTGAGAAGGGTGGAGAAATAACTCCAGAAAGAATGAAGGGATGGAGCCAAAGCAAAAACAATACCCAGTTGTGGATGTGACTGGTGATGGAAGGAAAGTCTGATACTGTAAAGAGCAATATTGCATAGGAACCTGAAACGTTAGGTCCGTGAATCAAGGTAAATTGGAAGAGGTCAAACAGGAGATGGCAAGAGTGAACATCGACATTTTGGGAATCAATGATCTAAAATGGACTGGAATGGGCAAACTTAACTCAGATGACCGTTATATCTACTACTGTGGGCAAGAATCCCTTAGAAGAAATGGAATAGCCATCATAGTCAACAAAAAGACTCCGAAATGCAGTATGCGGGTGCAGTCACAAACATGACAGAATGATCTCTATTTGTTTCCAAGGCCAGCTATTCAATATCACAGTAATACAAGTCTACGGCCTGACCACTAATGCTGAAGAAACTGAAGTTGAAATGGTTCTATGAAGACCTACGAAACCTTCTAGAACTAAGGTCCCAAAAAGACGTCCTTTTCATCATAGGAGACTGGAATGCAAAAGTAGGAAGTCAAGAGACACTTGGAGTAACAGGCAAATTTGGCTTTGGAGTACAGAATGAAGCAGGGCAAAGGCTAACAGAGTTTTGCCACGAGAATGCACTGGTCATAGCAAACACCCTTTTCCAACAACACAAGAGACGACTCTACACATGGACATCACCAGATGGTCAACACCAAAATCAGATTGCTTATATTCTTTGCAGCCAAAGTTGGAGAAGCTCTATACAGTCAGCAAAAACAAGACCAGGAGTTGACTGTGGCTCAGATCATGAACTCCTTATTGCCAAATTCAGATTGAAATTGAAGAAAGTAGGGAATACCACTAGATCATTCAGGTATGACCTAAATCAAATCTCTTAAGATTATACAGTGGATGTGACAAATAGATTCAAAGGATTAGATCTGATAGACAGAGTGCCTGAAGAACTATGGGTGGAGGTTCAAGACATTGTACAGGAGGGAGTGATGAAGACCATCCTTAAGAAAAAGAAATGCAAAAAGGCAAAATCGTTGTCTGAGGAGGCCTTACAAATAGTTGAAAAAAGAAGAGAAGCTAAAGATAAAGGAGAAAAGGAAAGATATATCCATCTGAATGCAGAGTTCCAAAGAATATCGAGGAGAGATAAGGAAGCTTCCCTAAGTGATCAATGCAAAGAAATAGAGGAAAACAACAGAATGGGAAAGACTAGAGATCTCTTCAAGAAAATTAGAGATACCAAGGGAACATTTCATGCAAAAATGAGCATAATAAAGGACAGAAATGGTATGGACCTAACAGAAGCAGAAGATATTAAGAAGAGGTGGCAAGAACACACAGAAGAACTATATAGGAAAGGTATTAATGACCTGATAACCACAATGGTGTGGTCACTCACCTAGAGCCAGACATCCTGGAGTGGAAAGTCAAGTGGGCCTTAGAAAGCATTAGTAGGAACAAAGCAAGTGGAGGTGATGGGATTCCAGCTGAGGTATTTAAAACCTGAAAAGATGATGCTATTAAAGTGCTTCACTCAATATGCCAGCAAATTTGGAAGATTCAACAGTGGCCACAGGACTGGAAAAGGTCAGTTGCATTCCAATCCCAAAGAAAGACAATACCAAAGAATGCTCAAGTTCAGTTCAGTCACTCAGTTGTGTCCAGCTCTCTGTGACCCCATGGGCTGCAGCACTTCAGGCTTCCCTGTCCATCACCAACTCCCGGAGCTTGCTCAAACTCATGGCCATTGAGCTGTTGATACCATCCAGCTATCTCATCCTCTGTCCTGCCCTTTACCTCCTGCCTTCAATCTTTCCCAGCACTTCCATAAAATTGTGCTAATTTCACAAGCTAGCAAGTTATTGCTCAAAATCCTTCAAGCCAGGCTTCAACAATATGTGAACCTAGAACTTCCAGATGTATGAGCTGGATTTAGAAAAGGCAGAGGAACCAGAGACCAAGTTTCCCATATCCATTGGCTCACAGATAAAACAAGGAAATTCCAGAAAAAAAAACAGCTACTTCTGCTTCATTTACTATGTGAAAGCCTTTGACTGTATGGATCACAAAAAAACTGGAAAATTCTTCAAGAGATGGGAATACCAGACCACCTTATCTGTCTCCTGAGAGACCTGTATGCAGATCAAGAAACAACAGTTAGAACTGGACATGGAACAACAGACTTGTTCAAAACTGGGAAAGAAATACGTCAAGGTTATATATTGTCACCCTGCTTATTTAACTTATATGCAGAGTACATCCTGAGAAATGCTAAGCTGGATGAATCACAAGCTGGAATCAAGATTGCTGGGGAAAATATCAACAATGTCAGATATGCAGAAGATATCACACTAATGGCAGAAAGCAAAGAGGAATTAAAGAGCCTCTTGATGAGGGTGAAAGAGGAGAGTGAAAAAGCTGGCTTAAAACTCAACATTCAAAAAACTAAGATCATGGCATGCTATCCCATCACTTCATGGCAAATAAAAGGGGAAAAAGTAAAAACACTGGCAGATTTTCTTTTCTTGGGCTCCAAAATCACTGCAGATGGTGACTGCAGCCACAAAATTAAAGACACTTGCTCCTTAGAAGGAAAGCTATGACAAAACTAGACAGCATATTCAAAACAGAGACATCACTTTGCCGACAAAGATCTGTATAGTCAAAGCTATAGTTTTTCCAGTACTCGCGTATGGATGTGAGAGCTGAATTATAAAGAAGGCTGAGTGCTGAAGAATTGATGCTTTTTAATTGTGGTGCTGGTGAAGACTCTTGAGAGTCCCTTGGACTGCAAGGAGATCCAACCAGTCCATCCAAAAGGAAATCAAACCTGAATATTCATTGGAAGGGCTGATGCTGAAGCTCTAATACTTTGGCCACCTGATGTGAAGATCCAACTCATTTGAAAAGAACAAGGTAATGAGAAAGATTGAGGGCAGGAGGAGAAGGGGGTGGAGAGGATGAGATGGTGGGATGGCATCACCGACTCAATGGACATAAGTTTGAGCAAATTCAGGGAGTTAGTGAAGGACAGAAAAGCTTGGCATGCTGCACAAAGAGTTGGACATGATTTAGCTACTGAACAACAATAATAAAGCTAGCAAGAGTTATACAGCTGTTTTAGAAATTAGTGGGTGATGTCAAATTTCAAATAATCAGTCTTCAGCAAAGACTAGAATGAGAAAGAGTTTTAAAATGCTTGGGAAATTCTGAAGTGGTTTCTATATTGTTTCTAAATAATCATCGCCATTTGTATGCCTCAGGAATCCTCCAGACTGCAACAAGATCCTCTAGCCTTTGCTGGGAAGGGAGAGATGAGTTTGCTTGTGTGGGAGCAATCTCTTTAAGCAAGAAAAATAAGAGCAGTGATACTACTTTTACTAGTGATGTGACAAACATAGCAAGTAGTTACATGCTAATGCGAGCTATCACCTTTAATTAGGACTTGGGGAGGCTGAGCTCCGCTGTCTTCAGTCTTTGAAATAAGCAGTCATGTTCAAAGAGCTACCTTCTTTAAATAATTTAGATAGATATCCATTTTAATTAGAGTAGATATGGAATATTGGATATGAAAATGACTGCTGCTTCTTTTTTTTCACTTTTAGATTAAGGTGACTGGCAAATAGGTCCCTGTACAGAAGGAAAGGGCATCTGGCTAGTCCCTCTTTAGGGCTGCAGATCAAGTACACAGGAGGCTGGAGGCCGTCTGTGATCCCAGCACTTCCCTGGGATGGAGCAGGTGGGAGGGAGCCTCTTGAGGCATCGCCTGGTGGGTTACCATACAGGTGTCAACAGCTGCCAGAGGACAAACCAATCTGGTTCTGCTTTTCAGAGAATGAGATATATGCCTCCCTGCCCCCAAACAAGAGTGGTTTGGAGTGCAGCAAAGCATTTGAGGAATCATTAGATGTATCCTCAGAATGTCGTGAAGAGGTCCCGCTGAAAAGATATTCAGTCTATTCAGAGATTGGAACGTAGCCCAGGTACACCATCAGAAGTCATAGGCTGCCCTGCTCTGCCTTTGGAGGGTGAGTAAAGATGCTCAAAAGAAAAGTCTGGGAAAGAGCCATTAGGTTGCGAGATTTCAGCTGTCTCAGAATTCTTCAGTAGTTTCTGCTTACTTTCTGCCTCATTTTCTCTTTTCTGTCAGCTGTCTCGTACCTTCTCCTTTTCTCCTAGATCCCCATGCCAGCAGAATAGAGATGTCACCAGCAAATCAATTAACAGTCGTGTTCAAAACAAAGAGAGAGACAGAAAAGAAGCATGAGAGACTGGATAGCTTAGAGCAACGTCCCTTCAATTATGCTTCTTGTTTACATATGCCCACAGGATTCCTAAGCCTGGGGGTGGGGGTTGGGGGTAAGGCAGGGAAAGCCCTGCTCTTTTTCTTCATCCTCCTCCTCCTCCTTCTTAAGTATTTACAGATCCTGATTAAACTCACCAGTCCAAAGTTATTTCACCTATCTCACATTCTATTAAAGTGGAAAGGGTAGGCTAAACTCCACCGCCCCTCATTTTACAGATGGTCTTCATTGATCAATGAAAATATCCATTAAAATTAGGAAGTCAGCCTTCTATATGCGAATGAAAACCCAGCCCCTCTGCTCCTTCTCCTTGGGTTCCCGTTCATCGGATCAGATTTTCAGCTTATCCCTTTTATCCTCTGACTGCTCAGCATCTTCTTGGATCTACACATCAGATTCCCTTGCTCTGAAGGGCTTTTGCCCCGCCCACCGCAAATTTAACTTTTGGAACCCTCTCTGAGATGGGCTTTGACAAGTGTCTTCTGGCTCCACGCACTAAACATATGGGCAATCTTTCAGTCACAAGTTGCAAATCCAGGTAGCCTTCTTCACGTCCCTACTTGGCTTTTACTTCCATGGAAGAAGGATCTCACACAAAGTGGGTGAAGACCATGGAAACAGTAGTTTTGTTAAAGGAAAATAAAAATAAGAGCCAGGACTGCCAGGCAGTGGTAGTTGAAGTAGTGCGTGGAGAGTATGGATGGGGCAGGCCAAAGCAGAGGATGGCCTATGCAGTGAAGACAAGCAAGGGGTTCAAGGATGGCAGTCATTTGGGGTGGCTGTTGTCATACTGAATGAGACAAAGTGTGCTGCTGCTGCTAAGTCGCTTCCGTCGTGTCCGACTCTGTGCAACCCCATAGACGGCAGCCCACCAGGCTCCGCAGTCCCTGGGATTCTCCAGGCAAGAACACCAGAGTGGGTTGCTGTAGTATGAGTTTAATTTTGATAGAAAGAACTGTAAAGGAGACGATGGAAAAAATCTCAAAGCAGAAGAGTGTTTAACATCAAAAACGTTAAAAAAAAAAAAAAAAGAAACATACAGGAGGCTGAGATCCAGTTTAATTAGTCGTATGGTTTTCTTAACACCAACAAAGACCAGACCAATATGTGACTGAGCAAAGAACTCTTAAAGCCCCTGGTCACAGGATAATGAGTTTGAAAACACTCTTTTTGGCAACAAACTCAAGGCACTTGATTGCTGGGAGCCAGCTCACGAGATCCCACCCATGACAGGGTCATGAGGAGAAGGACTGATCGAGCAAGGCTTCTCAGGCCTCAGGGATTCTCGGAAGGCTGCCTCAGCGCTCACCTTAAAGATGAGATCTGTCTTTCCGATGTTTACTATAATAAACCTCTTCTTATTTTCTATGACTTAGGCAAAAGGCCTTTCCTGATTCCCTTCTAAAATAGATCATTATGACACCTCAATCGACAAGGCCCCTGAACGGTAACACCCTAATAAAATTATCTGGGATATAGACTATGCTAATCTAAATTCCTGTTTCTAGCATATTGGTTTGTTTAATAAATGTACCTGTGCCTTTGGAGCTAGTGTGCATGACTGCTCCTTAACAATAAACAATACTGAGCGCCTCCACACAGAGAGCCCCTATGGGCACAAAACCCTTCTCAGGAAAGAAGGCTTGTTAGGAAATATAAAAAATATTGCTTTATGAAACTGTTACTTAGTCTATATTTACTCACTATGTTTTTACTCAACATTTTTAGCCTATATAATGAAAGCATAATAATTAGAAATTTATATAAATAAAAGTTTAGCTTTAATACAAATAATAAGACAATTGTTGATTTAACTGATGATTCTTACTTAGAGCTGATCTTCAGCTTGCTGTTCTATGACTTTATGGAACCACGTTCTTTTCTGTAGAATAAATTGCCAAAAACAGGTTTTACCTTAAAACTTTCTATGGATGAATTCTTTCCTGCTGCGCCTGATGCAAAAATGTTCTGACCGATCAACCCTTGTCAATGGAGAGTCACCAGATGTTAGCAGGCCCCTAGGCCAGAAGATGATGTAAACAAAATGAGGCTTTTGGTAACTAAAGACATGCAAACGGTTTTGATGAGGGTCAAAACTGCTGGCCCATTAGGCTGAATTGGTTTGCCCATTAGGCTGAATTGGCTTGCCCATTAGGCTGAATTGGTTTGCCCATTAAGCTGAATTGGTATGCCCACTAAGCTGAGTTGGTATGACTCTATACTTTACATTTGTTTCTATATACCACTAAAAATATAAAAGCTGTCTTAAAAACAATAAAGTGGTAGACACTTGGAAACGCTAAGACTCGCTGTGCCTTCTCATTCGCATCGCTGACACCATCCATCCTGAGGTAACTCTGGACCAGCTGGAGCTGGACTCTGGCACTTGATAACTCTGGATGCAAACTTTGTGCTGAAATAAAAGTGAAGTTTGTTTTAACAATGGCATTGGATTCTGAAATGAAGCTGAGCTGCCATAAAAATTCAACATCACTTGCACACAAACATACTGCATGACCTTGCATTAAAATAAGTCTTTCAAAGGACTGGATGTACTATAAATTGGGCAAGAATCTGGCTCTTTTCAAAATGCTAATATCCGTCAGGAATCAAGATTACCCTGTTTTTCCTGGAGCTCAGGAAAAGTGACGCTAGAAATAAATGGGCCGTTGGCTGCCATTGCTAAAAAGTTCAGGTTCATCCTTTCCATTGCCACAGTGACATTCATAATAAAATGTCAATGGGATAAAGAGCAGATCAGACCTGTCCAAATCCAGTACAGAATAAGTGTCTGCTAAGATGATCCTACCTCCAAAACTACTGACAACTCTGGTACATTTGTATATCTCTCAGAGAAAGATTCATCCTGTGAGATAGAAGGACTGATGTGCAGAATCTCATCTGCTGTCCTTGGGGAAACATTAAGAAATAAAAGATGACTGTTCTTCCCTGACTGTTCCCATAGACAATTGAGATTTTTATGTCTTAAGCTGCTTAGTCTCTTCCTTACTTTCCTGGCTACTTCCCACATTTCACAACCATTGTATCTCTGTTAAACATCAGTAGATAAGAACCGAAACTGTAGGGTTTAAATGATGTCATCCTTTTCCAGGAGAAACTGAAAGTGAAAATTGCTCAATCACATTCAACTCCTTGCCATGCCATGGACTGCAGCCCACCAGGCTCTTCTGTGCATGGAATTTTTCAGGCAAGAGTGCTGGAGTGGGTTTCCATTTCTGCAGCAGAGTACTGCCTAATAGAAGAAATAAGTTTTTTGGCTAGAAGTGTTTTCTCTGATCCCTGTACTTGAGAAGGTTTGGAAGACATCGTAGCCTGCCACCTCATATGCTTTGCAGAGTGACCCTTCATTCCTGCTCTCTGGGGATGGGTCAACCTTGACTTAGTATTGCAGTCCTGCCCTAGATCAGGTATCTTGCACAGAGATTCTGAGCTGAATCCAGCACGTCAGATGTTATCTCTCTTGCATTCTCTTTACATCCCCGCATGTCTTTTTTTTTTTTTTTTTTGGCCTCTAAGGAAAATGATGAAGCAGTCAGGACCAAATAATGTGTAGGAAGTGGCCAAGGGAGCATTGAGACATTCCCTGTGAGTGCCTCACCCCTACGCCACAGGGCAGCCAAAGTAACTCTGTGGATACAAAAAGCTGGTTATGAGCAAACTTCCATCTAATCTGCTGGACCCTGAATTCCTCTTAAAATCGAATGTTTTGATCATGCGGTATTTTAGGAATAATGTTCTTTGGTGATAATAATGTGATAGCACACCTTGACTAGAGCAGAGATTTTGAATACTGGCCATGCTCATCTTCAGGAAGATTCAGCAGTTGTTTGCACGATAGCAGTTTCAAAGAACTGGCCACAGTTCTGCCCAGCTCTGTTACTGCCACACACACCATGGGCATTCATTGCCTCTGACATGAGTTAGAGCCACTGGAATATTTTCAAGACACTGCTGTCACAGTGATGCACAGTACTTTAGACCTTTGGTTTGTTTATTAGCTTGTGTATATGTAGCACTAGATGCTTCGTGTTTTTTTATCCCATTTTGCCATAAACTATCATGGCAGGAATAGCTTTTTTTTTTTTTTTTTTTTTGCTGCTGCATTGCTTTTAAGTATGTTGTTGTTGTTCAGTCGCTCAGTCATGTCTGACTCTTTGCAGCCCCATGGACTGCAGCACGCCAGGCTTCCCTGTCTTTCACCATGTCCTGGAGCTGGCTCAAACCCATGTCCACTGAGTCAGTGATGCCATCCAACCATCTGTCCTCTGTCGTCCTCTTCTCCTCCTGCCTTCAGTCTTTCCCAACACCAGAATCGGATCTTTTCTAATGAGTTGGCTCTTTGCATCAGTTGGCCGAAGTATTGGAGCTTCAGCTTCAGTCATTCCAATGAATATTCAGGACTGATCTCCATTAGGATTGACTGGTTGGATCTCCTTGATGTCCTGGGGACTCTCAAGAGTCTTCTCCAGCACCACAGTTCAAAAGCTTGTGAGTATGCCTGAGGCTAATAAGCATGGGCATATCTGATGAATATGATTAGATAACCATGATAACTGCATCAAATCCTGCTGGAGAAAGCCTGGGACATGTCTGTTAACAAAGAAGTCTGTGATTCCCATATGATTAAGTGTGTGTGTGTGTGTGTGTGTGTGTGTGTGTGTGCGCCTGTGAAGAGAAACATTCATGGGATGGATCCTGCATTCATTCATTCATGAAACCAATATTTACTGCACCAATGTGGGAATACTGGGAATAATTGAGTACGTTGAGATAGTGGGAATAAAATGAGTAGGAAAAAAAAGTGACTATCCATGTCTTTATAGATCTTGTCATCCAATTGGAAAGAAAGATATTAGTCAATAACAAATAAGTGATAGCATCAATTGGAAAAGAGGTGTGGTATCCTGGAGAATGTTCAGATCTTAGGTTAAATAATAATGAAATTATTTTGGTTAGAGATTTTGGAAAAAATTTAAAACTATGTGCTCAAGCGTATTTAAGAATATTGTACATATTTTCTTGATAAAAGTAGAATCTATTGATTTGGTGGAATTAGAAGAAATTGTTTTTGTCTGAGGAAGAGCATGTCTTGATCAAGATATTTGAATATTAAGTCAAGATAAAAGTGTGCCAATGGTACAGCACTTATCACAAAAGCACGGGGATTCCTGAGGTGGACTTGGAGGAGCCTGGGCAGGGGCAGAGTGAGAAATCAAATGTTGAAGGGTCGGTGGATGGAGGAAAGAAGCATGAGGAGCTGGCACGCTTAACACTCACGTGTCGCTGGGCGCTTAGGTCTTGCTGTTGTAGACAGAGCTGCATTGAACATGGGTGCATGTGCCTCTTCAGGCTACCGTTTTCTCCAGATGGTATGCCCCAAAGCGGGATTGCTGGATCATCTGATAGTTCTATTTTAGTGTTTTAAAGAACCTCCATACTATTCTCCATTGTGGCTGTACCCATTTATATTCCCACAAACAGTGTAAGAGGGTTCCCTTTTCTCCACACCCTCTCAAGCATTTATTACTTGTAAACTTTTTGACGATGGCCTTTCTGACCAGTGAGAAGTGATCACTCATTGTTTTGATTTGCATTTCTCTGATAAGTAGTGATGGTGAGCATCTTTCCATGTGCTTTTTGGCCTGTATTTGAAGAAATGTCTGTTTACATTTTCTGCTCATTTTTCGACCAAGTAGTTTGGTTTCTTTGCCATAGAACTGCATGAGCTGTTTGCATATTTTGGAGATTAATACCTTTTCGATCACTTTATTTGCAAATATTTTCTCCCATTCTGTGGCTTGTCTTTTCATTTGTTTATGGTTGTGCATACATTAAGGAGCCAAAATCTTGATAAATGAGCCAATGAGCAGAAAGAGCAAGACAAAGTTAAGAAGTCCAGCACCCGTTTAAAAGAATACACAGACATGATGTGATGGACTGAATAAAGCTGAAGTGGCCATTCTCTCCACCTCAGTAATATGAACTTCCATCTTAGTTAATCCAGGCTGCTTTAACAAAGTACTGTAGACCCGGGGACTTAAACAGCAGACATTTATTTCTCCCGGTTCTGGAGGCTGGGAAATCCAAGATTAAAGTTCCAGCAGACTCAGTTCTCAGTGAGAACCTGCTTCCTGACTTGCTTGCTTCCAACGGCCTTCTCACTGGGTCCTCATACAACGGGTAGAGAGCTCAGGTCTTTCTTCCCCTTTTTTAAGCCCACCCTGTGGGTCCCACACTCATGATCTCATCCAAACCCAATTGCCTCCCAAAGACCCCATCTCCAAATTAGGTGACTTCAACATATAAATTTGTGAGATGCAAATTCATCCCATAACAATTGCATTAAATACTTTTGTTTCAGTGCTCTAACATGGAGTCACTCTGTCAATTACTGCATTTCTATGACTATATCTAGAAAAGTTGTTTGTTGCCCCTGATATCACATTTTCTCTCTTTCAATAACAATGGGATATCTAATATTCAAAGGTGAGTCATTCAATTTCCACGTATCTTGTGATTTTCTGGATACTTTTCTTGTTGATTTCTAGTTAATTCTGTTTTGAAGTTAAGAACACACTTTGACTAATTTCACTTTTTAAAATTTGTTTGCAGTGCAGAACATGGTCTATTTTGAGGAATGTTCCATGTGTGCTTGCAAAAAAATGTGTATTCTGCTATAATTGGGTAGAATGCTCTAGAAATATCAGTTAGGTGAAGTTGGTTAGTAGTGTTCTTCAGATCTCCTGTATCCTTACTGACTTCCTGTCTACTTGTTCTAGCAACTGCAAAAAGAAAAGTGCTGATATATTCAACTGTAGTTCTGCATTTGTCTTCTTCTTGTTTCAACCTCATCAGCTTTTGCCTCATATATTTTGTAGCTTTGTTATGAGACATATAAATATTCAGTTCTTCTTGAAGCATTGACCTCTTTGTCATTATATTATGCATCTCTTTGTTTTGGGTAACAGTTCTTTTTCAGCTATTTTTAAAATTTTTAAAATATTCTTTATTTTTTTAATTATGAAAATATTATATCACATTCCCAGGAGACTTGGAAAATACAGAACAAAGTTACATATAGTTCCATTATATATGGCAATTGTTTGTTTTAAGAGGCTAAATTAAGATTTTTAGTTGGAGTTTCAATATCAAACTCTCAGAAATTAATAGAATGAGTGTACAGAGAAGTAGAAGAATTTGGTATATCTAAAAAGCATTATGAACCAATTGGACGTAGTTAAGATTTATACAATTTTCACACAACAGTAGGATACAAATTCTATTCAAGTTCCCATAGACTGTAAACCAAGAGACACTAGGGCATATCCAGAGACATAAGACCAGGTGCTTCTGCTGCTATTAATATGGCTACTTTAGCTTTCTTTTGGTTAATATTTACGTGATATATTTCTCCATTTTTGCTTTTATTTTTATCCTATGTCTTTATAACTAAAATTGATTTGCCATAGAGAGCATATAATAGTAACTTGCTTTTTTAATCTGTTGTAACAATTTTTTAACTTTTAATTGGTGTTTTAGATAGTTTACACTTAATGTAATTACTGATATGTTTGGGTTAAAGACTACTATCCATTTAGCTGTTTTTTGTTACATCTATTCTTTGTTCTTTTTCCTTTTCTGCCTCATTTTTAATCTTTTTAATTTTCCTATTTTATCACCACAATTAGCTAATCTTTATACCCCTTTTTAATATTTTGGTGGTTGCCCTAGAATTTATAATACATATCAAATAATTTATTACCACTCCACAATACTAAAAAGCTTTTACAACAGTATGTTGTCAACTCCTTCCTTTCATTTTCCGTGCTCCTGTTGTCCTGTATTTTACTGTTACGTATGCCGTAAACACACAGTGCGTTGCTGTTATTTTTGCTTTAGACAGTCATTTCTGTTATGACCAATTAAAAAATAAGACAAGGCAACCTTTGTCTTCTTGTGGAGGGCAGTCGAATCTGAGGTTAAACAAATCGAAATGTTTAGGGCTGGAAATGGACATGTCCCTTCTGCTAGCTTGGTGTGGTGTGTGTCTTTGTCTGTGTGGAGGGAGTGGTAGGGTCCTTATTGTTAGGAATTTAACTGGAGTTTGGAGTAGTTGCTATGATCACTCAGTAGAAGATAGACTTCAAATCATCTAGCGTTACTTTCTGTTTAGCATGTGGGCTGGTTTACCAGAAGGCTTTTCTTCAATGTCAGCTCCATCTTCAACTTTAAGTCTTCCCTTTGTGCTGTGTCTCATGAAGGATCTCTCTGCGTGTTCTGTCCCCGCTGCAAGCAGCCAAGCACTGTCACTTGTCACTCAATGCTAATCAGCCTGGGAGAAGGCGTGACATTTTCTGTTGTCCTGTGTATGTCTCAGTCTTAGTCACTGTGTTCCTGAGTCATGGGCATAGGTTTTTCTTGGTGATTCTACCCCACTCCCAGCCTTAGATCTGGACTCAGCAAGTATTTCCATTCCTTATTTTGATGAAAAAGGTTTTGTTCCTTTCTCTCAGAATTAGTGAGTTTTTATCAGTGTCCTAAGGGCATCAAAGGCTTCCTTGGTGGCTCAGAAGATAAAGAATTCGCCTGCAGTGTGGGAGGCCTGAGCTTGATCCCTGAATCAGGAAGATCCCCTGGAGAAGGAAATAGCAACCCACTCCAGTGTTCCTGCCTGGAGAATCAAGTGGACAGCGGAGCCTGGAGGGCTACAGTCCATGGGGTCGCAAAGTGTCAGACAGGACTGAGCGACTTCACTTTCACATTTCCTTTCAGGGCATCAGGTTTCGCTTCCCTCCTTCTGAGGCTTTAAACCTCCTCTTTCACGGAAGACGGAAGACGAGGGGAGAGTGGTCTCTGCTCCCTCCAGCGCTGTTGCCTGCCGCTCCAGGCCTGCAGCTCGAGGACAGTTTTAGGATTGTTGCTGATCTTTTGTGTTAGTACCTGCTTCTTTGCAGGTAAACCTGAGATGGGTGTAAGTTCTCCTGGGTTTGTGTCCTGGGGTTCACATTCTTTGGTCAGCCCAAAGCTGGTCTTTAGTAGTTTACTAAAATGTTAAGCTGAATTCTTACCTGTGATAGCATCTCTCCAAGGAAAGCAAGTTCTCATGTCCTAACTCTTCTTAGATGTGTTTTTGTCACGTTCTCGGTTAATTGGTAATGATCAGTTCTCTGCTGGGCTCAAGAAAAGTTATGAGTTTTTGGATTGTTGGGCATTTCTGCCATTGCTGCTGCTATTATTAAGTGCAGGAGCGATGCTCTTTATAACATTCTACTGCTGCATCCTGAGCGGTACCAGAACACACGGGTGTTAGCTGGGCACGTAAGCAGTTGGAATCAAGGCTCCATTTCCTGGCATCTCCCACGGCTAACACTTCCAGCAAATATTTCTAAAGTGGGAGGGAGCCCGCCCTTCTTCATCCTGTTCTGTGTTCTGCTGACTCAGATACAGACATGAAATCTGCAGCTGATGCAACCACCTTGCACCATGAACTGAATTTAGGAAAAGGGGCCACACACCTGGTAGTACCGCAATATAGAAGAGACCTTACGCAGTACTCAACTGCCTATACAAATATGCACTTGAGAGAGAAAAAGTCAAATCAAATAACTCCAAATGCGTTTACTTTGCTGGATATCCTCTCTCACTGCTGAACCTGGTGCTAACTTAAAAGTTGTATAAGCATTCATATCAGTTTTGAATGATTGGCATCAGATGTGGCAAGTTTCCAGGTGCCAGTCTGCTGGCTAGTGTGTCTGCTACAGAAGACTTTTGTCCCTCTCACTCCCTCAACCTTTAGCACCCAGCACCTAGCTCGGGGGGCTCACACATATATTCAAAAATAAAAAATGCAGGCATACCAACTTACTGTGACTTGTCCAGACTATGAATCTGCCTGCCTATTTTTGTTATGCTCTGTTATATAATCATGACTTATAGGCACCTCTTTATCTGCACCACTGAACCCCACCTTCAGTCTTCAGTCAGAGATATGTAGTTAGCAGAATGAATTATTTTCTTTCCTTTTGGTTTTTCCTCTCTTAGGAATGTAAGAAGGGCTGAAAAGGCAAGAACATGTCTACAGAGGAGAGGAAAAATATAATCAGGGAACTGAAAAAGCTCATAACTGAAAAAAATGGCCTCTGACAACTAACGGTGGCTCAGGTCATCTGCTGGGGCAACTCTTTAACTCTTTGCTTCTGTGTTTGTTGAATGTTGGGCCATAAAAGAGATCTTGGAAGAAATAGCTTCTTTTCTTTCCCAGAAGGTTACTATCTTCCAGTTATTTATATATCCCAAGCTGAAGAGGAAAGCAATAAGACAGCGCTGCAATCTGTCACTGGGCCACAGAGCAAAGGCTCCAGGCTCTACCACGTAGCCAAATGTGGCCTGAGAACTGTGGTGCCATTGTGGATAAACTCTAAGTTCCTTAAGACCGGAATCCATGCCATCTGCTTGAATCTCAAATGCCATACCATAAAGAACATAATATGTAAGATATTTCTTACATCTACAGCTGCTGTTACTGCAAAAATACCAGAAACTAACTACTTGAGGGATTTCACTAGAGTTGAAGAAAACTGTGCTGAGAAAAATGCCTCTCATGTAAGAAGCAAAGAAAAGACATGTTTCTCTTGTCTGTGCATTATTAGAATTTGTCTGCCCTCCTCAGTACATCAGCACTAATGATGCTGAAGTCCATGAAAGATAATTGCCTTGAGTCATTCTCTAGCCACAGAGAAGGTAAGATTAATAAAGAACATTTGTTATAATTTTGAAACAAATTTATATAATGGAACTCATAATAAATAACCACATTTAACACAAGCATTCATCAAAGCCAATTTATACATCAGTTTGTTCACTATGTGTTAAACCAACCATTTATAAGAATAAGTTGGTTTTCCTTTTGTGTCCCCCTTTCTGTCTATTAAAGTAAGAATTATTGTTGGATATGGTGATTTTTTTGCTTTTATAGATGCAGCATTGATAGTGATATATGTTGACTTCTCAGCTGTTTCTACATGATATATAATTTTGCACAGCATGTTGCTTCTGTCTGAACTAAGAGGAAATTATTGTTTTAAAAATATAAAGCTATTATTGACAGTCTCTTCTCTTCTCAGTAACTTGCCACCTCAGGTGAACATAGTTCGCTGTAGGAGAGGCTGGGGATTTCCACAGACTGTCAGTTTTTACAGAAAAGGGAACAGGTGCAGTCTAGTAAATGAAATTCACAAATTATCTCCAAGCATCTTATTAAAACCATTTTCATGTTACCTTATTCCCAAGCTTCAGCTCACATCAGTACCTATTCCTGTATTTTTTTAACTGAAGTGTGGTTGATATACAACGCCATTTTAGTTTCAGCTGCACAACATAGTGATTCGGTTTTTTTTCAGATTATATTCCATTATAGGATAAGATGTTGGGTACACAATAAATCCTTGTTGCTTATCTGTTTGTGTGTGGATATAGTTTCAACCACGGACAGTGTTTTCTGTTTTTCCCAAACCCCTAATGTGGCCCTCCTCCCCTCCCTTACCCTTTGGCAGCCACAGGTTTGCTTTCTGTCTCTGTGAGTCAGTTCCTGTTCTGTGTTAGATTCATTTGTATTATCTTTAAGATTCTGTATGTGAGATCTTACAGTCTTTCTCTGACTTATTTCAGTAACCATGCTACTCTCTGGGTCCCTCCACACTGCTGAAAATGGCTGAATAATATTCCATTGTGTGTGTATATATACACATAATCACATATCTGTATATACAACCGCATCTACATGTGTACATATATATATACTACATCCATATTTATGTATATGTGTATATATGTGTATATGTACACATACACACACCATATCTACATATACATATGTATACTACACATGTATATATACATATACTACATCTGTATACACACACAGGTACATATATATATTACATCTACATCTACATATGTATACACACACCACATCTACATATATGTATATATATACTACACATGTACATATATACTGCAACTATATATATGCACACACTACCTATATATGTATATGTGTGAATATATATGTGCGCACACACATACCCACACTACATCTACGTATATGTACATATACACTACACATATACATATATATACTACAACTATATATATACACACTTTATCTATATATGTATATGTATGAATATATACCTGCGCACACGCACACCACATCTACATATATGTACATATACATTACACATATACATATATGTACTACAACTATATATATACACACACTACCTATATATGTATATGTGTGAATATATACGTGCACACACCCATACCCACACATCTACATATATGTATTTATACACTACACATATACATATATACACTACAACTATATATACACACACTGCACCTATATATGTATATGTGTGAATATATATGTGCGCACACCCACACCACATCTACATATATGTATATATACACTACACATATACATATATACACTACAACTATATATACACACACTGCACCTATATATGTATATGTGTGAATATATACCTGCGCACACCCACACCACATCTACATATATGTATATATACACTACACATATACATATATACACTACAACTATATATACACACACTGCACCTATATATGTATATGTGTGAATATATACCTGCGCACACCCACACCACATCTTCTTAAGCCAGTTGTCTGTAACGGGCACTTGGGCGGTTTCACGTTTTAGTTATTATAAATAATGCCACTATAAACATTGGGGTGTGTGTATCTTTTTGAATTGGTGTTTTTTGTGTTTTCTGGATATATACCTAGAAGTAGAACTGCTGGATAATATGGTGATTCTTTTCAGTTTTCTAAGAAAACTCCATCGTGATTTCTGCAGTGATTGCATAGATTTACATTCCCACCAACAATGTAGGAGGGGTTCCCTTTCCCCCAGATCCTCCCCAGCATTTGTTATTCATAGACTTTTTGACATTCTGATATAGGTATGAAGTGATACCTCATTGTGGTTTTGATTCACGTTCTCTAGTAATTAGCAATGTTGAGCATCTTTCTTCAGCCTGTTGGCCATCTGTCTGTCTTCTGTGGGAAAATGTTCACCTCTTCTGCCTGATTTTTGACTGAATAACTTGTTTTGTTTTTTTTTTAATATTGAGTTGTGGGAACCATTTGTGAATTTTGGATATTAATCACTTGTCGGTTACATCATTTGCAAATATTTTCTACCATTCTGTATGTTATCTTTTTGTTTTCTTGATAGTTTCCTTTGCTGTGGAAAGCTTTTAAATTTAATTAGATCCCTTTTGTTCATTTGCTTTTGTTTCACCTTTCCCTTTTTTTCCACCCACTATTACTGCTAGAATAGGGGCTTCCTAGATGGTGCTAGTGGTAAAGAATCTGCGTACAATGCAGGAGACGTAAGAGATGCAGGTTTGATCCCTGCTTTGGGATGATCCCCTGGAGTGGGAAATAGCAACCCACTCCAGTGTTCTTGCCTGGAAAATTCCATGAACAGAGGAGCCTGGAGGACTATAGTCCATGGGGTTGTAAAGAGTTGGACATGACTTAGCAACTAAACAACTTATGCCGACACTGAAAAATTAACATTAAAATTGCTACTAAGTTATGTAACAAACCTCTGTAAGAAAAAGACCCAGTTCATAAGCGATTGGTGTTTCCCATTGTGGCAGGCTGGATATCCCCCTCCTTAAGGTATCTGTGTTCTAATTCAGTGGTTGTAGCCCCGTGAGACTGATTCTGGTCTCCTGACTTCCCGAAGTGTAGCGTAATACATTTGCGTTGTTTAAACCACTACATATGTGTTATTTGTTATAGTAGCAGTAAGACACTAGAGTATCTGTGAAGCCAGAATAAGCACTTATGAGAATTTCCTTACAGAACATAGAGATGCCTCTTTAAGAAAATTCACAAAAACAGAAATAAAAAGACACTTAAATCAGTGGAAAGTTATTTGAAGATGCACAGACTTTGCATAATCAAGAGGTCGTGTCAGTTTTTCTTTGGTATAATTCATGTTCTTTACTAGACAAAATTTGCAACACACACATAACACAAAAGAATGCCCATCTGCAAAAGCAACCACATTTATACCCACATTGCTCGTTTAGGTCTTTGAACAAGGACCATGTATCTTCGCTTCGAGATATAAAGCATTCCTATAATGTCAGTCCATCAGGGAGACTTATCACTTATAAGTGATACTTGGGATCAAAGTCCCCATTTGAAGAACATGTTTGCTGAGGTTTCTGGGAGCTGCTGCTGTCATGATGAAGATGGCAGCCATACTGAGGGTAACGAATGAGTGGTCTCTCTTTCCTTCTACCCGCCTTTTTCTCAACCTTGGAAATTTATTTGTACCGTGAGTGTAATGCGTAAATATTCAGTAGTCTTCTCTGAATGACTCTGCTTTATGAACATGCTTTCCTAAGAGATAAAATGCTATTCTTTGAGAAACTGAATGCAGTACATTGCAATCTGATTTCCAACCTAAATATGTCGTATAATGTCAAGTTTTGCCTGTTGCTTATCACTCTGGCTCTCACAGTAATTGAACTACAATCACTTGTTCTTTGCTAAGATTTTCTTTTTTGTTAGTCTTATTTCCCTCCAAAGAGATAAAGTTCCTTAAAGATATAGACCATATGTTCTTAAGAAGTACTCTATAAATGTATAATCAGTTAAAAATAGACTCTGTTTTATTTGAACCAAAGTTGTAACTGTGATTTTGTTTGGGATAGGTCATTCATCGTTCATTTAGCCTAATGACACCTTCTGGGTTAAGTTTCATAAGATTGTTTTTCTTCTGGATTTATGTTAATTATTTTGACTTTTATCCCTCAGGAAAAGGATTTTACTGTAGTAAACAATAACTTACTCTAAAAATAGATCTTATTCTCCCTTGAAAAGGAATGGGCGTGTATTGTTCTTCTTAATTCTTATTTCAAGGGCATTGTGACATAAACCTGACATGCTGCCTTCTAACACAGTGACTTCTGTGAGGCACGGACTCCAGAATGTTGGGGAAGGTTGCCTGCAGGTCCCGTGGGCGCCCGGGGAAGCTGAGATTGGATACTGTGAGCAGAAGCTGCGGCTCCTGCCACAGAGTCCACGGCCTCCCCTGCTTCTTGCTCCAGACAAGACGGGACAGGTCACTTCATGTCCATGAGCCCCGATGCCACATACCAGTTACCATGGTTAAGCTTGGCTGAACGAGGCTGTTAAAAATATAAGACATGATAGTCTCAGAATGTGTCCACATAATGAAAAGGCCATATCTACGTACCCACATGGCTCTGTGGCCCATGAATAAATAATTAGGCAAACAAATAATAAAAAACAGCAACAAAAGCTGCATGATTCTGGTGTTGGCAGTAACAATAGTGGCTTTGCTATGGCAGAAGCAGCAGCATCTCTCTGCCCACCATGCAATTTGGACCATAAAGAAAGCTGAGCGCCGAAGAGTTGATGCTTTTGAACAGGAAGAGTTGATGCTTTTGAACTGTACTGTTGGGAAGACTCTTGAGAGTCCCTTGGACTGTCAATCCTAAAGGAAATCAGTCCTGAATATTCACTAGAAGGACTGATGCTGAAGCTGAAACTCCAATCCTTTGGCCACCTGATTTGAAGAACTGACTCATTGGAAAAGACCTTTTTTTTTTAATTAACTGCATTTTTTAAATTAACTAATTTATTTTTAATTGAAGGCTAGTTGCTTAATAGTATTGTGTTGGTTTCTCCCAAACATCAGCGTGAATCAGCCATAGGTGTGTCCACGTCTCCTCCTTCTTAACCTCCCTCCCACCTCCCTCCCCATCCCACCCCTCCAGGTTGGGACCAAGCCCCGGTTTGAGTTCCCTCAGTCATAGAGCAAATTCAACATGGGGTGTATTTCTGTAGGCTCAGACTAAAGACTGTTTCTTTAGCCCTCCAAAAATTCTGTGAGCTACCTACATCCTTTAATCAATCCCATTCTGCTTAATCTAGCAGCTTCTGTGGTCTGCCATGAGCAACCCTGAATAATACATCATTTAATCCAGAAAAGAAAAAAAAGCTTACACAGCACAAAGAAAGGGAAGACAATTACTATAAGAATTAAACTTTTTTTGACAGTTGATTTTCTTCTGAGCACAGCCATTAATTCTACTGTCAGCAAGAATAAAGACACTTCCTGAGGAAGGTGTAAAGCTGAATTCTTGTAAACTGAAAAATGGTGACATGCAAAGGAGAATAACCCTTCAGAGCATCTCACCTCCTGTTTGTTAACTTTGCTCCAAACTTGTTTCAAAACTTTATTAAAATAAGCTTTTTTGTTTGTTTTTGAATTACAGAAAACATCCTTAATCTTTTGGGAAGATAATGAGTTCACAGAAAATCCAAAATATTTGTACTGATTGATTTAAACACTGTTTTGGGGCAGGGGGTGGTTAGGATAAATTTTGTTAAGAAAATAATGTGGCATAAGAAAGAGAAAAGATTAAATTCTTTCTGTCTCAGTCCCATTGAGAACAATAGTAGTAGTTTAGTCGCTCAGTCATGTCCGACTCTTTGTGACGCCACGGACTACAGCACGGCAGGCCTCCCTGTCCATCACCAACTCCAGTTTACTCAAACTCAGGTCCATCGAGTCGGTGATGCCATCCAACCATCTCATCCTCTGCCGTCCCCTTCTCCTTCTGCCTTCAATCTTTCCCAGCATCAGTGTGTTTTCCAATGAGTCAGCTCTTCGCATCAGGTGGCCAAAGGATTGGAGTTTCAGCTTCAGCGTCAGTCCTTCCAATGAATATTCAGGATGATCTCCTTCAGGATGGACAGGTTGGATCTCCTTGCAGTCCAAGGGACTCTCAACAGTCTTCTCCAACACCACAATTCAAAAGCATCAGTCCTTTGGTGCTCAGCTTTCTTTATAGTCCAACTCTCACATCAGTACATGACCACTGGAAAAACCGTAGCTTTGACTAGACGGATCTTTGTTGGCAAAGTAATGTCTCTGCTTTTTAATATGCCATCTATGTTGGTCATAGCTTTTCTTCCAAGGAGCAAGTGTCTTTTAATTTCATGGCTGCAGTCACCATCTGCAGTGATTTTGGAACCCCTCAAAACAAAATCTCTCACTGTTTCCATTGTTTCCCTATCTATTTGCCATGAAGTGATGGGACTGGATACCATGATCTTGGTTTTTTGAATGTTGAGTTTTAAGCCAGTCTTTTCACTCTCCTCTTTCACTTTCATCAAGAGGCTCTTTAGTTCCTCTTCACTTTCTGCCATAAGGGTGGTATCATCTGCGTATCTGAGATTATTGATATTTTTCCCAGCAATCTTGATTCCAGCTTGTGCTTCATCCAGCCCAGTGTTTCTCATGACATACTCTTCATATAAGTTAAATAAGCAGGGTGACAATATTCAGCCTTGACGTACTCCTTTCCCAATTTGGAACCAGTCTGATTTTCCATGTTCGGTTCTAACTATTGCTTCTTGACATGCATACAGATTTCTGAGGAGGCAGCTAAGGTGGTCTGATATTCCCATCTCTTTCAGAATTTTCCACAGTTTGTTGTGCTCTACACAGTCAAAGGCTTTGGCACAATAAAGCAGAAGTAGATGTTTTTCTGAAATTCTCTTGCCTTTTTGATGATCCAAAGGATGTTGGCAATTTGATCTTTGGTTCCCCTGCGTTTTCTAAATCCAGTTTGAACATCTGGAAGTTCACAGTTCACATACTGTTGAAGCCTCACTTGGAGAATTTTGAACATTAATTTGCTAGCTTGTGAGATGAGTGCAATTGTGCGGTAGTTTGAACCTTCCTTGGCATTGACTTTCTTTGGGATTGGAATGAAAACTGACCTTTTCCAGTCCTGTGATCACTGCTGAATTTTCCAAATTTGCTGGCATATTGAGTGTAGCACTTTCACAGCATCATCTTTTAGGATTTGAAATAGCTCAGCCGGAATTCCATCACCTCTACTAGCTTTCTTTTTAGTGATGCTTCCTAGGGCCCACTTGACTTCACACTCCAGGATGTCTGTCTCTAGGTGAGTGATCACAGCATCGTGATTATCTGGGTCGTGAAGATCTTTTTTGTACAGTTCTTCTGTGTATTCTTGCCACCTCTTCTTAATATCTTCTGCTTCTGTTAGGTCCCTACCATTTCTGTCCTTTATTGAGCCCATTTTGCATAAAGTGTTCCCTTGGTATCTCTAATTTCCTTGAAGAGATCTCTAGTCTTTCCCATTCTGTTTTTTTCCTCTATTTCTTTGCATTGATCTCTGAGGAAGGCTTTCTTATCTCTCCTTGCTATTCTTTGGAACTCTGCATTCAAATGGGTATATCTTTGAGAACATAGGACAACATATTTCCCACAGGTACAGCTTTATCCACTCGGGACTGATGTATGCATTGCCAAAATTCCCTTTAGCTGCGTCTTCACCCCAGCACTTCTCAGATCCGTGCTATGCAGGGCCGCCATCCCTCTCTGTGAGAGTCCTTGTCAGGCTCAGTAACCCACGTCAGCCTCCAGTGGTATGAACCTCACTGCTAGCCAACCATGCCTTCGTCTGCTTCCTGCGTCACCCCATCCCCAAAGACAATACCAGTGGTCTGTGCAGACCTTGTCATGCCTGTCACTCTCCCTCACAATACCCACTCCATCCTTCTTCCAGCATCAGTCTGAACTCATGCCTGCGTATCCAAAAGCTGCCTCCACGTTGTCGTGTGGCCGTCCACCCCACCCCTCACGCCCTGTAGTGCTCCCATTGCTCTTCCTCTTAGGTCACTGGAGAGGGGCGATGGGCTCGGGACATGCGAGCCCTTCTTGTTTTCCAGCAGCCCCTATATCAGTCCCGGTCAATGTGGTCAACAGTGTTCTTTCCATGCAAGTGCAGGTTCGAAACAGATTCCTTTCTCTGATCAGATGGCCACCCCCAGACCTGTCTCTCTAGACACTCTAAAGCCACCGATGGATTATGTGTGCACTCCCAATCAAGTGTCACCCTCTTCTTCCCAGACTCCCTACATTCAGCAACACTAACGTTTAATCAGTGCATATTTACCAGACAGTCTTTTGTAAAAACCACTAAGTTGTGAACTTGGTGGGAGTGGAAGCAGGAACACACACACACACACACACACACACACACACACACACACTAGCCCTGACCTCAAGTCCCCGGCATGCCTCTCTACGAAGGGGCATTGCTCTCTGTGCCTGTGACCCGCCTGCCTTCACCCTGTGCTGTGACCTGTGTTTAAACGCTGACCACCTGTTTAGAAGTATTCCTCTCTCATCTGTCATGTCTCAGTGATTCTGCTTCAGGTCAGAAGTCAATTTGGAATTGGGCATTCTTAAGATCAAGTCTAGACTGTTCTACTTATAAAATGTGCAATATTGAGCCGATAATTTAATTTCTCAAATGTAAAAATAGAAGTAACATACCATGATTTAGCTGACATTTCGATGTGAGAATTAAAATTTAAATGAGACAGTGAGCATATTACTTGCCATATTACCATTATATGCTCACATATACAACATTATTTTTCTGTATTAGTAAGAAATCAGATCTATTCTCCTAGAGCTGGTATATTTTACCTAAGTAATAGAAGCCTTCCCTGGTCACCCATTTACCTAGCAGTAAAGAATCCTCCTGCAATGGAGAGATGCAGGAGACGCAGGTTTGATCCCTTGGCCAGGAAGATCCCCTGGAGTAAGAAAATGGCAACGCAGGCTATTTCTGAAATCCAAATTAATAAGATTTGTTTTAAATGTAGGCATGCAGGATGCCTAGGGTACAAGAAATGAACCGCTTAAAACCAGTAAATACCGGAGTGGTATTTATCAGAATAAAAATTTCCAAGAAGTAGCAGAATCTTCTACTTTCTTAGACATACTTAAACCTATGTGACATATCTTTTGAGAAGGTCACTATGTATCATACTGGTTGATTTCCTGCTGTATTATCTTGTTTTCTCAATTATTTTAATCTAGGGGCTAAGTCAAGTTGGATTGCTTCTGTCCTTTATAATCATCAGGATACAGAAATCCACTCTGTCAGTTCACCTCCCACCTCCAATCCTTTCCCTCAAACCAGTGTTTGTCAGAAACCACTTACTGTCCTAGCATCTGGGAGCTCCACGTCACAGTAGAAAAATATCCGCTGTCTCTTGCTGCTGTTGGGTGTAAATGAGGCTGATGTGTTCTGGAAACTACCTGTCCAAAGCCGCTGTAGTTTAACTAACATCTGAACAGTGATGTCAATCTTATTCACTTCTTTGGAGAGTCTCACTGCCAAAACAGTGGTTCATTTTTCTAGGTAACCCATGTAGTAAAATGCAGTCACCTAAAAGCAACTTGACATGGACACAACATCCTTTTTTAACTTTTGGGAATTCCAAGATCTGGGATGAGTAACTTCATAAATTTAGAGTGTCAGTATATTTTGTTGAATTATTTCTAGGATATATAATGAGATGATCAAACCACTTACTGACTCAGATATGATTCACCAGCCTGGCCTAGAGAAATGCATCAAAATGCCCTCCAGAGCTGCCAGCAGAAAAGTTCCACTCTCTGCTTATTCTCCATCACTTGCTGGGCCTGCAGGATCCATCAGGACACCCACAAGGATGTACTCCATGACTGTGGCGGCTTGCTCTAGTTGATGAACTTAATTTCTAAAAATATTTTGTTCACTTAAATGTTGTGTTCAGTAAGGGTTTTGCTGTTGTTGTTTAGTCACTGAGACATGTCCAACTCTTTGCGACCCCATGGACTGCAGTCCACCAGGCTCCTCTGTCCATAGGAATCCCCAGGCTAAGACACTGGTGTGAGTAGCCATTTCCTTCCTTAGAGGATCTGCTCCCAATGACAGAACCCAGGTCTCCTGCATTGGCAGGTGGATTCTTTACCACTGAGCCACCTGGGAAGCCCCAGTCAGTGTTTTACATGCCTCAAATCTATCTGGATTACCGCAGCCCTAGGATAGCCCAGCGGAGAAGGAAATGACAACCCACTCCAGTACTCTTGCCTGGAGAATCCTGTGGACAGAGGAGCCTGGGGGGCTGCTGTCCATAGAGTCGCACAGAGTCGGACACGACTGAAGCGACTTAGCAGCAGCAGCAGTATAGCCCAATTTTTTTTTTAAATCAAGTTAGTTACCAATATATAATAAGCAGGTGATTGTACATTAAAGAAAAATACTGATAATTCTCCCTACTTAAAAAAATCAGGAATGTTGCCCCATGTAAAGGGTGAATGTTCACCATTTCCTGAGTCTTGATGACCCTATTATTTCTCTGAAAGGGAAAGTAAGTTTCAGTTGCCATTCCTCACTACACTGGCATTGGTGTTTTCTTTAGAATCCTGCAGTACGTCTCTGGACACATGTCTGTATCCGAGGTGGAAACTGGAAAGAAAGGCAGCAGAAGCTACAGTAACATGGGCGAGATCATTTGTTTCCGGAAGTGAGTGTATATAAGGTGACTAACTCATTTGCACCATTGCTCATTTTCTATAGATATTTCAGCTGGTAACCCCTCATCTAAACCCTTCTGGATTTAAGAACACCAGACTTGCTTTAGTGATCCATCACTTTCTCCACATCTGTTACAGGTGCTTGAAATTGCTTCCTAAGTCTTTTCGATCTTGTTGCAGTGTCAGAAAGTATCAGCTTCTACTTAAACAGCTCTTTCAGAGCTTAAAATAATAAAATAATGTTTGTACTCTTAGGAAAGTAGAGGGATATTTGGAGCAGCTAGTTTCCCTTAAAATCACCTACCACCTCACTAACATGGGACACTTGTATGAGTTGGTTTTCTTTGGTTGCAAACCATACAAACAAAGCCTGGGTAATTTAACTAAAAGTGAGTGTGTTAGAAGGGTTTGTGACGGTACTGAAATTACTAAGAGGACTGAAGAGAACCAGGCCTGGCAGGGTGGGAACAGTTCTACAGCTCAGGGGAGTTGGATGGCAGGAGAGAGTGACAGTTTTATCAACATGCTGCTGATGACAAGTAACATCTCTAAAAGGCTGTGATTTTTATTCTTCTATCCATTAAGTCAAGACTCAAAGTTCAGATGGCCAGATGGCCTGAAGTGAATGAAACTTGTCCCTGAGGGAGGTCAGGGTATCTTGATTGACAGTTGCACCAAAACCACTAACAGTGGAGCAAAGATAATTTTGCAAAAGAAAATCCAAATGCCCATGACCGAAATAAAAAGAGAATGGTTTCCCAAAAATGGGAAAACCCTACTATAGACGCTGTTCACTCTAAGCTAGCAGATAACTTGGAATGTCTTTAAAATTTGCAATGTTTTGTTGTAAAGAAAAAATAAGATGACTCACTTTGTGCTTTGACACATTCTGTACTTGATTTGTATTTCCAGTGTTATATTTTTCTTCATAAAAATCCCCCAAATTGAATAAGCTTTGTGGCTCACATCCCTAGATCTCTCTTGAAAGAATTAAAACACTTCAGAGGGCAATTCTTTTAGATCAAGGAATCATTTAGACAGACACACGGTCAATCCTACATGGAATCTGTATCAAACATGTTTTCTTAGTCATCCTTCACCTTCTCTGCTCCCTTCCATCCCTCTTTTTTCACTCAAGAAAGAGAAATAACGAGAAGGGGAAGATGTCATAACAAAGCAAAGCAGAGTCAGAAAGCAAGGACGCAGCGCGATGGGGTAAAGATTTGGGGAGGAAAACAGAGCAAGAAAAACAATTGTGAGGCGTAAGGTAAGCCTCTAGCACATGTAGATACTGAAACTAAAGTCATCCCTTACAGTTCACTATGTTCTTTGTTGGAAATATAAGGGTGGCAAGGTGGCAGAGGGGTTGGGCAGGGAGGAAGCCCACAGGAAGTGTGATAGAGAGAGAGCTGGAGGGAAGGTGAGGATGTGGTCAAGGTGCAAAATCAGATGCAAACTTGATTGAGAAGCACTTTCCCCAGCCCACAACCCACACGCTTTTTGGTCTTGTAACTGACTCTTCCTTGCCCTCCTATCGCCCAGGCAGAGGACTTGCTTAAAGGGATGGCCCTTGTTAAAAGCTTGTTAAAGCCGTTTGATACGCGTGTAAAAGAGGGCTGCCAGAGGAATATACTACTTCTTTTGAGACCCCCGTGCCAGAAAAGGATCAGTCTTGGTATTTCAGTACCAGAGAAAATGGGAAGTAATAAATCTCTTAGATTGTGAGCAGAATCAGAAAGCCTACTTAAACTAGGGATTTTTGAGCTCAAATGAATGGCCCTCTTTACCATTACCCTCAGCTAGATAAAACCTACTAATCTATGGTGGCCTGGGGATAGAACACTCGTTTTCCCTACAGGATTTTCTGGGATAACTAAGGATGCCCCATATTCTTGTTTTGATCGGTAGCTTCAGCTATCCACAGATTGTCAGACGCTAAAACGATTGCTTGGCAGAGGGCTGCCAGGGACCAAACATTTAAACTGATATCAGAGGAATAAATTGCAGACATGTTAAAAGCAGCTTGCCAGAGGCCTGTACAATAGGAACACATAGGGATTTGAGCTAATGAATTCAAAACCGAGTTGAATTTTGTATATTCTAGGAACCTCTATTTCTTAATATAATCCAAAAGCCTTTGAAAACAGTAAACTGGAAATATTCCATGTGCAGCTTGGGCCTGTCAAGGGGAGCTGCCGGGACCTCTACACCGACTCTGGGTGGTGTGTGCAGTGGGAGGGGGGTCAGGGGGTGGGTGGGAGGGGGGTGTGAGATCAGAGTGGACCTGACGCAGGTCCTCACAGATGCACCTTACGTCTGTCTTCTGGGGAGTGTTAGCTCCCGGACCAGAGACCAAACCCACAGCCCCTGCTTGGGAACGGAGACATCGAGAGAAATGAAAGGATGAGGCAGATGGTTTATGGCCAAATTTTAAAAGAATTTAGCAAAAACTATCCATCCACAGATCACAAAGTTTAACAAATGCCAAGTAACAGGCTCCAAGTAGAATAAAGAAATTGATAGCTAGGCATATCAGAGTCAAGCTGCTGAAGGATAAAAAGAAAGAGACAATCTTAAATCAAGGGGAGAGAGACACATTCTATACAAAGGAATGACTGTAAAAATGATAGCTGCCTTCTCATCAAAAACGCTGCAGGGCAAAAGACGGTGGGATGACTGATTCAGCCAAATATTGGTGAGGATATGTAGCAAATCCTACATATGCAGAGAGAGAGAGGTGAGGAGGTCCGACAGAATGTGGTCCACTGGAGAAGGGAACGGCAAACCACTTCAGGATTCTTGCCTTGAGAACCCCATGAACAGGATGAAAAGGCAAAAAGGTAGGACACTGAAAGATGAACTCCCCAGGTCGGTAGGTGCCCAGTAAGCTACTGGAGATCAGTGGAGAAATAACTCCAGAAAGAATGAAGAGATGGAGCCAAAGCAAAAACAATACCCAGCTGTGGATGTGACCAGTTATAGAAGCAAAGTCCGATGCTGTAAAGAGCAATATTGCATAGGAACCTGGAATGTTAGGTCCATGAATCAAGGCAAATTGGAAGTGGTCAAACAGGAGATGGCAAGAGTGAACATCGACATTCTAGCAATCAGCAAACTAAGATGGGCTGGAATAGGTGAATTTAACTCAGATGACCATTATATCTACTACTGTGGGCAGGAATCCCATAGAAGAAATGGAGTAGCCATCATGGTCAACAAAAGAGTCCGAAATGCAGTACTTGGATGCAATCTCAAAAACGACAGAATGATCTCTGTTCGTTTCCAAGACAAACCATTCAATATCACGGTAATCCAACTCTATGCTCCGACGTTCCTTCAGTAACGCTGAAGAAGCTGAAGTTGAATGCTTCTATAAAACCTACAAGACCTGTTAGAACCAACACCCAAAAAAGATGTCCTTTTCATTATAGGGGACTGGAATGCAAAAGTAGGAAGTCAAGAAACACCTGGCGTAACAGGCAAATTTGGCCTTGGAGTACAGAATGAAGCAGGGCAAAGGCTAACAGAGTTTTGCCAAGAGAACGCACTGGTCATAGCAAAAACCCTCTTCCAACAACACAAGAGAAGACTCTACACGTGGACATCACCAGATGGCCAACACTGAAATCAGATTGATGATATTCTTTGCAGCCAAAGGTGGAGAAGCTCTATACAGTCAGCAAAAACAAGACCAGGAGCAGACTGTGGCTCAGATCATGAACTCCTTATTGCCAAATTTAGACTGAAATTGAAGAAATTGGGGGAAATCACTAGACCATTCAGTTCAGTTCAGCCACTCAGTCGTGTACGACTCCTTGCAACCCCATGGACCGCAGCATGCCAGGCCTCCCTGTCCATCACCAACTCTCTGAGCCCACCCAAACCCATGTCCATCGAGTCGATGATGCCATCCAGCCATCTCATCCTCTGTCATCCCCTTCTCCTCCTGCCCTCAATCTTTCCCAGCATCAGGGTCTTTTCCAATGATTCAGCTCTTCACATCAGGTGGCCAAAGTATTGGAGTTTGAGCTTCAAAATCAGTCCCTCCAATGAACACCCAGGACTGATCTTTAGGATAGACTAGTTGGATCTCCTTGCAGTCCAAGGGACTTTCAAGAGTCTTCCCTAACACCACAGTTCAAAGGCATCAATTCTTCTGCCTCAGCTTTCTTTATAATCCAACTCTGATATTCATACATGACCACTGGAAAAACCATAGCCTTGACTATACAGAACTTTGTTGGCAAAGTAATGTCTCTGCTTTTTCATATGCTGTCTAGGTTAGTCATAACTTTTCTTCCAAGGAGTAAGCGTCTTTTAATTTCATTGCTGTAATCACCATCTGCAATGATTTTGGAGCCCAGAAAAATAAAGTCAGCCACTGTTTGCACTGTTTGCCCATCTATCTACCATGAAGTGATGTGACCGGATGCCATGATCTTAGTTTTATGAATGTTGAGCTTTAAGCCAACTTTTTCACTCTCCTCTTTCACTTTCATCAAGATTCTTCAAGAGATGGGAATACCAGACCATCTTGACCTGCCTCTTGAGAAACCTGTATGCAGGTTAGCAAGCAACAATTAGAACTGAACATGGAACAACGGACTGGTTCCAAATAGGAAAAGGAGTACATCAAGGCTGTATATTGTCACCCTGCTTATTTAACTTATATGCAGAGTACATCATGAGAAACGCTGGGCTGAAAGAAGCACAAGCTTCAAGATTTCCAGGAGAAATATCAATAATCTCAGATATGCAGATGACACCACCTTTATGGCAGAAAGTGAAGAAGAACTAAAGAGCCTCTTGATGAAAGTGAAAGAGGAGAGTGAAAAAGTTGGCTTAAAACTCAACTTTCAGAAAAATAAGATCATGGTATCCGGTCCCCTCACTTCATGGCAAATAGATGGGGAAACAGTGGAAACAGTGACTGACTTTATTTTTCTGGGCTCCAAAATCACTGCAGATGGTGATTGCAGCCATGAAATTAAAAGATGCTAACTCCTTGGAAGGAAAGTTGTGACCAACTTAGATAGCATATTAAAAAGCAGAGACATTACTTTGTCAACAAAGGTCCATCTAGTCAAGGCTATGGTTTTTCCAGTGGTCATGTATGGATGTGAGAGTTGAAGTATAAAGAAAGCTGAGCACAGAAGAGTTGATGCTTTTGAACTGTGGTGTTAGGGAAGACCCTTGAGAGTCCCTTAGACTGCAAGGAGATCCAACCAGTCCATCCTAAAGGAGATCAGTCCTGAGTGTTCATTGGAAGGACTGATGTTGAAGCTGAGACTCCAGTACTTTGGCCACCTGATGCGAAGAGCTGACTCATTGGAAACGACCCTGATGCTGGGAAAGATTGAAGGTGAGAGGAGAAGAGGATGGCAGAGGATTAGATGGTTGGATGGCATCACCGACTCAATGGACATGAGTTTGGGTGGACTCCGGGAGTTGGTGATGGACAGGGTGGCCAGGTGTGCTGCAGTTCAAGGGATTGAGAAGAGTTGGATATGACTGAGCGACTGAACTGAACTGAACTGATGTAACCAATAGAGCCTTTATACACTGCTGGGGCAGAGAAGGCAGTGGCAACCCACTCCAGTGTTCTTGCCTGGAAAATCCCATGGACGGAGGAGCCTTGTAGACTGCAGTCCATGGGGTCACTAAGAGTCGGACACGACTGAGCAACTTCACTTTCACTTTTCACTTTCATGTGTTGGAGAAGGAACTGGCAACCCACTGCAGTGTTCTTGCCTGGAGAATCCCAGGGACGGGGGAGCCTGGTGGGCTGAAGTCTATGGGGTTGCACAGAGTCGGACACGACTGACGCGACTTAGCAGCAGCAGCAGCAGCACACTGCTGGGGTAGGTGTAAAATGACACACCAACTATGGAAATCTTCAAGTTTTTCTTACATAGTTCAACTTCTATTTATCCATTTCCTAGACAATATACTAGGAATTCCCGGGTGGCTCAGTCGGTAAAGAACCCACGTACATTGCAGGAGATGCCAGAGATATGGGTTCGATTCCTGGGTCGGGAAGATCCCCTGGAGGAGGACATGGCAACCCACTCCAGTCTTCTTGCCTGGAGAATCCCACAGAGGAGCCTGGCGGGCTATAGTCCGTGGGTTGCACAGAGTTGGATACAACTGAAGCGAGTGAGCACACAGACAATATACTACTAGTTTTCTAGCTGGAGACATGAAAATATATGTCCATAAAGTGTCTTGTACGATAATGTCTAATGCCAAAACTAGAAGCCATGCTCAATAGGGGAATGGATAAATAAACTCCTGTTATAATCTCATAACAAGTAGAGCAGAAACTTGAGAAGCTGAGACATCTCAGTAACTCTGCCTGGGCCAGCTGAGCCCCAGTTGACCTTCAGCTACAAGCACATGACAAATGAGTTGTTTTAAACCACTGAGTTTTGAGACGATGTCATGCAACCTTACTGTAGCAACAGCTAACCAATAAACTCACTAACAAAATGTTACCCTTGCTTCTCCTCGTGCATATCTTCCTGTTAAGATCGATAATTCACTTTGTTGTTACTTTGCAAACGAACATGGAGCTGTAGATATCCCTCCTGGTAATGAGCTTTTGTTTCACTGACATCCACTTTATGCCCTGCCATTCTGTCTCTGTGTCTCCCTGCACACGATGCTGACTTGTTTCAGTGCCAGATCAGAGTGGAATCTTTGTGAAGAGATTTTAACTAGCAAAGAAAGCCCATTTACACAGAGCCAGCGAAGCAGGCAGTGAGCAGGCGGTGGTGAGCAGCTCTGACAAGTGTGCGCGCACAGGCGCTGACACCCGGGTCACAACTGGCGCTTGGTGTGGCCACTGTGACGCGCCATCAGTTCGAGGAGGCAGTCTAACTCCATGATGCTAAATCGTAAGGTGTGCTCCTTAGAATCAATGGAAAATGATACAGCTCCAGCCACTACATTCACAGTCTGAGGCACTGACGCTGGAGGGAGGTTTCTTTTCCTGGAAGAGGTCCATTCTTCTCAAAATGCCTGATTTTAAGAAAGGTTTCAGAGATAATCTTCTCTGTCACTTTTCATTCCTCTGTCTGTTTATCGTTCAGCCCCTACTGTACACTTTCCCCCTCAGGGTTTTGCTCTCCAGTTGTATCTGAAGGATTTGGAATCAATTTGTGGCACACACTGCCATTTATAAATGAGGCAAGAAGACCCCGTACTTCAGGCTGCACGAGCAAGCGCTGCTCTGGTCCTCAGGCCAAGGTCTTCCTACAGGGCAAGGAGTTGATTGGACTAAAGGGGTGCGGCCTCCTGAAGCCCAGACCCCTTGCCCAATTGTATTATGCTTCAAGCCTGGGGAGGGTGGCCCTGTGTCTGCAACTGTTGGCCTGAGGAGTAAGCAAGGGTGTCAGTTTGCAAGGGTGCATACAGATGGAGCTTGATGATGTGACGGACAAAATGTGTGTGCATTAGGCCTCTAGCAGTGCAAGTCAGTGCAAGCGCAAATCAAAACAGCAAGGGAGTTCCAGAAAAACATCTACTTCTGCTTTATTGACTATGCCAAAGCCTTTCACTGTGTGGATCACCACAAACTCTGGAAAATTCTTAAAGAGATGGGAATACCAGACCACCTGACCTGCCTCTTGAGAAACCTGTATGCAGATCAGGAAGCAACAGTTAGAACTGGACATGGAACAACAGACTGGTTCCAAATAGGGAAAGGAGCACGTCAAGGCTGTATATTGTCACCGTGCTTCTTTAACTTATATGCAGAGTACATCATGAGAAACGCTGGGCTGGATGAAGCACAAGCTGGAATCAAGATTGCCGGGAGAAATATCAATAACCTCAGATATGCAGAGGACACCACCTTTATGGCAGAAAGTGAAGAAGAACTAAAGAGCCTCTTGATGAAAGTGAAAGAGGAGAGTGAAAAAGTTGGCTTAAAGCTCAACGTTCAGAAAACTAAGATCATGGCATCTGGTCCCATCACTTCATGGGAAATAGATGGAGAAACAGTGGATGACTTTATTTTGGGGGGGCTCCAAAATCACTGCAGATGGTGATTTCAGCCATGAAATTAAAAGATGCTTACTCCTTGGGAGAAAAGTTATGACCAACCTAGACAGCATATGAAAAAGCAGAGACATTACTTTGCCAGCAAAGGTCCATCTAGTCAAAGCTATGGTTTTTCCAGTAGTCATGTATGGATGTGTGAGTTGGACTATAAAGAAAGCTGAGCGCTGAAGAATTGATGCTTTTGAACTGTGGTATTGGAGAAGACTCTTGAGAGTCCCTTGGACTGCAAAGAGATCTAACCAGTCCATCCTAAAGGAAATCAGTCCTGGGTGTTCATTGGAAGGACTGATGTTGAAGCTGAAACTCCAATCCTTTGGCCACCTGATGCGAAGAGCTGACTCACTGGAAAAGATCCTGATGCTGGGAAAGATTGAGGGCAGGAGAAGAAGGGGACGACAGAGGATGAGATGGTTGGATGGCATCACCAACTCGATGGACATAGGTTTGAGTAAACTCTGGGAGTTGGTGATGGACAGGGAGGCCTGCCATGCTGCGGTTCATGGAGTCACAAAGAGTTGGACACGACTGAGTGACTGAACTGAACGGGGTGCAGGTCAGAGACAGATGGGAAGGAAGAGGGTGATGAGAGTGAGGAGGGCAGGCGGCTTTCCCTGGCCCCCCAGGCTCTAGCACAGGACTTTCTGCTAATTCTAAAGTTGAGCCTGTCCTTCCAGTTCATTGTAAACGTGTAGGTTTCAAACCAAAGGTATAATAAATATTTAAAAATCTTTTAAGTTATTAGCTTGATTTGTATCATTTAGATATTTATGCAGGTGGCATATGGGCCTCTAGTTGTTATCTTTCTCCCAAATCTCACAAATATTAGATGCAGGCAGTCAGACAAGGAACACTCGAGGCCCCTAAAAATAATTTATTCACACTACACTCAATGTACAAAAAGTTAACTTTTAATTTTGTTATAAATAATCTTGTTTTCCCTAACCTGTATTCACTTAGGTGGCAAAAGATGGAAGCTTTAGAATTTCCGTGTGAAGGTGGGTGACTTAGTTTCTTTAGGCAGTGTTGACAATTGCATGTTTGAGCCCTCTCTTCCCAATCCCTTTCTGATAATAATCACTGACAAGTTTGAGGACTGTGTGTCAAGTGCTGTGTTAGGATTTTCATGAGTTCACAACCATTTAATCCCCAGTGTGAGGTGGGCATTATTATTATTACAGCTTAAGTACGGAGCAGTTAATTAACTTGTTCCGATTTGCATAGCTAGAAAGCAGAGAAACCGAAAATAAAAACCAAGGTAGACTGACTTCAGAATTCATAGTCTTTCCTTATCACGGTGCTGTTCTGCTCCTCAGGTGACATCTGCAGATACGGTTTCTTGGGACATCAGGTTAGCATCCTTTCTGAAGGCCTCTCAGCCGATAGGAACCCTCACCTCTCGCCAGCCCCACACAGGAAAGGGGAAGGAGGTGTGCACCCAGCCCCTTCCTTGCAGAAGCTTCAGTGGTACCCCTGGGCCATGCTGGACAGAGGACGAGGCATCTTGCTGAGGGCCTGCATCCTTCCTGTCCACCCCAGGGCAGCTCGCCCTGGGGCTCAGGGCTCTTTCCGTACCCCTCCTACCCGTTCATGTCAGGACCTATCCCCACGGGGGAAACACACGGATTGACCTCTTTTCATATCAATGCTTCTCTTTTTCTTTTCCAAGTTTTCCAGGGGTTGGCGGCGTAATGTCTACTTTCTTCCTTTTTCTATCAATAAGAGGCATCCCCTTTCTTTCTCCTTCTTGATTTGATATTCAGCACGTTGTATATAGTGGTAGAAATTTGAAGTCCAGAGGGGCTTCCCAGGTAGCTAAAAGGGTAAAGAATCTGCCTGCAATGCAGGAGACCTGGGTTTAATCCCTGGGTCGGGACGATCCCCTGGAGAAGGGAATGGCAACCCACTCCAGTGTTCCTGCCTGGAGCAGCCCATGGACGGAGGAGCCTGGGGGGCCGCAGTCATTCATACATATAGCCCAGAATTTACCATCTTCATCACTTTAAGCACACAGTACAGGAACGTTAAGTATATTCACCCTGTAGTTCAACAAATCTCAGGGACTTTTTCGTCTTACAAAATGAAATCTCTGTATACATGAAACAACTCCCTATCTTCCCTCCCCTCAGGCCTTGGCAAACACCATTCTGCTGTTTCTATGAGTCTAATTAATTTTTTGTGTCTCATATACGTGAAATCATACAGCTTTTGTCTTCTGTGTCTGACTTATTCACTTAGCATAACGTCTTCAAGGTTCATCCATGCTGTAGCATCTGACAGATTTCCTTTCCTTTCCAGTCCCAAACGCTCTTCCATTATATGTATAAACCCCAGTTATTCATTCATCATCAATAGACAGCTGGGCTGCTCTCACCTCTCGGCCGTTGTGAACGGTGCGGGTGTAAGCAAGAGCGTTCCCTCTTCTCTTTGAGTGCCATGCTATTTAAACGATGATAAAGGAACATGAAGGGGAGAATAAAATCCACAATCTTTGTTAGTTGAAAACGTTAAAAATATTATTCTTGTTACATACTGTGTCCCAGCTCCTTGGTGCTTTGATCTCAGAGCTCTTCAGAGCTTTGATCTCAAAGACACAGAAAGAAGTTGTCAAAAACATACACTCAGTTTTCAAGGATATCCGTGCATACGTGAGAAAGAATGGTATCTGTCAATTCCTCCCACAGAGGAATATAATTTTAACATTAAAAACACAAGTCAATAGAAGAACTAATTACATTTGATGCTGGAGACATTGTTTTATACTTCTTCTTACAGCAGGAAATAATTGGGAATTCAACTCTGAACACTCCCATCTCTTGAAAATATTATAAGAGGAAAACTGCTGCCAAATCTAATCACACCTATTTTCCTTGCCATTGATGCGGCAGCTACAAATGAATGGGGACTGCCGCAACAGCCGCATGGGCACACCGGGCCCTCCTTTCGGTGTCCACGTCTCTGCTCGGGTTGAAGCAATCATGGCCGCTGACATGTCGAACATATGGTTTTTATTGAGAAGAAAAAAAAATCAAGGCTGCTGTATCAGATTCAAAGTAAAAATAAAGTGGCCAAACTTTTTTCTGAACAGAACAAGAAGAAGAGTATCTTTCTGTAGCATAAAGCTATGCATATTTTTATTTATAATGCACCCTTTTCTAGCAAAATTTTAACACAGTTGAGTAAATTTTAATAAGTTTTTATTTTTTATTTTACTTTTGACAAGTGAGTTTCATACTTTCCATAAATTCCTGAATGTTTCCAATGGAAAGATACTTAGATCCATCCTTGTTTTATGTTATCAAGTATTCAAGGTATACAGTTGAAATCCTTTCAGCTCCTAAATCACAGTTCTATAATTTGTTAAGTTCTAATCAAAGCATATTAAACTTCTGGTATATAGAGTATCAATTCAAAAGAAAGAAATCATCACCTTTTAAACATAAGTTTCAAAAGCTAAGAGTGTTTGCTTGTTCCATCATTCCCTAGTTTTCCATCACTCTCATCAAAAGTCCAAATCTGGAACCACAGCTCGCATGCTTCTACCTGATCTGGTCCCCATTCACCTAATTTTATCTCCTTCTTATCCCTCTGAGATCGTCTCTTTTCCAGCCCCATGGATGACTAAACTCACTTCTGTCACACCAGGATGGGCTGTTATTCTGTAGTAACGAATTAACTCCCAAAGTCTCAAATTCTTAAAACCTAAAGGCTTTGTCTTCTTGTTTCCATCATTTTTATTGAGAGCCAAGGGAGACAAAGGACTCAGTAATTGTTTCTTTTTGTTTTTAAAATTTTGTTTATTTGTTTTAGGCTAAGGGAGTTCTTAAAGTTGGACTTCTCTGTATAGCCACCTTTTGATTTGGTCTTTCCATAGGGACCAGTAAAACAGCTGTTTATACAGGGAGTTCTCTAAGGTTTGCCAGGTTAGAAGTTTTCTCCCGTTTAAAGGATCCCTCATTTGGCCACTGATGACCAGCGTCTTTCCTTAAAAGTTTTATTTTATATCGAGGTGCAGTTGGTTACATTGTCGTATTCAGGTGCGCAGCAGAGTGATGCTATTTCAAATTCTTTTCCCATTTAGGTTATTAGCATATTGAGCAGAGTTCCCTGTTCTATACAGTAAGTCCCTGTTGGTTATCTATTTCTAAAAAAAAAAAAATTATTGAAGTACGGTTGATTTAAAATGTTGCACTAATTTGGCTATTTGTTTTAAATATAGTGGTGTACGCAGGTCAATCCCAAACTCCCAATCTATCCCTCACTCTACCCCTCCCGTTTGGTAACCGTAGTTTTGTTTTCTAAGCGTCTGAGTTTTCTGTTTGTAAATAAGTTCATTTGTATAATTTTTTAGATTCCTCTTATAAGTGATTTCACACTGCATTTGTCTTCCTCTGTACTATATATTGTCTTATATATTGAGGTGCTCGTATGTTGGATCCATAAACATTTACAAATGTTACATCTTCTTCTTGGATTGACCCCTTGATCATTGTATAGCATCCTTCTTTGTCTTGTGTAACAGTCTTTCTTTTAAAGTCTGTTTCCTCTAGGAGTATTGCTACTCCAGCTGTCTTATGATTTCCAATTGCATGAAATACTTTTTTCCATCCTTTCACTTTGAGTATGTATGTGTCCCTAGATCTGAAGGTGTTCTCTTGCAGACAGTATGTATATGGGTCTTTTGTTTCTGTGTCCATTCATCAGTCAGTATATATCTTTTGGTTGGAGCATTTAGTCCATTTATGTTTAACATAATTATTGATGTGTATGTTCTTATTGCCATCTTCTTAACTGTTTTGAATTTGTTTTTGTAGGCATTTTTGTCTTCCCTCTTTCTTTTGTTCTCTTGTGATTTGATGACTAAATTTAATGTTGTGTTCGGATTCTTTTTTCTTTTGTGTGTATATCTATTGTAGACTTTCAGTTTGTGTTTCCCATAAAGCTTTGAAATAGTGGTCTGCATATAAACAAGGTTGTTTTAAGTTGCTGGTCGTTTAATTTAAAATGCATTTCCAATATCTTGCATTTGTCCTCATCTCTTCTTGGAAAAGACCCTGATGCTGGGAAAGATTGAAGGCGGGAGGAGAAAGGGACAACAGATGATGAGATGGTTGGATGGCATCACCAACTCGATGGACATGAGTTTGCATAAACTCTGGGAGTTGGTGATGGACAGGGAGGCCTGGCATGCTGCAGTCCATGGGGTTGCAAAGAGTCGGAGACAACGGAGCTACTGAACTAAACTCAACTTCTTATATTTGCTGGTTTTGATATCATATTTGTAGGTGGATGGTTTCCTCCCATTTCTGTATGTTTACCTTTACTGGTGAGGTTTTTCATTCATAATTTTCTTGTTTTGTCTGTGCTTAGTCGCTTCATTGTGTCTGACTCTTTGCAACCCCATGGACTGTAGCCTGCTTGGCTCCTCTGTCCATGGGATTCTCCAGGCCAGATTACCGGAGTGTGTTACCATTCCTTCTCCAGGGGCTCTCCCCATCCCAGGGATCAAACCCAGGTCTCCCACATTGCAGGCAGATTCTTTGTGGTCTGAGCCATGAGGGAAGACTTTTCCTCCGAGAACTCCTATAATATAGATGTTGGTTCATTGAATGTTTTCCCAGAGGTCTCTGAGACGGTCTTTATTTCTTTTCATCCCTTTTTTCTTTATTCTGTTCCATGGCAGTGACCTCCGCCATTCTGTCTCCCAGCTCACTTATTCATCCTTCTGCCTCAGTTATTCTACCACTGACTCCTTCCAGTGTGTATTGAATTTCAATTACTGTATTGTTCATCTCTTCTTGTTTATAATTCATTCCAATTTTGCTGAAATCCCTAGAAGAATCATCCCTATTAACTCTTCCTAAAACAATCCTTTCCTCCTTACTCCTGCTTTATTTTTATCCTTCTCTTACCCCTATCTGAAATTCTATTTGGTTACTGGTTTTATGCACACAACACGCATATTATTATTACTATTTTTAATGTGTAGATACTATATTTTCTGTCATGTTCATTGTTTCATTGATATATCCCCAGTGCCTAATAGAGTATCTGCAACTCAGCAGGAAGTCAATAAATGTTAGTTCAATGAGTGAATAAATAAAGGCATATATCAGAATGATGAAGAGCTGTTTAGACTATCTCTCCATCGATATATATGTGTTAAAGTGTCTCTTTCATATCAGTGCTGCAGGATATAAATTTTGTTTTATACAACATTTTAATTTAAAAGGTTAGTTTTTGAGGCCGTATAAATCCACTTGGATTTTCTTCATGAAGCCTCCTCTACCGGTTATCTTGGGACAGGGCAAAGAAAAAGCTCATTGTTGTTCAGTTGCTAAGTCATGTCCAACTCTTCGCAAACCCATGGACTGCAGTCTGCCAGGCCTCCCTGTCCATCACCAACTCCCAGAGTTTACCCAAACTCATGTCCATTGAGTCAGTGACACCGTCCAACCATCTCATCCTCTGTTGTTCCCTTCTCCTCCCACCTTCAATCTTTCCCAGCATCAGGGTCTTTTCTAATGAGTAGGCTCTTCACATCAGGTGGACCAAGTATTGGAGCTTCAGCTTCAGCATCAGTCCTTCCAATGAATATTCAGGACTGATCTTCTTTAGGATGGACTGGTTGGATCTCTGTGAAGTCCAAGGGACTCTCAAGAGTCTTCTCCAACACCGCAGCTGTGTGTTAGTCTCTCAATTGTGTCCAACTCTGCAACCCCATGGACTGTAGCCCGCCAAGCTTCTCTGTCCATAGAATTCTCCAGGCAAGAACACTGGAGTGGATTGCCATTCCCTTCTCCAGAGGAACTTTCCAACCCAGGGACTGAACCCTGGTCTCCTGCCTGGCAGGCAGATTCTTTACCATTTGAGCATCAATTCTTCAGTGTTCAGCCTTCTTTATGGTTCAATTCTCATATCCATACATGACAGCTGGAGTGATATTATTTGCATATCTGGGGTTGTTTATATTTCTCCCAACAATCTTGATTAAAGCCTGTGAGTCATTCAGCTCAGCATTTCACATGATGTACTCTGCATAGAAGTCAAATAAGCAGGGTGACAATATACAGCCTTGATGTACTCTTTACCCAGCTTTGAACCAGCCTGTTGTTTCCTATCTTATTCTAACTGTTGCTTCTTGACCTGAATACAGGTTTATCAGGAGGCAGGTAAGGTGATCTGGTATTCCCATCTCTTTAAGAATTTTCCACAGTTTGTTGTGATCCAAACAGTCAAAGACTTTAGTGTAGCCAATGATGCAGAATTAGATGTTTTTCTGGAATTCTCTTGCTTTTTCTATGATCCAAGGAATGTTGGCAATTTGATCTCTGGTTCTTCTACCTTTTCTAAATCCAGTTTGAACATCTGGAAGTTCTCAGTTCCCGTACTATTGAAGCCTATCCTCAAGGATTTTGAGCATTACCTTGCTAGAATGTAATGAGCTAGCAATTGTGTGGTAGTTTGAGCATTCTTTGGCATTGCCTTTCTTTGGGATTGAAATGAAAACTGACCTTTTCCAGTCCTGTGATCACTGCTGAGTTTTCCAAATTTGCTGGCACATTGAGTGCAGCACTTTCATAGCATCATCTTTCAGGATTTGAAATAGCTCAACTAGAATTCCATTACCTCCACTAGCTTTGTTTATAGTGATGCTTCCTAAGGCCCACTTGACTTCATACTCTAGGATGTCTGGCTCTAGGTGAGTGATCACACCATCGTCATTATCCAGGTCATTAAGAACTTTTTTGTACAGTTCTTCTGTGTATTCTTGCCACCTCTTCTTAATATCTTCTGCTTATGTTAGGTCCCTACCATTTCTGTCCTTTATTGAGCCCATCTTTGCATGAAATGTTCCCTTGGCATCTCTAATTTTCTTGAAGAGATTTCTCAGTTCATTTCAGTTCAATTGCTCAGTTGTGTCCGACTGTTTGCAACCCCATGAACTGCAGCACGCCAGGCCTCACTGTCCATCACCAGCTCCCAGAGTTTCCTCAAACTCATGTCCATTGAGTCGGTGTTGCCATCCAACCATCTCATCCTCTGTCTCCCCTTCTCCTCCCGCCCTCAATCTTTCCCAGCATCAAGGCCTTTTCCAGGGTCAGCTCTTTGCATCAGGGGGCCAAAGAATGAAGCTTCAGCTTCAGCATGATGCTGATGTATGGAAAAAGACCTTGATGCTGGGAAAGATTGAAGGCAAGAGGAAAATATAATCAATCTGATTCCAGTGTTGGCCATCTGGTGATGTCCATGTGTAGAGTCATCTCTTGTGTTGTTGGAAGAGGGTGTTTGCTATGACCAGAGTGTTCTCTTGGCAAAACTCTGTCAGCCTTTGCCCTTCTTCCTTTTGTACTCCAAGGACCAACTTGCCCGTTATTCCAGGTATCTCTTGACTTCCTACTTTATTTTAACTTAATTTAAAAATTCTCCAAATCTTGGAAATCAAGAGAACATTTAAATGTTAACGATTTCTTTTGGATAATTGCTCTGAATTACAGTTCCCCCCATCTCCAATTCTCTTTTCCAAGATGCTACTTGATGTGGAGGATGGAGAGGTATGACCTGTGTAAAGTCATAGAGGGAGACTGGCTCCTCATATCTTACCAGGGTCCTCCGGATCCTCCGTGGCTTCTACTGTCGGTGGATGAAGAGGCGTTCTTCCTATATTAATGTGCCTGAAGTTGATTTAATCGTCTCTCGCAACTTGGACTTGGTGTACTAACTCCAGATGCCTGCTTTCCCACTCGCCGCGTGACGGCATGCGTCATTAGAGATGACTGCGCACCCCTCGCCTCCACCTTGCTGACTGGCCAGTCCTGGAGCAGTGCAGGAGTTCATGCCCCTGTCCTGGTGTGTGCAGTCTCATCTCTCAGGGTGCTTATAACCACCTCCACCCCTCAATAGAGGAGTGAGACCATCAAGCGCCCTTAACTCTGTCCCTTCTAACATCTTAGGAGCTGTACGGTCTCTGCTTGAAACAGGGCTGGGCCTTCTCTTCCTCGAGACCCTCCTTCCTCTTCTCTAGGGAGGTGGGTCTCATGACCAAAGGACCATCCTGGAGCGTGTAATTAATATATGGGTCCTCTAGCCTTGGCTTTTCCATTAGGAAGCTTTTGGTTGCAAAGTCAAATGACAAATGAGAACTAGAGATGGGTGGGATTCAGTATATCTATATAACACCAAAAATATGCCATTATTTATATTCCCTATAAAAATTCATTTTCTAAAGGTTTTAGTATGCTCACAAAATAATTTATATGTAAAGAAAAAGCATAGCAGACTCTGTTAATGAAGCTGAAGTCAGGTAACCTGTGAATTGCATTATGTTTCCTAGATAACCCAGATGATTTTTCTTTCTCATAACATTTTCCCCACCCCTGCCCTGACTCCAGTATTATAAATACTGGCTTTTATGGCAGTTACAATGAGGCTAAAGGACACTTTATTTTGCATGTGTTATGTAAGATGTGCAAGCCTTTTGAAGCTATAATAGCTGTGAAAGCAGTGAGCAGATGGTAATCCCCATGAGAGCAGGCTCCCCATTACAACCCCAGCACAACAAAAGGAACACACTCCTTTAAAACTAGCTTTCTATTTTTATACAAATATCTTAACTGCTTTCTAAGATCATTCATCCATCCATTCATTCCATTATTTCAGAAACACAATGTTGAGAACTTGCTATGGACTGGACACTGTTTTAAGTTCAGAGCAATAGATAAATGAGTAACACAAATACTTTGCTCTTAAGAAGTTTAGTCTCATTCTGTTCATCATCCTTAGGACTGTTCCTGTCTTCAATCTTAACTAAACATGCTGATATAATTGCATACTCACTGTAGTACAGAGGACAGGAAAGCATGCCTGGGAGTTAGATAAGGGAGCTTCTAAACGGCCTACTCACGAGCTGTTTAACTTGAACGAGTTCATTGGCTTCTCTAAGTACTGGCTCATCCCTACAGTCCATGGAATTCTCCAGGACAGAATACTGGAGTGGGTAACCTTTCCCTTCTCCAGGGGATCTTCCCAACCCAGGGATCAAACCCAGGTCTCCTGCATTGCAGGAGGATTCTTTACCATCTGAGCCACAAGAGAGGTAAGATGGTGTTAAAAATTATGAGATATATTCATGGAGAAGGGTTACAGACATAAGAATAGGAGTTCGGGAAGCTAAGTTAAAATCCTAGACTTTTAACTTTGGGGGGCCTCATATCTAACTGCAACTGTTACCAAAACCCTTTTTAAAAACTGATATTCTCCAAGGTTCAAATGCTGTCTAGTTGACAAATACAACGTGTCAATGACACAGACTCAAGGAACAGGGAAATAGCCTCCCTTTGCCTGAATTGGATGACCCTGCAAGGCACATAAATGGCATAGCCAAAGCTTTTCTCACTGGCTACACCTCTGCTTCCCAGGCTTAATTTACTCTTACTGAACCATCAGAATCCTAGCTGTGCAGTGGGATGAACAGAGAGGAGCATCTTATTATGCACTCCTGAATGATCTCTAAAATCAATCACGATTTCACATTTCATAAATTGTCAGACTTGTTAAGAACTTTTCAGTTCTTTTGAGTGCTCATCTAAAACTGCACCATCCATCCAACTTTATACACTTCCATTTCTACTTCTGTATTGTGGAAAGTGGAAATGCTAAGTCGCTCAGTTGTGTCTGACTCTTTGCAACCCCATGGACTGTCCATGGAATTCTCCAGGCCACAACACTGGAGTGGGTAGCTGTTCCCTGCGCCAGGGGATCTTCCCAACCCAGGGGTCAAAGCCGGTCTCCCTGATTGCAGGTGGGTTCTTGACCAGCTGAGCCAGCAGGGAAGCCTCCTGTGTCGTTAGTGTGTGTTCATGAATGGCATTATCCGTTTGGACAGAGCGCCTCAGAATGGTGTCATGGCACTATTAGCAGAATGCCCAGCTAGGGCCCTGAGGACCATCCCTGATTGCTACTATTTTGCCAAATCTCTGAGGGGCTGTAGTGTGGTGCTTAAGACCCCACAGACCTGCATCATTTCCTTAAGTGACATTTTAACACATTGCGCATGCTCAGTTGCTTGATCATGTCCTACTCTTTGTGACCCCATGGACTGTAGCCCATCAGTCTCCTCTGTCCATGGAATTTTCCAGGCAAGAATAACGGAGTGGGTTGCCGTTTCCTGCTCCAGGGGATCTGCTCCACCCAGGGACTGAATCCATGTCTCCTGCATTGGCAGGAGGATTCTTGACCATGGCACCATCTAGGGGGCCCCAGTTCACTCAACTTCTAAACGTCTCTGCTTCCTCATGATTCAGCAGGAATAACGGTACCTAAGTCACAGTTTAGCTGTACTGAATAAACTAACGAATATTTCATGTTTAGCTTGGTGAATTGGAAGTGCTCAATTTTCTCATCTGTAAAATGAAAGCATTAGATGATTAATTCTAAGAATGCCAGACTTCTAGGACTGACATCTAAGGAGCTATTTTATTCCTTTTGTCATCTCCCTATTCTCATAAGAAAGGGCACCCCAGGGGTTATATTAAATGATTGGCTTTCAAGCCCTTCTTCAAGGGACTTCAAACATTTATTATTTGGTAATTAAGAATAATTAGGTTTTAGTTTTCTTTTCACCCTCCTCCCACAGCCAGGTAAGGGGAATGGTTGATAGTTGTTTAACTTAATTGAAAGACCATTTCTGAGAGTCATATTTTTCTTTCTTTGACTTTTGACTGAAGAGAGTTCACCAGGAGCTATCTATGGTCAGTCTTCTTGAGAACTTAGCACTTATTCAAATTCAGTTTTCCAATGAAATATAGTTATGAATGTCCTGAAAAAGAAACTTGAAAGTAGACAGTCGAAGCATCACTGGATTTCTAATAGGATGACTGTGTATTTTAAAAGTTGCACTTGTGATTCTTAAATGTTTAGCATCTATCTTGTTCATTAATTCATAAAAGAGAATCTGCCTTTTCCAAACCGGAGTCAACTTGGGAAAATTCATTGGAAAGGTGGGTGCTACAATGATCTAGGTGGATACTACAATGATCTTCCAACTAAAAAATGCTTTGGAAATTCATTTCTTTTTGTTTATTTTTGACTTTGCAATGAAGCAGAAATAAAAAAAAAATAACAAGGCACTAGGTATTATGTAAACAGCTCCCTTAGCTAGAATGATTGGAGGGAAAAGTGAGATTGAGTAACATGAAAGCCAAAATATCCTTGAAATCTATGTCACTATGAAAAATGCATGTAGCTCAAAAGTAACCAAATCATCAACAAAATTCACAAAACTGTGTATGTATATGAATTTATGTTATAGAAGATGATAATTCAAAATGAGTTTTACTTTAAGTTTCCAAACACATACAGCATGTCGGAGAAAATGGCTAGAATTAGTATAAGGAGCCTTACAAACACTTTAAGTCTCAAGTGGCCAGCCTAAGGCTGAAAAACACAGTGTGGGCTGAATTTATTACTAGACATGTCTTTTCTACAAAGGCATTGGCAGAGCAGGTTTTCATAACTTCCTGTCATTGTTTGTATTTCGCCCGCGGGGAAGATGGCAAACATCGTTGATTAATCACATAGAAAACAAACAGGGATGCTCTTTTCCATGTTGCCACTTGAGCAAATGGAGAAGTAAGGAGGGATAAAGAGGCTTCATGGACCCATGGTGGTTCCGAGAGTCACCGGCTGACCAAAAGCGAGAGCTCAACGTGCGGGCAGTGGGATGAAATTTGGAAGCAACCTGAAAACAGTCACTAAGAAATTAATCTAGAAATAGGGAAGTCAAGTTCAACGAAAGGACGGAGCCTTCAGTCTCAACCAAGAGCAATGTTGTCCCTCGGGGCATTGTTGGCTGTCAGGACTTGTAGTGGGTGAGGGACAGGGCCGCTGTTGGTGTCCGGAGCTTGCAGACCAGGGCTGCTACCAAACAGGCTTTAAACGCACAAAATGCCCTCCATATTAAATAGTTCTCCAGCCCCCGATATTAAAAGTCTGACTGTGGTAAAGACCATGCTATAGACCCTTGTGGTATGAACTTAGTGAGATAGATATGATGGTATATGGGAAGAAGGGACTGTATTTACTAATTAAGGAGTTTAAGCAATTCAAGAATTTATAGATGATACACTGTTACTTTCTTTGGACTTTTTTGAAGTATAATTGATTTACAGTATTGTGGTAATTTCAGGTTCACATCCAAGTGTTTCAATTATATATATGTGTGTGTATATATATATATGTGTGTATATATGTGTGCGTATTTGTATATATCTTTATTTATTTTTCATTATAGCTTATTACTTTAAGATACTGACCACAGTTCCCTGTGCTAAACAGTAAACCTTGCTGCTTATCTATGTTACATATACAGTAGTTTCTGTCTGTTACACCCATATTCCTAATTTATCCCTCCCCTGTTCCTTTCCCATTTGGGAACCATAAGTTTGTTTTCTATGTCTGAGTCTATTTCTGTTTTGTATGTAGACAGGTTTGTATTTTTTAATTTAAGTATAGTCCATTTGCAATGCTGGGTTAGTTTCCAGTGTACAGTAAAGTGAATCAGTTATGCATATGCATATATGCACTCTTTTTTAGATTCCTTTCCCAAATAGGTCAGTACAGAGTGTTGAGTAATGTTCCCTATGCTATACAGTAGGTCCTTATTAGTTGGTGGTGCTAGTGGTAAAGAACCTACCTGCCAATGCAGGAGACACAACAGACAGAGTTCGATCCCTGGGTTGGGAAGATCCCCTGGAGAAGGGCATTGGTAGTCCACTTCAGTATTCTTGCCTGGAGAATTGGTAGGGTGACAATATACAGCCTTGACATACTCCTTTCCCGTTTGGAACCAGTCCATTGTTCCACGTCCAGTTCCAACTGCTGCTTCTTGATCTGCATACAGATTTCTTAGGAGGCAGGTAAAGTGGTCTGATATTTCCATCTCTTGAAGAATTTTTTACAGTTTGCTGTGATCCACACAGCAAAGTCAAAGGCTTTGGCATAGTCAATAAAGCAGATGTAGATGTTTTTCTGGAATTCTCTTGCTTTTTCTATGATCCAACAGATGTTGGCAATTTGATCTCTGGTTCCTCTGCCTTTTCTAAATTCAGCTAGAACATCTGGAAGTTCTTGGTTTACATACTGTTGAAGCCTGCCTTGGAGAATTTTGAGCTAGCATGTGACATTAGTGCAATTGCGTGGTCGTTTGAACATAGTTTGGCATTGCCTTTCTTTGGGATTAGAATGAAAACTGACCTTTGCCAGTCCTGTGGCCAGTGCTGAGTTTTCCAAATTTGCTGGCATATTGAGTGTAGCACTTTCACAGCATCATCTTTCAGGATTTGAAATAGCTCAACTGGAATTCCATCACCTCCACCAGCTTTGTTCAGTGATGTTTCCTTTCAGCATATAAGTCTTTTACCTTCTAGGTAATTTTAAATATGATTTTTAATGGGAGTTTTTTTTTAATTTATCTTTCTGACATTTCATTGCTAATATAAATAAATACAACAGATTTCTGTATATTGATCTTGTCTCCTGATGCCTTACTGACCTCATCTATTAGTTCTAATAACATCTGTGTGGAGACTTTAGGGTTCTCTCTATACAGTATCAAGTCATCTGCAAATAGGATAATTTTACCTCTTTCCTTTTAATTTGGATGCCTTCTTTCTTTTTCTTGTCTGGTTGCTGTGTCTAGGACTTCCAATACTATGTTGAATAGATGTGGTGAGAGTGGGCATCCTTGTATTGTTCCGGAATTTAGCAGGAAGGCTTTCAGCTTTTCACCTTTGAGTATTATGCTGGCTGTGAGTTTGTCATAAATGGTTTTTGTTATGTTGAGATATGTTCCTTCTATTCCCATTTTGGTGAGAGCCTTTATCATGAATAGATACTGAATTTTGTCAAATGCTTTTTCTTCATCTGTTAAGATAATTATGTGGTTTTGGTCTTTTCTTTGTTAATGTATCACATTGATTGATTTGTGTACATTGAACCATCCTTGTGACCTTGGAATGAATTTAACTTGATCATGGTTAATGATGCTTTTTATGTATTGTTGGATTCAGTTTTCTCGTTTTTATTGAGAATTTTGCATCTTATATTCATCAAGGATATTGGCCTGTGGTTTTCTTTGTTGTAGTATGTCTGGTTTTGGTATCAGGGTGATGGTGGCTTCAAAGAATGCCTTTGAGAGTGTTCCTTTTTCTTTAGTCTTTTGGAATAGTTGAGAAGATGAGGCATAAATTCTTCTTTGTATGTTTGGTAGAATTCTCTGGCAAAGCCATCCAGTACTGACTGGATTTTGTTTGCAAAAAAAAAAAAAAAAAAAAGATTTTTTACAGATTCTATTTTAATTCTAGTGATCAGTCTGTTCAAATTATCTATTTCTTCTTGATTCAGTTTTGGCAGTCAGTATGTGTCTTGAAACTCGTGCATTCATTTTAGTTTTTCCAATATGTTGGTTGTAGCTGTTCATAGTGTCCTCTTAGGGTTTAAAATTTTCTCTGGTGTCAGTCTCTCTGGTGTCAGTCGCTCTGGTGTCAGTTTCTCTGGTGTCAGTCTCTGTGGTGTCAGTCGCTCTGGTGGTAGTCGCTCTGGTGGTAGTCGCTGTGGTGTCAGTCGCTGTGGTGTCATTCGCTGTGGTGTCAGTCGCTCTGGTGGTAGTCGCTCTGGTGGTAGTCGCTCTGGTGTCAGTCGCTCTGGTGTCAGTCGCTCTGGTGGTAGTCGCTCTGGTGTCAGTCGCTCTGGTGGTAGTCGCTCTGGTGTCAGTCGCTCTGGTGTCAGTCGCTCTGGTGGTAGTCGCTCTGGTGTCAGTCGCTCTGGTGTCAGTCGCTCTGGTGGTAGTCGCTCTGGTGTCAGTCGCTCTGGTGGTAGTCGCTCTGGTGTCAGTCGCTCTGGTGGTAGTCGCTCTGGTGTCAGTCGCTCTGGTGGTAGTCGCTCTGGTGTCAGTCGCTCTGGTGGTAGTCGCGCTGGTGTTAGTTGCTACTTCTGTTCTTTCACTTCTTGTTTTGTTTATTTGGATTCTCTCTTTCCTTCTTGCTGAGCCTGGATAGTGTTCTGTAGAAGTATTCTGTATAAATTTATTTATAAATAAGTATTTATATTTAATAATATAATATAAAATTTAATCTATTTAAACATTTAATTTATAAATGATAATATAATATATTGTTTTTTCTATAAATAATTTATTAAATATTATTCATATAATAATAAATTTCTTTATTTTGTAAATAAAGTATAAATTTTCTTTATTCTTACAAAAATCAGCTCTTGGTTTTATTGGTCTTTCTTATTGTTTTCTGTCTCTATTTTACTTTCTTTCTAACCCTTATTATTTCCTTCTGCTGACTTTGAGTTTTGGTTCTTCTCATTCCTTTAGATGGTAGGTTAGATAGTTAATTTGAGATTTTTCTTTTCCTTTTTAAACTCATATTAAGCACTTATTTTTAATTGAACTACAGTTGATTTACAATGTTGTGTTAATTTCAGGTGTATAGCAAAGTGCTTATATATATGTGATTATATGTGTGTATATATATATCTTTTATTGTAGTTCTTCTTGCTTACTTTTTTATTGTATCTATTAATTGTACTTATAATTGCTTTTAAATTTTTTGATGGTTTTTAAAGTTTTTTATTGGTTTTTTTAAGTGATCTTCAATCCTTTTGTATATTTGCCTGTCCTATTCTGATTTTTCCTTTTCTGTAGATTCTTGTTTCTTTTCTGTATAGAGAACAATTTTATTTCTTTTAGGGTGGGATTACTATTGCTGAATTACTTTGATTTTTGATGGGAACATCCCTGTGTAGACTGTGTGAGTCCAGTATTTGGGGCTTTTCCTAACTAATTATTTATCCCTCCTTCTATTCTAAATGATAACCTTTCTGAGTAGAGTATCCTAGGTTGCAAGTTTTTCTCTTTCAAGACTTGAATATATTTTGCCACTGCCTTCTGGCTTGCAAAGCTTCTTTAGAGAAATCAGATGATAGCTTTATGGAGGTGTGCTTATAAGTCTGTTTTTTCTCGCTGCATTTTTATCCCCTTTTTAACTTTTGCCATTTTAATTATGGTGTGTCTTGGTTTGGGTTCATCTCGTTTGGGACCCCCTGTGCTTCCTGTACCAGATATCTGCTTCCATCTTTATGTTTCTGATAATTTTGGCCATAATTTCTTTAAGTATTTTTCCAGTTCTCTTTTGTCTCTCTTCTCCTTCTGAAAGTGCTGTTATGTGTAGGTCGGCCTGCTTTATGTTACCCCATAGCACTCCTATGATACCTCCCTTTTCATTTGTCTGTCTGCTGTTCTGATTGGGTAATTTCCATTACTCTGTCTTCCAGGTCACTTATCCTGTGTCATTTAGTCTGCAATTCATTGCTTCTAAATTGGTTTTGATCTCAACAATTGAATTGTCTCATTTTGATTGGTGCCTTCATAGTTCTACTTCTGTCACAGTTATTTGCATTTCTATCAATCATCTTCTTTAATTCCTTTAGCATTTTTAGTACCTTCTTTTTGAACTAAGGATCTAATAGACTGATGAGGTCAGTTCCATTAGTTGTTCTTTCAGGGGATTTTCTTATTCTTTTAATTTCACATAGTTTCTCTGCTTTTTAATTTTATTTCAGTTCCTCTGCCTCTACAATTAGGAGAAACATTTATCTACTGTGGTCTTCAATGGATGGTTTATATGGGACCATCACTGTGTAGACTGTGTAAGTCCAGTATTTTTGGCTCAAGGGCCAGTTCTGTATGGACACCAGCAACACCTTTCCTGAGAGCACCCTGGCCGGTATCTCCTTGGTAGGAGATGTGGTTGGGTGTCTAGATCTGACCCCGGAAGTGGGTAGGCTTCTCCCAGCCCGTGGCTGGTACTGCTCTGGTGTGGGTGGGTCTGCTCCCCAGCTGGTGAAGTAGAAGCTGAGGGTAGGGTTTGCTCAGGCTCTGTTGCCCTTGAGAGCACGCCCTGCCCCAAAGGAGGGGACCACTGAAGCCTGCAAGGCCCACGTGGTCAGTGAATACCTGTGCCGCCCGTGTGGGTGTCCACGGTTCCACCCAGACAGCCGGAGGCTGCATCCTTCCCTCCGTCGTGTTCGTCCCAGACCTCGTGCTGAGCTGCGGCCACAGGAACTGCAGTGGCTGTGCCGCTGTCGGGGACCTGGACTGCGCTGGGGCCGACCTTCTCCAGAACCTATCCGTCCCAGATCAGTGCGGAGAGGGCAGAGCTCGAGTGCTCCTACTGGGGAAGGAAATGTTGCACACTCCTGCCCAGGGTGTGTCCAGCCAAGACTTGGCACGCAGAGGTCATGTTTCTGTGGTGTCCCGGTGCACGTGCTGACAATGTCCGCTGCAGCTGCCACCCCCCGCCCTCCACGCCTGCTGTTGAGTGTACACTGCCCTGGGCTCCACACCTCCCAGAGGGCCCACCACCCCACGCCCGCTGCTGAGTGTACACTCCAGTGGGCTCCACACCTCCCTGAGGGCCCACCACCCCACGCCCGCTGCTGAGTGTACGCTGCCCTGGGCTCCACACCTCCCAGAGGGCCTACCACCCCACGCCCGCTGCTGAGTGTACACTCCAGTGGGCTCCACACCTCCCTGAGGGCCCACCACCCCATGCCCGCTGCTGAGTGTACACTGCCATGGGCTCCACACCTCCCAGAGGGCCCACCACCCCACGCCCGCTGCTGAGTGTACACTGCCGTGGACCCCACACCTCCCTGAGGGCCCACCACCCCATGCCTGCTGCTGAGTGTACACTGCCGTGGGCTCCACACCTCCCTGAGGGCCCACCACCCCATGCCCGCTGCTGAGTGTACACTGCCGTGGGCTCCACACCTCCCTGAGGGCCACACCCCAGGCCCTCTGGGCTGTCCTCATCCTCCTAGATTGACCTTCTTCCCGGGTCTACCTGCCTGAGACTCAGAGCTGAGCCGCTGCATGTCCTTTTGGTGCCACTGGTGTGCGGGCTGACAAGCCTGCTCCGTCTCACCAGTCACTCCCTTGTGTGAGCTGACTATGGTCTCCACAGTCTGGCCGGGATCACACTCAGGGGCTCTGGTCTGTCTGCACGTAGACAGCTTCTCTGCCCTGATTTCGTGCCAAGCTGCAATGTGGAGCACACGGGGCTGCATTTCCCAGTCCAACGATTTCACCTCTTGGGATCTGGGAAATATGTCAAGGCTCCAGGCTCCCTCTGCCCTGTGTGGGCACACTCCTTGAGGACAGAGTCTAGGCTTCTCCAGCCCCTCCATCTGCCCAGCGGATTTCCCAGCAGGATAGGGTACTTCCCAGGTCGAGGGTCTGCCCGCGTGGACCTTCTCTCCCTTACAGATCCTTCCCAGGGGACACCAGTCTCATCCTGACCCTTTTTTATTTTCTGTTCTACCTGGATTCATGGAGATCTGTCTTGCAGCTTTGGTTGTATAGGAGGAGATCTTCTGCCTGTTTCTGGACAGTGTTCTGTGACACCGTTCCACATGCAGATGCATTTTTGACGCACTTGTGGGGGGAAGTGAGCCCCACATCCTCCAAGTCCATCACCCTGATCTCTGTCTCCTTTGAAGTTTTTGATATGATAATTTCTTTAATTAGGAAGGTCATTCAAAATCAACTAGTGGGCAATTACAGTCATATGTCCCAGAGAGGATTTTTTCTGGTAAAAGCAGAAGAATCAGTTACTTGAAATGTAATTGTAAACATACTAGTTTTTCCCAAATTGTTGCTGTGAATTTCCTTTTAAATTATTATTAAATTACCTCTATATATCCCTCTCTCCCAAACAACCACTAACTAATGTCAAAATTAGTGACATTAGTGAAATTACTGACATTAGTGAAATTAGATATTTGTTCTGCATATTTCCTTCCTTAAACTTTCGGTCACGCCCTACAAACCCTGTAAACATTTTCCTTTCTAAGATGCACTGAAGGAAGTGCTCACTCTTATGTTTCTGTTACTGAGGATCCACTATTCCTCCTTTCTCTCTCCTCCCCAATATGTGTCTTTTAATTTCAAACACCCTGGTGAGACTAGCTAACATTCCTATAAATACTTCATTCTCTATAAGATAAAAGGCCTGTGAGGTAGTTTGTGTGATAAAGAAGTTGCTTTGGTGGTTGCTAAGATAAATCCTTTAGAGAATTTATCATAAATGAATGCAGCAAGACTTAAATTTGTTCTTTCAAAATAAAAGCCTGCAAAGAGTATAGAGTAGCAGAGAAGAGAGGCTAAGATGGAAATTCTGAGCTAAGATAGGTTAACACTTCCAAAGAGTAGACTCAAAGGTAAATGACAGTTGTAAGAGAAGCAGACAGAAGTAGAGGTGGAGGACCTTCCTCGATTTCCTCCTCCTTCTCAAAATGGGAAGACTAGGAAAATAGACCAGTAAGACTGAACAACACAAGCAGAGCTGGAATAACCCACCTGGTGTCAACCCCATCCTGCAACTCATAGAACCCTTTGTGAATGCTGAGGCAGAATTAATATTGAGCAAACTGCAAAGAACCAGTTAAATTTGCTTAAATGAAGTACTTATTGAACGAACAAAGGATTTGTAATAAAGATGATGTTATTCAGTCACTAAGACTTGTCTGACTCTTTGCCAACCCATGCATTGCAGGATGCCAGGCTTCCCTGTCCTTCACTACCTCCCAGAGCTTGCTCAAACTCATGTCCATTGTGTCAATGATGCCATCCAACCATCTCATCCTCTGTCACCTACTTCTCCTTCTGCTCTCAATCTTTCCTAGCACCAGCATCTTTTTTAATGAGTTGGCTCTTTGCATCAGGTGGCCAAAGTATTGGAGCTTCAGCTTCAGCATCAGTCCTTCCAATGAGTATTTGGGATTGATTTCCTTTAGGATTGACTGGTTTGATCTCTTTGCAGTCCAAGGGACTCTTAAGAGTCTTCTCCAACACCACCATTCGAAAGCATCAATTCTTCAAGGCTCAGCCTTCTTTATGAGCCAACTCTCACATCCATACACGACTACTGGAAAAACCACAGCTTTGACTATATGGACCTTTGTTGGCAAAGTGATGTCTCTGCTTTGTAATATGCTGTTTAGGTTTGTTGTCAAGATTGCTGGGAGGGATATCAATAGCCTCAGATACACAGATGACACGACCCTTGTGGAAGAGAGTGAAGAAAGAACCAAAAAAAAAAAAAGTGAAGAAGAACTAAAGGGCCTCTTGATGACAGTGAAAGAGGAGAATGAAACAGTTGGCTTAAAGCTCAACGTTCAGAAAGCTAAGATCATGGCATCCGGTCCCGTCACTTCATGGGAAACAGATGGGGAAACAGTGGAAACAGTGAGAGACTATTTTTTTGTTGCTCCAAAATCCCTGCAGATGGTGACTGCAGTCATGAAATTAAAAGACACTTACTCCTTGGAAGGAAAGTTATCTGTCTTTTGAGCATGACTAAGTCACTTGTGTAAAACTGTGGTGGGGTTATTTATCATTTTTAGATAACTAGTGTAAGGTATCATAAGAGCCCCACTCTGTTACTCTGCCCATAGACTGGGAGTGTCAGAAGAAGTACAACGACATTTAAAAATGACTCCTGACAGGATGAAACCCTCCAGTTAGGGCTTCTAGGACCATGCAAGTCCATTCTCATAACCTCACCTGTCAGAGTAAAATCACCGACACGCAGAAGGCTCCCGTGGTATCTCTTAGAGATCACGTCATCCTGAGATGACTAGCCTGGCCAGATTTGTCTGTATACAGCAACTGATTGCATTCAAGCTTCCCAGGTGGCACTAGAGGTAAAGAACCTGCCTGTCAATGCAGGAGACATAAGAGATGTGGGTTCGATCCCTGGGTTGGGAAGATCCCCTAGAGGAGGGCATGGCAACCCACTCCAGTATTCTTGCCTGGAGAATCCCACAGACAGAGGGGGCTGGCAGGCTACAGTCCATAAGGTTGCAAAGAGTCTGACACAACTAAAGTGACTTAATACGCACATACACAAGCTTCTGACACGCAGTTTGACTTGGCATAGACTGACTGTGAAATACAAGCCCAAGCAGGGGCCTCACCTGTTTTATTAGTGTTATAGTTATTACAGGAGTACTGATTGATGTCCATCCCATTTTAAGAAATAGCTCTTATTTGTGACTCTTTAATAATTTGCATAATCATTATATGCAATAATCGTGTCTAACTCTTCAGTGAATTTCAGTACTCTGAAAATCATTATGTGTATGATCATGAGATAAGAATCAATTAGCTCTAGCCACATTCTTGAAAACATGTAACTAGTAAAACATGTCATGTGAATGTGATCAAGTGCTAACTGATCTTTTAGGACTAAGCTATGACTATTAAAGAACCTGCACCAGGATAAACTCCTTTCTAAGAAATTACTTTTAATTAAGAATTTTTTCCTAACCTGTAGCTTTCTTGCTCTCTTTCATGCAATGGGTTTCTGGCCTATGGACCTCAGCTGTAGGGGCCATTTTCTTTTCTGAGGAAACTTCAGTCCTAGGGGGAAGCTCATAAGGCTTGGTTTGCTTGTGAAGCTTCTCTTCTCTTCTCTTCATTATTTCTCTCATGCGATTTTGCTCCTGTAACTGCTTATCTTTCCGTTCTTCAGCCTCACATATTGCATCCTCCTTCTGCCGAACCTTTTGCTCTTCCTGCCACTGTTACAGAGAGAAGGTGTCGTTTACGTATGATTTCCCATGAAAGAAGTATATCAGTTCACTCGGGGATTCAGTCATCACACCCCGGAGCACCAGCAGAGTGCAAGGTGCCTTAGTGTCTGCTCAGCACTTCGGTATCTGTCCTATTCCTTGCACATCAGGGACCCTTGATAACATTCAACTGGCCTGGCAGGACACTTATCACAGCAGCTGTGTGTTTTGGTTTATTGTCAGTTCTACAGACTCCACCTTCCCTCCCCTGTTCAGGTTTGTAATTTTAAGCCAAGAAATCGAGCAATTATGAAAAACTGACCAGAAAAGTAGATTTATAGTCCAGAGATCTGGATGTGTATGTAGACTCAGTCATTTACTATCTTTAAAACCTTGAACAATTAACTGAATCATAAAGCTGCATTCTTCTTATTGGCAAATGTTTTACAGACTTGTAAGGATTAATTTAACTACCGTAAGGTCATTTGTCAAGTATGAGGTATTAGTACAAAGCACTATAGTTATAGCCATTTCAAAGAAAATGCATATAGATGAATACTTTTTAAAAATGTGATATTCAGAGAAACCTCCGTAAACCTCTACAAGTCAGTACTACCAAACTATTATTTGATTAGGCCAGCCACAGATCAAACAATTTGGACCCTATCCATTCTCAAACATATTTTCCAGAAAGGATGGCTTTGCCCATCTATAGAAAAATTGATGGCAGTGAGCGCTTAGATACTGCTTATACCCTTGGAAGGAAGAAAAGATGATGGCTCTTAGGAGGCATTTCCTAGCCTCCTCTCTATCATGCAAAACGGTGTCCTCTGTCTCTTTAGGCCAATGAGTTTAATCACACAGTGATTAAAGTCTTTCGACTCTTTCAAGGGTACAGAACGATAAGGCAAAAGATTTTTATTCTGTTATTAACCAACACTATATACGTGTGTATATATACACATTGGCAACCTGCTACCTTCCGTAGAATAGCTCAGATAATTTAACTGAAGTGAATGGTAAAATTATAGTTGCTGCAACTGATGAACTATTAGGAATTTTTGATAATGCCTTGTACACATGACATATTGGTTTAGCATAAATGTTATTAGTGAATAAAAGAGCAATATTACAGCTCCCATTTTGTGATTCTAGGATATCATTCAGTTTCCAAACCACAGTACTTGTGGCTGTTGCTACAGTGGCTTAAATATTGACTCTGTGAATAAATAACTATTTAGTGGGATCAGTAAATGAAATAATCACTTTTTCTTTCTCAAAATATCACTAATAAAAAGAATGTAAAAAAATCAACCATGGGAATATAAACACAATCTGAGAAATAATACACAACTGGTGATAAAATTAATTTAAACACATTCTACATAGTACTGCATCCCTGTTATATTAAAGAAAAAACAAAATATAAGTATTCTACTTATATAAGTAACTTATAAGTATATAAGTAACTCTGTTCCTAAAAAGAAGCAGTCATAAATGATTTGGCAAGAAATCACTGATTATATATAGCTCAGTGGATTAAAACCTGTTCAATGGCCTTGACTTGTTGCTGCTTATTTAACTGATATCAAGAACAGAATGATTAAAGTTTCTAATACTTCAGGGGTAAAGAATGGTTACTGAAAAAACTGAGTCAAAAGATTTTTGTGCTTTTATTAAAAATACACTATAGATAAAATCAGTGTTCGGTGTTCAACATCAGATTCCTATCACACACACACACAAATCGGTACTAATTCAGGAAACAGAATAAGGCTAGTATTTTATAAGTAAAAGAAAGCCAAAATTTCTGTAACCCAATGAAGGCACTGAGGTGTATAGATAGTACAGTGAGATATAATTCCATTTGGCAAATCTCAGTCAAAATTCAATCTACCTTTAAGTTCCATGTTAGTGTTTCCATTGCAGAACTACACTTTCTGATTAAAAATGGCTTTAAAGAGCAAAGCTTTTGCTGCTAGTTTAAGAAAATCAAACTTACGTGATGGTCAATGATTCTTGCCAACTCTTTGTCCGCCCTGGTGAAAAAATCTGGATGTGGAAACAAGGGGAATTCTGCCACAGAGGAATATTCCCTTCAAAAGAGCACAGGAACAGATCCAACATCAGGTGCAGATACTCTTCCTCCCCGGGACATACAGATCTGCAAATCACCATTGTTAAGCTTTTGATTCTGTATTGCTAACATGGAAGACTGCCTCTGTATAGAGAATTAAATACTAGTTTTTAGTCTCTGTAAACCATTTGGGTTATTAAACCTGACAATTTTGAGGGTAAGGTGTGGCATACAGAATGAGAACAAGAAGATAATAAAAAAGGCAATCTCTCCTAGGAGGTATAAACACTTTAGCTGGTCAGTAGGGAATGACCATCTCCCACTGGGGAGATGAAAATGCCCATCCCTGTACACAGCCCCGTGACCCTGAAAGTTCTGGTGGAATTCTAAGCCTAAGAATTTGATCTTTGATCTACCAAAACAAATGCTATAACTTCAATATTTCTTTCAAGTCTTATATTACTAAGGGTGGAACTGTAGTAGACTTTAGCGACAGCTCAGTGGAAGTGCTGGCAGTACAAAGCTGGGCCCTCGACTGGTGGAGATTAAGCATTAAACATTCCACGTTGTAATTATATTATTGAATTTATTATCAAGAAACTATTGTGAGTGCAGAAATATGTTATGCAACAAAATGGTGGTAGAGAATATGGTTTTGAAGGAGAGAAAGTGGGTTTAAAGGAGAAGTTCTTAGGAAAGGGTCTGTGGAGAGAGACTGCTGGTGAAAATTTCCATATTCAAAAAGCCTGATCAGTTTTTAAGCCTATAATGTCTAATAAGCATTTCTTCAAGTTGTTGCCTCTACCCTTTGTGGTGTCCTTCTCTCCTATCACTGGGTTGCTTGATGCTGCACTAGACATTTCTCTAATCCTCCATTTACCTTCATCTCCACTATTATTTCCCTTATCTAAACAATCATCTCTTACCTGGACTAAGGCCTCCCTGTTTATAATCTCTGCATCCACCATGCCTTACTCTTTTTATTCTTGTCTCTATAGAGTAGCCAGAATTTTTTTTCAAAATACAAAATGGATCACGTCAATCCCCGGCTTCAAACTCTTCAGTAAACCCCTAGTAGCTTTAGAATGAAGAGCACATCTTTTGGGACTTCCTTGTGGTCCAGTGGCTAAGCCTCCAGGCTCCCAAGGCAGGGGACTGGGTTCAATCCCTGGTTGGGGAACTAGATCCCACATGCCGCAACTAAGACATGTCACAGCCAAATAACTAACACTAATTAAACGTTTCTAATTATGTTTTTAAATTATGTTTAAAGATTACATTTCTAGTTGAAGAAGGCTGAAGCAGACCGCGTGTGTCTCAGTGGCTTGCATGGCTTCTCCAGGCTTCCTTCTCTCCCTCGCTGGCCGAGGTCCATGTGTCTCTGACACCTGGGCTTTCCTGCTTCTGCTGCGATGTGTTCTGCCCCTACTACTGTTTATCTGCACACACTGTCGCCTCTTCCTGCAAAGTCCTTTCCCTCCTCTTCCTCTCTGCTGCAGTGCTCAGTTTCGTCGCTCAGTCATGTCCGACTCTTTGCGACCCCATGGACTGCAGCACACCAGTCCTCCCTGTCCATCACCAGCTCCCACAGTCTTCCCAAACTCATGTCCATTGAGTTGGTGATGCCATACAGCCATCTTCATCCTCTGTCGTCCCCTTCTCGGGAAAATTCAGCAGTGGCCACAGGACTAGAAAAGGTCAGTTTTCATTCCAATCCCAAAGAAAGGTGGGTTCTTTAGGGTTCTGTATATGTAAAGTCACATCATTTGCAAAACTATTAAATTCTTTCTACTACCTAACTGCTATCACTAGGAATTTCAGTACTGTGTTAAGCATAAACAGTGAGGGGGGCAACTTTTTCTTATTTCTAATATCAAAGGGAAAACTTCCAGCTTTTCACCACTGAGTGAAATGTTAGCTGTGGGCATATTACTTAACATTCTTTGTCATGCTGAAGCATGTCCCTTCCACACCTAATTTGTTGAGAGTTTCTAATCATGAAGATGTAACATAATCACATCTACTGAAATAATCACATGGTTTTCATCTTTCATTCTACTGATGTCGTGTATCACATTTACTGATTTATGTAGTTTGAACCACACTTGCATTCAAGGGGTAAATCCCACATGATCATGGTGTATGATCCTTCTAAAGTGTCAATTTTTTGAAAATTTGTATTTATTTTTAAGTTTTAAAAAATTTATTGATATATTTGATGCACAATATTATATAGCAGGTGTATAATAGATTTATAATTTTAAAGGTTATACTCCATTTATAAATATTGATCTTTCCTTTATTAGATAATATATCCTTGTTGCTTGTTTTATACAAATTAGTTTATACCTTTTTATCCCCTATTCCTATCCTGCCCCTCCCCCTTCCCTCTTCCTATTGTAACCACCAGTTCATTCTCCATATCTCTAAGTCTCTTTCTGTTATGTTATATTCACTAGCTGATTGTATTTTTTAGATTCCACATATAAGTGATATCATAAAGTATTTGTCTTCCTCTGTCTGACTTACTTCACTTAGGATAAGATCCTCCAAGTCAATCCATGTTGCAAATGGAAACGTTTCATTCTTTTCGTGGCTGAGTGGTATTCCATCGCACGTCTCTATCACACTTTCTTTATCCATTCGTGTGTGGATGGACGTTTGGTTGCTTCCATAGCTTGGCGATTGTGAATAACACCGCAGTGAACATTGGGGTGCATGCTTGTAATTGGTGCTCTTTCTTGTTTGACTATGTGCCTGGGAGGGGAACTGCTAGGGGATATGCTAGCTCCATTTTTAGTTTTTCTGAGAAATTTCCATACTATTTTCCACAGTGGCTGCACCAGTTTACATTCTCAACAAAGGTGACAACAGTGTGTGAGAGGCCCCTTTTCTCCACATCCCTGCTAACATTTCTTATATGTGTTCTTTTGGGAGAAAGCCATTCTGGCAAGGGTGAGGTGATATCTCATTGTGATTTCAGTTTGCATTTTCCATGTGATTAGTGATGTTGGCCATCTCCATATCCTTTTTGTAAAAAAACATCTACTCAGATCTTCTGCCCCTTTTAGAAACAGAGCTGTTGACTGTTTCTGGTGTTGAGTTGTATGAGCTGTTTATGATTCTGGATGTGAACCCGTTATTGGCCACACCATTTACAGATGTTTTCCCCATTTAGCAGGGTTTTTTTGTTTTGTTTTGTTTTGTTGATGGTTGCCTTTTTTGTGCAAAAGCTATTAATAGGTCACAGTTGTTTATTTCTTTTGCTGTAGCAGAAAGATCCTCCCAAAATGTCAAAACAGGTCAGCCTATGTATTGCTCTAGGAGTTTTTGGTCTTACATTTAGAACTTCAATTTTTACACTTTGGTGTTTAATCCATTTTGAGTTTGTTTTTGTATATAGTGTTAGAAAATGTCTTAATTTAATTCTTTTACATGTAGCTGTCCATCTATCCCAGCACTACTTTTTAAAGATACTTTATTCTCCATCTGTATCCATAACTCTCTGTCATAGATTAATCTGCTAGACGTGTGTGAACATTTCTGGACTCTCTTCTGTTCCATTTATCTATCTGTGTGTCTGTTTCGGGGCCAGTACCACACTGATTTGCTTGAGGCAAAGCTTTTCTCAAGATTGTTTTACCTTTTTGGGGTCTTTCATGATTCTGTATACATTTTTAAATTATTTGTTCTAGTTATGTGAAAAATGCCCTTAGTATTTTGATAGAGATTGACTTAAATCTGTGGACTGCCTTGGGTAATTTGGCCATTGTAACCAAATTACTTCTTACAACCCAAGAACACAGTTTATCTTGCCATCTCTTTATGCTGTCTTCAATTTCTAACATCATTGCCTTGAACAGTTTTCTGGCTATAGGTCTTTCACCTTAGGTAGGTTTCTGTCTTGGTATTTTATTACTCTGATGCAATGGTAAATGGGATGGTTTCCTTAATTTCTCTGATAGTTAATTGTTAGTGTATAGCAATGCATCATATTTCTGTGTATTAATTTGTATTCAGCAATGTTTATCGAATTCATTGATGAGCTGTGGTGACTTTAGAATTTTCTATGTATAGTATCATGTCATCTGCAAACAGTGATGGTTTTGCTTTCCAATGTGGATTCCTTTTATATCTTTTTTCCCTCTGATTACTGTGGCTAGGGCTTATCTTTTGTGTATCTACTGTAGGTTTCTGTTTTGTGATTACCATGGGACTTGTATAAAGCATATCATTATTATAATAATCTAGGTTGATAACCTTACCTCAATTGCATACAAAAATTAGCTCTTAATAGAACTGTCCATTAATACTCCAGGACCATTTTTCCCAATTCCATTTTATTCCATTCTTAGGAAACATAAATCATTTTTTTAGGAAACATGGATCATTCTGGAAACTGAATGTATCATGTCCTCAGAGACACATTTAAATATAATGTTCATATTCACAACCCAACTTCGTCATATTAAATCTGTCATACATCTTTAAAGCAGGAGGTGTAAAAGTAATTTTCTGGACACATGAATGAAAAATTTTTAACTCAGTGTTAATTTTTCATTTTGGAAGAGTGATTGTTTCAAGTAGCAAATTGCATCTGAGTGTGCTTGGACTATTATTTTTCTTTCACCATAATTAGCTTGCCCAAATAACAGAGCCTCAAGAGCACAGCTTCCTATAAGGGACAAGATTTAAAGCACAGACATTTACAAGAAAGTTTTCCAAAATTAAAAGAAAAACAAAACAACTAACATAAAATAAATCTCCTTGGCTACTTTTAAAAAGTAGGTTAGTAAAGAAAGGATTTTTTCTCAACTTGACTATAACCATTACTTGGACCCACGTTAAAAATATGTGGAACCCATTGAATTGCTATTGCTTTGTAGTTCCTGCATTTTTAAATACCCTATGGATATTGTCCGCTCAGTGAGAGTTAAAAAATTGTTCTGCCCTCACCCATCCAACACCTTCATCCTGGGTAGTGATCCCGTTTCTTCCAGGCATGAAGAACTGCCAGTCAAGGAAGGCTCCAGGGTCCTTAGGGTTCTGCCATTCCCAATGATATCGTCTGTCTCAGACATAAGATTCTACCATTTCAGTCTCATTTTTCCTTGTCAGCCAGACTATTGATGTAGTGGCTCCCATACACACTGCATGCTACAAAGTGTTAGGTGTCACTTTCACATCGAATAGAGCTTACAGTGCAACTAAGGAACTCAAAGTCATGGATTTTTAATTTCTTTTCAGTCCATTGAGTTAAAATGGACATATTCACTAAAACAATTCTTCCTGCATTTCCAGATACAATATTTTGCAGGACATTGAGCCATCGATGGCCCTCTGCTACCCCAGCACTGTGGAATCATCTTCTGTTTCAACTTGTCTACAGTCTCCTAAATCAATTTAGTCACTAGAGCCTGGAATCTTCTAATTAATCTCATTTTGGACACTTAATCTGTGTGGTTATCACAACAGGATTGTGATATGATTGACTGAAAGTTGCCAAAAGACATAGTAAAACAAGATTAAAATTCTTTAAGGACAGCTTATAGAAACTTACGGAGATGATTTCACAAAGCAGGGGAAAAGACAGCATGCCCCAAGGCAGAGGGAGATTCCAGAAAACCTTTAAAACCAATCTGGAAGGATGAGTGTGAATTAGTGTAGTGTGATTTATAATAAAGATTCCTAAAACTTAACTGAGTCTCAAAGAGCCCTTTCAGGGACAGAGGTTGGATGCAGAATGAGTGATGACTTCAGTTTTGAACATGTTACATTTCACTGTCTTCTTACACAAGCTGGAACTTGCCAGGCTCCCATCACAGTCATCCTGGGAACACTCCTGACCACTGTTCCCAATTAGGGCCAGTGTTTTCCGAATTCACTGTTGTCTGTTTCTCACCCTTGATTTATCCCTTCATTTGGGAGGAGACTCTTAAGAAGACGATGAATAGAAGGTAAATAATATGAAAATGCATTTATTCTACCCTTATATTTAATAATGTAACCCCATGGAAAAGAGTCGGACACGACTGAGCGACTGAATTGAATGGACTGTAGCCTGCCAGGCTCCTCTGTCCAGGAAATTCTTGCCAGAATACTGGAGTGGGTAGCCTTTCCCTTCTCCAGGGGATCTTCCCAACCCAGGGATCGAACCTAGGTGTCCTGAGTTGCACCCAGATTCTTTACCATCTGAACCACCAGGGAAGCCCATATATTTAATAAGTTGAGGCAGGGATAAATTCATATGTCATTTGTTATTTGAACTCTACCCAAACTAAATAACAGCATCAGTTCAGTTCAGTCGCTCAGTCGTGTCCGACTCTTCGTGACCCCATGAATCTCAGCATGCCAGGCCTCCCTGTCCATCACCAACTCCCAGAGTTTACCCAAACCCATGTCCATCGAGTCAGTGATGCCATCCAACCATCTCATCCTCTGTCATCCCCTTCTCCTCCTGCCCCCAATCCTTCCCAGCATCAGGGTCTTTTCCAATGCGTCAACTCTTTGCATGAGGTGGCCAAAGTATTGGAGTTTCAGCTTCAGCATCAGTCCTTCCAATGAACACCCAGGACTGATCTCCTTTAGGATGGACTGGTTGGATCTCCTTGCAGTCCAAGGGACTCTTAAGAGTCTTCTCCAACACCACAGTTCAAAAGCATCAATTCTTCGATGCTCAGCTTTCTTCACCATCCAACTCTCACATCCATACATGACTACTGGAAAAACCATAGCCTTGACTAGACGGACCTTTGTTGGCAAAGTAATGTCTCTGCTTTTTAATATGCTGTCTAGGTTGGTCATAACTTTCCTTCCAAGGAGTAAGCGTCTTTTAATTTCATGGCTGCAATCACCATCTGCAGTGATTTTGGAGCCCAGAAAAATAAATTCTGACAGCATACAGTTAGATAAAGGTTTATATGACATCTTACCTATTTCCAAACATTATAAACCAAATATATTTAAGTACCAACAGATACTTATTATTCTAGAGTAGGTATTATTGTCCCTCAGTGCACTGGGAGAATTGCTCCACTGCCTTCTAGATTCTGAGGCTGGCTTTCATGGCATCTGATGCCCTCCAGATTCCCAGGCATTTGTGTAGCTTGTTTATTCTTTCTGAAACTGTATGATTTATTTATTGCTAATTTTCTCAATAGACAAATGCTGAAATCACAATTAACAAATGTTTACTTCTTCCTTCCATAAACTCTGATATAATTCATTAGGAGTTCTCCATCTGGTGACCTGGGAACTCAGGGTCTTTCTATTGTGTAATGCCACCATCTCAATATGTGGCTTTCAAGTTCACTTTGACAGAGAAAGACTTGAGAGGAAAGATGCTAGTTTTTAATTGCTTTGGCAATTAAATTAAGTTGTGTCACTTCTGCTCATGGTACTTGGCAAAAAGCAAGTGATTCAAACCCAGGGTTTCTAAATTTTGACCATATTGACATTTGGACTAGATACATTATTTTGCTGGGCTGGGGTGGGGGGGGCAGTGGGGGGTGGTTGTCCTATACATTATAGGATATTTAGCAACACGTCTGGCTTTGTCCACTAGGTAGCAGTGACACTCTCGACTTGTGACAAGTGTCTGTTAACACTGCCAGGGTCTCCTGGGAGGCAAAATCACTCCTGGTTAAGAATCACTACTCATCTAACTGCAAGAAAGTCTTCTGGGAAAAGTAAAGAAACACATGAAATGTTTTATGATTGCTAATGGTTCTATCACAGGAAGTTTTAAGCTTCCTTTTTCCTTAGTTTTTCAATTTTCACAAAGAAGAGGGTGACAGATTTCCAAGAAGGTCCCCAGTAGTCCCCACCTCCTAGTACTCATGCCCCATGTAGATCTCTCGAGTATGCAACGGATGCAATGACTTGTTTCTAACCAAGAGAATGTGACAAAGGTAATGGGACATCACTCCTATGATTAGATATGATTTTTGTCTTACTGGAAAATTCTGTTTTACCTTCTTGGCATTTATGCTTTGGCAAATCATGTTGCCATATAGGAGAGGTCTACAAGACAAGAACTCAGGATGGTCTGTGTCCAGAAGGCTGCAAGTTGTGGAGATGCTAGTCTAGTAACCCACAAGGAATGAAATCCTGCCTAATTTGTGAGTAATCTTGGAAGTTGAGTCTTCCCTGCTTTGCCTGCAGATGAGACCCTAGTCTTGACCAATACTTTGATTGCAGCCTTGTGAGAGATTCTGAAACAGTAAGCCCAGCTAAGTTATTAATATGTCTGGATTCCTGACCCAATGAGACTGTGAGATAATGTATAGTTTTGGTTTTTTCATAGTCATTTATTACAGAGCAATGATAACTAATGGGCTTCCCAGGTGGCACTAGTGGTAAGGAATCTGCCTGCCAATGCATGGGACATAAGAGACACTGGTATGATCCCTGGGTCAGGAATATCCCTTGGAGGAGGAAATGGCAACCCACTCAGGTGTGCTTGCCTGGGAAATCCCATGGACAGAAGCCTGGAGGGCTACAGCCCATGGGGTTGCAGAGTCGGACACGACTGAGCATCTGAGCACCAGTGATAACTAATATAGGCTTCCCAGCTGGCACTAGTGGTAAAGAACCCACCTGCCAATGCAGGAGACATAAGAGGAGCAGGTTCCATCTCTGGGTCAGGAAGATCCTCTGGGAGGACATGACAACCCACTCTAGTATTATTGCCTGGAGAATCCCATGGACAGAGGAGCCTGGTGGGCTATAGTGCATAGGGTTGCAAAGAGTTGGACATGACTGAAGCGACTTAGCATGCAAGCAATGATAACTAATACAAAATGCCTTATGGTAAGTCTTTTCAAATTTATTTTTTGAGCACTATTTGAGCCACTTAAATGTATAAATGTGGGTTTAATTTTCCAAATTTCATTGATAAATAACTCCCCTTTGTCTTCTTTAGATCTCCTCCGTGCTCAGGACTCCCTTTATTCAAATGTTAAACCTCCAGAATTGTGTCTTTAATTATATCTTTTTGTTCCCATTTTTCCTCTGTCTTTATTATACTTTCTAGAGATCCCATAAACTTTATCTTCCAAACCTTCTGTTGAATTTTTAGCTTCCATTATTACATTTTTAATTTCTGAGAATAGTTTCTCATACTGCTTTTTCTATAGCCTCCCTTTTTCAGGATGAAAAACATTTTCATTTATTTCTCAGAAGACAATTATTATAGATTAAAAAAAACCTTTCCTCCTTTCGTTTTGCACTGTCTCAGTGTTCTGTGAGTTTCATTTCTTCACATTTTATTCATTTCCATCCCTGTCTATTATACTGGAGTTTGTTTTTCAAATATTTGGTTTATCCTGTATGTCTATCATATTTTAACAGCTTTACTGAGGTATAAATAGCAAATAATAAGGCGTGTTAAGTCAGTTCAGTCGTGTCTGACTCTTTGGAACTCCATGGACTCGAGCCCGCCAGGCTCCTCTGTCCACGGTGACTCTCCAGGAAAGAATACCGGGGTGGGCTTCCATCTCCTTCTCCAAAATAATTTGATACACTATGATATGTATATTATGCTCATGGAACCATCACTATTTTTGAGAAAATTAACCATCATTCCCCAAATATTCCTCATGCCCCTTCTCTCAATTATTCATGACAAAAAGCAAAGCAGTAAAAAAAAGGCAAGGGGAAGCTGTGGATGGGTTGTCGGGGCTTATTAATTAGTGGGCCTCATCACGGAGGGGCTGGGAAGTGATTATATTAATGATCTGTTACTGACTAACAAATCACCCCTAAATAAGCAGCTTAGAGCAACAAACACCCATCATTTCCGTTTTCCTCGGTCAGGGATTTGGGCCTGGCCTTTGGCTCAGGGTCTCCACAGGCCGCTGGGCCAGACGCGGGCAGAGGCTGCAGGACGCTCCTGCAGGGGGCGGGCCCACGTCCAGGCGGAGTCTCGCGAGCGTTGGTGAGCCGCAGCCCTCGCCGCTGTGGGCGTCCAGCCGCTCCAGACGCGGGAGTTCTCGCCCCTCCGGTGACCGAGTGTGAGAGGCGGTCTCTAAGACACAAGCCCCTGTCCTTTGTAACCTAACCTTGGACGTGACATCTCCTTCCTTCTGCCGTACTCTGCTCGTTGCAAGGGAGTCACTAACTCTGGTCCATACTCAAGAAGGAAGAAGCGGGCGCCGTGCCGGGGAGCAATGGCCGGCCGCCTCTGCGGCTGCTGCGCGCGACTGCGGCTGCGCGTCCGCCCTCGGCGCCGGGCCTGGCCGAAGGTCAGCGGGCCGCTTCCGGCGCGTGAACCGGAACCCTCCGGAGGGCGGCTGTTCCGCCCGGCGCGCCAGGGGACCCTGGGTTAACGTTATCCTGGGGGAGACTATTAGGAGGCAGGAGACAGGAGGCGTAGAAGGACTCGAGTGAACCTCCTCTCAGGAAAATGCCAACCTCACGACTAACTTTTGAAGAACCACTGACAAAAAAAAAAAAAGACTCAAAGCTACCTGGAAAGGCAAGAAGCCCCGACGGGTGGGAGGAGCGTTCTGAGCCCCACGTCAGGCCCCTCACTGGGCTCAGAAGGGGGCGGAGCCCCCGAGCGTCTGGCTTCGAAGGCCCGGGGCTCCAGCGGGAGTTCCAGGGGCCAGGGGACCAAGACCCCACTCTGGGGGAGCGCACAGAGGTCACATACGCCGAGACCCAGGGCGAAGCACTGGGACTCCCGAGGAGCCACGGCTGAACCGACCACAGGGCTTGGGGGTGGCCCACTGTGGAGGCAAGGAAAACTGACAGAGACTCCCAAAACATTCATCTGCGCGAGCTCCCCTGAAGTCACCACTTGGGCCCCACCCAAAGCCTGCAAGCTCCAGCGCTGGGATGCCTCAGGCCGAACAGTGAACAGGGTGGAACCACAGCCCCATCTATTAGCAGACATGAAGCTGTCCTGACCCCATAGCCACCTGTAGACACACCGCTTGACACGGCCCTGCCCGCAAAGGAACGGTCTTATGCCTCTGCATGTCCATCAGTAAGTGGGCAGCTACGAGTCCCTCCCGCCAGGACGCCTGCACAAGCCTCTGGACCAGCTTCACACACCAGGGGGCAGACACTGGAAACAAGAACTGCAGTTCTGCAGCCTTTGGAGTGGAGACCACAAACAAAGTTACACAAAAAGATGGCAGAGAAATATGTTCCAGATGAAGGATGCAGATGAATCCCCAAAGAACAGCTAACTGAAGATGGACAATCTATCTGAAGAATTCAGAGTAATGATACTGAAGATGATCCAAGATCTTGGAAAAATAATAGAGGCACAAACCAAGAGGATACAAGACATGTCCAAGTCCCTGGTTCAATCCCAGGTTTCAGCAGCTCTGTTTGGGCATCCCTGGTGGCTCAGATAGTAAAGAACCTACCTGCAATGCAGGAGACCTGGGTTCCATCCCCGGGTTGGGAGGATCCCCTGGAGAAGGGAATGGCTACCCACTCCAGTATTCTCGCCTAGGAAATCTCAGGGATGGAGGAGCCTGGAGGGCAATAGTCTATGGGGTCACAAAGAGTTGGACGCGACTGAGTGACTAACATACACAGAAGCTTTAAAGAACAAACAGATAAACAATAACTGAAATGAAAAATACACTAGAAGAAATCAGTAGCAGAATAAATGAAGCAGGAGAACAAATAAGTGAGCTGAAAATAGATTGGTGGAAATCACTGCTGCAGGACAGAATAAAGAAAGAAGAATGAAGAGCACTGAGGACAGTCTAAGAGACCTCTGGGACAACATTAAACTCACCAGCATCTGCATTATAAGGATCCCAGAAAGAGGCAAGAGAGAGAAAGAACTAAGAAAATATTTGAAGAGCTACTAGAGGAAAAGCTTCCTAATATGGGAAAGGAAGCACATGCAAGTCTGGGATGCAGGAGAGTTCCATACTGGATAAACCCAACACACCTGTTAATCAAACAGACACATGTTATCGAATTGACAAAAATTAAAAACAAAGGCAAAGCATTAAGTAACATACAAGGGAATCTCCATAGGGTTATCAACTGATTTTCAACAGAAACTCGACAGGCCAGAAGGGAGTGGCACAATATATATTTCAAGTGATGAAAGGGGAAAACCAATAACCATGAATACACCTACCCAGCAAAGTTCTCATTCATATTTGATGGAGAAATCAAAAGCTTTACAGACAAGCAAAAGCTAAAAAAATTCAGCAGCACCCAGCCAGCTCTACAAGAAATCCTAAAGGAACTTCTCTAGGTGGAAAAGAAAAGGCCACAACTAGAAACAAGAAAATTAAGAGTGATGAAAGAAACAGAAAGTTAGGAAATCACTCACAAATAATTATGATACCATATTTAGCATACAGTGAAGTAAGACAGAGAAGGACAAATACATGATATTACTTATATGTGGAATCTAAAAAAATGACACAAACTTATTTACAAAATAGAAACAGACTCAGATTTCAAAAACAACTTTTTGGTCATGAAAGGGGAAAGATGGTGGAGAGGGGAAAATTAGGAGGTTGGGATTAACATATACACATTACAATATAAAATAGATAATCAACAACGATCTACTGTATAGCTCAGGGAACTCTACATAATACTCTGTAATAACCTAAATGGGAAAAGAATCTGAAAAAGAATGGATATGTATATATGCATAACTGAATCACTTTGCTGTACACACAAAACTAACACAACATTGTAAATCAACTACAACATAAAAATTAAATTTAAAAAACAGTAAAAAGGAGTATACAAGGGCATAAATATCAAGAAGCAGGGACCACTGGAGGCTTTTTTTAGGCTCTGTCTAGCACAATAGTAAAGTCATTTCCTTGGGGAACCCGCAGATATCTATAGGGCTTTTCCTTAGTATCAGAAAGGGACATAGCCAAAACTCCTACCTGAGGTGTCATTCTGGCTCCTAGAGAGAGGAAGGAAATAAAAGATGGGAAATAAGGGCTCTGAATTTCACCGTTCTGTGTGAAGACATTACCTTCATTCATTACAACATCCTTGCAGTCTTTGAAGGCCTTTAAGCAGTGAAATAGTATGATCAAAATTCTGTTTCAAAGGTATTACTCTGACAATTGTGCAGACTGAACAAGAAATATTTAATGATGTGGGACTATTTCAATAGGTATTGCAACAGAATAGTCAGAGAATATGAAAGACTGGAAGAGGTGTCTTACCAGAGGAGCAATTGATTTCCATAGCAACGTACAGATGTGGGGATGGGCTAATGGGGAAATATAAGATAACATATTTTTCTTCTCTTTTCTGCCTCTGAAACGACTTAACCATTGCTGCTTAGAAAAGATAATAGGATAGGACTTTAGGCTTGAGGCTAAACAACTGAGAATGCCTAAATATTAAGATTCTACCAGTGTTTTATTCTGAAGTTCTCAACTATGGTTTCTTAACATGCTTGCATGTTTACATAATTGTGAGGTATATTACAAATAATTTGTTCCTCAGTCAGTTCAGTTGCTCAGTCATGTCTGACTCTTTGCAAGCCCATGGACTGCAGCATGCCATGCCTCCTTGTCCATCACCAACTCCCAGAGTTTACGAAAACTCATGTTCATTGAGTCGGTGATGCCATCCAACCATCTCATCCTCCGTCGTCCCCTTCTCCTCCTGCCTTCAATCTTTCCCAGCATCAAGTTCTTTTCAAATGAATCAGCTCTTCACATCAGGTGGCCAAAGCATTGGAGTTTCAGCTTCAACATCATTCCTTCCAATGAACACCCAGGACTGATCTCCTTTAGGAGGGACTGGTTGGATCTCCTTTCAGTCCAAGGGACTTCCAAGAGTCTTCTCCAATACCACAGTTCAAAAGCATCAATTCTTCTGCACTCAGCTTTCTTTATAGACCAACTCTCACATCCATACATGACTACTGGAAAAAGCATAGCCTTGACAAGATGGACCTTCGTTGGCAAAGTAATGTCTCTGCTTTTTAATATGCTATCTAGGTTGGTCATAACTTTTCTTCCAAGAAGTAAGTGTCTTTTAATTTCATGGCTGCAATCACCATCAGCAGTGATTTTGGAGCCCCCCCAAATAAAGTCTGACACTGTTTCTACTGTTTCCCCCTCCATTTGCCATGAGGTGATGGGACCGGATGCCATGATGTTAGTTTTCTGAAAGTTGAGTTTTAAGCCAACTTTTTCACTCTCCTCTTTCACTTTTATCAGGAGGCTCTTTAAGCCTCCTTCACTTTCTGCTATAAGGGTGGTGTCATCTGCATATCTGAGGTTATTGATATTTCTCCCAGCAATCTTGACTCCAGCTTGTGCTTCCTCCAGCCCAGCGTTTCTCATGATGTACTGTGCATGTAAGTTAAATAAGCAGGGTGACAATATACAGCCTTGACGTACTCCTTTTCCTATTTGGAGCCAGTCTGTTGTTCCATGTCCAGTTCTAACTGTTGCTTCCTGACCTGCATACAGGTTTCTCAAGAGGCAGGTCAGGTGGTCTGGTATTCCCATCTCTTTCAGAATTTTCCACAGTTTATTGTGATCCACACAGTCAAAGGCTTTGGCATAGTCAATAAAGCAGAAACAGATGTTTTTCTGGAACTCTCTTGCTTTTTCGATGATCCACCAGATGTTGGCAATTTGATCTCTGGTTCCTCTGCCTTTTCTAAAATCAGCTTAAACATCTAGAAGTTCACAGTTCACGTATTGTTGAAGCCTGGCTTGGAGAATTTTGAGCATTACTTTACTAGCATGTGAGATGAATGCAATTGTGTAGTAGTTTGAGCATTCTTTGGCATTGCCTTTCTTTGGAATTTGTTATTAATAATAGTTAAAAGGACCAAATTCTGGAAATGACTCATATCTTTAAGATACACTAATGCTAGGTTTGCAGTAACCCTAAGCACCAAAGAACTGATGCCATGGAATTGTGATGCTGGAGAAGATTCTTGAGAACACCTCAGACTGCAAGGAGACCAAACCAGTCAAGAAATCAGCACTAAACATGCTAAAGCTCCAATTACTTTGGTCACCTGATGCAAAGAGCCAGCTCATTGGAAAAGACCCCGATGCTGGGAAAGGTTGAAGGCAGGAAGACAAGGGGGCAGAGAATGAGATGTTTGGATGGCATCACCAACTCAATGGATGTTAGTTTGAGCAAACGTCAGGAGATAGTGAAGGACAGGGAAGCCTGGTGTGCTGCAGTCCATGGGGTCACGAAGAGTGGGACACGACTGGTGAGTGAACAGCAACACTCTCACTCTAATCCACTATAATATATTCTTGATTGGGATATGACTGGGGAGGATACAGAACAGTGGAGCATAACCCTGAATCTATATTACTATGAGGCAAGCTTTAGGGACATACGAGTCATGGAACCGGATTTCAAAATGCAAGTGAGGACCCACCAGTACTGTTCAAATGGAAATAGAGGGGATGCTCACAGGGAAGTAGACAGTCCTCATTCTATAATGATTTGTCCCAAGGTCTTTACCAGCCATCAATACAAGTACTGACTTTTGCAGCACTTAGAGAAAGGCACTTTCCCTCTGCCTTTATCATCTCTCCCATACATACAGTTAGCTCCTATAGATTACAAAAAAATAATTTAAAAATGGATGGGCAGGATTATATCATATCCTACGAAGATTACTTACCACAAATGAAATTCTACTGGGGCAAGGGGAGAAGAATCTTGCAGATTTGGGAAGGGCCCTGCTTCCCAAACAGACTGAGGATAACAGCACTCTCTTTCAAGTTTAGAGATCTGAGATCCAGGTAGAATGGACAGGAAAATAAGCTCCTCACATTCCAATACAGCCACGTTAGAAAAAAGCCTATTGGAGACTGGGAACCGTGCTGGCACGCTGGCTATCCATGTGCCACCAAGCTGTGGGTCTCAGTAAGGGCTTCCACTAGCATGCAGATGGATAAAGAGGGACACCAGGGTCATCTGCAAATCCGGCCTGTTGGGAAACACCGGTCCGATATATAACTCTCTCTAATACATAGCAAGTAGAAGAGAACTTCCAAAAGAATCTCTAAACTGTTGGGAGGCAAGAAGAATGACACATCATCCCGTATATGCAGAAGAAACAAAACTTAAATTATTTACTGCAGGAATCTGAAAGAAGATACAGAAAACTGCATGACACTCAATAGGATATAAGCTCGTACTAGTGGTAAAGAAACTGCCTGTCGATGCAGGAGATATAAGAGCCACAGGTTCAATTCCTGGGTTGAAAAGATCCCCTGGAGGTGGGCCTGGCAACCTCTCCAGTATTCTTGCCTGGAGAATCCCATGGACAGGGGAGCTTGGCAGGCTACATCCATAGGGTCACACCGAGTCGGACATGACTGAACTGACTTAGCATGCACACAGATCTATAAAATAGGAGTTGAAAGTCATAAAGGAGCTTAGAAAAAAATGTGAATGAGGAAGAGTGGTACGAAAACAAAATGCCATTGTAAAAGATCAATACCTAGCAAAAGCAGTTTAAAAAATGGAACATGTAAAAAAATAAGTGCCATGTCATTAATATGAATTGTGCTGTGCTGTGCTTAGTTGCTCAGTCGTGTCCCACTCTTTGGGACCCCATGGACTGTAGCTCCTCTGTCCATAGGATTCTCCACATGAGAATACTGGAGTGTATTGCCATGCCCTACTCCCGGGGATCTTTCTGACCCAGGGATCAAACCCAGGTCTCTTGGATCATCCTGACCCAGGGACCGAACCCAGGTTTCCCACTTTGCAAGTGGATTCTTTACCAGCTGAGCCACCAGGGAAGCCCAAGAATACTTGGTTGGGTAGCCTATCCCTTCTCCAGGGGATCTTCCCAACCCAGGAATTGAACCGGGCTCTCCTCCATTGCAGGTAGATTCTTGACCAGCTGAGCTATCCAGGAAGCCCAATAAATTACTTGTTTATTATCAATTCAAGAAGGTTTCCAAAGCTAAAAGGAAAAGATAAAGTGAAAGCAAAGAGAGAAGAGACAAATAAAAAAGAATAAATAGAATGTCATTCAACCCAAGAATTATTAATTTTTTTAAAAGATCAGAAAACTATTATAAAGCTGATAAATGAACAAAGTATATGTATTGAAATGAATTTATATAATATTTTTAAAAAAGAAATTGGAGACTCAATAAAAAAATAAACTACAAGGATAAAGCAGAATTCTACAAATCTTGAAACAGCAAAACAAGTAAACATAAGTAAGGCTAGTCTTAGATTTCTCCCCAATATAACAATGATAAAAGAATTAATTTTGTTTTCAAGAATTTTTATATTTTTAAGAATAAATTCCTCCTTTATAGTTTCTATACTAAGGACAAGTTACAACGGACACTACAGAAATACAAAAAATCTCAAGAGACCACTACAAGCAACTATATGCCAACAAAATGGACAATATAGAGGAAATGAGCAAATTCTTAGATAGGTACAACCTTCCAAGACTGAATTAGGAAGAAATAAAAAATATGAACAGATAAATCACAAGTATTGAAACAGATTTTAAAACGTTCAACAGATGAAAGCACAGGACCAGATGGATTCACAGGTGAGTTCTAGCAATCATTCAGAGATGACCTAACACTCAGCCTTCTGAACCGTCCCAAACAACTGCAGTGGAAGGAATCCTCCCAAACTCATTTTAGGAGGCTACCCAGACCCTGATACCAAAACCAGACAAAGTTTTCACAAAAAAAGAAAGTTACATTCCAGTATCATTGATGACGAAGGAGTATGTCAAGGCTGTATATTGTCACCCTGCTTATTTAACTTATATGCAGAGTACATCATGAGAAACGCTGGGCTGGAGGAAGCACAAGCTGGAATCAAGATTGCCAGGAGAAAGATCAATAACCTCAGATATGCAGATGACACCACCCTTATGGCAGAAAGTGAAGAAGAACTAAAGAGCCTCTTGATGAAAGTGAGAGAAGAGAGTGAAAAAGTTGGCTTAAAACTCAACTTTCAGAAAAGTAAGATCATGGCATCCAGTCCCATCACTTCATGGCAGATAGATGGGGAAACAGTGGAAACAGTGTCAGACTTTATTTTGGGGGCTCCAAAATCACTGCAGATGGTGATTGCAGCCATGAAATTAAAAGACGCTTACTCCTTGGAAGGAAAGTTATGACCAACCTAGATAGCATATTAAAAAGCAGAGACATTACTTTGCCAACAAAGGTCTGTCTAGTCAAGACTATGGTTTTTCCAGTAATCATGTATGGATGTGAGAGTTGGACTGTAAAGAAAGCTGAGCGCTGAAGAATTGATATTTTTGAACTGTGGTGTTGGAGAAGACTCTTGAGAGTCCCTTGGACTGCAAGGAGATTCAACCAGTCCCTCCTAAAGGAGATCAGTCCTGAATATTCATTGGAAAGACTGATACTGAAGCTGAAACTCCAATATTTCGGCCACCTGATGCGAAGAACTGACTCATCAGAAAAGACACTGATGCTGGGAAAGATTGAAGGCAGGAAGAGAAGGGGACAACAGAGGATGAGATGGTTGGATGGCATCACTGACTCAATGGACATGAGTTTGAGTAAACTCCGGGAGTTGGTGATGGACAGGGAGGCCTGTTGTGCTGCAGTCCATGGGGTCGCAAAGAGTCAGACACGTCTGAGTGACTGAACTGACTAATCACTGTTGAACATAGATGCAAAAAAATACTCAAAAAAATACTACAACCAAACCCAACAATACGTTAAAAATCATATACTATGATCAAGTGGCATTTATCTCAGGGATGCAAGGATTCTTTGATATCCACTAATCAATCAGTGTGATATGCAGCATTAGCAAACTGAAGAGTAAAAAACCATATGATCATCTGAATAGATGCATAAAATGCTTTTGATAAAATACAACAGCCATAATATAAAATAAACTCTCCAGAAAGTAGACTTAACATAACAAAATAGAGGTCATATATGACAAACCCACAAATAACATCATTCTCAATGGTGAAAAGCTGAAAGCTTTCCCTCTAAGATCAGGAACAGACAAGGATGCCTACTCTTGTCACTTTCATGCAACATAGTTTTGGAAGTCCCAGCCATGGCAATCAGAGAAGAAAAGAAAATAAAAGGAATTCAAGCTGGAAAAGAAGAAGTCAAACTGTCACTGTTTGCAGATGACATGATACTATACATAGAAGATTGTAAATAAGCTACCAGAAATCTACTAGAGCTCATCCATGAATCTGGTAAAATTACAGGATTCAAAATTTATACACAGAAATCTCTTGTATTCCTATACATGAACGATGAAAAATCAGAAAGAGAAATTAGAGAAACAATTCCATTCACCATTGCAACAAAAAGGATAAAATACCTAGGAATAAGCCTACTTAAGGAGGCAGAAGACCTGTACTTTGAAAACTATAAGACACTGATGAAAGAAATCAAAGATGACTCAAACAGATGGAGAGACACAGCATGATCTTGCATCAGAAGAATCAATGCTATCAAAATGACTATACTTCCCAAGGCAATCTACACATTCAGTGCAATCCGTATCAATGTGCCAATGGCATTTTTTAACAGAAGTAGAACAAAAAAAAAAACATTTTAATTTCCATGGAAACACAAAGGACCCCAACGAGCTAAAGCAATCCTGAGAATGAAAAGCAGAGCTGGAAGAATCCCACTCTCTGACTTCAAAAACTGGCACAACACTGTAAATCAACTATACGCATATACAATTTTTTGTAAAGTTAGATAGGGACATTTCTGGTGGTCCAGAGGTTAAAGATCTGCCTGGCAATGCAGGGGACGCAGGTTCAGTCCCTAGCTGGGAATCCAGGATCCTGTGTGCCGAGTAGCGGCGGAGCCCATGGACCACCATCAGCGTCTACACGCCGCAGTGAAAGACCCCGCGTGACACAACGCAGATCTCTTGCACCACAGCGAGACCCTCTGCAGCTAAATAAATGAATGCTAATTAGTTTGAAAAGCTGGATAAAATTAGAATGCTGCTTAAAGAGAAAATATTTAGTAAATTTAAAGTGTTATGAAAGTAAAGTCGCTCAGTTGTGTCCAACACTTTGTGACCCCATGGACTATATGGTCCATGGAATTCTCCAGAACACTGGAGTGGGTAGCCTTACCCTTCTCCAGGGGATCATCCCAACCCAGGGATCGAACCAGATCTCCCACATTGCAGGTGGATTCTTCACCAGCTGAGCCACCAGGGAAGTATTATATGGATCTCAAAATACACATTATATTTTTAAAATGTGAGAAAGCTGAGTAAAAAGAAGTAAAAGTGTGTTACATTCTCCCTCTCATAGGGAGTTGGGAAATGATCAAAAGGGAGATATGATGCAAAACATATATTTTATTATTGCCTTTGGTAACGTTTGACATGTAGCATTTCCTGAGAACTGTGAATGTACTTATGAGAATAATTAAAGCCAGAATACATGCCTTGCTAATAACTGAGGCAAATCAACAGAGGAATAACAAACTCTAAATAGTATATAAAACAAAAAGAAGACAAGACAGCCAAACTGTAACAATACAAGTAAAGGTCACTAGTTCTATAGAAGCCAAAGAAAAAATTAAATGTAGCTTACAAGAGACTATTGAAACAAAATGATATTAAAATTAAAAGGAATAAGAATGATTTGTTAGGAAAATCCAAACATTAAAATATCAGGAGTTTCAGTCCTATTTTCAGACAAAGTGAGATTTAAGGCAAAAATCATTACACAGCTTAACAAAGGTAATTTTATATTGCCAAACGGTGCATTTGACAACTGGTGCATTTTCCACTAACTCAGTTCAGTTCAGTTCAGTCGCTCAGTCGTGTCCGACTCTTTGCAACCCCATGAATCGCAGCACGCCAGGCCTCCCTGTCCATCACCAACTCCCGGAGTTTACCCAAACCCATGTCCATCGAGTCGGTGATGCCACCCAGCCATTTCATCCTCTGTCGTCCCCTTCTCCTCCTGCCCCCAATCCTTCCCAGCATTAGGGTCTTTTCCAATGAGTCAACTCTTTGCATGAGGTGGCCAAAGTATTGGAGTTTCAGCTTCAACATCAGTCCTTCCAATGAACACCTAGGACTGACCCTCCTTTCGGATGGACTGGTTGGATCTTCTTGCAGTCCAAGGGACTCTCAAGAGTCTTCTCCAACACCACAGTTCAAAATCATCAATTCTGCAGTGCTCAGCTTTCTTCACCGTCCAACTCTCCCATCCATACATGACCACTGGAAAAACCATAGCTTTAACTAGACGGACCTTTGTTGGCAGAGTAATGTCTCTGCTTTTAAATACGCTATCTAGGTTGGTCATAACCTTCCTTCCAAGGAGTAAACGTCTTTTAATTTCATGGCTGCAATCACCATCAGCAGTGATTTTGGAGCCCCAAAATATGAAGTCTGACACTGTTTCCACTGTTTCCCCATCTATTTCCCATGAAGTGATGGGACCAGATGCCATGATCTTAGTTTTCTGAATGTTGAGCTTTAAGCCAACTTTTTCACTCTCCTCTTTCACTTTCATCAAGAGGCTTTTAGTTCTTCTTCGCTTTCTGCCATAAGGGTGGTGTCATCTGCATATCTGAGGTTATTGATATTTCTCCTGGCAATCTTAATTCCCGCTTGTGTTTCTTCCAGCCCAGTGTTTCTCATGATGTACTCTGCATATAAGTTAAATAAGCAGGGTGATGATATACAGCCTTGACGTACTCCTTTTCCTATTTGGAACCAGTCTGTTGTTCCATGTCCAGTTCTAACTGTTGCTTCCTGACCTGTATACAGGTTTCTCAAGAGACAGGTCAGGTGGTCTGGTATTCCCATTTCTTTCAGAATTTTCCACAGTTTATTGTGATCCACACAGTCAAAGGCTTTGGCATAGTCAATAAAGCAGAAATAGATGTTTTTCTGGAACTCTCTTGCTTTTTCGATGATCCACCAGATGTTGGCAATTTGATCTCTGGTTCCTCTGCCTTTTCTAAAACCAGCTTGAACATCTGCAAGTTCACAGTTCACGTATTGTTGAAGCCTGGCTTGTAGAATTTTGAGTATTACTTTACTAGCATGTGAGATGAGTGCAATTGTGTAGTAGTTTGAGCATTCTTTGGCATTGTCTTTCTTTGGGATTGGAATGAAAACTGACCTTTTCCAGGCCTGTGGCCACTGCTGAGTTTTCCAGATTTGCTCGCATATCGAGTGCAACACTTTCACAGCATCATCTTTTAGGATTTGAAATAGCTCAACTGGAATTGCATCACCTCCACTAGCTTTGTTCGTAGTGATGCTTTCTAAGGCCCACTTGACTTCACATTCCAGGATATCTGGCTCTAGGTGAGTGATCACACCATCATGATTATCTGGGTCCTGAAAATCTTTTTTGTACAGTTCTTCTGTGTATTCTTGCCACCTCTTCTTAATATCTTCTGCTTCTATTAGGTCCATACCATTTCTGTCCTTTATCGAGCCCATCTTTGCATGAAATGTTCCCTTGGTATCTCTAATTTTCTTGAAGATATCTCTAGTCTTTCCCAATCTGTTGTTTTCCTCTATTTCTTTGCACTGATTGCTGAGGAAGTCTTTATTTCTCCTTGCTATTCTTTGGAATTCTTGATTCAGGCGGGAATATCTTTCCCTTTCTCCTTTGCTTTTCGCTTCTCTTCTCTTCCCAGCTATCTGTAAGGCCTCCTCAGACAGCCATTTTGCTTTTGTGCATTTCTTTTCCATGGGGATGGTTTTGATCCCTGTCTCCTGTACAATGTCACGCACCTCCGTCCATAGTTCATCAGGCACTCTGTCTATCAGATCTAGTCTCTTAAATCTATTTGTCACTTCTACTGAATAATCATAAGGGATTTGATTTAGGTCATACCTGAATAGTCTAGTGGTTTTCCCTACTTTCTTCAATTTATGTAATTTTTAAAATTTGTTATTAACTAAGTGCATATTTCTGGAGCACTTACCACGTACTCAGTTCGGTATCAGATTCTGGAACTACAAAGCAGATTCTTGCTTTCGAAAGGCTGATGAGCCTTCTCAAATGTATCCCTTTTCCTTGTGCCCTGTTTTCATAAAGGCACTGTCAACTGCTGGGCTGTCTACACTCACCATCCCTGGCGTGCTCTGGCTCCTTCCCCCTCTCTCGCTTTTCATGTCCAGATAGCTTCCTGAAGCTGCGTTTTCAGTTTTGTTTTGGTTTGTTTTTGCTTGGTTTTCATCTCTACTGTCTACACTCTAATCACGTTTCACACTCTCACCGGTGCTTTCATTACCGCCAACCCTCTGAACTTTTGGTCCCTCTTTGGTCCAGCAGATCGCCTGGAGTCACCCTCACGGTTTACCCTCACGAGTGCCGGGGGACACTAATCAGAAGATTTAACAACTGACTGACACGGGCCCTAGCCAACGAGAACAGCTGTCAGACAGGGCCTGACTGATGGGAACAAAGGCGAGATGGAAGCAACAAAACACGACTAGACCAGGGCTCTCCCGCCTCCCGGAGCTCCGCCGCCCGCCCCGAGCCGGACGGGCTCTCCGGCAGAGGCTCCGCCGTGTCCCCCAGAGCTCACTGCGTGCTCTCGGACAGACAGCCAGCCCCGGTCCCATCCTCCCGGTTCTCATCTGACTACGGGGTGTGGGAGCCGAGTCGGGAGACCTGCCTCCCCGGGACCACCGCACCAGGACAGTGAGCTGGAGGGCCTGGGGCAAGATGCCCAGCGGAGGGGCCGGGGCCCGAAGGCCCCGCGGCGGGCCACCTGGGAAGGTCGCCAGCACTGATGGAACCGGAGAGAAGGGCCACTGGTTATTCCAGATCTTCTTGTTGCTGGAGCTTAAAGTGTCCTCTGACATCATTTTCTCCTCTGCTTCCTTCCTACGCTGCTCTGTCCACCTTCGTAGGCTTTTTATTTGCACATCAAATGGCATCCACTCCAGCAGTCTGGCCTGCAGAATCCCATGGATGGAGGAGCCTCATGGGCTACAGTCCACCGGGTCGCAGAGTCGGACACGACTGAGCAACTTCACTTTCTTCTCTTTCTGTCTCTTCCTTTAAACTCAAAATCCCTTGAGGGCAAAGATACTCCCCTTTATCTCCAGAACACAGCATATTTTCCTGAAGTAAAAGACACCCTGAAAATATGCCTTTTAGGTAACGCTTTTATGACTGTTGTTGCTGCTAAGTCGCTTCAGTCGTGTCCGACTCTGTGCGACCCCTTAGACGGCAGCCCACCAGGCTCCCCCGTCCCTGGGATTCTCCAGGCAAGAACCCTGGAGTGGGTTGCCATTGCCTTCTCCAATGCATGAAAGCAAACAGGGAAAGTGAGGCCGGTCAGTCGTGCCCGAGTCTTCGAGACGCCATGGACTGCAGCCCCCCAGGCTCCTCCGTCCGTGGGATTTTCAGGGCAAGAGTAATGGAGCGGGGTGCCATTGCCTTCTCCGCTTTTATGACTAAATCCTGTTATTATATGATGTGTTTCAATAGCCCTAAAACGATGGCTCCTCATTGCTTAAAAAGCAGAGTTGGGGAGGGGGGTCTGCAAGGGTCACCATCATCGGGTCTTGGCACTTTTCTCCCTCATCTTTCCTTTTCCCTCGTGCAGTGAGCGCCTAAATCTTCTCCTCGCTGTTTTCAAAAATTCCCATAATCCTCCGCTTGAATGAAGTTGTGTGTATTGTTCTTCTCACGTATAATTTTTCCTCATGTTCAAAATCTATTTCCTCCTCAAGGCCTAACTTAAGTGACTTACTATCAATTAAACACTTCCTAATTTCTTCCAGCATGACTTTTTCTTTCCCTTCTAAGAACTCATGTCCCTTTACCTTGCTGACAGGATGACTATATTAATACTTAATATTATAAGCATTTATGAACAGCGTTTATTGCACATTTGGTATTTTAAAAGCTTAATAACGTAATATATTTCCAAGTATGAGATCTTTTTCTAAATACAATGAGAAATATACCTTTTTATAGTTCAGCTATTTACTTAAGGGAAAATGTGTTTCCAAGCAAGTGCTGAAATACTGAGAGAAGTTCCAACCCCTGTTTTTGTTGAATCTGGCTAAATAGCACAGCATGTTCTAGCAAAGTAAACTACTATAGACCCCTATTCAATTTAGATTGATTCTTTCACCTCTCACTTCTAAAGTAAAGCTGGCTACAGAATTTTGGCTCTAAGAAATAATCTGGTACAACCTTTACAACTGTAGTAGAATAAAAACTGTCCCTCTTGCCACAAAAAGACAACATATACATGAAACAAATATAATATTATTTGATTTGAGTTTTTGGCAATCACTGCGGATGGTAAAAAGTAATAATTAGACATTATGTGGGGCAAAATGTATCTTGCATCACAAACAACCGATGCAACTTTTGACTAGTTGGTTGTTTGAACTTTTCCAGCTTCTTAGTGTCACCTCAGTGCCCCTCTCAATTCTGAACTATACAACCCAGAGTACACTGTTATTTGAAGAACCCATCCAGGTTGCTTAAATTTCCTTGGGATTGATTTTGCAGTATCTGAAGCACAGGGAGTAGTCGGTTCTGAAAAAAATCTTGAATTGATTTAAAATAAACCAGGTCAGTGTAGATCAATTTAGGCCATGACAACCCATGAGAAGATGTAAACTAGGATTCTCCTACTCAGACGGAAAATAGATTCCATCAAATCTCCTCTGAGAAGATTCTGAAAATGTATCTTAAAAGGGACAGCTATAAAAATCTCAAGATTCCTGTAGCATTTTGAATAAGAGGAAATGAAAGAAAGGGTAGGGGATAAAAAAAACATTTCAACAACGGATTTCCCAATATATAGCCTAGTGTCTTCATTTTCTGTATTAATCTGTTTAGGAGGAAAAACAACATTGGAAGAGCAAATTTAAAAAGCAATGTACTAATGAATTTATGACAACTGCATTTGTCAATCATAATTTCTCCTGCAAAAGTGAAAAAGGACAGTGTTCATTTCCAAAAAGAATGGAAAGCACTGTACTTGAATTCATGCATATACTCTTTTCGATGTGTGACATGCTTAATGGACAGCTTGTTAGTCAAACCTGGAAAACCAAAAAGTAACAGCAAATCCATGAAGCCAGTGTGCCAAAACCTGGAGCTGACTCTGAGGGTCCCACTGCTACTGCAAAGTGATTGCTTCATTGATGTCATAAGAAATTGCTGTGCCTTGCCAAGAAGTTCGTCTTAGAAAGAGAATGCGGAAAATGACTTTACGACTTCTTTTGATCCATTTCCCTGCAGCACAATGAGCTGTTCCCTATAATTTCTCTTACCAAACAAAAGTGAATTCCCCATTCTGAGGACCTCAGGAATAAGCGACCTGACTTTATCACTCTACTGTGTAGCTTTAGGACCATCAGATTGTAAGGAGCTCATTGAGGGCAGATCCATTGGCAGACTGCTGTTCAGTTTGCATGGAGCTAGAGATGACCCAGGGTAAGGACGTGGCTCAGCCACTAACCAGCTGGGTGCCATACAGCCTCTCGGGCCTCAGTTCCCTCATCTCAGCCTCGCATTTGAGCCTCTGTTTCCTTGTCTGAACTCACTAAGCCCTGGTTTCCTTACCTGAATTATTCATCATAGTCAGCCTGCTCAGTCCTTGCACTGTTTCACTTTATAACAACCAAGGCTCAATTTGAATTCCATAAGCCAAGAAATAAAGGCCAATGTTACAAAACATAAATACCACAGGCAATGTGACATAGACTTCAGAACAAAGAACATTACCAGGGCTAAAAATAACATCACAAAATAATGGAAAAATTCAATTCACAAAGAATAAAAAACAATCCTAAATGTCTGTGGACCTAAAAGCTGAGTATAACACATGAAGCACTCTAAAAAAGCAAATGGAATTAAAACTGAGAAAGAGTGAAAAAATTGGCTTAAAACTCAACATTCAAAACACTGAAATCATGACATCCTGTTCCATAGTCAATCCTAAAGGAAATCAACCATGAACATTCATTGGAAGGACTGATGCTGAAGCTCAATACTTTGACCAAGTGATGTGAAGAGTTGACTCATTGGAAAAGACCCTGATGCTGGGAAAGATTGAAGGCAGGAGGACAAGGGGGCGACTGAGGATGAAATGGTTGGATGGCATCACCAACTCAATGAACATGAGTTTGAGCAAACTTCTGGAGATAGTATAGGGCAGGGAGGCCTGGAGCACTGCAATCCATGGAATTGCAAAGAGTCAGACATGACAATGACTGAACAACAAGAAGACCGTAAAAATCATAAAAAGGTTTATTCTAAGACTACCAAAGTAGCCCTTAAATTAGAAAGCAGCAGCAAGGATATCTGAAAAATCTCCCAAAACTTAGAATTAAACTATATACTTCTAAAGAACACATGAGTCAAAAGAGGCAGTCACATGGGTAATTTCAATTGCAAACAAATTAAATGTGTAGAATGCAGTTAAAGCAGTGCTTAGAGGGAAATGTGTAACATTAAGTGCTTATATCAGAAAGCAAAATGTCTCAAACTGATGAGCTAAGCTTCCACTTTAAGAAACAGATAAAAGAAAGGAAAAATTAAACCCTAACAGGTAAAATAAAGTATAAGTATATTCACAATAATCAATGAAATTGAAAGTGGAAATAACACAAGAGTAAATGGAAACCAAATGCCTTGTGTTCTTTGCAAAGATCATCAATAAAAATGATGAACCTCTAGCCAGACTCACCCAACAAAAATTAGATGCTTTAACCTTTGAGCCACTAGGGAATCAACACAAAAAATAGAAGATACAAATTGGTAACATCAGAATGAAAAGGGAAACATCACAGATTCTACAGCAATAAAAAGGTAACAATAAAGTATTACAAAAAATTTAATGCTCATAAATTCAACAGCTTAGATGCAGAAGGCAAATTCCTTGAAGTCAAAAACTGTAAATATCAAAGTTCATTCAAGAAGAAATGAGTATAATGTGACTACTCAAATAAATGCAAAGGAATGGAATTTCATAGTTAAATTTCTTCCAAGAAAGGAAATGCCCAATGAATTCATTAATTCTTCCCAGCCTTTAAGGAAGAAATAATGCCAGTGCTACAGAAATTCTTCATGAAATTATAATTTCCCAATGTATATTACAATGCTACGGCAGTGAGCCTGGATACGACCCCCCCAGCTTACATAGATAGACTGCTTTTATTCCTTGATATCCCCAGTGTAACTAGACCCATGGGAGTCTCTACCACGCTGAGCTTCACTCACTTCAATTCACTTCTTTTGTGGTTTTGATTTATGAATATGCTTTTCTTGGTTTTTTTTTTTGTATGAGTATAAATTTTTTATTTAAAAAACTATTTTTATATCCTTCCTATGTGTTTGGAGCAGTTAGAAGAGGTGTCATGCTCTGGATCTTAAAACATGACCTTGCTGTACTGGCTTGGTCAGAAGTCTTGTATATAAAAACTCTATAAATAAACATTTGCTAGACTGACTTGCATAAAGTTGCATCTGATGTGAAACACTATAGTTATTCTACTGAGTTCTTTTTTCCCCCTTACTTTCAGCTTTATATTTTGCATTGAATCAAAACGCATCTCTCTGTGAGAGTGATAATTTAGAGGAAGGATCTTCAGGCATCTTAGAGTAGACAAAATTTTATGGCATTTGTGGAAATAGATCTTGGCACATTTCTTTTCCAGTCTTGTTATTTTGTTTACATACTTCCCTGTATCAAATACAGATGTTAAAGATCACAGTTTATGCCATGGCCTTGTAAATATCAACTTTCTCCTCTTCTCAACTGTATCAGTCTCATTTCTTGCCTCCTGGTGCGAGGCAAGGTAAAACTCTCTTTAGACTACATGAGCCACCTCTTATTTGCACTAAATAAAGCTTTTATTCTCTGATCCTTTAGAAGGTTGTTGTCTCTTAAAGTCAAGAGGTGCAAAAAGCTTCAAAATACATAACACTGAGTTTGATCTTAAAAATATAAAATCAAAGTATTTTTAAATCTTAGGAATAAGTCCTGCTTTTTATCTAATATTAGTAATTTAAAATATTACCAGCTCATGCCTCTTGGCCACTGATACTAAAAATAAGTAGCTGTGAAATAGGACTCCCAAATGTCTTTCAAAGTACTTGTCTTGGTAAGACACCAAGAGTCCTTGATTTCTTAATGGTTTCTAAAGACAATTTTCCACTAAAAGAAGACAAGGTTCCTTGAAAAATAGTTAACTTCAGAAATGGGGCTGGAAAGATGTAAGATGAGAGTATTTTGTTACAGAAAGTATGGAAACACTTTTTAAGAATTGAGATGTATAAAAATGACATAGAAGCCTAACTAAAGGAGCTCCTGTTGGCAAAACATGGGACTGGGTAATAATGAGGATAATATTAATAGATTAAAACTGAAAAAAAAAAAAAAACTGAAGAGAAATGAGAATCAATGAAACCACAGTGATACAAATAAATGAATAAGTAAATCAGTAAACAAGAAGGGAGAGAAGGCTTTTTTGGAAGAATGCTGACTCATAAATGCGGTAGAAATGATAGAGGTAGAAAATCACAATTTTGCAGCCAAGTAGCTAGGCAAATAATATCAATGGATATTAAACTAGTGGGTAAAGGTTTAAAAAGGAACAAGACATTTAGATAGTATCAAAATGTTTTCCCATAACTTAAATAATTGCTAACCGAATGTAGAGTAACTCTATGGTGGAGAAATCTATTAGACACTCCCTTCACCAGGAGATGAAAATTAAAATCACCAATAATGGAATAAACTAATATCATCCTTAATGTGACAGACTGAGAAGCACACATCATGTCTGTGCTGCTGCTGCTGCTGCTGCTAAGTCACTTCAGTCGTGTCCGACTGTGCGACCCCATAGACTGTGCTGTTCTTGCTAAAGAAGAAACAACCTGAAGCTAAGCATGAGGAAAACTAAACTCAAGTTGAGTTTGGTTTTTCCACAGTGTAATTTCCTGGAGTCTGTAAAAATGTTAAGATAAAGAAACAAAGGAGGGTCCCAGACTAAGTGAGACAAAAGAGACATGAGAGCTAAATGCAGTGTGTGGCCTGGACTGGATCTTGGATCGAGGGGGAAATAACTGTAAAAGAAATTATCAGGACAACTGGAGAAATCTGACAATGAATTGGGAATTATAAAATATTGTAGCACTTTCAACTTCCTGGTTTTGATCATTGTTCTATGTTTATATAAGAGAATGTTCCTATTTGGGGAAATACACTGAAATGTTTAGGGATAAAGGGGCATGATGTCTGAAGTGGTCTCTCAAATGGTTTAGTAAAAATATATATGTATGTGTAACATACATACATCATATGAGTGTTCATTTGTGTGAGTAGATGGATGGATGGATGGATGAATGGACAGATCATAGTAGGGACTGAATGAGCTGTGACCTACAAAAAGGATATATGCGTTCCCTTTGTACTGCCCTTGCAAATTTTCTTATATTTGAAACTGTATCAAAACAAGAAGTTAACCCCCAAAGTACCTGCATTAGGATGATAAACATTTATTCCAAAATATTACAAAAAAATCATTACTTTTACTCATATCATTTTTTAAAATATTTTAAAATTTTATATTTAAGGTTATTTAGCCACTTCTCTCTCACACACACACAAATGCTATTATGCATATCATAACTGTTTATTAGATACCTTAAATTTTGTGTGTCCCAAGCATATTATTTTTGCCCATTTAGCCCCATCTTTTCCCTGATCTCATTCCAAACCATTCTTATTTTGGTTAAATGACAGAATTCTTCCTGTTACTGAGGTCAGACACAGGAGACTTACTCCTGAGACCTCTTTCCTCCGCCTGTTCTGCGCGCCCTATTCATTGGTGGACACTGGCAGTCCTGCCTTCAGAACACGCCCACTGTTTCCGCCCGGCTCGTTTCCGCCCGGCCCCTGTTTCCGCCTGGCCCCTAACAGTGCTCTTACTACCCAACGCGTGCGACGACGTTGATGCTGACTGAACTGTGAAAGGGCCGGGGAGAGGACGGCAAGGGAAAAGCCGCAAGGCCGAGCCGTCCAGCGACCAGACTGAGTCTGGGATCCGACTTCCGCTGCCAGGCCGCTCGAAATGCCGGTCACCGATAGGCGGCTGCAAACGGAAGCCTGCGGCAAATGATTTCAAACGGATGCCTGGGAGTCCAGCCCTCCCAGCACATGGGATGACCCTTAAGCTCAGATGCATGCAGGTGCACCTCAAGCATCAGTCAGGATATACAGTTGTCACATCTAGAGACATCATCTTTATACAAGAGAAATCATTCCATATAAAAATAAGTGAACAAAAGAAATAACTGAACTCATATGAACCACCATAGCATTTGGGACCACCTGGGACCTGAACCTGTGTATGCCAAGAACTAACCGGATATCAGATACCGTGAACCTACTCTAAAATCCCTTGCTTCCAAGATAACTAAACTGCAACTGTTTGCCAAGGACCTGGGGATGATACAGTAAAAGCGGAGCCTGCTGGTGCCTGTCCAGATAATGCTCACGCAGGAAGCCAGCAAAAGCCTGGGACTGGCTGGTCCAAGTCAGTACATCCTTATAAACAGCTGTCCTGAAGAAAAGTGAGGCCATCTAACAAATCACACCAAGGAAAGCAGTACCAATGTAGATGCAGAGGGAAAAGCTGTCTTTTTTCCTGAGACTGCATTAGCACACTGTCAGATGAATATGCTAATAGACAAAGACGGGCAAATCCAGGTCAAGAAGATCGGCCTGCCTGGAAAGCTGTCTTGATAAACTGTTATATCAGTGAGGCATCAAACTGGGAGTTCCTTGGAGCTGTGGTCTTGTCCAGCTTTCTGTTTGTCACTGGGCCCTCCACCTGACAGCTGTCACATTCAGCTTCTTAAACCACTCCGTCAGTGTCGTCTGTGATTGGTGGTTAATGTCATATGACAAACCAGAGTCCATGAGAGGGCAGTCTGGAGCCCAGTCCCTTTACCAGCCCTGAAGTCAGCCTGCCAAGCATTTTAGATGGGTTCAGTTTCAGTATAGGGGTCAGAATGTACCAGAATGTCATGTTCTAATCCTCCCTAGTATATAATTTATTTAATGAAATAGTGGTGGTGGTGGTTGAGAGTTGGACTATAAAGAAAGTTGAGCACAGAAGAACTGATGCTTTTGAACTGTGGTGTTGGAGAAGACTCTTGAGAGTCCCTTGGACTGCAAGGAGATCCAATCAATCCATCCTAAAGGAGATCAATCCTGGGTGTTCATTGGAAGGACTGATGTTGAAGCTGAAACTCCAGTACTTTGGCCACCTGATGCAAAGAGCTGACTCATTGGAAAAGACCCTGATGCTGGGAAGGATTGGGGGCAGGAGGAGAAGGGGATGACAGAGGATGAGATGGTTGGATGGCATCACTGACTCGATGGGCATGGGTTTGGGTAGACTCCGGGAGTTGGTGATGGACAGGGAGGCCTGGCGTGCTGCGGTTCATGGGGTCGCAAAGAGTCGGAGATGACTGAATGACTAAACTGAACAGGAAAGTTGATCACTCTCATATAAACTCATACAAGCCAAATTTTTAAAAAATAGATGTACAAAACAGAACGCCAAGATATTGATTTAAAAAGAAAACTAATTTAGCAACATAATCTCTCTTTTTTGGCAAATTCACACAGAAAATCAGTTTTTTTTTAAGTGTGTATATGAGCAAAAGATCAGAGCAAAGGAAAATAGAAGACAGTTGATTTCTTTAGTGCTAATTTTTATCTACTTCCACTGATGATTGGCCTCCAAAATTTTTATCTTTTTTTTAGTTGAAGTATAGTCAATGTATAACAAGTGTACAATATAGTGATTCACAATTTTTAAATATTACACTCCATTTATAAAAATATGGACTGTAATCCCATGTTGTATAATATATCCTTGTATCTTATTTTATACCTAATAGTTGGTACCTCTCAGTATATGCATAGGGGATTAAGAGGTACACATTTTTTCTTTAGATGAGTTTATTCACTCAGAGTTAAATAACTTAATTGAATGAGGATCTTTTGGTATGTATAAAGTCTCTCCGTATCCATTAATGTGTGCTTATTTCTAGGTTTTGAAGCTTGTAGGACAATGGTGACATCTTAGTGTTGGTTAAGTTATGGTGTATGTGTCTCTACTGGATAAACTACCCCCAAAAAATAGATCTGAAGGGAACATACTAAAGTAGTGATAATGATTACCTTAGGTTTATAGGAAAAGCGGTAATTGAGGGCATACTTCTTTTTCCCAATTTTTATGAAAAATATGTACTCTGTTTATAACTAGAGTAACAATTAAAGAAGGAAAGTGACAGAACAATGTTCTCAGCATGAAGATGGGAAGCAAGCTTAAATCGTTCGCCTAGCGCTGCTAAAACAATGAAGACTGGATAAGAAAGAATAGGACCATAGGGAGGTGGGCTGACACTACGTATATTACTATTTTTCCAGGTAATTTGTCAATTCTGAGCACAGATGTAGAGACTAAAAATCTAGGTTTTGCCTGGGTAGAGGCCTCCTGGTGGTAGGGGTAGGCAGGGGCAGAAAAACAAGAGGAACTTTTGGTGGTCTTCTAAGACTGGAGAGAGAAAACAGAATAATTGATGTGCTTCAAAATCCAGCCAGTTTTTCTCTAGAGGTGTTGCCAAATCCCCGAGCTATGCAGCAAGCAAAGCTCATACACCAGCAGAAAGCGCAGAAAGTCAGAGAAACATTGGCAGCCTGGTTTCAAAACTATGAAAGCCCTCAGTTCCACACCCCATGAAATATTTCAAAAAGCTTACAAACAAAAAGTAAGGTAAATACAAAGAAAATAATACACAGGCATATCATATTAAAACTGGTGAAAACAAAAGATAAAAATCTTCAAGTAAGATCTGCATTTGTTTGCTGGGGTTGCTATAAAAACATCATTGCCTCTAAGTGGCTTGAACCATCTAAGTGTATTGTCTCACAGTTTGGGAGGTTAAAGACAAATCAAAGTGTCAGTGGGATTGTTCACTTCTGAGAGCCATGAGGGAGACATATGTTCTGTGACCCTTTCTAAGCTTCTAGGGGGGTTCGGCCATCTTCGGTGTCCCTTGGATTTGTCTGCATCACATGACAGCCGCTTCTGTCTTCACACAGCATTCTCCCTGTGCACATGTACGTGTCCAACGTCTCCCTTTTTATAAAACCATTAGCTATGCTGGATCACAGGCCCACTCTGCTTCAGTATGAACGTATCCTATCTAATTCTGTCTGCAATATCCCCATTTTAAAATGAAATACTTGGTGCTCATATTCTGAGTACTAAGGGATAGGGCTTTACAATATTAATTTGGGGGAGAAACAAGTGAACTCGTACTTCACAGGTGATGCTAGTGCTAAAGAATCCATTTGCCAATGCAGGAAACGTAGAGACTTAAGAGATTCGGGTTCCATCCCTAGGTTGGGAAGATTTCCTGGAGGAGGACATGGCAACCCATTTCAGCATCCTTGCCTGGCGAATCCCATGGACAGAGGAGTCTGGTGAACTATAGGCCATAGGATCACAAAGAGTTGGACACAACTGCAGTGATTTAGCACTCACGCACAAGTGGACTCATAACAAATGATGCCTTAAATAAATATATATCTTTAAACATTAATGTAGCAAACAAAGACTAATAATAACAACATTCCTTATGAACAAGGATATAATAATGCTAGTGAAACATTAGCAAATCTATTTGAGTGGTATGTAAGAACTAAAATATATCGGGGTCATATGGGTGTAATATCAGAAATATACAAGTTTGATTGATCAGAAGTCAAAAGTCAATTTAACATAATTTAGTGGAAAAAAGAAAACTATATGACGCTTTTGCTACATGCATTACATGTTGGGAAAAGCCCAAGATCTTTTCATAATAAAAGAAGCCATAATAAAAAAAGAAATTAGGAATAAGAGTTACTTCTTAACTTGATAAAGATGATTTTCTAAAACCTGCAGCGAGTCCTACACTTAATGGTGATTTACTCAAACCTTTATCCATGGAACTGGGAAAGGTTCAGGAAACGCATACTATCATCACTTCTATTCAGCGATAAATTAGAGGTCCTAGCCCATGTAATGAGAAGAGACAAGTGCACAAAACCCATAAGAGCTGGGATGGAGGAGAGAGGAGAAGCAGTGTTATCCTTAGTAGCTTTCCTTGGCCGCACCTCATGACTTGCTTGGTTGCCTGATCAGGGTCTGAGCCCAGGCCCCCAGCGATGCGAGTGCAAAGTCTAACCACTGGGCCCCCAGGGAGTGCCCTCTCGGTGACGTTTCTGCGTGGAAGATAAAGATACCCACAGAGAAGGTTTAGACTTAATGTCTATATTTAACTAGCCAGCTGTGTGCACAGCCCATGTACAAAAGTGTTGTCATTTATTTATAATAACAAATAGCAAATGAAATTTTGAAAAGATAACATTTACAAATATAAAAAAAATCGAATGTCTAGACATAATGCTGACAAAAATATTTCAGGCTTCTATACTGAATGTTATCGGAAATTAGGGAACATCTCAATAAATTCAGGAACATCCTATGCTCATTCTCTAGTTAATTCCTATATTCAGTATTCATAAACGGATACTAAGACCTGTGTGGAAATTGAAAGGACCTGAAGAGCCTTCAGGCAGTCCTGAAGTAGAAGAATAAATCTTTTAATCAAGATGTATTTTACAGTTATAGAAATTAAAAAGGTATTAGTTAAAGATATTGAGGTAGACCAATGGAATGAAACAGAGTATAGAAGATGACCACCTATCCACAGTTATTTGATTTATGATAAAAGTGACCCCACAGGGCAATGAGGAAAGGCTATCATTTTTCTCCTTTTTTCAATAACTGGTTGGATTCATTCATATACAAAGAAAAATTTTTGATACTTATGACACCATTCACAGAATTCCTCTCCTTATAGACTGTAGTTTTTAATAGAGTGACAGCTTCCAGGCAAGATGAAGTAATAAGCCTTTATTTATACTCTTATCTAAAAAATTGTTTTCTAAAGCAGGAGAAAGGTATACCTATAGCTCTAGATAGATAGATATTTTTAAAACACGAACATCAAACTATGATGGACAGTCTTACCCAAAGACAGGAAACAGATCAGGGCCAACTGACCTAACTTACTGCCCAGCGAAAGTCATCAAACCGTGGTGTCGGAAAGGAGGACCAGACAGGTCTCGGCGGTTCGCTGAATTGAGGAGATGGAGCTGGGTGTCATGAAGACCGAAGCTGTTCGAGTCCGCAGGGCAAGATAGCAGAGAGGAGAGAGCTGACGGAGAGCTCTGCAGAGCTCCAGGGGACCCCCCAGGTGAATGCTGATCAGCACCTGCATTTGAGGGCACCCCCAGGGGCTGGAAACAATTAGAGAAATCAACCCTTGGTGCTCATACTGGATCAGAAGTAGAAAAATCTTGTATTTCATGAGCTTCCCATCAAGTACTTTTGCCTCAGTAGTGGGAAAAAATTAGCCCCAATTTAAAAGCAGGTTAAACGTCTTCCCTGACAAAGCTTAAAACTGAGACACAAGGGCTTCCCTGGGGGCTTAGTGGTCAAGAATCCGCCCGCCAGTGCAGGAGACCTGAGCTCTATCCCTGGTCTTGGAAGGTCCCATGTGCCACAGGACAGCCAAGCCCAAGCGCCACAACCGAGCCTGCGCCCGAGCGCCGGCAGCCACAACCCCTGAAGGCCACATGCCCCGGGCCCGGGCCCCGCATCAAGGGAAGCGCCACGGTGAGAGGTCTGCGCACCACAGCAAGGGCGGCCTCCACTGCCGCGCCTGGAGACAAGTGTGCGCGGCAACAAAGGCCCAGTACAGCCCCAAAGAGATGACGTAATTTAAAAAATAAAGCAAGACTGAGACCCAAAAGGATCAAACTCCAAGTAACTTAACTATGTGCCAGAGTAAAACTTAACAATAAAATAAAATTTACAAGTTCTGGCATCAAATAAAAAAAAGTTATGAGGCATGTAAACAAGCAGGAAAATATATCCCATTATAAGGAGAAAAATCAATCAAAACTGATCCAATAACAACATAGGTTATAGAATTAGTAGACAAGGACATCAAACGTTATTGTAACTATATTCCATATATTCAAGTTGCTGGAGGAAAGAATGGACATATTACAAAGAAACCCGGAAGATAAAAAAAGACCGAAATCAAGCTTCTAGAAATAAAAAGTCAAATGATTTGAAAAGCCATTTTCTGGGATTAATGGGATAATAAACACTCCAAAAGAGAAGATTTAGTAAATTTAAAGATTTATCAATAGAAACACAACACAGAAATACAAAGGAGAGAAAAGACAAAATGCACACAGCTTCACTTCTGCAGACTGTGGGGAATTCCAAATGGCTGAACACGGGGAAAAGGAGAAATAGAGGGAAAGAGAAGTCAATCAAGAAGGGCCAGCTGTTTGTCCAAATTGTTTAAAACTACTAGTGCAGAAACCCAATCAGCTCAAGAAATCCTAAGCAAAGAGATATAACGTTCACCAAGGCATACCATAACAAAATTACTGAGAAGCAGTGATAAAGAGAAAGATATTAAGAGCAAAGGAAAAATATACGGAGAAATAACGACAATGGCGACAGCAGGTTTTGCCTGTAGTCACACAGCTCCAGCCAGACAGAAAGTAAAGGAAGCTGGGAGAGAGTGGGACAACATTCCCCAAGTCCCGAAACACCAAACCAAACCAAACCAAAGCCCATCAGCAAAGACTTCTCTACCCACAGAAAGTACCTTTCAAAATTTAAGGCAAAATGAATACTTTTCCAAACTTGAAAGAATTCAGCACCAGCAGGCTTGCCTGTTTTGCATCACAAGAAATGTAAAAAAGAAGTTCTTCAGGTAAAAGGAAAAGGATGCCAGACAGAATCCTGGGTTTCACAAAGGAACTCAGAGCAGCAGAAACTGCAGCCGCATGGGCGAATGCAGAATCCAGCTGTCCTCAGGGACCACCAGCTTGCGGCCGGGCACCAGGATGGACAAAAGCCAGCGTGAGCAGGGCGCCAGAGCCCGTCGCCCACGTTCTTCCTCTCCTCCTTTTCATTACTCCGCTTTCGCGGTTGGAACTGCAGCAAGCAGTGATCGTGTTTTCATCTTTTGTTATAACCGACATTATGTTTTGGCTATTGTGTATAAAGTGTTCACCACTGATGGGGCAGGATGCTCAGAACCGAGGTTCAAGAGGCCAGTGTCTCCACAGGAGCATCTAGTCTGGCCGCACCAATCCACTCTCTGTCAAACAATGATCCAAATAAAACAAGACGCTGACATTTCACCAGGTTAGCTCCTGTCTATAAACTATAACAAGCACTCTTTCAGTAGTAAAGAGCCTGCCTGCCAACGCAGGAGCCACTGGAGGCAAGGGTTCCATCCCTGGGTCAGGAAGATCCCCGGAGGAGGAAATGGCAACCCATCCCAGCACTCTTGCCTGGAGAATCCCATGGACAGAGGAGCCTGGCGGGCTACAGTCCATGTGGTTGCAGACAGTTGAACACAACTGAAGCTACGCGTGCATGCAGGCAGCATTCTTTCAGCAGCCTTAGGTGGGAGCAGAGAAAGAGGCTATTGTTACAGTTCTTGTAATTACATTCCTTTATCTTTGTGATTGTCAGAAGGCCTAGTTAGCACATCAGAGGATGCTTGAAAGCAAGTTTCTGAGTTAGAAGAAAGTGCTTTTATTTAGAAAATACGTTTCAGGACTTGACCTTTTATTTTCAAATAAGAATTTGAAATTATTAAAATGAAATTGGCTCTTGAGATAAAGAATTATTTTTCTCTACAAACGCTATTGAGTGTATAAATAGTAATAGGCACTATTTCATTAAACTCTTATATGGAACACATAAGGCAGACAATTATTCCGATATCATATGAAGAAACTGAGGCTCTGAGGTAACAGGTCCGCTGCTTAAATATACATAGCTAATAAGTGATTGAACTAAAATTGGAACTGAAGTTTTTCAATAATAATTAAAGTATCATTAATGCTATATTGCAGCTACTGCATGACATATATTGCTAATGAATTTAACCTGAATAATTGACCCTTATGTGAAAATTATTTTAAAAATTATAATCCTTTAAATTTAAAGGGGAGTAACGGAGAAAAATGTTGGCTTATTCAGTATTGATTTTAATGTCAGAATCAGGGTCTCTATTTAACTATCAAACTATTTCAGTTTTCCAGACATGTTAACCTAATTGAGTGGCCATCCATTAAATTTAATCAAAAGCGCCGGGGAAGACATTCTGCATTCTTGTGAAGATTGAAACCATGATCATGCTCACTCTTTCAAACAAATTTGCTCCAGTATGATATGTCCCCTACTTTTTCAAAGTAATATAAAGTGCTTCAAATTATAATTACTTGTATCCTTAAAGGGATCATTTTTCCCAGGAGTCCCAATTTAGCCCTATTAGTAAATCAATTAGAATGCTTATTGAACATTTATTTCCAGATTAATGCATAAAACATAGGAATGAAATATATTATCCTGTAAGGTTTCTGAGTTGGGAAAATTATGGGGGCTAGGATATCCAGCAACCATCATGGACTCCAGGAATTACTATTCAAATGGACATTACCCGGGTGACAGATAAATTAGGGTTTTTTCCCTTGGATAGAGATATTCTTACTGTCATTGTAGAGATCCGTAATAGGTCAGGACCCCCTCTACTTCTCTACTCAGAAATAAAGGGTCTCCTCGTTGGTAAATCATTCATTCAGTGAGGTAAAACATTAGGGTAACAGTGAAGCACAGTCTGGTTTGATCACCAAGACGACTTGGACTTGGGCATAACAGTGGGGATGGACACATACGGATGTGTGCTAGCATATTCTGTACAGAAGGCTGCTTCTGAACTGAATACACCAAGGAGAAGACTTGAAGAGGAGAATCAACATATATTATTCAGCTGTATTGTTCATTTGAGTAATTCAAGTTTCTTAGCTTCAAATAGCAAATACCTTCCTTTGTATATTTCTTTGTTTTTCCCCTTCCATTTGATTTATAAGTAAGAAGAGTGTTAATTATTAGCAGTTTGGACCAGAGACAAAGTTTTAAATATCTTATAGTTAAGGAAGCTACAGAATACCAAAGTCAGGATTTGGAATATACTCAAAAAGTGGAGAATAAAAAAGGGGAAAAGACTCGGGATCAATAATCCATCAAATAAAATTCATAAAACCTAAAGTTAATTTAAATAATTATAAGGTACTTATTGGAGAAGGAAATGGCAATCCATTCCAGTATTCTTGCCTGAAAAATCCCATGGACGTAGGAGCCTGGCAAGCAGTCCATGGGGCCACAAAGAGTCAGACACGACTTAGCAACTAAACCACCACCAAGGTACTTATAAAAATCAATATAGAAACGTTAAAGCAACTATTTCAGATCAGTTCAGTTCAGTCACTCAGTCGTGTCCGACTCTTCGTGACCCCATGGACTGCAGCACACCAGGCCTCCCCGTCCATCACCAACTCCCAGAGTTTACTCAAATTCATGTGCATTGAGTCGGTGATGCCATCCAACCATCTCATCCTCTGTCATCCCCTTCTCCTCCCACCTTCAATCTTTCCTAGCATCAAGGTCTTTTCAAATGAGCCAGGTCTTCGCATCAGGTGGCCAAAGGATTGGAGTTTCAGCTTCAGCATCAGTCCTTCCAATGAATATTCAGGACTGATCTCCTTTAGGATGGACTGGCTGGATCTCCTTGCAGTCCAAGGGACTCTCAAGAGTCTTCTCCAACACCACAGTTCAAAAGCGTCAATTCTTTGGCGCTCAGCTTTCTTTATAGTCCAACTCTCATGTCCATACATGACCACTGGAAAAACCATAGCCTTGACTAGATGGACCTTTGTTGGCAAAGTAATGTCTCTGCTTTTTAATATGCTGTCTAGTTTGGTCATAGCTTTTCCTCCAAGAAGCAAGCATCTTTTAATCTCATGGCTGCAGTCACCATCTGCAGTGATTTTGGAGCCCCCAAAAATAAAGTCTGTCACCATGTCCATTGTTTTCCCATCTATTTCCCATGAAGTGATGGAACCAGATGCCATGATCTTAGTTTTCTCAATGTTGAGTTTTAAGCCAACTTTTTCACTCTCTGAGTCTTTCACCTTCATCAAAACTCTCTTTAGTTCTTCTTTGCTTTCTGCCATAAGTGTGATGTCATCTTCATATCTGAGGTTATTCTAAAATAATTATTTAGAAAAACTAAAATTATGTAAAAATTATACAATCTCTGATCAATTTTCCTGTGAATCTAAAACTGCTCTAAAGATGTATTATGAAAAAAATTAATAACATGACCCAGAATCTAAACAATCATATTACTCCTAAAAAAATATGAAATGAGTGTTTGGAGAGGAAGAAAATTAAAATAATTTAATTTTTTAATTGCATTAAGTTACAAATAGGATAGGTAATAGGTATTTAAACAGCTATCATTTATTGAGCATGTATTATATGGCAAGAACTATTCTAAATACTTAAACTTCTAAGTAATAATCTGTTTTAAATGTTCTTCAAAAAAATTAAAGAAAAAGCTTTTAAACACTATAAAACTAAAAAAGTCACTTAAACAATTTGGCTTAAAAAATTAAGAAAATAATAAGAAAAGCATCATTTTTGATTCTCCTAAAGAAGAAAAAAATATGCTGGTTACTAAGTTCTGTCTCTGTCATGTATAAATATTATTATATTTTTTGCTTAATTTCCTGCTGTTAATCTGTCTCATGTCATCTAATCCTTAGGCCAGCCAGAAGAACCTGGAAAGGAAGAGGAAAACTTTTTTCTTTCTCCAACTCGTAATGAGGATGGGATGCAAGTTTACTGGTTGGACACCACCTACCCCAAGCCTGCTGCTGTTAAAAGATCCTGGGGCATCTGACAAAAGCAGAAGGTGAGAATTCTTATCAAATCCATCTGCAGGATCTCTGCCTGCAGGGTATACTTGAGACAAGATGGTAAGAGCTCTTTTTCCCTTTTCTCAGTTTGGTTCGCAGGAGAAACGGTTTGTAGGGCCGGCTCCTAGAGGAAGCGACTCGGGAAATGTGGTGAAGCGCTCTTGGTCTGTTGCTCTGTTACTTCTCAGAAATGGTTCTTATTTTTCTTTGTTTCTGCCTATTGTGTCATTTGTTGCAGAAGGAAATTCCACAGGGTAAGATGCAGGCACCGGTTTAGAAGCCTGTTGTCTTCGCCAACCCCACAGGCTGGTGAGTCTCTGGGGGCCAGCATGCCAGTTCGCTGTGGTTAACACAGCATGAGGCAGAAAGTTGTTCCTGAGGGATATGTTGGAAGCCACACTCACAGCATCGATGGGCACAGAGGAAGGATTTAATAGTCATTGGAGCACTTGCCACCTTAAAAGGCACCCATGACAGGACAGATTGGTCACAGAACACGTTAGATCACACTAGGTCACTCACCAACCTCAAAACTTCCATGTGATGAGGTACTCTACAAAGCAGCACGCAAGCTTCAACCTCAAAGCACAACCCTCTTAGGTATTCATCTAGCTGAAAGAAACCCAAAGTCAGGGTGGTTTGTTGTAAGGGAATAAATCCTAAAGGGGACTCTTTTGTCTCAACCTTATTGCTTCTGTCTGTTCAGTGAAGGCCTTTCTTTCTTAGACTGTCACCGGAGCAAACGCTCTGGGTCTTGGGAGGGCTGCATCCTTTGCCCTCTCTTGCAGGGATGCCTTTGGCCTCTTATTCACTGGAGTGCTATTCAGGTCCTAACTGTCAATATCCAGATGATGGATCCTTTGCAGTGGAAAAACTTCTAAATTATTTAGGCAAATTTTGAGAGAACTCTCATCGTAAACAATTGCAACCATTTTAACTGGTAGGCAGAAGCCCCAGACAGTTTTAAATTCCAAAACAGCTTCATTGAAGAATATGTCAGGAAAGCTTATGAAAAATTAAAAATATAAAATGTGCCTCAGCAAAGCAACATAAGGCTAATGTACCTCCTATTGCTCCACTCCATCCTCCTTCAGTTGGGTACTCATTCCAGTAATCTGTTTGGATTTCCTTCTAATTCTGAAGCGACAATTAAACTATTGACTTTGGAAATGGGATCACCTGAGGTTATGTCCTATTCTCTTCAGGCTGAAGGCCCAACCAAGGTGATAATTTAAAAATTTCCTGGATTTAGCTGGCAAGATGATGGAGTAGAAAGATGTGAGCTCACCTCTTCTTACAAAAACACCAAAAACACAAAAGTGAACATGAAAGTCACTCACTCATGTCTGACTCTTTGTGACTCCATGGACAGCCCATGGAATTCTCCAGGCCAGAATACTGGAGTGGGTAGCCTTTCCCTTCTCCAGGGGATCTGCCCAACCCAGGGATTGAACCCAAGTCTCCCGCATTGCAGGCAGATTCTTTACCAGCTGAGCCACCAGGGAAGCACAAGAATACTGGAGTGGGTAGCCTATCTCTTCTCCAGCAGATCTTCCCCACCCAGGAATTGAACCGGGATCTCCTGCATTGCAGGCGGATTCTTTACCAACTGCACTATCAGGGGAGCCCTCCAAAAACACAACTTACTGCTAAACAACCATCAAGAGCAGGAGCAGCAACAAACTACGCTGGAGCCCACCAGGAAGATACCCCACATCCAAAGACAAGAAGCCAAATGAGACGGTCAGAAGGGCACAATCATGATAAAATCAAATCCCGTACGTGTCAGGTGGGCAGTGCACAAACTGGAAAATAATTACACCACAGGAGTTCTCCCAGTCTTGAGCCCCACATCAGGCTTCCCAGATGGGGGTTTGGAAATGGAGGAGGAGCCCCCAGAGAATCTGGCTTTGAAGACCAGCAGGCTGTGATTGCAGGAATTCCATAGGACTGGGAGAAACTGAAATTCTACTCTTGGAGAGTGCATACAAGGTCTTCTGCACACCAGGACCCAGGAAAGAAGCAAGGACCTCATAGGAGCCTAGGGCAGTATTAGAGGGTCTCCTGTGGAGGCAACGTGCAGCTGCGGCTCACTGCAGGAGCAAAGACTCTGGCAGCAGCAGTCCTGGTGATTACTCTTTGGTGTGAGCCCTGCTGGAGATCAGCATTTCGTCACCGAGACCCAGGCCCATCCAACAGCCTGTAGGCTCCAGTGCTGGGACACCTCAGACCAAACATCCAACAGGGCAGGAACACAGCCCCTGCCATCAGCAGGCAGACTACTTAGTCTTCCTGAGTATGGCCCTGCCCACTGAGGGACAAGACCCACCAGTGGGTAGAAAGTCCCATCAGGAAGCCCGCACAAGCCTCTTAGATAGCCTCCTCCACCAGAAGGCAGATGGCGGGAGCAAGAAGAACTACAACTTGGCAGCCCATAGAACAGAAAACATGCTCTCAGAAATTAAGACAAAATCAGATGGCAGAGGACTATGTCTGAGATAAAGAACAAGATAAGGCCCCAGAAGAAAAACTAAATGAAGTGGAGACTGGCAATCTACTGGAAAATGAATTCAGAGTAATGACGGTAAGGATGATCCTGAGTCTTGGAAAACAGAGGCAAGGATCAAGAAGAGGCAGGAAATTTTTAACAAAGGACTGGAAGAAATAAATAGCAGAGATGAAAAATATAGTAACTGAAATGAAAAATGCATTAGAAGGAATCAGCAGCATAGTAACTGAGGCAGAAAAACAGGTGAGTGAACTGGAAGGCAGAACAGTGAAAATCACTGCTGCGGAACAGAACAGAGAATCAAAAGAGATGAAGACAGTCTAAGAGACTTCTGGGACAATGCTGAGTACACCAGCATCCCCATAACAGGAGTCCCAGAAGAAGAACAAGAAGAGAGAGAGAGAGAGAGGACCTGAAAAAATACTCGAAAAGGTAATAGCTAAAACCTTCCCTAACATGAGAAAGGACACAGTCGCTCAGCTCCTGCAAGTGCTGGATATAAATAATCCCAGGGAGGAACACATCCAAATACACAGGAACCAAACTGACAAAAATCAAAGACAAAGAAAAATATTAAAAGCAACAAGGGAAGAGAAACAAGAAATATACAAGGGACTCCCATAAGGTTATCAGTAGATTTTGTCAGCAGAAATTCTGCAGGCCAGAAGGGAGTGGCACAATACACTTCAAGTGATGAAAGGGAAGAACCTACAACCAGCAATATTCTACCCAGCAAGATTCTCATTGAAATTTGACAGAAATCAAAAGCTTAGCAGAAAATCAAAAGCTAACAGAATTCAGCATCACCAGACCAGCTTTAAAACAAATGCTAAAGGAACGTCTCTAGGCAGAAAAGGCCACTACTAGAAAAAAAGAAAAGTATGAATGGAAAAGCTTACCTATAAGGACAAACATAAAGGAAAGGTAGGAAATCACCTGCTTACAAATATGACATCAAAACCAGCAATTGTGAGGAGAGCACAAAAGCAGGATGTTGGAGATGCATTTGAAATTAAAGCGACAGCAATTAAAACTATTTTGTTTTTATGTAGACTAATACAGGGCTTGTTCTTTAACTCAGGAAACTATATCAGTCCAAAATGGGATCAAAAAAATATATATAATAGTGAGACTTTAGAAGAAATCTCCTTCTGCTTTAGAGAAAAAGATAAGATCTCATTATCCTCACTTTTTCCCAAGATAACCTAGACATCCTAGTCTAAACATAAATAAAGAAATAAGTATATATATATAATATTGTTATTTATAGGTTATATTATGTATACCTAGACATAACAAGAGAATTCACAATCTATCAAGGCTATTAAGAGAGTTAAATATTTTATGGGAGACTATTAATACAGAGGGATCAATAGTTTAATGTAGTATCTAGCAAGAAGTGCTTTAAGAAATTTATATAATTTCATTGAAGAATGAAAGATCTAAATAAGATGGAGACTTACCATGGAGATCAAAAATATTCTCAATTGATTGACAAACCCATTACAAGTCAAAGAAAATTTCCAGCAAGACTGTTTGTAACCTAAACAGATATTTCTTCAAAGAAGACATACCAATAGCCCACAAACACATAAAAAGATGCTCAACATCACTCAATATTAGAGAAATGCAAATCAAAACTACAATGAGGTATTATCTCATGCTGGTCAGAATGGCCATCATCAATAAGTCTACAAATAATAAATGCTGGCGAGGATGTGGAGAAAAGGGAACCGTCTATACTGTTGGTGGAAATACAGCCACTGTGGAGAAGAATATGGAGGTTCCTTAAGAAACTAGGAATAAAACTACCATATGATCCAGCAATCCTACTACCAGGCATATACCCTAAGAAAACCATAATTCAAAAAGACACATGTACCCCATTGTTTGCTGCAGCACTGTTTACAATAGCCAGGACGTGGAAGCAACCTGCATGTCCATCGACAGATGAATGGGTAAGGAAGATATCATATGTATATATAATGGGATATTACGCAGCCATAAAACGGAACAAATTTGAGTGAGTTGAGCTGAGGTGGGTGAACTAGAGCCTGTGATACAGAGTGAAGTCAGTCAGAGAGAGAAACATACATATTGCATAGTAACGCATCGATATGGGATCTGGAAAAGTGCTGCTGATCAATCTATCTGCAGGGCAGAGACAGAGATGGGAGTGTAGGGAACAGACTTCAGACACGGTGGTGGAAGGAGAATGTAGGATGACTTGAGAAAGTAGCATCAACATACACACAGTACCATGTATAGGAGCTAGTGGGAAGCTTCAGTATAACACAGGGAGCCCAGCCTGATGCTCTGTGACGACTGGGGGGCTGATAGGAGGAGGGTGAAAGGGAGGCCCAAGAGGGAGGGGCTGTATGTATACTTATGGCTGAGTCGTGTTTTTATACAGCAGAAACCAACACAACATTGTAAAGCAATTATCCTCCAATTTAAAAAATAGACTATTTGTAGGATTGGACAAATTGATCCTAAAATCCATAAAAGAAGTGAAGAATCAAGAAAAGATAAAATGTTCTACAAAAAAAACTAGAGAAGAGGATTTGCCCTACATACTCAAAGACTCATTACTAAGCTATTAATATGATCATTAAAACAGTGAGTATTTCGGAAAGAAACAGAAAAACAAAGCACTAAACAGATAAACAAACCATACGTGTGTGGGATATGACAGACACAAACCTGTTGCAAAAGAATAGACTTCAATAAAACGATGCCAAGATGATTTGCATCCCATAAGGAAAAATGATGAAAATAGATCCCTTATACTGTGCACAAAAATAAAATATTCCAGATGGGTTAAAGACCGAAATGTGAAAAACTAAACTGTGAAAGTTTCTCAAGAAGATATGGGAGAATATTCTTAGGATATCCAGATAGGGAGGGATTTTTTGAATAAGATGCAAAAAGGCAGAATTATAAATTGAATTGAATTATAAATTATAAATTGAATACACTAAACTTAGAAAATTTAATACATGAAAAGATATTCTAAAAACATTACCAAAAATGCATATTTTTGTGAAATATCCGAGAAACATTTAAATTGAAATTTAAAAATCGCATTAATGAAAACAATTCCAATAACAGGACAAAATGGCACAGGCTACGGTCATGCTTTTCACCGAAGAGGGTTCACAGTAGCCAATCAACCGGTTAAGAACTGCACAACTGAAGGAGCAGCAGGAGAATGCAGATCAGAGCGACACTGGGACACCATTTATCACACTGGTAAAGAAATGTAAGTTGTTTACCTAAGTTTGGCAAAAATTTGGATTAGCATGAATTCTTACACATCATTCTGTAAATTATACAGTCACTTTGGAGAATACTTTGGCAATAGCTGGTAAAGCTTAATAAAGCACAGTTGTGAAAGTGTTGGTTGCTTGGTCATGCCCAATTCTTTGCAACCCCATGGACTGTAGCCCACCAGGCTACCGTGTCCATAGAATTCTCCAGACAAGAATATGGGAGTGGTAGCCATTCCCTTCTCCAGGGGACCATCCCAACCCAGCTATCGAACCCCGGTCTCTTGCATTGCAGGCAGATTCTTTACCATCTGAGCCACCAGGGAAGCTTCCTCACCCTGGTGGGCAGAGGACAAAGGAGCCTGGTGGGCTCTAGTCCATGGGGTCACAAAAAGTCAGACACGACTGAGAAATGCACACTTGTATGACTCAACAGTTCCTTTTCTGCCTATGCTCTTACTCAGGGAAGCTCTGACTCATGTTCCCAAGAAAGCATGAGCTAGAAAATTCATCCTTACATTAGTTGGAATTGAAAAACAAAAAAAGTTGGAATTACCTAATTATTCATTTTTAACAGAAGAGATGATCTAAGGTTTAGTCACACATTTGAATACTAGACAGCAGTTGAAATGAATGAACTAGGTCTATGAACAACAACATAGGTCGTTCTAAGGTTGATAATGTCAGGGGAAAACTTCCCATGCTACTGAATTTCAAAACACAATATTGAGTAAAAAGCATATTGAAAATACATAGACATATTAGAAAATGTTTAATAAAAATTTAAAACCCTACAGAAAGGAAGTAGATTGCTTATTGATATCTAGAATAAGTAATAGACGCTTGGACATGAATAATGCCCTGAAATAGAATAGTGATTAGTTCTGAAGAAACGGGGAAGGTAAATAGATAGAGAATGTATTTGCAACTGTATATTTTTTGTTAGAAAAAGAGACAGAGAAAGAAATATGAACACGGAGAATAAAATGCAGAAAGAGCTCACATGTCTTCAATCTGGGTACACTCGTGTGCATGTTCTATAATCTCTGATACTTAGTTCATGTTTGGCAATTTTTTTACACATATATATTTTTCACTCTTTCAATAGGCTACTTTATTTCATTAAATCAATTTTACTTTTCTTTTTTTAAATTGAAGTTGGTTTATAGAGGTTAATTTCTGCTATACAGCAAAATGATTCAGTTATATATATATATATATATATATATATATATATATATATATATATATATATACTTTTTTAATATTCTTTTCCATTCTGGTTTATCTCAAGATATTGACTATAGTTCCCTGTGCTATACAGTAGGGCCTTGTTGTAATACTTCAATTACATTTAGATTTAAGATTAAATATATTAATAAATACACTTGTGTAAATGTAAAGGAGCCTTCTAATTTTGATTCCAAAGACAGAAAAAACACAGGACAACGACGACTCGCTTGACGAGAGAAAAACTGAAAATTAAATGTCTGTATGGCTAATACAAGCAAGGCATTTAAATATACAGTTGATCCTCGAACAACCTAGGTTTGAACTGCATGCATCCACTTATACATGGATTTTTTTCAATAGTAAATACTACAGAACTTCATGGTGACACAGTTAGTTGAAACCGTGAATGTGGAACCAAGCATATGGAGAAACCACATACAGGGAAGGCTGACTATAAGTTACTGTACGGAGGTCAGTGTTCCCACTCCCCTCACTGTTCAAGGGTCACATGTAAATGATTATCAGAGGAATAGAATATCAACATACGGGACAGTTTAAAATTTTGAACATATCGAAAGAATTGTGAATCAATTAGAAAAAGATATATAAATAGACTCTCTTTTTAAAAAATGGCCCAAAGACAGGAGGCTGTGGCCAATAAACTTAGAAAATGAAAATATCATCGTGCAAATCGATTAGCAAAAACGTCGCACTTGCAGCTCCATAGTCATCAGAGAGATGCGAATTTTAACAATCGCTATGCCATACTTTACACTTTAATATTGGAAGATAAGTTAGTAATGCTGTGCATTAAAAGTTAATAATGCAGAGAGTGTGGGGAATGACACATGATTTACTACTGTTGGGAAGGACAAATTGGTTAAAGATTTCTGAATGGTGGTTTGGAAGTACTTAACAACTATTAAAATACACGCCCCTCTGGGAACCCTCCTACACTTTCGGCGGCAATGTAAACTGATGCAACCACTATGGAGGTTCGTTAAAAAAATAAAAATAAGAGTTACCATATAATCCAGCAATTCCATTCCCGAGCATATATTAGAAAAAGACACAAACTCTAATTTGAAAAGATACATACACCTCAATGTTCATAGCAGCACTGTTTGCAATACCTAAGATGTGAAAGCAACCTAAATGTCCATCGATGGATGAATGGATAAAAAGATTCGGCATATATATACAACTACACAATATGAGTATATTACCCAGCCATAAGGTGGGAGGAAATAATGCCATTTGCAGCAACATGGATGGACCTAGAGATTATCATTCTAAGTGAAGGAAGTCAGATAAAGACAAATATCATATAATCTATATGCGGAAGCTAAAATATGATAAAAATGGACTTATTTACAAGACAGAGAAAGACTCACAGCATAGAAAACAAGATTATGGTTACCAAAGGAGAAAGGAGGGAGGCGGGAGAATTGGGAATTTGAAACTAGCAGATGCACACTGCTGGTAAACAACAAGAATCTGACTGTATAGCACGGAGCTCTATATTCAGTATCTGGTAATAACCTATAATGGGAAAGCATCTGAAAAAGAATATATTTAAAATAGACTCACTTTGCCATAAGCCTGAAACACTGTAACTCAACTGTACTTCATTAAATTCTTCTTAACTGTGCATCTCTGTGACCACAAGTCCATGCTTATTAAACTCTTGTTCTAATAAGGAAAGATGTTCACCACTTATTCATTATAAGGATATTAACTTCAGCAAACACTAATTTAAACATGTATGAATGTAACAAAATATAAATGGTCAGCAACCGGGAAATAGTTAAATGAAATGAGTAACTAATGAAGGGTTTTTTGAAGTAATTACAAATAATGCTGCAGAAAAAATACTTGACCATGATATACTGACAAGTGAAAAATGGACATATACATGCGCAGTCGTGTCTGACTCTGCGACCCCATAGACTGTATGTAGCCCACCAGGCTCCTCTGTCCACGGTATTTTCCAGGCAAGGATACTGAAATAGGTTGCCACTTCCTCCTCCAGGGGATCTTCCCCACTCAGGGATCGAACTTGTGTCTCTTGCATCTCCCGCATTGACGGGCTGATTCTTCACCACTGCACCACCAAGAAGGCAAGCTGTAAAACTCTAAAACAGTGTGTCAAATACAGCCTCATTGTTTATATATGTGCAGACTTGTGGTGAGTGTAATTCATCGTGTATATTTAATAGTGTGTTATATTTGGTTCGTGTGTGGGTATTTGTATACACAATGTTGAAAGAACAGAATTCTGCACAGTGTATAAAAAATATAGCACTTTAATTCCCTCCAGGCTTTCCTTTCCAACTGGTTTTTAGTTGGCTCTAGATCTTTCTGATCTCTTAGATGAAATCTCGGTCAGACCAGACCTAGTTCATTTTGATCACTTTAGAAAAATATTTCTTCAGTCACTTTAGTTTTAGCTTCAATTATGAAAATAGTCAAATTTAATGGACAAACTTCATTAGATTACTATTGCCTAGCTTGGAAATGGTGCTAAGGATACTGGGCACAAAGGACTTCTTTCTCTCCAGAAGCCCTTGGCTTGCTGACCCCGGCTTCTAGTCTTCCCGGGGTGCGCGGGAAGGAAGTAGCCGCAGTGGGGAGGTGAGGGGAAGGTCGGCATGGCCGCTGTTGCCCCGCACTGCCCCGCCAGCTGCCCTCAGAGCCTGCCTCAGGCCTTACACGTGTTTCCCGGAGCTTCTCCAATGGCAGGACCTTCTTGTGAGGCGTGGCCCCTCGAGCTCCCCGAGGCCATCTCTGCTCCCCTCAACTGCCGGCTTCCTGCCGTCCTCCGTGCAGAATGCCTCTCACTCCTGCGCGACCCTTCTCTTGACCATGAGAAACGCTATGTGTTCTTCTGGCCTGACGCATTCCACAAGCGCCGAGAAGGCTAAATGAGTCACCTCCCTCCCCTCACGACGACACCGGAGCAGACCCTCCTGAGAGGGCAGACGCGGACCAGTCTTCTCCGAAGGCGTCACGTCTCCCTAAACGCAAGCGGGAGCGCTCGCTGACGCAGGCCCAGTGCGGATTGCTTCGTGGTTGCTGCTCGGTCGCTGCGGCGTGTCCAACTCTTGGCGACCCCATGGACTGCAGCCGACCACGCTCCTCTGTCCATGGGGTTTCCCAGGGAAGAACACCGAGTGGGCTGCCATGCCCTTCTCCAGGGGATCTTCCTGACCCAGGGATTGAACCGGCATCGCCTGCATTGCAGGCAGATTCTTTACCACTGAGCCACCTGGAAGGCCCCAGTGATAGCTGTGTGTGCTGTGCTTAGTCACTCAGTCATGTCTGACTGTTCCTAACCCCACGGACTGTACCCCGCCAGGCTCCCCTCTCCATAGAATTCTCCAGGCAAAAATACTGGAATGCGTTGCCATGCCCTCCCCCAGGGGATCTTCCAGACCCAGGATCTTTACCAGCTGAGCTACCAGGGAAGTCCAGTTGTTGGCTACTAGTAATCCAACCTTCCCTTTAGCTATTTCTCAAGAAGTCCTGCATAGTACTTCATTTCAGCATGTACATCCTTTTGGAGTCTTGCTGAATCTGAGATAGACTTACCTTCATATTTATATGGATTTCATATACACACGTATTTAAATATACCTGAATGTTAGGAGGCTTATTTTACAAATGTTGGCAGTTATCACCAGGAAGCAAAATTATGACTGTTGCTTGGATATTTTAAATGTTTCTTGTTAAGCTGAAGATAGAGGTATTTCTTGGTGATGGGTAAAACAGTCCTAAAGACTGAGACAAATTTATGTTCAGAGAACTATGGTGCAGAAAGTGAATAGTGTAAACACATCTCCTGGCTTGCACAACCAGACTACTGAGTATTTACAGTCTACTTGGAACTAAGTATACGTCAAATGTTCATAGCTCTTCCTTTGCCTCTGAAACTCAGATAGGAAACAAGATAGATGTTTAATGAGAAAGAATGTACAAAACTCCACCTGGATTTCAAGACAGTGTAATTTTATTTCCTTTCTATTTTCTGCTCAATGGTTTTGGCTGGTAGCCATGTAATAAAATCTTTCTTAAATCTGTTTGGCAGTCATATTTTAAGATCTAGTTTTATGTACACTAAAGAATAATATTCCTAAGGTGTCTCTTGTCATAATCGAGACTATTTCTCATTAGCAATAATCTCAGGTATAAAATATCTAAATCACAGCTCTGAATGTACAAGTGACTTGCAAATTATTTATCCATCCATCCAACTATCATTTCCTTAATACTTACCGAATGCCTAGGCCCTGTGGTAGGTTTGAGGTATAATACATGCTTATATGAAACATGGTATCTTTTCTCAAGAAACTTTTTCCTCATAGGAAAGATAAGAACCAGCATAGAAGCCATTCAATACACACAGAAATACTTTATCAATGTAATATTATGCCACGGTGATACACTTGGGGTTGTGGACAAAGCTTTAGAAGAATAAAAATGACAGACTCCTTTCAACACAAAATCTTTTTCCATGCTTTTTAAAAGATCATATATTACTACAGCTTTTCTAGCTTCAGTTTCCTTTTTATGTGTAATACTAAAATTCAAAAGAAATCTTGTTAGTATGTGTTATGAACCAAATTGTGTCCCCCACATTCATGTTCTGCAGCCTTAAGCCACAGCAGCTCACAAGGTGACTATATTTGGAGACAGAGCCTTGAAGAGGTAAATAAGATGAAAAAGAGGTCACATAAAGTGAAAGTCGCTCAGTCGTGTCCGACTCTTTGCGACCCCATGGACTATACATACAGCCCATGGAATTCTCCAGGCCAGAATACTGCAGTGGGTAGCCTTTCCCTTCTCCAGGGGGTCTTCCCCACCCAGGAGTCAAACCCAGGTCTCCCACATGGCAGGCGGATTCTTTACCAGCTGAGCCACCAGGGAAGTGCAGAGGTCACACGGGTGAGCCCTAATCCAATCTGAAAAAAGTCCCACACACAAAGAGTCGTCAGACTTCGAAGCCCACGTGAGGTCACAGTGAGAAGGCAGCCACCTACAAGCCACAGAGAGGACATGCCTTGCTGACATCTTCATCTTGGACCTGTCACCTCTGGAACTGCCCCCCAGTCTGTGGTCTTTTGTGACAGCACCCCTATGTGGTATGTGATCATAAAAAATAGACTTCATAATAAAATGACCATAAAAAACAGATTCGTGATTAACATAGAAGAAACATGGCTGTGATGATTCCAGATCTTTTCACGCAAAGACCTGACAGTGGATGGCCTGTGATGCAGCGAACAGCCTAACGACCAGGGTGTGACAAGGGTCATGAAAGAGTATCTTGGGCTTCCCTGGTGGCTCCGTGGGAAAGAATCCGCTGCCAATGCAAGAGACACAGGTTCGAGCCCTGATCTGGGAAGATCCCGCATGCTGCAGAGCAGCTAAGCCTGCGAATATAACTACTGAGCCGGTGCTCCAGAGCCCAGGAGCTCAGCTACTGAAGCCCCCGTACCTAGAGCCCGTGCTCTGCGAAAGAGAAGCCGCACCGCAGAAGCCCGAGCGCCGCAGCTGGAGAAAACCCGCGCACAAAACCCAAGACCCAGGCCGACCAAAAGCAGATAAGTAAATAAATGAATAAACGTTCTGAAATGCTTAAAAAAAAAAAGAGCACCTCACCCCCGTGAGCACTCTCCAGATGCCACTCCTGCTGCACTTGGCCATGTTGACATTTTTCCTTGATGGCCTTTCCATCTATGGGCTAGATGATTTGCATTTTTATGAAAAAGAATAGCTTTTAGCTTTTCAAGTTACCTTGCCTGCTGTATTTTGAAGATTTAATTTTCAGATGTGTGGGCCTTATAGCACCACGAGACAATGGTAACACAGACGGCCTTCAGTTCAGCTCAGTTCAGTCACTCAGTCGTGTCCGACTCTTTATGGCCCCATGGACCGCAGCATACCAGGTCTCCCTTTCCATCACCAACTCCCAGAGTTTACCAAAACTCATGTCCATTGAGTCGGTGATGCCATCCAACCATCTCATCCTCTGTCGTTCCCTTCTCCTCCCACCTTCAATCTTTCCCAGCATCAGGGTATTTTCAAATGAGTCAGTTCTTCCCATCAGGTGGCCAAAGTATTAGAGTTTCAGCTTCAGCATCAGTACTTCCAGTGAATATTCAGGACTCATTTCTTTTAGGATGGACTGGTTGGATGTCCATTCTGTCCAAGGGACTCTCAAGAGTCTTCTCCAACGCCACAGTTCAAAAGCATCAGTTCTTCTGCACTCAGCTTTCTTTATAGTCCAACTCTCACATCCATACACAACTACTGGAAAAAACCATAGTCTTGACTAGATGGACCTTAGTTGGCAAAGTAATGTCTCTGCTTTGTAATATGCTGTCTAGGTTGGTCATAGCTTTTCTTCCAAGAAGCAAGAGTCTTTTAATTTCATGACTGCAATCACCATCTGCAGTGATTTTTAAGCCCCCCAAAATAAAGTCTCTCACTGTTCCCACTGTTTCCCATCTATTTGCCACAGTCCTGTCTGACTCTGTTCGACCCTAAGGACTGTAGCCCACCAGGCTCCTCTGTCCATGGGATTCTCCAGCCAAAAATACTAGAGCAGGTTGCCATGCCTTCCTCCATGGACTCTTCCTGACCCAGGGATTGAACCTGGGTCTCCTGCATTGCAGGCATATTCTTTACCGCTGAACCACCAGGGAAGTCCCATAGATGGCCTTAGAAATACAAAATAGACTTATTGTAAGATATTCAATAAACAGAAAAAGGTAAGTGAAATCAGATCTACCTTTGAGAATAATAAATTAACTGCAGTGGTTTGGGTTCATTTAAAAAATTGGAAAAGGTTCTCAAAGCAAACTTGAGGCCTCTTTCAGATTATAAGGAACAAGTATTTCTATATGGAATATAATATTCTAAACACAGTCAATGGAATATATCCAACTGTTTTGTCATTATGTATTTTCAAAGAGAAGAAAACAAGAAATTAGTTTTCCTTTTCCATTGGGAATAATGCTTGGTTTGGCTTAGATGGTTACGCTTCTGTAAGAACCTTTAACCTATCCTGCACAGTGGGCCTTTGTTGTATTATATAGCAGTACTTAGAAATATGGAATGGTGCTGTTATCTAAAGACGTCAGCTGTTTTGCAGTAATCATTATTCAAAGTAACAAAGCTAGTTTTGTAAATGACTTAGTAAAGCATTCGGAGAAGAAATTCAACTTTTGATGTGTCATTGTGATTTTTTTGCTCAAATAATTTTATTTAATTACTATGTTTTACTTGTCAGCAAATTGAAATGTTGAACTACACTATTAACATGACTATTACACAAACCTGTTTTGAGTGAGTCAATCATACTGTCCCTCTTTTGTTGTATTAACTATTACTTTCTTAAGGAAAACCAACGTCCAGCTAGTCAGAAATTTCTATGACCCTCAACCTGGAAGTTGTTTCCCCAAAACATTTATATTTTCTTTGATAAATCGCCTTCAAGAATATAACACTTTCATAATGATGAAAAAACACTGTCAATTTATTACATCAACATACGTCAAGTGGACTGATTAAATCTACATGCTAATTTTATATAATAGAAATACAATCACTGCAATAAAACACTGTCAGGGCATTAATGTCTTCTACTCTGAAAATGTAAGTCTTGCCTTTGGCTTGGTATTTTATGAAGCAGCAGGAGACCATTATCCTGTGACAACATTTTACTTCATTGACATCTCAAATATATTCTTAATACCCTTTATATTTATGTTCAGTTTAAAGTGAGAGGATTAGACGAGGCGTTATTATATTGGACAGGCGCTCATTATTATATTCTGGATAGATGACCAGGTGACAAGTCTCAGCCATAAGAATCGCTTGGCAAGCACTGCATCTTTTATCCATACGTACTCAAAGCAAAGCTGACTGTATTCCATGCTATGAATTTTTCCTGTGTTAATCATAAGTATTGACTCACCTTTGCTGCTATATGGTACTCACATTATGGAAATCAATCTGATCACTAAAATGTTACAGTGGGTCAGTCATGTCCAACTCTTTGTGACCTCATGGACTGCAGCACGCCAGGCCTCCCCATCCATCATCAACTACCAGAGTTTATTCAAACTCATGTCCGTTGAGTCGGTGATGCCATCCAACCATCTCATCCTCTGTCGTCCCTTTCTCCTCCCACCTTCAATCTTTCCCAGCATCAGGGTCTTTTCAGATAAGTCAGTTTTTTGCATTGGGTGGCCAAAGTATTGGAGATTCAGCTTCAGCATCAGTCCTTCCAATGAATATTCAGGACTGATCTCCTTTAGGATGGACTGGTTGGATCTCCTTGCTGTCCAAGGGACTCTCAAGAGTCTTCTCCAACACCACAGTTCAAAAGCATCAATTCTTTGGTGCTCATCTTTCTTTTTAGTCCAACTCTCACATCCATACATGACTACTGGGAAAACCATAGCCTTGACTATACAGACCTTTGTTGGCAGAGTTTAATGTCTCTGCTTTTTGAAGTAATGTCTCTGCTGTCTAGGTTGGTCATAGCTTTTCTTCCAAAGAGTAAGCGTCTTTAATTTCATGTCTGTAATCACCATCTGTAGTGATTTTGGAGCCCACCAAAAATAAAGTCTGTCACTCTTTCCATTGTTTCCCCATCAATTTGCCATGAAGTGATGGGACTGGATGCTATGATCTTGGTTTTCTGAATGTTGAGTTTTAAGCCACCTTTTTCACTCTTCTCTTTCACTTTCATCAAGAGGCTCTTTAGTTCTTCTTCACTTTCTGCCATAAGGTTGGTGTCATCTGCATACCTGAGGTTATTGATATTTCTCCTGGCAATCTTGATTCCAGCTTGTGCTTCATCCAGCCTGGCATTTCTCATGATATACTCTGCATATAAGTTAAATAAGCAGGGTGACAATATACAACCTTGATGTACTCCTTTTCCGATTTGGAACCAGTCTGTTGTTCCATGTTCAGTTCTAACTGTTGCATCTTGACCTGCATACAGATTTCTCAGGAGCCAGCTAAGGTGGTCTGGTATTCCCATCTCTTTCAGAATTTTCCACAGTTTGTGGTGATCCACACAGTGAAAGGCTTTGGCATAGACAATAAAGCAGAAGTAAATATTTTTCTGGAACTCTCTTGCTTTTTCAGTGATCCAATGGAGGTTGGCTATTTGATCTATGGTTCCTCTGCCTTTTCTAAAACCAGCTTGAACATCTGGAAGTTCACGGTTTATGTACTTTTGAAGCCTGGCTTGGAGAATTTTGAGCATTACTTTACTAGCGTCTGAGATGAGTGCAATTGTATGGTAGTTTGAACATTCTTTGGCATTGCCTTTCTTTGTGATTAGAATGAAAACTGCCCTTTTCCAGTCTTGTGGCCACTTCTGAGTTTTCCAAATTTGCTAGATACTGAGTGCAGCACTTTCACAGCATCATCTTTCAGGATTTGAAATTGCTCAGCTGGAATTCCATCACCTCCACTAGCTTTGTTCATAGTGATGCTTCCTAAGGCCCACTTGACTTCACATTCCAGGATGTCTGGCTCTAGGTGAGTGACCACACCATTGTGATTATTTGGGTCATGATGATCCCTTATGTACAGTTCTTCTGTGTATTCTCACCACCTCTCCTTAATCTCTTCTGCTTCTGTTAGGTCCATACAATTCCTTTCCTTTATTGTACCCATCTTTAGATGAAAAACATCTGAGTTAAATCCCCTCATTCCAGTCCATTTTAGTTTGCTGATTCCTAAAATGTTCACGTTCAGTCCTGCCATCTCCTGTTTGACCACTTCCAATTTGCCTTGATTCATGGACCTAACATTCCAGGTTCCTACGCAGTATTTCTCTTTACAGCATCGGACTTTGCTTCTATCACCAGTCACATCCACAACTGGGTGTTGTTTTTGCTTTGGCTCCATCTCTTCATTCTTTCTGGAGTTATTTCTCCACTGATCTCCAGTAGCATATTGGGCACCTACCAACCTGGGGAGTTCATCTTTCAGTGTCCTATCTTTTTGCCTTTTCATCCTGTTCATGGGGTTCCTCAAGGCAAGAATACTGAAGTGGTTTGTCATTCCCTTCTGCAGTGGACCACATTCTGTCAGACCTCTCCACCATGACCCGTCCGTCTTGAGTTCCGTCTTGGGTTCCAAATAGGAAAAGGAGTATGTCAAGGCTGTATACTGTCACCCTGCTTATTTAACTTATATGCAGAGTACATCATGAGAAATGCTGGGCTGGAGGAAGCACAAGCTGGAATCAATATTGCTGGGAGAAATATCAATAACCTCAGATATGCAGTGACACCACCCTTATGGCAGAAAGTGAAGAATTAAAGAGCCTCTTGATGAAAGTGAAAGAGGAGAGTGAAAAAGTTGGCTTAAAGCCCAACATTCAGAAAAGTAAGGTCATGGCATCCAATCCCATCACTTCATGGCATCCAATCCCATCACTTCATGGCAAATAGATGGGGAAACAGTGGAAATAGTGGCTCACTTTATTTTGGGGGGCTCCAAAATCACTGTGGATGGTGACTGCAGCCATGAAATTAAAAGATGCTTACCTCTTGGCAGGAAAGTTGTGACCAACCTAGACAGCATATTAAAAAGCAGAGACAGTAGTTCGCCAACAAAGGTCCGTCTAGTCAAGGCTATAGTTTCTCCAGTAGTCATGTATGGATGTGAGAGTTGGACTATAAAGAAAGCTGAGCACAGAAGAATTGATGCTTTTGAACTGTGGTGTTGGAGAAGACTCTTGAGAGTCCCTTGGACTGCAAGGAGATCCAACCAGTTCATCCTAAAGGAAGTAAGTCCTAAGTGCCCTTTGGAAGGACTGATGCTGAAGCTGAAACTCCAATACTTTGGCCACCTGTGCAAAGAACAGACTCATTTGAAAAGACCCTGATGCTGGGAAAGATTGAAGGCGGGAGGAGAAGGGAACGACAGAGGATGAGATGGTTAAATGGCATCACCGACTCAATGGACATGAGTTTTGGTAAACTCTGGAGTTGGTGATGGACAGGGAGGCCTGGCGTGCTGAAGTCCATGGAATTGCCAAGAGTTTGACATGACTGAGAGGCTGAACTGAACTGAACTTAGATGAAATGTTCCCTTGGTATCACTAATTTTCTTGAAGAGATCTTTAGATCTCTCGATCACTAAAATGTTTACGAAATATTAAAAAGCGAAAGTTTTCTGACTTAAGCCAAAATTATAACCATAAATTCAAATTCTTTCTGCACTTTAAAATAGATTCCTTCGTTTCATTTTGAAATCACTGCCCTCAGCACTTTTCCACACTCTGAATTCTAAGGATTTGCCTGTGGACATCAAATGCAGAACTATAATAATTATCCTAAAACTCAAACCGAGAGAAATACAACTTCATCTGAAATATTTAGGAACCGAGGCCACTAATTTGCTTTGGATTGTCTGGAAAAGTGGCTTCAACTCTCTGCCATGGTTTGCGTGTGTAAATATGGAAGCAGATTCAGATAATAAAACTCAGAGCATTAAATGCAAAGTGCAAGACAGATAAGACTTATTGAAAATTCATTTGGGGCCTCAGTGTTGAAAGCCTGTATGCAGAACACAGCAAGTTAACACAATTTTCAAGATGTTAATATCACAAGACAATGTTTTGAATTTATTGAGCTTTAAAGTTGCCAAATTTGCCACGTTTGTGTTAGACCACTCCTAAACTGTATTTCATCTAGCTAATGATATTCCAAACACTGTTTTGTCCACGTATTTTATAGACATAGAAGTGTTTTGATTAAGAGCAGATGAAGACATTGATTTTGTTTTCTCTTCGCAGTTTAAGAATAAGATAGTAAAAAGTCATAGATGATATGCTTAGTTCAGACTATAACTGCCAATAAGTCTATGGTTAGGTCTATAAAGCTATACTAGAACTAGAAATTCTGAAAAACATTAACTGAGTCTAATACACCATGGCCAATCTGCATGGCTCTGGGACTTCCCTTTTCCCCTAAAATATACAAGAATTCATGAGCCACAGCAATTTCTTTAAAGCGTAAGGTATTGATTTAACTGATTTATTTTTTAATTAAAAAGTCGTCATTTGCTTTAGTTCAACATTATTTTGCATGCAATAATATTCCTTCCATTTTTATCATTATGTAACATTTGATTATTGATGACTGTATCACAGCTTACTTGCCTGATCTCTAGCAGTGAGTGTTTTGGACTTTCTTATATTCAGTTCTTATTGCAATGGCCTACCAGTATGTTTTGTCACCCTTTACTTAGATCCAAGTGCAAGCCTCTGAGCAACTTACCCTACTAGTGTGAGTAATTTAGAGATATTTCTCCTCCAAAGAAACTAGAGTAAGATAATGAAAATGAAAAGTTACAGAATTCATATTAAGCTACGGACCACGCCTAAGTAGAAGACTGGAGTTATGTTTTGTTTGCTTGTTTTTTAAGAGAGTACGTGGGAAGCGCTTCCCCCGTTCCCCCATTTCCTGAGGAGTATAATGCTTTTACTGCAATGGGAGTTGTCTCTCACTCATTTTGTTTGCTATTTATCAACTCGCCTTTAACTGGTTCTCTGGAGTATGGTGCAACATGGGGGAAAAAAAAATCAACCTATTTCACAGTAGCATATACACTGTGAGTGAAGTGAAAGTCACTCAGTCGTGTCCTATTCTTTGAGATCCCCTGAACTGTAGCCCACCAGGCTCCTCTGCCTATGGAATTCTCCAGGCAAGAATACTGGAGTGGGTGGCCCTTCCCTTCTCCAGCAGATCTTCCCAACCCAGGGATCGAACCCAAGTCTCCCGCATTGCAGGTGGATTCTTTACCAGCTGAGCCACCATGGAAGCCACTGTACTTGCACGCAAAGTCTCTTCAGTCCTGTCTGACTCTGTGCAACCCTAAGGGCTGTAGCCTGCCAGACTCCTCTGTTCAGGGAATTCTACAGGCAAGAATACTGGAGTGGGTTGCCACGCCCTCCTCTAGGGGATCTTTTTCTGACCCAGGGATCAAACCCAGGTCTCTTAGGTCTCCAGCACTGGCAGGCAGGTTCTTTACCACTAGCGCCCCCTGGGAAGCCCAGCATATACACTAAGAAGTGTCTTTTCTCTAGCACTGAAGATTGGTCAGTATGGCAAGTTATTTAACAGTTTATTTTTCAGTCAAATACCTGCTTCTTTGATTATACTTGTTTTAAACTTGAAATTAAAAGGTTACTATATGTCATTATGTCTTATGTAACTAATTAATATGCATTTGATAGCTGTTATCTTTTAATTACTAATAAATAACTCATAATTATTTGGTAAATACACACATCTGTTCTAAGTTGGCACGTGGGACTTAATTAATAGTGAATCTTAGACCTTGTATTTGTATGCAAAATTATATCCTTCATGTGATTTCAACTGTGGATTTAAAGTGTTTTTAGAAATTCATTAGAACTTTTTATTTTGCTTATAATATAAGCCTTGCAATGTTAAATTTCATTGTTTTATATCTGAATGGAAAAAACACCTTTTCAGATTATTGTTTCATTGGAAAGACCAATATATACCTGTGGGAAAGCAGCAGAATTCAAGAAAGAACCCATCGGCAGCACAGGTGACTCAAGAGACACAGATTCAATCCCTGGGTCGGGAAGATCCCTGGAGGAGGAAATGGCAACCCATTCCAGTATTCTTGCCTGGAGAATCCCATGGACGGAGAAGCCTGGCAGGCTACAGTCCACAGGGTAGCACAGAGTCAGACACAACTGATCACAGCACAGAGCATAGAAGTCAGAAAAGTCAAATTTCCATTCTCAGACCTCTTACCAAAAAGCTACATATTCTTATATAAAACACTTTTCTTTCAGCTGTAGATTTTATATTTACAATGAAGACATTGACCACTGGCTTATGGTGATAAGATAAGGTACAGTCTCTCTCCTCCCTCTTTCTTGCCAAATCCATGAAAATATATAACACCCCCCACTACACACACATACACACAATAAATATGTAATTTTAAGATTTTGAAAACAAAATGGGATGTATTTTGATCAGTCTATGAACTGTGAAAATAGACATGAACAGACTGAAGCAGAAAGCCGGCCAAAGTCCTAAAGTATTGGAGTATACGTTCTCCATGGAGCTGGACCTGGTGCCACTGCATGTGGAGAGTGGCCTTAGAAACAGTCCTCTGAGTAATGCCGTCATCCTCTGTATTTAGGACATGGAAGCAATAGCACAAAACGGAGGAGAGAATGCAGCTATAGAAGAGCAGTTTTGTATACAAGCTGTGAACTAAATGTGAACTGAAGTTTTGTAAGTTATGATACTAATTATAACCTTCATGGCAACCTTAGAGAAAATAATTTTAACAAAAGACTAAAAGAAATTCAAAGGGAATTAAAAAGTACAATAGAAAAATATCTGCTTAACACAAAAGAAGACAGCAATAGATGAAATGAAGAATAAAAAACAAGACATATATAAAAAATTTTAAAATGGCAGATAAAAGTCTTACCTTATCATTAACTGTATTAAATATAAGTGTATCAAATATTCCAGCCAAAGCAGAGATTAGAAGAATAGTTTTAAAAACATCTATCTGCTGTCAATAAGAAACACACTATAGATTCAGTCTTATAAAAATCTAAAGTAAAAAAATGAAAAAATATATCATGCATAAAGTAGTCAAAATATACTAATATGAAGCTAATCAATTTCAAAGGTATTTTCAAAAATGCTACTAGAGGATAAAAGGACATTTAATAATCATAAAAAGTTCAATCCATTAAGAAATAATTACAAATATGTGTACACCAAATAAGAGACCCTAAAATAGATGAAGCAAAAACTGATAAAATTGAAGGGAATAATGGACAATTCAACAGTAACAGAGGAGACTTCAATATCGCACTTTCCATAATGTATAAAACAGCTAGACATGAATAGAAGGCTTTGACAATACTGTAAACCATATAGACCTAATAATGTCAAGACTATATGTGTACATGGAATGTTCTTCAAGATAAATCATACACCTGGACATAAAACAGGTCTCAACACACTAAAAAGGACTGAAATTGTACAAAATTTGTTAATACACAATGGAATGAAAAGAGAAATCAGAAAGGAGAAACTCTGGAAAATTCACATGTGTGTAGAATTAAAGAAAACACTCATAAATAAGAAACTGAGGCATGAACAAATGACAAAGGAAACGGGAAAACATTTTGCAAATGATTAAAAATCAAATACAAAATGCAAAAAAGTATTTTTAAAGAAGAAAAGTCTCAAATCAATAATCTAACCTCCACCTTATATGAAACTAAAAAAACTAGCACAAACTAAACCTAAAGCCAGCAGAAAGAAGGAAACAAAATTAGAACGGAAATAAATGAAATATTTAGTAGAAAAACAATAGAGAAAGTTAGCAGATCCAAAAGTTGATTCTTTGAAAGATCAACAAAAATTAAAAACTTTAGCTCTACTGACTGAGTAAAAAGAAAATGCAAAGTTCCAAAATCAAGATGAAAGAGGAGACATTGCTATGACCTTACAGAAATAAAAAAATTTACAAGGGAATACTTTGAACAATTGCTTGCCAATTAAACAGATAACCTGGTTGAAATGTACCTAGAAACTACAAACTTCTGAAAATGGCTCAAGAAGAAAAAAAAACCTGAATAGACCTATATAACAAGATAAAAAGTAGAGGCTGAATTAGTAAAAGCAACACCAAAGTCTTATAAACAAGAGCCGGACATTAGATGGTTTTACTGCATTCTATGAAGTCTTTAACGGAGAAGGTGATGGCACCCCACTCCAGTACTCTCGCCTGGAAAATCCCGTGGATGGAGGAGCCTGGTAGGCTGCCGTCCATGGGGTCTAAGAGTCGGACATGACTGAGTTACTTCACTTTCACTTTTCACTTTCCTGCGTTGGAGGAGGAAATGACAGCCCACTCCAGTCCTCTTGCCTGAGAATCCCAGGGACGGGGCAGCCTGGTGGGCTGCCGTCTATGGGGTCGCATAGAGTCGGACACCACTGAAGCGACTTAGCAGCAGCAGCAGCATGAAGTCTTTAAAGAAGATTTAGCATTAGTATTTCATAAACTCTTCCAAAATCTAGAAGAGCACACTATTCTATGAAGTTGATATTATCATGATGCCAAAACCAGACAGAGAAATTATAAGAAAAGAACATGACAGAACAATACCTGCAGATAACACAGCCAAGAAAACCCCAAGCAAAACACTAGCAGACCAAATTCAGCAAAACATAAGTAAACTGAATATGGGTGCATTAGGAAAATAAAACATAATGACAAGTTTGGAGTTATCTCAGTAATGTTAATATCAATACCATTTAATATTATATAACAAATGAAAAGAGAAAAAAGATGACATCTCAATAGTGGAGAACACAGCTTGATAAAATTAAATAGTTATTCATGATAAGTCATAGTTAACCATGAATTAAAGATTTTTTTGTACTCTGATAAATCATGTTTAACAAAACCTACAGTAAATATCATTCTAATGGTGAAAGTTTCAAAACAATTCCATGCAACTTGGAAACAAAATGCTAATACTGCTTCTATTCAAAATTTAATGTAACACCAAAAAGTGCAGTGAGTCAAGAGAGACAAATTAAAGCTTTAAGGATCTGAAAGGACAATTAAAAACCTCATTAGTCACAAATTTCACGGAAAAACTTTAGAGTTTTATTGAGAGATTTTAGAAAATTGGCTATGTATAAGATAATTACTGTAAAACATATTTACTCCTATACATTTATGACTATTAGACATACTTTTCCTTAAAATACTTTAAGGTCATTATTCATTAATTATAAATGAACTAATATGATGTTAGGATTTTGCCTCAAAATAGTCTGGGGTTGGTGGAGAGAATGTGTAGTAGGGAACTTAAAACGAGATTACCATAATTAACAGCTGCTGAGGCTAGAGGCTGTGTAAAAGGGGACTAATGATACTGTTCTCTCTATTTTTCTATATGTTTTAAATTTTTCATAATGATAGTTTGTAAAACTACATCCATAACAGAAAAGAAAAGTCTAGAATTAAATCCAACAAAAGATGAAGTAATATTTATGCTAGAAATTTCAAAACTTTTTGAAAATTATTTTGAAATCCCTGACTAAATGAAAATCTATACTATATTCATAAAGGGTACACTTCGTATCATACAGGAGTAAAATTCCCCAAATTGATTGATAAACAGTAAAATCTAGAGCAAAGTCCCTAGAAACTTTTCCAAGAAACATACCAACTTAATTCTAAAATTTACACGGAAGACTATGGCAAAAGCAAAAACATTGCTGAAGAAGAAAGTAGGAGGAACTGGCTCAAAAACTGTAAACACTGACTGAGTGTGTAGTAAGTAACTAAAATGACATATTAACAGAGGGATGAACTCACAAATAGAATAGATCAAAAGACCCACATAGACTGATTCTCTACATGGAAACTGATGTCTGTTTAACATACAGCAGAGCTCATAGTGTGCACAGAACAGGGTTTTTGATAAATGGTGTGTGAATATTGGCTATCCAAATGGGAAAAAAATCTCTAGACTCCTTCCCCACAGCATAACCACAAATTCTTTAATGACTTAAATACAAGACTTTTTAAACCTTTGGAAGAAAATATAGCAGCATAATTTTTATGATATAGGTGTGGGGAAGGATGCTTTATTATAAGGAATAAATTCAAACTCATTAAAATTAAGAACTTATGTTGATCACTAAATAACATAACAAATATGAAAAATAAACTACAATTCAGCCAACAAAACGTATACACCAAAAGAAAAATGGGCAAATGATAAGAACCGCCATTTCAGAAGTTATCCAACAGATAAATACACAAAAATAAGTTAAAATTGAACCCATCAAAAATGACTATAGTGAACTTGTATTCATCTATCGGTGGTGGTGATAGTTTAGTCTCTAAGTCATGTTCAACTCATGGACTGCAGCCCATCAGGCTGCCCTGTCCGTAGGACTTCCCAGGCAAGAATACTGGAGGGGGTTGCCATTCCCTTCTCCAGGGGATCTTCCAGATGCAGAGACTGAACCCAGGTCTCCTGCGTGGCAGGCGGATTCTTTTCCAACTGAGCCATCAGGGAACAGACTGCCCAAAATAAAGAAGTCTGAGAGGAGTAAGTGTTGATGAGAATGTAAAGCAGGGGGAAGTCTTACAACTGAGTACAAATCAACACAACCATTGGGGAGCAGGAAGGGAAACAGCATTATCTTTAAAATTAGGCATGCACATTATCCCATGACCTGCTCCTAGGCACATGCTAGACAAACAGGACCCTGTGTGCACCAGGAGACAGTGCAGAACTGCGCTCAGCAGCTTTGTTTGCAATAAGGAAAATTAAAAGGAAGGAATCCTGAATGTCTATTGACAGAGGCATGGAAAAATACACAATGTCATATTCTATCATTCCATGAAATATACTTCTGTGAGCTCCAGGAAATCAGTACAGGCACTGCTGAGCTACTATGGGAATAAACAAAGTAAACGTCATTAATTTAATGCCAGATTTGCAACCATTATATTTACTTTGTTGTTGTTCAGTTGCTCAGTCACGTCCGACTCTTTCGCGGCCCCATGAACTGTAGCTAACCAGGCTCCTCTGTCTATGGGATTTCCCAGGCAAGAAATATCACAGTGGGTAGCCATTTCCTTCTCCAGGGGATATTCCTGACCCAGGGATCAAACCCACGTCTCCTGCATTGCAGGCAGATTCTTTACAATCTGAGCCACCGGGGAAACCCATCATATTTATTAGCACCAAAATAAAAGTAGGCTGGTCTTTTTGAAAGAGTGCTGACTCTATTATTAAGTATCAGTTGAACAAAATAAATATTTGGTCAATTTTTTAAAAGGACAAACGTGTCCTCTTTGCTAGTAAAGAAACAATGAATTATAATGCCAACAAAGATATAAGGGAATTAAACATTTCAAGCACAGAAGGAGATATCCTTTTGGCATTATTTTTGAAGTTAGATATAATTATTTGCAACCTAATTCTGTGATTTCTTAATAATACTGCACTGAAAACACAGATACAACAAAATATTTTTATTTACCAAGCGCTGTTGGAAATTTAAGAGGCTTTTTTAAAAAAACACTTAATCACCTTGATAATTTTGTTTTGTGGTTCATTTTCATTCTTTTCTGTTTTGGGCCATGCCATGTGGCTTGTGGGGTCTTAGCTTCCCGAACAAGGATCAAAACCAGGCCCCCAGCAGTGAGAGGGTAGAGTCCTAACCACTGGACCACCAGGGAATCCTCCAAGATTTTCATTTTTAATGTGCTAAAAATTAGGTGAATACATTTCATTTACTTGCAGTGTAAATATTTAAGCTCTTTAACCATTTAAGTTGACGGTGAGTGCAGTTTTATTTCATAAAAACAATTGCTACGTTTTTCATATCAGGTACTGAAGAAAGAAGGTACAAATAATTTTCATGCATTGAAGCTCATCATAATGTAATTCATCTAGGTCTTTTGATTAGACAAGCTTAGGTTTTATATATGCAAAGCCTTATGCTTTTGCTTCAGCATAGAGTCACAGAAATTGATTTAGGATGCCATCCTGTGGTATAATGAATATGTTCAAAAGGCAACTGCATACTAGAGTGCAATATTTATCTATTATAGCATTGCTACAGGTTTCTTAATAAAATTCAATTCTGCTTAAGGATTTAAGACAGAACAGACAGCTCAGATTATAGGAAAATTCTGTTCTTTCACAACCAGGATACTTCCTTGTCTTTCAGGCTCATAAGGGGAAAGAGGTACTATAAAATACAAACTGACTAATAATATTCCTCTTTTCCAAATTTAAGTAATTGGATGAGGCTACCAGATACTCCCAATCTCAGGGGAAATATACTTTTATCTCTTTGGAGCTAAAGAATCTGATTCTATGTCACTCTGCCAGTCTGAGAAGAAGAACATAGAGGAAGAAACAGAAAAAAAAAAAATCCATCTTTGAGAGTGAATGGGAAAGTATCTTTTCCTAAATCTATTGAATGTAGTGTCTTTGGTGGAAAGAGAAATATACAGGTGGTTTAGACTCCTGAGACTTGGCCGTTAGCTTACACACTCGATCACTTTTAACTAACTAAGCTTTAGTTTCCTCATCTGTCAGCTAAAGGGTTTGGATTGAATATATCTATGATCTCCTCCAAATCAATAATTCTCCTAAGTTTCACCTTCCCTCACAGTTTGTTAAAATGAATTAATTTATTTATTTGGCCACAGGGCATGTGGGATCTTAGTCCCCGACCAAGGATTGAACCCACGACCCACCCCCACACTGGGAGCACAGAGTCCTAACCACTGGGCCAACGGGGAAGCCCCGCCCTCACACTGTCACTGTCAATCAACTATGAAATGTGAAAGTGAAAGTGAAGTCACTCAGTCGTGGCTGACTCTGTGTGACCCCATGGACTGTAGCCCACCAGGCTCCTCTGTCCATGGAATTCTCCAGGCAAGCATACTGGAGTGGGTTGCATTCCCTTCTACAGGGGATCTTCCTGACCCAGGGATCAAACCCAGGTCTTCTGCATTGGAAACAGATTCTTTACCATCTGAGACAACAATCAACTATGCTTTGCTATGCACTATGCTTAGTGGCTCAGTTGTGTCCAACTCTTTGCAACCCCATGGACTTTATAGCCTGCCAGGTTCCTCTGTCCATGGGGATTCTCCAGGCAAGAATACTGGAGTGGGTTGCCATGCCCTTCTCCAGGGGATCTTCCCAACCCAGGGATCAAACCCAGGTCTCCCACATTGCAGGTGGATTCTTTACTGTTTGAGCCACCAGGGAAGCCCAAGAATACTGGAGTGGGTGGCCTATCCCCTTCTCCAGGGGATCTTCCCAATCAAGGAATAGAACCAAGTTCTCCTACGTTGCCGGTGGATTCTTTACCAGCTGAGCTGCCAGGGAGCCCCTGGTAAATTGGTATCAGGGAAGCCCAATAAACTATATTCCAATATAAAATGAAAAGTTAAAAAATATCTAAGATCATTACCAAGATATGGAAACAACCTACATGTCCATCGACAGATGAATGGATAAAGATGTGGTTGTATATTGTATAAATCATGGAATACTACTCAGCCATGAAAAATAACAATATTTTGCCATTTTCAGCAACATGGATGGACTTGGAGGATATTATGCTAAGTGAAATAAGTCAGAGAAAGAAAATTAATGTATGATATCACTTGCATATGAAGTCTAAAAAATACAACAAATTTGTGAATATAACAAAAAAGAAGCAGACTCACAGATACAGAGAACAAACTAGTGGTTACCTGGGTGGAGGGGCCAATTTAGGGGTTGGGGAGTGGGAGATATACACTGTTGGGTATAAGATAGGTTCAAGGATGTACTGTACAAACAGTGAATATAGCCAATATTTTGTAATGCCTGTAAATTGAAAGTAACCTTTAAAAAGTGTACAAAAAAAAAGTAAAGAACAAGAAAAAAGCTAATGCATCAATACCAACCATAAATTATAAAATTAAATTGAAAAACTATGGGAGAAATAAAAGACATTGGGAATTGAAGCACAACTCCTAGTATTCAAAGACAGCAAAATTAAGTCATAAAATGTTTTCTAAGACTATAAATACATAGATTTCTCATTAGGGGAAGATGAACAACAAAGACTAGAAGACTCTCAGCAGCTTTGTGAGGACAGGAAACTTGAGCTGAGCATAGAAGAACGAGATCTGGGTGGTGCACCTGGGGTGGCATTCCGAGGGCGGGAGGGGGAATGTGCCAGCGGAAGAAGAGCCGGCAGCGGGAACAAGCAAGCAGGTAAGAGCCGAGGACTCTGCACACGCATTGCTACGGACTGAACGTCTGCGCCCTCCCCAGATTATTCACACAGTGAGATCCCCATGGGATAAAATTTGCAGATGGGACCTTTGAGGGGCGGTTAGGTCATAAGGCCAGAGCCCTCCTGAATGGGATTTGTTTTCTTACAAAAGAAACCACACAGGGAACCTTGTCCTTTCTGCCACGTAAAGACACAGTGAGGACCTCACTGGCTATGAACCAGGAAGCAGGCCCTCACTAGACTCTGGATTTGCCAGCATCTTGATCCTGGACGTCTTAGCTTCCAGAATTATAAGAAATAAGTGTTTGTTGTTTAAGCCACTCAGTCTCTATGGCACTATTACAGCAGTCCAAACTAAGACACCAATCAAACAGTTTGATAGACCTGAAGGGTATGTTAATAATCAGGAAATTTCACATATAAATTCATATTTATAGTTTCTCTTAAAAGTGGAAGTTCTGGCAATGTTGCTCCATAGACTTCCTACATCACAAAAGCTGGTAAGGTTGGCCTTTCAGATAATGCATGCCTTCTCCAATTTGCCTCATTCTCTAGAATTCTCTAATGCTTCCCCATGTTGGCCTAATTCACACATCTATTTTACTTTCCTAGGCCTGCAGGCATTAATTCGTTGACTGTGCAATTCCTGGATATAGAGTCATATAAGCCACCATGGAGGACAAAGGATAATCAGGAAATAAGTGAAGAGTGGGTACTTTGGTGTTTAATAACAATTTAAATGTAACTACTTTATGAAACCTAAGTTAAAGACTCTTGAAATGAGCATGGGAAATTATGTAGAGTATATTTAAAATAACATACCCCCAAATCTGGAAGCTTTTAAACTCCCTAATCCTATAAAATAGATTTCATATTAAAGCAAGAAGAAAACAATCATGTCTGCTCTACTCAATAAGCTATGTCTATATAGCCACCTCATTTGATTCAACATAAGAATAAGGAAGCCAAGGATGGAAGTGACTTAAAAACACAGGCTGATCATCTCACTGCACAGAATTTGTGTATATCTAAATCATATGACTTGCCAAGCCATGTGTGGCTTCCAATCTACCTGGACTGTTTTTATAAGGAAGCCTTAACATTAAGAAAAGAATCATTTTTCTAATTCCAGTTCTGGGAATAATGGAGTAGTTTAATCTGAATTCCTCTCCCAAGGTGACAATCGTAATAAACTCTGGATAAGATTTAAAAACCTATCTAAAGCCCTAGAGAACAATCGAAAGTAGGCCACTGAAGGAGTCCAACTTTCAGAGGAAAGGGAACGCAACTGGATGATAGAAACAGTATGTTTCTTCTCTTGAGGACACATTCCAGTTTTCCCAGAGTCAGAATGACTAATGCTCAAGCAGAAACCTTTACTAGCATTGCTTTAGGTGTCAGAGCATGGTGTTCAAGGCTCCAGAGTGGCTGGAAGGTAACAGAGGAAACCTCAGGAAGCAGGGTGCGATGAAGGACAAAGCCAGAGAATCTGTGCACAGACCTCCCTGCAGCCCTTGGGCTTCCCTGGCTCAGATGGTAGAGAACCCGCCTGAGATGCAGGAGAGCTAGGTTTGATCCCCAGAGTGGGGGGGATTGATCCCTGGAGGAGGGAATGACCACCCACTACAGTCTTCTGGCCTGGAGAATCCCATGGACTGCACAGTCCATGGAGCCACAGAGTCGGACACGACTAAGCGACTTCCACTTTCACTTTGGATGACCTGTATGCATCTGGAAGAGATTCTGTAGAACACAATAAGAAGCAGCAGCTGGAAGGCTGGAGAACTAAGCAGAAAGCCGTGCTGGTGAGCACTGTAGGAAAGAGTCTGGGATTTCCATCCTGCTAAATCTGAGGGACTTGGTGCAAACTGTTAAACTCCATTAAATTGCAAAAACACATTTTAGAAGTGAAGAATATGTCCCAGGACTAAAGAATTTTTCTTAAGACGGAGGCCAAAATGAAACAGTCCGTCCTAATAGTAAAAACCAAACCTTCTCAAGTTCAAGGTGATCAGTCAACAACTAAATTGCTAATGATAACAAAAATAAAAACTCTTTGCAGGAAGTTTCCAGAATGCTCTTCCATTTTACACTAAGTGATACAGTACTAAGGAGTTTGATATATTGAAAAGGCATATTCAAGTACCATAAACAATCACCAAATCATACAAAACTAAACTGTGACCCCAAAAAAAGGCCAATAGATGATATAAAATGCAATAATAAAACATACCTCATTAACCCAAAATAACACAGGAAAAGACAAACAGGGGGAGAGCAGCACGCAACATGTGGGGAAAACAAATAGGAAATTAGTGGCCCCACACGCAACAATAAAATTTTACATTAAATTAAAGTAGATGAAAGATTTCAATTAAAAGACAAAGAATGCTGAACTAGAAGTTTTTAAATGATCTAACTATATGCCGTATGCAAAAGATACATTTAAATTAAAAACCAGGAAGATGAAAGGAAAAGAGCAGGAAAAATACAGAAATCTATATATGAAAAAGCCAAGCATTAAAACATGTTGTGGAAATATGTTGTGCAAATTAAAACATGTGCAAATTTTCCAGACAAGGATGATTAACCAGAAGTAAAGAGGAATATTTCATAATATTAAAAGGGTTCCTCAGGAAAATTTTAAAATGATAAATGTATATGTACTTAATAGGGGAAAGTCTATCAAAATACAGTAAAATTTGGCAATGAAAAGGTGATTCTGTCAAACTTGTAAGTATACTTGGAGACTTTTACACCCCTCTCTCACTACAGGTAGAAAATAAAAAAAACTATGAGAAAAAATTTGTACAGATGGAAAAGATTTTAATTATATCAACCATGTTGAGCTAATTTTTCAACTACAGAACACACTACAACTCCAGAATCCATACTATTTTCAAGTACCCTGGAGTGTTTAATAACATAGACCAAGTACTCAATCTCGTCTTAGTAATTTTTAAAAATTCAAACTTTATATGACCTTATGTAAAATGGATAGTGAGAACTTGCCGTATGACACAGCGAGGTCACACCCGGGGCTCTGTGACAACCTGCAGGGCTAGGATGTGGTGGGAGTTGGGAGGGAGGGGACATATGTGTACCCAGGGCTGGTTCATGCTGATGTGTGGCAGAAACACAATATTGTAAAGCAATTATCCTCCCATTAAAAATATAATAGAAAAGGCTTTGAAAAAAATCAAAGTTTACAAAGTATGACCTCTGTCATAAAATTTAATAGAGTTAAATTCTATATGAATAAAATGATAGTTATAAATTCTCCCACATATTTGGAAATTAAAATCATAGTTGTAAATAATCATGATTCAAAGAAGAGATCACAAAAACAAGAAGAAAATATTTTGCACTGAGTCATAATACAAACACAACATGTCATCTCAATGCCGTGTATAAAGGAAATTTGTAGTTTTTAAGACATATCTTGGAAAAGAAGAAGAGTTTTTAAATCAATGATTGAAGTTTCCACCTACAAAAAGCTTTTTTAAAAGGAGACAAAGTAAATACAGAGAGAAAAAAATAAAATAGACAATAATCTAGGCAAAACAAACCAAAAAACCCAACAGTAAAAGGATTATGACACCAAATCATCACAGTAAGTACTTTGAAAGATAAAGGACAGGCTAGAGTAGAATCTCTATTTAAATTTGAGCATAGCAGATTCACTGCCCCATCCTGGCGCTGAAAAGGCCGCTTGGGGAGCTGAAACCTCCAGATAAATGGTGTTGTGAAAATGTGAGGATTTCTAGATGTATAAGTAGTTCTTCCACTGTGCGAACAACTTTTGACCACTTTACTAAATCCTTATGAACTGGTCAAAACACAAGATATGGAATGGTGTCATTTATTTACAAATCTTCCTCACCTGTTTTACAGGAATATGCATTTTATTTCTGAAATAAATCTACTTATTATGCACAAATTGGTGTAACAAGTGATTCCAAACACCTTTTACTTGGTTGCAGTGGAACAGAAGAGAAAGATATCTGCCTTCTGTTGTACTCTGCTGCCTCAAATTAAAATGCTAAAGAAACACTAAAGCTAAAAATAAATCATAATCTAAAGCATTAAACTCTTTGAAGACAAAATATTGACATCTAATCTATTAATTAGCTTCTGTTTGTAAAGGTATTGTGAGAGAAAAGTGGAATGCAAATACCAATTTGTCTTATTATAATTAATCATCATATTGCTTTATCCTTGTGATAATATTATACAACCCTTAAGAGGGAATTATGATGACATTTGAAGGACATCAAGGATAAAAACTTTTGAGTGCCTACATTACAAAGTTATAGGATAACTTCTCATGAGAGAAATGTATTCCAGGCAGGTGTAGCCTTAGGATGGATGCAGCATAAGAGTTCTCATGGTGGGTGTATTTTAAGGAAAGAAAGACCTTCCAGATCCCAAACAGCCCCACACGACTTGGCTATGTTCCTGGAATTTCGCCCATTAAAAATTCACTCTGTAGGGTCAATAGCTTTGGGGCCTAAAGGGACCTCCATGAAATTTTCAGCATGTTGGAAGAAAACCCCATAAGACATTGTAAACTAACACCTTAAAAATCGCTGGTTGGAAGCAGCAGTGTGTACACGAGGTAGCTGTGAAAAACGAGCAGCACTGGGAGTGGGAAGGAGCACGGCCGATTTGCTCGGGTCTAGTGTGCGTGGAGACTGCTGCAGGGAAGTTCTCTGCTTTGTTTATAAAGGAGCTGGACTGAGACTTAGAGAAAAACTTACGGTTGCCCATACACTCTGCTACATTTACAATGGGTGACCAGCAAGGACCGACTGTACAGCACGTGGAACTCTGTTCAGTGTTATGTGGCAGCTGGGATGGGAGGGGAGTTTGGGGGAAAATGGGCACACAAAATGACTGAGTCCCTTTGGTGTCCACCAGAAATGACCACAGCATTGTTAACTGGCTACACCCTAATGCAAAGCTCAAAGTTAAAAAACAAAACAAGGTGAACAACAACAAAAGCTGTCCTGAATTATTCTATAGCCAGTGGGATAACTTGAGAGCCTGAAGTGTAACGGGTATGTGTAATATAAAGTGAAAGCTAGAACAGAAATCATCATCAAAATGGAAATTTTCCTTGCTTATGGCTTGAAACTTTGTTATACTAGAAAAGAGATGAGTACCATAGAAATGCACAATGCTATTGTCATTGTTGGGATGGCAACCATCATAGGTCTAAACATAAATAGGTGCCAGGATGTAAACTATTTCCTATATTTTGTGTGTGTGTGTGTGTCTTTTATTTTGTTTATGCTATAAACTCTCTATGGAGTGTATATGTGTATGATTTTTAAACAAATTAAATACATGCAAATATCTACGTTAAAGCAATCTACCTAAAAATTAAAGACCAATTTAAAGAGTCTGACCTTTTAGGATCATAATAATTCAAAAATATCTAATTGTTTCATAAATACTATTCTATTCTTATTGTTACGCCAATCCCACTGAATGAATTGTTCAAATGTTGCCCTCATCAGGCCAGAAATGGTTTACCAGTGAATTTCTGCAATTGCCATGGGCTGAACTACAGACAAAGAATACAGCTGCAGATGCAAACTCAAATTCCAGTAAGTGATTGGGAAGGGTCGGTCCCAACAATGAAATTTTCAACAGGCTTTGGATATAAACCTACCTACCTATCATGTTCAAGACCAGTTTTAAATCTCGAAAAGGAGATAAAAAGAGTAGGAGAAATGTCAATTCAATTCCGTTTTCACCTTGAGATCATAATTTGTTCTCTTTAAAAAGTAAATTAGCTTTATTATCCCTCTGGTTGAAACCTCCAAGTGACTTCCTTTTCTGATAGAATAAAACCAGAATCCCTGATCTGGACATTCAGCCCAGTAAAGACTGGCCTAAGAGACAACTTCACTTCCTCCTAACAGAGCAGCCACACGGACCACTGTGAGTCGCCACCTGAGTCCTTCCTTCCCTGGTTTGTCTCCCTGCGCCCCCTGCCCACAGAGGCTCTCTCCAGGCAGGCTCCTTCCCCAGGAGGTCTCTGCCCAAAATCACTCCCTCAAAGAGATCCTTCCTGCCTATCTAAAGTGGAACCCTCCAATTCCTTTCAATTTTATCACCCAGTTAATTTCACTCATGGGATTAAAAGCAACCTGCAATTACCTCCTTTGCTTCCTGATTTATCTGTTCTCTGTTTTGGATGATCCTGTCTATGAAGGCGGGCAGCATATTTGTCTGGTTTCCTACTAAGTCTCCAGGACTTCGCAGAGAGCGTGGCCTACAGAGAGATTTCAGCTGTCTAGCTTCCTACTGTTTTCACCGTTATTGCAGAGCTGTACAAAAGCCGCTTCCACAGTTAGGCTGTCCTTGCCCCTAATGCCAATTTATTTTCTTCTCTTTTGAATCAGGTAGAAACAGCAGTGAAAGATTTTGGAAATATTTTGAAGGTAAAGACGATCTTGTCTTATAGATTAAGCATGGAATGTGAGTGAAATAGAGACAGAGATGATTTCAAGGTCTGATTCAATGGGAGGATGAATTTTCTATTTGCTGAGAAAATAATGGAAAGGGTAGTTTGGGGTCAGAGGGAGATTAGTTCAATTTTGGATATGCTAAATTTGAGGTGATTATGAGACCACCTAAATGAAAACACAATGTGGGTGGTTGTTTACCTGAGTAGAGAATTCAAGGGAAAAATCAGGTTCCTAAAGGACCAAGGGACATGGAACAATGGATTGGTTCCAAATTGGGAAAGGAGTATGCCAAGACTGTATATTGCCATCCTGCTTACTTAACTTCTTTGCAGAGTACAACGTGCTAAATGCAGGCTGGATGAAGCACAAGCTGGAATCAAGATTGCTGGGAGAAATATCAATAACCTCAGGTACGCAGATGACACCACACTTATGGCAGAAAGTGAAGAGGAATTAAAGAGCCTCTTGATGAAGGTGAAAGAGGAGACTTTAAAAAGCTGGCCTAAAACTCAACATTCAAAAAACTAAGATCATGGCATCTGGTCCCATCACTTACGGCAAATAGATGGGGAAACAATAGAAACAGTGACAGACTTTATTTCCTTGGGCTCCAAAATCACTATGGACATTGACTGCAGCCATGAAATTAAAAGACATTGCTCCTTGGAAGAAAAGAAATGACAAACCTAGACAGTGTACTAAAAAGCAGAGACATCGCTTTGCCAGTATAGTCAAAGCTATGGTTTTTTTCAGTAGTCATGTATGGATGTGAGAGCTGGACAATAAAAAAGGCTGAGTGCCAAAGAATTTATGCCTTTGAACTGTGGTGTTGGTGAAGACTCTTGAGAGTCCCTTGGACTGCAAGGAGATCAAACCAGTCAGTCCTAAAAGACATCAACCCTGAATATTCATTCTGAAGAAGGAAATGGCAACCCACTCCAGTATTCTTGCCTGGAAAATCCCATGGACAGAGGAGCCTGGTAGGCTATAGTCCATGGGGTCACAAAGAGTTGGTCATGACTGAAGTGACTTAGCACTGAATATTCATTGGAAGGACTGACACTGAAGCTGAAACTCCAATCTTTGGCCACCTGATGTGAAGAGCTGACTCATTTGAAAAGATCCTGATGCTGGGAAAGATTGAAGGCAGGAGAAGAAGGGGACAACAGAGGTTGAGATGGTTGGATGGCATCACCAACTCAGTGGACATGAGTTTGAGCAAGCTCTAGGAGATGGTGAAGGACAGGGAGGCCTGCTGTACTGAAGTCCATGGGGTCGCAAAGAGTTGGACACAACTGAGCAACTGAACAACAAAGGGACCAAGTCAGTCAGTTCAGTCGCTCAGTCATGTCCGACTCTTTGTGACCCCATGAACCACAGCACGCCAGGCCTCCCTGTCCATCACCAACTCCCTGAGTCCACCCAAACCCATGTCCATTGAGTCGGTGATGCCATCCAACCATCTCATCCTCTGTCATCCCCTTCTCCTCCTGCCCTCAATCTTTCCCAGCATCAGGGTCTTTTCCAATGAGTCAGCTCTTCTCATCAGGTGGCCAAAGTACTGGAGTTTCAGCTTCAACATCAGTCCTTCCAATGAACACCCAGGGCTGATCTCCTTTAGGATGGACTGGTTGGATCTCCTTGCAGCCCAAGGGACTCTTAAGAGTCTTCTCCAACACCACAGTTCAAAACCATAAAGGGACCAAGAGACCAACATAAAAATGGCTATAACTTGTGAACCTCACTAACAAATTAATTGTATGAGTTATTTCACTTTTTACCCAGCTGTGTCAGCTATATGCCTAGATTGCTCCGGTTTGCCTAGGTTGAAAATCTACAGGATAAATTCAGTCAAGATATTTGTTCTTTTTCATAAGCCCGTTATCCTAGCCCTGCAATTCAAAACTACACAGCAGGACCCAATCTCTCCTGCTGAATATGCACAGTGAGTGTTTCTCTTTCACCTTGTCTTCTGCTTTAAAAATACTAATCTCTGTGGCTGTCAAATTAAGTACTGAGTATTACATGGAGCCATGCAACTTTTTAAAGAGGAAAATGATACTAACAGTTAAGGATTCAAGTATGCAAGGGATCGACTCTTAAATAAGAATCATGTTCTTATACTCTTGTATAAGAACGTGGGATAATCAATCCTTTATGTGTGTCTGTGTTTTCCTTCCTTCTCCCTATTTCTTATTTCTGAGTCATACACTGCATTCCTTAGAATATCTTGGCCGTTTATAAGCCTGAATCAATCAGGCAGTTTGTAAGCATGAAATGGGGTGCATGTATTCAGCTATAAATGAAAATAGCTATTTATCTATCTTTAGATATAACAGTTACTTCAGATAGTACCATTTCAATTATGGATTGTAGATTTTTGCATTAGTTTTCATCTTATAATGTGGACATTTTACTGTCTGTGCTGTGCATTCTCAGTCATGTCCGACTCTTTTCGATCCCACGAACTGTAGCCCACCAGGCTCCTCTCCGTGGGATTCTCCAGGAGAGGACTCTGGAGTGGGTTGCCGTGCCCTCCTCCAGGGCGTCTTCCCCACCGAGGGATTGAACCTGCATCTCTTGCATCTCCTGCATTGGGAGGCAGGTTCTTTACCACTGCGCCACCTGGAACATTTTACTATCCTCTATTAAAATCCTCCTTTGAGATACAGAGCTATAGAAGACCAATTAGAAAAAATAAGTACAGAGGACACATTTTAAAACAGCTTCTTGAGCAGAGGAAAGCAGTTCCTTTTAAACTTAAAATGCTGGACTTTCAAAGAGAGATGCTGGTGCTGGGGTAGGGGAAAGCCTAGCTGTACCATCACAGATAATTGAAAAATTGCCACAAGAATATGACGAGGCATTTATTTTCATTCAAGAATTCCTAAAGATTTTAGCTCCAGAAATTTAAAAAATTTTAGTCAAATCCTGTTCGTGTACCCTGAAAAGAGTCTATTTCAACTATTAGAGTGTTGCTACCATCAATATGAAGGGCTTCCCTAGTGGTTCAGTGGTAAAGAACTCGCCTCCAAGCAGGAGATGTGAGTTCGATCCCTGGGTCGGGAAAGTTCCCTGGGGGAGGAAATGGCAACCCCTTCCAGTATTCTTGCCTGGGAAATCCCATGGACAGAGGAGCCTGGTGAACTACAGTCCATGGGGTCACAAAAGAGTCGTACACGACATTAAGTGACTGAACAACAGCATGATTACCTCTCTATGAAAACTATGGGAGTTTTTCACATATGGAAGGAACAATAGGCCTGCAGTACCCCCAGAGGTTCTCAAAAGGGTATTCTGAGATCCACATGATTACAGAAAATAAAACCATCCTCCTTTTGTTATGCTGTTCAAATGCCTACCAGGATTTAAGCAGGGGCAGGGGAGTGAAAAACGGGAAAATGAGAGGTGGAGGGATCTGCTTGGTAGGACAATGCTACCTACTTGCGTGACGAAATCAGACTTGAATTTCTTGATCCTTAAAACATAGAAAACATTCATTGTTCTGGGGTAGTTTCGCCCTCAGTGACTGCCTAACAGTAACCTGTTTCCTACCAAGGCAGTGCCAACCACAGTCATCTTGTGTGGTCCCAGCTGCACAAAACAACTAGAAGTGCGCCTTCCATCACAGCCTCTAGGCTCCAGTTCGTGTTAAACTGACTATTTTTTCTACCAACCTTACATTGTTGCTGTGATGGTGATGATGATCTTTTGTTTTGTGTTTGGTGCCTGCCTGTTTTCACTGAGATTGCTGTCTAGTTATTTTGAAAATCTACTTGAACTTGAAAATGGCAATATATTTTACCCTCAATTTTACCTTTCATCATTTTAGTCTCCCATAGAATCTAAATGCAAGTGGGCTGAGAAAAGAGTATTGGAGGTGGCTGTCCACACACTGGAGGGAAAATATGCCTACGATCCCATTGCTGTGAGTCACTGACACAGCCCATTAGGATCATTCAGGTCCTAAAGGGAATTTCAAGGGTCTGAACTGCCACCTTCGAATGTCTACATCAATCAAATGAACTGCCCTTTTGTCCAATTCCCATTCACGCGGTACCATAGGGCCACAATTGAAGTGCAACGGCAGTGAGGCTTGCTCAGCCACACAGCATATGAATGGGAATAATTTCTGTTTCTGATGACTGGAAATCCCATTGAGTCATGGTTAGATTAGATGCATCCCTGCCTACGCAAAGGGAAGAAAGAAAAAGCTTTCTTGAGAACTCTTTTAGAATTTCTGCTTCAGTATCTTCTTTCCCAGAGTGTCCTGTATGTAGATTCTCCCTACAAACGATTATATGCTTCTTTTTCATATCTTCTAGCCAAACCACCATGACTTGGGGTTTATCACTTTATCATACTCCTGAACGTATCTGAATGTATCTGACCTCGTGGCAACACAACTCTGAAATACAAGGCTAAAGTGACTGCTTCTTGAACTAGGAGTGAAAAGAATTTATAATACTAGTACTTATTCGCCAGTCCTCTCTGGGACCATGTATAAAATCAATGGACATTCTAGCATCAAGAATTTAGAGATTTTCATACACTGGGATCACAAATAGAGTAGTACCTGGAATAGAACAAGAGAAGGGGCAAAGGAAACTTGTGAACTGTTTTATCTGACATCTCCTGTTATATGCACGCACTTGTCACCTCCTCCGTCTCTGACCTCAGGATGCTCACCGTGTGGGTGATTCTCTGGCCAGCTATGTGACAGCAAAGTGCTCAGTGATGACTGAGGACAGCCAGATGAATATAGAAATGTGGGTAGCTTTTCTAAAATGAAGCAGAGGGTCTTGCTGATTTAAGAAGCCTGGGCTTGTCCAGTTGGTTTTGGTTTTACTGCTGCTTCTGCTGCCACTTCCGCTGGTCCCTTAGCTCCTCCACCACCACTGCTGTGACATGCTGATAGGCCAGGGAAGACGTTAGAGAGGCCCTTGAGAGCAAGGAGTTCCAACCAGTCCATCCTAAAGGAGATCAGTCCTGGGTGTTCATTGGAAGGACTAATGCTAAAGCTGAAGCTCCAATAATTTGGCCACCTGATGAGAAGAGCTGACTCACTGGAAAAGACCCTGATGCTGGGAAAGATTGAGGGCAAGAGGAGAAGGGGACAACAGAGGATGAGATGGCTGGATGGCATCATCAACTCGATGGACATGAGTCTGAGTAAACTCCAGGAGTTGGTCATGGACAGTGAGGCCTGGCATGCTGCGGTTCATGGGGTCACAAAGAGTTGGACACGACTGACGACTGAACAACAGTAACAACGTGAGTAAAATGCCTCCGAAGTCAACAGGCGGATAGTAACAGACAGGTGCTGCCCAGATCCCAGCTAATGACCTGCCCGAGGCCATGGGCCGGGTCACTCCCCAGGCTCCTCTCCCGATCAGACATGGCTCTGTCAGGGAAGTCATCTGAGCGCCAGATGAATTCACTACTCATTGTCTTTCTTCCTATATTTTATCCATGGACAGAAGGTGAACATTACAAGAATAAAACCCACAGGGATTTGGGAATTTGAGAGGATGAGTATGTCATGTTTTTTTAATTTAATGCTTGTCCTTTACATAGGGACTCCTGAACAATCATACCAGCTGTAACATATGCTATTTACAGCCCAGCAAGAAAAGACACTACAGAAAGCATTACAAGTGGCTTTTTTTTTTTTGCTATAATTCACTAATTCACTTATCACGAGGTTTCCCTGCTAGATATCAGTATGCTAAACGGTGGTTCAGCTGTGCTTAGACTTCTGTGTGGCAGTGTTGGTTTGCTTGTATAAATGGTTTAGTAACATTAAAATTAAAGATAGGCTTTTTCCTTTGATAGCTTGATGCGGGAAAAGATAAAACAGAAAGGGGGCCAATCGACATTAGTTCTAACTCGACAAGACTTGGGTTAGTGAACTGTTGTGAACAGCCAAGAAGTTAGTGACATACCACTTCAGATATGATGGATGCTTAGCAATTACTGATCGTACATTGCAGTGACAGAGTTGGCATTGAAGTTGGAAGCTGTTCAGAATGATAAATGGATATGACAATTTATTAAAGACATAGAGCATGATTAGTATTGGATATAGATGCACTCTTTTAAGAAGGCAGAAGGTAAAAGAAAAAAAAACAAATGAAAGAGGAATTTACAATGTGAAAATTAAGTTTTGGTAAGAAAAACACATGCAATACACACCAAATGTCTGAACAAATGCAGAAACTCTAGAAATGGAGCAGCACTGTAGTTTGGGGATAATGAAGACATGCACGAACAGATGTGTCACACACTCTTCATACGTTCACAGCGCCGTCTCTCCCTCTCCTGGCTGGCACCTTCCATCGTGTCCTCCCTCCAGTCACTGCTCTCCCCACTGGGTTCCGTGCTACAGAACAGCCAGGGCCTGTTTGGAGGACCTTCTGAATCTGCTCTGAGACCTCTGATTTCCCTGCAGTCCTTGGCATGAACTTCACATAGTCTGCTTAACTTGTTTGGTCTGAGTTTTACTTTCCCAATTGAAAATGGAGGACCTGAAGTCCTGGACCTAAAGGCATGATAAGGAGAAATTAATCTCTTAAATATGTCTCTTTGTCTTTGGTTGTTGGGTAAACTGATGGAAGATACACACTGTGCCATTGTTCATGATGTAAATATAGCATTAACGAATCTAATATTTTTTTTTAAATGGAAAAAGTGGCAAAATTTTTAAAAGGCCTTATAAGCCCATGAAATAACTAGAAAGACCGTTAAGATTTGTTTTTAAGTGATAATCTAACTTCATTATTTCTTGGAATTTTGATACATGCAAATATTTCTTTAGAGTTTAGAAATCCATTTCTGTCAAAGATATACATATATACAGTTGATGGTATTACTGCCCTACCTGACCAACAGATCTTGTCCACAAATTTCAAGAGTTTGATGCATCGGTTTGGCACTTAACTCTTTCCCTCATTAGGTGGATACTGCAAGGTCTTTGGAAGTGTGAGTCACCAGCTATTTGCAACTCTTCTGTTTTCTGTCTGCACTTATATTTTTTGTGTAGTGAGCAGAAAGCGATGCTCAGGGATACTCAGAGAGAGAGTCTGTGACTGTCTAGGTAGATTATTTTGAAAATTCTCCTCTATCTTTGAAATCAACACCTCCACACACTTAAATTATTAAAGCATTATTACGTACTAATTGGGTTTCCCAGGTGGCTCAATGGTAAAGAATCCATCTGCCAATGCAGCAGCCACAGGAGACGTGGATTCTGTCCCCAGGTCGGGAAGATCCCCACAGGAGGAAATGGCCACCCACTCCAGTATTCTTGCTGGGTTAATCCCAAGGGCAGAGGAGCCTGGTGGGCTACAGTCCATGGGTCGCAAAGAACTGGACACGACTAAGCGACTGTGCACACACGCGTATACTAGTTAGTTATCAGAACCTTCCATAAATTTTTCTCAAGTTGTTATAAATCATCCCCCCTCTCTGGCTATATCCAAAGTTTGGTCTGCTGTGCGTTTTGCTATCACCCTCTTCCTTCCAGATGTTAAACGGTGGCATTCCTCAACATTCCACCCCAGGTCCTCCTCGCCCTTCATGATGCGCTTTACCATGGCAGTCACTGTGCCCTTGACATTATTAGTCTCCACCTTCACTCAGTGACTCAGCCCAGACTTCGTCCCTGAATCACACACAGAACCGTGAGACTCACTGCCTGTGTGCCTTCTCCACTTAAAGAAGTCAAAGCATGGCTTCCAGCTCAGCATCTTCCCTCACCGCAGCCACACCCCACCTTACCCATCGCTTTCCGCTTCAGTGAATCGCACCTAGCGGACTTGGTGTTCAGCCTGGAAAAGACATTTTCCTCCCCTCACCTCCTGCCACTCTGTTCTTTCTAATCATCATCAAATTGTATTGCTTCTTCTACCAAATCTCATGAAAATCCATCTTCCTCCTTTCCATTTGAACTGCCACCAACCTAGCGTGTGCCACAATGCAAAAGTGACCTGTGCGCTTTTCCAAACTAACAGAGCCAACAACGGAAATAGTGAAAATGGTTATGATACCTAATCAAATTAATATACTTGGGGACTTCCCTGGTGGCCCCCTGGGTAAGTGCATGCCCGCCATGCGAGGGGCCCAGGCTCAGTCCCTAGTCAGGGAGCTGATCCAGCGTGAACACCGCAAGTATTAATAAGATGCCATGTGCTACTGTGAAGATCCATGAGCCATGGCTAAGATGTGGCACAGACAAAAGAATAAATATTTTTGAAAAATTAATATACAGATCAACAATATGTCAGCATATTTAGTATATTTATAATTATGCCACTATATATTTATTAATATACTAATAATGAACATTTTGTTGTCAAGTACTATAGGAAGCATTTTTAATTGACTACCTCACTCATTTCTCATCAGCACCAACAAGAAAGGTGCTATAATTACCTTCATTTTCTAGACAAAGACACTCAGATTCAGAGAAGTCAAGCAGCTTGCCCAGCGTACGTCATACCTCTGACCATGCCACAACCTCAAACACACACGCACAAACACCGCCCCTCTCAGCCACATAACGCACATGCGGTGCCTTCCTGCGGCTTCTAAGCTAAAGTTGAAAACCCTGAGAAACTCTCCAGCTTCATCCTCCTTGGTCTCAGTGACCCAGCTGCACCACTGTCTTCTGGTCCCTCAAACGCTCCGCGATCTGGTTCACCGGCAGAGGCTCGGCACATCCTGTGTCCTTCCGCTAGCATGCGTTAGTCAACAATTATTTATTAAAGTCTAAGATAAGTCAGGTATACGGAATTGTATTGAATACCTGAAGATACAGAAAATAGAAGACTGTGGGTGCCAAGTTCCACATGTCTTTATGGTGGAAATCCAATACGCTGGGAACACAGCTGTCATTCTGAACAGGAAACCATCCATTACACTTGTACGCAGAGTTTGTCGCTGTCTTCCCAGCGCCTAACAGCGCCTGCACACAGAGATGCCCAGTTAATGCTTACTGAGGAATATACCACCTGTGCTAGGAGCTCTGTATTCTCCCAACCATTTAAATCCATAAACCTAGAAACAGCCTAGGAAAAACTGGGCTAGTTAGGGAGGAACACTTGCTCTGACAAGAAGACAGAAAGCACCCATCCTGGGTACTGAGGTTTTCAGAGTCATATGCCAGATCAAGTACTTGATCCCATCAAGGAGACATTTAGAAACTGGGGAAGATTAAACCCTTAACTGATTGACTTCGTATTTTCTGCGAATCTAACAAGTGGGAAGACTACCCCAATTCGATTAGTGTCAAATCCAAGTTTACATTCCAATTAAAGCAGGTAATACACACTTGCCAACCACTGCAAAGGAATTTCATCATAAGCTAAACAATATCGCCCTTTTCTCTGAAAACAGCAAAGTGCACGTGTAAAACGAAACACACAAAAATTCCCGTAGATTTTGTTTTTGTTTCCTGTTGTACAACTTTTGTCTACCCATTGGGTTGTCATTTTTTATTCTAATTGATCTCTATTTGAAACATAGAATGTCTTTACATCTCACCCAGGTAATTTGAATAACTGTCATTTTTTAAGACTCTGAATCACATCATGTTACTGTGAATGGAGAACTCTCGGGCTGATGATCATATTAAAGCTGGACACCTGTCTTTTAAGCACAAAGCCACTGCAGTGAAAGTGACTGCTAAAGCTATGGCCCCACTGAAAATACCTAAAAATTCCTGTTCAGACCAAGGCTCCACTGGAAAGGCAAAAAAGAAGAGGAAATAACCTAAGATAGATGGGGACTGACCTACCTCCCAGGAAAGACCAGAGGTAAACCGAGTCCCATGGGCAACGGATAACACTAAGCCCAGTCCTGTCACTGGCAACTGGACTTCCTGCCAATAGGGTATTGGAATCATAGAAAATCATAAAATCATGAAAACACTTTCAGTGAGTTATCTGAGGGCCTTCCCTGGTAGTCCAATGGTTAAGAACCCACCTTCCCATGCAAGGGTCATGGGTTCCCTCTCTGGTTGGGGAACTAAGACCCCACAGGCCTTGGGGCAACTAGGTGTGCACGCCCACAGCCAGGGAAAGCCTGCGTGCCGAAAGGAAGAGGCTCACAGCACAGTCCCATGCAGGGGAAAGATTAAGGTGAGCTGATCATCCAACCAATGTTTCAATAACAAAATGTGTCACAGAAGTTCAGAACATAGGTGCCCATCTCTGAAGACCTACCCATGCTCTCTATTTCTCTCCAGCTGAAAACTGTCAGCAGCCAAGGCAACTATCAAGGTTCCATCCATAACGGGTCTTGGCACTGGACCCTCAAGATGCAGCTACGACTTGGAACCGGATCTGAATTGTGTTTTAATCCAAAAAGTAGAAACAAGAAGGGAACCAAAACATAGCCAAAAGCTAAAACTTAAGGAAAGTGTCTGTTCTCTTTGAAAAGTTGCTAGCAATAATTCATAGCTTTCTGTAAAATTTTCATTTATTATTTATTACATTACTGAATATCATATTAGGAAGAAAACAAATGCTTTTAAAAATCTACTAAATGAAGGAACAGTAGGATAAGGAGCTATAACATGTGCAGGCTCGTTACGCACATTCTTTCCTTCTCTCCTGAGGACAAGCCTGACTATGTACAACTTTTACATTTTTAAAGATTAGCAGCCTTAGGCTCAAAAAAGTTAAGTAACTTACTCTAAATCAGTCAGGTGGAAAAAAGGCTACAAGATAAACATACTTGATATTCTATAATGGAGGCACAGACATTTTTCCCCTGCATGAAGCAGAACTAGACAGATGTGTTTAAGGCATTTAATTTAAGAATCCTTTGGAACTCTCCTTTCTAAAATATCTCCCTCTCTCCAAATATATATATATATATATATATATATATATAATATATAAATATATAATAATAATATATATTATATATATAATAAAGCTATAATTATAATTATAATTATAATATTATAATTAATTATATTTATATATAATATATATATAATATTATTATATATAATATATATTATATATTTATTTATATAATAATATATTTAATTATATTTATCACAACCATTAAGAGCACTTCCCGAGGGCCCAAGTCCTGAGCATCTGACATTTCCAGCTGATGCCCACCTCAGGGGCTTCCCAGGCGATGCTAGGGGTAAAGACTCCGCCTGCCAATGCAGGTGATGTAAGAGACCTGGGTTCAATCCCTGGGTTGGGAAGATCCCCTGGAGGAGGGCATAGTAATCCACTCCAGTATTCTTGCCTGGAGAATCCCACAGACAGAGGAGCCTGGGGGGCTACAGTCCTTGGGGTCACACAGATTCAAACACAACTGAAGTGACTTAGCATGCACGCATGCACACCCACCTCGGATGACTTGGCAACTGAACCCCAATGTTTAACTCTTCCTTGAGAAGGCAATTTTCACTCTTGTATTAAAAGGCAGAGTAGCAGTCACGCAGTGTCTCTCCCTCAAAATGCAAATCCAGTGTAACGTCCAGCTGCTTCACCAGACTCAGCATCCCTCCAGGGAGAGAGTGAGAGATGGGGATCAAGTGCTCCTTCTCGCTGCTCACTGCTGGTCTCTCCAGTTCAGTTCAGTCCAGTCGCTCAGTTGTGTCTGACTCTTCATGACCCCATGGACTGCAGCATGCCAGGCCTCCCTGTCCATCACCAACTCCCGGAGTTTACTCAAACTCATGTCCATTGAGTCAGTAATGCCATCCAACCATCTCATCCTCTGTCGTCCCCTTCTCCTCCCACCTTCAACCTTTCCCAGCATCAAGGTCTTTTCAAATGAGTCAGCTCTTTGCATCAGGTGGCCAAAGTACTGGAGTTTCAGCTTCAGCATCAGTCCTTCCAATGAATATTCAAGACTGATTTCCTTTAGGAGGGACTGCTTGGATCTCCTTGCAGTCCAAGGGACTCTCAAGAGTCTTTACTGGCCTCTCCAATAAAACTCTCCAATGTGACATTGCAGTACCCTTCTTTTACCACCTTGTCTCCATTCAGTAAATGTTAGCTACTCTGAGTTCCCCTACCTTGGAATTGGCTCCTCTAATAAAGGAGGCTGCATAGGAAATGCAGTAGCCTTTGGAAGGACTGCTGTGTTCAGGAAGTTAGCTATGTCAAATGTCCTGCCTGTATACCTACGGATGTTCTCGGCCCATTCTTGTCAGTTTGATGAATGACAAGGTCCTGTCGGGTCTGATGAATGAAGTCTTCTGATATAAAATTGGTGACCAAACTAAGCCTAATCAGAGATGAATTTTTAAGTTAATATTCTCCTAGTCTTTACATGAGTGCAAGTAATTACTTGTGTGTGAATTTTTAGGGATTCAAGGCATAAGCTTAGAAAACACACCTCCAAGAAATCTCAGAAGCCAAAAAGTATAAATGTAGAGACTTGTTTTTGAAAATTTGATCTTCAGAGTTCTGAAGTCTCAGCCTTAAGGTAGATTGAAGATAATTTTACTGACAAAGAGAGAAAAGGAGAAAACAACACCAACAACTATGTTTTGCAGTAAAAGCATTCTGCATCTCGGCTCTGGACTGCTGTTTTCGTAGTGAAGAAACACAATGATTTTCTCATGGTTTAAAAGATGCTGAGGGGAAGAAGAGTGTGCATCCAAGAGCAGGTACCACTAAAAAGCAAGCCCCCGAATTTAAGGTACAGAAGCAAAGCAATAACTTTCCTTTAAAGGAAAGAAGTTAAATCTCTATCTTTCAAACCAATATATACATCTTCATAAACATATAAACAACGCATTCCCACTGAGAGAGAATTTTACAGGCTAAAAACACAAGTGAGAAAAAATATTTTGGGAAATAAATTATAGGTCGTCAGATATACTGGATGCTTCAGCAATAAGGAAACTCCTATTTTCTCCTTACTAGTAAACATTCACATTTTCACACTGAAATAAGTACACTTTAGGGCTCCAAAGCAATAAAGAAACATATTCTCTTAAATTTCCCAACTTCCTACCTCTTAAATACGCCCCATCTTCTCTAGGCGTCCTGAAATGTTGGCCGTCTTATACGTTGCTATTTGATGGAACACAAAATGCAGATTTCTAGGAACACTTGGTGAGGAATGGATGCTATGACTCTGTAAGAAGACCTCTCAAAAGGGGAAAAAGAGCTAAGGATACAGAGGGCTTCAAATTGTGTCTTTGTGATTGACCTACAGGACTCCAGCATGCTGGGATATTAACTGCATGAGTTCCGGTCTGTGGACCTGAAGGTGGGAGGAGGTGGTGAAATGGGAAGAGGTATTGCTACAGAACTGTTGACCAAATGGAGGATCAAGCAGATGGAAGAAACCACATTGCCCACAGTTAATGTTTAGTGAGCCAGAGCCATTTTTCCAATGCATAGCTTAGAGTTAAACTTGTTGTTCAGCCACTTCTTTAAAAGCAGGTCTATCCATACCCCTAATAGACAGTAAAGACTATTCAACCAGGCCTGACCTAGCCTTCCTCTTGAAGTCACTGAGCTCGAGTCCTAGTCCACTCACATCTGCTGCACCCCGGGATGGGTTCACCCCTAACTGGAGCGGGCAATATGCACAACTCCAGGGGGCACTGTGCCGGGCTCTATTGCACGAAGGGTGCAATGTGAGAGGCACCCTGTGCCACCCTGAGGGGCCTCTGCTAGAGGGAAGCTCGGCTCTCATTCTAGCCAGAGACTCCGATCTTTAGAGGCTGTAATGCACTGTGAAAAAATAACAATGCATAAAGGAGATCGCTTTTTCACAGATCAGTGATGAGTGAGTCTCACTTATGTAATGAACCGTAGGCTCTGAGAAGACACCGCACGTCCCAGCCCTGCGGTGCCCACGGGGCTCTGTGGTCCTAACCCGGCCCCGCGTCTCTCCGTCTCTGTCTCTGAGCCGGCGGAGCCCCCTGCTGCTTACCTGCATCGTCTCCCTCTCCTTCCGACCTCTTTCACCTCCCTTCCTGCCCCTACCTTTCACTCCTCTGCTCTGCCCTTCAAGTACTCCCACCGTGTGTCCTTGTCTCTCTCGCCCCTGCCTTCCCACATCCCAGCGGGCACATCTCCACCCGCCTTTTCACTGTCTCTCTGCCTTCCCCTCACTGTGCTTCAATATCCTTTAAAGTAATTTTAAAATTACTTTAGAGCACAGAAAAAGAAAATAAATGGGCATTTCGTATTTGATAGGCATTTAACATCAGGAAAACTGTTGACAGCAGATAGATTACTCAAAAAACATTGTTGGGACGTTAATAATCACATGGATCAACACTTCACATCACATACCAAAAAAAAAAAAAAATTCACACGATTAAAGTGTCCAAAATAAATCCTTAAAAATACTAGAAGAAGAAAAAAAAAAAAGTACTAGAAGATTCCATACCCCCCTCCTAAAATTGAGAGGAAGAAACTCCAAGAGTTCAATTTCGATTAAAGTATTGAAAAAATATGCTATTTTAATATTATCTCTGCTACATCACCACCGCTTTGACTTACCTTCGCATCATTAAAACATGTCTGAAAATATAGACCAGTGGAAGGAAACTAGAGCTGTTAATAAACATGTCAGAGCCTAGATCAGGGAGTACAAACCATAATCCGTGTTTAAATGTCAGGGCTCTCTCAAACGCTATTTGTAAGTGTAGCTTAACTGGAACTAATATCAAGACATCAATTTTCTTAAAATGGTAACACTAGAAACTCCAGTATCACACAAAGTACCAGCATCACCCGACCCATTTTTGCTCAGATGCTGATTTATCAGAGTAAGGCAGGGCCTCCTGCACTGTTTCCACAAGTTTATCTGCAGCTGAAACCATGATTAGGACACGTGACAACAAGGAATGTTACTTGAAATGTTAGAAAAAGGTTTTCTTAAAACAAAAATTTCTAACTAAAATTCAAATGCACCTTGAAAATAATTATTTTTAAGAATAATAACAAAAAGAATAGAAGAAAACTTTTGAGGCGATGAATAGACTTTATGGCATAAGTGCTATAATGGTTTCCCAACTGCATACTTATCAATCTGTAAGCATTAAATATGTACAGTTTTGCACGCCAGTCATACCTCAGTAAGGGATTTTTTAAAAAGGGAAAAATAAACAGTAGGAGAAATGTGACAACATTTTAATCTCAAAATGGAAAGAATTTTCCTAAACAGACTTGAGAAATCCATAAACCAGAATCAAAAATGGAGAGAAAATTTAAAATGTACTCATCATTTCTTATATTAATATTTTATAGACCTTGGAAGGATACACTGTGATTAATAATAGGGAGAGATAGGGGTAAACTAGGCAAATGTAGGTCACTATGGAAGAGAAGCTTTCACTGTAATAAAAGTGATTTATATTACACAATAATACCTATTTTAAGCACGAGGAAACACTTTCTGAGAAAGGAATACTTGCTCATGATAAAATATCTAGAAGGTGATGAAGCCAAGATTTGACTCAAAAAAGGAAAACTGAGTTAAACAAAGTGGCACATGATTATGGGTAATTCATAGGATTCCAAAATGTTATGTTAGAATAACAGAAATATTTTGAATAGTGCGTCACCTCACCTTACAGTAAAACGTAGAACTCTGTTCTTCATGGAATCCTGCGTTTTGTTCACATCTTTCCTTTGATACCGTTTCATCAGTGGTTTTTTCAGAGGAAGAACACAGGCATCCACGGAAGGGAAGAACAGTTTGGAAAGCACGCTGGCAATTCTCCAGCCTATATATTTGGAGAAATTTTCATCCCCTATATTTGATGAGACTTTTGTATTATAACTTGTGAAAGGATCAGTTGGGTCATTTATCTCTGCCTGTTTAAAGAAAAAGAAAAAGTAACGACATAGAATGAAATGAGAGAAAAAATAATGCATTATTAAATAAAAGGCAAAATGTATATTTTCTTTGACTAGGAAAGAAATATTCTTCCTATTAAATAAAAATAAGCTTTAAAGAGAAAAATGCATTTTCTCAAAAGATTTTAAAAATCATAGCAAGAATTTTCAACAAAAAAAACTATTAAGCATGAAGGAAATTAGTCTTGAAATTTTTTAAATGATATAATTTCTATTTTAAATCTATATACTCCCATACAAGAATTTCATAAGTGTTTATAATACTTAATAAGAAAGTAAGCAATCAGTTGAAGCATTGATAATATAAACGTTTTATTAGGTCAGAATTTCATTTCTCTCTGTGTAATCTAAGCTTTCCTTGAAGTCAACAGAAAATTTCTATAGCATGAAATCTGAGTTAAGTAAAAAACAAAAAGGGCTTTTTCTTTTTTAATTAGTTTATTTATCTATTTTTTTAACTTTACAATATTGTATTTGTTTTGCCATACATTGACAAGAATCCACCATGAATGTACATGTTTTCCCCTTTCAGAACCCCCCTCCCACCTCCCTCCCCATCCCATCCCTCTGGGTCATCCCGGTGCACCAGCCCCGAGCACCCTGTATCATGCGTTGAACCTGGACTGGCGATTCGTTTCACATATGATAATTTCCATGCTTCCATGCCATTCTCCCATATCATCCTGCCCTCGCCCTCTCCCATAGAGTCCATGATACTGTTCTATTTATCTGTGTCTCTTGTGCTGTCTCGCATACAGGGTTATCTTTACCGATCTACTAAATTCCATATACATGCATTAATATACTGTATTGGTGTTTTTCTTTCTGGCTTACTTCACTCTGTATAATGGGCTCCAGTTTCATCCACCTCATTAGAACTGATTCAAATGTATTCTTTTTAATGGCTGAGTAATATTCCATTGTGTATATGTACCACAGCTTCCTTATCTGCTGATGGACATCCAGATTGCTTCCATGTCCTGGCTATTGTAAACAGTGCTGCGATGAACATTGGGGTACACGTGTCTCTTTCAATTCTGGTTTCCTCAGTGTGTATGCCCAGCAGTGGGATTGCTGGGTCATATGGCAGTTCTATTTCCAGTTTCAAAAAGGGCTTTATAGTTAGCTTGTATTGAAAATGTTACAAGATTTAGCTTTATATTGAATTATGTCCAATACAGAAACACACACACACACACAAACTCCACAATATCTAAGCAATTTTTATTCAGGTAAGAGCAATTTTCTGAATTTTCTTATTTATGTCCAATAATATCCATGACTGATTTTCAATTATACCTTCTTCTGAAACAGCTAAAGGCACATTTTCTTCAGCTGGAATCAGTGAAAATAAGTGAAGATGTAAGTTTCACAATGTCCTGTATTCTGGTTTTAGTGTTCACAATGTGTTAATATTAAAACTCTTTCTCATAACTAAGTGAGGCACTGCCTCCTTTTCTTTGTTTTCACAGTTTTATTTAATATTATCCATCTTTAGGCAGCTCATTACTAGTCACTCAGGATTCATTTTAAATATCTGTAGATCCTACGGTAGAAAATGAAGAATGAAAAATGTTTTTATTCATATGAACATCTAATTAACCTCTTTAGGATTCCAAGATTAGGACTAGCACAGTGAAATTACTATTTAAAGACTGACAATTGCATTATCTCGGCTTCCCTGATGGCTCGGCAGGTAAAGAATCTGCCTGCAATGCAGGAGACACAGGAGACACAGGTTCAATCCTTGGGTCAGGAAGATCCCCTGGAGAAAGAAATGACAACCCACTCCTGTATTTCTTGCCTGAATAATCCCATGGACAGAGGAGCCTGGTGGGTTACAGTTCAAAGGGTTGGAAAGAGTCAGACATGACTGACTGAATGATTTCATTATCTAGACAAAATTACAGTGGAAAAAATGAGAACAAGCTTATGATAAAGACTGAAAAAGTAAAGGTTTAAACCAATGAGGAAAACAGAAAAAGGCAAAGTAAATAATACAGAAGACTGAAAGGATAAGAAAGAGTTACAGGCAAAACACATGCAAAAAGGATGTGGTGAAAATCATGCAAGTGTGTAAGCACCAAAATAATGAAAGGAAGACAAAGTAGCCTCAACGTGCTGGACAATTAACAGCGACCTTTAAAACAGAGGGCTATATTTTCACTATTTCAGAAAAAGAACATTATCACCAGCCTTTATTGATACATACTTACTCTTAAATATCTTTGATTTCCATTATCTCTGGATATTGAAATCAGTATACAATTCTGTTTATACTATTCCCAGTTGTGTACCTTGCTTATTAACCAGGTCAAAATCATGGAAAGAGCACTCAATTAGAAACAAGAAATTAAATGTAATGCTCAAAATTCTCCAAGCCAGGCTTCAGCAGTACGTGAACCGTGAACTTCCAGATGTTCAAGCTGGTTTTAGAAAAGGCAGAGGAACCAGAGATCAAATTGCCAATATCCGCTGGATCATCGAAAAAGCAAGAGTTCCAGAAAAACATCTATTTCTGCTTTATTGACTATGCCAAAGCCTTTGACTGTGTGGATCACAATAAACTGTGGAAAATTCTGAAAGAGATGGGTATACCAGACCATCTGACCTGTCTCTTGAGAAACCTGTATGCAGGTCAGGAAGCAACAGTTAGAACTGGACATGGAACAACAGACTGGTTCCAAATAGGAGAAGGAGTACGTCAAGGCTGTATATTGTCACCCTGCTTATTTAACTTATATGCAGAGTACATCATGAGAAACACTGGGCTGGAAGAAGCACAAGCTGGAATCAAGATTGCCAGGAGAAATATCAATAACCTCAGATATGCAGATGACACCACCCTTATGGCAGAAAGTGAATAACTAAAGAGCCTCTTGATGAAAGTGAAAGAAGAGTGAAAAAGTTGGCTTAAAGCTCAACGTTCAAAAACTAAGATCATGGCATCTGGTCCCATCATGTCATGGGAAATAGATGGGGAAACAGTGGAAACAGTGTCAGACTTTATTTTTTTGGGCTCCAAAATTACTGCTGATGGTGATTGCAGCCATGAAATTAAAAGACGCTTACTCCTTGGAAGGAAGGTTATGGCCAACCTAGATAGCATATTAAAAAGCAGAGACATTACTTTGCCAACAAAAGTCCGTCTAGTCAAAGCTATGGTTTTTCCAGTGGTCATGTATGGATGTGAGAGTTGGACGGTGAAGAAAGCTGAGCACCGAAGAATTGATGCTTTTGAACTGTGGTGTTGGAGAAGACTCTTGAGAGTCCCTCGGACTGAAAGGAGATCCAATCAATCCATCCTAAAGGAGATCAGTCCTGGGTGTTCATTGGAAGGACTGATGTTGAAGCTGAAACTCCAATACTTTGGCCACCTCATGCAAAGAGTTGACTCATTGGAAAAGACCCTAATGCTGGGTAGGATTGGGGGCAGGAGGAGAAGGGGACGACGGAGGATGAGATGGTTGGATGGCATCACCGACTCAATGGACATGGGTTTGGGTAGACTCCGGGAGTTGGTGATGGACAGGGAGGACTGGCATGCTGCAATTCATGGGGTCGCAAAGAGTCGGACACGACTGAGCGACTGAATTGAACTGAGGACACTCAGTAGCTGTTATGATTTTTAGGACATTATTTAAGGTCTCAAAGCCTGCATGTCCCATCGATAAAATGGTAATCACAATACCTGGGCTTCTGCTCTGTTTCTGTGGATTAACTTTTTCATAAGAAAAGGTAGTTCAAAATCAATAACACCATATAGTTGGACAAACATATTACTAAGAGCTCTTCCATTGCTAAAAGAATATGAATGAATACGTGTCTGAGTAAATGAATAAACCAACAGAAAGTGTCTTCTCAGCACATAATCCCTGGTAACTACATCGTTCCCCGGAGAGCACTGCTGAGCATCACAGAACCTTCACGCCCTTCTCGCTCCGTCTCACTTGGCTGCGCTTTGCCTCCTCCCCTCCTGGACGGGTTGTAGACCCAGAGGCCAGCTCCCCCACCAGAGCAGCATGAAGACAGGACCACCGCCTCTGCTGCGGTCCCTACTTGGAATCTCAGCTTAGATTTCCCAGGCATTCGACCTATGGCCATGCAATGTCAAACACTGGTCAAATGCGTATCAGCCTTATCTATCAAAGGTTTTGTTTGTTTTCCTGCAGGAAGAAGCCAGGGAAGAAAATGGACTTTGCCATCAGAAGGATCTGAACTCAGGTCTAGCTCTTCCACTTACTAATTAGGGATGCAACTTGCAGAGTTTAGTTAACCTCTCCAGGTCTATGTTTTGGGTTCAGTTTGGTTCCACCGTGTTTTTCATTTGTGATGTAGAGATAATAATAACCACTCCTTAGAGCTTTGTGAGGGTTCACTTAGACAACAGAGGGTGATCTGTGTAGCCAGCAGTGAGATGCTCAACAGGCAGCCAGTTCTTTCAGGGGTACCCCAAGGCGGACGCTGACGCTCGGGCTTTCGTGAGATGCTCCCACCAGCGACCTAGAGAAGCCTGATCCACCCTCTTCGGCCAAAGACAAGTTTGTTACATAGTCACTTTTATATTAGCAAATTTATCAGACAGGATTATTATTATACTTCCAGAGTAATCTCTATTCTAAAGAATCTTCTTTCTTTTTGAGCTATTATCCTGTTTTTTGTTTTTTGTTTTTTTTGACCACAATGCAGAGCATGTGGCATCTTAGTTCCCAGACCAGGGATTGAACCCATACCCCTAGCATTGCAAGCGCAGAGTCTTAACCATGGGGCCACCAGGGAAGACCTGTTATTCTCATTTTAAAATTCAGAGACTATGAATTTATTTATGCCAATGATGAATAGGTATGAATCAATACATCTTAGAAGTAAATTTACCCAAAATATTAATGACCACTTTTTAAAGGAGACTCCAAAATCATGGAACCACTCTTTAGTCTGCCAGTGAGCATTACCCCAAGTTTCGTCTTTACACATTAACACTCTTATCATGTGTCCCTATTTTTTAACAATGCCATGTGGGCTTTAACATTCAGGATTCTTCTTATTGCATTGTTGAAACTTGATACATTTTATTAAGAAACATGGCAATTTTTGATTACCTATGTTAGTTTTACTGATTTAGTGTTAAAATTGGAAAAGTGGTACTCCTGAAGAATATTTCTCTCACACACAGATTGCAGCCACATGCAAGGTCAGATTCCCATCCTTCTGTCTTTATTTTGGGCATAATGATGGTAAAAATCATGATTCATTTAGGCTGGCAAGAAGATGGGTAACTCAGAGCAGGTGAGATTACCCAAAGAATTGTGATATAGTAGCAACACAAAAGAAAATAAAATCCTGTCCAGATTTCTGCATTTTCCACCAGTATTTAGGGAACTGTAGTAAACACACTAAAATTCAAGCTAATTCACACTACCCTTGACATGAGAAAGTAAAAGAGAAGGAAATAGCATCCTAAGGCACTCAGCATAGCCTGCAGCAAACACTGTCTCCATCTCATTGCCTCTGTTTTTGGTCTCCACTTGTCCTTAAGTAGACTCAGAGCTGAGAACATCTAACTTATTTGTGAAAAAATATATAATTTTTCTTCAAAGTTCAAAATTTAAATGAAAGTGACTCACTGGTGATCTAAAAGATTATTTCCTCCAGGAGTTATAACATCTCACACAGGAAGACAGCAGTTACTAAAAATTTTGGTCCTCAAACCATTATTATTGTCATCGCCTAGGGGCATGCTATAAATAGAGAATTTTAGGCCATACTCCTAAATGTGTTAAAGTTTAAAGACCACTATTACAGTAGATCAAGAAAAGGAGTAGATGGGAACATCCATTTCCCACTTTACAAACTGAGTGAGCTTGCACACGTTACTTAACCTCTCTGAGCATGCTTCTTTGTTCCTAAAATGGAATGGTAATACTACTCTCCTCCCTAGGTGCCTGTAAAAATTAAATACAAGAATTGAATATATCTTCTAGCATAGTGTCTGACACACAAAAGTTCTTCAATACATACTAGTTTCTTGTTTATATCTAATTTTAGAGGCAGGGTGGCATGGGGATGGCAGCACCTTTGGAGTGAGCTCACCATAGATACATCCACCACTACTCACTTATTTTAATCGTGTTTAGACTCAGGTCCCCGTCTGTATGAGTGGCGATGGTAGTGGGAATTACGAGGTTTAGATGAGTTACTCAAGGTAGGATACTTAGCACAGTGGCTGGTGCGTTGTAAAAACTCTACAAATATTTTTGTTTTCTTAAAACAATGTGTCTATTATACTGGAATTCTATTGATAAGTATTTAAAGAAACTCTACACTTCCAAAAATGCATCTCCCTTTCCCCACTCAAGAGTTTCCATTTATGTCAGAAGAAGAACCACGTGTGGGGGAAGAGAGAGAGAGATACTGAGAGAATGGAGACGAATGGGGCTGTTGTTCGGCTTTGCTGCTTTATGGAGTACATTAGGAGTATGGAAATGTCATTAAGAATAAAAACAAATTTTATTTTAAAGATCTCACCATGAAATGTTAACCACCAAGTGCTTACCTAATGAGTCAAAGGTACTCTGAATAAAGTCACATATTCATTTTAGCTGTACATATTTCCTTTTGATATTTTAGGTCATGTACCAGATGGCAGAGAGCATTTATACATGATGACTTTTCCTTGACGTGCCAACATATGCTGCTGAATTGCCTATACAGAGGAGCCTTGCTCATTGCAAGTCTCCCTGGAAGTATTTCAAACAAAGCACATCAATTAACATTTGTTTATTATGCCGCTGTGAGTATATGACAGTTTTTGATTTCTTTCCCAAATACTCAGGCAACAGTTGGGTTTATATTGAATTTGTCAGATAAAGGGCTCATGTTTAGGGATCTATTTAGAAATGTTTTTCACTTCAAATGCTATTAAATATCTCACTTCTCATCTAACCTCCATTAAGCATCAAATTTTGTGAACAGATATAAAAAGAATTATAGATGATAGAATGTTATTATGGATTTAAAAAAAAAATACAAGACATGAAAGTACACAACACAGTTAAGGATTTACCAGTGATGTCGATAAATTCAGGGTTTAAATATAGACTTTAAATTATTAAATTCAGCAGATTATCATATGAATTGCATATATATTTTTAAAGTATAAAAAGAGAAAATCTCTCTTAATTCCATAAATATACAAGTATCATCAATCCTTCTGAAATAAATCCTTCTCAGTCTAATGTAGCCTATAATTAATGCTGTGAATAACCCTGTGTAGGTAATATGATGATTACCTTACATGAGGCAAGTATCTGGGAGCAAGGTATTAGGAAGGAAAGAATAAACAAAGGTTTTCTATAATCACACTTATTTGCATTAACTGAAATAAGAGTAGAATAAATATTTTAGATCAAAGCATCTGAGGCACAAGGCTTCACTGTATAGTTTTTTTTTTTTTTTTTAATATGTTCTCTGTTCACGTTGAGCAGTGAGGAAAGATCTGAAGACTAACAGAGGTTTTACCACTTTGTATAAGTAAGTTTCTATTTTATGCTATAGAATTTGTTCCCCAAAGAGATGTGAAGGTGAAGTGACAGTGATAGTGTTAGTCACTCAGTCATGTCCAGCACTTTGTGACCTGTGGACTGTCCACTCTTTGGGACCCCATGGACTGTAGCCCGCCAGGCTCCTCTGTCCATGGGATTCTCCACGCAAGAACAAGGAAGTGGGTAGTCATTCCATTCTCCGGGAGATCATCATGATCCAGAGATCAAACCGGGGTCTCCCTCATTACAGGCAGATCCTTTGTCTGAGTCACCAGGGAGGCCCCAAGAATACTAGAGTGGGCAGCCATCCCTTTTCCAGGGATCAGACAGAGGTCCCCTACACTGCAGGCAGATTCTTGACCGTATGAGCCACCAGGGAAGCACCAGGACAGTAATGTAAGTGGTTCAATGAAATGTAGGAATTAGTGACTAATTTTTTAAAACTAGGGTTATTTAGGAGTAAGTAACTAGCCTTTCTATTTTATTACTGTAAATATTTTGCCATTATAGGGCCAAAGAAAAGGAAAGAAAATCTTGATTATATCATGCTTATGTTCTACTGTAAAATTAAACCTATAAAGATAAATTGTGTAGAAAGTATTCAGACAAGACAGTACAATTTTAATAAATTCAAAATATTTGCTCTAACGTATTACACCTATAGACCAAATGTGCTCATTCTTTTGAAATCACCTTGCTTTATTTTATTCATATATGTGATTTAGTTGTTTAAGTTATTCCACAGTACCATTATTAACTCTCTTAAGAATAGGCAGACTTTTAAAATATAAAATAAATGAGTATCACTTTCCCCAGAAAAATTAAGTATAAAAGGGAGCTTCAGCTGTAGAATTTAAGGAAGTTAGAAGATCACAGGGGAGTAATATAAGAACAGTGTTGCCCAGGGATGGCAGAGAGAAAACGTGGAAACTGCATAGATGCTAATCTCTCTGGGCTCCAAAATCACTACAGACGGTGACTGCAGCCATGAAATTAAAAGACTCCTGCTCCTTGGAAGAAAAGCAATGACCTAGACAGCGTATTAAAAAGCAGAGACATTACTTTGCATGGAAAGGTCCGTCTAGTCAAAGCTGTAGTTTTTCCAGTAGTCATGTAGGTATGTGAGAGCTGGACAATAGAAAAGGCTGAGCACTGAAGAACTGATGCCTTTGAACTGTGGTGTTGGAGAAGACTCTTGAGAGTCCCTCGAACTGTAAGAAGATCCAACCAGTCCATCCTAAAGGAAGTCAACCCTGGATATTCACTGGAAGGACTGATGCTGAAACTGAAGCTCCAATACTTTGGCCACCTGATGCAAAGAGCTGACTCAGTGGAAAGACCCTGATGCTGGGTCTTGAAGATTGAAGGGGATGGCAGAGGATGAGAGGGTCGGATGGCATCACTGACTTGATGGACATGAGTTTAAGCAAACCCTGGGAGATGGTGAAGGATGGGGAAACGTGGGGTGCTGCAGTCCATGGGGTCGCAAAGAATCGGACATGACTGAGCAACTGAACAGAACATCAATCACTTTGGTCTTTTGAATAATTAGCTTTGGAGAATTTAAAGGAGTTAGTTTAGACATTGTTAGTACTGAATCTAGTATAGACATGTTAATATGTAACTTGACATTAAAATTATATTACCTTGAGCCTTCCCTAGTGGTTCAGTGGTTAAGACTCCACGCTTTCATTGCAGGGGGCCTGGGTACAATCCCTGGTCAGGGAACCAGATACCACATGCTGCAACTAAAGAGTCTGTGTGCTGCAACTAAAAAAAAAAACACAAAAAAAGACTATGTGCCACGGTGAAGACTCAAGATCCCACATGTGGCATAGCCAGACAAATAAATAGTTTTAAAATTTATACACTAGCTAAAAATAAGTTGGAAAAATTTGATGACTAAAGTCATAAAAATGATTCAAGGAAAACATTATATAGGAAAAGAATAACCAGCAATTGGTTAGACACTTTGTCCTATCCATACCAAAATAGAATTCTTGGCCAACAAACCTACCCTTTAGAATCAAACTGAATAAAACCCTTCTGTCAGCGAAAACTGACAGAATTAGCCACCAGCCAATGCTCATGAAAAGAATATGAAAGGATTTTCTTTGAGCAAAAGAAAAATAATCCCATATAGAAGGCCAGCAATTCAAGAAGAAAAGGTAAAGAAAGAAACAAGTAAATATATCAGTAAAGCAAAAGTATATTGAGTGTATAAAACAACTCTAACATGTTGGTATCTGTAAACACACACACGTGCACACCGCTTACACATACAGAAACAATTTAAATGCTCAACAGAAAACGTGCACACCGCTTACACATACAGAAACAATTTAAATGCTCAACAGAAGACGTGCACACCGCTTACACATACAGAAACAATTTAAATGCTCAACAGAAGACGTGCACACCGCTTACACATACAGAAACAATTTAAATGCTCAACAGAAGATGTGCACACCGCTTACACATACAGAAACAATTTAAATGCTCAACAGAAGACGTGCACACCGCTTACACATACAGAAACAATTTAAATGCTCAACAGAAGACGTGCACACCGCTTACACATACAGAAACAATTTAAATGCTCAACAGAAGACGTGCACACCGCTTACACATACAGAAACAATTTAAATGCTCAACAGAAGACGTGCACACCGCTTACACATACAGAAACAATTTAAATGCTCAACAGAAGACGTGCACACCGCTTACACATACAGAAACAATTTAAATGCTCAACAGAAGACGTGCACACCGCTTACACATACAGAAACAATTTAAATGCTCAACAGAAGACGTGCACACCGCTTACACATACAGAAACAATTTAAATGCTCAACAGAAGACGTGCACACCGCTTACACATACAGAAACAATTTAAATGCTCAACAGAAGAAGTGTATAAAAGAAATAAAACTTGTTAAAATATTATAAGACCCTTTTATGGCCCAGGAAAACATAAATCCCCTACATTAGAATGAAATAATGAAGGATTCATTTTGAATCATTGGAGCAACAATAAAAGACTGCATGACTACAAAATAAAGAAGCAGAGAGGCTAGGATGGAGTAGTATAATTAAAAATCGTCCTAAAGGGCACAAAACTAGTTTTAAAAAAAGGATAGAGGACAACCAGAAAGTAAGTAACAAAGTGGCAACAAGTACATAACTAACAATAATCACTTTAAATGTCTATCGATTAAATTCTCCAATCACAGCACATAAGGTAGCTGATTGGATTTTTAAAAAACAAGACCTATCTACATGTTGCCTACAAGAGACTCTACAGCTAAAGACAAATGCAGACAGAAAGTGGGGATAGAAAAATATGTTCCATGCAAACAGATGTGAAAAGAAAGCTAGGATAGCAATAATCATATCAGAAAAGTAAACTTGAAAGTCAAAGTCTATAATAACAGACTAAAAAGGACATTATATAATGACAAAGGGATCAATACAAGAGGATGTAACATTCGTAACCACGCATGCACCTAATACAGGGGCACCTAAATATATAAAGCAAATGTTAACAGACATAAAGGGAGAAATTAACAACACGGTAGTAGTAAGAAGCCTTGACATCCCCCTTACATCAATAGACAGAGATCCAGACAGAAAATCAATAAGAAAACACTGGTCCTAAATGACACGTTAGACCAGTTGAACTCAATATAGATATTTCAGGATATTTCATCCAAAAGAGTCAAATACATACTGGATTCAAGTGCATATGGAAAGTTCTCCCAGACAGATCATGTACTAGGTCTAAAAACAAGTCTCAACAAATTTTAGAGGATAAAAGTTATATCAAGTATCACTTTTGACCATAACAATATGAAACTAGAAAACAATTATAAGAAGAAAAATGGGAAAAACACAAACACACGGAGACTAGGCTGCGTTCTACATGCCAACAAAAATCAGTGGCTCGAGCAAGAAATAGGCCGCGTTCTACATGCCAACAAAAATCAGTGGCTCGACCAAGGAATCAAAGGGACAATCAGAATCCACTTCAGACAAATGAAAATCAAAACAGAGTTTTCCCAGATCTGTAGGATATAGCAAAAGCACTTCTAAGAGAGAAACTTTTAGCAGTAAGGCCTACTTCATTAAGCAACACAAATCTCTAATAACCTAAATGAGCATCTAAACAAATCAGAAAAAACAAACAAAGGCCAAAGGAAGCAGAAGAAATAAAACAATAAAGGTAATAAGAAAATAAATAAAATATAGACCAAGAAAACAACAGGAGAGATCAGTGAAACCAAGAGCTGATTTTGTTTTGACAAATAAACAAATTTGATAAGCCTGCAGCTAGGCTCATTGAAAACAAAAAGACAGGATACAAATAAATAAGAAATGAAAGAGGAGAAATTACAGAAAAAATCATAGGAGAATACTATAAATAGTTAAGTGCCAACAAATTGCATAACCAAGACAAAGGGATAAACCTTTAGAAACATATAACCTATAATCTATCAAGATTAAATCAGGAAGAAATAGACATTCTGAACAGATTGATTACTAGAAATTAAATTTAATCAGGAATCAAAAATCTTCCAAAAAATTCCAGGAACAGATGTATTCATAGGAAAATTCTACCAAATATAAAAAGGAGAGTTAATACCTATCCTCAAACTATTCCAAAAAACTAAAGAGGAAGGAACACTCCCAAATTCATTCATTCATCCACCATTACCTCATGTCAAAACCAGACACTACAAAAAAGAAAAGTACAAGTCACTGTCTTTGATGAATATGGATGTAAGAATCCTCAACAAAATATTGGCAAACTTAATTCAGGAAATATAAAAAAGACCATACACCGTGAACAAGCGAGATTTTATTCCAGGAAAGCAAGTATAGTTAACTTAAGCAACTCAATCAACGTGATACCCCACATTCACAAGATGAAGGATAAAAATCACGTGACCATCTCAGTAGACACAGGGAAAGCATCTGACACAATTCAACACCCATCCATGATAAAAATTCTCAACAAAGTTGGTACAGAGGGAAAATATCTCAACAAAATAAAGGCCATTTATGAAAACCCATAACTAACATCATACTCAATGGTTAAAAAAAGAAAGCCTTTCCTCTAATATCAGTAACAAGGATGCCCACTCTCACCATTTCTATTTAACATAGTAGTGGAAGTCTTAGCCATAGCAACCAGACAGAATAAATAAAAGGCATCCAAATTGGAAGGGAAGAAGTGAAACTATCATTATTTGCAGGTGTTGTTGTTTAGTTGCTAAGTTGTGTCTGACTCATCTGCAGGTGATGCAATACTATATATAGAAAAACCTAAAAGTACACACACACAATTAAAACTAATAATTGAATTCAGTAACGTTGCAGGCTACAAGATTAATATACACAAATCTGTTGCTTTTCTATACACTAATAATGAACTATGTGAAAGAAAAATTCAAAAAAATAATCCCATTGAAAACTACATCAAAAAGAATGAAATACCCATGAATAAACTTAACCAAAGAGGTGAAAGACATATACTCTAAAAACTATAAGACACTGGTCACTGGTGAAGGAACTTACATATGATATGAATACATGGAAAGGTAGCCTGTGCTAACCGGTTGGAAGAATGTTGTCAAAATTTCCATCCTACCTACTCAAAGCAACCCACAAATTTAATGCAATACCCGTCAAAATATCAGTGATATTTCTCACAGAATTAGAACAAATAATTCCAAAATTTGTATAGAACCATGGAAGACCCCACATGGCCAAAGCAATCTTAAGAAAAAAGAACAAGCCTGGAGATATCATGCTTCCTGACTTCAGAATATACTACAAAAATGTTAGTCGCTCAGTCATGTCAGACTCTGCAACCCCATGGACTGTAGCCGACCAGGCTCCTCTGTCCGTGGGATTTCCCAGGCAAGAACACTGGAGTGGGCTGCCATTCCCATCTCCAGGAGATCTTCCTGACCCAGGGATTGAACTGCGGTCAGTAATCAAAACAATATGGTAATGGAATGGCCAGAATAGAAAGCCAAGAAAGAAACCTATGCACATATAGTCAATCAATTCATTAGAAAGCAAGCAAAAACATACAATGGAGAAAAGGCAATCTCTCAAAGAAGCAGTGTTGGAAAAACTGGACAGGTACATTAAAAGAATGAAATTTGAACATTTTCTTATACCATATTCAAAATAAACTCAAAATGAACTCTAGACCTAAAATATAAGACTAGAAACCATAAATCACCTGGAAAAAATACAAGCAGTACACTCTTTGATGTAAGTCTTGGCAATATTACTTCGGATCTGTCTCTTCAAGCAAGAGAAACAAAAGTGAAATAAACAAATTGACCAAATTACACTTAAATGCTTTTGCAGAGTGAAGAAAGACAACAACAAAACAAAAAGACAACCTGCTGAATGGGAGAAGAAATTGGCAAATGACGCATCTGATAGGAGTTAATATCCACCTACTGAATGGAGAAGAGACTGGCAAACGAAGCGACTGATAGGAGTTAATATCCAAAACATACAGAGTTCACAGAACTCAGTATCAAGAAAACAACTCAGTTAAAAAATAAATATATATATTATATATAACACATACATATATATAACTATTACTTAGTTATAGAAAAGAATGAAATTTTGCCATTTGCCACAACATAAGTGGACCTGAAGGGTATTATGCTTAGTGAAGTAAGTCAGAGTAAAACGAACACTGTATATTTTCACTTACATATGAAATCTAAAAATTAAAAGAAATGAATGCATATAGGAAAGCAAACAGACTTAAAGAGAATAAACTAGTGATTGCCAGTAAGCAGGAGAGTGGGGCAGGGGCAAGAGAGGGGAGGCCGACTAAGAGGTACAAACTAGCAGGAATAAAACAAGATACAAGGATACAATGCACAGCACGAAGAATACGACCAGTATTTCAAAATAACTTTAATGGAATATGATTTATAAAAATATCGATCACTATGCTGCATACCTGAAGTTAACATAGCACTATAAATCAAATAAAGTTCAATAAAAAAGAATGGAATTGAAAAGGAGGGGGAAAGGAGAGCCAGGAAAAGGAAGTAAAAATAGAATAGTAAATAATAAGGTGTAGCAATAAACACAGATGCATTCTAATGGCATTAAGTGCAAATAGAATAAGGATTCAAATGCAAGGTCAATAATTTTCAGGCTAAAAAATACGCTTGTCTAAAGATATATACATATAAGGATTCAGAGAGCTTGAAATTTAAAAAACGGAAATAGATACTCCATGCAAATACTAACCAAAAGGCCCATAATAAAAGAAAGGTATAGTGGTTATATTCATAATAGAAAAGATACAGTTTTTATAAAGAAGAACATTCCATCATGATGAGACTATTGTCCCTGAGACATAATTAAACTAGAAATCAAAAATCATAAACTTAACAACAAATCTCTGCATACGTAGTCATTAAAAAATCTTCAATAACCAATGGTTCAAAATAGAAGTCATAAGTATCAGTATCAAGAGAATCAAAACTTGTTTTTCATAAACTCTTGGCATAACAGGCTAAAAAGAGAACAAAAGAGACAACATTATGACAGATTCTAAATATGTTAAATATCACAGACGGGTATTGCGAGCAATATTATAAAATACCTTTAAAATGGAGACGGCGTAGATACATCCTTAGGGAGGAAAAATACAACCAAAACGGAAGCAAAGAGAAATAAAACCTAGGAAGACACACGACTGAAAATTTATTCTACAAATCAAAATCTTCTCTATAAGTGTTCATGATCAAATGTCCTCACTTGGAAATTCTACAAAATTACTAAGGAAGAAATCATGACACTCAGACAAAATTCTTTCAAAGAATAAAAAAAAAAAAAAGGATAACCACTTCCAAATACATTGTATTAGTTCAGCATAACTTTGATACAAAATCTTATAAGAAAACATTATAAGAGAAACATTATGGGTGCAATATCTTAAGCAAAATAATATCAAAGCAAATACAGCCATATTAAAAACATTACTACAGCATCAACAAGTGTTTTTCTTACAGGAATGCAGTGACTATTCAACATAAGAAAATCAAACAATATAATCTGCACCAATATCCACAGTCAACTTACTTTACTTTTTAGGAAGTTTAACTGTTCTTATTTAATATAACAATTTCCTCATCAGTAAAATCAAGATTCAGCTCAGTTCAGTTGCTCAGACATGTCGACTTCTTTGCAACCCCATGGACTGTAGCAGGCAAGGCTTCCCTGTCTTTCACTGTATCCCGGAGTTTGCTCAAACTCATGTCCATTGAATCGGTGATGGCATCGAACCATCTCATCCTCTGTCGTCCCCTTCTCCCCCTGCCTTCAATTTTTCCCAGCATCAGGGTCTTTTCCAATGACTCAGTTCTTCACATCAGGTGGCCAAAGTATTGGAGTTTCAGCTTCAGCATCAGTCCCTCCAATGAATATTCAGGACTGATTTCCTTTAGGATGAACCGGTTGGATCTCCTTGCAGTCCAAGGGACTCTTAAGAGTCTTCTCCAACACCACAGTTCAAAAGCATCAATTCTTCAGCTAAGGCTTTCTTTATGGTCTAGCTCTCACATCCATACATGACCACTGGAAAAACCATAGCTTTGACTAGACGGACCATTGTTGGCAAAGTAATATGTCTGCTTTTTAATATGCTGTCTAGGTTTGTCATTGTTTTTCTTTCAAGGAGCAACCATCTTTTAATTTCATGGCTGCACTCACCATCTGCAGTGATTTTGGAGACCAAGAAATTAAAGTCAGCCACTGCTTCCACTGTTTCCCCATCTACCTGCCATGAAGTGATGGGACCAGATGCCATGATTTTTATTTTTTGAATGTGGAGTTTTAAGCCAGCTTTTTCACTCTCCTTTTTCACTTTCATCAGGAGGCTCGTTAGTTCCTCTTCGCTTTCTGCCATAAAGGTGGTGTCATCTGCATATCTGAGGTTATTGATATTTCTCCCGGCAATCTTGATTCAAGCTTATGCTTCCTCCAGCCTAGCGTTTCTCATGATGTACTCTGCATATAAGTTAAATAAGCAGGGTGACAATATACAGCCCTCACGTATTCCTTTCCCAATTTGGAACCAGTCTGTTTTTCCATGTCTGGTTCTAACTGTTGCTTCTTCACCTGCATACACATTTCTCAGAAGGCAGGTAAGGTGGTATGGTATTTCCATCTCTTGAAGAATTTTCCAGTTTATTGAGATCTACACAGTCAAAGGCTTTAGTATTGTCAATAAAGCAGAAGTTGATGTTTTTCTGGAACTCTCTTGCTTTTTTGATAATCCAGCAGATGTAAGCAATTTGTTCTCTGGTTGCTCTGCCTTTTCTAAATCCAGCTTGAACATCTTGAAGTTCACGGTTCATGTACTGTTGAAGCCTGGCTTGTAGAATTTTGAGCATTACTTTACTAGCGTGTGAGACGAGTGCAATTGTGTGGTAGTTTGAGCATTCTTTGGCATTGCCTTTCTCTGGGCTTGGAATGAAAACTGACCTTTTCCAGTCCTGTGGCCACTACTGAGTTTTCCAAATTTGCTGGCATATTGAGTGCAGCACTTTCACAGAATCATCTTTTAGGATTTGAAATAGCTCAACTGGAATTCCATCACCTCCACTAGCTTTGTTCATAGTGATGCTTCCTAAGGCCCACTTGACTTCACATTCTAGAATGTCTGACTCTAGGTGAGTGATCACACTATCATGATTATCTGGGTCATGAAGATCTTTTTTATATAGTTCTTCTATGTATTCTTGCCACCTCTTCTTAATATCTTGTGCTTCTGTTAGGTCCCTACCATTTCTGTCCTTTATTAAGCCCATCTTTGCATGAAATGTTCCCTTGGTATCTCTAATTTTCTTGAAGAGATCTCTAGTCTTTCCCATTCTATTATTTTCCTCTATTTCTTTGCACTGATCACTGAAGAAGGCTTTCTGATCTCTCCTTGCTATTCTTTGGAACTCTGCATTCAGATGGGAATATCTTTCCTTTGCTCCTTTGCCTTTCACATCTTCTTTTTTCTAATGAACTCCCTAGGTCTCTTTTTTTCTCATAAACTCTTTTTTTTTCCACTTCTCTTCTTTTCTCATTCTTTTTGAATCTCCTCTTTTCTCATGAACTTCTTTTATCATGAATTCCCCAGGTTGGTAGGTGCTCAATATGCTACCGGAGAAGAGTGGAAAAATAGCTCCAGAAAGAATGAAGAGGCTGAGTCAAAGTGAAAACAGCGCCCATATTTGTATGTGACTGGTGATGGAAGTAAAGTCTGACGCTGTAAAGGGAACAATATTGCATATGAACCTGGAATGTTAGGTCCATGAATCAAGGCAAATTGAAAGTGGTCAAACAGGAGATGGCAAGAGGGAACGTCAACATTTTAGGAATCAGTGAACTAAAATGGACTGGAAAGGGTGAATTTAACTCAGATGACCATTATATCTACTACTGTGGGCAGGAATCCCTTAGAAGAAATGGAGTAGCCATCATGGTCAACAAAAGAGTCCAAAATGCAGTACTTGGATGCAATCTCAAAAACGACAGAATGATCTCTGTTCGTTTCCAAGGAAAACCATTCAGTATCACAGTAATCCAAGTCTATGTCCCGACCAGTAATGCTGAAGAAGGTGAAGTTGAATGGTTCTATGATGACCTACAAGATCTTCTAGAATTAACACCAAAAAAGATGTCCTTTTCCTTATAGGGGACTGGAATGCAAAAGTAGGCAATCAAGAGATACCTGGAGTAACAGGCAAGTTTGGCCTTGGAGTACAGAATGAAGCAGGGCAAAGGCTAACAGAGTTTTGCCAAGAGAACGCACTGGTCATAGCAAACACCCTCTTCCGACAACACAAGAGAAGACTCTACACATGGACATCACCATATGGTCAGTACCAAAATCAGATTGATTATATTCTTTGCAGCTGAAGATAGAGAAGCTCTATACAGTCAGCAAAAACAAGACTGGAAGCTGACTGTGCCTCAGATCATGTACTCCTTATTGCCAAATTCAGCCTTAAATTGAAGTAAGTAGGGAAAACCACTAGACCACTGAGGTATGACCTAAATCAAATCCCTTATGATATACAGTGGAAGTGAGAAATAGGTTTAAAGGACTAGATCTGATAGAGTGCCTGATGAACTATGGACGGAGGTTCGTAACTTTATACTACAGGTGCCTATCAAAACCATCCCCAAGAAAATCAATACTATAACAACTCATACATCATATGAGGCTTTTTTGAGGATTAAATAATGAATGTATGTAAAGTGTTTAGCACATGGCACACAGTAAATGCCCAACAAATCTTAGTTATTTCTACTAGCACCTTTTAAGAAATAATTATGAAAGGAGACTTCCCTGGGGGTCCAATGATCAAGAATCTGTCTTGCAATGCAGGGGAAGCAGGTTCCATCCCTGGCTGGGGAACTAAGATTCCATGCACTGTGGAACAAGCAAGCCTCCGTGCCTCAGCTACTGAGCCCACAAGTTCTGGAGCCCCTGCAAAACAACTAGAGAGTCCGTGTGCTGCAATGAACGAGCCACTTAACGCAATTAGATCCCACATGCCCCAGCTAAGACCCAGTGCAGCCAAATAAAATAATGAAATGCTAAAAAATAAGTATGAAAGACATAACATTTTCACTGAACATTGTAGAAGATTAAAATCTCATTTAGTGTTCAATTAGAAAACTCCTACTACATAAAAAAAGAAAAACACTCCAAAACTTAAAGGCCTAACACAAGCATTTGCTTGGTTCCCCGGTGCCGGGGTCAGCAGGCAGAGCTGGGCATGGAGGGACATGTCTGCCGCTCTCCTTCATGTGTCTGTGATCCGTCATCACGTCAGCTTGTTGCTCAGTTGCTCAGTTGTGTCCGACTCTTTACGACCCCATGGACGGCAACACGTCAGTTTTCCCCTCGTTCACCATCTCCCAGAGCTTGCTCAAACTCATGTCCGTGGAGTCGGTGACGCCATCCAACCATCTCACCCTCTGTCGTCCCCTTCTCCTCCTGCCCTCAATCTTTCCCAGCATCAGGGTCTTTTCCAATGAGCCGGCTCTTCACATCAGGTGGCCCAAAGGATTGGAGCTTCAGCTTCAGCATCAGTCCTTCCAATGAATATTCAGGACTGATCTCCTTTAGGACTGACTGGTTGGATCTCCTTGCAGTCCAAGGGACTCTCAAGAGTCTTCTCCAACACCATAGTTTGAAAGCATCAATACTTTGGTGCTCAGTCTTCTTAATGGTCCAACTCTCACATCCATACATGACCACTGGGAAAATCAGCTGGCCAGGTACCAGCTAGTTTTGAGATGGGGATGTTGAAAAAGTAGGATGGCTTGTCTCTCTGCCACATTATCTCTCATCTACCTGGTTAACTCCGACTTATTTACGTATCAGTTACAGGGTCCCAGAAAACAAGAAAGGGGAAGTAGCAATATATAAGCATTTTTCAAATCTCTACTTATATAACATTAGTATTGTTTAAATTAGCTCACCTGGTCAAGACAAGAATTTGAGTGTGGAAAGAAGGATATGATATAGGGATCCTTGAATAAATTGGGGACAATTACTCTAACAGTGTACCACAAGTTCCAAATCAAAATTACCAAACCATTAAAATCCAGTAAGAACAACCTATTTCTCCTCAAACAGTTTTCTTAAGATCTCCAGTTTTATAAAATCATCCTTTAGTCCCTAAGACCTTACCTTGGTAACCCAAACATACCTTTCAAATTTAATACCTAATATTTCCCAATCCAAACTTTCTTCCTCAACTAGAGAAAGTAAACCAGTGACTTTCTCTTAAATGGTCCTTACTCACTCTTGGCTCACACCACCTCCTTATCTTAAAGATGTTCTTTGACCCTCCGCCTTTCAATCATTTCATGTAACTCATCATTTATGTTTCCAGCTCAAATACTACTAAAACAATAATTTATTCCTCATTAATATAAGAAAAAAGAGACCAAACGTTTATGTGAACTTCCATTTATGCCATGAACTTTTACGGAGCCAGTCACATATAGAATATTCCTTTTGTACTGCTCCTTATCTTTCTAAAGAATAGGTCTTCTGGATGAAACAGTAAAATTTACTGTGTAAAGGTTATTTATTGGACATCCTTGCTTCTTCCATAGAATTTAGTATGATAAAATAAATTTAGTAAGTACTAAATTTGCTTCATATTTTTTTCATATTTGCTTCATATTTTTTCTGTTCTTGGTGAGAACTTTTGTATAATTTCTCACTTCATATACTCATATATCTCAATATTAAGTAAGAGAATCAAACTAAATTAAGAGACATTTAACCAACTGGATATTTTCTAATTTATATCATTATTCATATTGTTTGGTAACTCCAATATGTCTAACTCTCTCTAGTTAACCTGTATATGAAACAGGTCTGTAGTGAATTGTGCCTTCTGTTAGTCTACCTAATACCAATTAAGCTTGTTTTTCATTAAATATGTATTACACATAAACTGACATAACTGTTTTCACAAATTTCTAATTTAGATTTTTCTGTAAGGAATACTTGCCTTCCTCACACACTGACAATTTAAAATGAATGAAAGCATCCCTTGGAAGTCTCACTAAGCACCGAAAACTAATTAGCACATCTAGTGGTTAAGCTTTTGTTTACTCCTTTATTCTCAGAACTGACTGCTTGAGTAATAAGGTCTTCACTTGGATCTAGCATCTAAAAAATATCTGCCAGGTCTGATTAACCAACTTATGAATTTCAAATGTAATTATCTATAGAGATTCAGTAAAATTTTGAAGAAAGAAGCTATCTTATACCACGTGATTGGCCTTGGGAACAGGGATATAAATAGGATTCTAATTACAGAAATGACGAGTGTGAGTCCGCTGATTTATGTAGTTACCATATAATCCACTTGAGATATGAAGTGGCAAATGAAAATAGGTGCAAAACCAGATAATAACATAAATAATTGACAGAATCGTGGAAGCAGGAAAAAAAGAAAATAATAAGACTGAAGAAGATGAATTAATCGTCCTCTATTTCGCTTAGAAAACAGCTAAAAATTTGACTATTTTTTTAAGCTTCAGCAAGTAGCTTATACAAAATCAATAATAAGGTTCAGAAAGCACGTGGAGGATTTATTTCCTATAACCCACTAAAGAGAATACTGGGTGATAGAGTGGCCACCACTATAATAGGTACAATAATTTTCTTTGTTTTTCTTCTCTTTTTTCTGTGTTCCTCCCTCCAAAACCAAGGAAAAGCTGAAGCAAACTACATAAAAGCAAGTCCATGGAATCCAAAACAATGCAGTTTAAAAGGGCAACAATTTGATTGTCTTTTGCTATGAAAAAAAAAATTAGAAATCTAGAGAAAAGAATGGACTACATGTTTTCATATTGTCCTCCATAAAGATCATTACTCCAAATCAGATGTATAATTCAAACGCAAAGAGTTTAAGGTTTTGTTTTCCACTAAGGATCTGAAGTGTAGATATTCTGTCTTGCAATAATGGCCTACTCATACACTTGGACAATCAATTAAGCAGAATGAATCATTATTTGCTCTTCTTGTTAGCATCAACTCACACCCTTAATTATTAGAAAACAGGATATTAACAGTGCTAGGGTAATTGCATCTGTGAAAGCTAGAAAGAACCAGAAACTTCCAGTGACAGAAAAACAGTATACTTTAGGGTAACAAATTAACATGTTTCAAAATAAGACATGAAGAGAGGGAAACAAATTGATGGAGTTTTGAAATATCATAGGTATCACATGGATAAAAAAAATCACTGGAAAATCATATTTGAATTTTATGAAGAATGGACAGCTACTTTCAAAATAATTTTACATATATATTCAAACAGAATGGAAAAACCAAGAATTTGTAAAATATATTTTTAACTTTAAAGAAAAAGACATTAGATGTAGTGAGTTCAAGTTTGTGACTTATATTGTCTGATGCTGGAAAGGTAAACTTATAAATTAAGATAACTAAATAATTTATTATCCAAATTGAGACACTTTTAAGAATGAATTAATCTACTACTAATAAGAAAGCTGGAAAAGTAGGCATAGACCCAGGCTAACCTCGACAAATTAGAATGTACAGGCAGCCTAGCTCGAGATGTGTCTTGAAGTCACAAACCCAAAGCAGAACAACTACTCTTCCCCCAAATTAACTCCGTTCTTGAAGCTGCTTAATCAGAAGACTGCCAACTCTCTTCTCTAACTAAAATTAGGTCAGTATTAAATTTTAAAAATTTTGTTCTCAGTTGTAAGTCACTGATACACACTGATTATGGATATCCAGAGATAAAGGACAAATGCTTCCTGGTGATAAAATTTCCTATTGATTACCCAGCGTATTATCTTACCTGAGCAATATTTACTGCATTACAGATTCGCTCATCTTTCTCACGGTCCTTTGTTTTCTGTAACATTTGCCATATTTTGTTCCTAAGTCCATCCTGCTCTTTATCTCCCCGAAGTTCCCATGACATTTTCACCAGGTTGTACACTAGGCCATAGCGTCCAGCCCATTTCACTTGATCACCTGTTTAAAAAGAAATATTTTGGGGGGAAGATACTATATTCATCTTGTTAATGTATGTTAGTGTGAAGACACTTGACTTTACTAATGTTTTAAAGTTTTAAATTCTGAGCTTTGGATTTTTTTTTTTACCCATCATTACTTTTACTCCTGTAATTTTAAAACATCTCACAGATGACTTAAAAACTTCTAACCATATGAAAATATTACTTACACCTAACTAATATTATACCTCATAAATTTAAATGTTAAAAGGTAAACTCTTAACTATGTACTATAAACACACTTTTTGGAATTCAAATAAAGAGGAATTTGTTTAAGGCAGTATAAACACAGACCACCATGGTGAATTTTTATAATAAATCAGAGAAATAGGAGAAAAATCCTGCCTGTTATAAAAATGATCAAACTCTATGAAATATGGCATCTGAACCAAGAAAAAAGCTTTAAAAATAATGTGAAAAGCATACAAAAACTACTGATGTAATTATAAGCTGGGAGATTTTTAAATAATAGACACATAAATCAAATGAAATAGGGGAAGGGAGTAATGAATTCAGAAGAGGTTTTTTAAAAGTCTAATACACTTTTCCTTCTAAAAATTATATACCAATTAGCAATTTAAATAAGTTATCAAGTTCTACTTTTAAAATATGCATTTCTCTTACAGAAAAGAGGATGAAGTTTCTCTTTACTCTTTATCTTAATTATATCTTACCTAGATGATATATTGCTATATAATACTATTCAAGAAGAGAGAACTCTAATTTAGATAGTGATGGGATAAATATAGAGAATAATGCAATACTCAGACGGTGTATGAGCTTAAGTTAGCCAAAGAGCAACATGGGGATATTGACTATACATGAAGCAAGAAAGAGGAGTAAGAGGAAGAAAAGGTCCAGAAAAAGAGATGGAAGGTATTCTGGGGAGAGCTAGTCTGACTCTGAAATCATCGATGCCCTTCTTGAATAAAGAGGTAAACATACTCTGAAAAGTCATAATCTTCAACTTTTCCTAATTCAATCTGGATTTCATAACCAGGTTAATAATAATTATTATTGTTATGATAAATAGAATACCTGGGGTATGTGTCCATATTCTAGTTACTCATTACAATCCTGCTATGAAGACTATATCATACTTAGAATAATAGAAGGGGATGTAACATGTAAGCCTCAACTTGGATAAAAATTCCTCTAGCATCATACACTGGGTGTATATTGTCACCCTGCTTATTTAACTTATATGCAGAGTACATTATGAGAAACGCTGGGCTGGATGAATCACAGGCTGGAATCAAGATTGCCAGGAGAAATATCAACAATCTCAGATATGCAGATGACACCACTCTAATGGCAGAAAGTGAAAGGGAACTAAGGCATCTCTCGATGAAAGTAAAAGAGAGGAGTGAAAAAGCTGGCTTAAAACTCAACATTCAGAAAATGAAGATTATGGCATCTGGTCCCATCACTTCATGGCAGATAGATGGGGAAACAGTGGAAACAGTGGCTGACTTTATTTTTCTGGGCTCCAAAATCACTGCAGATGGTGATTGCAGCCATGAAATTAAAAGATGCTTACTCCTTGGAGAAAAGCTATGACCAACCTAGGCAGCATATTAAAAAGCAGAGACATTACTTTGCCAACAAAGGTCCATCTAGTCAAGGCTATGGTTTTTCCAGTGGTCATGTATGGATGTGAGAGTTGGACTATAAAGAAAGCTGAGCACTGAAGAATTGATGCTTTTGAACTGTGGTGTTGGAGAAGACTCTTGAGAGTCCCTTGGACTCCAAGGAGATCCAACCAGTCCATCCTAAAGGAGATCAGTCCTGGGTGTCCATTGGAAGGACTGATGTTGAAGCTGAAACTCCAATACTTTGGCCACCTGATGAGAAGAGCTGACTCATTGGAAAAGACCCTGATTCTGGGAAAGATTGGGGGCAGGAGGAGAAGGGGACGACAGAGGATGAGATGGTTGGATGGCATCACCGATTCAATGGACATGAGTTTGAGCAAGCTCTGGGGGTTGGGGATGGAGAGCGAAGCCTGGCGTGCTGCGGTCCACGGGGTCGCAAAGAGCTGGACATGACTGAGTGACTGAACTGAAACATAACATCTCATTGAGCAGATACAGCATTACTGTTTTGCTCAAGTATCTAGCATTTAATCTGATTCATTCCTCTTTCGTTATTTCACCTTACCCATTTCTATTATGAACTATGCTGGCTCCATTTAAGATCCTCTCTGTCCTCCTCTCTCCTCACAGCTCCCTCTCCGATTGGGGTCAGGTTACCTGTTACCGGGGGACCTGACTGGGCCTGGTTCCTGCGGGTCCCTGAACAGGAGGGAGCATCTCCAGGACTGCGGTGGACTAGGGCTGGAGCTGGCCGTGGGGCCATGGCTGGGCCCACAGGCCCGGGTCTGTTACCGGGAGCACAGGTGGAGTTAGCTCCTCTAGGCCTGTGTGCGTGCCCCGCTCGGCCCCCGGGTGGGTTCCTGGGTGCACAGACCTGCCTCTGGACCGTGGTAGAGAGAGGCTGGAAGCAGGTCTCAGAGATGCTTCAGGCTTCACAGCCAGGCCTCAGTCAGTGGGCCTGGGACTCAGGGCATGGCAAGCATGCCCTCTCCAGTCCCTGGGTGGGTGGGGCTAGCGACAGGAGTGCAGACAAGCAGGGCAGGAGCGGGGTTCACAGGGAGACGGCAGAACTTCTAGGTCAGCAGTCAGACCCCCGCTGTAAGGCTGGCCACCTATGTCCAGCCTGCCTTCTTGAAGAGGCTCTCCTGAGTCTTGGGCTGCATTTGTGTTTTACAACCTATCACTTGGGTTCCAGGGTCCGTTCAAAGGTGCTTTTGTTCACGAATGTTTGCCAAGTTATTTTTTTCTGTGATAGGATGAAGGCCAAGGAACTCCTATTCCACCATCTTATAGACATGACTTCCCATTCATAATTTCAACTATTGCAGTCCACTGATTTTAACTGGCAAAATTCTTATGAGGGGAAAAATGTATTTTCAGAAGAATTTGCTGCTTAATTTAGCCTCTTGATAGCAACTTACACTTTCTCTTCTCAAATATCAGTTTTAGATAGAAGCCTTCCTCTTCTCATTTCTAAACTCATTTCTTTTCTGTATTCTCTTACCCTCTACTGCACCTTCCTTCCCTGTGAATGGAATAGAAGGCGAGGTTATAAAGAAAAGTACTTTTCTGAATTGGAGAGGCCATGCTTCGTGGAATAAGATCATTCCAGTCTTCACCCGGCTCTCATCAGCAGTGTGACGCTGTTGTTGTTCAGTCGTTAGGTCGTTTCTGACTGTTTGTGACCCCAGGGACTGCAGCATGCCAGGCTTCCCCGTCCTTCACTGTCTCCCAGTTTGTGCAGACTCATGTCCACTGAGTTGATGGTGCCATCCAACCATCCAATCTTTTTCACTCTCCTCTTTTACTTTCATCAGGAGGCTCCTTAGTTCTTCTTCACTTTCTGCCATAAGAGTGGTGTCATCTGCATATCTGAGGTTATTGATATTTCTCCCGGCAGTCTTGATTCCAGCTTGTGCTTCATCCAGCCCAGCATTTCTCATGATGTACTCTGCATATAAGTTAAATGAGCAGGGTGACAATATACAGCCTTGACGTACTCCTTTTCCTATTTGGAAATGGTCTGTTGTTCCATGTCCAGTTCTAACTGTTGCTTCTTGACCTGCATACAGGTTTCTCAGGAGGCAGGTCAGATTGTCTGGTATTCCCATCTCTTGAAGAATTTTCCACAGTTTGTTGTGACCCACACAGTCAAAGGCTTTGGTGTATTCAATAAAGCAGAAATAGATGTTTTCTGGAAATTTCTTTCTCTTTCAATGATCCAATGGATGTTCGCAATTTGATCTCTGGTTCCTCTGCCTTTTCTAAAACCAGCGTGAACATCTGGAAGTTCATGGTTCACATACTGTTGAAGCCTAGCATGGTGATTTTGAGCTTTACTTTGTTAGCGTGTGAGATGGGTACAATCGTGCGGTAGTTTGAGCATTCTTTGGTGTTGTCGTTCTTTGGGATTGGAATGAAAACTGACCTTTTCCAGTCCTGTGGCCACTGCTGAGTTTTCCAAGTTTTGTGGCATATTGAGTGCAACACTTTCACAGCATCATCTTTTAGGATTTGAAACAGATCAGCTGGAATTCCATCACTTCCACTAGCTTTGTTCGTACTGATGCTTCCTAAGGCCCACTTGACTTTGCATTCCAGGATGCCTGACTCTAGGTGAATGATCACACCGTCTTGGTTATCTGGGTCATGAAGTTCTTTTTTGTACAGTTCTGTGTATTCTTGCCACTTCTTCTTAATATCTCCTGCTTCTGTTAGGTCCATACCATTTCTGTCCTTTGTTTATTATACCAAAGAAATTCTCACACTGTTAAGAAATGTTATGTCTATTCAAGCAATAAACTGGGAAACCAATATGGGAGTTTAATGAGGTCATCTAGGGCTTTGCTGTCATGAGTAGCAGGAGACTGGAGAGTAAAGGGCAAAGCTAAGACGCTGTGGAATAGACCTCATAAGACTTCTATGCCATGGGGGAGAAGGACATGCACACGTTCACACTCAGGAAACAAACAATAATGAAACCACTTGCAGAAATTATAAGGAAAAGCCAATTTGGAGAGAAAGGAGTTAAATCAATGTGGCATGATGATGGGTGAGGGGAATCTGATATTCAGTGTTCTGTAGCTTGTTGTGAAAAACAGAGCTATAATTCAAGTAAAAGAGAAGAATTGAAATTACTGATTTGTGAGTCATTAGCAGAAAAATAAGGGCTGAAGTCAATATAAGTAGAGAAATAGTTATGAACTTTTAATGAATAATTCTGGAAGTGTAAACCTCAGAAATAAAAAAGCGGTTTTTAGCAGATGGTAAAGTACACTGTGGATTTTAACCCGTTTATAAATTTATGTCTAAACTCCTAGATTCTTTACATTAAGCACAATGATTGACAGAAACACATGCAGATTACCTTCCTTCATATATTTTAAATTATTATTTTTTGAGAAACAATATTTTAGAACCCTAAAATCACTTAGCTGAATATGGTGTGTTTTCACAGTGACAAACCCATAAAATACATTCTGTTAACTGTTCTCAAAACTCAATTTTCAAATGCCAATGATGACTTTAAAAGTAAGCTGTTCACCTGTTGATTTAAACAACAGTGAAGTGTTGCTTATAGATATTTGTAGGGAGAATCTGTTATATCCAACTGACTGACAGTTAATGAAGAAAAAAGTTCCTCTAAAGACAGATGGGATGTGCTACAACTGTTATAAAAAGCAGAATACACTCTCACATGGACATTTAGACAGTTTAGACACAGTCTGAGAAGCATGCCTGCTCTGAAACTTCTCATCCAAGGACAAGACTGCCACATAAGGCACCTTTCTGTTCTGCTTTGAGTGACCCTGTGGCAGCTATCCAAGATGTTGCCTTAAATGTACTGACAGAAAATTTGTCTCTGTCTGCAGCTAAGCAGACAGTATGCTTGGAAATCAAACTGAAGCCAAACAAAATTCTTAATAAACCTTGAAAAATTGAGAAATTATACCATTTTAAAACCCATATTTTATGAACCTTTCTTTGTAGCAATGCTTTATTTCAGTGTTTGAACTTTTTGGAAGCTTTTCACTGAATTCTAGATATTTATATGTCACATATTCAATGAATATGAAATATGAATATTTCTACTCATATGAATGATTATAAAAGAATACAGCCTTTGAAATTTTGACAAATATAACTTGGCACCACAGAATCAAATGTATCACTGTAGGGTAAACTGAATGCAAGATGTAGTTTAAAACATTATCTTTATAAAATGCCATGTAGCATGGAAGGAGCTAGATCAATGGCAAGAAACAATGGAAGAACCAGTGAGTAAGCCAGCCATAAGCCAGCTGTTTGTTTAATATGTATTTACTGAGTCAGTGCTATGTGTTAACACTGCTCTGTGTACCAAAGATAAAGACAACATTACTGCTCTAGGGACACTTATTCTAGCGGAGAAAGACAGATACCAAGAAAATAAACAGAACAATATTATTGTAAAAGTAATAGATACTAATGAGCCCAACAATGACTAGGAAAAGAGAACTACTGCTGTCAGAGTGAGAGAAAGACCTCCACGAGGACACAATATTCAAGGAAAATGTGACAGAATAAAGAAGAGCTATCCATCCCAGCAGCTGGGGAAAACTGTTCCCAGCAGCAGAGACGGAAAGTGCAAAAGCTGTAGACTTAGAATAGTGTTTAAGTTTAGAGAAACGGAAGAGAGGACAGAATGGAGGAGGACAAAATACCAGAGGTTTCACTGGACAAGACCAGGTCAGGCAGGCACGCCCTTTGCAGAGGCACACTCTCAGGGATGATGGACAGTTTGTAAGCCATGGAAAGGAACTTGTGTTTAGTTCTTAGTGTAATAAAAAGCTAATAAAGAATTTAAGTGCAAAAAGGGAACTGACCCACTTTATGTTTTAAAAAACTTTTTTGGCTTCTTGGTGAAAAGAAAGAGTATGAGGAAGGCAGGAAGACTTTTACCTTTTTGCAGTTAATCTATGGGCTTCCCTCATGGCTCAGTAGTAAAGAATCTGCCTGCAATGCAAGAGACCTGGGTTTGATCCCTGGGTAGGGATGATCCTCTGGAGAAGGAAATAGCAACCCACTCCAGTATCATTGCCTGGCAAATCCCACAAAGAGAGGAGCCTGGCGTGCTATAGTCCATGGGGTCACAAGTAAGTCGGACATGACTCAGAGACTAAACAACAGCAAAGTTAATCTATAAGCCAAGTGACAACTGCACAGACTTGAGATTTGTAAAGTTGAACAATGATCTCTCCCCTTGGCTTCCGGGAGGTCACCTCTAATACCTTGGAATGTTCTGTCAGATAAGAGCGTTTTTGTTAACCTGGGAGCTTTAGGCCATTGTTATCAACTTGGCCTTTGAAAGGGTCAGAGACTGGGGACAGCCACGTGTATGTAACTGAATTTCAACAAAAATCATGGATACCAAAGCCTGGTGACCTTCCCCAGGTGACAATACTCTATGCAAATTGTCATACACTGTTTCTAGGAGAAGTAAATGCTAGCCATACAACTCCCCTGGGAAAGGACAATGGATAGCTCTGTGCTTGGAACTCTTCTGAGCTCTGCCCTGCACATCACTTCCCTAGCTGATTTTAATCCTTTCACTATTTTAAACCATAACATGAGCAAAATGGCTATGCTGAGTTCTGAGTTCTTCCTCAAATCATGAAACCTGACGGCTGTCTTGGGGACCTCCAAACTCACAGGTAGTTTCAGAAGTGAGGGTAGTCTTGGCAACTCCTGAACTTCAAATGAGTTAAAAATAGAGATAGAGATGAGGAGAAAATTTGAGATATATTTTGGATGTGTGGTAGAATAGATAGAAAGTCTAGGCTAACTCTTTCTTTTCAGGATGCTATACTATAATAATAATGATAATGATGTGTCTATCACTTTAAACACACACACACATTAAATATGCTTGTATGTGTGATCATAAGCGAGGACAGAGACAAGACGTTGGAGCAGAAGGACGTGAACTCATCTCTTCTTACAAAAACACCAAAACCACAACTAAATGCTGGACATCCATCAACAGCAACAACAAAAGCTGGAATAGCTGGAACCCCCCAAACACGACAGCGCATGTGCAAATACAAAGGAAGCATGAGATGGTTTCATTGCACAACTGCGATAAAACCAAATCCCATACATACCAGGTGGACAACCCACAAACTGAAAAATATTTATACCAGAAAAGTTCTCCCACAGAAGTGAAAGTTCTGAGCCCCTGGGGGCCTGGTATGGGACGAGAAGGAGCCTCCAGAAAATCTGGCTTTGAAGGCCAGCAGGCTTTAATCCCAGGAATTCCACAGGATTGGAGGAAACAGAGGCTCCACACTTGGAGGGCACACAAAGGTCTCATAAGCATCTAGATGCAGGGAAAAGAGCAGTGACCTCCTAGTAATCTGGGATAGGCCCAGCCACTAACAATGCGGGGTGTCCTGAGGAGGCAGGGGCATCTGTGGCCCACTGTGAGGACAAAGACGCTGGCGGCAGTGTCTGGGGAGGACGCATGGTAGTGAGTCCTCCTAGAGGCCACATTTTCTCATCAAGACCTGGCCCTACCCAACAGCTGTAGGCTCCAGTGCTGGGATACCCCCGGCCAACCAACTGACAGGACAGGAACACAGCCCTAATCATCAGCAGACAGACTAGGTAAAGTCTTCCCAAGCACACAGCTGTCCAGTAAACACAACATTTGACAAGGCTCTGCCCATCAGAAGGACAAGGACCAACTTCACTCACCAGTGGGAAGGAACCAGTCCTTCCTAAGTGGGCACAAGCCTCTTAGACAGCTTCATCCACCAGGGAGTGGACAGCAAAAGCAAGAAAAACTACAATCCTACACCCTGCAGAATGGAAATCACAATCAAAGAAAATCACACAAAAAGAGACAGCAAAAAATATGTCCCAGATGAAGGAACGAGATATAATGCCAGTAGAACAACTAAGTGAGATAGACAATCAAAAAAACAGTGGCAAGGATCAAAAACATGCAAGAAATGTAAAACAAAGATCTAGAGGAATTAAAGACCAAACAAACAGAGATGAACAAGACAGTAACTGAAATGAAAAATACACTAGAAGGAATGAAGAGCAGAATAACTGAGACAGAAAAGTGGATATGTGAGCTGAAGACAGAATGGTGGAAACCGCTGTTGCAGAACAGAAGGGAAAAAAGGAAAAGATATGAGAACAGCCTACAAGACCACTGGGGCATTAAATGAACCAACATTCCCATAACAAGGGTCCCTGAAAGAGAAGAAAGAGAAAACAGACCTGAGAAAACATTGTAAGAGATACTAGTCAAAAACTGACTGTGGCTCAGATCATGAGTTCCTTATTGCCAAATTCAGACTGCAATTGAAGAAAGTGGAGAAAACCACCAGACTATTCAGGTATGACCTAAATCAAATCCCTTATGACTATACAGTGGAAGTGAGAAATAGATTTAAAGGACTAGATCTGACAGACAGAGTGCCTGATGAACTATGGACGGAGGTTTGTGACATTGTACAGGAGACAGGGATCAAGACCATCCTCAAGAAAAAGAAATGCAAAAAACCAAAGTGGCTGTCTGAGGAGGCCTTACAAATAGCTGTGAAAAGATGGGAAGCAAAAAGCAAAAGAGAAAAGGAAAGATATTCCCATTTGAATGCAGAGTTCCAAAGAATAGCAAGGAGAGACAAGAAAGCCTTCCTCAGACATCAGTGCAAAGAAATAGAGGAAAATAATAGAATGGGAAAGACTAGAGATCTCTTCAAGAAAACTGGAGATACCAAGGAACATTTCATGCAAAGATGGGCTCAATAAAGGACAGAAATGGTAGGGACCTAACAGAAGCACAAGATATTAAGAAGAGGTGGCAAGAATACACAGAATAACTGTACAAAAAAGTTCTTCACGACCCAGACAACACGATGGTGTGATCACTCACCTAGAGCCAGACATCCTGGAATGTGAAGTCAAGTGGGCCTTAGGAAGCATCAGTACAAACACAGCTAGTGGAGGTGATGGAGTTCCAGTTGAGCTATTTCAAATCCTAAAAGATGACGCTGTGAAAGTGCTGCACTCAATATGCCAGCAAATCTGGAAAATGCAGCAGTGGCCACAGGACTGGAAAAGGTCAGTTTTCATTCCAATCCCAAAGAAAGGCAATGCCAAAGAATGCTCAAACTACTGTACAATGACACTCATCTCACACGCTAGTAAAGCAATGCTCAAAATTCTCCAAGCCAGGTTTCAGCAATACGTAAACCATGAACTTCCAGATGTTCACGCTGGTTTTAGAAAAGGCAGAGGAACCAGAGATCAAATTGCCAACATCCACTGGATCATCGAAAAAGCAAGAGAGTACCAGAAAAACATCTATTTCTGGTTTACTGACTATGCCAAAGCCTTAGACTGTGTGGATCACAATAAACTGTGGAAAATTCTTCAAAAGATGGGAATACCAGACCACCTGACCTGCCTCTTGAGAAACCTGTATGCAGGTCAGGAAGCAACAGTTAGAACTGGACATGGAACAACAGACTGGTTCCAAATAGGAAAAGGAGTACGTCAAGGCTGTATATTGTCATCCTTCTTATTTAACTTATATGTAGAGTACATCATGAGAAACGCTGGGCTGGAAGAAACACAAGCTGGAATCAAGATTGCCGGGAGAAATATCAATCACCTCAGATATGCAGATGACACCACCCTTATGACAGAAAGGGAAGAAGAACTAAAGAGCCTCTTGATGAAAGTGAAAGAGGAAAGTGAAAAAGTTGGCTTGAAGCTCAACATTCAGAAAACTAAGATCATGGCATCTGGTCCCATCACTTCATGGCAGATAGATGGCCAAAGAGTGGAAACAGTGGCTGACTTTATTTTTCTGGGCTCCAAAATCACTGCAGATGGTGAGTGCAGCCATGAAATTAAAAGACGCTTACTCCTTGGAAGGAAAGTTATGACCAACATAGACAGCATATTAAAAAGCAAAGATATTACTTTATCAACAAAAGTCCGTCTAGTGAAGGCTGTGGTTTTTCCAGTGGTCATGTATGGCTGTGAGAGTTGGACAGTGAAGAAAGCTGAGCACTGCAGAACTGATGGTTTTGAACTGTGGTGTTGGACAAGACTCTTGAGAGTCCCTTGGACTGCAAGGAGATATAACCAGTCCATCCTAAAGGAGATCAGTTCTGGGTGTTCATTGGAAGGACTGATGTTGAAGCTGAAACTCCAATACTTTGGCCACCTGATGCAAAGAGCTGACTCATTGGAAAAGACCCTGATGCTGGGAAAGATTGAGGGCAGGAGGAGAAAGGAATGACAGAGGATGAGATGGTTGGATGGCATCACTGACTCGATGGACATGAGTTTGAGTAAACTCTGGGAATTGGTGATGGACAGGGAAGCCTGGCGTGCTGCGGTTCATGGGGTTGCAAAGAGTCAGACACGATTGAGTGACTGAACTGAACTGAACTTACAGCAATATACATAGGCTATGTTTTCTCAAAATACAGTGTCAGAAATGGTTTAATAATACAGATTATTCCTGGATTCTACTTTTAGGATTTTCAATCCAAATTTCCTGAAACAAGGTCCAGGAATTTATCTTGGCAATAAGGACTCACACAATAGAATGTCTCAAAATGCTTTTATCAGCATTGCTGTAGGACAAGGACTGTCAGACAGAAGTTCTGAGTCATCTTTTTCATATTCTTCAACATGCAAATGGACTGATTTTTTTTCCACTTCACTCAAAAGGTCAAATAGCATAGTTAGCAGGGCACTTGAGGTAATTGTTAGTGTGGGTTCTGAAGACAGACTGCCTAGATTAGGTCTCACATGTACCATTTACTGACTAAATTTCCTTGGGAAAATAAACACTTAGTGCCTCGGTTTTCTCATCTGTCGAAAGGGGCTACTACAGATGTCCGCAATCCAGTTTTGTTATCATGAGTAATATGTTAGGTGATGCACGTTACATGCCTAGAACAATGTCTGACACAGAGTAAGAGCTTAGCAAATATCCATTATGATTATTACTCTGTTACCCATCAGGACAAAATGTTTTTCAAAATCATAATTTCAATAGGCAAAAATTCTGTGTGTTTAAATAAATCAACATTTTTCAACTTCCCTCATAGCTTTCCAGTTCAAAACTCTTTTCTAGGTATATGCTGCAAAACCTTTTTTCCAATAATGACCTTCAAACTCGCCAACAGCTGGACAGCACTGGGCAGTGATTAGTCTGCTTGGGCTGCCATAACAAAGCGCCACAGACGGGAGGTCTTAAACAACAGAAGTTTATTTTCTCATGGTGTTGAAGGCTGAGACGTCTGAGATCAAGGTGCCATCTGACTGTGTATAAGGAGAGGGCTTTCTTCCTGGCTTTGCGATGGTTTGCTTTCTCACTGTGTCCGACACAGTGGAGAGTGAGCTCTCTGCTGTCTTTCTTATAAGGACACTGGTTCTATCCGATCAGGGCCGCACCAGCATGACCTCGTTTAGTTACCCCCTTGTAGGCCCTATCTCCAAATACAATCACGTTCAGGGTTATGATTTCAGCATATGAATTTTGAGGCTTGAGGGGCACAGTTCAGTCCATAGCAGAAGGTGTAGAAGATGGTCCTCCATGAAGGGAATCCTATAAGTCAGACCCTTGGAGTTTCAACCAGATGTTAAATCAGAGGTGGTATTTATAACCATACATAGAAATTTCTATTCAACGCAAACCGTGAAAGCTTAGCACTTCTGTCACTGGCTAGAGACCTCACTCTAGAATTAATAGATACCAGACTCTATGAAAAGTGTGTCTGACATAAAACCTTAGAATAAAAAGGTACATGCTACATAGCCATCCATTATCTAAATTTTTCAGGTTCTCCACCTGCACCAGTAAGACTGACAGGAAATTAACTTAATGGAAGTTATTAGTTTCCTATAGCATCGTCTTCACGAAAAGTTTGAAGAGTTTCTTTATATGAAGGGCTTTACACAAAAATGGCCCATAAGAATACTGCCTGATTCATGCATAAAAAAGCTATTGATAATATTCTTAAATGTTTTCCAGTGTCTTTTATATCTTTTAAGTAAATAAAACAGAATTCCTGGACAGAAAGTATACAAAGGAGTAAGTATTATGAACAAAACCCTTCCTCACTGACTTCTCTCTCATGATAACATCATTAAATACACTAGCAGCTAAAAAACCTACTAACAGCTACTGGACCTTTACTATCCATGAGTTACTATGCCAAGTATGTATATGTTTCCATAGTTTTTTTCTTACAAAAAGTCTCATGATAAGAATAGTATTTTTATCTTAATTATGGAGCAAAGAAATCCAATCAAAAGATTAGATAATTTGACCTAGAATTTTGAGATACAAGTGACAGAATTAAAATACAAATCTGTATGACTCCAGAATTGATTCTTTCACTCTAAACAAAAAATATACTTACTTGAAGGGAAAATTATGAGGAAAATAAAAAAAGTGATTTTCAATTAAATAAAGAAGCACTCCTTGTTCTCTGTGTCACTTTCCAAAGACAGTCCTGCCCTCCCCAGCAATCATGTTGACAAGGCCTGCACAGATGACATTACTTTCGGAGGCATCTGTTTTCAGTGATCTGATAGAAGTGGTGATCATTATCAACGATCATGCACACAGGACAACCCAGACAGAATCATTTTCCCTCTGTGGGAAAATCAATCAGTGATGTTACAAAGAATCAGGTTATAATGAAACACACCAACAAAAATAGTAAGCCCCACCCTTTGGTGACATATCTGACTATGCATATGAGCAGTCATGTAAAACAATGACTTTTCACAGTGCGGGCTGACGCAGGAAGACTGAAAATTCAGCACTAGCACAAGCAAGAGACCTCAGCTTTATGTCCAATAGAAGTACATTCTCTGGTTCTGATAGAGATGAAGAAAATTGCAGACTTTTCTGACACTCTTGAGACATCTTTAGCAAAACAATCATCATCAACTTACTTTAAACACTCCCCACAAGAAATCACAAAGATGCTTTAAGTATTGATGATTTCAAAATACTCAGAATCATTAATGAGGCAAACACCACTAGTATTATTTATGGCTTGTACAACTTTGATGCCAATGTGTCGACTTTTGACTGCAGAGGAAGTAACTTTGGTATGTCTCTCCTCTTTACTGCAGATAGAATCTTTAAAGGTATTCCACAGCTCAAAACATCTATTTTCTCACTTCGGTTGAGAAAATATTGATAAAATGCTGTTTAATTATTTCAATGCTAAGTTCAAGTATAAGCATAAGAAAAACATCAATTAAAGCAGAAGGGTCACCCATGGCCTCAGGGCACCTCCTTCAGACCGCAGTCTGTTAGAAACTGCCTTCTCTCTCTATTTTATTGCCATTTAAGAATCAAATGCTGACACCATGTGATCTGTAGAGAAGGCTCTTTGATCCATAACACTATAGATGGATAGATCCACATTGTACATTATAGCAACAATGAAATTTAGAAATTCCTACAGGAGTTATTCAGGACGCAATTAAAATATATACCTTCATGAGACTATCAGTTAGAGTACAAGTATCTAGGCAGCCATGTCACCTAGGGACACATATCAGAATCTGCTGATTCTTGGATGTCATGCTTTTCCACTGGTTTGAATTCATACCAAGCAGAAACAAGTGTGCTTATTCAGATGTATAAAGAAGAGAAAGCAATGACCAAGGATGACTAGACCTTGGCAAGTCCCCGCTCACAGATCGTTCTCTACAATCACTGCTCAAAAGAAAAAAAGCACAAATACCTGCTCCCCAAATTCTCAATAGGTCTGCTCTCAGTAGACAAACAATTATAGGGGACATGACCAATATTTGAGCTAGGAAGATTTGGGGTGTACTGCTCAGGGGGGTGAGGAATATAAAGCTGTAAATAATAAATGGAAAAGCAAAAATCTCTTCCAAGAAGTCACCCATATTCTATTCCTATGCTATCAAAGTCACCGGGAGACAATGAGAAACTTCAAAGAAAGATCAACAATGAATAAATAAATGCACTGAAATCATCAATCTGCTGAAAAAAAAATCAGATTGCTAAAAAGAAGAAAAATTCTAGGATCCACAGAAACACGCAACCCTGTCATCGTGAGGTTTTAACAGAGCTCAGGGGTCATGGTCAGAGGGAGGCCAAGAAGCTTCCAGGAGTTCAGATCCTACACACAGAGTGCTGTCTTCTGGACCCATCACTGCACAGAGCAGTGAAGGAGCAGAAGGAACTAGTTCTACACAGCTGGGAAAAAACCGAACGCCCCAGCGTCTCACATGAATCTGTGCGGGGCAAGTTAAAAATCATTTATTGAGCTGCTGCCATAGAGGAAGACTTCTGACCATTCTAAATACTTTAAAAAATGTGAACAGCGAGAGAAGTGAATACCTGTTCACTTGATCAATACTATAAACAAGGGAGAAGTATAATTTATCTGTTAACTGAAAATCTATTTAAAATTGGCACTAGTGAAAAATAAGCATCATCTTCTTAAAAAGTGGGCAAAACTCAAGTAAATTACACTTCAAAGTAAGTTTCAATCTACTGTTTAAACCAGAACTATATTGAAAGTACTTTTTTTTTTGAGAAATCAAAAATTATTATTGGAAATATAAATCAAAACCACAATGAGATATCATATCACACCTGTCAGAATGGCCATCATCAAAAGACCACAGATAACAAATGTTGGTGAGGATGTACAGAAAAGGGAGTTCTTGTACACTGTTGGTGGGAATGTACTTTTTAAAACAGCAAGCAAGTTCTTGAGAAAGCAACTATCTGCAACTAAGTTCTTACTGTTTAAAATTATATTCATACATGTTCAAAATCAATGAATTTGCCTCCTTATCTTGTAATTTGAAATTCAGTGATTTATTTAATTACATAATAAACTCACTATCATTATTGTCCACCTACTATGTGATAAATACCATGGTAAATACTGAGTTAATACAAATATAATTCAGACACAATTCTCCAATTTCAATTATCTTAAAACTTAATGGAAGTGAGAGACATATACCTAAGAGACTATAATAACATATAGACTATAGACTACATGATATTCATAAAGAAGAGTTTCAGTTAACCTGAAAGCACACTTTTGAATTATACTGTCCCTGGCATGCCCTTTTAAAAACAGAGTATTTTATTCTAATAATATGCATAGGCAAGAGTAGAAAAATAAACTTTAGTCTTGAGACACAAGTCAGGCACATTTTGAGCATAAAATGCGAGATGTGAAGAATGTACTATAATATCTGAGTGATTAAAGAGAAACGCTCTGGGGCCTGGGAAGAACAAGAGAAACAGTAAATGAACATGGAGAAGATGGACGATAAAGCCCAATGGAACAAGAATAAAACAAACTTTACACACATTTTATACGTTTTCCTAAGGTCATCTCCTGTTTCCAAGGAATATAACTTGAATCATAAATCAACAAACTCTAGGGTACATTTCAGCTGTTTTAAAATTATTGATCAAAAATTTCCATCTTATGAAATAGACTTCCTAAATATGTAGAAAGTTCTAGTGAATTTGAAATTATCTTCCCACTTCAAAATGTTAACTTTTTGTATATAAAAAAGCTTATTGTTATATATAGAGAGATATATTAAAAATAGTTCTCAAATTGAAAAATAATTTACTTACAACAATCTGACGTTTCTGAAGAGAAATAGTCCAAAAGACCTGAAACACTTGTTTCCCTCAATTCTGGCTCTTCTTGTGATTTGCCCACAAGTAAAATATCTTTCTGTGAACTTCTACAGTCACAGAAACCAATTAAAGCAGTCTTTCTCAAATCAGAATTGGTTGCATATAAGCAGATTTCTGCAAGAATTTTTATGTATATGGAGACCACATTCTGGGCCCAGAAAAAACCATCTGCCGCGCAGCTCTGATCCTGAAATGGGAAAAGAGCGATTAGAGAGTCAAGGCGTGTTTGTCATAATGGGAACCATAGACCATACCTAGAAGGGGTACCTTCAGCTTTGAAAGAATTGTTAAAAGACCATAAGCAACTAATATTTCTAAAATGCACTCATGAAAAACAAGTTTTCCATGGGTAGACTGTATAAGACAAGGTTCAAAAAATAAAAAATTACTAAAAAGTATATAAAGTACAACATTTCAATTTCCTTAGTAATCAATGGATTGTCAATTAATCCAATGAGATACTATTCTCCATTTCATATTGTAAAAGAATCTGTTTTGTATATAGTTCAATTTGTATGTACACTTTTATATATTTTTTCATAGGAAAGCAAGAAAGTTATATCTTCTGGAGAGGAATTTGAATAGGTATTACAAGAGTATCAAAAGAAAGTATATAGTCTATCTTTTGGTAATAAATCTACTCTAAAGAAATATTCATAAATGCAGGTAAAGATTTTTTAATGAAAATATCAGTTCAATATTATTTGTAATTAACTGTGAATTGGTGTTGGTGATGGACAGGAAAGCCTGGCATGCTGCAGTCCATGGCGTCACAAAGAGTTGGACACGACTAAACAACTGAACTGAACTAAACTGTGAATAATGTGATTAACTGAATTAGAAATAAGCTCAAAGTTCAACAACAGAGAAACAGTTACCTCATCCTCACTAAAATGTACTAATAAATCTTAATAATATGTAATGACAAAATACTTTTAAATAGGAAACTAAACTAAACTAAACTATCTGATCCCATGTTTGCTAATAAAACTTAAAATTCCTCTTGTGTGCATGCATGTGTGCATGTGAGTATAATATACTATTTCTGTATCTCTATCTATCTATTTATACTGCGATGTATAGTAAACAGGCTTTACTTTCACATTTAACTAAAATTATTATTACAAAGTCAGGCTCATTATAGGGGTTTCCCTGGTGGCTCAGACAGTAAAACATTTGCCTGCAATGCAGGAGACCTGGGTCTGATCCCAGGTTGGGAAGATCCCTGGAGAAAGGAATGGCTACCTACTCCAGTGTTCTTGCCTGGAGAATCCCATGGACAGAGGAGCCTGACGGGCCACAGTCTATGGGTCCCAAAGAGTCAAACACGACTGAGCGACTAACACTTTTACTCTCTTTCATGATCATTATAAGTCCTAATATAACGTACAATTAAAATAGGGTCAAAAGTAAAATTTGTTTCAATTTAGGTCTTTTTGTGCACCTTCATTAATAATATACTCTTACCTGATTTTGAACAGACATAATGCGTAACAGAAAATCTCTCATTAGGTCCATGAAAGCTTTCAAACAAGCCATGTTTAATCTGGCAGCCTCTCCAAGGACCAACAAAGCCAAGGCTGAATCCAACCTGGAAATTTTATGAACAAAACAACAAAGACTTTAGTTTGCTGCTGCTGCTAAGTCGCTTTAGTCATGTCCGACTCTGTGCGACCCCATAGATGGCAGGCTCCCCTGTCCCTGGGATTGTCCAGGCAAGAACACTGGAGTGGGTTGCCATTTCCTTCTCCAATGCATGAAAGTGAAAAGTGAAAGTGAAGTCGCTCAGTCCTATCTGACTCTTAGCGACCCCATGGACCCCAGCCTACCAGGCTCCTCCGTCCATGGGATTTTCCAGGCAAGAGTACTGGAGTGAGTTGCCATTGCATTCTCCCAAGACTTCAATTTTAATAATACTAAATAATCTTTTAATGAAAAAGGTAATAGGCCAGAAGAAATGACTACTGTGGACAACTAGATACATTTCTTTTCAATAAAGACTAGTGCTCTTTGCCACTGGTAAATGCTTGTGGAAAATGCTTGTGTCCCCACACTGGGACAGATGCTGAGTTCACAGTAGTGCTCTGACAAAACTGAGAGTAAAAACTATTACAAATGACCACGTCTCTTTATAGATCCCGCACAGCGAGCAATCGAAGGCGCTGGTTTCAGAGTGTCCCCAAGATCCCACAATAAGTTTTGATTTTTAACCTTTTGCAACTGATTCCAACAGGTGAATTTCAAGAGAGAGTTTTATTCTCAAAAGAGAAATAAAAAATGGTCTTTCTAAATACTCTGAAAGCTGAGCATTTTTATAAAAAGTGCAGTTTCTCAAAATAAATTTGTCTTTCACATTAAATGGAAGACTGCCAAGATTTGAAATAATTATACAACTAGGAGGGCTTCCCTGGTGACTCAGATGGTAAAGCATCCGCCTGCAACGCGGGAGACCTGGGTTCGATCCCTGGGTTGGGAAGGTCCCCTGCAGCACCCACTCCGGTATTTTGCCTGGAGAATCCCATGGACAGAGGAGCCTGGTGGTCTACGGTTCATGGGATCACAAAGAGTGGGACATCACTGAGTAACTAAGAGCGCATGCACGCATGTACACACACACACACACACACACACACACACACACACACACACAACTGGGAAATCATATAAGAATTCATTAACCACAAGTATACATATATTCTAACAGCTTCAGGAAATTATACATTTAGTGTTCTTGTTATTCAAATTTCAAAGAGCTGATAGTAATGTAATATAAATTATGTCTGCCTAGAGCTGTATACTGCCCTGATTCATAGGGCATTAATCAGTTAAATCATCCCACATAGTCAACAAGAGAGTCCAAAATGCAGTACTTTGGTGCGATCTCAAAAACAATAGAATGATCTCAGTTTGTCCTTCTCCAGGGGATCTTTCTGACCCAGGGATTGAGCCCTGGACTACTGCACTGCAGGCATATTCTTTACCATTTGAGCCACCAGGGAAGCCCCTACAGTAATCCAAGTCTATGCCTCAACCGCTATTGCCAAAGAAGCCGAGATTGACCAGTTTTATGAAGACCTATAAGACCTTCTAGAACTAACACCAAAAAAAGGTCCTTTTCATCACAGGGGACTGAATGTAAAGTAGGAAGTCAATAAATACCTGGAGTAACAGACAAGTTTGGCCTTGGAGTACAAAATGAAACAGGGGAAAGGATAACAGAGTTTTGCCAAGAGAACACAGCAAACACCCTCTTCCAACAACACAAGAGAGGACTCCACACATGGATATCACCAGATGGTCAATACCAAAATCAGACTGATTATATTCTTTGCAGCTGAAGATGGAGAAGCTCAACACAGTCAGCAAAAACCAGACCAGGAGCTGACTGCGGCTCAGATCATAAACTGCTTACTGCAAAATGCAGGCTTAAATTGAAGAAAGCAGGGAAAACCACTAGACCTAGTGGTGTGACCTAAATCAAATCCCTTATGATTACACAACAGAGGTGACAAATAGATCAAGGGATTAGATCTGGTAGACAGAGTGTCTGAAGAACTATGGACAGAGGTTGGTAACACTGTATAGGAGGTGGTGACCAAAACCATCCCAAAGAGAAAGAAATGAAAGAAGGCAAAGTGGTTGTCTGAGGAGGCCTTACAAATAGCTGAGAAAAGAAGAGAAGCAAAAGGGAACGATATACCCACTGAATGCTGAGTTTCAAAGGACAGCAAGGAGACATAAAGTCTTCAGTAAACAGTGCCAGGAAACAGAGGGAAACAAGAGAATGGGGAGACTAGAGATCCCTTCAAGAAAACTGCAGGTATCAACAGAACATTTCATGCAAAGGTAAACACAATAAAGGACAAAACTGGCAAAGACCTAACAGAAGCTAAGGAGATTAAGAAGAGGTGGCAGGAATACACAGAAAAGTGTTAAAAGTGTTAATCGCTCAGTCGTGCCCAACTCTTTGTGACCACATGGACCTTAGCCCACCAGGCTCCTCTGTCCCTGGGATTTTCCAGGCAAGGATACTGGAGTGGTTTGCCATTTCCTTCTCCAGATAATACACAGAAGAACTATACAAACAAAGGTCTTAATGACCTGGATAACTACAATGAATGTGGTCACTCACCTAGAGCCAGACATCCTGGAGTGTGAAGTCAAGTGGGCCTTAGGAAACATCACTATGAACAAAGCTAGTAGAGGTGATGGAATTCCAGTTGAGCTATTTCAGATCCTAAAAGATGATACTGTGAAAGTGCTGCACTCAACCTGTCGGCAATTTTTGAAAACTCAGCAGTGGCCACAGGACTGGAAAAGGTCAGTTTTCATTCCAGTCCCAAAGAAAGGCAATGCCAAAGAATGCTCAAACTACCGCACAATTGCACTCATCTCACATGCTAGCAGGGTAATGTTCAAAATCCTTCAAGCCAGGATTCAACAGTACAAGAACCAAGAACTTCCAGATGTACAAGCTGGATTTAGAAAAGGCAGAGGAATTAGAGATCAAATTGCCAACATCCATTAGATCATAGAAATAGCAAGGGAATTTAAAAAAAACTACTTCTGCTTTATTGAATACACTAAAGAGTCTGACTGTGAGGATCACAACAAACTATGGAAAATGCTTAAAGTGATGGAATACCAGGCCACCTCACCTGTCTTCTGAAAAGTGTGTATGCAGGACAAGAAGCAATAGTTAGAACTGGACATGGAACAATGGACTGGTTCAAATTTGAGAAAGGAGTACATCAAGGCTGTATGTTGTCACCCTGCTTGTTTAACTTCTATGCAGAGTACATCATGCGAAGTGCTGGTCTGGATAACTCACGAGCTGGAATCAAGACTGCCAGGAGAAATATCAATAACCTCAGATATGCAGATGATTCCACTCTAATGGCAGAAAGCAAAGTGGATATAAAGGGCCTCTTGATGAGGGTGAAAGAGGAGAGTGAAAAAGCTGGCTTAAAACTCACCATTCAAAAAATGAAGATCATGGCATCCAGTCGCATCACTTAATAGCATATAGAAGGGGAAAGAGTGACAGACTTTATTTTCTTGGGCTCCAAAATCACTGCAGAAGGTGACTGCAGCCATGAAATTAAAAGATGCTTGCTCCTGGAAGAAAAGCTATAACAAACCAAGACAGTGTACTGAAAAGCAAAGACATCACTGTGCTGACAAAGATCCACAGAGTTAAAGCTATGGTTTTTCCTGTGGTCATGTACAGATGTAAGAACTGGACCATAAAGGAGGCTGAGGGCAGAAGAATTGATGCTTTTGAACTGTGGTGTTGGAGAAGACTCTTGAGAGTCCCTTGGACTTCAAGGAGATCCAACCAGTCAATCCTAAAGGAAATTAGCCCTGAATATTCATTGGAAGGACTGATGCTGAAGCTGAAGCTCCAATGCTTTGGCCACCTGATGTGAAAAGCTCACTGGAAAAGACCTTAATGCTGGGAAAGACTGAAAGCAGGAGGAGAAGGGGACGACAGAGAATGAGATGGTTGGATGGCATCATGGACTCAATGGACATGAGTGTAAACAAACTGGGAAATAGTGAAGGACAGGGAAGCCTGGAGTTCTGCAAGTTCACAGGGTTGCAGAGTCTGACACGACTTAGCAACTGAACAACAACAATATATCAGTTTAGAATGTCAATATATTTTAAAATTATATTTGAATTTCACAACTGTGATACTTCAGGTCAGCGAGTCAAGTTCATCATGATTTTCAAAAGGAAACACCTGTAACTATGGAAAAAAGATTATTCTTTGCATTTGAATGATGCTTTACAGATCTCGAAGTTTTTCACAATTTACCTCCTTAATCCGAACCACAATTTTTGACACATTGAAGAACTTTTTAAAATACTTTCAAAATATTTTAAAAATTGAGTCAAACAGATCTAGGAAACCTGTCCCAGTTCATGTTTTAAGCTAGGTTTACTAATGATTTAAGTCTTCTCCCACCTATGTGTTTTTCCTATTTTTTTCAATTTTGCTTTTCTAAGCCATTATTTAAATACATTAATATTTAACCTTAGTATTACAACGCTGCCTATTGCACAGCTAGTTTCATTTGTCTCCTTCTTCCTTTCAGAACTAAACCTCAATTTTGTTCAAAATGGCAAAGTGATCAATTAATATTGCTTCCACAAGATGGAAACCTTTTACATCTTGATTAGGGTAGTGATTACACAGGTGTATGCATCTGTCAAAAGTCATAGATCTGTATGCACAAATTGTTTTAATTTTGTTACATATAAATTATACCAAATACATCTAATTTTTAAAAACTGACCCCCCAGACTCCTTTGGAATAGTGTTAAGACAGGTTTGGTCAGTGAGCCATCAGAGGAGGCATATTATGAAAGTCTTCCATAAAAGCTCACACTGGCTTTAAATTCAGATAACAGGTACTCTTTTCTCCTTCGCTCGTCCTTTTCGTGGGAATTCACACCTGACGCCTGAAGGTAGAGCAGCCGTCTTGCAACAACAAGGATAAAGGTCATTCACTAAGGACGGCGTGACAGGAAGCAGGAGAGGCCTGGCTTCAGCGTGCTCTGCCTGCACGTGTGATGAATAAGGCCCTGTTTGGTGACGCAGCTGTAGTCAGGTGACTGTCACACGCAGGAGGACTCAAGCCTAATTGATACATTTAAACAGATTTATAAGCATGAAATTTAGAGTAGAAAAATTAGAGATGGAATCTTAGCTCCATCACTAACTAGATATATGGCACAGGGCAATAGTCAAACCTCAGCTAAATCTTAATCTACTCATCTATAAAGTAAACGTAGCAAAACTTACTTTCCAGAGACTATTATGAAATTTAAAGGAAATACTCTATATAAAATGTCTGGATTCAAAAGGCTGAGCTGAACTGAATTACAGCAATACTATTATTTCAAAGTCAATAGATATGAGCTCAGTAACTTTTCGTTATCTATGATGACTGAAGGAACAGGTCTAGATGCTCTGCAAGATGAACAAAGACTGAGTCCTTCCCCAGAGTACTCACGGCCCCGGCTTCACAATAAGGTCAAGTGAAGGAGGGGATAGTCTCAGACTTCACAAAACTTTACCCCTGAATACACCTCACGGTCAAACGCTTTGTTTTGCCTGTTCCCTTTTAAGTCTGGAAAACTGTAGCTAACCTAGGGCAGTTTCACTAAAATACAAATTGAAAAAAGATTCATCAGTGTCAGCCACTTATGGTTAAAAAAAAAAAAATGCTTTACCAGAAACATACTATTTTCAATCAATGCTGTTGATTGCAAAATTTTCAATAAGGGAAAATGCCTTTGACAAAAATAGAATAAAAGCAGCAAAACTTATAAATCAAAGTTTGTTAAAAAATCAAAACTGAAAATTGATGTACACAGAAAATTTCCAAATTGATTTAGGTCAGACATTTAAATACAGCACTAGCTTTTTGTGAACCCATTGCAGTACACCAAGTCTCACTAACCAGTACACTGACTTACTTCCACAATGCCATGAAATTAAACATGTATAATTTATAAATATTGTAAATGTCCATCTAAATATGTAAATAAAGAAACTGAGGCAGAAGTTTACTGGCTTGTCTAAAATAACATAGTCACTTGATTCATTTTACTTTCTAGCTTTTCTTTTTCAACTTTTTTTCATCGGTTTTTAAATTTTTTATTGGAATATAGTTGATTTACAGTGTTGTGTTAGCTTTTAAAATTAATGTTTAACTACACAGAGTTAAATATGACCAGACCGGGACTGGACTTCAGCGAGTCTGATTCCAGTCCAGTTTCCCTTCTACACTAATATAAATCAACTAACATATAATAACCAGAGACTTCATAAAAAGATACCCCTCTGAATACCAGCTTATAGAAAGGTTAGAAACATCAGCATTTGAATTTTTGCCTAGGTTCTCCTTATTCTTCTATGACCCAATTATTATTTTAAAGGATAGAATTAAAATGTTTCTATGTTGCAATCCTTACAAAGAGTTACTTGAAACTTTCAATAGATATTTCAAAAAACACTGACAATGTCAAAAATCCACACAACTCTGAAGATGGAGAATGAAAAAGATGTCACTATCTTACAGGGAACTTCCTGTAAGATATGAAAACCATAACATTGATGGAGCTGGCATAAGAACAGCAAGAAGGTGTAGCCACACACCGCTTCACGAAACTCAGCAGTCCTGATTCCCAAAAGTAAGTGAAAAGAAAAAAATTAAGGAAAAACATGATCTCTACTGTCTATCATGTTTTTCATGGAAATAGGAAAAGTGCAGCCAATCCTATATTAGCAGATACTGAATTTTAAAGGAGTCGATATTCCTATGCTTCTTTATCCTCATCTCTCCGTGTTTATGCAGAGATAGCATCCTGCAGAAGACAGAAAGTACAGGAAACAGTGCTCACGGCGATGCGTGTGTGGGACAGAGGGATGGAGTGCGCTGGGAGCGCGCTTTCTCCTCAAAGGTCAAGTACAAGGGAGCAGGGAGAATGCAAGGGGCCCCCGGTGACATTTGCCTTTAACCCCCGTAACATGTATTGGAACACAAACCTCTTGTTTTAAAAATAACAGATGTGTATGATTTCGCCCTAGTTCTGAGATAAGAAGAATAGAAAAGGGAAGAGGGAGGCCCTCCCCGAGACAAGTGAAAAAACACACATTACAGCAAAGGGCTAAGGAGAGCATCAGTCTGAAGACTAAGGGATGATCATGCTTCTGAAAGTGACTGCTTACAGCAGCTAGAAGACATTTTTACAAGACTCTTCAGGCATCTTTAATAAAGCCTAGGAAGAAACAACAATGAAAAGCCTTGGTACAGAAGTGAAAGGCGGAAAGTTTAAAAAAAAGAGAGTGCCAAATATTAAAATTATAAAAATATAATTCAAATTCATAATGAAGGCAGTTAAGCACCAAAAAAAAAAAAAAAAGGCACTTAAAAGGGAGCAAACTTGAAAAATTCTTCAATAATTTAGAGGAAGACAACCCCTGGCAAATTGAGACCCATTAATATCGAATTCCTGTTGAAACAACCAGACATAAAGAAACAAAAATCGGTAGCACCGCACAGAACAGAGAGACGCGAAGAAGTGCAAACCTATAAAGGAAATGTGGCCCAAATGAAGGAAAATGTCTCCAATGCCAAGAGGCCCAAAATTTGGTTTAAAATGTAACGGTAGGCATATAAAAAGCCCAGGCAGAGAGAGGCAGGCGTTAGGAGCACATGTGAAGATGAGTAACCAGTGGAAACCCTCCTGAAATGCAGACCAGTAGCCGCAGCTTCACACAGCGGGGGCATCTCTCCAAGGAAAGCAGAGAATGAGCCCCAACAGCTTCCTAAGGTGCTCAGTGAGACTTCAGAGGAGGCATCCACCTCCTGGCTGAAAACCACAAAGGTATTCCTAAAAGGTTCTGGATTGAAAATAAAACAGACAAAACAAAGGCAGGCAGACTGGCTTTGACCATCTCATCACAACGATAAGGTAGGAAACAACATAGCGACATTTAGACATTTCAAGAGGGGAATTAATAAAAAAAAAAAAAAACTATGACCATAGTAAACTATTGCCACACAAAACGTATGTACACTTCTTAGGGGGAAAAATAGTGACAGACGTTATACTCAGCCAAGGGTGGCATGTAATCGAGGGCTCCCCTAATGAAACAGGTCACCTATATCTATACTTAGAACTTTACTCAAGCCAGCCAAGAAAGGAATAGCATTTAACAACTTAAGAATGGAAAATCCTAGTGTTAATTGACTGACAGTGAGTGGGAAGGACACATTTTAGTAAGTCAACGTTATTTTATAAATAGGATCCAAAAATCAAATACATATACCATTCTTTGAGAAAAACAAACATTTTAAGTAATGATTTAACCATAACGTTATTGGACACTAAAGACCACAGTAACGGGCTAAAGAGGTGAGCATTAGCACAAACAAACCAGTCTCATCTTCACCACACACGGAGAAGAAAGCAATCAGAATTTCTCTCCTGATTTTGACCACTTAGGAAAACTTGTTTAAAGAATACATTTCTCTTGCCAATGCCTGATTTCTGATACTCAGAAGAGATGAGCTACAGAAACATCTGGTCTTTAGCCTGTCTGCTAAAAGGGTTCTTTCTTCTGAGCACAGAGCTTCATTCCTGGCACGCCGAGGAAGGGAGTCGGGGGAAAGGAGGGATGGGGTGTCGACAGGTCACGACGGCTCTTTCATCTGAGCACCTAGGTGCTCCCTAATTGCCTGCTTCCATCCAGTCGGTCTGCCTGTGTGGCCAGTGGTAATTAATCCCAGTAGCGAGATCTTTCTTTCAGTCTTTGCATTTGCTGTTGTTTTCTTTCTTTTTTTTTTTTTATTAATCATTGCAAATTAAGAGATCCTGTTTGGAGCTGCAACGCCCGTGCCGTGTAAAAACAGTCCTTATTAAACAATTTGAAGCTGGAGAATGGTATAATCATATTTATGCTATAACCCTAGCAGCAGAGTACGATAGATTTCTGAAGAGAACACACGGGCGAAGAAACCGGTTAATAAGCTACCGGAGTCATGACAATAAGGGCCTGAAGCCCGGTGTGACAGCGGTGGGGGAGAGGCAGGAAACAGCTCGGAAAGGGCGTCAGAGGACATGTGTCAGGCTTGGAGACAGAAATTCGGTAGGTAGGCATCTGGGAAAAAATTAATTCAGATCTGAACTAGCAGGAAACGAAGGATTACAGGGAGACTCGGTATAAAAAGTGTCTTCACGTTACTTACCTTTCTTTGTGATGGCTGTTACCTCTGTTTGACATGAGCAATCATGGGGGTTATGTGACTCAATCAAAATTAGACAGGCAGCCAGGGATTAAAACCCAGGCCGTACGATCTGAAGCTGAATGTTTCTCTCACTGTGCCATCAGGGAGCAAAGCATAAATTGTATATTTATCCTTGATACAGATAAATGTTTATATTTAGCTCAGAGGATTAAAGGATCAATAAGAAACCCAGGAAATAAATCAGAAGACTGAGGACCTACCCTGACATCTCAGCTCATGAAGAATGAAGAGGATTAGTGGTGAAAACTTGCATCTGGATGGTTCTGGTTAGACCGTCACATAACATTATAATTACCAGGGTTCAGGGAGACAGACATTGTGAGGGTCAGCAACGAGGCCAGAAGCAAAGGCCTTGCTGGGCAGTGCTTGCTTCGTTCAATTTATCTCGATGCAAACAGGAACACTCCACGTCTGGAAAACACTGGCCATGTCGGTGTAATTTTAAACTGTCAAGCTTTTCTGGAGTATGTTCACAGTGCGATTAGATCAGCTATTTTGCTTTGGGAGATACAGTTTTATAGGTCATGTCGCTCTTTTGAAACGCCATGCTGCATTTCTCAGCAGTCCTCATTGGCTAATAATTCAGTTATAAACACAATTCATTATTTTCATGTTGGATGAGAAAGCCTTTTGTGCTGGCTTGAGCTATCTCCCCAGAGCAAGTGGTGCGGTTCATAAAAGGCCAGACCACATCTGGGGCATTCAGAGTAAGGAGCATCACGCGGAGCTGACCCATATTACGTGGAGCTCTGCCTTACAGCCGCTGACCTGCGGCACAAGGCGGCCAAACTTCCAACGTGAAGGCTGGTGCGGGGCACGGGGAGGGGCTCACGCATTCCCGTTTTCTCTCCGCCTTCACCCTGCTTTGTAATTTCTTGTTCTTACCGCATTCCCTTCCCTCAGTTTTTCCCTGTCCCCCACTGATCAGAGGTTGCTCTAATTCTGTGAGTCTCTCCTGGAGCCTTTTCATGCATCTCGGGACTGCTCTTTTCCAGCCTCTGCTGAAACCACTCATTTCTGTTTCTTTCCTTTTGTATGCTATGATCTTTATAAAGGGGGTTATAAGAAGTCAGGTGGGAACATATGTGATGAATTATCTGTTGATGGACAGCATCAGAAATGGGCAGATGAGAACCACTCACTAGAATCAGCCAGAGCACTTTTGCCACTATTAATTAAGAAATTTCTTTTGATCCATCAGTTAAATGGTCTCCCTCTGCATTTTAAATCTCTGATTATTTTTCTATTGTGTGATACTGTACAGACATGCATGGAAAATGAAAGCGCTTGTGTTACTCCTTTTAACAGTCACTTGCCATTGAATTTCAGGCCCTAACCAAAGACATTCTTTATCAAGCGTCACAATGCTAAGGTCCCGCAAATCCTCAGTTCAGTTCAGTCATGTCCGACTCTTTGCGACCCCATGAACCGCAGCACGTCAGGCCTCCCTGTTCATCACCAACTCCCGGAGTTTACTCAAACCCATGTCCATCGAGTTGATGATGCCATCCAACCATCTCATTCTCTGTCGTCCCCTTCCTAACAAAGTCTTAATTTACTATCAGGGTCTGAAGCCTCAGTATCTTTCCATAATCCTAAATATGTTTAGTCCGTTTTTAAAATTTTTCACATGTACCTAAACTTCGGAGTACACAAAATAAATAATAAAATTTCTCCAGAAATGCAGAAGCATTTCTGGTTTGATTTTGGTGAGTATATCACAGTTTGTTTGGTTTTGTCTGGAATTATAACTTCTTGAAAACTACATAGGTGGTCCACAAATAACTTAAATACTTTCAAAAAGAAAAAAATTTTTTATATGTGGTATAATGTTATCATTATAATTAACAGAAAACATGCCTAATAATCAAATTGCTAACTTAAAAAGACAAAAATTTTTAATGTCAATGGGTTATTTTTGTTTATTAGAGACATCATTTAAAAAGAAAGATTAGATTCTTTTCTTAAAAAAACAGTAAATAGGACTTTCCTTGTCATGCAGTAGATAAGAATCCAGCTGCCAATGCAGGGAACACAGGTTAGGCCCCTGGTCTGGGAAGGTAACAGCAGCTCCGGAGCGGCCAAGCTGGCACCACAGCTGCTAAGTCCACTTGTTGCAACTACTAGGGCCTCAAAACCCTCCAGGCCTGGCTTCAGCCGCACATGAGCCAGGAGCTTCCAGATGTTCAAACTGGATTTAGAAAAGGCAGAGGGACCAGAGATCAAATTGTCTACATCCGTTGGATCACTGAAAAAGCAAGAGAGTTCCAGAAAAATATCTACTTCTGCTTTATTGACTACACCAAAGCCTTTGACTGTGTGGATCACAATAAACTGGGGAAAATTCTGAAAGAGATGGGAATACCAGACCACCTGACCTGCCTCTTGAGAAACCTGTATGCAAGTCAGGAAGCAACAGTTAGAACTGGACATGGAACAACAGACTGGTTCCAAATCAGGAAAGGAGTACGTCAAGGCTGTATATTGTCACCCTGCTTATTTAACTTATATGCAGAGTGCATCATGAGAAATCCTGGGCTGGAGGAAGCACAAGCTGGAATCAAGATTGCTGGGAGAAATACCAATAACCTCAGATATGCAGATGACACCATCCTTATAGCAGAAAGCAAAGAGGAACTGAAGAGTCTCTTGATGAAAGTGAAAGAGGAGAGTGAAAAAAGTTGGCTTGAAACTCAACATTCAGAAAACTAAGATCATGGCATCCAGTCCCATCACTTCATGACAAATAAATGGGGAAACAATGGAAACAGTGGCAGACTTTATTTTGGGGGGCTCCAAAATCACTGCAGATGGTGACTGCAGTCATGAAATTAAAAGACACTTGCTCCTTGGAACCTAGACAGCATATTAAAAAGCTGAGACATAACTCTGCTGTCAAAGGTCCATCTAGTCAAAGCTATGGTTTTTCCAGTAATCATGTATGGATATGAGAGTTGGACTATAAAGAAAGCTGAGCAGTGAAGAATTGATGCTTTTGAACTGTGGTGTTGGGGAAGACTCTTGAGAGTCCCTTGGACTGCAAGGAGCTCCAACTAGTACATCCTAAAGGAGATCAGTTCTGAATATTCACTGGAAGGACTGATGCTGAAGCTAAGACTCCAATACTTTGGCCACCTGATACGAAGAACTGACTCATTGGAAAAGACCCTGATGCTGGGAAAGATTGAAGGCAGGGGGAGAAGGGGATGAGATGAGATGGTTGGATGGCATCACCGACTCAATGGACATGAGTTTGAGTAAACTCCGGGAGCTGGTGATGGACAGGGAGGCCTGGCGTGCTGCAGTCCATGGGGTCGCAAAGAGTTGTTCATGACTGAGGGCTGCAGTGACCGAAGCCTGTGGCCCAGAGCCCACGGGCCACAGTAAGAGAAGCCATCACAGTGAGAAGCCCCAGCACAACTGGAGAGTGGTCCCCATTCTGCAACTAGGGAAAAGCCCCCATCGAAACAAAGACCCAGTGCAACCAAAAATAAAATTAACAAATAAATTAATTTTTTAAAAACAGTAAATCTGAGAAACACAAAGCTGTCTGGCAGCGTTCTTTCAAACAATCACCTTTTCCGTTCCATCACAGTCACTGCGTCTCACTATTTTTTTCAATGTGCTCTTCTGCTCCCTCAGCGCTGTCTGATTGTTGCCTTTCCCTCCCACACTTGATTTCCACAATGTCCTCCCAGAAAAAGAAAAGTCAGGATTCAGTGACACTGTGTCTCAAAACAGTCTCCTAAGTCAGGCAGCCAGAATGAAAGCAGGATGATATACCGAAAAGAATGATATGCTGGACCCTGAAACATGGTTCCAGTCACCACAAAGTCATGAACTTGACCTTGGTTTCTTCATTTGTAAAGTAAGAATAATCGTGTATAATCCCCCAAACCCCTAAATTTATAAAATACTAAGTTTTAAAAAAAAATCTTAAAGAAAAGTCCCTGAGGGCTTCCCTGATAGCTCAGTTGGTAAAGAATCCAACTGCAATGCAGGATACCCTGGTTCTATTCCTGGGTCAGAAAGATCCGCTGGAGAATGGATAGGCTACCCAGTGCAGCATTCTTGGGCTTCCCTTGTGGCTCAGATGGTAAAGAATCTGCCTGCATTGCGGGAGACCTGGGTTAGATCCCTGGGTTGGGAAGATCCCCTGGAGAAGGGAAAGGCTACCCACTCCAGTATTCTGGCCTGGAAAATTCCATGGACTGCTTAGTCTATGTGGTCACAAAGAGTTGGACACAACTAAGCTACTTTCAAAGACATATCACTGAAAAATTAAATTAATCAATATTGATATAATACAGTGAAAATGAAAATTGGTAAAAGAAATAATTCCTTGACTTTCAGAATTAGATTCTTAATCAGCCACTGCACTTATCTAAACATATTTATTTGCTAATTATTAGAATACTTTGAAAATAAACTTGACAATGTTATGCAATATTTACTTTTATACTGAAATATAATTTATTTTTATATCAAGTTAGAGTTTTCCAAGACTCTAAAATAGGCTATTTCAAGGAAGTTAGACAAGCTCTAAGCTATTCTCCAGAAATCTTTACTTGATCTAGAATCCCCAAAAACATCCAAATGAAACTGGGAGAACAGTTTTTGTCCATAAGAAATGGACAAAATTTGTACAAATTGGCTGATGCAGAGTGGGCTTGCCAGAGGCTCAAAAACTGTAATTAATTTTAAGAAAAATACATGAATTTGCAACTTGCTATAGCATGACATATTACTGACAGTTAGTAGTGGAAAAATAATTCAAATTCTCTGATCATCCTCAAATACTGAAAGAGATGTCCTCTGATCAATTTACTCAGAAATACTCCTTTAAAATTCTTCTTTCCTCAGTTGAACTCATGCCCTCTTTCATAGTAATTTTTTTTCCCCTTTTCAAATTACCATATGTATAGGAGGAAACTAACACTTAACACTCATTTCTGTTACGCTTTACAAATAAGGCATAAGGAAACAAACAGAATCATAGTACATTCCTCCATGGATAATAATCTGCACTTCACTGTTGTTAAATGACTTGAAAAGTAAAAGATGCTTAAAAATATGGAAATGAAGTTATCAATAACAAATTTCCTTCTATAAAGACAAAAGGCAATACAAGTATGCTCATCTAGCCAAAAAAAGGTGAGAACAATTTATTGATGAAATGAACTAATACAAAATATAGAAACTGCCCTTGTCTTTGGAACTGAGATTATAAATTTTTTTCATAGTCAACTAAGGTGTGATTAACATTTAAGTACAAAGGTTATTTAACATTTAAACACAAAGGTTTCTCCATGAGTTACTCTGGATTTATAGGATCCCACTTACCAGGATTTCTTCTGAAGCTGTGTTTTATGAGAGATGAGATGTTCAAGCACCTTATCTAACTGGGGACTGTTCTCCTGAGCACAGGTCCAGGCAGAAACACAGTGCCAGAGCAGGTGGCTTATCTCATATCCTTTCTGATTAAGCTGCAAATGTTCCTGGAAGGGAAATATTAAAATATGTCTGAGAAAGAGTTCTTTGACTTGAATAAACATGGAAATAAATTTTAAATGCATTTTTCTACATCACGTTACACCAAGTGGAACAATTTACTCGAACACATTTTTATAAGAATATATAGTTGATCTGAGCTTTATATGTTTATTTTCAATGGACCCCTTGAGTTCAATGACACCAGTTCCACAATATGACAAAAGCCCTGTATCTTCTAAGGGACAACTATTAGACACAATGTTGTTCAGTCGCTCAGTCATGTCCGACTGTGACCCCATGGACTGCAGCACGCCAGGCCTTTCTGTCCTTCACCATCTCCCGGAGCTTGCTGAAACTCATGTCCATCGAGTCAGTGATGCCATCCAACCATCTCATCCTCTGTCGTCCCCTCCTCCTGCCCTCAATCTTTCCCAGCATCAGGGTCTTTTTCAGTGAGTCAGTTCTTCGCATCAGGTGGCCAAAGTATTGGAGTTTCAGCTTCAGCATCAGTCCTTCCAATGAATATTCAGGACTAATTTTCTTATTGACTGGTTGGATCTCCTTGAAGTCCAAGGGACTCTCAAGAGTCTTCTCCAACACCATAGTTCAATTGACATAGTTAAAAAAGCATCAATTCTTAGGCGCTCAGCTTTCTTTATAGTCCAACTCTCACATCCACACATGACCACTGGAAAAACCATAGCGTTGACTAGACGGACCTCTGTCAACAAAGTAATGTCTCTGCTTTTTAATATGCTGTCTAGTTTGGTCATAGCCTTTCTTCCAAGGAGCAAGTGTCTTTTAATTTCATGGCTGCAGTCACCATCTGCAGTGATTTTGGAGTCCCCCAAAATAAAGTTAGGCACTGTTTCCACTGTTTCCCCATCTATTTCCCATGAAGTAATGGGACTGAATGCCATGAACTTAGTTTTCTGAATGTTGAGTTTTAAGCCAACTTTTTCACTCTCCTCTTTCACTTTCATCAAGAGACTCTTTATTTCGTCTTTGCTTTCTGCCATAAGGGTGGTGTCATCTACATCTCTGAGGTTATTGATATTTCTCCTGGCAATCTTGATTCCAGCCTGTGCCTCATCCAGCCCCACATTTCACATGATGTACTCTGCATGTAAGTTAAATAAGCGCTCTGTGACAGGCTGAAGGGTGGGATGGGGAGGGAGATGGGAGACAGGTCTGGGAGGGAGGGGGCATGGGTGTACCTATGGCTGATTCTTGTTGATGTATGACAGAAAACCACAAAATTCTGTAAAGCAGTTACTCTTCAATTTAAAAATCTGAATATATATGCGTGTGTGCCACACTGGACAGTCTGTGTGCCCCAACAAAAGGAAGGTCCCGAGGCCACAGCTAAGACCAGACTCAGCCAGATAAACAAATAAATAAGCTCATGTGTGTTTTCACTCTAAGGACCAAAGTGTCGCCTAACTGGACACGGTCAATGTCTGCTAAGAAGCTATTTTAAAAGCCTACAAAATCAGAATGCAAATGAGCTATTGGTTTTTTCCTAAAATGCTTCCTAACAGTTTCAAAGATTTAATTGATCTACTAATGTAATTGGCACAAAGAAACAGTTTTTAGACACAGCACTCCTATTGAATTTTTGTCAACAGTAAAGATTCAAACGCACATCCTATGATATGTACTCAAATCACTAATTTAGCCAGTATTTTATTCTTTTATGCACCAAAAAAACACTTAAAGAGATTCCAAACAGTCTTATAATTCTCATTTACTATTTGAAATAACATCAAGACTACAACTTAAGTTTTCATATTGTGCAGTCATAAGAGAGAAGGCCAGAAGTTCATACATAAATTTTAAACGAAGAGGTTTTAGTCTAGTCAACTGTTTAGTTAAGTCTCACAGATGTGTATTAATCTACATTATGTCCGGAACTCAGATGCTGGCAATAAAAGCAGGAGTAAGATAAAGTCTCTGCACGAGGTTATTGACTCAGGGAACCATCATCCACAAAAGCAAATGGAAACCAGTCAGTGTTTGGAATATTAGAATACTCCCAAAAAAGCTTTGTTCTAAAATAATGTAAGACATCAGACAAGATGTATAGACTCCAGTTAATATACATATTTCATCCAAATAACTCAATTTTCTGCTTTGTGGTAGAGTCTCCCCCTAAACATGGAGCCCCCATAACTGAAATTCTCTTCTCAAATCGCTCTAGAAGTCTCAGCCTGCATGCCTGACAACCCTCACATGGCAAACAGTCTGAATACGTGTGTAGGCAGCTACATTTTGAAACTTGTGGATGGTTTGATGAATAAAAACAATCAATACTTTTTTTTTTTTCAAATCATGTACATTGTGTGGCTACAGAGACTATTCAATTAGGTCAAAAATTCTCTTTAACAAATTTATGTACCATCACCAGGGGAAATTTGCAAAAGCTTTTGGTAAAGAAATGATGGAGATTTAGATCCTGAAGAAGATTTCAGCTTGATTTTCAATTTTATATGACACCATTTTTATTTATCACTAAAAACGAAAAAAGAAGCCTCTGACTTCCGGAACTGAGCTGACATCAATATGACTACAAACTGGTCTGGGGCTCACAGCCAGGTCATTTTATTCTGCTGGATATAAACTCACAGAGTATCAACCTCAGACAACATTACTCTGAGAAATAAACAAAGCCACTTGATTTTTTTTTTCTAAGCACACACAGAAAGTCCCTGTGCCCCCTACAAAACAGCCAACCAGAACTGCCCCCATTTCCGGCAGCATCAAATCTAAAGGGAACTCCTGTTTCTTAGTGCACCCCCAACCTGCCATACCTGGGAATTTTCCAGATAAGTGAGGCTTATCTCTTATCTTTATGTGTTATATCCTTCTATAATTCAAGCATTTACGTGGAAATCTTGCTAAAGTTTCTTCCCTGCTTTTTACTTTTTGCAAAAGAAACAATGTATTTGCCAAACTAGAATGAATTAATGTAATAATGATGATGATGTGGTTTAATACCATCATCACGTATATCAATAACGTAGTAGACGGAGAGGAAGCCATGCTCTGAGAGCTGGGGGTGGTGCAGAGTTCTTTGCTTTTACAGCAAATCCGTCCCACCCGAGGTGTGGTTGGCAGATAACTCCCACCTGCAAACAAACTGCTAACTAGACTACATTAATAAAAATGTGTATTTTAAAACATAAAATTTGGCTGTTAATTTTATTTTCAGTCCAATAAAAAATTAATGCCTATACATTTATTTCTTTTTAATATTTGTAATTCATATTATTGTAGTTTTAAAAAGTATCCAGCACTGAGCACTGCATTAAATGACTCCCAGAGAACTAGAACTTATTCTCTTTTGGGGTCAGCGTGGCTTTACGGCCACTTCCTATAGTTCCTTCATTTCTCCCTGCCCTGCTGCCCAGCTTTGGGCTATGCTGGTTTGCAGACTAGCCCCCATACCCAAGGACAAGGGGAGGAATACTTGAGAGGGAGGCCATCCCCTCCAGGTGGGCAGGTGGCAGCGGGAATAAGTAGGGAAGCTTATATAGGAGGCTTCCCTTAGGAGGCTGCGTAGATCTCCACACCTGCCCTCCAGAACCTTACAGGGAGGACTTCCCTGGGGGTTAAGAATCCACCTGGCAATGCAGGGAAGGCAGGTTCGATCCCTGGTCAGGGAACTAAGATCCCACATGCCATGGAGCGACTAAGTCCTGTGCTGCAAGCACTGAGTCCGCATCCCACAGCTAGAGGGCCCATGTGTGCTAACTCCTGACGCCTGTTCGCCCCAGAGCCCCTGCCACAGCCAGGGAGTCTGCGTCCTGCAGGGAAAGACCCCGCATGCCACAACACAGACCCAACTCAGCACAGATGTAAAGCCCAGCTGCCAAAGTGCTGCCAGTACGCTGCTGGCTGAGAATTCAGACAACCACATCAGCTTGGATTTTGTGCAAATCTGAGAAGCTCTGAGGGTCTGACCAGACTCTTTGATGACAGAAAGGAACTCTGAAGCTCGGGCTCCATTGTGACTGCTCAAAGACAGCTTTTGGAGTTTCATCATTGTTTTCATTCATTTGGGAGATGGTTGTCATTGCCATGAAAGGACCTCTCAATACAAATGTGTTACCTAAATAACAGGACGTGAATCATAGGGTAATGCTCCTAATTTTAAAGAACCGGTGTTTCAGTCTAACCCAATTCCTAGTAACCATTTATAATTACAGTACAACACAGAATGTTCCAAATTTAGATAACGCTTTTGGCTTACTGAGTACTTAAAGCACTGGAGGATGAGACTGCTAATACATTTGAATGTAAATCCTGTATGTTTCCAAGGTTTCGGAAAACTATTTGTGCTTTAGGGTGGATGCACCTAGTTAGTAAATGGTCTACTGCATTTTAGTTGAATTTGAATCTACCTTCTCCAAAGAACCATGTTATTATTATCATGTGACAACTGTGCTTAACAAATTCTGCTTTGCTGGTGAGCAAAGGACAGAGTGGAAAACTCAATCCAGTGTTCTGGCTCTGCAATCCACAGAGCCAATTAAAGTGTACCATTTGTCAAAGTCAATGGAAACCCTGTGTCTGGATCAGCCTGAAAGAACATTAAAAGGAGAAACAGGTTCCAGCAGCAGGGGAAAGGAAATTTCCTTTTTTTTATAAAGAACCAACACCCATATCGTGAGTATCCTTATGCTTATATCCCACAGAATTCCTGCTTAAAGCGATTTTATAATAGCACTTTGAAAACAAATTGTTTCAACTCCAGTGCTTATAAATATATTAAAAAATAAAGTATTTTACAGTGGCCCAACATATGCTGTCATGGGCCCTGTAGCGTTACTGGAGGATAAGAGCTGTAGAAATAAACCCACAAACCCTCCGCTATCGCGCATGACTAATACAGAAGGGAGACGGGGTGAGTGCGGTGCTGTCATGGGCCCTGTAGCGTTACTGGAGGACAAGAGCTGTAGAAATAAACCCACAAACCCTCCGCTATCGCACATGACTAATAAAGAAGGGAGACGGGATGAGTGCGGTGCTGTCATGGGCCCTGTAGCGTTACTGGAGGACAAGAGCTGTAGAAATAAACCCACAAACCCTCCGCTATAGCGCATGACTAATACAGAAGGGAGACAGGGTGAATGCGGATGCTGTCTTCTATGCGCCCAGTGTTCTCCCTTCTTCCCCTCTTTGTTCCCCAGAAGTTGCGACAGATGGGTGTTGAGTGGGTGAATACTCAGCTGAAGCTGCAAGGCCGGGTTCAACTGACCCTGGAGAAACTGGGCTGAAACTGGGCACCAGCGTTAACGTGCGCCGACGACCACCGAAGCCAGTGAGCCAGCAACTCTCAGCAGGGCTGCGGCTACACTGCCTTCTATATTCTTTCCATTAGGAGGAAATGGGAGCAGAAAAGGAGGGCAATAAGTCTGATAGGATAAAATCTGTTATAATCGCTCCAGAGAATCTCATGCATACAGCGGAAATAGTATTTAAAAAGACTGAAACTATGCCCTCTGTTCTAAAAGGTGGAAGAGCGCAGAGGTTTAGAGACTTGTCCCGTCGTAAGCAGATACATTCTTTCCATGTGCTGACATTCTTGCCCTCTTCAGTTCACCGAAAGCTGGATCTGAACTGTCTGAAAACAGGACACTTCCATGTTCCTGTTGTGTGTGCCTGCCGAGACCGACAAAGCAGCCTGGTTTAAGGAAAAGCAGGACCAACACTGAAAGTCGTGCACCTCTCAACTGTAACATTCAGGCTGTCAAGGTTTCCCCGTCTCTTATTTGATTAAAGGAAAACACTCAAATCACCGCCACAGTAAGTGAAGCACGATTAACTGCATAATTAAGCACAATTATTATCAGCATAATCACGTCCTTAGATGGGAATTATGATATTTAACTGCCGAAGTGAGTTCCTAAGTATATTTTTCAATAACTAGTCTTTACATTTGCATGGCTCTTAATAATTTATGAACACATGTTTTTTTGCAGTCTTCACAACAGCGCTGTAGATTAGTTAGGGCAAACATGATGATGAAGATAGTATCTTTTTTAAAGGTAAACAGATGGGGATTTAGAGAGTTTAATGGACCTACTCTGGGCCACACAGTCAATTGGTGAGTAGGTCCTTCCTTTTCACAGTCAGTGCTTTCTCTGTTGCTCAATATCTTAGGTTATATATTTAAATTATTAAAACATATTTTAAACTGTAAAACAAGCTCCTTTTATGCATGAAGCAAACTGTGTTCATTAGTAAGAATAACCAAATGTTTCAAAGGGCTTAGTGTATGTCATTGTTTATATAAATGGTCCTCCACCAAGTTATGAGCCAAAGAGGAAGCACTAACTCCTGAAAGGTCACAAATAGATGTGGTTGAATGTTCTTCCTTATACACTTAAATTTTAGGTAGTTTTAGAAAGGAACTAAAGGAAGCATGGGGAAACTATGAGGCAACTCACAAGCAAAACTATTTTTAAAAAGTTTTTTTTTTAATTTCCTCTGTTGTTCCAACTAGCATTATGTTAAATGTATTTTTCTCCTTTTTAAGAATTAGAGAAACAGAATTTCTATTTATAAATTATAAAAGAGTAAGTATATATAGCAAAAAAAATAAAATAATTAAAGAATCAACGTCTGAAGTATTCACTGCTTTCTTTTGGAATCTATTTCTAAAGGGAAATAGAGGCATTGCCAGTCACAAAGACTAAAGTTTGTCTTTTGAAGTACATCAGTCTGTAAGGGGCAAGAGCACTGGAGCTCTCTCTGCATAATACCTAACTTATTACATACCAAGGAATTGTATACAATTGGGACAGATAGTTTTTCTAATGTTGGTCACTAATCTCTGAGTTGGAAATTAAAATTTTGTCATATACCAAGGATTATCTTAATTCCTCAATTTTGAGCCACTTAAAAAAATTCAGTCGGTTTTAATAGCATATTAAATGTTATTGCACATGGATTATGGAGCATAAAAGGATTACACTTGCTTTCATTAATAGCCTGCACTTTACACATTTTCAGTTAAAAAAAAGTAATATCATAAAATGTTCATTTAAAAGTCGATCTAAATTAAGTTGCAATTTTTAATTAACCAGCTGAGATGGGCTCTCTAAGGAAGAAGGTACGAGGGCATTACTCCGTCCAAAGCAGCAGTGGGGGACCCTGACGCCCCACCGCTGTCCTACTAACTAACCACTGTCTAGGAAACGTGCCTCAAGCCGCACGACTGCAGTGTCTGCTCTGTTCATTCCTCTCCCCAGCTAAGTTCATCTTCAGCTGTGTTACTGAACTGTCAAGCAGTGATTTTTAATCATAGTAATGCGACCTGACTTGCCATGCACTGGGATATACTTGGGCTTCCCAGGTAGCGCTAGTGGTAGAGAACCCGCCTGCCAATGCAGGAGACGCAGGCAACGTGGGTTTGATCCCTGGCTTGGGAAGATCGCCCAGAGGAGGGCATGGCAACCCACTCCAGTATTCTTGCCTGGGGAATCCCATGGACAGAGGAGCCTGGTGGGCTATACGGCCTGTAGGGTTGCAGAAAGTTGGGCATGACTGAAGCAACTTAGCAGTTGGCACGCACGGGATATACTCACCACTCCAGAATCTGTATTCTTATCTCTCACAGGGCTAAAAATTGATTCAGAAGGGAGTTCTCTTTTACATATAATTTCCATGATTTTCAGAATGCACTGCACATTCGAAGAGATGTTTGGATACATGCAATATAATTCTTTGGAGCAAGAAAGTGCTAGCATAAGAAAAATAATTTGTGAGAAATATTTCATTAACATCTCGCACTGCTTTTCATTTGTCTTTTAGCTATTAAAATATAATTAAATTCAGCACTGAGAAGCTGAAACTGCTGTGTAGTTCCCCAACTACTGAAGATTAACAACGCTATGTCTGACCCCTAGTGGTATAATAGAAAACTACAAGGTAAATAATTCATACATAAGCGTTCATATAATTCCAAACAGCAATTACATACTGGTTGAATGCCCAATCAAGTATAGTTACTATACAACAACGCCTGGAAACTTCCAGCTGAAAACGAATCAAGTCAGAATATATACTCTTCATAATGGGTATTTTGAAATTGCAATCGCTGTCGTCGCTTTTGAACCAATATCCCAGTTTAATTCTTTTCAAGATGCCGCTGTTACTGGCTTCTGCAGTACATAACCGACAGCGATGACCGTGCCGTCTCACAGAGGACGATGGGGGTTTAACACAACTACCTCCGTGCTGCTCTTTTTACGAACTCGTAAACAACCTTTGAGTTTCAGTCCATCAACACAGTGGAAAAATTAGTAGTGACCTCTCTTCCGTTGGATGGCTATATGGGTAGAGAGCAGTGACTCACAGCCTCAGGTAGGAACCCACCTGCTACTGATGATGAACACGTAGCCTAAGCAGGTCTCTACCAAACAGCACGTGATCAAAGGGGCGAACAGGGGGCTTTATCCTTATATGAAACGAAGATGGTGGTGTTCTTGAGACAGGGCAACAATAACAAGCTAATGTAAGAACTTGAAGTTTCATATAAATAATTCTTCAAAATGTATTTGCCACAAATATCTAAATAGCTGATGAATTACTACGCTGCCCACTGCGAGGAGTTAAGAGATTCACAGTGTAATGAAGAAAACAAAGCAAGGGATAATAGACACGGATTGCTGCGCTGCCAACCTGCAGCCATGCGCGGCTCGGTTTCGAAACTTGCGTCCAGACACTCCCACTGTCACTTTCTACCCCTTCTCTATGGACTTCCCCATCAAACCTTACTCCCTTGCTTGTATCTTGAGTCTCTTGATTCCTTATCCTACAATACATTGATCTCCTCTGTTGACCTTGTATTCTCACCCAAACTACTGACACATTTCTTCTTTCACAGCTCAGCTTTTCAGAACAGCTCACCGTCTTGTCGTTACACTTAAACTTCCCCTTCGCTCTGTCTCCCTCCAGTCTGAACTGTGCTTCCCCTGGGGACTGCTCCCGAGAACAAAGACTTCCTGACTATAGAAACGCATCACCACTTTCAGACCGCCTGCTGCTTAATACTTCTCTAGCTCTCGATACTGGTGATCTTGAATCGCCCCTCTTTTGATTCCTACATCACCCCCTCCTGGCTCTCTTAATGCTCCTCTCCTGGTAGACGTCCGTCACTCCAATGATCTATAAACTGCTTACACGCCCCAAGACTTTATTCCTAGAATAAACGTCTCCCCCCCACCACCTCCCATTCCTGGTTTATCTCATCCACATGAACAGTGATGACTGTTAAATGATCCATGTTAATACCTCTGAAATAAGTGATTCCCAGGCTTGATTTACTTCCCTAGTTTCACACATGCTCCCACCTGGGTATATACACCTGAGTGACCTCCAAATTCAATATGTCCAGTGTTTCTCCAGAATCTTTTCAGGTCAGAGTACCGTTATCTTGACCTTACTAGTCAATATGTAAAACCTGAGATTCATCCTAAATTGCTCACTTTTGCTTATACAGCTCAGATCCAAGTGATCACCAAGTGCAATTTTTCTTTATCTTCTAAATACTTTTCAAAATTATTTTACTCTATCCGTCCCCGTTGTAGAAGCTCATACCTGTAACATCTCTTGCCTGTTCTAACATCATAGCTAACAGACCCCTGTGTCCACCCTCTCCTTTCCCAGTCTGGCATCTACACCACCACTAGGGTTACCTGACTAAAATACGAATTTAACTTTTGAAATCCAGTTAGCCAGATACTATTACAGATGAAAAAATTGAGTCACAGACAAGGTCAGACCCCTAGTTAGGTAGGAAATTTAAACATAAAACCCATGCAGTCTTGCCCAGAAGCTGTGCTCTTCAAAACTGTACCTATCACCTTTCACAAAAAATAAAATACAGCTTATACTCTTTAGAGTGATAGTCTGAGCTTCTCAAAATATAACATAAAACATTTTTAAGTATAGAAAATAAAAGACACTCTACCGTATAAATATGGTTGAAGCCTAAGTAAATGTTGTTTAAAATTTTCCAGGTGACCATGAAGGAAATGTATAAAAAGTCGTAAGAAGACCAAATAGCCAATCTGTCAAAAAGAAAGAAAAAAGATTTTTGTGTTACATCAATAAATGTTTAAAAACCATAGGGAAAATAAACCATTTTATTATTACCGTTGCCTTTGATGAAATAATTTCAAATTCACTTGAGATCATGTGCTTTTGAAATAACTTTAAAACATTCATATCAAGGTTGAAATACTGGCTCAGCAAAAAAAAAAAAAGTTTATAAATCAATTCTCCATTACATATAATGACCAATACTGAATGCTATTTTGTTCTATATCCTTTAGAACAGCATCTTTCAAATCGCAACTCATGCCCCTTAAGTGAGTCATGAAATCAGTGAAAGAGGATTTTAAAATAAAAGAGAAAATACCATAGTACACTGCACAGTGCCTCATTTCAGTTTATAAATGAGTGTGTATTATGTGTGTGCTGGATTGTAAGTTTTGAGAGATATTCTGTCTGTGCATAGTGTGATTCCCTCATAAAATTACACACAAACATATACACACACACAGTGTCATTACTAAATGAACAATTTAGTATCTTTCTTCTGTGAAGTTTAAAATACATGCATAGCTAAAACTGTTTTACATAGACAACAGAATTGAAATATCTACAAAAAATATGTAAGATTTCATGAAAAGTAAGAAAAAAACACAGACTATAGTAATAAATGGAAATATAAATGCCTAAATTGTTCAATCATAAGATTACAGGAAAGGACCAAATAATAGCAATAACTACCCCTATATCACTATCAAGATCATATATCAAAGTCCTCTTTGTAACGATGCAGGGCATTATTAGATCTACATGTAAAAAATAAAATTAAACTCAAAAGATGCTTCTAACAAGTCTCAGTGCTTCACACATTATTAAGCAAATGGGTAGCATGATTGGATTTTGAAACCAGGATTGTGTGTATTGCATCAAAACACATAAACTTTCAATTACAGCAGTGACTTCCAAATATTTTTATCAAAAATTTCAATCATTAAAATAAATTTTGAGAATGCACCATGAATGTTTCTAAATGTATCCATAACTTATAAACATGCATGATTTGCAGTACATGTTCATAAATAAATAAAATACTTATGTCATGCCAAGGGATCTCTTCATATAAACCACTCTGATATAGTACTGTGCTTCTCAAAAAGACTGAAGTTAGATACGAAGGAAGTGGAAATCAACAGACCATTCAAAAGAATACTGCAATAGTCTAAGTGAGAATATTAAAATCAGTAATAATAAGTTCACCAGAAGAAGAAGAATCTAAGATTTTGGAGGGACCAGAAAACGATACTGAAAACAATACTCTAAAAATTTAACATGGGTCAAATGAGAAAAATACATGATCAACAAACGTATCAGCTTGCATAACTGCTGTATTATATACCAATTTGATCATGAGTTTCCCCTGATCCAAAAGCAAAACTTTATATAACTACACTTGGAAAATGGTTTTTAAAAGCTTTCATCTGCAACATTCTGAAAAGCTAGGCTTTTATTGGAAACCTGCCACCTCTTTATCTCTGAAGAATCCTGAAGTCTCTGTGCTCTTGTCCACATGTCTCGTTTGTGTCCATACTTCTCTGCAGTTGACAACTTAAGCTTTGCCTCCTAGGGTAAATTTCCGCCTGTCAGTTTCTCTCTGCCTGCCCATCTTGTCTTCCTTTACTCTTTAATCCTTTCCTTCTCCTTTCACCCCTTATCTTCATTTCTCTGACTGTTATCTAATTGTGAAATAGAAATGGTGAATAATATTTATTATGTATCACATTTTAATAGTTGGTTATGTGTTTCATGTTCTTTGTAGAAGCTTGAAGAACACTGTTCGTTCCTTTCTAAAACATTTAACCTGGACCTTCCTGGTGGTCCGGTGGTTAAGAACCCACTTGCCAACGCAGGGGACCCGGATTCAATCCCCGGTCTGGGAAGGCTCTGTGTGCTGCGGGGGTGACTAAGCCCAAGCACCGCAACTACTGAGCCCGCATGCCACGAGTACTGAGGCCACCGCCGCCGAGAGCCCACGCTCGCAACAGGGGAAGCCCGCACAGGGAGAGGCCCGCAGGGCACAGCTGGCGGGCAGCCTCCTCTCGGTGCCCCCAGAGGAAGTCCGCGCAGCGGCGCAGACCCAGCGTCAACGCGGAAGCGTCCGTTGCTCAGTTGTGTCGACTCCTTGCAACTCCATGGACTGTAGCCCCTGCCAAGCTCCTCTGCCCATGGAATTCTCCAGAACAGAACACTGGAGTGGGTAGCCTTTCCCTTCTCTAGGGGACCTTCCCAAGCCAGGGACTGAACCCAGGTCCCCCGCATTACAGGCGGATTCTTCACCAGCTGAGCCGCCAGGGAAGCCTGGTAAACTGGGAGCCAAGGTGAATGAGTGGGATCACGGCTCAGCGAGTCCATGGGCCCTGGGTTTCAAAACCTTCTCTGCTGATATCTTGGGTAATCAGCTTAGAGTCTCCTTGCCTGGTCTGTGGAATGGTGGATAGTAATAGCACCTACCTTTTAGGATTATTGTGAAGATTAAACAAGTCATTATGTCTAACACATCTAAAGCACCGATTATTGTGCAATGCAAATAGTCTAACCACTCAGATGAGAGGATATAGGAATCTTTTTAAATTAAATGAATCCATGGTATATGTAAATTATAAGCAATATACACAATGACTAAAAATTTATTTTATAGCCATTTTTACTGCTGGCAGAAATTTAAAGGCAAGAAATGGGAAAAGGTCACCAAAGAGGATGAGAAGGAAAGCAGAAAAAAGTGACACACACTTGATCTATGCTTTCCCACTCCACTCTTTCTCCATCATGAACTAGCCTGAATGCTAACCCTTTTTTATATAAGTAATACAAATATATTATATTTTGAAATCCCAAAATAATTGTATAAATAGAAGCTCTTAGGTATCGTCATAATGAACAGTTTGGGCAATAAATAAAGAAGAAAAGGACATTGTAATTTTACTTGTCTCTTTGCCCCCAGCTGTTCTATGCAAAGCCTCAGTTCTTTGCATGTTCAATTTCTATTATGTGTTCTGTTTCTTGACTGGTGTCCATAAATCTTTTACCCCCAAACATATCAGAGAGGATCTAGACTTAATTTATAAGGTCTGAAATACAGTGTCTTCCAAAAATGCCCTGGATGACTCATGAATATCTTCATGCCCACTTTTTAACATAATCAAATTTTCATAATCAAAATTAAAAGGGAAATATATTTTTGCAAATAATACCATACTTAATTTCAAATAACATGTATATACATATATGTCAACTAAAATATATACATACATATATATTTTCATTATTCATAAAGAAATTATTCTTCTGGTTTTTCTTTGCAATAAAACTACTAGTTAAGCTAAATTTCTTTGACTAATAATAAATTTTGCAGCAGGCAACCTGATCATCACAGGAAGTGGAACGTTCTGTCTTCTAGGACATTATGAAACATGAGCTACATGAATACAGTTTCCCATCTTACGGTTCTAAAATGACATAGAATACCGAGATAACAATCCATCTTCTCAAATCGGGCAACAATTTAAGAGTGTATCAGTCAGCATTTTTAAATGGAAAACTGGCATTCAGCAATCCTTAAAATAGATACGAGAAAACTATATACACTCAGAAATAAGTACAAACTTGATTCTTAATTAAATGTCATTTTCCTACATAGTTGGCAAAACTGTATTTTCTCCAACTATCTCCATTTGCATATCAAATAATAATATAGTGTCCACATTTAGAGATTAAAATAAACTACCAAACAAGAGAAATATTCTGAAATAAAACCAAATGGCCTGTTTAGATCCTGAAACAGGTATCATGTGGCCAGATGTAGTGCATGTAGCAATTAAAACACATTAGAATCACCTTAAAACATACCTTTGTCAGCTTGATTTCAATTGAGTATAAGTATGCCTTTTGGAATGCATCACAGCAGAGTCTGTATAAAACGGATTCCGCAACAAAAAATAAGGCAGGCAGATGATCACAATCAAAGGCAGCATGGTCCAGGGAAGCATAGAGTATATTTAAAGCTTCTGAAATGTTAACAAGTAGAAACATAATTTATAAATGATGCTGTTTTTCTACATGCTACAAGGGAGTCTTATAATTAACTATTTGATCAGTCACCAAACCCACACTGTGGTTTTGAAATATTCACAGTCTCTGACATCCCTTCCATCAAGAGGTAAAGTCTATGCCCCCTCCCCTTGAACCTGAGCGGCCTTGTGACTGCTTCAACCAATAGTAAGGCCATTTCAGTGACACTGTGTGACTTCCAAGGCTAGACCAGAAAAGGCGATCCAATTGAGTCGCCCCCTACAGTGGAGGGGGAAGGCGGGAGAGAGGGGAGGAAAGAGAGAGAAACGCCCTAGGAAGGTGGCCCAGCTCTTCCAGCCAACAGAAATAGACCAGGACACATACAAGCCTCAGTCCTGTCCAGCTGTTTGCAACCCTGGACGGCAGCCCCCCAGGCTCCTCCGTCCACGGGATTCTCCAGGCCAGAATACTGGAGTTGGGTTGCCATGTCTTCCTCCAGGGGGTCTTCCTGACCCAGGAATCAAACTCACATCTCCTAGTCTCCTGTGTTAGCAGGCAGGTTCTTTACCGCCAGCATCATTATATAATGGTGGGGAGATTGGACAGAACTGGATGACAAAGAAGTGTCAACAGAAGTGCTATAAACAGAAAAGCAGAATGAATAAGGCCAATGGAGCTGAACAAGGAAGAATGTCAAGTTAAAGCCTACACCAAACTGCACCTCACATCATTACAGGCATACTTCATTTTATTTATTGTGCTTTGCAGATACTGTGTTTTTTTTTTCTTTTTTATTTTTTTACAAATTGAAGGTTTTTAGTAATCCAACATCTAGCAAGTCTAGCGAGTGCCACTTTTGCAAAAGCATTATTTTTTAATTAAGGTATGTGCATTTTTCAGACAAGCTACTGCACAGTTGATAGACTGTAATACAGTAGAAATATAGCTCTTACAAGCATCATGAAACAAAGAACTTCATGTGACTCACTTTACTGAAATATTTTCTTTATTAAGGGGATCTTGAACCAAACTCACAATCTCTCCAAGAATGTCCCTGTACAAAGATTTTGAGCAGTTGTTACGAATGAAACTGAGGTTGAGTGACGAGGTAGAGCAAGTGGCTGCTGGTGAGTCAAGACTGTTGACCTCAATATCAGTTAAAACATTTAATAGGGCCAGGCTGTGGACAGCACTGTGATGAAGGGCCATAAAGGCAAGTTAAATACACAATCATTCTTATTCTCCCTATTGCTTGAAAGCTCCCAGATAGCACCACAAACCCAGTTTACATGGGGAAATACTCTCTGACCTCATACGGATACCATTCTAAATTCATTTAAAAAGGCATACACATAACATTTAGGTTAACGATAGAAAGAACTTCATTTCTTGAAAAATAATGTTTTTTAATTTCTTTTTTAGATTGGTTGGAGGGCGGTTTAAAAGGCGACACAGAAATAAGAAGTGATAAATGAAAAGGTAATGAGTAAGATGGCTGCTTAAAACAAGTGAAGGAACAAAGGGCCATTTGGTTAATGTCTTACGAGTAAGAGTTATAAAATGCCGAAGCAAGTTTCTCCAAAGTACAATGCCTATTGGAATTGAAAATCACTAAATGACATTTTATATTACTTTTTAATTAGTTACTAATTTTAGAAAAAAGCAATAACGACTCTGCTGAGCAAAAGTTTTTAAAACAATTTCGTAATTAGAAAGTTGAGCAGCCAAAATTACGAAAGGAACTTTCATAATGAAACATTGTCAGATATTTCAATACAAGAAAGGCAAATTTTCCTTGGCTCCTGCACAGTTTCTAAATATTACAGCTACCAAATTATGCCTTCACTGCTAATCAAAATCACTTAGGGTGGCTGAGAAGAGCCCGGTCGGTGGACGTACCGTCCTGGACTTCGCCTCCGCACTGGGCCAGGTACACCACTTCGGTCCACGCCGCAGGGAGCTGCACATGCCTCCCCGTCCCTAAGGTCCTGAGACCCAGTTTCCTCTGTTATTGGGAAGATAAAAGAAGCAAACAAAAATGTACGGCTTTCTAATTTTAGTGTAGGTTTATTCTCATTGTCTACACTTTATTAATTTATTCACACTTCATCATTTATTTTATTGAAGTATGGTTGACTTATAACATCGCTTTACTTTCAGGTGTGCAGCCAAGTGATTCAGTTATACATATGTGCATCTCTCTCTACACTTTCCAGACTCTTTTCTATTATAGGTCATAATAGGACATCGAGTACCGTTTCCCGTGCTCGTCAGTAAGTCCTTGCTGTTCACCTGTTTCGCATGTGGTGGTGTGTAGCTGCGAATCCCATACTCGTTATCTCTCCACACCACTTTTCCCTTGATAATCCTAAATTTGTTTTCTGTGTGTGTCTGACTGTTTTGTAAATGACTTAGAATTTGTATTTTTTTAAGATCCCACACATAAATGTTATTGTAAGATATTTGTCTTTCTCTGCATGACTTGGGTGATAATCTCCAGGTCCACCCATATTGCTGAAAATGGTATTACTTCATTCCTTTTTATGGCTGAGTAATACTCATAATCAAAGCTGCAGAGTTCACACACAGAGGTCCCGAGGTGCTTCATTTGGCCTCTGGGTGTTTAATTTGATCCTGCCATCACAGGAAGTGGTGCCCTTGGCTTGGCTCTGGTATCCTTGCATTTAGTTTCTCGCTGCTGACAGTCGCTCTCCGGGCTTCTCACTCAGTTCATCTCCTGCTGAGTTTGTGTATCCAGACTGCGGTGACATCTTACGAAGATCCTGGACTCTTTGCATTTGTATTACCTGGAAAAGTGGAGCTGGCAAGCACCATAGTAACTCAGTACATTTTGGAGCTATGTCATCTTCTCTTTTAATCATTAAAACAGCTTCCTGCTGCTATTTCAGAATTTTTATCTGGAGACTATGCTGGGTCTTGGTATCTTGATGGAGACACACTAATGATCATTTGTGTTGGCATGGTCTTCCCTCTTGCACTTCTTCCTAAAATAGGCCTTCTTGGCTACACGAGTAGTTTATCGTTTTTCTTCACGGTGTCCTTTGCTCTTGTGGTAATAATTTAAAATGCTCACACCTTGCCCTTTAATATTAAATTATGTAGAACAGTGCTACCGATGATTGGAAACCAAAGCGCTTTCATTTCTCCAAAGACAATGCCTATGCCATACCAACCGTGACTTTTTCATTTCTCTGCACACCTCAATCCTGCCCATATGCTGTGAACTTCAAAGCCCTTCTAAGAAACAGATGCAGGATGTAACCAGTACAGCGATTCCTTTAAGTTTTCTCACTTACTTTGTACCTGCGCTCTTTGGCAACCTCACTTTTCATGATGATGTAGCATCAGAATTACTACAAGGTTATAGTAAATACTTGCCACATGATGTCCTATTGACGGTGAAGTTACGCATACTATTTTCTGTGCTTTTGACGGTCCCTCTAATCCACTTCCCTGCAAGGAAAGCTTTCATGATGTTTTTCCCCAATCTTCCATTCTCAAGGATTCACAATTCTTCGATCACCCTAGCTCTCAATATTATCACTGTTTTACTTGCAATATGTGTTCCTGACATTACGAACGCATTTGGTATAGTTGGTTCCAGTGCATCAATGTGTTTGATTTTTGTGTTCCCAGGACTTCTTCTCTTAAAATGAGCAGAGAGGATCTCTTCTCATGGAAGAAGTTGGGGACGTTTGTCTTGCTCAGCTCTGGTATTTGGGTTGGTAATGTTTAGTTTAGCACTCATTATTTTTAATTGGATTAATAACTGAAGGAAATATTTTCCCACTTTCTATGAAGAATACTTGACCTTCATATGCAAAAAGGAATCACTCTGGAAGGCACACTGGGTTACTCCTCTTTATATAGGTTACATTTTTGTAAACATTAACAGAAAAGCAGAACAGAACAAGGAGTGGGCAGGGGAAAGCAGGCACAGCAGGTTTAATCAAACTAAGAAACAAATTCAAAATGCCCCTAAATGTGTTGAGCACCTTTTGTCCTGAGTTTATTGTTTGGAATTAGCAGGGTAGTTTTAACGCTTACAGAGATACCTGAGCAGAAAGTACAGAGTTCGCATGTATCCCCTCATTCCAGCACAACCACAGTTTCTCATATTACCAACAGCTTGTTTGAGTAAGGTGCATTTGTTATACTTGATGGGCCAATACTGATACATTGTCATCAACTGAAGTTCATCCTTTACATTAGGGCTCACTTCTGATGCAAGCATTGGCAACCTCAGATCTTTTTACTGTCTACATAAAAACCATGAGCCTTTCCCCATGAGCCTTTTCTAAACCACTGTTTGGTGGAATTAGGCAGCATCAAACCTTTCAGACTGGCTTCTATCACTTAGCAATATGTGTCTAAGTTTCCTCCATGATTCTTCATGGAGGAAGATACCTTGATAGCTCTTTTTTAAATCACTGGTAATATTCTGTGGTATGAATGTACCACAGTTTGGGGCTTCCCAGGTGGCACTAGTGGTAAAGAATCTGCCTGCCAATGCAGGAGATGTAAGAGACACAGGTTCGATCCCTGGGTCTGGAAGATCCCCGGGAGGGGGGCATGGCAACCCACTCCAGTATTCTTGCCCGGAGAATCCCTTGAACAGAGGAGCCTGGAAGGCCACAGTGCACAGTGTTGCAAAGAATCGGACACAACTGAAGCGACTTAGCAACATATATATACACACACATAAGTATATATATACATATAGGTATGTACACAAATATATCACACCTTCTTTATCCATTCATCTGTCAGTGGACACTTAGGTTGCTTCCATGTTTTGTAAATAGAGCTGCTATGAACATTAGAGGGCATATATCTTTTTTAATTAGACTTTTCATCTTTTCCAGATATACGCCCAGGAGTGGAATTGCTGGATCATACGGTAACTCTATTTTAAGTTTTTAAGGAAACTCCATACTGTTTTTCACAGGGGTTGCACCAATTTAATTCCTACCGACAGTGTAGGAGGGTTCATTTTCTTCCACTCTCTCTCCTGCGTTTGTAGACTTTTTGATGAAGATCATTCTGACCAGCGTGAAGTGATACCTCATCATGGTGTGGATTTGCATTTCTCTAACAATTAGTGACGTTGAGCATCTTTTCATGTGCCTGTTGGTCATTTGTATGTCTTCTTTGAAGAAAAGTCTACTTAGATCCCTGCCCATTTTTTGATTAGGTTGTTTGGGGTTTTTTTGGTGTTTTGTTTTGTTTTGTTAATATTGAGCTTCATGAGCCGTTTGTATATTTTGGAAATTAATCCCTTGTCAGTTACATCACTTGCAAATATTTTCTCCCAGTCTGTAAGTTATATTTTCATTTTATGAATGGTTCCCTTTGCTGTGCACAAGTTTTTAGGTTTGATTAGGTCCCATTTGTTTATTTCTGTTTTCCTTTCTATTGCCTTGGGAAACTAACCCAAGAAAACACTGGTACAGTTTATTTCAGAGAATGTTTTGTCTGTGTTCTCTCCCAGGGGTTTTGTGGTGTCATATCTTATAGTTAAGTCTTTCATGTCTTATAGTTAAGTCATTTTGAGTTTACTTTTGTTTATGGTGTGAGGGTATGTTCTAACTTTGTTAATTTACATGTGGCTGCCAAGTATTTCCATCACACTTGCTGAAAAGACTGTCCATTGTATATTATTGCCTCCTTTGTCGAAGATTAACTGTAGGTGTGTGGATTTACTTATGGGTTGTCTCTTCTATTCCACTGATCCATATGTCTGTTTTGCAGATAACACACTGTTTTGATTACTGTAGCTTTGTAGTATTGTCTCAAGTCTGCAAGGGTTATACCTCTAGCTTTGTTCTTTTTTCCTCAGGATTACTTTGGCAATTCTGGGTCTTTTGTGGTTCCATATCAATTTCAGGATTTAGTTCTAACTCTGTGAAAAATGTCATGAGTAATTTGATAGGGATTGCTTTATATCTGTATATTGCTTTGGGTAGTATGGCTATTTTACCAATACTAATTCTTCTAAACCAAAGCATTGGGTACTTTTCCATTTCTTTGAATCGTCTTCAATTTCCTTTACCAATGTTTTATAGTTTTCAGCATGCAAGTCTTTCATCACCTAGGTCATGTTTATTCCTAGGATATTTTTTTTTTTTACACAATTTTAAATCACTTTGCTTTTTTTCTTTTGCTTTCTCTTTCTGCTATGTCCTTGTTAGTGTAAAAAAAAAGGTAACAGATTTCTATATATTAATCTTGTATTCTACTACCTTGCTGAATTCATTTATCCATTCTAATAGTTTTTGTGTGGTGGCTTTAAGGTTTTCTGTATAGAGTATCAGATAATCTGCACACAATGATAATATTATCTCTTCTCTTCCGATTTGGATACCTTTTACTTCCTTTTCTTGTCTGATTGCAATGGCTAGAACTTCCAACACTATGCTGAATAGAAGTGGTAAGAGTGGACAACCTTGTTGTGTTCCAGAATTTAGCAATAAGGCTTTCAGTTTTTCACCACTGAGTATTACACTGACTGTGAAAGTGAAACGTGAAAGTCGCTCAGTCCTGTCTGACTCTTTGCAACCACATGGACTGTAGCCTGCCAGGCTCCTTTGTTCATGGGGATTCTCCGGGCCAGAATACTAAAGTGGGTAGCTGTTCCCGTCTCCAGGGGATCTTCCCAACCCAGGGATCGAGCCCAGGTCTCCCACATTGCAGGCAGATTCTTTACTGTCTGAGCCACCAGTGGGTTATCATAAATGGCTTTATAATATGTTAAGATATGCTCCCTCCATACCCACTTTGGTGAGAGTTTTAATCATGAATGGATGTTGAATTCTTTTTTTAATCAACATTGTTCATGGATTTTAAAAAAATTTCTTTAAATATATGGTCAATCATGAGTAAAATACTGGGAAATAACTGCCACCAAAAAAGATGGCTTAATTTATCCATTTGTTTTGTGTGGTTTTTATTTCACCAATCATTTAGTATTATAGCAAAATCATGTGTATATCATTTCTCTGTCAAAACTTAAATGGTATCTAATTAAGAAAAGGTAAAACCTTTACCTTCTATTCTGTTTTTATATTATTTGAAAATTTGTGAATTAATGATATATTCTTAAAGAATGTATTTAACAGGTTAGGTGAATAGTCTGTTACAGAGAAAGAACAGTACTCTGCATGTATAGTGAATGTTTAGGAGGACTTTCTGTCCTTTTTTTAATAAAAAAACAAGACATGTTTATTAACATTTTTTCAGTAAAATGTAGAATTTTCATAAATAAATATTTATTTACCAGCCTTTGATATTTTGATGTGGACTCTTGGACTAGTGTCAACAGCTGTATTCCCCAATAATTTATGAATTATTTTCATCCAAAAGCCATTTGATATTGAATAATTTGGTCATAAGCTTTAACTTTAATTTGCATTTAGTATTTTTAACTATGTCTATTTATAACCAAAGAAATATGTATCCTTATTTTTTCTTTCAATATTTTAGAACATGTAATCATCCACCAACTGGAAGAAAAAGTTCACATACTAAGTAATCAAACAGCCATTACCTTACATTTGATAATGTTTTTTCTAGCTATGTCCAATAGTTCTTCCTCCTCTTTTGGATTTTTTGTTTGATTGAATCTCAAGATGAATTCTTTTGTGATTGAAAATGGTGGCCTAAACCAAAAAAAAGAAAAAAACTGTAATTACGGCTATGACTTCCAAATTTCAATTAATCCAACTTCCAGTGGCTAAGTGTTATCTATTTCCTTAAAAATTACCTTAATGAGAAAGTTTCACACACACGAAAATCAGTGAAATAATATATATATATGTAGATATATGTAACATATAATATTTATATATATATATATATATATATATATGTATATATCTCCAGGCCTCCTAGATTAATCTTATCATACTCTTGGTTGAGAAACATAAATCTCATGATATCAAAGAAATTGTAGCCCCTTGAAAAAGAAAACCCTGCGTCATAGTTGCCAGAAGTCACACTGGCACGTGTCCTCTTTACAGGGAAAATCCAGCATTGCTTCATTATGCTGAAAACGGACTTATTCCTCACATATTTCAGTGCTGGTTCAATTTAAGCTAAAACATTATTCCCTCCAAGAAAGTGGAATCAGTCTAACATGGCTGGAGTAAAGTAGCCAGGAGAGAAAAGATGCATGTAATCAGGTCAGAGAGGTGACAATGAGCCACATTCACTCTGGATGAGACGGGAAGCTTCTGTAGGGTGAGAGGAGCGGCATACCCCAGTCTGTGTCTGAACCGGCTCCTCCGGACGCTGTGCTGAGAGCTGGGCTGGCGGGTGGCAAGGGTGAGAGCACACAGGAACGCGGGTGAGAGGCACGTTGGCTCGGATCAGAATTAGAGAAAATGATTAAGGGAAGAGTCCAGACAATGGGTATATGTTGACATGAACTCCAACCAGACTGCCCAGTGAATTAGAAATGGGCATAAAAGGAAAAATAAAAGGAGTCATGACTGAACTGAATAACTGAAAGGATGGAACTGCTCTTTACCGAGATGGGAAAGGTTGCTAGAGGAACAGATGCGGGTGAGGGAAGAGAATAAGCTCAGCACTGGCCATGTGTGAGATGATCGTGGCCATCCAAATGAAGATGCAGAGCAAGCAGTTAGATGTAGGAGTCTGACCTTGGAGGAAAGGTTCAGGCTAAATATATAAATTTTGAGTCTTTAGCACACAAAAGGTATTTGAAGTCTTGTGAATGGAAAGCATCCCATGGGTACGGTGTAGAGAGAGTAGACAAGTATTTTAAAGAGAAGTGAGGAAAGTTGAGGCTGTATGCAAGAGAATGAATAAAGTGATTACAATGAAGTACCACAGAGTTTAAAACAGCATGGGATCAAAGTGATATCAGAGGAATAGAAAATGGATAGTTGAATCAATGAGTTGCTTGTGTGATAAAATAATTGTTGGAGTCATACTATTAAAAGGACAGATATGAGAGAATAAAACACATTTTTCAACAACTTACTGTATTTATAATTTACTGAATTAATTGCTCTGTGGGATATAGAAAAAAAAACATGAATAAAAATCAGATTTTGCCCCTGAGTGACTCACACTCCTATTGGGAGGTCAGATGTACGTAAAAGTAATCACAGAGTGGCACAATCACAGGATAAGCAGAGATAAAAGCATAGTGCTCTACAGACTAGAACCAAATAGATAACCCAGTGAAGAACAATTAAAGACATGACAAGCTCTTTAACTACCACCTTAGAATACGTCTTTATTCAGTCAATTAGCAACCACTCACTATCTCTATGTTTCAAGCACTAACCTTGGAACTAGGGTACATGATGAAACCAACAAACAACCTTGCCCTCAAGGAGCATGTAGTAAAATAGTGGAAGAGTTGAGGTGTTAGAACTCAAAAAGTCTGCTAGAATTGGGCATCAGAAATGAACAACTTCATTCTTGACTTCCTGTTCTCTTGCTCTTGGAAATATGTGCTTTGATGGATATGGTAAACGTTGGCTGTAAACTCTCAACAGTCATCTGGGATGACATGTCTTTGATCAACATGGACCTACTCTGCATGAAGAGTCCAAAATAGCTCTAATCTTCCCCTTTGTACAGAGGGGTATGGGAATAAAAATAAGATAGTCCCTTTATCCATTTAAATTTTTCTAAATTTCATTAGAAATTAGATTTTTTAAAAGTACTAACGCAACACTGCTGTTATAACAAACCGAACATTCAGGGGGGCCTCCCAACACTACTGTCTCCAATTCTACCCATCAGAAACAGCCAAGATCAATGCTCACAAACCAACCTACGTGAACTCTTTTTAACAAATAGAACTATGTAATTAGCACTGCAGCATGTTTTCTTCATTAAAATTTTCAGACATTACTCAAGTTCAAGTGACCCTAATATGCAGTAGCATGGATGTACTCAAGTTCAAGTGACCCTAATCTGCAGTAGCGTGGATGTACTCAAGTTCAAGTGACCCTAATCTGCAGTAGCATGGATGTACTCAAATTCAAGTGACCCTAATCTGCAGTAGCATGGATGTACTCAAATTCAAGTGACCCTAATCTGCAGTAGCGTGGACGTACTCAAGTTCAAGTGACCCTAATCTGCAGTAGCGTGGACGTACTCAAGTTCAAGTGACCCTAATCTGCAGTAGCGTGGACGTACTCAAGTTCAAGTGACCCTAATCTGCAGTAGCGTGGACGTACTCAAGTTCAAGTGACCCTAATCTGCAGTAGCGTGGACGTGCTCAAGTTCAAGTGACCCTAATATGCAGTAGCGTGGACGTGCTCAAGTTCAAGTGACCCTAATCTGCAGTAGCGTGGATGTACTCAAGTTCAAGTGACCCTAATCTGCAGTAGCGTGGACGTACTCAAGTTCAAGTGACCCTAATATGCAGTAGCGTGGACGTACTCAAGTTCAAGTGACCCTAATCTGCAGTAGCGTGGACGTGCACAACAAATAACAGTGTCTTTGACAAATTCTCACTCCTTCCCGCTAACTTATGCTGTAATTTCTTAAAATTCTTGTACATAGCCTGGTATTTAGTAGGTGCACACTATTCTGAGTTATCAATCTCCACACTATTTTCAATAGTTAAATATTTGATTACCACCTCTACTTGTAAGCATACCTATATAGACATCATAAGAGAATTAAAAGGCAAAAATTGAAATGGTAGAACATATTGTCAAGACATGTAACTGACAAAGGGCTCATATCCATAATATAACCAGAATACAAAAGGAACTCCCAAGCAATAGAAACAGAAGTCTTAAACAGGTAACTGACAAGAGAAGAAATCTATAACTATGTGAAACCACAGTTAACATCATAAAATAGGGAAACTCAAATTAAACCGTCTCATTTAAGCAGATTTCCCTACCAACAACCACAGAACCACAGACACACACATAGACAGTATCCAAGGGTTTCAAATACAAGTTAAAAATATATTTTTTGAAATTAGATATTTATCTCACCTTTTATATAGGCCCTGAGGAAAATGCATTTTTATAATTTTATTTCTAAAGCAGAGTAAAGCCTCAGGATGAAAATATCCAATTCAATTTCTATGCTTAGATTATACTTTTAAATAATTTTAGTTTTATCAATTATTTTTCAATATGGCTGTGGCCTGTAATGAATCATTAAAAATATGGAAAGCTAATGCTTCCCAGCTTTCTATACAGATATTGAGTACTTTAATTGGTCTCCAACAGCTCATGTCAATAAATATTTAATGGGAAATAAATACAACTGTTTTAACTATTTCTTTTCCTGTTACAAATAATGAATGCTTATTTAATGATAAGAACAACCCATGATAAGAAGCAAAAGAAAACTTGATAAAGTAAATAGGGGCATTTTAAAGGAAAATACATCTTAGTTTCATACATTCCAATTTCTTCAAAACATCAAAGGATTTCACAAAGACAAATGTGATTGACTGTGACTGTGTAAATGCAGTCCTGTGGAACAGGTAGTGAGTAAGGTCATCATGCCAATTTTCACATAAAAGAAACATGCTGAAGTCTTCCGACTACATGGATATCCAATCCAAATGACTCTTTATTTACATTATCTGTGAATTTAGAGCTTTTTTAAGCTGACAATTCATTTGTTCAGTAAACATTTAATGAAAGCCTCTCACATACAAGATATTCTGCTAGACACAGTGAGGGCTAAGAGAAGAATCAGGCCTGGCCTCAAGAGCTCACAATCCAGGAAGGAACTGAGACAAATCACAAATGATGCAACATAAAGGAGATGCCGTGGTTGGGGGTGGGGGGCGGAGGAGATACAATCCTGAGTGGAGCTCAGAAGTACCGATCATGATTCCAATACCCCTTGTTGACATAATCTTTGCTTAATCATTTAATCCGTGTGAGCTATAATTTTCCATCTGTGGAAATGAGGACAAAACTGGTAGAATTTTGAAAAGCATTTGGAACACACTGTCTAGTTCCTGCACTGATTCAGCTCTTGATAACTATTAGTTATAAGAATCATGGTTTTTGGTTAAATGTTCAAAATGAGCTTCTTTGCAGAAATGGCACTTGAGCTCCCTCGATGTGCAGACAGGTACTGGGATGTGACAGGGTGGAAGTTGTCTTTTCAAAATCTTGTCTGTGCTCCTCCTGCTCAGATGGCCAGCCAGCCAGCACCTCTATTCCCAGTCTTTCTGGCAGCTGGGTACGGCCACAGGACCAAACCAGGAGGTGGCGAGCAGACACAACATATGCAAATTTCAGGTCACCTCTAACTTGAAGGCAGGCCACTTTCCCTAGAATAAACCACTTTCCCCCTTCCAGTGGACTGGAAGACAAAAACGGTGCTGACTGGCTTTGATTAGGAAGATGAATCCAACTATGAGACAATGAGGGTCCTGAGTTTCTCATTGACCCTAAAAGCAGAGTTATCCAGTCAGCCTAGACCCACTGGTTCATATGTCAGATAAAAACACTTCTATCAGACTCGAGCCTCTGAAATTAGAGACTTCTTTTTATAGTTACTTCAAGGTTACCCTAACACAAGTAGAAACAAAAAAGAATGCTTTGAACATAGCATAGAGAGACAGAATGCTTAAAATCAAGATAGGTAATAAAGATGGAAATGTTAGGTTGAGAGAAATATAAATGACATTGAATGGGAGTCTGTGCAGACTTACAGCTACCTACATCAATGTCTATTCTCTTTCATGAAGGTTGACATAGACGTATATCTAGGTTTCAGCCAGTAAAAATCCGTTCTGGGAAGCCTCTTGAAAATGCATACAAACCCTTCTTCTGCCTTTCCTCTATTCTGGCTGCATGAAGCACAGCTGTGATCACTGGAACCTCAGCAGCCATGATAGAACATGAAAGGCCCCTAAGAGTAAGTCTTGCGCATCAGACCAGCTGGTTAAAAGGAACCTAAATTCTAGAGCGACCGTGCCCGCTCCAGACTGACAGCGTTCAGACGAGCAAACTTCTGTCATTGTTATTTTAGGTTCTCTTAGTTGCAGTGGGTACCAATTCTGTATTTTACAAAGACTTATCTGAGTCTTATCTGATAAATAAGAGGATTATTCAGCAGAAGAGTGACGAGATTACAGCAATGAGTGCTTTCGGATGCCGAAACTGGAAGTTTATGTTGTATGGTCTGGAGTGAGGAGTGGCTACTGGTAAACAGTTGGGCAATTATTTCAACAATTTAAATAAGAAGTAATAAAGATCTGAACTTCAGTCTAGGAAACAATAATGATGAAAAATAAGTGACTGTGAGATATGAGCTAGACGCTAAATCAAAAGGGCTCAATGACTATTGAGACATGAGAAAAGAAATTTTGAGGGTGGACATAGAGATAATCTTAAGGCTCTGAGTCAACATGATTAGCAGTAGACAGTTGGTATCAAGAAAATTAGATGGGAACATTTGGGCAAATAACCTGTGCCATTCTGGACATATATTCTCTCCCCTGTGGGACACCAAGTGGAGAGGTCTATAGTACTAATGAACTCGTGAGGCAGGCTTTAGGAAGTGGATAAGATCTGGAAATAAAGACTTTAGATTCACCTATGTATTCAAAGCCATGACATTTCAGGAGGAAGAGTACTGGGGAAAAAAAAGAATCAAGGAAGATCTTTGGGCAAATCCCACGGGTGGGAGGCAAGAGGGAAAGAATGGTAAGTATGATAGGAGATTCAGGGAAATTGTACAATGGAATTCAAACAAGTATACAATTTGGGGTGTAAACTCTATGAGAATTGTTCATTACTCACAGTCCCTGCTCAGCCAGTGGGTCCAACTTCCATATTACCACTATGGCTCCATCTTCCCCTGCCCTGGCCTTAGATCATAGAGTCACAATAGATATTTGATTCATGCTAGGCCAACTGAAGGGCTTCCCCAGTAGCTCAACTGGTAAAGAATCTGCCTGCAATGCCGGAAACCCCAGTTTGATTCCTGGGTCAGGAAGTTCCCTGGAGGAGGGATAGGCTACCCACTCCAGTATTCTTGGGCTTCCCTGGTGGCTCAGTCAGTAAAGAATTCCACCCACAATGCGGGAGACCTACGTTCCATCTTTGGGTTGGGAAGATCCCCTGGAGGAGGACATGGCAACCCACTCCAATGTTCTTGCCTGGAGAATCCTCATGAACAGAGGAGCCTGGCGGGCTATAGTCCATCGGGTCACAAAGAGTCGGACACAACTGAGCGACTAAGCGCAGCACAGGCCAATTAAATCCCCTCTCCAGGGATTTGAAGTAATTAGATAATAACTTAATTAGTTGATGTCAGAGCTGAAAGTTTATGTGTAGCCATGAGATAGATTTCTTGTCATTCAAGACAACAAAGTAAACTTGATCCATGTTTGTTGGATTGTTTGCTCATATATAGCCTGAGTTTATAGCTTAGTATAGACAGAGACTGTATCTGCTGACCATTTTATCTCCAATGTCTGTTGGAGAACACATACGAATTAGTGAATGAATAAATGAGGCCTGGCTATAGCTTCCATCTTGCCTTCCACAAAACAGCCTGACATTGTTTCACTGCATTTTTCTTTTGCTTAAGTTGAACATGTGCCTGTTCGTTGCAAACAAACAATATTAGACTGAGATACCAAAGAAGAATAGACTGAAGATGAAAAGCATGGTCAAAAATGTACATCTTGCAGAGATGAAGACTAAGGGCGAATGAAAATGTCACTAGAGATAATGTTCAGGAAGTCAGTGGAGATTTTGTAAGAGAGTAGTCTGACTAGCTAAAACAGTATGCTGGGACTTCCCCAGTGGTCCAGTGGTTAAGACTTCAGGCTTCCAGTGCAGAGGGTGTGGGGATGACCCCTGACCTTGTAACTAGATCCCACATGCCACAGCTAAGAATGCTCGTGCTACAACTAAAGATCCCACATGAGGCAATTCAGACCCAGCATAGCCAAACAGATAAATAAGTAAAAATAAATTTTAAAAGAACAAAACCAGAATCTAGATTTCAAAGAACTAATAAACACTACAGGCTTTAAACATAGTGCTAATAAAATCAACAAACAGTCTGGCTATGATTTTGGTAAGTTTGGTATCTTGGGAAGGTGAAAACAATGGAACTGAAATTTTGAATAACAATTAACCTGGCTGATGCTTCCTAAAACCCATAAGTACCAGCATAATTAAAGAATGGTCTAGCCCTGTCTAGCCCTTTCAGGTATGTATATGATAAAACTAAATGTATAAGGAATTCAGAAACAGATTTAGTAATCTGAAGGACATAAATAGAGAGTTGGGGATATGGGCATATATTTAGAATTATTCTATAAATATCTTCCGTAAATTTATCAGCTCTGATGCACTGATCTTGGATCTGGACTTTTGAAATGAGACACTGAAAATACCCTTGGTCATTTCTGATGCCTGTGTAATTGATTACAGCACCTTCGCAGTACGGATATACAAGAGGCTTTATGGTATGAGGCCGGAAATATAGGCCTCAGATTCACTTCTAAAAATATCTATGGTGTGATATATTTGTATTAAGTCCTTGTTCTTCTTTAGGTCTTAAAGTTTGATTCAGTTTCAGCAAATGGAATTCTGTCTTAAGCCTTGAAAATGCAAACCCTCCTCCTTAGTAGTTACTAATAAAGAAAACGCCAAACAGGTGAGGGGCAAGGGGGCTGTTAATACAGAGTTCTGAGCAGAAAGCCGTGCAGAAGAAACTGAAGGCTGAACTAGAGGAGGCAGTGGCACCCCACTCCAGTCCTCTTGCCTGGAGAATCCCAGGGACAGGGGAGCCTGGTGGGCTGCAGTCCATGGGGTCGCAGAGAGTCAGACACGATGGAGAGATTCACTTTCACTTTTCCCTTTCATGTATTGGAGAAGGTAATGGCAACGCCTCCAGTGTTCTTGCCTGGAGAATCCCAGGGACGGGGGAGCCTGGTGGGCTGCAGTCCATGGGGTCGCAGAGAGTCAGACACGACTGCGCGCACACACACAGATACTCACAGGTAACGATGCTCAAGTTGACATATTTAACTACTGCAGAGAGACAAATTCTGCGTACATTCCTTTGCTTGGAAAAGAACTTCAAACTTTATCTCTGTCTTTTCTCCCGTTAGCCAAAGAAAAGCAAAAATCAATGACTGATATATGCATGGTTTAAGATGAATCTGACTTTTCCTTTGAAAATGAGTTATTCTTCCTCTGATGCCACAAATAATGGTTTAATGAAATCAAGGGCACACCTTCTTCAGGAAGATCTCACCAAAATTGTAAGGGTAAAGAATCTCCAAGAAGGAAATGGAGTAGAACCATGGCAACACTTGTTCACCTTCTAGAATTTGGATGTATGTCTGCCAGAGAACCCTAAGAACCAGCTGATTGAAGTGGAGACAGAGATGCTAGGGCCTAGGATCAGCAAGTCTGGGTGAACAAAATGGGGGTTGGTGAAGGAACATTAATGACAATATTTCAGTACTGTACATGAGCAAGGAAATGATTCACTATGTTTTACAACAATCTCCCAGGATGCTGGCATTATAGCCAACTCTTCCCTACTTATCGAACTGGATCAAGGCCTAAAAACAAATTAATTCTTGTTCAGTTGCATGGTAAATGAGTCACCTGGCAACAGGAAAAAGCTGACATGACAACCAAAGCTATGGAGCACTGCTTGGAGGCTTTGTTCTAGAAAATTCAACTGAAAAAACACCTTAAAATATCTATTTCAAGGGTAAGGAAACCAGTTTAACTGTTAGAGAAGTGCAAAATAATGATAAACTTATCAAGATAGAACCTTATTTCTCTTTCATGTGGCAGACCAAGATAAGGAATCCAGGCTTGATATGACTGCTCCAAGGAATTGGAAGTTCTGACTTTTTACCCCTGGCTACTCGGCTGTTCTCAACATACATCTTTTATTTCATGGCCTAAGATGTCTGCTCCAACTGCTGCAATCACATCCTCATTCCAACTAAAAACATAAAGGGAGACATGGAGAGGAACAGGAAAATATACTCAGTTCAGTTCAGTCCAGTCGCTCAGTCATGTCCGACTGTTTGCAACCCCATGAATTGCAGCACGCCAGGCCTCCCTGTCCATTACCAACTACCAGAGTCCACCCAAACCCATGTCCATCAAGTCGATGATGCTATCCAACCATCTCATCCTCTGTCGTCCCCTTCGCCTCCTGCCCTCAATCTTTCCCAGCATCAGGGTCTTTTCTAATGAGGCAGCCCTTTGCATCAGGTGGCCAAATATTGGAGTTTCAGCTTCAACACCAGTCCTTCCAATGAACACCCAGGACTGATCTCCTTTACAATGGACTGGTTGGATCTCCTTGCAGTCCAAGGGACTCTCAAGAGTCTTCTCCAACACCACAGTTCAAAAGCATCAATTTTTCGGCACTCAGCTTTCTTCACCGTCCAACTCTCACATCCATACATGACCACTGGAAAAACCATAGCCTTGACTAGACGGACCTTTGTTGGCAAAGTAGTGTCTCTGCTTTTTAATATGCTGCCTAGGTTGGTCATACCTTTCCTTCCAAGGAGTAAGCATCTTTTAATTTCATGGCTGCAATCACTATCTGCAGTGATTTTGGAGCCCCAAAAAATAAAGTCTGACACTGTTTCCGCTGTTTCCTCATCTATTTGCCATGAAGTGATGGGACCAGATGCCACGATCTTAGTATTCTGAATGTTGAGCTTTAAGCCAACTTTTTCACTCTCCTCTTTCACTTTCATCAAGAGGCTCTTTAGTTCTTCTTCACTTTCTGCCATAAGGGTGGTGTCATCTGCATATCTGAGGTTATTGTTATTTCTCCCAGAAATCTTGATTCCAGCTTGTGCTTCCTCCAGCCCAGCATTTCTCATGATGTGTCAAGAGCCACATTAGACATTACTGACAAAATGGAGGCACGGCCCCAACCCCCTCTCCTCATCCTGCAGGCACGGTCCCGGGATGAAGGAGTTAGGTCTTGTGGTTCTGACTTGTCCTTTCCTTCCTTTGGTTGAGTTGGCTGGAAAGTATGTTAAGGTGCTTATTGTTCTTGCATGAGAAAGCACAAAGCCTTCTGCAGTTGCCCAGGAAATAATCCATAAAGTTACATTTGTTCAAGGACCTTTACAAAGAATGTTCCAGGATGAGCACATAGGCCGCAGCTTGAGGCCATGGGAAACATTGTTATCTGAAACCTGCTTGTAAGGGAAATGTTTATGGCAAAAGTAGTTTGCTGAGTTTAGGATTCAGGAATAATTAAGAATAGTTAGAAGCTAAAAGTTTAAGATATGTTGTAGTGTTGGCATATTTTACTATAGCTTATAGAAACTAGGAATTTTAGAGATACTAATAGCTAAAAGCCTTTTTAGGAGATAATGAGCTTAAGTTACTAGGGGATAGCAGGATTTAGAAAGATAAGAAATAAACTGAGGAATGTGGCATGCAGCCCAGAGACAAACTTGAGTTACAATGTAATCACAAGGACACTTAAGAGGGAACTCTGAAGGACAAGAATGATTTATGGAGACAGTAAATCTGGGTGAGGAGAAACTGAAGATGTCAAACCTCTGATCTAATGCTTTTGTAAAAGTATAAAAGAAAACCTGATGCTTAAAATAAACATGCAGCCCAGTGCTTTGAGTGAGAGGCTGCATCATTCTCTCCGCCGACTCCATTCATCCCTTCAGGGCATTTCCCTGGCTGCCGGAGCTGGACTCCAGCAATGATGTACTCTGCATATAAGTTAAATAAGCAGGGTGACAATATACAGCCTTGACATACTCTTTTTCCTATTTGGAACCAGTCGTGTTGTTCCATGTCCAGTTCTAACTGTTGCTTCCTGACCTGCATACAGGTTTCTCAAGAGATAGGTCAGGTGGTCTGGTATTCCCATCTCTTTCAGAATTTGCCACAGTTTATTGTGATCCACACAGTCAAAGGCTTTGGCATAGTCAATAAAGCAGAGGTAGATGTTTTTCTGGAACTCTCTTGCTTTTTCGATGATCCAGCAGATGTTGGCAATTTGATCTCTGGTTCCTCTGCCTTTTCTAAAACCAGCTTGAACATCTAGAAGTTCACAGTTCATGTACTGTTGAAGCCTGGCTTGAAGAATCTTAAGCATTACTTTACTAGCGTGTGAGATGAGTGCAATTGTGTGGTAGTTTGAGCATTCTTTGGCATTGCCTTTCTTTGGGATTGGAAAATAGACTACTCTTTTTAAAAAAGGCACACAGAAAGACCCTGAATAGCCAAAGCAATCTTGAGAAGGAAAATTGGAGTTGGAGGAATCTGGTTCCCTGACTTCAGACTATAATACAAAGCTACAGTAATCAAGACAGTATGGTCCTGGCACAAAACAGAAATATAGACCAATGGTGCAGGATTAAAAAGCTCAGAGATAAACCACACACTTACGGTCACCTAATCTATGACAAAGGAGGCAAGCATATACAACGGAGAAAGGACACCCTCATCAATAAGTGGTGCCAGGAAAACTGGACAGATAAATGTAAAAGAATGAAATTAAAAACACTTCTAACATCATACACAAAAATAAACACAAAATGGATTAAAGACCTAAATGTAAGACTGGACAATATAAAACTCTTAAGAGGAAAACAGGCAGAACAGTTTTTGACATAAATTACAGCAAGTCCTTTTTTGACCCAACTTCTACAGTAATGAAAATAAAAGAAAAATAAGCAAATGAGAGCTAATTAAGCTTAAGTTTTTGCACAGCAAAGGAAACCTTATAAACAAGATGAAAAGACAATCCTAAGAATGGGAGAAAATATTCAAACTAAGCAACTGACAGGCTTCCCAGGTGGTTCAGTTGGTAAAGAATCTGCCTGCAATGCAGGAGACCCAGGTGTGACTCCTGGGTCAGGGAGATCCCTGGAGAAGGAAATGGCAGCCTAAAGGAAATTATATTGAACGTGTTCATGCTCTTTATGGCCAACCAGCTCCTAAATTACCATGGTGGTGGTTTAGTCACTAAGTCATGTGTGACTCTTTGCAACCCCATGGACTGTAGCCCACCAGGCTTCTCTGTCCATGGGATTCTCCAGGCAAGAATACTGAAATGGGTTGCCATGCCCTCCTCCAGGGGACCTTCCCTATCCAGGGATAGAAACTGGGTCTTCTGCATTGCAGGCAGATTCATATTTTTGCCTAAATCATTTGCAGCCAACCCAAATACTACAAGCATAGATGTCTTAGGTTAAAAGTAATAGATCTAATTGCAAGGTCTTAACCATTCGAATTTCACTTAAAGGATTACAGCAATTCAGACAAGTGAAAAATAGGACTATAGATCAAATAAACAATGATCAGAATATAAAGATGAGTATAGAAAAGTTTCTTCCTACTGCTGACAGCACAAAATTAGAGCCCACACTACAGAGGTATATTGTATTAATTATACAATAGTATATTGATATATATTATTAAATAGTATTTATATATTTCTATTGATTTTGATAGTATAACAGTATTTTATATCAAAACCAATATTACATAGAAATATGCTATAAATATATAAAATTTTTAATATTTAGAGTATCAAAAACATTACTAAAAGGGAAAAATTTCAGGCTGGAGAAGGAAATGGCAATCCACTCCAGTATTCTTGCCTGGAGAATCCCATGGACAGAGAAGCCTGGTAGTCTACAGTCATGGGATAGCAAAGAGTTGGACACAACTGAGCAACTTCACTCACTCACTCACTCATTAACATTTCAGAAAGCTTTGAAGACTATAGGACTATAACTCCTCAGGTATAGAAAAAGTAGTCAAGCAGCTTCCGTGAGACAGATGTAAAATAATATAATAATTTGACTAAATCTTCCTAATATAAGATTTATATTCTTTTTAATTTTTTCCAGTCAGCTAATAAATGTGTATAGTTGATACAAGTCTTCAAAATCTTTCAGTCTTTTCTATCTCTAAAATGAAGGAGAAAAAGCAAAAGACCACAGTCCACCTTGATAAAACATTTCTTAGTTATAAAAGAAAACAGTAACAAAATAATATGTTCTGAACCAGTAATCCACTGCAAGACTGTATGATTCTCTTTGGTCCAGAAATGTGTGGACTTCAGCACCTCACTTGAAGGATTTACACGGAGCCTACATGCATTTTTAACAAAGCCACACTAACCCTGCAAAGCTCTAGTTTCTAGGAAAAATAAGTGAAGCAAATATAGTATGAGGTCTGACAGTTTATGCAATAGTTAAAAAAGGTAACAACCCTTCATACAACATAGGTCTCCACTTCATCTCAAACAGCTGATCGCAGGGGAAGACTCTGGTTTGCTTTGATACAAGAGGTCGCTGATACAAGACAAATTGCGTTTTCTACATGACTGCACAGTAAAAAAAAAAAAAAGATCCAAGATTTTCAAGGTGCAGAAAAGTTACAGGAGACTCTCTCCACATTGTCTGACTAAATATCTGAGGTAAGAGCAATCAGGACGAATCCTAATCTCTTCTTTCAACCTCAGAGAGCCATAGAGAAAGCCACCTTGCTGCTCAGCAGAGAAGGAAAGAGAAAGAAAAAAATATATATATATATACACATATATGTGGTAAATTTCCACATAGATTTATAGCTCAGTCTTTAGACTTATCAACAAACTATAAAACCATCATACTTAGCTCCACAATATGCTCAAAAATATGTGCCGGCAACCTGAAACTATAAACCTACATAGAAGATTTGAATAAAGATAAAAGAATTGCTAGAAGTTTAAGATATATTTTTGAAAACTCAGTGGATAAATTGGTAACAAGAGAGGAGCAGTCATGTGGAAAACAGAGCATACATTAAAATAAATTATTCAAAATACAGTCGAAAAAACCAAAAAGATGGAAAATGAGGACAAGATAAAAGACATGAAATATAAAACGAGATGATCTAATACGCACTCAGTCGAGTGTCGCACAAAAGGAGAAAGGTAATATCTGAAGGAACAGCATCTAATATGCTTCAAGAACGATGAAGGAGACACAGGCCACAGATACAAGGGGTACAAGAAATCCAGCAGAATAATTTTTTAAAAGAACATTAATCACATCAGAGTAAAACTGCAGAATACAAGGGAAAAACAAATTTTTTAAGGCACCCAAAGTCGGGGGAAACAGATTAACCTTTAAAGAAATAGCATCAAAATTTCAGCTAACTTCCCAGTAGCACAAATGGAAGCTGTTAGTGGAATGATATCAACGTGCTGGGAAAACACAACAAAAGCGATAACAGACCAAAGATAATTCCACACTCATTTTTAAATTTCTTTCAAAAATAACATTTCTTTCAAGAATTAAATAAAGATACATTCAAACTAACAAACTAACAAAAAAATCTCACTAAGGAAAATTCAAACAGTTATGCATCTGGCAAAAGAAAAACCAGTCTGAGGAGCAACAAACAATGAGAAGGAAAGTGATGAACCATAAATGAAGCATAAACGGAAATTAACTGTTTAAACAGTATGAAGCCTAGTGAGATTTAAACAAAACACAAAACACAACTTAAGTGTTAAAGTTTGAAAAAAGCCATGCTTAATCACAGAATGTTTATAGCATTCCTTTTAAACCAAGACTGTGATAAATATATTTAGAATTAATGAGAGAATTTAGCAGTATCTCTATGTAAAATCAATACGCAAAAACCAATTATCCTTCTTATGGCAATAGCTAGAGAGGATGTATATTTTTAATGTGCATAAAACTTATAACAGGATCAAAAATACCAAATACAGAGGAATAAATCTAAGAATAGACAGACAGTACTTCTATAAAAAATAACATCTAACTAAGAAGGTAAAACACCTGTATTGGGAATATATAAGACACTAATGGAAGAAATTAAAGACAACGCAAACATAAGCATATGCTGTGTTTACAGATTAGAAGAATTCATATTGTGAAAATGACCATACTACCCAAAACAATCTACAGATTCAATGCAACCCATATCAAAATACCAATGGCAATTTTCACAATACTAGAGCAAAGGATTTTATAATTTGTCTGCAAACACAAGAGACCTTGACTGGCCAAACACATCTTGAGAAAGAAATAGAGCTGGAACTGTCACATGATCTGATAGAGACAAAAGCCACACACCTACAGCAATCAAAACCGCATGGTGTTGGCACAAAGAACAGACACACAGCTCCATGGAAAAGAATAGAAAGCCCAGAAATGACCCTATACACTCGCGGCCAACTGATCTACGACTAAGGAGACAAGAACAAACACGGGGAAAAGACAGTCTTTTCAGTAAGTGGTGCTAGGAAAAAAATGAAATGCTTTCTTACACTATAAACAAAATTAACTCAAAATGGATTAAAGACCTAAACGTAATACTGGAAACAAATAAATAAAACTCCTAGAAGAGCACTTCTCTGGTGGTACAGTGGATAATAATTCCCCTGCCAATGCAGGGGACACAGGTTTGATCCCTGGTCCAGGAAGATTTCACACACCTTGGGCCAACTATGCCCATGTGCCTCAGCCACTGAAGCCCCGTGTTCTAGGGCCCATGCTGAGAGCTGCTGCAAGAGGAGTCACCACAAGAGAAGCCACTGCGATGAGAAGCCCGTGCAATGGAGTGAAGGGTAGCCCTGCGTGCGTCACTAGAGAAAGCCTGTGCACAGCAAAGAAGACCCAGCACAGACAAAAGTAAATACATAAAAAAAATTTAAAAAAAACACCTCCTAGAAGGAATCCTAGAGAACTCTTCAATGTAAATTATTGCAGATTTCTGTTGGATATTTCTCCTAAGGCAAAGGAAACAGAAGCAAAAATAAACAAATGGAACATCAGTTCAGTTCAGTTCAGTTCAGTCGCTCAGTCGTGTCCGACTCTTTGCGACCCCATGAATTGCAGCACGCCAGGCCTCCCTGTCCATCACCAACCCCCGGAGTCTACCCAAACCCATGTCCATCGAGTCAGTGATGCCATCCAACCATCTCATCCTCTGTCATCCCCTTCTCCTCCTGCCCCCAATCCTACCCAGCATTAGGGTCTTTTCCAATGAGTCAACTCTTCGCATGAGGTGGCCAAAGTATTGGCGTTTCAGCGTCAACATCAGTCCTTCCAATGAACACCCAGGATTGATCTCCTTTAGGATGGACTGATTGGATCTCCTTGCAGGGACATAATTAAATGCAAAAGCTTCACTTAACAAAGGAAACCACCAACCAAATGAAAAATAATCTACTGAACGAGAGAAAATATTTGCAACTGATATGACTGATAAAGGACTAATAACCAAAATTCACAAACAGCTCATATAACTCAATATCAAAAATAAACAAACATCTTGATTAAAAAATAGGCAGAAGACCTGAGTAGACATTATTCCAAAGAAGATATACAGGCCAACAGGCACATGAAAAGATTCCTAACATCTCTAATCAGAGAAATGCAAATCAAAACCACAATGAAATATCACCTCACACCTGTCAGAACATCTGTCATCAAAAAGGCCACAAATAATACATGTTGATGAGGATGTGGAGAAAAGGGAATTTTTGTACAATGTTGCTGGGAATGTAAATTGTTGTAGCCATGGTGCAAAACAATGTGGAGGCTCCTCAAAAAACTAAAAAAAGAATTACCATATGATCCAGCAATTCCACTTCTAGCTACACATCTGAAGAAAATGAAAACACTAATTTGAAAAGATTAAGCACCTCAATGTTGATCGGCAGCATTTACAACAACCAAGATATGAAAGCAATCTAAGTGTTCCTCAACAGATGAATGGATAAAAAATGTGATATAAACATAAAATGGAATAATACTCAGCCATAAAAATGAACGAAATTTTGCTATTTGCAACGTGGACCTGGAGGTTATTAGGCTTACTGAAATAAATCAGATAGAGAAAGACAAATACTGTATGTTACCACTTATATTTTGAGTATAAAAAATAAAATAAAAAATATGAACGTAACAAAACACAAAGAGACTCACACGTAGAGAATAAACTAGCAATTATCACTGGGGCGAGGGAGGAGGTGGGGACAAGGTAGAGGTACACATGACTATATATAAAATAAATAAGCTACAAAGATATATTATACAGCACAGAGAATATAGACAATATTATAATAACTTTAAATGCAGTACAGTTTCCCAAAATTTTAAATCAGTATATTCTATGCCAGCAACAATTATTTTGAACTATACATCAAAAAACAAGAGAGTTCCAGAAAAACATCTATTTCTGCTTTATTGACTATGCCAAAGCCTTTGACTGTGTGGATCACAATAAACTGTGGCAAATTCTGAAAGAGATGGGAATACCAGACCATTTGACCTGTCTCTTGAGAAACCTGTATGCAGGTCAGGAAGCAACAGTTAGAACTGGACAGGGAACAACAGACTGGTTCCAAATAGGAAAAGGAGTACATCAAGGCTGTATATTGTCACACTGCTTATTTAACTTATATGCAGAGTACATCATGAGAAACGCTGGGCTGGTGGAAGCACAAGCTGGAATCAAGATTGCTGGGAGAAATATCAATAACCTCAGATATGCAGATGACACCACCCTTATGGCAGAAAGTGAAGAAGAACTAAAGAGCCTCTTGATGAAAGTGAAAGAGGAGAGTGAAAAGGTTGGCTTAAAGCTCAACATTCAGAAAACTAAGATCATGGCATCTGGTCCCATCACTTCATGGGAAATAGATGGGGAAACAGTGGAAACAGTGTCAGACTTTATTTTTTGGGGCTCCAAAATCACTGCAGATAGTGATTGCAGCCATGAAATTAAAAGACGCTTACTGCTTGGAAGGAAAGTTATGACCAACCTAGGCAGCATATTAAAAAGCAGACACACTACTTTGCCAACAAAGGTCCATCTAGTCAAGGCTATGGTTTTTCCAGTGGTCATGTATGGATGTGAGAGTTGGACGGTGAAGAAAGCTGAGTGCCGAAGAATTGATGCTTTTGAACTGAGGTGCTGGAGAAGACTCTTGAGAGTCCCTTGGACTGCAAGGAGATCCAACCAGTCCATTGTAAAGGAGATCAGTCCTGGGTGTTCATTGGAAGGAATGATGTTGAAGCTGAAACTCCAATAATTTGGCCACCTGATGTGAAGAGCTTACTCTTTTGAAAAGACCCAGATGCTGGGAAAGATTGAGGGCAGGAGGAGAAGGGGACGAAAGAGGATGAGATGGCTGGATGGCATCACCGACTCGATGGACATGTGTTTGGGCGGACTCCGGGAGTTGGTGATGGACAGGGAGGCCTGGTGTGCTGTGGTTCATTGGGTCACAAAGAGTCAGACACGATTGAGCGACTGAACTGGACTGAACACATCAATAAAATAAAAATTTTAAGTAAAAATAATATGCATGATTATTACTGAATAAGAATTTGGAAAATCTTTCATATTGACTATTAAATGTTATCACTAAATGAGAGTGATTAAAGCAGTTTGGTGTTAATACAAAAAGGGACAGGGAATTCCCCAACAGTCCAGTGGTTCAGACTTGGCACTTTCACTGCAAGGTCCCAGGTTCGATCCCTGTTCAGGGAACTAAGAATCCACAAACTGCACAATGTGGCCAAAATAATAATAATAATAAGGGACAAACAGACCAGTGAAATAGAAAACAGAGCCCAGAAACATACCCACTATGTGTTGATACGATTTATAAAATAGTTGTGCTAGAAAAATAGTGGAGAAAGATATTCTTTTTGATACATGGTACTGATCAAGTTGGTATGCACACAAAAATGAGGAATTGGACCTTCACTTAAATCATTAACAGAAAGTCATTTCCATATATGTTAAAAAATAAAACAATAAGATTTTTTAAAAAATAATTTATAACAATATCCACATGATCTTGTGGTACAGACAGATTTTTTTAACCAAAATACAAAAATGACTAATCATTAAAGACAGAATTAATGATACAAATGAACTTACTTACAAAACAGAAAGAGACTCACAGACTTGGAAAACGAATTCATGGTTGCCAGGGGATGGGAGAGTTAAAGACTAAGGTAAGGTAATGTACACACTGCTATATTTAAAATGGATAGCCAACAAAAACCTATTGTATAGCATATGGAACACTGATCAATGTTATGTGCCAGCCTGGATGGGAGGGGGTTTTGGAGAATGGATACATGTATATGTATGGCTGAGTATCTTCACTGTGCACCTGAAACTATCACAACGTTCTTAACTGACTATTCAGTTCAGTCGTGTCCGACTCTCTGTGACGCCATGGACCGTAGCACACCAGGCCTCCCTGTCCATCACCAACTCCGGGGGTTTACTCAAACTCATGTCCATCGAGTTGCTGATGCCATCCAACCATCTCATCCTCTGTCGTCCCCTTCTCCTCCTGCCTTCAATCTTTCCCAGCATCAGGATCTTTTCCAATGAGTCAGTTCTTTGCATCAGGTGGCCAAAGGATTGGAGTTTCAGCTTCAACATCAGTCCTTCCAATGAACAACCAGGACTGATCTCCTTTAGGAGGGACTGGTTGGATCTCCTTGCAGTCCAAGGGACTCTCAAGAGTCTTCTCCAACACCACAGTTCAAAAGCATCAATTCTCCGGAGCTCAGCTTTCTTTACAGTCCAACTCTCACATCCATCCATGACTACCGGCAAAACCACAGCCTTGACTAGATGGACCTTTGTTGGCAAAGGAATATCTCTGCTTTTTAATATGCTATCTAGGTTGGTCATAACTTTCCTTCCAACGAGCAAGTGTCTTTTAATTTCATGGCTGCAGTCACCATCTGCTGTGATTTTAGAGACCAAAATAATACAGTCTGTCACTGTTTTCATTATTTCCCCATTTATTTGCCATGAAGTGATGGGACTGGAGGCCATGATCTTAGTTTTCTGCATGTTGAGCTTTAAGCCAACTTTTTCACTCTCCTCTTTCACTTTCATCAAGAGGTTCTTTAGTTCTTCTTCACTTTCTGCCATAAGGGTGGTGTCATCTGCGTATCTGAGGTTATTGATATTTCTCCTGGCAATCTTGATTCCAGCTTGTGCTTCTTCCAGCCCAGCGTTTCTCAGGATGTACTCTGCATATAAGTTAAATAAGCAGGGTGACAATATACAGCCTTGACATACTCCTTTCTCGATTTGGAACCAGTCTGTTGTTCCATGTCCAGTTCTAACTGCTGCTTCTTGACCTGCATACAGATTTCTTAAGAGGCAGGTAAGGTGGTCTGGTATTTCCATTTCTTGAAGAATTTTCCACAGTTTGTTGTGATCCACACAGCCAAAGGGTTTAGCATAGTCAATAAAAGCAGATGTTTTTCTGGGACTCTCTTGCTTTTTAGATGATCCAGGGGATGTTGGCAATTTGATCTCTGGTTCCTCTGCCTTTTCTAAATCCAGATTCAACATCTGGGAGTTCATGGTTCACATGCTGTTGAAGCCTGGCTTGGAGAATTTTTGAGCATTACTTTGCTAGCATGTGAGATGAGTGCAATTGTGCAGTAGTTTGAATATTCTTTGGCATTGCCTTTCTTTGGGATTGGAATGAAAACTGACCTTTTCCAGTCCTGTGGCCACTGCTGAGTTTTCTGAATTTGCTGGCATATTGAGTGCAGCACTTTCACAGCATCATCTTTTAGGATTTGAAATAGCTCAACTGGAATTCCATCACCTCCACTAGCTTTGTTTGTAATGATGCTTCCTGAGGCCCACTTGACTTCACATTCCAAGATGTCTGGCTCTAGGTGAGTGATCACACCATCATGGTTATCTGGGTCATGAAGATCTTTTTTGTACAGTTCTTCTGTGTATTCTTGCCACCTCTTCTTAAAATCTGCTTCTGTTAGGTCCCTACCATTTCTGTCCTTTATTGAGCCCATGTTTCATGAAATGTTCCCTTGGTAGCTCTAATTTTCTTGTAGAGATATCTAGTCTTTCCCACTCTATTGTTTTCCTCTATTTCTTTGCACTGATCTCTGAGGAAGGCTTTCTGATCTCTCCTTCCTATTCTTTGGAACTCTGCATTCAGATGGGAATATCTTTCCTTGCCCCCTTTGCCTTTAGAGCTCCTCTACTTTCCTCAGGTATTTGTAAGGTCTCCTCAGACAACCATTTTTGCCATTTTTCATTTCTTTTCTTGAGGATGGTCTTGATCCCTGCCTCCTGTACAATGTCACGAACCTCCGTCCATAGTTCATCAGGCACTCTGTCTATCAGATCTAGTCCCTTGAATCTATTTCTCACTTCCACTGTATAATCATAAGGGATTTGATTTAGGTCATACCTGAATGGTCTAGTGGTTTTCTTACTTTCTTCAATTTTACCCCAGTACAAAATGGTTTTGGCGTTAAAAAAGAAAAGAAAGAAACAACAAAGACAGAATTAACAAGTTCTGTTTGACATATTCAATAATTCCATCCCTAGGTATGTACTTTAGAAAATGGAATGGGAAATACAATTTTATGTATTTTCTTATACGTTAAAGTAAAAAAAAACAATGGAAATAATACATGCCACAATTATAATTGGAAGGACATGTGTGTGGTCAAAGAGGTTTATCTGCTATCTACTCTTTATTAATTAATTAGGGCTTCCCAGGTGGCGCTAGTGGTAAAGAACCTGCCTGCCAGTGCAGGACATGTAAGAGATGTGGCTTTGATCCTGGGTCAGGAAGATCCCCTAGAGAAGGGAATGGCAACCCACTGCACTATTCTTGCCTGGAGAATCCCATGGACAGAGGAGCCTGGCGGGCTACAGTCCACAGTCGCATAAAGTTGGACACGACTGGAGCGAGTTAACAGGCATGCATTCTTTGTTAAAGAAAATTATTTGAAACAAACAGAAATATGTCAACACATAAGTTTTATTATATGCATCTTGAGCTCTTTTTTAAGTTCTTACAAACCTCTTGGACTTCCTTGGTGCTACAGCGGCCAGGAGTCCCCCTGCCAGTGCAGGGGACGCAGGTTCGATCCCTGGTCCCAGAGGACTCCACATGCCGCACAGCAACTGAGCCCACAGGCCACAGCTACTGAGCCCGTGCTCTAAGGCCACGAGCTGGGACAGTTGAGCCCATGGGCCGCAGTGACTGAAGCCCACGCAGTCCAGGGCCTGTGCTCCACAGCGAGAGAAACCCCTGAGGCAGAAAGAAGCCACACACTACAGTGAAGGGGGCCCCTCCCGCCGCAACCAGAGAAAGCCTGAGCGCAGCAATGAAGACCTGGCACAAGTAAAGAATCCCTTTAAATTTTTCAGAATCCCAGACCATTTTTAAATTAACAAACTTTGGTCTAGTAACTTACTTCACTTCAGAAACCCTATCCCAAAGAAATACTTTGAAATGCGGAAAAATATTCTACTGTGGCTTACTTTGACACAGCAAAGCGCTTAGAAATAACTAAGATGCTTCATCATTCAGTAGTTATTGAATACTTTCTCTTATGCATTTCATGGATTAGTACAGCAACTTGAAAGACTATGATTATAGAAAAAGGCTTAGTTTAAGAAACATAGAATTCAAAACTTTAGAAATATATGATCTTACCAAAAAATCATTACAAAGTTATTAATTTATAGAATAGCAAGCCTTAACATTTTTATTTTTTGTTATTTAACTATGACGGATTCCCTAGTGGCTCAGTGGTAAAGAATCTGCCTGCTGATGCAGGTTTGATTCCTGGGTCAGGAATATCCCCTGCAGAAGGAAATGGCAACCACTCCAGTATTCTTGCCTGAGAAATCCCATGGACAGAGGAGGCTGATGGGCTACAGTCCATGGGGTCACAAAACAGTGGGACACAACTTAAGGACCAAACAACAACCTTGAATTATGAGCAATTATATTTTACTGTTCACAATTTTCTGTAACTTTCTAAATTCTACAATATATATGGGTCTACTACTTTAATAATGTGAAATTTTCTTTCAAACTTACTTTGACTTTTCATAAGAGGAAGATACTCCTCCAGATTTACCAATCACAGCTGATTTGTTAGGCATGTTCACAGATCATAAACCTAAAGAGAAATATTAAATTTTATATTAGAATACAAATGCACTCACAGCACCCAGTAATTCATTTCATGCAAATTCATGATTTAACAGGAAAAGGGTGGCAAGAAGGAAAATCAGGCTTAAGAGTAAAACTATATTAAAGAAGAACTTAAATTTAAAATTCAGACCTAGGAGTCAAACTCAGCTTTGAAGTCCAGTTATTTATATTACGTCACCATTATAAACTGACCCTTTCATATAATGCTCAGTCTTTGTTATACTTGAGCAGTTTAATCAGCAAAACCATTAAAAGAGCAGCGCAGCATAGTAAAGAGAATACAACCAGACTAACTGATTTACTGAATGATATCTGTCTTCTCACTTGCACAATGGGAATAGTACTTCCTTATAGAGTTTCTGGAAGAAATAAACAAGTCAAAATATGTAGATTGGTTAGACAAGAGCCTGGCATATAGTGAGTTTTACCTAAGAGCTTGTGATAATCATTAGATCACTACGCTTTCTGTTTTTTTAAAATCACTTGCAAAGTTCTTTTTATGTCTGTTTTTTGCCATATATATTATGCTTTCTCTGCTGGTCTCACATCCACATTTATTACCCTTGTGAAATATTTCTGAGCACATTTTATTAGTGTATGACCAAAACTAGGTCATACTATTTTGTGGTTAGTGGAGTAGTCAAACACATAATAAAGTAATGAAATGGATAGACTTATACTGAATTATTTTGCATTTCATTTTTTAAGGTAGATAATTTTTTAAACTGGGTCATTAGTCAAGGTTCTAGCAGGAAGTGGACAGCACCCTTAAATGGGGGTAACTGAATAAAGAGATTTTCCAAATGTGTGAGCAGAGTTATTCAGTAAAAAATAAAGTTTAGAAAAATCCAAGATGTGCCATTCTCGGGGGGGCTGGCAGGAAGAGAGGGAACCGTTAGCACTATCAGGACCGAGGGGAAGAAGGGCCCAGAACGAACAGCTGTGGGGGGACGGCGCTCAAGACACACCTTCGGCCTTTGGTGGAGAGACGCGACCTACCGGAGCCTGCCTGCCGAGAGGGGGGCCCCGGCACTCCACTCCAAGCGTCCACCTGCGCTTCCGTCTGCTAAACCAGACTGGACGCCGGGAGGTGCAGGGCAAAGTGGGGAAGGGCAGAAGGCAGAGCTGGAGGCGCAATGGGGAAATGTACAGCGATAAATACGTGTCATAAACAGAAAATATCATTATCTATTACTGCTTCTAATAATCCATGTCCATTAGAATATAGAGCAGATGTATTTTTAAGTTAGCAACTGTCCTGAGCTATTACAGGGATGTCATTCAGAGTTGGCTTAACTTTAATATAAAAGGTAAGTTATTTCCAAGTAGGATTGATATATTCAGGAATTTATTTTTTTAAAACAGTTAACATCTCATTGAATGTTTCTACCTTTTAAAGGCACTTAAAGAAAAAAATAATTTATGAGAAAGTGAGTTGAAGACAAATGTATCTTAACCTGCTTGTGTGGGGCATATTGCTGTCTAGCCATCAAGTCGTGTCTGACTCTGCAACCCCATGGGCTCAGCACACCAGGCTCCCCCGCCCTCTACTGTCTCCCAGAGTTTGCTCCAACTCATGTCCACTGAGTCAGTGATGATACTAACTAACCATCTCATCCTCTGTCGTCCCCTTCTCCTCCCACCTTCTATCTTTCCCAGCATCAGGGTCTTTCCCAGTGAGTCAGCTCTTGGCATCAGGTGGCCAAAGTTTTGGAGTTTCAGCATCAGTCCTTCCAATGGCATATTGATCCAGAGCTTTTAGCTGTTTCCCAATATATTTCACAGGACGGACTAGGATTAGTCATAATTTTTGAAAATGCAAAAGTTAGAGACTAATTATTTTAGAAATTCTCCCTTGATCGCTGAACCTATTGTCCAAAGAGTCCTCACATCTGTGGGTAAAAGTGGTGGGTATTTGCACCATCTACTCAGCATGTAAGTTCCATAACCTCCCCATACTGGATGGGTAGAAAACACCAAATTGCTGTAAAAGACATACTTACTCTTGGGAGCACATACCTTGGTAGTAAAAGTCCTTAACCAACACTAGTTTATGAGCCACTATTTGAATAGTACTGTGATATACAAGAGAGATAAGACTCTTTATTTCATTATTACTCTTGCTTTTGGCTAAAAAAAGAAACAGTAACCAAATAATCTCAAATCTCCAAAAAGAAAAGAGGAATGTCTTCAGAAATGTCTGCCATAGAGATGGTGGAATTATACCCTCAGGCAGGTAATTAAACAAAGAAAATAGGATTTAAAATGACTTCCCTTCTAAACCCCACAAAAACACTCAAAAAAATGAATATAAAAATGTCATCAACTTTCACCAAATTTTCCTAAGAATATCCCTCAAATTCTCAGTACCTTCTAAAACCTGAAGTCATCAAGAAGGAATTGTTGCTACTATTATTATATGTGCAACAGGACTTTTTGCACTGTATTACTACAACCAGAGTCACACATATTAATCATTAGTCAAGCTAAAACAGTCAACAAGTCAACATCTAATATACTATTTGATAAAAAGGATTTTTGAACCATTTATTAAAACCCACATGGAAGATCTGTACCTTAATGCCTCCCCAAGACAGCTACATGAAGTGATGGTGACTTGTGAATTGCATAGAAAGAGACAGTGGCTTCTCTCATGGTCTTTAGTAACCTGGATACCCTTCCTGGAGAGCCTGCACCTGAACAAACATGTCCTTCAGCAACAGAATACAAAGAAACCATAAGGGACTAAAAATAACCGTGTGCACACATAGTTGGGGCAAATTATGAACAATTAGAAAAACGGAGAAGGCAGTGGCACCCCACTCCAGTGTTCTTGCCTGGAGAATCCCAGGGACAGCGGAGCCTGTTGAGCTGCCGTCTATAGGGTCACACAGAGTCAGACATGACTGAGCAACTTCACTTTCACTTTTCATTCTCATGCATTGGAGAAGGAAATGGCCACCCACTCCAGTGTTCTTGCCTGGAGAATCCCAGGGACGGGGGAGCCTGGTGGGTTGCCGTCTCTGGGGTCGCACAGAGTCGGACACGACTGAAGCGACTTAGCAGCAGCAGCAGCAGATACAAAAAAGGCAGCAGATACAAAAAAGGCTATAAATTAGCTATCACCTGAGGGGCAGAGGGGAAAAGCATACTGTGCGTGCCCCTGCCCACAGACAACCACAGGGGTGGTCAGACCCCTAAGCTAGCCTGCAGCCTGCTGCCCTTGTCTGGTCGACACACGGAAGGAACCAGCTCGCCCTCCTGGGGGTGAGCAAGGGCTCGTGTTTACTTTGATTTCCTCCTGCTGCCTGAATTCCTCATCCGGCCTCTTACCTGTTTCTACCGATTAGAGTCCAAGGACTAGAGTCAGTCACACCCAGACCACCTTAAAAGAGGAAGAGAAAAAGAAAACGAGGCCAAATATTTCAGAGTGTTCTGCTATCAAACACAAAACTCATCTGGCTGACTCTGCTGGGAAACTACAACAATTAGATACAGAGATTCAAAGGGACTGCTAAACTGGATCATTCCACATCTAGATCATTGTCAAGGAATAGCCATCATTTCTCCTGAATCAGAAAACTGTGACACAAGAGTAAAAATGAGCTTTTTTTTTTAATAAGCTAAATAGATCTTTAAGATTTAAATATCCTTTTATTCTCTATGGTACCCCAAAATGCAGAGTACTGACTGAGTTTGTGGACTGAAATGGAAACAAAATCTTAGGTGAATAAAACTGAGCTTAAAGGCTAGATCAAAAGACTTTGAAATTGATCTTTTAAAATACAGTCTATTAATTTTGAAATGAAAGGTTAAAAAAAAAAATCATTACTGACATCAGCTATTTCGAAGACCTGCTCCCGCCTCCGCTCTTGATACAATCTCTTGGCGTATCCAGCACCCACTATAGAGTACGGTCTGCAACAAGGCATGTCTTCTCTACCACATCCCAGAGATGATTTTCAATAATTTAAATAGACTCTGAAAATTTATCTTGCATATTTATCTGAAGTGGGCAAGTAAACAGCTTGTTTTTACCTTTTACTTCAGACATGATTTTTATATTGAATGCTATTTACCCTTAAATTTATTTTAGTTCATGAAAAACATCTGCAATCTCGTTTCTGTTCTCCCCACCCTGAGATAATCTTTCCAAGCCTGACAATGATCTCCAGGTGGACAACTCCACTATCAGTTTTTCCGCACTGGTCTCACTGCCCCCCTCGCTATAGTTACTGACTCCACCACTCCTTCTGGAAAGAAGTCTTTCTCCTTCATCGCGTTGCTCCCTGGCCTGCCTGCCTGCCTCTTGACGCCTCCTCCTCAGACGCTTGTCGGGGGTAGTGGGGAAATGTGCAAGTACAGGAATCAGCTTACTTTAAATTCTGTCTCCAGGGCCCAGACTGCACCTGTTACTGCACAAATTGCTCAACTTGCAGATGCCTCAGTTTCCTTACATAAAAAGTTATCTTCTGTTAGTGACTCATTAGTCAACTGAAGAGTACAACTCATTAGTATCTGTTCTTGTGTAATACTATAACTAATCACATAAATATAATAAACACCTTAGACATAAAAAAATTATACAATTAATACATCACATGGTAAGGAAAGAATTGATATTTGTTTAATCTGGGGTTACAAGAAAATGAAGATTCATCTACTATGCTCTCAACTCTTCTGCATGATTAAAGCTTTTATAGTCATATATGCACTGTACTGTGCTTAGTCGCTCAGTCGTGTCTGACTCTTTGCGACCCTACGGACTGTAGCCCACCAGGCTCCTCTGTCCATGGGATTCTCCAGGCCAGAATACTGGAGTGGATTGCCAAGCCCTCCTCCAGGGGAATCTTCCCAACCCAGGGATCAAACCCAGGTCTCCCACATTGCAGGTGGATTCTTTACCACCTGAGCCACCAGGGAAGCCCATGTTATATATATATATATACATACATATACACACACATACATATACACACACACACACACATATACACACATGTATATATATATTTTGGTCACAGCAAGTGTTTTGCAGGATCTTAGTTCCCCTACCAGGGATTGAACCATGGCCTCAGGCAGTAAAAGTGCCACGTGCTAACCACTGAACCACCAGGGAATTTCCTATAATAAAATTTTTATAAGTACTGATTGACAATCACATAGATTTAATCCTTTTTATCATAGCATTTAGTTAAAAATTACAAAGTAACCATATTTACATAGATACAGTATATATCTATTTCTTTAAATGTCAATAAACCAAAAAAGACATAATATCTAACTATTTCAATACCGAGAGAATAACCCTAACACTTGAACAAACCTATTTTAAAAACGCTAACACAGTCATTTAGTTTGTCATTGTCTTTTATTCTTATGCTCACTCCTTCTCTCCAGAAAACCTTTCTAAGGTGCTTCTATAAAGTTACCACTTTATGCCCTTTTAAAATTTAAACAGTCTTATCAGATCTTATATAAATACATTTTAAGATTATCCAAGGTAGAGGATCTGGGTCTGTATGGGAAAATAAGTTCATAGGGAAATCTCACCTGTAAGAATCCTAGATAAAACTATAAGGAAACCAAATCCAACAACACCAGTAAAAAGAAAAGTTCTTTATAACTGAGAAAGGTCAATCAAAAGAACAAAGATAATGCAATACTATAAAATCTATTGTTATAACCCATAACACTGATGGATTTAAGGCAAAAAAGAAAATATTTTTATATATGGCACAATTAAATCCAGTTTTCACTCATGGTTATGAAATAAAAACTCTACAAGTTAGCAGTTTTACTCAATTTAATTAAAGGTGTCTAGGAAAATCTGAAAGAAACATGATAATTAACAAGAAAAATTTAGAAGCTTTATCTAAAAAGCCAAGAACAATGCAAGGATATCCATATTATTTCCACTCTTCACAATTTTATAAGTAGTCCTAACCAACAAATGGAGAAGGAAATGGCAACCCACTCCAGGATCTTGCCTAGAGAATCCCATGGACAGAGGAGTCTGGTAGGCTACAGTCCATGGGGTCGCGAAAGAGTCAGACACGACTGAGCGACTGACACACAACCAACAAAAATATAAGAAAAGGAAAAAAGAGGCATAAACATGGGGAAAGAGGACAGTATAATTTGAAAAAGAGTTACATAAAAATCTCAAGAATACACATACAAAATATAGATTACATTCAATTTTAAAAGATGAATCAATAAAAATTACTGATTATGGTTTCAGTTCCAGAAAAGATGACTAATTAACATAGAGTTTGGATCCTGTCTTTTAAAGTAACTTTGTAGGACTAAGAAGGAAATCTGAAATCTAAGAAATAAGGGAAAACACCCTGAGCTAATCTACAGGGGAAATGAATTTCTAGGAAATGGTTGTATATGAGTAGACAGAGAAGTAGTGAGCCAGTGTGGCTCCAAGAAAATAAAGTAGCAAAGCATAGTGTAAGCTGTGCTTTAACTGTTTACAAGTCCAGTAGGAAACAAACAGAAAACCAGCAAAGGTACAGAAGATGTAAACAATATATGATGGACACAGAGGAGTTTGCATTTAATCAGAGAATATTATCTTTCCCAAGTACAACTACAATTTTCTAAAAATTGTAGCCTAAAGCAAGTCTTAAATTACCAAGAATAGGTAATTTATATGAGTAGATAATCCTGACATCATATCACAGTCAAATTGAAAGTAAAAAAAAATTCATTAAAACTCTATGCTGTGGAGATTGCAATTCTAAGTCACCTGTGGAACAAAAATAATGGAATTCAAGAACCCTTAAAACTAAATGATAATAAAAACATCACACACAAAAACGTGAGAAATGAAACAAAAGTAGCACTTACCTCAAACAAAGAAAAGCTAAAAAGTTAGCTCACATAAGATATAAGAAAAATAAGAAGATACACTCTCAAAAAGTGGAAGAGAATTAAGCACAAAAATTAATGATATACAGAACAAAATCCGAGAGGAAAATAAATCAACAAGTATGCTCAAAATTATTAATCTTCAAGAATATTCAAATTAGACTCACAATTATATTTTCTGTTCAAACAGAAGGACTAACATTTTTAAAAAATTGACAATACTAGGTTTTGTGATGTGTAGAACAATAGAACTCTCATACATTCCACAGGAGTGAAAATAAGCCACAAACATTTTGGAAATCTATTTCCATCTTAGAAAGGTAATTATACACCTGTCCCTTGACCCAGAAAGTTCACTCCAAAAGAAATGTTAGAAAAAGGTATGTACAAGGATGTTTACAGGATTATTATTCACAATAGCCTCAAACTGGAAACAGTTCAAACACCCATCAGTAAGAGAATGGGTAAGCTTATGATCTGTTTATGTGACCGGAGTCTTCCCCAGTAATAATACAAACAAACAAAAAAAAAACTGTAGCAACAGGCGACAGAAATAGATCACACTGAGCGGAAGACGCCAAATACAGGAGTGTTCATAGTGCGTGATTCCGTCAACAAAGCACAGCAGCAGGCAAGCTGTTTCATCCAAGAGCGCGCGAGAAGGGGGCTGAGCAGGGACTAACAGACACGTGAGACCCCGCGGGGAACACGGGTGTGCGTACGTGTCAAAGCGGAACGCAGTTTTCGAAACGGTACACCACCACCTCCCATACTGAATACTGTCCTGCAAGTAACGTGGCTGGTCACTGTCCCAGAAGAGATGGAATCGAGCCCCCCCCCCCCCCCTCTGGGCTTAACTCAGGGACTAGTCTGACTGGCGCAGCGGAGCAGAATACTCCTCTCGGACACAGGACCGCAAAGCAGTCCTTGCAGCGCCCTCCTCGGCCCCCTGGCCGTGCTCTCAGAGCCCGGCCCGCAGGCCGAGGGGCCAGCACCTCGGGGAGAGCCACGCGTGAGCGCCCGGGCTGCCCGCCCTCCCTGCGAGCGCCGGCCGGGGACAGCACGCAGGGCCCGCAGGCAGGGCAGCGAGCCGTCGCTGAGGTCCATCCCGGTCAAGGCCTCAGGAGCCCGGAGCCTCGGCTGACACTGACGTGAGATCACAGGCGACAGCCCACGTAAGACTCACCCAGCTGCGAGCACCCGACTCCAGGACGGAAACTCGGTACACATTTCAGCCCCTGAGCTGCAGTGACTGTGGCCAGCCGTGGGGGCCCAGTGCACTCACTGACTTGCACAACGAACATGAGTGCATTTCACTATATGCAACTGTTCCCTCAAAGAATGGTGACAAGAGAGCATATTCGAATTAGGTTTAGTGACATTTGACAGAGTAAAATGACAACACCTCAGACAAGACAGAGGCATTTCTCCCCAATGTTAAAAAAAAAAATTAAGTCTAAAGCTACACAATTCAGGGTCTGTTTGTCAGCTTCACAGCCCTAAGAAACCCAGCTCATGCAAACAGGCCTGTCATGGTGACTGTCAGGCCTACCTTGCTTCAGCTTGTTCCCCACTTCAGCCCAAGTGTCAGTCACCCAGTCGTGTCCAACTCTTTGCAAGCCCATGGACTGTAGCCCACCAGGCTCCTCTGTCCATGGGGACTCTCCAGGCAAGAACACTGGAGTGGGTTACCATAACTTCCTCCAGGGGATCTCTCTAACCCAGGGATGAAACCCAGGTCTCCCGCGTTGCAGGCAGGTTCTTTACCATCTGAGCCACCAGGAAGCTGAAGAATACTGGAGTGGGCTGCCACTTCCTTCTCCAGGGGATCTTTCTGCCTCAGGAATCTAACCCAGATTCCCCCGCATTGCAGGCCGATTCTTTACCAGCTGGGCCACCTGGGAAGCTCATGCAGCATCAAGCCACTGGGGAGGCACCACCACTCACTATTCTCCTTTCTTCAAGGGAGCTCTGCTAATCCAGGCTCCTTTGCACCCCTCCTCCTCTTCTCCTAAATCAGGACGCCATTGTCTTTGTTTTAAATGAACACAATGACTGCTTACCTTTCAGTCTCCTTTGGATTTCTTTTCTTCTAGGCTCACCTTTTACATGACTGCCAGAGTAACTATTCCAAACATAAATTTCCTGATCACTTTTCGCTTCTTCCATCCCCACTGCTGTCAAACCCAAGTGTGTGCCCTGTGCACAGTGAGGCCAAACTGAGAAGCTTGATTCTGGAGCAGAGAAAGGCTCATCACAGGCCCAGGCACCAGGGACTAGCCTTCGGGCTCGAAAAGCCCGCAGTCCCTGATGGGCACCTCCCTCGATCTGTGCCTCAGAAGGCACAGAAGGTCGAGGATGCTAGAAGCCTTTTTCCTGCAAACAAGAAATGGGGGACACAGACAGGCTTTGTACCCAGGAGAGGCCCGTGGCGTCCTGTCTGGTTTTAGCATGAGGGTAAAGGGAGGACATGTAAACCGTGTCCCTTTGGAACTAGTTAAGAGATTAAAGACGTTTAATTTGTAGAAGACAGGTATGGATGTTGGGTCATCCTTGATGCCTCATAAATATGAAACCTTTACGTATTTTTTAACATGCACTCAATATGCCAGCAAATATGGAAAACTCAGCAGTGGCCACAGGACTGGAAAAGGTCAGTTTTCATTCCAATCCCAAAGAAAGGCAATGCCAAAGAATGCTCAAACTACCGCACAACTGCACTTATCTCACACACTAGTTAAGTGATGCTTAAAATTCTTCAAGAACTTCCAGATGTTCAAGCTGGTTTTAGAAAAGGCAGAGGAAAAATCAAATTGCCAACTCCGCTGGATCATGCTTTTGAACTGTGGTGTTGGAGAAGACTCTTGAGAGTCCCTTGGACTGCAAGGAGATCCAACGAGTCCATCCTAAAGGAAATCAATTCTGGGTGTTCATTGGAAGGACTGATGCTGAAGCTGAAACTCCAATACTTTGGCCACCTGATGGGAAGAGCTGACTCATTTGAAAAGACCCTGATGCTGGGAAAGATTGAGGGCAGGAGGAGAAGCGGACGACAGAGGATGAGATGGTTGGATGGCATCACCGACTCGATGGACATGGGTTTGGGTGGACTCCGGGAGCTGGTGATGGACAGGGAGGCCTGCCATGCTGCGGTCCATGGGGTCGCAGAGAGTCGGACACAACTGAGCGACTGAACTGTACTGAACTCCCATCTAGTTGGTACGTCTCTATGCTGAGGAAATAAGTAATGTTTTTCCCTTTCTTTCTTATCTGAATTTCTCCAAGGCAGAAAGGTGAAACTGCCTGAAGGCACTGGCTTTTTCCTTACTTAAAAACACCAAAATAAAAAAAATTAGTTTCCTGAAGAGCTTGCACGGGGTGCCCTGTGGGAGGAAGAAGGCTCCTGGAGATCGTGGGGACTGTGGCGACATCACAGAGAAGAGACCCACAGGGACACAGAGGCTACACTTCTTTTCCTACCTCACAGTGGGTTCATCAATGCTCACAGACGCGCTTCCTTAACACAAAGTAAAGGAGAAGGCTGCATAAACCACAGAGGTAGCTGGACCAGAAAAGCCCAAGACAGCGACAATACACTGACCTGACCGAAAGGGTTCCAGCGGGACCCCAGGGGCAGAGCCTGCCCAGATGAGCGCCAAATGGTAGGCGAGCGGCCTCCGCCTCATGACCGTGTTCAGATCTCTGCCCAGAGGGGCCCCTGCAATGCTGGGCACCTCTACCGCAGCTGCGAAGGAGCTCAAGGGCCCGCGCACGCTCCAGCTGTTTCTGATACTTGCCGCCCACTTGCCTGAATTCTGATGACTACCCACCTCTCCCCAGGTGGGTTCACTAGTGGTAGAGAACCTGCCTGCCAATTTGGGAGATGTAAATAACGTGGGTCTGATCCCTGGGTCGGGAAGATTTCCCTGGAGGAGGGCATGGCCACCCACTCCAGTGTTGCTGCCTGGAGAATCCCACAGACAGAGGAGCCTGGCGGGCTGTGCTCCACAGGGTTGCAGAGGCAGACAGGCCTAAAGCAGTTAGCACTCAGCACACACACCTCTCACCTCTCAGAAAGCTTCCAGCTTCCTCCGTAGGGGAGAAGAGGTCTTTAGGGCATGATCTCTCCCATTCCCATTCCTTGATCTATGAACAAATTTTCTGCTCTGCTTTGCCAAACCTGGTCCCCTTCAATAGGCCCGAATGACACCAGGCAAGCAAAGACCCTTGAAAGCTGAAGCTCCAATCCTTTGGCCCCCTGATGCAAAGAACTGACTCCTTGGAAAAGACCCTGATGCTGGGAAAGACTGAAGGCAGGAGGAGAAGGGGATGACACAGGATGAGATGGTTGGATGGCATCACCGACTCGATGGACATGAGTTTGAGTAAGCTCCGGGAGTTGGTGATGGACAGGGAGGCCTGGAGTGCTGCAGTCCATGGGGTCGCAACGAGTCGGACATGACTGAGCGACTGAACTGAACTGAAGGAAAGACCCTAATTGGAGTCCACCTGATCCAAGAGGGTCGGTAACAGAGAGATGTTTCCTGAGACTGGTATGGAGGTTACAGGTCATTCAGAGCAAACTCCTCTATTGTAGCAGCACCCCCAGGAACGCATAAGCAGCACAGAAGCAATATCTGGGGACTGAGTATGGACAGACTGGACCCCATAGCACAGCAGGCGTTTGAAAATCTTCTGCTGGCCTCGCTGTGGTCCAGAAGAGACGGCAAAACAGAGGAGACGCTCTGGATGCAACATTTGGCCAAATGTTCTGTGGTGCCCCTCCAGTGCTTTGATGACACATGAGCACCCAGGACTTTTGTAAAACCCCAGGGTAGAGACAGGCTTAACAGAAACTAAGACTGAATATCCAATCAGAATAGAGGTTTGGAGGGTATATAATCAATTCAAGTACAGGAATATTTCCCACACACATAAGTCCCTCAACTATGATTCATAACTACTTCATGTCTTTTTATCCTTGTACCAGTAAATAAAGTACTTGACATTTTCCCAGAAATAATAAATAAATATAATCCATAATTAACATGAAATAGCAATATTCAAAACACTGAAAACTGAAGTGGTTAAAGTATTCACATATGACTTAGAAAGCCTTGGGCAATAAGAAAATGAAGTGAAAGGTACCATTAAGGTCTAAACGTGAACTGTTCTCATTCACTTCTCATCAGCCATTTATTCAGGAAACCTGCAATGAGCTGACATTTAAATGACAGCCTTGTTCTGACTTGGTTAAATATCTTATATCTCATTACTCACTGAAAGGATTTCGTTCTAAAAATGGAACCAGAGAATCTCACACATATGCCTTCAGGAAAATAAAACTTAAGAACTGAGAGACTGCTTTCCCATAAATGCCCAACTGACAGAAAATCAGAACTTGTCTCCTGAGCAATGAGTATCCACAAAGAATCCTTCACCATTCTAGATCCATGAATGTACTGATAGGACTCCAGCTGGACTGCCCCCTCTTTGGACTCTTTCCACAAAAAATACAGCCCACACCAAACCCTCAGTAGACTCACCTATAGCTTGCTATGGTTTGCATTTTCCGAATTACAATTCCTCTGCTATTCCCAAATAAACTCAATTGCTGGTCATTTCAGCTTGCCTCAGTTTACCTCTTTATTTAGGATGGTATCCAATATAGGAAGCCACTTGGCTTTGATGCAAACTGCTCACATGATGAGTGGTGTGTGGAAGAATGGCGAAAGTGGATAGAATTGTCCCTGAATGATTGTAGTGGATTTCCACTGTGTGCCAGTGCTCTATAAACGTCACTGACACTGGACTGAAGCTGAGCGGGGCCTGTGGGATCCCAGGCACCAAGGCCCTTTTGGCCCCCATTTCTTGTAGGCAAGACTCCAGCCTTCAGGACCTTCCCTGAGATTCAAAGGGCAGATTCAACAGTTGCTAATCAAGGGAGGACCAGCCAAGAGACCACCTGAAGCATGATTAAAGGGACCAGAGAGGTTCATCAAGTCTAGGAGACCTGACCTCCTGAGATGAGACCAAGGGCCTGCAAGCCTGTTGAAGCTTCAAATCTTTGCCACCTGATGTGAAGAGCCAACTCACTAGAAAAGCCCTGATGCTGGGAAAGATTGAAGACAAAAAGAGAAGAGGGTGGCACAGGATGAGATGGTTGGATGGCATCACCAACTCAATGGACATGAATTTGAATAAACTCCAGGAGATAGTAAAGGACAGGGAAGCAGTGGCGTGGTGCAGTCCACAGGGTCACAAAGAGTTGGACATGACTTAGTGACCGAACAACAACAAAGCCCTACTCAAACCCTAATCTTGTTAGAGACCCCATCTTTGAACCATCATTATAAAACCCTTCATCAAATCCTCCTGGGTTGAAAAACAGTTTTTCAAGGCAAGAGCAGGCTGTGCCCCCACTTTGCCTGGCAAAGTAATAAAACTAGCCTTTCTACTTCACCCAAAACTCGTCTCAGATTTGATTCCTCACCCATGTACAAGAGAGGTTGAGCTTTCAGTAACAGGATCTAGAAAATAGTCACATTTAAGTATGAATTAGATATGCTTCATACCTATCTAGCACAGACTCAGAATTTAAGTTTTTAACGTTAATCCCTAGTGTATTTTTTTAAGCTCCAGTTGAAACAAAGTTGGAAAGGCATATTTTAAAAAACAACTTCTGAGAAGTATACACAATCATACTAAGCCTTTGGCTTGGTAACCTGCACTAGAAAATACAAGATTTAGACTCTAACCTTAAGAAAGAAACAATGGTTAATTGACCAAAGATAACCAAAAAGATAGAATCCATTCAGATACATTGTTGAGATAAGATTAAAAAGCAGGGGAGAGGGAAGATCCTACCATCACTTTGTGTGTTAGTTGCGCAGTCTTGTCCGACTCTTTGCAACCCCATGGACCGTAGACTACCAGGCTCCTGAATCCATGGGGTTCTCCAGGCAAGAATACTGGAGTGGGTTGCCATCTCCTTCTCCAACCATCACCTTGCCTCTTTCTAGAAATTTTTCCTAACAGATCAGTTCAGTTTAGGTAACAGATAACTTGTGCCCTTGTCTTAAGATTAATTGCTTTTTAAAAAATCCTTCCATTTCACATTCTCAAGGATTCTCCCCTGGCCCTCTTACTTGCCAAACTTTTGAAATTTTTAGAAATCTCGAAGAGTCTGCTAGAGGGGCGCGGGGGCGCCTCTCGCCAAGTCTGGAAGGACTTCGAAATTGCCCAGCGTGGAAAGCAGAATTCAGAGGTAAGGACTCAGAAGTCGCGTGTAAGGAAACTCCCCGCAACGGGAAAGGACCCACGTCCCCTGGTGTTCCCCCCCCGGCCTCTCCGCACTCCCTGGAAGCCCCGGCGTGAGTGGGCGGGGAAGCGCGGCAGAGCGCCTCCAAACTAGGGCCAAAAGAATTGGTTCCACCACTAAATCCCTAAGTCCACCCAAACCCATGTCCATCGAATCGATGATGCCAACCAGCCATCTCATCCTCTGTCGTCCCCTTCTCCTCCTGCCCTCAATCTTTCTCAGCATCAGGGTCTTTTCCAATGAGTCAGCTCTTCGCATCAGGTGGCCAAAGGATTGGAATTTCAGCTTCAGCATCAGTCCTTCCAATGAACACCCAGAATTGATTTCCTTTAGGATGGACTGGTTGGATCACCTTGCAGTCCAGGGGACTCTCAAGAGTCTTCCCCAACACCACAGTTGAAAAGCATCAATTCTTTGGTGCTCAGCTTTCTTTACAGTCCAACTCTCACATCCATACATGACTACTGGAAATACCATAGCTTTGACTAGATGGACCTTTGTTGGCAAAGTAATGCCTCTGCTTTTTAATATGCTGTGTAGGTTGGTCATAACTTTTCTTCCAAGAGTAAGCATCTTTTAGTTTCATGGCTGCAGTCACCATCTGCAGTGATTTTGGAGACCAAAATAATACAGTCAGCCACTGTTTCCCCATCTATCTGCCATAAAGTGATGGGACTGGATGCCATGATCTTAGTTTTCTGAATGTTGAGTTTTAAGCCAACTTTTTCACTCTCCTCTTTCACTTTCATCAAGAGGCTCTTTAGTTCTTCTTCACTTTCTGCCATAAGGGTGGTGTCATCTGCATATCTGAGGTTATTGATATTTCTCCCAGCAATCTTGATTCCAGCTTGTGCTTCATCCAGCCTAGTGTTTCTCATGATGTACTCTGCATATAAGTTCAATAAGCAGGGTGACAATATACAGCTTTGACGTACTCCTTTTCCTATTTGGAACCAGTTTGTTGTTCCATATCCATTTCTAACTGTTGCTTACTGACCTGCATACAGGTTTCTCAAGAGGCAGGTCAGGTGATCTGGTATTCCCATCTCTTTCAGAATTTTCCAGTTTATTGTGAGCCACACAGTCAAAGGCTTTGGCATAGTCAATAAAGCAGAAATAGATGTTTTTCTGGTACTCTCTTGCTTTTTCGATGATCCATCGGATGTTGGCAATTTGATCTCGTTCTTCTGCCTTTTCTAAAACCAGCTTGAACATCTGGAAGTTCACGGTTCCCGTATTGCTAAAGCCTGGCTTGGAGAATTTTGAGCATTACTTTACTAGTGGGTGAGATGAGTGCAATTGTGCGGTAGTTTGAGCATTCTTTGGCATTGCCTTTCTTTGGGATTGGTATGAAAACTGACCTTTTCCAGTCCTGTGGCCACTGCTGAGTTTTGCATATTTGCTGGCATATTGAGTGCAGCACTTTCACAGCGTCATCTTTTAGGATTTGAAATAGCTCAACTGGAATTCCATCACCTCCACTAGCTTTGTTCGTAGTCATGCTTCCTAAGGCCCACTTGACTTCACATTCCAGGATGTCTGGCTCTAGGTGAGTGATCACCCCATCGTGGTTGTCTGAGTCGTGAAGAACTTTTTTGTACAGTTCTTCTGTGTATTCTTGCCACCTCTTCTTAATATTTTCTGCTTCTGTTAGGTCCATACCATTTCTGTCCTTTATTGAGCCCATCTTTGCATGAAATCTTCCCTTAGAATCTCTAATTTTCTTGAAGAGATCTCTAGTCTTTCCCATTCTATTGTTTTCCTCTATTTCTTGCACTGATCACTGAGGAAGGCTTTCTTATCTCTCCTTGCTATTCTTCTTAACTCTGCTTTCAAATGGGTGTATCTTTCCTTTTCTCCTTTGCTTTTCACTTCCCATCCTTTCACAGCTATTTGTAAGGCCTCCTCAGACAGCCATTTTGCTTTTTTGCATTTCTTTTTCTTGGGGATGGTCTGGATTCCTGTCTCCTGTACAATGTCATGAACCTCCATCCATAGTTCATCAGGCATTCTATCAGATCTAGTCCTTTAAATCTATTTCTCACTACTACTATATAGTCATAAGGGATTTGATTTCGGTCATACCTGAATGGTCTAGTGGTTTTCTCCACTTTCTTCGATTTCAGTCTGGCTTCTCTAATAGCTCAGTTGGTAAAGAATCCACCTGCAATGCAGAAGACCCTGGTTCAATTCCTGGGTCAGGAAGATCCGCTGGAGAAGGGATAAGACTATCCACTCCAGTATTCTTGTGCTTCCCTTGCGGCTCAGCTGGTAAAGAATCCGCCTGCCCATGCAGAAGACGTAAGAGACATGGGTTCGATCCTTGGGTTAGGAAGATCCCTGTAGGAGGGAAAGGCTACCCATTCCAGTATTCTGGCTTGGAGAATTCCATGGACTGTAAAGTCCATGGGGTCACTCTACTCTTAGAAAACCTAAATTGTTGTCTATCACCAACAAGGCCTTGTCCAACTTGGCCCCTGAGCTCCTTTCAGCTCTCAGTGAATCTTTGCTCACTGGCTACCTAGTTTGTCATCAGACCTTATACTTAGCTCTGCTTTGAAAATTTTTCTCCAAGATAGTCACACATGGCTTATTCTTTCACTTCATTTATGTCTGTTTAAAGATTATTTCAAAGATTATTGGCTTCCTTGACCAGGCAATCTAAAAATTCTCCCTCTATCATTTAATTTTTAAAATATAATACACGTCATTATCTCACATTGTAGATGTTTCATTATTTGACATGATAAATTTACCTGTTATTTGCCTCCCAATAAGAATGTCAGTTCAACAATGTAGGGACTTCATCTTGTTTAATCATTACTCTATCCACATTGCTTAGAATAGTACCTGGTAGAGTTAGGTGCTCAATAAATATATTTTGATTAAAGAACCACATGGATGCACCATTTTAATTATTAGTAATAATTACTTGATATTTGAAATCTTAACAATTTTTCCTATTGTGAGAAATTATATCATGAATATGTCCATAAGTAAATATTTACACCCTATGTTTGTTTCCTAAGATTTAGGAGTCAAAAGCTATGACTATTTTTGTGTTTTTTTGATACATACTGCCAAACTGCCCTTTATCGAAAAGTTGTTGTATTTTAGGACTTCCCTGGTGGTTCAAGGGCTAAGACTCCAAGCTCCTGATGCAAATGGCTCAGGTTTGATCTCAGGTCAGGAAACTAGCGTCTACATACCACAACTAAAAATCCTGCATGCTTCAATAACAATCAAGGATCCCACACCTCACAAGTAAGATTTAGAACAGCCAAACAAATTAAAGAAATACATAAGCTGTTTTCTTGCCTGGAAAATTCTATGGGCAGAGGAGCCTGGTGAGTACAGTCCATGGGGTCACAAGAGTTGGACACGACTGGACAACCTGCACATACACACATGCACCACACATACACATAAAGTTTATATTTTATACCACTCCAGAAACGAATAAGAGCTACTTTTTTCTCATTTTGCACAATACTGTGTATTGCCCTTTTAAACACTGTTATTTCTATAGAGGAAAAATGGTTATTACTCAAATTTGCCTTTCTCCAGTTACACAGATACTTGTTCATTTAACTATTACCCAGTGGCTCAGACGGTAAAGCGTCTGCCTACAATATGGGAGACCTGCATTCGATCCCTGGGTCGGGAATACTCCCTGGAGAAGGAAATGGCAACCCACTCCAGTACTCTTGCCTGGAAAATCTCATGGATGGAGGAGCCTGGTAGGCTCCAGTCCATGGGGTCACAAAGAGTCGGACACGACTGAGTGACTTCACTTCAAAAATAAATTGCCTCTTCATGTCTTTTGCTTATATTTCTACTGCTTTTCCCTTACTGATAAAGAGTTCATTTTTACAATAAAGTAACCCATTGTCCAAACCATGTTAAAGTGTCATTTTCCCAGTTTGTGGTTTGTCTTTAAATTTTTACTGTGTTTTTGCTTTTTTTATCTCATGTAGAAATTTAAATTTTTTATGGTCAAGTTGATTACTCTTTCTCTACACTGCTTTTGACTTTGCTGTCACCTTCAGAAAGTTTTCCAATCCACTACCTGAAAAATATTCACCAAGTATTTTCTTCCAATATTCAATCTTCAAAACCTAAAAAAAAAAAAAAAAAAGGCAATATATTACAGCTGGAATTAATTTAACAGTAGGTTGTGAGGTGAGGCTGTTGTTTCTTCCTCTCAAGTGGCTACCCAGTTACCCTCCTTTTCATAAGGTATCCTTTCTCCAGTGGCATAGATGTGAAATTGTGGGATACCCTTGTTTTTATATGAAAAGTATATATACACACACACACACACACACACACACAGAGGCCTTTTTCTCCTCCTTTTAATAAACAATAAGTTTTGGCCCTGAGCCATCCCAATCTTGAGCCATCATTCTCAAGGAACACAGATATATCTTTATTACGTCCAGTAACTAACTGGATATTAGATATCCAGTAATTAGGTACTAGCATTGGAGTAATACTGAATATACTTACTAAGGAAAAAAATACATTTTCTCAGCCACATTACAACTCAAGAATGTCAGTCCACTCAAGACGAAGCTGATGATCACTTTGAAAAAAAGGTTCGCTTGTGGAAGAACGAGGATGCTTAATTCCTAAGTCCTGGAGAACAGTTTGTGTTCTTGGGGTGGAGCCAGGAGGGCAGGAACCAGGAGGGCTTTCTCCCCCGACCTTCTATTCTAAGGCTTGCTCCAGCCGTCCACACACTTCCGGGTTCCCTGGGCCGAACCAGGCATCTCAGTAGATTTCAGTCAGAGCGCCAAGTAGGAGAGGCAAAGCCGGCTGTGACCTTGTGGGCACCGGCAACTGGAACCTCCAAGAGCTCCTTCGTGGCTGGCGGGGCATTAGCGAGGGAAATACAGAGCTCGGGCCCCTACGTGGGGCGAGGCACTCCCGGCTGAGACGCCCAACCCGCGCGTCGTCTTGCCGCAAGATCCTCTCGCCGGGTCACAGGTCTCCCTCCAACCCCCCTAGCACCTCCCACTTCCCGGCATCCTCCCGTCTCCCGGCATCCCCCCCGCCGGCCGCCGCTCCCTGTGCCGCCGCGTTTCCTTAGCAACCGCGCCTCCCGCGGCCGCAGGAAGCGTAGGGTCACGTGCTCCCTGCACGTCCGGGCTCGCAGCGTGACTTCCGGGTGTCGGGCTGCCGGGGCGCCGCGGCCGCTGAGGAGAGGCTTGCGGCCCGGGTGGCAGCGGGCTCCGGGGCGGGCTGGCCTCATCCTGCCCCCTGCGCGATGCATCCGCGGCGCCCGGACGGGTTCGACGGCTTGGGCTACCGGGGTGGGGGCCCGAGACGAGCCGGGCTTTGGCGGCGCCTTTCCGGCGAGGTCCTTCAGCTCCGCGTCGGACCTCAGCCGCTGGGTGACCTCCCCCCCGGACATCCCGGGGAGCCGCAACCTGCACTGGGCCGAGGAGAGCCCGCCGCGCGGCGCGCCCGCCCCCTGCACGCCGCCCGAGGGCCCGGCACAGGCGCCCGGGCCCGGCGGCGCGGAGCGCAGCGGCGGTGAGGGCCTGGGGGGCGGGCGGGGCCGGGGGGGGCCCGCGCGGCGGGGAAGGACGCCGGGCGCCGGGGGGGCGGGGGGTGATCGGCGGCCCGGGCACCGCAGATGCCGGGGCCGCCGCGCCGCCCCTCGGCGCTCCTTTTGCCCTCTGCCCCCGGAGCAGGCCTCCGCCCTCTCCCTACTCCGGTGTTTTCTGGAGAGGCTTGCCTTAGCCTTGCGTGGCGGCGATCACGGAAGGTCTCGGTATGCTACCTCCCGTGCCCTGATTCCACAAAGGAGACTGGTTTGCTGGTTATCGGGACTCCAGTGAAAAATAGCTGATTGACCGGCCGCTGTATCACCTTCATTCCATTGATCAGTAGCGGCTTTGCGTTGTGCAAAGAACTTTCTCCGAGACCATAGGCAGTCTTGGGCTCAGAGCTTTCTCTACCACTCTTAAAAGCTGAGACTTTCTTAACCTCTGTGCTCTTGCTGTCCTCATCTTTAAGGTGTATAGAAGAATCATTCAGGGTTTTGTAAAAAAAAAAAAAAAAAACCCAGCAAACAAAATGAGGTGTCAGTAAAGCCTGATACAGTGTGGAGCACACAGTAGGCTGAAAGTCAACCTTTTCCCATGTAATCACAGGAGTTGTGTTTGTGTTCTAGATCCCCAGCTACTCCTGTATTTTCCCACCTCCTGCTTTCTTTTTTTTTATTTAAAAACTCCACTAAAGAATGGGAAACACTTAAGACATTTTCAAGACATAATTATTCTGTGCGATGTCAGAAGATCGATTCAGTTCAGTCGCTCGGTCGTGGCGGACTCTGCGACCCCGTGGAACTGCAGCAGGCCAGGCATCCTTGTCAGAAGATAGAGGTGTTTTAATTGCAGCCCTATGTGATCTAGATATTTTCAACATTGTCTGAATTCACAAAATGGAGATAATGGCTGCTGCATGTTCCCGTTCTCCTGAAAATGTTAGAATAATAGATCATATCCTTAAACACTATGTATATTCCAGACATAAATTTTAGTCTCATTTCTTTGACTGGGAAGTACAGTAACATTTATTTGGTTTGGGTTCCGCGGAGGAACAGACCGCGCTGTCATCCAGCGAGGGCAGATGGGGGATCAGTGACTTACTCAGTTATATATACAGTTAGGTTTTCACTCTGTCTAGTGCAATTTTTTCCCATAGGTCCCAGAAGGAGTACTGGGAAGTTATAAATTATTCAAAATGCATACGTGATTGCCTCACAGTTACCTTCTCAGGCAGTAAAGCTGACGTTTTATCTTTTCATAATTTATGCGTTGATGGTTACAATGAGGAGATCTTAATGTCCAGGTTTTTGTGGGAGGTGTTTTGCAGCAGTTAAGAGGCTGGTGAAAAACTCTGCAAAGATGATAGAAGCCTGGGAGACTTAGTTAATACTAGTAAACCTTTCTGACACCTTCCAGGAAATGTCAGCGGTAATTTTTGTTGGTTTATTGGATGACCTCTACCAACACAAAGGGAAAGATGAAAGGAGGAGAGTGTCTTAATTGGGCAAAAGAAGCCTCTGCCCTTGTACGTTTTTCAAGGCAATGGTGGTTTCCCCAGAGCTTGTTTACATGGTCTTGTTCCGTCTCTCAGGGAATAGTGAGCGCATTACTTCTTTCAAAAGAGCAGAGATGAGAGGGAGGGATTGGCGAAGAGGGGCACGAAAAGAGAATGGGAGGAAAATTATCCCTTGTGAATATTATAGCTGAAATTTAATGTCTCGTCTCTCGGGGTTTGATATTTCATCTTGATGATTTTAAGTTTTTCAGTTAAGGAGAAAAAATTTTGTTTTCTCTTTTGACACATGGGTAGGAATTTTCCAGCTGTAAACCCTCCTGCTCAGACTATAGCTGTGCCAGCAGCAGCAGCACGTATGTACACAGTAGTGTATCACAGAGACCTGATTGAGCTGTGTGTTCAGTCACTCAGGCATGTCCGACTGTTTGCTCTTTACATGGACTGTAGGGTGTCAGGTGGCCCCTGTCCCGGGGACTTTTCAGGCGAGAGTACTGGAGTAGGTTGCCATATCCTTTTCCAGGAATTAAGCAGCTACTGTCAAACTATTCTGGAGAAAAATGGCAACCCACTCCAGTATTGCCTGGGAAATCCCATGGACAGAGGAGCCTGGTGGGCTACAGTCATTGGGGTCACAAAAGAGTTGGTCATGACTTAGCAACTAAACAACACATCAAAGTCTTTAAAACTTGGGAAGAGAGAGAAGAGAGCCATTTTTTCCCATTTCAGCTACCCTAAGTGCTCTTTCAACTTAATTACATTCATGGGATGTTTTGCTTGCAACTGTTGGTTTAACACAGATACTTTTCACCAGTCACAGTGAATGACTGATTACAACACGGGAGGTACGGTTGATGCAAGTTGTCAGTCAGGGTCTTAACTAGAAAAAAAAGTTAGGTTGAAGTTGAAAACTAGTAGCCCTTGGCATTTACCTGCAAACATGTTTGATTTGGTCTACATAAATTTTAATCCTTTTTAAAATAGTTGCCAATGTTTTAAAATTGGAAGATACTATATAAAAATGAGAATATCTGTTTAGAAAAAGCACAGCTTTGAGACCCTGGACTCAGAGTTCCATGTGGCAACAATGAATTGGAGCTGAAAAGCAGTTAGGTAGTCTACCCCTTGCAACTTGCCACAAGCCCCAGTGGAGCTCTTCACTTGTTCAAATGACTTCTGGCCCCTGTCAGAATTCGATTTGGGGACATGGAGTTTAAAGGAATATCATGTTAGTAAAAAGATACTTTTTGTTCTTTTTTACGGTAAACCTAAATAATGGTCATGAGTAATCTTATTCCTTCTGTTTTAGAGCAGTTGAATAGATTTGCTGGATTTGGTATTGGACTTGCAAGGTAATGTTTTGTCTAAAGATTTTTAATTCAAGTTTTATTTAAAGTTTTTTTTCTTTATAATGTTAAATAGTATTACTTCCTTTAGATTGATTTTTGGAGAAGTAGTTAAATATTAAAAAGTTCTGTGCAGAAAAAATTATTTAAAACCTATAATTTTCCCCCTAAGGATAGTGAAAATTCATTCAGTTTTATAAACACAAAATAATTTAAAGGAATATTGTAAGAACTTCTCATGCGTCTGTCCAAAAAATAAAATGTATCTTATCTCCCCCTCCAAAAACAAGTAATTTTGCATTGAACCTTTTTCCTCAACATCAATATTATGACAAGTTATTTAGCAGCATAGCATCTGTAGAATCAACATTTCCATGTATTATAAAATATTGTGTAAATATAATTTTTGAGACACTTTTAGTGTTTATTTTGTGATATTTGATTCAGCTAGTGTTGATGTGATAAAGAGTTGATGTTAGGAAAAAAGAGCATAGCATCTAGGTTTCACCTGATACGTTCATTAAAATCCCTATAACTTAAGTGCAAAGGACATCCACACCAAAATTTATAGGGTGGATGGCTCTTCTGATAAGAAATTTGTTCACAGCACATCCTCTGAAAGAAAGGGGAAGGGGCATTTAAATTATCTAGGAAGTAGGTTTTCCATATCAGACCTACAAGTGTATCGATAATTTCACCTTTATACTGCACATGTTAATATTGTATGTTGTTCCTTTACTTACCAGTTTGCAAATCTGACTTGAGTTTCTTTCGTATTGAATCTTGTTATTGGTACAACGATTTGTAAACATGTCTAAACGTTTGAAAACTCTTATTTTTTTACTTTGAAGAATAATATATCACTTAAGTAATACATGGTTCTTTAAAAATAAATTCAGATATACATATGTTGTAAATATGAATTATCCTTTTATAGTCTTTTTACAGAAAATGTACTGGCCCATCCCTGCATTGTTCTACGCCGCCAATGTCAGGTAAATGTACTTTTTGTGATTTTCTAAACAGTAATCCTAACCCTGATTTGAAGTATAGGCCTCAGATAAATGTCTGAGACCATGTAACCATTATTCCATGTGATGTATACCAAAATTTATAATACATCATTGTCAAACTTTTTGGTCTTTGAAAGCTAAGTCTTAAAATTTATTGAGGTCCCCAAAGAACGATTGTTTATATGGATTATATCTATCAATATTTGCCATTGAGAACCCCAAACTGGGAAAATTTATGTGTGTGTGTGTGCGTGTGTATATATATATATATATCCCTAGTGGCTCAGACTGTAAAGCGTCTGCCTACAATGTGGGAGACCTGGGTTCGATCCCTGGGTTGGGAAGATCCCCTGGAGAAGGAACTGGCAACCCACTCCAGTACTTTTGCCTGGAAGATCCCATGGACGGAGGAGCCTGGTAGGTTACAGTCCGTGGGGTCGCAAAGAGTCGGACAAGACTGAGCGACTTCACTTATATATATATATGCGCATATATATATATGTTTAATTCATTAAAATAACAATAAATTGATGAGGTATTAGCATAAATAACATTTTTATGAAAAATCACTACAACTTTTTTGAAAATATCTTTAATGTCTGGCATATAGAAGGCAGCCAGATTGTCACATCTGTTTCTGCAGTCAGTCTGTTGCAACACATGGTTTTTGAAAGAAACAAGAAAGCCTAGCCTTATATACATATGTATTTAAAAATGGGAGTTTTATATCTTTTTAGATAATTGGCAGATAAAGTTATTTGCAATGTGAAATCTGAAACCACACAGATTAAATTTTTTTTATACTCTTTTACATTAAAACCTGTTGATCTGTCCTTCATGTTGAATGGGTTTCTTTTTACCCATGCGTGATTCTGTTACATCATGCATTGATTAATTGAAAAATGTTGATTTACTGATTATATAGCTCTTCTAAATGCTATGACATTTGCTTTTACTGTATTAAAAAACCACCATCATTACAATCGCTATAAATCTCACCAGAAAAGTGTTTGAGTTTTGGTAGGTTCATGATAGTGTATATAGGGTTTCCAGATTCCTAATTTTTGCTCATAGGCTCAAATTTATCACTGGCAACTAATATTCTTGTTTTCTAATCAATGAGCCACTTTGTTTAGTTTTAAAAATGTGTTTGTCCCAAGAAACTATAGTCTTGTTAGTTTTTCCAGAAAATGGTATTCCATGGAAAAAAGTGGCTATTTTCAGACTCACAGCTCCATCAGACAAATTCTTTTCGTTATGACAGCATATTCATTATGCAATACACAAAATATTAAATTAGATGATGTGTACTCAGGAGTCAAGATTTTATAAAGTTAGTATATCTTACTGCTTCACCAAGGGCATCTTTTAGGGAAAGTGGCTTTTGCCTCCTCACACCTGAGTCAGATGAAGAATACAATAAGTACAAAAATACAGTTTGGTGCCACTGCCTTCAGTTATGCCAGCGTTAGCAATTTTACCCACTGTTGCTTTTGCACTATTATTGAAAATGTCAACACAATAACAAAGGAAAATGATGCCTTAGTATCAAGAAAATAATTTTGAACTTGTCTATCCCCTGAAAGGATAATGAGGCTTTTGAGGGCTAGTGGGCCACACTGGCAAAAGCACCTATGGTATAACATCTTCTTTGAAAATTGAGTTAGAATAGATAAACTAGTTTTTTTTTTTAAATAAGTTTTTTATGCTTAGCACCAAAATGTAAGCATGTAGAGAGAATTCAATATTTAAATAGCATGAACAGTGCATATGCCCTAGAACAGCGAATTTTAGACACATTTTTTACATTGTGACAATATTGCATTGTGATCCAGTGTATACATATATGAGTGATGTTTAAAAATGTTTTATAAAGTAACACTTTCAGAGTGTATCATGCATTCTGATACTTTTTTATTATGTCACTTAATAAATATTAGTTCTGATCCTCTATACTGATTTCGTAATTTACCAATTGTTTATAGCTTGTTACTGCTTGCCATGGAAGACAGAAATCTGTTCCCAGAGTTCTTCATGGTACCTGTGTGTTAAATGGCATAAGCATTTTGCCACAGTGAATGTCATGCTGGTGTTTAAGAAAACATAAATATCAAGCAACAAAGCCTTCTTTGTTATATATTTTATGGCTGAGCTATGAGGGACGCCCGGATATATTGTCTGTCGGTCTTTCGGGGCTCTGTGTGTGTAACCACATGTTCTTTACTTTTAAGTTATTTAAAGCATTTTCTAAAGTAATTTTGCTTCTGTATAATTCATGCTGACTTTACAATTGAACTTTCGTTTGTGCTGTGACTCCACTGTGTATCTTTCATGCTCTTATTTCTTGACAAAACAATAACAGAAAATAATCATAAAATATCTTTTTTTTACAGGTTAACTACCATGCTCGGCACTATCATCTCACCCCATTTACAGTCATCAATATTATGTACAGCTTCAACAAAACCCAGGTGAGAGATGGTCTGTCCATTCTATTCAAGTTATTTATAATGTGCCTTTTGGCCTTAGTAACAGTTAAAGCAACAATAATTCCTTTTAGTTTAGTTACTGAAGATATTATACCTCTTATGCTAAAACTAACTTAACTGGGTAATGATATCTTTTGATATCACTGAATAATCAGTAACTTCACACCTTTGCCAAAATTAATTAAATACTAAGAGTATTTAATCCATATTAGAGATAATTAATTTGGAGTGTTTATCTTGGCCTAAATGTAGGCCACCCAACAAATGTTAAAGAAAAGAGGTAATTTATTTGTCATTCTCTACTAAAATGTTCTTAGAATAATGTCTTACTGGAAAATAGCAGAAAACATTTAATGTCAAGTTTTATTAAGACCTTGTGTGTTTCCTTTTTAGGCATTAACAGAAATAATAAATTTTGTTCATTTTAGGGACCAAGGGCCCTTTGGAAAGGAATGGGAAGTACATTTATCGTCCAGGGAATCACACTTGGAGCGGAGGGAATAATCAGTGAGTTCACACCTTTACCAAGGTACCTTTTTGGCATTTTTTGTTATTAGCTTCATATTAAAAATATGAAAAAATGATAGTTGATAAAAATACCTTGAATTTGAAAACTTGCCTAAAGTAGCTAAGAGAAGAAACAATAAATAATTACGTCTTGCGGAATTGGCACGTGATAAAGAAAATTCTTCCTGGTCTAGTATCTGTTGAGATACGTCTTTCAGCTCCTACTGCCATGTATTCAGTTCAGTTCAGTCACTCAGTTGTGTCTGACTCTTTGCGACCCCATGGACTGTAGCCCGCCAGGCTCCTCTGTCCATGGGATTTCCCCAGCAAGGATACTGGAGTGAGTTGCCATCTCCTTCTCCAGGGGCTCTTCCTGACCCAGGGATGGAACCCAGGTCTCCTGCATTGCAGGCAGAATCTGAGCTAGATCTGGAATTATGAGTAGGAAATAATTTGGCAGAGAAGGAGAGCAAGTCAAGGTGACAGCATCCACAATTTTATGGCAATTGGAAGGTCTGAGTGGTAAGAAGTGTCTTGTGGTTAGAATATTGGGCATGTATGGAGTAGGATAAGATGAAAACTGAGGTGCTAGACTGAAGCGTGGTTCTGCCTTTGTTAAGTGACTTAGACTTTATTGTCTACGGAGTTGAAAATCTAAGGTGGGGGACTGTTCGCTTTTTTTAAATATATGGGTTATTTGATCAAGGATATATTCAAATGGCAATGTTTAGAAAAAGGACTGATGCAGACAGAGACTTATGGAAAACTGTTATGGTAATATAGGCCAGACTGAGAAGGGTCTCAACTATGAGATAGAACAGAAGCTGGACAGACATTTCTGAAGTATAGTTGATAATATTGGGAATGGGGTTATAGGAGAGTGATTTAGCAGCAGTGACAGATTTCTAGCTTGGAACTGAGTTGGAGAATTCATACAGAAGAGTAAGCTGGAGTGGGAAAGATGAGGAAGGTAACTTTCAATAAATGAAGTCTGAGACATCCAAGGGCCACGCCTGGAAGAGACTGGGACTATGAGTCAGAGCCCATTTGGACCTGGAGGCGTGGCTGCTGATGCTCAGCTGAAGCTTGGGGATGGGTGGATTTCCCTAAGGAGAAGGTGTAGATTAAAGGGCAGAGTGAACCAAGCACAGAATGCTGGGCTCTGTGTGGGGGCGGGTGGGTATGTAGAAAGAGGTGCTCACAGAACAAACTGACAGCAGCAGTCAGCGGGAGGACAGGGGGGGCCTGGGGGCCGAGACTGGGGTCAGACCCGTGGACTCTTCCGGTGGGAGGCGGTAGGAAGGTTCGGAGTGTTTGCTTATGGGTCTCTCTTCTCTCTGAAACAGGATGAGGTGAAAGAAGGGTGAGCACGGGGGTCAGAGTAGGAGAGCGTAAGGCCGGTGACAGATGTTTGGGACAGTCACAGCTCTGAGTGACTGCAGGGAACTGCAGGAATTGATGGAAATAACGTGAAGAGATAATGTTGGAGATCCCATAAATTTGTTTAGGTGCTGTTTAGCAGGACTCTGATTTTCTCTGTCAACAGTAAACCCCAGGGATGGAGTTAAAGACCAAATGGTTTGTTAATCCGGAATTGGGCCCTGGCAGGGTTAATTTTTTGAACTGACAAGGAAGTGAGGGAGTTGAAGATGCAGCCACTAGCATCTCAGATTCACTCTTGAGATTCAGTCTTTATAGGGAAAGAAATAAAGACAGAAGAGACTGATACCAGGCATTTTGCCACTCAAAAACGTTCCGTTAGCTAAAAGTTAACTTCTCTCACACTTAAAAAAAAAATGTGAATTTCTAACCTTCAGTAAGTTTACCCCATTGCTTTTTATACCACACATAAGATCAAAGTGTAGTGCTCGTCATCAAATGTCCTTGACTTTCTACTACAAACACAAAATTCAGTTTGTCATTATTCATTTGTTAGTGGGTTTATTTTATTTTAACGTATGTCCCTTACACTAGCTCCCAACCTTTAGGGTCACAGGTTCCCTTTGTTTCTTCCCCTTACTGTATACCTGATTTCGAGCACATAGTAGGGATTCAGGAAATATGAGCTAAATAAATAAAAATTTAAAATTCAGTGATTTCTGTATTATCAAGCACAAAGAATTCTGTATTTGCAGTCAGAGCACTCTTGGTCCTGGCTGTACTGCTTTTGGGCTTCCCCAGTGGCTCTGGGGAAGAATCCGCCTGCAATGCAGGAGCCACAGGACACGGGTTTGATCTGCGGGGCTACCCACTCCAGAATTCTTTCCCAAAGAATCCCACAGATAGAAGAGCCTGGTGGGCTACAGTCCATAGGGTTGCAAAGAGTCCGACACGACTGAATCAAGCGACTTAGCACGCACACATACGCACGCATACTACTTTTTAGTTCTGGAACCTTGGGCATGTAACAGCTTTTCACTAAAGCAGAGATGAAGTAGTAACTTTAACTTCAGGTTAAGGGGAGGGAAAAGAAAAATGGGAATGAGAAGGTAGAATTTTGTTATCTAACTTTCTTATTCTGTAGGGATGCAGACACATCAGTTGTGTGGGCATATATTTTCTCCTGGTCATTTTGAATCTTATTAAAGAAGACACAAAAGGTTACCTTTAAGATATTTTACTTGGGTTAAGTTTTGGTGGTAAATCTCACTCATCACTTCATTTATTTATTTCGCTCATATTTCCTGAGTCCTTACTATGTGCTAGATCCTTGCTAGGAATCAGGTATATATACAGTGAGGAGAAGAAACAAAAGGTGCCTTTGGGATCTAGTGTAAGGGACACATGTTAAGTCAAATAATCCTCCTAATGAATGAATAATGACAAATTGAGATTTGTTCTCTAAAGGAAAAGAATATGGTTCCATGAGAGTGTTAGAGGGTTAGGAACAGTGTCGCTAAGAAAGTGACACTTAAGCGGAGATCTGAATGGCAATCAGGAGACACAGACTAATCTGTGCAGTGTGGCAGGGGGAGTGTGAAGAATTCGTGTAATTGAGGGAATGTGTGTTAGTTGCTCAGTCGTGTCCGACTCTTTGTGAGCCCGTGGACTGTTCCCCACCAGGCTCCTCTGGCCATGGGATTCTCCAGGCAAGAATACTGGAGCGGGTTGCCATTTCCTTCTCCAGGGGCTCTTCCCGACGCAGGGATTGAATGCAGATCTCCTGCATTGCCAGCAGATTCTTTACCACCTGAGCCACCTGGGCAGCCCTGATAATTGAGGGAAACGCTCATAGAGTTTGAACTCAGAGCAGGATGGAGAGCAAGAGCTGGGCTGGGCTTGACCTTGTAGACCACTTTAAGAATACTGAAGACTTTTAAGTAGGCATCAGTGATATAATCAGATGTATGTTTTTAAAGGGTCATTGTAAGTGGAGCTGAAAAGACCGCAGGAGGACCAAAATAGATACAAAGATACATGTTCATAAGCTATCACAGCCTAGGAAAGAAATACGGCAACTAGGACCAGGATGGCATCTTTTGAGACGGGTGTAAATGGATGACTTTGAGATATATTTAGGTAAAATTGGTTGAACTTGGTGATGGATTAAACTTGGTCAGTGATAGACAAGGAGGTGTCAAGGGTGACTTCTAGGATTTGGGGTTATGTAACTGGATGTCAGGCTTTTCTGGTGGCTCAGTGGTACAAAATCCGCCTGCCAATGCTGGAGACACGGGTTTGATCCCTGGGTCAGAAAGATCCCCTGGAGAAGGAAAGGCAACCCACTCCAGTGTTCTTGCCTGGAGAATCCCAGGGACAGAGGAGCCTGGTGGGGGACAGTCCCTGGGTTGCAGAAGAGTTGGACACAACTTAGCGACTGAACAACAACAATTAGATGTCAAATGAAGCCATTCTCAGAGTGTAAACCTGCTTTTAAACATTCTGACTGCTCTGGGCAAGGTGGACTTTTCTTGGGGGAAAACAAAGTCATAACAGACTAAGTATCCAAGCAGTAAGAATTAGTAGGCCAGAGCATGTCACTGAAGTTCGCGTTTGAGGGTGGGCTCTAGGGCCTTCGAGACTGAGGTTCTTGAATGGCATGGTGATCACTAGGTGAGACAGTATGGATTCACCAGTATTTAGTCTTTTTATACTGATGATGATCACATCTGAGAAAAAGAATAAATCTGTAATGCTTATTGAGTCACCAAGCTTGTAGTTTCTCAGTATCTATTACTTCTAAAAAACAGTGACTATAACCCTGGGCCATCATCTGTGATCTTTCTTTGTCTACTGCCCAGATCCACCCCGGGCCTTCCCCAAACCTCCCCTGAGGCAGAGTCGGCCAGACTCCACGCTGCCCTACCCTGCAGTGGCCTTTCCCCGATCACTGACATAAGGACACCCCCGCCCACGGCTGCCCGTGTAGCTCAGTCTCTCGCAGGATCCATTTGGTGGAACTCCAGCTGAGTTTGACTCATCTCTCTTGTGTAGTTGTACATTTTAATGTTTTCTTCTGTTGTCTGTTTCTCCCAATGACGCCTCTGAATTCACTGACGTTGAACACAATCCATTTTAAATACAATGAAATCTTTCTCCAGTTCAGTAGATTTCCTTTCTGATTAACAGTTCTCACTTGGGGAACACTGAAAGAGTCTAACAAAGAAAAATCGTAAGTCTGATTTTGGACAAGTTCATTCTGACACAGAGAAGTCTAAACTGAAGAGAACAGATTTGGGAGGTTCTGAAGCGTCCTCTTGGATGAGGTTGCCTAGAGAAGGAGTGTAACAAACGAAGGAAGGAAAGAAGAGGGCTTCCGCCTTTAGGACTCCAGCATAGGTCGCAGAGTTAAGAAAAATGCCCCTGAATAGGAGTCAAAAGTAGAGACCAGAAGAGAGGAGAAAAACCAGGAGAGTCTGGGGTCGTGGAATACAGGGGAAGGGAGGGCTTCCAGAAGCAGTGGGGAACACAAGTGCACGATGGCGGCTGAAAGGTCAAATAAGGCACAACCTGGAGAATGCCCGTTTGATGTAGTGATGTGGATGGAGGTCACGGAGACCTTGGCAGAAGCTGTTTTTGTAGAATAATAGGGCGAAAGCCAGTTTGGAATGGGCTCAGTGATGAGTACGAAGTGAGGACCTGGAGACAGCAAGTTTAGACAGTCAGCTGGGGGGAGGAGGGAAGGGAAGGGGCTGGAAGATGAGGGGCTTGCGTTAGATGTTTTTTCTTATAAGAGGGTAGCTCTTTGAGCATGGTAAAGGAAGAAGCGATTGACAGTGAAGGCTGGGGGCATTCCTGGTGGCTCAGTGGCAAAGAATCTGCTGCCAGTGCAGGAGACGCAGGTTCAATTCTGGCCTGGGAAGATCCCGCATGCCATGGAGCAGCTGAGCCTGTGCGACACAACTGCTGAGCCAGTGCTCTAGAGCCGGCGAGCTGCGACTGCCGGGCCGGTGCTCTGGAGCCTGTGCTCTGCTACAAGAGAAGTCGCCGCGATCGGAAGCCTGCGCGCCACAGCTAGAGAAAAACCAGCACAGCAGCCAAGACCCGGCGTTGAATAAGTAAATTAAAAAAAAATTTTTTTTAAAGTAAAGGCTGCACAAATACAGCATTATTTCAAAATTCTGTTGTTTTTGTGTATTGATTGTGCATGGGAGTGTGTGACTTCTCTTTAATTTTGTTGCTCATTTGAAGGGGCAGTGTTTGATTGTGAAGATAGTGAATTAAAATAGCTACATATTCTGGCACTTAGTGGTGAACTATAAAAAGGTTTAATCAGAAGTAGATTTTTACACTACCCTCTTTCGTGAAGCATTTAAATGTGCTAATCTAAATTTCTAGATCAGTAGCAGTAAGTTTTACACATTTTATAAAGAAATAGATACCAGGAAGTGTCTTATTTTTTTTAATACTTGGTTTTAAATTTCTCTTTTCACTCTTTTTACCTTAATGCTAATGATCTTAAGAATTGGCAGCAGTAATTAGTATTCAGTGAGTCTGAGCAAACTCCAGGAGATGGTGAAGGACAGGGAAGCCTGGCACGCTGCAGTCCATGGGTCACAAAGAGTCAGACAAGACTTAGTGACTGAACAACAATTAGTGTTCAAAGCAAAGGTGTCCCAGTCCTTACAGAAAGGCAAATTAGAGACCCACGTATCCATAATGTTAATGAAATGCTCAAAATTAACATCATAATAACCTGTGGTAACCCTGTTTGAGGCCAAATAAGAGAATAGAGGGCTTCCTAGGTGCCATTAGTGGTAAAGAAGCCACCTGCCACAGTTGAATCCACAGTGCAAGAGATGTAGGAGACGTGGGTTTGATCCCTGGGTCAGGAAGATCCCCTGGAGGAGGGCATGGCCACCCACTCCAGCATTCTTGTCTGGAGAACCCCATGGACAGGAGCGTGGTGGGCTGCAGTCCACAGTGTCGCAAAGAGTCAGACGGCTGAAGCAACTTGGCACACACACAGGGGTAATAGATTTACAAGCCTTTTAGCGTATTTTGCTTTATAATCATAAAGTCACTGTTAGTAAGATAGGTAGCCTAGCCTTTTTTAGAATTTTTGTCGTAATCATTAAATGTCATTCCAGCTATTTTTCTACAATTGTTCAGAGCTAGTATAGTATTCTGGTAATAATATCATCAGAATGTGACACACAATATTCTCTAAGGTCTTATAAATCAGAGATGGTTGTTTTGTTTTCTCAAAGTTTCTCTGCAGACCTTTCAGTCTCTAGAAAAATGTAGAAATATTCATGTGTCACACATGCCATAAGTGGACTGAGTTTGTTTTTAGAGCAGTTATATTGTTAGTGGTTTCCTTCACCTTTTTAGTATAAAATGTATTCCTTTGTCTCCTTATGTCATGTCTACTCATTTCAAACAGAAAACGTTTTTCTCGGGCTCCTGCCCTGGCTGTAGGATATTGTATGAGCGCCAGTGTAGTCGGGTGGGCTGGGGGCAGCTCGTCCCTGCTTGGTTTCACGTTGTCCTTTTCTCTGTGACTCCACCTTCCTGCCATCCTGTCTGTCTGCCTTTTCATTTTTTTCTGCCTCCTTTTTTGAGTTCCCCTTTATTCTCCATATTTCCTCTTTTTGACTTTTCTCTTGATGTAACTTTCTCCCTGTTTGTTCTTCATTCAGCTTTCCTCTCTTCTCTTTTCGGGTTTCCGAAAGTAACCTAAATAGCAGGAAACACACAGTCCTAGACCTCGGTCCCAGACCTGGCATTCTGCCCCTCTCCTTTGAACATATCCCTGTGATCTTTTTGACCTTTCTTTTTCTCATAAGTAAAAGGTGATACCTTATTATAGGTGTTACGAGGCAGTAAGATATACAAAAAAACATCTGTTTATCTCACAGGATTCCCTCTTGTATCAGGTGAGATGGGAGGCAGTACAGGCAGCTGGTATAGACTCAAGTCATACGGACCAGGGTTTAGACCCAAGCCCACCACTAACTAGCTGCATGGCTTTGGGTGAGTCACGAACCGTCTCTGAGCCTGTTTCCTCATCTGTGAAATGAGGCTTATAGGTTCATTGTGAGGGTTAGAAATAGTTTATGTGAAGCGCTTTGCACAATGTCTGGCATACAGCAGGAGCTTTAAAAGATAATAGAATATAATAAAAATCACGAACGTAATGCCGTCTTAATAAGTAGAGGCACTTTGAAAATTAGCTGCTACACAAACGTCTGTGTCATTCAGCGCTACAGTTAATTAGACTTTCTTCCTTTACTCTGTTTTCTTGTCTGCCTTTCCCTTCCCCATCCATTGTTTTCCTGTCTGCCATGTTTTTGTGGCCACACTGCATGGCTTTTGGAATCTTAGTTCCCAAACCAGGGATTGAACCCAGGCCCTCGGTAGTGAGAGCGCAGCATCCTAACCACTGGACTGCCAGGGAGCCCCCATGTCCATTTCTGTCATCAGTCATAACGTGTCTCCTCTGTCCACGCGTACAGAAAGACAGGTCCCAGCAAGAGGATTGTTCACCATTAGAATATATTTCTCCTACAGATTAAAAAAAAAAAGCAAATTCAAAATTGATTACCTTTTTGAAAGTGGGGCTAATTCAGGATGTTTTAAATAGCATGGCTTTTGTTTTATTTCTTTTTTAGGGAGATTTCACATAAATGGAATCCTAAACAAATAGGAGAACACCTTCTATTGAAATCGTAAGTATCAAAAGCAGCATTTGTATTGAAATTTAACCAGTTTTTATAGTGTTAGAACTTGAAAAAAACTTATTAAATAAAAGTTAAGGAAAATAAGAGCAAAAGAAATATTTTGGGGACTAAAAGTTAGTAAGAAAATTAACAAAGTTTAGGAATAAAATCCTGAAATATATGTTATCTTTCAAATCTTTCTAATTTGGAAGGCTGAAATCACAACTTAATTTTTCTTTGTGTTCCTAGGAAGTTAGCAAGGATTGTCAACTTATTAAACCTGAATTGCCAGGAAAATTATTATTCTTATAATTATTAGCATTATTGTATTGGTAAGCAGACATACAAATTTATTTGTATGGTGATGAGCAAACTCAAAACCTTAGTGTCATTAAAATGTAGTCCTAAAGGCACTTAGTGACATTACAACACTGACCATTTTTATAGATTAGAAGTTTACTCTTCACTTTTTAATATTTCCTGAAGATTGTGAATTGGAAACCCCCCAGCTTGCTGGCTCCCTCTGTGGGACATTCCAGCACATTAATACTTAGTGACGTTCCATTCACCTCGAAAACCACTACTTGCCAGGACCTGGCCCATGGGGTTAGGGAGGTCCCACCTTGACATTATTTTAAGTGACTATATTTTGCAGGCTTGCAAAGTTGTGTGTCTCAACAGTGGCAATAGGGAGCAACTTTGCAAAGCTGTACAATACTGTTTTTTAATAATAAAAGGGGACTTCACTCACCATGGAAGACTGGCTTAGCTCTGCTGGGTGGGAAATCTGGGAATGAACAATGATAATAGATAGGACAAGAGCAGAACAGCAGCCTTGTTCAGGTATCACCAAAAGGGCAGTGGAATGGGTCCCTCACCCTAAATTGGAAGGACCCGATCGCAGGCCGCGCTAGCTGTGTGCAGGTAGATGTCCAAACAGTGAGTCATAAACAAGTCTATGGTTTACTGGCCCAAAATAAGTTATTTTCTTTGCAGGCTGTCCCTGTGTTATATTAATACATGGGTTTTCATCTCTAATTGTTGAGTAAAGCATCTTATGTTACAGGTCTCTGAAGTATCTTTAGGCTATAGGTATTAATGGTTGAAAACCTTGAAGCTGTTATTCAAGCTTGAATATAGATTATGTTGATATATTAAAATAGGTATTAAAAAATTTAGTGTAAGCTTCTTGTTTCAGTGTTCTGATGTTTGTTTTAATTTCTGCAGCTTAACTTATATAGTGGCAATGCCTTTTTATTCAGCAAGTCTAATTGAAACAGTACAGGTGAGCTATTTTTTAATTGTCATTTTTTCATTAAAAATGTCTTTTGGACTATTCAGTATATTGTGTGTGTCTGATAGTGTAATGAAAATTTAAGACAATATCCTTCTAAAAAATTGTTTTCCCAGACACCATACCTACATCAGAGATTATATACTAGGTACATCACCAGTGTGTCTGTTTTCTTTGCAAATTTACTTCACGCTTCTAGTGTTAATTCTTTGTATCCCTTATGGTAGGCAGCTGTACTCTCCATTCAGCTGTCTCAGAACCCAGCCTATGAGTTGCTCTGAATCCAAAAAAGTCTATAGGGTCCCCCCCAACTTTTTAAGACGCATATGTGTAGCTCAAATGGTTATGGCTTTTCAGATAATAAGTGATGGCTTGAACATGAAACAGAAGGGTAGTTCCCATAGCTAGTTTACCAGGTAGCATTGTTTTTAAATTCTCCTTTTAGGAGCACTACAAAAGCTAAAGCCATCTCCTGCTCACATTTTGAGTTGTATCACCGTTCCTAACCATGTGGTGGCGCTTCAGGCACACTAAACTCACGTCCTTTCTCACCTGCCGTTCCTACACGTAAAATTGGGGGAGCGCCTTCTTGACCCTCTTCACACAGTCCAGCTGTCTGCCCCCCCGCCTCCTGTCTCCAGGGGCAGATGCTCTAGCGTATTTCTGTCTTTGGCGTGTACGAGTTTTCTCTCTATAAAAACCTCACTGGATCAACGTTACCTCTTCAAATTACTCTTTTTCCACTTAGGTGCTTTTCTGGCCACATCGTTGATTTCTTTACGTATTTTGTAGAATTCTTATTTGACATTAATGTCTTGCTACCCAGGTATTTCCTATCCCCTTGCACGTGACACTGTGAAAACGATATAACCTTTGTATGGGGCTGCAGTTTAAAGAGTTATCACTATAAGATGACATCATTTCAAAGTACGGAAAGCAGGAGCAGGAAGATAATGAAGGAAAGACAAACAGGGTGATCTATTGGGGAAAACAAGTTTTAGCTTCAGACAGCCCCATATGACAATCATTTCTCTACTTAAATTAGGTCTGTATCTTAGAGCTGATGTCTTAACCTTTCCAAGTCTTATTTTTCTCATCCATAAAATGGGAACAGTATTTTATTAACTGAATTATAAAGATTAAATGAATTGTTTGTGTAGAGTTCCTAGTTGCTAGCTGTTCATTCTGACTTTTTTAACCCAGAATCTCCAATGTTTTTCCTGCCTGGGCTCCCACCTGCTGATTCCTCCCTCCTGCCTGATTCCCTGGTTCTCTCTCTTCCTCCTCAGATCTCTGTTCTCTTGAGCACCCCCCTTGCTTTTAGCGCCGTCTTTACCACGTCTTCTCTTGGGCTCCAGGGCGCAGCCCGTGGCCCTCACTGCTCCATCACACAGTCACTGTCAGGGAGAACTCGTGTGCTCCCGTGAATCCTTTTAACTCTCCCATCTCTATGTGAGTTTAAAAAGCAGAGAAGTCTTGATTTTCATGTTTCCTTCATCCTTCATAACTAATCAGCCATCCTGTCCTCTCAGTTCTGACTTCAGGGAGTGTCTGAGATGGTCTGCTCCTTCCCACTGAGAGGCCCCCATTTCCAGCCCTTCATGTCCCAAAGGTGCTTTCTTCCTGCTTCAGAGTCAGGGGCAGTTTCGCCTGTCTGGGGAGCTCAGATCTCTTTGAGAACAGTCTTTGCCTTGAAAATCACACATTTATGCATAGATCTCCTAAAGAACACTTCCTGAAGCTCTTAAATATCAACTTCCTAGTGACTTGTTGTCTTTTACTAAGACTCCTTGTTCTATTTCCTGGATTTAAAGGCCATTCTACATACTCATTGCAGGGGTAGGGTTCTTAAGCTGCAGTGCTCATGTCCTTTTGTTGAGTAAGGGTGCATGTTAATTCATATTCTCTGAGATGAATTTCAGACTTCTCAGCAGGGGAAACAAGATAAGTGAAAGGATACTTCATGGTGCTAAGTGCCAAAGGGAATAAAAATAAAACAAGGAAATTAAGATGTGTAATGAGTAGAGAGGAATGATTGCTATTTTTTTAAGTTCAGGAAGGTTCTCACTCAGAAGCAAAAGTCATCTGAGTAAAGGTGTGAAGATAAGAACTACACGGATATTGGGGAGCAGAGTGTTAGCAGAAGGAGCGCAGGTGCGAGGACCCTGGGAGAGGCTTGCATCCAGCGTGTGTTTGCAAAGCAAAGAGGAGGCTAGTAGAGCTGAAGTGGACCCCGGACAGGGAGCAGGAAGAGATGAGTCTGAAATGTGAAAGGGGGAGAGTGCGCACGGGACCCTGAAGATCACTGTGCTCGTTGGTGGGTTTGAGCAGAAGGATGACATGATCTGACTTAGGTCCTGGCTAGGACCTCTGGCTGCTGTATTAAAATGGACTGGAGCGGGAAGGCAGGAGAGGTGGGGAGATGACCGAGGTTAGGGGGGCTCGCCTTAGTCTCAGGGTTTGGCTTTACTGAAAACGCGCATGTTTTTGTGTCCGGCTCGGACCTCTTCCTTTTAGTCTAGATTGTAAACTGCACTTGGAGCTCACACCTTAGACTCCGCGTTTCTGAACTCTGGATCTCCCCTCCAGCTGCTGCCTGGCGGTGCGGCCCCGCTCCGCGAGAGGCCTGCTGTCCCTCCAGCGCATCTGGCTGGCAGCTCTGAGCTCATCCTCGGCTTCTCTTTCCCGTGACCCACATCCAGTCCACCAGGACTCCCTGTTGGCTCTAATTTTATGATAAAAGCACAGTTGAAGCTTTTTATTTCCTTTGCTACCTGCTGTTCCAATTCGCCATCATACCTTTAACTGGTTTCTCAGCCTTTGCTCTTCTGCTCCTCTGCGTGACAGCCAGTGTAACATAAACTACATCTTGTCCATCTTATGCTTCAGACCAGCTAGTCATTTCCCATCTGACTAAAGACCCAAGTCTGCACGGTGGCATGGTGCGGCCCCAGAATGCCTTTTTAACTTCTCTTTTGGCTGTTCTCTGCAGTCACTGCTGCCACCACAGTGGCCTCTTGGTTGTTGTTGTTTTTAGTTGCTAAGTGTCCAACTCTTCTGCAACCCCGTAGACTGTAGCCCGCCAGGCTCCTCTGTGCATGGGATTCTCCAGGCAAGAATACTGGAGTGGGTTGCCATTCCCTTCTCCAGGGGATCTTTCTGATGCAAGGATCAAACCTTTGTCTCCTGTGTTGGCAGGTGGGTTCTTTACCACTGAGCCACCAGGGAATTCCTTTTCTGCCTGTCTGCGCCTCTGTAACCAGTATCACAACTGCTTATACACATCCCATAATTATAAAAAGTAGAGACATTGCGGATCACAGTGACTTAACATCTCCTGAGGCTTTCTCTGCACCAGGCCTTCTTGCTCCCAGCAACTCTGTGCATAAAGGTAGGTCGGCCTAATCCCACTCCTGTAGAAGAGTTAACTCTTAGGAGAAGTAAAGGAACTTGCCCGTGATCACAGAACCAGCAAGTCCGTACTGGAGCCAGGAGTAAAGCCATGCTTTCGATCCAAGCACTGTGCCGCCTCATGTACCGTAGTTGCTGCTTTCCAGGATGAGTCCTGGGAGCTTCTTGAGGCTGGGCCCCTGGTGTGTCCCTGCCTCGTCTCTTTCCGGGATGAGTCCTGGGAGCTTCTTGAGGCTGGGCCCCTGGTGTGTCCCCGCCTCGTCTCTTTCCAGGATGAGTCGTGGGAGCTTCTTGAGGCTGGGCCCCTGGTGTGTCCCTGCCTCGTCTCTTTCCAGGATGAGTCGTGGGAGCTTCTTGAGGCTGGGCCCCTGGTGTGTCCCCGCCTCGTCTCTTTCCAGGATGAGTCGTGGGAGCTTCTTGAGGCTGGGCCCCTGGTGCGTCCCCGCCTTGTCTCTTCCCCTGTCTCCCTTCCCCAATTGGAATAGCTCCCAGCTTCACTGCTGTTTTGTGAAATTTTATTTGAAAAAAGAATCTAATGCCTAGATAACATTTGACATTTGCAAACCCTTGATGTTTCTCCCCTTTAGTCAGAACATTAATTTAAAAGGGATTTAAAGGGACCTGAAAAGAATCCTCCTCTGTGGCAGAAGAAGAAGATGATGACTGACTCGTTCCCTCCTTTTCATCACAGAGCGAGATAATCCGAGACGGTGCCGGGATTCTGGAGTGCGTTAGGGAGGGGATTGGAAGAGTGGTCGGCTTGGGCGTGCCTCACAGCAAGCGCCTGCTTCCGCTCCTGTCCTTGGTCTTCCCCACGGTGCTGCACGGGGTTCTCCACTACGTCATCAGCTCAGTCATCCAGAAGGTCGTCCTGCTCATCCTGAAGAGAAAGGCTTACGACAGCCACCTCCCCGAGAGCACCAGCCCGGTGCAGAGCATGCTGGATGCTTACTTTCCGGAGCTCATCGCCAACTTCGCGGCCAGCCTCTGCTCTGACGTCGCCCTGTACCCATTGGAGACGGTTCTGCACCGCCTGCACGTGCAGGGGACACGCACGATCATCGACAACACGGACCTGGGCTACGAGGTGCTTCCGATTAACACGCAGTACGAGGGCATGAGAGACTGTGTCAACACCATAAGGCAGGAGGAAGGCGTGCTCGGCTTTTACAAAGGGTTTGGCGCTGTGGTGATACAATACACGCTGCACGCAGCTGTTTTACAGATTACCAAAATTATTTACGCCACACTTCTTCAAAATAGTGTTTGAGATTCAGAGCCCTGGTTAGTCTGAAAGACATCCTCTGGATACTTCGTTATGAAATTATGAAGGACAAAAGTGAAAAACTGGGGGTTCAAAATGGATAAGAACTAAAACTGGCAGGAAAGCCCATGATGATTATATTGACTCTCCACTTTTTAAAAAAGGCATGGATATATATTTTGGATTCAGAGTATTCCAAATTTGAAAACTCAGTAAAAACACTCATATGAATTAAATTCTAGCTAGTATAGCACTAATGCCAAACTAAAAAGTATCTTGGGAAGAAGCAAATATTTGTCAGCAAACTGAAAACAAAATTTCACAGAGCTGAATTTATTTCATCTGACTTTAATATTTATTACACGTTTATTTCACCTGGATTAATACAGCATATAGTAGCAGGAGGTCAAGCAGACTATGTTGTCAGTAATAAAGACAAGAGGGTGAGATTGCCTTCTGTAAGCAGAAGCTGAGAGTTTAAATTGCACTGTCCCTGTAGAACTTTAATGGCTGTGCATTTATTATTATAAAGCCATTTATATGCATACACATAACTTGGAATTTCCTTCATCCCTGCATATTCTCCACTCTTTAGATCAGCTTACTGTATAAAATGAAGTTAGGTACTTTCTGCTTGAATATCAAAACAAAGCATGAAAAGCCAAGGTACCCAAAAGATTAAAGGCAAACAGCATACTTGTCCATATCAAACCCACCACTTCAGTGGCAGCAATTTATAATCTGCCATACGTTTATAAAGTTTGATTTACTTACCTAGTTTTATGAATCATCAGACTGTTTTTAGAACCACTCTTATTAACAGAGACAGAAAATAATCAGGAGAACGATTCCTATGTCCACAGCTACAAATTGTGTACTAAAGGGAATGTCACTTGCCTTTCATTTCTGAATGATCTGTCTTAGAGGAGACACAATTAAAGTTTACCTGGGAATTTGTGCCTCGTGCCTTTCATAGAGTCATCTGCAAATAATGGCTTTAATTTTTATTTTCTTCTAGTTTTTGTTCATAGTTGTATTCTCCAAACTAGATATACATGAAGGGAAATGCAAGTTTATCACCCTTTATTGAAACTTGTTTGGATGAATACTGATGAAAAACAGAAACTTTAAAGGAAGTTTGTCCTTGCTTTTTATGGGTGAAGAAAAGGATTTCAACAAATAATAAGCAAAAATGTTGGTAATCAGTTTAATAAAAAAAGTTCTATCTGTTCCTAAATTGAATTTGGTGGGTGAGGCTCTTTGTATAGTGAAGTAATACGCATTTGATTGATCCATTTAGCAAGCTGGAGTATGGTGACTGCACTGATGTCATCCAACCTAGAATGCATACAAACTGAGACCTATTTTAATTACTGAAAGTCAGTGAAATGGTTACTTTTTGTGATTAATAATGTTGAAACCAAAAGCTGACATCCGAAAAGGATCAGGCGGTGGGTATGTGGCGGCTCGCTCAGCTAGCATGTGAATGTGTTTGGGTTTGGTTTTTTTTTTTTTTTTTTTTTTGACTAAAACACACAGGTTTTCCATTTTCCCATTCCAAGAGGGGGAAAATAAAATTAAACATAAGTTATACACTCTCAGCTAATGATTTGTGTAATTTGCAGCATATAAATTGTTTTCATTGCCGTTGAATTACTAAGTAAATTTTTAGATGTTTATAATATGTCCAACTTCCTAAAAAGCTTTCATTTTTATTATAATCAAAGAAGATGGTTTCAGAAAAGAGTAAACTTCTGAAAATTACAGCTTTTAGAAAATTTATAGAACAGAATCTGCATGGAATTAAGTATCTACTAGTGAAAATCGAGGATCCTTTATCTAGCTAAAAACTAGATATTTCAAGATTATTTTATGGATGTTATTAAGACTCAGTTATATAGTACGGTGTCATTATGGAATCATTATAAGACTGATAGGCTGAACCACACACAAGTAGGTTGGTCTTATTTCCTCTTTGGAGAAAGAGTACAACTTAATATTAAAACTAAAGTTGAAATGTGGCAAGTAAAATACTAATTTTTTATTACCATTCCAAATTAGTTGAAATATAAAAAGAAATCTTTAAAATTGAAGCACTTAAATGTTGGCCAAATATGTTTAACTGAATTTAGAAAGGAATAAGCAAAATAAACATTAGACGTTCTCTTTCCCTTTTAAAAATTGCTCTGTTTCTTTAGGTGCCAAAGGCAAATACCCACATGCTATAGTTCTTACTATGATATTACCTTAGAATAACATTTTTAATTCAGTATGATTAACAGTATCATGAATAATTTCCTACTAAGAGATTTCACAGTGCCAGTTGTCCCCTTACATAAGCTAGGTTTGGCCGTGGAGCTGAAGCGTGATACGCTTGCCTGACATTGGGTTTCTGAAGTCGTATAGTCTGAAAGCAATGGAATTAAAAACGGAAACATCTGGTTAATACTACCTACCTGTGTTAAGTGGGTCTGTGAACTGGTTCACTGAATCTGTCTGTGAATGTCTTTCCTTTGAGGGACCCTCTATGGTCTCTTGAAAGATAATCTCTAGGTGTAAATAGTGTAAAAGTCTTTAAACTCCAGGATTAGATGCTATGAGTCAGAACAGACTAATTTCAAAATGACTGTGGCGTTTGATAGTGTTTTCAGAAATAAAACTGAGAGGCGAGAGGTCTTGCTCACTTTTGCAAGGTATGCTTGCCTGTTCACATCTGTCTTTCCAGCACTGGGCTTGTTAACACCGCACAAACGTTCGCTTAACGGACTGGCACAGGTGTTTCGGTCTTTCTGTGCATTCATACACCTGCTCAGGAAACACCACGCACTGCTTGGACACTTGTTTTTTCAGTGACATCATGGAGGGTGTTTGCCCTTAGTTTGCTTCCTGGATCTTATGGGAAAAAATGAATAATCTGCCAGCTCTTGAAAAGATAGGTTTGAATTAGTTATTTCAATAATATATATGGAAATAAAATCCCATTGGTAACAACTCAGATTGCACTAGAATTTAAGCGATGCTTAACTTGGGCATTTCTGGTTTCTCTTCTCTTTCAAGTAGTTGTACATTTCTCTCCTTTTGTCTCTCTCTCATATAAACTGGATATATAATGTCTTTCTTTTGAGTGACTGAGTATCATTGATATGCTTCCAAGTTCTATAATTGAGTAACAAAAACTTGTGATTTGACAATGAATCTTATGCAGTATACCTCAGCTAGAAGAGGTATTTGGTCTGTGTGTTTTTTCCTTTTTAAAGTTGTTGTCTCACTGGTATTTTAAATGTTTTCAGCAAATTGTGTAATATGAAAAGGTTAAATAAAACGTTGAAATAAAATACTAATTTTCTCTTACTCATGCTAGAGAACTACTAAGTCTGGTAGTGAGGAGGTACAGAATATATCCCCCCAAAATATGTGATGTTGGCATATTATTTTGAATTAAAGGTACCTGAGAGATAGCTAGTGCAAAAGGACACTCAGATCCTTCCTTGTTCTGCTGAAAGCAAATCGCTCGCGTGACCGTTACCCGGCCTGCTCCAGAAGAGGGCGTTAGGGCTGAGGAAGCTGTCTGAATAAACCTGTTACTTCTTCGCTGTTCGCCACCCCGCCACAAACTCCTCTGCCTGTCAGTTCTTCATAAGTTGTTTTTTCATCTAAAAATTTTAAAAGCTTTTAACTCTGGTTCCCTCCTTTAAGGCTCATTGTATGGGGCTCCTGCACATATAAAGTTAAACTTTTCTCCTGTTAATCTGTCTCATGTCAATTGAGTTATGAGACCAGCCAAAGGCCCAGAAGGGAACGTTGTCCTACACCTACAGGGAGTGGTAAAAGAAAAGGTACACTTTTGTAGGTACACATGAAGATCAAGAAAAGTATCTGTGTGAAGTTAAACATTTTTGCCCATCATTTAAAAAATCATTCCAATGTCTGATGTGTACAAAACAAGTAACATACTTCTTACATAAAATTGCCTATGTATTGTCTTTGGTTATTCCAGAGACCCATATTTGATCCTTATAGCTGTCCTCAGGCAGTTTTCAGAGTAGTACTGTTTAGGGAGGAAATAGATACAGGTTGGTGGGCATTGCTTGAAAATACTAAAATAATCAAAATCCAACAGCTACCAAGAGCTAAGAATTAACTGAAACATGTAAGAAATCCCCCTGAAGACATGGAGGAGCAGTCAGGGAGATGGTTTCTTTGCAAAGTTTGGGCATTCGAAAGTGGTTATGTCCACTAGGGGATTTAGAAAGCCACTTACAGGAAAGGACACGTGTTCAGAAAAACACTGAGAAGACCCTGATTTTTCACTCCTGGATGATCTAAAAACTCAGTACAAGCAGGAAGTGAAAGCTGAGGCAAAATTGTAAAGAGCCTGGGCTAAGGAGTAAAAGATTACCCCAATACAGAACCAACTCACCATATTAAGAAGCAAACTAAATACAAAGTCAGAAATCAAACCTAGGTCTGATGGTCTAGTTCAGTGTCCTACCATAACAGGCCCTCTCAGAGTTAGGTAGGGAGAGATGGTCTAATAATATCTGCCCTTTAGGAAAAGAGTAATGACTAACACTTAGTGCATAGTATCACAGCCTGATCATTAAGAACTCATATTCCCTGTAATAACCTTATGAATGAAGTAGTTAGTATCTGCACTTTATAAATGAAGGAACTGAAGCTGGCAGTTTTAAGCTTTGCCCAAGGTCATTTCTTACTGCAAAATTCAGACTTAAATTGAAGAAAGTAGGGAAAACCACTAGACCATTCAGGTATGACCTAAATCAAATCCCTTAGGGTTATACAGTGGAAGTGACAAATAGATTCAAGGGATTAGATCTGATAGACAGAGTACCTGATGAACTATGGACAGAAGTTCGTTACATTGTATAGAAGGCAGGGATCAAGACCACCTCCAGGAAAAAGAAATGCAAAAAGGCAAGATGGGTGTGTGAGAAGGACTTACAAATAGCTGAGAAAAGAAAAGTGAAAGGCAAAAGAGAAAAACATACATCCATGTGCGGAGTTCCAAATAATAGCAAGGAGAGATAAGAAAGCCTTCCTCAGTGATCAATGCAGAGAAATAGAGGAAAACAACAGAATGGGAAAGACTAGAGATCTCTTCAAGAAAATTGGAGATACCAAGGGAACATTTCATGCAAAGATGGGCACAAAAAAGGACAGAAACAGTAATGACTTAACAGAAGCAGAAAATAGTAAGAAAAGGTGGCAAGAATACACAGAACTGTTCAAAAAAGATCTTCACGACCCAGATAACCATGATGGTGTAATTACTCACCTAGAGCCAGACATCTTGGAATGCGAAGTCAAGTGGGCCTTAGGAGTCATCACTACGAACAAAGCTAATGGAGGTGATGGAATTACAGTTGAGCTATTTCAAATACTGAAAGATGATGCTGTGAAAGTGCTGCACTCAATATGCCAGCAAATTTGGAAAACTCAGCAGTGGCCACAGGACTGGAAAAGGTCAGTTTGTATTCCAATCCCAAAGAAAGGCAATGCCAAAGAATGTTCAAACTACAGTACAATTGCATTCATCTCACATGCTTAGTAAAGTAATGCTCAAAATTCTCCAAACCAGGCTTCAACAGTACATGAACCAAGAACTTCCGGATGTACAAGCTGGATTTAGAAAAGGCAGACGAACCAAAAATCAAATTGCCAACATCTGCTGGATCAAAGTAAAAGCAAGAGAATTCCAGAAAAACATCTGCTTCGTTGACTACACTATGGTCTTTGACTGTGTGGAGCACAACAAACTGGAAAATTCTTAATGAAATGGGAATACGAGACCCTCTTACCTGCCTCCTAAGAAACCTGTGCAGGTCAAGAAGCAACAGTTAGAACTGGACATGGATCAACAGACTAATTCGAAATTGGGAAAGGAGTATGTCAAGGCTGTATATTGCCACCCTGCTTATTTAACTTATATGCAGAGTACATCATGAGAAATACTGGGCTGGAGGAAGCACAAGCTGGAATCAAGATTGCTGGGAGAAATATCAATAATCTCAGACATGCAGATGACATGGCCCTTATGGCAGAAAGTGAAGAAGAACTAAAGAACTTCCTGATGAAAGTGAAAGAGGAGAGTGAAAAAGTTGGCTTAAAACTCAACATTCAGAAAACTAACATCATGGCATCTGGTCCCATCACTTCATGGCAAATAGATGGGGAAACAATGGAAACAGTGGCTGACTTTATTTTGGGGGGCTCCAAAATCACTGTGGACAGTGACTAAATCCATGAAATTAAAAGACGCTTACTCCTTGGAAGGAAAGTTATGACCAACCTAGACAGCATATGAAAAAGCAGAGACATTACTGTGCCAACAAAAGTCCGTCTAGTCAAAGCTATGGTTTTTCCAGTAGTCATGTATGAATGTGAGAGTTGAACTATAAAGAAAGCTGAGCACCGAAGAATTGATGCTTTTGAACTGTGGTTTTGGAGAAGACTCTTGCGAGTCCCTTGGACTGCAAGGAGATCCAACCAGTCCATCCTAAAGGAGATCAGTCCTGAATATTCATTGGAAGGACTGATGTTGAAGCTGAAGCTCCAATCCTTTGGCCACCTGATGCGAAGAGCTGACTCACTGGAAAAGACCCTGATGCTGGGAAAGATTGAAGACAGAGGATGAGATGGTTGGATGGCATCACCGACTCAATAGACATGAGTTTGAGTAAACTCTGGGAGTTGGTGATGGACAGGGAGGCCTGGCATGCTGCAGCCCATGGGGTCACAAAGAGTCAGACAGCACTGAGAAAGTGAACAATGACAAAGACCATTAGGTTAGTAAATAGCATGGCTCAGATTTGATTTACACCTGGCTCAGTCCTAGGCTGGTCACCAGGCCAAAGTTCACCTTGCTTTGATAATTCTCAGTTTAATCTGCAATGGGGTCTACACTGGAAAGCTCCTGAGAGCTCTTTGCTGGGTCTTCCACCATCCTCACCATTCCCCTCCCTTCTCCAGGATGAAAATAACTTTCTTCCTTTTGTCTGAGCTTTCATAGCCAGCTTCTTAATTCTTTCTTACAGGGTATGAACTTTCTAGCTTATAGTTATCTGTGAACATCTCTTATATTATCTAACTTTATGCCAGAGATCATACTTTCTCCCCAATCCCACTACACATAGACATAATAAATTACATAGGCATAATAGACATTGAATGCATTAATGAATCTTGTAAACTTGTGTACCTAATCTTGTCTATATATTTTGAAACTTATTCTCTCTTAGCCTAGAATGTCAACAATGAGTGTGACCTTTGGAAATCATCTCAAGTAAACCTCTCATTTCACAAATTTACAAACTGAGTCCTGGAGATGTTTAGTGATTTTCCTAAGGTCACAGGAAAACACAGCCGGTGCTGCAGCCCGCACCATCCCCTCCCAGGTTCGTTAGCTTCTCCGGTACCACCCTCCACTTAGCTTCACCCACCACAGACTCACCCCTTCCCAGCTATGTCTGTGCAAACAAACGCCTGGACCTCTTAGAGCTCCATGGCACTCCGTAGACCCTTCTGCTTTTTGCTTATACATTCCTTATTTCATTTGTGAACTTTTTTTGCTCCAACTTTTGTCTTCTTCACTGATTTCAATTTCTAATCTTGTCCTTAGGATTTTCCTGACCCTTTTCTATGGCCTTATTAGTATCATCATTACTTTTTGGCCTCGAGATCTTAGCTCCCCAGTCAGTTTCGCTCACTCAGTCGTGTCCGACTCTTTGCGACCCCATGAATCGCAGCACGCCAGGCCTCCCTGTCCATCACCAACTCCCAGAGTCCATCCAAACCCATGTCCATTGAGTCAGTGATGCCATCCAACCATCTCATCCCCTGTCGACCCCTTCTCCTCCTGCCTTCAATCTTTCCCAGCATCAGGGGCTTTTCCAGTGAGTCAGCTCTTCCCATCAGGTGGCCAAAGGATTGGAGTTTTAGCCTCAACATCAGTCCTTCCAATGAACACCCAGGATTGATCTCCTTTAGGATGGACTGGTTGGATCTCCTTGCAGTCCAAGGGACTCTCAAGAGTCTTCTCCAACACCACAGTTCAAAAGCATTGATTCTTTAGAGTCAGCTTTCTTTACAGTCCAACTCTCACATCCATACATGACCACTGGAAAAACCATAGCCTTGACTAGACGGACCTTTGTTGTCAAAGTAATGTCTCTGCTTTTTAATATGCTGTCTAGGTTGGTCATAACTTTCCTTCCAAGGAGTAAGCGTCTTTTAATTTCATGGCTGCAGTCACCATCAGCAGTGATTTTGGAGCCCAAAAATAAAGTCAGCCACTGTTTCCACTGTTTCACCATCTATTTCCCATGAAGTGATGGGACCGGATGCCATGATCTTGGTTTTCTGAATGTTGAGCTTTAAGCCAACTTTTTCACTCTCCTCTTTCAGTTTCATCAAGAGGCTCTTTAGTTCTTCTTCACTTTCTGCCATAAGGGTGGTGTCATCTCCATATCTGAGGTTATTGATATTTCTCCCGGCAATCTTGATTCCAGCTTGTGTTTCTTCCAGCCCAGCGTTTCTCATGATGTACTCTGCATATAAGTTAAATAAGCAGGGTGGCGATATACAGCCTTGACATACTCCTTTTCCTATTTGGACCCAGTCTGTTGTTCCCTGTCCAGTTCTAACTATTGCTTCCTGACCTGCATACAGATTTCTCAAGAGGCAGGTCAGGCGGTCTGGTGTTCCCATCTCTTTCTGAATTTTCCACAGTTTATTTAGATCCACACAGTCAAAGGCTTTGGCATAGCTCCCCAACCAGGGATCAAACCTTGGCCCCTGCAGTGGAAGCAAGGAGTCCCAGCCACTGCACCGCCAGGGAAGTCCCAAGGTTTTCCCTTTTGTGCGTAGGACACACAGTCCACCAGCACTGTTCCCACTGACGTCCCAATGTTTCTATGCGGCCCCCCTTTGTTCTCTAAACTCCAGACCCCGTCTCTATTTCATACGTATTGGCACTTGTGCTTCCTACTGTTTCTGCAAATGTAATAAACTGAAAGCTAAACTCATTATTTTTTGCAAACTGGCTTTCTGTTTTCACTAGTGTTAACATTTTCCCAATCATATGCAATGAATCTGAAACCTTTAATTTCTTCCAAGATATTTCACAGTCAATCAGTTATTAAAGCCTATCAAAAAGAATAAGTCTTGGAGCCTGCAAACCTGGCTCCAAGCCTGGCTTTGAACTATGGTGCCATGGCATATTAATGCACTCTCTGAGCCTCAGTTTCCTTGCCTGTGAAACGAGGAAAGAGGTACCTCCCTAAAGGCTAAGTGAAATAGTGTCTGTAAATAACCTGAAATACTGCAAGGTTTCCCCTCTCCAATCTCCTTTCTGCTGCTGCTGCTGCTAAGTCGCTTCAGTCGTGTCCGACTCTGTGCGACCCCATAGACGGCAGCCCACCAGGCTCCCCCATCCCTGGGATTCTCCAGGCAAGAACACTGGAGTGGGTTGCCATTTCCTTCTCCAGTGCATGAACAGGAAATGTGAAAGTGAAGTCGCTCCGTCGTGTCTGACTCTTCGCGACCCCAAGGACTGCAGCCCAGCAGGCTCCTCCGTCCATGGGGTTCTCCAGGCAGGAGCACTGGAGTGGGCGCCATCGCCTTCTCCGATCTCCTTTCTACCCCTGCAGTTCTCTTCACTGTCTCCCATGTGTGTAAGAAGCTTTCCTTACAGCCTCACGTTTTAAGAGTTCTGCAGACGATGAGAAGTTACCCTTCCTCTCCTGTTGCCACTGCTTCCCTGCTCCGCTGCTTCCATCACCCACCCCAGGCCCATACAGCTAGGTTCCTGCTCCGCATGCAGACGCCTCTGCCTTCGCAAAGGCTGCCGCCTCTGCCTGGGCCCCTCGGACACGCGCCGCCCCCGCTGAGCAGATGTGTCCCGGGTGACCCCACGTGCCTCAGCGCCCACCACCCTGCTCCCTTCTTCGCCCCCGTGTTCACTTTCGGCTCAGATTCCTGGCGAGTCACGGGGCCCACGTCCTCCGGGCACGGTTTCGTCTGGGCCCCTGCTCTGACGCCGGCGCGCAGCGGACTTGCAGCCAGGCGCTCCCAGGCCGATCCTGCCCTCTCTGAAGTCTCACAGCACTGTCGTTCAGTCGCCAGCTTTGTCTGACTCTTTGCAAACCCACGGACCGTAGCTCGCCAGGCTCCTCTGCCCCCACGGTCTCCCCGACTTTGTTCAAACTCAGGCGCGCTGAGGCGGGGACGCTGTCTCACCGGGCCGCCCGCCGCCCTCCTCCCTTTGCTTCACTCCTTCCCAGCATCACAGACATCACCGCCCTTACGTATCTCCGGCAGGCATCACGGGCTTCTTACCCAATGACTGTGTTTATGACTGTTTTCACAAGACGGTGATCTCCGTTGTAATAATGGTTAATTTTTACTGAGGGTTGGATGTGTGCCAAACACCATATTAAATGCTTTACAGATCTTACTTATACATTTTACAAGCCTTATCTCATCTGACCTTTCCTGAGACCCCGGGGGGGTCATTCTCATTTTATTTTCTGTATTATTAAATAATTATTACGGTAATATAATTTAATATAATAACAATTATATCAATACAACCATTCATAATATATTAATATACTATATATTAGTGTGTCATTTTCAGTAGGAGAAAATTGAAGCTTAAAAATACTCATAACTTGGCCAAGGTCATACGTCTGTCGGGCACTCGAGGTGGCAGCTCTGGCTGGCTGATTACAGGCCCCTCACTCTCTTTACATCTCAAACATCTCAAGTGAGAAACGGATCCACTGCTCCGCCCCACTCCAGCACCTGGCACGTCTCTGAGGACACAGACGCACTCAAAAATAGAAACTGTATTCACTACAAGCGTGTAGCTTGTTAAGATCATAATTTCACAGGGTAGGAGAGGCCTTCTGATAATCAAATTCTCAAATCTAGAAAGTGAGTTCAGAACTCCCACACTGCCCTGAAATCCAGCCCTGCGGCTAGGGCCCATCCGCAGGTCTACCTTGATGAATGGCTCACGGCCTCAGAACAAACCTAGACTTTTAAGACTACTTAGAGAATCTCTGTACCCCCAGATGGACTCTCCTGGGATCTAGCGAAACTATTCTTAAACAGAAGTATAGCGTGTGCTAAACAAAGCCCATTTCTGGCTGTTGTAAAATCTTATTCTCCTGATCTAACCTGCTGAGAGAGGAAAACTTTCCATGATCCCTGTTGACACCAGTGCTCAGGGAAAATATGTGTTTGAAATAGCAACTTCTTTGATTACTGATTTAGTCACAAGATTCCTGCCTCCAACAATGGAAGCATAGGGCCCAAGTACATTTTATTTCTTTAAAAAGACTATGATCTGCTGCAGCTACTGAGCAGATACTTCTTTGGACCGGCTGAAGTGCTTCTGAGCCAAGCAGAAAAGAGAGATCTGTGGCCTGGGAAAGATAAACTTGGCAGGATCAAGCCTTGAATAAAAAAGGAGGCCCATTCTCTGTTACAACATCTGCCAAAATAGCTACTGAAAAATCCACAACACTGACATCATTCCCAACCTTCTGTAAATCCAAGAGGAAGACCTTTTCAGTTCCCTGGGCCCAATTCCAACATGGGCCACCACACCAAACAAATAACTCTTGCACACCAGCAGAGCATCAGAGAATTCAACTCAATACTGATGCTATTCACCTGGAAATAGCATGAGATGCCACAGGTTACGGATGCAGCCCCACAAGCCCGCCCTCTGCACCAAACACACCTACCTGTAGACACCAGTCTGAAAGCCGGGGCTGTTACCTGCTTTTCTCACCCATCAGCTGCAGGTAGGGGGTGCCCGTGACCTTCTCCTTGGGTTGGGTTAATTTGCTGGAGCAGCTGAAAGAGCACAGAGAGCTGGTTTACTTACTGGATCACCAGTTTACCATAAAAGGATGTAGCTCAGGAGCAGGCAGATGGAGAAGATGCAGAGGGCAAGGTGTGTGGGAGGGGCACGGAGCGTCTCTGCTTCCTCTGAGGACACTGCTCTCCCAGACCTCTTTGTTCACCAGCCTGGATGCTCTCTGAATCGTGTCCTTTTGAGTTTTATGGAGGCTTTATATCAGTGAGTCCTGACTGATTAAATCATTGGCCATTGGTTACTGATTCAACTCTTAGCCCATCTCCTCTCCCCAGAGGTGAGAGGGCAGGAAGGACTGCAAGTTCCAATCCTCCCATCACATGGCAGGGGCTCGTGGCAACCAGACCCCATTGTTAGGCAGGCTCCAAAAGTCACCTCATTAACAGCACAAGACACCTTAAAGGCTCTCATTCCTTAGGAAATTCCAGGGGTTTTAGGAACTCTACGCCAGAAACAGCGATAAGGACCAAACACATATTTGTTATAAATGACAATATTATAGATGGTAAGTACAAAGGTTTTTGTTAGGTAACTTTGGATGTAGCATTTTCTTGAATGAGATTCAAGCTAAATTATAGTCTTTCCAAAGACAACAAAAAGACTCTGTTCATGATGGCTCTGTAAAATATCTAATCCCAATTAAAACTGGAACATTTACAGAGACATATATCTATGCAGATAGTATAGCCAAAGGAGGCAAATTTTGATAAAGCTGCTGATTTCTGCTTTTTAATTGAAATATATACTTTCAAAAGATAATATAAAAGACAAACTGAGACTGGGAGGAAATATTTACAAATATGCATCAAACTAAGAACTTATATTTGAAATATACAGAGAACTCTTGAAAGTCAATAATAAGAAAATACACAGCTGAATAAAAATGTGGGCAGGAGATCTGGAGACACCCAGGTAGCTCAGAACCAGTGCATTCTCTTAGAAAAACTTTATTAGCCTTTGCCCCGCTTCATTCTGTACTCCAAGGCCAAATTTCCCTGTTACTCCAGGTATTTCTTGACTTCCTACTTTTGCATTCTAGTCCCCTATAATGAAAAGGACATCTTTTGGGGGTGTTAGTTCTAGAAGGTCTTGTAGGTCTTCATAGAACTTTTCAATGTCAGCTTCTTCGGCATTACCGGTCGGGGCATAGACTTGGATTACCGTGATATTGAATGGTTTGCCTTGGAAATGAACAGAGATCATTCTGTTGTTTTTGAGACTGCATCCAAGTACTGCATTTTGGACTCTTTTGTTGACTGTGATGGCTACTCCATTTCCTCTAAGGGATTCCTGCCCACAGTAGTAGATATAACAGTCATCTGAGTTAAATTCACCCATTCCAGTCCATCTTAGTTCACTGAGTCCTAGAATGTTGATGTTCACTCTTACCATCTCCTGTTTGACCACTTCCAATTTGCCCTGATTCATGGACCTAACATTCCAGGTTCCTATGCAATATTGCTCTTTACAGCATCAGACCTTGCTTCCATCACCAGTTACATCCACAACTGGACATTGTTTTTGCTTTGGCTCCATCTCTCCATTCTTTCTGGAGTTATTTCTCCACTGATCTCCAGTAGCATATTGGGCACCTACCGACCTGGGGAGTTCCTCTTTCAGTGTCCTATCTTTTTGCCTTTTCATCCTGTCCATGGGGTTCTCAAGGCAAGAATCCTGAAGTGATTTGCCATTCCCTTCTCCAATGGACCACTTTCTGTCAGACCTCTCCACCATGACCCATCTGCCTTGGGTGGCCCTGTATGGCACGGCTCATAGTTTCATTGAGTTAGACAGCTGTGGTCCATGTGATCAGATTGGTTAGTTTTCTGTGATTGTGGTTTTCCTCAGCTTTCCTCACTGATCAATGCAAAGAAATAGAGGAAAACAATAGAATGGGAAAGACTAGAGATCTCTTCAAGAAAATGAGAGATACCAAGGGAACATTTCATGCAAAGATAGAATCAATAAAGGACAGAAATTGTATGGACCTAACAGAAACAGAAGAGATTAGGAAGAAGTGGCAATAAAACACAGAAGAACTATACAAAACAGGTCTTCACAACCCAGATAATCACAATGGTGTGATCACTCACCTAGAGACAGACTTCCTGGAATGTGAAGTCAAGTGGGCCTTAGGAAGCATCACTACAAACAAAGCTAGTGGAGGTGATGGAATTCCAGTGGAGCTATTTCAAATCCTGAAAGATGATGGTGTGAAAGTGTTGCACTCAATATGCCAGCAAATATGGAAAATTCACCAATGGCCACACAACTAGAAAAGGTCAGTTTTCATTCCAACCCCCCCAAAATGCCAAGGAATGTTCAAACTACCACACAATTGCACTCATCTCACACACTAGCAAAGTAATTCTCAAAATTCTCCAAGCCAGGCTTCAACAGTACGTGAACCATGAACTTCCAGATGTTCAAGCTGGATTTAGAAAAGGCAGAGGAACCAGAGATCAAATTGCCAACATCTGCTGGATCATCAAAAAAGCAAGAGAGTTCCAGAAAAACATCTATTTCTGTTTTTTTGACTATGCCAAAGCCTTTGACTATGTGAATCACAACAAACTTTGGAAAATTCTTCAAGAGATGGGAATACCAGACCATCTGACCTGCCTCTTGAGAAATCTGTATGCAGGTCAGGAAGCAACAATTAGAACTGGACATGGAACAACAGACTGGTTCCAAATAGGAAAAGGAGTACGTCAAGGCTGTATATTGTCACTCTGCTTATTTAACTTATATGCAGAGTACATCATGAGACATGCTGAGCTGGATGAAGTGCAAGCTGGAATCAAGATTGCCGGGAGAAATATCAATAACCTCAGATATGCAGATGACACCACCCTTATGGCAGAAAGTGAAGAGGAACTAAAAAGCCTCTTGATGAAACTGAAAGAGGAGAGTGAAAAAGTAGGCTTGAAGCTCAACATTCAGAAAACTAAGATCATGGCATCTGGTCCCATCACTTCATGGCAAATAGATGGGGAAACAATGGAAACAGTGACAGACTTCATTTTCTTGGGCTCCAAAATCACTGCAGATAGTGATTGCAGCCATGAAATTAAAAGACGCTTACTCCTTGGAAGGAAAGTTATGACCAACCTGGACAGCATATTAAAAAGCAGAGACATTACTTTGACAACAAAGGTCCATCTAGTCAAGACTATGGTTTTTCTAGTAGTCATGTATGGATGTCAGAGTTGAACTATAAAGAAAGCTGAGCGCCGAAGAATTGATGCTTGAACTGTGGTGTTGGAGAAGACTCTTGAGAGTCCCTTGGACAGCAAGGAGATCCAAGCAGTCCATCCTAAAGGAGATCAGTGCTGGGTATTCATTGGAAGGACTGATGCTGAAGCTGACATTCCAATACTTTGGCCACCTGATGCAAAGAACTGACTCATTTGAAAAGACCCTGATGCTGGGAAAGATTGAGGGCAGGAGGAGAAGGGGTCGACAGAGGATGAGCTGGTTGGATGGCATCACCGACTCCACTGACATGAGTTAGAGTAAACTCTGGGAGTTGGTGATGGACAGGGAGGCCTGGCGTGCTGCAGTCCATGGGGTCGCAAAGAGTCAGACATGACTGAGCGACTTTCACACTTTCTATTCATTTAGATCAGATAAAATGTGACATCTTCAGTACAGCTTACTCAAATCCTTCTGGCAAAAGCAGCTTTTCTCCTTGGACTTCTCCAGACAACGTTTCGCAACTATTCCTGTTATAACTGCTTTCTAAACATTTATTTGCGTACTTCTTTCCTCCAGTAGATGGCAATCAGATCAGAAATACAAGTTTAAATTTTTCTTCTTATTTCATCTTTTGCTGAGAGAAGATACATAAATAGTAACTGAAGTGAAGTGAAGGGAAGTCACTCAGCTGCGTCCGACTCTCTGTGACCCCATGGACTGTACCCCACCAGGCTCCTCTGTCCATGAGATTTCCCAGGCAAGAGTACTGGAGTGGGTTGCCATTTCCTTCTCCAGGGTATCTTCCCAACCCAGGGAGAGAATCCAGGTCTCCCAAATTGTAGGCAGATGCTTTACTGTCTGAGCCAGCAAATATCAAAGGAATGAATTTGATTCTTTATAGTGGAGTGCAATACACAGAAATAGTCTTCTGAGATCTGTATCTATATATCAATTAGATATCAATAAAATAAATAGTGTTTAGAAATAACAATGATCTTAGCCTTATGCCAGGCCCTTGTGCTTACTTATAATGGTATAACGCCAGCCGGCATGCATGCTCAGTTGCTTCAGTCGTGTCCGACTCTTTGTGACCCCATGGACTGTAGCCCACCAGGCTCCTCTGTCCATGGGATTCTCCAGGCAAGAATACTGGAATGGGTTGCCGTTCCCTCTCCAGGGGATCTTCTCGACCCAGGTATAGAACCTGCATCTCCTGGGGCTCCTGCATTGCAGCAAATCTTTACCACTGAGCCACCATGGAAGCCCCATAATGGTACAATAAAGATGGCTAAATGAAAGATGAAGGAAAACTTTAAGAAACTCAACTCTGCAAAAGAATGTTGAGCAGTTCTGAGATCAGTTACTGGTGTCTTGTATCTTATTATCCAACAGCAGGTATTAATTCCCCAGGAGCACACAGCAGGCTGCCTGTAGATGGCCTGTGAAACAGACTCTCTAGCTGCCAAGAAATGCCCTGTTGTGGTGGTGGGTTTTGCCCCCTGAGTAAAGGATTTAAACTAAACCCCAATTTAGCCGGGAGGTAGGAAGGAAGAGGGCAAAGATGTTTTCCTTCTGCTCCCAAAGTGGCTTCTGAGCAGCTCTAGTGACTATCCTTGGCAGGAGCGCCTGGCAAGGCTCCCCACCGCTGCCCCCGCCTGCAGGGCTCATCTCTGACCTGCCCCCTGGCAGGCGGTCCTGCCCTCGGACCTCCTGGGCAGCAGAGCTCATCCTTTCTCGGGGGGCACCACCACCTCCGTCCTTCTCTCGGAATGTGGTCCCCGCTCTCAGCACCATTTCTAGGGCAGGTCACAGCACCATCAGGGTGCTCGGGACAGTTTCAGAATGAGTATGAAGGTAAAAATCCTGCATTATAGACCACAGTGCTGTACTCTCTGTAATTGTCTACAGTCCACTCAGCACCCTGAGAGGTTTGGCATTCCCCTTTGGAGACGTAGCTGCTCGAGGACACCTCGCTGATCCTCAGGGGCTGGTGGACACAAGCCTGGTGGACATTCTGCTGCTTTATCTTACCTCACCTCACTGCACACGTCTCCCTCTTCTTCTGGAAGATGTTTCCCTTCCCTAGTTTCAGTGCATGTGGTTGAGGTGAAGATAGATAATATCCACCATCTCCTTTGTTCAAGGGGTTGGTTGGTTACACACTATGTTCTATGTTGCAGAGATTCTATGCTGAGCCAAACAGCAAAAATCCAGGAATGTTATCTATATGAATCTATGTATGAAAAAAGATAAATTGTTTTTCTGATGGCCTTGTGAAAGATGCAGGATTATGTAATCTTTGGCTACTATTGGCAACAACAAGGGAGATGGGGTACATGTGAAAAAGTGTACACGTGTGATAGAGAGACAGAGACAAAGAGATGTAAAAAGAGAGAGAGGATCCTGAAAGTCATGTTTGGATCCCTGAATCTAACCTGACTGATCTAAAACTGCTCATGTTTTTTTAATGCAATTCAATAAATTACTTTTTTTATCATTTGCATAAGGCAGTTTGAATTAAGTTTCTAAAACATGTAACTAAAAATGGCTCAACTAACTGATTAGAAAACTAACTGATTAGAAAACTAAGGGACTGATGAAAGGCCCAAGTCTCCCTTGCTCATCTTTCACTAGATAGCAGCCACATAATCAGGTCACCAGAATTGCTAGGACAATTTTACTTCAAATGTGTGCTCCTATTTCCCCTATGAATATACTTTACATTTCATACTTTGTCATTTTTCCCCAGAAATAAATGGTAATTACGCTCATGGGGCAAAAGGACACCAATGGAAACCAAGTTTCCCCAGTTACCTTGGCCCTTTCAGTATTCTTTTATAAACCCTATATTATAAAAGGGGTTAATGATAGCTGCTCTCCACAAAGAAATATTGTGCAGATCAGCTCACGTTTGTAAAAACAGAAAGGTATATACATCAAATAATAGTATATCAGTTCACATAGCATATAAAACAGAAAGGGTGTACGAATGTGTGGTTTAGCTGTCACTGAATAGCTTTTGAAAAGACCCTGATGCTGGGAAAGATTGAGGGCAGGAGGAGAAGGGGATGACAGAGGATGAGACGGTTGGATGGCACACCGACTCAATGGACATGGGTTTGGGTGGACTCCGGGAGTTGGTGATGGACAGGGAGGCCTGGCGTGCTGTAGTCCACGGGGTCGGAAAGAGTCAGACATGACTGAGCAACTGAACTGAACTGAAAGAGCTTTTAGAATTAATTTGATAAAACACCATGGTGGTAAGCTCCTGAGAGCAAGTGGTGGAAAGTTCTGAGGGATAAAAATAAAGAGCAATGAAGCTTTATCCAAGGAATTAGCTTCCCCCGCAAATCCCTGCCTATGAATTACTATTCAGTGAAAGTGAAGTTGCTCAGTCGTGTCTGACTCTGCGACCCCATGGACTGTGGCCGACCAGTTTCCCCCATCCATGGGATTTTTCCAGGCAAGAGTACTGGACTGGGGTGCCATTGCCTTCTCCAGGGGATCTTCCCAACCCAGGGATCGAACCCAGGTCTCCCGCATTGCAGGCAGACGCTTTACCATCTGAGCCACCAGGGAAGTCCTCTACCACATTCAAGGATGACGACCCAGAGACCATCCTGTGGCGGGCGGAAGAGCAAACGCTGTGCATACTGGAGGCACTGTGCTTCAGAACCGCCTTCCTCGCCACACGTTTGACGCTGGTACTTCTGGAACAATGGGAATCAGCTTGCGGTTTGCCATTTCAGCTGCTGCAGTGCCTCGAGACAGAAGTCCAGGGCAGCGGCTCATCTGTGTGGAAGGAGACAGTGCATTTGGGATTTCCTGGCGTGGAAGTGGAAACCAGCTGCCGGTACCACTTGCCAGTTGTACATTTGGTGGCGAGTCATGATGCTAGTTTTTCTATGAAAGCTTCACAGTGACTGTGAGGTGCTTGTGTTTGATCACGTCTCCCCTAACAGGCATAAGCCTTGGAAACAGTGTCCTCGTCCAGATAGTATTGAGCACATTTTCTGATGCAGGTGAAATGCTCTTTGCGGGCTTCTTGCTCTGGGCCTGGTCCTCAGGAAAGCTCTAGTTGAGAACACTTTACTAAAATCTGGTCCCTACATGGAAGGAAAAGTGAAAGCTATTCATTCAGATAATTCAACTCCCTCAAAACGTATAAGAAAATTTCCAGAGAAATGAGGTATATTATAGGAAGAGTGGCTAATTGCTTTGCATTTTTGTGTCATATTATAAATGCAGATGTACGTGATACTCATGTGATATGGTAGGCATTCCACAGTAAAGCCCCTATTTTCTCATTGTCTGGGATGTCGGGTTGAGAAAAGGCCCTGTGGAGTCATTTACTTACTCATGAGTGAGTTGAGTTGCCAGGAAACAAGTTTTGGTCTTTCCTGAGAAGTTTTTCTAGATCCAGTTATCACTCTTAGGAGAAAGACTCTTATCCTCAGAAGAAGGGTAAGAACTGAGAGAGCACCTGTTTCATCCTTGAAGTTTATAAACAAACAAACTGAGCCTCAGGAGCGTCCCCGAGGCCCCGGCGCTCACCTGAAGCCGTAACCACCACCGTTCCCCACCGCTCATCCCCAAGGCCGCGCTGAGGGCACCAGGCAGGATTTGGGCAGACACAGACAGGCTTTTGCTTTCACAATCACACACTTAACCTATTGTATATTTAAAAACTGCAGCTAACAATCAAAGTTGTGATTTCAGAAGTATTAGTACTTAGAACAAGGATAAGTTAAAAATCATAGGGTTGGTTTAAGGTAGGGTTAAAGAAAAGTAAAACACTACGTATGACAGATAAGTGGTTATGACCAAATTTGAATGTAACAATTTTCTTCATGACATGTAATGTGATCAAATAAGTGCACACGTATATTATGTTGCAGGAAAAATTCCTACAAAAATTTAAACATGAAGTAATTTTGTTGTACTTTGAACAATTAATTGTATTAAAAATAAGAAAAGTGCCTGAAAATAAAAAACAGAAAATATGCATCAAGTTATCTATTTTACAAATTTTCTAATATTCAAGTTCAATTTTTCAAGAATTTCATTTTCTTAAAAATTCTTAGTTCTCTTTTTTCTACCATGTCTCAGCAAGAATAAATAAGTTATGTGGAAAATTGACAGAAATTCAAATTATCCATTAATGAGTGATGCTTTTCGTATTAATTTTTTTCATTTAAATTTTGATTTAATTAAATCCGTTTGAAATTTTCATTTCATTTATCGAGGGATCCTCACATGTCGGGTACTATTCTAGACACTGGTGATACAGCCATGAAAAGCAAAGGTATTTGCTGTTATATGGTTTACATTAAAGTGGGTGAAGAAAGAAGTCAAGAACACTTATATGTTAAAAAGTCGTAAGTGCTGTCACAAAATGCAACGCGAGGAAAGTAATACAGATTGACCAGACGGGGTGTCTGTAATAAGGAGGTTGTCTCTTCAGAGACGAATGAGCAGAGATCAGAGGAAGTAAGAGGGCGGGCTTTATGAACACCTTGGGGAAGAATTCTGGGCAGAAGGAAAGGCAAATATCCAGAAGAGCCATCTCATTTCCTGAGGCAGGAGCAGACACGCGGTCAGAACAGATCCAAGAGGACTGCAGGCTCACTCCTCTGACAGCCTGTGGCTCGGGGCTCTGCTCTCTGCCAGGAGACAGAGGCTGGGCAGAGGGACGCAGCCCGGGTGGTGGGGAAGCAGTAACCAAGCTCAGAGCTGCAAGGAATCAGACAGCAGCATTTGTCACCAGCATCCTTGTTCCAGCAAAGAAATCTGCCAGGTTACTGACTGACAACGGAAACAGTGGGCGAACTCTAGTGCCCAAACATGACACGAAACATCGTCTGTGCAAAAGCAGTTTGGAAATGTCACCAAACAGCTGGATGGCTGCAGCCTTCCGTGATTAACAGCAGAGAACCCTGGGGTAGAGAGAGGATTTGATTTCCAACATTATCACATGCAAATATTCAAAATGCCTAATTTTAAAGAAAAAAAGAAACTCACAAGACATACAAAGAAACAGTAAAGTATGACCCTTTCAGAGGAAAATGGTAAGTTGATAGATCTGGCCCTGAGGGAACCCAGCATTAGACTTACTAGATAAAGAGTTAAATCAACTGCATTAAATATACTCAAAGTGAGGAAGAAAACCACAAAGAATGAAGGGAAATCTTAAAAGAGATATGTGAGCAAAATCAGAATATCAATAAATAGAAATCTTACAAAGGGACCAAATAAAACTTGAGGTAAACATACAATAACTAAAATAAAATTTAAAAATTTCCAAGGGATTCAATAGTAGGTTTGAGCAGGTGCAAAGGCTCTGTGAACTTGAAAGTAAGACCCCTGAAATTATCCAGTCTTAGGACCAGAAAGAAAAAGAATGAAGAAAAGTGAACAGGATCTGAGGGACTTGCAGGACACCATTAAGCAAATCAATATATGCTTTGGAGAAGTACTAGAGGAAGAGAGCTAAAAGCAGGGGAAGATACAGATATATGAAGAAATAAGACTTCCCTTGTGGCTCAATGGTAAAGAACCTGTCTGCCAATGCAGGAGACATAAGAGACATGGATTCAATTCCTGGATCAGGAAGATCCCCTAGAGGAGGGAATGGCAACCCACTCCAGTATTCAGGGACAGAAGAGCCTGGTGGGCAGTTCATGCGGCAAGAGTTGGACACAACTGAAGTGACCTGGCATTGGAGAAACACTGGCTGAAAACTTCCCAAATTTGAGGAAACATATGAATCTACATATACAAAAAAAAATCTCAAGAAACTCCAAGTAGGATAAATGCAGAGATCAACACCAAGACATTTAAATCAAATGAAAGGCACACAGAACATGCTGAAAGCGGAGAGAAGTGACTGATCATGTATAAGCCATTTTCAATGAAATTAACACCCAACTTCTCATCAGAAACCATGGAGGCTAAAAGGCAGTGAAATGAATGCTTAAAATTGTTTTTATAAAAAGCTGTTAAGCAAGAATTCCGTATTTGGCAAAACTATCCTTCAAAAATGGCAAATAAATTAAGACATCCCCAGATTTTTTAAGTTGAGGGTTCTTTGCTTTTAGACCAGACTTTACAAGAAATGCTAAAGGAAGTTTCAAGTCTGAAATGAAAGAACACTAGACAACAGCTCCAAGTCACGTGAGGAAATAAAGAACACTGGTAAAGGTCAGTATGTGGGTAAATGTAAAAGCCAGCTGGTTCGTAACACTTTTTAAAATTTTCTACATGATTTAAAAGACAAATTCATAAAACTGTAACTGCAAGCCTATGTTAGAAAACACACAATGTATAAAGATATAATTGTGATAAAATTTAAACAGGGTAGTAGAAGGAACGGTCTTATTCCCTGGTTGTCTCCTGAAAACTAGTCAGCCTACAGTTTGTCCTGTATTTTGAATCTCTTTTCCATTGTCTTTCATTATAACCTTCACTGTTCTTCCTTTCGGCTTGAACCTCTCCATGCTCTGTTGCAAAAATGAAATCAGTTTTGCAGGGAATATATTAGGAGTTATCTGTTTTATGACGTGCTTCTCCACTCAGGAAAATTTCTGAGCCACGGATCTGGAGCTGGGAGAGTGGAGACAATGGTGAGCTTCTTTCTGAACGACACTCTCATGCTAGAAGCTAAATATTTGGTGTTGGTGGGGGAAGTGGCCCATCATTTTGGCTTGTCTCTTCGGGTATGTAACCACCACTGCATGAGCTGAAAGGCTAATCAGATCCCAATATTCTCGGGATTCTGTGTCCATGATGGAGTCCCATTCTACACATCAAGGCTTGGGGAAAGGCGCTCTGATCTCTCAACTGCACTCACCACAGACTTAACCTCAGGAGCAACAGGTGGCTGTTTTTGAAAAACAAGTGATTACTTAAATAAAATGTAATATTATATTGTGGGATTTACATACATAAAGGTAAAATCAATGAAAAGAGAATCCAGAATGGGGGAGATTAATGCACTTTCTTCTATGATAAGGTTTTTTTTTTAGTATCATATCAAGTCTAAGCAGACTGCGATAAGATAGTAATGGATACTGGAATTCATAGAACAATTATTTAAAAAAATTGTACAAAAAAATATAGCTAATATCACTAGAAAAAATAAAATGGTTTGTAAGTAGGAAAAAGAGCACAAAAAGAAGAAATAACAGGAAATAAATAGCAATATGGTGAATCCCCAACAGCAATACATATGCTAAGTTTAAATGCGTTAATGACACCAATAAGATGACAGAGATCGACAGGCTAGATATAAGAATATTAATAGCCAAGCCGATGCTTTCTACAATGCATATACTTTAATACAATGACATAAACACGAAAAGCAAAAGGACAAAAAGGTATATCACGTAAACAGAGGATTAAGTCAGTTGATATAGTGTTATCAATATCAGACAAAGAAGGCTTCAAAACATAAAGAATTACCAGAGATATAAAAAGAAAATTCATGACAAATGTGAAATTTCTTATGAAGACACAGAAATTCTAAACCGGTATAGAACTAAAAACAGAGGTTCGAAACTGGAAATATAAAGAAGGGTTTTCAGTGAAGGAATAGATCTGTTTGATGAAGGTTCAAAAGCAATTCAGTGAAGGAAGGATGGTCTTCCAGTAAATAGTGCTGAAACAACTGAATATCACAGACAAAACTATGAAATTTGACTTAGACTTCATATTATGTATCAACATTAATCCCACGTGTGTTATGGATTTAAATGTAAAGCAAAACTATGAAACTTTTAGATTAAAAAAAAAAAGCAGAAGAACATCTCTGGGACTGAGGGCAAAGATTTCTTAGACATGAAATCAAATGTATGATCCACATAAGAAAATAATCATAAGTTGGACTTACTCAAAAGACTTTTGCTCTAGCTTTTTAAGAGGATGAAAAGATAAACTGCACATCTGGGAGGAAATATTTGCAAGTCCTATAGTCAACATATTTTTATATACTTAAACTAGATGAAGAACTCTCAAAGCTCAAGAGTAGAATGAAGACAACAAACCTAAACAATTCTGTTATAAAACGGGTAAAATACATGAACGGATATTTCATCACAGGGATAATATGGATGGAAAATAGATTAAAAAAAAATGCTCAACATACTAGTCCAGATCACAGAGATGGAGATTACCATAGTGGTTGCTCAGAGACAGGAACTTGGAGTGGGTGGAAGTAGGTGAGATTACAAAGAGGTACCATGAAGGAGCTCTTTGTAGGGATAGAACACTTATATCTCTTGATTGTTTGGGTGGTTACATGTGTTATACATGCCATAAAATTGCACAGAACTATACCCACAAGCACATAAAAATTGAAATTTTAAAAAGCAGTAAAAACTGAATAAAGTCTGTACTCTGGTTTAACAGGAATGTACCAATATTAATTTATTTCTTTTGATATTGTACTAAATTCTGTTGTATAAGAGGTCACCATGTGGGAAAGCTGGGTGAAAGGTGCATAAGACTCTATATTATTTTTACAGCTTCTATTGAGCCTTAAATTATTCCCAAATAAAAAGTTCAAAAATATAGCAGTCTCCCTATGTAAAAGAATGCAGACCCATTTTCTGTAGTGAAAGATCATGGTAAAAAGGGGGAAATGATGAACCTACAGGGTACTTAAAGCATAAAGAAATGGTATAAATAGGTGAATCAAAGGTAGAAAGTAGTATTGTTTCAATTTTTGATTCTAAGACTAGAACTAGCTAAAGAATAATAAATAACCTCAGTGAATAATCAAGAAGACGTTGCCCTCTTGCCTTCTACCAAGGTAAGATTACTCTGTTTCCCACAGGTCTCCCTAATCTGTCTGTATAAAGCTCTTACGAACTATTTTGAGCCTCTGATATGGATCAATCACAGTGGCAGAAAAAATAGTGGCATAATTTCTGAAGACTGCAAGGGATTACTAGTCCCCAAAATGTCTGGATTGAACAGACTTTTTCCTAATGTTGGGAAACAGCTGAGTAATACAAATCAGAACATTTGTCACAAGTTTTTGTGTGCATTCCTGACTTAGCTGGATGAGGAAAGAGAAAAATGAAGTTCCCAAGAAAAGCTGACCATCCTGCTTTCCAAGCGCCCCTCGACTGACCTCACCTCATTGCTTGAGCCAACAATAGAAACCGAACTTTCGCTATTCACTTCCAGATCCTCCTCAAAAGGCAGTTCCTGCTTCCACTAACTCATTCCCTTAATACCCCCTTGAATGGAATTTTCTCTCTACTTTCTCATAGTATACAAATTTGCTTTAGTTTTTCTTAGTATCTCTTCTAAGGTTTTGTTTTATTCTTCAAAAAAAAAAAAAACACATCCTCAGTGCTAAGATAAGAGCTATTTATCAAGTATTTTGTTACTAAGATTCTAGCTCTTGAGATGGAGAAGGCGATGGCACCCACTCCAGTCCTCTTGCCTGGAAAATCCCATGGATGGAGGAGTCTGATAGGCTGCAGCCCATGGGGTCGCTAAGAGTCGGACACAACTGAGCGACTTCACTTTCACTTTTCCTTTCATTCATTGGAGAAGGAAATGGCAACCCACCCCAGTGTTCTTGCCTGGAGAATCCCAGGGACGGGGGAGCCTGGTGGGCTGCCGTCTATGGGGTCGCACAGAGTTGGACACGACTGAAGCGACTTAGCAGCAGCAGCAGTCAGTGTTCTTGCCTGGGAAATCCCATGGACTAGAGGAGCCTGGTGGGCTGCCATCTATGGGGCCGCACAGGGTCGGACACGACTGACACGTTGCAGCAGCAGCAGCAGCTCTTGAGATGTCTTGAAGTTACAACCGAGAGAAATGAGACAAAGATATCTTTTAAAAAGCTAAAAGGTGGCGGAGGGAAAGGCACACACAATCTAATTAAATCAATGGAATATTCTGCTGTTTTATAGATACTGTGATGCTCAATGATCCATAGGACACAAGTTATAGGTCTGTCCAACCTAGTAACTTTACATAATTGTCAAGTTTGGCAAACATCCTCATAGCATCTTTTAACAAGGCATTACATACATTTTAGAAAAATGACATTCAGCATTACCAATGTTATTGAAATTTCAATACTGACTCCAAAAGTTTGATTTGAGTCCTCATCATATTCGTGGTCAATAGATCAACTGGATACCAACATTACATAAGTCATCATCACTAACTTGGGGAAAGCCACTTTAAAGCTGGTGTCCACCACTAATTCAATTAGAAGCATCTGAACACACGTATATTTCATAACCTAAATAAAGGCACATTCTGAGCTCAAAGTAGATATAGGTGTATGAATGGAAATAGGTCAGATTAAAGAAACTGCAGGAATTTGCTCAAGTGCATGGGGTTAGCGTCATTTGTTTGCAGCTTCCCAGGTGGCGCTAGTGGTAAAGAACTCGCTTGTCAATGCAGGAGACAAAAGAGACATGGATTTGATCCCTGGGTCTGGAAGATCCCCTGGAGAAGAAAATGGCAACCCACTACAGCATTCTTGCCTGCAGAATTGTGTGGACAGAGAGGCCTGGCAGGCTGCAGTTCATGGGGTCCCAAAGAATTGGACATGACTGAAGTAACTTAGCACACATACGCCTTCTTATTTAGTAGCTTTCATAAACAGCAAACTTACTAATCAATAATTAGTCAGTTATTCCCTAATAGAAGCAGAATGATATTCATTTTACTTCTAAATACTTCTATTTCTCTTTGCTTCTCCATCCCCTTGTTTACCATTGTCTGCATTAATAAAATTCTGATAAACCTCTCAGTGTATAGCATGGCACTGAAAACAATATATTGCAATACATTCTTGACTAAACTAGATTAAAACATTGGTTACACACAGAGAAGATGGCTTGTGCTACAAGCCCGTATGTGAAAAGGGGAGTAAGCCATAGGAGATCTGATAAGGAGGTACCCTTTGGTGAAAGTGAAAGTATTTGTGGAAAGAGTGAGAACATGAAAAACTGAGTGAGTTGTGAGAGAAGCAAGCTAATGGTGTCCTGGAAACTCGGCTTTAAGAGGTGTGTGTTTCTTCTTGAATCATTCAGAGATGAGGCAAGTTTACAGATGCACTGTCAAGTGAAAACATGTTTCTTATGTGAAAGTGCCTGGTTCACTTGGTGTACTCAGGGATTTATTGTTTCACTTCCCTGTCCACTGTCATGTTTCTTGATGAGGATAATCCAGTGTGATGAAACACAGGGATGAAACTGTACTAGTAGAATGCCTTCCTTGGAAAGGAAGTGCTGGAGCAAGCCTAAGGTGCACATGGGAAGCCAGATACCACATTTCAGTCTCTTCACTTATGTAAATGCTTAAAAATACATAGGTGCTTGTTTGGAGCTTGTGTGGGGAGACCTCCTCAGGACTTGCAAAAAATACAAGAGACAGCTTTGCAGCCCAGGTCTTTACATTGTTTGGGAATGGCATTTGCTCCTTTTGTAAATAGTAAGCGTTTCTTATCCAAAACAGGGACACCTTCAGAAACAACACAAGTGACGGTGTGTGGGTCTGTGCTTTCCCCAGTTCACAGCCCTTCATCAGCTATCAATCTCCTTCCCACGCTCTATCTCCCAGACTTACTTTCTCACAAGCTTGCAGTTCTGCCATTATCTTGATCAGTTTTAATGTACATGTTGATAATGTGCTACATTCCCTGAATTATTCAAGTTTAAGGCACACCTGACCTGCCTCTTGAGAAATATGTATGCAGGTCAGGAAGCAACAGTTAGAACTGGACATGAAACAACAGACTGGTTCCAAATAGGAAAAGGAGTACGTCAAGGCTGTATATTGTCACCCTGCTTATTTAACTTCTATGCAGAGTACATCATGAGACACGCTGGACTGGAGGAAGCACAAGCTGGAATCAGGATTGCCGAGAGAAATATCAATAACCTCAGATATGCAGATGACACCACCCTTATGGCAGAAAGTGAAGAAGAACTAAAGAGCCTCTTGATAAAAGTGAAAGAGGAGAGAGAAAAAGTTGGCTTAAAGCTCAACATTCAGAAAACTAAGATCATGGCATCTGGTCCCATCACTTCATGGCAAATAGATGGGGAAACAGTGGAAACAGTGAGAGACTTTATTTTGGGGGGGCTCCAAAATCACTGCAGATGGTGACTACTGCTGCTACTGCTAAGTCGCTTCAGTCGTGTCCAACTCTGTGCGACCCCATAGACGGCAGCCCACCAGGCTCCCCTGTCCCTGGGATTCTCCAGGCAAGAACACTGGAGTGGGTTGCCATTTCCTTCTCCAATGCATGAAAGTGAAAAGTGAAAGTGAAGTCGCTCAGTCATGTCCGACTCTTAGCGACCCCTTCGATTGCAGCCATGAAATTAAAAGACACTTCCTCCTTGGAAGGAAAGTTATGACCAACCTAGACAGCATATTAAAAAGCAGAGACATTACTTTGACAACAAAGGTCCGTCTAGTCAAGGCTATGGTTTTTCCAGTGGTCATGTATGGATGTGAGAGTTGGACTATAAAGAAAGCTGAGCACAGAATTGATGCTTTTGAACTGTGGTGTTGGAGAAGACTCTTGAGAGTCCCTTGGACTGCAAGGAGATCCAACCAGTCCATCCTAAAGGAGATCAGTCCTGGGTGTTCATTGGAAGGACCGATGTTGAAGCTGAAACTCCAATACTCTGGCCACCTGATGCGAAGAGCTGACTCACTGGAAAAGACCCTGATGCTGGGAAAGATTGAGGGCAGGAGGAGAAGGGGACGACAGAGGATGAGATGGTTGGATGGCATCACCGACTCTATGGGCATGGGTTTGGGTAGACTCAGGGAGTTGGTGATGGACAGGGAGGCCTGGCGGGCTGCGGTCCATGGGGTCGCAGAGAGTCGGACACGACTGAGCGGCTGAGCTGCCTGAGCTGAAGGCGTTCTGCCCCTGTCCCACAGCCTGCTCTCATTATTCCTGCCTGCATTTGCCATCGTCTAGAGCCATCCCACATTTGAAATCTTGTTCTGGAAATTTTCTTTCTCCTTTAAGGAAAGTAATGATTGATCATCATAGGAACTTTGAAAATGCTCATAATCCTACCATTCAAAACTGTGTCAGAATTCCTTAGCAACCCCTCCATCTTCTTAATGAGGGAGTTTGGTGGTGACACTGGGTTTACCTCTTGCGGACTCTTACCTCTTTCTTGGGACTTAAAGTTGGCTTCGTCTGGTTCTATTAATTCAGTTCTACACTCATTCTTCATCTTCTCAAATTCTTGACATCTCTTTTTCTGCTGTATCTCCTCCTTTTGATCTTTGTAAGGTCATATTTTATTTTTTTAGTGGCTCTTGGAGGGAGTAGAGATAAACAAGTGTGCTCAGTCTACCGTGTTAAACTTCCTAGCTACAGTCAGTCCCTTTGCACGCTCACTCAGCCTTGCTCACTCCCTTACCTAACCACCTCATGCCATCTCCTTCACTCTAACTTTTCTCACCCCACATACTAATCCCTAACTGTTTATTCATCTCCAGACATGTGCATCCTTTGATACTATACGTAGAGAATCAAAAACTTCAAAAAATCAAAGGAAATCTGTTACTGCTTGCTTCTGGTCTCAGCCACGTCATTTGTTGTTGCTGTTCAGTTGCTAAGTCTGAACAAGTCCGACTCTTGGCGACCTCCCGGACTGCACCACGCTAGGATCCTCTGTCCTCTGTCTCCCGGAGTTTGCTCAGATTCATGTCCATTGAGTCGGTGACGCTATCTAACTATCTCATTCTCTGCCAACCCCGTCTCCTTTTGCCTTTAATCTTTCCCAGCATCAAGGTCTTTTCCAATGAGTCGGCTCTTCAATTTTCTGAGGCTTTCATCACTTTCCTCTTATAATTCCACAACAGAAATTCTAAGCCTTTAGCATGCTTTTCAGGCACAGTTCTGATGAGGTCTGTTGCCCAGGTTTACAATCTGCAACACAGATTAATCTTGAACATGGTGTATAAGCCTACTGTGTTTAAAATCCCTCATCTATAAAATCAAGATGATGATAACAGTTCTTAATAATATAGTTACAGGCATAATAGTATTAATCATAGGATTATTATAATGATTAAATGTGATAATAGACATAAAGCTTCTAGGAGAGTTCCTTGTACATAAAAAGTACTATGCCCTTTTTCCTTAAATAAATGGACTAGCTCCTACTCAGAGGAAACCAAAGCTACTTATTTTTAACTTCATTACCTTATCACAAACTTCACAAGTGTTCATACTGACATACACATTTCTTTTTCCTTCTTTCTTATTTCAGAGGAAAATGAACACTACTGCCTATGCAAAATAAAGGACACATAACATGGACCAGGCAGTATCTGCAGAGAAAAACTGGAAGTGCCTGAACCATCCTATCACCCCCAGAAGGCCTTCAGGAAGAAGTGACGTGGCTGGGTTTGAAGGCTAAATATGAGCAGGATGATGACAGTGAGGGAGGCACTTGAGGTAAGAAGACTGCTGTACGCAAGCATTTGGGCACGTGTGCAGTGTGACATTCTGGGAGCTATATCCGTTTTTAATGGAGCAAGAATTACTGTGTGTGTATACAGATCATAAGCTGTTATGTGGGGATGGGGATTTTCTCTTATTTATACAGCACTTGTGAATGTTTCATTAGCTGAGTTACACCATTGTTCATTCATTTTCAAGTTTATATCATCTCCTGAGGTAGCATATCTCATGCAGTTTGGAATGATGCGTTATGCTTCTCATAGTTGCTTCTAACACACACTATACTGCTAAATGTGTCATAGTCAAAGTGAAAGTTGCTGTCATGTCCGACTCTTTGCAACCTCATGGACTATATGGACTACACAGTTCATGGAAGTCTCCAGGCCAGAACACTGGAGTGGATAGCCTTTCACTTCTCCAGGGGATCTTCCCAACCCAGGGATCCAACCCAGGTCTCCCGCATTGCAGGCGGATTCTTTACCAGCTGAGCCACAAGGGAAGCCTAAAATGTGTCACAAGTCCTCAGTAAATAATGATTAAATAATTATTTGGAAGTCAAAAGGACTTCCACTGTTTGCAGTCAGTAATTTTTCTAGTAATCAAGAAAGCACTCATCTAAATAAGAATGTTTTTAAGTTGACAAGAGACATGTAAACATGAAAAACATTAACACAAGCTGGAGTTTTGCATTATGCCTACAGTTAATAGAAAAAGGACAATGAGTGTTATGTAGGGGACACAGTGATTTTGTATGTATTTACAGTAAAGTGATAACCCAGGCTAAGATACAACTGAAGGAATACACACTTTAAGAAAAAGAACTTCCTGTATTAAGTGCAGCTATGCTTACAAAATTTTGGTGCATTTTTAACAGGCAATGTTAATCAGGGTAATGCTTACATTAAACTGAGTTGCACAATTATTATGGAGAAAAGTCCCTCAGAACAGCTTTTACACACCCCCCTTGCTAGTGCAGCTCTGCATAAAGCTGGAAAGTCTCCCAAGTGTATCTTCTGCATCAAGAGCTTCCCTCTCTGTACTAGCTGCTCCATGGTGGCAGCGTTCATCCCTCTTCCCACTTTAAGCGCCCAGCAACCTTCTGCCTCCTGTATCACATCCTGCTATTGAAATTTGGAAACGTGCTAATGCAATTTGGATATGCTTTTAATAATGTTTTCAGCTTCTCACAACATAACATCGGTAATTCTACTACATTTTTTCAGTTGCTCAAAGCCCTCCTCCCGAAAATTTTCATTTCATGGCCAAACAGGAAATGATAGTAAAATGAGCTGTTTACATGTGATGAGTTTTGACAAGTTGCAATTTAATGTGAAGACATTTGCGTCAACATGTTCCTTCAGACAGAATTTACATATTAATTAATGTTTTTCTCTGATGACGATATGGAAGATTTTCGGTTCTATTTAAGGAATTTAAGTTTTCAGCCAGCAAGTGAAGAAATTTGTGATTTGTGCTGTTCAGGGATGTTCTGCAAAGCATGGAGCTCACGCAGGCAGAAAAAAAAGATCTAGTAACGCAAAATCCTGGGAGAAGCTACTCATTTGGTTTTGCCTCAGAGACACCCATCAGCCCTTCCAATGGATATTCAGGGTTGATTTCCTTTAGGAAAATTTGACTGTTTTGATCTCCTTGCTGTCCATGGAACTCTTAAGAGTCTTCTCCAGCACCACAATTTGAAAGCATCAATTCTTTGGTACTCAGTCTTCTTTATAAGCTAGCTCACATCTGTACATGACTACTGGAAAAACCATAGCTTTGACTATATGGACCTCTGTCGGCAAAGTGATGTCTCTGCTTTTTAATATGCTATCGAGGTTTGTCATAGCTTTCCTTCCAAGGAGCAAGCATCTCTTTAATTCCATGGCTGCAGTCACCATCTGCAGTGATTTTGGAGCCCAAGTAAATGAAGTCTGTCACTGTTTCCACTGTTCCCCATCTATTTCCCATGAAGTGATGGGAGCAGATGCCATGATCTTAGTTTTTTTGACTGTTCAATTTTAAGCCATCTTTTTCACTCTCCTCTTTCACCCATATCAAGAGGATCTTTAGTTCCTCTTCACTTTTTGCCCTTACAAGTGGTATCATCTGCATATCTTAAGTTGTTGATATCTCTCCCAGCAATCTTGATTCCAGTTTGTGATTCATCTAGCCCAGAATTTCACATGATGTACTCTGCATATAAGTTAAATAAGCAGGGTGGCAATATATAGCCTTGATGTGCTCCTTTCCCAATTTTGAACAAGTCCATTGTTCCATGTTCTTTTCTAACTATTGCTTCTTGACCCACATACAGGTTTCTCAGGAGACAGGTAAGGTGGAGTGGTATTCCCATTTATTTAAGAATTTCCCAGTTTGCTGTGATCCACAGATTCAAAGACTTTCACGTAGTCAATGAAGGAGAAGTAGAAGTTTTTCTGGAATTCCCTTAATTTTCCCTATGATTCACTGGATGCTGGCAATTTGATTTCTGGTTCCTCTGCTTTTTCTAACCCAACTTGTACATCTGGAATTTCTCTGTTCATGTACTGCTGAAGTGTAGCTCAAAGGCTTTTGGATTTTGAGCATTATCTCGCCTGCTCAAAGCGAGTGCAACTGTGCGTTAGTGTGAACATTCTTTGAGCTTACTAGGGGAAAGGGAACAAACGGCCTTTTAGGGAACAAATGGAGGGCATGACACTTTGTGATGATGTTTGTTTATGTACCCTCTCATCCTGGTACTGATGACTAGCTTCTTTTCTTGCTGGTATATCCCCCAGAGAGGGGATTTATGGCACCTATATTTCTGAGGAGGAACTTTCAATGTCAGCAAGAGAAATTTAGATGGGGATTTGTTCAGACTTTTCAACTTAAGATAATCTTCATGCCATTTCAGAGAATGAAGAATCCCTATATATTTCCACAGCATGTAAAGTTTCACTAACAATCTCAAATACCTGTACTGTATCTTTCTATTGTACCAATGTGGCAATATCACAACTCTGGATCAAGCCGTGAATCTATTTTGCTTATTCCTACATCTAAGTGATTGAATTTTGTAGAATGGTTATATGGCATTGAACTTCACAGGTCCATTTATATCTATATTTTTTTTAACACATACTACCGTTCTTCATGACCTTTGGGTGACTCAGTTAGTGGAGTGTATGACAAGGATACAAAGTGCTGACTGTGAAGCTCTCCGTGTATCTGCGATAGCCCGGGGTGGGCACACCTAACCTTCACACTGTTCAAGGGTCAACTGCATTACAGGCCGGGTAGCCTAAGCAACAGAACTCAATTTTCTCGTAGCTCTGGAAGCTAGAAGTAAAGCTCAGTTCAAGGTCTGGCTTCTGATGAAATCTCTCTTGCTGACTTGGAGCAGCCACCTTCTCATTCTGTCCTCACGTGGTAGAGAGAGAACGGTCGCTTCCGCTTTTGTAAGAATATCATTTACCCATAATCACGTCCTCTAAGGCCCTAGCTCCTACGTAGTCACAAGGTGGATTAAGGCTTCAACACATGAATTTTGAGGGGAAAACAGATATTTAGTCTATTACACATGACCATACAGTTAGGTAAAACTATAAATTCGTGCAATACACTCAGACTTTTCCCACACCCTACCATAAACAATAATCCTTTGATTTTTACCTATTCATTTTTTTCTCCCATTCTTCACAGTAACTATTGAAAATGTCTATTTTCCTCAATCTCTGACGTTCCCACTTGCACTGGTCCTGGGCCAGTGAACTCTTCTATTTAAATTATAACTTAGAAATTTTAAATATATATATACAAATAAAACAATTTATGTTATGTAACCTGAAAAATATTTTCATAGTCATTTAAAACAGTTAGAACGGGACAGAATTCTTTCATCTTTCTTGAAACTAATTCTTTTATCTTATTTTTGAATGGTATGCTCTCCATTTACTCAGGGATCACTTCTCACTCCTAAAATTCACTGTTTCTCTCTACAGGCACCTTCCAAACAGGATTTAAGTATACTCTGCTGTCCACCTTAAAACTATAAAAAAGAAAACTTCCCTAGATTCCAGCTGCTAGTCTATCTCTCTCCACCCATTTACCCCTTGAGAAGCAAACTTCCAGTAGTTCTTATGTGTACTTCTTTCTTCCTATTGTTGTTGCTTAATTGCTAAGTTGTGTCTGACACTTTGCAACCCCAGGCTCCTCTGTCCATGGGATTTCCCAGGCAAGAATACTGGAGTGAGTTGCCATTTCCTCCTCCAGGGGATCTTCTTGACTCAGAGACAGAACACGTCTCCTACATTGGCAGGCAGATTCTTTACCACTAAGCCACCAGGAAAGCCCTTTATCCTATAGTTTATTTCAAAATGCAGCAGAATCTGGCTTTACCCCACAGTTCCACCCAAAACTGCTTTTCCTATGCTCAGAAAAACTAACTTGATATTAAATTCGAGAGATTTTCAATGTGGTCCTTTTTACATTTGATATTTTGCTATACATTCCCTCTTAGGAGACTCTTCTCTTGTCTCTGAAGATACGAATCTCTGCTAGTTTCTAGCTACCATTCTGGCATGTTCTATTCCATTCTGTTGTGAAGTCTTCTCTTATTCTGATACTCTGTAAAATGTCTGTTCCTAAGTGCTCTATCCTGGGCCCCTTCTCTTCTTCCTCTACACACTTGTATTTAATAATCTCATACATTCCTATAACTTCAGTCCCACCATATAAGCTGGTGCATTTAAGATAGTTTATCTCCCTTTCACTTATGTTTCCTGAGCTTCACTCATGAGCAAGTAGTTTAATTCAATGACCTATTCAATATCTTTGGATTTCCTACAAGTACATGAAATCATCAAAATCATAACTTGTAAAACGATCTATTAAAAAGATTGGAAACTATCAGAAAAGACCAGAACCTATCAGAAAAGATCTTCTGCAATGAAAGGCATAATGAAGGAACCACAACAAGATGAGCAGGAGGCACGGGCTCATGATGTAGTGAAGCCCCACACTCCTAGTGGGATGACCCACCAACTGGAGGAGATAGGCTGAAGTTCCTCCTAAAGCAGAGCTTCGAACTGCATGTCAGGGTCCCCAGCCCAGGGATCCTGCAGGGAGAAGAGAAACAGCCAGAGCATTTGGCTTTGAAGGCCAGCATGTCTCACTTTGGGGAGTCCCAAGAACTGGGGGAAACAGAGGTGTCACTCTTAAAGAATGCACACAAAATCCGACATGCTCTGAGACCCAGGGCAAAAGCAGTAATTTCACAGGAGCCTGAGTCAGACATCTTGGAGTTGGTCTTGGAGCCTCTCCAGGAGACACAGGAGTAAACTGGAACTCACCCTGGGGACACAGACACTGGCAGCAGCCATTCTTGGGAGTTCCTTCTACCACAGCCCTCCGTGTCAGCAGGTACCATCGTGAAATCCTCCCTCTAGCTCCTTAGAGCCAAGACCTGGCCCCACCCAAAAGCCTGTAAGCACCAGTGCTGAGATGCCTCTGGACAAGCAAGTAAATAGACTGCCTACAGAACTCATGAGCCCAAAGCCACCTTGAGATGGGGCTCTGCCCCCCAGAGGACCCAGGACACAGCACCCATCAGTGGGCAGGCACAGCCCCAGAATTTCCTGGGCTTTGGCCCTATTCCCCAGGAAGCTAGCTGCAGCCTCTGGACCAGCCTCACATATCAGAGAGCAGACATCAGAGGCAAGAAAATCACAATCTCACAGCCTGTGGGTCCAGTCTTCCCACAGCATGGCAGCCCCTGATCTAAGACCAGTTGGACCCTAGCCCTCCACACCAGTAGGCTAACAGAAGCTTCAGCACACTGCAGACGTCATACCTAACTATGTCTGAAACTGCTCCCTCCCCATCACCACCTGACATCAGCCCTGGGATCCCTGGGCCCTGCAACCAGTAGCCTGGCATTAACCCCAAGACCTGGGGTAGATGGAAATAAATAGCAAAGATCAGAGGAGAAATAAATGAATTAGAGACTAAAAGAACAACAGTAATAATCAATGAAACTAAAAGCTGGTTTTCTGGAAAGAAACAAAATTGAAAAATCTTTAGCTAGACTCATCCAGAGACAAGGGGAGAGTACCCAAATCAATACCATTATAAATGAAAAGGGAGAGGTTACAACTTCGAGTCAGGGCTGCGAGCTCAGCTAAGTGGGCTGAAGTACCTGGTGGCAAAGGTTTAGCCTCTATGGTCTCAAGATTGGAGACTACTGCATATCCGGCTCTTCTTTTCCCATCCAAGACAAAGCTGCTTCCATCAGTGTACCAGATTTCCTCAGGATTGGTCAGCGGATCTTCTGAGAATCCCTCTCGGGGTTTTGTCCAGTGGTCCAAGGTCTCTAGGCCAGAGTGAGAGGGGAGTAGGCAGGAGGCTGGCTGGGCTGAGACCCTCACAAGGGGGTATAGTCGGGCCTGGATTTTCCATCAGCTCTGCTTACTATCTGAGGATTCTTTGATCAGACATCCATAAATGGCCTCTCCCATTTAGGAGTTGTTTCACTTGGTGGCTGGTAAAAATAGTTTCCCCCCAAAGAGAGTTTTAAGCATCTTCTATGAGAATTGCAATAGCTGCAACATTTCAAAGGCAGGGGGGGCAGCCTCAGGTGATTGGGTCGAGCCTCTTGGATAATAAGCTGCAGGCTGAGGCTCAGACCCCAGCCTTTGAGTTAACACTCCCAAGGCTATCCCCTCTCTTTCATGGACATAAAGTTGGAATGCTTTTTCTGGGTCTGGAAGCCTCAAGGCAGGTGCCTGAGTTAAGGCTTGTTTTAGTGTAGCCTCTGCCTTCTTTTGAGGAGTTCCCCACATCAGTGGGATTGAATCATCCTGCCCCTTTAAGCTTTCATATAAGGGCTGGGCAATTAGACCATAGTTGGGTATCCAGATTCTAAAATATCCAGTTAGCCCCAGGAAAGCTCACAATTGTTTTTGAGTCTTGGGGGAGGGCAACTGGAGGATTCCTTGTACCCGATCAGAGGACAGCCTCCTGGACCCGTGTGTAATCTGAACTCCCAGGTAAGTGACCTTTGTCTCGACCATCTGTGCCTTAGCACGGGAGACTTTATAGCCCCTCTCTGCCAAAAAGTTCAGAACCTGAATTGCAGGTTGTTGGGCATCTTTCTCATCTGGAGAGCAGTTTAATTGGTCATCTACATATTGTAATATTTTCCCATTAGGTCCCAGGTCCAGATCTAGGAGATCCCGGCTAAGGGCCTGTCCAAACACGTGGGGGCTATCTCTGAACCCCTGAGGTAATACTGTCCAAATCATCTGTTGGTGTTTTTCTCCCGGGGCCTCCACTTGGAGGCAAAAATATATTGGGATTATTTAACCAGTGGTATGCAAAAAAAAAAAAAAAAATGCATCTTTGAGATCCAAGACTGTAAGCCACTTGGCACTGGGTGGGATTTCTCCCAAGATTACACAGGGATTGGGTACTGTGGGATGGGGGGAGACTGCAGCTTTATTTATGATCCAGAGATCTTGAACCATTTGCCAAGTTCCATCCTTTTTCTTTACTGGGACGACTGGGGTGTTACATGGCGAATTGGTGGGGACCAATAGCTCACAAGCAAGGAATTTATTTATTAAAGGCTGTAGTCCCTCCCGAACCTCTCTTTTGAGGGGCTATTGCTTCCAGTTAGGAAACCGAGTCGGATCTCGGAGGACAATGATGACTGGATAGGCTTGGTGGGCTCATCCAGGAGTCCCCTGGTCCCACACCTGGGGGTTAATGTTGTCTTCACATAGTTTTTGGTCTCTCTATATTGGAGAAGGTGTAATGGATTCTTCAGTAGTAACTAGGAGCTGTAGGGCTCTAGGGGCTGAAAAGCTTCCCATCACAAGGGTGGTCCCCAGTTTAGTGAGTATATCTCTTACCATTAAGGGAGTAGGACACTCAGGGACCACCAGAAACTGGTGGGAAAATATTTGTCCATCCCAGCAACAAGGAAGTGCTCGAGTGAATCTTTTAGTAGTTGTTTTTCCTGTAGCACCCAAAATGGTACAGGTTTGGGAGGAGAAGGCTGCGGAATACGAGGTCAGGACAGAGTACATAGCCGCCATGTCAACCAAGAAATTCTCGGACCTACCTGCCACATCCAGGTGCACCCTTGGTTCCAGCCCCGTGATGGTTATCTGTGACAGACAGGCTGGCTGGAGAGGGCCGCTTCAGTCCTGTTGAACCATCATGAGGGAAGGCTTGGTGCTTGACCTTGAGGCTCTTGGGTCCCGAGGGCAGAGTGCCGCCCAATGTCCCAGTTGATGGCATTTGTAGCAAGCTGTTTTAGGAGACTTGTCACGGTCTGGACACTCTTTGGCCCAATGCCCCACCTGTCTACAGATTAGGCATTTGCCTCATGCCTTGTCCTTCAGGGAGTCGGGGTTTGCCTTAGGGCTTCCCTGGAGGGCAGCCAGCATCTGGGCATGCCTTGTCTCTTTCCTTTTCTCCCTCTCCTGGGCCTTGGCCTCCTTCTCCTGTTCTCTGTTATAAAAGGTATTGGTGGCTGCCTGGACCATCTCATCTAAAGAGGCAGCAGGGTCTTGCTGCTGTAGCTTTTCTAACTTTATCCTGATGTCTGATGCACACTGGGACAGGAATTTGTCCTTTAAAATAACCTGTTCCTCATAAGAGTCTAAGACCAGATTGGTAAACTTTTGGAGGGCCTCTTTTAGACCTTCCAGAAAGGCAATGGGGTCTCATTGGGCTCCTGAGTAATTTCTGAGACTGGGCACAGTCCCACAAGTAATAGGCTTCCTTCTATTTCCATGGGTGGACTTCATTAGGGGTGAGTCTTTCTGAAGCTTATCCTGCCCAGTACTGTTGCAACCTGAGAGCCAGGCATCCCCGGGTCAGGGTGCAGATCCCCAGGCAGGCTGAGGCATGACAGCCTCCTGGAGATCGAATCACCAGGCAGATAGAGGCAGGTCAGCCTCCCAAGAATTGGGTCCCTGGGCAGGTAGAGGCATGACGACCTCCTGGGACCCCTTGACTGGCGGATCCTCGAGCAGGTCGAGGCGTGACAACCTTTCGAGGACCAGATCCCTAGGCAGGTCAAGGCAGGTTGACCTCCTGGGACCTCCGGACTGGAGTTGGGCATCCCCCAGGTCTCCAGTGTGACCAGTGCTGGGTAGGATTCAGTTCAATTCAGTTCAGTCGCTCAAACATGTCCGTCTCTTTGTGACCCCATGGACTGCAGCACGGCAGGCCTCCCTGTCCATCACCAACTCCTGGAGTTTACCCAAACTCATGTCCATTAAGTCAGTGATGCCATCCAACCATCTCATCCTCTGTCGTCCCCTTCTCCTCCTGCCCTCAATCTTTCCCAGCATCAGAGTCTTTGCCAATGAGTCAGCTCTTCACATCAGATGGCCAAAGTATTGGAGTTTCAGCTTCAACATCAGTCCTTCCAATGAACACCCAGGACTGATCTCCTTTAGGATGGACTGGTTGGATCTCCTCGCAGTCCAAGGGACGCTCAAGAGTCTTCTCCAACACCACAGTTCAAAAGCATCAATTCTTTGGCGCTCAGCTTTCTTTATAGTCCAACTCTCACATCCATACATGACTACTGGAAAAACCATAGCCTTGACTAAATGGACCTTTGTTGACAAAGTAATGTCTCTGCTTTTTAATATGCTGTCTAGGTTGGTTATAACTTTCCTTCCAAGGAGTAAGCGTCTTTTAATTTCATGGCTGCAGTCACCATCTGCAGTCATTTTGGAGCCCAAGAAAATAAAGTCAGCCACTGTTTCCACTGTTTCCCCATCTGTTTCCCATGAAGTGTTGGGACTGGATGCCATGATCTTAGTTTTCTGAATGTTGAGCTTTAAGCCAACTTTTTCACTCTCCTCTTTCACTTTCATCAAAAGGCTTTTTAGTTTTTCTTCACTTTCTGCCATAAAGGTGGTGTCATCTGCATATCTGAGGTTATTGATATTTCTCCTTGCAATCTTGATTCCAGCTTGTGCTTCATCCAGTCCAGCATTTCTCATGATGTACTCTGTATATAAGAGTAGGATTAAGGAGTTGTAATTTTAACTCATTGCCAGTTTCTTACCGCAGATGGGAATAGACATCATGATGTAAAGCAATCCAAGCCTGTGCCCTGAGACTGGGAACCTGGTGAAACAGTCATAAGCCTTATCTTCTTGCTGCTCTAAGGGAATGTAAGTCACTGATTTCCTCCCCTAGTCCTCCATAAGAACAGGTTAGGGTGTCTCCAATGGTAAGCATTTTGTTGTCATAGACCCACTTTAGGTAATAACAGAAGTAATGACAAGGGAGTGGGTTATCTGGCCCTGTTAGGGGCATTAAAGTATTTTAATAATAGGCTGGGTGGAGCAAGGTTGCCTATAAGGCGCAAGGTCCTGGTTGTAGGAGTTAGTAAGTGGCTTAAGAACAAATGTGTTAAGAAGCAACAGACCAGATGTTCCATAAAAGTGGAGTGGAGATTTGACCCGGGGTATGTTTGTAACTTTAGGAGAAGGGTGGTAAGGGTTTGGGCCCAAACGGCCTGCAGGGCTGATCCCAAAGTGGCAAACATTATCCCTGGAAGCCCAGTTGGCTTTGAAGGGATGCCAACAGATGAACTTCTAGCAGGCATTGTGTGCCCATCGCCCGCCCTAGTGGGCTCACTGGGAGATGCTTTGTTGTACATGTTGTAGGAAACGTGGAAGATGAAGGCTGAATATCTAGAGGGGTTGGATATTAAACAGTATTTCCCTCCCAAGGGCCAGCTATTTTCTGGTTGTCCCTCCAGAAGATTGTAGAGGCGACATTGTGGGCCTGGACAGGGCTCAGGAAAAGAGCATGAAACAGGCAGGAAGGGGGGCAGGGCACAACTTTTGAAAGACTGACAAGTCAAATTCAAATAAACCTTAATCTGCAATCTGTAAGCTACATGACACACCCAGAGGTGGCAGGACAGCTCCAAGGCACTGTCAGAAGACAGAGGAGTGGGTGGCTCCCCAGTGGCTGGGATGATCCTCCCACTCATTAGCGCATGAATTCACCCAGCTGGCAAAACCTAGCCAGACTGCATTCCATGGCCTAAATTCCAGGCCTAAACCCTTGCCCAATGCAATGGCCCACACCCTGCAGAGTGAGATTCTCTCTGAATCCTAACAGATCCCCCTCTTACCTATCACTGTCTCTCACTGAATTTTTGCAATGAGACATCAGAGCCTGAGCTTCATTAGGTCCTGAAGCCAGGCATCCTGGGTTTTGGCTGGGCTCGAGTCCCGGGAGAGAGGAGCTGAAGGTCGGGAGGAAAAAGCAGTGGGAAAAACGTGCCAAGGAATCCCCTTCATAGCCTGCTGGAAAATCTGCTAAATACCTGACCTGTGCTCACAGTTTTCATTGGCCTGATCCTTGGCACAGAGATGATTAAGGACAGAAGAACCCCCACCGGCTTGGGCGGCAGCTGCTGGGGCTCAGCAGAGAGTGCCTTTGGGACATACCCAGGACTAGCCTCTCCGGAGTCCCTCAGCTGCACCCACTGCCACTCGCCTGTTCGCGAGGGGTTCAAGGAAACAGAAACAAGCGATTGTAAGGGAATTAAGATTTCATTAGGCCTATGTCCCTCCAGCCATAGGAGCGAGGACCTGCTACCTTAACCGGAGGTCTTCTGGAACCTGAGGCTGAGCCACGTGAGCTTCCTGCTGAGTTCGCTTTTCGCTGTCCTGGTTTCCGGCAGGTGGGCCTCTCGCCACTTCCCCTGCGCTGGGTTTTCTTCTCTTTCTGCTTCTACCAGGGGAGCTTTCGCGAGTTGGGCTCCTGCTGTGCTTGGCCTCCTCCTTGCGGGGGGGCCGCGCCGAGGTTGTTTCAGCCAGGTTAAGCCCGAGTTAGGACACCATAGATGTCAGGGGAGTGTAATCTCCTCGGTTCTGTCTCGTCACAACCAAGATTTGAAGCGATGGATGGTAAAGCCCTCGGCGCGTCACAGCTCTTGGACAGTCCGTGTTATAGTTCTCAGACAGATCAGTTTCATTTAGAAAATAAAGGAAAATACATCCTCGAGGCGTGAGGGCATGCCGACCCAAAAGACACGAAGAGGAGAGAGGGAGGGAGGGAGGGAGAGAGCGTGCGGGCGGGAGAAAGAGAGACCCCCGGCCCTTGGGCTCCTCTTTTTATACGTGTTTCCTCCCCGGGGCCTGCCCTGTGTATATGGGGCCGGGAGTGCTGTTCGCCCGCCTGAGGAGCTCACCCCGTCCTGGGACCTTCCTTTGTCCTACTTGCGTGGGCTTTTCCCTCCCGTCGTTTAGCCACCGCCATTCTGGCCTCCTGTCTCCTGGTCTAACTACCTAACAGGAGGAAATAGGCTGCAAGTGTCAGACATTCTCTCTCTCTCTCTTAAGTGGCTGGAGGAAACAAACTAGTGTTATATTTTTTCCCCTTCTCTATACAAATTTAATAGGGGGTGGTGGCTCAGACGGTAAAGCAATACGGGACGGTCTGCAATACGGGAGACCTGGGCTCGATCCCTGGGTGGGAAAGATGCCCTGGAGAAGGAAATGGCAACCCACTCCAGTATGCTTGCCTGGAAAATCCCACGGGCAGAGGAGCCTGGTGGGTTACTGTCCATGGGGTCGCAAAGTGTCAGACACGACTGAGCAACTTCACTTTCACTTTCACTTTCTCTTAAAAGTCTGTGTTGCCATAATAACACCTGGTTCCACCTGAACTTAACTTTTCTCAAACCTTGAGCTAACCAATGCATTTTTCTGATGGAAATATTTGTCTTAAGCTATGTTAATGTACTAAACTATGTATTTACCCTAGACTTTGTCGCCAAGTCGGTTCCGCCTAAAGGCTCAGAACCAACTTGACAAACCAGTATGTTTTACTCATACATTGTTCTCCTAATCTATGTTAATGAAGCTATATATTTGTATGGAAATCTGCGTTTCTTTAAGATTCATGTTAATCATTTTATGGCCCGGGGTGACTCAACTGGTGCCAATGTTATCTCATGCATGTTGTGGGTGAGGGGCCTGGTGCCACTCTGAGTTTTGAGAGACGTTTCCTTTCTCTAATTAGCAGCCTGCTAGTAGCTGTATAACATCCAGCTAAAGAGTAGCAGGGGGCACTCTTCCTGCCCCCTTCTGATGTCTATGTCAGAAGCTTTCTTTCTCTCTTTTATACTTTAATAAAACTTTATCACACAAAAGCTCTGAGAGATCAAGCCTCGTCTCTGGCCCTGGATTGAATTCTTCTCCAGAGTCTAAGAATCCTGGCGTCTTTCATGGTTCAGCAATAACCTTTCAACATTAAAGTTTTATTGGAAACTTGACTCCTATATCCTTATGTAATGCCTCTCTTAATCACTGACAATTTTCCTTATTCTGAAGTCTCCTCTGAAGTTAATATAGCTACTCCAGTTCTCTTTTTATTAGTGTTATCATGGTATGTCTTTTCTCCATATGGGCTCTCCAGAGAGCTCAGCTGGTAAAGAATCCTCCTGCAATGCAGGACACCCCAGTTCGATTCCTGGGTTGGGAAGATCCCTTGGAGAAGGGATAGGCTACCCACTCCAGTATTCTTGGGCTTCCCTGATGGCTCAGATGATAAAGAATCTGCCTGCAATACAGGAGACCTGGGTTTGATCCCTGGGTCGGAAAGATCCCCTGGAGGAAGGTATGGGTAACCCACTCCAGTGTTCTTACCTGGAGAATCCCCATGAACAGAGGAGCCTGGCTGGCTACAGTCCATGGAGTCACAAGAAGTCAGACACAACTGAGCAACTAAGCACAGTACAGACCTCTCTGAATGGGCAAAATATGTGAAGAATCTTGTGTTCTACACGAATGCTCACCAAAGAGTGACCTCAGCAGAGGAATATATTAATAATCAAGTGGATAGGATGATCCATTCTATGAACATCAGTCAGTCTCTCTCCTCGGAAACCTCTGTCATCTCTCGATGTGCTGATGAACAAAATGGCCATAGTGGCAAGGACGGAGGTTTTGCACGGGCTCAGCAACATGGACTCCCATTCTCCAAGGCTGGCCTGCTATGGCGCCTCTGAACGCCCAACCTGGCAGCTGCAGAGGCCGACGCTGATAAGGCACCCTTCCTCCAGGTAATCAGCCAGCTGTCCGGTGGCAGGGTAGTCACATCACACCACTCCCACCTGGGTATGGGTTTGCCTTCCCTGCCTGCAGTGTTTCTGCCCAACTACCTTCCATAAATCTACAAGATGCTTCACCCACCATGACAGGATTTTTATATAGCATTGTTTCTGATCAAGGAACTCACTTTACAGCAAAAAAAGTGCCGTTATAGGCCCATGCCCACCAGTCTTACATATCTGCTAAAACCTTGATCCTGGACTTCCTAGCCTCCAGCATTGTGAAAAAATAAATTTCTGTTATTTAAACCATCCAGCCTGTGGTTTTTCATTATGGCAGCCTGAGCTGACAAAGACAACCACTAATTTTCATGAGTGCTATAAACTAAACATTACATTAAATTATTTTCTTATATTGTATTCAATTACTGAAAATACTCTCTTCCCACTGAGTTGGAGTGGCATCTTTGTTATAAATCAGGTCACTGTATATGTATAAATCCTCTTTTTTACCTTTATTTCCTTTGGTATTATGTTTATTTCTGCATCAATATGTCAACTGCTATGAATTTACATTAAGACTTAAAAATCTGTTAGTGTAAGTCTTCAGGTTTGTTCTTGTTTTTTTCAGATATTTTTGGATTCTAAGTCCTTTGCATTTCCATACTGAATTTAGAATCAGCCTGTCAGTTTCCACCAAGAATAAAAATCTCCTGAGATTTTTTAAAAACTGGGGTTGGATTGCATTTGTAGGTTATTTGGGGGAAAACTGACATCTTAATATTAATAATCTAATTCATGATCATGACAGAGTTTTCCATTTATTTAAGTCATCTTGAACTTTTCTCAGCAAGATTTGTAATTTTCTGTACAGAGGTCTTGAACACTTTCATTCCAAAATTAAATGCACTTGGGAAATGATGTGTTACTATGCTAACATTAACATGAGAATTCACTTACTAAAAGCATTACGTATTTGTTGCTATATGTTAAGTTTTGAGGCTTCAAGTATCCACAGGTAATACCAATTAATCATGTCAAATAATTATTAAAAATCATTAAGCATATGATTTGAAACAAAGGTCAAGAAGAGCCAATTATTTTATTTTCTTCTAAACCTCTTTTGTACAGCTAAGATAAGAAATTATTAGTGATAAATAATTAGATGATTTAATCTTATTCCGATATGAAACAAGAATACACACGTGCACAGAGGCATGTATGTGCATCACACCACACGCAGCAATCCTTAGAAATTCAGAAATAATCGCTAGCAGAATTAATATAGGTCTAAATTTGTCAGTCCACTTCTGAGCATAAGTATGTCTCAATCAGTAGCAATAAGGCATATATTATAATTGGCAGAAGGCTGCTTTAGGAGTTACTATCTTTCAGGACAAGGTGAATAAAAGTTAACCTTATCACAGTAAAACAAAAAATGCAAACTGAAGGAAAGCAACCTAATCTTATGTTTTTTTGTCACATTAGATTTAGATTACGCAAATAGGATGAGAAAAAAACTAATTCTTCTGAGTTGTTAAAATAATAATAATGTTTATTATTACATTTCCAGCCAATAGTCTAAACAGTTAATATACATTGACTCATTTAATTTTCACAACAACTACACTGGTTACTATCAGTTCTACTTTGCAGTGCTAGACATAAGATTGGACCTAGGAAGTGGGCTCCAGAGTCTACACTCTGAAATGGGTGTTGTACCCAAAATATAAAAGGAGACACTTCAGACCTTAACTTGAAAAACTAAAATCAACTCAAGAGAAATAATAGATGCATATCTCATCCTTTTCTTGCAACCAGACTTTCACAGTTTTTTCCCCTTCCTTTCTCAATTCACCCACATCTTTGCACAAATCCTCTGAGGTATTTAATCAAACACATTATAAATTTAAATAAAACATCCTCTCCAAAATTGTGCCTTATATTGATATTCACTGTTAATCTCTCCCTTCAAAACGTTCTGAGGCACTTACAGGCACTGTGTTATAGCTTTTACATGATCTTTCAGAACTATCTCCTTAGTTACAAAGAAAACTTCCATTCACGTTTCTACTAAAAATCAACATTATTTTTAGGGATGTATGGCAGAGTTCGGCTTACTAAACAAAACAACTTCAGACAAGAAGGAAATCCATTTAGAAAGGAATGGTTTGCATTGCTCTTTTGATGATTACATGATGATAAGACAAAAAACATACAAAGTTTATGTCTTAGGCTTTTTATTTCTTGATGATAAACAGACATACTGTACTTTTTGAAGTCTCTATCAAAAACAAACTTTAGAATTGTTCTTGTCAATGAAATTACTCAAGTCACAGCTATATTCCTTCATGTATCCAGGGAGCTATAAAGGTAGGCAAAATATAAAAGATGAGCAAGTAAGAGATCTATTTGGTAAATATTTTATAAGGACAAGTAAATCTGGATGTATTCCCAATGAGCTCCAAATCTCAGACATCTCAGCACCAAAGAATCACAAGATCAAAGATAAGAGGAAGTTGTGTCACACAGCAAAAGCATGGGCTGAGAAATTCATTAACTGACTCCAACTGACTCTCTCCCATGCTGCTCACCGCCCCAAACCACAGTGCAAGGAGCAAGAGAAATATCCAGTCAGAGGCTGGCCTTGGCCAGTTCTTCTGTGCTTACACTATGAAGACTATCAGCATGGTTCGCAGTGAGTCAGTCCTCACCCAGGCTGTACTAAAAACCAGCATGTAACAGTGCTGGCTGTGGTATGAAGTACTGGTTATTATGGGCTAAACGTGTTCCCCCCAAATTCACATGCCGAAGTCCTCAATACCTCAGAATATGGTTGTATTTGGATATAGGGTCTTGAAAGTGGTAATTAAGTAAGCCAAGGAGAGATACTTCAGAAGAAACTAACCTCACTCACAGCTTGACCTCAGATTTCTGGTCCCCAGAATTGTGAGAAAAAAAAAATTACTGTTTCAATGATCCAGTCTATGATACTTCAATGTGGCAACCCTAGCAAACTAATATACTGGTGTTGGTGTAAAGAGAACCTGCGCTACATTAAATATGAGGAAAAGAAGATTTTAAATAAAAAATGGCCCCAAAATTCAGAAGAAAAATATTAAGCAAAGTAAGTATAAGATCAGCAACATTCCAGTGAAGTAAAAGCATCAGTAAAGTTCCTAGGGCAAGGTCATGTACTAGAGGGCAGGTAATAATTTTTTTTCTTAAAGAAAATGAGGGAGCAGAAAAGCAAATCAATATCCATCTCCCTAGACCTAGCTCACCCAACTGAGTCCCTTTCACCCTTTATTGTTTTAAACTGTATTGAACACAACGGTATATGCTAGTTCATAGCCTGTGATTGAAACGCAATTCTAATTCATAACGCTTAATCATTTAACATTTAAAAGCATATATACTTGATGGCATTCAACAGATTTGGATGCTGAGTCTTAATATTCACCCAAAAGCTGGCTGTCCCTGTTTATTCATTTTCACTTCAGTTCAGTTCAGTCACTCAGTCGTGTCCGACTCTTTGTGACCCCGTGGACTGCAGCACGCCAGGCATCCCTGTCCGTCACCAACTGCCAGAGTTTACTCAAACTCATGTCCACTGAGTCGGTGATGCCGTCCAGCCATCTCATCCTCTGTCGTCCCCTTCTCCTCCCGTCTCAATCTTTCCCAGCATCAGGGTCTTTTCAAATGAGTCAGTTCTTCACATCAGGAGGCCGAAGTACTGGAGCTTCAGCTTCAGCATCAGTTTCATTATTCATTTTAGTTGTTGCCTTTTCATACTGTTCACAGGGTTCTCACAGCAAGAATACTGTATCAACAATTCAATGGACATGAATTTGAGCAAACTCCAAGAGATAGTGGAAGACAGAGGAGCCTGGTGTACTGCAGTCCTTGGGGTCCCAGAGAGTCAACTGAACAATAACAGCTGCTACTAACAGTCCCTTAGTAGAGATCAACGTAGAGTCTCTACTGCTCTCTCTTCCTAGTAGCTTCTATGTCAGCACTTTTAGATTCTCGTCTCCAGCGGCCACAACACTGGAAAAGGTCAGTTTTCATTTCAATCCCAAAGAAAGGCAATGCCAAAGAATGTTCAAACTACCACAAAATTGCACTCATCTCACACGCTAGCAAAGCAATGCTAAAAATTCTACAAGCCAGGCTTCAACAGTACGTGAGCCATGAACTTCCAGATGTTCAAGCTGGATTTAGAAAAGGCAGAGGAACCAGAGATCAAATTGTCAATGTCTGTTGGATCATCGAAAAAGCAAGACAGTCACAGGAAAGCATCTACTTCTGCTTTATTGACTATGCCAAAGCCGTTGACTGTGTGGATCATAACAGATTGTGGAAAATTCTTAAAGAGATGGGAATACCAGACCACCTGACCTGCTTCTTGAGAAACCTGTATGCAGGTCAGGAAGCAACAGTTAGAACTGGACATGGAACAACAGATTGGTTCCAAATCAGGAAAGGAGTACATCAAGGCTGTATATTGTCACCTTGCTTATTTAACGTATATGCAGAGTACATCATGTGAAATTCCAGGCTGGATGGAGCACAAGCTGGAATCAAGATTGCCGGGAGAAATATCAATAACCACAGATACGCAGATGACACCACTCTTATGGAAAAAAGGGAGAAGAACTAAAGAGCCTCTTGATGAAAGTGAAAGAAGGGAGTGAAAAAGTTGGTTTATAACTCAACATTCAGAAAACTAAGACCATGGCATCTGGTCCCATCACTTCATGGCAAATAGATGGGGAAACAATGGAAAGAGTGACAGACTTTATTTTCTTGGGCTCCAAAATGACTGCAGATGGTGACTGCAGCCATGAAATTAAAAGATGCTTACTCCTTGGAAGAAAAGCTATGACCAACCTAGATAACATGCTAAAAATCAGTCATTATTTTCCCAACAAAGGTCCATCTAGTTAAATGTGTGGTTTTTCCAGTAGTCATGTATGGATGTGAGAGTTGGGCTAGAAAGAAAGCTGAATACTGAAGAATTGATGCTTTTGAACTGTGGTGTTGGAGAAGACTCTTGAGAGTCCCTTGGACTGCAAGGAGATCCAACCAGTCCATCCTAAAGGAGATCAGTCCTGGGTGTTCATTGGAAGGACTGATGCTGAAGCTGAAACTCCAATACTTTGGCCACCTGATGCAAAGAGCTGACTCATTTGAAAAGACCCTGATGCTGAGAAAGATAGAAGGCAGGAGGAGAAGGGGATGACAGAGAATGAGATGGTTGGATGACATCACCGACTCGATGGACATGAGTTTGAGCAAGCTCCAGGAGTCGGTGACGGACAGGGAGGCCCGGCATGCTGTGGTTCATGGGATCGCAAAAAGTCGGACAAGACTGAGCGACTGAACTGAACTGAACTCCAGTTACAGCTTTTGTTGATGTTGTTCAGGGCTCAGTCGTGTTCAACTCTTTGTGACACAATGGACTGCAGCATGCCAGGTTTTCTTGTCCTTTACCATCTCCTGGAGCTTGCTTAAACTCATGTCCATTGAGTCGGTGATGCCATCCAACCATCTCATCATCTGTCATCCCCTTCTCCTCCTGCCCTCTATCTTTTCCAGCATCAGGGTCCTTTCTAATGAGTCAGCTCTTCGCATCAGGTGGCCAAAGTATTGAAGTTTCAGCTTCAACATCAGTCCTTCCAATGAACACCCAGGACTGATCTCCTTTAGGATGGACTGGTTGGATCTCCTTGCAGTCCAAGGAACTCTCAAGAGTCTTCTCCAACATCACAGTTTGAAAGCATCAATTATTCAGTGCTCAGTCTTCTTTATGGTCCACCTCTCACATCCATACATGACTACTGGAAATACCATAGCTTTGACCATATGGATCTTTGTCAGCAAAGTAATATCTCTGCTTTTTAATACAGTCTAGGTTGGTCATAGCTTTTCTTCCAAGGAGCAAGCATCTTTTAATTTCATGGTTGTGATCACTATCTGCAGTGATTTTGGAGTCCAAGAAAATAAAGTCTTCTATTGTTTCTCCATCTATATGCCATGAAGTGATGGGACTGGATGCCATGATCTTCATTTTTTGAATGTTGAGTTTTAAGCCAGCTTTTTCACTCTCCTTTTTCACTTTCATCAAGAAGCTCTTTAGTTCCTCTTCCCTTTCTGCCATAAGTGAGATGACATCTGCATATCTGACAATGTTGATATTTCTCACAGCTATCTTGATTCCAGCTTGTGATTCATCCAGCCCAATATTTTGCATGATGTATTCTGCACAGAATTTAAATAAACAGAGCAACAGTATACAGCCTTGATGTACTCCTTTCCTAATTTGGAACCAGTCTGTTTTTCCATATCCAGTTCTAACTGTTGCTTCTTGACTGGCATACAGGTTTCTCAGGAGGCAGGTAAGGTGGTTTGGTACTCCCATCTCTTGAAGAATTTTACACAGTTTGTTGTGATCCATACATTCAAAGATTTAACGTAGTCAATGAAGCAGAACTAGATGTTTTTCTGGAATTCTCTTGCTTCTTCTATGATCCAACTCATGTTGGCAATTTGATCTCTGGTTCCTCTGCCTTTTCTAAAACCAGCTTGTACACCTGGAAATTCTCAGTTCTCGTACTATTGAAGCCTAGCTTCAAGGATTTTGAACATGATCTTGCTAGCATGTGAGATGAGTGCAGTTGTGTAGCAGTTTGAACATTCTTTGGCAGTGCCCTTTTTTGGGATTGGAATGAAAACTGACTTTTTCAGTCCTGTGGCTGTTGCTGAGTTTTCCAAACTTGCTGGCATATTGAATGAAGCACTTTAAGAGTATCATCTTTTAGGATTTGAAATAGCTCAGCTGGAATTCCATCACCTCCACTAGTTTTTATCACAGTTTTGCTTCCTAAGGCCCATTTGACTTCACACTTCAGGTTGTCTGGCTCTAGGTAAGTGATCACATGATTGTTTAATTCAATAAACATTAGTTATCTTCACTACTTCGCTAATGTTTTGATAGTGTAGAAGCAGAAATGTATGCACAAGCATAAGTACACCCACACACACCAACACACCTCAGGACTGCAAAGTCCCAGGGAAAATCAATTACATTTACAAGTATGTAGAGATTCCTACTGAAGCCACCTGGGTCAAAGACACCACCTAGGTTTGTCCCTTTGTCACATTTCAGAAGTCACCCTCTTCCTTGTTATTTCTGGCTGAGCTGTACAAAACAAAGAAATGTCCTTGTTCACTCAAGCTACCCTGTTATTCAAGGATTCCCAATACTTCCTTTAAAACTGAATTGAGCTGAAATAAATACTTCCTCAAATTAATGTGATTGGAATTCACTTAAATCATCTATCAATGAAGTTGAAGTTTAGCTTTTGTTTAGATTTAGTAGCTTTTCCTCAGGTTTCTCTGCTAAAACTGTGATTGTTATTTCATCCTTTCACTTTTTATTATTCAAATAAATTTGTCATATTGAATTGAGGTTTTACTTGAAGTAATTTTTTGATACACCTGGCATGTCTTTCCTCAAAGGATTTTCATTTCAGAGTGTCGAAATTAAATGTACTGGACTACCTAGCTAGTCAACTGCTACTTAAGACTTGTAACCAAATAGGTATATGAATACATATCACTCATCTATTATTCATTCAGCAAACATTTAATGAGCACCGCTACTATTGGCTCAGATGGTAAAAAGCGTCTGCCTACAATGCGGGAGACCTGAGTTCGATCCCTGGGTCAGGAAGATCCCCTGGAGAAGCAAATGGCAACTCACTCTAGTACACTTGCCTGGAAAATCCCATGGACGGATGGAGGAGCCTGGTAGGCTACAGTCCACGGGGTCGCAAAGAGTCTGCCTACTATTCACCAAGTCCTGGGCTAACATTTAGGGATTCAACAGTTTACTATAGACATGTGTCAGCCTTCATGGAGTTTAAAGTATTGCTAAAAATATGGAAAGTAAGTAAAAAATTATAATAACTGTGGAATTTACAGAAACAAAAGTTAAATCCACAAAACCAAGTATAATGTTCATTGCAGAACTAGTTTTAGTATCAAAAAATAAAACATGCTGAGAGGCTCAACAAGCTAAATGGAAGCACTAAGTAACATACGGTATATCCAGGCGGTGACGCACTCCGCATCCAGGAAACACAGTGGGGTTACTCTGTCTGTCCTGACTAGGAAAGACGTTCTTGGCATGTGCATATATACAGGTTGAGATCCAGTATAATCACATAATAATGGTTGCATTATCTACATCAAGCTATGTATCATGAAGAATTCGGAGGTAGTGAAAATATGTAAATCATCGAGAATAATTCATGATTTGACTGAACTGAGTAGAAGCCATGAAACACATCGTCTGGTGACTAGAAAAGTGTAACTGGAGAAGCCACCTATCTTATGACATCATTCCTCCAAGACTGATGATGCCAGTAAGAGTAACAAGTGTTTCTGTGGCTGCTGCTGCTAAGGCGCGTCAGTCGTGTCCGACTCTGTGCGACCCCATGGACGGCAGCCCACCAGGCTCCTCCATCCCTGGGATTCTCCAGGCAAGAGGACTGGAGTGGCGTGCATTTCCTTCTCCGGTTTCTGTGTATACATACTCTCAAATGCTTAAATTGGGCAACGGCCCCTATGATTATACTTCAATTGAGAAAAATTTATATAGAGTGAAATGCACAGATGATAATTATACAGTTCAGTGAATTTTAACAAATATATTCACCTAAGGACTGACTATCACAGTCAAGGTATGGAACATTTTCTGCACTCTGGACATTTCCGTCAGGCCCTCTTCTAGTCAGGTTCCTCAGCTTATGACACTATAATAGCAATCAGTGTACTATTCTGCCACCAGAGGGCTTGTCTGCAAGCGTTATGTAAATGGAACCACTCAATTTGTCCCCTTTTGTGTCTGCTTATTTCCCTCAGCAGAGTATTTTTCTCATTCGTATTATGTGTATGAGCAGTTCAATTCCTTTTATTGCTGAAGAATGTTCTGTTACAACCAGAATTCTAAAATTAGCTTATTCATTCTCCAAGCAAGGGATATCTGAATAAAGTTGCTATGATATTTTTGTAAAAATAATATATATAAACATATATATTTCATTTATAGCCTTTAATGGTGTGGATCACAACCACTTGTGGAATGTTCTTAATGAGATGGGAATACCAGACCACACTGCCTGCTTCCTGAGAAACCTGTATGCAGGACAAGAAGCAACAGTTAGAACTTAGAACAATGGACTGGTCCAAAATCGGGAAAGGAGTGAATCAAGGCTGTGGATTTGTCACCCTGCTTATTTAACTTATATGCAGAGTACATCATGAGAAATGCTGGACTAGATGAAGCACAAGCTGGAGTCAAGACTGCTGGCAGAAATATCAACAATCTCAGATATGCAGATGATACCATTCTAATGACAGAAAGTGAAGAGGAACTAAAGAGCTTCTTGATGTAGGTGAAAGAGGAGAGTGAAAAGTTGGCTTAAAACTCAGCATTCAAAAAACAAACATCATGGCATCCAGTCCTATCACTTCACAGCAAATAGATGGGGAAAATGTGGAAATAGTGTCAGATTTCATTTTCTTGGGCTCCAGTCAATGCAGATGGTGACTGCAGCCACAAAACTAAAAGACACTTGCTCCTTGGAAGAACAGCTATGACAAACCTAGACAGTGAGACATCACTTTGCTGACAAAGGTCTGTATTGTCAAAGCTATGGTTTTTCCAATAGTCATGTATGGATGTGAGAGTTGGACTATAAAGAAGGCTGAGAATTGATGCTTTTAAACTGTGGTGTAGGAGAAGATTCTTGAGAGTCCCTTGGACTGCAAGGAGATCAACCAGTCAATCCTAAAGGAAATAAACCATGAATATTCATTGGAAGGACAGGTGGTGAAGTTGAAGTTCCAATACTTTGAGCACCTGATGAAAAGAGTTGACTCATTGGAAAAGAACTTGATACTGTGAAAGATTGAGCACAGGAAGAGAAGGGGGCGACAGAGGATGAGATGGTCGGATGGCATCACTGATTCAATGGACCTGAGTTTGAGCAAACTCTGGGAGATAGTGAAGGACAAGGAGGCCTGGTGTGCTGCAATTCAAGGGGTTGCAAAGAGCTGGACAGGACTTAACGACTGAACAACAACAATAATAACATATTAGATACCTAGAAAAAACTGCTTGGTTCCAGTGATACGAAGATTCAAGGGATCCATATCCTTAACAACATTTGGTTCAGCCAAATTTTTCTTTTTTTTTTTTTAATTAAAGCCATTCTTGTCAATGTGCAGTGACATCTCGTGGTTCTAATTTTCATATCCCCAGTGACTACTGAGAACATTTTCAAGTATTTATTGGTTTTTCAAATATCATATTTTATGAAGTCTCTGCTCAAAACCTCTGCTCATTTTCAAGCTGAGCTGCTGATTATTTTTAAGTTGCAAGAAATGTTTATATAGTTCGGATATAAGACCTTCATCAAATATATGTATTATGAATCCTTTCTGCCAGGATTTTTCGTATCCTTAAAAGTGTCTTTTGATATGGAATAGTTTCTCAATTGAAGAAGTCCAATTTTATCCACTTATCTTTTATCTTTACTGCTTCTTGACCATTCCAAAGTTGTGAAAACATTCTCTCTTATTTTTCCTAGAACTTCTACACTTTGGCTTTCACATTTAGGTCCATGATGCCTCAAAAATAATTTTTATATATGGCATAGGGCAGAGGTCAAGATTAATTTGAAAAATAATTTAAACAAATTTAGCTAGTTTTTCCAGATATCCTTTTGTGGATAATTCAACGCTAAAAAGATATCCCTTCTGCACTGAATTGCATTGGCATCTCTGCCAAAAGTCAACTAACTATATATTGAGATTCTGAACTCCATTCCACTGATCTCATTTCCTACATTTATGCCAAAATTACACTATCTTGATCACTGAAACTTCACAGTAACTCTTGATTTTAGATATTGTGAGTCCTCAAAATTTCTTATTCCTTTGCAAGATCAATTTGACTTGTCTAGTTCTTATGCATTTCCATACACATCTTAAAAGTAGCTTGCCTACTAACACAAAAATAAAACCTGATTAATGAGATTTCAATTGGGATTGTGTTCAGTTGATTGCTAAATTTTGAAGAACTGACATCTTAATAAATTTGAGTCTTCTTTTCTATGAACATGCTATATCTTTCCATTTACCTAGAACCACTTTCATTTATCTCCATAATGTTTTGTAATTTTCAGTTTAGTGGAGTTGAATTTTGTTGTCATTGTTTTTAAATTCATCCTTAAGTATTTTAAGTTTTCAGATAGTACAGGGCTGTAATCCTTGAGAGGAGAAACACACAATCTAGCTTCATGTTTGCTCAAGTTTTCCATCTAAGGACCCTTTTTAGACAAGAGTTTAAAGAGATAGAAACCTCTGTAAATGGTACTTTGGTACTTTTAAATGGTATTTAAACATTTTTTAAAATTTCTTCTATTACTGCTCTACATAAAATAGTTCTTTGTTCTCTGGCTTATTTTAAGATTTTCTCTTTATCTTTGATTTTCAGTAGTTTGTCTATAATGACCACAGGTGTGATTTTCTATGCATTTATTCATATTGAGATTTGCTGAGCTCCTTGGATTTTTAAGTTGGTATCAATCAACATATTTGAGAACTTTGGGCTTTCCCGATAGCTCAGACTGTAAAGAATCTGCTGGCAATGCAGGAGACCTGAGTTGAGTTCGATTCCTGGGTCAGGAAGATCCCTGGAGAAAGGTATGGTAACCCACTCCAGTATTCTTGCCTGGAGAATTCCATGGACTAGAGGATCCTGGCAGGCTACAGTTCATGCGGTCACAAAGAGTCGGACATGACTAAGCAACTAACACTTGAGAACTTTGGGCCCATTATTTTGACAGTGTTTTTGGCCTTATTTTCTGTATCTTCTTCTTATGGAACTAAAATTACACCTCTATAAATTGCTTGATATTGTCCAAGTCACTAGGGCTCTGTTAATTTCTTTCTCTTTTCTCTTTGGGTTAATTTCTACTGACCTATTCTAAGGCTCACCGATCCTTACTTCTGTAGCACATAACCTTTCTCTAAGTCCATCCAGTGGATTTTTCACTTTACATTTATTTTTTATTTCTATAATTTTTATTCAGTTCTTTTTATTGTTTGAATTTCTGTATTAGAATTCTACAATTTAATGCATTTTTTCTATACCATCCTTTAAATTCTTGAAAAGATTAATATACTTGTTTGAAATTTCTGTATGCTAATCCCAACATTAAGGTCATCTTAACTGCACCTACATTTACTGCTTTTAATCTTGGTCATGGGACCCATTTTCCTGATATTTTGCATGTTTGGTAATCTTATATATTATTACAGATAATGCAAGGTAGGTAGGGAATCTAGATTGATTTCCTCTATAAACAATATTGGTTTAGATCTGAAAAGTGGTTAAATTAATGGCTGGTCACCCTGCTTCCATGAAGATTGGCTTTGGGCATGTGGTCTTTTGTCTTATGGTACAATTACTTGAGGGTCATGTTATCTTTTGAATAGTGCCCTTCCCAAATTTATATGCTGAAGCCCAATCTCTAACGTGACTATATTTGGGGATAGAGACTTTTAAGATGCAAATAAGATTAAATGAGGTCATAAAGGTGAGGTTGTCATCTAATAGTACTAGTGTGGTTATAAGAAGTGGAAGAGACAATAGGCTTGTGCGCATGCTAGGGAAGGGCTTTGTGAAGACACAAGGAGTCAGCCATCCATAAGTTGGAAAGAGAGGTTTCACCAGAAACCAATCCTGCAGGCACATTGAGCTTGGACTTCCAGCCTCCAGAACTGTGAGAAAGCAAATCCATGTTGTTTAAACCACCCACCTGTGGTATTTTATTATGGTAACCCAAACAGACTAATACAGGTTTTATGCTTAGTCGCTTCAGTTGTGCCCCACTCTTTGCAACCTCATAGACAGTAACCCACCAGGCTCCTCTGTCCATGGGATTTCCCAGGCAAGAATACTGGAGTGGGTTGCCATTTCCTTCTCCAATATACATCTTAATGGAATGCTTAATAAACTCAATGAGGTCTGTCTGCTCCGACTTATTGAAATATTCAACTTTTACCAGCACTGTGTGACTACTGGTATTTGCTTTCAGCTCTCTGCCCATCATAAACCACTTTCTGCTATACTTTATGGAGTCTTGTATGCATACATAGCTCAGTTCAGTTCAGTTCAGTCGCTCAGTCATGTCCGACTCTTTGCGACCCCATGAATTGCAGCACACCAGGCCTCTCTGTCCATCACCAACTCCCGGAGTCTACCCAAACCCATGTCCATCGAGTCAGTGATGCCATCCAACCATCTCATCCTCTGTCATCCCCTTCTCCTCCTGTCCCCAACCCTTCCCAGCATCAGGGTCTTTTCCAATGAGTCAACTCTTTGCATGAGGTGGCCAAAGTATTGGAGTTTCAGCTTCAACATCAGTCCTTCCAATGAACACCCAGGATTGATCTCCTTTAGAATGGATTGATTGGATCTCCTTGCAGTCCAAGGGACTCTCAAGAGTCTTCTCCAACACCACAGTTCAAAAGCATCAATTCTTCGGCACTCAGCTTTCTTCACCGTCCAACTCTCACATCCATACAAGACCACTGGAAAAACCAGAGCCTTGAGTAGATGGACTTTTGTTGGCAAAGTAATGTCTCTGCTTTTAAATATGCTATCTAGGTTGGCCATAACCTTCCTTCCAAGGAGTAAGCGTCTTTTAATTTCATGGCTGCAATCACCAACAGCAGTGATTTTGGAGCCCCCCAAAATAAAGTCTGACACTGTTTCCACTGTTTCCCCATCTATTTCCCATGAAGTGATGGGACCAGATGCCATGATCTTAGTTTTCTGAACATAGCTCAGTTCATGACAAAAAAGTCTGAAGGAAAGAAAATCCACAAAGACTTTTGGAACTTGTCTCTTCAGAGTTCCCTTTTTTGGAGATACCACGCTGCTTCAGCTGGACTGAACTCCAGCCTTCACCACCTCATTTCAGTGGCACCATCATCTTCCAGTTTGACTTCTACCTCCTCAAATTCTGGTCTGGAAAGTACCTTCAGGCAAAAAGCTGAAGGAATGTGGGGCTCACCTTCTGTGTTACACCTTTCTTAAGGATCACAGTCCTGCATGGTCTAAAAAGAGTTACCACATAAACTTCACCCAGTTTTAGAGTTGTATATGGTGGGAGGGTTAAGTTCAATAGCAGCTCTTCCAACATATTTAGAAACGGTGACTTAGGAATTTTCTGTTTAAAGACCATATCATGCAAAATGTAAGAGATGGTGTAAACGTTCTTACTATACCTGGCAGCTCATCATCACACCTAGGAGGTTGAGCAATAGTCAGAATTACTTGGCAGTTCTCACTGGTGCACACAGAAACACACACACACAAACTTTACAAACTAATTTATAAATACTACACGTAGAAAAAATATATAATACCACACAATTTTTCAATTTTAAGCAACTTTCACAGTCCTTATATTATAAAAAATAGCAGTCACAACTAGATTTAATCTGCAACAATAATTCAGCTATAATAATCCAGCATTATTAAGATTTTAGATCTTAAGACTTTATATTCTTTTTTGGAATTTAAATCATTTTTTCTTATTTCATGCGGATAGTAGCAAATATTTAATTTATGAAGGAGAGAGGCACAGTGAAGGTGGTGTAAATCTTGGTGTCAATATATATGACTTCAAATCCTATGAATTTATACCTTTCTTCTTTAAACTTTGTGACCTTGGTAAAGTTACTTGACCTTACTGAGTTATACTTTCTGCATTTCTGAAATGGGGTAATAAACCTCAAAGGATTGTTTTGAGGCCAAGTAAGTATCATTGGTAGAGAAGTTGATACTCAATCAGTTCAGTTCAGTCACTCAGTCATGTCCGACTCTTTGCAACCCCATGGACTGCAGCACGCCAGGCCTCCCTGTCCATCACCAGCTCCCGGAGTTTACTCAAACTTATATCCATCGAGTTGGTGATGTCATCCTACCATCTCATCCTCTGTCGTCCCCTTCTTCTCCTGCCTTCAATCTTTCCCAGCACCAGAGTCTTTTCAAATGAGTCAGTTTTTCACATCAGGTGGCCAAAGGATTGGAGTTTCAGCTTCAGCATCAGTCCTTCCAATGAATACCCAGGACTGATCTCCTTTAGGATGGACTGGTTGGATCTCCTTACAGCCGAAGGGACTCTCAAGAGTCTTCTCCGACACCACAGTTCAAAAGCATCAATTCTTTGGTGCTCAGCTTTCTTTATAGTCAAACTCTTGCATCCATACACGACCACTAGAAAAACCATAGCCTTGACTAGACGGACCTTTGTTGGCAAAGTAATGTCTCTACTTTTTACTATGCTGCCAACAGGTCTTAGTTGTGATGTGCAGGATCACCACAACTAAGACCTGTTGGATAGGCACTCAATAAATAAGCCTTAAATCTAATAAAGAAAACAAAGACCTGTAATCTTTGAGTATTTAAAAAATTTTTAAAGTGAAAAAGCAAAGCTAACTTGTAAGCCCATCTGTTCATAGTGGAGCCAAAAAAAACATTTAATTAACTGAAATAGTGAAAGTGATGATTCACATCTAAGAAGTGATTCACACCTTCCTCTCTAAAAGGAAGTTTAACAGTGATGAGCTAAGGAATATACTGAAATGCACATAGAAGTTTCAACAGGCTCAAATTATTCTGATAAAGATATGCGCTCACTTTCCCAGGGTAGTGGTTGTGGAGAAATACATCAGAAGCTTAATGCCACTGATGTCTGGCTTGTGACACACCGCTGTGTCATGATTAGTTTGTTCTTTCAGAAATACCAGACCTAGTACTTTAGGGAGCTTCTGGGTTAATGGCTTCACTGTTGAATTCTGAGGAATCCTAGAGCTCTGCAGATGTGCTTTAGAGGTTAAGTGTTAGGGTCCTACATATGATTCCAGTTAAAGAAGGACGACAGAGAGGGCGGGAAAGAGCAAGGGAGGGATGGAGGTTGATGGAGAGAATTATTGCTCTTGCAAAACTCTGTGATATGACCTGATTTCAATAACAGCAACATCAGCATTGTTATAGCTATCAAGAACTTACATACATTCTTAAAAAATTCTATGAGGACAATCCTATCCTCATTTTATATATGAAGATATTAAGACTCGGGCTGTCCAAGTTGTGAAATTAGAGCTGAGCTAGGATTAAAATAAGCGTGTCTGATTTCGACATCTGTTCCCTTTCCAACATGCTGCACTGCCCCCGGTTATAGTGGCTTTCCTGGGAGGTAGACCGCGTAATGTAAATCAGCGAGGAAGAAGGTTATTAAGGAAGCTCTTGGAGTCACCATTTGTGAAGAATGAAGCAAAACAGGGAAGAGGGGGTTGGAATGAAGTCACAGTAACGCCTCCGATGACCTTGAAACATCAGGCCATGTTGGAACGGCCCATTGGACGTGTCTGAGTTGTAGTGAGAGGGTTCAGCCTCTGACTCATGTGTCAATAAGTCAATGAAAACGGTCTGCCCTGAGAAGCGGGCTTGAAATTGGGCAAGGGGACTCTCTGCAGAGAAGCAACTTCCCAAGAGGGCTGAAGGCTGAGCTGTCATTCAACAACATCACAAGGAGCTTGGGAGAGAGTCCTTCAGTGGGAAGGGGCACCGGTCAGCACAGCAGAGCAGTACTGCAGGCTGTTTCCTAAGACACTCGTTTCCAAATGCAGAGTCATCAAAAAGAAATCCCTGTCAGGAGGAAAAAAGGCTATATTCAGAACAAAAAGCATGTGAGATCTAAAAGAATTTAATCGTCTTTGTATAGAAAAAGGAAGCTTCAGAGGACATACCTACATGGAAGGTAACAGCTAATGCATACACAATTTTAAAAAAATTCCTAGTAGAGAAGGTTTACTTTTTAAAAATTATACATGGGCATTTTTTAAAGTTTTATAAGCAAGTAAAGTAATATAAAACCCCTATGTACGCATCACCAGCCCTGTTAATTTGAAATATCTTGTTCTTTACCCTAAATGTTTAAACTAAATAGTCAAACAAATAGACAGTTGGATCAACGTGTACATCCCTCCAAGATTCCATGTTGCTCTTTGCTTTCATATAACTTTTATAAACATTAGAGCCCTCAGCAAAGCGTCTGTGCTTATGGGTTACTGAAAATTGCAATCCTACGGCAGCCGGAGCAAAGGAAAAAGGGCCATGGGCCTGGCATGGAGGAAAGGCACGTACAGAATATTTTCATATTGCCCCCGATTATTTTTAGAAATCTTCTCAATCTGTCGTTATATTCCATTCTCATTTGCATTATGATTTGTCTCTTTTTCTTTTTAAATTTTTCGTGGTTCGTAGAGTAGGAAATCTGTCAATTCTATCCGTCCTAATCAAAGAGCACACACTTGGCTTTACATTCTTTAGCTTATCTTTTTACTCTCATTAATTTATGCTGGTTATTCTTATTCCTTTTAAAATTTTTTGTTTTATTTTGTTGTTCACTTTTTAACTTCTTGAGTTGAATACTACTAATTTTAAGAGTTCTTTTCTACCATTAAATTTAAAGCTATAAATGCTCTTCTATATACAGCTATAGCGGCATTTCACACTTCTTCATGTATTATCTTAATTATGAGCCAAGGCATTTTAAAATGTTTTTGCATTTGCAGAGAGTTCACTGCAAACTATCACAATAATTCTGTATAAGGCTTTTCTTGTTATTATTATTTTGCTGCTTTCAATTCTACTCCTCACTCCAGCCACTTCTCCCTTAAGGCATCCACTCTAACGTGCTGATATTTGTCTTTCAGTATGCATGTATCTTTGGATACAGTGTTTGTAATTATAGTTTTTATTTTACATAGGTGGTTTGTCACTCAGTCATGTCTCTTTGTGACTCCAAGGACTGTAGCATGCCAGATTTCCCTGTCCTTTACTATCTCCTGGAGTTTGTTCACATTCATGTCCATTGAGTCAATGATGCCACCCAACCATCTCATCCTCCGTTGCCTCCTTCTCCTCTTGTCCTCAATTTTCCCCAGCATCAGGGTCTTTTCCAATGAGTTGGCTCTTCACATCATGTGCTTTCTAATATGCTGTCTAGGTTTGTCATAGCTTTTCTTCTAAGGAGCAAGTGTCTTTTAATTTCCTGCCTGCAGTCACCATCTGCAGTGATTTAGGAGCCCAAGAAAGTCTCACTGTTTCCATTGTTTCCCCATCTATTTGCCATGAAGTGATGGGACCAGATCCCATGATCTTAGTTTTCTGAATGTTGAGCTTTAAGCCAGCTTTTTCACTCTCCTCTTTACCTTCATCAACAGGTTCTTTAGTTCCTCTTTGCTTTCTGCCATTAGGATGGTGTCATCTGCATATCTGAGGTTGTTGATAGTTCTCCCAGCAATCTTGGCTCCAGCTTGTGTTTTTATCGAGCCCAGCATTTCACGTGATGTACTTGGCATAGAAGTTAAATAAGCAGGGTGACAATATACAGCCTTGACATACTCCTTTCCCAATTTGAAACCAGTCTGTTGATCCATGTTCAGTTCTGACTGTTGCTTCTTGTCCTGTATACAGGTTTCTCAGGAGGCAGGTAAGGTGGTCTGGTAGTCCCATCTCTGAATATGAGGTGTGAAGCAGTGAAAACACTGGCTTTCTACTGACTGGTTAGTTAGATGAAGGACAGCATGGAGCTGCAGGTTACCCGGATGCCCAGCTGTAGCATTACTACACTATCTCTGGGAAGGAGTCGATAGCAGATCTGTGTTGAATACCAAGATGAACCAGACTAGCTTGCCTTTTAGGGGGAGGATGAATCAGATCAGACATTACCTTCTCACCTTCCCCTGGAGAATATGCAAATTGGTACAAACTTTCTGAAGGGTAGTCACACCATATCTATTAGAAACCAAAACACCTATACCTGTGACCAAGCAAAACGTATCTACCCTACTAGGTACCTACCTACAGAAATACCAGCATATGTAGACAGAGGCTTGCACAAGAATGTTTGATTATAGCTTCATTTATAAGAGCCAAATTGGAAAGAACATCCTAGCTTTGAGCTTTGGTGATATCAGTGGAGGACAAATCAGTGGAGGATGAATTCAAAATCAATTCATCTAATAGAATTCATCTATTTTGATGAACACATTTAGCAGGATGTGCTGACTGATGAGATAAAGGTGGGGGAATCCCAGATCTCAAGCTTCTTTGACTGAACACACTTGGGAGAATGGAGTTGCTATTTACTGAAATGGGGAAATCTATGGTTAGAGCTCATCCGATTGGTGGTGGTAGAAGCGAGGGATCAAGAGCTAGTTTCTGGATGAGTTAACGATATAATGATGCCCATTATATATATGCATAGTGATGTCAAGTGGATAAGTCTGGAGTTCAAAAGAGAAATCAAGGCTAGTGACATAAATTGGGAAATAATCTACAAAAGATTATTTTTTCACACCTGAGTTGGATGAGTGCATCTAGGAGTAACTGCAGAGTCTCAGGATTCAGAGGACAGAAATATAGAGAAGTCAAACACAAGGTAGCAGTCAGGAAAAGCGAAAATTCAGGAGAGGTGGTCATCTTGGAAGCCAAGAGCAGGATGAGCTACAAAAAGGCAGTGGTCAAGTGTGTTAAATCTTAAAAATGCTATTCAATGTTGTGCCAAATTTCAAAAACCACTTTTATGTTGGTTTTAGGTTAAAAAAAATTGTTTTAAGTTCTAGTATGAGTAAAGAATCTGAAAAATCTAAAACATTAAGTAGGGGAACCAATCTGTGTGGCCCATGGCCTCAGCAATTTCCCTCCTCACAAAGCAAACTCTGTTGCTGGAACTTTATTAGGGCACTTACAAAACCCAGAACATATTATGAAGACAAGAAAAATATTCTTTTCATAGGTTTTCATATAATTCTAGTAATCATAGATTAGACTTAAGTTTCCAGTTTAGTTTTTCCGAATGGCTATATGAATGAATTTCTGACATGAGTAAACATGCTTCTTAGATACTTGGGTGAAATTTGATTATCAGGAGCTACAGACATTTTTGAAAGCCTTCCAATTTACCTGAATTTGACGTGCGTTTACACATGTCAGTAGATAGTCAGTTTGTACTTTTTTCAAGATTATGATCTTATGCTGGCTACTCAGACCCTGATGCTGGGAAAGAGTGAAGCAAAAAGGAGAAGAGGGCGGCAGAGGATGAGATCGTTAGATAGCACCACTGACTCAATGTACATGAATTTGAACAAACTCTGGGAGATAGTGAAGGACAGGGAAGCATGGCATGCTGCAGGCCGTGGGGGTCACAAGGCGTTGGACACGACTTAGTGAACAACAACCAACTACTCATTTGCTCATTGCTACAGGAGAAAACAATGAAGCTTAATGGCTCTGTAAATTCTTATTCTCCAACTCTAGCTTGATTCTCGATGCTAGCTAGGAATCCTTCCCGGTTTCCCAAATAAGTGATTGCTTCCATTTTCGGTGGTCTCCTTCAAATTCCTTGATACCTCCTCTATTACTTCTCAAAATTAATAAACGTCATCTCATGCAAACTTCCTTCCCTACCAGATCTATGCAATTACTTCCATGCATATCATCCATTCTTCTTTCCCTCCTACTTATGGAAATGGTCTCCCTCTTCTATACAAGATGTCCTCTGACAACTATATTCTGAATGCCCCCTCACTCAGACACCTCATCTACTGACTGTTACTTTTCTTTCCTGTGTCTTCAACCTTTTCCTCTTTATTGGTTTGGCTAAGCTTCTATCTCTTAAAACAAACACAAAACCAAATCTATCCATGACTCTGCACTCTCCTCTAGTGACTTCCCCATCATTGTCCTTTCTTCTCAGACAAAATTATTGTCAACAATGATTCTCCAAACCACCTGCCCCTCAATCATACAGTCCACTTCTGCTCCTGCAGAAATTTGTCTTGATGAAACACCAATGACTTCTTTATTCCTAAACCCAGTGAACGTTTTCTCTTAAAATAACTGAATCCTTTAGATCACTTTATATTTTTTAATGAAATATTTCCATCCGCTGTCTTCTGTGACATTGCACTCACGTCTCTAGTTTGTTTCCTATTTATTTGGCCATTTCTTCTCCATTTGTATGCTGTCTGCCTTCCCTTTAAATATTGGTCTTCCTGAGAAGCATCATTTAAGCCTGCCTTCCTTTTGCATGTCATACATTCTTCCTGGGGAGTCTCATCCATTTTTGTGGTTTCAATTATGATGCCATAGTGCCATTTATCTTTCAGGCAAAACCACACTAAAATCATAACTATTACCACTAGTAATTGAGTACAAACATTGTGGGGAAAGTACTGAATTAAAAGATAAGAGATCACGATTGGCCATAAAAATAATAACCTAATAGCCTGGACAGTTTGGGGCTCTTTTCAAACCGTACATCTGTTATTTCCACTCTATTTATTGTCACAGTTGCCATCTCTCTGTGTCTACGAGAATGGGAGTGGTGGACTATATGCAGGACACTGCAGTGTAGTGTACAGTTATCATTGTCCCACAACACAACCCTAAACTTCACATCTGTTGGTTCTTCGTGGCCCCTCTAGGATGCAGTTTGGTTTTCATCTCTGCACATATAAGGAATGGCCACTTCATTTGCTTTAGGCCTCCAAACTCTCTAGTCTACTGATGTCTACACTTCCTGTTAATTCTATTGTGGTTTTGTTTCCTTCAGTGCATTTTCATGCCTCTTGCAGTGAGATTCAGTGGGGAGGATCAATAAATGTGTGTGCTCCATGCATTGTGAAGAACTAGAATCCAAACCAATGTCTTTTAAAGGACACAGACACTTCACTGTTTCAGGAAAGCATTTGCTGAGGGTTCCTTATTTTATCATTTGCTATTTAAAGTGGTCTATTAGGAAAACTTTGAAGCGCCACTTAAATTCTAAACATCAATATCATATGATACTATATTATGATAAAATCACTACAGATGGTGATTGCAGCTATGAAATTAAAAGATGCTTACTCCTTGGAAGGAAACTTATGACCAACCTAGACAGCATATTAAAAAGCAGAGACATTACTTTGCCAACAAAGCCTGTCTAGTCAAAGCTATGGTTTTTCCAGTGGTCATGTATGGATGTGAGAGTTGGACCATAAAGAAAGCTGAGCACAGAAGAATGGATGCTTTTGAACTGTGGTGTTGGAGAAGACTCTTGAAAGTCCCTTGAACCGCAAGGAGATCCAACCAGTCCATCCTAAAGGAAATCAGTCCTGGGTGTTCATTGGAAGGACTGATGTTGAAGCTGAAACTCCAATACTTTGGCCACCTGATATGAAGAGCTGACTCATTGGAAAAGACCCTGATGCTGGGAAAGACTGAAGGCAGGAGGAGAAGGGGACGACAGAGGATGAGATGGTTGGATGGCATCACCGACTCGATGGACATGGGTTTGGGTGAACTCCGGGAGTTGGTGATGGACAGAGAGGCCTGGCGTGCTGCGGTTCATGGGGTCACAAACAGTCGGACACGACTGAGTGACTGAACTGAACTATGATAGTAAGGCAAGTAGGATCATAAAAGACATCTAACCTGGTTCATCATTTTTAGGTTTTGCTCTTTTCTTTACAAATAAAAAATAGCATGAGTAGCAATATGTTCTTGATTTTTGTATTTTTAGTTGAAGGTCACATCAAAATGTTATGACATTCTAAATTTTTACTAGATTCCAGTGCAACTTGGGCAAAGGCATCAAATCAGAAAATGAAACTATCAAATGATTCACATTAAATAGGTCACATTCCATTCAGTTCCTTACAGGAATATAGAATTGAGCCAAATTTGAATGTATGAATGCTTAACAGGAAACAGTATAAAATGAATTCCTTTACCTGATTATGGTAGAGAAGTCATTTGGAATTTTTTTACTGAATATCAGTCAGATTTATTTGAGCTTACTGAAACTATTAGTTAATCTTCCAGTTACTTGAACCCTTTCAAAGCGCTATCAGAGACTTATAATTGATCTATAAGAATAATACAGGAATGAAGTAATTTAGGTAGATAAACTTTGATGTAGGTTAGGACATTCAGTGCACATCACTGTTGCTGTTGTTCAGTTGCTGAGTTGTGTGTGACTCTCTGCAGCTCCATGGACTGCAGCATGCCAGGCTCCTCTGTCCTCCACTCTCTCCTAAGACTTTCTCAAACTCATGTCCATCGAGTCAGTGGTGCCATCCAACCATCTCATCCTCTGTCGTCCCCTTCTCCTTTTGCCTTCAATCTTTCCCAGCATGAAGGTTTTTTCCAATGAGTCAGCTCTTCGCATCAAGTGGCCAAACCTTCAGCATCAGTCCTTCCAATGAAAATCAGGGTTGATTTTCTTTCAGATTGACTGGTTTGATCTCCCTTCAGTCCAAGGGACTCTCAAGAGTCTTCTCCAGCACCACAATTCGAAAGCATCTGTTCTTTGGTGCTCAGCCCTTTGATGCTCAGTCTTTTTTATGGCCCAACTCTCACATCCATACATGACTACCGGAAAAACCATAGCTTTGACTATACAGACCTTTGTTGGCAAAGTGATATCTTTGCTTTTTAATACACTGTCTTGGTTCATCGTAGCTTTCCTTTCAAGGAGTAAGTGCTTTAATCTCATGACTGCACTCTCCATCCACAGTGATTTTGGAGCCAAGAAAATAAAATCTGTCACTGCTTCCACCTTTTATTTGCCACTCTTGTTTTTTCCATATCACTGTAGTCTTAGAAATTTTAACACTTATTTGTCCATTATAACTTAAAAGTTCTAAAAGTGATTATTACTTTCCTTCTGCTTTAATCAAGTTAATTTTAGACATTAAATACAGGTTTGTCCCCCAACAAAAATACGATATCTTTAAGTGACTTGAGCAACCCAATTTACCATGTAAGAAAATTGTCTGGCTCCAACTCTTCTCAAGTAAGACAAAGATTAAAACTACTATTAAAAGACAAAGACTATGATAAGTAATAATTAATATAATAGAATTAAAAACCAATGATAATTTTTACTAAATAAATAAGCATATTTGTTGTGAGTTCTGCCTGAATCCATAGACTAAACGGCCTGGTTCTGAACCTCAACTTTGCCATTACTAGTTGTGTGTCCTTAGGCAAAGTTCTTAACATTTTCCTGCCTTAGTATCCTCATCTTTTAAATGGGGATAATATAATAATAATACCTGAGTCCTAGGGCTATTGTGATGATTGCATGAGCTAATAAAGGAAGCACTTAAAATAATGCCCAGAATGGTGAGGAGTGCACAGTAAATATTAGCTGATTATCATGAGGCTGTAGTGATGAAGACGTTATTAAATTTTTAAATTTAAATGTTGTGAATTTTACAATTTTAAATGTTAAGCCTATTAGTAGAATCTTAAAGATTTAGATATGTTTTGGGGGCCTGATATTGAAGAGTTGAAAATAAAGTTGATGATCATGACACAAGTACCCATGAATTCAGATGTGGACTATGGGTATGATGTAGGCAACCACTGACCTTTCGTTACACTGATCACATCGCAGGCTGCGAAATGCTAGTTTTTTTAATTGCTTCAAGATATCTCATCTTCTTTGGCCATTTGGCTGCTATTTTAATTTGGGGAGACTGAGAAAAACTCCTGCAAAGAATATACTGTGTAAAAGCAAACTTGAAGATAAGGTGGGTTTCCTGGACTATTTCAGTTCAAACCTCAATATCTCTATTTTATATAAATAAGTTGAGGCTGTGAATTGTACTGATCCCACTCTGAGTATTAGTAGTCTTAGAAATACTCGTGATTACTTAGAAAGTTATATTTCTAGAAGGGGCAATAAATTTAAATCCAATCTTTTTCTGGGAATGATGAAAAATTGATGCTTTAAAGCTTACATATTATAAAATACTTGCGTTTAGGTACTGGTTATTACTCATCTAATAAGCATTAGGCACTTTGCGGCACCGCAGCGGCGAGCAGCGGCTACACAGCGCTGGAGCGAGAAGCAGCCGAGAGGAGATTCCCCGCATCCAAGGTAGGGAGCAGCAGCCGCGCTTTCCTGGAGCGGCCGTGAAGAGATGCCCCGCGTCCAGGGTAAGAGAAACCAAGTAAGACGGTAGGCACTGAGAGAGGGCATCAGGGGCAGACAGACTGAAACCACAATCACAGAAAACTAGCCGATCTGATCACACGGACCACAGTCTTGTCTAACTCGACGAAACTAAGCCATGCCATGTGGGGCCGCCCAAGATGGATGGGTCATGGTGGAGAGGTCTGACAGAATGTGGTCCACTGGAGAAGGGCACGGCAAACCACTTCAGTATTCTTGCCTTGAGAGCCCCATGAACAGCATGAAAAGGCAAAAAGATAGGACACCGAAAGATGAACTCCCCAAGTCGGTAGGTGCCCAATATGCTACTGGAGATCAGTGGAGAAGTAACTCCAGAAAGAATGAAGAGATGGAGCCAAAGCAAAAACAACACCCAGCTGTGGATGTGACTGGTGATAGAAGCAAGGTCCGATGCTGTAAAGAACAATATTGCATAGCAATCTGGAATGTTAGGTCCATGAATCAAGGCAAATTGGAAGTGCAAACAGGAGATGGCAAGAATGAATGTTGACATTCTAGGAAACAGCGAACTAAGATGGACTGGAATGGGTGAATTTAACTCAGATGACCATTATATCTACCACTGTGGGCAGGAAACCCTTAGAAGAAATGGAGTAGCCATCATAGTCAACAAAAGAGTCCAAAATGCAGTACTTGGATGCAATCTCAAAAGCAAAAGAATGATCTCTGTTCGTTTCCAAGGCAAACCATTCAATGTGACGGTAATTCAAGTCTATGCCCCGGCCAGTACACTGAAGAAGCTGAAGTTGAACGGTTCTATGAAGACCTACAAGACTTTCTAGAACTAACACCCAAAAAAGATGTCCTTTTCATTATAGGGGACTGGAGTGCAAAAGTAGGAAGTCAAGAGATACTTGGAGTAACAGGCAAATTTGGCCGTGAAGTACAGAAGGAAGCAGGGCAAAGGCTAACAGAGTTTTGCCAAGAGAATGCACTGGTCATAGCAAACACCCTGTTCCAACAGCACAAGAGAATACTCTACACATGGATATCACCAGATGGTCAACACCGAAATCAGATTGATTATATTCTTTGCAGCCAGAGATGGACAAGCCCTATACAGTCAGCAAAAACAAGACAGGAGCGGACTGTGGCTCAGCTCATGAGCTCCTTATTGCCAAATTCAGACTTCAATTGAAGAAAGTGGGGAAAACCACTAGACCATTCATGTATAACCTAAATCAAATCCCTTATGATTATACAGTGGAAGTGAGAAATAGATTTAAGGGACTAGATGTGATAGACAGAGTGCCTGATGAACTATGGAAGGAGGTTCGTGACATTGTACAGGAGACAAGGAGCAAGACCATCCCCAAGAAAAAGAAATGCAAAAAAGTAAAGTGGCTGTCTGAGGAGGCCTTACAAATAGCTGTGAAAAGAAGAGAAGTGAAAAGCAAAGGAGAAAAGGAAAGATATACCCATTTGAATGCAGAGTTCCAAAGAATAGCGAGGAGAGACAAGAAAGCCTTCCTCAGTGATCAGTGCCAAGAAATAGAGGAAAACGATAGAATGGGAAAGACTAGAGATCTCTTCAAGAAAATGAGAAATACCACGGGAATATTTCATGCAAAGATGCCTCAATAAAGTACAGAACTGGTATGGACATAACAGAAGCAGAAGATATTAAGAAGAGGTGGCAAGAATACACAGAACTATACAAAAAAGATTTTCATGACCGAGATAATCACAATGGTGTGATCATTCACCTAGAGCCAGACATCCTGGAATGTGAAGTCAAGTGGGCCTTAGGAAGCATCACTACAAACAAAGCTAGTGGAGGTGATGGAATTCCAGTTGAGCTATTTCAAATCCTAAAAGATGATGTTGTGAAAGTGCTGCATCTAATATGCCAGCAAATTTGGAAAACTCAGCAGTGGCCACGGGACTGAAATAGGTCAGTTTTCATTCCAATCCCAAAGAAAGGCAATGCCAAAGAATGGTCAAACTACCACACAATTGCACTCGTCTCACACACTAGCAAAGTAATGCTCAAAATTCTCCAAGCCAGGCTTTAGCAATATGTGAACTATGAACTTCCAAATGTTCAAGCTGGTTTTAGAAAAGGCAGAGGAACCAGAGACCAAATTGCCAACATCTGCTGGATCATTGAAAAAGCAAGAAAATTCCATAAAAACATTTATTTCTGCTTCATTGACTATGCCAAAGCCTTTGACTGTGTGGATCACAATAAACTGTGGAAAATTCTGAAAAAGATGGGGATACCAGACCACCTGACCTGCCTCTTGAGAAATCTGTATGCAGGTAAGGAAGCAACAGTTAGAACTGGACATGGAACAACAGACTGGTTCCAAATAGGGAAAGGAGTACATCAAGGCTGTATATTGTCACCCTGCTTATTTACCTTATAAGCAGAGTACATCATGAGAAACACTGGGCTGGAGGAAGCACAAGCTGGAATCAAGATTGCTGGGAGAAAGATCAACAACCTCAGATATGCAGATGACATCACCCTTATGGCAGAAAGTGAAGAACTAAAGAGCCTCTTGATGAAAGTGAAAGAGGAGACTGAAAAAGATGGCTTAAAGCTCAACATTCAGAAAACTAAGATCGTGGCATCTGGTCCCATCACTTCATGGAAAATGGATGGGGAAACAGTGGAAACAGTGTCAGACTTTATTTTGGGGGTATCCAAAATCACTGCTGATGGTGATTGCAGCCATGAAATTAAAAGACGCTTACTCCTTGGAAGGAAAGTTATGACCAACCTAGATAGCATATTAAAAAGCAGAGACATTACTTTGCCAACAAAGGTCCGTCTAGTCAAGGCTATGGTTTTTCCAGTGGTCATGTATGGATGTTAGAGTTGGATGGTGAAGAAAGCTGAGCGCCACAGAATTGATGCTTTTGAACTGTGGTGTTGGAGAAGACTCTTGAGAGTCCCTTGGACTGCAAGGAGATCCAACCAGTACATCCTAAAGGAGATCGTCCTGGGTGTTCATTGGAAGGACTGATGTTGAAGCTGAAACCCCAATACTTTGGTCACCTCATGCGAAGAGTTGGCTCATTGGAAAAGACCGTGATGCTGGGAAGGATTGGGGGCAGGAGGAGAAGGGGATGAGAGAGGATGAGATGGCTGGATGGCATCACTGACTCGATGGACATGGGTTTGGGGGGGCTCTGGAAGTTGGACAGGGAGGCCTGGAGTGCTGTGGTTCATGGGGTCGCAAAGAGTCAGACACGACTGAGCGACTGAACTGAACTGAACTGAACTACTCTCTTGGGGCTCTCCAGCCCTACCCTTCAGCTCTATTTGTTTTTGTTCCTTTTGTTTCCAAGACAAAGGTAATTTCTTTTGTTGGCTTAGTGCCTAGGTCCCCTCCCTCCCTCTCTGAAGAATTTAGGCCCTGGAACTTAGGAAGGTTTTTCTCCCACTGGCTCCTGTTCCTTTCCTTGACTAATCAAAGCTCACCAACACTTTTACTCTCCTAAAACTTCTCCTACTTATCTAAGAGGCTTGTAAGTATTAAGAAAAACAAAAAACAATTTTTCTGGCTTTAAGGAAACAAAGACACCTTCCTACAGGGAAGTTGCCTTTCTTCTCCTATGCTTTTGAAATACAAATGTTCTACCTAGTCTTCCAGAAACATTACCTTCCCATCTTTTTAAAATGGAAATGTTGAAAAGGGGGTTCAGTTCAGTTTAGTTCAGTTGCTCAGTCATGTCCAACTCTTTGCAACCCCTAGGACTGCAGCACACCAGGCCCCCCTGTCCATCAGACTCAAACTCATGTTCACTGAGTTGATGATGCCATCCAACCATCTCATCCTCTGTCGTCCCCTTCTCCTCCCGCCTTCCATCTTTCCCAGCATCAGGGTTTTTTACAATGAGTTGGCTCTTTGCATCAGGTGACCTAAGTATTGGAGTTTCAGCTTCAGCATCAATCCTTCCAATGATTATTCAGGACTGGTTTCCTTTAGGATTAACTGGTTGGATCTCCTTGCAATCCAAGGGATCTCAAGAGTCTTCTCCAACACCACAGTTCAAAAGCATCAATTCTTCATGAAAAGGGGGGTAGGTAATTTAAAACTTGAGTTGTCAAAGACAAATACAAATTTTAGGTATTTTTTCTTAAGTTTGCTAATCAGAAAATGCTAATATAATAGTTCAATTACTTGTTTCTCAGTCTTGTTAAGGTCTTTTAAAGTTTTAAAAATTATAACATATAATTAAAGCTGCTAGATGATAAGGGAAGCATTTCAGTGTTTCAAACAAGTAGGATATGCTGTCTTTGAGAGAAGGTACGTAGACTAGAGATACTTTTGTTGAGGAAAAAAGGAGAAATTTGTCCTATAGCTGGTTGCCTCCTCCAGGGGATCTTCCTGACCCAGGAGTCCAACCTGCATCTGCTGAGTCTCCTTCATTGCTGGAGGATTCTTTACCCATTGAGCCATCAGTTGTTGGGAAACCCTATGCATGGGGAACGGAGGAGGCAGTGGCACCCCACTCTAGTACCCTGCCTGGAGAATCCCATGGACGGAGGAGCCTGGTGGGCTGCAGTCCATGGGGTCGCGAAGAGTCAGACAAGACTGAGTGACTTCACTTTCACTTTTCACTTTCATGCATTGGAGAAGGAAATGGCAACCCACCCCAGTGTTCTTGCCTGGAGAATCCCCGGGACGGGGGAGCCTGGTGGGCTGCTGTCTATGGGGTCGCACAGAGTTGGATGCGACTGAAGAGACTTAGCAGCAGCAGCAGCATGCACGGGGAAAAGATAGGACAAATTAATAAGAATCCAGAAAGTAAAGATTTGTGAAAAAGGAACATTGAGAAAAAAATCTGTACATTGTCAGGATTAAGACTAGATTGAATTTGATTAGGTAATTGAATTTTGTTATTAATAATGAGCTAATACAATGCTGGAATTTGACTTTTTTCTCTCTCTGTTAAGAGAAGGAAGTTTATCTTGACCACTTCTATGAAAAGATTAACCCCTCATTGTCAGACTTTTGCCATCCTGATGTCCTTGTAGCATGGCAACAGTCTACTCCTAAACCAGAGAATTTAAATGTGCAAAGAAGAACTGAAATCACATAGTCAGGGGCGTGGGAAATCCAAGATGGCCACTTGGCTTATCCCGGCTCCTTGGCAAACTTCATTTATTTATTTGATGAGTTAAAGCCTTCCTTGGCTGTAGGGCTGATAATGAGAGACTCAATCCCTAGGCAAGCTGATAAGAAGTCCAGGGTCCCCGAGGAGGAGAAAGGGGTCCCGAGCTCTCAAGGAGGAGATAAGGGTCTGGAGTTCTCAAGGAGGAGAAAAGGACAAGCTATTTTCCTACATTTCTTTGTCTTAGTCAATATAACAATGTATCATTTTCAAAAAAATATTTATTTATTTCTGTCTTAGTTGCAGCATGTGGGATCCGATTCCCTGACCAGGGATCGAACCCAAGCTCCCTGCATTGGGAGCTCGGAGTCTTAGCCACTGGACCACCAGGGAAGTCCCAACAAGGTATCTTGTTCAGGATATGTTTCTCCTTAACAACAACCTTCTGAATAGAGTGGGTCTGGTGAGACCTTTCTATTGTTAGTTCCAATCTTGTTAATTTAAGATGTATGTTGTGGGAGTGGATCTGGTAAAAGTATATAAGTCCTTGACAAGACTATTGAGGGGGCCACTCTCCATCCCCCTTCTGATGTCTATGTCAGAAGCTCCTCTGAACCTTTTCTTACTTTAATCAAACTCTGCTGCACAAAGCTCTTGAGTGATCAAGCCTGCCCCCTGGTCCCGAAGGTACATCTTCTCCTTCGGAGATCACGAATCCGACATCATTCACTGGAAACTATCAATGCCCTCACAAAGAAAAAGAAATGGCTAGAAAATGTGTTTTCCATTTGGGGTGTACTTCCTACAATCTCCAGTGATCAAGGTAACCACTTCACTGGGTAAATTACATAAGCCTTAACAAAAACCTCACAAACTTGTTGAAATCATCACTGTCTCTATCATCCTCAATCATCAGACAAGGTCAACAGAACTAATGGAAAACCTGGACTCACAGAGAACAAAAATTAACTACACGGGATTAAATGAACTGCTAAATATTATTATAATTTTTATGACTTTTGTCTTACATAGCTAGACAAATTTAGGCATCTAACCATGACCTTTGAGTTTAGGACCTTTCCCGACATTTGTGCTCAACTTTTTTCCAAGATGGATTCCAGCCCAAAGGCCTATGGGATCACAAATTAGCATCACATATTATAAGGTGTGCCCTCTCCTGTCTCCTGAGGAGCCTGTATGCAAGACAGGAAGCAATAGTTAGAAGCAGACATGGAAGAATGGACTGGTTCAAAATCAGGAAACGAGTATGTCAAGGCTGTATATTGTCACCCTGCTTATTTAACTTCTATGCAGAGCACATCATGCAACACCCTGGGCTAGATGACTTACAAGCTGGAATCAGTATTGCAGGAGAAATATCAATAACCTCAGATATGCAGATGAAACCACCCTTATGGGAGAAAATGAAGAAGAACTAAAGAGCTTCTTGTGGAGGGTGAAGGAGGACAGTGAAAAAGCCAGCTTAAAACTCAATATTAAAAAAAAAACCCAAGGTCATGGTATCTGGTCCCATCACTTCATGACAAATAATGGGGAAAAAATAGAAACAGTGACAGATTTTATTTTCTTCAGCTCCAACATCACTGTGGACAATGATGGCAGCCATGAAATTAAAAGACATTGCTCCTTGGAAGAAAAGCTGTGACAAATCTAGACAGTGTATTAAAAAGCAGAGACATCACTTTGCCAACAAAGGTCTGTCTAGTCAAAGCTATGGTTTTTCCATTAATCATGTATGGATGTGAGAGTTGGATCATAAAGAAAGCTGAGAGCCAAAGAATTGATTCTTCAAACTGTGGTGTTAGAGAAGACTCATGAGAGTCCCTTGGACTGCAGGGAGATGCAGTCCATCCTAAAGGAAATCAACTCTGAATATTCATTGGAAGGACCGATGCTGAAGCTCCAGTACTTTGGTCACCTGATGTGAAGAGTTGACTCATTGGAAAAGACCCTGATGCTGGGAAAGTTTGAACACAGGAGGAGAACGGGGTGACAGAGGATGAGATGATTGGATGACATCACCAACTCAATGGACATAAGTTTGACCAAACTCCAAGAAATAGTGAAGGACAGGGAAGGCTGGTGTGGTGCAGTCCATGGGGTCATAAGGAGTCAGACACAACTTAGGGACTGAACAGCAACCTCTCCTTTTCCACCCCCAAGGAGCCTTTCTTATTTTTTAGTCACTAGGTTGTGTTGGACTCCTTGGGACCGCATGTGTCTCCCTTGCCCCAAGCATGGGAAACATATGACCTCTTGATCCTTTACTCAAACGAGGGTTAGCCCCTCTTCACACCTGGCATAACTGTTATCTGGTTGTAAATATCTAACCTGGGGCCCACCTATCTCCTGTTTCAGGAAATGCAAACAGGAGTCTAGTTATAAGTGTCCAGGCTAAACTTTACCTTTTCTTGCTCCAATAAATGCAAACAGGAGGCTAGTTGCAAATGCTAGCCTTGGGTCTGTCCCCTGCTTCAAGTTAACCCGGGCGGACCACTTTCTCTTCTGCCTGGTTGAGGGAATGAGACAGCGTGAGCTAAATGTAAACATTGTAAATGGCAACTAAACCCGAGAGTCACAGGCAGCCGGCCGCGAGGGCCAGGGGCCACAGGGGAACACCGCCGCCTTCCGTGACCGGCTGAGGGGCCTCTCTCGTAAAGGGTATTGATTTGGATCATTGGCTGCTTCATCACGCGGGCTGCCCGAGACATAGAAGGAAAATACAAAAGATGGCCTTGGTACCAAATACTGCCTCCCCAGAGCTCCTTAGCGCACCCATCTCTGTATTCTACAATGGAGACAGGAGAAGGAGAGGGAGAAGGAGATAGAGAAACACAAAGTTAAAAGGCAGGCCCAACTATTGGCAACATTACAAGCCTGACGCTCAACTCCTGGGTGTCCCCAGAGGGCTCCATCAGCAAGAGCCATCACTGTGGGAACCCAGGACACTGGAAGACAAACTGGCTGGAGACACAGAAGCCCTGTAAGCCATGGCCCCCAAACAACAAGTTCAGCCCTTGGAAGAGGGACTGCCCCTTAGTCTGAAGGGACCTTGGGTCAGCCATTGACTAAACCCTGGCCTTGACCTGAAGTGCCCCTCAGCTCTGGCAAGCTTCCTAATCAAGGACCATCATCACAAGGACAGAGCCCAGAGCAACTTTGGATGTGGCAGGCAATAAGACTTCAGATGGTCCTCAGTCGAGAGTATTGGTCTGTCAACACCCAAAAGACAACATCATTCTACATGGGACCCTTGGGTCAGCCCCTAGAACAAGTGGACAGGGACCCAACAGTCAGCAAGAGGAGCGACCCTAAACCCCTCTACAATCCTTTTCAGCAGGAAGTAGCCAGAGAGACACAACATTCACCTTCCCAGAGATATTAGGGTCCCAACTCCTGAGGGGAGATTACTAAGTAGTTAGACATAAGCAGGTCCTGGCCTTTCTTGGATGGAGTCATCTTTCCCTCCCCCACGTGGGCACTGGTGATCAGAACACACCCAGAGATCATCCCTCTTGTGGCTGAGGACCACCTCTAAGTTTGCAGCCATCACAGGACCAAGCAACATATAATCACCAGGACAGGTTGGTGTAGGTGCATCAAGACCTAAAAGGTGACTCAAACCTGGGGTTCATTATACCATATTTGTAATAAGTTAGCCTTATGGTTTTTGCCCCCCATCCAACCATGGGTTTCACATGGATGCTTATGCCTAAGCACCTGTGCGCTAGGAGAAAAGTTATACAGTATAACCTAAAGTTATCAATCAAGTTGTCAGTCAAATGAAACAGGACACAGGAAGGGACTGCCCCTCTAAAAATCCCAATCCTGCCCCATTGCAAGGCTGCTTCTCATTTCCATACAGCCCACTCCCATCCTTTCTCAGGAGCATACCTTTGCTTTGCTTAAAACTCTTGCTACTTAAAATTGTTCTAGGTCTCTCATCTGAATTCTTTCCCTCAAGAGGACAAGAAGTGAGGAAATCACCATTCTCCTGATGACATTAGCATTGCTAATTTTAAGCTTATAATGTAAAAAAGAAATACTCTTTCATATGCAAATATTCAAACCATCATCCAGAATATTTGTATACAGTAATTTGAGGCATAAACTGCATTGCAGGGTGATAAAGAAATCACCCCTTTTCCTGTTCACTTCTACCCCTCAAGGGCTTCCCTGGTGGCCCAGACAGGAAAGAATCTGCCCGCAATGCAGGAGACCTGGGTTAAATCCCTGGTTCAGGAAAATCCCCTGGAGAAGGAAATAGCAACCCACTTCAGTATTCTTGCTTGGAGAATTCCTTGGACAGAGGAGCCTGGCAGGCTGCAGTCCATGGGGTCACAAAGAGCTGGACATGACTGAGTGACTAACACACACACCATGTAATAGCTCCCACTGTGGTATTATTTCTCTCTCTGTTTCTTGTATTTGTTTGTGGTTTACACACACAGAGAAAAAAAAAATACTTGAGAATGAGTCAGCTATTAACAATATATCAGAATGAATGAACTTTGGTATACATTCAGCCAGTTGTCCCTATCAAAAAGTGAGAAATTTTATCCTGGCATTAGTGGCAATGGTGAATCAGCCAGTCAACTGGAGCTCTGATTAAACAGTGATCTAAAAGTTGCTCTGTGCATATACAAAATCTTTAGATTTGAGAAAAAGCTTTGCTAAAAATACTTTTCTTTTTCATTTTCAAAGAAAAGCTACATTTTTTAAAATTATAGGAGAAATACATTTAAATCCACAGGTGGTATGAATCATTCAGGCTTTATTTAAAAAATAAGTAAAGTTCAGTCACCAAGGTGACAGAAATGTTGGTCTTTTTCCTCCTCACAAGCAATTCTTGCTTCAGATATTTTCCAGAACTCAACTCTTGGAAGGAATTTCAGAGAGAAATGATGAGCGCGTATTAAAAGAAGAAAATCCCTCCATCGTTTTGAGTCAAAATTGTTTAGTTGGGGAGAGAAACTGTTATTTCAGTGAAAAACTGAAATAATATGGGATTCTCCAGGCCAGAATACTGGAGTGGGTTGCCATTTCCTCCTCCAGGGGATCTTCCTGACACAGGAATCAAACCTGTGTCTCTGCCTTACAGGTAGATTCTTTACCGCTTGAGCCACAAGCCAAGTAACAATATTACTAGTTATGCTTACTGAAATACAGTAAAAGGTGAAGCAGATAAATTAGCATTCTAATCCTTCTTACAAAGTCTATTTCTTACCAACTCTGTTGCTTTGCAATCATGCACTTCCCTCAAATGGAAACCAATTGCTTTTATCTAAGTTTCAGGAGGAAGCTGAAAAGAGAAAAACAAGAATTAGTTAGAATCATGAAATTAAAAGACACTTGTTCCTTGGAAGAAAAGCTATGACCAACCTAGACAGCATATTAAAAATCAGAGACATCCCTTTGCTGAAAAAGGTCCATATGGTTAAAGCTATGGTTTTTCTAGTAGATATGTACAGATGTGAGAGTTGGACCATAAAGAAGATTGAGTGTCAAAGAATTGATGCTTTTGAACTGTGGTGCTGGAGAAGACTCTTGAGAGTCCCTTGGACTGCAAGGAGATCCAACCAGTCCATCCTAAAGGAGATCAGTCCTGGGTGTTCATTGGAAGGACTAATGCTGGAGCTGAAACTCCAATACTTTGGCTACCTGATGCGAAGAGCTGACTCATTGGAAAAGACCCTGATGCTGAGAAAGATTGAGGGCAGGAGAAGGGGGAGGCAGAGGATGAGATGTTTGGATGGCATCATTGACTCAATGGAGATGAATTTGAAAAAGCTCTGGGAGATAGTGAAGGACAGGAAACCCTGGCATGCGGTAATCCATGGGGTCACAAAGAGTCAGACATGAATGAGCAACTGAACGACAAGAAGTTAGAGCCAATTAGGCCCAAGGTGGCAGAAGACCTGACTTCCATTAGATTGCATCCCCATTACACACTCATCATAATAATGTGAGCACGCCGAATGACACATCCACCAGTGCCATGATGGCTGGCAGTTACCATGACAAAGCTCACACAGAGATGGGAGAGCAGTGCCACACCAGTTCCAGGTCCAACCACGCTTCTGTCCTCAGATAGGCCATGAATGCTCCTCCCACTCTCTCCAGTTCCCTCGCCTTTATCTTAACCCTCATATTCATGTGGTACCTCTATCCCAGCTGAATTGAGAAGTTAATTTGCAAACTAAGTTTCTGCTTCAGCATTCTTTCACTATTGAATAAAACTTGTGCTGTTTCAACCTCAGCATTCATTTCATTACTGGCTGTGTGAATCTGAGCAGAAAAAGAACCTCCATGGCTGAAACAAGGGGTCTCAGCCCGGGTTAGGCCCCCAGCACAGGTCCAGGCAAACAACTCAGTAACATTTCTTGTGTGTTTTTGTTTCTCACTGGGAGGTAAACACTTTTGTTAAATGCTGTCTCTGCAAGATTTTAAATTCTGAAAGAGATGGGCATACCAGACCACCTGACCTGCCTCTTGAGAAATCTCTATGCAGGTCAGGAAGCAACAGTTAGAACTAGACATGGAACAACAGACTGGTTCCCAGTAGGAAAAGGAGTATGTCACGGCTGTATATTGTCACCCTGCTTATTTAACTTATATGCAGATTATATCATGAGAAACGCTGGGCTGGAACCAGCACAAGCTGGAATCAAGATTGCCAGGAGAAATATCAATAACCTCAGATATGCAGATGACACCACCCTTATGGCAGAAAGTGAAGAAGAGCTAAAGAGCTTCTTGATGAAAGTGAAAGAGGAGAGTGAAAAAGTTGGCTTAAAGCTCAACATTCAGAAAACTAAGATCATGGCTTCTCATCCCATCACTTCATGGCAAATAGATGGGGAAACAGTGGTAACAGTGGCTGACTTTATTTTTTGGGGCCCCAAAATCACTGCAGATGGTGATTGCAGCCATGAAATTAAAAGACTCTTACTCCTTGGAAGGAAAGTTATGACCAACCTAAACAGTGTATTAAAAAGAAGAGACACTACTTTGTCAACAAAGGTCCATCTAGTCAAGGCTATGGTTTTTCCAGTGGTCATGTATGGATGTGAGAGTTGGGCTAGAAAGAAAGCTGAGCGCTGAAGAATTGGTGCTTTTTAACTGTGGTGTTGGAGAAGACTCTTGAGAGTCCCTTGGAGTGCAAGGAGATCCAACCAGTCCATCCTAAAGGAGATCAGTCCTGACTATTCATTGGAAGGACTGATGTTGAAACTGAAACTCCAATCCTTTGGCCACCTGATGCGAAGAGCTGACTCATTGGAAAAGATTCTGATGCTGGGAAAGATTGAGGGCAGGAGGAAAAGGGGACGACAGAGGATGAGATGGTTGGATGGCATCACTGACACAATGGACATGGGTTTGGGTAAACTCTGGGACTTGGTGATGGACAGGGAGGCCTGGCGTGCTGTGATTCATGGGGTTGCAAAGAGTCAGACCCGACTGAGTGACTGAACTGAACTGAGACTGTAATTACCAATGCAAATAATAATTTGTCTACTCAGTGAAAAACTGAACATCTCTTATTTCAAAACTTGTCTTCTATAAACTGAAAGCTGCCTGAGATTTCACTATCAGAAATGTACTGTTTGACATTTCTCCAAAGAAGACATACAAATGTCTAACAAACACATGAAAAGATGCTAAGCATCACTCATTATCAGAGAAATGCACATCAAAACCACAATGAGGTACCATCTCACGCCAGTCAGAATGGCTGCCATCAAAAAGTCTACAAGCAATAAATGCTGGAGAGGATGTGGAGAAAAGGGAACCCTCTTACACTGTTGGTGGGAATGCAAACTAGTACAGCCACTATGGAGAACAGTGTGGAGATTCCTTAAAAAACTGGAAATAGAACTGCCAAACGACCCAGCAATCCCACTGCTGGGCATACACACTGAGGAAACCAGAATTGAAAGAGACATATGTATCCCAATGTTCATCGCAGCACTGTTTACAATAGCCAGGACTTGGAAGCAAGCTAGATGTCCATCAGCAGATGAATGGATAAGAAAGTTGTTGTACATATACACAATGGAATATTACTCAGCTATAAAAAAGAACATATTTGAGTCAGTTCTAATGAGGTGGATGAAACTGTAGCCTATTATACAGAGTGAAGTAAGTCAGAAAGAAAAACACCAATACAGTATATTAACAAATATATATGGAATTTAGAAAGATGGTAACGATGACCCTCTATGTGAGACAGCACAAGAGACCCAGATATAAAGAACAGACATTTGGACTCTGTGGGAGAGGGCGAGGGGGGGATGGTTTGAGAGAACAGCACTGAAACATGTATAGTATCATATGTGAAACACATCACCAGTCCAAGTTTGATGCATGAAGCAGGGCGCTCAAAGCCCTGGGATGACCCTGAGGGATGGGGTGGGGAGGGAGGTGGGAGGGGGCTCAGGATGGGGGACACATGTACACCCGTGGCTGATTCATGTCAGTGTATGGCAAAACCCACCACAATCATATAAAGCAATTAGCCTCCAATTAAAATAAATAAATTAATTAAAAAATAAAAGAAACGTACTATTTGTCATCTCACTTGTTTTATGAACTTAATAATGTTGCCCCTCAAAATTCCTTAACTAGAACCACCTATTTCAGTTAATTTAAATTATATAGTTATTCCAGCTATAAACCCTGTGCCTTTTTAAAATCATTTCATCTTTATTATATACTACACTTCCAAAGTCCATTAGTTATTCTCTTCTCCATATACCCAGTTCCAGGCCCCTTAAAAATGCTCAAGTGCATCATTAAAATTGTCTTGTAACTACTCACTCTTGCCAGATTACCCCTATTCAAAAACCTCACGCTGCTTCTAAATTGTCCAGCTATGTTTTTGATTAGGACACCCTGACCTGAAAGAAAAAGGAAAATGAACAGACAACAGCAGCAAAAACAGAAGGTTCCTGATGTTACCGACAGAGTAAGAATCAAAAGCTCCTCACTGAGCGGCTAAAAGAAAGAGCATTGGTTTCATATCATCATTCTAGTATTTATTAACTGATTATTCTCAGAGAAATTAAACTTTCTGAGACTTAATTTCTTCAAAAAGGCTAGTAACACCTAAAAAAAGCTCCTGCGCTAGTAAAGTGAGACTCTTCGCATGAGACTGTTTGGTAGAGCAGAAAGTCCAGGGATCAGGCTTTCTTCCTTCCTTACTCAGAGTAAGAGTAAGCCTGCTTTTCAGGTTACTTCCTGCAACTCCCACCCCCTTGCAATCTGAACTCGAACATTCCAGTTTCTCACAAACATGTGCATACCTATGTCTCATTTCTTCTTCCTGGTATTGATCGCACTTGGCCAAGTTCTCATCTTTCAAGATGCAGTTCAGGTGTTACCTCTCCTGTGACAGTTGCCCTAAGCCACCTGAGTCCTCTGAGCTGACAACAGCACATTTCAGAGTTTTCACATGCTCTGTGTCAAGAACTGCAAAGGAAGTGAATTTGTGTCTCCTCTCAAGCTCACAAGTTGGCCTGTCAGTCTCATGCTGGCAGAAAACAAGAGAATCCTGAATTAGAGACAACAGGCCTCATTAATCACAGCACAGCAAGCAACACAAGATTTATGCTCAGATTGGTTTTCCTTGCTCCTCTGTCCCATGGTGCAGAGGCAGAGAGCCCAAGCAGATACAGAGCAGGCAGTGGAATCTGGAGTGTAGAGAATCTGAATCTATTAATGGCCTCAGAGCAAACCCATCAACCTTAGTCCCCGAGGGAAGCGTTATCTTTGGTACACTGGACAATAAGCAAGTCCATGCCTTGCTCCACGTGGAGACGCCAACACTGTCTTCCAAGGCTTTCCCTCTATACAGTCTGGGAGAACACAAACGAGAACAAAAGGGCAGTTAGTTCTGCCTGTGAATTTTGCAGAAACCCGAGAGATCCATGGGGAACTGTCTCCCAACATTTTCATGGGCGTTTTCCCTTTGTTTCCAAGTTGAGGGAGAAGGACAGACATAGGACAGTGTCCCATTCTCAGTAGGATCTCCATGCCAATAAAAGGGATATCTGTTAAAGAGAGCCTGATCCAATCTCGTTTTCAAGATAGAAAATCTCCAAAGAAGAGCAAATGAAGGTGACAATACAAAGTAGGCAAGGTAAGTCCAAGTTGAGAGATGGTTCCAAATGTACATATTTTTCATTTTAAACTGGGGTGACTATAAATTATCTAAGGATATGCTTTTGACTCTAGTAACATCATAACTCCCAAATTTTTTTCTTTTATTTTTTTGTTGGAAAAGTATTGGCTTCATTTTGTTGTTGTTCAGTCACCAAGTCAGGTCCAACTCTTTGAAACCCCATGGACTGCAGCACACCAGGCTTCCCTGTCCCTCACCGTCTCTCGGAGTTTGCCCAAGTTCATGTCCATAGCATCAGTGATGTCATCCAACCATCTCATCCTCTGTCGTCCCCATCTCCTTCTGCCTTCAGTCTTTCCCAGCATCAGGATCTTTTCCAATGAGTCAGCTTTCCAAGTCAGGTGGCCAAAGAATTGAAGCTTCAGCTTCAGCATCAGTCCTTCCAAAGAGTATTTAGGGTTGATGTCCTTTAAGATTGACTGGTTTGATCTCCTTGCTTTCCAAGAATTCTCAAGAGTCTTCTCCAGCACCACAGTTTGAAAGCATCAGTTCTTCAGCACTCTCCCTTCTTTATGGTCCAGCTCTCATATTTGTACGTGACTACTGGAAAGACCATAGCTTTGACTATTTGGACCTTTGTCTGCAAAGTGATTTCTTGGACTTGTAACACACCGTCTAGGTTTGTCATAGCTTTCCTGCCAAGAAGCAATCATCTTCTAACTCCATGGCTGCAGTCACCATCCGCAGTGATTTTAGAGCCTAAGAAGAGGAAGTCTGTCACTGCTTCCACATTTTCCCCTTCTATTTGCCATGAACTGATGGGACTGGATGCCATGATTGTAGTTTTTTAAATATTGAGTTTTAAGCCTACTTTTTCACTCTCCTCCTTTACCCTCATCAAGAGGCTCTTTAGTTCCTCTTTGCTTTCTGCCATTAGAGTGGTATCATCCACATTATCTGAGGTTGTTAATATTTCTCCTAGCAATCTTGATTCCAGCTTGTAACTCATTCAGCCCAGCATTTTGCATGATGTGGCCTGCAAATTAAATAAACAGTATGATAATAAACAGCCTTGTCATACTCCTTTCTCAATCTTGAACCAGTCAGTTGTTCCATACAGAGTTCTAACTGTTGATTCTGGACCTGCATACAGCTTTCTCAGGAGACAGGTAAGATGGGGTAGTATTCCCATCTTTTTAAGAGTTTTCCACAGTTTGTTGTGATCCACACAGTTAAAGGCTTTAGCATAGTCAATTAAACAGAAGTAGATGTTTTTCTGGAATTCCCTTGATTTCTTTATGATCCAGCAATTGTTGGCAATTTGATCTCTGATTCCTCTGCCTTTTATAAACCCAGCTTGAACATCTGGAAGTTCTTGGTTCACATAATGCTGAAACCTAGCTTGGAGAATTTTGAGCATAACCTTACTAGCATGGGAGATGAGTGCAATTGTCTGGTGGTTTGAACATTCTTTAGTACCACCTTTCTTGGGAACTGGGTTGAGGATTGACCTTTTCCAGTCCTATGGCCACTGGTCAGTTTTCCAAATTTGCTGACAAATTGAGTGCAGCACTTCAATAGCATCATCTTTTAGGATTTTAAATAGCTCTGCTGGAATTCCATCACCTCCACTAGCTTTATTGGCAGCAGTGCTTCCTAAGGCCCACTTGACTTCACACTCTAGGATGTCTGGCTCTGAGTGACAGACTACACCATCTTAGTTACCCAGGTCATTAAGATCTTTTTCATCCAGTACTTCTGTGTATTCTTTTCATCTCTTCTTAATCTCCTCTGCTTCTATTAGGTCTTTACCATGTCTGCCCTTTATTGTACCCATCTTTGGATGAAATGTTCCTTGGATATTTCCATTTTCTTTGAGAGGTCTCTGTTGTTTTCCTCTAATGCTAATGCTGGGAAGAATTCGGGGCAGGAGGAGAAGGGGACGACAGAGGATGAGATGGTTGGAGGGCATCACTGACTCAATGGACATGCGTTTGGGTAAACTCTGAGAGTTAGTGATGGACAGGGAGGCCTGGCGTGCTGCGATTCACGTGGTTGCAGAGTTAGACACGACTGAGCGGCTGAACTGAACTGAAATTTGTATTCTGTTTGACTAAATTACTGGTTAAGCTTTTCAGTAACTGAGTTATGGATAATTATCTCGTTTATGTCAGGCAATCTCTTTGGCATATATAGTATTCCAGAACTAGATTATTATAGAACATACATTTGTAAGCAGCAATGTTTTGAAGTTAAGTGTCTTTAGGTGCCTTAGGGTAACATATGGTCTCAATTTGCAGTGTTGTGTGGAATATGATTCAGGGCCCTAAATGTACACATTTACCTCAATTTGTCTAAGGAGAGCTACAGTTTTCCCACGAGTTCTGTGAGTGATAAATCTGATCACATTTCCTTGATTGTGAAGAAAGAGCTAAATTAAGTGCTATACTTCCCCTAGACATATTATATTTTATGGTATTCATTTTGAGTAATAACTTTAGTTTTGGTTCCATTTTATCAAAACATGCTTATTTTTGCTTTCTAATATTTTATCTTTATATCTGCCATATTTCTTTGAAAGCTTCCATATATACATACACTGGACCTCAGTGCCTGGGCTCTAGAGTCAGAGAGTCTTCGTTCAAATCCCAGCTCTGCCTCTTACTGTGTAACTTTTAGAACATAGCCTCGTAGTGTTTGTTTTCTCATTTGTAAAACAGATTTTCAGAGTATCTTCATAGGGTCATTGTAGAATTAAGTGAAAGTGATGCGTGTAGAACAAGGACTAGCACTTAGTTATAAGTATTAGCTACTAATGACAATTTCACCCTTGTTGGATGTCAGCAATTAACTGCAAAATAGTAAAAACTAAAACAACAAACAAATAGACTGAGATATTCGGAAACAGGCAAAACAATAGAAAACTGTTAAATGTTTAGGGATGGGTTTTAAGTGTCATAAGATCTGAAGCTTATAGACTTTTTATTAAAAAGAAATTACAAATACAAATCAGAAATAAAAGTAGGTGCAAGTTGCTAACTTGTCTGAAAACTAATGACAGGTTGTTTGGTTTTTTTTTAACAACGGCAAAATAATACTGTCTCAACCTTGCTCAGAGATAATATTATCTGGCTGCAGTGATCTACATTATAATTTATTTCAAAGTTTGAAAATAAAATTACTTTCAGAGATTTTAAAGTAGCACTAAGGACTTCTGTTGATTTGTTCATAAACTTGTAGCTTTTGACAGACATAATGACTCCACTCTGGTCAGATAAGGAGTGAACATTGCTGTTCTCTCTTGCACACCCCTTTCCTTGACTTATTTTTCATTGGAGGATAGTTGCTTTACAAAGTTGTGTTGGTCTCTGCCTTACACCAACGTGAATCGGCCATAAGCATGTATATATATATAACGTCCCGGAGCACTGGGTTGGGCTCCCTGGGTTACACAGCAGCCCAGCCCTGACTATCGCTACGGTAACATGTATGTTTCAGCGCTACATTTGCAGTCATCCCACCCTCTCCTCCCCCTCTACTGGGCCCAAAGTCTGTTCTCTACGCCTGTGTCTCTATTCCTACCCTGAAAATAAGTTCATCAGCAGCTTTTTCTAGATTCTATATACATGCGCCAATGTATGTACCACTGCCAACTTGCAGAGGCAGCTGCATCCGTACATACCATCGAGAGTTGTAAGAAATCCGTTAGCAACAAGGGCTGGCACCCTATGTCCTCAAGCAAGTGGTGGACAGTGGCAGACTCGGGCCAGGCCTACTGTACTGGAATGAGTAGATCGAAAGGCTCAGTAGGGCTTCCCTGGTGGCTCAACAAAAATAAAACACAAAAGAATTTAGTTAATAATCACTACTCTGTGAGAGTTACATAGCTATGCAGTTTGGTCCCCAAAAGAGCTATGAACCCAGATTCCAGATGCTGGGGCACATGGCTTAAGCAGAATAAAGTCACACTTTCTGTGGTGTTAGTGCCACCCCTTGAGGACCACATAGCTGCCTCACTATCCGCATCTTACAGCCTGTAATGAAAGTGTACAAGTCAGTGACCCCAAAGTCTTAGGTGCCTCTAAGTGGATCTCTCACTCTGAGAAGACAGAAAAGCCTGCTGAACTTTCAAATGTGCCTCCATAAGCAAAAAAGGAGAAATAGGGAGCTGAACCTACGCAACCCAACAAGTATGCTAGGTCTGGTTGTCTTATTTGCATTGCTTCCTTGCTTGATTCCCTGGAGAAGGAAATGGCAGCCCACTCCAGTACTCTTGCCAGGAGAATCCCATGGACAGAGGAGCCTGGCAGGCTACAGTCCATGGGGTTGCGAAGAGTCAGGCATGACTGAGCAACTATCACTCACTTGCTTGATTTGGTGGCTTAACAAAGTGAATGCTGTGTTGCTCAAAACCAAGTCATCGTCCTTAAGAACGGCATTGGTGGCCCTGCCTTTCTCACCCCTTAGTGGTGAGGAAGGTGAATTTACATGATCATATCCAGCTCCAGAGCTTAGCACTGGATCTAGCATGTCGATGACTGAAAAACCAGTCATCAGTGCCCTTAGAGCATGTCCATAAACGCTTGTGTCAAATCTGAACACCTAATTGCCCATTCTGGCAACGGGTCAGGTTTATGACCTGTACAATAAAACTGATCTACAGAATACACATCGATTTCATCAGTCTTCAACTGTAACCTCCTGAGTAGCAGTTATTGGGCCAAGTACTTCTCTCTTATTACTGTCTCATGTATTACAACATAGTCATCAGTTTAATAATGGAAATGGTGTAGAAATCGTTAACTTCTGTCAATTACAGGCTAAGGTACGTCACAGGCAAGAATGTTCCTCAATAACAGGCTGCCCTCCTTAGAGAATGCATTATTGTGACTACTTGGGAAGTTTTTTGACACATTTCTAGGAATGGCAGGGGTTTTTCACTTTGCTGTAAGAGATGAAACAGGTATGAAAGGCAAACAGGGCAATACAAGGGAGCACCTCCTTCTGCTTCAGGGGAACCTCCTTGGCTCTTTGAATCTGAAAGCCTCTATATGCACCATACGGTTGAGAAGTCCCATAGAGAGCGATCAAAATCCAGAAAAAGACGCGATACAAATTTCTTGTTCTAAGGGCATTAGTAGTGTTTGGAAGCAATACAGGATCTGACTTGCTCAGTGTATATGTTGCACATTAAGAAAAAATCTTAGAGGTATATCCAGCGTGTGTCTGGGGATTTTTTTTAATAACATGCAAAATTAATAAGGAAATATTAGTTTTTCACATTTGAGGGGTTAATCATAAACAAGTTTTGGGCTTTATTTTAATGCCAATTATCACACTATTTGTTCTAGCCATCCATTTAGTCAGAAATTTTTGGAAACCCTTTGTTCCACTGTGAAGTATTAGTCAGGTGATAGAGTTTCATCCAAAACATCCAACAATAACACCTCTTATTTTTTCAGTAGGGTTTCCTTGGCCTTGTGAGCAAAACTTATAAATGTACAAAGCTTACAAAACTTATAGATAGAGTTCATAAGTAGGAGAATTAGAAGTATTTATGTGTCTTACTAAATCATTAAGTAGTAATTAATTTTTATTCTAGATACTCTAGGTTTAAAAACATTTTCCTTGAGGTTTTTATGTCAAAACCTCAGGTAATATGTGAATCATTTCTAAAGAATTTCTGATAAAAGCCTCTTGATTAATTCTAGAACTCAATGTCACCTTTGCCTTGTCCTTCGGCACCTTGGAAATTCACATTATTTTACAGTGAAAGAGAAAGTGGTGTGGGACCAATCATCTTTAACAAACTCTATTCTGAAATAATTTTATATTTGCAGAAGAATCACAAGGACAGGTCCCATATACTCTTCACCCAGTTTCTCCTAAGTTAAACAATCATGACACACTCATCAATACTAAGAAATTAACTTCAGTACAATACTATTAACTAAACTGAAGGCTTTATTCTAATTTCTTTATTTTTTCCCATTAATGTTCTTTTTCTGTCCCAAGATCCAATCCAGGACTGCCTGTTGATTTACTTACCGCGTCTCCTGTCTCCTCCTCCAAGGGAGATTCTCGATCTTTCTGTGTCTTCACATCCTTGACAGTTTTGAGCAGTGCTTGTCAGGAGCTTGTAGACTGTCCTTCGGGTTGTCTGATGCTTTCCAATGACTAAACTCGGGTAATGGATTTTGGGGAAGAACACCATAGAAGTGAAGTGCTTTTCCCCCTGTGCCATTTCAGGGGGTGCACGCTGTCCGGGTGACTCATTTCAGGTGATATGAACGTTGACCACTTGATTAACGTGAGTGCCCAGGGCTCTCCGCCCAGCAGTTATCGATCTTTCCCATCGTCTCTCCAACCCACCCTCAAGAGGAAAGGGGCCAACTCCGTCTCCCAGAGCGAACAATATCACACAATTCGTGGGCATTAATAAAATGACTTCGGTAAACTAAGAAATATTTAGAGAAAATATCTTGAGGCTATGCAAATATTCTCTTTCTTCTTAAAGTTGCATCTACTAAAATTAGCATTTATCAGTGGATCTTGCCTGCAGCAGTTATTACTATGGTGTTCTAACGGTGATTTTCTATTTCCTTCATATCTTCTGCATTTATTGATTGGAATTCATTGGTAAGGATCCAATATTTTGGTCACCTGATGCAAAGAGCTGACTCATTGGAAAAGACCCTGATGCTGGGAAAGATTGAGGGCAAAAGGAGAAGGGGGCGACAGAGGATGAGACAATTGGATGACATCACCACTCAGTGGACATGAATCTGAGCAAACTCCAGGAGACAGTGAAGGACAGGAGAGCCTGGCGTGCTGCAGTCCATGGGGTTGCAAAGCATCAAACACAACTTAGCGACTGAACAAAACAAAATCTGTAAGGAATATCCCTTCCCTCCATCTATTTGTTCATTAATTATTTAGTTACTCATTTATTTAAATATGAACTTAGACATGTTTATTTCTCTAGGTTATAATGTCACACTATTTTTATTTATTATGCTGCTCAAATTATTCTGCTTTAGCCATTCCATCTATTTTACTTTGGTTCCCGTGTCCTTTTGACATACCCCTACCTTCATTTTTTGACTTTTTCTCTTTTTTTGACCTTACTTTCTGAAACTATATAAGATGCTCCAGAATCTTACACTTCTTTGCCCCAGACTGAGAGTCAGTCATTTCTCTAAGGAAACTTGATCCCTTTTACTGAAGAATGGTATATAGAAGCCAAGATCTGGGAATTAGATATATCTGTTGCGACTGGAGTGTCACTCTTTCTAGGCTCTGTTAGTAGACAGGTCTAAGAAATCTATGTACGTATACCAGCCCACATACACACATACCTATATTTATTTCCTTATTTATAGTACATAGCATTCAAATAAATGAGCTCACTATGATTTTACCAACTCTAATCTAGAACCATAGGGTTCATGTTAGGCTTTTCCTTGACCTCTCTAACGCCTTTGTAACTTCCTTCTCTGGCGGTGAGAAATCTGGCTCTCATTATCTGCATAGTTCATCCCTAGCATATAAATAGTGTAGTTTCAGAATTGCTGAAATACTGTTGTAAGAAACAAATCTACCAATCAGAGAACTGCTTGTGAAGAGTTCTTTTCTTTTGTCTTTAGAGTTAGATTATGCAACCAAAACACTACTTTCCAATGTTCTTAGGGTCATATTATCTCTAACCCCTTCAGTGTAGTTAAGTCATACACTCATTGTACAGTTAAATTAATTTGTCACAGTTTTGGGTTCTCCCAATATCTTGGGTTCTCCTAACTCAAAATTCTAGTTGATTTTTTTTAATTTACATATAGTAAATTTCACCCTTTATAGTGTACAGTTCTATGGGTCTTGACAAATGTATAAAGTAATCTACCTGACACAACAGTACATGCAGATCAAATTCATTATCTTAAAAATCACCCTTTGTCAGACCCAAGCAATTCTAAAATCCCTCTGATAGCCTCAGTCTTTCACTTGGACACATCTCACAGAGTTCTAGAGTAGCAAGCAAGCATCCTAAGGATAGAGTAAAAAAAAAAATGAAAACACAAAAATATTTTATAGGAATAATGGCCACATTTGCTCAAAAATGAACTTTAGAATGTTATATTAGCATTGTTCTTATTTATCTGCAGAGCAGAGAATGCAATCTGCTACACAGAACTTTGTTTGCTATGTACACTTTGAGAGAATCACCGGAAATAATGTTAGGAAGGAAAACTTTTCCCTTCCTCCCTTCTAGGTCCTTTGACTGGTTTAAGAATTAAATTGACAAAGACAGATTAACAGCAGAAAAGCAAATTTAATTTTCTATGTACGGGATCTCCTAAAAATAGGAGACTCAAAGAAGTGACCAAAGCAGGCAAATTTTATACCATTTAAACAAGGAAACAATACATTTGTGAAGAACTGACAAGAAAAGGGTTTGGGCTTGGGGGAGCAAATGATTGGTTTGCTTACAAATTGAAACATGGTTTGTTTACACAGCCTTCAGTTCAGTTCAGTCACTCAGTCGTGTCTGACTCTTTGCAACCCCATGAACTGCAGCACGCCAGGCCTCCCTGTCCATCACCAACCCCCGGAGTCTACCCGAACCCATGTCCATCGAGTCAGTGATGCCATCCAACCATCTCATCCTCTGTCGTCCCCTTCTCCTCCTGCCCCCAATCCTTCCCAGCATTAGGGTCTTTTCCAATGAGTCAACTCTTCGCATGAGGTGGCCAAAGTATTGGAGTTTCAGCTTCAACATCAGTCCTTCCAATGAACACCCAGGACTGATCTCCTTTAGGTTGGATTGATTGGATCTCCTTGCAGTCCAAGGGACTCTCAAGAGTCTTCTCCAACACCACAGTTCAAAAGCATAAATTCTGTGGCGCTCAGCTTTCTTCACCGTCCAACTCTCACATCCATACATGACCACTGGAAAAGCCATAGCCTTGACTAGACGGACTTTTGTTGGCAAAGTAATGTATCTGCTTTTAAATATGCTATCTAGGTTGGCCATAACCTTCCTTCCAAGGAGTAAGTGTCTTTTAATTTCATGGCTGCAATCACCATCAGCAGTGATTTTGGAGCCCCCAAAAATAAAGTCTGACACTGTTTCCACTGTTTCCCCATCTATTTCCCATGAAGTGATGGGACCAGATGCCATGATCTTAGTTTTCTGAATGTTGAGCTTTAAGCCAACTTTTTCACTCTCCTCTTTCACTTTCATCAAGAGGCTCTTTAGTTCTTCTTCACTTTCTGCCATAAGGGTGGTGTCATCTGCATATCTGAGGTTATTGATATTTCTCCTGGCAATCTTGATTCCAGCTTGTGTTTCTTCCAGCCCAGCATTTCTCATGATGTACTCTGCATATAAGTTAAATAAGCAGGGTGACAATATACAGCCTCGATGTACTCCTTTTCCTATTTGGAACCAGTCTGTTGTTTCATGTCCAGTTCTAACTGTTGCTTTCTGACCTGCATACAGGTTTCTCAAGAGACAGGTCAGGTGGTCTGGTATTCCCATCTCTTTCAGAATTTTCCACAGTTTATTGTGATCCACACAGTCAAAGGCTTTGGCATAGTCAATAAAGCAGAAATAGATGTTTTTCTGGAAACACAGCCTTGTCAGCCCTAAATTCTGTTTGCAGCGATCAGCATCTCTGTCTACTTCCTGGTACAGGAAAGGATCTTTAACAAGGGAGATTTAGCTCTTGTTTCTAGAGGGACAAAGGAAAACAGCTTGTACTTCTTACACCAGCTGTTCCTTAAGTAACCTTAATTCAAAATAAGCAATATGCCAAGGTGGCATACTCTGGGGTGGGTGTTCTGCTTAACTTCAATAATATTTAGATCGCTATCAGTTTTACCTATTAGTATCTGACTGAGCTCTAGGGAAGTGACTCAAAATCAAACTCTTTAATTTTCCTGTTTTCCCATGTTTATTGCTTTGATTCAACTCCTTATCATCTCTCATCTAAACTGTTAAAAATAATTTCCTACCTGGTTTCCCTCAGGCAAGTGTCTCCTAACTGAAAAATACCTGCCCACAAACTCTCTGAACATATCCTCTTTAAATCCAAATCTGATTATGTTTTTCCCTCAGTTAAAAACCCATGCCAATATACCTGGACAAAACTAATTCAAAAACATACATTCACCCCTATGTTTATAGCAGCACTATTCACAATAGAGCATATTCCAAGACATGGAAACAACCCAAATGTCCATCAGTGGATGAACAGAGAAAGAAGATGTGATACATATATACAGTGGACTGATGCTTAGCCATGAAAAGAATGAAATGATGCCATTTGCAGAAGCTTATCATACCAAGTGAATCAGTCAGAAACAGAAGGATGGATGCCACACACTATCCCTTATATGCGGACTCTAAAATGTGGCACAAGTGAACCCATCCTCAGAACCGACTCAGACTCACTGACGCTGAGAATAGACTAGGGGTTGCCAGGGGTGGGGAGGAGGTGCAGGGAGAGGGAGGGTCTGGGGTTGGGGTCGGCAGACGCAAACTATCACATGCAGACCGAAGAAGCAAGGGCCTGCTGTATAGCAAAGGGGACTCTATTCAGTCTCCTGGGATAAACCATAATGGAAAAGAACACACAAGAAGGATGTATAAATGCATATAACTGTGTCACTTTGCAGGACAGGAGAAATTAGCACAACATTATAAATCAATTACACCTCCAGTTGTTTTTTTTTAATCTGTTAAAAAAAAAAAAAAAAAAACCTCATTCCAGTTGCCAACAGGAAGATCCCCAGCTCCTGAACACGGCAGCCATGCGACTCACTGACCTTTCAGCCAAACCACGCCCTCCTCACACACACCCTTCTGGCTAGAAAGTCCTCCAAGTTCCCCGCACAGACTCACCGGCTTCCCCTCCGCCTTTCCACGCTGCTCTCTCCTTGCGAACACGAACCTGTCCTTCCAAACCCAGTCAGATTTTACCTCCTCTGGAATCTTGCAACGTTCCTGAAAGTGAATTCACTTTTTTTTTTTTCCTGCTTTTTGTGTTCCCATGGCCCTTTCATAGAATACTGTGTTGCATAGTACTTATTAATATTTCCCTTTTTTGTAAAGTTTCATCTTCTTAAAGAAAGGATACTGCCTTTCACCTCTGATAACATCCCTAAGACTTAAAATGCCAGACTTGTATGAATTCATATGTTGTGAACGTGAATTTAGACAATCATACCAAAAATAAAATGGCAGAACCCTCCGGAAGGCTCTCCTCACCTGTCAGTTCCCTCTCTTCCCTCAGATTGCTGGCTGCATGATGGGGATAGAAGAGCAAGGCCTCCAGGCACACTCCGCGCCGCTCCAGAGGCACACTCCGTCTGTGTCTGAGGGGAAGCTGGACACGTGCACACTCATCACTCAGAGAAACTCTGTCACCTGTAACTGTGGAGCTATGTCCTGTCAAATTTACCACGCAGCTAGCCACGATGATTATTTTAAAAGCCTTTGGGCAATACATACTTTTTCTTTCTGATTAAATGTAAGAGACACCTAGGCATCATTGGCCACATACTAAAACCATCTCTTAGAACGGGCTATTTTCAGGAAAGTTTCAACAATGACTTATTTTGCATGTTTCATATTGATCCATGCTACTTTAAACAGAAAATCATATTTTCCAATCTTATCTCTCAGTTATATGAATACATCTATATTAGGGTTTCCCAGAGAAGTGGAATCAATAGGATCAATATGTAACTATACACATATACCTAGAGAGAGAGGGAAACAGATTTACCATAAAGAATTGGCTTATGTAATTATGGAGACTGAAAAACACCAAGATATATACTCTGAAGAACCGAGAATCAGACCAGCGGGATAATTTCCAGTCTGAGTCGAAAGGCCTGAGAACTAGCAGACTCAATGGTTTCAGCTCTCAGAGCTCCTAATTTAAGAGAAGAAGAAGTTAAGTTCTAAAGGCGAGACCTGTCGGGCTGCAGACTGCAGAGAGAGCAGACCGCTAGCACAGGGGGAAACGCAGAGTGCCGCGACGCAACCAGAGACTGCCGCGTTGAGAAAGGATGTGCTTGCCTTCAGGGGCTTCTAAAATGGCTGGGGTTACTGCGAAATCACCGCTGCCTCTGCTGGAGACTGCTATACACCAACAGTGCTTTAAATGAGAAAGTGGCACTATCTGAGACCTGAGTTAAAATACAAATTTTGTGATACATGCTTCCCTGGTGGCTCAGATGGTAAAGAATCCCCCTGCAGTGTGGGAGACCTGGGTTCGATCCATGGGTCAGGAAGATCTCCTGGAGAAGGGAAAGGCTATCCACTCCAGAATTCTTTCCTGAAACACATGGACAGAGGACCCTGGTGGGCTACAGTCCATGGGGTCACAAAGAGTGAGTGACTAAGCACAGCACCGACAGTACTGCTGATGTCATAGACCCTCTTTTTCAGCTTTTGGAGACAAGCAACTCACCCTGGTGCTGTCTACCCTGTCTCCATTCTTTCTCATCTGTAGTTACTTAAGAACACTGCTATGTTCAAAATTGCTATCAGTTTTTAAGTAGGGTTTCTTAAAGTGGCACAACTAACAATACACCCATTCAATTTTCCACCATTTAATGTTAAAATCACCAATATCATTGGTTTATGATACCTCTTACATTATTGTTGGGTAAAATTTAAACATAAATGGATATTAACTTTGCCTCTAGACAAAATTGGGTTGCAAATTACTTGAATAAAACACAATATAGTATTATACTCATTTTGCAGCCACAACAATCAAAATGGCATCTAGCAGAGGAATAAAATACAAGCAATTTGACAATGATTTTTGAAGGCATGAGCCAGATAAGTAATTAATATGATCCAGCGGTTTCGTCTGGTGTCGCTTCCAAGTCTGTCATCCCTTTGCACTCCCTTTGGAACAAATAAGAGGACACAGGAGGACTCTCACCTTTATCTTCCCCACGCTGGGAGCGCCCTCCCTTCTTCACGAATCCCCTCCCGACAACACGGACTTCTATGGGGTCACAGCATTCAGGATGAGTAGAGTGATCCTTAAGGAAGCTCTGAATGGACGTCAAGATGTGACTGTATCTTTTGCCCATTTAGTCCTGGATCTTCAGATGAATTGGCATATCAGATAATCAGTTAAGTCGGTCAGTTGTGTCTGACTCTTTGCATCCCCAGGGACTGCAGCACGCCAGGCCTCCCTGTCTATCACCAACTCCTGGAGTTTACCTAAACTCATGTCCATTGAGTCGGTGATGCCATCCAACCATCTCATCTTCTGTCATCCTCTTCTCTTCCCGCCTTCAGTCTTCCCAGCATCAGGGTCTTTCCCAATGAGTCAGTTCTACCTCCTCAGGTGGCCAAAGTATTGGAGTTTCAGCTTCAGCATCAGTCCTTCCAATGAACATTCAGGACTGATTTCCTTCAGGATGGACTGGTTGGATTTCCTTGCAGTCCAAGGGACTCTCAAGAGTCTTCTCCAACACCACAGTTCAAAAGCCTCAATTCTTCGGTGCTCAGCTTTCTTTATAGTCCAACTCTCACATCCATACATGACTATTGGAAAAAACACAGCTTTGACTAGACAGACCTTTGTTGGCAAAGAAATGTCTCTGCTTTTTAGTATGCTGTCTAGATTGGTCATAGTTTTTCTTCCAAGGAGTAAGCATCTTTTAATTTCATGGCTGCAATCACCATCAGCAGTGATTTTGGAGCCCAAAATAGTAAAGTCTGTCACTATTTCCATTGTTTCCCAATCTATCTGCCATGAAGTGATGGGACCAGATGCCATGATCTTAGTTTTCTGAATGTTGAGTTTTAGGCCAACTTTTTCACTCTCCTCTTTCACTTTCATCAAGAGGCTCTTTAGTTCTTCTTCGTTTTCTGCCATAAGGGTGGTGTCATCTGCATATCTGAGATTTTTGATATTTCTCCTGGCAATCTTGATTTCAGTTTGTGCTTCCTTCAGCCCAGCGTTTCTCATGATGTACTCTGCATATAAGTTAAATAAGCAGGTGACAATATACAGCCTTGATGTACTCCTCTCCCTGTTTGGAACCAGTCTGTTGTTTCAGTCTGGGCTTCCCTGGTGGCTCAGCTGGTAAAGAACCTGCCTGCAATGCAGGAGACCTGGGTTAGATCCCTGGGTTGGGAAGATCCCCTGGAGAAGGGAAAGGCTACCCACTCCAGTGTTCTGGCCTGGAGAATTCCATGGACTATGCAGTGCATGGGGGTGCAAAGAGTTGGACACGACTGACAGACTTTCACTTCACTTCACTTCTGTTGTTCCGAGTCCAGTTCTAACTGTTGCTTCCTGACCTGCATACAGGTTTCTCAGGAGGCAGGTCAGGTGGTCTGGTGTTCCCATCTCTTGAAGAATTTTCCACAGTTTGTTGTGATCCACACAGTCAAAGGCTTTGGTGTAGTCAATAAACTAGAAGTAGATGGGAGGGATATAGATAATGTTAAAGGAAGGTGATAAGAAATTCCTCAAATTAACAAAAATCTACTCTGGGCAAGTCACTCTCTCCAGGGGATGCAATATGGGTCTGTCGGCTTGGGAGTCTCTGTGGGGCAAGGAATACATGGGAGTCTCCCCTGTACCTTGTACCCTGGACCCATGGTGTTGCCACGTTGTCTTACTTCTTCTGCAGACAGAGATTCCAATGCTAAGTAGCGTTCTGGGCTGGTACATTTGCTGACTGTCATCTGTGTGTGCAAACGTCTAAAGGAGAAGCAGCCGAGAAGTAAAGATGGGCAGAGCAGCCTCTCGAGGGTGGGCCTGCCCGTCTGTAATCTCATGCCCTTCTCCTCAGGGGGTCCCTCTCTCTGATGCCCTGGGGCCTGTGGGGAAAGTACTGTCAACTATTTTGCTTTAAGATGCATCTGATTTTTCCCTGCAATATATTCCTGCAGGTCTCAGTTATTCAGTTTGAAATAACAACCCAAGGGGTCTAGCCTTCTCTGCAACAGTAGCCATCACAGAACTCGTCTCGTGATTCTTCCAGTTTGTAACAGGGAGAGGTAAAAACACACACACATGCCCCTCCAAAATAAAGATAGCAATTCTTGGAAAACAGCATAACCTCAACCTGCAAGGTGGAAGATAAATATTTTTCTTACCAGCCACAGACTTTGCAAAACTATTAATAGCAATATCACAATGAAATATTTAACATTTTTATTTTGCAAACCAGTTCTAATTCCTTTCTTTCATCTCCAACTCACACTTTCAGTTTTACCCAACCAACCTGCTGGGACTGAAAAATAAACTCCTTGCCAAAATTAGTAGCCGCTTGCTTTTCCGTAAAAAGCCCCAGTAGAAACTCTGAAACTTGTTTCTGTAAGGTCTAAAATTAACTTTTGGTCAACAGATAGATAGTCTACTCACATTGTCTTTTTTTTCCTTCTTTTTCTCGGTGGGGTGGGGGACGGGGGGAGGGCGGTATACAGTTTCTTTCTTCCAATTATAAAATCATGTTTAAGTTTCAGTAAGTGGTCATGTTTTCTACCTCATGGAGAAAGCCAATCTGTAGACAGAGGGAATTAAAGGACAAAGGAAAAGAGTCCTGTGGGCATTGCTGAGCCTGGGGCTCGCTGTCTCCAAGGCCCGGCTGAACTTCTGCCCTTCTTAAACACAACCGATTGTTCTCCTCTTTTTATCTCACCAGATACCATCTTATTTCTCTTTCTTGTTCTCAGTCGCTCAGTTGTGTCCAACTCTTTGCGACCCCATGGACTGTAGCCCGCCAGTTTCCTCCGTCCATGGGATTCTCCAGGCAAGAGCAGGACTGGGTTGCCATTTCCTTCTCCAGGAGATCTTCCTGACCCAGGGATTGAAGCTGCATTTCCTGTGTCTCCTGCAATGACAGGCCCATTTTTTACCACTGAGCCACCTGAGACGCCCCAATTTCTTGCTAAATAAGGCTTAATTCAAATTTTCTTTATGTCACTTAAAAGCAAAGGAACTCTCACTAGTAGACCAAACTAACCAAAACAGAGACAAATCTTGTTCCAGATCACCTGGTCCTGTTTAAGAAAAAACAGCCATTAACTCCACCTTTATCATCTGCAGAGTGTTACAGAGTGTTAACTCAGAATATTCGTTGGGTCGCTTTCTGTGCAGGTCCCTCTGCCTTTCCGCTCGCTCTTGCTCCTCCTCCAGGGCAGCAGAGCAGAAGCAAAGAGACCTGAGCGGAGCTTCTGAGATCTGAGCTTGCGGCTCCCCCTCCCTCAGATGGAAGGGAGAAGCCGGGGAGGCAGGACAGCTGGCGAGAGCAGGTCCCAGACAAAGCGAAGGCAGTGGGGAAAGGGGAAAGCAGCCCTCGCAGAGGGAGGAGCGCCTTTCATCGGTTTTTCCCTAGTTCCTGTGGGTGAAGGGATTCTAACTGCTTCCTGTTTGGTGTTGCCTGATTCACACTGATTTTTGTTCAAATAAACTCTGGAAAAAAAATTTTTTTTTTTAAATCCACAAAAAAACCAGAAACACCTTCTGTCTTCAATGTCAGCAAGTAGAATAGAAGGGATGGCGTGACCAGTGGGCTCGGGTCAGCCCCGCCCCTTGTCGCCACCCAAGGACAACCCAGGACTCCAGACCCGGTGACCTCCCAGTGCCTCCACACGAGGAGTGCTGCCTGCACACCTTGGGAGGGGATGGAGCCGTGAAGGGCACACCCGGCCCCTGATGAGTGGGGCAAGAACGGAACCACGGGGCGTGTCTCTGTGCGAAACACCGATGACCTGGTGGAGGGGAAAGGCAGTGCCCCGGGCAAAGGCAGAGCCCAAAATGCCAACCGCCCCTCTGCGAGACTAAAGCCCCCTCCAAGTGAGACGTTTGTTCAGTCGCATCTCTGCAAAACTAAAGCCTCCTCCAAGTGAGACGTTTGGGCTTACCCATGAAAGGTTATAACTCATCCCAGAAGGACGAAACAGAGACCCAAACAGTAGTTGGTTTCAAAATAGAAAGCTGTAAGTAAAAGCTGGTCTCTGCTTTTCATCTCTCTGCTTGCCCAGCTGTCTTCAGCACCCACCATTCTGTAAGAATTAGCTCTGACCTCAGTTTGCCAGTCCCAAGTCAAGGGCTACTTCCTTCCCTCCTCTGCCTTTCTGGGGTTTCCCAAGGGCAATTTCTTCTCCATTTGTCATATCAAGGATGATTAATACAAACACAGGGTTTTGTGAGAACATTCCAATCCTGTCCTCAGATTCACACCCCAAGAGCAGCAAAACCACATGGAATCTCCCCGTTGAAAAATACAAACTTGCACTTATCTATGACCTATGCAATATGTATGTACAGTAAACAGGAGCTATGACAGCAAAGGTCACCCTTGCCAACATTACTGAGAGGCTTCTGTTTCAACATCCTAATTCATTAGTGGCAAGTTCCTCGGAGTTTCAGGTTTTATGCTGGACAGCCTCTCCTGTTTTCCAAAGAAGACTTCTAACCTCCTTGTTTACCTCTCTTGTCTTGTCGTGTATTTTTCTCGACCACCTTCCCTCTTAGTTTCCTGGAACCCATCATTCCATATCAGCAACCTGCAGATCATGTTTCATTTCTTTTCCCAGATTTTTGGGGTGTTGGCAAGACAACTGAAAAGAAAGGGCCAGCTGACTTGATTTTCGTATGAGAAAATAAGAGAAAAGATGGCAACAAATGACATTATTCCCCCATGGTTAAGTGAGGCAAGTGGGAAAGCATCCTCCTCTGTGAGCTAGGAGGTGTGGGTTCTCTTCCTAAGTCTGCTACTGACAGCTGTGTGGCCTCCAGGAAAGGATGTACTATCCCTAATTATTCACAGAATCACATACAGTTTGAGCTAGAGTAAGGACCAACCTCTCATTTCATAAGAGACTCATAAGTCCAAAGTGATTTACCTGTACTAGACAAAGTACTAGACAAAGGGAGAATGAATTTGTGCAGGAACACTGAAGGACTTAGAGGTAAGAAAGAGTATAACTCATTTGAAAAACAAAATTGTAATCCTTCGGGAAACAGTCCACCTCCTGAAGTTAGATGGGATATGAAAGCCAGTCCTCCTGTGTATCAAAATGGGGATGACTGTATTGCTGCAAGTGGTGACAGAAACGAGGAACTTAATTCCCTGAGACATTTAATTTCGGGTAGAAGACTGACATTCAGGTAAAATCTCCTGAAGGCAGTGAGTAATCCTAGGTTCTAAGTGGTCATGAGAAAACTGAAACGCCAATGTAAATATCACAGATTCAGTAATTAGAGTAAAATAGCAAACTGAACCATTAAAGAAGAGAGATGAACAAGTCCAAGATTATACTGAACTTCGGTAGAAACAGAAATTGTCAGAAAAACTAGAAGCAGTGGTCATGGAAGTAACAGGAAAGCCATATTGGAAGCTCACAGATTTGGAGAGAAAGGTAGCATCGCCATTTGCTGAGCTGTAAAGCACTATGCTCTGCATTTTGCCATCTTTCCTCATTTAATTGTCAGAGCAGCCTGGAAGTACATATTGTTCTTCTCATTCTACAAAGGAGAAATCTATAGCTCAGAGAGGTTACATGATCTGTCTACGGTCAGGGCTAATTCCAATCAGTAGAGCTTGCTCCAATTCAGATTAATCCAGCTGACCCCCAAACCAGGCGGAGTTTCCTTAACTCTCTCTCCCCTTTCACTTAGCTGCGACATGGTTTAGAGACAGAAGGACTTCCCTGGTGGCCCAGCATTGAGAGCCTGCCTGCCAACGCAGGACACATGGGTCTGATCCCTGCTCCACGAAGGTGCCACGTGCCGCAGGGAAACCAAGCCTGGCGCCGCAGCTACTGAGTCCCCTGCTGTGACTACTGAAGACCCCCTGCCCTGCAGCCGGCCCTGCAGCCCGCGCTCCCCAGCAAGAGACGCCCCGAAGGGAGACGCCTGCGCGCCCCAAGCGGAGAGCAGCCCCTCTCGCTGCAACTGGAGAAAGCCCAGGTGCAGCACCGAGGACCGCACAGCCGCAAACCAGGAAATGAATAATAAAGGCACAAAGCCAGAAGGAGCAGGCCTGGGAGCAACAAAATGCTGATTTAGTTCCTTGGGTTTCTTGCTGATATCCTGAGAATAGACATGGCATGCAGCTCATTTTTTCCCCCCAAAAAATATGTTTCTGTATTTACACAAGCTTGCTTATTTTCCTCATCTATTCTCCATCTCCCTAGAACTCACCTGCACATCTCCAGCTTTCCTTTTGATTTCTCAACATCTTCCTCTACAAATTGTTCCTTCTTTCTCCTATACACTGAAGGATAAGTAGCTATGGCCTCATCCTGAGTGGAGAGGGACTGAAAAGGTTTAAGTGAAGGAGCTCCTCTATCAAACTGACATTTTAGAAAGACCCATAAAGAGAATTATAAAGAGGCATTTCTCCCTGCGCTCATCCTCAATACGTTCCTCTCTGAATGACTGAGCTTCGTCTTCACTGGGGTAATTCCTGGCCACGGGAGAGTCAGAAATGTCCATAGACCTCCGGTCTGGTTTTTGTTGCTGTTTGCTTCTGTCACTGCCAATCAGGTTCTCTGTCTCCTGTATTCTCTGCCAGGCCTCTCTGTCCGTCACCAACTCCCGGAGCTTGCTCAAACTCGTGTCCACGAGTCAGTGATGCCATCCAACCCTATCATCCTCTGCCATCACTTCCCTTTTTATCTGATTCTTTTCTATTGTAAAAACCCCCACTGCTAAACTCACCCCTCGGTCCTCCTTTGGGATCTCCCATTCCAAAATTTTATCTTCATATGCTGCAGTCAGAGTTTTTAAAATGCTTTTCATTTACTGAAATTGCACTCTCCCCAGGGGAAATGGATTTTCTGAACTTACTCAATCATTTTTGTATATTTCAATTACATCACGATCCCAGGATGACGCTGGAATCCCTGTGATCCCCACCATCCCTTCTGGACAATTATGCCTCTCGCGCTCATGTTAAACCCTGCCTCCTACCCTTCTCTTCACTGTCACGCACAAAAGCCATTCTCACTTCCTTTAACTCAAAACTTCTAGCTTTTACCTCATCCCCAACTCCTGTCATCACTCTGAGTGAAACAAAGCTAATTTATCCAATTTTTGCTCATTAGATTCATCGCCTCCTTTTCCCTACAGACCTCTCCTCAACTTTCAGGTAACGCACTCATTTCCAGGGCTACATCCTGGGGCCTTGTTGGCAGATGCAGTCACTTCCCGCCTAAAAGGATAAATGCAATGCCTTTAAAACTACACCGTCTTGTTTTTCCAGTTCGCTTTGTCTATTACATTCAACCCAACAGATCCTGCCCATCATCGAGATCTTGAGTTGATGAATTCCTCTAATTGTTTATCAACCATTCTTCTCTTCCCTCACCATTCTCCTTAGATTGAGAGAGTTATGCTGACCAAAAGAAAGAAAAAAATATGTCAATTCAAAATGAATTTATTTCACTGGGAGATTACAAGTAATTTGGCAGCAAGCCCTTCTGTTTCTCCCCACCAAATGCTTAAAGCCGTGAGCCGTGAACGCTGTTAGCTGCTTTCTCTCCTGCACAATGTAAGCGTTGTACAGCTCCGTCCCTTCTGACCGTTCCAAGGGCTCAATGCCTATAATTACCTTTTTTCACTTTTGCATCATCAGTGTTTGCCTCTTCAGTAGATCAATCCCCACTACAATACCCATGAGCTTCTGTTGTTCACCTTCAAAAATTTCATTAACATTTAATGCAGTTGACTTCCTTTAGCTTCAGACAATTTCTGCTCATGGCTGATGTGACTATGTGTTAGTTGCTCAGTCGTGTCTGACTTTTAATGATCCCATGGACTGCAGCCTACCAGGTCCCTCTGTTCATGGGATTTCCCAGGCAAGAACCCTGGAGTGGGTAATCATTCCCTTCTCCAGGGGATCTTCCAGACTAAGGGATTGAACCTTGGTCTCCTGTATTGCAGGCAGATTCTTTACCATCTGAACCACCCAGGGAAGCCCAATGTAATCTAATTTCCCTTCTATCCTCTTTGCTGGCATATTCTCCTGCTCCAGATGTTTTCAAGTGTTGTAAATATTGGCGAGCCTTATGTCTGTCCTTGGCTCTCTTCCCCTTTTAACTGATAGTCTCTCACTGGATAATCTCTTCCAGCCTCATGATTACTAAAAACTCCCACAGCCACATATCTAACCTCTGACAATTCCTTTTGGACATCAAAGAAGCATCTCAAACTTCAAGTTGCCAAATCAGAACTCTAGTCTTCTCCTTTCCCCCCGAATTAACAGTAAAAGGTTAACTCAGCAGGCCTGAACTGCCTAAACCTGCCTATTCCAAAGGTCTTTCAGGCTGGCTCTTTATTGCTCTGGTAAGACAGTTCATGGGGCTTCCCAGGTGGCTCAGTGGTGAAGAATCCACCTGCCAATACAGGAGACGCGGGTTTGATCCCTGGGTCAGGAAGATCCCTGAAGAAGAAAATGGAAACCTGCTCCAGTGTTCTTGCCTGGACAAATCCCACGGACAGAGGAGCCTGGTGGGCTACAGTCCAGGGGGTCACTAAGAGCTGGACACGACTCAGCAGCTAGGACAATCTAAATGAACAACGACATATACCGGTTAATCACAGTGTCCAAACACTGTTCTGGGTACTGGAGTGCCAAGCACCCTACTTCCATGGGGCTTTGGTCAAGTAGGAAGAGAAAGACAGTAATCGAACACACAAAAATAAGTTAATTATATAGCATATTAGAAAGTAATCAGCGCAAGGGAAAAAAGATGGGGCATGTCAAAGAAGTCTCTAATTAAAAATGAGCGATCAGGGCAGGCTTCATCAAGTATGCAACATCTGAGGAAAGACTTGGCAAGAATGTTGGAGTACTGTCTAGAAGAATACACAGAATACATAACTATGAGAAAAGTATTTGTAATAGAAGGAACAGCAGCTGCAAAGGCCTTTAGGATGGTGGGTGTCTAGCAGTTTCAAGGATGAGGAAAAGATAGATGTGGCTGCCATGGGAATGAATGAGTTGAAGACTGAGAGGAAATGAGGTCAGAGAGATAAGGAAAGGCAGACGATAGAGTCTTCCAGGCCATTATAAAGAACCCTCAACTCCAACCAAACTGCCAGCACTTACATTTCCTACATGTACATAGCCATTCTTATTGCCACAGGTTTGTCTCTCTTGCCTAGGAGGATTTTCCTGCTTATCCAAAGCCTACCAGGCCCAGATTATCTCTCCCTCCCTTTATAACACCTTCCAGAACTCTGGCAGCCTGCAGTGACTTTTCACGTTTTATCATGCAGTCGATACTCGACATATTTGTCTTTTTCACTGTCTCCCTAACTTGTCAATGTCTTTGTAACAATATCTCATCTTGAGGATGATGATAATAATTATGTTAATTCATAATGATGATCATGACTCTACTTACAGCTTTGATTGGCAATAATGTTTTCTGTTGCCCCTCTGCCCCACCAATGAAAGAGGAAGATCTCCATACAATTAGAGTTAATATATGCAAAGCATCTAACATCTAAAAGACACTCAATAAATAGCAAATTTGATTAATCATACCCTAAAATTAATTATTCCCATCAATGTTGCATCTAACTGGCAAGTGAAGAAGACCAATTATTTCATCATCAAAAGTATCTATTAAACACGAGCAATTATTGACCAACTCATGGTGATTTCTTTCTCCTCCTCCCTACATGTCTGAACCACTTAAGTCTCTCTCAATCATGTGCAATCTTGGTACATCTCCTGCATTTTTAATTTAGTCTATTTTGTTTTTATAAATTTACCTCTTGTCTTCTCAACCAAACAGCAATCTTAAGGCAAAATCCTGTGTCTCATGCATTCTTGCACCCCGTTCACCACTTCACACCACAAATATTGCAGAAAGGGTGGATCAAGAAGGAAGGTACTCTTTCTCCATGTATTTTTTTGTTTGTCACACACATACTTCTCTGTTAAGCAGTAGCCGTCTCAGTGTACCCTAAAGCGTGGTAAAATTTAGGCACTGACTTAGTTTCAGCGCTCTCATCACCTGGTGATGTCAGTCCTCCTACATAAGCCAAAGCTGGCTTCCTGCCAGGCAGGTCTCTGCAGGAACAGGCAGGTTCATGACCTCTTCTTGCAGCAGTGTCTTGTCCTGCCTTAAGCTAGCTGATGGAAAGAAGAACAATTCCTCATGTAGATCTTTTGGAAGGTGGGGCAAGCAAGCGTCAAGATTTTTCGAAACGACAAGAACAAACAAATATCCAGCTTTCCAATGAACCAAGAAGGAGAATTTCTTTATCTCAGACCCTTAGCACAATCTTGCTAAAAACATACTATAGAGATGGTCGTTTCCAACATAGAAAAATAAGGCAGAGAGAAGTGAGAAGCTTGTCAATGGGGCTTTCCTGGTGGCTCAGGAACCCGCCTGCCAATGCAGGAGACACAGGTTCGGTCCCCGGTCCGGGAAGATCTCACATGCCATGGAGCAACTAAGCCGGTGCACCACAACAATGGAGCCTGTGCTCTAGGACCCTGGAGTTACAACTACCCAGCCCAAGCAGCCTAGAAGCTGTGCTCCGCGATGAGAGAGGGGCCCAAGCTCCTCGCATCTAGAGAAAAGCCCGAGCAACACCAAAGGCCCAGCACGGCCCAAAGTAAACAAATAATGAGCTTTTTAAAGGAAGCTCGTCAAGAGCATCCGGGAGGAGGCCGCGGCAGATGACCGCCGCAGGGCCTCTGCACAGGGTTTCTCCTGCGCGTCCTCAGCGTCCCAGGACAGGCGCGGAGACGGCATGCGGACAATACACCAGGCGGATTCAAAACGTGCTTTTTGCTAAAATGAGGCACATTCTGTAGGGTAAGGGAATTAGAGAAGGCGAGGTTCAGAAAAAGAACCAGACTGGCACTTTACAGGAACAGATCACCTTTAATGAGGCGAGAAGGGGCAGCAGTCAGATTAGCGAGCTGCTGCACTAACCCAAGAAATGAGTAAGTATAGTATATATAGGCATGTATGTGGAAAGGTACTGTCTTAAGGGGGCCTGTTCTTCTCCAAGGTTGCTCGGAGTAGTTATCTCTTAAACGGCTGGGGCAAGGAATTCTGGAGATCGGCCAGAGGCTGGACCAGCTGGGAGCTGGACATAATCAACCTTAATGTCCATTTTTTGCTTCCGGTGAGAGAGTTCTTTGTTTTGCATAGAATGGTGGGGAGGACCTGGAGGGGAGTTTTAACTCCAGGCTATTTTGAGCCATGTAACTTTCCTTCACATTCTACTACCTGAAATCACAGAAACTTGTAGTTTATGATAAGAATAATTTTGACACCTTGGCCTTTGATGCTTTTCAAGTTAGTAAATTAGCTAGTAGCTAATTTGTATTACTCAATACATTTTCTCTGTTAGCCTCATTGTCTGCCTTAACCATTCTCCAAAACAGCTGACAAAGAGCAATCATTCGTGGGATTTACAAGAGGCTGGTGAGTATATATTGTATTATTAGGCCCCAGATGATAGCATCCCTCCCTTTATTTTGGGAAACTTTTCTTAATTCAGTTACTCCAGTGAGAAGCTTCTACCCCACACCCCAGCCAACCGTGTGAGATAAGCTGATTTCATCAGAGTCCCATGACTATTGGCCCCAGTTTCAGTCCACGGGGTAGAAGCTGTCCCAGACAACTCGGAGAGAACAGGAACAGATGAGAGCAGCTTTCAGGCTCCAAGACAATGGCTGTCCTTCCCACTGTTCGTGTAAATCAGCCAGCAAATCACTGTTTTTTTCGGTCTAAGGTAGTTTCAGTCGTGTTTGAATATTGTTGAGTTGAGTGTGCTAAGTCCTGTCTGACTCTTTGAGACCCCATGGGCTGTAGCCCACCGAGCTCCTCCGTCCATGGGATTTTCCAGGGAAGAATCCTGGATGGGTTGTCATTTCCTCCTCCAGGGGATCTTCCTGACCCAGGGATCGAACCTGTGTTTCCCGCATCTTCTGCATTTGCAGGTGGATTCTTTACCACTAAGTCATCTGGGAAAGCCTTGCAAATAAAAGAATGGAAACTTTTTACCAAAAAAATGCCTTAAATCATAATTACAGTTTCCTTGAAGATGTGAATCTTCCATCTATTTTCATTATTTTGTGTTGGGGTGCAGCCTGTCATGATGGTTCAGGTGAACAGCAAAGGGACTCTGCCACACATACACAAGCGTCCATTCTCCCCACACTTCACCCCTCCAGGCTGCCGCGTAACGCTGGGCTCAGTTCCAGGCACTATGCGGTGGGTCCTCGCTGGCTGTCCATTCTAAACATAGCAGTCTGTACGTGGCCATCCCAAACTCCCCAACTCTCCTCCCCCCAACCTTCCCCCCAGCGACCGTAAGTTCCTTCTCTAAGTCTGTGAGTCTGTTTCTGTTTTGTAAGTTCATTTGTACCGTTTCTTTTTAGACCCCCATATAAAGTATGTCATACAATAGTTCTCCTCTACCTGACTTACCTCACTCAGTATGGCAATCCCCAGGCCATCCATGTTGCTGTACATGGCATCATTTCATTTTTCTAATGGCTGAGTAAAGTAATTGCTTTTTTAAAAGTGCTTGTGGGTTTTCAGTTGTTGTTTTTGTTAAAGGTTAATCATCTGAGGCCTTGAGGCAGACTGGGGCTGACTTAGAGGAACAGGGGGTATTTTTGACCAGGAGGAAGATGGTGTGTCCCTCAACTCATTCTGCACATGCAAGTTTTTAGGCACAGTAGTCCTGGCCCTCATTGGAAAATGCCAGACCTCACCAAATACAACTTACACTCTCAAATCATAATCCTATAAATAATAAGTTTAAGTATTATTAAATGGGTATAAACTTTTTCTTTTTAACTGCAACTGGCTGAGGTCACAATGTCTTTACTAATTTGAGCATAGATATTTAGGCATTAATTAAGGACTTGGTCTATACAGTAAATAAATATGGTTTTTGTATGATTTCTCTAACTAGGAATACACAGTCTGAAGAGCTAATGACCAGGTAACAGTCTCACTAGATCGAAACCCGAGGAGGTCAGTGACCACTGCCCAAAACATGTTTACAGAGGCCATTTATGGACAGGATTTAGCTCCGGATCAACATCCTCAGCATCTGACCTTTATTCTTTCCTCCTTTCAAAGGCCTGTATCTAGTACTTGGCTTCTTGGCTTATCACCAAAGGCATGCTGATTCTCCAGGAGATAAACATTAGCCAAGCAAACACATGTGCTTTGCAGAATGCCAAAGGCTAAGAGTTAGACATTTCAATTTATAAATTTGCTGAGAGTTTCCATAACTACTTTAAAAAACACAACCCCAGCCTCATGACACTTCAGGACAGATGGAGGAGATTAGACAAGAATGTGTCTACCTCTTGTCTACCAGAGAACAAAAGCACAGACGTGTACTGATGGGGAAGGCGGGGTGGGGAGAGGGTGGACAGGCGTGAGGAGATGCTGTTACAATAACCATCCTTTTCTGGACAATCACGGAATGGCAAGTGCTATATGTTTCAACAGCTTTGCAATATATGTAGAATTGCCCTCATGGAATCGGAGAAAAAGCTGAGTGTTGCTAAGGTTAAGTAACAGACCAGAGGCCATATAATTAGTAAGTGGCAGGGCTGGGATTCAATCCTGATACAGCCCAACTTTCAGCCTGTTTTTCGTTTCTCTAGTCCCTGCCCTTGGAACAGACAGCTGTAATTCCTTCTCTTGGGCCCTGTGGTTTCAGTGTTCAGCTTCAGATATATTAATATAGAATTTTAAAGGCTGGCTACTTTCTGTTCATCACACTCCTCTGGAATCCCAAATGTTTCCTAATTGAGCACAGGTTCCTTCTACTCTGTCTCAGAGACATCTCATCAAAGGCAACGGGTTAAGGGAAGATAATTGGAAGTATTACATCATTCTTTAGTCTTCACCCTTTCATTCTGCCATACACATTCACAGACATATACAAATGCAGGGTCATACCCATCACCTCAAATGGTAGGACAGCTTTTAGCTTAGGGAGACAGCTAGAATGGCTCATTCAGTAGCTGTTACAGCTCCATCAGTCAAAGCACAGTGACCTGGGACCTCAGACCAGTCATCCTTCAAGGTCAGAAGCCTGGCTCCAACAGAACAAGGAGATGGACTACAGTGTAGTTAAACTTACTGTTGCCCTCCTTGACTAATGACCCTCCTAACTGTCCATCACCTTGGTGCTTAAGATAGTACAAATAGAAGGTGCCTAATATATAGGTGGGGAATGGACGAAAGAACTCAAGAGTGATCTAAACTTTTCTTGAGCCCATGCTTCAGAGTGCCAACAGGAAACACATGGCACATTGCAAGCGTTTAACTCTTAGATTTAACTCAGAGCACCAGGCACATAGGGACCCAAGTACCCCTGCAGGGAGCTGCTACCACTCATAGGCTGAAGGCGAGGGAAGAAGTGATATTCCCAGAGTCCAGGGAGAGGTGAAGCCAGGAGAGGGACCCCTTCACAGCATGAGATATATCCTGCTTACACCTCCCATCATTCAAGAAGCAGAAGCCAGAGAGAAAGGGTGCCCAAGTGATGCCAACCATAGTAGTCAGGCTTTCAGGGCATAGATCAGCGAAGGAAACAGACAGGATCTAGGGAATCTGGCTCTGGGGGCCTGGTGGGGGGGGGGAGGGTTGAGTATAGAATGCCCACATACCCAGTGATGTGTTCAGGGGAGGTAGGCCCTTATTTTATTATCTAAGACAGAAGATATTTTTCACAAAATAATAAAATTTAAGACTATCTTCACAAGATGGGACTCTTAACATTTTTTTACTATTCTCAGATAAACCTCTCTATGACATTGTATTTAGGGATAGTAAATGTAGGCCAGGAGGCTTCCCTGATGGCTTAGATGGTAAAAAAAAAAAAAAAAAAAAATCTGCCTGAAATGCAGCCTGCAATGTAAGAGACCCAGGTTCGATTCCTGGGTTGGGAAGATACTCTGGAGAAGGAAATGGCAACATACTCCAGTATTTTTGCCTGGGAAATCCCATGGACAACAGAACCTGGGGGCTACAGTCCAAGGGGTCACAAAAGAGTTGGACATGACTGAGCGATTAACATATTCACTTTCAAATGTAGTCCTGAGAGAGCCTAGGCCAGCTGGTGTAGGTCACTACACTTGCTCACTCTCCTCACTGTCCCCTCTCTAGAAGACAGCTGCTCTTCTAAGGGAAAGCAGCGAGCAGTGTGCAAAGGGGTGTGCAAAGGGAAAGAGGTCTCAAGTCAGAGAGATAGTTTCAAGATGTGTAAGCAGTTGGCAACATGATATGAATCAAATAACACTGAAATTCTCCCACACCAGCCTACTAGATAGCTGATATTCCTCCCACCTACTCTTTTTGTTTTTACTGAAGCCTAGTTGATTTACAATGTTGTACTACTTTCTGTTATACAACAAAATGATTCAGTTATACATAAATATATAATTTTCATGCTCTTCTCCGTTATGATTCATCACAGAGTATCACTCGTGGCCCCTGTGCTATCTGTTCTATGTTCACATCGCATCTGCTAGTTCCACCTAGTCTGTCTTTCAGTTCAGTTCAGTCGCTCAGTTGTGTCTGACTCTCTGCGACCCCATGAACCACAGCACACCAGGCCTCCCTGTCCATCACCAACTCCCGGAGTTTGCTCAAACTCATGTCCATCGAGTCGGTGATGCCATCCAACCATCTCATCCTCTGTCATCCCCTTCTCCTCCTGCCTTCAATCTTTCCCAGCATCAGGGTATTTTCCAACGAGTCAGTTCTTCGCATCAGATGACCAAAGTATTGGAGTTTCAGCTTCAGCATCAGTCCTTCCAAAGAATATTCAGGACTGATTCCTTTAGGGTGGACTGGTTTGAGCTCCTTTATTCTGTCTTTAAGATCCTTTTAACTACAACTCAATAGTATTAAGAACAAGGCATCAAATGACAGATAATGAAGACATGATCAATTAACTCACTGATATGCAAGAACCCAACCCTGGAAGATAGCAGATTTGACCAGAGTTGGATTTTGACAAGTGTATTTTAATCATATAAGAGGCTCAGGTGAGTAGTCTCAAGAGAAGATAACTGACATAAATATCATGTAGTAAACTGGAAAGCAAAGTTAAATTTTTAACTCTCTGACAATATTTCTCAGTTTATTTTTCTCTGATGGTTTTTCCCAAATCAAGTCAGAGTTTTCTGACCTGTAATGGCATATAAAAATCTATTCTTCTGACCTTAAGTCTTTTTTTAAAAGGCTAGACCAGTCATTATCTTAAGTCCACATACCTATAGCACTGCCAACCATAGTCTTTTATCCATGGAGACAGAACTGGGTTTCAGTGTCCCAGGGAAAAACCTGAAGTCACAGTCTTAAACCAGGCCCAGAGTTGAAGGTTCTTACTCCAGTGCTAAGTCGGAATCACATCTTGTCAGGACAGCTGTCTGAACCCCAGGGCCCAGGGCCATCTGCTGTCTCCCCTTGGACCTGCCAAGGCAGTGCACCCAGTCCTGCTCCTCCCCTTCGGAGTCCCTGTCCGCAACGGCGAGGCCTCTAGATAATTCCTGTTCATGACAGCGACAAATTCCTGCCTATCAAACCTGAAAAATTTTGTCTTTGGAAAGCACATACATTCTGCCCTCCACAAAGATGATGAACTGACAAAAGGCTTCAATGGCTAGAATAAGACAGCACCAAGACTCCTGCAGCAACCAAGGACCAGGGCAGCAAGCCCAGGGACCCAGCCTGGGGCAGGAGCTCCGAGGGATACAGCAGCGGTCCTGGGACACTCTCGGGGCGTTTTTCCCAAGAAGCAGGCCTGGAGAAGGTGGGCAGTTGCCTGACCGCCCCCCCCCCCCCCGTCACTCTTATCTGGAGTTGACGCAGTGCCGGTGATGAGGGGCTGAAACAGCCGTCCCCCACGCTGTTCCCCCAGCACAAGGATCTCCATGTACAAACAGAACATGCCTCAGACGTGTCTGACCAGAAGTTAGGAATGCACAGTTACGTCTATGTTTCAAGCCACTCTCCCTCTGTTCATGCAACTTAAGGTTTCATTACCAATCTGACAATCTGTAAATTCACATTGACTTTCCTTCCACCCAATCAAATTCCCATAGCTCAACCACAACCACTGCTTTCAAAACAGTTCTTCATTATGCAATCAAGGATTTACATAATTCTGCTATATTTTAGAAAAGAAGAAAAGGAAGAGAAATACACAATAAGAGGAAAAGGGAAAAGAGCAACACAAGAGGAAAATTAACAACTTCCTTTTCATACAGGCTCAACACAAATCTTGATTCACCTTGACTCATAAACAACTTTATGGAGGAAATGAGTAACACCTTATTAGATGCAGTTCCATAAACCAACATCTACTTTCACTATTGCCCAACCAACCAATATAGAAACCTGAAAATATATCCTGAAGACTGTTTGAAAACTAGCAAATCAAAATATGTATCTGTTCAATGAAGTTTAGACATAATTTCCTGGTTTACCATACAGTAAAGGAAGGATTATAAAAAGGATATAAAGGATTATAAAAAGGATATAAAGGATTATATAAAGGATATATAAAGGAAGGATTCACCTGGATGCATTGGAGAAGAGAAACTTCAGAGGAAGTATAATTCTCTTTGAATTCCAACGCTGTGATGAGGTAGAATATATAGACCCATTCTATGCAGGTGCAGAGGTAGAATTATAAACAAGTAAATTCTGCAGAAACAAGGAAAATTTCTTTACATTTCAAACTATTCAAAATGTAGCTGGTGACTGAACTCTCCACCACTGGAAGTAGGAAACAGAGCCTTGACATTAAGAATCAGGTAATGAAGATTCCTGCCCATGTAGAAGCTCATGAAAAATTAGACTTAAGCCTTTCTCCCACGCTGCCATAGCTGAGAGTCTCAGGATTTACCTACTCAGATTTGCAGTTTTAAGGAAGTGTGTGTGTGTGTGTGTGTGTGTGTGTGTGTAACACTATAAGTGCATAACAAAACTATGAACAAGGTACCCTACCTCCACACGTGCAAAGCATTCCCTGTTATTAATATCCTCCACCAGAGCGGTGACTTGTTACAGTTGATGTCCCTATACCATAACCACCGGAAGTACACAGTTTATATTACTAATTATATGGATTTGGACCAACATATACTGACATGTGTTGAAGAAATTGAATACATAATTGAATAAAGTAGGGAAAACCACTAGACCATTCAGGTATGACCTAAATCAAATCTCTTATGATTATACAGTGGAAGTGAGAAATAGATTCAAGGGACTAGATCTGATAGACAGAGTGCCTGATGAACTATGGACGGAGGTTTGTGACATTGTACAGGAGACAGGGATCAAGACCATTCCCATGGAAAAGAAATGCAAAAAAGCAAAATGGCTGTCTGAGGAGACCTTATACATAGGTGTGAAAAGAAGAGAAGTGAAAAGCAAAGGAGAAAAGGAAAGATATTCCCATCTGAATGCAGAGTTCCAAAGAAAAGCAAGGAGAGATAAGAAAGCCTTCCTCAGTGATCAATGCAAAGAAATAGAGGAAAACAACAGATTGGGAAAGACTAGAGATCTCTTCAAGAAAATCAGAGATACCAAGGGAATGTTTCATGCAAAGATGGGCTCGATAAAGGACAGAAATGGTATGGACCTAACAGAAGCAGAAGATATTAAGAAGAGGTGGCAAGAATACACAGAACTGTACAAAAATGATCTTCACAACCCAGATAATCACGATGATGTAATCACTCACTTAGAGCCAGACATCCTGGAATGTGAAGTCAAGTGGGCTTTGGAAAGCATCACTACGAACAAAGCTAGTGGAGGTGATGGAATTCCAGTTGAACTATTTCAAATCCTGAAAGATGATGCTGTGAAAGTGCTACAGTCAATATGCCAGCAAATTTGGAAAACTCAGCAGTGGCCACAGGACTGGAAAAGGTCAGTTTTCATTCCAATCCCAAAGAAAGGCAATGCCAAAGAATGTTCAAACTACTACACAATTGCACTCATCTCACATGCTAGTAAAGTAATGCTCAAAATTCTCCAAGACAGGCTTCAGCAATACGTGAACTGTGAACTTCCAGATGTTCAAGCTGGTTTTAGAAAAGGCAAAAGAACCAGAGATCAAATTGCCAACATCCGCTGGATCATTGAAAGAGCAAGAGAGTTCCAGAAAAACATCTATTTCTGCTTCATTGACTATGCCAAAGCCTTTGACTGTGTGGATCACTACCAACTGTGGAAAATTCTGAAAGAGATGGGAATACCAGACCACCTGACCTGTCTCTTGAGAAACCTGTATGCAGGTCAGGAAGCAACAGTTAGAACTGGACATGGAACAACAGAGTGGTTCCAAATAGGAAAAGGAGTACATCAAGGCTGTATATTGTCACCCTGCTTATTTAACTTATATGCAGAGTACATCATGAGAAACGCTGGGCTGGAAGAAACACAAGCTGGAATCAAGATTGCTGGGAGAAATATCAATAACCTCACATATGCAGATGACACAGCCCTTATGGCAGAAAGTGAAGAGGAACTAAAAAGCCTCTTGATGAAAGTGAAAGAGGAGAGTGAAAAAGCTGGCTTAAAGCTCAACATTCAGAAAACTAAGATCATGGCATCTGGTCCCATCACTTCATGGCAAATAGATGAGGAAACAGTGGAAACAGTGTCAGACTTTATTTGGGGGGCTCCAAAATCACTGCTGATGGTGATTGAAGCCATGAAATTAAAAGACACTTACTCCTTGGAAGGAAAGTTATGACCAACCTAGATAGCATATTAAAAAGCAGAGACATTACTTTGCCAACAAAGGTCCATCTAGTCAAGGCTATGGTTTTTCCAGTAGTCTTTTATGGATGTGAGAGTTGGACTGTGAAGAAAGCTGAGTGCCACAGAATTTATGCTTTTGAACTGTAGTGTTGGAGAAGACTCTTGAGAGTCCCTTGGACTGCAAAGAGACCCAACCACTTCATCCTAAAGGAGATCAATCCTGGATGTTTACTGGAAGGACTGATGTTGAAGCTGAAACTCCAATACTTTGGCCACCTGATGTGAAGAGTTGACTCATTGGAAAAGACCCTAATTCTGGGAAGGATTGGGGGCAGGAGGAGAAGGGAAGACAGAGGATGAGATGGCTGGATGGCATCACTGACTCGATGGACATGGGTTTGGGAGGACTCCAGGAGTTGCTGATGGACATGGAGGCCTGGCGTGCTGCGAGTCATGGGGTCGCAAAGAGTCGGACATGACTGAGCGACTGAACTGAACTGATAGTGACGTGTTCCCATCATTATGGTATCATAGAGTATTTTCACTGCCCCCAAATCACTTGTCTTCCATTTGTCCCTCGCCTCACACACCCACCTCTGGCAACCACTGATCATTTTACTGTCTCCATAATTTTGCATTTTCCAGAATGTCATACAGTCTTTTCATTCATCTACGTGTGCATGTGTGTGCATGTGCAAGCTCAGTTGCTCAGTCGTGTACAACTCTTTGCAACCCCATGAACTGTAGCCCACGAGGCTCCTCTGTTCATGGAATTTTCCAGGCAAGAATACTATAGCAGTTTGCCATTTCCTTCTCCAGGGGATCTTCCCGACCCAGGGATCAAACTCGAATGTCTTGTGAGTCTGCATTGGCAGGCAGATTCTTTACCCCTGGAAAGCCCTTTTATTCACCTAGGATTATACATTTAAAGTTTCTCCACATCTTTTTGTGGCTTGAAAATTCTTCCTTTGAGCACTGAATACTATAGCACTCCCTGGATGTACCACAGTTAATTTTCCATTCATCTATGGATGGACATCTAGGTTGCTTCTAAGTCTTGGCAATTATAAATAAATCTGCTATAAGCACCCATGTGCAGGGTATCATGTGGGTGTAAGCTTTCTGTGTTGGGAGGTAAATACCAGAAAACACAACTATTGGATCATATAGAATGTTTCACCTTATAGAAACTGCCAAATTGTCTTCCAAAGTGGTTGTACCATTTTGTATTTCTATCAGTAACAAGAGGGAATTACTATTATACCACATCTTTCTCAGCATTTGGTGTTGAATGTTCCAGATTTTTGCCATTTGGGTAAGTGTATAGTAGTATCTCACTGTTTTAATTTGTATCTCCCTTATGACATATGACGTGGAGCATCTTTTTGTATATTTATTTGCTGTCTGTACATCTTCTTTGGCATGTGTGTGTTAAAGTCTTTGGTTCATTTTTTAAATCAAGTTGTTTGGGGGTTTTTGTCTGTTTTTATTTAAAGTATATTTTAGTAGAAAATATTTTTATGCCTCTAACTACATCATAATAAACTTGGCTATCAGACAGGTCATTATATTTACTTGGTATTTGTCCACTCCAATTGCTAAAAAGTGGAGAAAAGTTACTTGGGCCAAAATCTTGGAGTCTGCATTTTGACCTCAAAACCTGCAACCAATCAAACATCAAATCTTATAGACTGCATAATCAAAGTACATCCAGAATCTGTCTGCATCTCACCCTGTCAGTTATTTATACTTTCATCCAAGTCAGCACCGTGTCTTACTTGGCTGGTGTGCAATAACTCTGCGACTGCTGCCTGCTGCCCAGAACCCCTCTATTGTATATTCTCAGCACTGAAGCTAAAGCAATTAGTCAAAATAATTATTGTGTTATCTCTCAGCTCCAAGCTATTCCATGGTTTTCTTTTCCACACAACAGTGTCGGCACACATTTGGGCACTCAAAAATTTGCTGATTATATCCATTCAGAGTCTCTCCAGAAGGTCCTACAACAGAAACTTAAGAACCACTGATCTGGGAAAAGAAAGGGTTGCTCAGTGTAAAGAAATTTGGAGTTAGACAGACTGTGTACTCTATTAATGGATTTATGGATTTAATGCAGGTCAGGAAGCAACAGTTAGAACTGGACATGGAACAACAGACTGGTTCCAAATAGGAAAAGGAATATGTCAAGGCTGTATATTGTCATCCTGCTTATTTAACTTATATGCCGAGTACATCATGAGAAACGCTGGGCTGGAAGAAGCACAGGCTGGAATCAAGATTGCTGGGAGAAATATCAATAACCTCAGATATGCAGATGACACCACCCTTATGGCAGAAAGTGAAGAAGAACTAAAGAGCCTCTTAATGAAAGTGAAAGAGGAGAGTGAAAAAGTTGGCTTAAAACTCAACATTCAGAAAACTAAGATCATGGCATCTGGTCCCATCACTTCATGGCAAATAGATGAGGAAACAATGGAAACAGTGACAGACTTAATTTTTTTGGGCTCCAAAATGACTGCAGATGGTGACTGCAGCCATGAAATGAAAAGACAGTTGCTCCCTGGAAGAAAAGCTATGACCAACCTAGACAGCATATTAAAAAGCAGAGACATTACTTTGCCAACAAAGGTCCATCTAGTCAAAGCTATTGTTTTTCCAATAGTCATGTATGGATGTGAGAGTTGGACTATAAAGAAAGCTGAGTGATGAAGAATTGATGCTTTTGAATTGTGGTGTTGGAGAAGACTCTTGAGAGTCCCTTGGACTGCAAGAAGATCCAACTAGTCCATCCTAAAGGAAATTAGTCCTAGGTGTTCATTGGAAGGACTGATGCTGAAGCTGAAACTCCAATACTTTGGCCACCTCATGCAAAGAGTTGACTCATTAGAAAAGACTCTGATGCTGGGAAAGATTGAAGGCAAGCGGAGAAGGGGATGACAGAGGATGAGATGGTTGGGTGGCATCACCGACTCAATGGACATGAGTTAAAGCAAGCTCCAGGAGTTGGTGATGGATAGGGAAGCCTGGCGTGCTGCAGTCCATGGGGCTGCAAAGAGTCAGACATGACTGAGCTACTGAACTGAACTGAACTGAGTACCATGATACCAAAAGAAAAAAAGTACAGAATATAATTCTTATCAGGTCTTCTTTCAGACATATTCTCTGGTTTTACTTCTTGCTATTGTTTTCTTATAAAGTAATACAATTTTAAAAATACTTTTTCTCTCTAAAAATATTTCTTAAACGTCAAGAAAGTATATACATGCATCTGGAAATTTAAGACACAAGGGACTGAGGAAAGACCTGAAAACTTGGAAGTCCTAAGGAAAGTGGAATCCAAAGGTATAACTTGGCTAAAATAGAGGGCAGTTTTGGGTAAATTGCCAATGCTGGAATGTGGGAGGTAAAATAAATTAAGTTATCATCATTGTTGTTGTTCAGTCACTAAGTTGTGTTAAACTCTTTTGTGACCCCATGGAGTGAAGCCCACCAGGCTCCTCTGTCTATGGGATTCCCAGGCAAGCATACTGGAGTGGGTTGCCACTGCCTTCTCCAGGGTATCTTTCTAACCCAGGGATCGAACCCAAGTCTCTTGCATTGGCAGGTGGATTCTTTACCACTGAGTCACCAGGGAACCCCTGAAATTGACAACTATATTGTGGTTATGTAGAATAATATTTCTGATAGTAGGAAATGCTGAAATATTCAGTGATAAATAACTGATATTTGCAACTTGCTCTCAAATATTGTGGGTGTGAACACTTCCTGCATGTGTGTGCGATAGTACTGCTACAGCCCCTCAAAGCAGGCACAGACTCAGATAGGGATGATGCCCACAAATTGAAGTAGGAGTCAGAACAAAGAGCATGATGGCTTGGCACATGCATTATGTCCAGTGGGTAGAGGGTCATGCAGAAAGTCTTTTTTCCTATCATCTAAGCAAAATACGTCCAATTGACTCCAAGTCATAATTCTCCCTTTATTTCTTAATAACTGAAGTGTAGATCTCAGTTGAACACTTGATAAAGTACTTCCAGTCCTTCTGCCTGCCCCATGGAAGCTGATTAGATTTATTTGAAAGCACAAAACATATTTTTTTCCCTAAAAATACAGAGAGTGCCGTGGAAGGTTCTGGGAACATAGGAAAACAAGTAAGAGCAAGGACCCATAAGACATAAGCTATTACTTTTAATGTGGCTCTTTTTTTTTTTTTAATCTCTAGAGATAAGTCTGGAGAAATTTAGTTTGTATTTTAATAAAGTAGTCAGGCTCTTGGATGTGATAGATATATATTTCTTTGTATCATCTGAGATAAATGTTTCTAATTGACTCTGAATGTTCTCCATTTACTTATTTATCTATTTATTGGTGTTTGGCTGTGCTGGGTCTTCCTTGCAGCATGCAGCATCTAGTTCCCTGACCAGGGATCAAACCTGGGCCTCCTGCATTGGGGGCTCAGAATCTTAACCACTGGACCACCAGGGAAGTCCCTGAACATTCTCCCTCTGTTTCTTAGTAACTGAAGTATGGTTATCAGCTGCACACTTAATGGAAAAATAAACTTCCTACCATCCCTTGTGGCTAGATTTAGCCATGAAACTAGCATTTGTCTAACAAAATAAAACTGGAAACACTGTGTGAGACTTCTAGAAAGTCTCTTTAAAAAAATATGAACACGATGGCCTGTGGTCCAGGTGCTGTCTTGGCCATAATGCAAGATGAGAATGAAGGAGCCAGAGTTCTTGATGTCCAAAGCGAAAGTGACAGTCACTCAGTCATGTCTGACTCTGTGATCCCAAGGAACTCTCCAGGCCAGAATACTGGAGTGGGTAGCCTTTCCCTTCTCCAGGGGATCTTCCCAACTCAGGGATCAAACCCTGGTCTCCTGCATTGCGGGTGGATACTTTACCAGCTGAGCCACAAGGGAAGCCCAAGACTGGAGTGGTAAGCCTATCCCTTCTCCAGCAGATCTTCCCGACCCAGGGATAGAACCAGGTCTCCTGCATTACAGGCAGATTCTTTACCAACTGAGCTATCAGGAAGCCCTTGATATCCATGGACTCTACAATCCAATTCCTACATACAGACTTTCAAAGAAATAAACTACTGATTATTCAGGATTTTGTGTTACATGCAACTAAATCTCACCCTAAGTAGTACAGAATTCTTCACCATCACTAAACATGGGACACTTTTATTTTTCACAATCACAAGGTTTTCACTCATTCAGTGTGCTTGGTCCTATATGAGGGAATTCCCCTTCAGGGAATGTGACAAAATTGTGCAGAAAGAGCTAGATCATACCATGCAGGGCATTTGCCCAAAACTGCTTTGAAAGTGAAGTCGCCCAGTCGTGTCCGACCCTGTGCGACCCCATGGACTGTAAACTACCAGGCTCCTCTGTCCATGGGATTTTCCAGGCAAGAGTACTGGAGTGGGTTGCCATTTCCTTCTCCAGGGGATCTTCCCGACCAAGGGATTGAACCCGGGCCTCCCGCATTGTGGGCAGACGCTTTACCCTCTGGGCCACCAGGGGAACAAAACTGCTTTGGGGTCAACCAATTCATTGGAGTCTGCTTTGCAGTCCATTCATATCAATCATCATCATCATATATTTCAATAACTTTTTCCAGTTTCTAAAGTAGAATATTTTGAATTTCTTCCTTGGAGAAATATAATATTCACTAGCAAAATATTTGCAAAGGTGTGGCTGGGTATGCACAATAGTTAATGTCCATGGCTAATTTTATCAAGTACTTACGTCGTCATGAGTAGTAAATACCAAGAATAGGGTTATCAGACTTGCTGTAAATTGTGTTGCTTCTCAACAGAGTAACTAGTTTCATAATTTCCAAACCCATTCACACAGAAGCCTGAGAAAATTAGAAGCCTTGCGATTGTAGCACTAGCCGAGCGAAGTAGAAGGTATCACTAGGAGAAATAGGATGAGGAGAACCAGACTGGAAATTGAGACATAAACCAAGATCTGCAGCATATTGGTGGCTCCCAAATTCCAGTTTTCCCAGAAACGTTACATCTGGGTGAACACCTGAATTTGTTTTCTATTTAATGATCTATTTCTTGCAGTCATAAAATAAATAAGGGAAGTCAGAGAGTCTACACCATTCCTTCTGAATCACTCCTGATCCAAATGTCATTGGTGGGGCTGTTAATTCAATATTTGAGTTAGACTAAGACACTGTTTAAATCCTATTTATCAGATTGTGACTTGGTGTAGGGGAATTTAAATGTCCCTATGGTAGTACAGCAGAAAACAAACTTATACCGCCAAGTAAAGGCAAACTACTGCTGGAAATTAAAATGTATTGTTCTTGGAAAGAACATCTTCATGATTAAGTGCAATTTAGCAATCTTTCTGCATAGAAACCACATGAAGCACAGCACTTGCCCGTTTCCTTTACCTCGCTGTAGGACACCGAGTCAATGTCTCAAAGAGGGAGCACTGAGGGTCAAATTGGAAAATGAAGAGAGGGCTTTGGGGGGATCAGGACCCACTCACCCCCAGACCCATCTCTGTTTGCCCAGTTTCCCTACCAGAGCCTCCACTTCCTGCAGGAATCCAGAACTGCTCTAGAATTTTATCTTGGTGGGTCTGTGTTGCTCCAGATCTCCCCATTTGGCAGAACTACTTGCTTATACTTTGTTGGGTGTGAGCTCTACTCACTCAAGGGGACCTTCTTCTTCACCAAAAAGATGACAAGTAACTACAATCAGAGAGGGGGCTTCCTTCAGGGGGCTTCCCTCATAGCTGAGCTGGTGAGAATCCACCTGCAATGCAGGAGACCCGGGCTCAATTCCTGGATCAGGAAGATCCCCTGGAGAAGGGAATGGCAACCCACTCCAGTATTTTTGCCTGGAGAATCCCAAGGACAAAGGAGCCTAGAAGGCTACAGTCCATGGGTTTGCAAGAGTCAGACATGACTTAGCGACTCAACCACCACACTCAAAAGAAGGTGAATCCATCTTAAGAAATACATTTGGTCCTCTGTATCCAACTTGTAATGTTAACACAACCCTGTAATTCAAGTATTTTTCTCCATATCCTTCAATGGTCAACTTAGTCCTCTTCAAATCCAGGTTTCCTAGAATTATAAAGTCCTGCAGTTCCTGAAACATTTGAACATACTGTTGTTCTTAAATACTTACACTCAGATAGACACTCCATGATTGCCCAAAGTTGTGACCTTTTAATACATCTAAAGCAAGGAGTCCCCAGCCTCCAGGATCTAACGCCTGATGATCTGAGGCAGAGCTGATACATTTCAGTGGGAATCGAACTATATGAATGATTGAGGAAACCTGCTTTGCTGCTCTGATAGCAGTACTGGGATCCTCTTTACTGACTTCCCTGACTCTTTCTTTTATAGTTTTCTTTGGCTGAGATGTCCCCATACCACCTCCCAAGTTTGTGTTATCATAATCTCCAATTATTAATACCTATTCTCCATAAGAAGAATAAGTATATTACACACTAATTTCCTCCAGAGCCCCCAATTTTTACAGAATCATATTTAGGGAAGTGTCCTTACCAGTATTCACTAGTACCCTACTAACAGACTTTGCAGAGGTCTGGCTGTCCACTAAAACTAGTTCTTGATAGTTATGATTCAGAGTCTCTGGTTTAAGTGAGGTAAACAAACTTCTATGGATATGACCTGCGTGCTGCTTCTCCCCCTTAAGGGGACTTGCTTACTCACTTATAAACAACAGTTTAGAGTAATTGTGTCTGATGACTTTTCCTTAATCATTAAGGCATCAAGAAATAGACTTCCATTATTCTCTGTCTTGCTTGTGCATGCTTAGTCGTCCAACTCTTTGCGACCCCACAGACGATAGCCCACCAGGTTTCTCTGTCCATGGGATTCCCCAGGCAAGAATACTGGAGTGGGTTGCCATTTTGTCCTCCAAGGGATCTTCCTGACCCAGGGATTGAACCCATGCCTTCTGCAGCTCCTGCATTGGCAGGCAGATTCTTTACTCCTGAGCCACTTGGGAAGCCCTATTCTCTATCAGAGATATACTAAGACAACAAGTAGGTAAAAATTGTCATGATAAAGCCTAGAATGTTAAGACAAAAGAACACCACAGGTATTTTTGCCCCATATCTCGGTTACAGCTTACCTAAATCACCCTTATCTTGCAGAAATAGAAAGACCTAGTCCATGATTTCTTAACTATTTTTTGAAAGTTCTCTTAGTCCATGTGCTCAGAGTTGAAGGAAGAAACGTATCATGATAGATGGTCAAGAAAATCCCCTTGGTTTGCTAAAGCAGGGTTGTAAGGTGCCCTAGGTTGCTAACTTCTCAGCTTCCCTGGTGGCTCAGACAGTAAAGAATTCTCCTGTCAACCAGGAGGTTGGGGTTCGATCCCTGGGTCAGGAAGATCCCCTGGAGAAGGGAATGGCTACCCACTCCATCATTCTTGCCTGGAGAATTCCATGGACAGTGGAGCCTGGTGGGCTACAGCCATGGGGTAGCAAAGAGTTGGACACGAGTGAACGACTAACACTTTCACTTTTCACTATAATACCTGAACCAAGTAATAAACAGAGTAAGAGCCAAGTCTGAGTTTAAATTCACTACCTCCTTTGTTGCTCACAAAGCTGAACTGGTGGGTGTAGCTTGGATCCATAGTCAACATGGCAGAATCCTGCTACTTTCAAGTCAAGATCTGAGATCCACATATGGGTAGAAGTGAAACTACAGAGCATTTGGGCACATCCAGGCATCAAGATTTAAAGGAGACAAATTCTATTTTGTCTCAGCTCAGAACAGGGAAAGAACTCTATCAGGCTGGACCACAATTTTCAACAAGCCAACTCCACCCACCAAGAAACAGGCTCTTATCAAGATTGTGTGCTCCTCTTGATGGAGAGATGAAGAGAGTGGAGAGGCGGACCAGAGCATTTCATCCAGCACTGACCCCTCTGGGCAGCAGAATGGGAGCTCTCCCATCCATGGAAATGTGAGCTCCACAACTCTAACCGTCTTCTGTAACAAAGGGAGAACACAGCAGAGTGTCAGCAGCCAAGAAGTTAAGGAAGTAGAGTATCAGGTTGTTTGAGACCCAGCCTCTGAGGAACACAAGGACATCAGACACCAATTCTGCTGTATGTCAGTTGGAAGCGTGCCTACTGGTTTCAAAGAAAGGTTATATAACAGATGGCTATGGCCAAGTGTGGGCAAAAGAAGTCTTGTCAGTGCTTTTTTGGGACTTTTGTTCCCAGGCACAGTATTAATCTATCTTGTTGTTTGAACAACTTTAAGAATGACATGTTTCTCCACGTTCTCAGTCACCATCATTTCCTGTTATCTAGACCAGGCCTGATCCACCCATATATGTGCTTGTCAAATTTCTAGAAACTTTCCTGGCAGACCAGTGGTTTAGACACTGCAGTTCCAATGCAGCAGGTGTGGGTTTGATCCCTGGTTGAGAAACTAAGATCCCACACATTCATGGCCAAAAAAAAAATATTTTATTTTCTCTATGCATTTGAGCTGGTGACCCTTTGCATTTAATAAGGTATTCTGCTATGACAAAAACTTTCACCTATTCTTGTAATAAAGTTTTGTTGTCCTTATTTAAGGAAGAGTTCACTTACTGACTGAAGAATTCTATTACTCTCTGTGCTCTATTTTATCTTAATGTTATTCAAGAATCAATCATAACTCAATGTGTGGTTCCATTTTACTTGGCAGATGCCTATTGTTTTCATTTCAGGAATGTCTAACCTGACTTTTGCTGGAAAAAATGTCAGTAACTTACTGCCCATTTTCAATGCTATGAAATATTGCTCATAAATTATAAGGAATTACTATCATTTCTTTTCCTTGTTACTACAAAAGAAAAGTGAATTATCTGGGACTCAAACATTACCTTCCTTTAACATGAAATGCCATTACTCACACAGGATGTACCAGTCAAATTTTTCTTTCAACAAACATTTAATATATGGTTATTGATTGGGGCACTGTGGTCAGTGATATCAGTACAGAATTTTAACAGATTTCCTTCTTTTAACTGCAGACATTTACCAGTGTCAACCTAAACTTAAAATGAAAGTGTTCATCCTATGACTGATATGCAAAATAAGTGAAAATGATTTATGGCATAATATCAAAAGCGTAATTATTCCAGGCGTCATACCCATCCACTTTTATAGTTTTGATTCTGGTTTCTCTCTTATTATTAATGAAAAGAATGAAATATACTTTTTAAAAAATGCCCCTGAAGTAGGACATTAAAATTGTCTTTAAAAAGATCTTCAGTTCAGTTCAGTTCAGTTGCTCAGTCATGTCCGACTCTTTGCGACCCCATGAATTGCAGCACATCAGGCCTTTTTGTCCATCACCAACTCCTGGAGTCTACCCAAACCCATGTCCATGGAGTCAGTGATGCCATCCAACCATCTCATCCTCTGTTGTCTCCTTCTCCTCCTGCCCCCAATCCTACCCAGCATTAGGGTCTTTTCCAATGTGTCAACTCTTCGCATGAGGTGGCCAAAGGATTGGAGTTTCAGCTTCAACATCAGTCCTTCCAATGAACACCCAGGACGATCTCCTTTAGGTTGGATTGATTGGATCTCCTTGCAGTCCAAGGGACTCTCAAGAGTCTTCTCCAACACCACAGTTTAAAAGCATCAATTCTGCGGCACTCAGCTTTCTTCACCGTCCAACTCTCACATCTATACATGACCACTGGAAAAACCATAGCCTTGACTAGGCGGACTTTTGTTGGCAAAGTAATGTCTCTGCTTTTAAATATGCTATCTAGGTTGGCCATAACCTTCCTTCCAAGGAGTAAGCGTCTTTTAATTTCATGGCTGCAATCACCATCAGCAGTGATTCTGGAGCCCCCAAAAATAAAGTCTGACACTGTTTCCACTGTTTCCCCATCTATTTCCCATGACGTGATGGGACCAGATGCCATGATCTTAGTTTTCTGAACATTGAGCTTTAAGCCAACTTTGTCACTCTCCTCTTTCACTTTCATCAAGAGGCTCTTTAGTTCCTCTTCACTTTCTGCCATAAGGGTGGTGCCATCTGCATATCTGAGGTTATTGATATTTCTCCCGGTAATCTTGATTCAAGCTTGTGCTTACTACAGCCCAGCATTTCTCATGATGTACTCTGCATATAAGTTAAATAAGCAGGGTGACAATACACAGCCTTGATGTACTCCTTTTCCTATTCAGAACCAGTCTGTTGTTCTATGTCCAGTTCTAACTGTTGCTTCCTGACCTGCATACAGGTTTCTCAAGAGGCACGTCAGGTGGTTTGGTATTCCCACCTCTTTCAGAATTTTCCACAGTTTATTGTGATCCACACAGTCAAAGGCTTTGGCATAGTCAATAAAGGAGAAATAGATGTTTTTCTGGAACTCTTGCTTTTTCGATGATCTAGCAGATGTTGGCAATTTGATCTCTGGTTCCTCTGCCTTTTCTAAAACCAGCTTGAACATCTGGAATTTCACGGTTCATGGGTTGCTGAACCCTGGCTTGGAGAATTTTAAGCATTACTTTACTAGCGTGTGAGATGAGTGCAATTGTGCGGTAGTATCACCTTACGCTGCTCAAAATGGCCATCATCAAGAAAATCTGCATATAATACATGCAGGAGAGGGTGTAAAGAAAAGGGAATCCTCTTTCACTGTTGGTGGGAATGTAAATTGGCACAGTCACGTGGAGTACAGTATTCAGTTTAGTTCAGTTCAGTCGCTCAGTCATGTCCAACTCTTTGCAACCCCATAGATTGCAGCATTCAGTCCTCCCTGTCCATCACCAAGTCTCGGAGTTTACTCAAACTCATTTCCATTGAGTCGGTGATGCCATTCAACCATCTCATCCTCTGTTGTCCCCCTTTTCCTCCCACCTTTAATCTTTCCCAGCATCAGGGTCTTTTCAAATGAGTCAGTTCTTTGCATAGGGTGGCCAAAGAATTGGAGTTTCAGCTTCAGCATCAGTCCTTCCAATGAATATTCAGGGTTGATTTCCTTTAGGATGGACTGGTTGGATCTCCTTGCAGTCCAAGGGACTCTCAAGAGTCTTCTCCAACACCACAGTTCAAAGGCGTGAATTGTTCAGCATTCACCTTTTTTATAGTCCAACTCTCACATCCATACATGACTACTGGAAAAATCACAGCCTTGACTAGATGGACCTTTGTTGGCAAAGTAATGTCTCTGCCTTTTAATATCCTGTCTAGGTTGGTCATAGCTTTTCTCCCAAGGAGCAACCATCTTTTCATTTCATGGCTGCAGTCACCATCTGCAGTCATTTTGGAGCACGAGAAAAATAAAGTCTGTCACTGTTTCCATTGTTTCCCCATCTATTTGCCATGAAGTGATGGGACCAGATGCCATGATCTTAGTTTTCTGAATGTTGAGCTTTAAGCCAACTTTTTCACTCTCTTCTTTCACTTCCATCAAGAGGCTCTTTAGTTCTTCTTTGCTTTCTGCCATAAGGGTGGTGTCATCTGCATATCTGATATTATTGACATTTCTCCCGGCAATCTTGATTCCAGCTTGTGCTTACTCTAGCCCAGCATTTCTCATGATGTACTCTGTGTATAAGTTAAATAAGCAGGATGACAATATACAGCCTTGATGTACTCCTTTCCCAATTTTGAACCAGTCTGTTGTTCCATGCCCAGTTCTAACTGTTGCTTCCCGATCTGTGTACAGATTTCTCAGGAGGCAGGTAAGGTGGTCTGGAATTTGTATCTGTTTAAGAATTTTCCACACTTTGTTGTGATCCACACAGTCAAAGGCTTTGGCATAGTCAATAAATCAGAAATAGATGTTTTTCTGGAACTCTCTTGCTTTTTTGATGATCCAACAGATGTTGGAAATTTGATCTCTGGTTCCTCTGCCTTTTCTAAAACCAGTTTGAACATCTGGAAATCACGGTTCTCATATCATTGAAGCCTGGCTTGGAGAATTTTGAGTATTACTTGCTAGCGTGTGAGATGAGTGCAATTGTGTGGTAGTTTGAGCATTCCTTGGCATTGCCCTTCTTTGGGATTGGAATGAAAACTGACCTTTTCCGGTCCTGTGGCCACTGCTGAGTTTTCCAAATTTGCTGGCATATTGAGTGCAGCACTTTCACAGCATTATCTTTTAGGATTTATAATAGCTTAACTGGAATTCCATCACCTCCACTAGCTTTGTCCGTAGTGATGCTTCCTAAGGCCCACTTGACTTCACATTCCAGGACGTCTGGCTCTAGGTGAGTGATCACATCATCGTGATTATCTGGGTTGTGAATATCATTTTTGTACAGTTCTTCTGTGTATTCTTGCCACCTCTTCTTAATATCTTCTGCTTCTGTTAGGTCCCTACCATTTCTGTCCTTTATTGAGCCCATCTTTGCATGAAATGTTCCCTTGGTATCTCTACTTTTCATGAAGAGATCTCTAGTCTTTCCCATTCTGTTGTTTTCCTCTATTTCTTTGCATTGATCCCCGAGGAAGGCTTTCTTATCTCTCCTTGCTATTCTTTGGAACTCTGCATTCAAATGGGTATATCTTTCCTTTTGTCCTTTGCCTTTCACTTCTAATGAATCTGAATTTGGTATTGACTCTGGTGACATCCATGTGTAGATTCGTCCTTTGCATTGTTGGTACAAGGTGTTTGTGTGACTAGTGGGTTCTCTTGGCAAAACTGTTAGCCTTTGCTCTGCTTCATTTTGTACTCCAAGGCCAAACTTGCCTGTTACTCCAGGTATCTCTTGACTTTCAGCTTTTGCATTCCAATCCCCTATTATGAAAAGGACATCTTTTCGTTGTTGTTGTTAGTTCTTAAAGGTCTTGTAAGTCTTCATAAAGCCATTTGATTTCAGCTTCCTCAGCATTTGTGGTTAGGGCAGACTTGGGTTACTGTGATGTTGAATGGTTTGCCTTGGATTTGAACTGAGATCATTCTGTCATTTTTGAGATTGCACACAAGTACTGAATTTTGGACTCTTTTGTTGACTATGAGGGCTACTCCATTTCTTTTTAAAGAACTCTTGCTCATAGTAGTAGATATAATGGTCATCTGAATTATATTTGCCCTGTCCCATCAATTTTAATTCACCGATTCCTAAAATGTTGATGTTCACTTTTGCCATCTCCTGTTTGACCACTTCCAATTTACCTTGATTCATGTACCATACATTCGAGGTTCCTATGCAATATTGTTCTTTTTAGCATCAGACTTTACTTTCACCACCAGACATATCCACAGCTAGGCGTCATTTTCTCTTTGGTTCAGCCTCTTCATTCTTTCTGGAGCTATTTCTCCACTCTTCTCCAGTGGCATACTGGACCTGCTGACCTGGGGTGTTCATCTTTCACTGTCCTATCTTTTTGCCTTTTCATACTGTTCATGGGGTTCTCAAGGCAAGAATGCTGAAGTGGTTTGCCATTCCCTTCTCCAGTGGACCATGTTTTATCAGACCTCTCCACCATGACCCGTCCGTCTTGGGTGACCCTACATAGCATGGTTCATAGTTTCATTGAGTTAGACAAGGCTGTGGTCCATGTGAACAGTTTGGTTAGTTCCCTGTGATTGTGGTTTTCATTCTGGAGGCCATGGGGTTCAAGTTGTTGCTTCTTCTGTCTGCCCTCTGATGGATGAGGATAAGAGGCTTGTGGGAGCTTCCTGCTGGGAGGGGCTGGCTGTGAGGAGAACTCGGTCTTCCTCTGGTAGGCGGGGCCAAGCTCAGCAGACCTTGAATCCGGTTTTCTGCTGCTGTGGGGGCTGCACTCCGTCCCTGCAGCTTGCCCTGAGGCAGCCCCATCCTGGAGTCCGCAGGCTCTGTGGTAAGGCTAATGGTGACCTCCTCCAAGAGGACCTATGCCAACGTGCCACCCTCCCGACCGCTGCTGCCAGAGCCCCTGACCCCACAGCAGGCCAGTGTCAACCCACACCTCCACTGGAGACTGCCAGACACCCAGGCAAGGCTGGCTCAGTCCCCTATAAGGTCACTGCTGCTTTCCCCTGTGACCTGGTACACACAAGGTTCTGCTTGTGCCCTCCAAAAGTCTCTGTTGCCCCAGTGTACGTGTACACACAGGTAATTCACTTGGTTGTACAACACTGTAAAAGAGCTATCAGTTCAGTTTAGTCGCTCAGTCATGTCCGACTCTTTGCAACCTCATGGACTGCAGCACGCCAGGCCTCCCTGTCCATCACCAACTCCCGGAGTTTACCCAAACTCATGTCCATTGAGCTGGTAATGCCATCCAACCATCTCATCCTCTGTCATCCCCTTCTCCTCCCACCTTCAATCTTTCCCAGCATCAAGGTCTTTTCCAATGAGTCAGCTCCTCACATCAAGTGGCCAAAGTATTGGAGTTTCAGCTTCAGCATCAGTCCTTCAAATGAATATTCAGGACTGATCTCCTTTAGGATGGACTAGTTGGATCTCCTTGCAGTCCAAGGGACTCTCAAGAGTCTTCTCCAACACCACAGTTCAAAAGCATCAATTCTTCGGTGCTCAGCTTTCTTTATAGTCCAACTCTCACATCCATATATGACTACTGGGAAAACCATAGCTGTGACTAGATGGACCTTTGTTGGCAAAAACAGCTATACTCCAACGTAAAATGAAAAGAGCCCATTAGACTCCAAAATTTTTATTTCAAAGTTTACTTGTAATATTTTAAAGCAGATGATGCTGAAACATAACACTTTTAATCTTCCCTCCAAGGAGTCACTTCTCCCCACCCCAGTTCTCAGTAAGTTTGTCAAGGAAAATCTCATGTACACAACACAAAAAAATAGTTCATGAGTAAGATCAAGTTAATTTGCCTATGATAAATTTCCACGCTTTCTTGCCTAATATAAAAATCTATTAATACATAAATTTGTTTCGGGCAAATAACTTGCATCATTCATGGTTTCATCTCAGAATACAGAAAGTTAGGTATTTCAAAACATCCTGAATAATGTGTTTGGAAGAAAGAATGGAATAAATTCTTGGAGGCAGGAAATTTGTCAGTCATGTCTTTATGTTTTTATAATAGAAAATAAAGTAAGACTTTGGCAAGGAACATGTCTCAAGGTTGGAGGATGCCAAGTAGGTGGAGTTTTTCAAGAACTTGAGCAGCTTTTCATTTGACTGTATTCTCAGAAACTACTTTTTTCCTCCACCCCCAATTTTATTGAGATATAATTGGCATTAAACATCGTATTAGTTTAAGGTACACAACACAATGATTTGATATATGTATATTTTAAAAAATGATAACCATAAATAGTTTAGTTAACATCCAGGATCTCACATAGCTATTTTTTTTTCCTTATGAGAAGAACATTTAAAATCTATTGTCTTGGCAATTTTCAAACATACAAATATTTATTGCTCACTCCCTGGTGGTCAGAAGGTAAAGCATCTGCCTGCAATGCAGGATACCTGGGTTTGATCCCTGCGTCGGGAAGATCCTCTGGAGAAGGAAAGGGTAACCCACTCCAGTATTCATGCCTGGAGAACCCCATGGATAGAGAAACCTGGTGGACTACAGTCCATGGCGTCACAAAGAGTCAGACATGACTGAGCGACTTCACTTTCACTTTATATTCATCATGCTGTACCTTACATTTCCCAGAACTTATTTGTTTTATGACTATAACTGGAAGTCTACACCTTTTAACCACCTTCATCCACTCCTCACCACACATTTCTGGCAACTACCATTCTGGTCTCCATTTCTGCAAGTTCAAGAAAACTTCTTTTCTTTTAGTGAAGGCAAATATAGATAACCTGGCATCTTTCTAAAATTTAGTGAAATATTTTGGTTTTGTTTTACCATGACACTTTTAGCAAGTCTACAATTCTAGTTCAAATTAAACTGAAAAGATGGAACAGAATGCCTGTGCTGATCTTTTAATTACTTAATAGAACTCTAGGGCTGGGAGTACCCCTACACTAAAAATCTGGGTCAAGTAAGCTTGAGAAGCACTGCATTATGGGCTTTTTCCTCTTTTTTTTTTTCCTAGGGCACTTATCTTCTTAGGGATCCCTTGATTTCCATGTATACACATGCTATTATTATATTCATAATATTGACCCCAATAAGAAAATAACTCCCCTTTTTAAGCTTACAGACACACACACACACATTTTATTCATTTTTTGATGAGTAGATTTCACTGAAGAGATGAGGAGAGCAGGATGGGGTCATAGCCCATGCAAAAGGTGAACAACTTTAAAATTCACATACAGCCTTCCTCTTCTCCATATCCCTTTTCTAAAACTCTCCTCCCGCCTCTGCAGTTCTGCTGTGTAACATCTTGTACGCAGACTCCATCCCAATACATTACCTTCCACCATCACGCTTTGACAACCCTCCTCCTCTCATCTGTCTGCTTCAAATCCTCATTCTCCTAGTTTTTCAGGGGAGCTCTAAATTCTTCCTCCTGGTGAAGAACACTTTCCCCCTACCTTTAATATCTGATGACATTTGGGGTTCCTTGACAGACCCTATCTTCATCCCAGGAACTTATCAAAGCACTTAAAAAAGTAAAAGCATTCTATTCACTTAAAGGCCTTCTATTCCCATCTGTGAAGGTAATAACATTTAATAATATTACATTTAGTAACCTCTCTTTCTCTCTACACACAAACCCATTCCTTCATTTTAGCAAGAAAATGTTTAAAATGATTTTAGAGTTAAGAAAATACATACAGTTTTATACATTTTTGGATTTCATTTTTTCATTCAATTCTCTGCTCAAAGGTATTGACATATTTACTTCAGCTTGGGTTCCTTATTACATTAATCCTATTACTGCTTTCTCCTGGCAAAATTTTCAAGAAAAAACAGGGTAATATGGATGCAAATGATACCACCTTGAGCACAGCAGGAGAAACAGGAGTCACGAAGTATAAGGGAAAAATTAAGTATGTATATATCTCCCTGAACAATTATATGGGGAAGATGCTAATCACAGAGTGTTGACTATTGCACTAGAGGAACTTTCCTTTTATGAAATTTTTCCTCAAGTTTTACCCCTGGATCTAGTGTTTACTGACACTGTATCTATTAACGACTACAAAGATTCAATTTATATTTTGCTTTGATAAGAGATTAAGTCTTCCACTTTAGGACGATCTAAACACCAGGGATAATTCAGGGAGAGTACCTTCTATCATTTTTTACGTTTTCAGAATGTTCTGTTCACAGAAAGGGGACATAGTATCTTATGGGACACAAGATAGAAAAGGTTTTTCCCCTTCTGTTAGGTGGAAATAAATCAGTCAATTACAGATCTAAACTGATATAAACTGGTTGTAATCACTTATCTTCAGTGATTACTATAAAGTCCCTGGAAGGAAACATTAGAGGCTTATGCAAAACAAGCTAAAACTCTACAGAAAGAATTCACAGAGTAGCATAAAACTGTTACCATGTAGGACTTTAACTCCAAGAACCAAGACATAATAAGAATTACAAAGTTATTGTGATAAAATGCTATGAAAACACAAAATATAATGTAAATATGAGATGAACCATGCCAACGAGAAGTCCATTTTTAATTTATTTTTTAATTGAAGGATAATTGCTTTACCGAATTTTGTTGGTTTCTGCCAAATATCAACTTGAATCAACCATACGTATACATAGGTTCCCTCCTTCTTGAACCTCCCAAGAAGTCCATTTTTCAATCACAAGTACATAACCAAAGACCACCAGGAGTAGACACTTTTGGGGGAGAATGTACAGTTGACAGTGAGAACTTTTCTTTAATACCTGCTTCCTCCTGCTGTGTAGGGTCTCTATCATATAACCCCAACTCCCTAGTTGCCACTGATTGAACCAGGCATGGACACTTATTCAAAGCTGGGTCACTCATAATCTCTCTCCTAGAAATTTAAAATTTGTGTTTTAGAAAAAGCTGATCACTTTGCATTTAAGTCTTGAACAGAGGAAACATAAACGTGCAAGCTGTAAGGTGGACATTTCTGTGGAAAAACTCCAAAAAGCAGGGTGAGAGAAGAAAAGAAGAGAGAAGAAGGAAACAGAGCCGGATATCTGACTCTTTCCACTTCTTAACTGCAACAGAACATTTCCTACCCCAGAATTTCTTGCTCTATCGAGGGAAGTAGACAGCTTGATCTACTGCCCTGGATATACATGTCATAATTTCCATTTCTCTGGCTTAAATTAATTCAAGTTATTATTGTTTTCAGTTTAGTTCAGTCATTCAGTCGTATCTGACTCTTTGCAACCCCATGGACTGCAGTACGCCAGGTCTACCTGTCCATCACCAACTCCTGGAGTTTACTCAAATTCATCTCCATCGAGTCGGTGATGCCATCCAACCATCTCATCTTCTGTCGTCCCCTTCTCCTCCCGCCTTCAATCTTTCCCAGCATCAGGGTCTTTTCTAATGAGTTGGTTCTTCGCACCAGGTGGCCAAAGTATTGGAGTTTCAGCTTCAGCATCAGTCCTTCCAATGAACACCCAGGACTGATCTCCTGTAGGATGGACTGGTTGGATCTCCTTGCAGTCCAAGGAACTCTCAAGAGTCTTCTCCAACACCACAGTTCAAAAGCATCAATTCTTCAATTCTCAGCTTTCTTTATGGTCCAGCTCTTGCGAGAGTCAATTTCTAGGCAGGTTGATAAGAAAAAGTTGGCTTAAAGCTCAACGTTCAGAAAACTAAGATCATGGCATCTGGTCCCATCACTTCATGGGAAATAGATGGAGAAACAATGGAAACAGTGTCAGACTTTATTTTTTGGGGCTCCAAAATCACTGCTGATGGTAATTGCAGCCATGAAATTAAAAGACGCTTACTCTTTGGAAGGAAGGTTATGGCCAACCTAGATAGCATATTTAAAAGCAGAGACATTACTTTGCCAACAAAAGTCCGTCTAGTCAAGGCTATGGTTTTTCCAGTGGTCATGTATGGTTGTGAGAGTTGGATGGTGAAGAAAGCTGAGCGCCGCAGAATTGATGCTTTTGAACTGTGGTGTTGGAGAAGACTCTTGAGAGTCCCTTGGACAGCAAGGAGATCCAACTAGTCCATCCTAAAGGAGATCATTGGAAGGACTGATGTTGAAGCTGAAACTCCAATCCTTTGGCCACCTCATGCGAAGAGTTGACACATTGGAAAAGACCCTAATGCTGTGTAGGATTAGGGGCAGGAGGAGAAGGGGACGACAGAGGATGAGATGGTTGGATGGCATCACCAACTCGATGGACATGAGTTTGGGTAGACTCCGGGAGTTGGTGATGGACAGAGAGGCCTGGCGTGCTGCGATTCATGGGGTTGCAAAGAGTCGGACACGACTGAGCGACTGAACTGGATTGATAAGAAGTCCAGGTATCCCTGAGGAGAGAGCGGTCTGGGGCTCTCGAGGAGATAGGGGTCTGGAATTCTCAAGGAGGAGGAAAGTACAAACTTTTCTTTTTTCCCCTCTACATTCCTTAGTCTTAGTCACATAAAACGTTTTTTTTTTTCTTTAAACCCAGAACTGATGATTGCACAACAAACAACTCAGTTTACTGTACTAGGGTTTATATAACAACATTGTATCCTGCTTGAGGACAGTTTCTCCTTCCTGAAAACCTTCTGACTAATCCTGATATCTTAAAAGATATATTATGGGAGTGGGTCTGGTAGGATCTTTCTATTGTTAAGTTCTAATCTTGTTATCCTAAACTGTAAATTGTGTGAGTGGCTCTGGTAAAATTTTCAGAAACTTGAGACATTTTTTTGATTTAATATAATAATTAATTTAAAAGTATATAACTCCCTTGCTAAAACTAGTGAGTGGGCTATTTCTTCATCCCCCTTCCGATGTCTATGTCAGGAGATTTCTCTGTCCCATTTTATACTTTAATAAAACTCTGCTACACAAAAGCTCTTCAGTGATCAAACCTGGTCCCTGGTCCCGAAGTTAAATCTTCTTCTTTGGAGATCACGAATCCGACACTCTTCACAGTAAGCCATCATCTTGGGGGCTCATCCGGGGTCTTCAGGACAAGATAAGAACACTGAGAGCTCTAGCCTCTCTGCTTCTCAGTGCACACGAGTGCTCACGCTTTCTGCCTTACTGACACTTCGGTGTGCTCGTGTGCATGAATGACACGCCCTGCATGAAGCAAGGGATGAGCGCTGCTCTGTGGTTTCACGGTGCCTCGTAATGACTGAAGGCAGCCCCCAAAAGGGGAACATTGTTGGGAGTTTATACCAACCTGCCAATGCCAAGAGACAACCAAGGTCCCTGCGAGGGGAGTGACCAGAGATGGGCAAAGGGTGTGGACTGAACTTTCCTTTCTCAGTCCGCTCTTCCTGGTTTCTTTGATCATTCCATAATTGCATGGGAAATTAGAACTACTAACCTAATCTGTCGGATCATAGACTTTTAATGGACTTATGATTCATGCTGTTACTATGCACTTTTACTTGGACTCCAAGCTTGGTAGTCATGGGAACCCAGACTTGCTAGGAGCGTGTTTAGGAGCTAAGTGGAACCAGTGAGTCCTTGTTGTAGCTGTGCCTCCAAACTATATGGATGGCAGCGCTACTAGTGAGCATGAGGTTTCTAAGAACATAGGTCAGGAATCCCAGTTTGAGAGTACAGTGGGTTTCTTCCTTTGGTAGTAGTAGCTCTTAGTAGACTAGATAAAGCTCTCCAGTGGCTTACTGATGGGGCAATGATTCATCACTTCTACTGCGGTCAGGACTGTATTCAGGAATGTGAACGGGCACGCTTCCCCTAGTAGTACTAGCTTGGGAAACATTCTGGGAAACTACTCGGCCAAATCAAACAAAGGTCATGGTGGTGTGAACTAGAAATCAGTTCGAGATGCCATCAGGTCTGCCCCGGTGCATCTCCACCCCACCTCAGTGGCAGAACCAGGAGGGACCAGCACGGCACCTGCGTCAGTAACGGACAGACCAAGTCCGACCCGGGAAGGGGAGCTTTGGTGGAGAGTCTGTCCACACTCCAGTCTAGAGCAGGGAAGGATACCTCTGGTGGAACGAAGCAAAGATGCTGGTCGCTGCTTTTTTCTCTTTAACAGATGGGAGCTACTCAAAGTTCCAGATTCACACCCTTGGATTTTGTCCTGAAAAACTGGGATATGTTTGACCCCCAGAATTTAAAAAAGACATGCCTGATCTTCTTCTGTGATACTCAGTGGCCATGGTATCCTTTGGAAGACAGGGAACGCTGGCCTGTTAAAGGGTCTCTCATTTATGATACTGTTTTACAACTAGACCGGTTCTGTACAAAACAAGAGAAATGGGTAGAAGTGCCATACGTGTTGCTCTTTATCTCTCTGCGAGACATGCCAGACTTATGTCCTAGGGGTGCAGATTTGGGTGTGAAACCTTCAGCTGCCTCCTGTTCTCTTACTTTGGCCCTGTATCTGGGGCTCCCTCCCAACTGAACAGGCTGAGAGTCAGGGCACCCTTCCAGGAAGGGTTGCCTCAGTCTCAGTAGAATTTCCAACAGTCCCAATTGTGGTTGAGACTATTTAGAGGATCCTAAAAGTACATAGAAGACTTTGCAGGACCAACTTTACTTTATGAGCTTACTTGGAGAGATGTAATGTATGTCTTGGGACAGATGCTGACTTCTGACTTGAGAATTCAAGTTTTCAGGGAAGCTACCGCTTTTGGGGATGAATGGCTTGAGGGAACACAAAATAATTCTGCTTCCTACTGGAAGCCAAGTGGTTCCAATAACAGAACCACTTTGCCGGATGTATTCTTGAAGGAAGCAAGCTTAAGCAAGCACATGCTGAGACTTTAAATTATACCAAGTTGGTTGACATAGAATGGTGAGAGAAGGAAATTCCTGGTAAATTCCTAGGTAGACTACAGAAGGCTCTCCACAAGTTTACTGATGTTGATCCTGAAAGTGCAGAGGAGGAATAATCTTAAAAGATACATCTCTCACACAGTCAGTTCCATATATTTGCCATAAGTTAACAAAAACAGGCATTTGGGCCTAGTCAGTCTTTAAAAAACTGCTACAGCTGGCTCAGATGGTATATTACAGTAGAGACTATGAGGAGGAAAAACGACAACAGAAAAGAACCAAAGAAAAGGCCCAGGCTCTAAAGACGGCTGTGAAAACTGCTATGAATCAGTCCGAAGAGAAAAATGCCCAGAGGAACCCCGGTGAAAAGGGACGGGCATGCTATCACTGTGGAAAGGAGCGGCATCTCAAGCGAAGTTGCCCTCAGGCATCTAAGCTGCGCCCAGCTCCCCATCAGGTCTGCAAGGGACCACACTGGAGGAGACACAGCCCCCAGAGCCGCAGGCCCCAGGGGTCGGGCTCTCAGGACAATCAGGAATGAAGGTTCCCGGGGGTCTCCACACAAGCTCCCGACCTAACAACACCTGAAGAACCCCAGGTATTAACAACTGTGGGGGCCAATCCATCGATTTCCTTTTGGACACCAGGGCAACTTTCTCTGTGCTTACTGAAGCCCCTGGTCCACTTTCTCCCCCATCCACTACTGTAATGGAAGGATGAGCCAAACGCTTTTATTTCAGTCATCCTCAAAGATGTAACTGGGACTCTGCACTGTTTTCTCACAGGTTTCTGATGGTGCCAGGGTCTCCCTCACCCCTTCTGGGGAGAGATATACTCAGCAAGGTCCAGGCCTCTGTTTTCAAGAATATGGAGCCTGCTCTTTTTCTCCCATTAATTGAACACAATGTAAATCCTAGAGTGTGGGCTGATGGAAAAACAGTGGGTCAAGCACAAAATGCCATTCCTGTTGCTATCAAGCTCAAAGACCCTCACCTATTTCCACATCAAAGCAGTACCCACTAAAGTCCTAGGTTAAGGAAGGGTTAAAACCCATCATTGACAATTTAAAGGAGATGGGGCTATTAATTCCCTGTAATAGACCATGCAACACTCCTATTTTGGGTGTGAAAAAAATGATAAATGGAGACTAGTTCAAGATTTATGAATAATAAATGAGGCTGTGGTTCCTTTTACTCATATGCCAAAAACAAACGGGTTTTCTTGCTTACAGGTCTGGGTAGACACTTTTACTGGATGGATTGAGGTCTTTCCCTGCCGTAGTGAACAGGCTAAGGAAGTTATAAAAATTTTAATCCTTGACATTATTCCAAGGTTTGGGCTGCCACGGAGTCTCCAGAGTGACAATGGCTCCAGCTTTAAAGCCGCTGTAACTCAGGGGGTGTCAAAAGCTCTAGGAATAGAATATCACTTACCATGTTCCTGGAGACCCCAATCCTCAGGAAAGGTAGAAAAGGCTAACGACATTATTAAGACATCTGCATAAATTAACTCAAGAGATGCAGGGCAATTGGCTTAAAGTTCTACCCATAACTTTAATGAGGGTTCAGACTGCCCCTAAAAAGGAAGGACTGTCCCCCTTTGAATGTGTCTATGGAAGACCCTTTTTATGCACAGACATTGTTATAGACCCTGAAGCCTTAGAATTAACTAACTAGGTGACCCAGCTTTCAGCCTTTCAAGAGACATCACAGAAACTCTGGGAGGTGACTCCTGACCCAGCCTCTGAGTCAAGCAAGCTACTGTTTGAGCCAAGCACCAAGGTCCTAATAAAGACTTTGGAGTCTGGAGGCCAATCTCTTGAGCCCCTCTGGGAAGGCCCTCACCAGGTTATTCTTTCTTCTCCCACAGTTGTCAAGGTGCCAGGAATTGACTCCTGGGTGCACCACACTTGAGTTAAAAAGTGGAACACTGACCAGAACTAAACAATGTCACTTTATGTCTTTATCCTCTGTGCTTTCACCTTTTACTTTTCAGATGGGCCTGATAATCTATGTGAGCCTGCTTCTGCTGACTCCAAAAGTCCTGAGTCTGCTGTCTGACCCTCAAGACAATGCCTTCCTGTCCTGGGCTCACTCCCATGCTGCATTCCACAATCGGTCTAACTGCTGGGTCTGCAGAGCACTCCCTTCTTCATCAGTTGAAGGCTTCCCATGGTGGATTTCTCTATTTCAAGGAAAAGACTTTCTTCAACTCTGTAAATATCTTCACCAACAACAATCACGTGTGATGCCTCTCTTTTAATCTGATGATATCTAGCAATCCTAAAATGGACTGGTGCAACACTTTGTACTTAACTATGGACATAATGTGACTTTTAATTTTGATTATACATTGTCTTGGTTTAATGACTATTTTGCCTTACATCTGTAACTATGTAACTAGATTTGTTTCTAACCATTTCAAAGCTTTTAAGTTACAAATGGCTGTGCAGGCTTCTACTAATGCCACAGCCTCCTCCAACTATTACTTGGGGCCCCTGGATCAGAGACCCTCAATATGAGGGTTAGGAGAATATGGTGCCTCAACAGTTTAGGGACAGTGCCCCATCACAGCAGGAAGTAGAAATGGAATGAAAGCAATGTCCCTTTCCCTTGGCAACATAATTTTGCTAAAAGAAAAGGGGGGAATGAGAGTCAATTCCTAGGCAGGTTGATAAGAAGTCCAGGGGTCTCCAAGGAGACAGGGGCCTGGGGTTCTCAAGGAGGAGATAGGGGTCTGGAATTCTCAAGGAGGAGGAAAGGACAAACTTTTCTTTTTTCCCTCTACATTCCTTCGTCTCAGTCACATAAAACGTTTTTTATTTTAAACCCAGAACTGATGATTACACAACAAACAACTCAGTTTAAACTCTGTACTAGGGGTTATATAACAACATTGTATCCTGCTTGAGGACAGTTTCTCCTTCCTGAAAACCTTCTGACTAATCCTGATATCTTAAAAGTTATATTATGGGAGTGGGTCTGGTAGGATCTTTCTATTGTTAAATTCTAATCCTGTTATCCTAAAATGTAAATTGTGTGAGGGGGTCTGGCAAAATTTTCACAGACTTGAGACATTCTTTTGATTTAATGTAATAATTAATTAAAAAGTATATAACTCCCTTGCTAACACTAGTGAGGGGGCATTCTCTGTCCCCATTCTGATGTCTATGTCAGGAGATTTCTCTGTCCTATTTTATACTTTAATAAAACTCTGCTACAAAAAAGCTCTTCAGTGATCAAGCCTGGTCCCTGGTCCCGAAGTTAAATCTTCTTCTTTGGAGATCATGAATCTGACACCATTCACTAAGCTATCACTCTCACATCCGTACATGACTACTAGAAAAACCATAGCTTTGTTTAGACGGACCTTTGTTGGTAAAGTAATGTCTCTGCTTTTTAATATGCTAAGTTAGTCATAGCTTTTCTTCCAAGGAGTAAGCATCTTTTAATTTCATGGCTGCAGTTACCATCTGCAGTGATTTTGGAGCCCAAGAAAATAAAGTCTGTCACTGTTTCCATTGTTTCCCATCTATTTGCCACGAAGTGATGGGACTGGATGCCATGATCTTCGTTTTTTGAATGTTGAGTTTTAAGACAGCTTTTCACTCTCCTTTTTACTTTCATCAAGAGACTCTTTAGTTCCTCTTTGCTTTCTGCCATAAAGGTGGTGTCACCTGCATATCTGAGGTTGTTGGTATTACTCCCTGCAATCTTGACTCCAACTTGTGCTTCACCCAGCCTGGCATTTTGCATGAGGTACTCTGTGTGTAAGTTAAATAAGCAGGGTGACAATATACAGCCTTGATGTACTGCTTTCCCAATTTGGAACCAGTCCGTTGTTCCATATCCAGTTTTAACTGTTGCTTTGTGTGTGTGTGTGTGTGTGTGTGTATGTGTGTGTGAAAGGAAGTCAAGCGTATTTGAACAAAAGCTCCAACAAGCAAATTTGTCTCAACAGAAGGCAGAGATCTGTGCTGACTGCAGTACAGACACTCATACAGTATAGCTAGTATTGGCTACTTTGCACCTAGTAGCAGATCACCCTCCCCATGGCTTAGCACATTTACAGAAAACTGTTCACCATGGAAGGACTTCACAGGTGACCTCCAAGTGTGAGGCTCGGTCATTCACATCCCCAGCACTACTTCCACAGTCCCAGCCAGCATCACTGTCAGCCACCTCCATTGCTTAGAGAACAGCTCCAGCATCACTGTTTCCCAGGGGCAGCTGGCTTCTTCATCACGGCCATGCCCGTGGTCGCTTCTCCCTGCAGTAGGGGGAGCTCAGCCTCAGGACCTGCACATCTCAACCAAAACCCTGGGAGCTGTGCCTTCCTAACACAAGCATCACCTCGAAGTGTCATTTTCTAAACACAAAGATTCCTCTAGTTAAGCCTATAAGCTAAGAGTAACCAAGGAGAAATATGCCTAAAGCTTGATCTGGTTAGTGTATATGAAATAAAGCACACTTTATAAATCGAGTCCTTACAGAAAAGACTTAGATCCTGGCCAAGTCAGGGTAAATCTACCGGAGAGACTGTTCTGTTTCGGCAGAGGTGGGCAAAGTACTTGGGACGTGAAGCCTGCACATGCTCTTGGTGAAAGCCTGGGAAGCTGGAAGGACCTGGCCAGTGCTGGCAGGTGCGGCAGCAGAAACTTGTCTGTCAGCACTAGCCTGACCCTTCTGCCCCGAGCAAGGCTGGCCTCTGACCTCACAGTCTAGCTGTCTCACAGGATGATACAGCCCTCACTGTGGAAGAAGAAAAAGCAAGCTACACTATGAGCATTTATTCCCTCTCCTTGGCCTCAGGCCCAGGGTTGCAAGGGAGGCAGGAGTTTGAGTTTGATTTATAAGACTAACCTTTCCCTTTTGGGACCCTGAGTTTGATTTATAAGACTAACCTTTCCCTTTTGCCCCCCCCCCTTTTTTTTTTTTTTTCTGAAGAATCAGGAGTGTTTTCTCAGTTGCTCTTTCAAGGCCTTCTTGCTTTCTTGTTACAAGATCCATAAAGCCTAGAATATAGAAGAGTCCAAGTCGACATTTGCCACTAAGCTGTAAAGGGTCCTGGGGTAGGGCACAGATGCTGGCAGGTGAGCCACAAAGTGTCCATGCAGGACGATGAGAAAGGCCTGCCAGTTTCTGCTTTACAAGCTCTTTCAGCCATTCCAGTGCCTAATACCAACCTGTGCCTTCTTCAGCAGGTCAAGTATATGAACACAGCAGCCAGGCAAGAGCCTCTCCAGCTCGGTGATGATGACCAAGACCAGCATGGAGCCCTTGAGCTGCAGCAGCTGGTGGCCCGCCATACACGGCTGCAGCTGGCTGGTCAGGGATGCTTCGTAGAGGGAAGGATCCCTCTGAGGCTTCAGCTCCTTCACGTGGGGCCAGGGCAGGACCACCAGGGCATGCAATATGGACAGAAACTCCAGTGGCGTCCCGATGTGAAGGTCCCCGTGCAGTTTGTCCTAAACAGCCAGCTCCATCCTGAGCAGCTCATTCAGGGACTAGCCAGAGCCATAATGCTTTATGAAGTCTTTTATGCGTGAAATCAAGTCCTTTCTTCATTAACTTTTGTGGCAAGTCTCAAGGAAGTAATTGTGACAATGGTGTAACCGCTTGTTTATCGTTACTGAAACTATGAGGGGGCTGAAGGCAGTGAGAGCCTGGTGAAAAGTGATACACCCACCACATTAACAAATTGAAAGATTAAAAACCATATGATTATCTCAATAGATGCAGAGAAAGCCTTTGACAAAATTCAACATCCATTTCTGATAAAAAAAAAAACCAAACCCTTGAGAAAGCAGGCATAGAAGGAACATACCTCAACATAATAAAAGCCATATATGATAAACTCATAGCAAACATTATCCTCAATGGTGAAAAATTGAAAGAATTTCCCCTAAAGTCAGGAACAAGACAAGGGTGCCCACTCTCACCACTATTATTCAACATAGTTTTGGAAGTTTTAGCCACAGCAATCAGAGAAGAAAAAGAAATAAAAGGAATCCAGATGGGAAAAGAAGAAGTAAAACTCACTGTTTGCAGATAACATGATCCCCTACATAGAAAACCCTAAAGACACCATCAGAAAATTACTAGAACTAATCAATGAATATAGTAAAGTGGCAGAATATAAAATTAACACACAGAAATCCCTTGTATTCCTATACACTAACAATGAGAAGACAGAAAGAGAAATGAAGGAAACAATTCCATTCACTACTGCAACAAAAAGAATAAAATATTTAGGAATAAATCTACCTAAAGAAACAAAAGACCTATATGTAGAAAACTATAAAATACTGATGAAAGAAATCAAAGATGACACAAATAGATGGAGAAATAGACCATGTTCATGGATTGGAAGAATCAATATAGTGAAAATGAGTATACTACCCAAAGCAATCTATAGAATCAATGCAATCCCTATCAGGCTACCAACGGTATTTTTCACAGAACTAAAACAAATAATTTCACAATTTGTATCAGTTCAGTTCAGTTCAGTCGTTCAGTCACGTCCAACTCTTTGTGACCCCATGAATTGCAGCACACCAGGCCTCCCTGTCCATCACCAACTCCCAGAGTTTACCCAAACTCATGTCCATCCAGTTGGCGATGCCATCCAGCCACCTCATCTTCTGTCGTCCCCTTTTCCTCCTGCCCCCAATCCTTCCCAGCATCAGGGTCTTTTCCAATGAGTCAACTCTTCACATGAGGTGGCCAAAGTATTGGAGTTTCAGCTTTAACATCAGTCCTTCCAATGAACACCCAGGACTGATCTCCTTTAGGATGGACTGGTTGGATCTCCTTGCAGTCCAAGGGACTCTCAAGAGTCTTCTCCAACACCACAGTTCAAAAGCATCAATTCTTCGGCGCTCAGCTTTCTTCACCGTCCAATTGTCACATCCATACATGACCACTGGAGAAACCATAGCTTTGACTAGACGGACCTTTGTTGGCAAAGTAATGTCTCTGCTTTTTAATACGCTATCTAGGTTGGTCATAACTTTCCTTGCAAGGAGTAAGTGTCTTTTAATTTCATGGCAATCACCATCTGTAGTGATTTTGGAGCCCAAAAATGGAAATACAAAAAACCTCGAATAGCCAAAGCCATCTTGAGAAAGAAGAATGGAACTGGACGATCAACCTGCTTGACTTCAGGCTATACTACAAAGCTACAGTCATCAAGACAGTATGGTACTGGCACAAAGACAGACATATAGACCAATGGAACAAAATAGAAAGCCCAGAGATAAATCCACGCACCTATGGACACCTTATCTTTGACACAGGAGGCAATATATACAATGGAGAAAAGACAATCTCTTTAACAAGTGGTGCTAGAAAAACTGGTCAACCACTTGTAAAATAATGAAACTAGAACACTTTCTAACACCATACACAAAAATAAACTCAAAATGGATTATAGATCTAAACATAAGACCAGAAATTATACAACTCCTAGAGGAAAACATAGGCAAAACACTCTCTGACATAAATCACAGCAGGATCCTCTATGACCCACCTCCCAGAGTAATGGAAATAAAAGCAAAAATAAACAAATGGGACCTAATTAAACTTAAAAGCATTTGCACAGCAGAGGAAATTATAAGCAAGGTGAAAAGACAGCCTTCAGAATGGGAGAAAATAACAGCAAAGGAAGCAACTGACAAAGAATTAATCTCAAAAATATACAAGCAGCTCATGCCACTCAATACCAGAAAAATAAACAACCCAATCAAAAAATGGGCCAAAGAACTAAACAGACATTTCTCCAAAGAAAACAGGCAGATGGCTAACAAACACATGAAAAGATGCTCAACATCACTGATTATCAGAGAAATGCACATCAAAACCACAATGAGGTACCATCTCACACTGGTCAGAATGGCTGCTATCCAAAAGTCTACAAACAATAAATGCTGGAGAGGGTGTGGAGAAAAGGGAACCCTCTTACATTGTTGGTGGGAATGCAAACTAGTACAGCCACTATGGAGAACAGTGTAGCAAGTCCTTAAAAAACTGGAAATAGAACTGCCATACGACCCAGCCATCCCACTGCTGGGCATACACACTGAGGAAACCAGAACTGAAAGAGACATGTGTACCCCAATGTTCATCGCAGCACTGTTTACAATAGCTAGGACATGGAAGCAACCTAAATGTCCATCGGCAGACAAATGGATAAGAAAGCTGTGGTACATATACACAATGAAATATTACTCAGCTATTAAAAAGAATGCATTCGAATCAGTTCTAATGCGGTAGATGAAACTGGAGCCTATTATCCAGAGTGAGGTAAGTCAGAAAGAAAAACACCAATACAGTATATTAATGCATATATATGGAATTTAGAAAGATGGTAATGATGACCCTATATGAGAGACAGTAAAAGAGACATAGATATAAAGAGCAGACTTTTGGCTATGTGGGAGAGGGCGAGGGTGGGATGATTTGAGAGAACAGCATTGAAACATGTATATTACCATATGTGAAATAGATCACCAATCCAAGTTTGATGCATGAGACAGGGCACTTAGGGCTGGTGCACTGGGATGACCCTGAGGAATAGGATGGTGAGTGAGGTGGGAGGGGGTTCAATATTGGCAACACATGTACAATGTATGGCAAAAAACCACCACAATATTGTAAAGTAATTAGCCTCCAATTGAAATAAATAAATTTTTTAAAAAATGGCCTGGGAGCAGTCAAAGATGCTCTCAAAGATGCGCTCGACTCTCAGGAGCCAAGCACAACTTCCCCAAGTCAAACCCCTGACCGCTGGAGTGGCCGCCCGTCACAGATGCACCCCGGCGGGACCTGCTCAGGTCAGCGGCAGCGGCGCAGGCTGGGAGGGCCCCCAGTTTCTTGCCGGAGCCCGGGGCGGGCGGGGCCGGGGGCTGCAGAGGCGGCGAACGTGCCCACTGCGCTGAGCTGGTCCTCGGAGGGCGGGGAGCCCCGGGGAGACCTGCCCGGACCGCGCGGACAGAGATGTTCCCAGCAGGGCGGACAGCGGAGGGCGTGCGCCCAGACCTCCCTCTGAACTGGCGCCAGGACGAGGATCTCACCGCCAGGCCCAGTTCTGCGTCGGTGCTGCCCTCCGGAACCATGGCTGCGTCAGGTCCTGGCTGACTGGAGCTTCCTGACCTGCACACAGGTTTACAGGAGGCAGGTCAGCTGGTCTGCTAGTCCCATCTCTTGAAGAATTTTCCACAGTTTATTGTGATCCACACGGTCAAAGGCTTTAGTGTAGTTAATGAAGCAGGAGAAGATGTTTTTCTGCAATTCTCTTGCTTTTTCTATGATCCAGCGGATGTTGTCAGTTTGATCTCTGGTTCCTCTGCCTTTTCCAAATCCAGCTTGAACATCTGGAAGTTCACAGTTCATGTATTGCTGAAGCCTGGCTTGGAGAATTTTGAACATTACTTTGCTAGTGTGTAGGATGAGTTCAATTGGGCAGTAGTTGAACATTCTTTGGCATTGCCTTTCTTTGGGATTGCAATGAAAACTGAGCTTTTCCAGTCCTGTGGCCACTGCTGAGTTTTCCAAATTTGCTATTTATTATTGTTCACTTGTGATCAAAAGGAATTTGACTAGGATATCATCAGTCTCCTGCTCACAGTGCACTTTATTTTCAGATCCACTACCCAGAAAGAAGTAAGATCTCCTAAATTGTGACTATGTATTCCTAAACCATGTTTGCACCCTTGAGCTTCATAATCAGAGGGGAAAAAAAGGTATATGTCCTATTCATTTTCTATCTGAAGAGCTTAACACAGTTTGTGGCACACAGTAGGCCCTTAAAAACCATTTTTTTTGAATGAATGGAATGGAATATATTCTCAGTAAATTTACAGATACCTCCACGGAGATAACTCTGCTTCAGATTTTGGAAAGTGAGATCTAAACGTAGGCTAACCTCATAATTCAGTGAAAGACAAAGGAAGTCATTGGGCAAAAATTCTGTCCTGTTACCACCAGCACTGGCTCTACAAACCAATCTGAATCTGCGCCTAACCTCTCTGACTTGCCTCCAGATTCGAAGGAAGACGAATCCTGGCTATTATAAAACTCAAACCTTCCATTTATCCTCTGGATCCCTCTCTTGTCCTACCTTTTCTTTGAAGTTTTCCCCTCTTTAACGAATCTTTAATTTCACCCTCTTTGCATGACCATTCTCATCAGCATGCAAACACTCCCTTATGTCATAACAAACACACACATGTATTTACAAACACAGTAACTTGGCATCATACCCTTTCCAGTTTTTGATCCATTGATCAATCCTCTTGATGGAAAACCAATATACAGTTTTCTATCCTCTTTGTCTGCTTGCATAAACCATTGCTGGAGGGCTTCCATCACCACTGCTCTTTGAAACTGCTCATCAAACATATCAGCAACATACAAGTTACCAAATTCAAAGAATGGTATTTTATCTTTTATACTTATGAACTCAGCTTCTTAGTAGCAACTCACTTAGTTAACCAATCTCTTCTTCAGATTCTGTGACAACATTTCATTGGTATTTTCCCACCCTCTCTGGCAACCCTGAGAAATCTCCGTTACTGATCCATCTCATTTGACACCTAAATTTTGGACTGCATTAGAACCAAGTCCAGGGACTCTTATCAGTCTAGGAAGAAAAAGATCTACTTTGTCTTGTTCAATCCCTACTTACAAAACCGGTCGAGAGGTGCTGGTAAAACGGATAAATTAGGGCTATCTCAGCAACACCTGCTTCTTTTATCTGTTGCCTTTGCCATTAGTTCCAGCTGAGTGCAGCTAGTTCTGTATGCACATGCTATGTAAGAAAGCCTTCCTAAGTGAACAGTGCAAAGAAATAGAGGAAAACAATAGAATGGGAAAGACTAGAGGTCTCTTGAAGAAAATTAGAGATACCAACAGAATATTTCATGCAAAGATGGGTACAATAAAGGACACAAATGGTATGGACCTAACAGAAGAAGAAGACATTAAGAAAAGATGGCAAGAACACACAGAACTCTATTAAAAAGATCTTAATGATCCATATAACCACAATGGTGTGATCACTCACTAGAGCCAGACATCCTGGAGTGCAAAATTAAGTGGGCCTTAGGAAATATCGCTACAAACAAAGCTAGTGGAGGTGATGGAATTCCAGCTGAGCTATTTCAGATCCTAAAAGATGATGCTGTAAAGTGCTGCACTCAATATGCTAGCAAATTTGGAAAACTCGGCAGTGGCCACAGGACTGGAAAAGGTCAGTTTTCATTCCAATCCCGAAGAAGGCCAATACCCAAGAATGGTCAGACTACCACACAATTGCACCCATTTCACATGTTAGCAAGGTCATTCTCCAAGCTAGACTTTAACATGCTCAAAATTCTCCAAGGCAGTCTCTTGTGGAGGTACGGGTCAGCAGTGGACTGCTACAGGGACAGAGGCTCTAAGTGCAGCAGACATGGATATGGCACAAGCCCTCTTGGAGGAGGTCGCCATTAACCCCACCATAGAGCTGCCAGAACTTACACAGGACTGGGAAATAGATCCTTTGAGGGCATAAACAGAACCTTGTGCACCAGGACCCAGGAGAAAAGAGCAACAACCCCACAAGACACTGATCCAGACTTGCCTGTGAGTGTCCAGGAGTCTCCAGCAGAGGCGTGGGTTGGTGATGGCCTGCTGCAGGGTTGGGGATACTGAATGTAGCAGTACATGCATGGGATCTTTCGAAGGAGGTCACCATTATCTTCATTACCTCCACAACAGTTTGGCCCAAGGTAAATTAGAGGGAGGGAACACAGCCCCACCCATCAACAGAAAACTGGATTAAAGATTTACTGAACATGATCCATGTTCATCAGAACAAGACCCAGTTTCTCCCCTCAGTCAGTCTCTCCCATCAGGAAGCTTCCATAAGCCTCTTATCCTTCTCCAGCAGAGGGCAGACAGACTGAAAACCACAATCACAGAAAACTAACCAATCTAATCACAGGGACCACAGCCTTGTCTAACTCAATGAAACTATGAGCCATGCCATGTAGGGCCACCCAAGATGGACGGGTCATGGTGGAGAGTTCTAACAAAATGTAATCCAATGGAGAAGGGAATGGCAAACCACTTCAGGATTCTTGCCTTGAGAACCCCTTGAACAGTATGAAAAGGCAAAAAGATAGGACAATGAATGATGAACTCCCCAGGTCAGTAGGTGCCCAATATGCTACTGGAGAAGAGTGGAGAAATAACTCGAGAAAGAATGAAGAGACGGAGCCAAAGCAAAAACGACACCCAGTTGTGAGTGTGACTGGTGATGGAAGCAAGGTCCAATGCTGTAAAGAGCAATTTGCATAGGAACCTGGAATGTTAGGTCCATGAATCAAGGCAAATTGGAAGTGGTCAAACAGGAGACAGCAAGAGTGAACGTCGACATTCTAGGAATCAGAGAACTAAAATGGACTGGAAAGGGTGAATTTAACTTAGATGACAATTATATCTACTACTGTGGGCAAGAACCCTTAGAAGAAATGGAGTAGCCATCACAGTCAACAAAACGGTCCAAAATGCAGTACCTGGATCCAATCTCAAAAACGACAGAATAATTTCTGTTCGTTTCCAAGACAAACAAATTCAATATAACAGTAATCCAAGTCTATGCCTCGACCAGTAATGCTAAAGAAGCTGAAGTTGAATGGTTCTATGAAAACGGACAAGACCTTCTAGAACTAGCACCCAAAACAGATGTCCTCTTCATTATAGGGGACTGGAATGTAAAAGTCAGAAGTCAAGAAACATCAGGAGTAACAGGCAAATTTGGCCTTGGAGTACAGAATGAAGCAGGGCAAAGGCTAACAGAGTTTTTCCAAAAGAATACACTGGTCATAGCAAACACCCTCTTCCAACAACACTAGAGATGACTCGACACATGGATCTCAAGATGGTCAATATCAAACCAGATGGATTATATTCTTTGCAGCCAAAGATCAAGCAACTCTATATAGTCAGCAAAAACAAGACGAGGAGCTGACTATGGCTCAGATCATGAACTCCTTATTGCCAAATTCAGACTTAAATTGAAGGAAGTATAGAAAACCACTAGACCACTCTGGTATGACCTAAATCAAATCTCTTATGATTATACAGTGGAAGTGAGAAATAGATTCAAGGGATTAGATCTGATAGACAGAGTGCCTGAAGAAATATGGACAGAGGTTCGTAACATTGTACACAAGGTGGCAATCCAAACCATCCCCAAGAAAAAGAAATGAAAAAGCCAAAATGGCTGTCTGAGGAGGACTTATAAATAGCTGAGAAAAGAAGAGAAGCAAAAAACAAAGGCGAAAATGAAAGATATACCCATCTGAATGCAGAGCTCCAAAGAATAGCAAGGGGAGATAAGAAAGCCTTCCTCAGTGATCAATGCAAAGAAATAGAGGAAAACAACAGAATGGGAAAGACTAGAGATCTCTTCAAGAAAATTAGAGATACCAAGGGAACATTTAATACAAAGATGGAACAATATAAGACAGAAATGTTATGGATCTAACAGAAGCAGAAGAGATTAAGAAGAGGAGGGAAGAATACACAGAAGAATTATACAAAAAAGATCTTAATGACCTGGATAAACACAATGGTGTGATTGCTCACCTAGAGCCAGACATCCTGGAGTGCGAGGTAGTGGGCCTCAGGAAGCATCACTACGAACACAGCTAGTGGAGGTGATGGAATTCCAGCTGAGTTACTTCACATCCTAAAAGATGACAATGGCAACCTACTCCAGCACTCTTGCCTGGAAAATCCCATGGATAGAGGAGCCTGGTAGGCTGCAGTCCATGGAGTCGCAAAGAGTAAGACACGACTGAGCGACTTCACTTTCACTTTTCACTTTCATGCATTGGAGAAGGAAATGGCAACCCACTCCAGTGTTCTTGCCTGGAGAATCCCAGGGATGAGGGAGCCTGGTGGGCTGTCGTCTATGGGGTCGCACAGAGTCGGACATGACTGCAGCGACTTAGCAGCAGCAGTAGCAGCAGCAAAAGATGACACTGCGAAAGTGCTCTCAATATGTCAGCAAATTTGGAAAACTCAGCAGTGGCCACAGGACTGGAAAATGTCAGTTTTCATTCCAATCCCAAAGAAAGGAAATGCCAAAGAATGTTCAAACTGCGGCACAACTGCACTCATCTCATATGCTAGCAAAGTAATGCTCAAAATTCTCCATTGCCAACATCCATTGGATCATAAGAAAAGCAAGAGAATTCCAGAAAAACATCTACTTCTGATTCATTGACTACACTAAAGCCTCTGACTGTGTGGACCACAACAACCTGTGGAAAATTCTTAAAAAGATGGGAATACCAGATCAGCTTACCTGCCTCCTGAGAAATCTGTATGCAGGTCAAGAATCAACAATTAGAACTGGACATGGAACAATGGACTGGTTGCAAACAGGGAAAAGAGTACGTCAAGGCGGTATATTGCCACCCTGTTTGTTTAACTTATATGCAGAGGATATCATGTGAAATGCTGGACTGGAAGAAGCACAAGATGGAATCAAGATTGCCGGGAGAAATATCAATAACCTCAGATATGCAGATGACACCACCGTTATGGCAGAAAGTGAAGAAGAACTAAAGAGCCTCTTGATGATAGTGAAGAAAGTGAGTGAAAAAGCTGACTTAAAACTCAACAGTTAAAAAACAAAGATCATGGCATCCAGTCCCATCACTTCATGGCAGATAAGAAACAATGAAAACAGTGGCAGACTTTACTTTTTGGGCTCCAAGATCACTGCAGATGTTGACTGCACTCATGAAATTAAAAGACACTTGCTCCTTGGAAGGAAAGCTATGGCTAACCTAGACAGTATATTATAAAGCAGAGACATTACTTTGCTGACAAGTTCCGTCTAGTCAATGCTATGGTTTTTCCAGTAGTCATGTATGGATGTGAGAGTTGGACTATAAAGAAAGCTGAGCACTGAAGAATTGATGCTTTTGAACTGTGGTGTTGGAGAAGACTCTTGAGAGTCCCTTGGACTTCAAGGAGATCCAACCAGTCCATCCTAAAGGAGATCAGTCCTGAATATTCACTGGAAGAACGGATGCTGAAGCTGAAACTCCAATACCTTGGCCACCTGATGGGAAGAACTGACTCATTGGAAAAGACCCTGATGCTGGAAAGATTGAAGGCAGGAGGAGAAGGGGACAACAGAGGATGAGATGGTTGGATGGCATCACCGACTTGATGGACATGAGTTTGAGTAAACTCCGGGAGCTGGTGATGGACAGGGAGGCCTGGTGTGTTGCAGTCCATGGGGTTGCAAAGAGTCGAACACGACTGAGCGACTGAACTGAACTGAGAGACTATAGGCTTCCACTCAGAGCATGGAAAAAACTATTCCTTCAACTACATGTGTATCTATGGAAATCATGAAGACTTTGGGGAGAAACCAAAGGAAAAATCATTCCGTTAAGTTCAACTTTTTTTCCTATGGGTTATTTTAAAAGTGAGTAATGTCTCTTTAAAATTCCCAAATCAGAGGGCTTATACTTTGGAGAAAGGAAAGGATGAAGATAATAATTAGGGAATCTTTCCTGAGTCAGAAAACTTAGCACATTATAGACAATTAATGAGCACCTGAACAGAGAATAAAGAGTAAAAGGACATCTTGCTTTTGGACAACATATTTTCACCTTAGATGGAAAAAAAAAAGGCAAGCAGAAGAGTTTCTGGGCTTCCCTTGTGGCTTAGCTGGTGAAGAATCCGCCTGCAATGCAGGAGACCTGGGTTCGATCCCTGGGTGGGGAAGATCCCCTGGAGAAGGGAAAGGCAACCCACTCCAGTATTCCTGCCTGGACAATTCCATGGACTGTATAGTCCATGGAGTCACAAAGAGTCGGACACAACTGAGTGACTTTCACTTTCACTTTCTTCAGAGGCATTCCTAAAGTAGTCTTCATCATTCATTTTCCTCCAAGTTCATACAAGAGACTTAATAAAATTGGCCTATTCTTTCTCTGCTTATGTGCTATACACATTTATCCTCCTTTTCGACTCGTACCCTATACCAGTCTGTTATTCTCTCATTGTTTTCTATGTGTACATTTGACTTCAAAACAAATGATAAACTTTTTAAGGTCAGAAAATGTTGCTTTGGTAATTCTTATAGTATCAAATAGTAACTACATAATAAGCATTATATTAAATATATTCATGATTCATTAACCCATTTTCCCTCCAGTAAAATTCCTTTTTTAATAAATTCTATATCCAAAGTGTTAACACGTGGTTTTAAGATAAATATGTGGCAAGAAACTACATTCCAATCTGAAGACCCTAGGGATCAAATAGTTCCTAATCATCACTGTAACAAATTCAGTAAAGGCAAAGAAGTATGCACCCTCTCATCCACTGACATCTTTAGCATCTGTTTCAATGCCCTACTTCAACCCTAAACTTGCCAGTGATGTGGCAGACAGCAGTGTCTACACAAACGACCCACCCAAAGCTTGTGTCTATTTTTTAACTTCTCATTTCCGTTGCATTTATTCCACATCAGTAAATTAAATCCATGGCTAGATACTAAATTTATTATCCTGCATAATTATCCACTCTTGAAACATTGTCCTCCAATTCTCTGACTACAACTTCAGACCATTTCAGTCACAACACATATATTTTCCCAATAAGCCTTTTTTTTTGATCCTCTGTTTTCTGCCCGTCCTCCCTCCTCTCCTTGCTTCATATCATATATACCTTTAATTCTATCATCCATCCACCTCTTCATCCTCTATTTTGCCATTATCAACTACATTGGCCCATTTCTTTTCTATTACATCTCTGAAAAAATAAACAAACAAAAAAACCAGATCTGAACCATTGCTAAGTCCACCCTTATTAGAGTTGCTGAGCATTGCTGCTGAAAATTATATATATTATATAATTATAGATTATTGTGACTAGAATTTCATGTTCTTTGACTTCAAGCAGACCCTCTACACTGTTGAGAAACTGTTTCCTTACTTAGTTTTACTTTCTAATCTTCACAATAACAATTATTTAAATAATGTGCTAGGTTTCTATTATTTTGCCTGGCAGGAATAGTATCTTCCCTCCTTCTGAGAAATTTGTCTTTGAATGGGGGGGGATGGCACTGAAAGGTTGTTGCTGAACCAGGAAAGATGCCGCGATTCTTGACCTCCAGAGAAGAACTCAATCTGGGGCCAGTGATGAGGCTTGATCACTCAGAGCTTTTGTGTAATAAAGTTTTATTAAAGTATAAAGAAAGCTGAGTGCCAAAGAATTGATGCTTTTGAACTGTGGTGTTGGAGAAGACTCTTGAGAGTCCTTTGGACTTTAAGGAGATCCAACCAGTCCATCCTAAAGCAAATCAGTCCTGAATATTCACTGGAAGGACTGACATCGAAGCTGAAACTCCAGTACTTTGGCCACCTGAAGTGAAGAATTGACTCACTTGAAAAAATCCTGTTGTTGAGAACGATTGAAGGCAGGGAGAGAAGGGGATGACAGAGGATGAGATGGTTGGATGGCATTGCTGACTCAATGGACATGAGTTTGGGTAAGTTCTGTGAGTTGGTGATGGGCAGGGAGGCCTGGCGTGCTGCAGTCCATGAGGTCGCAAAGAGTTGGTCACAACTGAGTGACTGAACTGAACTGAATATTGTTTTGCCTTAAAAAGGTAGGAAATTATAATATATGCTGCAACAGAGGTGAACCTTCAAGACATGATTTTAAGCAAAAGAAAGCCAGTTACACAAAGACAAATAACACATGGTTTGACTCACAAGAGTACCTAGAGCACTCAAAGGCAAACATACGGAAATCAGAATAGTGGTCACCAGGAACTGAGGAGAGGGATGAACGGGGGGAGTCTGCTCAGTGAGTACAGAGTTTCAGTGTTGAAGGCTGAAGAGTTCTGGAGATGGATGGTGGTGATAGTTGCAGAGCAATGTGAATTGCTTAATATCACTGAACTGTACACTTAAAATGGTAAATTTTATGCTATGTGTATCTTATAACAATTTAAAATATTTTTAACAAAGAATACAGATGTTATTCTGTGTCGCTGATATGGCTTTCCTCTGTTCCACAGACAGACTCAGAAATAATTCTCCTAGTTTCAGCTCCTCCTCCCTCCCACTCCTATGACTTGCTAACTCTCAGCTTGAGCTCTGTGCGACTTCCACTAATACAGTCAGCTCCTACCTCCTCAATACAACTTAGATAGATATTAGAATATATATTATCCATCAACTTGTTTCCAAATACCTCCTTTCAGATTTGTTGACATGTCTTATTTGTTAATATCCTCTGCTCTGATATTTTTCACCATCTGCTAGAACAGTCAGGAAAACAGCCAGCTCATTGAAAAAGACGCCGATGCTGGGAAAGATCGAAGGTGGAAGGACGAGAGGGAGACGGGATGAGAGATGGTTGGATGGCATCACAGATTTATTGGACATGAACTTGGGCAAACTCCAGGATATGGTTAGAGACACCAAAGCTGGCGTGCTGCAGTCCATGGGGTCGCAAAGAGTCAGACACAACTTTGAGACTGAACAACAGTAACAAATTAGAACAGAAGATAGTATTCACAAGCAATTATTATTGCCACATACTCCTGGAGAACACCACTCATCATATTACACCTTAAACCAAGGACTCTTTTTTGGATAGTCAGATAAGTGCAGGTTTCATACCCCATGAATTTACATATCCCATGCAGTTCAAGTGTTCTGCAATATATACCACCTTTTTTGTTTAAATAAATAAAGGAAACTCATTTATCCTACTAGTTGACAAAGCTGGACTTTTGCAAGTAGCTTTTGTAAACAAGAAGAAATACTTTTTTAAACAGCTCCTATAAATCTTCAGTTGCGTCCGACTCTGTGCGACCCCATAGACGGCAGCCCACCAGGCTCCCCCGTCCCTGGGATTCTCCAGGCAAGCATACTGGAGTGAGTTGCCATTTCCTTCTCCAGTGCATGAAAGGGAAAAGTGAAAGTGACTTAGCCACCCGGGTTCTTAGGGAAGTTCTTTTTTGGGGGATGGGGGGCAATTTGATCATGTTTACTAATAAATAGATCATCCTTTCCTTCATTTTGTAAAACTACTTGGGCTTCTCCTTGGTAGTCTGGGTCTTAAGTTCTCAGTTAGAAATTTAAAGAAAATTTCCCCTAGAAGTCTGCCACCTAGCCCCCAGGTATTTCATAATAATCAGCATTCATTCCCAAATTTTTTGGCAAGGAGGAGGAGGAAATTGGTCATAATTACAAATTTTTCCTGGAACAATTGCTATAGGGTTCCCCCCACCCCAATCTGCATTTGTTGTAAGAATCCTAATAGATGGAGGACAAATGCCCATGCTCGGTCTGCATATTACACTGGAATTGTCTTTACTTTTAACTGGCACCTTATTGGCTTAATAATACTTTCTCATGATTTGTCTCCCCACCACCTGCTACAGAGGATATAATAGGATCCTACACACTAATGACATGGATTTATCATTTGACCTAGGTAGAAATTACCTCACATTAGTTTTTACCATTGAATTACTGCAATAAAAAGCAACATCAATGAAACAGCTTTAAAATCAGGTACAGCCAAGTCAAAAATTAGTATTCGGGGTGGGTAGCTTCTAACAAATAGTAGGTATACATCCAATAACTTAATATGACAGGTCTGAATCAGAAATGAAAAGTACATTTTAAATCTAAATCAGCTTGAAAGAATCACCAAGAAGCTGTAATAAATAAAGTTAGCCACTTTGTTTTCAATTACTTATGATCGGGTAAAGTGTTTCTAAGTTTGCCTTTGAAAGTTTAACAGCTGAAATTATCTTAACTGTTTCTGGGATAAAAATCAGAAGACTAATGGCAGCCATTCTCCGACACGTTAACATAGACCCAGAATCTAGTTTACACCTGGGCCAATGTCCATGCGGTGATGGGATGACCATCCGCTCAGACATGTATCTTAGCATAAATTAAATAAGTACATGTCTGATTTTTGACGAAAGCATATCCACTTTATATTCTTTTCCACTGATAATACAAAGTGTGAAAGTGAAAGCCGCTCAGTCATGTCCGACTCTTTGGGACCCCACGGACTATACAGTCCCTGGAATTCTGTGGGCTAGAATATGGGAGTGGGTAGCCATCCCCTCCTCCAGGGGATCTTCTCAACCCAGGGGTTGAATCCAGGTCTCCCGCATTGCAGGCGGATTCTTGACCAGCTGAGCCACCTGGGAAGACCAATACAATGTGTGAATCAACCTTAATGGACAAGGTTTACTCTCTGTTTGGCTGTGAGCCATAATATCATTGAGTGATTGCTAAAATAATATATAATTTATACACTCTTCCAGGTATACTAGATTTTGTTTTGCATCCAGCAATAGCATCATAGAGCTATACCTATGACACATTGCTTTAGCTACTTAAAAATAATTCTTTCTGTATTATAAGTTCACATCAAGCTATCTAGTTATTTGGAAGAATAATGAAAAGCAACAAAATCAGTTCTTTTACCATAGTGTTCAGTTGAGAATTTGCCCATCATATCACTTGTTGTCTTACTGGGTAAGACTCAGGGTAGAAACATCTTCAAGTATGACACTATCCAAAAGCCAAATGGAAGTGGTCTTGTCAGTACATGTTGAACCCGCGAACACTGTAAGATTTGCTACCAGGCTTGTTTCTCTTTGTTTTGTTTTGTGTTGTTAGAGGGAAGCTCAGAACCATTTTTGTATCTCACGTTCTATCAAATATAGAGCATCTCTGTGATATGGATTGCTGGGTTAACTGTATCCCCAGTACATTTCCTATCTTGGTTTATCTTTACTAATATGTATCCACTGATATTTTTTAATCCTACTACATAAAATGTAAGGGCTTCCCTGGTGGCTCAGTGGTAAAGAACCTGCCTGTTAATGCAGGAGACACACTTTTATTCTTCTAGATAAAAAGGATACTATAAAACAAAACAAATCACTACACAAGACAAAAGCCAAGCAGACAGTTAAACAGCTGCATCTCTTGCCCTGCTGCCCTCTCTAAGCTAGGACTTGTACTACAGTGGTTGTTACAAAAACAGATCTGAAAATGCCTCCATCCTACTTTCGCTGAACCAGTTATTCAGAAAATTTTGTAATATGGCTACTTGTGTAGTCATCATGATGACTGATAAGCTTACAAAGATATGTAAGGTATGATCCTTAATATTCAAGAACCTCAAACTCCAATGTGCAAGAGAGCATGGTAAGCATGATAGTGATAACAGAATTTTAAAGAGTGACAAGTATCCATGAATGCATAATATTTATATTACAATTGTCACCCTTAGTCTGATGAATCATAGACTTCAAATGTATCCTAAAGAAAGAGTAGCGGCATGCCAGAAAGATGAAGCGTGGACAGACAAAGCAATGGTAACTCGGTGTGAAAAGACACTGAAAGACTACTTGGTACACTCAAGGTTTAATAAATGGCTGGAGCTTCTTGTGTTTATGTAGGTGTGGGGAGCTGGAACACGGCATGAGTCTCCAGTTGTGCATTGTATAAATCCAGGTAGCACCCATGACTGAGATTACAACATGAACGGTACTCTCTAGGGAAGTACAGTGCATAATTATATGTAATAGCAGGAGTTTAGATACGGGGAAGGAAGAAAGTACAATATCCATAAAGCTTCATAACTCGCTACTAGGACACTAAAGTCTCTTCATTTTAATAGTTCATTCTTTGTAACATTATGTACCTCAGTGAAATTTTTACCTACACTGCATGGCTTTATCCCCGGGACAAGAATATCATCTATATAAAAGCACCTGATTTGATTATGTATCATCACGTAATCTCAGTGAATCTGTAAACTATGGGAGTTTTTAACTTTAAAAAGCCTTGATATGAATGTTTAGTCAGGGCCAAACACTCCTAAGTTATTCCATAAACGTAAGTCCAACATAGAGGACATACAGGTAGGCACTAATTCCAGCATAATATGTATTTATGAAATCATGTAACGGTCAGCTATATCTCTTTAAAGGAAGAAGAGCAAGTCCAACAACCAGGTCTAAAGATTTGGGCCCAATGAGCTCAAACATAGAATGCTAATAGAAGTACAGTCAGAAAAGGGGCAGAAATCTACCTCAGATGAGGCCGTGACGGCTTTGTAACGAATCAGAGAGAACTCTAGGTTTTGTCGCTGCCGAAGATCCCAACAGACAAGCAAAAGGAAAGGACTTGTATTGTCCAAAGCCTGGGAAAGAGTCTGGGTAAATGCAGACCAGGGCAAGAATTCACATGAGCATCTGAGGACTGATGTCAGTGAGGAATAAGTCTATGAGGAATGTATTTGAAGAGTCACTTGGTGTTTCCAGATAAGCAAGCAATAAAGATACTCATTTCATCACGTTCCTGTAAGTAATAATTACTCATGGATTACCTTAAAACTACATTGAAATATGAACAACAAAGGGTAGACTTTTTAACTGATGGGGATTTAATTTTGATTTGTTTAAATCCCTCTTTCACTTACAGGGAATCAGAAAAGCAAAGGGGTGAAGTGGTCTAGTTAACAGTTAAGAGAACTGCTTGCAAGAACAGTTAGAAATCCTTTCAATTTACTATTCAGACCTTGAAGCCAGTTTCTATATCATTCAGCTTCTTCTTCCTAAACTGCAGGTGCAGAGTATAGTTCAGATGACTTATGACCGAATATTCTGTCTTATCTCTTAGTAAACAGCCTAGAATCTAAATGTCTAAATGAGGGACCTGCTTTCTTTGCCATTTCTTAGTTTATCCTCACAATATGCTTGACCTCCATGGCTGTCTGCCCCTGAATTTCTTCAGCCCCTATATACCACATACATGTCAACTTGGCTCTAATCAGAAAGAATGCAAATAAGCTGTGCTAGTTTTGCAAAACTAAACCTAATATGGTGTTAATGTCACAAGGTTATTAACACATTCACTCAATAAATGTTTATTCAGTATCTACTATAAACTTGAGGGGAGGTTGTTTCCCAATATAAGTCTTCCTTTTCTAGTAGCAATGTGATTTGGATAGTTAGGAATTACCCCTTATCAAATCAGTCAATCTTAAAGGAAATCAGTCCTGAATATTCATTGGAAGGACTGATACTGAAGCTGAAACTCCAATACTTTGGCCACGTGATGCAAAGAACTGACTCACAGGAAAAGATCCTGATGCTGGGAAAGACTGAAGGCGGGGAGAGAAGGGGACGACAGAGGATGAGATGGTCGGATGGCATCACCGACTCAATGGACATGAATTTGAGTAAACTCCAGAAGTTGGTGATGGACAGGGAGGCCTGGCGTACGGTGGTCCATGTGGTCACAAAGAGTAGTACATGACTGAGCAACTGAACTGAACTGAATTATATAATATAGGCTGGCTAGACTTTAATTAAAGCAGAGAAGCATGAGAACTCAGCTAGGCGTTCAGATGCTCTTTCCTCTCTTTGCGTTTTCAGCAGATGGTCAAGAGCCAGAATGTGGTGGGAGCCCCACCCAGAGCAGCCTCAACATTCCAATCACCAGCTGGAGGACACTCTAGCTCCTGTCCATTCCAAGAGCTCCCCAAATCCTTGCCACAAGTTTGCTTTTAGTCACAGGTTCCCCAAATGGCGCTAGTGGTAAAGAATCCACCTGTCAATGCAGGAGACAAAGAGATGAGGGTTCAATCCTTTGGTCAGGAAGATCCCCTGGAGGAGGACATGGAAACCCACTCCAGTATTCTTATCTGGAGAATCCCTTGGACAGAGGAGCCTGGCGGGCTGCCGTCCATGGGGTCGTACAGAGTCAGACATGACTGAAGCAAGGTGGCATGCACATATTAGTCACAGTTGTCTTCTCTTGTTTGGAGCCTTAGCTGATAAACTATCATGTAGTCACCACTATGTTAGGTGCCAAATACTAACAACAGAAAGACAATATAAAGTAACTGAAAGGCAGAGCCCCATTCCCTATACAGCTAAAAAGGCAAGACATGCATATAGGAAACAAACAATGCAACAGGCCATTTATTACCAAACTGACTGTTGGGGACAATGAAAGTTATAGGGATCCAGAAAAGAAAAGGGGGATCAGAAAAGGCTGGACTTTAAAAGATGGATATACATACAATATAGAAGGAACGAGAAGCAACCAGTTAGATGTGGGCAATCAAATAAAGTAGAACTTTGAATCCAGAATGAACAAAGTCTGTTACAAGAGTAGCAAGAATTGATATTCAAAAAGATGACAATTTTAGGAGGTGGTCCTAAGATGGCAGAGGAAAAGGACGGGGAGATGACTGTCTCCCCCACAAATTCACCAAAAGAACATTTAGACACCGGGCAAATTCCACAAAACAACTTCTGAATGCTGGCAAAGGACATCAGGCACCCAGAAAGGCAGCCCATAGTCTTCGAAGTAATAAAACAGGACCATTTTACTGAAGGCAAGTGAGCAGAGAGAGTAAATGAGGACAAACAGCTGTTGTGAGGGATAGAATGCTCACCAGAAAGTGATGGAAAAGAAGCCAACAAAACAGAAGCCAGAAAGTTAGTAGAAACGAGAAAGCAAAGAACCAGGACATTTGAACAGGACTTTTAGGACAAATCCTTACCTTCTCCAGTCCTCAGCTTCCTCTTTGGTAGAATAAGGGCAATCATGACACCACTTCACTGAGCGTGGTGATGACAAGATGAGTTATATGTAAAACACCTAAAAATATTTGGATTCAATTAATGAATGCTACAGATCCACATACTCAAGGAAAGCAGGATCTCCAGTTCAAGCCTCCAAGAGGTTCAAGCCAAGAACAGTCTGTGAATTGAGTTACTGGTTCACTGCCGACTGTTAAGGAAACAATTTTGAGATAGAAGGGAGAATACAGCAGTTTAAAAAGAGAAAGAGTGGTGAAAATATGAAGATGCGAGCTTTTAACTCAAAAGTTTGGTGATGAAATAAAAGTGAGAGAAAATGTTTCATAAAGAGCAGGCAGGGCCCACAATAATTTGAAGGCGCAGGAGAATAATCTGCAAGGCAGAAGGATAGAGTCTGAGTCTAACATTTTCATGGGAGTCACAAAAAAATCCAGGACACAGAGTAGTTTAGTTCAGGAAGTGAACCCTTCCTCTGAGTCTGGAGGAGAAAATAAAAGCATATTTAAAAAGAAAATGAAATACTGAAGTGGAGAGTAAAGTTCATAAGGAAATTCAGGGCCAATTTTCCTGATCTCATAATGAAGTAAAGATGATGAGGCTATGGAAAACTGTAAAATGCTAGAATATGATAACTCTTTGCACACTTTATTGAGGCTGTCTGCTATTTCAATAAGAAAATTATAGGAAAACTATACCTACTGAGGACTTCCCTGGTAGCTTAGCTGGTAAAGAATCCACCTATAATGCAGGAGACCCCAGTTTGAATCCTGGGTCAGGAAGATCCCCTGGAGAAGGGACAGGCTACCCATTCCAGTATTCTTGGGCTTCCCTGGTGGCTCAGATGGTAAAGAATCCACCTTCAATGTGGGAGGCCTGGGTTCAATCCCTGGGTTGGGAAGGACCCCTGGAGGATGGCATGGCAACCCACTCCAGTATTCGTGCCTGGAGAATCCCCATGGCCAGAGGAACCTGGTGGGTTACTGTCCATGGGGTTGCAAAGAGTCAGACACAACTGAGTGACTAAGCACAGCACATGCCTACTGAAAGCGTAAAATTTTAAGTGGCCTGTTAGAATGAGTGTTTAAAACAAAAACCCTAAATCATGAAGAGAGGAACTGTCACTGGGAGGGCTCAGATTGGAAAAGATATCATGGAGTAGATTTCTACACAGAGAAAAAAAGGAAAAAAATAAGAGAACCTCCAGTGCCCCATACATTTCTTCGATATTAAGAATTTCTATCAAAATAAGCAGATAAGATTTTATATTAATCATACCAAACAGGAAGCCCACGAAATTAAAAGATGCTTGCTCCTTGGAAGAAAAGCTATGATAAACCTAGACAGTGTATTAAAAAGCAGAGACATCACTTTACCAACAAAGGTCTGTCTAGCCAAAGCTACGGTTTTTCCAGTAGTCATGTATGGATGTGAGAGCTGGACCATATAGAAGGCTGAGCACCAAAGAATTGATGCTTTTGAACTGTGGTGTTGGAGAAGACTCTTGAGAGTCCCTTGGACTGCAAGGAGATCAAACTAGTCAGTCCTGAAGGAAATCAGTCCTGAATGTTCACTGGAAGGACTGATGCTAAAGCAGAAACTCGAATACTTTGGCCACCTGATGCAAAGAGCTGACTCATTTGAGAAGACCCTGATGCTGGGAAAGATTGAGGGCAGGAGGAGAAAGGGACGACAGAGGATGAGATGGTTGGATGGAATCACCAACTCGATGGACACGAGTTTGAGTAAATTCCAGGAGTTGGTGAAGGACAGAGAAGCCTGGTGTACTGCAGTCCATGGGGTCACAAAGTGTTGGACACAACTGAGCAACTGAACAACAACAAAGGAAGTCCAGGGAGCCACGGGCTTCTGTATGATGTATGAATCATGGGAAAAGGAGCCACCGTTCCCTGAAGGAGAATGAACTCCTTTCGGTCTTGCAGCAATGCCTGTATGTCCACAGGTGCCCATTCTGTTGCTTTCTGCTGACCACTGAGATGATATCATGCAGCTTTCCAGGACTGGCTAGCAGGACAGAGACTGCCAAAGGACAGTGTGGCCAGGATTTCCCTACAGACTGCTGTTTCTCTAGGATTCTCCAGCTTAACAGAGATGTTGTAAACCTCTTATCTGCCATGGCATCACTTCTATTTGAAAGATTTAATTCTTATTGTGGATGTTAGGAGAGAGATGCAAAGATGATTCTTCATTTCGTTTCGGTCTTGGTACCCAACGGACATTGGATGACAGCATTTGATTGTCTCCCAAGAAAAATGCATACAAAAGGAATACATACAAACAAAGGAATGCATACAAATGCATACATATCAATTTCTTTGAGGTCAAAGATTCCCGAAACACTACCCAGGGTTTCAGTAAAGAAACCCTTTCTATGCAGTTAGGAACTTAGGGAACTGGAAATTCTCCCAGAAATGTATATTCTAAAATTGCTTATCTCAGAAAGGATTTTAGTTGTTGTTTATACATTCAAGTTCCAGCAATACACAGTTAATTTACATAATTCAGCCATTAAATCCTCTGCCAAAGTAATAATTATAATAATAATTTAAATAACACAGGTGAGGGTTCTGTCAGCCACGCTGCAGCATAAGCTGGAGAGTAAGCATAATGTGAGAGCTATGAACCTATTTCCTTCAACGGGTCCCAACATGGAACTCGCACTTTGCTGAGCGTTATTCTAGCACACACCATGGCCCCTAAACCTTACCCAACTTCTCTATTTGGTATCTAACTGGAAAAAAGTCACTTTTGTAGGCTGAACTGGCAATATTTGTTATTTTTTAACTTCTTGATATCCAACTGGGCTCCCACCCTTTGCTAGTATTCCGATTTTCCTTTGAGTGGAATTTCCTCATGATTAAGCTTCTCACAGCAGGGCAATTCCTAACTCTTGTTTCTTACGGCATATCCTGCCACAGAAACCAAAAGAGTCAGATTCTTTCTTTGTCTGTCTCTTGGTGCAACTAAACAGTGAGCACACAACTTGAGCTTGATCATAGGAACCTTTCATCATAAGAAAAGGAGGCAGGGACGGAATGACTATTTGAAAGCCTAACTCACCGTAACAGAACACTGAAGCATGGACCACAGTGTTCTTCCAGTTTAGTCTCCAAAGACCTCTTGGTTTCCGCCCATTTTACAAATCAAGTTATCCACTGGTTCCCAAGAAAGGATAATACCCATAATATTCTGAGGAATAGCCCTGTTGCTTAAAAATCTGGAACAGTTTTCATTGCCTACAATCAAAAATACTGAAACTCTATAGAGAAAATATACCCAAGACAGACTGATGAAGAGATAGAACTTGAGTGTCTCTTGAGGTGACATTATACATGGCAACTGCTTAAGAGAACTGCAGATATAATTTTGTCTATGAGATTCTCTTACAAGCTGACTTTAGAACGTAAGTGTCACATAAGTGATTCTAATGCAGTATCATGCATCACAGTAAAATACTGGAAGCAACTTAAATGTTATACAATAGGGGAATATCTAAAAATATTAGATATTAAAAATCTATAGGCTGTATATGGGTTATTATACAGCCAGTAAAATCATGTCGTAGAAAAATATAAAATAAGATTGAAAAGTATTACTGGCATGTTATTACCAAATAGTTTGGCTACTATGACTCCATATTTATTCAACCTTATCCTCAGAAAAATGGCTGGAAGTATTATATGTCATGTGGATTTATGAGTGATTTTTCTTCCTTACCCGCTTAATCTATCTTTACGTTTTCTTACAATTAGCATATATTACCTTTGAGATTGGACTTCCCAGGTGGCACTAGTGATAAGGAACCCGGCTGTCAATGCAGGAGACGTGAGAGATGCAGGTTTGACCCCTGAGTGGGGAAGATCCCCTGGAGGAGGACATGGCGACCCACTCCAGTATTCTTGCCTGGAGAATCCCCCTGGACAGAGGAACCTGGCGGGTTACAGTCCATGGGGTTGTAAAGAGTCAGACACAACTGAAGTGACGCAGTATACATGTGCCTTTGAGATTAATTTTTAACACTCTTGAAGCAGTACTGTAAATAAGCAGTAAAAGTCTCTTGTAGTACCCTAGACGGAGAAGGCAACGGCACCCCACTCCAGCACTCTTGCCTGGAGAATCCCATGGATGGAAGAGCCTGGTAGGCTGCAGTCCATGGGGTCTCTAGGAGTTGGACACGACTGAGCGACTTCACTTTCACTTTTCACTTTCATGCATTGTAGAAGGAAATGGCAACCCACTCCAGTGTTTTTGCCTGGAGAATCCCAGGGACGGCGGAGCCTGGTGGACTGCCTTCTATGGGGTCGCACAGAGTCGGACACGACTGAAGCGACTTAGCAGCAGTATCCTAGAGCCTAATGTTTCTCTATTTTGTATTTCCCCAGATAAATCTTTACTTTTCCAATCCATTCAAAAAGGGTAAAATCCTGCTTTTTAAAAAATAAAGCTCAAGTTATGGAAGAATAAATTTATGAAGTGTCTCTTAAAATTTATATTAGATTGATGTGAATATCTTTCATAAAATTATTGGTTTAAAATTAATTTTTCTTTCACTTTATGTTTCAGAAATTAAGTTTCAGAAAAAACTCAGATTTAGGGTAGAAATTTTTCTGTTGGATCATTAGTCTTATTAGGTAACAATCAAAATGACATATGTCTTAGTAACCACATGCCCACATATGGAACTCATTTAGAAAAGTTATGAAAATGACACTTAACAATGACTGGAAATAATTTTCCATGAGCCATATCCTCTGAAAATCTCTTCCAGTCTTAATAGTTGATTTTAGTGTTGTTGATGTTATACTTGGTATGAGCAATCAACCCAGAGGAACATTCAACTGTAGCCCTGAATGCTCCATTTTATCACTGGTTTTCAGTAGAAATTTTTCTGCATGTAATAGTTACCATCTATTAAATATTTATGTCAAAGAGTGAGAAGTGTAGTCGATGCCTCCACCCACTGTGTAGAACTGCCACAAAATCCTTGTCCAGTGAGTACATAATCTCTACAGATGAGGGAAGCTATGAACGGAGGTCACCTCAGTAGTAAGCAGTGGGGGGAGATCTGTCTACAAGGATTTCTGCTATGACTTATTGCTTTGCATAAGCTAGTTCTCACCATTTATTTCAGCAATGTAAAGTGAAAATTTGTGGAAGTATGTTTAGTAAAAGGTGCACACAGCTGGCTATTCAACAGGCCTCAGAAGGTGACACCTTAGGAATTGCCACCAGAGTCCACAATTTGGTCTCTTCCATCGTCTGCAACTTATAAGGCAGTAGTTTTATGTTAAAATTCATACAAAGCAATGAACAAGGCTGGAACCAGCAGAGTTAAACAGCAAATAATATAAAGAATCAACTGCTGTAAAGCAGATTGTATAATATTATCAGATATTTCAAGTCAGTTGATATGATGTGGTCAACATATGTGTATAGCAAATAGTATATTAATTATTTAGGTAAAAATCTACTATTTCTATCTCAAATAAAAATATATTTTAGGAAAATTGAGTATCTAACATTTTAGAAAATTAAGGACTATAAGAGCACTAGAACAAAATATAGGCCGATATTTCCTAAGCGTGATACCAAAAAGAGAGAAACTATAAAGTATAAAACATTTGTAATCAAAAATACAATATACAATGCAATGAGAGATCATCATACTAAGAGAAGTAAGAAAGAAAAAGATGAATACAGCATGGTATCACTCATAGGTGGGATCGAAAATAAGACACAGATGAACCTACCTACAAAACGGAATCAGGAGCATGGACATGGAAAGCAGACTGGAGTTTGCCCTGGGGGAGAAGGTCAGGGAGGGATGCAGGGGGAGGTTAGAGGTAGCAGATACAACCTTTTACATACAAAACAGATAAACAACAAGATCCTACTGCACAGCAAAGGGAACTATATTCAGTATTCCATGATAAACCATAGTGGAAAAGAATGTACTAGATAAAGAATATACACGTATAACTGAATCACTTTGCTGAACAGCAGCAATTAACACAACATTGTGAATCAACTAGACTTCAATAAAAACTAATTAAAATACAATATGTAAAAGAATATGACAACTGAGTAAAATATAATAAATTGGTAGCAAAAGGGTTACTATCTGTATATATAAGAAAATCTATGAAATTATTAGGAAGCAACGCCCAGGTAAGATGATCTGTGGGGCAATTTTCTCACACACACACACAATATCTTCCTGCTCCAAAAAATAATTCATAAAATACTTTAAAATGTAATAGAAAAAGGCATAGCCTTCATATTTTTTTTTAAGAAAGGTAAAATGTCACTGTAGTCTAGAAAAAGAAGAAAATACAAAGCAGGCTGTGTGATGGAAGTCTGCTGGCCTTGGGCCTGGAAGCAGAGGGCATCAGATGCAATGGATTTGCAGCAGGAAAGGAAGACGCAAAGTGGCCCAAGTAGGTTCAGGAGCCATCCTTAGGCTCAGTGCTTGGTAGCTGGAAACAGGTTAGGGTTCTCCTCTGTGCAAAGAGAGATGCTTAAGAAAAAATATAAAACATAAGAAGAAGTTATTACCACAGTGCTACACCACAATATAATGGGCTATTGCATATATTATATATATATATATAGCTTTTTAATGAGGGAAGTAGGAGAAAGCAGACACCCTCTTCTAGGCACAAAGTGAATAAAACAAGCCTTGACTATGACCTCATTTGGAAATGAACATTTCAATATTCAATATGAAGGAAAAAGAAAAGAAAAGGTAAGGTGAGCCTGCACATTTCTTTTCCACTGTACGTGAAGATGATTCATAAACACAGACAAGGAGACAAATTAGTCGATTAATGTAACCCAATAAAAGAAAATAGAACAATCTGAAAATTACTTTAAAATAAGTGTTTTTTGGTCCTTGGGGGGAAAAAATACATGGAAATGAAGGAGAATATAAGAAATGAAGATGAAAGTGAAAGTTGCTCAGTCGTGTCCGAGTCTTTGCAATCCCATGGACTATCCAGCCCATGGAATTCTCCGGGCCAGAATACTGGAGTGGGGAGCCTTTCCCTTCTCCAGGGGATCTTCCCCACCCAGGGACTGAACCCAGGTCTCCGCATTGAAGGTGGATTCTGATCTACTATGAAATCTGAAAATTGATATGAATATAGCTATCAATTGAAAATAGAACATGAGCCAGATTCTAGATAGAAATCAAAGAAGGAAACATCAAAATATAGTAATGATGAATTCACTAAGGAAATATCACAGAGAGAGATTAGAAGTTATGAAAAAGCACTTAAAATAGTTGAGTGGAAAATACTTCAAACATATTTTAATAAGCTCTCCCAAAGAATAGACTAGAATGGAAAAAGCAAAGCAACCATTTTCAAAAATACAGTTCTGAGAATGTTCCAAAAGAACACGAGTATTCACAACGACAGTGTATATTAGAGAACCACAAAGGCCATCAAGTAAGAAGATAAATTACTCACAAAGAAATGACTCCAGTTCGGAGCAAACATGTCACCACCGACAAAAGAATTTAGAAGTAAATGTTGCTATTGTTGTTTACTCACTAAGTCGTGTCTGACTCTTCTGCAGCCCCACGGACTGTAGCCCACTAGGCTCCTCTGTCCATGGGATTTCCTAGGCAAGAGTACTGGAGTGGGTTGCCATGCCCTTCTCTCCAGGAGATCTTCCCGACCCAGGAGTCAAACCTGCATCTCCCACATTAGCAGGAGGATTCTCTACCGCTGAGCCACCAGGGAAACCCAGAAGGAAATTGCTGTTCAGTCCCTCAGTCATGTCCAGTTTTTTGTGACCCCATGGACTACAGTATGCCATCCTTCCCTGTCCATCACCAACTTATGGAGCTTGCTCAAACTCATATCCATCGAGTCGGTGATGTCATCCAACCATCTGATCCTCTGTTATCCCCTTCTCCGCCCACCTTCAATTTTTCCCAGCATCAGGGTCTTTTCAAATGAGTCAGCTCTTTGCATCAGGTGGCCAGAGTATTGGAGCTTCAGCTTCAGCATCAGTCCTTCCAATGAATATTCAGGACTGATCTCCTTTAGGACGGACTGGTTGGATCTCCTTGCAGTCCAAGGGACTCTCAGGAGTCTTCTCCAACACCACAGTTCAAAAGCATCCATTCTTCAGTGCTCAGCTTTCTTTATAGTCCAACTCTCACACCCATACATGACTACTGGAAAAACCACAGCTTTGACTAGACAGACCTTTGCTCATAAAGCAAGAGAGGGCCCCGCAATGAGCCAGCTGAGCACTGAGAGGGAGAGTGGCCCCTGCTCGCTGCAATGAGAGGAAAAAGCCCAGGAAGCAACAAAGACCCAGAGCAGCCAGAAATAATAAAGAACTAAAGAAATAATGAACCCAGCAATTTTCCAAAAAGAAAGAAAGAAAGTGAAGTCGCTCAGTCGTGTCCGACTCTTTGCGACCCCATGGACTGTAGCCTACCAGATTCCTCCATCCGTGGGATTTTCCAGGCAAGAGGACTGGAGTGGGTTGCCATTGCCTTCTCCAGGAGATCTTCCCAACCCAGGGATTGAACCCAGGTCTCCCACATTGTAGGCAGACGCTTTACCATCTGAGCCACCAGGGAAGTCCAAAAAGTCACTTATTTTTTAAAAAAAATTGGAATCACTGCTGACTACTCACCAAATGCTGCTGCTGCTGCTAAGTCACTTCAGTCATGTCCGACTCTGTGCGACCCCATAGACGGCAGCCCACCAGGCTCTGCCGTCCCTGGGATTCTCCAGGCAAGAACACTGGAGTGGGTTGCCATTTCCTTCTCCAATGCATGAAAGTGAAAAGAGAAAGTGAAGTCGCTCAGTCCTGTCCGACTCTTCGCGACTCCATGGACTGCAGCCTACCAGACTCCTCCGGCCATGGGATTTTCCAGACAAGAGTACTGGAGTGGGTTGCCATTGCCTGCTCCAGATAGTTTTATATTAAAATCATCTAACCTGGAAATTAAAAATCTTACAGAACTATAGGTTTAATAAAAAATAGCCAGGAGCAGCATCAGTGTACTAATCTGAAATGCACTAAATTTGCTTATGTCCTTTGTGCCCTTGTCAGTGAGCTGCTAGATTCTCAACAGATATTGCTAGATTCTCAACTGGATCAGTGCAGCTGCAGCTCAACCTTGCCAGAGCGTATTAAAGTCATCTGGGGCACGTTTAAAGAATACTAACATCTACAGCCCACCATGAGAGTCCAACTTCACTGACCAGGGGTGGGGTCTGAGCACTGGTATGTTTCATGTCCATGAGTGATTCGAGTACGTTGCTGAGTCAAGAACCAGATCTTAGAGCACTCCTTTACAGGACACAAGATGAGAACATGAACATTCTCGCCACCTCCATCACAAGAACAGACACAAATAGCCTCATTGAGACAATAAACACACTACTTCTACCTAGATCCAAGTGTCAGTTCTGAGCGCTGAGAACAGCCCAGCCTCGCGTTCCCTGGACAGACGAACCTTCAGGTGAGGGCGCTGAGAGACGCTTGAGGCACAGTCAGAGACATCTCTGCCACAAGACATCTCTCTCCCTGTTTTCTGACCATGTCCCCATTCCTTCCTTTCTCCTCCCTGCTTTCCACACTCTCCCAGCCTACCGTTTATATCTACCATTTTTAACCAATGCTTTAGACATTCTAGAAAAAAACAAATCAGAAAATGGGGTTTGTTATCCTTATTCCAGGACTGGCAAATTCAGGCCCATGTTATTGGTTTAGACTTGCCTAGTTAGATTTGTGCTAACTAGGTCTGAACCGATGACCACTCTGATGACCACTTTGGCTATCTCAGGATTTGGTAAATATGTGAAGAGTTAAAAAACATGATTATTGGTGGTGTGCATCCTGCAGAAGAGGATTATTTTCAAGTTTCAAAAGCACACATTACAACATTTTTATTTGCTGAATTATTTATAATCCAGCCCTTATTTACTGTAGTCAAAATGCCAAAATAGTCTTCTAAAAATTTAGCCTTGCACACATTCAGATTGGCATTTCTTTTCCACCATTTCAACATTTGTCTGTTCTGGTGGTTACAATTTACACTGCTACTATAGGTCTTAACCAGACTGGAGAGCTAGGTGGGTAAGAATGATTCTGTGGTCAGATAAGTTTAGAGATTCTAGTTTAAACAAAAATTAAAAAGGTTTTCCAAATTGCAAAATTTCTCAGACATTTAAATGTTGATGTGTACCATCATTCTTCAAAGGGGAGACACTACTGGTTTTGCAAACTTCATTGACCACAAAGGGGAACACAGAGTATAATGACAGATTGATATTCCACAGAATATACTTATGAAATACTGTTTAGAGTTTATCACCGGTGATGATAAAGATAATGATCATATGAGTCTCAAAAGCTCTCCCTGGATCTCCTGCCAGAGAACTTGCATCCCAGGAGGGTTTCTTCCACTGAGCATCCTGCCTGTGACTTTCATTGCTCTCCACTCTGCCTCCCCAGGCAAACTCCACATTTTCCTCATATCAAGAGTCAGAAGATGTCTTAAGCGGTCCTGCAGTTTTCCTTGTAGGGAACTGAATATTTCCTCAGGCCTCAGGGACTAAGAGAGGCCAAGGATTCTGGTCAATGATGGGGTTAAAGGGTAAGAGGACACTCTGGGGAGCAGGCAGGGGCAACAAGGGGAAGCATGAGGTGGTGTCTGATGCTTGTGCATCATTTAAATGCAACGATTTCTGAACAGGTTTATACTTGCAAACAGTACAAGACTCGAAATACACATAGGAATATGCAGTGGAAAGTCAGTCTCTTCTTTTCTCTGTTTCCTCCAGTTACCCTATTTCCTGCTCCCCTTGCAGGAGTCACTACGATCGCTAGTTTGTTGTGCATTCTTTCACAGACACTCTGTATTTTAGCAAATGAATACTACATAGATAAAGAATCCAGAAAATCTTATAATTTAAATTTTGTTAATGTTATGACTAAGAAAATCTAGAAAATAATGATTATTGACTATATCACAGAGGTGGCATTTCAAATTTGTAGGAGTAAACAAACTCTTAAATAAAGAGTAAACTTTTTATTTAATAAAGAGTATAAAGTCAGCTGGATAGCAAACTGGAAAAATAAACTGATGCCAACCCCCCAAAATTTAAACTGAAACTACAAAAGTGTTAGAAAATAATGGATGTAGATTGTGTGTTTATGTATATATGTGTGTGCGTGTGCATATATATAATCTTAGCTAAGCAAGACTTCTAGATTTTCTAAGTCATGGAATAAAAGATTATTAAATTTGAGTATGAAAAATCTTTTAAATAGAACAAATTCAATTAACAAAGACATATGGCAAATGAAAACTATGTTTTAACTTATAAGCAGAAGAAAAGGACAGTTCAATTCAACAAGAAAACACAAATTATTAACAGAAAAATAGGCAAAGGACATATATAGGCAGTTCACAGAAAAATAAATATAAATAGCCAATATACACACCAAAACCACACTTAACAGTTAGAGAAAATGGAATTTTTAAAGTGAAATAGCAATATGTTAAGGATAACAAACAGAGTGAAAAGTCAAACCAAAGTATGGGCAAAAATATTTGCAAATCATTTATCTGATAAAGAGTTAACATCCAAAATATGCAATAAACGTCTACAACTCAGCAGCAAGGAGTTAGGGGATGAGGAAAATAGGTGAGAGATTGGTTATTGCTGTTGTTCAGTCCCTCGTGTCTGACTCTTTGCGACCCCATGGACTGCAGCAATTCAGGCCTCCCTGTCCTTCACCATCTCCCTGAGCTTGCTCAAACTCACGTTCACTGAGTCGGTGATGCCACCCAACCCTCTCATCCTCTGTCGTCCCCTTCTCCTCCTGCCTTCAATCTTTCCCAGCATCAGGGTCTTTTCAAATGAGTCAGCTCTTCCCATCAGGTGGCCAAAGTATTGGAGCTTCAGCTTCAGCATCAGTCCTTCCAATGAATATTCAGGACTGATTTCCTTTAGGATTGACTGGATTGATCTCCTTCCAGTCCAAGGGACTCTCAAGAGTCTTCTCCAACACCACAGTTCAAAAGCATCAATTCTTTAGGGTTCAGCCTTCTTTATGGTCCAACTCTCATATCTGTACATGACTCCAGGAAAAACATAGCTCTGACTATACAACATTTGTCGACAAAGTAATGTCTCTGTTTTTCATACGCTGTCTAGGTTGGTCATAGCTTTCCTTCCAAGGAGCAAGTGTCTTTCAACTTCATGGCTGCAGTCACCATCTGCAGTGATTTTGGAGCACAAGAAAATAAAGCCTGTCACTGTTTCCATTGTTTTCCCATCTATTTGCCATGAAGTGATGGCACAAGATGCTACGATCTTAGCTTTTTGAATGTTGAGTTTTAAGCCAGCTTTTTCACTCTCATTTCTCACTGTCATCAAGAGACTCTTTAGTTCCTCTTTGCTTTCTTCCATAAGGGTGATGTTATCTACATATCTGAGGTTATTGATATTTCTTCCAATAATCTTGATTCTAGCTTTTGCTTCATCTAGCCCAGCATTTCATATGACATACTCTGCATATAAGTTAAATAAGCAGGGTGATAATATACAGCCTTGACGGACTCCTTTCCTAATTTGGAACCAGTTTGTTGTTCCATGTCAGTATCTAACTGCGCTTCTTGACCTGCATACAGATTTCTCAGAAGGCAGGTCAGGTGGTCTGGTATTCTCATGTCTTTCAGAATCTCCCACAGTTTGTTGTGATCCACAGAGTCAAAGGCTTTGGCATAGTCAAAAAAGCAGAAGTAGATGTTTTTCTGGAACTCTCTTGGTTTTACTGTGATCCAACAGACGTTGGCAATTTGATCTCTGGTTCCTCTGCCTTTTCTAAACCCAGCTTGAACATCTGAAAGTTCTCAGTTCATGTACTGTTGAAGCCTAGCTTGGAGGATTTTGAGCATGACCTTGCTAGCACATGAAATGAGTACAATCATGTGGTAGTTTGAGCATTCTTTGGCACTCTCCTTCTTTGGTATTGGAATGAAAACTGACCTTTTCCAGTCCCTTTTCTCAGTCCCTTTGCCAGATCCCCAGGTTGGGAAATCTGTCGCGGGCCCTAGACCATTCACACTAGTGCAAGAACTTCTTTGGTAAAATCGTTCTCCAGTTTGTGGGTCGCTTGCCCGGTGGCACTATGGTGGGGTTAATGGCAACCTCCTCCAAGAGGATTGAGGCCACACGCCGGGCCCCCCAGGAGGCTGCTGCCAGAGCCCCTGTGCCCGCCAAACGGCCTCTGCTGACTGCGCCTCCGCGGCCACACCCACAGGCAGGTCTGGCGCAGTCTCTGCAGGCAGTCACTGCTCATTTCCCTGGGTCCTGTAGCCACAAGGTTTTGTTTGCACCCTCCGAGCATCGCTGATGGGTATGAGGTTTGATTTTAAATGCGATTGCACCCCTCCTGTCTTGTTGCAGCTTTTCCTTTGCTCTTGGATGCAGGGTATCTTTTTTGATGGGATCCCACATTCTCCTGCTGATGGCTGTTCAGAAGCTGGTTGTGATTTTGGTGTTTGCGCAGAAGATGAGCACACGTCCTTCTAGTCCACTATCTTATTCGCTTTCGAGAGACTGTTAAAAGGTATAAACTTTCAGCTATAAGATAAATAAGGTTGGAGAATCTAATGTAAAACATGGTGACTACAATTGATAACACTGTATTATATAGCTGAAATTTGCTAAGAGAGTAGAATTTAACTTTTCTTGCCAAAAAAGTGGGGGATATGTGAGGTGATGTATGCATTAATTAATTAGATGGGAGAAACCCTTTCACAACATATATATGGATCAAACCACCATGATGTATCCTCTGTCATCCCCTTCTCCTCCTGCCTTCAATCTTTCCCAGCATCAGGGTCTTTTTGAATGAGTCAGTTCTTCACATCAGGTAGGCAAAGTATTGCAGTATCATCTTCAGGATCAGTCCTTCCAATGAATATTCAGGACTGATTTCCTTAAGGATGGACTGGTTGAATCTCCTTCCAGTCCAAGGGACTCTCAAGAGTCTTCTCAAACACCACAGTTCAAAAGCATCAATTCTTCGGCGCTCAGCTTTCTTTATAGTCCAACTCTCACATCCATACATGACCACTGGAAAAACCGTAGCCTTGACTACACGGATCTTTGCTGGCAAAGTAATGTCTCTGCTTTTTAATATGCTGTCTAGGTTGGTCATAATTTTTCTTCCAAGGAGCAAGCGTCTTTTAATTTCATGGCTGCAGTCACCATATGCAGTGATTTTGGAGCCCAGAAATATACTGTCTGTCACTCTTTCCATTGTTTCCCCATCTATTTGCCATGAAGTGATGGGACCAGATGCCATGATCTTAGTTTTCTGAATGTTGAATTTTAAGCCAACTTTTTCACTCTGCTCTTTCACTTTCATCAAGAGGCTCTTTAGTTCTTCACTTTCTGCTATAAGGGTAGTGTCATCTGCATATCTGAGGTTATTGATATTTCTCCTGGGAATCTTGGTTCCAGCTTGTTTCATCCAGCCCAGCATTTCTCATGATGTACTCTGCATATAAGTTGAATAAGCAGGGTGACAATATACAGCCTTGATGTACTCCTTTGTCTATTTGTAACCAGTCTGTTGTTTCATGTCCAGTTCTAACTGTTGCTTCTTGACCTGCATACAGATTTCACAGAGGGCAGGTCAGGTGGTCTGGTATTCTCATCTGTTGAAACATTTTCCACAGTTTGTTCTAATCCACACAGTCAAAGGCTTTGGCATAGTCAATAAAGCAGAAGCAGATGTTTTTCTGGAACTCTCTTGCTTTTTCAATGATCCAACAGATGTTGGCAATTTGATCTCTGGTTCCTCTGCCTTTTCTAAATCCAGCTTGAACATCTGGAAGTTCATGGTTCATGTACTACTGAAGCCTGGCTTGGAGAATTTTGAGCATTACTTTGCTAGCGTGTGAGATGAGGGCAATTGTGTGGTAGTTTAAACATTCTTTGACATTGCCTTTCTTTGGGATTGGAATGAAAATTGAACTTTTCCAGTCCTGTGGTCACTGCTGAGTTTTCCCAATTTGCTGGCATATTGAGTGCAGCATTTTCACAGCATCTTTTAGGATCTGAAATAGCTTAGCTGGAATTCCATCACCTCCACTAGCTTTGTTCATAGTGATGCTTCCTAAGGCCCAATTGACTTCACATTCCACGATGTCTGGCTCTAGGTGAGTGATCACACCATCGTGGCTATCTGGGTCATGAAGATCTTTTTTGTACAGTTCTTCTGTGTATTCTTGCCACCTCTGCTTAATATCTTCTGCTTCTGTTAGGTCCATAAAATTTCTATCCTTTATTGAGCCCATCTTTGCATGAAATGTTCCCTTGGTATCTCTTAATATTCTTGAATAGATCGTTAGTCTTTCCCATTCTATTGTTTTCCTCTATTTCTTTGCACTGATCACTGAGGAAGACTTTCTTATCTCTCCTTGACATTCTTTGGAACTCTTCATTCAAATGGGTACATCTTTCCTTTTCTTCTTTGCCTTTTACTTCTCTTCTTTTCACAGCTATTTGTAAGGCCTCCTCAGACAGCCATTTTGCCTTTTTGTATTTCTTTTCTTGGGGATGGTCTTGATCCCTGACTTCTGTACAATGTCCCGAACCTCCATCCATAGTTCTTCAGGCACACTGTCTATCAGATCTAATCCCTTGAATCTATGTTTCATTTCCACTGTATAATCGTATGGGATTTGATTTAGATCATACATGAACGGCCTAGTGGTTTTCCCTACTTTCTTCAATTTAAGTCTGAATTTGGCATTAAGGAGTTCATGATCTGAGCCACAGTCTGCTCCCGGTCTTGTTTTTGCTGACTGTATAGAGCTTCTCCATCTTTGACTGTAAAGAATATAATTAGTCTGATTATGGTCTTGACCATCTGGGGGTGTCCATGTGTAGAGTCTTCTCTTGTGTAGTTGGAAGAGTATGTTTGCTTTGACCTGTGTGTTCTCTTGGCAAAACTCTGTTAGCCTTTGCCCTGCTTCATTCTGTACTCCAAGGCCAAAGTTGCCTCTACAAATACACCATACCTGTAGTAGTAAAATTTCATGAAGGGGGAAATTATGTAAAAAATCAAATAATTTTATTTTGAGAGGCCATAATAAAAATAATGTCATGAAACACTGCCATAGGCTAAACAGCTAAAACAAATACCCCCAAAATAGTGGCGTTATAGAACCCTTTCTTTCCTCACTATATCACAGTCTCACGCTGGCCAGTGGGGGTTGTGGAGTGTGCTCTCCTCCACACAGTCACACAGGAACCCCTGCCCCTTCCAAGTGGTGGCACCACCATTCCCTGGGGCCTTTGATAACCGCCGGGATCCTCTACCTCTCGCTGACCAATGAGCGGAGAAAGGGCAAATAGAAGAATAATGCAAGGTACTTTACGGGCTAGGCTTGGCAGCAGGTGCAGATTTCTCCTACTTTATACTGCCACTGACTAGTAACATGGACTCTCCCACATGCAAGGCAACTGGGAGATACAGTCAAGTGTGCAAGTAAGGAGAGAACAGAAACAGAGCAGAAGAACAAGCTGGTTTGCCTCCTACTACTTGCATTTTGAAGCTTTCCTGGAGTTTTATAGTGTTAGATTGACGAAAACTAAGTTATATTTAACTCCTTCTGCAATGATAAATATACCCTAGAGAAAAACGAAAAATAGCTTATTTTAATCGTATTCATCAACTTTGGGTTCTCTTTCAATTTTCTTCAAGCTTTACTAGTGGTTAGCATTTTAACTGGTTAATAAAAAGAAGATAAAAAGTAAAGGTTTGGTTCCCAACATACTCAATATACTCAGTGTTGGAGAGAATGTGGAAGAAAAGGTACAATTATTCTTGAAGTTGTAAACAGCTATGAAGGGCACCTTGACCACGCCTATCACAAGTCTGAATGCACACACCCAAAGACACAGCGATTTCACTTCTGGAAATTGATTCCACAGACAATTAACTCAAAAAACACTAGCTCCCTCTTGCATACTGCTTACTTTATGTCAGAAGACAGTGTATGTAGTCACTTTACCACTAACTAAATTGACAGAGTTGGGACATGAGCCCAAGAAGCTCATCTCCAGAGTCTCGACCCTTAACTGCTATATTTCTCATTTACTCAGACATGTTAAAGCAAAGTTTGAAAACAACTTAAATGTCCATCAATACAGAATTGGTTAAGGACATTATAAGATTCAAACATCCAACAGACCACTACAAAGCCTCTAAAAATAATGAGGCAGTTTGGTAGGCACTGATGTGGAACAATCTTCAGGATATACTGTTTAGCAAAAAGATTAGAGTGCAGAACAACACGGTAGGCTATCATTGTATAAAATATTTTGAAAAGAATCTCTTTGGGGAAAAGATGATAAGGAAAGGGTAATATTGATAGTCCCTTAAGAGAAGAACCAGAAATTTGGTGGGGAACGTTCTCTTAATACCATTTTGTACCATTGGAATTTTGAAATAGGTGCTAATAATCCATTTGAAACAATTATTATTTTCACTAATGTGAACATATACAAAGCTAATCAAAACTAGGACAGTTAAATATGCATTGCTTTAATATTTTCTCACTTATAGACTTCCTTTGCCTAATACAGCCAGAAGCAGAGTTGCTTAACTGATATTCATGATCCTCTCTTTCCTCCTGCTTCCTGTGAAGCAGTAATTCAGTTTTATTAAAGTAGGGGACATGGGGGGGATTTGATTATATCAGCACATTACACAGGTATGACCTATTATTGCCTCAGCATATTTCTCATCACCTCAGCCATTTTCGTTATCCATGGTACCTACTCAGATTAAAATCCTAGCTGGATCCTCTCATAGCTCTTGATTCTAGCTCCTGGGATTTCCCAAGGCCTGATTCATGTTCTACCTAATTCAAAAGCTTCTTCCTGTGAGTTCTCTATCAGCATGAATGAAGGCTTTCCCTAGAGTTTATAGGATATGAATCAGAGCTGGGTAAATCCCCTTGGATTAGAGTAATCTCTTTATTTACACACTTTTCAGCATGTTATTTTTTAAACCCCCAAAAGATTAAACTTTTGCCAGCATTTTCATAATGAAGCTGTTTTCATAGGTGGGGACAGAGCAGACAGAAGGTCAGCATGAGGGAGAGAGGAATGAAGAAACCCAAAAGGGCTGGCCAACTGGACAAGACTTTCTGATCTCATTTTTCTCTCTCCACAAGGATCCCAATGTCTGAACGTTCTGACATGTTGCAAAACTTCTCCTGTTAGTCTCACCTATCTGAATGCATAAGAATCATCTATATTAAACACATGGAGATTCCATCCCCATTTTTTTCCATTTAAGGAATGTTATACAGTCCTTCCTCACCAGGTAGGAGCTGCCAGACAGCTTTTCAGCATGTCCTAACCACGTTTATCTAACTTTTATGTACATTTATGGAGATTTTGTTAAAGTGAGGTTTCTGAATCAGAAGTCCTGGTTTGGGCCTGAGATTCTGCATTTCTATCCAGTAGTGCCAAAGCCACTGATCCACAGGATGTACTCTGAGTAGAAAGGCCCTAGAGTGATCTTAACATTAAGAAGAAACCACAGCAAGCAAGCAGTGCCCTTCTGAGTATGCACAAACACGTGTTGAATGCAAGGAACAGAGGAGTGGGACACACAGGCACACAGAGAAAGGTTGTACAGAACAGCATGTGCGGAAGGGGAATGGCATTTGGTTAAAAGCATGAGGTCTAGCCTCCAACAAGCTTCACTTAGAGCTCCCGGTACCATCATTCACAGTTGGTGCAACCTTGGGCAAGTGGCACGACCATGCTAAGCCTCTGTTCTTTCAGTAGTTAGAGGGTAACAGTAATAGGTTGAACCTTATGATGTGTCCGACTCTGTGCGACCCCATAGACGGCAGCCCGCCAGGCTCCGCCGTCCCTGGGATTCTCCAGGCACAGAGTCGGACACGACTGAAGCGACTTAGCAGCAGCAGCAGCATGATGTTGTCATTTTTGCAATTCAGAAAAAGTCAAAGGTGGGCAATTTTGTATGGTTCACTCTAACAGCACCACTTCCTAGAGCAGTTGTGAAGATTAAAATGGACAGCATATGTGACCATAACACTGGTACAGAGTAAGAACACAATAAATTCTAGTATGTACTACCGTGTTCTGAATCACATTTGTGTGCATGTGTGCACTTTAAAGGATGAGGATGGGAAGCAACCAGATATTTCTGTCCCTTGTCCTTTATCAAAAACAGGCTTCTTGGATTTTCTTTCCTCTTTTTCCTTTATCAGTTCAGTCACTCAGTTGTCTCCAGCTCTTTGCGACCCCATGGACTACAGCATGCCAGGCTTCCCTGTCCTTCGCCAACTCCCAGAACTTGGTCAAATTCATGTCCATTGAGTTGGTGATGCCATCCAACCATCTCATCCCATCATCTCCTTCTCCTCCCACCTTCAATCTTTCCCAGCATCAGGTCTTTTCCAGTGAGTCAGTTCTTCGCATCAGGTGGCCAAACTACTGGAGCTTCAGCTTCAGCATCAGTCCTTCCAATGAATATTCAGGACTGATTTCCTTTAGGATGGACTGGTTGGATCTCCTTGCAGCCCAAGGGACTCTCAAGAGTCTTCTCCAACACCACAGTTCAAAAGCATCATTCTTTGGTGCTCAGCTTTCTTTATAGTCCAACTCTCACATCAATACATGACTACTGGAAAAACCATAGATTTGACTAGATGGAACTTTGTCGGCAGAGTAATGTCTCTGCTTTTGAATATGATGCCTAGTTTGGTCATAGCTTTTCTTCCAAGGAGCAAGAATCTTTCAATTTCATGGCTGCAGTCACCAGTGGAACCAGTCTATTGTTCCATGTCCAGTTCTAACTGTTGCGTCTTGACCTGCACAGATTTCTCAGGAGGCAGATAAGGTGGTCTAGTATTCCCATCTCTTGAAGAATTTTCCACAGTTTGTTGTGATCCACACAGTCAAAGGCCTTGGCATAGTTAATAAGGCAGAAGTAGATGTTTTTTTGGAACTCTTTTGCTTTTTCTATCATCCAGTGGATGTTGGCAATTTGACCTCTGGTTCCTCTGCCTTTTCTAAATCCAACTTGACCATCTGGAAGTTCTCAGTTCACATACTGTTGAAGCCTCATTTGGAGAATTTTGAGTATTACTTTGCTAGAGTATGAGATGACTGCAACTGTGTGGTAGTTTGAACATTCTTTGACATTGCCTTTCTTTGGGATTGGAATGGAAACTGACCTTTTTCAGTCCTGTGGCCACTGCTGAGTTTTCCAAATTTGCTGGCATATTGAGTGCAGCCCTTTCACAGCATCATCTTTTAGGACTTGAAGTAGCTCAACTGGAATTCCATCACCTTCACTAGCTTTGTTCATAGTGATGCTTCCTAAGGCCCACTTGGCTTCGCATTCTAGGATGTCTGGCTCTAGGTGAGTGATCACACCATCATGGTTATCTGGGTCATTAAGATCTTTCTTGTATAGTTGTTCTGTGTATTCTTGCCACTTCTTCTTAATATCCTCTGCTTCTGTTAGGTTCACAGTATTTCTCTCCTTTATTGAGCCCATCTTTGCAAGAAATGTTCCCTTGGTATCTCTAACTTTCTTGAAGAGATCTCTGGTCTTTCCCATTCTATTGTTTTCCTCTATTTTTTTTTTTTTTGCATTGGTTACTGAGGAAGGCTTTCTTATCTCTCCTTGGTATTCTTTGGAACTCTGCCTTCAGTTCGGCATGCCTTTCCTTTTCTCCTTTGCCCTTAGCTTCTCTTTTTTTCTCAGCTATTTGTAAGCCCTCCTCAGATAACCATTTTACCTTTTTGCATTTCTTTTTCTTGGGGATGGTCTTGATCCCTGCTTCCTGTACAACATTACAAACCTCCGTCCATAGTTAACCAGGCACTCTGTCTATCATATCTAATCCCTTGAAACTATTTATCACTTCCACTGTATAAATGTAAGGGATTTGATTTAGGTCATACCTGGATGGGCTAGTGGTTTTCCCTTTCTTCAATTTTAGTCTAACTGACAAGATGGCAGAGTAGAAGGATGTGAGCTCATCTTCTCCTGCGAGAATGCCAAAATTAAAACTTGCTTCTGAACAACCATCAACAAGAGAATGTTGGATCCCACCAAAAAAAGATATCCCATGTTCAAGGGCAAAGGAGAAGCCCCAGCAAGATGGTAGGAGGGGTGAAATCACCTTTAGAATCTAACCCCATTCCCACCAGAGATTCTCGGAGGGCTCAAACAAAACCTTGTGTGCACCAGGACCCAGAGACCCCACAGGGACTGAGCCAGACCTACCTTTGAGTGGTTGAGTGTCTCCTGTGGAGGTATGGGTCAGCAGCGGCCTGCTTCAGGGGAAGGGGCTCGGGGTGCAGTAGACCTGAAACCCTTTTGAAGGAGGTCGCCATTAACCCCACCATAGAGCTGCTGAGCAGATGGCCAACTATAGAACAGTTATACCAGATAAATGCTCGCAGTGTTAAGAAAATTCTAGGACCCACAACAGGTTTCCCAACCTGGGGATCTGGCAAAGGAACTGAGAACTCCCAGGGAATTTGACTTGGGGGGCCAGTGGGATTTGATTACAGAACTTACACAAGACTGGGGAAAGAGACTCTCAGAGGGCACAAACAAAACCCTGTGCCCACCAGGACCCAGGAGAAAGGAGCACTGACCCCATAAGAGACTGACCCAGACTTTTTCCTTTATATCAATATAATATTGTATTAAAATCTGTGACTCTGGGGCCTGACTGCTTGAATTCCAATCTACCCAGCAATAGCTGTGTGACTTTTGGAAAATGACTTTATCTCCCTATGGCCCAGTTTTCTCATCTATAACATGGGGAAATAATAGCATCTACATGATAGGACTGTATAAAGCAATTACAACAGTAGCTAGTACATACTAAATTTATATAAGTAAATATGTTGATAGACAGAAACTCTATCTCTGACTACTCTTCCCAAAATTATCAGTTAATAATTGGTTAATCCTAATAAAATTATTATTACTAATCAATAAAACAACTGGCTAGTAGCCATATAAACAAACTAGTAAAAGTTTAATGATTTTTCCCTTTTCTCTGGTCCATTTGAACACTTGTGTAGACAAAAAGACTATAGAAACACAGAATCTGGGAGATATCTTAGATACAACCTATTATATTAAAGTACAGTTAAGAAATTCGAAACATAGGAAAACGAGCTCTTCAAAAATGTACCTTAGTATCTCAGGGATGGGAAATGTCCACAAAAACACCCTAAAGAGTCTCATCTCTCCTTAGTTATCACTGTCAACCTCCTTTCCCAGGAAATCTTTGCCTTGTTGTTGTTTAGTTCCTAAGTTGTACCTGACTCTTTTGCTGCTCCATGGACTATAACCACCAGACTCCTCTGTCCATGAGATTTTCCAGGCAACAATACTGGAATAGGTTGCCAGTTCCTATTCCAGGGGGTCTTCTTGACCTGGAGATCAAACCCGTATCTCCTGCACTGGCAGGAGGGTTCTTCACCACTGAGCCACCAAGGAAGTGTAGGTGCTATTAAGTGACAAAATTCATGAGTTTTTCAATTTTACTTTTTTTTTCTACTTTTAATAATCATCCTCTGTGAAAACAGCAGAATACCCAGTTACAGCCTTTGAAATAAATCTCCTACAGGTGTATTTCAGCTGACCATACAATTTATACTGAAGGACTCAAAAGTGCTCCTGGGGTCCTGCAGAAACTGCTCCAGGACCTCAGGACTGAAGCAGTTCTGATGTTACCATCTGCAACTTCTCCAAAGAAAGTCTGGACTGGAGCCAACGTTGAAATTATAAGAGAGAAACTCAGGCATTCAGTGCAAGCACTGTTTAGGCTATTGGTCAGAACTACTACCGCTTCTTAAATATTTTATGATGGGCAATGTGACTTAGAGAAAAGTAATACAAAGCAAAACTGATAGGAAGCGAGAGCTGAACTGAGGAGGAGACTTACACTGACTTCCCTGAATGTCCTGCATCAGCTGTGCTGTGGATGGTGGCCATCAGACTTGAAAGAAACAGGAAAAATTCAAGCTGACACTTCTTCAAATAGAATACATATCACCAAACTACCTCAACACATATGTCAGTCTTACTTGCTAGAGGATTTAGTCTACTCTTTTACTCTGTTTTGGTAGAATACTACCATGTCAATTAGGGTAGACCAAATGCTGGACCAGAGATCAGTTACTTAAAGAGCAAGGAATTTATTTTCTTCTCATACACCAGAGTATAACATGCTCAGTTACAAGGAAAGCTAGGAAATGCAGCCTCTAGCCAGATGATCACTTTCTAATCCCAAATTAAATGATACCTAAAGTGAATCATAGTGAGAACTTAAAAATCATGTGAAAGATAACTACCATTTTTTTAGTTGAAGTATGGTTGATTTACAATGTTGTCCCAATTTCTGCTATACAGCAAAGTGATTCAGTTTTACACATATATACATTCTTTTTAAATATTCTTTTCCAATAGATAAATATCTTCAAAGCTCAATATCTTCTAAGTTTTTGTGAACTAGACATATTCCAGTACAATGATCTTGCATCCAGTAAAACTAATTCCTCCAATCCCACTATTTCATGACTATCAGAATTGGATTCCTCATGAATAACTCCAACCCACACTGTTCACTTTTTCTATCATATAATATTAAATCATACTAGTCTCTCTAGTGCTTCATTATATTGATGTCCCATGCACACTTCTAAAAGACTGCAAACTTCTTAAAGATATCTTAATATACATGGGAATAGCAGACCACCTGATCTGTCTCTTGAGAAACCCGTATGCAGGTCAGGAAGCAACAGTTAGAACTGGACATGGAACAACAGACTGGTTCCAAATAGGGAAAGGAGTACATCAAGGCTGTATATTGTCACCCTGCTTATTTAACTTATATGCAGAGTACATCATGAGAAATGCTGGGCTGGAAGAACCACAAGCTGGAATCAAGATTGCCGGGAGAAATATCAATAACCTCAGATATGCAGATGACACCACCCTTATGGCAAAAAGTGAAGAAGAACTAAAGAGCCTCTTGTTGAAAGTGAAAGAGGAGAGCGAAAAAGTTGGCATAAAGCTCAACATTCAGAAAACTAAGATCATGGCATCTGGTCCCATCACTTCATGCCAAATAGATGCGGAAACAGTGGAAACAGTGGCAGACTTTATTTTTGGGGGGCTCCAAAATCACTGCTGATGGTGATTGCAGCCATGAAATTAAAAGACGCCTACTTCTTGGAAGGAAAATTATGACCAACCTAGATAGCATATTAAAAAGCAGAGACATTACTTTGCCAACAAAGGTCCGTCTAGTCAAGGCTATGGTTTTTCCAGTGGTCATGTATGGATGTGAGAGTTGGACTGTGAAGAAAGCTGAGCGCCAAAGGATTGATGCTTTTGAACTGTGGTGTTGGAGAAGACTCTTGAGAGTCCCTTGGACTGCAAGAAGATCCAACCAGTCCATCCTAAAGGAGATCAGTCCTGGGTGTTCATTGGAAGGACTGATGTTGAAGCTGAAACTCCAATACTTTGGGCACCTGCTGTGAAGAGTTGACTCATTGGAAGGTTATGACCAACCTAGATAGCATATTAAAAAGCAGAGACATTACTTTGTCAACAAAGGTCCGTCTAGTCAAGGCTATGGTTTTTCCAGTAGTCACGTATGGATGTGAGATTTGGACTGTGAAGAAAGCTGAGCGCTGCAGAATTGATGCTTTTGAACTGTGGTGTTGGAGAAGACTCTTGAGAGTCCCTTGGACTGCAAGGAGATCCAACCAGTCCATCCTGAAGGAGATCAGTCCTGGGTGTTCACTGGAAGGACTGATGTTGAAGCTGAAACTCCAATACTTTGGGCACCTGCTGTGAAGAGTTGACTCATTGGAAAAGACCCTGATGCTGAGAAGGATTGGGGTCAGGAGGAGAAGGGGACGACTGAGGATGAGATGGTTGGATGGCATCACCAACTCGATGGACATGAGTTTGGGTAAACTCCGGGAGTTGGTGATGGACAAGGAGGCCTGGTGTGCTACGATTCATGGGGTCGCAAAGAGTTGGACACGACTGAATGATTGAACTGAACTGAATATTGTAGTACTTAGTAAAATAAAAAACTTGTAGGTAATTAATAAAAATCACTGATTTGAAGCAAATGCATCTGAGCCAGAAAATGTCCATTCATGAAATAAATGGAATAACTGCTAACATTCCAATAGATGGTAGCTTAGTAATTCATTGATAATAGTGTACAATTCCATACTACTAAACAGGAGTGAAAACAAAATGAAGATTAACACCAAGCTGGACCAGAGAGCAAAAGCTGGTCTAGGAAAACAGTGAAAGCAAAAAGAGAAATGGTAGCAAAAGCAAAGGACAGAAGAAGGTAGATGTGGAAATTAAACAGTAAAAAGCACATGGCCAAGGAATACGGTTCAAACCAATGTGAGTTTTGTAAAATACCAAATTAGCGTTGGCCAAGTCAGTCTTCAGGTTGAAAACACTGCAGGAAGACAAAGCACATTTCAAGAAAGGAATAGCAGATTTTGGAAAGATAGTCAGTTTTACAGCACTTTGGCATAGCCACACCCTTTCCATCTACCTCTGACTTCTTGGCAGCAGAGAGCCACTGGAATCCTACAAGATGAGAAATTGGAGATGGGAAAGGATGACTGTAGTGAAGTGAGCAGAGAGGCAGGAAGATGAGGTAGCTGAGGCAGCAAAAGAGAGGTAAGGGGTTAGACCAGTCAAAGTCAGAGCCTCTTCAAACACAGGCTGCTCTTCTGTTATTCTCGACACAACACTGAAGCCGTCCTTGTCCACAGCGAAAACACGTTACACCAGCCAACATCTGAACTTAAGTGAAATGAAATAAAGCAAAGCAAGAGAATAACAGAAACGTGAGAGCAAAACAAACAACAGTGGTTTAACAGTCAATGTTGGAATGAAAGACAAACTGAATTGAGAGAGGAAATTTTATAATCAAATACAACAAGACAAGAAAGCAGCAATAGATCAAATTTCTGATTCCAGATACGCCAAGGTAACCAAGAAAAGTTGCGGGACCCAAGGCAACATAAAACCAAGCTAATCCTTTTGGAAAATTAAGACATTAAGATGTTTATATTTAAGAAAAAATATTATTATCTTTAAACAAAAAATATTCCTACTTCCCCCAGTAAGGCTGCCAGGAGATGCAGAAAAATACCTGAACTCTAGTTTTAGTTCTGCCATTGACAACTTGTGGCCAACAGAAAGTCATTTATATATATGGGTTGGCCAAAAGGTTCATTCTTTTCTGTAAGATGGCTCTAGTAGGGCTTAACTGTCTTTAACTTCATTTGAAACAATTTTGTTAGACTGAATTGTGACAGCTGTCATATCAGCATGCATATTTTTTAGAGACATCAAAATTGGTGAAGTTTTGTGTAGCCATTTTACTATTGAATTTGGGAGAAAGGAGCAATGTTTTCAGCATATTACGCTTTATTATTTCAAAAAAGTCAAAATAGCAACAGAAGCACCTAGAGAGATTTTTGCAGTGTATGGAGAATATGCTGTGACTGATCAAATGTGTCAAAAGTGATCTGTGAAGGTTCGTGCTAGAGATTTTTCTCTGGAAGATGTTCCACTGTCAGGTAGACCAGTTGAAGTTGATGGTGATCAAATCAAGACATTAACTTTGAATAATCAATATCATACCACACAGGAGATAGCCAACATACTCAGAATGTCCAAATCAAGTGCTGAAAATCATTTGCACCAACTTGTCTATGTTAATAAATTTGATATTTGGGTTCTACATAAGCGAAAAAAACACCTTCTTGACCATATTTCTGCAAGTGATCCTCTATTTAAACATGAGAAAAACATTCTGTTTTTAAAACAAATTGTGTCAGGTGATGAAAAGTGCATACTGTACGATAATGTGAAATGGAAGAGATCACGGGGCAAGTGAAATAAACCACCACCGGTCTTCATCCAAAGAAAGTGATGTCATGCATACGCTGAGGTTGGAAGGGAACTCTCTACTATGAGCATCTTCTGGAAAACAAAACAATTAATTCCAACAAGTACTGCTCCCAATTAGACCAACTGACTTGACAAAAAGCATCTGGAATTAGTCAACAGAAAAAATACAATTTTCCATCAGGACAACAGAAGACCACATGTTTCTTTGATGACCAGGCAAAAACTGTTACAGCTTGGCTGGTAAGTTTTGATTCTGCTGTAGTCACCAGACATTGCACCTTCGAATTTTCATTTATTTCAGTCTTTACAAAATTCTCTTAATGGAAAAAATTTCAATTCCCTGGAAGAAACACTGTAAAAGGCACCTGGAACCGTTCTTTGTTCAAAAATATAAAAAATTTTGGGAAGATGGAATAATGAAGTTGCCTAGAAAATGGCAGAAGGTAGTAGAACAAAATGATGAATATGTTGTTCAATAAAGTTCTTGGTAAAAATGAAAAATGTGTCTTTTTACTTATAAAAAAAACAGAAGGAGCTTTTTGGCCCACCAAATATAAGTGGGAAGTAATCCAGTTTCACAAGAGTTTGGGGAAGAGTTTGAGGAAAACCAAGTATCCTTCATTGAATTAAATTACAATGAAGTTGCACACTGGCACATTCTTCTAATAGGAATAACAGTCACAAAATAACTCTATAAACCTCTTATTTCAAAGAGGTGAGAGTAGTCTGTATTCTCTGAGATATGGAGTTATCCAGGTTCTTTCCTGGTTTTGTAAAATAACAAAGTATGAGGTACTTATTGTGTATCTTTGTTTATAGACTCCATATCTTTTCTAATGCACTTTTGAAACAACTGTTTTCTAAAAGAGATGTGAACATTTAAAACCATTAGGAATACATGAGAAAGGACTTGGGAACTTGAGAGTATAATCAATATTCCCAGGTACTTATTGTGAATTAAAAGTTCACAGTACAAATTTTGAGGAACAAGGGTAAGAAGAACAAAAAGGGAAAAATACCCTTGATTAAAATGTTATTTGTTGTTGTTGTTCAGTCGCAAATAAAATGTAATTTGTTGTTGTTGTTCAGTTAAGTCACTCAGTCGTGTCCGACTCTTTGTGACCCCATGAAAAGCAGCACGCCAGGCCTCCCTGTCCATTACCAATTCCCAGAGTTTACCCACTCATGTCCCTTGAGTCAGTGATGCCATCCAGTCATCTCATCCTCTGTCATCCCCTTCTCCTCTTGCCTTCCATCTTTCCCAGCATCAGGGTGTTTTCCAATGAGTCAGTTCTTCCCATCAGGTGGCCAGAGTATTGGAGTTTCAGCTTCAGCATCAGTCCTTCCAATGAACACCCAGGACTGATCTCCTTTAGGATGGACTGCTTGGATCTCCTTGCAGTCCAAGGGACTCTCAAGAGTCTTCTCCAACACCACAGTTCAAAAGCATCATTCTCCAGCGCTCAGCTTTCTTTATAGTCCAATTCTCACATCCATACATGACCACTGGAAAAACCATAGCCTTGACTAGACGGACCTTTGTTGACAAAGTAATGCCTCTGCTTTTTAATATGCTGTCTAGGTTGGTCATAACCTTCCTTCCAAGGAGTAAGTCTCTTCTAATTTCACATGGCTGCAGTCACCATCTGCAGTGATTCAGTTGCGAATAAAATGTTATTTGTTGTTGTTCAGTTGAGAAGTCGTGTTCGACTCTTTGTGACCCCATGGGCTGCAGCACACCAGGTCTCCCTGTCCCTCACCATCTCCGGAGTTTGCCCAAGTTCATGTCTGTTGAGTCAGTAATGCCATCCAACCACCTCACCCTCTGCTGCCCTTGTGCAGAAATTACTGGTTTGGGGCCACAGGACACTTACACTCTGTTGATAGTCATCTTTTTTTATACAAGGATGGTAAGCACCGGAGAAAATCAACAACCAAACCTAGTATAAGGCTAAGTGGACTAATTCTCAAAACCAGAGGTCTGTAAACTTTTCTGTAAAAGGCCAGACACCAAATATTAAGCTTTGCAGGCCAGATGGTTTCCGTCTCAACTACTCAACTGTTTTTGCTGAGCAGAAACAGCCAGAGACAATGCTGTAAACAAATGGGCACAGCTCTGTTCCAGTAAACTTTCTCTACAAAAATAAGCGCCTGGATAGGATTCGGCCTCCAGGCTGTCATTGGCTGAGCACCTGCTCTAAACTCTCCACATCTTTTCTAGGTGACAGTCCCACCTGAGTACAGGCTCCAGGTCAGATTCTTAGACTCCACATTTCTTTACTGTCCATTTATCACCCTCAACTTTCCAGTCTCCTCTTTCTTTTTTCTTCCTCCCTCCATCCTCACTGTGAGTCTGAAATTCTACAATTTTGCGGTAGCCCTTTCTCAGAAACTCTGACTGGCTCTCTGAAAAGAAGCACAGTCATAAATAGTTAAGAGAGAAAATATTTAGGGTGGTTGCTTATCCCAGATATCATCACTGAGAGTAGTGGGATTCACTATAGGGGAGATCTTTGGAGAGCCTCCAACATACCAGATAAGAATTAAGCTATTGGCTACCACCTGACTCACATACCACCTGACTCACAAACCACTTGACTCATATAATTGTCATTTTTCTTAAAACCCTTTTATATGTAAACAATAAGGGCTCAACTACGAAGAAAATTACACAATAGAATCACGTAGGTGGGTAGCTTTCTTACAAATCTTGGCTGGTTATATTACTAGGAATACATGTTATTTGAAAGAAAGAAAAATAAAATTGAAGAATTTCTTACAACTCATCTTTCACACTTAATAGCAGGTAAACTTTTTTCCAAAAATTAGAATTTAATTATATATCAAGAGCCACCATTTCCTGGGCAAAAGTTATAAAACCAGTACGATGCCACAAGGTAGACACAGAATGTGAGGAAAGGAATTTTAGATGATGGCTTCCTGAAGATGACTGTAGGTCACTGTGCGAGTCAGGGGACCCACAGGAAACAAACGGCACATTTAAACTGGGTAACTGCAGGAGAGTTTGACAGAAGAACTGTAGGGAAATTGAGAATCATATAATTTATTATTCAAATTATGCCACTTAAGGGTAGGAGGAAGCTTTATTAATTGATTATGCCAAGACAATGCATATAAACTGGGTCTGGCGCAGCCACACTATAATATCTGGAATACAGCAGCACCTCCAGGCCAACAAGAGTAAGAGCTGTTAACACCCCTAGGCCTAAAGGAACAGAGAGAGGGAATGGTTACCAGAGCCGGGAAGGCAGCAAGATGGAAAAGTCCACCGATGAGACCTAGAGAGGAAAGCATCCGATCTAAGAATGTCAACAGGGAGAAAGAGAGTGAATTAAAATCCTACTTTCACTGTCCTCCGACCCTCTGATCGCTTGTCAATATCTCCTATGGCTGAACCCAACCGTAAGCCAGAAGTCCAGGGAGCCTGTTGATACAATCCTATGGATCAATTTCCCTGATGTACAAAGCAAGATAGGGAAGGGTGGAGAATGTATCTGGGGCAGGGGGCATAGAAAATATCCAGCCTAGTAAATACCCCCACAAAGATACCTTAGCATGGAACTGCCCTTCAGTTTTGATCTCTTTGACAGCATTTGAATAAAGCTCAGCTTCTACCTTCTTCTTGAACAATCTTCTCCTTGTTCATTTCCTATTTGATTGTAGAAAACAGTAAAGTAAGCAAGAGCTTTTTGCTTTACTCCAAAGGGATGAGGGTTACACTGTTTCTTTCCAGAGGAATGAGTACAAGTACTAGGTTTTCATGCATATATTTAGCCTCTTTCACTCCCTAATTTAAAAATAGCTGGCAACATTATTCAGGTATAACCAGCCCAGGAATAAAATGAGATAAAAGGGTGTTTTTTGCATTTGTCACAGGAAACTCCCTCATGCCACTCTCTGGTCTACATATGTCCCCAAAGGATCTTAGAGGAAGTTTGGTGAAACCCATCAATGGATCAGACCAACAGGAAGGCTGCTTGAGAACAAGTATACAGTGCAAAATTAATGGTCAAAATGGGTATGTGCTGCAATCATCACAAAGCATACACTGACTACTTAACATCACGTACATACTGTATTATGCCTATCAATAATCAAGGTAGAATATCAAGAAAGAAAGAACGTTCACTATTGCACAGTGTGACCCTTCCTTTCTGCATGAATATATAAACACCAAAAGAAGGAGTAATTATATAACTAGCATTCTGAAGGATCTAGAATAATTCACTTCTAGACCCAAAAGAATACCCATCTCCTGGGGGAAGTTCGTTATCACACATCCTTATACATTACCAAGTTTGGTGTCATCCACTTTTCTTACTCTCTAGAGGGAAATCTCTCCCATTTCATCAATAAGCTATGTGATATCCCTTCCATTTTTTCCATGATGACATTATGATTTAACAGGATAAAAAAATATCCTTTTTTTGCTGACAACTTGGATCTACTTCTCCAAACACAAACTGAATTTCCCATGAGGACTAGCTACTCTAAATATTCTGTATAGTTAAAAGAAGAGGAGAAAAGAACTAAATTTAAAAGATGAGGGGGAAAGAATAAGGCAATGAAAGAGAAAGGTAACAATGAGTCAAATAAGGAATTAAAATATTAAGAGAATAAATAAATGACACCTTTTTAGTGAGGGCAGGAGAAAAGAGAGCCGCGTTCTGGGTCATTTTCTGGCCCACTCATGGGTGAGAGTATTACCTAAGTTCTCTGAATAATCACAGAGCACTAAAAATGATCTCACTTTCCTGCCACAGGTAAGATACCATTCTTGCCCTAAGCTAGGATTTTCCAAACTATACATGTAGCCACTCCTCACAGCTTTAGCATTTGAACAGATGGAAGAGAGAAAAACAAGAAACGGGATCACCAGGAACTTTCAGAGATGCCCTTACTTGAAATGGTTGTCCAAGGTTTAAGTGGATTGCAGGAGTACAGCAGCGAAAAGCTAGAAAAAGAAACCTTTAAGGAGAAGTTCTTTCAACAGGAAATGATTTACTTTCTGACAATGATCTTAAAAGACCTATGAAGTGACAGTGGCTCAGTCATGTCCGACTCTATTTGACCCCATGGACTATACAGTCCGTGGAATTCCCCAGGCCAGAATTCGGGAGCTAATGTATACTTCATTCAACTTATTGAGGATTTGAATATGTATTGTGTGTCATATATTACGTTTCTTTCTTCTTTTTCTTTCTGTGTAGCACACGAGGCTGAGCCCACAGTGCTAACGATGATGGTAGTAGGCCGAAGGAACACTGGCTTCCTCTAGTGAGCTTGTAGCGTCCACCGTATTCCTCCCTTGCAATTAGGGTTTGGGAGATCAGAAGTCATTTTTGAACTCGTCTTAATTCTTTATTTCTTAATAATGTTCTACAGTCCATGGGGTCACAAAGAGTCGGACATGACTGAGCGACTAAGCACACCACAGCAGATGACCCTCCCTATACCTGACTCCCACCTTTTTTTATTCCTTGGTACATTTCTTCTGTCTTGACTCTTGGTTTTTGTTTTTTTTTTCCCCTACCTTCTAGTACCAATGCATTTATAGCAAGCCACTTCAAAGGCTTTGGAAAAAGAAAACTAATATGGGACAAATCAATTACTATAAAACATTCCCTGTTTCCAAGGAACTCACACTCTATTAAAAATATAAGGTTGAAAACCATTAGTGAAATATTATATATACATATATATATATATATATAAAGTGGAGGCCATAAAAGGGAAGCCCAAAATAAATATGGCTTAAAGGAAAGGGAGACCACATCCAGGTAAGAGAGCACTTTTGAAGGAGATGTCCCGGGAAGTGAACACAGCGCTAGGAGAACGCCTGCCCCTGAGGACGTGAGCCTGGGAAGGACGCGAAACACGCCCTTGCGCATGCTCAGTTGCTCAGCCATGGCTGACTGTGACCGCATGGACTGTAGGCTCCCCTGTCCATGGAATTTTCCAGACAAGAATACTGGAGTGGGTTTCCATTTCCTACTCCAGAGGATGGAACCCGCGACTCTTACATCTCCCCCACTGGCAGGCGGGTTCTTTACCACTGGCCACCTGGGAAGCCCCAAGGACACCGTAAGAGCATACTAACTTCCGCTGCTATTTGGCAGAATTCTGGGAGAATAAAGGAGATAAGGCTGGAAAGACGGCTTGGATTCAGGAGGGGAAGGATGACTGTAAATGTCAAGGCAACCGGGATCGGCTGAGCAAGAGGTGTTGAGCATCAAAGTGATATGACTGAAGGGATCTATGAGGCCGCGCAGTAACAGAGAAGGCGATCCGAGTCCTCCGGGCCAGTGTTCCGCGCAGGGCGGACGGCAGAGAGGTCCTCCAGGATGCGCATGAGGAGGCAGCTCCACGAAACCCGACAGAGACAGTTTTGAAGGAAGAAACAAAGGGAGGGAGTCAGTTCGGTTACAGCCTAGAAGAACGCAAGTGGGACCCGGGCAAAAGCTGCTTTTCTCAGTCTCTGCCCCATCAGCATGTCCCAACTCAGAGAAGAGACCTATGTCTCAAACTCGTGTCTGCCTACCCGCTCTCCAGAGACACCTCTGACGGCACAGCGAATGAATCAGGCTTTGGCACCATCCCACAAGACCCTGAGGAGCTGCTGGTGGTGGGAGAGAGGGGCGGAGGACTTCTCTTCCAAAGGATACTGGCAGGACACTAAACCCCAGACTTGGAAGGTTCCAGAAAAGCCCATCTCTTCAGTCAGCGGTTAATCATCCGCTGGCCCGCACTCCTGTTAGCACCACAACCCCGGTTTCGACCAGCGAACCGGGCACAGCTGCGGGGGTAGAGCCGCGGCGCGCCTTCCACCGAAAGGTTCCCGTTGGCTCGCGTCCCCGCCGCAGCCCGGCCCGCACCTCTCCCCCGCCGCGCTCACCAGCCCTGCCTCGTTTCCAGGCTCGGCGGGGCCTGCGAGCTTTGCTGGGGCTCACGCGCGGCGCTCCGGGGATGACCCTCAGGGACTCCCCAAGGACCGGGAATCTGCAGGCCCTGAAACGCAAGGCGAGGGGCTGGCGAGAGGAAATCCAGAGCCGGGTGTCAGGAGACCCCGGACTGGGGGTTCAGCCCCCAACAGCCCGTCGGTTCGGGCCTTCCTCCCCTTAAAGTACCCTTTGGCGCTGTCGGAGCCCAGAAGGCGGCGGCGCAACCTCTAGGGCGCTCTCTCGCTCACATCGCTGCTTCTAAACTCCCTTTTCTGGATTAACAAGAGGCGGCCAGCGCAAATCCGAGCGCGCCGCCTCGCTGTTCCTCCCGTCCCCGCGCCCGCGCTCAGTCCCGGCTGACTCCAACCTTCGAGGCCGCGCGGTCGGCGTGCACCCGGGGCTGCGCGCGGGGACGCCGGGCGCACAAGGCGCGCCTGGGGCGGGCGCGCTGGACGGCACCTAGCTCTGCCGGGCTGTGACTGGACCGTGAGCTTCCAAAGTGCTCGACACCCAGAGAACTTGCTAAGCACCCCGGAGGTGCCCCCAGTCACCCTGAGTACCACTTATACGTTTTCTGAGGGTGGGGCGCACGAGGCGCGCCTGGGGCGGGCGCGCTGGACGGCACCTGGCTCTGCCGGGCTGTGACTGGACCGTGACCTTCCAAAGTGCTCGACACCTAGAGAACTTGCTAAGCACCCCGGAGGTGCCCCCAGTCACCCTGAGTACCACTTATACGTTTTCTGAGGGTGAGGACCATCACATCTTCTCCCGTTCGTTTCCATGTCTCATCCTCCCTGCCCTCATGGTTCCGGTCACTACTGTAGATTCCATGCCTTTCCCTGGAAGCGCAGTCCACGCCTGAGGCTGCACCCACCCTCCAGAGTATCCCCTGAAGTAAGTCCCTGCGTTTTCTCAGCAGCCACAGAGAAGGGAAAGCACTCGTTGAAAGAGGCCAAAGGGAATTCTCAGGGGCGCGTCATGAAGGGGCGGGGGGTGCCTGTTTTTACAGTGGCTACTGTTGGGGTGTTCTTCCCAAGAAGGGGGTTTGGTCATGGAAACAATCCTGTAGAGGAAAGATGTGATGGTCTGTTTCTAAAGGCACACTTAGGCACATATCAAAGGGCAAAGACAAAAGGAGGAAGGTGAGGGAAATTCCTGATGATTTTACTAATGTTAAAATTCCATAGATTTGGATAGTGCTATTTTTTTCTTTCAGGTCATCAATTTAGAATTCTATAAAGGAAGAGAATGACATCAAGGAAAATCATTGGCCTAGGAGAAAAGAGCCCGTAGGCGTTTAGGTGGTATATATGTGGAGCCAGAAAGCTCTGGAGCATCAGGGAGACTCCAACTTAAGGCAACAATGGGTGAATATGGGCCTCACAGGCACTGGGAATGGGAGGCAGACTGCTGCCTGGCACCTGCCCCTAGGACAGGCCCTGCCACTGCTCTAGAAGCAAGCCACTGTTGGTGGAAACAGTTTCGTGTGAAACTGGGGTGGGAGTGGGTTTCCAAGTACAATGCCTAATACTTCATTATTCGTTCAGTTCTTTTCAGGAAGATCTTCATCTTGCAACTGGTAGGGCTCGTGCTAACCTACAATTTTACTGACTGTGATTTTAAGAAGATTAAAGAGAGCTACCGGAACATCATTTACCAAGAACTGAGTAACTATACAAAAGGGGTAAGTGAAGAAACGCTGTAGAAATGCGTTTCTATAATAAGAGGAGGCACGCACACTACAATTTAACTTTTAAGGAAAGAAAAATAATTTGGAAAAAAGCATGGCCCAGCATTTTGTCAAAAAAAAATTACAAGTGATATTGAAATATATGACCTTCTAAAATGACCACCCAGAAATTGGCATATAAATTAAATCAAATATGCAGATGCTGGTGAGGAGCAGAGATTGATAAGTAACTCATGGTATCCATCAAGCTTGTCTGTTCTCTGCCAGATCTGTTCACTGGTGCAATTAAAAAACAAAACAAGACAGTGAGTAAGGTCTTGAAAAAGAAAAACAGAGGGGATTCTGATGCGCTAAGCCCTATCCAGTGAGGATAGCCTGGGACAATGGACACCTGAAGTCTTTCTAGTATTCTAGATGCTTTAGGATGCCATTGTGGAATAAGGGCACTTTAGATTTTTTTAATATACAGTGGGTCATTTTCCTGATCATTCTGATTTCTGGACAGAGCATGTATGTGTGCAGTGGATGAATGGCTACAGGGCAGATGTGGGCACTGGAAAAACAGCATTATTGTCACACGAGTGGCCCCGCGTACAGCGTCCACTTTGGCGGGGAAGGAGGATGTCGCTCTAGGGCAGGATCATTTGATACCCAGTTTCCAACGCTAGTAGGCAGTGTCTGAGAACTCCAAGTGACTCACTACGCGGTCAAAGGCAGAAACAAGCACAGGAAACCAGTGCCTCAGGGGAAGCTGCTCTCCGAGCATCCCAGAGCCTGGGAGCCTCGGAGAGGGAGGGCGGCGCTGACTTCGTTCCTGTGAATTTGATCCCAACTCTCTGCCGTCTGCTCCCTTTCTGTCTTCCAGACGAGGGCCATCGACTTTGACCATTTCGTCTACTGTGAAGACCAGGTGAGGCAGCGGCTGAAGCTGCGGGCGCGGGGACACCGGGCGCCCCGAGGAGGCGGGGACCCTGCGGGGCGCGGGGCGCGGGGCGCGGGCGGCGGCCGGGCCCCCAGGAGACGCTGGCCCGGCGGAGGGACCCGCGCGCGGCGCCAGACCCGGGAAGCCGCCTCCGTCGCGTCAGGGCGGCAGCGCGTCCTATTTGAGCGGGACTCCGGGAGCGGCTCCGCCCGCGGCGCGCGGGAGGCGGGTCCGAGACGGGCCGGGGGCGCCGCTCCGTCAGCGCCGCCCGGTCAGCGCCGCCCCTCGGGCCGCGGGCCGCGCGGACCGCCGAGCGCCCCCTCCCTGCCTTTCCCCGGCCCCCTCCGTCCGGCCCTCAGGAGGCGGGCCCGAGACCCGCCGGGGGCCGACGTCAGGGCCTCCCTGGGCCGTCACCGTCGGCGCCGCCCCTCGGGCCGCGCGGACCCCGTCCGAGCGCCCCCCCCCGCGCCCCCGGCCCGCGCCTCAGGCGGAGCGCCCCGCCCCGCCCGGCCTCGTCAGCTCCCTGTCTCCCCCGCCGCCCTCCCCCTCACCCCTCTCTCTCACTCACGCGCTCTCTCTCCGTCTCACTCTCTCTCTCCCGGCGTCTTCTCCTCCCGTGACCGGGGCCGCCTGCGCGCAGCCCGACTGCCTCAGCAAAATCCAGAGCCTGACCTTCGAGCGGCGCCCGGGCTGCGCCGCGCTCGCCCGCGAGGCCTTCGCGGTGAAAACTCGCGCCACGCTCGCCGCCGCCTGCCCGGGCTACAGCGGGGCGCAGGTGAGCGGGGCGCCCCAGGCACCCCTCAGGGTCCCGCGGGCGGGCGGGGGGGGGAGGGGGGGGGCTTGTCCGGGCGAGCCCCGATCCCCGGTGGCCCCGCGCAGAGCCTGTACCCCTCTGTCCTCGGAGGGAAGGAGCGGCGGAGACCCGCAGGCCGCCGAGTCCCCCCTTGGCCCCGACCTCCTTTAGGGCTCTGACGCTTTGGGCAGGAGTGCGTGCTGGACCTTAGGTCCGCCTTCAAAGTGTGGTCAGTGAGGGTCCTGGCTTCTCGAGCATGGGGAGGAGATTGCTTAAAAGCTAATCTCCAGGGACCCTAAACCTGCTCCTTCAAAATTACAATCCCTGTCTGTGGGCTCCTTATGAGATTCGTATCCATTCCGAAGGGTGAGCAGCGTGGCTTGGGTTTATCGTTTAATAATTGTATACTTCTTTCCTTAAATGTGACATTATCCGTTAAATCTCCACCCCATATTTGTGTAATTGCTTGCATAGTTGCTGTCTCTTTTGAATCTTTTGTATATGCAGTTACATGCATTTGAATCAATGTATAACTTTAAATATGGAAGCAGTAGTGCAGAGCTAGGGGCAGGAAGTCTGGGGACAGTCTTGCCTGACTTTGAATCCCAGCCCCATAGCTTCTGTGAAAACTCACATAAATTACCTGGTCTCTGTGTGCTAAGTTCATCTGCAAAATGAGGATCATAGAATCAAGTTCCATACAAAATGTTTGCAAGGAGAAAATGAGTCAATATATGTAAAAGCACTTGGAACAGTGCGTAGTTTGTAACAAGTTCCCAATATTTATTTCCGCGGGCAAGTAAAGCAGGGAATTTATCTTCCTAATGACAAACTCTAAAAAGACAAAAAGAAACTGCAGATTTGTATGATTTTGGCCTGTTTACCGATGGACTTTATCAGTCTGTACACTGAATGGGTGACTGAGGCTGTCACTTTTTAGGAATTGAAGCCATAGGGTTCTGGAATGAGCTTTAGCTGGATATTCAGTACCAGGCAGCCATATGAAAAACCTGTTTGGCTGTGTATCTCCTGTTAAGGAGACTCTGGCAAATCTACAGATGACCACAATGATATTCATCACTGTAAGAGCATAGAGGACATTCTAGATAAGTTTAGACAGCATATGAAAAAGGGAAAGTTTAGGGTGATTTGTTTTAGTCTTCTCTCAAGCCCAAAGGCAGAGAGCCTGAAATCAGTGATTTAGCAGATGGTAGATTGTAAGCTTTTTGCTTAATAACCTGGTGAACTATATTAATCTAAATACTGTGTGTTTAGGAGGCCCAGTCAGTCTCTACTCAAGAGTAATTCAGGTGAAGGAATACACCAGAAGATGATTGCAATCTTTTTTTTTTTTTTGACTCACTCCTCTTCAGAATAAGCCTTCAGGTGTCTGTGGTACATCTCAGAGGTTGGAAGGGACAGAGGCTGGGAGCATTCTGGGTACAAATAATAGGTCTACTGAATTATATCTATAAAAAAGCATAAGATAACTCTTTCTTGAAGAACTTAGGATCTTGTCAGGGAGATTATGAAATCATCAGCTCTTCATCTATTTAATAAATATCCAGTTTCTCATCTATAAGATACCCAGTGCTCAACGCTCAGTGCTATGGGGAATACCCATGATGTAATAATAACAACAGCTGTAACTGAGAACCAGTTAAGTGATAAACACTCTGAAATGCTAGAAGAATTTCCACAAAGATGTCTGAGCAATTAGCAGAGGCCTTGGGAAGGAGGCGGGGCTTGGCCTTGAAGTCTGTGGGTGGAGAGATGGGAGGGCATTCCTCTGGAGAAGGCAGGTAGGAGCTGTGTGGGTGTCTTGGGGGACACGCTGAGAAACAGGTTTGCATAAAGAAGACAAAATTATCAGCCAAAGATAGTGATGGTTAATTTTGACTATTGCTTCTCCTATTCCACAGATAAATAATACCCAGACAGGGAAGAAAATAAGGAAAAGACAAATCAAAACAAATGAGTGCCTGGAACAAGTCACATACTTGAAAGAACTGTGGCAGCGTCTCAGTCGCATTTCATGAAAACAAAATAAACCTTCAATAAAGTCACATTTCACAGCAAGAAAGCAAATCATTTTTATTAGGTAGATGGAACGTTAACTCTAACTGACATTTAAGAGATCACCAATGTTTTGTTTGTTTGTTTTAATTTCGGAGGGTTTCTTAGCTTATTTTTGTAAGCATCTGTTGTTTAATGTAAGTGTATAATGTGGGAAAAGTATTAGCCCTCAAATGTCAAGGGAGGCTATTTTTTTTTTTTTTTTTAGCATTAATGCGTGAGCCACTGGCTTTGTGGCAGTAATTCTCAGCTGGAACTATATAAACCCTACTCAAGGAAAGAATCTAAAAGTATAGTAGAAGAAGAACTTTTTCCCTTGGGAAATAAAAATGTTGAACTTGATAGCACGTAAACCTCTGTTTAAAAGGCAGACATTTCTTCCATGAGTACGGAGATTTGTGTTTTCATACCAAAATTTACAAAGGAAAATGAAAACAAAAGGGATGCTCCAAGCTGCACATACAATGAAGCAACATGAAAGAATTTCCAAGCAAAGTGTTCTGAAAATATTCTAAGCCAAATTTAAAAAATTATCTAACAGACAAGATTGGTGTATGCAAGCCTATCCTGAAGAAGTGCCTTTGTTAGAACTAAAATACGTATATTTTAAAATTTATGGAATATATCTTTAATTTATTTTGTAAGCAGTTTTTAAAATGTACGTATTGCTTTGTTATCAACACTATTTTTTCTTAATAAAAAATTCTCAAATTCATTTCTTATGAGTGATCTTTTTAATGTAGTAGACAGTTTGCACATACATGCTTTTTGGAGGGGCATCACTCCTTCAGTTCTTTCCCCTCCCCTTCTGCACTGTGCCTGTTAGCTCTGCCTATAGAGAAAATATTTGGGAATAGGTGACTTCAGGATGCTTTCCCATCATCCTTTCTCTTAAATTATGTCTCTAGTCCTTCCTTCTTTCCCTTGTTGAACTTCCCTACACCTGAGAGAAACAAAGGAGGCAAAGGTAAACAAGGAATGTCAAATCCATCCTCCCATTCTTGAATGCCTGCTGCACGCTAGAGCTGCAGGCACCCTCTGACTCACCGTCCACTCACATCAGTGGGAGGGGCCTCCCGAGCCATGCAGGACAGGAACACATCAGTTTTTCCTGTGGGTAGAAATTATCCCCTGGCCACTGCCCAGTAGGCTGGTGCTGAGGAATGATAGAAGAGGAGAAGGTCAGCATTCCTAAATCCACCTTACCTGCCAAGAGGTAAAAAGAAGCTTCTAATATGCATCCAGTTAGCATTTACAAAGCAACAACATGTGCCAGGCCTTCAGCCAAGTACTGGGGATACAAAAGTAAACAAGACACAGCTCTACCCAGAGAAGCTCAGATATAGCTGGAGAGGCAGTTTCCTTTGCCTTGAGGGAAATCAGGACATAACTTCTTTCCCCAAACTTTCCTCTAAAGACCTGGCCCAGGACCTTAAGTGCCATTATAAGAGGAACTATGTATCCTTCTTCTATGTATCCCATTGGAGTTTTAATATAAAAATAATCATTTATATTACTATCAAGTAAAAGTAATGAGCAAGATTTTCTCGTATAAATCTATAACTTTTAGATTAATAAAAATCTATTAACCATATAATGCTAGTAACTTTTCCAAATTAAAAAAATAGGATTATACATTTGTACTTTTTGAAATGTATTGCAGTTTCTTGGTGGACTAATACATGGTCAGTTTTATAAATGTCCTGTCGTGCTCATACTTAGTCACTCAGTTCAGTTCAGTCGCTCAGTCGTGTCCAACTCTTTGTGACCCCATGGACTGCAGCACGCCAGGCCTCCCTGTCCATCACCAACTCCTGGAGTTTACTCAAACTCATGTCCATTGAGTTGCTGATGCCATCCAGCCATCTCATCCTCTGTCGTCCCTTTCTCCTCCTGCCTTCAATGTTACCCAGCATCAGGGTCTATTCAAATGAGTCAGTTCTTCGCATCAGGTGGCCAAAGTACTGGAGTTTCAGCTTCAGCATCAGTCCTTCCAATGAATAATCAGGACTGATTTCCTTTAGGATGGACTAGTTGGATCTCCTTGCAGTCCAGGGGACTCTCAAGAGTCTTCTCCAACACCACAGTTCAAAAGCATCAATTCTTTGGCATTCAGCTTTCTTTATAGTCCAACTCGCATAACCATACATGACTACTGGGAAAACCATAGCTTTGACTAGATGGACCTTTGTTGGCAAAGTAATGTCTCTGCTTTTCAACAAGCTGTCTAGGTTGGTCATAGCTTTTCTTCCAAGGAGCTGCTGCTAAGTCGCTTCAGTCGTGTCCAACTCTGTGCAACCCCATAGACGGCAGTCCATCAGAATCCCCTGTCCCTGGGATTCTCCAGGCAAGAATACTGGAGTGGGTTGCCATTTCCTTCTCCAATGCATGAAAGTGAAAGTGAAGTGTTCAGTCGTGTCCAACTCCTAGAGACCCCATGGACTGCAGCCTACCAGGCTCTTCCGTCCATGGGATTTTCCAGGCAAGAGTACTGGAGTGGGTTGCCATTGCCTTCTCCCTTCCAAGGAGGAAATGTCTTTTAATTTCATGGCTGCAGTCACCATCTGCAGTGATTTTGGAGTCCCAAAAAATAAAGTCTGCCACTGTTTGCCCATCTATTTGCCATGAAGTGATGGGACCGGATGCCATGATCTTAGTTTTCTGAATGTTGAGTTTTAAGGCAACTTTTTCACTCTTCTCTTTCACTTTCATCAAGAGACTCTTTAGTTCTTCTTCACTTTCTGCCATAAGGGTGGTATCATCTGCATATCTGTGGTTATTGGTATTTCTCCCGGCAATCTTGATTCCAGCTTGTGCTTCATCCAGCCTAGTGTTTCTCATGATGTACTCTGCATATAAGTTAAATAAGCAGGGTGACAATATACAGCCTTGACGTACTCCTTTCCCAATTTAGAGCCAGTCTGTTGTTCCATGTCCAGTTCTAACTGTTGCTTCCTGACCTGCATACAGGGTTCTCAAGAGACAGGTCAGGTGGTCTGGTATTCTCATCTCGTGAAGAATTTCCCACAGTTTGTTGTGATCCACACAGTCAAGGCTTTGGCATAGTCAATAAAGTAGAAGTAGATGTTTTTCTGGAACTCTTGCTTTTTCGATGGTCCAGCGGATGTTGGCAATTTGATTTCTAGTTCCTCTGCCTTTTCTAAATCCAACTTGCACATCTGCAAGTTCATGGTTCACATACTGTCCAACTCTTTGAGATCCTGTGAACTGTCACCTTCCAGGCTCCTCTGTCCATGGGATTCTCCAGACAAGAATACTGAAGTGGATAGCCATTCCCTTTTCCAGTGGATCTTCCTGACCCAGGGATCAAACCCAGGTCTCCTGCATTGCAGGTGGATTCTTTACCATCTGAACCATGAGAGAAGCCCTAAATATTCTATAATCAATGGAGAAAAAGTGGCAAATTCTGATTTAAGCATATAATTGGATATATACCCTTTGAGGCTACCTATGTTAATTACCAATATTCTTACTTTTCTCTTCTTTTTTTTTTTTTTTTATTCAGATAAAACATGTTAAACTTTTATTAGTTTGATGGTTCAGAACATAATAAAATAAATGAACACAAAACATTTTAGTTAACCTGTAAGAGAAAAATCCATCTAAATGGAAATACACAGAAAAGATATGTACATTCACACTGCTGCTGCTAAGTTGCTTCAGTTGTGTCCGACTCTGTGCGACCCCACAGACGGCAGACCACCAGGCTCCCCCTTCCCTGGGATTCTCCAGGCAAGAATACTGGAGTGGGGTGCCATTTCCTTCTCCATACTTTTCTCTTCTTCAGTCAGAGGCTGAAAAAGCTAAATTAAAGTCTACTCCTGTTATAGTTCTTTATTATCCTATATCCTTAAAGTTTTGCTTTATAATTGTTAATACTGTTTATGTAATACCTAAGAATTCATATGAGATATTTATTGATTACTGTACCCTTTATCATTATGATTTATTTTGCTTGCCAAGTTACATATGCCCACTATTCTACTCTCCATCTTTGTTTTAGATATCTCTCTTGTATATTACTGTGTGTGGTAGAGGGACAAATTTGAGGAAGAGAGAGCATGTTTAGTTCTAGCACTGTCATTGTATTGTTATGTTTTCTGTTTTTATATTTCTACATTATTTGTATAATTTTAACCCGAAAAAGTATTTATATTTATTTCTTTCAAGCATTTTTTGGTCTCATCAAGTATATTGAGATCTTGAGACTCTGAATTTTGATTCTTTTATTTATTTTAACTCTCCCTCATAGGATTTCTATGGCTTAATTCAAGTTATTGAAAAAATATTGATCAAGACAGGAAGAAGATTTGTTGATCTTCAAAACAGGCATCTCAATAGGCAGAAAAGTCATTTGTCCATGTTCTTCGTTTTAAAGAAATTCCTTTAATCTTGCAGAACTGAATCTCCATTTTTCTCATTATGTCTGAATCAAAGTAAAGGTAAGGGGAAATTTCTCAAATGCTCTACTGAGGTCAAAGCATATTAAGTCTGTATTTTCCTCCAATCTGAAAATCAAATAAACTTATCCAAAAAAAAATTTTTTAAGTTTCTTAATGTCTAAATTATATCCCTTTCTAAATCTTACAAAGCAACTATTTTTAAAAATAAATATATTGAGCCGATCTGAGTTTTTTACTGTTCTTTTCCATTTTTCAAAACTTATGGCTTGGCCAAAAAGTTCATTTGGATTTTCCCATAAGATCTTACAGAAAAACCTGAACAAACTTTTAAGCCAACCCAATATTTGCTGTTGTTGTTTAAATACTAGGTCATGTCCAACTCTTTGCAACCCCATGGACAATAGCCACCAGGCTCCCCTGTTCATGGGATTTCCCAGGCAAGTATACTGGAGTGGGTTGCCATTTCCTTCTCCAACTCAATATTAACTTATTCCACATGTTTTTCTTATGGCTTTAGCTCTGAGACCATCTCCTGGCTGGCACTGTACTTTTTCATTACATCTATGCTTTTGAGACCCAGTGTTTACAGGATACCAACTAATTAAGTTTCACTGATTGCTATTATGTAAAACTATTTATGCCTAACCATAAGGATAATGGCTTATACATGAGGATAATAGCTAATTAGCTTTCTTGAATCCAGATTCTACACTTCTAAAATAAGGATATTGCCTACATTAAAGAATTATCATAAGAATTATAAAGTACATAATAAAATACCATGCAAATTATAAGAAAAATACTGTAGCTATTTAAATGCCTGTTTCTAGTGTTTTTTATTTTATTTTCTGTCTAAGACTGCTTTGCAGCAGTGGAAATAAGGTTGAAAACTTTAATCACACAATTGCTGACAGCTTAGCAATTTTGTCCTTAAAATTTTTGATTGAAGATTTTTGTTCCAGCTAAGATGGAGTAACAGTGTCTGGATTTAGCCTCCTCCCTGGAACAACCTCCCCCAACTGCAAACACACACACACACACACACACACACACACACACACACACACACACACACACTCCAAGGAAAAAAACACATGCAAAATATATGGAATAGTGGTTTTCAAAATACTGGCCTTCTAGCAACAAAGGACAGTAATGCTGAAAAAGGGAAACAAATGAAGTTTGTTACCAGTTACCCAACTTACTGGCTTGAGTTTCCTGATGGTGGCTCAGGCAGGGCACTGAGGCAGAGCGAGCAGGCTTCCTGAGTTGAAGAAACAGGCTGAGAGTCCAGGGAGACCACGGGGTGGAGCTCACAGGACTGAGGCACACAGAGAAAGAGATGGGAGAGCTACAGAGGGCCTCCCTGGAGGGTTCAGCAGATTCCTGACCAGTACATGTGTTCTCAGGGGCACTGCAAGGAACCTGTCCAAGACCAGGGGAAGAGACTGCTGAGAAATTAGAGGACAGTGGCCAGTTCTCAGGGCCAGGAAGATTCCTGTTCCCACCAGCTATACTGAAAAACCTCAATTCAGTAGGCATTGGGTTGGGCGCGCAGAAGAGTCTCATCTCAGGAATGGAAAATCATTAGCCCAAGTCTAGGTGCTGCAGTGATCCCACCTAACAAATCTCAAAAGCAAGACTTGAAAGGATCAAATGATGTCCCAGTAATTTAGGTGCACTCTGGCAAACCTTAAGAATATTTATAGAAATAAAAAATATCCAACAAGGCAAAATTCACAATGTTTGGCATGCAATTTAAGATTATCAGACATGAGGAAGTAGGGAAATACAACCCATGATGAGAAGAAAAAATGAAACTTAAACAAAACTAAGATAAAAGTTAAAATTAGCAGGGAAGGACATTGAAGCAAATTTTTTGGTAACATTTCAATAGGTCCAAAAAGTCAAATAGGGACAATGAAGATATAAACAAGACCCAAGTTCAACTTCTAGAGATGAAAGCTGCAATATATGAAATGAAAAATACAGTGACAGCATTAATAGTAGATTAGATATTGCCGAAGAAAAGATCAGTCAGCTTGAAAACATACCAATATAGAGTATCCAAAGTTAAACACACGGAGAAAAAATAATTAGAAATGAAAAGACCATCAGTGAGCCGTAAAACGACTGCTGCTGCTAAGTCGCGTCAGTCGTCTCCGACTCTGTGCGACCCCATAGACGGCAGCCCACCAGGCTTCTCCGTCCCTGGGATTCTCCAGGCAAGAAAACTGGAGTGGGTTGCCATTTCCTCCTCCAGTGCATGAAAGTGAAAAGTGAAAGTGAAGTCGCTCAGTCATGTCCGAGTCTTCTCAACCCCACGGGCTGCCGCCTACCAGGCTCCTCCGTCCATGGGGTTTCCCAGGCAAGTGCCTAATATATGTACGTAGTGGGGATTCCTAATGTACTGTCACAGCCTTGAGAAATCCCGCAGAAATAGCACCTGGAAAAACAGCACGTAGCAAGAAATCATGTTAATGATCATCTTTCATGTTTTTCTTAAGAATAATCTCCTTGTTACAGACTCCAAGGCCAGGCCCAGAAGGGAGTATGACTGGGGTCGGGGAAGCGTGGACCCTGGAGCACCGGGTCGGCGCCAGGCGTGAGCGCTGCCTGCGCGCCCGCTGATTGCTCCCCAGACCAGCCCAGAAGGGACGGCCTGGGCAAACACAAGGAGATCGGCACGCATTGCCCCAGATTTCCTGTTCTTTCTTCGTTCTCCTCGCTCGCTCCCGGACCATTAGGGCAACATGTGTATAATCAGATTCTCTTAAGAAGTGAAGTGTACAGGTGCAAAAAAATACACAGAAAGAAATAATGGAAATTTCCAAATTTAACAAAAAGCATAAACCCACAGTTTCAAAAAGTTCAATAAAGTACAAAAAAGAAAGAAAGAAAGAAAGCTACTCTAAAACTCACCATAATCAACTTGCTTAAAATCAGAAAATTTTAAAAACCCCCAAAGGAGTTGTGAAGGTCTTCAGAATGCCTTTTTAGAACTTCCTCTTTCTTCCTTAGCACTTTGGTTTTCTCTCTTCAACTACTTCCCCTGTACTACTTATACATTCTTTCATTTTAAAATCATGATACTGTCTATTAAGCAGAAATAAATTTAACATTGGAGAGCCTTAATTGCTGATTTCTACCTGTTAAATTCTGTTTAATTAGTTTAAGAGTTGGAAGAATCTTTGTGCGCATTTTCTGCCATTATTAAAGACAAGGATTACCATAAATGAAATCAACTGTTATTGAATAGCTTTATCACTTACTTTCCTCTTGTGATTTTATTAAATCTTTGCTAAATCCTGTTAGCTGTTATTCCCATCTTACAGATGCAAGAAAAGGATTAGTAAGTAAAACACCCAATGTAGCAAAACTAGTAAGTGCAGTTTCTAGCAGGTTCCAAAATGTGTATTTTCCGTTACTTGAGACTGCAGCTTGAGGTTCCTAAATAAGAAATATCTTCTACCAAATGGAAATTGTGCCCCTTACCTAGTAGATGTTGTAATTGTCTTCTCAACACGTATACCACTTCTCGGTTAGGATCCATTTTCCCCATCCAACAGGAAGTTTAGGGATTGATTCCAGCTTTTGGGGTGAATCTCAATTAATCCAAGCCAGTAGGTGGCCCCCAATATCCTTGTTGAGTTTTAAGCCAACTTTTTCACTCTCCTCTTTCACTTTCATCAAGAGGCTCCTTAATTCTTCTTCACTTTCTGCCATAAGGGTGGTGTCATCTGCATATCTGAGGTTATTGATATCTCTCCCAGCATCTTGATTCCAGCTTGTGCTTCCTCCAGCCCAGCATTTCTCATGATGTACTCTGCATATAAGTTAAATAAGCAGGGTGACAATATACAGCCTTGACGTACTCCTTTCCCGATTTGGAACCAGTCTGTTGTTCCATGTCCAGTTCTAACTGTTGCTTCCTGACCTGCATACAGATTTCTCAGGAGGCAGGTCAGGTGGTCTGGTATTCTCACCTCTTGAAGAATTTTCCACAGTTTGTTGTGATCCACACAGTCAAAGGCTTTGGCATAGTCAATAAAGCAGAAATAGATGTTTTTCTGGAACTCTCTTGCTTTTTCAATGATCCAGCAGATGTTGGCAATTTGATCTCTGGTTCCTCTGCCTTTTCTAAATCCAGTTTGAACATCTGGAAGTTCACAGTTCACGTACTGTTGAAGCCTGACTTGGAGAATTTTGAGCATTACTTTGCTAGTGTGAGAGATGAGTGCAGTTTTGCGGTAGTTTGAGCATTGTTTGGCATTGCCCTTCTTTGGGATTGGAATGAAAACTGAAATTTTCCAGTCCTGTGGCCACTGCTGAGTTTTCCATATTTGCTGGCATATTGAGTGCAGCACTTTCACAGCATCATCTTTTAGAATTTGAAATAGTGCAACTGGAATTCCACCATCTCCACTAGCTTTGTTTGTAGTGATGCTTCATAAGGCCCAATAGACTAAGCATTCTGGCTCTAGGTGAGTGATCACACCATCATGGTTATCTGGGTCATGAAGATCTTTTTTGTATAGTTCTGTGTATTCTTTCCACCTCTTCTTAATGACATACAGTCCCATCACTTTATGGCAAATAGATGAGGAAACAATGGAAACAGTGACAGACTTTATTTTCTTGGGCTCCGAAATCACTGCAGATCGTGACTGCAGCCATGAAACTAAAAGATGCTTACTCCTTAGAAAAAAAGCTATGACCAACGTAGACAACATATTAAAGAGCAGAGACATTACTTTGCCAACAAAGTTCTGTCTAGTCAAAGCTATGGTTTTCCCAGTAGTCATGTATGGATGTGAGAGTTGGACTATAAAGAAAGCTGAGCACTGACGAATGATGCTTTTGAACTGTGGTGTTGGAGAAGACTCTTGAGAGTCCCTTGGACAGCAAGGAGATCCAACCAGTCCATCCTAAAGGAGATCAGTCCTGAATATTCATTGGAAGGACTGATACTGAAGATGAAACTCCAATACCTTGGCCACCTGATGGGAAGAACTGACTCATTGGAAAAGACCCTGATGCTGGGAAAGATTGAAGGTGGGAAGAGAAGGGGGTGACAGAGGATGAGGTGGTTGGATGGCATCACCGACTCAATGGATGTGAGTTTGAGTAAGCTCCAGGAGTTGGTGATGGACAGGGAGGCCTGGAGTGCTGCAATCCAGGGGGTCACAACGAGTTGGACACGACTAAGGGACTGAACAACTGAACTGAATATCCTTGTTTTGAGTTGGCAGATGTAACCAAAGTAAACTCAAGAAGCACATGGAAATCTCCCTATTCAGTTTTGTTGTGGGATAAGCATATCCCACTTTTCATGATGAACAATAAGTGTAAGTTTTTATAGGAGCCTGAAAAAGGCTTACTCATGTTAAGGACTATAGTATGATAGGCTTCCCTTTCTTACAGGATATGAACAAATAACTATGCCACAGTAAATGTAATCAGCAATTATCCTAAGACTTGCTTTGAGATGAAGCTGTGAACAGCAGGGAAATAAGACAGGAAGTGTCTGAGGTTTAAAAGACGTAACTGAGTGAGTAGACCAGCTGCCCTCGAAGTCCTGCCGTCTCTTCAGTTCTCTTCTTGTGAGCTAGTTGAGTAAAGGTTTTGTTCTATTTGTTTCTATTTGTTTCTGTGTGTATAGTTACTTATTGTTGAAAGCTGCAATTTATCTGAATGCCAACAAGAGATAAGCTTTAAGGAATAATTTGCAGCGTGGTTGGGAGGTAGGAGGTAGTAAAATGAGCCAGGTTTTAGTTATCATGGGGAACAAGACTAAAACTGTCACCCGGGATGGTGGGGGTACAGAGGGACTGGGCATGTAACAGGGAAGCCACTCTTAGGCATGGTTCACATGGCTTCCTCTAAACCACTTTCCTGCCAGCATCTTAGTGCTTCGGCAATTACAGCCAAGGTGCTCCTCTCTAAGCATGTGCTTCATGGACACACAGTTTTGATGACCTTGCTCCCTCCCCTTCCTCTCTCACTCCCACTAATATGCTTCTGTGCTGGAGCCGGTGGGGTGGGAGGAACTGCAAAGTGTATTTGCATCGAGGGTGAGTTTAGACTGTATTTGGAGCAGATGTCTTCGATATGAAAATTGGCAGAATAGCTTGAGGTAAATAGTTCACATGGGTGTGGAGTTTGAGGAAGACCTGGTGCAATCTTACAAATACAGCTCAGGTTTTATCCTGGTACAATATCTAACACACAGTGCATTCTCAGTAAATGTGCTGAGTAAATGAATTAAAATGAAATTAAAAGTTAAATCCATGTATTAAAAGTTTAATCCATGTTTCTCAAGAATAAGCTGTTCTTTTAAGACCATCATGAGTCAGAAATTGGCAGCAGCAGCTATCAGATAAGCTATCTGACATCTGCCACCTGCTTTCTCTTCTGCATTCCATCTGTAGGTATGTAGAAAGAAAACAATTATCACTCCCCAAATTAATCAGTGTTGTTGCAGTCTGCTACTATTCACCACAGGCCTCTCTCTTAACAGCACTCCTCTACCCACTCTGTCCCTCAAATGCAAAATAAAAATTAAACTTGCATCTACTCAAGCATCAAACATCCATTGAGCCTTTATTCTATGTCATCTCTGGGTAAACAGCTGAAAACATGAATAATTTGAAAATCTTAAAATCATACCAGAGGATATTTATCATTTGTGAAACTTGTGTTGCTCACCTTCTGCAATGCAGCTTTAATACTTCCATAAAGAAAAGCATAATATACTTTAAAAACTTTAATTTTATATGCTAACATTCACACGTTTCTCCAGAATTCATATAGCTCTCACAGTAAAATTTAAAATAAAATGAAATAGACCTAGTAAATAAGCTGATAGTATAATAAGAAGCTGTTCTCTTTTTGAATTTGAACAAATATTTAATTAGCATCTTGGTCACTGTCAAGACAAACCTCCAACATGAGTAGAAATGGGCACTGCTGCTGAGAAATCCTGGGTAAAAATGAAAGTTCAAGTACAACATATTTGACAACCAAATAACAGCTATCCGTCTGTTAGCATCTGCTCTTTAATTACCCAAATATCCCAAGGGTTTTGTGCCAAGTACTATAAATCAAGACTTTCTTGTTCAAGGATGTTTGAGTCAGATGTTCAAATTAGCTGACAAATTATTCTCATTTTCATGATAAAACTTCCCTGGTGGCTCAGACGGTAAAGCATCTGCTTGCAATGCAGGAGACCCGGGTTCAATCCCTGGGTCGGGAAGATCTTCTGGAGAAGGAAATGGCAACCCACTCCAGTACTCTTGCCTGGAAAATCCCATGGATGGAGGAGCCTGGTGGGCTGCAGTCCAAGGGGTCGCAAAGAGTCGGACATGACTGAGCGACTTCATTTTCACTTTCACTTTCATGATAAAACAGTACTATTCCAGAACTGGAAGAAAGCTAAGAGCTTACCTACTCAGAGCCATGTTCGTTGGATGTAATTGGTAAGACCTCTTCACCACTGTTAAGCACAAATATGGTCATGAACATTCTTATTTGTTATATCAGTCTCTTGATCCAAATCTTACTAAGGTGTCAACACCTTTTTTCATAAATGAAATGCATATGGAAACAAAACCATGAGAACAAGAGATTCTTGTGTGTGTTGGACTCTGAGCTTGGGCTCCACGGTCACCCTGTTCTGGTTCATCTTCCCATGCTCAGCGCTTGTTCCCCAAACCGGTGTCTCGTTAGGGCAGCTGCCTTCTGCCAGGAGGAGCCTCTGCTGCTCTCCATGCCGGACCCACCGCCTCCAGCCTTCCCAGGCTCTTCCCAGCTCTCGTCCTTTGCCCGACTCCCTTTCCCACCATGATGAGATCCTCCTGAGAGCTCTTAGTGTCTGCTTTTGACAGTGACCTCAGTACCTCAGGGCTTCCCTCGTAGCTCAACTGGTAAAGAATCCACCTGCAATGCGGGAGACCCCAGTTCGATTCCTGGTTGGGAAGGTCCCCTGGAGAAGGGAAAAGCTACCCACTCCAGTATTCTGGCCTGGAGAATCCCATAGACTGTATAGTCCATGGGGTCGCAAAGAGTCGGACACGATTGAGCGACTCTCACTTTCAGAGAGTACCATTTCAATCTAGGGAGCATCATCGAAAAAGCAAGAGAGTTCCAAAAAACATCTATTTCTGCTTTATTGACTATGCCAAAGTCTTTGCGTGGACCACAATAAACTGTGGAAAATTCTGAAAGAGATGGGAATACCAGACCACCTGACCTGTCTCTTGAGAAACCTGTATGCAGGTCAGAAAGCAACAGTTAGAACTGGACATGGAACAACAGACTGGTTCCAAATAGGAAAAAGAATACGTCAAGGCTGTATATTGTCACCCTGCTTATTTAGCTTATATGCAGAGTACATCATGAGAAACGCTGGGCTGGAGGAAGCACGAGCTGGAATCAAGATTGCTGTGAGAAATGTCAATAACCTCAGATATGCAGATGACACCACCCTTATGGCAGAAAGTGAAGAGGAACTAAAAAGCCTCTTGATGAAAGTGAGAGAAGAGAGTGAAAAATTTGGCTTAAAGCTCAACATTCAGAAAACTAAGATCATGGCATCTGGTCCCATCACTTCATAGGAAATGGATGGGGAAACAGTGGAAACAGTGGCTGACTTTATTTTGGGGGGCTCCAAAATCACTGCTGATGGTGATTGCAGCCATGAAATTAAAAGATGCTTGCTCCTTGGAAGAAAAGTTATGACCAACCTAGATAGCATATTAAAAAGCATAGACATTACTTGTCCGTCTGGTCAAGGCTATGGTTTTTCCAGTGGTCATGTATGGATGTGAGAGTTGGACTATAAGGAAAGCTGAGCACCAAAGAATTGATGCTTTTGAACTGTGGTGTTAGAGAAGACTTTTGAGAGTCCCTTGGACTGCAAGGAGATCCAACCAGTCAATCCTAAAGGAGATCAGTCCTGGGCGTTCATTGGAAGGACTGATGTTGAAGCTGAAACTGCAATACTTTGGCTACCTCATGCGAAGAGTTGACTCATTGGAAAAGACCCTGATGCTAGGAAGGATTGAGGGCAGGAGGAGAAGGGGACAACAGAGGATGAGATGGCTGGATGGCATCACCAACTCAATGGCCATGGGTTTCGGTGGACTCCGGGAGTTGGTGATGGAGAGGGAGGCCTGGCATGCTGTGATTCATGGGGTTGCAAAGAGTCAGACACGACTGAGTGACTGAACTGAACTAATAGCATTTAACTTGGATTCTTTTTTCCCAAGGAAGCATTTGCACCCATTGATTCTACCCAAGTATAATAACAAGTTTCCTCCCCCAGGTCATCAGTTCTACTCACCAGGAATCTGTGAGGGCTCCCCTTTGAGGAGTCTGAAATACCCCTTTGCAGTTTCCCTCCAGGGCAGTCAAACAGAGTGGCCTCCCTACTATATTGCTGAACTAGTCCATTCAAGGTTATTTTTTATTTTAATGATGAAAACCTGTTTCAAGGATATTCACTGTCTCCTTCAATAGAAAGCAAACCATGAGCACCAATTAAAGAGGAAACCCAGGCATAGAGAATTTAAGTGATGGGGGTCAAGTGGTAGATAGAGGGCAACGCTTAGTTCAGTATCCTTTCTAGTGTTACACCGTACTGCCCTCGGAGGTGATTCAGAGGTCCATCTTCTTTTCTTTTCCGTTATGGTTTATCACAGCTTGCTGAATACAGTTCCCTGTATCTGCACAGGAGGACCTTTCTGTTTATCCATCCTGTGCAACTGTGTGTGCCCATGTCTGTATCTGAGGCTCTCCCATGCAGTCTGGGACAAGGCAAAGCAGGGCTCTGCTTGGCTGCCTTGTGAAGAATCACCACCACAGCAAGACCGCTGGCACACACAGGCCACGCTGATGCTGTTGTGACACAGCACACGGGTGCCATCTGCTATACCACCCACCATCAAATATTTTACTTTGTTCTGTGCCTGCCAGGTTGTCTGCAGGGAAGATTATGCCTCTACCTGGGTCTCTGCCCTCGAGAAGTCTAGGTTCTAATATGAGGATCCTGACTCAACACAGGATATTCCCTGCATATGCCCTACATTCATTCGATGGTTTGTGAGAATCACATGATGTATTGGCCTGTGTTACTGTTAAAGGGAGCATCCCCCATGCAAACAGATTATTTCCGCCTCTCACATACTCTCTTTCCTAGTGACTAGGACGGCAGCATCTGGGACTGCTTCAAGTTTTCTTCTATTTCCTGTGTCTATGCCCTAATTCACCCTAGAGAACTGGAGCCACCCGATATATAACGCAGACCAAAGGCGAACGATACTTCAATCACCATGATACTACCACGTCTATTTTCACAATGCAGAAGTAGACTTTAACAAAAAGCAAGAATGTCTATGTAGTAAAGTAAAACAGGAGAGCTATGATAATTTTGCATCTTTAATGTGTACATTTCATAGAACAAAAACAATTAGCTTTTACATAGAAACACATTTCTGGAAATGGAAAGGGAAAGGTAAGGAACAGAAATTGATAGAAAAAATTATTTAAAAAAAAGGAAAAAATTATTTTAAAAACAGTAATTGAGAGAATGGAGTTGATACTGGATGTTTAAATATATTTAACATATTCCTAAGAAGAGTCTGAGAAATATATTGTTGACCTTTCTTCTAGACGAGTGTTTTGAACTAGCCAAGCATTCCATAACACAGAGGTATGTTGTTGGGACATTGTTTTCGGTGATATTCTCTTCTACTTTTCCTGAGACGCCCTATTTAGGACCAGGAAATTGATTCCCACACAGGATCAAACATGTAGCTTTAACTCCATACTCAAGTTTACGTCTTGTAAATGATAGCCAACTTAGATAACGTAAGCCAGCTTACGTAAAGAAGTCATAAGAACCAAAGCCATCTCTCAAAATTTAGGGTTCAGTTGTTCCCACCCCCTTCTTGTTTTGGTAAAAATCACCAACCAAATTCCCTTACCAACCCCACTGCCCTCTACCAGTCAGGGAGTACTGCAGGACACTACCCATGATTCCTGCCTATGTGGTTAAGTGGTCTATTTGCAAGATTAGCAACACAGATGGTGGAATGATCAAGTTCTTTTCAATGTTCAAGAGATTCAGGCAAATGTCTAATTAGACGTGGAAAGAAGAAAAATAATAGCAATGAATATGCTTCAATACTCATCGTAGGAAAAGATTGGAAAATGGAAATTAAAATAATCCTTCCTCCAAAGATTTTACTCTCAATTATGAAATCTACGTAAGTTTTTTTATTTGTTTTTGTTTTTGCTACAATTTCCTGAACCCTTTGGAAATGTATTATGATTTTTCTTATCACTTCTATTTAATTAATTTTTGTAAATGTTCAAAGGCATTTAGCAAATATGTATTCTGTGTGTAATATATGAAACTATCTTAAACTCAATATTTTCATTAAAATTCTCCAAATTTTTGCTTCTCTTCTTAAAATTCAAAATCAACACGAAAATTTTTCATGATAATTGTGCTCATCAGTTTCCTCATTAACATGTGTCCCCTTTTATCTATTTTTTATGCAATTTTTATCTATTTTTATGTTTTATACTGAACACAGAAAAGCTTATGGAGATTAAATCTTCACTCTAAACCGTAGCTTTGATGAATATTAAATTGCTCTTTTCATTTGGTTTGTTAGTTTCTACCTTAAATTGTAATATTTGTAATAGTTAATTATAAATAGTTAGGGTTTGGCCTTTGACCCAAATTACGTTTATCATCACTGCCTTTTAACTACACAGTCAAGCACATTCATGACAACTATCATAAAATTATGTCTGGTCTGCTGATATCTTCCTATATGCTTATCTATTCATGCTTCATCCTTTCCTACTCCTATATTCCAAAGAAAAAGAAAACAAGAAGGAATAATATATCTCATTTTTTTAACCTTTGGCTGAGAAATTCTCCTAAAATATCTCTGGACTGAGAACCAAGGCATTTTATAGAAACTACTTATAAAGTCAGAGGATAGGATAGGCGTGTCATCTTGAATATTCCAAGTAACAAGTGCCAAACTCATTGGTTAGTTATCATTTGACACTTGTCTTTCCTCAGTTCCTTGCAAGGCACAACAGGCATTTACAGTTTTTCAAGTAAATTCAAAAGAAAAGAGAAGAAAATACTGTCATCATAAACACGGCAATGTAAATCTGCACTAACCCAATCAATTGTACAATACATTGCAAGCGCCAAAAAATTAAAACGCAGAAAAATTAGCAACTTAGAATTGAGAAATTATGGTACTACAAATTTAAATGTTGTTACTTTAAGTGATTATTGTAATTATTAAGACTACAGTCTATCTCCAATTTTTCTATTATGTTGTTATTCAATTTTTTTTCCAAACTGGCAGAAAGGAAAAAACCCAGAAAGTTGTATAAGTGGCCTTGGTATGAAGAGTTTTTAAAAATGCAAAGTTCTTGTTCCTATAAAGATACATTTTTATTTAAATTAAGATACAGAGGTGACCATGCTCATCATTGTTCCTATAGTTATCTCAAGCCTGCAGTTTAAACCGATTATTAGTGCTAGCGAATGAAGACTAACATTGCTGATGAAATTTGGGGTCACAGATAATTTTGCTTTAATAGGAAATTATGCTTTCTTGGTACTGTGAGTCAGAACTAAACCTCAAATCTGCAAAATAAAATAATGTCTTGTTCTTTATTGAATTTTTGGTGTGAAAAAGAAGGCCAACTGGAAAGTATTTTTCACTTTTCCACAGGTAGAATTAATATAACCTTTTTTTTTACTAGAAAAAGGAAAAGAGGAAAGATAAATCATATCAAACTCTCAATTTCTGCAAGTGAAATTAAGTTGCATAAAATATCTTTGTGCTGCTAATGCTGACCAATGAGATTTCAGTTGTCAGTTGTTTAGTCACTAAATCATGTCTGACTCTTTACCAATCCATGGACTGCAGCTCACCCACCCACTGCAGCTCACCGGGCTCCTCTGTCCAGGGGATTTCCCAGGCAAGACTACTGAAGGGGGTTGCCATTCCCATCTGCAGGGGATTCCAACCCAGGGATCAAACCGACGTCTTTTGCATCTCCTTCATGGCAGGCAGATTCTTTACCAATGAGCCACCTGGGAAACCCATGATATCTCAGAGTCTAGCCTTAAAAGGCAATTTTTATATTATCAAAAAGAGTTTTAGAAAAACATCAAGGAGCTCTTTCACTCCTGCACCCACAGAGGAAGAGAGATCACCCTTGGTCATAAGCTATTCCAAAGAATGTGATTTGATAAAACATCACATTGCACATTTTCACAAATATAATCTGGTTTTCCTAGGAAATCTTTGAGCTTAAATAATCACAGATTTTATCAATTCCTTTTTTTGTCTCTTACTATACATTCTGATTTTGGAAATGTTTTTTGGTCTGAAGGTTCTTGTAAGATTTTAGATACTGTTGCCAATTCTATGATTATAATTTCTGCAAGTAACCTGTAATTCTGATTGGTGCCATTCTGATGAAAGAGGAGTGGGAGATACCAGGAAGGAAAATCAATTAACGTTCATTAAGGTTTTTATAGAACAAGACATGGAAAAATTTAGGGGGATTTAAAATTAATTATTGTTAAGGTATTGCAATTTGTCATTTTAGTTTCAATCCCCTGAGAGGAGAAGGTAGGAAAACACAGAACAAAAAAATTCTTCCCCTAAGATCTTGTCCTGTAAAAGATAAACAGCTCGACTTTCATGTTTACCTATTATGAATGGCAGCTCTAAGTTGGAAATTTTAGGCTCTTTGGACTCGAATTTACCAGAATACAAGAAAACAATCTTATTTATGCTTCAAGGCTGCTGCTGTGGTAGAGACTGCCTCCCTCAACAGAAGTTGAAAAATACAAACAGTTGTTTTCTCAGCCTCCCCTGCCACTAACACTTGAGTGTAAAATGTAGTTTTAGTCAATAGCACCCGAGGCAAGTCTGCTGTGGGGCTTCTGGAAAAGCTTTCCTTCTTTATTCTTAGGGCTTCCCTGGTGGCTCAGACAGTGAAGAATCCGCCCACAAGGGGGGAGACCTGGGTCCGATCCCTGGTTCGGGAAGATCCCCCGGAGAAGGGAAAGGCTACTCACTCCAGTATTCTGGCCTGGAGAGTTCCATGGACAGAGGAGCCTGGTGGGCTACAGTCCATGGGGTCGCAGAGTCGGACATGCCTGAGCGACTATCACTGTGTTTACAATGACTGCATCTGCCTTGTAACCATGAAGGGACAGTATCACTGACCCACTGACAATGGCAAAGTAGGAAGTTGAAAAGTATCTTGGTCAGTGATGAGATCATTGAGTTAGTGAACCAACTTTGGAGTCATAGGACCTGTAAATTTCTTGAAATGTGAGATTATAAATAGCTTTATTGTTTAAGCTACATTAACTGAGTGCTCTAACACTTTCAGGAGAAAACAGAATCTACATCGGTAGGAGAATTTGTGTTCAGCTGGCTTAAATAACGAGAAAAAATGTACTACCTCATATAATAGTATGAGAGAAAAGATGGTTGTAGGGTTTGGTGACTTAGTAGTTTAAATATATCATCAAAGATTCAGATTCTTTTTGAGAACTGCTCCAGCCTAACTATGGAATAGGAGAATGTTATGTGAGTGTATATAATGATGCCAAATCCCAAACATACTCCTTCCAGAGAGCTGACTCTTCTTGCAGGCTCAGTGCCAGCACAGGTACAACAAAGAACTGTTTCATTTGTTGCTGTCTAATTAGGAGAAGGCAATGGCGACCCACTCCAGTACTCTTGCCTGGAAAATCCCATGGACGGAGGGGCCTGGTAGGCTGCAGTCCGTGGGGTCGCTAAGAGTTGGACACGACTGAGTGACTTCACTTTCACTTTTCCCTTTCATGCACTGGAGAAGGAAATGGCAACCCACTCCAGTGTTCTTGCTCAGAGAATCCCAGGGACAGGGGAGCCTGGTGGGCTGCCGTCTATGGGGTCGCACAGAGTTGGACACGACTGAAGCGACTTAGCAGCAGCAATTAGGCAAAAGCTCATTCCAAGTTTGGGAAAGGGAGCCACCATCCATTTCCATGGTACGCTTTCATAAATGCGGCAACATTGAGGATTCTCAGGACTGGTTCTGTGGCTGAAAAGTGAAAGTGTTAGTTGCTCAGTCATGTCCGACCCTTTGCGATCCCATGGACTGTAGCCCCCTAGGCTCCCCTGTCCATGGGATATTTCCAGGCAAGAATCCTGGAGTAGGTTGCCGTTTCCTTCTCCAGGGGATCTTTCTGACCCAGGGATTGAACTCGGGTCTCCTGCACTGCAGTTCTGTGGCTAGTGCAGCATTATCAAAGAAAATGGTTAGAGAAGCATCCAGATCTGGCCACAGGCAAAACTATGATGGAGGCTAAAATTCTTTATTACCTTGAAGGCAGAGTAGTACTTGATACACACAAAAAAATTTTACATGAAAAGAGTAGACACAAACGGTTTGTTGCTAAAAAGGTTTCTCTATGCTGCAACCTTTAAGTGACATTTCTCAAGGAGGCTGACTAAACAAACATTTCCTATCATCTCCAAACTCTAGATCAGGATTGCCATTACAAGATTTGAGTGAAAGGTACATGCTAACCTTTGGAAAAGATAGACCTGACATATTCAGCCAATCTCTTATTTCTACATGGCTAACAGTATCTCAGTGCAGCATATATGTTAGTGGTTCTATTCAACCAGCAACAGACATGTTCTTGTACATTTTCCACCAGCAGAGGAAAAACTGGGGCAGCAGAACGAACAGCTCCCCAAGGTAGAAAGTCTTAGCTTGAGAATAAAGAGTATTGATATATGGCGCTTGTCCTTTTTACCACCCGACTGCACTGTTGTAGTGCTTAATAGCTCACTCATCTGTGAAGTAAGGAGTGGTCAAGCACTACCTTGAAACCTCCTTGGTTTTCTGACATGGTTCTGCCCAACACAGTGAAATGAACCATACCTATTTCTAAATGTGATTAGTAAGGTAAGTATAAGTATACTGGTTATGTATTGATGTGTAACAAATTACCCCCAAACTAAGTGGCCTAAAACAGCAGTTAACATTTATTATGTTAAACAACTGAGACCTAGGAATCCAGGGGTGGCTTGAGGGTGATTCTGGCTGTAGGTCTTGGATGAAGTTGTAGTCAAGATGTCTGCATGGCCACAGTCATCTGAAGGCTTTACTAGGGCTGGAGAATGTGCTTTCAAGATGCTTTACTCACATGTCTGGGCTTCCCTCATGGCTCAGTTGGTAAAGAATCTGCCTGCAATGCAGGAGACCCCGGTCGATTCCTGGCTTGGGGAGATCTGCCGGAGAAGGGATAGGCTACCCACTCCAGTATTCTGGTCTGGAGAATTCCACGGACTGTACAGTCCGTGGGGTGGCAAAGAGTCAGACAGGACTGAGCGACTTTCACTTTCACTTTCTTTGGCACATGAAACACCCCATAGGACTGCTTGAGTGTCCTCCCAACGTGGCTGCTGGCTTTCTGCAGGGCAAAGGACCCAAGAAGGAGCAAGTCAAAATCTTCAGTTTTTTTATTATCTAGCCCTGTTACAGGTCAACCCTAATCAGTGTGAGAGGGGACTACACTAGGGCATGAACACCACTGAGGGCATCTTGGAGGCTGGTAATCACAATACATGAAACTGGTAACAAAAAAGAAATGGTCTTTATTATATTATTACTCAGAAAAAGTCATATTTAACCCATTTTTTTAAAAGTTAGAAATGACAATTTGACATAGCTACATTTATTTTTAATTTACCTAAATTTTCTGAAGAACCAATGTATTGAATCAATTTGAAAATGATCTTTTGTCAATGATCAACTACAGCCACTTTTTCCCCCAATGTGGCCACACCTCATGGTTTGCAGGATCTTAGTTCCTTTGCTGCTGCTGCTGCTGCTAAGTTGCATCAGTCGTGTCCAACTCTGTGTGACCCCATAGGCGGCAGCCCACCAGGCTCCACCGTCCATGGGATTTTCCAGGCAAGAGTACTGGAGTGGGGTGCCATTGCCTTCTCCCTTAGTTCCTTTACCAGGGATCAAACTCAGGTTCCCTGCAGTGGAAGCCCACAGTTCTAAACACAGGACTGTCATGGAATTCCCCATCTTCTCCTTTATTCTAACTTGAGACCAGCATCCTTAGTAGTATCTCAAAGTAAAAAGAGCAATGACTAGGTCCTTTTTTCCCAAAACATATTTGAATACCTTGCTGGCAGCTGAATAGCAAGAAACTCAGGGAGGCAGCTCATGGGGAGAAAGGTTTTCTGCCAGTGTTAGAACGAGGAAGCTTACAATCAGCCCACAATATAGGGCCTTTATAAGGTCACAGTAAAACAACTAAAATGCATGTCTAATTGATACCATAAGACTAAACCTTCCATGAAGGTTCTAAGTTTTAAATTTTTGTCTCATTGCCCAGATGTAGGTTAAAACATAAATCTAATTGTAAGATACACCTATATTCAAATTGCTACACTACCATTAATTGTCCCTGCATAAGGTAGGTGAAAAAAGATCTTCACAACCCAGATAATCACGATGGTGTGATCACTCACCTAGAGCCAGACATCCTTGAATGTGAAGTCAAATGGGCCTTAGGAAGAGTCACTACGAACACAGCTAGTGGAGGTGATGGAATTCCAGTTGAGCTATTTCAAATCCTCAATGATGATGCTGTGAAAGTGCTGCACTCAATATGCCAGCAAATTTGGAAAACTCAGCAGTGGCCACAGGACTGAAAAAGGTCAGTTTTCATTCCAATCCCAAAGAAAGGCAATGCCACATAATGTTCAAACTATCGCACAACTGCACTCATCTCACATGCTAGCAAAGTAATGTTCAAAATTCTGCAAGGCAGGCTTCAGCAATATTTGAACCGTGAACTTCCAGATGTTCAAGCTAGTTTTAGAAAAGGCAGAGGAACCAGAGATCAAATTGCCAACATCTTCTGGATCATTGAAAAAGCAAGAGAGTACCAGAAAAACATCTATTTCTGCTTTATTGACTATGCCAAAGTCTCTGTCTGTGTGGATCACAATAAACTGTGGAAAATTCTGAAAGAGATGGGAATACCAGACCACCTGACCTGCCTCTTGGGAAACCTGTATGCAGGTCAGGAAGCAACAGTTAGAACTGGACATGGAACAACAGACTGGTTCCAAATAGGAAAAGTCAATGGCATCATCGACTCAATGGACATGGGTTTGGGTAGACTCTGGGAGTTGCTGATGGACAGGAAGGCCTGGTGTGCTGTGGTTCATGGGGTTGCAAAGAGTCGGATACGACTGAGCGACTGAAATGAACTGAACTGAAGTTAGGTAATCTTTGGGAACTTCAGGTTTCTTATCTAACATGAATACACACCCATTATGTGGTCCAAGCTTTGGTCTTGAAATCAGATAGCTGAATGCATTATTTCTCTCGCCCTCCAGCTGCCTTTCAGTGCTCTCTCCTTCAGATCAGTTATTCTCTCAGTCGTGTCTGACTCATTGTGACCCCATGGACTGCAGCACACCAGGCCTCCCTCTCCATCACCAACTCCCGGAGTTTACCCAAATTCATGTCCATCAAGTCGGTGATGCCATCCAACCATCTCATCCTCTGTCGTCCCCTTTCCTCCTACCCTCAATCTTTCCCATCATCAGGTTTTTTTCCAATGAGTCAGCTCTTCGCTTCAGGTGGCCGAAGTATTGCATCTTCAGCTTCAACATCAGTCCTTCCAATGAACACACAGGACTGATCTCCTTTAGGATGGACTGGTTGGATCTCCTTGCAGTCCAAGGGACTCTCAAGAATCTTCTCCAACACCACAGTTCAAAAGCATCAATTCTTCGGCGCTCATCCTTCTTTATCGTCCAACTCTCACATCCGTACATGACTACTGGGAAAACCATAGCCTTGACTAGATGGACCTTTGTTGGCAAAGTAATGTCTCCACTTTTTAATATGCTGTCTAGGTTGGTCATAACTTTCCTTCCAAGGAGTAAGCGTCTTTTAATTTTATGGCTGCAATCACCATCTGCAGTGATTTTGGAGCCCCAAAAATAAAGTCAGTCACTGTTTCCACTGTTTCCCCATCTATCTCCCATGATGTGATGGGACCGCATGCCGTGATCTTAGTTTTCTGAATGTTGAGGTTTAAGCCAAATTTTTCACTCTCCTCTTTCACTTTCAGCAAGAGGCTCTTTAGTTCTTCTTCATTTTCTGCCATAAGGGTGGTGTCATCTGCATATTTGAGGTTATTGATATTTCTCCCGGCAATCTTGATTCCAGCTTGCGATTCATCCAGCCCAGTGTTTCTCATGATGTACTCTGCATATAAGTTAAATAAGCAGGGTGACAATATACAGCCATGACGTACTCCTTTTCCTATTTGGAACCAGTCTGTTGTTCCATGTCCAGTTCTAACTGTTGCTTCCTGACCTGCATACAGATTTCTCAAGAGACAGGTCAGGTGGTCTGGTATTCCCATCTCTTTCAGAATTTTCCACAGGTTATTGTGATCCACACAGTCAAAGGCTTTGGCATAGTCAATAAAGCAGAAATAGATGTTTTCCCAGAACTCTCTTGCTTTTTCAATGATCCAGATGTTGGCAATTTGATCTCCGGTTCCTCTGCCTTTTCTAAAACTAGCTTGAATATCTGGAAGTTCATGGTTCACGTATTGCTGAAGCCTGGCTTGGAGAATTCTGAGCATTACTTTGCTAGAGTGTGCGGCGCTGGAGCAGCTAGCGGCGGAGAGGAGATACCCCATGTCCAAGGTAAGGAACAGCAGCTGTGTTTTGCTGGAGCAGCCATGAAGAGATACCCCACGTCCAAGGTAAGAGAAACCCCACTAAGATGGTAGGTGCTGAGAGAGGGCATCAGAGGACTGACAGACTGAAACCACAATCAGAGAACACTAGCCAATCTGATCACATGGACCACAGCCTTGTCTAATGGACGGACGGGACATGGTGGAGAGTTCGGACAAAATGTGGTCCACCGGAGAAGGGAATGGCAAACCTCTTCAGTATTCTTGCCTTGAGAACCCCCTGAAAAGGGTGAAAAGGCAAAAAGATAGGCCACTGAAAGTTGAACTCCCCAGGTAGGTAAGTGCCCAATATTCTACTGGAGATCAGTAGAGAAGTAACTCCAGAAAGAATGAAGAGATGGAGCCGAAGCAAAAACAACATCCAGTTGTGAATGGGACTAGTGATAGAAGCAAGGTCCGATGCTGTAAAGAGCAATATTGCACAGGAACCTAGAATGTTAGGCCCATGAACCAAGGCAAATTGGAAGTGGTCAAACAGGAGATGACAAGAGTGAACGTGAACATTTTAGGCATCAGTGAACTAAGATGAACTGGAGTGGGTGATTTTAACTCAGATGACCATTATATCTACTACTGTGGACAGGAATCCCTTAGAAGAAATGGAGTAGCCATCATGGTCAACAAGAGCCCAAAATGCAGTACTTGGATCCAATCTCAAAAATGACAGAATGATTTTTGTTCGTTTCCAAGGCAAACCATTCAATATCACGGTAATCCAAGTCTATGCCCTGACCAGTAATGCTGAAGAAGCTGAAGTTGAATGGTTCTATGAAGACCTACAAGACCTTTTAAAACTAACACTCAAGAAATATGTCCTTTTCATTATAGGGGGCTGGAATGCAAAAGTAGGAAGTCAAGAAACACTTGGAGTAACAGGCAAATTTGGCTTTGGAGTACAGAACGAAGCAGGGCAAAGGCTAACAATGTTTTGCCAAGAGAACACACTGGTCATAGCAAACACCATCTTCCAACAACAAAAGAGAATACTCTACACAAGGACATCACCAGATGGCCAACACCAAAATCAGATTGATTTGATTCTTTGTAGCCAAAGATGCAGAAGCTCTATACAGTCAGCAAAAGCAAGACCAGGAGCTGACTGTGCCTCAGATCATGAACTCCTTTTTGGCAAATTCAGACTTAAATTGAAGAAAGTGGGGAAAACCACTCGACCATTCAGGTATGACCTAAATCAAATCCCTTATGATTATATAGTGGAAGTGAGAAATAGATTTAAGGGACTAGATCTGATAGACAGAGTGCCTGATGAACTATGGATGGAGGTTCATGACATTGTACAGGAGACAGGGATCAAGACCATCCCCAAGAAAAAGAAATGCAAAAAACCAAACTGGCTGTCTGAGGAGGGCTTACAAATAGTTGTGAAAAGAAGAGAAGCAAAAAGCAAAGGAGGAAAGAAAAGATATACCCGTTTTAATGCAGAGTTCCAAAGAATATCGAGGAGAGATAAGAAAGCCTTCCTCAGTGATCAGTGCAGAGAAATAGAGGAAAACAGTAGAAAGGGAAAGACCAGAGATCTCTTCAAGAAAATTAGAGATACCAAGGGAACATTTCATGCAAAGATGGGCTCAATAAAGGACAGAAATGGTATGGACCTAACAGAAGCAGAAGATATTAAGAAGAGGTGGCAAGAATACACAGAAGAACTGTACCAAAAAATATCTTCACGACCCAGATAATCACTATGGTGTGATCACTCACCTAGAGCCAGACATCCTGGAATGTGAACTCAAGTGGGCCTTAGGAAGCATCACTATGAACAAAGCTAGTGGAGCTGATGGAATTCCAATTGAGCTATTTCAAGTCCTAAAAGATGCTTCTGTGAAAGTGTTGCACTCAATAGGCCAGCAAATTTGGAAAACTCAGCAGTGGCCACAAGACTGGAAAAGGTCAGTTTCATCCCAATCTCAAAGAAAGGCAATGCCAAAGATCTTTCCTTAACCTTTTCTAAACCTTGTTCTAGCCTGGATTGGGCACTAAATAAACTTGGAACTGGACAAATCATTTAACCCCAATGCGTTGATTTCCTCTTTGGTAAAACAATAATTTTTGCCCTAAATATCTGTCTTTATTTGAGGATTATATTAAGATAATTGTTGTTCAGTGGCTCAGTCATGTCTGATTCTTTATGACCTCATTGGCTGCAACCCGCTGCCAGGCTTCCCTGCCCATCACCATCACCCAGAGCTTGCTCAAACTCATGTCCATTGAGTCGGTGATGCCATCCAACCATCTCATCCTGTTGTCCTCTTCTCCTCCCACCTTCACTCTTTCCTAGCATCAGGGTCTTTTCCAATGTGTCAGCTTTTTGCACCAGGAGTACTGCAGCTTCAGCATCAGTCCTTCCAATGAATATTCAGGACTGATTTCTTTTAGGATGGACTGTTTGGATCTCCTTGCAGTCCAAGGGATTCTCAAAGAGTCTTTTCCAACACCACAGTTCACAAGCATCAATTCCGCATTCAAATCATCAGACGTGGGTGTTACCAAAGACTTTGTGAACTGTAAAGTCCTGACCAGGAAACTTCTTCAACTTTGCCCCCAAATTGCCAAGATGGGCCAAAGACTTTTTTTGCAATGATAAACACAGCATCTGCATTATACACAATTTATTTTTTTAATTAGTTTAATTTCTATTTTTTAACTTTACAATATTGTATTTGTCTTGCCATACCCTGACATAAATCCACCATGGTTGTACATGTTTTCCCCTTGCAGAATTCCCGCTTCCACCTCCCTCCCCATCCCATCCCTCCGGGTCATCCTGGTCCACCAGCCCCGAGCACCCTGTATCATGCATTGAACCTGGACTGGCGATTTGCTTCACATATGATAATTTACATGCTTCCATGCCATTCTCCCATATCATCCCGCCCTCGCCCTCTCCCATAGAGTCCATGATACTGTTCTATTTATCTGTGTCTCTTTTGATGTCTCGCATACAGGGTTATCTTTACTGATTGACTAATTACCATATATATGTGTTAGTATACTGTATTGGTGTTATTCTTTCTGGCTTACTTCACTCTGTATAATAGGCTCCAGTTTCATCCACCTCATTAGAACTGATTCGTATGTATTCTTTTTAATGGCTGAGTAATATTCCATTGTGTATATGTACCTTAGAACATTCTTAATGTTTACCTGATAATTAAAACCATTTGTACATATTTCTATGGCTCATAGGTAAAAAATTAATAATTAATATTCCAATTTATATTTTACCTTACACAAATTCTGTAAAATACAAAAAAAACATTTTTTCTATGGCAAATATCAATTTTATATGGAAGCATAAGAGCAGTATTATGATCTCTCACACAGCCATTCCCCAGATTCAACAATTATCAATCTTTAATATAAACTAAAAAAAACATGCATGTCATATAAACCCTGCAACTCATCTCCAATTATTTTGAAAGCAAATTCCCAGATATAATTTCATCCATAAACACGTATCTCCACAAGATAAGGGCGTTTAAAAAAGTGAGTGTCGCTCAGTCGTGTCCGCCTCTTTGCGACCCCATGGACGACACAGTCTCTGGAATTCTCCAGAACACTGGAGGGGGCAGCCGGTCCCTCCGCCAGAGGATCTTCCAGACCCAGAGATCGAACCCGGGCCTCCAGCGCTGCAGGCGGACTCTTCACCAGCCGAGACACCGGGAGGCCCCGGGCCTTTAGAAACGTCCCACAGCCGCAATCGGATTAGTCGTGTCTGTCCGGAAAGCCTGGGGTAAGACTTCCGCGTCCCCTTCCTCTCCCGGCCGCCGGGCTTCCCACTCGGCCCCGCCCGTCTAGGCCCGCAGGAAAGCGACCGCAGTATCTGCCAGTCGGGGACGGCGAGGAAGGCCCTCACCTTGCGCTAGACTGGGGCCGCGGAACCCAAGTGGTGACTCCGCTTCGCGTCCCGCGGGGAGCTACTTCTCAGCTGCACCGAAGACAGCCTCCGCTCGCTCGATTGGCAGCGAGCACCGGAAGCGCTAGGGCGCCGGAAGCGCCGGCCGAGGGCTGTGCCGTGCGAGGAGCGCTGACGGGCCCGGGCGCGCGGTCTCCCTGGGACTGGAGGCGTGAGGCAGCTGTCGGCGGCCGCGATGGAGCGAGGCCCGGGCGAACGTACCGCCAGCGCCCTTTTCGCGGGGTTCCGGGCCTTGGGGCTCTTCAGCAGCGACATCCCCCACGCGGTGCGGTTCAGTGCGCTGAAGCGCCGGTTCTACGTGACCACGTGCGTGGGCAAGAGCTTCCACACCTACGACGTGAGTGCCCCGGGGTCGCGCCGCCCTCCGCCCGGACCGTCCGCCTGCGACGAGCCCCGGCGGCGGTCCGGCTGGGGGAGGTCCCGGAGAACATCGCAGTTCAGCGGCGGTGTGTTGGTTGGAAATAAATGCGGTGAAGGAAACTGCTCCCCCGCCCCCTTTTAATTAGAAAGACTTGTAAGCCATCTCATTGTGCAATTCCTGACAAGAACCGAGTTAGAGATGCGGGCTGAAATAAAATACACTGGGATAACTGGGGAGGGTGAGATTAGTTATGGTTTAGCGACTGTCCGCATTTGATAGACTAATTTCCCTAAAATTCCCCCGAGCATCTGTTTTCTGCCACCATGACAAAGCTCAGAGGTGCCACATTCTCTAAACCTTGCAGCGTTTTCTTTCCAAGAAGAATGTTCGTTATTTTGTAGCACCCTTACATGGACTGCTGCTGCTGCTAAGTCGCTTCAGTCGTGTCCGACTCGGTGCGACCCCATAGAAGGCAGCCCAGCAGGCTAACCCGTCCCTGGGATTCTCCACGCAAGAACACTGGAGTGAGTTGCTATTTCCTTCTCCAGTGCATGAAAGTGAAAAGGGAAAGTGAAGTCCGTCAGTCGTGTCCGACTTTTAGCGACCCCATAGACTGCAGCCCACCAGGCTCCTCTGTCCATGGGACTAGGAAACTAAATCTCAGAAAAAACTGTTACTTGCCCAAGGCCTTCCTCCTTGTTACTGATGGTTTTCCTCTAAAATATGTCATCAGTCTTTGAAATAGCCTTTTGTTGCTGTTTCCTTCTTTCTTTTGTCTTCTCCAGATGAAGGTATGCTCTGTGAAAGGTGGGGCCTTACTTGAGAAGGAGGTTAAAACTAGTCAGTGTTAATTAAGCACTTTTCCTGGAAACTGATGTAAAGTTGTACTCCTAGAAAATATAAGCTTTCCTTGAAGGATTGTGAAAATCAGATGGATTGTTAGCAAGAAGAACTGGTTGTCGGTAGCAGGTAGAATTAGTGGAAGAGCAAGTGAGGAATGGAAAGTGAAGGCCATCTCCAAGATGGAGACTGTGTTGGTGACAGCACCTAACACTACTGAGCATTTACTGTATGACTGACTCCATTCTGACTGTTCACACAAATTTTACTCACTGAATCCTCACAATAATCCGATAGGTAAAGTTAAGGACCTATTTTAATCCTTAATTTATAGGTGAGGAATTTGAGGCACAGAGTGGTTGAGTAACTTTCTCAAAGTCACATAGCTGCATCAGTAACCATAGGTTGGGGCCCACAAGCTCCAGCCTGCAAGCCAATTCTGCCAACATTTTGTTTTTGTATGACCTATGACATTTTTATTTATTTATTTTTCTGGCTGTGTTTGTCCTAATATTAGCATAATCTCCAAGTGAAATTTGCATAATAGTAGGATGCAGTACAGTCAGATTTTGAGTGGGATGGAGAAATCCATCGTCTCTCAATTAAGAAACCTAGATTATTTAATTCATCTTCAAGGGCACTTTTATTCTTACACTGTCACATTCTTGAATTCCTCCTTATACCCTTCTGTGCTCTATGCTTCTGAGATAGACGGTTTTGACGTTTTTAAATGGCTGGGAAATAATCAAAAGAAGAATAATATTTCACAGCATATGACAGTTTTAAAGATTATAATTATATATCCATAAATCAAATTTATTGGAATACAGTCATGCACATTTTTTTTTACCATATGTGACTGCTTCTATGATATATTATCAGTTGAGTGATTGCAACAAAGACCACACAGATTGCAAAGCCTTAAAATATTTATTGCATGACCCATATACAAAACTATACATGATGCCTACCCTTCCGTCACTGATGAAATAGTAGAAAATAAAAGCTTTCCTAATAGTGAGAATGGGCTTCCCTGGTGGCTCAGACTCCAAAAGAATCTGCCTGAAATGCAGGAGACCCAAGTTCGAGCCCTGAGTCAGGAAGATCCCCTGGAGAAGAACATGGCTACCCACTCCAGTATTCTTGCCTGGAGAATTCCATGGACAGAGCAGCCTGGCGGGCTACAGTCTGTGGGGCCTCAAAGAGGTAGACACGACTGAGCAGCTGAACTGAACTGAGCTACTAATCGGCTAATAATGAAAATTAGTATCATCAGTGTCTTTTCAAGGAAGGACCGCATAGCAAATATATGTACGAGGTTAGAACTTAACTTTAAGTGCTAGATTATTATACTAATTTGTTTGTTACTAAAAATTTAATCATTTGTTCTCTTTTTTAAAAACAGGTTCAGAAACTTAGTCTGGTTGCAGTAAGTAAGTATAGAGTTTATCCTGAATTTGTGCATGTTTAGTATCTTTTAAGACTCTCTTAAAATTTTGACTTAAATTTAATGCTTGTGAAACATATCAAGTCTTAGGCGTGTATTTATGGAAACACACATAGCTGACAAAACATCCAGGACCGGATTGTTTGCTACTTTCAGTTGTCATTTCTCTTCGGTCTTCTTTAAACTAATTCATCTCTTTCTTTGTGGTTTACAACATTTATATCTTTAGAGTAGTGTAGGCTAGTCTTTTTAAAGAATATTCTTCAGTTTGACTTTGTCTGATACTTCCTCATGATTAGATTCAGGTTCTGCAGTGTTGCAAGAGTAAGAAAAAATGATGCTGAATTCTCAGTGAACCATATCAGGAGGCACATGCTATTGCTTAGTCTTTTTCCTGGCAGTGAAAACTTTGACCATTTGGTTAAGGTGACATTTATCAAGCAGCTCCCTTTAAAGACTTGCCCTTTGTAGCTAATAAATGTAGTAAGTGCTTGTGGTAAGAGACATTGAAAGTGAAAGTGAAGTCGCTCAGCCGTGTCCGACTCTTCGAAACCCCATGGACTGTAGCCTACCAGCCTCCTCTGTCCATGAGATTTCCCAGGCAAGAGTACTGGAGTGGGGTGCCATTGCCTTCTCCAGGGGCTCTTCCCGACCCAGGGATCGAACCCGGGTCTTGTCATTGTAGGCAGACGCTTTACCGTCTGAGCCACCAGGGAGATCCTCAGGATACTTTGAGACCATGTAAATAGGACTTCCCTGGTGGCTCTGACGTCATGTACTGCTGACTGTCATTTAGTGGTGATTCTCACCTGTATTATTAGTAGGATGATTATCAAATAGTGATTTTCTGATTTCTGTCATTCCATTGTAAGAAAGAGTTTTCCTTTTCCCCACATTTTGATATTTTTTTTTTGCAATGGAAGAATTTTATTTATTTATTTTTTGAAAACTCTTTTATAGAATGAAGAGCTTGCTAGAACTGAGAGATTCTAGTTTCACCATCAAATGTGATCTTTGTACGAAAAACAGAGCTGTATGGATTTAGAGTGTATGTCTGATCAATTTAATTTTTTAAAAAGAGTATAGAAGGAAGTAGAAGGGCAATACTAAAGTGAGTGATAAACCTATAAAAATAGTATTTGGAAATGGAATAACAGCGTGAAAGATACTTAAAACAATTCTTTATATTTTAACGGTTCTGACCCCAACATGGGAAATAAAAAGTAAAATCCCATGTGACCATGGTAGTGAAAGAGGAATCAAGAAATCCTGTCATGAGAAATGGCTGGAGGGGATAGACATGTTTACCTTGGGGAAGACTAAGTGGAAACCCATGAAAGGGTCAGTGTGTAGAATATCATATGGAATTTTTTTTTTAAGTTACTCTAATCTGTGGAGTTAGAGTTCTCAGTTTTGACCTAGTTTTAAAATACATTGAAGTCGTTAGGAGCTTGATGTTGCTGAAGACATTCGCATGGAGATTAGATGACCATCTGCCAGTTTTGTCTATTTATTGAGGATTTTTTCCCCCAAATAACCTCAAAAAGCTTCTCAATTCTTGAGGATTATCTTCTTGTGTCTGCAGATACTGGACATTAATTCTCTTAGGGAAAGTCAAGGTGATAACATATTTTCAATGTCATTGTTATTATTAGAAGTCTAAAATAACACTGAAGTCTAAATTTTATGCTCTGATTCTCATACATAATAAATTAGAAGTGAAAGATGTTATATGCATAATTGAAGATTGTATTTGTTCCACAATCTTAAATGTCTTTATTTCTAAAAACATATCTTTACTTCTTTCATTTTATATTTCTTTTTTTCTAGGTAACTCTCTTCCACAGGATATCTGCTGTATGGCAGCTGATGGGAGGTTAGTCTTTGCTGCTTATGGGAATGTTTTCTCTGCGTTTGCCCGGAATAAAGAGGTTTGTATCACTGAACTGTTTTGTCTTTGCAGTCAATGATTGATTGTCATGGTAGTGGGAGGGAACTTTAATGTTGCTCTTCTTGATCTGAGACACTCTCAATGTATTTTTTTTTTTAATGTATATTCACTTTGCTGGAGGACGAGAAAGTTGATTTCGTGAAATTTTCATAATCAATTAAAAGTGATGCTTTAGTTCAGTTTTCTTTGCCTGGGATCCACCTTAGAATCATTTGGGCAGCTAGCTGCTACAGCTTTTTTGTTTCCAACCAGGTCCCATCTCTAGAGTTTTCTACTTTATTTGGTTGGGGTAGGATTCAGTCAAGAGTATTTGAAAATATTTTCCTAAGAGATTCATAACTGTACCACTGCTTTATGTGGATTGACTTTTTCGTTGTGAACATCACAGCCCATGGCTCATTTTCTAAGAACCAGCTGCTTGTTGCCTGCTTAGGAAAAGCTAGATCCTCTGCTCTCTCTACTAAGGGAGGGTCTTGTCTTGTCTTAATCTACTTGTTGGTTTCTAAGTTTGTCCTGGGATGACTAATTTGAGAGGTGACCTGGCGCTTGTGGTCCAGAATGGAAGAGAATGTGGCCATGGGGATGGCTAGGGAGCCAGGTGATGAAATTACTGTACTTCTCAAAGTCTGACTCAGACTAATGATGTTTGTTCCCAGTGTTTTCCATTATCTCTACCGCTGGCAGAGGGAGGCAACTTAAAGTTCTTTAATGGGAGTTTTTGTTTTGAGAGTCAGTGAAAGTTTTTTTCTTTTTAGAGAGTCAAGGTCCTTTTTTTGTCCAAAATATTGCAATTTGTAGCTTTTCCTGGGAGATAAATGTACAAATTAGGAGTAGAAAGGTATCAGAGACTATGAACTATAGGCAACTGTTGCATCCTTAGGGCCAGAGGGAGAAGGAGAAGAAATAGTGTTCCTGGAGCCTGGTGAGAACGGAAACCGTGGAGGAAGGGGCTGTAATCAGTGAGGGTGCAGAAAGCTGAAGGGACGTATCCTGTATCCCCTCCGTTGTCCTCTGTGGAAGCCGCCTGATGGTGGCTGTAGAGGTCAGCCTTCTAGAACATCCCGCCTTTCTGAGGGCCTGGAGTTGTGCTGGTTGGCTTGGCTGAGGGACCCAGCTCTCTGCATGCCTGCTCCCTAAGCTTGGTTGAAAAGCTGAGCCTCAAAGATCTCATTTCTGTGTTCCTAGCCCATGTTTTCTAATTGGACTCTCTGGGGAGCAGGTGAAAATGTGTGATTCCTTGCTATTTGTTGATCTAACCTTGGGTAATCGAAAGCTGGACACTTCTTAGTGTGAGCATCTTTAGGATTAGCACGGGGTTTTTTTGGTTAATATGAACAATATTACATGATGAATGAATAGTAATAGGAAATTCTTTTGAATTTTGACATTGCAGGTAGTACATACCTTTAAGGGTCATAAGGCAGAAATCCGTCTTTTGCAACCTTTTGGGGATCACGTTATCTCTGTTGATACTGACAGCGTTCTTATTATTTGGCACATATATTCAGAAGGTAAGAATTAACCAGTTTATTGCTTTATCTTGGAATAGTATGTATGTAGCTAAAATATCTGTAAGGATGACTTTCTATACCAGAGGTTTCACATGTAAGCAGTAAAAAATTTTTAAGAACCTTTAATGTGTATAAGGAAAAGGATTCTAAGTAAAGAAATTGCTAAGCAGTTTTAGTTAGCTAGTTGAGCTGTTTAAAATCTATTTAATGTGTTTATCTGAACTAGCACTAATCCATTGCATTACAGTTCATTACAGCTCTCCAAGTTTAGTGACATGTGATGTTTTCTCTGTGGGATGAATTTTGGTGTATATTTACACCTGAGTAATACTAGGTTTGGGTTTTCAACTTTTGTAAGTGAGACTATAATAGTAAACTTGAAGATCCAATCATCTGAAGGAAAATAAACATCGTTTTTCTAAGAATATGAGTCAGTGTCCTTTAATTGTGATTTTCTTAAACAGTGTCACTGAGCTATGTTTATAGGGCCATGTTATCACCAAAGGTTAGGAATTTATCACCAGAATAACCCCAGCTTTCGTCAGGTAAAAGACTGTGGGGTCTGTCGTGAGTTAAAGCTTTTAAGTTTTTTGATCTGTGTGCATTTTTAGCGTTTCTTACCTCTTGATTGACTCATTTTTTGAGCTAGTATGTTTATTTTTAGTAAAAGTCTTAGGGATTGCCCTCTTGTTAGTCATTCCATGTTCTTGTTCAGATTAGCCACTCTTGTGCTTTTTTTGCTCAAGTGGAGGGAACAGAATTTCAAAAGTAGTCCCCATGCAGATGAATATTAAAAGGCCTTTTATAAAGTTAGAGAATCTGCCTCTTAGAGTTCAGCCAGCTTTCTTTTGATACTGATACCCAGCTTTTTGTTACTCTTGCAGCAGCACAGTGTCTTCAGGGAGCTGTTTGTAGTGATCTTAAGTAAGACTGCTAGTTACAAGTAGAGGCAACAATCTTCTAAAATATTTAAGTAAAAGATTCTATAATTCTCATCTGTTATCTATGCTCCTTAAACTGGGGTACACATACTCCTGGAGTGTGCAGCAGCCAGATAGAAGGAAACTAAAGGTTAAGAGAAGTGTATGTTCTCTGATACTCAAGTTCATTGGGAAATTAAGTGAGAAAGTGTTTTCATCATGGATGAACTGTGACATAGAAAACAAAATTCACACATAGGAATTTTAAGCATGTGATGTTTCAAAAAATGTTGTGATCTTGCAGTAAAAGACAGCAGGTTATGCCATTTTCCACTCAACAGGGCTGCAAGTTCTGTTCTTCTCTGTTTGAGGGTCTCCTGTGTAAATGTGAGAAGGCCTGTTTTTAATTTCATTGAAGTTTGCCACTGACTTTTTACATGTTTGAGGAGCTGATCAAGCTCTTTAGATATTTGCTCCTTCCCTCCCATGCACTTCATTCAGAACATTAGATGCCTCTTGATCAAATTATAAAAATACTAAGTCTCATCCTTTAGTGTCATTTTTTTTGAACTTATGTTTTCATCCCATAAACCAGTTTGACGTTGAGTAAAATTTTAAGTAGGATTGATATTAGAACTTTTAGAAAATTCTTGACAATCTCAGTAAATTTGCAAGTTGCCCCTCATCACATTTGTTTAATTTCTCAGGGAATGTTTATAAGTTAGTATATGTCTTTGATTTATATTCGTACATAAATCTTGGATATGGTAGATTTTAAGTGCTGAATATATGGGTGTATGGAAAATATTTTAAGCTGTTTTATTTTATGTATCATTTATAACCTTTACTTTTGTAGAAGAATACCTGCAACTGTCTTTTGATAAATCAGTATTTAAAATTTCTGCAATTTTGCACCCGAGTACCTACTTGAATAAAATACTTCTTGGCAGTGAGCAAGGAAGCCTCCAGTTATGGAATGTAAAATCCAAGTAAGCACTGTATTTAGAACATAAGTGATTCCTACCTTATCCTCATCTACTACACCCTAAAGCATTCTTAAGTCTCTCAAGTCTTCTTTCCTTTATATCTTTTTTGGAGGATTTTCAGTAAATATACCTGTTCCTGGAGTTGTTACTCATGGAATCACATATGCAAAAGCTGGGCTATGGTCCTGAAACATGGTAGGCAGCTTCATAATTGCTCACTGAAAACTGCAGACTGATATCCTTAGTCACTGTAAAGAATTCATGAAACTGTAATGATGGCTTTAGTGTACAAGATCAGAGAAATAATTGCAGTTGTCACTGAGCAGCTTCTAGTTCTTAATAAACTAGAAGATTAGATGGCGACACAAGTTACTGTTTATTTAGTGCTAGCATTTAGGTATGGTTTTCAGGGTAAAGTATATTCATCTTCAAGCATAAACATGATGAGCATCTGTAATGTTGTTACTGTTAGTACACCTAGGGGACTGGATAAATGATGGTGAACACTTCTGCCGGTTAGCTGTACATTTATCCAGAGCACAGAGGAGCAGCTCAGTTTTCTTTCAATAATCATTAAAAGAGCAAACAGAAATATTTGACCATCCAAATTTTCCTTTCCAAAGCCCTTACAAATTCGAAAGGGAGAATAGATTTTCAGAGGTTTAATGTTTATCCTAGTTATTAGTTTTAAATCTGTTTCTGTTCAACTTAACAAATATCATTAGCTACCTATTCTGTAATAGGCTGGGAAATAATGATGGACATATTCTCTGCCCCAAGGTTATCTCTTTAGGTTTTGTGTGAGAGTGACCTACTCTGTGCCTAAAGAATTTAATTTATGAATAAATATTTTATTGTCATTATAACAATCTCAGGTATCTCTGCTCTATAAACTATCATTCATGGCTTGATTCTGAAATTCAGAGCATCATCACTGTTGTCATATAACAGTCATGTAACATACAAGTAGTATTGTAATTATAACATATTCCTTTTTTGTGTTAGGTTTCTGGTTTCACATTATGGTAAAAAATGAGATCTGCCTGTATTCTAAGATTTTATTTTAAATTGTGTCTGTCACATAAAATAGTTTTTACTCATGTATTTGTTTTTTCTTTCTAATTTCTCCAAGAGGCTGCATAGTATCGTAGTTCTTAGCAGCTTAGGATCTGAGTCTCTCTGGGCCCTGTCAATATTAGCCGTATAATCTTAGCTTAATTTTTTCATGTAATTAAGTTTCTTAGTTTCTTAATCTGAAAAATGGTGCTATCTACCTCATAGCATTATTTTGAGTATTAAGTAGATTAATATACCTACTTAGAACAATGTGGTGCAGAGTAAGAACTTAATAGTTACTATATCATTTTTTAATATGTAGTTAATTTTGTTTTTCTCCTCCCAAAAAAATAGCTTTCAACTATATTTTTCCTTTTGTAGTAAACTTCTGTATACATTTGCGGGATGGAAAGTTGGAGTGACAGCGCTTCAGCAGGTTAGTATATTTCTTTTAAGTTAGAGAAGAAATGAAGCCAGTAGTTGGATCTTTCGCTTTCAGGGGCCACCACATTTGTGGACCTAAAGACAAAATAATGTCTAGTCTAGTTTTTTATAAATATTACCCTAAAAAACAGTGTTTTGGAAATAGAATTGAAAACAATGCCTTTGTCTATAAATATTTGTGGAAACCTGTTTGCCTGGAATTAGTCTCTTAATTCTGTGGTTGGTGTGAATCCATGTTTACCAATCATTTTGCAAGCGTGTAGAGTCCAGTGCCTTGGTCAGAGTGGAGATGAAGTTTTTCAAGGAAGCAAGGGAGTTTGTAGGTCATACAGAGAACTTTGTCAGTGTGTTGAGATTTGTAGCTTAAGCAAATCGGTCAGTTCATTTCAGTTCAGTTGCTTAGTCGTGTCTGACTCTTTGTGACCCCATGGACCACAGCACGCCAGGTCTCCTTGTCCATCACCAACTCCCGGGGTTTACTCAAAATCATCTCCATTGAGTCAGTGATGCCATCCAACCATCTCATCCTCTGTCGTCCCCTTCTCCTCCTGCCTTCAATCGGTGCCCAGTATTAATTGTTTATTAGATGCTGGACTCTTCCAGAAATAACTGCTTTTTGTCTTTATGAGTTTGTAGAACTATATGATTGAATGACTTGCTGCAGAGAACCTTACACATTGGACACATATACAGGCCATGTACCTTGTCTTCCCAGATATCCATTGCTTATACCTGCTTGGTTTATACACATTCCTCATTCTCTCACTTCCATCAACCTTGGTCTGCTTTTACCTACCCAGAAGATCCCAAAGGTGATGATTAGGTTCTCTGAGGGCCAGCCATCGTACTTGTTTTCGTATCCCCAGCTTCTACACAAGGTCTCATGCATAGTAGTTACTTGATGGCTAATTAATTACATGTTTAGCCTGATTCCATTTTGTACGGTATTGGACATTGATCTTCTGTTTTTAAACAGAGAAACGTACTCTAGAGTCTGTATGTAATACTATTGTATAAAATGAAGATTAAAATCATAGACTGTTAGAGCTGGAACAGACTAATTGTAAAACCTGTTTGCCTTTTAACATGGGTTATAGGTCTTTCTTGTATTCTTGGTCAAACCGTTCCTCACTTCCTTTGTAGTCGGCCTTTTATGTTGCCGCGCAGATGGCAAGCCTTTGTATATCTCTGAGAGTTGTCTCTCTTGCTCCCATTCGGGCGATAATGACCCTTAGTGGTCTCACACATCAGCTCCTTTTGTGTCACAGCTGTTTTCTTAGCGAGTTAACCATGGCTGTGGGTGGGGAAGTGACGGTGACTGTCAGACTGAAGCTGGGCAGTAATTTGGAAAAATCATTCCTAAATACTTCCATGCCAGGTATCAATTCAAGTATGCCACAATGACAGTATTCATTGTTTTTGCCATCTCCAGAAAGATATTCCATTATTAATACTTACTTTGGTAACACATAAATAATGATGTGATCATCAGTATTATTAAAGCGCTTTGATTAAGAAAATAAAAACTTGAGTGATTTAATTTTCAGGCACCAGCTGTGGATGTTGTGGCTGTTGGTCTTAGGTCGGGTCAGGTTATCATTCACAACATTAAATTTGATGAAACGTTAATGAAGTTTCGTCAAGACTGGGGACCTATTACTTCGATTTCATTTCGCACAGGTAACTCTCAACTTGTTTATGGATGAAAATTAAGAACACTTCAGATGTATTACTTTGAAGCTCATAGAAATTTTCTTGATATTTGCTTATAATTTGATCTAATAGAAATGAATGAAATACTGGAATATAAAGAGCCAAAGGAATATTGGTAGATTATTGGTATATAGTCTTCTATTTTAAATTTATATTTGTGGATTAAAAGAGTGGAGAGAAGAATTATTAAGTTTAATTGTTTTATGGTGCATGTTTTTCTTACTGTATTCTATTTTAACAATAGATGGTCACCCAGTAATGGCAGCTGGAAGCCCATGTGGCCATATTGGACTCTGGGATCTAGAAGACAAGAAGTTAATCAGTCAAATGAGAAATGCACATTCTACAGCAATTGCCGGACTGACATTTCTCCACAGAGAGCCACTTCTTGTCACGAATGGTGCTGACAATGCTCTCAGGGTACTGTGATTGTTACTACCTTACTTGGCACATGTATCCTACCCTTTGGGTTATTACAAGCCTGCTTTGATGTATCAGCCTGAAACCTAGGGGGTGAAAGGAATATGGGATAAGACATTGATATAGAGGAAGTAAAAGGCACAGCAGGTTGCCTGATTTTCATGAAGTGAGAGAGTCATGCAGTGCTTCGTTGCCCAGTCGCGTCCGACTCTTTGTGACCCGATGAATTGTCACTCGCCATGGGATTTTCCAGGCAGTATTATTGGAGTTGGAGAGAGTTAGACAGCTTATCTTTTCCCTAGCCTGCACTCCAGGGTCAGAGGTCTGCAGGCATCACCCAGTGCCACCAGATTTATGTAGAAGGTGGTTTGACTGCTTACAGATCACGTGACACATTGTGGAAAAAGCCTTCCTTTTTTAATTTCTTGGCAGATATGGATATTTGATGGTCCCGCAGGTGAAGGCCGGCTTTTGAGATTCAGAATGGGACACAGTGCTCCTCTTACCAAAATCAGATACTATGGACACAACGGGCAGCAGATTCTCAGCGCAAGTGAGTGTCTGCTTTGTGCTGTTCGCTTAATTCAGCGAGTGATGAGAGCAGTGTGTTTGATATTTATTAGGTTTGGTGTTTGCATGTTTTGAGGTTGAGATGTCCCTTTGAGTGACTTGAAAATCTGGGTAGAATGAGGTGATTGTTTTTGAATACTTCAGGAAACACTGGCTGTACTTTTGTTTGGAATTTCATTCTGTTTAGTAATTGTTGGAGTCAGAATGTGCAAATTCCAGAAATGTGGCCCTTGCCTGTTCAGATAATCTGCTGGCAATTATCAGCGCCTCATTTTATCCTTTGTTTTTACTAAATGGCATTCCATGGGCAGTTGAATATTATAGATGAGGTGGTTACAATCAGCTTCGTTTTAAAGTGCTGCTAACTAACTTCAAGCTTTTTATAGAATCTAATTTTAGAAGCGTCATGATTCATATGGTCCATTGTTCTGATGAAGCTTGATTAGGCGTTTTCTGTGTATATCAACAGGTCAGGATGGAACACTTCAGTCATTTTCCACGGTACATGAAAAATTTAACAAGAGCTTGGGACACGGTAGGTCTTTTGCAAATGGAAAAAAAGCTACTGGTCATAAAAAAAATCATCTGAAGAGTCTGGGAGATAATCTGAGGAGGTTTCATTAATAAATTTACTCTTTCTTAGGATAAAATAAAATTCCCTTATATGAAACAGCAGTAATAAGATTTGTAAGTCAGTATTGCTGTAGAAGTGGTTGAGGTGCTACTGTAAGATTGAAGAGTTAGGTATCTTAGGTGGTAAAGAAGATAATGCTACCACCCAAAAGACATTGATAATTCAACTGGAGCCATCTGTTCAGTTCAGTTCAGTCATTCAGTCGTGTCCAACTCTTTGCGACCCCATGGACTACAGCACGCCAGGCCTCTCTGTCCATCACCAACTCCTGGAGTTTACCCAAACTCATGTCCATGGAGTTGGTGATGCCATCCAACTGTCTCATCCTCTGTCATCCCCTTCTCCTGCCCTCAGTCTTTCCCAGCATCAGGGTCTTTTCCAATGAGTCAGTTCGTCACATTAGGTGACCAAAGTATTGGAGTTTCAGCTTCAACTTCAGTCCTACCAGTGAACACCCAGGACTGATCTCCTTTAGGGTGGACTGGTTGGATCTCCTTGCAGTCCAAGGGACTCTCAAAAGTCTTCTCCAACACCACAGTTCAAAAGCATCAGTTCTTCTGTGCTCAGCTTTCCTTATAGTCCAACTCTCACATCCATACATGACCACTGGAAAAACCATAGCCTTGACTAGACGGACCTTTGTTGGCAAAGTAATGTCTCTGCTTTTTAATATGCTACCTAGGTTGGTCATACCTTTCCTTCCAAGGAGCAAGCGTCTTTTAATTTCATGGCTGCAGTCACCATCTGCAGTGATTTTGGAGCCCCCAAAAATAAAGTCTGCCGCTGTTTCCACTGTTTCCCCATCTATTTACCATGAAGTGATGGGACCGGATGCCATGATCTTAGTTTCCTGAATGTTGAGCTTTAAGCCAACTTTTTCACTCTCCTCTTTGACTTTCATCAAGAGACTCTTTAGTTCCTCTTCACTTTCTGCCGTAAGGGTGGTGTCATCTGTGGAATGCAGAATTTAAAGATGGAAGGGAGCTTACAGAAAGCACAAAGTAAGAAGAGTCCCATCTTTCTGCCAAAAGGGATTTTTTAATTCTCTATTCATGCCCACGGGTTTTATCATTTGAAAGATTTTATTAAACAAAAATATTCAGGCTTATTTATAATTAAACTTCTTTGTAAGTTAATATGACTTCCCTGGTGGCTCAGACAGTAAAGCGTCTGCCTACAATACGGGAGACCTGGGTTCAGTCCCTCGGTCGGGAAGATCTCCTGGAGAAGGAAATGGCAACCCACTCCAGTATCCTTGCCTGGAAAATCCCATGGACGGTGGAACCTGGTAGGCTACAGTTCTTGGGGTCATAAGTTAATATCTTGGCTATTCATACACGTGTATACTTCCAGACGAATTTCAGAATCAATTTGAAATCAACATCCATAATTATAATTCCTTGAATCAAAGTGGAGAGGTTTGATATCTTTAAGAATTATCGAGGAATATTACATATCCCCAGTCAAGGTGTCTTTAACGTTCCTCAGTGAAAGTGTTTAGTTTCTCTCTTATTGGCCCTGAATATTTAAGATTACTCAGTGGTATTTTATATATTTTAATATAATTTGCTAATTTTTTTTGCTAATATTGTAAATGCAGTCTGTTCATTTATATTCTAACTGCAATTTTTAATACCACTAAGATAGTGGTAATAATATCATCTTTATTTTGCACCTCACTTAAATGGGAGTATCTTGAATTTTACATATAAAGTTCAACGAATTTACGTATAAAGTTCGACGAATAGCTTTTCTTTTATACACATCTTTTGTTAAGAATTCATAGCTATATTCCCCTCTCACCTAACCCCAGGATTAATAAATAAAAAGAGAGTCAAACGTAAAGGACTTCAAAATACCATGTCAGTGAGACTTCCACCTGTCACGGAGTTTGCCGCTGGTAAGAAGCCTCATGCTGCGTTTTGAATTCTCTGTCCGTTATTTCCTTCTGTGTGTTTCTTTATTTTCTCCATTTTAGTAAATGTTTTTACAAATATTAAATAAGCATCTGGAGCGTCACTCGAATATATTTATTTCTTCCATTTTAATAAATGTTTTAGCAAACAAAAGTAAGAATCCAGGATGCATCCCAAATGCATGCAAGTCTTGTGTGAAGACTGAAAATGATTTATTTGTAATTGGAACTTGTTATCTATTAATTCTAGGCTTTGTTCTCTCTATACAATAATAAACAATATTTGCTATTTTATTCTGTAACTCCTCTAATTTATTCTATTACAAGCCTGGAATAAGAAAGTCACTAATGTACAAAGGTGAGAACTGATAATATAGAGCTTTGGCACACTTAATTAAGATGTAAACACACTGAGGTCTTAGTGAACTGTGTCATCTGAGCAGTGCATCATTCCAAGAAACAATTTTAAGAAAAATGTAGGTAGATTGTAAGATTGAGTGAGAGCTATCACAGAAATAATTGTTTACGCACCATTTCCATTTATAACAACCTGAGTAATAAATTTTTTTTTTTTTTCACTTTACATACCCTCCTGTCATATGCTCAGCAATCTTTCAGTGACCCCTTAATTACCTTTCTGGGTTTGTCCTCTCTCCTTGACATGGCTTTTAAGATTGTTGGCGATGTGGCCCAGTGGCTTTGCCCTCCTCCCACCCCTCAGGAGAAGACTGCGCTTACTTGTTGCGCTTAATTTTGTTCGAGTTACGCTTGGGCCCGTGTGTGTGTCTCAGTCCCTCTCCTCTCCACAGCCCCCACTCCATTACTTTCTCCCTGTTTTACTTCTTTCAAGGAGCCATTTATAACTCTCCCCAGATCTCTTAGTGAACTCCTCCTTAATGCTCTTAAAAGACACTTAATCTTACTGTAATTTCTTCCAATCAGAATCTCTTGTTCAATTGAAAACTCATTGTTAGCAGGAATTACCTGTTGACCATACTGTATCTTAGTACTGAATTCTAACATAGCATATTAAATGCTTATTAAACAGGTGAATGAATGAGTGATTTTAATTCTGTTTTAGAGGAAGCTCGTGAAAGTGACTGGGATGGTATCGTTGCCTGCCACCAGGGTAAGCTCTCGTGCTCCACCTGGAACTACCAGAGGTCCACCATAGGCGCTCACTTTCTCAGGCCGGGAGGGCTGAGGACAGACGACACAACTGCGACAGTGAGTGACGTGTTCATGAGAGCGTTGCCTCCTGTGCAACTGTCCTGTGGTCATCTTGTTAGACTCAGTTTTATTTCTGGTAATATTCGTTGAAAGAACAAAGAACATAGTTTAACATTTTGAAATTACTCCCTAATAGTGTTAAAGTTTTCCACCTTGGAGAGAAGCTGGAAATTATATATATAGATTTTATATATATGTATATATATAAATTTATTATAGATTTATAATTTTATTAAAATCTTTAAGGGCTTAACTTATTATATTTTATTTATTTTAAAATAAATTTATTTTATTTAAAACTTATTTATTTTAAAATCTTAAAATGTTTAAGATTTTAACTTATTATAGATTTAAGTTAAGCTTTGCTAGACTACATGTAGTATATTGGTTATTTAAATTTTCTGTTTAATATAGGATTACTCAGAATACCCTTTGAGGGGAATTTCAGCTTTTGTCAATATACTTTCTTACCTGAATTATGTTGAGTATACAGTACTATATTCAATGAATGTGAATCTAAAGGTTTCTTCAATGTAGGAGTAAGATTCAGCTAAATCTTTAGTGAGTTAAAGCTGTAGAAGTTATTTAAATTCTTTATTTCTTATATTTGTCTGATTGAGTACTGTCTAAGCCTTTTTTAAATACAGTTTTCTAAATGCCAGTGTTAACTTATAACTTCTTACTCTGTTAATATTTTCTTTTCTTTTCTTTTGATAATAATGTAAGTCTTCTATTGAGTTCAGGTTTTAAGGTATACAGAAATGATGTCAAATTTGGTTTGCAGAATTGTTGCCTCTGCTTTTTCAAAATAAGTTTTACTGATATAAAATTTACTTACCATGAAATATACTCATTTAAAATGTATACTTTAGTGGATTTTAGTGTATTCATAGAAGTTTGCTGTTATCACCAAAATCTAATCAGTCTGATTTTAGAACATTCTCATCCCTAAATCCATGGGGTCGCGAAGAGTTGGACACGACTGAATGACTTCACTTTTCACTTTCATGCATTGGAGAAGGAAATGGCACCCCACTCCAGTGTTCTTGCCTGGAGAATCCCAGGGACGGGGGAGCCTGGTGGGCTGCTGTCTATGGGGTCGCACAGAGTTGGACACGACTGAAGCAACTCAGCAGCAGCAGCAGCAGCAGAGCATCCCTAAAAAAGAAACCCTAACCCACTTAACAACAATCCTCATTCTCTCACTCCCCCCCCATCTCCCTAACCCAGGCAACCTCAATGCCTATTCTGGGCATTTCACACGGACAGAATCATATAATATATGGCCTCCGTAGCTGGCTTCTTTCACTTCACACGTTTTAAAGTTCATCCATGTTGTAGGATGGATCAGTACTTTATTCCTTTTATGAATAATATTTCATTTCATAGATAAAACCACATTTTGTTTAGCCGTTGATAGTTGATAGACATTTGTATTGTTTCTAGTTTGGGGTGTTATAAACAATGCTCCTGCACAAGCTTCTGTGTGGACATATGTTTTTGTTGTCTCTGTGTTTATACCTTGTTAGATCACCTAACATAATGTAACTCTGTTGAGTGTTTTTGAGGAACTGACAACCTGTTTTCCAAAGTGGCTGCACAGTTTTATATTCCCACCAGCAATGTATAAGAGTTCCAGTTGTCTGTGTGTCCTAGGCAACACTTGTGCTTGTCTGTTCCTTTTGATTATTGCTGTCCTTGTTGTTCAGTCACTTAAGTTGTATCCAACTCTTTGCGACCCCGTGAACTGCAGCACGCCAGGCTTCCCCTGTTCATCACCAACTCCCGGAGTTTACTCAAACTCATATCCATCGTGTCAGTGATGCCATCCAACCATCTCATCCTCTGTCGTCCCCTTCTCCTCCTGCCCTCAATCTTTGCCAGCATCAGGATCTTTTCCAATGAGTTGGCTCTTCACATCCGGTGGCAAAAGTTGTTGGAGCTTCAGTTTTAGCATCAGTCCTTCCAATGAATATTCAGGACTGATCTCCTTTAGCATGAACTGATTGGATCTCCTTGCAGTCCAAGGGACTCTCAAGAGTCTTCTCCAACACCACAGTTCAAAAGCATCAATTCTTCATTGCTCAACCTTTTTTATGGTCCAACTCTCACATCTATACATGATTACTTGAAAACCATAGTTTTGACTATACAGACCTTTGTTGGCAAAGTGATGTCTCTGCTTTTTAATATGCTGTCTAGGTTGTTCATAGCTTTTCTTCCAAGGAGCAAGCGTCTTTTAATTTCATGGCTGCAGTTACCATCTGCAGTGATTTTGGAGTTGTCCTAGTAGGTATAAAGTAGTTTATCACTCTGGCTTCTGTTTCATATTTTCCTAATGATTTAACAGTGTTGAGCATCTTCATATGCATTGAGTCGGTGATGCCATCCAACTGTCTCATCCTCTGTCACCCTCTTCTCCTGCCCTCAATCTTTCCCAGCATCAGGGTCTTTTCTCTCACAGTGGCTTACTGGCCACTTCTTTGTCTTTGGAGAAATGTCTGTTCATATTACTTGCCCACTGTCTGATGGAATTATTTATTTTTTACTCTTGAATTGTAATAGCTCCTTATATATTATACAGGTCCCTTCTCAGATACATGATTTGCAAATAGTTCCTGTTCTGTGGGCTGATGGTCAATGGGTAGAGAATCCACCTGCAGTGCAGAGGAGATGCAGGTTTGATCCCTGTGTCGGAAAGATCCCCTGGAGAAGGAAGTGGCGACCCACTCCAGTGTTCTTGCCTGGAAAATCCCATGGACAGAGGACCCTGACGGGCTACAATCCAAAGGGTCGGACACAACTGAGTGACTAAGCACACACATTCTGTGGGCTCTCATTTCCTTTTCTTGTTGGTGTCATTTCAGCGTAAAGGCATTTTAATTTTGAAATCCAGCCATTTTTGTGGTTTTTTGAAAAACATTGCCTAACCCAAGGCCATGAAGATTTACTCTTGTAATTTCTTCTGAGAGTTTCATAATTTTAGCTCTTAAATTTAGATCTGTAACCCTTATAAGGTTAATTTTTGTGTATGATATCATATCAGGGTCTAAGTTCATTCTTTTGCATTTGGATGTCTAGTTATGTCAGTGTTATTTGCCCCAAATACTATTATTTCCCCATTGAATGGTTATGAATGTGAGGGCTTTTTTCTGATACACAGTTCTCTTTGATTGCTCTGTTGAGTGAGTCTGTGTCTTTTTTATGCCAGTATGACACTGTCTTGAGTATGGTCACTCTGTAGTGAAGTTTTTTAAAATCAGGATGATTGAATCTTCCAAGTTTGTTCTTCAAGATTGTTTTGGCTATTCTGGTCTATTGCATTTCGGTATGATCAGCTTGTCAGTTTTTGCAAAGAAGCCAGCTGGGATTTTGATAGAGATCTTATTGATTACACACCTCAATTTGAGGAGTATTACCGTCTTAATATTACTTGTGATCCATAAACTTGAGATGGCTTTCCATTTAATTAGATTTTAAATTTCTGTTACCAATGATTTATAGTTGTCAGTATTCAAGTCTCATACTTTTTTGGTTAAATTTTTCCTAGTATTTTATTCTTTTCAATACTATTGTAAATAGATTTCTTAATTTTATTTTGGATTGTTTTTTGCTAGTGTATGGAAATATAATTGATTTGACCCTATTTTGTACGGGTTTTTTTTTTGTCAGTGTGTATACTCTTTTCTCTAGTACAAAACTCCACTCTTAAATTTCTATTTCTAAGCCGTAGAAATTCTGTCTTAAACTACTCAAGTTTATCTGAACAGCTGAGTAGCTATCACAATAATAGTAGTGTAAATAACAATTGCAGCTAACATTTTTCGTGTGCTTACTCTGTTCCAGGCTCTCTGCCTGGCACGTGCCGTTTTATATTATTCTCACAACAGTCCTATGGTATGGAATATTGTTAGCCTCTTTTTATAACAGTAAAACTGAGGCTGAGGCTTGATATAATGAGTAATATGCCTAAGATTAGTAAAACTAGTACTGAATGGAAAATTGGGCTTTGAACCTCAGACCACTCCTTCTAGAACCTGTATTTTTAACTCTTAGCCTATAGTGATCACGCATAGAACGTCGTGTGTGTGTGTGTACACATAGTATATACACACAGACACAAACACAATGGTACCTAGCTGGTGCTGCGTCATCTGTCAGGCAGAGTAGGCTGTCTGGAGCGAAGGTGGTAACCAGTATGCAATAAACCAGTGTTGACTAGAGAGCCAATGCACAGAGTACAGTTTGTCACTCACAGGTAACCCTCTCACCTTATTCATTTTTCCTTTGTTGTGCTGTCTTAAAAAAATAGGTTAGAAGCCATCCTGTTAGCAACAATACAGCCTATTAAATAAACTCAGGTTCCAAAAAGTATAGCAGTCCCCCCACCCATGGCCTCAGTTATCTGCATCCAACTTCAATCTGAAAACACTGAGTAGAAAATCCCCGAATCACACAGTTGATAGATTTTAATTGTGTGCCATCTGAGGAGCACTGTCCCCTGTCTGGTGCCATCATTTTATCTAACGTGTCCATGCCATATACACTGCTTGCCCATTGGTATAGGAAGAAGCATGTGCATACAGGACTGGGTGCCATCCCCCATGAAAGGCATCCACTGAGGGTCTTGTAACCTTTTCTCTGTGGATACGGGGGACTGATGTATAGTGGTGCCTTAGGACTGTCATTACTTACAGGCTGTGACTGAATGGTAAAGAATCTACCTGCCTAATGCAAGAGATGTGCATTCGATCCCTGGGTCAAGAAGATCCCCTGGAGAAGGAAATGGCAGCCCATCCCAGTGTTGTTGCCTGGAGAATCCCACGGACTGAGGAGCCTGGTGGACTGCTGTCTGTGGGGTCGCAAAGAGTCAGACACCACTTAGGGACTAAACAACTGCAACAGTATAGCCTGGTATCTTCCTTAGCTCCTGAGAACATGACTAGACAATGTAGCATAAATTTTTGAGTTACTCAAAATGGGTAAAATTATGTTAGTGTTCTATTTAGGAAGACAGAATACTTTCTTAAGATTAGTCCATGATTTCCTATCTAAAAACGTTTTTTAAGAAATAAGCTACAATTATCCAGAAAAATATATGTAAGTTGAGCACAGTTAAATGTGGATGCTGTGTAAATATGTCTTGACTCAGTGGTGTATCAGTCTCACTGTTGTGAGCAGGTATCTTACAGTAAGTATTTTCTGTTAGGCCTTAGAAGCCATCTCTGTCTGCAGGCACAAGCTCAGTCGTCTCGAACGAGCTCCGGCTGGGTGGCATCGGACTGGCACACAGTGGCAGGCGGGGGCTTCTCTGGCCGTGACCCACCGCCTGGCCAATCTCATGCTTTTAACAGAAAAAAAAGACATCTTTTTAATATAACATTGCTGCTCTAAGTATTAAAATAGGAGTTTATTTTACAGAAACTTTATAAACTAAATGTTTTCCATGCATTATCTTGTATGTACTGTGTGCTTAGTCGTGTCCGACTCTTTGCGACCCCATGGACTGAAGTCCACCAGGCTCCCCATCCATGGAATGTTCCACGCAAGAATACTGGAGTGGATCGCCATTTCCTTCTCCAGTTACTGTATACTTCCTTCCTACAAAAAAAAAAAAAAAAAAAAAAAAGTTTTAATTAAAATACTTGGGACTTTTCCCTTGAACTGAAACTAATATGGTTTCAGTTTTGTGTCTGCTATAGAAGCAGTTACAAAAGTAAAGTAAGGCGATGAGAGATTAGGCGCTGAAACGCTCTGACTTCAGCACTGTTGTGAGTAAGTTAACAATCAAAGACCGGTTGGCATACCATTCTCCCGACTTTATAAATTTCGGTCGAGTTAATTTTGGTTATGTTTTGCCATCTTGGAAGTATGGATTTCTCATACTTAGAGAATGGAGGCAGAATCAAGCAGATATTTTTAATATACCCCAAAATAATTATGTCTAAGAAAATTAATGAAGTAATGCATTTATTACCTTTTTAAAAAAAATGAGACGATAAATACTTTGGAAACCATAAAGTACAATAAAAATATTAGTTACTTTCTGTGTTGTGTTGATTTTTTTTTCCTTAAGGCAGTAGATATAACTTCTTGTGGAAACTTTGCTGTAATTGGCCTCTCATCGGGCGCTGTAGATGTGTATAACATGCAGTCGGGTATACACCGAGGAAGTTTTGGCAGGGATCAAGGTATTGGCCTTTTTCTTCTTTTTTTTCCTTTTTAAAAAAAGTATTATAGATAGATAAAAGGCTAATAACTGTCACTGGCATTTATTAAATTCTTGAGTTCCAGGCATTTTGCTAAAGTTGTGTATGGGTTATCGTCAACTCTATGTGGCAGAACACAATATTGAAATACTCAAAGAGAATGAAGTCATAGTTGTATTAAGGAAAAGTGGATATTATAGAAATTAAAGTTTTTGATTCCTTCTCCTTGCATTAAACAGAATATCGTAACTTTTTTTTGAAACCTTCCATGGCATCAGCCTGATGGTGGATTTTGTTATTACTCATGCAGTAGAATAATCTTCCCTCTGCTCCCTAAAATCCATGTTAAAGATTTTAGGGAGGTTGAATAGTGGGAACTCAGATATTTAAATCAAGTAATCACTTTGTGTAGTGTTCGGAGAGGCCATTGCAATTCTTATTTCTTTTTTCTTTTAACATATGCTTTGAAGCCCATAAAGGATCTGTTAGAGGTGTTGCAGTGGATGGATTAAACCAGTTGACAATTACAGCTGGTAGTGAAGGAGTACTCAAGTTCTGGAACTTTAAAAACAAAGTTTTAATTCATTCTATGAGCCTCGATTCATCTCCAAATTTGATGCTGCTACATAGAGACAGGTAAAGTTTTTCTTTTAATGATGATGGACTTTTTTTTTGATGTTTTTAGAAAAAGTTCTTAATTTAAGTAAAGTACAGTAGTCCCTTGAACATCACAAGTTTGGACTGTGTGGGTCCACTTGTGCACAACTTTCTTTCACTAAATACTTCAGGATAGCACTACATAATCCATTGTTGGTTGAGTCCACAGGTGCAGAACCGTGGACGTGGAGGGCCAACTATAAAATTATACGCCGACTTTTGACTGTAGAGGGTTAGTGCCCTAACCCTCTTGTAAAGTGGTCGGCTATATGTAATTTAACAAAAACCAAACTTTTCATATGAAAGAACATTTTGCTTAACTTCCCCCAAAGGTATACTTGATTAACAAAACTTAAATAACTGTGAGATTTTAGTTTCAAGAGGTTGTTTTTGTTCGTTTATTAAAACTGATGCATTTGTCTTGCTAGTGGCATTCTGGGACTTGCCTTGGACGACTTCTCCATTAGTGTTTTGGACACAGAAACTAGGAAGATTGTCAGAGAGTTTTCTGGACACCAAGGCCAAATAACTGACATGGTAAAACAGACTTTAGATGTTTAAATAAAATTTGATTCATTTCTATTTCTGTTTAGGTTAAAAATGTCCTAATAATTGAAACTACTACCCTTTAATAGCAGTAAACTCATCATATGAGATGTTCATAGTAAATAATTTGGAGACTAATTTTCAAAGCAGATTTTTTTAAGGAAGATTTAGAATGAAAAGAAGTTTTAATATTTCTCAGGAGGATAATGCCATTAGATTAAAGTATATTTCCAAGAGTTCATTTTTTTCTCTTTAAGCAAGGCCAGAATGATTCGTTGAAACATATCATTTTTGACTTAGTATTAACCTAAGCTGAGAAAACTCATTTCTGTTTTCTGCATGCATAATGAATTAATAGAAGACCTGGCATATCTGATACTTGGTTTATTCTAATTTAGTGTTATTTCTAATGTTTATCTTAATTTCAAAAGGGTTTAATTAGTGAATATGTATTTTATCTTACTATTTTGTTCTTATGATGGGAAATATGGTAAGAAGTACTCAGTTTAAGCAGTGTATGTTGAAGACTTTACATCAGTTGCAGATATCTTGATTTACCTGAAACAGAAATAAATAAATTCCTAGCTATTTAGTGGCACGCCCACAAGCTGTATTTACTTATCAGTTCTCACACCAAAAATCTGAATTGGCAATGTGTACCCATTTCCAGTCAGCAAAAACAAGACCGGGAGCAGACTGTGGCTCAGATCATGAACTGCTTATTGCCAAATTCAGACTTAAATTGAAGAAAGTAGGGAAAACCACTAGTCCATTCAGGTATGACCTAGATCAAATCCCTTATGAGTATACAGTGGAAGTGACAAATAGATTTAAGGGGCTAGACCTGATAGACAGAGTGCCTGATGAACTATGGACAGAGGTTTGTACATTGTACAGGAGACAGGGATCAAGAAAATTCCCATGGAAAAGAAATGCAAAAAGGAAAATGGTTGTCTGAGGAGGCCTTACAGATAGCTGGGAAGAGAAGAGAAGCAAAAGGCAAAGGAGAAAAGGAAAGATATTCCCATCTGAATGCAGAGTTCCAAAGAATAGCAAGGAGAGATAAGAAAGCCTTCCTCAGCGATCAGTGCAAAGAAATAGAGGAAAACAACAGATTGGGAAAGACTAGAGATCTCTTCAAGAAAATTAGAGATACCAAAGGAACATTTCATGCAAAGATAGGCTCGATAAAGGACAGAAACGGTATGGACATAACAGAAGCAGAAGATATTAAGAAGAGGTGGCAAGAATACACAGAAGAACTGTACAAAAAAGATCTTCACGACCCAGATAATCACGATGGTGTGATCCCTCACCTAGAGCCAGACATCCTGGAATGTGAAGTCAAGTGGGCCTTAGAAAGCATCACTATGAACAAAGCTAGTGGAGGTGATGGAATTCCAGTTGAGCATTTCAAATCCTCAAAAGTGATGCTGTGAAAGTGCTGCACTCAATATGCCAACAAATTTGGAAAACTCAGCAGTGGCCACAGGGCTGGAAAAGGTCAGTTTTCGTTCCAATCCCAAAGAAAGGCAATGCCAAAGAATGCTCAAACTACCGCACAGTTGCACTCATCTCACATGCTAGTAAAGTAATGCTCAAAATTCTCCAAGCCAGGCTTCAGCAATATGTGAACTGTGAACTTCCAGATGTTCAAGCTGGTTTTAGAAAAGGCAGAGGAACCAGAGATCAAATTGGCAACATCCGCTGGATCATCGAAAAAGCAAGAGAGTTCCAGAAAAACATCTATTTCTGCTTTATTGACTATGCCAAAGCCTTTGACTGTGTGGATCACAATAAACTGGAAAATTCTGAAAGAGATGGGAATACCAGACCACCTGACCTGTCTCTTGAGAAACCTGTATGCAGGTCAGGAAGCAACGGTTAGAACTGGACATGGAACAACAGACTGGTTCCAAATAGGAAAAGGAGTACGTCAAGGCTGTATATTGTCACCCTGCTTATTTAACTTATATGCAGAGTACATCATGAGAAACGCTGGGCTGGAAGAAACACAAGCTGGAATCAAGATTGCCGGGAGAAATATCAGTAACCTCAGATAATGCGGATGACACTGTCCTTATGGCAGAAAGTGAAGAAGAACTAAAGAGCCTCTTGATGAAGGTGAAAGAGGAGAGTGAAAAAGCTGGCTTAAAGCTCAACATTCAGAAAACTAAGATCATGGCATCCAGTCCCATCACTTCATGGCTGATAGATGGGGAAACAGTGGAAACAGTGTCAGACTTTATTTTTTGGGGCTCCAGAATCACTGCTGATGGTGATTGCAGCCATGAAATTAAAAGACGCTTACTCCTTGGAAGGAAGGTTATGGCCAACCTAGATAGCATATTTAAAAGCAGAGACATTACTTTGCCAACAAAGGTCCATCTAGTCAAGGCTATGGCTTTTCCAGTGGTCATGTATGGATGTGAGAGTTGGACTGTGAAGAAAGCTGAGTGCCGTAGAATTGATGCTTTTGAACTGTGGTGTTGGAGAAGACTCTTGAGAGTCCCTTGGACTGCAAGGAGATCTAATCAATCCATCCTAAAAGAGATCAATCCTGGGTGTTCATTGGAAGGTCTGATGTTGAAGCTGAAACTCCAATACTTTGGCCACCTCGTGGGAAGGGTTGACTCATTGGAAAAGACCCTGATGCTGGGTAGGATTGGGGGCGGGAGGAGAAGGGGACGACAGAGGATGAGATGGTTGGGGGACATGGGTTTGGGTAGCCTCCGGGAGTTGGTGATGGACAGAGAGGCCTGGCGTGCTGCAGTTCATGGGGTCACAAAGAGTCGGACACGACTGAGCGACTGAACTGAACTGAACCCATTTCCTTAAAAATAGGAGTGAAATGGCCAGGAAATTATGTTGTTCTGCAGATAAGAAATTGGCATAACTACTCATCAACCGAATTAGTTGTTACAGCATCTATAGCAGTGAAGATGGGGGTGAAGTAATTTTGATGAAGTTTCATTTTTGAAAACATCTGTCAGGGCCAACTTGTTCTTCCTTTTTCTTCCCTTTTGAGTTGTGTGTGTGGAGTTTCTCCTAGTCAAGAATAAATTACTCCTGTTCAATTAAATTTATGAGCATTTATAACATGACTTTAGCTATCAGAGTCATTTTTCCATTCTTTATTATCTACACTATCCTTCTGTAAACTGAGTTCTCTATACTTTAAGGTTTAATTTTCCGTAGTATCATTGCAGCCCGATGACCAAGTTGGAGTTCACTTATTCCAGTTATCATTTGCTAATATGAATGGTGATAATCCATAAACCAATGGTCATAATTGCTGTGGTGTGTTTAGTCTTCTGGATGAACAATCTACTATCAATATAAACTTTAAAATTTTTCCTTTTGGGTCTTCCTTCACATTTGACCTGTTCTAAACTTCATGTTATTTTTTCATTTTTATCTATAGAGAAGATACAACTTCTTTATGGTGACATAAGTAGTTTATTGTTTGAATTTATTTTGAAAATATTATTGTGGTTTTAAATTATATTTAAAACATTAAGGAAGAAAAGATTTTTTACTGAATCTACAGGTAAGAAGAACTTCTTCAGTAACTTCTCTACATTAAGAGAATTTGCATTCTTTAAAATCATTTTGGAATTGACTCTTGGAAATGTAGCTTTGTTCAAAGGTTCATAGATACTTTATGATTGAAATTAAGCTAATAAAATATTTCTAATTGAATGTTGTCAGCACAGGTTTATGTTAAAAACAGTAGTCAAACATTTGTTCATTGTCTATAAATAGATTATGGAGTAAAAATTAAAAAGTATGTACTACTATACATTTTAAAAGTGAAAACATTTTTAGAACTTTTATAATTCATGTAAAAGCCTAATCCTTAGCAGTATCCTTAGGGATATATAAGAAATGGTATTTTTTTTATATATAAGATGAGGTGGTCTGCATTTTATGCGTCAAACATTTTTTAATGAAGTGTGCAGTGTCTTTTCATTTCTTACATTCTTTGACTGTTAAATATACAGATACAAATATGCATAGATACATACATAAATGTATACACACCTATATTATTTTTTTCTTTTAATTTAAAGACTTTCAGTCCTGATGGTCGTTGGTTAATAAGTGCGTCAATGGATTGTTCTGTTAGAACTTGGGACCTTCCATCTGGGTGGTGAGTTTTTAAATCCCTAACCGTATCAGAAGTTTCCTCAGTCATTGTCTTTACATGTGACTTTTACCTGTTGTTAATAGATTATGTACTTTTTGACTGTGACTATATATATATATATTTGGGGAATTTTCTAACCTGACTTACATTTTATCCTTGAATTGTGTTTGATCTCAAACACAGAGATTAGTGCTGAAAGAGATGATAGTGAGGAAATTCCAATCTCTTAGGTTCTCTATTCCTGCAAAATTGAGAAGTAGAAGTGAGTTGCATAACCTCACTTAAGAAAGCTCATTTGGCCTTTTTGATACTCCAGAGTAGAGATCATACTTTAGGACTGCAAACTTTTATTTTGAGCATTTTTTTGTGTATTTTGTTGTTGATACTGAATTAAGAGGTCAGAACCCTTGACTTTGTGTATATTATATATTTTCTGTCTCTAACATAATTCTTGAAAGAAGACATTTAGATACCTTAACATAATGGAAATGTGTGGCTTAAGATTTGGATAAAACCCAGCAGTGTTAAGAAACCTGTCATAGGTTGAAACTTGATACTAAATCAGCACTTGAAGAGAAAACGTTAATTCTGTTAAATAATTTGAACGGCAGACACAGAATAATTTGTGGGTAAAAATTATGTAGGAGTAGACACAATTTGCAGTCACTCAACAAAGAATGGCTTAGGCTGAGTGTGAAAGGAGTGATGGGAGGGGAACATACCTATGAGGAAAGAGAGAGGTGAGAAAGATGAGCGGGAAGGTAGTTCAGTCTTCAGGAATGTCGCCAAGTTAAGATCTGTCCAATTCTGTTCCTCTTGTTTCTCGGGAATTAGATAAGCTCACACCTGAAAGCAGTTTGACCTTTAGAAAGGAGAAACCCTACTGTCCTTATTTCCCTTCAAGTTTGATTCAGGAATGAGACACAGCTGTCTGTACAGCTTATGTACAGGATTTGGAATATGCACAGCAAAAGTGCCACTGATGGTCCAGCTCTAATAACTAGGCAGTGTTGTCCACAGGTGTGTCTCTTTTTTTACTTAAAGCCGAGTGAAGCAAAATAAATAATTAGTTGACTATCCTCCAGCTTCAAAAAGTTCACTCAAGTTGGTACTTCATTAATTAAAAACAAAAAAAACCTTTTTTTAAGGTACCATTAGAAATTTTGATCAGTCTTTTGTTTCTTGGACTTCTGTTTTATAACAGTAAGCGTTATAATTTGATTTGCTTTACCGTAGGAAAGTTGTGTAGGAAATAGAGTTGACACTTTGCCCTTTTCATTTTCCTTTTTAGTAGTTTTAGTTCACATCAGATGAGAGAGGGGGGGTTGATGTTCAGTAGTACTAAATAGTCAGGATGTTTTTTAAAAGTGGTAAGTTTTTTTTGGGAATGGAAGAAATAGGATCCGAAAGTAGCATTCAGAGCCACCAGTCTTTGACTCGGCATAAGGCTTTTTGCTGAATTTCTTATTTTAGTAAAAAGATGAACACATTTAAATCTGACCTGTTTTCAACTCTGGTGTCTTATTTTCAGTGAACACAGGCAGCTATAAGTGAAGACAGAGAAACCAGGCTGGGAGAGCACAAGAGTAAGGAATGAGTCATGTAGGGCCTGTTAAAGGAGATACAGTGATACCTGCACTGACTGGGCCAGAGTGTGTTTTTAATAAAGACACAAATAACTACCTCTTTGTTAAGATTGGAAGTGGAGCAAATGAGATCGTTGAAAAGCAGTCTCCCACGACTGCTGCTGCCAGTTTGCAGTTGATTCTTTCCATGGGCTTCTGGGCACTTCGAGTGCTTTTAGTTTTCATCTTGTCTCGTATTCTGTTAGGGAGGTACTGGTTTTAGTCCCGTTTCACAAATGAGGAAGTGGAGGCTCAAAAGTTAAGTGATTTGCCCAAGGCAGCCTAGTTTGTCAGTGAGATTTTGCTGTAGTTAGCATAAGAGAAAGAAGATTTTCTAGCAGTTGCGGCACCAGCCTTGCTTGGGCTGTTGTATGTTCTGAGGAGGGTTTGCTTTTCTTGATGTAGAAGACTTAGTAAGGATCATACAGCTGTAGGTAATCATTGGCTTTTTTTATTTCACTTCTTTTCTTAAGCAAAATTAGTATGACAAGCTTTGGGGATTCCTAGTTTCCTCTTCAGTAGGCAGTTTTATCATTTACATGACATGTGAAATATGTAGAGAATGAATACACTCGTTACAAAGGCTAAAAGGTGAAGCTGTGTATAAGTAGACCTTTGGTGTGGTAATATGCAGATGCAGCCATCTGGAATTAATTGTGTCTGTATAAAACAAATTTCATAGGTACTGAACTGTTTCCTGTAAAGTGGTTTTTTTAAGTGCTGAAAATTTTCTTCTGTTTGTAGGGTTCTCAGAGAAGCGAGGTTGAAATTTTTGTCCCTGAATTTATCTGTCATCTGCTACTATCTTTTATTTCTGGTTACTTTTAATCTCTTAAAGAGTTTAGATTGAACTCTTTACAGGATGAGAAAAATATAAAATTAAACAGTTTTAATAGAATTTTGCATTTTGTTCTATCTCATCCACCCAACCTTTGCTTTCTGAGCGGCATTACGTTAGAATAATTGGAATAGAATTTTTTTTGCATTTCCCACTGAGGCAAAACTCTCCGTTTGTTCTATTCATTGAGGTTTCCTTTGTAGAGTGATTCCATCACTTTGGAGATTGAACATCTAGACATTTTTACATTGGGTTAGAATATAATCAGAAGTGAGTTCATGTTACCTGTATGCACGGGACTTGGTGCTGAAAAATCTGACCCCTTACAATGAGGGTTTTTTTTTTTAACATTCTCTCAAAAAGCTTATAATTTACCTGGAACTTTTCATTTTGTAGGATTAGCAGGTGACTGTATGGTAGTTAGGTCTGGGATTAAACCTGTACACTTAGGCATTATGAGCTAATGTGGCCATGTAAAATATGCTGTGCATGTGGAAACCACCTTCCTCAATTTGATGCTTTTACATAATGGAAGGCCAGTCTACCCACACACAACAGCTGTGGAAACCACGTTGCACAGTGAATTTCCCAAAATAACTATAATGTCAACTAAAATAAATTTGCTCAAGCAGTAGATTTGTCTTTAACAGATAGACTCTGCACGTGTCAGGGAGTTCCATCCCTCACACACACTTCAGTGAGCAAGTATTAAGACAGAGATGGTGAGACCTAAAAGTCCTGAGTTCAGGCTTAGTCATCAGTGTACATTGAGATAGTGGTTCTTCTCTGGTTGTTTGCATTAAATGAATTAGATAATCTGACAGTCTCTGGTATATAGTAAGTGTTTAGCAAATGCCCTTCTCCCCAATTCGTGTGATCCCCCAAGCAGCTGTTCTTGTGCGTTTCCAAGGAACGGTTGAACAGAAATCAGATTATTAATCACATTTTTTCCCATAAGTGAGATTTTAAGTGTCAGTCATTGTCCTGCACACACTTTGGTTTGTTTGTAGTGCTGCTAATTTTAGTCTTGTCCTACTATTTAGTATGCATTACTTAAGGTTCATCATTGTTAATCACTCTGAACAAATTGAGAGAGATTTTATCGTGGACCGGTCCTTTCATCATTGCCTCCATCTTACCTGTGAGCCGCTCAGGGTGTTTGCCGTGAGCCCGCACTGGTAGTCATCTTCTGGGTGTGTGCGCTCTGTCAGGCTGCTGGGCCTTCAGTCTCTGCAGCGGTGTTCCCGAGCTTTTAGTGATGAAGTGTGCAGACTGCCTGGTGACAGGTATGTCTCTGTTACTGTCTACCTTGAGCATGTTTTTAAATCTTACTGGGCCTCATTTTTCTAACGGGTATAGTAAGGATGGATCTGCCTCACGGGGTTGCGAGGATTTAATGAGGAGTCACAAGTGCTCAGAATACTTCCTGGCATGGAACCCGGAAAAAAGTGTTAACTCCTGTTATTCTCTCTATTGAAATAATGTAACTAAGATTCTGAACTTCAGTCATTTTGCCATGCCTTCTCATGGATAATGTAATGGCTTCAGTGAATCAAGTAGTTTTTAAAGAAGCTCTTACTAAAACCAGTGGACTCCTCTTAAAGTACACAGAGTATTCGCACTCTGAGCCAGCCTGAGAAGCTTCGTCTGCAGCGTGCCCGTGTGTTAGGCCTTTTTGCTCCTTAAATTCGCCTTGTTTCGCTTCCCGCTGCCACCATCCTAATTCAGATCTTCCCTGCTTGTTAAATGACTGCTGCCATAATCTCGCTGTGCTTCCTACTCAAATATATTCTACATTCTGCTGCCAGATTTTCTTGTGAAAGTAAAGATTATACTGCCGTGTGCTCAAAAGCCTGTGATGGCTTTCCATTGATTAAAAGATAAAACAAACTCGGATGTTTGGTATTCAAGACTAAACTGCGTTCCTCACTGGACACAGCTCCCCCTTACCTTGCCTTCCACATTTCCTTCTCCCAGAAGGTGCTCTCTTGACCATCAGCATCCGTTGAATTCCTGCCTATTTGTACGGTTCGTGCCCATCTCACACACTGCTCTCTGAGGAGCCTGCTGTCAGTCTTCTTCTTGGGTGTCATCGCTCCCTTTTCCTCCTCAACTTTTCACAGTCCCTGCTCCCAGCTTTCTGAAGTATCCATGTGGACGGGTACCCCTAAACCGCTTTATGGTTATGCTGTATAGACTGAATTTCCTGTTTGCTGTATAGCATACAGTTACCTGTTTGAAAAGCAGAATTGCTCAAACTTTTTTTCCCCACTACTGTTCTCCTATGGTCATTTTATTACTTTCTTCTATTGCCTACCCCTTGTATTATCTTCATGGCATAACAAATGTGGGAGAGTGCTAATAATTTATTTTAAATGTGTGACATCTTTAGAATTGTTTCCAAACCTACCAAAATGGCATTCCAGAAAAACAGCATTGCCTCCTCTATTCTCCCTGTTATTGAGACTCTTTCTCCAATTAATTGATCTCTTTAGTGTTCTGGATCTTTCTCATTGAGGAGATTATTTTCCCATCATAGCTTAGTTGATAAAGCTCTTTGTTAGTGATGACTTTTTGGTGTTGGTGATTTAAAAGTAAAAAGCAAAAATTTTCTGCATCTCCAACCCTTGGTTCTTTTAGCAAAATTATGTGTTGTGACTTGTGTCCTTTTTAGTTGAGTTGCAGTCCTGTAACGTCTTGGTTCCTTTGTAGTCTTATAGACAGCTTTCTGTTGGACTCGGCTCCTCTTAACGTCACTATGTCCCCCACTGGAGACTTTCTGGCCACTTCCCATGTCGACCACCTTGGAATTTATCTGTGGTAAGTTCTTTCATACAGTTCTTTCTGGGGTAAGAAGAAAAAGGAAGATGATATTGTCAGATAATCATAGTTGCTAACATTGCCCTTCAGTTTTTTGGGGTTTTTTAACGTAAAATGGAAGTGCCACATAGTTCACCTTGAGTCTGCAGTTGAGTCGACTTCTGCCTGATGGTTTAGGTGGCTTCGCTCAAGTGTAGATTCTAAGCTACATGTTTGATTTTTATCTGTGACTTTCATTTCCAGAAAGGATAGTAATAGGGCTTTCCTGTAGCTCAGCTGGTAAAGAATCGGCCTGCAGTGCGGGAGACCTGGGTTTGATCCCCTGGGTTGGGACGATCCCCTGGAGAAGGGAAAGGCTACTCACTCCAGTATTCTGGCCTGGAGAATCCCATGGCCTGTATAGTCCATGGGGTCGAAAAGAGTTGGACATGTTTGATTTTTATTTGTTACCTGACATCTATTTGCAGAAAGGATAAGTGAGTTTAAAATTTAACTCTTTATTATTGAGGAAGAGATTAAAAAATGAATTCCTTTTTTACTTATAAGATTTTCTAATTGACTTTTTAGGATGTGAAAAGAAATTTAATATATAATAGAAATAGACTCTCGTCACCTTAATAAGCAGAATGGAGTATCTCCTGGAATCTTTGAGGCTTGAGCAATCAAGATAAGAGAAGAATGGTATTGTGGTACCTTAGCAACAGAGTATATAGTACAGCTGTTAATATAACTCAGAACCTGGTATTTCCAGTTTTTATTTTCCATTCCAGATTCATTATGGTACAGGAAACAGTCTGATTAGCCCACTTTGGGACCGATATCCACATCTAGATTAGTCAGTCAGATCCAAAGTCATGATGCAGGGTCAGGTAGCACTTAAAGGACCATTCTAGAGACTGGGGAATCCATGACTGTTCAGCAGCCCCAAAGATCTGATCAGCATAATCACTGTCAGACTTAATTCTCTGAGTCCATCTTTCTTTTCGTTGTAATTTCCTTAGATGAAGGTTGCCATTTGTCAAAGCAGTATAAATAAATGGATGTTATGCTACCTTATAAAAATATTATCCACTACTGATCTCTCAAGTACTTTTTTGTGCTACATTAAAAATAAAGTCTCTGTTCATAATACTTATGCACAGCTTTCTTGTGATGACATCTGTGACATGAGTCAAAGCATTTTGAAATTCATACTATTTTTGAGTTTTTTTTTTTTTAAACAAGTGATTGGAATCTGTAACCAAATTCAAGATCGTGGAGATTGCTACCAGTAATCAAAGTTTCTCTGAAAATATTTTTTATAAATTTTACAATATTGCTTATGTTTTTTATGTCTCAGGTCCAACATTTCCCTGTATTCAGTTGTTTCATTACGGCCACTTCCCACAGATTATGTTCCTTCAGTAGTGATGCTTCCTGGTACTTGTCAAACCCAAGGTAATCAAAAAACAGTAAAGTAATTTTTGAAGCATAGTATAATAAACCTAACATGCAGGATATTGCCACTGAAGGCAAAGTTTAATGCACTCGATCACAATATTTTTTTATCTTAATGAAGTATTTTGAATGACTTTATGAATCTTTGTATAAACAAAGACATAATTGATGGAGAATTCATGTGAAACAGTGGAGAAATGTTTTGAGTCTGGCAATGGAAATTGTACTTAATATGAGAAAATAAGAAAATGAATAGAGTTTACAAGGTTATATTGAGTGAACATGTTACAAAATACTAATGGATTTGAAGTTAATTAAGTTGCTTTTATATGACAAAAATTTCAGCATTAATTTGTTTTACTTGAAAATTTTTTTGTTTTAAGATGTAGAATTATCGGAAGAAACCGTAGAAGCAAGTGATGAGATGATAGAGTATGACTCCCCAGAGCAGCTGGATGAGCAGTTGGTGACTCTGTCGCTCCTTCCTGAATCCCGCTGGAAAAACCTTCTTAATCTTGATGTTATTAAGGTAATACTACAGTGCACTTAATATTGGCCCCTGAAGATATATTCCAAAAGTATTTTCTTTAATAGAGATAGCTTCCCTTCCTTGGAGGTCTTTAGGTGGAGTAGTTAATGCCTAAGATAGTAAAGCAAATACTATTTAGCTGAATGGTATTTAGTCTAGTATTATTACAAGACTTTCTCGATGTATATATATCTACCTTGAGAGCACTCAAGGACCTTCAAATACAGCGGTAGGGTAGCCTGCAACTACAGAGCTATCGGAGATCGGGCGTGTTAAGACTAGCCTAATCTCACTGAACTTCTGAAATGAGGGGGAAAGTCGTCGTAATCTGCGATGCTTCTGTCTCTAGACATCTGGAGACTAGAATACTTCCGCTGCTCTTTCTAAAATTAAACTTCAGTCATCTTTATCATACTACACCCTGCTCTGTCAGCTACAGGAAGGTTTGCTTTTGGGTTCTGGCACATAAATTAATATGAACCAGGAAGTAGATAGTGTCCTGAGATAATAGTAGTGGAAAATAACTTAGCCCTTTGTCCTTGAGGAGTTTACAGTTTTGCATGAGAAATGGACAGTTATGGTATGAATTAATGTGTTTCAAAGCATGTTTCATGACCCCTATTTGTGAGTATAGAAAGCAACTGAAAGGTACAGACTAGAAAATTTCAGATTATCTTCTGAGAATTAGGGTAAGTTTTGTTTTATGAAACTCAACTTGCTTAGATATATACATACAGTCAGGCATCCTTGGTAGCTGAGCTGGTAAAGAAGCTGCCTGCAATCCGGTTCAATTCCTGGGTTGGGAAGATCCCCTGGATGAGAGACAGGCTACCCACTTGAGTAATCATGGTCTTCCCTGATGGTTCAGATGGTAAAGAATCCGCCTGCAATGCAGGAGACCCGGGTTCAATTCCTAGGTTGGGAAGATCCCCTCGAGGAGGGCATGGCAAGCCACTTGAGAATTCTTGCCTGGAGAACCTCATGGACAGAGGAGCCTGGCAGGCTGTCGTCCAGGGGGTTGCAGAGTTGGACACGACTGAGCAGCTAAGCACAGCACCAAGCACACAGTCACTCGAGGTTGTGTGTGTACTAAGTCACATTATGGGCTGGCATAGATAGCTATGACACGCTGTCCTCACTATTTTTGTAAGTAGTAAATGAGCACCAGAAAAGACATACATATCTCGGGTAAGAAAAGAGAGAAGTTTTCACGTGTTCGTTTGACTCAAAATTTGAAAGTGGTCCTTTTTAGTTGCTCACCTTTTGAAAGATTGGGCTTCAGTATAAAGGTATGTTGTTTCGATACATGGTTATATGGTCTACTCTTATCAACTGTAAAGGAAGTAGTTTATGGAATGGCTTTAAAAGCAATACATTAAAAAGTACAAGTAGGTGAGTGTGGGGGAGCAATTAGAATAATGCCCAATTCATTGAGCTGCATTTGGTGGCACTCTTCTTGCTAAGATACTTTGTTCTGCATAAAAATACAGAGAAATGTGAATGAATGCTCTTTTAACACCTCCAGTATTTTAATTTCCTTCTGAATGAAAGAAATTAGAATTGTTATTTTTGTCCTGTGGTTAACTTTTATACTTATGGTTTCCTTTATGAAATTAGTGATTTCCAGAGCCCTGTGGAACTTCTCCAAGGCCTTTGGTTTTTATTTACAACTCAGTGACTGCTTTCTAACTCCAGAACAGTGAGTGAGGAAGGGTGACTGACCGTATTGTAGTTTCCCCATCACAAAGAAGGCTGCGCTGACGCTGCTGTGGGCCGTGCTTTGTTTGACTTTGTTTTATGCTGTGGCTCCAGGAGGCCACAAATATCTCTGACTTTCTTTCAAAAAGCTAATCTCCCCACAGTTCCTAAAGAATGGAAGAGGAGTAGGGTAAGGTAAAATTGTGAGACTTCTTAAGAGTCCATCAAATTCTCTTGAGATAGTGATATGTAACAGGGTAGTCACCAAAATTGAATTCTGTCAGTGGGAATTCCAGTGGAATTTTTGTGATAGAATTTTGCTGACGCTTGAAATAGTTTACGAAGGAGTGATAGTATTCTCTTGCTTTTTAAAAACACAAAGTACTAAGGAAAAATAAAAATTCCAATAAAATAGAAGAATTAGGGCCATGCTTTACACCTACACACAAAATTTTCTAAATAACTTTTAATGGCAGAGACTCCCTCTGGCTCCAGATTTCTTTTGGAGAAGAGAAATTTGAAAAACTGTTGAGCATTTATATAAACTTTGCTTTCTAGCCCATCTTGTATTTCAGTGTAAAAGAAGTTCAAAATTGCTTGTTACTTCTTCACCTAAATATTCATGTTTCAGGAAAATGAGCTGTTTTTGCCTCAGAGCTTCCCCTGAGCCCCGTCATTCTCCTTTTGCCTGATCAGCAGGAGGACTGGAGGTGTGCCCCGGGAGGCCCAGTTTAAGGACACCTGTGCTGTACTGGTTGTTTGGGACTGCATTTCAGTACCCTAATCTGAATTTCATGCTTTTTATTGATTTATTTTTTCACTTTGGGGGCTTTTTAAAAATTAAGTGGGAATTAAATGTTAGGAACTGTTGGCAAGATAATTACTAGTCTTTTTTTCCTTTTCTCATTTTTCTCAATTAGAAAAAGAATAAACCAAAGGAACCACCCAAAGTACCCAAATCAGCACCATTTTTTATTCCAACTGTTCCTGGTCTTGTACCCAGATATGCTGCACCTGAACAAAATAATGATCCTCAACAGGTGAGAACCAAATTAGAGGGAGCATTCTAGGTACATGGGGTGTGTATTGTATGTTGTACATTTGTAGTTTTAACCAAGACCCAGTTTTATAGATACAGAGTAAATTAATGATAGCTTTTATTTATAAACTATAAAATTTTTGTTACATTTGTGGTTTTTGATAACGTATTTGTTTTTAAGTCCAAAGTGGTAAATCTTGGAATTTTGGCTCAAAAATCGGATTTCTGCTTGAAACTTGAGGAAGGACTGGTAAATAATAAATGTAAGTTAAATTATAAAATATTTTACCAAGTATTTCAGCTTATTATGTTACTTTATATGAAGAGAATTGAGCGAAATATTAGCAGATCTCTCAGTAGTGGAAAGTAAAAGCCAAAAGGATTGAACTCTTGGTTTTAATCTGAAGTAAGTTTTGCTTTGTTTACAGTAAATGAGTGACTGTACACTCAGATGTTAAGATGATAATAATCTTTTGAGAGCCTTTCATTCTTTCTGTATGGAAAATTGGAATTTTCTTTTTTGCTTTTCTTTTTATTTACAAGTGCAGTTTGCAGTGTAGTTTGCAATAGACTTTTGTCTTAGGTAATTTCAGATATTACCAAATTATCACACAAAAAGGCTTTTTAAAAAAATTGAGTGTTTTAATTTAAATTTTGACAGCTACAATGTGTAGCTGATAATGATAATGAGAGCTGTAAGCAATTAACAGAATTGCAGTTATTCTCCCGTTTGACTTACCCGCTTGTCTTCTGACCCAGTTGTTTTTGTTTTCATGCCAGTATCACTTGAGTGCACGTTGGCAAAAGTCAAAGAATGGTACTTGTATTGATAGCTGAGTAGCAGGATTACAAAAGGAGTAACTTGTTATATTGATGGGAGAACAAAGAAGAGAAGCACTATTATTTAGTATCTACTGAAAAACAAAATGTATCAGACTCTTGTCAATGGTATTTTCTTTTGCAAAAAGCTAAAAGCATAGGCATTGCCATTGTAATATCAAATGCCTTATGTACGTGTATAGAATATGTTTTCATGGGATGTATATGAAACAAGAGCGCTTGCTTCTAGGGAAGGTAGATTCATGGTGAATAAGGTGGAGTCTTTTCCCACGTGTTTCTGTGGTGTTAATGTTTGTTAATGATCAAGTGATACTTTTATTATTTTTATAAACAATACAAAAATAAATTCCCTCACCTCATCTTATTCTCAGTAGCAAATACTATAACTTGGTGTATACGTCTATAGCCTTCTTATATTGGATTTGTTCTGACTGATTTATAAGCATGTTCAAATGTCCAGTGCTAAGTGTTAATTAGATTTTAACAGCTTTAATGGAAAGAAATTGCTAAAAATGCAAATTTAAATATATGTTGGGTTTGAAATGAAAACTAGTTTCTTAAATGATTGTCGGTAGTAACTGGATTCTTATTAAAACAATGTAGATGAAGCTGCTGTTAACCTTCTGAAAGAATTAGGCCCATCAGGAATTGAAACAGAGCTTCGAAGTTTGTCTCCTGATTGTGGTGGTTCAGTAGACGTTATGAAGAGCTTCTTGAAGATGATTGGGATGATGTTGGACAGAAAGCGTGATTTTGAGTTGGCCCAGGCATACCTTGCCCTGTTTCTGAAGGTAAGTCTAGGCATGTGAGACAGCACTTCACAGCTTGCCCTCCTCTAGAGTAGCGTTGTCTGATAGAAATGTCTGCAGAGATGGAAACATTCTATATCCACACTTCACTGTGTGTGGCTGCCAAGCACTTGAATCGTGGCTGATGTGACTGAGAAACTTGAGTTTTCATTTTATAGAAATGTAATGAATCCCAACAGCTCCCTGTGCCTGGTGCCCACCATACTGGACAGCTGGACGGGACAGCAGCTCGCCATGTTCTCTGTTGACTTCTGTTGTTTAGCTCGGCCCAATTTTGACTCAATCCCCTGACTTCTGTGTCATCCATTTGATCAGTATATTAACCTATTAACTTTTTTATTTGGTTACATTTTGGCAGGGTTTTGTTAATCATGAAAAAAGTAACGTTTACTTCTGTCCTGGTTGAGGGAGTTTCAAATGATTTGACAATAACAGAGTTGCTTTTATGACGAATATAACGGAAATCGCATGTTTACTTCACTGCTAGAACATTGAAGGAGGCAGACGATGCTGATTTTCAGTACTAGCAGATAGCAGATAGATTCTTCATTTATCTCGTAAATATCTAAAAAAGTTTTCACTTAATTATTTAAAATTATTTAAAAAGTAGATTTATAGATGGTAGTATGTAGGATAAAAAATTAGAAATGCTGCAAATTGTTCCTGTATTTTTTCCCAAATTTACCATAGTTGTGCATTTAGACTTAGGACTTTGTTTCCTAAGTGTATCAGGACTCTCCTTACCTAGAGGAGAGTCATCACTTCACTTTTACTGGGAGAGCGACAGGACCATGAAGACCCATCATAGAGGAGAGGGAGACGTGAGGTTGTAAAAAACCAGCCTTTAAGAAAAAAATTGGGAATAGTATCTTCTGAGGTTCCTTGTAAAACAGTTAAATCCAGGATAAACAAAATTTTACTTTTCTTAAATTAAATGTTCAACTATCATTTTTCTTTTCAGTTGCACCTGAAAATGCTTCCTTCAGAGCCAATACTTCTGGAAGAAATGACAAAGTTGTCGTCCCAGTTAGAAGAAAACTGGATCCATTTACAGTCACTCTTTAATCAAAGCATGTGTATTTTAAATTATATTAAGAGTGCTTTGTTGTAGAAAAAAGTTAGGTAACTAAATCAAAGACTTTTATATTAAAGAGGGTGAATTTAACTCATACCCTTGTTCTCCGAGTTTCAGTGTGAAAGGAAGATAAATGCCACCACTACTGACTAGTCAGTCACTGTGACTCCACTTTAAATGCTGAATACTTTCTTGAAATAAAATTATACCTATCTTTTGTTTTAAAGATGTGAAGAATCTTCTCAAATGATATATTTCTGAGTCTCTTCATTAGTTACTTGGATATGACTTCTTTTGAATTGTCATCACCAAGCTTGTGTTTTTTGAATGTTTGTAACATACTGAGGTATGCTGGGTCTCATGTAAATTATTGCCAAGTTAAACCGAAGTTAAAAGTGATACATAGTTTAAAAAGTGCCTTCATCTTCTGAGGTAAAGGGCGTGTCTTTCCTTGGTGGCCTTTGATGAAAACAGTTAGAGCTGGAAGGCGTGTCAGCGCCACCCTCTTGCAGAAGAGGAAACTGCTGAGGTCCACCCAGGATCTCAGTGACAGATCCAGATTTTTCTAACACTGGCCTACTCCTCTCTCCATTGTACCCTTTCTAAAGGAACTTATTTTTTTTTAATATGACAGGTGCTTTCACAAGGCAACTTGCTATAGGAGGCGGTCGAACAGATACCTGGAATGGGTGAGGGAAATTCCAGATTCCATTAAGATAGCCTTCAAAGGTCTTTCTTCCCCACCGATGACCTTTTTATTTCAAAAGAAACTGCTGACTACATTTTTCGGTCATAACCATTGTGAAACCATAGCGCTCTGGCACTTGTCCCTTTTTTCATCATCGTTGTTTCTGTAGTTCAAGACTTCAGCAATATGTCAATTAATAATAAGCAATTCTTAAAAGCTTATTTTAAGAATAAAATAAATTAATATAAAAAGTTCAAACTTTTTATAGTCAAAAGTAGTGTCATTCATAAAATTCAGCTGCTTGTATCTGAATGCCAGTACCACTCTAATTAGGATATAGCTTTACAAAATAATCTCCGAAGGTGTAGTCCTCACAAGAAGCTGATCAATAATAACTTTAGTTATCAAAATGTTTTTGTTTAATGGTAAACTGTTAGAATTATTAATAGTAGAATTATTAGTAGTAAACTGCTAAGGAAATAAGCCAGTACTGTTTTGTACTTTGTTCTTTTAGAAATGTATATAAACTTAATAAAGCCATTGACTTAAATGTGAATAATGACTTAAGTTCTAACTTTAAAAACTGTATTTCCCCTTGCCCCAAATACTATATTCTAAAGATATGGCAAAATTTCAGTGAATAGTTATGTACCATGTGAAGATTGTACAGGTCTCCTGCATTGCAGGTGGATTCTTTATTGTCTGAGCTACAAGGGAAGCCCAAGAATACCGGAGTGGGTAGCCTATCCCTTCTACAGGGGATCTTCCTGACCCAGGGAGTGAACTGGGGTCTCCTGCATTGCAGGCAGATTCTTTACCAGCTGAGCTACCAGGGAAGCCCTAATTAAAACTTAAGTTCTAACTTTAAAAACTGTGTTTCCCCTTGCCCCAAATACTATATTCTAAAGATATGGCAAAATTTCAGTATACAGTTATGTACCATGTGAAGATTGTAAATATCTGAAACAATAATAAGAGTTCTAAACTGAAATTGTATTACTATGACAAATCTTGAACTTTCTTTTTCAAATGAAAATACAGGAGTTCAGTATATTGTTTTTATTGGAGATAGCTTTAGATAGTATTAAAGCATCATCTTGGCAGGTAATCTTCCGGAATTTTCCTGTACTTTGCCACCAAAGGAAAATTTTTTGTGTCTTGTTTTTTCTTAAATGTATCACTTTGTGCATGCTGCTTTTTCTTTACCTTTTAAATTGCAAATGTAGTACAGGACTGCATTTTACTTGTAAAAACATCAGTCTGTTTTTGATTAACACTCAATCCCAATACCTTCCCTAGAAGTAGCAATTGTTAACTTTCCATTTAGTCACTTCCATGTTTTCTGTGAATGTATCTACATGTAATTGCTACAAGAAATGTATAGCTTCAGTTTTTACACAGATATATGTATATCACTCTGCAACTTTTCTACGTGGTCTCTTTGAGTATAATCTCACCTAATCTTACCTGCTGATTTTTGTATAGTGTTCCACAACCTACTGAGCCTCTAATGGACACTAGGGTAGTTTACTCCTTTTTTTTCTATTTTCAAACAGTGCTAAAAGAGTATCATCTTGTATGACTCTATGGGCATGTAAGGATTTCTCTATTGTATGCTTAAGCTTTGACTTGCTGAGCCAGAGTTAGGCAGATTTAAAGAGATACTTCATTTGGCTTCCAAAATGGCTGTTAGCAGTTTAAAGTTTCTCCTCAGCATTGAATAGAGAGTACCTGCTCTCCATATAATTCAGGACATTTGATTTTTGATTAAATTTTTTTTAATTTATAGGTGAAGAATTATTGTTTATGTTTAGGAAAAACCTGACACTAGTAAAGATGGACATCTTTTCATGTATTTACTTTAGACATGTGAATTGCCTTTTGCCAACACTGCTTATTTTTCTGTGAATGATTTGTCTTTTTATCTCATGGATTAGTTAGGAGTTTTTCATGTAGCTTGGATATAGGTATTAGTCTTTTACATCTGTTTCAGTGTTTTCTCCCAGTTGGTCACTTGTCTTTAGTTTTCCTTTTGGTGTATTTTTTAAACAGATGTCTTATATTTATATATAGTTAAATTGATAAATATTTTTATGACTTTTATTTTAAAATATAGAGCATGTTCTGTTTTTTCTTCTAAGTTAATTATCTATGTATCCAGATCTCCATTTGGAATTAATTTCTGTGAAGAGTGCAAGGTACAGAGCTATTTTTATTCAAAAGTCCAAAAACTATTTGTTGAAATCCATTCTTCCTGATTTGGGATGCTGTTTTATTATGTGTTAAATTCTCTTAATTAAGGCATTTAATTTTCCTAATAAATAATGCATTGTTTAAATTACAGTTTTAGGTATGTTTTCAGAAATGGTAGGGGTGATGCATTCCTAATGTTTTTCAGAAATTTCTTGGCTGTTGAGCATCTTTGTGAAGTTTTGACTTTATTCGCAGTACATTTATACCACTGTCTTGGAGAGGATTACAGTCGACCCTTAGGCAGGAGGTTAGGGGTGCCACCTTTCATGCAGTCACATCTGAGTATCATTTATAGTCGGCTCTCCATACTTGTGGTTCCTCTGTATCCATTGGTTCTGCATCTGTACTACATGATCTGAATTCAGCCAACTGCAGATTGTACATACTTGAAAAAAAAAAGTATAAGTGGACCACACAGTTCAAACCTGTGTTGTGTTGTTCAAGGGTCAACCCTGCAATAATATTTCTCTACTGTTGCAGGGTTGACCCTTAAAAAACACAGGTTTGAACTGTGTGGTCCACTTATTCTTGGGCTTCCATGTGGCTCAACTGGTAAAGAATCCGCCTGCAATGCGGGAGACCTGGGTTTGATCCCTGGGTTGGGAAGATCCCCTGGAGAAGGGAAAGGCTACCTACTCCAGTATTCTGACCTGGAGAATGCCGTGGACTGTATAGACCATGGTGTCACAAAGAGTCAGACACGACTTAGCAACTTTCACTTTTCACTTGAAAACAATCTGTGTTTTCATTAAACCAGGAGTGGTCTTCTCTTAATTTAAAAAGATTTCTTTATATAATTATACACTTTTTGACAGATTTATTTCTGGGGATTTTATTTTCATTGCTATAGTGAAATATGTCTTTTTTCTAATGTATTTTAAATTGATTATTGCTGTCCTGGTAAAAGCAATTTGCTTTTTATACGGTGATCTTTTATGACACTGCAGAACTCTTAAAAGTTTGTCAGTATAGATTTAGGCAATCCAAGAGAATCCCATCTTCTGCAATTGATGAGCCTTTGCTTTTTTCATCCAGTATTCATATTTCAGGCCTTGCCAGGTGGTACAGTGGTGAAGAATTTGCTTGCCAATGCAGGAGATGAAAGAGACATGAGTTCCATCCCTAGGTCAGGAAGATCCCCTGGTGTAGGAAATGGTAACCTGCTCAAGTATTCTTGCCTGGAAAATTCCACAGGCAGAGGAGCCTGATGGGCTACAGTCCATGGGATCACAAAGAGTTCGACATGACTGAGCACACACATTCATATTTCACTTAGCTGTTTTTAGTTAGAATTGCTTTAGCAATCCATCACAGAATGTTGGATACTAGCAGTGCTTAGAGATTTTTGTGTTGGTGTAGTTATTGACTTCAGTGGAAATGCTTTTACTGTTCCACCATTAAGGATAATATATGCTCTGAACTTCTGGTAGATAGCCTTGGTTAAGTTCTGCTACTTAAAAATATTTAGACTAGAGGTAAATATTATATGATTATACAGTAGAAGTGACAAATAGATTCAAGGGATTAGATACAATAGACAGAGTGCCTGAAGAACTATGGACGGAGGTTCATGACATTGTACCCGAGGCAGTGATCAAGACCATCCCCAAGCAAAAGAAATGCAAAAAAAAAAAGTGGTTGTCTGAGGACTTACAAATTGCTGAGGAAAGAAGAGAAGCTAAAGGCAAAGGAGAAAAGGAAAGATATACCCATTTGAATGCAGAGTTCCAAAGAATAGCAAGGAGAGATAAGAAAGCCTTCCTCAGTGATCAGTGCAAAGAAATAAGAGGAAAACAATAGACTGGGAAAGACTCGAGTCTCCCAAGGGAACATTTCATGCAAAGAAGGGCTCAGTAAAGGGCAGAAATGGTATGGACCTAACAGAAGCAGTAGATAATTAAGAAGAGGTGGCAAGAATACACACAACTGTACAAAAAAGATCTTCACAACCCAGATAATCATGGTGTGATCACTCACCTAGAGCCAGATATCCTGGAATGTGAAGTCAAGTGGGCCTTAGGAAGCATCACTATGAACAAAGCTAGTGGAGGTGATGGAGTTCCAGTTGAGCTATTTCAAATCCTCAAAGATGCTGCTGTGAAAGTGCTGCACTCAATATGCCAGCAAATTTGGAAAACTCAGCAGTGGCCACAGGACTGGAAAAGGTCAGTTTTCATTCCAATCCCAAAGAAAGGCAATGCCACAGAGTGCTCAAACTACCACACAATTGCACTCATCTCACATGCTAGCAAAGTAATGCTCAAAATTCTCCAAGCCAGGCTTCAACAATATGTGAACCGTGAACTTGAGAGTGTTCAAGCTGATTTTAGAAAAGGCAGAGGAACCAGAGATCAAATTGCTAACATACGCTGGATCATCAAAAAAAGCAAGAGAGTTCCAGAAAAACATCTATTTCTGCTTTATTGACTATGCCAAAGCCTTTGACTGTGTGGATCACTATAAACTGTGGAAAATTCTTAAAGAGATGGGAATACCAGACCACCACACCTGCCTCGTGAGAAATCTGTATGCAGGTCAGGAAGCAACAGTTAGAACTGGACATGGAACAACAGACTGGTTCCAAATAGGAAAAGGAGTATGTCACAGCTGTATATTGTCACCCTGCTTATTTAATTTATATGCAAAGTACATCATGAGAAACGCTGGGCTGGATGAAGCACAAGATGAAATCCAGATTGCTGGGAGAAATATCAATAACCTCAGATATGCAGATGACACCACCCTTATGGCAGAAAGTGAAGAAGAACTAAAGAGCCTCTTGATGAAAGTGAAAGAGGAGAGTGAAAATGTTGACTTAAAGCTCAATATTCATAAAACTAAGATCATGGCATCTGGCCCCATTACTTAATGGTAAAAAGATGGGGAAACAGTGGAAACAGCGACAGACTTTATTTTTATGGACTCCAAAATCACTGCAGATGGTGATGGCAGCCATGAAATTAAGATGCTTGCTCCTTGGAAGAAAAGGTATGACCAACCTAGACAGCATATTAAAAAGTGGAGACATTACCTTGTCAACAAGTCCGTCTAGTCAAGGGTATGGTTTTTCCAGTAGTCATGTATGGATGTGAGAGTTGGGCTATAAAGAAAGCTGAGCGCCAAAGAATTGATGCTTTTGAACTGTGGTGTTGGAGAAGGCTCTTTGAGAGTCCCTTGGACTGCAAGGAGATCCAACCAGTCCATCCTAAGGGAAATCAGTCCTGAATATTCATTGGAAGGACTGATGTTGAAGCTGAAACTCTAATACTTTGGCCACCTGATGGGAAGAACTGACTCATTTGAGAAGACCCTGATGCTGGGAAAGATTGAAGGCAGGAGGAGAAGGGGAAAACAGAGGATGAGATGGTTGGATGGCATCACCGATTCAGTGGACGTGAGTTTGAGTAAACTCTGGGAGCTGGAGTCCTTGGAAAGGAGAAGGGAATGGATTGAACCACTATTTTCCACTGGCTTTCATTCACTAGAAAAGAAAGACTTGGTAGAAAATTTGAACATGTAATCCCACTGAACATGTATTCAAACGAGCCTAATGCAAAAGAGACCGAGATACTTTTTATTTGGTAAATCTGTTTCCCCCACCCCCCAAATCAGTGGCATGAGGGTTTAGGATGAATTTAGTCTGTTATATAAAAAAATTCTGTAGGGATTTTTTTCAGTGTCTGTACTGTAGGCTGAATTTCCAATTCCAATTATGCTAATTACCAATTCCAGCTGAATTCTACTAAACATCTCTAAAGAAGTACACAGAATATTCAGTATTTAGTTTTCATCTACACCAAAGACATGCAGATAGCTGATTTAATGTTCATGGGAAAAAATAATGGTGTAAACCCTAGACAAATAATTGTTAGCAATATTGTCTATTTGCAAACGCAGCCAGGAATGTATATTTCAAATCAAAAGGTTTTGTTACCGTTTTAATTTTTTCCACTGTCTCTGACTAACCAGTCTTTACAACTTATTTATTTTGGCTCTTCTTCCCTATCTGAACTTTCCAAGCCTGGCGTCTATCCCGTAATTCTGGCTTTGTTTCCTCATTTGTGACCACACCCTACTCTCTATAGAGGAAATAGTATGCAAGCACAGTGGCCGAATTAGTGGCAGGTGTGAGCATTTTCCAGCCCGAATTCAGTTCACCGTCTGAATTGAGTCTCTAATAAGCAGTATAATACACAAAAAGGTGACAGCCTCCCATCTAGCAGTGTTTCCACTCCTTTCTCCAGCCACTGACTTACTCATTCTGCTTCATCGAAAGCTACTTACCTAGTGCCCATGCTCTGAGGTGCTGTTTTATGCTCTTGAAATACTATAGAAAACAAAACATACATGGACTCTTGTGGAGCTGTTTTAAAACTCATCCTTTCATACTCTGCTGGTGGCCATTTTCTTTTGCTCTCGTGTGTGCAAACACACACCAAACCGTTTCCGCACCCTCAGACTTCGCAAAACCAGTAGCTACGGATTTGTTTTGAATGCGCATGTGCGTGCGTGCGCCCTGCATACGCGCCTGCGTGCGTGCCTGCGTATGCTGCGTACGTGCCTGCAGACAAGGTTTCTAGTACTTCTAAACGTGCGCCGTGCCTGCGTGAGAGGAAGTACGACGTGAGGAAGCGTGTGCTTGTTGTTTCGCTGCCATTCTTTTCCAAGAGAATTTGGTTATAACTTAGAAAAGCAAGCCACGTGAGAGAGAAATAACTTAAAAAAAGAAAACAAAACACTTTTTTCCTCAGAAGGCACCACCTGTCCGTTCTGTGAAGGGAGGCAACGGGTTGGTGCTCGATGACGACCTTTGGGGGAGCAGAAGCGAGGCGTCACCCCGCGCCTGTGACGAGGCTCCTGGATCCGAGGGCCGAGTTCCGGGGGCTGGGGTGCCCGCGCCAGCTCCTGGCACAGTGGACACGTTCCGGCTCGACGGAAAGGCGGAGGCGGGGACGGAGGTGAGATGAAGTCACTGCGACAGCCGGGGCTGTAACCGGCGAGGATGCAGACGCACGTGGGCACGTGTGCTTCCCTCAGTCCGCCCTGTTCCCTTTCCTCAGTGCTTCTTACAGAATCCTGTGTGGGGTTCGACAGAGTGTTGGGGATACCGACGCAAACGAGACAAGGTGCCCGACCCCAAAACTCCAACGAGATGAGCCGCACAGGAGGAGCGCCTCTGCCTCTGTGGAGCCAGGAGAGACTGCATGGAGAGGACAGCTGTCAGGAGAGCTTAAAAGACAGGTGGGTGGCCAGGGGGCTGGTGGGTAGAGAGAGGCAAGAATTCAGGAACCCGGGGCAGAGAAAAAGGCAGGGGTGACTAAAGGCATGCTCTGTGTTACCTCCGGGGTGTGTGGAGGCCACTGGTCCTTGAACTGGGTGTGAAGGAAGGGAAGTTTTTTGTGATGTTTTATGTATTTAACTTAAAGTTACACAAAATCGGATAAAAAATTAGCGTTGATTCTGGGTGTTGGTATGTTTGCATTTCAGTATTCTTTGTATTTAGGGTTTTTTTTTTTTTCTTCTCTTTTTTACTTTTCATTTAGTTTTTCAGATAAAATTTATATATATATATACACACACACATATATACACATATACAAATAGATAGATAGCTTGTCATCCATCCGTCCAAACGTGCATACATCCTATTATCTGCATGTATCCTATGTGACTGGCCAGAATTGCATTTCATCCTGGAAGCGACCCCTGTACAACTGTGCTTTCTGCCCAAGCACTGGACCTTCCCCCAAACCTCCAAACTTGACTGATGACACTCACTTTAGAAATGCAAGTCTGTAGCATTGGCTCTTTGAGAGGAAGTGATACTCTCCAGGTCCTGTCTTCTCCTACACTTGGCTAAGCCTCTTTACTAAATGGCACAAAAAGACAATAACCATACCTTATCTTCCTTCTGAACTCAGAAAAGGAGATAGCTGAAACAAGGGGGAAGGGGGCGACAGAGGATGAGAGGCATCACTGACTGGACTTCAGTTTGAGCCAACTCAGGGGATTATCGACTTGGACACGACTTAACGACTGAACAACAAGTATCACTTGACACTAATTTTATCTTTAAAAAATACTGAGCCTTAAAAGATTATTCTTTTTTGAAACAAAAGGTTTACAGTTTTTATGTAGCAAGACCCATGAACAAATAACATTGCCCAGAGACACTTAGGGTAAATTTGGATCTTATGGGAAAGTGTCTCTCATTGTTTTCCCTTATCTTCAGAGTGTTCCGCCTGGTTGGGTTCCTCCTCTTCTGCTCACATGCCAGTTCTGTTCTCATGGCTCTGCCTCTGTTTGTGCTGTTGCCTTCAGCTGAACTTCCAAATTTGGTATAAAGTCTATTTCAGTGTTGTGCACACAACAGGTGTACAGTAAATACCTAATTCTGTGCTTTTCATAGAGTGATACAGTTGCCTGGGGATTCCTGAAATCCTTTCAGAGGATCAGCAAAATATTATGAAAAACTATTTTCATAATAAGACTCAGGAGTTAATTGACTCTTTTTGATCTCAGCATTTCAAATACAGGAAATATTAATAGATATGATCTATATAACCAAATCTTGAGATGGGGCTTAATAGTTTTTCAGAGTGAAGAAGTCCTGAGACCAAAAATGCTGAAAATTACTGCCCTAATTAATTGGCTAAAGATTAATTACATAATCTCACCAAGAAATGCTAGCATATACTATTCAATAAGCTATGCTCATATCTGGAAATGCCTTAAAACCTGATTTTCCAAGATACGGAATATAAGTCAGTACTACTCTTAGATTCTCTGAGAGGGCCAGTGGGACCAGGGCAGCACTCACATTTTGAGGGCCCATTTGGTGTCAGATTTAGTTGGAATCAGTGGTCTGTTGAGTTCAGTGAGGACTAGATGGCAGACTTTAGGCTAAGACAATGAAGTGATAAATCAAGAATGTTTAAACTGTTGAGATAATGAAATGTATCAGCCCAGGTGTTTAGAATCAGTTTCAGCTATTTTCAATAGAAAAAAAAATTTGTACAAACCTTATGTGGCCTGTGTGGTTAAGAAGATGTCCAGATCACCCCAAGTCACTTGCATGGCCAGCCCTGGGTGTTGGGTGTCTCTGGTACCACCGAAGACTGCGGATCTTGGCCACCACTGTTACTGAAATGGATTCTGTACAGTACCTCCTCCACAGCAGTGACTTCCAATTCATATTGTAGGCATATACTATGTGGGCACATCCAGTTGGAACAGTCTAAGGCTCATGCCTGTACCCAAGTCACAAGAGAGGCCAAGAGAGTGAGGTTTTGGATTCTGTGTTGGGAATTCAGAGACTTTTAAGTGGGAAATCCTCCAAACATGGAATTTTGAGGCAATAATTGGAGTGAAAAGTAGGAATGATATTCCCGTAGTTCTTCCGTTGGCTGTCCAACACACACCCTTCTTCCTAGCAACAGTAACAAAATATTGTCTTTCATGCAGATAAAAACACACTCATCCTTTCCCCTAAGTAGAGAAATAATTATCTATTAGTTAAAAATGACTTTAGGATTAAGCAACAGAAAATCCCAACTAACTATATTAGGAACAAATGGGGACTTACTTTTCTCATACATCAAGATGTCTAGAGATAGGCAGTTTTTCCACATTCGTTCAATTATTCAGTGATGCTGTAAAGGATATAATGTTTTCTTTTCCAATACCAAGCTCTCAAAATTTATTAGAATGAATATACAAAAAAGTAGAAGGATATAGTAGAACTGAGGGCTTCCCTGGTGGCTCAGGCAATAAAGAATTCACCTGCAATGTGGGAGACCTGGATTCGATCCCTGGGTTGGGAAGATATCCTGGAGGAGGGCATGGCAACCCCCTCCAGCATTCTTGCCTGGAGAATCTCATAGACAGAGGAGCCTGGCGGGCTACAGTCCATGAGGTTACACAGTCAGACACAACTGAGAGACTAAGCACAGCACACAGTAGAAGTGAAAGGCACCTTGAACCAACTCAACATAATTAAGACTTATACAATTTTCACAGAACAGTAGGATACAAATTCTAAGTTCCCATAGACTGTAAACCAGGAGACACTGCAGTATAGCCAGGGACATAAAACAAGGTGCAAAAATTCATGATCTGAAAGTATTGGAATCATATGGTGTCTATTTTCTTATCACTATGGAATTATGTTAGAAATCAATATCAAAAGACATATTTTCAAGTACAGTGTGACATTTACCAACAGAAATATTTGACTAAGCCTCAATAAAGCTAGAAGACAGAAAAAAAAAAACCACTAAGGGTGATTGCAGAGAAGAAAGTATTTAAATGAGAAATTTACATTAAACATACTTTAAAAACCTCAAGGACATGGGAATTTTTCCCTCCTGCTTTCCCTGTTTCATTTTAAAGTTCCTCGTGTCTTCATTTTGTGGTTTCAAGATGGCTGCCAACAACTGTAGACATCAGACCTTACCAAGCATGAAAGAAGGAAGATAAGCAAAATTATTTATCCTTTTGAGATTTTGTTCTTTTAATAGGAAAGACCCCAATCACACCACTCAAACAGATTCTCCCTAAGTATCACTGGATAGAACTGGCTCACACGATTACCGCTTGGCCCATCACTGATAAAGAGAGATGATTAACTTAGACTAAACATGATTTGGGCTTCCCCGGTGGCTCAGTGGTAAAAAATCTGCCTGCAATGCAGGAGCCATGGGTTAGATCCTTGAATCAGGAAGATACTCTGGAGGAGGGCACGACAACCCACTCTGGTATTCTTGCCTGAAGAATCTCATGGACAGAGGAGCCTAGGAGGCTACAGTCCATAAGGTCTCAAAGGATTGGACATGACTGGAGTGACTTAGCATGCATGCAGCACACAAACATGATTCATCCCCAAGGGCTGGGAGAGAGAGCAGTGAGCACTATATAAACATGAAATTGGGATGCTATTAGAAGGGAAGAAATGGCAGGCATTGCTGTTATATTGGCAATAGATACCATCTTTGATTCATAATACAAAAAGCAAACAAAAACTACATCATTTTCTACTGGAGATTGTTTTTATTGAGTTGTAGGATATTCAGCTATGCAGATGACACCACACTTGCGGCAGAAAGCAAAGAGGAGCTAAAGAGCCTCTTGATGAAGGTGAAAGGAGGATGAAAAGATTGGCTTAAAACTCAACATTCAAAAAAAACCCAAAAAACTCAACATTCAGAAAATGAAGATCATGGCATCCGGTCCCATCACTTCATGGCAAATGGATGGGGAAACAGTGGAAACAGTGACAGACTTTATTTTCTTGGGCTTCAGAAACTGTGGACAGTGACTAAAGCCATGAAATTAAAAGACACTTGCTCCTTGAAAGAAAAGCTATGACAAACCTAGACAGCTTATTCAAAAGCAGAGACATTACTTTGCTGACAAAGGTCTGTCTAGTCAAAGCTATGGTTTTTCCAGTAGTCATGTATGGATGTGAGAGCTGGACAATAAAAAAGGCTGAGCACTGAAGAGTTGATACCTTCAAACTATGGTGCTGGAGAAGACTCTTGAGAGTCCTTTGGACTGCAAGGAGATCCAACCAGTCTATCCTAAAGGAAATCAATCCTGAATATTCATTGGAAGGACTAATGTGGAAGCTGAAGCTCCAATACTTTTGCCACTAGATGTGAAGAGCTGACTTGTTGGAAAAGACCCTGATGCTGGGAAAGATTGAGGGCAGGAGGAGAAGGGGACGACAGAGGATGAGATGGTTGGATGGCATCATCGTCTCAATGGACATGAGACTCCAGGAAATAGTGAAAGACAGGGAAGCCTGGTGTGCTGCAGTCCTTGGGGTCACAAAGAGTTGGACGTGACTGAGCGACTGAACATCAACAATGGGTTAAATATAATTTAAGTGAAAGATGTTCAGTGTATAATTCAACAGTGATCAAATATTTCAGTATGAAATGAAAGTGAATGGATGTTAAGAGATGAAAATGGTCCAAATAAGTCCCACTTACTCTCCCTCGTGACCTGTCTCACCATTTCTGAGTAGCTGTGAGTGATGAACACAACATTTCTAGAATTGGCAGCAGTATGGCTCTTAGAAAACAGTCTAGAAGGGAAGATTTAAAGCCAAAGGTGACACTTGTGACAAGACCTGACCATCTTCTCCTGTATAAATTTGCATTTTAATAGCAAGCCTTAATTCCAGACCTCCTTCAGATTAAGGTCTGGTGTCAGGTGATCTCATTATTCTCAGTTTCCCCATCCCCCTCATGTCTTCACTCTGCTAAGTATAGTAGCTGCTCACATGATTATTTTTTACTGAAGTTTAATTGATATGGGCTTCCCAGGTGGCTCAGTGGTAAAGAATCCATCTGCAATGCAGGAGATGCAGGTTCAATCCCTGGGTCAGGAAGATCCTCTGGAGAAGGAAATGGCAACCCACTCCAGCATTCTTGCCTGGGAAATCCCATGGACAGAGGAACCTGGAGGGCTGCAGTCCACGGGGTTACTAAAGAGTCAGACATGACTTAGTTACTCAACAACAACAACAATAATTGATATAAAAAATTGTATGTAATGTATATACTTTGATGAGTTTGGTGCATACCCAGAGAGCCATGCAGAGAAGGCAGTGGCAACCCACTCCAGTACCTTTGCCTGGAAAATCCCATGGACGGAAGAGCCTGGTAGGCTGCAGCCCATGGGGTCGCTAAGAGTCGGCTACGACTGAGCGACTTCACTTTCACTTTTCACTTGCATGCATTGGAGAAGGAAATGGCAACCCACTCCAGTGTTCTTGCCTGGAGAATCCCAGGGACGGGGGAGCCTGGTGGACTGCCGTCTATGGGGTCGCACAGAGTCGGACACGACTGAAGCGACTTAGCAGCAGCAGCAGCAGAGAGCCATGATAGCATTACCACACCTTGGCTGGATCAGAGTGCCCTCTGCTGATTCCTAGAGTCCCTTGCTCAATCAGCACTAACTAAAGCAGGTCTAGTCCAGTATGTGTGGGTGAAATGCTAATGAGTCAGTCTTCTCAGCACCTTGTCTGTAAGTAGCAACAGTTTGTGAAAATTAAAGATTTAAAGGACATTTCAGTCAAGGTATGGGAAATAGCGCTGGTTCTATCTCATCTAAAAATGTTAGGTAACAATATCAGAAAGAAGGTGCTAGGGAAGATTTTAGAACATTTTCCAGGGGTTTATATTGAATTCAAAACCATCTCAATAGCAACTGTGTAAAAATATGCTGTATTCAGGAAAATGTTTACTTTTAAAAATAAATACATTTCTATTAGCATAAGTTTTACTTTCCATTAAGAAGTGACAGAAAGGGAAATGACGTTTTAAGGGGAGAAAACATGTCATGTTACTTTCCAGGAACAAGTGATGCTGCATGTTTAAGTCACTTCTGAAGAAAACAGATGTAAATAACAGTATAGAGTGTCCCATGTTTTCCTCGTTAGACTTAGGGCAGCTTACAAACTGATCTCCTCCTCCTCCTTCCTTCAAAAACCGGAAGACTACCTGCTTAAAAATTCACATCTGGCATCACATTTGGCGTTTTTCAGTGGCCAGAAAATACTTGTCTGTGGAAAACTGGGTTGCCAACTGTAGTTAGTACTGCACTTGTAGGGTTTCTGGGTGGCCTGAGAATTAAACTGACATAAAACCAATTAACGGAAGAAAAGCATACAGATTTATTCCATGGAACTTTTATGTGTCATGGGAATCCTCATAAGGAAATGAAAACCCAAAGAAGCGGCAAAACTTAAATGCTTTTATATTAGGTTGAACAAAGAGAGGCAATTGTGGGAGAGTGAGTAAATATATGGGGAGGCTAAAGATGAGACGTATTTTAACAAGGTTTGTGCAGAATTCTCTCAGCCTTGACTCCCAGATGGTGATAGTGTTTCTTTCCTCCAGAGTAAGGACATAGTTCACATGGGAGTTTTATTGTCTGCTTTCAAGGTGAAAAGCGTTCTTATACCTGCTGTCAAGTCTTTAGCTCAAAATAATCCTTATGCCCAAGGAGCATAATTGGGCCATGCTTCAGTGACTAAACTCTCCACTTTGAACTTTAGAGTTGGGCACAAAGCATGACATTAGAAGGCTTTGGGGATAGAAGCACCTGGCTTCTAGCTCTGCCACTTGCCAGCTAGGAAATCTTAGTTTCTTTGAGTCTCAATTTCCTCATCTGTAGAGTGAGGATAAAAAGAATTCTGCCTCATAAGGTTATTTTGAGAGTTTATTCCATATGCAGTTCTGGGCTCTGAGAGGCCTAATCCTAGATTGGGGAGCAGTCTGAGAAATAGGTGATCTCAATTGCTGACTGAGTCACACTGGCATCGCTGAGTGAGGCTTCCCTTTTTTCCAGAGAGAGAGAAATAGCCAGTCTGCAATGCCCCAAAAGTTATCAAACATCCAAGACTGGGTTTACAGATTTTCTCACAATTGTAAACCCCCTCTTCCTTTGGCTCTTACTTCACCCAGGTGCCTATCTAATGCCTCCCTGGAGGTGGTCTTTCCACCAGAGGTCCCTGTGAGCTGTGTGCATCTGCCCCTTTCGTGCACACTCGGTGCCTCTACCTCTGTGCGCATCTGTCTTTATAATGTATAGCGGAGTCTGGTATCTTAGTCTTTGTTGAATTTGCACTGTCTTTCTTTGGAGTTATCTTTACTTATTCTTTATACTCTATTCATTATAGACCAACCACATTACTTTTTTGTCACACACAAAGAACCAGAGATTTTCCTTCCATTATGCCCTAGATACAGACACCAGTGTTGATGACTGTGATCAACACCAGTTTATCTGCCTGTATTTTGTCAGTCCTTGACCTTTTTTTCTTGTTTATTTGTTTTGTGCAGGACTTTATCCTCAGGTTGTCTACTTATTTATAAAAATACTGCTTAATTTGAGCACATGAACAAGTATTTTCAGCTAATTTAATTCATTTTTCCCCCAGCAATGAAAATTTTACGTGAAAAGTCTGAAATAGCATATAGCATGGGGATCTGATGCAAAGGTTGGCCCTTAATATCTGAAAGATTTTGATGGAAACAGATTTTAGAAAATACTGTTCATTATTAGAGGCTTCCTTAGGTGTGTTTATACTGAAAAAGCAACTACGGACAAGCTTTTCAGTCTGAGTCTATTCAGCACTTCTCCACTTGTAGGAGCAGAGAAATGGAAGAAAGATTGAAATTATTAAAACTGAGAAGCCTGAAGCAGAGGCCTCAAGGAGCAGGGATTCGTAGAGCTCTGAGGCGTGATTCCCCTCCAAATGCTGCTGATGCCCTGGAACCTGCAATTCAGAGCTCTGAGGACAGCGGTGCAGCCTCGCTGGTACTTGTGCCTCAGGAACCTGGAGGATTGCTAAACAGAGATAAAATGGATCTCTAAGGAAGCTGCATTGGTCAACTGTTGCTGGCACCTCTGAGTGAGTACTACAAGGCCATGAGGTCCTAGTGGTCTGGAAAAACTGCCAGCTGGAATCACCCTTGCTTCTGGAGTAAATTGCTGGATCAAAGCAGTGTTGCTGGACGACTGCTGACTAGAGCAGGAGGCAGCAAGAGTGTGTCTCTTCTTGCACTGCAGCTTGTCGTGCTGCAGTCTTCCTGAAGCAGCCTCTTACTGGTGGACCCTGACAGGACTCGGGAGAGAATCTCAGTTCTTCCTGCTGCTGCTGCTGCTGCTGCTAAGTCGCTTCAGTCGTGTCTGACTCTGTGCAACCCCATAGACCGCAGCCCACCAGGCTCTGCAGTCCCTGGGATTCTCCAGGCAAGACTACTGGAGTGGGTTGCCATTTCCTTCTCCAGTTCTTCCTACTGCCTAGAAATTAGCAGCACTGTAATTTCCCTGTGATAATCAGAAGTCACCCAGACTGTAGAGCATCTCCTTTCTCTCCTTTTGTCTATTTGTCCCTCAGTTTCCAATTCAATTTGGTTTGTTCCCTGGTGGAAGCATTCCTCCCTTAGGGACCAAGATTTCCAAACCAGAAATGCCCAAAGTTGAGGGGAAGGGAACCAAGCACTCTGAGAGAGGGTTCTTCAATCTAGTAGGTTACTCCCACTCCCACCACTTAATTATCAGATTCAGCCATTCTGATTATGAGAGAATCAGTACCGTATGTTGGTTGTTGAATGAGAACACAGTACTGCCTTTTGCACGACAACGCCTGTCCTTTGAGGGCGTCCCCCTCAGCGTCGTCATAGTGCGGCCTTCAGTGAGCTGTCTGACTCGTCTGTCAGGTCACGGTCTTCTCGAGTTGCAGGGTCGTGGTGAGACCAGCATAGGCACAGGCCCTTTGGTGGACTTCTTTTGTCATGGCATGAGTTTACTGACCTGAAATAATGTAGGAATGCCATGGTGGTGAGTAAGGCGCTCCTTAAGTTCATACATGGTGGTGCTGGCGGAGGTATTAAAAGCAAGGAACACAAATGCATGAGGACAAATTGCTGTCCCCGCCATGATGGGAGAAGTCCAATGTAGTTAACCTACCGCCGGGTGGCTGGCTGGATCTCAGGAAGCACGCGTCCCGGGGCTCAGCGCTTGTCTCTGCTGGGTGGAGCCCCAGCACGCAGCAGTCGCCTCAGCCTGTGTGCGCTTGGAAGCCGGGTGCTGCCTTCATCCCTGCCACCGTGGCCATTGCCCACAGGTACTTTATTTATTTATTTATTTTTTCCATCTTTTTTTTTTTTTTAATTTTAGTTGGGGGCTAATTACTTTACAATATTGTAGTAGTTTTTGCCATACATCGACATGAATCAGCCATGGATTCACATGTGCTCCCCCTCCCAAACCCTCCTCCCACCTCCCTCCCCCTCCCATCCCTCAGTGTCATCCCAACGCTCCATCCCTGAGCATCCGTCCCATGCATAGAACATGGAATGGTGTTCTGCTTCACATATGACAATATACATGTTTCAATGTTATTGTCCCAGAACGTCCAACCCTCACCTTCTCCCTCAGAGTCCACAGGACTGTTCTATGCATCTGTGTCTCTTATTCTGTCTCACATATAGGGTTACCATTACCATCTTTCAAATTCCATATACATGCATTAGTATACTGTATTGGTGCTTTTCTTTCTGGCTCACTTCACTCTGTATAATGGGCTCCAGTTTCATCCATCTCAATAGAACGGATTCAAATGTATTCTTTTTAATGGCTGAGTAATATTCCATTGTGTATATGTACCACAGCTTCCTTATCCATTCGTCTGCCGATGGACATCTAGGTTGCTTCCATGTTCTGGCTATTGTAAACAGTGCTGCGATGAACATTGGGGTACACGCGTCTCTTACAATTCTGGTTTCCTCGGTGTATATGCCTAGCAGTGGGATTGCTGGGTCATATGGCAGTTCTATTCCCAGTTTTTTAAGGAATCTCCACACTGTTCTCCATAGTGGCTGTACTAGTTTGCATTCCCACCAACAGTGTAAGAGGGTTCCCTTTTCTCCACACCCTCTCCAGCATTTATTGCTTGTAGACTTTAAAGAGGACACAAACAGATGGAGAAATATACCGTGTTCATGGATTGGAAGAATTAATATAGTGAAAATGAGTATACTACCCAAAGCAATCTACAGATTCAATGCAATCCCTATCAAACTACCAATGATATTTTTCACAGAACTAGAACAAATCATTTCACAATTTGTATGGAAGTATAAGAAACCTCGAATAGCCAAAGCAATCTTGAGAAAGAAGAATGGAACTGGAGGAATCAACCTGCCTGACTTCAAGCTCTACTACAAAGCCACAGTCATCAAGACAGTGTGGTACTGGCACAAGGATAGAAATATAGATCAATGGAACAAAATAGAAAGCCCAGAGATAAACCCACGCACCTATGGGCACCTTATCTTCGACAAAGGAGGCAAGAGTATACAATGGAGAAAAGACAATCTCTTTAACAAGTGGTGCTGGGAAAACTGGTCAACCACTTGTAAAAGAATGAAACTAGAACACTTCCTAACACCATACACAAAAATAAACTCAAAATGGATTAAAGATCTAAATGTAAGACCAGAAACTATAAAACTCCTAGAGGAAAACATAGGCAAAACACTCTCCGACATAAATCACAGCAGGATCCTCCATGACCCACCCCCCAGAATATTGGAAATAAAACCACAGGTACTTTAAACAGGCACTAGAGTAGCTGGGGAAGGAGGCACACTGACATCCACAGAATGTCTTCTTGTCCGCTGGGTTGCTGAAAGCCCCTTCTGTAGTAGATGCCCTTTGGTGATGTTCATATAGGCCGCAAAAGACCTTTGCTCTTGCCCACTCTGGGAGGCATTGCTCTGAGGTTGGGCAGGTGACTCAGATTCACATATGTTGTCTGGATAGAAGAGCCCAACATACTAGTTACCAAATAGATTAAACCCAGGGGAGTTCTTGTTTGGGCGTAGATGCAGTAGCCCTCGAGCATGACTTTAGCTATTTTATTCATCCAGAGTGATGCATCATAATTTTTTTATGGGTTTTATCGATTGATATCAGCACGGAGGAAGCTCGGATCATCATATTCTATCAGAGATCTCAGCTTTCACATGTATAAAATCCTTGACAGGAGCCAACAGATAATGCAGTATAGGAATCTATCATTCTAAAGGTATCTTAGATCTGCTAACATGTCCCACTTTCTTGTGCACCAGTCACCTAATGTCATGATCTGCCTCGCTACCATTGTAGCCCAAGGATCCCTTAGGTATGCAACCCCTCTCCACCCACTTCCCCTTACCCTCCTCAGTACTTCAAAATGACTCTTTGTCAGTACTGCCATTCAATCAAGAGTGAAAAACTTCTAAAAAGGGTGGAGGGGAACCTCAGTAGTAATTAAGAATCAGCCACATGATTGACTTCCTTATTCTTCCCTAATGCTTACAAATATTTTGATATTTTCTATAGCAATTATAGTACCCCAGAAGCAAGTGGCCTAATAAAATGATGGACTAGCTTATTAAAGACTCTGTTTCTGAGGAAGTGTTTTTCTCAAAAGGAAATCAGGTTACATATGTGTCATGCAGATTTCTGAGAGGAGGCTGAGAAAGACTCTCATCTCAGTTTATAATTATTGACCTCACTTGATCACTCCAAATAAATCATCCTGTTCTGTCCTCCTGGTACCTGCTCATTTGAAGTCGTTTGGCCAAGATCACTCTATAGTTAGAAAGCCAGTCTCAGTCTCCACAGCCTAGTCCATTTAAGGAAACTGTACAGGGTCATTAAGATTGAATAGAGTATTTTTGCACATCCCATAAATCCTGGGGTGTCCTGGCTGGGATTAATTAGTGCTGGCAACCTCCTCCTCTTCACCTTGGGGAAAGAACTGTGCTTGTGCAGATATTTAAAAAATGACCTATTGATTTTATTATCAACCACAGAACTGTTTTGCTAATCTTGTACCTGAACAGATGTGAAAACTTTGTACCCAATAGCCCTCTAGATCTGTTTGTTTGGGAAATAGATCAGAAAAGCACCCTCCCTAATAAAGAGCAGACCTCATTAATTACTGGCTTTGGTCCCCTTCAGAGCCTAGCATGCCCTGGAGTATGGAATTATCTGGAAACTGGCTTCCTGACTTTACCTGTATGGGTGAAGCTCACTATTTACAGAGCTGAAGAAGTACAGCCAGCCAGAAAATGATTTTTGTTTAGCTGTGATCTCTGCTTTCAGGAAGGCAGCTGGAACTGCAGGGTCCTTGGTTTGTGGAAAGGGCTGCCAAGGCTCTTGGCAGTGTCTGTGACAGCCCTACATTTTCTTTTCTGAGTTTTCATTTACATAAATTCAAATGCACAGATATTAAGTACTCAGTTCAGTAAATTTTGACAATTATACAGATTCACAAAACTGCTAAACAAAATAAAATATAGAACACTTCCATCACCCCAGAAATGGTATCTCTTGTCCCTTTGCAGTCAGTTCCCTTCTCCTCTGCACACACATCTCAGGAACAATTACTGTTTTGATTTCTGTAACTACAGATTACTGTTAATCGTTCTTAGATTTTATGGACCTAAAATCAGGCATTGTGTTCTTTTTTATGTCTGGATTTCACTAAACTAATGTATTGAGATTTATCTGCGTTTTTGTGTGTATCAGTAGTTTTTTCTTCCTATTGCTATCTGATATTCCTTCATATGAATCTACTAACAATTTATTTTTCCATTTATAGACTTTCTGGTTGTTTCTAGTTTGGGCTTGTTTAGATTTTCTTTTTTAAAAGGATTCAGATTATCTGGGGTAGATTTCATGAAAAATTGTGAAAGAAGAGAATATGTTTTGCAAAGAGGAGATTTCTCTAACAAAGCTTCATTCCTTTTCTGAAGAGAAAATAGAATTGCGTTTGTTTTGGAGCGGAGAGGATTTCACATGGACTTCTAAATATTCTCAGCTGTAAGATTTGGGGGACATGGAATTCTCCTCCAAGGGATCATGTGGCATCTCCTTTACTGAAGGACCTTAATGATACTCATTCTGATTGATTTGGGATAATTTGGATGAAATTCAGAGGCACAGGGAAGGATCAAATCAGTATATTTCAGATGTTATTTTTAGCCCCAAGCTGATTTAGCCACCATTCTTTCAAAAAACTACTTCATTAGCTGCCATGGTGCAGACATGTGCTTTGCTGTTTGACTAGACTCTCTATTTTACTTTTAAGAAAACCTTCAGCCCCCCTTGATATGTTGAAATAGCGCCCTCTGCCTCATTATCCAGTCATTTGTTCATCTAACACACTCTTGTGCACCGACTTTGCTTGAAGTTAAAGTTGAGTAAAACGTACTTCTTTTGATATTGTATGAATTGGTTGCTGTCTCTTTTAAGGGCCCGATATAAAAGTATTCTGTGTTATTGCTTGGTTTATAGTTAAGATGCTAAGCGTGCAGGGAGCAGTCACTCGATTTGTTACGGCAAAGACCCGGCTTGTGCTTTCTCCAGACAGGAGGCCGCTCCGTTCCCCAGAGGAGCAGGGTGATCAGAGGCTCTGCGGTGCGGCAGCAGTGAGTTCACTTTCTGTCCTCATTTCTGGCCTCTCCTCTCCTGCTCTTTAACTCCTCCCTGGGAAAGGGTGAATGACTTACTTGGTTGATGGATATGGGAGGAGAAGTTGTGCATATTCAGCTCAGCTTTCCTCTCATTTCTAAGCTGATAGAGGGTGTTATTATCTACAGCCTGCCACACGGTAAGAGTGGCCTGCCTCTGGAGAACTGAGACGGAGGGCTGAAGCTGTCCAGTTCTGCCAGCAAGCGCATGAACAAGTGAGGTGAACTCACGAGTGAAATACTGGCAGGACTGTTTGGCTTCAGCTCTGAAGCTATGTTATATGGTCAACTTTTCCAGTAAAGAAAGTAGATATTTTCAGTGTATTATCTTTAAGTATATCAGTTTTGCTAAACTTTTATGTTTCCTATTTTGCAGTATGGTAGGGAAGAGGAGTCTGGTAAAATATGATCTTAAAATATATGGAATTGATACAAAGATGTGATGAGTACACATGAAAGACACAGTTCACTAATTAATGATGGAAACGCCAGGAGAGTAAAGCTGGTTCAGAGAGGGTATAAGAGACCGAAAGAAAGCAAAGGACAGCCAAGACCGATTCCTCAGCTAGGCACAAAACTAGTTAATTTCTGTAGAGCAATAAATTTCAAACTTTGGGATATGATTTCTTCTGAAAAGAAATTACTTGCATCTCTACTGGGCAGAAGAAGTTGTAACTTATCTTTTCTAAGTAAATAAATAGCTTTACAGAATCAGGGCCTTAATCAAAAGTAGATAACATCTCCAAGTCGTCTTTCCATATATCAGATGACCCTTGTTAGATATCATAGCTTCTTAGACAGAAAGCTCTAGTATGGCTTTCAAAAGGCATGAAGTGATTTTTTTGTTTTTTTGCTTTATTTGCAAGTTTGGGTACTCTTCTTAACAGTTGTTGTTTATAAGGACACCAAAAATCAAAAAAAGCAAGCATTCATTCAATAGAAAAGAAAACACTCTGGCCTGGAGTTTGGCCAGCTGAAGTCAGTTGTCACTAACTGGGCACCTTCACGTGATACCACGACTAACATTCCTAAAGCCAATCCATGCCCTAGAGCATCTGTTATGGACTGAATAGTTGTGTTTCCGCCAAATTCATGCGATGAAATCCTAAACTACCCCCCACACCTCCCCCCAATGTGATGGTGTCAGAGGATGGAGCCTTAAATGATTCAGTTCAGTTCAGTCTCTCAGTCGTGTCCGACTCTTTGCAACCCCATGGATTGCAGCACGCCAGGCCTCCCTGTCCATCACCAACTCCCGGAGTTTACTCAAACTCATGTCCATTTAGTCGGTGATGCCATCCAACCATCTCATCCTCTGTCGTCCCCTTCTTCTCCTGCCTTCAGTCTTTCCCAGCATCAGGATCTTTTCCAGTGAGTCAGTTCTTCGCATCAGGTGGCCAAAGTATTGGAGTTTCAGCTTCAGCATCAGTCCTTCCAATGAACACTCAGGACTGATTTCCTTTAGGATGGACTGGTTGGATCTCTTTGCAGTCCAGGGGATTCTCAAGAGTCTTCTCCAACACCACAGTTCAAAAGCATCAATTCTTCAGTGCTCAGATTTCTTTATAGTCTAACTCTCACATCCATACATGACCACTGGAAAAACCATAGCTTTGATGAGACAGACTTTTGTTGACAAAGTAATGTCTCTGCTTTTTAACATGCTTTCTAGGTTGGTCATAACTTTCCTTCCAAGGAGTAAGCGTCTTTTAATTTCCTGGCTGCAATCACCATCAGCAGTGATCTTGGAGCCCATAAAAATAAAGTCAGCCACTGTTTCCACTGTTTCCCCATCTATTTGCCATGAAGTGATGGGACTGGATGCCATGATCTTAATTTTCTGAATGTAGAGCTTTAAGCCAGCTTTTTCACTCTCCTCTTTCACTTTCATCAAGAGGCTCTTTAGTTCTTCACTTTCTGCCATAAGGGTGGTGTCATCTGCATATCTGAGGTTATTGATATTTCTCCCAGCAATCTTGATTCCAGCTTGTGCTTCATCCAGCCCAGTGTTTCTCATGATGTACTCTGCATACAAGTTAAGTAAGCAAGGTGACAATATACAGCCTTGACGTACTCCTTTTCCTATTTGGAACCAGTCTGTTGTTCCATGTCCAGTTCTAACTGTTGCTTCCTGATCTGCATACAGATTTCTCAAGAAGCAGGTCAGGTGGTCTGGTATCCCCATCTTTTTCAGAATTTTCCACAGTTTATTGTGATCCACACAGTCAAAGGCTTTGGCATAGTCAGTAAAGCAGAAGTAGATGTTTTTCTGGAACTCGCTTGCTTTTTTGATGATCCAGAGGATGTTGCCAATTTGATCTCTGGTTCCTCTGCCTTTTCTAAAACCAGCTTGAACATCTGGAAGTTTACAGTTCACGTATTGCTGAAGCCTGGGTTGGAGAATTTTGAGCATTACTTTACTAGCGTGTGAGATGAGTGCAATTGTGCAGTAGTTTGAGCATCCTTTGGCATTGCCTTTCTGTGGGATTGGAATGAAAACTGACCTTTTCCAAGCCTGTGGCCACTGCTGAGTTTTCCAAATTTGCTGGCATATTGAGTGCAGCACTTTCACAGCATCATCTTTGAGGATTTGAAATAGCTCAACGGGAATTCCATCACCTCCACTAGCTTTGTTCATAGTGATGCTTTCTAAGGCCCACTTGACTTCACACTCCAGAATGTCTGGCTCTAGGTGAGTGATCACACCATCGTGATTATCTGGGTTGTGAAGTTCTTTTTTGTATAGTTCTGTGTATTCTTGCCACCTCTTCTTAATATCTTCTGCTTCTGTTAGGTCCCTACCATTTCTGTCCTTTATTGAGCCCATCTTCGCATGAAATGTTCCCTTGGTATCTCTGATTTTCTTAAAGAGATCTTTAGTCTTTCCCATTCTATTGTTTTCCTCTATTCTTTGCACTGATCACTGAGCCCTCATAATGGGATCAGTCTCTGAGAAGAGGTGTGAGAGAGCTCCTTCCCTACCTCTTTCCTCTCTGCCACGGCGGATACAGGGAAGACAGCCACCTGCGAAAAAGCACGAGTCTTCACCAGATACCAGATCTGTTGGCTCTACCTTGGACTTCCAGCCTATAGCACTGTGAGGGATAAATGTCTATTATTAAGCCACCCCATCTATGATATTTTATTAATAGCGACCCAGATTAAGACCACATCTATATAGTGATTGATTTTGGACAAAAGGGTTAACCTTTAGATGAGTAAATTATCAAATGTACCTTCAGATTGCTGAGTTAATTGACCTGTTTAATAGAAATCTTTATTGCCTGGACCATAGCTTGTAGTTTACATAGTGTTAACCTTTACTTTTATTGTTCATGTGAATACTAAGTATCTGATATCAATCATAGTTTTATTGTGAATTATTAATAGTTTGCTCTTCCAACAACAATTGACTGGAAAGTTTATTTCTTTTTGAAACTACACTTGGTTTCTATGACATAAACATAGAACAGAGCATCTGCTTCTTAGCCATGGCTGGAAGCTAAGAAGCTAGTTCATCTAAAAAATGTATCATCCTTTTGACTAAAGAAAAATGGAACTAGGACATAAAACTGTTCTATGCTGTTTTGTAGTGGAACGTGCTCTGTCAACTGCCTAGCCCTAGTAACTGAGAATTACAATTATCTGTAGAAAAACAGAAATTCTGAGGGAGCAGAAATAACCTGGTATCTATTTATAGATGAAATAGCTTGGCTATCCCATTGTTTCTTTTTATAGGATCAGAAATTGATAGCAGGGATACGATCAGAAACTGTATTATGATTCAAAACAGTGAAGAAAGACTTAAATAATTCCTAACAATTTACTGAGTTGTAAAAGTTCAGTTTTTTCCATCCAAGATCATCTTGTACCTTTCATGGAGTACTCAGTTGAGAAAGTTGGACTGTAGCCATTTGTGTATAAAATTGGCATGAATTGACAAGGAGCTACCTAGCGAAATTCAGTGCTTCCTGTTTGAAAAAAGAATTATCGCATAGTGAAATATATCAAGAAGCCGCGTAAAGGTGTTTATGTTGTTTAGTTGCTAAGTGGTGTCCAACTCTTTTGCGACCCCGTAGACCGTAGCCCGCCAGGCTCCTGTCCGTGGGATTTCCCAGGCAAGAACACTGGAGTGAGTTGCCATTTCTTTCTCCAGGGGATCCTCCGTCTGGATCCAGTGATGGAACCTGCATCTCCTGAATTGCAGGTGGATTCTTTACCACCGAGCCACCAGGAAAACCCCAAATCAATGTTTAGATGGACATTAGTGTGTATTCTGTGTGCCAGGCTTCTGTTACAATTGTTTTATGTGCTTATTTTAGTGAGCTGCATTAAGCTAAATTCAAAGCTAGACATTCCCCTCTTTCGATAACAGAATGTAGAAAGGAGCATTGTTAAGATTAAAAAAATGCCAGATGTCATACGAGTTTTACCCTTTATTTGAGGATATTAAATTTTGCCATAGAGAATGAGATTAAAAAACTGATGGAAGAAGCTTGTCTTTATTAAGAAATAAGTAGGTTGGTGACCCATGAGATTTGTGAGACAAATAAAGGAAGTAGAAAGTTTGTGTGTGAACACAGAAAGTGAGGGAAGGAACAAGTAGTCACTAAGTATTTATCATATGATAGCTATACACGGCCTTCCCTGGTAGCTTAGCTGGTAAAGAATCTGCCTGCAATGCCGGAGACCCCAGTTCGATTTCTGGGTCGGGAAGATCCCCTGGAGAAGGGAAAGGCTACCCACTCCAGTATTCTTGGGCTTCCCTGGTGGCTCAGCTGGTAAAAAACCTGCCTGCAGTGCGGGAGACCTGGGTTTGATCCCTGGGTTGGGAAGATCCCCTGGAGGAGGGCATGGCAACCCACTCCAGTATTCCTGCCTGGAGAATCTCCATGGACAGAGGAGCCTGGTGGGCTGCAGTCCGTGGGATCGCAAAGAGTCGGACACAACTGAGCGATTTAGCACAGTACAGCACGTGGCACAGCTATACGTGGAAACTCAGTGTTGTGAGAGCTGAAATCAGCCATTCATTAGTGCCATTCATTCTGGCCCTACCTATTCACTGCCAGATAAAAAACCATCGCTGCTCACCAAGCTAATTGTTGAGCTACACTGTGGCCACAGGCGCTTGCCTCTGGACAGTGAACACACAGGCAACCATTGTATCAAGGTAATTGCTCACATGACAACAGGAATTGAGGGAAAAAACGTTTCAAAACTTGAAAGTGTAGTCATAGCCCGCAGGCAGTTGGTTTTCTGTTGGTAGCCCTTTGTCGTTTCCCCCATCTTTATCAGCCTCTCTGACTCTCACCGAGTCACCGAGGGTGGTGGGGCTCAGTGCTCCTTCACCCGTCTGGACCCCTCGCCCAGCTGTGCTTGTCCCGCCCGCCGCTCTGCCCCCCTTTCTGCCCCCTCTGCCCTGGCTCCCCCTCCCTCCCTCCTTCCCGCCTCCCCCCTCTCCCTAGCCCTCTTCCCCTTTCCTTTCTTTGCTGTTGCCTGTCCTTCTTCTTTCTCTTTTTCTCTCTTTCCCTCTCTTCTTTTTCTGTTTCTCTTGACTCTCCTTGCTGCTGCTTCTGCATGGTTTACTTTAGAAGGATTTTAGGATGGTTTAATGGGAGAAGGGCAGCAAGATAGTATTTGTGAAAGTAGGTGAAAAATCTTGGGTTGAGGTAGAAAATCAAAGTAGAATCAATGCCCTCTGCGATCCCTCCTTATCAGAGAAGAACCACACCCCTGGCTCAGTCTTCCGGACGTTCCTGGGAGAGGGGAAAGCGCTCCGTGTGACCAGCTCCTGGGCGCACGTACCCTCGTGTGAGCAGAGCCGCGTCCGGGAGTCAGGAGTGAGGGGACTGAGCGGAGAACCGCACAGTGCGCCTCACGCCCTGCTGCTGGGACCGTGTCGCGTGCAGAGGCCTCACTGCGGGGATGAAGTGCTAGACGTTGAGTTTTGTAGCTTGGAACAAAACGGAGTTCTGATAGTGAGGGAGAAAGGTGAATAGAAACGGTGAAGGCAGCACTCAGTGTTCTTACAGTGTCCTTCCAGGCTGATGATAACGTTCAAAGCATAATTCAGTAATAATTAAAAAAATCAGGAGGACCTCCTAATATATTCTGGATAACTCTTTTGTAGTTCAATCTACAGGAAGATTTTAAAGTTTTCTTAATAAATATTTTTTTGGTACTGAAGCCTGAGGCCCAGCATCAGATTTTAGTTGCTAGCACTAGCCTGTCCTTGCAAGAACCAGCATAACTTGGAGGTAGCTGAATCTGTGTACGGGGCCAGAAGAAACAGGTGTTCCTTGAAGGAAATCACAGGGCCCTTCTGGGAGGAGGCTGTCTCCCTCCGCATTCCTTCTTTGTGGAGGGTAACGCGCCTGTTAGAGACGGAGGGAATCTTCTCTGGATGCGGGGAATCCAGGCGCGATATCACACCTTGCCAATAGATGGCGACACCTATCTAGCATGTGGAGATTCCTGACCAGAAATCCCTTAAGTTTGCGCATTGAATAAGGAATCAGTATTTTCTGTCATCAACTGTTATTTTGACCCTTTACTAGTCGATTTTACTTAAAGTGGGATATATATGTTTGAATAGTAATATAAGCATCAGTATTCAGTTGCATATACTCAATTTTTAATTAGTGGTAATTAATGCTGCAAGAAAATATTATTCAAGACAATGCCAGTGATTTATATATATCAATTAAGAATATACATAAAAATTACAGATGAGAAAAACTTTCCAGATAAACAAGGTATCTTGTAGAGGAACCAGTGGAAAACTGGTTAGGTGAGTTTAGCTGCTGTGGCCACAAAGCTTTCAGCCAAGTTTTCAATCTTGGCTGTACACAGTAATCATTAAGGCCGTTAAAAAAATTACTGATGCCTGAGCCTTATCCAAGAGATTCTGATTTAGTTAGTCTGAGGTGGAACCTAAGCATCAAATATTTTAAATTTCACAGGTGATTCTGTTGTGCAGCCAGAATGAGAGCACCTGCCATTGGCCTGTGGCTGTCATTAGTCCGTGTTGCAGTCAGTTGCCTAAAAGGCCCTGTCTCACCCTGATACTGAGCAGGCGGTCACCCACTGGGTGTCATCTGTGGAACCAGGAAGGCGTCTGCTCTCTGGTGTAGAAAAGCTTCTGTGTGTGCATGTCCTCCGTGATGGGCACATTTCATCACTGCAGAGAGAAATATTTTAAAAAATAAACTCACAAAAATCATACTTTGTGCTTTATTCAACTTTACTGTTCATTATGTTAGTCATTTTCCAGTAAGTATTCTTTGTGTAAAAGGGACACGAGAAAGTTCTGGAATTTGCCCATATCAGGGAGGGAGTGACCGAGGGCTGAGGCCTCGGGTGTCAAGGCCGTGAGTTCGGGGCCCAGCGTGCAAGGCGTGGTGCTGCCTGGCTCAGCGGCCTGCAGTGTGAAGGTGAGTTACACTGCATTCAGACAGGGAGGCTGCATGGTCTCTTCCTCAGTTAGTTTTCACAACAGCGTATGAGAGAACGCTCTCAGTTTCATTTCTACATGTGAGGCAGGTGACAGTGCCTCAGTGACTCACCCAAGGTTACCCAGCTGATAAGAGGTGAGCCAAACTATTTGGAGTTCTGACTACTGCACTTGACCCTTCTCGTTTATATCTGCTCCCCTTAGGAGTGCAACGCCTTCAGGCAAATTAGCTGGTTCCATGTCTGTTTTCTTGTTTATTATCTGGAAAGTTCTCTCTTAGGGTTGTGCTGAGTGGTACAGGATACTCTGTGTGAGAAGCTCTCAGAGGCCTGACAGCACAGCGCTGAGGCCTGCACAATTCAGAGCCCGCTGTCAGATTCACTCTAGTTATCATTCTGACACTTAGTCTGCCTCATTAGTCCCACGAAACCTCCAAAAATCTTAAACCATTTAGATAATATGACTTTTAAACAGAGACATGTACAAGCGCAAAGTCCAAAAAAATCAATTCATTTCTTGAGCAGTTTTTTGCTAACCGCTTACCAAGTTCCAGCTATTCCACTGAGGATGTAAAGTTAAATGAGCCATGAATCATACGTCCAAGGAGCATCTCATCTGGGAGCCCAAAGACCTGCATCATGACTGCAGAATAGTGTGAAATGGTGACTTCTCTGATATGCTAGTAATACTAACTCACTATCCCTCATGCTTATTGAGCGCTGTGTGCTCGGTATTGTGCTCAGTGCTTCTTGACTTTGAATTAATCCTCAAAAATTCCTTAAGAGGTAGATATGAGGTAGGTGTTAGTAATACATCCATGTGCAGACGAGGAAACTGAGGCCCAGAAAGGTGATGTAGCTTGCTCAAGGTCTCACACCCCATAAAGGAAGAACCAAGCTCTGGACTCAGACAGCCTGGCTCCAGAACCTGAAGAGATGCCTCGAAGGAAGACTGAGAGTGCCCTTTGTGAACTTCGCACAGGATGCAGCCTGAAATAAACGCCCTTTCTCACACCTAGACCCCTCCAACAAGTGTGTGTTGAAATTGGGTAACACAAGTACTTGATCTTATTATTTCCCTTGCACTGATCGCTCTACACCCACATGTGATAAATGCCAAAGAGGAGTGCTGCAGCGTGGGAAGTCCCTTCATGCTGCAGAATGTGCAGCGTAGATGGTGGGTCATTTATATACCAGGTTATAAAAGGTCAAGGTCATGAATGGAATTCAGTACAGTTCAGTTCAGTTGCTCACTCGCGTCTGACTCTTTGTGACTCCACGGACTGCAGCACACCAGGCTTCCCTGTCCTTCACCAAGTCCCGAAACTTGCTCAAACTCACGACCATCAACTCGGTGATGCCATCCAACCATCTCATCCTCTTTTGTCCCCTTCTCCTCCCACCCTCAATCTTTCCCAGCATCAGTGTCTTTTCAAATGAGTCAGTTCTTCACGTCAAGTGTCCAAAGTATTGGAGCTTCAGCTTCAGCATCAGTCCTTCCAATGAACATTCCGGACTGATTTCCTTTAGGATTAACTGGTTGGATCTCCTTGAAGTCCAAGGGACTCTCAAGAGTCTTCTCCAACACCATAGTTCAAAAGCATCAATTCTTCAGTGCTCAGCTTTCTTTATGGTCCAGCTCTCACATCCATACATAACCATAGCTTTGACTACGTGGAGCTTTGTTGGTAAAGTCATGTCTCTGCTTTTTAACAAGCTGTCTAGATTGGTCATAGCTTTTCTTCCAAGGAGCAAACATCTTTTAATTTCATGGCTGCAGTCACCATATGCAGTGATTTTTGAGCCCAAGAAAATAAAGTCTGTCACTGTTTCCATTGTTTCCCCATCTATTTGCTATGAAGTGATAGGACCAGATGCCATCATCTTAGTTTTCTGCATGTTGAGTTTTAAGCCAACTTTTTTACTGTCCTCTTTCACTTTCATCAAAAGGCTCTTTAGTTCCTCTTTGCTTTCTTCCATAAGCGTGGTGTCATCTGCATATCTGAGGTTATTGATATTTCTCCTGGCAATCTTGATTCCAGCTTGTGCTTCATCCTGTCCGGCATTTCTCATGATGTACTCTGCATATAAATTAAATAAGCAGGGTGACAGTATGCAGCCTTGATGTATTGCTTTCCCAATTTGGAACCAGTCCGTTGTTCCATGTCTGGTTCTAATCATTGCTTCTTGACCTGCATAGAAATTTCTCAGGAGGCAGCTAAGGTGGTCTGGTATTCCTATCTCTTGAAGAATTTTCCAGTTTGTTGTGATCCAAACAGTCAAAGGTTTTATCGTAGTCAATGAAGCAGAACTAGATGCTTTTCTGGAATTCCCTTGCTTTTTCTATGATCCAAAGGATGTTGGCAAGTTGATCTCTGGTTTCTCTGCCTTTTCGAAATCCAGCTTGAACATCTGGAAGCTCACTGTTCACGCACTGTTGAAGCCTGGCTTGGAGAATTTTGAGCATTACTTTGCTAGCATGTGAGATGAGTGCCATTGTGTGGTAGTTTGAGCATTCTTTGGCATTACCTTTCTTTGGGATTGAAATGAAAACTGACCTTTTCCAGGCCTGTGGCCACGGCTGAGTTTTCCCAGTTTGCTGGCATGTTCAGTGTAGCACTTTCACAGCATCATCTTTGAGGATTTGAAATAGCTCAACTGGAATTCCACCACCTCCACTAGCTTTGTTCGTAGTGATGCTTCCTAAGGCCCACTTGACTTCATATTCCAGGATGTCTGGCTCTAGGTGAGTGATCACACCATTGTGATTATCTGGGTCGTGAAGATCTTTTTTGTACAGGTCCTCTGTGCATTCTTGCCACCTCTTCTTAATATTTTCTGCTTCTGTTAAGTCCATACCATTTCTGTCCTTCATTGAGCCCATCTTTTCATGAAATGTCCCCTTGGTATCTCTAATTTTCTTGAAGAGACTATAGTCTTTCCCATTCTATTTTCCTCTATTTCTTTGCATTGATCACTGAGGAAGGCTTTCTTATCCCCCCTTGGTATTCTTTGGAACTCTGCACTCTAATGGGTGTATCTTTCTTTTTCTCCTTTGCCTTTCACTTCTCTTCATGAAAAGATGCTTTTCTACATCAAAAATAACCTTTCACTGGAGGCCAGATACCGTTATAGAACTTTCATACTTGGTGACGGATTTGAGTGCTAAGAGAAATTCCCAATCCAGATATTTTAATAGGCCCATTCATTTATTGAAGCCTCAACATTAATGCTCTTGTTGGTTCAATGGACAGCACTGATTAAAATGTGAACATCAGTCCCAGAAGTGAAGCATCACCTTGAAATTTTGGCAGTCATTGGTGTAGCAGTGCCTTCCTAGTCTGGTGGTTAAGTGGGGAGCAGAAATAAAGTGGCGGCCCCTGATTTGTGGATATAAATGGGGGCTGAAGAGGGAAGAAGGACATTAACAAAGAGAGAGCAGGATACTAGGGCCAGAAAGCCCACTGCACAGGTTTGCCCTGAACACAGCAAAGGGACAGAGTTCCATTAAGGAAACCTTTTTCTTTCACTCAGGAAGTGACTAAGTGGGAATAACTAGATATTCTGCTGTCATTTTTTCCCATTTAGTCTATTTGCCACCCAGCAAGCAGGGGAATTTTGGTGAAATGGGGTCGTGTCACTCCCCTGTTTGAAGTCCTTCAGCAGTCTCTGTCTCCTCCCCATGTTCCACCAGGCCCATTTGATTTCCTGCCCGTTTCTCAAACCTCAATTTACAGCAGTCTCTTTATCACTGTAGTTGGTAGAGCATGTACTCCGTAAGCATTTTTCGGTAGTAAATTATTAGAAGACAAAGTGTCTGCCTATCCAGAAGAATTATCGACACCCCAGACCCTGGGCTAACTCAGATCCTCAGCTGTGTTCATGCTCTGTGACCCCTTTCCACCTTTATATCTGCCTTTTGCCCTCCTTTTATCCTGCCAAACTGGAGGTCAGGTATATTTTTGTGTGTTTACTATTTATTTTTAAAAGCAAATCAAAGGCTGATCACTGACCCGCATAGCAGGAGGTTTTTGTAGCTGCTACCCTTCCTCTGAGACTCCCCAGAAGCGGCCTCCGCTGCAGGAGCCAGTTCCGTCTTGGCACTCTTTTCCGAGGACCCAGCATTCTGCCGGGCCCCCCGCAGTGTCATCTGAACAGCCTGCTCTTCCCGGAGGCTAGCAGCACCCCCACTTCTTGTCTTATCTTCCAACTCAAAACAGGACAACTGTAGAGCTTGCAGACGTGAATTCAGGTCCCGGCCCACATGCTTATTGGTTTATGATCTGGAGCCTGGCTATAGTTTTCTCAGATAGAAAGTGGGGAAAATAGTATTTGATTTACAAGATTGGTATAAGAATTAAATGGCACTGTGTGTCAAACTGCACAGTAACTGATACAAAGAAAGTCTTCTATAAATTAGTTTCTTTCCCTTCCCACCAGACCAGCTTGTCCTGTGGTCTCTTCTGGAGTAGAGTACACTGGTTCACGTGGCTGTTTAGCGTCCGTTCTGCCTCCTGGGAACCACCTCACTTCCTTTGGAGGTTCATTTAGCCTCTATAGCTTTGGTGGGGCTGTAAATTAGGAATTTCATTCTTTGTGCACTTGCTCCAAACTAGGCCAGTTGATTAATTTCTCCCTGGACTTACACAGGGAGGCACACAGACAGAAAGGATAGATGCTATCTGCACAGCCAGAGCTCTCTTAGCCCTGCCTCTTCCCTCTCTCACATCCAGACTTGGTTCTCCAGCTTCTTGTCTGTTCCCTAACCACTTATTCCTTTAATATACTCTCTTCTGGCTTAAGAAAGCAGAGTTGTTCTCTGTTATTTGCAAATTGTAACTGATAAACGTATTCTCATAAATCTCTGAAGTCTTACTACATTTCACTCTTTGTATATTTGTGTGAGTTGATGATATCTTTTAAGACTCTGGTCACTTACTTTACTTAATTTCTTTATTATTTGAACTTTATGACATACGGTACTAAGTCGATAAACTGTACTAACTGATAGTCATTATTAGCTCTCCCATTTTTCCTTTAAGACTCTAGTACAGCTGGACCAACTTTCTGACCGAGTTGATTGCTGAGTGATCCAATAGATTGAACTATTAGGTTGGTGCAAAAGTAATTGTGGTTTTGCATTGTTGACTTTGTCGTTTGATATTGGAATACATTTTTAAATAAATATGATTATGTTATACATCATTTTAGCGCACATTTCTTGCTTTTTTTTTGCTAATGACTTATTGCTTGCTGTTTATTTTATATTTTAGACTATAGAAATGACGTTAGACAAAAAGCAAATTTGAGTGATTTTTTATTTCAGTTCAGATGGGTCATAAAACAGTGGGGACAACTTGAAACAATGCCTTTGGCCTAGGAGCTGCTAACAAAGGTACAGTGCAGTGGTGGTCCCAGAAATTTTGCAAAGGAGACGAGAGCCTTGAGGATGAGCACAGTGACCGGCCATCAGAAGGTGACAGTGACCGATGGCGAGCAGTCGTCAAAGCTGATCCTCTTACAGCGACGCGGGAAGTTGCCGAAGAACTCAAGTGTTAACCGTTTTACAGTCATTCGGCATTTGAAGCAAATTGGAAAGGTGAAAAAGCTCGATAAACGAGTGCCTCCTGAGCGGACCAAGAAAAAAAAATCGTCATTTTGAAGTGTTGTCTTCTCTCATTGTGTGCAACAACAACCAGCCGTTTCTCCTTCAGAGTGTGATGTGCGACAGAAAGTGGATTTTATATGGCAGCTGGCGACGACCAGCTCAGTGGTTGAACGGAGAAGTTCCAAAACACTTCCCAAAGCCAAACTTGCACCAAAAAAAGGTCATAATCACCGTTTGGTGGTCTGCTGCTGGTCTGATGCACTATAGCTTTCTGGATCCCAGTGAAACCATTGCATCTGAGAAATGTGCTCAGCAGATTGATGCGGTGCACGGAAAACTGCAGCGCCTGCGGCCAGCTCTGGACGATAGGACGGGCCAGGGTCTTCTGCACGAAGACCCCCGACTGACGCCACACAGCCAGCGCTTCAAAAGTGGAACAAGTTTTGCCTCATTTGCCATATTCACCTGACCTCTAATGAACCAGCTACCACTTGTTCAAGCATCTCTACAACTTTTTGTAGGCAAAACACTTTCACAACCAGCAGGAAGCAGAAAATGCTTTCCAAGAGGTCTCTGAACGCTGAGACAGGGATTCTCACTCTATGCGGATAAGCAAACTTATTTCTCATTGGCAAAAATGTGTTGATTATAATGGTTCCTATTTTGGTTAATAAAGATGTGTTTGATCCTAGTTATATAAGATTTAAAATTCATGGTCTGAAACTGCAATTACTTTTGTACCAACCTGGAAAGATCACAAAAATCAGTCAATCCCCTGGGAGCTGCATTACTTAGTATTTACATAGGCTGATTCCTCCCAATCAGAAGCATCGTATGGGAATTTTCTATTGTTTCTGTGTGCTGGGTCAGGGCTTTAAACTTGTATACCAAAAGCAAGGAAGCAGCATACTAAAGTCTGACTTCATCTGGATATGTGACAAATTTTAAATGAGGGCAGACCTGGAAAACTCAAGAAAATTGATGTAAATTTTGTTTTCCTCATACTTTTTAGGGCCATTTCTAGGAGTGACTGTCTCACGTGAAGTCCATGAATGTCTTTGCTGTAACCAGGATCTTTTCTATTAGCATTTTCCCTAGGGGACTAGCTTCAGTACTCAGGAAACTCTCCTTGAGGAAACTTAGTTGTTCTGTTTAAATGTCATGGTTTCTGCTGAAACTTATAGTGGCATTAGCTGCAGAGGGTTAGGTCAAGAAGAGATGAGGAGGAGAAAGTGGGACTTAGAGCCCCCAAAACTGTGAGAAAATAAATTTCTGTTGTTTAAGCCACCCAGTCTATTGTATTTTGTTTTGGTAGCCTGAGCTCATATAGCAGGGAACTCACATCAAGAGAGAAACTGAGAATCCAGACTGAGGTGGTCACTTTGGGTTTAGAGAAAGAGACAAATAAATGAAATATAAATAATTTAGTGATCTCCTGAGTTGGGGGAATAAGAGAGAAGGAGAAATATAAGCCAGCTCCAAGATTTCTAATGCAAGTTGGGAAACTTGAGTGTGTGTATGTGTATGTGTATGTGTGTGTATATATATATATATATGTTAGCAAAAGGCTCAGAAGCTATTAAAAAAGCTATGCACCCCAAAAAATTTTTGTGGCTTACAAAATATAGACCTTTACTTCTGTCTCATTTATCAGTTCAAGCTCAGCACTTCAGATTGGTGGGCAGCTCTGCTTCTCAGTGGTCAGTTTCCTAGGCTGCCTTTAGTCAATAAAGCAGAAGTAGATGTTTTTCTGAACTCTCTTGCTTTTTCAATGATCCAACAGATGTTGGCAATTTGATCTCTGGTTTCTCTGCCTTTTCTAAAACCAGCTTGAACATCTGAAAGTTCACAGTTTAAGTACTGTTGAAGCCTGGCTTGGAGAATTTTGAGCATTACTTTACAGCGTGTGAGATGAGTGCCATTGCGTGGTAGTTTGAGCATTCTTTGGCATTGCCTTTCTTTGGGATTGGAATGAAAACTGACCTTTTCCAGTCCTGTGGCCACTGCTGAGGTTTCCCAGTTTGCTGGCATATTGAGTGCAGCACTTTCACAGCATCATCTTTCAGGATTTGAAATAGCTCAACTGCAACTCCATCACCTCCACTAGCTTTGCTCATAGTGATGCTTCCTAAGGCCCACTTGACTTCACATTCAAGGATGTCTGGCTCTAGGTGAGTGATCACACCATCGTGATTATCTGGGTCATAAAGATCTGTTTTGTGTAGTTCTTCTGTGTATTCTTGCCGTCTCTTAATATCTTCTGCTTCTGTTAGGTCCATACCATTTCTGTCCTTGATTGAGCCCATCTTTGCATGGAATGTTCCCTTAGTATCTCTAATTTTCTTGAAGAGATCTCTAGTCTTTCCCATTCTGTTGTTTTCCTCTATTTCTTTGCACTGATCACTGAGGAAGGCTTTCTTATCTCTCCTTGCTATTCTTTGGAACTCTGCATTCAAATAGGTATATCTTTCCTTTTCTCCTTTGCCTTTAGCTTCTCTTCTTTTCTCAGCTGTTTGTAAGGCCTCCTCAGACAACCATTTTGCCTTTTTGCATTTCTTTTTCTTGGGAATGGTCTTGATCACTGCCTCCTGTACAGTGTCACCAACCTCTGTCCATAGTATTAATCTTTGAGTATTATAAGAAAAAATATTATGTAACTAATGCTAGTTCAAAATGAGCTGTCAGAAGGGTCAGAATAACCTGGGTCTCTCTGGACTATGTCCAGTCAAAAGAAGGACATGCTTACTCTATGCCCTTCCTCCCTCCAGCTCACTGTAACATTCCACTGTTATTGCTGAGAGATGGTGGCTGTCCTCACCAAAGTCAGCCTTTATTTTATTATTGTGAAATCCAAGAAACAGATATTTTTTTCCTTGTCGTATTTTTGTGGCATTTGTCACAGTCTGCTGCTTCCTGTTTCTTGAAAATATTCCTCTGATTTCTGCAACGCCGCTCTCCCGGCTTTTCCTCCAGCCTCCCAGGCCATCCCTCTGCTTTTCCCTCTTCACTGAAGTAGTTCACCAGCCTCAACAATGACCTGTTTGTCCGCAGTGCTTTCATTTTCCAACTCATATCCCATTTGAAAGGTCATTCTTACCTCAGGAACGCAAACCTGCCCTGTCAGCCCCCTTCCGAGCACACAGGAGCGCTGTCTGACCGGCGGGCGCGTCCCTCCTCAGCCCCACAGGGGAGCGACCCCGCTCAGCTGCTGTCCAGGGGGTTTCCTCTGCCCTCAACTGGTAATTAACTCCAGTTTATTTATTTATTTATTTTTAATAAATGTATTTATTTTAGTTGGGGGCTAATTACTTTACAATATTGTAGTAGTTTTTGCCACACATGAACATGAATCAGCCATGGGTCCACACGTGCTAATGAGGTAAGGAATGTAAAGAATTATTTTCTCTGAGAAGATCTCCCTGAACTCTGCCCCAACTCCTTGTTGAACTACAGTGTTGCTCTTTCTTATAAAACTTCTCAAATAGGGTCTATTTATTATGTAAAATTGTAAAAATTTCATCAAGGTTATACATGCATATGATTTAAGCAAGCAGTTTCACAAGTTTTATTACGAGAAATAATGTCCCACCGTCTAAATCAACTACTTTGAACTCTTATGGCTTCGTCTTTTAGTTCTAACTCTGTATATCCACATGACAAGATTTTATTGCTTATACTGCCATTTCTTAGTTTTTCAGTCTTCTCTCTGTGGAAAATAAGAATTTAATGTTTTTTTTTCCTGCTCTCTCCACAGCCCACCAAATAAGGACACACACACATGTACATATCTTCCACAATCCTTCTGATATAAATATGACACAGTGGCTCACAAGTGAGCAACATAATATACTATGATTGCATTTCTTTTCTTGTATAACCTTTTGTTTTTCTTGGAAAAGATAATAAATGTTTTATTTTCTTGTCTTAGTTTTCTGTGTAGCTATTACTAAATCATCTGTATACTCTTCACCTACCTTAAAAAATTTCTGTCAGTTATTTTAACTTAATAGACCTTTCAATGAATTTCTTCTCCTTTTACTCCCCTATCCTGGAACCCACCGTGCTCTGAAATGACTCTGTTCGTCAGGAGCTCGCTGTTGCTCTAGGTTCTGTGGATCCCATCTCTGAAATGACTCTGTCTGTCAGGAGCTCGCCGTTGCTCTAGGTTCTGTGGATCCCCTTCCCTCTCACTGTGTTGGACCCTCTCTTTTATGTATCCTCTGCTTCCTCCTGTCTCAGTTTATTTTCCTCTAACGAACATCTCCTTCCAACGCTTCCTGAGAAAGGCTGAGTATGGAGAGATTCATGTGAGAGATTCATGTGAGACCTTGAAAGTCTGAAAACATTTTTATTCACCTCTTTTTTTAAGGTGTAAAAGTGAATATTTAGAATGGGAAGGGAGATCGCCACAAATATTGGAATATTTGGAACTGCCAGGCCCTTTTCTCCTCAGGATCTCCTTCTTTCCATGTCTTTTTTATAAAAACAAATTTTTATTTGTGTAGTAGATTTACAATATTATATTACTCTCAAGTATACAACATAATAATTTGATATTTTTTATAGATTATACAAAGTTGGCCTCTCAGGTGGTGCTAGGAGGAGACGTAAGAACCACAGTTTCGATCCCTAAGTTGGGAAGGTCCCCTGGAGAAGGAAATGGTAACACACTCAAGTGTTGTTGCCGGGAGAATCCCATGGACTGGCAGCCTGAAGGGCTGCAGTCTAGAGGGTCACAAAGAGTCGGATGTAACTGAAGCGACTTCACACACTGTACAGAATTATTGTGCATGTTGCCCACATCCCCCGTGCTGGGTGCTGCCTCCTTTTCGTGTGTTTGCTGCCTGGTGCTTTGTGCTGCTCGATCCCCTTCACCTAGGCTGCTCTTCTCTCCACCCGCCTCTCCTCTGGGGACCACTTGTTCTTTGTATCTGTGAGTCTGTTGCTGTTTTGTTATGTTTGTTCATTTGTCTTATTTTTTAGATTCTAAATAGAAGTAAAAATATACAGTATTTGTCTGACTTATTTCAATAAGCATAATATCCTCTAGGTCCATTCATATTTTTGCAAATGGCAAAATATCATTCTTTTTTATGGTTAATATTTCATTATGTATATATATGTATATATGTATGTCTGTGTGTATATATATATTACCACACAATTTCACTCATCTCACACACTAGTAAAGTAAAGCTCAAAATTTCTCCAAGCCAGGCTTCAACAATACGTGAACTGTGAACTTATAGATGTTCAGGTTGGTTTTAGAAAAGGCAGCGGAACCAGAGATCAAATTGCCAACATCCGCTGGATCATCAAAAAAGCAAGACAGTTCCAGAAAAGCATCTATTTTTGCTTTATTGACTATGCCAAAGCCTTTGTCTGTGTGGGTCACAATAGACTGTGGAAAATTCTGAAAGAGATGGGAATACCAGACCACCTGACCTGCCTCTTGAGAAATCTGCATGCAGGTCAGGAAGCAACAGTTAGAACTGGACATGGAACAACAGACTGGTTCCAAATAGGAAAAGGAGTACGTCAAGGCTGTATATTGTCACCCTGCTTATTTAGCTTATATGCAGAGTACATCATGAGAAACGCTGGGCTGGGAGAAACACAAGCTGGAATCAAGATTGCTGGGAGAAATATCAGTAACCTCGGATATGCAGATGGCACCACCCTTATGGCAGAAAGTGAAGAAGAACTAAAGAGCCTCTTGATGAAAGTGAAAGAGGAGAGTGAAAAAGTTGGCTTAAAGCTCAACGTTCAGAAAACTAAGATCATGGCATCTGGTCCCATCACTTCATGGGAAATAGATGGAGAAACAGTGGAAACAGTGTCAGACTTTATTTGTTTGGGCTCCAAAATCACTGCTGATGGTGATTGCAGCCATGAAATTAAAAGACACTTGCTCCTTGCAAGAAAAGCTATAACCAACCTAGACAGCATATTAAAAAGCAGAGACATTGCTTTGCTGACAAAGGTCCGTCTAGTCAAGGCTATGGTTTTTCCAGTGGTCATGTATGGATGTGAGAGTTGTGCTGTAAAGCAAGCTGATTGCTGAAGAATTGATGCTTTTGAACTGTGGTGTTGGAGAAGACTCTTGAGAGTCTCTTGGACAGCAAGGAGATCCAACCAGTCCATCCTAAAGGAGATCAGTCCTGGGTGTTCATTGGAAGAACTGATGCTGAAGCTGAAACTCCAATACTTTGGCCACCTGATGCGAAGAGCTGACTAATTTGAAAAGACCCTGATGCTGGGAATGATTGAAGGCAGGAGGAGAAGGGGACGACAGTGGATGAGATGGCTGGATGGCATCACCGACTCAATGGACATGGGTTTGGGTGGACTCTGGAAGTTGGTGATGGACAGGGAGGCCTGGCGTGCTGCAGTTCATGGGGTCGAAAAGAGTCAGACAAAACTGAGCTACTGACTGAACTGAACCGAATGGTAGTTTATTTTAATTTTTTGAGGAATCTCCGTACTGTTTTCCGTAATGGCTGTACTAATTTACATTTCTGCCAACTATGAGCTAAGGTTCCCTTTTCTCCATTCTGGCAGCTAGGAGATGATAACATTGTTCTGATTTGCATTTGCCTGATAATTGCTGAGTAGAGCTTCCTTTCATGAGCCTGTTGGCCATCTGTTTGTCTTCTCTGGAGAAGTGCCTATTCAGGTCCTCTGCCTGAACGGAGTTGTTTTTTTGAAATTGATGTGCTGAGTTCTTTATGTATTTTGGATTTAGCCCCTTCTTGGACACTGCAAATATCTTCTCCCATTCAGGTTACCTTTTTGTTTTGTTGATGACTTCCTTCGCTGTGCAAAAGCTTTTAAATTTGATTATGTCCTTCCCATTTGTTTTGTTCCACTCCTAAAATATTTTGTAAGTAACTAATTTTTTAAAAATTTGTTTATTTTGGGGGGGCTCTGCTGGGTCTTTGTTGCTGCGCAGGCTCTTCTTTGGCTGCGGCAGGTGGAGGCTCCTCTGTAGCTGCGGTGCACGCGTTTCTCATTGCAATGCTTCTCTTGACACTCGGGCTCAGCTGCTCCGCAGCACGTGGGATCTTCCTGGAGCGAAGATCGAACCTGTGTCTCCCCATTGGCACGTTTTCAGCTGAGCTACCAGGGAAGCCCCTCCCATGCTGGCAGGTGAGTTCTTTACCACTGAGGCACCAGGAAGACCCTGTTTGTTCCACGCTTGATTCTAGGTCTTTTATTGTTTCAATTAGCTGATGTTGCTTGATAATGTTTTTCAGATATATGTATACTGATGTTTTCTTCTTGTTCATAAATTATTGAAAAGAGGGTGTTAAAGTCTCTAACTTCTGTGGGTTTGTCTGTTTTCTTTTTCCACCTTCATCTGTTTTTTGCATTTTGTATTAGGTACACATATTCAGGATTATGGCCTCTTGGAAAATTGATGCATTTTAGCAGTGTTTTCATTCTTCTGTGTCTACTCTGTTATTAATCCTATCCAGTGAGATTTTTATTTCAGGTATTTTGTTTTTCAATAAAAATTTTCAATACAAATTTTTATTTCATTTTTATATTACTTATTTTATTTTATTTCTTTTAAAAATATCTTTCACTTCTCTCCCTATCATATTTATGTTTTCTTATATATTTCAAGCATATATTATATATAGTAGCTGTTTTAATGTACTTTTCTCCTAATTTTATCATCTTTTTCATTTATGTGCCTGTTTTTATTACTAAGCTCACTCCTTTTTCTGGGACATTATTTTCTTTCCTCTTTTCATGCCTGACAATTTTAGATTGGATACCAGACATTTTAATTTTACATTATTGGTTGATGGAGTTTTAAAAAATTATATCTTTAGATATGTCTGAACGTTAATCTGGGCCAGTTAGGTTATTTGGAAAGAGCTGGCTTGTTTTGAGGCTAGCTTTAAAGCTTGGTTAAGCTGAGTCCAGAGCAAGATTAGTCTAGGGCTAATTTAGCCTCGCTACTAAAGTAATAAACTTCTGATGATTCTATCCAGTGACCCATGTACTAGGAAATCTTTTCATCCAGATTGGTAGAAATTCCAGCCCTTTTCTTCAGACTTAGGTAGTTTCTTCACATGCATGCATTGATCAATACTCATCCAGAGACTCAGGGGAACCCTTGGGCAGTCTTGAGGGCTCTCTCTATGAAGCTCCTTTCTGGCTCTCCCCCAGCCCAAAGTCTAGCTGCCTTGGCCTTTGAATTTCCAACCCCATCCCCTCAACTCAACAAGTCTGCTGAAGTCACTCTGGATTTCCCTCTCTGTGTGGCACACTGGAAATGCATATAGCATAAGATTCCCTTCTTCTTATCCTTCAGACTTCATTTCTTAGACTTTTCCGAAATACCGTACAAAGTATGCACTACATGCCTCAGGTGAAAAGGCTGTGGTATACTTATTTAAGGTTACAACTTTATACTTGTATATGTATTTTCATCCTAACTAAATAAATCGCTCTTCTCCAAATTAGTAAATATATAATTTTTATTCTTTAATTCCTTGAAAGGCTATCAGTCCATGTAAATAGGTCCAATATTTTTATTTTCTTTTGTGTATAACTCAGTAAATCAGGGATAGATTCTGACTTTTCAGGTATGTAGGTGCAGAAATCTTTGCTGTTAAGAGTGCAAACTCTTCCTGGAAATTCTTGTGCAACTTTTTAGCAACCTGATGGCCACAATCGCAGCTATGGGCAGGTCTGGGAAAACAGTTGTGTTCTTAAGATTCTTTATCTCGAAGGGCTTTCAACCACGCATGTAGGGATCATTACATCCTCCATGTTAATGTCCTTCAATTCCAACTGCAGCAGTGCTTTCCTTTAGGGAATATGACACAGTGGGGGCAAGATAATTTATGAGCATAAGCCCAGTCCATCTCAAGGCAATCATAGGTATGCATGGGTTCTGCAAAGAAAAAGGGTTCCTTTGAATGTCATATTTTCTTTTTCTAAAACTGTAAGTTTCCCCAGAATCAAAGTGGCTTTAGGATCTCCAAAGTTAACAATTTTAGCATGGGCGAAGGAATACATGCTTACTTTAGGAAAACAGTGCCACTGTTGACGTAGAGCATTAATCCAAGTATGTCAGCTGCTAAAAGAAGATAGATATCTCTGTACTGTCTTACTAATGTGAAAAGGAAAAGAATCAATCATATGAGGTTTCTTCAGCAAGAGCCTCCAGCTCTTCCAAGTATTTTCTCAGCTGTGAAGCCTTAACATCATAGGGGCTTTTCAGTCAGTGTTCTGAGATGTATGTCATCTAACTTTTGAAATGTAAGCATTTTGCACATTTTTTTTTGACATCTCAGAGAATGATTTGTTTCGTTTTGTTGTAGTGTAAAGAAACAATAAAAAGAGGCGTAGTAATAAAACTAGGCCCAGGCCCATAGTTTCCTGAATTTTTTAAGCACTGAGTAATTTTTGAATATTATCATAGTTCAAGATCAAAATGATACAAAAAGCGTATGTTGAGGATGATTGCTCTCTTCTCAGCCAGCACTCGTGTTCACTCTTCCCCTCTCCTAGTTTCCTGTGTAATCTTTCAAGTGCTTTTTATAAGGTAAACAAAAGCAAATCTGTAAATGTGATTTTTATTCCCTCCTTTTTAATGTTAATGTTAGCACAATACGTGGAATGCCCTTAGTTTTGCTTTTTTTAAAAAAAAACACAACCTAATAATATAGCCTTGAGATCTTTTCACCTGAACATTGATATAGTATTAAGTAGTATTTCTTTATATGAATGTGTCGTAGTTTATTTAACCAGTCACCTCTTGATGAATACTTGGGTTGTTTCACATCTTTTGTTACTATAACAGTGTTCCAATGAAGAGCCTTATAGATACTTTTATTTGGTATATGTATTGGTTTAGTTGCAGTATAAGTTCCCAGAAGTGTAACTAATAGGTCAAAGGGTAAATGCATTTGTAATTTTGACAGATATCATCAGGTTACTTTCAAGATAGATGGTACAATTTCTTCCTCCTAAGAAATAGAATGCTTTTGCCTCTAGCTTTGCCACAAGTGTTTTTTTACAACACAATTTTGCATGTGTTTGAAAATTTGGATTTTTGACAATATAATAAAGTGATAGTTTAATGCAGTTTCATGTATATTTTTTCATTTATGAGTCAGTTTAACCATTTCTTATGTATATAATTGTTTATTTTTGTGAACTCTGTTGTTGCCTTTTACCTATTTTTCTATAAATTTATTTAATTTTTAAATTTATATTTGATAAATGTTTATAATCAGAGAGATTGGATCTTGTGCTATGAGTTGCAAATATTTATTATCCTCAGTGTGTCATTTGCTTCGGTTTTGCTTATGGTGTGTATTTGCCAGCGAGGAGAGTGTTTCTTTTTAACTTAGTTGTTCTTTTATGGCTTCTAAATGTTGTCTTAGAAAGGCCTTTCCAAGTCCAAGGTTATAAAGGAATTCTTTCTTGTGCTTTTCATGTTTTATATTTATATATTTGACTCATTTAGAACTTACTCATGTTTAGTTGATGGGATAGATCTAGTTTTATTTTTTCCTATAAGGTTCTAATTATTCAAACATCACATATTAAAAAGTCCAATTTGGGGCTTTTGATATACAACTTTTATGACATATTAAGTCTAAGTGTGAATTTTGCTCTATTTTTGAACTTTTTACTGTGTTCTTTCAACAGCAAAGATCACTAATATATCTGAAACTAGGTTAAATTTATTACTTGCTGAGGAAGATAGAGATATGTTTTTAGGCCATTGTCTTTCTGAACAAAACAAAAAGGGAACTTTAAAGAAGTTGGGACCACATGAAGGGTAGGGGTTGGCTTATTTTCAGAAGTGGTGTTTTTTAAGAATTGGATGATGTTTAGTGATTGGCTGATTTTCAGAGTGGGAGTACCAAACCAGATGTGTGATTGATTTATTGGCTGCAGCTTGTTTAAACCAGATTTGTGATTACTTATTTACAGGTGCAGACTACAGACAAGGAACAGTCAAAATGTAGGAACTTTTTCTTCCCTTTTCCATTTCCTGTCCAGCTGTTCATGGCACAGGCTAATTCCAACCGGGCTCATCGTGTTACATAAACAGAGCTTCTGGGCCTGTTCATGAACATTTTTTCGGGGGAGGTAATTCATCCTCATATGAGCCATGGGCAGTATGTCTGGTTTCTATACAACCGTGATGAGTTCACTTTTCACAATCCTGTTTTGACCTATTTCCACCATTAGTTCTGAGAGATGTGGGCAGATGAGATATTGTTGAATCTTTAGAATTTTTCGAGGTGCATGTAAAATACAGTTTATGAAATACATGCCCTGGTTCTGGTAGGAGGCAAAGAGATTACAGACCTAGGAGTGAAGACCCTAAACGTCCCTTGCTGTCAGTTACTATGCTAGTCTTCACTCCTAAATATGCACCTACGCAACCAGAAAAGGTGTATGCAGACATTAAAATATTGTAATGAAAAGTACTTCTCAATTGAAAAAATTAAATTAAATGTCAAAAGAAGTATCTCTAATTGGGAATATGAGCTGCCTGTGTCTTGTCAGCTTTCAACATTGCAGCCTTGACAGATTGAACGAGGAGTTCTGAAACTGTTCAACAACGTGGTAACTTTGAGAATAATCTTTAATTTATGATACTTTAGGTTTGCAGAATTATTCATTACTCGTCTGTCTGTGTTTCATCTTTATAAACTTTATTGTCATAATTTCTTCTGTTATACTTTCCTATGTAGGTTTATACCTTTAAATTTTTTAAATTAAATCTTCCTTTATCCTTTACTGTCATTTTATTAGGGCTTCAATTGGGAGTGAAGATAAATGCATATATTTTGAACCTTTTTCAGCTAGAAACTTCCCATAGTATTATCATTTTACTCATCTATTGCATGACTACTTTGAACATCCCCTGAGAGAATACCTATGACTTACTCATTTTTATATAATCAGAGCTCCAGCCCATGGCAAACCATCACAAGTCTTCATTAAATCCTTATTATTTTAATTGACTTGTATATTTCAAAATATAGGCACAGTGAGAGAAGGAACTTGTTTAAAAAGAACTCCGTTGATAGAGAATCTTCCATCTGACTGTGCTCTGTGCTGATAGGATTGTTGGGATCTGATGGCAGGTGCAAGTTTTTCTATTCAGTTCTCATCATCTATTTTAATCCAGTTATTCTCATTTTAAGCAACTTGCTTAGATTTGAAATAAGATTAAATCTTATTCAGAAAAAAAACCAGACATGGCAACAGAGAAAATTGCTGTTGTTTTATATCAAGGAAAGTAAATTTCATTTCATGATGGTATGTGGCACACCGTCCTAAATTCCCAACACTCTCACTACCTGTTTTTCCTGAAAATTAGTGTAAACATTCTGTCCCAGGAGCTACTTTCTACTCATAAAATGTTGTTCATGAAATGATTGGCTTTTCCTTTACTCACAACCAGTGCATTGATGCACTTTGTATATAGAAGTCCTATGTCTATTCATTGCAATGAACTGTACATTGGTCTCCATTCAACACAGAAAGCAAGAGAACCAAATGATCATAAATGGGCCATTCATATTTAAGCTTATACACATTTGTGATTACATTTATTGACTCACAGAGAAGAGTCCCATTTGACTTTAAGAATGAAAGAGCTGACCATATTCTCACCTTTTACTGCTCAATACGGAAATGATGCTGTGAGCAATGCTGGAAGAGTGACTGTTCCAGCTGTCACAAAATGTAAAAATCTTAGTGTTGACTCCTGATAAAGATCTAAAACCAACACCCTTCCATCCGTCTTTCCTTCCCTTCTTTCTTTTTTCCCCTCCTCCCCTCCTTTGAAATGGTATTTCTTAATATAGTAAAAAAATTTAAGGACAGAAGTACACAATAAAAGTAAGTCTGTGCCCATCACTGACCTCTTGTTCCAAATCATTCCAAATATGTCATATCTTTTGCCAGTATATGTATGCAGAAATTAAGTTTTAAATTTTTCTCAAATGTTTGAATATTGTACGTGTTTTTGAGTCTTCCATTTTACTTAATGTACAAACAGTCAATATTTAGAAATACTTACATTACTTTACAGCTGTATCTGGTGTAGCAGTATTTAACATATACCCTATTGATGAATATTGATGAACGTATACCTATTGACTCATTTGAAAAGACCCTGATGCTGCGAAAGATTGAGGGCAGGAGGAGAAGGGGACGACAGAGGAAGAGATGGTTGGATGGCATCACTGACTCGATGCACATGGGTTTGGGTGAACTCCGGGAGTTGGTGATGGACAGGGAGGCCTGGTACTGCATTTCGAGGGGTCGCAGAGTCGGACACGACTGAGCGACTGAACTGAATTGAACTGATGAAAGGTTCAGTGTTTTTCACTTTTACGTCACTATGAACAGTAGAGGACCTTAATAGACATGTTTTTGAAAGACATGCAGATGGGCCAAAAGACACATGAACACATGCTCAGCATCACTAATAATCAGGGAAAGACAGAGCAGAAGCACAATGAGATATCACCTCACGCTTGTCCGAATGGCTGTTGTCAGAAACACAGCCGATAACATGGACTGGGGAGGGTGTGGAGAAAAGGGAGCTGTTGGCGGGAATGTAAATTGATGCGGCCCCTAAGGAAAGCAGTGTGGAGATTCCTTAAAGAATTAAAAGCAGGTCTACCGTATGATCCAGCAATTCCATTTCTGGGTATTTTCCCAAAGAAAACAAACAAAAAATTATTTGAAAAGATACATATGTTCACTGCAGCAGCATTTCTGGCCGCGGGAGCAGCCCGCGTCTGTCAGCAGCTGAACAAACAAGAAAGACGCGGCTTAGACGCATATTTGGTACATGTGTCTATATATGTGTGTGTGTGTGTGTGTGTGGTGCCGGGACGCGGGGGCAGCCCGCGACTCTCAGCAGACAGGTGGTCACCAGAGGGAAAGGGGGATTGAGGGATGAATGGGACGGATGAGGGAGATTAAGAGGTACAGACTTCCGCTTTAAAAACAATGAGTCACGGTGAAATATATAGTGTGGAAAATGAGGTCAGTTATATTGTAATATCTTTGTATGGTGTCAGATGGTAGCTAGATATCATAGTGATCATTTGTAATGTATAGAAATTCCTATGTTGTGCATAAAAATGTTGAAGTGGTTTTCATTTTGTTATTACAATGTAGTAATATATATACTAGTACATAATTAAGATACCAAAGGAACATTTCATGGAAAGATAGGCTCGATAAAGGACAAAAATGGTATGGACGTAAGAGAAGCAGAAGATATTAAGAAGAGGTGGCAAGAATACACAGAAGAACTGTACAAAAAAGATCTTCATGACCCAGATAATCATGATGGTGTAATCACTCACCTAGAGCCAGACAACCTGGAATGTGAAGTCAAGTGGGCCTTAGGAAGCATCACTATGAACAAAGCTAGTGGAGGTGATGGAATTCCAGTTGAGCTATTTCAAATCCTGAAAGATGATGCTGTGAGAGTGCTGCGCTCAATATGCCAGCAAATTTGGAAAACTCAGCAGTGGCCACAGGACTGGAAAAGGTCAATTTTCGTTCCAATCCCAACGAAAGGCAATGCCAAAAAATGCTCAAACTACCGCACAATTGCACTCATCTCACATGCTAGTAAAGTAATGCTCAAAATTCTCCAAGCCAGGCGTCAGCAATATGTGAACCATGAACTTTCAGGTGTTCAAGCTGGATTTAGAAAAGGCAGAGGAACCAGAGATCAAATTGCCAATATCCTCTGGATCATCGAAAAAGCAAGAGAGTTCCAGGAAAACATCTATTTCTGCTTTATTGACTATACCAAAGCCTTTGACTGTGTGGATCACAATAAACTGTGGAAAATTCTGAAAGAGATGGGAATAGCAGACCATCTGACCTGTCTCTTGAGAAACCTGTATGCAGGTCAGGAAGCAACAGTTAGAACTGGACATGGAACAACAGACTGGTTCCAAATAGGAAAAGGAGTACGTCAAGGCTGTATATTGTCACCCTGCTTATTTAAGTTATATGCAGAGTACATCATGAGAAACGCTGGGCTGGGAGAAACACAAGCTGGAATCCAGATTGCTGGGAGAAATATCAATAACCTCAGATATGCAGATGGCACCACCCTTATGGCAGAAAGTGAAGAAGAACTAAAGAGCCTCTTGATGAAAGTGAAAGAGGAGAGTGACAAAGTTGGCTTAAAGCTCAGTATTCAGAAAACTAAGATCATGGCATCTGGTCCCATCACTACGTGGGAAATAGATGGAGAAACAGTGGAAACAGTGTCAGACTTTATTTTTTTGGGCTCCAAAATCACTGCTGATGGTGATTGCAGCCATGAAATTAAAAGACGCTTACTCCTTGGAAGGAAGGTTATGGCGAACCTAGATAGCATATTTAAAAGCAGAGACATTACTTTGCCAACAAAAGTCCGTCTAGTCAAGGCTATGGTTTTTCCACTGGTCATGTATGGATATGAGAGTTGGACGGTGAAGAAGGCTGAGCGCCGCAGAATTGATGCTTTTGAACTGTGGTGTTGGAGAAGACTCTTGAGAGTCCCTTGGACAGCAAGGAGATCCAACCAGTCCATCCTAAAGGAGATCAGTCCTGGGTGTTCATTGGAAGGACTGATGCTGAAGCTGAAACTCCAATACTTTGGCCACCTGATGTGAAGAGTTGACTCATTGGAAGAGACCCTAATGCTGGGTAGGATTGGGGGCAGGAGGAGAAGGGGGCGACAGAGGATGAGATAGCTGGATGGCATCACTGACTCGATGGACATGGGTTTGGGTAAACTCCGGGAGTTGGTGATGGACAGGGAGGCCTGGCGTGCTGCAATTCATGGGGTCGCAAAGAGTCGGACACAACTGAGCGACTGAACTGAACTGAATTATTTGTACATAAGTAGTAAATATTTGTAGAAAAAAATCCCAAATGTGTACTGGCTGAAACAATAAGGTGTGTATATCTAACATATTGATAGACGTTTCCAGTTTGCCAGCTATAATCCCACTCTAATGTATGGACACTTTGATTTTCTTGTAACCCCCATTCGAATTTTCAACCTGATTGAAAACTGAACTATCACTTAGTAGTAGTTTATGTTTCTTTTATTATAAATAAGGTTCAGCATCTTTTCATGTGTTGTTGAAATTTTACTTTTTGTTTTCATTTTTCTATTAAGTGGTTGACTTACACAAGTTTATTATATTAAGTGTTAATTCTTATAATCTTTTTTGCATATATTCTTTTCTTATTTTTATTTATCACTGGAACTCGTTTATGCAGAATGTTTTATTTTTAGGGATTTGAAAAATCTATCGTAATTGCTTCTGGGTTTTTTTTGATTGCTGAAAGAGAAAGAGAGGGAGAATTCCGAATGACTCAGATTTTCTCTTTGTACCCTCATCTGCCTTATCCTACATTTAAAAATTCTCTGTCTGGGATATAGTTTGGTATAAATAGTGATATATGAATCCAAGTGTTACAGTCTCTACAGTTTACTTTGAAAAGTCTTTAGTATTTATATGGTGATATTTATGTTTAGAGAAGGAAATGGCAACCACTCCAGTGTTCTTGCCTAGGAAATCACATGGACAGAGTCTGAGCCTGTTGGGCTACAGTCCTGTGAGGTCACAAAGAGTCAGAGATGACCTAGCAACTGAGCAAATAGCGTATTTCTGTGTATTGCTTAGGTTGAGCTAAAATGCAGGTTAGGCAGTGTTGTATCAGAAAAGCCTGTTCTGAGAAGCAACTGCAAGCTCTTCTGTTACACCCATCACCACCAAGTCATGCTTTTCTAATTAGCATACTGAGTGTCAGAAATTGGTTCTTTTCTTTTAAGCTTTTCTATTGAAAATTGTTGCATGTTCACTAACTTGATGAAGATTAGGTGTGTAGGCCCACTGGTGAAATTTGAGATATTTAAGATTTATAGATTGATCAAAAAAATCTGGAGACATTGCAAGCATGCATGACCAGAGTTTGAAAATCCATTGAGCTCTGCTGAGGCTCAGGGCAGACTGGCCCAAAAGGTGCCAAATCGGCATATTGATTATTTTGAATTAAAGTGACGTAGAAAATAGCCAGTGCAAGAACACTTGGACCCTACTCTGTCTCCTTGGGAGCAGGAGGTAGAGAAGCACCCAGAGGTAGGGAATTCAGGGCAGAGGAGGCTATGCAAAGAGACTAAACAAACTGCTTCAATTCTTCGCTAATTAGTACCCAAACCCAACGTTTCTTTTTCTTCTGTCAATTCTTCACAAATTTATTGTTTATTCACCTAAAAACTATTAAAGCTGCCTGCTTTATTTAAGCCCTATTCGTATTTGACCTCTCTATATACAAATTTAGTTTTTTTCCTGTTAATCTTTTTTGTGTCAATTTAATTATTAGACCCACCAAAAGAACTCCAAAAGGGTAGAGGGAACTTTCCCCACCCCCCACAGTTTCTGCTTCACACTCTTAGAGATAAAGCTTGAGTCTTGAATCTCTTAAATCGTTTTGAATCTGGTCATCGGTTTAAAAGGTTGGTCGGTTACATGATGCTGATTATCATTTCTCAGGAATACTGTCCGGTTTTCCTTATGTGAAGGAAAACTTTCCTTTTATCGAAAGTGGTGGGCCTCAGAAAAGATTAGAGCACCTCAATCATTTATTTAAAGTGTGGGGTGTGTGTATACGTGTGTGTGTGCGCGCGCGCGTGCATGCGTGCTAGAACTTGGCAAGCCACATTTTTGTTTGCCATCGGTTCCCTGTCAGATTGGGGCCCAAGAGGCAGAAGTCAGAACTGGAGGTTGGAAAAGGAGACTTGCTGCTTCTGATTCTGCTTCCTGTTCCTGCCAGTGTCCTGACAGCAGTGGTGTTCATCCTGGCGACAGCGGTTTGTTTCCCATGCTCCCAGAACAGCCCTTTGCCTACTCAGAGGTGCTGGTACCAGCTTGCAGCTGCCCTGCAGCAGCCTTCTCTTAGACTTCTGAGTCCCAGCTATGCTGGTCTCTGTTCTGAAGCTCCTGGGACACCAACACCAGCTGATCAGTTCTAATAATCTTATCCTTTCTTTTTGTTCCTCCAGGTTTAGTAGTAGGAGCTGCTTTCTTGAGTTTCTCTATGTTACTTTAGTTCCTTTTACTTTCAGTTGTCCAATAACTCTTTAACCAGTTCCTTACATTAAATTTACTCTGTTAAAATGATTGTCTTCATAAATGAATCCTGACTGATACATTCATTATTGATTAAATCAAGGAAAAGGTGTACAAATTTTAAAGGTTCATTAATGTAGATGACAGTAAAATATCCAAAATAGAAAAAAAATTAAATTGCAATCCTATTTTGGGGGGATTGGGAGAGAAATGTATATTTTAAATAATGTACAATATAATAAAAACTTTATAAATTATATTATACAATATAATAAAAAATTTAAGACGTGAGATGACTAACTTTTTTTAGTATGCATTTTCATTAAGACATAAGGGCTAATAATTAAAACTTTCTGTTTGATTTTCATCCTTTTTCATCCTTTGGTTTTATTCCCTTTTGGCAGGCTATACGTTTTCTCTGTAAAAAGTTTTGGGACAGTCCTCTTGGTGGTTAGTACTGGTTATGCCTTACCTTACAGAATCTGTGTTCGGTGTTAACACTTCAGAGTGGGTTTTGCAAGGCCTGAGGCTTGCAAACAGAGCTGCAGCTGTTCCCCCTTCAACGTCTCTCTGGTTATACTCCCCTGAGGCTGGTCCACAAGAAACTTACGAAATGTAACCTGTGGGTCTGATTTTAATTGCTTTTATCCTAATAAGTAAGTTTTATTTTATGAGGCTCAGAAGTTCAAGACAGCAAGGAATTAGAAGTACACAAAATCGTTGACATTCTGCAGAGAATTTACTCTTAATGCGCTGCATTCAAGTACATTGTGTTACAGCATACAGCATTTGGCTGAAGAAAGAACTAGACTAGATGTTTCCACCTACCTGTTAATCCAAACAGCATTTTCCTTTGTGAAATATCCATTCTCTCTGTTGAGCCGTATGATCTTTCCACTGTGATATTAATAGAACTGTTCATCATTTTGTTATTGGAAACATCCTTCAGAAATTTGAACCATACTTAAGTTTTAGCAGAAATGTTATCAAAGAGTCTAAATAAATATTTGTACATAAAACACTAATATTTTTCCTCTAAATTTCAATCTTTTTGTATTGGAGTTTTTATTTAGTATACATATGTACATCAAGTTTAAGCCAAATTAAATTTAAGACTAGTTAGCTGATTGTAATATTGAAAATGATAATTATTTTATGTTTATAATTCTGAGAAATTTAGGTTTCTGGCAGATTACAGATTATTTATTTATTTGGTCAAGCTAAGCACATAGTAGAAGCAAATATCCTGCCCTCAAGGAACTTTTGAACTCCCAGGATCAGTCATGTAGCCAAAAGACAGAGTGGAAAGATTATGACAAAGATGTATACATATATATATATATATATATACATACATATATATAGATAGATAGATATTTGCTTTAGAATATTGCTGTGGAAATTCAGACTCAAAAGAAAATCACATCCAATAAAGGTGATGGGAGAAAGATTTCTATTAGTATGATTTTTTACCTTATCTTGGAAAGGTGAGTTTGAGGGAAGCATATTCCAGGTAAAGTAAATAGCACTTGACTAAAGCCATGGTATAAGATTGGAAAGTATACGTATTTTACAAGGGAGAAGGGAGAAAACATGTTATCTGCTACAGTCAAATAAAGAGAATAGAGAATGTGAAATGAATAAATTCACAAAATAATTTGTTCAAGGGTTGTAGATTAGTACTTAGCTGTTATTCTGGTTTAATATTGGAATATAACCCTAAGATAATCATAACCTTTACAGTAGCTGTTAACCACAACCATAACCATCAGTCTGACTTTTGTGACCCCATGGACCGCAGCACGCTAGACCTCCCTGTCCATCACCAGCTCCTGGAGTTTACCCAAACTCATGTCCATTGAGTTAGTGATGCCATCCAACTATCTCATCCTCTGTCGTCCCCTTCTTCTCCTGCCTTCAGTCTTTCCCAGCATCAGGGTCTTTTCCAGTGAGTCAGCTCATCGCATCAGGTGGCCAAACTATTGGAGTTTCAGCTTCAACATCAGTCCTTCCAATGAACACCCAGGACTGATCTCCTTTAGGATGGACTGGTTGGATCTCCTCACAGTCCAAGGGACTCTAAAGAGTCTTCTCCAACACCACAGTTCAAAAGCATCAATTCTTCGGCACTCAGCTTTCTTTACAGTCCAACTCTCACATCCATACATGACCACTGGAAAAAGCATAGCCTTGACTAGACAGACCTTTGTTGGCAAAGTAATGTCTCTGCTTTTAAATATGCTGTCCAGGTTGGTCATAACTTTCCTTCCAAGGAATAAGCGTCTTTTAATTTCATGGCTGCAATCACCATCTGCAGTGATCTTGGAGCCCATAAAAATAAAGTCAGCCACTGTTTCCACTGTTTCCCCATCTATTTGCCATGAAGTGATGGGACTGGATGCCATGATCTTAGTTTTCTGAATGTTGAGTTTTAAGCCAACTTTTTCACTCTCCTCTTTCACTTTCATCAAGAGGCTCTTTAGTTCTTCACTTTCTGCCATAAGGACAGTGTCATCTGTGTATCTGAGGTTATTGATATTTCTCCCAGAAATCTTGATTCCAGCTTGTGCTTCATCCAGCTCAGCATTTCACATGATGTACTCTGCATATAAGTTAAATAAGCAGGGTGACAATACACAGCCTTGACGTACTCCTTTCCCGATTAGGTAACAGTCTGTTGTTCCATGTCCAGTTCTAACTGTTGCTTCTTGACCTGCATACAGATTTCTCAAGAGGCAGGTCAGGTGGTCTGGTATTCCCATCTCTTTCAGAATTTTCCACAGTTTATTGTGATCCACACAGTCAAAGGCTTTGGCATAGTCAATAAAGCAGAAATAGATGTTTTACTGGAACTCTCTTGCTTTTTCGATGATCCATCGGATGTTAGCAATTTGATCTCTGGTTCCTCTGCCTTTTCTAAAACCAGCTTGAACATCTGGAAGTTCACGGTTCACGTATTGCTGAAGCCTGGCTTGGAGAATTTTAAGCATTACTTTACTAGCGTGTGAGATGAGTGCCACTGTGCGGTAGTTCGAGCATTCTTTGGCATTACCTTTCTTTGTGATTGGAATGAAAACACCTTTTCCAGGCCTGTGGCCACTGCTGAGTCTTCCCAATTTGCTGGCATATTGAGTGCAGCACTTTCACAGCAGAATCTTTGAGGATTTGAAATAGCTCAACTGGAATTCCATCACCTCCACTAGCTGTGTTCGTAGCGATGCTTCCTATGGCCCACTTGACTTCACATTCCAGGATGTCTGGCTCTAGGTGAGTGATCACACCATCGTGATTATCTGGGTCGTGACAATCTTTTGTGTATAGTTCTTCTGTGTATTCTTTCCACCTCTTCTTAATATCTTCTGCTTCTGTTAGGTCCCTACCATTTCTGTCCTTTATTGAGCCCATCTTTGCATGAAATGTTCCCTTGGTATCTCTAATTTTCTTGAAGAGATCTCTAGTCTTTCCCAATCTGTTGTCTTCCTCTATTTCTTTGCATTGATCGCTGAGGAAGGCTTTCTTATCTCTCCTTGGTATTCTTTGGAACTCTGCATTCAAATGGATATATCTTTCCTTTTCTCCTTTGCCTTTAGCTTCTCTTCTTTTCTCAGCTATTTGTAAGGCCTCCTCAGACAGCCATTTTGCTTTTTTGCATTTCTTTTTCTTGGGGATGGTCTTGATTCCTGTCTCCTGTACAATGTCACGAACCTCCATCCATAGTTTAACATCATAGTCAACAAAAGAGTCCGAAATTCAGTACTTGGATGCAGTCTCAAAAACGACAGAATGATCTCTGTTCGTTTCCAAGGCAAACCATTCAGTATCATGGTAATTCAAGTCTATGCCCCGACCAGTAACGCTGAAGAAGCTGAAGTTGAACAGTTCTATGAAGACCTACAAGACCTTCTAGAACTAACACCCAAAAAAGATGTCCTTTTCATTACTGGGGACTGGAATGCAAAAGTAGGAAGTCAGGAAACACCTGGAGTAACAGGCAAATTAGGCCTTGGAGTACAGAATGAAGCAGGGCAAAGGCTAATAGAATTCTGCCAAAAGAGCACACAGATCATAGCAAACACCCTTTTCCAACAACACAAGAGAAGACTCTACACATGGACATCACCAGATGGTCGACACCGAAATCAGATTGATTATATTCTTTGCAGGCAAAGATGGAGAAGCTCTATACAGTCAGCAAAAACAAGACCAGGAGCTGACTGTGGCTCAGACCATGAACTCCTTACTGCCAAATTCAGACTGAAATTGAAGACAGTGGAGAAAACCACTAGACCATTCAGGTATGACCTAAATCAAATCCCATATGACTACAGAGTAGAAATGAGAAATAGATTTAAAGGACTAGATCTGATAGACAGAATGCCCGATGAGAAAATACTTTGTGATTATATTAAAAATTTTTATATGTGTTTATATGTCAAATATTTTAAGCGCAGTTGGTTTTAAATTGGTCTTTCAATTGCTTAAGGATCTGGTGGGGTATTGGAAAGTTGTGCTCTTATGAGGCTTCTCTCAATGTTACATGTTGCAGAATGCCTAACCTCTCTTGTCCTGTCCACTAAACTCATTAGGTCTCCTCAGTCACTGCAATGACCCAAAGCAGCCCCTCAGATCCAGAGAATTCTCCCTAGGATGGAGTACAACCTTCACTGAATGTCATTGTCAGAGATGTTAATTATCAGCTTGCCAGAGTCAGACTCAAAGAATAAAAACTTTAAGCAATAATCTGAAAGATAGCTAAATGATCAGCATTCACTGAGCCATGAGCAGTGAGGAAATCAGGAGGGAATAAATGCAGAATCTGAGATGCAGAGATGAAATTATAGTCTCATGTGACATGACACATATTTTTAAAGTTTTGCATCTAATTGTTGTACACATAGGATTTGTAAGTAATTTTGTGTATGTATTTCATAAGCATCTTTCTAAATTGGCATTTTACCAAAGAAACTGGATTGTATTGTTCACAGTTCTCTTTTCTGTAATATTCAAGGTCTCAATATGCTCCAGTAACTATTGAGTATTCAAGTCAGGAATGAGTCCTCTTCAGAACTATAATAGTAAATGTATCAGAGTAAGTTCAGGAAAAAACTGAAAGTGGTTAAATTTGGAGGAGGAAGGGATGATTAGAAGTACATGGTCGGAAAGGAGCAGTGGGTGGCCTCCGAGATGAAGTCAGTCTTGGGAGCCCCTCAGAACTCCTCTCAGTCAAGCAGAGGCGCATAACAGCAAAGGTCACGTACGAGCTCTCATCCTGGAATGGTGATTATTTTAAAGGACTTGTGGACGCCTGTTTTCTCATACACTCATATATTTGTGAGAGATGAAGAGTGTCCCCAGACATTTAGTTCATTAAAAATATTTAATCAATGGTATCAATGGTCTGAAAAAGAAAGCATATTTTCTGTTTAAAAATGTTTTATTTAGTAAAGTCATATATAGTTATCATAAGCTATTTTGATGATGTACTTGTTAAATCATCACTTTTAAACCAGGGAAAACGTTATAAACAGAAAAAGTTGACCTTGAAGTGTGTTCCGGAATGGAATTACCTAATCATGAACTCCTAGACGGCAGACGCCGTTCCTGTCTAGCCTACTTTGTGTGTGTAGCATCTGTTAGAGAAAAGTTGGGTTAGGCACAGCCTGTGTTCATCTCTATCACAGCACTCATTTCCCTGTGTTATAACTGCCTGTCTTCTCGTCTGTTCCATTCCCTTGTTCCCAATAACTCTGCTGGAAAAGAAGCTTTTCTATTAGATTGGCCTAATTTTTAAGTGACACATTAAAATCTCCCTCTGTAATTTTCGGTTTTATAGTTGTAATGGTGGTCACCATGTGTTTTTATTCACTATGTTGTTTGACCCATAAGAAGCCTATTACATTGTGTTCAAAAAATTTTGCCTTTTCTCATTTATATAGTGACCCTTTCGGCTAGGTAGTGATTGTAATTTTAAATTGCACCTTATTTTATATAAGTAGGTATATACGTGCATGTATTCCTATATATGTATTCTTTTTATTTATATTTGCCAGTAATTATTTCTCTGTCATTTTATTATCATTTTAAAGTGTATCATTTTAGGTATATATCTTACAAATAACATTTAGTTGCATTTTTTTTATTGAGTTATAATTAACATGTAGCAGTATATTAGTTCAGGTGTACAACGTAATGATTTGATATTTGTATACACTGCAAAATGATCACTTCAGTAAGTCTAGTTAGCACCCATTACCCCACATAGTGACAGATTCTTTTTGTGTGATGTTAACTTTGATGTCTGTTCTCTTAGCAACTTTCAAACGTACAATACGGTATTGTTAACTGTAGTCACCATGCTGTACATGACAGCCCCAGAATTTATTTATGTTATCGCTGCCCGGTTTACCCTTTCACCCCCTGCCCCTAGCAACCACCAGTCTGTTCTCTGTGTCTATGAGCTCCATTCTGGGGTTTGGTTGTTGGTTGGTGTTGTTTAGATTACACATGTAAATGAGATCCTCTGGTGTTTGTCTTTCTCTGTCTGACTTATTTCACTTACCATAATGCCCTCAAGGTTGGGGTTTTGTTTTTTAAACAAAATTAGAGCATTTTGGCTCTCTTACCTGTAAAAGAAGAACTTATGTACTTCTTGAGTATTAATTTACTATTTACCATTTCCGTCTTTACTTTCCCTTGTTTCTCATGGTATGATAAACTACACTTTATTCTCTTTTTTTTCTCTTGTTAATTTGGAAGTTCAGCTTTATGTTTCTATTGCACCAGCGGTTACCATCCCATTTCAAATACAAATTCTCACTTGTGATATAAAAGCAAAATATTGACTGTTCCTTTTGTGGGCAGTGGTAGTTACTTACCCACCTATAATGCTCTCCCCTCTGAACTGATCAGAATGCAAATTTCTTTGGGGGAGAAGGATTTCTTGCAAATTTGATTTGCAAACTTGATTTGCAAGAAGGATTTCTTGCAAACTTGATTTCTCTAATTTAGATTAGCAGTGGCCAGGGACCATTTCCTGGCTCATTATATACATGTAGAAACCTACTGGCTGGGGCTTAGGAGAACAAGTGTATGTACTCAGCTGGCTTTTATTTGTGCCCTCTGCCCTTCCTATTCTTTATGCCTACAATGCAGATATCACGCCTGAAGGTGGAACAGTCGCCTTCTGATCAGAGTGACAGCAGCCGTAAGAATGGGGGCGGAGCGAATGCAGGAGTTCAGGCCTTTGTTGGCAGTAGGAGCTGTGCCCGGCCTGCCTGCTCCCACTTTCTGTCACGGGAGAAAGTCAAGGCCCATTTAGTCCGATTCCATTTTGTGCAGCTGAATGCAGTCTGGAGACAGTCCCCCAGACCAAGGCATGTCGGATGCCTCGCTGCTCCTCCAGTTTTAGGTGGATGCGTGTTCCAGCACCCTACTTCTCCCCAGGTTATGGCAGGATCTCTATTAGTTCTCTGCCTTTCTCCTCATTCTCAACACAAGTGTTGGTGAAATTAGTTTTTGTTTTCATTCTGAACTTATTTTGTGTTATTTTAGAGAGCATTATTTTATTTCAAAGCCCTAAATTATTTTGAGTCACTTTCCTGTATATTGCAAAAATCATAACCATTTTTGTTCTCCTTCATCTTTGCTAATGTTAAGATTTATGTTCTGATTTCACTCATTTGGCTAAAGCTCTTTGTTACACATTCTCCTCAGATGAGACGTGTGCTGATAACTTCTGTGAATTCTCGTTTATTGGTTCACACTTCTTTTCTCTTACTAGCTGTGAATGTTACTTGCCACCTAAACTCCACAGTCACAGACAAGAAATCTGATGTCAGTCTGTTCTTATTTTCTTTGTAATCAATTTTCTGTCTAGAAGGTTATAATGTTTTGTTTTCTTTTGTTTTATCTTTGGGGTTTATCTACAGAGATAGCATCTTTATAAGTCAGGCTTGTTCAATTCAGTGAGCTCTTTTAACGTGCAGAATTGAGTCCCCCTGAAAGCCAGAGCTTGTTCTCTGGCACTCAGTTATCGCTTCTCTTCCTTTGTTTCTGTCTGTCCTGGACCATCTATCATTGGCTTATTTAAACTTCCATGTGTTCTCCAAATCATTTTGTCCCCCCTCAGGATTTACATCTCTTTTCATTTTTGCTCCTTTTTTGAAGACTTTCTATACTTTGATTTTCCATGAGAATGATTCAGTTCTTGGCACTGATCATTCTGTTCTTTTTTTCATCTAATGCATTGCATTTTTCAAAAGATTAAAAATCATACCTCTTATTTCCAGAAAGTATATTTTAATATGGTGACTAGGTATCCTTAACTGCTCGTATTATTTTGTTGTTGTTGTTTTTAACGATCTATTTGTTTTTGGCTGTGCTGTGTGTCCATTGCTGCGTGTGGGCTTTCTCTAGTTGCAGTGAGCAGGGGCTACTCTGTTTTGTGGTGCGTGGGCTTCTCTTGTTACAGAGTGCGGGCAGTAGGTGTGCACACTTCAGTCGTGTGGCGTGTGTGCTCAGTCGCTGTGGCTTGCGGTCTCCAGAGCATTGGCTCAGTGCTTGTGGCACACAGGCTCAGCTGCTTCATGGCCCGTGGGATCTTTCCAGACCAGAGATTGAACCCGTCCCCTGCATTGGCAGGTGGATTCTTGAACTCCAGGCCGCTGAGGAAGCCCTCTTTTGTTGTTAATGGTGTTAAACGTGTGGCCTGTCCCCATCAAAAGCTCTTATCCCCGGGAACGACCGTTTTTCTGGGAAGCACAGGCCATGCCTGTTCCCTTCCATCTGGTGACTGGTTCTCTCTGGACCCTGTCTTGTCTTGCCTTCGGGGCGCAGGCTGATGGGGGTACTATGGTGGGAGACATGATGTTATACACTCCTGTGAGCTGAGGCTAGACCAGCATGGCTTCTTTCTAAGGAAGCCTCTTTCCTTTCTGTTCTCAGCTACAGAATTCGAGTCAGGCTGAAGAGGCAGAATGTTGCATTTCGGAGCATATTGTTTCAGGTGCTGGTCTAAGCAATTTGTAAAAATCAAGGATTCCTATTATAATAACTCTTTGATTTATACACTGTTATCTCCATTGTATAAAAGAAGTGTTAAGAAACTTGCCCAAGCTTTTACATTTATGAAGCAATGGAGTCAGGACTTAAATCCAGGGGGTCTTTGTCCACAGCAAGAGGATATGCTATTCTGCCCACATGAGCATTCCTCATGTGTGTATCCATAACAGCTATTCCAGGACCAAGCAGACCAGTAGTTTCTATAGGAGGACCAAGGCTCTCCAAAGGCCAAAGTCTCACCAGTAGTTCCAGGGCTCAGATTCTTGCCTGAGGGCTCTCCACTGCCAGTCTTTAGACTCTCTTGGCCAAAGGAGGACCCATCCTGTACCCACTTTAGAACCCAGGTAGGTCGAAGGCTTTGTACCTGACAACCATTTTTAAGCTCAGAGGAAGCAGCATTTGGAAGCTGGAGCAGAGTTTGAGTGGGCTGAAGGTGGGGACCTTGTGTTCATATAGCACCATCCTCTGAATGTAACTTGCTTTAGAGTGGTGACTGTTTTCATTGACCACTGCATTCTCAATATCCACTAAATTATAGGGATCATGGTAATAAATATTTATTGAATGAAATTGTAATAGGACTTAGCCATCCGAAAGCCATCACCCGAAAGTAACGTGTAAACCTAAGAGTCCATCTTCAAAACTCGACCCCTCAAACCTGTTCTCTTCTTAATTTTTTGAAAACCCATCTCTGGGGTGACTATCTTCCTAGAAGAAGAAACAGAAATTCTTCATCCTTTTGATTATGAGTTTGCAACAATAAAAAGACAAGACTTTACTTTCTTACGAGCCAAATGAATGAATAAATACCTAGTGTGTGGAATAGCTCTGGAAAATTGTGTGTGTGTGGTGGTGGTGGTGGTGATTAGGAGGAGAGGAAGAGGAAGATCAAGTTGATGAAAAGTTATTATGGCAACCAAGCTCATCAGAGAGGAAGGGGGAAATGCTGCTTAGCAACTAGAAGTTTCAAGAGGAAAATTCTAAATTCCAGTTGTAGAAAGTGTGGAAGGTAAGTAAATGTGTATCTAAAGGGGAGTCCTTTGAGATGATTGTTTTGGTGAATAATTTGCTACTTCTTTTCCTCTGCACCCATTGAAAATTTAGCCCTATCTCAAAGCATGAGTGATAAATGGCCAGAATGAATGGAATGGCCAAATTTGGGGGTGAATTTGTCCATTACAAACAGAAGTGGCCGGGGGTCAAAAAGGAAATTCTCTGCTCTTCATTTCTCTGGTTGTTTTGTCTTTTTAATGATTCCACTAACGCATGACTATATTCTCATTCTACAAGATTTTATAAGTGCAGAGGCGTTAAGAGCAAACCCTGAAATGACCTCCGTAGTGTGCTTCAAAGCTGCGGTCTCTGCGTTGGTGCCCCTGTCATGTGCCTGATAGGCATTCTTCTCTCCTTCTGCGTGTATTTACATACATGCTTCTTAATGTTTCACACAGGGTGGTCATGTCTTAGTTCTTGAACTTGAAAAAATATGGTTGGAAAATTTTTGTGTTATATGTAAATACACATATATATGTATAACTCATTCTTTTTACACATCATAAATCAAATAACACTCACAACTTCCCTATTAGTAGACATTTCTGTACTTCCGGTTTTACACTAATACATAAAGTTATGAATAGTCTTGAATATAGCATTGCACACTTGAGAAAATATTTCTTCAAATGGTATTGCTGGAAGCAGAATAGCTAGCCCAAAGAAATATAAGATTTCAAATACATACTTCCTAATTGCCTTCCCAAAAAACTTCTGTCTACTGTATACAAATCTACCAGGTTTTCTATACACCTTTCCCAAATGTGACATTTGTGCTATCTGATACATGAGAACGCACACACACACAGTTGCTAGTGAGAATGCCTGTCCTCTGTGTTTACTGGCCATTGTATTTCTCTTTGTAAGAACTGCCATCTGGCCTCCTTTACTCGTTTTAGTGTTGAGTTGTTTGCCTTTTCCTAAATTATTTATAGTGGTCTTTACACGTTCTGGTTATTGATACCTCGTCTGCTAAATGTGTCGCAGTAATTTACCTCTTCCTCTGGTTTATGTTTCTTTCCCCAAGTATACAAAATCTTTTGGGGTTTTTTAGGAGAAATCTGTGACATATACTTGATAGTTTCTGGGTTGGAGGTCCCACTTGAGAAGACCTTTGCTACCTGAAGGCTTTAAAAATTTTCTGTATTTTCCTCTAACACATTTATATTTTCACTTAATGTTTGGTACTTTAAGCCCTATGGAATTTTAGTAAATAATATGAGGCATAGATAGTATCCTGCTTCACTTTTTCCATATGAGAGCTACTTTCCTACAATTTAATAAACACATGATTTTTCCTACTGACTAAAAGGCCAAGTAAATAATAAGTTGGTCTTACATAACTTGAGTCTGCTTAGGTACCCTGTTCAACCTTGTTTCCCTATTCCTAAACTCCCTAGGCTCAATTAGCATAGGCCCTTTAGTATGTATTCATACATATTTAGAAGTCCTGTCTCCTTGATATTCTTTTTCAGATATATTTGGCTCTTCTGGGTTATCCTCAGAGAAACATATACAGTCTTTTTGATTAAATCAGTATTTACTCTGATTAAGTGAATTAGATATTTGCTATCTTGGTTTTGTCTGAAACCCAAGGGCCAAAACAAAATAATAGCTGACAAGGACGCCTCCATTTCAGAATGAAGGGTATTTTCTAAGTATTCTATATTTTTAATAAGACCTATTTTTCTTACTGGATAGTGCTCATAAAAAGAAATGCTAGCTTTATCGCTGGGCTTCTCATACTGATTCCTCCTACTTCTTTCTCTTCATGTGTTCATTACACTGAGTATTGCTATAGAAGATACCTTTTTCTTGTGTCTGTAGTCACAGTGCTTCTCATATTTTGCCATGTAACTGTGGTATTTTCTGTAAATTTCATATAACCATCCCTTAGATTGAGGATATTTCTCTTTAGTTTATGCTTGCTGATTTTTTGAATAACTAAAGAGCATTAAATATAATCAAATATATATTTTCCTTAGTCTGCTAATAGTGATGTATATACTTATTTTCTGATACTTAACCAGAAATAATATTTAAGCAAAGAAACCCTAAGATCAGACTGCTTCACATAGAGTGGGGAAGAAAGGGTTAAGTATTAGTTCAGATACATGAAAGAAAAAAGTTTCTCATCAACAGAAGGCTGAAACCAATGTAACAATATCTGAATATTGTGTAATATTATATTGGCTATAGACTCAGTGGTCAATAGAGTAACACTCCATTTCCTAAATTTCTTAATGTACTGTTTATTGTATGTGTATACCCAGAGAAGCAAATTTTCTAATTTTTCCAAATGCCAAGACAGAGATAACTTCTACTTGATTATGGTATTCTTTAAATTCTGCTGTTTTTTAATTGGAGGATAATTGCTTTACAATCTTGCGTTGTTTTCTGCTCTACAACAACACAAATCAGCCATAATTTTATGTATATTCCCTCCCTCTTGAGCTTCCCTCCTGACTCCCATCTGCTGGGTTTAGAATGTTAATACAGTTGACCCTTGAACAGCATAGGTTTGAGCCGCATGGCTCCACTTACACGTGGATTTTTAAAATAGTAAATATTACCGGTACTACACGATCGGAGGTGGGTTGACTCCAAGGGTGTGAAACCTTGGATTCAGAGGAACTGCCCATGTGTATAGATGGGAGGGCCACCTCTAAGCTACACGTGGATTTTCCACTGTGCAAAGAGACGGTGCCCTAAGCCCTACATTGTTCAAGGGTCAGGTGTATTTACTTTAAGGTGATAATGGTCATGCTCATGAGAAGAAAATGGGTTATATTTCTCTCTTTGTACACTTTAGTTCTTTTTTCATAGTAGAGTTTTGCTGTTGTCAAAGAATTACATACCAAACTTCTTTTTAAAATCTGTGTTCTGGGACAGTTTATACATAATGTGCAAAATATCTGCTATTTGAAGTTCTGTAGAATCTGTCTGTGAAATTACCTGGACCAAAAGTCTTTTAAAGAGAAGATTTTAATTGCCTTGACCATTTCTTTGCTAATAAAACTTCTATTCCTACGTTTATACTTCTTGAATTATTAATGGTAATATCTACTTTTCTATGAAGTGATACACTTCACATAGTTTTCTAAATATAAGAATAACTGTAATGTTTTCTTATAATTCTTGCCTTGTTCAGTGTAATCTTATGTTCCTTTCCCATCTGTAATTTTGTTTACCTGTGTCTGCCCGACTTGGTTTTCTTACAGTTGCCAGAAGTTCAGTTCAATGGGATTTGCTAAGAACAAACTGTTGATTTGACTTATTGTGCTTAAAGTTCATTTCATTTAATCAGTTTCTGCTTTTGTGTTTGTTAATTCTTTTAAGTTGCTTTTGTACTATTTTGTCGATACTTTTTGGTCCCTTCGGTTTATGTGTGTGGCAGGATGAGTAATCGGATATTTGCCGTCTCGGTCTTCTCCGAAACCCAAAGGCCGACATAATAGGCCACAAGGACCCTTACGTTTCGAAACGGCGATCTAGCTCGTCTGTGTCCAAGGGACAGAAGAGATCGCTGACAAGCCGTCTTGCGACCCTCGGTCCTACACGCAGCCTGAGGACGCAGAAGGCTCGAGGTGGGAGACCCGGGAGGCGCAGGAGCTGGGAGGAGTCCCTGCTGCTGGGTGGCGTCTTTCATCCCGTTTCCCTCCAGTGTGCGGGTGAGTGGGCGCGCGGAGGCTTCCCCCGACCTCCAGAGTCGCTAGGCCGGCTTGGAGGACCTCTCCCCTGTGGTTTCACGTCCCTGCCTTCCGCTTTGCCCCTAGTGCCTGAGGGGCCCGGAGGCAGTGTGAGAAAGGGAAGCCAGAAAGCGCGGCTGGAGCCGTCCGTCCCCCGAGGAGGAGAGACGCCTCTCCGACGGCCGCGCGGGGGCCTGTGCGCCGGACCGGACGCGGCCGGGAGGGTCGCAGGCCTGAAGAGACAGCGAGAGGGAGCCCTCAGGGCCTGACCCCGCGGGCAGGATCCTAAGCGGCCAGGCCGCAGACGGAGCTCTGCTCGCATCCAGAGAGCGGCAGCTTGATGTTTCTCGGAGAGAAATGTCCAGAAAGGCCTACTGAATACTCTCACGAAGTCAGCCGTGCAGAGTCGGCAGACCCAGAGAGCGCATCACTACCTCACAACCGCTCTCAGCCTCCGTGTCGTCCGGCTCTTCTTAGCCCGTCTCTGACCGCCCAGCCCCACCCTGCGGGGCCCTGAGGTCGCGGCTGGACGTGTGGGCCTGAGCGAGGCGGGGCCTCCCCACAGCGCCCCGCTGCCGCCTGCGAGGCCCCGTCTGACACGGACTGAGTTGGGGAAGGGAAGTGAGGCACCACGTAAGATGCCGGTGTAGACTGTGCCGCTAAAATGGACGTCTTAGTTAATAAGCTCATAACCATTACAAGTGACTGGAGGGTTTTTTAAATTTCCATTTAAGAGTGGTCAGAAAAGCTATGACTGTTTCTCAGTATTTTATCCAAGGAGAAGGGAAGAATGAGACTGTAGAACGGATTTTAAAAGACAGTGAAATGAATTTGAAAAGGAATTTTCTTTATGTTTGCACCCTGTCAATTTTTGCTAGTTCAGCATACCAATTACTTACTAACTTAATGATTAACTTAATTTATTTTCAAACTTTGTTTACTAATACTAACATTTAAAATGATGCATATTTTTCTGAGTATTATGTTGACCGTATTCCACAGATTATTGTAATTAGTGCTTTCATTTTCATTCATTATAAAGGGTATAAATTATAATTTGAATTTTATCTGAGGGGTGTTTAAAAAATTTCCACATGCATGACTTTCTTTTGCTATTTTTTGTTGTTAATCTCTAATCTTACTGCAATTTGATAAGAAAATTGGTCCTCTGTGATTTCTTTTATGAATACTGGAGATCTTTCTTTGTGACTCAACACACAAATTTTTATTTAAGGGCTTCAATCCAGCATCAGGGAAGCAGTTTCCATGCCCGTAAAATCTCCCTTATTCATTTTTTTGTTCAGATTCTCTTGATCCAGTAACCTCAGGATTCAAATTCGTGCCAGTACATGTTGGTTAGGTCCTGTAGCCCCTTCAGAGTTTAGCGCCTTTCCTTGCACAGCATGCCCAGCACTTCTCTGTTGTGTTTCATTATGTTGTGACTTGACCCTACTCATTGGGTCAAGAGGAATGATGGGGGGTAGACGCTGAATGAGATGCATGTTGTCTTGCAAAGCTGAAGCCTCACCATCATCTCCATCAATGGAGGTGTAACAGCCTTTAATAGGAGGGGTGGGCCACCCCATATGGTCAGGGCAGTCTGGGGTTTCAAGTTTCTCCTGCATCAACCGAGATGGTTCCATCGCAAGACTTGCAGTTCCATTCCTTCTGCCAAAGGCTCTACCTTGGTATGCCAGGCTTTCCAGGATTGAGAATTCACTTTTTTATGCAACTAGGTATCTTTATAATCAAGTCCTGATTGACAGCTCTTTCTGCTATCCTGCTGCAGAGGCACCTGTCTCTTCAACAGCTATCAAGGAGGCCCACTCGCTGTTTCACTTTGCTTTAAACTGGAGACTAATCATCACTGGACTTTTCTTTTCCCACTGGCTAGCTGCACTCAACAAAATACATCTTCTATCATTGTTGTTATGATTTCTCCCAAACCTTTGAAAGATTTGAGACATTGCACCCATCAATGCTTTTCCTTCTACTGTGATCCCACCTCAGTTCATCACTGGTGAATTTTTAACAACTGTAGTCTGTGATAGCTAGTTTCCTAAGATGGTCCCGATTTTATAGTATGTAAACATCATATATCTTATTTTCTCTCCCCTTGGACCTGGCCAGAGCTGTGATTTCTTTGATCAATAAAATAGGATATATGTTATACTCTTGACCTGGATTTTAGTTAACTGGAAGTTTTCACGTCCGCTCTTTTGGAACACTGATTTTGGAATGTCCTCAAGTCCCCACTTGCCATTCTGTGAAACTCCCACTTCCGGCACTCTGGTCGCAGTCACAGTTGATCTTGCGGTTGAAGCCGGCATCCGCCCATGTGAACGAGCCCGGTTGACTTCCTAGTTGATTGTAACTTCAGTTGACCTCTTCAAAGCTGAAGAACTGCCCAGTTGAGCACACAGTCATGAGAAATAATGAAACAGTTATTTTAAGCCACTAAGCTTTTGGGTTACTTGTTATGAAACAGTTTATAATCATGATGTGGTGTCATGGTGCGCCAGGAGCTGCTGTACTCCATTCACTGCCAATAGTGAGATCTTCATTGTTGGCCAGCTGGTGAGTGATTTGGCTCCAAAATTCCATTCTTAAAGTCTGCTTCATTGGACCACTTGTCTCCAACTGTCTGAAATCAAGTCTCCTTAGAAACATGTGTTGAGATAGAAATGACAAGCGATGTGCATGCACAGCTTATTAGTAATCAGAATAATGCCTGTGCGGGAATAAGAAGGGAAGGACTGGGCAGGAGAGGCTGAGCTGTGATGCATTTGTCCTACGGGGACTCTGAAGGTAGGATGGGCCTGCAGTTTCCCTGGATTGAGGCAGGAAGTCTTAAGATGAGTAATTGGGTGTAAGCCGCCCCCAGGGAGGGGGCTGACTTGAGTGAGGCATCCTTGGAGTGGGTACTGCAACATCCATTATAGTGTCACTTAAAATATTTTGTAATAGTGTTTTTTTAACCCGTCTGCCTTTTGTCTATGAAAGTTTCTTTGTCCTATTCCCTCTGTTCATTGTGTTGTTTGAAAGCTATAAACATTTCTTATTCTTCTCATTGTTATCCTTACATATTTTGAATATGTGTTTAATTTTATAACTTTTCTATCAATATCTGTATTTAATCAGAATATCTGTACTTTGCCTGGAAGGGATGGGATTTGTAATCTACTTCTGTGTGTTTTCTGATCCTCGCCTCTCTCCTCTGCTGCCTCTGTAGAATAATATGTTACACTAATTCATATTATTATATTTTGTACTAATAATTTTTAAGCTAGAAAAAAAAGCTATAGTTTTTTCCTTAGAACTATTGTATTCTATATCACTCACTTTCTTGCACATATTAAAGGTTTTATTGCAGTTAATCCTATAGTGATTATTTCTGAGAGAATTGAAAGGGTGATACATTTTCCTAGTCCCTTAATATTTGAAAATGTCTGTTATTTTGATTCATTTGAAATGCTAGTAGCTTGGGCATAACATATAGGTTCAAAATCAGTTTTTTCCTTTGAACTTGGAAGTAATTGCTTCATTGTCTTCCAGCATCCAGTGCTGCTGGTGACAAGTGTGATGAAATTCTGACTATTGTTTCTTTGTAGGTAACCTGGTTTGAAACTTCAGTGTTCTTAAATGACAAGATATATCTTGATGTGGGCCATTTGCCTTTACTTTTTTCTTCCAGCATTCCAAATAAATGAAATCATGCAATACATACTCTTTGTGAGTCTGAGTTCTCTTATGTGGCTTGATTTTTTTGAGGCTCATCCATGTTTCTGTGTGTGTTAGTTGTATTCCTTTTATTGCTGAGTACTAAAGTTTAATTTGCTTTTCACTAAAGTTTAATTTGCTTTTCTTTTCTAGTTGTTTGTTGCTGCTATATAAGAATACAATTTTTGAATTGAATTTGGCACACTGTATTTAGTGACTGTAAACTCATTAATTCTAAGGATTCATTTATAGGTTCTTTTGGATTTTCAGCACAAGCAATTCATCTGTAAGTAATGACATTCTTTTTAATACTCTTTCAGTATTTTTTAAACCTTGCCTTATTACATGGGTTAAGACACCCTGTACAATACCGAGTAAAAGAAGTGCTGCTTGCTTTCATCATTTCTGATCTCACAATAAAATTTCTCAGCAGATGATTAAGTGTGATTTTTGCTGCAGATTCTATCCTAGTTTTTAAAATACCATTCTGCTTTTTATGATTAATGAACTTCTATATTTTCTCTGCATCTATTGAGATGGCTGTATGATTTTTCCGTATCTCATTTTCTTTTGAGGCCAAGATAAGCTGGTTTATAACAAAGACATTATAGGGAAAAAATTTTAAGACCAGTGTTGCTCATGAGCTAATTTTTTTAAATTAAGCAATACATAAAGATTATACTATATCAAGGTCCATTTGGGTTTATTCTAAAATAAACCATCCTTTTCACCCATACTAGCAAATAGAAGAAAAATCTTCAAAATATACAAACAGTTCATGCAGCTCAATAATGAAAAAACAAACAACCTAATCAAAAAATCGGTGGTGTATCTAAATAGACATTTCTCCAAAGAAGACATATAAATGACCAAAAAGTATATAAAAAGATGTCAGTGTCACTAATTATTAGAGGAATGCAAATCAAAACTATAGCGAGGTATCACCTCACACCAGTCAGAATGGCCATCATCAAAAATCTACGAACAGTAAGTGCTGAAGAGAGTGTGTAAAAGGCAATCCTTCTACACTGTTGATGGGAATGTAAATTGATACAGCCACAATGGAGAACAGTATGGAGCCCTGTAAATAGGCTCATCAATACAATTTTTCTAGATTCTATATATATGCATTAATAAACAGTATTTGTTTTGCTTTTTCTGTCTGACTTCACTCTGTAAGAGGCTCTAGGTTCATCCAACTCTGTTCAACTGACTCAAAATCATTCCCTTTTATGGCTGAGTAATATTTTATTATATATATATACCACAGCTTCTTTATCCATTCATCTGAGGATGGACATCTAGGTTGCTTCCATGTCCTGGCTATTGTAAATAGTGCTGCAGTGAACATTGGGGTACATGTGGCTTTTTGAATTTTGGTGTTCTCAGGGTGTATGCCCATTGTGAAGTGAGAGTCGCTTAGTCATGTCCAATTCTTTGTGACCCCATAGACTATGCAGTCCATGGAATTCTCCAGGCCTGAATACTGGAGTGGGTAGCTGTTCCCTTCTCCAGGGGATCTTCTCCATCCAGGAATTAAACCCAGGTCTACCGCGTTGCAGGTGGATTCTTTACTGTCTGAGCCACCAGAGAAGCCTTTACATATACATATTGCATGGATTATTTCACATTTTTTATTTTTGGCCGCACTGCACAGCATGTGGCATCTTAGTTCCTTAGATCCCCCTTAGTTCGCAGGGATCGAACCTGCGCCCCTGCCTTGGAAGTGCAGTCTGAACCACTGGACCACCTAAGTAATATGCCCATTACTCAGTCTTAAAAAAGAACAACTTAGTGCCATTTGCAGCAATATGGATGGACCTAGAGGTTGTCATACTGAGTGAAGTAAATCAGAGAAGGACAAATATCGTATGCTATTGCTTATATATGTGATCTGAAAAATATGATACAAATGAGCTTGTCTTCAAAGCAGAAATAGAGTCACAGATGTAGAAAGCAATCTTATGTTTACCAGGGGGGAAAAGGGAGATTCATAAATTGAAAGATAAGGGTTGACATATGCACAGTACTATGTATAAAATATGTAACTACTATCAAGGACCTACTGTATAGAACAGGGAACTCGACTCAGTACTCTATAATGACCTATATGGGAAAATAATCTAAAAAAGAGTTGATATGTATATGCATAACTGATTGACTTTGTTATACAGCAGAAAGGAACACAACATTGTATTGGATTGGCCAAAAAGTTTGTTCAGGTTTTTCAGAACATCTTGCAAAACACCCAAACTTTTTGGCTAACCCAATAAATCAGCTATATTTCAATAAATTTTTTAAAAAAATAAACTTTAGTCTTAGGTAGACCCTGTGTTCCTGGGTCTTGAGGATGTGACCTTTTTGGAGCTCTTACCTTTCCACCCTTTGCAGTTCTATTTACAGGACGTATTCCTGCCTCTTTCTTTAGAGTAAAGGGATTTTTCTTGTTCCCTTTCCCCGTCTGCTGTGGGCTTATGCTCGTAGGCACTGTTTGTTGTAGACACAGTAGCTGTTCCCCTTCTCTAGGTCTGCACTATCAGGCATGATTTTCAGGACTTTCAACCATCTTTCATTGTGTGCAGAGTAGAGTTTGTGGAGAAAAGCCTGCAAGAAGGTGTGGACTCTCCCCATGCATGTGGCTCCTGGGCTCAAATGATTTTGGTAGCCCACACTCACTATCCCCCAATTTGCTAGTCTTTATATCTAATTCTTATTGATATGTGGCTGTGTTTGCTGCAGGTAAGCAACTGCCATCTTTCCTTGTAGACACTTGTGTCTCCTTAGATTTTAGCCTACTTGGTTATCAGTCCTCTGAAGAGTTCAAGAAAATCTTGACCTTGCATTTTGGCTTTTCACTGCTGTATTGTAAGGGTTCCAGCAATGTTTTTTGTAGTGCTCTATATCCTGAGCAAAAACCAGAAGTCTTTTAATTTTCAGGTTTTTTTTTTGTAATGATTTTTAAGAATTCTTCATATATTCTAGTTACATATGCCTTTTTAAGATATTTAGTTTTAATTGATTGATGGTTGGTTTACAATATTGGTTTGGTTTCTGTCACACATCAGCGTGAATTAACCGTAGGTGTACATACGTCCCCTCCCTCTTGAATCTCTCCCCTCCCTCCACCCCTCCCACCCCTCTAGATTGTCACAGAGCCCGAGTTTGAGGTCCCTGAGTCACGAGTTACATATTTTGTCAGATATTTCTGTTGAAAATATTTCCTCCCAGTTTGTGGCTTGTGTTTTTACTTTCTTAACAGTGTTTCTTGCTGTACTTAAGTGCTAAAATGTTATGAATTCCAATTTTTAATATTTTCTTATGTTTAGAGCTCACTTTGTCCCAAGATATTTTTGTCTTGTAAGTTCCTGAAGATATTCAGTGTTTTCTTTTAAAAGTGCTGTTGTAGTTTTAGCTTTAAGGTTTATGATCCATCTTAAATCAATTTTTGTTTGTGGTACAAGGAAAATATTGAGGTCATTTTCGCTGTCTATTTATCCAGTTGTTCTAGTACTATTTATTGAAACGACTTTTCTTTGCCCCTTAAGTTGCCTTGACATTTTTTCCAAAGATTCATTGGCCACATGTATATGATTTTACTCCTAACCCTGATTCTTTCTTTCCTTATGCCGATTCCAAGTTGTCCTTATTTCTGTAGCTTTATTGTACATTTTGAAATCAGATAGAATGAGACCCTGAGTTTTGCTCTTTCTTAGACTGGTTTTATATTCCAGATATTTTGTATTTCTTTACACATTGTAGCCTCTTCATGGATCACTGCCTTCTCATGGTGAAGGGGCTTGTGTAACTTACTGAAGCTAAGATTCATGCCATGTAGGGCCATCCAAGATGGACAGGTCATAAGTGGAGAGTTCTGACAAAATGTGATCCACTGAATGAGGGAACGGCAACCACTCCAGTACACTTGCCTTGAGAGCCCCATGAACTGTATAAAAAGGCAAAAAGACATGATAACACTGAAAGATGAGCCCCCCGCTCCTGGGGAAGAGCGGAGGACAGCTACTAATAGCTCCGGAAAGAAGGAGGTGGCCGGGCCAAAGCAGAAGTGGATGTGCCTGGTGATGAAAGTCAAATCTGATGCTGTAAACAACAGTATTGCTTAGGAACCAGGCAAGTTAGGTCCACGAATCAGGGTAAATTGGACGTGGTCAAGAAGGAGATGGCAAGAGTAAACATCGACATTTTAGGAGTCAGTGAACTAAAATGGATGGGAATGGGTGAATTTAATTCAGACGACCATTAGATCTACTACTGTGGGCAAGAATCCCATAGAAGAAATGGACTATCCCTCTTAATCAATGAAAGAGTCCAAAGTGCAGTACTTGGGTGCAACCTTAAAAATGACAGAATGATCTCAGTTTGTTTCTAAGGCAAACTATTCAACATCACAGTAATCCAAGTCTATGCCCCAAACACCAGTGCTGAAGAAGCTGAAGTTGATCAGTTCTATGAAGACCTAGAAAACCTCCTAGAATTAACACCAAAAAAGATCATGGGGATGGAATGCAAAAGTAGGAAGTCAAGAGATACTTGGAGTAACAGGCAACTTTGGCCCAGGAGTACAGAATGAAGCCGTGCAAGGTCTAACAGAATTCTGCCAAAAGATCACACAGGGCAAACACCCTTCTCCACCAACATGAGAGACGACTTTATACATGGGCATCACCAAAGGGTCAACACCGAAATCAGGCTCATTACATTCTTTGTAGCCAAAGATGGAGAAGCTGTATACAGTCAGCAAAAACAAGACCTGGAGCTGACTGTGGCTCAGATCATCAGCTCCTCATAGCAAAATTCAGGCTTAAACTAAAGATGTTCCAAGCTGGATTTAGAAAAGGCAGAGGAACCAGAGGTCAAATTGCCAACATTCGCTGTATCATAGAGAAAGCAAGGGAATTCCAGAAAAAGATCTACCTCTGTTTCATTGACTATGCTAAAGCCTTTGATTGTGTGGATCATAACAAACTATGGAAAACTCTTAAAGAGGTGGGAATACCAGACCGTATTACCTGTCTCCTGAGAAACCTGTATGTGGGTCAAGCAAGAAGCAACAGTTAGAACCCTGTGTGAAACAACAGACTAGTTCAGGATTGAGAAAGGAGTAGGGTAAGGCTGTTTATGTCACCCTGTTTATTTAACTTATACACAGAGCACATCATGTGAAATGCTGGGCTGGATGAGTTACAAGCTGGAATCAAGATTGCCAGGAGAAATATCAACAACCTCAGATACGTGTATGATACCACTGTAATGGCAGAAAGTGAAGAGGAACTAAAGAGCCTCTTGATGAGGGTGAAGGAAGAGAGTAAAAAAGCCAGCTTTAAAACTCAGTATTAAGAAACCAAGATCATGGCATTTGGTCCCATCACTTCATGGCAAATAGAAGGGGAAACAGTGGAAGCAGTGACAGACTTCCTCTTCTTGGGCTCTAAAATCACTGTGGATGGTGACTGCAGCCATGAAATTAGAAGATGATTGTTTCTTGGAAGGAAAGCTATGACAAACATAGACAATGCATTAAAAAGCAAAACTATCACTCTTCTGACAAAGGTCTATAGAGTCAAGGCTTTGTTCTTTCCAGTAGCCATGTACAGATGTGAGAGTTGGACCATACAGAAGGCTGAGTGCCAAAGAATTGATGGTTTCAAACTGTGGTGTTGGAGAAGACTCTCGAGAGTCCCTTGGACTGCAAGGCGATCCAATCAGTCCATCCTAAAGGAGATCAACCCTGAATATTCAGTGGAAGGACTGATGCTGAAGCTGAAGCTCCAATATTTTGGCCACCTGATGTGAAGAACTGACTCACCAGAAAAGACCCCTATCCTGGGAAAGATTGAAGGTGGAAAGAGAAGAGGATGAGATGGTTGGATGGCATCACCGATTCAAAGGACGTGAACTTGGGCAAACTCTGGGAGACGGTGAGGGACAGGGAAGCCTGGTGTGCTGCAATCCATGGGGTTGCTAAGAGTCAGACATGGGTTGGCAACTGAGCAACAACACATTTTAGAATAAACTTTTTGATTTCTACAAATACAGCCTACTAGCATTAGTCTACATCTCAATTAGGGAAAATTGATTTGTTAGAAAAGATTGAAACTTCCAATAAGTGACCATGGTATATCTTTTATTTATTTGGGTCTTATTTAATTTCTCTTAGCTATATTTGGTAGTTTTCACTGTAAAAAATTTGAATATCTCCTGTTAAATTCATACCTAATATTTTACTGTTTTTTATTGTATTGTAAGTGAAGTATTTTATTGCATTTCCAGTTTCCTGCTCATATGTAGAAATACAGTTGATTATTTTGACCTTGTACCCTGTGACCTTGCCAAATTCATTTATTAATTTTTGGAGTCTAATCTTAGGATTTACTGTGGAAAAATCAAGTCACTTGCAAATGGCAACAGTTTAATGTCTCCCTTTTAAGTATTTATGAACTTTTAATTTTACCTAAGTCAAAGAATTGCCAATGCTACTATTACAGTTTTTATTTGGCTTATTGATATACGGTTTCACACAATAAAATTCATTAATTTAAAAGTATTTAAAATTGAAAAGTTTCAACAAATGCATGAAGTTATGTAATAACCATCAAACTCAAGATACAGAACTTTCTGTTACCATTCAAATCCCCTCAAACACGTGTTCAGTCACTGTGCAGTTCAGTCACTGCATTCTGTCACTTCATTTTACCTCTTCTTGAGTATTATTGAATATTATTTAGAAGGAATTATTATATTCATTTTACCTTCACATATATTATAAACCATAAAATTGAGTTATAATTTTTGTTTTAAACCATGAACTGTCTTCTAAATGGGAGAAGAATATGAACTGTAGCCTTTTTATTTACATGTATCTCCCGTTTTTGCTCTCCTTTTTTTTTTGTATGTCTGATTTTCTATCTCGTTTATTTCCCTTCAGCCTAGAAATATTCTTTTGGCATAGTATTCTGGATCTATGTTTTTTTCTTTCAGTTGTTAAATATCATCAGAGTTAAATAACTTCCGACATATAATTCCATGCTTTTTGTCCCACGGTGTTTTTGATGAGGCATCCATCTGTCGTATTACTTTCTTTCATATATACTATATTCTCCCTCTCCCCCCTCTCTCTCTCAGAAGGAGATAGTTTTAAAACTTTTTTAGAAAAATCTGTTGTTGAAAGGATTTGTCTTAGATGAATCTACATGTGGTTTTATTTCTACTTACTCTGCTTGGGTTTCTGAGATCCTTAAATCTGTAAGCTGATGTTGTTTACCTAATTTGAGGAAATTTCAACCATTATTTTTTCAAATAAATTTTCTATGTCACTTTTTCTTCTTTTCTCCTGGAACTTCAGTTACATGTAAGATACCTTGATATGTCCAAAAATTCACTCAGAATGGCTTATTGTTTTTTAAAATAATTTTCCTCTTTGTTCTCTAGATTGGATAATTTCTATAGCTATGTTATGTTTAGTTCTCTTTGGATATATAAAAAATACTCCACATTTATTGACGTATAGCAGCAATAATCATTAAGCTCTCACAGTTTCTATGAATTCAGAATTCTGAATCATCTGAAATTCTGAAACTGGTTTCAGCCAAGGTCTCTCATGAAGTTACAGTCAGATGTTGGCTGGAGATGCAGTCATTTGAAAGCTTGATTGGGGCTGAGGAATCTACTTCAGTTGTGGCCTCATGGCTAGCAAGCTAGTGCTCCTCCCCGTCACATCTCCATGGGTGTGACACGCTGCTTGAGTGTCCTTATGTCATGACTTCCATCAAATATGCACCCCAGGAGATCAAAGCAGAATCTGCAATGCAATTATGACCTTAGAAACCACATACCTTCACTTCCACCATTTTCTCTTTGTTAAGAAATAGACATATTCTATGAGTTCAGTCGCTCAGTCGTGTCCGACTCTTTGCGACCCCATGAACCGCAGCACGCCAGGCCTCCCTGTCCATCACTAACTCCCTGAGTCCACCGAAACCTATGTCCATCGAGTCGGTAATGCCATCCAGCCATCTCATCCTCTGTCGTCCCCTTCTCCTCCTGCCCTCAATCTTTCCCAGCATCAGGGTCTTTTCCAATGAGTCAGCTCTTCGCATCAGGTGGCCAAAGTATTGGACAACATCAGTCCTTCCAATGAACACCCAGGACTGATCTCCTTTAGGATGGACTAGTGGGATCTCCTTGCTGTCCAAGGGACTCTCAAGAGTCTTCTCCAACACCACAGTTCAAAAGCATCAATTCTTTGGTGCTCAGCTTTCTTTACAGTCCAACTCTCACATCCGTACATGACCACTGGAAAAACCATAGCCTTGACTAGACAGACCTTTGTTGGCAAAGTAATGTCTCTGCTTTTTAGTCTGCTATCTAGGTTGGTCATAACTTTCCTTCCAAGGAGTAAGCGTCTTTTAATTTCATGGCTGCAGTCACCATCTGCAGTGATTTTGGAGCCCCCCAAAATGAAGTCAGCCACTGTTTCCACTGTTTCCCCATCTATCTGCCATGAAGTGATGGGACCGGATGCCATGATCTTAGTTTTCTGAGTATTGAGCTTTAAGCCAACTTTTTCACTCTCCTCTTTCACTTTCATCAAGAGGCTCTTCAGTTCTTTTTCACTTTCTGCTATAAGGGTGGTGTCATCTGCATATCTGAGGTTATCGATATTTCTCCTGGCAATCTTGATTCCAGCTTCTGCTTCATCCAGCCCAGCGTTTCTCATGATGTACTCTGCATATAAGTTAAATAAGTGGGGTGACAATATACAGCCTTGATGTACTCCTTTTCCTATTTGGAACCAGTCTGTTGTTCCATGTCCAGTTCTAACTGTTGCTAACTAACTAACATGTTCTATAAGTCAGCCCTAATTTAGTGTGGTAGGTAAGCTCAGAAAGGCATGAATTCTAGGAAGAGAAAATCAGGGGATGATCTTGGAGGTTGGATACCATATTCTGTTTTCAAGCTCACTCGCCCTTTTTCCTGCAGTCTGCATACTTTTGAAGCAGATTGAGCGATCCTTCCCTGCCAAGTTTCAGGTAGTTTTCTTGTTTAGTTGTTAAATTTCCAATTGTTTATTTTGAATCATTTTCATATCTCTGATAGGAATACCCATCCCTACACTACTTATGCCTATATTTTCCTTTAATTATTTGAACATACTTATAATGTGCTGTGCTAAGTCACTTCAGTCATGTCCGACTCTTTGAGACCCCATGGACTGGAGCCTGCCAGCCTCCTCTGGTCCTTGGGATTCTCCAGGTAAGAATACTGGAGTGGGTTGCTATTTCCTCCTCCAGGGGATCTTCCCGACCCAGGAATTGAACCTGTGTCTCTTATGTCTCTTGCATTGGCAGGCAGGTTCTTTACTGCTAGCTAAAGAACCTGGGACGTATACTTATAATAGCTGTTTTAAATAATTCATCTATGAATATCAACCTGTGAGCCACCTTGGGGTTGGTTTCTATTGACTGATTTTTCTTTTGACTATGGTTTACATTTTCCTACCACTTCATGTATCTAGTCTATGTGTGTGTTTATGTCTGTATAGTGGATCGCTAGTGATTCCTTTGAGAGATTCTGGATTCCATTATCTTTTTCCTGAAGAGATTTTTTTTCTTCTAACCTACACTTACATTTGATAGGACTCATACGTCAAACTATGTCTCCCCAGTGGTGAAGAAGAACTAAAGTTTTTTTCTCAGTGTTCAATCTTCTAGTTACCGCTTTGTCCTTTTTGCCGGGTTCTTTAGAATCTCTGACACGTATACATAGTGCAGAGATCAGCCTAGTATTTTAGCACAGTTTACATGTAGATCTTTGCATTCTTCCACTTAAGTCTCTTCTTTCTGGAACTTCCTCCTCAATTTTTAGTTTCACTTCCAGCCAACCCTGAATTCTGTTTTCTGACACCATAAGCTACTAAAAGTTGGGCTGCCTTCAGCACCCTCAGAGGAAAAGCTGAATTAAATGTTCGTCTTATTCAGAAGAGTTCCTTTCTTTCATGGGTTTCATCACTTCCAGTTTTCTGATTTTGGTGGTTCATTCTGCACATTTAAATAACTGCTTTTATACTTAGTTCAGAGATAGTAACTGTCATATGCAGGAAGGTTCGCCATACCAGCTACTCTGCCATACCAGCATGGCACCGTGTGTATCTATGTTTGAATGAGACACAGGATAGCTCATCAGCAGCTTTGGGTTCCTGATCCTGTTCAGTGATGGGCCTCCCTGTAAGGTGTGGACAGAAATCAAGTTCCTTTGTTGAGGGGGTATCCTAATTGTTAATATTCACAGATCCCCTCCCCTTGGGTTGTTTAGTTTTCTCATTGAGGAATCCTCCAGTTTCAGTATAGCTGGGACTGTGATAGATACAAGCCTAATTTTCAGCATCCTGGGAGCCTGTTGGAGTTGAAAGTCTCACTGTTTTTTGTGTAGTTGCATGAATCCCTCTGTTTTCAGTACATTCATAACTATATCTTGTAATCTAAGACATACTTCATTTTTTGTTCAACATTTCTAAAGATTAAACTATGGGTTTTGGCTGTGAATAGCAGAAGAAGAAATGTTGGGACTAAGGGCTTCTTATAAAAAAAAACACTGAATCAATGTCTTATTCTCCACTCTACTTTTAGAAAGATCTAGGACTCTGATCGGAGAAGGCAATGGCACCCCACTCCAGTCCTCTTGCCTGGAAAATCCCATGGATGGAGGAGCCTGGTAGGCTGCAGTCCATGGGGTCGCTAAGAGTCGGACACGACTAAGCGACTTCACTTTCACTTTTCCCTTTCCTGCACTGGAGAAGGCAATGGCACCCCACTCCAGTCCTCTTGCCTGGAGAATCCCAGGGACGGTGGAGCCTGGTGGGCTGCTGTCTATGGGGTCGCGCAGAGTCGGACACGACTGAAGCGACTTAGCAGCAGCAGCAGCAGCAGCAGCAGTACTCTGATTCCTGAGCATTTCTGGAACTCTGTGGCAAGAATTATATTTCTTCATATTGGCTTCTCCCAATTGTAAATCTGGGTTTCAGGTATATCCAGTCTTCTGAGTGAGTGACCATTTGTTCCAAGATTTTAAGTTTTAGTTGATATTACTTCTGTTCTTTTTGTGGATTATGGATTTGTTCCTTTTCTGTCATTTTAGATGGTATTTAATAATAAGAGATGATAAACCGCATAGACTCTATTCCTATTCTACAAAACTGTCGTCTCTAATTTTTAAATAAACATAAACTGCATTTATGAAACCAAATACCCTCTTTTTAAACTTCAGCTAATAACACTTTTACAAAAGTCAGTTGTGAAAAGCCTAGGAGTCAAATAACTAAACCAATGTTGAACATAGATGTCAGTTCTACTGTCACCTTTGTGCCATGAAATACTGCTTCCCTAGCTATTGTTCCTTAAAATAGCAGGGGGAAAGGCTCACCGTCTTTTTAGTGTAATTACGTTGTAAAAGAATCGCTCACAACAGACAAGTATGTGCACGTAGTGCTGCCACTCAGGCCTCGCCTCCGAGAAGAGTCAACAAAGCTGACGGCTCAGCCGCCCCTTCGTGCCCGGCCTCCCACCGGTCAGAGCAAACCAAAGGGAGCTTACTTGGCACGAACTAGAATTTACTGTCAAGAGCTCCCTCCGATTGCTGTGTTTGTGAACTTCGTTTTCTAACATGAAGATTACCGAATTCATTCTCTGAAAAGTTACAAGTAATGTGAGCACTTCGTATTTTACTGAATATAATTTCGTATTAATTGAATTTGTGTGAATCCACATGTACTTGCTGTTCTTTAGGCCATTTGTAAACTGATCATACGCTGATCTTCATAAAATTATCTGTGAAGAATAGTTTCTGAATTTTTCATTTTCAATCAAGTGATGAGTCACATTCCTGTTACTAGTTAGTTAGATTTTGGTTGGGGGTTTTGCTTTTTTGTTTTATTTTTGGTAGTTTACTAATATAGCACCAAAGCTCTTAAGAGTGATGAATTAATCAGTAATAGAAGAAACTATTGGACCATGTTTACTGGTATAATCAGGGAGACACACTGAAAAGAGTTTAGTACATGTTGCCAGAAAGAAAAAAAAAAAGACTAATACGTGTGAAGTAAGATTAAATAAAGGGCTCAAAGTTATTTAGCCAGAAAGATGTAATGTAATGTCTTTATATATACAAAGATTTATTACAGAACATAATGACTAGTTATTGTTCATCTCTGCTGAAATCTACAAAGAAAAATGTTCAAGGGTAGAAATGTTCAATGTAAATTTAACCAATACTTAGAACGATAGCCTGAAGGTTGACGGACAAACATTAGAAGACTTGTGATGGGACGCGTCCCTCGGAAAGAGGAAAGAGCTTTAAATAGAGCGGTCTTCTTTGTCATGAATGATGCCAAGTCCTGCGTTAGGGCAGAGGGCTGGCCTAGTTGGCTTCCAGAGGCCCCTTCCAAACCTGGAATTCTCTGGTCACTTATGTTGCTAGCCCTCAGAAGCTGGCGTCAGCCAGTCACAGCAGATAGCTGCCCTTTCAGGAGCTCCAGCAGTGCCGAGGAGGCAGCGCCGGCAGCAGCCAGGCAGCAGCTGTCCCCGCCGGAGACTTCGTCCAGAGGGAGTCAGGTCGGCGTGGCCCCTTCCCGCCGCCCGTGGGCCGGACACCCCCGCTACCGACACGCCCTCTGACGGGGGCACGCGGGACGGCGGGGGTGCTGGTGCTGGGTGGGGGGACTCGCACCGGACGCGCTCGAGTGGCCCCACCACACCGGGTCCGCGTCACGCCGCCCTGCAGGGCACCCGGCCCAGGTGCCCCCGGGCGCGCCGGGCGCTGTCCGCTCGGAGCGGCTGCCCCGGCGCGCGGTCCCGCCGCGGCTCCCGGCTCCCGCGGGCGGGGGTGCTCCGGCCCGGGGGCCTCACCCAGTCTCCGGCATCCGGGGCCGCCCCGCCGGCTCCGCGCAGAGGAGGGAAAGAGGGCGGGGTGGGGAGGCTGGTGCGGGAGGAGGAAGCGCGGGGCGGGCGCGCGAGGCGGCGCCGCTCGCGGCCAGAGCCTCCGCCCCTCCCGCGGGCGGCTCGCCTCTCCTCCACCCTCCGGGCCCCTCGCGCCCCCGCAAGCCCCCGAGCGCGGAGGGGAGCGCAGCCAGCGCGGAGGGGCCGGCGGGGGGCGCGCGCTTGCAGGGCGCCGCTCGCTCCGGCGCTTGCGGGCGGGGCTCGCGGGGGCTCCTCGCTCCGGCAAACGGCGGCGGCGCTAGCTGAGTCCCGCCGCGAAGATGCTCAAAGTCACGCGCGCCCTCGTGCTCCGCCTCGTCCTGCTCCTCGGTCACCGCCACCGTGGCCCCGGGGCCCGGGAGCCTGGTGCCGGATTACTGGGTCGACGGCTCCAACAGGGATGCTCTGGGCGATTTCTTCGAGGTGGAGTCGGAGCTGGGACGGTACGGCGGGGCGGATCGGGGGGCTGGGGCAGCGGGCTGGAGCGCTTGGGAGGCCCTCGGACCTGGAGGAGCCGGGCATCCTGGGCACCGGCTGGGGCTTCTGCCCGCGGCGCGCTTCGGGCGCTTGCCTTTTGCGGCTCCAGCTCCTCGGAATACCGGAGCTGGCCTCCCTGCCCTTGGGTTCTGCCGGCTCCGGGCGAGAGCTCCGGACCGTTCACGAGCGAGCCGGCGTCCCCGGGCGCGCCCAGGCCGATGCAGCTGCGGGCGGCAGCCCGGGTCCTCCCCCACCGCCGCCTCCTCGCCGGCTGCCATCTCCGTGGGTGACAGCTCCACTGCACGTGGGCCCTGCTTTCCCAAGCGGTGTCTCTGCTCACGATTATAGCTTGCCAGAGGGTCCTGTCTGTCTAGTTATTTTTTGGGGATGAGGGGCGGAAGGTGCCTCTCCAAATCTTGACAGAAATATTAGATTCGCTTCTTCCTCCTTCCCCTCATCAAGCTCTCCAAAGCAAGTGGCACTAGACATTAAACTTAAACACCAGCTTCCCCGCGGAGTCTGCTCAGGAGTGAAGGGGGATGAATCATTTAAGGGAGCTGAAGGCAGAATAATGAACTAGTGTGGCTTTAAAGGAAAGGCAGTGGTAATTAGTGAGAAGAGTTCTGCTGCTCTTTGACGTGCTGGAGTGATTTGTTTAATTATGTATGCAGAAAACCATCTCCCTGGGGTTGCAGAAATGTCCCTCATCCCTGCTTTGAAGATCCAAACATGTAGTGATCTTGCCATGTGAATGATGCCATATGTTCTTATATTTTTATCCACTGAAAAATAATTTCCCCTTCCTTTTCCTCCTTGCTTTCTGTTATTCACAGGTAGGGAGACCTCTTTTCAATATTCATTTTAGAATCAGACCCTTTATTATATGGAATCTAAAGATGTAATTTCAACCGTTAACAAGTTGAAGCTTCTATCCTTAATATTTCTTTGCAAATTTCTTTCTCTCTTTCTTTCTTCTTTTTTTTTTTGCTGGAATAGAGTTAGCAGTCATGTTCTTGTTGGTGTCACTGGAGACTGCAGTATGGGATTCTGGATGCTGGTCCTTAGTGGGACTGTGTAAGGGCCGCTTCTCGCCGAATTGCCTCTGCTGTTAATGGCCCACTGAGTGCAGAGGGGTGTAAGAAGGGCAGAACTTACGACTGAAATTTAGGAGCTGCCTCTCTTTGAACAGGTTTCAGAATATTTGAGCATTGAATAACATGTAAAATCCTGTTTTGATCAAGCTTTTCAGTGTCCATCTAAGGATCTGCTGTTGCATGCATTCCCTAGTAAGGCCGAAAATAAAACATCTCCTGTAAGGTTTGAAGCCTCCATAATTGTATGATGAGCTGCAGTGGAACCCCATAAACTTCTGATTAAAGTGATAACCTGCTTAAAATTGGTGAGTTTCAGAAACTGCCACCTAATACAGGAAGCGCCTGACGGTGTACAGGGACTGTCCCACCACCAAATCTGCCAGTTTTCTGAGTAACGTTTACCTTAGACGCCACAAAGTGCCTTCCTGCAATGAGGGAGACCCGTGTTCAATCCCTGGGTCGGGAAGATCCCCTGGAGAAGGAAATGGCAACCCATTCTAGTACTCTTGCCTGGAGAATCCCATGGATGGAGGAGCCTGGTAGGCTGCAGGCCATGGGGTCGCTAACAGTCAGACACGACTGAGCGACTTCACTTTCACTTTTCACTTTCATGCATTGGAGAAGGAAATGGCAACCCACTCCAGTGTTCTTGCCTGGAGAATCCCAGGGACAGGGGAGCCTGGTGAGCTGCAGTCCATGGGGTCACACAGAGTCGGACACGACTGAGCGACTTCACTTTAATATCAGCACACATTAGCTGTGTGATTAAGGGTCGAAAACTTAACTCAAGAAACTTCCTTTTATGTAATGAATGGGAAAATACCAATTGCATACATATACAGAATGGTAGACTTCATAGGGAAAACGTAAAGAATTTGGAGTTTGTTATGTTTTTTAAAAAAGCTTGTTGTATTTTGCAGTAATTTTGGAGCATGAATATAAATCAATTATATATGCTCAGACTGTCACTCTGCTATCGAATCATTTGATTGCTATAAAAATCACAGAATTAAAATATTTTGAGAAGAGGTTAAAAATGGTTCCCTCTACGTTAGGCAAGTTCTCTGTAGATGGCAGTATTGGTGAGGTGCGTCTGTACTCCATCTGGTTTTGACTTTGAGAGATGCTGTCACTTCAGGATCAGAATGCTTCGTTTGTCTCTTTCGTGCTTGCTTGTCTTTTTTGGCGCAGCATGAGTGCTTTTCGTCCCCTGACCGGGGACTCACCCAGCAGTGGACGAGCAGAGTCCTAACCACTGGACCACCAGGGAATTCCCAAAGCTTATTTTTTTTCCGACAAAATAAACCTAAAGCACTAAACAACTATGTTACAAATATAATTGCTAAGAATCTCTAAAGCCAGAGAATTCAACACAATTATAATTGTAGGTATTGACTGAGTGACAAAAGTGTGCTTCCTTACCCCACTAGTGATAAAGTTGAGGCTCAGTCAGTTGGTTTCAAGCTTTTACTCTCTTTACTCTTGGTCTTGGGCCAAGTCTGCCTGCCAGTGGTGACGCTAAAGCCCAAACACTTAGTTCTTAGTAACACGGTTGTCATTAAGAGTAAGAGAACATTGTCCCTGGTGTTGTGTGGTGCCGTTGTAGTTAGTTACAGAGTGTACACAGTTCCCTCCAGATTAGTATAGATTAAGTAATAGAGTAATCTATTGCAGTTACCTGTTATAAGCTAGTGACTCCTGAATTCAAGAAGATCGGACATATGACCATCAGGGCATCATACTTTGAGGATGTATTTGGGGATTTCAGGGAACAAAATCCCCACGGCTGTAATCACCTGGATTCCCTGTATGGTGCTCACAGCACTGGCCCACATGTAAACATTCAGACCAGGGGAGATGTGATAGCTTTTTTTTTTTCAGACTGCGAGTAAGTCAGGAACTGAAAGGTGATGAGAGGAATTATTTAAGAGTTTCAGGTAAGCTAATTTATTTTTCTAAAAACCACATTTGAAAATACTGCTGTGTTTTCACAACGAATTCAGTTCTGCTTAAAAAGATGAATTGGCTTTGATCCCATTCAGGGCTCTGTATCCTAGAGAGTGGTTGGTCCTTTGCCCAGTGATTTGAGAAACTGGTGTTTTAAAGGTTTTTCCAAGGGAGAAGCGAGCTTCCCTGTGGCCAAGATCCTGTCTGGTGGTTTGGCAAACAGAGCGACAGAATTTGGCCTGGGCTGCTCTGTGGTTGGGTTTTCAGTTATCTCTCACCTTTTGTTTCTGTCTTTTGTATGAGATTGAAAGGATATTTGTAACAAGATCAGATGTGTGTCCCGTACCACCTCGCAGCCCACACACACAAGTTCAGGGGAGCAAATGAAAGATAATCAGGACGAAAGAATAAGAGTGTGAAAATCACATAATTAAAGTATTTTGGGAAAAGGTTAAAAAATCTACTTCTGTTTTCTTTTTGAGTAGAGATTGATTTTTTTGGAATCAAAACTTTAAAAAAATTTTCATGCCAGTTCACTATCGTTTTTTCAGGCTAATGACTCTCAGTACCTGCTCCATCCCTCCCCTGACTTGGTTCACAATTTTTAAAAAACGTATATAGCAACCCCATGTAACTATAATTATATAGGGTCCCTTGCTGTGTGTATCCTTGTTCAGGAACCAAATAGATTTAGATAGTGAGTCATATGTGTGTGTAAAATGGGGGGAAGTTTGATAAAGTAATGTTTATTCTTATTACCAAAAATGTGCTCTGATATTTCCTATTCCATGCTGTTTGATTTCATCCTAGTTTCTTAAAAATATTGACTGAACCCATATGATTTCACATCCCACCAGTAGGTTGTGACTCAGTTTTAAAAGGACTGTTTTAGGCCTAACTCTGTGTGTGCTGGATTAAAACATAAGACAGCCCTTTCGAGAGGTGCCATGCAGACCAGTCGGTGACGCTGAGTCTTGTCTGATTGCACAGCTCTGAGAAGAAAAATTCCCCTGTCTTGATTTCCAGCATGATTGGGTCTCCCTTTTCAAACACTTTTGGAAAAACTCTAATGTGTCTATAAGACAAGGGTGGAGTATCTCCTGGACTGACTGAGCATTTCAGGAGGCTGGACCAGGAGCATCTTCACTGTGAAGCAGGGGAATCCAGAGGCCTGAGCAGGGCTGTATTCCACTCAGCAACACATACCTTTGTTCCCAGGTAATGGTCAGCAAATGCTTCCTGTAAGGGAACAACAGAGGGTGCATTTTCTAAAAGAATGGCCCCAACCTGTGCTCCTGGCTCAGAAGGACTCAGACCCTCTCCCCTGTCCCTGTCCTCCTGTTTGTCCACGCCCTTCCCGGCCACCCTCCGCCAGGCTCCTGAGTTCTTCCTCTTCCCTGACACTGGTCTTTAGGTCCCGCAGCTGCCCGCGGGTCTCCTGCCACACTCACTGCGCTGGGTTTCTTGAGCTCTTGGGGGATGCTGCGGTGTTTATTTTTTAATCTCACTAGGAATCTAAAGTGTACCTGTTCAGTCCCTCTCTTTGTGCACCTGATTCTTTTCTCAGGCAGTTGACTCAGGAGCAAGGTGGGGCTGCAAGTGGGAGAATAGAAACTGGGGCTGCAAGCTCTTTGCACCAACACTGACCACCAGTTCCTGGAGGGCAGGGTCTGTAGATCTGGCTGATTCACTGTTGTGTTCTCATTGCCTACCATAGTGCTCAGTAAATGATTTTGAAGAGAATGGATGAATGGTAACAAAATGGGCCAGGCACTGTGGGTCCTGATATGATCAGCTCAGTTCTGGGAACTCCAAGGAAAGGACAATTTGGTGACCTGCTTGTCTTCTCCCTAGAATGTGTGCAACCGTGATCCTAATCTCACTCAGCATTTGGTTTTCTTTCTTGGTAGTGTGAGTATTGATAACTGCCACTTCTATAACTTTTTCCTGTTCAAAATAATGCTGCTTTGCTGTTGGCAGAGTGCTTTGTGGCTCTGAAATGAAAAGGATTCAGTTTCACCTTTACCATCATTTTACCATAGGCATGTCAGAATTAGAGTTAAACCAGCTTGAATTCAAAGGCATGAAATACCTCCAAGCTATGCCAGCTACTGAAGTTAATACATTGTAAATGCTAAATTTATAAATACTGTCATTGTAAAGAAGCTTTAAGTCAAGTGAAGATTATGATAGCATCATTACTTTAAGAATACAGTATTTTTCCTTGTTTAAATACTGTTACAAGGGTAAAAATAACTTCTAATTTGGAAAAAAAAAACACATAAAAAGACCCAGGTGCTGTCTGCTTCTGAGTTGCTCTGGTGAACTCTACTTGGAAAAAAAAAAAGAGAAAGAACGAAAACACTAACCACAAAATAGCTTCAAAGACCTTTCTTGTAAACACTTACCCTCAGACACATCTGTGTGGATTGTGTATTTGCAATAGTAGTTTTGAGAATGAAGTACTGAGCGGTAGCCAAGTGAACTGGCAGCTACTAGCAGTTATATTGTTTTATGTTAATGATTTTCTTTTTGCTAGCTCAAAAAGCGGTTCTCTTTAGACTCCCTTTCGGGAAAGCTAACGTAGCTGATAGAAAATATTGAATTAAAAAAATTTCAAGGTCAGATTTATTCTGCAAAATATAGTATTTGAGTCAGTGAAACATATAATTCAAGTCAAAGAACTTTACATGAAATCAATAGCAGTTAGAATCAAGGTTTTACTGAAATTGTATTAATCTTTACCTCAATTATTTTAAAAAATCTATTTGATAACGCAGGATCATCTGAAAATGTCATAACTTCCGTCGTTTAATTAGGAAGTTGGATCTGAATATCGACGGCATAGTGTTAGCACATGAAGGACATGCTCCGGTGCCGTCTGTTTTTAAAATTCTGATTGCTGATGGAGGGCAGTGGCTGTGTGGGCGATGTGAAATAATGAAAGGTTTTGGGGGGGAGATTTTCCTCAGCAATCTTATCGGTGACAAAGATCAAATAAGGACAGCGCGCTGCACAGAGGATGATTTATAACTGTGGGCAGAGGGTGGTACGTGCTCAGCTTGCTCTTTTTCTCAGAGCAGTTTCTCAGCCTTGGCACTGTAGAGATTTGGGGCCAGATAATTCTTTGTGCATTGTGAGATGTTTAGCAGTGTCCCTGGCTTTTAGCCACAAGTTGCATGTAGCTCCTCTCCCCTACTCCACCAGTTGTGACTACCAAAACCGTGTGTGTGTCTGTGTGTGTCTGTGTGTGTGCGCGCGTGCGCGCGCATGCGTGCGCGCGCTCAGTTGTGTCTGACTCTTTGTGACCCGATAGACAGTAGCCTGCCAGACAGAGAAGAATAGTGGAGTGGGTTGCCATTTTCTACTCCAAAAAAATGTCTCGACATTATCAAATGTCACCTCCTCTTCTTTTGAGAACCACTGTCTCCTAAGCTGGAAGCTAGTCTTGTGCATGATTTTCTTTTAGTGACGTAGATAGTTGACAAGGAGTTTGATGGATTAAAGTCATTTGGCTTTATTGATTATCTGCTACAATCAAACGTTTCTTCCATTTTTATGTAATACCATTGATTTCTGTTGTATATGCATAACCTTTGTGCTATAATTTGCTTAATATTTTTGTTTAAATCACCTAGTTTTTGTTAACCTAAATTTACTCACTGAGATTACTTATTTTCATTAAATTGAAAACCAGTATTCATGCCATAAATAGAAGAATAAGAACAAAGCATTTTTACTAAATTGTAGCAGAAATGCTGGCCTCCAGAAGCCTCCAAGCCTAGAATTGTTTTTCTCTTTGTTAAAAAGGGAGATTATCAAAGATTAGAGAGTTTAAACCATAGTAGCACAAACTAAGGTTTTCTTCTTGATGTAATCAGAAAGATTGAAAATAATTGAAAAGAGAATGATGTTGTCATTTTTTGATTTGAATTCCATATCTTCGTGCCACTTGAAGTCCTCTCTGTTACAAGTCTGATCTTTTGAATATTATGAAAAAAGTGAAAGTGAAGTCGCTCAGTCATGTCCGACTCTTTGCAACCCCATGGACTGTAGCCTACCAGGCTTCTCTGTCCATGGGATTCTCCAGGCAAGAGTACTGGAGCGGATTGCCATTTCCTTCTCCAGGGGATCTTCCCAACCCAGGGATCGAACCCAGGTCTCCAGCATTGCAAGCGAACACTTTACCCTCTGAGCCACCAGCTGGACACTTTATGGTGTGTGGAGGGGTGGGGACAGGGTGTGGACAGGGAAGAGGTTAGAGTATGAATGAATGTGATAAATAAAACCCTGCTTGGCATCCACGTGTATAAAGTATGAGTATTGTAATGAGAAATAAGGTTAGGAGGGTAAGTTGATATCGGAACAAAGAAAGCCTGTGAAAAAAATGACTGAGTTTGTATCAGCTGAAAAACAAAATTATACTTAAAACAGAAAGTAACCATTATGAGAGCAAAAGGGGGCTATAGAAGCAGCTGGATCTTAGGGTAAAGATGTGGAACTCAGCATTTGCCTCTAACTCTTAATGCAGATAAGTGAGGGGGATGGGTAAGAGAGAATTTACCATGTTGGTTTAAAAAAACAAATAGTCCCACGCTCCATGGATAGAATAAGAAAGGGGAAGTGTGGGATTGAGGGGATTAAGATCAGTTGCCTGTACTGGGTAAAGAGCCTGGAAAGGGACAGACATAACTGTTTTAGGTTTTGAGGGTCACAGGTCTCTCTGGCAACTCTCAACCCTGATAATTAAGTGAGATCAGCCACAGACAACACAGCAACCAATGCACATGGCTGTGTTCCAATAAAACTTTATTAACAGTGAAATTTCAATTTCATATAATTTTCATGTCACTTACTATTATTCTTCTTTTGATTTTTAAAAACCATGTTAAAATGTAAAAACTATTCTTCAGTTGCAGACTGTACAGAAATAAGTGGCTGCTATCTTAGGCCCGTAGCTTGTGGTTTGCTGACCTGAGGCCTAGATCAGTCAAGGTAAACATCTACTCCTCCTCACATACATGAAAATTTCAGATTAAAATGACATCAAAGCTTCATTTATTCAAGGAACTACCTTTAATCTCCCTTTTACTTGGGACATGTCAACCTGATAGTGTTTTTAGTGGGCATAGTCTTTAAATGCATTCTCATCCTTTTTCTATATCTGTTGAAACTAAATCAGTTGCAGTTCTTACGTGTATAGTACATTGGTTTCATTCATCGTTCTTGCTTTTGAAAATGAAGTAACTTTACTTGAAGGGTCATGGGGTCATGAAGAGTCGGACACGACTGAGCGACTTCACTCTCACCTTTCACTCTCATGCGTTGGAGAAGGAAATGGCAACCCACTCCAGTGTTCTTGCCTGGAGAATCCCAGGGACGGCGGAGCCTGGTGGGCTGCCGTCTATGGGGTTGCACAGTCGGACACGACTGAAGCGACTTAGCAGCAGCAGCAGCAGCATATCTTAACTAAAGCAGAGGTCTCCAAAGTGGGACGTTCATACCCATGGGGTGAATAATATATTGAGATGTTAAAAGAATGTAGAAGAGAATCTATTTTTATTTATTTTTCTAATCTTTGTGTTTTATAAATGTTTTGAAAAGAACATCACATATTGGTTCAGCAGCAGATGTGTTGAATTTATCGGTACATAAGTATACAGTTTGGGAGCATGTGCTCAAAATATTTTGTTGGACAATTACAGGATCAAAGAGTAGTAGTTTTAAGTGGCCATTGAGTAACTTTTTTACTTATATTTAAATACTAACATTTTACTTTATGAAAATTATTTTAAAGCAAATATATAGATCAAAATGCAAACAAGAAATCATATTGCAAGGTGTGACTTTGTGCAGAAAGGGGAAGTGGACTCATATGTACACTTGTTATGCATTTTAAGACTACCTGATGAAAGGTTTTGATAAGAGCTTAACTGCCATTATAACCAAAAAAAGGTCATACAGCAAAATAAAAAAAAGAGAAGGAATACAGTTTGCCCATCATTCTGAGGGTTAAATGAATTTTGGTTTTGGTGTTTTGTGTGTGTGTGTGTGTGTGTGTGGTTGTTGAACCCAGAATTCATAAACAAGAATATCAGTTTCAAAATACCGAACTTACTTCATGGTAAATTTTGTCAACTGCTGGCTTAAGCTATTGACTGCATTTTCCTAAAGTGTTTGATGGTCAAAGCTTGAAGAGTTGTGGGCATTCATGCCAGGATGCTGAGTTTAACTTAGTTAACAAACGCATTGTCATCAGTTAAGTACTTTTTAAGTCATGCTTCAGGGTGATATGGTTGAAAAATTCACCAGGTGCAAAAAAGTTTCTTTTTTTTTCAGTAGCTAGACTTGAGAAAACATTCTGATTAGAACGAGCTGCTAAAAAAGCAGTGCATATAACGTGTTCTTCACCATTTTCTTTACTGGTTTTTGGTAGCATTTTTTGTTAAAACCGTACTTTCTTTGATTTATATCATGAAGAGTATTTGACTACTATTACAAGCCAGAACAGAGAAGAGTAGGAGATTGCAAATCTGTTGTTATGTTCACACGTTTGTTGTGACTGTAATGCAGTATTTGAATGATTTTTTCTCACTTTCAGTCTTCATGGACTGTTTAGTAGGGACTTTGCTTGCATTTTCCCTTTCATTGTACCGTTATCTTGTACTTTTTAGCTTGGTCTGCTTTACTTCTTGTACTGTCTTGAAGGGACAGTTAGTTAGTGACTCTAACTTAGTAAATGACAACTTTCCGTGTGGGATTTTCACATACAAAGTTGTTCTTTAGTTGAAACAGCTAGTCAGTCCAAGTGTTATCTTTCAGTTCAGTTCAGTTCAGTCGCGTCTGACTCTTCGCGACCCCATGAGCTGCAGCACGCCAGGCCTCCCTGTCCAATACTAACTCCCGGAGTTTACCCAAACTCATGTCCATTGAGTCGGTGATGCCATCCAACCTTCTCATCCTCTGTCTTCCCCTTCTCTTCCTGCCCTCAATCTTACCCAGCATCAGGGTCTTTTCCAATGAGTCAGCTCTTCGCATCAGGTGGCCAAAGTACTGGAGTTTCAGCTTCAACATCAGTCCTTCCAATGAACACCCAGGACTGATCTCCTTTAGGATGGACTGGTTGGATCTCCTTGCAGTCCAAGGGAGTCTCCAGAGTCTTCTCCAACACCACAGTTCAAAAGCATCAATTCTTCGGCGCTCAGCTTTCTTCACTGTCCAACTCTCACATCCATACATGACCACTGGAAAAACCATAGCCTTGACTAGACGGACCTTTGTTGGCAAAGTAATGTCTCTGCTTTTTAATATGCTGTCTAGGTTGGTCATAACTTTCCTTCCAAGGAGTAAGCGTCTTTTAATTTCATGGCTGTAATCATCATCTACAGTGATTTTGGAGCCCCCCAAAATAAAGTCAGCCACTGTTTCCACTGTTTCCCCATCTATTTGCCATGAAGTGATGGGACCAGATGCTATGATCTTAGTTTTCTGAATGTTGAGCTTTAAGCCAACTTTTTCACTCTTCTCTTTCACTTTCAGGATATAAATGCACTACCTCTTCATTCAAGTGAATCTTATTGCTTCAAAGCTCCCTGTTAGGACAGCCAGTGAGAAAATAAGATATGTTATTAAATGTATCGAAATTCAAACTATATAATTCAGTAAGTTAGCCTGGCCTGGAGTGTTCAGTCCTTACCAGCCTCTGAAGTTTTCTTTGTGACTGGAAACATTTTTAGTGGTTCCTATAGGACTCTGAGTGCTTCCTCTCCCTTTTCCCTCTGTGTGAACAAATAAGGTAATAAAAATGTTCAATGAAGTTAACTTGTGAGTTCTAAGTGTAACCTGTTTCTAGAAGCAGTTTAGTTCAGTTCAGTCGCTCAGTCATGTCTCTTTGCGACCCCATGAACCCCAGCACGCCAGGCCTCCCTGTCCATCACCAACTCCAGGAGTCCACCGAAACCCATGTCCATCGAGTCAGTGATGCCATCCAACCTTCTCATCCTCTGTCGTCCCCTTCTCCTCCTGCCCTCAATCTTTCCCAGCATCAGGGTCTTTTCCAATGAGTCAGCTCTTCGCATCAGGTGGCCAAAGTATTGGAGTTTCAGCTTCAACATCAGTCCTTCCAATGAATATTCAACTGGTTGGACCTCCTTGCAGTTCAAGGGACTATCAAGAGTCTTCTCCAACACACAGTTCAATAGCATCAATTCTTCCATGCTCAGCTTTCTTTATAGTCCAACTCTCACATCCATACACAACTACTGGAAAAACCATAGCCTTGACTAGACGGACCTTTGTTGGCAAAGTAATGTCTCTGCTTTTTAATATGCTGTCTAGGTTGGTCATAGCTTTCCTTCCAAGGAGTAAGCATCTTTTAATTTCATGGCTGCAATCACCATCTGCAGTTTAAACATGTAATAAACAGAGCTGGTGATGTGTATGGATGCCACGTTAGCAGAGTGGGAATCTGAGCACATCCTCCGGGTAATTCACAGCACTGCGGTGCGGTTCTGCCCAGTCTCGAGGTTCTGAGGAGGTGGCGTGTCCAGGCCGAGTGGGGCGCCAGGGCGCGTGTGAAGTTCAGGCCCAGGCCGGGGGGGCCCCGGGGATGGAGGCGAAACCCTCAGGCGGCCTCGGCCAGGGGACAGTGGGCTAGGCAGGCACTCAGGGCCGGATAAGGCTGGGGCAGGGCGTCCCAGACAGTTGAGCCCGGTGGGGTGAGGAGCCCGCGGGGCCCGGCAGACGGTGAGGCAGGTGCTGAGCACGGGTAAGGAGGCCATGGAGCCCGAGGCGGGCGGTGAGGCAGGCGCCGAGCGCGGGGTAAGGAGGCCCCGGAGCCCGAGGCGGGCGGTGAGGTGGGCGCTGAGCGCGGGTGAGGAGGCCCCGGAGACCGAGGCGGGCGCTGAGCGTGGGGTGAGGAGGCCCCGGAGCCCAGCGGGCGTGAGCGTGGGGGGGAGGAGGCCCCGGAGCCGGAGGCGGGCGCTGAGCGTGGGCTAAGGAGGCCCCGGAGCCCGGCGGGCAGTGAGGCGGGCGCTGAGCGCGGGTGAGGCCCCGGAGCCCGGCGGGGCGGTGAGGTGGGCGCGCGGGTGAGGAGGCCCCGGAGCCCGGCGAGCGGTGAGGCGGGCGCTGAGCGCGGGTGAAGAGGCCCCGGAGCCCGAGGCGGTGAGGCGGGGCGCTGAGCGTGAAGGGGGGAGGGGGCGCCCGGAGGGGGCCCCGGAGCCCGAGGCGGGCGGTGAGCGCGGGGTGAGGAGGCCGCGGAGCCTGAGGTGGGTGGTGAGGCGGGCGCTGAGCGCGGGGTAAGGAGGCCGCGGGGCCCGGCGGGCGGTGAGGCGGGCGCTGAGCGCGGGTGAGGAGGCCCCGGAGCCCGAGGCGGGCGCTGAGCGTGGGGTGAGGGGGCCCCGGAGCCGGAGGCGGGCGCTGAGCGTGGGGTGAGGGGGCCCCGGAGCCGGAGGCGGGCGCTGAGCGTGGGGTGAGGAGGCCCCGGAGCCCGAGGCGGGCGGTGAGGCGGGCGCTGAGCGTGGGGTGAGGAGGCCCCGGAGCCCGAGGCGGGCGGTGAGGCGGGCGCTGAGCGTGGGGTGAGGAGGCCCCGGAGCCCGAGGCGGGCGGTGAGGCGGGCGCTGAGCGTGGGGTGAGGAGGCCCCGGAGCCCGAGATGGGCGGTGAGCGTGGGGAGGCCTCCTTGTGAAGTGAAGGTCGGTGGTGCATCCGTCTCAAGGTTGCCCTGAGGGTGAAATGAGGTCACGTGTGTAAAGACACTTAACTCCACGGTTGGCGCTTCAGCTCAGTATCATTCCCCAGGTGGAGCAAGGCGTAGGAGGTCGCGGAGGAGGGTTCCAATGAGGCAGCTGTGAAACGCCTTAGTCAGCTTGCTTGGCTCCCTTAGCAGTATGACCCCAGCTCGTCTGCTTAGTGCCTTAACCCCCGCTTCTGGTCACCACCACGGACTGTTTTCACTTGGTGTTGAGATTTTTGCTGTTGTTTTTAATGTGCATTGCCAATTATTTCACTAATACAAGGTGATCGTCTCTTCACGGGCGCCATTTTTTCAGATGAGAAGCGCGCCTGAAGCGCAAAGTGGGAAGTAGCTTGGATTGACGACCAGGTCGTCAGACTGCCGTGCTCTTGTCTTGCCTGCCATCCTCCGGGCACCCTTCATGATCCTCAGATCTCCGGGGTTGTGCGTGAAACTCCCCTGGCCTGAAATGCCCTCTAATTCCTTCAGGAAACTCCCCCTGCCCCCTCCTGCCTTCCCACTCTCATACCACCTCATCCATTCATTGTATTCCAGGGAAATGCTTTCTGTCTTCACCACCAGAGCGTCTGCTCCTCAGACAGAGGAGCTCTGAATCCCATCCGTCTTTCATGCCTACTACTAAGCCCCTTCTCCAGCTTACTAGCTGCCTCCCTTACGTGCTTAGGTAAGTGTTGGTGCAAAGCAAGTGAATGAAGAAATATTTGAGGAATTATATGAACAACTGCAGGAAAACAAATGCACTCTTAAATCTCTCTTCAAGATGTTTCCCTACACAGATCCTTTGCTAAACCAGCACACTGTGAAATTACTGATTCAGTGTCTTTGCCCCTCTCTTTAGAATGTGGGCCTCTGTGGGCCAGACCTTGGTCCTATCTCCTTGTTCTTTCCTGTGTCCTCAGACCTATTGCAATGCCTGGTATAGAGAGCACTCATTAAATATTTGTTGAGTGAGTCAGTCATACCAGCAGGGCCTCTGCAATTCAAAGTCCTCTGTAACATTCTGGGCTCCAGTCTTTTATCAGGCTGCTCTGTCTTAAAGGGCCCCATGGTGGCTCAGGGGTAAGTATCCCTCTGAATTGCAAGAGATCGGAGTTCGACTCCTGGGTTGGGAAGATCCCCTAGAGACAGAAATGGCAACCCACTCAGTATTCTTGCCTGGGAAATTCCATGGGCGGAGGAGCCTGGCGGGTTACAGTCCATGGGGTTGTAAAAGAGTAGGAAATGACTTAGCGACTATACAACAACAATCTCTGAATGACTGGGAATAATGTGACCTTCTGTGATTAGATCATCTACCTCAGAGTTACCTTCTAGCCACAAGCATCTGTGCATCTGTGTTTTCTTCCAGTTGATTATCAATCAATCTCCAGATGATTGCCTTAGTTCTTTACTGTGTGTTCAGGAGACAGAACAGCGTTTGAAGTAGGGTTCTAAGCTCCAAAAGCTTTATAAATGTGTTGGAAGATCTTGAATAATTTTTTCTTATTTTGTGCTTTTTAAATGCTTCATCTCTTAAAGAGATATGTACTCATTGTTATTTATTTCTTTTAGTGGGAGTAAAAATGGTGAAAGGGGATCATTTAAAATTATTTAAATTTAAAAGTAATGAAGGAATAGCTACTTTGAAAAGACTTGACTCATGACCCGTTTGTGGCTGTGTAAGCAAGTAGCGATGTCCTGATGTCCTGTGCCATAGTCCTGTACACCCGTCCTGCCTGCCTGAGGAGGGAGGAGGAGTTAAGGAGACGTCAGGCAAGAGAGCATGAGCGTCTGCCCTGCGTCGGGCTTTATTTGCGGTTCTTACATAAAAATCATCTATTGGTATGTCTAATTCTTTATCAGAAAAGTCACCCCTTGACTTGACTTCTAAGTAGGGTCATTAACTTCACAGTCATGATTTTTATGCTCTGTCAAAAGAAGTATTCTGAAACGTTTGTCCTCATCTTGTGTTTGATGACGGGGGTGGGGGGTGGTATGGTGAAAGAACGACTCGGGGGGGGGAAGGAAGGAAGGTCACTGCTTGCCGAGGACTGCTGCTTGTTTCCTGAGCTCGCTGCCCCTCAGCCCACAGGCACCACCCTGTTACTGTCACCTGACTTCTCCTTGTTACTGCTGTCCCACCAGAGCCCAGGTCCACTTCATTTTCCTTGTATCTTCCTTGTGATGGCCTGATATTCATGTCCCCACTATGGATCTTGTGTTGAAGTCCTCTTCCCCATTGTGATGGTACTTGGCAGAGGGCCCTCGTGATCTGATCTGTGCTCTCATAAGAAGTGGGGTTGGAAAGCGTGCTCTCGCTCTCTGCTGTATGGAGACACAGCGAGAAGTCAGCTGTCTGCAAGCTAAGATGCGAACTCGCACCAGAACCCAACTGTGCTGGCCCCCGATCTTAAACTTCCAGCCTCCAGAACCATGAAGAATAACTGTCTGGTTTCAGTCCCCCAGTCTGCTGTGCTGTGGCAGGTAAGGCAGCTGAGCCTGCCAGAATCCCCATAAGCCCCTTTTCTCCACTTTGACACCCTTCCGACTTTGGTCACAAACCTCAGAATCGGTGTGCTGTGTCTCAGGAGCCAACCTGAGTTAATCTAGGTTAGTGGGGCAAGCGTAGCTGGAGGAGAGTGATGCACTTTTCCTTTCTCAGATGCCCAGCGTTGTTCCTCTCCCAGGGGTTTGGGGACACAGTTTTGAGACTGACTTCACGGGGAGGTGACGGAGCTTTGGCTTCATGTAGGCGCTGCTTCGGGCACCACCCCCGTGGTATCCGCTCTGCGTCCGTGTCCATACCTGTGGGCTTTCCAGGTGCCCACGCCCGCCTGCTCCCGGCGCGTTGTTTCCTCAGCAGCTGACACAGGAGTTTTTGTTGTGAACTAGAGGCTCAGCTATTAAAACATAAAGCTTGGCTCATCTTGACTATCATATGTTTCCATCAGGACTTGAACTGGGACAGCTCACGTGGTCACTTACACACCTCAGGACTGAGAACCCAGTGTTCCTCTGACTTCTGACCACACTTTCACCTGCTGGTTCCAAGTGCAGTTTCCAGCCTGGAAAAACCTGTTAATGCTTTTGATTTGTTGAGCACCAGTTTATTAACATTTACTTAGTCTTTGTTGTTGTTGTTCAGTCACCAGTTCGTGTCCAACTCTTTGTGACCCCATGGACTACAGCACACCATGCTTCCCTGTCCCCTACTGTCTCCCGGAGTTTGCCCAAGTTCATGTTCATCAAATCGGTGATGCCATCCAACCATCTCATCCTCTATCACCTCCTTCTCCTCCTGCCCTCAATGTTTCCTGGCATCAGGGTCTTGTCCAGTGAGTTGGCTCTTTGCATCATGTGGCCAAAGTATTGGAGTTTCAGCTTCAACATCAGTCCTTCCAGTGAGTATTCAGGGTTGATTTCCTTTAAGATTGACTGGTCTTACTGAATTTATTAACTTGGTCAGTGTTTCAACACTAGATTACCTTCTCTGATAGTTGGCGTCAATTTCATATCTTAAACTGTTGATTTTTAAGAATCAAGTTCACATTACTTTGGCTAATGAGAAGCTCACATACAACATAGAGGCATGCAGTAGACACTGCACAACTTTGTATGAGCTTGAGGTGATCCAAGAAAGATCTTAATATTTGTAAATAACTGCTGTCCTTTTGTATTTCATGTATTGAAAATAATGTGTGGTATAACCTTAAGGTTTTCAATATCTGCAGACAAAAAGATGGTTGGGGGGGTAGTTTAAAATAACTGCTCTAGATAGGTCCTTCTGTATAATTTTTACAGTTTGCTTTTCTTATAAGCAGAGCATTAACATTAGAAAATATTAATCATTTTGTAGCTTTGAGATCTTATTTGCACCAACTTTAACTATGTCACATATTCATTAATTTTTCATTAAAAATAATGCATTCTTCTGTGGAAAGTTAAATAACCAGACCCAGAATCACTGCAACTTGACTGTGATTCAGAAATAGAAAGGAGAGTCCTAGAAATCATTTAAGGATATTAAAAAAAAAGAACAGATGTAGTAGGGCCTGTTTTAAAGCCGGCTATAGTCTGTGTACACTGATAAAAGCATATCATATAGAAGACACCTTGTATTAACAGGGATGTCAATATAGGCTATATGTAACAGTGTATTTCTGTAACTTGGTATCTAACTAGTAAAATGAAGTTTAACTTTTGGTTTCATCCTATATTTCTTTAGTAGCTTCTGTTAATTGTCTTAGTCTCTTTTCTGGTAAAGGGATTTCTTTGAACCCCATAAGAAAACAAGTTAATAAACTTTGAGAAATGTGTTAATAAAGATACATACAGCAAGGAAAGGGAGGGGAGAATAGAGACTGGATGACTTAGGAGATTTCTTACTGTCATTCAGGTGAGGAGTATTAATTCTGGAATGGCTCTCTGTAAAGCAGGAAGTGACTGGATCTGCACTGATTGGATATCACAGTCTTTTGAAATGTCTTCGGATTCCAGCATTTGAAAATGAGCTGGCTATAGGCTGACTCTGAGGAAAATAGCATGGCTGCAGGCCATATAAAATCAACCCATGACGCCAGTAAATATTAATAGAACCACTATTAATATGGTGATGTAGACATATTAATACGTTCCAACTCTGGTTACTTATTAGCTGTCTATTGTTAATGCATTTTAAAAACTATGATGAGCTTCACTTTCTTCATCTGTAGAATGAAAATACTAGTGCCTTTCTCAAAGGATTATTGCAAAGGTTTTAAGAAGACAAGTTATGTGGCCATATTAAGCAAAAACGCTGTGCACACACTGCATGAAACTTTTTATTTGAATAATAATAATATATTTTTTTTTACTGTTACCTCCAGACTGAATTTGATCTCATCAACTTTTCCATTAATGTCCTCCCTCTCTTCTGGGCTCTAATCCAGGCAACTACAGTCCATTTAGTTGTCATGTTTCCTTGTTTTCTTGGATGCATGACAGTTTCTTAATCTTCCCTTGTTTCTCATGACTTTAACAGTCTTCAGGAGTGCTGGACAGGTGTCCTGTAGAGCGCCTCCTAACGTGGGTTTGCCTGTCGTTTTCCCACATGATTAAACGGAGTTGTGAGTTTTGGGAAGGAGTACCTTAAAGATGAAGGGCCCTTCTCGTCTCGTATGATCAGGGTTCCCAAAACTGCCTGATGTCTGGTGACTTTAACCTTCAGCGCTTGGTGAGGGCGGTGTCCCAGATTTCTTTGCTGTATGGTTACTGCTTATCCCTTCCCCTGCTTTGCTTAGTCTTTGGAACCAAGTTGCTAAAGCTAAATCTCACCAACTCTTGGGAGGGAGGATGACTAAGCTCCACCTCTGGGAGGGAAGAATATCTACATATTAAATTATTTGTAGTTCTTCTGTCAAGAAGATTTGTTAGGTGTTATTTATTACTAATAAATTTGTATATGTATATAGGATGACTGAATATCTTAAATCACTTTCCAAAACTCCTGTAAAAATATACTGCCACCATAAATCATGCAATTAGGAATGTACTAGACAGTGAGAAACTTTGAATCCGGTGGAAGCTGTTCCTGAAATCTTATGCTTAAGACAGTGGTGAGTATTGGATATGTGGGTTCAAGGGGAAGGCGTGAAGTCAGAAATTCTCTTGTTTTGATGGAGGCAGATAGGCTCGCAATAACAGTTGGTCTCTGTATGTGTCTTCTAGGTGCATAATTCACAGTAGGAGTGGCTCTCACTTCAGATGACCTGCCGAACTCTCCATTGGAGGACCATTTAGGCATCTGTATGCAGGCTGTTCAAACTGACTCTCTTCCACTCACTTGCAGCCAACAGCCACTAGCAAACCTGCTTCTCTGTTTGTATACTTCATCTCAGTAAATGTTACCACCATCCACCTTGGCTTCCTGCAGAGGATTGTGGGAGATATTCTGGATTTTTCCTTTATCCCCGGTTATAAGACATAATCTTTCACTTAACAGATATATGATTCTGGGAAATCACTTATCCATTCTGAGTCTCAGAAGAGGTACAATAATCTCATAAGTTTATTATGAGGATTCAGTGAGATCATGCATGGTAAAGTTCTTGGCATGGTATATATTGCACACATTAGATGAAGGTCATTGGATGTGACATTTCTTAAATATATTTTAAATCAGAGATCCTATAATTGGCCACTGGTCCTTTTAGTTCTATAAATTAGAGACTCTTTCCTGATCTCTTAAATATTGTCTCTACTCCCATCCATCCCCCTCTCTGCTTGGAAGGTGGCCTCTCAGAGACTAGTTGATTGCCGCTCCCCTGCTGAGACTGCTTTACCATCGTCCACACCGGCCAGGGTGTGGAGCCCTTCTCCATGAACCCGGGTCTTTTCGAAGCAGCTCCGGATGCTTTCGTGTCTTAGCCCCACTGAGCCTGCATTCTCACCTTGGGTCCTAGCGCAGCCAGCTCCTGCTGCTCATGTGTTAACAGGCTCTGTCCCGCTGCCCCGGTTCAGTGTGCAGTGTGCAGCAGCTTCACGGGCCCTTCCCCAAGCAGAACCCCTTCATCCACATACTCTTGTTTGCTTTTGTTTGGGGTATAGTCGAGTACCAATGTCGTGGTAGTTTCAGGTGACCAGCGAGGGGACATGGCCATGTATATATGTGTGTTCATTCTCCCCTAAGCCCCTCCCATCTAGGCTGCCCTGTAACAGAGAGCAGTGTTCCTTTGCACCACACACGCTTGTCGACTGTATAAACACCCTTGTCCCTTTGCGTGAGCACAGGACAGCCTTGCCTGACTCATACACTCTGCTTCCGTCACTGAGGCCCCGCTAGCAGACTCCCATGCCTCTCCGTCTGGACTGGGGCGCCTCTAAGGTAGTTTCATCCCATGTGGCTGCACAGACTCGGGCAGAGAGAAGATGCTTGACTGCTCTGCTAAGAATATAGCTTATATTGTGGCTGCATTACCTAACTGGAAATTGTCGTAGCCCCTTGGTGGTCGCTACTCCCCTCTATGCCAACCATATCTTTTCAGAGGATGAGGCAAGATTCAGGCAGATATCTGGAAGAGATGCATATGTAATGGGTCTCTCCTGTTTTCAGACAGGGATACTATTGGTGGTGGTGTCAAGGCTCAGATTGTAAAAACACTTAAAATGTATGTTTGTCAGTCGTGTCCGACTCTGGCAACCCTATGGACTGCAGCCTGCCAGGCTCCTCCATCCACGGGGTTGTCCAGGCAAGAACACTGGAGTGGGTTGCCATTGCCTCCTCCAAGGGACCTTCCTGACCCAGGGATCAGCCTGCATCTCCTGCTTTGGCAGGTGGATTCCTTACCACTTGAACCTCCTGGGACGTATGACTGAAATGTGTGCGCATCTACACTATTCCTAAGATTCTTAAAATTTTCAAGACTATAAAGCTGAGTATCACCTTAGAGATTGAGCACACAAAGGGCACATGTCTCTCCAGCTCTCCAAAGCTATTTAGTAGTAGAAGGGGACCAGAGCCTTGGTCTTCTGTACTCTGACTCTGTGACACACTTCCTTTCCTCATGAGTGTCATTTAAGAGTCTAGGGCTTAGATTAAGCCACTCCTAGCTCTTCCTCCAATAGCTTTCCTGAATTATTTCAGAATACAACATTTCTTAATCTCTAAGAAACTGTTAATCTTGTGATTTTTAAATTGACACTATTTTCTGCTTTGTATGTTGTGCTTTTTTTCTTTTTTGAGGAGGATATAGTCTTAAAAAGTAAAATGCAGCAAAACTATTAAACATTGGATAATGTTTTACGCTCCACTTTTTTCACATTTTGGACAGTGTTCATTCACGTTGTAAAAAAAACTTCTGTCCCTGAAAGTATTGTTATCACATTTAGGAGTCTTAGCATGCATGTCAGAGTGCACTCTGTTCCTGTTGGTCTTTGCAGGGCTGAGATTCTCATTCTTATATAATTCATTAAGAAACTAGCTGATGTGTGTGTCCCATCCACTTTAAAATGGCTACCTGTGTTAAACTATAGCGTTAGTAAGTAGCTTTATTTGTTCTTTCTGACTCCAGGAAAGCTGAAGATTTGAGCAGATGAATTGATTAATATATTACTGCAGTATTTAACAGTACTTGGAACTGGAAAAATTACATGGAGGTATTTTTATGATGCCAGCAGATGTCATGAGATCAAGGCTATTTTCTTACAGCTGGGGATGCTGTTGATTCTAAAAGTTATTTATAAGAGAAACATATTAGATATTCTTAATTTCAATTAATGTTTCCAACATCTGATTTTCTTTAAATAAATACTCTTGTCTTTTTTCCTAACCCCAGTAGTTTTGCTGACTATAGTGATAGGTTGTCAAGTTAGGTTTGAATTCCTTTAACTGATAAGAAAAACTACTTTTATTCATTGTTGATAGAAATGGCAGAGATTTTCATCATCTGTAACAGGGAAAATTGGAACAATGTCTTATTTTTTTGTTCACATGACTATATTTAAGCCTGTGCTGAAGAATGCAACGCTAATAATACTTAATGCTACATCTCATTTTCCTTTCTTAGTCTGCTTTCTCTGACATGAGTCAGCACAGCCATTTTTAAATTTCTCTCAAACAACTTCTACTTTGGCCCTGGTAGTTGGTTTTTAATCCTCATAATTCCATTAAAAAGTGACAGGTGAGTTCCACTTGACTTCCACCTCACAAATTGATTCTTTGATATCACTTTCTAAATCTCTTAACTGCCTGTCAATCTGCTGATAAATTTTCCCTTACCTTTTTAAAAGCTGTAACAACCATGCTCTGCATGCCATGAAATGCTGAGCATTCACAGAGTTTACTGATGTAAATAAACTTCCCTTAAGATTCTGTTAGGTGTGTGTATCATGTCATATGAACAGTGTTATCAGTCCTAAGAGTGAATAGTTCTCACAAATAACTGTAATTTGTATAAGCCATGTTCAGCCAAACCACATTTCTAGTTCTGTTCTTCTATGTCTGTTCACAAACGTCAGTGTTGATGGGTTTTCCTACCCCTGCATAGAGTAGGGGTTCCTAACTTTAATCCATAGACCTCCTATGTTGTAGGACGACATGAGACTCATGAAACTGAAATCTAAATATTATGTGTAGTCTTTTTTCTGATGGAAGTGATCACAGCTTTCATCAAGTTTTCAAAGCTGTTAAAGGAGCCCTGATGTTTGAGATTCATTCAGACACATACATTCTTCTATCTGTTCTGAAGAGCTGGGTAGCACGAGGCTTGTGTTGATCTAATCATTTAGCAGACATTGTTTTTCCCATTTCTGCTGCCCTTCCTGGTATATTTATCCTTAAACAGAGCTTTTTATATTCTTACATACTGTTTTTACCTCTTCTGTGTTCCCTTTAATTAGTTAGGATACTGTTATGCGTGCGTACTAAGTTGCTTCAGTCGTGTCTGACTCTTTGCAACCCCATGGACTGTAGCTCATCAGGCTCCTCTGTCCATGAGATTCTCCAGGCAAGAACACTGGAGTGGGTTGCCATGCCCTCTTCCAGGGGCTCTTCCAAACCCAGGGATCGAACTCCGTGTCCCTTACATCCCCTGCATTGGCAGACAGGTTCTTTATCACTAGTGCCACCTGGGAATCCCCAAAGAAAAAGTGAAAAGTGAAAGTCAAAGTTGCTCAGTCGTGTCCGACTCTTTGTGACCCCATGGACTGTATAGTTCATGGAATTCTCCAGGCCAGAATACTGGAGTGGGTAGCCTTGCCCCAAAGGATACTGTTATATGCAGGTGCAATTCCACAAGTGTATATTGAAGTGTCAAAAGAAAGCCAACTCAGGTTGTCTTTACCAATGGAATGGATTAATTGGCTGAAGTAAGTAAAGTCCAGAGATTGTTCAGGTTTTACCTGTGGTTTAACTTGGACCACATTTATTTTTCTTCATTTCTTTCAGTGTTGCCCTTCTAAGTTTGTTGATCTGTCTTCATGCCAGCATTCCTCATGGTAGCAAAATGTAGCAGTTTGAGTCCTGATGTTGGCAGCTAACCGCCATCATCCAGAACAGTAGGGATCTTCCCTTCCTTCTACCACTTAATATAGCAGAATCAGCATGGCAAGGTCAACAGTGCAGCAAGGTCATCAGTGCGTTTACTGTCTTAAGTCTTAAGTCTATATTACCAGCTCACTTGAACAAGTCATGGTGACAAAGCGGAAGAGATTACAGTTTTTGATTAGTGCTAACCCAGTATTCCGGAGAAGGCAATGGCACCCCACTCCAGTACTCTTGCCTGGAAAATCCCATGGATGGAGGAGCCTGGTGGGCTGCAGTCCATGGGGTCGCTGAGAGTCAGACACGACTGAGTGACTTCACTTTCACTTTTCCCTTTCATGCACTGGAGAAGGAAATGGCAACCCACTCCAGTTTTCTTGCCTGGAGAATCCCAGGGATGGCGGAGCCTGGTGGGCTGCTGTCTATGGGGTCGCACAGAGTTGGACACGACTGAAGTGACTTAGCAGCAACCCAGTATTCTTGCTGGGAAAGTCCCACCTCCGAAGGAACCTGGAGGGCTGCGGTTGATGGGGTCGCAGAGTCGGACAACTGAGCGACTGCGCACACACAGTGAGGATCTGCCTTCAGCGTTCCGGCAGTTCCAACTCGGGTGTGGGTGCTGACAGGACAGAGGCCAGCAGCAGCTGACAGTATTTGTGATGTCCCTTAAGTGAAGTGGGGTTCAAGAGTACACTCCTGATGCCTGATTGCAGTTATGCTGGGGAAGATAGGAGTTTACTGCTGTAGAAGATGGGACTGTATTGTAGTCTCTAAAGAAAGTTATGTAAAACGTTAGTTTCTTGAGGTGTTTTATCAGTAAGTTCTACCAGAGAAACAGAACCAGTAATTAATACACACACACATAAATGCGCATTTGAGGATTTAAGTTATAAATATTACAAAATGTAATGCATATTTAAATATTATTTATTTATTTCAAGCAGTTGGCTTATGTGCTGTGGAGGCTGTCCAGCCCCAGATTGGAGGGCAGGCAGGAACAGCTGCTGTCTCTGCAGTCTTTCAGGGAAACCTCAGTTTTGTTCTTACGGGCTTTCAACTGGTAAGGTGAAGCCCACCCACACTCTTGAGGATAAACTCGTATACTTTAATGTCAACTAATTATAGACATTAATGAGATCTACAAAATGCCATCATAGAGACATCAAGTTCAGTTCAGTCGCTCAGTCGTGTCCAACTCTTTGCAACCCCATGAACCGCAGCACGCCAGGCCTCCCTGTCCATCACCAACTCCCTGAGTCTACCCAAACCCATGTCCATCGAGTCAGTGATGCCATCCAGCCATCTCATCCTCTGTCGTCCCCTTCTCCTCCTGCCCTCAATCCTTCCCAGCATCAGGGTCTTTTCCAATGAGTCAGCTCTTTGCATCAGGTGGCCAAAGTACTGGAGTTTCAGCTTCAGCTCAGTCCTTCCAATGAACACCCAGGACTGATCTCCTTTAGAATGGACTGGTTGGATCTCCTTGCAGCCCAAGGGACTCTCAAGAGTCTTCTCCAACACCACAGCTCATGATGTTTAATTGAACAGCAGTCTACTATAGTCTAACACAGTTGATGCGTGAAACTATCACGGGTATTAATAATTGTAATACCAAAGAAGGGTTCTGTGTTTAGATAAATTTGAGAAATACTTTATTAAACATATTAATGTACATTATAGTGACATATAGTTTCTATTTCATTCTTTACTGTGCTCAAGTACACTGTGTTTTGAACTATTTCTCAAACTTACTTGATTAGGAGCGTTTTTTTCTTGCCCTGAAGACTGTCTCACTGGACTAGTGAATACATTGTGGGAAACACTGGATGAAACTGTGACTGAGCAGGTTTTACTGTAGTTGTGGGCAGTTTCATTTGTATGTTTTTGCTTTTTGTGTTCTTAATGTATTAGTGTGGGCTCCTCTTTCTCTGTTAAATTATAAAACTCTTCGGGATCACACTTTGTATTTTCACCAAGTGGAGATTCAATAATGTTGATGGAGAAATACTTTTAGATAAGTGAGTGGTTATTAAGTGTTGAGTTAATGATTTTCATATTTGCTCAGAGCCATCACTTTCCTTTGGCAGATGTTAAATTGTAATACCTTTAAAATGTTTTCTACCCTTTGGAGATTTTCTCACTGTGGGGAACCATTCAGTATGGTGAAGCAGGTTCTATGTTCTAGACACAATAAGTCTCATTTTATTACTTTTACTTGTTTAATGTGACAGGTTATAAGTTTGTTCCACTTAAGAGGTTGTTTAAATCCATGGAAAACAAGTGAAAGAGCGGAACAGGAGTGGCCAGGCTCTGCAGGCACCTCTGGTTCTGGCTTTGCTCCGTCTCCCTGCTCTCACCACGTTCAGCACGTCGCTGTCCTCTCCGTGGGGCTTGGCGTGTGTTGTGCCTGATTCGTGGAAGACGAAAGGATTGCCTCTTAACTCTGTTTAAATCAGTTCTTAGTGTGATGAATTCCTAGATCAGACAGAGCTGAGATTCTCTCTCCTGTACCCCATTAGGACTGTCACATGATCTAGAGATGGTTTAGAGTGTAGATATGGCTTCATTCCCAGCGAAAGACTGTGACCTGTGATCAAATCATGTTGTGGGTAGATCCATTTGTCTGGAACATAGTGGAGCGTGAGAGGCAGGTGTGATCGTTACCTGCGTGTCCCTGTGCATATGAGCTGTGTCTTGGATTCCTGCCAAATCCTCTGAGCTGCTTCCTGTATGAGGGCCACCTGAGCTTGTCTGCATGGATGCTGTGAACAAGTAAACATATTTTTGGAAAACAAATCAAAATTTAAAGTCTGATATTATTAGGTACTAGTTGAACCAAAAGAAACTTTTAAAATAGCAAGTGTGATTGGATTCCACCAGAATGCTGGCAAGCAAGCAAGGGAACTGTTGTTTGTTCCCCTTCCTGCCTACTGCAGCAGGGGGCCCACTAAAACCTTGCCTGAAAAAAAGCCACTTTCTGTGCAAAAAAGTGACTAGATTAATTTCCTGTTCCTTTCCTAACTGTTCTAAAGAAAAGAGGCTTTAAAGCTGCTGTAGGTCAAGAAGTTGGGGTAAAGCCCAACCTTGTATAACTTCAAAAATTTCTTCTTCCTAAGGACAGAGGCAATCCTAAAATTGCCTGTTTTGCTTGAAACAATAGCCTGAAAACTGAAAAGAGCTGTCTTAAAAACCTTTTTTTCTAAGATTATAAAGTGAATAACCTAAATATTATACTTATATAATATTTTTGTGTATCTATATTTATTACAAATAAATACAGTATGTTTAAATGTATTAAACATCTAAATAATTATAACAAATTTTTTTTGAGTGTAGAAATTTTGAAAATGATAGATAAAAGGCAGACAATAAAAATTGCTGTCAATCCCATTACTCAGAAATAACCACTATTCATATTATGCTCAATTCGTTTTGTATTTGCATATGTGCATAATTGTTTTCATCTAGTTATTTATCTTCCCAAACAATTATTTGTTTCAGGGTTATAGTTAATGTTTTATAAACTTACAAATATATTTAGTGTTGATTGACTTTAATATGCTTTTATATACTTTATATGGAGAAGGGAATGGCAACCCACTCCAGTATTTTCACCTGGAGAATTTCATGGACAGAGCAGCCTGGTGGGGTGATAGTCCATGGGGTCACTAAGAGTCGGACACGACTGAGCACACACATACATACAGTTTATATAAAATATAAAAACATATCTAATATGTTCTTTCATTGAGTAGACAAAATCACATGCAGTAATTGCAGCTGACCTTTAACAGGTGTGTACCATGAGCTGAGAATGATATCTTTACTGTCCTCGACACTCATGGTCACCTGCCAGGTAGGCGTTATTAGCCCAGGGAGTGGAGCAGGGGAGAGCAATGGCCTGCCAGGCATACAGGCAGGAGGTGCCATGGTGCAGCATGGTCTAGGAATCGGTCTGATTCCAAGCTAATTCTCTTAAAGCTATCATGTAGCCTCTTCTAAAGTGAATTCCATGTTGAATTTACTAGGTCCCAGACGCAATACCTAAGATATATGGAATTATGAGCAGATTGTCCAAGCACACCAATCTGATATTCAGGACCTGGCCCAGGCAGTTCCAAGTGCTCTCACATTGCAGAGGTGTGATGTGACTGTGCGTCAGGGAGCTGTGGGAGCTGGGAGCGTCCTTTGGCTGGGACCTCGCTGACTGATGGCATGGTGCACTTCGTTAAAGAAAGGTTCCCGTTATGGGGTTTTCTTAAACACTGGGTTTGTTTCTGATGACGGCCCCAAAATAGTATCAGAGAACCCAAATCGGTGACTTTCTTATTATACTTTGTTATCCATTATGAGTGCCTAAGTGCCAGCTTTCTTTATTGGCATTTAGTTGCTCCCTTGGACTGTACGGAGATCAAACCAGTCAGTATTAAGGGAAGTCAACCCTGAGTACTCGTTGGAAGGACTGATGCTGAAGTTGAAGCTCCAGTATTTTGGCCATCTAATGCGAGCAGCTGAAGTGTTGGAAAAGTACCTGATGCTGGGAGAGATTGAGGGCAGAAGGAGAAGAGGGCATCAGAGGATGAGATGGCTGGATGGCATCACGGAGGCAGTGGATGTGAACTTTGGGAGATGGTGAGGGTCAGAGAGGCCTGGTGTGCTGCAGGCCATGGGGTCTCAGAGTCGGACACGACTGGGCAGCTGAGCAGCTGCAGCAGTAGTTGCTTTACAATGTGTGTTCGTTTCTGCTGTGGAACTCGGGGACTCGGCTGTGTTTACGAGTGTCCCCCCTCCTGGGCCTCCCCTGGCCTGGCGGTCTGGAGCACAGCGCTGAGCTCCCTGCTCGCTGTATTTTACACGTGGTCATGCATCTGTGTCAAACCTAACGTCCTGATGTATACCCCCTTCTCTTCCCCCACTGGGTCCACACGTCCTTGACATCTTCATCTCTGTTTTTGCCCTGGAGCTAGGTTCATCTGAACTAGAGACAGTGTACCCCAGTGTTCATTGCAGCACTGTTGACAATAGCTGAGACATGGAAACAACCTAAGTGTCAGTCAACAGATGAAGGAACACTCAAAGTGGGGTGCATGCACAATGGAATATTACTCAGCCATATAAGGAATAAAACTGGGTCATTCGTAATTTGGGTCAGATGTGGATGGACCCAAAGTCTGTCATACAGATGTAAGAGAAAAACAAATACCGTATATTAACACATGTATGTGAGATCTAGAAGAATATGCCAACTTTTTAATTCTAGAAAGATGGACACATAGCTGAAGGCTCAGTGCCCTTTTCCAGTATGTGTGCTTGCATGCTCAGTCACTACAGTAGTGTCCGACTCTGTGACCCTGTAGCCTGCCAGAATCCTTCGTCCGTGGGGGATTCTCTAGGCAAGAATACCAGAGTGGGTTGTCATGCCCTCCTCCAGGGGATCTTCCTGACCCAGGGACCGAACCCAGGTCTCCTGTGTCTCCTGCATTGCAGGCAGATTCTTTACCACTGAGCCACTGGGGAAACCCATTTTCCAGTGTACTGTTGCTTATTTGTATATTGTCTCTACACCTTCAACATTCACTTTTTACTCTCATATCTGGTTTATTTTTCATCCTCTGTATTCTTAACCTGGTTCCCATTTTACCATCTGTGTCTTCTTTTTTCTTTCAGTTTCCCTTTCCCAGTCACCATTATCTTTGTCCTGACGACCACTTTATCTTCTGTGCTAGCCTTCGACTCCTGTGCCAGGCAGTACTGAGCCCCGTCCTTGAGTTTCCTCCTATTTTCCATCCTCTTTGTCTAACACTTCCCCACCCCTCAGTGAAGTGTGACTTTTGTCAACTGCTTTCACTCAGTAAATTCTTGGACGTTCTTTGCTGTTTCCTATTGAACTTGGATTTCCCCGGTGGCTCAGATGGTAAAGCGTCTGCCTACAATGCGGGAGACCCAGGTTCAGTCCCTGGGTTGGGAAGATCTCCTGGAGAAGGAAATGGCAGCCCACTCCAGTATTCTTGCCTGGAAAATCCCATGGTCGGAGGAGCCTGTTAGGCTACAGTCCATGCGGTTGCAAAGAGTCGGACACAACTGAGAGACTTCACTGTCACTGAACTTAGATAAAACTTGAGCTTCAAGAGTGGTGGACATTTCAGTCTTTAAGAAATATGAGTAACTGCGTTTTCTATTTTCCACTTCTCTCAGCTTCACTGTCCTGAGGTGATAGTTCTATCACCAGTGGAAAGGCTCTTGCATTGTGAGTAATCTGGGTATATTTTACTCTTCAGTAAGCTTTTGTATGCTGCACAAAGGCTTTTGACCAAAAAAAGTGACATCCAGTCCATTGTGCACTGCCCAAGCCACAGCATTCCAGAGGAAGAGGGGTCTCTTTTCAGTTCTTTCTCCACGGTCATTTGATCCAGTAGAGGTCTTGTCTGCTTGGACGTCCAAGTTGATCTTGGAAATAGATAACTGCACTGGTAGTAAAAGCACCAACCAACCAAACTGAGATCATGACAGAAAGAAACTCCCTAACAAGACACATGCAATGTGTTTGTCGTGGCCACCACTTCACAAGTCTAGGAGAAGGGCAGGGCTGGTTAATTTCAGCCATCTCTTCATTACATTTCAGTTCCGTTCAGTCGCTCAGTGGTGTCCGAATTTCAGTCGCTCAGTGGTGTCCGAATCTGCGACCCCATGGACTGCAGCACACCAGGCCTCCCTGTCCATCACCAACTCCTGGAGCTTGCTCAAACTCATGCCCATCAAGTCAGCGATGCTACCAGGGAAGCCCGTCTCTTCATTTAGCTTCTTTTTAAAATAAAAAATGCAGCTATGAGGATTCGATTTGAGAGAGCTTTTCTTTCTTTCTCTGATTTTTTTGGTGTCTATGCTTTTCTTTAATTCTCTCCATTTGCCTTTAATTTTTGCCCTTTCTGTCTAGCTTGTCCCTGCCTTCAAATGCTTCTAAATATCAAGTCTAAATAAGGAAGAATGTAATATGTAACTGTGATGGGAGGGAAATTTCAGTGTGTGTTCATCAGGGAAGAATTCCTGGTACAGAAGTATATTGAGGAAGTTTGCACTTTTGCGGCTCATTTTGTGTGGTTTGAGTGTGTGACTTTGTGGCATTGGGTTTAAGGCTCACCAGGTCTTCCATGTCCATGTATCCTTGCCATTAAGGAACTCAGATTTGATGGGAGAGAGCAGGGAATAGTTGTGAGTCCAAACTCCTGTATATATTTGCATTTTCTTTTTCTTTTTACTTGTGTTACTTCTCAATTCATGTGAGCATAGCAGAAAGTATTTGGGGTAGGGCAGAGAATTGTGGGACGCCAAGGCACCATCGTATTCATGGTGACTCTGGGAGTTACTGCCCACGTCTATAGTTACATACTTTCCAGGAATGGATCTATTTGGAGGCGTATTTTAAACTTTGTCACTGTCACTTGTCTTGGCTTCTTGGTTGATTCACGTGGGGACCCTGATTGTTGGCTGCTGAGACACCATCTGTGCGAAGAGATACGGGGCTCATACTGTAAATGGCATGGCACATCATAAAGCCGGAAAGCATGAGTGCCTTCTTACATATGTTTGTTTAATACGGGTAAATGTGGAAGAGCACAAATAAGACAAGTTCCTATTTAGGCCTTCATGGTATATATTCAAGACTGCATTTTCTTCTATATTTTTCCCTGGATCTCTCCATTTAACTACTTTAAATTGAAAAACACTTTTGGAGAACTGTGGAGTTAGTAGAGTGGAGTGGAGTTAGTGGAGTTAGTAGAACAAAATTCTATGAGACTGACTTATAGGTCTCAGTGAGCATGCATTTATTGTTGGTTGTTCAGTCACCGACTCTTGTGACCCCATGGACTGTACCCTGCCAGTCTCATCTGTCTATGGGATTTCCCAAGCAAGAATAACTGGAGTGGGTTTCTATTTCCTTCTGCATGGATCTTCCAGACCCAGGGATCAGACCTGTGTCTCCTACATTGGCAGGCATATTCTTTACCACTAAGCCACCAGGGAAGTCCAAGAATGTATTCATAATTTTAAAAATCTGTAATGTCATTCTTAGCAACAGGCTAATGACTAAAAATAATAATAATAATATTGCTATAGTAAGTTAATTGTGATGTAATGCTTATAAAAAGAATTTGCTAGAAAAACTTTGACTAAATATTTTGTGACTCACTATATGTTTTTTTTTGTTTGTTTGTTTTCTGGAGAAATTCTTTTATCTTTGATTCTACTGATTTTCAAAATAAGGACTAGATAAGGAACTTGCCCCTAGCATAATGATAGTTATTGATGTAGCATTGCACGGACTAAAAACTAATTCCATAGTCTACAAGTTTTCACCAGTCTGACAACTACTTAGCAATAGCAAGTGATGTATTGGTGAGAGCTCTGTGTGGACAGTGTATAAAGAGATAGAGCTGAGTCTGTAAATTGTATTTGCATTTGTATTATCTTCCTTATTTCTGTTAAGCCTATTCCCTTGTCTACAGAGACTTCTTTTATGTCCTCCTGACTTTGCTGACTAACTGACTAGTTTATAGCTACGCAGACACAGACAGACACACACACATTCACGGATGTAACGAGTAACGTGTGCGTCTCTGAGGTGAAGGTGGACGCTCTTCTCTGCACGGTGGTATCTCGGTGTGCCTTTTCTGCACCATCGTGCCTGCCTCTGACCTTCCTCCAGAAGCACCTCTGGGCTCTGGCAGCTGCACGCGGGGAAGCCGTGGAGCCATGCGCTCATGCTATGCTTCTGAGCAGATCTCCCCGCCCTCAGCTGGTGCAGGCTGTCGACCAGCCCGGGATGCGGGGCGGGGAAGGCTTCCAGTTCCAGACAGGGCCGGGCGGCTCTGCCTCAGCAGATGGTCAGCATTTGCTTTCCTCAGGCCTGTCACCTGGAGAATTCCGGTACTGTTTTGTGTTCGGTTACGTACTTTTCACTAAAAAGAAGCAGAAAAGGGGAACACAGTGCCATTTCAAAATAGCCAGCAGCTTCACTGTTGATAAGAGTGAAACATAATATTAAAAAAGAAGGAAAAGAACAGAAATGAACATAGCACATTTGCTCAAATGCTTCACTGTGATGATCTTGATAGCATTTATTTTATGGAAGTCTAAAAAGTAACTTAAAAGATATATCTATTGAGTAGATTTTGTACATTTTTTTTCATTTTTCAAAAATGTGTGCCAGAAATTTCCACTTTAATTTTCTGATTTTGTGTTCCTATATGCACACCGATAATTTCATCTGATTTTCAAAATAAGGACTGGATAAGGAACTTGCCCCTAATGACAGTTATTGCCACTCTTGCCATTGTCAAACTCCATTAACCTGCATAATGACAGGTCAATTCATTATTCTAATAATTTCCAAATAAATTTCAGTTATTTAAATAATAAATTGCTTTTCACCTGGAAAGCATTGAAATTAAAAGACGCTTACTCCTTGAAAGGAAAGTTATGACCAACCTAGACAGCATATTAAAAAGCAGAGACATTACTTTGCCAACAACGGTCCATCTAGTCAAGGCTATGGTTTTTCCAGTAGTCATGTATGGATGTGAGAGTTGGACGGTGAAGAAAGCTGAGCGCCGCAGAATTGATGCTTTTGAACTATGGTGTTGGAGAAGACTCTTGAGAGTCCCTTGGACAGCAAGGAGATCCAACCAGTCCATCCTAAAGGAGATCAGTCCTGGGTGTTCATTGGAAGGACTGATGTTGAAGCTGAAACTCCAATACTTTGGCGTCCTGATGCAAAGAACTGACTCATTGGAAAAGATCCTGATGCTGGGAAAGATTGAGGGCAGGAGGAGAAAGGGACAACAGAGGATGAGATGGCTGGATGGCATCACTGACTCGATGGACATGGGTTTGGGTGGACTCAGGGAGTTGGTGATGGACAGGGAGGCCTGGCGTGCTGCGGTTCATGGGGTCTCAAAGAGTCGGAGATGACTGAATGACTAAACTGAACTGATGCTGCTTAGATACAGAACTCTTGGCAAAGCGATCAGGTTAAGATCTGAACATTTAATCTGCCTTATGAAAACTAGAAGCCTAATGTGAATGCTTTTCTTCTAGACTATTTATGCACATAGAGATGGGAGGGACTCCAATTCTGTTCTCAAATGTAGTCAAGGTCTCTTTTGGAAATTGAAGGCAAGGGCTTTAGTTCTATCTCCTGGGATATAATTGGCTATGTTGCTACATCAGATTAACTCATTTTATGAGATTGATACAAAAAGAAAAGCTGACAGAGAATGAGAATCAGGGTGGGGAGCCGGTGAGACCCAAAAGGAGGTCACTGTGGGCAGATCCTGCGGGAGGCTGGTGCGGACCGTGGCCCTGGGACCCTCGTGGTGTGGGCTGTAAGATGACCCCAGATCTCTGTTCTGGAATCCTTTTCTAGATTGTGAGCAGGGTTGACACCCCTGATGAAACAAAAGGAATAGACGTGTTTAACTCCATCTTACTTTGTGATGACATGAACTCATGTTAACATCAAAATACAAATTTTAAACTGTGGCAGAGATATATGATGTTCATGTAAGATATGAAAAATTAGCATTTTCAGAGAGAAACTGAGGAACCAAGAGATTAATTTCTCTCAGGATTCAGAAATCCCTTCTCAGAAATACATCTGCTCATTCCATCTCCTCTTGAGTCCATACATTGATCATCTAGGATTGCCAGCATCTGCAGGGCAAGGGATTGTCACTGCTAATTGCTCAGCGTTGCACCAACATTGGCCTCTACAGTTCTTTGGGTGATGGTGGTAAAAATGAAACTAAGTATGTGGTTCACTGAGTACTGAAGGTACTGGCCTCGCTCCCCCGGCTCCTCGGAGGCGGTGGTTCTCAGGGTCTCTCTCCGTAGCCTGTGTGCTTGATTGGGCTGACTTTGATGGGCCACATGAGGTGCTGGGCGGAAACCTGAAGCTCCATGTAGCGATAGCTCTGCCGTGAGCTCAGTGAACATGAAAGAATCCAGCAGCCTCAGTTTTCCTGAAGCTGTGCCTGGTCAGACCTTTACTTAAAACTTTGAAAAAAAATCCGAGTGTGCTTTGTGCCTTCTAACTTGGTGTGATTATTGGAATTCCCTGGTGTAAATTATATGCGTTTCTGATTGACTTTATTGAAGGTCTGATAGCCAGTGGGAATTTATCTGAACCGCTGGTGATGGCCAGCGGGGCGCCTCCTCTGGCTCACGAGTGACTGTGAGCTGCCCCCTCACACTCTCAGTACCCCCATCAGATTTACTGGCTTGGTTAGGTGAGAGTGGAGAACTTCCACCAAGCAACTATATTTCTCCTTACGGAGAGAAAATGTTTGCAGCAGTCTTTGTTATAATCTGAGTGTGTTTTCTTAGACTCATGCCCAGCAAGTTTATTTTTGTGTGGAGAGGCTGATTTTCTAATTTTCTATATATTTCTTAGTAGAGTTTACCAAGCTGTTTGTCTTTGCTGACAGCTTTAGCTAGGTCATAGTTTGAGTAAATGCAGTGGAGCCTTTAAAAAGCTATTAGCTGAAGTTCTGTAAGCTCTCTATTGCCCTCTTTTAGAGTAACAATTTCTACAGCACCTTAGCTCAGCCTGTCTTGGGAATGAAGACAAGAGCTGAATGACGTTCGTAACCTGAGTCCCAAACTGTATTTGTAAAGTTCCCATTGTTTATTTATCTTTTTAGCCTCGGAAGCTTTACATTTATAGATTCATTGTATCATCATCATCTTATGATCATTTGGAGTCTCTGATGGTGTTCTCATTAAAAGCTCACTTCCTAGTTACCAGCCTCCTCAGGGTATTTTTGGCTATGTGGGTGATGGATTGGAATCTGCAGTATTGCAGGAGCTAAGTGATTTTAAAGCTAAGAGTGTAAAGATTAAAAATGATCCTTTTAAAGTAAGTTTTCTCATTCTTAAAACACAAACACATACACACTCCACATACAGCCATATATTGACTAATTATTCTTTCGAAACTGAGTGCAGCCCAGGGAAAAATTGCAGCAACTAATGGATCCTCTTAGTGTAATTTGATTTGAAGTATAGAAAAAAAAAGTGGTTTTAACCCAACTATCCCCAAAGTTGTTCTTACTGAACTCATGATATCCATGGGAAGAATCCTGAAGGGGAAATGGGCAGGTTTCCAACAGTCCATTGAGGGTGGCAGGGATCTCTGCTCTCTAGAGGATGGGATGTGGGTAAAGGTGGACTGTCCTGAATTCTCTTCACCACGTCCTGACAGTGACCCACATGTATTGCTCCATGTAATTAGAAGATGTTGTAATTTTTTAAAATACCATAGCCATATGTGTGATCTCCTAATTGTTCTGGTACCCATTTAGAAAGTGTGATTCACAAAATTTCCATTGTATAAAACTGATTAAAAGTATTTCAAAAGAGCTTCACATTGTCAAAGTATTTCCCATGACATTCATTTAAGAGTGAACTCCTTTAGGGCGTGAAAGTGGGTTTTTATAGATCATTAACAACTTGACAGGTTCTGGGAATAGAAGAATATAAAACGGATGTGTTAGGAAGCAGTGCCAATTGAAGATCAATCACAAGCAACATAAAGTATTCTTGAAACCTTTAGATGAATTATGAAGCAAGTAGCTCAATTTATAAGCCATTTTGCAAGAAGCTATCAGTTATATACTCTTGTACATTGTCTATAACTGCTTTTAATATTACCATAAATAATAGCTGGAAAAACTTGATGGCTTTTCGTTTCATGGCTAACATTCTGGAGGGAAATCAGTCCACCTGCTTCTCTTTGTCTTGGGCTCTCATTCTTTTCTCTGCCTGGGTCAGTCTTGATTCTGTCCTGTCTTGTAGCCCACCAGGCTCCTCTGTCCATGGGATTCTCCAGGCAAGAAAACTGGACCGGGTAGTCATTTCCTTCTCCAGGGATCTTGCCAACCCAGGGACTGAACCTGGGTCTCCTGCACTGCATGCAGATTCTTTACTCTGAGCCACCCGGGAAAACTGATTCTGCCCTCCTAGGTCAGTTCAGTTAGTTCAGTTCAGTCGCTCAGTCGTGTCTGACTCTGCGACCCCACGAACTGCAGCACACCAGGCCTCCCTGTCCATCACCAACTCCCGGAGTCCACCCAAACTCATGTCCATAGAGTCGGTGATGCCATCCAACCATCTCATCCTCTGTCGTCCCCTTCTCCTCTCGCCTTCAATCTTTCCCAGCATCAGAGTCTTGTCTTACCCTACTAGGTCACTAAAACTTAAATACTAAAGTCTCCTTTTAGTAGCGAAATTTAACAGAACTGTTTCTATTGTTTATATTTCTTGACTTCTTTCTGGCATTTAATGGCTTTGATCATACAAAACATTTTCTGTTGGTCCCACTTCCACCTTGTCTCTGGTAAAATCTCCTCCATCCCTCACTGGCCCTTCTCTCCCTCCTTCACTGGTGCTTCCTTCTTGGTTTCTCCCTGGAGTGTAGGCTCCCCCCTCAGCCTCCTTGTCTTCATCGGCAGCTCTTGCTTGCTGATCTCATATGTGCCAATATTTTTGGTTATAACTCAGTATTCTTGTTTTGAATATGTGTCCGATTTTCTAAAGTAAATTCTCTAAGGAAAAGGGAGGTCAGGAGACTATAGTCAGGAAGAAATCTGTCTAAAGTGTAGGCAAACAGTTTTAAGTCCATATTGGTTAGATGGGTAGGCATAATGTAAAAGGTAAATAATGACCTACTTAACTTGCTTTCATGTGGCTTTTCATGTTCCATCAATAACGGTGAAGTGGGCTATGCAATAGGGCAGGTACCATTATTAATACAATTTATATATGTTTAGCCTAATAATATGATACAATTGTGAATAATTTCCCTCTTAGGTTATGTCATTTTGTGGAGAAATGAAAAAGCAGTTCAAAATAAATGCTTTTCAATTATCACTGTTTGTTAAAGGAGTATGCATTCAGCACACAGGCAAATATTTGTGATTTGATTGGTTGTATTATGGCTTTCTCTTTACTGTGGAAGTAGCCATTAGGATGAGTCTTTTCTGTGGTGTAGAAATAATAATTTAGCACTCTAGCTGCATTGTTTCCAGTGGAAGCGAGTCACACTAATCCAGAAGGCAGGTGAGGTAAAGCAGGCAGAGCGGTGAGACGACACAGGGATCCCAGCTCAGTGGCACTGCTTTATTAATTGGGAATCAAAAATGAGTTTTGCATGGGTCTGTACATAGATAGCTTTCTGGCTGGTTAGTATCTTTATCTGGGCATTTGCTTACCAAGCTGTCTTTTAAGGTTTATGTTTAACTTTGGAGAATCAAAATGAATTGATAATATTCATGGGTAGTCAGATAACTTCGGTTCTCTAAGTATGCGTGCATGCCAAGTCGCTCAGTCGTGTCCAACTCTTTGTGACCCATGGACTGTAGGTCTCCCGGCTCCTCTGCCCATGGGGTTCTCCAGGCAGGAATACTGGAGTGGGTTGCCATCCTCTCCTCCAGGGGATCTTCCCAACCCAAGGGTCGAACTCCTATAGCTTTCACCTTCTGCATCGGCAGGCAGGCTCTTTACCACTAGCGCCATCTGGGAGGTCCTCTCTAAGTATACTCTGTGTCTGTTTCCAAGGACTCTCTTAAAATTTAGCTCCTCTCACTATACACATATTATTTATTCACTTTAGTAAGGTTTTATCCAGCAGGTACAGACTCAAGCTTTTCTCGGCTTGTTACGGGGTGTGCACATGAGAGTAAGATGCTTGCCCGTCTTCAAGGATATGGAATTGAGTAGGGGAGATAAACCTCGTAGTCTGATAAACATTAGATAAAGCTGTGTTACATAAATTCCACTAAAAAGACAACAGATGACATAACAGTCCAGAAAAAGGAGCAGTCACGCAGAGAGGAGATAAACAGGAAATGCTTCTTTAACAGATGAGTTTCCTCTTGGGTTTTAATAATTGTGTCAGTTTTGACAGATGGAGGAAATGGCACATATAAAGGAAATGGCAAGGGAAGTCAAAGGAGTTTCTTAGATGGAGGTTTTGGAATAGACCTCTAGCTGGAAGGTTCTGAAAGGTTTTCGGTAGGTGACGGGAGCCCCAGGGGATTTCTGAGCCAGAGTGACAGTATCTCAGCAGTGTAAATTAGGCATTCTAGCAGAACAGATTGGAGTGAAGACAGATTGGAGCAGGGAGACCAGTCGATTAGCAATCTTTTGTGATACGAAAGTCCAGAGGTAATGGAATAATGGTTTGGTAGAGTGAACCCTAGTCCTCGTCTCTTCTGGTTCTGCCTGCTGTCCCAGCTGTTACTTTCATTCCCACATCTTCTGCCAGTGGGATGCTCTTTAGGTTGGCTCCTAAGTCCTTTTGAAATGACCCTAATAGTGTTTGGTAGCTTCCTTGTTATCGACTTTATTAAGATATTTTAGGCTCTCCTTATACATTTCCTGTCCCAGATCTGGGATCAGTCATTTCTCCAAAAAGTTCTGTTTTTTAAAGTGGTAAATGCTGTTTCAGGATCATAATTTGGGCCCAGTAGTGCTTGTTGAGACAGAATTTGCCATTGTTTCTAGGCTTTTTCATTTTATATATATAATAAATATATATTGAACCCAGGTCTCCCACATTGCAGATGGATTCTTTACCACCTGAGCCACCAGGGAAGCCCAAGAATACTGGAGTGGGTAGCCTGTCCCTTCTCCAGGGGAACTTCCAGACCCAGGAATGGAACCAGGGTCTCCTGCATTGCAGGTGGATTCTTTACCAGCTGAGCCACCAGGGAAGCCCATATATATAATAAATATATATAAATTAACACTAATACTCATAATTCAGATTTAGGACCATGTGGCTCTCGTTTTATCTCTTGTATATTAAATCTGTGTTTTCCTTCTTCTGTATTGAGAATCTTGGTTCTGAAGGGTGTGGGGGCTGATAGAATTAGAATATCCCACATTACAAACACAGAATCCTCAGAGTAAGTTTTAACACTATCACCACTAGTATGATTTATATGTTGTATTTGGTTTAGGAAGTGTTGGCAAGAATACTGATGACTATGTTGTGCACGCATTCTAGTTGATTTAGAAATTTACAGACCACTGTTCTATTTATGTAACAAACAGTACTGATTAGTAGAAGTGATTTTTCCTCCGTATTCTCTTCTCTACCCATGGGGTTGTCAGTGGTTTCCAAGAGACACCTAGTGGGAATTCCACTCTCAGCACGTGGAGTGCGGTAATTAGACCCAGTGTGTTCCACTGTGAGAGGCACCTCGTGAGGCTGGAGGTAGGCCCTCTGCAGCTCATGCTGTTGACTCCTCTTGTAGTAAAGGGAGCTTCCAGACTCATGAAATTATTAGGTCCATTCAGTTCAGTTCAGTTCAGTCATTCAGTTGTGTCCGACTCTTTGCGACCCCATGAATCGCAGCACACCAGGCCTCCCTGTCCATCACCAACTCCCGGAGTCTACCCAAACCCATGTCCATCGAGTCAGTGACGCCATCCAGCCATCTCACCCTCTGTCGTCCATTTCTCCTCCTGCCCCCAATCCTTCCCAGCATCAGGATCTTTCCCAGTGAGTCAGCTCTTCGCATCAGGTGGCCAAAGTATTGGAGTTTCAGCTTCAACATCAGTCCTTCCAATGAACACCCAGGACTGATCTCCTTTAGGATGGACTGGTTGGATCTACTTGGAGTCCAAGGGACTCTCAAGAGTCTTCTCCAACACCACAGTTCAAAAGCATCAGTTCTTCGGCACTCAGCTTTCTTTATAGTCCAACTCTCACATCCATACATGACTACTGGAGAAACCATAGCCTTGACTAGATGGACCTTTGTTGGCAAAGTAATGTCTCTGCTTTTTAATGTGCTGTCTGTTTGAAATAGCTCAAATGGAATTCCATCACCTCCACTAGCTTTGTTCGTAGTGGTGCTTTCTAAGGCCCACTTGACTTCACATTCCAGGATGTCTGGCTCTAGGTGAGAGATCATACCATCGTGATTATCTGGGTCGTGAAGATCTTTTTTGTACAGTTCTTCTGTGTATTCTTGCCACCTCTTCTTAATATCTTCTGCTTCTGTTAGGTCCATACCATTTCTGTCCTTTATCGAGCCTATCTTTGCATGAAATGTTCCTTTGGTATCTCTAATTTTCTTGAAGAGATCTCTAGTCTTTCTCAATCTGTTGTTTTCCTCTATTGCTTTGCATTGATCGCTGAGGAAGGCTTTCTTATCTCTCCTTGCTATTCTTTGGAACTCTGCATTCAGGTGGGAATATCTTTCCTTTTCTCCTTTCCTTTTCGCTTCTCTTCTCTTCCCAGCTATCTGTAAGGCCTGCTCAGGCAGCCATTTTGCTTTTTTGCATTTCTTTTCCATGGGGATTGTCTTGATCCCTGTCTCCTGTACAATGTCATGAACCTCTGTCCATAGTTCATCAGGCACTCTGTCTATCAGGTCAGTTTTCATTCCAATCCCAAAGAAAGGCAATGCCAAAGAATGCTCAAACTACCGCACAGTTGCACTCATCTCACATGCTAGTAAAGTAATGCTCAAAATTCTCCAAGCCAGGCTTCAGCAATACGTGAACCGTGAACTTCCAGATGTTCAAGCTGGTTTTAGAAAAGGCAGAGGAACCAGAGATCAAATTGCCAATATCCGCTGGATCATCGAAAAAGCAAGAGAGTTCCAGAAAAACATCTGTTTCTGCTTTATTGACTATGCCAAAGCCTTTGACTGTGTGGATCACAATAAACTGTGGAAAATTCTGAAAGAGATGGGAATAGCAGACCATCTGACCTGTCTCTTGAGAAACCTGTATGCAGGTCAGGAAGCAACAGTTAGAACTGGACATGGAACAACAGACTGGTTCCAAATAGGAAAAGGAGTACTTCAAGGCTGTATATTGTCACCCTGCTTATTTAACTTATATGCAGAGTACATCATGAGAAATGCTGGGCTGGAAGAAACACAAGCTGGAATCAAGATTGCCGGGAGAAATATCAATAACCTCAGATATGCAGATGACACCACCCTTATGGCAGAAAGTGAAGAAGAACTAAAGAGCCTCTTGATGAGGTGAAAGAGGAGATTGAAAACGTTGGCTTAAAGCTCAATGTTCAGAAAACTAAGATCATGGCATCTGGTCCCATCACTTCATGGGAAATAGATGGGGAAATAGTGGAAACAGTGTCAGACTTTATTTTTTTGGGCTCCAGAATCACTGCTGATGGTGATTGCAGCCATGAAATTAAAAGACGCTTACTCCTTGGAAGGAAGGTTATGGCCAACCTAGATAGCATATTTAAAAGCAGAGACATTACTTTGCCAACAAAAGTCTGTCTAGTCAAGGCTTTGGTTTTTCCAGTGGTCATGTGTGGATGTGAGAGTTGGATGGTGAAGAAAGCTGAGTGCCGAAGAATTGATGCTTTTGAACTATGGTGTTGGGAGAAGACTCTTGAGAGTCCCTTGGAGTGCAAGGAGATCCAATCAATCCATCCTAAAAGAGATCAATCCTGGGTGTTCATTGGAAGGACTGATGTTGAAGCTGAAACTCCAACACTTTGGCCACCTCATGCGAAGGGTTGACTCATTGGAAAAGACCCTACTGCTGGGTAGGATTGGGGGCAGGAGGAGAAGGGGACGACAGAGGATGAGATGGTTGGATGGCATCACCGACTCGATGGACATGGGTTTGGGTAGACTCTGGGAGTTGGTGATGGACAGAGAGGCCTGGCGTGCTGCAATTCATGGGGTCGCAAAGAGTCGGACACGACTGAGCAACTGAACTGAACTGAGGTTGATCATAACCTTCCTTCCAAGGAGTAAGCGTCTTTTAATTTCATGGCTGCAATCACCATCAGCGGTGATTTAGGTCCATTAGGGATCAGCAATTCTCCTCTTAACATGTTTTTCTTCCAGTGAACATAGTACTGATTTTTTGTTTCTTGCTAAAGTATATTTTAATGACTAATTTCTTGAAAGCTACTTTGAGAGGATCTTAATTGTTGTTCAAATAAAAATGGAGGTGTGTTTGTGATAGATCTAGAATAGAAAAGGATCGAATGGCACATACAAGTGTTCATCCTTTAGGCGAAAAAGGGATGCTGAAACAGATTTCAATAGGAAAAACACGGCTGGAGCTGTCACACCCGCGGGGTTTTGGGTTTCCAGCCCATGAATGATCCCCGCTCGGTTTTTTGTTTGCTTGTCTTAACACTTCGTATGTTTTGAGCAGCCTTAGGTTCAGGGGCCTCCCGGGTGTGCTGGTGGTAAGAACGGGTCTGCCAGGGCAGGAGACATCAGAGAGGCAGGCTGGACCCCTGGGTCGGGAAGGTCCCCTGGAGGCGGGCATGGCAACCTGCTCCAGTGTTCTTGCCTGGAGAATCCCATGGACAGAGGAGCCTGGCGTGCTACCGTCGGAAAGCAGGGTTGAAAGGAAGGTGCAAGGGTTTACCATACATGCTTCACTCACCTTTACTAGGTAAACTGTTATTTTGAACAAAGAAATATTATTATTTGCAGGAAATTAGTGAGGAAAAAGGCAAGTTCTTTTGAACTTTTGTGCAACAAGTTTTGGGGCAGCTAAACTCTAATTTAACTCTGAAAATATTAAGTATGAAGGAAATGGGAATGGTGGTGGAAATCATACTGTTGACATTTATGTGTAGCTGAGAAGGCTGATGTGTGGCATGTCAAGGATAATTTCTTTTTGCTTCTATTTTAATGAGGCATCACTCACTGGCTGCGTCTGAACTTGAAAGAGACTAAAAATAAAGAAATGGCATGTAGAGCAGGAAAAAGTCGAATTAAGGAAACACAGGGATTCATTTAAAAGGAAAAAGTGTAGAAGTGAAATTTATACGTTTTCAGCTACATCAGTTTAAGAAAGGATTTAACATACAAATAATGATAATCAGTAAAGGAAAACTCTAAAAGCAAGAAAAATTTATTTGATGATTTAAGAAGTATGCAACTAGGAGAAATAAAATGAAATTAAGGTATGGGAAATTTAGTTTGAAAGTATTTTCATGTGTATCAATAATAATTTTAAAGGAATACTCTTCAGGTCTGTATGCAATGAAATTGTAAATTTGCACACTGTGTGCATGTTTGCCAAGAAAACAGAGATACTTAACGTCTTGTTTTTGAGCTGATTTGCGTTGAGTATTGGAGTTTGTGCTGGGTTTGACTGGGGAGAATAGAAAAGATAAGCCTTAAACTTGACAGTTTTTTGTATCATATTATCTTCTGATTTAAATAACCTGTTTTGGATAGCTCAGTCTTTTTCAAGTAAAATATTCAATCTCTTAGGTATTTCTTGTTTTCCTTCTCTAACTCTGCAATGCGGCATCTGGTGGCATGAGCGACGGGACTGCCAGGAGTCACACAACCAGCGACGGCCTTTGTCACTTGCCGGGGCCTTGCTGTGCAGCAGCTAGCTTGGTTTGCTTTTGGGACTGGGGGCTGCTGAAGTGTGTCTGCCTGACTTACAGTGTGGGCACCATGAGAGCGCTGGCAGCTGCCGCGCCGGGTCTTAATTCCCTGCCATTGCTCATGAATTCCCTGCACACCGCTCATCTAGTCCCACTCCAGCCCCGCTGCAGAATCCACCTGCAGTGCAGGAGACCCGGGTTCCATCCCGGGGTCGGGAAGATCCCTTGAAGAAGGAAATGGCAACTCGATCTAGTACTCTTGCCTGGAGAATCCCATGGATGGAGGAGCCTGGTGGGCTGCAGTCCGTGGGGTTGCAGAGTCGGGCAGTACTGAGCGACTCACACTTCCCTCTTCCAGGCCCATGAGCCCCTCCTCGTCTTCTCCTGGACCCCCTGCGAGCCCCAATAGAGGACACGGGGTCCCGGAGCTCTAACTCATCGCGCCCGTTGAGCCACGTTTTATCTTTTAGCTACCCTAGTGAGTCTTTGAGTTTCTCAACCCATAAACTCTTAGAGGGAATTTTGTTGTCGTTTAGTTGCTCAGTCATGTCTGGCTCTTTTGCGACCCCGTGGACTGTAGCCTGTCAGGCTCCTCTGTCCATGGGATTTCCCAGGCAAGAATACCGGAGGGGGCTGCCATTCCCTCCTCCAGGGGAACTTCTCAATGCAAGAGTCTAACCTGCGTCTCCGTTGTATTGCAGGCGGATTCTTGACCGCTGAGTCACCAGGGAAGCCCTTCACTGGGTCTTTTAGAAGAATTTCAGGATCACTGTTGCTTTTCTTCTGTCCATGCTGCCTTGTCTCTTTCCTTTCAATCCTCATCTGTGTTATGCTGTAGGGAAGGGAACCGACATACAGATGCCAATGATGGTGTTAAGCATTTTCAGATATGTTAGGTAACCATTTAATATATTATGATTCTCACAAAAAAATTGTGATTACTATAATAATAACTCAAGAGGTAGGCTGAAGCACAGAGTAGCTAAATAAATTTGCAAAGGACATACAGTTATTAAGTGACAGGAACCTAGGTTTAAATCTAGATTTGAAAAATATGTTTTGGGACCATAATCATGAGAGACTACAGCTTACTTAAGTTCACATAAAACTTAACACTTCAGATATTCATGTCATGCACTGATTGCCATGATTGCAAATTAGCAATTAGATAATGTTACAGATTTCAGTTTTTGTAATTAAAATAATTAATTACTTGGAAATGTTGTAAATAAAATTATTCAAGTATTTCAACAAAGTTGCAAAATATCTGAGTGCCAGATTGAAGGAATTAAATTCTTTAATGGGAAATGTGGTTTTGGTAGAAAGAGAGTCATGGGTATTTCTAAAGAGTTTACAGAAAACTTTTGAAGAAGCCATTGTTTTAAAAAAAACATTTTGTCATTTATCTGTGTATCTTTGTCTGTCTGCACAGTGTTTATGAAATAGTTGGCAGTAAGAAAATTAATTTTTTAGAGCCTTCCACACCCAATCCTTATATTGTATATATATCACTTTTCCTCACTCTGATGCATTCAGGTATGATTTATGGGACTGTAGTTTCTTAACTATCAGTATGCATCTAAAGGATTATTTTCCCATGAAGGTACACAGGTTCTGGGTCTATTTCTGTGCTTCTCTGAGTCAGGAGTCTTTGGAAGAGCTTCCTCACTGTGACTCCCCTTTCTGTAAGCCTAGAAACTTTTGTCATGTTGGACACGTTATTGCGTAAGTAAATTATATGACTGTCATCTTTGCACAAATCCTCACTCATGGTTTTCATTGTCATTTCTTTCTTCATCTCATGTTTCTTACTCTCTCCTGCTGATGGTGTAACACCTTTCATAGGACACACACACAAATGAAAGTCAGGTCGAATTTTCCAGAAAAGATCTCTTTTTATGGGTAATTATCATACTCATGTACCATTTATATCGGAGAAGGCAATGGCACCCCACTCCAGTACTCTTGCCTGGAAAATCCCATGGATGGAGGAGCCTGGTGGGCCTGCAGTCCATGGGGTCCTGAAGAGTCAGACACGACTGAGCGACTTCACTCTCACTTTTCACATTCCTGCATTGGAGAAGGAAATGGCCACCCACTCCAGTGTTCTTGCCTGGAGAATCCCAGGGACGGCGGAGCCTGGTGGGCTGCCGTCTGTGGGGTTGCACAGAGTCGGACACGCTTGAAGCGACTTAGCAGCAGCAGCAGCAGTACCATTTATATAGAAATTTGCTTGTAATATTTCGAAGATCCCGTCTGGAGAAGAGTATAGCCCTCGTTCTTTCAGGATACAGCGTTTTGCTGAATCGTTAAAGATGATCATTATTTTTCCTTGTCTAATTTTCAATGTAACAAATAAAATACGTGTTCTTTCTCATTATAAAGAAATTAAAAATATGTAGATAGGTTTACTGAAATCTCTCTTGACTGCTTCTCCCGTTCCAGAGCTGTCCCCAGTGTGTTTCCACTTTGGAGTATATCCTTCCAGCTTTTAAAAACAGTGTTTATGTACACACATATCTATCTATCTATATATATATATATGTACAGACACACACATAGGGCACTTTAGCTTGTCTTGTGTTTGTCTTGGTTTTAGTATAAAAGATGTTACAGGCATGTACTATCCTGTACCTTTTTTGTTAGTCTGTGTGTTCTGCAGACTCTGCACCAGGACGCATAGCTGCATGGTATCCAGTCAGCTGAAAAGGAAGTCCTGTGTCCTTACCTGATGGGATGGTGGAGTATGCAACCCCATCCCTCTGTCTTCCTTACGCCCTCCTTTCCAGCCCCACTGGCTGTGCCTTAATGTTTCTGGAACACGCTGAGCATACTTGCTTCCACGGCTCCTGCTGGAAACGCTCCATCCCTGGATATTTTCTTGCTTCGTTCCCTTACTTCATTCAGGTCTCCACCCGGAGATTCCTCTTCAGAAGCTCTCTGCTGTTCCTCTCCATCTCCAACTACCTCCAGTTCAGCTTCTCTCCTCTCCTTTTTTTATTTTTCTCTGTCTCTTCAGTCTGCACCCCCTTAACCTCCTTTATTTCTCTTCCTACACCTGTACCTAACACCTACACGTGGTGTATAATAGGTTTATTTCTGCATTGTCTGTCTCCTCCACTACAACGTAGAACTTACTTTCAGAGTTTGTTAACTGATACATTGCCAAGACCTATTATAGTAGCTGGTCCCATAATTGGTGTTCAAAAATGTTTGTGAATAAATGATTAATATGGAAGTTTATTTAACTGTTCCTTTTCTGCTGAACATTTAGGATGTTTCCAAGGTTACATAATGGCAAGCAATGTCAAGTGAGTTTTTTCTTATTTGTCTCTGTGTATACAGTGAGTGTATTTAGCGGGGATTCTGGTAAGGAGCATCTCTGGGCTAACATGTCTGAATATTTAACATTTCAATAGGCAGGGGAAGCAGCCCTTTACAAAGGCTGTACTAGCGTGCACGCTCCCACGTGGACATGTATGTTCCCTCGTGTCTCACACACCTTGCCAGCACTGTATTTAACTTCTCAGTGTTTGTCTGTTAGGTAAACTGGAATTTGTTACTGAAGAAGAAAGAGGAAGTATGATTGCATAGGAAACCGTTAGTTTCAGCCTTAAAATTAATTTTCTCTTCAATATTACATCACTCTTTTCTTTTTTCTTGACTTACAAGCCAGCTTGAAGAAGTTCAGCATGCTGTTGGATAACAGAAGAGATGGGTATCCGTTTCTTATTCCTGGCCTTAGTTTTCACCAGTAAATGTGATTATTCTTGTTTTCTTGTAGCTTCCATACTGAGTCAGGAACGTTTCTTAGTTTGCTTTGTATTCTTAGTTTGCTATGAGTTTTGTTTTTGTTTTAAACGGAGATGGGAGCTGTATAATGCTGCCTGAGGTTCTCCTGTGGGTTTTTTTCTTCTTTTGTATGTATTATAGTGAATCGCACTAATAGATTTTTAGTATTGAAACACTGTTGCATTCTTGAAATAAATATTTGGTCATGGTGAAATTGATTTGCTACTATTTTTATATGATTTTTATAAATTTTATTGAAATACAGTTGATTCGAGTTGCTACTATTTTTCTTGTAGAATTTTTACTACATATTTGTAGAGAAAATTGACTTTTGTTTTCATATTGCCCATGCTGGCTTTGGTATAGGAGTTATTTTAGCATTATAAAATAATTATGGTAGCCTTTTCACTTTTTCCATACCACAGAACAGTTTCTGTAAGCTGGAAATTATCTTCTGCTCAAAGGAGTATGGAAATTCACTCAGACTGTTTTAACAGCTAACTTTTTGAGGGTAGATATGTTCCATCTCTTCTATTGTTTTTGAACTTTTTAATGTCTCTTATTTTATGTCAATTTTGATAATGTTTTCCTAATAAAATTATTTGCCTCAATTTTCAAATGTGTTGTGTAAAACTTCTCATAGTGTTCTATCATTTTTATAAACCTCACAGCCATTTTTAGTGCTCCCTTTTTTTATTCTTTGTTTCTTCCCCCTTCCTCCTTTTTTTAAAATTGATTTGCCAAACCATCTGGATTTTATGTAAATACTTCTATTTTTAAGTGTTGGCAACTAATTTGATTTAACAAAAATAACTGAATTGTCCCGACAAAATCCTGGCACTGGCCAAATTTGAACTGATAATGATTCAAAACTATGTTCCTTCTTTCTTTCTAGTAGGAAAAGCTTCATTTTTAACAAATGCTTAAACTCTCATTTTACTTTCAGTGATGAGTTGTTCAGAAGCTGTCATCTCTCCAGATAAGACCAGAATCTAAGGAAACTTTGATTTTCTCCTTCCTTTCTTTTCTTGACATTTCTCATGTTGATTGCACCTGGGATTTAAATTAAAATTTGTTATTGCAATTTAAAAAATTTATAATTTGCATGTGTTTGCACTTAACCTTACAGTTTACTGTTTGCTTTGCTCACCATTACTTCCATGTTCCGTTTTCCTCTCATATTGGTTTTTCATTCTCCTGTAGTATCTCCTGTAGTAATTCTTTTAGATAGTGTCTGACAGTGATAACCTTTGAGTTTCACATACTTGAAAATATCTTTATTTTGCTTTTACATATGAATTATATAGCTTAGGAGCATCAAATTTTAAGTTCAAAAACTTTAAAGATATGTTTCTGTTATCCTCTTGTATCAATTATTATTGAGAATTCTGTTTAAAGCTAATTTGATTTTGTTTTCTTCAGTGTTTATAATGGAAGCTTAGTGGGGTTTTTTTTTCTTTCTTTTTATTCTTAGTGTTCCCAGACTGACTGTGATCTGTATCCTCTGTACTTATCATCTCTTTGATTGTGAGGGCTAATGTCTTTATTTATATTTGAGAAATGTTCTGTTAATTTTTTTTTGAAAGATTTCATCCAGTTGGCTGTATCTATTCTGTTTCAGGAATTATGATTATATAAATGTTTAAAGGTTTATATCTATCCTTGAGGTCTCTATGTTTTTCTTTCAAGTTCTGATTTTCTTTTCTTTTTTTGCTGCTTTCTTACATACATACTTTCTTTGCTCAGTTTTCCAGTTTACATCCTCACTGTTTTTAAACTTTAAAATGTACGGATCAGGACTTCCCTGAAGGTCCAGTGGCTCAGACTCCACACTCCAGTGCAGGGAGCCCAGGTTCAGCCCTTGGTCAGGGAGCTGGATCCCACATCCCACAGAGAAGAGTCTGCAGGCTGCGAGGAAGATCAGGGATCCCATGCTCTACAACAAAGACCCAGAGCAGCCAAATAAATAAAATACTGTAAAAATAAAGCCTACAGATCCCAAGTGCTTAACACTAATTAAGATACAGAGCAGTGGCATGATTCCAAGAGGTCTCCTGGGGCCCCTTTCACCGTTCTAAGAGCTTGCCTGGTTTGAACTTCACGTCCATGAAATTAGCATACACTCTTGTACATCTGTTTTATTTCTGTGAAGCTTTTTCTCATGGTGTTGCCTGTCTCAGTAGTTTGTTTCTTTGTGGGAAGTGTGTCATTATATGAATATATTATAATTTGTTTGTCCAAACTTACTGATGAGCTTTTGGACTATTGAGAAAAATCACTATGAGTATTCTTGTACAAGTATTTTAGGGACATATGCACTTATTTCTCTTTAACCTATTCACTCATGTCTCTTCTGTTTATTAGCTTATCCAACTTTTAATTTAAATTTTTTGGGGTCATTTCTAAGATCTCTTTTTGGTTTTCTGTGTATGATATACATGAAGGGTGATTTGTTCTACTGAATATGCTATTTCTTTTTATTCTCTTTCCTCTTCTATGGACTGGGTTATTTTTGTATATCCTATTTGGATTTCTCTTTCATATGTTAATTCTGCGTTGTGTTTTCACCTTTGTCTTTGAGTTTTAAGAGCGGTTTAGAGCCTGTTGTGTGTCCCTCCCCTCGAGTGTGAGAAAGTGGCGGAAGTGCTTGATGATGAGGCAGGCGTCCTTCCAGCTCTGGGCTCCCGGCTCCGGCTCTGGGGAGTCTCCCGGACATGCCTGCTCCCGGTGCCCTGGGGCCTGTCACCCCCGGGTCCCCTCGGGGTGTGAGGGGGGCTTCGTGGTGTGTGGGGGCGCATTGGCCGCGGAGGCACAGCGCTGGCGCCCCCGAGCCCCGCGCCCTTGCAGCTGTCCTTCACCTTTTTTTGTAGCAATCTAGATTTTGTCATTTACGTATTTCCTTTTCACTTAGATCGAGTGCTGTTTTCTACCAGCTTTGTGAATTTTTTGTTTTCAAATTTATTTTTGACATTTGTATGGACTTGGAGCCAGAGAGGAGGCGTCCGTGGGCTCCTCGGTGGCTCGGGGTCGAGTCAGTCCCTCCGCAGCACAGGAGCCACCGGGGACGAGGGTTCAGTCCCTGGGTCGGGAAGCCCCCCTGGAAGAGGGCACAGCAGCCCCTGCAGAGGGGTCCCCTGGAGAACCCCCGGGACAGGGGAGCCCGGCGGCTGCAGCCCCCGGGGCCGCACAGAGGCGGACTCGGCCGGAGCGCCTCAGCACGGCCTGCAGGAGGCTCCAGACAGTCCTACTCTGCCGTCTTCATCCCATCCCTTCCTTTACGAAGGGTCAGACAATAGTAATAACTTATCTGTCATAAACACAGTTAAACATTAGAGATATTAAGAGAGAAGACTCTTTATTCAAACTTTTTTAAAAATGTGATTTTTGGCCCTCTTTCTGTTAACATTTACCTGTGGTGGTGGTTTAGTTGCTAAGTCGTGTCCAGCTCTTGCAACTCATGGACTGTAGCCTCCAGGCTCCTCTGTCCATGGGATGCTCCAGGCAAGAATACTAGAGTGGGTTGTCATGCCCTCCCCCAGGGGATCTTCCGGACCTGGGAATCCAACCTGCATAACTTATGTCTCCTGCATTGCAGGCGGATTCTTTACCTACTGAGCTATGAGGGAAGCCCAGCATTTACTTGTGGTCCTTCCCAATTATAAGAGTTTGGTTCTTTAACCTTCCAAGGCTGTAAGGCAGCAGTTCCCAACCTTTTTGGCACCAGGGACTGATCTCATGGAAGACAATTTCTCCAGGGACTGAGGTAGGGGTCGTGGTTTGGGGATGATTCAAGCACATTACATTTTATTATTATTACATCAGCTCCATCTCAGATCATCAGGCATTAGATCCTGATGCCCTGCTGTAAGGCATTGGGTCTTAAAATTAGGCATGCATATTTCTATTCCTTTTGCTATAAACAATATTTGCTAGATTGAAAGTATCAGTTTTAAATGAAAATCTCCACTTGACTGAATTTCCATTTTCAGGAGATGTGCTCACATACCCCAAAATATACTATCGGAAAGTTATCTCCTAACTATTTAATTTTCATTAAGATTTTAACATGTGGATGATAAACTTTGACAAACTGGATTTTATGGATACAGCACATGAAGTTCCATGAGTAATGAGGTATTTAAATCCTGGAGATGTCAGCTGTGGTTTTGGAGGCTGCAGGCTTTTAACACTTAAACTGGAATCTAGTAGAAGCTGAAAAAAGTCCTTGGCTTGTTCTTGTAGCAACTGGCTGAAAAATCCATTGACTAAGACAGTGGCATGTGGGTATGCTATGTCATAAAGCATTAGGAGCATAATACATCATAGAGACTCCCTGCAAACTGATTTTCTGGGATTAGAGGTAATGTTTCACTGAGCCAGTTGCCTGTTACAATTTCCACTAACTTGAAGCCATTTTATTTTTATTTCCCTTTTTACCTTCCTTTCAAATTTACCTCTAATAAGATTTACAGTGGCTTCGATTTTGGTAAGGAATGATAAATTTCAGCAGCTCCAAAAGGATAAAGAATCAGTATTAACTTGCAATCAATACAGTTTTTAGGTATTTAACCCCCTCCCACACACAAGTTGTGAATTTTTAAATACTTGTCATGAAATTCAGTCACTTTTTCTCTTTTAATTTTATATTACAGAAGTCTTTGTATCTCTCAACTTTAGCTTCTACACTGCTTGTACCATTTCATACATTTTAAAGTGTCATTTTACTTTTATTGATGCTTAGAGGACCAAATGACTATAAACCGCTTCTTATTGGTGAGAACCAGGTAGCAATAGTGGTAAAGAACCCCCCTGCCAGTGCAGGAGATAAGAAAGATGCAGGTTCCATCCCTGGGGCAGGAAGATCCCTGGAGAAGGGTATGGCAACCCACGCCAGTACTCTTACCTAGAGAATCCCACGGACAGGAGAGCCTGGCGGGCTACCATAGGCTCGCAGAGAGTCCAACATAACTGAAGTGACTTAGCAAGCATGCATAAGGCTGCTGCTGCGGCTGCTAAGTTGCTTCAGTCGTGTCCGACTCTGTGCAACCCCAGAAATGGCAGCCCACCAGGCTCCCCCGTCCCTGGGATTCTCCAGGCAAGAACACTGGAGTGGGTTGCCATTTCCTTCTCCAATGCATGAAAGTGAAAAGGGAAAGTGAAGCTGCTCAGTCATGTCCGACTCTTAGCGACCCCATGGACTGCAGCCTACCAGGCTCCTCTGTCCATGGGATTTTCCAGGCAAGAGTACTGGAGTGGGTTGCCATTGCCTTCTCCGATGCATAAGGCTACATACATATGAAAATGTATATACATATAAAAATGTGAGTCTGGAAAGATTTTAATTCAGTATTGCCAGAGGCACAGAGGACGAGATGGTTGGATGGCCTCACCGACTCCATGGACATGAGTTTGGGTAAACTCCGAGAGTTGGCAATGGACAGGAAGGCCTGGCGTGCTGCAGTCCATGGTGTCACAGAGTTGGGCACGACTGAGCAGCTGAACTGAACTGAACTGAACTGAGAGGCAATGTTTAATCATTATGGGTAATAATTACTTAATTTTAGGATGTGGTATTACTCAGAGAAAGAGAGAAAGCTTATATGTGGTGAAGCTCTGTGGCATTAGACCTTAAGGAATCACGTTATCCTGCTACCTGATGCTTCAGCAGCTGTAATAATGTGTTTAGGTTATTCTGTTACTTTATGTTTCAGCAGCTGTAATAATGTGTTTAGGTCATCCCTCTCTATGCTTTATTTCTCCCAACTGAGATGATCGTGTTCACAAAGGCAAGAGTTCTGCTTCTGCTTCCCTTCTGTGTGAATAGTTACAGTACTTTAAACTGTGATCAATAGAGAAGATGCTTGGGAACTTTGAAGTCACTTGTATTCCACTGGATAGTCATGCATACCTACTTCATGTGGGAACAGGATATCAGCATAAACCCACATAATCATTGCATTCCACAAATTTATGCAATTATGAGTTTCAGTAAACAATTTAGAGAATTGGACATTTGTTTGGTTGTTTTCTCTTGCAGTGACACTTAAATAGTTCAGAATAATTTGAGAAAGGCCTTTCTCAATTACTAAAAATTTTAATGAAAACTTTAAAAGAAATATACTTCTATAACATTCAAATAAATATACAATTTATATATTGTATTATTACACTGTAATATTATGAACAGAGACCCTGTTAGGTCTGTGTGAATAAATAGCTAAGAGAACTAAATATACAAGTATTTATTAAGTGCTATGAATTTATAGTTGTTTATTTTCTCAGCAAGGCTTACCAGACACCTTAAAGAAGTCTCTGCCTCCTGCAGAAAAACCACTCAGTTCTTTCCTTTCTGAAGAAAGTAGAGGGAGAATAAAAAGGGATGGTTTCAAAATGACTATAGAAAATTTTTAAAATGTGTATACATGATAGATCTCTTTTCATAGGAAAAAAGTGATCTTAGAGAGTTCTAGAAAGGACTGTAAAATGCCTTGAAACACTAACTCAGTGGCAGTAGGGTACCTCAGGAGGGTAGGGCACCTCAATGGGGAGAGTCCTCAGAGGACCCTAGTGAACGGTGCCTCGGGAGCACAGCCTCGTGTGAATGGCACCCCGTAGGGTATTACAACACAGGGGCTTGCTCAGAGAGATGAAGTTTGTCATTTGCCTGAAATGAACCTGCAGACAACTCCCTTTGTTTGAAGTAAGTTTGGTCATAGGCTTGAACTGATCATGTTTTGTTGTTCAGTCGCTCAGTCGTGTCCAGCTCTTTGTGACACCATGGACTGCAGCATGCCAGACATCCCAGTCTCCCCGAGTTTGCTCAAACTCACGTCCATTGAGTCGATGACGCCATCCAACCATCTCGTCCTCTGTCGTCCCCTTCTCCTGATCATGTATGTTGACCTGAGAAGTCAGGGTAGGATAATGGATACTAATGGAGGGGAAAGAGTGAGGTCAGGCTAGAGTTCAGAAGGACCTGGATTCCTGGCCCAGTAACTGCAGTTGAATATGACATACCCTGACTGAGCCAGTTGGAAGCAGGAGCTCTGTCACCATAGCAACACTAGGACCACTTCTGCAGATCTTAAGCTGTCTCTGCCAACCAGCTTTTGCCCTGAGCCATCAAATCCATAAAGCCGGATGCTGCACTGAAGGATGCACAAACCAAGCACAGATGAGCCAGAGGGAGGAAGGAAGTAAAATTTTCTCTGAAAGTGATTTCACCCTTCATAGGATAGAAATAATTAATGATTATAGAATACAACTATTCCATTTTTGTGTCAAAATACGGTTAATTGCACAAATTCTGACCCCCGTTGCTAATGAAATATTTCTTTTTAAGAGCACCTGTAGAACTTTTATTTTTTAAATTTCGTGTATGGCACTCATTCTTGTATTTTTGTTTGCAGCCTACATGCAAACGCACATGTGAATATGCGTTTACTGTGTGTTTGTGTGTGTGTGTTCGTTAATAGATTGCGAGTGCTCTAAGGATGAGAATTACATGGTATTTATCCTTCTGTCCTTTGTACTTATTTCCATGTCTGGCATTTAGCTAGGCATCTGTAAGCCCCATTTGAATTGTTGAATATAACTGAGAATGGCTAAACTTAATGAACTGTAAAGCTAGTCTTGACTGGATTTAATTCACAAGTGGACTGGAGGTGTCCACTGGAGGAGAGGGGTGTTACAGAACCTGTGTTTAGAGTATTATTGATGTCGGATAGTATAGAGATAGAACTGTCCATTTTATATGTACCGCTTGTAAACAAAAACATTAGAAGGCAGCTTTTATAAAGAGCACAAGAATGTCTTTCAAAGTAGGTATTTTCATAAACCCAGACACCAGTGGTCAATTAATCTTCAACAAAAGAGACAAGTATAACTAATGGAGAAAAGACAGTCTTTTCAGAAAGTGGTGTGGACAGCTGTGTGTAAATCAATGAATTTAGAGAACGCTTTCAAAATACACTTGAAATGGCTTAAAATATAAGACTTGTCACCATAAAATTCTTGGCAGAGAAGTTAGGCAAAACATTCTCTGACATAAATGATACCAATATTTTCTTTGGTCGGTCTACCCAGGCAATAGAAATAAAAGCAGAAGTAAACAAATGGGACCTGATCAAACTTGTAAGCACTTGCACGACAAAGAAAACCTAAATAAACCGAAAAGACAGCCCGTGGAATGGGAGAAAGTGTGACTGACAGAGCTTGATTTCCAAAATAATCAAACAGCTCATAAAACTGAAGCAGAAAAAAACCCCAAACAAACCAATAAAAAAACATGGGCAGAAGACCTAAATAGACATTTCTCCAAAGAAGATATACAGATAGGCAGTAGGGACATGAAAAGATGTTCAGTATCACTAATTATTAGAAATGCAAATCAGAACTGCAGTGAGGTACCACCTCACACCGGTCAGAATGGCCATTGCTGGAAAGTACAGATAACAAATGCTGGAGAGAGTGCGGAGAGCATGGGACCCTCCTATACTGTCGGTGGGAATGTACATTGGTATAGCTCCAGTGGAAAACAGTGTGGAGTTCCTCAAAAAAACTGAAAATAGAATTACCATAAGATTCAGCAATCCAAAAAAAAAAAAAAAAAAGATCCAGCAATCCCACTCCTGGGCATATATCTGGACAGAACTATAGTTCAGAAAGATACGTGGAACCAACCTAAAAGTCCATCAACAAATAAATGCATGAAGAAGATATATGAATTAAATAATGTTATGGATGGACCTAGAGATTATCATACTAAGTAAATTAAAAAGAGAAAGACAAGCACCATATGATATCACTTATATGTGGAAATCTAAAATGTGACACAAATGAGCTTGGCTATGAAATAGACTCACAGACACAGCGCAGACGGTGGTTACCGCGGAGGAGGGGGAGACAGGGACGGCCCGGGAGTCTGAGATGAGCAGGCGCAGACTTTGTATCCTGTCCCTGCGTCACCTGACTGTGCCCCAGACACTAACAGCCGTACTTCAATAATAGCACTGTTTTTGCTTGGAATATTTCTTGTTTTAATTTATTTTTTATTGAAGCATAATTGCTTTACAGAATTTTGCTGTTTTCTGTCAAACCTCAACATGGATCAGCCACAGGCACACATATATCCCCGTCCTTTTGAGCTTCCCTCCCATATTTTAAATGTGTTTTCATGTGTCTGACTGTGATTGACTAATGGAAGGAGGACATTATGCAGACATCATAGAAGGGGGCCCATTTTGAAACAGGACAGACTTTTAAACGATTCTTCTAATAGTTTGTCAGGTAATAGTGATAACCTCTTAGTTTTAAAAATCAGGAAATTACAGCTCCAGGAAATTACAAGCTTGATATGAAGACGCATTCTGAAGTCACTGGACAAGTATTATTGTATCTTGAATGGCATGGAAGCATGTAAATTATCATATGTGAAACGAATCACCAGTCCAGGTTCAAAGCATGATACATGGTGCTCGGGGCTGGTGCACTGAGATGACCCGGAGGGATGGGATGGGGAGGGAGGTGGAAGGGGGGTTCTGGAAGGGGAAAACATGTACACCCATGGTGGATTCATGTCAATGTATGGCAAAACAAATACAATACTGTGAAGTTAAAAAATAGAAAATAAACTAATTTAAAAAAAAGGCAGAAGAAAACAAGTTCTTTCACTGTTTTCTGAGATTCAAAAAACAGTTTTTAAACAGTCTTCCAGTTATATAACCTAGTTATTAACCAGAAAGACCTATCAGCAGTCGTGTCTTTAATACCCGTGCTGCTTCTCCTATATTATGCTGCTTTATTATAATTAAAATTTATGCAGATGATCAAGAACTTGGCAAAGAAAATGAACACTTCAAAATTCTAAATACAGTTATTTCTATAAGAAAGCCAACTGTTCTGTAAAAAATCTAGGCTGAATGACCTAGAACTACAAACTGAAAGGTTTGCTGAGACACGTGCAGCCGTGTAAATCTCTGAGATGTGGGTTATTTAAACAGATGGCAACTGTGACACAGTCAGCTCCACATGCAAATTGGCAGAGACCAAAACCAGAAAGGAAGCAAGCTAGAGAGGAAACATTATCTCACTGTGGACCTATTTTTTTTTAATTAAAACACAGAGCAGAATTCAGAATATTGATTGAATATCAGTGTTGATTGTATTGTTGCTATGATACCAATAGGGGAGAGGGCTAGGGATTTTTTGCAGTCTTCTTTAGCCTTAATTTCTGGACTGGATGGTCCTGCCTGTTACATGTTTGTTCAGGTAAGATTTGGAAGTGGGGAGTACTGTAGGGGCAGTGTTTCTGCAGTGTTGTTGATATTGGCAAATACGTTGTGGAGAGGTCTTGTTTGGTTTTCTATTACCTCGTTCTGTGGCCAGGGTGCTAGGGTAGGCATCAAGAGATGAAGCAGAGGCACCTGTGACCTCCAGGCCCGTGGATCTGGGGTCCAGGAATCCCTGACGGTGATACAGGGAAAGTTCTGCCGTCTTATCCTGGGACTCAGCCCTACTGGCCTGGCCAGAGGTTTCTCAAACTCTTAGTTTCTTGTTCTAACTTTTAAACTGAAAAGCGTTCCAAGTCCATTTTCTTTCCTGAAGCTCTAACTGCTGCTGCTGCTGCTAAGTCGCGTCAGTCGTGTCCGACTCTGTGCGACCCCATAGACGGCAGCCCACCAGGCTCCCCTGTCCCTGGGATTCTCCAGGCAAGAACACTGGAGTGGGTTGCCATTTCCTTCTCCAGTGCAAGAAAGGGAAAAGTGAAAGTGAAGTCGCTCAGTTGTGTCCGACTCTTAGGGACCCCATGGACTGTAGCCCACCAGGCTCCTCCATCCATGGGATTTTCCAGGCAAGAGGACTGTAGTGGGGTGCCATTGCCTTCTCCGTAACTGATGCAGCTCCTATGATAAAACACAGTTGTTTCCTCGCGCCCCTCCCCCACTTCTGTATTAACTCTTGCATGAGCCCTGATTCCATGTCGAATTTCAAAACACACATGGTTACGTCATGCATCTCTCTCTAGAAGGAGGAGGAGAATAACATTTCAGGAGAAGTGGGTTAACCTTATTCATTAAATAACTCAGATCATTTTGGAACATGAGAAGATTATCGAGAGAGAAAAGTAAAAATCAAGTTCATAAAGATTTTTCATTTGAAAAACCTTTGTATTTTCATAAATTGCATCATCATAATGTTTAAAACTGGTAACTTGTGAGGTTTTTGTAAAATAGGTATAATAATTCAAATATGTTAAACTTATATGTGATTAAAATAAATAACTAAATTAATGACAGGGTGGTTTTTAGGTGAAAATTGCTGTCTCCTCTCTTTAAACATGCTGTTAGTATCATCAATTATTTAAATACTGCACTGTATATCGCACTTATAACTGTAAACCAGATTTTCAAAATTTACATCGATAGCAGATGATTGTGGGCAAAAAATATTTCATATTTGGCTTTGACATTTTTAAACTTAAATATAAATATGGATTTGTCAAATATTAATCAGTATATTCATTTAAAGGGTTTATATTGGTAGTTTGATATTGTAAAGCACTCTATTGGGTAATATGAGAAACATAAAGATGAACCAATATGAACTAAAAAGTTACTTAGCCTTCTCATTGCGGCCCTTGCTCAGAGTAACTTCCTGTTTCTCACTCGTCACTTGAGACTTGGCGGTGCACTCGCAGGCTCGGTGCCAGGCCCAGGCAGGACCCCCCCCGCCCCCCACCGCCATTGTAAGAGGGCCTTAGTGCAGAGCTGCACACGCTTCTCGGGAGCCCCACAGGGGGAACTCCTGAGATTTAAGGTCTCCTGATAGGCAGAAGGGTCTCGAGGAAGAGAAAGACATTACCTCTTCTTGAAATTTTTTTTGCTCATTTGGAAGTTAAACATGCTAATGCCTTTCCAGTATTGCTGAACCCTATGGGAATAAGTAAGATTGTAGTCAGATGGTTTTGCCCATCTAGTTTACATTTTCTTTTGTTTCTGATTTCTTTATCATCTTTGATCTATGAAAAAGATCTTTATTGTAGTGAAAGTGAAAGTGGCTGTTTTGTCCGGCTCTTTGCAATCCCACAGACTATAGCCTGCCAGGCCCCTCTTCAAAAAACAGCAAATTCACTTAATCCACAATCATATATGGAACATAACTATACATCAGTAGACTCTGTAATCTTGTCATATGTTACACAGGCTAGAAATACTGGATGTTGTCTGATTTTTTTTTAACATCCCATACATGATACATAGGGAATGTCTGTCACTAAAATAGGAGCTGTATCCCATACTATTCTTTTGGCTGGAGCATAAAAATAAAGCCCTACTGCACAAAAGCGAAATGAATGAAAAATGTCTTAAAATGATCATGGTACACCAGAATGAAAAAAGTCCTATGTATTTCAATGCAGAAATAAATATACTAATGAACAGCTAAATATAATTTGGAAAATGAAATACACAAACACATCCTGAGTTGTCCATGTATCTCTTTGTGCATTTTAATGAATTTCATACTAAATTTGTACTTTTTAGTCTCTGATGTGTTTACACAATTCATAGGTTGCCAACGTGATTTTCAGTTGAAAATCATTCTATGAAAATCAGAATGCCTTGATAACTTGACTGACTTAACTGTTCAATAACATAATGTTAATAGCAAGATGACACATTTTAACTTTTCTAAAACATTTATAAACACACTTAAAAGTGCTGCCACAGTTGAGGTTCCCATGTGTACTGATCCACCCACTGTGCTGGGCACGTGGCTCCAGTGGTCGCAGTGTCTTCATGCATTCAGCATTCATGGTTTTAACGTAGATCATTTCTCATACCTTTTTTTTTTTCCCATGACTGTAATTCTAACTCTGCTGTGCTCTTAGAATGAAGTGACATAGTCATCTGTTTCAGTGGTAGTCCCCTTGAAGGTGGGTTGTTCATGTTCCTTGTCGGGGCTGTTGTGATCAGAATGACACAATTAATGATTTTAATTGCAGATAAATCTCTGCTCCACATTGTATAGGTACGCCTGTGGTAATCCGTGTGGTTTCCATGTGGTAATCCATTTTTCTGATAAATTAATAAGAGTTTCAACACTCTGTCGAGGAGGATCTTATATCACTCTCAGATTTGCGGTGTGTAGCCGTGATGCTGCCATTGACCTTGGTTGGAATGAATGGAACACTAGTCATAATCTGTCACAGGCTGTGACATTCTGACCAGAATACAAAATATATGTTATTAGGCTAGGAGCACACTCCTGCAAGGAAAAATGATGGCATGCAGAATGCAACGAAATCCAAATTGGAACAATGATGGTGACATCTAAGAGTTAGAGGGTTCTGGGTTCTGTACATAGCAGCATTTGACACCTCACTTTAATCACTATAATAGCTCTTTTGAGGTAATTCTTAGCATTTTCTCTTTGTAAAGATGAAGAGATGGTGCTCCAGAGACTGAAACTTTGCTCTCCAGGATCACATAGCTGTGCAGTTTGGCATCTGGCTATACCATATATAAAATTTTTACTTGTTAACTTTTAGCAGACTGATTTTTGCTTATGTGTCCATATTACAGGAATACTAAATATGAAATTAAATTAGCATAGTAATTATGAACAGTGGTAGTACTTTAATAAATTATGTAGCAGATTTTATATACTGCATTCCATTTAACAAGGCTTTGAAGCCCAGAATGTTCCACATGTAGAAGAGTTTGCCCCAAATCACATGACCGTTAAGTTTCAAAGCTAGGACTTAAACCCAGTTCTTCAGGACTCAAATTGCAAGCTGTTTTTTTTGTACCTAACATTAATCTAAAAGTTTATTTGATGAAAATTTTGCTGGCTTAAATACTTCATTAATCACTAATATTATAAGTTGCTTTTTTAATGTAGCATTTCTAATAGCCAAATATCCAAATATAGAACACTGAAGATTAATCCTATTAAGAACTTGTGAATTGATCTGAGAAAGAAAAACCAGGGGTTTCCCTGGGGCTCAGTGGTAAAGAATCCGCCTGCCAATGCAGGGGACACGTGTTCGATCCCTGGTCCAGGAAGGGCCCACGTGCCTCGGAGCAGCTCAGCCCTTTGGCCACAGAGGTTGGGCCCGCGCCCGAGAGCCTGGCGCGCCCCGCGCCGGCCCCGGAAGAGAGCCGCCCCGTTTGCAGCCGCGGGAAAAGCCATGCAGCAGCAAAGGCCCCGCGCAGCCAAAAGTAAATAAAAAGAGAACTGCTAATAAATCTCACTTCTTGATTCCTTAATGGGTGAAGCTCTTTGAAATTAAAGTTTTCAGTGTTTTAGACAAGTGCATCCCTTCCTGTTGCTTAGCATTCCCTTTCTCTCTTTTGCTTTCTTTTCCCTCAGCAAAGCGTTTAGCCTTTGTGTGTGTTCCTGAGACTTTTTTGGAAGTCAAATTCCATGACCTCTTTGACCTCTTTGACCTATTTGTTTTAAAGATTGCTGATTAGTGGGGGTATTAGTGTCTTTTGATAAGAACTGTCTCACTGAACCTTAACTGTTCAGTTTTTCTTTTCGTCAGGTTCCTACAGGTACCTACAGACAGAAGACCACTGCACTTTCTTTCTTTCCACAAGTATAAACGGGCCCCTAGGGAAGAACCCTGAATACTGTTCAGAACAGACAGGTGGTACTTATGTAGGAGAGATGAGTCACGCCAGGAAGGGCAGGAGAGGAACAAAGTCCCAGAGAAAGCAGATGTGAATTTGAGTGATTTTAGTAAAGTTTAGAAAGGATCAACAGAAAGCTTTGGTTAATAAGTAGAAAATACAACTTTCATATTACATTTTACATGGAATCTTACATAATTTGGATTTCATATATTTAAAATTTTAGTATTGTTAATGGTGATGAAAGGAATTACTAGATATTAATAAAAATTATTTTCAATCATATATAGTGTTTACTATGACAGTTATATTATTTTAACTATTTTGTCAAGATGTATTTACATTCTATTTTGTATTTTAATACTTTTCAGGTGATAGAAGGAAGGATTAGATCCTTATGTAATAGTTTCTCTTTCCAATACTATAGCATTTACTAACCTGACTGCTACAGAAGATGTAATATCCAAAAAGTGGCCACCTCATATAAAAAACAAATTAAAAATTGCATTTTAACCTTTTTATTGCCCCAAACACCCCATAAATATAGAGAAGTGGATAACTGCCAGCACTCCAGGAGCCTCCCACCTGCCTTTCTCTAGTCACATTCCCTTCCTTTCTGTGGTAATCAACTTCCTTGCTTTCCTTTGTAATTTTACCACTGTTTGCATTTCTAAATAATATAGTTTAGTTTTGCCTGTTTTGAATTTTATATAAATGAAATTATGCAGTAATACTATTTTGGTCTGTTTCTCTTGCTCAGATTAAGTGGTTGAGATGTATTCGTGTTTGGGGTATTGTAGCTATTTATTTTCATTGCTCTATAGGACTCTATTGTAAACATAATTCACAATTTATCTTTGTTCTGCTGTTCCTGGAAAGATGGGTTGCTTCCAAGTTTTGGCTATTATGAATAATGATGCTCTGAACATCTTGTTTTGTAACCCAGTATACATGAGTTTCTCTAGGGTGGATGATCAGAAGTGGAATTGATGCTCATAGGGGATGCATATTTTCACTTTATTAGATAATGCTCATTTTTTTTCCCCCAAAGATATTATGTCTACTGAAACCACCACTAATAGTATATGAGAGTCTAAATTGCTTCACGAGTTTGACAAACTGCAGTATTTTGATTTAGTGCCTCCATTATCTTAATTTGCATTTTGTGATTACAGTCACGTTGAGCGCTGTTTCATCAATTTTTGCCCATTCAGATTTTCTCTTTATGAAGTTTCTGTTCAGGCCTTTGGCCCAGTTTTCCGTTATGTTGGCTGTCTTTTTCATGCTGATTTAGGAAAATACTTTATGTATTTTGGTTTCAAGCTCTGAGTCTTCCTTTTCCTTATAGCAGAACATAGGACAGAGGGTTTATCTGCTGTGCCTTCATTAGGAAGTGCAGCCCTGGAGAGAAGACGCGAGGAACAGGATGAGGGACACAGAAGAGGGCAGGCAAGACAGGATGCATCACTGAGCAGGCTGCCCTGCGTGCAGCGCTTGCTCCATCTCAGGGGCTTGTCCCCAAGAGCAGGAGATGCCTCTCAAGATCTTCCAGTGCAGCAGAGAAAAGGGAAAAGATCTACCTGCTAGCTGTTGTTTCCTACTGGTCAAAGGCCCACCTGAAGGGTGTTACCTGACCCTCACTTCTGGGTTGCACATATATGGTACTGAGTGCTATCTGCTAGTGCAGTGGAAAAGCTCATGCTGGCTGGAGAGGCTGTAACATAGGTATGAGGTAAACTATCCAGGTTTCACAGGGGCTTTGTTTTTTGAGAACACAAGACATCCTCCTCAGTAGCCCCTTTAGGTCACAATCCCTAGAAGACTTGAGCCAGGAGGGCTAGTGAGGCAGGTAGTCCTCTCCAGCGTTGCAGGCAGCTCCAGTGCTGCGGTTCACATGCACTGTACATTTCTCTCAGCACCAGGTCTAGACTGTTTCTTACTCTTTGGTCAACAATTCAGCCAGTCTTGGTTGCTTGCCTGGTGAATAGTTTTATATCCCTTAGAGATGTAAACCTTTGTTTTTGATGGTCTATATAGCTGTTGCAATTGCCCACTCACCATTATCACAGATGCACCGTGAGATGCCAGCAAGTCACCCCTACTATGTGGCAGAAACTCTAGCTCCTCTTGATGATTAAGGTTGATTACCCCTGATAATGTAGTAACTCATTTGTCTGTTGAGCTTTAAGTATGAGGAACGTTGCAGTATCTCCTGAGGAGGTAGTATCTTCCTAGGAGCTAAACCCTGGCAGAGTCTAAGCTTGTGGGAACAGCAAGTACAGATTCCACAGTGGCCATTGGGAGTATTGATGAGAAAAGTCAATCCTACCTCTCCCCTTGAATTCCCAGACCTGTGCATTCCAAACCAGTACAGTGCTATATATATGCCATTGGTTCACTGTTTAAACATTGGTCGGGCTTCCCTTGTGGCTCAGCTAGTGAAGAATCTGCCTGCAATGCGGGAGACCTGGGTCCGATCCCTGGCTTGGGAAGATCCCCTGGAGAAGGGAAAGACTACCCACTCCAGTATTCTGACCTGGAGAATTCCATGGACATGGGGTCGCAAAGAGTGGGACACGACGGAGCGATTTTCACTTTCAGTTTCACTTTGGAGAATAGACACTCCTCATCTTCATGGGGACAAGTTGATGGCAAGCCACTCCAGTACTCTTGCCTGGAAAATCCCATGGACGGAGGAGCCTGGTAGGCTGCAGTCCATGGGGTCGCGAAGAGTCGGACATGACTGAGCAACTTCACTTTCACTTTTCACTTTCATGCATTGGAGATGGAAATGGCAACCACTCCAGTGTTCTTGCCTGGAGAATCCCAGGGATGGGGGAGCCTGGTGGGCTGCCGTCTATGGGGTCGCACAGAGTCGGACACGACTGAAGTGACTTAGCAGCAGCAGCAACAACTTCATGGAATTTTCCCCGAGCTAGTACTTAAAATAATTTAATAACTGGTTATTTTGTTGTGTTTTTAAGCCACCTGCTTTTCATCTTTGAAGTAAGACCAGTGATTTTCATGATCATGCGCCTGTTTTCCACCAGCATGAACATTTTTGCACCTTCTTGCCATAAAATGGTCCCCAGGCAGACATCAGAGCCTGAGGCCAAATCCTTATGAGGATTAAACACCAGGCTTTAGGAGTGAGGGAAAAGAGAAGTTAACTAGAAAATGGAGGAGAGCTGATATGAAGATCTTTTATTTTGCTGGCAAGCACTGAATGTAACGGGTTGCTCCATTCCATGTGGTTATCCCCCGAGAAGCCTTATAAACGCTTCTCAGGACTCTCCATCAGAGGCAGGGATGAAGGGAGAGCACAGAGGAAGAATTTGCCCACTGGCTCTTGAGTTGGTCACAGACGACCGTTAAGGAGTGTTATTTGCCCTGCTTGTGGGTCGCCCATCCGTGAGTGCCAGGTGGGGCAGTGTGGCATCAGTAGGGAAGCTCCACAGTAGGAAGCGGGAGAGACATTGTGCAGATGTTGGGTAAGATGCCGGAAGTCCTCTGCTATTGATCTCAGGCCCTAAAATCACACTTCTCTCTGAGATTTATATAAAAGGGAGTATCTAAAACTTGAGGAACCACACGTACAGATTTGGATACTGTCATGAAACTTGGACTTATAGTCCAAATGTCATTTAAATTAGGAATATGCCACATAGCTCCTTATGTTTTTGTGAAGAGCTCTAAGGAAAGAATATCAGAATCCATGTCTCTGTGGTTTATCTATACACGAGATTGAAAGTTATAAGTGAAGTAAGCTCAGTTTTTTAAAGAATCACTTATCTTTATGTCAAATCATCTAATGTTAATCATTAGATTAACTAATGCATTGGATTATCTAATTATAATTATCTAATTATAATTATCTAGTGTGTTGGATTTAATGATTGAATGTAGGAGCAATGTTCATTATGTGGTCAAAAAATGAGAGTTTGCAAAATACTGTTAACAATGGTTATCTCCAGTGCTTAAGTTACTTTCTTCTTTATGTTTGTGTATTCTTTGTATATTAAATAAGAAACATATTTGTGATCAGAAAAAATATAATGCATGTTTTAAAATGACATAATGGCAAAGGGCTAAGAAAGGACTGATGTTTTCCTATGTAAGAATCAATTTCTTTCTTGATATCTGTAGACACACAGTATTACTTTTCTTTAAAGTTAACCAAAGCAAGTAGAAATTCCTGCTCAATCATGTCTTTGCAGCACCTATCTCCTTGGTGCCCTATGGTATCTGAAGGCACAATTAAGATTTTAATCAATCTGTATCTTTAAACTTGTACATAACATTTTTTTCAAGGTCTTTTCATTATCTGCCTTTGAAGTGATACTTATTAATTGTTTGAGATCTTGGGTTTCTCTTGAAAATATGCTATTTTATAAACATTACACAAAACATATCTTACAATAGCTTTCAGTTGCTTAAGAAAAGAAGATAAAAAGCCGCAATGGGTATATATTTATGTTTCTAACGTCCTGCATCATAACCTGTGGTTGGCAGGGGAACAAAGGAAATGCACATTTGCAGTGAATTTTGTTTCCATCACACCATAAATGCATAACCTATGTCATGCTAACACTGGGTGGATACAATCAGTCAGTCTTACAGTAACACCAGAGACAATGTCTTCTCATAATTCTCTCCACGATGTCACCCTCAAAGGTTACGATGTGTGTAAAATAGATTGACTTTCAGTAAACTCCTGTATCTGTATCACATTTGAATTTATCTAAGTTCCTCTAAGATTTGCGTTTTCAAACTATACAGTATCAGCCACAGATTATTATAGAAGTAAAACACTCCTGCATAAGACAGGTATATATGGTGTGCAAAACAAGGGCGTGTGTAGCAAGAGCGTACCTTAGTGAACAGTTTAGGTTGGATGAGTTGGCAGTGCAAGGACATGATTACTGTGCAAGTCAGTATAACTGATGTTCAGAGGAATATACCCAGTGATTTCTCCTTGTTTAAAAAGCAGTGAAAGAGACACCATTGCCATTGACATTTAAGTCTTTCCTGCCACAGCGTGTATGGAGAAGAAGTATGTGCCACACACTGTTCTGGACTCTTAGAGTCAAAGGACCAAGTTGCCCATCCTTGATAACTGACACACACGTTCAGTTCCTTGTTGAATGGGCTTCCCTGGGAAAATATTCATTTCAAGGTTTTTAGATTTTTTAACTCAAGTTTATATGTAAATGTAAATTTCTGAAGGAAATGCTTATGGAAGATTGGGTTATATTTGGTATCCTTGTGTTCTTGTGACTTTTAAAAATGATTTGCTTTCTTGAAAATGGTGGGAAGTTTATTCACTAGTTTGTATTTATATACTTGTTCGATAACCTGTTCATTCACTAATGTATTCAAACAGACAGAGAGAGCTCACAGTTATGAATGAGATGGGAATGGTGGTCTGTTAACATTCTTACAGTGGAGAGTTAAGGACTGTATAAGTGATTTGTGAGCTTTTAAAACCGCAAACCTCATAACCTTAAGCATGGTACTCATAATCCATAAATTTGGGGGAAAATCACCCCTAATTCCATCACATTTACCTTTGCTTAATACCTTCTAGTTATTTCATACACACATGCATGCATAATTTTAAATAGTTGCGTTAGGGCATGTATATTTTTTATATTCTTTTTAAATTTAATATTTATGTGATATATTTAACCAGAAGGAAGAACTTAAACGACTCAAGATTGCACATCCTCTCTTTCATTTTCATCCTGCGGTTTTCCGAGTCTTGATTGAGATATATATTGTTCAGGAACGAAAGCACGATGGTGATATCCTAAGAATACTAGCACGATCGAAGCTACAGGAACACAAAAGTTGGTGTGCATTGTTCTGTATTATGTTGCACATGGAACCCATTCCCAGTGTGCTGGAGAGAATGCAGTGAGGGCTTAGAAGAGCATCTGAAGCCCTGGTCCAATCCCTCGGTGCTGGAGTTCCATGTGCCCACCCTCCTTTTTTAAAAAGCAGTCTGCATTCTTCATAAAAAGATTATAAAAAGTTGAGCTATTATTATAACTAATTATGAAACTGCTGCAGATGCTGCTAAGTTCTGTTCAGTGTGTGAAGCTTTTATATTTTTCACTAAATTCAAGGTAATAAAAAGCTGAATGTCATACAGCTCTGATGTCTATTACAGGGAAGTAACTCATCATATAAAACTTTAGGAGGCAAATTTCATTTTAGAAATTTATGACTTTAAAAGCCTGTGCAGATCTAAATTTTGAATTAAAAGTATACTGCCAGCTGCTTGTTTTAGTAGGGCTTATTTGCAGTTGTTCTGACTTTTAAACTTAACTCTTTATAATAATTGGCTTTCCCCTTTTATCTTTTAATTTAAGACTTTAAAGTAGTAAAAGAACCCAGCGGCAAGGGGAGGGGGATTCTTTTCAAGTCTGACTTATATGTCTTAAAAGCGTGACAGTTTTTCGTGTCCCTTCATATTCAACAGATTTACCATTTATCATTTAGATGCACCACCATGCTCTCTTCCCAATCTGAAATTAATTGTCTCTACTCTGTTACTCTAAAATTGTAAGTGAAGCTTATTGAATTCTGGCTTAAGTTTAAGAACTCTAGACTTAAAATGTAACTAAGAGTTACAACGGTTTATCCTTCAGCCTCCAGCTTGGTGCATCATGGTGGTGTACAAGATGAAATCATCTCAGATACATATTTGTAAAAGTTCTACCTATAATAAGGCAGACATTTAGGTATTGGGTTAGCCAAAAAAGTTTGTTGGGATCTTTCCATAAATCTTCTGGAAAACCTCAACAAACTTTTTGGCCAACCCAATACTTAGTAAAACTGTTGTAGAATTATGGCTCACGGAAAATATAGGAAAGAATATTCTACTCTGTAATTCCAAAGCATATCTTGGAAATTAATTGCTGGGAGAAACCTACAATATTTTAAAATATCCAGCAGCTGGGCTTCTCCTCCTTCTCACAACTGTTGTCTGGGAAACAGAAGGAGCAGGACATGAAAACGGAACCAAGACAACTCACACCAGCAACTTTTTTTTCCTGTTGGTCATACTGTTTAAAAAAAATGAGGTTGAAGCTTACAACTAAAATTAGGGTTTTTAAATAAACTGTGAGTTCTTTTCTATTACTGGTTTTTATTTACTGTGTAGTTGACCATAGTAACTTCCTTGAAATAAGAGTAGTTTCTTATATTATTTTTATTGTATCCATTGTGAAAAGAGTCCTACTATCTGGTTAATTAACACATCCAGCACTTCATGTATTTATCTTTGTGTGTGTGTGTATGAGAACATTTAAGTTCTACCCTCTTGGCAAATTTCAATTAAATACGGTGTTATTAACTATAGTGGGCTTCCCAGGTGGTGCTAGTGGTAAAGAACCCACTGCCAAAGCAGGAGCTTTAGGAGACATGGGTTCGATACCTGGGTTAGGAAGATCCCCTGGAGGCGAACTATAAAGAATTGGACACTACTGAAGCGGTTTAGCATGCACACATTAACTATAGTCACCATGTTTTGCGGTAGCTCCTCAGACCTTATTCATCTTATAGCTGAAAGTTTGTACCCATTTACCAACCTCTCCCTATTTCCCCAGACCCCAGGCCCTGGCAACCACCTTTTCACTCTCTGCTTGTGTGAGTTTGATGGTTTTTTTTTAAGCTTTTTGATTCCACATATAAGTGATGCCATGCAGTATTTGTCTTCTCTGTCTGGTTTAGTTTTACTTTTAATTGTTTCACTGATTAGTAATATAATACTAGATGAAGATACATCCTCAAAGCTGTTTTTATTTGGCAAGATAAACATGTATTTTCTTTTAGGAAATTCACTTGCTAAAAACACAAGCAAGTAACAACACCCATGCCTTCCTCCAGAAAATTACCAGCTTTTTTGGCACCCTCTCAAACTCCCACCTCCACCCCTGGGGATATGGCAGATATCAATACATATTCATTGACCGTGCTGGAGAAAGAAGCATCTGGCAGCTCAACATAAGCCTCCTCTGAAAGAAGTCAAGCCTCGCCTTCAGGAAATGTTAAGGGGATATTTAAGTCTAGTAAAGACAGTTCTGTTAATATCACTCCCATGTTCTATCCCTCAGGAAAATAGGAAAGTTTCCATGGTGGCCTTTATATATACAGAACTCTTAATCAGGAATTCCTGGTTCAGCAAATCTTTTAAAAGGGAAAGCTAATTAATCTTTGCTATCAGTTGTTTTTTTTTAATTTATTTAAATTTGTATTTGCATTCTGTGATTGTTTTATCAAATGAGTATCTCCCAAGATAAACTTACATGTTGTTTATAAGACTACTCTATATATTAGCATCTCCTTCATGTATCACAGCCTTGTCATGGTGAAGGGGCTTATGTAACTCAATGAAGCCATGAGCCGTGCTGTGCAGGGCCACCCAAGACGGACGGGTCATAGTGAAGAGTTCTGACAAAACGTGGTCCACTGGAGGAGGGAATGGCAACCACTCCAGTATACCTGACTGGAGACCCTTTGAGCAATATGAAAAGGCAGAAAGATATGACACTGGAAGATGAGCCTCCTGGGTCAGAAGGTGTACAGTATGCTGCTGGGGAAGAATGGAGAAACAGCTCCAAAAAGATTGGAGGGACTGGGCCAAAGCAGAAAAGATGCTGAGTTGTGGATGTGTTTGTTGGGGAAAGTAAAGTCTGATGCTATAAAGAACAAAATTGCATAAAAACTTGGAATGTTAGGTCCATTAATCAAGGTAAATTGGATATAATGAAGCAGGAGATGATTAGATGGAACATCGACATCTTAGGATTCAGTGATCTAAAATGGATGGCAATGGGCGAATTTAATTCAGATGACCATTATATCTACTACTGTGAGCAAGAAGCCCTAAGAAGAATTGGAGTAGCCATCATAGTCAACAAGAGTCCAAAATGTAGTACTTGGGTGCAATCTCAAAAACAACAGAATGATTTCTTTCCAAGGCAAACCATTCAGCATCACAGTAATCCAAGTCTATATCACAACCACTAATGCCAAAGAAGCTGAAGTTGACTAGTTCTATGAGGATGTATATGACCTTCTAGAACTAACCCAAAAAAAGATGTCCTGTTCATCATAGAGGACTGGAATGCAAAAGTAGGTAGTCAAGAGATACCCAGAGTAACAGGCAAGTTTGACCTTGGAGTACAAAATGAAGCAAGCCAAAGGCTAACAAGTGTCTTTCCAAGAGAACATGATTGTCATACAAACACCCTTTTCCAACAACCCAAGAGATGACTCTACACATGGACATCACCAGATGGTCAATACTGAAATCAGATTGATTATATTATTTGCAGCCAAAGATGGAAAAGCTCTATACAGTCAGCAAAAACAAGACCGGGAACTGACTGTGCCTCAGATCATGAGCTCCTTATTGCAAAATTCAGGTTTAAATTAAAGAAAGTAGGGAAAACCACTAGACCATTCAGGTATGACCTAAATCAAATCCCTTATGATTATACTGTGGAGGTGATAAATAGATTCAGGGCATTAGATCTGATAGACAAGAGTGCCTGAAGAACTATGGACAGAGGTTCATAACATTATACAGGAGGCAGTGACCAAAATCATCCCAAAGAAAAAGAAATGCAGGAAGGCAAGGTGGTTGTCTGAGGAGGCTTTGCGAATAGCTGTGGAAAGAAAAGAAGGAAAAGGCAAGGGAGAAAGGGAAGATGATATGCCCAACTGAATGCAGAATTCCAGAGAATACCAAGGAGAGGTAAGAAGGCCTTCTTAAATGAACAATGCAAAGAAATATAGGAAAAAATAGAATGGTAACGACTAGAGATCTCTTCAAGAAAGTTGGGAGATATCAAGGGAATACTTCATGCAAAGATAGGCACAATAAAGGACAGAAATGGTAAGGACTTAATAGAAGCAGAAGAGACTAAGAAGAGGTGGCAAGAATACACAAAAGAATTATACAAAAAAGGTCTTAATGACCTGGATAACCATGATGATGTGGTCACTCACCTAGAGCCAGACACGCTAGTGGAGGTAATGAAATTCCAATTGAGCTATTTAAAGTCCTAAAAGATGATGCTGTTAAAATGCTGTATTCAAAAAGTCAACAAATTTGGAAAACTCAGCAGTGGCCACAGGACTGGAAAAGGTCAGTTTTCATTCCAATCCCAAAGAAGGATGATGCCAGAGAATGTTCAAACTACTGGGCAGTTGCAGTCATCTCACACGCTAGCAATGTTATGCTCTAAATCGTTCAAGCTAGGTTTCAGCAGTAGGTGAACCAAGAGCTTCCATATGTACAAGCTGGGTTTAGAAAAGGCAGAGGAACCAGAGATCAAATTGCCAACATTCGTTGGATCATGGAAAAAGCAAGGGAGTCCCTGAAAAACACTTACTTCTGCTCATTGACTATGCGAAAGCCTTTGGCTGTTTGAATCACAACAAAGTGTGAAAAATCCTTAAAAATATGGGAGTACCAAATCACCTTACCTGTCTCCTGAGAAACTTGTATGCAGGACAAGAAGCATCAGTTAAAACTGGACATGGAACAGCGGACTAGTTAAAAATTGGGGAAGGAATAAGACAAAACTGGATATTGTCACCCTGCTTATTTAACTTATATGCAGAGTGCATCATGCAAAATGCTAGACTGGATGAAGCACAAGCTGGAATCAAGATTGCTGGGAGAAATATCAATAACCTCAGGTATGCAGATGATACTATTCTAATGGTGGAAAGCAAAAAGGAACTAAAGAGCCTCTTGAGGGTGAAAGAAGAGAGTGAAAAACCTGGCTTAAAACAGTATTCAAAAAACTAAGATCATGGCATCCAGTCCCATCACTTCAGGACAAATAAATGGGGGAAAAAGTGGAAGCAGTGATGATATTTTATGTTCTTGGGCTCCAAAACCACTGCAGACAATGACTGCAGCCATGAAATTAAAAGACAGACACTTTCCCCTTGGAAGGAAAGCTATGACAAATCTAGACATCATGTTAAAAAGCCGAGACATCACTTTTCTGACAAAGGTGCATATAGTCAAAGCTATGGTTTTTCCAGTAGTCATGTCAGATGTGAGAGTTGGACCGTAAAGATACATGAGCACCCAAGAATTGATGCCTTCAAATTGTGGTGCTGGAGAAAGCTCTTGAGGGTCCCTTGGCATGCAAGGAGATCAAATCAATCAATCCTAAAGAATATCAACCCTAAACATTCATTTGAAGGACTGATGCTAAAGCTGAAGCTGGAATACTTTGGCCAGCTGATGGAAGAGCCAACTCACTGGAGAAGACCCTGGGAAAGATTGAGAGTAGGTGGAGAAGGGGGCGACAGAGGATGAAATGGTTGGATGGCATCACTGACTCAATGGACATGAGTTTGAGTAAACTCCAGGAGATAGTGAAGAGCAGGGAAGCCTGGTGTGCTGCAGTCCATGGGGTCGCAAAGACTCAGACACAACTTAGTGACTGAAAAACAACAATAAATTAGCATGTATAGACAAGTAACCTATGGCTTTAAAGAAATTGATCTGGGGTGAAAATATATCAGTAGTCAAGTAAGTAGAATTTTGAACAAAACAGAACAACACTCAAAATTTTGGCTTTGTTATGATCCTTTTACAACCTTTTGGAGATGCTATTGTGTGACGGACCCAGTCTCTGCTGGGCCAGACATTTCTGATTCAGTACCAGCAATTCTGATCCTGTCCGTAATACTGAGAAGATTATCAGTCATTCAGTCCTGAAACAATATGTAATTATAGATACACGTATGGCATAAATCAAGAAATTGGTTATTTGAGGCAGAATTGGTATTGATTAGAGCCTTTTTTACATTCTAAAAGAAAAACTCTTCCTGTTCATAATTACTTAGAATTGGCAAAAATACCACATTCAGTAGCTTTGGGTGGTGGAGTTTCAATTTTTCTCTCAAGCTTCTTTAAGGTACAAAAGACTCAGACCCTTTTTTGACTAAACTGCACAGCAGAATTTTGGTTTCTTAAAGATTTCCTAAACTTGAATCCTATTGTAAAAATGAGTTCTTTCTAGAAAAACTTTAGAATTTAACTTCCAACAGTAAAACATCCTCTTCTTTTTTCATATTCAAACCTTTATGGATACCATGCGATTAATTTTCAAATGATCGAGAAGGCAGTTTAATAACTCATTCATATTTCCTAAACTCTCTCCTGGTAGCGTCTCTCAATTAATGAAGTACAATGCTCTCCATAGCACCTAAGGAAGTAATATTGCTTAATATTATTCAAAGCTGCTCTGTAATGAGAACATTTTAAAATCATTAAATAATGTCTATTTCAACATCTTTTATTATAAAAATTCTTTATTGACCATTTAAAAATTTTATGGGTACATTCTAAATAAAGATAATAAACATACATTATCAAATTGAATCCTATGTAAAATCAAGAATAGTATAAGGAAATAGTTTGCAGTAAGATCAGTGTACTTTTTATTGAAATGTAATTAATGTACAATATATACTTAATTGCGATTGCTTTGATATCTTTTGCAGAGTTCTAAGGGTAGCTAGGGAACTCAGCTTTGATCATACTCTGTCCAGTGAGGGAATTACATTATGTTTCTTCTCTCATCTGTCTTATACTCGGGTCTGAGTTTTGCAGGTGAGACACTGTCCATGCGAGCAGAGGGGCACGAGGGACAGCAGACAGGAGGCCCGAGGCCCAGGAATGGAAGCAGAGTTGACCTAAGGTACCTGGGTTAGCATGAACAGGTTAAAACAAGTGCATGTTATGGTCAAGGTTAAAAAAACAAGCAAACAAACAAGGCTTTAGGTAAGAAAATGCTTCCAAGAGAGAACTCTAAAACAAGGCCATGATGAGAATTAGACAGTAAAGCTCAAAGTGGGTAGGTAGAAAGTTCTGGAGCCAAGTGGAATCAGTGAGAAGATAGGACGGCAGAATGAAGTTCAAAACTCAGTGAAAGGCAGGATTGTGCTAGAGCCCCCCTTTGACCCTGTGCCGTCTCCTTAAGCTTTGCAAGTGTGGTGTCTGAAGGGAGGAACATCTTAAAAATATTTGGCACTTCCTCTGCTTTTTAAAATTCCGTTTAATTCTCATCCCTCTACAAATGTTTTTTCTCTCTATAGTACTCCCAGAAAAATCACTGTCACTAAAATCAGTACTGACTTTCTAAGTAGCTGGTCCAAGGAGCAAATTTTCGTCCTGGCATTTAATATTATTGATCCTTTCCTCCTCCTAAGTGACCAAATGTGTGTGTGTGGTTGTACTGTAGTTTGGAAAGAGGAGAGAAAAATTATACTGTTGATTGTGTAGAGATTTGTGGCCAAATTTTTTTTCATCACCCCAACTAATCATTTGGGCCCATGGTAGAAACAATTTCACATTTTGCTGCTATCATTCATTTTGTGTAGCTCCTGTATTTCTGTCTACTGGCAATATTTTAGCATAGGACAAAGGAAGCTCTAGGTTTGAGATGAAGAAAAGTACTGTTAACACTGGTGGCTCAAACAGTAAACAATCTGCCTGAAATGCAGGAGTCTCAGGTTCCATCCCTGGGTCAGGAAGGTCCGCTGGAGAAGGGAATGGCACCCCATTCCAGTATTCTTGCCTGGAGAATCTCATGGACAGAGGAGCCTGGCAGACTACAGTACATGGGGTTGCAAAGAGTCGGACATGACCGAGTGACTTTCACTCACTTGCTCACTTGCCATCTTAAAGAGAAGTTTGAAATATGGCTCTATCCTGCCGTAGAGAAGAAAATGGCAGCTCACTCCAGCGTTCTTGTCTGCAAAATCCCATGGATGGAGGAGTCTGGTAGGCTACAGCCCATGGGGTTGCAAAGAGTCAAGCACAACTGAGCAACTAACACGCTGCTTTATGGAAAATAACATTTAATTAAAAAATAGGAGATTTTTTACTATTTTTGTTTACTGTACAAATTAAGCACTGAAATAAATCTGCAAGTGAGTTTTTCCTTTATTGAACATGAAATCATTGAGTGCCTAATGAATGCAAGCAGCCATGTTAGGCGGTAAGAGGTTTGTGCTGGGCACTGGAGAATGGAGAGGAAGGAAATGCTTTGGGAGAAACACTGGAGTTTGAGCGTTCATGGGAGGCTGTAGGAGGAGGTGGAAATTTGAGGGGTGACTTTGAGGGTGGGTGAAACTTAAGAAGGTGAAAGGAAACGAGAAGGTGTTCTGGGCAACAGCATAGTTCCAGACATGAACTGGATAATGAGCCTGACTTCCAATTGTGAGTGTCTGATTGTGCAGTTCCCTGAAGAGAATAAAGGAGTTGGTTGTAAGGGCAACATGCCCAGCGACAGTAGTGAGTCCGAGTCCCCCTCCCGTTCCGGGCCCCTGCTGGCTCCTCTGGGAGCTTCCCGCTGGGTGTGTAGCCCTTGGAGTGTGGTTGGTCTGACTTGAGATGTGCTTTAAGTGTAAAATACATCCTAGCGTAAGAGCAGAAAAGAACGTGAGCTATCGCAGTAGTTTTATGTTGATTACATGTTGAAATGAATTTTGGATAAATTCAATTTATATTGGAGATAAACTTGAATGCTGCTGCTGCTGCTGCTAAGTCGCTTCAGTCGTGTCCGACTCTGTGCGACCCCATAGACGGCAGCCCACCAGGCTCCCCTGTCCCTGGGATTCTCCAGGCAAGAACATTGGAGTGGGTTGCCATTGCCTTTTCCGATAAACATGGATACATTGACTATATTGAAAATACTATTAAAATTAATTTTACTGTTCCTTTTACTTAAAAATGTGGCTGCTGGGAATTTTAAATTACACATGTCATCAGCATTCAGAGCTCGCGGTTTGCTCCTGTTGGTCAGTGCTGTTCTGAATGCTACAAAACAGGGGAATGTGGAAATAAATGACTTCTGCAATATCATTACTCCCCATGTACATGTATTAGTATTTTTAAAAGCCTTCTTTGACTCCTACGCACATGTCTTATGTGTGACAGCGAACGGGATTTTCTTTTTGGTTGCCAAGTTGATGTGTATAGTGTTATGGAGTTGGATCTATACTGAGCGTCTTGAGGGTTCCACCCATTGAGCAAGCCTGCAAACAGCCCCCAGCTCCACCCAGGAGACAGCTAGAGTTGGGCTCATAGTTAGGCCCTTTTTGCACCTTCTCATTTTCATTTCTCTCTTCACCTAAAGGTTAAAGAAAATGAGGAAGGAGGTTGAGCAATGAGACCAAGCTTGAGATGATGAAGTTAACTGAAATCACAGAAATGCCTGTGCTAGTGTCTGCTAAATTGTCTGCAGATGTCTCCGTCTGGGGTTGCTTTGCTCACAAAATGTGTGAAACAGGGTAGAGTTGCTGCCATTGATACAGGTGAAAACTACGAGAGCGAGAGAGCTCACGTGGGCTGGTTGCAGAAGAAGATGCTTCATTTTTCCTTCTTGAAAATCTGAAACTTTGCCTTGTCTGGGAGCATGACTCTGCACTTTGCCTAGTTGTTTGAATTATTTTGAGATTCTATAATTTCCTTTTTGAAGAAGGTATCTAGTGATACGTATTGTTTTAGTAAAAATGAAGTCATTGATGAAAAGTGTAGATAATCCTTGCAGTGCAGTAATAGTCTTTTTGTCCAGGCATTCTTCACAAAGGAAAGAGTTACATAAAATGTCTTATTTCCTCCCTTTGTTGAAATGTTTAATTTACTTTCTGCTTCTTAGCCATTGATACTGCAGTGGTAGATACAGACAACTTGCTGAAGAGAAGGATGTAAGTGAGTTTCTCACTGAATCAGTGAGTTGTATTTTTTTTTTTTTCAGTATTTTATGGAAACTGCCAAACTTCATGCATCATTTTAAGGAGTTGACTTGTTTAAACTTTTGCAACCTCTTTTAAATAACCTTGAGAGAGGTGTCATGAAAAAATGCAGGATGGTAAATGTTGGAATCAAGGGGAAATTAGGTTACTTTACATGACTTTTAATGTGTCATAAGATCTCTCCTGTCAAAAATTTGAACTGCATTTTACATTAGATTTAGTTGAATGTGTTTGCATCAAAATTACCAGTTAACTTTCAGGGGAGGAAAGCCTCTTGGGAGCCAAAATGGATTAAAAACATCTCTGTCCTTGTGTTCAGGAACTCAGTGACCATAATTTTAAAATTTTACTTACCATTGGGAAAATTTGCAGTTTGCAAATTTGTGATTTGAACTGACTCCTAATCAAAATCCACATACTGAAAAGGATTTGGTGTAGCTGATTACGTTTTTAACCAACCCCCTTCACATGTGATTTGAGAGGGGCATGGCTTGCCTCCCTTACCCAGCTAGGTTGTCTGTTTGCTTCCACATATCTCGGGCAAATCTCTTCCTAGAAGCAATTGAAAAGATGATTTACTGGGGAATGACGACAAAGACTTTTTCTGAGAGGAATTCATCTCATTCTACAGAATGAGTTACATGCATGCCTGCCCAGTAAAACAGTCACAGTGAGTAAGAGTTAACAAAGGCTTGCTCTGCTAGTAACTGCTGGCCTATTTCCATTCGGATGTTGATGAAACTCTTCCGAGAGTGGCTGAAGGAGCTGTGAGTCCTGACTTTATTCCACTTAAACATCTGGGATTAGAATGACCTCAGAGAGAAGGCATTTTTCTTTGAATGGGGTGTGGAGAAGGACCTTGGTACCTTGGTAAATGTAACTTTCAAAGGGATAGCTGAATAGGGGACCATAAAATAGGTAAGTTAATTGGATTCTCCTGATTCAGAGACTTAATTCTATTCTGTCCAGCTTCCTTATGCCCTCTTCCCAGTATATTTTGAAGACCTTATTTTAACTAGGCTCTGAAAAATTTACCTTTACATAAACTTGGTTCCATTTATAGATTTAGATTCACTGTTAAAATCAGTACTGAAGTACAAGCCATTGTAGTTTTTTTGCATATTCACTCATTCACTTATTTTTTTTTTCTTTCTGCGGTTCACTAGCAAAAAGACTAAATTTTCTTGGTTTTCATATGAGAATGAGAGAAGTCTTCATTTAAGAACTATTTTGAAGACCTTTTGATATAATTAATCAACTGGCATTTTAATTAAGCACATATGCTTACTGAAGAGTGAATATTCTTAAAATATAAAGCCTTGGAGTCTTTATACTTTCAAACCACCTCTGGCTTTGGACTGAAAGGAAATGTTAAGGTATTTTGCTATTATAGGCTATATTCTCTCAGTTTCCAAGCTAATACTTGGTTGTGAATTAAACCTTTTTGGAAACCACCTGAAGTTTTCAAGATCTCAAAGTTACCTTATGAATGTACCCAAGCCAATTATTGTTTTTAAGTGTAACCTATTTATTAAAAGAATACGTTACCTTAAAAGCCTAGGGTTTAAAACTCCAAATATGTAGAATTAGAAGAAAGGAGGTAAAATAAGGGTTGCAGAATAATATTTTATTTCATGAAATAACCAATGTTCCCTTTAAAAAATCATTTTCCTGTGATTATTATTATTTGTTTATTTATGGATATTTTTCTAGAGGTCACAAAGTTTTCAGGTAAAATTTAAAATAATTTCTGGAGTCACTGTTTCTGAAAATCAGTTCCAAATTACAGCAAAGCATCTCTGGCATTGAAATTTAGTGCAGTGGAAAAACATGATGTGATCTAGACATGTTCAGTTTGGTTGACTTGGGTTTTAGAAAAAGTCAATTATGTACAATATTCTTGAAAACATTTATGCAGTGGGAAAAAAGAACTAATTATCTGGGCTTTAGCCTTAGATATTGAACTCATTAAAAATGCCTTCTATAATATCAAAATGAAACCCAGTTAATCATTTGAAAGGAAAAATAAAATTAAGCATCCAGTCATTTGAAAGTAATATTTGTTTAATTGTAGATAAAAAAATAGAGTAATTGAAATGTAGTTAACCTTCCACTGGGCGCATTAGATTTATCTGTGTTGTGGTTTTATTTGTTGAATTTCATTGACTGACTGACTTGTTTGTATAGCAAAGGTTGTGTTAGTCACTTACTTGTGTCCGGCTCTTGCAACCCCATGGACCGTAGTTCCTCTGTCCATGGAATTCTCCAGGCAAGAAGACTGGAGCGGGTAGCCATTCCTTCCTCCAGGGCATCTTCCCAGCTCTGGAATTGAACCCAGGTCTGTGTTATCTGACAGCAGTGGTGAGCATGATTCTCTCAGGCATATGACAGGCCTCACAGGTACCTCGCCTAAGAATGCCGTTGAAATGCAGTTGAATTTAAAGATTGAAATTTGTGTGCAGAGAAACTGTTATTAAAGAATCTGATGGTTATCAGTCTTTCTATAATCAGAGTGCTGTCTAAGTGGATGTGAGAACTTCAAACCTCCCCTCTTCAGCTTCCCCCAAGCCCCTCTGCGTTGTGAGGAGAGGCGGCACCAGTTTGGCTGGCATTAGGTTGTAACCAGGTCCAAGGCAAAAAGAAAAAATAATTTTTCCAGTTCCTCTTCCTCATAGTTTCTAAAATTGGCTGGTGTCAGGGGCAGCCACCACCTGCAGAGTTGCTGCTCTGAGACTTGCAGAGAGAGTGTGCTGGTGTTAAGCATGCTACAGAGCTTGCTGTTTACCTCTGAGATTTCTGTTTGAAGATTAATTGAGCTTTGAATGGAAAAACTCCAAACAGGTGATATGTTAACCCACTTTTTCCTTCGAAAGGAAAAAGGATGCAGGGGATACTATAAAGGCTACATAATGGATGGGAGACCAGCTGGACAGTCTGTGACTCCCACAGAACATGTAGGGAAATATTCAGGTTTGTAGAGCCAGCACCACACCTGTGTTCACGTGGCAGCACTGTCACTCAGAAGTTTGAGGACTCCCTGCTTTCCTAGAGAAGTTTCTCAAAGCCTGGTAATTGTAAATATTATGTAAAAACAGCTGTGTTTGCTGTTGTCTGATCTCATTCCAGTAGAGAACCAATGTGGATGATTTGTCAGTCTTCCCAATCTTTAGTAGCAGTGAGGTAGGTTTGTGGTGCTGTTGCTGTTCTTTTGGGTTGTTTTTTTTATTTATTTCTTTGGTATTTTTTCACTGCCAGTTCTCTTGGTATATTTAGAAAGTCAGATTAAAAAGTTATACAGTTGTTTAGAAAACTCAGAGAACTAAAAATGTGGGATGGATTTCTGTTCTGGAAGTGTTAGCTCTTTTTGTTTTAAACCAAAGCAAATTCTTTGGTTTTCTAATGATAAGTTTTGGTACAAAGAACTTACTAATTCCAGGAAATACTTTCATTTCATTGCAAGCTGATGCACCCTACAACATTACACAAATGCTTCTCATGCAGCTGAGTGCTTGGACCCTAAGACCAAAGTGGAGGACCCCTGGTAGACCCTCAGAGAATGTGGATTTGAGGGGTTGCCAAATAAACCAAGTGTCACAGTGACTCTAATGCTAGAGAGTTCCAGATTTGCCTCTTGCTGGTCGAATGAACTCGAGCAAGAAAGGAACCTCTCTGCACTTCAGTCTTTTCATCTGTGAAACGGGCGTAAAATAAAACCATGCCCGTATGTCCTGAGAAACAGAGGAGATAATGCACGTACAGATCATGGCACAATGCCTGATCTAGATTAACTGCTTATTAAATGTTTTTCTTTCTATTTTAAAATTTAATTAGAATGTTGTTTTACAGTGTGGTGTTGGTTTCTGCCACACAACAGCGGGAATCAGCACTGATCGTGCCCCCTGCCGCCCCGGCCACCGCCCCACCCTTGCCCAGTCTGTCCTTGGGCCAGCGCAGCCCCAGCCCGGCTCCCGGTGTTGACAGCAGGATCTCCCCAGCCAGTCACTGAGTGCTGTGTTTCTGAGACACCTGGATCTGTTCCTACTTCCATGACCGCATCAGGCTCAGTCAGAATATCTAGAGGTCTCTGTGGCTTCTTTCCAGATATTCTGGAGTTTCTTGTGGTAGTCAGAGATTTCAGGACCCAGATGGATACTACTTCAACCACAGATTATAGAATCCTTCAGGCTACACCTTGTAAGCGCCGTATTAATAAAGCAGCCAAGAAACTCACAGCGATGTATTTGAGTTTAAAACACAGTGTAGGAATGAGCTGAGGGCCAGTAATCCTCTTGTTCAGGTGATTTGTGGGTGGAGGGCCTTTGCAGTTCATATTGATACCTTCAGTGGGGACCTTTGCGACACTGGCTGTGGTATATTTTTGAGACTTCAGTTAGCAATGGGACCCCTTATCCCATCATTGGGAAATATGATTGAAACTAACTTCTTTGCAAACTTAAAACAACTTTAACACAGGCTGTACATGAAGTATTTTTTACTACATCAAATGGATGTCCCTTCTATTCTGGGTATCCGTTTTCCAAACTATTTACAATTCTAAATTGGATGCATCTCACCTTAAGCTAGAGTTTCTCAACCTTGGCACTATTGATATTTTGAGCCAATAATTCTTTGCATTTTTTTTGAGTGATGTCATCTTGTGCTTTGTAGGATATTTAGCAATATCTCTGTCCCCTACTTACAAGATGTTAGAAAACCCCTCCCCTTCAACAACAAAAATGTCTTCAGAGATTGGTAAATGTCACCTAGGGAGGTGGGCAAAATCACCCCCAGTTGAGAGCCACTGTCCTAAGTACAGTTACCTGTTGTTGTTCGGTTGCAAAGTCAGGTCTGACTTTTTGTGACCCCGTGGACTTCAGCAAACCAGGTTTCCCTATCCTTCACTATCTCCCAGAGTTTGCTGAAACTCACGTCCATTGAGTCAGTGATGCCTTCCAACCATCTCATCCTCTGTCTCCCCTCAATCTTTCCCAGCATCCGGGTCTTTTCCAGTGAGTTGGCTCTTTGAATCAGGTGGCCAAAGTATTGGGAGTTTCAGCTTCGGCATCAGTCCTTCCAGGATTGAGTGGTTTGATCTCCTTGCTGTCCAAGGGACTGTCAAGAGTCTTCTCCGGCACCACAGTTTGAAAGCATCAATTCTTCAGCCCTCAGCCTTCTTTATGATCCAACTCTCACATCTGTACGTGACTACTGGAAAAACCATAGCTTTGACTATACAGACCTTTGTTGACAAAGTGATGTCTCTGCTTCTAAATATGCTGTCTAGGTTTATCATTACTTTCCTTCTAAGGAGCAAGTAGAAAGTGAAAGTGTTAGTCACTCAGTCGTGTCTGACTCTTTGTGACCCCTTGGACTGTAGCCCACCACTCTCCTCTATCCATGGAATTCTCCAGGCAAGAATACGGAAGTGGGCAGCCATTCCCTTCTCCAGAGAATCTTCCCAGCTCAGGGATGGAACCTGAGTCTCCAACATTGCTGGCGGATTCTTTACCAGCTGAACACCAAGGAGCAAGTGTCTTTTAATTTCATGGCTGCAGTCACCATCTGCAGTGATTTTTGGAGCCCAAGAAAATAAAATCTGTCACTGTTCCACTTTTTCCCCAACTATTTGCCATGAAGTGATGGGACCAGATAATTTTAACGTGTGTATATATGCTCAGTCACTCAGTCATGTCCGCCCCTGTGGCCCCATGGGCTTTAGTCCGCCGGGCTCCTCTGGATCGAATATCAAAGCGCTATTCAGACTCTCCCTTTCTCCGTGATCTTTCTCCTCTATTCACATTTTCAGTAGCTTTGACTCAGATCTCTGGCTTCTCTGTTCATCTGTCTGTCTCCATCCCAGCTGTGTCATTCATCAGAACGACGTTGTGAAATCTCTCGGACAACTTTCCCTTTTCTCCCTTCCCACAAACGCTGCCCTCATCTGTGCCTGCACTTCTGTGTTGGCTTCTCCAATGGTCTCCTGAGTTCTTCTGTCCCTCCAGTGTATATCCTGCCCCCCTTATCTTCTTAAAGCACTGATCCTAATACTCCCGTACTCAGCAACCTCAATAACTTTTCTTCTGTGCACGGTGTTGATCACAGATTCCCAGTCTTGGTATGTGAAGCTTTCCGTAGTCACACCTCATCTTACTCCACATCAGACCACCCCCTCGTGCACCCATGCGGTAGCCTCTCCAGGAGTCCTCACTGTGCTGTGTGTCGAAGCCTGGCCTTTGAGCCATTGCTCACTTCCTTTTTGTGGAATGGTCATGGCTTTCATCTCTTCCTGCTAAATTCTTCTTACCCTTGAAGGGGAGAGCCCAGTGATGCGTCCTTTATGAAGCTTTCCCTGATTCCATCAATTTTCTTTAAGCTACCATTGCCTTTTTCTGAGCTTCTTCCTTGTATTACTTTGTCTTCTATCAATGTGCATAATTAGAGACTCAAGACGGATTTTTAAAAACTTTTTATTTTTAATTGGAGGATAATTACAATACTGTGTTGGTTGCTGCCATATATCAACATGAATCAGCCGTAGGTATACACGCTTTCCTTCCTTTTGTACCTCCCTCCCCCTCCCACCCCATCTCATCCCTCTGGGTTGTCACAGAGCACTGGTGAGTTCCCTGTATCATACAGCAAATTCCCACTGGCTGCCTATTTGACATGTGGTAGTATATGTTTAAATGCTCCCTTCTCAAATCGCCCCACCCTCTTCTTATCCCACTATGCCCACAAGTCTGTTCTCAATGTCTGTGTCCATTGCTGCCCTGCAGATAGGTTCATCAGTACCATCTTTCCAGATTCCATATATAAGCGTTAGTATATGATATTTGTTTTTCTCTTTCTGACTTACTTCACTCTGTGTAATAGGCTCTAGGTTCATCCACCTCATTAGGATTGACTCAGGTGTATTCCTTTTTATAGCTGTGTAATATTCCATTGTACACATGTACCATGTCTTCTTTATTCAGGCATCTGTCAGTGGACATCTCCCATGTCCTGGCTGTTGGAAAGAGTGTTGCAGTGAACACTGGGGTCATGTGTCTTTTCCAGTTATGGTTTCCTTGGGGTATATGCCCAATAGTGGAATAAGAAGGACTTTTTGTATAAGTAGGTGACTGAACAGAGATGGGATCCCTTCATTAATGCAATTAAAACTTGAAATGTTTTTCCCTTCTACTGAAAGATCTGTTAGAAACTACTTGTTATCAACTAATCTGTAACACTTAATATGAATAGCCACAGAGCTTTTCTTAAAAATATCGATTATGCAAGTCATCAAATCCTCCCTCACACTACATGTTAGCTTTGTGACTTTGGTCGTATTACTTTGCTGTTCTGAACCTTGGCTGTCTCATCTCTTCACCTAGTTACTCTTATGAAATCATGTATATAAAGGGGTCCATGCAGTGCCTGGAATGCGGGGTGCAGTGCATACTGACTAATTATACTTTACCACTGAAACTATCCAGGACAGTCGCATTAAGTGAATTTCTTCTGTAAGGATTTCTACAAAATGCCTATAATCCAGAAAAAACCATGTGCTGCTTGGATATTTTACTGTTGTGGATTTAGAAGGAAGGCCAATGAAATGGGACCTAACTTTAATGTATGCACTTTGAAATGATGTCCAAAGTGATGTAAAGTTGTTGTCGTTTAAAATAATTTCTTGCAGCAATTGTGTGGGCATGTAGATTGATAGGAGTGGACTCTTGCTTGTAGTGGACATTAGAATTCTTAAGTATGTCTTTTTTCCCCATTAGAATAATGTTTTCTTGTAGAAGTCTTTGGTCTAAAATGTAGTGGAAATTAATGGAAAAATCAGTCTAACAATTAATTTATTTTGGGGAGTGTACCTATTTAATATATAAGATATGGTTAGTACTTATAGTGGAGTTTCTTTTAAAGTAGGGTTTGTTTTGGTTAGTTATAGGCTGTGTAATTTTGAGGGAAGGTAGTGACAATTTTTGGTGCTCTTAAAAGTACTCATGAACACTCATCTTCACTGTCTTTGCCAAATCCCGATAAGGTTTGACCAATGGTACACAAAATCCACATAAGGGAAGTTCACTTCAGTTCAGTCACTCAGTTGTGTTCGACTTGTTGCAGCCCCATGGACTGCAGCACGCCAGGCCTCCCTGTCCATCACCAGCTCCTGGAGTTTACTCAAACTCATGTCCATCGAGTCGATGATGCCAGCCAACATCTCACCCTCTGTCGTCCCCTTCTCCTCCTGCCCTCAATCTTTCCCAGCATCTGGGTCTTTTCAAATGAGTCAGCTCTTTGCATCAGGTGGCCAAAGTATTGGAGCTTCAGCTTCAACATCAGTCCTTCCAATGACTATTACTATTCAGGACTGATTTCCTTCAGGATGTACTGCTTGGATCTACTTTCAGTCCAAGGGACTCTCAAGAGTCTTCTCCAACACCACAGTTCAAAAGCATCAATTCTTCAGCGCTCAGCTTTCTTTATAGTCCAACTCTCACATCCATACATGACTACTGGAAAAACCATAGCTTTGACTAGATAGACCTTTGTTGGCAAAGTAATGTCTCTGCTTTTTAATATGCTGTCTAGGTTGGCCATAACTTTTCTTCCAAGGAGTAAGTGTCTTTTAACTTCATGGCTGCACTCACCATTTGTAGTGATTTTGGAGCCAAGAAAATAAAGTCTGACACTGTTTCCCCTGTTTCCCCATCTATTTCCCATGAAGTGATGGGACCAGATGCCATGATCTTAGTTTTCTGAATGTTGAACTTTAAGCCAGCTTTTTCACTCTCTTTCACTTTCATCAAGAGGCTCTTTAGTTCTTCTTTGCTTTCTGCCATAAGGATGGTGTCATCTGCATACCAGAGATTATTGATATTTCTCATGGCAATCTTGATTCCAGCTTGTGTTTCATCCAGCCCAGCGTTTCTCATGATGTACTCTGCATGTAAGTTAAATAACCACGGTGACAGCATACAGCCTTGACGTACTCCTCTCCCTATTTGGAACCAGTCTGTTGTTCCATGTCCAGTTCTAACTGTTACTTCCTGACCTGCATACAAATTTCTCAAGAGGCGGGTCAGGTGGTCTGGTATTCCCATCTCTTTCAGAATTTTCCACAGTTTGTAGTGATCCACACAGTCAAAGGCTTTGGCGTAATCAATAAAGTAGAAATAGATATTATTCTGGAACTCTCTTGCTTTTTCAGTGACCCAACAGATGTTGGAAATTTGATCTCTGGTTCCTCTGTCTTTTCTAAATCCAGCTTGAACATCTGGAAGTTCACGGTTGAAGCCTGACTGGGAGAATTTTGAGCACTACTTTACTAGCATGTGAGATGAATGCAATTGTTCAATAGTTTGAGCATTCTTTGGCATTGCCTTTCTTTAGGATTGGAATGAAAACTGACCTTTTCCAGTCCTGTGGCCCCTGCTGAGTTTTCCCAATTTGCTGGCATGTTGAGTGCAGCACTTTCACAGCATCATCTTTGAGGATATGTAATAGCTTAGCTGGAATTCCATCACCTCTACTAGCATGTTCATAGTGATGCTTCCTAAGGCCCACTTGACCTCACATCCCAGGACGTCTGGCTCTAGGTGAGTGATCACACCATCGTGATTATCTGGGTTGTGACAATCTTTTTTTGTACACTTCTTTTGTGTATTCTTGCCACCTCTTCTTAATATCTTCTGCTTCTATTAGGTCCCTACCATTTCTGTCCTTTATTGAGCCCATCGTTGCATGAAATGTTCCCTTGGTGTCTCTAATTTTCTTGAAGAGATCTCTAGTCTTTCCCATTCTATTGTTTTCCTCTATTTCTTTGCACTGATCACTGAGGAAGGCTTTCTTATCTCTCCTTGCTCTTCTTCGGAACTCTGCTTTCAGATGGGTATATCTTTCCTTTTCTCCTTTGCCTTTCGCTTCTCTTCTTTTCTCAGCTATCTGTAAGGTCTCCTCAGACAGCCTTTTTGCTTTTTTGCATTTCTTTTTCTTGGGGATGGTCTTGATCCCTGCCTCCTGTACAATGCCCTGAACCTCTGTCCATAGTTCATCAGGCATTCTTGTCTATCAGATCTAATCCCTTGAATCTGTTTGTCACTTCCATTGTATAATTGTAAGGGATTTGATTTAGGTCATGCCTGAATGGTCTAGTGGTTTTCCCTACTTTCTTCAATTTAAGTCTGAATTTGGCATTAGGGAGTTCATGATCTGAGCCACAGCCAGCTCCTAGTCTTGTTTTTGCTGACTGTATAGAGCTTCTCCATCTTTGGCTGCAAAGAATATAATCAATCTGATCTTGATATTGACCATCTGGTGATGGGAGAAGGTGATGGCACCCCACGCCAGTACTCTTGCCTGTAAAATCCCATGGATGGAGGAGCCTGGTAGGCTGCAGTCCATGGAGTCGCTAAGAGTTAGACATGACTGAGCGACTTCACTTTCACTTTTCACTTTCATGCATTGAAGAAGGAAATGGCAACTCACTCCAGTGTTTTTGCCTGGAGAATCCCAGGGACGAGGGAGCCTGGTGGACTGCCGTCTTTGAGGTTGCACGGAGTCAGATACGACTGAAGTGACTTAGCAGCATCAGCAGCATCTGGTGATGTCCATGTGTAGAGTCTTCTCTTGTGTTGTTGGAAGAGGTTGTTTGCTATGACCAGTGCGTTCTCTTGGAAAAATTCTATTAGCCTTTGCCCTGCTTCATTCTGTACTCCAAGGACAAATTTGTAAGGTAGCATTTACAGAAGGCTTCCTGTATGCTGCTTTCGGTTTTGCATAAATCCTTTGTTCCTCATTAGCACCTGAATGCAGGCGTTAGAGGAACTGCATGCAGTTCCCGGAATAATAGGAATTTATGCATCTTGTTTGCATGGAAAGTAACTTGTCCATAAGGTGAACAGCAGCCATTTACCACACTTTTCCCTTCTGATATGGAAAGTAACTTTTACAATCCCCTGCCTTGAAAATCGATTCTAGCCTCCAGCTTCCTGAATAACTTGTAAGATTTATTTATCCCTGTCTCTGCTAAAAAGGGCTATCTTGTAAGAGAGTATATATATGCCCACAATATGTTGAATAAACGCATTTGTTCCACCAGAACTCGGGTCCCCGTGTCTTTCTTCATCTCTCTCTCTCTCTCTCTCTCTGTCCCCTTCAGGCGGCTCAGCCTCTTTTCTTCCTTCTTTCACTTTCTTATCGGTCGACTCTGTACCCCCAAGTTCCGGTCCATTAAAGGACCCCAACACAAATTTACCTGTCACTCCAGGTATTTCTTGACTTCCTACTTTTGCATTCCAGTCCCCAATAATGAAAAGGACATCTTTTTTTGGTGTTAGTTCTAGAACGTCTTGTAGGTCTTCATAGAACCGTTCAGCTTCAGTTTTTTCAGCATTACTGGTTGGGGCATAGGCTTGGATTACTGTGATACTGAATGGTTTGCCTTGGAAACGAACAGAGGTCATTCTGTGGTTTTTGAGATTGCATCCAAGTACTGCATTTCATACTCTTTTGTCGACTGTGATGGCTACTCCATTTCTTCTAAGGGATTCTTGCCCGCAGTAGTAGATATAATGGTCATCCGAATTAAATTCACCCTTTCCAGTCCATTTTAGTTCTTTGATTCCTAAAATGTCGATGTTCACTCTTGCCATCTCCTGTTTGACCACTTCCAATTTGCGTTGATTCACAGGCTAACATTCCAGGTTCCTATGCAATATTGCTCTTTACAGCATCGGACCTTGCCTCTATCACCAGTCCCATCCACAACTGGGTGTTGTTTTTGCTTTGGCTCTGTCTCTTCATTCTTTCTGGAGTTATTTCTCCACTCTTCTCCAGTAGCATGTTGGGCACCTACCAATCTGGGGAGTTCATCTTTCAGGGTCCTATCTTTTTGCCTTTTCATCCTGTTCATGGGGTTCTCAAGGCAAGAACACTGAAGTGGTTTGCCATTCCCTTCTCCAGTGGGCCACATTTTGTTAGAACTCTCCACCATGACCTGTCCGTCTTGGGTGGCCATACACGGCATGGCTCATAGTTTCACTGAGTTAGGCAAGGCTGTGGTCCATGTGATTAGATTGGTTAGTTTTCTGTGATGGTGGTTTTCAGTCTGTCTGCCTTCTGATGGAGAAGGATAAGAGGATTATGGAAGCTTCCTGATGGGAGAGACTGACTGAGGGGGAAACTGGGTCATAAGGGAAAGTCATATTCTAATATTGTTCTAACACTCTTACAGTCATGAATCCGAAAATCCATTTACTAGTAGTGTATCATAATTGGAATTTGTAACAGTGAAGTCTATTAATGAATATAAAGTATTGCTCTTCTTCAATGTTTTCGTAAAATGTAATTATAAGAATGTAAATTGCTTTGTATGAATGTAAAGTATTTCTCATTTTCCCCATAATACACATTTAATATAAAAATTAGCTTTATATTTGGCCAATAAATTTAATAGTACCTATAATTTTAAAATGAAGGAGACATAGTGTATCTTCTCTTCAGAATATTTTCATTTTTGAGCAACTTTATAATGATAATAGTTAAAAATCTACAAAAGCTAATGAATTAATTAATTTGTTCTTATCTATGTAATGATATACTGCAGCATAATTTTGTGTTGCATTTCTGTTCTTGAATATGATTGAAAACCATTGAGATCTTCAAATAAGTGTCTTGTTAATATGTGGAAATTACTATTTCCGTCTTCGTAATGAACAGTATACAGATGAGAAAAGTTGATATTTACCAATGTAGGGGATTGTACTGTGTATAAACTAAGCCAGAAATGGCTACAAATGACTGAGAGAGCTTTTTAATTTTGACGTCGTGGTAAAGCAGTAACGTCAGTGTAGATGATGAAATGTCATGTTTGAAATAGATGGATTTGATATCAAAAATTATTTTATCAAAGATAAGAGAAGGCAGTAGCAGAATGATATGACAGATGGATAGCATACACGACTCCACACAACTCTTCCTGTTCAAGATACTTTGTTTCCTGATGAACATTTTATTATCCTGTTTATTGCTGGGTCAACTGGGAAATTCTTTCCTACCTTTATTTGAAATGAATGTGCATTTGGGTGACCTTTTGGCCAGAGTTCTTTAAGAAGAAAACCATCACTTGAAAGGTTGTGTTCCTTCCATATGCAAAATTAGTGATTGGAGGGAAAGGTCACCGTTTGTCCAAATAATTAGAAACTTTTGTTTGCATTAGTTTTATAATTGATTAGGGATAGAAAGGGTAAGCTACTTTAAGGACTATTTGCCTTGTGCAATTTAATGAGTATTGATTTGTCCAGATTAATTTGAAATATCAACATTGTAGGAGATGAACAGAACAAGGAAGGTCATTTATTAATGAGTCTGCATCTATTTGGCTAGGTTAGTCTTCACTTGAGATTCTAAAATCAGATACAGTAAGGGAAAAAGAAGGGAATTAAAATTCATTTAGGTCCATTTATGTGCCTGTCACTCTGCTAGGATCTTTCACAAAAAATATCTAATTTAATCATCAAGACCATCTTAGTTGTTAGGATTACGATTTCCATTGTTTACAGATCAAGAAACTTACTCTTAACTCATTCTTTTCTCTTTTCCTCTAATTATTAAATTCGCTAATTCTTTTTCCCCTAGGTGCATAGGAAGAGCTAAATAAAAGTTAGCTTGGGAAAAACAATTTTCCGTTTGGCAATATTTAGACAAATTTGACCGTATTTTGTTGAAAGGGTTCAATTTTTCTGTCTGCAGCCAGTGGCAGCTTCTGCTACTAGATAATTTTGATTATCACCTGTATAATTGCAAGAGTCTGTGATGCCTTAGCCAGAATATTTTTTGTGTGTCTGTATAAGCTATACATGCTTCTTGAGGAAGTGGCTCTTGCAATCTAGGATGAAAGTTAGGAAGGGAGCAAAGGAGCTCATCATTTTGTTTGGCTCATTAAGCAATAACTAGATGTCATTTCTAATTAATGCAGGAAACAGAATAGACCACTACATTTTAGCCATTACAGATTGCATTTTAGGCCAGCTCAAATTATTTCATGACCCTAAGCAAACATTGCCAATAATAAAGAGGAAATTGACATTCTCCCAAGGGATTTCCAATCATTCCTAATCGCATTAATGCCCTGGCATGCAGCCTAATACTCTAATCTCTTCCCCAACCTCCTTTGGCCATTCCCACTCTATGGAAAGGGGCAGGAGAGGTGTCCAGTCTCCTGGGGGAAATAAAGCATCTGCCCAGTCCTTTCTGTGGCTGGCCTTTGTGGTCTCAGTCTGGGGCACTTTGTGATCTCCACCGTCCCACTTGGCTGCTCTCAGCCATTTAGTCTCAGCCCACAGATGTTTGCCCAGGAGGCCCAATCTGACATTTGGAGATACACTTTGAGTTGTAACCTCCTTTTCCTTTACTTTTTCTTTGAAGATTAAGACACCAAAGCGGCTCTGTTTTTTTTTTTTTTAATTAACTCTGAGCCTCTAGGTTGAGTGATCTTCCTGCAGCTCTGAGGGCTGGACCCTTAGCTCTAAATGGAAGTTGGGTAAGTGGGTGAAAATGCACAGGGAAGGCTCTAAGTCATAGACAGGATCCTGTTCAACAGAGAACTGCATTGTTTGTGTAAATTACTTGTTTTAAAAGTAGTTTTCGTAGGTTACATTTTGGTAGTTTTACTGCGGAAGAAAAGGATACAGTGTCTGTAGTGTTTCAGTGTTTTAGTGACATTGATAAATCACTGGGAACAAGAAATCTATAATTTCAATTAATATTACATTTTCAGGGATAGGAATAGCAATATTCTAATCTGTTTCATAGCTATTTAAATTTTCCCTGAAAGACTGAATGAGAACAAAGACCAGAACAAAAAGTGAAGAGATTATACCTTCACACTGAAAACTGAGTCCATTTTGTAATTGGATCCTGGTGTGTTCCATGATTTGAGGATCAAGAAAATATAGGAATTCATTTCAAAATTTCTAGTTGGTTTAAGTTTGTCTCCTTTGCTTTTGACCCAAAAGCAAAATGCAGAAAAATTACTGAAAAAAATTACTTAACAAAAAAAGCCTCTACCCACAGGATGTGAAATCCTGCCAGAAAGGCACAAGAGCTCAGAACAGAGGGGAGAGACCTCACGCTTCCCTCTGCATAAATTCTTAGCTCAGCAGAAAGAAGAAGTAGAGCCTGTTAATGCAGGGGTCCCTGACTCTCGGGCCACAGACTGGTACCAGGTCATGGCCGCTCAGACCCGAGTGGCACAGCAGGAGGTGAGCACGGGCAGTGAGGGAGCCTCTGTGTTTCACCACCGGTCAGCTCCTCGCATCAGGGGCCGAAGTACTGGAGTTTCACCTTCAGCATCAGTCCTTCCAGTGAATATTCAGGGTTGATTTCCTTAGGGTTGTTTAGGATTGACTGGTTTGATCTCCTTGCAGTCCAAGGGACTCCCAAGAGTCTTCTCCAACACCACAGTGCAAAAGCATCAATTCTGCTGCACTCAGCTTTCTTCACCGTCCAACTCTCACATCCATACATGACCACTGGAAAAACCATAGCCTTGACTAGATGGACCTTTGTTGGCAAAGTAATGTCTCTGCTTTTAAAAATGCTATCTAGGTTGGCCATAACCTTCCTTCCAAGGAGTACGCGTCTTTTAATTTCATGGCTGCAGTCACCATCTGCAGTGATTTTGGAGCCCAAAAAAATAAAGTCAGCCACTGTTTCCACTGTTTCCCCATCTATTTGCCGTGAAGTGATGGGACCGGATGCCATGATCTTAGTTTCTCCAATGTTGAATTTTAAGCCAACTTTTTCACTCTCCTCTTTCACCTTCATCAAGAGGCTCTTTAGTTCTTCACTTTCTGCCATAAGGGTGGTGTCATCCGCATATCTGAGGTTATTGATATTTCTCCCAGCAATCTTGATTACAGCTTGTGTTTCTTCCAGCCCAGCGTTTCTCATGATGTACTCTGCATATAAGTTAACTAAGCAGGGTGACAATATACAGCCTTGACGTACTCCTTTTCCTATTTGGAACCAGTCTTTTGTTCCATGTCCAGTTCTAACTGGTGCTTCCTGACCTGCATACAGGTTGCTCAAGAGACAGATCAGGTGGTCTGGTATTCCCGTCTCTTTCAGAATTTTCCACAGTTTATTGTGATCCACACAGTCAAAGGCTTTAGCCTAGTCAATTAGGGAGAAGTAGATGCTTTTCTGAAACTCTCTAGCTTTTTTGATGATCCAAGGATATTGGCAATTTGATCTCTGGTTCCTCTGCCTTTTCTAAAACCAGCTTGAACATCTGGAAGTTCATGGTTCACGTATTGCTGAAGCCTGGCTTGGAGAATTTTGAGCATTACTTTACTAGCATGTGAGATGAGTGCAATTGTGCTGTAGTTTGAGCATTCTTTGGCATTGCTTTTCTTTGGGGTTGGAATGAAAACTGACCTTTTCCAGTCCTGTGGCCACTGCTGAGTTTTCCAAATTTGCTGGCATATTAAGTGCAGCACTTTCACAGCATCATCTTTTTGAATTTGAAATAGATCAACTGAAATTCCATCACCTCCACTAGCTTTGTTTGTAGTGATGCTTCCTAAGGCCCACTTGACTTCGCACAATCACACCATTGGGTTATTAAGATCGTTTTTGTATAGCTCTTCTGTGTATTCTTACCACCTCTTCTTAATATCTTCTGCTTCTGTTAGGTCCATACCATTTCAGAGTTATTATGGCCATCAATTTAAGATGTATATAAATATTGAATCACTATGATGTACACCTGAAACTAATATGATATTGTTTCTTAATTATACTTCAGTAAATAAAAGGACAAAAGCAGTGGCCACAGGACTGGAAAAGATCAGTTTTTGTTCCAATCCCAAAGAAAGGCAATGCCAAAGAATGCTCAAACTACAGCACAATTGCACTCATCTCACATGCTAGTAAAGTAATGCTCAAAATTCTCCAAGCCAGGCTTCAGCAATACGTGAACCATGAACTTCCAGATGTTCAAGCTGGTTTTAGAAAAGGCAGAGGAACCAGAGATCAAATTGCCAATATCCGCTGATCATTGAAAAAGCAAGAGAGTTCCAGAAAAACATCTATTTCTGCTTTATTGACTATGCCAAAGCCTTTGACTGTGTGGATCACATGAAACTGTGGAAAATTCTGAAAGAGATGGGAATAGCAGACCATCTGACCTGTCTCTTGAGAAACCTGTATGCAGGTCAGGAAGCACCAGTTAGAACTGGACATGGAACAAAAGACTGGTTCCAAATAGGAAAAGGAGTACGTCAAGGCTGTATATTGTCACCCTGCTTAGTTAACTTATATGCAGAGTACATCATGAGAAATGCTGGGCTGGAAGAAACACAAGCTGGAATCAAGATTGCCGGGAGAAATATCAATAACCTCAGATATGCAGATGACACCACCCTTATGGCAGAAAGTGAAGAAGAACTAAAGAGCCTCTTGATGAAGGTGAAAGAGGAGAGTGAGAAAGTTGGCTTAAAGCTCAACGTTTGGAAAACTAAGATCATGGCATCCGGTCCCATCACTTCACGGCAAATAGATGGGGAAACAGTGGAAACAGTGTCAGACTTTATTTTTTCCGGCTCCAGAATCACTGCTTTTCGTGATTGTAGCCATGGAATTAAAAGGCGCTTACTCTTTGGAAGGAAGATTATGGCCAACCTAGATAGCATATTTAAAAGCAGAGACATTACTTTGCCAGCAAAAGTCCGTCTAGTCAAGGCTATGGTTTTTCCAGTGGTCATGTATGGATGTGAGAGTTGGACGGTGAAGAAAGCTGAGCACCGTAGAATTGATGCTTTTGCACTGTGGTGTTGGAGAAGACTCTTGAGAGTCCCTTGGACTGCAAGGAGATCCAATCAATCCATCCTAAAGGAGATCAGTCCTGGGTGTTCATTGGAAGGACTGATGTTGAAGCTGAAACTCCAACACTTTGGCCACCTCATGCGAAGAGTTGGCTCATTGGAAAAGACCCTAATGCTGGGTAGGATTGGGGGCGGGAGGAGAAGGGGACGACAGGGGATGAGATGGCTGGATGGCGTCACTGACTCGATGGACATGGGTTCGGGTAGACTCCGGGAGTTGGTGATGGACAGGGAGGACTGGCGTGCTGCAGTTCATGGGGTCGCAAAGAGTCGGACACGACTGATCGACTGAACTGAACTGAACTGAAATAAAAGGACAAAAACAAGGATAGAGCTTTTATGTTGGAAGTGTTTTGTAAGATTTGTTAAATAGATGGGAAAAAAATACATCAACCAATAACTTTGTAAAACGTATTTTTTTAATGTGTCTACAAAGTGAAGAGTCTGCAAAACATTTGAACTTCTGTGACCTTTACCAGGTCCATGAGAGGGATAAGGCCACATTGGGAAGTGAACCATCTGAGTGAGGATCACGGAGGCTGAATGATTTGCATGTCGTCAGGTCCAGTGTGACCGGCATTTGTGCTGAACAGTCACGTGGGTTCCCCAGTTCATAAAAGCTCTACCCTTGTTTTTGTCCTTTTATTTATTGAAGTATAATTGAGAAACGATATCATATTAGTTTCAGATGTAGATTGTAGTGATTCAGTATTTATATACATTTTTAATTGATCACCATAGTAAGTCTGGTTTCCTTTTGTAACCATACAATGTTATCACAATACCATTGACTATTTCCCCTATGCTGTACGTCACCTCCTAATGAATTATTTATTTCTTAACTGGAAGTTTGTACCTCCTAATCCTCTTCACTTAATTCACCCAGCGCCCAACTACCCTCCCCTCTGACAACCACCAGGTTTTTTTTTTGGATATATACCCAGAAGTTGTGTTGCTGGATCATATGATGATTCTATTTTAAGTTTTTTGAGGAACCTCCATACTATTACATCCTCACAATCTTTATTTGTCCTGTTTCTGATGATAGCCATTCTGACAGGTGTGAGGTGATATCTCATCGTGGTTTTGATTTGCATTTCCCTGCTAATTGATCATCTTTTCATGTGCCTATTGACCATATGTATGTCTTCTTTGGAAAAATGTCTGTTCAGATCCTCTGATAATTTTTTAATCAGGTTGTTTGTTTCTGAACATTAAATTATGTAAGTTATTTTTATGTTATGAATATTAAACTCCTTACCAGACATATGATTTTAAAGTATCTTCTCCCATTCAGTAGATTGTCTTTGTTTTGTAGATGTTTTCCTTTGCTGTGCAAAAGCTTTTCAGTGTGAGGTAGTTGCATTTGATAAGTTTTGCTTTTGTTGCTCTTGCCTGAGGAAACAGATCCAAAGAAAAAAAAAATAGCTGGCAACTATGTTAAAGAGCTCACTGCCTGTGTTTTCTTATTAGGGATGTTTTGGTTTCCAACGTCACATTTAAGTCTTCAATCCATTTTGAATGTATTTTCATGTATAGTATAAAATGCGGTCCAGTTTCGTTCTCTTCTGTCTGCATCTGCTCAGTTTTCCCAGCCCAGATTTTTTAAGAGACTATCTTTTCTTTATTTTATATTCTTGTCTCCTTTTTCATAGATTGACCATGAATTCTTGGGTTTATTTTTAGGCTCTCTGTTCCGTTCCATTGATCTGTGTGTTTCCATGCCAGTACCATACTTGGCTTTGATTACCATGGCTTTGTAGTGTAGTTTGAAAACAGGGAGTGTGATATATCCAACGTTGTTCTTTCTTAAGATTGTTTTGGCTCTTCAGGGCCTTAACTCTTGGTTCGATGCTTTGCTGTCACCATGGTGCAACCCTGATTAATTTTTCAACAAGATGCAATGTGTTGTCTGAATGCAAAATTATATTTTTCTTTTAAATGAATCTAGAATCCAGAATCCTAGAACTAATGAAATAATATTTTAAAAAACATAAAATGTGTTGAAAGGACACCTTTTAGAAGAGTGTGTAAAACAAGGTGCTAAGAAAGAGCCGCAGGTTTGTACTACCTGCAGAGAACTGAAGTACTTGATTCAGTTCATATAAGCATTTGTTTCAGTTTATATAAGCTGTATAAGCTGTTTTCAAACCATAGCTTTCCATTTATGACAAGAAGGTAATTATAAAATACTAATGATTGGTTTATGTAGGTATGTGACTTAATTTAGTAAATGCATTTAGTAGATGCATTAGGAGGAAGTACAATATTTATCTGATACTAAATGACTTGCTAAATAATAGCACTATGAAAAATAATGAAGCTTTCCATATTTGGATTTACAGTTGGCAAAATATATGGCTAGCTGAATTCACTATTCCTGTGATCCCGGGGCAGTGCTGTGACCCCTGAGATCTAGGAATCAGAGCATCCCTGTGCCAAGCCGGGAAGTCGTCGGACAGTAAGCCCTCAGCAGGTTTCTGTTTTCTAGGAAGAGGGAGAGAGGCTCATTTATATTCGTTACAGAGCTTAAGACTCTTTAGGGTTGGCTGCCTTAGCATAGTTGTGAATGACACTTAGTCTACTCCCAGCTGAACTTTATCACCTAGGTGGAAGACGGAAGACGACATTATTATTGTTTTTTCTTTTTTTGGAGGGGGGAACCCAAACGGGAAATATCAAGCTCTGCTATCAGTCAGAGTCACTTCAAGTCAGACAACACTGTTCAGAAGTGTCACTTCTGATTGTAAGGTTTACTTTTAAATTGCCACGAAATGTTACTGATGGAACAAACTACCTGACATTAATGAAAGAAGCACATGGTGCTTGAACAGAGAGGTGGCTGTGACCTGGCGGAAAAAATACAAACATCTGAAAAGTAAATATGACAGTGATGTGAATTAACACTTTTAAATCCTAAACAAATGGGAAACAATATGAATTTATTGATTTTATCATGACAAATGCTATTAACAAAGATGGGAAACAATTTACAGGGTATCAGTGAACTCCTGTTTGCCTGTTTATTCTTCGTTTGCAACAACATCTTCCTTCCCTTCTTTCTTTCCTTCCCTCCTTTCATATAGAATTTCAGAGGTTGTTATGACAGAAATAATAGAGAGTAGAGACTTACTCATTCAGTCCCTTTCAGTTCTCCAAAGCAGTACTGCAGGTCTGCTCCGTGGAAGTGGTGGCTGGTCGGAGGCCTTCATCCCCAAGTCACACGAGGGGGGCCATACACACAATGAACTGTTATACGAGCGAAGAGTGATAAGTTTTGTAACGGTGGGGATATAGAAGACGTGGAGGTTAATTTATCAGTTGAAAAAATGTTGAGGTTTCATGACCTCAGCAGGTAGAAAGCCAGCAAGCCTGTGTCTTTGTAGGAAACCCCGAGGCGTGGAGTAGAGATCTGGGTTTGGCCCCAGCACTGCCTCTTATGAACTGTGTCCTTTTGAGCAAGAGTCAGCTTTCCAAACTGCAGTTTCTTTATCAGCTGTGAATCTTAATACCTACCTCACCTCTTGCTAGACTTTTGTAATTATCGTATTAGATTATTCAACTCTGTATATAAAATGCTTCTTGAACTCCAGCTATATATGCCAGGCTCTAGCTATATATGCTAGGCACCAAGGGAAACAGATGAGTAAGTGAAAGTGAAGTCGCTCAGTTGTATCTGACTCTTTGCAACCCCATTGTAGCCCACCAGGCTCCCCTGTCCGTGGGATTCCCCTGCAAGAATACTAGAGTGGTTGCCATTCCCTTCTCTGGGGGACCTTCCCAACCCAGGGATCAACCCAGGTCTGCTGCACTGCAGGCAGATTCTTTACCATCTAAGCCTCTAGGGAAGCCCAAGATCAGCAAGATACTCTCTTAATTCAAGGAGGTCACAGTTCATACCCAAAGTTGCAAACTCAGTTGTTTATAGAGGCCAGAGCTGTATTGTAAACAAGTAAAAAGACATTTAAAAAACCAAAGGGATGATGGATTTCATGACATGCTGTAGAAAGTATGTCTAATCTTGATGGGGCTGTCTCTGTCAACGCCATCTGGTTGTGATTATCCAGAAATGCTAGTCTGGAAATGTCTCTAGAGACTGAGTTTTCTTAAAATGTGAAATGTCCCTATTTTTCATGTAGATATCTAATCGTAAAAATTGTCTAAACATTTTATAGGCAGAATGTGCCTGTGAAGGGTAGAATCAACTTACGAACTAGCCATTTGCAAGCTTTGATCTAGACAGGCATGCATGTATGTGAATAAATCACAAGGCAGATAGTAGGTAGGTGCAGAAGTAGACCAAGATAATTTCAAATGATTCCAGAATAAAATGAAAAGGATGTGGCATATATGCCAAAGAAGGTATCCCATAAGAGGTTGTGATTGTGTTGAATTAAAGAATGACAAAAATCTGAGTAACCAGAAAATTCAAAAGAGGTGATCCAAACAAAAAGAAAGCATTTTCAAAGACTCAATGAGTTTGGTATTGCTAGAAACAAAAGGAAGAGCAAGAGAAGCTGAGAGCGGAAGAGAGAAAGGCAAGACAGGGTGTGGTCTCCCATGGCGTGCTAAGGAGACTGGATCCTTACTGTTCTGGGGATGTGAGCGTACAGGACATACACGGTCTCATTCATGTTCTGGAAAGATCGTTCTACTAATTGGATGGAAGAAGACGTGAATAGGAGTGAGACTAGACGCTTGGAGGATATTTAAGAGGTTATGGCCTTGGGAATGGGAACTATGAAGAAATTGCAGTTGAGCTAAAATTGATCTGTAAGTTAGAAAGTATGTTATTAATCATATCCATTTATGATGTTTACCATTTTAATTGATATTAAATGCATAATCTTGTACATTTTAACATCTCTGCAATCAAGATGCAGCTTTCAGTCTGTGGGATGGCATAGTTAAACGTAGGAGCTTTTCATATTTTAGAAATCAAAGCTTAATGATGCGTCTTAAAATCAATGATGTCTTTGATACAGTGAAATAGAAAATAATCATGAACTTCTAACCACTAAAGTGAATGTTAAAGCAGAGAGGTGGAATAAGTTCTAGGACTTGATAATCCCACCTACATCTCTGGAAAGGAACCTTTAGACATTTATCTGCTTTGATTGCCAACTGTTCCTACTTCCTGAATGTTCATTAGATTGCAGGAAGCAAATGTATATGCTTAGGAGCTGGGAGATGGTATAAATGCATAAAGGTAAGGGGACCACAGGCCATCTCTAAATGACAGTTTCTTTTCTAGCTATAAACTACTCTTGGACCCAAATTAAAGATTAGTGTTGCCAGATTCAAGAGAAACTGGAAATCTGAATTTTTTTAAATGAAATCTCTCAATATTTGAATGTTGGCAAGATATTCAACATTTTTAAAAAACCTTGTGCAAGCCAAACAAACATATCTATGTACTAAATAAGCTACCATACTTGCCTCTGCTAAGCCTCTTGTTAAAGGGGTGATCATTACTGATTTCTAATCCTCACAGTTTCATAATATTAAGTGCTAGACATAGCTAAATGCCAGAGACAAGACTCAGTCACAGCTGAGAGACAAAATCTCTTCCTTGTTTGTATCAGCCATCTGGTATAGCTCTCAGTCACATAAATCTTTCAGAAACAGCAATTGTGATAGTCACAAGGCCTGCAATCTAAAATGGGTTAGTTATTTTGTCATAAAATATTCCTGTTTGATCATCTATTCAACAGCAGAAATTCTTGGGCACAGTGTTTTGACATAATAAAATTATATCTCATGTCTCAAAATTCTTTTTTCTCCAGAAGCAATAGCAGAAGCTGTTGATATTTAGCAAGCTTCTGGAAATGCCTAAGGGAAATTTCTTAATTCTGCCCTTATAGATTTATCATTTGCTAATCTCTTTCAATCAAAACTTTGTTAACATTTGTAATGTAGTATTATTAAATGCATAAAGAATAAATATATCATTTTTCTTCTTTGCAATAATAATATATTAATAAGGTGATAAAAATTAAGACTGTAAGGAAGAATTCTGCTCTGGAAATGATGAAAATACCAGATACTACACTTACACTTCCAAAAGCTATCTGGACATAATGCATGAGACAGTTGTTTTCAGGCATTAAATAATGGGGAACACAGGGGTTTGTTCCCTGAGAAAGAAATCACAAGATGAGTGCCGTATTTGCCTAACTGGGGACAGTGTATGGTGAGACTTTATGTGGGTAGGCAGGAACAATGTGCTCTGTGGATGGGTTGAGAACTAACAGAGATATCAAAAGGAAGAGAGCCATGTTTTCTTAGAAGACATGGGGTCTCTGGTCAATTCAGGGTGAAGAGACTTCACTGAGCATGTCAGATATCTGGCTGAGATTTCAAAAAGTTTGTGCCTTACCTTTGTGGGTAAGGATCATACCCTTGAGCAAGGACAGTGACTATGGACCAAGAAAACAATTTGAATAGATCTCTTCTGTAATAGTAACAAATAAAGCCAGACTTGACAGGATCAGAGAGGTTTGTCAGCAGTGTAACCTGCCACTAAAAAGAAGCCGACTCTCTTTCAAAGAAGATACTATAATCCATATTACCTTATGTGTATCATTTTTAAATGTCTATCACACAAGCAAAAAATACTAGATGTTGCGTAGGAAATCGGACCCGAATCAAGGGGGAAGAGCACTAAGAAATAAACAAAACCAAAAACAGACTTGGAGATGACTCAGATGTCGGAGTGAACAGAGAAGGAGCATAACACAGTGGTGGTGCATACAGTCAGGAGCATGGAGCAAAATATGGGCATAATGTGTAAATATGCGGAGTACCTCAGAACAGAAACGCAGAACTATGAAGAGTCTAATGGAAATTTTAGAATTGAAAAGCACATCACATGATATTAAAAATTCATAGATTTAGGAGTGGATTGAAGGCTGCAGAAGAAAGAGTCAGTGAACTTGAAGACGATAGAAATCTAATTTGAAGGATAGAGAAAAAAACAATTGGTAAAAAAGGAACAGAATCCCAGTACTTGTGGGAAAATATACAGAAGACTATTATATACATAATATTTGTCCCAGAGGAAGAGGAGACAGAGAATTGAGAAGGAGAAAAATGTTTAAAGAAATAGGCAACAATTTTTCGAATGTGGTGAAGAACATTGTAGATCTGAGAAACTCGTTGAGCAGCAAGCATAGTAAATGAACAGAAAAATCAAACACAGACTACAGGCTAAAGCCAGAAACCAAAGTTAAAAGGGGAACAACCAAAGATAATATGATACATATAGGGAACAGTGATGCAAATTATGGCTAATAACCTCATCAGAAAAAAGCAGAGAAGATAGTGGAACAACACCTCTTAAGTTCTGCATAAAGGGAAGCTGTCACTCCAGGATTCTGTATCTAGTGTAGATACGTCTCAAAAATGAGAGTCAAATAAAGACATTTAAAAACAGATGAACACTGGGCATATGTACTGTCAGTGCACATGGACTACAAGCAATGCTAAAGCAAGTTCTTTGGGCCTAAGGGAGATAATGCCAGACAGAAATTCAGATTGGAAATAGAAGAGTACAGGGAACACAAAGTGATTTTTTACTCTTCCCTTAATATCGTTTTAAAAATTACTGATGTGAGTCAGAACCATTACATAAGTAAGACACACAGAAAGAACAGTCAAAGAATAGGGAAGAAAGGAAGGATAGTTCGTGGAATTGGTGTTGTGAGGTTCTTGTGTTTTAGAGCTATGAGCGGACTATGATCAGTTAAAGATATATACTGTAGCCCTGAGAACAGCCGTTAACAAAATACAGCAGTGAGGTATATATGTTAAAGGCCAAGAGAGGTGGTGAAATAAGATACTTAATACTCAGTCCGAAGAATAGTAGACAAAGGAACAAAGAATAAATGAAACAAAAGACAGATAGCAGTGTGGATGACTGAGACCCGCCCACATCACTGATGATATTAGAGGCGGATGAACTAAGGACTGCAATGAAAAGGCAAAAAGTAACCTGATTTAAAAAACAAAAGACAGATAGCAGTATGGATGACTGAGACCCGCCCACATCACTGATAATATTAAAGGTGGATGAACTAAGGACTGCAAGGAAAAGGCAAAAATCAACCTGATTTAAAAAACAGGCAGAGGAACTGAATAGACATTTTGCAAAGGAGACATACAGATGGCCAATAGCTACATGAAATGATGCTCAGCACTGCTACTCATCTGGGCAAATGCAAATCAGAGCCACAATGAAATATCATCTCACACCTGTTAGAATGGCTGTTACCATGAAGACAAGAGATAAGTGTTGGTGAAAATATGGAGAAAAGGGAAATTTTATGCTGATAAAAAACAATATGGAGGATCCTCAAAAAATTAAAAATAGAACTATATACTCCAGCCATACCACTTCTGGGTGTATATCCAAAGGAAACTAAACCAGAATCTCAAAGAGAAATCTGTACTCCTAGGTTCATTGCAGCATTATTCATAATAGCCAAGGTATGGAAACAACCTAAGTGGCCATCAGCAGGTGTGTGATATGAGTGTGTATAATTCAACAGTGAGAAAGGACATCTTGCCACTTGTGACAACGTGAATGGACCTTGAGGGCATTACATTAAGTCAGAGAGAGGAAGACAAATACTGTGTGATACAACTTACATGTGGAATATGAAAAAGTCAGACTCACAGAAGTAGAGTAGGTAGAATGGCGGTTGTCAGAGGCTGGGAGGTTTGGTAAATGGGAAGATGTTGGTCAAAGGGTACAAACTTCCAGTAAGTAAGTCCTGGGGATCTAATGCACAACATGGTGATTATAATGAACAGAAAATACTGGATTATGTACTTGAAAGTTGCTAAGAGAGTGGATCTTTAATGTTCTCACCACAGAAGTAATTACGTGAGGTATGATGGAAGTGTTAAGTAACACAACTGTGATCATTTCACAATACGTAAATACTTGTATCAGATCAACATGTACGATCTTAACCTTATACAATGTAACGTCAATTATAGCTCACTAAAGCCAGAAAAATTACGATAAGTAGTATACAAAAGCAATAATAGATGTTGCATTTGATGTTAGTAGGCTTAAGTGAAGGTGTGGAGGTTGGATTAGATGGATATGTATTAAATATATCATAGTAGAAGATATGGAATAGAAGGAAATGGGACTGGCAACGAAGGATAGATGTGGAAAAGAAGAACCGTGGTTGTCCTCGTGACATATCGCGGCGTTGAGTGGTTGCCTGGAAATTCAGTTCTTTGTGTGCCGTATGCACACAAAGAGAGAAAAGAAAAATAAAGTCTTCATACAAAGTTTGAATAATTGATACTAAAGGCCAACTGCAGAGGCATTAAATATTTTGAAGCAAACAAAGGAAAGGACTAACAGGAATATTAAAACCTTTTATATGTACAATTTTTACTATTTTGTCATTTTGTGATTGAGAATGAGTACTTAAGGCAACCTGATAATTTGGAACTGTTTTTTATGTACTTTGTGATGGCCAAAATTCAGCATTTGACTCCGAAGCTTCTTAAGCTCTTAGTTTATCTTAGGCCGGGAGCTATGTTACATTTTTGAAACAAAAGGGGTCATGTTCCAGCCAGTCCTTACGGATTCAGGCACGAAGAACCAGGTCACAAATAGGTTCCGTCAGGCGCCTATTGAGAGAAACTCACCAGACAAGCAGGGTTGCAAGAAAACTGGAGGTGCACTAAGCAGAGAATACAAAAATGATCTGAGTTGGTGATCAGAGTTGAAAAGTTAAGCACTTGGCAATGTGTGCAGGTCTTGAGGAAGCGAGTATAAATCAGGAAATAGATATAAAGTACACTGGCTATAGACTGAGCTGAACCTCCAGGTGAAATGAGAAATGAGAATCTGTCAGGGAGACAACTACAAGAGTCAGCGTCAGCCCCTGAATAGCAGGACTTGCTCTGACCCGGTACTGAGATGCGGGGCTTGCCCTGCCCCCTGGAGGGGTGAGCGGCGGGGGTGGGGTGGGGGACAGAGAAGGGAGGGGCAGCTGTGGACAGACCCCGAAACTGAAACCAGACTGACTAACACTTTGGCCCTTGAGCACTTTTTTAAGGCCTGATGGTCAATACCATTCCTCAATATGATATTTTTGAGATTTAAGACTGTAAAATTTCATTGACTTGGAAAAGATCCAGGTCTAATAACAACTTTCTAAATTCTCAAGATTAGCCATTCTTCAAGTTGTAGGTCGAAAAATGCCAAAACAGTAATTAAATCACTTCAGCATTCTTTTCTTCTGTCCTTTGCTGGTTTAAGGGTTAGATTTTTTTTTTTTTAAATCTTCGGTGACAAAGGAGCATCTTGAAACATTTAATTAATGAAGAGCATTAAGGAGTTGCAGCTGACAGAGGTAGAGAAGGAGACAGTGAAAACCTGTCACTGAAATCAAGACGGACGTTGACATTGAACTCGCAGAGACTTTGACTTTTCAGGCTCCTGTTCCTGAATGTGACTCTGCTTTCACCCCGAAGAAGTTTCAAATTTTGAGATTCTAACTGGTCTTCTTGAATAATTCATCGAATAAAAAAATCAATAAAAAGAATAGGCTTGTTAAATAACAGCAAGTCAATCATATGGGAAAGAGGAGAGTGAAAAAGTTGGCTTAAAGCTCAACGTTCAGAAAACTAAGATCATGGCATCTGGTCCCATCACTTCATGGGAAATAGATGGGGAAACAGTGGAAACAGTGACAGACTTTATTTTTTTGGGCTCCAGAATCACTGCTGATGGTGATTGCAGCCATAAAATTAAAAGACGCTTACTCCTTGGAAGGAAGGTTATGACCAACCTAGACAGCATATTTAAAAGCAGAGACATTACTTTGCCAACAAAAGTCCGTCTAGTCAAGGCTATGGTTTTTCCAGTGGTCATGTATGGATGTGAGAGTTGGACGGTGAAGAAAGCTGAGTGCCGCAGAGTTGATGCTTTTGAACTGTGGTGTTGGAGAAGACTCTTGGGAGTCCCTTGGACTGCAAGGAGATCTAGTCAATCCATCCGAAAGGAGATCAATCCTGGGTGTTCATTAGAAGGACTGATGTTGAAGCTGAAACTCCAATACTTTGGCCACCTCATGCGAAGAGTTGACTCATTGGAAAAGACCCTAATGCTGGGTAGGATTGGGGGCAGGAGGAGAAGGGGACGACAGAGGATGAGATGGTTGGATGGCATCACCGACTCGGTGGACATGGGTTTGGGTAGACTCCGGGAGTTGGTGACGGACAGGGAGGCCTGGCGTGCTGCAATTCATGGGTTGCAAAGAGTCGGACACGACTGAGAGAATGAACTGAACTGAACTGAACTGAATCATGCAGGAGAAATATGACGCTGTACAGAGTTGCACAGATGTTTTCAGCATCTGATTGATAGTTCTTATAAATCACATCTTCCCTCTTAAACCTTTTTATAATGAACATTAGGAGGATCTATTTTGCAAGCACATATACACCTTGGAAATAAAAAATTTAAAAGTCAAATTCAAAAACAAACAAGAATAAGAAATACATTGAAATGTTTAGAAATGATTAATGTTTTGACATAACTATATTCTTTAACCAAACACTTTCAACATCAGAAAAAGATAACAAGACTCTTTGGTTCCATTTTAAGACTCCTTCCATTGAAAAAACAGGTGAAAGTTTTGAATAACTTATGAGGCTACTATCCTTAGCAAAGACAATTTTATATGGCTGTGTCATTACAGAGACACAGCTGGGCTCAAACAACGAAGTAGCAAACAGCCCTTCCAGACTTCTATATTTTAAGAGATCCCATACCTGAAATTCTCTTGCATTGCCAGCAGATTTAAGGTTTGGTGCTAAGGGAAGCCAAGCTCTTTTGCTGCAGCCCAGTCAACAAATGTCCACTAGGTCCTTCCCCAGAAAACCAGTCTCTAATTTATAACCTCCCTTAATAGGAGAATGCCAGTGATTATAAATTGTCTTAACATTGCACAGTCATCCCAATTCCGTAAAACACTGATGTGAATCCAGACATCAGATTTCCTGCTTCTGATGTGAAGCAGATTTGACCTCTGCCTGGCCTTCTGAGAGCATTGGAATATCTGTTTCTGCTCGTGGGTGGACAGTCATGTCCATGCACTTGGATTTCTTTTGAAGGGAAAATAAGACCAATCTTTAGCCAATCTTGTTTCTTTAAAAGAAGAAAAGATAGAAAAAGGACTCTGCTTTAAATGTCTTCAGGAAAATAAATATTATATCTGATGCTTTTCCCTCCATGCCCATAAGTTTTGGCACACAGGGCTAGGTACCAAAGCGCTTTGGCTCCTCTTTTTATATGTTTTTTCCTCCCCCTGAGCCTGCCCTGTGTGAATTGGGCTTAGCCAGGAGTGCTGTTCTACCTGAAGTTCTCGCTCCGGTCCTCAGACCTTCCTTTGTTCTGTTTTCATGGGCTTTTCCCTTCCTTGTCTTTAGCCACCGCCACTCTGGACTCCTGTTTCCTATTCTAACTACCTAACATATATATATGGTGTGATCGCTCAGTCGTGTCCGACTCTCGTGGTGACCCCCTAGTCTATACAGTCCATGGAGTTCTTCAGACCAGAACACTGGAGTAGGTAGCGTTTCCCTTCTCCAGGGGATCTTCCCAACTCAGGGATCGAACCCAGATCTCCTCCATTGCCAGCGGATTGGTGGCTCAACTGCCATACGGGAGACTCCAATTCAATCCCTGGGTCAGCAAGATCCCCTGGAGAAGGGAAAGGCTACCCACTCCAGTATTCTATACACTGTATACATTGAGTGCATGCATTCTCAGTCACTTCAGTCATGTCTGAAGTCTTTGCGACCCTGTGGGCTGTAGCCCTTCAGGCTCCTCTGTCCATTGGATTCTCCAGCAAAGAATACTGGAGCGGGTTGCTATGCCCTTCTCCAGGGGATCTTCCCGACCCAGGGATCAAACCTGCGTCTCCTGCATCTCTTTCATTGCAGGTGGGTTCTTTATCCACTGAGCCACCTAGAAAGCCATACTATATGCACTATATACATGCTATATATTGTATGTATATATAATAGCATATACCTAGTATCATGGTCATCATATATACATATTGTAAATGGTTTTACAAATGCATGACAGGTTTGACTACTTTCTCTGCAGTGAAACATAGTAGTCAACATTTTTAACTTTTTAAAAATTATCCACCATATCAGCCAAGGCTGGACCTAAAATGTGGTTTTGTTCCTAAAGTTTTTTGAAAGAAAACGAATTTGAAAATAGAAGTCAGGCCCAGACTCCAAAAAAGTATTGACTTTTTTTCACCAAAATCTTAGCATAAAAAAAGTTCTAATTGAGATAGTTTCTATAGTCTTTGGCCTTTTTGTTAAAGAATGTGTTATACATGAATAGAAATGAGTGGTGAAAATTTTTTTCCAGTTGAATAACTCCATGAATATAAAATCCTCTGTTGTAATCTCTTTGCTTCCTTTGTATCTCAAGAAATATTATGGTAATTCTCTCTTTATGCAATTTATCTTAAAATTTGGATATAACACTTTAACAAAAGATTCATTATGTATTAAAAGTTTACTGTTAATATACATAATATTTTTATTTTTTTATGAACATACTGAAAGTGTTCAGTTCAGTTCAGTTCAGTTCAGTCGCTCAGTCGAGTCCGACTCTTTGCGACCCCATGAACCGCAGCACGCCAGGGCTCCCTGTCCATCACCAACTCCGGGAGTCCACCCAAATCCATGTCCATTGAGTTGGTGATGCCATCCAGTCATCTCATCCTCTGTCGTCCCCTTCTCCTCCTGCCCTCAATCTTTCCCAGCATCAGGGTCTTTTCCAATGAGTCAGCTCTTCGCATCAGGTGGCCAAAGCATTGGAGTTTCAGCTTCAGCATCAGTCCTTCCAATGAACACCCAGGACTGATCTCCTTTAGGATGGATTTGGTTGGATCTCCTTGCAGCCCAAGGGACTCTCAAGAATCTTCTCCAACACCACAGTTCAAAAGCATCAATTCTTCAGTGCTCAGCTTTCTTCACCGTCCAACTCTCACATCCATACATGACCGCTGGAAAAACCATAGGCTTGACTATACGGACCTTTGTTGGCAAAGTAATGTCTCTGCTTTTTAATATGCTGCCTAGGTTGGTCATAACTGTCCTTCCAAGGTGTAAGCGTCTTTTAATTTCATGGCTGCAGTCACCATCTGCAGTGATTTTGGAGCCCAGAAAAATAAAGACAGCCACTGTTTCCACTGTTTCCCCATCTATTTGCCATGATTTTTATGTGAACACACCGAAAGTATGGTTTATTTCTAAAATTACATTTATAGACATTAAACGATTTAAATCGCTTGTTTAATCTCAGTGAAGAATACAGAGCAAATTACTGAAGTAGTATTTCCCTTTACGTTGATTTAGGTTGTTCTAGTCTTTTAATCTTTCCATTCTTTAAAAAGTTATTTCTAAAATTATAACTGTGTGAGGTGATGGGTATACTAACTAATTGTGGCAAAAATTTTGTGATATGTATTTATACCAAATCATTGTGTTATATGCCTTAAATTTGCATAATGTTATATATCAATTTTATCTCAGTACAGTTGGGAAAAAATTAGTCCTATTAATGTTAACACCTTACTTAGCAAAATAAATTGGACATTCTTACTGGATTCTCATATACAAATTTTTTTTAAATTTTAAGTTATTTCTAGCATACCTGATTAGACAAGAATACATTTTGTTAACATTTCTTTGAAAGCTTTTGTTATGATAATTTATATATTGGAATTAGTGATAAGTTAATGTGATAAGTCATTTACGGAATGGATGCTATTTAGTGTAGTTTCTTTTGCATAAATTTTTGAATATTAATTTTACAATTATATAAAATTAAAATTAGATTTTTCATTTTCTTCAGTGTTTGCAAATCACTTCCCTTTATATTTCTTTTTGCTTTGTCATTTTCTTTTTCTGTTGTCACCAGTTGCCATTAAATGAAAATAGCATAAGTTGAATGTTATTGGCTACTTTTGAACAATACAGTTTTCTTGGAAAGGTTTTTTGATGTACTTTTATTAAGGTATCATTATAAATTATGTAATTATAATTATATCATTATAGATTTTTCCTAATTATTGTACAGTTCTACCAATTTTGACAAATATATATAGTTACGTAAAAATCACCCCAGTCAAGATATAGAACAATTTCATTAAGCTAGGAAATTCTCCCATACTCACTTATATTCGGTCCCTTCTCCACTTCTGAGTCACTGATCTATTTTCTGTCCCTATAGTCCCGAAGTCTTGTCTTTGCAAGAATATTGTATAAGTGGAGTCATGCAGTTTATATCCTTTTGACCCTGGCTTCTTTCACTTAGGATGTTATATGAGATAATCATCCATGTTGTTGTCTGTATTCTAATTCATTTCTTTTTATTTATGGATAGTATTCTACTCATTTCTCAGCTGAGGGATATGGGAGTTGTTTGCAGTGTTAACAAATAATAAGCTGTTATAAAGATTCATGTTCAAGTTTGTGAACAAACTTTGCTTTCAATTGTATGGTATTCTTAATTTTATAAGAAACCGCCAAGCTGTCTCCCAAAGTGGCTGTGTCATCTCTCATTTCTTCAGCAGTGTGTGAGTCCAGTTGCTCTGCATCCTTGCCAGCCATGATACTCTCTCTCTTTTCCTAGGTATTCCTATAAGAGTGAAGTTGTATTTCATTGGGGTTTTAATTTGCATTTCCTTGATGTCTAATGGTGTTGAGCATCTTTCTTTGTGTTTTTTGCCATTCATATATTTTCTTTGATGAGGTATATGTTCCCGTCTCTCGCCCATCTTAAAAATGCATTATTTTCTTATTATTGGACTTAGTTTCTAATTCTAGAGACAAGTCCTTTATCAGATATATGATTATAAAAATTTTCTCACTGTCAGTGGCTTTCAGAAGGCAAGCTTTCTTAAGGTAAATGAAGCCCAGTTTATTTGTTCTTTGAATCACTGTGCTTTTGGGTGTGAGTTTCCCAGGTGGTGCTGGTGGTAAAGAACCTGCCTGCCTGTGTAGGAGACTTGAGATGTGGGTTCAGTCCCTGGGTCGGGAAGATCTCCCTGAGAAGGGAGTGGCAACCCACTCCAGTATTCTTGCCTGGAGAAGCCCATTAGCTGAGGAGCCTGGTGGGCTACAGTCCATGGGGTCACAGAGTCATACAAAACTGAAGTGACTTAGCACACACTTTTGGTTGTGTATATAAGAAATCATTTCCTAACTAAAGGTCAGAAATCTTTCTTTCTTTTTCTTTTTAGAATTATATGTGTTACACTTGTATTTATGATCCATTTTGAGTAACTTTTTGGTAGAGTGGAACTGGGATAAAGGCTTTTTGTTTTTGCCTTTGTTTTTTGCATATATGTATCCAGTTGTTCCAGCACTGCTTGTTGTTGGAGGGACTAACTTTCTCCACTGAATTGCCTATTTACCTCTCTCCACTAAATTGCCTGTTTACCTTTGTCAGAAACCAATTAGTCGTGTATACGTATAACTATTTCTGGATTCTTTTTTCCATTCCATTTATCTACAAGTTTATTCTTCCTTCAATACAACTCTCTTTATACTAAGTCAGGAGATAGAGGCTATGAATGTTTTAACGTCAGAAAGAAGGTATGTTCTGCTGTTTTGCATAGTGTTCTCTAAAACACTAAACGTTTAAACATCTCTAAACATTTAGCTTAGTTTAGTTGATAATGTTGTTCATGTTCCGTATCTTTGGTGATAATTTTCTGCTTTCTCTATTAACTGCTGAGAGAGTGTGGTGATATCTCCAACTGTGTTCAGAGGGTTGTCTGTTTCTCCTTTCAGTTGCATCAGGTTTTGCCTCATGTATTTTGAAGGACTGTTGCTAGGTGCATACACTCTTACGTTTGTAATGTCATTTGGGGGAATTGTCCTCAACATTGTAATTAAGTCATGCTCATCTTTGCCTTTATTCTGAAGTCTGGTTGACATGATATTAGTGGAGCTGCTCCTGCTTTCTTTTGTTTAGTGTTTGCATAGTATCTCTTTCCTATCATTTTATTTTAAACCTTTTTACACTTTATATTTCAAATGGGTTTATTGTACACAGTTTCGAGTTTGGTCTTGATTTTTTCATGTAATATGACCGTCTTTTTTTTTTGAACCTGAAGGAATAAATTATTCATTAGAAGCAAATCACTGACTGAAGGAGTTTATACATGTCCAAAAATGTGGACGGTACCCTAGAGTGGTAGATTTTCAACATAAACAAAATTTCCCTAAAACAATATGGAATTATCTGTTCGGATCATAGCTACAAATTGAGGCTGAAGATTAAGTGCAGTCTGTTTTAGCATGTGACTGATGATCTCTATTTTTTAATTGATATGCTTATAAAGTTCACATTTGATGTAATATTTATATGATTGGACTAAAATATACCATATTGTTAGTTGTTTTGTTTTTAATCTTTTCTTTTGTCCCCCCAGTACTTCATTTCTGATTCCATTTTAGCTTCATTATTGACTTTTTTATTTTAAAATTTTTATTTTATTCATTGCCCTGGGTTATACAACATACATCTTTAATTAATCAGAGTCTACTATAAAAATAATCATACTACTTCACTTGTGGTACAAGGATTTAGCAGTATTTTCTCAGTTTCTTCCCCTGCTCTTTGTGGTATGTTGTCATACCTCTTACTTCTACATGTGCCATAACCACAATGAATGGTTGGTATTTTTGCTTCACATGGGTATCATTTAGAGCAATTGAAGTAGGATCTATATTCACCTGCATTTACTCCATTGTGGCTCTATTTCTTGGTGTATGTGTTCTGTCTTCCCCCCAGTTTTTTAAGTGTGTTGGAATTTTCTTACCTATTAGCATTTGTATCACCAATTCCTGACTCTTGGAGGCTCTGTTAAAAATTTAATGGGCAAAGGGAGCTAGGAATGTTTGATTTGTGAATTTCTTTTGTTCTTAGAATTTCAGAACCACTAGAGTGAATGTATCATAAGATGCATTCCTTAGGACTGCCTTCCTTAGTCCTTTGGCCTGATCTGCAGAGTCTGACGAGTTTGCTTCAGCTGCTCTTACTTCAGATGTATCTGAAGTCCCCTTCCTAGGGTTGTACCTGAGCCTGGTTGGTGTCTCTCTGTCTCTGTCTCGTCCTCTTGCTCTCATGACTGGAGAGGGTGCATCAGGACCACAACGTCCTGCTTTTTAATGTTCTTTTTTTTGGTAACTTCACACATGTATCATATAGATAAAGATAGTTATTGAATCTCTTCTTACCATTCTCCTTTACAGGTAAACATTTTCTGTGCTTCTTCAAATTTTTTATAGAGGGATAAACCTGCTTTTTCTCTGTATATCTGTAACCATTTCAATAGTATTTTCTCCTGGACTTTTCACATAATCATTTTTGTTAGAGCGTGTGTAAGTGGTAACAGTATTCACCAAAGCAAAGGAACCAGTATCTCTATATGGCTAATACTGGTTTGGGGAGAGGAGCAGGGTACCGGTGATGTAGTGTACATTCTCAAAGGTCCCCAAGCACCTTGCCGAGTAGTGGAGGCTTTCCTGACCTTTCTGGCGTAGTGCTGGGCTTAAGCCTCCCCCTGAAGTTATGAGCTTTGCTGTACTCCAGGTGCCCGCCTTTAGGAAGGGTCACGGGCTGTGAGACTGGGTAGAGGTCCCTCAAAATCTGTGTCTACCTGAGGAGCCGGTTTACTCCAGACGTGACTGAATGCAGCAGGTCACTTGTACAGAGATGGACTAGAAGTAAAAGGGCAAACAGGAAGATCAAGCGCAGTATCCTTAGTTATACAGAAGAAAGTCCTCTCAAGTTTGTCGAGTCTTGTAGTAGAACGTAAAACACTTGTCAGTTATGAGGGTAACTGCAAGAGATACTTATTTTCGAGCTTTCCCCTTAATTTCTTACCGAGAGCATAACATTTTCTTTTTGTCTTTTTTCCCCCTCAAGGGGTGCTACATCCATTGTGTACAGATGCAAACAGAAGGGGACCCAGAAGCCTTATGCTCTCAAAGTGTTAAAGAAAACAGTAAGTTTATTTCATTATATAATAGCATCTCTAAGGGATACGTGACCTGGAGAAGCCAGGAGCCCTGATGCAAAGGACAAAAGGGCCAGAGAACTGCTATGTGCCGCTCACTCGCTTGGATCGTGTTTGTGAAAGGACAGCCAAATGAGTTGTTTTCTGATGGAAACTATGATTCTTTGAAAGCAGCTGGATCCCAAATTAGATATGGCTGTGGGGGAGAGAAGTAGGGAATGGAAAAAGATTTAGAGTTTCCAGGTAGACTTTGCTTTGTATACCTGTCATGTTTTCAGATATATATATTTAATCTCCAGTCACTTAATATGCTAGAAAAGCTTGCTATTTAAAAACACGTAAATGAAACACAAATAGATGCATTTGTTAAAGAAGTCATCAGCTTCTAACTTGATTTTCAGATGGTGCTTTTGCTTCAGTAAACTAAACCAGACAAATGCTAATGTATCTGGGACTTAATCTGCTCATCGAAAAAGTTTATATTTGAACAAAAAGGAAGGATTTTATTATCATATTGGGTTTTGCTTTTTTTCCCCTATGCTTGTAGATGAGCTGAGGGGACAAAGGTTACTTAGGCTCATCTCCAGTAAGTACGAAATGCTAAGGTGAGAGGTCAAAATTCAAATACCAGTACATAATACGGTGCCTCAGAGAGGATTTGTCATTGTAATGCCCTACTTATATTTTATGTCCTTAGGTAATTTCCCCTTATAAAACCACAAAAGACAATATATTCTTTTATAGCAAATTCTTTCTTTGTCAAATTTTATGTGAACAAATATGTGAAGTATATATATACTTCTGAAAACCCAGCTGTAACGTATACTGAGAAGAGACATATCATAACTTTTGAAATCAAATAATACCTCTTTGAGGCCAAGGGTTTTTTTCGTAAAGGCAACTTAATATCACCAGCTGTTGATGTATTGTCTGGCACAGGGAAATTTTAGACTCTCATATAATGAATAAGAGAATAATGGCACAAAGTATTCAGTCAAATAGAAGCAGAATGACATTTTGAAACAATCTGTTAGAATTTAAGGCCATTCATCTAAGAAGAGCAGTGTAACCGAGGAAGGTAGTGGTTTAAGTGGCAGTTGCTCCAAATAAGCTCTTTCTTCTGAATTTCCCATTTGGTGTAGACAATGATTCCAGAATGCAGAGGGATCTCTTCCTCAGTAAGATTTGAAATTTTCTCTTAAATCAATTTCATAAAGTCATAAAAGGTATTTGAATTAAGAGTTATTAAAATTCTATGAGATAGAATTTCCTATTAAACATCTCAGTTCAGTCAGTTCAGTCACTCAGTCGCGTCCGACTCTTTGCGATCCCGTGGACTGCAGCACGCCAGGCCTCCCTGTCCATCACCAACTCCTGGAGCTTGCTCAAACTCATGTTAAACATCTACTTTTATGAAAATTATTTAGCATGCTTTAGCAGTAGTCACACAAGAGATATTTTTGGACTTGGTTGTGTCTTTTCTTGATGGTTAAAAAAATTGTCAGTAAAATTTGTGTGTGATTATTTTATTTTCATAGTAGAGGAAACTGTAAAAGGCACTAGCTATATAAGCGTCTAGGAAAGTAAGTGTTCAGAAATGACTTGTGAATGCTCAGAATTGCCAAGGACAAAGGGTTGATTTAGACAGTATTTGCTTATGTCAAAGATCTTCGGATGAATTGGAATAAGAGATACGTGAAGACATTTGGTAGGTTCATGACTGATTCACGGGGAAAGTAGAGCTCTGATTTGCCCTGCCTGTCTACGCTTCTCCACCTCTGCCGTGGAAGCGTCTTCTTCAGAAGACAGGCAGGAAGAAAACGTGGTTAAGAACCAAGTGTCAGATGGCGCTGCAGAGCAACGCTGTGAGGCGGATGTTGTCAGACAGGGCTGCTGTTGTACCAAACAGAATGAGGGAAATCCCCTGGAGAGACGCAGCTTTGACCATGGATTAGCTGGAATTCCCAGCATTGTCTCCTAGAATCAGCCTTGCGCAGAGATGCCTAAAGGAGAGGGATAGCAGGCAAAACCTCAGAGAGCAGCTGCCTCCCGGGTCTAGTTCTGTACAGGCCCCGGAGACGGAGCTCCCTTCTCCAAATGAAGTGAACAGAGCCAAGAATCGATCTCTAGAGGAAAAGTGCCGCAGGGCAAGTGAAGTATTCTAGCAAGTTCAGTTTAAGAACTGCCCTTGAGGGGGAAGGGGGTTTCAGAAAACTCGAATCATTTATGAAACCTACTTATTAGATTGAGCCACATAAAATTGCTTCTGTTAAACTATTCTTGACCTGTGAAAATGACAGTTCTGTGGTTCAACTGACAACTTCGGGGCTACTATATTACTTCACTGGATAATTCCTTGGGTCCTCATTTTATGACTAGCCCTGAATTTAAGAGATTTGAAAGATTATCTACATCTATCTGTCTGTCTATCAATTACTTATCAACTATCTGAGAATTTCTTAGGTTTGATACAATAAACTACCATAAACTGGATGGCTTAGAACAATTAAAATTTTTTTCCAGCTTTGCGTTCTAGAATTCTGAAATCAGAGGGATAGCAGGGTTGGTTCCTTCTGAGGGGACTGGGGGAGACTTTGTTCCAGCCTCTCTTCTGGTGACGGTCAGCAGTGCTGGGTGCTCTTTCACTGGTCACTGCACCAGTCTAATCTCTGTTTTCAGCGTCACATGGCAGTCTTCTTGGATGTCTTCATACCATCATCCCTCTCTGCATGTCTGTGTTCAAATTTCCCTCTTATAAAGACATCAGTTCTGTTGGATTAGGGGCCCAATATGATCTCATCTTAAACTAACTACTTATATTTACAACAACTAATTCCTAAAGTCTCATTTTAAAGGACTAGGGGTTAGGACTTCAACATATTTTTGGGGAGGGATACAATTTCACCCAGAATACTATCTATAAAATAGGACCTCTAAGGTGAATTTCAAAATATTCCATTCAATAATCTATCTGAAGTTGAATAAAATTTTTGTCACAATCAAGAAGCTAATGAACATACAACCCATCCATTTTGTAGGTGATCAGATTCATATATAAATGTTTTTAAGTCCAAGAAAATTTCCTATTTCTTCAACAAGTTAATGATTTGGTAACAATAATCCTCTTTCCTGGGATCTGTTAAAGAGATTTTCAGGAGAGTTTACCCAGATTTCATTTTGTGGCAATATTATGCTCCTTTCTCATAGCTTAATATTTTAGGAAGGATTTAGTTTATATTGGCAATAAGGGACTTATTCCCCCTATAAAACACCCTGATTATCATTGCCAACCCATTAAGAACTCATATGTCTGGGTAAAAGACAAAGACCCTAATTAATCCATCAGAAGTCAGACTAAAGCATCCGCTCTCATGAAGAAACCCATATTCCATCAGCTGTTAGGCGCAGGACAGAGCTGATATGATAATAAACATAAAGTAAATTGTAATGTTCTGACAGTTGGATATTTTGGCTAATAAAATATTACTGCAGGAAATAAACAGTAATTATAACAAAAATATTTTAAATGACCATATATTTTGTGTTGTTCAGTCGCTCAATAATGTCCGACTCTTTGTGACCCTATGGACTGTAGCACGTCAGGCTTCTTTGTCCTTCACTATCTCTCGGAGTTTGCTCAGACTCGTGTCCGTTGAATCGATGATGCCATACGGCCATCTCATTCTCTCTCACCCCCTTCTTCTGCCCTCAGTCTTTCCCACCATCAGGGTCTTTTCCTGTGAGTCAGCTCTTCGCATCAGGTAGCCAAAGTATTGGAGCTTCAGCATCAGTCCTTCCATTGAATATTCAGGGTTGATTTCCTTTAGAATGGGACAGTTCAATCTCCTTGCTGTCCAAGACTCTCAAGAGTCTTCTCCAGCACTACAATTCAAAAGCATCAATTCTTCAGCACTCAGCTTTCTTTATGGTCCAACTCTGACATCCAGACATGACTATTGGAAAAACCATACCTTTGACTATATGGGCCTTTTTGGGCAAAGTGATATCTCTGCTTTTTAATATGGTGTCAAGATTTGTGATAGCTTTTCTTCCAAGGAGCAAGTGTCATGGCTTGCTTCATAGCTGCAGTCACCGTTTGCAGTGATTTTGGAACCCAAGAAAATAAAATCTGTCACTGTTTCATTCATTCCCTTATCTATTTGCCATGAAGTGATGGGACCAGATGCTATGATCCTCGTTTTTTGAATATTGAGTTCTAAGCCAGCTTTTTCACTCTCCTGTTTAACCCTCATCAAGAAGCTCTTTAATTTCTCTTTGTTTCTGCCATTAGGATGGTCTCATCTTCATATCTGAGGTTACTGATATTTCTCCTGGCATTGATTCCAGCCAGGAGAAATCTTGATTCCAGCTTGTGCTTCATCCACCCTGACATTTCACATGATGTAGTTTGCATAAAAAGTGAAAAGTGAAAGTGAAGTCAGTCGTGTCCAACTCTTTGCGACCCCATGGACTGTAGCCTACCAGGCTCCTCCATCCGTCCATGGGATTTTCCAGGCAAGGGTACTGGGGTGGGTTGCCATTTCCTTCTCCAGGGGGATCTTCCTGACCCAGGGATCAAACCTGGGACTCTTGCATTGTTGGCAGATGCTTTTACCATCTGAGCCACCAGGGGGATCCTACCACCAGATAGTCTTCATAGAAGTTAAATAAGCAGGGTGATAATATACAGCCTTGACATACTCCCTTCCCAATTTTGAACCAGTTCATTGTTCCATGTCTGGTTCTAACTGTTGCCTCTTGACCTAACTGTTGCATACAGGTTTCTCAGGAGGCAGGTAAGGTGGTCTGGTATTCCCATCTCTTTAAGAACTTTCCACAATTTGTTGTGATCCACACAGTCAAAGGCTTTAGTGTAGTCGATGAATATATGGATATAATACCATGTTCTTTATCTATAGATAACTTTCATTTCTAGATTTAGAATACATTAAAATACATTTTGACCAACATTATTAATGTCTGCAACTTACTTTCAAATAATTCTCAACCAAAAAATAAGTGTGTGTGTGTGTGCGCGCGCACGCACGCGCACACACATATGGGGAGAAGGAAAGAAAATATGACAGAAATCAATAGTTACTAAATTTAGGACAATATAATAATGTTCATGCTGGTATTTCAAAATTTCAGTGTATGAGAAAATTCTCCTAACAAAAAAAATTGTTTTAAAACATAGTTTACCATTGACATCTTGTTCAACTTAACTTTTCTTTGGCCGTTCATAAAGTGTTTCAAGATCTTATAGTTTCTAAATGTCGTGATAAACAACAGTGACTCTTTCTTATAGATGTATTGAAGTGCCAGAAAACAGAAAATGGTATTAATAGTTGAACCAAATTTTTACTATAGTGAAACTCCTGAGCTCGTCCAGAAACAATATCCATTTGTCTCACTGCATTATTAATGAGGATAAAGCTTTGATGGTAGTGAAAGTAAACAAGAAGGAAAATGAATTGAAGGGCTCTTTGGGTTGTTTGGACTTCTCTGGTGGCTCAAATGGTAAAAAAAAAAAAAAAAAGTTTGCCTGCAATACAGGAGACCCAGGTTCAGTCCCTGGGTCAGAAAGAGCCCCTGGAGAAGGAAATAGCAACCCACTCCAACAGGTGGTTTATTTTAAAATTTTTTTCAAAATGATATTAGAGATCCTTGGACCAAAGAAGTCATCAAGTCACTAGCAGTGGCATGCCTACTCTCCTCCCGGGAAAAGTATCTCATTTTGTAACTTCTTATTTTGAAACACAGATTCACAGCCAGTGCCATCTTTGTTGCCCATAAGTGACTTGTTACGTTGCATGTAAGGACTAATATATCTATTTTCTTTCACTCATGAGCCTTTTGTCATCTCCATTTTATGTGATATTTAGAGGAAATTGAAATAGAGAAGAAAGATTTTCCTAAGCTACGTCCTCAGGTGAACAACTTTGGGACATTAAAGGATTCTGACAGGACATTTTGTTGATATTACAAGACTTTTGAAAATGACGAACTTAAAACTGCATAGAAGGAAAAAATAGATTCAAGAAAGTTTCAAAATTTGAACAGATTAAGCAGATGGAACTTTCAGTCTGGACTGACTTTTGCTGAGTTAAATGGAATCACAACTTTTGAAGAATTTGAGGATAATAGAGGAACAAGTCATAAACATCTCTTTTCCTAAGAGTACAAAACCTGGGGTGTGTGCTAATAACCACACTTCAGCTGCATCAGTATGGCTCATTTTCAGGAACTGATTGAGATTTAAGAAAATCATGATCATCAATCATTTATAGTGTCCCTGGAGTTTTGGAGATAAATATTTGAATTCTGAAATCCTGATGACATTTATAGCTATGTGGCTCAACCCTTGAAAAAGACTGCATTCAGTTTACTATAAAATCCCTTCATGAATACCCAGTATTGAATCTAAGATTAGTCTCAGTGTGTAGATTCAGAATTTATGAGTCTGAGAGCTCATCTCAGTCTCCTGACTCTCCTTAGGAATGGCTTAGTTGTGGGGTAAGATCATGGGCTGTGTAGCCAAACAGCCTGAGTTCAGGATCACTTCCGCCACCTGCTACCTGGATGACTTTACAGCAGATATGTACATCTCTTAATGTTAGTTTATTCATCTGTGAAATGGGTTTAAGAACATCTAGTTCATGGCATTTTACTAACAATTAAAAAGATAATTTATGTAAAATATTTATCAGTACCTAGGGAGCATATAATAAATGGTGAACATTTTTCTTATTATTAATTGTAATAGGTGGGGTCACAAAGAGTCAGACACAACTTAGCAACTGAACAACAATAACCACACAGATATTTTATATTACATAGTGCTAGCTTATTCTGTGTAGTTCTCATGTTTTCTTTAGCTTGATTGAAAACTAAGCAGTGAGCCACCAGCTATGTTGTATACTACTGTGTGAATAAATTATATAATTTTGGGAGTCCTTTTAAAATAATCTGCTAAAAATGGATATGTATCTTACTTTTTAAAATTAATTTCTATTGGAGTATAGTTGCTTTACAATGTTGGGTTAGTTTCCGCTCTACAGTAAAGTGAGTCCACTCTACATATACATGTAGCCCCTCGGTTTTGGATTTCCTTCCCATTCAGGCCCCACAGAGCACTGAGCAGAGTTTCCTGAGCCGTGCAGCAGGTTCCCATTATTTCTCTATTTTATACGTAGTGTCAATTATGTATATATGCCAATCTTGATCTCCCAATTCATCCACCCCCTATTTTACTATTATCAATAAAATTTATTGTGATACTAAAGATTTCTGGTCATAAGACCTCATACTTAAATCTTGGATGCCCGTGATTCCTAGATTTGAGCAGTTTCAACCCTCCTGGTCTATTCTGATTCTTGACATTGGAGCACTGTCTCTTGATCTATAGTGAAGAACGTGTTCTAGGTCTCAATGTTGTCATATTTTAGTTATTATAATATAAAGTGACCTATAGACTGCTGGAAAAGCTTTCCTTGAATAATTTAACATTCACTGGGTAAATTTGTTTCTTATACCGTCTACTCGGGTTACCACAGGGAACCCTCTAGTACTTTTATAAGTGGTGAGTGGTTGGATGTAAAATGATCTTCACCCGTTATATGAAGTCTGTGGAACAGCAGCAGGAGTGACTGGCCCGAACTGGAGGAAATCTTAGAGGGAGAGCTTATGTTACCATTCCCTAGCAGAAGAGAGAGATTAGGAACTTCTCAGAGACCTGAGTGGGAAAGGCCTGGTAACCACAGGAGAAGAGGCTGCAGCAAAGGTACAGAAGAGGCTGAAGGAGCTGCGGGAGGAGGGCTGGGGAGCGGAGGGGCCACAGCGGGGAAGGGGAGACAGGTGAGCCTGAGGCAGACTCGGGATCCCTGAGCTAGTGAGGAGGAGGAGGGCTGGGGAGCGGAGGGGCCACAGCGGGGAAGGGGAGACAGGTGAGCCTGAGGCAGACTCGGGATCTCTGACCTAGTGAGGAGGAGGAGGGCTGGGGAGCCTGAAGGGCCACAGCAGGGAAAGGGAGACAGGTGAGCCTGAGGCAGACTCGGGATCCCTGACCTAGTGAGGAGGAGGAGGGCTGGGGAGCGGAGGGGCCACAGCGAGGAAAGGGGAGACAGGTGAACCTGAGGCAGACTCGGGATCCCTGAGCTAGTGAGGAGGAGGAGGGCTGGGGAGCGGAGGGGCCACAGCCGGGAAAGGGGAGACAAGTGAGCCGGAGGCAGACTCGGGATCCCTGAGCTAGTGAGGAGGAGGAGGGCTGGGGAGCGGAGGGGCCACAGCGAGGAAGGGGAGACAGGTGAGCCTGAGGCAGACTCGGGATCCCTGAGCTAGTGAGGAGGAGGAGGGCTGGGGAGCCTGAAGGGCCGTAGCGGGGAAGGGGAGACAGGTGAGCCTGAGGCAGGCTCGGGATCCCTGACCTAGTGAGGAGGAGGAGGGCTGGGGAGCCTGAAGGGCCACAGCGGGGAAGGGGAGACAGGTGAGCCGGAGGCAGACTCGGGATCCCTGAGCTAGTGAGGAGGAGGAGGACTGGGGAGTGGAGGGGCCACAGCGGGGAAGGGGAGACAGGTGAGCCTGAGGCAGACTCGGGATCCCTGACCTAGTGAGGAGGAGGAGGGCTGGGGAGTGGAGGGGCCACAGTGGGGAAGGGGAGACAGGTGAGCCGGAGGCAGACTCCGGATCCCTGAGCTAGTGAGGAGGAGGAGGGCTGGGGAGCGGAGGGGCCACAGCGGGGAAGGGGAGACTGGTGAGCCTGAGGCAGACTCGGGATCCCTGACCTAGTGAGGTGGAGGAGGGCTGTAAACTTAGTGCTGACAGCGAAAACATACTAATAAGGTTTGACTTTCATATTTATTTGTGGTAAAAGTTGAATAATGGTCAAAGGTGCATCTATCCAGACAATGTAAGAAGAGAGGAGAGAAAAAAGGCTGAGAGGAGATCAAGTCCTGGAGCTCCAGAACTGTTAGTCTGCTGAAAGAGAGGAAATGAATGACTGTGCGAAAAAAGATTGATTAGAAGAAATCCAAATAATTTTCAGTATTGAATTAGCTTACAACAGTTTTTTTTAAAAGAAAGTGTTCTCAGATTACCATATACCAGTTCAGCAATTTTAACAGTAAAGAATAAAAATGGGACCCACACTTAATTATTCAGCAGTCTGTAATAACCCCTTTCATATGTTAATGCAAAAATACTTCATGGGAATTTTCCCTGGAAACAGAAGAACTCAATAGCATGGAGTCCTAAATCTGAGCCTTTTCTGTTTGATACCAGCTAGGTCCTGAAAGAGAAAAAAAAACTGAAAAAAAAAGGAAGGAATGGTCGTGGCCCCGATCTGGTACTGAAACTAGATATTGCTCCTTGCTAATCTGATTAAGGATGGAAGCGCCTTTGTTGACTGACAGACACAGAGAAGCTGAGTGCAGTTCAGGTCACTCTGTGAAACAGGAGTTTCTGTGTGCAGAGAGAGCAAGCAACATATTTCTTTCCTAAATGCCGTAAAACCTTAGGTTAGGTTAGTGAGTGTCGGTATACAGCAGCCACTAACAAATGAAGGACAAATAGTGGAGCGGTAATGTTGAATGTTGCGGCTGTGGCTCCCTTTGTCTTTCCGTCTCATGGGTACACAGGCCGCACCGTTGGTCCCACTGGTGCCCGTGTACATGGTTCCCTTTGTCTTTCTGTCTCATGGGTAGACGGGCCGCACCGATGGTCCCACTGGTGCCCGTGTACATGGTTCCCTTTGTCTTTCCGTCTCATGGGTAGACGGGCTATACCGATGGTCCCATTGGTGCCCGTGTACATGGCTCCCTTTGCCTTTCCATCTCATGGGTAGGTGGGCTGCACCGATGGTCCCACTGCTGCCCATGTATATGGAATTCCAGTTTGCTCTCCTTTCTAAGTGTCAGTATCACGGTACATTCAGTTAAAGCTACTTATACTTGACCTCTATCCCAGAGATCTGAAAAATGTATCAAACGGATAGTTATATCTACAGTGCTTTTTGCCCCACAGGATACCAGGCTGTAACTGGAAGGATTTTTCTTTGAAATTTTGAGATCAGGATAGTTTAGAACTATTTTTCCATTATAGCATCAGGACATATTTGGGTGTCATGATCAGTTTCAAGGTGTGACAAAAATAATGAAGTAGTATAAGCTGTGAATGACTTCTTTAATTGATAAATCAAAGTGAATCCAAGTTTGCTATCCTCATCTTTTAAACTTTGACATATCTCATGAAGGGGAATATGGATAAGTTGCATGATTTACCTACCATATTTATATCTGCATAAAAGAAGAAATTTAAGCATCCTTTATTTTCTATGACAGTTAAAATTCTTCCTGAATCTGGTACCAACTGGGTATCTGGGGGGAAAGTGCTTAAAAGTTTTAGTCAAAGATATCTTAGTGTTTTTTTTTTCAGTTTGAGTCTCTTTTAGCTTAAAAGAATTTCTTTAGGGTAAATATTCAGTGTAAATCCAGCTCTGTCTCGGAGCTGTTTCTCTGTCACCTGCTCTTCCTACATTGGCTTCTGGGTTCAAGGGCGGCTGTCACCCATGGAGCGTGGCCCCTTCTGCGAGGACAGAGCAGCGGTGCACACAGCCACCGCCGGGCACTGACCGCCCAGAGACAGGGGAGGCCAGGGCGTGGCAGCTGCAGCCGGCTGTGGAGCACATCGTGGAGATGAATACGGATCAGATATGCAAAGAAGGACAGGACCACCCAGTGCTTGGATCACAGGCCCCTTTCCACTTCATTCTGCAAATCCTGAGAATCCTGGGGACTGTTACCAAGAGAGGGAGCGGTGCTGGAGTGTTAGCATGAATATATGCACATCTGCCCAGTTAGTCAGCACGGAACTTTATATCTGAGCCATTCAGTCCAGAAGAGACTTGAGAGCGCGCTGATAGTGATAGAGGACATACACATCACTGCATAGAAACAGACTTCGAGAAGAACTGAGCCGGTATGCTTCCACTTTTGATTTCTGGAAGCATCTGATCTCTTCAGAAAAATGAAGCTCTGGGTTAAGATGTTAAGATGATTCCTCACCAAAGAAGGCAAATCCAGCTTTATACAATGAGAGAGAATACTGCTGTGGAGCAGCAGTTCTTACTCCAGCCCTAGAGCTTTATGATGTTACTTTTAGGATCATGTAAAAGCCTTTTTTTGTCTGTAGCATGTTCTTTTCTGTTTTAGAGGAAGTTTTTAGCATTTTTGAACAATATTAACCAGGGTATCTGAAAGTCTTAATTATCTTAGAGAGACTGTCAAGGAGCTAAAGAGTGTCCAGGTGTTCCCCTGTTCAAAGCTATCCTCAGTAAGGTATTCAACCCCAAGATGTAACTGATGGGACTTAAATGCTGGTATTTCCAGGAGCACTTTTTGTTTTTGTTATTTGTTTTTGTTCTTTGACAGGTTACAAAGTCATAAGCTTCTTGAATATCTAAATTCTCAGTTTGTGTCTCGTATATGATCACCTAGTTTTAGGATCAAAGGGAGAATTCAGGCCTCTGAAAATACACAGTGTTCTGCCCTTCACTTCAAATGGTTTGGGGATTGTGCCACCAAGTCATTGCTGTCCAACTGAAAGCAATATAAAATGAGAACTGAATTTTGCTGTTTTCATGCTTCCTTAGTAATTTGTAAAGTGCTTTGAAAAGTACTGCCTTGATGGTGTGAAAATGACCAAAAAGAACAAGAGGGAAATGACGAATTTGTTCCAGTTCTGTTAGAACTTGAATGTCTATAGGACCTGGCTGATCCCCAGGTCTGTAGTAACCCAGGTGTTACCCTGATGGTCAGCAGTAATTAATAAACATAAGAAATGGTCTTGGAACTTCTATGGAGCTTAACTAAAGTAGTACAGCTCTCATCCCAGTCTTCAAAAAAAGGTGAAGGAATGTGTTTAAATCTGAATGCAAAGAGGCATCAATTCCCCTCTTTGACTAGCATTCAGCAAGATTATATTGGATGTAGTTTAGAATTTTAATAAAACTGTCTTCAGCTTTTAGGGAAAAAAGATAAATAAAAACTCTATTTTCCCGCTTGTTAGACATTTTTCCTTACTAGCACTGGAATGCTGTCATAGATACCTTTATTTCTATGTTGAGTTTGTTTTCGTTGGATTAATTTTTATGGAAAGACTTAGAAAACTGGAAATAGAAAACTTGGAAATGTTTACCTTGCTTTTATAAATTCTTTCAGGAACGGCACTGAACATCTACCGTGGGCCAAGAGATTTTGCGTATATTCTCATTTAATCCTTACAACAATAAAATACTGTAGGGTAGCAATTATTATCCCCATCTTATCCGTGAAGAGGTTGAAATGACCCTCACATGGGATAAGAGACTTTATAAAGGGCTCTAAGTGGTAGGTCCAGAATTCAAATTAAATCTTTTAAAAAGTACAACCAAGGATGTTCATTGCAGAATGACTTATATTAGTAACAAAATGTAAGAAATTGTTAAAGTATCTAACCACAGATTAGTGTTAGTCACTCAGTCGTGTCTGACTCTTTGCCACTCCAGGGACTGTAGCCCTCCAGGCTCCTCTGTCAATGGAATTCTTCAGGCAAGAATACTGGAGTAGGTTGCCATTTCTTTCTCCAGGGGATGTTCCCAACCCAGGGATCAAATGCAGGTCTCTTGCATTGCAGGCAGATTCTTTACCATCTGAGACACCAGGGAAGTGCTATCTAGCCATTAATGACATTAGGAAGCTCCTTTACATTCTGCTTATGAACATTGGTGGTGGTTTAGTCACTAAGTCATGTCCAACTCTTGTGACCCCATGGACTGTAGCCTGCCAGGCTCCTCTGTCCATGGGATTCTCCAGGTAAGAATACTGGAGTGTGTTGCCATTTCCTTCTTCAGGGGATTTTCCCAACTCAGGGATCGAACCTGCGTCTGCTGCACTGCAGGCAGATTCTTTACCAATGGAGTTACAAGGGAAGCCCCTTATGAACATTAGATAGTCATAAAACTTTATGATATTTTCAGTGAACATTGTAAGAAACAAAATTGTATTTCCATATTTGAAATATATAAGGAAATATGAACAATTTTTAAAAGGAAAAGGAAATAAAATGGCAATGTTAATATGGTAGATACATTACTCTCTTTTGCTTTTTATATTTTACTTTAAGAAAAAGTGACTATGATACCTTTATGAAAATAAATAATATGCATTTATTTTCTTCCAGCCCTGGCAACATGAAGGAACATTTGGGGGGGCTAACACTGTATTCATTTTTTAAATCACTGGATATCAATTTCATTTTTGCATGGATTCGATCATGAGGGTATCGAAGTCACTTCACTGGGGAATATGGGAGTCAGAATCCAGCAAAGCTTTTCTTTTGAACTATCCCTTGACAGGCACAGAGACAGAGCAGAACATTCATAGTTGCGTCCCTAGATTTCTCTGCTTACCAGATCTCACTTCTCCTTCTTTGGGAATGCATATATATTCTAGTTCTCACTGTTCTCTTTTCTGATTTTCATCATTTCACTCTCAATTAATCTCTTCTGTGGTTGTGTTTGATACACAGTGTGGATCACACAGATGACAGGCAGGGTGTCCTGGTTGAAGAAGCAGCTGTGAAGCTCTCTGTATCCTCCCAGGGGGAGAGAAGTAGCTGTGGAATATCCGTACCTGCCACAGTGGGTTTAGAAAGGCAGTGACTTCACCAGAGCTTGTATTAATTCTGTTTCTTGGAACAGTCTCTGTTTATCCTGGGCGAGTGCAGTCTCGAATAAGTAGTATAGTGACTCTTTGTGGCTCACAATCTAGAAATCAGAGCTCTGACCTGTATAGACTCTAGACGATCTGGGTACTTAGCTCTGCATGTGAGACAGGCATTCTCCGCTCCATTGGTGTTGATAGCATGACAAAGATGCCATACAGATTTGACTGGCAGGAGGAGAAATGACTAACCAAATCCAATCTCATCTAAACAAAGCCGGCTGTGGAGCACATCGTGGAGATGAATACGGATCAGATATGCAAAGAAGGACAGGACCACCCAGTGCTTGGATCACAGGCCCCTTTCCACTGCATTCTGCAAACCCTGAGAATCCTGGGGACTGTTACCAAGAGAGGGATTTAATCAGAGATTTTTCCTTTGAGCCACCAACGTTTATTCAACCTTTATTCAAACACTAGCGCCATCTCTCATGTATTTATTCAATAAATTAATACATACCAGGTAAGTAATGCTGGATGTACTGATGGGTAAAAATGGAAAGGCCGTTTGCTTCTATAGAGCTTATGTTCTGGTGGAAGAAGCAGGTAATTTATAACTAAGTGGTAACACAGGTTTGTGTAAGTTTATGAGGGACCGGAGTGATGATTACAGTTGTGTGTATATGTGAGCCTGCTTGTGTGCTTCGTCACTTCAGTCATGTCCAACTCTTTGCGGCCCCACGGACTGTAGTCCGCCAGGCTCCTCTGTCCATGGAACACTCCAGGCAAGGGTACTGGAGTGGGTAGCCCTGCCCTCCTCCAGGGATCTTCCCGACCCAGGACTTGAACCTGAGTCTCCTGCGGCTCCTGCGCTGCAGGCAGATTCTTCATCCCTGAGCCACCAGGGGAGCCAGTGTAGGTGTGCATGCAACTTCTTTTGGTGCAGTGACCTGGGAAAACCTCTCAGCTGCTTTCTGAGGGAAGTGAGAGGGTCAAGGGGAGGAGGCGGTGGCACTGTGGAGGCCTGGAGCCCGGTCTGGAGGTCGAGTGGCGCTGTAGAAGGAAAACGATATCTGCCCACAAGGATCAGGCCCCCCACCCAGAGCTGTAAGGCCTTGGCTTTATGCTGAGCGCCGTGGGGTGCCAGCATTTAAACTGGAGAGTGACATGACCTGATTTGCATTTTAAAGATACACTCTGGCTGCTGTGTGCCGAGGGGATGGTCGCAGAGGCTAAAAATCAGAGCAAGGCTCCTAGGTAGGAAGTATTCCAGTACTTGTATAGCCTTTAAAGTAGAAGAGTCAGGGTGACAAGGTATAATCCATTCCACACGAAGAAGGGAGTGATCAAATAATGTATCAAATGCTGCTGACAGAGGGAGGTCAGATCAGAACAGTAGTTAGCCTCCTTCAAGGAGACCACTGGTCTCCCCTACAAAGGCAGATGAAGCCAGATTGAATTTCACTGACAAATCTATGAGGAAAGGGAGGAGGAAGTGGAGAAAGAATACAGAGACAGCTCTAGAGAGGTTTTCTGCTAAGGGGAGCGAGCTACACTTTGAAGGCAGGAAGAGGGGTGAGGGATTGGGGAATGAAATGTGTTTAAAGATAAGACGTATTAAATGAGGGTAACCCCATGTATTCTTAATGCCAGGGAGAGACATGAGATGAGATAGGAGAAAAGTGAAAGTGAAAGTTGCCCAGTCATGTCCGACTCTTTGTGACCCCATGGACTGTACAGTCCATGGAGTTCTCTAGGCCAGAATACTGGCGTGGGGAGCCTTTCCCGTCTCCAGAAAGAGGTACGTAGAGTCCTTTCTACTTTATGTATCATGTTCTTTTCCCGTTTTTCCCTCCCTCTGTTAAATCTGTTTCTAAAGAAAGTCTGGCATCGGTCAAATCTTCTGTATAAGCTTTGTTCAGCCTGTTACCTCTCCCAGGAATATTTTAAGCCTGCTTCATTCACTGTAAAGTAAAAGACTGTTCCCTGTGAAAGGGTTTCTAGCATCTGCGAGCCTTCATAAAATATGAAGGCTCATATTTTAGACTTTAAGAATGAAGGAGAAGAGGTAGCCTCCCTTGAAAGAGCTGCTCTCTTCTGAACCTGCCTGATGTACAGAGGTGTCAGGTTCTGAAAGACACGTCTTTTTTCTGGGTTGAGCTTCGAGGGGCATTCTTGTCTCGCCCAAACTCTGTTCCTCCGGATCCTTCGCCGTTGGGAGGCTCCCCTTTCCTCCAGTTTGTTCTCCCAAATGTTTCAGAGGATACAGGGAGGAGGAGGCAGCCATGGCAGAACTGCCAAAATACATTGTTTCACAGTTTTCAAAACCAAGCTTATTTGAGCTTTGTTAGTTTGTCTTCTCATTCTGATTAGAGCCAGATTGGCATTACACTAGTCTTATTAAGTGTGAAATAGGAGATTGGTTCCTCTGCCACTTACGTTTTCTTTCTGCCCACCCCACCGTGTCTGTTTCTCCTCAGCCTCCACCGCTGAGCCGTCACCTCTGTACCGCTGCCCCTTCCATGCTCCTCTGAGTCCAAAGTCGTGCTGAAATATCTCGGAGAAGAACATTCAAGACAAAAGACTATCAAGTACAAAGTGGAAAGGCTCAGAAGTGGAGATGATCTTTGATTCTTTAAAGATCAATTTGATGATCAGTGAGCTTTAGTAGATAGCTCAGTGGTAAAGAATCCACTTGCCAATGCAGGAGAAGCAAGAGACAGGGGTTTGATCCATGGGTTAGGAAGATCCCCTGGAGTAGGAAATGGTAACCCCATCCTGTATTCTTGGCTGGAGAATTCTATGGACAGAGGAGTCTCATGGGCTACAGTCCAGAGGGTCTCAAAGAGTCCACACGACTGAGCGACTGAGCACACACAGGCAGCAGCGATAGTACAAGGCGGTGAATAGTAGGTGAGTCCAGCCCAGTGGACAGGGCCATACTGTTATTGGCATCTTTCTAAACCTGATTCTCTCTAGTCTTCACCAACTCAGTAAATGGCACCATAATTCGTACCGTTTCTCAGGCAGAAAAACAGGCAGTCAACCTTTACACTAAGGTAGTCGTGAGATGCCCAGGTTTCTGCTAGATGAAGAAGATAAAGGAATAATCAGATTCGGCTTAAGTTCTCTAGGTATTGGAGACAATAGCTTCATGTAGGAAAACCTCAATATTTTTATGTGTCTCACATTTGATTTATGTGTGTTCAAGTAGCAGTTCTTGGCTTTCAAATCCTTGTAGGCTAAAACTGTCATTCTTGAATTTAACATAGCTCCTGTTGTCAAGTCATTTCACCAAGCATGTTAGTGCCAACATATACTTGTTGATATGTCTGAAAACAGGATGCTAAATTAAGCGGAAACTGTGCAGAAAAGAATTGTGAAAATTTAAAGATATTTTTCTGCTTATTTACCATTAATAATTTATATTATGCTTCTCTTCACAAAGAATCTGAGGAGCACAGTTCTGTACTTCACATCATGTTCTCTGGTCATTGTTAAAGCCAAAAAGTCAGAGAAATACCAGAGACAAAATAAGACTTAAGATCTCCATCCCTGCAAGGAAAATGGGATGAGACTGAGCGTTTTATGTGGAAACGCTGCTTTACTTGACTGACTCCTAGAAGAAGCAGAGCAGGAGCCAGCTTGCCCAGAGTACTGGGAGTTCCGGAGTCTGGATCTTGAGCCGTCTGAGACGGCCGGAGGGTCAAGGCCACGAGAGATCTGGCCGTGCAGCTATGCTCCTCTTCCAGTGACCTCACCGCCTGTGTCTCTGTCCATCATGCTCACATGCAGAGGCTGGTTTTCCTTTTTCCTCCTCAATTCCTCAGTACTTTCTTCTTCACATATTTTTCAATTCTTCCTTCTTTTTTCCCTTAGCCTTCCAAATCCCAGCATAGGAGTGTATCTGCTGTGTGTCTCACTGAAGGGCCCGCGTTTGATTGACTGTTCCTATGGTGGGGCCGTCTTCTCTGATGTTACTCTGGAACTGCACCTCTTACCCATTTCTCTTTCTCCCTCCATGGAGGCAGAAAGCAAAGTTGGGATTTCTTTCAATATTAAGGAATCTTGATTTCGATGGAGTTTTAAAACTGTACAAATGATTTTTGATGATGGAAAGATATATTTCTTTGAATATTCAAGGTAATTCAGTTCCGTCGTTCAGTCATGCCCGACTCTTTGCAGTCATCACATAGGGAAGCTGAAACAAGGCTTTACATGTGCCCGAGCCATCTAAGATTATCAGTGTCACATTGGAAGCTATTCAATGGCACAAAGAATGTAAATGGAAGAAAAGCTCTTTCTGATGGGCAGTAAAATACAGTAAATTAGGCAAGCGGCTATGTGGCCCACTGCTGTTGGTCTGATTTTCCTGGGACGGATGAAAACTCAGGAGTCACCACGACTGGGCCAAACACCTGTGGGGCTCTCAGATCTCTTGCACCTGACTGTCTTCAGACCAGGGAGGGCTGGATTGCCTGCTGGCTGCTTACATACGTAGGCCAGCCCAGACACACATTTCAAGTCTCTGACTCCTCCAGCCACTTCTAAATTTGAATGAGATATGACACCTGATGAAAAGCAATATGGCATCGCAAGTGCCTGCCTGAGACTACATATGGAACCCAGAGTTATACAAAATTAACACCTTGGGGCCAAAATTGACCAGTGGGAAACAGGAGGAAGTTCCTGGGCAGGTAAATCCCCTCTCTCTCCACCGTCCCCTGAACTTCTTCAGGGCGTGGCGATCATGTGCAACTCCTCTGGGGAAAGACTGTGTGCCAGTTGGGTGCAGCTGCCTCATGACCTGTTGCATCTTTACAGCTCAGTGCCACAGTGGCTGACTTACCTTGCTGCCCTTCCCTTTTTCCTAACTCTCACTGCATTGGGGGTGCACATTCCAAATAAAAACCTGACTGTTAATCTTCAGCTTATGTTTGTTTTCTGGGAAGCTAAAGTTAGAATTTTCTTGTGTATTTAATTTTTGGGTATATGTGTAATGTGTATTTTTATAATTGAAAATTGTTAGCAATTAAAAGCTATCATTCTCCAAGTTATTTTGTACATAGTGAAGGTATGTTTTATGGGTTTTCAGATTAAAAACTCAAGAGTCAACCATGATTGGACAAAACTCCTATACAACAGTGTTGTTGATTTGTTAAAGCCATCTGTGGATGCTTCTGAAAGATGCAAATTATAGTAGTTCTTGAAGCTAATTTCAAGTGGCAGTAATGACTGCTCAGGTAGCTACCCACTTTTGTGGCTTGCTTGATAATTATTTTCTTAGAAATACAGCACTTCTTCTGAATGGCTGTGCCAGGGCTCAGACCCTCTTCTAAGCTGCCCAAGTATTTTAAAATCAGTTGTGTATTTCTGACTGCACTGTGTCTGCACTGCTGTGCACAGGCTGTCTCTGGTGCGAGTGGGCACTGCCCTCTGGCTGCTCATTGTGGGGGCCTCTCTGGTTGCAGTGCCCGAGCTCTGGGTGGGTGGGCTCCGTGGTTGGGGCCCATGGGCTCCGCTGCCCCGCAGCTCGTGGGGGCCAGGGGATGAGCCTGTACCCCCTGCGCTGGCACCAGGGAGGGCCCTGCCTAGGTGTTTGGAAGGGAAAGTCAGAAATGGGAAGGCAACAATATCATCTGGAATGGGAGAAATATTGGGGAGATGTCAGGTGAAATGGCTGTCAGGATGCACACCTGTGTGACCTCCAAGCCGTGGCACCTTTGGAGGAACCAGCCCCACAGTTCAGCTGCCTAGGGACCTCTAGACTTTGTTTCGAAAGGTGACAAGTGACTCTGAGCTAATCTCTGTGGGAAAGATGTTCTGACCTCAGACTTGCTTTGTCCTTGGCTTCTCAGCCATTTGTCTGTCTCCTCTCTTGTCTCCTTCTCCCTTTCAGCTTCATCCCTGCTGGATTCCTCAGTTGTCATTACCTTGGCTTCTAGTCCAGATTTGTCACTCAGTTTACTCTCAGTGGATTGATGACTTTACAGACCCCAGTTTTCTCTAACTTCCTCTTTCTAAGATTCTTCTTGGCCTCCGCTTGAGTCATGACCTGCGTTCAAGCTGGGCTTCAGCATTCAGGGGAGCAGGGAGGGGACGGCGTTCACATTGTTCTTTCATTTCAATTATTACTACAATTTTGTTTTTCTTCTAGTTTCTGCTTTCAGATGTGTAATGTTAAGGTCTCTGGAGTAGTGCCTCTCAAACTTGTGGGCTATAGGAGCCCTTTCTACTCTCTAGCTCACTGAGAAACCCAAATAGCTATACACATTTACTGACTCAATAGTAAAGAATCCACCTGCAGTGCAGGAGACTCAGGAGATGTGGGTTTGATCCCTGGGTCAAGAAGATCCCCTGGAAGAGGACATGACAACCCACTCCAGTATTCTTGCCTGGAAAATCTCATGGACGGAGGAGTATGGTGGGCTACAGTCCATGGGGTCGCAAAGAGTCGGACACGACTGAGCGCAGCACAGCACACACATGGACATTTACTCTATTAGAGATTGAAGAATCTCTATATAATAAGAGATTAAAGAATTTTAAGTATTAATTAACTAAAGCTATAATAGTAATAAATCCAGTTCTAGTATATTTTAACATAAATAATATTTACAGTGAAAAATAAGTTTATTTTCCAAAAGATAAAAATACTTAGAAGAGTGGCATTATTTTGTAAATCTCTTTATTATCTGGCTCAGTAGAAGACAGGTTAATTCTCAACTGCTTCTGCGTTCAATTTGTTTTGTTTCAAGTATAGAAAAAAAAATCTAGTCTTACCCAGATGTGTAGTTGGAAAAGGGCAAGTCTTTTGTATACCTTGAAAAGAGTCTTAGGGACCCAGAAGGGTCCTCCAATCATACTTTGAGAGCTACTAATCTTAAGTATAGTGGGAAAATAATTACCTTTTGCAAAATTAACTTTAAATAAAATTAATTCTGAATTAAAAACAAACAACTACATTAGAAGAGTGTTACTCCAAATAATCTAATCTGTTATTTCCAGAGTTTAGATAATTTTCAAAGAACTAATTTTTGAAGGCATCCCGATATTTAATGTGTTGACATAACATGATAAAACCACCACAGTATTGTAAAGTAATTAGCCTCCAATTAAAATTAATTAACTAAAATAAATAAATTTGCTTAAAATTCATATTGGTGTTATAAGATTTTACTATATCATGTGAAAAAAGTTAACGAATATCTCTGATACTTATTTTAAATGGATCAAAAATTATGAAAACAAGGATGAAAACCTTGTATTACATGAACACTAAATGTGTAATAAGAAAAATAGGTTTGACTGTTAACAAATCTTAATTTAGAGACACTCATGTTCTGAAATTTTTTTAAACATCACACAGTAATGAAAATATATATATGCCGGAGTCCAGCTCCAGCAGCCAGGGAAATGCTCTGAAGGGATGAATGGTGTTGGCGGAGAGAATGATGCAGCCTCTCACTCAAAGCACTGGACTGCATGTTTATTTTAAGCATCAGGTTTTCCTTTATACTTTTACAAAAGCATTAGGTCAGAGGTATGACATCTTCAGTTTCCCCTCACCCAGATTTACTGTCTCCATAAATCATTGTTGTCCTTCAGAGTTCCTCTTAAGTGTTCTTGTGATAACATTGTAACTCAAGTTTGTCTCTGGGCTGCATACCACATTCTTATCTTTCTAAATCCTGCTATCCCCTAGTAACTTAAGCTCATTATCTCCTAAAAAGGCTTTTAGCTATTAGTATCTCTAAAATTCCTGGTTTCTATAAGCGATAGTAAAATATGCCAACACTACAACATACCTTAAACTTTTAGCTTCTAACTATTCTTAATTATTCCTAAATCCTAAACTGAGCAAACTGCTTTTGCCATAAACATTTCCCTTACAAGCAGGTTTAAGATAACAATGTTTCCCATGGCCTCAAGCTTCGGCCTATGTGCTCATCCTGGAACATTCTTTGTAAAGGTCCTTGAACAAATGTAACTTTATGGATTATTTCCTGGGCAACTGCAGAAGGCCTTGTGCTTTCTCATGCCAGAACAATAAGCACCTTAACGTACTTTCCAGCCAACTCAACCAAAGAAGGGAAAGGACAAGTCAGAATCACAAGACCTAACTCCTTTATCCCGGGACTGTGCCTGCGGGATGAGGAGAGGGGGTTGGGGCTGTGCCTCCATTTTGTCAGTAATGCCTAACGTGGCTCCCGACATATATATATATATATATATATATATATATATATATATATATGTACACTTGTATTAGTGAGGAAATTCAAGTTGTCCTATGGAGAAGATTGTGATTAAAAAAAAAAATCCATATTCACTGGATGAATTCTTCTTGTATAAGACATCTAAAATAGTCAGACTCATAGAAGCAGAGAGTAGGACTGTGCTTCCTAAGGTATGGGTGAGGAGGGGGATGGAGAGTTGTTCAGTGGGTATCAAGTTATACAAGGTCAGTAAGGTCCAGAGAGCTACTGTATAACACATTGCCTATAGTTAACAGTAAGATATTGTTCACTTAAAAATTTGTTAAGAGGGTAGATTTCACATGGAGTGTTCTTACCACACACACATACGACAAAGGGACACAGGAAACTTCTGGAGGTGATGGATATATTTATTACCTTGATTATGGTGATGGGAGCTTGTGTCCAGACTCACCACATTGTATACATCGATTATGTGTGGGTTTTTGTATACCAATTATGATTTAGCAAAGCTAGAAAAAATGTTAAATTTTTAAAATAATTAAAAAATTATCATGTATATGGAGATTTTCCTCAATAGCATCTGCAGAGCTGCAGTGGAGCGTGAGCCAGGAGCTCTTCAGAAGAAATCTGTCAGTGTCTGCCTGCTTTAGCAATGCCTCTCTGTGTCAGAGATCTCCCATCTGATGCAAGTAGAATGTCTTTTGTTCAACAGCAAATTTTCATGAAATACGTGATTTTTTTCGCTAGGTAGAAGAACTTGTATAGTGCTTTCCTCTAACACCGCATCACCCCCAGCCGTGGCGTCTCCATGCCATGGCTCGGGCTCCCAGATGCCACTGAGCAGCCACCAGCTGCCCACACATCACACTAGCATCGCCTGTGCACACTGAGCAAGTCTTTCTTCACTTTATATTAACAACAGTGTGACTTTTAATGGCTAATAACTTCAGAGCCTTTTAGAGTTAGCACACTGTTTGAGTGATAGCAATGTTTTGACTCATAGAAAAATGATCCTCCACTGAACAATGAAATTTTTAAAACAAAACTTGTTTACAGCTTATGTTCTTCTTATGGCATCTTATAGATGAGTTTTATGCCCAAAATTAGATTATAATCTTCCTCTGAAAAAGATCATTTTTATTTGTTTTTTCATATGCTTGGCATTGTTTAATAGGAGCCTGAGCACATACAAAACTGTATTAAACCCTTACTATGTGGTATGCATTCATTACATATACATTCACGAGAGATCCTTGACTCCCCTGGTTCCAAGGAACACGTTTTCTTTTTGTCAAATGGCTCAGATTTGTAAACTTTCCTCTGCCTGAGATATTTGGAGAATGTGATGAAAGCTATATATCCTCTTCCATCCCAGAAAACACATAGGTCTGAGGAACTGCTTTATCCAAATCTGTACTCCAGTCTTTCATATCAACTAGAGTCTCTATTTCCTTAGACCCCTTTACTTTCCTTCACCTTACATCACTGGTAGCATCAAGCAGCTCCAGGTAATTTAAGTAGAAGAGGGCCCACACAATAAGAAAGCTCAGAGGGCAGACTCGCTTGTGGATAACTGAACCCAGTGGGTCACACAGTCAGCAGTGCTCACTCTTCCTCTCTAGCAGCGTCGGCTCCATTTTCAGGGACACAGTCTCCAAATGGCATCAGTAACAGTCCCTGGTAGTGGCAGACTCCATCCTCTTTTTCTCTCACAATTTCAGAGGAAAAGAGAATACTTTGTTGATTATTTGAGTAAAATGTTGGGGGAAGACCTGGCTGTGATGACTTGGATCTGTCGATTCTCTGACTCAGTCACTTTGGCTAGAGAAATGAGTCCTCTGATTGGTCAGGCTGGGTTATACGCTCACTTCTGTGGGAAAACAAGCAAGTGAAGTGACTGACAGCTCCAATGGGTTTGAATCAAGGCTTTTAAAAGAAAGGAAGAGAAGGAGGAGAAGTAGGTTGAGATGCATTTGTGCCTGAGTGGTAATAGTGAGGACTTCTGACAGCAGAGGAGCCATGACCCATATTTGTAGCTAGTTCCCATTATGTCTGGAGCTGAGGGGAAAGACATGCAGCTGGACAGAAAGGGAGGAAGGTAACATAAGAAAAAAGCTTAGAAATTCACCTCTGCCGTTGACCTGATTCATCCAGGTGGTTATTGCTGTTTCTGATTTTCTGCTACAATGAAGACATTTCTAAGGTGGGAGTATCTTTCAGTTTCTCTCATTTTGCCTTTTAGGTGGACAAAAAAATCGTAAGAACTGAGATAGGAGTTCTTCTTCGCCTCTCACATCCGAATATTGTAAGTGGTTTTTAGCCTGCTATTTCAAGTAACCTGCAAAATTACAGAATGAGATTTTTGTTCTTTACTGTCCATTCTGATGATAAGAAGGAGATTCTTTCACTGCCAGTAAGTAGCCACCTTGGCCTAATTCCTGTCGTTATCTGATCTTGTTTTTCAATTCTTTAACTGAATAAATCTTAAGAATAATACCCCTTGAAAGAGTTTCAAAATGGGCAGACCAGCAGTATATACCATGGTTATTTTCATGCATAAGAGGATAACTAAAATTGGAGAGCTTTTTTTCACTCTAATAAAACACAGGCTTTTTCCTTTTGTGTGCCTATCTTATTAATATGCCATTGCTGAAAATGCCTGTGAAGAAAATGCATTGCTTTCCAAAGTCATTTGAGTCTCCTGAGAGAGAGTATTTGCTTCAGAAACAATGCAAAGATTCAAATAAATAATGTGCTTGAATGGGGAAAATAAAACACGCTCTGAAGCTCTGCTCTAGGCTATGTCCAGATAAAGGCACCGAGGGAAAGAAGGGCTGCAGGAAAGCTTCCTTGACAAAATAATTTTCCAGGCCATAACTTGTTTTTATAAAGTGAGCCAGTTACTTAAAATATTTTACTCATTTCACTGAGAAATTTGTGGTGTCTCAGAGGATGACCTGCATGCTTCAGCTCAAGGCAAAGTGCTTACAAGTTGTTTATTAGTTAGCAATGCATTCAGTTGTAAACATCAGGACACTTGAATATGGTGGTCTAAACAAATATTTTTCTTATAAGAAATCAGAAGGTAGGCAGTTGTTAGCAGTAGTTCAGCTCCTCAGTGATGTCATCCGAGATCCATCCATTGGTTCTCCCATCTTTTGTCCTCTTTCCTGATCCCAACCTGGGATCGAACCCACACCCCCTGCGCTGGAAGCGGAGCCTCAACCACTGTGCTGTGTGTGCTCAGTCGTGTCTGACTCTTTGCGACCCCAGGGACTGTAGCCCGCCAGGCTCCTCTGTCCAGGGGGATTCTCCAGGCAAGAATACAGGAGTGGGTTGACATGCCCTCCTCCAGGGGATCTTTCCAACCCGGGGATCGAACCCAGGTCTTCCTCATTGCAGGCGGATTCTTACCAACTGAGCCACCAGGGAAACCCAAGAATACTGGAGTGGGTAGCCTATCCCTTCTCCAGAGGATCTTCCCAACCCAGGAATCGAACCAGGGTCTCCTGCACTGCAGGCAGGTTCTTTACCAGCTGAGCCACTAGGGAGGCCCCTTAGCCACTGTACCACTAGGGGGCACTCACTCTCCCATCTTCAGGGCACGGCTTCCTCCATGCTTCTCCCTTGTGGTCCTAAAATGGCTACTCTGCAGTCTTCACAAGTCTCCAGGTCTGTGTTCAAGACAGAAGGGAGTGGAAAGGTTTAACCAGCAGAGTCTGATAAGAAGAGTAAAAGCTTTTCCAAAATTTCCAGTTGCAGAATTCTCTTCAGATTTTACTGTCCAGAGCTGGTCACACGATCACCCTAAACTGCATGAAGACTGGAAAATTAAGGACCTGGGTTATCATAAATGGCTTAGACTAACCATAATCCAAAATCACTGCAGATGGTGATTGCAGCCATGAAATTAAAACATGCTTACTCCTTGGAAGGAAAGTTATGACCAACCTGGACAGCATATTAAAAAGCAGAGACATTACTTTGCCAACAAAGATCCATCTAGTCAAGGCTATGGTTTTTCCAGTGGTCATGTATGGATGTGAGAGTTGGACTATACAGGAAGCTGAGTGCCAAAGAATTGATGGTTTTGAGCTGTGGTGTTGGAGAAGGCTCTTGAGAGTCCCTTGGACTGCAAGGAGATCCAACCAGTCCATCCTAAAGGAGATCAGTCCTGGGTGTTCATTGGAAGGACTGATGTTGAAGCTGAAACTCCAATACTTTAGCCACCTGATGCGAAGAGCTGACTTATTTGAAAAGACCCTGATGCTGGGAAAGATTGAGGGCAGGAGGAGAAGGGGACGATGGAGGATGAGATGGTTGGATGGCATCACTGACTCAGTGGACATGGATTTGGGTGGACTCCGGGAGCTGGTGATGGACAGGGAGGTCTGGTGTGTTGCAGTTCATGGGGTCGCAAAGAGTCAGACACGACTGAGTGACTGAACTGAACTGAACTGAACCATAATCCATAATTTGAGACTAGGTACCTTGCTTCCCTAAACAAGAGTTCTGTTTGCAGTAAATTAGGGAGAGAAGGGCTTTGGGTAAGCAATTAACAAAATTTGCCATATACAGTCACCACTTTTACATTATCTATCTTATTTCTTTCAAAGAGAAGTCAATATGAAATTTTCCTCAAATATATATGTCAGTCCTGGTCACTTGATTCTCAGAAGGAAGATATCCAAAACTGGATGGATTATCTGAGTATCATGAAAACACTGTTAATGATCAGTCAAATCACTATCACTGTTACTTTTCTGAGTATTCTTTTATCTACCAGCAACTCTTTAGCTGTTAAGGGATTCCCTTTCTATGCTGATAGAATGTAACCTGGTCCTTCTGTCTCAGACCCCTGACTGAAGTCCTGTTCTAAGAGAAAGAAACATTCGCATCTCTACCAATCATGATGGTTTCAAATGGTCTAGGAAGTTTTGTTTGCTTCTGGTTTGTTTGTTTTTTTAATTCGGTTGAAATTCAGACATTTGGATGATTTGGCAAAATTTAGGAAGCGCTTCTAGGGCAGATATCTTTAGCTATCAAAAGTAAAATTATAAAAATATAAAATATAAAAATGAGGTGACTGATAAAAAACAACCAGAGAATGACAAATGACTGCCTGCTACTAGAATAAGGAACCTTTATTAACCATGATCCAACATATTGCTATTACAGACAGTTCTGTTCTAACCATAGTTTTAACAATTTCCTAAAGATGAAAATAAAGAATTTGTGATTTTTTATATCTTTTCCCAGATAAAACTTAAAGAGATATTTGAAACCCCTACAGAAATCAGTCTGGTCTTAGAACTCGTCACAGGAGGAGAGCTGTTTGACAGGTGAGTGGGTCCTGGAAATGTAACTACAGTACAGTTTTGCATCCAATCACCAAAAATAACTGAAGGGAAATTTTTCCTGAAATTCTTCATAATGACATGTTATACCAGTTGATAACTTCTACTAAGATAAATCTTAAATATTTGATAAGATGTGGGTAAATGAAAATTTGGGATGCTTAGTGAATGAAAAAAAACATTGTGCTGTTTACTTTTGCAAACATCTACTTTCTAGATACAAAACAATTTCTAAAGTCATACTAAATCTAAGCTCAACAGTAAGATTTACGAGGATATTTTGTGAGAAAGTATTTGATGAAAATTATAGATAGTTAAGCGTGTATTATAATAGTATTCTTTGTTTTGATCCAAAGCTCATGAAAATCGATTCTCTCCAAATGATTGTTTCTAGGCCTACTTTCTTTTATAGACTCTTTAAAGAGTTCCAAGTTGCAGAGAAAAATATGTTCTATTATATCCAATTATAGCCAATTTTAGTTGTCTGTTCATACATTCATCACTCAAGAGGTTTGAGGGTGGCAGGGAGTATGTCTGATAATCTGGTAGAGCATAATACAGACACATTATTTGTGCAAGTTTTAAGTTTGTGCATGCTCTAAGTTTCCATAGCTCTCCCACCCTCCCATCTTCTCAGAATTCCCTCTTTGCCCTGATGTGGTCTTGGGAGCTCTTTGCTGTGCTGATCAGGGTATTTAAACCAAAATGAATTTGGAAGAAGACAAAGAAACTGAGTAGGCTTATATTAGAAATGGTAAGAAACTGCAGTTTCTGTGATGTAAACATCGTATTGGTTGAAGAATGGGTGAAGAGATAAGTGGACTGAAGGCAGAAGAGAGGGTAAGGACCACTGATGTAGCCTGAGCGCCTGGAGCAGAAGTAAATTCTCAGTCAGTAGTTGCTGCATGGATGAGTGAGTGAGCAGCTGCTACAGTGAGTTGCCTCTGAGGAGAGAGATGCCTAAGGGAAGCGGGTTTAGAATGTGCTGGTAGAAAGGCATTTCCCCCCTTCCCCGCTCCCCAGCTCCACCCGGTTAAATTTGCTGCCTCTTCAAGAGCTTGCCGAAGTCCTCAAAGTTTTCACTGTTGTCGTTTAGTCACTAAGTCCTGTGCAACTCTTTGTGACCCCATGGACTGTAGCCCGCTAGGCTCCTCTGTCCATGGGATTCTCCGGGCAAGAATGCTAAAGTGGGTTGCCATTTCCTTCTCCGGGTATCTCCCTGATGCAGGGATCGAACTATGTCTCCTGCATTGGCAGGCGGGTTCTTTACCACTGAACCACCTGGGATGCTCCATTTTCAAAGGTCTGTCTGCTTTTAATGTTACACAGTGCAGGCTTTGACCTTCAGATCGGAAGGAGCAAAATGGCCTTGATTGGAGCCACATATATATCTTCAGCAGATACATAATTTTGTTCAGATGTGTATTAAAGTTTCCTTAGAACAGGATATGTGAATAACCAGATTTTTAAAATTATAGCATTTAGACTATGTTCATTCTTTACAGATAAATGAATCACCTGAGATACATAAGCATAGGTAGCCTCAACATATACTTCTTGTGGGATTTGGTTCATAGTCAGTTGGACTCATGTTGTAAATCCTGACTTAAGGAACAAATAACTGACTCAGAGTGGTTTGCTTAACTTCTCTGAACCTGAGAACAAATTTGAAGCTGTCGTGTGATGCTAAAGAAGCCGGGACACTCTGATCCGCTGTAAGGATGGCTTTGTCTTAAAACCATCGCATTCCCTTGTGCTTAGCCAAGACTCTTCTGGACTAGCTCATTTGAATGTTGCCTAAATTTGTCCATAGTTGTTCTTTTTCAGCACTTCTTTAGCTCACTCTTTCATGGACATATTCCTTCTTCAGGTACATTAACAGAGTCAAATTATAGTTAGATCCTGCTGGCTCCGGAGCCGTGAGGTCTCCCTAAGGAAGACTGACATATTTCTCTGCTAACTGTGGTCTACCAGAGAAAAACCTCCTGTTCTTTGTAAATAATTCCAGGACAGGAATTTTCACAGTTAAGTGAATAGTATTTGCTATGTGCCTTCTTACCTCTATTTGTTTCAGTCATTTTGGAAACAGGGGTCTCTTTCTTCCCCTTTTCCCCAGCCTTTCTGGGTCTCTCATCTTGTAGTCTAGCTGATTTTGATAGAATAGAATTAATTCAGCTATAGATAAGAATGAAGAACTAAATGTCAATAAATTTCATTTATAATGATAAATGAATGAAATACTCAGATTTAGCAGAGGACATCTAAAGAATGGCAGACAGCCAGTAAAGCACTCACCTAACTACTCTATAAACTCTTAGTGGTCTTAGATGATAGACTTTCCCCCCTGCTCCCCCCCCCCGAATGTTGTCCACATGTCTGTTGCCATATCTGAAATGAACGTGGTTTCTCCATTAAGTTACTTAATCCTACAGTTATCTTTAAATTTGGGTCAAACTGAAAGTATATCCTGCATTATCCACTTATTGCTTTCTTTCCTGAGAGATCAAAATCATAATATGGTCTCTTTCCTGTACTTAGGTCAAAACCCAAATTTATTTAATTGTAATAACATAAATTCATTCCTGGTCTAATGATGACTCTAATAATATCTAATGAGTGAACTAATGGAGCAATTGATGAAGAGATAATTATGTTAGCCCATTATAGTCAAATGGTGTACGATTGTATTTTATTAGCAAAAGATCTATGTTGCTGCTAAAAACCTAAACCTGATAAGTACAAGTGAAATCTGCTGTTTCATGTAGCATATGAATAGTAAATTGCATGGGACAATGGATTACAGTTTTTGGAATAAAATCAGTGATATTTTGTGCCCAAGGAAATTCCCCCCAAAAATCTGCACAAAATTACAATATCATGAAAAAAGAAATCTCCAGAACATTTTATTTTCCATCTTTCTCAATCTAGTTACAATTCTTATAAGTTTATTGAACTTTTCAGGTAGATAAGGTGTGAGATTCCTTAAGAGTAAATTTCCAATTTTTTTTTTCCAGAAAATGATTGTTTTATAAGGCAACTAATTCAGCAGTATCCTTCTGGTCTTCTAATTAAATTTTTTTTAACTTTCTTTTTTTCTTTTCCTGATTTTTGTCTAACTCTAGTATCAGAATATCTTGTGAATTTTTTAATTTGTCTTTTTTCTGCTTTCGCCTTGTGTTTTTGCTTGCCAGGTTATGCTTGTTCACATGCCAAACATTATGTATACAATGTTTTAGAATTTGAGGCTTTGAATGCTGTTGCCTCGAAAAAAGCAAATTTTATTTTGCTCCAGTAGGCAGTTAAGGTAAGGAACAGATCACTTTAATCTAATCAGGCATTGGACTGATTCAAGGCTGGGTTTCCTGAAAGCAGATCTATTTCTTGTCAACTCTTACTCATAGGTTTTGCCCTTTAAGGGTCCCAGTTGAAGCCAGGGGATTTTTGCCAAGGATCCCCTTCCTTGGCAGATCCTAAATGCCAGCTTCTGTTCCCTCTACCGTGTAAGGTGGCCTGTCAGCTGCTGATTTAGAATCCGTTAATGCCTTTAAAGAAAATGCATAAGCATCAGATATCAGGTTTGGTTTTCTGTGTTTTTCTTCTCTTCTAGAGCTCGGCTCCTAAAGCCTTCACTTCGTTGGTGGCTCTGTGGTGTCTTCACGTATACTTTGTATTTTATTTAGCTTGTTTTCATTGTTCTCGGAGAAGGCAACGGCGCCCACTCCAGTCCTCTTGCCTGGAAACTCCCATGGACAGAGGAGCCTGGTAGGCTGCAGCCCATGGGGTCGCTAAGAGTCGGCTACGACTGAGCGACTTCACTTTCACTTTTCACTTTCATGCATTGGAGAAGGAAATGGCAACCCACCCCAGTGTTCTTGCCTGGAGAATCCCAGGGATGGAGGAGCCTGGTGGGCTGCCGTCTATGGGGTCGCACAGAGTCGGACACGACTGAAGCGACTTGGCAGCAGCAGCAGCATTGTCCTTACCTGTAGGCTTGTTCACCCCACCACTACTGAGAGCAAAAATTCAGTAGGTATGGTCTGAAAAGTCCTTTCACAGACAGCAGTGTGCCTTCCTCTTCTATGTCAGCCCTTTGGGACAAGCAGGATGAAAAGCACTGTCCCACTCTACAGATGTGGAACCTGAGGATGGCAAATGATCTTCCCCAGATAGATAGTCAGTCTGTCTTCTGGTCCAACTCTTCCCCCTCATATGGCCTCATTGTCTTTCTTTTTAAACCCTGTTCAGTTCAGCTCAGTTCAGTCGCTCAGTTGTGTCCGACTCTGTGCGACCCCGTGAACCGCAGCCCGCCAGGCCTCCCTGTCCTGTTAGCCCCTCTCAGATTATTTACAAGAGAATAAACTGCTGTTTGTTTTGTTTATGGAGAATCCCTGATGTGTTGCTTGAAAAGTGAAAGTGAAGTTGCTCAGTTATGTCCGACTCTTTGCAACCCTATGGACTATATAGCCTACCAGGCTCCTCCATCCATGGAATTTTCCAGGCAAGAAAACTGGAGTGGGTTGCCATTTCCTTCTCCAGGGGATCTTCCCAACCAGGGATCCATCCCTGCACTGCAGGCAGACGCTTTACTGTTTGAGCCACCAGGGAAGCCGCTAGGCCTTGTATTGCTTGGTCCTGTGCAAAAAAGTATTTAAGTTACTCAGTCATCTTTCAGGTTTTTCTAAGGCATTATTATTCTCATTTTTTTTTTTAAGACCACAAACTGTAGAAATTGATAAGTCATACAGTCAGGCCTGAAACTCACATCTGTCTGACTACAAACTTTTTTTCATTTCCCCCAACTAAAAATATTCTCTTATAAGAAAATAATCAGTGGTCAATATGCAGGAGAAGTAGTGGTTATATTTGGGAATTATGCATTTAGCTCATTAATTACCTGACAGAGTCCTAGTATTTCAGTCCTGATAGTCATTTCTACTTCAGCATTTCTGGGTCTCTGCTCTTGGTGGAAATAAATGGAATTATCAGGACACTATCATTAGGAAAGAATCCTAGAAATGGAAATTAGGGCTTTTCTCCAGTCTTCATGGAGTTGTGTCATGGTTGGTTTTATGGTTAACCAAACCCAGAACACATCTGAATTTGTGAAGACTATTGTGTCAAAAATTAGTCATTAATGTGGAAATGAAGATATGTAAAATCTTACTGTCTAAAAGGATAATTAGTCACTATAATGAGGGTCATTTTTTTAGTGCCTTTTGGAGTCCTGGCAGTGACAAAGCATTTTACTAACCATGATCTCATTTAATTCTCAACAGCAACACATATACAATGTAGGCCTTGATATATATATTTTGTCGACCAGATGACTGAGAATCGGAGAGGTCCATTAACCACCATTAGGTCACTCAGTTTACAGTGGATCTAATAAGAACAGTAATAATTGAATGGAACTGAACTCTAGTATGTCAGATTTCAATGTATATGATTTTTCTAACACACTATACTGCTGCTATGTAAGCAAATGCTAATATTCTTAATATTTAAAAGTGAAACTTGAAATTAGTGACATAACATTTTATTCTGCTTAAGTGTGGCTTAACTTAAACATTTATGTGTGTGTGTGTATATATATAAATACATCTTCTCTTTATGCAGTTTTATCTGGCTACATATAAACAACATGTGCTTTGATTTGGAGTAGATTTAAAGTCTAATTTTTCAGAAGCTTGACTATAAAGGGAAAAATAAGTGAGGCAGTAGAAAGGGACATAGGATAAATGGAGGCTTAGTTACTGTTTTAAACTGGCACACTGGTAACACATTAACTTGCTGATGGGAAGGAGCCTACTGGATAGGGAAGCAGGAGAGATCTGAGAGGGACTTTTATTTGGAACAACACCCCGGAGAAGACCCTGAGGGAATAAGATCTAGAGTCACATAAAAGGGTTGTTTTAGAAAAAGTTTCTCTCTTCCTCAGAAGCATAAAGAGTCAAGCTGCAGAATAGAATGGTCACAACAGAAAGGAAGAGGAACACAGTTAGAGGACTTACTATGGGGCGGGGTGGTAATTCTAGCCTCATTACACGCCAGCACAGTAGGCTGGTGCACTGCCATGAGTGCTGGGAAGAGACGTGCGACACCTGATCGGGGCCCCAGTGGGCAGCGCAGCAGGCTCTGATGGGCGCCTGCAGACAGAGCAGAGTGCCTTCCAGGAGAGGATGTGACGTGAGCATCCACAAGCAGAAAATGAAGGACAGTGCACCGTGGAATACCATTCACCAGCGAAAAGCAGTTTTTCTTTGGCATGTACTGGGTATATCTCTCTCCCCATTGCCTCTGTCCTTCTGAGCCTTCACATTCTCTGCCGTTGCAGTAGGCTCCTACTGGCATTAGTTTCACTTTCGTCCATCCATGTTTAAATGTTTAAAGCACAGATTTGATCACGCTTAGCCCGGAAGGCTACTTACTACTTTTAGTTCAAGTAAGTTCTTTTAAACATGACCAAAAAACCCCCCTTATAATCTGGCCTCATCCTGCTATATCAGATTCACTACCCGCTTTATTCTCTTCTCAGTCCATTGGGTCACAAAGAGTCGGACACAACTGAGTGACTGACACAGACACACACACACACCCCACCTTGTTAACCAGAGAAATTTTTCATCCTTCTCAAGGAGCTCACAGTCTAGAAGAGGGAAAATAAAACTAATATGGACCCAAATATTATTTGTAATACTACCAACACCTCCAAAAATGTGTACTGGAGCTTATAGAGACAACATACTGAAAAAATAAAGGAGAGCAAGAGATAAAGAAACAAAGATAAGAATCAGTAGTGCAGAGAAAACCTATCACAAAATACTTCGCATTTACTACAGACTGGTCACAAATTTGGTTGTAAGGATTCATAAATGCTATAACTGGGTCATAAACACAGTCCATTGGTTACAAATTAAGGGGGTCTTCTATGCCAGAAATGACTTTAGGGAGCTAGTAAAGCCTTTTGAGCTGAATCTTAAGTAGGAAATAGGAAATCAGCAGGTGAAGGGCAGAGAGAAGGGAGAGTGATGTCCAGTGCAGAGCACGCTGGGTGGGGGTCCGTCTTGGAAGCTATTCTAGGCAGCAAAGCAGTTACTGTATACGTCAGATGGATGATTGAATAGACTCTATGCTCTTGGGCAATTTATATATCTTTGGGTCAAGCTTTTCATTTGTGATAGAGTTTGCACCGGGAATCCCTTAGACCCATTTCCAGATCTGCAGTTTGATTTGGCCTCTTCTTCTATGCTGTCAGCTCCTTGGCCAGCACCCACAGTGATCCATGGTTCCCTCACTCTCGCCCTAGCTTACAAATTTAACAGGTGCTGGTAATACCCTGTGAAACTGTTTATTCAAGCATATGAATTTAATACTCTTTGGGAGAGTTCTTAGAAAAAGCATCAATATAGACAAAGATACCATGAATGAAATAAGAAAAAGCATGGAGTGGTAGATTTACACAAGGTACAGCGGAAAATTCATTTAAATATAATTTTGTGTGTAGCGGCATAATTATGTCCTGGCAGCCCTCAGGACTTGATTTCTGAAGCATGTTACTTGGGACTTTTCACCCTGTGTATTTGATCCTTCAGTACACGTCCTTATCAGGCCAGTGTGTTTCTCACATAAACCTACAGTCATCTAATAACATCTCCATTAAAGAAAAAGCTGCCATTGGTGGGGAGAGCAGTCCGGCTCCTAATCTTTGTGCCAGGAAGTCAGGGCCTCAGGATCTGATCAGATTAGAGCCTTTCAGTTGTGTTGCCTGTGCTAACTGCTGGGCTGGAGATGAGCTCAATTCAATTTGCAGCAATTAAGGTGACAGGAGTAAATGTACAGAAGTCATATTTTAAAGCAGATCCATAGAAAGAGGCATTGCCTGTGTTTCCTCATTCTGTGTTTAAAATGATGAGAAGATGAACAGCCCCAGCCGTGGGGAAGAAGAGCACGTGGGCCAGGAGCAAACAGTGGACCTTGGAGGCAAGGCCTTCGAGTAGGAGGCCTGCTAAGGCCATGGGAGCCGGCCTCAGAGTGGGAGGGCCCGCGGGGACCGTGGGGTGGGGCGTGGCCTCAGAGTGCGAGGGCCCGCGGGGGCCGTGGGGCGGGGCGTGGCCTCAGAGTGGGAGGGCCCGCGGGGGCCGTGGGGCGGGGCGGGGGCCTCAGAGTGGGAGGGCCTGTGGGGGCGTGGGGCGGGGCGGGGCCTCAGAGTGGGAGGGCCCACGGGGGCCATGGGGTGGGGCGTGGCCTCAGAGGGAGAGGGCCTGCGGGAGTCACGGGGCGCAGCCTGGGAGCTGAGGGAGACATTAAGTACTGAGAGGGCCTGCGGGGGCCGTGGGGTGCGGCCTGGGAGCCGGGGGAGACACGGTGCCTCCTTCCCACGGGTCCCTGTGCCTAGGCCTGTTGGTGGCTGGGAGCACCGTAGAAACTGGGAGCCTAGGCAGACTTTTTGGTCGGCGTTGTTGTTAAAATCCTAGGAGAGATTTTATTTTTAGCAGTTTACGATGAAACAGCAGGAAATTGTGCAGCGTAGACATAAACTACTTGGTCCTGGACCTTTGAAAATGATCTGAAGTCACGAATATATTTTGAATAAAGCTATACCCTTCCTCGGAGAAGGAAATGGCAACCCACTCCAGTACTCTTGCCTGGAAAATCCCATGGACAGAGGAGCCTGGTGGGCTGCAGTCCATGGGTTAGCTAAGGGTCCGACACGACTGAGCGACTTCACTTTCACTTTTCACTTTCATGCATTACAGAAGGAAATGGCAACCCACTCCAGTGTTCTTGCCTGGAGAATCCCAGGGACGGGGGAGCCTGGTGGGCTGCCGTCTGTGGGGTCGCACAGAGTCGGACACGACTGAAGTGACTTAGCAGCAGCAGCATAACCCTTCCTACTGTTGTGTAGGTGACAAATCATGGTAGTATTTGCATTGCCTATGACTTCGTCACTCATAGAAATCACAGATATTGTATCACATTAGTTCCAGAGATCTCAAAACTGTTTATACTCATCAATTTTTTGAAGCTGTGAGTTAAGATATGCCACTGGACCTTGTGATCTAATTCAGTAAGTCTTATTATTCTACCACGTATCCAAAATGTATTTGATAAGCATAATTCTTTATAGTTAGTTTCCTTTGTAACCCCATGTATTTTAAGTATATTTTTTAAAACATTCTAAAAACAGTCCAGTAGGCTCTCCCAGACTGCCAGAGGAGGCGGTGGCATACCAACCTCTGTTCTGTGGTTTGTGCCAGGCAGTTCATTTACACAGGCCAAGCTGGCCAGTGCTTAATTAGTGAATCTGAAACCATGTTTTGAGGTTAGTGGTGGTTTAGTCGCTAAGTCGTGTCCAACTCTTGCTACTCCACGGACTGGGAACCTACCAGGCTCCTCTGTCTATGGGATCCTGCAGGCAAGAGTACTGGAGCAGATTGCCATTTCCTTCTCCAGGGGATCTTCCTGACCCAGTAATCGAACCTGCATCTCCTGCATTGCAGGCAGATTCTTTATTGACCAAGCTACAAGCGAAGCCCTTGTTTTGAGGTTAGTGCCTGGAAAGCTATCTTATGTTTTTACACTATTTCAGAGTTATTTTTATGATAGCTTCAGTTGTTTTTTGAGCATCTAGTTATCTAGACCTCTTGTCTAATAGCACATGGTTATAATGAGGTATCAAAATTCTGATTAAAACTAGAGTTAGGCTCTCATGTAGCTTCTGAGGATTGTTTCTTCATCAATAGTATTTTGTAGTGCGGTTTTATAAGAGGCACTGAAGAAACTGGATGAAAACTAGACCTCATATAAGAGAACTCATAACATTCATCTTTAATGAATTTATGATCTCTTATTTTATGATATATCTTTATTTTGGATATTAATTTCTCAGTTATCATTTGTTACATAAGTAAATTAATATTTTGTGAAAACAGTATGTCACTAATTACTCATATGATCTTTGTTGTTGGTCAGTCACGAAGTCGTGTCCGACTCTTTGCGACCCCATGGACTGCAGCACATCAGGCCTGCCTGTCCCTCATTACCTCCTGAAGTTTTCCCAATTTCATATTCATTGAATCGGTGATGTCATCTAACCATCTCATCCTCTGTCGTCCCCTTCTACTGCCTTCAACCTTTCCCAGCATCAGAGTCTCTTCCAATGAGTCAGTTCTTCTCATCAGGTGGCAAAAGTATTGGAGTTTCAGCTTTAGCATCAGTCCTTCCAATGAATATTCAGGACTGATCTCCTTTAGGATGGACTGGTTGGATCTCCTTGCAGTCCAAGGGACTCTCAGGGGTCTTCTCCAACACCACAGTTCAAAAGCATCAATTCTTCGGCATTCAGCCTTCTTTATGGTCCAACTTTCACATCTGTAAATGTATTCTCATATCCATGTATCAAAAAAATATAAATATACCGTTCTATTTTGAATTGCTCATTTGTGTCTAACTCTTTGCAACCTCATGGACTGTAGCCCACCAGGCTCTTCCATCCATGGGATTCTCCAGGCAAGGATACTGGACTGGGCTGCCATTCCCTTCTCCAGGGATCTTCCTGACCCAGAGATCGAACCTGGGCCTCCTGCATTGCAGGCAGATCCATCATCTTCTGAGCCAACAGGGAAGCCCTGAATAGCTCAGTTTCCCAGATTGCTAAATGAAACAAAATTAATATATTTCTACTAGTAATTGGGCTTCCCTAGTGACTCAATGGTAAAGAATCCTCCTGCCATGCAGGAGATTTGGGTTTGATCGCTGGTCGGGAAGATCCCCTGGAGGAGGAAATGGCAACTCACTCCAGCATTCTTGCCTGGGAAATCCTATGGACAGCGGAGCCTGGTGAGCTACAGTCTGTGAGTTCTCGAAGAGTTGGACAGAACTGAGTGACTGAGCACAGTAAACTTTTAACTGTATATACATTGTTTGGTTTCTTGGGCATTTTCTTTTGAAATCTCAGGTGAATTTTTGGTAAGAATTATTGTTGCTTCATATAACAACTGCTCTATTTTGCTGAATTGAGTCACTTTTGTTAGTGCAAGTTCAATCGCCCATTGCTCAGTGAGGCTAGACAAACCAAAATGTCAGTTTGGAGCAGACAAAGGTTTATTGCAGGGTCATGCAGGAGATGGGTCTCTCTTATTCTAAGGAACCTCCCAAGCTTGAGCTCCCTGAAGGGATTTGGCAAAGCATTTTTAAAAGCCAGGTGAGGGATCACAGGGTTTGTGATCAGCTCTGTACAGTTCTCCAGTTGGCAGATAAATGAGGTCACAGGGCAGCATTACAGGGGTTAACATACGCCTGGGGCTATGCAACATACGCCTGGGTCTATGCGCTCGTGGTCATCAGGTAGTTAACATCTTCCATTTGGTAGCAGGAGGCTTCACATCTGTACAACTCAGGGAGCATGCCTCAGATACTGCTGCCTTCCTCAGAGAGGACTCAACAGAGAATGTGGGGAGGGCCTGTCCTAGGAAGGCAGCTTAGGGCCCTGCTCCATATGTTTTTATTTGTTCAAAATACACTTCTAGAAAGATCCTTGTTACTATAATAGCTAGAAACTGCATGACTAAGCTTGTTCCTAAAAGCAGCAGTAACGTTTCTGTCTGTTGCGTTTTACTTTGGGAAGCATGTGTATGGCTGGTCTCCCTCTGGATCCGCGGGCAGTTGCTTGCAGCAGGTGAGGATCCCTTCCCAGTCCAGTGCTTTTCTTTTTTTTTGCCATGATAAGGAACATAGGCAAATGTCCACAGTCTGAAATTTTTCTGGCATCCATTCACTTAGCAATTAGTACTGATTCCAAAAATACTATTGACCGCCTACTATGAACAGCTTTGTAGGAACGCTCCATGGGTGATCAAAGCAACAGTCTAGTGAGAAGGCTGAGAATTTTGCCACAATACCCAACAGAAGACATTGACCAAACGTATCTACCGTAGTCATGCTATATAGAGAAAAAGATTGCAGGATTTCACTTTCCTTTGCTTGCTCACAAGTATCTTCACCTACAACTTTATCTCTCAGTTACAAACCTGCATTTGCAGCTTGAGAAGTTCCTTGCTATTGCTCTTCCCAGTCGGTCATGAATTGGCCTAGGTCATAGCTCAACTTATTAAATATTTAAAATTGAATGTCTTGAGTTTCAGAAACTTGTCCCTGTGACATTCTGATGAACGAATCAACTGAGAACAAAATTTCTTTTAGCAGAAGGAGCCTGGAAGAGAAGCAGTTGGGGTTTTATGGTGGAACCTAGCTTTGGTGTACAGAGTTCACGGGGGATTAGGTGGGGAAGGCTCCTGCGTTTGTGCTCCTGCCGTTGTGTCTGCTCTCGAGATGTCTCTGAGGACAAGAGTTAACACATTTCTTGGCTGTACAAACCTTAGTATAACATATATTTATGGTGATGTATTTATTAGTAATTTCTCTATTATATACGGTCTCCTCAGGGGCAGGGCCCAATTCTTACTCGTTTTTAATTATTTACTTTTGGTTGTGCAGGCTTTTTCAGTAGTTGTAGAGGGCGGGGGCGGCCCTAGTGGCGGTGTGCAGACTTTCACTGCTGCGGCTTCTCTTGTTGCGGAGCACGGGCTCCAGGGTGCGTGCGCTTCAGTAGTTGTGGCACAGGGGCTTAGTCGCTCCAAGACACGTGGGATCCTCCCAGATCAGGGGTCAAACCTGTGTCCCCGGCATTGGCAAACAGATTCTTTACCACAGAGCCACTTAGGGAAGCCCCCAAATCTTATTCTTTATTAAGTCCAGCAAGTACGGGCTCACATTTGACAATTAGAGATACTGATTAAATATCATTATCCCATATTCACGATCTAATTCTCTCTGTAGTCTTGGTCCTTTTCCTTAGAACGGTTTCCCTGCTCTCCAGTCCCTTGCTTCTCCCCTGCAAGTATCCCACCCCCAGCTCCCGTCCTCCCGACAGCGAGAAAACTCCTCTGTGTCCTTCAGGTCTGGAATGCTTTCCTCACCCTGCATGGCCTGCAGAATAAATTGTGTGCCCTTTCTAGGAGCTCCCAGGCCATTCTCTAATATCTGTCACAACATTTAGCACACTGTGTAGATTGTTGTACGTCTTTTTATACCAAAAGAAACCAACTGAGTACAGAAGTCTTGTTTGGTTTTCTACTGAGCACCTAGCACATAGTGGTCATTCCATAATATTTATTGAGTGAATAAATAAGTGGATACATTTGTTAGAATGCATCATCTTCATGAATTGGATGAAGTATATTGCTATTTTAATATATAGTATAGGAAAGTAGTGAAATTGTCATTATTCTTTCTACAACCACTACTCTTCCCTCTATACTACCTGAAAACAGTCCCAAGTAAATTCGCTCCTCCTTCCAGCCAGTCAGTAGACATTCACACAAGGACGTGTTCTGAACACAGGCCCTTAACCCTTAATTATATCAAAATAAAAACTCATAAATATCATACTTAGGTCAAAGCTTGAGAATTCACAATAAAGTGAACTGTAGAGAAGAAATTCTAGTGAGTGAAGCACTTCTTTTCTAAGGGGTGGAGACGCTCATAAGAACTCACGTATATTTAACAGACAAGGAGGGTTTCTCATCCGGAAGGCCACTCATGGTTGTGCAAGTTGGTTCTGTAATAACCCTGAAAGAGGTCTTGTGTAAAGGAAGCCACGAGTAGCGCCCCCTGGAGAGGTATCCCAAAGTCACGGTAAAGCTCTAGTCTCTACTGACTATGGGAAAGTCCATACTGATTTTTGCAGGGCCAGAGGGAACTGATTCTCTCCTCTTCTGGTGAGAATGGGAGATGGAAAAAAAAGTTAATGATCAGCCATTCTTTTCCATCACCTGTGTTACAAGGCCCTTCCTTTAACAGGACTGGAGCAAACCAAGCAGGTGCAGCCCCCAGAGGACACACTGATTGCATTTGTGTTGGTTGATGGATGCACCGCAGAGTCCGCGTTTAGAGAGGAATGCAGACGATGAGATAACGGTAGTCAGAGTTCTCTACTTGCACTGACACAGCAGTTCTTTTCCCTTTTTAAGGGGATACTCCGTTTAAAAATATTCAGAGAGTATCAGTCAGTCAGTCAGTTCAGTTGCTCAGTCGTGTCAGACTCTTTGCGGCCCCATGGACTGCTGCACGCCATGCCTCCCTGTCCATCACCAACTCCCGGAGTTTACTCAAACTCACGTCCATTGAGTCGGTGATGCCATCCAACCATCTCATCCTCTGTCGTCCCCGTCTCCTCCCGCCTTCCATCTTTCCCAGCATCAGGTCTTTTCCATTGAGTCAGTTCTTCAGGAATCAGTCAGAGAGTACTGTTCAAGTACAGTTTCAATTAAAATTTTAGTAAGTAGATTATGTAACTTAATCATGAATTGGAAAAACTCATTTTCTTATAAGGAATATCATGTGAAAATTTATTTTTAAGTACCAGTTAATAATGACCCCCTGAGTATTGTAATCTGTCTTCACATTTTATTTGACCCTGGTACATATCAGGTGTCTAATAAATAAAAAGGTTAAGAAGGATATTCCATCTTTCGTTCTTTGAAAATATATGAGTTTTTTTGGCGGTGTTCAAAATAATTGCACGAAGAAAATAAAGCAGTTAATTTCTTCATCAATATAGTTTTTTCTGAATCTTAATAATTATGATCATTGAGGTATCTTCTTTTATTACATCTTTTTATTTTGTCATACCTGTTCTGATCATGCCCTATTTTGAAAACATTTTCAAAATTTAATATCAGATACTTTGAGAACTTAAACTTCTTGCCACAACACTGAAAAAGAAGGTACTTTCTGAAAAATTACTGTTTGAGGTACTAACCATCTAAGAAACATTTCAGTGTTAAATGACAAAAATTCAACAGGTTTAAAAATTGTTTCTTGCTGTTTCATCTCTTTTATGTTTTGAATTGACCGTTTTCAGGTGTTTTTTCACAAACTGTTTGTCAGCTGAAAACATCTTGTGCAAGTTGTTAGTCTACAGTCTATCAGAAAAAAATGTTTTCTCTTAAAATTCTGGGAAGATAGAAACCACTACAAAGTAGTATTTCAGTCTTCCCAAATATGCCTATAAGATTAGACAGAAAAACTAGCACGGAAAAACCAAAACCTTGCGGACAATATCTATAGCAAAACCAGGTGACAGAGTATTTTCATGAAGCTAAAATATGAATGAATGAGGACAAAACGATGACAGTTTGCAAGAGCTGTGTGGCATTGGCTTTTATGTACGAAGAGGCAGAGGAAGCAAGAGGGCATGTGATAGAACTAAGAACAGAACACTCAGATCTCCAGATCACTGGGAGCAGGATGGGCCAGTATACGGAGAAAGCTAAGGGCTCTTTGGCATCCAAATTTCTGAGAAGTGCAAGGGCTACACCCACAGTAAGTTTTTAAGAGACTGCTACAGTCAAGGCCTGTGAACTCTTGAAATTAATATCTAAAGCCTCTTTGGAGGGGGGGGGGGCGGAGAAAACATATTTAGGAGAAACTTATGGAAAGAGACTTCAATAATCAGAATAGAGAGGGTGGGCAAGGGAATCATGCTCCAGACAGGGAAGAGACCTTAGAAAGGATGAGGTCCAGCCTTTGAATGCTTTGTGAAATTAACTGTGCAGTCGAGAGCTGTGAAACTAGAGTAGATATCCTGACCTATCACTCTGTAAAAAGGTTGAGAAACAAATTTCCCTTAAAAATAAGCAGCAGAGCAATGGCTTAGTTAATTCCAAAGCAAAGTGATTATAAGAAGATAGAAACCAAGAAGTAGAATAGGGTCCCTTCAGGCAATGAAAGCGTGGTGGGAGGACACGCTCAGAAAAGGAATGAAATTATAACTTAATGCAAAATAAACTAAAATTAAGAAAATCGTAGAAAAAAGAACAATATAAATCAAAAGTAGAAAAACTTTTCTTTAAAGTATACTTGACTTGCGGTATTGGTTTCACAACATAGGGATTAAATGTTTCTATAGATTACATCCATCTAGCGCTGTTATAAAATGATGGCGACTTCTGCCTGTGCTGTGCGGCACGCCCTTGCTGCTCGTCTGCTTTGTACACGGTGGTTCGTGTCTCAATCTCCTGCCTCTGTCGTGGCCCTCCCTTCTCCCCTCCCCTCGCTTACACCACCAGTTCTCTCTGTCTCTGAGTGTGTTTCTGTTTTGTTGTGTACATTACTAGTTTGTTTCATTTTTTATATTCCACATGTAAGTGATTTGTCTTTCTCTGATTCATGTCACAAAGCATAATTCTCTCTGGGTCCATTCACATTGTTGCAAATGGCAGGATTTTATTCATTTTTACCACTGATTAATATTCCATTATGCCTATATACCACATCTGTACCCATTTATTTGTTGATGGACACTTGGGTTACTTCCATGTCTTGGTTCCAGTGCTGCTGTGAACATTTGGGTGCATGTAGCTTTTTGAATAGTGTTTCCATTTTCTTTGGATATATAGCCAGCAGTGAAATTGCTGGATCATATGGTAGTTCTATTCTCAATTTTATGAGGAACCTCTATACTGTTGTCCAATATGGTTCTACCAATTTACATTCCCATTAACAGTGTACAAGGGTTCCCTTTTTTCCACATCCTTGCCAACATTTGTTATTTGTGGGGTTTTTCATGATAGCCTTTCAAAAAGACATGAGAAGATATCTCACTGTGGTTTTGAGCGGCATTTCTCTGACGGTCAGTGATGTGAAACATCTTTATATGTACCTATCGTCCATTTGTATGTCTTTGAAAAAAGTCTATTCTGCTCTTCTGCCCATTTTTAATCAGGTCACGTGTTTTTCTGAGATTGACTCACGTGAGCTGCCATACGTGTCAGTGGGTGCATGTGTGCACAGTCTCAGCCGTGTCCGACTCTTTGTGGCCCTGTGGACTGTAGCCCACCAGGCTGCTCTGTCCATGGGATTTCCCAGGCAAGAATACTGGAGTGGGCTGCCATTCCCTTCTCCAGGGGATCTTTCCAACCCAGGAATCAAACCTAAGTCTCTTGCATCTCCTGCATTGGCAGGCAGGCTCTTTACCACTGGTGCCATCTGGGAGGCCCATGTGTGCAGGATATTAATCCCTTATGGTCATATCATTCATAGATAGTTTCTCCCATTCAGTAGCTTGTCTTTTCATTTTGTCGGTGGTTTTCTTTGCTGTGCAAAAGCTTTTAACTTTAATTAGGTCCCATTTGCTCATTTTTGCTTTTACTTCTTCTGCTTAGGAGACAGATCTAAAAAAATACTGCTATTATTTATGTCAAAGAGTTTTCTGCCTAGATTTTCTCCTAGAAGTTTATGGTTTCAGGTTGTATATTTAGATCTTTAATCCATTTTGAGTTTTTTTTTTTATGGTGTGAAGAAATGTTCAAATCTTATTCTTTTACACGTACCTGTTCAGTTTTCCCACACCATTTACTGAAGAGACTCTCCCTTCTCCATTCTACATTCTTGACCCTTTTGTCGTGTGTTAATTGACCGTAAGTGTGTAGGATTATCTCTGCAGCCTCCGCCCTGTTCACTGGTCTGTGCATCTGGTTCGTGCCTCCTCCGTGCTGCCTTGATTGCTGTAGCTTTGTAGTATAGTCTGAAGCCAAGATGCACGATACCTCCAGCTTTGTTCTTTTTTCTCAAGATTGTTTTGTAAATTTGGGTGTTTTTTGTGATTCCATGGAAAGTTTAGGATAATTTGTTCTAGTTTTGTAGAAAATGTCATGGGCAGTTTGATAGGGATTGCATTAAATCTGTAGCTTGCTTTGGGTAGTTTGTGAATTTTACAATGTTTATTCTTCTAACCCCAGAACGTGGGCTGTCTTTTCATCTCTTTGCAGTATCTATCTTCAGTTTCCTTCATCAGTGTTTTATGGTGTTCAAAGTATAGTTCTTTCACTTTCTTGGTTAAGTTTCTTCCTAGGTATTTTATTTTTTGGACATAGTTTTAAACAGGATTATTTTCTTGCTTTCTCTTTCTGATCAGTATTGGTGTATTGAAAAGCAAATAGATTTCTGTATATTAATCTTACATCTTGCAACTTACTTGAATTCATTTATTCATATAGCTTTTTGTGAAGACTTTACAACTTCCTATATAGAGTGTCATGTCATCTGCAAGTAGTTCCATTTTACCTCTTCCCTCCCAATTTGGATGCCTTTTATTTATTGATTTATTTTTTGGTCAGATTTCTATGGCTAGGATTTCTAATACTGTGTTAAGTAAAAGTGGAGAGAATGGACATCCTTGTCTTGTTCCTAATTTTAGAGGAACGGCGTTTAGCTTTTCACTGTTGAATGTAATGTTGGATTTTGTAATCCAGCTGTGGATTTGTCTTAAATGGCTTTTATTATTTTGAGATGTGTTCCCTCTCTACACAGTTTGATGACATTTTTCATCATGAATGGTTTTTGAATCTTGTCAAATGCTTTTGCTGCATCTGTTGAGATGATCATGTGATTTTTATCCTTCCTTTTGTTAATGTGGTGCATCACATTCATTGATTTGCAAATATTGAACCATCCTTGCATCTTGGAATAAATCCTGCTTGATCATAGTGTATGATTCTTTTAATATATTCTTGAGTTAGGTTTACTAATATTTTGTTGACAATTTTTGCATCTAGATTAATCAGATATTGGCCTATAATTTTCTTTCTTTCTAGTATCTTTGTCTGGTTTTGCTATCAGGGTAATGGTGGCCTCGTAGAATAAATTTTGGAGTTTTCCCTCCTCTTACATTTTTTGGAATAGTTTGAGAAGGATAGATATTAATTCTCTTTTATATGTTTGCTAGAATTACCCTGTGAAACCATCTCCCCCCTGGACTTAAGTTTGCTGGGAGTTTCTTTTAATTACAAATTCAACTTTAATACTACTGATTCATCTGTTCAGATTGTCTATTTCTTTCTGATTTAGTCTTGACGGGTTTGTTTCTGATTTAATCTTGACGGTTTATTTCTAGAAAATTTTCCATTTCTTCTAGGTTGCCGAGTTGTTGGCATGTAACTGTTCATGGCATTCTCTTATCATTTTTTTTGTATCTCTGTGGTATTTGCTGTTATTTCTCCTCTTTCATTCCTTATTTTGTTAATTTGAGCCCGTAAAGTAGAAAAACTCTTACATATGTGTAATTGCATACCCCAAAGAAGAAATCCAAAGCAATGGAAGAAAATAAATATGAAACATTTAATTCAGGAAAATTCTTAAAAAAAAGAAAAGACTTTAATTTCAAAAGAAAGTGTCTGTCCCAAATCTCTGCAACTGGAGCGAGTCATTTATTTGGAAAAGGAAAGCAGATGAGAGAGAGTGAGGGGGTGTAAAAGAGGAGGTGCAGATAAAAAGAGAATAAGAGACATATCAGCCAATCAGTTCCATGGACCTTATTTTGATACTGATTCAAACAAACAAATTTTTAAAACAATTAGAAAGTTGAAACTGCATATCTGACAATATTAAGGAATTGTCATTTATAGATATGATAATGGCATTGTAGTTATGATTTTTAAAGATCCTTTATTTTTAAAGATGCCTCTTTAAATATTTATGAATGAAATTATATGATGTCTGATATTTGCTTTAAAATAATAGAGGAGAAGGGAAAGTAATTGGATAGATAAAGCAACATTGGCCATGAATTAATAATTGCTGAAGCAGTGTGACAATTAAATGAGATGGTTCATGGTATATTGTCTAATTGTTATAGCTTTAAAATTATTTGCAACACAGAGTTTGAAAAGAATTTTTTGTCCCCAACAGGATGGATGCTTCAAGCTTAGGCAAAATAATGTTTTCCATTTTCCTAAATAAACCTAAAGACTTCTAGATTGCCAGCTTATAGAAATCTTTCCCCTCGTGTTATGGTAGCCTGCTGCAATTGTTTAGATAAGTCTTCTTTAACATTAATTTAACTTCTTTTAACATCTACTCAATTGAATGCATGTGTCTGAGAAGCATTTCATGTTTTTTTTTTAGGATTGTGGAAAAGGGATATTATAGTGAACGAGATGCTGCAGATGCTGTCAAACAGATCTTGGAGGCAGTTGCTGTAAGTATGAAGTAACAGCAGTAGTGTAACTCTTGGTAATGTCTTCCTTCTACAGAGTCATGTTTAAGAAGTATATTTCAGTGAAAAACCATAAAATTTACAGAAAAACTGTATGAAATATTTACTAGAAAATGTTGAACGAATTTATATTTTCTGTTGATAACTCAGACTCTGAAAGATGCAGTCCTCATATGTAATGCTGTAAGTTTATAAAAATCATTTCCATTCTGTTATTATGAGTAAGATCAGACTTTGGTGCCTATGGTTGTTCTTTTCTCTCTCTGCATTTGTTGAGTTTTTCTCTTTATTGTTGTTTGTTGTTTAGTAAGGAAGTGGAAAAAGGTTCAAAAGACCTTAGAGCATAGAGATTGTTGATTCTTCTTTCAAGAAAAGAAATGAGTAAATTAGAATAAATTCTGACAATTTTTTGAAAGGGAGAAGTATGTTAACACTTTAAGCTGGAATAAAGCTTTATAAGTTGATGGAAACATGCACCCATATTTACAAAAAAAAATATGTAATTTTGAGTTCAATTGTATTGAATTAGTAGGGAAAGATTTGTCTAGATAAAACAGACTCAACTGGTGAAAATCTTCCCATATATTTAGTGGTGTCTAGTACATCCTTGGACACTTTGGTGATCCTTTTATTGAATCTAAAGCCAGTACAAATTTAAAACAAAAACTGTATTATTTTACCTATTCACAAATCTCTACAAAGCTTCAGTTTAGGAAGCAGGTTACTACATTCAAGTCAAACATTCTTTGAGAGAAGTTTTATAAAAATCAAATTTTCTCTGATTGCTGAAAAGAAGTGTTAACTTGGAGAAAAAAATTAAAGTGATTTTCCTTAGTGTTTCACAGGTAGAAAGAAGCAATTTAAAACTTGTGAGAAGTAGCTGACATTTATGAAATAGTTTATTGTCAGCTACATGGCTATAGAGAGCTATAAAAAATAAGACAGTTGGGAACTCTAAGTAATCATTGATATATCTCACATTTCTTCTGAATCGCACACTTTTAAGACTGTATCTATGCTGGTTTTTGAACCCACAGAAGTTGAAAACTTCAAGGTTCTTGGGAAATGTATTGCAAGCGTAATTATACCCCTTAGACAACAAACCTTAAATCCCTTCTCTTCACCCCTACTTCATCTCAATTCTTGCCCCAAATATTTCACACTATTTGTCTAACTGTAATCTTGCTGCTTCTGCTTTTTAGCTTTAAATAGCATTTTTGAAAGCTTTTACAGTGAATATGGAAGATGTTTCCCCTTTGGGTATGAATTCATTCAGTTAGTCTTTAAGTGCAGTCTTGAAGCCTTCTTGAGTATTCAGCTTCTTGAAATAAATTCCAGGTTGTCCCAAGTTAAACGGTCTAGTCAGTCTGGACATTTGGGAAGGGTCATCGTGTCCTCTGTCATAAAGCACAAGGCCAAAGCTTAAAGCCCTCTTTTCCATTTGCTTATAGAGATAACCAGGGACTATTTCATCTCCTCTGGTAGCTCACCGTTTCTGCCACCTCTAGTCCTTTCCGTGTTACCATTGATATCCTACTGTTCCTCTGTTTTCAAAAAAATCACTGTCGTTCTCTTTTATCCACCCCTGAAGCTGCCTTCTCTCTTTTGCTAACCACAGTTCTCTTGGGCATGTATTAATTTCAAAGCCATGAACTTGGAGCCTGGGGAAACTTGAAATATAGAGTGTACATGAATTTAACAAAATTAAAGGAAATGGTTGAAGAAATATTAAATATGTCTGCTATCTCAAAAAATAGATTCTTTTGTTCAAATTGTTTTAAGTATTATAGTGATGGGCATCAAGAGTTGCAAACAAAGCCATCTAACCCTTTAAGGTTATGGGACAAATATGGTATCTGAACATTGAAGAAAGAGAGGAAATGAACATGATCATAAGGCAGCAAAAAAGGATGAAATAGTGGAAGTTCCTTTTGTTAAATTTTTAAAATCTGTAATCTCTCCTAAAAAAAGAAATAAATTTAGCCTGTTAGAATTAAGATAAAGAATTAATGCTAGATATTGAAGAACTGGAAAGACAAAAGGGGAACACTAAGCTGATATATTGTAGAGGCAGCAGCTTCGAGACGCAGCCTCCTTTTGGACTCGAGAAACCCAATAAAGAGGTTGGATGATTAAAATTTAGAGGTTTAAAGGAGGTGCTCTGTAGTCCTGTGTGAAGGCTGACTGCCTGGCTGGGCTGGTACCTTGTTTCTGAGCTCAGAGGAGCTGCCCATGAAGCTGCTCCTCAGACCTTTGAGAAGAGTGTTCTAGCCAACCAATGCAGGCGTCACCGAAGAGGGGCCTGGGATTGGTTCTGAGAGCGCTGGACAGACTGGAAACAATGGCTGCTGTCCAAAGGATCTACCCCTGCAAGGGAAAAAGTGCTTCAATATGGATGGGACAGGCTCAGAAAGGGAGCAAGCGCCCTCCTCCTCTTCACGCCTCCACCGTCTCCCTGGTGGAGAGTGACTCTAACACAGAGTCGCACGGGAAGCCAGCGAGGAAGAGTGTGGCTGGTAAGTCAGTCTCAGCTTCACAAAGGACTGTAAAAGGCAGAGTTAAAGTTGAGAGACAATACGGTAATAAATGGTTCTGTAAGTTATTTGAAAACAAAATTCAATTCTCAACATTTCTGTTTCTATTCATAGACTCTTAAAGTTTTCATAGTCTTTACTAACGTGTGTGAAATGGTTCTAGAGGTCAATGAAATCAAACCAAATGTGGCAGCATTAAAAACTTACTACCTATGTTTATAAAGGGCAATGTATATGTTATCAACTTTACGTTGTTTGCCACGTTTAGGCCATCTTCCATCTGACCTCTAATTCCTTGTTGACAGATAAAGATGGGAAGGGCTAGAACCTCTTTCCTCATCCTCCCTTGCTGCCAAGGGTGTATGACCCAATCTTCACCAGTGGGTTCTGAGGGGCCATCTGTTCATGAACTATTGGGAAAGTTTTCCTTTAATAAAAGGAGAACCAAGGGAAGAAAGGTCTTTTCTCCTCTTCACTGTCATCTTGGAGTCTATCTGTGATGCTGGGAACTGCTGTTGCTGTCTTGTAATTATGAAGAGAAACGTAACTGTGTTGAAGAAGGCAGAGAATTCATTTGGAATTGTGTTTGATACCTCTCAGTATTTCTGCCATTGTAAGTTGTATGTCTTATTAGTTGAAGCAAAAGGTACTGAACTTGCTCTTGAGTAAACTTTTGAGCATATACTAATAATGGTTATATGTCAGAGCAAATTGCATAGTTTTCCATCCATCTAAACGTGACATGAAGGGCATACTCCCAGATGTAAAGATTCTGGTGCCACACTTTTCCAAAGACTGAATTTCTCTGAATGTCAAACACACACCAACATACCATGTGTATGTGTGCTCAGTCCTCAATCATGTCTGACTGTGCGACCCCATGGACTGCAGCCCACTAGGCTCCTCTGTCCATGGGATTTCCCAGGCAAGGATACTGGAGTGGGTTGCCATTTCCTTCTCCAGGGGATCTTCCTGACCCAGGAATTAAACCTGCATCTCCTGCATCGGCAGGCAGATTTTTTACCACTGCACCACGGGAAGCCCTCCACATACTGATAAATCAGGATTAAGTAAGATTCAAAGGGACAATGAGGTTTAAGGTTACTAACAATAAGCTCTTTCAGAATTCTCCACAGTTTATTGTGATCCACACAGTCAAAGGCTTTGGCATAGTCAATAAAGCAGAAATAGATGTTTTTCTGGAACTCTCTTGCTTTTTCGATAATCCAGTGGATATTGGCAATTTGATCTCTGGTTCCTCTGCCTTTTCTAAAACCAGCTTGAACATCTGGAAGTTCACGGTTCACATATTGCTGAAGCCTGGCTTGGAGAATTTTGAGCATTACTTTACTAGCATGTGAGATGAGTGCAATTGTGCGGTAGTTTGAGCATTCTTTGGCATTGCCTTTCTTTGGGGTTGGAATGAAAACTGACCTTTTCCAGTCCTGTGGCCACTGCTGAGTTTTCCAGATTTGCTGGCATATCAAGTGCAGCTCTTTCACAGCATCATCTTTCAGGATTTGAAATAGCTCAACTGGAATTCCATCACCTCCACTAGCTTTGTTCATAGTGATGCTTCCTAAGGCCCACTTGATTTCACACTCCAGGATGTCTGGCTCTAGGTGAGTGATCACACCATCGTGATTATCTGGGTCGTGAAGATCTTTTTTGTACAGTTCTTCTGTGTATTCTTGCCACCTCTTCTCAATATCTTCTGTTTCTGTTAGGTCCATACCAGTTCTGTCCTTTAGGTAACTTTTTTAAGATCACACAGCTAGATTGTAGCAGAATCAAGATTAGAACACAAAATAAAAATTGACTTCAGAGTTTATGTTCTTAATCCCTTTACCATCTACATTCTTCTAACATCTCCTGCTATAGATGAAGTTAGGCCCAAGGCCAGAGACACAGATGAGCAGACAAAGAAGCCTGAGCCCAGAAGGAGTTCAAGAGCTAACACTGAAATGTAACAAGTGAGATATATTGATTTTAAAGATCAGACAGCAGGGAAAAAGTCACACCTTTTTAAAAGACACAGGTGCATTGCAGCGGGTCAGTGCACCTGTTTATGTTTGCCTTTGCTTTCTTATTCTTGAATTCACTTCTTGAAAACTGCTTATTTGACATAATGAGAGAATCACTTCACATACTATCATTTAAAAATTAAGTCTGACTCAAATCAATTAAGAACATGTGCATATGCATGCTCCATTCTTTTTTGGACAGGAGTAGGTAGGAGTATGATAGCCCCAAAGGTAAAACTCGTCCACATGCAATCAACTCTGTCACTTTGTCTATATCCAGAAGGGTGTTGGTGTCAAAAGGTGAACATCCATTGATGTGAGGCAATAGTAAGAAATGGGGTAGCAGACTTGAATTCTTTGTAGCCAAACCCAATGTCCACTTAATTATTTTATTTCCTCACAAGTAGTTGCCCTTTTATATCAGTTTTGGGGCTCACAATACTGTGCAGCACTCATGGGCTGACCATCCAGACTGGGCTTGCCGGGCCTGCTGATGGCGGCACCGACTCAAACAGCAGCTCCCCTTGCTTTCACAGTGGAAATGTCTGCCTGCTCCTCCTCGGACATTCTGAGGAATGAGTCCTTTTTTCCCTCAAAGTCAGGTCAGACAACAGCTAGACTGAGAGAGCTCATCTTGGCAGAGCTCAGAGCTTCCTCCTTCCACTCATCCAGCTCTTCTAAACCCCGGGAAGGATGAGCAGGCAAAAAGGGATGAGCATGGTTTGTTATGACAATATAACCAAGGAAGTACAAATATGATTCTTTTTGCATTGTAGAATTTATTAAATAACTTACTAGATTTGCACATGATTAAAATCTTATTCTCTGTAAGTGCCAGAAACTGCACTTATATTCACATGGAATTTTCATGGAATGGGCAATGCATTGTGTTTGTATTGTGTCGCATTGATATTATTCTGGGTTTGATGTTAGATTTCTGCCTTAATATCACTTTAGGACTTTTAACTGTGAACCTCGTTATGTGAGTTCTAAAGAAATGTCATTTAAAAATTAAAAGCAGTGTATTTAATGTCATTTAAAGATCTAAGGTGGGAGGAGAAGGGGATGACAGAGGATGAGATGGTTGGATGGTATCACTGACTCAATGGACACGAGTTTGAGTAAACTCCGGGAGTTGGTGATGGACAAGGAGGCCTGGCGTGCTGCAGTACATGGGGTCGCAAAGAGTCGGACACAACTGAGCAACTGAACTGAACTGAACTGAACATAAATTGACAATACCAGCAATTTAAAGAATGTAGTGTTTAATGGAATGATAAACTTTTTGTATTTTTAATACCTGAATTGCTGAACTTACCAGAAAAGTCTTATACTCATATATGAAGAACTTGAAAATACATAGCAAATTATTTTTAAGTACTCTAATCCAGAGTAAAAAGATGAAAAGAAAGAAGAATCAGAGCAGAAATCAATGAAATTGACAACAGCAAATCAGTAGGAAAAAAAATCAATGAAACCAAAAACTAGTTATTTGAAAGAGTAATAAAATCAATAGCCTCTAGCCAGGCTAACTAAAAAAATAATAATAAGTGACAGGGGACACAAATTACTAATACCAGAAATGAAAGGGGACATCATCACAGAACCTATCAACATTAAAAGAATAGTAATAAGTACTATGAATAACTCTGTGCCAGCAAAGTTGATAACCTAAATGAAATAGACCAGTTCCTTGAAAGAAACAGTTTGCCAAAACTCAAGCAGGAAGAAGTAGACAATCTGAATAGGCCTATTTCTATTAAAGAAATTGGATAAACAAAGAGTAACTCTCCAAAAGAAAAGGCTCACTGGTAAATTCTACGTCACATTTAAGGAAGAAATTTTTACCAATTCGCTACAATATTTTTCAGAGGATAGAATCTAAGGGAACACTCCCTAACTCATTCTGTGAGGCAAGCACTGCCCTAACTTCAAATCCAGACCAAGGTATTATAAGGAAAGAAAACTGCAGACCACTGCCGCTTATGAAAGTAGAAAGAAAGATCTTCAACAAAATATTAGCAAATTAAATCCAACAATGTATAAAAATATTATACACCATGAAAAAGTGGGATTTATTCCAGGTATGCAAGACTGGAATGATTCACCATTTGAAAATCAGTTAATATAATTCATCACATCAACAAGCTAAATCATATTAAGAATTACAGAAAAAAATTCTGACAAAATACCACATCCATTCATGATTAAAAAAAAAGCTCTTAATAAACTTGGAATAGAAGAAGGGAAGTCCTTCAACTTGATAAAGAGTATCTACAGAAGACTTAAACACCATCCTGCTTAATGGTGAGAAACTCAAAGTTTTCCCTCTAAAATTAGAAGCAAATCAAGCATATCCAGCCTTATCTCTCCTTTTCAACATTGTACTGAAAGTTCCAGCTGATGCAATAAGACAAGTGGAAATAAAACATATATAGGTTGGAAAAGAAGACATAGATGATATGATTTTCTGTTTAGAAAATCAGAAGAATGAAAACTTGGACTACTTTTATTAAAAGATTTTATTATTTTTGAGCAGGTTTAGGTTCACAGCAAAATTGAGAGGAAAGTATAGAGTTCCCATATACTCCCTACCTCTACATGCATAACCTTCCCATTATCAACATCCCTCACCAGAATAGTACAGTTGTTACAACTGATTAACCTAAATTGACAAATCATAATCACTCAAAGTCCTTCATTTTCCCTACAGCTCACTCTCAGCGTTGTACATTCTGTGGATTTGGGAGACTGTATGGCGCATGTCTGTAATGATAGTATCACACAGAGAACTCTCACTGCCTGAGTCCTCCGTGCTCTACTTGTTAACCCCTCCCGTCTTACCCTATCCCCTGCCATACACTGAGCTTTTTACTTTTTTCATGTTTTTGCCTTTTCCAGAAAGTAAATAGCTGGAGTTATACAATAGTTCACCTTTTCAGATAGGTTTCTTTCACTTAATAATATGCATTTAAGGTAAACCCAACAATGGCCATAGGACTGGAAAAGGTCAGTTTTCATTCCAATCCCAAAGAAAGACAACGCCAAAGAATGTTCAAACTACCATACCATTACACCTATTTCACATGCTAGCAAGGTAATGCCCCAAATCCTTTAAGCTAAGCTTCAACAGCACATGAACCAAGAACTTCAGATGTACAAGCTGGATTTAGAAAAGGCAGAGAAACCAGAGATCAAATTGCCAACATCCATTGGATCATAGAAAAAACATGGGAATTTCAGAAAAACATCTACTTCTGCTTTATTGACTATGCCAAAGCCTTTGACTGTGTGGATTACAACAAAGTGTGGAAAATTCTTAAAGAGATGGGAGTAACAGAACACCTTGCCTGTCCTCTGAGAAACCTGTATGCAGGTCAGGAAGCAACAGAACTGGATTTGGAACCACGAACTGGTTCAAGATTGGGAAAGGAGTAAGTCAAGGCTGTGTATTGTCACCTGGGTTATTTAGCTATATGCAGGGTACGTAATGTGAATGATGGGCTGGGTGAATCACAAGCTGAAATCAAGATTGCTGGGAGAAATGTCAATAACCTCAGATAGGCAGATGATACCACCCTTATGGCAGAAAGTGAAGAGGAACTAAAATGCCTCCTGATGAAAGTGAAAGAGGAGAGGGAAAAGCTGGCTTAAAACTCAGCATTCAAAAGATGAAGATCATGGCATCCAGTCCCATCACTTCATGGCAAATAGATGGGGAAACAGTGGAAACAGTGACAGAGTTTCTTTTCTTGGGCTCCAAAATCACTGCGGACAGAAACTGAAGTCACGAAATTAAAAGACACTTGCTCCTGGAAGAAACTATGACAGACCTCAACAGGGTAGTAAAAACCAGAGACATCACTTTGCCAACAAAGGTCCATCTAGTCAAAGCTGTGGTTTTTCCGGTGGTCATGTATGGATGTGAGAGCTGGACCATGAAGAAGGCTATGAGCTGAAGAACTGACGCTTTTAAACTGTGGTGCTAGAGAAGACTCTTGAGAGTCCCTTTGACTACAAGGAGATTCAACCAGTCCATCCTAAAGGAGATCAGTCCTGGGTGTTCATTGGGAGGACTGATGCTGAAGCTGAAGCTCCAATACTCGGCCACCTGATGCGAAGAACTGACTCATTGGAAAAGACCCTGATGCTGGGAAAGAATGAGGGCAGGAGGAGAAGGGGATGACAGAGGATGAGATGGTTGGACGGCATCACCGACTCAATGGACATGAGTTTGAGCAAACTCTGGGAGATGGTGATGGACAGGGAGGCCTGGAGAACTGCAGTCCTGGGATCACAAAGAGTCTGACACGACTGAGCGACTGAACAACAAGTTTCCTCCATGTCTTTTCGTGACTTGATAGTTTAATTATTTTCAGTCCTTCATAGTGATCAATTTTCTAGATGTGCTAGTTTATTTATTCATTCACCTACTGAAGGATATCTTGGTTGCTTCCAAGTTTTGGCAGTTATAAATAAAGCTGCTATAAACATTCACATGAAAGTTTTTGTGTGGACATAAATTTTGAGCTTCTTCAGGTAAATATCAAGGACTGCGATTGCTAGTCCATACCTAGGTGACACTCGTGGTAAAGGATCCACCTGCTGACGCAGGAGCGCAAGAGACGGGTTCAGTCCCCGGGCCGGGAAGATCTCCTGGAGTAGGAAATGGCAACCTGCTCCAGTATCCTTGCCTGGAAAACTCGACGAACAGAGGAGCCTGGCGGGCTACAGTCCACGAGGTCACAGAGTCGGGCACGACTGAGGGGCTGAGCACACACGTGGTTACAGTATGTTTAGTTTTGTAAGGTGAGTCCACTTAAAGCTTAGAAGTGACTTCAGTATGCTGAAGCCTTCCGAGTTTTGATAAAATTTTATTTTCTTTAAAAGAAATATCATAGAACATAGTAGATCACTTTTATCTGTAAGAGATTTTATGATTGTCCTAAAGTATAGAGAATCTCTGAACAAGCAGTGTACGCAGATTAAATTGACTTATAGTTTTCTGCAGCATCAATCTGAAGTATTTTAATTACTAAACTGTTGTGACTATTTTTATTATTAAAAATAGTAAATATAATTCCTCCAATATAATTCCTCACATCAACTTTTTAGGCAGATTTATTAAGTGATGTGTTTGTATGATAGTTATACTTTTCATATATTTAGAGATTTTCTTAAATTTGTACATGTTCATTTTGCTTCAATAAAGTTTAAAAAGTTTGTATCATAAGTTATATAAACATGCAAATAGTAGAATATCATTTTATTTGGAAGGGAATACAGCCTATAATTGGAGAAGGCAATGGCACCCCACTCCAGTCCTCTTGCCTGGAAAATCCCGTGGACGGAAGAGCCTGGTAGGCTTCAGTCCATGGGGTCGCTGAGAGTTGGACACGACTGAGCGACTTCACTTTCACCTTTCACTTTCATGCATTGGAGAAGGAAATGGCAACCCACTCCAGTGTTCTTGCCTGGAGAATCCCAGGGATGGGGGAGCTCGGTGGGCTGCCATCTCTGGGGTCGCACAGAGTCAGACACGACTGAAGCGATGCAGCAGCAGCCTATAATAATTGAACTGTTTATGGATTTAAGAATTACCAAGATTATTTTCCAGTCAAGTATTATTGCCTTTCTTAAACTGTCTTACTTGTATCCTTTGTATCTCTACAGATTTGGGTCCATTTCATGTCTGTCAAAACTCTCAAGTACTCCCATGGGTCCACAAAATGAAAAATTCTTTCTAACCAAGAAAGAAGCGGAAATTATTTTTTTTTTTGCTAAAAGAAACCTCAGGAACTTATAGATGAAAACACTAGACATTTTTTAAATGTATTTTTCTTTGGCTGCACGGGCCCTTCATTGCTGTGTGAGGGCTTTCTCCAGCTGCAGAGAAGGGGGCTGCTCTCCAGGGCCGGTCCGCACGTGAGTGCAGCATTCGGGCCCCAGGACTTGCGCTTGGTGGCCCCGCGGTGTGGGCGACGACCTTAGTTCCCACACCAGGGACAGAACCCGTGTCCCCTGCGTTGGCGGGTGGACTCTCAGCCACTGGGCCACCAGGGGATCCCCAGTAGAAGTTTTAAATGGAGGATCTGATCAGTATTGAACTAGATGCAGGTTTTCTCCAATTATCATTCTTTCTTTCCTTAACAGCCTTGACTGCACTTATTGGTACATCAGTAGCAGTAATATGTTCAAAGTGATCTCACATGCTGAGCATAATTCCAGTTTTAGATATCAAGTGAAGTATTATTTTTTAAATGTTGAAAATGTCTGGAATAATGTTGACACTGTCCACTCACGGCAACATGGAATGAAAGGGAACTAATTTACACTTCTCCCTGAAAAAGAATATGTGTGTGTGTCTGTGTGTGTGTGTGTGTGCACGTGTGTGTGTGTTTCTCTGTGTGTGTCTGTGTGTGTGTCTCTGTGTGTGTTTCTCTGTGTGTGTCTGTGTGTGTGTCTCTGTGTGTGTGTCTCTGTGTGTGTCTGTATATGTGTCTGTATATGTGTCTGTATATGTGTCTGTGTGTGTCTCTGTGTGTCTGTGTGTGTGTGTCTCTGTGTCTCTGTGTTTGTGTGTCTATGTGTGTGTCTCTGTGTGTGTGTGTGTCTCTGTGTGTGTCGGTAACAAGGCTTCAGACACTGGATGTCAGGCCGCCCGGGTGACCCCCGAGGAGGGCTCTTGGGCGGCCCTGCAGGGAGGGAGAAAGCCCGAGGAGGCGGGCAGTCTCCCTGAGGCGAGGAGACAGAATGGAGTCTGGGAGGCCGAGACCAGAGTCCACCAAGCAGGTGCGGGGGGAAGGGTGGTCTCCGGGGAGCTGTAGATGGTCCCTCGTCGGATCTTCACCGATCAGACTGTGCGTGAGAAGGAGCAGGCCACGACCAGGACAAGAACCTCGGGTTAGAGGGAACCCTACTTGTAGCTCACACAAGAGCGGGAAGAGAAAACAAAATTAACAAGTTTAAAAGCAGACTGCAAAAGGATCAACCTATCCTCAAGTAGCGTGACTTAGCTGCACCCAGAACAAAGCTAAAAAAGATCGCAAATGCCTCTGTATTTGTCAAGCAACCAGCAGGACAATATCACAATATGCCTAGTAAAACCTTAGGAGAAATACATGCAGAAAGCGCCCCCAGAGTGAGACTGCGTGAAAGCAGGAGGAAATTCAGTCAATAGAAACAGACTTGCAAGTGACGCAGATGAGGGACTTCCCTGGGAGCCCAGTGGCTAAAAGTCTGCCTGGCAACAGTCCCCGCTCTAAAGGGACTTCTCTCTTACATTGATAAGCAAGCACATAATTGACTATGATAACAGTATGAGAGGTTGTAGGGCATGAAGAAAATGCTAAGGGGGGCAAAGAGAATATTCGTTTTATTTGTGGAATTAGAGGAAAATTTCAATCTGGAATGAAGTGTTCCTGGTGGTGTTGCTGTGGTAACAAATTACCCCCCATTCCTGGTGGTTTAAAACAACCATTTCATTCTGCTCATATATACTCTGGGTCAAGACTTCAGATAGGGCACAGGAGGAATGATAGGCCCCTGCATTCCGTAGTATCTCAAGACTCAAGGTTGGGGAGCTTGATAGCTAGAGGCAAGGATCACTTCAGGGTGCCTTCACCCTCCTGCTGACACTTGATGTCTGTCACCTGGACTCAGCCGGGGCAGTCAACGTGAACAGCCGGACTTGGCTTCTCCACATCGCCCAGTTTTCTTACGGCACTGAGGTCTTAGGATGATCAGACGTTTTACATGGCAGCGCGGGGATCTGAACAAGAGTCCCTAGCACGTCAGACAGGAGTTGCACCGACTTCTGTGGTCTAACCGCAGAGGCCACATGCTGTCACTGCCGCTGCCTTCCGGTGGCCACCGGTCAAGTCTCAAACCAGAGTCCAAGAGAGGAAACGAAGCCCTGCCTCTGGGTGGGGAGCAGCAGTGTTCTGGAAGAGCATTTGAGATGAGTGATACTGTGTCAGGAAGCTTTAGAGAACACACTTCGGCACATGAAAGATTCTTATGATTTGGGAACCAGATGAAAATGTATATGGCATGATTTAGGAGCAGTAAACAGCCATACAGCGAGAGCATGTCCCCGCATGATGCATAGCCAGAAACTGGGACAAACTTCAAGGGGCCTTTACTGTTCCTGTTGAGGACATTAGACTTTAATGTACAGGCATTCTGGAACCCTCAAATTGTTTATATTTTTAGGCTAGAGGATTGGTGTGAGTTAATCTTATATTTTAGAGAGATGACCTGGGTATGGGGCTGTTTGTATAGACGCAGATGTTAATAGTGTCAGTAGAGAATAGGAAGGATTATACTAAGTGGTGAGAATATAAGTGAAAATAAAGAGGAGATATGAGATATATTCTGGGGATAGAATTATGACTGATTGGTCAAGGCAAGGAACAGAAAAGAAGACATCAAAGGTGAAATAAACGAGAATGCCCAGAACCTGGCTGCTTTGTCTGGCACGTACTCCTCTGGCCCTGAGGTACTCTCCAGATGAAGGTCCCGGGATGCCCTCCGTCAAGGCCACGGATCTCACCGCCAGTCTGAACCATGCCTGTTGATCTGTAGCAGTGGTTACATTCTTCACTTCTCATACATTCTGTTGACAGTTCTGAAGGTGTCACAGAGTAGAGGTTGAGGATGAAAACAGTGGTGGTGTCAGGTCTCCAAAGCAAATATGACACATAAGTAGATTGTTTGCTTTGACGTTCTTACTTAAATTTATGTATATTGGTACTAAAATTTCTGAGCAAATGCATGCAGTTTAATTTTTCTTCCCAGTAAGAGAACTGTAGTCAGGATACCATTTTTTTTTTAATGACTGGTTTTTCTTTGTCCTGTTAGATTTTTAAAGAGATTCATGCTTCCTCTTACCAACTCCTGAGACATTATCAATTAACCACACGTAGCCCATCGAACACAGCATAGCTGTAATTAAACTAAATTACTATGCAGTAGCTTTCATTACACAATGACACAGTTTTTATTAGGACCATAGAGAGAGTTTAATTACATGTCTAGACACCCCCTGAATTCATGGCAGCGGTGTTATCTTTGTCTATTTAAAAGAGAATTTGAGCTTTTAGTGATTGCATTTTTTCAAAGACCAAATGGTAAGATACGTTCGGGAGTATTTTCTTTTTTCTTTTAATTCCACATTCTATTTCAATGCATATTTGATTTAAGAACCATTTTTACATCTGTGGATGTAAATGTTTCCCAAGAAAAGTGCACAGAATTTCACTTTGTCATATTTGATATGCGTTTCATTGCATCCAGCTTTCATTTTCAAATATGTCCCAGATCTCCTCTCTTACCTTATTAATGCATGAATCATGTACTGCAGTCTGAAGCATAGACACCTCATCATAATATTTCCAGCTTCTTCAAGCCTGTGAAGAAGCTCCGCTCTTTGCTGGAGGACGGCATGCCTTGACACGTACCCCACCTGCCCAGTCAGCCTCTCTGCACAAGATGCAGAGTTCACCTGTGTAGCGGCTCCCAAGACCCAGCTCGGCCAGAACGTGCAGACCTCTTCTCTCTCATTACAAAGGCGTGTCTGCAGCTTCCTTCTCCGTAATCGCAGATCATTTCTGGACCTTTTCCCAAGCTATTCATTGTCTCCTGAGTATCACCTCTTTTAATTGGTTAAACCATTTCCATTGTCTCCATTCCTAAAAGCTTCATCTTTCCTGAAATCTGACCATATACATCGGAAATAAGAGAATGGAATTATCACAGGCTTATCCTTCCTAAGCAATCTTAAAAGTTGCCTCACAAGATGCACTTGCTCTGACTTTGCATACAAGTACATTGTAGACACGGATGTGTTCGTAGATTACATGTACATTAGTTTAGTTTTCTTTATATTTTTCTATTCTGTTGGCATGTCTAAAGCAGAACACATCACTTTTTCCATCATTTTTTTGCCCCATAATTTATTATTAAGTGAACGACTTAATAATTGCTATTGATAACAATGATTTTTTGAAGTCTTCAGTGAATGTTTTAGACTTGGGGTTGAATCTAAGGAAAATGGTATAGGTAAAATGATATTTCCACCATAAATAGACTAACTAGACTGTTAGGCTAAATAGGCTAAATAGACTGTTCCTAGAAATATGTACTTAATAGGACTTTTATAACATACACATATATAAATAGACATGAAATTAATTTCAACCTGTTAAAAGCACCCATGTTTCCCAGTCTGATCCTGTACACCGGGAGGCTCATATCAAAGTCAGAAATAAGGATTGGAGTCTGACTGTTCTTCATGACCTCTTCTCCTATCACCTACTCTTAATATGACACCGCAGGTTTGTCTACCCAAATGCCATTCATAATTACCCTCTCTAGAAAAGCATTCTACTTTCTTTCCCCATGACATTGCCACTCCAGCAGGCATTTTCCAGCAAAGCTTTGCTTTATCCAAATACTTCAAGCCACACCTGTAATCTAATAACAGGGTTCGTGTCGGAACCATCCTCCAGGGTCAGCAGCAGGTCTGGTCCTCAGGCCCACCCCTGGAGTCCAGGGGGCTCCTTCATTTGCAGACAGAGGTCTTTGGGCTTGCTCACTCTTCACTAGTGTGTCATTGTGGCCAGGCAACTCAGTTCCATTTTATTACAGTGGCCAGTACAGTGTATGAATGTTTTAGACATGAAGGAAACTGAAGGGAAAACTAACAGATGAATTTTCAAGTGTCTTTCCCCAAAATCCCCTGAGGGTTATGTTGTACTGCATACTCAGGTAAACTTCAAAGGATATGAAGAAATTAATTCAGCCATATCAACTTTATACTGCTACAAAAGAAAAAAATATGTAATTATTCAAAATGTCATTTTGAAGATGAAACCCTTCTTTCTGATCTTATAGTTAAAATATTCTTACTGGATTTTGGCTTTTCTCTAAAAGTGATGCTGTAAATCTCATTTATGTAACTGATACTCACTGAGAACCTCTGAAGTGACTAAGAATTATTATCCAGTAAGTATAGTATGTTTCATAAACACATAGACACCTTACTTAAGCTAAATGTATCAAAGTGATGTTGCTATGGAAATATATCACTATAATGTAAGCAGAAGAATTTAAACTTCTGACCTTAATAATGGCAAATGAATAAAAGGTGCAGGTTACCATCATTCTTGTATATGTAACTGTAAGTTCTTGACTGAAAAGGAAAATAACATGCATGTCTGTAGGAAACTTGATTTATTTATTGTGCACTTGTTCATTCAAAAGTAATGACTGAGCGCACATTTAGCACAGGCACTGCACAGAACACTAGGTATCTGGGGATCCAGGGGAAAATGTCCTCCTCTTCGTGTAGTTTTCAGTCTATCGAGGGAGATGTTCCTTAACATAAAGCTTGCAGAGAAACAGACATGATATAAAGAAAAACAGAAAGCATTGTGAGAGCATATAAGAGCGTGTGTGCGTAAGTTCAGTTCAGTTCAGTCGCTCGGTCGTGTCCGACTCTTTGCAACCCCATGAATTGCAGCACGCCAGGCCTCCCTATCCATCACCAACTCCTGGAGTTTACCCAAACCCATGTCCATCAAGTCAGTGATGCCATCCAACCATCTCATCCTCTGTTGTCCCCTTCTCCTCCCGCCCCCAATCCTACCCAGCATCAGGGTCTTTTCCAATGAGTCAACCCTTCGCATGAGGTGGCCAAAGTATTGGAGTTTCAGCTTCAACATCAGTCCTTCCAATGAACACCCAGGATTGATCTCCTTTAGGATGGATTGATTGGATCTCCTTGCAGTCCAAGGGACTCTCAAGAGTCTTCTCCAACACCACAGTTTAAAAGCATCAATTCTGCAGCGCTCAGCTTTCTTCACTGTCCAACTCTCACATCCATACATGACCACTGGAAAAACCATAGCCTTGACTAGGTGGACTTTTTTGGCAAAGTAATGTCTCTGCTTTTAAATATGCTATCTAGGTTGGCCATAACCTTCCTTCCAAGGAGTAAGCGTCTTTTAATTTCATGGCTGCAATCACCATCAGCAGTGATTCTGGAGCCAAAAAAATAAAGTCTGACACTGTTTCCACTGTTTCCCCATCAATTTCCCATGAAGTGATGGGACCAGATGCCATAATCTTAGTTTTCTGAACGTTGAGCTTTAAGCCAACTTTTTCACTCTCCTCTTTCACCTTCATCAAGAGGCTCTTTAGTTCTTCACTTTCTGCCATAAGGGTGTGTCATCTGCATATTTGAGGTTATTGATATTTCCCCCAGCAATCTTGATTCCAGCTTGTGTTTCTTCCAGCCCAGCGTTTCTCATGATGTACTCTGCATATAAGTTAAATAAGCAGGGTGACAATATACAGCCTTGACGTACTCCTTTTCCCATTTGGAACCAGTCTGTTGTTCCATATCCAGTTCTAACTGTTGCTTCCTGACCTGCATACAGGTTTCTCAAGAGACAGGTCAGATGGTCTGGTATTCCCATCTCTTTCAGAATTTTCCACAGTTTATTGTGATCCACACAGTCAAAGGCTTTGGCATAGTCAATAAAGCAGAAACAGATGTTTTTCTGGAACTCTCTTGCTTTTTCGATGATCCAGCAGATATTGGCAATTTGATCTCTGGTTCCTCTGCCTTTTCTAAAACCAGCTTGAACATACGGAAGTTCACGGTTCACTTATTGCTGAAGCATGGCTTGGAGAATTTTGAGCATTACTTTACTAGCATGTGAGATGAGTGCAATTGTGCGGTAGTTTGAGTATTCTTTGGCATTGCCTTTCTTTGGGATTGGAATGAAAACTGACCTTTTCCAGTCCTGTGGCCACTACTGAGTTTTCCAAATTTGCTGGCATATCGAGTGCAGCACTTTCACAGCATCATGTTTCAGGATTTGAAATAGCTCAACTGGAATTCCATCACCTCCACTAGCTTTGTTTGTAGTGATGCTTTCTAAGGCCCACTTGACTTCACATTCCAGGATGTCTGGCTCTAGGTGAGTGGTCACACTATCGTGATTATCTGGGTCGTGAAGATCTTTTTTGTACAGTTCTTCTGTGTATTCTTGCCACCTCTTCTTAATATCTTCTGCTTCTGTTAGGTCCATACCATTTCTGTCCTTTATCGAGCCTATCTTTGCATGAAATGTTCCTTTGGTATCTCTAATTTTCTTGACGAGATAAGAGAGCATGTTAATCTGGAAGGACAGGTACAACCTCCCCGAGGAGCTGACTTATAGTTGAGGATGAGGATGAGGAGAGCTGGCCTAGTCTAGAGATGGTTCTGTGCTGAAAGTGGGACCAGCCGGACAGTGGGGAAAAGAGGACAGTGGTGAGGCGCTGCCGGGGTGGGCTGCGGGGAGGGGCGGGAGGACCTGCAGTAGCCCCCCAAGACTGCACAGAGGGGGGCACGAGCAAACAGCAGACTTGGAGGCGCAGCGGCCTGTCCATGGCGGTGTGATTAGTCATAGATGCTCTTTGTGTGATGACTGGGAGAAACATAGTGAGAAGGTTCCAGATCCTAACTGCTGCAAACTTTGTGCCTTTTCTAATGTCTGAACATTCTTGCTATAAACTATGAACACATATATAGCAATTTCAGTCCTTGTTTTACTTAGACTTGTTTCAACAGTGAAGAAGGCTAATATGTAACATATTCAGTCTCTCTGTAATGTATATTTCATCTTCCTGGGAAGAGAAGTTATAGTAAATTAAATGAAAAATAAAGCTATTAAAGTGGAAAAAGAATTTTTTAAAAAGCAAGGAGAGGGAGAAGTAAATAGTGTGAATTAGGCTAGTCAGTGCAACTGAAGCTTGTCACCGAGCTGCTTGGCAGCCAAAACTGAAGGAAATGGAATGAAAAAGAAAGCAAGTGTTTTCTGATCAAAGTATCCTTTGATACTTCAGAAAAGAGCAAGTATTCCAAATCTCAAAGGATTTCTAAATGTATTTTATAAGAGACATAAAAGAACAATGATAGAGTCCCAATAACTACTGTTTATGAAGTAGAATATCTACTCCATGCTAAGGATCTCTCACTACAGCCTGCAGAGTGGACACTGCAGGTGAGAAAACTGAGATTTAGAGAGTTGGCAAATTGTTTAAAGTCACACAGATAATAAATAGTATACTTGGCATATATGGCCCCAGAGCACCTCTCATGATGTTACTCCTTAATAACCATTTCAAAGGCAATATCTCAAAACTTTATACGCCTTATTTCTTGTATTACCCTTGATCAAAACCAACAGCGTGATACTGAAACAGAATTCAGCTAAGATATGCCTTTGGTACCAAGGCATTAAATTTATTCTTATAAGATCCTTAAAAAGTATTTGTTTCCTATTTTGATTAGTCTGCAGATAAAATTATACTTGTCATTTAATGCTTTCTTTCTAAAAAGAGAATGCACTTTCCAAAAATTGAGCCAGTAAACTAGTTGTGTGCTTCTCTGCCTCTAAGGCTGTTTCTCCTCCTCCTCCTTTTTATTCCACAGTTTTGATTAAATTCATACACATCTGCTTATTTGCTCTTCCAGTTTCTTTATTAAAAGTCACTGTTATTCAAGATAAACTTCAGTAATTAGGTGCTACAATTTTTGTCAGATTCATTATTTCTTCCAATTAAATTGTTGGATTTATATAGAAGACATTGTAGGTCTTCTCCCAAACTGTCGTTCAGATTTTCAATATGTTTCCTTGCTTGTCCTTGATTAACTTAAATTGTTATTATCTTTAACACTTGGTTTATTCTAGAATGGGCTTCCCTGATGGCTTATTCTAGAATATCCAATAATCCTATTTTTTAGTTTTTCTAATCCTCTTGTCCGTTTACGTTGAATCTCCATTATTTAAATAATCTGCAGCTAAGATTGACAATACTTTGATAAGGTCTGTTTCTTTGTGCTTAGATATTTCTTAATCAGTTGTATGTCATTCATATGATATGGTAAAATGTCTTGATGCATTTTCCTATGAGTACACAATTTTGAGAAGCATTTTTCACCCTTAATATCCTTTTCTTCCCCACTTCTCCATGTGCAGTGATCTCGATGTATCAAAATAAGATAGGATTTGCTGAGATTAGAAGTGTAAGTTTTATTTAAAACCTAGCTTGAAAATAGGGGGCAGTGTTCCTGTTATTCAGCTCTTTGTTGCTGTTGTTCAGTCGCTCAGTCGTGTCTGACTCTTCGCGACCCTGTGAACTGCAGCACGCCGGGCTTCCCTAGCCTTCACTGTCTTCTGGAACTTGCTCAAACTCATGTCTGTTGAGTCGGTGATGCATCCAACCATCTCATCCTCTGTCGTCCCCTTCTCCTCCCGCCTTCAATCTTTCCAGCATCAGGGTCTTTTCCAGTGAGTCAGTTCTTTGCATCAGGTGGCCAAAGGATTGGAGCTTCAGCTTCAGCATCAGTCCTTCCAACAAATATTCAGGGTTGGCTTTTATGACTTCTGATGCTATGAGACAGAATTTTTCAAAGATATCTTTTGAGGGTCACTGAAACCCCTTTCAGAGGGTCTGTGAAGTCAAAACCATTTCATCATGATATGAAAGCATTTCTCCTTACTTTCCAGTAGTCATGTATGAATGTGAGAGTTGAACCATAAAGAAAGCTGAGCACCAAAGAATTGATGCTTTCAAACTGTGATGCTGGAGAAGACTTTTGAGAGTCCCTTGGACTGCGAGGAGATCCAGCCAGTCCGTCCTAAAGGAGATCAACCCTGAATATTCACTGGAAGGACTGATGCTGAAACTGAAGCTCCAATAGTTTGGTCAAGAGCCAACTCATTGGAAAAGACCCTGATGCTGGGAAAGATTGGGGGCAGGAAGAGAAGGGGGCGACAGAGGAGGAGATGGCTGGATGCATCACCGGCTCAGTAGACATGAGGTTGAGCAGGCTCTGGGGGATCGTGAAGGACAGGGAGGCCTGGCGTGCTGCAGCCCATGGGGTCACAGAAAGCCAGACACAGCGTGGGGACTGAACAGCAACAGCATGGCCTGTGACTTGACGACAGAGAAAGAAGTACAGATGAGAACCCAGCTGTTTCCTGTTAAACCAGAAATGAGAGAAATTTGTAAACCTTTACAACAGTGGTATAGTACTCACTCGTTTCTTATCTTAGAAAATAGTTATTTATATTTTAAAATGTGTATATTGTCATGAGTTTATTGTTTTATTTTTAAATTAAAAGTAATTTTTTGATTTCTCAGTTTTAACTGCTTGCAGAGTAACTAAATGTTAGGTAGAGCTCACATAAACAAAAGCTCTTTGAGATTCTTAAAATTGTAGCTGTGAAGAAGTTCTGAGGTCGGAACATCTGAGAACCGGTGCTCTAGAAGAGCGGCCGCTTCCAAAGACTGTGTCTTCTTGGGGGAGGCAGAAGATCATCCTCCGTGTTTGCCTTCTTCCTGGCTTCCCAACTGGAAACAATGTAAAGGGTAGAAGTACTAACTGCTGATCAAAGGCAAGCAGTGGGTCTAAGCGAAAATAAAATTGCCATTTTGTCAATAAAGTCTCCCACATGTGTGGATGATTGTATCATGAGTGTTAGTAGTCTTTCTACACCAAGTCACTTACAGCAAATGATCCTTGCCTCTGTCTTTAAAAGTCGGGATCAGGACTGTGAGCATTCATCCCGTTACTTTCTTTTCAGTTTGTTCCTCTGGTAGTGCGTGACTTCTAAATCTAATATTTTTTATAAAACTTTTCTTCTCTTACCTGTCTAGCTCTCCTTTTGGAGTGCCAAATGATGTTTTGTTTGTCTTGTCTTGCTTTTTTTAAAATTTGCACTTAAAACACATAGCCACCATTTTTGTTGAAGAAAGCCAGGACAACGTTTAGTGAGAATCTTTGTATAGTTAGCGTTTTGCTCAACCAGCACGTGTCCCTGCGTCTCATTTGTTGTACCGTGTTGCTATTTTCCGTGTTGTTTTCTTCCCCAAGCTATGGAGCTTCTAAACTGGGTTAGAAAATCAATATTTTCTATTGATCTGTGCAATTCTTAGATATGTTCCAAAGCTGTTGTACGAGATACTCATATCTTTGCCTTTCACACTCTAGATATACAAGACACAGTGTGCTTCTCCTCAGGGATACGGTGTTTTCTTCCAGGGTATGATTTGAGGCTGAATGTGGTCCTCTATCACTCTCATTCCTCCTCCCACTCTTACTAAATACCTTGTCTCTCCTCCATTATCCTCCTCTGTTCTCCTCATTTTTATTTCCATCTCATCCCCACAGTACACAGTCAAGCAATAAGTGGTTCTTGAGCTCCTGCTTGGGAATCCTGCACGGGCGGATTCCCAGATCTGAACCCAGCACATCCAGTTGTGACCTTGTAAGGATCCCTCACCCTCTTTATCCTTCAGTTTTCTCATTTGCAGAACAAAAATTATGTGACTTACATCATAAGCTGCTGTGAAGTTTAAGTAAGCTAAGAGATCTGAAGGGGTTTATAATGGTGCTTGGAATGTATGCTAAGTGATTAGGACACAAATGGCAGTATTGCTGTTGTTCAGTCACTCAGTCGTATCCAACTCTGCGACCCCATGAACTGCAGCACTCCAGGCCTCCCTGTCCATCACCAACTCCCGGAGTCTGCTCAAACTCACGTCCATTGAGTTTCTGATGCCACCCAACCATCTCATCCTCTGTCGTCCCCTTCTCCTCCCGCCTTCATTCTTTCCCAGCATCAGGGTCTTTTCCAATGAGTCAGTTCTTTGCATCAGGTGGCCAAGGTATTGGAGCTTCAGCCAATATTGAAGTATTAGCTACCTGATATCGATCTAGTGTAAGAGTGAGCTAGACCTGGTTAGACATGTGCAAAAGCAAAACCTTATTTTTTCTCACTGTTGTTCTGACAGATTAACTCTGTAAATCCATTCTTCTCCTCAGTGAATAAAATTTCAGGCCATGCCCCAATTTTTCCAGTCCCTTTTGGATAGGAAAAGACCAAAATTTTATTTTTTCCTTTTTTGATTGAAGTATAGTTGATTTACAATGTTGTGTTGCTTTCTGCTGTCTGGCAAAGTGGTTCAGAATATAGAAAAATGGTTCTTCTTCATATTCTTTTCCACTGTTGTTTTCCCCAGGATGCTGGATGCAGCTCCCTGCACTGCGGGGTAGGGCCTTGCCTGCCCTTCCATGTGTAACACTTCGCATCTGCTGCTCCCAACTCCTGGTCCGTCCCTCACCCCCTCCCTGACAGTCACAAGCCTTTTCTCTCTGTGAGTTTGTGTCTAATTCCTGCATAAGCTCATCTGTGTCATAGTCTAGATTCCACAAATAAGTGATAGCTTATGGTATTTGTGTTCGTCTTTCCGACTTACTTCACTTAGTGTGATAGTCTCTAGTTCCATCCATGTTGCTGCAGGTGGCCTTGTTGTGTTGTTTAATGTCTCAGTAGTATTGCTGTGTGTGTGTGTGCACCTTCCTATCCATCTGTCTGTTAATGGACATTCAGGTTGTTTCCATGAGGTGGCTGTTGTGCTATGAACATGGGGTGGAGGTATCATGTTTTATTATAGTTTTGTCCAGATATATGCCCAGGAATAGATTGCAGATCGTATGGTCATTCCAGTTTTAGTTTTTGAGGAACCTTTGTCCTGTTTTCCGTAGTAGGTACACCAGTTTACATTCCCACCAGCAGTGTAAGAGGGTTCCCTTTTCTCCACACCCTCCTCAGCATTTGTCATTTGTAGATATTTTAATGGCAGCCATTCTGACTGGTGTGAAGTGGGATGTTATTGTCGTTTTCAGTTGCAGTTCTCTAATAATTAGTGATACTGAGCATCTTTTCAAGAAAAGACCAAAATTTTAGACTCACCCAGTTTTAAACTTCTTGCCTCCCCACCTTGGGGTCTGTAATTCATAAACATAGTGGTGGGAATTCCTGTGGTTTCTGCTTTTCTCCTTCCTCTTTTCCAACCAGCTAGATGGTGATTGTGGTTCTTCCAGGATTGGGCTGTGAAGGCGATGATAAGGAGCAGGATAGGAAGTGGGGGATTAAAACTTGGTCTTCCCTGGGCTGGTACTGGTGAGCTGGTACAGTGACCTCTGGTTGTGGCAGGTTACAAATGCCTGTTGGTCTTCCCCTGTGGGACGCCTTTGATAGCTCTGCAGGACTCTTTGCAGGACAGTTCTCTCACTCTGGGCGATCTGAGTGGCCCTTCAGCTGCCCGCTGTCACCGCCCTCGGTTCTGCTTTCTGTGATGCCGAGACGAGGCGGAGACACTCCAGCAGGAGGGCCTCCTCGGGGGCCCCGTGTCCGGTGCCCTTCGGCACAGTCCACTCCAGGTCCGTGAGAAACGTGCCTCTCTTTCCAGCCGTCGGGGGGGCAGCTGAGGCTCACCGAGACCCTGTCCCCTCGGTCACCTGCTCCAGCGAGTTTCCAGTTTTTCGTGAGTGAGCCAGGGATCCGTCCCAGTTTCCTCAGACCACTAGGTGACACACGTCATGTGACCGCGCAGCTTTTTATCCCCTTTTGCTTGGCTCGAGTGTAAGAAAGGAGGGCCTCCTCCCCTCCTCTACGCTACAGCGCCTTGGCGACGTTTTCTCTCAACGTAACAGAAAGACAGGCACAGGATTTGAATGGGCAATTTATAAAAAGGAAAGTGTATAAAGACAAGCTAGACTGTACCAGGAAACAGAGAAAGAGAAAGTAAACCAAACTTAAGATATAACTTTTATGTTCCAGCTCAGCAGAAGTTAACAATATAAATTTCGTATTTAGATATTAGGGAACGCGCACTTACACTGTTTATGTGAGAAGTGTTGTTGGAGTCTTTTAGGAAAGCGATTTGCAGTACGTATTAAAGGTAAAAATCCGTATACCTTCTGACCACACCAGACCTGCTTTCAGGTATCCATCCTAGAGAATATCAGCAAAAATGCTCACATTTCCAAGTATTGAAGGTTTATTACTGCATTATTTGTATTTTAAAAAACTTGAAGGTCCATCAAAGTGGAAATAGCAAAATAAAAAGTGATATATCCAACAAAAAATGAATACAAGGGTTAAATAAAATAAATTGTGGTGACATATGGGAAAGATTTTTAAAACATGTTAAAAAAATAAAAGCAGTGTGAAAATTTTTATTAGTGATACATTTATGTAAGAAAATGGAAAAATCAGGTATATTTCTTTGTATGCATGTACTCATATTTGTAAATGCATAGAGAAAAATTCAGACCATTTCAACCTGATGAATGATTGGTTTTGGAGAGGGTGTAGACTTCCCTTGGAGGAGAAGCAGGGTCAGGTAGAACTTTACATTCACAACAAGAATGTGCCACATATGTGATTACACATGATTTACAAAAGAATTTAAAATATGATAAAACAAATGTTAAAGGTAATCTTTAAGATAATATCGATGATAGCTGGATATACTAATCCTCAAAGAGCCTATGAGAGCATTTATTGTCATTAAACAATATTTATCATATTAAAGGTGGTTCTCTACAGTAATTACTCACGTCTAAATGTCTGTTCAAACAATAATTATGAAGTCTTTGCTATGGTTGTGAGCTTCTAAGATGACACATAGAATTATGTCTTTCAGATAATAAATCAGACAAATTTCAACACAGGGCATGTTGACTTTATTATTTATAATAATAATTAGCCAATTTGAGCTGATATGATAATATGCATATGAGAACTGTAACTAATATTTTCCGAGAAGTAAATATTTGTGGCAATCACTTCTATATAATTTAAATTGCATTTCATTTTTAGGAAACTGTATAAGCTATTCTCAAATGACATATAATTTAAAACGCATTCACCTTTATGGTGTTTATTTTTAAATTTTAATATGTCTGTGTTTGAATTATATAACTTAGTAAAGATTATTATAATTCTGGAAAGGTTAAATATAAACGTTGGCCCCATAAATATAATTACACGACTGTTACTTCATTATTGTCCATATTTAGTACCTACACGAAAATGGGATTGTCCATCGTGATCTCAAACCAGAGAATCTTCTCTATGCAACTCCAGCACCAGATGCGCCACTCAAAATTGGTAAGGGTATTTCCTGATGTCTTATTATTATCCCTGTTCCCAAAGCAGAAGAAATTTATTCTGTGGAATTTGTAAATATTGCTGTATCCAGTTTTGTCTCCATTCAGTTTCCTCAAATAATGAAGTCTGTAAAGGAATAATACATTGTTTTGGAAGTCCCTACTCTTTCCTAGAATATTAACTTGAATTAATGTGTGCACGGTGGTACTTTATAGCTGAACATACAAAGGAACCACAGCCCTTGGAAAAGACAGGGACTTCAGGGGGTGACCTTATATTTTGAAGATAAGTTTATTATAGAAGAAAATGATAGATTATGTAACACTTCTTTTTGGCTATCAACTTTTATCACAAGTTAGTTGGAGCTTAATTTTAGATAATGAAGAACTTTGACACAAAATCGTTAGAACATATCAGTGTCCTTTGGCTCTGAGACATTTGTTTATATGAACAGAGATAAATTGAGATCTGTATTTCACAACGTGCACTCCACAGAACGCCGGTTCTCAGTGAACAAGGGTGAATGATCCCCTTGGGGGGATGACGTGTGGAGGTGCTCGGTTTGGTCAAGTAAGTCAGGGAACACTGAGTCACAGCTAAGCAAGGCTTTATTTCTGCAGGGCTTTCAGGAAGTTAGAAGTGCTAATGTGTGGACTTGACATCTAAATTAAGTGTCTGTAAGGCTCTTCCCAAACCTTATGTGACTCTGGAAACCTTGATTTGTATTTTTTTTTCCCCAATAAGAACTTGAAGAACTACAGAGATGATTTGGAAGTTCTGATCTACCCAGAGAGATCAGTAAATCAGCATTTTAGAAAAAAATGTATATTAAATTTTACTTTCCTTGTCCCATACAAAGTAAATCTTTGTTTACAAAAATAATTATAAAATTTATTTTAGATGAAATCTCCTTTGGAGAATCGGTTCTAAATCCTCCGAAGGGCACTGCTCTTTTGGCACTGTCCTTTATAATGCTCATCTGATGAGTTCACTGCATTTATGTTAAGATTTTTGAAAATTAAGTTGTACATATCACGGGAAAGCTCAGATAACATAATGTGCTTTATGAACGCAAGAACCTAAAGGAAAAATGCTGATGTCCTGCTGGGCCGCCGGCCTGTTCTCTCGGCCACTCCTGAAAGGCAGGGGCAGCAGGGAGGCTTCCGTTTTAACAGCACTTTCAAAGATTTTATCCTTAAAGAGATTTCTTTAAATGGATGGATGGTTACTAATTTAGCCGGGAGAGCCTTCCTTTCTGAAGGACTTCCTGCTGCTTTTTCTGATAAGGATCAGCACCTCCATGGAAATGTGGGTTTATCTTTGAAGTCTAAAATGGCATCAATTCTGCACCTGCCTCTCTTGAAGAATGCTCTTGAACTGTTTCCTCATGTTTCCTGGGTGAGAGAGATGTAGCCCAGCAAATAGAGTATAATGATAGCATCTTTTGATCATGTTTTATCTAGGTAATATTCTGAGAAATAAATAAAAAGGATTTTTGCACAAAGTTACATGTTCCTCATATGAGAGTAAATTCTTATCCATCAAATACACTAAAGAATGAAACTATTTTGAAGCAGAATAAACCTTTGATATTTCTGTTCATTTTCTTGACATTTATGAAAGCCTAATTTTTTATTCTGACTTGTTAGATGGATTAAAGTTCTGGTTTTATTAGTAATTCTATGCTGTTCTTTAGTTAGTTTCAAATCTTAGAATTAACATTATATAAAATATATCCATTGCATCTATTATTTCCAGAAGAAATAGCTTATTTACTAAAAGCTAGTAATTACAGAGAAAACATAAAATATATATTGAAGTCATGGGGTAAATTTTTTTCCAATTTAAGGCCAGACTTAAATTATTATTTAGTTTTTTTAGTTTACTCTCCCAAGTGACTGTCCTCTATATCCACTCCAGTATCAAATACAAAAACAAACAAGTTTTGCTTTGAATAATAAAATAGTAATCTATCATCTTATAAAAGCTGAGAAAATACTCATTTCATTAATTTTTTTCTTGTCTTCTTAGCTGATTTTGGACTCTCCAAAATCGTGGAACATCAGGTACTCATGAAGACAGTATGTGGGACCCCAGGGTACTGCGGTAGGTCCTTTGACACTGAATTTTACTTGTATTGTATTCAAAGACCTAATATCTCTATTTGAGGCATAATTTGATATGAGTCTCCATGAGGAAGGCATTTATAAATGACACTCAGACTACCTCTTGTTCTGCATGAGGGGTTCAATGATGTTGATTTTAGGGCACCCCTGCAGGACAGGAGGGAGGGGGGAGCCAGGAGAAGGAACAAGATCTGTGCGCCTGCCTTTCAGGGAGCAGCTGCTCTTATCCCCACTCAGGAGTAGAAACAGAGTCTCCAGGGAAAAGGACAGGGAAATAGCTTTGTGATTGGGATTAAAGGCCATGAACCCTTTGTCACTTCACTGACTTGCTTTTTGTTAGGAAGATGTGTGAGGAGACGTGTCATTCATTCTGATGGTGTGCAGGACTGCAGGGAGAGAGGGTGGCCCCTAGTTCTCATTGATGGCCCTGGTCTAGCCTCACTAGGAGAAGCGCTGTTGGTGGGGTTTCCCAGCCAGAGTTCCCGGAGATGACACAGTCCTCGCATCCTTGCCCATCCTGCCAGCATCCCGGAATGGGCTGAAGGCACCCTGGGTACAGTCCACAGCCCTAAGACAGAACAATAGCGTTTGATCCAAGACAGCATGAAGCTCGCCCCTCCTTTTTTTTCTTGATGACTCTCTTAATCTGGCAACAACCTAAAAGCCAATAAAGCTTGTAAAAATTATCAAGAATTTCTGAAGTTTTTCTAACTCATGAATACATCACAAATTAATTAAAATCTGTACTACAAAGAAAAGAGACAAGATTTCAAGTTACCAGTCATAAAACTAGCTATCATTTTCTCTTAGGACTGTCGTCTTTTTATACAAATCTTCCTTCACTTACTCATATGTTCAGCAAAATCACCTGCTGTATTCAAGTCAATGCTTGGCACCAGGAAGATGCATTTTCTCGCCCCCTCTGCCACCCCTATGGGCTCAGAATCTGTAGGGGAACAGATGTGAAACCAAACACGTATACCTCGAGGAATGCCGTGTTATGCTCGTGGAAAGGCCATTGTGGAAAGCTAGGAGAAGGGCGGTTTCAGCGTTATCTGTCTTATTCTTCTATGGGATTTGTATTTGTTAGTCACTTCATCTCATAAGTAGACACATAAGAACTCCATTACTGACTCATTTTCACAACTTTTGAATTTGCAGAAATCAGACTGGGGCAGTGCACTGAGAAAGCCCCTGAAGGAAATGCGTGATTAAATGCACAGGATGTTAGTGCTGGAAGGGACTTCAGTGCTCAGCTAGCAGCATGCTCATGTTACTGAGGTCACGAGAGCATGACTTCCTCAAGATTCCAACTCTAGTTACTAGAGGATCAGGGATGAGAAACAACAGAATTATGGAAGGAGGAGGAGCTAACCCACTCCAGTGCTCTTGCTGGGGTAATCCCATGGACAGAGGAGTCTGGGAGGCTGTAGTCCATGGGGTCGCCAAGAGTCAGACACAGCTGAGCACACGCATCACACTAATCAAAAAAGCAACATAGGAAAATCAATATAGTTTCCCTTCATAGCAATATATATCATTTACAGCTTTCAGTTTAAAATGTTCTCTATTTTAATTTTTGAAACCTCAGAAGTATTGGTCATTGTAAGAAGTGAAAATCTGAACATTGTTACTCGGCCGCTCAGTCATGTCTGACTCTCTGCCACCCTATGGACAGCAGCACAGAAAGACAGGAAATGTCCCTCGTTACCTCCCGGGGCTCGCTCAAACCCATGTCCGTCGAGTCGGAGATGCCATCCAACCATCTCATCCTCTGCCACCCCCTTCTCCTCCTGCTCTCAATCTTTCCTGGCATCAGGGTCTTTTCCAGTGAGTCAGTTCCTCACATCAGGTATCCAAAGTATTGGAGCTTCAGTTTCAGCATCAGTTCTTCCAGTGAATATTCAGGATTGATTTCCTTTAGGATGGACTGGTTTGATCTCCTTGCTGTCTGAGGGACTCTGAAGAGTCTTTTCCAGCACCACAGCTGCAAAGTATCAGTTCTTCGGTGCTCAGCCTTCTTTATGGTCCAACTCTCATATCCATTCATAACTACTGGAAAAACCATAGCTTTGACTATATGGACCTTTGTCAGCAAAATGATGTCTCTGCTTTTTAATACGCTGTCTAGGTTTGTCATAGCTTTTCTTCCAAGGAGCAAGCATCCTTTAATTTCATGGCTACAGTCACCATCCACAGTGATTTTGGAGCCCAGGAAAATAAAATCTGTCACTATTTCCACTTTCTCCAAACATAAGACAGATGTTGATTTCTCTGATAGACTGGCGATCTGGAGGTAGGCAGTCCGGGTGGGTTCCACAGCTATGGCTTTGCAGGTGTGGTGGATCTCAGTGTCGGGGGTTCAGACTTTTTCTGTCTTCCTCTGCCATCCCTGAGTATGTTTCCTCATAGTCCAAAATGACTGCTTGAAATCAGTCATTACATATGCATTCTACACAACCAGAAGAAATAAACACTAAGAAAGCACATTTTCATGTTAAAGGGACTTCTGGAAGCCCCATGTGTCACTTCCACTTATATCTTATTCGTCGGTACTTAGTTCCAGCCCCAGAAGACCAGAGAAACTGGCAATACGTCCCTTACTGGGCGTGCTGCGGCCCTGCGTGAACTCAAGGTCTGTTACGTAGAGTGAGTGCTGCATCAGACAACTATCTCTACCACAGGCTTACGAGTGAGATTTTCACTCTCAGAAAAAAATGTGGAAACCATTACAGTGTGTTCCCTTTAGCCATCCTCTTGTTCTGTTTTTATATTTTTATTGTCGTTAGAACTGTTACCTGACAACCCGTCCATCACCTTCCCTTCTAATTGTGCCATATGAACTTTCCTTTCTCTAATTCATGTGTCCTTATTTGACCTCACCCTGAATTTCTTTCCTGCTTCCAGATCTCCAACAACATGGGGAAAAGAAGAACCCTGAATTCAGGACAATATACCAAATGGGGTTGCCCATTTTTGACCCTTAATTGCTGACCAGTTGACAGAAGCATTGAAAGAGGATTGAGGAAAGAATGAGACAACAAATTAAGGGTTTCCCACATCAGTAAAGCTGGTGGGCAACTTAGTAATTGCTATCTAATACTGAATACTAAGCATTCCAGGGAGATAGGTAGGTTGGAGAAATCCTCTGAGAATTGAGCATCCCTGAAATGGAAAGGTGAGGGAGAAATTACCCTAGTGACCTCTCAGGGTCCCTTCCATGACTGAGATAGCAGAGTCCTTTCAACAGCTTATTAATAATAGTGATAAGAGCAAGTCTTTCTTGTGACAGTACAAAATGGTCATTCTCAGTCAGTCAGTTCAGTCGCTCAGTCGTGTCTGACTCTTTGCGACCCCATGGACTGCAGCACGCCAGGCCTCCCTTTCCATCACCAGCTTCCAGCGTTTACTCACACTTATGTCCATTGAGTTGGTGATGCCATCCAACTATCTCGTCGTATTAGGCACCTACCTGCCTGGAGAGTTCATCATTCATTGTCTTATCTTTTTGCCTTTTCATACTGTTCATGGGGTTCTCAAGGCAAGAATACTGAAGTGGTTTGCCATGCCCTTCTCCAGTGGACCACGTTTTGTCAGAACTCTCCACCATGACCCGTCCGTCTTGGGTGGCCCCACATGGCGTGGCTCATAGTTCCATTGCGTTAGACAAGGCTGTGTTCCATGTGATCAGATTGGTTAGTTTTCTGTGATTGTGGTTTTCAGTCTGGTCATTCTATGAATGAATGATTGATTCATATTGATTCACTATGAATGAATGATTCATTCACTGATAAAATGAACATTGAATGTGTTCATGGACTCCATGTTAGTCACCGATATTATGAGTGAACAGAGTATGATCTTGCCCTTCAAGGATCTCATAGACTGTAAAAGAAGAAAAACCTGTACAGAATAAATCAGAATTTGCTGTGATCAATTACATATTTATCTGAGCCTAAGGCTCAAGGATGCAGAGGAGAGGCAATAGTTAACCCTCCGTAGGTGGGGCTTTACGGAGGAGGGACCCTGGAGAATTAGTAGGGGCTCAGGGAGTGAAGAGGCGGCCACAGGCCCTCTTCGTCAGCAAGCGCAGGAGGAGAGCGGTCGGGGTGTCGGACTGTTTGCTGCCCGGTCGCTTTGCATGGCTACAGCACAGAGTCTTTGGTAACGAGGATGCAGATGGACTTGGGAAAGTAGGATGCACCAAATTTTAACAGACTCTGTGCGCTAGGCTAAGGGATTGAGACTTGCTTTGGCAGGTAATATTGACCTAACAAAGGTTCCTCATCAGAACAATTATATTTTCAAATCAAGTCTATTTTATGAATAACTTGATAATGACATTATGACAGATGGATCTGAGAGATCAAAGAAGACAAATTAGAGAGCTACTGTAGGTGCTCTTTCCTGTCAATCCAGTCATTTATTTTTTAACATAAAATTTTATAAAAATACTATTTCAAACTCTTGCTTTGCCATCTTATAAGACAATGCTCTTAAGGCAATGCTGTCTCATAAGAGAGGCTTGTGTTCCTTTTGTTTTTTCCCCTGAAGTTATCCATATCACCCTTGAGGCTGTGTGATGGGGTAAAAGTTCCCCCATTGGTTGAAGGAGATGAAGGTAATCCATCCACTCTGCTAGAGGTAGAGGCTTCCCAGGAAGGCGTGATTTGCTGAACCACACGACAGGAGAAGGAAGCAGCAAGGACGCTGCGGCAGGAGGGGGTTGGAGAGAAAATGAAAGTGCTTTCAGTCTCTGAAGTGCTAGACTTACATTGAAATTATAGAGGCTGAGGCAGGCTTAGAAATAAAAACCAGGAAATTTTGATGTACTTAATTTAAAAAGCAGGGTTCATAATATATATGAACAGACATGTATATTCATACAGTCTCTTGATCCAAAGGAAATACAATAGAATATTAACCCCAAGAGGGGGCAGGGAAGGGGGCAGGATTCTAAGGACCAGGTAACACCAGGACACAGGCAACAGGCAACCTAGAGCAGAGAAAAGGTGCAGGGATTTGAATTGTTTCAACTTAATATTTCTATTTGTCTGTCTCACAAACAATGAGACCTTTTATAGGTAAGGCTGAAGCCCTCTTCAAGGATCACCCTCAATTCCAGCCCTTTCTCCCCACACCATATATAAGTACTGGTGTTTGTTTTTTGTTTTTAAGTTCATTGCAAAAAGAAAGTCATCATTGTGAATATCAGTTTTCCATGTAGCCTTCTGAGAATATTTGGGTGAGGAGGGAACTGTCCATTTATAGAAAGAGCTGAAAATGAGATCCAAGTACAAGACTGGCGGAAATCACAGTCATGCTATGAAAAGCATGACTTTACACAGAGACTTTGCATTTAACTTGGATGGTGACAGAGAAGGGAGGGCTGAGCTTGTTTCTTGCTTAATGTAAGGATGATTGCATCCTATGTGAGTTATTCTTATGTGCACCGTGTCTGATTTCTTGAAGGATTTTTCAATTACATCTTCGGAGAGAGTGGGTATCTATGTTATACTATGTGTCATTTGTTAGGAAATTAAAAAAGGAAAGCTATCCAATCAGTCTCACTTACAGAACATTTGCCCCAGGCTATTAATAACACAGAGTTCTCCTGTAAAAGAATCTCAAAGAAAAAAAGATCACAGATACTGCGTGTTTAACCAGATACTCATTATTTCCTGGGAAATGTGCTCAGTTGAAACAGAACTCCAGGCCAGAAAACTAAAATTTGTGATTCAGATAAATGCAATCAATGACTAATACTCTGAAATACTCCATGAAGTATTCAACCTTGAAGAAATTCTCAAAATCCTGTTGGGAATAGAAATAGGTCTCAAGAAAAAAATATCCATTGGGCATGGCTCCTGATAAATGTGGTACAATGTAACTATGCAATACTACTTCCAGAATATCTTAACAGGTTCAGATATTTAAAGCTTGAAGTTTGTGGGTGTTCTGCATATGGTGACTACAGCCATGAAATTAAAAGATGCTTGCTTCTTGGAAGAAAAGCTATGACTAAGCTAGACAGCATATTAAAAAGCAGAGACGTTACTTTGCCAACAAAGGTCTGTCTAGTCAAAGCTATGGTTTTTCCAGTGGTCATGTATGGATGTGAGAGTTGGACTATAAAGAAAACTGAGTGTCAAAGAATTGATGCTTTTGTACTGTGATGTTGGAGAAGACTCTTGAGAGTCCCTTGGACTGCAAGGAGATCCAACCAGTCCATCCTAAAGGAAATCAGTCCTGAATGTTCATTGGAAGGACTGATGCTGAAGCTGAAACTCCAATACTTTGGCCACCTGATGTGAAGAACTGACTCATTGCAAAAGACCCTGATGCTGGGAAAGATTGAAGGCGGGAGGAGAAGGGGACGGCAGAGGATGAGATGGTTGGATGGCATCACCGACTCTGTGGACATGGGTTTGAGTAAACTCCGGGAGTTGGTGATGGACAGGGAGGCCTGGCGTGCTGCAGTCCATGGGGTTGCAAAAAGTTGGACACAACTGAATGACTGAATTTAACTGCACTGAAATGTACCCATGCCCATTATAGACAAGAAATACAAGCTGTTGGAGTAGAAAAGAAACCCGTATGGAAGTGGTTAGATAAAAGAATATTTCTGTCTATTATCACGTATCTAATTTATTCATAGGCTTAGTTAACTAAATCATGTATCTTCATACTTTATATTCCTACTCGTGTATTTATCCACATTCTTTTTTTGAGATTGTATAAAGAATTTTATTTGAGGGTTTTTCAATTTGGACTTTTTTGTTGATGTTGCTGTTTTGTTTTGTTTTTCAGAAAATAGCAAAAACCAAACAGGAATAAAACTGAGTGCTTTAGGGAACAGTACATGTTGCTGTATTCTCTTCTCTGCTACACGGTCAAAGTCAATACGATTTAGTAACTTTGTACTAACTTCTGCGTTACTTTTTGGCGGTTAGCGTCTGTTTCAGTTCTAAACATTTATTTGTTTTATAATCTTTCTTTTTTAAAATTATTTACTTTAGTTGGAGGCTAGTTACTTTACAGTATTGTAGCGGGTTTGCCATACGTTGACATGGATCAGCCTCCTCCCACCTCCCTCCCCATCCCATCCCTCTGGGTTGTCCCAGGACACCAGCTTCGAGTGCCCTGTTTCATGCATCAAACTTGGACTGGTAATCTGTTTCACATATGGTAATATATTCAGGTCTAGAAGCTATTAAGAATTTATTTCCTCTTGGCATTTGCCAGGTCTCATTATTATAGGGATAATCCTACTTTGTTACCACATTACTATGTTCCAAAGAAATAACCTATTCCATTCGCTGTACCAGAATTACAATTTTTTTCAGCAGTCTACAGTCAGAAGAGATTTCTGTTTACATGCAGATACATTACCATGAAAAAATTGGAAAATTTAAATGACATAAAAGATGTAAATCTAATAGTTTAAACTACAGACTTTCAAAATAGTTTCATGTCTTTGTTCATTTCTAGAAGACTAAATAGCTAAAGTGAAATAGTTAGAGTATCCAATTACCTTGGTCTCCTGTACAATGTCACGACCCTCCATCCATAGTTCATCAGGCATTCTGTCAGATCTAGTCTTTTATATCTATTTCTCACTCCTACTGTATAGTCATAAGGGATTTGATTAAGGTCATACCTGAATGGTCTAGTGGTTTTCTCCACTTTCTTCAATTTCAGTCTGAATTTGGCAATAAGGAGTTCATGATCTGAGCCACAGTCACCTCCTGGTCTTGTTTTTGCTGACTGTATAGAGCTTCTCCATCTTTGGCTGCAAAGAACATCATCAGTCTGATTTTGGTGTCGACCATCTGGTGATGTCCATGTGTGGAGTCTTCTCTTGTGTTGTTGGAAGAGGGTGTTTGCTATGACCAGTGCATTCTCCTGGGAGAACACTATGAGCCTTTGCCCTGCTTCATTCTGTATTCCAAGGCCAAATTTGCCTGAAAAGACGGGAAGTGAAAAGCAAAGGAGAAAAGGAAAGATGTACCCATTTGAATGCAGAGTTCCAAAGAACAGCAAGGAGAGATAAGAAAGCCTTCCTCAGCGATCAATGCAAAGAAATAGAGGAAAACAATAGAATGGGAAAGACTGGAGATCTTTTCAAGAAAATTAGAGATACCAAGGGAACATTTCATGCAAAGATGGGCTCAATAAAGGACAGAAATGGTAGGGACCTAACAGAAGCAGAAGATATTAAGAAGAGGTGGCAAGAATACACAGAAGAATTGTACAAAAAAGTTCTTCACGACCCAGACAATCATGATGGTGTGATCACTCACCTAGAGCCAGACATCCTGGAATGTGAAGTCAAGTGGGCTAAGCTTAGAAAGCATCACTACGAACAAAGCTAGTGGAGGTGATGGAATTCCAGTTGAGCTATTTCAAATCCTGAAAGATGATGCTGTGAAAGTGCTGCACTCAATATGCCAGAAAATATGGAAAACTCAGCAGTGGCCACAGGACTGGAAAAGGTCAGTTTTCATTCCAATCCCAAAGAAAGGCAATGCCAAAGAATGCTCAAAGTACCACACAATTGCACTCATCTCACATGCTAGTAAAGTAATGCTTAAAATTCTCCAAGCCAGGCATCAGTAATACGTGAACCATGAAATTCCAGATATTCAAGCTGGTTTTAGAAAAGGCAGAGGAACCAGAGATCAGATTGGCAATATCCTCTGGATCATAAAAAAAGCAAGAGAGTTCTAGAAAAACATCTATTTCTGCTTTATTGACTATGCCAAAGCCTTTGACTGTGTGGATCACAATAAACTGTAGAAAATTCTTCAAAAAATGGGAATACCAGACCACCTGACCTGCCTCTTGAGAAACTTGTATGCAGGTCAGGAAGCAACAGTTAGAACTGGACATGGAACAACAGACTGGTTCCAAATAGGAAAAGGAGTACGTCAAGGCTGTATATTGTCACCCTGCTTATTGAACTTATATGCAGAGTACATCATGAGAAACACTAGGCTGGATGAAGCACAAGCTGGAATCAAGATTGCCGGGAGAAATATCAATAACCTCAGATATGCAGATGACACCACCCTTATGACAGAAAGTGAAGAAGAACTAAAGAGCCTCTTGATGAAGATGAAAGAGGAGAGCAAAAAAGTTGGCTTAAAGCTGAACATTCAGAAAACTAAGATCATGGCATCCGGTCCCATCACTTCATGGCAGATAGATGGGGAAACAGTGGAAACAGCGGCTGACTTCATTTTGGGGGGCTCCAAAATCACTGCAGATGGTGATTGCAGCCATGAAATTAAAAGATGCTTACTCCTTGGAAGGAAAGTTATGACCAACCTAGACAACATATTAAAAAGCAGAGACATTACTTTGCCAACAAAGGTCCGTCCAGTCAAGGCTATGGTTTTTCCAGTGGTCACGTATGGATGTGAGAGTTGGACTATAAAGAAAGCTGAGCTACGAAGAATTGATGCTTTTGAACTGTGGTGTTGGAGAAGACTCTTGAGAGTCCCTTGGACAGCAAGGAGATCCAACCAGTCCATCCTAAAGGAAATCGGTCCTGAATATCCATTGGAAGGACTGATGCTGAAGCTGAAACTCCAATCCTTTGGCCACCTGATGCGAAGAGCTCATTTGAATCCTCATTTGAAAAGACTCTGATACTGGGAAGGATTGAGGGCAGGAGGAGAAGGGGACGACAGAGGATTAGATGGCTGGATGGCATCACCGACTGGATGGACATGGGTTTGGGTGGACTCAGGGAGTTGGTGATGGACAGGGAGGCCTGGCGTGCTGCAGTCCATGGGGTTACAAAGAGTCGGACAGGAGTGAGTGACTGAACAGAACTGAACTGAATTACCTTGGTAGTCTAATCATGCAGGGAATTATCTCACTTGAGAACTAATTAAATAGCCACAATGATGAATTTCTTTTTCAATGAACTTTAAAAAATAAAAAACACTGTAAGAAATAAGTATGTAGTACAGTGTTGCCTGCACTGCCTGAAAGTCCCTCCCTGACTGGCTGCTGTGTGTGCCCGCGGGTCTCCCGGCTCGTGGACGGTGAGATCGGGCAGGAAAGGCTTGAGGGAGAAGGCGAGAACGCCAGGCAGGCTGGCCCCGAACCCATCGCCTCTTCCTGAGCACAGCCCGGCTCTTTTTCCTGAGATGGGCTGTGTCCCCAGGCCAGCGTAGACTGTCCCGGGCACGCTTGCAGCGCCTGGTCCAGACGAAGAGGTGCCGGTAGAGGGAGAGTGAAGCTGCCGATGAGCCGAGAGTGGTGAGTAGGGGTGTTGCTCATCTTGGTCTTGACCTTGCGGAGCACAGGGACTCAGAGCTGTTTGGGAAGTTTTAAACTTAGAGGAAAATGAGTCTCTCAGGGCCTTTGTGTCGTCTGATAACAGAGCTAAAGAAAGGGTATTCTGTGGAACTCTAGTCTTGTTTCATGTAATTAATATTTACTATGTTCTTATTATGCACTGGGCACTGTTGTAAGTGCTCGAGATACAGCATTGAAAAAATTCTTTAAGGAAGGTAAATTTTAGTGGGAGAAGACAAACAATGAACAGAATAAACGTGTAAACTATATAAAAAGAGAATTTCTGTGGAAGAACCTAGAGTTGGGGAAGAGGACAGGAAGTGCTGGGAGCTGAGTTAATATTTCAACAGGGTGAGCGGTGAAGGCTTCACAGGAGAAGAGATCACAGCTTTGGAAGCGGTGAGGGAGTGAGTAGGCGGTATAGACACCCCGGGAAAGACCACTCCAGGGGCAGGGACCGAGCGCACCAGCCCCGAGGAAGAGCACGCTGGCCCGCGAGGAGGCAGCTGGCGGGCGTGTAACAGAAGTGGGAGCACAGAAGGGGAGCAATCTGAGGCCCTAGAGCCCCACGTGGGAGGACAGGGCTGCCCTCCCTGGGGTGAGCCGCCTCCCGAGCAGCAGGCGTGGGGCTGGTGGCCGTGAGGTGCTGTGAGGCATCCCGGGCGGATGTGTCTGAGGTTCAGAAGCCAGGACGTGGCTGTTGGTGTCAGTGTGTGGATGCTACTTAAAGTCACGAGACTGTCCAGCATCCCCGGAGCAGAAAGGGAAGTGATCCCCATTGACGCCCAGGCAGCATCAGCTTCAGGAGGCCAGGGAGAAGGGAAGACCCCGCGTTACCATTCAAACGGTCCAACAGGGCAGAGCTCGGAATGAATAGCTGCGGTGAGACACCCGTCTGGGGCTCAGGGCACAAAATCGTGTTCTACCACCTAGAGCTGTCAGCGGTTAAGGGTCTCACAGAAGCAGCCGCCTCCCTCGCGTGGGAGATGGTCACAGACCTCCCTATGTGTCCCCCAGGGTCAGGGCCATCGACAGGGACAGAGGAGAGAGCCCTGCAGATTTCCTCATTACCCATACGGTATTAAATGGTATTCCCACAAAATCCCTGTATGTATTCTGTATGTGTCAACTAAGCTGCAAAACAAGCACTTAACCAACTATATTTTGACCTGAGATGGCTGGTAAAATGGAGTCTAAAGAGATTGTCCCCAACGTCACCGCCTCACTTCTGCTCCCTTTAGTTTACAGACAGCCTTTTAAAAATACATTTATTTTTCAGTTGAAGGATAGTTGCTTTACAGTATTGCGCTGGTTTCTGCCGCGCATCCGCGTGCGTCGGCCGCAGGTGTGAGGGTCCCCGCCCCGCCCCGGGTCGTCGCGGAGCCCGTGTGCGCGCTCGCCCCCGCCGCAGCAGGTCCCCCCCCCCCCCCCCCCCCCCCCCCCCCCGGCTCTTTGTTCGACGCATGGCAGTGTGTGTGTCTCCATGCTCCTGTCTGCTTTCATCCCCCCTTCTCCCTCCCCTCTCTGCGTCCATGGATCTGGGCTCTGTGTCTGCATTAGAGACAGTCTTTTAATGTACTGGAAGTCCTTAACTTCTTGGTCTCAGTATTGCAAATCATTCTCTGCGCCCTCTTCCTTATAATTGTAAGAGACTACTTCAAGAACAGAACCAACTGTGCTGGTGAATCGCCTGCTGTGAGGATTCAGCTCTATTATTGCGTATGTGCGGGTGGAGGGCCGGGAGGAAAAGGGGTCAGAGAGCTGATTGACGGCGCGTGGGTAGGAGACGCGCTTAAAATGCACCATTTGGGCCCTCAACACCCACAGGATGTTCCATTTTAGAGTGTTTGCTACAGAAAGGATAAGCATAAAATAAACAGTAAAAGCTTCAAAAAGAATTATCGCTGATAATTATCAGTAAGGTGTATAGTTCCTTTAGAGAAAAACACAGTATTTGCCAACTTAACACATGAGACGGTTTGAATGCTAAATCCATTACTTTATATCTGCATCGTCATATAAAAAAGAGATTCTTATATAATGTTACTATTAGGATGAGATAATTAATTATATGGTGTATTTATTTACACTCTGTCTTTTCCCACAAAAATGGAAAGATAGCTTTTCAACAGTTGACGCTCCTTTGCTATCCCTCAGCCAGCATCCGTCACAGCTTTAAAGTGACCAGGAGATTCAGTATGATTAAGATTTGGAACAAATAGTGATTACTCCAAGATGGGAGAACTCAAGGGAATCACAGAAAAGTCACTTTCATAGAAATGAAACTCTCACAGGGTGATGAAAATAAGCCGTGGTTCTTTTGTCTGCTTCTGAAAGCACTAGATGTTCTAGGATATTTGATTTTCCCTTCAGGGTATCATTTACAAAACAAAAAAGTGAAGTGAAGAAAAGAAACAGGCTCTTTCTTCATCCGTTTATAAGATTTATACAAAAAGAAATGTCATACAATTCATGTGGCAAGGAAGACTTCTTTAACAGCTGAAATGAAGAACGTTAGTGAGAGTTGGATTGACTGATGTTTGAAGTGTAAAAGAGCCAAGGAAAATAGAAAGGATGCATTAGAACATAAAGACCCTATCGCTTATGTCTCAAAACATCCTTCAGACGTTTTTTCTTGCTCTACACTAGCAAGTGGTAAATAACTGAAGTGTCCGAGGCTCCAAACGCCTCCTCTCTTGTTCTCAGCCTTCCGCAGCAAGGCATGTATTGAAGTGACAGTGTTCTGAGGTTCATGCAGTAAACTGACACGCAGCTCCTAGCCAGAGGCAACCCCCCCAACCCCAGAAGCATTTCAGCTGTATCAGTCTGATCCGTTCCATACCTTTGTTATAGCATTCCGCGTACAGCACTGGGACATTACCTGTCTTCTCTATTGTCAAAGCAAAACTTTCCCTTGACAAAGTTGAAAAGTTGTTCCTGATTCTTGCCAAATGTATGTGAGCCCATAACAGAGGACCACACACGGTATCGATGCTCAGAAAAGCCCCGCCGTGGGCGCCGTAGGAGCCGGCAAGCTCTGTGAGCCTGTAGGAGGCGCCCTGGAGGCATCCTCCTCCGGGGTCCGCCTGGCCCAGCTGGGAAGCGGAAAGGAGCAGAGGAGGTCCAAACACGCTCTTCCGCTGCTGGCGGATAAACCCTCTCCCTCCTCCTGCTCAATCCCCAGAGGCAGTGCTTAGAGGAGTTGCTAGATGCTGAGGGTGCTGTGGATTTCTGCGGCCCCAGGAGGCTCTGAATTCAAGATCAGCCTCTGCAGTGAGAGCCCCACTGTGTCTGTCTGTCCCCTGTACTTCCATAAAGTCAGATTCGGGCTTTGGGATGAAAATAAATCTTTTCTATTTTTTAACTGAAGTATAATTGATGGACAATATTGTGTTAGTTTCAGGTGTACAACATGGTGATTCAAAATTTTTATACATTATATTCCATTTATAGTTATTAGAAAATATTGACTGTATTTCCTATATGTTTTGAATGGTCAAAATGAAAATGTAGGAGAGAATTTAAAAACAAATGAACACCAACAAAGCTCTGATGAAGTGGAACCCGCAGGGGCCTTGACCTGCCCGCGGGCGCCCTGGGGCCGGTTGAGCCGCACCGCGACCCCTCCCGTGTCCCGAGTCCCAGGCTACTCCTGCCGCTTGGTCTCATTGCCTTTGCTTTCTTCAGGGAGCCCTCTTCTGTTTCCTCAGCCACTACCTCTCCCCCTTTGCCTGGTTAGCTTCTCTAGATCTTTCACATCTGTTTAAACTTCGCTTTCTCTGAATACCTTTCTTGATCTTTCTGACCAGGGCAACCCTCTGTTCTAGACACTCTCCCTCCAAACACTGCCAGTTACCACCCTTGTGTTTCTTCATGTGGTCTTCTCGATCAGCAAAGGGTAAGCTCTGTGGTAGTGGAGACTTGTTCTCTGTAACTCCCCGTCATTCCCCAGCATCATCCACAGCACTTGTCACATGGCATGTGCTTAACAAATGCAGTTCACCATCTATTGAATGAGTGAGTGAATAAACTTGTTGATTTCATTTGCCTGGTCTCCCTTGGATTTGACTTTCTCAAAACAGTTAACAGTTTGAAAAAGTCTTCCGACAAAGAACGCTGCTCTGTAGTTTTAACTCCATAGGTAGGAAGGGATCATGCTTATCTAGGGCACCAACAAAATGAAGGTTCAGTCAGTTCAGTTCAGTTCAGTTGCTCAGTCGTGTCTGACTCTTTGTGACCCCATGAACCACAGCACGCCAGGCCTCCCTGTCCATCACCAACTCCCAGAGTTTACTCAAACTCATGTCCGTTGAGTCAGTGATGCCATCCAACCATCTCATCCTCTGTCCTCCCCTTCTCCTCCTGCCCTCAATCTTTCCTAGCATCAGAGTCTTTTCAAATGAGGATTCAAATGAGCTCTTCACATCAGGTGGCCAAAGGATTGGAGTTTCAGCTTCAGCATCAGACCTTCCAATGGATATTCAGGACCGATTTTCTTTAGGATGGACTGGTTGGATCTCCTTGCTGTCCAAGGGACTTTCAAGAGTCTTCTCCAACACCACAGTTCAAAAGCATCAATTCTTCGGCGCTCAGCTTTCTTTATAGTCCAACTCTCATATCCATACGTGACTACTGGAAAAACCATAGCTTTGACTAGACAGACCTTTGTTGGCAAAGTGATGTCTCTGCTTTTTAATACACTCTCTAGGTTTGTCATAGCTTTTCTTCCAAGGAGCAAGTGTCTTTTAATTTCATGGTTGCAGTCACCATCTGCAGTGATTTTGGAGCCCCAAAGAAAAAAAGTACAGTCAGTCACCCAGATTATCCCTCTATTTTTCTCTTAGGGCTTTAGGAGAAGGAAAACCTAGCGTCAGTCAATATGTCACAGGCTATACCTAATCCTGCTTATTTTAGAACTGTTTCCAGTTACAGTGATTTTATTTACTAAAATGAATTCATTCCAAACTTTATATGTACCTTCGATCTCTAGATATTAGACTGTCAGGTATCCTGGAAGTTCTGTAGAATTTAGTGTTTAATGAGCAATAACATGAATGATGGTAACTTTAGGAAGTAGCAGAAAACTTGAATCTACTTAGAAGACTGCCAGGAAAATCAATAAATGATTATTAGCTATTTCTGAAAAGACTCTGAATCATTTAAAATACATGTAAACAAACTGTAGTGCACTCTGAGTGTTTTTATTCCCCTGACGCTGCATTTTGCTCGTTTGCTCGTTTGTCTGTTTCGGCAGTGAGATCAAATGTGTGAAGGACATCCAGGAGTGTCTGTCTGAATAGCATTAAAAGGTGGACTGGTTGACCTTTTCTTGAACTGAATTGGAAGTAGTCAACTATTTCTGACTCTTAAGAAAATCATAAATATGTAGAATTACCCTCAAGGACATTTGATACATAGACTTGAAACACTGGTGTGCCAGAGACTGAAATTTATTATAGAAAAGCTTTTGGTGCTTGGAAAGGGTTCACATAGATTACAAGAGTGTGTTCTGCTGGCTCTGAAGTCACAGTTTTATTAACTAGTGATCAAAAATATTTAAAGGTTACTGTGTACTGATATCTAATTGTGTCTAGGTATTTAGGTTGCTGTCATCCAAATTTTATATTATGATAGTGAATATAATAAATCCTTTTAAAATTTCTTTTTAAGAGAAATTTATTATGGAGGACAAACACATTCTATATTCCTTTTGTCTCAGTCAACCTCACTGTGGAAAGTCTAGCTTTTCATCCCACCAGTTTACTCATCTTACAACGTAATGCCTTACAAGGAAATAAATTGCCTCTGGGAAGTAAGATTGCACCCAGTCCTGTGAAAGAAAGTCAAATATTGCCGCATCAGGTAAAACAAACCTACAAAAACCCTGTAACATGGTTTCAAAAAGGACTTTGTTTCATAGTATTCACTTCATTTGGGTCCCTTGGCTTGGAAGCTACAAGGATCAAAGTCAGGGAAAGCCTTTGAGACCGCCCGCTGGCCTCTGCCCGCTCGGGCTGGGCGTGGATTCCCCGGAGCCGAGGCTGGGTGCCCACGGGCGGCAGGCGCAGCGGCTCTCCGGGCGGGGGGGGGGGGGGGGTCCTGCAGCAGGTGCACAGGCGGGGCACCCGTCCTCTTTTTTTGCCTGGACTCTCGACAGCTCTCCCTTCACTTGTATCACAGCGTCTGAAACCCAGATTAAACCTGGAAATTAGCTAGTGCAATTCATTTACTAGAGGAAAAACCAAGCCCCAGAAAAGAGGAGACTCTCAGCATCTCATGTGTATGTTTAAATGTCAGTATGGGATTGATAAGGCTTCCCTGGTGGAGACTTGGTCTGGGGAGAGGTACTTGGCTCTGACGGTGCCAGATGTGCGCGCCTTCAGCCCCCGACGGAGGTGGCCCTTCTGAAAGCGGCAGCCTCACCTCAGTTCCCTGCACCCATCGCTGAGCACGGCCTTTGCGAGTGGGAGGTCAGTGCAGAGGCTCCTGGAGCCCAGAGAAACCGTCTGTGGGACACAGATGGCTCTGGAGATGAGAGCGAACCTGATAGGATGGTACTGGCTTTGAGCGTGCATTTTTCTTAATTATGTTAATTAAGTCGTAAAAGGACACTGTTCTAGGAATAGTCGCCTGTGGATGAGAGAGGCTCCTCAGCCCAGATCCCGCTCCTCAAAGGGCGTGTCTCGCTGAACTGCCAAGCGGAGCGCTAGGACGCACACCCCTTCCACGGGCCCTTCACCTCCTGGGTCTTATGCAACAGTTTCTACAGGAGGGAGGGTATCCTGATAGAAGAAAACAGAGCGGGAAGAGTCAGAGGGAAGTCCGCGGTGTCCTCTCTGTACCTCGGGGTCCCCTGAGGACAGCTTCCTTCAGGGGCTCCCCTTGGCGCCTCCCCGTTTCCTGACATCCCCAGGCCGCGTGGGCGGGGCTCTAGCTCACCTGCTCCCCCCGTCCCCCAGGGAAGGAGTGTGGCGCCCTGCCTCCAGGGCTGCCCTCGAGGAGCACTCGGCACTCAGCTTCCTCCCCAGGGACCCCGGGGACACCTGCTGCACGTCTGTCCAGAATAGGAAAGGGCTACTCTGGGCCCTAACCCTGAGCCCTGCTGCCGCACAGAGCAGAGCTCTCACTTCCCCGTTTCGTCCTTTATTCGTGGGGCCAGCAAACACCACCTCCGGTCCTCAGGGCAAGCCGTTGACCCAGTCACCCTGTTTCACAGCTGGGTCTACGCTCCTCGGCCGCTGTGGGGCGGAGAAGACTTGCGTTTCAGGCCGAGAGCGGCGGCCTGGCTGCGCGCAGGGAAGCCCTCTCGCCGCCCTTAATCCCGAGGGACCGCGGAGCCGCGCTCTGCGGCGCGGGTAGTTCTCCGCGCAGAGACATGGACCTGCTCTTGTCCGCCCTCCAGCGCTGGACTCTCCAGCCCTCTCACCGTCCGCCCTGCCCCTGCCCTACACGCGGTCAGAAACACACGCTCACGGACACCTCAGGCCTCAGGCGGCCTGACTGTGCCTCTTAACCTCTTCCTATGCTGAACTTTCATTTCTTTCTTGACTGTGTACAAAGCTCCCTTTGTAGTACAGATATAGCTGATTTGAAAAGTATCATGATGTTCTGATGTAGAATATTAAAGTTAGGAAGTTTATTTTTATGTACCCCAAACACAGAGAGGCTATAAACTTTTCCACTGAAATAGTCATAAGAATTTGTAGCCTCATACTTTGGTTTGGGGAGAGAAGATTGGTTCTAAACCTGTTCTGAAGTTTCTGTTGATGAATTCATTTCTTCTCCATTGCTTGTTACTAAAATGTGAATATTGAATTTAAACTCTAATACAGTTTTCATTCTTTCCACAGCACCTGAAATCCTTAGAGGCTGTGCCTATGGACCTGAGGTGGACATGTGGTCTGTAGGAATAATCACCTACATCTTGTAAGTGAATAGAAGCAATCTCTAAGTATACTGTTTCCTTTGCTATAATCTCTTCTAGTTACTTGCGTGTGCATTGCGTGCTAAGTTGCTTCAGATGTGTCCAACTCTTTGCCACCCCCTGGACTGTAGCCCACCAGGCTCCTCTGTCCATGGGATTCTCCAGGCAAGAATACTGGAGTGGGTTGCCACGCCCTCCTCCAGGGGATCTTTGCAACCCAGGGATTGAACCCGTGTCTCCTATGTCTCCTGCTTTGGCAGGCAGTTCTTTACCACTAGCATCACCTGGGAAGCCCAATTACTTACAGTCTTCATAAAAAAAGCAAGATTCCCTTTAACTTTTTGTGGTTCTCTATGATATACTAAGAGTAGTTAATGAAAGAATTTTCGGAAAATGAGCATTATGTTTTGTAGTTTTCTTGGGGCAAGAACTTCTGTCTAGGGCTTCACTGTGTCCATTGTACTGTGCAGTGTATCACAGACTTGGGGAACAGTTCATTGTTTGATGGTAGTGATGAGCATGAAACCAACCCACCTATTCAACTTGCTCTTGTTTACTTACGTACGTGTTATCCAAATGATAAGAGTATTATTCCTTTTTAAGGGACAAATGGTTCTTTAACCTCTGAAGCAATCCCAAACTGATATATGTCTTATCAGGAATGTTTTCAAAGGCATTTTGGCTATCAATTTTATTTCCTATATGTGTTAAGTTCTCAAGGACCTTTAGTATAATACCCTGAACTCAGAGAAAACTTCTCTCTGGTAGAAAAAAAAATAGGCTCAACCTTTCTCTCTCTGGTATCTCCAGCTCCATTTCTAAGCTCCTGTCTACTAATAAACAAGGGGTTTCAGTCTGCCGAAGAGATGATGGAATTGCAGACAAATATGAAGGAAATAGTCTAGAGTGACGGGAGAGTGTCTGGAGAGGAAGGTTGCCTGTAGAACAGCTGCAAAAGCGAGGCCTCACTGAGCTCCAAAGCTTAAATCAGAACAAGTGGATTTGGTTGTCAGTTAGAGGATACCGCAGAGTTAATTGTTGTGTGTGTGTCGCGTGCTCTGTCGTGTCTGACTCTGTGTGACCCCATGGACCGTAGCCCACCAGGCTCCTCTGTCTGTGGGATTCTCCAGGCAAGAATACTGGAGTGGGTTGCCCTTTCCTTCTCCAGGGGATCTGCCCGACCCAGGGATCGAACCCCCATCTCTTTCGTCTCCTGCATTGACAGGTGGATTCTTTACTACTGCACCACCTGGGAAGCCCAAGTTAATTGTTGGAACCTGTATTATTCAAATCTGTAAAGACATTTTGAAGGGTGTGGAAGAAAGTGAATTAGGCAGCTCAGGCTTCTATAACAAAACACACAGACTGGATGCTACAGAACTACAGAAATGGAGTCCTGGAGTTCTGGAGATCAAAGGTGCTAGTAGCCCAGGTCCTGGTGAGAGCGGTGTTTCTGGCTCCAGACAGCTGCCTTCCCCCTGTATCCTCCCAAGGCAGGAAGAGGAAGCAAGTCCTGTGGTCCCTCTTCTTGTGAGAGCACTGATAACAGCATGAGGTCCCACCCTCATGGCCTCGTAGATCTCTCTCAACTGCCAGAGCCCTCGTCTCCAGATGCCAGCACGCGGGGCTTAGGGCCTCGACGTACTGATCTGGGGAGAACACAGTTCAGTCCATAGTAGGAAGAGGTTTGGTTTGGTTGATTCAATAGTGATCTTAGAAAGTGCAGTGTCTAGGTAGTATGGGCTAGGAAGAGCATAACCAGGGTAGACTTCCAAGCAAGTTAGCAAACTCTTGAGTTCACCTGGGTTTATATATTGTTAAGTAGCAACCATAAAGAGGTTGAGAAGTGCACCATAAAGTAGCCATCTGCTGTTATGTAATGTCAAAAGGTATTTTTAGCGATCACTGCCCTTTGTTTCCAGGATATATTAAAGCGTGAAAAGAATTTAGAGAGCGAGGGAACCATGTTTTTTCTTATGAAAGTGCAAACTTTTAGGTAATTTGTTTGCCACACTTAGTGCTTAATTCATTAGTAATGAATTCATAAGGTCACGTCACACAATTCCTTCAGCTTACATTTAAGATCACTATTGTGCTGTGGAAGAAGGTTGTCTCCTGAATTGTGTGGGTGACATATCATGCTTAGAGATATTCAGTACAAATATTGCTTCATATTTGCCCGTCAAATGTAAACGTGCCCACCCAATTAGAGTTTCTTACTGAAATGTGATGAAAGGGGTTGAAGAATTAAGGATATGTAATAGAGAGATCGAGGTAGGAAATTTAATCATATTTGCCCTGAAAACCTGAAATATGGAATGAGTGAAACTCCCATGTCACCAACATGGGAAAGTAAAGAGAAAAAAATGCAACCATTGGAGAAACATCTTATTATAACCCTGAAAATAATTTAAAAAATCTATCAGGTTTCTTTCCCATAGTTCACCTAAGCCCGTTAGTTGACAGTTGCTGGCTGAGTAAGTGGTAGCAGCTAACAGTGCCGCTCACAACTAATATTCTTTAGTTCTGGTCCGACTTCTCTCAGCCCCTAAGCCTAGGGACTTTTTACTTAAGCTGTAGTCCCTTAATGATTGATGAAGTCCACTCGGCAAGGCTCACTGGAACATTTTCTCCAGTGGATTGTGCCATTGGGTTTATGTACCTCCTTTATTATTATTAAAAGTTCTACCCAGCTATTTTGTGCTATGACTGTGCTATCTCTAAGGATGACAGTAGCTTGGAAATGAAGGCCATTCTGTTGTTTCTCAGAAGAACTTTGCTCCTTCTACCTTCTAAACCTAAGCCCTTTATCCCTACAGACAAAAGCAACTGCTGTAGTTTTCAGGTCAGAATCAGATAACATCAGAGATTCAGATTCTCTCCTTCAGCTTTCAGCACTGTGTCCTAACCAGTGCCTCGGACCACCCTGCTAACACAGCCGCCTTCAGGCCTCACGGCCCAGCGGCTCCTGCGCCGTCCCTGGCAGCGTCCGGGTTCCTCGCTGCGTGTCCCTCGCCCGCTGCTCGGGGGCTGCTCCTCCCGGCTCCACCTTTCAGGCTGACGACCTAAACTGTTTACTCTGTCACGGTGCACAGATGTGCTGACGTTTGCAGGATGACAGGAAGGCGTCTGAGTACCGCACTTGCAGAGCTGCCCTTTTTCCCTCTAGATTTCCGGAAGAGGGAACGTGAGCGTTTCCTAAATGAAGCCCGGACGGTTGGCGGTTTCCCGGGACTCCCGGGCCGTGTCTGTCCGCAGGAGGCTGGGCTGCGAGCGCGTTGTGGCCCCGTGCCCCCCTCCTCCCCTGCTGGAGCCGTGTCTTCCTGGGGTCCCGCAGTGCTCCTGAGCCTCGCCTTTACCCGGCTGGCTCTGCAGTATTTGAAAGAAACCAAGACTGTCGAGCAGGATGGTCCCTGAGCCAAAGAGCAGGAGAAACTGCTTCCTCTTCAACACCTGCTGCGTCAGGATCCGCTGGACTGTTTCACGCTCTGCAGCCGCTGGGCCAGTTTGATGGAAGAACTTGGGGAAATGTTTCTTAACGTGTTCATTATTTTTCCTTCATTCTTTTTCATGTGAAACACACACCCTGGCAAGGACTTTTTTTTTTTTTCCAGTTCCCTTTTGGTCTTTAGTGATTTAGAACCTGCCCCTACCTGTAACCATTGGAGGCTTGGTGGTCGCACCAGCAGCTCACTTTTCCTGTCTCTCTTTTTTATGCCAAGAGTGGTTCTGTTTCTTTTCTCCCCCATTTTTATGTGATCGTGGTGAGATGTGTTTGCGATATGCAGAAGCAGCGCCGCATGCCTGGCCGCGGTCGCTCCGGGCTGCTCACCAGCTGCAGTCGGTTCAGAAGGCTGCCCCCGCGGCCGTGTAGGTTCCTGTCTGTGCTCTCTCTGAGGCCCAAACTGGAATGGGATGGAAACCCAATACTTTTTTCATCTCTATGTAAGAATTCAGTGAAAAGGACTGAACAAAAACGACTAACAACTTTTTTTTGCACCCTTTAACCTTTTCATTCTCAAAATCCTAAATTTTCCATTTTATGATAAATTGGATCTCCAATCTGTCTTCTCAATTCCTGGTGGAAAAAAACACATGGAAATAGCACTATAGCTTAATGTTTGTAATAGTGTTAGCTATTATAATATTATTGTTGCTTTGTATCATAATTATTAATATGATTATAACTTTTTGTAGAAATCTTAAATTGACTTTGTATCTATTTTTACTTCCCTGAAGACATGATTGTATATTTATATAATCATAAATGAACTGTAACAAGGCAATCACACACTTAAGTTTAGCAGATGTGCATTCATCACAGGAAGCTGTGAAAAAGGACAGTATTGAATTTCTGCAAAAAATTGGTGACATACACTTAGGCTTTTAAAGGCATTTTATCTTGTATGTTTTGTCCTTCTAGACTTTGTGGATTTGAACCATTCTATGATGAGAGAGGTGATCAATTCATGTTCAGGAGAATTCTGAATTGTGAATATTACTTTATCTCCCCCTGGTGGGATGAAGTATCTCTGAATGCCAAGGATTTGGTAAGTGTGACTGAAACAAAATGAAATAAAATCCCTTAACATTCATTTTTTTAACTAATTAATGGGCAGTGCCATTTTAAAAAATTAATCCCTCTTAGTAGCTTATTTCTTTTTAATTATAAAGCATTTTTAATAAAACAGTGCACACTAATTTTCCTTATAGATAATGAAAAAAAGATATGTCTGATTCATCGCTAGCTGAATTATCACAAATTACTGCTTATTAATTAATGAGTTTTTGTCATCTAATCAGTGTAATATAGAACCTGTAAGCTATGAAGCTATGAAGACAGCTGTGCTGGGTGACTCCAAACATATACACAGATGAATTCTTTTTTAAAATGGCTTGCTGTCACTAAGATTAGTTATACTTTCAATAAAGCAACATTATTTCTTGAAATGTTCAAACTTATTAAAATATCCTGATAGTAATACAAGTCCTGTCCCTCAGGAGTATCATAAATGAGTCACCTTGTGTGTTTTGTTTGGTTTTTGTTTGTTTCACTGACTTCTCACTTCCAGTGATACTGGAGGTTATCTGCATTCGGGACAGGTGAGGCGCTGGCCTATCCTCTGGGGTGATGGCCCACCTGTTCTAAAATAAAGAAGATACTGGGGTGCAATTGAAGCTTTTACCAGCAATTCTTTAGAGCTGTTGTCCTCAATCTTTTTGGCACCAGGGACCAACTTTATGGAAGAAAATTTTTCCATGGACCGGGGGTAGGGAGGCTAGTTTCAGAATGATTCAAGCAGATCACATTTATTTTGCACTTTATTTATAATCTAAAACTGCCGCTGATAAGACAGGAAGTACCAGTCTACAGCCCGGAGATTGGGGACCCCTGTTCTAGAGAGAAACCACACAGAAATAATGAAAAACTGACTTCTGAATCATAAAGGTTAGATCTCCAAGGATCTCAGGACTCATTTAATCTTCCGTGAATTTTAAGAATGAGTTTGCTCAAGAGCAGAGAAGTGAAGCACAGCTTCCCAGCAGAAAGGCATTGCTAGAAAGTAAGGGTCCAGACTCCCGGACCCCTTCTCCAGGGCTCTTTTCCCTCCTTACCATCTGTGTGCTGTGAAAACAGGTTTCCTAAGGTCATGGCCTTTCCAACACGACCTGAAGACAGGCAGCCTGCACGATGCGATACGGGCATGTCGCCCACCTCCCCCCTCGCGCCCCCTCTCCTGAGCGTCTCCGTGTCAGCTGGTCTGTCCCCTCCACCGAGACGCCTGGCCAAGCCCCCCTCCGTCCTCCCGGTCCGCGGCCGCGCCTCTCACCTGCTCTCCGTGCCTCCTCTGCGCGTCCCCAGTGCGCGCCCGCGCAGGACCGGGGGGGGGGGGGGGGGGGGCGGCCTCGGGAGCGTCCGCTCCGCTCCGCGGCGCGCGGACCCCCGACCCCGTGAGTGTGACTCTGGGCGTGGCCGCGGCTCCCCTGTCTGCTCCGTGATGCCCCTTGTCCTGCCTGCTCCTTCCTCTCCACCACACACGCACAGACCTCTTTACACGGGTAGCTCATCTTTTTTAGTGGGGTTTCATTGAAGGATAACGGCTTTGCAGTGTTGCGTGGCTTTCTGCCGTGCGGCACACGGATCCACCGTGGGTCGCGTGTCCCCTCCCTCGTGAACCCCGCCCCCCGGGGGTCACAGGTGACTCGGCTTCGAGCCCTGGCTGCCGTGGCCTTCTCTGGGAGACCTGGTCTTCGGGGGGCGCGCCGTTCTCCTCACGGTTGATTCATTCCTCCTGCCGCTTGATCCTCTGCCCTGGGCTTCCTTTCTCACGATGAGCGTCGTTTCCATGTGATGTGCTCAGAGGTGCTCCTTAATGAGCTTGCAGGCTCTAGCAGAGGATGAAGCAGGTGGGCCCAGATCTTAGCACCATGGGGACATGAAGTACAGGCTCAGTAAATGTTCCTCGAATGAAACCATCGGTCAGGAAATGGACCGAGGATTCTTAACAGTCAGACATGCTTGGGCTCAAGTGCCCCCCCCTCCCCCCCGTTCTAATAGTTGGCAGGTTTGACCTTGTGCTAACCTAACCTGTCTGTGCTTTGGTTTTCTTCTCTGGATGGTACTGGTACCTGTCTCTAGGTCTTTGGAAGAATTAAGGGATATGATACATACTAAGTAACCATTACCAACTAACTCAATAATAATCCCATTAGTAAGCCAATGGGATTCCCCCTTCTGTCTCTTTTTATCTCTGATAGAAAGTTAAATGGATAAGGGGGTTAGCTGTGATGCTCCTTCATTCAGCTCTACCTCCTGTTGGTTAAAATATCTGCATAACTTCAGAACTAAAGGAATCTTTGAGCCTCTAAATGAAATACTTATTAGCAAAACCTGCATCTGTTCTGTCATGGTGTGTGGGGAGCTGTTCTGTAAGCGGAGCTGTAGGATAATGGCAGATCTTTGGGTCTGAATCCTGACAAGGTCACTGAGTCCCTCTGATCTTCAGCAACTTTCTTAAAAACTCAGTGCATCAGCGTCTCCAAATGTGAAGATTAATGATGACATATATAAACTTTTGGTGCAGATTGGCTCTCAATAAATTCTTTGTATTTTCAAGCAGAAGAGGATGGTGATGATAAAGAAGAGGAAACAGATGATTAGAAAATGAGCATGAAGTGTCTAATTGTCAAGGACGTTTTAAGGATTAGGTATCACTTACATGAAATTATTAGTGTATGTATCCAACAAATGATAGCTCTGACCACCATCAAATCTGTTACTGCTGTGCATTCTTCTTAATTATTCTTCATCTCCCTCCACCTCCTCACAGACTTTAAGCCTAAATGGTCTCAAGTCTCTGCTAAGTCGCTTCGGTCATGTCTGACTCTGTGTGACCCCATAGACGGCAGCCCACCAGGCTCCCCCGTCCCTGGGATTCTCCAGGCAAGAACACTGGAGTGGGTTGCCATTTCTTTCTCCAATGCATGAAAGTGAAAAGTGAAAGTGAAGTCGCTCAGTCGTGTCTGACTCTTCGCGACCCCATGGACTGCAGCCCACGAGGCTCCTCCATCCATGGGATTTTCCAGGCAAGAGGACTGGAGTGGGGTGCCATTGCCTTCTCTGTCTCAAGTCTCTACCCTTTTCAAATGCAGTGTCTCTACCCCACATACATTTCTTTGCAAATGCTACAAACCAGAAAGTGAAAGGAGAACCAAATAGTCATTCTTCGTTTGACTAGCTTCCTAATTTTGTTAGCCTGTGTTCAGTTTTTGGATTTTTAGAGTTAGAAAAGATCTTATGCCTTAAGCCGTCCGAAGTCCCTCATTTTACACCGGCAGACTGAAACTCAGAAAGCTTGTCTACCTTGAAGGCACTGTGCTATTGTGGCCACAAGACAAATTCTAAGACAAGACAAACCCTAGTATGAGTATAGCACCCACCAGTTACATGTTGTTTTATGTTACACAAATCACTAAATCTTTGAGTTTCCTTCCATCCCTCATTCATGAATTGGAGCTAAAGTTACTAATTGATAAGGATACAGATAGAATTACATAAACTTTTTAAAAATGTTGCATGCCTGTAGGAATGTATTTACAAGGAAATTAGGGTGGAAATTAGGTCATGTAAGAAGAAACCCCAGGAGGGTGTCCACAGTCACTCAGTAGGGGCGGGTGGGTGTCTGAGGTCAGACACACGTGGGTCTTTGAGGTCACAGAAGTAGTTAGAGGCTTTGAACAAGTTAGGGTTTAAGCGTGCCTCCTGACTCCAGGTAGTCTCTGCCTCATCCCAGGTCACCCCTCTGAGCCCAGGGCTGGGGATTGTTTTGGTTGTTGAACTTCCTGGCAATTCATTGTCTGCTCATGCTCACCATCAGGGGTAAACCTTCCAAAATGGGCTACGATTCACTTGAAATAAGTCCTTTTAAACAAACCATATCCCCAAACTACTGACACCTTTTCTTTGATTCTAAGTAGGCTTTTACCCCAACTCTTGGCATATTCCTTCAAGTATCCTCAAGGTGTAAGAGGCTTATGAAAGCTTCCTGATGGGAAGATCAAATTGCCAATATCTGCTGGATCATTGAAAAAGCAAAAGAGTTCTAGAAAAGCATCTATTTCTGCTTTATTGACTATGCCAAAGCCTTTGACTGTGTGGATCACAATGAACTATGGAAAATTCTGAAAGTGATGGGAATACCAGACCACCTGACCCACCTCTTGAGAAATCTGTATGCAGGTCAGGAAGCAACAGTTAGAACTGGACACGGAACAACAGACTGGTTCAAATAGGAAAAGAAGTATGTCAAGGCTGTATATTGTCAGCCTGCTTATTTAACTTATATGCAGAGTGCATCATGAGAAACGCTGGGCTGGAAGAAGCACAAGCTGGAATCAAGATTGCCGGGAGAAATATCAATAACCTCAGATATGCAGATGACACCACCCTTACGACAGAAAGTAAAGAAGAACTAAAGAGCCTCTTGATGAAAGCGAAAGAGGAGAGTGAAAAAGTTGGCTTAAAGCTCAACACTCAGAAAACTAAGATCATGGCATCTGGTCCCATCACTTCATGGCAAACAGATGGGGAAACAGTGGAAACAATGGCTGACTTTATTTTTGGGGGCTCCAAAATCACTGCAGATGGTGACTGCAACCATGAAATTAAAAGACGCTTACTCCTTGGAAGGAAAGTTATGACCAACCTAGACAGCATATTAAAAAGCAGAGACATTACTTTGCCAGCAAATGTCCATCTAGTCAAGGCTATGGTTTTTCCAGTAGTCATGTACGGATGTGAGAGTTGGACCATAGAGAAAGCTGAGCGTTGAAGAATTGATGCTTTTGAACTGTGGTGTTGGAGAAGACTCTTGAGAGTCGGTTGGACTGCAAGGAGATCCAACCAGTCCATCCTAAAGATCAATCCTGAATATTCATTGGAAGGACTGATGCTGAAGCTGAAACTCCAATACTTTGGCCACCTGATGCAAAGAGCTGACTCATTGGAAAAGACCCAGATGCTGGGAAAGAGTGAAGGTGGGAGGAGAAGGGGACAACAGAGAATGAGATGATTGGATTGCATCACCGCCTCAATGGACATGAGTTTGGGTAAACTCCAGGAGTTGGTGATGGACAGGGAGGCCTGGCGTGCTGCAATCCATGGGGTCGCAAAGAATTGGACACGACTGAGCGACTGGACTGAACTCACCCTCCAGGGATTAGAGAGCACTGTTGACTCCATGATAGGATCACGGTGCGATCATAAAGGCTGTGACCCTGCCCCCTTTGTTTGCCCTTCCATCCCCACAGAAGGAATGAGGGCTGCAGGAATGATCCATCTCCCCTGAAATGCAGTTTAAGTTCTGAATTCTAAGTGGTATGAAGTTGCAACCTAGAATTATCCAGATGCTGGTTCCCACTCAAAGTACTTGCAGTTCATGGGCAAGGCAAGCCTTGTTTCTCTGATCTGCGGGCATCTGTCTGCCAGTTTGGCCTCTCGGTTCGCACACACCACTCTCTTTTCAGACTCCTCAGCTACTGCTGCCTGAAGACATCCCCACAGTGACCCCTGGGGACTTAAAAAGGTTGTTTAATGTATATTTAGTGGACTGCCAAGAAAATTAAATTAGACCTAGAAGTTCACAGCTGAGGGGCAAGCCCAGGTAACCATGAAAATCTCCCTAAGAAGTCAATGGTTCTTTATCATTTCAGGTCAGAAAATTAATTGTGTTGGATCCTAAGAAAAGGCTGACTACCTTTCAAGCTCTCCAGCACCCGTGGGTCACAGGTAAAGCAGCCAATTTTGTACACATGGATACAGCTCAAAAGAAGCTCCAAGAATTCAATGCCCGGCGCAAGCTCAAGGTTAGATGGCATTTATTTTGTTTTATTTTTAAAAAAGATTTCTCTCATATCTTGCTAATCAAAAATAATTCTGCTGTTGTTTATCTAATACTGTTATTTGTGTCCTGTGGTACTTGGGAAAATCCTGCTTTAAAATCCCAACAGTGACGGTATAAATCCAACCATAGTTCTGTTATCCTCTTGTAAGAATTCAGTGTGGGTTTTCTTTTTCTGTTTGGGGAGTTTGGGGGGAGGGGAAATGGCACCAGGCAGCTTGCAGGACTCTTAGTGAACCACTGAGTCCTACCGCTGACCACCAGGGAGCCCAGGGCTGATTGTCAGTAAAGGGAATGTGTGGGATGTTGAGAGTCACCCACCAAATAAATACATTGTCATTGCTTCCCATTTCATTAAGGCTGAACTGCTTGAAAGTGTTGTTCAGGAAACTAATATTTATTAAGGAAGTCATCTTCTTTCTGAATATGCAAAAATTGGGAAACAATTTTTTCAAGCTATATTTTATAACATAGGCAAATAATTATACTTGGTAAAAATTAAAATAATTCAAGTGATAGGAAAATTATCCATCAAATTGTATCTCTTTTTATAGAACATATATGGAATAGAGATGAAGTGTTTTTCTCTTGCATAATAGTATTTAGGACTAGCTATACATACAGGAAATCTCAGAGGACAGCTGGGGGTCAAAAACAGTGTTCTATTCAGCAGTGGCTTACTGGTTGATACAAACTAAATAAACCTGAAGGGTTCCATAATCAGATTAATTTGAAATACCCTAGGTTAAATACCCTTGACCTAACCCAGAATTTCTCAAACAAATTTGACCATGGAACTCTCTTATCTTGATAATACCTATCAACATCCATGGAACTCGTGTCCCATACTTTGGGAAACACAACTAAAATTTTTGAATATTGGCAATCTGTGGGAAAACGCATTTATTTAGGCTTTTGTCCAGATGACTAAATACACTAATTTGAGATTAAACAGATTTTGCTGTTCATTCTTCAAACAACTTTTCATTAGACAATCTTGGAATCATATACTTTCCAAGACTAAATACTAACAGAATAACACTCCCTATATGCAAGATTGAGATTGAGCTCCAATTTGGGATTTTCAGTGGAAGTAGCACCTGACCCTTTCTGTCTCCCCAGGCGGCGGTCAAGGCCACGGTGGCCTCCTGCAGGTGGGGATTTTCGCTGGAGTAACCCCGGACCCTTTCTGTCTCCCCAGGCGTCGGTGAAGGCCCTGGTGGCCTCCTCCAGGCTGGGACTTTCGCTGGAGTAACAGCTGACCCTTGCTGTCTCCCCAGGCGGCGGTCAAGGCCACGGTGGCCTCTTGAAGGCAGGGATTTTCGGTGCAGTAACCCCTGACCCTTTCTGTCTCCCCCAGGTGGCGGTCAAGGCCACAGTGGCCTCCTCCAGGCTGGGATTTTCACTGGAGTAACCCCTGACCCCTCTGTCTCCCCAGGCGGCGGTCAAGGCCGTGGTGGCCTCCTCCAGGCTCGGCAGCGCCAGCAGCAGCCACAGCGGCGTCCAGGAGGGCCGGGCCAGCCGGGAGCCATCTCCACCTCAGGCCGGCGATGGCATCGTCCCGGGGGGCGAGGGGGCCCCGGGGGCAGCCGAGGGGGCCAGGGCGGAGCTGCCGGAGGTGCAGGCGGGAGAGGAGGTCAGCGGTGCCGATGGTGACGCCGCCGAGGCCCCCAGGGTGGAGCCCGAGGCGTCAGAGGAGGAGATGGAGGGGGCCGGCCCGGGAGACGGAGGGGCGCCCGGCGGGGGAGACGCGGGGGACCGCTGGAGCCGCGGCAGCCCCCGGAGGAGGAGAGGAGGACCCTGCCCTGGAGGTCGGAGCTCAGCAGGGTGACGCGGTCCTGCCAGAGGACTAAGCGGCTTTCTTCCCGTGTGGGAGCCAAACCTGGGCACTTTGAGTGTTTTGTCCTCCAGCAAGGAAGGTGGAAGCATGATGCGCACTATAGTGTGATTCTGTTTCTGAGGTGCAAAAAATACATATGTATCAGTTGGTCATCCTAACTTCAATGCATGTGACTGCTTTATGAAAAAATAGTGTCTCCTATGGTACGTAATGGATATCAGATACTGATGAATTAAGTTTGAAATTGCAAGTAAACACAACATATAAAAACGTACACTTTCAGGGACCAGGAGTGCACATGTGAGGTAAATGGTAACAGATTGTTTTTACTTTGAAAACCCAGCCACCCTCCACCCTTTGGATTCCTTCCGAAAGTGGTAACTGCTTTGGACTGTTGCTCAGCTATTACTAGGTAGAGCTGTAAGATGTGTTCCCATGACATTTACAGTATCTTTAGTAATGTGCTCAAACTGTTTAAAGAAGATGGTTAGGTTATAGTTGTATCGTATGTGCAAAAAAATTACATATATACCACTTATAATGCTAAGAAACTGAAGCATATTTTAAGGGCTATGAAACCATATGCCCCTAAACCTTGAGTGGAGAATGCTTTTTTATCTTGTCTTTATTTCTATACACCATATTACTAATAACCCGAAATGTTCTATCACAAAATTCTGCCATTTTATAGTCCTGGAAAAAAGTATTTTACAAACTCGTGCTGAGGAATTTATTCTCACCTTCACCTGCTCTCTAATAAGAAGTCCTTATGATGGACAGCACTTAGGAGTGGGAAAAAGAAATGTAGTGAAAAAAGAAAAGACTGGAACTTAGACTAATGAAGACTGACTCTTTGCCATTTCAAATAAAATTGAATTTATTCATGAGCTTGTACAGTTTTAAAGATAGGAACATTTTTATGGATAAAGTCTATACTGACCAAGGTTCTAAATTTATAAAAAATCTATACCAATGGCTGGTGCCAGAATGTCTGAATAAGTAAGAATAATATCCCATTGTAAGATCATTCGTTACTGAATTCACTGTAGTAAGGAAGGGGCTTCTCCAGTGGCCCAGCAGTAAAGAATCAGCCTGCAATGCAGGAGATGTGGGTTTGATCCCTGGGTCATGAAGATCCCCCTGGAGAAGGAAATGGCAGCCCACTCCAGTGTTCTTGCCTGGAAAATCCAATGGACAGAGGAGCCTGGAGAGCTACAGTCCAGAGGGTTGCAAAGAATTGGACACGACTGAGCATGCACACACATAGTAAGGAAACATTTTTGTTTATAAAAGTTCTTTTTTCCTTCAGTTGATGGTTCTTTAGATATACTGCTTATGGGCTAAAGTTATTTCTAAAAAAGCTAGTATACTTTTTTCTCATGCTTGGAATGGAAGCACTCATAATTCACAATGTAGTTTTGAAACTTTCCATGTTGAGAAATTTAGGACAATGCAACTTTTCATTTACTTTAATAAACAAAAACAAAGAAAAAAAAATACTGATTTCAAATCAGACTCTTGAGAAGCTGTAACATTAGACCTAATACTTTACCATGGTTTTTTTCAAAATATTTTTCTTTGGTTTTCATGTAAACACTTTTTCCTTATAAAAACTCACAGTTAAATTCCAAACACATCAGATTTATCTCTAGTTTGAGCTTAAATGGACATTTTTATCAACTTAATTATGTAGCGTATTTTAGTAGGTTTCCTTAATTAAAAAAAAAGATTATTTTCAGGCTAAAATTTTGGACAGTAAAAATGACTATCAGATAAAAATCCTCATCAAAAAGAGAGATCTTAGATTCTTTTGGCGCTTCCTCAGAACTATTAAGTTGGAAAATTAAACCTCTGGTTTCTGGGGACTGTCAGCCTTGTAGACGTTCTGCTTTCCAAGTGCAAATCTTGTTTCAGTACTGTTCTCATGAGGAAATAAAGTAGGACCTCTTGTCTTCCGTACTATAAGGGCCCGATGGGTCACTGACATGGAGGAGAAGGCCCGCACGGGCACAGCATCTGAGCATGTGAGAGAGAGGGGAGACTATGTTCTTTACTGCCTCCCCTTCTGTACTCTCCCAATTTCCATTTTAGGCACTGTAAGAGGCTCACTGGTTTTAACCTTTTAAGAATGCCTTATTCCCTAAGCATTGAGATTTCCATTTTAAAAGACCAATTTCCTTGTGTCCTTTCCCGAGGAGACGTCCAGTGAAGTCTCTGTACGTGGTTAGGTGATATATGGGAAGTGTCCTATATATTTAGAAAAGGGAAGAGAGGGAAAGGAATCTTAATGGAATGGGGCAGTACTAGTTAGATGAAAACTTTATCCCTCCCAGCCCACTTCCCTGTCACCCAGCCCACATCCCTGTCACCCCAGCCCATGTATCACCCAGCCCACGTATCACCCCAGCCCTCGTCCCTGTCACCCCAGCCCATGTATCACCCCAGCCCACGTATCACCCCAGCCCTCGTCCCTGTCACCCCAGCCCACGTATCACCCCAGCCCTCGTCCCAGTCACCCCAGCCCTCATATCACCCCAGCCCACGTATCACCCCAGCCCTCGTCCCTGTCACCCCAGCCCACGTATCACCCCAGCCCACGTATCACCCCAGCCCTCGTCCCTGTCACCCCAGCCCACGTATCACCCCAGCCCTCGTCCCAGTCACCCCAGCCCTCATATCACCCCAGCCCACGTATCACCCCAGCCCTCGTCCCAGTCACCCCAGCCCTCATATCACCCCAGCCCACGTATCACCCCAGCCCTCGTCCCTGTCACCCCAGCCCACGTATCACCCCAGCCCATGTATCACCCCAGCCCTCGTCCCTGTCACCCCAGCCCACATATCACCCCAGCCCACGTATCACCGCAGCCCTCGTCCCTGTCACCCCAGCCCTCGGCCTGGTCACCCCAGCCCTCGTATCACCCCAGCCCACGTATCACCCCAGCCCACGTATCACCCCAGCCCTCGTCCCTGTCACCCGAGCCCATGTATCACCCCAGCCCACGTATCTCCCCAGCCCTTGTATCACCCCAGCGCACATCCCTGTCACCCCAGCCCACGTATCACCCCAGCCCTCGTATCACCCCAGCCCTCGTCCCTTTCACCCCACCCTGTATCACCCCAGCCCTTGGGGCTGCCTGCCTTGGTTGGACCTGGGGATCGTCTTGTGTGAAGAATGCTGCAGATCCAGGAGGCCAGTGTGTGTTTAAGAATTTACTCAGTTACACCAGCGCACATGCCCGTTCCCTGGTAAGTGAGGGTGTGAGTGTAATTTCCTCTTTTTAACCTGCAGATTGCATTCTCTCAAAATCAGAGGATTTTTAGATTTTGATTTGAATATTAAAAATTAAGACTGATAATCCTAAATTACTGAGATAGTCATTCCAGTGGAAAACAAGCTTTCACAAAAATCGGTCATTTCATCCAGATGGTTCAACCTGAGATCTCATAGAGATGCTGTTTAAGTTAGCAGAGTTAACATTTTTCAAAGACCAATACACATTTATATTGCCTGTTATATTGGGATATGTTATCTCTCTCAAAGAGTACTTAGCTAAATAATAGTAGACTAATGCAGATAGAACCTTAATTTGATGAACTGTTTTGTAATGTTTCCTTTATTTGACAATATAGTCACAAAGCAAAATAATCAAGGGAATTTCAGCAAACAATAAACTACATTTTGCATTTTAGAACTGACAGTTATTATATTACATTGTTGATTTTTGTTATCAAATAAGTCAGATACATAGCATAAACCAGACTGTTTTGCCACAGAGAAGGACAATCTGGAATTATTTCCCCCATTTAAAAAGTCTAGCTGGAGTCCCAGAGGCTTTTTTCTCAAACCATAAGAGCACATTTGTCCCATGAATATGTAAATAAGGTAGAAATTAGAATGATACTGTTGTAGACGTTATTGTCTAGAAAAAGTCCCACCTAATATAAATGATACAAACCACATATGTAATTTTAACTTTTCTCTTAGACACATTTTAAAAAGTAAAAAAAAAAAAAGCTGATAAAATTAACTATATTTTAATATATCCAAACTATTATTCTAATATATAATCAATATGAAAAACTAACACAATATTTTAAATTTTTTATTTTTGTATTAAGTTTTGAAAAGCAGGACTATATTAACATCTTTAGTACATCGAGTGATCAGCAGCCACCTGTGACTAGTGGCTACTCTTCTGGAAGAGCACCCGTCTAGAGCACTGTGAAAGCAAAATGACACACGAATGTCTACGCTTAGATCTGAGCTGCCTCAGTTTTCCACGCTGATAATTTGGTAAGAGGCCAAAAAGAGGATGTTTCAGAAACGTCATCGACTTTGAGTACAAGCTCTATTGGCCACGTCTGTTTCATCAGGTGCTTCAGAGGAGGAGTGTCTCCCAACATGGCTTTAGGGAACAGTGCTTTCATGCGCGTCGGTAAGTTATCCGTTGGCCACAGTTCCTCTCATCCCTCTTTTAGCCCTGGAATCTTGACCACAGGCTGGAGTCTCGTACAGCCATGAATCCAGTCATGTTCTCACAAACCAAAATCTACTGTGGGCGAACAGGTTCCCTCATTCAAGAAGGGCCGCACGGAGAACCTCAGTGGGATTTTGTAGGCTTCTGAAACATACAGATTTACCTGATAAAGACTGTGATGAAGACGATAGCATTCCAGCTATCCCTAAAATGAGACAATGACCATTGGCTGACAGTTTTTAGATTTCTTTAGAAGGATTGAATCAACACTGCCATTACACATGGATTCAAAAGACTTCTGGAATTTTCTTAAATATTGCTATGTTACAATAATGCTCAAGGTTCTGTAGCCACTTTTAGTGGCAGATGTTAAAAGAAAGGAACAGTTTGCCTTTTACTGTGACCTCAATTACCTAGTATTTTAAACATATTTTGTAATTTAGAATGTTTAGCAATCCCTGTTTTTCCGGTTTCACATGCAAGGTAACTGCTTGTGGATTGCCTATAGACTGAAGATTTAGAGAAAGTCATTTTGTTTTTGTTTCATAATTCAGTTATTTCACAGAAGCATCTGGTTGCATTCCAAATTGGAAAATAAAAGAAGTAAATGTCAGAAAGGCAAAAGATAAAATCAGTAAATCATTCTGTTTTAGGATTGCCTTTGCAAAGCAAATACAAAAAGTCAAAAAAGTGAAGAAGCATTAGGTTTTTCCTGATGAGGCTGACTCCGTGTAAATTGACATAAGTATACTAAGCAGAGTCAATTACATACTTACAATGCCATTATGTAATTTACTTGTCATTGCAGAGTATTCAGTCTGGTTACCAAGGCCTACTTTAGCTGGTGCAAAATTTCCAGACATTTACTTATATAATAGGATTTGTAATGTCCTTGTAATTGCTTCCTGTTTGGCCACATTCAAATTTCCTCAGTGTTGATCACTGATATGTTTCTGATCGGGGTCACTGCTAACGTTTTGAGCATTTATTGGTTAAAAACTGCTTACTGGTTAGACTCTTATGTGTATCTTCAGCGTTTTTTAAAACATTTATACACATATAATCTCAATATTGGTATTGTAATACTCATAACCACATGATAAGCAGAAACGTAGCCAATAATTTTCCACAAATTTTTTTGTTCAGAGTTCTTCTCTTCCCCTGGCTCAACTCAGGGTGAGTTTCTGGCTTCTTGACAAATAGAAAAAAGAACCTAAAATATCACTGGAGAGAGATCAGCTATCCACCCATGTTAACCTAGTTCAGCATTTCTTCTTTCTGTATCCTGGTCTATTAAAGGCCAGTTTTTGTCATTATTACTTTCAAATATCATCTGAGATCAGATAATATAGTCTCAGCTCATAAAGCCCAACCATTTATATACTTATCTTGGAGAGCAGTAACAAACTTGACTAATTTATGTTTGCTTGTTCAAAATTCTAATTTTCACACACTCTGTGGTGTACTCTAGAAGGTTTGATTGCATGATTTTAACCTCAAGATTCAGTCTTTTCCCTGTCACCTGGCCCAGGGGTCCACCTAGGACAAGACAGAAGTGTTGCCATGAGAACAGACCATCTGAGTCCTTGGCAGGAATAAGCATTGCTCTAGCAAAGACTCCAGGCATCTGACTTGGTTGAGCTCAAATGAGCCACATGGGAGAAAACCTCTTCCAGTAATGCTGCTTGAATATTGGTACAGTGCCATAGTCTGTAATGGACAACAGCATCTCACCAATTATTTGCTCTTCTCAAGATTTGGTTTGCTACCACTTGTCGCAGATTAATGTTTTGTTCCATCCCTATGGCCATCAAGCTGCCTTTCAAAACTAAAGTCCTCTAAAATCCTAGAAAGCATCCCAGACTGGCTGAAGGAATGTGGAGCCCTTGGTGGCCAGAATTTAGTTTGAAGCTCCAAATAGCAATTCTAAGACTGCAAAATCATGCTGGTCTTCTTAAATAATTGTTTTCAGCACATTTTGAAAAATGACCTGGAATACCCATGGACATGCAGTATTTACATCTGTGTTATCTTTTCTGTGATTCATTTTGTTAACAATGCCATGCTTAATCTTCATCAGACTATATAATAATATTTATTCTCCATTTAAAAGATTATTTTGGGTTACGCAAATACAATAGACTTCACATTCGAATTTTTGAGAGCTGTTTTCCCTAAGCGCTCTGACAGTCAGTTGCGGATGATGAAAATTTAGGTTTGTCCTTTCCTTATACTTCTCTCGATACAGGTATGGTAGTTAATCTGGTCTGTAATGGATACAAGTAAGAAGGACTTTAAAGGGACAACTGTCACCTCATAACTGCCTCTTTTTAACGTATTTCATAGCCTATCATGCAGCTAGTATAGTAGAACGCAAATAGCATATTCATGACTTATGACTCTGTTTACATTTTCGGTCAAGATTGTTACTTCCAAAGTTCCCAAAATGTTTATATTCACGCACCCTTCTGAGCAAACTCTGGAAGATGGTGAAGGACAGGGAAGTCTGGCATGCTTCAGTCCACAGGGTGGCAAAGAGTTGGACACAACTGAGCGACTGAACAACAACAACCCCTAATTTCAGCAATATTTTCAAGGCCCCCCAGCAGGCTGAAAGAATCGCCAACAAGCCCGTTTATTAACTAATCAGGTCCAAACAACATAGTAGTCGTGCATTCCATGTCTGACTGATGTCGCTCCGCTTTCCTGGACGTTTAAAAATGTCCTGTGCATTTCCTGGGGGCTTCTCTGGGGGTTCAGACAGTAAGAATCTGCCTGCAATGCAGGAGACCCAGGTTCAGTCCCTGGGTTGGGACGATCCCCTGGAGGAGGATATGGCAACCCACTCCAGTATTCTTGCCTGGAGAATCCCATGGACAGAGGAGCCTGGCGGGCTACAGCCCATGGGGTCTCAGAGTTGGATCCGACTGAGTGGCTCACACTGACGGGCACTGAGTTTACTAAGTGAGATCAGCAGACAGGTGACAGGGGTTTAACTCCTTACGTTCAGTGAAATATGGGTATCACGCAAAGAGGATTCTTAAACTTAGAGGCTAGTACTCTTTTTTTTTTATTTGAATGCCATCATTCTGTTATCTGTGGTCTTTGTAATATACACATAAAACTTAGATGTGCATTTTTAAAAAATAATTTCCACATAATTACGAAAGGAAATAGACTTAAAATCTCCAAAGATCAGCTTTCTAAGATTCAGGCAAACTATGGGTCATGGACCAAATACACCAGAGGCCTATTTACTTATAAATAAAGTTTTATTAGAACACAACCATGCTCACTTAGTTATAGTTTGGCTGTAGCTGCTCTCACACTACTAGGACACGTTGGAGCGGTTCCAACAGAGACTATGGAAAGCCTAAAATGTTTATCTGGCCCTTTACAGAAAACATTGATGACCCTGGTTTTTCATGGCACCCTGCCTCTTTGGTAACAGCTAGGAATACAGATCCCCATACTCCAGACTTCTCCTTAGCATAGGCTTCTTATTCCCATTTGCTTCTTAGGAAGTTAGGACAGGTTTGTTTCTGTGGAGAACGATACTTCTGTGAATAATTATTCACAGCAGTAATTTTGCTGGAAGTGCGGCTTAGTAAACTTTCCCTACAGAACTAAAATTCAAAAGGGCATCATTCCTGAAAAAAGTTTAGGGTATAAATTGACTTGGTTATAATTCAGTATTGACTCGCTCATTTATAGCTCAGGAAGCAGGCAAACAGCTAAGTTTTTACTTTACAATCCCTGTGTTTTTCTGAATGTCATATATTTCATTTCTTTGAAAAGAGAAGGCTTTGAACAAATGCTTTCCCTTCCTTTTCTTACTTATTTAGAAATCCAAGAGGGCGCCTTTTCTTAACCTATTTCTGTCACAGAGAAATTGTTCATTTCACCTGCCTTCAGGGAAGCAGGGAGCCCAGATACTGAGGGTGTAGGTACATGCGACCTTTGTGTTTGACTTTGAACATCTCTAGCCGAAAGGTTACAACTGAGATGTTGAGTAGAAGACCTATTATCAACTTCTTTTTAGGAATACCTGAAATTATATCATGACTCTAATTAAATAACATATTGTTCTGTTTACACTGTTGCAGCAATCAGTACGATATAGCCATTGGGACTCACTATAGAACTCAGGAAAAAAGAGACGAACTGTCTGCCAGCTCCTCACCATTGGTGTGAGCAGGAGGGAGACTTGACTGGAGCGGACGAGGGGACAGGTAACATGAGACCGGGCTCCACACCCCCACCACCCGTTTGCCTCAACTGCTCAGAGTTTGAAGGCAGTTGTTAGTGAATTAAGCTTATCATTTTTAAATCTCGCTCAATATCTGGGTCACCAGCTTCCCTTAAAAATGAATAAACCAAAGCCAATAGGTAATTTTCCTCCAAGAATAATGTTAAACTCTGTTTAGGGACTATTAGGCCTCCGTTGCAAACACACTTTAATGAAATGATTTAGTGGTTCTGAAGCTTTCTAGGAGCAGACCATGCCTGGAACCCGCTTCCTCAATAAACTTACACTGAAAAACAATTATGTACAATGCAAGAGAGTTGAATTAAACCCATGCTGCCCTCTAGGAGTGAGCTTTGTAGTTGAAGAGAAAACACAACTATATCTATAGCCTGTGCTCAATCGAGGCAGGCAGTGAAAGCTCCCTTTGCTTAGAATGACCAAGGAAAGCTTCCTGGGAACATCAGCTAAACATGATGGATGAGGATAAGGTTTGTACGCAGGGAGGAGGAAGGCAGGATATTTGTCTGAGAAATGTACCGAGTGGAGAAATGTGAACAGTGCTGGGTATGAAAGGCTGAATCTGCAGGGAAGTGTTGCTCAGTCTGCGTAAGTCTCGATCGTGTGCAAAGCTGAATCAGACAGGCTTCCTCTCCCCTTTCTTACTCTGGATAGATACCTGTGCAGCGGTCCCTCAGCATCGAGTCCTCTGTGATCTACATACCTGGCTGACTTGGTGCACCCCAAGCAGAAGAAAAACCACCCAACACATACAGACATTTTTGCAAGTCACCAGTTGAAACAAAGCCTCAGTCACTAAAAGCACAAACTGCATTGGCTAGGTCTCCACTGACAAAGCATAGTAAAGGATGATAGTAGTTACGTGAGTAATTTGGCAGAACTCCAGTATCTGAGTAACTCCCCATGACTCTAGACCTAACCACTTGCTAAATCTTTGCCAACGGAGGCCCAAGTCAAAGTTACCGCTTTTGTAGCTATTTTAACCTTTTAAATTATCTGACCTAAAAAAAAAAAACTTATCTGACCCGAAAGGGCACGTCCTGTGAGATCTGAGATAGAATTATACCTGGAAGTTTAGACTTCAAAAGATAACCTGTGCTAAGCCTCAGACAACGGAATTTAAACTCTTCGGAGCTGCTTTCCCCAAACACCAAGCTGCTCCTGTGAAGGCCTTTCTTCTCGCTCTCTCTGTCTCGCCCCTTAACACACCCTTCTGGAATTTCCTTTCTACACCACTCACTGGCAGGCCGTATTTCACATCCATCTTCAGGAAACTTGAAAAAAAATAGGTAACAGTATATATACTTTTAGGCATCTTGCCACTTTGCTTGCTTCAGATCATGTCTGTGATTAGTAAATGCCTCTCAGGGTGAATGAAAGGAAGGGAGGGACCAAGGCTGACGGTCTTCTGAGTGATGGAAGGGAGGCTAAGACAGATGCTGGGGGGACCCAGCACAAGTGAGCAGGCGTTTGAGAAAGGAATGCGTCCTACGAGGGTTTTCAGACTAGGTGGCGTTCTCTATATGCCTTCTCGAGTTATTGTAGAGGAGGGGTCTGTATCACCCTACTGTTGAAAGTCTTCCGGACTAAGGACCTAAGCAGCTCACGGCAGTGTGGAGGGTTAGGTTGAAAGAAGGAAAACCACTTTAGACGGGAAACCTACATCTGCAGGAGTTTAGACCGCAAGCCATTAGCCAAAACAGGTCCTCTGAAAGGACAAAGAACAAGTGTCAAGATCTCAGTTTTCACAGCCAAGACTATAGCTACCCTCCCGATTTCTGATTGAAAGTGCCAGAAGGAGAGCTGCCAACATTTCATTTTTAAAACCTGTCAAAACGGTGCTATTGATCCTCAATACAAAGATCCATTACAGTATTTTTTAGGTAAACGTGTAAGTTTGCCCTGGCCATAAGTGTACATATGGAGACTGTCTGTAGAGAATCCATCGGAGTCCCGCGCGTTTGCCTTTGACCGAGCTGCCCTGTTTTCAGGGGCCGAGACGGAGACTCGGCGCCCAGCCCGGGAGACGCGGAGAGAACGGCCGCGCGGCCGCCTCCCGGACTCAGGTTGGACGACCCAGTGCAGTGGTTCAAATGCTCCTTTCCTGGTGTTTCCCGGGAGCGTAACAGAGCACGCGTGACGCGAGCAAATGGATGTCAGGAGACTAACCGTCGGAACGACCTTAGCGAGGCCCGCGTTATTCTCAGGTGTCAGAGCATGCCAAAAGCAGCATGTACCTACTGCTGGGAACTGTGTAAAGCAGTCTGCATGTACAGTATGATAATAAATCATCGAAGAGCCCGCCAATACTTTGTATCCTGTGGTTTTAAATGTTAGCACAATTCAAGAGTGGCACAGTGGACGTTTCCGTATATCTGAAATGTGGAGTTGCATTCCTTGAGTGTTTTTCCATTCTCTCAGATATAATTATACCCTGGGTTTCACAGCATTTTTAATATTATATAATGATGTCATAAAATCATAAAGTTAAAAGAGGATCTTTGTACTCAGTGAACCCCACCAGCTCCTTTTATTAAAAAGAAGTAACAGCCAGAGAGGTAATGACTTATCCATGATCAGTTAGTGGCTGAGATCTGGGCTGCCCATCTCCTAGTCCAGTGCTCTCACAACTGAGAAGTCAGTTCGCCAAAGTCAAGGCAGAAATTCATATAAAAACTGATTTTCATTATAAAAAACAGAAAATACAGAAAAGTACAAAATTACCACAAGAATTATTTCAAAGACAAGCACTGTCTTTTTTATCTAGCATTAGTTCTTACAGCCTTTATCATATTGCAACTGTTTTGTATTGACCTATATCACTATAGCACAGGCTTCCCAGGGTAAAGAATCCACCTGCCAAGCAGGAGACCTGGGTTCCATCCCTGGCTTGGGAATATCCCCTGGAGAAGGGAAGGGCTACCCACTCCAGTATTCTTGCTGGGAAATCCCATGGACAGAGGAGCCTGGCGGGCTATGGGATCACAAAAGGGTTGGGACACAACTTAATGACAAAACAACAACTATTACTTTAGAAAGCATTTTTTGCATAATCTTCACAGACATTTATGATAGTTGCATAATAATCCAGTCTCAACTATTTTTTTCTCGGAAACACTACAGAAAGCTTTTCTGAGTTTGGGGAAATCTATCCTAAGGAAAAAAGCCTAATGTCGAATTGTCAGGCCAAATGAGACGCAGTGGTCCCTTCATATGATTCTTTCAAACCTACAGGACCTGAGGATGAAAGGGAAAATCATTTATTTTCACTCTTAAGACACTGATTGTTAGCAACAAGAGTTGTGAAAAGATCTGAAAGTTTTTCTTGAGCTTGGCCATCCAATCAGTTAGCAAACATTTGTGTAAAATATTTGAGGGGAAGGCGTAATATTTCAGTGAGGTTCCCTCTCAGAATTGCAGCTTGCTACCAACTACTACTAGCTCCAAAATCCTCACGTAAACAATGAACTTCTTAATTAAAGGAAATGCTAGAGGAAAAAAAAAACTTCTGCAAGTCCATTTTTGACAATATGAAACATTTTTTAATTTCAGCCTGTTTTGCACAATCTCTGGACTACTTCCTTTAATAAAAAATCATCTGCTTATACTTAAGGTATGTCACTAAAGGAAAACCTAAGTAGGAAGGTAAAGCTCCTGGTAAAGAAAATACCATCCAAATAATGAGTAAAAAGCCCATGTGGTGTTTGTACACTATGCTTCTTCCGTATTTTCTTTCGGCAGAATACTACACCCCACTAATCGCCTGTACAGCTGGTAACACTAGTGACATGGACCACACTCCATCCCCAAGGACAGGTTTGCAGTTCACGTTTTCCAGCAATTTTCTGTCTCCTGGCATGGAAGTCGTCATCCATAGTGGACCCTTTGCTCCAAGAAGTGGAAACGATATAATATGAACAAAGGTCATTCACATTGGATGCCATGTGACATAAACCATTAATAACAACCTACTGAGGAAGCTCTATCACCTCATTACCTGAGTTAAGGATACTGTGTAGCATCAGACATATGGAAGGTGTCCAGTGAATGTTTCACGACAGAGTGAATGCCTACTTGGGAATTTTCATCTCTACTTTGTGTGTCTATGACTTCCCCATTGACATTCAAAGGAACTTGATACAATTTCCAGAGGTGGCCCATGGAGATGCTATGATTGGCCAGCCAGAGTCATTACCAACACTCTCTCCAAGAGGCTGGAAATCCTTGCCTTCCCAGCTAGGGGTAGTCACGTGACCCAGACACTACAAAGAAAAGCTACCGGAGGCTCTGCAAAAGCATGCACTTTCCTGATAAGAGCCAGATGAACAGGACCATGCCTTCCCCGTTCCTTCCTTACCTGCACATGTAATGTCCAGGGCTAGTTGGTCACTTTATCATATCTGAGGGAAAGATGCAAACTGCAGAAACACTGACATCCTTGAGCTGATGATAAACACTAATAATTACCAATATCCAGACTTTCTTAAATGAGGAAAACAACTCCCTATTCTTTTTTTGCCATGCCTTGTGTCTTACTGGATCTTGGGCTTCCCTGATGGCTCAGTTGGTAAAAAATCCGCCTGCAACATAGGAGACAATTTGATTCCTGGGTCGGGAAGATCCGCTGGAGAAGGGCTAGGCTACCCACTCCAGTATTCTTGGGCTTCCCTTGTGGCTCAGCTGGTAAAGAATCTGCCTGCAATGTGGGAGACCTGGGTTCAATCCCTGGGTTGGGAAGATCCCCTGGAGACGGGAAAGGCTACCCACTCCAGTATTCTGGCCCAGAGAATTCCATGGACTGTACAGTCCATGGGGTCGCAGAGTCGACATAACTGAATGACTTTCAGTTCCTCAACCAGGGATTAAACCCGCACCCTCAGGACAGTACAGTCTAACCGCTGCCAGACTGCCAGGGATTCCTGACTCTGTTTAAACCACTTAATAAATGGTCATATTTCCTATTGCATAGTTCTCACAGCATTTGTAACTACTTTCTTACAATATAGATCAATAGTTCCTTTGTAGTTGCTTCCAGGTTTTTTCAACTCCAAATGAAATCACAACTGCTAATCAATACGATTATTTTAAAATGTGTACAATAAGCCTTACCTATATGTTACTGTAGTAACAGTAGAATATATCACCCTTGCTATATAACAGCAAATCAAAACTCAGCAGCATTGTGACTAATATTATATGACATTGGCAGGGTTAGCAAGTTCATTATTAATCTTAATTTTCCAGCCGGTAATTTTCTTTTGTAAGAATTCAAGAAGCTAAATTACATACTTTAAATTCAAATAAGGTTAAAGCAACTAAGTATCAACAATCAGTACAAGAGTGTGTAGAAATTTTATTGATATATTTCATAGAAATTTAATAAATTGCATTTTATTAATACATGCTCTTATTAGTTTAACAAAGGTTCCAGTTTTAAATACTGGCTCATAAAAGAAATACAAACTTCTTAAAAAAATCTATATACAGTATACAGCTTTTATTGAATTCCAAGGAATGAATTTTTATTTAATCATACATGTAAAATCTTTGGAAACAACAAAACAATAAATATATTATTTCAATTTCCTGTGCTCTGGGATTCATCTAATGTTTCTTCTAAGCTCAGATCCTACCATCCCCTCCTTCTGAAAGGTGAAGAAGAAAGGTATGGGCGACAGACTGGACAAGCAATTATCTAACAGGGTGTAGGTCAGTCTAGCTTCCCTGGGTTCTGTTAATGTATGCATAGGGTTGTGATATCCACAGTATCTACTTAGTTAAAAGAAACTGGATTTTAACAACTGATTCAGATGATGCTAGTGTGTTCTTAAAAGTAAACAGGTAAAGCTTTTCTCTACATCAAAGGGAATTACTCACACGTACAAGCTCAACAGACATTAGGAGCTTGCACTGTGCGGTGTTTCCTATCTTCTCCAGAGGCAACTGCAATCACAGAGTTTTTAGCTTGAGATGTTAATTTAATTCAACCTGAGTGTTGATAAAATGTCCTTCAGTTAGGAAGGCAAAAGAAAGGAGGAGAGAAAAGAAAGGCATCTTTTTATCGGGAGATATTTTTACATACAGAAATCTACAGTTTCAAATACATCCAACCTCAGTGAACAACAAAGAATTTTCACAGGAACAATGAAGAGAATTTTCATGAAGAGAATTTTAAGATGAACAATCTGTCTTTAACAAATAGCAGTTTATGTTACACATAACTGCAGAACACTAAATTCTCATAATTATTATTGCTGAGTATTCTGTTAAACTTCAAGGATTAATCAAAGATTAACAATACAAATTAACATTTCATCCAAAAGTATCACTTATGATAAATTATCTTCTTGTATGAAACTAACTTCCTTAAAAAAAATAGGTATCATGTACTGAAAACAGTACTATGCCAAATATCTCCTACATACATGTGTTTCTAAGACAAACTAGCTATAAGCTAGAGAAAATAATCAACCACATTACTACAAGGCAGATTATATTCTTTCATTTCATCAACAGTCCTATGAAAAGTTCGTTATCTTTAAAGGGAGATATTTGGGGCTATAATTTTTATTTTATTGACAATAGATATTTATTTCTAACTGATTTATTTCTAATGTTAAGAAGTTCACATTTAGCAAGCACTGAAGGCTTCAGAGACCAGAAAAGATTTTGTACTTAAGAGAGTGATTCTAGGAAACTCTCTACTACATCTTACAGAAAGACAAATTAATATGTAGATTAGTACAGAACATGTGTATTATTAAGTTATTAAAATTAACTTGAAATGTGGCTAGCCCAAATTAGTAAAATATACACCAGAAATCAAAAAATCAGTATGAAAGAATGTAAGCTATCTTAAAAGATTTTTATAATGATTACATGTTGAAATGGTAATATTTTGGATATGCTGAGTGAAATGAACTATACTACTAAAATTAACTTCCACTGATTCTTTTAATTTTTTAATGTGGCTGCTACAAAAATTTAAATTACATCTACAATTATGGCCCACATTATTTTTCTATTCTACGGCACTGCTACAGAAACAGCAGATTCTATTACACATGTTAATATTAATCCCAACTCACATTGTTAAATTTCATATCATTATGGTATTTGACATAATATATATAACCTATTATCACAAGGCTCTTGAGCTTAGAATCAAATACACCTCTACTCTTGAGTACGAGACCAAACAAAACCTGCTCTTTTTTATCATCTTCTGTATACTAACAACTGTGCTAAACTTTGTTTATATCTGATTCAACACACAGGTAAAAGAGATCTTTTGAATGATAGAAATGTTCTACAACTGAACTGTGGTAATAGCTACACGTCTAGAAGTACCATCCAGAAGCTGTATGTAAATTGCAGGTAATTCAAATATGATCCTTCAATCCATCAGATGGCTCAACACTGCGAATACATTTTTCCATGAGGGTCCTGTTACCTGCAAGGATTCTCATTCAAGAGTGGATTATGGAATCACTATTTGGAGGTATAAGTTATAAAAACCAAGAGAACAGACAGTAGCTGAGAGTGGACAGTTTATTTGCCTTTAGCAGTCAGTACCCAGCTTAGGCAATAATAGCCCTTATAGTAATAAACATCTTGTTACAACCTTACCCAATCTGGGCACCCTATAATTGGACACCTGCTGGTATTTTGCCATGCTAGACAGAACATTGGAGTATAAGGAACCTCCTACTCTACACGATTAAAACCAAATAAAAGACAATAGATTAAGTCAAAACTAACATTTAACAATTCCCAAGGGAAGCTGAAAGTTAAACCGCTCAGTTTTTTTTCCCTTATTGCAACAAAAAGAAGTAGCAGAGGAATTCAACAACTCGAAAATTTGGGTAGTCAATCTGGAAAAACGTTGGTGATTAATAAATTTGAAGTTAAGACTATAAGATCATTTTTTGCATTGCTTCTATCAGACCTTGAAACAAATTATTTTTAATCTAAAATTTGTGAGATTATTCACTGTGGATGTAATGGTATTGCCACCTTTTGTTTTAAACATTATCTCCAATAGCAAAAAAATAAAAATAAATCAGCTCTACTTTTTCTATTTTCAAATGGGTCTGAAGAACTGTGAGTTATGCTTTATTTAACACTCAGGAAAACACAGGAAAGGAAAATACAGATCACACCTTCATGCAACTGAACCATAATATGTTTTTGTAGTTTTCGTGGTCTAAAGTGAAAGTGTTGTTCAGTCATATCCAACTCTTTGCGACCCCATGCACTGTAGCCCACCAGACTCCTCTGTCCATGGGATTCTCCAGGCAAGAGGACTGGAGTGGGTTGCCATTCCCTTCTCCAGGGGATCTTCCTGACCCAGGGATTGAACCCAGGTTTCCTGCATTTCAGGCAGATTCTTTACTGTCTGAGCCATCAGCAAAGTCCACTCTGAGGTCTATCTAGTAAATATTAACATTATTTCCACAGCTCACTTTATCCCACATTAACTCAAAAAGAAAGAAAAGAAAATGAAACAGTGGGAACAGTAATAATAACACATAAATAACTCACACTGAATATTGAAATGGATTTCAAGATGTGTGCATATACACAAAGATAAATACGAAAATTTGCACAGACACACTGAGTCCCCTCAAGTTCTCGACTTACATGTAAACTAGGTGGACAGTGCAAATGCCAAAGAGCACGTGGAATAGTAAAATCATTCAGGAATGTTCATTTAATGTAGCCACAGAATCAAGGGACACATTACAGCCCCTTCTAGCTATAAAATGACTCATCCAGGCATTTATATAAATCTATGAATGCATTTGTTATAGTTCCAGACTGAAATTACATCACAATTGTGAATGTGTATGACACAGTGAGTAATTTATGAGTTGAGTGACACATTTAAAACTCAGACAGGTACAAAACATCCATCGAACCTAACTTTCTAAAAAGATGATTCTCTATTGGTTAGTACTGGATACCACCACCCATTCACACAACCCCGAATATTGCTCAATCAATGTGGTATCCCAGCACATATCTGGTAGTTTTTTGCAGTCTTATTCATGCATAAAGGCTTTTAAGACTCCCCAAATAAAAGCACATAAAGATACAAATATATTTTTAAAGATACTACAAAATACTCTTATCTAGGTATCAAAACTGAATTGCATTGTATTAGGATACCTATTCTTATTTCTGATGTTTTCAATATTTAAAGTAGTTCAAGTCAATAGACAGTGAAGTTAATCTTTGGGAAGTATAGAGAAAAGCATTTTTTCTTTATCCAAGATATTAGACTCATAGAGCATACATGGAGTAGAGCATTAACATTTAACTTCCCCCAAAGTTAAGACTTTTATAAAATATTGATAAAGCTCTAAAACAGGTCATTCTAACCCACTGGCAAGAAGCTTGGCTTTTTCTAATTTTTTAGCAGCCAAAATGCTCCTACTGAGGCACTATTCAATTTCTCGTGAGTTTACGTCAAAGGACTGTTTCTACTTTTTGGTGAGTTTCTGTCATACCCTCCATTCCTCGACACACTACCATTCCAAACAATGCGTAAAGAACTGTTTAGGAAAGCTGAGATGCTCACTCGAGCCAGCTACTTACTTTCTGAATAAAATAAACCAAAAACATCTCAAAATTTTCTACAGGTTATGCAGGAGAGGGAAGGGTGATTTTTTACGAGCCATGCAGCTAAGAGACGGAGTTGATTCGGGGAATACACTACTGCTGTAAGTTTAAACATATTATGCCTTTTGTAAGGCTCTTTGTAAATCACCATAGAAGTTGATTAAAGTGCTTGCCATAGCTGTATCTACTGCAGACTGGGGAATCATTCCACGCAGATCTGTCTGAATATAGCCTGTCAAAAGACTCCGGCTTGGACTCTCTTTAAGAGGAACACAAAACCAACCACAGGGATGGTTATATCCACGCACAAATTCTGATCTCTTTTCACTCCAGTCAAGACTTATCCCTACAAGGCAATTTAAAATAACACTATTAATAGCAATGACTGACATTAATCTAAAACTCTCATTAAAAATATTATCAGATTGCTTAAATATTATCCATGTAGATGAAAATTAAGCCCCGAGAGTGATCGTGGAAGAATGAAAAAGATAATTACCAAGTGGAATTCTGACACAGCCTGGTAGATGTGTAATAGGGAAAGTTCTAATCCCTTCAGAATAAACGGCATGTCATCTTGGTAACTCCCTGAAAACCATGAACCTTCCTGTCCCGGCGGGGCCCCAGGTACCAAGATTCAAACCTGCGGTGCCACCCTTGCTTCCCACAGGCACCGCCATATCCAACCTGGTTCTGATGACTAACAGTAAACAGGGAGATGTGTACCTAAAACTGCCAACTCAAATATACACTGTACATACAAAAACATTAATTTACCTACAGATATATTTTCAAAAGCATTTCTAATAGTATTTTTTAATTTGAAAAGAAAAATACTACACAGATCAAGCAAGGAAAAATATTCTAACACATGCCGAGCATATTTTTTTGGCGTATATGACTAAGCTGTTTCTTGAGAGTGACTTAGAAGGAAATCCATTGACCAGATTCCTTTCTTAAGAGGCAGTCGTGTGATCCTTATTTGTTAGCTATCACATGAAGGATACTATGTAATGGGGAACAAAAACTCATCAGAAAGACTGCAAAACCCTTCTTGATATTGTTACTTTCATTCCTAAGGTTTAGCATTTGCAAACCAAGCTTATTGATTATAAAACCACCACGAAGGTTGAAAATATATCTTATGTAGAAAGAAATATTCAGCCTAGAAAACTCAAAATTTAAAACAAACAGAAAGTAAGAGGTTTTGAGACATTTACCACAGGATAAAAGCCCTTCTTTATAGCCCACAGTATAGGAGAAGTCAACAAACTCTCTTGGGGAGATTATATTCCAAAGCTGACCCGCAGTTGTGTAACGCATCACACAGCAATTCTGAAAGAGAACAACAAACAGCTGTTAGTACTACAGGAAACACAGACACAGACACAGACTCATGTAAGTTAACCTGTAGTAAAACATTAGCACTCACTTAAAATGTGTTATAATGATTACTAACAATATTTCTTACAATGATTCTAACAGATTTAGAAATCTATTCTGGATCTCACTGTTTTGTATGGACATGTGCAGGATACACAATCAAAATACAGAGGTAAGTTACCCAGAATCCAAATCTCTTTCAAAATAGTCACCTCGTATCCTATATGATAAGTGGAAGCAGGCAGTGTAGACTGTAGATGTGCAAGATAAAATCCACAAATACTTTGATTAAAACAAACATGGCAAGAAATGAAATAATAAAACAGAATAAGCCACTTTGGTTATATAATTCTTTAATACCAAAGGTGGCATTTTTATCTTTGATTTTGGCTTAATATTAATGGAAAACCTACATACTATTACCTGGAAAACTGAATATAATGGTGGTATTTTCAGAATTTTAGATTTCAGAACCTCAAAGTTTTACAATTAAAGACATAATTTTCTTAAGCAGAAAAGATAAAGCTATTGCAAAAAACAAACTCAGTTCTGACTAACACTTGTTAAGAGATCTTTGCCATGACTACTTAGTCTCAAAGCAATGAATATAATAGTGAATGCAAGTGTGTATACACATTCACGTGCACTTGAGCACTCACGTGCACACAGTCTCACACACCACACACACACACACAATCCGAAGTAATGTTTCAAAACAAATACCTCTTCAAAGTGCTCCAAGATATCCAAAGAGGTCATTAAGCTGTCCCAATCCAAGCGACAGGGACCTGGGCGTATATGTTCTATTACACTATTGACAACATCATCTATAACACCTTGGGCTTTGAAGCTGGAGAAAAAATGTTAAAGTCAAATGCTATTAGAATGAAAAATTTCAGTATGCTCTCATAGTTCAGAGTTCACTTCAAAAAAAGTAAAATTTAGTGAAGATTTTTTGAAAAGAGTAAATCCTTACAACTTGTCTGATAAATTAGATTCTATCAATTATTTCATCAGAATGTACTCTGAAAGGTCCTCAGATCTAACAAGAGCTCTGAAAGCTATCTTGTGCATTATCACGAACATAGTAAAGTACCTTCACGTTACGGTGTAGCCAAGAACAATCTGCAGAACACCGTAATGCTTTGCTTACTTTCTATGCTGTTCTTTTCTCAGATACGCTCTAACATGGTAATAGTATATGCATGTTTTAGCCTGACTTTCAGAAACTTTTTATTAGGAACAGAAAAATAGGTCACCCAGGAATAGAACACCCAGGATTGACTCATGGATAATAGCAGAACTTAACATATGTCAAAGGTGGCATTCCATATCAGTAGGAAAAAGATGTACTATTTCATAAATGGTGTATGGATACAATAGTTATCCTAACAGAGAAAATAAATCTGAATTCTTGCTTCACATCAGTCAAGACAATTCCAGATAGACTAAATACCACTATATAAAAGGTAAAATTTTTAAACTTTGAGAAAATTATGTAAGTTACCATCTTTGTAACCTCAGGATACAGGAAGATTATTTGAATACATAAAACAGAAATAAACACAAGATGATTAAAATTAAAAACTTGCACACCACAAATGACAAAATAAGTAATTTCTATAAAAACTAGTCACTGGCTGGAAGAATATAAGTGTAACACATATATATTTAGATGCTACTTCTAAGTTGCTCAGCTGTGTCCGACTCTTTGTGAACCTACGGACTATACCCTGCCAGGCTCTTCTGTCCACAGGATTATCCAAGCAAGAATACTGGAGTGGATTGCCATTTCCTTCTCCAGGGGATCTTCCTGACCCAGGGATCGAACCTGGGTCTCCTGCATTGCAGACAGATTCTTTGCCATCTGAGCCACCAGGGAAGCCCGTAACAGGTGGTGCTAGTGGTAAAGAGCCTGCCACCCAATGCAGGAGGTTTTAGAGATGAAGGTTTGATCCCTGGGTTGGGAAGATCCCCTAGAGCAGGGCAAAGCAACCCATTCCAGTATTCTTGCCAGGAGAATCCCATGGACTGAGGAGACTGGTGGGCTACAATCCATAAGGTTGCAAAGAGTTGGACATGACTGAAGTGACTTAGCACAGCACAGCATATACTTATTATAGAAGATACATGATTTAGTTCAGTTCAGTCGCTCAGTTGTGTCCGACTCTTTGTGGCCCCGTGGACTGCAGCATGCCAGGCCTCCCTGTCCATCACCAACTCCTGGAGTTTACTCAAACTCATGTCCATTGAGTCGGTGATGCCATGCAACCATCTCATCCTCCGTCATCCCCTTCTCTTCCCGCCTTCAATCTTTCCCAGCATCAGGGTCTTCTCCAATGAGTCAGTTCTTCACATCAGATGGCCAAAGTACTGGAGTTTCAGCTTCAGCATCAGTCCTTCCAAAGAATATGCAGGACAGATTTCCTATAGGATGGATTGGTTGAATCTCCTTGCAGTCCAAGGGACTCTCAAGAGTCTTCTCTAACACCACAGTTCAAAAGCATCAATTCTTCGGCACTCAGCTGTCTTTTCAGAGAAGGCGATGGCACCCCACTCCAGTCTTCTTGCCTGGAAAATCCCATGGATGGAGGAGCCTGGTAGGCTACAGTCCATGGGGTCGCTAAGAGTCGGACACGACTGAGCAACTTCACTTTCACTTTTCCCTTTCATGCACTGGAGAAGGAAATGGCAACCCATTCCAGTATTCTTGCCTGGAGAATCCCAGGGACGGCGGAGCCTGGTGGGCTGCCGTCTATGGGGTCGCACAGAGTCAGAGACGACTGAAGAGACTTAGCAGCAGCAGCTTGCTTTTTAGTTCAACTCTCACATCTATACATGACTACTGGAGAAACCATAGCCTTGACTAGATGACCTTTGTTGGAACCATTGATGAAACAATGAGATAAAGACAATCCACAGAAAAGATGGGCAAAGGACAAGACTGACCTGAAAGATCAATAAACCTAGAAAAGATGCTCAATATCACTCACAGTCAAATAATTACTAGCAAGATACTATCCTTGGCAGAGATTAAGAACTTAATAACAAGTGTTGAATGAAAGAAAATGACATCTCTCAAAGCACTATCACCACTTTACAGAACAGTTTGACAACAGGTACATACCCAAGAAAATGATACACGTGTGCAGAAGGAGACATGTACCAAGAAGCATACTACAGAGAAGAACTGACAACAACCTAAAAATTCATCAGTAGGCAAATTTATAAACACACTCTGGTACATGAATATAGAACTGAAAGTAAAGATTAACAGGTAACAACATGGGTAAACTGAAACATTGAGCAGAAAAACTTAAAAACACATTACTAAAAGCAACACATGCATACACATGGTCAAAGCATGAAACATGAATACTACTAGTTCAAGACAGTAGTTACCTGTGAGAAAGAAAGGAAAAAGAGACAGATTGGCTCTAACTATCATTGTTTTGGGGGTCTTTTTTCTCTTTTTTAAGCATCTGAAGCTTTTTATCAGTTTGCAAATATCTCAAGCTCAAGCTTATATTATCCTCCATCCTAAATCTGCTCTTCTGCCTAGGTTCTCTAACTTGGGATGAGGGTAGAGGGTAGGGGTTGGTAATACAAATTAATTCAGGCACCCAAATTAGAAATCTGGGAGTCAACTTCAACTCTTCTTTTTCTCTTAACCCCATTCCAACAGTCAGAACTAGAAAGTCACCATGTTTTATCAATATGACTTTCTAAACATTAAGTGCATAGAACAATATGTGGGTTTCATCAGATGTTAGTTATCATCACCACTGTCATCATGACACCACCATCACCATCACATCTCTTTCAAGTTCATTTGTAGCTCCCCTGCCGTGTCCTCAGTTTGGGAACTCTGTGTCCAACTCAATACTGCACCAGTTTTTAGCTCTTCTGATCATATAACTCTATAAGAATCTGAAAAAAGCCACAGATTTCTTCCCAGGAATATACACATTGTCATAAAACTTTGTATACAATCATAGGGACACTTTAAGAAGTCAGCCATGGTCTCCCAGGATACAAGCTCTTCTCTAAACTTTCCACGCTCATTTCTATCTCTCACAACTGTTACCATAATAAATGCAAAATCCTTTGAGGACCTGGGAGGGTTGGGTTGAGCAGAGGATAAATACAAAACCGAACTCCTTGGTTTAGAATTCAAAAGTCCTTCAGACTTGCTCTCCTCACTCCCATACTTTATGTTCCAACTATATAAACACAACTTGAACTTCTTTAAAAAAAAGTCAGTCGCTCAGTCGTGTTCGACTCTTTGTGACCCGTGGACTGTAACCCACCAGGCTCCTCTGTCCATGGAGTTCTCCAGTCAAGAATACAGGAGTGACTTGCCATTCTCTTCTCCAGGGGATCTTCCTGACCCAGGGATCGAACCCATGTCTCCTGCATTGCAGGCAGATTCTTTACTGTCTGAGCCACCAGGGAAGCCTAAATTCTGTAAACAAACTCTCTTAGTGTTTCCCATCTACCTGGAAGCCATCTGTGTTAATGTGGTAAGTGCAGTTCTCTCTGCCTGGTTAAGAACCTGTCCTTCATTCCCTAAGAAACACCTGTCTGTTCTTTCTGACTCAGCCCAGGAAGTAGGTCTTTTTTTATCACAGAGCACAGTGTCCCCAGGCACTTTTAAACTTCTTCAGCCCCCGCTGAGAATTACTGATCTAAAGGATTAACTGCCACACTTGCTCACAATGTTCACACCAACCCTACCGTCCCTGTCCTTCTCATCAATACTGGACAACTCGCCTTTCTGGAAACGCTATCTTTGGAAATATGCTTCAAAACATTCTGTATATAGAAAGTGTGGTCAATAGTTTCATTTTAAAAACTGCCAAGCCCCCAGAATATGAATATCCCACTCCAACTACACAAGGCACCTATCTACACTGGCTTTAAAAAACAATTTTTTTTTTTTACTGGTTAAAGACATAATTCATACTCTACTATATGCAAAAAATAAAAAAAATTCACAGATAAAAATGCCATCTAGAGGTACATATTTTTGTGTTAAATAAAAACATTTTAATATAAAAATATAGTTAAAGTCAAACTATGACTGTGCTACATACAGTTTAGTACTCTGCTTTATTCACTTTTCATTATATCTTTAGCATTTTTTTATGTTTTTAAATAATATCTGAAAATATGGTTTCTAAAGATTGTAAAATAGCACATTTTATAATTTAATCATTCCTCAACTATTGATTATTCAGGTTGTTTATAATTTTTAATGTTTTAAGTAATGTGACAGAAGAGACAAGTACTTAAATATTAATTTCCAATGATTTCTTCAAGACAAATTCGTAGAGCAAAATATGCTACAGTACTGAATAAATGCAGAAGGAATATTAGACATATCTTAACTGAACTGATACATCACAACAAGAAATTAAGATTTTATCTGCTATACCATCATTTACGATTCCCAAAACCACCAACTCTATTCACCAGGGACACAGACATTTTAAAAGCTTTGAATGCATAACATGATTTTCTTCTCAAAAAGTTTAAAATCTTAAAAGCAAAAGCCAAACTTTACTGGCAATGATCATTTACTGATCATGAGTATATGTGTATATACATTTGAAGTTTAGCAGTATCTTAAGAGCTATGTAAAACTACAAAAATTACTTACAGATATCCATTAAATTCTTCTGAAGGTTTCCTCCAAATCGTTACATCTTTCTATAAAAATAAAAACAGTGTATAGTGATAATTACATAGGTGGCAACCTGGATATAAAACTGACAATTTCATAGAGTCTACAGCATTAGCTTTTGCATGAAAATAAAACATAAGTAAACATTCAAAGAAATACATACAAGTCACTCATACCATCAGATAATCCATATCTGAATTTTTTCTGTATCCTAAAGTATTACACATCTTACTTAAATTACAGACCCCTAGAAAAAGGTTTTTCAGTAGCTTAAAGACACCCAAACACTAAGATCCAGTAATGGCACTCTCATTGGCCATTATTTGCATAATTACAATCTCATCTATTTACCATTACTGAAGAATTTAGTCTAAGCTGGTTTTAGAAACGGCAGAGGAACCAGAGATCCAATTGCCAACATCCGCGGGATCATCGAAAAAGCAAGAGAGTTCCAGAAAAACATCTATTTCTGCTTTATTGACTATGCCAAAGCCTTTGACTGTGTGGATCACAATAAACTGTGGAAAATTCTGAAAGAGATGGGAATACCAGACCACCTGACCTGCCTCTTCAGAAACCTGTATGAAGGTCAGGAACCAACAGTTAGAACTGGACACGGAACAACAGACTAGTTCCAAACAGGAAAAGGAGTACGTCAAGGCTGTATATTGTCACCCTGCTTATTGAACTTATATGCAGAGTACATCATGAGAAACGCTGCGCTGGGGGAAGCACAAGCTGGAATCAAGATTGCCGGGAGAAATATCAATAACCTCAGATATGCAGGTGACACCACCCTTATGGCAGAAAGTGAAGAAGAACTAAAGAGCCTCTTGATGAAAGTGAAAGAGGAGAGTGAAAAAGTTGGCTTAAAGTTCAACATTCAGAAAACTAAAATCATGGCATCCGGTCCCATCACTTCGTGGCAGATAAATGGGAAAACAGTGGAAACAGTGGCTGACTATTTTTCTGGGCTCCAAAATCACTGTAGATGGTGACTGCAGCCATGAAAGTAAAAGATTGCTGCAGAAGGCTTACTCCTTGAAAGGAAAGTTATGACCAACTTAGACAGCATATTAAAAAGCAGAGACATTACTTTGCCAACAAAAGTCCGTCTAGTCAAGGCTATGGTTTTTCCAGTGGTCATGTATGGATGTGAGAGTTGGACGGTTGATGCTTTTGAACTGTGGTGTTGGAGAAGACTCTTGAGAGTCCCTTGGACTGCAAGGAGATCCAACCAGTCCATCCTAAAGGAGATCAGTCCTGGGTGTTCATTGAAACGACAGATGTTGAACCTGAAACTCCAATACTTTGGCCACCTGATGCGAAGAGCTGACTCACTGGAAAAGACCCTGATGCTGGGAAAGATTGAGGGCAGGAGGAGAAGGGGATGACAGAGGATGAGATGGCTGGATGGCATCATCGACTCGATGGCCATGGGTTTGGATGGACTCTGGGAGTTGGTGATGGACAAGGAAGCCTGGTGTGCTTCGATTCATGGGGTCGCAAAGAGTGGGACACAACTGAGCGACTGAACTAATAGAAATCTTAAATATTTAATTCTGAATGTGCTCATATCTCTTTTTAAAATTAAGCAATTCACATCTATTATGACAGTACTACCCTGTATCTGTCCCGACATCTTTTTCCAGATCATCTCTTAAGACATTCTGAATATCAAAACAGCTAAAGCACTCGACTGGAAGAGTCCTGGTTTCTAGGGTTGGCTCTGTCAACACTCACCTATGTGACAGTCTGGCTAAGTCATCTGGTGAAAACAAGATACTAATGGACCATCCTCGCAGGCTTGTTAAAATATCTGAAATGATTTCAAACTATCAATTACTATACTTTCTTAAATTGATGATGACATGTTTTATTTATTGACCTGAGAGGCTGCTCTTTACAATCTTATTGCCATGAATCGTCTTGTGTCCATTATCTGAAGAACGAATGACAGTAGTGTGGGATTGCTGTTCTTCCTCTGAGCTGTTAAACCACCAGCTTTATTGACACATTTATCTATCCTGCACATTCATCTAAAGTGTGGTCCATATTTTTCCATACCATTTTGAAAGTCATCCACCAGCTCATTAGAAGATACACCCCAAACACAAACAATTTAATTAATTTACCGTCTTCTTCGCAACTCGCCACTTTTCATCTTCAAGGTTGTGGTACTGGATAAGAGTGTTTTTAAGTCTAGTCGCCAAAACAGCTGCATCAGGCAGGGCTTCCATTTGTTTTTCCTGTTACAGAGACTAAGATTATCATCAGCAAATACCAGAGTTAGATCCGGCAGACAAGGGGAGGAGGTCTTAAATCTGACTTATAAAAAAATCCTCCGGGGGCTGTAAAGATACCTATACCTGGACCCCACCCCAAGTCAATAGTCAGAATCCCTGGGCACAGCTCCTTCCTCAAAGTTTCCAGGATGTGGAACACAAAGGGATAAGAATCACATCTTGCGTTATTAAAATCCTCATATAAAAAAGAAGATACAATCCTATTTCCCTTTCTAATAGAATTGAACCAAAAGGAATAAATTAAAAAACTCAAATAACTTAAAAAAAAAATGCTCTTTCCAAAATACAAAAATAACACACACGGCATGAACTCTTTTAAAAGTCCTTAGAGTTTTAGCAATTGAAAATTTTCATTTTACCATCTAACAGATATAGCACTCATTCTAGCAAATAAATGACAACCACAATTGGAAACCTCTTACATCCTTTAAGGATAGGGCTGGAGGTAAAAAAAATGATAGGGCTAGAGACCTCAAAAGAATTTCAAAACTCTCAAGAATTCTATTGACTTCAATACTTTATTTGATGAAGTGTCACACGATTCAGTAAAGTATCTGTGTAACAAAAGAGGTGATATGAAGACCTTTGAGCTACCAGTACAGCATAAATAAGTGGTTTATAGTTTTAAGGCAATAATTTAACTATATAAAGAGGCATGTATTTTATGATTAATAGTTGCAAAGATAAGCTATCGTTCAGCAATACTTTGAAAGAGAAATGATAACTAAACTTTAAAGAAAATAATATGAGGGATTCTATAACGTAATTGTTTTAGAACATTGCTGCAGATTCTCTGAGGAGTCTGTGACACTGCATGGCTTCTGCAGCTAGGTTAGAGAAGTCCATGCAGTCTCTGGATGTCTCTAAGAATGATCACTCCAGGAGCCTTTGATCAACAAGCAAACACACAAGGAATGCGGTTACACTGAGGCTGCTGTGTGGAAAGGCCCAGGCGGAAAGAAGAGGAAGGGAGGGAAAAAACCAGACAGACACACACACACAAACACGGATCCAAAGTCCCAGCTCCAAAAGCCTATCTACAGCTTCATGCCTAATGGGCATCTCTTGATTCTCCAGGCTTCCTTCAACTTGCCTCGGTCTTACTTGTCTTAATAATTTTACTATTAAAATGATAATTGAGCCAGCTGCTCAAGATTAAAAGCCTTAGAATCACCCCCACAGGTATAAGGAGGTTCACCACACACCACTGCCTACAATGCTCTTCCCCTACTGGTTTTCTTCCTGTCCCTTAGGTAAGTCCAGCTCGTCGCTGACTCTGGGTCTTTGTACTCGCCATTACTTCTCTGCCTGGATTCAGTTCAGTTCAGTTCAGTCGCTCAGTCATGTCCGACTCTTTGCGACCCCATGAACCGCAGCACGCCAGGCCTCCCTGTCCATCACCAACTCCCGGAGTCCACCCAAACTCATGTCCATCGAGTCGGTGATGCCATCCAACCATCTCATCCTCTGTCGTCCCCTTCTCCTCCTGCCCCCAATCCTACCCAGCATTAGGGTCTTTTCCAATGAGTCAACTCTTCGCATGAGGTGGCCAAAGTATTGGAGTTTCAGCTTCAATGAAGCTTCAGCTTCAGTTTCAGTTTCAGTCCTTCCAATGAACACCCAGGACTGATCTCCTTTAGGATGGACTGGTTGGATCTTGCAGCCCAAGGGACTCTCAAGAGTCTTCTCCAACACCACATTTCAAAAGCATCAATTCTGCAGCGCTCAGCTTTCTTCACCGTCCAACTCTCACATCCATACATGACCACTGGAAAAACCATAGCCTTGACTAGACGGACTTTTGTTGGCAAAGTAATGTCTCTGCTTTTAAATATGCTATCTAGGTTGGTCATAACCTTCCTTCCAAGGAGTGTCTTTTAACTTCATGGCTGCAATCACCATCAGCAGTGATTTTGGAGCCCCCAAAAATAAAGTCTGACACTGTTTCCACTGTTTCTCCATCTATTTCCCATGAAGTGATGGGACCAGATGCCATGATCTGTTTTCTGAACATTGAGCTTTAAGCCAACTTCTTCACTCTCCTGTTTCACTTTCATCAAGAGGCTCTTTAGTTCTTCTTCACTTTCTGCCATAAGGGTGGTGTCATCTGCATATCTGAGGTTATTGATATTTCTCCCGGCAATCTTGATTCCAGCTTGTGTTTCTTCCAGCCCAGCGTTTCTCATGATGTACTCTGCATATAAGTTAAATAAGCAGGGTGACAATATACAGCCTTGACGTACTCCTTTTCCTATTTGGAACCAGTCTGGATTACTAGATCCCAAATCTGAGCGTGACTAGTTAACAGCCTATAGTAACAATTTCAGTTTAAACCTCCTGTCCTTAACACAACATTCCCCAAATCACTATAATACCCTTCTTTTATTTTCTGCATAGTGTATCACTATGTGAAACTAACTTGTTTATTTACTGATACACTATAGTCTGGGTTTCCCAGGTGGCTCAGTGATAAGAATCCACCTGCCATTGCAGGAGACACAAGAGACCTGAGTTCGATCCCTGCGTCGGGAAGATCCCCTGGAGAAGGAAATGGCAACCCACTCTAGTATTCTTACCTGGGAAATCCCACGGACAGAGGAGCCTGGCAGTTTACAGTCCATGGGGTCACAAAGAATCAGACATGACTGAACACACAGACACTATACTCTTTGACCACCATGTCCCTTACTAATAAGAGGGGTGGCCCCATGTCTGCTTTTTAACTATTATATCCCCATCAACTAGAACGGAGAAGGCAATGGCACCCCACTCCAGTACTCTTGCCTGAAGAATCCCATGGACAGAGGAGCCTGGTGGGCTGCAGTCCATGGGGTTGCGAAGAGTCGGACACAACTGAGTGACTTCACTTTCACTTTTCACTTTCATGCATTGGAGAAGGAAATGGCAACCCACTCCAGTGTCCTTGCCTGGAGAATCCCAGGGACGGCGGAGCCTGGTGGGCTGCCGTCTATGGGGTCGCACAGAGTCGGACACGACTGAAGCGCCTTAGCAGCAGCAGCAGCAACTAGAACACTGTCTGAAACACAGCAGGCCCTTAATATTTATTGAAGTGTATCTGCTTCAGAACATGAATTATTTGGTCTTAACTTCTCCCCTTTAGGTACCATGGTACTCTCCAGTAAAAGGCTAAGGAAGAAAAGGCTTTCGAGAAAGCTGTCCATTTACAAATGATGAAGTTACTCCTTAAAGGAGATCAGGAAAAGGTCTAAATGAACATCAAGGCTCAACCCTCTGTGGGAATAGGGATGCAGTTCTCACCACAGGTGCACACGTCAGAATGACCTTGCTACAATTTGCAGTAGTTGTTGATGTTGGCAAAGACTCTCTCCTTGGTCAGGCTCCTGAGTCCTCTTTGTGACGAGGCCTAGCCCTTGGGAAGCTGGCGGCTCAGCGGTAAAGAATGCACCTGCAATGCAGGAGATGTGAGAGATGAGGGTTCGATCCCTGGGCCAGGAAGATTCCCCTGGAGGAGGGCATGGCAACCCCTCCAGTCTTCTTGCCTGGAGAATCCCATGGACTGAGAAGCCTGGCGGACTGTGGTCCTCAGGGTCGCAAAGAGTCGGACACGACTGGGCAGCACACACGCCAGCTCCTGGGCTTGTCCTTGGACCTCGTAGTCCAGTTTCTGAAAGAGTCCTGCTGAGTCAGTTTAATGAAATCCCCTACCCTCGAACTTCCTTATCCCCCCTTCAAGCTTATCACCCTAGCCTGCCTTTAGCAAGAATCCTGTTAAGTTGCTTTAGGGCAACACCCCTTAGTAATTTTCCGTTCACTGACACCCACCTTGCTCCCTGGCTGTCCACCCCTAGTTGCCCTTGCTGTATTCAGAATGAAGCCTGGTTCTATCCCAAGGTTTCTTTTCCACTACTGCAACAGTCACTGAATAAGATTTGCCTTTACCACTTTAATGTGTGTCTGCCTCTGGTTTTCTGTGACACTGATTTTGGATATTAGATTTCATGGACCAGATAGTCTGATTCAGTGGGTCTGTTCTGGAACAGGCCCCAGAAAACTAGGTCTTTTAAAAAGCCTCACTGATCATTCTGTTATGCAGTCAGGAGTGACAACCACTAATCTGAAAACTAAAGTGACAAAAATAAATCAGTGCTGTAGGCAATATTTAAACAGCACAAACCAGAGCATAAAAGCCAGTAAACATGATAAAACATGAAAATGATACAGAAGTTCAGGAAAGGAAAAAATTCTACTCCTCTATTCTCTGATGATCTATTCTGAGATCTGCAAATTAAACTGACAAAAGATAAAGAGAAAAAAACGCAAACAAAATGTACTTGATGTCAATATTTAATTTCTATGTGCAAAGAGAAGCAATTACATGTGGCGTTTATACACCATTTTAAAAAACGGTGATAAAATGTGGAAAAATGGCAAGGGAAAGGGGGGTTGAGCTTCTAGGGGTGGTAAATTATGGCAAAATAAATATATGAGGAAGAATAATAAAAGATAAAGGCTATTTTAGTGAAGTTTGACTGTGTAGACCATCTCAGTGACAAATTTGTCTCCAATGATAGCAGTTATTCTCCTGGTACAGGAGAGAAGTCAGACCTTCACAAAAGGAAATTTATGTCCTACTTTTAGGCAGATAGTGGAAGGAAAAATAGTTCTTTCTGCTTTTGCTGCTTCCTAATTGCCTTCAGCTCAGAGTAACCTTTTTTCTGAAGTAGCATATTTTGGGGTGGCATATACCTTCAGAGGGCTTCCATGGTGGCTCAGTGGGTAAAGAATCCGCCTGCAATGTGGGAGACCTGGGTTCAATCCCTGGGTTGGGAAGATCCCCTGGAGGAGGGCATGGCAACCCACTCCAGTATTCTTGTCTGGAGAAGCCCCATGGGCAGAGGAGCCTGGCAGGCTACAGTCCCTGGGGTCTCAAAGAGTCGGACACGACTGAGCGACTAAGCACAGCACATCCCTTCAGAAACATGGAAAGGAATATACAGAAAATTCAATAATATAAAACTTAGATCTATGACAGTGTGCAAAATATTTAATAATTATAGATCCTAACCACAGACTAAAAGTAGATGAGCTCATTCAAAAAGTCTGTCAGTCAGAAATAGATCCTCTTTCCACTCAAGAGATTGCCAACTTGACAGCCAGTACAATGACCTTATTAAAGCATATGTTATAAACAAACACAAGTTCTTGAGAGGACTTACAAAGGAAATTTGACTTATCTATTACTAGGATCATGCTGATTAAACAATATTCTTTAAATCCAAGGATCACCTACCAGATTCTTGTGTCTGGCAGATAAAAGTATTTTCAAAACTCTTTGATATAAATCAAAGGTGAAGTGGAAAGCTACTGTTAGCATAAACCATACTGTATTTATGCAAATCTAGCACACAAAAAATAAGCAATAAAAAACTACCTATAAAGATGAGAATCGGAATTTTTATGGTGTTTACATTAGTTATCATTCACTCCTACTGGATAATATAAAGTTCACATTCCTTAATGTGGATTATGGGTCCGTTTCCAAGCCCACTGTCTAATTTCTACTCTTTTCTCCCGCTTAAGACTAAATCAGCTCCCCCTTAATGTGAAAAACTCCTGTTAATGGGCCTCTTTAGGTGTAGCGGAGTAGGAGGTAGAAAAGGAAGAAAAGAAAGTTTAAGTATAAACTTGGAAATCTCTCTTTAAGTCTCAACGAAGTATTTAACCAGGCAGTTAACTCTTGCATGGATTTTCTTCATCAAGATTAAGTCCAAAAGGGGGTAACCGTTACTTTCTAAACTGATCATTTGTGTGTGGACAGGCAATACAGAGCATCTCTCATGGACCAAGGTGGGGTGGGGGTCGGGGAACAATACTGGGGTTATCAAGGTCTTGAGGCTTTCCTAACATAAGAGGACATTCACATTAATTGAAAAGAAAACCCACAATATGCCCCATTCCAATCTCTGCCTGTGGAGAATGTCAGGAAATGTTTTGAATACCATTCTGAATTCCCTCTTACTAACCTTACTTGACCTTATAATAAACTCTCAAACTCCAACTGTTATACATCAGAGAAAACTGGAACCACAACTGTACCAGAATCTAACAGCTCCATATAAAAGGTTATATATTCTTGACAGTTTTATAACCAGTTCAGTTCAGTGGCTCAGTCATGTCCGACTCTTTGCGACTCCATGGACTGCAGCACACCAGGCTTCCCCATCCATCACCAACTCCCAGAGTTTGCTCAAACTCAGGTCCATCGAGTCGGTGATGCCATCCAACCATCTCATCCTCTGTCGTCCTCTTCTCCGCCCGCCTTCAATCTTTCCCAGCATCAGGGTCTTTTCAAATGAGTCAGTTCTTCACATCAGGTGGCCAAAGTATTGGAGTTTCACCTTCAGCCAAGTGCTAAGTAATGTCTGTCTATATTTTTTCCTTCTGTTAGCTGCTGTCGTATCTGACTCTTGTGAGCCCATGGACTGTAGCCCACCAGGCTCCTCTGTCAATGGAATTCTCCAGGCAAGAATACTGGAGTGAGTTGCCATTTCCTACTCCAGGGGATCTTCCCAACCCAGGGATCCAACCCAGGTCTCCTGGACTGCAGTCAGAGTCTTTACTATCTGAGCTACCAATCTTTTTGCTCACGTTTTCCATATTTATGTTTTTAAAGTAGTCACTAGTGTAGACGGTGGCTCCCATCATAGAGTGGGCAGCCTTCACAAGTTAAACATTTTCTTGAGGCCATCTATCAGCATCATAGTCTTTGACCAATCCAATTTCAATTTTTGTGAAATGTCAGTGAAATGGCCATAGGTTTCAATTATATATGGAACATAAGTAAGTGTTAGTTGCTCAGTTGTGCCCGACTCTTTGCGACCCCATGGACTGCAGCCCACCAGGCTCCTCTGTCCATGAGATTTTCCAAGCAAGGATACTGGAGTGGGTTGCCATTTCTTCTTCAGGGGATCTTCCCAACCCGGGGATTGAACCCAGGTCTCCTGCACTGCAGGCAGATTCTTTACCGACTGAGCTACAAGGGAAGTCATATATGGAACGTAATAAACATTTTAACAGTTAATAAAAAGTGAATGCCATAAAAATCTGTTTGTACTTATGTGGTATGATTAAGTCAGAATTCACTTATTAAAGAAGTTCATATCAGAATTGCTTTACCTTCCATTACCTGATTGATGTGGGTTTCATTTATGTGAACAAGTTAAATTTAACATTCCAAAGATTTTCCCCAAGTTGTACAAACCAAGGCCTTGTAAAATAAATTATATTTTCTACCTAACATAAAAATTTCAGCATATGCTTAATTTGTGATCAATTCTGAATTAGTAATTTCGCTTTTCCAATTAGTCAAGTACAGCAGTTTCTCATTTTTGAGACTGGTTATAGCAAGAATGCAACAGGGAAGGAAGCCTCCTGCAGTGACGGATACACCTCTGATTCAGTGTTCAGTTTGGCTTATTTTAGGGGCTTCCCTTGTGGCTCAGCTGGTAGAGAATCCGCCTGCAATGCAGGAGACCTGGGTTCCATCCTTGGGTTGGGAAGATCCCCTGGAGAAAGGAAAGGCTACCCACTCCAGTATTCTGGCCTAGAGAATTCCAAGCTTATACAGTCCATGGGGTCGCAAACAGTCGGAGGTGACTGAGCAACTTCACTTTCACTTTTCACTTTCATAGCTCAGTTGGTAAAGAATCTACCTGCAATGCAGGAGATCTGGGTTTGATTCCTGAGTCAGGAAGATCCACTGGAGAAGGGACAGCTTACCCACTCCAGTATTCTTGGGCTTCCCTTGTGGCTCAGCTGGTGAAGAATCCACCTGCAGTGCAGGAGACCTAGTTTGACCCTGGGTTGGGAAGATTCCCCTGGAGAAGGGAAAGGCTTCTCACTCCAGTATTCTGACCTGGAGAATTCCGTGGACTGTATAGTCCATGCGGTTGCAAAGAGTTGGACACGACTGAGCGACTTTCACTTGGCTTATTTTAGGACACAGTTTACAACACCAATGAGACTTGTACAAAACTTAATATTAAATTCTAACAATGTCACAGCTTTGAGTCCAAGTAATATTCAAGCTTCTAATACTCTAATCCTTTATTTAAAAAAAATAATGGCTAACATTTATTGATCATTTTACTACATGATCAATCTTTCTGGCCACTTTAAATTGTATTCTTTCATTTAGTCCTCATAAATAACCTTAAGAGCCTATCCTACTATTATCTGGGAGCGGGCGGAGCGGGTGCAGACCACGGCCCCTCCCGGGCGACCCCCCGGACGCAGTCCGCCTTCCCAAGGCCCCGGCGGGACAGGCCCCGCCGCCCCTCAGCCCCCACCTCTCCTCGGCCACTCACCGCTCCTCCGGGCGCTCCGAGGACCAGGCGCCGGGGGGCCAACGCCACCGCTCTCTGCGGCCCCGCCCGTTGAAGCCCCGACGGCCAATGGGCGCCAGGCGCGGACGGCAGCCACCAATTGGAAGGCCGCACGTCTTCCGGGAGGCGCACCCCCCACCCCGCCCCGCCCCGCCCCCGCCCGCCCCGACGCTTCCGGGGCAGAAGCCAGCAGGCTGACGCGCGTCAGCTGGGATTGGCGGCTGGCGGCGCGCGGCCTGCGGGTTGGTGGCCGCGGGTGGGCCGACTCCGCGCGGGGTGTGAGCCGGCGCCAGCCCGGCCCCCGCTGGCCTGGCCCGGTCGGGGCGGCCTGCTTTCGAGCGCCTGAGGGCGGGTTGCGGATGGCTGCGAGTCCGACGGGGCCGGAGAGCGCGGAAGCCTGAGAGGGCTCTGAGGGCCGAGTGGCGGGGGTCGCCGCGGAGGTCCAGGGCCGCGCGGCTGATCAGGCCCGAGTCAGAGACGGACGGTATATGCGCGGGCGGGAAGCGCGGGGGCTCTCGTCCCCGGGACTCGTCACCGCCGCCGTGCGAGTGGGGCTTTGGGGGCAGCCCGGACGTAGAGCCTGCGGGCGAGCGGGCGGCTGCGGCGGCCTCGCAAAGCGCACCGGTTTTCCTGTGTTCGAAGGCGGGTCACGCATCTGACGGGGCGCTTGCAGATTACATTTACTGGGATAAGTGGTTTGAGAACCGAGAGAAGGAAGGACTGCAGTGCTACGCTATTAGTCATTTTAGACTCAAACGAGAAAATAATATTTCACAAAATTTTTATCTAGCGTCCTGAAAAAGTTCACCTAGAACCACCTGATAGTTATGAGCAGATTTTTAAAATCTTACCTGATTGTTCGTTTATAAAAAGAATAATGGCTTGGTGATTACTTGTCCATTAGCGTCTTACATGTATTCATCTGTAAAACATACCTACCTTGGGGGGCTATGTGGATTCAATGAAATAAAAAAGTATGTAAAACTGTAACCAAAGCACTTTTAAAGGACTATCTCAAGGCATTATCCTATATCAGTCAGTTCAGTTCAGTCGCTCAGTCGTGTGGGACTCTTTGCGACCCCATGAATTGCAGCAGGACAGGCCTCCCTGGCCATCACCAACTCCCGGAGTTTACCCAGACTCACGTCCATCGAGTAGGTGATGCCATCCGGCCACCTCATCCTCTGTCGTCCCCTTCTCCCTCCCCCAATCCTTCCCAGCATCAGGGTCTTTTCCTCTTCGCATCAAGTGGCCAAAGTACTGGAGTTTCAGTTTCAATATCGGTCCTTTCGATGAATACCCAGGACTGATCTCCTTTAGGGTGGACTGGTTGGATCTCCTTGCAGTCCATGGGACTCTCAAGAGTCTTCTCCAACACCACAGTTCAAAAGCATCAATTCTTTGGCACTCAGCTTGCTTTATGGCACAGCTCTCACAACCATACATGAGTACTGGAAAAACCATAGCTTTGACTAGATGGACCTTTGTCGGTAAAGTAATGTCTCTGCTTTTTAATAGGCTGTCTAGGTTGGTCATAGCTTTTCTTTCAAGGAGCAAGCATCTTTGAATTTCATGGCTGCAGTCACCATGTGCAGTGATTTTGGAGTCCAAGAAAATAAAGTCTGTTACTATTTCAATTGTTTCCCCATCTATTTGCCATGAAGTGATGGAACCGAATGCCATGATCTTCGTTTCTGAATGTTGAGCTTTAAGTCAGCTTTTTAACTCTCCTCTCACTTTTATCAAGAGTCTCTAAGTTCTGCTTCACTTTCTGCCATAGGGTGGTGTCATCTGCATATCTGAGGTTATTTGATATTTCTCCCGGCAATCTTGATTCCAGCTTGTGCTTCATTCAGCCTGGCATTTCACATGATGTACTCTGCACGTAAGTTATATAAACACAGTGACAATATACAGCCTTGACGTACTCCTTTCTCAATTTAGAACCAGTCCATTGTTCCATGTCTGGTTATAACTGTTGCTTCTGAACTTATATGCAGAGTATATCATGAGAAACGCTGGGCTGGAAGAAACAAGCTGGAATCAAGATTGCCGGGAGAAATATCAATAACCTCAGATATGCAGATGACACCACCCTTATGGCAGAAAGTGAAGAACTAAAGAGCCTCTTGATGAAAGTGAAAGAGGAGAGTGAAAAAGTTGGCTTAAAGCTCAACATTCAGAAAACTAAGATCATGGCATCTGGTCCCATCACTTCATGGGAAATCGATGGGGAAACAGTGGAAACAGTGTCAGACTTTATTTTTTGGGGCTCCAAAATCACTGCTGATGGTGATCGCAGCCATGAAATTAAAAGACACTTACTGCTTGGAAGGAAGGTTATGGCCAACCTAGATAGCATATTTAAAAGCAGAGACATTACTTTGCCAACAAAAGTCCATCTAGTCAAGGCTATGGATTTTCCAGAGGTCATGTATGGATGTAAGAGTTGGATGGTGAAGAAAGCTGAGCGCCGCAGAATTGATGCTTTTGAACTGTGGTGTTGGGGAAGACTCTTGAGAGTCCCTTGGACTGCAAGGAGATCCAATCAATCCATCCTAAAGGAGATCAATCCTGGGTGTTCATTGAAAGGACTGATGTTGAAGCTGGAACTCCAATACTTTGGCCACCTCATGCGAAGAGTTGACTCATTGGAAAAGACCCTAATGCTGGGAAGGGTTGGGGACAGGAGGAGAAGGGGATGACAGAGGATGAGATGGTTGGATGGCATCACTGACTCGATGGGCATGGGTTTGGGTAGACTCCGGGAGTTGGTGATGGATAGGGAGGCCTGGCGTGCTGCAATTCATGGGGTCGCAAAGAGTCCCACACGACTGAGCGACTGAACTGAACTGAACTTGACCTTCATACAGATTTCTCAGAAGGTAGGTAAAGTGATCTGGTATTCCCATCTTTTGGGAATTTTCCAACAGTTTGTTGTGATCCACACAGTCAAAGGCTTTGGCATGGTCAATAAAGCAGAAGTAGATGTTTTTCTGGAATCTCTTGCTTTTTCTATGATCCAGTGGATGTTGGCAATTTGATCTCTGGTTCCTCTGCCTTTTCTAAATCCAGCTTGAACATCTGGAAGTTCTTGGTTCACGTATGTTGAAACCTCACTTGGAGAATTTTGAGCATTACTTTGCTAGCATGTGAGATGAGCGCAGTTGTGCAATAGTTTGAGCATTCTTTGGCAGTGCCTTTCTTTGGGATTGGAATGAAAACTGACCTTTTCCAGTCCTGTGGCCACTGCTGAGTTTTCCAAATTTGCTGGCATATTGAGTGCAGCATTTTAAGAACATCATCTTTGAGGAGTTGAAATACCTCAGTTGGAATTCCATCAACTCCACTTGCTTTGTTCGTAGTGATGGTTCCTAAGGCCCATTTGACATCACGTTCCAGGATGTCTGGCTCTAGGTGAGTGATAACACCATCGTGGTTATCTGGGTCATTAAGATCTCTTTTGTATAGTTCTGTGTATTCTTGCCACCTCTACTTAGTATCTATTTCTTCAGAAATGGTCCATACCTTTTCTGTCCTTAATGTGCCCATCTTTGCATGAAATGTTCCCTTGGTATCTCTAATTTTCTTGAAGAGATATCTATTCTTTCTCATTCTATTGTTTCCCTCTATTTTTTTTTTTTGGGCATTGTTCATTTAAGAGGTTTTTTTTATATCTCCTTGCTATTCTTTGGAACCTTGCATTCAGATGGGTATATCTTTCCTTTTCTCCTTTGCCTTTAGCTTCTCTTCTTTTCTCAGCTATTTTTTTTCTTTTTTAAAAAATTTTTTATTAATTTATTTATTTTAGTTGGAGGCAAATTACTTTACAATATTGTAATGGTTTTTGCCATACATTGATATGAATCAGCCATGGGTTTACATGTGTTCCCCATCCTGAACCCCCCTCCCACCTCCCTCCCCATCCCATCCCTCTGGGTCATCCCATTGCCCCAGCCCTGAGCTCTTATCTCATGCATCAAACGTGGACTGGCATTCTGTTTCACATATGATAATATACACGTTTCAATGCTATTCTCTCAGATCGTCCCACCCTCACCTTCTCCCACAGAGTCCAAAAGACTGTTCTATGCATCTGTGTCTCTTTTTCTGTCTCTCATATAGGCTTATCATTATCATCTTTCTAAATTCCATATATATGCATTAGAATACTGTATTGGTGTTTTTCTTTCTGGCTTACTTCACTCTGTATAATGGGCTCCAGTTTCATCCACCTCATTAGAACTGATTCAAATGTATTCTTTTTAATGGCTGAGTAATATTCCATTGTGTATATGTACCACAGCTTTTTTATCCGTTCGTCTCTTGATGGACATCTAGGTTGCTTCTGTGTCCTGGCTATTATAAACAGTACTGTGATAGCTATTTGTAAGGCCTCCTCAGACAACACTTTTGCCTTTCTGCATTTCATTTTGGTGGATGGTTTTGATCATGGCCTCCTGTACAATGTTAGGAACCTCCGTCCATAGTTCTTCAGGCACTCTGTTTATCAGATCTAATCCCTTTAATCTATTTGTCACTTCCACTGTATAATCGTAAGGGATTTGACTTAGGTCATACCTGAATGGCCTAGGGGTTTTCCCTACTCTCTTCAGTTGAAGTCTGAATTTTGCAATAAGGATGTCATGATATGAGCTACAGTCAGCTCCTGGTCTTGTTTCTGCTGACTGTATAGAGCTTCTCCATCTTTGGCTACAAAGAACATAATCAACCTGATTTTGGTATTGACCATCTTGTGATGTCCATGTGCAGAGTCTTCTCTTGGGTTGTTGGAAGATGGTGTTTGCTATGACCAGTGCATTTTCTTTGCAAAACTCTGTTAACCTTTGCCCTGCTTCATTTTGTACTCCAAGACCAAACTTGCCTGTTACTCCAGGTATCTCTTGACTTCCTACTTTTTAAAAAAAATTAATTAATTTTAACTGGAGGTGGATTACTTTACAATATTGTCGTGGTTTTTGCCATACGTTGACATGAGTCAGTCACGGGTGTACACCTGTGTACTTGTGTCCCCCTGTCCCAAACCCCCCTCCCACTTCCCCCCCCATCCCATCCCTCTGGGTTGTCCCAGTACACCAGCTTTGAGTGCCCTGTTTC